>OX456993.1:10873049-16187011 GCA_949752705.1 Callimorpha dominula
TAAAGCATGAATTCGGTTACACTTGATATTGTAACGATCAGGGGTTCGGGATTAGAATCTCCACCATTTTATAACGAAATAGACACAATTTATTTCAAAATGTAATTAGCAATTAACACAATTACAAGTCACAATATTATAGTAATTCTCACTATTAACTCGTAGTATAGCTTAACTTGAACTGAATGTCCATCCCCCGTTGCGTCTGTCTGTCTGTTCACGATAAACTCAAACGCTACTGAACGGGTTTTCCGAAGAATATATAGAGCGATTCATTAGGAAGGTTTAGGTATATAATTAGTTAAGGTTTTGTGTAAATTGGTTGAAATTTAATGATGATTGCGTCCGACCCGACCCATGCGAAGCCGGGGCGGATTGCTAGTGTATTAATTATCTACCTAAGTGATATCTTTATATTTTTTTTCTTTCTTTCTACATTATTCAGATAATCTGCCAGATGATGATAATTGAATCGGAATTTAATGTTGAATTTGACAAAAGGGTCCTTCAATCTTTTTGCTATAGTAATCGGGGATTTATAACTTTTTAACAAAAATGTATTTTTGACTTTCTCTTACGTCTATAGTGACCGATCCATCAATATTTGGAAGCAATAAGCAAAACATTGTACATCCTAAAATATATGTAGTTTTTATTCGAAAAACAAATGATACCCTCGTCACAGAATGTGAATTATAACAAAGTTGTATAAAAATACTACCAATATAAACACTTTGACAGGATACCTACACTACGCGTAAATTGATATAATACAAGAAAAAAAGTAAATAATTAACTTTTTGGAGGTCCTTCGAACTTTTTTGTTAATAAAATAATGCGTTCGGCTTCACGAATACCACTAAGCCGCGCTCCGTGCACTGAAGCGAAATATCCAGGCACTGTAGCCTCCCCAGCGAAAAGCAGGATTGGAGGAACGGAGTCGCACGGACCAGGCACTGGCGTGCCCAATTCACACTGATGACTCACAGTTGAACAGCAACCCATATAGGAGTAAGATCCACAAAAGTGTGGATCTGCCGCCCATCGAGATCGTAACATCATTTGCGGGTAGGGTAAGCACGGATTACCCGTAAATTTTCGAAGTAATTGTGTTAGGCCTTCGGCAACATCGTTCTCTGCCATCGATTCCATTACAGCAGCTTCTTGACCTGATATCAGTGCACATAATACATGTTTACTACCGGGCAGTTCATCGATTGCACACACACCTCGCGTCCAATCACCTCTGCATTGTAATTCTTCTGCTGACCATGCTAATTTTAAATTACCCTCGTGGCACGCCCAAAATGGTTCAGAATATTCAAGAAATACTTTGTCGCTGAGACCAAACCCTAGATTACAAATTGCATCTAATTTACAAACAGGCAACGGAGGAGCAAATAGTTTATCCGCCTGACATTTTAGACACCCGAGAGACAGCGTAAGTATGACGTAGTCACCGAACAGCTCTTCCCCGTCACAACATTTGACAAGCACACGGCCTGATCCAGTTTGTCCGTGACCCCACCGAATGACGTTTACTGGTTTTTGGTATCGTATACAGTTGTCTGGAAGTTCGCGTAATAATGGTGCCATAACTCCCACGTAACCTAATGGAACTCGTACGCAACCGCCAGGTAATTCAATATAACTGCCGTACTGATCTGCACTAACAAGTGACAAATCATCCCCACACCTATTTCTTAAAATGTTAGTCAGTCCGAACATGACTCGAGCAGCATCATACCTCTGATCCTCTGGAAAATTATATAACTCTTGCTGTATACGTAAACCTATGAAGTTAAGTAAAGTTCCATGCCTTCGTTCTCCACCGAGTCTGAACAAATTGGCGGCTTGTTGTTCTATTTGCCTGAAAGTATGATAAGCCGTAATTGTCACAGGTAAGTCAACAGCACGTCCTTCGCTGGTACAAAATAAGCCCCGGGAGGCATCCAAGCGAGGTAAAGGTGATTGTAGAAGCCTGTCTTGTGATGCCAGAGTGTAAACTGAGTTTGGTAAGCAAGCACCAAAAATCCATTCCGCACCCATCTCAATTACCGAATCTCCAAGCCAACAAGAGTGTATTCTTCCGCCTGGTCTGTAAATTTGAATGTAAAATTTTACTAAGTAACTACCTAGGAAAAGTGTTACTATATATAGGTCCTACAGCCAAATTGGATATGGAATCTTTGTAAACAAACTGTATGTCATCACGTTTGGGTTATCATAATTAGAATGCTGAAATATTGTAATTTTCATTTCTATTTCCTAGTTATACACTACGATAATACTGTCATTGCGTTTACTGGAGCTCAATCTAACCACCAAATAGGTAATACGTAAAAAAATATCTTAAAACATCTTGGAATTACAACTACAAGACCTGCAACTCTATAATTTGGTTCCTACTACTCTTTTAATTTCAATTTAAAGTTCAGCAACAATTTAGTTATCAATACAACTAAGTAAAATTGTTTGTAATATCAAAATATTGTTTTTTTAAGCTCATACAGTTATTTGCACGATATCTATGCCTAAAAATCAGTTTTTTTAATTTTTGTCTGTCTGTCTCTTTAAACGGACGGACTTTCACTGGCAGATAGCTGGTGTTATAAGGAGTAACTTAGGCTACTTTTATTTTTGGAAAAGAATTAGGGTTCTTCGCAAAATATATAAACATGTATACGCGAGCGAAGCCGCGCGGGAACTGCTAGTTTATATATAAAGGCCAAGAATCGCAGGAGTGCCAAAACTATTGCGTAACCAGCCATATAACTTATAAGTTTGGTTGGAAAACTGTATATCGAAAAAGTTTGTATTTTTGGTGGGTTATGGTGTCGAGAGATGAAAGATGCAAAAGAGATATTAGAAGGAGAGTAAATGCGGTAATCGTGTAAAACGTGCGCTACATGCCTTTGCGAGGGGCCAGTTCATAGTGGCGTGCTGGTTGGGTGTGGCAGAAAAATGATGAAAGTAGATTAATTGCTGTTGAAATGAGATAACTGTGAAGTAAGTACAAAGTAAAATTGGTTGAGTGTGGCTTTCTTTCTTTCTTTCTTTTAAAAAGATAACTCCCGCATTAGGAATTACTCCTGTGTCGCGGGGGACTTTACAAACATACAAACAACGGACACAAAGACCTCCCAGACTCAGATGCTTGAAAGTTAAGAAGGGTGTGCTCAGGTGGTTTGTGCACATAGAAAGAATAAATGCTGTACAAATGACAAAACAAGCACTTATGGCAAACGTGAGTGGGAATGTCGGTAGGGGCGACCACGCAGAACATACTATGACCAAATTGGTGATGTTCTACAGAAAGGACAGCTTGAAGGACCCGGAAACGGCGGGCTTGTATGAAAGCTTTAATAATAGTAGAGGAAGATCTTACGATCTTACGTGTGAGCGTATGTATATAAAAATTACACCTAAAAACTCAGTAGCAAAGAGAGTTAGTAAAGACAGACAAGGCAAACCGTAAAAGTAATGCTATATCTATTTAAAGACTCACTTTACGCGCTTTTCGACGAAGTCTTTAATAAAATCTTCATAAAACTCAATGGAATTATATCGCATTGATCTGGGCGTTTTTATGTCAAATATGTTTATACAAAAAAATTATAACTATCTAAATATATTTACCCGTGTTCTAGAATCCATAGTACAAGCTCTGCTTAATTTCAGTATAGCTAGCGTTGTATAATTTGGATGTCCCAAAATATTATATCACTCACGTAAGTTGGGACGAGTTTACGACGAAATAATTTTAAAAATATATAAGTGATTTGCGTTATTAACACCTGTCCGTCATTGGTTAATAAGCAACGGTTTGTTAGTAAACATTCCATAACGAATTTGGCTAAGGTATATAAAGTCTAACATATGGAACACAATCAAATACTTTAGACTTTAAACTCTCATTTTCAATAAAAAGAGGAATAATGAAAAAAGAAAACCGGCAGTGAAACAAAAAAATACAGGCAACATTTTTGTTCCGCAACCCAACTTAGTATTTCCATGATTTAAAATTCATGTTTTATTGTGTCGCATTGTTGTGGTGGTCATGTCATGGCGCAAGGTAGAACACACCGCAAGGGGATCATTAAAACCAAGGCTTAGATTGTCTATCGGATTCAGTGGCTGGATCTCGATAGGGTTAACAACATGCGTGTTGAGTTTATTGGCATCCATAACCGCTTTCGTGCCTCGTTTTACAACTTAAAAAACAAAAAGTTTTGTGGTGCCGCCTGTGTTTTAATAGATACCTACCGATTTGCCATTTTTTTTTACGATATTTATTTCTATAACAGCTGACAAGCCGTCTCTCCTAGTTAATATATAAAATCATTGATTAAATAAGGAAAAATTAATCTTTTGAAATCCCTTTAAATTATTCTATTCAAATAAAATAAGTATTAGCGCTAAGATAAGTGCATAATATCTACTGTGTGTTTTTAACCGAAACAAAATTTGAATGGTGTACAAATACATTAACATTATTACTCCATTAAAATATTGTTTCCGTCGAAGTCCCGCTGAAATATTAAATAAAAGGCTACATAAAAGTCATCTCGACGGCGACACAATGAAGTGATTCGCGCTACAAATACTCAATGACTTTTTGCACTGAAATTTTGTCGTACCATGACGTCGCGTCATGGAATCACATAACGATTACTTTATAGTTATTTGATTTATTAAAATTGTATAGTTATGTATTTTAAAGCAAGTTTCCTTAAAAATAGAGGGACTTAGAGAATTAAACACTGATCTATATTTTAAGAATGCATGGTCGATAAATATATTTATCCACACTCATTCATTCATTCATTCATTCATTCATTACTTTATTGCATTCCATAATTACATTGATAGGATGTTAAATATAAAGATAGAACTAACTATGGACCCTGTTGGGCACAGCAAAGTTTTCATTAGGAGAGAGGAGGAAGAGAGCTTTTTATAAGAATAAAACTAAGAGTTAACTATATCCTATGCCTCAATAAATAGCTAATTCTTATATTTTTTGTTTTATTTGTGTTTGAATTTATGTAATGTTGTATTGCTTTAGATTAAAAACAATAATATGATGTGTGTATTACGTATTTCTTATAAAATAAAAATATAAAATTATAGTAAAATATGTAATGTCTAGGGTACTTTAAGATAATTATAAAAAGTACAGTGTCTTATGTATTGTATACTTAAGCTGTCTTATCTAAGGTTATCATTGATAATTTTAATAATTTTACTATTTACCTGTGCTTATAAAGTAGTTTTTATATTTCTGCTATATTTATTTTTATATTTTATCTTTTCTTATTTTGTTCACGGATTTATTAAACATGTCATTGTATACTATATTATTATAATTATTTAATGAATTTGTGTATCTATAAAATGTTTAAGTTAGTGATTGGATGATTTCTTTGTTTTGTTTTATATCAATTATTGTATTTTGTCATTAAAATATTCAATTAATGTGTAATAGGCTTTGTTTATAAGGAACAATTTTAGTTTATTAATAAAAGTGTTATATTTATTTTCTTGTTTTAGGGCCTCAGGCAACTTGTTATAAATTTTTACAGACATGACTAGGGGACTTGATAAATGCATTTTTAGCCGGGAAGTGGGTAAATTAAGTCTGTGTTTGTGTCGTAGCGAGTATTGTTTTTGTTTATCTTCGCGTTTTGTATAAAATTCAGGATATTTGCGAACAAATTTACAGATTTCTAATATATAGATGCCTGTTAGGGTAGGAATTTTATATTTTTGGAAAAGGGGTTTGCAACTTTCAGTGTCTTCTATGTTTCCTAGAACTCTAATTAGTTTCTTTTGATGAACGAAGAGAGAAGGTGCCTCTGTGCTATTTCCCCACAGGATGATCCCATAGCTAAGCCATGCGGAAGCATAGGCGTAGTAGGTAACCAGTGCGGTATGCAGGTTAGTAGCCTTCTTAACTTCGCGAAGTGCGTATGTGAATTTTGAAATTTTCGCTTTTATTTTTTGGACATGAGATTTAAAGTTTATATTTGTATCTAATATTAAGCCTAATAAGTTGAATTCCTGTACTGTTTCGAGTTGTGTTCCGTTAAAATTAAAGTTTATATTTAAGGGTACTTTTTGATGGGGGTGGAATGTTATTATCTTTGTTTTTGTAAAATTTATTTCGAGGTTGTGTTGGTTCATCCAAGTTATTGTGTTCGTGATGGTTGAATGTAATGTTTTGTTTACGCTATCTTCTGTTTGGCAAGAAGTTAGTAGGGAGATATCGTCTGCAAATAAAACGCACAGCCCGTCTATGGCTTTGGGAAGATCGTTAACGTATATAAGAAATAAAAGGCAACCGATCACGCTACCTTGAGGAATTGAGGCATAGATAGCTTTTGTATCGGAGCGTATCCTTCTTATTTCTTTGGTATGGTAGTTAAAATATTCTAATTCTACTATTTGCTTTCGCCCGCTTAGATAGGATGAGAACCAGTCATAGGCCGAACCGCGAATGCCTATATTGTATAGTTTTTGTAGTAATATATTATATTGGACCTTATCGTAAGCCTTTGTCATGTCGAGCAGAATACCTACAGCATATTCTTTTTTATTTATAATATTAAAAGCTTCTTGGACGTATTTGTAGACTGCTAGAGTAGTTGATCGGTTCTTACGAAAGCCGTTTTGGCATTCATTAAATATATTATATTTTTCGCAGAAGGCGTTAACTCGATTACACATAACTTTTTCAAATAGCTTAGAGGCCGTGGGCAAAAGGGCAATAGGGCGGTAATTACTAGGATCTGTTCTTGATTTCTTTTTGAAAATTGGTTTTATAACTGATATTTTTAATTGATCGGGGTAAGTACCTTCTATGAAAGATTGATTAATAAGATGATAAAAAGGTGTAGTCAGTTCGTCTGCACAGTATTTTATGAGCCTCGGCGGTAATTCATCTATCCCGTGGCTGTTTTTATTTTTTAAAGTTTTTAGGGCTCTGTTTATTTCGTAAGCTTCAACTTTAGTAAGAAACATTGTATTTATAGTGCGGTTTGAATTTGGGCAGCATTGTGATAGTTTATTGTAATTATCTATCTTCCCCCCAATGGAGGCAAAGAAGTTATTAAAAATGTTAGAAATTTCCTTTGGTTCAGTAATAGTATTATTATTTATTTTTAAACTTATATTAGATTTAATAGATTTGTTTAGCTTGTTAGTCCGTTCGTTAATCACATGCCACATTGTCTTTATTTTATTATTTGATTTATTTATTTTGTTGATATACTGGAGTTTTTTTGAGGTGTTTACTGTTTTTTTTAATGTTTTTTCATATTTTTTATAATATTTTGTTAGAACCGGACTATTTGCTTTAGTTGATAGTATTTTTAGCAATCTTTTATTACGACATGCTATTTTTAATCCCGTAGTTAGCCATGGTTTACGATGTTTTGTCTTTAATTTTATTTTTCGAATTGGTATACATTCGTTTAAAATATTTGTTAATGTATTGATAAAGGAGTTGTAATTTTCATTTAAACTATTTTTTTCTAAAATTATATCTAGCCATTTAATTTGGGATAGTCTGGATCTAAATTTTTCCATATTTATAGTACTAAATAATCTTTTTCGAGTATACCAAGTGGTATCTTTTATTAAATGCGGTAACTTTATGTATATAATGGTACCAAAACACTCTTGCACTATCTTAAAATTGTATTCCAAAGTACTCTACTATTTTAGAGTTAGACTGATTATCTCAAAATATGTAACGTTAACTTACTAGACTATTTGTTATCTTTTCGTTTTCTTTTACACTAGCTTATAATATAAATTGGGGGTTACGGTGTTGGGTGTACAATTAGTTGTTCAGAAAATACTAGTTCAGATCCATGTACCCTATATCTTTTGTAAACCTGTTTGTTTCCCTAAAGAATAAATAAAATTAAAAAAAAAATCTTCTTAGTCTTATATACTACTTATACATTTTATATCATATGTATAAACCAAGAAAATAATTTGTATACCTTTCTTTAGCCTCTAGAATAATGAAATTTCGTATTCCGCACTGTGTGAGGCGATGTGCAGCTGAAAGTCCCGCCATACCGGCTCCCACAATGATCACTCGCGGTTCTTGGTGGTTTGGGTGGATGCTGCATGAGTCTAAAATGCAATGTTCTGGTCCTGCTGCGCTAACTGCACTAGCCAAATACCGTCGCTCAAGCATCGCTACCCTGTTCGGCCTGTCCAACAGTCTGACAGCGCGGCGAGTGTTCCATATTGTATTTGTTTTCCATATTACCTTAATACGTGATAATTTCATTGTGATATTATAATTATATACAAGCCATCTAATTTTTTTAACAATAACACTTTTAGATTTTGAAAGCGATTTTCATAAAAGTAATGGAGTTTTGGAGTGACACTTAAAATGCCATAGTGCAAAAACAGAATAATTTTCTTCTTTAAATATTGAAAGAGTTTTTAAATATGTCAAATTATTATAATGTCTGCTTTTAAAAAGTACCTTCTTCGATGTTTCCATTGAAGATGTAGAGTTCTTTATAAAATGTTGTTCTTACTGGAAATTCTAACAGTTGTATAAGTAGGTAGATACTCTGAAAATCGACGCAGGCAGGGTCACACGAAGCGGATCTTCAGTATGAGTGTATCGTCTACTCTATAGACTCCCTGTTATTGTCGTCTTCATGTCTGGTTTCGTGTAAACTAGAGAAACTAAGGAGCATTTCAAATAAAGCTTATGCTGCTTATGTCATGTTATGATATTGTTTCGTTTTCCGTAATTCACCAATTTTTGTTAAATTTTAAACCAGGAAAGGGGAATAACGAGGATTTGTAACAGTTGATGCTCTACCTACCATAACGAACTTGCAATTTCATGGCTTGATTTGAAGAGTAGAGACAGTATTGGTACTAGATTAATAGATGACCTATGTGACCCTTAGTGCTAATTCGTCGGTCGCAATTTTATAAGGTGGCGTCGTATCCTTTAATATTTGAAAGTATCAGGTTCCTCCTCCAATTTTTTATAACATACCAGAACCGGTGTGAATTGAACATTTGCGCCCTAAGCACCACCCCGCTATCTGTGATTATTTGAATGGTTTAATATTCCTTTTGCTGTCTATATAAAAGCAGGGAATTCATGCTTGAAAATGGACTTTGCACACCTAAAGCTCTAATTGAGATCAAGCGAGCAGACTCTAGCTTCTTGTTTGAACCCTTGACAAGGTAAGAAGTTACACTAAATTTCTTCTTATCTATTCAGTTCCTAATTTGTATTCCTCTACTACTGGTAGAACTTTTGATAAGTTGTTTAAAAACATACGCAGCTTAGGATGAACGATCGATTTGTACGATATCTATATCGATAATTTGTATACCCTAGGAAGGAAGTCCCCGAGAACAGTGTGGAAGTGGATGTGGAAGTTTCCGCAATGATGTATTATACCATTTTGTCAACTATATTAACTGCGCATATTTTTGAAATAGTTGGCCACTTCGGTTTTAATTTTTTTTTCATGAAAGACAAACTTCGTAAAAAAAAATTATCACATTTTTTATGCTTAAAATTTAAGTTTATATTATTTTTTCCAAAAATGTACAATATGTAGGTACTCGTACTATTTACTGCATTTCTATCAGTATATATCAGTATAGTCTGTAACGAATTACATAACACCATAAACTTTTAGTATCTTAAGTTTATGCATAACACCAAAAACACAACAAATTTCATCTTTTTTATAAATTTATTTGTGGTCGTGGTTGAAATGAATGTACGGAATGTACAGTAATGTCCAAAAAATCGTTTATTTTTTTAATACTTCACATTTTGGGACCACTTGTTTTTTTTTTTGTGTAAAGTTTTTTTGAGCGCCTGATAGCTGTACTATTAGGTGATCCAGGATTATCCATTTTTCTGGGACACCTGTATATACCTATTACATATTATATACGTACATATTAACATACAATACGTGATACGTCCAGATATTTGATTTGCTTTACTACCGATAGCAATGACATAAAGCATAGCTGATTCTATTATATTGGCTGCGCTGTAAGCATGTCTTTATTATGTAATCGTTTACCTTCATCATTCATCTCTCAGTTCTTGATAACAAAACAAGATGAAACTGGGTAAAAAAATCTCTCATATTCTGTAGGTACATGGAGCCCTGGGTATGCGCTAGGAAATATTATCTGCAACGGATGACAAAAAGTAGCCGGGAAAACATAACATCAAGACTAAACAACAAGAAAGAATGACTTGAATACTATAACTACTATTATAAACTCAGATTTTTCCTCGTCCAATTCTCATCGAGGACGCTATGACTAATACTTACATGGATGGAATAACGAAGAAGATTTAAGAGGACAGATTCATTATTCTTTATTTGGTCTAAAACAAATTTGGATTACTTATGATAAGTTACTTATATGTCTTTACTTTTAAAATCGAATTTAGGCAAGGAATTATTGGAAATATCTTGTGCGCAATGACCACATAGTATGTCCTACATCGTATAAAGGCATCATAATTTATTCTAGGAAGGTGGCAACGCGGAATACGTGTTTGTTTATTTTTGTAAATTTACCTGGTAGCAGCAATTAACACTTTTAATGTATTGGTTTCAGGTACAATTTTATAGTAGGTACCTACTTAGTTGTAGATAAATAGTAGAATAATTTATTTAAACTCAATCTACCAAATTCTTACATTAATTGAATTACCAAGCAAAAAAAAATATTTTGTTAAAACCTAGGTAGTACTTTCATAAGTCAATGTCAAGTCAAGACATCACCCAAATACTTAATTTCTTTTATTTTCATTTTCTTTTTGGCTCACGCTCACCAACAATTGTTTACACTCAGTAACAGGAGACAGTTATACAGATAATAATAATAAAAATAACTCCACACATCTCACACACGGCCGGCCGTCTGATCCCAAACTAGGCAAAGCCTGTACTATGGTAACCAGACTGCTGATAAACATACTTATATATTTCTAAAAACATACATATTATAGATAAATTACACCTAGACACAGAACAAATTATCGTGCTCATCACACAACTATTTGTCCTGGGTGGGAATCGAACCCACGCCCTCTGGCTTAGCAGTCAGGGTCACTAACCACTAGACCAACAGGCCGGATATGCTAGTCTAGTGTAACAATTACTAACAGGTAGGACTGCATGCAGTATTATCACATTATGTTAAATGTTATGTAATGGTAACAATCTTCAAGCTATATTTTTTTTATAAATAATTAATGTAATGTAAAATTTAATAAAAAATTAATCAAATCTTGAACTATACTATATACTGTCTATTAGAGAAAATTTTTTTTTACCATACACAATTACACGACGTCATACACTAAATATCTGCATAATTAAAATCTTTAAATTCAACAACATTCCGCTGCGCGAACGCACACAAATACTGCGGACAAAGCAGTTGTAGGTACCTACAGAAGCAAATAAGTAAGAAACGGTTTCTTAGGACAAAGCCCAGCATTCTTGAAGATTATTTTATAACCGTGAGTTCTCTGGGAGGTTTCTGATTTCATCCACCTTTTGAATATCATGGCAGACAATGTGATATGCAGATGGTAGTTAATTACGATTCCTCTAAAAACATTTATGACAGCTTTTCTTGATGTTCAAGCTCATTTCGTTATCCTTGCACGATTTAACTAACATATATGTCAGTTTCAATGATTACTCGCCAAAACCTAAGGTCAACAACGTACATGAAACATTAGGAGTAATTAAAGCAATAAAGATCCTCTTGCTCTTTCTCCTCTCTTCCCTCGCCCACTTTGAGCCAACAAATCAGCGAAGAGGTGCGAGAGAGATACATCTTCTTTCTCTTTCTACCGACGTCGCTAACCCATATACAGGGGATTTTAGACGACGCGGCGACGTAATATTTTAATACAGCTAACTGATTGTAACTCTCATTACTGCATAATTTGTGTTTAAGATCGGGTTGTAGTTTTCTTCTGAGACCAATAACCATTATCATTATTTACTGAGTTGTCAAGCATATTTAACTTGATGGAGCTCTAGAGGTCTTAGTAAGGCAGAAAACAGGACCGTGTTACTAACAGTTGTGCAGTTAACAGTGTTTTGTTTGAATACGGCACTTTGCAATCACATATGCTGTGACCTTCGTCCATTAGTGATGTTCTTCAAAACACCTTAGATTTCAGTGGCTTTATTTATTATGACTTACGCACTTATTTTTTAACAAAGACTTATTTAAATGCACAGGCATTCGCGCCAGTTTAATGTAGGGAGAGGCAAAAAAGTATGAAGTACCTAGCTAGACGCATAACATAGATTATTGTGTTTACCTGATATTGATACATGTAATTATCAGATGTTAAAATATAGTATATATCTACCTACCTACGTACCTACAATAGCGAATCTCATATAAAGTTACTTAATACCTAATTATCTACTGACATGTGTTGTCGCCACATTAAAAACTCTTATTTATTTTATTAAAAATAGGGACAAACTATAATAGATGATAACACAGTTCACTATTTAATAAAAATAAGTTAATAGATATTATTTTGACTGGTTATACCGGTAACGCAATACTATTGGTCGATGGATAAATATTAACAAATTGTGGGATTATAAAAGGGTAGAAATATGTTTAGAACAATTGACTTGAGTGCAAATAGAGGTACGAACAACTTGGCAGTTGCTGTTAGTTAGTGATTTTCATAGTTTATATCAGTGGTTTTGAGACTGTTTCTAACACATGGCGGGCAATTCTTGGAGAAAAGAGATGATCTCTTTTCCGTAGATAGAATCTCACAAAAATGTGGCGACTTCCGGAAAAACAAGCATGCACCGAAATCGATTTAGGTGTGCCATTTTATTAATTTGAATAATATTTGTCTAGACTCTGCACTTTTTAAACACAGTATTCTGCCAAAAATTCATTACCAAAACTAAAAAACAAACATGTCATCCTGCATATGCTGGCAGGTAGTTTTAAATTTATTCGACCGAATTCGACGCAGTTCCATTTTCTTTAATGCTGTGCATCGTTTGTGGCGGAAATACATATCGGGGCTGCTACGACAATAACTTCACTGATAATTATTTACCCAAAAGTATAGGGAATAGATACCCAAAGATGTTATTTTTGCTTGAAACTCAAGCAGTATAATTATAGGAAGTTCGATTTCATGTGGCATACAAATACAATTTTTTCTTGATAAGAATATTGATGTGACCAGTCTACAATCTACTAGCTGATAATGTCTTTCCAGAAAATCACCCTAACACATTGTTGAACTGTTGTTTCTTTAATGAATTCTGCATGCAGCTATCCGTCTGGATAGCTGCATGCAAGTGCATTTGCACTTGATGGTTGGTTTCAAGGATGTTTTATGTCAATTAAGGTCACAATTAGGTATACAAGAGTACCAATATTAATTTATTATAATTACAAAGCTTATACATTTAAATATTTACATACTTTTATGAATAATATAATTATTACATAGGTACTAATAAATAGTATATTATATTACTACTACAAACAAAATTTCAGGCCTCCAAGGAAACTACCACTTGTTCCAGCACTAAATGGAAGATCATCAAATTCAAATGATACCTTATGTCCACTATAATGATCATGTCTAAACTCCACAACATAAGAATATGTACCTGATCTATTACGAGGCCAAACAAAACATATTTTGTACCATTCATTTTTTTTTACAAAGCAAGGCTCTGTCAGAGGTATGTCTACCACTGAGTCATAATGAACCATACTTGCGAAATTAGTCAATTTAATAATACTGTTGTCACGTTCACACATTATTGATACAGATAGTTGCTCATTGTAAACTTTTGACATTTTATCACAAAAGTGATCTGCAGGTGCCATTCTTGTTGGTACACAAAGGGAATTGATAAACACTGATTTATTGACCCTTATTCTTGACTGAATAATATAATTGTTGGAATCAATAATTATAGGAGCCACAGATCTAATAGGACACCTATAACATAGATGCCACTGTAATTGTAATACATTTCTTGGCATATCTCTTATACCTATAGGCCCTAATACCTCCTTATTTGAATTTGTAATACTTTTCCTAATATTTTCAAACTCATGAGGTAGTAAAAGATTATTTAAATCAGTAACAATTTCCTCAAGATCATTAACAGATAGTGTCAAGAATCTTAGTAACTTAAATAAACCATTCTTGTTCAGAATGTCCCGTCTATTTTCAAATGTCACAGGAATATTGTTTTGTTCACAGCAATATGAAGACCATTCAAAAACATGCTTGATGAGATCCTTTTCAGCTATATTCATTTGATCACTTTCAAGAATAGCTTTCAAGCAAGAGTAAGTAATGAGATTCTTTTTATCTTGCAATAAATAATGTGCATGTTCACAAAATAATTTTAATGCAAATGAAATTAATTGCTTATCTTGCATGTGCTCAGGATAATTTAACACTTCTATAACATTATCAACACTGATATTTGATTGTATGTGAGCAATGCACATTTCAGTCAAATGTTCTAAGATATATTTTCTAGAGGCATACAGTAGCTCAAAAGCTTGATCTATAGTGCTTATTTCAACAGTGTCAGTGTATATGTAATTAAGTATTAATTGAAAAATATCAGGTTGAATATCAGTTATTACAATGTCCTCATTAGAAGATAAAGGTCCATAGAACATAGCCTCAAAAACAGGGCTACTAATACCTAGAATTAATTTATGTGCTTTGAAGTTTTTGCCTGCAACAGTAAAGCTGCAGTCACTCCACTCATATGAAACCAGTAATTTCTTGACACGATCATATAAACTTGTTTGGCTATATGTAGACTGGTTAGTCTTCAGATAAAACATCTGCAAAAAATAAACAACTTGCTTAAATTAAATGTATTGCATTATCTGTAACACAAGTTACAGAGTCATGATTCTATTACTGGGCAAGTCAACATTACCATTTCAAATTGTTTTAACCTACATATTTTTTTTTTGTTTCATGTAAGGTGGCCAACTGTCTGAAAATTTAATGTGGGACATATTGTGAGCGGGGAAGGCGGGTTGTGTTGAATGAATGCTAGTGTATGAAATTTTGTCAGTAAATAATACTTACTGTAGATATTTATTTGTAAAATGTATTGCTAGAGTAGCATAGAACTGCCTCTATAAAACCTTTACATTTTTCAGAAAGCACATAGGGTTTTGACTTTCAATGAGGTTTTCTCAGACATTCATATTTTTTTTTATATTTGAGCTGCCAAAACGACTCTGCCTCACCTGAATTCACCTAGGTAGGCGCACTCTGCCCTGGTAGGCAAACAGTACTGGAAAATAGCCAGTTTTTTAATGATATCTCGTTTATTGTACATTTTCAAACACCTCAATCCATCGCTGTTCTGTACTGTACTTCATCCCCACCCAATCCTATAAGACGTCGTCATTGTGAACTATGCACTATAGGTGTGTATGTAGTGTAGTAGAGTTGAAAAATAGACATGCGGGACATGCAGGAGGCATCCAAGGTTTTGGGAGATCATTTTACTAATTATTGCAAAGTGGGACTACACCTGGTATTACAGGACTCACTGCAGCGGCGGAATTTTGCCACCCCTACCGGTCAGTCTATCTAATTCGATACTCCAGGATAAGGCATAAAAAATAATGTAGACCCCAAATTTTACCGCCCTAGGCTCCAGCCTACTCAGCCTTCTGGTAAATTCGAAACTGGGACGCAGAATGCGGAACAGTTCGTTACCGCCTTAGTTTTATGGCTACAAGAAAATAAGATTTAGCTTCCTTAATTTTTTAAACATTTATGTTATTGTGGTATACTAATAAAATTGTTATTAATACGAATTCATTAGTATACCACAATAACCACTTCTGAAATATCTAACTGTTTCACGTCGTCAAACGATGTAGGTCGTGCAAGTAATAATACCTTCGATAGCGTAGTAGGTCAAAGACCTTTTTTATCAATAATGTTTATTGTTTGCAATATTACTTTTAATAATAGTAGGACGATGTTTGTACATATAAACTTGTACAAATATCTTCGTTAGTTGAGAATCACGCTTAAATAAAATAAAAAATCGTTGCTACTAACCGTCTTACTTCTTCTGACTATTTTTTACTAACTCGGTTAACTCTAGTCGTATCTGTAGTTAACCTTGAACTTGGGAAGATCACGCGCTCAAATACGCAAAAGTATTACTTCGCGTTACTACTTATTTTTGTTTTATTCATAACAACACATAGTCAACAGGAAAAACTATCAAAGAAGACAAGTACAACTTCAAATTTTGTTATCAACGCTATTGACAGCAATATATGCGGATAATAATGTTTTGGAAATTTTAATTTTGATGTTTGCAAACAATCAGTGTGACCAGATTCAATTTTACAAAAATACTGTAGCACCTCAAAATACTGAAATATATATACTGACTTACACCAAGCAAAATAATATTTTAATGAAAATACAGATTTTCTTAACATGTTTTATTCATTAACCTTCATCACAGTAAATGTTGGAATTGTATTTGTTACATTATTTTAGAAGGATTAAAATTTACACAATGTTCTTCATTTTTAACATTTTGCTTTGTTTTTTAAATTGCTGATTTGTTCATAATTCTGTCTTTGGTCTAGTTTTACTAAATTTATCAGTAAAAATATGCGCTTGCAAACAGAATTTAATACATACAGCACACATAACAGAGATTTTCTGAAACTAGTTAGAATATTAGAAATTTTCCTAATTTTCACCCTAAATAAAATTGTTAACAAGAAAGAGGTGAACCATTAAATTTAATTTAAAAAAGCATCAACCTGAATATAAAATAAAAAAAATATTCAAATTTGTCGGCAAAATAAAAAAAACGCCACATATAATGGTCCTGGCCACATGGACCTCGTTTATAATTAGGTTTATGTGTGGTATAGCTTGAGAAATATATATGAAACACGGCATACTTTAAATAAAAATATCTCTATATCTTTTTTTACTAGGTACTGTAACGCTAATTATAAACTATTATTAAGCTATGTTTACCTTTGACTGTCTTTAAATATTTTCAAGTTCGATTTACGCTTTTCAGTATTTGCATGTTATTATAAAGATGCTTATCTACTTTGGCGGCGAAATTGTCATCTTTATAACGTGAAAGCCACGAAGATAATCCCGGAATTTGTTTCTACTTTGCCAAATAACTTTGCTGAAAACTAGACATGCTGTTCGTATGGATGCGACAAGAGTCAAGTGAAATAAAAACAAAAAAAAAGCGCGCTCTATTTATATGACGACAGAAAAGTACTACTAATTTGGGGAAATTCTCGAATTATCGAAAGAAAAACTTCAAAGATTGACTCGAGTGCAGAGCAGAAAATCATCACATTTAAACAAACAATATTAGATACTATATTTTGTAATTCACACACAAAAGTGCTTTTGTATTTACCTACTTACCTATTCATACAACTGAAAACCTAAAATCGAGACCGACAGCATATAATGTACAGTTTAATAATGGAGGCTGCCTGTCATGGCCTACCTATCTGTAACTTACTGATCCTTGCTCCTACTTAAAAACGACTAAATACGAAAAATTCCCTAAACATCAATGTTGTAGACAATCTGTGTCACCATAACTGCTTATCCAAAATATACCCAGAAATACTGACTTAAAGCAAAATACCCAAAATAATAATGATCAAAAAATCCTTAAAATATACTGAAAAAGTATTAAAATACTGAATCTGGTCATACTGCAAACAATGACAAACATAAAGCTAGTGTTGCAATATATTTACACGACAGAGAAAATACATGTAAATTTGTTTAGATGCTGGCGACGACGCGCAACGTTTTGAATAGAGCTACTACAAAAATGACTTTTAAATGTAGTACCAACAAGTTGAGTTTTAAATTTCTCTTCAAAGTTTAAATTGTATGATCTAATGAAATATAATACAGTAAGAGGCAATCATGACTCATGAGTCATAACACTCAAAACACTGAGCACAGTAGAATAAAATAAAGCATGAAATGTCCACGTTTTTTTCTAATTCTGTAAAAAAAAAATTTTTTCATGAAAACAACTCCCGCATTAGGAATATTCCTGTGTCGCGGGGGCTTCACAAACATTCAAACAACGGACACAAAGAACACCAAGACTCGGGACAACTATTTGTGGATCACACAAATTTTTGTCCCGTATGGGATTCGAACCCACAACACTCGGCGCGGCGTAGTGGCGAGGTGACCACCTAAACCATTGCGCCATCCGTAGAGTCAATCTACGGAAATGATAAATATAATATATATATATATATTAATAAATGATATTCACTTTTTTTTATATATGGACTCTATCTCGCTTGCCCATCCCTAGAGTACTTGACAGCAAGTAATGGTGCTGGCAGAATACGATTTTTAATTTCTCCTAAAATTAAAGTAAACCGACTTATTGAACAGACTCTAAAGATTGTCTCGTCGCGTCGTGCCGAAATAATTGTTTCTTTCGTTCCTTCTTTCTCGGATTTGTTAAGTAACAGTCACAGAGTTTTATACTGAGTAATAACTAATAATCTTGTTTGTTTTAGGTTTATCATTGTGCCAAGCGGTAGAAACTTTAATGATTGTCTGTGGTAAAAGCAGCTGTGTAAATATACTTGTTAACTGGCTACACTGCTCTTTGCTCTTCTCTAAAAGTTAGGCATGTTACCGCGCCGCGCCGGTCGCAACAAGAAAATGGTAAAATGTGAACCAGTGTTTATTTGATATTCCATAGTGGGGTTCTTTGGTGTTGAAGTGTTTATTTACTAGCCAACCAATAACTATGAATTCTACACATGAGGACGCCGTTCTCAGTTTTGACTTGGATTTTCTTCACCCAACCACAAACAACATTCCGGTGAGTATTTTAGGTTACCCTTTACCCTTAGAAATGCTATTTTGCTGTCCTACCTGACTGCTACATGTATAGAATTGTAAATGGCAAACGGCTTTGTCATAAATAGAGGAATACAAACTTAAATTTGATAGTAAATTTCGTAGTGGTGCATTTCCGATAGCAGTAGAACTAGGTGTAGAGATAGTATAGTTTGTTTATATAGAAGAAGCTATATTCTCTAAATTTACAACATGTGTGTGTTATTCAAATATATATCTAAATATTAAACTATCCACTCCATTTACTTTACACATCAACTATCCACATCCACTAGCATTTTTTGTGATCTAAAGTCAGTTGTGGCAACATTGCCACACATAATACAAGAACATATCATGATTGTTTGTTCATCATCAATTATGATTTTGTTATTCGTCAGTTTGTTTTTATCTGAACATTAGAATTATATTTGGTCCATCTGTATCTGGTATCTGGTGGCAACACATTTTAACGGAAGATACCTACAATGAGTAGGTGTCTTCCTTATTTTAAATAATGGAGTGGACAAGTATATATATATATTAATATTTTATTATGTTGGTGGTACTTATTGTTATCTTACATTTCAGAATTTAGTTTTTATCTCAGTATGAAGATAAAAAATACAAAACAAAAATGATTATTTGCTACATTACTACATATAAAAGTAAATTTTTTAGTTTGTGTTGTTTACAAGAACTATACAAAAAAACAGCAGTTCTCTTCAAAATCATAATCATTTATTTCAACTAAACCATTATGGGTATTTTTGAATTGTCAGGAGTAGTAGTCAGTCAGACTAAGTCAGTCATGCAGCTAGTTGCCTGTTCCAATTTGTAGATCCAGTGGAGAAGAACAGGCAAGAAACTCCAAGGACACACTTTTTCAACATGTTTTTTACATATCACTGGTTACATTGCTTATATGTGCAAGTTAAATGTGAGGACAATGTAATGTATTGTTCTAAACTATAAACAGTCGCGCAAACTGCTACTATATGTAAGTAATAGCAGTTCAGAAATGACCAGTCCCAACCAACAGCACTCGTTCACGAGCATGACGCACGCGCCAGCCATCGTCCACTTCAACCATATGATATCAATTGATATCAAATTGAGTCAAATGACCCGACACACACGCCACCATCGGCATAGCTTCTAAACGGACACGGCATACTCAGAAATGCCAGGCAACATAGCAAATTAACTTAATATGTTATTGACTACACAGTTTTCACATGTACAATTCAAAATTTACTAAATGTAACATATGAATTGGTGTCAAAATATAAGATAATGTCAATGTTTTGCAAAGTTAACAATGTCAATAATAATGATTAAATTATTAATAAATAACATGTCAGATAAAAACTACTAAACAAGTGAATATTCATATTTCTTAAGACCACCACTCATTTACAGTGTGGCTGTGGAGCAGGACCAGCATTTAGCCAAGCATCTTATCTGCTAAATAATTGTCTAGTTTATAATATGCTTGTTTACATAGTGTGCGTTTAATGCAAGTTTTAAATTTCTTCTCATTTAGTTGAAGAATATTAGGAGGTATTTTATTATAGAATTTAACACAGTACCCCATGAAAGATGTTTGCACTTTTGTTAATCAAAATTTTGGTTGTACTAATTTATTTCTGTCTCTAGTAATGTAATTATGTCTTTCACATTGTTGAGTAAATAGGTGCAAATTTTTTCTGACATACATAACGTTTTCATAAATATACTGACAAGGCACCGCCCCATTGTAATCTAGAATCTAGCGTAATCCCTAGGAAAACAGTTTCATTGACAAAATCTAACTTTTCCTTATTTAATAAAACTTGGCATTCATTGTGTCTAACGTTGGGCAACGAAAATCTTATACATTTAGTTTTTTTTCCCATTTAACACTAACTTGTTGGCAGTAAACCAACCATGTACTAGATGAATAATATTATTTACATCGTCAAAGCTACTGGCGTGTCTATCAACTTTAAAAATAAATGATGTGTCATCAGCAAATAATACCATTTTAGGCTGGCTATCCAGTAAATGGGGGAGATCATTAATATACACAAGAAAGAGAAACGGGCCCAATATCGATCCCTGCGGCACTCCCATTTTCATCTTTGACCCTAATGAATTGACACCATTTATCTGGACTAACTGTTGTCTATCACTCAATATATATAATATATCACTCAATATATCACTCAAGTAAGATTTTAGCAAACAGAGCGCCCGTTTAGCGCTTCAAATAATAAATAGCTGAGTGGTAAAGTTTAAAAAATCTCAAAGTCTATTTTATGCACAACAACTGCAGTTTGATTTAATTTAATGAAATTGGGTGGATAAAAACAGTGATGCCAGCAATGTTTTTATAAATTGAATTAGATTTTCAGACTTTTCTGTTAAGGATTTGTTGTAAAAAAGTTTTATAAATTTTTAATACTCATTTCTTCAATTTCTACTTTATATAATAAAATTATGAACATGGATACAGCCCTGACTCTAGTTGATAAAAGTAAAACTCTGAAATTATAGAATTATGTGCAATAGTGAATAACCCAGCATAAATTTGAATAGTAATCATCAGAGAGCAGAATAGGTAGTATATTTACCTAAAGTTCGAGGAAGTAAGTAACATAGAACTCTAGAGTTCGAGTTCTATGTTACGTCCTCGAACTTTAGTCCTCTTAAAGTCCCGGCATCATAAATATGACGATTAAATACCCAGATTTAAGAAATTGCTAATTATTTGAATACATTTGAATTAAATTATTATATTGAAGAATCTTATTATATTTTTAGAGTTCCATACTAAAATTGTAAAATTAAAGAGCTTTGTTTTGCATACAAAATTAATAATTGAATATTCTTTGGTAATTTACCTAATTATATTGTAATAAAAATGGTCTCAATGGTAAAGCAACACTTGCCTCAGTTGGTGATCTATGGTAGTTGTTAAGAAAGGTCTCACAACAGCTAGTCTAACTAAGACTATTGCATTGCCTCATACTGGGTTATCAAGATCTGATGGCAGTTGCTTTATGTAAATTACTTATATTTAAACCTACCTCAATGTAATTATGAAAAGGTTAGAAAGATGATGATTGTAATAAAAAGGGAAACTGGAAAAAAAGCTAAATATCCAATCAAAGCAATATGTATTTACAAAACTTTTCTTCTTAAAACTTAACCAGAATACCAAGCAAAAAAGAACCATAATAAAGTTGTTATACATTTTTTCAAAAATATGTCTATCTATATATATAAAAGAAAGTCGTGTTAGTTACACTATTTATAACTCAAGAAAGGCTGAACTGATTTGGCTGAAAATTGGTGGGGAGGTAGCTTAGAACCAGGAGAAGGACATAAGATACTTTTCATCACGTTCCCGTGGGACGTGACATAAAACGTGGTATAACAAAACGCCACTGATATGGAATAACAAAACGCAACTGAAAGCAATTTATCAGTAAAAAAAACAGTCTAGCCGTTCATTTGTTAAAAATGGTATAACAAAACAAAACGCAACTGACAGCGTAATGTAAAACGTAATGTAGTCTATGGTTAATTATAGTAGAATTTTGAAGTTAACCGGTTGATGTGTTTGTTTCGAGTTTCTATTAGCTTATTGTGTTAAAAATTGTATAATTTTCTGTTATAACCCGTTTATAAACTTATTATACACAAAATTAAATTTTTCCTATAAATACTTATTTATAGTTTCTTTGCTAGTATTCTTCTCATAAGGCTCTACGCATTTTGGAAACTGGAAGTTATAGATCGACACAAGCAGGCAGTAGATTTTGGTGTTTTCACCTAATTTACCTCGACAATCCAGTACATGCTGTGGCGTCTGTTTGCGCCGATCTATGATTTTAACTCTAGCTTCAATTTTACGTTCATAAATGTCTGTTGGTGTAAATGGTGTTATAAAGCCTTCATCCAGTCCGTGATGTTCTCCTGTTATAATAATAATAATATAACTCTTTATTGTTCACCAGAAACATTAAAAAAAGGAAAATGTCTTAAAATTACGGTTAATACAATTGGCGGCCTTGTCGCTCTATGGCAATCTCTTACAGGCTGTTATCCTTGTGAGGAAAAAGGACGGTACCGTACTTTCGTACATACGGGTACTTGACCATTCTACGCGGCCAAAAACCAAAATGTTAAAGTACATAGGCCATTAAAAAAACGACAACCTGAGGTAGAGGACAGCTTTGAGAACTATACCCAATCCTTTTCACCCTTCACCTGCGCACGCGTCTCCTTTAACTTTAATCGGCGTTTGTGCGTCCAACTTGTTGTCGTTATTTGGCTAATATATATATATATATATATATATATATATATATATATATATATATATATATCTATATATATATATATATTGTTAAAATGACATCTGCTTGAAAGAAAAAATACTTTCCTGCTCTAACACTCATGTTTTCAATATATTTGTTACACGTGTCGGAAGTTAGTAACGCGTGATTTGCATTATTCGGCTATCCATGGAATAAATGAACATTGAAAAATAGATACCTAAATATCAGACCGTTAAACAGTCTAATTAATTTATTCATGGTATAGTTATTCACCCGTTTATCTGAGCACTGAAGAATCGGCCCTAAATCATTTAAAAAATCAAATAGAACTAAGTGAAAAAAAACTGAAGAAGTATGGTCTTGTCTAGAAAAAGATGTAATCATTCATGCAGTTCGCCGACAAGCACCACTAAATATAAGTAATACTAAATTAATCATTCAGAACATGATTTAACTCTTCGAAAAGACGAATACCAACAACAAATGGTTCCCTTGTTATTTATTTATAGCTTTTGTTAGACCATACTGTTAAGGTGACCATGTTTTTAGTAAAGGTTCTAACAATAGTAAAAAAGCAAGAACGATCGGGCTTAAAGTTAATTTCGTCTAATCGCGTCTGTCGCAACGGAAAGGCGATCAAGGAATCGTGGTAGCGTACTTCAGCAAGTCTATATCTAGACCGGAAAGGAATTACTGCGTCACGAGAAGAGAGCTGCTTGCTGTGGTTAAGACATTGCAGCACTTCAATAAGTGTTTGCTGGGTCGGAGGTTCCACCTGCGTACTGACCATGCTGCACTGAAATGGCTATTACAATTTAAGAACCCGGAAGGACAAATAGCGAGGTGGATAGAACTGCTGCAGGAGTACGATTTTGATATCCAGCATCGCAGTGTAAAATCCCATAGCAACGTTGATGCTATGTCAAGGGGGCCTTGCCCAGAGGACTGTAAACACTGCGTTAGGCAAGAGACTAAGGAAGCTGTGCCTGAGCGGATGTTATGAAGAGACCTGAGTGTCTTACGGAAGGCGCAGCAATAGGACACAAATGTCAAGCCAATCATCGAGTCGGTCAAAGTCAATGCCCTGAGGCCCAAGTGGAGTGACGTTGCAACTATGGGCAGGGGCAGGGGAACAACTTGGTCGTTCAGGACGAAGCATTGTGACGTAAATGGGAGAATGCTCGAGAGGAAACCTGTCACCTTCAGTGTTGTTCCTAAGGCCAAGGTACCGGAGATTCTACAGCTTTACCACGACGGATGTTCAGGCGGCCATCTGGAGGTGAGAAGGACAATCAGGCCTGCAGTCGTCGGAGAGAATAAAAACACTGTACGACAATTCCTATTTATAGAATGTCCCACAGTTAGAAAATTTCAAATTGGTTTCGAGTTTTCGGTAAAAATAAATAAAATAAATTCGGTAATTGAGTAACGTAATAAACGAACTTTCTATGAAATAACGTTCGGGTATAAAAAGGTAGGTGCATTGCCGTATTAACAGAGTTCTAGTTAAACGATCGGTGAGTGAACAAGTGAATATAGAAGTGTAAATATAAGTGCGAAGTATAAGTGATAATTTAAGTAGTGAGAATGAATTATAGTTGTATTATTTGTGAATTATTGCAATAAATTGTGTCTATTTTGGTAATAAATTTGTGTACCTTGTATACGTTTACGACCATGATGCAAGCGTCAACCGTGGTCCAGTTCAACCATATTGAAGAGAGCTGAAAGATCCGATCTATATGTTCCAACCATTATTCCCTAAGATGATTTTTCCTCTATGAGGAAATTGTTTTAAACATTATTAATTTATAACTGTATTTATTTTTGCAGGTACAAGCACTAAAACAAAGGTACATTGGACAGATCAAAAAAAGAATTATTAGAGTAGAGTAAGTATTTTATCTGTTTTATTCTATTTTATATTATTTACCTAAATAACCATTTCAATATTGTTAGCCTTATTTATTACACCTTAATCAAGTGACTGACAACAAGTGATTTTATTTGTCAACTTTGTGTATTAAAAATAAAACTGGACAAGTGCGGGCCTGACTCGCACACCTAGTGTTCCGTAAGCATAGAAACTTGTACGTAAAATAGTACGTCCATCTCAGGAATCGATTCTCGAAGATTTTTGCCTGTTTTTTCCTAAAGGCAACCTAACTAACTAACGATTTACGTCAAAGTGAACTTTCCAACCGCAAAATATAAGTTTGTAATCACAAAAAATATTAGTGTGTGTAATATAACCAGAAATTAACGACTTAAGAATTTTTTCCCTTACTTGTGCTGTGAGATCTTGCTTCTTGCCAAATTTCATCGTTTTAGGGCAATGGGAAGTACCTTATAGGTTTTGATTTACCTGCGAAATGTTAATTTTTTTTAATTAAGGTGTTAAGGTTACTAAGGTTTAAATCTAACTAATCTAAGGCTTAATGGCCGTATCTTTTGATTGCGTTGACTAAGAAGCTTCATTTTTTTACAGCTTCAAGTGACCGGTGACATAAGTATTTGATCTTAATTTCAACTTGATGCCTCCACGGGGTCCTGAGGAAAGGGGTCTTGATAGACGCACAGACAGATATAACAACCAATTAACGACTTTCAGATTTTTTCTTTTACTTGTGCTGTGAGCCTTGCTTCTTACTAAATTTCATGATTCAAGGTCAATGGGAAGTACCCTATTGGTTTTGATTTACCTGCGAAATGTGCCAATTTCGTCAAATCTAGGGCTTAGGTGGCCATATCTTTTGATTGCTTTAACTTCGAAGATTGATTTTTAACAACATCAAGGGACTGCAGACTTATGTATTTGGTATTAACTTCAACTTGATGCGTCCACGGGTTCTTGAGAAAAAGGGTCTTTACAGACAGACGGACAACAAAGTGATCTTATAAGGGTTCCTTTTTTTCCTTTTGAGGAACGGAACCCTAAAAATAGATTTTGTGACTACAAACTTATATTTTGCGGTTGGATTGTTGACTTTGTCGTACATCGCAACTGTAAAGTTAAGTTTGTCTTTCGAAAAAGATGGCCAAGTCTTTGAGAATTGATCCCGAGATGCACTACGGAACCCTCGGTGCGCGAGTCAGACTCGCACTTGTCCGGTTTTTTTCTATCTAATTGCAGTCTCCTCTTAACAACAGACATTTATCTAAAATGTAAAATGGTTTACCTGTTTCAGTGCTCTCAACAACCATTGTAATTCTTTAAAGCTGGATTTGTATAATAAGAATAAGGAATTAGAGTTAGTAAAAATGAAACTAGAGTCTACAAACCAGGAACATACACGAACTAGTTTGGAGTATAAAGAGGTACTAGAAAATTATTCAAAGTGCGAAATGGTGAGTGACATTATTTAAATCAATAAAATATTATTTTAAGTGACTAACATTGACTAAGATTCTTATTATTTAAACCGGCAACCTTTTTAGAGCATTATTATATCATTTCAGGAGTGCCAAAACCTAAAAACCGCAATAAATGATTTTCAAGAAAAGTATTATGAAGCAGAAAATCGTGTCCACGCTGGAAAGTCGCATGTAGTGCAGTTACAGGTGAATATATTTTTAGTTCATTACATACTTTTATAGGACAGCTGTATTAAAAAAAGAAATTGTCTCTATGAGCTTCAGTCTAAGGGTGACAGATAGAGCTACTCGTCGCCCTAACAGACACCTCCCTGAGAATGCGGCGCGATGTTAGATCTAGACATATGCACTTCTCCTGTTTTAGCCTGTTCGATTCCAAGATATTACCTCCCCGTTAGCCCTGGTTAGGCAATGACCCAAAAGAAGTTTCAACAGGTCAAAAGATTCTACACGTCAAAAAATAAATATATGATTCATGAAATAATATGTTATTATTTATTTTCTTAATCATTTTAGCAACTTGTTAAACAATATGAAAAAAAAATAGATAGTTTACAACAAAATGACAAGAGAAAAAGTGATAAAGTGCTAAAAGAGAGTTTAGAAAAGGAATTACTGCAGTGGAAAAAAAAGTATAAGAAGGAAATTGCCGAATGGCGGATAAAATATGACACTTTACTTAAACAGGTCCAGGATTCACAAAGTGGCACAGGTAAATTTATAATATACATTTGATTTCAGTATTATATAATCGTTATAATAACATGCTTCTGGAAGTAATTGTAACGTTAAGATTTTTTGTGTTTGTTAAATTACGAGCCTGCGCTGCAGGCTCTTAATGCAATGTGTCCTACAATGTGCTTTTAATATAAGTATTTTCATAATATCCTGTCAGCATTCTTATTTAGTTGCCAATTATGGAAACAAAACGCTTGTTTACTTAAGTTTTGGCCGAAAGGTAAACTTAACATATTTTTTAAACTCTCGACTGTCTACACATATGTCTATAAATTTCCTAGTTTTCGCAAATAATTAATAATTACATATAATCTAACTTTTGACGATGAGTTTGACGTTGACTAAGACAGTAAGCACCCACTGGTTAGCACGATCATAAGTGGCTTTGCTCGATGACCTGCGGCCACATAATGTGTCTTGCTCGACCAAGAGAGTAAACGAATTCAGTGGCCCAATTCGAAGACCTAACTGCATAAAAGCATGTAGTAGCCTAGTTGGAACGCTACTGGCTTTTAGTATTGTCCCAATACGGTAATTTGAGATACTTAAAAAAAAGTATGTTATGTGTGATTCAAATAGACATAGAGGACCATAGAGGATGATTGAGAAAACACTTCCTAACAAAAACACTCCTAGTAGTAAGGCAGTGACAGTACTAGTGTCAGTAGTATCCATAGGCACGGGTACCGGCTTACCATCCAAGCGGTCTGATAAGGTTTTTTGTTGCCATCTTAGTTGTATTAAAAATGCATCTCCTTAGTTCTTTAAAAAAACTACTATAGTAGAAGTAGGCTTGCCAGATGGGAAGACTGAAATATCTGAGCAAAATTTAAAAAAGTCGGGATTTTGGGAATAGTTGAAACAAATAAATAGATAAGTATTACAATTTACAAATCTGAATCATCATCATCTTCCTGCTCTCTTCCCAATTTTCATTGGGGTCGGCGTAATGTGTAACATTGTAAAGGGTTTTGGCTGGTTTCTTTTACGGCCGCCGCCTGCCTGACGACAACCTTCCTTGGGAATGTAGTCGTTTCAACACGGTAAAAAAGAAAGAAGGTAAATTTGTATAAGAAAAATGGGTAGGGAGGTGAACTGGGACTGCAGTAGATCCAGAGGCCGGGGTCGCGTACCCGAATGTTCTGTACGTGCTGTGACTGGAGAGGCCACTGAGACAAGAACACCAGCTGGCCTTACAAATCAAAATGTGACTTTTTATTATACTTAATTAAAATAATGTAAAAAAATACTATGTTACTAAGCCTCTGCTATCCGTCCGTCCGTCTGTCAGCGGGCTGTATATGATGATCCGTGGTATAGGCAGTTACTCGATCTTAATTATGACAACAAGTAGACGCTTGAAATGCTCACAGAGTTTGTATTGCTATATTCGCTAAAAAAATACAATAAAATAAATAAAAAGTGCCTACATTGTATTAAATATTGTATTATGGTGCTCTTCATGCGCGAATTCAACTCGCACTTGGCCGGTTTTCTATTTACGTTGCAATCCACCAACTTTGATCCTTGAAAAGTACTCGGCAAAATCTTGAAATTCAAACAATAATTCAAGGGAGCGAAGCGATTCTGAAACCGCACGGTAATTTTAAGTTTCTGTTTTGTTAAAACACTTTACTAAAAGCTGTTTGTCGAGACATTTTGTAATTCGTCGGGAGTCTGGACATCAAATGAAATGTCGGAACAATTCGGACGAATCCCGACCATCTGGCAACCCTTATTAGATGTGTAGTAAATTTGTTTTTCTTTTCTACAGTTTCGCAGCTCATCCTGATTTCACTCTCATCATGAGAGTCGTTTCAGTCGGTTAACTGAAGCATCTTACTATAATATTTACGTTATGTTTTACAGGCAAACTAAAAAAGCAATCATCATCAAAAAATGAAACAACCAGCAGTGAAATCATATGCGATACCATATCGCATAATGAGAATAGTGAAAATGAAGATGAATTATCTGTAGATTTTACGTCGCAATTTGATACTCAGGATTCACCGCAAAATAATGTTGAGATGGTAGGTAAACTCGTCTGACGTATATATATATATGTATTTGATTTTGATTTACTTTGTTTGTTAATTTCATGTTTTTTTTATTTCAGACTCAAAGTTCTTCAATTACAAATAAACATAATGTGCGCATGGAAATTGATAGTGATTGTAAAAGTGTAAGTGTAAGTGTTGATACTGGTTGCGGTTCTTCACTCGCTTCTTCTGATAATGAGAAATGGTTAAATAGCCCAGATTACTTTTTTAGCCCTATAAATGGAGAAAGCGCGGATAAAATTCGTTCTCGTAAATTAGTAGATATTGCTACTAGTCCTGTATTATCTGTGAAATTTACTGAGACAGCAACTAGTCCTATACCATCAGTGGTAATGGTCAATGTAGCAAGCAGTCCAATAAACATACAGTCAGAAACATGCAAAGAATCTGAACCTCGATCACAATTAAAAATAATTAATGTAGAATTAACTGAGCCCAATAATAATATCGTGGATACAGAGGTATATTGTCCTGTTCAAAATTTAGAAAAATTGCCGCATTGTGTCATGCATGAAAAATCGTCTGACACAATAGTTGAAAATGTACCCGACACAGATTTACGAGAAAAACAAGCAAAGGATTACTTACAGTTAACCAATAGTAATAATATACAGGAAGATTGTAACACTGACCGTGAAATAGAAATGATATTACACAATATGCGATTGAATCATAAACTCATAACACCAATCCCGGAAACGCCAAAAAAGGTGAGGGGCAAATCTCAGACTGAATATTTAAATCATTGTACGTGCCCAGATGCGGCAATAGCAAAGGATCTTTCAGAAGCAGCAAGGGAAGAAGCAGCGCAAGCAAAAAAAGATATCGCAATAACAAATGAAAGCCAAAAAGTTTTAATATCAAATTTGGCTAATCTAATGAAAGAAATGTTTTATGTTAAAACTTTTCTTAAAAACCGATTTACAACGCCTGGTACAGCATTGGAAAATCTCAACGATTCGATACCTAAAGGCTTGTTTGAAAATGTTTCTAGTGTAAATTTCAATGATGATTACCATAATTTATTGGAACCGGAAAATTCAATAAAACAGATGGATTTAATTAAGTCATCGAACTCATCAAAATTAGCGCCAGATTCTCTCATAACAGTAATATCAGAACAAATTATAAAACCGGCCGATATAGAGCCTTTAAGAAATAAACCGCATGAAAACGAAATTTTACCTAATCCAGTACAGGAAATTGTATCTGAAAAGTGTATTAATCAAAATGAGAGATTAACTACAACAGAAAGTGTTATGTGCTTAAATAGTAGTGTAGAAGTAGAAACTATATCACCAACTAAAGAAACTGAAGGACGAAGACATAAAAGAGTAAAAAAATTAACCAATTTAGCCAAATATAGGAATAAATGTGAGATTCGGAATCGTAAGATTAAAAGAGAAACACCACCATTAAGAAAACCGAGAATGAAGCCAAAACAGGTACCATGCCATGGTATTAAAAAGGTAACAAGAAATGATACCTCTGCTACACTAAATGATAAACAAGTTTATGCCAAAGCTGTAAAAGTGATGGCTGAACTAAATGCTATGGCCCCCAAAGATCCTGTAGATACTGTGCTTAAAACGAATATTCAGGAGAAAATAACTGAAGAAAACGAGCATAGTAGTGCCGGTAAATGTGAAACGGATTTATTGTCTGGTATGACTCCAGCAAAGTTAACTTCTATGATTACATCTCCAATACTGGAGGCTAATTCTCCGACATCAGACAAGGCACATCCAAAACCAGAAATATTAACTACGACACCAACTATATCACGAAGAAGTTCTACCAGATCCTCAAAGTTCATTGATCTATCAACAGATATTGCCATTACATCTCCAGATCTTACTATCGCGTTATCGATACCTGCGCTACAATCTCCGAAGTCAACTATTATATCTCCTACCCCTATGATAAGATCATCTTCACCTGTGACATCTCCGACACCTTCGATCACTTCTCCCAGGCGTTCGGGCCGACTTTTAGAGTTTACTGCTACACCTCCAAAGTCTTCAATTACGCCGCCTCATTCAGATATTATTTATAAGCAGCCTTTGATCACATCCCCAAAACCTGATAGTACATTACCAGATTTCACATCATCGGCACCGACAATTACTTCACCGAAAGCAACATCAATATCGTTAGACATAAGTAAAAACTGCAGCGAATTTGATACTAATTTATCCAAGCAAAATGCTGTTTTATTATGTAAAGACCTAACTATAAATAGACCGGTTCAAAACACAGAGAGAAAACGTAAATTGACGAATGGTTCTGACATACAAACTAAGAGAGTATTGCGTAGTAGTATTTCTCAATGTTTAAATACCAAAGAACATACAACAGTTACAGATGATGCCATTAATAAAGAAGTTTCGCCTGGTGGTACATCAACAGAAGAAGATTCACCATCTTGTCATCCTAAAGAAAGTATCTTGTGTTCTATGATAGAAAAATATGGCATAAGTAAAGTAAGGCCTGTTGTGCGACATGTTCCAGGTGCGTGTTTTTATTAGCTTTGATATGTTTATGTGACAACATATTTCAGTTATTTCTTACTAACTATTTAATAAACCATAAATAAACTTGTTTTTTTTCTGTCTTGGATGGGTGGATTATACATTTTAAATTAAAATAGAACCAACTTAAATTCAACCCTTTCTTAATTGGAAAGGGTTGAATTAAAGTTGGTTCTATTTTCATTTTTTAATTCAAAAAGTTTAACATCTACAACTCGAAATACTATACAGAAAGTTTTGCTGGGAAAAAGCTACGTAATATAGAAAAAATGCAATGAAATCTTAAGCATATTTATTAATATTGCAGATGCAGTTTTGAATAATGTTAACAGCAAGATTGAACAATTTATGTCAAAAATACATGAAGGGCCTTTTAACAAAGATAATACGATGATGGAATTAGTGGAGGAGTTGAAACCATATAATTATAAAAATTTTGTGTCTGGTCTTACAAAATATCTAACAAATCGAGAGAGAAAGATGGAGTTGTTTGGAAAATTATCCTCCCCACCTGCTCCGCAAATGACTAAGTCTGAAGCCGTTCTCCTTTACGTAATAAAGCAACTTAGAATTCATTGGCGACCAGTAGATATTGTCGAAACTGTCCTGTCCAGCCTAGAACATACCTTATTCAAACTGAACCGAACACCAGAGTTTGAAGTTATTGAAAGTGTTTCGCACTTTTATGCTTTACTTTGTAGATATTTTGGTCTACAGAGTCGTCTAAAAGTGTTCATGCTCGACGCTATGTATTGTATTCTATACAAATCTGCGCCACTTATTAAAGAGTGCTTGGAAGTTTGGCCTCACATAATTCCATTGGCACACATGAGTGCAGGTATGTCTTTCAACTGCCACATTTTTCTTATTAGTTATCATTTATTATATAATAATATATTTCATTTTGTTTTCAGCCAAAATTCCTTTAGTTACAATATTTGTGTATCTCTTACATTTCTACAAGTGTGAAGACAGGTTTTCTAGAGTACAAGAAATCAGAAATATATTAAACCGGAAGTATTCATATCAAGTGTCAGAGTGGAATGAGGGAAAAATATTAGAGTTGGTTGGAAATTCCATTTGTGAACTAAGAGGTACTTACATTTTATTGCGCTACTTTACTGACGATTTCTATTAATTATTAAACTAATAAAAAAAACTGAGTGTTTCTTTTCTTGAATTTTATGTTTTATATGTTCAATCATTGTATGTGAACAACTATACGAAGAACACAGTGGCCTATAGGAGTAGATTAGTATGTATACAAGTTCATGGTATAGAAATCGCGGGGCGCGATTCTTAAATTACTTATTAATTTTAATAATGTACCTGGATAATTTTGTTTCTTGTTTTACAGATGTACCATGTGAAAAGAAAATGTTACGAATTGCTGTAATCATACTTTCTAAACGCCATGGTCCGAGATGGACTCAAAATAATATTATAAAGAAATTACTTCAATTCATAGAAAAAGAAAATTTACCCGAGCATGTAATAGCGTTCTGTGTTGCGTTGATTGGACCACTCACGAAGCCTTATCCCATTGACATGAAAGTTCACTGCGAAATTGCAATAAATCAACTTTTGAATATTCTTAACACAACAGGTAAGTAATATAATATTAAAAAAAAAATTAAAAAAATCAGAAGAAGAAAATAGCCTCACGAACGGAGGTACGCCCATACCTTCGTTCGTTAGGCTATTTTCTTGGTTTATAGTTTTCTGATAGCTGGTAAATATATCATATTGTGGATACATTACAAACACAGGTCACTTTGGTGGGATGTACCTACCAGGTGATCGAGAATATTATGTAAAAGGTGTGATCATCGTTTATGAACCCTTAAGTGAAGGTGCGTTTAAACGGGCAATATTTTTGCTGCAATGTGTGGCTATAATATTGTCAACTGTCATCACCAAAATATTTTAATAAAGATTATGTCTGAAATAGATATATCTCAGCAATATGTTTGAATCAGTATGGCTCATACGTTTGTCTTGTACACGGGCTACAAAGTCAGGCAACAATGACTGACGAAATCAACAGCAAAGATTAGAGAGAATGTAGCAACAAATCGCGGCGTCTCACTCACGGCAACCTTCGTGTCACTTAGAAAGGAATGCACCTATGCCATAATGAAACAACAATAGAGTTGGCCGCTATATCTCAGTATTTTTTATTTCCATACTCGATCGTCTTGCAAGGGGCCGGCAAATTTAACAAATTTATCAGCCATAAACTAAAAATATCTGACTATGTGGCAGGGCCATGCTTAAAATATTGTCTTATATTGCATTATCTGGCTGTAATTGCTAGCAATGTTAACGGCAACTATATTGCACCCATACATTATAGTAAAAATATTGCCCGTTTAATGGCACCCGGAGGTTAAAGTAACCATTTTATAAATATCTGTGATACCTTTTTTTTTAAACTGATAAATGGAACTTGAAATTTGACTGATTCATTCAAATTGTCATGAACTTGATTATTGATTGTTTGGAAATATGCCTATATCTGAAAACGTATTTTCCAAAGACACATTAAACATTTTTTTCAAAATCCTTTTTTTTTCGATTTTCGGTTATAAATAATGCTCTTAAAATATGACCACGTGTTTTGTATATTGCACCCTCAATTTTTGAGTTATGCACATCATCGAATTCCTTATCTCAATACCTACCGAACAATAAACTAAATTTTAAAATATCACCACAACTCGCTCGAAGCTAGACGCTAAATTCACCAACACAGGCTCAACTCAAAAACTAAACAAATATACAATAAATTGTTAAGCATTAGGGTAATAAATACAAATATCTTTCTTCTAAACTCCTGCACTACATAGTTAGTTTTTCGCCTTTTCTGTAAAAAGTTCTTTTTGAGTTAGCTCTCTTTAGATCTAGGTGTGCGATATGTAAGTGTAAGGGAACAGCGATATGAAGAAGTGAGAGACAACACTAACTAACTGCACTACTCGTTCACTAAACACCTCGTGGGTGCTGAAAGTCACGTGGTCAAAAATGGTCTACCACCTCTTCTAATACTAAATAGGGTAGTGAGTAATTGCGGCGTATTGTTTTCACTCGATAAGGCCAACAGGTTTAATAATCTGCATCAATGTGGATCTGAGAAGCAGAGAATAACTGCAACCCTGCTTATTCTACCACTGTGTATGGGAGGCTTGTTGCAGAGTATTTGAAGCAGAGTAGTGTTCTGCGCGACCACCGGAAAGGGTTTGGAGACGTCGGTTCTTGTCATGCTGTTCCTCAGGGAATTCTGTCCTTGGACCACTCTTTGAAGAACATGGTGTTTAAATGCCATTTCACAACTCACCCCTTTTTGTTGGGCGTAATCTGCCGACCCGCCGACTAATCTATTTCAATAAGTGTTTTTGTGCATGTTAAGTAGTGATTTAATATGTAAATGTTTAATTTTATCTATATTTCTATTTTAGCTTCCAAAAGAATCAAAGAGGCGACCATTAGTAGTATGATAATAATGAGTCGACATAATACGCAACGAGTTAATGAAATACTACTAAGCAGAAAAATGGAGACCATGTCACCTGAACTCGCAGTATTGTTTCGTGTATATATTAGAATGAAACCTTTGAATATGTGGATAAAAAACTTATCTAGACCGCCTATGTCAAACTAATTTTAAACATAATATAATATAAGTGACACAATATGAATACATAATAAATTAGGTATTTATTTGGTTAAAATTATCTATAATATGTGGTTAGTGTCTGTAAAAATATTGGTAGATACTTTAATAATAGGCAAGTAACGGACTGGCAGTCTTAAGGCACTTGCTAAATAAATTATTGGGCATGTGCTGGATGTCGTCTTTATTCTATAAGTATCGATCTAAACATAAATTAAATAAAGTGCGATTATTGTCATCATAAATATTAAGAAAGAAACACAGTGGTAACTTGTTGGAATTTGAGTATGAACATCTGAATGTCACTCCAACCCACTCTATTACCAACAGTAGAACATTTTTAAGACTGAAATGCACGTCAACAAAATCTATCCCTGACTTCATTAGCTCCAAAATTAAGCAATACAATTACATATTGCCTACAATGAATAAATGTTACTTAACCAAGTATGTACTCAATACCGATATTCTATAAAGTCATGTTATTGTATGTTCACCCAATGTAAATGTGCATTAACAATTAGTTTTTTATCTCAAGTTTACGGTGATGGTGTCCGGGGAAGCATACCTTCTGTTTTCTTATCATATGGCACAGTAACATGATTGTGAAGTAAACTTATAGTGTTTGTGTTAATAAGACTGCTAGTGTTCTATGTCTAAAGCCGTGTTTTACTAAATTAGTCTGCAGTAGTCAGCAGTTATTTACCTGCATAACATGGCTCTGAAAACGCAGCCAGTGTTTATTTTAGTTAGTAGCAAAGCAAGTAAAACTATGTTTTGTATTTTATTTCTATGTATAAAAATGTAAATATTTAGAAATTAGGTATAAATTCCTATTTGTCAAATAAATGATTCTTATTATGAGCCGTGGGCGAATACGAACTTCTATAGAATTCCTTAATACAGCTGTTACATTTTGTAATGATACTTGCTTTGCCAAATCTCATCGTTATCGCCGGATGTTGTAAACCTATGCATTAAATTCCTTAAATCTCCTCGTGTCTCTGCCACTAGTTCGTAAAAGCCTCGTTTCTTTCGTATTTAAGAATCATTTTAAATAGTCATCGCGTCATGTATGACGTTTTTAACTGTGGTATTACAAAATAATGTATCTTGACATAAATAATAGTGTTTTATTACGTTCCCACTACCTTATTTACACAAATTATTTTATTCTAAGAGTTGCGTTAGTCACATTTATTTTTCATGAATAAGCCATATATTTACTTAAAATAACAGATTTAAAATATAGGCACAAATTAAATTAATAAAATGAACTAAATGGATAGTTTAAAAATATTAAATGGATAGTGCATAATTGAATTAAAGTTTATTTGTATATGTATACAGCGTTTAAGTATCACCGTCGCGAATAACTTACAAAAACGTCTTTTGGATACTTGTTTTTGTCGTTAAAATGTTCTGTTTACTCATTGTGATATCACTTGAGCCAAAAAAAAAGATGAATTTTCCATCAGAAATTTCCAATGATTTTTCAGGGTTCGGTACGGCTTACACCTGTATAGGCAGATATTTATTACACACCTACATTTTGACTATTTATTGCTGCCATCTACTGGACAAATTTGCAAACTGTAGTGGGGCTAGGTGGGTTCTTCATGCAATGATGCAATAGAACACAATATGTCAGATATAATCAAGCCCTTAGATAACGTAACTCATTTAATAATTTGTTTTATATTTTTTGATTTCTACCATGATTACATGAATGTTGACCAATTGCGTTCTGGCATTAGGTGTCAGTAGCTTCGCAAATTTGTGATAATACTGTACGAAGTTCGTGAGAGCCATTTGTAACAGACCAGATCCAGTGACTAAATTCGGAAACGATATTAATACTTCTCTGTGAATTTCCTCAAGACTTTGTTTCCATCCAGAGGTAAATGAAGCCACCAGAGAAAGTGATTTCCTTTCTAAATTAGCTAATTCTGCCTTTTTATCCGAGTCGAACAGCTGTTCACCTTCTTTAACGAATTGAATCATTCCGCCAAAGTGTGGACTCAATATCTCCTCAACATATTCCGAACTTCTGGCTTGTAATTGTTCTCTAAAGCTTTCAGCTTCTTTAGTATTATCTCTTGTTCTTTCCATTAATATACTCAATACCATATCATAGTTGTTTATGAGAAATATAAGTTGTTGTATTCGTTGCGGGAATTCTGCTGCCATTTTGAGTAGGAAGCAGTGGACTTCGTCTTGAAGAATTAATAGAAGATTACTGAGTTCTTCTGAGGGAAACTGTTCACTTAAGCTGAGCATTGCAGCTGAGAACTCTGCATATCTCCTAGTGATCTGTAAATTTATCAGAACTTATAGAAATATATATGTTGTGTATAAATTAACTTCATAAAGTTTTAAACTTACATAATGTGGTCCCAATTCTTTATTAGATAATTTAGCTGGATCACATTCACGAACATTCTGTATGTTAAGTTTCAATACATAATCCAATCTAGGCCATAAAGTATTTTGCAATGAGTCCCAATAACTGAAAATAGAATCATAATAATTATTAAAAAACCACTGGAATGTTTTTCTGCTTTATTCCTTATGCAAACGTTATCAAAAACAGGGGTGTTTTAAATTAAAAAGGCCCGGTCGTGGTCCAGCCCCCGGCGCCTTAATCGAAGTAAACTTCTCTAACTCGGTTGGGCCTAGCGTCACCACGAGACTACAAGGGAGTCGTCCGGTCAATGGCACTACGGTGCACCGGTGTGGGCGGAGACTCCGACCGCTCTGAATAGGGCGCGCCTCTGGCGCTCTCAAAGAGTCATGGCGGTTAGAGCCATATGCGGTTACCATACCGTGGAATTTACAGACGGAAGCGATGAGGTACGCGAGTGGCGTGAGGCCACCGAGCCAACATGGCTCGTTAGTCATCCCGGTTAGAGGATCCATGTTGCTGACGGAAGACTGGCACTGGCTAGGAGGCGCCTATCACCACTGCGACTGGACTGCAGTGAGTACTCGGTTCAGTATTCGCTCGCGGTTTGTCCTGCTTGGGCACGGAGCGCCCTCACTGCAATCATCGGAGAGGAGTTGTACGCTTCATGGCTGGTTGCAACGGATTTACCGCGGTCGCGTCTTTGTGCGAGGATGTTATCTAGCAGAAGGAAGCGGCGGAAGGCGCTCGGGAGGAAGATCTCTGGGTGTGGCCGCGGATGGACGGGACAGGTTTTATAGTGGCCAACCGCGAAGGGGCTACGTCCAAGTGTGCCTAAACTTCGCCTAGTGAGAGGTTTACTGTTTAGTCGGAGGTGATGTCAAATAAAATAAAAAATCAACTCAAAGGAAAGCAGTTTTCGTGACCGAAAGATGCGCTAGCTGCGTTCCAGCAGGCTGTGGAGGAAGTGTCTGAGGCGCATTGGAATGAGTGTATTGAAAATTGGTTAATATACATGAAAATTTGCATAAATAGTGGTAAAGACATATTTGAAAAGATTTAATATAAAATGGGTCTTTAGATTTAAGTGTCCCACATTTTATATGCATATGTCTGTTTTATCCAGGACCTTATCAGGGGTTTATAGTCCTGTAATATCTAGTGTGCCAAGATGTTCAGCAGTAAACATAAATAAATTGAGTACTTCCTTTTATGGACTATCTGCCAAGTTATTATTTACAGAAAAACATACAAACAACCCAACCAACCAAAGAAAAAAAAAAGAAATATGTCTTGGTAGAACAAAACAAAAGAAGAGTCAGTGCATAATCTGTTACCCAAGGTACACCATGGGGATGGTATTGAGCAAGTACTCCAGTGGTGTGATGTGTTCCTGTGGTACTCAGGAGTGATAGTACTTCATTGAAAATTTTACATTTAAAATTGGTTGCAAAGATTTGTTACATAGTTAAAGGTAATGTTACATGTATAGAGTGGGAAGTATAATATAAATATTGTGTACCTGTCTAAGGCTGCAACTGCTCTTTTATGGCACATCCATCTGTATCTGTTAATAAGTTGAATACATAGGTATAATGCTAAGCAGTCATAACATTCAATCACATAGTTCTCAACATTTTTCTGAAAAATAAATATGTAAATTTATTGCATTTTATGGATATTAATCTAATATACAGATATGTATGTATATTATTAATTATTGTTTCATATTTTTTGAGACATAAAAAATCATACCACTAGTAATGATAAGGTTTTTCCAAGGATCCTATCAAATAGCTCTTGAGCATGACTTCCTTTAACATGGAAGAATTCTGTAGTGAATAAGTACTCTCTGCAACCATTGTCAACTAAAGCATATTGTAGACTTCTAAATAAGGCTTCATATGAGTACTGTAATAAAAACAAATTGGTATTTATTTATACTATGTTTATGAGGAAAAAATCAAGCTCTTGACATTAATATGGAATTTATTAATTGTTATGTTTTAGTCATAGTAATACATAACTATAAATAGGTAAAGTTTCACAATTCTATATTATACATATAACAATATTTATTAAATCTTTGTACCTTTGTTTTTTGTTGTACATGAGGTACTATGATAGGAGCTTCAAGCTGCTGTGCTAGGACATCACCTCTATTGCCTATTGTGAATATAGTGCTTTTATTTTTCAAATTAGATTTCTGGAAAAATCCTCCTTTGGAACCATCTTCAATCCCCATAAGGTCATCCTTTGTGGGTGCTTCTTCATATTTTAGCTTGTCTAGTCTTGAGGCATATGATTTGAAGTATGAGTAGTACACTTTACTCAGTGTATCTATGTACTCATTACAAATTTCTTGCGCTACATTTCTCTCATTGGATAGAATGAACTCAAAGAAAAACTTGTATTTCAACATAGCATTTTGTGGGATTTGATAGTTGGCCATTGGTTTGCGGAATTTATAGATCTGCTCTAAAATATAAGTTCTTATTTTTGTTACAGCCTTGATCTTGAGCTTTTCTAAGATATCTTTTACATCATGACAGGCTTTAGTTTCCTTAAAATCTTGTTCTTTTACAAAGTTCAATTTTTGGTTTAAAATAGCAAGTTGAACCATAAATTCCTTATCAGTCACAGGTACATTATTAATGCCACTGTAGTAAAAGACAATTTATTATTGTATATAAATTTATATAAGTATACAATTTTATTTTATTTTCCATTAAATTCATACTTACAAAATTAGAGTTTCCGAAACTGCCATATCTTCTATAAAAGTTGAGAGAGGTCCTTTTAGTACTTGCCTATTTGACAGTTGTACAGACATGTTCACTGAACGCTTTTGTAGACTTATTATTTCATTGCTGATACTTCCCAAATCATTCTAAAATTAAGATGTCATTTAAGGTACCATTAAGGTCTCTTACAATAAAACCTTAACTACCTTATTCTACATATATGGAAGCTACATATGTACAGGTGCTGAGATAATTCTTTACCATATGAATTTTACAGAAAAGTATACTGAAAAGATACTTATTTTAAAAATTTAAAACAATTTGGCTACTCACCTGAAATACCATAAGCATGCTTTCCATTTTCGCCAAAATACCATCACAATCTTCGATTTGGTTATGCAGTGAAGCGATGTTTTCACTTTCCTTCAAGTAGTCCGAAACTGAGGTTTTCTCCGCATCTTTTATGCTCTTGTCCAGTTGTAAAGCATATTCGCGTAAGTCGGTGCCATTTCGTAATACTTCTTGTATTTCGAAGTCTTCGAGGTTCTTGTCTAACACATCTTTAATATCTGTAGTCCCCGACATTGTTTTAAGATAGGAATTTCAATTTACACAAACGTAACTCTTAACACATTGCACAGGCACATTCGCAATAAACTACGCTCCTTGAACTAAGCAGGTTCTTATAATAAAAGTCTTAAACAACTAAAGTATAAATTTTATTGTTTTAGATTTAAACTCTTACTTATTTTGGTCGATCAGTAAAAGTAAGTGATCTGTACTTTATTAAAACAGACTTAAACTTGACGTTGAACGTCAAATTAATATGATTAACGATGACGACACGTAGTGTTTGTATACTCTTTGAGGCTGTCTTAAGTTGGCGGGGAGAAGTCGTTTTTTACACTTTTTTTTTGCTCTTTCAACTGTTCGTAACTGTTCGATCAAAATTTTTATTTGTTCGATTTTAGTTTTTTTAATAAAAATAAAATGAAAAATTACCCTCAAGTTGGCGGGGAGAAGTCGTTTTTCTACATTTTTTTTTTGCTATTTCAATTGTTCGTTAACTGTTCGATCAAATAAAATTCGGTTCTGGTCACAGTGCTAACCTAACCTAAACCTAGCCATTTCTGTCGCTCACTTAGTAATTCAGTCGTACGCCTAAAGTTTTAATATCCAAAATGGATTATACGCATCACGCGAGAGCGGGTGACATCGGAGAGGGGAGTATTACGTTACAGACGATTTAACATTAGTAGGATAGGTGAATTGAAAAGAAATGGCTAGGTTTAGGTTAGGTTAGAACTGTGACCATAACCCGAGAACCGAATTTTATTTGATCGAACAATGACGAACAGTTTAAAAAGCAAAAAAAAAAAATTGAAAATGACTTTTCCCCGCCAACCTGAGGGTAATTTTTTTCTTTATTAAAAAAACTAAGATCGAACAAAAAAATTGATCAAACAATGACGAACGGTTAACAAACAGTTGAAATAGCTAAAAAAATAATAAAAAAAACGACTTCTCCCCGCCAACTTGAGGGTAATTTTTTTATTTTATTTAAAAAAAAATAAACTAAGATCTAACAAATAAAATTTTCATCAAACAATGACTAACAATTAACGAACAGTTGAAATAGCCAAAAAAAATTTTCAAAAACTGACTTCTCCCCGCCAACTTGAGGGTAATTTTTTATTCTATTTAAAAAAAAAAAACTAAGATCGAGCAAATAAAAAATTTGATCGAATAATGACGAACAGTTAACGAACAATTGAAATAGCAAAAAAAAAAAGGTTAAAAAACGACTTCTCCCCGCCAACTTAAGAAAGCAAATTTTTCATTTTATTTATAAAAAAAAACTAAGATCGAACAAATAAAAATTTTGATCGAACAATGACGAACAGTTAACGAACAATTGAAATAGCAAAAAAAAAAAAATGTAAAAAAACGACTTCTCCCCGCCAACTTGAGGGTAATTTTTTATTTTATTTTTTATAAAAAATCTAAGATCGAACAAATAAAAATTTTGATCGAACAGTTACGAACAGTTAACGAACAGTTGAAAGAGCAAAAAAAAGTGTAAAAAAACGACTTCTCCCTGCCAACTTAAGACAGCCATTCTTTGATGACGACGAGCGACGTAAGGCTAGGTGTGTGTTCCGATATACACTGAGAGCACTGTAAGGTGTGACGTCAATTTAGTACACTGCGAAGCCGTTTCTTTATAGTTAACTATACTGGTTACTGTTTAAAACGGAACGCAGTCCAGTATACTGTCAGTTTTCAATTCAAGTCAATTGTCAAATCGCTTAATTAAAGTGACAGTGTGACAGCACTGAGAGCACCTTTCCTCGAAAGCTCCAGTGCTCACAGTATAAAAATGGCAAGTTTATGTATATTGGAACATACCTTAAAAATTTTGCGGATATCCGGATAATTCGGATATCTGGATAGTATACCCCACTCGCATCCAAGTTACTAGAATCTGTGCGGAAAGAGAACCATCGTAGGATTTGAGGTCGCAGCAGTGCTAAATTAACTTTTTTGTTATGTTGACAACACTGTAACGTCTTTATAGTTCGACAATAAACATCTTGTTACTTACTAGCAACCCACCCCAGCCTCGCACGGGTACAAATTATACACCTAAACCTACCCATAACCCATGAATTACTCTGTGTATTAATCAAAACCGCATGAAAATCCGTTCGTAGATTTTCAGTTTATCGCGAACAGACAGACAGACAGACGCAGCGGGGGACTTTGTTTTATAAAATGTACCTAGTGACTGAAAATATAAATTTTTTGTGAATAAATGAAATGACGCAAATAGGAATTAGACTGTCAAGACGCTATGTTGCTCCATAGTAATTAGGAACTTATAATTATCAGTGATGTGTAGAGATCGGATAATCGGATGCATATTTACCTAAAGTTATTTTTTGGATAACAAATTATGGAAGCGGCTTCTAAGTATATTTTTATTTACGAATGCAGTTGTATTGTCGCGTAGCTACTTGCGCACAAGCAAGTATAATTTGCCGTCTCACTCGCACTCTTACAAAATGCTTACATTTCCTGGGGTTTAATAGGCCCGATTTGAAACTTGTTACAACATAATAAGGTTGTTTTTGCTTCGTCAAAAATCACTGACAATAAAAGTAGCGAAAAGCAACCATTATACGTTGTAACAGAGCAAGTGTCATTTGTGTCAAACTGGGGTTTATTACATCTCACGGAGTATAGGTACACTTAAATTTGAATTTCCTGGAATCGCGGGATTCTTTCGATAAAAAAGTGCTTTCCATAATAGCCAACATCTCAACTTTAGGTAAATATGCATCCGAATATCCGATCTCTAGTGATGTGTGTAAGGTACGCAAAAAATTAAATGACAATAATAATATTAACATTTAAGATAGAGAATACATTTTTATTCAAAATACGAAGTACTGAAAAAAAATTTTTTATAAGAAATGGAAACAAAAATAGAATATTTTAAAATACAAAAACATTTATTCATTATAATCAAAGTCTGATTCTAAATACTCAATGTCAATAATTATGCTTAAGCTAGCTATGGAACTAGCTGAGAGGTCCAAAGAAGTATCTTCTTCTGAATCTGAAGTGCTTTTGTTACAAAAAAAATCAGCTGGCAATATGCCGAGCAAAAACTCGTCAGCTGGTGCATTTAAATAGGCGATAGATGCTCCCGTGTGGCTCCTACGTTACACCTGGGGATCAGCTGACAATCTTTCCACCGAGATACATCCAGCTGACATTTTTATTTATTCACAATAAACATATTGAGGACATCCTCGTTTGATACTTGTCTGCTCTTCTTCCTCAAATGGTGTTCTCTGAATCTCCTATAATCTTTGTTCGGGCTTCTGAAGCTTCTTCCGAAAGACTTTTCTTCGATTGGAGGGGTCTTCCTTACATGAATTAATAATAATTTGTGGACGGTCGACGATATGTAGTATGATTTGTTCATACAGTTCCACGTATTTTTCCGCGGTTTTTTTAGTGTTTTCTTAAAATTTTGGCACATCTGTCCCTTAACTTTTGAATTGGCGTATTTATATTTTCGTATCCTCGTCGTATTTTCTTATTATTGTCGCTAATAACAGAGATACACCAAGTCATCGTGGTGTATAATAACATTTGGAAAGAATAAATAACAGTCATTTACCAACTAGCTTGGTAATTCCTTACAGACAACAGTTAATCTTAACCTACACTGCGGTTTGGAAATTAACAGTAACATACGTAATCAGCCTCAGAAGTTTCATTACACGATGCAGATTTTATAGTTTGGAAGTGGTTTTATTTGTCTTTGCTAGATGGGGAGCCAAACTTTGAAACCGCAGTTTTCTTCGACAACCGTATACTAGATTGAGATCCTTCATATTAGCGTCTGTCTAGTAACACAACATGATGCGTGCGCCGGGTTTCGTCTGCAGTAGCTCGTACATTCTGCAACACAATTTCGAGATTATATGGGTATTATCGAAATGGATTTCGACGAGGAAACTACGGTTGGCTTCGTTTCTAAAAAGAAAACAAAAAATTGATCAAATTAAATGAATAATTTTTATTCCAGAATCAATGACTATCGCCAATTATTTTCAAGGAACATTAATTTGTTCCTTTTCTTACTTTTAACTGCATTCTATATGTAAGCTAGTTTGAAATTTAATAAATCTTTGATAAGTTGGTTGGCCTTCTTGGTTACCATGTTTTTAAGTAAATATTTAGTTAAATTACATGTGGAGGAACGGGTGTTATGTCCCTCCAACGCAAAGGGAGGATCCTCCGACCAGGCGAGGTGATCATGCCTGGCGGGCCGTGGCCCAACGGTTGATGTTAGGAAGTTGTATATATACTAATCAGCGCGAGAACTCTCATAGCGCGATGCAGGATTAGTAGTTACTTCGTAATTCAGCTCGTCTTCTCTAGATGATGTTGGAGTATATTTTTACTGTATGTGGGAGTCACCACATTACACTATAGTAGATGATAGTTACGTCTATAAGCCACAATATATATTAGTTTAGAAAGTAACTTTGTCGGCCGCTACTCGCTTGATTTTGACTACTACATGAAATATCGATATATCTTGAAGAAGTTGATAAAAAATTATGGCATATTTACGTCTTTGTGAACTTTTTAGGTACAAACAAAATTCTATTGTAGTGTGAAGTAACGCGTTGAACTCTTTTAGTAGTGCTTGAATTCTGTTAGAGATGATGTCTGTCATAGATGATTTAGGTCATTTGTATCAAGTTTGTATTAGTATAGTATAAAAACTAAGGTATCACCATTTTGTCTTATATTTAGCTGGTACTTATTGTACGGGGCGAATGACTATCCACTTACACGTGATTGGTCCTGTTTACCGCTTCAGGAGAGGTCATCCATTTGTAAAAAAGCAAATCATTCTCTTGAGAAGTGAAAGCACGCGGAACAGGTGGTGGTGTTGTCTTGCTCTTCTGCTGTATCACTTAATCTTGTGAAAATATTCAAAGACAGATTCCTTTATATTCTCGAAAAACCTATCAAGACTGTGTTATTTATACATTTTGTATAAAAGTACAGTCACCCACGTAACTGACTTGTTTCACTATAAAAAACGACTGACTATTGTAGTTTAACTTTTTCTACTGTAGTTTATCACGTGATGGCAATTGCTTACAGGTCTCTTCAGTGACCTCTCCTGTGTTCCTCACTGTCACTCGTCCGTTACCAACTCCATATATGACAAAATGTAACTAGTTAGTAGGTCTAGTATTTCTAAACTGCGGTTTGCTGTAAATTGGAGAAGTTTCTACATTCAGACGACTCTAATTCAAACACAAGTCTGGTTTGTTTCCCCGTTGTGTACCCTTCTAATCTGAACAATAAAAATTAAGGAAAATTTCAAGTATTTTTCTCATTTCTTCACATTTTTGTATACTTTCAGGAGATACTTTTGAAATAACGTCCAAAATCCGAAACGTTTAAAAGAGCTAAGGACGTGTTGATGAGAATCAAGACCTAAATTTTGTAATGTTTGCTAAATAAGTTTATTTGTGGGGGTTCCAATTAAGAAGTTCCGTCCCCCTGACTTCTCTATTATCTCCAATTTACGGACAACAGTAGTGCTCGTGTAGTGTTGTGTACCAGAGCTACATGGGTTCTACAGCGCACGGAGCGCACTTAAGACTCCTCCAGTAATTTGAAACTAAGTTTTAAGGAAGGTTTAAGGTAGAATATTATAGTAATCGTCTCGCATTTTGAGCACAAATATTTTTTAATTTTATTATTTACACTTAAATCATTGCTAATTTGCTCTGTAAATAGATTTTTTTAAGGGAAGCTAAAATAAGACACAATATTTATTATCATATTAAATTCAATGAAATAAAGGCAATATACACATTAATTAAACCATTAGAAAATAGAATGACACTTTATGCTCAATATTTGTGACGCCTACTGTAGTAAATAAAAGAGTCATAATTCGTTTGATGCATGAGCACCGATATTATTTTGACGAAATATTTACAAAGAAAATGTATAACATATTATAACAAAAGCACATTTAATTTTTATGTATCTATGTTGAGATTTAAGAAATGCAGTTCATTACAAACCTTAAAGAAGAAAATATATAACTAATTTATGTTATTCAGTTTTTATTATACAGTTACATATATACCTCAGTACACAACTATTGGAGGGATATGTTTTATAAGTAATGTTGGTAATAAAAGTACATTTTACCTTAGGGATTTGACGCGCCGCTTCCATAATTTATCAATTTTGTATCTTATTTAAAAGCTGTAAAGGGCGAATATTGTGTGTTAATCTCTTGTCCCTCTTAAGACCTTAACTTCTTAAGATACGGAGCAATATTAACGCTCTTATAAGTTGTTAATTAATAAGGATAGTCTGTGTAAGTTTTAGACTGTGTCCGAATCGTGTCTTACATTTCCATTTTAGTTAGCATACTTTTGTTTTAGTTAGTAAGGTAAGATGTCACATCAATATTATGAATAGACCAGTATATATCTTAGTATGTTATACACATATGTATAATTTGCAATATTGTCTAATATTGATCAATCAACACATGTTTTTTTTTAATAAATTTAGTTTCTTTTTGAGAATATTCGTGACTACGAAAATAGTGGTTTGTAATATTTTTGTTAAAACATGGTCAGTACAGCAGGCTTGTAATGTAGGAATGTTTTTTTTTGTGTTGTATGGATAAACATATATTATAGTACCTTTTAACAATGGTATAGGTGAAAATATGTCAAGCACAACCGAAGTATTTATATGTACGTACAATATTTAGGTTCATTCGTTAGAAAATTGTGACACGGTAAAAAGTAACGACAAATAAATTTCTCGACAATGGCTAGAAATCTATAAAATTAATTAATATAAAGGAGTTGTGGCACCGAGTAAAAAGTCCAGCATTTATCATAATTTAGGTTATCATTTCTTTGTATAAAAATTATTAATTTCCGTGCATCATTTAAAGTTTCTTATATACTACTACTTCTGGTTATATAACTTATATCATTCGGTTTTCAAGGATAACACCAATTCAACAATCACTCTAAGTTGATGACGTAAAGACACCAAACACTGAACATTTATTCAACCATCTACTGTTTTTATTATATAACTTCCACACACATCTTTCATCTATCTATAAAACTACTTACATTATAAAGTAGCTCTTCTTTATTGTAAAGTTGAACAGCGCACCTGTCAATACATCGTTTCCGTACGTTTTATACCTACAGTGTAGGTAAGTATTAAGTCTTTTAGAAAAATCAAGGCAACTTTCATTAGAACTGTAATTGTTTCCACGAAGGCGGTTACAGAAACGTACCCGTCCTAAGTCAAAACATACGGCAGGTATATTAATACAGTTCTTAGCATACCTTCAGTAATATCGTATATCGCATTAGGTCTTTTGCTATCATCTATTTGGTCCAGTGAAAAATATTATTCTAGTCCATTTGTCGCCGAGTCAATGCAGTAGATAGAAATACGACCAAGTAGTCTTACAACATTAGTATTTCCAATTTATTCCTACGAGCAAAATACACAAAGTCTTACTAGCAATTTAATTTCATGTAAATTTGTTCCTAATGGCTTAGTTTATAAGTTGCAAAGGATATCAATACAAAGTGCGATCACATATTAAAAATAATTTCGTGATATGTATATTTACTTAATACATATATAATATGTATTAAAGTAAGCATATAAAATGTCCACATAAGAAAAATCTACACTATCTACCTATAAAGGTACTCTTTAAGACACGTTGATAATTTAAAAGATTTTGCATTGGGGGACGTCGATCATGCTGAACTTTTTCTCAGGCCTTAAATATAATTACCGTAACAAATTACATTAGTATCCTAGCTTCTAAAAATATTACAAAATAATTTAAAACTAAAAGGTAACTTCCAACAATCGTATCGTTGTGATGCTCGGGATCATCGTCATTCAGTGCCTGCGGTGGCATATGCTGGGCTCTAACTGCTGGCGCGGCCTTCACCTCATTGGTCAACTCTGGCATTTTCGCGAAGACAGCCTGCGACTAGAGCCACAGGACCCTCACATTCGTACAAAAGGACATTAAATGCCTTATCAATCTTAAATTAACTTATATTCATTATAAAAGCCCGATAACTACGAACCAGTTTTTTAACATTTCTAAGTCTTGTGACTAGATTTTCCCTATCTAAGTAATACATAAGTAAATAACATAGGAATATTTGTACGACAAGATGCCATCGATCACGAGCGGTAACTCAAATGCAGACTACTAAATACACAACATTGTTATATTAAACAAAATCACACCCAAAGGACAAATTCCTAAACATTTCAATAAATTAATCTTAACTTAGGACTTACTCGGTAAGATTGTCTCCATTAGGTACTTAATTTTAAATTCATATGAGTAGCACGAACCGATTCCGTGGGAGATCGCGCCCTAACTAACGTCCATCTAAACTCTAGAAAAATATTTTTTATAATCTAAACACTTATAAAAATAACGGAGTCGGCTCTAAGATAGAAGGAAATGGGCTACGAAGGCGGGAGTGGTCCTCGGAAGTCAGCGCGGGGCGTTCAGAAAGGCAAACTGGAACGGAACATGTTTTCGATGAACGGCGGTGCTGGCACCAGGTCCTCGAGCTTTAAGTAAAAGATACGCTGCAGTCCTTGCACCGACAGCGAGCGCAGTTCAGGTAGAGCACCCAACACGCGGCTAAAGTGGGGGGCACCGCCGCTTGCGGTACCGCTACCTGGCATGTGCGCGCGCAGGCACCCGATTATTCTCATTTGCAACTGTTCCACACGGTGAGGCTCCTTGAGACCGTGCCTCTCTGTCAACAAATAAGGTTTATTGTTAGTCAAATTTACCTAATTAAATATAGAAATGGTAAATGAGTGGTATGTTATGGTAAAAAAGAAACAACACATAAACAAAATACACACCTGTTATTAATGTCAATGCGCATAGACATGCAAATGTAGAAATGTCTATATCCATTGAATGCAGGGTGTTGCTGAAGTCTAGCACGGCGTGAAGCCAATCGCCAAAAGAGCGCTGGCATTGTCGCTTGTCGAGCACGACGCCATTGCAGAAAGTTAACTTTGTGTCTTCTGGACGCGTGCGATATGCAAGTCGTAATACAAAGAGTTCCAGCCGAGCTGATGCAAATAACTGCTCTCGGTCTTCAGGGCACAACTCTCCGTAGCCTGGCACTTTGTCGGCAAATATTTTGATCATATCAATTGATGTAGTCAAAAGAGTATAAAACTGTTGGATTACTTCCAAGTCGGACATCGGAGGCTCCATAGGATTGGGTTCTCGGTACTGAGAATAATCAAGATTGGCAAAGTCCGGTGACGTATCGACATGAGCCCTCACAAGCGCTGTGATAAGCGATATTGGTGGACTTGGAGGAGATTCTTGCGGACATTTCGGCTTCGACGGCAGTCGACCACGTCTACCTTTCAATGAGTCAGTTCGTACGACTTCCTTGACCATTCCTACATTGAGACATTTCTGGAATCGGCAAAACTGACATCTGTTTCGTCTTCTTTTATCTACTGGGCAAGATTTTTCAGCTAAACAGACATATTTGGAACCCTTTTGGACGGTTCTTTTAAAGAATCCTTTGCAACCTTCGCAAGTCCTAACTCCGTAATGTTGACAGGCGGCGGTATCTCCACAAACAGCGCACAGTTGGCTTGGAGACGAGGGTGCACCGCGGTGACCAGGGCCTTCTGGTGGGGCCACACCAGGTGAACTGGATGCCGAGCTGGGTGCAGACGCTTGCATGCAATGAACTCGATTAGCAGGAATTTTGGGGCTATCGTTAGAGCTTGTTGATTCCGACCGCTGAACGGGTAATGAAGCTCGACGTTGCCTTGCGCTTTGATCAGTTGATATATGCAAATCCACCGTACTTGGGAACGGAGGTAATGAGTACGAGTCTGAAGTTGGAGTCACACCACCAGTATCAAATGTTGGGCTGCATTGCTGCGATGGTGCATAATATGTCGCTGGTACGTATGGAATAGATGGTTGATGGTACTGATACAACAATTGCGTAGATGTATGCCCTTGATAAGCGCTCACGTTGTAACAGTCCTCGTCCATTTTTATACCGAATTCTGCCATTTCTTGTTTTGGGTAACGGACAGAATATGTTTCTTCAAAACTAGGCAATGCCGGGCCAAGCGTTGGCGATGAGGCTTCGCTGATAGGAGTATCTCGATGAGATTTAACTTCAGGTGGGTCTGGAGCGTGAAATTCAACGTCTGGGAATGGATCTAAATTCTCTTCTAAGATTTCTGTAGAGTCTTCTTGATACTGCGGCGATAATAAATCAGTGAAGGACGAACCGTAGTTGCTCTGTAATAGAAATAACAATCAATAATGGAGGCGTCGCAGTGGTAGGCGGCGGATGGCCGGCAGGGGCGGCAGTGACGCACCAATGGCGTGCTCAGCCCATTGTCTACTTGTACCTATACCTGTTTGACAATTGGTGCAGGTGTTCTAATGAATGAATTATTTTATGTAGGGACATTATAAAAGACTTGCTTACTACTGTAAAAAGAAGTCGTACCACTAGTTTAATTGTTTGGTATTTTGTTAGATATGTATCTCATATTCTCATGCTTAGTAATAGATTTATTTAGTGGAAAAATAATGAAGTACTTTTAAATGAAAAATATTACTGCACCGAAAAATTTAGACCTTATAATTTTCGGAAACGGTAAATAGTATATTCTTTATCATTATTTTATCAACCATAAATGTACCTGATGGATAAATTATGAGAAATTAATTTGAAAATAGATCACATTTTGCTATTTCGTGAAAGATTTTAGGCACCTGCCAATATCCAAATACTTGAAGTCAGTGCAATATATAGTTTCAGTATTCATTCACTTTGACCGCATCATTTTTCACACAATCCATCCATATTTTTGGGTCTTCTAACCTTATAACCTTCTATTTCCATAAAAGTAGGAGTATAGCTTTGAAAATATTTACTTACGTGTGTCTGCAGCAGTAGCATGCTGGATGAGTTGGGTGTGAAAGCGCTTGGCGAGCGCGACTCTATGGCGCTCGGCCCTGCAACAATCAGACATTTTCACTTGAATTTTAATTTTTGTTATTTACTTAACTGCTAAACTGTACTGTTTCAAAAATATTTATTTTAAGATTAAACTATCCGTTATTAAAAGTGGAACGTCTAAGTTTAAGCGTCGACGAACCGATTGTGAATGCGTTTGGAAACCGGTAGACGGATGGATTGACGGCACCGTCCTTTGAACTATCACGCTATTCGAGCCATGCATCATTTATATTTACCCTCGGCGAACATACTTTGGCTCTTCCTTCACCACTAGCACTCGTTACAACAAATCGATATGTACCTATTCCGGCTGGTTATTTGATACGTGATCACTGGTGATCGCTACCCCTGTACGACTAAAAATGACGATGCCAAAGAAAGGTCTCCTATTTATACTGCAGTTTTGCCAAGCGAATATTGGCGTTTTGAATACATTATGTCACGGTACTTGATTCGCCACGCCCAGAAAATTGAAATCTATGTATACACCTCATCTAGGTCTGTTAAAACAACGTCGCAAATAAGGAACGATGTGGTATTTATTTCCACCCCTAAAATAAAACTGTAGGGTTCATTTTGCAACAGCACTGAGGGTTGGTAATTTTTGGGGCGAAAAAGCGATAGATCCCTTGGGAGGTTATGAAATCAGTGGCATTTGCAGTTTCTATTGTGTTAAGAACCATTAATTCCAGTCTTATTAAGCGATAAACAAAACAGTAGCCTTTGTTATAAAGAATTTGTTGTTATTTTTTTGGTTTCAATATGTGCATTGTTATTGACCATATTCTTAGCTATGTCTAAGTAATTTATGTATTTATTGTATTATCAAAAAAAAGAAAACACCCGTCCATATTGTTACAAATCAAATAGGTACCTGTGCCTATGATTGCACTACCTACGTTGATCAATTATATTTTGTAGCCACGGTCACTGCAATATGCAAGTTTAAAAAAAGAGCAAAATAATAAACATTTTTAAGACCAATGAAAAGGTTTTATTTCATATCGATAATTAATTTGTTGTTAAACGGAACGTCCTTCTGTAACTGACAATTTGGGAAACACTAATCTACTTTAATATTGTCATAAGTTTGTTTATAGCTACCTTCCTTAATTAGATACACGTACTAAGATTTTTTATATACGTAATAATAATAGAAAAAAATTATAACGTTTCCATTTTTTAGCAGTATTAGATAGGGATGTAGCGACGATAAGCGTTTTTTTCTTTTTTTTGTTTTCTGTAGATTTCTGTAGATGCAAACAAGTACATGGCCCTCAAGATAGTAACTGGTTTTCGATGATTAATATAAACACTTCTAATACCGAGCGTTGCCAACCCAAGTCCTCTTTCTCCTCTCTACGGAGCTATGACGTCATCACTAATCAGCAGAAACACAATACTATTACAGTGTAATTCTGGTCTTCTGTCCTGTACATCTATCCAGACTAGCCTTGTAAATTCCTGCACCTGAACTACCGGTTTGTGCTGGGTCTATTAGTTGAACTATTAATTATTAAATAGGTATATGTTTACGGATATGACTACGTGAATATTTAATTCTAGTTCCACAAAAAAAATATATTGAAGTAATGACCTTGACCTTGAATTAAAATTATGTTTAGAGAAGCAGACATTAAAACAAAAGTGAAGTAAAGAACCCTCAAGTGGTGACAATATTTAGATAAACGTTCTCAAATATTGGTTATTTATTTCTGTCTTTTGACTTTACATTGTCGGAGACAACTTTTAATTCTATTAATGCCTCGTTCCTATAAACAAGAAACGATTCGTTTTGAAAAAAAAATTCAACGAAATTTTACCATCCGTAAGCAAAACCAATCGTTGAATTTTCAACGAAGATTTTTTCCTTGAAAATTCAACGAAATTTTACCGTCCGTAAGCAAAACGAATCGTTCCTGTTTTATAGGAACGCGGCATAAAAGTACCTGATCTATCAAATTAAGTGTATTTTATTGTTTAGTTAACCAAACAGTTGGCAAATATGAATCGGATAACGATGCATAATGTTGTATTACCTACTGTGATTTCGTTTGTTCTTTATAAATCTGAAGACAAAACTTAAGATTCTTAGTAAAGATACAATTGAGCCTGGCTGTACAGTAGGCTGTGGAATATTCTCTTCTTAAATATTTTCGTTTTGTAGCTCAATTATTTTTTTTGCTACCTACCTATTTATATATTATTAATAGGTATTGCATAAATGTTAGTTTTAGCTTATAAAATTTATTGTATCTTTTTGTGATTTCAACGATGTGTCAAGGAGCTTTCATTGACCCATCGGTCAACTCACAAATAATAGAATATTTAAATGTTGTGAATGTTAAGAGTGTAAAAGCTAACTGGTTAAGATTAAACAACGCATATACGAGAAGTCTTGGTTTGCCTGTAACATTGGCCAAAATCGGTGTAGTCAAGTAAGCCATTATGTTACTCTGCAAAGTGCAAGGTTCACATCTTACAAATATTATAAAGGCGAAAGTTTGTGAGAATGGATTGATAGATAGACGTTTGTAATTCTTTCACACAAAAGTGGCTGAACGGATCTGAATGAAATTTGGCACAAAGATAGATTATAGTCTGGAATAGCACATAGGCTCACTTTTTATCTCGGAAAAATGTACGGTTTCTAATTCTCGTTTATAGTTGTAAGGTATGATTGTCATCATAGAATACGTTTCAAATATCGTTATTAAGTGGAAATTTTCTTTGAGGAACAAAAGCAACTAGAAAATAAATTTTTGACGAGACATGCCATTACTAGATCTAATATTCATGATTCCGGCCTGCCATGTAACTACGGCCTTAAGTTTACTGTTTCATATTTTTGCAGTTGTTTTGGTTATGTAGTGGTTTAATATAAAGTAAGTAGCCTAATATCGCTTGTGGTCGATTTTCTATATTCTGTAATATAATTAAATAAAAACATAAACAATTTTTAATGCATGTATTTTCAGTTTATTTTATCTGCTTGAATAATACAATCTTTAATCGCGCATCTGTTAATTTGAAGTCAAGTCAAGAATGTAGTCAGACAGAATATTTTATGATCGATCATAGTGATAATAACTAATATTTGTGTGTGTCTAGATCCAGGAACCAACCGGTCTCGTTAATTTATCGATCAATATATTTTTATTACTTTTAGATACATATATATTGTATACGTAGATATCTGCAACTCCTCTTACCATACATACACTCTCTTTCCGTCCAATGGTTGCTTGGAAGAGAGCGCAGAGCGCGATAAGGCCGCCAATTGTATAAGGTTTCAAGTTTGTAAGATTATGTATATCCAGTTTTGTATATTTCTTCTGTTTTGTACAATAAAGAGTTTATCTATCGAACATAAAAAACAGTATTTACAAGTCTATGCGTTGCTATTATTCATCTAATCACGATAAAAGATTGGTGAGTGAAATGCAAGCCCACGTAGTTTTGACAACATAAAAAAACCTAACCTTAGTGTTCTTGTAAACACGAGTAAAACTATATGAAGCTATACATTACATAATATTTACTTGACCTATATAACCCTTTTTATTTAATTTTCTAACATCTAGACGTGTGCGTAATGGGGTCAACTTACTTCTGTATTTTTACCAAAGAGGTACATATTAATGTTTTCTAATTGGAGATATTTTTATCAAAACATATTGCAGAGTACGAGAAGTACTCTGCAATATGTTTTATATATATGAGTACTCAACTTATTAGCATAACTATTTATGGATATATTATATGTATATGATTTTTTTTTTATTTTTATTTATTACATTTTTAGGAGTGTGAGTTAAAGAATACTCAATAAAAAGGTGAAATTAAACGATCAAAGTTATTTAAATAAGTTTTCATTGCCTACTTTTTGTTTTAGAGACTGCCCATTTATTAGAAACTTTGCATTTGGATTTCAGAAGGTTACCATTGTCACCCAGAGAACTACATACATAGAACTACTACATAGCTCTGATTGATGAGGAAATATCAGAAACAAAAGTCGATGTTAACACAACTATTCACAAAACCAAAGACTTGCAGAACAACAAATCCATATACTGTACAGCCAGAAGACAACAAGCATAAAAGCAAAAGTTGAATTTACACCGAAAAAAATATAGCGGTGAAATTACCAATCTTGTACAACAACAACAACCAACCAACCAATAACCTTATAACCGGTTAGGAAACTTTTTTATATATAACAATTATGATCTTTATTGGCATTTTTTTCTCACTGTAACCATTTTAAAACTAATGTTATATATTTGGAAATTAAACATTTTTGCTTGTTTTTTTGTAGCCAATGCTTCCCCCAATAAATCCCATACTTTAACGATTTCAAACTAACTAATTAATAATTTTATTAGTGTAGTATTACTTCCTACATTTTCTAGGGTTTGAACTGCAGATTTTGATAAATAATGATAATTATATTATTAAACAATGATTAAAAAATACCTTTTTAAAATTAAGTTTTTTCAGCTTTTCGCATTTTCTGGCAATTTTTTCCATAATAATGTATTTTTTACACCGTCTTAAAGTAGACATTTCAATTGATTTGATTTGAATGAAAAAAAATCAGCGTTTGGTATATAAAAAGGTAAGTTTCTACCAAATTTCGTACAAACTAAAGATTTCTGTGGGAGATAAAACTTAAAAACTGATTTTTCGATCTTTGTCTTAAAATTCGAGGTTATTTGAAAAAAAAATAGGTGATACAAAAGTTATAGATCGTTTTATTATCTATAACTTTTACATTTCACTTTTTTGGTTGGAGGTATAGATTCGCTGGAAATCGTGAAAAACCATGTTCCACCCTAAAAGTTAACCACATTTCACCCTCGGAACTCGAATCGACTTTAATTTATTTTTCTGTTAGTTACCCTATGTTTTATTCTTCTTCTAACAGTTTTCATGATGTTGTTAATTGTTTCCTTGTTTTCCCTATTTTAAGCTATCTGCACTGGCCTATTGCATTGGTACAATATGATATTATTATAATCAACGTAGTTCCATTTTTTAAATAACGGTTGCCCTCTATCGGATATCACGAGAACTATGTATCAATAAACGCAACCAGTGTTCCAGACTCAGCAGTCTACGACCTCGAGGGAAAGGAAGAATATTACTGTTATCGAAGTTAAAGTTATCCGAAAGATGGCGGTATAACACAGTAAATGTTGTTATTGATCGAATATCAAGTTTGTTAGTATGTACGTCACTCGTAATCGATTCAATTGTAACAAGCCGTACTATAACGTTCTCATAGTTTAAGTATAGCTTTTATGAGCTTTCTCATAATATTATGTTTTTGTGCGATGCCGCGCCGTTTGCGTAATCGGGTAAACAGTATACATACAGTGACGAATATTGCTACAGATTAGTAAAGTCTAATTCAATATATAGTTGTGAATACTTTGTAAGGTTAAGCACGCTAACTATCTTGGGTTTCAAAATTGTATTAATATTTTTTTGTTAAAAAGCACTATCGACTACAATGCGTCAAAATCATGCCTTCGCACTCATGAGGTTGGATTTTTTTTTCATTTAAAAATGTTCACATATGGCGAAGATGTCGCCTTACGCACACACATTACGTTCATCATAAGGCTGTCAATACAGTCGACTTGTGTAACTTTACCTTCTTTTTAAAGTCGGTAAAGTTCATATTAGAAATTACTGTTTAAAGCATACCACATCAGTTAAGATCTTTAAGAGTTTGAACTCTACCACGATGTGACTTCATTTTAAACTGACCCTCAGAACACTTCCGACCAAAAATGTTATAATATAATTATAATCACACTGTTTTTAAAACGAAATGGGAAGTGCTTTGAGGAATAAAGACATTAAACTTAACTTCAATTAGGTATGATATTGAAGCACATTGACCTCTTAATTTTCCCGCCACATTTACGAGCAGTTAGCAATAATCTGTGGGTAATTACATTTAGGCTTCATTTGTTTGTAGATAACTTAGAATAAGCTTGCATAAACTGTGATCAACAATATTGCGATGACGTGTAAAAAACGCGGGATTGCAGAAATTTATATCGTCATTCAAAAAAATATATTTTTGATAAGAAAGCAATAGCATGTTTGTAAATACCTACTATGAAATTGAGGTTGAACTTTCCTACGTCACGTCTGACGGGTCGTTTTGTAAGGGTACAGACGTCATATACTTCTAAATTGTATCTAATAAACGTGTTTTTGGTGGACTTATCAGCTGTTGCGGCACGATGCGTGGGCGGGGGAGGCTCAGCAGTGACGTCACTGACTCTGACGTCACACCACCCTCTAAACCGCCTCTACGCTAACGTCTACAGGTAAAAGCTTTATTGGGTATTCGCTTGTATTTGAAATCTAATTTTATTTGTTGGAGGTCATGAGTACGAAAATATCTTAAGCGTATGTTAGACTTGACTAGTTATAGTTATATGGAAATAGAATGAGAGCTTTTAGAAGAAAACTTTTTAGTCATTATTACATTATTACTTCCTCAAAGAGAGATTATTATTAGTAATTAAGTTTTTAAACTCTTGAAGTACTTTAAGTACATTACTTTCTTTGCTAAAACACCCGAAACAAGGTTTTGAGATTAATGCGTTTTCGCATTCTTTTATATTTACGGATGATATATTATAGTGATACACTTCTTTTTTGTTGTTATTATTAATAAAACAACGAAAACCTAAGTTGTGATAAAGTGCAAAAATAGTATTCATAAAAGTGCGTTAATCCAAAAACTCTTTTCAGTTAATTTTTTACTATACATTTGAATTTATCATGGAAAATTAGATATATAGTAATGTTTTTAAGATCATCCGAATCAGAGAAATATCCCTGTGACGGAAACCAACCCGTAACACTCGACTCGTACGGGCGTACCTACTTACATAATACCTATATTTTAATTTATTCCTGAGTTTTATATTCTTAATACATTTGTAATAAATAAAAATCTAAATTCGATGTACTTATTTATATCATACATTTATTCGAATTTTTTTAAAATAACTTATGATTAGAACGTACACTGAAAATAATTCATTTTAATTCCCATTAATATATAATATTATACACATGGTTGCTCTCATTTGTGTTGTTCAAACATTTTGCACTGACTTTTTTAAATATTAAGTACTTGTGTGTGACGAATGAAATATATTCGGTTAAAAGATATAATTTCAGTACCAGTATTCTTTTATTATGTTTATTCTCAGTTCCGAATTTTTTTCTTAATATTTTAAGATTTTTAGATTACTTTTATAATTTACATACATTGTTATTAGTTAGGTATTTTATATTAAAGTAACCCATGACCCTTCTGATAATTATAATAAGCGACACCGATGCGTTAAAAGTTTTGAAATTATATAAAAAAAATATAAAAGTTTTAACGAAAGTTCGAATATTAAGAAGCAATTAATTTTAATTATTAATATTCGTAGATTTAAAATCGAGATAAAAAGTGTCTGGGACTTTCTAGTTTTATATTATTTTGCATATTAAGTACTATAAACCACACTTCTAATACTATAAAACTCGCGTTCACAGCAGTGTTCAGTCGATTACCTACATTAAAGGCTTATTTGTGTTCTGTGTTATTATAAAAGTAACTACAAAATTGAATCCAAGTTAGGTTCTTATTAATTACCATAGCAAAATATCTTATACACTTTTTGTGTTTATATCGTTCTCTTTTTTAAGTTGATGAATTCACATTTCGCTACATTAAACAAATAGTTGATCTTATTATATGCAATCGAACTGACAATGTCAGGCAAGGAAGAGGTGAGCAGGCAAGCCAGTACGACAAATACGTATATGTATGTACATGCAGACTAAGTTAATATCTGATGCTGTCTACTTACTAATAAATAGTGACAGATTTAATATATTTGTTAAGGTATAATTTCAGTACCAGTATTCTTTAATTTTGTTTATGCTCAATTAATTTATTTTTCAAGATTTTTAGATTAATTTTATAATTTACGTAGGTTGTTATTATTTAGGTATGTTTATATCAAAGTAGACAAAAAATCAAATAGCCCTTTTGAATATAATAACAATAATAAGCTACCGGCGCGCGCCGCTTCAAAAGTGACGGTTATCCAATGAAGCTATTTGGTTGGAACTTAAACCATATTATCACAAAACGTGAGATGTAAACGACAGTTTTAATTTAGCACTTTCTTTGGTCCGCGATTATTAATCATCCGGATTAATAATTCGGAAAGTGGTTTGGTTGTGATGATTTTCATCATTTCCCTATCGTTGTCGGACTAGATACCGTTACTCACTCAAAAGGATGAGTAACGGTACAATACTAGGCTTTTTACGTTACGTTAAAGATATTTTTCTGTCCCCTGGGAACAGCACTTTTTTTTTTTGAGTATGCCATTATTAATGTTACATACCCGTTATCAGAATAGATAGGCAACGATATAGAGAACTTTTTTGTACCCCCTTACAACCCCTTACATCTTGAAATTTTGCATATACGTTGTAGGGGCAACAGAAAAGTTTTTTCAAAATCCCTTACAAGGTGTATGCAAAATTTGAAGATGATGGGTTGAGTACTTAGGGCGTGAAAGAGTAACAAAAATATTATTTCAAAACATTAGGATTTATAATATTAGTTAGGATATATACCGGTGTCCGTACAGTTATATTATAACAACGTAATAAATAGTTGGTGTGCCTGGATCTTGTAACTTCTGAAGGACTTGCCCGATTGAGGTATTAATTAATACAAACTTTCGTTCATAATTGTTTTACAGTACGCTATGATATACCTATGTATAGAAGCCGCAAACGAGTAAGTTTTTTTCTTAAATAAAGATTGTGTATAAACGTGTAGCGATAACTTTGAGACTTTTAGAATGAGTTTCGTCGCTCTGTCTCAAGGACGTATACATGAAGTGATCGCACGTTTCGCTGTATTGCGTACAACTACTACATAAAATTAATAACTTTAAGCATACATTTGTACAGAGTCAATACCTCGGATGCGTATTTTATAATACTATATATTAATGATTTAATGCTTGTTATGTTTGCGTAAAGCGTTTCTAAGTTAGGAGGAAGTTGGTAGCCAGTCGGGTGGCAAGCAAGGGCGTCCTTGAAGTGGAGCACGGGTCGATGCGTGACGTAACACTGCTTGTGACGTCACAGGCGTCGCTCGATGCAGAGGCCGAGGCCGCGTACCCACCGCGGTGCCACCTGACGCTCTGCCTACCACCCCTCACTGTCGGTTATACACCACCCTCATATTTTTAGACATCGTGACGCAGTCAAGCCTTTAAACTGAATAGAGGAAAACCAAAGTAACTGTTAACTGTATAAAAAATTCAAAACGTAACTCACAATCACTAGAACATTATGTACCATAATATAAACAATGGTTTAGAAGAGATGTATAAGTATAACTTCCTCAATCATAGAGCTGATATCGTACAATGATACCGTTATGACGCTTGTGATGATAAGCCGTAAATTGTGATGATAAAATCTGCCATAAGTCAAAATTGTTATTTTAAACCGGTGAAAGCTTCCCGCTGAGCGGAATATTTAGGGAGAAATCGCGGTATCCTTATCGTCGGGGCGAGGGGCAGATCCACCCAAGGGTTGCTCAGTGAGAGTGACGCGTCGGGTCGCGGGTATATTGTGACGTCTTTACAGCTGGCGGCTGATAGTGTACATGTCAATAGTCTGCGGAATACGTAGGTATACATAGATTTATCGCATATTAATTTCATTGAGTTTCTGTTATGACCGCTACTTGTCTAACATTATTTCCAAACATCAATTTACATTTTTATTTAGCGCTAAAAAGATGACGGTAAACGTAAACGTTTGCGCATTATTTAAAGAACCGCTTTTGTCTAATATATTAAGCACACGCTTATGAAAACAAAAAGTGAAAGTTTGTTATTTTGTTTTAGCATCAATTTGTATTATATACAGATGTTGTCTCGTCTCAGTATTTGTCTATAATATAGTATGCATAAGGTAGTTGAGTGAGTCAAGACGTTTAGAAGTAAAGTGAGGAATGTGGAACATGTATGGTACAATAGCTAGGCGTCATGTTGTGCGACGGCAATTTGCAGTGGCTCGCATCTCGACAGGTGCAACGTCTGCCGGTTGCGACAACGGATTGGGCAAGTGGCAGAAGGCAGTTTGGCTGAGGCCATCGGCTCCGGAGCCGATCGCGACATAAACATCTCACATTATACTCGCAGTTACCTAACACACCTCGTCTCAAAGAAATCTGATCATCGTTTAATGAATCGATTTATTAACAATTTTCGAGCGAAGGCAATGCTGTTGTCATACCGGTACTTATATTTACATTATAGTTGTTAGAACACACCTTGCAATTGAATATAACGAATGTAATATTTATGGTAAGTAAACGGTTTAACTTGTGTCATCAAACCAGCCATACCGGTGTAGAAATATATTTCCTTCATTTGGTACATGTTTTACCTAAATGTTAGTTAAATTGGTTAGTCATAGTTATTTAAGAAATAAAGATAAATGGGTGCTACTTCGAGACTTTAAACAACCTGATAAATATTATATTACGTTAATTTAAATTAAAAGAACCGGCAACCAGTATGAGTCTCGTATTTTTAATGCTGAATATGTTTATTAAAATGATCCTAGCTTGTAACCGTCTCTTAAACTCTCGTAGGTTCCTAATTTTTAATTACCTTAATTGACTGTATAATTGTAGTAAATTGTCAAAAATTAATACATATTTTACAAATTAGATTAACCAAAAATGTTTAGTTTTAGTTTTAATATAAAGGTGTTGCTTTTTTTGATTGAAAATTATTATTTGTATTGACGATATCTCATTATGAATTGAAATGTCTCGAATGAAGAACGACAAAAATTGAATGGAGAAACTTGAAAAAATAATCTAATAAAATAATAAACTTAAGGAATATGCTTTGTAAATATATTTGTTACTTTATAAATGTAAGGCATAGACATGTTTAGTTGATCCAAATGTGACACAATACAACTAAATAAATATTGCGTTGATTTATATGTATCACGCAACTTTGTGAACGGAGCCGGATCTTACACGCATAGATGAGTTGCTTATAGATGATTACAAACTTTACCGAAGTGTTTATTATTGTTTCTACATATATTATGTATTTAGGCGGAACGTCGTAGGATACACAAAATGGGATAAACTATTAGGAGAAAATTAAAATATAATAAAATAAATTAAACATTAAAAACAAATAAAACAAAAAGGGAGGTACGTACGTGTGTGTTGGAATTGTCTTAGGCCGCAATGTTGGCTGGAGGGCGTCAGCAACGCACCTCGCATTCTAGCCGATGGCCATCATCACGACAGTCCCACACAGTCTACAACACCCAGAGGTTCTACACAACGAAAGCGAAAATAAAAACAGAAGTGGTACGCGTATCGTCTTGCGGGCGCTGACCTGGCGCAGGCTTTTCAGGATCCAACGAGGTGGCGCGCGGCTCCAGGGTCAGGCCGAAGCACGCGCCGGAAAGTCCCAGCTCGCTTAGCAGGATCCTCATGCGGCCAAGCACATTCCCCCACTGCACGCGCACTCACTCACTCAGTCAGTCGGTTGCGTCGGGGCTGTACGCGAGCGGGCGCGCGGAGGTACGCGCTGGTGAACGGGCGGTGCGTTACTGAGGCCGCCGCCGCTGAGGCTGGTGGCTATATCGCGCCGCCTGACGTCACCACGGTGACGTCATGGATGCGACGTCATTAACGGTACCTCCCACGGCCCGCCCGCCTCCGCCTCGCCGCGGCCGCCCGCCCGAGCCTGCGCTAACGGCATCGCTAGTACGGGATGGAGCTTTCATACGCCCGCGCCGCCCGCGTCCGACCGCTACATCGTTCATCGTTCCTGCCACGCCGCGAGCTTTCCATGGCCAACATGCGCGCCTTTACTTGTACAATCGTTCTCTATCTCTGAAATGTTTGAAAACAGAGTGTCTGAGAAAACAAAAAATAAATCGTATTACGTGTATGTAATGTTTTAGGAACATTATAAATACAAGAGAGTTGTATGTTGGAGCAGCTTCAAGCCTACTTTTTGGAGTTATAGTTTAGAGGAATTACCTAATTTGAAATTTGTATTGCAACCTCCTATTAATTACTAGACTGTTGTCAAAGAGCTGTTGTTTAGAATAAACGGCTCCAGCCAATGTGGGTCTGTTTATATGTACAATTACTATGTTTCCGAATTTTTAAAGCTCACAGACAGTATAATATATTTCAGAGAAAAGTTTTCTTAATGTATCTGAAAGAAAAGAATACAGTAAGTGCTTTTGCATAGGGCATATTTAGTTGAAGAGTATAATTTTTAACGTGTATGAAAAATGGGGGATCGGGCAGACGAGGTTGTATTAATGTAGATGGTCGTTCCTCGTGAGCGATCATGATCGTATACAGAAACGAAAAGTCAGAAAAGAACTAAGATTTTTTTTTATCAAAATTTAGGATTACTTCATTCCTAATGAAAAAGCGCTTACGGAAAGAGGAGTCATAGATTCATTATTTGTTTCTGAAGTTTGTGGCCACGTAACCGCACTTCCACCCTGTTATTAGAACAAGTAGGCTGCTTTGAACATGAAACAGATTTGTTAAACTTTAAGACTATACTGATCATAGTGATCATTATCTTGTGTCATTCGATATGAATGGTTCGTAACATTTTTTCGAACACACGACGACACGCACATACACCGGTTATTTGCAGGTGCTATTCGACATAGAGTATATTTATAGTTGCCGTCACGGATCTCGAGACAAATTTCACTACGTTCAATTAAAAATTATTTATTCATTTATCGAATTTTCCTTAGGTCATTTTTCGTAAATTTCTTACTTAGTTAATTTATCGATTTGTTGGGCTCGTTTCTAAGTGGTAACCGAGTAGGTAGCACATAGCAAGGTTAAGTAATAATAGCCAGGTCAGTCTTAGGATGGGTGACCATTCTTAACACATTGAAACCCCTCCGTGCTTCGGAGAGCCGTGGGTCCCGGTTGCCATACGAACATCTGTGGCATTCCTTACGGCTAGTTGGAGCCCTAATAAAAGTCCAACAACCTGGTCTAACTACACAACTTCGATATCGCCTAGTACTTGGGTTGTAGAGGTCTAATGGCAGTCGCTGCACGTAAAATATCGAAGTGTAGCCGTTTCGTTAGACTGAAAGCCGACCCCAACTTAGTTGGGAAAAAAAAGACCCTAGGTAGCAAGAAGTTTCTTAAAAGTTTAATTGTGCATACAAAATACATTAAAATCCAGAACAATGGCCAATGAGTTCTACAAGTAGTTGTCTTATGTAGGAATCGAACCTACACCACTCGATTCAGAGTCAGTTCACGAGACGACTACTTAGACCCATTCGGCAACCGTGCAGTCAATTGAAATGCACATTGATAGTACTTCATCGTACGTCATTCTAATGTTTTGTGAAACCTTTTCAACTGCTTTACTTATCTAAAGTGCATTAAGTGGTCTTCCGCAAACTATCATTGTCTAAGTATAGAATATATACGTTGTGTTTGTAACTGCTCGTGAAGAAGTATATTTTTAAGAAAAAAAGAACAGGGAAAAATATTTAAAACTGTTCTCATAAGCTTGAACTCTTACTTTTTATTGCGATCGTGAGTCAGTCGGATAACCTCCGTATTGTGGGAAGTGTAAGCAAAAAAGGCGTGTTAACGTTAACTCTGCAATAATGATCATGATAGCAAGCCACTCGGCCTGTATTATTTCGCCAATGATTGCCATTGTAGCATATTATAAGGTAGAAATTTATTCAGTCAAGGTTTATGCAATCTGGTATCATTATTACAATTATTTTTACATTAATCTGTGCTTAAGTCAATGTTCAAGATAGCGGTACATTTTAACACACACCTTAGGCTTATCTTTCTATATTTTACACATGTAAACTACAATGCAAAAAGGTTGTTGAACTTGTTCAGGATGGCTTTAGAATATTAATACTATAATTTCTTCGTGTTCAAGTTCGCTCGATCTTTATATATCTACCATTTAAAAGAAAAACAAGTAAACCTTTTTTTTTTTTTAAGGAACTCGTTATGATGAAAGCACAAGAAACGGTAGAGTTACAGCGATAGTTACAGATACACTACAGCGAAGTACCGTATAAGAGCGGCCCACTAAGGAGTATCTCTACCCTCCAGAACAGCTGGGACAGAGTAGGCAACGCGTAGTCGCGCGTTGCCCCTTTACAATACGGTACCGGGCTCACTCATTTTAGTTGTAGAGATTGACACCCGGCATTTGTTTTTAGTGTGGCGAGTCCCAGAAGCTATCCCAAGAAGTAAGAAATGTCAAAAAGGTAATTTTTTATGCCTGAAAAAGAAATTTAGTACACCGTCACAAGTGTTTAAAGATATCGGTTCTATCTTACCCTTGGGCGATCCGATTAGTTGTCGGCCCTTCTAGTTGTCTAAAAGAGGTAAAAAGGTAGGTCTTGTCCACACAGGGATCCTTCAAGGCTAAGAAAGGTTTCGATAAGTGCCTTTCTTCGTAAAATAATTTATATTAGGACCAATCCTTATATGTCTATTATTTTAAAGGCGTTATGGTTTGTTAGTTCATATCCATTTAGATGAATTTAAACAATAAGACTTTGCCTTATATAAAAATACCTAAATCGAAACATATCCAAAAGTGTGTATAAATAAAAACACAATTGCTCGTTACATTTTGATAACAAAATTAAATATCCGTATGATTTACCTGGATGAATGTTGTTTATTGCTATACCTACTACCAGCTTCGTTATTGGTATTTAGAAACGCCGCAAATTACAGTTTTCCACAAAGTTAAAATTTTATGTGTATTATTGTGTACCAGACTCATATCCATCTGACATGGGTTATTATATAGTATTTCATTGCTTTCTAAGTATAAGTGTTCTAGAAAGGAGTAATTAGAATAAGTAAGTATAGAAGTGTTTATTGTGGTACGCCGAGACAAATACGTCGGTGACGCCGGTGCGACGGCAGGCAAGGAGCGGCAGGCGGGCGGTGGCTATCGTGTCGCATCCCGTGCTCCCATTCGGAGCAGACGGCGAACGTTTCCGCATTGATTGTAGCCGTCGTCACACCGTGGACACTTATAGTGCAGTTCCAACGCTTGTTACCTACTTGAATTGGTGTGATACCTTGCATTCATATGGAAACGACTGCCTACTCACGCTTAAAACCAGTATGATTACATATAAAAATAATTTATTCAAAGAGTGGGCTCCGAACAGTACTGCAAGCATAGCGACCAGCTTCTTTTAATTTAAGGCTGTGCTCATACTGTTGGTGTACATTTGACGGCTTTGATCACGCGCCTATATAAATGTCAATTTTAATCTGCTACATCAAACCTGCTGAGGTAGTTAAATATTTGATCATGTTACATTGTTACTGTAAAATTAATTATCGGTAGCTTATGGATAAAGTAGCCTTTGATTGCGTATGAACAAGACGATATATTATGTTGTGTTGCTTTAACAATTTCTATATCTTTTACTGCACTCTATCTAGGGCCTCGAAAGTCGAAACCAAGAATGTCGACGAAACCCATTTCTTTTGGGTGTTTAAAGCGATTTAGAAAAAAATCTTTTTAACAAAAAATTAAACAGATGAAAAGAACTAAAAAGCAAAAAATAAATGAACCTTAAGTCTTAAGTATTGAGCTTATTTACATAACCTATCAAATTTGTTATAAACTTATTTTGAGTCGGCGCCAAACAACAAACTGATTAATTTTCAAAATTTTATATGTACCTACGTAAGTAATTAATCATTTTATTATTTGGCGCCGAATCATATCATATCAATCATACTTAAGACTTAAGGTTCAAAGATTTTTATTTTATAATTTTTTGTCATCATCACCTCAGCTACATGATGTGATGATTTCTAAACGCAAATACCTGATAAAGTATTGAAAGGAAACAGAAACACTATTCGTTCCTACAATTTTCGAGGGCTCCTCTCAATTTGATCAGGATTCCATCATCAGATCCTGACTTCCTTGACATGGGACCACCCTGGAGGTATACCCTATCTAACAAAAAAAGAATAATCAAAATCGGTTCATAAATAACGGAGTGAGGGCTGAACAAACATAAAAAAAAAATATAATACGGTCGAATTGAGAACCTCTTTTTTTCGTCGGTTAAAAAGCAGTAGAAATTTACAACCTGTAGGTACTCTGCATTTTTGCTGTTTTATTATTGATAAATAGATTACCAATTTCTTATTAATTTTAGATGGCCCTACTTAAAAAAAATTCTATAAATGCTCATGGAAATTGGTTTTTTTTGCCACTACAATTATTATTCTATATTTACGAATAAAACGTCATAGGTACATATTCGAACATCATAAGTACCCACTTCACTACTTAGGCTATATCAGAACGTCGCCTACGTAGATTAAAATTTCACCAAATCGATTAAAGCTATAAGTAACTTAGTATGAAAAGGTAGTCCATAATATTTATAGGCCTCTTTTTAATTTTGTTGAATGTCACGCCGGAGATGCCGTGATTAAGATGACAACAAAACTGAAATTGTCATCTATAGTGCCACATTGCCGGATATAATTAAATAGGCATGCACTTTCACTGTGCTGAATTTGTAGTCGGTGTCGTATCGTCACATTATAGCACCCAGAACAAAAGGCGCTCGGGGTAGGTAATCACGTACGTTCTGCGTTAAAAGGAAGGCGTTTTGGCCGTGATGTGCTGCATAATACCGATATATTACTTGTAATGGGCACTACGTAGAGCGGTGCGAAGAGCGCGTTGTGGACTGTGGGGGGTAGTTGTCTTCCGCGGTGTGTCCGCATTCAGCGTGGTGCATGTATTTGCGGCTGTTACGATTGGTCGCATGCCCCAGTACTATTTGCTGCTCGCAGAACGGGCAACCGTCCAGTTATTCTAATTTTACATTATAATCGATGTCGTCGTATCGCAGACTCATCGACAAAAGACTTATCCATCTGTCAAATATGTATAGATCTTTCCTGGACATTTAGATTTAGATGTTTGTGTTATTTGTTTTTTTAGTAAAACTACGGATATTTATTAAATGTAGGGGCAAGTGAAAATTATGGAAGATGTCTAATATTAAATTGTGCATTCATTATTCTAAATGAAAATAGATTTAACATAGATATAATTTGTCTATTTTACAGTATTTATGTTAAACACGACTTTTCAAAGTTCACTTCTTAAAAGCAAGTAAAGAACTTAAAATCCGACATAAAGCAACAGTAACTCTTAGACTACATACAGGCTGGACTAAGGTTGAAAGCAGGAAACTATCATTCTCATAGGTCCTATTCCTAGATTATACGCATTGAAGTTTGCAACTTGCACGGCGTTGATTTGGTACCGACGCGACGCGACGATTTATACTTCAAAGATCATTTCCGTCAAATGTGTGGCAGTAATACAAGATAGGCTGCATAAACACAAAATATATAAAAACTTATGTATCACCTTTTGACACCTTTGCTGCTCGTGTTAAATTCTCTTCTCTTTCCTTCCTTTTCCAAACTCATATTCACCTGTAGGATTTCTTCTGTTGTATATTCTAATTTTGAATGGTCAATTATATCATCCACGTTACGTAGGTGTCGAGTGGACATCATTACGCTCGCCTGCCTCACAACAAAGTATAAGAGTATTCTGGTATTTCAGACCTTTCATAATTTTACACACATAATCATGTAAGGGTTCTTTCAAAGATTTATACTTACCTAATGTGAACATACTGTCGTAACTGGGATTTGTTGTACTTGCTATTGAAAAAAAAATCTTTACTAAATATCATTTGATGTAATTTTATTATCGAGGCTTCATAGTTCAATAGATTATCATCTCATTCATAACTCATACTTCGAAGGAAATGGAAAGACTGACTGAACCTACGTTGAACCTATGTCATTTAGTTTAGGTTTACAAAAATTTTATCACTTATTTACATTATTATAAAATAGAAGAATATGTAAATTGGTGTAGTAAATAATAAGAAATCACTGTGTGGTGGTTTGACTTTATAATTTACTAGCTATCCCTCGGGAACCGTCGTTCTTCGGGAACTGTCATCCAGAGACAGTTATTTTGTGCCCTTTTCGGTAAACTTGAGAATGTGTATGCAAAATTTCGTTAGTAGATAGTTATTACGTAAAACCGTAACTAAGAAACAAACTAACTTTCAGATTTATAACATTAGTTAGGAAGTTAGGAGAGAAAAGGAATTAAACCACTCTTTAATATCAAGTAGTTAATAAAGATTGCGTTGAAACAGAGACAGCCTCGTACTCGCAGACACGGTATTGTACGGCTGAAAATTAAAACCAACGGTTGGATTCCCGTATGAGACGAATTGGTATTCTGTTACATTTGTTAAGTAGTGGCAGAGAATCTAGAAAAGTGCTCACGGACGCCTATATTTGGTTGAAATGTGGGTGCTGAGTATGAAATAACACTTTCTACCTTAGGGGAGATACAGAAGTGACCAAATAGACGTTATCAGTACAGGAAAAATACCAAAGACAAATTGTTATCATCGTAATATACACTTAGTTCCCTAAATGTGTAAATAAATAAAAAATCTAAAATCTATGTATATTTTGCCTCCGCGCAATGCCGTCTTGCGAAGTGCGTGGGCCTTTACTCGCTACTGATCTAACTGTACAATGGTGAATACAAAAAATAACGAAAAGGTATAACAAATACACGAAAATTTATCCTGTTTCATTTTAGCAGTCGCAATGATTTGGTAAAGTCCCATTGCCATTAAATAAATGTAGTATGCCGGTAGTCCGAGGATTTTTTAATTTTTTTATAGGTCTATGTAACAGATTTTTTTTTTATGTTATATTGGCAAACGAGTAGACGGGTCACCTGATGGTAAATGACTACCGCCGCCCATGGGCACCTGTAACTCAAGGGTCACAAGTGCGTTGCCGCCCTTTAAGGTGGGGATAGGGGAAAAGGGGGAGAGGGGGGAAGACGGGGATGAGAGGGGAGGAGAGGGGGAGAGGGGAAGGACGGGAATAGGGGAGAGGGAAGGGTTAGGGCCTCCGGTAACCTCACTCACGCGGCGAAAACAATGAAAGCATTGTTTCACTGCCGGTTTTCTGTGAGGCCGTGGTATCGAGCGGAGTCGAGCCGGCCCATGCGTGCCGAAGCATGGCTCTCCCAAATTCAAGGAAAATACGACTGTGTTTGACACTTTTTAAGGGATCATGATGTATACGTGTTTTTAATGCTATAAATATCAAAATAGTGGTCCCAAAGTATAAGGTTAACCTTAACTATGTTCTGAGTTAACATTATAGAGCAGCAATTATGAAGTCTGTAATTAAAAATAACTGTTTCTTTACATGGCTTAAGTTTAGGTCCAGTCATTATTGCTAAATAGAAAAGAATTATTGAAATAAACTGAGGTTTATTTTTTTTACTTACAAGTTTTCGTAATATTTGTAATATAAAAAAAAAAATTGGGAGCAATTTAGTTTTTATTTAGAACATAGCGCCATCTGATGAAAACCACTCGAGCTACTTATATTTATACTAGAATCACAGAGTATACAAACATTACGTACTAGAATCATTATTAGTAGGTACTTCATCGCACAATGAAAGTACAGTAGCAAATAATTTAATGCTTAGAACTTGGACATTAAAAAAAAAGTATTTCTATGACCATTCACTTTTAACAACATACTCTTTTGATATTAGTGGCGAATTTAGTCGAGTAATCGTTAGGACATCTGTGATTGGATCGGTGCTAAAACCACAGTTGGCGGTAAGTTAAACTAAAATGTTGTGATAAAAATACACTTGAGAGTATTCTATTACATTACGGGTAACCTGTCTATTCATAATCAATATTTTATCAGGTTAGAAAATATGCCTAAAAATATATTATACAATATGACTCGGAGAAGCCGTGCGGACTTATGGCCTTGGGTCTATCATGTGAAATCTGCTGTGTAATTTACTAATAAAACGGGCTCTCTATTGGACCTGAAACACTTAAGCATTGGGGCTCTTTCGTAAAATGATAATGCCATTTTTGATTGCAAATGTTTATAGGGGTACCAACCCACCTTAATATATATCTTACATATTATGGTAAATAGGTACAAGGTAAATTATGAAAAGAAAACGTCTGTGGATCCTAATGCTTTTTTATGTCTTATTTATTAGGTAAAATATTTCAAACCTTTAAAAAGATACATACTGTAGCGGTTTAGTAGCAAGAGTTTAATAACCACTGTAAAGAGGACAAGATATGTGATCAAAGGGCTCAAATTTAAATTTCGGTTGTCACTGGAGATGGGACCTGGACAATTGAGTATGATCCTGAGAGCTGTAAACAAGGTCAACTGTGGGTGGAAAAGAGTGGGTACATGCTAACGAAAGTAAGGGCATCCAAGTCACCTTTGGACGCGACTGAAGGCAATGTTGATCGTTGTTTTCGATATTCCTGGCATGATTTATTGTGAATTTGTTCCTGCTGGGTAGGCAGCTAGACAGTGACTTGACAGTTGTATGTTCGCGTCCTGGCTCCGGGCACGCATTTTCCGTGTGCGGCCCAAACACGCCGAGAATAGATGGATCTTGCACCGTGATTATGCGCTAACCCATGTTTTTTTTATTGTGCAAGAGATTTTAGCGACAAAAGGGATTCATACGTTACCGTACCTACCCTATAGCCCGGTATCCCTTCCTACGACTGTTTCTTATTCCCCTAGATAATGTGACACCTCAGGGAAATTCACCATGGCGCTGTATAGGTCAAGGAAGTCGTAACCGCGGTTCTGAACAGGTTAATTTCGGATAGGATAAGCTACTTTATACATATGAAGATGTTTCTAATTCACGTTCCCACCTGAAAAATATCAAACACCACATCTGCTATAACTGTGGGAGAGCCATGCTTCGGCACGTAAGGGCTTGACCGGAGTGATACCTCATAGAGAACCGGCAGTTAAGCAATGACTGCATTGTATTTCACCGAGTGAGTGAGGTTACCGGAGGCCATAACCCTTCCCTGTCCCCCCTCACCCCTCATCCCCTCCTCCCACATTAAAAGCCTGTGACTCTTGAGTTACAGGTGGCTATGGGCGGCGGTAGTCACTTACCATCAGGCGACCCATTTGTACGTTTGCCCCCTACTCCATAAAAAAAAAAGTCTGCGGAGCAAGCAGTCTTTCGCGGTTGATATAGCAGTTGTTCTGCTCATCGGCGTTAAAAATATGTTGTCAATATTTATTTACACTTCTATGCTCAAGATAAAGATAAAGATAAATTATTTGTCAAGCATGTTTGACATGTCAAACATGTTAAACATGCATGCTCAATTAAATGAAAAACCTAGATGGTCTTCACCTTGCCTGGTTTTGAGCTTGCAATTGCAATTTTGAGTTTTGATAGTGTGAGTGTAATCATAGGGTACCAAATGTTCATCTTAAATCATTATTCAGGATCTGTTGCTGTCTTATCTACGGCTTCGTAATCAAATAAATAAATTGTTTCTTTCTTTCTTCGGGATCGGTCTGACAAAAAATTGGATCTATTTCAACCTAAGCTTTCACAAACTCCAAGCAATTGTTAGCAATTGTAAAGCGTTGTTAAATTCACAATGTTCACTTGAAACAATATATCAGACCAAGCAAACATTGTAACTATGAAATCAAATTTCTCTATGTACTGAATTATCGACCAGACCTCTGATGCTGCAAATGAGTCATTTATTTCTTTATGAAGATTCAGAAGGACCTTTCGGAGTGAAGTGTGTTTAAAGTGAACAACAGCAAGACTGTGTAGAGTCTTGTTGTTGTTCACTTTAAATTATAAAACTTTAAAAACTATAACGCTTTAAAAAACTAAAAAAAAACCGTTTGTAAAACTCGCTAGGTGTACACTTCTAGCGAGTTTTACAGCGATAATCCAATAGGATATCACTTCCCATTGCTTTGTTGGTCCAGAGAAACAAACAAACAGTCTTTAGAGAAATCCAAATAAAGAGACCGAATTTACGGAAGTTTTAGCTACATCGGTTATCACTAAATTCAAACTATGATATTTGTAACAAATTCAAACCATGTGTCACCGACTTCAATGCACCTAAATTATGATACATTTTCTACCCTTAGAGGTTTGATATTTTCTTCCAATTTAAATGGGACCAACCTTGAATATAACCAATTCAATTAAACAAAGAATGATTGAAATCGGTTCGCAATGGGCAAATATATCGCACAACATATACACTTTTTTTTTCGTGTATAAACCCCCACGGGTCATCTCCTCACCGGAACCAAGGGTGAAGCGGTGTTCTGTCAAAAGTACTCACTTAATAACGCAATAGACTTCTAATGCAGGGGACCCGAGATACGGGATAGTGCTTGTCCTCTCCCGTTTCCGTTCCACCGTCCCTTTAGCCAACATTCCCTCGCAAAACGAGACGGCAGAATAGAGATTGCCTGGTGGTCGAATGTCGACCATAATTCATTAGGTTTGGAAACTTTGGAATGTTCTGTTTTATTTATATAGACTGTCCGCACCACGACAGTTCAACATTTATACTGGACTCCTGTACCTTTTTAATGTATAACATATTGATTAAAAGTGATAGCTTTCACCATTCCTCCGTTCGTGTAAGGTGGATACAAGGTGTCATGTCTTTTAATATGTAGTAGCTTGGAGTACCAAAATTTCTCGGCACCTTGTAGATAGTATAGAATTCCGTGGTTGGCTTAGTATTTTAACTATAATTTTGCGACTGCAAAAATCATACTGCACTTCGACGATATTCACAGCTAAGAGAGCGGCGGGACTTCTCTCTTGCCATATATGTAGCTAAAATCTTGAGGAGTCAGGTGTGTAACAAGACAGTGCTGGGGCGCTTGAGCCTCTGTGTGCCGGACCGCTACGTGTTGAGGAGACGACATTCACCGCTGCTAGGTGTCCCTCCCGCCAGAACTAACATACTGGCGAAAACGCCCCTTACTCGCGCAATCCGTGTAATCAACGATGTCAGCACTGGAACTGATATATCCTCTTGTAACTAGAGTGAACTCACAAAAATAAATGTAGTAGCGTATAAGTAAAGAATAAATACCCTTTAATGATTTAATTTCTCTTACGCTAATTTTCTTTTTGTTCATTGTTTCTTTTATTTTAGTTATGTATTTTATCTTGTTTTTCAGTTAAAACTATAAAATAATGTGTTAAATTATTTCAATGTTAGTTTTTAGCCCCACAATCGCATTGTATTGTGTGGAATGTGTTTCTAATAATAATTAAATAAATTAATTAATCTTACAGGCGAACGTGACATACTGGCTTGACTTTTGGAAAAAGTTTTTCACTCTAAAGTAATTTTATACTTCCTTTCCTCATTCTAATTATTTTTGGTAGACCTATATAAAAATGGTTTTAACCACTATAATACACTTCAAAGGGTACAAAAAAGTACAAAAGATGTTTAGAGAATAAAGATAAATTTAAATAAAACAAGACCGAGAAGGTCTTAAGTGTATTCATAAAGCGAGCTAAAAAGCTGTTTGCCTATGCTGAAGTGGCACATAAAGTGTCGTTCAACTACATGTTAGCACTTTCTGCTTACAAATATTTACCTTTGTGAATAGCATCGTCACTTCCGGCTAATGTTCTACCGAAATGAGAATAATCAACGTTTTAGGCTAGCCAGTCTTTGTTTCTCCTTATGTCTCTATGTTTAGCTGATCAGGAACTATTATCTTACCTGTGGCTGAGCGAACAAGTGAGAATCCGTGACGTCCATCCTCCGTCTCCGATGACTGCAGTGAGTGCCCGACGCTGCGTCACCCAAGTATGCTGAGCCGAGTCCTCACTGCAGTCACAGTGGTGACAGGCGGGACTCGGTTACCTCTTGGTGACAAAACAGTACAGAAAACACCTGCGTAAGTCGGAAGGAAAGAGTCCCGTGCTGCTGCTCTGCCCACTCGACGATGATGCGCCTCCACGGTGGCAAAGCCAGCACGTGGAGCCTCCAGCCGGGACGACCAACGAGCCACTCGTGGAACTCAGCCGTCCCCCAATAAACTTCGGCAAGCACTTCCGCCTCCAAATCCCACGGAGGGGATCCGGATCCGGAGGAGGTGAGGTATCTGCGTGTGGTTCTAACCGCCATGACTCTCTGAGCACGCCAGAGACCGTATTCTGGGTGCTCAGAGCCGCCGCCCACACCGGTGTGCATGTGCACAGTGCCAGTGAAAGTGCTCGTCGAAGCGCCACATTTCGGTAAAGATCAGACCCAGATACTTTATTGGACGAGGTACTAGGACCGAGTTGACTTAGATCGATTCTCCGGTGGGTGGAACACGACAGGCTCATTAAATAAAAACGCCTCCGTACGTGAACCCATTCCTAACACAAGCATTTAACTTAGCTGGAGGAATTACGAAGAATACTAGTAATTTGTAACCCATGCTACTAGTACACTTCAAAAAAAGAGATGACTGATGAAAAAAGAAGCTCGCTCATGTCTTTCACGTGCTTCTTTAGGGAAGGACTTGTTCTCCATATTTACGGGATTACTCTGCGTGATCGGACTTACCTAATACCGACGACATTTATGTTCCTTTAGGTTAGAGTAGTCAGGAGTGGATATGGATTGTAGGTACTAAATTTAATATATGGAACATAATAAATAAAGTATCTAAATCAAATTATTGCTTGTGAAATTCAAAGTACCAATATTTTTGCAACTAACATTTTCATGAAATAAAAATAACTAGTCCCTGATTAGTAGTTTGTAAAAAATATATATAAATATAGTTTATGGAACTATATTTATATATTTTTTTATTGGAAGGAATTAATTATTTCAAGTAAATTATTTTAAGCTGAATTTAATTTTCAACATGGTTGAGCCGATTAAAACTTGATTAAGAAATGACAATGTAGGGATTACCTACCTATATATTAGATTTTATAAGGTTGTCTTACAAATATTTTTATTTCTTAAACTAAAAACTTTTTATCGGATATACTTAATCCTCCTTATGTGTAAGTGTAAGGCAAAGAGTATACAAACACTATGGTGTAACGTTGCTATAACGTGACGTTGTCATTCCGTGTTGTCAAATAAGAACTTTTGTATGTTTATAAATTTCACGTTCTGTTTACGATATTCTGCTAGTATTTGATAACAGACAACTAATTATTATCAGTTGCTCGGCTTCGTCAGCCGCCGGCAACGTCATCTATATTTAATGCGTAGCGCGTATGTGTTTCGAGGGTATGGGTTCGTATGTGTGAGTGCGGGCACATATCGGTGCGCGAACGCAGCCGCACCAAGCAACGGGCCGCGGTCGCGAGAGAATTCCATACCGTGAACGCGACTCGCTTGTTTCGATGCCGTCAGCGCGTTGTTGGAACAATCTGTCTGTGGCTCGGTTGTAAATTGTACTAATTGGGTATGGCGGTCTCCGCTGACAAAACAGTGGATCCATCAATTCCCATCTCAGTGCCCATATTATACAACGTTCGCATAATCGACCAGTGAACTACCTACCTGTGTTCGATTTAACGCGAACACAGCGCATATGAAACTATTCGCTAGTATTGGGTGCATTATGCATATTGCAAGAGTGTGTGTGAAGTGTTCATAAATAGTCAGTGCTAGAGAGGTTCAGCGTAATGATCTGTGTTGTGAGTATACTATATGTATCAATAATTACATTTGGATTATTGTTATATTTAATCAGTCGGCCGTAATGTTGTGTAACATTTTGAGGTTATGTTTAAAAGTGCTCGTCATGAAAATACCACTTGTTTCTGATGAATCTGTATATATTTATATATATATTTACTAATTTACTTTTGTACATTTCACGGCCCTTTCAACTGATAGTCATGAGATGGTTTGGCGTGAAACCAAAGTATTTTGTGTAGGTAGGTGTATAGTAGATTAAAACATATTTATCGTCTAGGAGCTTTCTGGTTTTTATTAAAGTGGTGAGGTTTTTAACATCAACATAAATACTTACAATAAAATTCTAACTTACAGTTGTGATTCATAAAGTATGTTAATTTATTACTCATATGAAAAAATAGAATGAGGTCTGGGTTAAAATTACTCTTGATAAAATATTGAAATAATACTCAAACATTGAACAGAAAAATATTGTTGCTAATATTTATAAAATCTCTTCTTATCGTTATCAGTATCTCAACGTGTCTATAATTTGACGCACTCTTGTGGTAAATAGTTTGCTATCAGCCGCTGAAGATCAGAGGATTATCTGAGATTTGAAAATATGACATAGGGGACTGCTTAATCTTTTTCTAATCTACCAAACCAGTTAGGTGCCATTATCTTTTTGTGATTTTCTATGTATGTAAATGAGGTCATATATAAATTAGGATTTGATATGCTAAGAATACGTTTTGTTAATCTAACATACCTATTTCTTCAATATCACTGTTGGTCTAGTTGGGCTCTTACGATAGTTTGCCATCATCGCTATTTATATCTTGCGTCATTTTAAAAAATTTATACCACTTAGTTGACAAACCAGCACATAGTCTGTTAAATAGTAAGCGGTCACCGGGTACTAGGCATAAACAATTTATTGTTCAAGTGTACCAAGTATCCGCCTTCTCCGGAACATGTCAAGTAGTTACGCGCATAGAGATATTATAGCTAGTGGCGGTGAGCAAGCCACGAACTGGCGACGTAGAAAGAGAAAGAAGACGGCAGTTTACATGCATCTCTCGCACCTCTTCGCTGATTTATTTATAATATCTCTGTATTTATGAGTAACCGTTTGATAAAGAAGATAGGATAACGATTAAAGCATAAAATAAACGTTTTGCTTCTTTTGGAGGTCAAGTCTTTGATGCCATATATTTTTTAATAGCTTTTCTGTTATGTTGAAAATTATTTAAAAACTATTCACAACTACAACTTGGTAATGCTGCTGTATACAGGTGCATAGGTTATGTTTTGGACCTCTGATGATATTTACTCATAGGTATAATTTGAGTCAACCAATCAGCGAAGACGTGCGAGAGAGATACATGTAAATCGTTGTCTTTTTTCTCTTTCTAGTGACGTCGCCAACCCACATACAGTGAATCCAATACCATCCCGCCTCTAGCTATAATACCTCTATGGTTACGCGTCGTCCCAATACAGTAATACACATAATAACAATATAGTGTGCAGTGACTGCAGCAGTAGGGGTCGCGGATTTGAATTCTGCTAAATTATAATATGCTAAATGGGTGTTTCTCTGTAAACTGGGCACTCAGGCCCCTCATCAATACAAACGAATAAAATTGAAGTGTTTGTGTGTAATGTCTAAATAACAGTTATTTTTTAAGCTCATACAGTTATTTGCACGATACCTTATCTAAAAATCAGTTTTTTTAGTTTTTTGTCTGTCTGTCTGTCTGTTTGTTCCTGCTAAACTCCGGAACGGGTGAACCGATTTTCACAGCACTTTCACTGGCAGATAGCTGGTGTTATAAGGAGTAACTTAGGCTACTTTTATTTTGGAGAAAGAATTAGGGTTCTGCGCAAAATATATAAATGGGCGTTTCTCTGTAAACTGGGCAACTATTGTAAGAAAACTGTCTAAGCAACTTTTTTGTTCATAATATAATAAATTTTATTTAGGGAACAAGTATCCGTCTATTTATTAATGTACGGCAAATGAACCATAAATATTTCCATTACTTTAGAAGATATTAAGCATTTTCTAAAAAAAATATACAGGGGACTGTTGCCAAAGCCAGGGGACTGTGAAATTAAATCGAAAATACAATTTTTGAACCAAAATTAAATATTTTTTTATTATTATAAACTTTGGAGCTTAAGAATTAAGTAACTGAACAATAAAAAATTACAAAATCAACCATCTTTATATAATATTGTACGTAGCACTGTAAACTTAATATTTACTTATTATTAATTAAAATCACATATTTTGAAAGGTCTTTCAGTACTTTAAACCTACGCTATAGAATCAGTCTCCAAAAATAATTAGTTATTTCGAAAATATAGCAAATGTAGGTATAAAAAAGGTATTTTATTTTAAGTCTTATTTTATCTCGAAAACATCTACAGGTGAATCAAACTTGTTAAATTGCCTTTTAAAACTATATTTGGATTAGACAGCTTCTGTACGACTTGGTCCACTGCAACGTCTGCCACGTCATGATCGTATCTGAATAACTGGCCTTTTTTATCACAGAGCTTTAAGAGTGTAACGTGTGTGAATGTTTGATTATTTGTCCGGGGTGGGAATCGAACCCACGACCTCTGGCTCAGCAGTCAGGATCTCTAACCACTAGACCAACAGGCCAGTAATGAGTCAAGCATGTTTCGCTTTTGTTTTCGTCTCGAGTTTCTGGTTATAAATTCTTTCTTTCCCGCTCCTAGTCTACTATTAGAATCATCTTCATAGAAATTTACAACTTCTCTTACACATTCATCTGAAATTTTGTTTCTTCTTTCCAGTCGATAACCCGTTTTAATTTTATTCTTTTGTAGCTTATCACACCGGTGTTTTTCATTTGCCTTAACTTATATTTATAAACTATCTTTCCACTAACAATTTTTGTTAAAAGTCTTTTTCTCTTACGGTTTTCATCTCCATTTGTTGTTTTAGTATTTCACCGAAAAGTGCTGTTTCGACTTGATCTTTTCTTAATTCTGGAGTATCTGCCATTTTTGTAACTTCGTCTTTGGTGTTTCTTTCGGCTTTGGATTTATACTCTTTTTTAGACGCGATAAACATTTTTTGTACTTCAATACTTTTTCTGCAGTTCTTTGATTTCTTCATCTTTTTTTTTTATATCTAAGCATCTTTTCTTTATTTTTAATTTTTTTAAATTATTTCAGCAATTTCAGGTGCTGACATTTGACATGAAGTAGACACATCAGAATCTGAAATATTTTCTTTAATAAATGAATTAGTAATATTTGCTAATACTTTTTTCATATTGCGATACTTAGTACAATGCTCTTTCTACTTCTTCTTTGCATCCCGGTGTTCTCGTGGAGTCATATTCTCAACAAGCTTTCTAGTTCCCTTTTCTTTTTTCTTAAGGTACTTTAGGTGTTCTTTTTCTCTAAGTTCCCTTTTTTGAGGGTCGTTTTTAATCTTCTCATATCTCTTTCGCTCTGCTTCCCTTTTTTTTTTGACGCCATTCTCAAAACAAGTCTAGAACAATAACAAATAAAATTAAGACAGTCCCCTGGATGCTGAAACAGTCCCCTGTCTTGTAGAGAGACAGGGGACTGTTTAATTTGATGTCATTGGTGAGTAGTACAGAATGTAATTCATCTATGCTATTTTGCTCCACATAGGAAATATGTATCTATTGTAACAATTTAAAGATTTCAAGGAATCATTAAAATACATAAATAGAAGTAAAATAATTCTTACCAGAGGACTGTTGGCTGTCAGGTTACTAAGCGGCTTCCACGGATGGACACTCGCACACTACTAACAAAGATAGCATCCGGGCCGTCATACCGGCAACCGCGCAAACTTCAGACTTGTAGCATTTCGTTATACGCATAAAAGGCGTCGTTCAACCATTCGGCTACGTGACACGTAATTTAAAATAAAGACAGGGGGACTGTTCACTAAATGCGAAGACAAAGTTTTATTGCCTTTTTTTAAATTGTAAAATAAAATTTATGTAAAATAAATAGATCTCATTAACAATTGAACAATATTGGTTTAATAATATAAAATTTCGATTACTTCCAATAGATACTGTCTCGATTAATTTAGTCTGAAGTAACTGTACTGCTTTGGTGACATGCCAGGGGACTGGTTTTTACGGACTATAAAAACGTTTTTAATATAATACAGTTTATTTTAATGGATTTTTAACGTTGAGCAGAGGTAGATTAAGGCATTAATTTTTGAAATCATCTACGAAATATTTACGATCTCTTATTTTTTAAACAAAATTAGCCTGGGACAATGAGTTGCCCAGTTTACAGAGAAACGCCCAAATATATGCACGCGAGAGAAGCCGCGTGCGAACTGCTAGTTTTATATGAACAATTATAAACTATTATATAATTATGTACATATATTTCGTACTTACCATTAAAAGATAATTACATAATCTACCTCTGTCCAGCGTACAATATCCATAATTAAATAAACCTTTTTATACTGTTATATGAATGTATTATGTTATATAATGTGTATACCTAAATGTTCTTAAACAGTCCCCTGGCGTGTCACAGAACCAGTATAGTTACTTAAGATTAAATAAATTAAACTATTATCTATTAGATTAGATCTATTTCTCAGACTATAGGAATCAATCAAATTGTTTGATTGTTCGAAAAATATTATATCATTGTTTATTAGATCTGCTTATTCTTTTCCTTATTATGTTATGAAATTTAAAAAGTAAATTAAAATTTGTCTACGCATTTTCTAATCAGTAAATTTAAAGTATAGACAGGAGGTCTATACTTTAAATTACGCGCGCTGTGATCTACAGCTGTCATAATTGCGTTACTGCGTGTAAAGAAACACATACGACTAGAAGTTTGTATGATAGCGGCCACTATCACTCTGACGCAATTTTATTTAGTGCTGCACGAGCGTTTCTTTGGGAAGCCCGGTTATAATCCTGGTTAGGAAGATTGTCACTACATTTTATGTACTATATTTATGTCTTAGAAATTTTATATTGTTATAGTAGATACATATTCTCAGTGTACAGCAAAGTGACATTACTTTATTACATTTTGTGCTCCCTTCCAGTAAAGTCAAATTAAACAGTCCCGCTGTCTCTTAACAGAACAGGAGACTAACTTACGTTAATAACACCTAGAAATGCTGGAATAATTTAAAATGAATTATAGAGAGAACATATATTATCGTACCAAAATGGTGTTTTTAGTTTAAATACTCAAGCCCGAAACAGTTCCCTGTATTGATTATTCAGAAAATGTTCTATATTTTTTAAAGTAATAGATATAGTTTTTGGTTTACCTGTTTGTTATAAAACAGTTTATTATTTATTCTGTAAATATATTAGCATAAAAACTGACACCAGACCAGAAGGCTATTCAAACAAGTTGTTTGCTGCTAAAGTGGTATAATATACCCAGTACAAAGGGCTTTATTACAATGTTTGAAATACATGTTCAACTTATTATAGGTATCTTGTGAATCTAGCTCAACTGTAACACTCATTGATAAATTAATCATTGCGTGCAGTATCTCATTAGCTATTTATTTTTGCTCCGTTTAACTTGTAGCTTGTTGCTGAAACTGTTCGGAAACATTATTCAGCTATTGTTGTGCCGAAGAATCATAAATTATACCAGTCTGTGTTACTTTATTACAGTTTTATACTAACTGTAATCTAACTGTAACCACCAAAGTAATCAGCGTAACTAAAATCATTATTACTATTAAATTAATTACACAAATAGGCTTCACTTCAGTCTGTATTACTTCGTAGTATATATAGGTATTACAATAAAAAATGAGTCTTAGGGGGAGGTCTACCAGATGCGAAATGTCTAAGTTATTTATATACGTACCTACCTAAATATTTTTAATTCAAGTCGAGTGAAAATGAAAATAACAAATATATTCAGATGGTTACTATGTACGTAGTAATGACTAGCAGCGCCCCGCGGTTTCACCCGCGTAAGTCCCGATCCCGTCGGAATATTGGGATAAAAAGTAGTCTGTAAAATGTTAATCCAGGTCTCCAGCTATCTACATACCAAGTTTCATCGCAATCGGTTCAATAGTCTTGGCGCGAAAGAGTAACAAACATCCATCCATCCATCCATCCATCCATCCATCCATCCATCCATCCATCCATCCATCCATCCATCCATCCATCCATCCATCCATCCATCCATCCATCCATCCATCCATCCATCCATCCATCCATCCATCCATCCATCCATCCAAACTTTCACGTTTATTATATTAGTGGGATGTTTAGAGAGAGTTTAGAGAGACTTAGAGGCTAGATAGATTTAATCAAAATCATCGCTCGAATAGAGGTCTTATGAGCACAAATCAAACTGATTTGACACTTCTTGAACATTTCTAGAACGTAATAAACTTCTCTATAACTTAGGCTTAGATCAAAAATACTAACAAATATACCGATACCGGGCTAGGCAATTCATAAGGCAACTTCATTATTTGAAGTCCAAACAAATAGCACTATAGCACAACAAGCCTAGCAATAATATACTTACGTACAAAGATTACAGTTAAATCAATCGAACTGGTTTGATTACTTCATTTATTCTGTAGATCGATAGATAAGCGGTGATTGAAATTTTTATCGGATTTTTTGTACCAATAAAATGGCAAACGAGAGTACTGAATCTATAAATTATGAAATTTTTGCTAGGTTTCTCTAACGATTTCAGTTAACGCAGTTGAATTAGTAACTCATACAGAGCTGGGGACATTCAACTTAATCGCTACTTCACGACGTATGTCGTGAAGTAGCGTATATAAATGGAATTAAATGTTTTCAGTCAACTATCGTATGAGCAAAGTGCCTGCACTATTTATTTAAATTTTTGAGACTTAAATTCTAGAAGATTCGATGCAGAGTCATTGTGCTATTAGCAATTGATAATAAGATGTTGTAGATTTTTCATTCCTATTTGTCCGATTTACGAATCATGCAGTATAAGCAGATATGCAAGTTTTTAAATTAATAATTTTTAAATGACAATTTTTTTTTCTGTCGCGTTTTGTGTCACAGGGTTGTCCAATTTTGAGATGAACCATACAACTTTTTACAACCATACAAAACGTAAACTGTGAACACTGCTAGAAAAATCTATTCTGAAATCGAAAAAGTTCAAGTATGTAAGTAGAAATGCTACCTACCTATTTAAAAACTCTCGACTAAATTCAAGTGCAATTACATCTATTTTCGATTAAATCGACCCATGCAAAATCGGTCCGTTACACTCGTGGTCAGATCATATAATTGGATACAGAATCAGTCAATTTGTAGTCCTCGAAATGAACATTCCATTAACGATTTTCATTTAACCACAGTGTTTTCTTACGTTATAGGTGTCGATCCGGGGCTAGGTATTTGTTTATATTGTGAATGGGTCCGATTTGATGCATTCTGGGATCATTTCAATTAATCGATCTGGTTGTTCAGAAAAATCTGTTTTTAAAAAACAAATAATCAATTCTCGAATAAAGGATCTCGATTTTGTTCTATGTATGAATCATTGTTATTACCATATTTCATCGGCACATAATATCTACTACAGCAAATGATTCCAGTGTGCGTTGTATAAGAAATAAATACCATGTTTACGTGCCAAATAGAATTCCACGATTGTCTGAGATCTCTTATTCACTTCCAATAGTATAGGTACATCGTTAGGTGATTGTAATATTTTACCCTGTGATCAGTTTAACGGCCAGGGGACAATTACAGCTAGGTGAATTGAGCAGGCCAAAAGTATGAGTAGTAACAATGACTGTAACAGATTTCCAAGAAGGTAGCTAAAGAGAGAAAGCAGCTGAAAACAGGACACAGAGAAAGCAGTGCGGTACAGCGTATTGTAGAGCAGATTTTGTTTAGTGCGAAGGAGGCTTTGGGCTTATTTAAATATTACAAAAACAATTTATGAATGAATATGATGAATAGCGCACTGTTTTAAGTGGTCATCTTCGTCAAAGCCACCGCGTCGTGTTGTATGTTTAAATTGATCTTGCAATTTCACTTCTGTTTCCGATCTTTGATTACGGAGATACCAGCTATCCAGATCTCACCGAGAAAAACTTAGGCTTGACCGTGAGCGGCTTTTTTTATTAATTTATTCTGGTTTAACTCTGGTTTACTTACTACAAAGGAACACCTTTCGTATTCTATCTCAATTCTAAGCGCAAAAGGTTACCTTCGCCTTTGCCCAAATATTCATATTTTGACGATTCTACGTCCGAATGAAAAACCCTTATAGCATCACTCGTGCGTCTGTCTGTCCATCTGACACAGTCTATTTGCTCCGAATCTATTGGACCGATTAAGTTGAAATTTTGTACATATATCAATGCACGTGACCCAAACACAGATATGATGCGTTCATAAATTTTGAATATGGGGTCACGTTTAGGGGCCAAATTAGACAGTTATTTTTTGCAAACTGTACCATGTCACCATATCAAATGAATGGGATGGACTTTTGTGAGGATCTCAAATTTTTTTTTGATAATTTTAAGCTTAAGGCCACTTTCAGATGACGGGCGTTAAACGCGCGTCAGCAAAAACACCCATTTCATTCAAATCGTTCACATGCTAACGCGCCTTTTGATCCTGCTTCACGCGGCGTCGTCATCTAACGTTTGCCGTACATTCGTTCACATGAGCTCGCGTTTTCAACGCAACAACACGTTATTGCAATACAAGGATTCGGCCATTTAAATAAAAGTACGTAGGTGTACCAGTTTTCATTAAGCATCAGTTTGGTGACGCTTCATTCATGTAGTTTATTAAAATAAATGATAATATAAAGAAAAAACAACTAAAATAAATTTAATACGCAAATGCACAAAAATTACACCACGGTGACATTGACATATTTTCTGAAGGCTTGGTACGCAACCGCAAAGACAAAGATTATAGGAACTTTATCGTGACGCTTTTTCGTTTCATCAATTTCAAATCACAACGATTCTAATGAAGTTTCACTTCAAAAAAAACACTTGAATAGCTCACTAGTACGTTTATCGGCAGGTAAAGAGTTATCCATTACTTAGGCCACACTCTGTATATGGGTGAATCTTGAATAGCTCAATTAACGACGTCCGGAGGCAAAAAGTGTCTGTAGTATTAATATTATGGGCCAAAATATTTTTTTTTATATTACGATAGTAATTATTTGTGATTTAGGTATATAGTAAAAAATAAAAAATAGTAAGAAAAAAGAAATAACTCGTAAAAGTTGATACCCCTGGTGCGTCCTCTTTACATTTTGTAAAGTATTCATCAACAAATAACCAACTTGTAACTTTCAAATGAATAATTGATGTACTTTATCAGCCTGGACATTATTTCATGTATGAACAAAAAAATAATCAGTTTGTATTTTATACCATAATTGTACGTAGAATTAGAATTTAAGTTTTGTCCGGAGCTTTACAATGATTCCACTGGCGCGTCACTAAATTACGCGTCGATCCTTAGTGGATTCTTTGAAACATGTGGGTCAACTTCATCGTGCTAGTCGCGAGTGCTGGTCGCTCTTTAACCAACGTAGTGGTAGGTTGTGCCTCACGTTACTCGTGGACGAATTTACGAAGGTATGTATTTGATTCCCCTGGTTTTGTTTCACTAGGTCGTTGATTACCCTGATTTTATAAAAAAATATAATCAAAAATTCTAGGATTTGTTGTCTATTATAAACGGAAATACATTAATTAAACCTCTTTATTATTTTAATTATTATTATTAAGAACTTATTACTTTTAACTTATTCGATAAAAATTGTATTTGCGCCAGGGTAATCAATGTTTCCTATAATTACCTTGTAAGACAGTTATTTTTTTGTGTTAAATTAATTTTTTCCCAAACATAAAATACTTTTTGCATAATACATTAATATCCTATCATACTTAGCAATCAAAACATCTGGAATCTGAGAAAATTATGTGTAGAGGTACCTAGTATCGAGTACCGAGGTACTGTAGGTTACCTTAATTAAAATACTTACTATGTGCGGTTTTTTAGATTCTAACAATGCCTCAAAAACTAGACAAGAGAGACTAGAGAAAAAAAGACATGCTGAGCATCGTGGATTAGAAAAAATAAAGAGAGATCCTGAACTGAAAGAAAAAGAAAGACAAAAATATTTGAAGAACAACATAGAAGAGATCGTACCAATAAGTGAAATGAGTCCATGGCAACAGAAAATTATGAGAAAAATAAGAAAAAGTTCAAATCATCACAATCAAAAAAAGAAACTTAAAAATATTGAAGAATTTAAAGAACAGGTCATTTATTCAGATAAGACGATCGAAGACGATCCGGACAAACACCATCAAAAGACTGATTAAATTTATTTTATATAAATAAGATACAAGACTATTATACCAATTTTTAAATAAAAAATATTTTCCATCAACAATGTTTTAATTTTGATTCCCTTGCCACCGCATTTTGATTCCCCTGGCCCACAAAAATTTAAACTGATAAATCTTTGCAATGAGTCGAACAAAAATGATGCCTATTCGATAAGTGTGTTTATAATGAAGGTAAAACTTATATTTTATAATTATTTGAAGGCAATCCAACAAAAAAAATTCGCCAAGGAATCAACTGAATACGCCAAATTTCAAGATTCACCCATATACAGAGAGTAGATCTTTACTTATAGATTAAGTACAGGCAAACCCATAAGCAATCCATGATCTTAACATGGTAAATATCTCAATACTATACAAAATAATACAAATTACATTTGCAGTTGGAATGTATTGAAGGACATGCTCTTCAACTACAAGGTTAAGTTGCTCTTAGAATAAATTATTATATATTGGTGTTTAAAAAGCATGTTAACTACACATTTGTCGTACGGAACCCTATCTCCGCGAGTTCATCTTGCACTTATCCGGTTATTTTACTTGCAACGTATTGTTTAACCCTCCAGTACCTTCCTATTTTAAAGGACGCTTTGAGTTTAATTTGTATTGCATTACATTGCTAATTAACTAATGATATAATATATACAATAAAGAGTAGAGTAGTAGTAAGTAGTAGAGTAGTAGAGATATATAATATGTACAATAAAGAGTATTGTTCTACATTCTATTTACATGACTGAAACGCATTATGCATCTTTACAAAACAGACTACTACATACATAGTACCGATCTGTGTTGCCTGAATTTCTACATACGCTTAGTCTAACGGTTCAGAGACCGGACTTTGTAGAAATCCAAACGTACTGCGGAGTCCGCTGGTACTCTTGGCAATAAACCTGAAGTCGAAGACCCCACGGGCCTCTTTAAATTCGGCATGGAGTTACGAAATCGCACCAACGAACTAAACTCATTGAAAAGGAATAAGAGTGTAGGTACAAAATACCTGTTTTACAAGCGTTCCCATTCATGAGAGAGCTTCTAATATCCTCATATTGATTCTTACCACGCCTAATATAAATTTCGTTCACAAGAGACGAGACCTCTTCACACAGCAACCGCAGTGACCCACGAAAATGTCAGGTAGTAACATTCAGCTAGTATATAGCTAGGGAGAATTAAGATCGTTATTTCTTTCGTTATTAATCACTCTTTAGGCTTAGGATTATACATCCTTGTGCTAATGCTCAAATGCGCCAAAGACAACAAAACTGTTTTTGTGATCCTCAAACTCACAAAACAGAACTCGTCTATTTTTGTTATGTTTTGTTAAATTATGTATAGACATAAGAACGTATGATCCTTCCTTACCCTATGAAAAATATTGGTTTTTGTAACGTAAGTCAAATATTAACAAAATACTTAAAACCAAAAATAATGCCCAGATTGAGTTTTTTTTGGAGTCTGAACAATATTTTGGTCTTGGACAATGATCTTAAACTAGTGAGACTACACTAACGGAATATAAGTATCTACTGATATAAACTGATTCGTGTGTCATATGTAGGTACATAAACGACTAATAGGAAATTTAGTTATTAATTTCCACATCACTATTCATAGATGAGATGACTCAAATACTTGTTTAGTAGGTATATTAATACTATTTCCTTTCATAGTTTTATCGCAGATTATTGGAGCTCGTTCACAGTTTGATATAAATTTGTATGTTCGGAGCAAACATACAAAAAGGAAGGAAAGAACATAGGTACTTTCCGTCCACCGTCTGATATGAAGCTGCTTATTTTTCTATGCTATGTGAAAATAGCCTAATAATTGATATTACAGCTCAGATGTTTAAGTATATTTCAAAGATATTACCTAATCTATTTTGACACCAACTAGTTAAGCAAACAAACGCAAGGCTCGTAGGTAACACCGGTGTTGTCAGCAGATATCATCAATGTGAACATTTTACATTTATTAAAGTCTTGTCAGTAGCGGAACAAACATTTTGAAAAAAGATACCTATCCTATTCTCGAAACCATCGCCTCAACAAATTCATAGTTTAATAAAGCTAAGAATTCATAGTTCGATAAAGCTTCCACGGTTCATTCGTTCATGGCTAATTAGAATGTCATGTGAACTCATCTTGTTAAGATACTGAACCAAACGATTGACCTGTGTTTTATACTATAATAATGCAAATAATACAAATAAATCTTGCATGTGAGCTGTCGACCTGTGCCTTATTGAAAGGCTCTTCGTTTCTGCTCCCCTGCTACCATTAGTCGAGCGTCACTGAACTACAGGAATAATATCATCGCTGGTTGTGTATCGATCGCGCATCCGTCTCGCCCCGCAAGCTACGTCACCGTTTGCCTCGTGCCCCTGAAACGGTGACGTCATTCATTGATGACGAAAACATACGTCATTGTTTTCCCGCATGCGCATTAAACCGGGAAAAAAACATTCCTATATTTAGATTGCGATGTCGTCATAGTAAGATTCATAAGTGGGGGCAGTATGTTGGTTACTTATTCTTACTTGATACGAGACTCGTTTATTTTCAGTTCGGCAAAACGAGTTGGTCGTAAGTTAGATAATTGGCAGATATTGGCCCCAATTCTGTTACTTCACTCGCTAAATTTAAAATTCACAAAATTTTCTTCATATAAGAAGTAAACCTTGTACACTTAGAAAAAAGGTCTTATTTCAAATTGAAACAAGTAGGTAACATAGGTCGCTATCAAATAAGCAATTTATTTGTCGACTAAAGTCTGATACGCTTAAATAAACTTTAATACCACGTAGCGAGAGCCGCTATCCGTTGAATGCCATCTCTTTTGCTCTGTGTTTTTAGTAAGCGTCTTCGTAGGTGTAGATTAAAAACACGTCATCCTTGTTCGTTTTGAACAAGTTTTTATACGGCAATTATACAGCGTTTGAATAAATGAAGACTCTCCTTGCCTCACACCTCTATCTTGCCGGTAAAATTGAGATACATAAATATATACATATAAATATATATATATATATTAACTGGCGGTTGTTTTGGGGTCTAGGGATCATAACTAGACCTGTGAAGAAATTTTTGGAAAACTCGACAAATGGTACAGAACCAATAAGTAGACTTTTCTTTAAAATCTACCTAAAAGAGACTAAAGAAAATAGGTTGACAAACATAGGAGAAATAATGATCCATAACTGTTTTGCCGTTGCCTATTTATATATAGAAGATCTTATCTTCCATCTTAAGTTAGATATACATATTTTGCCTATAGTCAGGTTTCGGAAAATCGAATAGAATCGAATCGAATCGAACTTTGCTTAAAAATATATTATTATGGCAGTTTATGTTGTGATATTAAACTTAATACTCCCAGTAATCTGCTAGGCGTGGAATATAATTAATAATTATAAGGAGGGTATTTTCTCCAGAGTCTATCCACTGATGCCCGGGCCTAAAAGGATTTACTTACTAATTACGTAATAGTATGTTGTCTAGTCACAATAATATAGTAAGTAAGTAACTAACGCGGACTGTTTATCTGTACCACGACTAAACATTTTAAAGGATTTTTTAAAAATATTGGTAAATATGTAGTTTGGGAAAAAGAATCGCTCTATTACTGAAGTAATGCAGATAAGAATATCTCTTCGGTCAGTCGGAGTTAGATACTACATACGTAGATACGATATAGACGCATATCAATTATTTTCTATCAGCAGCTATAGGCAGGGAGTACTAGAAAACTATTTCTGGTATCTGTGCATGAAGTAGTCAGTCACGATGATAGACCAAATAATTACCAAACGTAAATATAGCTTACCCTTCTGCGACTTTTACATTATACTTGACGACTTTAATCTGATATTAGTTTGCCGTGACATCTCACGATTTGAAAGTCTAACTGCGAGCAACACACAATGATAACATTCCCACCCGAACCGTTTTGGCTGCCGTGCCGCCCTACAAAATGTTCCCCTTGTCCAACGGCAGATGTCGCCCTCGCAAAACCCTCACGTAATTTGACAAGCAACATGGCGGTTCATAATATCGTCGGGAATAACACGCAATGCTAGTGAAATAGTGCTCTATCCTTTAAATATATTTTAAACAAAATACCCTTAATATAATATAGTGAACAAAATGTTTTAAAACTATATGCAGTCTTCATTTGCGGCAAGTATGTTTATTATTAATTTCATAACGTCATAGCTTTTGGCCTACATAGGTATTGATTTGTAAAATTGTGTTAAATATATTTGCAATTTGCGTAAACGCCTTTAAGTTCCGGTTACTTACTGATCAAAGTAGCATGATAGCTCTTTTCATATCGGCGTTACTATGATAAACGATGAGCGAACTGGTCTGCAGATTACGCAATGCAACAACAAATAGATTAACGTGTCATAAAATGGGTGCATTTGGCGCATTGCGTTGCTTAGCAACGATATAATGTATTATAAGATTATTTCTTATAGGCCATGTAAATGTCTCCTACGTTGACAACGTTGACATGGTCAAAAAATCAATTTAGTTACATATTTTGATAACTCTGAAAGTGGTTTATTCGAAAGTAAAAAATGTGATATTAAAAGATTTTAATACATTACAGATTAGAAAATAAGTTTGGACTTTTGTCATATATAAAGCAAGTATTGGTTTTAAATGTTTATTTTTCAACTTTTATAACCTGTGCTACCAAGTGTTTGCCTAATCCGAAAGAAACTGTTTGTTGTGGTAATTGTCAGAGTGTAACGTCAGGGTTTTCGTTAAAGGGGTAACGTTAAATGTCTTAAAAATCAAACTTGAGGTTTACGACGGTCTACGCACTACTACAATAAGCGCTACGCGAGCAGAATTATAATTACTTAGAAATTGCGTAATGGTCGAATTTTGACCATGGTTTTTTCATTGGCCAGTATAACTTGAGCTGTCATTGTATAGACTTACCATGACAGGTAATCACAATACTGGATGCGTGTAATTTCATTAAGCCGTTTTCACGTAATTCATAAAGTTGTAAGATACGACATATGACATATGTCATATGACATATGTCATGTATGTGACATATGGTTTAAAAATTTTAGCTTTCTGTACTTCTTCTGTATATAAACTGTAAATATTCCAAAATTCATGTTACTACGTTCGCGAAATTTTGTTTAAAAGGGGTACAAAAAATTCTTTTCACGTATTAATGATATATAATGATAATAGCTAATAAGAAAATTGTAACAAACTTTGGAAATATATATTTATGTATTTATGTTGTGAGAAATGGAACTATTTGGTATTGGTATTGGTATAGGGGTATAGCAGTATTCGGTATCTCCTTTCGAAGATATGTTGTTTGGGGATCCTATCGCATGGGGCAGCTATTAGTGGTTGGTATTCCACTAGTTCATTCCATAGTTTGCAATGGGAACCCTCTCGGTTGTACTGCAGACCCAGTAGTTTGAGTCTGATGGCTGCCACAGCTGCTTCTTGCTGTATAAATAGGTTTAGTGGTGCTAGGTCTAGAGCTACTTCCAGGGTAGCTGTGGGAGTCGTGAGCATGCATCCAGTTGCGGCAGCACATGATAGTCTCTGGAAATGCTGCAACTTGTTACTGACGGTGCTAAGTTCTGTTCTCTGCCACCAGGCAATAGCACCATACGTGATGATCGGCCGTATGACCGTTTTGTACAGCCATAGTGTGATTTTTGGTGATAAGTCCCAGATTATGCCGAGGAGTCGCTTGCATTGGCAGAAAATAATGCTAGCTTTGTTCAATTTCGTGTCCAGGTGCCTGTTCCATAAGAGTTTACTGTCAAGTATCACTCCTAGATATTTGACCTCCTTGGTAAGGACTAGGCGGGTGTTGATAAGTTAGGTAGTCTTAGTTCCCCTAAACTACGTTTATTTGTGAACATAATCAATTCCGTCTTTGTCGGGTTCACTGTTAGATCGTGTTTCTCACACCGCTGTTCAACGACCTTCAGTGCGGTTCTCATTAGGTCGCATACCACACTCTCAAAGGGGCCGCTGATGAGGATGGTCAGGTCGTCTGCATAGCCCACTGTGAGGAACTTGTGGTCATTGAGTTGAGTAATGAGCTCATTGATCACAATGTTCCACAAGAGAGGTGAGAGAACTCCGCCTTGCGGACACCCTCTGGCCACCACCCCTCTTGTCGTGTTATTCACAGTAAATTGTATGGCTCTGTGTCTGAGCATGCTGTCGATCCACCCGGCAATTGTGGGATCGACCCCATGTCTTGACAGAGCCTGGCTGATGCTGGTGAAGTTAGTTTTGTCAAAAGCACCCTCAATATCGATGAAGGTTCTTAAGGTAGACAACTTGTTCTTTAGATTGCCCTCTATGTATGAAACTACTTGATTAAGGGCAGATTCTGTTGATTTGCTCATTGAATAAGCATGTTGGTTGGGGTTCAGAGGGTAGTTGACTAGTGCAGTACTCCTGATTTCCCTGTCTATTAGTCTCTCCATTACTTTAAGTAGGAATGATGTGATACTGATGGGCCTAAATGATTTCGGTTGTGTGTAATCTCCTTTGCCGGGTTTGGGGACGAAGACTACTTTGACCTCTCTCCATTTCAGGGGGACGTAGCAATGTGCCAGGCAGCTTCTGTAGATGATCCGAAGATGATCTATAAGTGCCCCATCACACCATTTTAGCAGGCCTGGGAAAATACCATCTAGTCCTGCCGCTTTGTATATGTTTGAAGAAAGCTGTTGATCGCCCAATGCACTTTATCATGATTAACGATTTTGCGGGCAGTTATCCAGTCAGATTCTACCCTCGTTACCCTCTCATGTGTGCTCCATATTTGATATGCGACATCCTGGGAAGTGAGTTGTGTCTTTAACAGTTCTGAAGTCTCTGAATCTGTTTGGAAATGGAACTATTATTGATGATGATGATTTACAGTTTTATGCAGTTGACTCAACTGCTTTGAAACTGCCAACTACACATTTTATGCGTATGAAAAGTTCAATGAAAGTTTCCGACTTAGCTAAATTGAAACTTGGAGAGAAGAAAGAGCTTCGGCACGTACGGACGACACGGCTCGACCGGAGTGATATCACGGCCTCAAAAAAAACCGGCAGTGAAGCAATGTTGTCGTTGCTTTCGCCGAGTGAGTAAGGTTACCGGAGGCCGTTCCCACCCTCTTCTACCCTTCCCTCCACCCATCCCCCTTTCCACCCTTCCTTTACTCCCACCTTAAAGGCCGGCAACGCACTCGTCACTCTTGAGTTGCAGGTGCCCTTAGGCGGCGGTCTGCTCGTTTGCCCTCTATACCATAAAAAAAAAAAATTATACCAAATATGGATTACAGGTGCTTTTTTAACCGACTTTCAAAAAAGGAAAAAGTTCTCCATTAGTTCCTTTTTATAATATTATATTTTTTTCATTACGTTTAATTTTTTATTATATTAATTATTCTTTTTAATTAGATAAGTTATTTCTGCAGATGGGTCCCATACAAAAATTGATCGTAGAAGTCCAACACTAAGGAGTTACAAGTGGTATTACTTAGGCAAATTGAAGCCGGTTATACGTTTTTAAAAGATGATGAAAGATATCTAGTACCATAAGTAGTTAAAAAAAAAACGAAATACTAAAAGATGAGTTTGTTAATAATCTCAGAAATAGCTCCTGGAGATAAATTTGACCGGTTTGGACTGATTCACGATTTTTGATTTTTATTTCACCTTCATCTTTTGTTAAAGCAAAATAAACTACAAATAGATTAAACGAATCCAATAAAAGAGGTATTGTCATCTTTTGGGTAAAAGAGTACAGAATATAGCGATATATCCTGTAGCTCCAGAACAAGAGGAGTCATGCCTTAGTAAAATAAGGAAAATGTATCTAAGCTAAGGATCTAAAGCTATTTTTTTTTCGCCCTGTCTCTCCCTCTACATAAAGATCTATGATCTATATTTGCGTTTCGAAATCGATCTATATTGATATTTGATTTTTTTCTTGTTTCAGGTAATGGCACACGCATTCCTGGATTATACTCTAAGATAAAGGTATAAAGCGTTATTTTGTAAATATATTTGGACATGGATCCAATTTTAGAAAATGAATCCGCAACGACCGATTCACCGACCAAACATGGAAAATGCAAACACAAGAACAAAAAGAAAAAGAATCAATCAGATGTTCAAAATCAAACTGTTGTTGGTGAGCGAAAGAAATTTGTTGTTACCACATTAGCCACTACAGACGATAAAGTTCCTTCTAGTGTAGCAGATAATAATGTACATACAGTCCATTTTGGCACGCGTGGGGTCGAGTCACAAAGACCTCATGTAAGGTCAATATTTAAAGATAGAACTGCTGACACGTCCAGACCATCGAGCGCAGAAAGGGAATCTGCTAGTGGTAGTAAAGAATACGAAACTTTTCACGGGACTTCTTCTAGTCCTCGGAGCTCTATTTTTGATATTTTCCGTTTAAGAAGAAAAAGTGATGCAAAGAAATATACTACGAAACAAGCAAAAACTACTGAGGCCCATGAGAGCACATCTGATGAGCACAACGCTGATACTAAAGATTCGCATAGGAAGTATTACCATACGGTAACGGGTGCTTCTTCTAGGAAATATAGTCCTATTACTAGAGTAATGGATATTTTTCGGAGCAAGCCTCATTCTGAAAGTAATCAGTCCTCGTCAGATAATGTTAAAAATAAGAATACAAAAAAAATTCGCAGGTCGTCTATTGAAACCACTTCACCTACTTATCATAAAAACTCATACGCCTCATTAGATCCTACGCAAGCGAAGCAGGTATTTAGGGAAGTTCGAGGACTTCCGAAATATGATCCTTATTTATCAATTGTTCAAATATCAATAGGGGGAAGAGATAAAACGAGACTTTTATTGAATTTCTTTAAATATCATAAATGTTACGAAATATTACCAAAGTCTGCAAAAGTTATCATATTTGATACGCAATTTTTTGTGAGGAAAACTTTCCCCACCCTTATTTCTCACGGTATTCGCTCAGCCCCACTTTGGGATTCAAGTAAAAAGCTTCTAGTCGGTATGATAACTGTAACTGATTTCATAAGAATTCTTTTATATCTCGATAAAGAGAATATAACAGTAGAAGAATTGGAACGACATACACTTCATAATTGGAGAAAGATGTTAAGACAGACGCGTAAACCTTTATGTAGCGTTGGTCCCGATCAATCCCTTCACGATGCCATTAATTTACTTAACAAAAATCGCGTTCATCGTCTTTTAATGATTGATCCTTTAGATGGCGACGTCTTGTACATCCTCTCTCATAAGAGAATATTGAGGTTTCTATTTGTATACCTTAATGAGTTCCCTGAATTAACATTCTTTCATAAAACACTCACTGAATTAAAAATCGGAACTTACGAAGATATCGTATCTGTCACAGATGACACATGTATTAGAACAGCATTTCAGTTATTGCTAGAGAAAGATGTTTCAGCTTTGCCAATTTTAGACGAAAACGGAACTCTTATCGATGTTTACGCAAAATATGAAGTGTTGAACCTAGTAAGTGAAAAATTATATTCAAACTTGTCGTTGACCATAGGTGAAGTAAGAAATAAAAAGAAAGACTGGGAAGAAAAGTTACAAAAATGTCGTTCAAGTATTACTTTATATGAGGCCTTAGAAGTTATAGTTAGAACTGAGAGTCATCGATTATTATTAGTTAACAAAGAAGATAAACTAGTAGGAATTGTTTCACTCTCAGATATATTAGTATATTTAAATAGAATAATTCCCTCTGAAAAGAAAGTTTCTTCGCTTCAAGAGATATTTAGGCCGTTGGAAGAAAATAAAGTAGCCGAGTCACCTAAAGAAACAGAGAATGAGATTATATCAATTGAAGTACCAACCGCAGCACAAACAGTACCTGAAAACGTGGAGGATGCCGTGGTACCGACTGGGTCCAATGCCATATCCAACAATGAGACTACGAATGAAATTCAACTGGAAGTGGATGAAGTCAACTCAGATAGTAACACAAACGTAAATTCTTTAAGTAGTGATGTTAATAAATTGCACATAAATCTTGCTATCGACCCAGCTATGACTACGATTGACGAGTCTAATACTAATGAATAAGTAGGACATTTTTATTCCAAAGAAATTGTGATAGGTGAAAACGCCGCATCGGTATATTAATCTCAGCTTTTGCTTATAATGATATTGTAATTTAACTTCATACTCATTAATAGTTGCATCAAATACCACGTGATTGCCTTATTATTTAATTCATTATAAAACATTGCTAAATCTTAATAAAATATTTTAGCAGTATTTTATCGTTTTCTTTATTTGTACATATGAATACTGGCTGGAAGTATTATATTTTATTTGTTTGGTGTGCAATAAAAACTGCGAGTAAAGTCTTTATCATTGCAGATAAGTTCTCGAGTAAGATAAGAAAATATTAGGTAATGTGTGTTTATTTATATGCGATGGGCCAGCAACCGCACATTGTTCTCATTTACATTGAATGTTATGTGTGTGCCTTGAGTATTCACCTATTTTCTGTTTATGGTGTCGAGAATTGCCACTAAATAGCGCAACCCAAATGATATAATAATACCTTTATTGACAAAGCCTTTCACAAGTTGTTAAATTAAACTTTATGTACTATGACCTACAATATTTAAAATCTAACGTTATCTTTTCCTTATAGCTAAGAAGAAAGAGCGATTCTAAGATCTTTAAAAAACATGTATTCTCAGTAGTTTAAATTTTTATCCTTTTACCTCTATATAGGTGAGTGCAGCGCCGAGAAGTTGCGAGGCGCAGCGACCGGTTGGTGTGTGGAATACCGAACCCGGAACAAACCACTCTGCCCCAAGGTCGCGCAGTATCTCTTACTTTTAGCGTCCAATTTTATTTTATCTCGTTCTGAGTTGTTTTCTTGACGCCATAGAACTAATCACATTCAACACGCCTGCATGTTAACTGTTGCGATATGTACGTTCAAAGGTTTATTAGTAATGGACCTTTAATGTTGGATTAGATTGTTTATAATGGAAATTTATTTATTTATCTTAAGAAACTGCATCTTGTAACTTTACCATATATTTTAGCATATTAAAGATACATACAAATGTCTGCATGGACTGCACGTAGTTAAAGTTGTCACTTCGCCAACAGCCACTTCGAAGGATGCGGTTTCAATTCCCAAATGGGATAATGATTTGTATGTTAATTGTTGTAATTCTGTGTATGAGTAGGTTCTTTTTTAAGTTAGACGCGTGATTGTAGAAACCACAGGTAATTAGTTCTTTGTTTTTACTTAGTGCTTTTTATACAAAATTGTTTTACAATAGTCTTTTTATACAAAAGTGCACTCGATAAGAAGTAAGTTTCATGGCAAAGGCATAATTATAGAATTGTACCTCTATAACAAATAGGACAACATATGCTGTTGTATCAGATTCATAGAATATAATATGTATATTGGACAACAAAATCAATTGTTGACCCTGTAGGACATTATAATGTGATAGTAATATATACGTACTGGTCAAATTAACATACGAAAAAGAACTAGTAGCGCCCACTCGTGTGAAACCGGTAAGTTACTTGGCACTGGATAAGTAAATATGGAAGCTTGTCGCGCGATTGTGCTATGAATCTACATTCTACCTACACATCAAAACAGCGACGTACGGGTGTCTAGCCAGCGGACGGCCGCGCTAGGTCTGGTCGGCGTCGCTGCACTGCCGCCGCCTCGCCGGTTCTCGTGATGACGTCGACTCCGTTATGTGGATCAATATTACGTAAACTATTTCCATAGCCTTGTTTGTTGTAAGTATCACTAGGTCATTAGTTTTCAAAAAAAGCTATATGATTGCATTTGGAATACCTAAAAATAACTCTCGTCTTTCACTTTTCGAATCCTGAGTAGGTATGTCACGATGCAAATTTATGCGAAGTGGATGGACAAAAATAATTATCATTAATAACATACACCAGTAGTGTTCTACTTGTTATTTATTCATATACCTTTTCATATAAATATTAATAGGCTCTGAATTTGAGCTGAAAACGTGTGCTGACATTGCCTTAAACTTTTAACAATGAGCCGTCTGTTTTATTTACCAGTTTGTGCCAAGTCTTTGCAGACTTGTAGACTCCATTTTGAACTGAAGTGGAAAAGTTTTAACATTGAACATTAGCAACGAAATTTTATAACATCTATAAAACTAGCATCGATTAAATCCAAATATTGGATCGTTCTTGCCTAATAAATAATCTAAATTAACATATTAATCGGCGAAACGGAGGTCACATTGTGGACAATCGCGTTCAAATTACCTGTTCAGGTGGACTACTCGCTGTTGCAAAATATCTTAGTTTTTCAAGGATGATTATTTTACCTCCATATATAGTATGATGAGCTTTTATCACAGCAATAGTGATTATAAGGAATATGCTATGAAGTGTTCCGTAGCTTTTGAGTTATGAACAAACTATGTGAATATTTATACATCTCGTATCGTCTTAAACCATGACTTGCTACGTAATGAAGAAAAACTCATTTGAGTTCAATATTGTTCCTGTTTACAATCTAGACTAAGCCCTCTGGTTCAAATAACATAAGGTTAGGAAAAGTCATTAACTGCGATAGAGTACAATTTCTTATAAGCGTTACAACTAAGCGACAATTGAGCTTCGTTGGATAAATGTAAAAAATACTAGTAACCTAACTAGTAATATAATATTTTTCACCTATGTATGTAAACATTATACATATATTTAGACAAACTGTGAACTGTGTTTACTGATAAATTCATATCAGAGTGCGGATTGGTACTTGCAATAGTACTCGTAACTGTTATTATTATAACGCATTGTGACCTCTGTTGTATGTATATGATGTTTCTTTTATGTAAGTGTTGCCGTCACAAAATTAAAGTTTAAAATGTAGTTTCTAAAACTACACTTTACCCAAGTAGCAGTGAAGCCTGAATGATAAGATTCTTATAATGCTTTCTTACTTTCTTGTAACCAAATTAATACATTAGACTAGATTATCCTCTTAGGATAGTCGGTCTGTTACATCTTAACTAAACTAGGCAGTTAAAAAGAGGCATAGATAGTATTTCCAATTACCAGATAAGATTAATAGTAAAAAAAGCCAGAGTGTCTCCAACCAATCCGAATTATAAGGGCGTGCTACATAAGTATGTATGTATGCTGATTTGGTTGAAGTTGAAGGTTGAAATAAATAGATTTACATATTTATTGTTATAAATCTTCTTCTTTTTCTCTTCATTCTTCAGTAGCTGTTGCCTGCCGACTTTGTTCGCGTGGAAATTCAAATTTATCCCACGTGAACCGATTTTCTGCTCAATTTACCTAATGTTTCGTTCTGTAAGCACCTTCTACATAGGATTAGAAAACATAAAAAAAGATGAATGAAATTGGTTAAGTCGTTCACAAGTTACTACGTGACCAAGTGAAATAGACATTCATTTTTATATTATTATTCTTATCAATCAAAGCGCAGTAACACAACTTTCATAGAAAAATAAATAACTTTGTTTTAGAAAACAATAAAATCTATATTGTTTTTAAGACTATAGGGATTTTCTTTTGATTGACGTACGGTTAAAATTCAAATGAAAGTAAAAAAACTAAAAATGTTCAGCCTTTATAGTTGTGTCATCAAAAAATTCATCATTAAAACAGAAATACATTATTTACAACATCCTATTAGTTATCATTTGCGGTTCTCGGGTAAAAAAATAAATCAAGAGAATCTCATTCATTTCCCACCCCCAGTGTTATAAGGAAAACCTGTCATAAGCAAAAGCTAGGTTTTGGACATTTGCTTTGATTTTTACACAAATAACTTACAAATTGTAAGAACGGTTAGCGCAAAAAAAGAAAGGTTTTTCACAACTACTCGGGGATTGTTACAACTTTTTTATATATACCTACTAATATCGCTTGAAAGTCTACGCGCATTATGACACGCTCGCGCGAATGTTTAAAATATTTCACAATATTTAGTTGAGTTGAGTGAGAGTCGTGAGATTTTACGAGTCATTGAAGACACAATTTGTTAACGTTGCCAAAGAGAATGGATTGATTACTTTTTAACTTCTACGATTATGCTGGCTTTGACTTAAATGCCTTAGGCTAAGCTTCGGGTTATCTCTTCTTTTATTAATGTTCATCATTATTTTTAAGACGTCAAACTTATCACAGATAAAAATAATATTACGCGCGGATCAGGTACCTATCTAAATGTTGTGGTTACCAGTGTAAGTTTTATGAAGACAATATAATGCCCCTATAGATTCAAATACTCAACAGGCATTCGATTTTATTGGTAGCAAGTTTTAAAGTAAAAAAACAACGGTGACCAAATGTGGTTCTATACCTACATTAATGCGGTAGGTATTCTTAATTACCGTTTCCTATGAGAACATCGACGTAGGGTTTTTGTTTTGGTTTTTCTGTGAAAAGTGAGACTCTGTATTCTGTGTTTTCCAAAATTTTTGATCCACCAGATCCTGTAGAAAAAATTCTGTGTGTATGATGTCCTGTTGATTCGGGAAAATTTTACTGTCCTAAACGAACACAGGCAGATGTGAGGAGTGTAACATGTTTTTTTAGGGTAATCTGAAAGGAAAACTATTACGGTTTCACTACTTAAATAGGGTCCTTAAATTCAAAGTTTGTCTGAAACCTAACTTTAAACTTGTGAAAATTGTGTCGTTAATATTGTTCTTATACAATAATTACGAATTGAAATAACGTGAAATGCAACGTATTTTAATACATTAATCAGCATTAAGTGACACGAGTTACGTTTGTTATGTTATGTTAACTTAATAGAAGTTATAGTCGTGAAAGTAAACATTATTTTGTTACGAATATCAATTGCGTTTTCCAATCAAATGGAAGTTGTCTTCATGAGTGCAGCCTCCAGTAATCTGCCAAAAGTAGTGCAGTCGGGAGAGCAAATGTGACTCTGCACAATTACGTTTTTGGTAGGAATCGATCGAGAACAACCTATAGAACATATCTAGAGGTTGCGCAGTAAATCTTATGGTAGGAATTTTCGTGAAAATTTAAAATCTGCGAAACTTTAATCATTCAATTACTCCGGTTCTGATGAAGATAATTAAGCTCAACAAGATTCAAAATCTTTCTTATGATGTTGCCTATTTGCTTATCAAATATGGTTTATTTTCATTAAAAAACCATGGAGTTATGCCATTTTGCAACTAAGGTAATTAAAAAAAATAAAAAGGTGTTTAAAAAAATTATGTATAAAAAAAATTTTTTTTCAGGACTTGTCATCTAAAATATGGGTCTTGGAGCATGTGTTAAAAAATCAGGAATGTCGATAGGTCGATTTTGTAGCACGGGCGTAAAATTCATTTTTTTTATTTCATTGCAACTTGAATTGTGCAAAAACTTTATCGATCCTGGCCAAATTTTGAGGGTAGGTTGAATATCTATGGAAACACTCAAATATATTAATATATAATTTTCATTGAAAAAAACGTATTCCTTCATTAATTTTAATGCCTTGAATAATAGGTACGTTCTTTCACACTTTGTCGCTATTGCTAATATACAAATATTTTCTATTTCATTTAATACTACCTTGCTTCATATAATACTATCTTGCTGCAAAAAGAAAGAGGACTAAAAAAGTTCATTAGACTTGCCTCTTGCAGGCTTACACCTCGAGGTATTTACAAAAATGTGTTACCGAAACATGCCTATTTTTCGGTAAAATTTGCAGTTTTTAAATTTTCACGAAAATCCCTACCATAAGAATCACTGCGTTAGCCCTACATATTGTTCTATAGGTTGTTCCCGATCGGTTCCTACCAAAACGTAATTGTGCAATCACAACTAAAAGTGATAGGATTTGTAGCTCCACCGACTGCACTGAAGTTACTGTCGACATAGTTGTGACTTTTTTGTCGAAAGTGCAGAGTTTTCAAGTGTAGAAATGAAAGAAACGACTATAGTATGCATAAATCATAGTTTAAACATTGTACATATTTCATGCGATATTTTGTAGACAGCAGTTATTTAGCTCAACAACGAAATATTATGAGGATTGTGAAACAGACGTAAGCGAGTATTCTTCGTTACTTTCGACAAGACCAACAAACTACAAGTACTCATAAAGCTTGATTGGATAATTGGATTCTCCACTCTACTAGGTACTGATAATAGTAACATGATTTTTCCACAACCAATCAACAAAGTGATTCAACCATTGTAATTGTTTGAGTTGAGAAAACAAGTAAGTATCTAGATTAGTTCCATATACTTATCGCAAAAAATCATGAACTTTGAAAGTCTTTCATAGAAAATATATATGTAGCTGCCATATTATAACATAGACTTGATTCGTATATTTACATGTAAAAATTAATTTTTTGCAGGTTTTGAAGGATCATGGGGTGAACTCTTTGCCGAAGTAGATAGACACAGGCGCAAAACATAACTTTTCTCCAGAATATATATTGGTGGCACTTTTGTGTCTACTTGATACTGATGGATGATCAGGATGGTTCATTTTAAATAGTTTGCAGGGCCTTATATACTTACTTATACATAAAAAATATTTTGATAGTAGGAACTAACAATACAAAAGTAAAGTATTTTATGAACAGTGACGGACAAGAGTGACGTCATTGGAGCCGCAAGTACCTACGTTTTTGGGCGGAAATGTAAACTGTCAATTTGAAACTAAATTTTTGGGCAAATTGTTTTAAGGTAAACATTTGTAATACAGTATCTAATGTTCCGTGTACATTAGGCCCAACAATTACATACTTTCTTTAAGAGTTTGCAAATTACGTATTTGTATTATTATATTACACAGTATATGTACAGTTTATTTTTTTCAACATATAATTTACGTAGAAAACAAATAAACGGCCTTATTTTGGCTATACTCAACAAAATAACCTATTGAAAAATTACTTATTAGAGTAATATAATGTGATGTTATGTCAACACCACACTGCAACGATAACGAATCCGACACGTTTATCAGTTACAAAGTGTTAGTCAGAACTTCGCTAGTCATCTGTTCAGTTCCGGTTAGCACAATTGATTCAGCAAATATATTCATGCTATTACAACAATAAAGAAACGAAAACTCATCGTAAAATCAGTTCTTCGGTGGTTACCTGTTTTATCTGTTTATAGTATGCTATACAGTAAACAGCAGCCTAAGAAATTATCGTAATATAAAAACAAAAAAAAACTATTGACGTGTAAGAACATTAGCTTTTTAACTTCTTTTGGTGATTATCGAGTACGCCTGTCGGAAATCAGCTCGCCAGATTTATAAAATCCCTCTCACATAGAACTGAAGCCGCTAACAAGCAACAATGATTTTTAACTATTTTCGTGTCTATAAATAAATATGAATGTTAGAGACAGCTTCCCCTTACTTCAGGTTTATTAATGATATTCATATTCAGGAATGCGAGCAGAGTGACAAGAATACCCCGCCAATCCTAGTAAAATAAATATTTTATTACGATCCTGATCATAGAAAACGGACGGCAGTGAAATATTAACTGACTAATACCACAAACTACTGAGTAGTTACTAACGTAACTAATACCACTACAGTCTGATATTAGAATTATATTATGCGATCCATGTTGAATGGTCGGTATTCACATATTATGAATATCATTTAGAATCATCAATTAGAATTCGTCGTATTACTGATACATGAATATGTTTAATATTACTAATATTTATATATATATATATTGTATATATATTGGTTTCATCTTTAATTGCTATCCTGTTTATTTAGGGGCCAGACACTCTTAAGTGTCTACACGTCGTCATTTTTCTTTAGAGCTGTGTAGAATCGAAACCTTCCTACCTACTTAAATAAAAAAATATCAATGCCGATCATCGGTGAGCCGAATTTAATAAATATTTCAGACTGTTAAAACGGGTTATCGCACTTTTTTAATAATATCATAAAGCTAACAAGTTTGTATATTAACTTAACTAGACCGATATAAAAATTACAAAGATTTATTACACTTTAGATACTGATAACATCACGCTCAGACAGTACCTATATCAGAAAAGTACCGATACCAATGAAGTTTACTAAAACTGCGTGATACAGCTAGTCTTTATTAAAAATAAAAGTGTTAATAAACCACAAAACACATTAAATATGAGTCACGTCTCATCAGTCACCACAATAGAGACGGCAAGCTGTAATGATATTTCAAAATTTATTGAATCTCTTACTGCCTTCGTAAAGCCTAGCGAAGTTGTGTTATTACGTGAGTGAGAGTGTTTTGTAATCCTAAGTAAAGCTGATGTCATAGCGATTGGGAGCCAGTCGATGACCCCTTGACACAACTATTAAATCTACCTAAATCAGACAATGACCGATACATTCACACGCGCCGGTCACTCTATTAATGATCAAGAAATATTATTATCTGATCCAGTTATGAAGTGATAATTAAAGGTCACATATCTATTTTTGGACGTAATGTTTGTAAATATTGAGAGACAATTTTTATAACAGGGTTTTTTGTTTACACACATATAAAAATAATTTTAAAAGTACAAGCAGTTAAATAGTACTTTAATTACATAATGTTAGGCTACCTAAGTAGCAAAAATTAAAGTTTTGAGGAAGTAATACTGTAGGTATGTGTACAGTCAATACTCGATTGCGTAATGTCATTTTGTTAAAAACATACCTAGTGAAATCTAGTGATGGGTGATGACTGATGATAGTGATGATATAATGATACACGCAGCACCTATGCGAATGCGCATGATATCAAATATCCTTTTATTAAATTTTGTGTTTTAATATTATTGTGGAAAACGGCAGCAATAACATTTTCTAAAATATGTAGTGTCTTGTGGCATAATGATGAACTCTTTCGAAAAGACGTACGAGAACTGTGTTTTAGAGCAGCTGTTTTTAGTTTGACTATTGAGGATAATAGTTTGTGAGTCTATTTGACTAATTCTTAGACACCTATGAATATCACACATTTATGTTCAACCCTAGTACAAAGAGACGTAGGATGTAAATATGTAAAAATTTGTTAAAATGCATTAACAACAATAACGCAGTATTTCATATAAGTGACATTATGCAACACGATCAGAAGACTAAGGCGACAGAAGCATTCGATCAGAATTCCAATTCCAAAGTCCATATACCTACGAGATTTAAGTAAATTAAGATATTAGAATAAAATAGTTACCTATATTAATTTAATATGAACACACGTAATTATACACAATATATGTAGATGTGTAGTATATTTATTTATGATTTATAGCCTAAAAGACGAGGTGAACTTGTATTTAGCTAATGCGTTATAAATAACTTCTAACATATTTGTTTACCGCGCTATATTGTTATGTAAAATATTTCACATAGGCACATAATATCATTTGCACCTTTATGATTTTTACAAAGCTTAAAGAAAGAACTGTTTCTCTAGTGGTTGAATTATTAATATTGCATAATTTATAGTTACTTTAATTAGATTACCTCCAGTTAACTAACTAGCTGACGTGTTAAAACTATTTATTTATATAAAAATACGTTGTAACTTCTAAAACAGTATGTTACTAATTAAAATTTAAATAGTTTATTACTAGTTAAAAAATGTTTTAACAGGAATTCTGGCCGAAAAGTAAGTAATTTCATTATTAAAAATGTTCCCAAAAGAGAAAAACGTTACGGATCACTTCCCTGACATAGCCGAGTTGAACGTTATTCTCGTTTTGAATATGCCTATTCGTAAGTGAGAAACTTTCAAATTGTGATAATCGGATACACAGGGACAGAGAGCAATTTATTCAAGGTTTTCCATAAAAACGCTGACATCTGAAAGTACTTCTGTCTGTGGGTAGTTTCGAAAGATATTGTACCTCGTACATGATATCTTATCCCACAAACATTATAAATGTGAAAGTTTGGATGGATGGATGGATGTTTGTTACTCTTTCACGCAAAAACCACAGAACCGATTGCGATGAAACTTGATATAGCTGGAAATCTGGATTAACGCATAGGCTACTACTTTTTATCCCGGTATTCCCACGGGATCGAGACTTACGCGGGTGAAACCGCGGGGCGATGCTGGTATAGTATATTATCTATGCATGACATGACAATGTAACTAGAATAAGCCGTTGCCTCTCTAAAACATCCAACATGCGTGGCCTAGGGCAACTTCGTCTAAGAACAGATTGTTAAGCCTTACCGTTTAATTTTACTGTCAGTGGTGACACAATGTGTTTAGTAACTGATACTAAAATTTCTAACAACCAGCTCAATACATACCTCTTTACAGTAATTTAATGGACGGACATAAAATCTTACAATATTCATAAAGACCAATGCATAGGCATATTTTGCGTTATAATCACCATAATTCGTATAATTACTTACGTATACAAAGACATATTTTATGACAAACAAGTTGCACGCTAATTCCTTTATTAACGATTATCAATTGGATACAGTAAATATTAACAATCAACCGTTCATATTATGTTTCCTTACTTGGTGATGGAGTAGCATATTTCCCACATGATACGGTGTCTGTCTTCAACATCGTCGATTGTATTAGTTATCTCTGCACATCTATATTATACAATTTAATCCTGTCTGTTTGATCTAAAGTCGTGTGCAAATCTTTGTGGATTTTTAGACTTTAGCACTAATATAATTTGTTTTAAGTTTCTCCTATACGTTTATACAATTCATATTAATCATTATTTAAATAACCCTTACATTGTTTTTTTTAAATATCGCAGATATTATTACATACATACACACATATCCCCACGCCTGCAACCCAGAAGGGGAAATGCCCACATTTTTTCCAACTATACTTTGGTCCCATTCACTTACCCGGTTAGTGGCAAGCCTTATTGCCTATTGAATGGAAGGAAAACTTTATTGCTTATGCGGATGGATTGGGGAGAGAAACAATAGCTCGAGAAACCCAAACCCTCTATTTAGAATAATTTTTATATATATGAAATGTTCTTCTAACTAATCATTTTTACTGAATTATCTACAACAATATCTACATATTAGATGTAAAAAAGGAGTAATTAAACAGATAGTTTAATACGTCACTTTTTAGTGTTCTGCCAAAGCCTTGCGTGGCACGCGTAATTTAGTAAAAGCACACTGCTACTGTTCATAACATCGTCTGGTAATATTAACAACTTAAAAAATCTAAATATACTAAAATTGAGTTTAAGTTATCATCAACGCCATCTATATCTTACCAAGTGCATTAATACATAAACGTTCGCAGCAAATCGCCAAAAACTTTCCACACAGGCGAAGCCAGGGTCAGACGTGTCTAAAAGGTATTCACAAGATAGGAATGGAATTAAGTGATAGACTATTACGTAATCCATAAGCAATTCATGGTGTATTATATATTTCCACGACCATTTAGATACGGCAAGGAAAACACCTGTTCACATCACAGTCACAGTTTTTTACTTTTAAATGATGTATAGGTATATTTTTTTAAATTACAAAATGGACTGTACAATTTTTTGTCTGACATAGATCCACTATTACTGAAAACCTAGTGCATAATTACTGTATAGTTCAATTAAATTAAATACACGCGCGAAGACTACACTTATACACGTTAATTTTTTTGCAACGTTTTCTTTTAATTCGTAAAAATACTCATTACATTAAGAGAGAACTCTGAGCGACAAAAAAAAAAAAAAAAGAACTCGTGCCCGTGAAAAACAAAATACCGCGTTTTCAGTAAAATCTGGGTAAACTCATGATCGACTTGCTGTTGAAAAAAAAAGTGTAATGTTCGTGTTCTTTGTCATACAAATATCGTATCTACAAAAATTTAAAAAGGGCAGCGGTGAGTTTTATTGCCTAGTAGTTATCTTACTGGATTTTGCCTATTGCATTATCAACCTTGCACTAAATGTAGTTTTCCAAATTGTTTATTAAGCGTTACTTTGTGACCTCGAGAATACATTTGATTTGACTTGAATAAATTCTTAAGTTCAGTTACTTAAGTAGACTCAGTTAGACGTAATATTCAAAAAAGTTAGAAATACCCTTTTCAAAATAATTTCTTCAAACCTGTTGATTTTAAAGTATAGACTATACTATGGTAACAAGACTGCTGATAAACATACATATAATTACCAAATTCATACATATTATAGATAAATTACACCCAGATACAGTCATCTCACAATTATTTATCCTGGGTGGGCATCGAACCCATGGCCTCTGTCTCAACAGTCAGAATCACTAACTACTAGACCAACACGCCTGTCAAATTTAATTGTTTTGGATATTAATATATTACGGAATTGAGAGGGTACTGACATGAACTCTTAGCCTCAATAAAACTAATTATAATTTATTGACATCATAAATAGATAACTATAATTTGTTAGCGGGCTTTATTTTCTGAACAGAGGTAAAATAGCAAAAGATGCATATTATGTGCGTAACCTACATATATGTGTAATCTATTCTCAGCTCATGCAAGACTTAAGTAACAGTAGGAAAATGCTTATTGATGTGGTATTAGTTGACGCTCAGTTAATAACCTGTCACTACTTATTTACGTACGTAATTTAGGAACTCCTATTCAGTGCTTGTTGGCTGTAAGTGAGTACGAAGGTTGCTACCTACTGGCTAATTGTGGGAGAGTCGCACATAATTTTTTGGTACTTGGGTATAATGATGGTATTCGATATCTGTTAATATCATGTATATGCGCCATGCGGTTTCACCCGCATAAGTCCCTCGTTAAGATTTTTTAAATTTTCCGCGCAACTTTCTTAATTTTTTTTGTCATAAGAACCTTCTTCTGACATTAATAAACACAAAAAAAAGCATTAGCGAAATCGGTCCAGCCGTTCACGCGTGATGCCGTGACCAAGGGAAATAGGGATAGATTTTTATATACATAGATTACAATAGTACGTAGCCTTTGAACGGAGTTGGTTCACGGCCGGTGTAGAAATCTTTTACAATTACAGTACAGTAGAGTACAATTTCAGCAGTGAAATCCTGTTGCGAGTGTGAAGCTGTAAATAGGATACAATAACGGTTATTAATAATGTAACCCACATTATTGGGCATAGGCGATTTCTGTTTCATTTTGATTTTCTGTGGGAATTGGTGCCTCCATCCTATAGAAGACTGCGGTAAGATAGCATTACTAGTGCAGTGCTATAGCTATAATATGAAGTTTTCAGCTGGTGAGAGAGGTCGCCAGATATCTTGGAAGGATTATTTGTAGTCACTGGTAATCGTTTGTCATTAGGCGTATTTTTTTCTTTCTTGCCATTTTAATTGATAAAATCATCTTAGTTTGTTGATTTGCATGATGAAAATTGGATTTTACAAATTCAAATATGGCTCACAGATAAGTCAACATCCTCTTCAGAATATCTCAGTAACGGAAACCGTCGTGTGATTACTAGTGCTGCGACTAATCTGTCCGATGACGTCACTGTAAATAATGATATCTAAGTTTTTTTTTATGGTGTGGGAGCAAATGAGTAGACGGGTCACCTGATGGTAAATGACTACCGCCGCCCGTGAGCACCTGTAACTCAAAAGTCACAAGTGCGTTGCCGGCCTTTAAGGTGTGAGTAGCGGAAGGGGGAAAAAAGGGGCGAGGAAGGGAGAAAGGAAGAGGGAAGGGTCTCCGGTAACCTCACTCACTCAGCGAAAAGCAATACAAGCATTACTTCACTGCCAGTTTTCTGTGAGGCCGTGGTATCACAATTTTACAATTTTTAATAAGAGTACGATCCATTTGACTGGCCTGTTGGACCCTGACTGCTAATCCAGAGGTATTCCATTCCCACCCAGGACAAATAATTGTGTGATGAGCACGATAATTTGTTCTGTGTCTGGGTGTTATTTATCTATAATATGTATGTATTTAGTAATATATAAGTATGTTTATCCGCAGTCTGGTTACCATAGTACAGGCTTTGCCTAGTTCGGGACCAGCCGTCCGTGTGTGAGAAGTGTCAAATAAATACATATATATGTATAATAATGCCTATTAGCGTAAGCCAACAAGGATATTAACAATCAAAAATATTTAAACTTTAGGTAAATCCATCCGCGTCAAAAAAATGTGATTAGTTGTAAACGAATTACCAACTTGGTTTTAATGAAGAAACTGAACTGACTGTTTTAACGTTCAACGATACTATTGTAGACTTAAAATATTAAAAACACAGTTTTTCGTTGTTGAAGTGTATTTCTGTATATATTACATAATATATAATACAAATAAATAGTCCAACCTCTACTAAAAGGCCCTATATTGTCAATGGTTCTGCGTTAACTTCGGAGAACATAGCAGCACTTAAACTCTACATAAGCAAGTTAGGAGATTTCATTACGTCATAGATATTTTCGCAAGTTAGGCTTCACCTGACCCGGAAGTAAAGACTAGTCACCGAATATATTAATACACTAGCAGCGCCCTGCGGTTTCACCCTATCCCGTGGGAATATCGGGAAAAAAAAGTGGCCTAAATGTTAATCCAGGTTCACATAATAAGTTATATTGCAATCGGTTCAGTAGTTTTGGCGTGAAAGAGTAACAAACATCCATCCATCCAAACATTCACATTTATAATATTAGTGGAATTTTGTTAATACTATTGACCGCTTAATTAATAATTACTTATTGCCATATAAGAATTTTATTTTTTATGACCTATAAATTATAAAATTCATATTAGTCTTAAAATAGGGAAATGCTGTGCACTGTAAAACATTTTTTATTTATTTACGACGGTTTGTGTGTTCTCGAAAGGGAAAACAGGGGTGTATTACATCCACAATATTTTTTGCAAACATATTTTGGTTTCACAATAATAGACAGTCAATCAAGTGCTACCTACGATGTAAGTTTCCCAGCCAACGTAATGCTGAGAATTTTCTAAGGCAACAAATTTCTAGCTCAATAACAGATCGGACAGATCGGATATCGAAACCATGACCTCTGATCATTACAACAGGCAGCGCCAACTTATGACATGGGACCAAATAGGCACTAACTTTTATATATATACCAAAGTGATAAAAAACACGTCCTACGTGATGGTAATCGACAGTAGAGAAGTGACTCATCCGTTGTCGACCTTGTCCCTCTCTTCAAGAAGCTATGGCGATTCTATATATTAGTACTTTAGCTGTGATGTTTTACAGGTTGGAAATACTTCCTGCAAAGCTCAAATAGTAATAGATCCAATTATGTGTTTCCACGGGTATTAACGCGATCACGAAAAGGTTTTACATTTGTTATTAATGTTATTGTAATTCCCTTGGAAATACATAATTTTATTATGGAATGCGAAAATTTAAAAGTTAGAATAATAGATCCAGTTTTGCTGTTTCATTAAATAGTGTTGAAGGCAAACTCCCGGTTGCCTGCATTAACAGTGGAGACATCTGGATGACAGACACTGCTATTATGCATAACACTTTCCTTTTTACACTCATATTAGTATGAATATGTATATTGTATATATATAAATATGAATTTCTTGCTTCGCAATTTCACCACAATGTTGCTATTGACCTATCTTCGGAGTAAAAGAAATCAGAAGGAAGGGGAAATTTAAAGAATTTAGAACAAATATAATTGTTACATTTCTCTGTGATTCTGTTTATTATTAGCATTACTTGACATCATAGATGTAATATCTGTTCCTGAAGTTAATAATATTTTTACGGTAACTATGTCATATCTGCATATGTAACGTAATTCTTTACAATATATATTAATTTAAATAAACTAATTTAGCATGCTTCATCATGAACTATGTTATACATAATTTAACAAGAATTCTTGAATAAGTTCTTAGTTAATATTCAAAGCAAGTTTATCTTCTATTAATGAGAATATTTTCTAGCTCATAAACAGATTCTCTAACTATATTGTGCGCTAATAGAGGTGGTATCAGTAGACTTATGTCACATGAAAAGTCCTAAAACTATGTGAGTGAAAGGGTATTAGTTATATTAACAAACATTTGGTAATAGCAAACATTTTCACACATAATGTCGCTTAAATAAACCTTCATAATTATGACAGAAGTGATCATTTTTACATAATGTCATGTTTTGTTTACGTAAGTAGTTTCTTGGCAGCGAGTAAATTAAGTTTTAGGTTTACATCGATAGAACCTTCGGTAAATATAAACGTCAAACAGTCTCAAGCGTCATTCAAATCGTAATATTTTAATATATCTTTTTTATTATACTACGGTGGATGTTCAGAACCTGTCCCAATGTGGTTAATATACGGCTGGCTGTCCTCTGAATATAAAAGCGGTCAGGCCTTTGAGAAAATCATGTAGAACTTACAGTGCTAATTGATTTCTAATAACGTCACCGCCTGAGCCGGAGGTGAATGAAGCTGTGAAACTATTCGGTAACCATGGCTTATACTTTTGGAGATAATAATAATAATAACTTGACACATTTCACACACGGCCGTATGATTCTAAACTAGGCAGAGCCTGTACTATGCTAATCAGACTGCTGATAAATATACTTATATATTTCTAAACACATGCATATTATAAATAAATTACATCCAGACACAGAACAAATAATCATGCTCATCACACAATTATTTGTCCTGGGTGGGATTCGAATCCACGACCTCTGGCTCAGCAGTCAGTGTTACTAACCACTAGACCAACAGGTAACAGTAACTACTTGACTTATTATTAGATAAGAGGGTATTTTGCCAACCAACTCTAAGTAAGAAGAGCTTAGTGTTTTGCCCTACTCAAAGAGACACAAAAACAAGATAATGTCTTCTGTGCCGGAAGGTGTCTCTCTTATTAAATATTACCTCTAGAATCTAGTAATCGTTAAATTAAACTATAACACTGATGTGACAGTTTGCTTGGCGACATTGACCACTCTGCTAAAAACTAAAAACCGATTTTCGATTTAGAACGAGCTCTATGAAATTGTTGTTTAAATTATGTCTTCAAATGAATTCTTTTTACGTAAAAATGTTTTATTCGTTTCAGTATTTAAGTACTCGATTCATCATATACAGCGGTTATCATGTATATGTAATTAAGAACGATTTCTAAATACAGACTTTTTAAACAAATCATTGAATATTTTTTAGTGTTTATCTCTGAAATTATTATATAAACTAGCTGTGCCCGCGACATCGTTCGCGTTTTTTTCGGAAAACAGCAATTTGTTGCTTATTGCAGAGTACCTCGTTTTCCAGGCAGGTTTTTTTTATACTGTATTGGCGGTAAAACAACCTGGAGCGTACACAAAAGGTTGTTTTGTTTGTGGTAACATTACTCATTTGTTTTTCGAGTGGAAGCTCACCTCATATAATATATGTATATTTACTGGACTGGCCTGATGGTCTAATGGTTAGTGACCCTGACTGCTGAGCCAGAGGTCGTGGGTTCGATTTCCACCCAAGACGAATTATTCTCTGTCTGGGTGTAATTTATTTATAATATGTATGTATTTAGAAATATATAAGTATGTTTATCAGCAGTCTGGTTACCACAGTACAGGCTCTGCCTAGCTTAGGATCAGACGGCCGTGTATGAGGTGTGAGAAGTTGTTATTATTATTAATGTCCTGAAACATATTTATGAATTTAATGGCTGGGAGAGGCCAAATAGCTCGTTGGCATAGTCAAAAACCAGCTATCGATTACTCTGGTATCACCAAACAAAGAAAAAAAACTCCTGCTGCTTCAGCAATCACCACAGAAAAGCATATTCCCCTATGATATCCTACGATTGAAAATATACATTCACTCGAAATTCTTCAAACAGACATGACTATTTGCAGGTGAAATCTAATGTAACTAATAATATTTCTTTAAATCACAGGTAAAAATCGATTCCTTGTACTTTTAATATTTATTAGTAAATTAAATTAAGTGGTTTTATAAAAAATATAAAAAAAAAATTAAACCGACGAAAATAACTAAAACGCAAAAAAATAATAAACCTTTTAAGTATTAAGCTTATTTAAAAGGTTTATTTATGTTTTGCTTTTTAGTTTTTTTCTTCGGTTTAATTTTTTGTTAAAAAGGTTATTATTTATGATTTTTTTTCATCATCAGCTCGGCTATATGATGTGATGTTTTTAAACGCAAATACCTGATAAACTAATGAAAAGTAAACAGAAACACTATTCGTTTCTACAATTTTCGAGGGTTTCTCTCAATTTTATCAGAATTCCATCGTTAGGTCCTGACTTCCTTGACATGGGACCACCCTTGAGGTATACCTACCCAATCTAACAAAAAAGAATAATCAAAATCAGTTCATAAATAACGGAGTGGGCTGAACATACATAAAAAAAAGAAAATGTATGAAGAAAACGGTCGAATTGAGAACCTCCTTTTTTTGGTTAAAACGACACCTAATTTAAAAATTAAATTAGTTTATATATTAAAAAAAACTGCAAAAAAAGAAAAGAGTGTCAAAAAGGGATTCGATCCGGCACCCAACCTAGTAGAAATCGTATTATTCACCAGATAAGCTAAACGCTTGTTGTAGTAAAATTCGAAATAAGTTTATACATTCTACTAACGTTACAACGTTATTACAGCTTTCATTGATTTTCCTGTGGGAACCAAAGTTTAACCCGGCATAAAAAGTACCGTTATACCTGCGCAGGCACTCAAACTATTATCATACAAAGTTTCAAGCATATCCCTTCAGTAACTTCTGAGTTTATCGTGAACATACAAACAGATAGACAGAAAGACAGACAGACAGACAGACAGACAAAAAGTGTTTGAATCGCATATTCGGCATCAGTATCGATATCTCAATACCCCTCAGTCGATTTTTTTTAAATATATTCAATGTACAGAATTCATCGCGCTACAGATTTATTATAAGTATAGATTATATCGGATATATATGTAAAGTCTGTAAAATGCTTCACACCCATCACACACAGGGTTTTTGAACAATGCAGATGATCAGCTTTATTTATAAACGACTAATTCTTTTCACGAAGTTTTATTGTAGTAGATTTGTTACAACTTTTATTTTTCCACATTGTTCTTCTATATTTAAAATTAAAAAACAAAAGAAACTGTTCAGGCGTTAATTATGTGACCAGCCAGTAAGTAGTCATGTTATAATCAGTGTAAGGTTTATTGTATGTAGAAAATTTATTAGTTTGATTTTTTATTAGTCACGTGTGTAAATGAATGTGTCGATAGTATGAAAATATTTAGCAATGGCACAAAAATGAATACAACATATAGTAAGGAATTATGTTAGTTTGTATAAAAAAATCTTGTATCACATAAGGCCATAAGCGTTTTTAATTATATGACCACCATTGTATACTTATGTATGTTACTTTTATATATCGGTCCGAGTCGTCGGATTCATGACACACACGGGTTAATAAAAAAACTCAGTCTTCAACCTTATAACCAGAAGATGCTTCTATATTAAAAGTTCATACTTTTCGTACCATTACTACAGTTATTGGATTATTTGAGAACGCACATATGTGTCCCGCTATTGCAAAGTTTCTGAACAAGTCAAAATGAATTAAAGAAAATTCAAGACATCTATCCTTTCACTATGCTATGAAAGTGTAAGCATAGAAGTACCATAACAGTCCCGGATAAACATCATTTATGAATTTACTTGCTTTAACATTTTGAGAATAAATAATTATGTGTTTTCGAGTCTGTCTTTCGCAAAATATGATGAGTAAAGTCCAATTTCTGAGTGACACAAAGTGCTATTGCGTTTCTTTAATGTAAATAATTAAATATCAGAAATATCGGATTTACAATCATATAGAAGTACTGGCGAGGTGTTATCAATAACAACAGATAATTTTACTAACTTTTTTACCAAAAACATGATGGCTGAGCCGATAATTGTTTGTTTATTTTAAAGACATACTATCTAAAATGTATTTAATAAGTAACGACAGATTACATTAACCAAGTATATAATAATCCTTGTATATAAACAGTCACTTGCTTAACCACATGTTTAGTATTTCATTTGTTGGTAGAATTAATGGCTTCTCTTAAACGATTAGTCACAAGTTTTACATCAAGTTACGACACAGCCCTATAAAGTTCTGTGACACAAGACACCGACAACGAAGCAGATGTAATAACCACACCTATTACAACATTAATCGTCAATCACAACGATCAGAAATTTATCGCTAATTATCTTTGAATGAATTTATTTCATTAAACTATTATAAACAATGTAGGTAATAAGGTTTCGTGATTTCCGAAGTAACTAAATAAATGAAGCTTACACGGCTAGCCGGTAAGCTGAATTGAATAATAATCTTTCATTTGAATAGAAATATTCCATATCGCAATAAGTCCACATTATATGGTAAACAAACGACTACGTTCGAGGTTTAATGGAAAAATTTGAGGAAGGGCGTGGACACAGATACTTTATCCCTCTTTAGAAGTACATATGTGCGTATATTGACTGAAATGAAAGATTTTGACTTTTCATTACAGTCTTTCAATGCCTTTCCAACAACACTCTACAGACACACGTGCCACTATTCATACATACACAAACACACAAAAAAAAAATTTAATCCGGGATAGATGCCGCGGTGGGATAGGTGCCTCATTTCCTAGAACCTGGCTCCCTAAAGTCACATCTAATTAATAGTTGAAATAAGTAGCGTAAACGCTACTTATTTCAACTATTAATTCGACGGTAATGTACAACAGTTTGCTGAGGACCGAAGTATGTGACTTCGGTCCCCAGCAAACCTTTATACAGAACAGAAATTTCTCGTTTGTGCGTGTGATTGTCTCCGCAGCGAACGCGACAAATGCTTTAAAGCTTTTTAGAAGTAGGTAAGTATTTACTATTGCATAACTTTATAAGTATTTATAAATTTCATTTGATTTTTTATTATATCAATACACTGGTTCATTAAGTACACACCTAGGTGTTAATAATAATCGCTCTTTCGTATTAATTTTAATTAAAAAATAAAAGGGCCGCTATCCATTTCAAAAAGGATTGTCGCCTCGATTTTTCACGGTATAGGTGATGGGGCATCTATACCCACAAACCGATAGCTTTTTTTTTAAAGGAATATGGGGCAAACGAGCAGACGGGTAACCTGATGGTAAGTGACTACCTCCGTCCATGGGCACCTGGCAACTCAAGAGTCACAAGCACGTTGCCGGCCTTTAAGGTGGGAGTGAGGGAGGGAGAGGAGAAAGGGGGAAGGGTTAGGGCCTCCGGTAACCTCACTCACTCGACGAAAAGCAATGCCAACATTGCTTCACTGCCGGTTTCCCGTGAGGCCGTAGTATCACTCCGGTCCAGCCGGCCCATACGTGCCGAAGCATGGCACTCCCACTAACTAAGCTACATATAATGATAGTATCATTTAGATTTTTTTAAAGCGTTCATATTGACAGATTTTAATGTTCTACGGGACATCTTTATTCTAATAGTGCTAGCGTGTGTAAAAAAAAAGTATTCTATTATTTAACAACAAAAACACGAATCAAGGAAATATCCCGACAGTTTGGGATTCCATCCAGAACTTGAAATTGGCCATCACACGACACGTGTGGAACATTGAAAGCAATTTCAAGCTCAACCTAAAATAAGTAGGATTGATCTCATACTGCTTTGATTTTTATTTTATTTTAAATAACTACTACTACCTAAATTAGTACACGTTTTAAATGTTTATTTAATGTTGGACAACTGCTCTTAATATGGTTGTGATTAGAATTATCTCCTTAAAATTACAAATAAAATATTTAAAACTATTTATTTAACCTTATCCTTCTTAGCAATTTTTTACTTTATCTTAAATTAATACACACTTAAGTAGAGATATAATTACGAATAAATTAATAAAATCAAATTAAAAATCTTTAGATATAACCAAGGGCCCTGGTCCAGATTTCATTCCATTATTCTTCCTGAAACATTCTGCTGAACCCATTAGTCTGCCCCTCATTATACTTTTTAGTTTAAGTCTGTGTGAAGTAGTTGTTCCGTCCTTATGGAAAAATGCCAGCATTAAGCCAGTGTACAAAAGTGGTTGTAAAAATGATTACACGAACTATCGGCCAATTTCTTTGTCCACCTTGTCTAAAGTCTTTGAACGACTCACACATAAGATTATTTATCCGAGCTTACACAATGTTATTATACCACAACAACATGGATTTAAACATCGTTCTACTGTCACTAACTTGCGTGTATATTCTTATTTCTTTTTTATAAGGCTTTTGATAAGGTGGATCACGAAATGCTGCTGAAAAAGTTGCATTTTAATGGTATTCGTGGAAATCTATTGCTTTGGTTCGCACCTTAAATTCACAACAAAATTACTGGTACTATTATGTATTCTGTGACAAAATACGAAAAGTAGTGATAAATGGTTTTGCGTCTAATGAAATTAATGTAACTTCCGGTGTTCGTTCTGTACATAAGTGAAATTAGTCATTTTTTTTTTTTGGTATAGGGTCAAACGAGCAGATGGTAAATGACTACCGCCGCCCATGGACACCTGTAACTCAAGAATCACAAGTGCGTTGCCGCCCTTTAAGATGGGAGAAGAGGGGGAGGGGGAAGAGTGGGAAGAGGGGAGAGGGGGAGATGGGAAGGACGGGAATGAGGGAGAGGGAATGGTTAGGGCCTCCGGTAACCTCACTCAGGCGGCGAAAAGCAATGAATCATTGCTTCACTGCCGGTTTTCTGTGAGGCTATGGTATCGAGCGGACTCCAGTCGGCCCATACGTGCTGAAGCATGGCTCTCCCACGTCAAGTCAAGTCATTGCTTCAAAAATTCACATTTTCTTATGTACGCAGATGACCTTAAAGTCTATCAACATATTAAAATTCGAGATGATTATAATAGGCTGCAAGGACGAGCTCACACGTCTTCAAAATTATTGTGTCGAAAATAAGCTTCACCTGAGCTTTCCGAAATGCAAAGCCATAACCATCACAAAAAAAACAAACACAATTAATTATACATACTCGTTTTCTGACTGTCCTCTGGAGAAAGTATCCATAATTAAAGATTTGGGAATCCTCATTGACAGCAAACTACTTTTTGACGCTCACATTACTCAAATTGTTAATAAGTCTTATCAATTATATGGCTTTTTAATTCGTACTTATTCTCAATTCAAAATAACCTCATCAACTCTGTATAAATCTCCCAAATCCCATCAAAAACATAAATGTGAAAATGGGAGCCAAGTTTAATATTAAGAATATACGTGGTTATGGACTACGCCGACAAAAGAATTGAGGTCTAAATTATTGCTAAGTTCTGTAGATAAACCTGAAGATTTAACTATAATTTATAACTAGAGATCGGATAATCGGATGCATATTTACCTAAAGTTATTTTTTGGATAACAAATTATGGAAGCTGCTTCTAAGTATATTTTTATTTACGAATGCAGTTGTATTGTCGCGTCGCTATTTGCGCACAAGCAAGTATAATTTGCCGTCTCACTCGCACTCTTACAAAATGCTTACATTTCCTGGGGTTTAATAGGCCCGATTTGACACTTGTTACAACGTATTAAGGTTGTTTTTGCTTCGTCGAAAATCACTGACAATAAAAGTAGGGAAAAGCAACCATTATACGTTGTAACAGAGCAAGTGTCATTTGTGTCAAACTGGGGTTTATTATATCTCACGGAGTATAGGTACACTTAAATTTGAATTTCCTGGAATCGCGGGATTCTTTCGATAAAAAAGTGCTTTCCATAATAGCCAACATCTCAACTTTAGGTAAATATGCATCCGAATATCCGATCTCTATTTATAACACACGGTTGCTGCGTCGCCAGTTGTACATGGTATACAAAATATAAATGTAATCTAAACATATGAGACAAATATTCATAATATCTTTGAAGATAATAAAATAATAGGCTTTAAATATTGTTATACGTAATTCTTAAAAAAGTATTGTATAATGGTTATGAAAAGTGTTTCGAAATCCTCTTCAAAAAAAAATTACCAAAAAAGGCACACCTGCATTTTTATATACGTATTATATAAACACTTCACGTTACTGCTGTAATTTATGTGCCATAATATTAATATATATATAATAAATAAGAAGTAATGTATTCACACAAATTATAAATTGCATTTGAATTAGCATTGATATCCAAATAATTTCGTTGATAGTTTTTGCAAAACTGATGATCTTTAACCTTTAATATATTATGTAGATTGATTTCACAATATTCCAGCTTGATGGACTGAATAATGAAAGAAGGGGAAATGAAGGGGAACATTTTTGAGAAAGACATTTTACACCCTTATTATGAGATTTTTCAGTTTACGTCTGAAATTAGTGTCGTCGATTTGCTCATACATGTTGATACGTCCCTGCCGCAAATAGAAGCTACATAACTACAATAAATTTATGAAGGGAAATGTCGACTTCGACGTGTACATATATTGTAAAACTTCAGACCAGAGATACTATCTATATATTAAAACGATTAAAAAAGGGAACTTAGTACCCATTTTTAGCAAATTTCGCGAATGGGAGATTGTGAAATTATGGAATGGAGAAGTGTGGAAAGCTAACATTAAAAAAAAAATGTGTTATGAAAGTAATAAATATGTGAAAACGGATACATCAGTCAAAGCGGGTCGAGTATACATATACATATGTATAGAATGACAGTTTAACTAATACAGGCTGGAATAGTTTGATTTATGTTAGATCCCATAAGTTATCATCCAATTTTGACTATCAGGCCATCTCTAGTTTCAATAAATACACGTACTTTCTTTTAGTTCCGTTAGATAGAAAGGCGTTTGTTATTCTCTATGTATGTTTTTCGTTCCTTAATTTATAGACATGTATACAGAATGCTACAAAAAATGTGGTCATATTTTTGGGTCATAGAGTATAACCCCCGTGAATATTTCCTTAAGCGCTAATAATTTTAGAAAAAATCGTGTTTTCGATATCTTATTTTAAAACTGAAAAAAAAATAACTTGAAAATTAACCGATAAAGCTAATATTTCGTAAAAGAGAGGATTGGCATGACTGAAAATATGGGTACGATAAACCTACCAAAGATGTTGTTGGAATGTCCGGTTTTTTTTTTAATTATCACAAAAAAATCCTTGAAATTGACATGGAAATTCATAATAATGTTGTTTGCAAATGTGCACCTACCCAAGGAAGAGCATTCTTCAAGAAAAAATATTCAAAATCCATTTTTCTTTCAAGCTAAATTAAATTTTTGTCGGCTACACATAACGCTCCTAAAATTTGACTACATTTTTCTGTAAAAACTTGTATATTGTAATAAACATTTTTTTAAATTGTTTATTAGAACGCATTAATCTCCGGTTTTAATATTCCTTTTGCGTTAAATTTACCGTCTCTACGGAAAGACGAGAAACGACGACAAACTATAGGATATATGACGTCAGGTACAATCTAAAGGAGCGGTCTAGTGAACATAAAACTATAGTATGGGCGAAAGGTGCCGGTCAAAGTGCACATAGAAGCTCGAAACATTCCTTCCTACTATGATCAATCATCCAAGCTCACTTGAATTAACCACCGATGGGCATCAATATTGTCTGATCTATCGATTGCTTTGTTTGTTATTATGATTAACTATGGATAAAATGCTTTCAATAACCTTCCGATCTACCACAAACACATCTGGCGTTAAATATTAAAAACAAAACGGACATGCAAATGCCACGGGCAAATTACAACAAAATATCATGATGGTATTACATTTATATATGGAATTGATTATGATAATTTTGACAACCAGATAGATATGTTAAAATATAGCCGTTTAAATTGTAGAGATAATGAAATTAAATTTATTTGCTCAAGTGTGGTTGTAAACTGCTGTTATAGCATATTTATTACTTTTATAGCATACAAAATTTCACACAAGCTTGGAAACGTCCTTGTCCATTTTCAAATTGCGTATTTACGCATAAGTTATTTTGACTTCGAAGTACCTATTGCTATCATTATATTAGAAAGTAAGTTAAAGTGGGATAGGGTATTGGTATATTGGTATAGGGCTCTGTATCCGCATCTAGACTCATAGGCGGTCCATTATGCGTTCAGATAAGCTGACTAGATGAGCCAGCCTAGCTCCTTCCAGAAGCACAAAAGCCTTCTGGGGCATTCACAGGCTTCTATTAGTGCCCTCGCTCCCGCGAGAATACTTGCCCGTTGTGTGGCCACTCCCTCGTTGGTAGTGGGATAGGGTTGTCTATGCACAAGTGACAACCCTGCTATGGTGAGTACTTATAGGCAAAGGTAACCGCTTTTCGTTAAACAGGCCATGAACTTGTTTACGAATATAGTTGAAAAACCGTCTTCGTGTGTAAAACTAACAATGATGGTTTTTTGAAAATAAATATTTAACTATGGTAAGTGCTTGTACTTGCTCTTGTGACGGTTACTTACACTCTATACATAATGAACAGTCAATGGGTAAGATTGTATTTGGAAAGAAAATATAAACAAGAACATATTACATTAGAACGTTATTGACAATACTTCGTCTTTCACTGTTATCTATCTTAATTAATTCTTGTCCTACCATTTTATGTGACGCCGCGCCGGCGTTGCACATATGGGTATTTAGCTGATCTGGCTGGCCAAAAGTATTTATGCTGTTATTCTTGGATTGTAAGGTTTTCAATACTATTTTGTATCAAGAGAAGTTATTTCTGATCGTTAATAATAAAAGAAAAAACAACTCAGTATAGATATTTTTTATTGGCAGGCACAATATCTTTTTGTTTTTGCAATTACATTCCGATAACCTAATTAACTAGAGAATGAATGCCAGGGTTCGTCTTCTGACTCATCATTGTCTTCTTCTACTATTTCTTCGGAGTCTGAATTCACATTTTCTTCTATATCAGGTGGAACCAACATTTTAATAGCTTCTTTTGAAAAAGGTTTTGATGATTTTGGTGGTTTTCGTCTCATACTGGTATACTGGTAACTAAAGGGTCAGAGCTTAACAAAAGCCTATTCAAGACGTCAAGATTGCATTCCACCCTTGAAAATTTTCGTGCAAAGTTATTTCTGTACATCCTGAAATGTTTGTTTAGGGCTTCTGCGGCCTCTTGGGGTCATGGGATGCCATGGATATAAAACAATGTAGGTTTTAGCTGTTTGTAAACAAAAATCTGCGAACTTTTTTAAATCCACTTTGTGGCCGCTTGAAATGACTTCCAAAATTATTTTGAGTCTGTAAGTTAGATGAAAGTTAACGCCAGAATTTCACTTCCCTTTTGAGGATCAGCAAAATATCGTCTACTGGTATTTCCGTCGTTTGTGTTACCAAAACCGACTTTGGGTACATCTACTATTAAGCCTGTTTTCTCTCGGAATTCTTTTTGTATTGTAGTTTTTCTTTCATTAACAACGGCTTTGTCAGCTTCGGACCTTATTTGCCATTTCTTTACAGGTAGTTTGTAAGAGAGGTGTAAGAACACTTTCGAATAATCTGATTCCTGTATGCAAAATTGATAAACCAAATTATAAAGCTTCAACCTCCACATCCTTTTTAATGGTCAAGACGTTAAAAAGCTTTGGTGTTGTTCCACTGATATAACATTTAATTGTAGACGAAATTTGTGTCGCAGCGTTGCATACTTTTCCATCGACCATTGTAAATGTCGTGCAATGTGTCACGCTTGCAGACACACCTTCTCCTAAATTCACTTTTGATATAAGAAATTTGATGCTTAAACTCTCTTATTTGGTCTTGATTATAGACTTCAGATGTTAAAAGTTCATTTTTAAAATAAAATACTTTTGCTTCGAAATTAGGTAAGTCCTGGTTTGTATTTTATCGTATAAACTTTGTCTAGATACTACTCTGTAGTTTGAACCACCTGGCATATCTAAAACAAAATAATAATTGTGTTTGAAGTGAACACTGTTAAAGTGGCGCGGGGGGCGGGGACGGGTTCGCCTAATGTGTAGCAACTATCGGGCCAATAGAACACATTGTTTATTTTGCCCTAAAAGATGTTTAACAAAATTGACTTTTGACCAGGCAGATCGGCGAAATACCCCTATGTGCGTCGGGTCAAATTGATTTTGGTTACTTGTGTGGTAAAAATTTTTTATACTTACACCAATTTTTTAAGTATATAAGTAATAAATACAATATAATAAAGATATTCATTGAAATATTTATAAGATACGTATGTGAAATTGTGTGTAAATGAAGAATTTTGTCATTTCTCTTTTTACTTTAATTTCCTTAATCCCTGGATCACCTAGTACTCAAGAGCCGACATTATCAGGGTACGCCACAGTCACGGCTATAAGACCTATTAATAATTTCTTTGTAAGTGTAGACCGGAAACTGGGAGCTAAAATAAATACCTCCTACACATCAGTATCAATTCTTAAAGATACACACAAATAGCACTTAACGTGACTCATTTGTTCTATGGGAAGTAGATTGCAATGAAATTGAGCTGTTAGTTGAATATTTACGGAGAGACTGCTCAGTTGGTCTGGACGGCATCTCATCTGCTATAATACAAGATTTTACTGATATATTTGTCTCACTTATCATAATATGACAAATGTGTTGTCAGCTTTCATTCTCAGCTAGGGTATTCCCGAACATGTTTTTTAGAAAGCTATAGGACACCCTAAAATAGTGTCGACAGAGATACTATTGAAATATTAGGGTATGACCGATTATAGACCTACAGCAGTCTTGCCCGCATTATCTAAAGTGGTTGAAAATGCTCTCAACAAACGTCTTACTAGCTACTTAGAGCCAAAAATCGGACAAAAAGATGATATTATAAGAGATGTGACACTTTAGCTGTACTCAGGTTATATGTTAGGTTTAGTTGTGTCCACAAAGAGCAATTTCTAAAATGGCAAAATCAAATCATATACATTGTTCCTCCAAAACAACCGTACCTTCACTAGAGGTTGCTCAAAGAGCTGTCCTCAAGGTCAGGTTCAAGAAACCGTATCAGTACCCAACCAAGCTGTTTGAAGACATACTGGTCCTGATAATGAGACAATTTGACGTGCATCAAACTGTTTAAAAAAAATTGTTTTTATATATTATGCTGAAAACTATTTCACACAGATAATATAATCTTTCAGATAAAGTATATCCCGCAATCTGTCATAATACAACACTGGCAAAACGTGACAACAAAGTTATAAGCAATTTTTTGTATTATAAAATTAACAAAATTCTCAATATTTATGCACTAAACACTTAATTTGAACTATTCTGATACAGTAAATCTACTAAAAACTACGAACTAACCTACTTATATATAAAATAACTTTACTTCACACACTCACACATACATGCACGCACAAACAACACACACACGAATACACTAGATGTTTTTATACTGACCTTTCTCTAGGTTTAAAATAAAAAAGACTGGGTCCCTTGCTTGCCCAGTTTCAGGGATTAGTAGTGATAGTGCTACTGTACAACTGGGAGTGCACCTCCATGCCACAGCCCCACTACTTGTAACACAGGTTTATTTTTAGCACGAGTGTTGGTCGAGGCTCTTAGCAATCAACCCATTGGCCGATATGACTATCCGCACAATGATTGCTGAATCCACATCCCAAAAGTCAACCAGCTTATGGGCAGAATCCAAATACTTCATTTTTTTTTCTTTTTCAGCCCTTAAGAGGTTGTATTCATGGGGAATGGTAATGTCAACAATTATTGCAGATTATTGGTAACAATAGTCCTATCAGTGATAATAATAGACCGATCCCAGTAAAATGTTGCACGACCATTTTAAAGAACTCGGCATACACTAGTAACTCCACAGGCATTAAGTTACATTTAAGAGCAAGTTACTGATGGATTATCCTGACCACTTGCTCATTATTGGTATGATGAATTGGCCAGGTCCCTCCTACTGACTGACATAGATACTTACCGGATACCGCTGTTGCGGGGATGAACTATGTCGAATAGGCTGGGAGCATGCCTGCCATCATCGTGGTGACTGCTGGGGATTCTACATATACAGTAGTGGAGTATTTGGCTTTAACCCAGCAACGTCACTTCTGTAGGCTATCACAAGCTAAGGCTCAGAAGCCATCTATCTGTAGTGTTCCAAAAGTGATTAAGTCTGTCTGAGTACGGGGACTTCTTTTTCAGGTTATACCTAGAACCCCGAACAATACACACCCGCCACTGAATACCGCGTAAAGTGGGTTTAACTTTTTTTTTTGTTGTTAACGAGGTTGAAGATCCTACATGGATGTCCTCCGCCCTTGGGGAGGCGAAGGGATCTGTCAGACACTTACCGACTAAAAACCATCCTGGTGTTTCGCTACTTGCCTATGATCGGGGGAGCGACAATCGCTATTGAAAAAGACAAGAATCTCTAATGCATTCTCTCGCAACCCCCAACAGGCATTCCATCACCTGCAAGGGGGTTAACTGGTTTAAGTAGACTTAACCACTTCGCCGAATCCTCGCTCGTGTAATGTGATTACTCTCGAGGGTTTCCATAGTCAAAAAGAGAGATGATAACTAAGAATATTTTTTTCGCATCTCATTAACACGCAAGTTGCTTTGACTATGTCAACGACAGGTCAACATTAATGAAGGGCCTTATATAGATTAGAATTATATTGTCATTAATTTCGTTATTTTGTCAACACGATTTCCAACTTAAAAAAATTGCACCTATTAATTACTTTTAAAAACTAAACCGGAACGCTTAATAATAATTATAAACGGTTTATTATAGAATCAATCGAGAAAAAAGATCGGTAATCATGATATACTAACTTATATTCATTAGCGGACATATCGCCATTTTTAATCTGTCACTGTGCCAGTCTGTTTTATCTATATACGTTCAATTTAGGCGGGCCATCAATCCTTACCTAACTCTGAACACAAATTGTCTTAGGCAACACTTCCCATGACAGTTCAATATTGTTAATGATGTATCGATTTGATAGCCTCGCCGGAGCTCTCGCGTAGCTTACCGCGCCTCTCGGCCACTCACAACCGTATATAAACACAGTAATCAACTATGACAATTTTTACACGCTTGAGTAAAGAGTACGGAAATTTTCTCACCTCACAATGTATTTTATAGAGTTACGGAAGTTGTTGATAAATGTTGCGTCATGGCGGCGACTGTTTTGAGTTATTTTTTTATCTATACTAAGATGCTTGAGCTGAGTGTTTGCTTGTTTAAATGCGCTTATCTCTGAAGCTTGCATTAAGTAGCTCTTCTATTGAAGATTGCTAAAGGCTGCCAATTAATTTTAACTGAGGACTGGACAGTTACCGTTTTTAGATTAATAGATTTTTTACAATTGATCTGCTTTTTCAAAATTTCCAAGCTATAAATTCTTCAGTTGATGAACTTTTGCATTATTGTATATTTTTTAGGTTTATTGTTCCATTTCAAATAAAAGCTCTGGAAGACAGGTTCTAGTCGCTTTTGAGGTGCACCAAAAAATAACTTTAAGCATATTTACCTGCATCAATTTTATGAATCAGGCACATTGTACAATTAAAATAAATGGGGGAAAATGTAGACATATAATATATAGACGCTTTTGCACTCTTAGTGATGCGGATTCGAAATACCGGTTATTGTCGCACCCTAATGTAGGCTACATAACATCCCGATATGACCCCAAGAATTAAGCAATCGTAATATGTCAAAAACGTGTAGCATAATATATACACACATATTTATGTAATATTAAATGCACGCATTTATAACTGCGGGAGACAAGGCGTCTCCCGTTTCGCAATAATATGTACATGTGGGTATTTCTTAACCAGTTAGATAATAAATTTGATGCTTATCATGCTATGGCAACTTGGAACATAAAAGAATTGCACTTTTTTATTGAGTCCAGTGCCATCCCATGGATAGATACCGGAACTAAAATTACTGTGTTACAATATTTAAATTTATGATTTGTATGAGGGCAAATTTATTACCCTCAAATGTATTACGATTTAAAATTCGCATTTGTAAATAACAAAATATTGCATATTAAATATCTAAAACCACTACCACAAAATTCTATACAAACAACAATTTGTTCACCAACACACAATAATATTAATTAAAAATACAATCGTAACAATCAACAATTTTTTTTAAATATTTGGAACTTATTAATATTAGGTTGGCAATACTTCACTTATATTGCCAATGACTGCGTATGAGTACCGATTGCCGGTTTCTTGTGCTTTTCTTTTTGCAATAAAAGTTTTGGTTTGAATATAAAAATCGGAGATTAGTCATAAACAGACATTAATTAGCTAAAGTATAAAATTCTCATGTAAGAACTAATAAAACAAGAAACAGGTAACAACAAAACACATATACAGCGTATAAGTAGGTACCTATATATTGTTCAATTGTATATATATACCTATAGATATGTATATTATATTAGTTTTCGGTATCTGACCACTAGGCGGAGTTTTGTGTTGTCAATAAAAAGAAGCAGAGCTGCCTGTCTCTATCCTATATACTATTGTAGTCTTTGATGCTTATTTTGTAAGTAAGTAACTCGTTGCGAGGAGTTCAACTTACACAAATAATAATTACCGGTATGTTGTGTGGTCTGTTCCTTTCAGGTTTAAAGGTACAGTACCCACAATATTAGCCTATACAGATTGCGTGTACAGTTAAGCCATGTATTCATTGAGAAACAATTGTTTATAAACACTGTTTCAGAAACCAAATCTACGTGTTTCTAAATCAAATAAATGTGTTTCTGAAACAAATAATTTTGTTTCAGAAACATATCATTTTGTTCCAGTAAACATTACGTGTTTATCGACATGTTTCTATGCTCCCCACTTGCAGCATCATCACAAATCAGTTTCGCAACAGATGCTTACGAGTGTAGACGCGTGTTTCACTTGTTTATAAAATATGGAGATAGTGTGTGACAACAAATTATTTTTTATATAATTGAAATATTTGAAACAAAGCGTATAATATGATATTGCTCGTCTACAAATTACAAAAATAAAATCAAGAAAAATGACGCGTGGGTAGACGTTTCAAATGAAACAACATACAACGTTGTAAACAACTGATGATGTCCGTCCGGTCGTCCAGGCACAGTTTCCGAAACATTGGTCCTGGTAAACATCTACGTGATGTTTCAGAAACAGGGTATCCAAAATATTGTTTCTCAATGAATACATGGCTAGTATCATCGATCTCTACACGTTTGCACACGTAACTCATTTTAGGGGTATAAGAGCACAGGCATACAATAGACGGGCTCGGAATAGACGGTGCTTTATTTGAAGTACTTTAAGAATGTGGCTTTTTCAAATGTGTCATAATGGCTGGACTGTAGACAGAAGTAGGGAAGAAACCTAAGGATATGGCTTATCTCCAGGCATGAGATAGTCTAGGCGTACAGGTTAATATAGACGATATCAACTACCTGCACTAAGTTACCTTTTATTTTTTCAGAAAATTCTAAAATATGTTCGTATTTACAAAGACGGAACTCGAAGTGGATCAACAAATTCTGCAAATGTTCAAGGGTATTTAGGAGTTGCTTAGTATTATATTTTACTTTCTTGATTATGCACTGATTTAGAACTGATATTAAGAATACATATCGTTATAGGATCGACATAATTGCGAAAGGAACAAGACCATGGACCGCCTGTTATTTTTATTCAAATATATCGCCTAAACTCATTCAGCCCACACTATGTGGCCACATACGGCGTAAATTGATCACAAGCATGATTTATGAATGCTATTTTTACATAATAGATTATGAATAATTTTAATATGCACGCATGTGTGTGTGTTCGTTTGATGTAACGGGTGCGTTTATCATGTTGCGTCGCTGACATGCCAATATTTCTCAAAAACCGGAGGCAGCAACTGTACATGTTCTCATTATCATATGTTGAATAAAAAATGCATTAAGTTCGCAATTTTTTTACCAATACTTGAAAAAGTACCTTGAAACTAAGAAGTAGTTTGTTTGCCCCGTGGATCATGATGTCCCATGGGGTGACGATGTTAATTATAGTCGAACATACTCAAACCCCACAGTACTTGTTTAGCTTGTTCGCATCATCATCATCAGACTTTCATCATCCTCTGCTGGACATAGGCCTCTCCTAATGTACGCCGCTGAGCCCGATTGTCAACTCTCCTCATCCAGTTCGACTGTACATCCATCCCCGGTAGGACATCCAGAGTCCAGAGTTCGGATATCCAGAGGAGACTTATTCTCTCTCTCCTCTTGGGATAGGTGCACACTCTCTTCAAATACCAGTGATGACCAGGTAAAGGGCCAACTTGACCACGAACTGCCACGCCATAAGAGTGATTTTTACTTAAGTATTTTTCATGCAGTTTTCAGAAAATTTTAATAACTTTTTGAAAACCAGATTGAAATTTTCATTTTGAAAAAAATGTACCGAGTTCAACTGAGATGGAGAGCAGAGATCTTTTTAGTTACATAGTATGGAATGCTATTTATAGGATAGGTATATGAGAGATTGAGACTTTGTTATAAACTCTTATTCTTAATCTTTAATTTGTCGGGTTAAACTCTACACCAATATTAAAAGTTACACAGTTTAGTTTTTTGCTTAACCGCACTAATTGCAGAAACTATAAATTTATTTGTTTTTACTTTAGTTGGTTTGTCTATAGAGAAAAGCTGAATAGTATCTTCTACGACTTATAACAACAAATCATTTACGTCACGAATCAGGACATAAAATCCCAATATGTTAAACTTGTTCAAGAAACCATTGTTTTGATATTTGTGTTACATAATTGTATATTTTGTATATTCATAATTAATAAACAAGTAAATATAGTCGTATATCTTGCTTTACTGGTAAGGCAAGATTGCCGACTTTGCTTCTCTATGACTTTATATTTAGACACAAGTTTATTTTAATCAAAGTCAATTCTACATACCGATTACCTCTTCCAATATTTTGCAATTTAAGTTGGCCCACCTAGTCTGGCAGCGTGTACTGGACGGTCGCCACTTTAAGCTCGGAACCTACACATCCATAAGTACATACATGTGTATACTTACATCCGGCGTGCAGTATTTCTTGATCTGTAGTCGAATGTTTGGCTTACAATTTGGAATAGGTTATATAGTATACAGAATTTATATATCTAGTTACTTAAATAGCATACAGTATGGTAACTGATTTGTATTTTTATGCAACTAGGTCAGCGCTAAAGCACATACCTTACATGGTCAAAAGTGGTTATATCGGTATCGATATGTATGTAAAAACTATTTACATGACCTACAGTTTGAAGCATCTTATTTATTTTGTTTTTAAACGATTAAGTTATTTCGTTTAAGTAAGTTAGTTAGATTAAGGTAGTTTTAACGTTTATCTTCAGATGAGGCGTATGGTTTAACAGAAAACATCAGAACTATAAAACTACCTTCGAGGTGAAATCTGTTGCGTCTTACATTTTTTAGTGTAATTAAGTTAAGTTAAGAGTACGTCTCATGATGAAATGACTTTTTTACTTGATATAGAAATTTGTACGAATACGCTAGGGAATGATGTATTCGATTAAATAGTATAATACTTACTGTAATTTAATATCGACGAAAATGGAAAATCGATAAATGTAGAAGCGGAGAACAATATTTTGTATCGTGAAAGGTCGAACATAAATTATATTTAAATACAAAAAGTATTAATTGAGATGGTCAGTTAAAGATAAAAAGGTTGATCATTGTTAGACTTCCGTGTTTGAATAGAGTTCCTTAGCTTGACAGCTCAAGCTATGTGATTAAGTTAATCTAGGAAATGTTTTATTTTTAATAAATAAAATATTTTGAAGGATAGGTAGTAACATTAATCTTGAAAACAATTTTTTTTATTATTTATTTTATAAATGACTAGCTTCTGCCAGCGACTTCGTCCACGTGGGGTTGTATCAGACATAGTAGAGTGTAGGTACAACCAATCAATCAAGACCTCTACTTCTTACTGGGTACCAAAGTAACAAGTAGTAATAGAAAAAAGAAACAAAGAGAAAAAAGCTATTAATCTATTTTTACATTGAATTACATTTTATTTCATAGTTAAAATTTATTTATTTCAAAACTTTTAGTAGGTTAAGGTTAATAAAGTTAATTAAATTAGGCGTTTCCTGGCGGCAATCCATTGTTGCATAGTAGTTAAGAAGGAAAACCCACGACTTACCTTCGGTTTGAAGACCCTAACGATGGCAACAACAGGATAAACCTCAACGAATTGCCAGAGAAATATTTAACATTGCTGCCGCATATTCCTGATACCTCGTGTAGAGGCAAAAAACTTGTCGATCTATTGTTACATGTCAGCGGAAGATTGCAATTTATGGTTTTGGCAGATATCTCCTACCACACCTGGCAAGTATATCTCACTGCGGAGGGTGTTCCCTATCTATGGCATTCGTTGAGGTTTATTCTCGACAGTTGTCATCGTTGGGGTGTACAAACCGAGGATGAGTGTTGGATTTTCCCTCCTCAATTATTATCATGCCACGACAGTGGCTGTAAGGCCCATCATGGAGGATTGGCCGGAGATGCTATTGGTGTAGGAAGGCTCTCGCTAAACGTTATGCTTCTGTCCATCGTTCAAAGTGAAGGTTCGCCCTCGTTTTGTGAAGAAGTGATATTTGCTTCAGAGGCGGCGGAGAAGGAAGGGAACAGGAGAGGGCTAGCACTATCCCTTACCGTGCAAGCACCGGAGAACGCAGAATGATTTGTGACCTCCTAGAACTTGCTTACTGTTTAACAGGTGGCCAAGGTCTGCCGGTGTTGTCTTGTAATATCTATAATAGAAACTCCGTGTGGTTTTAGCTGGTTCTATTCCGACAAACCACTTCATCGCTAGCCCCGGTGAGGCGATGACCCGTGTTGGTTTCCACACGATAACCCTTGCACTGATTATGTAATGTACGTTAAGGTTTTTTTTTTCTTCGGATCTCACGTTCTTCATCACATCGTCACCAAATTCGCATGGTAAGAAATCAGTTAAATATGGAAGGAGATCTGAGGTAATATTCACAAAAAACATAAGTCATCTACATAAGCGTCCTTTTTAAAGTTGGTTCATAAATAAATCGATGGGTGATGCAATCATAGCGAACAATCAGTAAAAATGTTTTGCTAAAGATACAACGTAAGGTGTTTGTGACAATATTTCTTTATAAACAACATTTTTAATAATTTTAGGGGACGTACGAACATGCAAGGTAAAACTGGTAAAAATGTGAAATAAGGGCCCGTCGATATCCTCAATTTCTTTAAAGATTGTCCCTGTTTTTTTTATTGAATTAAACGAAACCAACCCATATTTATTTCAAAGGACGAATAGAAAGCAAAGACATCTAATGCTGGTTAGCGATCTGGGGGCCACGTCTTGCTATAAAATCTTAACACTGCGATGTTTTTGTTAATTCGGTATTGTAGTAGATTCTAGTAGAACTTTTCTTAAAAGAAACTGCTGGGTTCCTTAACTATAACTATAACTATAAGTAAGTATAAGAATTCATCCCTAAGAGGATTAAAGTAGAGAATGAATGTTTGCACAAACCTTCGTTATTTTTGAAGTTAAAAATATAAAAAATGGTAGATTAGCTCATGGTTAAAAGTAACATTATTACTACATCACGTTTTTTACTAATTCACCCCTCTTTCTAATCCGAATCTTTTATACAAACTCTCATCCCTTAACCCCCTAAGGGACGAATCTCCGAAAAAACGTGGTACGGTAAACTGGTTTCTGACCATGAGCTCATTTGTATCAATTTTTACATTTCTAACTTCCTGATAACCGCTTACCATCAGGCGATCCGTGTGCTTTTTTGCCATATTAGTTGCACAAAAAGTATTATTTGACTGCCCATCAGTCTCGTACTACTTTAAAAAACTTTTAAAAGTGGTTATTAGACCGTCCGCCGGTACACTCTTACCTACAAATTACATATAAAATAAAATATTTTCGAACAAAGCAAAAGCACTTACGCAGGAAAAACGGATTAAGAAATAAAGATATTTTCCTTGTAAATAAGGAAAGTCGTGTATATATTTTTAATTTAATGAAATTCAAGGTTAAGTGGTAATATCATTTTATTGAATGTTTCTTCAAAATACGATCAAAAAAACTTTTAAAACTATCTATACAAACCTCAGCAAATCACTTCAGTGCCTCAGTGTCCTTATTGTTATTCGATTGCGGAAATTCCAAACTGGTACACAACCGCGGTGCGATAAGATGACAAACGATTGCTGAATTCGAGGTCTAAGAAGAGATGTGACATTACACTAGTGAAGGACCAACAATCTTATAATACTAAGGATTTCCTAGGACTATGCCTGACTACTAGTAACTGGCTTGTTGAAAGTCAATGTATGTTTATAGTTAATTTATTACTTAATATATAATCAATTATGGTAAAGAACTTGTCTCCAGTACAAGTATAAAAATCTAACAAATAGGTATGAAATTAATTATTACCTATTTATTCTGTTTGTTCTTTTGTTTCTTAAAAGTTTTGCTTTATTATTTTTATGAATGATTTACCAATTTTAACTTTTTTATACATAGCAAAGAAGGTCATGATTGTGCGCAGTTACTGGTGTACACATTTGCTTCAGCAGAAGTGTACAAAATATGACACTTTTCAAATAGCCAATATCGCCTCTTTCCCTGGGGCTCTGATACTACTCTACTATACTAAAAATAACACTACCCAAGAAGTTTTGATTACTACCCTGACTGATAGATACTACTATAGTCGAGCAGGTTCGATTATAGCAAAAATCGATTTTGATTTAAGTAGGTTTTTTTTTTGTTTGTCATCTGTACAGCCGTTGGAAGACAATCAGTTCTTTTCCAATCTTTGCAGGGATCTGAATTACTTACGACTGTAATCGATTTGAAATTGATTAACCTTAACCTGATGCTGCAGCATCATATGGAATTTGCAGGATACCCAACACCTCACCAACTTTTAACTTGATGATGTTTTTTCTTATTACCGGAGTTTTGTGTTTAAATCGGGGCTATTTTAAATTTCTAATTTATCTAGAGGTCGATTACTATTTGTACTGTTAATATGTAGTCCAGGATTATCTTGGACTTTATTTAGCTTATACGGCCCTGCCCAAAAAGGAGATTACTAATCTCACTAATATTATAAAGGTGAAAGTTTGTGAGGATTGATGTTCGTTACTCTTTCACGTAAAAACCGCTGAACTAGCATTTTTCGGGCATAAAAAATAGTGGGATAGATTTCACCAAAATTTCCACGCGAATGAAGTTACGGGCGATAGTTAGTAATAGGTAATATATATCTCCTACGTTACTAGAGAGCTTGATAATTTATAGTTAATAAAATTTTGCAGTTAATTTTAAATAAATTGTTTTTCAAATTAGTGTCATACATATAAATTAACATGCATAATGTAAGATTGATAAAAGAAGCAGTAGCATAGGCATCGGTTTGGTAATAGAAACGCTGGAAACTCAAATCCAGTCTTCCAAACAATATCGTACCTTAGAACTATTTCTTAACAATTCTTTAAATAATATAGTTCGTGATAGGTGGTGTACTCGTTAAAAAAATAATGAAACAGATTTCATTAATTTAAGTTTATAAAGTTCTATTTGCAAATTATAAGGTTCCGAACCGTTGTGATAATGGCAAACTACCTATCCGTAATATAACTAAATGGTTACTACGGTATTTATGTCGTTACTCTGATGAGGTCTGATTCAGTTACCATACAGGCTCTTACAAGGTAAATGGCGTGCGTAATCCTCAATGGAACTATTTATTTAATGACAACTCATTGCTATCCGGATATAGGTACCAGTGATGTAACGAACATGATTTTTTAAGCATTCGTGTACACCACATATTTTAAATATTTTAATAATATACATATATTTATTTTTTTAGATATTCGCAATTCAAATATGACCAAGGATTCCGTTGTCAGCAACATTCAGATGATGGAAAAGAAACCGTTTTAGCCCTACTCCGTCTATCTTCTCTCTCTGAGCATAATAAGATAGTAACATAGTAAGATTTAACAGCACTGTAAATAAAAAGTAGTTTAAATCTGAGTTTTGGGTGTTTTTTTTTTAATTAGCCATACTCGGGTACACTATAAGTTTCTCTCCTAGATAATTAGGTCTATAGGACATCTTTGGATAGTTCTTAAAATATGTTCAAGTAATAAATGTCAAAGTATTTTTTTTATAATGGACGTTTTTGTTTGGACGAGTGATTGGAACTAAAATAATTAGTTGTTTAAAGGTTAATTTGAGAGTAGAGGTTAATAAAAACTTTTCCAGGAGGAACATACTTCACGCAAGCTTATTTTTTGTGCTTATGTGTAATAGTTGTATATGTGTTACTACCTAACTGCTTACACTTCCTCCAAGTTTCTCTCTTCAAAAATTAGCGTAAGTAATCTACGTGATAAACCAAACTACCATATATATCAAAGAACGAAATAAATTAGTTTTTCTATTTTTTTTACTGTCAGAAAATAGCGGATTAAGTTAGTTTTCTCGTTAATAGGATGGCTTTAAATACTTGAATTACTTGCAGTTAGTGGCCCTTGGTGAGCGCCGTTTAATGTGTTTGTGGGATTCCCCATGTAAACGGACCTTAAGAAGGTCACAAGCGTTTTGTAATGAAAACCTTTAATTCATTTTTTATTACTTGTCAGTTAACCTTTTGCACCGCAGCTATTTGTTGTTTAGGATCAATATCAGATATAACTGTTTTCATTAGGCTTTTATTTAACTGGCTATCATCGTATCAAAGTGATTTCGGTTGAAAATTTGTAATTTGTTTATAATCACTTGGTGTTTGACCAGTTTGAACAAATGGGTGTTGGACCAGAGTTGTTCTGATTATGGTTATAAGTAGCCATAGGAACACCACACCTACGAAAAAAATCTCCATTGTGTTTGGGGTAATGGACTATATCTTGATGGGTACTAAAACTCTAGGTCTAGTGATCGGCCAAAAGGTGGCCAAAAGGAAATTTTTAATATTTTTGAGTTCAGATGTTGAAAAATTAGCTTCAATATATATTTATTTATTTAATGGTATCCAGATATGGTATGTCCATCATCTACTTGTATATAATTTTAAAGTAAATACAGGATTGGAGTCGGGAGTCGCGGTAGATGCAGAGCCAATTTGAATTCGAGTATTAAAATGTGATGTGCTTCTGATATAGAAGGTTGTTTAACAACAAACAGATTTGTAAGATTTGGTTATTTTTGTTCATATTAAGTTATAAATTTAATTATACAGTGCATTTGAAGTAAAAAAGTGATGAAAGCTGGATATATTGCTACGAACTCGAAACCAAAACACAATCTACGCAATGGATTTTCCCATTCGAAGATTTGCCAACAAAAGTAAAGAAGGGCAGAAGTCAAGGGAAAAAGATGATTGCCCCATTATTTGGACGGACGGATCATTTCACAACAATCATTCTAGAAGATAAAAGAACTGTTACTGCATATTGGTAAGCCAGTCATCGTCTACCAGTTGTCTTGGAAAATGTTAGACTACAGCGCCCAAGAAGCAGGATCCTCCTCTACCACGACAACGCTCCAGCTTACTCCACCAGACGGACTATATTCGTCTATCGAAGGTGTGGAGCTAGTGAATCATCCTTCTTACAGTGTAACTTTTATTAACTTTCAAAAATAAAAGATACACTTAGAGAAATTCGTTTTATGAACCCTGAAGATGCCGTGTCTGCATTTGAAAAAAGCGTGGAAGAGATCCCTAAAGAAGAGTGGGCTGACTGCTTCAGTCAATGGTTTCATCGCATGCGATGGTGCTTAGAAAGGAATGGAGACTACTTCGAAAAGCAATAAAAATATTAACAGGCTTCTATCTCATTCCGTTTAAAAAAATTAAAATTTCTTATTCAAATAGAAATAATCTGTTTGCCTATCAAAAGATTATGTTGTTTCATATAATTAACATAATCATTCCGACCAATTTATTCTGTTGCGAGAAGTATTGAAACATAATATGTTTTAGTTTCATTGGTATGTCATATATGAATAAATGATGCGTATAGCACACTTGACGCGCCTACCGCCTACACGTCACTGCGTACTGTGTCCTCGTCAAGCACATGACTATCAATGATTAGTAAAATCTTATGCTTGCACAATATGGCTTTAATATGGCGGAGCTTTTGTAGCGGGGTCGAGGACCTTACACTTTAATAGATTATTACATAACATCTCTGTTTACATAACGTTTCCTAATTAGAGAGACTTCACACAAAACTGTAAAATGCAACACCAATACCAACGAAAATGAATTCGTTCCCCGTTATTCAAAACCGCTTTGTTGTTTATAATAAATGTGTTATACTAGGTAAGTACCTATATAGACGATGATCTAAAAGATTGCGGTCGAGCCCGTCGGATTCAGCCGCGTCGCTCAAGGAGGACCGGACTATTCCGAAGCCGGAACCAAACCCGCACATGGAAATTGTGCGGTCACTACAACGTCCAAAACGAGAATAGTTCTTTTTATACTTAAATTAAGAGCGAATATACAATGTCGCCTTCACCCGAACAGAAAATATGTAGCTGTGTATCAGTTTTTGTCTTCACTTTTATTAAATTATGATGCAGTCTCCACTTTCAAGATATACTTCCGTAATTTCATATCAAAGATTCATTGTGTACGGTTTACGGTTCGACTTGATCAAGAACGATGACGCACGTACACGACGCTATTATTATTTGGTAATGATATTCCTTTATCAATTTACCGGACAATCCAAGATCAACTGGTGATTTTTGAAATGCAGTCAGAACCTTGTACTGTGATGATGATGATGAAGAATCTCTTATAAGATAGCCGAGGTTTTAACAATTCGAGGCCACTTCACTATATTGCAAAGGAGCTTACCTCTAAATAATAAAAAAAAATTAGCTCAAAAATGTTTGGTGTGCAGTTTGAGTATGATGATGATAAAAAATGAGTAATTATGAGAACAACTATTTATAAAATTATATAAAATGTTTAATGGTATGACAATGAGTGTTTGTACATTAATGATGTAATTTCAGTACATAATCTAATGTATTTACTTCTATTTATTGCTTTATTTTATTTCTTAAATATATACATTGCCTTTGTTAAGTTAGTTAGGTAGAAAGGTTAAGTCGGCAAAATAAATTGAAACATGGCCGGTCTCAAATTGGCGACATCACAATATCTCGTTTTGTCCGACAGCTCACACCTCAAGGCTGTCACTGCTGCTGTTCAATTTAACTTGATTCATCTTCGTTCAGATAAAATATAAGTGTGATCAAGTAGAATTTCGTACGCTAATGTGTTTGTATTACGAATAGACTGATACACCGAAAACACATTAACAAACACGTGCTTACATCCTGATATGGCTGCTGCTGATGGTGTTTGGAATAAATATATAAGAAAGCAGAGTTTCTATGATACCTGTGTCATAATAGTTAAGGTGACGATTATTTTAAACATACGTTGTATTTCGTCTATTATTGCGGCAAGTATCGTTCGCTTTCACTATCGCCCATCAAGAGACGATGTGACAGCATAATTAAGCGCGTCGAACATAATCACGCACGGGTCGCGTGCACTCGTCGGCCTGGAGGCTGGACAAAAAGAGCGGTCGTGACCCCGCCTGAACTGCCGGATGTAAAGAAAGTACTCAACATTACTATCTTCCGGATTCGTGGCTCTACGTCCGTTATCAAGGCTTCACATTAGTCCTGTATTCGAGATACAATTATTGGAATGTAAAAAAAGAATGTATGAAAGATATACGATTATCAAATCCAAGTCAAAATAAATACAAAAGACAAATGTATGAACATTGCCGAGATATAATTATTTTATTGTTGTATGTAAAAAATAGTGTTTAATATGTTGTATAACAGCGTGATAATGTGTGTCTTATGAACGTGTTATGTCGGTATTGGATGTGCATCATGTTTTGTCGGGCTTGGCGAGACCCGGTGCGGCAGCGCAGGCGCAGTGGGCGAGGTTAAGCGATTGCTTAGATCCGCGTTCACCTCTCATTGTGTAACCGCATCGGTCGCGAGGAGGGGCGCCGTGGGAACCGCCGAAAGCTCGCTAACGTTATGCGCAGCTTCCGCCGTTACGGCCGCATTAACTTAACGATGCATCTCGCACGCCACCACAATCGTACGCAACATAGTGAAGATGGACATTCAAGTATAAATTGATTCGATTTTCATCTTTAGTAACAGGAAATTATCATGTTGATGCCGCAAAAAATTGTACCCTAAATTTTGGTACTGTAAGGTGATGTGACTTTCTAGTATTCATATTAGTCATGGACAATAAAAAAATGTCCTCTAAGAGAACGGCAAAAAGGATGCAATTATTGCGACCTACAAGAGCACGGTGGAAATCGTACAAAGAGCATTGTGAAAGTTGTGTTATGAATTTGTATTGTTTTGTAATTGTTTCTAAGCAGTACAGAGAAGTGGAATAATTCATAAGTGTTGTTGTTCCCAGCGGCGGCGATGTTGTTCTCGCGAACACAGCTGAATAGGGCAATGGTGGCGGGCCGTTACTGCAGTGCGCAGGGCGCGGGTGGACACGGCTGCGGCGCGGGGCGCGGGGACCCGAGGGCGGAGCACCTGAGCGCGCCCTGACCTACGACCTGCGGTGAAAGGCGCCCGCGCGGGCACGGGCCGCGCCGCCGTCGCACCGTACACATAACATCGCGCTGTTTCGCATGCACAGAATGACCGTATTTTGCGGACAAAAACAGTGACCCAATATTTCGATCTTATTGCTTTGTAATTTTAATAAAGGCATGCATAATGACTTGATAGGTACATGTGCATACATTTATTGTGCCCCCAGGTCAGTACTAGTACTACTTCTAGTGATGGTACTAAATTGCTTTTATTATTGATGTTATAGTATACATGCCCAGTGTTATACCCTATTGAGAGCTCCTAATTCTAAACCGATTGGTCGGTGGTGGGTGGTAATTGTTACAGGCCATTGCGAACAAAAGTTAGGCTTATATATCGCTAGTCGTAAAACATAATATTACACATTAATAAGTAACAATTTTGGGTTCACATTTTACAATTGTATGAATAAGGGAAGAAATTTTATGCTTCCAATATGGAAGCAATTGGTAGGATCAAGAAACAAACCAATCTGAAGACCGTGTGCGATAAAGTTATATAGTTTGTCATCGTGTTATCAAGATATTAATTGAGGACGTTGTTTCTGTCTGGGTAATGTGAAATTACTTTTTAAAAGATTTGCTCCAGTCATTATGTCGGACTTGCTTAAACTTATGACCGCTTTCGCGGAAATGTCACGGTCCTGGAAGCTTTCAGTACAATGCCAAGAATAATTACAAAATAATAAACTTTTTATTAATTTATTTTTGCGTTTTTAAGGTTGTAGTAGTTGTAGTAAGTCATGAGAAAATTTATTTAATTGGCTGATTAAAAACTTCGTTAAATCAATTATACTGAATACATAAATTACTTGCAGCAAATATGAATACAATGAACTTGCCTTTTATTATAATTTTATTAAAAACACAAGAAAATATTTGTTATGTCAATATCTAGTTACTTGAGTAAGTAAGAAGTGTCTCTGATCTACAAGGAAAGCATGAACATACCTAAATATTTTTGTCCTTATAATCGGGATCCATTTTCGCGGCTTCATTAGTTTGCAAACATCCATAGCGGTTCATACGCCAAAATAATTCGAACCCTATAATATAAAAAAAAAATCATAGATGTAGGTATATAGGAGTAAGATGGAATATGTTGAAAACACGCAACAGTCAAGGAATTTTTAAAATGTATTTGATTTACGACTTGGTTCTGACAGGCGACTAGTGAACAATATTATTTGAAAGAAATATGCTGTTGTACACGTTCACATAACACATGAAGTGATCGGTAATGATGCAACTTTCACGTTCGCCTTACATGTTGGTAAAATGAATCGCAAGGCGCCGCTTACACGGGTAATGAAGATTGATGCCTAGAGATGTGCACAACGATTAGTGCACAAGTAACGTCGTTTGTCATGACTATCTTCATTATTGTTTTGTGTTAGGTTCTCTAAAAATGTTAGTTGTCTCTTTTTAAGATATCCAAAATAAGAATAAGTCAAGAATGTTAACAAAAATACATTTTTAAATTTATTATGTATGACACTTACATAGTTTGGTAGTTTTTAGCCGTGGGCGGTTCGAGTTTGTACCCGATCGCAAATCTCTGACTTCTCAACTTAAGTTATTACTTGTTTTAACGGTGAAAGAAAACATTGTAAGAAAACCTACGTACCTAAGGGTATTTCATAACGTTGTTGAAGGGTGGACCAGCTTTAGGGGTTATGGTTTATTATACCCCTCTTATACCGAGGCAGGCACCATGGGCAACAGTGGAACAGTTAAAAAACATTAATATATTTTTTAAATTGCTGTATATCGTTTTACAGTATCATAAGGTGTTTATATTTATAGGTCAAGTTAGGAAATGTCGGACATAGTACTATCCAGTACTATCACAAATCAAATCTTTTACAGTGCAAGGTGCACGTCTATGGAATGCATTGCCAGAAGCTATCAGACGGGCAAAGTCACTATTTTCCAAAAACTCGTCAAGGATCACTACCTATCTTTTATTTCTCTATATTTATGTGTTTATGTATTTATATAAATATGTATGTATATATTTATATATATGTATGTATGTTATTGTTTTAGTAAGTAAGACTAATGTGCACCACAAGGTAATTATTACTATACAGTATAGTCCATCAAACGTTGTCTGTAAGAGACTACTTAATATTATATGTTTCGTATGTTTCCTATTTCTCGGTGTGCAATTAAGTAGGTACCTATACTCTATTTATCTATCTAATATTTTTGACTTTGGTTCCCATGAATAATTATGTTTTAATTGATCCCAAAATGATATTTTTATTATATATATATATAAATATAAATTCGGTTATTAAAAGGTAAAATGTTAACATAATAATAAGTATGAATTACTATTTTAAAATTAGCTAGATTTACCATCTCTTCTTAGGCGTATTTGCATTTTATAACGGAAGCAAAGGCAATGGCAAAGAGGGATCCAATTCAAAACATACAAAAAAAGGATTGAAAACAAAATTCTAATTCACAAAACAAAACTATCAGTAGTATCTTCTTCGTGATAGAGCCGATTGTGTAACCTTTCTCTGTGCAGTGTATCACAAAATAGTATTTTGTAAGTAATCAATCAATAAAACTCATATAATACACAAGATAACGCTCAAATAAATACAATTCTTTACATATTTATAATAATAGTATTTTACAGTAAACATTTATTTAATTGTAACAACACACATCTAGATTGTAACCGCAGTTGTAACTGTGAAATATACACAGCAGGTAACCTAATACACTTAACTGTCACGGTATCCTACTAGATATTTAATGTTTGTTTTTCAAAAAATCATCCCGTTTACATTACCACATTACACGGCGTTGTAGCCTGGGTATTTATGTACTGGCGAAGTTTATACCGGTATTGCCGATCCTCCCAGCTTCTTAAGTAATTAAAAAGTACCTACTCTGCGCTACTGATGCTGGTGTTACTATGACAACGCGAATGCATATGACAGACTGATGTAAATTAAAAAAATATATATTTATTAATCGTATATAAAATTCTTGCTACTTTAAACTGGTTTATTGTCTGGATTCGGGTGTCTTATAATCAAATAACATATTTAGAGCGTTCAAATAATTCAAATTGGTTTGTTAAAAACTAACAGTCAGTGAACGTGATACGCGAGGCTTTACAAATATGTATACAATTAACGGGCACGAATTAGGCAGACTCGTAAGTTTTAAAAGACCAATCTTGTATTAGGTCACAGAATACTGTAGCTAGTCAGCACTACTGGTTTGCTTACTTATGTAGTGCATAAACTTTAACTTAACATTAACTTAGTGGCATTAAAAAAATCAATGTGTGTTTGGGTGGACTTACATAATTGTTTTGTGACAAAACATTGTATCAGCTTAACATATATGTATCTAATTAACTGTGTGTGGTTCTACTTATCAATAAAGGCGTGTTAAGTAAGCAGCATAAATATGAAGATGGTTTACTTGATGTTATTTATCTTCCAGGGTTATGAGATTTTGACATAATTTATTAATAAGGTAAGCATATCACTACATATTATAAAACAAAGTCCCCCGCCACGTCTGTTTGTCTGTTGGCGATAAGCTCAAAAAGTACTAAACGGATTTTCATGCGGTTTACACCAATAGATAGAGCGATTCATGAGGAAGGTTTAGGTGTATAGTTTGTTAAGGTTTTGTGTAAATTGGTTGAAATATTTATGATGATGATTGTTGAAGATGTCTCTGCTACCCGTGCGAAGCCGGGGGCGGGTTGCTAGTTTTCTATTAAAAGACATATTATTAAAGGTTATCAAAGAACCATGAAGCTTACAGTTTTATTCCCTAAGGATGTTTATTATGTATATCTTACTAATATTATAAATGCGAAAGTTTGTGAGGCTAGATGGATGAATGGATGGATGTTTGTTTCTGTTTCACGCAATGGCTTAACGGATCTGGATGAAATTTGGCACAGAAATAGATTATAGTCTGGAATAGCACATAGGCCTTTTATCCTGGAAAATGTACGGTTCCCGTGGGATGGATTTCATCAAATATGCCACGCGAATTTAGTCGCGGACAACAGCTAGTATATTAATTAGTATATACCTACTATACTACTATTATTAAATTTTTGTTTGGATTTTATGTGCATGACTGGCCTGTTGGTCTAGTGGTTAGTGACCCTGACTGCTAAGCTAGTGGTCGTGGGTTCGATTCCCACCCATGATGATTTGTTCTGTGTCTATGTGTAATTTATCTATAATATGTATGTATTTAGAAATATATAAGTATGTTTATCAGCAGTCTGGTTACTATAGTACAGGCTCTGCCTAGTTTGGGATCAGACGGCCGTGTGTGAGATCTGTGGAGTTATTATTATTATTCAGACTTTACATATTCTAACAGATTTATCATTAATTTTACATTTTATAGTACCTCTTAACCGTATGGACCGTAAACTGTACATTAAATTGAAACATTGACGTCCTCTGTTGAATATCAGCCACTCCAAAACACTTCCATAAAACTTATACAATAATTATCATTTCTCTATTTCTCTCTGTGTCAAAGACATACGTTTTTTTCCAGTGATAGCCAAGATATCTCCTTCTTATGTTATTAATTTCGTAAGATTCTGACCGCATTCCTTTGGACTACTACTCTCCATTGAAGCAATAAGTACAATTATTGTCACTGTTGACCAATTACAGACTACTTCTCGCAACGAAAAGGTTAACACTGACGAGATAATTATTAACCCATTACATACTCAAAGAAACCTAATAATAAATTTAACGTTTATGTAATAAATAATAGTCGCTCGTAATAAGTGAATTACCACTGTAAATTAGGTTGTTAGTCAATTAGATGGGAATCTAAAGTAATTAATGAAAGTCCTTTAATTGGCGTTTGCCTTAAACAGTATATTAATTACGTGGTGAAGACGCGAGTTACACACCGAATGTTGCGTGTTCCGCGTAACCTCTGACATAGATTTCCCGGAAAGTATTAGCTTAGGCGCTCCTTCAAGTCGCAAATACAGCTCGTTATTTCGAAAGCTTATTTTACACTAGTCGTCGCCGTAGGCTAAATGTAGGTAATACCTGTATTTGGCATTCGTCAAATATTCGCCAAAGATAATGTGCCACTTGTTGCGGCTCGCATTGTTTTGCTGTTTTGTCGGTGAAGTTATAAATACGTATTTCAGATAAACATTTGTCTATGTCTTTAGTTAACTATGCCTATAGAACTAAATTTATGAATATCAATTAGTATTTGCAGAAAAATAAAAGTAAACAGCAGTATTTCACCGAACAAATATTAATCATAATGAAATAAAGTGGCACAGAGGATTTGTTATCATACTTTGTGGTCGACGTGCGATTTCGAATATATGTCTTACTTAATACAATAGAAGGTTTGCTTTTTCACGGTGGTAACGACGTAAGTAACTTAAGTCTTTTAAGCACCTTTAAGTATTTTTTCATAATATAGGACAATCTAATCTCATCAATTATTGTGTAGGTACGCACAAGCTCAAATTCCGATACCGTTTATTTCTATCTTACATATTTTCTCCACAGTTGCTTAAAATCCCAAAACACTTATTTTTGATTTAAATCCAGTTAGAAACATCTATAAGTTCTACTAACACAATATATTTGTATGTTTTCTATTTCATTACTGTTTTATTATAAATGTCGTAGAAGAATATTGTATGCTTTGCAATTGGTAAATAAAAAAAACAATAATTACATGCCTATATTTATATTTTTTTATAATCAAAACGTCTATCTAGATTTCATCGGTTATTCAACATGAGAGCTAGAAAGAAACAACGAAACATTGTCCTTACATAACGATGCAATGATATGACCCGTGGCCAACCGCTTTTTGTACTCGTGTTGTGTCCAGTCATCTTATTCAAACAAACTCTCCCACGAATTAAAGATTTCACTTGATCTTAATACTTACTTATACAGAATGTAATTTTGAACGTGATCGATCCATAAGAATGGCATTTTTTATTATTTTCAAAAGTTGAATAACTTTGTGTGTTTTAAATGCTTGTGTCTTTAGTACTTATGTAAATGGATTCTGTTTACACTTTAGTTAATACTAAAGTGTAAACAGAATCCATTTACATGTCAAATAACAATCGTAGCGCGGTTTTTAGAAATGTGAGTCACTAGGCAATCTCACTTTTAACAAACTTAAAGAAGTTTGTTAAAAGTGTTACATAGGTATTATCGTCAATAAAACATCAGTAGTAACAACGTTGACGAGGTAAAAGTTACGGTCGGCTCACAGATAATTATGGACAGCACTCGCTACAATAGATTGCATTGAATAATGTGATGATGGCCGATCATATTGCAAGAAATTATTTCTACTCATTTGTACAAATGAGCCAGACACATTAGCCCCGGGCATTTCCCACCAGAACACAACACCTCACCGAATGCTGCTTAACAACTAAATGATTCAAATTAAACTGTGTTATGGATATAAAAAGTCTTGTTTATGGTGGCGCATCCGTGTTTTTGCTTGCTTTTATGGTTCACTATCATATTAAAAGACATATTAGTTGTCGTGAAATTTGATCTGAATTAAAAATGATAGTAGTAACTTGTTATTAAAACATGTAGCTTAATCTAAACTTTAACTTAAAATAATGACGATAAACCAAATCTCTCAATTTACGATGTGCCATCGTAAAATGACAGACTGCCAGACTGACAGAGTCTGGCACCTGCAACCGACGCGGCAGGACGCCTCACTCCTTGATAAAGGGCCCGGTTCGGTCAGAAACTAGTCAGGTATCCCCGAAATATACATGTGAGTAATTAATATGAATACCACTCACGAAAGTTATTATTCGAATGTGCCATATTATGCCAAGTTGAGTAACCGTTGAATTTGTTTCATAATGTAAGGTGTTACGGTAGATCGTTGTTTCAAAACTGTATCGAAACAACATTCATAACTGTCTAGAACCGAATTTGATTCCGAGAAGCATTCAATGTCGCCGGAACGATGGTACCTATGTTTAAATCGAATTACAATAGAGAACGGCCCACGCGAGTGCCTCACTGCGCACTTATCCGCATGGTATGTCCGACCATCAATTGTCAAAATAGTTCCGACACGAAACAATGGTCGATAAGCTACGCTAGAAGGAGAGAGTGATTTTCCATGATTTTAATATAAATAATTACGGACCACTAGAGTGGAAGGCCTTCGGTCGGTCACGAACGTGCGTCTCCGGTGTCTTTACGCTCCTTATTATTCGAGCCGCAGAATTGTCTCCTCATATTACGTCAACCGATTTTGTTTTCGATTACCGATAAAATGTAATATTCGTTCTCGTATGCGCGGTCTTTGTCTGCATCCGTATTGAGAACTAAATAACTTCTAATACTACAAGACAAAGCTAAGTATAAGACTGAAGTACTACACTGAATTTAAATAATGCAGTTCATTATCAAAATATTATTTTATTAGTACTAAAATCCGAGGATAACCAGGTTGTGTCAACATTTATATTCATAGTTATAAATTAAAAGTGTAGTATCTCATGATTTCCAGGAAATAATCTTATCATAGGAAGCTTAAATCCGTCTTAAAAGCAAAATCCTCGCATTTTAAAATTGTGATGCAATTATTTTAAACGCTGACATTGAAAAAGACAAGTTAAAATAATCCGAGAATTCCGAGTGCCCTTCACTTGCGTTGCGTTGATGCATTGTGATGGCCAGTGTATTTAGACCGTATGAATTCAAGCCGGCTGCTTTAGCCCGCTTAAATAGGATAACGCGAGCGGTAGTCAAACTAATGCCGACAGCTGAGTTGAATACTCAATACAATATAAATAGTTCCAGCGTAACAATCTGACGATTTCCATTTTGTCCTTACAAAGAGACAGGTGTTTCAATAAGCACCTATATAAAGTCATTTTAGTACCATTTTCGTAACAGGAACAGTAGGTAGACAGTATACCAGTAAACAGTACCCAAGATATTATATAACTGCGATATACCCATGTTGAAACCTTAGATAAAAAAGGTAAAAAAGAGACAAAGGTAGTCAGAAAATCTTTCAATGTCAAATCAAATTCTTCTATTTTCCAATGAATTAATAGAATGTCCAAACAATCAATTAATCTCCTGGCTTATTCCTGGTCAGCCCCTCTGATGCTTCTATTCGGCGATTCTGCGTCATTTTTAGGGTTCCGTTCCTCAAAAGGAAAAAAAGGAACCCTTATAAGATCACTTTGTTGTCCGTCCGTCTGTCTGTCTGTCTGTTAAGACCATTTTTCTCAGAAACCCGTTCAACTTCAAATTAATACCAAATACGTATATCTGCGGTCCCTTGAAGCTGGTAAAAAATCAAACTTCTAAGTCAAGGCAATCAAAAGATTAAGCCATTAAGCCTTAGATTTTAACAAATTTCGCAGGTAAATCAAAACCTATATAGGGTATTTCTCATTGAGCTAGAATCATGAATTTTGGTAAGAAACAAGGTGTGACAGCACAAGTAATGGAAAAAATCGGAAAGTCGTTAATTTGTTTTTATATCACTTAAAAAAAGTAGTTTTTGTAACTTCAAACTTACATTTTGCGGTTAGAATGTTGACTTTGTCGTAAATCGATGTATGGGAGAGTATTTTTAGAACTGCAGAGTTAAGTTGGTCTTTCGAAAAAAACGGGCAAAAATCTTCGAGAATTGATTCCCGAGATGGACTTAGTATCTACATACGATTTTTTTTTCTTACGGAACCCTCAGTGCGCGAATCAGACTCGCATTTGTCCGGTTTTTTATTAGAATGTCCGTGTATACATAATGTGTCAGCAAAAAACATCTATCAATAATCAGGCTACCGCAATCTACAACTAATTAAAGTATGACTTTGCTAATAGACAACCTAATCGTAAACGATAGAGCGCCCATTAGTATTAACATAATTTACTGCAATAGTGACCGGAATTTAATTAGGTAGTGAATATAAGAGCATTGTGGTAGTGAGGGGAAATAAATACCTTACCTGACTAACGCGATTTTATTTAGAAAGGGCGATTAGTTATCATAAACGGCCCTCGCTCCAGATTATGATGTACGGAATGCCATGGTCCAACTTGTCAACCTCGAAATGTTTATACTATAAGTCTTTAGAAGTCTTTGTTCATACCACTACATAAGAAGAGTAAATAAAAATAATAACAAGTTTTTTTTCTACGTCTTGACATCTAAACATTCTTCCTATTTCCTGAGTTCATTTCCTAAATTCTAACATTTAGTGTCAAAGTATAATCATGAATATTTTATATTTGTAATGTGATCAAAATTATTCATTCAGAATACTTGCAACTCAACTTGCAATCAAGTTGAGTTTAGCTAAAGCAGTTGACGGGAATATTAGTCGGTAGTAAGTAAATAAATAAAAATGAAATGCCGTTCCTTGGTAAGCGAATCACTGTTGAGAACGGCTGGACTGATTTTAAATGGGGAAATTTTGAGAAAAATAGAAATGCTTGTCCCATAAAATTAAAACAACACTGGGAGAGCCATGCTCCGACACGTATGGGCCGGCTCGACCGGAGTGATACCACGACCTCACTGAAAACCGGGAGTGAAGCAATGCTTGAAGTGTGTTGGAACGGGTGTCATGTCCCTCCAACACAAAAGGAGGATCCTCCGACCAGGCGACCTCCGGCCTGGCGGGCCGCGGCCCAACGGTTGATGTTGGGAAGTTGTATATGTACTAATCGTCGATAGAGAGATGCTCTTCTTACGTGGACCATAGGTGCAATGTGCTGTGCCTAGACGCTGATGAGGCCGTAGGGGTAACCAGGCTGGAGCGGTCGCTGCAGGTGTGTGGTATCCCTGTTGAGGCCGAGGATGCTGGCTGGCTGAGACTTGATTACCGCTCATTGCTGTAGGAGTGTATACGATAGTGGCAATGATGATGCTGCTGATCTGGTCCATGAAGGCTGCTTCCAATCACGTCGGGGTCACCACTGTGGAGGAACGGGTGTCATGTCCCTCCAACATAAAGGGAGGATCCTCCGACCAGGCGAGGTTATCATGCCTGGCGGGCCGCGGCCCAACGGTTGATGTTGGGAAGTTGTATATATATTAATCGGCGCGAGAACTCTACTAGCGCGATGCAGGATTAGTAGGTTGTAGATGATTTTGGAGTATGTTTCTTTTTTAATTGCTGTATGTGGAAGTCACCACACTTGCATTACTTTTCACCGCGTGAGTGAGGTTACCGGAGGCCCTAACCCTTCCCTCTCCACCCTCTCTCCTCTTCCCGCTCTTCCCCCCTATTCCCCTACCTTTAAGGGCGGCAACGCAGTTGTGACTCTTGAGTTGCAGGTGCCCATGGGCAGCGGTAGTTATTTACCATCAGGTGACCCGTCTGCTCGTTTGCCCCCTATACCATAAAAAAAAATCAGTTCAGGGTCAGCTAGTGTGTAGTATAATAGTTATCGACTTAATAGTTGTCAGCGCTAATAGACCTGCTATTATAGGATCGATTTTCTCCGGGTGCAAAGGTATTTCCATTTAATCTAAAGTATACCAGCAATCAAAATATTAAAGAAAAAGCAACCACATATAATACAACAATTGCAATCACCTGCGGCACGTTGGACCGACGACCTGAATAGGGTGGCTGGCAGTGGATGGATGCGGATTACCCAAGACCGGGATAGTTGGCGCTCCTTGGCGGAGGCCTTCGTCCAACAGTGGATGGCGATAAGCTGATGATGAATCACCTATTACAAATACTTACATGAAGAAACGAACAGAAATCTTCATCTTGTATCACATTTCTTCACTATTTCTTTGTTTTTTAGAACTTTGTTTTATAATAGCACACTAGAAGTTGTTAAGTGCACAGTAGCACGCTCGATTTTATCGTTCTTGCATAAGCCACAAAATATTTTATGTCAATATCATCATATAATTATTACGAAATCAAACGCTACATTTAAAATTTCGACACATTTAGTGTTCGGCACATCTAAAATACATTAAAAATAATCAAATGCAGAACTGGCTAATGCATCGGTGATCTGTAAATAACGTCAGAAGCTAATGCCAGACATGTTGACATTATATTATCAAAGTAGTTCAAGTTGCATTATAAACAATTAAGCAGTGAAAGTTTCCATATAATATATCTGCACGACAAGCTCGTCAAACAGGATGCAAGTCCACGAAGTCGTATTCCCCAAGTAAAGCGGTCTTGAATTAGGATTAGGCTAATAAAACATTTCAATCTAGATGTTGCCGCTTGACTGATCAGCCTAGATAGGTACCTAAAATTTAAATGCCAGTTTCCCAGAGATTGACTCCAATAAATATATAATAATAAGTATATATGAATGTATCGTTCACTGATATTTTGAACATAATCAGGACAAAGGAGTTTTTTGTAAATATCTAAACTATTATCAAAGTAAATTTTAATACTTTCCTGTTTAAAAAGAAATAAAATTATTAGCACTTATACTAAATTGTACATTGAACTAGCTGAGCCCCGCGGTTTCACACGCGTAAGTCCCTCGTTAAGTTTTCTTTAATTTGCCGCGCAACTTTCTTCATTTGCTCTTTCATAAGAACCTTCTTCTGACAATAACTCACACAAAAAAAAAAGAATTTGCAAAATCGGTCCAGCCGTTCACGCGTGATGCCGTGACCATGGGAAATAGGGATTCAATTTTATATATACGAGTATAGATGTTGCATGTATGAAATACTGTAATATTTATTGATAAAAATAATGAAGGAAAGCACGTGAACTGGCGAACACGGCGCTGTCACTCGTAATTCCACTTATGGAGGGATAAGGTCGAGTGGGTCATCGACATTCAGTTTAGTGGGTAAGGTTCGTGTAATAGATGAGTGGTGCGATTGCGAGCGATAAAGCATCAAGGCGGGCGAACTCTGTGGAGGTGGCGTCCCGAGGTGAGAAGCGTGGCAATAGGGCGTGAGATAGCGCGCCAGATACCGTCGACGACCAAACACCCGACTCGACTCCGCTATATAGAACTGAATTTATTTCAATTTATTTCAACCGCTTCTGATATGGGACACAACCAACATTTGTACGTCCAGTTTAGAGGACCTTAGTTTGCTTGGACATTGAGAATGTTTGGGGAAGGTGAGGTGTATGTACATTTAGATTACTGGAAAACCTATAAGAAGTGTATGGTCTGAAAATAACATGGTAAATCTCTCAGTATTGTGTGTACAAAATTACATTTGCAATGCATCGTACGGGACCTTCTCCACGCGAGTTCAGCTCGCATTTGGCCGTTTTTTTATGATTAGGTCCGATTTTATTGAGAAACATTGTGTAGGAGAGTAGACATTATACGTATAGCCACCATCAAAAGATAGTAATCGAATCACTTATATTCTAATTCTAGACAGTTACATTTACGTGGAAGAGCCATGCTTCGGCACGTATGGGCCGGCTCGACTCCGCTCGATACCACGGCCTCACAGAAAACCGGCAGTGAAACAATGCTTGCATTGCTTTTCCCCGCGTGAGTGAGGTTACCAGAGGCCCTAACCCTTCCTTCTCCCCTATTCCCGTCCTTCCCCTCTCCCCCCTCTCCACCCCTCTAATCCCCCTCTCCCGTCTTCCCGCTCTTCCCCCCTCTCCCCCTCTTCCCCTATTCCCACCTTAAAGGGCGGCAACGCACTTGTAACTCTTAAGTTACAGGTGCCCATGGGCGGCGGTAGTCATTTACCATCAGGTGACCCGTCTGCTCGTTTGCCCCCTTATACCATAAAAAAATAACAAGTTCACTTTAGCGAAATAAAAATGCTGGTAAATATTCGTATTATAAAGGACCATAAAAAGAAAATAAAGTAAACAGACAATCAAGTGTCAATTCAATTCAATTCAAATAAATTATCTTGTATGTTATTATAATAAACCTATTATCTCTTCAACTAAACGTACGCACTGTAACTCAATATTCGCTATAATACTTCGTCTAGCATTCTCTCTTCAATAATAATATCGCAATTTTGTACATAGTAATTATGTTCGAGCCATTCTATGCCGACGAATTCACAAGATCCTCATTCATTATAATGAAAAACCTCATTGGAATGTTGGACATAAAATAATTTGCTTGTTGTAGATATTTATAAACCGTGTTGTAAGTACGTGTATATGTATAAATCTTAAGTTTGTAATTATACTTTTACGAGTATGTTGACGAATTATAATAAGATATGTTGTCTACGACTTTATGCTACCAGTGTTATAACGGCAGGCGCAGCCAATTAGGAAGTACGTTTTTTCAATAGTATTAATGGTGCAGTCTATTATAACTTAAGTGACACGGAACAGGCGTATGTTATTTCGGCGGGTTTCGATAAATCGCCTTCACTTAGCATATTGGTATAATAACTATGATCTGTTCCAATTTTTAAGTTGTTTTCTGTACACTGATTTTCGAGTCAACACCTTCTTATAATTAATGTGCGTCACGCGATCTCGGTACCTACAAGAAAATAAAGCTTAATCGATTTTCACAAGTACGGGTTTGCACAACGGACTGCACTGTCATTTCTCCGCGCCCTCGGCGACACGACATCAACCTTCGCGTTGACGTTCCATTTCGCTCAATGTTTTCACACTGAACATTATTTTTTACTCGTTACACTTAAAATTTATCGTGCTTTAATTTTTTGCGGTCGTTGAATAATTTACCGACCGCATCTTTGAAGTATTCACGCTGTACGTCGACACGACACTTGTATAGGGCCTATCTGATATTGCTCTACATCTATAGCTTGAGATTTAAGAAGATGGGGGTTATTACAATGCTTTGCCTTTTTGCTTTTAGTTATTTCGCCAAGGATAAGATAAGTCAGTTATGTGACCTGAATTGACTAAGAACACCACGTGATGGACAGTAGACTGTCAATATATGCCCTAGAAAAGAACCATCTGTTACGCATAGTCATACCTACTGATATTTCAATTTAAAAAAGTCATAAAAGAAGTACTATTTTTCATTCACGTCTTATATATTATTAAGTTTCTTCATTTGAAACTTATGAACAATTTTATTAAACAACTTATAAGCTATTAATACATAGATTATAGCTCTTTAGGTTGTAAATAGTATTTAGCATTGGTAAAACTACAAGACACCTGCCGACCCAACATTAAGACGTGTGTGTATCAGAATATCAAGTAAAATGTCTTGTTAAAATTGTCCCGTTTCTACTTTCCGACCTTATCGTACACATAGCAATAATCAATCAATCCTTTAATCTTAAAGTACGTGTACTGCTTTGGGAAAAAATTTACGCCAGCACAAGTGAGTAATTGCAGACTTCAGTTCACGTAATGATACGCTTAGCAGGCGATGTGGTGAAACGTGTAAGGATTTTGATAACCTCCAAAAATTAAATTCACAAAACGGTTCTGAAGTGCGATGTGGAGTAAAAATCACGCACAGTGATTACAAGGGGCGTGTTCTGTCATTACACTGTCGGTGTTCGGTGGTTGGCTAACGAGCACCATTCTGTCGCGAAACCAACGAACCACATCTAATATCCGTGTTGTACGGTCACACGGATGGATAAAAATAAGTAGAAAAATTACTTTAATTATTATAATATAATAATTCTGACGTTGAGCAACGTAGACTATATTAAGAACCTAATTATGATTACATAATAATGATTAAATTATTACTATTAATTTGAATACTTGAATTTGTGTATAGGTCGCTAGTTTTGTTGGCAGGTTATAATCTTTGGTGCGAAAATTCTAACTGATAATCATCAAATTAATTGAAGACTGACAGAACTATTACCTTCGGCGCAAAATTAAGGTCGCATTTAGCAATATTTAGCAAATGATGTCATTATACATGGCAGTGCCCTTCTGCTGGTGCTCCCAAATAAATATTAAAAATGTCAGTTTGCGTTGTTTACACCAATTATATAGCAGTATCCTAGTAATTACGAACACCACCTTGGGACAAGAGGTCAAAAAGAAATTCACTTAAAACTGTAACACGCCCTTCACAAGAACCGAACCGCTGCAAATTTATAAAGTCGGGTCATTTTCGAAAACCAGTGTCCGAAAGTGAAACTACACACGCATTTATTACCGAGTAAAATATGTAGATTGCTGGCGAGATAATAATGATATGTGCTCGTGGTAATGAAATTTCCCGCCGTCAAACGGTGCCAAAGTAATTTGCGTTGCTTGTCTCTGGCAACGAGTGCCCCAAGGGCCGCTTTCGAGCTTGCGCAAGGCGTTAATGAGACTCACTCAACTTTTTATTGAGAGTAACGCCCGCGGCTAGGGTGGCCCCAGATCACTAGTGCGTGATCTCTCACCTTTGATTGAAACCATTGCCTCCGAACACACTACCAGCCATGTATGAGCTCTACCGAAACGCGTGTCTTACAACATTGGTACATTAATATATTCTAGGTATGGGAATCGAATAAGAAGTGTAGCAAAGCAGGAGCGGTGTATTGTTCAAAGAAAAACATTTTCGTTAATCAGAGAGTATGTGAGACGATAAAACGATAGCATTAAAGTTAAATACAAATTTAAAATTCGTAGTTATACCTTCTAGGATTCGTCGTAGTTCGATCACACCACTCTGCCCCAACGAAGGTCTGTTTTGGGTGCCAACTCCAGGATGTGCAAGGTTTTAATAGCTGTGATGACTTTGTTGATGGGCATTTTGATTCGCTGTCTAAGTAAAAATTCGTGCTATGTGGCCTGTTTGTTTGCTGTTAGTTGTAAGTTTAATATAGATTTATGTTAGTAAAGTTATTTCTCTTGTTAGTTACATTGTGAAATCAATCATATCTGTTTTATTTAGCCTAGTGTTTCTGTTCTAATCATTTAATTACCAAAGCTGTGTTTACCTATAAGTGATTGTTAGAATTAACCTTTTGCTTATAGTCTATATTTTAAAATGTAATATTGTAAGCAATTGTTGGTGAACTAAATAAATAGAACATTAAAGCTTTCCGAGTAACAACAAAATTATCCAGAATTTATACGCAAATTATCACAGCAGAATTGTGTAGGAAATCTTTTAGCTAAAGGGTTGCACTATTATATGTGGGATAATATCACATCAGATGTGGTTACATCTACTATTTCTGATTTTTTTTTTTTTTTTTTGTTTTCTTTATTTAAGGAGTTTAATCAAACATGATTATGCCACTCCATTGGGCCAATTCTTAAAAATATTTTACAAAAATTATATAATCATCTATAAAATATTTACTGTGTCCGCCTTCGCATACCTATGTTAACCATGTTGTATATCAGTGAAGCTGATTCAGATAGCGGATATGACAAGACACAATTACATCTCCCTACTTGTTTTAAATCGAAAATATCATATAACATAACATTATACCTAACATCCTCGTTCCGAACACATTCCACTATAATATGTAATACGTCTTCCACTATGCCACACTCTGTACATAGAGGAGATGGAACCTTTTTCATTAAGAATGCGAATTTATTAAGTGGAATGTGTCCAGATCGAAGCCTAAAAGCGGTGGTTAAAACACTCCGTCTCATTGAACAATCTTCAAACCATGGTTTTTGCCATGGTTCACTTTGAAGTGTCTTATACCATATCCCCTTCTCAACAGATCTCTTATCGAAGTGTACCTTCCATAACTCGTAACAATAAACTTTAATTAAATAAATACAGTCTGAGAAGACTGGCAAGACATGTAAAGGTTCACCATCGCTTGAAGCTTCCTTAGCTATACTGTCTACTCTTTCGTTCCCTACCAAGCCAATGTGAGAAGGGATCCATTGCAAGACAACGTCTTTAGAGTTAGCTTTTAATTCAAATAATAATTTAATAATACTGTAAGCGATCGGTGTACCTCTTAAAGAAGAGGTAACACGAGCCATATGTTGTAGGGAACTCTTTGAGTCGGTCAGAATTACAAATTTGTTGTAGTCTATAGATTTTATATATGATAGTGCCTCCAAAATAGCAATTAGTTCAAGATACATTATAGAGATGTTATTACAAATTTTGAATTTAATAGACATTTCAGACTGTGGGTCGAAAAATGCCGCTCCCATAGTATGTTCGTTTTCTTTTGAACCGTCAGTGTAAATCTTGTAATACGCAGCATAGTGCTTATCTAAATATAAAGAACATTTATGACGAAGCGATGTGGGATCGTGTTCTCTCTTGGTTTGGACTCCCTCAATTTTGTGCTTAACTGTGTCATTCAAATCATACCAGTTCATCCAGTAATCTAGCATGTACATGTCTAATATTTCCTTTGAATTGATATTAACATTATTAAATTTAGAATACATTTGTATTAACGTTGGAATTTTCTTTTTACGGCGCCAATATCTCTGACTAATATGGGAGTTTAATTCGCAGATGACTGAAACAGTAGGGTTATTAGAAATAGACTTACAACGGAACCATGTCCTACCAGCTAAATATATACGACGAATATATAAAGGTTGTAAGCCGAGCTCGCTCTCCATCACATGGATAGGAGTACTTTTCACAAAACCACCTATTATTCGCATGGCTTGATTCTGAAGTTTATCTAATTTAAACAAATTGGAATGGCAACTATTATCATAAAGGTAGCTCCCATAGTCTAAGCGGCTTCTAATAACAGATATGTATAATCGTCTCAGATGTTTAGGGTGCACGCCCCACCCTGGGCCAGCTAATACCTTGAAGACATTAAGTAACTTATAAGTTTTCTCATATAATTCATTGATGTGTTTAGACCATCTTAGAGAGGAATCTAACCACATACCCAAGTATTTCACGTTATTTACTTCTTGCAATGGCAAACCGTGAATTGAAACCGAGACACTTTTTGTATTAACACCTTTCTTAAAAATACATATTTTGCTTTTTGTAGGAGATACACTTAATCCTAGGTTTTCTAAATACATAACTAAATGATTTATTGATTCTTGAAGTATCTTACTTGAATCCTCCAGGTTTTTATTGGATATGTACAAGGCAAAGTCATCAGCGTATTGTGACAAATATACCTTATCAATGGCATTACATATATAATGAGTAGCAACATTAAAAAGTAATGGCGATAATGGGTCCCCTTGAGCTAGACCTAAGCCTGTACATCGACTTATAAAACCATGGTCGTTTTTTATTTTTAAAGTCCTAAAACTAAGAAAGTGCCATAGATAGTTACAAATCTGTGATCCGACACCTGCCTTATCTAATATATCTAGGAGAGAAACTATATTTATATTATTGTACGCGTTATCAATATCAATAAAACACGCCAATGTTGGAAGATCAGTTGAGAACCCTGTCTGGATCCTTGTTACAAGTCTAATCAAACTATCGAAACATGATTTAGATTTTCTGAAGCCTACGGTTTCATTTGAAAAAACTCCTTTATTTTCAAAGTACCACTCTAATCTCCTGTTAATGATTGTGTGAAATATTTTACAAACGCAGGACATTAAACTAATTGGACGTAGAGATGAAATAAGAAAAGGGTCACGACCAGGTTTAGGGATGGGAACTACATAAATATCTCGCCATTGCAATGGGGTGAAACCGGAAGATAAATAATAGTTAAATAGTGCTAGCAAAATACACTTTGCGTTTTTAGGTAAACGTTTTATCATTGAAAAATACATATTATCACAACCCGGTGCTGTATCGCTAGTTTTAATACAAGATTCTAATTCATTTAATTTTATGGGAGATTCTATTTTAGGGTTACGTGAGATAAATAAAGGCTTGTCAGGCGAGACATAAGCAGGACATAGATTGCATAGCAATAGCTCAATTCTAGGCGCGTCTAAATGTATATTTTGGGTTTTATTTCCCTTTAGCCATTTCATCTTTCTCCACATTTCACTGGCTGACGAAACTGCCTCTAAAGAGTTACAGAATTTATGCCAATTATCCGACGATGCCTTCCTTATGAGTAAACGCGAGTCTTTAATGCATTTATTGAGCGTTGTTAGATTTGCAGGGGTAGGATTTTTCCTGAACTGTGCCAGGGCCAATCTTCTTTTAGCAACTGATTGAGATAGGCTAGGGTTCCAGTATGGCTTCGGAGTAAAATTACTAGTAGGGTTTAAATTGACTTTTACGTATGGAATAAATTTATCTGCAGCTACATTTATGTTATTAATAAAGTTATTATATACATTTTGAGGCTCATCTGTTAGACTGAAATCAGAAAATGCGCCGTCGAGGCAATTTTCATACCCATGCCAGTCAGCCAATTTTAGGTTGCGTTTTCTCAAAATATTAGGGCTCAAAGTAATTGAAGTGGAGATATTAATAATAAGATGGTCACTACCTAGTGATTCATTGGTTACTTGCCAATTAAAAAAACATGAAATATCCGAAGTAGCAAACGAAATATCAGGAGAACTGCATTGTGAGGTTCCCGCGACTAACTTAATGCGTGTATGACTGTTATCATTTAAGGAGACAAAATTACTATCAGCCAGAGAATTAAATATCTGAGAGCCCCGAACGTCTGTTTTGTATGACCAAGTAAAATGATGTCCATTAAAGTCACCTAAAATTAACGATTTGTTTTGAAATTTGTAAAATAAGTTATCCCAGTCAGTTTGACGAGTATGTACCCATTGAGGACAATAAATCGCTACTATATTTTCAATTCGTCTGCAGTTAAAAATCTTAACATGTAATACTTGGATATCATCGTTACTAAGTACAACTCGACATATCTGGGCTTTAATAGATTTATGTGTTATGATACTAACCCCTCCATAATTGTCTTCACGATCCATTCTAAAAATATTGAAATTGCTAATTTTGATTCTACTATTTTGATCAAGCCAAGTTTCACTAATGACTGCAATATGTATCTTATTTTGTATTAATAGGTTTTCAAATAATAATAGCTTTGGTCGCAAACTTTGCGCGTTCCATTGTAAGATATTGATAACGGTATTACTATTAACATTATACGTACTAGCCATTTTGCGGATCACAAGCAATGCCAAACATTTTCTTAAGTAAAGACAAGTCTGTAATGTTAGTTATAATAGTCGATAAAAACCATTTTAAAATTATGTTAACAGTTAAACTAATCTTTTTGAACCAGTCGTACCTTTCAGAAAATATTATTCGTTTAATTTTGCTTAATGAGGGGTTAAAATTACAATTAGAAAATGATATTTCCGGATTCGATTGCTTATTACGTTCGTATGACTCGGCCTTACGGTTGCGCGTATCTGATGTATTCCCAATATGTTCTTCACTTGCGTTCCCGCTGCGTCGTCGTCGGCGGCGGCGGCGGCGCGAGTGTTGACTGATCGCCGCAGTAGTCGTAGTGCGCACGTCGTCCGTGGCGGGCGCGTGCTCGTCGTCCGATATGCATGACTCCGACGATAATGACTCATTTACATCTTGCAGTAGTTGATCCGACGAGAAGTGTTGTTTACGTTTAGTAGGCTTGTTAGAATATTCTCCCACCTTATGTGCTGCGACTACTGCTGCGTATGACTTCGGATTTGGTCCATAAGTTTGTGATTCCGTCGCACTGTTAAAAGTAGTATTTTGTCTGGGACTATACGTGGTTTTCTCAAACTGTTCATTAGAACGAGGTGAAAAAGGTGGTACGTACATCGTTAATGCACGACGGTATGTACAGTTGAACTCTGACATTAGGGACCTAATTTTCTTTTCTTTAATAAATGCAGGGCAAGATTTGACTAAAGACATATGGTTGCCTTTGCAGTTTACGCATTTATAAAAAGTCGTCTCACAGTTTGGGTGGTTCTTACCGCATTTGGGGCAAATAACTTTTAAGGACGGACATATTTTTACTGTGTGTCCGAAACGCCAACATCGTGAACATTGGGTAACTGGGAACACATAAGGTACAACGGCTACATTGACGTCGTATATTTTAATATACTGTGGGAGGTAGTTACCTTTAAAACAGATGCGTACAGTCTCGCTTATTGACCACCCAGATTCATAATCTCTCCGCTTTAAACGTTTTGCTGATAAAATCTCACACCTGTTATCTCTTTTGATGCATTCTAATAATTCTGATTCAGATAATTCAATATCTATTTGCCGTATGATACCATAGGATACATTTTTCTCCCACGTTTTTTGAACTCGCCATTCTTTTTCTGTAAAACTTTGACACTGCAATAACTTCTCAGCGTTTTCCTCGTTATCAAAACTGACGATAACTCTAAAAGAATTCATGAATTTAACACGAGTAATTCCTGTGATATTTTCCAAACTGAATAATTTTGCTAATGCAAACTGCTTAGGTAACTTTTGTGTACTAGAAATACTTATGTCAATCTTTTCAATTCTTCTTCTTTTCTCATTATTACCAACTATTGTCCAGTTTTCGTGATCATCCCCCTCCCGTTCTTCTGTAATGTGAATATTTTCCTCATTGTTGTGTTGTTGGTTCTCACCCTGAATTAAGTCATCTTCCTCCACACTACTTCCTTCCATACTAATGTTATCCATAACTTCTCTGTTCTCTTCCAATGCACCCTCACTCATATTGTACAAGAATTAATATTCGACCGCGCGTGATCCATCGACAGCGCGCGAGCGCGCCGGCGATAGGCAGGTAGGTAATAATACCGATAGCCGCACAGTTAATAGCTAGCTGTACACACGTCCTAATCGCTCAGTGAGAGAATGGACACTCGTTACTATTTCTGATTTAAATTATCATTTGTCAGCAACAGTTAAAAACATCCTTGCCGTGTCTAATATTTGTCTGTCAAAGAAAAAAAAACCGGGCATATATTAAGGTAACCTCCTACATATTTGTATGTCTGTATTTTAGTACGTTTTGCTATTGTAATATTATATGCTATTTTTTTTACCTTTTATTTGTTTTCCTTCATTCACGTATTCACATCATTAACCCTGGTTGTGTTTACAAACAGACTTAATAAGTGTACTGTGGTAGTAATCAGAATAGCATCGTAAAATCTGTTTTGCAAATAAACCCTCCTCAAGTTTAATTAAGTGGCTTCAACAGCTCAATTCAGTAAGTAATTAAAGAAATTGGTGCAGCTTTCGTGGGTAGGCTAAATTGTTGTTAAGGGCCATAGTATTACAATTTCACGGAAGAGGCTCTCGGCCACCCTGCAGCCGCGCGCAGGCGATCCACTCATATTTGTTAAATCATCGGAACCCTGTAATTTTGATCGATATCTTTATTGACGGCTCAAATTTATTGATCATTTCTTTGCAAACGTACGTATCTTGTGAATACAATATGGCGGCCTTAGTGCTGTCGCAAGTCGCCGCGATACTCGACCTTCTTGCGTTACTGTGATTATTGCTATGGTTTCGATTTTCAATAGCCATTTTATATCAGATTGACCCACTTAATTTCATTTGTGGAAAGACTGTATTTCACTTCATGTATAATGTATACGAGTACATGTTAAGTGATCATCGAGCTGTACTGCTTAATTATTTTTACTTACATGTACATACGAAGGAAAAGTATTCCAAGTAATCAACCGAAATAATATTTAAGCCCACAATATTACAGATTACTGCACCTGAGAAATGATTATTATTTTAATGATATCTGATGTAACGTAATCACCAGATTAAACTCGAAATATATAAAAAAGGCCAGTGATATGTGAAACTGTAAACAGCTTGGAGACGGGTAAAAATGATGATGAATTATTTGTTTCATTTATTTTATACTACATTGTATTATGAACTGAAAAACTAAAGTCTTATAAACCCCCTTCAAGGCGCTCCAATGTTCCCACCAACATTTTCTTTTTGTTTTCAATGATATGGGATATACCTATAAACCCTCAGAATAAGTATGACCGTTTCTTAACTAAACCTGTGTTTTATAGGCCTATGGCCTATGGCCTATTCCCGTGTAGAAAAGCCCATAACAAGCAACCAGGGTAGATTTTAACAAAATCTGCTATGCTTCGTCTCCTGGGAAGTAGAAACTTAATAGGTACTAGCAACTCGCCCCGGCTTCGCACGGGTAGCAGAGACGTCTTCAACAATCATCATCATATTTCAACCAATTTACGCAAAACCTTAACAAATTATATACCTAAACCTCATGAGGAAGCATGAGTCGCTCTATCTATTGGTGAAAACCGCATGAAAATTCGTTCAGTAGTGTTTGATTTTATCGAGAACAGACGGACATAATGTAATGATGAGGTAGAACAGCTTATGTAGAAACAAAGGCTGCTTCTTCAATATATTAAACAAACATCTCTGAAAGATAAGAATACTCAAACATATAGTAAATATTTTTAAAGTAACAAGTTTGTTAGGATACAAAACTACAAAGTTATCCCATAAATCGAGTTACGGAGGTCATAGTTCTAAACTAGAAATCAGGTGCGTCAGGTTAGACAAGAAAGCAAAGCAAAACCTACTTGGGAAAATACTTGTAGTAGGTATGCGATAACGGACCCTGGTAAGGATAAGGTCTATAAGTAGGCCTTGAATATATGTAAACGCATAGTTGAAAAACTATAAATTGCAGGTTATCATTCATTTTATAATACGCAAAGTTATTTTAACTGATTTTAACAGGAAAGGGGTTTTTCGGCAGATTTTAAATCTCGAGCATTTCAGATCGAAAACTTTATACAAATCTATTTATTAATACGTGAGGAGAATTCTTTGTACGCATTTTTAAGCAAACGTGCACGGACAGGAATTAAAACAGTTAAAACCTGGAACTCGCTACCAGCGCACGTGTTTCCGTCCCACTATGATCCCGGGTCCTTTAAGCGGGGCGTGTAAAAGCATCTCTCTAGGCCGCCATAGTGCTGGTCACCATGCTGCACTGTCCCTGTTTGCAGTGAGGATGGTGACCACCACTCTTGGATTCTGCTTGTGCTTTCCATCAGGCGAGGCAGAGTCATAAAAAAAAAATATGGTCAACGGATCTAGTGCTAATCATTGGTAAAGTTAGCAGTTTCGATGCGCAGTAGACAATTTAGTATGAAATGCTGCACTGCGCATTGCGCATGTCAAACAGCTACAATTCACGAATAGATCCTCTGACCGTATAGATTTTATTATAATATACCTACCTATTGTGCAGCGTTTCTATCATTTCTTAATAACATTTGAATTTCCGCGGATAGCTTTGATGTTCGTTCACACAGGTGATGTTCGTTCATTCATGTCTAATGCCTACCTACTCAAGTAAACAATGGAACACAAGGATATTCGAGCCAGGGCTGTACCCAGACCACGGGAGAGCCATGCTTCGGCATACGGCGGGCTCCACCGGAGTTATACCGCGGCCACACACAGAAAACCGGCAGTGAAGCAATGCTTGCATGGTTTTTCGCCGCGTGAGTGAGGTTATCGGAGGCCCTAACCCTTCCCTCTCCCCTATTCCCGTCCTTTTCCTGTCCCAGTCCCCCCTCTTTCCACTCGTCCCCCCTCTTTCCACTCGTCCCCCCTCTCCCCTACTCCCACCTTAAAGGGCGGCAACGCACTTATGACTTTTGAGTTACAGGTGCCCATGGACGGCGGTAGACATTTACCATCAGGTGACCTGTCTGCTCGTTTGCCCCCTATACAATAAAAAAAAAAGGCCCCCTTAGCGGGTGAGTGAATTTGTCATGTGATAAACGCAATCTGTGATTATGTGTGAAAGCGCGCCTGCCGCCGGGCGTCCAATACTTACTGTCGAGTATTGTTTTATTTGTATCCTATGATATTCCAACAGCCGAATGTTAATTGTACCTAATTTTTTAAATATATATTTTTCCAAAATGCAGTGCATTCGGATAAAATAGTCAAACAATAGTTTTCGTCATCTGTTAAACTGAGGGAGATAATATTTGAATGATTTAAATAATCCAGAAAAATCTCATCTTCAGAACACGCTGTTAAAGTGTAAGTAGGTAGTTAGGTACCTATTTTAGGTACTCAGTAGGAGAAGGTATGTATAGACTTACTTACCTTTTCATTTTATCTCTACAAAACCGACCTCCATAATAGGTAACTACCTACTCGTATCTATTTAGATATCAAGAGATACTCCATGTCAATATAAATACTGTTATACTAATAATATAACATCAAAATATAGTAAAAACTAAATAATTTACATGCCACATGAGAGAAACGGTGAATAATCTGAACCAAACCGACCAAAGTAGCGATTTTGCACGGGTGGCGGGCGCGATTCGCGACGTGTGATACCAAGCGCAGCTCCGAGCAAGCGTTTCGAAATAGCCGAAAAGAAAACTTTAATAACTTTGTCATTTCTAGTTGGATTTGAATCATTTAAAAAACGAAATGATCAGAATGTTATAGCGCATACGCCCCCATATTTAGAAATCTAATATTTTGTTATGTGACTGATCCTCATTGTTGTCAAACATAAAAAAATAAAACTTTACATTATCCACGTCCGTTCAAGACGGGTTTTCTCCTTTAAACGGCTGCAAAAGGGGGGTAGGTGATTATTGCTACGGTCAATTTTCAGACAGACCTCACTCACTCCTTCGGACGCCTGGAGCCCGATTTATATTGCTTGTTTCGTACCGACTTAATAAATATCGAAACACGGTGAATAGTCACTACAGAACAAGCAATCTCTAATATAGATATAAATGTGAAACAGTATAAAGTACTTAATAATGTTATCTTAAATTGCTGCACACACAGACAGTGTGTGCAGCAACTTCCACTACCTCATTAATAGTTTTAAGTCAGTCACAAAGGTACCGTAAAAAAGTGTTACTGTGGTTAAGAAACGTCTGTATAACTTTGATACGTATGCGTGGACCGTTTCCATTCACAATTATGCTTTTCCCATATTTTGCAACGGTTTTAAATTACGATCACCGTTTGCATGTAGTGTATTGATATAATATTATGGTGGTGGTGATTGTAAGCGCAGCAGGCGCTGGCTGCGTCACAACGTACGAGCGGTGCCACCATGTCACATGTTGTAGCTTCGTGTTCGCCACAATCGACGCTATTTCATCGATGTGTTTATCTTAACCTTCTCGCTGGAAGAACGGTGCTGTCCACGATGATTTATTCATATTCCTTCTACTTTCTCTCTTCGCGGAAACATTGTCGTTAGTATTTGTGACTATCGTTGTAATTATAAGCTCTCCGTATGAGGCTCTGGGCATACGACAAGTCCGTAATGGTTAAGTAAACAAACATTTTTCATAAAAAGACGACAGAAACATGTTGATGTGGTGGATATTCACGAGTTAAAAGGTGCGTTAACTGTTATTGGAATACTTGGGCCATTTGCACGTTGTCGAAATGCTTGTAACTTACCAGTGCTATAAAAATGTTTCTTTTTGTTTTACGAATTTAAGCTCTTTTTAAGTGACGCGATGATTTCAATGACTGGGATACTCTTGTGAATATCAATCGAGTACACGTCATATTTAATGTTAACTTGAAATTATTTGCTCTTTTAAAGTTTATAATTTTGCCCGAATTATGCCGTTTTTCGGTTCTATAGCTCAAAGTTTAAGAAAGGACTTCTCTTTTAAACTTCTACGATTACACTATGAACTGTGAATTAATTTCGAAACTATACAATCAGTAATGTTTATTAGGAAAAGGTATGATATGTGTGAGAATTTAAGTTGAATGGTATTGAACGTGGCTGAACGATTGATGAATGCCAGTGATTGTACGAGTAAGGCATGAGAGGGGGAAATTAAAATATATACGACGTGATTTCAGGACGAAGAGAGGAACGCATAATTTTGTAAGATAAAAAGTAAAGAAGAAAATTACTGTAGTATTCTGACAATACAAGTGTTTTAAATCGATGGTGGAGTCTGATTTTCCTCTGAGCACTACATATAATGCAATAGAAATAATGTATATTTTTTATATTAAAGATAAAGTTATCTTTAAAATTAATAAGAAGAAGAAAAATAAGAAGAAATTTATAAGACATTTCACATGGCTAAACCTTAAAAACAAGTTTGCATTTTTTTCTAAAAATTTATATTCTTTTAAGTTATTCCAATTATCTTCGCCGGAATGCTCATATTCTCATAACTCTCACGCACCTTCCTATTTAAAAGGACGATTTGAGTTCTTACGATCATCTGAAAATCTGATATTAAAAGTGCCGGTGCATTCAACAACTTTCTTTGATAAATCATTTATGGTTCTGTCTGTTCGTTTGTTTAATGCATTACCGGTACAAATACGACATATATATGTGTGTGTGTACATGTGTATATAAGTACTTGTCTATATCTCGAATAGTACGCCATCACCTTCCTAAAGTTGTCTGGTAGAGAGATTGTGCTCTGATTTGTAAGATAATTATTTTTTCAACTGTATTCTATTTATCTATCTATAAGGCACTCAAGATACCTTATTCTAAAAATTATTTATCTGTTCGTTTTTATAGTAGCAAAAGAGTGCTTTAATGTGTGTACGTTTTAAAATATCGGTTAATTTTGCGCTAGCAGCTGACTCAAACTCGCGCTTTATACAGTTTTACCTTTAGCACTACTTGGTTTAGTTGTCTGTTTTATCCTCTGTGTTTAGATTTAAATATTTAAAGGATTATTTGAAAAAAAAACACTTAACCTTTGAGTATTTTGTTCACAAATTAAGGTGAAAATAAGTAAACCCTTTGGAAAACATTGCAAAGGGTTTTGGTTGGTTTCTTTGCTGACCGGCTGCTTGCCTGACGCCAACTCTCCTTACGCATGTAGTCGTTTTAATACGAGAAAGAAGTAAGAAGTTAAATTTGTATAAGGAAAAATGGGTAGGGAGAGGAACTTAGGCTAAGGGATCCCGCAAATCTCGGATGGGGTCGCGTCCCCGAATGTCCTGTATTTCCTGTGACAGGAGAGGTCACTAGGGCAAAGACACCAGCTGGCTACCGGCTACTATTATACTTATATTTACCTATACTATATTTATAAAGGGTTAGTCAGAATGAGTTCATGTTTGCAGTAAGTACGCCTCAAAGCACACACTAACAACGCCTGGATGTCTCCGGGGTTGGATTTAAAGCTTATCAAGGTATACACGTCTTTAGATAAGTATTTTCTTTTTCGAGGATGTCATCTTGAAGAAGGAACGGACGAAGCGATTAAAGCAGTAGAACCTCAGATGAATCGAGTATCGGTCGTATCGAATATACTTACGGCAACAGCATCCATATTGTAATATAATATCTCAATTTAAATCTCATTGATAATCGTGACCGAGGTATATTACCGAACATTTAGACATTTAAGGTCTGATAATACACCTTCATTTACTTTACGAACTCAGGAGATTTATAATTTTTGTTCCACAATGATGTACATATATGAAAGAAGAAGAAGAAAGAAAATCCGTTTATTTTGGTGCTGAGATACAAGTTATACCAATTAATATACCTATATCTATATCTATAAGTATATCTATAAAAAAAAAACAGAAATCGGAATCTAAAATACAGTAAGTAGATACATTAAAAGAAACAGTGGAGGAACAATAATGTGTCTCGCGTTAGCACCAAAATAGGTATCCAGTTCAGCTTAGTGCCAGATAAGAATCGGGCGCTGATTTTCAACTGGAACCTTTAAATAAAGTATATATAAAGTGTACGTACATATATACATACATACATACATACATATAAATTATAAAATACATATAATATACAGAATAAAACACGTAGGTACATAATGTCAGAACCAGTGTTAAATTAATGTGTTGCCCATCATATAAATTATAATAAATTACATATATCTACAATATGTATAATTAACTCACTATATTACGCCCTAAAGAGGGGAAAACAAATGCACAAATGATTTTTATGAAGCTATTATTATTATTATAAATTTCATTCGAATTTCGAATTCTAGAATAGTAGAATTAAAGACTCGTAAATAGTAGAAAGAATAGTAGAGACAACACTCCGTGAACGAACAATTTTTGTTGGTTTTAACTCATTTTCGAACACCCAAACTCGTGACTGGTTTTTTTGTTTCGGGTTCATACTCGTATATCCAGGATTCGTCACCTGATACGATGTTGTATACAGCATTTGAGGATCCTGCGTGGAATCTTTCGAGAGTTCTGACGCACCAAGTAACTCGAGCCGCTTTTTGCTCTTCACAGAGCGAATGCGGTATCCATCGGGAAAACAACTTTTTTACACCTAATTGTTCATGCAAGATTATTGGTATTTGACTCATGCCAATGTCTAAAGTTGCCTGAATTTCGCGGTATGTCACATGTCGATTTTCCTCAATCAGCTTACGCACAGCATCAACGTTTTCTTGGGTGACTGTAGTTTTTGGACGACCTTGACGGGGATCATCACTGAGCTTGACACGTCCACGTTGAAATTCAATGAACCAGCGATAAATTGTGGTTTTGGATGGGGCTTCATCACCAAATGCAGAAATCATCCGGTCAACACACTGTTTTTGCGTTAAACCACTTCGAAAGTCATAATAAGTCATCGCTCTTGAATTTTCTCGAGTCAATTCCATTTTCTCAACGACTAAACAAGTTTGACAAAACCTTGTGATAGGACCGAGAATCTTTTTTTAAATAAATAAATGGTATTCGATTTTTAAGACCAAGGTGTTTTCAATTAAAAAGATTTTGATATGCCAGAAACAGTGGAAATATTCCATTCCCGATACTTTTAGTGCAGCCTATGTATAAACCTATACTTATTAAAAGAGTATTGTAGGGATGAAATGTTCGTAGTGACTACTGGTCAGATAATATGGTCCCAATTCTGTTACTTCACTCGCTAAATTAAAATTCACTAAATTTTCTTCATATAAGATGTTAACCTTGTTCATTTCAAAACAAGGTCTTATTTCAAATTGAAACAAGTAGGTAACATATGTCGCTATCGAAATAAGTAATTTATTTGTCGACTAAAGTCTGATACGCTTAAATACACTTTAATACCACGTAGCAAGAGGCGCTATCCGTTGAATGCCATCTCTTTTGCTCTGTGTTCTTAGGAAGCGTCTTCGTAGGTGTAGATTAAAAACACGTCATCCTTGTTCGTTTTGAACAAGTTTTTATACGGCAATTATACAGCGTTTGAATAAATGGAGACTCTCGCTGCGTGGAAATAAAGTTGAGTATACGTTGACAGGTGTTAGTGAAATTTAGCGGCGCTGAGAAATAGATGCTAGTAACAAATAGACCTTATTACGAAGAAAACTAGGTTGATTTCATATGAAGAAATTAAGTCAGGTTTTAGTTTAGTCGAGTGTACAATAGAATCGGCACCAATATCTAACAGTTTAATGGGTGTCAGATCGTAAATAATCGCGTTATACTATGAATTATTGAACGAAGGTGGACGTTATAAATGTCAAGTTAGTTATAAATTTCCCCATTAATATGGCTGAGTAAATAAAATTAAAAGCTATTTTTATTTATAATATGATGTAGACGCGGAGAGACAAATAAAGAAACTAAAAGTGATTTCGTGCGAGGTCGCCTTTGTGTACTCGCTGTGGCCGGTCATATTAAACACAGAGGTGGAAGCAACACCTCTACAGCTATTACTTTACAACAAAATTATCATTATAAAATAGTAGTTCTCCAACCTTAGATCTAGTACAGGGAAAACGTTTTCTAATATCATGGAAGCCAATATGTTTACGACAATTAGCTATTGTACATTTGTAGAGAAACGGGTGTTGTGTCCCTCCAACATAAAGGGAGGATCCTTCGACCAGGCTAGATGATCATGCCCAACTGTTGATGTTGGGAAGTTGTACATTTGTATGTATACTAATCGGTGCAAGACCTTTCATTGCGCGATGTAGGATCAGTAGTTACTCCGTAGTTCAGCGTGTCTTTATTAGATAACATTCAAGTATGTGAATATCGCCACACATTGCTAATGCACCCTTAGTCACGTGTTAATTTGTGAATCTCTCAAAAGCAAAACTCGGCTAATTAACTGACAAACATTCGACTCATAGTACGAATTTATGCCGTAAGTAAATGTGAGAATGAAATACAATATAAATATACTCGACGTTCGTCAGTCTTAATGGTTACTGTTAAGGTATTACATTAAGGACAAGTACGGTGTCTAATAAATCCCCACGTCACGGAAATATCTACAGAACCGCCGTAAGCGTAGAAATTGATCACTGAAAATAAAAAACAAAGTCGTGGTCCAGTTACTCGTAAGCAATTATTCTTTAGTGAAAATACAATAGCCGCTTTATATAAACGTACATTTAAATCACTCAAGACTTTCAATGTCTTAAAATAAATGGTGTAATAAATTATACTAATAAATATGTATAAGTCGAGACACTGATGTCTTACAAAAATGCAAATTTAAGTAGTCGGGTAACAAAATAAAAAACAAATACATGACCACATAAAGACTAAGTGTTTCTATGTCATATAATCAATAACTACGAGATTGTACATAAAAACATTACACGCTTTTATATTTTAATTTGAAATAAAAATACATGTTCCTCAACGGCGATTAAAACTTAATAAATATGCTTGAAGTAATTTTTTTACCAGCGATGCAATTGAATGGAACAAAAATGTCAGTTGAATTATGAAAGCGATCGATAATGAAAATGTTGCTACGCATGCAGGCCAGTAGAAAGTGTCTCGACCTGCGTGAGCTTTCGTTAATTTGGCAACTCGGCTCGGGTCACTTGAACCTCAGGTCACATAAATATGTCGGCACCCCGCCCCCGGCACTACTTTGTTTGTTAATATACTGCCAATTATAATCAAAGTACGCGCACTTGCCAGTCGCCCCTACCACATCGATTTCTTAATCTTTTTAAATCGACCAGATTTCCTCGTTCCCGTATATCTGCTGAGATCATTTTACATGAACGTCGACATTTGTACATTTTTGTCGATTTGTTATTGGAATTCCGAAGGCTTGTTATGTTTCCTAAAGATAAGTACCTATCCAATTTTATTGGAAACCACAGACTGATGTTTTCAACTTATAATTATCCTTTTTAAATTTGACATTGATTTGAATTATATTCGTTAGTTCCGTTTTAGTTTATGTATCTATTACAAGCTGTGTTTACAGTAAGAAAGAATGTGCATAGTGAGTGATTGCAAAACATAGAGATTGTAGCGCCGAAATATTATTCCCACGGTGCGGTACGCGGCCAAGGTACGATGGCGAGACGCTGTCGTCCATCAACATCATTATCTATTAAAAATATCGCGTCATATTGTTCACTATTTTGTATAAAGTTACTTTTTGCATCGGCTTCGTCTCGTTATCGGAGAATATCTCAAAACGCCTATAAATCACTACAATAGTAATTATGAAACGCTCAACTCTCACGTGTTCAGATAACTTGCAAAATGTTTCGAATATAACATTACTCTTTTACATAAATAAATTTCGAATTTTAAAACACGAAGATTAAAACTAGACCATCTTAATGGATTGGTAAAAGGTTTTGTATTAACGCGACTGTTTACTTTTGTCTTTTGTAAATATTTTTTTTGATGCAGATTTTTACATATGTAAAATACTAGAGCGCTAAGTTTCGACGTGGTACGTACAATATATAATCCGTACTATAAGGAGGGTGCAATTTGATTTCAGATTGGTGCAATAGTCCGTACTTTTGCCGGCTCGTTTGGCCGTTGATTTTTTAAGGTTTCTTAAACTTGAGGTAAACATTCCTCTGTATACCATGCACCAGTAACATTCTTCCCTTTATCGAACACAACCGTAGCCAATAATTCTCTTTTAGTAATAAATACAGCAACCATTATTTTCTTTACGGATCGGAGCATTTTCACAGACGTCGGTGGTGGTTCATCTTCACACACTCACACTTTACTGTTGGATTTAGTGAGACCGTCGAAATAATACAGCCAGGGTTCATCACATGTAACAATCGAGTTTGCGTAGTAGTACACCAGCCGTCTTCATATTTTTTAACATATCAGGAGACCAAGTCACACCCTGCTCCCAAAGTGCATCATGCATCAAGTGCGGTACCCAGAGTGAACAAAGTTTCCGTATTTTCAAATGGTGGTGAAGAATTTGATGAACATTTGCAGCATTTAACTAGAGGGTTACTTCGATCTGTCGATATGTCACACGTTGGTCTTCCTCCAATAATTGTCGTACAGTCATATTCTTATCGGTAGTCAGTTCTACCTGCCAGACTTTGCATCATCTTCCAAGTTAAAATTGCTGCGATTGAATTGAATGTACCACCTTATCCTTAGAGTTTCCCTCAGAGCACTCCTCGTTTCCTCGAAACATGTTTGTTTAGTTAAGCCACGCTTAAAGTTATACAATATAATTACACGAATGTCATAACGAGAGAAGCCCGCCACTTTCATTTAGAAAATTAATTTAATAATCAATCAAACGATTCCTTGCGTAATTTTTTTTTATATTGCATAGAGTTCAACTAATACTTTATTAATGTACTTTTGATTAATAATGATATAATATAGCAATATCAAATAAGGTTTTATTTTAAAATGTATGTTGATGCCAGATTCCATATTTAAAAAAATACCGTATCAAAGGGCACCCTACTGCTTCAGCGATTCTGGATCCGTTCAGAGTGGCTCACTACTCTATGCAAGGTCATGCTCACATTGTCTGGGAAGTATTTATATTCAACCCAAAGGTAGAACAGTTGACCTTAGTTAATCACATCTTTATTTGAATCGCTTCAGACGCGGTAACAGTTATCGAGGTTCTTAACGCAGTTGATCAATTAATAGAATTGTTAAGGCTGTTGAACCCGATAATGGGTTGCTAACTAGTGTGATAGTAGCTTCTTATGCTTAGATAGTTACTTTTAGTGTGATGTAACAATATCTTAAAATCTCCTAGAATCCACTTCACTTTAACGAGAGTAAAACTATGCATCAAAGTTTTAAGGTTTGAGAGTTTTTCAATAGTATCAAAAACTCTTAAACCTTCGAGTGTCTGACAGCCTGTATATTTCGTTACAAAACCAGCCAAGATACCTATTAGATATAAGTAACACAAAGCGAATTGACCATTTTTAGTATTCATGTCTCTCTGTTTCTTACGTCATCGCGAGAAAACGGGCTGTTTGGCGAATTTTGATAGAAAGATTTTAGTTTAAAAACCCATTAATTAGACCTACATACATAATTTCGATCGGTTAAGTGTATAATATAGCGTGACCTCTAAACTCCATGTGGTTATATTCACTGCAGAGGTTATCCAATTAATGCTAATAGTTCATCAAAGGCGACCGGAGACAGTTACAGGGTACAGTTTAGTACATTATGATATATATATATCTAATATTTCTGTATTCAACGACGTATTTGCTTCGATAAATAGACTTGTTCTGTTTGATAGATATAAAATTACTAATAATCTGTTGTTCTAAGTTACTAAACCATATAGGAACAATGTACAGTGATGTTACGACAACTAGCCGTGGTCACCACTTCAGCGAGGATAATAGCAAAGGGGCATGTTGGACCAGACCAGAGACTTTAATGAGGCGTCATATATATGCATGTATAAGCAAACATTTGGACCGGTCGTATGACAAGTATGTATTTAACCGTACACAGGTTAAGTTTTTTGCGCGAAGCTGCCTACTTGTTACGTGAGGCAGGTAATTTAGGTGGACGTAGGAAGGCAAAGTGATGCTTTTTACAGTGGACGCGAGGCTACGTGTCAGGCTATGGGGCAGGCGGTCGGTGGGGCGAGCGGTAATTGCGTCTCAGTCCTGCCTCGTCCTAGAAAGCTCACGGCACTGCTTCGTTACGGCCCTTAAGACTGATTTATGTCGGTAATAAATATTTTTTGAAAGTTCGAGTGCGATAATAACTCCATTAATTTTGATTAATGACAATTTCTTAAAAGTGATTTTCTGAGTTGCTATTTTTGTGCACGACCTGTCTTGCCATGGATGGCAGTCTGCCTTCCACAATTTAATTAAGTCAGTGCTCTCTGACCGATCGTTCTCAATTCGATTGTAAACCAGTCTGCTAATATTTATCATGTTTTATTACCTTTTTCCATTTCAATTTGCAGATGTCATTATTCACAATTTCTTTTTTGTACTTATTATGTAGCTAGCAACGCATCTGAAATATAATTCTATTGCAAAGTGTATGCTGTGCTTTATTTCTCGGAAATATAAACTGCGTCGCGATCGTAAAGTATTTGTCCTGAAACAAGCTTATTTTCCAAGGAGAAATACATTCCGAACAGTGCTTATCGCGGGCGGCCGCTTCGGGTGGCGACACATTCAACACATTTGCAATGCGAGATATCCCGCATTACCATAAACAGTACAAGGCGGAGGGCACGCCGTCTATCGCGCTACGACATATAAATTATTCAAAATAAAGTATCGCTTAACCCCTGACACGCGCGAGCGCTGCTGGTCCCGGCAGCGTCGCGATCGCGCGCAACCTCATTCGTCCTGCCATTTGATTCTCCCTCAAGCGAACGAGACGTGTCCCTCGTGACATGTGAACCATCAGACGTAAGCCATAGCCAAAACCAGCTCCCAGTGTTAAATTAAAATTTTTGACCAAAATATGTGTATGGTTTTAGTTCTATAGGCACATCATTAAAGAGCCTGGCTATACATAATTCAAATAATAATACGTAAAATATCGAAAGAATAATTAACAAAACGAGGAACGTGGTCAAGTAGTTTAATATAAGTGAGCCGCTTAGCGTATGGAATTCATATTATGAAGTATTTAATGTGGAGCGCTACGGGAGTGGTGGCGGCTTACGCGCGCATGTAGCGAGGCCTCGTGCGCACCCGGCAGGAACCGCAGGACGCTGCTTATTTACTTAACAGCTTTCGCAAAACGGCCCATTACGGATAACTGTACTAAATAATTACTGCAATGTGCCTTTCTATTTCTATGCGCGCGCGTGCGCTTCCACCTGCCGCTGATCACTGTAATTATTTACTATGCATGAATGCGGCGCGCGGCGGCTGTCTAGGACGACTCGGACAAAGAACGGTCACTTCTGCAACGGACTGTTCATGGACAGGTTCCGATATCGACAAGGGCGTGCTGCATAGCAATTTTAAAACAAGCTCATTAATTCACATATACACGAAATGACTCCTAGACAAGAACATGACTCAACTCAACAAAACTGAATTCTCTATTACCATTTTATTTTTTTGGATGAAGTCTGCGCAAGATTATATCTTTGAACGTCTTTAGCAGATGTCTATGTTAATGGAAATGATTGTTAAAAACAAGTTGTCCTGTATTTTTAAATACATTTATTTTAAAAAGCTGAAGATATATATTATACGTAGGTTAAGTATTAGGGGTATTTTAACTTCGTTTGTGGTTCATCTCGCAGATTTTTCGTTATGTCTCCATATAAGTACACTGGCTGACCTGCGGAACCTCGTCTGCGTTTATAAATTTTCCCCGTTTTTGCAACATTTTTCATTGATCCTCCGCGTGGTTACAGCGTGATCGTAGCGTGATTTTATATAGCCTGTAACCTTCCTCGATAAATGGGCTATCCTACACTAAAATATTTTTTCAATTCGAACCAGGAGTTCCTGAGATTAGCACGTTCAACCAAACAAATTCTTCAGCTTTATAATATTAGTATAAATTTTAAAAACTTGTGTTAAACATTTGTAAAATTTAATATTATTACAGTTGAGATAAAAGTTGCAATAAAAAAACAAATAAAAAATATGTAAATGATCGCAGATAGTGATATTCTTAAAACAGTAGCACTTTTATATTTAAATATCTACTAACAAGCTAGCTCGCTAATTATAAAATTATGTATGCATTTAGGAATTAACACGATCGTGGTTCAGGTACTCTACTTACCTTTAACCATCTGACGATTTCACCATATGTTGATCGTGATTACAGGTTGGCTATAACTACGGCAAGTCTAACGTGGTCGAAACGATGAAGATATAATCGTATATTCCACAACAGGGCAGCATCGTAAGTAAAAAAATTAAGAGACAGAAACGGTAAATTTACATATATATAAACGATTTATTAAATTATCTAGTACTTATGTATTTATTCACAGTATATTCTAACCAATACATCTAAAACTACGTTTCTAAATACATATATACCTACAAAGTATATACCTATATCTAACAGTAGATAGATAACACCATTGTAACAGTGCTTTCTGCAAAATAATAAATGATTTGATTTGATTTGATTTGATAAGCAACACACTATAGCATAAGGGCAAAAGTATCACTCTGCACAAATGGCAATTAAATAGCTACTCACATATCGGGAAACAGAGTACAAATTCTCTCGTACCTCCGATTCGCTCCTTTTTTTCTTTGCTCACCATACTAAACCACTGCAAGCATGGCAGAGATATTTCGCATTCGGTAGTGTTGTGATAGGCGGTTATGAAAAGAGAAATTTATGTATTTAATTACCGAATGTATAATAGCGTGGATATCTGTTAATTACCAGGGACGTCGGCACCTTTGACGATGCCTACATAACGTTAATATATTAGATTATACGATTTATTTGTTAGACACAGAATTATTTTTCTAGCTATTATACGGTCACGCGAGTTCAGTACTTTTTCCACATACCAAAAGTGTCCAACGTGCCTAAAGAAGTTTTCACTCCAAAAATCGTCGTGCAATGAGACGAAATAAGCAAATATGGGAACTAGGGGACGTTGTGACTTAACCAACAAGTCTGTCGAGTGCATGCAAATTTAAACTAAGTTTACTTACAAAGTCTATGACTATGGTAGCAAGCTTGTCCGAAACCACCGCGTGTCTCTTAGATATACGTACTCCACAACGAATCGCTTAGCGTATTATGTAGGTAGGTACCAAGCAAGCGAGTCGCGATGGTTTTCAAATTAATTAAACTTACATGTTGTCATTGAGATAAATATATATATCGATGCATGTTGTTCTTTTACAGATTAATATAACAGAATTATATAACTAAGACAATGACATGTCACAAGATGGGTCTTAAAATGATTTGAAATGACATTTTTGATAATAATATCAGGAATATTTTTTATTTGCCTAATTTGACATTTTTTGTCTTTATTATTGCGTGTTTTTATTATTATTAAAAAATATGATTAGTAAAGTTAGTATTTATGATTTTATGTATAATTTTAACACAATTTTATATTATTTGTGAAAAGAATTAAAAAATAAATAAATTTTATGTTATCAATAGATATTATGACTACAAACTATATTGCTATTAAGTATATATATTGTCATATATTTTCAATATTAACAACCTGAATCACTTACATTAATTACGTTACGACCACATTTTTTTCATTGGCGCTGATGTCAATGCATCAACTACTCTATGGTATGGCAAATATCGTTCAATGGACACAATCCGACCATGTGCGGTTGAACATTTCATTACAGAAATGATTCTATTCGTATAAGTATAATAACTAGAATACCTACACTACCAACGTTATGGAGATTATTGCGCTGACAGGTTGACACACGAAGAGTACCGTAAAAATTTGTGGCATGTCTTTTCAGATCCATCCTGTACTGGTCACCGCCTCATTATGTGCGCATTCATTTCAATTTATGTATGTATGATTCCTGGACTCGTCTATAGTTCTGGATATCGCTAAAAGCGGGGATTGAGTAATTAATGGCTCACTTTTTGCAGTGAGAATAGGAAAGGTATATTATGCGGAATTTGTGTAAACAGCTGTGAATTAATTTGCTGCACAGATTACTAAGTTAATTTGGTAGTTACTACATAACAGATAAATCACTCCCTACAAAAATATCGATATCTACCGTTTTAATTGCCTCCTCTTTCCGGACTTTAAAATGTGTATTACCTCTTCAATAATTTTTTTCATAAAAAAATTACAATTGCTATGTGAAAAAAATGCGTTATGTACTTAATTAAGTAGATAACGCATATTTTTCATTTCCAATGTTTTAGTATACAAAAATCCTACATGTGTTTTATTTTTATATAAAGTTTAATAAGAAATGATTGGCCCCTGGGTGACCGAGCTTCGTATGGCAGCGTTGGAAAATTGCGTTTTTGTTCAGGAAAAATGCCTAAGTATTGTAAAACTTGGGGTTCTCAGGTATCCGGGTACGGTGTCCTTATCGAGAGGAGAATAATTTAAAGAACAAGCAAACGCAATATGCTTTGTAATCAGGATCAAACTGTTCATACAACAATGATAAATTCAAACAAATTAATTAATATTAATATTTCTTGAAACATTCCGTGCACACCGCACGGTATCTGACACATCAGTCATCAGTCTTTTAGAACGAATCTCTTCCCTTCTATTTTGATTTTTTCTGGAATAAATCGAAATGTTCTACATTCGAGTTCGGTGCCACCAGCTAAGACCTACGTGCCTTTTCCAAGAAGTTTGCAATCCAATCGAAGGAGGATACAAGCGGCGCGGAGGGCTTATCACAACAGTATATAGATAAACCTAAAAAGTAAATTCTTAAATCCCTGTTAAGATACATGAAATTTACAAAAATCATATATACACCTGAATTGCTCGTTAAAAATTTTTAAACTACATAGATACATTGCAATTGGACCGTAGAACCTTTTATTTTTAATAGGTTTTTAAAGCGGGGTGTTCTAAATAAAACACAATTAATTGGATTCTCTTTCATTGTACCTGATACCAAGCCACCAAAAAAATAAAAAAATACAAGCTACTGGACGGGACAATAAACTTTAAGCCCAACTCAAATGTTTCTTAGCTCCACAATCCTAACTAATCTTACTACACAAATTCAGCAATCTTATCATAACTGTTAACAGATATTAGATATTTAATAATAATAATAATTCCACACATTTCACACACGGTCGTCTGATCCCAAACTAGGCAGAGCCTGTACTATGGTAACCAGACTACTGATAAACATACTTATATATTTCTAAATACCTACATACATATTATAGATAAATTACCAGACACCGAACAAATTATCGTGCTCATCACACAATTATTTGTCCTTTTTTTTTTTGTGCGTGTGGAAACCCCCCCCCGTCCGTCACCCCACCGGGGTTTTAGGTGGGGCGGTGTGTCGGAATCGAACCGACTAAAAAGACACGGTGTGCCGTACTGCGCCTCAAAAAGGAGGGGTCCGGGGACAGCTTTTATTAAGACATCCGGACCCCCCCCAGCGCCTGCCCGCAAAAGCGCGGGCACCACCTCCGGGTAAGAACCTCTCAATTAGGCGACGTCCAGGCACACGCGTACGCCCCTCCTCGCGGGGAACCACTATAGCGGGTGGAGGGGAAAACCCATCCCGTCCACCCGCGGCCACACTCAGGGCGGCATGAGGCGCTGATAAGCACGCCTCCGCCGCCCGGTTTGCCGACGGCGAATTAGGTCCGAGTGGAGATCGTCCTCCCGGACCCTTTCCGCCGCTTCCTTCTGCGAGATGACGTCCTCACAGAAGGTCGCGACCGCGGTAAAATTCCTGTCGCTACCGGCCATGGAGCGTATGACGGCCGGTAGCGAGAGATCCCCTCCGACGACTGTAGTGAGGGCCCGAAGCTGCGTCGCCCAGGCGGAGCAAACCGCCAGCGTGTGCTGAGCCGAGTCCTGACTACAGTCGCAGTGGTGACAGGCGGGACTCAATTCCCTCCTAGCGACCGAGTGCAGGTACTTCCCGAAGCAGCCTTGCCCGGAAAGAACCTGCGTCAGTCGGAAGGAAAGGGTTCCGTGCTGCCGCCCTGCCCACTCGACAATTATTTGTCCTGGGCGAACCCACGACCTCTGGCTTAGCAGTCAGGGTTACTAACCACTAGACCATCAGGCCGTCATTTATTTATTTCTCTCTCAGAACTTGAAGATGGCTGATGAATTATTATCCTCGGTGTTAGCATAATACCAGCGCTGCTTCTTATGAAGTAGCGTAATGCTGAGCTAACGACTATTTTTGGCTCATGCCGAGGTGCTTTTAATTTATAATTGTTGTAACACTTTTCCTTGAATTTCTTGTGCCTTTGCATGAATGCAAAATAAATATGTTTCTTTCTCTTTCTTTCTAATATTGTAAAAGCGAAAGTTTGTGAGGATGGATGGATATTTGTTACTCTTTAACGCAAAAACGGTCTGAACGGATCTGTATGGTAAAGGTAGAAAATCACAGTTTCATCCAAACAAAGTTTCAGAATAGAGTACTCGTTTCGTATCACAAGACTATGCAGTATCGGTTGAGAAGATAATTATTTGATTTTTGTAAGTCATGTTTATGCAGTGGCCTCGTGTTCCGTAACCTTGTCAATATAGACATCATGTTCGAGTGGCGTCTTTGAGCCTTGAAATATATCATCGACTATCAGGATGTCTGTTGGCATAGCCTTATTCAGATAAATATATAATATATTGCTAACAGTGCTATTGAGATACACTTTTAAATATACAAAAAAATATAGTGTGTAACATCGTTCCTTGATTATTTTTAACATTTGTCATTAAATACTATACTTATTGTAATCGTTTCTGCACGCAGCTTTGAACGCGAGTAAGTCGAAAATGGCAAATAATCAGAAGCGTACATTCTTTCGATACATTTCTACGGAGGGAGCGACTAATGCAAAGGAAGAAAGACTGCTACTGTCAAAGGCACTACTGTCCACTTTACGAAATAGATCCATTTTACACTACCACAGCCACTAGGTTGTGGTGGTGTAAAACGGATCCTTTTCTCCCTCAGTACGAAGTAGTTTTAAATATTTTAGCCTCTAACGTTTACTTGAAGCTAAAAAAGTTTAGATGACATAACTGCAACTGTAGCATATACGGTGCAATGTAACATATTATGTAAAATATGTACATTGTCAAAAAGATATTTAATTTTAAGTGTTTGTAACACCAAATACTGTTTCAATTCTCTCTCTATCTCTTCTCTGTTTAATCCCCAATGAAACCCAATAAGGTAACATTTGAGATTAAACATGTATACGTAACATGTATACTATATTTAAAATTATCTACATGCTCTTCTGTTTAACGTTATAAAAAATGTTTTGTATGTATAGCATTTGGTTGACCGAATCTTAACGCCCTTTTATATAGTACGTGGGGTACACTGAAAGTTTTGCGTAACTCATTAATAAAACAATTTACATGGAAAATAATATATTTACTGCTTTTTGAAGTATTCTCCAATACATTTTAAACACTTTTTCAGTCATTCAACGAATTGCCGTAGACAGGCAACATATAGCGAACTTTTCCAGCAAAGGCTCTGCTGACCAGGTGTGGCCGATCTTTGGCTGTTATCAAGATTTAATTCGAAATGTTTTTCGTCTCTGTTTAAGTTAAGTTTTCAACTCAACAAGAATTCGACATCTTACTCAACTATAAAAGGATGGCTGTAAACTTTTATGGAACTTAGTTAGATTATTTTTATCTATAGAACCAATGAATATAGAACACATATTCACAAAAATAGTATAACAATAATAGGCGTTTCAAATTATCAGCACAATGAGCTAGTCATGAATCAGTGACGCGCGCGGGCGGAGCCAGACAATTGAATTGATAAGCGGCTTTCTAGAGAACGCAGCCATTGTAGGTACCGTAGATTTTTCGACAAACCACGATATAGTTAACCATGTATGGTACATATTATTGTATATTACGGTGTATAACATTAAGAAACAACAGCAACCATATGGTACTTGATAAATTTTAACTAGTAAGTATATCAGGCTTTAAATCGAATTTACCATTACCAGGAATCCCAGAACTATAATGCTGGGCTTAACAGCGGTACGGGCGGGCGGTATCATGGCACTCTATTCGACACCCTAACGCCAATACTCATGAATGCCAAAATAAATTATTCAGCACTCTTCGCGTCCTTTATGTTCTACGGAATGAGAATGAAAGAGTGTTGCAAGAGACTTCTCGCACTGACAGCAGTCACGAGGAGGAGAAATGCACGCTGAGCACTCTATAGGAGTATAGTAGTAAACTATACGATATCTTCGTAATAAGTTTCCTGACACAGGGCAGTCGAATGACTATGTTGTCCGGTATTGATGATCTCCACGATACATTACCAGCGACTATTATTTTTACTTAAATGAAACGCTCTAAAAATGATACATAAGTAAAACTTAAAGATGCCATTTTAATTATTATGTCTAATATTATAATTTTTAACCTTAAAATACTATAAGTTAACCAGGTTTTATGACAAATCCTTTAGTGTACAGGCTGTCCGGTTATGGAATGCTTTACCTTTACTTATTAGCCGTGCCCAATCAATGGCCACGTTCAAGAAAATGGTCAAAGAATATTACTTGGACTCTTAATTTCTCCTTTTTTGTCTTTTGCTGCATTTATCGGATGTAATCTTATTAATCTATAATTTACTATGTATGTTTATGTATATAGTGTATATGAATATATTAAATTTTACTGAGTGGTTACACTTGTTTCCCTGTAATTCCTATCTAATTATATTGTATAGATTTAAAGGTATCATTTACTATTTTTAAGTCTAACACGTTTTGTTGCCCACACCAAAACTACCCATTAGATTGTTTTATATCTGGTCATTATTTTTCCATCCCAAGGTTGTCTGGAAGAAATTCCTTTTAGCGATAAGGCCGCCCTTTGTACATATCAATTTTTGTAAAATTACTGTAAGCAATATTTGCTGGTGTACAATAAAGTTTATTCTATTCTATTCTGTTTTGTCAACGTATCCTTGAAAGTGCTCAGCTATTTTGCTTTGTATTGTAATGAGCAAATGAACAATGGTCTATCTATTTAAACTATGTCTTCAAACGCTAATACTTTCCGGCCAAGATTCGTCTCACGAACAATCATCTGTATTTGAAATTTTTGTTTAGTTTTTCAAATTATTATACTTAGTACTAAGTTCTCATAGCAACTGTTATTTACCAAGACTCCAAAATATTTACATATCTCGTAATATTTGCCAGTGTGCGACTTATCAGTTAACGGTATGCGACATGCGTTGAATGCGACAATTGGATGTTGACACCTTGCAAAATTTTTAATCAGACAAAAGACACTACCGACAGTAATCCCGTATGTTGTTCTTAAAAAAGAAAGTTTTATTTCTTTCTTGATTGTTTAACTATACATGATTGGCTGACGGTAATCAACAAAAATTATAAACGCTACTAGCTTTCTTGTTCTATTGACGTAACACGCTTTCGGTTCACACCGATGCGATGCATGGTTATTTTTAAATAAAACATTTTTACTTATATATATACACTTGTGTAGTAGTGATAGCCAAATTGTCGGACCTTTTCCTTTCCTTCGAACCTTTCATTTCTTTTTTTTGATTATTAGAAATTTGCCAATCGATCCTTTAAATATTCACGTAAGAAATCCTCCATCACCTCGCCTTTTTTTTACTTTTACACTTACACTTTCGACACACCAAATGAACACGTTTAACTTTTGGGGGATTGTGAGAGGAAGAAAAATATTATGACCTAAACCGACCATTAGCCTCTTCAGTAACTTAAGCATCCACTTAATAAGATAATGACAACAATGGTATAATTAAAATATCGTACGATAAAAGCCTTATTGTGAAAGTGACAGAGTCGTGCTACGTACCATATTTGAAATAAGCTATTATTTATGAGCTGTTCCTTTGTTTCTATATTTATACGGTTAAACAAAGAAAATATTCTCATAACTAGAACTTGTTTGATTTAAGAAATTATGTCATCGTGAATGCTGTATGTATATTTTATTATAATTATGTTTAAAATTACATCACTGAAACTAAAAATAACGTGAACATACTAGTTACTTCTGCCGTAGTAATTTTTATGAGGCGGTTGTAGTTATGTAAAAGTGGAAGTATATATATAAAATAATTGTTCCATAATTGTCTTTACGAGTTCTGGCAGAATGGGCCCATCGATACTGAGTAAGTAATCGCACGGTACGATTTATATTGATTCTTACTGACAGATTCTTGATGAACAAAATAATAATGTTGAAACACGAAACATTCAATAACGAACGAGTGATGATATTGACCACAACTCTCTCATAAATATTCAGTAGGTTTGTTATTAAATAAAAGTAAAAGTATATCCTCATCAACCATAAAGAGGGCTCGTGATTGATTGCTGCTACCAGATAATGTTGGTACGTCTAGGAAGTGCACGATTTATTAAAATTAATTATTGCTTTTTATTATCAATTGAGTTCGAGCCGTAGACGGTCAACTACTATATCTACCTAGTGACTATCGCCAAAAGTGGCTTCTGTACGTTTATGCTTTCAAAAAAAAGTGGTTATTGTCCGCGAGAATCGGCGCAGACCTATCACCTAATCCAACAAGAAACGCTAACACAGGACCCGCCCGGTGCATCAAAGCGGCAACGCTTCAACAATCTCGTTTTTCTCGGACATGAACATTTTTAATAGCGTCGATTTATTACACTCATCGTTTTTTAGTAACTGTGTATCACAATCAGTAAACAACTCGAATGCAAGGTCGTCGAGTACAGTAAAAAAACTCGAGACATGAGTTTTTGCTCTATTTTTATTCACCAAGAAAAAGAATACCAGAACACCTATTTGGAAGTGGCGAGCTCTCTGAGACTGGTCGATACAGGAAGTTAAACCGATTGAACAACAATAAGATTTATGTTTTTCGACTAGCTTTTTAAGGCTCCATATCAGTTATTATATTTTTTTGCAAGCAGTAATACGAATATAACGTTTAGTAGCCATGTTAATATTTGCATAATTGACATACATACATATTCTTAACGAGATTATAATTGGAAAGTAATAAACAGTAACTTTGTTATATTACAATAAAATCTTCCGTGAGTGGTATTCATATGTAGGTACACTCACGTGTGACTTATGGGGATGCCCGGCTAGATTTGAGTCCGACATGCCTTCTTTTTATCAAGGAGTGAAGCAATCTGTCGTGTCGGAACAGGAAAATAGTTGGGATTCCCCGAAAAACTCACGTGAACTGTATAATAATAGAAACTTGAGACACCTCATACATGGCCGTCTGATTCTAAACTAGGCAGAGCCCGTACTACGGTACCAGGACTGCTGAAAAACATACTTATGTATAAAAACCAATAACTAAAGCTTGTACAGCTTGCAAGCAAAATACTTATTTTTAAATATCACTAGTAATCCGCCCCGGCTTCGCACGGGTAGCAGAGACATATTCAACAATCATCAATATATTTCAATCAATTTACACAAAATCCTCACAAATTATACACCTAAACCTTCCTCATGAATCACTCTGTCTATTAGTGAAAACCGCATGAAAATCCGTTCAGTAGTTTTTGAGTTTATCGCGAACAGACGGACAGACAGACGCGGCGGGGAACTTTGTTTTATAATATGTAGTGATATCATGTGAAGTAGTCTGAATTATCTAAGCAATTGCTTCTTCTTCTTCTATTGCCGTCGCTTACGTATTTTTGTATCCCTCGGGAATAGTTTTTTTTTTTTAATGAAAGGTAAAGGTAGGTAGGACGTGATGTGTGCAAAATTTCATGACGATCGGTCGAGTAATTAAGGCGTAAAAGCGTAACAAACAAACAAACTCACTTTCGCATTTATATTATTAGTTAGAACTAACAGTTCCCGCGCCTTCGTTCGCGTGGAAATTTCATTTTTCCGGGATAAAAAGGCCGGACGTATGTGCTATTTCAGATTATAATCTATCTATGTGTCAAATTTCATCCAGATCCATTCAGGCGTTTTTTGCGTGAAGAAGTAACAAATATCCATCCATTCTCACAAACTTTCGTCTTTATAATATACTAGCGGCCCGCTCCGGCTTTGCACGGATATAAAATATATAGCCTATGTGATTCACTGAAAAAATTATTAAAATCGATCCAGTAGTTATGTAATTATTTACGACATCACATTAGAAACCTCAAAAATAACAGTATTTCTCCACTATTTAATGGATGTTATTATACATATAAACCTTCCTCTTCAATCACTCTATCTATTAAAAAAAACCGCATCAAAATCCGTTGCGTAGTTTTAAAGATTTAAGCGCACATAGGGATATAGGGACAGAGAAAGCGACTTTGTTTTATACTATGTAGTGATTAGTGAGATTGTATAAATGTGTTACTTAAGTGTTTAAATAGGAATAATTTTATCGGCAATAAGGTATTAACTAATTACGTGAGATATACCCGCTTTTAGTAAGTATATGAATAGCTAATCTGTGTGATTTTAGATCTATTTGAAGTATAAGAGCTGAGCGATTTCCGTTCGTCCGTTACATTGAGGCTTCTCTAAGCCACGAGCCTACAAGCCATTGTGCACAACTTATTACAAGCGTTATGCAAAATAAAGCGCCTTTCGATTCTGAGATATTTATATATCGAGACGAGCGATCGTGGGATAGCGCAGGTGAACGGCGATTTTGATGAGTTACTTTAGCATAACGGTCCGGTTTATTATAAAACGAACACTTTTAATTCTATTTAGAGTTTTATATCTAAATCTAAAGTTGATATTCTAACTGCAACATTGCTGCTTTATTACTTACTGTTAGCTTATTTTGTAAGCAAAACAACTTTTAGTGCGTCTCTTTAATTACATTTGTGTACTAGTCAGTTTCGTAGTTTAATGGTTAGTGAATTGTTTGTGCCTAATCTGAAGATAATTACATCAACAGTATTATGCAAGTTTTTATCTTTTAGTTACCAATATTGAATACCTTCTCCTGTTTGTAATCATTTTCTTAATTTGACGCTGAGCCCATTTATTTATTAATTGAGTTAGCCTATTCAATAAAACAGGTTCATTTAACACACACATAATAATATCTATCTTCTAAAAAAAAACTACGAACGCCTACTATTAGCGTCGTGGCTCAACGCGAGTTGGTGAAAGACCCCATTACCTATTGTATGCTATTATATTTAAATGATTAATATTAGTTTAATTGAGCTTTTGATACACATATAACTTTCAAAAATCCATTTGCAACGTCATAAAATTGTCGATAACAATCGTCGGAGCGCATTAAACGTTTTTTTTTTGTGCTTTATAAAGCGATGGTGTCATATCTTAATGTGGCATCTCTCAATTCGTCCCATTAATCCTAAGCAAACCTGTTTATGCCTATAGGGAGTATATTTTTAAACAACAGTCTATTTAAAAAAGTTTATTTTATTTGACAAAATTTTCATCTTTTAAAAATTTAAATATATTCAAAAAAATAAATCAAATATTAAATTACGAATTTATTTGAATTTTAAATTAATAATTTCTGTTAAACTCTGTCCACCTATATCTAAACATAATACTCGTTAGTTATAATGTCCTAATTTGCATAATTGCATAGACTGATATATTAGGTACTTCATTCTACTAATGTTATAAATGCGTGTGTGATTTGTCATACTTGGCTTACTTCACAGAATCAGTTTTACCGATTTGGATGAAATTCCTCACATAGGTAAATTGTGTCCTGACCTAGATCTAGGCGGGAAACTAGTGCTGTGTTTGGGCAAGTTAACTATAAGTATTTATTAGATCTTAAATGAGGAAAGTGCTTCATCAGAAATCAGGACCGAAACAGCGCGGAAGACCCCGACTTACTTGGATGGCTGTAAATAAGGATATCTACCCAATGAAGATATTTGTGAAGAATGGTTAGGAGAGCCGACCCCAAATAGAAATAGAATAAGGGAAGAAGAATTAGGTCTTAAATGAAAACAACTGTAATGATATTTGTGCCAATATAGTTTCCTCTAATGTTTTTTTTGTAACGGTAACTAGGCAATGTGTTGTTACAACCTATGTGTGAAACTCTTTGTTATTTAAATAAGGAAGAGACGTTTAACACGAACACTTCATCGGCTAATGTAGCATTCTATATTATAGGTCGGTAGTTTATATACCGAAAAGACCAGAACAAGTGAAGACTATCCCATCCGGGAATCAAACACACTGCGCCACAGAAACAATCCAGTTAATTCAGTTTATTTGTTAGTTAATACCACTGCTGGTGGAAATCAATGCATAAGTTAGTGGGAAGATAATTTTAAAGCTATCGGTATGGTTAGTAACGAAAGTGGTATTTCAGATTAAAGGGGTAGTTACGCCACCTTCCAAATTTATTGCCTGCACGTGAGTGAAGAGGATCAACAGAGTTTAGGATGAGCTAGGGATGAGTATCACAAAACACAGGTGACACCACTGGTTTTGCAAACGATCATAGACAACACTACTACAGTAAATACCTACAATTAGGAGGAATGAGTGCTCGTTTGCCAACATACGGGTATAAAGAAGTATCAATCAACTTTTATTGCTTACTTTACTACAACAAAACATTGGTTTTGTAATAACTAGTTACATTCATTTTTTATTTCAAAACAGAAATAAAATTTAGCGGTAATATAAGACGGTAGCTAATTTTTAAGATGGTCATTAAGGTCAAGACGGTGGTAATTACGTTCTATCAATAACGTCCGAATAGCTTGTATATATTGGTTTAGTTTTTAGCTACAACAATTGACACATAAACTGTATATGAATTTTTATATTATTTTATAATGTCATGCCTATCCTAGATTCAGCTGGGTAATCCTTTGGAAGGTGTTAAACTGACACCTTAATTTTCCGTCGTTTACAATCGAGGATCTTCATATCTTACACAGACTCTTAAGTGTGATTACACTTAAGAACGGAGAACGGATTAAGAACGTAGTAATTCTGAAAGTGTTATTTCTATATTTTTAACCAACACAAACAGTTTACAAATTCACATATTGTAAATTTTCATGTCAATTTCAATTACTTCGATTTTTTTTAATGCAAATTTAGAAATATATGGACATTCCATTTACGTTATTTATATCAGCTATACGTTATTTACGGGGTCTACTATATCACCCTAAAATATGACCACCCGCTCCTGTAATGTAACACTCTGTATATAAAACGACAACTTCATTGATGAGGACCTAGTTGTTAATTGCCTCGTTCTCTCCATGTCACAAGTTTTGCACTGGTTGGCGTGCGATCGTAAGGTTATATTTGCCTAACCCTTTAAAATATACATCCGTGAGTATATTATTATATAGTTAATTAGTATTTGGATAGCAAATAAATCCCAAAACGAATTTATGAAACATTTACTACCTACCTTTAGCTACTATTTACAACGGTGTAGTGACCAACTCTCATAGAGCTAGTCATAAAATTCCTCGTCAGTATCTCGTTGAGACACATGAGGATCCCGACATTGCGTCATATTACAATTTGGTTGTTGCAATTTGCTTGCAGGAAAACAATAAAGCTCAAACTTAGCACCGATAGCCATTTGCGTCAAATCGCGTTGTTGTAAAATGGTAATTGCACGAATATACGATAACCTGTTTTGTACTTTCAAGCCTTGATTTTTATAATTCATTAGGTGGTTCTGTTAATCTGTAATTTCGATTTTAATATTAGACTGTATAACTTGATTAAGTTAATCGCTTCAAATTGATGTGTTAATTTACCTTTTCGATGTTTTAATTTGTGTTTAAATCTCAGAATGAATCAATAACAAAAATTACATGTTTAATCAATCATTACGACAAGTAATAAAGTTCAAAAATGTAATATCTTTACATTTTAAGTTTATGGGCAACGTGGACAAACCAAAGTGGTATTTTAAAACCGTAGGTACAAATGAAGTACACTTTTATGCTGACACCTAGGTATATACTTACTTCAAAGCATATTGAAAGGTTGACTAACATTGATGATGATTAAATAAATTGTTAGAAGTATTTGTTAAATAATATATTACGTAGTAGTATGATTCTAATAGGCACTTGAGGGAAATACACTTCAAAAGAAGTCTTGCAATATGTGGTACTAAAGTTCTATTTAACTTGCATCTGAAGGCGGTCAAGCCAATCCTTTAGTGGGTTCTAGACGTTCTCGCGTAGTTGTAATCGCGACTTTGTCAGCGTTGAACTATAATAATTAATATAACCGTCTAAATAATACTTCCAAAATTAAAAATAATGTATGATCTCGATTTCTTATTAAAGGCATGTAACAATGAACATCAATCTGTTGTATTTTGCATTTACTGGCCTAATGTAGATACAATATTTTTAGTTTACATTTATTAGGTATCTATAAGAAAATATCAGTTACTTTAAAAAATATCAAGCTATATTTTGTTAGTGATGAGAACAATTGACGAACACTGACGAATAGAAAAGAATTATAAGCAGTTGCTTCGTTTGTCTAACTAATACCTCTGACCTATTTTTTTTAAGAAATCAAAGGTACCGATTTGTTTTATGTTTTATTATAGCTGTTCCAAATTAAGCGTTGAGGTATGTAAAAAAACTAAGTAGATCCTATCTAATTTTTACTATATTGTATTAAACAAGCTCGTTGAGTAATCGGCTCTTATTTGGGCATAACACGTTTTAATGGGTTTTAAACATACATATTATGCAAATTTATACAATGTTTTATTTCATGTCAGTATATAACAATTCACTGTAGTGAATATGAATTGTTTAAAATTCTCAACGAGTTTAGAGTAGAGACAATATTGTTCGCGAGGCGCAGCGGGAGTTTCAGATGACATCTCGCAGCGTGCAGTCTTACTGCTATAACCTCCGTTCCAATCGACACACGCCTATTGCCCTTCAGCTCTTCTCATTAGAGTTGATTTTGCATCTGCTCGCACCAAACATCCAAAAACACTTTAAACTTTATTTCTATTATAGCTATTGAAAATAAAAGCGTAGATTAAAAACGCAGATAGAGGTACCTCGTTACGAAATTAAGCAACGAAATGGATTTCGATTTCGATATCTGTTCATTGTTTGATTCACGTTGTTTTCATCTTGGAGCGGGCGCGATTCGGTGCGGGCGAGCGGCGCGCTGGCGCAGGGTTATCGCGGTTCGGGCGCCCGTCACGGTTCCCACGGCGAGTGGTATTTTAAATACCTATTTATGTAGGTACAGAGACAGGACCGAGGTGCATTCTGTTTGAGTAGCCTCTTCTGGATGGGTCAAGGATTCGCAGGTGAGTGCAGATCCGTGCTCGGTATTCGATGCGACGTCGACCTGGCCTTGTTACATGTCGTGCCATGTTCTATTATACAATTATTATTCGATTGTAGACCTGACATAAATTTAATTGTCGTCTTTTGTTTTGTTGTTGTTGTTTACTATAATAGCTATACTATAATGCTTTTGAATAAAAAGTGAATGTAAATTATTCAGCATTTATTTCTGAACTGCCTAATTTATATTCAAAAAGCTTCCACTTGGCGTAATATTATACACACTTCTTAATTCATTTTTATCCCTAACTTTCTTACATACCAAATGTATCTATCTTTCTGTCTGTACACCCATCCTTGCGTAGGCTTATTGGTTTATCAAATTATCTACCTGTATAATTTGATAACGAGGTGAAAATGGCTCAATTAAATGGTAGTCGTCAAAATAGTATATAGAGTCTATATATATTACGCGTTACTACTACTTTTGTATCATTATGTACATAAAACGATCCCTTCCCTTTTCTAGCCCAACAGTGGGCAAGTTTTCTAAAAAATATATTTAATTATTACTCAGTTCCTTTTTTTTTTTATTTCATCTAATATTGTAAATGTGAAAGTGAGTTTGATAGCCATCCGATCATCCTGAAATTTTATACACGTTGTCAGGGTCCATAAAAACTAACCTAAAAAATTTCGAAGTTACTTTTTATGGATTTTCTGAAAAAATGAGTGAATAGTTAAAAAAAAAAACTGAGTCGTGGGACTGCACGTTAGAAGTGAAAACATATCACACACACACACATACATCTATTTATATATCTGAGCGTGACGGTCACGCGAGTTCAGTGCTTTTCCCTCATACCAAAAGTGCCCAACGTTCCCAAAAGAAGTTTTCACTTCAAAAAGTAATCACGACAAATATGGCACCTCCATTTGTTTTAATTCGTTCGGGAATTTGACAGCTTAAATTCTAGGTCGGTCCATTCGGGATTCTAAATTCAATTTTGAATTATATTGGTTTTGGTAGAGGTAACCAATAAGAAGTTCGGCAATCAGTCCGACCTTTTTTAGAGCAACTAAGGCCTGTTTCATAAAAATAAAAAATAACAAACTTGGCTCCGTCGTATGAATTTTCGATGGGGACGGACATCAGTGTCTGACATCAGGATCACGTGTCTTGACGCGAGTTTAACATTGTTTACCCATCTAAAAGTACACAACGCCACTAAATAAGTTTTTACGTCAAAAAATACGTACGATTTAAAATCTTTAACTTTACATGTTCCGCCTGCTTTTCTAAGAAACCGAGGTAAAAATACCTGGCAATTCAAACGGTCATAACTTGTAAACGGATAATTTTTTTTTAACATCAAACCCTTTCAGTGATGTAAGTAAGTGTTCTATTTTAAAATACACCCTGTGTAGGTAAAATTAAATCAGTTAATAAATATTTTTTTCTGCACAGTGAACAAGGCAAATTATGTTATAAAGTCGTTTTTCTTTACGGGGCCGGATTTATCACGTGAATGTTGTTTTTATTCTAAACAAAGTTTCAAAAAAAACTTACATACCAAGATTAATTACCTCTCACAAATCCTGTTTTTTTCTTGTAATGGGTATTTGGTAATAGATGTTTGGGTAATTTGGTGGTCCGTCTTTATTTTGAGAAATATATAAACTATGTAAAAGTATGGACCGATAGAAGTGATCATCAGTGCGTCTTTCAAAAATCCAGTCAACTGGGGATCTTCTAAAGTATGTCACACACATCTGGAGGAAAACCATCGATGAACAGGTGGAAGCATTCCCTTTTCATTCCATATTAGAATAGAATAGAATAGAATATTTATTGCACAGTTGTACACAAAATTGTTCTTACAAGGAATACACTTACCTTATATTACCGCTAAAAGCATATTCTAAAATATGACCAACATACATCAGTTTTCCAATTACAAATCACTGTTTTAGTTACTCAAATCCGATTCAACTCAGGAGTATGACTTTAAGGTGATAGAGATCGAATTAGAATGGAATTCAAATCATAAGTATAATTAAATAAAAGGAATCAGCGTCGGGTAAGACTGGTGATGCTAAGTTTTATCAAACACGATTCGGCATTAAACTCAAAGATACCTAAAATTGTATAATTCAGCGTTTAAGCTCAACTCTTATGAAAGAACACTTAAGACAGTCGCTATAATACTTAGATAAGTATTAAGTAATTACTATAAAAAGTTGTCTGACGGCTATATTATGCAAACGAGAATAACAAGTGTGATAAAATACCTTAATTTATCACATTTATCACCTTTTTTCTGTTGGTCTAGTGGTTAGTGATCCTGCCTGCTGAGGTAGAGGTCGTGGGTTTGATTCCCACCTAGGACAAATAATTGTGTTATGAGCAAGATCATTATTTGTTCGTGTCTGGGTGTAATTTATCTATAATATGTATGTCTTTAGAAATATATGAGTATGTTTATCAGCAATCTGGTTACCATAGTACAGGCTCTGCCTAGTTTGGGATAAGACGGCCGTGTGTAAGGTGTCTCAAGATATATTATTAATATTATTATTTGATCATATTATAAACCGAATATGGACTATAATATGACACTCGTGTTATTCTTTCTTCTGTAATCTAAAACTTTATCTGAATACATATAGCCTCGTTAGAATATTATTTTACCTGAGTATTACGACAAATTCGTCTACGTGTACAAAAATATTTAATTTATTGCACTGCACTGCAGTGGCTATGTATACGGAAGATGGTCGTATTAAGTTTCCCGACGATTAAGTGGGTTGTCGACAGAGAGCATGATTCAGATTGTACGCCGCCTGCTTTTTCGGTGAAAAGAATGTACACTGGTGGGGCTGAAAAATGTCCTGCAGTCAAATTATTGCGTCGAGTTTCTACAGAGGGGGGACACGTGTTCCCGCTGTGAATCGGATAATATACGAGCTTTATGGTTTATCTTTAATAAAATCAGTATAAATGATTTCATATGTCAGATAATGCTCAGTACAAGATAAGCGTAGGGATTGATGGTTTTCCCTATAGACAGGTTTTAACAGGATCGGCAACGCACGAGTGATATTGTGTTGTCATCAGGCAGGCCGTATGTTTGTTTCTCACCTTAGTAGTATAAAAAATATATCATCATATTCTAATCACTTGTTATACTAACTTTTAAACTTTCGCGTTCCATGACATAGTTCAGTCGGTTTGCTTACAGAATAGGGACACTGTTAGTATAGTATGTGACGGTACATGGCGAAATTAAAATATCAAAAATATCGAACCTTACGATCTCGACGGATGACCGTGCGTGGCGTGCACCACTGAGCCAGACCACGGCCAGTGCAACCTGGTCGAAACTACAGGCAATTCAGAGATCATGTTAATTCCCGTGTGAATACATAATTAGTCCCTTGTTGTCCAATTGGGCCGATTCTTATGCTCAATATAAGTTATATAGCTTCGGGTTTTTATTATATTTGTCATATTAACATTCAACGTGCCATAATGCCTTGGTATATCTTGAAAGATTTGACTTAAGAGTTCTACTCAATTACCTGATCAATCGAAAGGAGTTCATAATATTACAATTTTACTGAAGTGGTTGTGTATTATGCGATAATGGAACTTGTTCAGATTGTGATATGACATCCTTGTCAGCGTTTTCGTAAGTGTAGTCATTAATGAAAACTGTAAAGGGTATAAAAGGATTATGTTGACTCGGCAATCATTGACACACTAGTGCCCCCGCAAGCCCGCTAATTGTTTTTAAAATATATATAATTAAAATATTCATTTAAAAACACTTAAATTAGTTTTCAAACATTTACGATATTGCGTAGGTACACACATCCGAAAAAGGATTAATATTAGTGTCGTAGACGAACCCTTAACTTCATTAAAATGACCCGTATTTTGTAACGAGATAGTAATGCATAATTGTTTGTTTGTATTTTTAGAACTACGATGTATGAAAATAATAAAAAATCCTGCAAGGTTAGGTACTAAATTTTATAGAATCACAAATTATATATCTAGTCGGAAGTGATGAATCTATACTTCATAAACCATTTGTTAATACGATGTTTTGGTCATCAAGTAAAGATTACAGATAGCCGGAGGCATGCAAAAGTATAGTTGTACCTTTGCTTTGTTAAAGATTTATTGAATCTAATTATGCACCTTTGCTTCAAAATAATGTTAATATTGGCGTACATGATTTGAGGGCCGAAAACAATATGTATCCCTAAGTTGAACGACTGTTTTTGTGTTATGTCGTTTCATGTTGTGTCACCACTCTCCTTCTGATAGATCATTACAGTAGAAACCCAGTATTATTGTATAGTGTAATAAGTACAATTTATAACATATTTTTTACACCCAGACTCGGGATAACTATTTGTGGATGTCCCGTGTGATATTTGAACCCACAACACTAGGCGCGACGGAGTGGCTAGGCTACCACTGAAAGAATTGCGATTCTGTGCTGTCAAATATAGTGTTAGTCGATTGTCGGTTCTCATGTTTGTTTTCATCATCATCATTACAGACATAGGACGTCCACTGTTGGATATAGGCCTCCCTTAATGACTTCCAAGAAGACCGGATTGAAAATAATATTTGGTTTGCATCTTTTTAAATACTTTCAAAAGTTGTTTCTCATGGCACGAATGGTGTAGTAGTTTAAGTGTCACCTCGCTAATAATACGTGATAAACAAGGGTCTGGCTCTAACACAGCACAATTAATTTTGTGATTCACAGGTTACTTCTATATTTAAAAAATCAAATACATGGATATTATCCTAGCGCAGAAGGCCACCTTTAAAGAAAACAAGTCTGGACAGTCATAAAACAACAATATATAACAAATTCAACATAAAATGTCTTTAACGCTAAACATATTATTTAAAAAATAAACCGAAACATAAATTATCTTCTAAAAGCTATGAAAGAACAACAGCATGGCTTTACCTGTAGGCGCTTGCTAAAACTTTAATATGTCTACAAAACAGAAAAGGAGTGGTCTGATCAAAATTCCTGGACAGAAAACGCTTGAGCCAACTTTGTGCTGCTCTTACTGACACTGTATTAGGTCCATAAACGTCACAATTTTTTTTACGGTTTGTGTCGCATTTTTCCCTTTTTTTAATAAAACTTGCAAAATGGCGGGAAAATGTTTTTTTATTCTTAATTTTTTTAATGTCCTATATTTATAAATATTAATATCAGCCACCTGGCACCTGCAACCGGCACGGCAGGACGCCTCACCCCTTGATAAAGGGCCCCCGTCGGGTGCGAACCTAGTCGGGCATCCCCGAAATATACACGTGAGTAAAACCGTATATTTTAACTAATATCATCCAGATACAAACAATACAACCAAAAAGATTTTTCTTCAATTTTATACATTCAAAATACGAAAATACTTTTTCTCCGACCTATTACTTTTACAGTCGAATTTACGACAATCCGTCGATGTTTCCAACGAAGTTTGGGCTGTATTATGCAAATGCGGGAATGTTTAGCTAATATCACTAGTAAAATTTTGCGCAACATGTGTGGTATACTGATTGTTTATGCCGAATAATTTCACTCGTAGTGAACACAAGTCGTCACAGCATCACGACTTAATTGATGTTTCATATAGCTGCACTATTTCAGTTCGATATAAACTTTGCCGAGAATGCTTACTCCAATCAAAGCACTATTTTCTTTTTCTTTTCCTTTATTATAACTACCATCGGGAGCTAAATCGACGCCTGAAAGCACGACTGAACGACGAAGTGATACTGACTAAAACCACACAGCGTCTCCGAAATCAGACCATTTTTTGGGGTTAACCGGGAACGACGTTCCGCGGTGAACGCAAAGGAAGCGATAATGTAACGAGCGTCTGTGAACCATCACTCGGGTGACAGGCTGTTTCTCCTACCGATACCAATGTGCGATCATATTATTATACGCATTTTTTTACAAACTTTTCCCCATAACTCCGAAATTTTTATCTGGCGCCTAACCCAACCTATCTGTCAAATGTGAATTGCTGTCATCGCGGCTGAATATCAACTGAATACAGTAAGTAAGTCTCTAGAAAGAAAAGAGACTTTGCAGCTTCCTTTGCCCAGGGTGCACCTACAGAGAGTTTTCTAGTCAAATAATTCCGTGAAAGCCCACCTTTTATCCAATCGAAAATACTATTAGTTTGTGGATGTGTTCAAAAAACGTTTTTTTGCACGCCTGAACTTGGGCGACATAAAGTAGTCGCGAGGTGTAGTAGTATTCTCGTAGTAAGTAGTAGTTATTTGGACAGTGTTGTTTTTTTTTAATTTCACAACAAAATTTTAATGCATCGACTTCAGAATCCAGTTTTAAGATTATCCCATTAACGCATCTGCATGTTGCAATCTGCTAGTGATGTTATGTTAATATGTCACTGAATATGCAAATATATTAGACAACTTAATAATTCCAATATACCCAAAGGGTTCTTGCAGATTAAATTGGTAAAAGCGTAGTACACACGGCAGTTAGAGAGTTCCTATTAGTGGTAACTGGTAACACATTATGTTTCAAGATAGCGTCTTATTGAATGGTACATTTAATTTTCTATTCAATTTCTTATCTGTAAATGTATGGTACGGTATATTTGTAACGTGGGAATCGTCATTGATTCACTCAGGATTGCTTCGATGGCTATCAGTAAGAAAAATAAATTAATAATAACATCCACTATCGATGTCGATGTAATCTCCGTGAGCTTCCGAACTGAGATTGCTCATACAAATTGATCTAAAGTGATATTACTTCTGAGACGATTGAGAATAATAGATCTTGATGTTTGTGCAGCTTGGTATTGCAAAGTCATTACGTAGATAATTATGACACACAAAACATTACATGTTCCATCTCAAATTATTAAATCGACTACATTTATTCAACCCTTTAAAAGACGTTTGTTTAATGCAAATTGAACTTAAATGGAAATTGAGGGCCAATAGCAACGCAGTAAAGATATAGTGTAAATTAAATAGAAACTGAATAATAAAAGAACCTGAATTGTGACCAAGGCTGTCTTAGGCCATGCCGGGGCCTTTGGGCACATAAAATTTGGGGCCTTGTTGAAAAGCAAAAAAGTTAATTTGAAAATACAGATTTTATACAACAGATATCCTGAAAGCAACCATTTTCTTTTCTGGTCAAATCTTCTACTCGCATTATATCCTCAAAATCTAATGTTGGTCTAGTGATTAGTGACCCTGACTGCTAAGCCAGAGGTCGTGAGTTCGACTCCCACCCAGGACAAATAATTGTGTAATGAGCACAATAATTTGTTGTGTCTGGGTGTAATTTATCTATAATATGTATGTATTTAGAAATATATAAGTATGTTTATCAGCAGTCTGGTTACCATAGTACAGGCTCTGCCTAGTTTGGGATCAGACGGCCGTGTGTGAGATGTGTGAAGTTTTTATTATTATTATGCGCATCAAACACTGCCTCGCTTTCGAAGAAGCGGCAGGAAAAGCCACGGGGAGGTGGGAAACAGTCGGCCGGGCGTCAGGGTGATTGGGAGAGGAATCGGCGGACTATTCGAGCATTGTCGAGCAAGACTGCTCTCTGCATCTTGGCCACCACCGATTTCCCACTGATCCCGAGCCTCTCAAGATGGACTGAGAGGCTTCTCGGAATCAAGCCATTGACTGACAAAACAATTGGGACTATTTCTGTGGACTCCACCCTCCACATATCGGTAACCTCGTGCGCCAGATCCAGATACTTGATTTTCTTATCTGCTTCAGCGCGAACGAGGTTCTCGTCATAGGGGATGGTGATGTCCACCAGAAATACCCGTGACTCTGCCCGGTCCATCAGCACGATATCTGGCTTATTCGCAAGAATAGTCCTATCTGTGATGACGGACCGGTCTTAGTACAGTTTGGCGCGATAGTTTTCAAGTACAGCCTCCGGCACGTACTTGTAGTATGGCAGCCTCCGATCAAAAAGGCCATGCTTTAGGGCGAGTTCTTGATGGAGTATCCTGGCTGCTTGATTGTGCCTGTGCAGATACTCAGTGTTAGCAAGCGTTGAACAACCAGAGGTGACATGTCTGAGAGACTCACCAGGTCGGTGGCATAAACGACAAATATCCACCGTCAGATCTTTTATTAATAAGTTAGAAATTTTTTCATGTAACATTGTGGTTGATACATCATATTTTATTCTCTTAAGCTATGAGCAGTCTCCATTACGATTGGTAAACATCAGCTAAGTAATATTCTTGTAGCAACTTCAACACTTAGAAAAGTGTCTTCAAATTTACTTAACTTACTAAAGCTAATAGTAAAGGTTAGATATTCAAACACATAGCAAAGGAATCCACTGATTCCTTAGTTGTGTTTTTTATATATTAAGAAAAGGGGCCCTGGGCACGTGCCCCGCGTGCGCTTATGGTAAAGACAGTAATTATTGTGACAACATGAAAACAAAATAGACACCTTATTATTGATTTATATAGTTATAAATCATATTTGGTTTGTGTTTTTGATGTTGATTAAGTTATATTAATCGTTTCTGCACACACTTAGATCAATAGGAACATCTGTTGTGGGTATTTATATATATTTTAATAGACGAGAGGTCAGCGGGTTGGTGCTATATATAAAACCATAAAAGTATTATATGATATAATGACAATAAAGTTGCTTGAAATATAGTTTGTAGAAACAGAGCTATATAAAATTTTACAGGGTCACATTTCTCGCATTCTCACCTCGCTAGTCCGTGTTATCCTTCCTTTCCCTTTCCCCATCGTCAGAGAAACAATAATATCTACATTTTATTATCTTTCAAGTTCGAACACAAAAATCATTTCTTACGACGATTACAGCCGATAAAACGGTGACCAAGTGCCTACCATGCATTAAAATTTACCTCTTTATGATCACTTCTCTAATAAAACAATCAAATAACTTGGTTTTTTAACCTGTTAAATATCGTACACGAGTTACGATAGGTACTGCAATAACATAACCGTTCTCATATTATGTGTGTCGTGAACAAGTTCTGAAACTGCTTTTATCTTAAAATTGATTATAGTGTAGTTTACGAAAAAAATATAACACGGAAAAGCTCTTATTTTTCTTATAAGTTCATTGTCTTGAACATAAGAGTGCAGTACGAATGTAACAAGCAGCAATGCTCGTTCACAAGATAGAGTGCGTCCGCGCGGCCTCGAAGGCGAATAAATGCCGTAATTATGTGAAATTATTATAATTCAGTTTCAGAATTAAATGGATGTCACAATATCACGCCCTTAAGTAACCGTAAATTCATTAAGAATTTTGTAGGTATGCTCACTGCCTATATAAATGGTTTACGTATGTTAATTATTCATAATTCCATGTAAATAAATTACTTTTACATTGTTTTGTACTTTTATATTACCGTAAGTGACGGAAAATTTATCCGTGATGCAAAAGTATATATGTCAGTGCTCTTCATTAAATGTCATCATCGGTTGCACAAAATGTAACTGACTAATTAAAGTAATTAATTGTCACGTGTGCTATTTTAACTTAAAGGCTTGCAGGAACAGGGCAATACGTTACTGGAAAGTTTTCGCTCTTTAATTCATTACATATTTGGGTCTGATGAGGTTTCGGGTGTGAGTAGATATCAAAAGCGGCAATCCTATCTGTTATCAGTCCATTATGGTCGTCAACAAATGACGCAGCTTAAAGTCTTAAAGCTTTTTAAACGGGCGAGAGTCGTGCGTCCTCGCCGAAGTAATTAGCTGAGTTGTTTGTGCAAACTGACCGCTCCGCGCCACAGAACATGTAATGTAAAACGTTCTTGGGACAATGAGGCTTTCGCTTAGTTCTGCTTAAATACATACGTACGTGTCAGTTTTTAATTAAGTCCATTAGCCTTATAAGCCACAACGATACCGACGAGGCTTTGAATGTAATTTTAATTTAATCTGAGTTTATAAAATTATTGATATAAACGTTAGATATTTTGACAGTACAAACAAAAACAACATATGTTAAGATAATTACCATTGAAATACAACAATCAGGATATTTTCTGCATTCCTACTGTGATCACTAGTGATCACCTAACAGTCTATACTTTATTCTTTTTACAGACTCTAATAATATTAGAGTCCGTAAACATTAAAATTATAATGTTAGGTACTTAACTTCTTTGTGCAGGATCTTTAAGATTGACTTTTATTCCGCTGTAGTCGTACTTTGACAGAGATGATTATGCCGATAGTTAATGTACTTGTCCACGTGTTATATATAGTACCAAAAACAACATTCGTTCATGTCGTCATACGTCGGAGAAAATTATTAAAACATAAAAAATATGTACAACTCACAAAAGCGACCAAAAATATAAACGAACTGCACCAACTGTAAGCCCTAGAATATTATTCTTTGTCGACATTTAACCAAAAACGTTGTCGGTATTGTGACAAATTGTGCGATAAGAAGCTGTGAGATAATTATATCGGTCACCGGTATACCAGTCGCGGTGGCTGCCGACTGCAATTGACTCGCACGCATCTGTTGCGACAACCAATGGCACGTCCACGAACGATATTCGAGTAAGTAAAAAGATGCAACACTTTTACAATGACGTGATTATTGTTAAACAGAGTAGAGAGTTTATAAAGTTTAGATAACAGAAGTGTAAACCTCTGGTGTCTAAATGTATAGAATAAAAAAAATAAAACTAGCCCACGATCTAAGAGGACTTAGGTACGGTAATAAAAAACGAGACGAACAAGGCCGTGGAAGGCTCTTAACGTGATGTTTTTGTGTAACATATTATTTAAACAAAGCTATGTAATTTTTGTAGTCGTGAATACGAAACAAAAAGTATTGATCTGAAGGTAAATGTCCATTATTGAGTTACCAATATGTCATCACGGATGATGAATGAGTTCTATTTTATTTCGGTGTTTCAGACATTATTATTAAATAAATACAAATTTATACTAGAAATATCGATGATGAATTGCAATTTAAATTTAGAGCGAGGAGTTATTTGTGTTTCTAGCTTTGAATGATACATATGACTAAAAGTGATAAGTTAAAAATTATTAATTCAGGAGCGGATATAAACATTACTTATTTCTGGCCACAAGGGTAGTGTCTGTTTCTTATTCTTTTATAGTAATATAAAAGATATAGGTAGAATATGGCAGACCGTCTGTCTGATGCTTACCGACTATTGGTGCCAAAAGACAGATGCAAAACTAGCAACGTCAGTATTAAGTTTTTACTCTATGGTAATGCGATCACGCTTTTCTGTACATTGAAAATACTTTTAATATCAGACTACTGCCATTGGAGCAGACATACTTGTATGGTGCCACTATCTCCTATTAGTACCAAATACGTTAGACGACGACGTTGGTAGTGACAATACTCGTGTAATAAAAGTATCACTCTGAATACAAGCATTCATTAAGCAATAGTATGGTCTGATCTTCGTTACTACTAACGTTTTTATTAAAAACATAAAAATTATGGGAACATAAAAAAATTGTTAGCAGCCATCTGCTGACAATTTTTTATGTTCCCATTATTTTTCGGAATTTAAGGACTTCCCAGCAATAGCTCTACTGCTCTAGCTATTGCATACACTCCCTGTTCCCTTCCATTGCCTTCCCTTCCTTAACTACATTTTCCTTTCAATATACTCTCAATATTCCTAAAGTGCCCGGTTAATGGCAATAGGTTTGTTCTATATTACGTGATTGGGACCACATTATAGTTGAAAAATGTGGGTGTTTAATATACCTCTGCCACCCCTTTGGGGATCAAGCATGAGTGTATAATTGTTTAAAATAATTTAAAAACCAAGAAAAAGCATAAGGATTTTCATTTACGCCTTACGATTATGCTTAAATCCCTTTAGGCAAGTTCCATGTACAGTATCGTTTGCTACGCCTATTAATGTGAATCCTCAAAACCAGAGGCATCAAGAACAAACCATGTTCAATATTCTATTTGGTCAAAAAGCGATAGATATCCTATTTATTCTGACTCTACTCTGAGTAATTTACACTAAATTCGCTGTACTTTAATTCAAGCAGAAACCTGATTAAATTAATTCTAACTTGAATTGATAATAAGTAAGTTAAACTTCAAGAATTTAATATAATAATATGTAGTGTCGTTTTTATTTTTAGACTAAATGATCTAAGAATGTTAAATTGTTAATTACTGCGTAGAACGTGAACAAAAGCATCGCAAATGAATAGGCTCCAGTGGTTTACGAAAAATTATTTATCATAATTATATCGAGTTATTTTGTTTAAGTTTTTTAAGCCAACTTAATTTGTAAGTAAAAATTAATAATTTGACTTAGATGCATATATCAATAAAAAAACATTAACATTGGTTTCAACATTATTTTCAGTTCAGTTTTATATGAACGAGATAAGAAACTTTTAATGATGCTTTAGATTAGATCAAAAATAAATCAAGGGCACATTGCAAAACAGATAAGAAACTCACAGTATCATTTATCACTAAAGTAATATGTTATTTATGACAGCCTGCTCAAAACTAAACATATTTTTGAAATGCTTTTATTTAATACTAGCTGCGTCCTGCGGTTTCACAAGCGTATAAGCGAGAATATCGGGATAAAAAGTTACGCTTCCGTCTCCAGCGTTCTACATACCAAGTTTCTCCGCAATCGGTTCAGTAGTTTTGCGTGAAAGAGTAACAAACATCGACACATCCATATATCCATGCATCCTCACAAACTTTCACGTTTATAATATTGGTAGGATTTGTTAATATATAGTTAGTGTACTAAGTGTAATGGTTAGCAAGGTGTTCTCTTGGTTTTTAATCTTCTCGAGCCTTTGCGAGTATAATGATAATTGTAATCTTGATAGATCTATTCGTTAAAATTAAGAGTTTGTAATAAATTGTCAAGTTCATTCACTCATGCTCGTATGTCAAACTTAAATAATTCCTTTCGCTTCTGAGTATTAAACAAAAAACCTTTGTTTATATCTTCAATATTAATTACATGAATTACAATAATCTATAAAATAAATTATGTGCCTAAGGGAACATTCAAATTATTCTCCACTCGTTTGAAAAAATAACGCTCCTAACATTTAGGCTTAGATGTCGTCTCACACAAATCGTGCGAATACGAGTAAAACCTTTTAATTAATTTTTTTATAAGGATCACGTCATAATACAGTCGTGCACACACAATTATCAAGTGTGCATTGTGCATGACAATATTACTTGAAATGCCTGGAATTAACTTGAAACTATCTAAAGAAGTATTTTATATTATTTTACAAATAAATTCCATCTGTGCGAATGGACCACCAAAGATTTTTTTAAAAGGGCTGATACGCACTATTTGGGCGAAGAGATTCGTGCGAAACAACCACTAAGACAATATTTAAACGGCAGACGACTTTTCGCTAAAAGCGAAATATAAGCTTATAAATTAGTGAAAGTAAATCTTCCGTTCCGAACTTTCAAATAGAGTACAGCCTGCATCAAAAGTCTCTTAACATAATTTTATTCTCAGTGGATGGTAAAATCCCTCAACCACTATTTTTAACTGATGTGGCCTGTATAGCCTTTTGTAAATTTGGGTATGGTCAATGACTTACGTTGCTGACTGTATTAAATGTATGTAAATGCCTTAGCAGGTAAAATTTTCTTGTAAATCTTACCACAACGACTCAACTAGCAACTTATTAGAAGTATGTAGACAATATATTTATAATAACCGACGGTAGCGTAATGGCTAAGGCGTCGGAGTTGCGGTCAAGTGGTTGCAGGTTCGGACCCCACCCAGTGCAATACCGACCTACCACAAGCATTTAGTTTGGCTGGAGGGTTTATGTGTAAAAATTATGTGAAAATACTAGTAATGTTTGACCCATCGACACACGTTACTAGTATTCTTTTAAGAAAAAAAAAACGGGTCTGCAGTTTTATTGGCTAAAATTAAATCTAGCTATCTGTTATATTCCGTCATCGCTAACACAACAGTAAAACTCACCTACATAGGTATGTATGTATGTATATAGGTACTTTAATTCCAGACACAGGAATGTATTCCAACATTCTAGCCGTCAACACCGGCAGGTAATTGGTAGGGCAGCAAAAGTAATAATTAAAAAGCTACGATGAACAACGGCAGCCGGTCTCGTTGATAGCATCGCATTCAGATGAGCAGCCTGCGCACTCGCTCGGCTTATAGTAAGCGATATATATACTCCTTTTCACTCTTTTTGTACTTTCCAACTTAATTAGCCTGGTTTTACCGTTAATAGTTCCTGCAAGGCAACAATTATATTGATAAGTACTAGCCACATTAATAATAAATAGTTTACTCGCTTCTTGCTCTAGAAAACCTAACAGGGTGACTGTTTTGTAATTTTTTCTCTTAAAAACCTAACAAACCTAAAAATAGTAATAACATCAACATCATCATCATAATTTCAGTCATATTACTTCCACTACATGGGCCTCCCTTAATAACTTCCAAGAAGACCGTTTGGAAGCGGCATGTATCCACCGACGGCCTACGAACAGGACCTCGTAGAGAGACTATTAGCAAAATAAGCTTTTAGATAATAGTTTCTATCTATCTATCATAGTTAAAAGACGTAGACACGTCTTCCAACTATGATCGATGGAAACAAAATTAATAACTATAACTCTATTAGCTATTAGCTAGCTAAATATTTTTTTTAATAAATATATTTTTACTTACTTCAAAAAACCCCCATCGAAATAACGTGAACATTTTATAAATAAATAAATTATGATGAGTGCTGAAGCTTCATCTTGGTATATTTGATCTTAGTAAGAATGGTTTTATGATGGCAACCGCAAGTGTCAGTGTTAATAGGTTGTAGTGTATATGCTGTTAAGCAGTAGTGTCACTCCTGGGAATACTCACCTGGAAAAAGACAGTACTGGCTGGCCACTTTCTTTTGTAGAAGCAGCCAGCAGAAGAGCCTTCCCCAGTTGAGCGGCACTAAGCAAATATCTACAATGTCTTTCTAGAGGAGGTCTTGCTTGGTCACTTAAAAGTTAAATAGCGTTCGTGAATAAAATAAGAATGACAAACAAAATAAGAATGACAAACAAAGCTTTACAGCGGCACTAAGCAGATACCTGCAATGTCCTCCTAGAGGAAGTCTTGTTTGGTTATTTAAAAGTTAAATAGCGTTCGTGAATAAAATAAGAATGACAAACAAAGCTTTAAAGCGGCACTAAGCAGATACCTGCAATGTCCTCCTACAGGAAGTCATGTTTGGTTATTAAAAAGTTAAATAGCGTTCGTGAATAAAATAAGAATGACAAACAAAGCTTTAAAGTGGCACTAAGCAGATACCTGCAATGTCCTCCTAGAGGAAGTCTTGTTTGGTTATTTAAAAGTTAAATAGCGTTCGTGAATAAAATAAGAATGACAAACAAAGCTTTAAAGCGGCACTAAGCAGATACCTGCAATGTCCTCCTAGAGGAAGTCTTGTTTGGTTATTTAAAAGTTAAATAGCGTTCGTGAATAAAATAAGAATGACAAACAAAGCTTTAAAGCGGCACTAAGCAGATACCTGTAATGTCCTCCTAGAGGAAGTCTTGTTTGGTTATTTAAAAGTTAAATAGCGTTCGTGAATAAAATAAGAATGACAAACAAAGCTTTAAAGCGGCACTAAGCAGATACCTGTAATGTCCTCCTAGAGGAAGTCTTGTTTGGTTATTTAAAAGTTAAATAGCGTTCGTGAATAAAATAAGAATGACAAACAAAGCTTTAAAGCGGCACTAAGCAGATACCTGCAATGTCCTCCTAGAGGAAGTCTTGTTTGGTTATTTAAAAGTTAAATAGCGTTCGTGAATAAAATAAGAATGACAAACAAAGCTTTAAAGTGGCACTAAGCAGATACCTGCAATGTCCTCCTAGAGGAAGTCTTGTTTGGTTATTTAAAAGTTAAATAGCGTTCGTGAATCAAATAAGAATGACAAACAAAGCTTTAAAGCGGCACTAAGCAGATATCTGCAATGTCCTCCTAGAGGAGGTCTTGTTTGGTTACTTAAAAGTTAAATAGCGTTCGTGAATAAAATAAGAATGACAAACAAAGCTTTAAAGTGGCACTAAGCAGATACCTGCAATGTCCTCCTAGAGGAGGTCTTGTTTGGTTACTTAAAAGTTAAATAGCGTTCGTGAATAAAATAAGAATGACAAACAAAGCTTTAAAGCGGCACTAAGCAGATACCTGTAATGTCCTCCTAGAGGAAGTCTTGTTTGGTTATTTAAAAGTTAAATAGCGTTCGTGAATAAAATAAGAATGACAAACAAAGCTTTAAAGTGGCACTAAGCAGATACCTGCAATGTCCTCCTAGAGGAAGTCTTGTTTGGTTATTTAAAAGTTAAATAGCGTTCGTGAATCAAATAAGAATGACAAACAAAGCTTTAAAGCGGCACTAAGCAGATACCTGCAATGTCCTCCTACAGGAAGTCTTGTTTGGTTACTTAAAAGTTAAATAGCGTTCGTGAATAAAATAAGAATGACAAACAAAGCTTTAAAGTGGCACTAAGCAGATACCTGCAATGTCCTCCTAGAGGAAGTCTTGTTTGGTTATTTAAAAGTTAAATAGCGTTCGTGAATAAAATAAGAATGACAAACAAAGCTTTAAAGCGGCACTAAGCAGATACCTGCAATGTCCTCCTAGAGGAAGTCTTGTTTGGTTATTTAAAAGTTAAATAGCGTTCGTGAATAAAATAAGAATGACAAACAAAGCTTTAAAGCGGCACTAAGCAGATACCTGTAATGTCCTCCTAGAGGAAGTCTTGTTTGGTTATTTAAAAGTTAAATAGCGTTCGTGAATAAAATAAGAATGACAAACAAAGCTTTAAAGCGGCACTAAGCAGATACCTGCAATGTCCTCCTACAGGAAGTCTTGTTTGGTTACTTAAAAGTTAAATAGCGTTCGTGAATAAAATAAGAATGACAAACAAAGCTTTAAAGTGGCACTAAGCAGATACCTGCAATGTCCTCCTAGAGGAAGTCTTGTTTGGTTATTTAAAAGTTAAATAGCGTTCGTGAATAAAATAAGAATGACAAACAAAGCTTTAAAGCGGCACTAAGCAGATACCTGTGATGTCCTCCTAGAGGAAGTCTTGTTTGGTTATTTAAAAGTTAAATAGCGTTCGTGAATAAAATAAGAATGACAAACAAAGCTTTAAAGCGGCACTAAGCAGATACCTGTAATGTCCTCCTAGAGGAAGTCTTGTTTGGTTATTTAAAAGTTAAATAGCGTTCGTGAATAAAATAAGAATGACAAACAAAGCTTTAAAGCGGCACTAAGCAGATACCTGCAATGTCCTCCTAGAGGAAGTCTTGTTTGGTTATTTAAAAGTTAAATAGCGTTCGTGAATAAAATAAGAATGACAAACAAAGCTTTAAAGTGGCACTAAGCAGATACCTGCAATGTCCTCCTAGAGGAAGTCTTGTTTGGTTATTTAAAAGTTAAATAGCGTTCGTGAATCAAATAAGAATGACAAACAAAGCTTTAAAGCGGCACTAAGCAGATATCTGCAATGTCCTCCTAGAGGAGGTCTTGTTTGGTTACTTAAAAGTTAAATAGCGTTCGTGAATAAAATAAGAATGACAAACAAAGCTTTAAAGTGGCACTAAGCAGATACCTGCAATGTCCTCCTAGAGGAAGTCTTGTTTGGTTATTTAAAAGTTAAATAGCGTTCGTGAATAAAATAAGAATGACAAACAAAGCTTTAAAGCGGCACTAAGCAGATACCTGTAATGTCCTCCTAGAGGAAGTCTTGTTTGGTTATTTAAAAGTTAAATAGCGTTCGTGAATAAAATAAGAATGACAAACAAAGCTTTAAAGCGGCACTAAGCAGATACCTGCAATGTCCTCCTACAGGAAGTCTTGTTTGGTTACTTAAAAGTTAAATAGCGTTCGTGAATAAAATAAGAATGACAAACAAAGCTTTAAAGTGGCACTAAGCAGATACCTGCAATGTCCTCCTAGAGGAAGTCTTGTTTGGTTATTTAAAAGTTAAATAGCGTTCGTGAATAAAATAAGAATGACAAACAAAGCTTTAAAGCGGCACTAAGCAGATACCTGTAATGTCCTCCTAGAGGAAGTCTTGTTTGGTTATTTAAAAGTTAAATAGCGTTCGTGAATAAAATAAGAATGACAAACAAAGCTTTAAAGCGGCACTAAGCAGATACCTGTAATGTCCTCCTAGAGGAAGTCTTGTTTGGTTATTTAAAAGTTAAATAGCGTTCGTGAATAAAATAAGAATGACAAACAAAGCTTTAAAGCGGCACTAAGCAGATACCTGCAATGTCCTCCTAGAGGAAGTCTTGTTTGGTTATTTAAAAGTTAAATAGCGTTCGTGAATAAAATAAGAATGACAAACAAAGCTTTAAAGTGGCACTAAGCAGATACCTGCAATGTCCTCCTAGAGGAAGTCTTGTTTGGTTATTTAAAAGTTAAATAGCGTTCGTGAATAAAATAAGAATGACAAACAAAGTTTTAAAGTGGCACTAAGCAGATACCTGCAATGTCCTCCTAGAGGAAGTCTTGTTTGGTTATTTAAAAGTTAAATAGCGTTCGTGAATAAAATAAGAATGACAAACAAAGCTTTAAAGCGGCACTAAGCAGATACCTGCAATGTCCTCCTAGAGGAAGTCTTGTTTGGTTATTTAAAAGTTAAATAGCGTTCGTGAATAAAATAAGAATGACAAACAAAGTTTTAAAGTGGCACTAAGCAGATACCTGCAATGTCCTCCTAGAGGAAGTCTTGTTTGGTTATTTAAAAGTTAAATAGCGTTCGTGAATAAAATAAGAATGACAAACAAAGCTTTAAAGCGGCACTAAGCAGATACCTGCAATGTCCTCCTAGAGGAAGTCTTGTTTGGTTATTTAAAAGTTAAATAGCGTTCGTGAATAAAATAAGAATGACAAACAAAGCTTTAAAGTGGCACTAAGCAGATACCTGCAATGTCCTCCTAGAGGAAGTCTTGTTTGGTTATTTAAAAGTTAAATAGCGTTCGTGAATAAAATAAGAATGACAAACAAAGCTTTAAAGCGGCACTAAGCAGATATCTGCAATGTCCTCCTAGAGGAGGTCTTGTTTGGTTACTTAAAAGTTAAATAGCGTTCGTGAATAAAATAAGAATGACAAACAAAGCTTTAAAGCGGCACTAAGCAGATATCTGCAATGTCCTCCTAGAGGAGGTCTTGTTTGGTTACTTAAAAGTTAAATAGCGTTCGTGAATAAAATAAGAATGACAAACAAAGCTTTAAAGTGGCACTAAGCAGATACCTGCAATGTCCTCCTAGAGGAAGTCTTGTTTGGTTATTTAAAAGTTAAATAGCGTTCGTGAATAAAATAAGAATGACAAACAAAGCTTTAAAGCGGCACTAAGCAGATACCTGCAATGTCCTCCTAGGGGAAGTCTTGTTTGGTTATTTAAAAGTTAAATAGCGTTCGTGAATAAAATAAGAATGACAAACAAAGCTTTAAAGTGGCACTAAGCAGATACCTGCAATGTCCTCCTAGAGGAAGTCTTGTTTGGTTATTTAAAAGTTAAATAGCGTTCGTGAATAAAATAAGAATGACAAACAAAGCTTTAAAGCGGCACTAAGCAGATACCTGCAATGTCCTCCTAGAGGAGGTCTTGTTTGGTTACTTAAAAGTTAAATAGCGTTCGTGAATAAAATAAGAGTGATAAACAAAGCTTTAATATTGCAGTAAATAATTAATACTAATAATAGAAGACAATCTGCAACATTCATCACTGTTATTCTTATGTAAATTGAAACGTGATTTGTACCTTTATAAATACATCAGTGCGTTAGAACTGCACTCACAAAGCTCCTACCGATGTCTATAATCAACATTACCGACTGATGCAAGCACTTTGAATAAGCATTAGCCTCGGTTTTCCTGAGTCTGCTGCATACAAAATGACTTTGGCGTTTTAGCTGTTTCATACTTGTAAATAAATAATAGCAACCTTCGCAGCACACTACAAAGACTGACGAAAGAAATATATAACTGGTTTCACTTTTCACTTCAGCTATTTTTATTATTTTAAAAAGAAAAATAAGAAAAAATAAAAATGAACAACTAGAGTCACGCAGTCAAGCTGCAACACTTAATTTTATTTACAGATCACCGTTGGTATTTTAATTACGCAGAAAGTAGTCGGTAGTTACAGTAATCGGCAGGTAGTTTCCGCGAGGAAATCTTAAAGGCTTCTTACAAGTTCCATTTGTTTAGGTAATAATTTCTTTTATCGGTGACCGAGCAGCGCTTAGATTTCCGTAATGCGCGGGCGCAGTGAGCACGAGTCAGAAGACGTGGTGCGATGAACGTGTGCGATACCATTCATTAGGCGGGCGCACAGGGCGCTCACGCGTCAAATTAGCCCGAGCCGCGCTTAATTAGACAGTGCAACGTCGCCTGCCTGCCTGCCGCCGTGCACTGTGCACCCCACGCTATGTTAAATCGACCGCGCACTCATTCAACTATCTTTATCTTGCACTAATTACTTAACCATACAAAGGCATATATTTACATCACAAATAAATTATAAGCAATTACAAATTCAAGACTAATTTAGAATCCTGATCCATATTTAACTATATATGAATTTTATTGACTGAAGTTACAGTAGTTAAGTTTTCTTGATTCTGTGATTTATGGAACATTCTTTTTAATGTTTACGCTCCAATTCAGAAAACATTTATTGTAAAAAAATCTGTAAACCTCAAATTGATATAAAGTATTTTTTTTATCGGTATTATGACGTTTTGGAAAATCCAACAATATTTATAGTTGTGTTATTTTTGGTATAAAAATACAAATCATTACATACCTATTATAAAACAACGTCCCCCGCCGCATCTCTGTCTGTCTGTTCGAGATAAACTGAAAAACTACTGAACATATTTTGATGCGGTTTTCACTAATAGACAGAGTGATTCCTGAGGAATGTTTAGGTGTATAATTTGTACCCGTGCGAAGACGGGGCGGGTTGCTAGTTTGATAATAAACATATAATTTGTATACACGTAAAAAAATGTAATTAAGTGGAAATATATTCAAATCTCACCCAAGTTTTGGCTTCGGAAGCTGTATACCGCGAGTATTATCCTATCTAATCATTATATTAGATAATACATGAAAAGAATTCTTTGTACCCCATTAAGAAAATTTCGCGCATATTTACAGTGACTACGAGGAACGTGAATTTTGGAATATTTAAAACCGAAAAACGTATTTGGGGTATATGGGGGTTCCCATGGGATTCTCGAATTGATTGGCAAATGCCGCGTTCCTATAATCAAGAAACGATTCGTTTTGCGTACGGACGGTAAAATTTCGTTGTATTTTGCAACAAAAATTTCACCGTCCGTAAACAAAATGAATCGTTTCTTGATTATAGGAACGCGGCATAAATCTACATTACAGCAAGCGAAGCTGCGGCTGAAGTCAGTATAAGATAAAAGGTAACTTCTTGTCTCAAGTTATTACACAGCTACATAATATTGCATTAGAAGTTTCCAAAAGAAATTAATTTGAAAATATTATAGTAACAGAGTATTAAAGTCTTAAAGGGCTTCGAAAAAGAAATAGAACTGATAAGATAGTTCTTGGTTCTTAACCTTTATCGAACTGTTCTGTTCTGTGTGCTGTTTTATAACTGTTAATATGAATTGCCTAAAAGGAAAACGTTATTCATCGATCTGAGAGTCGATCTAACTACGTCCCGATTGTATTCAAACAGAAACGCCAACGTATCCTACAATACAATTATTTCATTTTATACCGATCTAGACATTTAAAAATGGCTTTAATTTTCTGGTTTCCTTTGTCTTATAAATGTCTAAAATTATTTACAAGACTTGCATTACTGAGTTTAATTAAAAAACAATGGCTAGAATCAGCTGCTGGGACCGTTACACGTTGGCACGCGATACAGAGCGGCGGCAAGTGAAGACACGCGCTTCGCAACGGGACGCAGCGAGCATTGCCTTTGCTTGGACACCCGCCTACCTTGTGACTTAGCTCAAGATTACTCCACGATGATGCCAATTACCTACTTGAAACACACAATTGTAACGCCTCATCTGTTCAATTAGTTTCAACTAGTTCGCAGTTTCTTAAGGGCTTCATAAACCAGTTATACCGCTGCGCACGTGATAACGATGCTACTTAAGGATGAATATCGTAATTACTGGCCAAGTTATTTAAATTTTTGTGAAGAACTCCGATGCGAAATGCGGATATTATATTCTGCGTCACTAGACACCTAGTCGTTAATGGCTTCAGATAATAACTGCATCTGCATGCATAAATTTCATATCCCGATGTAGGTATAATATTAATTAATTTAATTGATTATTACAGTTTTAAAACATCCTATTTGCAGTGAAGCAATTTTAATAAGAACCTGGTTAGAGAACAAGAAGTTGTTTACTGATTCGATTAAACTTGTTTCAAAGAAGTATTATCTACTTATATCTACTGTGCAAAAAAGTCATTGTCAAGTCATTCGGTGTTCCTAACCTGTTGAACTTAATATTCATAATAATGTAATAGGTATAATGGAACAATTAACTTAATTACAAGAACGGTTTGAAAGGGCAGGTGTACCATCGACCACTCATAATTCCTAGTAACGGAACTGGCTTAAGGCGATACTCGGGAAACGTGCTAGTGATAGTGCTAGGCAGGAAAATTACTGGTACACCATAATATAACCCTATGTAATTCTAAGCAGCTTCGCTCAAAGAGCTGACTGTTTTACTAGTTAAAGTTATAAACTGGAAATAAGAAGAATCATTATCTACTGTTTTATACAGAGTTTAATAAGGGGCCATCCGTAAATTACGTCACATGTTAAGGGGGTTAGAGGGGGTCAACGAAGTGTGACAAGGGTTTGGGGTCATAAGCTTCGTGACGTCACAGCTCAAAATCTAAAATGTTAAACACCAAACATTATCTGTAAACGAAAGACTACAAACACTTTTACTAAAAAAATATATTTTAGAACTGCTCTTTGCAGTGTTGGATGTAAAATTGCAAAATATGACGTCACACATGGGAGGGAAGGGGGGTTCCACAAATGTGACCATTTTTGACAAGGACGGGGGGGAGGTCCAAAAATCATGAAATTCGTGTGACATAATCGTAATTTATGGATGGCCCCTAACCTACACTACACATAAAAAGACTAGCATGCAGAATAAAAAACCAGTATGCAAAATTTACTGTAGATTAGTATTTGTTTCGGTATAACTTATACCGAAACAAATACTATGTAAGCAAATCTTATTCTGGAATTATTCTCAAAATTTCTGATTTGCTAAAATGGCGTCTTTATTGGTTCTCAACCAACTTTTCACTACTTAAATTTCTACAGAATTTTGTACCGTATAGGCGGCTTGAGGGTTGTGATTCTGTTTTGGCCACACGCGAGTAACAGCTCCTTTGTTGTAAGTACCTAGGCTACGGGAACCGCGATAAATTTGAATAAGTCAGTTGATGATCCCACTTAATCCAAATATTATTCAAATGTATGTGCCCCAGGTCTGGGCATAACTCCGACATGTATGTATAACGTTGTCTGGCAAATTTTTAATTAATTGACTTAATGAAAGTCTTTTCAAAGTTCGTATGAGAAGTCTCGTCTTCTTTATAAACCGTACAATAAGGTGTAGGTATCGGTCTCAGTGCATGATTTAAAATTTTAATACATCATCCGATTTAAATAGTTTTTCAATCAAAAATCGAAACCTCAATATTACAGTACTATTCTAATACAAATTCTAACGCATCCACTTTTGCTCCAAATATTTGACTGCACCAATGGCACAGCCAGCTTTTCAATTGCTAACGCGTCGAGGGTTGTCGGTCTCTGTCCCTCTTTCCCTCATGCAATAAGTAGAAATAGGTATTACCTATAGTCTGATTGCATTTGTGTTTAAAATTAACCCGCCTTTAAGATTGTCTTTCTATGAGGAATATCCAAACAAAAACTATCGAATGCGCTATAACTCCAATTGCTATGTCCACTATTTGAAAAATATGAACTATCCTTACGATTTTACTCTTCATGGTAAGATAAACTTAAATTACGAATGCCTGAAAGAAGACATAAGACAAATAATAATATTCTTTAGTTTAATCACTAAAATAAGTAGTAAATTAAATAGTGGTCAAATGATCAGGTGACCACAGTTTATGACTGCCTGTAGTTGAATAATAAAACAACGAGTCTTTTCAGACTGCAGAGCCTTTTCAAATGTGATGCTTGTGACTTTGCACAATTACGTTTTTGGAAGGAATTGATCGGGAACAACCTATAGAACAATATGTATAATAATTCTTATGTGAACAATTTTGGAAAAAAAAGACATACAGCCGAACATAGAACCTCCACTTTTTTTCAAGCCTGTGAATTAAAGAAGCGGTTAATTTCATAGTAATTTATATGTAAGTAGTTATAGCAATTTCGTAGATGACAAACTCAAAAAGTTTAGCCTGTGAATATTTATAAAAATACTTTTTAGTGATACTTAATAAAGTTGAAAAAAATAAAGTTTTAATTTAAATATATATATTCTGATCAAAGGAAATATGAAGGTATGTACTTTTATAAAGCTTAAGTTTATTTAAATGCGTTAAAGGTACAAACATTTATGACAAATATGATAGAGATAAGTAATTAATTGTGCGCACACGACATTAAGACAAGAAAGGGCGTCTGTCGTGTTGTTAACGTGTTTTAAACAAGTTGTAGAGGAAGGCAGAGCAGGCTCACAGCGCTGATTGTGGTAAAGCTTTGTACTCGTGATTCGTAGCGAGCTCACCGTTGGTAAAATCTCGCAGCACATAAATTTGCCAGGTTCCGTTGTGAAAGCCAATATTCTTTGTGGCGCTGGCGAGGTCTATTTCTAACATTAAATAAATTACACCGATATTACAAGAACGAATCGGTAGAACTTGTTTTAGTCGGACGTGTCTGGTCTAGACGTTGCATCGCAAACATCAATTTCGTGTTGCCTACTTTTAGAGTTATTAACAGAAATTCGTTTTGTTTTATTGTTTTTATGTTATTGTACGTTATACGGTACAATGTGGGGATTTATTGCATCGTGCTTATCAATATACTTTTGTTCGACATCAGAATCAACAATATTATATTTTAAGTTGGAACCAGCTTTATGTTTTTATGGGTAACATTTTTTAATATTAACGCTTACTGATAATAATATTTTAAGTCTATCTACTTTAGTATCAAGGTGAACGTATGTCTGGTTTATTTTCTGTATTTACTAATTAGCTTTGTTGACAGCACTAGTACCTACCGACTCTTAAAGGCCGTAAACCGATTTAAAATAGTGACGCTGCATTGAGAACTAAATAGACTAAAGTGATTAGTTTCGTGACATGTTCATATAAATATTTTAAACATAATGATCACCAAGGTTGATCCAAATATAGCTATTTTTGATATTATTTCTAGTTTTAACGGAAGTTGTTTTTTTAACGATTCCGTATCCTGTTACTCTAAAGTTTTAAGATCGATACTCTTCCGGTAATTACATTATAAGTAATACTATGCACGCATATATTATATTGACAGTGTTATAATTGATGTAGTTTACAATTTTAACATTCCATACATACATAGGTACTATGTTTACGTATCTATAAAAGTAGATATATTGTTAACTTTATCTATGAATATAGTTTGTATATTGATCTCTGAACGTGGGATTAAAGTATGGATTACAAAAGCAATTACGAAATTGATTTTACAACTGTAGATAATACATTGTAACTAGCATCAGTAACTATAACACTTCAATGGCTGGCCGTATCTAAACACTTGATATTGCTTCAGTGGATGACACGGCTATTGGCACGCTTGTATTTGACCATTGACAATATTTACATCATACAATCATGTCTATCGCTTTACTAAGAGCTGCTTGAAATTAAATACTTTGTTCCGCAACATCCTAAGTAACGTTCGAAGGCAAATATAGTTAAATAATTTTGTTTATTTAACTGACCTTATAAAAAGTTATTTTAAAATAAATAATAAAATATTAAAATAAATTAAACAGAAAAACATGAATGAATTTAAAAAAATATATGAACAGAACTCCACCATTACTTCAATATCATTGATAACGTTCGTATTGCGACATTATCAATTGATAGTCAAAGAACGGATAAAGATAGAATTGCCACGTTGAATGCTTAAGACCTCTTTAAGTTAAGCAAGTTTTGCCAACTCTTTATGTAATGTGATAAGGATCTGTTTGGCGTCAACTCAAAATTAAATAAGTTGATGCATAACTTATTCCCTGTAAGTATGGAGTTTTTATTAATTAAAATATTATATAATAAAGCACGCGGACCTCATACAGGCCTGTAGCAGTATCGTAATGGCTATGGCCGTGGACCTGCGTTTGAGGGGTTGCGGGTTTGAAGTCTATTCATTACACTACAAGTATGTGACTAAGTTGGAGGGTTTAATACGAATACTTTCTAATAATGTTTGACCCAAGTTACTAGTACAAGTTAATTTTAAAAAATGTCCCTACCGTCTCCACAACCAATAAACTGGTAATTGATGATTATAACTTAGTATGTCTGTTACTAATTATGTCATTAGAGCAGCGCCTCACATCGAGGTAATAAGTCGCCTAGCTTCTTGATTAAGGGCACTTGTTAGCCCCCAAATTAGTCGTGTTTAGGAGAACGAACGAATATCTTCAATAACTATAATTAATGTAAGTTAATTTTGATATTCGATTCTACCCACGTTCGAACCGAGCCTCTGCGAAATACGAGTATTCCGTGTTTGAAACTAATTTATAGCTCAATTCAAAAAGAGGTATTATGTGTTTAGATAGCGCATTAGTACAAACAGTGCGCTTCCAATTATTTACGACAGGCCCCGAGCGCCCTCGGGCATGTTTCACAACACTTTTTGGACGAGCGTCATTACTGAGCTGTTGCTCAAGTTTGACGCCTTTGATTATTCGATATAACACATATAATTATAATACCTATTTATTACAAGGAGATTAAAAAATAATTTTACTCTATATGTAATTTGATATTAACACCAGTTTAATAGTAGTTTAAAAAAAAATCGTAAGCATACTTTTTGTATTACAAAGTGTATTTTTTGAAGTGAAAACCTCTTGAGGCACCAGCTTTGGTATGGGGAAAAAGCACTGAACTCGCGTGATCGTGATACATTTATATATTTATACAGATGTGTGTGTTTTCACTTCTGGCGTGCAATCCTACGACAGATTTTTTTTTTTTACTTTAGTATGATGAGAACTACGTTGTTGTGGATTAGTATAATAATCCTAGTGAAACAAAATATATTACGTTATAATTAAGGAGCGGTATTTATTTAAACTAGAGATCGCCTGGTGGTCGAAATTGGACAATAATTCATAAATGTAAAAATGTATGTATGTAAAATGTATGTATTTGTAACATAAATCTAACTATTCAATTCCAGTATAAGTTGAACTGTCATTGTATACACTTTCCGTACCATGACAGGTTAATATACATATTATATAACGGACACATGTATTAAGTATGTAATTAAATTTAAAACACATATTTTACATTTTCTCTATAGAAATTTTAAGTGTTCCATGTTTCACATTCCGAAATTTGCTTAAAAAGATTTACAAAGAACTTTGCACTTATTAAAATATAAGAAGATTACATATTTGTGTTGCTAATATAATTCTTTTATTTTTTTTTATGCCATATGAGAACAAATTGACGACTTTCGGGTTTTTCTTTTACTTGTAGTGTGAGAGCAAGGTGCTCTTACCGAATTTCATGATTCTAGGTCAATGGGAAGCAACCTACTAAGTTTGCAACTTGTTAACCTGCAAATTGGTTAAAATGCTACGTATAAAGATTATAATATTTTTTTACAGCTTCAAGTGACTGCAGACGTAAGTATTTGATGTTCTTTTCAACTTGATACCTCCACGCGTTCCTAAAACTAAGGGTCTTAATTGACAGATAGACAGACTTTTGAGGAACGGAACCCTAAAAATGGCTCATGAAGTTAGTTAATTTTATATAATAAGGTTTGAACTACTTTCTATGTTGACTGTACATGCTCATAAGATCATTTGGAATCGCTCGATCATGACGAGGTTGCGCGTGCTCCCGCCTTCGCAATGGTCCATATTCCATCTATCACCACGATATTATTTATAGCACCAATTATAATGGACTCTATATTTAATAGTGTAGTTCTTTATCAACTTCGAAATCACGAAATAGTGTTTACAATATGGTTATATAATATGTGTATGGTTATATAAAATACTAATATTGCTTAAAATTATTATTCCGTTCCTATAGACAGTATAGCCATGAACTTATGGCAACAATATGCTGTGGTAATATGACCTCAATCGGTCAAAACATTCAGTAGTTACACGACAATTAAGAAACACTCAAACAATTATATAATGTCTACTATCTATATTTCATGTTTTGCTTGTAGTTTCTGTAACGAAGATAAGTCGAAAGAAACTATATGTCATAGTTTCTTTTCACTTCTTTCTTCTTTCGATGTTTCCCTTAGGCGAAAGTAACACTATTTTAAAAAGCACTTTTATTTGGGGTGTCCCAAAGGGACACTCCAAGAAACAGTGCTGCTTAAGAAGGTACAGTGATGAAACCGCGATAGTGCGAATGAGACAGTCGCTTCTGGGTTCATTCGAAGTAGTGGATGTGGTCTGACACAGACCTCCATTCAGCATAAACCTTTACCTTGATAGGCAACACTCCTCTTCGGGGCTGCGAGGAAAAAAAACGCTATAAAATATTATAATAAAATTTTTGGAAGCGAACGAGTTCCTTGAGTAGACCAATTTGTAACGAAAGAGCGGTCGTCGGGGCATCGGAAGTAAGAAAACCTCTGTTAAAATTACCCTGATGGCCTTGTGGTGGCGAGAAGGACAGTTCGTCTTCACTGACCAGGTGTTCAGGTGTCCGAATTCCGGGTCAGAGAAGGCAGGACACTCGTGTTTCGCAGGTGTTTCTAAGAAGAAAAGAGTGACTGTAATCCGCGGATTAGCTCTCAGCCGGGACGTACCGATGATTGATGGCTTTGTTGACACTTCGCGTGTATGTACATTGCCTATCCGAGTTCAACAGGTGGGATGTGTAGTGTGATACTGGTTTTAGTCGCTTCGACTGCATTGTAATTACTTCGTCATGTCCCTAGACATAGAGAAAGGATCTGTTATTTACCAGTAAATTTTAGAATCAGTACAATATTTTTGTGACCCTGAACATTTGGAGCGAGATCTGGATAATGTTCAGGAGGTATTCAAAAGTAACGGATATCAGGGGAATGACAGACGCAAGCATCCGGAGATGAACAGACAACCAGCCTACATGGCATTATGTCAAAGGAGTAACGGATAAGAATGGCTACATGTTAAAGAAATACTCCATTCCGACAATTCTGTCGGAATGGAGTATTTCTTTAACAGGTGTATATTTATACACCAGGCATAAAAGTTCAAAACATCGTGGGTACACCGAAGGATATCTTACCGTTACATACTCCAGGTGTCTACAAAGTAAACTGTAGCTGCGGTAGTTACACATAGGGCAAACAAAGCGGACTATTGCTGAAAGGGTCGAAGAACATATCGTTGCTGTAAAGAACCGACAGATTAGCAAATCAGCGATCGCAGAACATGCACTCGAAGCGGGCACCAATCACTGGATTGAATTTCATCGTACGCAAGTCCTTGTGACTCTTGAGTTGCAGGTGTCCATGGGCGACGGTAGTCACTTACCGTCAGGTGACCCGTCCGCTTTGTTTGCCCTATGTGTAACTACCGCAGCTGCAGTTTACTTTTAGAAATACTCCATTCCGACAATTCTGTCGGAATGGAGTATTTCTTTAACATATAGCCAAAACTGTGTCAAAAGGTTTTTTGGGTATCCTAAAAATAAGATATGCACACCGTTAATCATTATATTAATACGTGAAGAGAATTCTTTGTACCCCTTTTTAAGAAAATTTTGCGAACGTAGTAACGTGAATTTTGGAATATTTACAGTTTATAGTGCAGAGAGCTAAACATTTTAAACGATATGTTGTTACAACTTTAAACACAACAGAACAGAATTGTAAACAGGCCCACGCAAGCAGTGTTTTCTCATGTTCGCAATAAAACTTGAAAATTATTGTGTCTGTAAAAAGTTTAAATGTTTATTGAATTGAATTTCCCTATAAATTTAATAATGTTTATTGTAGCTATCATATCGACACAAACTACTTACAAGAAGGAGATAGGATACAGCGCATTTTTTCGTACAATTAACAGTTGCCCACCTAGGGGGGTATCTCCGATCTACAGAAAGTCTTCTGTGGTAAGTAGAGTTGCCAAAGCTCTTTGGGGGACACTGTGCTTTCAGTAGGGACGACGATCCTGTAAATTATTAGTATTGATTTGTACAAGCGGAATTCATTTCAATTCAATTCATTATTATGCATTCTTAATGTTTACAAAGGTGTGAAAAACTTAAAAAATGAATAGTCTCTATTTTGAATGTGTTAGTGCAATAGTCGGGAAGACTGTAATATATGACCGCAATCCGCTCTCAGGCTGAACGGCTTCTTAAGCCTTAGGACTATTATCTTTATATAAAAGGATGTACTGTTAAACTGAATACGTAAAGTCTTCAATAAAGTGGTCGTCTCGACGCACGAGACCACTGTAAATCCAGCCGGGGACTTGAACACAACTCAACTTTTGGAGCACTTACAGATATAGACGAAAAGGGTACTAATTTTAAGAGATTTTACGTCTCACCATGCCAAGGTCTTTGTGTTCTACAGACTTGCGGTTAAGACTACTCGTCGTCGAAATAACCCTCGCTTATATTCTGTGGCATTTGGTGAACCAGTTCCCCTACGAGGACACCACATGTTGAAACCTATGGTGACCCATTACTGGGCCCTGTCAGCGCATACTTTGAATGGTCGTGAAGTGGACGTGGTCCAAAATTGAGCGTGACTTTTGCATGCCTTGAACTGCCTAGAACTAATTGCCTACCGCGGAAGCTCAGATTGTTATATTTTCCTAGAGACTACCGGTGAACGTATCTTCAAATAGATCATAGAAAAGTTTATATAAATTGCGAACATGTCAGTAACAGCCCCTGATGTTGCACGCCTCTATGAACGCTCCGTATGGTTGCTTGTCACTTTAGTAGCTTAAAAAAATTACTCATTACCAAAACTGTACTAACTATATAATTAACACCATCAATAATCCCCTTAAGGTCTCATTCTACTGCATTTAATAACCTTAGCACTAGTGAAGTAAGAAAGGTTTTTTTTATTTTTACAAATTTGAAGTCGTACTTTATACAACATTAAAACTTAATAGTGGTACACAAAACATTTACTTATTATTTATATACTATATTGAAGTCGTTTAATTAACATACGTACGTACCTTGGGTCGAACTCATAAATTCACTGTAACAAGATAAGAATAATCTTCAGCGCAAATAAACATTACTTCGAATTTATATCGAATAATAAATAAAACCGTAGTCTAAAGTAGTAGTACTAGTACTACTATTAAGACATAATGATAAAACACTACTAAGTTACAGGAATTAACACGATCCTGACCTTTGATGTTCGACGTTTCGACCAGGTTGCACCTGCCTTGTCTTTGTCACAGCCATCTGTTAGTTAATGATAACGAGGCGATCCACAGCTTCTGACACTTAATAGAAAGGAATAAAGACATTTGATCGGTTCTCTGCATATTAAATGGCACAAAAAAAAAACGTGGGAGAGCCATGCTTCGGCACGTATGGGCCGGCTCGACTTTGCTCGATACCGCGGCCTCACAGAAAACCGGCTGTGAAACAACGTTTGCATTGCTTTTCGCCGCGTGAGTGAGGTTACTGGAGGCCCTAACCCTACCCTCTCCCCTATTCCCGTCCTTCCCGTCTCCCCCCTCTCCTCCCCTTTAATCCCCCTCTCCCGTCTTCCCGCTCTTCCCCTATTCCCACCTTAAAGGGCGGCAACGCACTTGTGACTCTTGAGTTACAGGTGCTCATGGGCGGCGGTAGTCATTTACCATCAGGTGACCCGTCTGCTCGTTTGCTTCCTATACCATAAAAAAAAAACGCGTATTACCTGTAAAGGCAGAAAGAATTACTGCTCTGATAGCACAGGGGATATAGAAGTTCACCTCAATATGTAGACCACACATTGATCTGAACACCGACTCAAGTTACCTTAGAAACTATGCGTATGCTCATTATATATGCTTATATAGTGAAAAAATCAAACTTCTAAGCCAACGCAATCAAAAGATACAGCCGTTAATGCCGCAAATTTCCGCAAATTTTCGACACTCTCAAGGGAATAAAAACCTACAGGGTACTTCCCGTGCACTCAGAATCTTTGGTACTAAGCCATGTCTTATAACACATATAAAGGAAAAATTGCGAAAACCGTAAATTTTAGTTACATCATATAATAAAAATATTGTACGGAACCTTCGGTGCGCGAGTCCGACTCGCACTTGTTTTTTAAATATTGTGATACATCATTACACAGTCACTACTAGACCCGATAGTATGATAAACATACTTATATACACTTTGTAAATACATACACATACTATACATAGTCACACCCAGACCAATGCAAATAGATTTAATTATTATTTATGCATAAAAATATTTGCACTAAACGGGAATTGGACCATGACGTTGCAGTCGAAAGCTCTACCGCCGCAAAATATATACCTACCTCGTCAAATATACGTATGGTTGTTTTCCCAGGCTCTAGCTACGGGTACTATTATGTATTCTGTGCTACGGGTGTGGATTACGCTAGACCAAACCTCGCAAAAATTCGATCGTAAGACATCTAGGTATTATTAAATCTATATACGAGCCCTGCTAGTACATACTTAAACTGAGCGCAGGCACAGGCGCGCTCTGCCGCTATGCCGCCGTCGCCGTTTGTATCGCACGGCTTATTTGTGTCGATAACGCTATTCGTGCCAATGCTAATGAACACGCCAATCTCGGATCTCGTATACTCGTCAATTTGAAACTATTAAGTACAGAATTTACAACGACAACATTATTACGAAAGCTACTATTAAATAATGTGAGAACTAGAATTTAATTAAGTTTGGGTGAGTTTAGCTTTGCTATTGGTACATACTTAGTTCAATAACACCAATTTTATTAGAAATCAGCCAAATTTAAAAAAGAGCACATGGGCATATCAAGGCCAATTCAGAGACATTATGTGACACACTTTTTTACAAAACCAAAAGGAAATACCAGCAACCAGATCACCTCTCCATGGAATCCTGGTTACCCTACTCATTAACACAATACAAAACCTTTTATCCGTCGTTACCTTCAAGTTTTTTCAAGCCCATTGAGTCTGATTCTCAAATGTGCTATTGCGATCTACTGTTAAAGAAATATTACGCAAAATCACAACCAAAAATAATAATAATATCCTGCTAAAACTGTAGGAATTGTAATTATTTAAGGCTTCGTATTTAAAATTTGACATATTTTACTTGGATCTAGGAATTATCTAAAAATTTTATACTCACATAGGTAGTGAAGACAGCCCACAGAACTGAGAATAAGTAAGAAGTGCGATGTGGACGGAGAACGCGCACTGAAGCTTTCAACAAACGCTCATACCTTCAGCAACCACGTGTAAACATTTTCGTGCTCGCGTATATACTTTCGCCGGGGACGTAGCTGAGAAAAAAAACACAATAATTTTGCCAAGTCGCAAGGTAATTACGTATCGAAAAATAAGCTAGGACTGCAATATGTCCAAAGTAAGTCAGGCCAAAAACTTTTGTTTGTAAGTAATATTGTCAAAATTCACAAAATATGTAGGTATGATGGGAAGAAAACTGTCATGATCTAATATACTAAAACAGTTATTCATTGCGTATCATATTTGAGTACTAACTATATTAAAACTACCAGAGCACGCAATGAACGAAAATATTTGGTAAATGTTGAAATGCACATTCGTTAGCTCTGTATTTCTCGAAACAGCGGTTCGTCAACCGCTGTTTCGGACGTAACGGCTAGCAAGTATGCCTACAAAATGCTATCTAACACTGATCAGCATAAATATATATTTAGTATAATTATTATAAATGGGCGTAAGATTTATATTTAACTAGCTGACCCGGCACACGTTGTTTTGCCATATTAATTATTTCTAATGAATATTTTGGTAGTCAAAAAATAACTAACTTATTGTAGGATGGGGTCTATGATTTTAAAAATAACAAAACACCAACAATTTATTTTCTTAATTCAAAGTACTTCATTAACTAAACTGACATATTTAAAGTTTAACAGTGGGAAGGCAATGCTTCGGCACGTATGGGCCGGCTCGATCGGCATATCGATAAAGCAATGCTTACGTTGTATTTCGCCGAGCGAGTGAGGTTATCGGTGGCCCTAACCCTTCCCTCTCTCCATCTTCCCCCCCATCTCTCAATCTCCCCTCCTCTCCTACTCCCACCTTAAAGGCCGGCAAGGCACTTGTGACTTACCATCAGGCGACCCGTCTGCTCGTTAACCCCCTATTCCATAAAAAAAATCGATTATAACAATCGCACTTTCTATTTTCAATGGGTTAAATACTTAAAAAAAATTGTACCAACGAAAGTAAAAATACTAATATCGCTATTAAAAAACAAGGGTTGATCGTAGAGAGTTGAAAATTCAGGGTTATATGTATTTTCTAATGCTGTATCATAAAAGAATTAAAAATTTTTTTTTTATCTAATAATTAAAAAAAAATTAGGGGTGGACTACTCTTAACATTTAGGGGTATGAAAAATAGATAAGAGCCGATTCTCAGACCTACCCAATATGCACACAAAATTTCATGAGAATCGGTCAAGCCGTTTCGGACGAGTACGGTAACTAACATTGTGACACGAGAATTTTATATATAAGATAAATCCTCTGTGAAGGATTAGCGTAGGGTTCTGTATGTGTGATTTAAATAATGATTATCATCTAAACGTATGCAACAACACATGATTTAAAACAGAATACAGCTGATAGCATTTCTAAATACCTATTCTCACTTCTGCGGGAAAGCCTGTTCTGAGTTTTTATATATTGTGCTCAAACAACACCGACTAGCGTCAAGAGATACCGATCTAAGCGCTGGTAACCGGTAAGCACGTGTTAAATCATATACACTTACCGGCAGCTTACACACGTTATTTTTATTAATTTATTTTCATTACAGCGACATGGTGTTTATCGAAGTAATATACGAATATTCATGAATAGCAATGAAAGTCCTTACAATATACTACCATAATGTGTTTAAAATCTCGTTTGCATTTTTCTACCCTTCACGGTAGAATATATTTTACAATCTTCACTATAGACACTCTCTTCATAAATATACCATTAATCAAGTTACGTCGATCCCTCTTCCGTACTGTTGAAACTACTGCGTTAATTAACGAAATCGCGGTTAGTTAATAACTTCATCACAAAATCCTCGTAACGTTAGGTGAGTATATTATGTATATCAATTAATACTTTTTGGCTCGATTCACAGAATTGCAATATTTTTAACTTAAATATACGCATTTACAACAACATCATATTTATGTACTGCAACATAAATAAATTTTTACGACGCATTCATGGTCTCAATCACCTATTTCGAAAGTTTTATTGAAAACGAATATCTACCGACAATGAAAATATATATCAATACACTTTGCATATTTTGAAATTGCCTATGATAGACATAATATAGTATGCCGGATAGCCGCCGGGTAGGCCATTGGCTAGGTCAACAATTTGAGGGTTATCTGTACATGTTCGGCTTTGTTAGTTTAAAAAAAAGTGTGTCTGTGCAATTCATACACCGCAGAAGTAAAACTTCAGAAAAGTGGCCTACGAGAGAATGAGAAATAAAAAGTAAAATCGACAAAAATTTACAAATGTTGATAAATTTAATTTTAGATAATTTATAATAAAGTTATTGGTCAAATTAACACAGATGTGTTAAATAATTAACATAAATTAATTAACCAACGAATTTTAATACGCAAATGCACAAAAAATTACACCACGTTGACATTGGCGCATTTTCTGAAGGCTTTGTAGTACGCAGGCGCAAAGACAAAGATTATAGGAAACACCGATACTTGTATTCTATTTCATTCTGTCGCAGGCTAAATCCTATTTATGAATATTTCTCTTCTTTTTCTCTTTTTAGTGTGAGTTTTTCGTTTCATCGAATTTCAAATCACAACGATTCTAAAGAAGTTTCACTTCAAAATGGGCATCTAGAAAACTGCAGACTAATTTATTAGCAATTAACTTTTCGGGATTATAGGCATACTACACCTGTCCGACAAATAAAGTTGATAACAAACTATCAATATCCCGACAGGTGAACTATAATAATTGTAGCTGACTCCGGCCAATCTTAGTTTATGCTAATCTCTTATAAGCATTTTTCTGACAGCCAAGATAAAAGCTGTCAAAATATTTTTGTATTGTATAATTATCTTCTAGTACCATTTATAAAAAAAACGGACAAGTGCGAGTCTGACTCGCTCACCGAGGGTTTCGCAAACATACAAACTTGTATTGAGATACGTCCATCTCGGGAATCAATTCTCGAAGACTTTTGCCAATATTTTTCGAAAGACAAACTTAACTTTGCGGTTGCGATGTATGTCAAAGTCAACAATCTAACCGCAAAATATAAGTTTGTAATCACAAAAACATTTTTTTAATGTGATAAAGCAACAAACTAACAATTTTCGGTTTTTTCCTTATTTGTGCTATCAGACCTTACTTCTTACCAAATTTCATGATTATAGGTCAATGGCAAGTACCCTGTAAGTTTTGGTTTACCTGCGAAATGTTCAAATTTGTTAAAATCTATGGCTTAATGACGGTAACTTTTGATTGCGTTGATTTAAAAACTTGATTTTTCTACAGCTTCAAGGGACTGCTGACATAAGTATTTGATGTTAATTTGAACTTGAAGCATTTCTGGTTCCTGAGGAAAAGGGTCTTGACAGACACACAGACCGACAGACAGATATAATAACAAATTAACGACTTTCTTATTTTTCCTTTGCTTGTGCTGTGAGACCTTACTTCTTACCAAATTTCATGATTCTAGGTTAATGGGAAGCACCCTATAGGATTGATTTACCTGCGAAATGTTCAAATTATGTTAAATATTAGCCATATCTTTGATTGCGTTTGATTGCAAGCTTGATTGTATCTTTGATTGCAAGCTTGATTTTTGTACAGCTTCAAGGGACCGTATACTTATATATTTGGTATTAATTTCAACTTGATGCGTACGGCTTCCTGAGAAAAAAGTCTTGACAGGCAGACAGACGGACAACAAAGTGATCCTATAAGGATCTTTTTTTTCCTTTTGAGGAACGGAACCCTAAAAAGACTTGTGACTACTACTAGTTTAATTATAAACACCTATTATTATTATTTACCCCTCCTAATAAGTTAAATACGTTAGTACACTACGTTAGTTCATAGCTCACTTACGCGCTGCGTCGCGTCATTCGTTCGTATCTAGACCATCGAGTTATTAGTACCTAGCCTAGGTTTATTTCTTCACAAAAATAGAGTAATAGGCACATAACTTATTCTAATAAAATATTTAGATTTATTAATTCTTTAATAAAAGACAACCCTAACGTCGTGGCGTCGTCAAAACATATTAGAGATTCGCGATAGAAAGAGAGGCAACTTCTAGGTGATTATAACTGTATGTAATTAGCGCTGTGTCCTAAATTGCGACTTTATTGTGTCGGAACAAGAATCGCTATTTATTTAAATGATTTGGTGAAGTGGGACTTCTGTACCTGTACTATAATGTATTCTGTGTGCTATTAGGTATATAACTATTTTTTTTTAATTAATTCTAAGCGTTAGAGGGCTAAGACGGCAACAGCCAGTTCGAATTATATGTACGCGACTCTGACCTCGAGGTATTGCTTACACTTCACAATCCATTAATTCATATCAATTCTATCATGGGAGAGCCATGCTTCGGCACTTAAGGATCCGCTTGACCGGAGTGATACCACGGCCTCACAGAAAACCAGCAATGAAGCAATGCTTGCATTGACTTTCGCTGAGTGAGTGAGGTTACCGGAGACCCTAACCCTCCCCTCTCCTCCCTCTCCCCTCCTCTCCCCCTCTTCATCCCTTCCCGTACCTTAAAGGCTGATAACGCACTTGTGATTCTTGAGTTCCAGGTGCCTATGGGCGGCGGTACTCATTTACCATCAAGTGACCCATCTGCTCGTTTACCCCCTATTACCATAAAAAAAACCATCAGTATATGCGATTTCCTTTTCCTTCCATTGCCTTCCCTTACCTACTTTTCCCTTTTAATATACTTCCAATTTTCCTATCTCTAAGTCCCAAAGTGATATTAGTGGGACGAAATTAAGTGGGACCAAAACTATTTAAAATAGTGTAGTGCGTAAAGCGTATCTCGCCAACAATCTGTGTAGTTTGGCGAGGAGATTTTGTAATAAAAAAAAATAAAAATCAATAAATAAATAATTTAAAAAATCATAGATGCCAAAATATGGGTGCTTAATTCGCCTCTGACTGTCCCTCCAGAGATATGCCGTGAGCGTATATTTGAGCGTGATTCAATGTTTATTAAGTTAAACTAGAAAAGATATCTTTGAAATCACACAATATACACACGCCGAAACAAATTAAATCTATCTGTCACTAAGTATTTGATAGTAACATTTTAAAATTATTGGTCGACAATATTCACTCTGTGCGACCTTCATTTCATTTAAACATTTCAGCTATATTTTCTTATTTGACATTGACAGTATCAAAGTATGAATATTTAAATATAAATGAATGGATTTGTTAGACATATCCTAATCCTAATTCCTAATCCTAATAATATTATAAACAAAAAAGTTTGTGAGGATGTATGGATGTTTGTTGCTCTTTCACTCAAAAACTACTGAACCGATTGCGATGAAACTTGGTATGTAGATAGCTGGACACCTTGATTAACAATAGGCTTTTTATCCCGATATTCCCACTGTATCGGGACTTACGCAGGTGAAAAAGCGGGGCGCAGCTAGTTATTAATATTTTTTGCAGTTCTTTACCGTATAAATTTTAACTATTTCAAATCTCATACCGTGCGCGCAATGTGTTTATTAAGGTGTACAAAGTTTAACATTTTAATACGTAAATTGTATTCCAAATATAATTATTTAGATTGCTAATACATTACAACAGATATAAAACTATTAAGTACATCAAAGTTTAATAGCTATTAATTGTATAAAATCAAAAATTCATGGGAAAATATTTAAGTAGGATAGAATCAGAATAGCTTGCACCTGTCAGCTTTTCACAATGTAATATAGCTAAACCGCAGTATCAATGGCGATAATTGCATTCGGAACAAGCGGCAAAACCGAAACTCATGCTTCACTTGAACACACGTGCTTAATAAGCATTAAAATAATTTCGAGGTGGTTTATATAAAGTTAATTATGATAATAAGCCCAAAATATGGGGTTCTTTGTGGCCATGTGTTTCGCTTCACCGCTTTTTACTAATTTGTGATGTCCTGTGAATGTTTTACGGTGCATGCATGTCGGATCATTTACCTTTTAAAACAGTTATGCAAAATGTTGGAATGTGTTTTTTATAAATTAAAACCGCATATATATATCTCTGCAATATGCATAATTTAATATTACGATAGGCGTCAGTAGTCATATGCAGTGAGAACAGAACATACGCAATAGTCGTTTAATCATCATTTCGGTAATTTATCAGTCGCTTGCGACGTGTTTTATCTGAAGCCGCGATGAATTTAATTCGATTTTAACAGCGTCCGAATTAAAATTTATGTAATCAATCACCGGATTGTTATGAAAGTGTGCGATACGAGACGATTTCTCGGCCAATTTTGCATCATCACTGAAACGAGGTTAACATTGCACTGTACCTACGTATAGTCTACCACGTACGTTATGCGCACACGGTGGATTACAGGTTTAACATATAAAACGGACAACGATCTCCTATCAGTTGAGTTTTATTCCACACCAAAGTCGTAAAATGTTTCAACTTGATACTATTTTTATTTTACACTTGTTATTGGTATAATTTTACTTGAAAAATATTACCGACAAATGTTCTAGATATTGTCTTCCGTATTGTATCAACATTCAATTAAGTGTGAATTTTATTATTCGTTGTTTATCGTTACCGTATGAGTTGCTTACAATGTTTATAAAAACAGGATGTGATTAAATAGTTTTAAATAAAATAAATATATAGCAAGCAAAAGAGATTGAGAGGTTAACGACTAGATTGCTTTTACGCATGTTTATTAGTTTGTATTCATTGTTTCATAGAGTCAGAACGACGTCATATATAGGATTGGAGGTGGATCCAGACATGGATGATCATTAATTCAACACTGTTCATAAAAATAACCACAAAATCGGCTACTTGTACAATCAATTACTTTTCCAACTGCAACGTTGAAGGTCTTTGTATGTCGCCATGTTCATTTAGAAGCATCGGGTATGTTAAAGTATATTTCTACAAAGTTATTGTGAAATACAACTACTTTTTACTAAGTGGTACTTTAATTGTGTATTTATTTGTGTAACAAGATGTTTAAAGGTAAATATAAAAATTAAAAAAAAAATATATTATTTTACAAAATCGCATAGTAAAATAATTTGAAGGCTAAACACCGAAAGTGAGAGAAGCGTTGGTTGTGTTCGGATGCGTGTGAATATTTCACTTAATTCATTATTTATGAGAAAACCATGTGTCCTCAATTATAGATTTATGCAAAACAAACGGCTATAATATATGTCAGCAATTTAAATTTGCCAAAATCTTTACGTAATATTCCGATTTAAAATTAACTCCTTTTTTAAATGTTCGTGTCATCTGTAAATTAGTAGAATACAATATAGTTTTAACAGCAGAACATTTGTTTCACAAGTGTATGACATAGCGTTAAAAATGGTCGTCCTATGTACCTTAGTTGGAGGGAGAGTGTCCCATCCTGCAAGAAAAAGAGCGAATGATTTATTGTACCCTCTTATCCTGCACAAGATAAAAGGGGGACAGCAAGATATTTAACGACCTTCAATGTTTTTGTAGGAACAAGTAGGTTTTAAGGTTACTTTATAACTCTAAACCGTACTTTTTTGTTTTTTAAGCGATAGAAAGAAATTGCCTATAATTAAGTGAGCACAAGACATGTATTTTTTAATTTATTTTGCCTTATTAGTTATGTGTATCATTTGTTACTAATCTTAATAAATAAATAAATATTGATTCTTTTGATCACCCGACATTTTGATCGAATTGCACCGATCGTGATCCTGACAATGAGTGACAACACAGCAGTAACAAGTGTCACCTCTGGTGCTTTGAATGTTTTAAGGAATTGGTAAGAGTTCCGTTCTCTATTTCGGATATTTTACCTATAGATGTATACCAAATTACTTGCATAAAAAACTATATTTTCCAAACAATAAAATATAAATATTTAAAATTACAGTACACAAATTGGTAATAAAATTGACTTATCCAAGATTATACCCCCGTTGAACAGTGAGTGTCGGCCACCTGCAACTATATCCACACCATTTATGAGATTGCAAACACCTTTTTTGAAATATTAAAATGGAGAAATAGTAGTATGTAGGCGAAACTACAGTTAGAGTTTCTGAAATTATCTTGGGCCAATTTGAAATAATTTCTTTTAAATTGACCTATCTAGATATTGGTCTAAATGTCTAATAATAATGTTATTAATTATTATTTTACCAACAAATCATTTTCGTCGTTGATATTGTTAAGGAGTTCCCTTTTTTAATTTCTCACCTCTTGCCAGTAAAGTATGTTATAAGGGAAGACAAGTCGGGAAAGAAATATATTACAAGCAATAACGTACATTAACAGTTAACATGACGACCCTTGGTACTTAAATCCATTAAAACAAAAATAACTTACAAACATTCAAGGAGTCAACATAAGAATTGTGTCTACACGCAAATGAAATGTAGCACACACGCTGTTCAACCGTGAAACTATATCAAAAAAAGGAAAGCGCAAAAAATACAGAAAATAATATAAATTACTAATTATAATACTAATAATAAAAAATTTTATTACATAAACAAAATTGTGATTAATTATGTAAAATACTTTTAATGTTATGTTGTTATAGAACCTTAAAGCACGTTTAACCTCTAACACCTAAAATTACACCTTAGCTTCATTCAACGGTAATAAATGTCATACTGGAAGAAATGAAAACCATTGTGTCACATTCGCTAATTGCAACTGTTGTTTTTAATTCAATAAATATGTTTAGATTTATGTCTTGAATATATAAGAAATTATATTTAGATGCTGTAGGCAAATCGTAATTACAACTGAATGTGGATTTAATGATGATTGTTTCTAACTTTAAGTACTCATAATACTTTACTACTCAGTAATGAACAAATAATGAATAGGCACGTCCGTGTCAATGAAATAGGCATAGCGTGTTACCGTATTCATGAATTCCGTCATCAAGTACTCTATGTAATGTACTTTCATGTTATAATAAACTAGTGTTCCGTAACCCTTTCTTTGTGTGTAGGAAGGCCATCGTTTTCCTCCCCATAGAGCACATCTACAGGGCTTTCGGTGAGCCTGTATGTTGGAATCGAACCGGCTATATTATAAGCCAATTTTATTATACAATCACAATCTTATAGGAGAATACCTACCCGATGGAAGTTCTATTAAACATTTCATAATAAGTATGTTTAAAAATACTTAAATGAAAACATCGGTAACGGTTTTATAACACAACTTCTTTATTCAAATTAGCGTTGCGTAAACACATGCATGCCACAGAAAATATCACTTTACTTAATTAATATTCATATTTTTGAAATGATCTAGATCCAAAGTTTTATAGATCATAACTTTCTGTTTTTAATGGTTGAAATACCAATAACACCGTACAGGCGTCAATTTGGTACGAACGCCCCTGCATTGTAATAAATATTTCTGTTAGATCATTCTCAGCAACAAGGAGTCTGGAATATGCACGTTTTCAGACTAAATAAAGCCATGGGTAAGAGTTAGTCTAAAATAAAAATCTGAATATAACCTATTGTCGCTGTCGTTACTTTGAAATTTATTTTACCTCTTAAAGGTAAAATTTTGAAAATACCTAAATGCGTGTTTAGATAAAAACATGAGTATGAGGGAAAATACCTATTCTATCTAAAGATAATGGATATAGTCGAACACAAACAGCCGTCTGATAAACTCAAAACTCTAAGCGACAACGATGAACATGACTGCCTCTTCCAGAAATCAACTTTTTCACACAGCATCGTGTAGGACTAATGCTTGGTGTCCGCATACCTCTTCGACTACATATGTACCTGCAGATCTATAATCTTAATTTTAATCTTATATTTCTCAGATACAAACGTAACCTTCAAACATGATTGCGTTATTTTCTCAGGAGGACTAGAAGCCACAAATCATTTCTCCGAAACGAAATGAAGTTAACATTGACACTTATCTCTATAAATGAGCCATTATTCAGAGCAGTCTCATTCTGTGCAACTGATCTATTACATATTGTCGTACGCATCACTCATTCGCAATCTTATCTGTGTATCGTGGGAGCGGGCACTCCTGGGCTACGGTCCGTACGCTGAAAAAGAGTGCGTCAAAGGCTATTTAAGAAATATGTTTCGATTCATACGTAGTTTTCGGCCTATCGAATAGATAACGGTAATTAATAAATGACCGAACTTTATTTCACTTCACTACTGGGAGCTGGAAATATATAGGCTTATGAAAAAATATCATCTACGCTATTTCTGAAGAGATGCGGCTACTATCAAGTAGACCGACATCCATTCTCGCGGAGCCGCAGGCAAGAGCTCGTTCGAAATATAAATCAAAAGTTGACAACCTTAACGAATACGGTATCTTGAATTCAAAGATTGGATTGGTTATTTATTGTTAATATATTAAGTATGATTTATTTGTTCCGAATTAACTATTAAAACCTCATTTTCATAGGATCTTTTCGATCTAATGATCTGAAGGATAGCTACTCGTCAGCGGCTGTGATAATACCCGAAAAAATTAAAACGAATACATTAAAGTTTATAAATATTTTAGGAAACCTTCACTAAACCTGTCAAAAACCGTTTATCATTGCAATAATAAATATTCCTTATATATTTTTTGATTAATCAACGTCAACGCAAGTCGAAAATGTGAATTTTAACTCTGATGTTTTAACCTTTTTTGACGGTTACCACTGACCAACAGGCAGACAGTTTATTTGTTAGCTATTAGTTAAAATTCTAGTAATTCTTAGATTTCAAGGTCGAAATCTCATAAAATATTGCCGTATCTAGGAATGACGCCATTTTCTTAATATTATATTATTGTGTCGCTTGTCTGATGATTATGCTAAGAATCTTAATTTAATAGCTGATGAGTCAATACTATCTAAATCCGATTTACATGTCTGGCCTGTCTGTCTGTTAACTTTATCTATCTATGTGACTATACAAATGGCACAATGATGTAATTGGTCCCCTCGCCAATTGTTTGTATCGAATGTTTTGGGGTCTATCCCACTAATATTATAAATGTGAAAGTTTGGATGGATGGATGAATGTTTGTTACTCTTTCACCAAACCACTGAACCGATTGCGATGAAACTTGGTATGTAGATAGCTGGAGACCTGGATTAACGCATAGGCTACTTTTATCCCGATATGGTCACGGGATCGGGACTTACGCGGGTGAAACTGCGGGGCGCTGTATCTCCATATATTACGATTATTTGTGTGATTTACATTTATTGTTCTGATTACAATTATGAATAAATTAATAATTTAAAAAATATTAAAAAAAAAACTTTTATTGTGAATTGTCATGAGAACCAAATGTGTGTGCCAAATTTTAGCACGATAGCTTCAGTGGAAGTGGGTGAAATATTGATTTGCAAAATTCCAGGACATACATACACGTGAAGTTAAATAAAAGCTTTTAATAAAAGCAGCTTGCCTGACGAAGAATATAGACTATTTTTCATGTTGTTGTTATGCGACAGGTATGCGATCCTGATCTGCTCGATCTGTTGCATACAATCCCCAATCCATCGATCCATTGCCTTGCTTGCTTATCTTTCCCTCTCAATATACTCCCAATTTTTCAGTCAGTTTAATTACTAAAGTGCCCGGTTGACGGCAATAGGCTTTCCCAATATGTGAGTGGGACCAAATTATAGTTTGGTAAAATGCGGGTATTTAATACGCATCTACCTACCCCTTCGGGAATACAGGCGTGAGCGTATGTATGGAGGCATTCCTGAACTGATAAAGGTTATTATCTAAGTTTAAGTAACGGACATCCACACACACGAAGCCATGCTATTAAGGATTACAATCCGATTTCAATCCGGCCGGATCCGGCCGGACTTCACCAATCCGAACGACGACGACCGGATTGAAATTGGCATATCATAAAATTGTTTTGTTGGTATCAATATGAACTGTATAAAAGAGGTGTAAAGAGTTATCATAAATTTTATAAAAAATACCGTTTAGACAGACAATCAACTTTTTCTTCCCTATAACCAACAACTAAAATCTATTAATCAACCATGATCACCTTAGACCACAATAATTATGGTATTTTATCTTTAATAATTATTTAAGCTCAGAGTACAGAAAGAATCTTTCTGTATTTTGGGTATTTAAGATAACATTACTTAAATGACATTAAATAATTATTTTTCGAATAATGATTTTAAATGTATCGTTTGCCAATCGACTCTTCTTAAATAGTTACAACTATAGCCAGCTATTAAAAATACCCTTTCAGCTCCTATTCTTGTCAGTTGTGGACTTGAAATCTAATGTGGAGTAAGGTTGGGCACGTGCAGGGTGCGGTAGTGACTGCACAAGTAACAATGTGCGGGAATCCTTCCAAAAGTTGGAGTCGTTTCTTTTTCCGGATTCGATGACCGGATCCGGTAATATGATAACGGATCCAGTTGATGTCTAATGATGTCGGATCCTCAGGATTTCTGGATCCGGTTTGCCGGGTTGCAATCTCTACATGCTATATGTATTAGCCTAAGCCAAACTTAATACCTAAACTATATTTTTCAATACTATAAAGGTTATGGTTTTTGTATTACTATGTAATCTCTGTAACTACTAAACCCTTCCTCATAATATCTATGTCAGTATGGTAGTAGTATAGACGCAGTGGTACTACAGATTACCCTCAATATACACACGAAAAATTTGCATACCTACTTGGTTTATAAATAATATAGTAAATTTTACATTTTAAATTATAAAATACCTCTGTGTATTTGAATAAATTAAGCATCTATGCTTTATAACCAAAATTTGTTCAGAGTATTTTATTAGGTACACATATACCATACCACATGATATTCATAAAAACACAATTTCAACTGTTAATACACACGTACAAATATCATTCGTGAATGGTGTTCATTGTAGATGTGAGAGTAGATTGACGGTCGGTAGCAACTTCAGCCGCCCGTGAGAACTAAATAATTGATTTTACTAATCTCATCTATCGAGTCTACACTAATACGTGTCTAGACTGCGCATTAACTACCTGGCCCACTTAACTCATTAAACACCCACTGATATTGTCTAGGAAGTATGATGTTGATGCACTTTTTGCATAATATAATCTTTTCTCGACACTCTAATTAAAGTGAAGCAACATCAATGATTATCACATCGTGGAGGATAGTATTGGCTATTATAAACCAGTTAGATTTTGTAACACAAAAAAATAATCTTCTCTGGTATTCTCATCAAAACGGCTTTAACCTTTCCATTGATGTACTGGTACAATAATCCACTATGTCTGAAAGAAATGGACACTTTCCACATGACTTACCCTGTGCAATTTTGGGTAAAAAATTGTTGGAAATGCCGTCAAGGCTGCAACTAGCGGAACTGTCTATTGCAAATCGGTAGTTTTATTTGACCGCTTCACCTTGATCTGCAGACGGAGTAGGTAGGGGTATATCACATTTAAAGGGGTCGAGTTTATCGGGGAGTGACTTGAGAAGCTCTAGCTTACAGTCCGGACAGACCACGATTGATGTGGTCAAAAAAGTAGAGGCAAACGTTACTTTTATACAAAATAGATCTTGCTTAAGCTTAAGAAAATATATAATACGAATATAAAGAACATTTTTAATAAAAACCAGAGATAAAAAATTGGTCCTATATCCTATCTCCAATCCCTAACAGTAGTGGGAGTGTTGCCACATGATACTAAACTGTGCTGTAAAAAAATCCCAGTCTAATGGTAGAATAAAGAAAAAATCCGATGTGCCCTTGTCCGTGGTAGTTGTTCTTAATACGCCACACACCCTGAGGCTTATCTCTCTTGACTGGTAACATTGATACTGTTGTCATATAGTGGCAACATAGACGTAAGCATAACATAGTGGCATCGGAAACAGCTTACATTGATGAATGACCTCATTACGAAAGCAACACCTAAGACGAGAAAAAAAACGAAATAAGAAATATTTTACTGCTAATCTAGTTTTTAGATCTCTAGACGCTATAAAATATTAAGCTATAAAACTTAATTATACCTACACTGTCTTTCAAATGACATTGATTATTATTAAAAACTTAAATATTATTAACCTGACCAATGTCCATTACTAAATCGATAAGGAAACGACTCTTAATTTGTCTAGTACTAATATGAATTATGTTTAATAATTTTATATCATTAGGTGAAAACAAACATACCTTATGGATTCACCACTTACTCGCTTTCTAGCCATATCATCTTTAAAATTTTCAAAATTTGATTTGAACCCAAAGGTTGACTGGTAGATAATGCCATGTGGCATTAAGTCCGCCTCGTGCAATGTAAACTGCAGGAAGTTTTAAATAAAAAAAAAAAAAAAATTTAAATCAGTCCATCTCCACACTTGTAGCCGTCAATTTCCATACATAAATTCTATTCGGCACATTTCGCTCCTGCTTCTGCAATACATGTCCATACCACGATGGCCTATCGCTGCGCAACTTGTCATCCACTGGCGCTTATCCTTCTAGTGTTCTTACCTATGATGAAAATAACAACGGAAGTATTGAATTTTCTTTCGTAGGTCGATATATTTGTAGATGCGTTAGAGCGGATCCAATTTCAGCAATTAATCCGCTTTGCCTTAAAGCATCCTATAATAATAATAATAATAAACCAACACCTTAAGAGGCTCGCGTTAGACGGCTGGATCAAGGGACTGATGCAGAAGGCAGTTCTTCTCGACACGGCCCGTATAGTGAGGAGGTTCCTGTCTTTGGAGCCCTAACCACCGGTGTCTTGGTCCCTGTACCCGATGTCGGTGGTATACTATTTTTTATATTTTTAAATATATATTTTGTTTTGTACGTACGTATTTAAAAATGTAATTAATAAGTTTTATGTTGAATAAAAAGAATAATAATAATAATAAAGTTTATTTTTCTCACCACAATACAGTAGAAGTACATTATATTTTTATTTACATTGTTTTTTTTTTTTTTTTTAATTTAGATGTACTGTGGGAGACTGGTGCCTAAACTAGACGATGAGTCTGTATTTCAGGACAACAGGACCCCACCCCTCGGACAAGTTTACATTTCAAAAATTAGCTTATGTACACATACACTTATGGCTGCGGTAAAGAATTTTAGGTTTTACATATTATTCATTTATAGTTTATAGTAGTGTTAGTATGATTAGTATATGCTTTTGTGTGTGTGTTTTGTATGTGTGTCTGTGTGTGAGTACGTGTGCCTGTGTGTGTGTTTACGTATACATATTTTATATGATACTGTAGTTGTATGAGTTATACCTGTACAGATAGTATGTTTTCCGTATCCTCATAGCTTAAGTCCTGTAGCCAACAGCTTACCTTCATTTTGCACTTGATTTTGGTGAGATGATATACTGAAAACTTCCTATTTATTTTATTATAAAGATAGCCACCAAGGTGGCAAAAGAATCGTTTGGAGAATATGGTGAGCTGGTTTTGTTGGCGATTGACTGGATTAAATCGCCTTTTATTCCGAGATAGTACTGGGTTAAAGCTTAGGAGTCCATGCTGCTTTAGAACCGTTTGCAATATAAACAGTTGACGTACCGCTAGGACTCTGGCCTCTTTGTACAAGAGCGCTGTTGCATATCGGAATGGTCGACAATAAGACACTTTTAGTATGGCCCTTTGCGCCCTTTCGAGTACCAAAATTGTGTGTTTTTGGGCACCACCCCAAGTCGTGATGCAGTATATCAGTAAAGATTGTACAAGAGCGTAGTAAACTGATTTTCTTAGGTGTTCATCTGCTACATGTCGCAAGGTCTTAAAGACATATATTAATTTTCGCAATCTATTGCTAAGGGTACTGATGTGCTCCTGGAATCTTAGGGTATTATCTATGATTACACCTAGGTATTTTATATTGTCTGTATGGTGTATGTGACTACATGTGCATGTATTAATATTTTGTTTGGAACATGAGTGGGCTACAATTGAGTACGACGACGGTGTTGGTGTGGTATGTGTGTTATGTTTTAAAGAAAATGCTATGCATTTGGTTTTTTCCGCGTTTAAAGTGAGAACATTATTACGGAGCCACTCTGTTACAACGTTAAAGCCTGACTGTGCATATTCATACACATCGCGCCATGAGCTCGCACTGAATAGCAGACCAGTATCGTCTGCGAAGGTTATTATCTTGCCTTTCGGGACGGTAAGCAAGTCCAGTTCGTTGATGTAAATAAGAAAAAGCGTTGGACCTAGCACGCTGCCCTGAGGCACGCCGTAGCTCATAGTACACTCATCGCTCATAATATCACCAATTTGACGAACTGGGTTCGCTGACTTAAATAGTCCTCAAAAAGTTTCAGTTACCTTCCCTTCATCTTTCCCATCAGAATGGGAACAGAAACCGTGTCAAATGCTTTGGCAAGATCTATAAAAATCTCCAGGACCTTTTGCCCACCATCCGAGTTTGTTACAACATAATTAGTCAGATCATGAACAGCATCAGATATGGATTTACCAACTCTGAATCCATATTGTGTAGGTGATAGAATGTTAAATTTTCTAAGTAATCCACGAGGTTGCACTGCTATAGGTCTGTAGTTGGTGACACGACTTCTGTCCCCAGCCTTAAAGATGGGATGAATTACGGACTTTTTAAAAGCTTTAGGTAATTGACCAGTTGTTAGAGCAAGATTGCAGATATATGTTAAGGGTGGTACAACTATGGTAATATATTTTTTTAGAAAATCACCTGTTATTCGGTCCCATCCTGGGGCGCAGTTATTTCGTAAGGACATAATGAGCCTGGCAACTTCATTGTCGTCCGTAGGTAAGAGGACCAAAGATTGAAAGTTAATATCGCTGGCACAGGGTGATGTATTGCAGGTGGAGTTATTTATGATGATTTCTGCGAGTTTTTTTACCTATTTCAGCGAAGAATTTGTTCGTGCAATTTACTGACTGTAAGGGAGTAGCTGCGATATTTAGTAGCTCTAATGGGATTTCTTTCTTTTTAGTTCTATTTGTTATTGTGTTTATAGCTGACCATAGCTGTTTAGCACTACTACCAGCATCACTTATTTGTTTCTTTTCAAAGTCCTTTTTTGTATTTTTGAGTAGCTTAATGCTGTAGTTTCTGTACCTAGTGAAGGAGATTTTTAAAATTTCATTGTTAGGTGACTGTTTAGCCTTTTTATGTAAATTGTCCCTATGCCGGATGCATCTAAGAAGGCCTGGGGTAACCCAAGGCTTTATGACGGATTTCCTATTAGGTATCTTATATATATGTGTCCTATATCTACATGGTTTGTTGTACCTATTTATCCGAACAATAAATCAATAAGTCAGGATAAAAGAAATTAATACGAATTAAAAAGAGTCTACTTTAATTTTTAAACCAAATATGGTCACTAAATAAAGACGCTAAATATATTTTGAAGATGAGATTAACTTAAGAACCAGCTTTAAGAACATCCTCTATTATATAGTTTGAACCGTATAGTTTAGTAGCTAGCAAGAGTCGTACCTAATTAATTTTAGTATCCTCAGGGAGTTCTTCTGTACATAGGAGGTTAGAATTTCAAAACACTGAAGTAAACAGCAACGGATGTAATCATCATATTCTCATGGCCTTCCTAAATCATGGTGTTTAATTTAATTGATATATTATATATACGATAATAATAGAAAGAAAACTACATATTTATTGATGTTTAATTTAATTCAAAATATGTTCGTCGTTTTTTTACTCACTGCAATATATATATATAATATTGCCTATTATTATCGTATATGGAACATTTATTTTATTTTATAGTAGGTATAATAAATTTAATTGAATGAGAATGTTAAATAGTTAAGTATGTAGGTCCTTATATCTTAGTATTCAACATATTGGAACGAAGTTCCTTATCGCACGTTACACTTCAGACGCTAGGCGGATGGGGCGATAGACGGAAAAATATGTTAGCACAATGAAAAATGCTGACCGCGGGTTGATTTATTTTATTTTCGCCATCTGTTTATTCTGCGCGATAATACTGTGATTTGATAATAATAATCTTTATTGACTTAAGTTTGTGTACATTTCCTCGGAAGCCCTGAACCCCGTGCTAGGACATAACCTGTGTTATGGGAGTCAGTGTCTTCTCCTCTATTATATGGTTTACATGAATATAAACACATAATTAGGTACGAATGAAAAAAAATAGAGAAGAAGAAAATAAACTAAGTCAACATTCTGGAACGAAGTTCCTAATCACACGTTACACTTCAGATGCTCGGCGGATGGAGCGCTAGACGGAAAAAGTATCAGCATTTTTTTATGTGTTGTGTGTTTACTAATTATCGTTCAACTTCCACAGATGGCGCATTTTTTATTTCGAGTTTTTACAATATTCTGATAAAATTTATTGAATCCATTAAATATATTTATATCAAGGGAAAGGAACTTTGTTCCAACCGGGTGTCCCAAAGCCAAACCACGCGTTACTTTTTATTACATAAATATTAAAAGCCTAACGATAACTAACGAAGTGATATTTTTCCTTCTAGATAATCTCTATTCATTTCTCATAATATATTTTACCTCCCCCGAGTGTTAATTGAAATTGAATTGAAACACATGTATGGGCTGAACTTGTCAGGCCAAGTAATTTATTTATTGACGTCATATATTACACACACTGAATTACCATTATTTATTACCTCCAAAAAAGAAAGAATGTAAGTGATGAAGTGTGCCAATCCACGGTTTGATCTAAATAATTAATCCACAAGTTAATCTTAAGTATCGACACATTAAGAAGTGATTTATTCAACCTCCTACACCAAATACATTTCGAAAAACATTAATGCATTTCAATTTTTATTGTTGAAACAGGTTACAGGTTTTGCTCAGTGTGTGTTTCAAAATGTTGTATTTACTTTAGATATAGGTAATCACACTACTCACAGGCCCAAAATTCAGTTTTCAAATATTAATTTTTAAAAAGTTGACCTAAGGTGACGGTATCGTATTGAGTGTTAACTTTAGACTACCTACTAATTGTGGAAATACCGAAAAGTCGAGCTAAACGCGCTTTGACAGCATCTTTTTGGCCCGAGTTTGTCTAATCCTGGAAAGTTCTAGAGTAGAGTAAATAAGGTTCTCTTCGATAGGTGTGTACCATCTTCGTCGTCATAGTCACTTTCCATCACGTGACTTGGAAGACAAACGCCTATTTCATTAGCAAATAAAAAAAACTATTTAAGATAGATAATTTTATTATAAGTAGGTAGTAATTTATACAATAGAATGTACAGTAAGAAGCTAGTTTACTTACAGTTTCTTATTGTGCCTACTATAGATGGGTAATCACCCGGGTTTTTACCCAGTCGTGGGTTTTAACCCGGGTGATTACCCATCTCTAGTAACTACCCAATATTATGATGGATTCTATATTGTGATCTGGTATTGTTATTTGGTCAAACGCCACTCTTATTTTGACAAAACTTTTTATCTACATATCATAAACGTATAAATAAAAAAATATATATTAATGAATTTACATGTTCTTTTTTATACTAACTGAAACGTTTTGCTTAACGAATATAAATAAAACAAACATTAAAGGATATATTGTATTTTACAAGTATGTTCCTCAATAATAAATTTTACTCCTCTATGTTACAGAAGGTACATACATCGATCGGCAGTTGATGCCTGTCCGATAAGTGTACGGCTCAGTACGCTCGTCTAGCTAAATTGTCTCTCATAACTTCGGTGTTAGTCACCGATGTATGTTCAGTGAAGGATTATGACTGAGCTTGATGGTGCTCACTTGATTGGCTTTTTCTCACACCGCTAATAGATAAATGCTTCAGATAAGTACACGACGATGACTAATGAGATAGTTTTGTACGTAACATGAATGGCAACATGTATACTTTGCACTACATGTATGTTTTATTAGTACATAATCATTATGATTGTTATGATATAAAACCACAACGAGTGTATTGTTGTTAAATTGATTGCGGAAATAATCAACCGCAAGACTCACCGAATTCTAAAAATGCAGGTTGACCGCATCGACAGGACACGGCGACCACGCAGCGACCTGACCTTGTTGCGTTAATGCACCCTAATTTCACCACAGGCCGCCATGAGTGCGCACCAAAAAACTGGCCCGTCATTTTGTTTGCACGACTTGCCGATAAATTAATACAGTCGGAGTGCTCCCGCGAATAAGACACGCACGATCCTCGCGCAAGTCATCCTGTCGCGCTGCATGTCGTCGCCGAACGACAAAGCGGCAACCTCTCATGCTCTCAACAAAAACTTACTACCAAGAATTCACTTAACTCAAGCCATTTTAATTTCGATTAAATCAAAATGACGAACGATAACCGAACCGAATCTCTCATATTTTGACGAAAGTAGGCTGTATTTGGCGACGAATGCGGGAGCGATTTGACCCGGTTTATCTCAACTATGGTGATGTTCCACGTATTGCGGATGGGGAGCTGATTAGAAAACGATCGGATCTCAGGCCGAAGGGCAGATCGGCGATAAGCCGCCGACGTTGGCAGCGCATGCGTAATTAGAGATAAACAGAAAATAATTGGCCGCAATCACGCGCTATGAACGAACGTGCCGGGGCGGTTACCCACCACCACAGCCACTAAAACTGCCACTCCACCGCCGTCGGCCTTCTGAGTAATGGTTTTCTCTAAGTAAGCTATAGTTATATGATATTGACAAATCTCTGTCCTTAAATAAATAATATTTCAATAGACATTGTCACACGCTCTTTGTATGGGTATACATACATTAATAAATTTATATTTAAGCTTATAATAATTGTGTTTATCCGATGGTGTGTTTTTTGATAATCGAAAGGTAAGGGGTATATATTATTTTTATTTAATAAGCTTTTTTAAGTTTTAAACGAATCATGATTAACAGATGAACGATGTTTCTAAGAATATAACGTGCCTCAAAAGTTATAGCGACGAAAGTTAATATAACTACAAGGTTACATTAACTTTCGACGCTATAACTTTTATAATCCACCTAGAACTAGTTGCATCTTCCAAATATACTCTAACCATATCAGAACCAACTTTCCAGAGTAATCATCAGAAACATACATACTTAAATAAAAATATCGTAAATTAAACTCGCAAAGTACATAATAATATATCCGATGCTGTTTATATATGTACCCAATTATTTTTATTTAATAGAGCAACTGGTATTTTTATCTGAAACCAATTAAAATTTGAACATATTGATTTAAGATTATATTAATTAAAATATTTGCACGAAAGTAACGTGAAGCAAGTTTACGTATGTGATAGATATTTCAATTTACTTCCACAATAACTTGTCCGAAAAAAAGTAATTATAGATAAAATATTCGCTTTGTCTCAAGTCGATACCAAACATTTTAAAGTGTCCAATTAGGCCAGGGCGTGCAACCACTACACGGCGTTTATATATTTGCGAATTAGACAGCATCATTATGGTTATAAGTCGTTATCTTTACAACAATACGTGAGGTGAGCTTTCAGTGTCGGCTCTCACCTCTCGGGGACGCAGCCTCAGATTAACGACACGAATTCGATGTTTGTACACGTCCGACCTCTTCCAATAATAGGAGCTGATCGATCTACGAGCGGTAAATTGCCAACTGCAGACACACTTGGGAAGTAACGAAGTGACTGTATATCATTGCATATTCACTACGAACACGATTAACGAGTACAACAAACATTGTAATTGTCAGTTTGTCAATACAAATTACCACTCCATGCCATCTGTTTTTATTCCTTGTAGTTACTGACAGTTTATAAGCTAGTCATTTATTTATGTATATTTGCAATCATGTGTTCCTCAGAGACGAATGAATCTCCATTAGAAAATGCATAAACAGTAGGTACATTGCGTATGAATGTTCAAAGCTCATCGTGCAATAAATTTTGTGTAGTGGAAGTAGTAATGAATCAATCTGAGTGACGAAGGTTTTCCACAAACATGTCCAAGCACTCAATCGGCGCCTTGAGGCAGTGAGCCCCTTAATTGACATGTGTCAGAATGTGTGCGGTTGACCTGCAGGTCATGCGTGAACATAGTTTGTAGCATTCCGTCCGTCGTTACTTTCGCCTGCACTCTACCTCTTAGAAAACGATCGCGTTTAGTGTACTGAGTCGACCCACTGACCCGACAACAAGTCCCTTATGTACTGCCAATTATATAAAAACTGAGAACAACAAAGTCATTTATTTTCTACATTCCACTTCGAGATGAACTGCATAAAACAAAACTTCTAACATGACGAGTAATACGTATATTTGAATGAATTCTCAAAAAGGATGTGTACTTCCATTAATCTTTTTACGACGCCATTAAGTATAGCTTACCTACAAAGAACGGTGAATATATTGCCATACTCTGTTATTTAGGTATTAGTGTAATGTAGGATATTCCTAAAGATCGTGTGAGGAACTATAACTATAATACAAGCGTACCTCTCTAACAGCCAAGCTCAGAATGTTGCTTAATATTGTAGTACGAGGTGCTTAATATTGTCTGATACAGGTATAGGTATTTGAGAAATGTCGATATAAATAGTGCCTAATCGTGATTTTGTAGAGAGGTTAGTACCGTAGCACCTTCGCAAGCGTTCGCCCCGCGCCTCCGCGCCCCCACATTCCTCTCGAGTCCTGAACCGAGCTGAACTTTGCTCTTATTGTCAATTCGTGCTCACCGGTGCGTCGCGCTCCTAAACATTATACCCATTTAAGAAGTCTTCGAGAGATAAACGTCTTTGTTCGAAGGGTGATTGTCGCCGGGACGAAGCTTTCGAGAAATACGAGACACGGGAACAATGCTATCCACCTTGTTCGATCATATTGTTTTGTCTTCAAGTGAATTCAACAGATTCTTGGGGTCGCGTAAAACACAAAGAAATAAATCAATTTAAGGTATAATTATGTTATAAATAATGTTTGCAGTCACTTAAGATTAAGATAGATTTTTATTTCCCACGGCTGGAATTCGATGTTGCGTATCTACTTTTGCAATAATAAGTAATTTTAGTAAAAGTTCCAACAATCATCATGGATCAATCGTTCTCAGCGTGTCGCGATTACAGTGCGGTGTTTCTCAGAATTTTTATAAAATCTTGTAACGAATGCTACCGGTACGTGATGCATACTACATATTATTTTAATTTGGGTGCAGATTGATAAAAATGTACTCCGGCAGACATTGTTACGTGTGCACTTTCCTTTGATCAGTTTATACATACGTATTATTTGTAGTTAAGAGTGATAATTCATTACAAATTCACTTCGAAGACGTCTTATAATGATGAAATGAATAGATTTTTTTATTGTAAATTGATGCCTTATGACTGAATTCTTTAGTCGCTGATAAAGCTGCCCTAAATATATTTTCTGACATACGGAAATCTTAACTTAGAAGAATAAAATGTAGCTACCAGTACTATTTTTTGATTCTCCCAACACTGCGATAAATTTCCAGAATAATTTATACAAAGACTATAATGTAATTTTATTGCAAAACAATAAAATTATAATGTCATTTAACCGTTTTTTGCTTTGATTTTATTTTGTTTTATGATCAGAACTTTAAAATGTTTTATGGAGTTTGTTTCTTTATTCTTACATTTTATCCTGTGATTATATTTCATATTATATATAATAAAATTATCTGTTTTGGTTGTTTTTCAATTATCAAAACTATCTTATCGTTAGCTTAACATGGTAGGTAATCCGCGAACAAAATCGTGGGTTAAATACAGTTTACCAATTTAAAAAATTAGATGTATTGTACATGTTAGAAACAGTCTCAAAACCACTGATATAAACTATGAAAATCACTAACTAACAGCAACTGCCAAGTTGTTCGTACCTCTGTTTGCACTCAAGTCAAAATTCTAAACCTACCCTTTTATAATCCCACAATTTGTTAATATTTATCCATCGACCCAGTATTGCGTTACCGGTATAACCAGTCAAAATAATATCTATTAACTTATTTTTATTAAATAGTGAACTGTGTTATCATCTATTATAGTTTGTCCCTATTTTTAAAATAAATAAGAGTTTTTAATGTGGCGCCAACATACACTATAAGATGTACCTAACTGTTTTTTATTCGAAATAAATAAAATAAAACTCAGTAAAAGACATAAAACTAGTGGATGTTGAATTATATTTCTTAAAGTAATGTTTTTCTTACCTAAACACATTCCTAAACCATTCATATGCAGAAGCAACTATCTAAAACTTATTTTATGAAATGAAAGTTTAATTCCAGATAATACTAGCTAGATACCAATGATTAGTGCCCCGCAACATATTGCTACAGCAATAATACGGCATAAATTCAATTCATCATACCTCGAGGCAGACGATCCGTTGACGCAACTCAAAACAATGGGGTTTCGGTTCACCGACCTTTTGGGATTTGTGACATCCGCCGCGAAAATATGGGTACAGCACAGCGCAGCCTGCGTTGCGTACTCACCTACGAGGTGAGCGAAGAGATGACGCGTTCAATAGCGCGCCGCTCGTGCCACGGTACGCCCCTTCAGATTAATGGGCAATAGTGCTGAATTTCTAATGAGAGTACTTGTGAAATTTTAATGACGTTACATTATGTTAGTCACAGCATAAAAATAACTCAGCTACACATGTAATGCGCTTACGTAAAGAAGTTTTATACTTATATGATTATGTTGGACTGACTAAAATGGCAAATCATCAAGTATTGAACTTAATGATATGGTCGTTTAAGTTACACCATATTTAAGTATATTTAAATGTACTTCGGAGCGGTAAGGCCTCACCTTTATGTTTTCAGAGGTCACCTGTGTTTTTTTGACCCGTTGTTATTTATCATGCTATTTTTATCAGCAGTTCATTAAAGATTGCGTGTTTTATATGCAATCATATCGTGTACGCTAACTACGAAGTGAGCTAGTGCGTGGTGGGCGCTGGCGGCGACCACATAATGCCAGCTCCAGGCCTCAATAAGAGTAATGCGGCCTCTTTACCACACCGTACAAAGACGTCTTATTTAGAACCAAACGCGGCACAAACGCGGTTCAAATTGAAGCCTTTCAGCGCAATTACCTCCGCGAGCACCGGCGCGCGTTTAGCATCCGACTATCAAATCAAGTATGGACTTCCTTTCCAGAGAACCCATGAGTTACTCCCATTAACATATCTCCTACAACTAGGCTTGATGCTCGACGAATACACCGTTTAAATAAATCATTGTGTTATTATGTAAGATTTTTGTTACTAGAAATATTAAAAGTTACATTATGATAACATTATTCCTTAAATTATAATAATAGATATAGCTTCTTTAAGTACTAGTTACCGGACTTATAGGGTACCTTCCACTGACCTAGATTCATTAAAATTTTGGCGAGAAGCAAGGTCTCACAGCAATAGTAAAAAAAATATCCGAAAATCGTTAAGGTATTGTTATATCACATAAACAAATGTTTTTTGGGATTAAAAACTTATATTTTGGGCTTGGAAAATTAACTGTGACGTATATCGACGTATGGCAATATATTTTTAGAACGACAAAGCTAATATTGTCACTTGGAAAAAACAAGCAAAAATCTTCGAGAATCGATTGCCGAAATAGACGAACATACAAATTTGTAGATATGGACACCTTGGTGCGCGAGTCAGACTCGAAGTTGTTCGGTTTTTTTGTGTAGAAACAGGAACACTGTCTGTGGGCAATCAGCTTTTTACAAAGTTAGGTATTAAGTATTGAATTGACTATAGATACGTTACACATGTCATTCCAGCAGGTCCTTGCAATGCAATCTGTTACCAGTTACCTTTTTTCTTAGACAAGCTAATCATTCCAACCATCTGTAATTAATGGATACTTAATTAAAGATACGAAAGTTTATTTTAAGTGGTCACCAAATTTATACATATCATGAAATTTTAAACATGTGACAATAATTGCAGTAATAGTTAATAATTTAATTATATACAATTTTAATTACCACTTCAGACTTGCATTTGTTAATACATCTTATCTTATACTTACTAATCAGTTTATTTAATCGTTAATCTAGATATATGTAGGTATATAGAGTTTAATTTAGGATACTATTTTTTGATATGATATACATATTTTATATCGGAGTTTCCTTACCACTAAATATATTATAATGAATCCGGCATTTGATGGTTCTACCTTTTTCAGCACACAACACGTTGCTTCGTCATCTTTGGTTAAGAATAGTTCTAACTTGGGACACTCGAAAAAAACTATTTCTAAGGTTTTTATTTGTATCTATCTGTGTATAAGTTTTACCTCGGAATATATCAAGTCTCTCTTCGTAATTGTGAATCATGAAGATTTGAAGAAACATTCAAATTCCTGATTAGATAATATACACAAATACACACACACTCTATAACTATTTTGAAAAGTCTCAGGATGAGTGTTTTACAAAACAGTTAATTAGCATAAATAATCACAAATTCTAGAAGTCGATTTGAAACGCATTCTTGATTTCACAACACTACACTGTGACTAAACCTTACAAAAGAGAAAACCATATTTAATTAAAACTTCTTTATTTATTTAAGTTCGTTTATCCAGTTTCCTTAACTAGTAATTCAGAACTACAAATATGTTGAACATCAGTGTAAGCAATTCAATAGCTACATAACAGCGCTCTAAAAAGAGTTCTCCTAATCTTAAGATAGAATTGAATTAACAGACCAAATTACGTGCCGTGGGGATGTTATCTAAACGTTTCACAATAGTATTGTTCGCCGAAGTTGGCAATAGGCTCACAATGGAACACCAAGAGCGGACCTGTCGATAGAAGTAGGGCGCGCGCGGAACGTCGCGCTTCGAGGCGACGGTGGTGAAATGCGTGGTGGGCGGCGCCGAGCACGCCGCTCCGCCCAGCCCTTTCACCAGCCGCCCGCCCGCGGCGCCCCGCCTCGCCGTCCTTCCACCGTCCTACCCTCAACCTCCATCCAAGCGGCTCAACATTTCGCAAGAGCTGTTCCCAGAATTGAGCCACTTGCCGCGGGGCTTGCCCCATCGTGTTCATAATGAAAACGACTCTTACAAAACATGTGATTGCTTCTAACTCCGTACTTATCAACCCTCAATACGATGTTTAATGTTAACTATTTGCTATTTAAGCAAGGCTTTATGATCTCTCTGCAAATTGTTTTAATGAAGTATTGAATGTCGATAATTATTAATAATTATAAACATAATACGTATACGTATTATGTCGTATACGTGTATTGGTACTTATTTAGGGAAGGTAAGTTTTGTTATAGTTATGTTTCATTTAACTTCACTTCGAGAGAGCTTTGCAAGTTATAGAGGCAGGTTTGCCTATTATGTCTATTTTTATTATGAAATTACTTCAATTATATAAACGGTCTACAAAAAAAAGTGTTATTAATGTATACGAGGTTAAAAAAAGTTCATTAGGTGCCATGTATTTAAAATTACACTAGTATGTCTACCAGAAGAAATAATTAGAGATTCTACTAGTTGCAATTTATTGAGAAATAGTAGAACTAGTAGACTTTGAGTTGAATCAAATTCGATATGGTCAATAAAATAGAAAAGTTTCAATAAAATGTAATCAGTACAAAAGTAAAAAAGTATGCTGTTGTACACCTTGTTAAAATGTTATCGATAATATTATAGTTCTTGAAGAAAAGAATACGTCTTAATATTGTATCAATAGGTAGATAGGGGAAACTTTAGAATATTGGAATTATGTTAATGATCAAAACATATCACCAGTTTAGTAGTTGTATTAGTACAATTCCGATGAATCGTAATCCGTGTGGGCAAAGCTGCGTGATAGAATTACTATCAGAAACAAAAATTAATTCATTGATTTTTTGGATCATATATCAACTGTAACTCTTTGACTCTTGCACTTATACTCCCTTGCAACCCACCCTAATTGAACCCACCCAATTAGACTTTATTACTTTTGTGAATACAAAGTATAGTAGTCCTATACCCATCAACAGTTATAACTCCTAAGATGTTAATCACGTCGTGTTCAACCTTTCCTCCTTGTCCATCTTCAAAGTAGTTACTGTTATTTAACTGTGCTTTTATAGGCTGGATAGTTAATTAACACAACAATTAATTACTTTAATTTCCCATTCTAATTAGCCCGACCCTTCAATTAGAATGAGAAATCCTGTTATAATTTACCTCTTCCTAGAAAATTACTTTCATACATGTATTTATTTGTACATATTTCTGTTCATCAACTTATAAACGATCAAATAACATTTGTAACCAAGTCGTACTACTCTGCGCTTATGGACGACAATAACTACATTAAGTATCTGCATTGTGTTTATTGTCCCTCAATGCTTAAACCCAACAACAGATGAAAGGTTAAAAAGCTCAAATAAGCGTGCATTAGGAAAGAGGTGGCCCGCCGGGTCGCGGTTAGAATGCAAACTGCCGCCCATACATTAAATCTGCTGCATTGGAATTGCAAAGTCGTGATTTGTCAAAGCATAATCTAACGAACCGCAATATTCGCACATCGTAATTATTATCAATTGTAAAATGGCAGCCGAATCTTTTGCATACATTTAGTTTAAGTAGATTAGTGAAGCTGTAACCACTTAGATGTGTGAAATATGGGAAAGTTATTCAGTCCTCGGAATGACTTTATTACGTTATTCCCATTATAAATTTTCCCTTCCATTACCACCGCGTGGATATTACGGTTTTACCGTTAACCCTGGTAGCTTCTTGCCCGGGAGTATGATCTATATTCCCTTTTGGCGTTCAAAAACAAGTTAATAGTATGGAATTTTACGTGGGAGAGCCATGCTTAGGCACGTATGGGCCGGCTCGACTCCGCTCGATATCACGGCCTCACAGAAAACCGGTAGTGAAACAATGCTTGCATTGCTTTTCGCCGCGTGAGTGAGGTTACCAGATGCCCTAACCCTTCCCTTTCCCCTATTCCCGTCCTTCCCCTCTCCCCCCTCTTCTCCACTCTAATCCCCTCTCCCGTCTTCCCGCTCTTCCCCCTCTCCCCCTCTTCTCCTATTCACTCGTGACTCTTGAGTTACAGGTGCCCATGGGCGGCGGTAGTAATTTACCATCAGGGGACCCGTCTGCTCGTTTGCCCCCTATACTATAAAAAAAAAAAATATTAAGATGTAAAAAACAGTAAAATTACTTGATTTTACAGAAGCCTATAATGACTTGGAATGTAGCAACACTAGACTTATTATTATTGTTAACACTCGAAATCACTGAAGTCAAAAAAGGTCCATCACATCAGACAACTAACTCTGAAACTTCTTATGTCAAGCAATCTCATTTGGAATGCCACCTTGCTAAAAGAACTTGCAATAGGATGAATGACGGCTTACGCAGACATTCCGCTTTTATAGAAGTGTCATAATAAGCTCATTTAGTCGAATAATAAATTACACATATTTTTTTAATAGTCCCTACCTTGTAATTCGGTACCACATACGATAATAATATCATAGATTATCGTAGCGAAGCTTCATTAACGCATCGACGCAATTCTCTCGTGTACCGGCGCCCCTATCGCTATCATTAAATTATATTCCCGAAGCGTATGCGATGTAACCGTTACAACGACGAGCTCCGATAAAGCTTTGATTTATAACAGCGAATATTTAATGACAACAGACAATTGAAATTTATTTATAAGGTGCACCGTTTAACTCTGTATGTAACAAATAAATTTTACAGTTAGCATCACGTTTACCATATTGTTGGCTGTTTACAATGAGACTGTAGTCTAGAGCTGTTTTATATTCCACGCGAGGATCTTTATTGGGGAATAAGGTGTAGGATGCTCGGCATAAGTAAAATAGTGTGCCCATATATGCCCTTATAAGCTTTCAGATCGAATAATTCAATGAGAAAATTCATGCAATTGCACTTGTTAACTGAGTTCAACAAACGAGTAGATTCTAGAAACGACAGGCATATAACTGTTATTTATTGTTTGTTGTATGAAAGTTCATGTCTTTAGATATATAGATAGTGTCAACTAACTTAAAGAGTGTTAGTAAATGAAAAAAATTCATAAAAAGGCATTCACTGAAATTGATAAGTAGCAGTCGATATTTTACAAACATTAGCAATTATAAAGCTTTGACTTATTTTCTAACTTTTCTTATATATTATACTGTATATTGTGGAGTGCAGAAATAGGTTAAATGGAATAATAGAATATCAAATTTCTGCTCCAATTGGTGCCTTCGGATTTGTGAAGAAATTCCATCTTACAGAAGACAACAGCAGTGTTCGCTAAATCTTGTATTTCTATACTCACATAAAAAGGACTCGATACCGGGATTGATAAAATAGGCTTAGCAATATTACGCAAAGTATGCCAGTACTTGTATCTCAATAATTGTTTTATAAAATAAAGAAAAGTTTAGATGTAGTTGAATGAAGAGTGAACTACTATTCAGACGTTTCCCTACAGACTATTTTTGATCAAGTTACTTTACACTAATTTCTATTCTCGATCTAAAATCTAAACGTCACCTATGGCCAGTTGTTTGTGCGCACACAATACTTTACAATATTGAATGAAAAAAATAGTAATCGCCTATACCATTGAAATGTGAGATTCTATTCGTAGCGTGAAAATCGATGACAAAATATTTTCAGTCACCGATTTGTGTGCGTGAACGTTTCTTAATAAATATTTAATAATGACAAATAAGTATCAATATGTATGTTATAGACGCCCAAACTAACGATGTTGAGAGAGCCTTTGCACTTCCTCTACGTTTAACAATATGTCTTTTGTGTGTAATTGTAGTTAAGTATACTTACATAAAACAAAAGCAAGTCTGCCTATGACGTGCATAAAATAAATAAAATAGGTATGTAGTTAATAAAATAAAATGTGTTTTTTGAAGTGAAAACTTCTTTAACGGCGTTGTGCACTTTTTGATCTGTAAAAAATGTTAAACTCGCGTCAGGACACGTGACCCGGATGTCCGAATGTCCTTTGTCCTCGTATGAAAGTTGATTTTTCTGAGAGAAAAACTTTTTAATGTAAAACAATTGTAATAGTTCTGAAGTGTTAAATTTTTAATGTAATATAAATTATCATGTTTGTGTACGATAGCGCAATAGATGAATAATGTATTCAACCACAAAATGATATAATAGTACTTTTATACTAATAAATAAAGCAATTCGTTCGAAATTATTCCAAACCATTCCAAAATATTCAAAAAAGCACAACGTTAATGTTCAAGTTGTCACTTCTGCCGGCACTCCTGGAGTGCAACCCGTTTTTTTTCTACAGAGGATTGTTATGTCTCCTATTTTTTGTTGCACAAGATCAATACCTATGTACATATAAAATACAGCAATATAACATTATATATACTTCAAGTAGAAATTGCATTCCTAACCGTAGCAATTGGTACCTTTCTCGTCAGTCCTAATATAATTATAGTAATAAAACATTATAATTAAAGGAGAACCGCTAACTTAGCAATATAACCTCCTACGCATGAACGGCTCCTAATCCAGCAATAATTGCGAAACACAGGTACCATAAATGTCTAGGAACTGTTTTTCTAATTCTTTATTTAGACTTGGAGTATTTAGATATGTATAAATGACAATGAACGATTTAGAATTGTGGTAATATAGTACTTTACGTTTTTTTATGCAACTAAGTTACATTCCCAGTAGCTATTAGAATTCGCACTAAACGAGGTAGGTAAACTCACTCGTTTGCCGCTATCTTGTACACTGTGGGAGTATTAACCCAATCTAATGGATCCAACTCTAACAGAAATCTGCTATTCTCTATTTATTTCGTCTTTCCAAAACAGCATTTATTCATCCCCTTTCAATTTGAATAGAGATTTATGAGATAGCTATTGCTAAGTTGTATACGACGTTTATCAAACGTTATCGTTTGGACTGTTGTCTGTTATCTAGTACTATTTATTTTAATCGATACAAAAATAGAACTTCTGTGACTTTCTTACAACCTTTAAACTATAAACTTAAGAAAAACTACCTATCTAACATTCTCTTTAACATCTCTAGGGCGACGTTCGTCGGATATCTTCAAACAACAAAAGCTCACTCATGCAAATTTAACTCATCATGTACCGTCTTTTTTAACCTTTAACTTAGAAACTTTAGAAAACTCATTTGGCAACTTTACAACTGTACAATACAAGTGCATATTCAAGATTCATAGACTTATAAATATTTTTTTAAAAGTGCAATTTTCAGCTGATACCACACTTTACTCTTCCTACTTCCTACTGCGTAGATGCTGGGTAGATGCAGACAAAACTAAGGTGTTATCACTGTATAGACAGCAAAGATCTGTACATAAGTTAACCTATAACCTTTCCACAATCTAAACTGGATAATAATTGCTAAGTTCTAACTGTCGGATAACTCTTTGTACTCTAGGCATTCCTAAGAAAACATGCATCCTTACATTATAAGTATTATGACAACAGATTCGATTTCGTATAAAGTCTGATCAGTACAATATTTTAACTTGTTTCTATAATCCGGTTCAAAATTCAACGAAATTTTACCGTCCGTAAGCAAAACAAATCGTTTCTTGATTATAGAAGCCGGGCATAAAACAACTTACATCAGTAGACACTACCACATGTTAGTGTCTACTGACGTAACACAGAGATGGAATATAATAACATTATTTTATTCCATCTCTATGATTTAATCAATAAAAACAGTATATTCACTATGCTGCAAATTTGCAACAAACAAGTTAAACTGTATTTTGGGTACCGGGTTTAATAATAACACTATGGATAAAATAATTTGTATTATATATTTAATAATCCGGATATTATATATCCTGAAATCATTCTCATTCGAACGATGGCCTATAATATATATCGAACAGTTGACATCATGTGGAAAAAATGCTCAGCATAATTGTTTACGTTGTTTATTCATTATGTAGTCTATTGGAGTTCCTAGAAACTATATTATTATTAAACTTTCTGGAAATTATATGTATTAACATAAATCGGTACCCAATCGCGGAATAATTAACCCGTATCGATAACAAAGCTCCACAAAAGGAAAAAAAACATTGTGTCCGGACTAGTCCATGTCTATCATGTTTTTGGGGTCGCTGAATCCAAATCTGTGGTTTGTTTAACCCCATCACGTCAGGGATTTTTCATAACCTCTAAAACCTTGTAATTGTTTATAACTGTATTTCAACGAATTTTCAACACAAAATGTTAATCTCACAACTTTTTGCGTTAGAAAAACTGCGTTGCGACTTGCAAGACTTTAGTTTTTTATATGTTATGTTTTTGATGGAGTCTCACTTATTTTTGTAAGTAGGTATATTAAAGGGAACATCGTTAATTAATGACACTGTACCTTCCTATATAGTATGGTATAGGGGGCAAACGAGCAGACGGGTCACCTGATGGTAAATGACTACCGCCGCCCATAGGCACCTGTAACTCAAGAGCCACAAGTGCGTTGCCGCCTTTTAAGGTGGGAGTAAAGGAAGAGGGGGAGAGGGGGGATGAGCGGAAAGACGGGAGAGGGGAAGGACGGGAATAGAATCCACTAAATATACATATATCTTTAGGTAGTGTTAGTGACGAAGATTTATATGAACTGCAAAAGTAACTTTGTAATCGTATATCTACTCATTATATAGAATTACAGTCATTTATGCAGTTTTTATTTCAGAAAACGGGACTGATATTGCGGTAAAATTAAGGAAGCTCTTAAAGTACAGACTCAAATTGAATGCGATTTCTATTAGTCACTGAAAATTTTCCGTGAAACTTCGTTAAGTTACAGGGGGTCGAAAATGTCCTGAATGGCTTCGAGAAAACAATGGATGTGTTTGTTTTGTTTTTTCTAGACTTGGCAGGGACTCTGCCGTGCCCCCAGATTATCTGTGGGCTGTATCTTTGTTTTCCCGCGCCTTTAAACGTTTAAATCGGAATTTCGGAAGCATGCTCGGGTTTGCTTACAACTCTTTGCAATTTTTCATGCTAAAACACACTTCCCTGTAAAAAAACTTATGAAAAATAATCTACTGTAAAGGAATATCATTAAAGGACAGTAAAGTATATTAAATTATAATATTAATATACTTTAACTTGGGCGTGTTAGTTACCCGTAACTACACGTTCAGTTAACAGTATCAGACGGTTGAACTAATTCAACAACACGTCGCATAAAACGATTACACTAGTCATTCGAAGCGTGAGACCGAACTACCCTCAACAGACCGCTCTAATCGAAATTACAGCGAGCACGAAGCACGACTGGCAGTATCGCACCGCACTGCTCCCCGCCGATTGCCGCCTTCGGACCGTCCCGTGGCGCTGCAGCCACTGCTAGAGATTTATTAGCCGGACCAATAGACGTTCCTTCAATTATTAAGCATTTAATTACAATCACTACTGAGATAAATCGCGAGCAATTATTTCTAACTCCTAACGACGCAGCGGGTTGCCCAATGGCCGATATTTCGCGCTCGCGGCTTCTACCAGCTAATAATTGAATTTCCCCGGAGAACAATTGCTCGATTACAGCACAGCCCGACACGGATCGACGCCTAATGAATCTCCCTGCTGTCTAGTTATTTACTGAGATAAACTCTGTGTTTACTGGGTACATGCGCATGATTGCACGAGCTACCAATAAATTAGATTTATCAGCTACCTTCGTACTTATAGTTTGCTTGAAACAGATTTTAGTACAGTTATATAAAATAATTATGTAATCACATTAAGTATAATAAAATTTGAATATATTATTTCTTAGAACAAGATGATGCAAAACAATTAATAATTTGAAGAGTAGATCTTGAATACGTCACTTCTAATTTCTTTACAATTTTTTTTAAACATTGGCGAACGTTCGCAAATATCATTCTGAGCTTTAACTTCAGTGGTTGCTTACCTAACTCCTCACAATAACACCACGTACAATCATTAAACATAATAATCTGTTTCGAAACGCCTAGCAAATCAATATCGGGTACTGACCGACGCACGCGCCGGCGAACAGCTTCCAATCAATGGGATGCAAGCCCCATTTCACGATTTCAATATATTTTAATGAAATGTCAGCACTTAGTGAAATATATATTGTGTAAGGTGAGCCAAGTTCCCGGCCTTCCCTCGTATTAGTAATTGTTTATGAAATAAACAAAACAATGGACCTATTGCCATTGTATTAGGAAAGTAATTTTGTAAGCTTTCATAACACTAGTTTTAACATTTACATTTATAGAAATCAAGACTATACACCTAAGAAACATGCATCATTGTATAATTGAGATAATCATAAGAAAATGCATGTCTTTAAATAAAAGTAAAACTCTAAGTTTTCTAGATAAGGTAGCTAAAAAGGCAGCAATGTCTAGTGACTAAATGTTCAATATCTATTAGCGGTAATATCTCAACGAAGAGATGGCTCTGGCCCAGATCTGGAGCCGGTCGGACCAGTTCTCCGAGCATCCTTGCGTAACATAGCCGAGCGGCGCGGTCGCTTGCAAAAATGCATTACAAAGCTCCCAATAACACACGCCCCTTAAAAGCTTTTCAAGATTTGCGAGTAACAGATTAAATGTGACGCTGCCTTCGAGCACGATTCTGCCTAAAGTTTTTGGCCGTTACGCAATATGCACTGATTTTCGACAAGAAAAACGCATAAACTGGGGTTTATTGCGGCAATGTCAAATAATAAATCACCAAAATTATAATTATGCTTGACTCTACCACGCCCTAGAATGATATGTAATTCTGTTTCGGAAATTATACAGCTAAATATTATTTATTGAGCTTCTTTTAATATTTTTGCATAACTACATCGTTTAGGGAGAAGTCGACCTCCTTGAATTTTAAAGAGACATGCATTAGACAGGTGGGTTTCTGATTGGTTTAGTCGTTTTATACATAGGTACGTGATGTGGGCTTAATCTCTTTTGATCTAATTCTAAAAAATATATCAATCGGATATTAATGTGTACGACGACGTGAACATTAATAATTTCAGTTATAATCATTAAGATTGTTAGAGAGCATAACGTCCATGTGATTATATGAAATCGCAACAACTCCGTTGTAATTATAATATGAATAGTGCAGTTATACTCTTATACAGATCTGATCTCTATATGTTACCCAGTAAGAATGAGTATCCAAGTTGATATATTGACGAACCTTGCTTATCTGGTGCTAAGTTCTCACGCTACTTAGACAGCACACTACACCATCGGAACATGGTCTTGGTGATAATTTATTGCTTATGCCTTATAGTAAAGAAAGCGTGCGCGCAGCCTGTCCTTATTAAGTGATCCATACATCAGAAGCGCATCTGTTCCATGCAATTATTCGCTGAGATTAACTGTACGTAGTTTAACTTATTTTTAACCGCAATTTATATTAAACTATTCATAGGAAAACATGTTTTTTAAATCATCTAATCTACTATACAGTTTTAATTTAAGATTTTTGAAAGATATATACACATATACACATGCTAATATTCGAAAAGACGACCCAGCTGTGTTAACGTTGGGATGTACTACTGAAAGGCCCTCAGCTTATTTTAATACCCTTAGATAAAAGCACACATTACTCACTAGGGATATATGCTGATCTATTAAATCAGGATCGGTAGCTTAACGTGTGAAAAACCCTACATATATACGGGTTCACTTGAGTACCGCCTCCGTTTTTTCGTCAGTTAAAAACAAATATTAAACGAATCTAAGTTTCTTTCTTATGTAAAAAAATATGACAAAGTGTAAAATCGATTATAATCAGAATAAAAATAAGAGGCCTGAGAGCTACAGAACGTATACTTTCTTTCACCTTGTTACTTATAAATATGCTATTATTAAAAATCCATCAGATATTTAGGGCACTGTTAATTATTTCAATTTAGATAAAAGTTCTTGAAACATTAAATTTGAATAACGTTTTTACTAAGTACTAGAGATACTTTAACAAGTTAAATGTAGCGAGTATGCCATTTAATTTGCCTATTCTATCTGATTGTATAGCGTCGTAGCGGTCGCGAGCATTACTGTCTCACTAAAATGTAAATAAAATTGCAGTTGAATGCATAAGGTATTAAACAAAATGTATCCAACTCTAGTTGGTTACACTAACACTGCACTGACTGCATGGATGGCGCAATGGTTAAAGTGGTCGCCTTGCCACTATGCCACACCGAGTGTCGTGGGTTCAAATCCCACACGGAATACATATTCGGAATAGTATTCTAAGCATGACATGAATTTTAAATACTAGTAATATTAGTAATATGTAACTCATCTTACTAGCACTAATTCTTTAAAAAACCACAAAATAAAACATTACTGTTTAACTTAAAACCTTGTATTAATATATCCCAAGAATCCTGAAGACTGTGTGCTAACGAATGACAGAATTAGAGGGTTGTCATCAAAGTTTACAATATCCATTAACCGCGTAACTGGATTTATCTATAAAAGGAATTGAGTACTAAATGAATGGGGATTGATAGCATACAGTCGACTCGTTGACATTACATACATGTAAAGTACCATTTATGTAAATAAAGTTTGTTTTGGTTCAATATGAGAGCTGGAGGCTGTGGGGTCAGCAGAGCGACTCGTGACCAAGGGGCGCGCGGTGCGACGTACCGTCACGACCTCGCCCTCGTCGCCTCCAAATAACATGATATTACTCACTAACTGGCCATTTCACGCCACGTCCGTTCCGTCTATCTCTATGAAAATATTGTTTGTATCCAATATGTCGTTGCATGATTTGATGCACTTTACAATTCACATTTAACTGTGATAATATTGACAAAGTTTAGTTCTTCGTTTTTTTATCGCTCCGGATTGACAAATTCGCAGTTAACATACAAAAAGAACGCCTCAAAAGTCACATGCTATTAGCAGATTCCTAAACAAATAGGATCGCGAGGTTGAGTAAAAAAAAACATCTGTAGAAGATGGCGTTTCCGCAGCGTTTTTTAGGGTTCCGTTCTTCAAAAGGAAAAAAAGGAACACTTATAGGATCACTTTGTTGTTCATCTGTCTGTCAACACGTTTTTCTCAGGAACCCATTCCACCAAATACATAAGTCTGCGGTCCCTTTAAGCTATAAAAAAATCAAGCTTCTAAGTCAACGCGGTTATAAGATATGGCCTATTCCTCACAAACAAGTAAAGATATCAAGTTAAAATTAACATCAAATACTTATGTCAGCGGTTCTTTGAAGCTGTAAAAAAATCGATTCCAGAGATGGACGTACTATCTACATACAAGTTTGTTTGCTCACGGAACCCTTCGTGCCCGAGTCAGTTTTCACTATGATTGTGGAAAAAGGATACAAATATTATTAGCAATATATAGCAATTCACAGATTGAAATTGAAATAGTATTATACTCATAAACATTCATTAAACCTAATAATAACTACAAACTTAACAATGTTTCAGGTGTAGACATTGCGTCTTACCAAATTTCATGATTCTAGGTCAATGAAAATTACCTTATAGGTTTTGATTTATCTAAAATATTCAAATTTGTTAAAATCTAAGACCGTATTTTTTTATTGTTTTGACTTAGAAGCTTGATTTTTTTACAGCTTCAAGGGACCGTAGAATTATGTATTTGGTATTTATTTCAACTTGGTGCATCCCCCGTGAACGCATCAAGTTCCTGAGAAAAAGGAGTATTGACAGACAGACAGACAGACAACAAAGTGATCTTATAAGGGTTCTTTTTTTTCCTTTTGAGGAACGGAACTCTAAAAATGAAATATTCATTGTAGTACAGGCTGCATACTAATTTTGTTACTTTCAATTCTTATCTTTTACCACTTTTAATGTAGAAGTGAATGGAAAATGAAGAGAGTGGTTAAGTAAGTGCGAAATTGTATAGCGTTGGGTATAATTCATATACTATGAAACATTTCATATCTGGACTCAGTGTCACGAGATCAACGTACTGAATCCTATGTTCTGGGAACATCTAAGATTGTACACGGCAATTAAATTATTAATAAGACATATTCTATAAGGCTGGTTGCTAAATCACCAAGACTGTAGCTATTGTAGTTGGGCCGCCGGCCGGTATTAATCAAGAACAAAAGTTCTACAGCAATTTCACTAACCAGTTGAGTCTACGACCGTTATGTGACTGACTACGCTCAGAAGATTTTAACTCGACTTTGAGCCACGTGTCTGGCAAGCACCTGCACGCTACAGGAAACCGTGGTTAGAAATTACTAGCAAACTGCTTTTTTTCTGCTGGTGATTAGTCACCAGCATCTTTGTAAAAACTGAAAGATATCCATGTGTGACGCTAAGGGGTCGTCCATCAACGACGACGAGATGTTTTTTTGACGAGACTTTTTAATCCTAATAATTTTTTAACCCTAATAACCCTTATTAAACCCTAATTTTTTTCGGTTACATAATCTATATAATAGCTTGCTTGTTTTTAAACAATTGTATAGTCAGTGACAATGATTAAAGAACAATATTTTATACTAGCAGCGCCCCGCAGTTTCACCCGTGTAAGTCCCGATTCGGTGGGAATATCGGGATAAAAAGTAGCCTTTATGTTAATCCAGGTCTCCAGCTATCTACATACCAAGTTTCATCGCAATCTGTTCAGTAGTTTTGGCGTGAAAGAGTAACAAACATCCATCCATGCATCTATCCATCCATCCGTCCATCCATCCATCCATCCATCAATCCAAACTTTCACATTTATAATATTATAGTAGGATTTGTTTATGCTGAGAAGACAAAAAACTATTCGAAGATGTTAATACGTTCGTAATGCCAAAATTATTTCATCTGTACTACTTGGTCTGACAGCTGAAAGGATTAAAAGTAACAACCAGTACGTTAATTTTGCCGTTGACTGTACCTTCATTATATAGCTATGTGCACAAGTGTGGCCGGGCGTCAATCGATCATGCTTTGAATCGGCCGATGTCATACACGCTATATCTTTTCTTCATGATATTAAGCTTTATGGGTTTGATAAGCTCACTGTGCAATAAACATGATGTAAACATACTAAATATATACTCGAATGCTAGTATAATTATACAGCAAAGTAATTATGAGATTAATTCCCGAAAAGCTTTTATAATTCTGTTACTTCTTTTGATTACTGAAAACTAACCAATACATGAATAGTGGATTGATACCTAAAGGATCTAGCAATTAAATCGTTTAACTGAGTGAAGCCTTGCATGGCTTCAGTTAATTCATGTGATTTAAGTTACAGCTATGAGTTACTTAACTGTACTAATATTATAAAGATTTTGTTTTTTTATTTGAAAGTGTTAATCACAAATTTTACTACCACAATTTTTATTTTTCTTTGCGTTGCGGTAAGGCTGCGGCTACCTGCTTTTAATCTTTATTGAGGAACTTTATTAGCTATATAACATCAGGCAGAGACTTATACGAGGGGAGCCCTAACAATAAAGGCCTGTTAAACTGGACATATTTAGATATTGACATAACGATTAGACCGTAGATATACACTCCTATAAATCCTGTCAACTGTGTTTTAACACTCTTATTTCAATGGCCTAACGTCCCCTTTCTAAACATGTTTATCATTTCAACGACTTTATTTAAACCGGTAAACCTATTGAGATAGTTTATTTTGAGTTTCATTCCTCTATATTCAAAGATGAAAAAAAAATATTTATGATCGAGATTGGTTATGTACTATACCGATTTATATTCAGTAATAAGTAGATATATAATAATAATATAATTATATGTCGCAGCCAACTAGCTTAATTAGCCGTTCAATTAATAGCCTAGCCTCTTTACTATACGGCGCCGTTCGCGCTGAATGATATTCAGCCGTAGCGTCTATTACAATATTTAATGAACTGGCTTGTTGATGCTTAGGCCATTCACACAGTAGGGTGACCATGTGACAAAAACAAAAAATGATGAAATATCTGACATTAGAAAATAAAGTTATTATGTATTGATTATTTGGATATTTTTTGGATATTGTTTATTCGTCTAATAGAATATTAAGTTGGAGACGATTTAACATTAGTGGGGTAGGTCAATTGAACAGAAATGACTAGGTTTAGGTTAGGTTACAGCTGTGAAAATAACTGTGCCAGAACCGAATTCTATGACAAACGAAATACTTGCCAAGTCATTTGCCTAGCTGTTTGATTAAATGGCTGAATATCATTCTTTCAGGCCGTTAGTTGAACATCGCCGTATAATAAAAAAGCTAGTCTGTTAATTGAACGGATAATTAAACTAGTTGGCTGCGACATATATATAAAAATAAATAATATATATAATAATAAATATATAGATATAATCAAAGTTTGTTATTTTCGGATTTTCTAACCGCTTGAAATAATTAAGGCTATTATGTCTTTTTACTTGGCGTTACTTTTGTAGAAGAAATTTTTGCTATCTTGTATTATATTCACGAAATGCACGCATGACCATACTCAACAAACCAGTTAGTTTATGGCACTACACATTGAGACATAGGCCTCTCCGTACCTGCGCCATAGCATCCGGTCCCCTGTCTTCCTCATAGAATAATTCACACACACATATTGTCTTTAAAAACAAAAAAAAACTAAGACAATCTGACAAATTCCCAATACGTACAATGCCTGTAGTTTCGACACAATAGGTTTATAGACAATAAGTAATTCCTCGCGGCGTGTTTTACAACGTTTTATTAGTGCGTACAACAGTACTTGCAAACTTCCTCTTGCAACCACGGTAATATTTAACATTAAATTCAAGCGAAGTTATAGGTGCAGCGATGTAATCAATGTGAAATTCTTAATTCGCATTTTTTCTTCTGTCCCGGAACATTTATCGATGAATTAAGCCGAGCGCACATAAATAAACTTAATGAGGCAAAATCATGGCGTACAGCATATCAACCCACATAGGTAGATGTTATTTGAGACAGTGTATATTTTAATTAAGCGAGGAAATAAATATTATCCAGAAAGAATTGGCAGTGTTAAATAGTCAAGGTTTCTGAAATAATCGATTAAATGTCAAAATTAATTAGTTTTGCATATAAGTTATTGCGGATATTTATAAAAAAATATTGGAAATAAGTCTTAATATTATATTTGCCTTATTAAGGTTCAAGTGGATGCTAAGTTAACAGAAGTTTAAATTTAATTTAACGTAACAATGAACCCGGCAAGTAATATACAATGACAAAACAACAAAAAACATGTCGAGTTTCGCGGATCCAATTAGAATCAGTTTTGTTGTGATTAAAGATAGCTGTGAGTCCATTGTTTCGGCGGCGAGTGGTGAAGGAAGGTGCGACGCCGATCGCTCATCAACTGTCAGATGGTAATGGCCAGTCCCTTGGCACGTATCGAGAAGGCACTCGATCATCGACACCTATTTTATTAAATGTCCTCTGATAACATGCACGCAGTGACCACCGTGAGTTGCGACACCTTGGTTAACTGTAAGACATGCGCTTCTGTATTAGCTTTTTCACTGTCACCTATGAAGATTACGTTTAACGAGGTCTAACTGACATTAATCAGATACCTGTCATCGATTTAGATAAAATGGTTCGTGACAGACTACATTCATTGAAGGGATAGACGGGAGTAGAAACACAGGAGTACAGTTATCTTACAGTTCATTCAACTTTATCATTTACTTGTCATCATCATCCTCCGCGCCTTTTCCCAACTAAGTTGGGGTCGGCTTTCAATCTAACTACGATACGACCGAACTTTGATATTTTACATGAAGCGACTGCCATCAGACCTCCACAACCCAAGTACTAGGCGATATCGAAGTACTGTAATTAGACCAGGTTGTCGGGCTTTTTAGGGCTCCAACTACCCGTAACGAATGCCACAGATGTTTGTATGGCACCCGGGATCGACGGTTTAACGTACTCTCCGAGGCACGGAGGGGTCTCAATGTGTTAAGAATGGTCACCCATCCTAGACTGACCTGGCTAGTATTACTTAACTTTGTAATGTGTTAACCTACTCGGTTACAACTTAGCCACGAGCCCCACTTTATCATTTACTTGTAACGAAAAAATATAGTTACTCAAATAGCAGTGGTAATACCCACTAATAATATTCTACGCTGATCTGATGACCAAAAATATAAGTATTATGAGTGTTATTTAAACTTTTTGGAAGAAGATTATTTTTAGATTTATTTCATGCAATCTATTTCGTATTTATAGATTAGATATTAATAAATAAAATTATCTACGTTTGTAAATAAATTTTATATTTAAAAAAAAATATTCAAGCAATATACAGCCGTGATTTTGTGTTATAGGTACCACAAGAAATGCTAAAAAAAAGTGAAGCTTTAAAATCTATGAAAAAATTATCACGGGTCGTGTAACAAATCTAACAGACGTACCTATACTTCTCCAGATTTCATCTCATACCGAAGCTACCGAACTGGTTCGGTACCTACTTAACTACACTCTTCCTGCTTATCTAGGCTTGACGTTTATGTTAGTCTAGGCACCGGTAACCCCTTACCGCCAGGAAGTACTTCTTTGCCAAATTATTTGTATTAAAAAATATCCATAAGTTGCAAATATGGAATGAGATATACTAAACACCTTTACAAAGTCAACATTGCGCATAAATACTACTAGTTTATAAGCACGCAATCAACCTAAATATACAAGCATGATGGCTACAGACAATTCATTCTCATTAGCTTATCCATTGCAAAGTTATAAAATGATTCCCAAATTAGTGTTACAAAATTCAAACAGGTGAGAAAACTTGTATTTTACAATGTAAGCTAAACGACTTTCGGTATACGAGATGTCGCAGGCCTTGAATCTAAAAGTGTTTACAAAATACTCAGGTAAAGCGCAGACTTCTTCGTCGGCGAAGCACTATCACATTTGAATCCTGCATTAATAGCTACACTTGCAATTAAAATCTTATAAAAATTATCGTCCTACTTACAATATTGCACAGTTGTATTATATGTATAGTAGAAATAAATATAGGCAGATAAAATAACATCGATGAGCAACATCGTAAATTTCCGGTCATGCATATGCATGCCAAGTCCCAGTTATGCATTTTTGCGAATAATATTATTACGCAAACCTAACATGTGTTTGAGCATTCGGTAACAGCCCAGATTTTAAGTTATGTCACTTTTAAGTAGTTGCATCTCGGAACATGCATTTTAAATGAAAATTAAAAAAGCTCTACCTACATCAGCGTAAGTGGAGAGAAAACAAGCGCATTTACATGATTAAGTGGAAATGTTCTGATTAATGGTTTCTCCGGCTGACCCCTCTGGAAAACGCAGTAAGCAGTGATTAAGTTTTTATAAATATTCATTATTAATTTTATATACTGTTCGTAATATACGTCAGAACTGGTCCGTTTTCTCTTTCGTCGAAATCGTGCAAGTGCAGGACAATAAATCAGAAGTGTAAAGTTGCCTCAATTTACGCTCATTATTTCAGTCTTTACGTGCAATTTGCCGTGGGCTAATTGTATTAATTAGTGTCCATTAACTTTGGATGCGTTAAAGCCGTTGTCATTTTGTTTCGTTTCTTAATTTTGACCTCGTACCGTTTGCTGGGCGTTCAAGCAAATATAGGTAGGTAGTTATGTGCTAAAAGCATAATTAAGATGTGCATAAAAAGTGTGTGTGTGTTAATACTTTTATTATAATCAATGCCAGACAGACATCAGACAGCATAACCATTCGAATACCAAAATGTACTGGTGAATATTCATTTTTAACTAAATCATAAATTATAATACTTCTAGTAATTAGACGTGCCACAGTTTTACGACGTAGCCTTCAACTTAAATTCACCTTTTTTAGCAATACTACGACGAATATATAGGTGATAAATAGTTATTGATTACAAATGCAGATATTTTAAATCATTACTGAATTCCGTCAATAAAACAACCAGCAGAATTTATTTTAAATAAACATTAAATATATCAACAAATGTTGAAGTATATATAAATCCGAGAAGAAAGATGTTAATTGAAAAGTGTTGTGCAGTGTCGGGCACGTGTATTCTGCACGCTATGCCTCTCAGCGTGAAGCGGCATCGGGATTCAATGTAATTAGCGATTTTGCATAGCGCTGTCGGCACAGTGTGGCGGCTGCGATAGGTGACCCCGCGGTCATTTGGCACGACCAGCTGACCGTATTGCACCACATGCTATGTTACTAAAGCAACTTTATCTTGCTAGACATGGGCAAGTTTTTTTTTTGTGAATCTTTATTCAAAGAGCTCGACTATATGAAAGAGTGCTTTTTTGTTTACCTTGTACGTATAAAGCCTTGAACTCCATAGATTTTTTTTTTATCTTCAAAATCTTCAAAATTATTCTATCGATCTCAATAGATGCTTTAAAACAAGATAAAATCAGACGCAGTCGCAAGTTCGAATTGTTTAAAAAAATACTAAAATTGTTTCAAACAACCGAGTGCGCTTTTAGTAACTTAATGACATGTCAGTATGCTAAGCATATTGCTGCTTACATCCGCTTCTAATATTCGTGAGAACCCTATTTCTAATCGTGGGAGAGGGCACTGCCAATCGACCTAGTGCATAAATATAAAACAACTCCATTGCATACATATGACACCAATATTTATGGTCAGGTTGAACAGGTCACTAGAGTGCAGGCAACTGTGGTGTCTTCGCTGCAAATACTTTCAGTGCAAATTTTAAAATGGCAAGGACAGTGCAGTATTGTATCAGATGCCTAACATCACAGGACAAAGGCATTGTTGGGGCATTTGGGCCGCGGCCGCAACACACGCCTCTGTTCTGAGGCGGGGCGGTGAGCATACCCATTGGTTACCGTCGCCAGAGCGTGACAAGTTTCATTGGACAATTCAACGAACAGTGAAAGTGACGAAACACTTTGCACGAAGCACCTTGCGCAAAATCACCTATTACGAATTAGGTCGCTTGGAATCCGTAATCGGAAATTAAGCTTTATTAGTAAGTATATAGTATTTTGTGCTGCCCATGAGGCAAATAAGAATACGGTCTGTATAATGGTAAGCAGCTGGAAAGTGATAACTACGATGGTAAACTTGCGTCGCCAACACTATTCTTTTACCCATAGAGTTCTGGTGACTCTACTTACCACCTGAAATTCAACATTACCCTAGTATTAATAACTGTTGAGGACGATTTCTGTGGCGCGGTGATAGTGCATTTGACTGCCACGCCAGAGTCGCAGGTTTAGTTCCCGCTCAGTGGAAATACGAGTATTTGTATGCATGAATATATCTATTTTGCATTGGTCTGGCTGTTTTTATGTATAAAATGTTAGTATTTACAAAAAAAAACTGTCAGTCGTAGGTCTGCACGTCAGAAGTGATTATACATATTTATACACATATATACACACACATCTGTAATATGAATCTGAGTGTGACGGTCACGCGAGTCCAGTGCTATTTTCCATTGCCAAAAGTGCCCAACGTGCCTAAAAAAGTTTTCATACACATCTGTATATAAGTATCTGAGCGTGACGGTCACGCAAGTTCAGTGCTTTTTCGCCATACCCAAAGTAGTAGTAGAAGCTCTGCTTAGTTTTGGGCCTACATAGTGATGTGTAATAATGTCCCAGGTTATTATTATTAGCTACTGTTTTTTTTTTCTTATTAAAAGACAACTCCCACATTAGGACTCCTGTGTCGCGGAGGACTTTACAAACATACAAACAACGGACACAAAGAACACCCAGACTCGGGTGGGAATCGAACCCACGACCTATGGCATGGCAGTCAGGGTCACTAACCACTAGGCAAACAGGCCCACTTCCAAAAATTTATTTACAAATTTATTTTTTGAAACATAAATTTACTACGGTCATACGGTTGTAGTTACGTGCGTTTTTTCATATAGGCTCGAGTAGGTTCAGTCCCAAGGGACTCTTAAAGCTAGAAGTGGCCTGTAGCCTGGTAGCTCCTTTAAAAATGGGTGCCTGCCGGACCCCGAAAATAGGTGGGATCCTTTTAAAAGTGCACGGATGTGTAACCGCAAGCTTAAACGCTGCTGCACTAGCAAATATTTCTTGGGTCTCGGGGGCTTTACAAACATAAAACTAACGGACATCTAGGTGAACCCAGACTGAGAATAATTATCTCTAAATCATACAAATGATATATCCACTGTGAGAATCAAATCTACAACATTCGACGCAGCTTCAGTTGGCCAAATGACGACTTAATTTATTTTAGTACCTAACAGCTGAAAACTTCTTTTGTTACTGACGTGAAATGTGTTGTGCCCTACCTCATATAAATTTTAATTCCTAAGTACCTTTAAATTTTTAATTAAGCTTCACTACTCACGGGACCATCAAGTACTGAATTATCTACATCACCATCAACTGAACCATGGGATGACTAAGATTGTATGTTGTATGTTGTATAATAGACCATAATTGCGATGCTGCTTCCTTTTTAAAATTTATTCGTGACAACTTTACTGAGCTCGCATTAAACGTATTCATTATTTTAACTTTTATCGTCCTCGCAATATTCTAACGTATGAGCAAGTTAAGGCTATGTGTATTACATGGACATAGTAGAATAGAAATGAAATCCTATGATGTAAGGATTGACGCCATCTTTCCCATGTCGTTTACCTATCAATCAACTTCATAGTTTCTTTGGAATTTTCTTAAATGGTGTCGCATTACTTCAAAGTCTTTCTGACGTATTCTTCTAATCTATATCCCCCTAACCCGTTGATCAGATTGTGATGAAACTTTGACAGAGTATTCTGAGAATGCCCGGGGTTTCTGGCCCCTAAAATCTATATAAAAAAGAATGGTAATGCAATGCATTCCGGGTACAGCTAACAGTTAATAATTGTTTATTTACTTTTATGGCGTTAACTTTTAAGCAAACAATGAAAACCAATATTTAGAAATAACTGTAGGTGGTAAAAAGACGCTACACATTTACTGGGCCCGTTAAATTTTCTCATAATCTCTCATATGTGACGAGCATTGAATTGGTAAGGAACAAAATAAATGCAAAAAAGTAATAGGTAGTATTGACTTGACTTACGTTGTGTCGCCTAGATGGGGCAGAGGGCGGCACAGTGCGCCGCCATCCCGTTCGGTCTTGAGCTTCGCGCTTCATTTCGCTCCAAGTCTTCCCTATGTTCTTCGCCTCTGCGATGATCGTTCGTCACCAGGTCTGCTTGGTGTATTAAGTAAGTGCAATATAATTTCATACACATCTTAGTTAACGCTAAAGCAAACTGTAACTAGTCGTTAAAGTCTGCTTACCTTAGTATGAGTTTTTACAGTCTCCGTTTACTATTACATTGCTACCGTACATTACTTTTTGGATCACTACTTGAAAACAAGTATTGTTTGACCTGTTTTATGTGATACTACTATGGGATGGGATATACACTTGGTGATAGAATCTCAATATTAGATTTTGAAGAATGGAACCGATTTACAGTTTCGCCAAAATCTTGACATTACTCTTTATTACTTTTGTGGTCAGAATTTATATTTTTACTTTGTAAGGGTTCTTTAATTTATATTAATATTCATTATAGATAGTTTCTGTTCATGAATCTACATTAACATTTAATTTTAATAAGCACACGTAACTTTGTGTAATTAATGATGCTCAAGTTCGATACATAAAGTTTATGGTACAGAATGATTAATGCTCTAATAAAAATTGAATGCATTGGGATTGGCTGCCTGATATTTTACGACAAATAGTTTTAGTATTAGATATCGCCACGTTGCACGAAGTGTGATAAAAACATAATTCATGAGCAAAGGATGGGCTTGTTCTGTAACAAAGTCTGTTTTCAAGTTGAGTACGAGTATTACTTGAAAACAGACTGTGTCTGATCCCAATGTTGAAACAGAAAAACAATGGATTAACCACAAAAAAGAATTTATACGTAAGTATCTATAAAGTTTTGATAATATACGAAACAAATTGTATCTTAAAAGTATAACTGACTTCAATAAAAGGAGGGTCTCAGTTCGTTGGAATCTTCGGACCAATTTGGAAAATTCTAAATTTTTTTGAAAGGGTATATATATATCTTGTTTGTCCCTTTGTTATCAGGTAAGGATCTGATGATGGGATCTTGGAGAAATCGACCGACTGCAACTGCAGGTCGGCCTGCGGCTGCGATCTGCAGCTCATCTCGAACTTGTAGCTTAATTCTTATCTCGTGGTCATAGACCAAGGGTAACTGGTTATTAGTCTAAAGGGTAGTGTAATTAATGAAAGGGTATATATATATAAGTGAATATAGGTAATCACATCACTTTTTCAGAAATTATATTTGGTCTATAATGGTTCTGTGGTCACTAATTACCAGTTACTCTTGGTCTTATAAAAAAAAAGATGAACCTGGGCATCAGGCCAGACAGAAAAATTAAAAAATGGCTGTACTCAAGGCAGCACATTTGGCGATTTGTGTATATTTATAGTAACAAACATCATTTAGTGAAGTGCAACTGATGCTAAAGACAGGCAGATGACCAGCGGAACTATTGAATAATAAATATTTCACGGGTTGCGATTCGATTACTTTAACATGGTTACTTCGCAATTTATTCTCGTCACAATGAAAACTAACTGATCAACAATTAAAGTCCCTACATTCATGTACATAAACATAACATAACATCATAGTGATGAACAGTTGACATTAGGTTTACTTAGAAAAAAAACCGGTCTTCTGGATTCTGAGTTCATGGAAAGTACCCTGTAGGTTTTGATCTCTTGCGAGTGTCGAAAATTTCCGGAAATTTGCGGCATAAACGGCTGTATCTTTTGATTGCGTTGGCTTAGAAGTTTGATTTTTTCACAGCTCCAAGGGACAGTAGACTTGAGTATTTGATATAAATTCCAGCTTGATACCTCCACGCGTTCCTGAGAAAAAGGATCTTGACAGACAGGAAGACCTAGGGACGGACGGACAACAAAGCGATCCTATAAGGGTTCCGTTTTTTTCCTTTCGAGGTACGGAACCCTAAAAAAAAGCAAATATTTTTTTTTTATGGTATAGGGGCAAACGAGCAGACGGGTCACCTCATGGTAAATGACTACCGCCGCCCATGGGCACCTGTAACTCAAAGAGTCACAAGTGCGTTGCCGCCCTTTAAGGGGGGAGCAGGAGAGAGAGTAGGAGTAGAGAAGAGGGGGAGGGGGGAAGAGGGGAGAAGGGAAGGACGGGAATAGGGGAGAGCCTCCGGTAACCTCACTCACGCGGCGAAATGCAATGCAAGCATTGCTTCACTACCGGTTTTCTGTGAGGCCGTGTTATCGAGCCGAGTCGAGTCGGTCCATACGTGCCGAAGCATGGCTCTCCCACCTACAGAGAATTTTTTAAATTTTTATAGTAAAGATAAAAAAAACTGTGTTTCCACCATTGACACGAATCACACAATCACAGTGATTTGGCATGCTTAAATCAGTTCATCGAAATCACTTTGAAGAATGGCCGCAAACGTTCTTTCTAACAAGTCTGTTTGTTTGTTTCTTTCTAACAAATCAAAAAGTTGTTGTGCGGTATGCACGGCATCCATACCCTCTGCAGTGATCTTCTTTGGACCATATCCGATGCGTGCTCAATTGGGTTGAGGTCTGGCGATTGAGCAGGCCACGGCAGAACATTGATGCGAGCATCGGCAAGAATGCGTGTTACGACTCTAGCCGTGTGTGGACATGCATTACCGTGCATTAGTCGAAACGAATCACCCAACCGGCTTCGTAAAGGGATGATCACGTCTGAAACTGGTTGTCCCTGATGCAATTGAGATCGGTTCTTCCACCGATCCAAAAATCGGCCTAAACCATTATTGCTCCCCCTCTGTAGGAATGAACTTCCTGATTTCAAACGTTCTTAACGCTCTGTTTAGTGCCAAGAGCGACAGCCGCAGTGCGTTGCCTGGAACCAGCTTGCAACATTCCGAGTGCTGTCAACATCTCCTCATGTGTCAAATGATGTCGTCGCTCCATATCGATACATTTTTTTCAGTTGGTGCTGGTGCGGAAATTGTAATGGTTTTGTGAAAACGCTATTACACACTTTTATAGGAATCCTGATTGACAGTTGTATTTTTTATTTTTATTCAAAATTTAAAGAAAATTCTTTAGTCAAATAGTGAAATTTACTAAAAAGAATCAATAACGATCCAAAAAAGTTAAAATAATTATCCTCAGTTGCGGCGATACTCTAAAACGTACTTGATCCCTAGACACTTTGGATGTGTGTTTATATATTTTTTATGTATGTTCAACCGTCACTCCGTTATTTATGAACCGATTTTGTTAGATAGGGTGGTCCTATGTCAAGGAAGTCAGGATCTGATGATGGGATCCTGACAAATTTGAGAGGAACCTTTGAAAATTCTGGACACGAATAGCGTTTCTAGTTACTTTTCATAGGTTAATCAGGTGTTTGCGTTTAGGAAATCACATCATGAAGCTATGCTGATGATCGAAACCATACCTTTCCTAAACAATTAGAAGTTAGATATAAAAACTGTGGTCTTAGTGTCAGAAACCACTTAATATGCTTTGAAGAAAAGACCGTCCACGTCTTTACAATATTGTAGTTAACCTGAATTGGTCAGTATCCTGGGAACCTCAAGGAGGGGTGGTTACAACATCAGCCCAGTAGCAAGAGGAACGATGAAGGATTAGAAATTAGGAGATAGTAATACTGTGATTCAGCGAGCTACAAAAAATCATAATACAAAAAACTTTTTAACAAAATATTTTACCGACGGAAAGGAACTAATAGTTATCTTTTTAAAAAAAGTATCACAGACTTCAATGAGCTTTTTAGTGGAAAGTAGATGTATTTTGTTTAAGTATAATATGGGTAGGCCAACTAAACGCACTGCTCCAATGAGACAGCGATGTTTCATGAAAACATCATCGATGTATACAATTTTTAGATATTTGTTAATTGTTAAAAACCTCTCGACTGATTTCGATAAAATTTAAATGGGACCACCTAAGTATACCTATTGAAACAAAAAAAGAATTTTCCAAATTGGTTCAGGCGTCTTCGAGTAATCGGTGAACATACATAAAAAAAAAGATTCCGACGAATTGAGAACCTCCTCCTTTTTTAAAGTCGGTTAAAAAGCAAAAGTAAATAAACCTTTTAAGTCTTGAGTATTAAACTTGTTTACATAAACTTTATACGTATGTACGTAGCAATGGAAAAGGCTCTACGTAGATAATTTAATTAATCATTTTATTATTCGTCGCCTTTTTTTATTCAAGTTGAAATACCTTGAACACCTAAGTCCAGAGCTGAGTTTAATTCATTGCAATTTTCCTGAGACTACCAAAAAAAAATACTAGCAGTATTTGTAGGTCCCTGCGGTTGAACCTTGTGTACCTATGTCGGTATTAGAGGAAATCGGATAGTTCATCTTAAAAACAATCCAACTATGCGGTAGCGTAAACAGAGTTATAACCTAATTATGATCTGCATTTCCGTTACCAAACGGTACAGTGCGAAACAGTACCCACTACACACCCAATTTTCTCAAGGTATTATTATAAACAAATAAGAACGCGATTTTGTACAACATAAAGCATTAATATGCAAATTGATACAAGCATAACGAGAAAATTAACATAGTGAGCGACAATATTGAATGGTGACTCAGCATTTTAGTCCATCACCTCCGGTTGTGCTCACCGACCTATTGTGATGCAATGTACGAGTAGACAAGTCGACTAGCAAGTCCGCCCAGGCCCTCGATCAATAACCGTGAAATTCGATTATAAAAATCTGGGCCATGAAGATTATAAAACTAATTTTACAATAAGAAAATGTAAGGCTGTCTACAAAGACTCGGCCGTAAGAGCCAGTAGGTACATATAGATAATTACCATGCAAAGAAGTGATGTACTCCAAAGAAGAAGCGGCTTTAGAGAACTAGTATTTTTTTATCCCGCGTTGTAGATACTCGGGGAGGGGGGGGAAAGCATGTGTAGTCTGCAAAGTGTAGGACAGTACCAAATGCTGTTATCAATAATAACCGAGATTTGGCAGGAGGTACAGGTCTAATCCTTCCAAAGATTAACCTACTTAAACCTACCCTCCGGTCTAAAGGCCCCTTAAAGGCCGGCAACGCATTTGCGACTCTTGAATTGCAGGTGCCGGCAGGCGGCGGTAGTCACTTACCTTCAGATGACCCGTCTGCTCGTTTGTCCCCTATACCATAAAAAAGGTTGGTTTAAAAAGATCTAAACGGCACGGTTACTACTGATCATCAAGTCTGTATTTTTGTCTGGTATCTTAGTAGTTACAAATAACAGTCGCGGCGGGCGGCGGACCGCCACTCAGAAGCAGCATGTTTCATGTCGTTAGTGTGTGCGGTCATCCTTAGTGCTAGTCAAAACTAAATCATTATAAATTCTTGAATGTAGTTTTACATCACGTAAAGTTTTAGTGCTCATTACTAAACTTTATTGCGATGAGATTAATCGCTTATGTCGTAAGATAATCACCATATTTCAATCAAAGTAACACTAGAAGCACTAAGTACACGCATTAGTTACTATGTAATCACTAAAGTTTCCGGCTATAGATACCTACATATTTTTGTCTTGAGTCTATGATTTCGTCTTATGAAAGTTTATCTTGGAAGAGAAAACATTACCAAGGATTGCACATAATATTTTCTCATGAATTGTGATACCAGATGAAATAATTATTTCCAGAACCTGTGTCAAGAGGTCTATCTGAATGTCATGCCAGGAAACAAAATTTGTGATTTTCATATGGTAATATAAACTGCCACCTGTCTTCTCAAATTAGGAGATTTTTCTGATTACGTATCTTAAAAAGTGTATGCAATCCTCGATTTTAAAGTGCGTCGACGTTGGAGTTAGTGATTTTGATACTTTTAGTGTTTTTATTAATTCTCATACAATTCTTACTTTTTTACAGGGGTTCCTAGTACAACTGTACGGTAAATCATAGGCACACACATCAAGGCAGAGCTATTGACGGTGCATTTTCTACGCCTGGTAAAAAAGGAAAGGGGGGAAAGAAGCCCGCAGCAGGCCCGCAGAGATTTCGTGTTTTTTTTATTTTTATCTCCAAAAATATAAGTCGCATTAAAAAACTTTAAATGTCTACATTGTAGAGTAAAATAAAAAATTAGCTTTCATTTAAAAATATTACCGACTGTAAAAAGGTTTACAGTTTCGGAGCTATGAATTTTTTTTCAACAAATTTTGGTTTTCCCCTCTCCCTTCCCCAAGTTAAGGATGGAATCATTTAGAGTTTATATTAAAAAATGTTCGTATTTACTATGGGCATGCTATTAATGTTAAACGGTCCAAAAAAAATTCATAAGAAAAGAGTTATGCTGAAAAAACTGATTTTTGAAAATTTACTAACTAACTTAACCTTCATTTTTGTCCTGTTGATTTGTCATCCAAGTTTGCAAGCAATCGGTGCATATTTGCGACCTCTATCGTGCCGGTAAAATTGAGGTGCATACATACATATATATTAAAAATATCAATTAAAAATAATCCTAGTGAAGAAAATGTGTGCCGAATTTTGTTTTAAACATACTGAATTAATAAAATTGTTAAATTTTCAATTCGCATTTATAATATCTTTATCATTATATAAATAATTGAATTACCTATAAGAATGAAAGAAGCTAGAATATCCCTACTTCGGTAGTATCGCCAACTTGGCGACACATGCAAAATAAAATGACCACTATTTCGTGAGTCAATTTTTAGTAATAGTAATTCAAATAGTATTGATTGCTTTCTCAGCTATTTTCTTCTTAATTATAATTATAATTAATTAGAATAACTCCACACATCTCACACACGGCCGTCTGATCCCAAACTAGGCAGAGCCTGTACTATGGTAACCAGACTGCTGATAAACACACTTATATATTTCTAAATACATACATATTATAGGTAAATTATACCCAGACACAGAACAAATTATCGTGCTCATCACACAATTATTTGTTCTGGGTGGGAATCGAAGTAGTGTTGTAGTATTCTTCCATGCTGCTACTTGAACAAGATTAGTAAAGTATTTGCAAGCCTCATAAACTGATACTACTCTTGTTTTTAGTGGAATTTTCATGGTAATAGGATCTATTTAATGGGGAGACTATACAATTTATCAGATTTGCACACGATAAAGCAGCAATAGCCGACAACACAAACAATTTGGAACAACTGTTAATAATAATGAACGACACTTTTAGAGAATTTGGATTATAAATAAACATGAACAAAACTAAAATTCTTATCACCTCCAAATTTCCATCCATTTCTAGTAAAATTAAAATCGAAAATATATAAACATATAGATTAAGTGGACAGTTTTAAATATTTAGGTAGCCGAATGATGCAAGACTCAAGGTGTTCTCCTGATATCAATCGCAAACAACATTATTCAAAGCCAAAATCAATACCGAAATAAGGACATGGCTCATTAAGACGTAGGTATAAATGGACCATTGCACTTTATGGCTGCGAAACGTGGACGCTAACCCAAAGAGACAGAAACAGGTTGGCAGCATTTGAAATGTGGTGCTGGTGGCGGGTGATGAACATCAGCTGGACACAAAAAAGAACGGATGAAGTCCAAGTAATAGGGAATATGCATGTATTTTTTTTTTAATATTTTATTGACTTGTTCCATCATTCTACCCTAATAAAAAATATAAATAACCTTGGCAATGTTCAAATTAATTTTTAAAATAACATTGAAAACATCGATAAAATTTAATCTGTTTGAACGCCGCCATATTTCGCGGGCCTTGGATGACGTCACGTTCCACGCTTAGTGTTTGTTTCATAAACTTACTTGAAGTGTTACAGTAATTTTATACCGATTTCCAGTTGTAATTACTATTTATTGTAATTAATAGACGATGGATAAAGTTAAAAAACCATTTTATAGGTATTGCCTTGTCCCTAAGTGTAAAAACACTATAAGAAGTACACCCAATACAGTATTTTTTCCTGTACAAAATAATAATGTAAAATACGAAAACAATGGTGTACATTAATGAGAAGAGATGAAGTATCTTCAATATCGTGTTTATATTGTTGTGAAGATCACTTTAATGTAGGTAAGCATATTACAATTTAATTGCTAGTATGGTATGAATTGGTCTACCTTGCTTGTCTACTTAAACTAGGTAACAAAAGTCCAATAAAACTTTATGAATATAACTAACTATACATATTACCTATCCTTTAGATTATATTATAACAAGTATTATAATAATTACCTTGCAGCTTTCACTCCTTTAACCTCAGCGGACGTAAAATTTAGATTTGATGCAAAATATATAGTCATCATGAATGCACCGCACCTATTTTCGGTAGATTGTCCGATTGTGCTTTGACAAAACTATATTCAGTCATTGTCCTAGATGATTTCTAATATCACTAGAATCCTTAAATTGCACTACTAGCTAAGAGCAAAAACCACAGGAACACCTATCTTTCTCCGTAACACTACGAATATAGGCGCCGATAAATGACAGAACGTGGAATGGCACGTCATGTTTTGTTTCAACCAATGGTGAAGCGTTTTGCAAAGTTGAATTTCGCGCCCTTATTTTGCATATTTTAATTAATATTTTTTGCAATTAAACACGAACTAAATATGAAAATAATTGTGCAGGCATAATATCTGGACAATAAAGATTCAAGGGAAAATTAATCAAGTAAATTTAAACAACATGCATATTCCATAATGTAGATGAAGGGAGATAGTTGTTGGAAACTATAGACAACAGAAGAGGGGAAATCGTTGGCCACTTGATAAGATACAACAACTTCTTCAAAACAATATTGCAGGGACAAATAGAGGAAAAGAGAAGACGAAGAAAGTCTAGAAGAAGTTTTACACAACAAGTGAAGGAGAAAGTGGGAGTCGAGACTATAGACGAGACTTATGAAGAGGTCAAAAAGATAGCAGAGAATTGACACAAGGAGCTCCACCGACAAGTGCATATCATCAAGATATGAGCGGACCTCTACCCAGTCGTTTTTGCTACTGTGCAGAAATATCCGCCTCTTTACGGTTGTCAAGGTTTTTTTATAATATGGTAATTTTTATATAACCGTAGTAGGATTTACTAAAATCTAGGGAATAGCAACATTAACTTGTCATAAATTGTCATGTTTATATTGTGGTACTATCAGGTATTTTTCTGCGTTTATGTGATCTGTGTGTTATAAAGTTATTACGAAAAGTTATTTAGTTAAATATTTTTTGTGGAATAACAAGTTTCCGATATGATAACTAATTTCGACAAACTATGTGGGGATCTTGAAAAACAAGAACTAGAAGTAATACTCATACCAAATGATTAAGCATGTATCAAAGTAATTGTATGTATTTGTAACTAATTTAATATACATTTTAAGGCACCAACCGGGGTTGCATCACCATCTACATATGCTCAATTGTTAGCCATATATCTGTATCAAAACGATCTGTAAGTATTATTTATTTTCATAACCTTAGTTTCACCACAACACTATCACTTATTTAATTTGGTCTAACTACAGAACTTCGATATCGCCTAGTACTCGGGTTGTGGAGGTCTGATGGCAGTCGCTTCACGTAAAATATCAAAGTTCGGCCGTATCGTAGTTAGACTGAAAGCCGACCCCAACTTAGTTGGGAAAAGGCGCGGAGGATGATTATCACTTATTTAATTGGATATAGCTGTTCTACTTTGAAATTAGTACGTTAACTTTTGGAGCATTTCAATAAAATGAAATTCAGGTGGCATCAGCTTGCATCCTGTTTACCTCTCGTGTAACACTAACACTATTGTACCTGAAGATCTGACTTTTAAAAAGAGTGGCCATGAGTTTCTTTGCCAGTATTCTTCTCATAAGGCCCTACGTATTTTGGAAACTGGAAGTTATAGATCGACACAAACAGGCAGTAGATTTTGGTGTTTTTCACCTAATTTACCTTGACAATCCAGTACATGCTGTGGCGTCTGTTTGTGCCGATCTATGATTTTAACTCTAGCTTCAATTTAACGTTCATAAATGTCACTTAGTGTCTTAATTGAATAAATGATTTTGAATTTGAATTTGAATTTGAAATGTTAGGCTCTTAATATTCAAGAGATTTTTAGATGAGACTATTACTTTAATTTACGCTAGTAAGTACTATAATAATAATATAGGACTATCATCTCGCTCATGGGTCAACAACTGACAAAGCTTTTCTCAAGAACTCAGATTAGATGAGACTGATGTGAATATGTGTACATAGGCTGTACCTATGTATATAATATATATATATAGTATTGCTAGGAATCACTACATATATTTTCAATTATTGTTTTTTATTTTAGTTGTAAGAAACAATTTTATTATATTACACCATAAATTTCCTTTAAAGAAAACAAAATTTCTACTAAGTACTCCTATTACTTAAAAAACTACAGATGATTTTTTCTTTTGAAATTGCTTTTAGCAATAAGGCCAGGCTTTTTGTACAATGTGTTTTCTTTGTAAATCAACTTGTCAAAAATAAATAAATATAAAAAAATATGCACTGTAGATGCTATTTTTTTTTTTAGTGTATTATTTTCATCATAATACAAAACGCACCCTGGCTTAGCATGGGTAGCAAAGCATAATAAATTTCATTTATTTTTTCCGCCATTTTCAACAATCATCACCATTTTTCGGCCATTTTATACAAAATCTTAATGAACTATACACCTAAACCTTCCTCATGAATCACTCTGTCCATTGGTGAAAACCATATGAAAATCCGTTTGGTAGTTATTGAGTATATCGTGAATAGACAGATGAGGCAGGGGACTTTGCTTTATAATAATGTATGTAGTGATTTAGCAGTGTCAATATGTTATATGATGTTAAGCATATAAATGTAGTTCAAGTTTGTATCAAGATAAGTCTTAGAATATCATTTATCATTTTAGTCATCATAATCTAAAAATACATATAAACATTTTGTCTATCTAAAACATTACGTGTTAGAGATCACAATTAGGGATCAAGCCAACCATTGTACATGTCCACTTTGTGGAGTTATTTTAAGCAATATATTGTTGGTGTACAATAAAGAGTATCCTATTTTATGAGTAAAAAAAATTATGACAATATTTGAATAGGAAACAATAGTTATTTCAATTAAATTTATTTTCAATTCAAAAACTAAGCTTTGACAAGCATGTACTAAGTAAATGAACATTCAATCATATCCACTATAAAATAAAGTAGAAAAATAACCTTTTGTTTCCTCGAACAATGATGGTGCATAAAAACACAAGATGAATCTCCATCAACAATTCTGACTATCTTGGGTTAAATGTTCTTCTCTTATAAATTTCTATCCACTCAGTGCTATAACTTGAATATTTTATTTCAGATGTAATGCAAAATTCTTATGGAAGAGAATCCCGCAAAACATCACAGCTAGTAATCCAGAAATATCAGCTATATGGCTTGTTGGTCAGAAATTATGGAAGAAAGACCTTCCTGGAACTTATCATGCCTTAGCTGCCTACAACTGGACAGAACCTGTTGCAAATATTATAAGAGCATTAGAAGGTAAATATTAAACAGTACCTCGGAATTTAATTGCAAAACATCTGAACTAAAATGACATTAAATGATTGAAATTAATTAAAATATAAATTAGTATTGACTTGAGACTTTTGAGTGTCTGTTGTAGAGGTTAGTGTCTGAGGTGCAGCTATTGATTGGTACTTATCTATCAACTGTAGCAACAGCATTGTTACAAAGGGCTTGAATTCTCGTTTTATACAATGCTACTAGGTTCAATAACTATTAAGGTAACATAAAACAAAGAAAAATAACTAATAAAACATAAAAACTTTTTTATTTTTCTTAGTGATTTTTTTCTGAATGTTCTTTATTTGACAACTGCCAGGGCCAGTGCCTATGTGTGTATGTACCATTTATTACTTTGCGAATACCTTGTAAGATTTACCCAAATTTATATTATAGATTGGAATTGAGCTGACTAAAGCCATAAAAGCAATGGTTAGACTCCAGCCTATAGCCAGGTTATACAGATATGCAAATACACAGATCTTCAGCAAAGCATGGCAGCATGTTGAAACAATAGATAGATGGTTGTTAGATGCTGTTGTTCTCTGCTAGGGCGACGGGTTACACTACTCCACCTACATTTGCCCACATTGTTAAGAGTTTGACACTCTTTTGCAGGGTTGGATAAAACTGCTCCTCTCCTGTACCTTTTTAGTGTAGTTTTATAGAGAGTTTAGATCACCGTCTTGCAAAACAAGTATGTGGTATTCCACGCCATCTAGTTCCAGATCATGCACCGAACCATTACCCTTGAATGGAGTCCCTGGTCCCTACACTGGCGAACGTTGCATTGACACAGAAATGAGCTGTCGCTATAACAAAACTATGTTTTGCCATGATATTTTAACCTTGAAAAATTGTAGATATGGATCTACAATGTTTTACTATCCGTTATTGTTCAGACCACTGCCTCCGAACAACTCCAGAGAGGGCGAAACCGCCCGCTTCTTGCTAGGATTTTTTTTACAGACTAGGTCTTCCTCTCGAAGTTACAGTTTTATACGACTGGAGTTCTGAGTCAGACATTGTGTCACATTGTTCTCGGATCTAATCATATTGTGCTTGTATTACTTACAAGAGACATTAGACAACAGAGTGGCACAAAATGACGACCAGTGCACGACCTCAGGACAGTATTAATTGGAAGAAGTAATGCCTCCTCGTAAAGAAAAGAGAAGTTAGTGGCGTAACAACAGGGTGGCAGAGTGGGCAAAATACCACGGGCCCCCGGCCCCAACCTAAAGACCGTAAGCACACGAGGCACCAAGAGTGAACTTGTGCCCCATCCGATGAATAAGCCACGGGCCTCAGATGGTATAGTTACGCCACTGGGTATTGCTACCGTTAATTACGGTGAAAAACTTTTCTAGCCAAGCACCCCATTAATTATTTGCTTTACTGACTAGCGGCTTATCCCTAGTCAGTCATTTATAAAATATTTTTATTTCGTTCAAAATTGAAGTCTGATAAGTACATATTTAAAGTATATAGTTAAAAATTAAACATGCAGTATATATTCAAGTGTGTTGCTATACACATTACTATTTGATATATGTATACGTAATGTATTTGAAACCATAAAAATATATTGCACGAAAACAGAACCATGAGATTATTTTGGAAAATTGACCTTGGATTGACAAAACATTTCTTTCTTTATTTTTCAGAGAAAACTAGAGAAAGGACACTCAATTTGATTGGGCGCTCGTACAGCTCCATTTCCTTAGATACTGTTGTTGCTATGACTGGCCTGAGCAAAGATGCAGTGTTGCATGTTTGTAGAGATCAGAAATGGACTCTCAATGAAGATGGTGTTACCATCAGCCCAACACCACCAACTCAACCCGCACCTCTGCACACATCCAGTGAAGATCAGCTATTCAAACTAACTGAATTTGTTTCGTTCTTAGAAAATTAAATAAGTGTATATTTGTGTTCTTAATACCTGTATTAAGAGATTGATTCATTAAGTACTTTTATGATTTATAAACAGATGTGATTCTAATTATGTTTGGTACCACAGGAATCAGAAGTAAATAAAGGCGCAATTAAATTAATCTCATTTATTACAATTCTAATTCAAAGTCTACATCGTAAGAGCTAAAATAAGAATCTTTATAACAAAGATATTATTTTAATAGGTATAAAAAGAAGATAAATGTAAAGTGGCAGTGTAAATTCGTATGTTTTATCTAATAATAAAGCTGTAAATTGTTCAAAGTTGGACTTTTATGTGACCGCGTATTCCGCTGTCACACAACCTAAAAAAAGTATATATCACAAGCAATACAATACTCGCACAATATTTTGTCGAGTTCTTAATGTAAATCATTACTAAGTCTATTCTTCTAGTATCTACATTTCTTTAACCTATATGCTTGTTTAGTTTGGCAACTTTCGTTCAAAATCTCTGGAAGGAAACTGTATTTTGTCTAGGTTGTAATCTCAATGAGTTTGTTTCGTCTTCGTCACCCAGCGTCGTCTCATAGCCTCGGTTGACCTGTCCTCCGTTGGGTTCACTGAATACATCTTTCACTGATATATTAGCAGTGGATGTTCTATGACGTGGCGCGGCGACACCTAGGTTATTATTGAGCTGAAAATATATAAAATTCGTCTTTTAGTTTAAATGAAGATGAAAACCGAGGTTACGTCCTTATGGCGAAGTTTTATGTGTAAAAAGTTGAAGTAATATATAAATATAGGCATTTAATTACCATTCCAGTAACTCCATATTCGTTGTTGGCACCTAGTGTCTGCATATGAGATTTCCTTCTCTCCGCCATTACCGAGTTCCTTCTCGTTTCTAAGGCTTTTAATGTTTCTCTTCTCAATGTCATCTTACGGTTGAGAACCGGTGTACCTGGAAATTATTGTTCCACATACATATAGCCTTGTACAGTGTTCGATGTTGTAAGCAGATCACTTTAAGACCTATTAGACTTTTGCGAAGTTGTTAGAAAAATAAATCATGAGAAATTAAGATCTGGGAGTGTACACATGTTTTTGAACGCCTTGACGCTGCAATTACTAACTCATATAAGATAATTAAATAAGATTGTTTTATTGCTTAAGAAATAGCTAGCGTAACATACTCAACAACATTCTTACCTGGACCATCATTCGCGTTCATATTGAAGAATCTCTTTTTGAAGGCCACGTCAAGCGTACCAATATTCCTCTTTTTTTGTCTTGCCTTCTCCAAATTATGAATAGTCTTTCTTCTGCCGACATTGTGCGGTCCTGAACCTGAGTCATTGTCATAATCGTCATCTAACCCGTTCAACTTCTGCAGGTCCTTTACTATCGCTATTGCATTCTTATCCAATAGAGCGTTATCAGATAAGTCATCAGACTAAACAAAAATGAAAAACGTTAATAACATTATCTGGGAATGGCACACTTACATGGATAAATAACTTTCATCTAAACCTTTACCTTTTTCGGACAGAACCAGTTGAGTTCTGTAGATGCCAATATGTGCGATATGGTTCCAAATCTATGAAATAACATAGCGGAGAATTGTATAACCAAGATCAAGGCGAAGAAGAATACGAATACCAAACCAATAGGCTCCAATTGCAAATATTCTTTTGAGATCAAGACCTGAAAGTTCATTAGAAACGTTATAAATAACAGATGCAAGTTATAAACAATTCCATTATGATAACATAAGATGTGAAATGCGTACTAATGACGCATTTATAAAGCCATTTTAAATATTGATGTTGTAAGAACATCAAATATAAGCAAAAAGCACGCCTTTGATAACATGATATTATGTTTATAGTAATTACACTGGTTTTGTTATATACAAGTGCCAAAAAGTGTTAACTATTGTAAAATACTTTAAATGTTAAATTTAGAAAATAATTGTGAAAAGGTTTTGCAAAAGTAAGTTTAGGTACACGAAAAAAAAGAGTTAAAAACACAATTTTAGTTGCAAATGAAAATTTGCAGGTGTCTTTGCCCACTTTGTAATCTTGAAAACTAAACGTGTTAGCAAATCACCACATTTTAAAGGTGTTCAAATACAAGTAAATTATATACATAGGAAACCAGTGTCCCTGTTATAGTGTTTAATAGAAAAAAAAATGCCGCCACCTTAATAAACAGAACAGAAACATTAAACTCCTCAGTGAATTGGATTGAAAACTGTGCAGTAGTTGATAGGAATGGTAATTACATTTAAGTAAAATTCCACCGGATATATTCGACTACGGCCTGTAGGCAACAAAGGAAAGTAAAGGTTTACTTGTGCAGGATTTTCCATTTACAGTCTGCAAGGTAGGACTGGATAGGAAAAAGGGGGTCGCTGGATCCGTCTTTATTGCCAGTATGACCATTTGTAAGGAATGATCCATAAATGGATATAGGACTTTAAAACCAAGATGATTGGTTCCATAATTCTAACACCGTAGTCGATTTTGGTTATATAGATTTCGGGCGGACATAAAACCACATGGGATTTAAGGTTTGGATTTAGATTACACATAAAACCATCAGAGTGTTTAGTCTTCTGTGTCTCCAGGAGTCCATGCTGGTGTGCCATCCCAAGACAGACCGGTTAGAAGAAGGTCGTTAGGCTGGTGTATTGACACACGTTCGGTGTTAACATTTGGCTATACCTCGCCTGTATCCTCGATGTACGTAATATTTGTCTTAATCCCCAAGGGCCAATCCACGTGGAGTTTATCTTTGTTGAGTTGCAATAAAAATACTATCAATATGAATAAAGCATTGAACATAACAAACGCAAAAACGGACTTATTTCGAAGCTCGACCAAATCTCTTGCAATTCGAGTCTGTAAAAAAATTACAGAAAACAAAAATATAATAATTTTAGAATCAACTTTCAAGGGTGACTGGGCTATTAGCAAGAGGGTTACATCTCAAAGTGTCTCGTGGCGCGTAGTCCCAAGTCATCGTTGAAGGCCGATTGCTGCTTAGTAGACTCTCACGTTACCTCTTGAGAAATTTCATCGTATGTAATGTTAGTTTTTACTCCGAAGGGCCATTTGATGTGAAGGTTGTCCTTGTTCAATTGTAGTAAGAACACAATCAGTACAAAAAGTGCATTGACCATAAAGAAGGAAAAGACAGATGAATCTCTCAATTCTTTCAAATCCTTGGATATACGAGCCTAAAATTTGGGGAAGATAATCATTATGAATAACTTATTTCAATAGAGAGAAGACGTACATCTGAAATAAAAATTTGTTATACACGAGTAAATAAACATCGTAAACATGGTTTGGCCTTTCGTTTTTTTTTCTTCTATGACTTGTCTTTGTTAAATTTTTAATTTCTTGATTATATAAACCTATTAACCATTACCCCGAGATTGATGTTCCAAATTTAAAGTGTCAATTAGATTTTTGCTTCAAACCAAATCAAATTAAAGGTATTTTCCTCGTTTAATACAATTACAGGTATTTTTGTTAATGGACAGGATATAAAAGATCTGTAGATACATTCCTATTAAAAATTTTGCCTCCCATATAAATATTTTTATGACAAAAACATTTATTCGCATTGGTGCATCTATGAGTCTGAGTATTTGTTTTACCTCCTCTTCCTTGTTAGCATCAATAGGGTATAAATATTTGTCAATCAAATCTTTCCAGAATGACGTTTCTGCAGGGGTCAAGAACTCTGTTTCACCCTTTTTCAGATCTGAATCTTCAATCCAGTAGGGGTTAATTAGATCATCTCTTTTCTCCTGAAATGAAAAATCATAATAAAACATTTTAAATTAAAAAAAAAATAAGCATTTACTGTCCTAAATTTCCTTTTTAAAAAAAACTTTTACTATTAAACTATCGCATCCCAAGATATATAATTTATTATGTTTTCGGTACTTAACGCGATCACGTAAATACCTTTGAATTGGCCAACGTTTCGACCAGATTGCGCGGGCCGTGGGGACGTGGTGATCGCGTTACTACCCGACAACAATAATTATAAAATCTTGATTTAAACATAGAGTATACAAAAATGAACCGTCTTACCCTAGGCGCTGTAGACAAAGTGTCGGTTTCAGAGTCGGAATCATTATCTTCTGGACCTTCAGCCAATGCGTCCAAATGATGGTCACCACTCGTACTGCCGCGAAGTCCCACTGATAATTTGCGACTTCTACTTAGCCCATGGGGGTCAACTGCTCTAAAAACACATTTAATTATATCTGTTAGTATAAATAAATAAATATTTGTTTTCCTTCTTCTAATTAGGTGTACTAACCTTTCAACAATCTCTAATTTCTTTTCCAATTTCTCTAGGGTGGACGCAATATGTAACAGTTGTACTTTCTCTTCACTCCCTTTAGGATGCGTACACAATAGACATTTGAACAACCCAGCAAACGAGAATTCAATAGAGCCTTCTTCTTCGTTATTGTTAACTCCTTGAAGAAAACCTAACAGAGACTTCTGTTTAACTTTCTTTTTAGCTTCCTCTGCATCTTTCTTTTCTTGTTGAATTTCCTGCAAGATAAATTGTGTGTTATACTTTGATAGATTAACTAGATTTGGTCGCGGCTCACTCCGCGTGGAATACCACCTTATGAAAAATGTGCCACCTTTCCGTATGATCGGTCCAACATTATCGAAGGTTATCAAAGTCAAATATGTATATAATACATATACTAACATACAGTTTCGTATATAAAGATGCAAGTTCTTTTATTACCTCACCGACGGGTCCTACGTATAACCAGCAAAATTACGAATTTTTTGTATCAATAGCTTAAGTTTAACCTATATTCTATAACCTGTAAATATATTTTAAAATATGGATTAGGTTTCAAAAATACAAATCAAAAATTTATTGTTTTATTAGTACAAAGTTACGAGCTTTCGAATCTTTCAGTCGCTCTCGTGTAAAGTTATAATTTTGCACTTACATTACGGTATAGAATTTATATCAATTATTTTTTTCACTTTAAAATTGCATAGTGCTATGAAATAGTACCTACTGTAGGCCCAGTATCTTTTAGTATATTGTCTTTTTATAATTACATAAACTACGTCATTAATTATTATTTAAATAACAGCTAAAAAATTAGACAAACCTTCTTTGTTTTCTTCACTGCCACTTCTCGAGTTCCCCACGATACTACGTTAAGATTTATAATTGAATATAAAATCAAAAGCAAGTACATAGAGGGTATAGACAAGAGGTAAATGATTCCATGGATGATGCACCAAAACTCTTGAGGATGTAAGCAGGCGGCTATGAAGAAAGAACTTGACAGTGATATCAAGAAAATAGCCGAAGGAGATCCTATGCCGTCCTCGCCCAACTGTAGAGCCGTACCGACGATCACAGCCATCATTATCATGGCATATGCCGTTGATAGAATTTGAGCCACAAGTAACTAAAAAAAAAAAAAAAATGTAACTGGTGGTAGTAATAACTGATATTTTTTATTATTTTTTATAAAAATTATACTAGCAACATTACTATTCTATACTATTAGGTATTCTTGTTAACCCCTCCAGCTAAGGTAAATCCTTGTCTTAGAAGTGGGTTTACGTTGATAGTGTACTGGGCGGGGTTTGAATGCCTTACCCATTACATTTGCAATCCTACATTGAAGTAGATTTTTACTCATGCAAATTTATTTGTGATATAGAAATCTTAGCATAAGCCATTGAGGGCACCAGTTCAATGATAACGACGACGCGACAAAACGCTTTATTCCTTAGGTTCCCTGTTAGGTCCAACACTAGTCGGCTTTTATCAAGAAACAATTATGGAGTACATATTATTATACTAAATTTTATTATTTACATTTTCAAAGACATTGCCATCTGGGAGGTCCAAAGAAAGTAGGTATATCAGCTTCATTTAGCAATTAATTTTGTAAAACCGATATTAATATAGACCATTGACCGTATCTATCATTAAAGCACACTCTATTTTTTAAACTAATACCCTTAAACAAATAGTTCAAAATTTACTCACTTGAATTTCGGATTTCATAGTAAAACAGACAAACATAAATAGCGCAATCGGATACAAATTATATTCGAAGGATGTCCAGTTGTCGATTCGGAAAGCAGCCACGAAGGCACCCACCAACATAAGGAATATAGTGCCGGGACCCAAGATCGTACCACCCATCAACATCATCTGTGAAGAAACACAGCTTATTATATACACATTGCTTCCGTTACATATTTATATATTTCAGCATTAACAATTTTCAAAAAAAAACGAACGAAGGAACACGAAATTTGAACTTCCTACTTTAAGTTTATATACAGGATGTATTTGAAAAAGGAACACTTACTCAAATCACTGAAAGGGTATGTACCCAGCACACACTTACGATAAGAATTAAAAAAAAATCCGTTTACAAGTTATGACCGTTTGAATTTCCAGGTTTTTTTTACCTCCGATTTTCATTAAACCAGGTGGAACGTATAAAGTTATATATATTAAATCACACATACCTACACAAAAATTTCGAATATATAATATAGGCTATACATATATATATAAATATAACTACAACCAATAGGAGCGGAGCATCAAAGATTTTTTTTGCAAAAACGGAAAATTTACAAACGCAGAAGAAGTTGCGCGGGTCCGCTGGTATCTAAATAAAAGTAAACATGTAACAAACAACATACCTGGTAAGCAATATATGGACTAGAAATGTTATCGTTAATCTTGATAGTATGCTTGTAGTCAGCGAGCAAGTCCATGATGTTGGCGATAGTGGAGGGCACCCAGCGACGACGTTGGTTGTAGAACTCACTGAACCCTTCTGGACAGTGCGTGTATGCGTCCGATGCAGCTGAGTATTCTACTCGGTAGCCTCGTTGTAGTAACAGTGTGCACAACCAACGATCTTCCCCTGTAATCATTGATATGGTTACGTTAATTTTAATGTAGCTACAATTGAGCTTTATTCTTTGCTCATGGCGAAAGGAAAGTCCATATGAGAGATGGGCCTCTTAAAAATACAGTCAATATATAGACTGAAATCCTCGTACAGTAAAGAAGAAAAAAGAGTATGGCATGGGAGGCTCATCATGGCTGAGTACATGGTGCCCACTGTCGTTCCTAATAGTAAAATAGCGTTGAACTTTAGCATTACATAAACCACATTTTTTTTTTAGATTTTGTTATTATTTTTTTTTGTTTATTTCGAGCTGACGTAGTAATTATAAGTTTATATATAAGAAGTAGATAATAATAGGCAACTTACCGTAATAAAGTATTTCGTAGCAAGTAGGTTCTTAACAGCAGCGGTAAAAAGATACATCTACATATAGATATATGATAGGTAGAAAGATCATCACAGAATCAATTATAGGTTATTAGATAAAACCGATGTACTCCTACCTTGATCATATTGTACGTAATGCCGAGCTTCGTCTGACCGCAGTGTGTATTTCTTCATGACATTGTCATCCATCAATGCCTTTCCCCTGAATAGCGAGAAGCATCCAGGGCTACAGAGTACGCAACCAATCATATGTTCTGTCGCCTTTTGCAGCCAATGACCGATGGCGTACTCAAACATTTGATACCACACCATGGGACCTACGAATTAATACATACTTATAATATTTTTTGTAGCAAATATCATCAAGAATAAGCTATTTAGGTATATATAAATACTCTTGATATGCAAGTCATGGGTAAAAATTGGTATAAATAGCTTATTTTAGTTAACACATTGGAACGGTGATATATAGATACTCACCAGATCCTACAGGATGAATACGTCCACATGCAGCACCCAGATTCTTATTCTTCTTCATCAAATCAATAAGTAGACGCACCGCATGCGGTTGGAAATCAATGTCTCCGTCCAGAGTTAACAAAAAGGTGTTCTCAGCCATCACTTCTTTACGGTCGACAGATATCGGTAATTCCATTAGACGGTGACCGAGAAGGTAGTACATGTACATCACCTTTGGAAATAAAAGTTATACGTGACAAAATTACTCATTATATATTGTTAAAGTGGCAAAGTAGCAACTGACTGAAAGCTTAATTAGGGGTACGACTCTTACGTTTCTCAAGTTTATCCTTCACTAAAGCGCTATGCAAAGTTAACTAAGGAGAGAGGTACCTACTTCGAATTTCTTCAACTAAAGGTTTTCGCTTTTTGTCAATTATTCAATTACAACATATGTACGGGCCAACGACCGTACATTTTGCCGCGGTCAGCATTTTACGCCGACAGCGATGATTTTGTAACAAGTACGGTTCAGTTCACCTTTAGCAAGCGTATCGTGTGCTCATTAGCAAATATCATACAATTTTAGTGCGTGAATCAATAAAATAGTTTACAAGTAAAATATCTATCCTTTCTAACATCTATCAAGCAGTGTACGTGACCTGTACATTTTTGGTCCTTCGAGTTTTGACCTTTCGCGCGGTTTTGGTAGTATTATGTAACTTTATGTGATAACGTCTGTGTTACTATATTGCTAGCAAGCTTTTGGTTGTAAAATAATCATTAAATAGATAGGTACATAATTTTGCTAATTATTCTCGGCAAAAATTATTTTAAGAGATATACCTTTAGGCACTAGGCCCAGTTTAAACTACGAACAACTTGACATTAGAGTTATCTGAATCTAAGAAAATAACGTTGCATTTTAAAGGATTTAAAGAGTTAGTACTACATAAAAAAACTGCTAAGCAATTACCAGTAAAGTTTTTGTATTTACGTGTTACAAACAGCAACATAAGAGAAAAATTTTCTACCTGAGACCAACGTTTCCTATGACGGATCTTTGCCTTGTCTTTTAAATGACAGATCATTTTAGTCTTTCCTGGTAGGACCCAAGTCAATCGTCCTCCATAAGGCGCAGGATATTTCTTAGGTGGTCGAATGCGAATGTTTGTCTGATGAACTTCGGAAGCAGCTTCGTCGATCGTATCCACCAGAAGTTTCACGAAGCGATTAACTTGAGAATCATCGTCACTGTGGTCTGATATTTCAAAGGCGTCGTCCAAGAATATGTGAGCTGTAAATATAATTTGCACTTAACATTTTGGACACAACAACACGATAATTTGAGCTATGACATTTGTAAAAATAAACATGGAATAGGCATAAAACCATGTTCAAGTATCTTAGAAAATGTACAATTTGTCTCACTAGCAGCGTCCCGCGGTTTTACCCGCGTAAGTCCCGATTCCGTATGAATATTTTCATCGCAATCGTTTCAGTAGTTTTGGCGTGAAAGTAACAAACAACCATACATCCACACTCACAAACTTTTACGTTTATAATATTAGTAGGATAAACACGATACTCTAATAGAGATGTCTATTATGATAGGTACTGATGATGTTTACTATGATGTTCATCACGTGTATTCAAAACAATCGCAACGAGAACCGTCTCCTAACACAAGCATTTAGCTTAGTTGGAGGGGTTGAGAAGAATACCTACAATTAATGTGACCCATTTTACTAGTACCTATCTAATCTGCATAAAAATTATAAAGATATTTATCTTACTTTCGAATTCATAGTAATCAGGGTCAACTACTCGCAAGTACTTCTGTGCAACTCTCCTAGCGCACTGATCTTCATCCAACCGAAGGATAGACTTCAAGAACTCCATCATCTCGTCCTTAGTTTCGTGCCACATAGTAGCGCATGCGTAAATCCGCGTGATCTGGTCCGATGACTTGATTGCTTTGGGTGAGGAACCTGTCACGTCTGTGTGAACCGATATTGTTTCGTAATACTCGTCACCTTTCTCTTTTTCAATTTCTGCGAGGTCCTGAAAATATTATACCCTTTTTTTAAGTTGACTTAATTTAAAATATTATGACATTGCGTAACTTATATGATATCATTTTAATTATGTGGAAGCTACCGGATCAACTTAAAAGAAAATATCACAAAGTATACTTAAATCATAAACAGGAGTTTAATGAATGTGAATTTTCATATTTAAAAAGTCAGAGGCACATAACCCCTCTTTCTAGAAGTCTTAAGGTGAGCCTCATTCACCGCAGTAGACTAAACATGGTTATTAATTGATAAAACCTTGTGTATGTGTAACCTTGTTTAAAACAAAGCGACATGCGCTCGAGGATATTTGACCACTTGTGCTACAGTAGGTAGGTAGGTTAGGTTGTCAGTAGGTACCTACCTAAATTAAATTTCGAATGGTGTTGTAGAGTTCATACGCAGCTTACAGAGGGCTACAGATCATTGGACAACTATTAATTAACAGACAGTTATATAGAAACATAACTCAGACTTACCTCAGTCTTTACATCTCTCTGATCATTTCGCTTTCTGTTAAGCGCCATACTTTGATCTATAAGAAAACCGTTGTACATAGGCACTACAAACAATTTCTCGGTGGACGCCAAACGTTCAGCTTTGGGGGTCCAAATGTGTATCGTGACCCACGTTTGTGATAACAACCAAAGTAACCAGACCCAGGCCATCTGACGTGATATGAAGTCGCTTAGGGTGAATACTGCAAATGCAAAAATAAATGTTTAATTCGCAGTAGATAAAGGTAAATTAATCATACTAGTATAAAGGTACATATTAGCTTCTTGTATGCCCAGCAAAGCAGATAAATAATAAAACACTGTTCTAAATCGAGTGGCCTGTTGATCTAGTGGTTAGTGATCCGGACTGCTGAGCCAGAGGTCGTGGGATCGATGCCCACCCAGGACAAATAATTGTGTGATAATCACGATCATTTGTTCTGTGTCTGGGTGTAATTTATCTATAATATGTATGTATTTAGAAATATATACTTAAGTATGTTTATTAGCAATCTGGTTACCATAGTACAGGATCTGCCTAGTTTGAGATCAGACGGCCATGTGTGAGATATGTCGAGTTATTGTAATCAAAGTCATTAGGAGTTTTTAAACTGCAATACGATGACAAAAAAGCTGTCGAAGGGTGAACGTCGTGTCACTCAAATTCGCTTAAATCACCCTAAACAAGAGTAGGGGATCGTTTTAACCTAGTAGACCTTCATTAGTCTATATTTTGTAAAAACACTGCATAAATTAACAGTATGTTTAGCCATAGATATGTACGTATCTTAAAAAAGTATTAAACAATCATACCTGGTGGACTTTCAAAGAAAAGATAATCCGGAAAAGTGCCATGGAAAAAACAAGTATCACCATGTCTGATACCACACGCAGCTATCAATAAATTCACCACCAGGGGAATAACCAAGTTGATAGGGAACGCATAACTGAAGCCTTGGATTAGGATTTTGCAGGCAAACTTTCCGAAGATATAACAGATGTATGCAGCAAATATTTGTATGAGCATCACGTAAACAGCTGATTTATACGCTGCTGCTACTTCCACTGAGTCTCCTGTCAATGTCACGTTGGCCAAATCCGGAATTAATGTGCCGCCTAGTTGAATTTGTACCTGTAAACACAATATCATATCAGGTAAAATGCGGGTTTCCTATGGCATTACACACAGTTGTCTGTACACTGATGTTCTGAGGTTTCTGTGAAACTGCGTTTTATTAAATTAGTACTGGATTCATTTACACTAATTGATTCATAATAGTAATGCTGTTTTTCGACCAGTATTTATCTCCAGTATCAATTTCCCTGCGGCAAATGCCAGTAACGTCAAAAGATTGAAGTCAAACGGCACTGTTATAATTTTACATGTTACCGCTACGCTTCCTTAAAGATTACCATTCACAGTCGAGCTAAACTAACACACTAAATTAAAATTATCGCCAAACATTCTTCTGGGATGATGACCAGGTCAAAGGCGCCTAGATAAATAGTATGATTTTAAATGTAACACTTAGGCCAAGGCTAACTTTTACTCATATCAACGTTTTTAGTTAAGTAAAACTTGCCATAGTTCACAATCTATGCGGCTGAACACGCGTGGCGTGTTCTCGGCATTGTATGTACAACATTTTTTTGTGGAATATAAAATTCATTGTAGCATAGGGGCCACTTCAAATTTGGTTAACTTATCAAATAATTAAGCTACACTGTTATTTTCAATATATAATATTGCTTAATTTCTAAAATATTGCCGAAACATTGTTGACACGCCAGGCGTGTCATCGGCACCTGGACGAAATTTAGAAGAACACGCCAGGCGTGTCACCGGCACTGAAAGTGTTAATGTGGCTATTAGTGTTTGTGGAAAAGTCATTACGGTCATCCTAATGACTTCCCGATAGAGCGGTCTAGCGAGGCCTATGATTAGCAGTGTCGATAAATGTGTGAATGATGATTCAATGGTAACTACATACCTCTTCAACCACGATGTTGTGGGGTCCAAATCCAGCGTTAAATAACTGGAAGAACATTGAAGGATCGTCACCGTCAATCCAGACCATGAATAGTATGCACATCATGAACAGCAGTATCTTCCATACCGATATAAACCGGTACATGTAATAACGCGTATATATTAACTCGTCCTTCAATCGCGATAAACTTTTGATAACGCCTATAAACAAGAACTAATGTTAGGCTTCCAATCATGATAGACCGTCTCATTGTCGGCTTTTCAGGATTATTTGGTTTGGTGGAATAGCTGCTACGATACAGAATGTTCACGACATCAAGATGGACTTACAGATAAACGATCAAGAAAAAGTCTAACATTGTAGGAGTTACTGCACTCAATTGCATAGACCATAGATTGAGATACTTAGTGTGGGATTTATAGAAAAGTTATAGTAGTATAATAATAATTATACAATAGGTAATTATCTTTTTCAAAAGTATAACCGTCAATCAATGTAAATTCTAATAAAGTATATTCTTCGTTTCTTAATTTTCTACCCTTTGAGGTGTAATATTTACTTAAAATTTTAAATGGCACCATCCATTTAAATTTGTTAAAATTTCTAAAGTAATCTATACTTATAATAAATCTGTAGCGCGATGAATTCTGTACATTGAATATATTTTTAAAAAAAATCGACTGAGGGGTATTAAGATATCGATACTGATGCCGAATATGCGATCCAAACAATTTTTGTCTGTCTGTCTGTCTGTCTTTCTGTCTGTCTGTTTGTATGTTCACGATAAACTCTGAAGTTACTGAAGGGATATGCTTGCAACTTAGTATGATAATAGTTTGAGTGCCTGCGCAGGTTAAAGGCTACTTTTTATCCCGGGTTAAACTTTGGTTCCCACAGGAAAATCAATGAAAGCTGTAATAACATTATAACGTTAGTAGAATGTATATACTTATTTCAAATTTCACTTAGCGAGCGTTTAGCCTATCTGGTATAGAGTACGATTTCCATTAAATTGGGTGCCGGATCGAATCTCTCTTTGACACTTTTTCTTTTTTTGCACTTTTTTTTAATATATAAACTAATTTACTTTTGTTAATTAGGTATCGTTTTTAACCGACGAAAAAAAGGAGGTTCTCAATTCGACCTTTTATATACATATTTCTACTTTTTTTTTATGTATGTTCAGCCCTCTCCGTTATTTATGAACCGATTTTGATTATTCTTTTTTGTTAGATAGGGTATACCACAAGGGTGGTCCCATGTCAAGGAAGTCAGGATCTGATGATGGAATTCTGATAAAATTGAGAGAAACCCTCGAAAATTGTAGAAACGAATAGTGTTTCTGTTTACTTTTCATTACTTTATCAGGTACTTGCGTTTAGAAATTATCACGTCATGCAGCCGAGCTGATGATGAAAAAAAAATCATAAATAATAATCTTTTTAACAAAAAATGAAACCGAAGAAAAAAAACTAAAAAGCAAAATTTAAATAAACCTTTTAAATAAGCTTAATACTTAAGAATTAAAAGGTTTTTTTATTTTTTTGCGTTTTAGTTCTTTTCGTCGGTTTAATTTTTTTTTTTATTTTTTTTATAAATCCCCTCAATTGAATTATCTTATAAATATTAAGAGTATAAGGAATCGATTTTTACCTGTGATTTAAAGAAATATTATTAGTTACATTAGATTTTACCTGCAAATAGTCATGTCTGTTTGAAGGGTTTCGAGTGAATGTATATTTTCAATCGTAGGATATCATAGGGGAATGTGCATTTCTGTGGTGATGGCTGAAGCAGCAGGAGTTTTTTTTTCTTTGTTTGGTGATCCCAGAGTAATCGATAGCTGGTTCTTGACTATGCCAACGAGCTATTTTGCCTCTCACAGTCATTAAATTCATAAATATGTTTCAGGGCATTAAAAAAAATAATAACTACATACACCTCATACACGGCCGTCTGATTCTAAACTAGGCAGAGCCTGTATTATGGTAACCAGACTGCTGATAAACATCCTGACTAATATTATAAATGCGAAAGTAACTCTGTCTGTCTGTCGCCTTTTCACGCCAAAACTACTGAACCGATTTAAATAAAATTTGGTACAAAGATAGTCTAGAGCCGGAGAAAGGACATAGGCTACTTTTTAATGCGAAAAAAGGGGTGTAAGGGGTTGAAAGGTGGGGATAAAAAGTTGTATGGAAGTATAGTCAATTAGCCTAAATAATTAAAAATTCTACCCAAAGACACTATTCCACGCGGACGAAGTCGCGGGCACAGCTAGTCTTGAATATGTATTTATATAGTTTCACAATAAAATTGACAAATAAAGAAAGAAAAGAACCTCCTATTTTGAAGTTAGTTAAAAAGTTATTTCAATCCTATTTATAAACAGAGATCGAGACAAGTGTTTACTTAGTTCAGACAGTCGATTTCGTTACTTCTTAGTTTCGGTTTTAGTTCGAGTATTATGTATCCTTAACTGTACAAAAATAAGTATATTAGGTATATTTTTGTGTGCATTCATTGTTTCTTTTTTGTGTCGATGACAATATTTCAACAACGTAACAGGTACCTAAAATTTCACGATTAATTGAATACGTTGTTAACTAGGGTAATTGCTTATAAATCATAAACCAGCTCTGCTCTGCAGGACACCTGCATTTCAACACATGCTTAGCCTAAACTTCTGTGTATGTCGTTTTTCTAATATGTAATTAACCATTCCTTATGTAGAAATTGAATGAGCCTTGACGCAGTGGTAATTAGAGAGGATCTCTACTTCTAAGTCATAATCTTATTTGGCCAAGACTATTTAGTTTGTTGTATTTTATCACAAATTACCTACATATACATAATTTATTGTTTTTATAAATAATGGCCAGAACTTTTGTACTGACCATTTTTTCACAAAATTTTACCTTAGATGCAAGGTAAAATTTTGTGAAAAAAGAAAAATATCATACGAATGGGTTCACAGCTATTGTGAAGATATGAGTATAGCTTTTATATTGTAGCACTAATAAGGCAAACAAGCATACGGGACGCCTGATAGTAAACTATAAATGATTGCGACACTAGGCAGGTGTCACGCATATCTACCAAAATATTTAACAGCCGAGTTGAGAACCTCTTCTTTGAAAAACAGTCGGGAAAATGAAAACACGTTGCAAAGCGTACTCACCGATCGGACTCTGCCGCGTTACGTAGTTCTCCCACCATCCCACAGAAATACATAACGAAGCAACAGGAATGAGCCATAACACTAGCTTGTTTTCCAACAATGGCCAACCGATAAAGCCGGTTACTTGCGCAACTATCGCCGCCATGTCCACTATAACTTTCATGAATCGCTTGGAGTCGCGCGAGTTACGTGACAGTAGTTGAAGTACCGCTGGGATAATGCACATGCAGTTGGTGATCATGGCTCCTTTGACTACGTCCAGTTCTGGAAGTATCATAAATAGTAATAATCCCATTCCTATCGTGTGTAATGATTCCGCTACAAATACCTGAAAAGTAAAACATATATGAAATATTGCGCATTTTTAATATTTTTTCTATTTTATTTATACTAAGAACCAGTATTTAATAGAATTAAACTATTATTGTGAATCTTATAAACCACGAGTGGTAATAAAACAACGAAATATTTCTTTTGGCGACTCCTTTTTTAGTTTTTAGTGGACTTTCGCTATTATAATCCTACACTGTCCCAATACCGGAATACCACGCATATCAGCACGCTATGTACCAGGTCGTAAGTGTTTATTAGAATTGTCATATTTAACGCACTGTTCATAAATGATAGGTAATGAATAATTAAATTATGTAAATACAAATTAAGTTCCTCAATTTTGCTTTCCTCAATATAGGTATAAAGTGGAATACAATGATGAAAAACAGACATTATGTAAATAATAATTTCTGCTTTCACTCGGATATAATTTTTTTTTCTATTCTGGAATTTTAAATCAGGCTTTTAGCTGTCAGTCCTTTATATCAACAGCTAAATAAGATTTTTATTCAGTACTACTACTACCGCCTAATACCGGAACTTAATACTAGGCTTCTAATAAGTACTCCATGGCGTAACACATAATGACAAATCGATAACATCCATAAGTAGAAGACTTTCCTATTTCAAACGAATGAAGCTGTGTCATTTTACTTCCTTATAAAAGAACGTGGAATTCCTTTACGTAAGGAAGTCTATAATATGTTTATTTACAATACCTAAGCTTCATGTATCAGTAATATTAATATGTCAATGTGTAGAATGTGGTTTCGGTAACCATTATACCAACAGTTATTTGCGTTAGAGTTTGATAGCCAAGTGCCTAGACGAACACCTTAAAAAGGCTCGTGATAGACAGCTGGATTGAGTGCCTCATGTAGAAGGCAGCTCTTCTCGTCCCAACACGTATAACTACTGCAGAGATTTTTGTCTCTGGAGCCCTATACCTACCTATATGTATATGTTGTACAGTTATATCCAGTTTAAATGCAAACTGTACTTACCACAATAAATTGCGTACTAGTCGGTCTCTTAGAAGATTTGAAGAAACAGATTCTCACTGATCGTATTAAAGTTCCTATCTCCGGAATTGCGAATGCTGCCAGTATGGCCCACATCCACGCCACCCGCTCCTCATCTGGGAGACTTACTACAAATTGTTTATCCCTACCTGAAAACATATAAACAAAAATCAAATTAGATAGGTACACACTACCTCTTTTTGTACAAAGAGTGAAGTATTTTTTGTTTATTATAACGTGTACGTGTCAAAAACAAAAATAAATAATATTCAAGGGAAAAAGATTGAATTTTAAGTTCTTGATTTTTTTATTAAGTTATTGAATAATATGCGTTTGTTAATTTATTGTAAAAAGTTAGTTAAAGTTTGGATTCATAATAGGCAAAACATTGTACAGCGTCTATGTAGTTTTTATGGCACTCAAAACAAAAAAAAATATTTATAACCCATTTTTCTTGCTTGGCTGCCAATATTTTGTCTTCCTATTGTAAAAAGAACTAAATATGAAAAACTTCTTCTTTCTGCTGGCTATTATCTTAATTTATTTGGGGTCATCCCTCCTAGTACTCCTGCGCCACACCGTACGGTTGTGGGTTGTCTCTTTCGTTGTGTTGCTCGCTATCATATCTTTCTTTATTGTTTGTAACCAGGTTGTTGGTGGTCGTCCACGACTTCTTTTTCCTTCTATATTTATTACTATTTTAGTCATATGACTATGGTCATCATCTCGCCTCATCACATGTCCGTACCAGCGTAAGCGGTTTTCCCTAAGTTTTTCATGTATCTCTGTGACTTTGAAAGAACCACGGAAATTTTTAATAGTTCATTGATTCCACCTTTAATTCCTAAATTATTGACTTAAGTGCAAATAAAATTATAATAATGAACTTATGAATTATAATCATGATTATTGACCATAAAATCAAGCCAGTTCGCAATTTCGGATAGGTTGTAATTAAAGCAAAATCTTAAAAATATTGTTTGAGGAACATCCTTAGAGAAGTGTTATATAAAGACAACGCTGAGTTGAAAGGTCGTAAGGAATACAAAACTTGTGATAAATTCCAACCTTTTAACTACCTGTCAAGGTTTTAAGTCAATTAAACAATATTACGAACCAATCTCATTAAATCGTGACATTTACGTTCAAAACTAGTTAAAACTGGTTTTCGCTTTCCAATTTTTAAACAAAATATTAATGACAACTGTGAAAGTTTGATTATGTATAAAAATCTCGGTCAAGTTAAACAAGTTATCTAAAGAAATAGCAATGAATAGAGAGATAGACGTGGCACAACTCCTGCGTCTTAAATAAAACAACAGCGTTTAGCTTGTTGAAAACAATGAAACTAGAACGCACGCGCCGGGCCGCGCACACCGGACGCCGGTTCTTGTTCAATTGTTTTAACTCCTAATACGACTACTAGGCAAACACTTCCCGCTTCCCCTAAGAAATAAAATTAAATTTTTCATACTTTGAACTATAAAAATCGCAAAACATGCAAATAAGAGTCTGCACTTATTCTACTATTGAACTTTTTTATACGGTGTACAATAACAAATACTGTATTGTCACAAGCGATAAATGTTTTCCTGTAAATACCCAGAATAAAACAATTACAAAACACACTCATCCTGTTGAATGAGTGTGTTTTGTAATTAACTACAAAGCTACTAGATCAATTTGACGTACGCAATTGCTCAGGGATAAATCCCTGTTTTGAGCGGATTTCTTTCATCACTTCTAGTAATTAAGAATCAACTCACCTAAATTTCTATTACAATATGCTAGTCGCTTATCTTTTCTTAACTGTGATGTCATGAAAAGCATGGTACCCTTCGCTATGACCCCGGAGCCCAAGACCATTAGGAAGACGACTATGTACGCCAACACTTTCAATAATCGCACTGTGAACTCCAAACATTTCTGACTCTCCATAGACCCACTGTCCTGCTTCGGCGGGAATTCCCGGAACACGTCCCATCCTTTCGTTTCATGTAGTGTCCTCTGGCTGGAATACACAAAGTTTTATATAAATACACAAAGCAAAATTACTTAAATCAGGGATCGCATTCCATGATATAATGAGGTGAGGTAGAATTTGCTTCAAATATAAAATAACATCATGAATCTCATTGAGTTACAAGTCATGCTGGATGATTTAAAGTCGATAAACATAAAGTTACCTTTATAGCATCTTTACTTTCTTTGCTACGTATGTATTGTACAAGACAAATGCATGAAACTTGGAAGCGCTTGTGACTTCATCATTAGTTTGTCAAATGAAAAGGACAATGTCGATATTAAGAATTTTACTGACTTAAGTTAAAAAAAAATATGTTTATCTTAATTTACTCCATAGATTTCGGATGATACTATTTACCGACGTACTCACAATCACACAACAAATTCACAAAACAATGCGTTCACAACAACAATCGTTTACAACAACTAAAAATATGTGTCAAATTCTTCTTTTATAAATTATAACAAGTGCTTCCACACATTATTATAGTTAAGTGTATACGAAAATTGACGCATCGTAGACGTAAGCAATAAAAACTTATATTACACGTACCTACAGTTCTTTTAAAAGCAAAGAGATTAAATGTTGCACATGCTGACGAGAAAGAATTCTTCAAAACAGAAACTTGCTAACACAGTAGAATCAACATTGACTCGAGAAAAACTACTTTCACGCGCTACACAGTGAGAGAGAAATCTTGTACAGTTGCTTTGTTGGCGGATACTTCCTTCCGAAGTATTTCGCGATTGTGACCTTCGCGTGCGAAGCATGTTCACGCGGATAGAAATCCCTTACAAACGGGTATGTTTCGACACTGTATGCACCGCACTGGTTATGACAGTGGGGTTTACGTAAGGTAATCAACTCACAAGTAAGGTGGTAGGTGACCCAATTACCGGTCAAATGTGACCATGTCGTGTCGTAATATTAGTGCACTTATACCTATATGATTTACTTCATAATACTTTTTTTTCGTCCGTCGACAATCCATCGGACAGGCCGTGCGTTTATACTGGCAGCCTGATGGTAGGCGGTCACCGGTGTTATAACATACTCTACAGTTATGTGTTAAAGTGCTTCCTAACTCCAAGTGTAGGAGTTAGGAAGGAAAGTAGGAAGTTTCCTTTGGGATTTAAGACCGCTCCCTTGGATAGCTCTAAATGCAACAAAAACCTTTTGTGTCATACTCATATAATAATAATAATAATAATTCCACACATCTCACACACGGCCGTCTGATCCCAAACTAGGCAGAGCCTGTACTATGGTAACCAGACTGCTGATAAACATACTTATATATTTCTAAATACATACATATTACAGATAAATAACACCTAGACACAGAACAAATGATCATGCTCATCACACAATTATTTGTCCTGAGTGGGAATCGAACCCACGACCTCTGGCTTAGCAGTCAGGGTCACCAACCACTAGACCAACAGGCCAGTCAGATATGATCTTATATTCTAATGTAGTCGATTTCATATCTTATATTATACAATGATTCTGTTTACAACTAATTAAATAATATGATATCCTCGATAAATGGGCTATCGCGCGTCAACCAAACGAACAAACTCTACAGCTTTATAATATTAGTATAGATAAACACACTCAGACAAATAAAAAAACACTTTAGTGCACATAACTAATTGCACTTAGCGGGAATCAAACCGAGCCCTGATAATGTGACCCCTTGACAGCACGGATGGCGCAATGGTTTACGTGGTCGCCGGGTGTTGTGGGTTCAAATCTCACACGGGACAAAAATTTGTGTGATACACAAATAGTTGTCCCGAGTCTGGGTGTTATTTATGTACGTTGTTTAAATGTTTGCCACGCGACACAGGAATATCCCTAATGTGGGAGTTGTCTTTTTAAACGAAAAAAAAATAAATGTATTCAAATGTTCTACCGACCGGTAATAGGTCTTCAAATGCTGCCTAACTTCGATTTTATAATTTAATAATTCCATTTCACTAACGTCATTTCTTATAACTACAACATTGTAAGAACAAAACGGATCTGTTATCCAAGTAAGGCATTAGAAAGTTATTGATTGAACACAATCGAATTATGCGTAACGCCCGCCGCCATTACTCAAGTGAATAGAAGAACCACATAACACGTAGAATAACTAGATTACTTCATTTATAGATGCGGTAAGTAAAGATTATAAGAATAGGTACAAGCCTTAACATTTAATAGTTATATTATCTATCTATATATATATATATAAATACATTTTGTGACATGTTGTTTGTTCGCGATGAACTCCTAAACTGACGAACCGATTTTAATGAAATTTTGCACAATTGTGCAGTTTGGTTCAACTTGAGAGATAGGATAATTTTCTTTTTTTGTGAATTCTCTAGCATTAGTCACGCATGGCCGGGGTAGCCGGGCACTTCAATTAAATTTGTCACTTGAAACTTTCAATAGTTATTTTGCCACCTGGGAATTGAATTTTTTTGTTTCTTTTTTTAATTTTTATATAACGTATTTCGAGATATAAACTAGTAAATTATTATTGTAATCGATTTCTTTTTGTCGAAGATATAGTATATGTTACAGTGAGATGATTTATATTTTTTTTTTTTAGATTATGAGGGGCAAACGAGCAGACGGATCACCTCATGGTAAGTGACTACCGTTGAAATCACAGGAGGAGGTTTTATAGTTCACGTTGACTCCTCCATTAATTTAATAACATCCCGTTGGAAACGGTGTCAAACTATATTAATGTAAGGAGGCATATGACAAAATATATCAGAAAAGTAAACAATTAAACCTGATACTAAAATTCAAACAATTTCAGTTTATATGAAATTTACATTACAAAACAGAAATTAAAACACGTTATATTCAAATCGTAACAACAACTTGTTACAATTGCAACTGAAACGCAACCTTTTAATTAATTGATTTGCATAACTTACCTGTATATGCTACAGTAATGTAAGGTTCCATTGCTATATATTGAATTGTTATTATTCGGGACGTACAAAGGCTCGCCATCATCCCGCTCGTAGTTTTTACGACCGTATTCACTCATTTTTATATTATTTGCACTCTAACACAACATTTTGATTAAATAAATCACATCACAAAAGAGTTGATCTATTATAGTATGTTATAAATGCGATTGCAATGTCCGAGCTGTATGGTGGAAATCGATTGCTATGAGGACAGCGAACGGTGCGATCGCAATAACTACTGAAGACGCGTACACCACGTAGCCCAGTGATTCGCTATTGTCTTCGACTGGACTAAGTATGAATATTAATTTCACCTATATATATAAATATACCGGTTTGTAGGTCCATTTGTAGTAATTAGTAAACGAGTCAAAGGTACTTTGGATGTCGTGTTCTTATTATGTAAATGTTTATGAAAATTATTAATAAAAAAATTAAGTATGGTTGAGATTTTGTTATCATTATTTTTTTAACAAAATTATGGAACGTTAATGTTAATAATTGATACTTGGTGTAATGTTATGCCGTTATAAAGAGTTCAACGCGTTGTGGTGTTAATCGTACTTCTGGTTTTCATGACAAAAATTTATAGTATATTGCGTTATGTTAATGTGTAATTAATGTGCTATATTACATATTTCTTTTTAATTTATAATTATGTACATATTTTTTTACATTTTCTTTAATCAACTTTAATCAGCATCGGGATAATTTCTTTTGTTTACTTATTTTTAGCCAATTTAAAAAAGAAACATTCCGACTCGGTAGATTTTTTAAACTATTATATGTTAGGCTATTTCTAATTTAAAAAGAAAACCTGTCTTTAGTAGACGAATTATTGTTAAATACGGCTTTTTTTTTAAATATATATTTAGTATAATGTTCGACGACGAACGAGATACCTAATGACTACTTAGTCACTATGTCGGTCAAAGTAAGCGGTTGTCGTAGCCTAAGGACATATGAAACACCAATAGCGTCATACAAGTATTAGTGAACCTGTAATAAACCTTATGATGTGCTATCTGGAGAACCTCATTCTGTAATTATGTGGGGAAAACCTGTAGAAGTTTCTTCCTAACCACATATATGTGACTAAAATGTAAAGCTCGATGCACACTCTCCAGAAGGCAAGACGAGGCAACTCGAGTGCCAGAGTGAACTTGGTGCTCTCGCCTCTTCTCAAATATAAAAAACTAGCAGCGCCCCGCGGATTTACCTGCGTAAGTCCCGATCCGGTGGAAAAATCGGGATAAAAAGGAGCCTATATGTTAATCCAGGTCTCCAACTATCTACATACGATTCGATTTCATCGCAATCGGTTCAGTAGTTTTGGCGTGAAAGACTAACAAACATCCATCCATCCAAACTTTCACATTTATAATATAAAATAATGAATAATTAATTAATGGGATTATGAGACCGCACCGAGCCTTGATTGTAACGCAAACTTATATCGTTGTATAATACCTATAACTATATGCAGTTATTCCGTGATATATACATTTGTATTGTAAACATCTATCTTCAACACAAACCTTCTATTAACGTAGTATTTTTCCTTTCTACTTTTTTCTCAATAAGGAAATCATTCAATACAATTATATATATAGTTAATCAGTGAGACACGAAAAGTTTGAATTGAAAACCAACACCACGCTTAGACAGCCTGGCTAATGCTGAACTTCATTGCTTATCATTGCATTTTCTCTGTACATATTTATTTCTGATAGATTGGACTCATTAGTATATTGTCCATTTTTCATTTCTGGAAAACTAAAATAGTTATGTCCAGGTGTGGGCACATCTACCCATTGTGCGGAGAATCGTTCAGCTGCAGTGAGCACGTGAAATTATATCGTCCGCTTAGTACTAGCTGTGATCGCATCGGTACCAGCCCCTTGTTGTGAAACAACACTTTCCAATTACATATTATATACTAAGTAGCTACTCTTTAATCCTACGGCAGGAAAGAAAATATGCATATAAAAGTAAACGAATCCTTGTATCTAATATAAATAGGGATTCGTTTACTTTTAGGGCTCCGTACCTCAAAAGGAAAAAAGCAATCCTTATAGGATCACTTCGTTGTCTGTATCAGGGATATTATGGAACTCAGTAACCGTAACCGACACTATCGGATATCCGAAATAAAAATCTATCCGAAACCGTAACCGATATAAAATTTGGATTAATTTCGGAAAGAGATGGAGTCTAAATAATTTGTTATACTATTAGGATATGCATCAAGAAAGAAGTACATTTTTATAATAATTGTACGTATTCCGACCATTTCTTATAGTGTTTTTTTTTTATTGTAATTTTACTACCAAATGATAACCTACAAATAATGCCAAATCATTACTTATCTGTATTTTCCTATTTTAATTCCTTAAAAATCTAATATCCGTAACTGAAACTATCCGCAACTATCTGATATCCGAAACCGGTATATCATTATTCTTATATCTGTATCCAGATCCAAAATTTCATATCCGTAACATCTTTGGTCTGTATGTCACGGCCTCTTTTTCAGCGCGTAGAGCTATTAAGTTGTAATTAACATTAAATACTTATGTCTTCGTTCCCTTGAAGCTGTGAAAAATCAATCTTATCTTATCAAATCAATTTTAGCACTTCGCAGGTAAATCAAAACCTGTAGAGTACTTCCCATTGACCTAGAATCATGAAATTTGGCGAGAAGCAAGGTCTCACGCAACAAGCAAAGATCCGAAAGTCGTTAATTTATTGTTATATATCACATAAAAAACATGTTTTGCGATTAGAGACTATATTTTGCGTTTAGAAAATTGACTGTGATGTATAGTGATGTACGGGTGAGTATTTTTAAACCAGCAAAGTTAAGTTTGTCCTACAATTCGACTTGAACAAGTTTGTCAGGTTCGCACTTTTCCGGTTTTTTTTTAAATAGGGCCATAAGCTGATTTGCTTATCTTTGCAGTAAACAGTCACCGTTGTATACAACCGTTGCGCGTTGTTAACAATCACTATACCATTCGTATTACTGTACGTGGAATACTTTGTACTGTACCCCCATGGAGCTAAAAAGAGCAAAATGAAATACCTGGTATACCCTGAAATAACTGAAAATATAATATCTAATAATGTTGAAAAATACACTATTAGATAAAATATTTTCAGTTAGGTCAGGTATTTCCTTTTTACTTTAGTTTCCTTCCGTTTCCTTTAAGTTTGAAAAAGTATTCGACTTTCTGACCAATAAACACTAAGAGCAATGCTCTGAGAATAAACACGTCACACCAACGATGTCATTTGCGAGTTTCCGACCCTACACTATTAGATGTTATATGTTCATTTTTTTCTAAATAAACCAGGTAATTTCGTCGCAATGGAAAACGTGTAGCTTCTGACGTTTCACATACACATAAATAATTTAATTTGTACTAAAACACAGCGCTTAATAAACAAGTTTATTTAAATAATACAACACATAATATATAAAACCAGTTAATGTTTATAAAATTATGAGTCGCCTTTTTAAGAAAACTCGAAATTCATTCATTAATTCATTAAATTAAGCTGTCTCGAAGATACGAAAAAACACTCAAGCTCGTTAAAAGCATCTAAAAAGTAATTAAACAATGAGTTAATGAAAGATGAAAAATGTACTGAATTGTTTTGTATTTTCCTATTTATAGATACTAGAGAAGGTCATAATCCTACTATCCATAATTGTGTATGCTGGACGCCTGTCGCTTCTTGTAGCTGTTTTAACGTAATTGTTAAACAAGTAACACATATTGTATACCTTTTATAGCTTTTTGCAATTCTTTGATATATAAACTTCAAGTATTCCTAATTTCACATTTAGTTTTATAAAATATTATATATACATAAAAAATTAAACTATATTGATTAAAAAATTAAACTTTCTGCACTTCTTCTACATGCAAACTTTTAATATTTCACATTTCTAAGTTTGCTAAAAAATCATGCAAAGAAATCTGTCTCTTCACGAATTAATATATACAAGATATACATAGACACCGCACGCTAAGCAGGTTTGCTTTAAGAATAATTCGTTAATCTTACGAACAAGAACAAATCCAATTAATATTATAAACTTATAATCCAAAATTGCAAACCGAAATCAGGGAAAATAATGTCTTCAATATTTCAGACATTTTCAACTCGTAGAAAGAATTTGTTGCAAATCTCTGCAAAACGTTACTTAAAGTATACTAAACGATTAATTTTATAGTCGATACGAACGCTTATATTGCAGATGGAGGACATAAATATTTATTAGATAATAATATATTACTTCAATAAAATAACATTATTGTCTTTTTAATATTTTATTACAATGAATATCGCAAGAAATGTATAATTTAGCAAAGTCCTAAATAGCTGAGCAAGCGCATCAGAGACGAGATGAAATACTGAGATATTATTTTATTATAATTCTAACATTTACATATTTTTTCATCACCCTGAGTTGCCAGTTACACTACCATTTGCACACGAGGTCGGAATTCAAATCAAAACGCATACGAGTGACCTTCTAACATACACGATCTAGACTCTCGATATCTAGGCAGATTAGGTATTTTTTTAGTACTGAGTGCGATTGGTGTGCTTCGAAGACGCCAATCCACGGTTCTGTCTCCGAACAATAGATCGTTCAATGTCGCCCGAACTCACGAAAAGTTACGAAAGCCTTCGTGTTACTAACAGCCGTGCACGTGCAAAGGATGTTGTAACGTAATAACAGTAACTTGTAATATTATAACAATTTCTTTAACCGCGTTTATCTTATTTCACAAAGAAGTAATGGAAGTGTTTGTAGCTGTTAAATAAAGTAGATAGTTAGTTTACAGCTCTCTAAGAAATGACTTATACACATTTTGATGTAATTATGTTTTTTGGAACGAAGTTCCTTATCGCGCGTTACACGCTCGGAGCGGATGGGAGCGAGACCAAGAAAGTGTAATAAGACTTTTTTCCGACATTCCTTGCTATAGTTATTTTTACGCCATCTGTGGATTCTGCGCGATACTACTGTAGTTTGATGTTTGTTAAATATTAACTTCGCAATGTTAACTTCGACTTTTTACAATATTTGCTATGAGTACTTATTTTGATACAATTTATTCAATCTATTAAATGTTAATGAACTGCGTTCAAACCAGGTGTCCCAAGGACACCTCCCCCTTTATTTTATGGCTACTTGTAACATGGGTCATACATTACTTATTGTTATTGACCCTATAACTAAGCAAAATGCTTGTTTTAGAAATAGGTATATGATATGTAGGTGTTACTGAATGAGATTTGAACGCGCACTAATCATACGAGTACACGCTAAGAAATATTTATTGATATTCTGTTCTCGATTAGCAATATCAATAAATAGATTTTTGACTTTAGGCATATGAACGGACTTCGTGAGATAGAGTATTTGTAGTTGTAACATCGTTGTTATATCGATAACAAATATAACTAGATATAAACAGGTAAAGGCAAACAGTTCATTATCTCTTTCTACTCTGGTTGTCAACAGTTTTATTCTTTTGTCTGGTGACTAATGACGAACTTCACTGTTATTAATAGAAAAAAATTAACAGTTTTCGACCTTTCGGCGACAACATATATACACTAGATATCGCCTGGTGGTGGAATTACAAACACAATTCAATCAAATCAAATCCATTTCTTTCAATTAAACCAATAATAGGTATTTTTGAATTGTCAGGAGTCGTGAAGCTAGTTGCCTGTTCCAATACGTAAATCCTATAGAGAAGAACAGGCAAGAAACTCCAAGGACACTCTTTTTCAAAATGTTTTTTTACAAATTTCAGGTTACATTGCTTATAAGCGTAAATGAAATGTGAGGACAATGTAACATACTTATTATTGTAAAATATAAATAGACGCGCTAATTACTACTACACATATTTAAGTAGGTAATAGCAGTCTGGAGATGACCAGCGCCGACCAACGGCACCCGTTCACGAGCATGACGCAGACGCCAGCCATCGTACAGATCAACCATTTCAAAGGGAACCGAACGACCCAACACATTAACTGACCGTATTAATTTGTTCGGCTTTTAAATTGTTTGTTTTATATCGTTGACCAGTATAACTGGAGCTGTCGTTAATAGAGTCTCCGTACCATGACAGGTCAACATATTATACTGAACGCTAGTAGCTTGATGTAGTGGTTTTCACGTTATTTTTAAATATTTAACACATTGTATTAAATGTTTAGCTTTCTTTACTTCTTTAAACAGGTTGTTACAGAAAAGTGTGGTAAAATTTTACGAGCGTTATGTGTAGCCGACAAATAATAGATTTATCTTAAAAAAATGGATTTGATTCTTCGGAAAATGCTTTCCTAGTGTAGGTGCACATTTTTTAACAACACATTATGATAAGATTTTGCTTTTTATTTTTTTATGCAGACATTTTTAGAAAAATCTGGACATTCGTAAATACCTATAGTTTAATTTATGTCAGCCCTCCCTCATACGAAATATTAGCTTTATCGGTCAATTTTCAAGTTTGATTTTTCAATTTAGAAATAACATTTCTGTAATAAAAATCACGTATTGAGATGGGAGTATGCGAAAAGGGTGGAGAGGGCATAGGGGAGAAGAGGGGGGAGATGGAAGGGTTAGGGCCTTCGGTAACCACACTCACGCAGCCAAAAGCAATGCAACCTTGCTTCACTGCCGGTTTTCTATGATTCCGTGGTATTACTCCACTCGAGCCGGCTCAGACGTGCTGAAACATGGTTCTCCCCTGTATATAAACTTTAAGTACCTATTCCAAATTTTACGTTCCTCCGTTCACAAAATTTTCTTAAAAATACTTACAAAGAATTCTCTTCGCGAAGATTCTTTCATATAAGTATATGCATAAAAAACTTTCCAATTTGACATCTCATTGTTGTATGGTAACGCTTTGCTTTATATGCGGGCCGGTGCCTCCAGACGCGAGCCCAATGTCCAGCGAGTCAGGGGTCATCGACCATGGTGTCGGGACCTCACGTTGCGTAGGTACTGTACACGTCTGCTGCGAACTTCCATGTATGTCATAAAAATCCACGCATGGACTGAGCTTTGACTCAGTTTCGTCATCACTAACGGCTGTATATTTAGATGTTAGTTATAATAATACTTTACCCACATTCTAAATCTACCTAATTATAAATGCGAATGTGAGTTTGTTCGTTTGTTACGCATTTACGTCTTAACTACTCAACTGATTATTATGAAATTTAGCATACAAATTGTCAGGAATACAGAATTATTATCCAGAAAAAAATTACTGTTCCCAAGAGACAGATTGATTGATAAAATTTAAATTAACGCTAGTGAAGCCGCGGCAAAAGTTACTTTGTATTATATAAGATGATAATATATAATAATAACTTGACACAACTCACATACGGCCGTCTAATCCCAAACTAGGCAAAGCCTGTATTATGGTAACCAAACTGCTGATAAACACACTTAGATTATTTCTAAATACATACATCACATTAAAGATGATGAGAGATCACTACATATTATAAAACAAAGTCCCCCGCCGCGTCTATCTGAACAAACTCAAAAACTACTGAACGGATTTTCATGCGGTTTTCACCAATAGATAGATCGATTCATGAAGAAGGTTTAGATATATAGTTTGTTAAGGTTTTGTGTAAATTGGTTGAAATATGGTGATGATTGTTGAAGATGTCTCTGCTAGCCGTTCGAAGCCGGGATGGGTTGCTAGTAATAATATAATAATAACTCCACACATCTCACACACGGCCGGCCGTCTGATCCCAAACTAGGCAGAGCCTGTACTATGGTAACCAGACTGCTGATAAATATACTTACATTATTTCTAAATACATACATATTAAAGATAATAATAATAATAATAATAATAATAATATTTATTGTCTCAAAAAAATGATTGGAGTTTACACAAAATATCTTAAGCACTAATAGTATTAATAATATTTGTTGATAGAGGTTGTAGCTTCTGGTACTGAGCTAGGCTGATAGCCTGTATTTCAGTACACAGCGGCTCCCATCCTTAATACATAGTAAATAATTTCACAACATTTGTAAGCATAAGTGTTCGTTATTCTAAGACAAAGGAGTTGAAAACAGGCGCATGTATAGGTGTGTGTGTGTGTGTATGTGAGTGTGTGTGTGTATGTGTGTGAGTGTGTGTGTGTTAGTGTGTGTGCAAGTGTGACGGTTGAGACGGTGTATGTATCACGATGGTTTTAACACAAAATATTTAATTGTATGGTTACTTAATTTAAAATGTTATAGAGGGATTGTCAGGAAATTTTCGACTTCAATATAAGTCATATTACTAAGCCAATCAGATAAAGATTTTTTGACTGCTGTTTTACTCAATGGATAGATTTTAATCACTTTATTTATTTTATTATAAACATATGGACCCAAAAATGGGAAGAATCTGTGGATAAACGAAGTCCTGGGTTTGAGAGTACGATCACACACTTCATAGCTTCTTCGTTTTCCTGGCAATGTTTGGTTGTATTCCATTAAGGAGTGTTGTCTTAACACGATACTTGTTAGAAAAAGTTGACGCACCGTTAGAACATCGCAAAACTCATAGAGAAGCTTCGTTGGATAAAGAAAAGGCTTAAAAGCAGATAATTTTAGAATACTTCTCTGTGCAACCTCTAGTTGTAAAAGAGTCGTCTTAGGCGCGCCTCCCCATGAGGATATACAGTACGTAATTAACGACTGACAAAGAGCTAAGTAAATTCTTTTTAAAGTTATAGGTGAGACAAGATGTCTTATGGTTTTAAAAATAAATGTAAGTTTTCGTACCCTTTTAGTTAGTAGTTGGATGTGCGGTTTAAAAGAACAGTTGTCATCCAAAACAACTCCTAGATATTTGATGCTCTTGGTGCGTTGAAGGGGCTTGCAAACACAGGGGACAAGACAACTATGTGACATAAGTTTATAGTCCAGTGAGGAGGAGTCACGTATTGAGAATGTTATATATTTTGTCTTTTCTGTATTTAAGGTAAGTTGGTTATCCTGTAGCCACTGTATTACAATGTCAAAACCTTTTTGAGCGGTTTCATAGGTCTGAGCCCAAGTTTTTCCTGTAAAGATAAGTGCAGTATCGTCAGCGTACGAAATCATTTTGCCTGGAAATGAGTTAATACTTAGGAGATCATTTATATAAATTAAAAAGAGTGTTGGCCCCAGGATACTGCCTTGCGGAACGCCGTAACAAATGGGAAGGTCTGCGCTGGTATGTGGACCCACTTTAACACATTGCACTCTACCGGTTAAGTACGAGGTCATAAGTCTCAACTGTGCCCCCCTAATACCAATTTTCTCCATCTTTTTCACCAGGATGGGAACAGAGACTGTGTCGAACGCCTTCGATAAATCAAGAAATATAGAGATACACTTGTAACCTTTGTCTAGGTTAGAAGTTACGAAATCTATAAAATTACTGACTGCATTATCAGTAGACTTACCTCTACGAAATCCGAACTGATGTTTCGATAAAAGGTTTTTGGATTCCAAAAAGTCAACAAGTCTGGTATTAATAATTTTTTCGAGGAGTTTAGATAAAGCGGGTAATATTGATATGGGTCTATAGTTACCAACACAATCTCTGTTTCCACCCTTATGAATTGGATGAATTTGTGATTTTTTTAGATCTTTGGGAAATATACCACTTGATAGACACATATTGAAAATGTGGGTCAAATGAGGTATTAGGATGTTTCTGTGTTCCTTAAGAAACATATTGGAGATATTATCCCAGCCCACAGAACTATCATTTTTCAGCGCTGATATTAGACGTGCTACTTCTTCCTCATCCGTATCCAGCAGTACGAACGAGTCATTCTGTCTATCATTGGCAATTACAGCTTTAGGGGATTTTTTAATTTTTTCTGCGAGTATTTTACCCACATTGGCGTAGTAGTTGTTGACTGCATTAACAGAATCCTGGGGGCTATCTGATAGTGAAAGAAGCTCTTTATTGTAGGTCATGTTTTTGGTAGTATTCGTAATGGTTTTAATCGTATGCCACAATTTTTTATTATCGGTTCCAGCATTCTCAACAAGATTTTTTTCGTAGGAACATTTAAGTTTTTTTAAAATTGCAGTGCAGAAGCTTCTATAACGAGTGTATGTTGTTTTTAGTATAAGATTATCTGGATTAGCGTTAGACTTCTTATGTAGTTTATCTCTATTACGTATACAACGTAATAGACCTGGGGTAACCCATGGTTTTATTATCCTTTTACGTCGTGATAGAACAATTGATTTTGAGTTGTTGTTTAGTGCTGTCTTTAACTCATTGATAAAATAACTAGTCGCATGGTTAGCATTTTCCGTAAAATAAATATAGTCGAAGTTAATTCTTTTTATATCATTACTTAATCCCTCTTGGTCAATTTTAGTATGTGAGATAATGGAACAGTTTCGTTTTATTTCTTTTTTTATACAAAAAATTATTGCTTTATGATCCGTAAGAGTAGATTGAGGAACAATGGTGATAGAGGGAATTTTGCTTTTCACTAGGACATGATCGATACAGCTCATACTAGCATCACGGGTAATACAATAATGAGCTGGTAGTAGGCCATGATAACTAGTCAGGGCCAAATATTGTTCCGTAGTCGATTTGGGGTTCTCCGCGATAATATTGATATTCATGTCGCCCATGAGGACCACGTTTTTAAAGCTTGAAAGTGTCTGTAATGTTTTATCTAATGATGTTAGAAATGGTTCCAAATTGTTATAGTAAGGAGATCGATATATTGCCAACAAAGCTATATCATTATGTCCTATTTTAATGAGCAGGCAGTTACAGTCTTTTAAGGCGACTTCTTCAATCGAATGGGTGATTTGTTCTTTTACATAAACAACAACGCCATCATTTTGGATTGGGTTTATAGTGGATGCGGCTGAGCAGTAGCCACGAATTGTTGGTATGATTGGATGAGAGATTTAAGCTAAAATACGTTCTCTTATGTTATCATTGAGTATGATGATTGAACAATGTATGAACTTTTTCTACGTATTGCTGAAAGTGTCACAACAACAACATGGAGGTTTCAGTGTTGTTTCAGTTGATAGTTGCAGAACGTTACTCTCTACAACCCCTAAGAACCTTGTCCTTATCCTTAAGAACAACATGGTTTCAGTGCCTTTGTTTAAAAATAACTTGATAATCTTTTGCACCGACTTCAAGGAGTTCTGAGTTTTTCTGATTATAGTTATCGTAGTTGGAGAACTCTTTAGGTATGAAATGGATATTTTATACCTAATGAGGGTGAATGGTTAATTATTTGTGAAAATTCATTATTATTTTTTAATATGTACACTAAATTTGTATAGAAATTATACATTTGTGGATAACGTTCAAGTTAGTTCTAAGGATTCGCGAGAAAAGATTTCATCCAAAACCTTTTTCATTTTTGTTTATCCGCTGTAATCTATTAAATATAGGTAAATGTTTATTGCAAATTGACAGACAGAATTTCTACACAGCTAGTAATATACAATTATAAATTACCTAGCTTTTATTTCATTTAATTAAATTAGTATAACAAATCAATAACTTAATATAAATGCGGTTTGAAATAAAACCATTGACTATTATTTTATCAACTCCATGGTACGTCATCGTTTCTAATGTTAATGCATAGACTAGTAAAGCTTAGAAGTACATTATTTGGCTGCGAGTGGATAAGCAAACAACTGATAAGTATTACATCGGTCTGTTAGTGGCAATATTGAATTCAAACCACGCCCGACCTCGCTAGTCTCGGTACTGCTACTAACTATACATCCTACGAAAGTTTACCTACTAAACACCGTTGAATCTAGATCTAATTCTAAATCTTACAAACTCGTTTATTTTTCTATATTTACTTGAAAAACAATTAAATTTTAAAATGCTCTAAAAAGTTATGAACAAAGGCTACCAACGTGTATACTTATTACAGCTGGCTGAAATAATTCTTAAAGATATAAAAATATAAAACAACTCGGCAACAGGTTCTTTTGTTTTGTAGAAATATGTAGGCGAGAATATACAAAAGTGTCTACGTATACGACATTGAGTGTCATTCAGGATATAAAGTCATCTCGTTTTGCTTTTACTTTTATGCTAAATATGGAAAGACACACTTTATCATGAAACAAAGATCACATCACATTGCATTGCAATGCAATGCAAGTGACTATTATAGATAATATAAAGTTGAGGCCTCCGAGAGCAAAGGGGGGCGCAAAAATGTGGCGCAGTCAGCGACTGATCGAAAGTTGTGTCGTCAGAGTTGTCAACCTTGGCATTTGAACGGGTTCCGGGCCGCGGTGACCGATCGACGTGACTCGACCTCTGGCTAAATAAAGCTTAATATATGAAACAATGCTCTTTTAGATATTGCTTCTATCTTGAGCTAAGCTAGGAATATTTTAAAGCAAATTGAAAATATTCACGTCTCCAAATAGTTTAAATACAATATTCTGACGATTTTTTTTTTACGTTTCTGTTTGCTTTAAATTGTATATTTTATTACATTGTTATTCAGAGCATTACTATTAATTATACTAATTTAAATAATACCAGCGCCCTAAAACTATAACGAGCAGATTTAAGCAATAAGAGGGGTTTGAGTATGTCAAAATAGTTTTGAAATGGAATTGAAATACTTAGCAGCAACGTAAGTTTGTAAATGTCAAATTGAATCATTACCCTCCGCGCTTTTTTCCAACTAAGTTTTGGTCGGCGCGAATCTGACTACGATAGAGCCGAACTTTGATATTTTACGTGAACCGACTGCCATCAGACTTCTACAACCCAAGTACTAGGCGATATCGAAGTTCTGTAATTAGACCAGGTTGTCGGACTTTTTAGGGCCCCCCCAACTAATGAATGCCACAGATGTTTGTATGGCACTCGGGACCGACGGTTTAACGTGCTCTCCGATCCACGGAGGGGTCTCAATGTGTTAAGAATCGTCACCCATCTTAGACTGACCTGGCTAGTATTACTAAACTTTGTAATGTGCTAACCTACTCGGTTATCATTATCACTTAGCCACGAGCCCCTTAAATAAAATTTGTCAAAAATTGTAAAATGTATGATATCAATGATGAATATCAATTTAAAAAAAAATAGAAAATCGAATAAAGAAGGACTTAACTTAAAATTCTGAATGCAGAAACTGACTGATAACAATGTAATTCTTTGTGCCTGTCAATTACGATGCATGCTTCATCGCTTTTTTTCCCTTTAAGCTAGTCTTTGTTTAAAATTCTAATTTGTATTCAACAAGAATCCTTCTTTAAATATTATTATTGTGTAAACTTAATAAGTAATGTTATAATAAAAAAAAATCGTAAAGTTTTTAAGTTTATATTGAAATGATAAAACTTTAGCCCGCCTTAATAAACCTTGGTATGGGAATGGTTTGTATGAATATTTCAAAAGTTATTTGTAAAGTGATTCACTTTATTGCGTTAATGAGACTTAATGATGGGAAAATAATGATTCAAGATATCATAATGGTGACGTAATGATATAAGTACATTGCTAAGTACTTAATGTTATAATTTATTATTACAATAGATAATCAATTGATTGTAAAGCAATTATTATACGTCATCTAGTTACCACTAACTGAACTACATTACTATACTCATAGTATTGTACATTTATGACGATTTTTAACTCTAATGATTTTTTTTCATAGTACTCATTTGCTTATATAAAAATGCAATATAGACAAAAAAAAAGTTTGGTAATATTTTTCATAAAAATGTATTTGATTGTAACCTTGTCGTTTTGAAATGTCATATGACTATAATCGCAATATGAAATGGATGCAACATACTTGAACTTTCGACCTTCAAACGTTCTGTAGATTTGCCACAACTAAAGAAACTCAAAAAAGTACTATCATGAATCTAACACCCGACAATGATACGATCTTCATTTAAATGTGGGGGCCTTCATTAGAATCTAGCACAGAAGTATTCTATAATTTTACGGACCGCTTCATTTTTATGCTAATGGGCTACCAGCTTATTAACCAACAGAAGCATTAATGTTCTGATAAATGGCAGTTGTTCTGATTGCATGGACATAAACGCAGGCTTAATGAAACGCTATCAGTTCATTGTATTTCTTACTTATCTGGAACGCAAGCCTGAAGCCCTGGACAAACGATGTAACAAAAGTTTAGAGGCAGTGACCGCAGCAGTATCAGGGTTTTTGCGTACTAGTATATTTTTTTAATTTGTACCTTGAAACGGGAACAGACTCATGGAACCACAGGGTGTTCATCCAATCAAATCACTGGAAACCCATAGGACTTAATTAAAATTGTCTAAATTTGACATCGCAGGAAAGTTCTCCGTTCGTATTTTTACAAATTTAAACTATTATGTGAGGTACGTACTACCTTGTCAAAATACTAATGAGTGAAGGGTAATTTTCTTTATTACTAAATAGTATCTAACACATGTATTAATTAGCTCACACAATAACTGCGTAAATTTTTAGAAGGCAATTCGAAAAACTATATCTAGGTTAAAAACTTTATGCATTTTTGTGTCATCGAGAGGTTAATAAAAAGTCTTGTTGTTTCCTACTTTACGTCACGCAGTTATAAAAGAAGTGACACAGGTGAAAGTAACGTAAAATACGCCAGCGATATTTAAGTTTTAATAACTCCGTTTCGTGTACGATAAGTCATTTGAAGTTAGACTATCTTTTCTATACCATAGAAATGTTTAGAACCTGGTCAATGGTAACATTTACCTGACAAGTCTTGTCAATGCCATTGCCAGTATTGGAACATTTAAAATTAAAAAGCTTTTTACCCTTTTATTGCACTGTAATACTCTGCGGTCAGCAGATCTCTCTTGGTTTTCAATTCGTCTTCATCTTCAATTCAAGAAATGTGCTCTACCTATTTCAGTGCTTTAAACATGACGTGGTAAACATTTCGTCACCGCTCTTTTTTTCATACGCAACTCTTGCAATAGCAAATATACGCCTTGCACCGACTTATAAATATTCATTTAATGAACATAAAATACACCTAGACGCAAAACAACTATCTGTAAATGACACAAATAATTAACGTATCTGTGTATTAAACCCACAAAGCTCGGTTAAATACGAAAAAAGTTTAGAAATAAGTACATTGATTGTACGAAGGCGGCACTGAAAATTTCGGGAATCAAGGAAGTGACACAACATTACTATTTAAAAACGTATTTATTGCTTTTCGAAATATTCTCCGCGAAATTTGACACATTTCCATATGATGGAACCAATCATTAAAGCAACCAATCCATTCAGAAGTTTGGGGTCTCCAAAATGGCCGTTTTGTAGGCGTCCACAGCTTCTTCAGGTGATGAAAATCTCTGACCACGCAATTTATTCTTTATTTTAGGAAAAGTATAGAAATCATTAGGGCTTAGGTCGGGGCTGTACGGCGGATGGTATAATAATTCTATGTTTTCTTGTTTTAAAAACTCTTTTGTTCTGTGCGCGGTGTGAGAACTCGCATTGTCGTGATGGTGGATGATGCGGCGGTTGCAGTCCTCCTTACGGAGTTCAGAAACGACCTGTGGCAAACAAATGCTAGCATACCATTCTGAATTAACCGTTCTTTGTCCCTCAAGAGAAATAGTCGCAACATGGCCGGTTTTTGAGACAAACGTGGCCACCATTTTTTTTGCAACACTCCGTGAACGAACAATTTTTGTTGACTTTAACTCATTTTCGAACACCCAAACTCGTGACTGGTTTTTCGTTTCGGGTTCGTACGCGTATATCCATGCCTGAATTTCGCGGTATGTCACATGTCGATCTTCCTCAATCAGCTTACGCACAGCATCAACGTTTCCTTGGGTGACTGCAGTTTTTGGACGACCTTGACGGGGATCATCACTGAGCTTGACACGTCCACGTTGAAATTCAGCAAACCAGGGATAAATTGTGGTTTTGGATGGGGCTTCATCACCAAATGCATAAATCATCCGGTCAACACACTGTTTTCGCGTTAAACCACTTCGAAAGTCGTAATAAATCATCGCTCTTGAATTTTCTCGAGTCAATTCCATTTTCAATCAACGACTAAACAAGTTTGACAAAACCTTGTGATAAGACCGAGAATCTTTTTTTAAATAAATAAATGGTATTCGATTTTTAAAACCAAGGTGTTTTCAATTAAAAAGATTTTAATATGACAGAAACAGTGGAAATATTCCATTCCCGATACTTTTAGTGCAGCCTATGTAATCTGTACCCCTAGAATAACTTTTTACTGTTTACGTCTACGATAAGTATCTTCAACTTTCCTATGCATTACATTATTTTCAAATAAAATTTCGTTCGACTTGTAAATCAAATCAGTCAGAATCAGTTCGAACCGAAATAAAAATTGAAATAGTTTCGAGAATACCTAATCCTACTATAGGAGAGCCATGCTTTCCCATGCATTCACGTATGGGCCGGCTCGACCGGAGTGTTACCACGGCCTCACAGAAAACCGGCAGTTAAGTGCATTGTACTTACCGGCAAAGCACTTGCGACTCTTGAGTTGCAAGTGCCCATGGGCGGCGGTAGTTACTTACCATCAGGTGACCTGTATAAAAGTGAGAACATATTAATGCTTACCTGCCACCATAGATGTCGTTAGCGAGTGGTGTGAGTTCGTCATCGGAATTATCACTACCTTCTTCTCGCCGTTTCCCTCCGGAGGTCGCCATTTTTTATTTTCTGTAATTAAAAGAAATGTTACGTTACAATTAGCAATAATAACAACAGCTCACAAGTAAACTTTAAACTAGTTTAGATATTCATAGCCTAGTTGTACAGTTTTTTAAATCTCTGCTCACAATAGTCTCTATTTATTTCGTTTCCTCAACCTATAGTTGGTACTTACTTATCTGTTACTGCGTAAAAAGAAAAGATATTCAGAGTCTTAAAGACATTAAATTTATACTATATCTTGCTACTATCATCAAAGGCTTATCATAACACTTTGAGGCTGCAACGGTCGAACACTACTACGTTTTAAAGGAATTTCTTCTAGCGAACCCTCAAAAAACCTAGCTGCAATGCTTTCAAAAAATTATTAAAATATTTTTTTATAAAGTCAGCAAAGTGCGAGTGACATCTCTTGTATTACAAATGGCCAAAGGGTACCCTATGGCCGTTTGTAATATAAGTACATAAGTGACAGCTTTCTCTCAGGCGGGTCTTATGCTTGTCTACTCAAGAGCATAAACTTATACTCCAAAAAGATTTTAAATTTGGTTTTAGATACAGAATAAAACAAGTATAGGTAATTAACAGAATAACTTACTATATAACTAACGCTAAGGCAATTTCAGGTAAAAGGATGCCATATATTAGTTTTGTATCAAACGTTATTTTTACACACTTATCAGAGCCATTATTTAACAGTGAGTACTTAGAGACTTACTAGAAATTGTCCGCATCGTTTCACGACTTTCCATTTTGGACAGCTATATTCCACAGTCACGCTTTTACCTCGTGGAAACCATTTGAACTCGTGAATCTGCCTTTTAAGTTATTGTACATATAACCATTAATATTTATAAATGTTTGTGTCTACAATTATTATTTACTATATAAATATACAAACAAAGTTGTTGCTGACGTATCAAACTATAATAGGTTTAGTCCTACGTTTTTAGAATACGGAACATCGTTTGATGAGATCAAACTAAATCTTTACAGTTTTTAGTCTAGATCAGAATCAGCACCATTGTATAAAATTCTACAAATATACTCAACTGTACTAAGAGGATTTGTAAGATAACTATTTTAAATGGATTATATATGACTTAAACAATCATCTGTCTGTCATCCCTACAATACATGTACTAAATACTGTTGTTATTGGCTTGTTATTAGCAATTAAGTTACCTATTTTATGTTCATGCAGTATTTTGTTATTAGTCTGTAAGCCTTCCTCAAAACAAAATAAATAAATAAATAAAAATTGCAACAGTTATAATTTATTGCATTTAACTCAAAAATACATCGACCTAAGGCAACAATAGGCAAAACAAAAACAAAAAACTTGGAAAGCTGCATCTTGTAATGCAATAAAACATTTATTCACATGCATAAATTGCAAAACAATGTAAGGTCAATCCTCCTTAAGGCACTCATATGCATTTTTTGTTTAACCTTGATATGTTGGTTCATATATAATTAAATTATTATAATTATTGTAAGATGATAATCTGACTGAATGACCGGGTGTTATGGCGCACATTGGGAGAGGCCTATGTCCAGCAGTGGACTAGAATAATCTAATTGATATATTGATGTATAATCTAAAAATATAGTCAGCCTATATAAAACTATTTTGATTATTATTTTCATCATCGATATATGAGTTAAGCTTAGATTTTTAATGAAAAAAGTTTATTCACCAATTTGTATCAGAGTTTAAGAGCTCTGCGGCCGGTGTCAATCTTTATGTCGTTCTGAGTTTCAAATTATGTAATGTTCAAATTTTAACGCGAAATTGTTTTATTATGAATTTAAAGTTTCAGCGCTGTGATTCAGTTCGACACCACCCTATCCCCCCTCCCCCCTCACCAACGCCTTAAGTAAATAATCAGACATAGATCCAATTATAGAATAATATATGGTGTAGCTGCCACAGGTTAGGTTTTCACTGTTGTAGATTAATGCAACAGTCTCCAAAAAAAATCAAAATGTACATATTCTTAGGTTGTATCTACATTTTGTATTATTTTTTGCAGAACGGTGGGGAACGAAGGTGAAGGTTAGTCTATCACTAAGGAAAGACTCGTTTGTGGCTAGTAGGTATACTATTTATGTCTAAGGTTTGAAATATTCCCTGGTTGTCTCGAATGTTTAATATTTTGTAATAATAACGCGATCCTTCAAAGTCTAACCTCTCAAGCGATTTATAATATGATCCTAATTTATTGTACATCTAAAGTGCGCGCACGCCTGACCTTTTAACTTAAAGGTTAAGCATTCAACCATTCTACTTGCTCCATAATGATGTTTAGTAAATATAGGAAAAACTTGTAAAACAATAAATATATTTCGTAACAATCGAGACTACAGCTTTTTTTTATGGTGTAGGGGGCGAGCAGACGGATCACCTCATGATAAATGACTACCGCTACCCATGGGCACCTGCAACTCAAGAGTCACAAGTGAGTTGCCACCCTTTAAGGTGGGAGTAGGAGAAGGGGGGGGAGGGGAAAGACGGAAATAGGGGAGGAGAGGGAAGGGTTAGGGCCTCCGGTAACCTCACTTACGCGGCGAAAAGCAATGAAATCATTGCTTTACTGCCGGTTTTTTTGACGCCGTGATAACACTCCGGTTGAGCCGGCCCATACGTGCCAAAGCATGGCTCTCCCACGGGCTTTTAATTTTGAACTATATTAAAATAAGTGAGTACCTAAACCAAAAACGTGTACTATAAACGTGAATAAGGCGAGAAATTCCTTAGACAGATAATAAGACTCTTATTTTCAGTTACAAAATATGTTATTTTTCTTCATAGTCTCCCTTAACTTCAACACGCTTGGTCCAGCGTTTTTTCAACATCATTATTCCTTCCCGGAAGTGAAAGTCTCGAAGGCTGTGGAAATATCCATCCACGGATACGTACGGATCCACACAATAACTGGGATGGCCGAGCAAATCGCACCCCAAATCGCGCAATTTTCCCATTGCCGACACACTTTTGTAAGCAGTTACAAGTGATGTTTTTTCTTCTTCAAGCCGCGAATTTTCCCATTCAGCTGGTCAAGAATATTACAGTAATATTCGTCTCGAATTGTTCTGCCCTTTTCAAGGTAATCAATGAAAAGGATCCCTTTTGCATTCCAAAACACACTGACCGTGACACTGACCTTTCCGGCAGATGCGATTGACTTCGCTTTAACGGGCCTCTTGTTCTAGTGGTTCGTGACCCTGACTACTGAATCAGAGGGATTGTGTGATGAGCACGATCAATTGATCTGTGTCTGGATGTAGTTTAGCTATCTGCCAGTGAAAGTCCCGTGGAAATCGGTCCACCCGTTCCGGAGATTAGCAGGACAAACAGACGAAAATTAAAAAAAGTGATTTTTAGACATATGTATCGTGCAAATAACTGTATGAGCTTAAAAATATATTATTTTGAAATTACAAACAGATACTTCAATTTTATTTATTTGTATTCATTGTCTCATCGTGCTGAAATAATTGTTTTTTCTTTCTTTCTTTCTAAACAAAACAATCTCATAAATCATTTTATTTTAATTCAAATTTCATTCAGCATTAATTTTACGTCTTTCAAAACTTACTGAGGTTTATTGTAACTCGATCGATATTGTTATTGCTGATAAATTTAGTTTTGCGCTTTTATTTAGACATTTAAGATGTGAGACGTGCCACGAAATTTAATACCAATAAAGCAATTATAGACTACTTTGAATAACTTAACTAATAAAAACTCTACATTTACAGAAGACCGAACTAAATCTTTGTAATTTTAGGTAGATTTCGAAGAAATTCTACCTATTGGTTTTGTACCACTTGTCAAGTTTTCCAAAAATTTCTTTACAGTAGGTCTAGTTATGATCCCTAGACCCCAAAACAACCGCCAGTTAAAAAATCCGGTTCCGCAGCAGGCCCAGGCAGATTTCGTGTTTTTTAAATTTATATCTCCAGGTTGCATTAAAAACTTTTTTAGTCTACATTGTAGAGTAAAATAAAAAATTTGATTTCATTTAAAAATATTACCGGATGTAAAAAGGTTTACAGTTTCGGAGCTACGAATGTTTTTCCAACAAATTTTGGTTTTCCCCACCCTCCCCAAGTTAAGGATTGAATCATTTAGGATTCATATTAAAAAAATGTTCGCATTTACTATGGGCAGATTTTCAAAAAAAATTAAAAAACTACCTCTGCAGGCCTGCTGCGGGCCCGGTTTTTTAATCTAGTTTTGAGAGTTTTTTATTAACTGAATCGGCACCATTATATACGAATATAACTAAAAGTTTTAATTTTTTAAAATTTATTTACAAAATGCACAAAAAAAAATTGTACAATGGCGGACTCAATGCCTTAGGCGTTTTCTACCAGTATACCTTAGGGTGGTGCAGAAATGAGTAAATAGGTGCATAGGTAGATTTAATTAAAAAATAAACTAAGGAAGATCACAGGAGAACATGTAGTAGATATATATATATATATATATATATATATATATATATATTTATATATATATACTACTAGCACCTAGGTGCTATCCTGATTTCCAGAGACAGAGCGTCCCAGAGGAGGACAGGAAGAGTGAATAAGAAAGGAAGAGTAAAAACACGCGGATGTATGAGAGAGGCATAACAGAGGAAGATTGTTTGTAGAGCGGAGAGTTCTGTTATGATTGGAGCATAAAAACTGATATAAGAATGTTAAGTATGTCGGAGAAGTAGGTGAGTTGAGAATAGAATAAAGGGTGGTAAGAGCGCGCAGCTGGCGTCGCTGATGAATCGGGAGCCAATTCAACTCGTGACGAAAGGAGGAAATATCTTCATAAAATAACCATAATATACAGATTTTATATATAAATTAAAACAATCTGTCAACCCTGCAAATATCTATCTTTACAATCACTAATAATGTAATATATAAGAAATGTTTGTTTAGATCTGTCAAGGTCAAAAAAAAATTGACAAGCTGTACGAGTACTAAGCTAGTCGTCGAACAAAGTAGGTACATGAATCACATGGCGTCCAGTACCGGGCATAAAAGTTGCGCATTCCATACGAAAGCCCTCGACCTTGCCGGTCATTCATCCCTCAAAGAGTTATGAACCTTCGCGAGTGATTTACCGCTCATTGGTATGCACCTAAGTACAGACATACTTATATGCGCAATCTGAAGAAAGGCATTCGTATCTTGCAGATAAGCATTGGTATGTAGACGCCATAGTGCTGGTGTATTTAGTTCCCATACACAAGGCACGATTTAGCTTGTTAAAATCGACAAGGCGTAAAGGACATTAAAAAATATGTCCTTTACACCCTTTGTTAACCCAAGGTGGTGACATGCTGTTAATAATCTGTTAGAACTTTTTACAAATCAAATATTTAGGTTTAATATATAAAAAAAAAATCTTACACTACTAAACATGGTTTATAAATTAGATACAATTTTTTTTAAGTTTATAATCTACATATATGTAGGTTTATATATGAAAGCGGTTCGTAACTATCTTACTAAGAATATAACTATGATACGACAACGATCTAGTAATTAAATAAAGATAATCACTACGTATTATAAAACAAAGTCCCCCGCCGTGTCTGTCTCTCTGTCTGTCTATTTGCTCGCGATAACAGAAAACAGATTTTCATGCGGTTTTCACCAATAGATAGAGCGATTCTCTCAACTACGATTAATGAGATCAGGAAAAAGTCATATTAGTGTGAACTAAGACTTACACAGAACAGATATTAAGCATATAAGCGGTTAATCCAATGATGATTCATGATTAAGGTTTAGGTATATAATTAAAGGTTTTGTGTAAATTGGTTGAAATACGATGATGATTGTTAAAGTTGCGCCCCGTGCAAAGCCGGGGCCGGTTGCTAGTTATATTACTAATTCGTTCTCCTAATCCTAGTAAGATAGTTATGAAACGCTTTCATATAACTATCTTACGGTATATAATTATATCCCGAGATATATCTATATCACGGGAATAACTTTCTCATATACACTATTGAAACATGAGAAAGTTGGTATATGTCGCAGTAAAATGGTTGTTCCCGTGATATAGATATATCTCGAGATATAATTATATACCGTAAGATAGTTATATGAAAGCGTTTCATAACTATCTTACTAGGATTAGGAGAACGGATTTGAGAAAAACCGAACTTGTTCAAAGTCATTAACCGACCTCCTATTTAACACATACATAAAAAGCTTTTGATAGAGGTCTTACATGTATATAATCGTAACATTCAAATATGTTATGTAACAAGACAATATGCATATATGGCACATATTCGCATATGTAACAGTTTCAAGGTACGTACACAAAGAAGTAATAAACATTGTTAAACTGAGTGTAGCATTGTGCAGGCCATGTCCATCGTATCAGATCAGTGCGTTCGTGGGCAGGAGTGCGCCGACGCCACTGAAGGTCAGCGACTTCCACGGCCTTAGCTGGACAATGAGCCTCTTACTACTAGATATTATAGAGGAAATGGCGAAAACTATAGTTTTGGAAATATACAGAAGTTCACACTATTAGTCAAAATATACAGATGACTTATGACTAGAGATCGGATAATTGGATGCATATTTACCTAAAGTTATTTTTTGGATAACAAATTATGGAAGCGGCTTCTAAGTATATTTTTATTTACGAATGCAGTTGTATTGTCGCGTCGCTACTTGCGCACAAGCAAGTATAATTTGCCGTCTCACTCGCACTCTTACAAAGTGCTTACATTTCCTGGGGTTTAATAGGCCCGATTTGACACTTGTTACAACGTAATAAGGTTGTTTTTGCTTCGTCAAAAATCACTGACAATAAAAGTAGGGAAAAGCAACCATTATACGTTGTAACAGAGCAAGTGTCATTTGTGTCAATCTGGAGTTTATTACATCTCACGGAGTATAGGTACACTTAAATTTGAATTTCCTGGAATCGCGGGATTCTTTCGATAAAAAAGTGCTTTCCATAATAGCCAACATCTCAACTTTAGGTAAATATGCATCCGAATATCCGATCTCTACTTATGACTTCCGCTCAGTACAAGTTTTTATGTGCAATAATATATCTGTGCGTTTATATGTATAGTATGTGTAAAGACATTTACAAAAAAAAATAGTTAAAAATAATATGTTTAAGTATATACCGCCTTGCCGTTGACCCCGGTGATCAAACGAAAAAAAAAATGTATTTTTATCTGTGTTCAAAGAACCCAAGGATTAGTTTAGGTGTTATTTTAGAAAAAAAGTAGTTTGAGATTAGTCGTATACTCTTAATGCTTGTTGCGTTATGTATACTAACAGACAATGACAACAAAAGGCGAAACGTGAATGATCAACAAAGATAATGTTATTCTAGAACCATTACTATGTTAATGTTCACAATGAGACCGTGTCTTATTAATAATGAACGCCAACTAATGGTCGATTTACTTTTTTTTAAATCTAATCTTAACAAAAAGAATCTGATCTCATGGGATTTTAAAATACAGAATTTTCTTAAGATTTAATAATTCATGTAACGTAATGTTTTATTACCGGAAACAAAATATTAAATACCGACTGAGATCGTATACCGTACTATTGACTAGTTAATAAGGTTAATAACCAGATTCCATGGTGTGTGTACATACAAGATAATGGAATGCAAGGATAATTTTACAAGCAATCCCCTCTACGGAATCGTCTATTTTCTACCTTACGGAAGACAAATGCCAAATTGTAATAGAAGCTGTGCCGAGAATAACTTCTAAGCATTGACGATTATCAAGTAAAGATTATCAGTTATCAAGATACCTGATTTGTAAAATAAAAAAACAAACATACATATTTTTGTTAACTTATGTCAAAATGTTGTAAAACCAACGTGTTAATATCCATCCAAAAAATTTCAATGAAACAATTGTTAGAATACAATGTACATTGTAAATGACATCAGAATGATTGCAATTGAATAGTAGTAAATCATAATTTAAATCGTATTATAAGCACCGAGTGTACTCGGGCTAGTGGCGAGGGCCAGCACAGGTTTACTTTCACTGCTAGAGGCCGCCAGCTGGCAACCCCCCGCCCCTGCACGCCAAACCTCACCGCCCCTCTGACATCTAGCTGCGCTGCGCAACACTGCCTTATATTCGTACCTTTACATAGTGTCGCTATCGAGTACATGCCTTGCACAAGATGAGTTAACGATCAGGAATGCTTTGCCTAATGCGAGCCTAATTCACAAGCCGGACTAAGGCGTGGGTAATCTTTATTCATCTTTGATGATCTATGCCCGTTAAGTGTTTCTACATTTTATTGAAAATAATTTTCACACGACCTTAGACAACAGGATCTCTCAGTATTTTTTTTATTGACTCACGTAAGCTACATGTGCCACATAGACATTATTTGAATCAAGTAGATGCTTTTTTGTGTACCCCTTTGCTGAGAAGGGTAGTGAATTTATTATATTCTAACTCCTCAAACGTACCGAAATTAATTACTGGTGTTAAAACAGTTTAACACTTCCTAGAACTGTTATTTTCAATGTCTTTAGTGGGTCACTGTTTTTAATAATGGCGCACAGTAGTCATAGCATTGGATTTATTAGTAAAAAGCCACGTGTGTAAGTATTAACAAGTTCCGTATTTCAGTTCTAACTCGTTTTATACTCAGTATTTATATAATAAACATACTTCTCAACAAAATATTCATAATTAATCTCTCATCAATAAATTCCACTTGTGACATCACCGAAACTACAGGAACTAGAATATTCAGAACTATTTACGACCAGAATATTAATGCTGAGACTAATTAGCATATCAATTGGAATATCAAGCCAATAAACACAATGTCTAACGACTAGATATTATTATGTACGTAAGTGAATAATCGCTGGAGCGTGAAGCCTGAACAGAGTGGGGCGCTGGGCGGCGTCGACCTCGACAGCCTCAACTTGCCTTAGACGAATCGAATATACAAATTACTTCTCATTCTTTGAGAAAAGGATTCATACAAATTCCTATAGATTTAATTATAAATTTAATAGTTTTTTTTAAATTTTATACCCGGACATAAATGACTCATAATTCAGATCAGAACAAAGCGCCAAAACGGCCTCTTCCAACTATAAAATACATCTGAAAACATCAAATCTAATGTTTCATTTAATTCAAGTATCAGCCTTGTACAGACAATTCGACACATACATTTTGAATCTGCGTAAGACATAAAGAGCAATTTCATATATCCGTACCTAATTGCACAAACCCGTGTTACGAAATTAAAAAATAACTCGACTAACACGTTACATTACTGATGTGGCACCTACCGCTGTATCTAAAGTTATCTGTCCTAGTTATTCTCATATCGCAATATCTTCGGATACCTAATACGTAAGATTTTATATTTGTGCATAATACAATCACTTATAACAACTAAATAAGACTAAATGTAAATTGTAATATACATTGGTATGTACACCATACATAATATACATTATGAATAGTGTGTCTGAATTTACGCGGGTTGATTGAATAAGTAGTAAAAATATTTTATTTTCCAGTAATAAATATAAAAAAATATTTCTTGATAACTTTTTTAATTACAATAAAATCTGTTACAATTTGAAACGTTTTTTTATTACCAATTTATTAAAAACTTTAGATGCTTTGTTTATTTAAAGCACTTAGCACTAACATATTGAATTGTAATGTGGATGAGTAATATAAGAAACAGTTTGTACGTATGACATTTTATGAATCGGCAAATACATTCAAAGGACCTCACGATGGCTTGTGTTAACAATATAATATACTATAAACTCACTTTTCAATCAAGTCATTAAAAACTAAGAAACATATGCGCAAAAATATTAAAAATTATTGATTTAAGTGATTAAAGTCTTTTTGAAAGCTATTACATAAACTGTTCCTTGTGGTACATAAACAGTATTTGTTAAAAACCCTTTTTGAGCGCTATTTTTTGTATAACATAGATTATTGTAATTCAATAAAATGCAAATAAAGTCAAAATAAAAGGAATTAACGAAAAATTTATTCGAAATGTATATTATACATCTTACGACTTATGACGGCTTACATTGGTTTTATTAATATGTCAACAACAATAATAATGTATTGTATAATGATACTTAGGTAATTCCACTTCTATTGTTAGGAATTTGATGAAATTTGCATCGCATAATCTCGCATTGATATTATTCGTATTTCTCGTGAAAACACACAATAAATAAATAAATATTTTTTAAATTCTGACATGTCACTTTTACGATTATGATCATGTATGTCATCAATTACAGTAACGTGATTACTAAAAAGTTATTTCCTACACACGAAATTTTGTGCAGCAACTATTGTTGTAAAAGTACTGATTGAATCACACACATCACTTCATCAGCGTTACGTAGGTATTGGTAAACGAAGATGACGAGAGAATTGTTCACAGAAAAGTGAAAGTGCCTTATTAGCACAAATGTTATTGTATAGTGTACTTGAATATGTACATGTCTACTTGTATATATTGACATGTAGTTCTTTTGTATTTTAATTTTATCTTGAAACTTTGAAAAGATCAATTGACAATACCCAACTAATATTATAAATGACTAGCCGTCCCCGCAGTTTCACCTGCGCTTATGGCTACTGCTCCGCTCTTTTTGGCCTTAGCTTGATGTTATATAGACTATAGCCTTCCTCGATAAATGGGCTATCTAACACTGAAATAATTTTTCAAATCTTACCAGTAGTTCCTGAGATTAGCGCGTTCAAGCATACAAACAAACTCTTCAGCTTCATATATTAGTATAGATAATATGACTTTGTTTGTTACCCTTTTACGCTTTAACTACTCAACAGATCAGAATGAAATTTTACATGTAAGTTGTCAGATGTACAGAAAAAAGCATAGGCTACCTTTCATTCAGAAACAACACTGTTCGCGAGGGATACTTGAATTTATTGAAAAAATTAATGCTAGCGAAACTGCGGTTAAAGCTAGTTCTTATACATTATTTCCTGTCTTTTTCCCAATTTTATTTGGGGTCGGCGCAATGTGTAATATTGCAAATTCTTTTGGCTGGTTTCTTTTATGCCCAGCCGCCGGCCTGATGCCAACCCTCCTTCTGAATGTAATCGTTTGCAGACGGGACTAAGAAACAAAGTAAATTGGAGTAAGAAAAACCGATAGTGCGAGGGAGTTAAGCTAAAGGATACCGCAAGTCTCAGATGGGAAAATTGCAGAAGCTCGAAGAGACCGAGGTCGTGTATGTCTGCCCTATGGAGAGGCCATTGGGATAGGGACGTCAACTGGCCAGTTAGTTAAAGATTGTTAATTAACACTGCAAGTTAGTAGTGTCGTTGATCCTTTTCGCTCTTTCCAACTTATGTTACATACATTAACTAACGTCTGTATTGCCGAATTGGTAGGTAGGTAAACACCTACAAGCCGGGGTCAAGCCTATTACCGTAAAGGCACTTTGGGAATTAAAGATGGGAAAATTAGGACTATATTGAAAAGGAAAGGTAGGTAAGAAGAGAAGATAATAGGGTTTCAGAGCTCCATGCTCTGTAGGTGGAGGAGTAGAAGTTGACAACAAGCGTGTGAAAATTTTAACTGCTTACGATCGAGGCTATATGCTTATTTACTAACTTACTTACATAAACAAGAGTTTTAATCCTAACTTATCTTGTTTCTTTTCGTAAATGATTGAATAGCTTCCATTGTGACATGTCTGTCTTTTTAGACCCCTCATAATTAACTGATCATGAATAATAAATAATTGAACTGTCTCCATTGACACCCAGTTTCTCATCGCTTGATAAAAATTGTAATTGGAGTTACCATGTTTCACTTCACACGAGACTTTCATATCGAGACTTCATCGCATGCTCTCTATTCTTGAATTGAATAATGAAAATTTCAGCCTAAATACAATTTAAATAAGGCTCAAATCTACAAAACACACAAACGACTATTTTGATTATATCTATGCGATTTGTGAATTTGACCATCGGCGCAAGAGATTAAGATAAACGTAGATTTTGGCAATTGAAGTCGATGAGCCCAAATAGGGATAAACGTTCTTAAGCCGTCGACCTCCGACTCGAGAATAGTGAAGTGAGTTTGTATCCTCTAATAACTTAAAATATGGAACCGATAATTTGAAGACTTTCATGGCATTATATTTAATCACCTTTATTTAAACTATATGTTCGGTGTAATGCTGACACCGAACAAGCCCGGGAGCGGCGCATCAAAATTTCTAAGAAGTCACCGCGAACATTTGCATTCCAAGATTTTGCATAGCTGTCGATTCCATCGCGACCGGATGCACTCACACAAAAAACATTAACATTTTAACATTAACCTTCAACATCTCAACATTAACATTCATCCTCATCATCCTTCGAGTATTTTCCCAACTAAGTTGAGGTCGGCTTTCAGTCTAACTACGAAACAATTCAATATTTTACGTGAAGCGAATGCCATCAGACTTCCACAACCCAAGTACTAGGTGATATTGAAGTTCTGTAGTTAGACAAGGTTGTCGGACTTAAGGCTCCAACTACCCGAAACCAATGCCACAGATGTTCGTATGGCAACTGGGACAGATTGCTTAACGTGCTCTTTGAGGCACGGAGGAGTCTCAATGTGTTAAGAATGGTCACCCGACCTAAAACTGTCCTGGTTGGTATTACTTAACTTTGCAATGTGCTAACCTAATCGGTTACTACTTTGTTCACATAATAATATGTAAAGAAAAACATTTCCATTTTATTTGAACATTTATGATAACAAACATTAGTCTAATAAACATTAATACATTTTGTTATTGATTTAAAACAATATTTCGATACACAAACTCCTGACCCTTAAGCACTCTCGATCTTATTCCGAATATAAATGGTCCTTCGAGCCGGATCTGAACCAGTGACCTATGGATAAGCAGTACTAGTTCACGTGTTTAAATTTGGACTCGGCTTTGTTCCTATAGGCCATAAACTTATGTTATATAACTTTTAACATTATTTAATGAATAAGTTCGGCGTACCAGACATACAGCTTAGCATAGGTACATACATATCTATGCTAAGCTGACTAGTATATACTAGTAACAGATATAAGTATAGGTATATTATAGGTATATTTATGTGGATAAAAGCGTGGGTGAGCATGTCTAAAAACAAGTCTTCTCTACGAGAATTGAGACTGGCTGTGCTAAGATTAAATGTCACTGCATAATTAACGATAGTACTGGGGTTGGCCTACACGGCTCGCAAGGTTGGTAAAGGTTTCAAGTTTCTTATATCGTGAGTTTACATCGTACAATATTGCACTTTTTAAATTTGCAATGTAAATCCACCGTAGTTGATCTTAATATTTATCGCAGTTTTAACCCTTTATTCGTTCAACTTTTAAGCGCCTTCAAATTTTTTTTTTTATATTTACGCTTGTTAGCTCAGAATTCTGTCATTTATTAACCAATTTCGAATTTTTTTTATTTCCCATTAAATCATTATATTACACTTAAAGAGCTTTAGACACATCCGTGTTGATCTGGATGCATTTAGGTATATCGACAGGCTTAGAAAGACAAACGGAGAGAAACTATCACACAGTATAATTCTGCAAACGGTCACCCATTTAAGACTGACTATGACAACATTGCTTGACCTTGCAAAGCCTTAAATCTGATAGAAAATAATCTGTTCATTGGTTTGATTATTGAAAATGTACCTATCTATATAAAAGAGACCAAGAAAGATTTGTTATTGACATTATAATTGTATCAGTGACATTCGAGCGCGTTGATGTCTTTTGTAGAGCAAATGGTGCACATCGCAATCGCCGCATATTTACATCAATAGTCACCACTCAAACGCGTTGCAAAACTTATCATGATAATGCTAAATGTTAAAATGCACTACATTACTTAATAAAATAAATTTTCTAGGTTTTCCTCAGTTCCTACAGAATACAATTCCCATTATGAGCCTTCGTGCGTAGGTAGCAAGGGCTTCATTACCGAAACGCGAAGGACCCGAAATACTAGTATTTACTTTTCACTATACCTTAATTACTTATCTCATGGTAGAGAACTTATGGTGATGATGATGAAACTACTTGAGAATGCATTAATAAACTTTATTGATTTAACTTATATTTGTTATTTTAAAGTAAATGTAGTTTTAGTCCTTCAAAGGCGCGGGTAAATGTGTAAAAACAAACTTTTTGCTTTTCCATGCAACTGTAAATTTACATCATACGGCACTGTCTTATTTGAAGTAAATTGTCTGGTATTTTAAAAAAAATATACATTGAATGTCTGTAACCAGAATATGCATTAAGTTTGAGAGGGCAAAAAATACCGTTAAACGGTATTCATAACGTTCCATTCACACACATTCCATATCTTCGTAAGTACAAATTGTAATTCTCGTCTGCATCTCTAACATAAACGAGCTCAAAGCATCTGTCATCATCTCCAAAATATTATCAATGTTAGTTGTAATCACAAGTGATTACAAACTTAACATACATAACATGACTGGCCTGCTGGTCTAGTGGTTAGTGACCCTGACTGCTGAGCCAGAGGTCGTGGGTTCGATTCCCACCCTAGTCTGGGTGTTCTTTGTGTCCGTTGTTTGTATGTTTGTAAAGTCCCCCGCGACACAGGAGTAATTCCTAATGCGGGAGTTGTCTTTTAAAAAAAAAATACATTATTAGCTCACAATGTGTTCTTTTCACGTACAATCTAACAGTTTCACACACACACACATGCACATAAAAGTATAAATAAATAAACGGTTCTGGAACGCAAGCGCCATGCTAATCGCACTCCACTTTCTTTCGGCCGAACTACACCTCAGGGTCTAATTTAAACGACTCCAATTTGACAATCGCACTAAAAAAATGGGTAACGAAAGTACGCGTTTCTAATTTAGATTGCAAAAGACCTTGGCAAGCGGTTTTTTAGGCAGTAGGGCACAATTTTTTGTGCGAATTAGAGCATAAAGTGATGTGTTGTTTTTTTTGTGAGTAGAGACGCCAGAACTCGAAAAGTGCGACAGGGCAGCACATAAGTCCCACCACTCGTTTTACAAATGTTAATAATAACAGGCTTGACAGGCCTGATGGTCTAACGGTTAACAAGAATAATGATGATTTTTTTTCTCTCCACAATATAGTAAACATTACATTTTAAATATATACTTAAAAGCCTTAGTATGATATTGTGGGAGACTGGTGTCTAAGCGAGGCTGACATCCTGTATTTGAGGACACCAGGTAATGATGCTGACTGCTGAGCCAAAGGTCGTGGGTTCGATTCCCACCCAGGATAAATGATTATGTGATGAGTACGATCATTTGTTCTGTATCTGGGTGTAATTTATCTATAACTACCTACCCGGCCACGCGTTGCTGTGGCTAAGTAATTTGCAATAAAAAAAATATCCTATCTTTTTAGTAGGACCAAACTGCACACGTTGCGGAAAATTTCATAGAAATCTTTTCATTAGTTTAGGAGTTCATCGCAAACAAACAACGTGATATGATTTTTTTATAAATATGTTTAGATATGTATTTATCAAAATCAAATCAAAGTGCAGGCTCTGCTTAGTTTGGGATCAGACACCCGTGTGTGAGGCGTTTAAAAAAAGCAATAATATTCTGGAATCTAGACCTAAACTAAGCACAGTTTGTACCACAATTCTAGAAAACTGATTAACATACTTTGATAAATATTTTATTGTAAAATCGTACATAGAAACAGCCAGAAAAAAAAATCAACATTGAAATAAATATTTGCACTGAGCCGAAAACGAACCCATGACCCCTGACATGCCGCGCTACACAGCTCGTCAAACACTGTCATATTATTTCAAGAGAGTGGTGTTTTCCTAAGCTCTTTCTTGTATTTATTTATGAATTTTAGTCAAACTATCTTTCCGTCTATGAGTTGCAGAAATATTTTTTTTTTCTATATACATTCCATAGAGTACGGATTACCAACTTGTCCCTGTGCTCAAATTTATAAAGCGATAAACACTCTTAAAAAGTATATAATATTTCTATTATCTACTTTTCAAGGGTGTTTATCGTAAGTATTTGAACATATTCAAAAAATTTCAGCTTTCACCAGATTTTTATTGGAGTTAAATTAACCGAGGGAGCTATTAGAATACAAACTAGACTCAATGAAATGTTTTGATTGAATTAGGAGATTAAATCACTTTTTTACTAATTGTACATATAATATAGTTGTAAACAGAACATGTATATATGTATATTGTGCGACCTCGAGCAGCAACCAGTAACTCACAAGATTGGCTACCTATTTAGGTCCAAAGTTATTTCGTGTGTAGGTAATTAATATTCTAAACATGTTTTTTTATTATATATGCTAAAACCTACTTATGTAGATAACGTGTTGTTGGTACTTCCTTGAAATTATATTATCACGCCTGTGTAACCCCGAATGAGTAGGCAGAATTTTAGCATACTCACATGCCACTAGCTGTATTTTTGGTCCAGTTTCCAAGTTTTAAGCATTCATGCTGCTACTTTTTAGGCATTGCCACATCAAAAACACGGAGCCTGAGGCTCGGCAAGACTTAATCTTTCTTGCAAACGAATTTTATCCTTTTTAAGCGATTACCGATGCTTATAAACATTCGCAACAAAAATTGTATCACTATTGTCTTAGTATTGCGGTAGTGAATCGCTAGCAGTAAGATTATACAATTAGGACTTTTCCAATTCGCTGCTCGAATTTGAAACGGCCATTAGCATCTTTTTTTTTTATGGTTTAGGGGCCAAACGAGCAGACGGGTCACTTGATGGTAAATGACTACCGCCGCCCATGGGCACCTGCAATTCAAGAGTCACAAGTGCGTTGCCGGCCTTTAAGGTTGGAGTAGGGGAAGGGTGGAAGAGGGGGAGAAGGGAGGGGGAAGGATTAGGGCCTCTGCTTTATACTGCCACTTTCAAACTGTTATTGCAACTTACGCTACTACTACTCGTACCGCCAAGCCGTACCCGGCCTTTAAGTCTCAGTTAGAAGTTTTCTGTATTAATTAATTACTGCGTAAGTATGTATAACTTCAAATAAGGCTATATAAAGTAGTTAGGTCAAAACATGATATGACCATAAAATCTATGACGTCATTAGCTACGAACAAGCCCAAAGAAAAACTGGTCTATTATTAAGACGACCATGGTGAGTACACAAAATATCATTAAGGTATATTAATGATATATCAGTCAATTCAATTATGGTAAATATATTAACATAAAAAATAACTCTTAAATATATAAAATATAATTATCATATCATTAAAATTGCTAAATATTACACTTCTAAAACTGCCTCTTGACTTCCTTAAAGGTTTTCGAACTTTATTTCTATATTTACATCTACTGCTATTGGCCGCCAGCTGTAAAGTGAGTTAGCTACAAATTGAACGAAATAACAGAATTAATCACTTCTGAACCATTACAAATGAGGCAACATGTCGTGTATTTCCGATATAAATATGAAACTAAGTTACAACACGGAAATCAGCTCAAGGATCTTGCACGAAAGTGGTTACGTAGTTTCATTTAACATTCCAATGGATTATTTCAATGTTAATACAATGACACTTGTTAAAGAATCACGCAATGTATGTTAAAACGTTAGCGTATGCGTCACTCACGCTTTTTATATATTACAAATACGTAAAGCTCGTAACGTTCAAAAGATTATAGGTGTTTTAATTTGAAATAGCTATCTGTGATGTAAGTGGGTGGTCACTAATTAAAATTGTTCTTCTTTAATTCGTTTCTGCGTCATATTTCACATGGATAAGTTTTTAATTTATTTTGTCTGTGAAAATAGTCATTTTGTTTGTGAAATAAATAATTAGTTTTTTTTTCTGCATCATATTTCACATGGATAAGATTTTTAATTTGTTTTGTGTGTAAAGTTGTCAATTATGTACTATTACTATGACAACCTAGGATAGATTACAAGCCCAGGTCATACATGTAACATTATGGTTAAATGATTTATTGATGTGAGGGCTTTAACATTATATCTAAAGCTTCAGACTTGAAGTCTAGAGCCAGTGGATTTAGACCTCATCCAGTGCACAAATTGATGTGTCTAGTTTACAATTCACAGTTTGAAGAGATTCACGAAAATAGTAGTAAAGATAAACCCTCTTTAGAGCTTACCAATACTATACGAGTCTCACTAATTAATGACGGATAGTATTCTAATCAGTCTGATGTAATACGCACCTACATACATGAATGCATAGTAACATGCAAATGCATATAAAACTGAAAACTCCTTGAATGTACCTTTAATTACGCTTTGTATTGCACGCGGGGCGGCGACTGCGCAAGCAAAGATTATTATTAATTAGTTAATTGCACTTTGCTAACACTATTGCGGAAACCATCAAATTGTTCTTGTTCCAGTGAGAACGACCCTCTGATACCGGATGTGAGCGAGGTCCCAACAGCTGTTTGACATGTTACTTGAACTATCAAACATTTATTGAATATATATTACATCTGTGACATAGATAATGTTTATATCTAATTGCCAAAACTATTAACATTGCTATCATGCTAATAAGAATAGTTTTAGTTCTTAAATGATGCATTTTATTGAGTATCTAACTTGTACCGTATCTATAGATTTTATAATAGAGATGATTTACCTAAACTTACTTAATAATTTAAACCTTCACAATTATATAATATTAATACATTAAGTTATATCAGCATATATAGAATTACAGACGGTATTTAGACGTTAATCAACATAGTTATTGATTGAATGACGTATAGTTTCCCATTCTCTATCCCATACGGTATAGGCCACCTACATTCACTTTTGTTTACGGTACTGACAATTTTTAGCGAACTTGTTATAGCCAAGATTTTTGAATAAATAATACATTATGAATCATTATATATTAGACTTTATAACAGGTGGAATATACTTTACATATACGTGATTGCGAAACTTTCGAAAGAGAAACCAGTGTACAGCCACAGGCTCGCTTTCAAAGAAAACATTATTCTCAAAACTAGGTAAATTTGTAAATGTTTACCTAAATCTAAGACCTAAGGAATACAATTTAGTATATTGGGTACTTAAGTCACCCTCCCATACTTTCGCAGCTGATCGCGGACAATACAAAACAGCCTCGGAAGCTGCGAAAGGTCATCACTCCCTGAATTTGTAAACAAGGATTCAACTCACCGATTAATGTGTCCTAAGGGTTTATTTCAAGTGTAATCCTTATATGTACTGTGTCACTTCACAACGTGTAAATTAAGCGTGTAGTGCACTCGCGAGAAGGTGCGTGCGCGCATGGTGCGCGTGCGAAGTGTCCGGGTGCGCGCCGCTCACTGCCGCAGCGCCGTCGCTCGTCATACCGCACGCCAACACGGCCTGATTCACAAGCGACAACCCTAACTGAAGGCTGTATTTTGAATTAGTTTTCCGATATTTACTCAGTTTTTTTACTATCTTCAGTCAAAAACTTATGGTTGAAAAAAATCTATTGGGGATACTTCGGTATGAACAATCTTTGTTAATAAAGGCCATTTGATAGACTGTATCCCTAGTATGAGTTTTTACAAATTCAAATTCGAATTATTTCTTTACTTTGAATGTGGAAGTAAATAATGTGGAATTACATAAATATCAGGCAAACAGGCCTATTTAGACATAAAATAGAATGCAAATATAACATATTAAAATAACTTAAGTATATTATATTGTTATTATTGTCATCATTCATCAGTTTTTGTGTATTGATTATAATTTACTGTTTATTCATCGTACCTTCTACTCTCTGCCATACTATTCTTTAACCAAATAAAATGTATTACTATTTTACTAATATAACCAATCTTTCAGGGCTGGGGTAAACTTATTTTGGGGTAGTATTTTGAAGCGTTCTCGGATTTTATTAAAGACTTTAACGAACATCGAGTAACAACTTTTTTGAAATATACGTGTGTTGAACACGGTACCTAGTATGATCAATACTAGGTACCGTGTTCAACACAAGTATATTTGGATTACTGATGCTATTTCTTTTAGTAACATCTTTAGCTTGCTTAAATATTTGAGGGTGCTGTTTTATAAATTTTGTCTACCTCCAGGATGTACACACACGGCAATGTAAGGATCTATAATTTTTCAAAATATGCACAACAAGATACATCCGGAGCAATGTGGACCTAATGTACCGTTTTTTTGCAATAAATACCTTATCTATGTCTGTACCGTTACCTCCTACTAATAATCCATACCTTAACACAGATTCGACATATGCAAAGTACGCTGTATATGCTGTATTTTGGCAAGACACTTTTGCCAGCTTGTACAGAACGAATAATTATTTGTTTTATTGGCGATTTTTTCTACATGTTCCTCCAATTCAGTTTATAATTTATAATTATATCAAGAAATGTCGTAGTGTTAGCCATCGTTATATTTAGCCAGTTGTAAATTATATGAATGTTATTGTCATTATGATTATTGAAATCAATACATGTGTTTTTGAAAAAATTATTTGTAAATTATTATTATTCATCCAATTAATAATATTTAATGTCAAAGTATTATTGATGTCATTTTGGTATTGTGCAATTGTATTTTTTTTTTTGTTTGTAGTTACTATTACTGATATATCATCAGCAAATAATATATTGTTATGGTGAGTAGCGTCTGGCAAATCATTAATGTAAACTAGAAAGAGGAGTGGACTCAAAACACTACCTTGGGTAACTCCAAACTTATTTATATTATAGTTGGATCTCTTTACTTTAACACAGTCTATTGAGTTTAGTTGTGAGTTTGTGACACATCAACACATTGATATCTGTCATCTAAGAAGGTTTTTAGCCAATCTAAAGCTGGTCCCCTAGTCCCGTAATGCTCAATCTTGGTCAGAAACTGTTTGATGTGGAACAAAATCGAATGCTTTAAACATATCAACAAACATTCGTTTGTGTACATTTTCTCATTGACACTCTGAAGGAGGTCGTTCACTAACAAGAAAGCTGCATCTTTTTTCCTTTTTTTTCTTTTTTAATAAAAGACAACTACCGCATTAGGAATATTCCTGTGTCGCGGGGGCTTCAAGAACATTCAAACAACGGACACAAAGAACACCCAGACTCGGGACAACTATTTGTGGATCATACAAACCATATTGGTTCTTCTACGTATGTGTGAAACTTGAGGGGTATTCATATTTGTCTATTCCAATTTTAGCTTTATTATGCCGAAGATTTTGTTTTTTTGTTTGTTCAAGCCCTCTAATCTCTTCTACCTTTAGTCAGATTTTGCTATTACGATACGGTTAGGAAGAAAGTTTCTAACGCAGACTGTTGGATGACGTCTCTGTCAAGGATTTCTTAAGTTCTTAGGTATAGGGTTGATTGATTTCAATAATCATAATGACAATAACATTCATATAATTTACAACTGGCTAAATATAACGATGGCTGACACTACGACATTTCTTGATATAATTATAAATTATAAACTGAATTGGAGGAACATGTAGAAAAAATCGCCAATAAAATAAATAATTATTCGTTCTGTACAAGCTGGCAAAAGTGTCTTGCCAAAATACAGCATATACAGCGTACTTTGCATATGTCGAATCTGTGTTAAGGTATGGATTATTAGTAGGAGGTAACGGTACAGACATAGAATAATAAATAAATTTATTCATAAGATCTTTCTCAAAAAATTATGACTTCTCATTGTGCCTATTATTATGTGTCTATTATATATCAAAAATAATTTTTAATTAGGCAAGAAAAAACCCTTTCTTGTAAATAGTGCATCGTGGCTGGGCAGCTAATTTAAATTATTTTAAATTAGTTTCCTGGCCACGATGCATATGCATATATTTCTAGTAAAAGTTGATACAAAATCGTCGATAAATGGTCTGTGTATGAAAAAGTTGCTACAAATTGGTCTATTGACTAAAAAATATAACCCAACATACATATTCTTAAAGATTTAATTTTTATATCTCATATAAATATTAATATAGTTGTACAATAAAAGCAATTGATGTGCTTCACGCGTAATGTTCTCTAAAGCGAACGGTGCTCCTTCGTGGCATCTGAGAGTCGTCATCGCTGTCAAATGCTGGTTCGTAACCACGATTATGGTATGCTCCTGAAGTGGAGGCACGTCCCCCTAGATCGGCGAGCTAGAAAAAACCATCATCAGCATTAGAAGATCAATATTCCATAACAAGAATTTTCATCATGTCGTCAGTTTCTATGAAAAATGGTATATTATGTTCTTCAAATACAGCATGATTTTAATTTGAAAGATATGGCAGACATTTTATGCAAAGGCGACACGCATTTAACGATCAGAATGGCTAATAAATGTTACACAGAGTTACGCAGAAGTGCCGCATTGAGAAGTATTGACTTGTTCATCGCCGGCGTTTCGCCGAATCGTCGTCGCATATTAGTCGGATAGAATTATCATATTCGCAACTTTAATTGAGATAGCCGGTTATTGATTTTTATTTGTTAGATAAAAACGTCACGATTAACATATTTCATTTCAAGGCATATTCATCCGTGGCGTCACCGTCAAAAATATTGACAAAAACCGTTTATTTTCTCTTTACGCGTAAACTTTAACTTTAACGAGTATCTAGAATCGTATCGTTGAATTTGAAAATGAACGAAAATTTCAGTAAGATCAGTTTTAAACTGTTTGCGAAACTTTGAAAAAACGATTTAATACGAAAATAAAGAGGTCTTCACTGTGTAAAACCTGTAAGGTCTTTGCCTTCCTTTTACAGGCATGACCATACGTTATAGCCTGAATTATCCAGCATAAGAGGGTTCAGTGCTAAAGAAACCCATAATGGACCGGGCTGTCAGTCCCTTATGGCTAAACAATTGCCAAAAGTCCGATCATATAATAATAAAAGCGGGCTATTTTAAGACTACTTTCGATTAACTCATTCCTTTCTGGATTTCAAGAGAACCTGATGACACGACACCAACAATTGACGCTGACGACATTACACAATAGCGGGCGACGTTGCTGTTTGTGGTTTATTTCCGTGCAACATGCAGTAAAGCATCAAATGTTGTTCACCAAACATATTTTTTTAGTTTTAATTGATAACATTACAAACACCATCGCTGATATCAACACTAGCTCTACTGGCGACATGTCGACGGCTGTTTATGCGTGGACAGACAACGTTGCTAAAGAAAAGTTTCGCGTTGATATTCAACATTTGAGCAACATGTTGTGCAACATGGAGCGCATCAATTGTTGCCTAGTGGACAGAGGCTTCAAGGAACACATAATACAGAATTTACAATGGCAAGCATTACCGAAATATGGTCAGCATTGTAAAATAAGTCGTTGGTAGAATTTCGCTGCTGCATCTGCGACCGGCGCCGTTCTGCTGTAATTGAGTCGTTCCGGGTCTGTAGCGCGCGGAGGGTTGCTCGGCGAGTGGCCGGGTCCGCTCCCAGCGAGGGCAGACGAGATATCACATCTGATAAAGTATACATGTGCATTAGCAGGCATATTGCAGTGAACAAGACCCGCATTACAAATATGTGTTATCTTCTAACAAAGTTTCAAAAGCTTCTAACTTTTTAATTACCTAATAAACTACTATTAATAAACTTAAGAATAACCTACAAATAGATACTAAAATTACTGGAATAAGCCATTTATCTTTTTAATTACAATTAAGTAATTGAAGATTTATTTTTTAAACACTAGAGACCTACTGGTCCTGTTGCTACGAGCTTTAATTCAAGTTCAAATAAATTGTAACTGTGTTTTTTCTAAGGTAGGTAATTCTTAGTAAAAGCGTAGAGCCCGTCATCTGTCGTGAAGAAAGAAATTAATATCTCTACAGTGATTTGTGTTTCTATAAAATGAATTTCGCAATGTGGGTACTTTGACTATATTTTTTTAAGCATAATAATACAATCGTCCTGAAGAAATTTAAATTGTGTTGGTATCAGACGTTAATAAAAAAAATGATTCCTCTTGCCGGAAGAAAAAAATGGCAAACAAAATATTGTTAATTATTTATTATTTTTGTTTATACCTGGGTTACTGTTATTTTGCAAAATAGTAAGTCTCCGCTTGAAGTTAGCATCGAGATTCACTACATTCTGTTTGGCATCTCGAGCCTTTTCTAAGTTGAAAATCGTCTTCCTACGCGAGACGTGGTCTTCTTTGAGGCCTTGCCGGTCCAAATCGTCGGTATTTAGTCGCTGCAAGTCCTTGGCTATTTCCACTGCATATTTCTGGATAATAGAGTCTTCTGACATTTCGTCTGGCTGCGGAGATAGTTAAAGTTTGGATACAATAAGGTTTTTAAGATCGCGAATTGTATTGACTTAGTTACAAAAAATAATATTTTTCGTAATATACTCTAAGAGTAAGGATTATATTACCTTCTTGTAAATGTAAGCACATTTACAAAACACCAAGCGATGTGTAATGTATAATCCGACGATGGAGTTTATTAAGAAAAATATTGTTATTTTAAATAAGTTAATAAAAGTCATATTCAACTCAAAAGAGATGAACGATGTTATATAATTTAAGCGTTTACAGTAACTCTAAGCAATTGAGGGACTCGTGACTACGTGGTAACCGAGTATGTGCTATCTTACTCGGTTACAACCTTGTGATGTTACAAGGTTAAGTCATACTAGCCATGTTTTAGGATGGGTGACCATTCTTAACACATTGAGACCCCTCCGTGCCTCGGAGAGCACGTTAAGCCGTCGGTACTGGTTGCCGAATATCTGTTGGATTCGTTACGGGTAGTAGGAGCCCTAAAAAGTCAACCTGGTCTAACTACAAAACTTCGATATCGCCTAGTACTTAGATTGTGTAGGTCTGATAGCAGTCGCTTCAGGTAAAATATCGAAGTTCGGCCGTTTCGTAGTTAGACTGAAAGCCGACCTCAACATAGTTGCGAACAGGCTTGGAGTGATAATATTTAAGACTTTGATTTAAGCATGGAGTGTCACAGATACTTGCCACGTAGTAGTAAATTAAAAAAGTATTAATACTAAATCGCATAACAAAAAATATATATATAATTGTCTGGTCGCGCCATATCTCTTTATATAACCAGGCCAAGAAACCTCGTTTTGACAATAAGAAGAGCAATCATCAGGAAATAAGACACTTCTTATTTCCTATTGATTTGCTATTAAGAAATTCTTATTCATGGGTACCGGCCCATGAAAAAGAATTTCTTAATAGCAAATTTTCCGTCCCAAGTAGATATTTTGTCATAAATCGCATCGCACACTCCCACTGCATCTATATAATACATTTTTAAACTTACGCTTTTAGTGAAGTACCAGTTCAGGGTTGTAGTGGAAAGTAGATGGGTGAGCGTACCAAGCCGATGGAATAACATCGCGGTAAACTGGATTATCATCACAGACCCGAAGAATATTAAGAACACTGATCCAATTGGTTCCAGCGTCAGGTAATTTTGCGTTACTGTTATCTTGAAGAAGAAAATAATAAAATAATCAACGTAACTAAATTTAAGTACCTACAGAAATGGTGTGACTTAAAAAACGTTTCAAACGACGCTGACTTCTGCAATGATAAACTATTAGGTAGCTTTTGTGTGGTTTTTATTATTAACACGTTTTATTAGCTTCACTTCTAACTAACTAACTAACTAACTATGTACACAAATCTTGGAAGTCAATCCAATGTGGGAGAGCCATGCTTCGGCACGTATGGGCCGGCTCGACCGGAGTGATGCCACGGCCTCACAGAAAACCGGCAGTGAAGCAATGCTTGCATAGTGAGGTCACCGGAGGCCCCAACCCTTCCCTCCCCCCCCCTCTCCCTCTATTCCACCCTTCCCCTACTCCCACCTTAATGCCGGCAACGCACTTGTGACTCTTGAATTGCAGGTGCCCATGGGCGGCGGTAGTCATTTACCATCAGGTGAGCCGTCTGCTCGTTTTTGCCTCCTATACCACCTACTTCTAATTGTACATCGTACGTACCTGTAGTTTGGATGACAAATGGCTATTAGTAAACCCCTTGAGTTAGAGGTTATATGATTCGTTTTGACCAGTCCAACAGGTCGGGCTCGATCTGAGGTCTGATGATGTAGCCATGAGGTGGATAAGTGGAATTCTTCTTCGCTCCGTGCAAATATTTGTGTTCATTTATAGGTCTTTTGAATTGGTCTGGGTGTTTCTATTATACAAAAAAAATGGGGTGTGGCTGTGTCATGCACACGGCCGTGTGTTGTGCGTGAAATCGTGGAACTATTTTATACTAATGTTTTATATATGCAATCAATAGATTTTGACGAGAGCTGACGAATCTCGAAACGCAGCAAAATGACCTTTAAAATATCGTCGCTTCTCCTTCCACCGCGTGCGATGCGTCACAGTCCTCATTTAGCGTAACGAATTATTTTACCCTTTAGCTATCCAGTGGTGTGATTAAATTTGTATAGAGATGCTAGATAAGTAGCTGAAACACCAAACTGTATCCCCCGATGTTGTTATCATTCGTTAATAGAATAGCCTCCAGCTATGGAAGTAATTTTAAAGACGTATTCATGTCAAAGTACCTAAGTATGTTTATTCCCTCCTCCCTCCCTCCTTCCCCGTTGAAAGACCTAAATCCTCGGTAGCACGTTTAAGTTGTCTCACCAGGGTTAATGTTAGGTTTATTAGCAAGGTCCTATAGAATATAACGCTAAAGATTTCTTATCCGAAAGACAATCATAACTCAATTGCTTTATATTAGAAGACTAGCAGCGCGTCGCGGTTTCACCCGCGTAAGTCCCGATCCGATAAAAAGTAGCCTATATACCAAGTTTCATCGCAATCGGTAAAGTAGTTTTTGTGTGAAAACATTACAAACATACACACAAATGTTTCCTCTTTATAATATTAGTTTAGATTTACGACCAAACGACTTATGTCACACAATTATGTCCATTACAACTTACTAAATTCTCATCATTGTCGTAAGAGAGGCTAACGTCCTGTCCAAATGGCCACCTGAAATGCAGTTGGTCCTGGTTCGATTGCAATAAGAAGATCACCAACACAAAAAGCGCGTTCAGCATTACAAATGAGAATACCGTTGTATCGCGTAAGTTCTTCAAATCTGTTTTGATGCGTTCCTACAAGAAAAAAAAATTAATAGGATTGTATAACCTTGCTTTTATAGTTCTCTTAAGATGGTCACATGTGCCTCGAGTTTGGGTCACTCACGGGACTTTTGTAAAATTTTTTGGTCTCGTGTCGAAACTCGGAGCACGATTGTTCAAACTGTATCGTATAAATTTTATTTTCAAAAGGTCATTCATAATAAAATTGATTAGATTCCTGCACTTTGTCATTGAGACCGCCAACGATTGCAAATAATTACTTGATACCGTCACAATATTCGTAAATGCTGCTTTCGCTGCCACATTTTTAAAACCTAAATCTGTGATTTATAAGAATCAAACATAAGTAATTAACATTATAAATATTAGGATTTTATCTTATGTTCAATGTTTATTTTTACTAAATATGTTTTTCTTGATTCACTTCGCCAAAAATAAACTCGATTCTAATTATATTCTGAGAAGTCTCGAAGTCTCGGGATGTCCAAGGACCTGGTCGTGGGTTGTCGGGACTCTGAGAATGTCGAGTACCGAACAATGTGCCTATTGTAAAGTATACCTACTTATTATTGATTGCACTTATTGTTAACACATACCAGTTCCTCTTTGTTTTCGTCAATAGGCCGTAAGTAGAGATCAATTAGATCTTTCCAGAACTCAGTCTCAGCAGTCGTCAGGAAATCCACTTCTCCTTTGCTAAGGTCCGGGTCTTCTATCCAGTATGGGTTGATCAAATCGTCTCTTTCTTCCTGTTAGAAAATTATTATTAAAAATAATAAATTATATATGAATCATGAATTTATATTTTTATTAAGTAATACATTTTAATCATTTAATATGCTAATGTTTATGTAATAACCAACAATAGGAAAGATGCAAATATAATATATATATCTATATATATATATATATATTATATATATTATAAAAAAAAATTATGACAACATTTTCATAATATTGTTATAATATATGTATATATATATATATATATATATATATATAATATTGTTATAATATATGTATATATATATATATATATATATATATATATATATATATAATAACAATATTATGAAAATGTTGTCATAATTTTTTTTTAAACATAAAAAATCTGTCCCTGCTACATTTTTAGTTAAGTTAATATTGGTTTTTATAAATAACTGGCTTATGAAGGCGGCTTCGCTTACTTCGCTCACGTAAAAGAAAAAAAAAGAAAATCAGAAGAAATCTGAATATTGCATCAAAATCGGTTCAGCCGTTTTGGAGTCCGTAGGTAACATACATGACACACATCGAATTTTATGTATTCAGATTACTAACTAAAATAACGTGAATTGGAACGTATTTTAATAAACCAATGAGCGTTTTGTGACGTCACTTCTACATGTTCAGTTATAGTTGTCAAAGTAAACATTATTTTATTGCATTTTACAATCAAAATGGATGGTATTCAGCAATTTCATCAAAGTAGCCCATAGGAACCCAAGGTAGTGTCGACATGGATGAAAGTGTAGAGTTTTCAAGTGTACAAATGAAAGAACAAATTAAACCACAGTTTTTAGAAATAAAGTGTTTTAATTGTTTTATACACTTGTGGTATATTCTACATGAGATTCTATAAAATGAAAGCAAACATAACAATATCGCATGTACTTAATGTTTTTAAATATTAAATGTTAATAAAGTGCATCCAAATGTTCTCTGAAAAATCCGATCACGTATAGGAATGCACATAAAAGGTATTTACCCTTGGTATGTCTGTAGAGACATCACTGTCAGCATACTCGGGCAACATGGTCAGGTTGCTGAGGGGGTCCACAGACTTCTTTCGAATCATCGCCGATGACCGCCGACGAGACGTTGGTTCCACCATTTCAGGAGCCCCACTGTGGTAATACAATACTAGTTACAATAATTTAAGTGTAATTATTTTTAAGATATACCATTAAATAAAGTAAGTTATAAAACAAACTAAATAAATAAAAAAATATAATAAATAACTAAAATTATACTACAGGATTCGGATAATAACATTCAAAATTAAAATGAATTAACAAAATTTGGAGATTACGTAATACTAGCAGCGCCTTGCGGTTTCACCCGCGTAAGTCCCGATCCCGTGGGAATATTGGGATAAAAAGTAGCATATATATTAATCCAGGTGTCCAGCTATCTACATACTAAGTTTCATTGCAATCGGTTAAGTAGTTTTGACGTGAAAGAGAAACAAACATCCATCCATCCATCCATCCAAACTTTCACATTATTTATATTACTGGGATAAATAAGTGGGTATATTTTCTTTAACTTATTATTCTTTTAGAGTTGTTTAAAAAAAAAATACATTAACATAAGACAATAGTATATGATATATGTTTCTATTTTGGTTAAAGTCATAAAATTGGATAAAATCTGAATAGTGTTTGCGATTCATTCGTGTCAGTGATAAACAGGAAAAAAAAAAAAGAATGCGTAATCGCCCATACTTTCATATTTATTGAACATAAGACATTACTATTTAGTATTCCATAGAACTTTTAACTTGCTTAAAAAAAATTTCGTTGCATGAATATTTTCATAATTAAAGAAACTGCGAGATTAAAGACTTCGCTATCTGAATTCATGTCGGTGTCGTCAGTCCCGCAGTGTTTGAATCCTACCCAGTGGTAGGGTTCAAACGTCGTTTTTTTTATTATTTACAACCCTGCACAACAGCTCTTAGTCATTCAAATATAGAAATAAAACCCTACGAGATTAGTACTAATAAAGAGCATTGCTGTTTTAATAACTTACAGTGCTTCCAATCTTTTCTCAACCTTTTCGATTGCGTTGGCAATTTGAAGTAGATGTAAGTCTTCTTTGTGGTCTTTAGGGTTCGTACAACACATACATTTGAACAGACCAGATACACCTAACTCAAGAGAGCCACTCGTCTCCTCTGACTTGCCAAACCACTTCAGTAGACTTTGATTGTCCATTGTCTTTTTGGCCTCTTCTGCTTCTTTGCGTTCCATTTCCATTTCCTAGAAAGGGATCGTTGATCGGCACTAGTTTGGTACTTGTACAAATACTTAAGAATACTCATCATTCCAGTGATCGCAGTCATAAGTTTTTTTTTTTTGTAATAACTTCACACATCTCACACACGGGCGTCTGAGCCCAACCTAAGCAGAACCTGTACTATGGTAACCTGATTGATAAACATACTTATATATTTCATAATAGTTCTCTCTAAATTTCGGATATGTCTATGTAGTTTTTGTCAAAAATATCCAAAGTTCTTGACTAATAAATTAATACACAGGGAAAAATTATATACGTTTCAACATCCCTTGGCAAAAGTATTATATTTTGCAAACAGTTCTATTACAATTATATTAAGTATTTTTCAAGTTATGTTCCTTTTTTATCCTGTGCAACTGCATCATCATATAGTCTATCCTAAGTTCACTTAAACTTGCGAGTTTTTGTATAGGGACATCCTCAATATATAAGGTGGCGTGGATAGTAAACGACGCTTGGACCTTATATTTTTTTATAAAAGTATTTGCATGCTATTGTTATTAGGGAGAAGTATTATTACACTTTTACTTATAATAAACTATCCAGCTTTATAACCTTGTATTAGTTAGGAAGATTGCAGTACATTTCAGGTACAGGTGATAAGTCATTCCTCGCCTTGGGATAAGTGTAAGGAAGTGTAAATATTAGCAACACGTAATTTATCGCTATACGAAGCATCTTAAGATAGGATAAAGAAACGTCTATTACAATTTGTTATAACGCTTTAGCTGGTCATAGTGTAGTGGTTGATAAGCTGTTATCATATAAAAAAACTAGCTTTCGTCCGCGGCTTTGCCTGCTTTAATTTAGATTTTGTCATACACTATCCCTCGAGAACAGAGATTTTTTCCGGGATGAAAAGTTCGCTACTACTTTTTCTAAACCCTGGAATTCGTGTATGCAAATTTTCATGATGAACTTCGTCAAGCAGGCAACTAATGTTTACGCTACTTCTTATTGCCTACAAAAGATAACAAGTTTTCACTAACCTTAACAGTTTTTTTCTGCGCTACCTCCCTCGTTCCCCACGAAACGTTGTTCAAATTACATAACGAGTATATTATCAACAACATGTACATACTAGGGATAGTTATGTAATAAATAGTTATGTACAGTAAACAGACTATTTCTTGTGGGTGTAGCGCGGCTGTTATAAAGAATATGCCAAACGTAGCTACTGTAAACATACTCGAAGGTGCCATCCAGCCGTCCTGTACAATTTGTAGTACAATGCCGATGATAACAAACATCATGACCATAGCGTAAACGCAAGTAATTATATTTGCAATGAATAGCTGAAATGATAAAAAAACATTTGAATTATACCAGTAAACCAAAGCCTGATGATAAGAGAGTATCGTAGAAGTTTGACCCTGGCAACATTAACGTATCTAATAAGCTATTAAAACAAATTAGGAAAAGGATACAAACTCTGTATGGAATAATGCCGTGTTCCTATAATCAGGAAACGATTCGTTTTGCTTACGGGCGGTAAAATTTCGTTGAATTTTCAAGGAAAATTTTCATCTTGATTATAGGAACGCGGCATAAGTGTTTAAGAAATGGGCTGAAAATTAAATTCGTTCCAAATTTAAAATGTGCGCCGACTCTAGTGTCAACTATATATATATATAGTTATATAATATATAATAGGGAAATGTTAAGGATCTATAAGCGATCTCGTCTCGCAACATGTGATAGTTTATTAAAAACGCCTTGATATATTGATTAATTTGTCTCAAAATAAATAATCATTGATTGTGATTGATTCTGATAAACCTAAAATACTTTTAATATAGATATAGTGTATATTAATAGCATTTATTTGAGTGCTACGGGTTCGCGAACAACTGTTCTGATACCTTTTTCATATTTTGATACATGCATTACTTTTGCATGTGGATAGAGCACGTTTTTTTGCCAGTGATATATTAAGTATACAGGGTGTATTTGAAAAAGGAACACTTACTTAAATCACTGAAAAGACATGACTCTAGCATGCTGTTTCAACAAGAATTTAAAAAAAAAAAACTATCAGTTAACAAGTTCTTGGTATTTTTGCGTCTGTCTTTCATAAAAGTAGGTGATAGATATTAAATCGTACATATTTTTTGATTTTGGAATTTTTCATTCCGTTATTAAGAAAATCCATAAAAAGTACACCACACCTCGTGTGTGAAGGTTGAAAAATAAAATGCTGAGATTAAGCGGAATCCATATTCCGCTTAATATCAGCATTTTGTTAGGTGTGGTGTACTTTTTATGGATTTTCTTAATAACGGAATGAAAAATTCCAAAATCAAAAAATATGTACGATTTAATAATAAATAATAAAGTACTTTTTAATAGATATTCAAAGAAAAACAAATTGAAATCTGTTAAATAAATAATGTTATAATTTATGTGGCTTTTATTTTCCATATTAAGTAATATCTAGCTTTAACCCCTTAACTTTTTTCCCGATTATTTAAAAATATGATCACCCTACATACAGCCTGTATAAGTAGGCACATATATTTACTTACGATCATGAGGAGTTATCTCATCTGTGGCTTGGCTTTAAATCCAGAGTCAGGCTAATTGTTATCGGGGTAAATAAACGCTAAAAAAGCTATTGACGAATAAAATTATCTGAAAACAAATTACCTGTGTTTCAGACTTGCAAGTCAAGCAAATAATGATGAAAAGCAGAATAGGTACAAGGTTCAATATGAGTGCGTTGAAGTTGCTCATTTGGGTGATAGCATTAATGGCACCGATCATCATCAGGAATATAGTGCCGGGGCCGAGGATTGTACCAATCATTAACATCGACTGAAATACAAAGCCTAATTAGTCTAAATTATATAAACTCACTTACATACTCATATTTACAAACTCACAAAAAACTCGGTACACAATTATTGCATTTCTTTTTACGGCTGGTTTATTATTTTATTTTATTATTTAGGAATACAATGCAAAACTTCAGAATATATCTCACACTTAGATCTAAAGGCAGTTAACTCAAAAATTTTAATTTTTGAGTTATACACATTATCGGATTTCTTATTTCAATACCTACCTACCAATAAGTCAGATTTTAAACTATCACCATTATTCGACGCTAGACGCTATATTCACCAAAACGGGCTCAACTAAAAATAATAGAATAGAGTAAACTTTATGGACTAGTAAATATTTCTTACAGTAAATTTACAAAAATTGAGGCAGTATTTCACCCCGGCCCACTGCCTTCAACTTTATAAGGCGCAGGTTCGGCCGCATATGGAATACTGTTCTCATATCTATCTATTGTTCTCATATCTGGAGAACCTCCAGATTTTTTTTGCCTCGCTTTATGGAACAAATTGTCACCTGCGGTATTTCCGGAACGATACGACCTTCAAACCTTCAAGAAGAGCGTACTCCTATCGCAAAGGCCGGCAACGCACTTGTAACTCTTGAGTTGCAGGTGTCCATGGGCGACGGTGTCAGGTGACACCGTCGCCCATGGACGAGCAGACGGGTCACCTGATGGTAGGTTACCATCAGGTGACCCGTCTGCTCGTTTGCCCCCTATAGTATTACAAAAAAATTGATATGTACAAAATAATAAAACAAATATACATATATTGTTATGCAATAGATAATTAACTACAATAATCCAACTTTCAGCTCCAAAACATGATTAAAACACAAGATTCCCACAATATTTTTCTTCTAGATGCATATAAAATTCCAAAACTCCTGCAGTGCCCAGGGACACAGTAGGTACCTAATTAGTTTTCGCTTTTTCTGCTTTTTTGAGTTGTAGTGCATTTCTTCTCCAAGAAAAAAAAGAATTGCCGTAACCCATTTACAGCCGTCACCAAGGCTGTGCAGGTTCTTCATTTCTTGATCAATAACTCGGCAAACTTCGTTTTTTTGTTTTTTTTTTATTCCTTTATTTTTTTAATATTTATTTAATTACTTCCTAGACTGATGGCAAGTTAAAAGCGGCCTTCATCAACCAACATCTCTTTAGCGCGCGTAACAAAATTTGATTATCAATTAATGAAACATAGGGTTATAGCTAACCCCTAAATAATTACTTCTACACGTACCCTGAGGGAATTAGTGAACTTTTCCAACCAGATCTAAAAACATATTGAATTCATACCTGATAGATAATGTATAACAAAGATATATTATCATTCATCTTTATAGTTCTCTTGGCGTCTGCTAGTAGATCGAAGATATTGGCCATAGTGGACGGTACCCATCGACGGCGTTGATTGAAGAACTCATCGAATCTCTCCGGACAGTGTGTGAATGCATCAGATGCGGCCGAATACTCTACTCGATAACCGCGTTGGAGCAGTAATGTGCACAACCATCGGTCTTCTCCTAAAATGTTAATAAATTGTAATGCTTTGAAACAAATTTAGAAAAAAGTAAATATTGTAAAAATAGTTATGACAAACGAGTTGCGCTTGCGATGGTTAGAAGTAGACAGGCCCGGTTAGATGCAGATCACCAGAAGCCTCCATATAAGCCGTTCCGAAGGTGTTCTTGAAACATCGTGGTCTCTTATGCTCTGCAGCTATTCAGGATGGCACTGCTCTACTTATTCAGAGTTAAAAGAGATGTACTAAAAATGCTCACAAAAGTACGAGGAGAAAGGACCGGCTGTCTCCGCACCTTTTAATTTATGGTCCACACACCAAGAGCAATATTATTGGCACATTTGGAATAATATTCGGCACATGTAACTTAAAAATTGGGTTAAGGTTGATCGCGAGAAAACCCACATTTCCTTTGAAGTCCATGGTCCTTTATTGAAGTACCTTCATTATAATGTCATGCAATGTCAGCAAAGAAGATCATAAAAAAGAGAAGTTCGTTACCTTGATCGTACTGCACATAATGCCTTGCCTCGTGTGAAGTCAGTGTGTATTTCTTCATGACATTGTCGTCCATCAAACCCTTCGCTCGGAACAAAGAGAAGCATCCAGGACTACAAAGTACACAACCTATCATGTGTTCTGTCGCCTTTTGCAGCCAATGACCGATCGCGTATTCGAACATCTGGTACCAAGACATGAAACCTAAAACATTACAAGTCATATCACATACGCGACCCTGACTTGCTCGAAGTATTGCTTACACTCCCCAATCCAGCAATATGCCTTTTCTGCCATTTCATTCCTTCTTACCTAACTCTCCCTTTCAATATATACCCAATGTCCGCATCTTTAATACCCAAAGCACCCTGGTGACGGCAATAGGCTTGTCCCCTATGACTTAAGTACGACCAAATTAAAGTAGGCAAAATGTCGGTGTTTATTACGTATCTGCCTACCCCTTCCCTGAAATAGATTGCAAATCGATGTCGACTTCAGAACTGGATTCTATTCCATTTTTTTTTTTATATTGTCATTACGCTTCCTCGTAATCTAAATCACTAACAAACCAAACAGCTTTTTCGCTTAAAATATACAGAAGGTACACTTTTCTCCTAAAATATGGAAAAAAAAACCTCTGATAAATACTTTGCAAGTAGGTTGTGGACATTATTAAGCTTTGACTACTGTATTCAAAGCTCAATCATTTTCATAACAGAGATTTGAATATCATTGTTTATAAACAGAAGTACGGATTACTCACCAGAGCCCACTGGATGAATACGCCCGCACGCAGCTCCCAAGTTTTTATCCTTCTTCATGAGATCGATAAGTAACGTAACAGCAATCGGTTTGAAATCAATGTCGCCATCTAGAGCAAGTAGGTAAGTATTCTCTGCCATCATTTCCTTACGATCGACGGAAATCGGTAGGTCCATAAGACGGTGACCCAGAAAATAATACATGTACATAACCTGAAAGCCGATGGGATTAATAAATTACTAATCTTACTAATATTATGAAGGTGAAAGTTTGTGATGATGGGTGGATGGATGCATGGATGTTTTTTTACTCTTTCACATAAAATGGCGGCACGAATCGGGATAAAATTTGGCACAGAGATAGATTATAGTCTGAAATAGCACATAGACTTTTTATCCCGGAAATAATTACGGTTCCCATGGGATCGATTTCACCAAAATTTCCACACAAACGAATTCGCGGGCAACAGCGAATAATTGATAAGTTGGCGAATGAAGAATACCTATCCTATTCCTGAAATCAATAATACATACAAAAGTAGAAAAAAAATGAGAGAAAAGAAGAGATAAGATAGTCGGCAAATCGAAAAAACAATTAATATCTTCATACCTATGTTAATATTGTTTACAAACCAATAGGTAGGTGTTATACCAACGTGTTATAATTTTTAACCGACAAAAAAAAAAAGGAGGTTCTCAATTCGACCGTATAATATATTTTTTTTTTTTTTTATGTCTGTTCAGCCCTCACTCCGTTATTTATGAACCGATTTTGATTATTCTTTTTTTGTTAGATAGGGTATACCTCAAGGGTGGTCCTATATCAAGGAAGTCAGGATCTGATGATGGGATCTTGAAAAAATTGAGAGAAACCCTCGAAAATTGTAGGAACGAATAGTGTTTCTGTTTACTTTTTCAGCCCTCACTCCGTTATTTATGAACCGATTTTGATTATTTTTTTTTTGTTAGATAGGGTATACCTCAAGGGTGGTCTTATGTCAAGGAAGTCAGGTTCTGATGATGGGATCCTGAAAAAATTGAGAGAAACCCTCGAAAATTGTAGGAACGAATAGTGTTTCTGTTTACTTTTCATTACTTTATCAGGTATTGCGTTTAGAAATCATCATCATTTTTCATCATCATCATCATGATGATGAAAAAAACCATAAAATAAAATCTTTTTAACAAAAAATTAAACCGACGAAAAGAACTAAAAAGCAAAAAATAAATAAACCTTAAGTCTTAAGTATTGAGCTTATTTACATAAACTATCTAATTTTATATAAACTTATTTTGAGTCGGCGCCATATAAAATTTTGATAATTAATCAGTTTGTTGTTTGGCGCCGACTCAAAATAAGTTTATATAAAATTAGATAGTTTATGTAAATAAGCTCAATACTTAAGACTTAAGGTTTATTTATTTTTTGCTTTTTAGTTCTTTTCGTCGGTTTAATTTTTTGTTAAAAAGATTTTTCACATTACTTTTTTATAAGCACGGTACACCTGGAACCTCATTATACTATTCCAATCGTTCAATTCCAAGTTTCTAAAATATCTATAAATGATTAGGTATATGATTGTTTAATTTAGTTTATTTTAATTAGAACAAAATCTAAAAACTCATTTACCATTTAGTACCGACACAAAGGATTAAAATAGTAGTATACATACATATATTGCTATGCATATAAACTGTATAAAGGTTAATTTACCATGCGCAGAATAATAAAAATACATAAGTATTTTCAAAGTCGATAGCCTAACATTCGAACATGATCTGTTAGACTCAATAGTTGTAATGATAATTATTTTCTTATACCTGTATAGTTATGGTAAACTCTCACCTACGATTGATTTCTTTATAAATCAATTTTCGACATACGTTTCATAATATACATACTACATCCGTGAACTAGCAGCGTAGAAAGCCATACCAATAATAAGCCACATTGTTCTAACAGCAGCTCTTGTTGTTTGAGTTCATAAAGCTACAGGAGCAAGGGTTACATGTGATGTAGGTTGTATGCATGAACATAATGTTTGGCGGGTTTTGTGTGTAGCTATCAAGCACAAGAAAATTGTTTCAGTAACAGGAAGGTATTGTATACTGGAATGTAATTTCTTATCTTGTCATTGGTATTGCTATCTTACACAATACAAAATTGAAATTTTTTCTTCGAAAATAACTCAGTAGTTCATATTTCAATATCATGATTCGTGATAACAAATACCCGGTTTCTTTTGTTACACTTAATCGCTTTTTTTAATCAATATGTTGTCATATATTTATCTACTTTCGATAAGTAATTACCTGTGACCAACGTTTCCTGTGTCGGATCTTAGACTTGTCTTTGAGGTGACAAATTAATTTGTTTTTTCCAGGAAGAATCCATTCCAGTCGACCGCCATAAGGTGTGGGGTATTTTTTCGGTGGTCTGAGCCTGATGTTAGTGAGATGTACCTCGGAGGCAGCCTCGTCGATCGTGTTCACCAATACTTTCACGAATCGATTCACTTGGGAATCATCCACGCTATGGTCTGATACTTCGAAAGCGTCATCCATAAAAATATTAGCTGCGGAAATCGAAAAATATTATTACTAGGAGCATTAGTTTAATAATCCTCTTGCCCGCTTTGTCTAAAATTGCGTTCGATGGTAAAATTGAAAATTTACCTACTGGTTTTGACATAGACTTTCCGCTTGTAAATTGGGTATATGCCTATGCTCAAAATAAATTATTTTGCCAAGTGTCGCAATGAAATAACTTAAAATACTGTGAAAATTGTCATCCAGTTTCATTTTAACGTTTTTAATTTAGATTAAAATTGTTAAATTAACATTAAAAGTAAATGATTTGACAATACTAAGGAGTGACGTCACACCTTAGCATTTCATACAAAAATGTACGGACGCTACCATTTTGACGTTTACTAAAAAGGTACTGATTTGACTTGACAGTCATCTACCCTATTACTAGGTAGTAAATGGTTATTCCTAAGCTATTTTAAGCGTTTGGAAACGTTCTGTTCTTCCTTCTTGCGTCAAGAACAATCTACGTAAGCCTTTAAAAGGGTTTAAAGTATTTACTCTAATTACAGCTCCATAAAAAAAATGTCCTGTCGAACCATTTTGAAGAAGTACCTATCACGTTTAGCTTATGCAGTATCAACCGCATTGTCGAAGTTTAAAGAAGATACATTAGGAAGGCAAGCCATTTTTATTGTTATAAGCTATTTCTAATGATGCTGGATAAATTTGTAATGCAATTTGGCATACCGATATATGATATACTAGCTTCTAGAAATTTTTATCGGGAACCGTACATTTTTCCGGGAAAAGTAGTCTATGTGTCATTCCTGACTCAGACCGACAGACTAATCTATCTCTGGTCCAAATTTTACACTGATCCGTTTAGCCGTTCTGGTGTGATTGATTAACAAACATCCATATATTCAAACTTTCGCATTCATAATAGCAGTATAGTAAGATATCTAAGTAATAGGCGAAGAACTAGTAAAATACTAACGTATTCCGAAAAGCTTGTAAAAAATTTTTGTTATTCAATAGCTTCCTAATTTATTTTGGATTACCATACAAACTAAACATTAATATGGTAAACAATTGATTGTCTTACCTTCCAATTCATAGTAATCAGGATCAACAATGCCCAAATACTTCTGCGCAACTCGTCGTGCACTCTGGTCTTCATCCATCCGGAGGATAGACTTCAAGAACTCTATCATTTCTTCCTTCGTTTCGTGCCACATAGTAGCACAGACGTAAATCCTGTTCCACACAATATTTACATTAAAATTGACTAGCAACTATGCAAACAGTAAATAAATACTTAGAATATTTTAGTCACATGAAAAGAACGTACCAAAATGTCTCTTTAAAAAATTAAATAAGAAATTAAATGTAGGCGGTAAAAAAATAATACCTTGTTGCACAGTCAGTTGGTTTGACGTCTTTAGATACTTTGTCTATACTAGTAATAGAACGCTGATCATCATTCAGCGAGGATTCCTAAAACACAAAATATTGATTGTAAACAACACACAATCCGACTCACAAACATTAATCTTGTGTATGTTTTCGTAGATCTGTAGTGAAGTTTTGTCAAATAACTGGGGTTTATAGTTGTACAGTGACAAGAATGCTACTACAAAATCCCTAAATACGATTTTTTGTAACGAGACCGTTGCCTGGTCAATTAAAAAACACTTTTTTTTCTTTCAACAGCGCATGTGACGTGAAATGAGAGCGTAAAATAGATCTGTAATTACCTCGAAATAAATATCTTGGTCGTCATCCTTAGTCCTATTTAAGAGCAGAGACTGGTCTATAAGGACTCCAGTGTACCAGGGCTTAGCAAACAGTTTATCCGTAGCAGCAAGTCGTTCGCAACGCGGCTGCCAAGTATGGATAGTAATCCATGCCTGTGATAATAGCCATAATAGCCACACCCACGACATTTCACGAGCGATAAACTCTTTTAGGAAATACACTAAAATAAAACAGATATTAAGGGTGGAGTACAATTTCAAGTAATTATTATATAAATTGGGTACCTACATGTTAAGCAAGTTTTGTGATCAATATAAAATGTGTGTTACAATAGGTTATAGTTTATTTACTTCACCCAGGATTTGTGCTACCCAAGAATAGAATCATCTTAGAAACTTAAAGAAATAGCGAATTTCTTAACAACGCAATCAAGTGCACATTCGCTTAAAAATAATAAAATCAACACCCTTACATATTTAGAAAAGTATTTGCTCTAACGTTAGTTCGAAAAATATTGTGTCTATTTTTTTAACATATTAAAGTGTATAATGACAAATTCAAGGCTGAAAAAACTTGTTAGATTGACATGGGCTGCATTTTATCATGTATTTTAACTATACAGAATATCTTTAACTATATACATAACATCCTTATAATTTTCTTTTCTCAAAAAAACGCAGGTGTCTAAAAGATTTATTATTATTAGAGAGATACTCCACCATTTTCACAAATGATCTTACTAGCTGAGTAAGAATTCGTAGAAGGCAAACAGTAAAAGACAACAAAAAAATATATTGAAGCAGCGTAGCAGTGCTAACGGTTCAGCCAGATTATTTCATATTATAGCAAAACTTACCCGGTGGAATATCGAAGAATAGATAATCTGGTATGGTGCCATGAAATGCACACGGATCTGAATTGTTCAAACCGCAGAAGACAATAAGCAGATTTATTGTAACTGGTCCGACCAGACTAAGTGCGAATGTGAAGCTGAAGTTTTGTATAAGGATCTTGCAAGCAGTTTTTCCAACAGTGTAACAGACATATGCGGCTGCCACTTGAATTAACACTACCCATAAGGCAGCACCCCATGTAGCTGGCAGTGACACTGAGTCTCCAATTAGGTCGTATCCTAGCATACCTTTAAATGGATCCTTTACTACCCGGACCTATGAAAACAATCACATATTCAGAACCACTTATATATTTAATCTAGCTCTTAATTTACAAAGTATTACAGAAAAGTTTACTCATATGTGAGGGTCGTAGAGTAGGCCACGTGAATGACGCAAAGAGTTTGACAAATTTTTTATCTTGGAATTGATTTTCTAAATTTACAGATAAAGTTACGTAGTAAGAAAAGGGTGACATGAATGAAACTACAGGTCCTTTTTAATATCAACAAGGACGTTGGTGGAATATCCGGAGCTGTCCAAAAATATCCGCATAAAAAAAATTACCAAAAATCGTTCACTTGGGTAATATCTTTACTGCAATATGTGTCTACAATATGTCCGGCCATTGCAAAAACATTTCAATGCAGATAAATATTTCCGGACATGGAAAAACATTTTAATGCCATAGAATTTCAATTGATGCCATAGAAAAAAAATAATTAAACAAAAATATTTTGGGGAATATGTCTGAAAAGTACGACTCATGTTTGTCTTGTACACGGACTACAAAATCAGGCAATAATGGCTGACGAAATCATCCGTGAAGAATAGAGAGAATATAGCAACAAAGCAGGGCGTCTCACTCACGGCAACCTTCATGTCACTTAAAAAGGGATGAACCTATGCTACATAACGAAACATCAATAGAGCTGGCCGAGCAATAAATTAGTATTTTCGATTCCCATGTTATCGTCCTGCAACATATGAAAATTCATCTGCCATACTAAAAATGTGTGGTTACATGGCCGAGCCACACATATAATACTGTCATATATTGTATAGTCTGGCTGTAATTGCTAGCAAATGTTGCCGGCAACTGTATTGCAGCCATACATTGCAGTAAAATATTGCCCGTTTAGAAGCACCTTAAGTTAGGTGAGTAAGAATTTTAAATATGTAACTATTAAATATATTTTAGTAACAAAAATAAACAAAAAGTAAAATCTTTGTTAAAATCTAATTATTTAGGCATTTACATTAGTGTATGAGTTAACAAATTTATTACGTGTCATTATTACATTACATATATAATTATCGACAGTATATTTGTCACAGAAATTATGGACATTCGACATTTAAATCAACACTTAACATCTGACATGATATCTTAAATCTAAATTAGTTTGTGCGATACCGAATAAACGCTTTCTCACTCAGGCGATGTTGATGAATGTAATGATACATACAAGCCAATTATTATTTGTTCGTACCTCAGAAATATTGTAATTACGTTCACTAAATGCACTTCCTACATGAGAAAAAAATGTCATTGCGTCATCATTCTGAATGCTCATAGACGCCAAAATACAGCACATGAAAATTATTATTTTCCAGATGGATAGGAATCGCTGGCTATAATATCTAGTTATTTTAAGCCCTTCGCGTAGTTCTTGCAAAGTTCGTAAACCTGGAATAAATTATCATGTTACAATTTAAATTGTTTTTTTTATTTAGGAAACACGTTTTATAGTGTAATTGGTGCAGCGCGACCTGTAGTGTAAGGGCAGATTTCAAACTTGCATTTAAGAGGTTGCAGATTCGAACCCACTCATTTAACTACTGAAATAAACAAAAACCTAATATAATATATTTTGAAATTTATATATCGCAATCTTATTAGAATATGATTATTTTATACTTTATATTGGGGAGGTTTTATATTTAGCGAAATAGACATTCTATAATCACGGAACTTTTCAAATATTTCAGAAGGTGAAATTTAATGTGCCTTTTAAATAATTGTCTTCAGAATATCTACATATTACAGAGCTTAAAATAATCTATAAAGTGCGATTTTAGGGCTAATAATTGTAAAGGAGCATTGCTATTGTACTTACCTGGAGTATGCTTTCCCATAGAGCCAACGAAGTTTTCCCACCAACCCAATGATATCAAAAAGCACGCTGCAGGAATAGTCCACAGAATATAGTTTTGGGTGAGTAAAGGCCAAAGTACGAAAGCAGTGGCTTGAGCAGACACTGCAAATACGTCTATAGCTATCTTTGTCAGATAGCGGGAGTCAGTTCTGTCTCTGGAGATGGCGTTCAGAATACCTGGTACTATGCAGACGGCATTCATCAACATAGCACCTTTAACAACATCAAGTTCTGGTAGAATTATCAGTATCAACATCGCTATTCCGAATGTATGTAATGTTTCTATTACGAAGGCCTGAAAGTCAATAAAGCCAATATGAATAGGGGACCCCGATGTGGCATTGTACTATTTGCTAGTATAAGACTTAAATAGACTTCTAGACATTCACGTTTCAGATCTGACAAAACAACTCAGAGGTCAAAGGTGAAGAGAATGCTCTGCGTAAGCATTGACTTCAAACCGTGTGAGATTTTTAGATACTCATACAAGAATAAACGTACCAACGTACGTATTTTATGTTACAGAGTACCCTACGTCAAAACCTGCACAGTTCAAGGAGCTCAGCGATCAAGACATCCGCAATCGACAAATAGAAAGACGAACCAATCAATTTAACAACACATATTATATCGACTTACCGCGAAAAATTGTCCAAAAGTTGCTTTTTTAACTCTTTTGAAAAAACATATTCTTGAAGATCTGAGGAGCACGCCCACTTCAGGTATACTGAAGGCTATTAAAATTGCCCAGAGCCATGTTATTCGCTCTTCTAATGAATGTACTGTTATGAATTGTTTGTCCAAATCTGTAATGGAAAAAAATATCAATAAATGAAATAATAAAATATTGGTCGAGATCCACAGCAGTCATCTATCCAAATACGTACCTACCTATTATTATAATAGCACGTATGATATCAAAATATACATTGATACTTTTACTTGTCAAGAAGAACAAGTAACTAAGTAATGCTGGTCAACACTAAAGTGCACACGGTTATTTTTAAATCGTGCATCGGATAGTACAGTACTACAGCCTACCAAAGGAAATCATTACATAATTATATTTATTATTATATCCAACATATATTATCAACGTGAAAGTTTGTGAGGATGTATGGATGTATGGATGTTTGTTACTCTTTCAAACTACTAAACCGATTGCGATAAAACTTGGTAGGTATGTAGATAGCTAGAGACCTGGATTAACACATAGGCTACTTTTTATCCCGATATTCCCACGGCACCGAGACTTGCGCGGGTGAAACCGTGGAGCGCAGCTAGTTAGAAATAACAATACCGGTACATTAGCCGATATTTTTCGAACTCTTTTGTGATTTAGGTATGCTCACCTTTACTATGTTACTTTTTTCTTCTATTGAATTTAAAATAACTTAACCATACAGTTAAGTTTTAATGTCATACGTCATTAAAAGTATATTTAGTAAAAACGTGATAATAAACCTAGGTAGTGTGGAATAATGTCAGATTAATTGCGGGGTATACCTACTTTATAAACGCATTAACGATTTACTAGGTATACATAATACTTAACTCTTAAGGCTTTGTTACAATGCAGTATCTCCTTATCCTTTTTTAGTTGTGATGTCATAAAGAGCAGTGTTCCTTTAGATATAACGGCAGAGCCAAGCACTATACAAAATATAAATATGAACGCTAACACTTTAATAGCCTTTACACTGGCATCTATGCAGACAGTTGATGCCATAGACCCACTCTCCTTCTTCACTGGTAGCTCTCGAAACAGATTCCATCCTTTTGTCTCTTGGGCTGTTCTTTGGCTGAGGGAAAAATAAATTTAAAAAGTAACCTGAATCTGATTGATACTAAAAAAGGTCATCACACACTATACCGTCACGGTAACGGCACGGCTCTAACCCAGCAATAAAGTTATCATTCAAATCTGAGCATTAACACGTGGTCGTATGATATATTTCATAATGTCAATATGAAAAAGCCGACGGCGGGCAGTAAGCGCGTATTGATATTATAAAATGTATTATACGACCACGTTTTAAAGCTCAAATTTGAATGACAACTTAATTGCTGGTATGGAGCCGTGACGGTATAGTGTGTGATGAGCTTCATACGCCTTTCCTGATTCTCTTATGAAAATCCCCCAATTTATCCAAGTTACAAGATCAGCTAAGGAGTCAACTGCTATCTATCAGAAGGTAAACACGTGCGCAGTCGGTATATAGGTACTGATATGATCTGACGTTTTGCTGGCTCATAGCAGCCTATGTTCTTAAACGATCTGTTTCTTTTCATGAACGTCCCTGTGAAGACAGATGGTACAGCAGGGAAACTAAGAGACGAGGCAGGCGGGTTCACAGTTTCTAGATGTTTCTGGAGCGGTAGACGTATCGACAACGGACACTCTGAGGAACCACTGTATTAATAATATCACCCAGATGGCCCAATAGATAGCGGGCCGTCATTCGGCTAAAGGGCCATTTACACAGGACAGTGTATTCTCGACAAAAATCGCAAGTGCAAAATAATATGTATATACTTCGTTTATATTATGTACCCAATGTGTTATCATTATCATTTTCGTCTAAAAATGTAACTTCGTGCCTTTATGAAATTAGATTCAGATAAAAAATATGAAGGTATGCAGCATTATTATAAAGATAAGGATGCTTTAAATGCTCGGGGTAGATTTTGAAGTATATTTTTGTATTTGTTGTTTCTGTATTTGTGATATTTATATACATTACATTTTATGTATCAACGGTTCATTTACTATTGAGAACGTAAATAATTTTGTGAAAGTTAAAAGTAAACATGTGTGCGCTGAGGAATTTTTAGCGATAACACCCATAGCTGTTTTATACCATCGTACCACTCGTCATACTTAATCAGAAAGGGGTAGGATTTGACAAGGTTAGCAACGCGAGGAACTGTCCAGGTATTGCAAACGTCTTTGGTCAATAGTGACTGCTTTATATGAGCGTACTCAAATGCTTGTTGCATCAAAAAAAAAAGCACTTAACAAAAAATATAAATATAAAAATAGTTAATTATGTATTTATACGGGAATTATCGCGATCACAAAATAGTATAACATACCTCTGAATTGCCCTATTGCGGCCCTAAACCGGCACCAATTCACTTTCAATGCGACAAGCTGTCCTCTATGTAGAGGCTGTCTCAACGCGGAGGAAACGGTCGCCCACGTTGTCCTGGAGTGCGAGGGAGTGGCCACACAACGGGCAAGTATCCTCGCGGGAGCGAGGTCGCTCCCAGAAGCTTGTTAACGCCTCAGGAGGCTTCTGTGCTTCTGGAAGGAGCTAGGGAGGCTCAACTAGTCAGCCTATCTAAACGCATAATGGACAGCCTATGAGTCTAGATGCGGAAACAGAGCCCTATAATAATACCTCTGAATTGCCTGACGTTTCGACCAGTTTGCACTGGCCGTGGTCACAGGCTGACTCACGTTACTTCCCGTTACGTGACTCGCGGTAATTCCCGTATAGGTAAATAAGTAGGTAAATAATTTAAAAGTTAGTATAAAAATAGTGTCAACAAAATGAATTTTCGAGGGCATTTGCATTAAGTTGCTAATTTGACTTAAGAAATACGCTGTAATTGATTGTAATTTAAAAAGAGCATCAATGGTTTATAATGGTGTATTACGCCTTCCTCTCCTGTTTTACCTATCTCTCTATCTCTCTCCCTCTCTCTCCCACAACTACATACTACTAAATAGGAAACCATTTACTCTAGTTCATCCCCGTCGTCGAAGAGTGGCGTATACTCCGAGTCAGAGTCGCTGTCGTGGTCGACGCCCTTAAAGCCGGGTGTCCTGGGTTTGCTAGCCATTCCTTATACCTGTAAAAAACTGTAGACATGACAAACTAGTTGTGTATTACTATATTATTCAGGAATTGGTAAAACCGATTGATGATAAAATATTTTAGCAGGGTTCGGATATTTCCAGACTTCTATAACGCGGAGGAGATGGACTTTCCTGGACATTGTTTAATATACAACTCAATTGGTAAACAACCATACATACCGCCTGTAATGTATGTAGGGTAGTACTAAATAATAGTTATATGCACTACTTGTGCTTATTGTAAAGATCACAGGTTAGTCAGTATTGCATGAGCCACAGGCGAGTGCAGACGTGTCAGCTTGCGTATCTATAGTGAGTGGGCGAGCCAGTGAAGTGTACATATGCACGTGGTATACACCATACCGCCTATTAATAAACGGTTACATGTGTACCCTCGCAACACCCAGTGACGCAAGAAGTCAGACGTCTGGAACCATATCTCCTCCTTCATGCAGCTCTGGTGTCCCTATTCTATATTCTCTTCGAATAGACTATTAAAGAATAGCTGCTACTAATACAACGCAAATAATAAAAGCGGAGAAATCCTAGTGACCCGAAATACAATCTTCCACCTAGTTTGGGTGGCAGGTTCCCACGGTATAATTACACACTATGCAAGCACTCTTAATTGTTATAATGTTTTGTATATTGTGGAATTAAAATAATGATATTATGAATATCATTATTGTTCGTCACACGCATAAAAAACCACTATTATAATAATGATATTTAACCGCAGTCTGCATGGCGGAGGTTCTTTCCCAGTCGGGCGGCTTAAGGTCGAGGAAAAATCGGAAATCCACAGGGCTAAATCACTTTTCCTAACTTATGTTTGACATTGTTTCTTGCATTTATAATGAAAGAATTATTAAAATAAATAAATAAATACATTATTTTATTTCCATTGAAAGATTTTGAACGTGCTCCCAATTTCAATTTACCGACACCAGATCGAGTAGATATTTGTTTAGTTTTTTCTAAACACAATAATTCAAAAGAAACTTACTGTTGTTATCAAAGAAAATTCCTGAATACACACATAATTATATCATTATCACACCTCTATAACACAGAAAGTTTCGATTGACAATAATAAATGCCGAAACTTAAAGTAAACAGTCGAACAATAACTAGACAATCAACAGGTACAGGCCCGCCGGCTTATAATCCACCTATAAAACGACACGGTCATTACGATATCAAAGTTGATTACACGCTTATCAATAATCGTAGATCAATCGCGTTGTGATTTACTAACCTGTTATCTTGTATTTATGTACATTTTTTGTTTATGAATAGTGCGATATTTAAATGTATTGTGAAATATAAGTAGGTACTACATAAATCGCCAGGTGGTCGAATTTCGACCATACGTTCATTTTGTGTTTTTTCATTGAATAGTGACTTGAACTGTCTTTGTAAAGGCTTACGTACCATCACATTACATACCAACATATATATATGCAACGGATGCGTTTAGCTGTATCCATTTTCTGGTTATTAGGTAGATTTCGAAGAATGTACCTATTGGTTTTGTACCAGTGGTCAAGTTTTTCAAAAAAAATTTCACAGGTCTAGTTATGATCCCTAGACCCCAAAACAACCGCCAGTTAAAAAAAATATACATATATATATATGTGTATGTATTTTGTACCACAATTATACCGGCACGATAGAGGTCGCAATTATGCACCGATTGTTTTCAAACTTGGACGAAAAATCAACAGGGCAAAAATGAAGGTTAAGTTCGTGAAGGGAGGGACGCAAAGGGAGGGACTGGGGGGCAGAATTTCAAAAACGAAATCTACCTCTGCGGGCCTTCTGCGGACCCCGATTTTTATTTTTATTTGTAACATACTGTTTAAAAAAAATTTGCTTCTGTACATAAACTAATGTATTCTAAATTCCACGTTTAAAGAATTCTAAGAATTCTCTTCACATATAAACATCTCTGCTAAAAACTTAAACAGCTACATTTTCAGAAAGTATGACGTAGAATAAGAACTTCCGGGAATGATATTCCTATTTCATACTGTCAGATAGTAAGGCCGTTTTAAGGGCGTTTATTAGCCTCTGCCAATGGGGTAATTCTGCAATGGATCAGAGGGCATAGTAGTTCATTAGGGAACGACGCCGCCGATGAGTACTATACTACTGCCACTTCTCTTTAAACAACTTCGCTCATGGGTAAGACAACGGCCTCGTGAAGCGCACAACGGCCGTTGGGCCGACACACCGGGCTGTAGGCAGTCTAAACTGGTGCTGACGGAGGTCTCACCACGTTTAACTTGCAGACTGCTCAGTCTTAACCGACTCGACATCAGAATAGTTGTAGGAACCATAACCGGCAGGCAGCCCTAAACCGGCACCTATTCACCATCAGTGCGACAGACAGTCCTCTATGCAGAGGATGTCTCCACGCGGAGGAAACGGCCGCCCACGTTATCCTGGAGTGCGAGGGAGTGGCCACACAACTGGCAAGTATCCTCGCGGGTGCGAGATCGCTCCTAGAAGCCTGCGAACGCCCCAGGAGGCTTCTGTGCTTCTGGAAGGAGCTAGGCTGGCTCAACTAGTCAGCCTATCTGAACGCAAAATGGGCCATCTATGAGTCTAAATGCGGAAACAGAGCCCTACACCAATACCAATACCGATATTCCTATATATTATATTTTGGGAATGTCCGACTAGTTTCGGGCCCAACGGGGGTCCTTTGTTTAGCAAGGTCTGAAGCGACCGACGTCGACGCGTAAGGTTGTTTGGAGGACGCTGGAACTAATCAGGTATCCCCGAGATAAACACGTGTTTAACCGTTTTCAATAAAGATGACAATTCAAATTTACCTATTTTTCGTTAGTACGATACAATTTCCTATTTTGAGCTAGTTATAAGATATTTAAGTGTACCTGGTTTTTCAGAATATAGAATACCATAGGTTGTACAGTACAACATGACATTAGGAATGTCAAAATTGCTGATTCCTTGTTGACACTCTTCTCAGTAATTATATTATCACCCTGTTATAACCAGTTCCAATTTTAATAACATGTTTACATTTAGTTATTTCTTGCTTTAACGGTTATCACTTTTGAATACGAAAGTGATAACCATTCTTTATAATAACAATAAATAAAAAAGCAGTATTATTATTAAAAATTTATTAGATAGGTACATTAAAAAATAAATATCATAATTAATAAGAAATACTGTCACTAAATACTTAATATATTGAGAATATCCAAACTTTTTCAGCAGAACACGCCTATATAAAATATTACACTACTGAGTCAAACGTACTTTACAACCGAATATTTTAATAATAATAAGTCGTGTATTTACTCTTGGCACGAAGCAATAAAATGAGAGGAAAGGCTTTATACTTGGTTTGGACAAAGATCAGTGTCCCAAAATTCGTTTACAAATAATAATAATAACTTCACACATCTCACACACGTCCGTCTGATCGACGAATCGTTTCTTGATTATAGGAACCGGGTATAAGTAATTTTCTGTACCACTGACAAGGTATAATCAAAATCGCATGATGAGCAGTTGAGTAATTGAATAAATAACAAACAAATATACTGATATTCGCATTTATATGATATTAGTTAAGATCCAACTAACAGGCATTAGTCTATTACTTTATCGAAGTAAAAGAGTACCTCTATATAACACAGTGGCGTAGCTACCGGAGGGCTAGACGGGGCAGTGCCCCGGGGCTCCCAAGCTCAGGGGGGCCCCTCGGACTCTGACTTACAAAATATAAATTGAACTAGTGAAAATTTCTCCCACATTCGGAATGTAAATAAACCAGATTTTTTTAAAACCAGAAGTTATCAGGTTTGTACTAGAGTTGTGACTAAATGCTAATTATATTAAATTGCGTACTTGCTTGAATATGGAGTACGACGAATCTGGAGTACATCGAATTCAGAACACGACGAATACGAAACAAACGACTTTAAATAGTTTATTTGGGGCCCTAGTTTATTTTTTGCCTCAGGGCCTTTAGTTACCTCGCTACGCGACTGCTATAACAGGAATATATAGTTATAAAAAAAACGTTATTTATTTTGTAACTGCATCGATGTCGAATATTCGAACCGTGACGTAGTTTGTCAGATGCACAGTTATTTAAAACACTTGTAGCGGACATTGGTATCTCTGATGTGATTAAACAAATCTTATCACATTATCAATTTAAGCGTCATTTGTTTGGCCTTTGTTAATAAGTAGATACTTCATTACCAATAAATTGTTGATATCGTATTATAGCATGATAAATGAAGTTTATAAAAATTTACAAAATATAGGCCATGGTGAATATTTGTTGCACACATAAAACTGCATTACACTACATGCCTACACACTTATGGCTAAATAACGTACATCAACCACACATACACAATTTTCATAAAAAAATCACAGAGTTCATTTATATTTCACACATTAGTTAAAAAAACTGTTATATTAAACAGTGGAGGTTTTAAAACTACCATTTAGTCTATTTCCAAACACATATGTCTGAACAACTTTCCCTCATCATTTTCATTATATATTTACACACGTTTTATTCTTAATTCAGTTCTCGCTGTCACTGGCAGCGACTTTACTATAATCCTGTACATCTTTTCCATAATCTTTAGGTTCGTCGTGCTTCGAAAAGTTTCCCATCGCCACTTGCGCTATAGTATCCACAATACTCGATGTATTCATATAAGGATGACTCGATGGCGGCACAGATGTCGTGAGATCTTCCGGTTTGTTTAATTTCAAAGGTTTATTATAATCCGATAAATAGTCGGGCATGGTCGTTTTCTTTGTCAGTTCTAACATCTGATTTAAAAATGACTCTCCACCAACTCGCGATGGCATGCTAAAATCTGTAGCTGTATCCATTGTATCCGATTTGACAGTTTCGATTTTAGAAGAACTGCTAGTTTCACACATTTTCATAGCATCCAATGGATTTTCCGACTTCCCTTTACCGATACTTCCGAAATCAGGTGGTAAATAATCTTTACCGCTATTTTTAAGAAGGTCGTGAGGAGACTTCATCAACATACTCTGATCCAATCCAGCTTTAGTGGATATAGGACTACTAGTGGAAAGGGGTTTCATCAGAGATTCTTGCATTTTGATCAACGAAGGTGATAAGAACATATTATTAGCCGCTAATGTAGATTTCGACATAGGATCTGGTATTCCTAGTATTCCTGCACTAGAGTATTTACTAGCAGAGAACAGAGCATTAGCGATGTCTGCCGAACTCATCATAAGATTAGAAGCAAGACTCGCAGGTATAGGAGTACTGGATGATGTGCTTGTAGCTGTACTACTGGGTGTTTTATCATAATTTCCAATACTGCTCGTTAAATTTTGAAGAGAGGCGGCATAAGATGGTGGGTCAGGTAGTTTACTGCCGGATAAACTAGCCGCAAGACTAGACGACATTCCAGGTGTAAGACCAGTGAGCATGCTATTTGCTGCAGCTAAACTTTCTAAACTAGAAGAACCCATTGGCAGAGGCATGTTAGGCGTACCTAAACCGAGAGCCATACTGGTTAGCATATCTAATCCAGTTGGGTATGTTGATGGAAGTGTAGGAGTAGCCGATTTAGATGCCGATTTAGAAGATGTAGGTAGTACTGGTATATTCAGTTGTGGAGTTTCAAATTTATGAGGAGAGCCAGATCCGATGCCTGAGGAGACATTTATAGGCGGTACACCTGCTGGCCGACTGACCATCTGCTGCAATGTACTAACAGACAGGAAGTTGGGTACTGTTGTGGGTTGACTAGGCTTTGATACAGGTATTGGTTGAGGAACTGCCAATAAAGCATCCAAATCCATTTTGTCATCATTTTCAGAAGAACAACCTAATTCATCCCTTATAAAATGCCATAATAAACCATCACTTTGCTCTCGTGGAAACTTGGCACTTAAAGTACACTTTAACTTATCCAAGTATGTGATGTCTGGTTTAAAGCTGTCTTTAAAGTCAACAAAGGTATCATCAGGAAATGAAAAATAGTACTTTATGCTTTTCCGTATTTGTTCCATGGCATGAGTTGATAAATGACTGTCATGTACCATGTTGTACTGCAACATTAAAGGTCGTGGATATTCTGTAGGTCTTTGTTCTGGTGGAGGCATTACCCAGAAGAAAGTTAGTGAAGACTCCAAAACTGGGCTCTCTGGGTTGTAAGGGGCTGAAACAAACAATATATATAATATTCAAAACACAAAACTGTTAACCAGTCAAAAGAACTTTTTAATTTACTAACAAAATCAGCCAAAAGTACTTTTAACTGCAGGCTCTCTCAGGTACTTTTGACTGTATTTTTATTAAGTTTCGACATGTTGCTGTTTGCTTTATTAAGGTGACTCCTGACAAGAAGACAACAACAAGGTGCAATATTGCTGAATATATCTCTAATTATAATGATGTGTATAATATAATGATATTTTATTAATTTCTATACTTACAGCAAATAACTCCAATACATGGTATGTAAGATATTTCACTTGGTCCTCGCATTTTAATTTGATACTCCAACTGGTTATCACAGTCCCTCAAACTTGGCATGGCTGGATTAGTTGGATGCGAATGATACCAGCCAAGCAACAGAAGTCCCAACTTTTCTATTTCCATTTGTATTTCCAATTCCACTAAAGCTCTGGGTCTCTTGTCATTTTTACTGATTAAACAAGGGAAGGTGTGTGTTATCATTAGATCTGTAACATTTGAAAAAATGAGGTCAAGTTTATGAGGTCAGAGATTTAGTGTAGTTTACCGCTATTAATGAGAATACAAGTAATGTATGAAACAAATCTATTTTATATGTTTAAAAAAAAAGGAATTATTTTCACATACTATGACTATTCAGATCCCAAGTTCCAGCCAGATACCCATAAACCTCTTCCTTCTTCAAGTGACAATGTATATCTAGTACAAGACTAGCATTTGAACTGACTGACACAAGGAACGGTTGGACTTTCCCTGCTGATGAAAATGATATAGCTTCTATCAACATGTTGGCATCACTGTAATGTGCCAACACAAACATATTAGAATATTATGGTAAATAAGAATTGTTTATCAGAAAAGGTTGTATTTCATGTAAAACTTACTGCTGCATCATTCTGTTGGGTACAGTGTTGTGTTTCATAACTACCCTCTGTGGTGGAGGTTCAGGAGGATTTTCTACTTCCATTTCTACCTCTTCTGTAATCGAAAATTTATAGAAATTTCAAAATAAATGAATGTTCAATTTGAATCACGCACAAAAGGTGTTTATAAAATACAAGTTTGTAAATACGCTGACGGGCAGGCCATGTAAAGGTATCAGTAGTTCTGAGGCTGAAAAGATGTCAAATACTTCAGGACAAACTTCACAGAAAATGACGATAATTTGATCGTCTTTTTCTGTGTGTTTACCTTAGCTGGTTGCTATAAAAATGTTCTTGGTTTGATTTTTTTATGGTGAGTAGGTTGCTATCAGTGGATGATCAGAAAAGCAGAATTTTTAGTGGTGTGCATCACTGAGTGAAACCACAAACCAGGAGCCGCGCGAAGGCTGAAAGCATTTCCAAATGTGGGGAGATGATTATTTCATTTTCATCTATACAATACATTCATATGAAGATTTGATTTGAATATCAATATATTCTTAATAAATTTCCCGATAAACATGCGACAATCTTAGCAGCTATGATTTGTTTTGTGACTGGAAGGTAATATAAGTATTAAGGTAAATTCTACATGCTCTAATATGTATGTATGTAAGATATATAATATGTATGTAAATCATCTCACTTTTAAACTAAAAACCAGAGTTGATGGTAATAAATCTCTGCCCTGCGGCTCTGCCCTGCTCTGCTCAAGGGTCATGAGTCATGATACAATTAACAATAGTCTTATATTTTTATTTAAAGTAAGAAAGTCTAGGCAAGTACATAGGCCAGCTTATGGTAAGTTACCAGTGCTGCATATTACTAATCCTGTCTGCTTCTATGAACCTCTGGCGATTGAACTTTTAACAACAAAAAAACGCACTCTCCTTTTAGTCCTACTTTTTTTTTTATTGTGTGGAAACCCCCTCAGGTCATTACCTCACCGGGGCTGCCAGTGAAGTGGTATGTCAGAATCGAACAGACTAAAACCACACAGTGTTCCGACACAGCTTTTGCGGATATACTAGAGTGAGTGAGTGAGTGAGTGAGTTTATCAGTAAGTAATCAATTTTGCATAAAATTATCATTTCTGCATATGCAAAAATATCTCTACTAATTGAAATAAGCCATTATTATTAGATAGACCTAGTAGTCTCACTAAGGGGATAGCAGTATACAAAAAAGCAAAATAATGTGTTTACTTTATACACATATGGACCATAATATCTTTGAAATGTGACCTGTTAAATCTATTTAAATAATATTGCATTTTAATAAAGAATAATATCATCTTCAAAAGCAAAAAGGAATACCATCAGAATGCATATTTTCTCTTTGCAATTGTTTCTTGCGAAGATAAGTGGCTTTTATTGTATCCAGTTTCTTTCCTCTATATTTGACAGAAGCCCAGCCACAGCCAGACCTTTTATCCGGGTTGATAATTCTTTTACAATGTATTGCCCATGCTGATGGAGAACAAAATATTGTTTCAGTTTCATGAGACTTTATTTTGCCATCTGATTGTAAATCACCAACAAACTTTTGGCCCTGTAATAAAGATTAACAATTACAAAACTAGAAAGTACAAAATATTACAAGATAGAAGAGGGTAATATTTTTTAGTGTAACATCTAGACATAATGAGTTATGAGGAAGTATAATACATACAAGGTACTCTATTGTCATGGCTGCTATTCCAGGTTCTAGCATTTTTTCTTCTAAGAGCATCTGTAGTGTAACACCTCTCCCAGGTATTGACTTATTGCCAGGCTGTGCTTCACTTTCCTAAAATTAAAATAAGAACATTTACTTAATTTAGTATTCCTCATATACTTCAATGACTGACAAGATAGTGAAGGATAATTTTAAATATGTTTTTTAAGGAGAATTAATTTAGCATGAGTAAAGGTTCATTCATTCAACCTGATAAAAACAAGCAACAAGTCCATTAAAATTTCATTATTTCATTTCACATATGTACAATGAAAAATCTTTTTACAAAAGACTCCACAGTACTTAATTATACAGAAAAGAACATGTCTAGTCCACCTATCACATATTAAAACTTTTTATTTTACAAAAATTTATTCATTTTGCTGCACCTACTAGAGAGATTTACAGCAAATATCGACAAATTTATAAATTCATTGGAGAGTACTACAATATATTTTTATCACTACATATTATAAAACAAAGTCCCCTGCCGCATCTGTCTGTCTGTTCGCGATAAACTCAATAACTACCAAACATATTTTCATATGGTTTTCACCAATAAACAGAGTGATTCATGAGGAAAGTTTAAGTGTATAATTCATTAAGGTTTTGTGTTAAACAGCTGAAATATGTTGAGGATTGTTGAAGATGTCGAAAAAATACTTTGCTACCCGTGCGAAGCCGGGGCTGGTTGCTAGTGTTAAATGTATCAGAGTAGACCTTGCTCCTTCTAATAACTGAGTAACATCATTCAAACCAACATATTCTTACCTAAAGCCACATGGATACATTTTTATTTACTTTTATAGTTACCTCCCATTCAACAATCTCACCTCGTCAGTGAAGTCTTCACCACTAGCTGCCTCTTCTTTTTCCTCGATAGGTTGCTCTGATTCACGAGGCTTTTCATTCTTGGCTTCATCATTCGAACTAGTGGATGGTACTGTAAGCGATGCCTCCATGGGCATATTGTTGTATGTCGGACCAGACATTAAAGCCGCAGCTAAATGAGATGTTTGAAGATCCATTTTGGGAATATGTAAAGATGTAACTAATCTTGAATGATCTTCATTCAATACATATTTTTACAGCTACTTATCCTTTTCTTTCACAGGATTCAACCCTTCAGTAAATACTTCCAAGTCTTTTTACAACAATAGAATACATCACACAGCATACAGTATCAATTTAAGACAACAAAATTTGAGAAACTGATTAGTCTAGAGATGCGTCAACTCGAGTTAACTTGAGTTGAGCTTAACTCGATTTAACTCGAGTTGGATTTTCCTTAACTCGGGTTCGTGCTTAATGTATACAAACGAACTTAAAAGAGATTATCTTTCGTTTTATGAGACTAATTTTTTAACTAACTTCAAAAGAAGAAGGTTCTCAATTCCAGTGTTTTGTTGTGTACCGATTTCAAACATTCTTTTTTTTAAAGAATTTGTTTTACTTAAAGTTGATCACATTTTAATATGAAGAGAATATTCTACCTCTAAGGGTGAAAAAATAAATAATAAAAAATCCAGCTTATTTAATTTTTATAATAGTAAAAACTTGATACTCCTAATAATAATTCCATACATCTCACACAAGGCCGTCTGATCCCAAACTGCGCAGAGCCTGTACTACAGTAACCATACTGCTTATAAACATCCTTATATACAGTGGCGTAACAATAGCAAGCAATAGGCACAGCGGGAAAAATGCCACAGGTCCCAGGCTCGAGGGGGCCCCCCACCCAAGAATTATTAAAAATTATTAATTCTTTTCTCAATCAATATCAGATAGCTATATTAACTGAAAAATATACACGAATTATAAAAATATTTATAAAGATAGAAGTATATTTTCTTTCTATGTAGATAATAATAATAATAATAACTTGACACATCTCACACATGGCCGTCTGATCCCAAACTAGGCAGAACCTGTACTATGGTAACCAGACTGCTGATAACAATGTACTTAAATATTTCTAAATACATACATATTATACATAAATTACAAATAACCGTGCTCATCACACAAATATTTGCCCTGGGTGGGAATCGAACTCACGACCTCTGGCTCAGCAGTCAGGATCACTAACCACTAGACCAACAGGCCAGTCACCACCAGATAATATCTACACTCTTTAAATTAAAATTTACTAGATATTACTTATAAAAATAAGGATAATACTAGATACTAATGATCACGAAAATTGTAATATTGTTAGAATAAATTAGGTACGTATTTAGTGATTTATACAAATGAAAGTACAACATCGACCTAATTTACCTTAGGGATTCCTTTCCTATTCGATAAATTTGCCACGGGCTTTAGATAGTATAGTTACTCCGCTGCTTATATATTACAAAATACATACCATTGGCCATATTTATCGTCTACCACCAAGATCATTTTACATCATAAAACAACAAGGTTGATTTTCCAGTGCAATAACATTCTGACAGTTCATTGTTAGAGATAGGTTCAAACTTATCGCTATTGTGATTACACAGAAGCTTTTGCCAAAACTGATAGATCACTTTCTTTGTTGACTGTACATAATATTATATATAAATTACACCCAGACACAAAACAAATGGAATGGTCAGGATTTCTAACTACAAGACCAACAGGTTCGTCAAATAAATTGCAATTTATTGTGTCTTTTATTTATTCAGAAAATACTTGATGAAAATACATTTTAACGATGTGGGTACTCCTATATCTTGTTAATAATCTTAACAATATTTTAATATTCATTCTCTAGTTATTCTTATTCTAACGCATCGATCGAAGCAAAAAATTCCACAGGTCAAGTTCCAAATTCAAGGTTGGTTGAGTGGACTGTAGGGTTGCACGTTATATGTAAAAAGGGTTCGATTAGATATTGAAACGCGGAGAGATTGTGGATACATCCATTTAATTATACAGTCGTCGTTGGAAGGGGTGATCGACCACATATTCATACGAAACGTCAGTTACATATTGTAATTGTGATGTTGGTGCTGCCAACAGCTTACTAACAGAACAATTTTGTCCCAGCAGAGTTAGATGAAAGAAAAATATGGTATTAAAAAGTCATTTGTCACAAATAATTTTCTCAGCATGGTTCTGCTAATTCGAGTAACGAAACTCGAGTTACAAGAATTTCAACTTGAGTCGTGTATTTTACAAGTTGGCACATCTATAGATTACTCTGTTTACTGTACTGACGCATGTATATAGTGTTTGAATGTTGCCCGTAGTTAGTTGTAATATTTAATCTACCATTTTATAATACCTACCTCATTTAACAAGAAAGCAAGGAAACATTTGTAGTATCTCTGGTATTTTTAAGTAATATGGACATTGACATTATTACTTATTTATTATAAACTTTTTACAATCGTTGTAACTTAAGTGGCGACAGACCAAAGAATGCTCTGTGTTTGTATACTCTTTGACTTGACGAGCCAGGAATCCCCCTGCCGTCTGTCAGGTGTCATCTGTCAAATGTCACCTGACAGCGGCCCATACACTACATGCTTCTTCTTTCCCAAAAAAAATTAAAAAATACTTTTTTGCTTCCATATAAATGAACACTATAACACAACTCTTATAAAACTAACAAAAAAAAATAGAATTTATAGGTTCCATATAAATGAACATAGTAACACACCTTTCGTTAAACAAACAAAAAAAAAAATGAACACTACATACTAAAGGATCCTATAGAGACCACACCCTCAGTCTGGCATGTCCACAGGCACACCAGATTATTGAGGTCTGATATGATACGAAGTTCTCGTGTAGATCAAACCATTCTCATCTCTTATTCTATATGATCTAAAGTTATTGTTATTTATAATTTGACCCGGATTCCACTTAGTGGAATTCGGTTCTTTCTTAAACCAAACTTTCTGGTGCATATTAAAACAACTCTTAATTGAAGTGAAACATCTTTACATTTACACGTTTTTCGGTTACGCGCCATGTTGCTTTTTTTATCAAAGTTTAGTATAGTGACGTAAAGAATATAATGTAATATATTATAATAATAACAACAATATATTAGTTTTGAAGTTTGGTTTGAAATAAGAATAACAATATATTAATTTGAAAGTGATAAAATAAAAAGACTTATTCAAATTTAAGTGAATTTACAAGAAAAGTGAGAGTGATTATATATTTCATTTTATAATTTCTTAAGGCTTAAGCCTTATCTACCCCATTTTCGTGAAGTTGCAAATAGTAGAAAAATGATATGTCGTAAAGAAGTTTCACTTCTTACCTGTGTACTCTGGTACACACACACATTTTTTTTAGTATTCTTATTATAACTTTTTACATTTCTTTCCTTGCTTTTATTAAATTCACCTTTAATATTAAAATTTAACTTTGGAAGAAGATGATCATATGTTACAGGTAGCTTCGTTTTTATATTTCTGTTCATCATCAATTGTGATGGGGTAAATTTAGTACCAGCTACTGGTGCTGACCTATATTGCAATAAAGCCAGTCTAAAGTAAGTTTTATCTTCATAACATTTTCTTAACAACTTTTTAGCAATTTGAACACCACGTTCTGCCATACCATTTGACTGTGGGTATCTTGGGCTGGAGTATGTAAATTTAAAACCCCATTCTGTTGCAAAATTTTTACATTGAAGTGAATCGAAAGGACCATGATCTGCTACCTTTTTTTTATTTTTTTTTGACGTTATTACTTATTTATTATAAACTTTTTACAATCGTTGTAACTTAAGTGGCGACAGACCAAAGAATGCTCTCACTTGACGAGCCAGGAATCCCGCTGCCGTCTGTCAGGTGTCATCTGTCAAATGTCACCTGACAGCGGCCCATACACTACAACATTTTAATTAAATTATTCTGTAAATAAGTGTAATCAAGGGAGGGAGAGCGATTTATCAAGGTACATCTTCGTGAAAGCTTTTCTTTAGTTTCAGAAGACACGGGATGTAAGGGCACTCCAACACAAAGTGAGAATTTTCCGACTAATGTAGAAAACTAAAGCCTACTGGTTAATGCTGTAACTTCAGTGAAAAGTGATATAACTTGAGTTGTATCGATTTTGATATTTTTCCAATGTAAACATCAGTAAAAAAATATTTTTAAATCCCATTCTCGTATTTCTACGCCTTAAAATGAGAGTGAATAATAATACAAGTCAGCATTTTTAACAGCAATCAATGTATAAAATGAAACATTTTTATTCATAACAAAGTGAACTGAACTAATATTTTAATACTTCAGTGAAAAGCACTGAAGGTACAGATGTTGGAAAGTTGTAAATGTATAAACAAATCAGGTCGAGAACTTTAATTACGCTTTGCATGCAGGTCTTTTCTGGATGACGCCATGTGGATGTCATCAATCACTACTCTCCAAGACCGAAGGTTTTTTCATTGTCCCAGTAAGGCGAAGCTAAAATTTGAGGGTGGCTCTGTGTCGGGACTGAATGCGCTACTGTGGTGCGTCATTGCTGAGTCGAGAGTTACTGCCTGGGTCCTGGGTGTGACGTAGGCCGAAGAGAAATTCGCTTCTTACACAGACTGATGGAGCTACTATGTAACTATAATACTGTGCTCAGACTCTGATGATTAAGCCGATGCAGGCGTATGTTATCGCTATTGAGACTGAGGATGTTATGACCGTAAAAGTAAGACGATGACGATGTTGATGCTGCTGATCTTCTCTATGAAGATGAAGACTGCTTCTCTAATACAAAGCCTTTAATATAAAGGGAGGTTCTTCCAACCAGCTAAGGTGATCTTGCCGGGGTGAAATGAGCCCAACGTTTGATATCATTAAGTTTTGTAAACAGAAATTAGATCTGAATTTACTGAGTTATTCAGTTAGTCGTCTGGCTAGATGACGCTGAAGTATGTCAATTTGTATAAGCTTCGTCAATTTTTTCGTCTAATCAATTCATTTCATCCAAGTTTGCATATCAATTTTAGGGTAAAATAGAGATCTAGAAACCAAGTTCTACATGAACAAAATATTTTTCAAATATGTCTACACACATATTGTAAGTGTTATAAATAAATTGAATCTAATTTACATATTGCTGAAAATTAGTAGTGTATACTTTAGACATTTTGAAATTTACCAATTTGTAATTTTCTACTACTTGAAATGTATTTCTCAATATGGTAATACAGTAAAGATGTACTGTCTGTCATTAAGCTTATAGAAAAAAAACATCACAATTTAGTGTTGTATGCAATTTATTAAAAGAGTTATCGACATTACCTTTATTTAATACTTTTTTTTTTTAATAACATGGTATTTAATAACCTTACTCCTTTTTAATTACTTAATATTTAATGTGTCCTGCTTTTAGGCAAACACTTCCCCTGAATCCATACGTTTATCCTGAGCCACCTCGAACCAGTTCGCTGATTTTTTTGTGCCCATTAAACAGTAACCCGCGCTCCATCGCTCTTTAATGAAATTCAAGGCGGAACTTTCGCAACTCGGTAAGCGATCAGGTCTGACCACCGCAGGTTAGGAAGGTCAGGATACACATATCACGAAGTTTTTGCTTCATTCGTGCAGAAAATTATGTATTTATACTTGAATTAACGCGATCACGAAATATGTATTCCATACCTCTGAATTGCCTGACGTTTCGACCAGGTTGCACTGGCTGTGGTGTATCATGATTTGAGTGAGCCTGTGACCTATTTCGTGGTCGCATTAATTCCCATATTAATTCAGAAGTGTACTTGAAGGTGGTGAAGGTTTGCATTAAAGTGTTCCATATAATAATTTCTTCAGAAATTTCAAAATTTTGCTATTGGAAGTAATTTCACTTAATAAGAAGCATAAGTGAATCAGATTCGTACTTTAAATATAATGAAATAAGCGCAGCCTACTTGTTTTATACAAAACAATAATATAGTCAATATATCATGTTAATGAATTTAGCGATCCGGAAATAATTGCAGTTGTAAACGATGCAACGACAAGGACATCGCATCCCGTTGGCGTATCGTGACTTGAGTCGATTTAAAAACCGATTAAAAAGAAGTTAAGAAAAAGCTTATGCTCGAGGCTTCAGTTATTTTTGTTTATCCATTTATACATTTTATCGGGATGAAAGGTAAACCGAACACCTGACAACGTGTTTTGCAAAACATCACGATGGTCAGTTCTGTAGTTAAGGTGTGAAATTGTAATTCACGAACAGAGTTACTTTCGCATTTATAATATCAGTATGGATAGCATGAACTCAGTTTCAGTTTTCGATGTTTGGAGGGCATGAACTAATCAATGAATTGAAACAACCAAACAAAACTCCATCAGGGTGAATCTTACTACTGGTTCAGTTTACGGGAAATTACGGTAACAATAATAAGGTATTGTTGTGAAAAATCGATAAATTCTTTCGCAGTAATAGCACAACACTACACTACAAGTCTATTAATTTGCGATGGGTGTGTGCTGCGTACTGTAAAAATATTTAATACAGTTTGTTTATTACTCTACATGCCATGTTTATGTCCTAAAATTAAGTGCGAAATCTAAACCCGATAATATACAAGATGGCAATTGTTAAGACCCCAGTGCTAAAAGTGATACTATGTGGTGAATACGGTGTTGGAAAAAGTTCCTTGTTTCGACGATTTATTAATAATACTTTCGTTCCAAACTCAGATAGAAGGTCGACATTAGGATTGGATCACTTTGAAAAACTTTATGAACTTACGGACAAGGACGTTAAGGTTGATATGGGTTACTTAAAAATTAGCGGAATGAGGCCTACGATCCTTAATTCATCGCCGAATAAAATCATTATTGGATTAGCGTTCACGTCTGACTGTTTCTATTTCAGTTACAGCTATGGGACACAGGAGGCATGGAACGGATTGCGTCTGTGACATCAAGTTATTATAAATTCGCGGAAGCAGCTATTCTCGTGTTTTCCCTAGATAATGCATCCTCATTTCATATTTTGAGTCAACATTTGCTAGATATTGTAACATATGCTGAAAATGCCAAAATATTTTTATGTGGGAACAAATCAGATTTGGAGGGAGCTTCACCACAAGTTACAGATGCTGATATAGAACATTTCTGGTAAACTACTTTACTTTTTAATAGTGTATTGGACATATTTTTTTGTTTCCTTATTGCAATACTTGTGTGTTTCAGTGAGCAGTGTCACAATCTCATAAGCACTACATACAAAACTTCATGTAAAACTGGTAAAGGTGTAGAAGAAATGTTTACAGATATTGTAGTACAACTTGTGGAATCAAATAGATCAAGGATCGAACTTCAGACTTTAAATCATGACAGTTTCAAGATATCAAATCCAGAACCAGTAGATGAGCCTTCGTGTAGTTGTTGATCAAATTTTATTATTGCTTTAATTATTTTATATTTATGTTAAACACTAAAGCTTATTATAGGCATTAAATAAATGTGAATTAAAACTAATGTAAATTATTGCATAATAAAACTTAAGTATTACTGACTGCATATGCCTACTTTAGCTAAGACACTTAGTTTTACATAACATTGCAGAATCTCAAAAAAAAATGGAATTAAGGTTTGATACAAATGTATTTTTTTACACATAGACAGGACGTTTGCTATATTAATGTCATTACTTGCTTTAAATGAGAACTTACAGTATTATCATGTATTAATCCAGTAATTAAAAAATCACCTATTTTGAACGCAATGGTTACTCATGACTTGTACACTAAACAGTCTGTTTAGATTTTAACCCTAGGTAAAGCAGATGGTTATTGTTTAGTAGCTTGGTGCTACTTTAATTATTTGGGATAAAATTAAGTTACTTTTAAATTTTGTTGTAATGGCAAGATACACCTACATAATTATAGTTTTTAAACACTCACAATTTGTATGCATATTATGTGTAAATTGGCACTTAATTGTGGTAATATTTACAAGATATGATACCTGTATGTTATACCCATGTTCGACCTACATATGTGGCATAATAATTATTTTGTAGTAAATTTTATTTGTGTAACTGCTTTCTTTGTCTTATTTGAATATTTACCTTTCATTCTTACATACATCACACATCGTCACACACCACTGTAATAGTAACAAAGAAATTCTGAAATAATAATTGTACTTTTATTATAGTGATGCATTTACATTATATGTGTAGGAATCTTTTGTTGACATGATATGTTGTACAAATTATGTATGTTTGTCTTTAGGATTAGCATCAATACATAATTGTATTGAAATTGAATAATGTTTATAATTCAGCAAGTTACATAAAAAGTTCTCTTATTTTTAAAGTATAAGTAAAATATAAAAGGAAAAAATTAGGTAATAAAATCATAATTAGGTAACAAATTAAACTTGACAGTATAAAAATATTTTGCTCTAATTTTGATTTCCTCATAGATTAATTTTTTTCTATCAAATTATGTAGCACAGTAATGAGTAATTTATATTGCCTTGTCTTGAAAGTTGTTGCCAGTAAAACAGTGAAGAACACATTACGTATTATTATTCTATTGAGAAATAAATTAATGCAATGCATTCCGTTTTAAATTGTAGAAATGATACGCAATATTAATTTTGATATTTTGCTTTATTTTCTTTAACTTCAAGGTCAGTATCCAGTCTAAATAAATATTTATAAAGCTATCATTTAATAATAGACATTATTGTCATAGAGATAAGAACGTTTTTGATACAACCTCCATGTACAAGATAAATATAGAATTTTTTAAGCACTTAAAACAAAATCTTAACATACACTGACATTAATCAACAATATTCAAGTACAGATCTCTTTAATATGACGGCTAACACTTTATTACATACAATATAATTTTGTTAATACAAACTGAATTATATCAAAATTAGTTTCAATGCTGAGACCACTGAATTGTCTTGATATCTACTCCTTCCTGGACCATTTCCCAAAGTGGACTCATTTCTCTTAAGCGCTCTACATGTCGGATCGTCTTCTCAGCTGTATAATCAACTTCTTCGATAGTTGTAAATCTTCCCAAACCAAATCTGTAACAGATGGGTTGAAAAATTGTAGTTTTTTTGCAAACAATTTAACAAAGTATAGTCGAACAAAGGCACAGATTTTAGTTTGAAACTTGAGAATGCCCGACTACAGGACCCCATAGTTAACAATCGCTACTATGTATTTATTTCCACTGGTGACTAACATCGCCAGGGTTACAGTGCTCACTTACTGCAGTCGGATGGGAAACTTATTTACGGACATCCTAAAGCGCTTATTGCACCACGCGGTATTTAGCACACGATATTGACACGGTCTTAAAATCTAATTAGATAGCACGCTATTACACCCGTCTGTACAACGCAGACTAGGTACGCATTCGCAGTCAAGACGTCGATGTTAGCGGTTGTCATGGCACCTGCACTTTCGAAGTCCTAAAAAATTGCCGTAGTACCGATCAGTAATCAGCTTGATTACAAATTTAAAGAAGAGAAAAGCGGGTGAAAGAGTATTCATTATGAATGCAAATACTGATTGTTTTGGAACAATCGGATTTGAGAAACTATCTTGGAGTAGAAGCTGCTGAGTTTAACTTTCTATTGAGATTAGTCACACCATTTATTCAAAGGAAGATATGATTCTTAGAAATAGTGTCAGAGCAAAACAAAGATAGCTAGTAACATTAAGATTCCTTCCAACAGGCAACTCTTAGCAAGACCTAACATTCAGAGCCTTGACATGTCTGACGACTGCTCACTTTGGTTGCCACGCGCAGACTGGACTCATTACCTCTTATTACACCACACGGTGTTCAGGCAGTGAGCATGGCCGAACCCGATCTTTCTGTCTGAATTCAGATGTAGACGGTCTTACTGTTATTAGACTACGCTACTTAGAATATCTCAATACCGCGTGGTGTAATAAGCGCTTTAACTGTTTCCTGGTTAGTTTTACTGAAGAGTGTTTATTTGTTTGTTACTGAACCGGTCATCATGAAATTTTGCACATATTTCAAGGGTATAGAAAAAGCCTTTCGGCCGCTATGGCAACTAAGTTTCGCAACCAGTTGCGAAAGAGGATTTTATCTTCTTCTTTGGCAACTGGTTGCGATAGAAGAATTTTTTCCTTTAACCTTCCAGGAATAATTTTCTCGCAATCGCAACCGAGTTTCGCAACCAGGTGCCACTAAGGAGATTTTATTCTTTGTATGTAACTGTCTATATCCACAAATTCTTTTATAATAATAAATTTTCTGTGATAAAATTACGTCTGCCATGATATTATATATATGCCATTGAGGAGAAAAGCAGTCTCAAAAAGGATGAGCATAATTTCTTTTCGCATTCGCATCGGCAGCATGTCAATATTAAATATTCCAAGTACATCAAAAACAGATTTTATAAGTACGAAAAGAGGATGGGTGTCCCTTTTGTACGAAGGCCGCCGCTATCACAGGAAAAAGATATATAAAAATGGAGAATCTTTTTTTAAATGTTACGGCAAAAGTGGTGGTAAAGGCAACTTGATTCTAAATTCTCGCAATAAGATAATAAAATTTTCAAAGTCTCACGATATCGACTGTGTAGCTAACCATGAAAAAAATATCATACTTAAAAAGATAAATGGTCAGAAGAGTAGCTGCAACTTTGACTCTAACCAGAAGCAGTACGAAAAAGTGGTACAAGACCTAAAAGACGACGGATTTCAATTTCTTGGTAAGATACCAAAATTTAACAATATTAAAACAGGCCTTTATAATGAGCGGAACAAAGTTTTAGGTGTATCCAAGTCACGTTTTCAAAACTGTCATGACGTAGTCATACCCACTAAATATCAAAAATTCTTACTTGCTGATTACGTGGATGATGATAAACGATTAATTGTTTTCTGTTCCATTGCAAATAGAAAAGAGATCAGTAAGTATTATGACTTTTTCGCCGATGGAACTTTCAAGAGCTGCCCAAAAGCATTCCAGCAACTTTATTTCTTGAAAATTCCTGATTGGCAACCGGTAGCGTAGGAAGGAAAAATAATCTTCTATCGCAACCAGTTGACAAGAAAGAAGATAAAATCTTCTTTCACAACTGGTTGCGAAACTTAGTTGCCATAGCGGCCGAAAGGAGAAAAAGACATAGGCTACCTTTAATCCAGAAAAAAGTGTTGTTCCTGAGGGATACCTGAATTGAATCAATAACAAATACAAATCCTATTCTTACAGGTCCTGCAACTTAATTATTCTAAATTCAAAATAATTTATAAAGCCTTTATCGGTTATCGTTGCGACTCCCGGATTCGGAAACTCCTAGCTGTTGCGGCGAACAAATATTTCGTGGCACGCATGTCGTGTCAAGCGCGATAAAAGTGGATGGCACGCCTATTGTGCCATCAGCGGTGTTTAAAAAAAATGGCCTATTTATGCTTTTTCACATGTTTAGACCTAATTCAGTTTAGTTGACATCAAACAATGCTAGTGAAAGGAAGGAGACCATGTTACGTATTTTTCTAAGTGTTTTCCTTGAAATGGAGGGTAAGTAACTTTTTTTAAGCAAATGTTTTATTTATTTTCATTTAACCATGTTAGTACAGCTAAATCACCCTGAAAAACCTTGTTTTTTTTTTAACTAAATTTTCAGCTAATAGTAACATTTATAAAAATAACAAACTATAGACTCCATTATTTAGAAACTTTTTTATGCAGTGCAAAAATAAACCCTATACCATACCACAAGGGCACATGGGACTTTGTAGGCTCATTGGGCCACATGATAATAATAATAAGGCGGCTGTTTAACCATTTTAAGCATAATTAAACCATAAGACAAAGGCATTGCGTTTTATTAACGTACATAACGTACCTACTCAGAGTTCGTAAGCACAAATAATAAGCACTCATCGCTATACATCGTGTTTGTTATTTGTTACCTATATTAGAGAGTATATTTCCACAAAATGATTTAAAATAAAAGCCCACAGAACAAAAAGAATGCTTTCAACAAAAAGGTTGTCAACTTCTAAAAAAAAATAATTCACAGAATATCCAGAAACGAAGGCTGTTAGCATGAACTACTTGTAAAATAATGAATCTTTTGCCTTGCATAAATATTCCAAAAACGCAATTTGAGCGAGTTATAACGATTTTAAAAATGACACGACTTGCGTGTCTTCCGCAACACAGAAAAGAAATCGATGGCAGGTGTGCCATCTGCAACGAATCGGTTAAATGAGTATTAAATCCTTATAAAACAAACTTTAGTTAAAACTTTGTAACAGAAGATATAACCAAATTGACTTCACTATAAATGATTACTATTTTTATTTTAGGTATTACCTGATTGAGCTATGTGCCAAATCTTCATCTGTTCCTATAGCTCTTAGGACATATGATGGCTCCAAAGATGCGGAAGTGCATGCAGAACCACTTGAGAGGGCTATATCTTTTAAAGCCATTAGCAATGATTCACCTACAAAAACATGCAATAAATTAGCAATAAGTTCAGTATACTCATGTAATTAAGAAATTTAAATACAGTGCTTAAGAATAATATGTACCTACCTGTGTTGCAATTTACATTAAAAACCAATTTGAAAGACAAATCCAACCACACTTGGAATCTAGACTGCAGTACTAAATTCCATGGCTAAAGATAACATAGAATTTTATGTTGTTTTTGCACATTACTACACAATTTTTTACATTAACTGTAAAAATTACACTACCATCCTACATAACCTTTTGACATGATTGCTTCAGTTAAAAACTAAACATTAAATTTAATAACTTGAACTATCTATATTCAGAACAACCAGTTTCTCCTCTTAAGAAATACTGCTTGATGCTGACAATTTATGCTATGGTTAATCTATCACCACTTGCTGTAATTGGTCTATCACCACACTGTGATCAGTTAATCAATGCACATTGATGACGATAGTTTTAGGAGATATGAATGTGTAAATATTGAGAAGTGGCTAACTACTTTTATTTGGGGCTTGATCTTTGAACTCCCTCAATTTGTAATAACAGTGATAAGGAAAGGTTAGGTGAGATGACCTTATAGTACATTATACTGATAATTTTGGAATAAAGTATTTCCTCAATTAAAAGATCCACATGTAAACTCTGCATATTTTGAAAATAATACAAACCTTCAACATAAGCAAAAGACAAATTAATGCAGCCATGATATGATGCTTCTGGATCCCCATTCCTGATGACATGTGTTAACTTTGAATAAATTTTGTCAAGGAACCTTTGTGATAATGTTTCTATCCATGCATGGTCATATGCCATTTCTTGCTTGGCAACCTCACATGCTGCACCAAACCCAACAGCAAGAGGTGTTGGTACTGTTCCACTGCGCATTCCTCTCTCTTGACCCCCACCACTTTGTAAGGGTTCCACCCTTACTCTGGGTCTACGCCTTATATACAATGCACCAACTCCTTTGGGTCCATACAGTTTGTGTCCAGAGATTGACATCAAGTCAATATTCATTTTGTTGACATCCAAAGGCATTTTACCGACTGCCTGTGCTGCATCTGTGTGGAAAAATATTTTCTTGCTTTTGCACATAGCTCCTATTTCAGCTATTGGTTGCTTTACACCTGGAACATGACGAGATTAATAATATTATAGATTTTAGTCAGCTTTTTGCCTAAACAAAACCCTCCAATACTGAGACAGCTTCACCTAAGTTTGACATAATAATTATTTTAACTCAACCAGAATACTCTTGATACAGATCAGACAGATAATCAAAGAACCGAAACCGAACCTTTGGTTTTCGTCTTAGTTTTAGAGGGAGGGAGGGAGTCAGAGAGAGATAAAGATCGCTGTCCTGTTACAGTACAGTTTACGACACACAAACTTTATTAACAAAAAAATTGAAAGGGAAAATAGTATTATTTTAATTCCACATACAAAATCCGAATACTAAAATTGCAATGGGATTCACTAAACAATTTTGCATCTCATTTAGCCAATGACATTATTATTAACATCCTGTAATAATAATGAAATTCAATAACAAGTATTAAGAGTAACTATCGTTTCAAGTAAGATATATGGTAAAAATATTTTATAATGTAAATTACTTAAACAGTTTAAACAAGTGTTCCATTTTCCAGAAGGACTAACAAATTGTTAGTAAGATATTTTAATAGATGACTTGCAAAATTCGTCATTTTTAAGGACATTTTAAGTTATTGTTAAACTAAACAATGATAAAGTATTTCAAGGAAAAGAAAAAACTAATTTGAACAAATACTTAGACAACATGTCCCAAAATTCAACAATAAGCTGGTACCGTGTATGGTCAGATTGATAACTACCTAGGGAAAAATAATAAAAAAAATCCAACTCTTTTCTTTTTAACGTTACATTAACTTTTTTAAAAATGTTTGTAATTTGATACCCTATACCATATGATTAGACACTGTAGCTACAAATATGAACATATCCCTGCATATTTTTTTTGTATTAGCTTCCTAAGTAACATGACTATTAATTTAGGTTCCCAATAGGACCAAAACATCCGTACTTCAAATACAAGAAAATTACTTTAATTATATTTTTTAAATTTTAGAATATTTTAACTTTTAATCAACTTTGACATGCTGCTGTGTAAAAAAATGTATTAAGAGTACCACGGCATATCATTACAAAAGTTAGCGCATCTCATCAAGATTCTAAAATGGTACAATAGTATGATAACACTTGCAAAAATTCTAAGAACTTTCTTCTCAAGAAGTAAAAATTATTATTTAGCAGTTTCTAAAAACTTTACTAAGTGTTTAAAAAAAGGGTTTTCGGCTTATCATTGAATTTTGGGACATGTTGTATACAGAAAAAAAATTGAATTGATGTGAAGGAATTTTATGATGTATGCATGTAAATAGTCAGTAGAAAAGGAATATATTTTAAAGTAATAGAAAATATTTTAAAGCAAACCTTAAAGCCTTTTCAAATTTCCAATGTTGAGTATTGCTTGGCAAGTAATATTCAACATTCAGCAAAAGCATTATACGCAATCACAACATCACCTTATTAGCATTTATATTTACCTATTTCATTGTTGACTGCCATAATGGAGACTAAGCTAGTTTCTGGAGTTAGTGCTTCTTCCAAGTCTTGTAAATCTATTATTCCATTTTGTTTGACAGGCAAATATGTGATTTTGAAACCTTCTCCTTCCAAGGCACGACAAGAATCCAGTACACACTTGTGTTCCTTTAATGTTAGATAAAAACATTTACATAAGAATAGTTAAGCTATAAAAGCATATCTCATAGTTACATTTTTTAATACTTACAATTTGAGTAGTAACAATATGTTTCTTTCTTGGAGCATAAAATCTTGCTACTCCTTTTACTGATATGTTATTAGATTCCGTCGCTCCTGATGTAAAAATGATTTCTTTAGGATCAGCACCTATCAGTTCTGCAACTTGCTCCCTTGCCTTTTCAACAGCAGTTTCACTCTCCCATCCATAGGCATGAGTTCGAGAATGAGGATTGCCATGATAACTGACTAAGTAAGGAAGCATAGCATCAAGAACCCTGGGATCCTGCATAGATGGGAATCAAAGAAAATGAATTAAATACAAGATTTTCATGTTTATTAGTCAATTGAGTAATACTGACCACGGCAGTTGTAGCCTGTGCGTCGAAATATAGAGGCCGCCCGACATCTTCATGTTTCAAAGAGAATTTACCAGATTGACCTAGGGCAAAAAAGGTTAGTTAGAATATTTACTGGCTTAGTAACTGAATGGAAAATATCCAATCATATTTGCATACAGGTGTGATGCAATTGCATTGATAACATCATGTCTTACAATTCAGATAAGTAAAGGACTTGTATGATAACACATACGTAAAATACCTACCTGTTATATTCTAGAGAAGGTTCTGTTAGATCAATATGTGAACTTTTTACATGACATTGAATTAAAAACTGTACATAAATATTATTCTTACCGGTACTTGAAAATCTTTGCTCCGGTACAAATATCAAGACACTTTTTACTTGAGTTTTTGTCTTTCTTTGTGCAGTTTTCAAGAATACTGCAGTTAACTTGTTAGTTAAACGAAACATTTTACAATTTTTTTACGATTTCATCGATTTTCAACAATTTTCTAAGTTTCTGTCATCTAAAAGTGTCAAGCATGCTATGGCAACTTGGAACATAAAAGAATTGCACTTTTTTTTATTGAGTCCAGTGCCATCCCAAGGATAGATACCGGAACTAAAATTACTGTGTTACAATATTTAAATTTATAATTTGTATGAGGGGAAATTTATTACCCTCAAATGTATTACGATTTAAAATTCGCATTTGTAAATACCAAAATATTGCATATTAAATATCTAAAACCACTTCAAATTCTTTACAAACAACAATTTGTTCACCAACACACAATAATATTAATTAAAAATACAATCGTAACAATCAACAATTTTTTTTAAATATTTGGAACTTATTAATATTAGGTTGGCAACACTTCACTTATAATGCAAATGGCTGCGTATGAGTACCGATTGCCCGTTTCTTGTGCTTTTCTTTTTGCAATAAAAGTTTTGGTTTGAATATAAAAATCGGAGATTAGTCATAAACATACATTAATTAGCTAAAGTATAAAATTCTCATGTTAGAACCAATAAAACAAGAAACAGGTAACAACAAAACACATTCATACACCGTATAAGTAGGTACCTATATATTGTTCAATTGTATATATATATATAAACCTATAGATATGTATATTATATTAGTTTTCGGTATCTGACCACTAGGCTGAGTTTTGTGTTGTCAATAAAAAGAAGCAGAGTTGCCTGTCTATATCCTATATACTATTGTAGTCTTTGGTGTCAAGAAAGGAGCAGTGCTACCAACAACGTAGTGTTTGTATACTCTTTGCTACCAACTCCCAAAAATATAAAATTGCCTGTAATGGCACAGAATACATAATAGTACCCAATACCAGTAGTAATGGTGCGTTCAGACCATTGAGGCATTATAGCTAGAATCGGGAAGGTATAGGATTCCCTATAAATGAGTCGGCGACGTCGGTAGAAAGATAAAGAAGATAGCGATTTATATGTATCTCTCTCACCTCAAATTGATTGGTTGACTAAAAGTATACCTATGAGTAAATGTGATCAAATGTCCAAAACTTAACCTAAGCACCTGTATACAGCAGCACTAGCATGTTATAGTTACTAACAGTTTAAAAAAAAAATGGAACATCACAAAAATCAGTTATGTTTGTAAATGCTTTACTGAACCTTTTTTGTTACTATCAAATTACAATATAACTTATTAGAGCAACCTGCAACCGGCGCGGCAGGACGCCTCACCCCTTGATAAAGAGCCCCCGTATATTTCGGAGACGCCCGAAACTAGTCGGGTATCCCCGAAATATACGTGTGAGTAAAACCTTATATCTTTGCTAATATAACTTATTTCTACAGTTTACCAGGTACAGAAAATTAAAATAAAAGTAGCTTGTGACAGTCAAATAATATAAAAAACTAACGGACCCGACAGACGTTGTCCTGCCGGAACATAAAAATAATATTTCTGGAACCCTATCGCAGCGACATCTACCGGGTCCAATTGTAAATTTAAACCATTCTCAAATCCACCTAAAGACACACATAGAATTTCATTTAGAATCGGTCCAGCCGTTTAGAAGTTCAGGAACATAATAAAATAGAAATGTATATATAAAGATAAATAACATCAAAGACTTGACTTCGAAAAGAAGCAAAATGTTTATTTGATGAGGTTATCATATCTTCTTTATTAAACGTTACTCATAAAAACAGAGATAAAAGAGATAATGAATCAGCGAGAATAGGTGCGAGAGAGATGCATGTAAATTGCTGTCTTCTTTCTCTTTCTACCGACGTCGCCAGATTGTGCCTTGCTCCCCCCGCCTCTACACCAACTTATTTTATACCACCAAATCTCAGAACTTATACGAAATCCCGTACTTATTATGCAAAATCAGTGTTGTACTAGGGGTGTCCACTAATTAATACAATTATTTTATTACACACCTTATCACTTTAAAACTGCAAAAGAAAAAAGAAAGAAATTTACTACTATACCCTGTACAAGTTAGCTTGATCTTTTTGACGGATGTAAATCTTTCTGATGGACATAACTTTGCAATGACGAACATATTATTTTCTTAATTTAATGATTTTAAAAATTGTAAAAATATTAAAAAAAATAATATAACAAAATTATTAGGGCAACCTCACCTGGTGATGATGAGAATAAACTGTCGTCTCCTAATAAAAAACGTAGGCGTATCCAACCTACCGTCAATATTGACGATTTTCAATGTAGAAACACTGAAAATAATAGACGCTTGTACAATGTTACATCGGTCGGACAGATGGGACACGAATAACAGGCAGTAACTGTTACAAATATCGATTACAAAAAATCATTATTAAAGATCATTGTTAAGTTATTGTTACGAACGGGGATCCTTTTGGGGTCTCTTTGGCCAGTGGTTGGGGTCTCTTTAACTGGTATAACTCTTTTTAGAAAAATATGGTAAAAAAAAAATTGAATTCTAATTTGAATTACGCATTCCATCGTTCCATCGACTGGCCATATAAGCCGAACGTCGGGAACACTCGGGGTCAGTAGTGTGGAGTAAAGTCAAGAGGAAAGAAGAGGTTAAAGGAAGAAGTTAAGAGGAAGCAAGACTACCTGCCCGTAACATTATTATTGTTGAATTTAAGTTTTAAAAAAGGGCGAAAAAAACTGTACTCAACAGTGAAACGCGTGAGTTTGTTATTCGCTTACGCGATTATTTTGAGCGTGAGTCACAAAATGGGGGACCGTTGTTGCCATTGTTTCAAGTGCGGCAACGTGTAGCTGACGCTTTGGGGATTGGATTAGCTACTGTGACATGAATCAAGTTGTTGGTGACACTAAGAGAAGCTGATTTATTTGACGGCGGTCGAACCTCGCTGTCAAAACTATTGCGTCGAAAAGAAAAGCCAAAAATATTTTTAGATGAAAAGTTGTTTTTAGATGAAACTTGGTTGAATGCCAATCACACTGTTAAAAAAACGTTTACTGGCATTTTAATCCAAAAAAACGAATGAGTATCACGAAGAGATGAACTTCGAAACTTTTTCGGAATGGTTTTATAAAATGATGGACAACCTGGATGGTCCTCATACGATAATAATGGATAATGCATCCTATCATTTCGCGCAACTTGACAAGGCTCCGACGACGGCAAACAAAAAAGCCGATATAATAGAGTGGCTCATAAACAAGGGCGTAAATGCCGACATGACAATGCTCAAGTGCGAACTGCTTGGCCTGGTGGCCACACACAAACCGAGGGAGCCAGTATATTTAATGGACGAAGCAGCAAAGCAACGCGGTCACACAGTGATCAGATTGCCACCCTATCATTGTCAATATAATGCTATAGAGCTGATATGGGCACAAATCCCCTTCTTCGTCGTAGTCAAACTTTTTGGTCAAACTTCATTGACATTGCACCTGTACAGTCATAGATAAATAAGATAATGTCAAACGTCAAGTGCGTCGATTTCTTTCCTCTAGCTAATATAATAATTTAAATTATAAAATGGATTTAAAATGCGTAAAACGTAAAGGTTTTGCTGTTTGAAAGCCAGCAATATTATAGATATCCTTTAAGAATGGAAACGTTTTTTGGGCTTGCAGTCAGTTGAGAAAACAAAAGTGTCGAGGGTCTGTTACTCTGAAGGTATTGTAGTAAATCCAATAATGTTTTATTTTTTAATTACTACAGTGTTACTTATCTCATTCAAAGTTATTTTACTACTAAGACTATGATATGTTTCTTGTTTATTTAAGCTCATCGACTACATTTTTGTATAAGTACTACATTTCTTTAGAAAACGGCAGTCCTCGTTGCTGTTTTCTAATGAAACATAGTTTAAATAAAAGTTAATCGCCATATGTATTGCTAAGCGCAAAACTTCTTTATTCTTTATTCCGATTGCTAATAAACAATTTTAATTTTACTTAGATTAACAACATACTAAAACAGAAGAATCATACCTGTGAAGCTGATCGTAGACATGAGGTGGTTAATAGTGACATCCCTATTCCGGTTGCATATAAAGAAAAACAAGAGTCTATTGATAATAAAAGTACATTACCATCATTTCTCAGCGTCAAAACGGTTTTATATAATAAAAGAAGAAAGACATGCTTCACTAACTTTCAAGAGGTAACAGTTCCCGATCATTTACAATCGTTTCTCTTAGTTGATTATGTTACGGAAACACGACGTATTATGGTCTTTTGCTCCGAGAGGAACGGTTTAGCTACAAGTTTTTTGGTGACGGCACATTTTTCAGTTGCCCAAAGTCATTCAGCCAATTATATACTATTCATGCCGATTTATCTACGTCGACAATAACAACGCATTCACTTCCTGTTGCTTACGCATTAATGACTGATAAAACAGAAGAATCATACTTCATCCTATTTTCTATGTTACAGTCTAGAATACTAAAGTGGTCACCTAAAAAAATTCATTTTGATTTTGAAACAGCTGCTAGCAATGCTATTTGCAATATATTTCCTAATGTTCAAATTATTAAGTGTTTTTATAATTTTACCAACTCGCAATGGAAAAGGGCAAAAAAAATGAAAATGAAAACTAAAGATGGAAATAGAGTTGTCGGACTATGTTCAGCACTCGCTTTGCTTCTCGAAAACAGAATTGAGGAAGGTTGGGATTATATAACATCTGATAGTCCTAATACCCCAAAAATTCAAAAATATCTTTGTTATTTCAAGACAACATGACTAAAGAATAAATCGTTTAGGAAGCAATGGTCTGTATACGGACAAAGATATCGCACTAATAATACCGTGGAAAGCTGGAATGCACAAATTAATAAATCGATGAAGAAATAACAGTTGCTCGCTTGCTTAAAACATTACTTGAAAAAGAATCAAATATTTCTGAAGCGCCATCTACTCCTCGTCGGAGTGAATATATATATAGGTGATTTCATTATGAAATGTCAAATGGAATCAGTACACCATGAAATTGATGTCGGTTATTTTTTAAATAAAGGTGAGATAGGAGTTCAATAAAAAAAAAAAAATTCATTTCAAACAAACAGATCGTTTTTACACTACATGGGGCACACTAAAAGTTTTGCACTTCTAGCTAATCCATAAAAAATATTATTAGACACTTTATTGATTGACTGTACCCATTTTTAACTAAACAGCTATACAGGGAGGGTCGTTAAACAAGTTTGACCACGAGGAAACGTAATTCTTCATAGTCAAACCAGTTTGACCAAATAGTTTGACCAAATAGTTTGACTACGAGGAAGAAGGGCACAAATCAAAGGTCAGTAAAAAAAATCTTTTTTCTTAGTAAATTCTTTAACATCTATTTCATTAATAGTATTATTTTAACAATCACTTATTCCATTCACAGGAAACGCAGCACGTACCAATACATCTTCTCCCTTCACCGCAAACAAAATGCTCCGTTTATTGGAAGAAGCTTGTGGTCAAGTGACCGCTGAAAACTGGGCGAATGTAGTACGACAAATTTTATTGAATACGAAATAATAATTGAAGTTCGAGATGATGACACAAGCTCCTATTTTATTTTTCAAACTTAATTTTTACATACAGGACTATTTTTGGACCTCCCGTCAAATTTAAATAGGTGGTTCAGACCATGAAACTAAACAACTTTTCCAAAGAAACATGGGTCGAAAAGTGCTTCATTGCACCCAAACACTAAAATCCTCACTCCATGTTCATAATGTTCATATTGTTTAGAAATTTCCACTTGTTCAGGATTTTTGGCACATATGTATGATACACCAGCTATTTTGTTACGATAACGGAACATTGCCGACTTTTTTTGAGTATATTTCGGCAGACGTTTGGCTAGGTCAATGCTTCTATTTTTCAATTCGACCATCCCTTTATCAAACGCCACGGGTACAGATGCTGTTCCTTTAGCAGCAGTCTCAAAACATTTGTTCAAAGTTATTTCGATTTCCTGTTGTGCATGATCTGCAGTACAAGATTGTATGTGTTGTTTTGTACGAGCTATCGAACGCTGATCCTAGGTATACAAATACATAGAAATTAAAATTGAGGATTCAAGTATCTATCGACAGAACAACGAGAAGAATCAATGACACATAGCAAACTTTGCACCTATGTATTTCATTTATGTATTTAACGTGTATATTTAGTTCATGGTTTGATTTATCTGGCAGAGAATGCCTAAGGCATTAAGTCCGCCTTTGTACAGTCTGTGCATGAAGCATTAATAAATAAATAAATAAATAAATAAGAATGGCACTGTGCTGTATTGCCAGGCCCCTAAGTATAAACGCATTAGCAGCACTGATCGTCAAACAATACACTCTTTTAAAGTTAGCTACGCTTATCAAGTACCAATATATGGATCCATTGCGTGAAAGAAAGCAACGTATTAGTTTATCTACTCACTATCGTAACAGTAACTGATCCCGTGCATTTTGTTTTCTTGCGTTTACTGCAACTCCATATCGTTTCTCCACGCGAGTATGTTAAATGTTTATAATATTCATAGCCGGAATAAAGTAAGACATACCCTCGGCCTCTTTTTTTTATTACAAAATCTTGTGACATAGCCATTATTTGCAAAATCCACCTCACAATAACAATATAACGTCGTAGGTTCCTAGTTGCTTAAGAATAAATTATTTTTAAAGTGACAACGTCTTTGCATAGTAAATCCATACCTATTTTAAATATTTTTTTAATACCAAAGAGGCACTACACGCCGAAGAAAAAAGAGATCAAAAGAAGAGATAATATGTACGGTGATGACGACAATGGAACTACAGGGACAGCAATATGATAAAATATTAGTTCCACTTGTCCCATGAAACTACTGGGACGTAATCGTCTCAGTTATCCCATGATGGGACAACTCAATGGAACTAGTGGGATAGACAGACAAAAAAAACATAGAACATACTAAGGAGATATCTAGGAACCAGAAATGAGACTCAAAATAATATATAAAATTTAGGTAAATTAGCTCAATACTTAAGACTTAAAAGGTTTATTTATTTTTTGTTTTTTAGTTCTTTTCGTCGCTTTAATTTTTTGTTAAAAAGATTTTTATTTTATACACGACAAAAAAGAGATATTTTTAGATGCTATTTAAGAACTTCAGATATTTGTTATTTACAAACTTTGCAAGTCATTTTGATTACAATAAAATCACTTCACTCCTAGTACTAACAAACAATGAAATTCACTTGTGAGTAGTTGTGAGTTGTGAGTGACAGGTTACTGACACAAAACAAAGAAATCAAAACAAAAAGTTGCAGGTTCAACTTATATTATTATACTAACTTTTAAATATTCGCGTTCCATGATATAATTATGTATTTACACGGGAATTATTAGAGAGTATTTTTAGGCATCTCTTCATTGTTTTAGTAAACAGATATTGAGAACGAGCGAATACTAGACTCGAGTCCGTTGGACGCTCATAATAGAATCGATTCAGCGATTATAGAATCGATTCTTCCTGACTCGAGTACCATAATGGAGTCCGGCGTACTCGAACTAAAATAATAAATTGGTGTTCGAGGAGGCGAGTAGGAATCGAGTCTGTCTCGAGTCACGCCGTATTAGGCACATCGCTAGTTTTTATTGTGATCTATTACCTTTAGTATAAGTGTTCTGTGTCTATTACAGACTTTTTGACACAACTGTCAATTTTTCATGTTTTTATTTTGTAAACTTTATTTGCTGCTACTCTAAGAAAACTTAAAAAATGGTTTACTTACATTTTCCTTCAAATTTAACAGAAGAAGAATTAATGCTACAGGCAAAGTATCAGAAATTGAAGAAGAAGAAAAAGGCTCTGCAAGCACTAAAAGCCCCTAAACAAGAGCCCGAAAAGCCAGTATTGCCGAAAAGACCTACTGAAGCTCGTGATGCTCGTGAAATAGCTCGTAAATTGATAAAAAGTGGCGCTATTCAAGCCATTAAAAGTCCACCGCCGCAACCACAAAATGCTACTTTTAAACGACCTAGAGCTGGTATACTTAAAACATTTATTTTGTTGTATTTCTATCCCTCCGCAAAGTAATTAGTTTGTACATGTTCTATAGATTCTTATTTCATATTTATGTCCGCTATAAAATGTGTTATTTAAATATTGTTATTGGTTTCAGGCAGAGAGCGGAAGCTTAGTGGATCTGCAGGTGCAACAGGTGGTGTGGCATCATATCAGCCTTTTAGTGCGTCACAAGAGCCTCCACCTCCTGAGGAGAAACCAGCTCCTCGAGTCAAATATCTGTATGACTCATTTGTAACGGCAAGAGAAAAGTGAGTTTTCTAAATTTAAATATTGCTGATGATGTCCAACAGACCCTTATTGTCAACCAAACTCTGTATGTGTACTCTGCATGTATAGTTTCAAATTTTTTACTTGAAAATTTAGAAAAAGTTGCTGTGACAGATAGTCAAACTGACAATAGATTGTCTTTATGAGCACCTATACTATTTTATTAGGTCTGTAACGATTGTAAACAGCGATCATAGGCTGCCAGATAAATCATAATCAGATGGTCACACCAAATAATTTTGCCTACATCAATCATCTCTTCTTAAAAAAACATTATTTAATTCTTGTGTTGAAGATTTAACAAATAAAATCTTAAAAACTTTCATTCCTCCTTCATATGTTACATACCTGTTACATGTAACTAAACAGATGTTGATAAGATGACCAATAAAAAAATTGTAAAAGCCCTAAATTTAATCTTCTAATATTTAGAGAGGAAAAAGCCCGTAATCAGCCTAATGCTGGACTTGTTCCTGGGGGACCTACTGAACCTGCTACCCCTCCCCCACAAGTGCTGCCACCACCACCCAACAAGATTTCAGTTCTTCTGGTGTGTGGTCCTCGCATCTCAGAAGAAACTATCAGGCTCCGTTTGGCCACATATGAGCCATTCAGCTTCCAACAAGAACCTGATGATGATAAGTATGCATTTGTTCTCTATTTTCCTAGTTAGTAGTTATATGGCTTTAATGTTGTTGTAGTGTGTATCAAGTTTATGTCAATAATATCCGGGCTGGTCTTTAAACAAAAAAACCATTTCAGTTTTGAGCTGACCAGTCATGACACCTACTAGACTAGATAAGTCGGTAATCCACGACTACAACCCGTCTGCCACCACAGTCAGACATTTCGGAAGGCCAATAAATACTCAAAACTACCAGACTGTTGTGAAAATTAAGATAGAAAATGCTATCCCAGAAGACACTTTAATTCACAAATGTATTACTTTAAGAATATATACAAAAAAAAAATTATAACATGTCAAAGATTATAAACAAAACAATACTGTATTATCAATACATGTCAAAAATAAGTAATAAAAATAATAAGTCTAGAGACTTAGTATACTAGCGTTAAGTTTATGGCCTAGACTATCTAGTCTATATAATATATACATAATGTCAAAATACACCTATGCGATGAAATTAGGGAAACTTAATCCCAAGCATTTTCATGACGCATATAGTCTACAGTGTAGTATACCTTACAACAGTTTTTGTTTGATTAAAGTTCAAATTTTGTAAGTGGCTTGGGATTTTGTTGTAGAAGCGTATACTTTGACATCTAAATGAACTACTAAGTTTTTGGAGCTTAGTCATTGGCAACACAAGCATATCCTTATTTCTAGTATTAATGCTACATACGTTACTATTTTTTATAATTTTGAAAACGCTTTCTTACATAAATAAGGTTACCTAAGGTTTTCATAAATAATATAAATAAAAGAAATAGGTAGCATCCCAATGTTGCTACCTATTTCTTTATATTTTTCCCTTGGTGAATCTCTGGACGTCAGGTTATAAATGGCAAGTACACATTAGAGTTAACTCAGACCGAGCGGCAAAATACGCGAGCACTTTTAAAATGTGAATAAAGTATAAACCTTGTTCCATTAAAGCAGAGCTGATAATCGTACGCCAATGCCCGGTGGACTCGATTTAAATATACTACTTGCATACGATTTTCAGCTCTATTTTAAAGGTTTATGTTTTATTCATTCCCATCCGGCATAGGTATCGTAAGTATGTAGGTATTTTTGTTAATTACACCGCTAAGTAAGACAGGACTGCTATAAGTAATATAAATGTGTATTCATAAGTTGTTGAATATTTAGAAGACAAATATATTTTTTAAAGAAGTGATTTTTAATTGATGATGATTTAACTAACTAGTATAATTGTCTTTTTCAGGGCTTTTTTGTCATTTGAAACGCCAGAAATCGCTACCAATGCTCTAGCATCGATGGAAGGCCTGGAGGAAAGTTGGCGAGTATCTTTTGCCCGAGGTAAACCACCGTCGCAGGCCAGTTCTTGGACTCCTTCAACACAGACCCCTCGCAACCAACCCCCGCCTAAGGATCCAAAGCGTACTTTATTGACTTATGATGATATATTTGATTAAATAAGATTTATTTATATATTTCTTTTTTCGATAATGCAATCTTACCTAGTTATAATAATGTAGTCGCTTGGACTGCACTATACAATAATTGAGGAAAACCCATAAAGTACACCACCTGTTTGTTGGTAAGTAACATACAAAAGTACAGATGAGGTAAACTTTAATTGTGATTTAATATTAAATTAATTTGATATGAATAATGCATTTAGTAGCAGCGTTAGTACTTATTCTAATATACTAACTAACAGCCCTTGTAATTGTGTATCAGCTATAGACAACTCTAATAGTGTGTAGTTTGAAGAGCACTGTTATTTGTAACGGAAAAGACACCCATAGCTGCTTTTTCCCATTGAGCCAAATTAATTAGGGCTAAGAGGGTTGATTACACCAAATTCGACTAACAAAATTATTTACTGGTCTGTCCGTAGTTCTGTCACTGGTCCGGAGCGATAGTGTGTGGGACTGTCTCCTTATGCAAGGAGCAAAGAAAACGATAGAGACTTGTACTGACTCGCCCTGTAGAACATGCACTGAGCGCCGTACGGGCAGTACGGGCCTGGGTGAAACTGGTAGCGCTCAAGTTTTCTAGCCCCATTGTTCTAGTAGGACTAGGTCCAAGATGGTGGTGAAAACTGATTTGTGGCAAAGCAATGCCGGCTTCCTGGGTTCAATCAGTTTAACGTTGACCTTGTGACGTCCTCGCTCTTGTTCTTGTTTGGAGTTTGCCCTTCTTGAGCCTATGGTCGAATTCACATCTCTAATAAAACACGTTTTTTTTGTATTAAATTAATTTAAGCTTCATATATGTAGATGGATGTGTTGAGGACAGCATAATCTGTATTATATCGAAAGTAGGTATTTAAAGTGATTGTTTAAAATCGATTGAATCTCTAACATTCATTAAAAAAGCCGGACAAGTGCGAGTCTGACTCGCGCACCGAGGGTTCCGTAAGCAAACAAATTCAAATTCAAAATCATTTATTCAATTAAGACACTAAGTGACATTTATGAACGTTAAATTGAAGCTAGAGTTAAAATCATAGATCGGCACAAACAGACGCCACAGCATGTACTGGATTGTCAAGGTAAATTAGGTGAAAAACACCAAAATCTACTGCCTGTTTGTGTCGATCTATAACTTCCAGTTTCCAAAATGCGTAGGGCCTTATGAGAAGTATACTGGCAAAGAAACTCATGGCCACTCTTTTTAAAAGTCAGATCTTCAGGTACAATAGTGTTAGTGTTACACGAGAGGTAAACAGGATGCAAGCTGATGCCACCTGAATTTCATTTTATTGAAATGCTCCAAAAGCTAACGTACTAAAAAATAAAAATCACTCAGTGATACCGTTGAAGGTTTGAACCTATTAAACATAGAAATCATTCAAGGTGCACATCTACCTTCATTCAGTTGCAAAATCTACTGTTAAAAATAATTCGTGACTGGATTAAGAGGCTAGAGTTGCAGTTGATCGAACCAAAATAATAGTATAGGCTAAAGCATCGCTGACTAGGCCGACCAGTCACCCCAAGCAGCACCCGTTCACGAGTATGACGCATGGACCAGCCATCATATCCTTCGCCATATCAGAGGGAAAGAAATGACCCGCCCCATGACGACGCCGCAAGCAATGACATTTTAGTGAGCATGACATGAGATGAAACTTGTATACGTCCACCTCGGGAATCAATTCTCAAAGACTTTTGCCCGTCTTTTTCGAAAGACAAACTTAACTTTGCAGTTGTGATAAACAACCGCAAAATATAAGTTTGTAATCACAAAAAATCCTTTTTTTTACGTGATATAACAACAAATTATTGGCTTCGGATTTTTTCCTTCACTTGTGCTGTCAGACCTTGCTTCTTACAAAATTTCATGATACTAGGTAAGTGGGAAAGTACCCTATAAGTTTTCGATCCAAAACCTATAGGGTACTTCCGGTTGAGCTAGAATTGTCAATTTCGGTTAAAAGTAAGGTCTTACAGCACAAGTAAAGGGGAAATTCCGAAAAATAAAAAAAGTTGAAAATTAAGGTAAGTTTTGGAACATTACAACGATTTTTTTTTAATTTACGCGAAAATCTAAATTTGTTCATATCTTTTTATCGTGTTGACTCACGAACTTGATTTTTATACACCTAATAGGGACTGTAGACCTCAGTATCTGGTATAAATTTCAACCTGCTAGGTTCACCTTCCTGAGAAAATCGGTGTTGACACACGGACAGTCAGACAGACGGACAAGAGAGTGTTCTTATAAGGTTTCCTTTTTTTACCTTCTGAGGTACGGAACCCTAAAAACAAACTAACGCTCAAAAAAGGACAAACGCTCTTAAGATTCAGATAAAGCGGATAAATCGGATAATGAATACACAAACGTAAAATTTCCGAATAGAAAACAGCCTCTTTTTCTCTAAAAATACACTAGTCAGTAGCGCTGATATAACTATCTGCATATAACTTTATGACTGCATCCAAAAGAAAGAAGGAACTGTAAAAGTGAAATAGTATATTTTATAATTGGGTAATACGTACATATAGGAAAACATTTTATAGGCCATTGTCCCATAGTTATCCTTGGCATTACGAAATTGGAAAACAAATGGTTTTATGAAAGATATTGTTTATTTGATGATATTCAAAGTACCTACTTTTTTATCATTTCATTTAAGATAATTGAATATAAGTAGGTACTATAAAATTGGAAGAACAATGGAACAACAAATGGAATGGAACAATGCATTGGAAGAGATTGCATATATTAGTCTCGATTCATTCTCGATGGACTAATCTCTATGTTTTGACACATTTTAAATCACTTCCTTTCTTACACCGTATGGCCTGCAGGATGCACAAATTATCTCTCTATCTAAGTAATCATTCAGTATCGAACTTTTTATCAAAAGTACTAAAAGGCATCGGACCACTGACCTCTATTATACAAGTATGTATAATAGAGGTCAGTGCCTCCGACACACCAAATAAAATCACTCCTCACTAAATGCTATCTACTAAATGTTCTGCAATCAGGCTTTCGTCAAAGCTATAGTGCGATTAACGCCTTCACCAATGTTGCAAATGATATCAGGCTGAGTATGAAGAATAGAAATGTTACAACACTCCTTACTAGACTTCAGCAAAGCATATAGGTAATACTATAGTTTTCATCGTATAACGCTCTACGCTCCATTAAAATATTGCCAACAATGATTGGTTTGGTCGCGAAGAGCGTGTACGCTTTAAAGAATTCAATTCCTGGTGTCAGCCATTTATCTGCTGGCCCAAGGGTTTTTGGTTGATAATGGAGGCTCCATTATGGGCCCAAAGTATTGGATAAGGGCATTCGCATCGGCACCAAGTCTATGCTCTTGCTTTACCAGATCCTAATGGCGAAGTGGCGGCCTCGACTTGTCCGACTGCTGGACAAGTCGACTAACACTGTCACACTAATATTATAATAAACAATATTATATAACGATAACGATTTTAACGCGCATTTATCGGCTCTCCTACTTCCTCGGCGTCGTCCCGAGTTCATGGAAGACAGCTTTGGTGCACCCGATCCCTAAAAAAGGTGACCGCTCGGATCCGTCCAACTACAGACCTATAGCCATAACCTCCTTGGCCTCCAAGATAATGGAATCCATTGTCAACCGCCAGCTCCTTCGGTACTTAGAAGACCACCAGCTACTCAATGACCGCCAATACAGTTTCCGTCGGGATCGATCAGCTGGTGATCTTCTCGTATACCTGACTCACCCTTGGGCACAGGCGATCGAGAGGAAGGGGGAGGCGTTGTCAGTCAGTTTGGACATAGCGAAGGCCTTCGATCGGGTGTGGCACAAAGTGCTACTCTCGAAGCTTCCTTCCTATGGGCTTCCCGAGAAATTATGCAACTGGATCACCAGTTTTCTCGCAGACAGAAGCATCAAGGTCGTTGTCGACGGTGCATGCTCCGACTTCAAGTCTGTAAATGCTGGTGTCCCGCAAGGCTGTGTGCTATCACCTACGCTGTTTCTTCTGCATATCAATGATATGCTGCAAATCAGCAGCATTCATTGCTATGCCGATAATAGTACGAGTGATGCCTTGTATACTGGCCGCGCTAACATTTCTCGGGAAAACTGAGAGTCGATCCAAACTTGTGTCTGAAATCGAAGCCTCCTTACAAGGAGTTTCCGATTGGGGTCGACTTAATCTAGTCCAATTTAACCCAACGAAGACACAGGTTTGCTCGTTCAACGCTAAAAAGATACCGTTTGTCGTATCACCTCGCTTTGAGAGCACTTCCCCGACTGCCACAGCCAGCATCGGAATCCTTGGCGTCGATATATCGAGCGAAGTCCAGTTACGCGGTCATTTGGAGGGTAAGGCCAAATTAGCCTCGAAGAAGCTTGGTGTGCTCAACAGATCGAGACAGTATTTCACCCCGGCCCACCGCGTACAACTTTATCAGGCGCAGGTTCGGCCGCATATGGAATACTGTTCTCATATCTATGCAGGAGCACCCCAGTACCAGCTTTTCTGTTGACCACATTCAATGGAGATCGACTCGAATCATCGATTGCCAGGATGTTTCAGATCGGCTTGACCCCTTGGCGTTGCGTAGAGATGTAGTGACTGATGTAGTGACTCTGCATTCTCTATCCATTTATCATGGGGAGTGCTCCGAGGAATTGTTCGGACTTATACCGGCCGCAACGTTTCGCCATCGTTCAACGCGACAAAACTTTCATCCCCATCACCTGTATAATTGGCAATCCACCACTGTGCGGTTTTCCAGATTTTTTTTGCCTCGTACAACCAATCTCTGGAAAAAAATGTCGCCTGCGGTATTTCCGGACCAATACGACCTTCAAACCTTCAAGAAAAGAGCGTATTCCTATCTCAAAGGCCGGCAACGCGCTTGTGACTCTTGAGTTGCAGGTGTCCATAGGCGACGGTAGTCACTTACCATCAGGTGACCCGTCTGCTCGTTTGCGTATACATACGTATACGCAAACGAGCAGACGGGTCACCTGATGGTGTATATATATACATATATACTCGTATATAGTATAAAAAAATAAAAAAATAAAGGTGAAAGTTCGTGTGAGTGTCTGTGTATGTTTGTTACTCTTTCACGCCAAAACTACTGAACCGATTGCGATGAAACTTGGTATGTATTTTTTTATAATACGGGTCACAAAGTGCTCCTTTATGAAATGCCAAAACGACGTAATTGTAAATGCAATATTTCACAAATAACAAAATACAAGGAGCTAAGTAAACTCTCGGAGTATTTTTGCTCTCCTGTAAAATTAAGAAAACGTAGATACGTTCACCTGGTTCTTATACCGCGATATGTAGTAATAATATTTTCAACTAATAATAATTGTAATCAAAAGGCACCAAAATCCAAATTAAACAAACATTAAAAACACATTTACTTACTTTACAAATGGAAGTTTCAATGTCAAAGAAAACGAGGTTAAATACACACATGCCGACAATGTTCTCGTGATCTAAAACATGTGTACCCTTTTATACGACGGCTGTAACTTTTATATATTTCATATATATGTACTTAGGTTTGTTCTTTATTATATTGTACGTTAGAAACCGCTTATTGGTATGGTGTCCTTATTGGCTAAGACTTTGAACAATGGTTAAAATATCCCAAAAATTAACATATTGTCAGATTTACATATTGACAATAAAAGAGTGATTTAGACACGATTACCTCAATAAAATGGGGTAAAAAATAAAAAAAAAAATTTTTTTTGACTGAATTCATTCGGTACAAAACGACATAAACGTTGCTATCAAGTATGTAAATAGTCCACACTCCACAGGCCCACACCTAAATGATGATTAATAACAGGCTGTTATTAATCAACGAAATCATTCAGGTGTTAGCCTCTTGACTAATAGACATCGACGTAATCATTTTATTTGAATACTAGATGAAAACCCGGCTTCCCTGCCCCCCCCGGTGAAATGTGACTCCTAATACAAAATCTTTTACAAAATGTAGGTAGATATACGTGTGAATCGGCCTTAACGAACTCAAGATATACGTGTGCATCGGCCTTAACGAACTCAAGGTGTCATCCGAGTGGCCCATATGGCGACTGCCATTTTCACCATTACAATTTAACAAAATACTCGACAATCCGAATTTTGCGGAATGTTGTCGACTCGAAATCATTATATTTTATGTTTTATTATTCAGGTAAGGTTTCAATCGAGTCTACCGTACCCCTTGACCGAGTTATTAATATAGATTATCCCTCGTAGTCTACGGAATCTCTTGGGAATTTAAATAAATAATCATAACAAATTTTTTTATGTGTCATGAACTCATGATTTAATGGGATCTCATTCATGTTTGTAGGTAGATATAGTAAAGGAAATATGGTTCGTCTATCACTTTTTATACCTACCTATATCCACTATTTATCATCTTACCTACCTCTTTAGGTAGTGTAAATGACGACAAGTTACTTTTGCAGTTCATACTATGAACTGCAAAAGTAGTACCTGTACAACAACAACAAAATTAAGAAACTTTGACTTGAATAGTTTTTAAACTACTGGTTCAAATTTTATGTTATTTGGGAATACACCTAGTTACACTATACCTACCTCTATACCTCATATATACCTACTCTTAGTCACTGAAAATTCATTCTTCTAGCTTTTTCCACAATGGAGTTACAGGGGGTCGAAAATATACTGAATAAAATATACTTAATGTGACGTCAATTTATATTGGACATTTGTTTCACTCTTATGTACTTCATTTGTTTTTATGTATTGACTCTTATGTTATGGACAAATTTATTAAACATTGCAATATTTATAATGCCCGGGCAATATAAATAATAAAATGTCAAATCGGACTGTGTGATGATGTGCTTGCATTGCTTTTCACCAAGTGAGTGAGGTTACCGGGGGCCCTTACCATTCCCTCTTCGTCTCCCCTTCCCCTACTCCCACCTTTAGGCCAGCAACGCACTTGTGACTTTTGAGTTGCAGGTGCTCAGGTAACCCGTCTGCTCGTTTGCCCACTATACCAAAAAAAAAATTGTCGGACTATTATGAATATTGCCATGTAATTGTTGGGCAAGTTGATAATTAATGTACATAAGGTAGTGTAGGAAAGGCGCTATGACCAAGAACATACATGGACGGACTATCGTCATTAGTAAACACGCACTGCTACTGAGAGCAGTCGTTTTCTATTTAGTCAGAAAAAGCTAATAAATCGGGAAGGGTTACCTATATCTCGAATTCTGCTATAATTAGTAATTACTTTGAAAAAAAATATTTTTATGAACATTATGGAAGAGTGGCGCCAGGAGAAAGAGGTCTAGAATACAGTTGATGTGGTTGTAAAGGTGGTGTGTGTAAAAAAAAAGGTTCACTAATTGGACATTTTAAAAATAACTTTACAAAAACGAATGATTTGACAAACGCCTCATCTCGCAAACATATTACTTTATAAGTTATCATTTGACAAAATACAGATTTCGCTAATGTTTTACTTTGCAAACATTTCAAATGTTAAAATATCATTCCAAAAATATTCATTTGACCAAGTTTTTCGTTTGTCAAATTTGTAATTTTACAAAATAGGACAGATCATTTATAGGCAAGTACTAATTTCATACAAATACTGATGCCATTTGATTGATAGTCAATTTAAAAAAATACACGCTGTGCTAACCAAGTAAAATAGGTAAAATTCGGTTCTGGCACTCGCCGGCCACTGCCGCGTTCCGGTGCCCGGTCAATTTGCTTATTTCAATCGTTTTTATTATATTGACTTCTCCTATTGAGTATTTTTTAAACAGTCTGGACACTGTGTATAATGCTATCTTAATCACTTGGTCCATACCATATAGGTACATTAACATGTAACACAATAATATAGACTGGAAATAAAACGTTTAAAATTAATCATAAGTCGGAAATAACCCTGTTTCGCTAAATTTGACTTACGCCCACAGTGTCGTAACGCGAAATTAAAAACTATATGAGCTATATTTTTGAATTCTCAGACCTGGTTAAGTCACAGAGATTTCTACTGCATATTCATTTTCCTGTGTGGCGTGTTATTAATAAATTTATTAAATTATAATTAATTGTAAATATTTTCTGACTTTTCCTTATTGTGTTATTATTTCTTTCAGACAATTTTCAAACCCAGTGTTACCGTTTAAATAAATCAAGACGCTTGTATTACTCATCTCTAACTGAATTACCTAATAAATTTCCTAGTAGCGCATGTTTATGCTATAAGTATAGGCAACATCGGTGACCTTTCTGCACTTTGGATTCATGCGGGTTTGTGGTGTAACGCGTTCACCACGTTCATTTAAATTGCATTTCTTACGAAACAAAGAACAACAAAATGGGTGTCACTAAGAAAATACACGTCGTAATTCTAGTTATTGCATTATCTGCTTTTTGTATACAGATAACATTGGCTAATTCGATAGGTATAACTGAAAATAAGGATGATTCTGAAAATTACGTGTCTATTAGCAGAAGCAACAGTGAAGGTATGTATGCGTTAATATATAATTATTTTTAATAACTTATTTGTAACTTTTTAAAAAACTTACTTCCTTTACAATTGGTGTTCTGTTAACTCGTGAATCATTTTGGTGTACCTATTTGTTTCAATGACAATTCTAGAAACGTGGTGTATCTAAGTAGTAGTGTGGTAGTTTTTTAGTTGTTGCTTGATTGCATATCGAGGTGATTACTTTTCTTTTATATTGTTATAATATAAGTGAGCTGGTCTTATAATGTTATATAAGCCCTCAACTTAAATAAAAAAGTTACATATAAAGATTGACGAGTGTTTTGGTTTAAGTTATGAGATTAGTACACAAGCGATAGCTTGTTTGTGTAAATCAAAATAAATGCAAACTAATTCTGTAAAATAAGTTTCTTTTTTGCACTTAGGTACCTTGAATTTTAATCAGTTACAGTCGCAAAGTAAATAAAGGTCTATTTACCTGGCTTTAATAATATGTAGGTATGTCTAGTTAAATTTTTAGTGGTCGTGCAAATAAACAGTATATTCTAGAAAATAGACCAATTTATAAAAAAAATGTTGAGTATAGGTACAAATAACTTATTAAAATGACTCATATAGTACTTTTGATTTCAGATTTGGGCGTAACACACAGACGGATTTATTGTGAATTTGAGGAACCTACTGAGGCTGCAGTCTGCCAGGAACATTGTTTCCCTAAAGGTTATTCGTACGGTATATGCGTCAGCCATACTTGTAACTGTATTTAACTATTCCCGGTATTATGACGCATATGATATCAGCATCGGCACTTAATAATAAAGCAAATAATGAAACACTTTGTTCACATAACATTGTTTTTATTTAACTGTCAACCAATAGAATCAGCATTTAATCACATTGATTAGACTGATCAAGACACCCATTGACTTATAGAATACCTACCTGTAAATTTGAATTTTAACTGGTCTATTACATACCTACATCATATTTCGTCATCGACAAAACGATGCCAGAACTCATGAAAATGATGATGACAGCGAGAGAGAACTTACTGTGAAAGGACCCGTCAGAATGAGGCAAATTATTTATTATTTGAGCAGAAATTTTATTAATATACCTACTAACTATAGATAAAGTGTATACATAAAGCAATCACTGACGCAATTAATTCTAACCAAATTATTTAGATTTCTCGCAGACCTCTCTCCCAACTAATGAATCAATGGCTGCTATTTGCGGTTTTTTATGTATTTTGTCCGTACATAAACCGTCAACTTCATCTCTTATTTGTTTCCAGCTGTAGTCGATGTCTTCTTTCCTTGTTAACCGATAACAGACGACGAATCTTATCATATATCTATCTCTGTAGTTGCCTGCCACCATAAAGATCTTCTTTTTCTTTGTCAAGTTCTCTAGTAGTTTTTTCGTGATAGTGTCACCTTCCTTTAGTCTAAAACACACTAATCCCATAGACGGTTCAGGCTCTACCAAGAATCTGTCGTCTGCTCGCACTAACTTTGCAAAATATTGAGCAAGATCTATATGTTTTCTGATTTGATTTCTCAAACCTTCAGCACCATATATTTTCATAACTGTCCATAATTTCATCGATCGAAATCGTCGACCAAGAGGTATTTGCCAGTGGCGGTAGTCGGGAATTTTAATGTCAGTTTGAACGTCATCTAGATAAATTCGCTGAACGTCAAATGCACGAATAAGATCGTATCCATTTTTAACCCACATTGCTGAACAGTCAAAGCTAACATTCATCCATTTGTGAGGATTTATATCAAATGAATCTGCATGGTCAACACCTTTCATTAAATGTCTGTATTCTGGACAAATAAAAGCAGCGCCTGCATAAGCAGCATCCACATGTAACCACACATCAGCTTCATTGCAAATTGGTCCTAATTCATATAAAGGGTCGAATGCGCAAGTGCCAGTAGTGCCTAGATTAGCAATTACGTAACACGGTATAAGGCCTCGTTCTCTGTCTTCTTCAAATGCTCTTTTAAGAGTTTCTCCTCGAAGCCTTCCATCAGCGTCAGCTTTGAGTAGGCGCATTTTCATAGAACCTAGTAAACCAGCCTTTTCAACCGATGAATTGCACTGGTCAGACGTATAGGCGACTAGTTTGGGCTTGATTTCATCTTCATCAAGGGTTGGATCGTTACGTATTAGTTTACGAACCGTCTTGTCTTTGGCAACCAGTAGCCCTACAAGAGTTGCTTCACTTGCAGAACCCTGCAATAAATATAATTTTTATTTGATTACTTAACTTATTTAGGAAAGGATTTACTTATACATCAGTATTTCTGTGTTAGAAAATCGTCCTATACGATATATTACATGTAATTAAATGGCGAAGGGATCGCAGTTTCCGATAGGTACCTTGTAGGCTCGATGACTCCGTCAACTCTTCAGTTTCTCTTTTTATTTTTAAGTCCATTATGTGAAGCGTTTAAATAAATTTGATAGTCAAGATTTGTAGCACCAATGATAGGAACACTTCGTTCCTATCAATCAAATTTATATTTTTTTTAAATCGCTGGGTTTATAAATAAAATAGGACATGAAAAAAAAGTTAGTTAATAAAAAAAGTAGAGCAAACTGGTACAATGCCACAGATCTGTGCTTTACCTGGATAACTCCTCCACCAGGTCCACGAGAACTGTTAAGAAATTCTTCAGGTAGGCCAAGAAGTTTGCCTAACCAATTCATTGTTACTACTTCCAGTTCTGTGCATGCAGGGCTTGCCATCTGTAAATTACATAAGTTAATTCATTTTAAAGTTGTAATTGTAATCTGACCATAAACAAACTATGAATTATTTGCACCGCTTACATAATACAGGATCGGACAATCTGTATTTGTAATCTGTATCTGTATATGTGCGCCGTTGAAATAAAATTATGATATGGAGACTCATATATCCTTCCATCTCCTTTACTCGCATTTTTTACTTATAAGTAAGGTCCACATATCCTTTGGGCTCTAGAAGACAAGACAAGACATCCAGGCCAGGCGCAAATGTATAGCAATATTCCTCTGTTGTACAACTGTAAGCTGTAGATTGGTTTAAAGGGGGGACCTACGAATTATAATAAAGCAATATTACTCCATAGTAAAGTACTGCTTCGCTCTGATGTTCTCTTCATCGTAGGTATATAAATTTTAGAAACGAAGGTAGCTCACAGCTACAGCTAAAATATCTGGCTAAATAAAGCTACTTATGAGAACATGTAAGTGGTGACCGCACAAGACACCGGTAGAATGCATTTAAAATTGACTAAGGGGACTTATTGACTGGGGAGGGCTATCCCAAGATGGAGTTTCCTTTAAGACTCGTGCCAATTTCAGACAAAAGTTGTTATTCCATTATGGATATAAGTAAACGTCCTTGCTGCCTGTGCCGTTACTGTCCGCATAGCAATGACTGACATAGTTACAGCAGAAATTATATTGGGGAGAGCACAGAGGCTCGCCCGAAGCAGCGTTTTTGTATATGAGACAGGTTGATATGCCTGACTGACTGCTAGAGCCTTGATACTTGCATTGCGTTTGATACACATGTCTACTAGGCTCCTAAGACGCTCACGGGCTGAGTGCCTGGGCCACTCATTATGTCGTGTTGTTCAGATTGTTTCAGGCGCTGAGTAATTTATTACCACGTAACTCCGAAGGCTTATTCCTTTACATTAGACTGAAGAGAAGTGGTAGAAATATATCTAATTGCCCGGGCTCCAAATTGTAGGAAGTATTAATTTTTAGTTGAAATTATGAAATTACCCAGCTGAATCCAATAACGCCTAAACCATCGCTGAGCATGTTGCCTATGATGCTAGCATAAGAAGTGCCGGTTGGATAAAACGCATGGAACCGTGGAGATTGCCAGTGTGTGATCTGGAAATAAACACTTCATTAGATTATTGTTCAAACCTCTAAACTATGAAATAATTTACTCATTATTTTAAAATTTTGGTTTACAGCTATGTAAAGTTAATGTAGGTATTTATTTTGAGCAGCATACCAGATTTGATCTCTGATAATAAACAGCCTTCGTAAAACGTACAAAGAAACCCTTGTAATTACACTATGTCTTATGAAAATAGGTCGGAATAGGTAGAATGATTTAGAGTGAATGAACTCTGATGTATATATTAACAGTTTTAAATTAGAAAAAAAGGTATTAATCATTTTAGAATGCCGAAATATCGAAGGTATCTTCACAACTTTAATCTTCAACCGTGATTATGGTTGAGTTATAATTAGATACGGAGGTACTAATGACGTGAGCAACAATGGAATGCACCGTTGGGTACCGCTTTGCACTAAGTAACTTTTTGAAGTTATGAATTTTCAGTAAGTAGCTATGGGATTTTTCGCTCGCTTCGATCGCTCATAAACTTTCATTTTAAAGGAAAAAATGCGTAGTAAACTGATTTTCATAACTTTAAGTAAAAGAAAATAATTTTTAGAAAGAAACAATTATATTGTAAAGTTATACTAATATCAAGACATTACAACAAAATACATTTATAATTTATGATTCACTACAATCAATGCAATTAGCAGGTACAATAAAAATAAGTAAGAAAAATAAATAATAAAGCCAGTATTAAAATAGGTAAATAGCTCAAATAGTAGTAAAATAAGCATTAGTTTATTTTATTACAATTTCAGAAATTAAATTTCGAGAAATTCAAAAGGAGAGGTTTCATATCATTAATGACAGCTGTTTTATAGACTTTCTCAGCATAAGTCTCATATTAGAAAGGTAGGGATGATCTGATGATACAAGGGCCATTGAAATGTCGTTTGTCTCTTTACGACAAAATTTGCGTTCATGGTGTTCTCGGATTTTTTTGAAGTCTTTGTTTCTAGCTTCCGTTGCCTCTTCATAACATTGAAGTGTTTGATAACTTCAGTACCATGCAGGAAATTTGTTGATACTCGAAGGCATAATACCAGCCATAGAGATCTAAGTACATTTCTGCAGTAAGGCGTTAAAAGTTTGCAAACGTGTCAATATTTATAACAATCGAAAGTAGGTAAAAACTTAAAAAGTCGTATATCTCCATTTACAAATGTGATATTAAAATAAAATGTTAACAGATATTTAAGTTAACCTAAGTCATTATGAAATAATATGAACCGTAACAGATATTTTTTTAGTGTTGAGTATATCGACCGTGGTCATGATTAAATATCGTTATTTCCCAGGAAGAAGGCATCTCCCTGTTAGAACAACATGATGCAAGTACCTACATTAAATAATTCTACCTATTTCGACCATTGCTTATGAGTTTTACTTATGTATCTACATACAATTTGTCTTAAATTTAGGTATCTTATTTAAAATATTACTAGAAACAGATAACCTCACGGAGAATTTTAAACAATGGCATTTGTGTTAGTATTAACAGCACTTACACCTGGAAGTATAGCTTGATTGAAGTCTTTAATGATATCTTTCCAGTCTTCTGGTTGCTCGGGTGCATTTTCAGGAAGTTCATTAAAAAGGTATCCTGGTTCCACGGACGGCAGGACATCGCTAAAAGTAATTATTAAAGTGTTGTCAAAAACTAAAATCAAATATGTGTAAAGGTCTCTTGAAGTACAAGGACAAGTAGAACAGTCACCGATAATATAATCAGTGAACGGTCTTATTTTGTAAACCACATTGAGGAAGTTTAGCTCTTTTAAAACAAGTAGTGATTAGGTCATAATTAGTACTTATTGCACTTGATTATAAATAGGTACGTAATAAAAACAATGTAATTTAATTTTTTAATTAAAACTGTGTACCTTCATCGTTACGTCAAACTAAACATAACCATTGACACCAATTGAATGGCAAGTAGTTAAATAATTATGTACGAATTTAATAAATACCTTGTACATGTCACTGTTTTTACAATATTTTTCATATTTATCAAATAATTTTTCTGAGGCACGCAGGAACGCAGGCGTATCAGAAGAATGGTTTTGGGCTGTATGGAATATCAAGTCGCGGAGGGACTCAAGATCCATCTGAATTATAAGATTATATGGGTACATAGCCAAATCTCCAGGAGTAGTCGTTAACCTAGAAAAGGCGTATGATAGGGTACCCAAAGAGGCTTTATGGTATTCTTTAAAGAAGAAAGAGTACCTACTAAGTATGTGGAATTGATTCATGCTATGTACAGAAAACCAGCACACATGTAAGGTCGGTCGACCTTACATGAGTGCCGGTCGCCGATCGGTGAGCCGGTCGAGGACAGGTGCGAGGTCCAGAGCAGGTTGGAAAATAGGCAACAAAAACTGGAGAATATTGGCTTGAAAATCAGTAGAACCAACACTGAATTCATGTTCTGTGATTTTGGCAGTTTCTCTATTCTTGAAAACATTTCGCTGAATGGATAAGCGATATCGAACTTGGTTCGCTTCTTCAAAGCGATGGTGAAAGAGACCGGACTGTACTGCATCGAGTCAACACAGGGTGGATGAAGTGCCGACAGGTAACAGGAACAGTTTGCGATCCCAGGCTTCCTGTTAAAGTTTAAGTCTGTCAGGGTGCTCGGGGAGCTCCTTTCAAAGGTGTACCAGAGGCCCTGGCAATAAAGACTGTGCCGGTACACCGTGTGGTTTTAGTTGGTTCGAATCCGACATACCGCCCTACCGCTTATTCCAATGGGGTGACGACCCGTGGGGAATTCCACACGTAAAAAAAAAAGGTTTCCTGTTAAACTGAAATGAAAGATCTATTAGACGATCATCAGACCTGCCAGACTTGGATCTAAAAGTTGACTCACCAAGAAAACGGATGATAGACACTTGCATGTAGCTAAAATGCGAATATTGAGATGGATGTGTGGTATGACTAGGATGGAAAAGGTGAGAAATGAATCCATTAGAAGGAGCCTGATAGTTGCGCCGGTGAATGACAAATTGAGGAGCAATAGATTATCGTGGTATGGACCTGTGGTGCGGAGGGATGAACAAAATGTGGTAAAGAGAGTTTTATGTATTTCCATACAGTTTTATGTATCCGTCAACGGAAGTTGACGGATACAAGAGTACAAGACGACCAAATAAAAGTTGGATGGACTGCGTGAAAGAGGATCTGGCTAGAAGGGAAGTTAGAAGAAGAAAGAAAGAAAAGAAAGTGAAATGTTTATTCATCGACACTTGAGATACACGGACAGTACATGCTAAGTAATAAAACTAAGCAAGGTAATAATTATAAGAGTTAAACATTATATACGTGTACATCACGCGTCAGCCAGCAAGTTAGACAGTGAAATTGGGCATTTTTCAGAAAAAAGGAAATTTGTAGATTTGAGGTGTCCTGAGACTTTCATAGTTATTTATTCAGACAGTATTTTTTTTGCGAGTTGTAACTTTGTTTTCTTATAAAGTAGCTATTATTCTAATAACTGTGTTATTTAAATCTTATGGAAATAGCTTATTATATTAAATATTCATTAAATAAGGCAACATGCTCTGCGATTTTGTCGTTTTCCACGACCTCCTTGCTAAGTCTGGAGGTAAAAATTACAGATCCCTCGGTTTTTTTGGATGATGTTCGAATATTAACCTTAAAGATTCGTACTTAAATTCTTATTTTCTGTTCGTCGAAACCATCTATCTATCTATAATATAAAAATGAATCGCAAAATGTGTTGGTAAGCGCATAACTCAACAACGCCTCGACCAATTTGGCCAATTCTTTTTTTCAAATGTTCGTAGAAGTTCAAAGATGGTTTTTACGGCAAGAAAAATTTAAAAAATTGCCTGAAAAAGTCTAAAAAAAACACTTTTCTATACTCCCATACAAACGGTTCGTAATAATACTTAAAAGTCAATTTGAACTTTAATACCATACCATAAAGTTCAAGTGTTAGTGGAGTGGTTCCGGGAAGGCAAAACAATTGAGTGACGTTAGAAATGTAGAATAATGTCAGTAATGGAAGAGGATTGACATATATATTGGTTGTCAAATATTTATGCGTGCGTTCAGCAATTTATTTTGTGTAAACTATGGAAAATATATCAAGTTACAGAGTAAAAAATAAATTAAACCCGTGCGAAGCCGGGGCTGGTCGCTAGTAAAATATAAATTTCGTGTTGTCCTACAAAATCACGTAAGGTGGAAATTCGACTACTCTACGCTATTTTTTAAGACCTATAATAATAATTCTTCTAAAGGTACTAGTCAGCAGTACTGTGTAGACTTCATATCTAATATATACCTAATATCCTAAACGTGAGTTTAAATTACCCTTACTTCACATGTCCTAATAAATCTGTGATTTAAGAATAATTAATTAGGAGTAAATATCAAACATGAGTCTGACCGGCACCACTGACAGGAAAAAACTAACACTATCGATTGCTGGGAGTGGATGGGCATGCCGTGCCTGCGATAAATGTAGGTACTATTAAGCTACGGACTCATAGGAATAACCTTTGGTGTATTTGTGTCATCATCACCATATATAGCTAGAATATCTTGCTTTTATTTTTTCGGTGAATATACCATGTGTAACGCGCGATCCAAAGTTAGTGCAATCGAGCTTCAAATCCTATCAAAGACATCAAAGGTTATTTCTTTGAGTCCGTAGCTTAATACTATCTACATTTATCGTATGCACGGCATGCCCAACCACTCCCAGGTGTCGATAGTGTTAGTTTTTTTTTGTCAGTGGTGCCGGTCAGACTCATGTCAGTTTCGCCAAACCGTGGTCAACTTGGTCAACTATAAATTTGGTTCGCAGTTTGCTGTGTTGTTTTTCACTTCCGTTGTTGACGAGAAGCAATGTCCTATCAACTAAGATCTTTAGCTATCTGAATAGATTGTTTATAATCTTTTAAGTTGTTAAATACGTAATTGGTAATTGTTTTGTTGTCAATATCGCTTCGTCTTAGTACATAATGACTTATAGTATTCCATAGTTCCAGGAGTCTTTACGCACTCGTAATAGTCAAACAATGGTGGAGGATTATCTTGATTGTTTTTGTTACATAATTAATTTAATAACAGTTTAATGAGTGGAATGTTTCGTGTCTACGCTTTAATGTATTTCCAATGCGATTTGCATCTGATGAGAAGTGAATGAGTGCCTATTATTGTGATTACGGGTTTACCTAGTAAATTATTTGTAATTTGCTGACCGAATATTTATTAATAAAAAAGAATACATTTATGAAAGGCTAAATGCCATAACGAGTGACACCTGGTACTTAATTTTGAAACAAAACGATTTAAACAGCGTAACTGTTTCAGTTACGCTGTTTTAATCGTTTTGTTTTGTGCTTTGTTTTGTGCTTTGTTTTGTTGAATCGAGTTATTGTCTACACCATTTATTTTTATTTTTATTAAATTAAAGGTGAAAAAGGCACAAGTATTTCGAGTGATCGAACTCTGTAGGACAATGGATTCAGTGTTTTCTTTTAGTAATATTGTAAGTGTCATACTTTACTTATATGCTTTATAAGAATATCACAATTATTTATACTCCGTGCAAAGCCTGTCCGATTAAAATACATAATTGCTGACTTCTTATACAGCTTTTGATTAATTAAACTACAGGTTTTTTCAATAGTACAACATACAATGGTTAAATGAATACAATGCACTTAATTAAGTATACAAAGTAACCAGTCCGGTTTAGCAAAATGAGACCAATCATAAGCCTAATGGAACTAAGAGTTGCAAAATAATCGATCTAAAATAAAAATTAAAATATAAGAAAGAAAAATAATAGCACAGAAAGATGTGGCTATATTTTAGGGTGGTATAGTAGACCCCGTAAATAACGCGAACAATTTTAGAAAATTCGAGAGTTTTCATACAGAACTCTTATTTGGAAGCTGACAAATAGGTCTTGAATATTGACATTATCAAGTTCTATTCAAGAGTATTCGTATGAAAGAGTTGACATGAATGAAACTGTGGGTATTTATTAACATCAAGGATGTTGATGGAATGTCCAGATTTTTTTTTAAAATGTCTGCATAAAAAATGTTGTTTAGAAATGTGCTTTTACACTATGAAAAGCACTTTCTGAAAAAAAAAGTTCTAACACTTTCAATAAGTATCCATTTTTTTCAAGTTAAATCAACTATTTGTCAGCTACTACACATAACGGTCCCAAATATGATCACGCCTTCTGTATCACTCGATATATATTACATTCTTCCTTTTATAACAATAATCTCATTTGTTATAGGTATATTTTTATAACTGAGTGTCTCTAGCTATTAATGATATAAACCATTTATTTTTTTAAATTATTATTGTTTAGGGACTGACCTAAGAACTTAATCTATCTTGCAGTCAACTGGCACATATCCTAGTAAAAAAATGTACTTTCTGAAATTTTGTAAAAAACTTAGTAATTTCCACTCTGTAGTAAGCAAGTTCTAAAAGTGCTTTACACAGATATAAATGTATAGGATCATACATTAGTACTTACACATAATTTATTTTCTACATAGTATTCAATTTTTTTTACATTATAGAGAATAGTGGTCGCCGAGAGAGGTGGAAATTTGGTCGTAATTTATTAAATTATTGCAAATCCAATACAATGCTTTGTTGTAATCCATAAAGCTTCGTGGAAGAATTTGTCGAAGGGAGGAAAAAAAAATATTTTAATTTTTTTTACTACTTGAACTTGTCAATAGATAGGTACTAGGACTTGGACAAACAAATTAGGAAAAGGTAGTGAAATGTTTGGTCTCTACCTATTTAGACCTGTATAGATTTGTTACATAGTGGAAGATACCAAAGCAAAAGTTACAAAATCTCGAAATACTGCTTTTATCCTTTGAGTCCTAACCCCAGGATTTCGTTTATTTACCTATATGCTTTTTTTTATTGACTTAAAATGTATTTACTAAATATTTAATATTTAGGTACATTTTATATAAGGTAATATATTTACAACTAACTGCCTTTCAAATATGCGAATAATAAACGAAGTGTAGGCGTATAATACGTTGATATTATTTTATTTGTAGGAGTTGAATTCAACCGGAAAAGTTACGTAAGTACTTATACACCAGTACTTTCACGTGGATTTCCATATAACACAATAATTATAATTAAACATTTCGTGTTCATTTTGTACGGATAATTTTTATTTCATATCTCTTTATAGTACACCGTTCAATTAAAATATACCTTTTTGGCAAGTGGTGATTTTATTATTTACACCGATGACTTCGAGACAGCCTTTGTACGGGTAGTGTGAGATATAATTTTGGGTAGTATTGGTGCACTAACATAAATTAAGAGATATGTAAAACATATTAATACAGTCAATTTTGAAACTACTATTTACTTAGTTTTCCATAACGGCGACATAAATAGGAACGTGGAGGCATTGCGTGATCAAAATAAGGAGATCATTTATCTTTATAAAGTTTATCCATCTACATGATAGAGTAATCATGAAGCGGGTTAACATAATTAATTCAATTTTCAGTTATAATTTTCAAAAGTCACAGTACGTATAATTTTAAAACAACTAATAAAAAATAATTCAGAAAACCCTGAATAAACACGATAAATTTTAAATTTATTTACTTCTTCAGTATTACCTAGCAATATTTACACAGGCATCCGGACTTTGCACGAGAGCGGGTTAATGATTTGACAGCTATATTGTTTAGCCTTTAGACTTGATATATATTATTTTATTCATAAATAAAAGAAACTTACCGGTCTCGTATGTTTTCGACATAATCGGCCAACAGGTCGATTACAGCCGTGCCAAATTCCCGAAACTGTTGCGCGTCCATTTTACACCATAAGCACTGTGTCTTTTGATGAAAGTAATAACTAACAATGAATAATGAAATACAAAGGTGAAACCGTTTTTACGATGAGACTTTTGTAAACTGACATGAAGACAATGCTGAGAACTTCTTGTGGAAAAGGGGGAGACACCTGCAGTTATGAGGACGACCTAAGAGACAATGGTGGAGTGGTCACGCGAGAGGTGGATTTATAGGCGCAGATCAGCTTTCTACAGCCGCCGAGCCCGCGCGCTTGTCCGTAACATGAACTGAACATTACCAGACTGCGCGTAAACCAACGACTGAGATGAGTTTATTTTTTAAGATTACATTAGTAATTTCACAACGGATAGTACGTAACTTAATACCAGCTTTTGTATGAGGCTCGTAATTTTAGTCAAATTATTTCAGCATACAATTAGTATGTAGTTAATCATTTAGTCAAACTTGGTAAGTACGAGTATATTGCATATTTAGGTTCGATCCACCGTAATTATCTTATCGCTAAACCTTTGTTTTTAATTTTTTAGCAATCCGTAATTTTATGTTAAATTATTTAAATCAAGAATGAATCACACAGAATCTTGTTTAAAAAAATTCAAAATCAATTTATTGCTTGCTTTACTCTTAGTCGTACGCATTTCCTGATACTTGATCTTGAAATTTCTCAATATTATTTTATGCAATTTTATTGCCACACAATAAAATACTATTGATAATTTTGTATTCACTAAAATTTGCGATTTTTGAACAACGAAGGGAGAAGGTTTTTCTTATAATACAAAAATATGGTTGATCTGTCATATGTGCCAAGTTTAAGTAGAACATTTTTGTGGTTACATAAAATGTAAAAAAAATTAAAAGTAAAAACATCTTTATATAACGCTTTACATAGTTCATTTACTTGTTTGTTTGTTTGAACTTGATTGTTTTCTTTTTGTCTGAATTTAGTTATTAAGACTAGTTACACTTTTAGGGTTCCGTACGCTCGACTGAAAAAATGGAACCCTTATAGGATCTGATGATCTTGACTACGGTGCGTCTGTCAGTCAGTGTGTCACAGGCAATTATTTCGAATCTGCTGGACCGATTAAGCTGAAATTTTGGTCCACATAATAATTCCTGTGACCCAAACACACATGTGCAACCTATATGAATCAATTTTGAATATGGGGCCAAATTAGAAAATAAATAATATTGTAAACTGTACCGTGGGACATTTCAAATAAAAGGTTCTATGAGGATATCAACCTTTTTTTAACTTTAATATTAATAGTTTTAAAATTACTTAGGAGAATAGGTAAAATTTAAACATTCGTTCTCTTATTTCCGAAACTACTACAGAAAAGAGTTCTTTACTTATAGATTACAGGAAAATCTATAAAAACTCTAAACATGGTAAATCTCTCATTGTGCTTTTTGTCGGATTTTTATTTTATTTTATCATGGCAAACCTATTTTTTGTACCCAAGGAGGTGCAGTCTTTTGTTTGTTATAATCTTATAATTATTTTACTGCACAGTTTTTGCATTGGGAAAGTGAATAAACACGTAAACAATAAAAATGAACTCATTTTCCCATGATACAAAAAGATTGTATCAGTCTTAGTTTTATTTTTTGCTTGAATATTTATGAAAAACATGGAATTACTAGTGTACAAAATATACAATTGACAGCGTTAATTTTAACAGTTTTTTACTCACGTATTAGCTTTAGTGACAAGTTTAGGTACTCCATTCAAAAACCGAATAATAATTAGTATTTTTTCGCTTTGTTTGATTCTAGACGCAATTGATTTTATTTTTTATTGAATTTAGTAAAATTAACTCCGGGTTGTTGCGAACCTAATAAAAGGAGTATTGTTTTGCGTATGAAACTTGGGCCACTTACGCACAACTAGTAACCAACTTCATCTTACGCGTCCGGTTTATATTTTAAAAATAAAAGCAAATTATATTTTAGTTACCGTGCAACTTGATTTAAAGCAAAACGGTGAACGTATTCGTTGTATTTTTTCTTCCTTGTAGTCTTACGAACAGAATTATTGTAAAAGGTGAAGGTCACTATGCACGCGGTTTATTGTAGTCAACTGGGCAGTTAGATATACTCACTATAGTATTAAGAGTAGCTTTGATTATGTTAAAAATTTATAAATTAAACCGGCGAGTGTCTTGACTTTTGGAAATAAATCAACGTCGACAATTGAATCGAAGTGGCACACTTGGTATCAATACACTTAGAGTACACTGAGTACACTGAAGTCTTCTACAAAACTCCTAGTAATTGTAATTATAATGATGTATTATTATGAATACTGTGGATTAGCATTTGGGAGGACATTGACCGTGATACGAAGTTTCTGTGCCTGTAACAGCCTTTTTGTTTTGTCCTATCAAAATCCTTTGCGTACCTAGCCGTAGTTACAGTGCGGCTGTACGTCAGGACATCGCCTATGTAGGCAATTCTAATAATAAATAAAATGTTTTATTTAGTCTCATAGTTTCGGTTTACAATATTATGAAGCAGCCCCGGTAAGTTATAAAAAAACTTGTGTTGAGGCTACCCCGCTACTTCTCAAGTTACAAACGTTGACATCATTTAAAACGACAGAAAATTTTAAATTAATACTACAAAAAAATATACCTATATAAAAATAAAATAAAAAGTAAAAAAATAAAACAAGTACTAATATATGTATTGTCAGCTCTTAGCATTTTATGTGTAGGCATGTGTGTGTGTGTGAGCGCATGTGCATGTGCGTGCGTGTGGTCACAATACATTTCCTCATGTTTAGCTAATTCTAACCAGCATAATTTCTGTTTCTTTATATGTAAATGATTTTAACAATTCTGTTATAACTTTTTTGCAGTTATGGAGTTGCACAGGATATATTTAGTTTGGAATTTATTTTATTATAAATATAAATATTATAAATATCCGTATAATTGACGTCTTTTTTTTTTTGTTGACGAGGTGGAAGATCCTACATGGATGTCCTCCGCCTTGGGAGGCGTAGGGGTCTGTCGGACTCTTACCGACTAAAAACCACCCCGGTGTTTTACTACTTGCCTATGATCAGGGGAGCGAGAATCGCTATTGCATTCTTCCGCAACCCCCGACAGGCGTTGACCCGTCTCACCCTAGACGGGTCCCGTCACCCAGAGAAGATGACTGCAGAATCATCCACATAGGAGAAGATCCGCCTGCCACTGCCATCAATATTACAGAGGTCATTTATATATATCAGGAACAGTGTCGGGCCAAGTACTCCGTGGGACTCCGCAGACTACGTTTTCCTCCTGACTAGTAACGGCATTTACTTTAACTAGCTGTTTTCGGTTTTGCACGTAACTTTTAAACAGAGAAAGAGTGGAACCCCTAATACCAATTTTTTCGAGTCGGCTCTGAAGGATAGGGACGTAAACAGTGTCAAACGGTTTTTTGTGTTCCTATCACAACTAGACATTTATCTCCCCTATTTAGTTACCGTTTTACCGTAGTTGTTTTCTTGTTAGACAGACACCCACTGAATCCGTATATTCAATGATTTGGTCAGTTAATCTTAATAAAATTATGACACATGTCAAAAACTTGTAAAATAAAAGGAAGACTGAAACTGTTTCCACGCTTAGGCATAATTCTTGTTGGAGGTTGTGGAAAAAGGGATTTAGTCTTAATTAAAATAACTCCAGAGCTTTCATCCTTTTTCACAAAAACTTAGTTTAATCCAATAATATTTATTAGTTTGGTCTTAGTTTGGTCCAATAATATTTATATTGTTTTGTTTCTGCCAAGTAACGAGCCAGAAAGAATTAGGGACCCTTTTGACGTCAGTTGTTCTGATATGAACACTGGCGTGTCCTCGTTAGTAGTGAATCTAAGGTGATTAGCTTGAAGTTTTGTTTTGTTTTTTTTTATATTGTAGATCCTCGTTTTCTGTAGTATGTCCGATTTTACTATTGACGATAGGGGTATTCTTTATCACATTTTTTTTCCTTCAATTCTATGAATAGCAGTTATGTCTGCCGAGGTCAACACGAGGTTTATATTCTTTGAGATACATAAAACCATATTGATGAGGTCATCTTGAGTTTGACTTTCGCTAACTTTTATGGTACATTCTTTAATTCAATACGTGTTTTAAGCGTACATCTCTGTGAGTCCTCTATGTTTTCCTCAAGTATTACAAAATACTCTTTATCTTTTTTTGCTTGTAGCTCAAGAGATTCAATCTTCTTTTGAAATTGAACATTCTGAGTGGATAGACGTGCAACAGAAGCTTCGATGTTGTTGTTAGAACGCTGACGGTCTTTGAGATTAGAAGTAATTTCTTTTATTTCCTTTTGCTGAGTCATAAATTTTGAAAACAAATCTTCAATATATCCTTTAAATTCACAAAATTCTGAAATTTTCCTCTCTCATTCTTTTGTTTCGCATGGAAGTATAGTTAGGTTGTACTGTTATTTCATTGACGCTTGAATCAGACCCAGATTTGTTTAGTGTCGGTGAAGAAGGTAGTTAAATTTTATTATTGTTCTGTAAAACATCTATTAATAATGTTATTAAATTTTCTCTTTTAATGTGCTATTAACTATTGCTATGATTATAGTTGGTGATATCATCATTGTTTATTACCAGCAGTCATCATCATTCTTCTGCAATTCTTAATACGTCATCGTGTTTTCTCAGATGCGGCAACTATTTCTAGATCGCACATGTTTTAGTCGCGTGTGGAAACCGAGCGTAGTGGCGAGGCGACCATTTTATCCATTGCGCCATCTGTGTAGTCAAATATTGCAGATAGACACTGAGAAAATGATCTAGCAATAAGCACTCACTATATACTACACTATAATACAAATTTTACGTAGCAATTTGAGAAAAATTTCTGAAAATGCACCGGCGTTGTAATTCTAGACAACAAAAATACGTTGACAGATAGATAGTCTTGAGGTGATCAGTTTAAAAACAAGTTTTCCGTTTTGATACTTCTGAAGAAAATCATTTCATATTGTGAATGCATATTTATTTTTTATCCGAAGGAGCGATTTTCCGTGTTGATCATGGTGGAGCGTGGCACGACCGGTGCAGAGTTGGTGCCGGCTGAGTGGCGCGGTCAAGGCGGCAGGCGAGGCGGTGCGGGCGCATCGCAGCCTGCCACTGCACGTTTCCGATGTAATTGCGCTCCAATGACTCGTCGCCGATGCTTGGAGCGTGCGCTTCCGCGCAATAGAATCGAACTGATCAATAGTAGGTTTTATAGTAATTGCTCTATTTTTTTTCTATTTCATCATATCTTATAGTCTACAATCATACTTTGTATGCATTGTGGAACAATAAACAAACAAGCAAGCAAGATGTGTATTGAACAAAACAAAAACACGACTACGTTAAAAACACTAACTAAAAAACTAAATAATATAACCTATATTACTCCGAAAGGTTGAGGTTTAAGGTGGAGAGCGTTCATAAATGTGACTTTGAGAACATTTGGTACCCTCCTTCTGCAGTCAGAAAAAAAAAAACAATAGTTACAATTTGCTAACTTTTAAGTTGCCTATTTTTCAAGGCCTGTTAGTAGCTGGATGGTAAATAAGTAAGTGTTGCGGTGTTCATTTTTTCTTTTAATTCCTACGAGGAGGACCTGTGCTGTTTCGCAGTATTAAGTTTAATTTGAATGTTCACAATTTAACTCAACAAAATTTATGTTCGCAGAAACCGCGGGGCGCAGCCAGTAACTGATAAACCTATGTAAACACCAAATGTATCAATACAATTGTATGTACACGTATGTACATGTTTACATAGGTTACAGTATACAGTCACGTCCGGATGTCTTAATAAAAGCTGTCCCCGGACCCCTCCTATTTAAGGCGCAGTACGGCACACCGTGTGGTTTTAGTCGGTTCGATTCCGACATACCGCCCCACCGAAAACCCCGGTGGGGTGACGGCCCGAGGGGGTTTCCACACGCACAAAAAAAAATACAGTCACGTGATATTACTTTGGCTTATATCAATCCTATACATTTACTTTTCTATTCTACTGTCGTATTTCAGTTGGTTCTCTTCTAACACTCGTACAATTATTTGAAAATATTTTTGGTGTACCTACAGAAACGCAATCTCTACAGATTTATTGTTATTATACATAATTATGTATTGCGCTACAAATATTTACTTAAAGGTATAATGTATATGTTTATATTACGCACGGATGGCGCAATGGTTTAAGTGATCGCTTAGCCACTACGCCTCACCGAATGTTGTGGGTTCAAAACCAACGTGGTACAAAAAAAAAAATTGTTGATCCCCAAATAGTTGTCCCGAGTCTGGCTGTTCCTTGTGTCCGTTGTTTAAATGTTTGTGAAGCCCTCCGTGAGACATGAATATTCCTAATGCGTGTATTTTATGGGAATAATAAATATCTAAAAAAAATTATGACCATTTAACGTATAGTTAGTATTACTTGGGACCAACAGATGTAATGTTGTATTGTAATGTAATGTTGTGTTGCATATTTTTCTTGAAACCTTTAAATTCTTTTTTCCATGGATAGAAAGAACCGATTGTGATAAATCAAATACTAAATGTAACAACAAATTACACACAATGCCTGTGCATAAAACGTTTTCGCGATTATTTTGTACTTTTAACGTGAAGCAACCAAACAGACAATCTCCACGTGTACAGATTTACTATACATATAAATATAGAAGAAAAAAAATTACGTGACAATCTTCAAAGTACCGCTTTTCCAACAAAAAAATAGGACTTCGTGTTAATGAATTACAACTAAGTACACATTTTGACTTCCATCCCCCCTCTCAAGGAAACCGTCCTGAATTTCGGAATAAAAAGTATCCTATATCCTACCTCGTAGTACGAACTCCAATCATGCCAAGCTTTATTTGAATCCGTTCAGTAGTTTCAGCGTGATGTACAGCCATGATACAGACAGACAAAAATGCAATTATTGTAGTTTTGGCTTCAGTATCGAACATAGAGAGCCCCTCAAATTTTTTTTTTTCAAAATATCTTCAATGTACAGAATTAGAACTGTTACTGTTTTATTATAAGTATTCATTCTTTATAATCCTAAAAGATTGCAATAGAATATAATAATCTCTTTTATTTTAATGAGCACACAAAATCAAATATTTATCACCGTTCCGATGCGGTTTAGAGAAATGTGTCTTTAATAACTTTTGATCGCTTTATTCTGTTCTTTCATAATATCCAAGTTTCATTATTGGCCGCTCAATTTAAAAGCGAATACAACTTTACCCAAACCCCATTTCTAAATTCATGAACTAAAAGTAATATTTTTCGATTCCCTATTGCCTAAACTACGTATGTAACTAACTATTATGTTTTTTGATCATTACATTCATAGAGTAAAATACCCTATTAGGTATATTAATTATCTTAATATGTCGTGGAAAATTTGGATTAAAGGAAGTGGAAGGTGGGGTGGTCCCTGTTTCGAAAAGAAGGAAATAGAAGATTACATTTTTTAATATTACTAAAGTAATAACAATTATTGTGTTAAGATGTAAAACTTAAAAAAAATACAATGACTTTACGTGTTTAAATAATTTAAGTACAAAAAACAAAGCCTGTTGCCTTGTTGTCTGTTGTTTGTCTTTTACAACTTTATAAGATCTAAGGCAGAGATATTATATTGCCAATATGTAGGGGAATTACCAATGCCATTAATAAACCGAGTGGAAGAAAATGGTATTAAAGACAGGTACCAGGTACAGAATAACTTCGTCGGTGACCCTGTGACATAAGTTTATATTTATGTATTGTTTGCGCACGATCATTAGGACACATCGATTCATCTTTCGATATCCGGGTCGGGTAATTTGTTATGGGGTTTTTGTGTTAGCTAATTCTTAGAAGTAGCCTGTGATGTCAAATATGTTAAATAGATTTTGAATTATTAAAGCGTCAAAAGTGGCTCCAAATGGTTCGTGTAATATAACACATGGCTGCTGCGTTGCCAGTTCCTTTTTCTTGAACTTGGCTTGACACGCTACCGCGTGTCTAGATCAAAATATGACTGGTGAAACGTATTCTTCTCCTGGGATATAATATTGGTAGGCACCTATTGTGTATCTGCGCTACGCCTAGTAGATGAAGGCGCTTGATCGTACATCCTGGTGTTTTTTGCTGATAGTCAGTAGCATTACTACAGCTCCATGGGAGAAGTAACTGTTTTAAATAATAATAACTTGAGACACCTCACACACGGCCGTCTGATCCCAAACTAGGTAGAGACACATACTTATATTTTACCATATTATACCCAGACACAGAAAATTATCGTACTTATCACACAGTTATTTGTCCTGGGTGAGAATCGAACCCATGACCTCTGCGTTTACAGGAATCGATTACCACGTACCTTTAAGCGAGCAGTGTGATTGTTATTCAACACAGTTATAAAAAATAAAAATAATAGAGCTGTATACGATATCATATTCCATAATGACTATGGGCCATTTCGCATACAAATATTTTAAGGTTCATAAATAACCTTATAATAAAATAAAATGTGTGTTATAAGTATTAGGCTCTACGTCTAAAGGTGTGTAATTGTGTATGAAGTTACTTTTTGTGCTTAACGACTGCAGTATATTTGTCTTGCGCGTGTTGGTAATTTTAACATCGCCGTCCGTTCTTATAAGTCAATGCACCACTGCACCAGTAATAAGGTGTTGGATAGCCATGTACGTATGAAGACACATTAGTTGTTTTGCATGTAAACTGGTTCCCGATGATCACTCCTTACATTACTATTTATGTAACCGTACATTAGTTTTTATGTAACCTGGTGATTATAACTCATAGTTATATTTCTACTTGTATGACGACGGTTCGTGTATAGTCTAGCATAAAATATAAGGTAGATCCTTACACCTTTTAAACAAGGGATACATTTTTACTTATGTAATAAATTAGTGATAATTACTTGGGTTGTAAGTTATATCGGTATCAAAACCATCTTAAGTTGCTGAACTATCAGTGGATGAGAGAATTTTATTTATTCTTCTTCTTGAAATAGGTGGTGCTATCCATATCCAGCCAGCCCATGGAGCACTGTTGAAACTACTCCCTGGTAGGATGGGAATATGCTACGCTCGAAGTGGTGTCTAATAAGATACGATTAGACATCACTTTCGACAAGGATCTGTCGGCTGCAATTGGGCAAAAAGTGTTTATTAGTAGTTAGAGGGACTTGGATTTCCTGGCAACAGCCAGTTGGAGTTACAGGTATGCGACCCTGCCCTGCTCTGCTTATACTCAAGAATCGCATAAATCGCAATAAGCAATAGCCTTTTCCTTTCCTTCTAACCTACTTCTTCATTTCAATATTAATTCCCAATTTTCCAATTCTTAATTCCCAAATTGCCCCGTTGACGGCAATAGAGTTGCTTACTATTGCATTAGTGGGACCAAATTATAATTGGCAAAATGTGGGTGTTGAATCCTACACTACCTAACCCTTCGGTACCATTAGTTCATGGTGACCATGCGTAATGAAATAAAAATATATTTTGTGTAATTTTATTTTAAATGTTAAACAATTTACTAAAAATAATAGATTAATTAAAAGACAATATATAGTAAGAAAACTATTAATACATAGATATGACGAAAAATAACATAGTTACATAGTTAACATAGTTGATATGACCAAGCTTTTTTAATACCTTTTATTTTAAGACCTTACTTCGAGTTTTGTAATAACAATCGCATTGATAAACGACGTAGTTACTGGTTTGACTAAAATAATACATTATAATTGATTTGATGTGATTGCAACTAAGCCATTTATAATGAGTATGTGAACATAATAACAATTTATCTATAAGTTCGCAAAATCATTATATTTTTACGACATAAGGCTGAAGATGAAATATTACGTTGTATAAAAAAATATATTTTTTATTAAAGACACCACATTATTAGTGTGGTTATTAGTGTAACTGAAGTAAGTACTTGTGTTAGGAGAGGGTTCACTTTATGGCGGTCAGAACCATACCGGTATGGGAGTACCGCACCATGTCGGCGGTGGAGGCGCTCCTTCGTGACGCCCTTAGTGTGGCTGCAGGACAGGACGGGTTTTTGCCCTTCGCGGAGGGCAACGTCCGGGTGTCCCTGGAGGTCTTAACGACATTCATACCGGATCGCTTCTTGCGGTGTGGTTTTAGAAAGCCCGGGTGTCGATTAAGGCCCGTGGGGGTTTTCAAAAAAAGAAGCAGGTTCACCTCGAAAGGCCTATTCGGTGAGGTTTGAGTCCGATAGTTGAGCCATTACGCTATCGCCACGTACGACGGTGACATTCATGAAAGCAACTGTCATTTTTGTCTGGATAAATATAATTGAATATAGGCAATTACATCAGGCAATTATATCTAATTATTATAATATTTGGATATGGCATTGTAATTAACATTTAATTTTGGTTGAACCCTTGCTTGAAAAGCTAATTTAAGTACCATTTTAAGATAAACTAAGTATAATTTTAACATTAACAGATAACTAAAAAATTTGCACTTCAATGTTAACTGTTAATAGCTAAAATATTTAAATATCTAAATTAGAGCAGCGAATTCCCTAGTTAAAATTCCGCATGCGCTGAAGCATCAACAAGAGAAGACTCTATGAAGACTATTCTGTACGTGCGGATATCCATACCACAATCTGAAGTGAAAGTGATGGAATATTTCTCTAATTTATCGTTCAGCGGGATGGTGATCGGTAGCGTTAGGTATGCGTTTGTATGTTGAGCCAGCGTGACGCGGTCAATCCTTGGCACTAGTGCCTTTGACGTCAGTCGGTACGTGTTGCGGCTCCTGAGAACGTGATTCAACTCCGACATATTTGTGCCTCCCTCCTCGAATAACATTGCTAATATCAATTTGCCAGTTGTAGTATCTGAAAAATGAATCTGTTATGAATCAAGCTAATGTAATACACACACGAATAAGGCATTTTTACACGAAACATTTTACAAAAGCATGCAATAGGTCTATCTGTTTAAGAGCTACGGTGCCACAGACAGACATAAGTGTTAAATAAAAAAAAATAAGTATTATTATTGCGTCGCAGTTTAAAAAGATCGATTGTCATATAGGCATCATATACGCCTCCGAAAAGCACCTAAGTATATAATTTGGGTACACACAGAAGTTATCAACGATAGCTTATGACAGGAAACCTAAATAATTCCTACAGGTAGAGAGAATGATTCTTATAACTTGTCAAAGAATCACATGTTCAGAAAAAAATGGAAAGGTAAAAGGTTGCAATCTTATTCATTAGTCATTCAGTTCTAAAAGAAATGTCACCGACTGCGCTCATACTAAATGTAGAGAGACTGTCTACATAGTAAGATCTCTTAGTACATTCTTACCGATTAATTGATCAAATATGTTCATCATTATTGCAGAAGCGTGTTCAATTAAAGCGTATCGCAATGCTTTGAGCATAAGCTCATTGCGGTGCGGTATTGTGAGAACAGTTGTTCTGTAACACTCACAAGACTCTCCGCAGCTGCATGGATCTACTGGCCATGAATGCATTTTAGCCTGCAGGGTGTCTATAGCCAAATCCCAACGAGGTTGAGTTGTTACCCTTATGAAGAATTGTCCAATTTCACTTTTAAACCAAATCCAGGTATTACCTATTTGAGTACTGAGACAGATAATCTGTAAATACAATTTGTGCTCCACAACGTCCTGGCCGCTTTCTTTAGGTGCACCGTTTAATAATACCTCTTTGTCGATTAGGTTGAGACGGCGTATATAAAATCGTGGTTTATGGCTATCGTTGAAATGTACAGGAACAGTTGGTTCAATATCCGTGATGTAAATATTAAAATTGGCCGCACATTGAAAAGGAGATGCGATCATTATATCTACTTTGTTCGGTCTATATAACGGTCCAGTTACCTTGCACTTCCTTTCAGGGTTCAACGTACTAATCTGGCCCTGAAGTATAAACACTACATAGGTATCAAATATTCTTGTTTTATTGTACCCGTGTACGAGAAGTAAACATTCCTCCCTATCGACAAAATTTGCAATATATTTTACACTTAAAAACATTTTCTTGCCGTTATCAGTCGACGCAAGTTTTTCAACTGTGAAGGCATTCCTGTTGTTGTTAAGAATGATGTAGGAAAATATCAGGGACTCTTGACTAGATGGACATATTGATATGTGGCGGGTGGAACTTTTTAAAAGTGATGGGTTTAGAACTACAGTTGCCTTAGGTTTAAACATTGGCAAAACGACATAAAGATGAATAGATAAAAATAGCATCTGTAAAAAATTGGGCTCAAAAAAGTCTTTACTGGACAATGGAAAATATAATCTTAGCTGATTCATCGCTTCAATAATAAGGCAAGCGTTATTGACAATATCACCTTCTTTATTTTCATCAGTTACTTCACAGAACAATGAAAAGTGCTGTTTTAGGAATGGGCAATTATTTAGTATAGCCGATGCTAGAGCGACGCCATCTGTTAGATCTGTAGTTATATTTGTGATTTGTTTTGCTGGCTTATGCTTTCTTTTTAATGTGTTGTGTTGTGCTAGTATTTGTTCATTATACCATGCAACTAAATTTTTTATGACATCCCTTGGTTTAGTACTCACACACACGCATTCAAAAAAGCAGCTGTCCATAATGAAAACTTTATAAGTTTGTAAGATGAAATCCATCCAGCTTTGTTTATTTAATCTATTAAATAAATCTATATCTGATAAAAGTAATTTTGTAAGTACTATATCAGGATTGCACTTGGGCGTCACGTACTCTGCATAAATTACAAATTGTTCATAACTTAGTAAGAATGTAGGCTGTAATGCGCAGAGATTACAGCCTCGTGACTGTAATAAAGCAATTATCCCTTTGTAGGTCTCATGAATTTCATATACATACTTGAATGTATCGTCTACTGCCTGAACTCTGAAATTACCATATAATTATTGACACCAATATATTTAATGCATATTAAATTAGTTAATATTTAATGTATTAGACTACAAGTAAATAAACTATAATTACGAGACTTTCCGCACGTGCTTCATCAGGGGCCCTGCAATTCTTCGGACAAAATTCAAATATGAAACATTAATTCCTTTGCCTGATTTAGTTGCATTCTGTGACGTGACCGCTGAAGATATAGCATGAAAAGTATCTGGTATGATTGGATATAGATCTCTTCTGAATCCTTGCTGGAACATCCACTTCTCTAGGAATGCACAACATTTTTCCAAGTAGTCATACAACTCAGTTTGGACATCTAAGGGGTAATAAGGAAAGGGATTTTGATTTGGTGTAACCAAATGGCTTGCATGTAATGTTATTGGGCAATAAGTGACACAAAAACGGACCTCCACGTCACAACCCGCTTCACTTTCATGTCTGAAATTAAGCATCACATTTCCAGTACAAGGAGTTTTAGAACAAATTTCCAACTCGACGTCAATAAAAGTGTGTGCTTCATTATTTTCTTCTGTAGTTCTATGATTAATAAACGTAACTGAAACGTTGTCTTCATCTTTCGACTGGCATGAAAATGCATCTAAGTCAGATATTGCTTCATAATCAATCGTTATAATTCGAGTTACTTGAGTTTCGACATAACAAGGGGGAAATATAACACGGTAAGTACTAGGTGTCATTGCGCGAGTTTCTCTTTTTCCATAAAAAGTCAAATTGGAATATGGTACGGTCAAGTGTTTATCTAAAAACAACAACGCAGTTGCCACAAATCTGCCGTTACATTTAGGGTGGAACTTGACAGACATTTCTACGCTTTGACCTAGATCTAGTTCAAACTTTATTTGGCTGTCATTTATAATTGACTGGCAGTCTTGTGTATGTATATCCAAACTAAAATTAGGTACCAATTTTACTGTCAAAATAGTTACATATAAATAATATTTCGAGATATTCTTAGCTGTAAATTCAATTATATTATTTTGATGAGGAATGTAATCAAACTCAAACTTGTCCACGGAAAACATTAACCAAGGTACGGTAATCACACCGATTATACGACAGTAACTAATATCTTTGTTTATACTCTTCAGTTTTATCTTCGGATTACCCTCGTAGTATCTAAAAACAATAATTTATTATAAAAAATAATAATGATTTGTTATATTTCTGTCAAAAAAATGCTGCACTTACTGCTCATATTCTCCAATGTAATACTGAAGTTCAGTTGATCTAGCCTCGTTTTGTTCAGGAGGTCCAAACAAACCGTTTATTTTAAATGGAATATACATATCGTACTCTCTGCGAAATATGTCACATACTTTAATGAATACTGTTTTAGATTGCCCACCTTCGACAATGAACTCCAGAACTTTTTGTTTTTCGTTTCCTTGGGCAATATATACATCAAATATATTATCATCCCCTGTTTCAAGGACTTGGACTTCAGTTTTTACAGAACAGAGATTTTGAAACGTTACTGGCACATATGTTATCATATGGCAGGGTATACGAGGCATATAAATATTTTTAGGCTGTATTATTATTTTTGGTTCCACCACTGTTCCACTGATGGATAAGACTACATTTTCTTTATTATTTATTTTAACCAAAACATCAAAAGCGAATTCCACAACGCAAGGAATTTTTACTATGATATCAAACGTCATTATCATTTTAGGACGAATGGTCCCACTCATAGGTTCAATTCTAAGACCTGGAATTAAGGGTTCAACAACATAAAACAAAGCAATCTCTCTAGAAGAATTTTCCAATTTAACTTTTTCGATAGTTTCCATATTTAAGGGAATTTCTTTAAATATCACAGTCGGCTGTAGGAACTTTATAGATAATTTACGTGTTGCGATGCTTAATTCAATTTTAGTACTCGAGTTATTAGATTCAAAATCTACTTCGTGGCTCTTTGTTTTAGTGGGTTTACAAACATACACAACATCGCATATTTTACAACTTTGACCGGGTATGGACCCTGTCATAGGTATGATCTCAAATGGGATCTCTGGGTGTATATCTGTCCATTTAAAGTGAGCTGTTTCATTAAATTTATTATATAATCGTATTGGAACCGAGGTAACAAAACTTTCTGTTGTAACCATGCCAAACTTCAAACTTTTTTCCATAACCATTAATGTTGGGTGGCCGACTTGCAGTGAATACATGTGTTTAAGTCTATATGTGTTGTCTATGAGGTATTCAAAAGAACCATGAAATTCTCCTTCCGCAAAACCCAGACAAAATATTGTTACTGTCGTTTTTTTTAAAGGTTCGAGCTGAAATATCGTACTAGATGATTTATTATCAGTGTATACAATATTATCGCCAGGACACAATCGAACAGTTATTTTATATTTCGTTCCGTTTCTTACAGTTAATACTTCTTTGCCATAAGTTGATAAGCCAACATTTCCAAAATCAACCAAAAAAGGACGAAATATGATGTCAAAGAGATCATATGCTGAAGCTTTTGGTTCTACGACTTTACAAAAATTACCATCTGGTTTCATTTGTGGTAGCTGATCTATGTAACATTTATCTCTTCCGGTAGCGAATTTTTCTTTGAGAATTTTCTTCATTTGTGAAAATTTTGTTTGCTTACCCGCATCAAAATACTGTAAGGCTGTAGCTTTTCGTTCATTATATATTTCTAGTTCTTTATCTATATATGTATATTTAGGAAGTTGGTCGTATAAAGTATGTAATGATTCTATTACTACTATTTTTGGTGCCTTATTGTGTGATATACTTATTTTTCCCATTATTGTATATGTAATGTAGTTATCATCTATCCCTTCTGATTTAGCGTGTGATTCATCATAAGGGTTTCTTATTTGAAAGTATAAAGTTGTTGGGATTTTTAAAGACGTTGGTTTTATTGAAATCGCTAATCGTATAGACGAGTTAGGAAGTATTGTAAATTTTTCTGGCACTACTTCAAAATTGCCACGTCTTTCATAATAAACTTTAGCGGCTATTACACTAGATTCATTTCGCATATGGATGTGTTTCGTTACCCTTTTATTTACAACCACATCTCCAAAATCGACAGGATTAGGATGATGAGTAATTTGACAGAATTCGTATTGACCACTTATGTAAAATCGACCAATTTCTGCGTGAAGCTCTTTATTGCAACATCTTGTGTCATTCACTTGTATTAAGCGCAAATCAAAAACAAATCTGTTGCTGAGTTGCTTATTACGCTTTGCTTTAGAGATACATTCATTTTTTGGATGGTATGTTATTTGTATTGTGTGATCGTCTAATTGTATTATATCAAATGCTCTATGAGATGGTGATATTTCACGAGCTTCACTGAATTTCTGCAACAGAATTCAGTTATAGACTAAAGGAACATGTTGCGTTCACTTATTTGTGTGTGATGATCTGGGGACCCGACCAGTTTAAAATCCTGTCTCTTGAACAGGTAACAACAGATCCAACTGGGCTTGAGAACTATTAATATTTGCTACGGACAACAAACAAAAAAAACATTCCGTAACTCCTTAGACTATATTAGCAAAAATCTAATTAACTTCTATGATGAGTAACACAATAATTAAATATATAGAACATTTAAATACCGATGGTTATCCTAGACTTCGGTCAAATTGTTTTTTTCATTGACCGTAGATTGATATTGTTGTAAACTTACTCATGTCAACTTACTAATAAACGACCTTCACATAATGTTTTAAGGTAAGCAGATCTGTTCAGATCAATTTCAACGTCGAGAATTTGTTTGGTCGATAGTTCAACAAATGATGTTGGGAAGTCCACTAGCTTAAATCTCCGAAAAACTTTGTCTGGATTATAAAGCTCACATTCAAACATACTAAATATATAACGTAAGGCTAATAAGTACTTCAATTTAGAAGGAAAATTATATAAAGGTACATTTACTAAACAATGATGTGCACGTGATAATAATATGTATATAGCTGCATAGAGTTAAAAAGTGGTGTGCTTAGATGCATAGAGTAAAGATATTTCGAAAGTCAATAAGCCCACAGACTCACAAATACTCGAGTTGTGTAACAACTTTTTTAGAAATAAATTGTTAGATCACTGCATACATATATCCAAGATGTAGGTAATACAAGTAATAGGATTTTTTTAAAAGGGTATGTTCCAATGTTGGGAGAGTATTTAGTTTTTTTTAGTAAAGTTACAGTGTGACATTTGACAGGAATAATATATTTATATAGAATATAGAACGCTAGAATATTCAACTAGTTATAAAAATTATAAAATTAAATATTTATTACCCAAATCAATGCTCTGTTTCATTTAAACTACCGTGCGCTGCGTTCACTTTTATGGTATTCGTGGCCATTCTATACTCCTGTGAGGGAAACGTTGAATTTATTGAATTAGAAGTTCCAACTCGCGTGTTATCGATATCAAATAGGCCGCTATATCCACGAAATTCTACTAACACTGGAGATTATAGATTAGATTTATAAATACACTAAAATTTCGGTATTTCTTAATGTTTAAAGAATAACCGGAATCAGACTGGGAGTCAATCAATCAATTAGCCTATTTCTAGTCCACAACTTTACATAGGCATTCTATACTATATACTCTCCCAATGTACGCCATAGCACCCGGTTCAGAGTGGGAGTGATCAGCCTAGGTCCTTACCAGAAGCCGTTGTGGCTTACTTGCGACAGATATAAAACTACCTAAATTGTGTAAACTTTAAAATGTTTTGTGACAATAAAATTATTATTATTATTTTCTTAATAGTTCTTACGCATATATTTTATAATTTTGCAGTATCTTTATTAAGTGTTGTTTGAATGTCAAAAGTACAATTATATTATTATTTACAATAACATAAAAATAAAGATGTTCCATTAGTTATTTCCAGGTAAACGACATTTTATGGCCACTGTAGTCGTATTTCCTAAGTTTGAAAGAGTAAGAGTATTGTAGGAAAGAGATGCAATTCCAATAAAATTTTACGTGGTTACGTGCGGTTGTTTTGATTCTTTTCTTTCGATTATTTTACTGTATGCTATGCACTGACCTCTATTGTACAAGTACACGTACACGAGGTCAGTGATGCTATGCTAGTCTATGTCTATATCTAAAATCTCTAGTCTATGCATACCACAGACAATAGGAAAATTATGACTGATATAGAACATTTCAAGTTCGCTATCTGTTCTTCATTGTTCGATCAATTTTTTTATTGATCGATGTTAGTTTTTTTTAAATAAAATAAAAATATTTCTCTCAAGTTAGCGGGGGGAAGTCGTTCTTTTAAATTTTTTCTGCTATTTCAATAGTTGGTTAACTGGTCTTCATTGTTCGTTTAAAATTTTGTTTTGTTAGCTCTTAGTTAAAAAAAAAGAAATTACCCTCAAGTTGGCGGGGAGAAAGCATTTTTTAAATTATTTTTGCTATTTGAACTGTTCGTTAATAGTTATTCATTGTTCGATCAAAATTTTATTCTGTTCGTTCCCAGTTCTTAAAAAAAAAATTGCCCTCAAGTTGGCGGGGAGAAGTCATCTTTTACATTTTTTTGCTATTTCAATTGTTCGTTAATTGTTGTTCATTGTTCTATCGAAATTTTGTTTTCTTCGTTATTAGTTTTTTATATAAAATAAAATATTACCCACAACTTGGCGCTGGGAAGTAATTTTTTGACTATTTTTTTTTGCTATTTCAATTGTTCGTTAACTATTCCACATTGTTCTGTAATTTTTTTTTTGTTTTTGGCTTCGCTTTTTTCGTTTCGCTACCTTTACATGGGCGTAGGGTGAAAAATTTATTCACTGTTCATTACCTTTCTATTATACAATAGTTCTTGTAGTAACGAAATGGCGAGACATGTGACTAAGGTGTAGAGTTTGTAAAGTTAGGTGTTGCAGAGTTAGGGTGTTTAAGAAAGAAGCGCCCGGAGCCTAACTGCCTTATATGTAAACACGTTTTTCAAAGGCTTATCGACATTATAAATATTTTAAATGAATATTATTTTGTAGAGGAATATCTGAAGAGCTCATACAAATTGAATTTGAACCATTTTTAGCGATTTCTCCACCGTTTTCGCAAAACATTTTTTGTACGTTTTTGCAAATGTGTGGCAAAACTTCCATTTTTGTTTACCAAATTATTATTAAAGCTGGGTATCACTAATACCTAAATTTTAAACAAAGAAAGAAATTCCTAGGATCATTAGAAGCCCTGTAATTGAAGTGTGTTTTGTGAAAAAATCAATAGGGAAATGCTTTAAGGATGGTAACGTTATTCGGCTATGATTTGTTTTGAATAATTTAAGAGAAAAATATTTAAATTATAGTTTAATTAAGGCTACCGAGTTTACTTGGCGAAGGTTATTAAGATCCATTAAGGTTTTGTTTGTTAGAAAACTTGCAGTGCCAGTCGTGTCACTAGTGCTTACTGACCATGATCTCCCCCTTTCCTATACAGCTTTAACTATTCTACAGCCCTAGTCATCGGCAAAAAACAGTACTCTTATCTTCTGTCGGTTGGAGGTACCTAAACACTAACCAGTCTTGGGGCTCCAATTCAAACCGAAACCTATTCTATCCTGACAGGGCACAAAATATCATCTATACATAATATGTCTATGAAAATTTTTGAAAAAGAATACTCGATAATTTATCAAATAATGCAATTGATTACGTGTTATAAACAATACATTACGTGTTATAAACTTTTAAATGGCTTTATTCAACAGAGTTTTTCTATTCGATTAAGATGTATAAAGAAATGTACAATATGGTTTAATTATCTTGTAGCCTCAAGGTGCGTATGTTAAGAAATAGGTTCCCGGTACCGAAAAAATATGAGAATTTTGTTCAGTACATTATTCAAATATAGATAATTGACTTCGTTATAATTTCGCTTTTTTCCGCATAATGTCTAGATGGCTAGAAACGAAGTGCCCTTGCAAACGGGATAACGTGCGAGAGTAATATTGTAGATGGATGTAAGTACCCGGGGTGTGTCGTACGACTCCAGCAAATTAGTTCGGGGCGGGGGAGCTGCGCTCGCCGCAGCCGCGCACCCCTCGCCTCGGGGTTTATCAGATTCAGGGGGTAAAAAATGACTTCTCAATGGGAGGCAGGAGGGCGGCGCGGCGCGAGAGTGCGGCGGCGAGGGGCGGGCGTGGGCGGCGCCGCCACGTGACTCCAGCTTTTGGTTGCGTCGCGACGTCCGCGACCGTTGCAACCGCTCCCTGCATAATACTGCTGTTGGAGTATGCACAGGTGTTGATTTAAGTGTGGTGTTTACGTGGTTCGTGCGGGATGGTTAACTGTGGAGTTGAGGCTGAATGTTTGCAGTGCTTGTGTCGGACGTAGTGACTTGTAGTGGATTGATGGAAGCAGGTTTTCCCGACGTGAAGTGCGATAGGCGCGAGAACGCTTCCATGGATACTACGCTCGATACCATGCATCCGCTTGATCCACCACCGCCGGATGTACTACTGGCTCTTCTTGCTAGAAACAAAGCTCTCGAAGGTAGAGGATGTGATTATATTGGCTAGAATAATATCATAAATGCACAATTTCTGACATTTTGCATAAAATTAATCAGAAAACTTCTTAGTTATACCGCACTTTATCGGTTATTATCAGTATGCTTCTTTTGTAGATGTATAGGTTACGTTAGATACGTAATAAATATGTGTTAAGTACTTATTTGTATTAAGGTACATTCCTCTTGATGTGGTTTTATACAAATCCGTTTAAAATGAGAGCCGTCTCCCACAAAGAAATTTTGTAGGTACATATCAAAACAGTTTCTTCAAGTGCTACCATGAAAAAATACTAGAACTTTTTATTGCACAAATAATTGATTAAAGCCATACCGCCTCTATAAAAGTCGTAACAGTAAAGCTTTTTGTTTCTACAATGGCAACAAAAATGCATAAGCTGTAATCAGGGGCGAGTGACGCGTGGATGAGTTTTGTTGAAGGACGATGCCACGCGCCAAGGCGGTTTGCGCCGTACGGCCTCGATGCCACCGTTCCATCGTTTCATATAAATTTACACGCACACGCCATAGGGTTTCAAATAATCAAGTTAAGTGCTCTTTACACGTATGTGCACAGGAGTGGCGATGAGCTTTTTTATTTTAACACCAGACAAGAGCTGACAGTCAGAACTATTGTTCCGATAACGCTATGTTATTAGTAAATTGATGTAATTCAAACTACACTTGTGTTGACGTATGTTGTCTTTTAAAAGCATAACTTATTGATTTATGTAACTTGTTACATTTTTTATGTGCAGTACAATACCACTGAACATTGTAACGTATTGGTAGATAATATTGAAATCCGCCTGACAAATGAAAAAAACGCTAAACTCATATCTCAAAGTATCATGTCAATCTTACATGATAATTTTAGACATAGCAGTGAGCTTTGTCAATAAATCAACCATCGAATACGTTATATTGACTTGGAACGATATAGATTTGGCACCATGGGACTCGTAGAAAACAATGACATACTGTCTGGTATTCTGATAACGTTGGGTCACCGTTATGGCTTTAGGATAGACTCAATTATTGATTAGTAATTATACTTGAAGCATTTTGTGTGTGTGGACACGTTCGTAATCACTTACGAAAACGTAACAGAAAAGATAAATACTATCAAAATCATAACATGTAAAAAATGCAAATCTCACAACGCAGTTTTTCTACCGCAAAAGTTTTGAGATCTAATTGTTACCCAATTAGTTAACTAACAATATTTTGTTGGCCATCGCAAGGCAACATAACCACATAAGATAATCTGCTATTTTAAACAGCCCTAACTTGATTTGCAGGAGTTTTTAAACTTCAAGTTAAAAATAAATTAGGAATATACATTGTTATTTTAAACCCTCTTAGTTACTGAAAATTTAGGCTTCTAGCTTCATCCTTAACGAAGCTAGTAGATTCGAAAACGGTTGTCTTTATTTTTTTACTACCGTGCCCTCAGATAAATGACACATAATCGATTTAAAAATATTTAAGTAGTAATTGCGTTCAACAATTTATCTACAATCCTGTAATACATCGAACACCATAATTACATGTGTAGGGGGTAACCATAGGCCGCGGACGACGGCAGCCGGCGGCTGTACTCTGCGGTCATTATTATAACTTCACTAATCTCTCGTAAATCGTAATATTACATTGGTATTACGACAAAAAGCAACAAAAATATTAAAGCGTGGGAATTGGTACATGAAATTTTGAGACTATTTTGGCATTCATTTGAGTATTAATGCATTGAAACGAGAGATAATAGTTTTGATCAGATTTTCGAATTTGTGGCAATAAACAATGTTGCTGGTAATATTTCCCTGAAAAGTGTGCACACTTATGTGAGTGAGTTCACTTTCATTGTATTTGATTGCGAATGATTTGGTTTTGCTTAATTTACCGCGAACAATTCTGAACATTTAATATCTCTTGTGCCGAAGAAAGCAGTTGTAACATTTTGAGAAAAAAAATAGGTAGAGGTCTTATTTTTATACTTACCTGTAGGTTCGTTTTGTAATATTAAAATAAAGAAATGAACATAAGACTCATTAAATATAAACTTAGTAAGCTAGTCTACTAAGTTTCATTTTAATTTACTGATTAAATAATGATTTATTGATTTACATAATATATGGTTTACTTGCATATGCACTAAGTCTTTTATGTGTCCTCCTTTTTTATTTTAATGAATCGTCACTTTTAAAGTCCAATAAAAAGTGTGAGAAAATATGATGGTAAATATTTACACAGTATTTAGAGTAAATGAGGGTGGAAGTGGAGATGTCTCCTATTATATTATCGCATTAAAAGCGGAAGTGTGTCGCGTGGCGGCGTGTGCGCGGCGAATCGCCGCCTTCCGGTCGACACTGCGCTCTTTGTTCTGTGGGATACTTCTAGTTATGTTACCTGTAATCATTTTACAATAATGTCTTATTCCGTATTTTTGGAATGAATGTCTTGTAAAATATGTACACATTTAGAAGCACTTACTTGTACACTTTTGTGCATTGTACAAGAAAGCCAATCTTTTTCGGCTTCTAATTTATAAAAGGCAGAAAGGCCCCTCGTCTTGTAAAGATTTTAAGTCAGACAATTAATTCAAATTTTACGTGAAGCTAACCGGTAAGCCTGTAATAAAAACAGAAACTTCTTAAAACCACGAATCTTCTTTTAAATGTAGATAATTTATTTATAACCATTGAGATTGTGACGATATATACAGCATCATGTAAACAAGACCAGTCGAACTACTTAGTATCAACTGATCGTGGAGCGCGCAACAAAAGTTCTCGCCCTGTTTAATATATTTCCCGAGGCCAGATCTTAGAATTAATCAATTCATGATGTGTCCGACCCTGATATGAAAAATACCCGCTGCCCACATTATGATTTGTTTCGGCCAGATCAATGAATAATCAGCGTTTGACAATATGAACAGCTAAACGCACGCCTACTTCATGATATGGTTAAACATTAGGGATCATGTTTTACGATATGATCTCTAATGTTTAAGAGTCCTTAAGAGTCCCTGATAGTCACATTATCCACAGTTAGACACTGATACTTATATTTTTGTTTTGTGATGTATCATGGTGGCGCAGAATTATTCTGTTTAAAAAGCGAATAATAGTGTGCAAATAGAAGATAAAAGTGCAGTAAAATGTCGTAACGACAAATTACAAAACCAATATATAAGTTCCATCTTTATTAGAAATTTCATTAAACCTTTTATATTATGGATACTTTAGATTAATGATATGGCCAAACGTGGATTGACGTATTATTAAACGTTGCTCAAACCGGAAACAGGGCCTAACGTTCGCAGACATATCCAGAGGACCAACGAGTTAATAGAGGAATAATAAAATAAATAAAATTTATTTATTGCCAAGGATATAATTCGACCATCAGGCGATCTCTAGTATAAGCATATATTTGAAAAGTAAGCAAAGGTTGTAAGACAATTTTTTAATAAGAGCACAATTTATTCGTGTTCTGTCCACAAAAACTTTGGAATTCTCCTCATTTATTGGCAGTATTGCGGAAAAGTTTTACTTGTCGCTATTATGTTTGTAGGTAGCTGTTTTTGTTGATTAAATACGGTCATGTCATAAAGTCATAAGTTACGGATACGAAAAATTTTCCTGATAGTGATTTTGTTAGCCTTGTTTTACACCACAAGTATTCCGAGTGTTAATAGACACATTTAAGAGCTTACCATCAGGCGAACCGTGTGCACGCTATTTAATTATTTTTTATAAAAAAGTTATTAACGAGCTTATTCGGCACCCCGTAGAAGATAGGCTTTTAACTTTTGCATTGATGGTTTGCATGCAAATGTTATTCATAACATTTGCATAAGCGTCTGGACGCCTAAGGCCATATTCAGACGACGGACGTCAAACAATATAAAATTTGTTGATAACGCGCGTTGACGCGGGTCAACAAAACGATGCATTTTGTTCAAGTCGTACACATGCTAATGCGCATTTTGATCCGATGCGCACTCGGTGGCGTTGACGCTTGCGTTGAGATCATTGGTTTGCCATACTTTTGTTCACATGAGTGCGCGACAACACGTAATTTTTATAAAATGATTCAGCCATTTAATTGAAAGCTCGTGTACCATTTTGCATATGCGTTTACCAGTTCGGCAACACATCACGTAGTTTATTTTTCCATAAAAAAAAAATACAAAAAATGAAGCCCAATTAATCTATTATACGAGTATATATAAAAATCTCGTGTCACAGTATTGGTGGTGGAACTCCTCAGAAACGGCTCGACCGATTTTAATGATTTATTTTTTTTGTATATTTGATAGGTATAAGAATAGGTCATAAAGTATTTTTCAACCTCCTGCCCCACCCCCTATTTTTTAATCGTTAAAAAAGAAAAAACCGGCATTGTAACGCATGCCAGGTGCAGCTAGTAGACAAATAAAAGTCTGTTTTAATTTCCTATTTGTTTCCTGATTGTCAACGAATACAGAATTCGAACTGAACTGTGACTACGCGCGTTCAAGGCCCGAGAAACGCTCGACATAATATGAACACTGTACAAAACCCAACGGCCAACGCGTTAGCAAAACGCGCGTTCAACGCCCGCCGCCTGACATGGCCTTATAGTAATGGGTTCTAAGCTTTATTTAATTAGGCGTTTTGGTAACCTTGAAGTTCTTGATTCTCAAGTTTGTATGAGCTATTCAAACTCTTTGCCTGCATTGAGAATTCGAGGTTTAATTGGGACTTAATCATGTTAATATTTATAAGGTCCGAGACCTTTTTGTTGACCCCTCTCCACGTTACGATTTAATCGCACCGATAGCGATCGTGGTCACGGGTGAACAAAGAGGTAGTACTTATAATAATAATAATAATAATAACTTCACACATCTCACACGCGGCCGTCTGATCCTAAACTAGGCAGAGCCTGTACTATGGTAACCAGACTGCTGATAAACATACTTATATATATCTTAATACATACATATTATAGATAAATTACACCCATACATAAATTACATACTTAGCAGCGATTCTCAAGCGATGAGGTTACCAACGATCAGCATTCCATTTTTTAACCCCCGACGCAAGAAAGAGGGTGTATAAGTTTAATGTGTGTATCTGTGTGTCTGTAGCATCATAATTTCTAAAAGGATGTTTTAGTTTGAAATTCAAGATTCAAGATTCAAGAAAATCTGTTCATCCGTTCGGAAACCATTATCTCTTTTCTAATAGTAGATTTTTGTGTCAGGGGTATTTTAATTTTTGAATTTATATTAGTATTTATAGAATATTTATTTTATCACGGTCACGGGTTGACTGACTGACTGAATCAGATATATTTACGTTAAGTACTCAACGACGACGATGGACCGACGACCTAAAGAAGGTAGCAGGGATGGACTGGATGCGGAAGGCGGAGGACCGGGTGCTGTGGCGCGCATTGGGAGAGGCCTATGTCCAGCAGTGAACTATGATAGGCTGATTGACTTGACTTGACTCAATTAAGAGTCACCTTAAATTTAAAATGTTTTTATATGTAAGTATAATAAAACTACGGCTTTGTATTAAAATATACCTATTTAATTTGTAGGACTCGCGAGTTATCCTACTTCGTTAATTTACGTTTTTATGAGTCTTCTCTCCCAAGTTTAGAAGCAAGAAGGCATGCCATACATCAAAGATAACATAATTGACGTCTGAAATAATTCGTAACAACAAAAGTTTATGGTGCGTAGTAGTAGCTGGGGCCGGATCATCATCCGCTCGGCGGGGGGCGACATCTGTCGGCCCGGGTCGCGACCCTTAGCCTGCTGGCCCTCACTTACCTCCACTCACCTGATTTATATCGTCTATGATAACTACGTGCCTACCGTTGGGGATTGGGATTTCATTTTTCTCCCGATTACTGTTTAGCTTCTTAAATTAAAATTATAAAAAACTACCATTTTGGTATGCTAATAACATAATGACTAGTATAGCAACACTAGTACTGTTAAACATAATAGCTATCACCGGAGTTTTTAGTGCATTTAAACTGGAGTTAAGCGGGTATCGCTATCACCTTGTCTTTATTATAGGCCTGGCTAACTATCAGCAAAATATAACATACACTAGATGAAAACCCGGCTTTGCTCGGGTGAAATGTGACTCATAATACACAATATTTTACAAAATGTCGGTAAATATTTTTGTAGTTATCGGTTTTCAAAGTGTGAATCGGCCTTAACGAACTCAAGATGGCATCCGAGTGGCCAATATAGCCATAGGCCATTAGAATTTAACAAAATACTCGGCAATCCGAATTTTGCGGATATATGTTGTCGACTCGAAATCATTATTTTTTTATGTTTTATTAAGGTTTCATTATTTAAACATATTAACAAAATTGAGAACAAAGAGTTTAAAGTTTAAAACAATAACATTTACAACATTAAAGGTTTCAAGTTCTGACTTAAAAAAAAATAACCTAGTGACTTTATAATGTTACATATTATATTAACAGTGTCATATATAGGTGACATAGTATTTTTAATTAAGTTTGTTATCGATTATTATTCGCTTTTTAGCGACCCTTGTAAGTGCTTTTTGAAGACGGTTTAACTTTTTTATAAATTATTATTTTCCACTAGCAGCGCCCCGGGGTTTCACCCGAGTAAGTCGCGATCCCGTGGGAACGACAAAAAAAAAATAGCCTATATGTTAATCCAGGTCTCCAGCTATCTACATACCAAGTTTCATTGCAATCGGTTCAGTAGTTTTGGCGTGAAAGAGTAACAAACATCCATACACACATACATCCATACATCCTCACAAACTTTCACGGTTATAATATTAGTAGGATTTTTAGTTTAAGGTAGGTATGGACGTACTGTGCTAGATGCGGTATTTAGAACATTATTTATTGTAATGTAAGTTAACTGCAATACGTTAGAATGTATTAACTTTAGTTTAATAAGCCCGATATTTTATTTAGATGAGGTGGTAAGATTTTTAGTTTGTCTAACAAATTGCTGCACTTGATGGATTAAGTTATAAAAAAGATACATACAGCTAAACGTAGAACCTGCTCCTTTTTTTAGTCGGATAATAACAATAACATTCATCCTTTTAAACGTCAATGTTACTAAATTTCAATGAAAATCAACGAACACTACTAATTTCTGAGGGGGTCCCATGTTTTCCCTCAGATACCAACATCAGATTCGCACTTTTTGACGATGAACCTTGGGAGAATGCCTAATTTTTTAAATCCGTCCATAGGTGACGGAAATATCGGTGAACAATTGAACATACAAAAAAAATACATATACCTGAACATAGAACCTCCTCTTTTCATTGAAGTCGGTTAAAATCAAAGTCTATCTAACCTTCATTTTAAATTAAACGTATCTACGGCAAAGTTCTGAAAATATTTTATCACTTCTGATCAAAACAAACATTACAAAAGGCTGCAATCGTCTTGTCTACAAATTGAATAGACCTACAATTTCACAAAATATTTCTGCGTAAAAGGCGGACGTTGAAAATATATAATTTCCGTGGGTGATTTTTATAGAGGGCTCCTTTGATTACTCTCTACATAAAGGGCTTCACGCACAAAGCTCGCAGTGATCAGTATTATCCCTTTGTTAGGGTTTTAATCAATCAGAGAAACGCTGCGTCCACTGTACGCGATCTGGTGGCTTACTGATACTTTGGGTACCGGTTAAGTTATATCAAATTAGTTTAATAATTGCATGTATATTGTTTCATATAAATTCAATATCGACGGTCTCTGAAATAGTTTAATTTATTCATTTATTATTATTATGTTGATGCATATTTTATTTTTGTAAATGTAACATTGTTGGCCTGTTTTGACGCATTTATTATACAGGCAGTAACTGCTAATTCTTTAACCGTGAGATTTTCTGAATTAAAGCGTGTCAACTGAAGAGTTAAGTTCAATTGTTATTGTCTCTTTCATAACAATGAAAACAATACTGCATTAGCGCAACAAGAATATTAAAATTAGCATTCGTAATTGCTATAAGTTCACACAATCTTTTGTTTTCCTGACTCCGTAGATGAGAATGTCTTAATTTTTTTGTTCCCTATTCAGAGTTCTGAATCATCTATAGTGAGTATCACTAGGTACATAAAGCAATTAAGGTTTTATAAAGGTTTTTTCCTATTAACATTATCAAAAAGTAATTTAGTTATCTCGTCATTTTAGCTACATTTTTCCAAGAGTCGTTGTCGAATGGGATACGCTTAACTTCATCTATACTATCGTTGATAAGGTTCATCAGTGTTTCAGCTAAAAATAAGTTATTCTTTATTAATTTAAAAAATAACACTAAGTCAAATACTGAATATTAATTATTATTGATCATCTTAGTAGACAAATAAAAACCGAGCTTCATATTTAAATTATGCGTTTTAAAACAACGATGACAATGACATATGAAAGCCAGACCAGGCCAGACCTGAAATTAAAACACTGCCGCTCATTAAGCTTGCTTTATTTTCTTTTGAAGATTTCGTTTAATTAGAAACTCATTTAAAGTTCTAAGTTATAAGAAATGACTTCTAAAGATACTTACCTAAATTGCGATTAGGTTTCTTTGTAAGCTTATCGTTTACACAGAAGAATATACATAGGTATGTAATGAAATCTTTGTTATTATTCTAATAAAGCATCACTTTAACATTGCAATCATTTCAATCTAAACAAGCACTAACTACAATTTGCCCTTCTTTATTCATATTATTCATATAGAAAGTAAATGGGTGCAGTATGTGGGTCACAGTGGGCACACTGTAGAAAAGAGGGGCTTTGTGATCTTTTGTGTAGGTAATTATGTGGTTGCCGTTATTGCTTTTTAATTACTATTTGTAATAAATTGGAAGTAGACCAATAAGTTAATAACTATTTTGAAAAGTGCAGTTAGATTATTGTATATTATAATAATAATAATAGTTTATTGATACATACAAGTTTTTACAAATTGCTCTTTCTTTAATTTGGACATGATTACATGTTATTTGTTTTACAATAACAAAGAGATTAGCGTTGACGACTGTAGTAGTAATTAACTGTGTTACTTTCAAAAAGAGTGGCCATGAGTTTCTTTGCCAGTATTCTTCTCATAAGGCTCTACGCGTTTTGGAAACTGGAAGTTATGGATCAACACAAGCAGGCAGTAGATTTTGGTGTTTTCACCTAATTTACCTCGACAATCCAGTACATGCTGTGGCGTCTATTTGCGCCGATCTATGATTTTAGCTCTAGCTTCAATTTAACGTTCATAAATGTCACTTAGTGTCTTAATTGAATAAATGATTTTGAATTTGAATTTGAATTTACAGTCGTCAGTGTCCGCCACCGGAGATAGTACATTTCATTTTTTTTTTATACTTAACACAATACATACATATATGTATTATATAAAATATTATCTATAGGGAGACTGTGTTGACATTGAAGGTATTACATTTTTTTAGTTATTTATTATTATGATTTTGAAGCTTAATTGTGAGAACTGTGTAGTCATTTATTTAGTTAAATTTCCTATGTTGCTTGGCAGTTCGGAGTATGTCATGCTCGCCTAGAAGCCGATGGTGGCGTATATGTCGGGTCGTTCGGTTCCCTTCAATATAGTTAATCTGTACGATGGCTGGCGTGAGCGTCATGCTCGTGAACGGGTGCCGTTGATCGGGGCTGGTCATCTCCGGACTGCTATTACTTAAATATTATTTTAGAGTAATAGGTATGTTACATTCATTTACGCTTATAAGCAATATAACTAAAAATTTGTAAAAACATTTTGAAAAAGAGTGTCCTTGGAGTTTCTTGCCTGTTCTTCTCCATAGGATCTACGTATTAGAACAGGCAACTAGCTTTACGACTGACTTAGTCTGACTGACTCCTACTCCTCCAAAAATACCTCTTATTGGTTTATTTTAAATAAATGGCTTTGATTTGATATTTTTAAAATTTCACTATGTTTGTTTCTTACTAAATCATTGTCAATAGACTTGAAGTGTCTGTATGTATTGTCATAATAACCGTTTTTTCCTAAATGCATCTGAATGTTCACACGGTACTTATACCAAAAAATTTTTTTTTAATTATTGTCTGTCTGTTTGTACCGATTAATCTCTGGAACGGATTGACCGATTTCCAAGGGACTTTCACTGGCAAATAGCCGATGTTAGTAGTTATAGTAGTAGTAAAAAAAATTATGATTTTTCCGGCAGAAAATTACAATTTTTGACTCAGAAGTATATATTACACTATTTCAGCATTCGGTACGGTGTTTCTTACACCTTGTATATAACTAATGGAGACATTTGTAGAGTATTTATTATTCAGGTGATTCCACTAAAAATTCGCTGTAGAGCTGACGTACTTTAAGTTTGAAAGTATACCGGTTAGTGGAAATCTTGATTTTTTGTGGGAGCGCATTCCTGAGGTTTACAGCTTGGATAGTGAAGAAAGAATAAACTAAATTGGAGTTATGAGGACAGAGAAGGAGAATACTATTAGAAGAGCGCAGATTTCTGTAATGATTAGAGCACAGATATTGGAAATTAGATGTTAAATAGTTAGGGGAAACAGAAAAGTAGAGAAGAGTGTAAAGCAAAGCCAAGCCCCTCAAACTGCGGCGTTGCGAAATAGGTAACCATGACAGTTGACTGTGATAAGTGGATATATGATCGTATTTACGCAAACTTATATGTAAGTAACATTCCAAATAAGATTTTTTAGGTTAAAAAAAAATTTGAAAAATTACCCGGATAAGGGGGAAAGTCCGTTGTGTGGAAGTGCTCTTTTCCATGAAATTAAATTTTGACAGGACAACGTCAACTAGCATTTAAATATCCTACTAATATTACAAAACGTGAAAGTTTGTGAGGATGTATGGATGTATGGATGTATGGATGTGTGGATGTATGGATGTATGGATGTTTGTTACTCTTTCACGCCAAAACCAGTGAACCGATTACAATGAAACTTGGTATGTAGATAGCTGGAAACCTGGATTAACATAAAGGCTTCTTTTTATCCCGATATTTCCACGGGATCGGGACTTACGCGGGTGAAACCGCGGTGCGCTGCTAGTCTTCAATAAATGTACTTTAATATAAAAACAATCAAACGCATTACGTTCAACGCTAAAGACCTACCCATATACCTATCTGTCCTTGTATCAAAAACATAACGTAGGTTAACAAGTCACCAGGGGCCAATTTAGTCTTTCTATAATGACCTTCAAAGCATCTACGGTTGCTGGTCTCTCATACGTTGTATATCGAAACAGTTCATTTATGTACAAGTATTAGTAGTGATCTATTAGTATCTTGTAGTGTTTTTTTTAACTCGACACATCTCACACACTGCCGTCTGATCTCAAACTAGGCACAAGGTAACAAGGCGGCTCATAAACATCCTTATATATTACTAAATACGTACATATTATAGATAAATTAGACCCAGACAAGAACAAATGATCATGCTCATCACACAATTATTTGTCCTATGAGGGAATCGAACCCACGACCTCTGGCTCAGCAGTCAAAATCAGTAACCACTAGACCAACAGGCCCGTCGTCGTTCTAGTATTAGGTGTCAAAAATCTTATTACATCGATATAAACAATGTCTTATTACGTATTTGCTTGCACTTTTTTGCCTGCATATTTAATTTGACTTCGTTCTTATCTATATTTATATCTTTTATATGTTTTGTACAATTTAAATTTTCTCAATAGTCAGGCAATTAGGTTAATTAATAATCTTAATAAGTGGATGATTCTTCGAATTTCGAAATTCGCTCATTTTCTATATATATCTCTTTGATTTCGTTGATAGAGAAGTTATGATATTTTATTTGTAATCTTCTGACTGTAATACGAGTAGTCTCCTGAAACCGGCATAACACCAATTTTAAATCCTAAAACATACCTTATTAGAAATTCAGAAATACATATCTGTACTGAATCCCGCCAGTAAACTTTAATGTGGGCCCGCCTTTCCGCTGTAAAGCAATTAATAAGGACTAACAATTTACCTGAATGGGAAGGTAAAGAGGAAATTAAGGAGACCGGCGACCTCGGCTGCTCATTACAGCGCTGTATTAAAAGCATTCGCCCTTCTGCTTGAATATGCATTTTTACGAGCGGCAGGGCGCAAGTCTCGTGCATGTTTGATGCGGACAATCTCGGCGTACTCTACGCGCCAAGCTGCCACCTGTGACCGACCATGTACAAACGATATCTTCACACGATACCACGGATTTTTTATACTATATCTGGAAATTTGCTTTCTAAAATATGCCATATAAATAAGTTGCTTTGAATTGTCGATGATAATATAATATTGTAATCAGATATACAATGCCCATAAAATTCAGAATTCAGAAAAGTTGAATTATTTCTCAAGTCTGAAATGTACTCATATATAAGTTAAAATTAAATATTTTCTGTAACCTGAACAATGAAAGTTAAATACGACGGTCATTGTGTAGGCTTATGTGTATTGCAGTAAAGCGGGGAGTAATGTAGGGGAGAGTGGGGGTGGTTGAGGGAGTGCTGTAATCAAGAAGAGTACCCCCGTCCCCAGGCGCAGGCTGCGCTGTGCTACCCTTACCCGCCCGCGTACCGCACCGCCGCGCAACCCCGTGCCTCGCCCGTCTCGCGCCTCTAACCACCTCGAGGGCAATGCCTCAAACCTCTATTGACTTACCGTTTGGCAAAGAAATATTTTTACTTTTTCTTTGTTGCTATGAAGTCAATACCCTCTCGAGCGCCTTGGAAATAAAAAAATAATACATTTTATTCCAAAAAACAAGGTACTTTTTTGAAACCTTTACAATTTTTCATACTTACATCATAGAAAGGTGTATCCATCGCATTGTAGAAACTAAATTATTGAACAATTAGTTGTTCAAGTATAAACTAGTAATTATACTTAAACAACTCCAGCATTATACAAGAAAATGTAGTTGAAAGTTAGGACTAGACCACAGAACTGAGAACTACTTATTCTCAGTTCTGTGCACTAGACGACTGACTTTTAGTACTTCTCAAAAGTTTACCAGATTGGCTGACATTTAAGTTCACTGGTCCGCTGCTATTTGTCGTAGTGTAATGTTATGTAATCTTTCTTAATAAAATATTTATCTAACGATAAAAAATCTTTTCTAATTTGAATGGTAGATCAAGAAATAGGCGCAATAAAACAAACGATGTCTTTCGATCCTTGAACGCTTTAACTTTCTTCTTTTTCGAGGCTTCGGGGCACATAAGCAGTCTTTATATATAGATATAGTAGCTTAAGCTGATAATCAAATAAAATACTACACGATATGTCGTGATCACTAGGTATACGCATATAATACACTGAATAACAAGTACCCTTAGTAAGTAAACCTTATTTCCGTGTCTACTTCTCATTGTGATTTAACTATTTGTTGCTATAATCAATCATACAGTATATTAGAGACCCATTAGGAAACTTTGTCTTGTAACATATATTTTTTTTTAATTGTGAAATGGCATAGGCGTTTGTCGTCCAATTCACCTGAAAGTGTCAATGAAGAGGAAGATGGTACACACCTATCCAAGAAAAACCTATTCACTATACACTGGAACGTTCCATGATTATAAATGACCGGAAAAATAGACGCAGGCCGTTCATTCCACACTTTGGCAACTCGAACCAAAAAGGCAAGACAGAAAGACAAAGACAGCTGTCAAAGCGTTTAGTTCGACTTTTTGGTGTTTCGACAACAAAAGAATGGAACTTTTAACATTCATATTGTTACTTAAATATAACGTTTTTTTACTGTACTTATTATTCATGAATATGAAACCGTTTAGACAGTTTACATCAATAAGGCAGTCAAATAGTTGGTATTATTTCTGAATAACATATGATGTTCTTTTTTTGCTGAAAACCGAACCACAGACTTAGTATTTGGTATTATGTTCAACTTGATGCTTCCACGGATTCCTGAGAAAAAGGGTCTTGACAGACAGACACACGGACAACAAAGTGATCCTATAAGGGTTACTTTTTTTCGTTTTCAGGAACGGAACCCTAAAAATACGGCCCGGGGATATAAGAAAAAATATTTCATTTGACTGAAACAAACATTTTATGTAAACCTTTTTTCAGAATGCACTTGTAGAAAAGTTAGTTTAAGTTAGCAAGTAAAGTCTCCATTTTGGAATATAATAGAATAGACTAGAAATAAACCTTATTGTACACCAACTATAGTTATTAAATACAAATGCTAAATCAACTACTAGCTGGGCTAACAGCGTTAGCTAACACGCCTAACGAGCAATTCTTGTATGTATTTATTTATTGCATTTATATTTCGGGTATCTCGGAAACGGCTCTAACGATTTTGATGAAATTTTGTATACAGATATACAGTTTTGCATTTTAAGGTTCAATTGCATATTATTTCCTGTAAAAACACAGTTTTACAAAAAAAAATATTAAATAAAAATTACGATTTTACAAAAAGCTATCGAGCCAAGCTCGGTCCCCAGGTATTTAGAAAATAATCTTGAAAGCCGGATAAGTGGAGCTTCGGAAATTACCAAAATCTCACAGATTTGAAAAAAATCCTCAAAATAGAAAATTAATTACATTTTCATTTGCCTACTCGCACTTGAATTAATGATTGGGGAACACGAAACGTTTTATAATATCCGACATTTGTGCCAACAATCGGTCTGTAATGCGCGGCTTTTGTAGAATAACAAAAGTTAACCTGTCGACTCGTCCGGCCGTAGAATGGAATGATTTTAGGGTTGCGAGGGAAGCAATGACAAGCCGAGGCCCCGCAATGCACTCAATAAAACCAACGCGTCACTGCACATAGCGGGAAAACGGTAAGGCAATATCAACCTTACTAAGTTAAGTAAAGGTTGAAATATAAGGGATGTAAAGCAGGTTTTATTGTTTGAACAAAAGCCGCCATGTGCTTCGCTGCCGCATGGCGCGTTGACAGCACCATGCGATCATTATTATGCTCCCAGACATTGACTTACTGATTCATTTCAATAGATTTCAATTCACCAAGTGCTATGATAGTCCCTTCATTAGTCAAGCAAAATTATGTAAACAAAGGATGGTAAATATGCTAGAATGTGCGCAGTATGTTGACTGGCCTGTTAGTCTAGTGGTTAGTGACCCTGACTGCTAAGCCAGAGGTCGTGGGTTCGATTCCCACCCAGGACAAATAATTGTGTGATGTGCACGATCAGTTGTTCTGGGTCTGGGTGTAATTTATCTATAATACGTATGTATTTAGAAATATATAAGTATGTTTATCAGCAGTCTGGTTACCATAGTACAGGCTCTGCCTAGTTTGGGATCACACGGCCGTGTGTGAGATGTGTGGAGTTGTTGTTATTATTTATGTTAAGCAATTTACGGGTAATCTTTGAATTAGTGGTGAGTTGCACACGAGGATAGAATTGCTTTATCTGTGCTCTAGGAATTTGCTTTTAAAGTGTTAATGGTACCGGTATTATATGATGTGCGCATAGGAGGTAGATATCAAGCGAGGAATAGCTCTATCATATTCCGTGGCAGAGATACTGTTTTATACTTCTTTGACTGTTATCATAAGTTAGGTGGAGAGGCGTAACTTCTCATCGTTATGGTAGAAACTACCTCAAATTGGTGCAATTGGAAAATAGACGCTTTATTTTTTAAAATTGTATCATCCTCCTCGCTTTTTCCCTAACTAACTACGATACGGCCGAACTTTAATATTTTACATGAGGCGACTGCCATTAGACCTCTACAACCCAAGTACCAGGCGATATCGAAGTTCTGTAGTTAGACAGGTTGTCGGACTTTTAGGGCTCCAACTACCGGTAACGAATGCCACAGATGTTTGTATGGCACCCGGGACCGACGGTTTCAGGGAGAGTACGTGAAACCGTCATCGAGGCACGGAGGGATCTCAATGTGTTAAGAGTGGTCACCCATCCCAGACTGACCTGGCTAGTATGACTTAATTTGTAATGTGCTAACCTACTGGGTTACCACTTACCCACGAGCCCCTCATGTAAAATAAGTAACACCGATTATTTGTAAGTAATGGGTATAGTGAAGACATTCTGTGTGATTCGAACCTGTTTTTGTGCTAATTATAAATAAATTTACGTAATAACATGGAGATAATAGCTTTTTGCGGATATATGCAGGGTACAAAAGTTCACTGACTCTGCAAGACTGCGCTGCCCTAAATCCTTTTGGGAAGGAATTTGGTAGAATTTGATCGTGGCCATGTTTCTCTCCATGAGAAAATTCGTGAAGGTCGACCCTCACCTGCAATCACTGAGGAACATGTGACTACTGTCAGGCACCTAATTGAAGAAAACCGACCTAGTTCTTGGCTTCTCGACCAATCTAGATCATAGATGACTTTTCAATCATTTTAAGCAAAAATAATCTTCTCTTACCCGAACTATCTCGGCCAGACACACTTTACACGCGAACGGACACGTCGCTCCTTCTCGCGCTGTAACCAAACGCGACTACACAAAATTTCGAAATTTATCTAAGTGGTGGAACATATTACAAGTTGAATTGTTTGTGTAGACCTATTAACATTGGGGTATTTAATATATGTATATGTAAATATGAATCTTTTTGATTTCTGTAAGACAAAAAAGTATTGCCCCCAAATTTGACTACAATCGGTGGCCCTAGGCTCCAGCGTAATCAACATGCTGGTAAATAGACCACTGGGTTTCAGCGTAATCTTATCATTGCCGTAACCTTTGTCAATGAATGGTCTTTAAACGCTAAAGACATTTTTTAAATTGGACAGGAGATGGTGTGATGATGTAATTAACGCGTCAAACAAATAGACAAAGCTTTTGGCTTTATGAGATTAATGGGTAATAAATAGATGGGTTCAATTGCGTGAATATAAGTCAATAGTCTCAGCCCTACTGTTTCGATCCTTGCCACCAATGATTTTACAAAGGCTTTATATTAAAGAAAAATAAATTGAAAGAAACCTGTATACCTCAACTATTGCATGGAATTATATGTGGTTAAAAATATACCTTATATAATCAGGGATAATGCAGCTGGCTATTAGTGAAAGAATTTTCAAAGTCTATACAGTAATTTGATTGATGATGATTACGTTTAAAACAAACATATGATGATTATGTCTAAAATAAAGATTACTTATAGTTATTACTTATAAGTATAGACAGTATAGTAACAATAAGACGTGTACCAATTCTGTAGTTAGACAGGTTGTTGTTGCCATTTTAGGGCTCATAAGTAGGTACCCACAGCAAATAAGAATTTATTTAACGTTTTCAAAAGTTTTGAGAATGTACTTAGGGAAATATTTAAACATACATAGATATTTGATATAGTTGACTTAAATATTATCTACATATTATTTTTAAACATAATTTCTGAATAAATTTATCCAAATTATTTGCACTTATAAGCTAAATTTGCCCATAAAGTCGCAAATCGAGCGATTAAACAATCTAATAGCTAATACCATTAAGTGATAAATGCAACGGGTCGCGTATGAATAATTCCACTGGATGGATACAATGTACGGCTTTTGCTAAACGGCTCCATATTTTCAAAATCCCCATAGAGCAATAATATTCAATGAGCTGTGTGAAATAGATTTATCTTTAAAGCGGTAGAGTGAGAGGGACAGACGATGACGAGGGACATCGGATGGCAAATCCTGGAGATTAGCACGACGGAGCGACATGTGGCCTCCCGGCACTTAGCACCCCTCTCTTCGCCGAAACACACCCCTCGCATACCCGCACTACATAGAACGACACACCTATGATACACTGCGTACTAAATCCGAACCCATAAATATTTATGGTTAGCATTAAATAAACTTAATCGAAGACATAATTTTTATAGGCGCCACACGTTAACACACGTGACATTAATAACATAATTACGTAGGAGAATACCAAATGATCACTTGATTTTAGTAATTATTACCAAGTTTGACGTTTTAAAATGTTATACGTATATATATATTTTTTTTTAATAATTTTTTATAACTCCACACATCTCACACACGGCCGTCTGATCCCAAACTAGGCAGAGCCTGTACTATGGTAACCAGACTGCTAATAAACATACTTATATATTTTTAAATACATACATATTATAGATAAATTACAACCACACAGACACAGAACAAATGATCGTGCTCATCACACAATTATTTGTCCTGGGTGGGAATCTAACCCACGACCTCTGGCTTAGCAGTCAGGGTCACTAACCACTAGACCAACAGGCCAGTTGTTAAACATCAGTTGAATTTATTGTAGATGTCTTTTATTTCAACTGCTGTTGCCAGATCAAAAACTCGTATTTCTTTTATTAAAAATAGGGGCAAACTATAAATGATGATAAAACAGACCACTATTTAATAAACATGAGTTAATAGATATTATTAGGGCTAGTTATACCGGTAACGCAATGCCTTTGGCCATCCCGAATTGTCGACAATGGTGGGTGATAAAAGGCTAGGTATGCAATATAAGTTGATAACAATCACTCGAGTGCTTATTGCGATACGAACAACTTAGCAGTTAGGTACTGTTATTTTGGGAATTTAATAGTTTATAGCAATAGTGGTGAAGTTACTAAAACAACTCATCGAACGGACACTTACAAATTCATTAGTCATTACACTCAAATGAGAAGTCGTTTTCATTAATTTTCTATACTAAATATTTTACAATTACATGTGTTCTCATGTTAGTGTAATGATAAAATGTTGACTGAAATTTAAAAACCATGCCAGATATACATAATATGTAGTCATAGCAAACTTTTTAATAGATCTTCTTTTAAAAAAAATTAAAATATTTATATTAGTTTAGGCTACACCTACATATCAGGGAGGATTGTTTTGTTGTACATCTATATTACAATTTAATGTTTTACGCAGTATACTTGTTTGTAATACAGTCAAAAGGTTATACGGATTAACATGCGGGTAATTTGCAAATGGATGTATCATAACAGCTATTGAATACGTTTAAATGTAACATTTGTCATTGACGTGCAGTATACAAAAGGATACAATAGGTGCTTCAACGCTAGTGTCCACTTGCGTACTGATCGGATCTGTGTCGGTGTGATATGGTCTAAGGTCGGTGCGGGTCACTTGAGCGGGGTCTATTGGACCCCAGCGGAGCGGAACGAGGCACGATGACGCCATATGTTGAGCGCATTACTACTCGCCTGCTCACTACGCACCCCTTCAAGATTGATGACGATTTTCTATGTGCATTCAAAAGTATTAGGGCATGTAAATGTTATGCAATCACTTAGCCTAATAGCTTGCAAAATTTTATTGGAAATAAAAATAGGTTATGAATTATTTTACGCTCATATTTAACTGGAAATGAATTTACTTTTTTTTGGTTATTGTTAAATAACAATAAAATGTGACTTAATGCTCGAAATAACTCTATTAGGGGTTCAAAATGTTGAGACTTCATGTGAACAAAGATGCGTGTGTATCACTCTACAACCGCATTAAAACTAGCAAGCAGCATTTTGGGTATTTTCTAAGAAAAGGAACAGTAAATTGTAAAAGTTATATTAATTACATTACAAGTTTTACACCAATAAATTTGCGTCAAACACGTAACATTGAGTATAACGTCACATTTTCGCCTTTTGACAAAGATCGGTTTGAGAATTGTTCTCAGCGGGGCGTAATCAGAAACGAGATCGTTGTCAGGTCATCGAACCCCCACTTGGTATTCACTTCACTTCATTAACTTAATCGCACTGAGCAAACTCTGTCGTTCATTTATTATTAAAATGTCTAAGTTGTGTAAACACGTTCAGTTAGCAGCGTATTCATTAAAGGTAATTCTGACGGAGGAAGGTATAAAAAATAGTACACGTGACACATGTATATGTATAAAAATTTTGTTATCACGGTTTTATCACTGCTTGAGGAGCACGGCTTAGATGCTCCCTGTGGTTTCAGAGTTTTAGAGACGACACACCTACTCCAGACAGATTGCTTAAAATGAAGATCTGCGTATAAGTAGATTTTTTCTTAGGTCATTCGATATATAGATGACACACTGCATAAGTGAGGCCTGTGATTACACATAATATATTATAACAGTCTTTAAAAAAGAACACTGGCCATGTGGTATGAACAATCTTAAAATATCCGATTACATATTAATATTTAAATAAATCGGACCTTACCATCGTCATAAAATGTAACATCAGTTTTCCAACGATCATAATTATATCAAACGATTCACACTATAATATAAAAAGAAACAACAATGCTTTTCACAAAAATATTGACAGATATGACAGCTCGCACAAAATTAAATAACCCAATACATAAACTTTTCATAACAAAAAACTTCACTACAAACATTTTCCTTTCTCACAAACGATAAAAACAGTGAGAGCATGTCATTCGTTTTGTAGGGTCGTTCTCACCCTTGTTATACCACCAAAACACTTGGCACAAAAAGTGTAATGGAGTTTAGTAATGACCCCCTCAGCGAGAGAGCAAACACAAACTGCGCCTACCCGCAGAGATGCTGGTCTACACCGCTGTTGTTGCACTTGTTTTATGTGCACGATCAACAGACTCTGCTACCGATACTCATCCAATTTGACACATAGCTACCGATTTGTGAAGTTATATATATATATATATGTTTTGTTATAAAGTGGTTAGTTGTCAAGAAAGTTTTTTTGTGAGGTACTCATGAAACAATCGTAGATAAATTTTTTTTTCACTTGATTAGACGTATCATTAGATTACATTATGTCATTTCGCCATGTGATATAAATGTATTAATTCAAGTAGACCACTTGATGTTTTGGAATGAGATGTGTGATTTGCTATTCTTATATAATCTATCTCTGAGTCAAATTTCATCCAGATCCGTTCATAAATCTTCACAAGCTTTCGACTTTACAATATTAGTAAGATAATCGGTAAGATGTATGTATCTACATACTTCAAACATGAATAACGTGAACTAAATGCATTCTAAAGACATATCTGCCGCGAATTTAATATAGAAGAATAAAACAATTTAACTTTTAAAACAACATTTGACAATAATTTTGCATAAAAATAATACCTTAAGCTTTGTTGGAACTCCTTGCATTAGTAAACAAGTACAAGCAGACATTTTAGCAACTCTTTGCCTAGTCAGTTACGTAAAAAACTACTTCGTGACCCGTACTGCCCTCTGTGAGCGGCTGACATAGTCCATTTTTTTTTTATCAAATTGCGCTATGAAGTAAACTTTACTGGAACAGTATGTGCAATACCGCCAACTTATAAAAATATAAATATTAAATTCAGTTTCTGTCAAATTTAAAAGACAAGTACACTTATCTAATGATGAGCATTACTGAGCTTCGGTCCCGTTTTACACCTCAAATAAATCTTGCACAAAAATAAACAATTACACTATTGTATGTGACATACGAATCAAATGTAACACTAATGTGCGCCTAGGGTCGGTCAGACCCTCTTGTTCAATTATCACGCGGGGCTATCCATTGTTGGATGAAAATGATACTTGTGAGAGATTGCTTTATTGTTTTTTCTCGTGGCTAAAAAGTAGACACGTGCCCTAGTTATCACAAGGGCTATGATAGCTACATTTAACAACTAGTGAATTACTTGACTTTCTTTTAAAAGATTTATTAAACGATATTAGACTCACACTATTGATATTGGTGTCTTCGTATACTGGTGGATTTTAAAACTAAGTAGTTTCAGAAATTGACAATATCATAATGTATATAGGTATGTATGTAGTGGGAAACACATATTTATTTTTTATAAGTCGGTAACACGACTAATTCGGAGACGGTCAGGACTGAAAAACAGTGCTTGAGCTTTTACCTCCTAGGCCAGTTCCTTCAAAATTATTGTTATGCAAAAAACGACTAACGGTCTTCTAAAAACTAATTTAGTCTATATTTCTAAATACTGATATAACAGCTTAAAATTGCGTCATAAAGCAATTTGTCTCTTGTCGGTTTGTATGCAAAATAGTTAACTTTGTTCAACTCCGGCTACCACGGCCTCACAGAAAACCGTCAGTGAAGCAATGTTTGCATTGTTTTTCGAAGAGTGAGTGAGATTACCGGAGGCCCTAACCTCTCCTCCCCCCTTCCCCTCTCCCTCTCGCCCCCTTCCCCTACTCCCACCATAGAGGTCGTCAACGCACTTGTGACTCTTGAGTTGCAGGTGCCCATGGGCGGCGGTAGTCACTTACTTTCAGGTGACCCACCTGCTCCTTTGCCCCCTATATCATAAAAAAATAAAACTATGTTGCATTGAAACAATTGTCAGATGTTATTTTTTGTTACAATTTAGATATGATCATCATACTAACAGACGAATATAATATATACTCGTACAAACGTATACGTATTACAAAATTACGTAGAAAGTATTAGTATGTATTTAAACCTAAGAATTAAACTTGTGATGATCAGGCGTTAATGGGATCTCTACATATTTTATTTTACTACTTATATGTTTTAGATCATCTACGAAGACCCAACTGAGATTAACATAAAATAGTTATACTTTCTAAAGTGGAAGTAAAACAGTCCCGTTTGTGGATCATTGATACACCTGCAAGGGAGAATCCATTACAATATGTTTACTAGGGTATTCTGAACATATATTTTGTGTTCTCAATCTAATAAAATAGTGAACAGGTGCGTGCGTCTTTGCGCTTGTTGCGAATGTATCCGTACGTGGTGCGGGAAACGGATTGTTCTCCAAATTCAATTACGGCTCCACCGCAAACGAACTTCTCCGCTTTGATTCAACAATAAACTACACTAAATCAAGCTGGATCCAACCGTGCGAAAGTTCATTGTTTTCACGTAAAACCACGCACATTTTTCTTTTACTCTTAATGTGGTGGAACGTTATGATGTGAACGTATGTTCCACTATACTGTTTATTGTTTAAGGTTCTTTATCGCGTAGTACAGAACTGGTTGCTGAAATGCTTTAAGTAAATCAAATTAATTAACATATAAATAAGATAAGTAGGTCCTGCTGTAGCAGCTGCGTCGCTGTTATTGGGTAACAGTTGAGTGCAATTTTTTGTTTCAATTTTCTGTTTTTATTTTCTAGTCACGTGAAGCTAACATCATTTAATATTACTATTTCTCTATAAAACGCATTCGACTGTTTGGCGTGATTATATTTTAGAAGAAGAATAATTTCTCTTTAAGGATTAATCAATAAATTAAATTGGGTACGTTTAATTTATTCTTTGAAAAGAGTTTATTTTTCTTTGGACTTTAAAGGGTTAAACTAACACTAGTTTCCTTTAATATTACTTGTAAATATTGCTTCTACCATGTGGCATATTACTATCACAAACTATCAGGTTTCTGTCTCTGGTTTACTTATAAATATGAATAGAGATAGATAGAACATTGTTTATTGTACACAACATTTTAGACAGTAATTAAAAAAAAATTGCAGTTTTTGTATGGATATGACAGACAAAATAAGAGGTAGTTGGTGGCATCCTAAAAGTATTTTGAGTTTTTTGTTTCCTAAATAATAATTATCTTCCAGACAATTGTTGTCTTGGGGATTTGAGTGCTACCCCTGGTTTTCGGAGTCGGTGACTGCTTAGCATCTGGTTCGTTTCTGGTTCGGTTCGTATGTTGGCAGCTAAAAATAAGTCGTGTACAAATAATTGTATACTAATTTAAAGATGTATAATGCATATATGTATTAATAACTATGTATATATATTTGATATAAATGAAACTACGTAGTTCCTACTATTCTTTATTTTATAATAAAACTAAAATAAGAATCTGAATAATTAAATAAGCTCATATCTGTAACTCGATAAGCCTTGTCGCTATTTCCATCTACATTGCATTCAAAAACTCGATATAAATATCATGGTTCTCATAAAATTATTTGAATTTATCGATTCATATCATCATCACGGCATCCTTTGACCATTAAAAATCATGAAATCGTAGAATTAAATTAAAACATTTGTACTTATACAGTTTTTTGTCCCAAAGGTCTGATTAAAAATCGGAAAGGTATGTATTTAAATTAATCAGACAAATTAATAAACTTAGTACTAATTTTCAGAACGTACAATTCTTCCCAATTGGATAGCATACAGTTAACAATAATTGAAAAATAAAAAAAGTAAAAGTCAAAAAGAATAATATTTTATATCGTAGCAGTAAGTGATTAAAAGACTTGGCAATTAAGTAATGGAGTGAGTGGCTGTTGAGTGGATATTGATTGATGTATAAGCGTGTATAAAAATAAATGTAAGTCAATATTAAAACATACGAGGGTTTGGTAAAACATTGTTTTATGAATATACAATCATTGCTTTAGTATTTATAGAATGTTAAGAACGATAATTTTTTTTATCTTAGTCGTATCAAAAATTATAAATTTAACCTAACTAAGAGCTTAAGAAGTGAAAATTTTGCATAGCTCTGAAAAGATTTGTGTCAACACTATTCATTCCATTCAAAAAGGAACATTAAATATTATAAACTTCTCTATAGACAGAGCCACGGAGAATAGAATCTAGCAACTAATGTTTTTTTCCTGGCGGTTTTTTTTTTATTGTAATATTACTGTCAGTATAATCACGCTTAGAACTAACTTTTAATATGTATAGCTCTATATAATATTTGCTTATACTTAGAACTAGTTGTACCCGGCATGCGATGCAACGGCATTTATTTTAAATAAGTTTTTTGGCTCAGAAACTCTCGCGGGCGTTCTCAGTCAAAAAAAGTTTCGTCATAATCTGATCGGTTTAGAAATGCATAGAGGACAAATATGCTTACATTGATATTTTTGTTTAAATATATACTACGCTAATGAGCTAATGTTAAACTCTATTGCAAAGAATTTTCTTTTTCAATTATATAAAATTGGCATGACAACTTTAAATTGAAAATTAAAAATACATTCTACTCAAAAATCAAGCCCGCGACCTCTGACGTAGGTCGAATCCTCTACAGGCGCTCGAAATAGGTCGTTCGTTAACTAGAATTGTAGTGAAATTGCACACCGCGAGTGAGTTATGTACTGTGTATGTAAATGGTGGCATGTACCTATTAATCTATGCTCATTTCGAGTATTTATAGAGGGCACGTCACATTCTGTGTTATCAATCTGATATCAATCGTTCTCTAAGGTAAACCCGGGCGCCAAAGGTTTCATTTACGGGTACATTTAACTCATACAGGCACAGCCTGCATTGATTATTCTTGGAGACAATTCGATTTTTATGAATGACGTCCTGGCGTTTTGGCAGTATGTATATGTAACATATGCTCGAGGTCGGGATTTGTCGCTGACTTATGCCAGCTAGACATCCAGACATCAATCGAACTCATATGGAATGCTCGAATCAGTAAGTAAGCCTGCGTAAGAGTAGTGCAAATCTCCCTGCAAAACATCAGGGAGCAACAGAATGTTAATGGGAATAACGTAAGAATGTCTTAGAAAGCATGACGCATTCTGCATTCAACTGTCTTTTCTTGGCAAAATTTGGCATCCACTTTCACTTACTTGTCTTTATCGTATTAAAGACTTTATTTATCCGATTTTTATTTTGCCGAGCAGGATTCCCATTGGATGTTCGAATATTGACATTATTTTCACTAATTCACAAGAAATGTGAATCAATTGAGCTCATTTGGTGTGTGTATTACTGAAGAAATGGACAGAATTACTTTCTGTTAATTAACTTTCAAATTTCTGATGCACACTAACTATTTCAATTAATAAGATTAAATGAAAATACCAATTGAATATATTAATTATTAAGGGGGAGATTTTTTTCATTTTGAACATGACATAAGCTTAAATTTTCAAACACTAGTTAAGACGACATACCAATAAGTAAGCAACTACAATTTTTGCTCATTTGACTAAAAATATGTAATAATTATTTAACGTCTGATAAATGCCTAGTTTGTTTTTAATAACTGGATGTCTATTTGTAGTGAGAGGAATGGTCTCTTTGTAGAATAAAATAAGAACTAGTACAATACTTTAATAGCTCAATGTGGCATATGAATATACCATTATAATTTACTCAAACTTACTGCGCTAAACTCAATTACAAAGTATTTTAATAGACATATCATCAACTTCATATGTAGCAAACTGAAAAGATTTAAGAATATTTTTTATTCCTGTTACAAAATATTCGCTTACTATTGAATATTACTTTTACTTTACCATCCAATAGAGGGAGGCTTTCTATTTGTTTCTATTATGCTAAATGCCAATCATACCAGCTCAGTGCCCGTAACTATTTATTGCCTCATCAGTCATCCCGCAACGGTTACATTGATCAATATGGATATAGGTTTTTTATGTAATTCATTTGGATCTTAGATTAGACAAAAAAGAAAAAGAAGAAAAAAAAAGAATCTAGATTTGAGAGTGATATTATTATTAAATATTTTTTAAATACTCAAAATAGGGATTGAAACATAAACTTAGAATACTAAGGTTAGGGGTTGAAAACTTTTGGCCGCAAAAGCTAAGCTAAAGGCTTTCAATATTTCTGTTTTCTGTGATTTTCAATAACCACGTATTGAATTACTTAGTTATCAAACATTTATACAAATGTGAACAGGCAGTAATGAATTATTTGAGTTGCAGAAGTTATGTGTAGAAGTAATTACTCATTTGTTTTGTTTGCGACTTTTTGTCTTAAATACTCGTATGTCTCTAAAGTTCTGAAAATAAAAATGTCTTTTTTGCCTTATTGCAAATACAATATTATAATGATGGGGTAAATACCGAGTTTATGTGATTTGTAAACACAAAGTAATGTAGCTTAGATGTTGACATATTAGATTTGTTTAAAATATACTATGCTCAGCACCCTTCGTCTTTGCGTTGCTTAATTGCGCACCCTCCTAGCTTCTTCTGTATGTTAATACTGTGGATGGTGGGTTGCCCATGCAGTGCCAAGATCAGCATGAGTCAATAGGTATTTATTTATGCCTAGACTTTAGCGTGAACACGTATAGTAGTAATGAGGAACTAGTAACATCAACAAAGAATAAATTCAAGGACATATCTGGAACGGCCGTTTTGATTAGACTACTACGTGACCTGTAAACACAAGATTCGATTTCCTTATAGTTGTACATTCAATACATTTGCTGCCGTTGTAAAATATAATGGATTTATGATTTAATTATTAACAAGAGTTATTTTAGTTCGAAGCAATATGGCGCGTAACCGATTACTACCGTGGCAAATTCTGAAAATATTGACGTTCACATAATGTTTTAAAATATAAAATTTTGCAATTGTTCTCGATCCTATCATCGTCATAGTATTATATAAATTAACGTTGTAAGGACGCTAGGTAAATGCCATAAACTTCAACACGCCAGTTCTATGTCTTGATCATGAATCGGTAGTCATTGAAAGAGTTTTACTTATGTAGATGTACAGTACAGAGGAAGTGTAACACGTAAGGATTTCGCTCATCCAGGTTACTAATAATACATCCTGGATTATTAGGTTATCAATAGATTCCAAGTCCAAGTGGATAAGTAAACCCCCTACCTTTATAAAATACTTCTCCTGGGGAGCAGGATCGTCCGTGAGCCTTAGGTGGGTTTATAGTGTTGTGCATCCTGAGACGACTGTTGTTTGCGAAATTACTCTTATGAAATAAAACGTATACTGCAATGTAGTAAAACATTCTGTGTTTTCTTAACCCATTGCATTGTAATATCATAGCTATGATAGCTATGCTTTATTATCATTTAGGTAAGTAGCTCATATAAAAGTCAATTATTTTTGTGAATGTTTGCAATCATGTTAATTGCTTCTTAACTTTTATTAGTGCTATCTGGCATTAAAATCAATTTACAAATAATCAAAATATGTAAGTACATATAGAAATATTTGTATAATATTCTAGTCTTTCATGTCATTGCCCCTTTATACTTTATAAGCTGGAATTCTGGACCTGGAAATTTTATATCACCTCTCCAAGTAAAGTCTGGTGTCCGAGAAACCGGGTTGTTTTAGTCGTTTTTTAAAACCAACATAATAGCTGCGTTGTGCCCTGGGTTGAATGCAATATTGAAAACAGCCCGTACATTTCACGGACGTTGCGAAAGGTTGTCCATGGGGAAGGCGATTTACTTTCACCTTACCATCTGGTAAGCTGAATGCTGGTTTGACAACTTATTAGTATAATAAACACTTTAAACAGGTTAAACCAACTCCAAAAAGCACTAATATAGGGCACTGAAAATAATCGATTTCAAACTTAATTGAAGACACTACATACTTGTGACACTTTTAAAATAATAGGTAACATTATAAAGGCACCAGGTAAGTACTGGTTGGTTTGAAGCCAAAGTAAAAAAAATATGTACGATTTAACATCTTTGACTATACACATTCCATCTACTTTTATGAACATCGGAAGCAAAAATACAGTATTAATTCAAACGGCCATAACTTATAAATAGATAGTTTTCTATCTGAAAAACTCTTATTGTTATTGATGGTAGTCATTTTAGTGTTTTAAGTAAGTTTTCCTTTTTCAAATACACCTTGTATAGTTAGGGAGGTCGGTGCCGCTTTTATGCTTCTACTAGGTATTGGTTACTATTCCTAACAATATTTTGAATGGTTTCTAATATAACCAAATTTGTTGCTGTCTGAACTCCACAAAAGAACGGAACACTGCTGCAATAGCATGCTATTAAGTGGTAGTAGAAGCATGTCGGCGTTGACGAAAAGTAATCCCACTGTCACGGTTCCAGCTTTTGCCAAAATGCGCATGTGTCTACTCTATGTCTTTGTGTCCAAATGTAGGCGATGTCCCTGACCATCAGAAACATGCAGAACCGGCAACAACAAATCTCGACCAATTGTCGTAAAACTGTTACGGCGCCACAAAAAGAGATGAGCTGGTAAAGGCTGGCTGCCTTTACCAGCCAAGCCTTTACAAGCCAGGTCAAGACGAAATGTTACCTCTGAGAACATAACGACGATTCCGGCTCAAAAGATCTACATCAACGAGAGGCTGACTAAAGCTAACCGGGATTTATTTCGTGAAACTAGACTACGTGCTCAGAAACAAGGATTTCGTTTTTGCTGGGTGCGTCATGGCAATATCTACATCAAAAAGGTTGAAGGTAAAGAGGCAATCCGCATTCACTCCCGCGAGGATCTGGACGACAGGCTCGGTTCGGTTGCTCCAACTACAACTTAAGTGGTCGGATCTTAAGTTAATATTAACACGTTACTTATGTTCCTATTTGGCATTTATTTTTACTAATAATTATATAGAACACATGCAACTAAAATACCATATAATACAACAAACACTGGAAATAACACTCTAGAAGCCAGTCTGTGCACTTTTCCTTCATGGCATTGAAAATATTACATTTCTTTCCGTGTTTCTGTGTTCGAAATAATTAAAAACGTTTCTTATTTATCAAATTTAAGAAACAGTATAAAATAAGTTGGATGGAATAAGTTTATTTCTTTGGACAGCTGAAACCCCTTACCTCTTGAGCTCTACTTACGACAGTAACACAACACAAAATTAAATAAAAAAAATTAACAAAACATTAAACAGACAAAAGAAAGGAACTGAAAAGCGAAAAAGTTTATTTTTAGCATCCATCATCAAATCAACTACAGGTCTCCGTCATGTTGTAGTGTCATTAGATCTGCATACATGTGCTAAGTTTCAACAAAATTGGTTTACAGGTGAAAAGTCAATAAGTGAACATGAACAATCATTCGTCCCCTATTTTTAGGGTTCCCTACCCAAAGGGTAAAACGGGACAATATTACTAGGACTCCGCTGTCCGTCCGTCTGTCTGTCCGTCTGTCATCAAGCTGTATCTTATGATCCGTAATAGCTAGACAGTTGACATTTTCACAGAATGTGTATATCTGTTGCGCTATAACAACAAATAATAAAAAAAATTAAATTAAAGCGCGCTCTACTAGAAACGTATTTTTTTGGCTTGTAGTATTAAATCTTGTACGATGGTGCGGAACCCTTCATGCGCGAGTCCGACTCGCACTTGTCCGGTTTTCTATCTTTAAGGTTAAAATTCATATTTGAAATTTAAGTAGGATCAACTTCGAAAGAATTATCAAAATCAGGCTACCCAGTTAAAAGTTATGCGTGGTCATACATAATATATATATATATGGGTTGACCTGAGCACGTCCTCCATTTTTCGTCAGTTAAAAAAATACAACTGACTTGATTGTTGTTAAAAAAATACACAAAATCTTCAAAATGAGAACGTCCTCCCAGTGGTGTAACTATATGGCGTAACCCGTGGCTAATTCATTGGAGGGGTCCCTCCCTTAGGATGCCATCACACATCGATTTCTGATAGGATGGATCAGTTTTCGTCGATCATCAGTAACCAAACCAAACGATCTGAAAAAACCAAATCAATCGAAGTCGATCGATGGCATCGATCGATTGGTGCGCTGGCACCCTTAATCTAATAACACCTAGTTGGTTTATTTTTAAACCCCGATGCAAAAAGAGGGGTGTTATAAGTTTGACGTGTCTATGTATCTGTATCTGTCTGTGGCATCGTAGCTCAAAAAAGAATAAAACGATTTATTTGCGTTTTTTTATTTGAAATTTGACTCGATCGAGAGCGTTCTTAGATATAATTCAAGAACATCTGTTCAGCCGGTCGAAGATCATCAGCTCTTTCTAATCGTTGAAGGGATTTTCAAGTCTGAGGTATTTTAATTTACAAATTTATAGTTATATAGTTATATATTTATAAATCACTAATTAAAGTGACAGGTTGCAAGACGTTGAAGTTGTAAACAATTTCTTTGATTGTAAGAAAACGCGGACTTATCACGATAGAATCCGTTCATTAACCGACTTCAAAAAAAGGGGAGGTTCTATGTTCGGCTGTATGTAATTTTTCATGATGTTCACCGATATTTCCGTCAGTGTTTGTTGATTTTTCTTAGAATAAAGCAACATTGATTAATTTCAAGAAAAATCAACAAACACTACATCTGTCCTTAATTTCTGAGGGTTTCCCTCAAATACCATCATCAGATCCGGACTTGGTGACAATGGGACCACCCGGGAGCATACTCGTTCAAACAAAAAAAATAATTTCTGAATTCGGTTCATAGATGGGAATATCGATGAACAGACATTAATAAAAATACATACAGCCGAACATTGAACCTCCTTCTTTTTTAAAGTCGCTTAATAAAATAAACTTTTAAATTGAAATTTAAATGACCGAAATACCCGTGCCGTGGGGCACAACGGGTATTTCGGTCATTTAAATTTTCTTACAGTTTACTTCTATATTTTTCAGTTTAGTTCTTCTTTCTTTTGATTCGGTACACTCAATTATTTTCAATGAGCAACAGTTTTATTAGCGAGCTATATAAAATTATATGAATGGACGTGGCGTGATGAAATAAGCATCTGGCGTCCACATGACGTCAAATCACTTAATATTATGGTAATGCCACGATAATTACTGTTCTAAAATACCATAAAAACAATGGGGTAATATTCGTAGCATCAAACACGAAAAGCTATATATTCTACGTTTTAAACGGGTGCAAGTGACAAAGAACTTGTTTATTACATTGGTACCGATAGGAATATGTACTTCATCAATCTACAATTAGACAAAATGCTTTTTAACATGTGAAAATTAAAACGAGGTTCAATAGGTACATCTGAGATTCCTTTTAACTTTTCAAATAATCGACCTAGAGCAAAATAAAAAAGTTTAAACAAGCTAGAAAACACGAATAAAAAGTGCGGAGTGTTTGATTCTCGTGAGCGTTAGTAAAAAGCTTCGGACACTTTGTGGTGATTTTCTTTTAATTTTTAGGTATTCAAAACCAGCTTTAAAGTTTTTTACAGAAACATTAAAATATGTGTAAGTATATTTACTAATTTAAATGTGATCAAACTTAACCATTTTCAAATAAGTGTACATGCATGAAGTTCCAGAGAAGAACGAATCCGTAAAACTGAGTTCACTAACTACCTGGGTCCATGGGAAAACGTTATTAACCTTTTTCATATTTTATATCATTTATTATTACTTATCTGTATATAATTTATCAATAATAATAATAAAAGTGTATGAAAATCAAATTGAAAAAGACCATTACCGTTTCCAAACCATTCATGATAATAAAGACGTGTTAGACATGCCTTTAATCTGTTTAATGTTTTCGGAAGTCTCACAAATGTGGTCGTACATACTTGATTGTGATTTCCACGAAAGTGTCGGTGCGTGCGTGGTATATGTTGTAGTGCGATATTATCTGGTGTGGGGCGCGGCGCCATCTGTCCGGCAGATGCGCTGACGTCACGCGAAGGCCCGCGGCATGGGGCTTCGCCACGCGCGCGCCACATCATCCAGTCGTACTGACCAGCTGACTTTTACTGATTTACTGACCAATATCGCTAGTGGTAATTTACGAGTTTTACTTTTTTAACTCATTCTAATAATAAGTAGGGTATAACATTTTATTTGTGGTAATTTTTTTCTGTAGATTTTCTTCTACTAACTACATAGTATACATTATATAATAATAATAATGAAAAGGTACTTATGATTATTATGCGCACAGCAGAATTTCATTAAAGTGGCAGCTGAAGAATTTCCATAGTTAACACACAGACTTTACACTTTACGTACATATTTTTATACGTATGTATAAAATGGTAAAAAATGTAGATTCAACTATAGGTTCAATCTTCGTATATCTACTTCAATAAAATTTGCCAGGTTTTTGTATGGCAGGGCGTGGCATAACTATAAATATATATGCTGTATTGTGTTAGATTGGACAATTAGAAACTGATGTCGGCTGCCTTTTATAAATATCATACCTTAATAAAGTTCTCACAAGTGACTCTGATATTCTTACACCATTTGAAACCGTCATGCATGCCATGTGGTAGGTGGTACCTTGTATTTTAGTATAATAGTTAATATTAAATATAATATATACAGTCAATGACACGCCGACATCCGACTGTAATTATTGAATGATGAGGTATATTTTGTTCTTAAGCGTTATCATAGAGCTTGTTTTGTGTAGGTAATCTTAGTTCATGATAGGTTGCTCTGATGGACAGCACGCGACGACAACAAGCACAAGGGCAGGATGATCACAGTAATTGCGTCGGGTCTACCACCGAGGACAAGTGGTATTCTAGGTCATGTTTACTAAAATTAGTATAAATTATTTAGTTACCCATATTATCTGTTTAGACGGAACTCGGTTCAGTTTATTTTTATCAAATTGCTACACCATGACATAGCATTTGCTGAGATGTCCGTGAATCAAATATTTTTTAAATAAATTGCATAGTGCAATATTAAATAGATATGCAATAAATTGCATTATGAATGCTTTAAGTTTGCGTGCGATCGTGATTTGATCTGAGGTTATGTAGTTCTGACGTTTTTGTGTGAACCGTGGTATTGACAAGACGTTAAATCAGCGAGCTAATTATTGTTTTACAGGTTGTTAAAAAAACGTAATTTCTATGAAAAGCAGTATCTTCTTATCAATTTTCTGTACCACCGTTCAGTGATTAACCATGGTTTTGACGCAATTGTATCATTCAAGGATAACTTCTATGTACTGTCTAACTTAGCGATTGTAGGCATCTGAGTGACCTACTGATGGATAATAGGGTGGTTTTAAGTGCCTGTTTATTAACATAAACTAGAGATAAAGAAAAAGAAAAAGATCGACTGGTGGTCGAATTTCGACCATAATCAATTAAGTTTTAAATGTTTTGTTTTATATCATTGTCCAGTATAACTTGAATTGTCATTGTATAGCCTTTCCATGACAGGCATATAAAATGGACGCGTGTAGCTTGATGTAATTTATTTTAATTTGTATCACATACTAGCCGCGCCGCACGGTTTCACCCTAAGTCAGTAGTTAAGTTTTCTTAAATTTCCTATTTTTTCGCGCAACTTTCTTAATTTTTTCTTTTATAATTTTTAATCTTTTCCTGACAATAACAAATTCAAAAAAAAGAATTATCGAAATCGGTGGAGCCGTTCACGCGTGCTGCCGTGACCAAGTAAAATAGGTATTAATTTTTATATATATAGATTGTTTAAATTTTTAGATTTCTGCACTTCTATACCTATATAAACTTAAAGTACTTATTACTTGTTCCTCCGTCCGCAATTAAAAAAAAAGGCATTCAAATAATTTCTCTTCGCGTATGTAATATGTATTGATATCGAGATTTTTTTTATAACAGAAATAAGACGGCCTTTTTACGTTAATATCTCATTGAGTGAGGACGAGGGCACCTATCTTCATGATGTAGGAATTTAAATATGAATATAAGGATGATGTTCCCTAACATGGTTAAGGCTTATTCCGCTGTGCAATCGCCGACGCTCTTTTTTCACAAATTTTTTTTCCTCACACATCCAGCTTTGAGCCTTTGGCGCACGAAGGTCTGATTTCCACTGCTCCAGAAAAGTCCCCTTTCTCCGCTGTACTGTGGGTTAATCACACAGAAAATAAAGCTGACTAAAATGTGGAAAACTCATGGGTCGGGCTAAACATTGATCGTTTTCCAGTCAAGCACCTAACTTAGATTAGATTACAAATTGTCTTAAAGTAAGCTACTCTGTAATTAATATTTGGGTACAGTTTGTACTATCAACAAAGGCTGCAATAAACGTTACCGCTATCTCACGATACCCACAATACGATATTTTTTACTAATTTTGGTAAAATTGTCAAACAGTTTTACAGAATATGTATTTTAAAATCTTATTTATTAATTTCTCTTTATTGTACATCATTACAGTATTAAATAGAACCGACATGATTACATACGTTTACGCATATCAGTTGGCGGTCTTATCTAAATTTAAATAAAACAAAGCAATAAAAATATATTGTGACTATATGACTATATTGGGATAAAAACTATCCTATCTCTCAAGTGGGACCAAACTGCACACAGTGTGAGAAAATTCATTAAAATCGTTGCATTATTGGTTATGCAAACAACGTGACACGAAATTTTTATATATAAAGATTTTATAAATATATCAAATATATGCTTATATTGTTATATTTTCATTTTTTTATTGTGCTTCCAAACAAAACATTAGACCAACAACCTAGACAAACACTAACTAAATAATAGATACTTAATTCATTTATTTTATTAAAAAACGTTACGCGATTGGCGTTAGCCAACAGAAAAACCTATGTTGTAGAAATCATCCTGAATAAAAACTCAAACATCGATGCAATGAGCCTATTGTTTTTCACCTGTTTTCTCTTTTTAACCGACTTCAAAAAAGAAGAGGCCCTCATTTTGTCGGATTTTATTTTTACTATGTTACTCGATTGTTCGAATATAGCTGAACCGCCTTGGAAAATTTATTTTTTGGTTGAAAGGAACTTTTTAGTTAGCCCGATAGCCATCAGGTCTGGATCTGATGATGGGATCTTGAAGAAAGCAAGGGAACTCTTCAAATATTTTAAGCATACTATAACGATTTTGGGATTTTTATAGTAACTCGTGCCATTACTCTCGAGGAGCATAATTTATTTGGTGAAGTTGAACTGGTGATGAAAACTACAGATGGCATCCGGACCTACTTAATAATAAGTATTTGCGGTTGCGATTCTATTACTTTAATGTAATTGCTAGGCAATTTATTTTCGTCACAATGCGAGGGTGAAGTGGAACTGATGGTGAAGTTAAAGGAGAACTCCTTAACAATTAACGTCCCTGCTTTGGAAAAAAAAAATATTTTGTAAAAGGCGATGAGCAGTTCACATTAGATATGCTATTTTAGATTTTGAACACTTACATTTACTTCAACAAACGAGGTTTTTAATTTGACAATTTTTTTTGTAAACATTATTTTTTTAATTGAATTGATTGTAATACTTATAATCAAGGTTGGTACCATTAAATTTGGAGAATATATTACACCTCTAAGGGTGGAACAAAATATATATATATTGAAAAACCATGAGAACCAAAGAAACCGATAAATAAAAATAGATTTAAGAAAACACAATCCTTTAATGTCAGTTATAAATATAATCTACTCTAAGGCCGAGTGTGTGGATAATTTGACGAGCTACATATGTGGCGCAGCAGTGTTGCTTCCACTGGAACGTCAGAGGTCGTGGCCTCTATTCCCTCTTAGTGCAAATATTTCTATGCATGAATACCTATGTCTAATTGCGTCTCTGGGTCTCGGTGTGACCATGTTCTAGGATAGGTATGGTTAGTTTGTGTCTAGATAGTTTTATGTAATACTAGCTGTTACTGAAATTTTGATCTTGAATCGTACATTTTTTAGGGATAAGATAAAGATAAATTAATTTATGTCAGACATGTGTACAATAGCTGTATTATATAATAAACATAGTTTCGACATGTGTATCAGTAAGTTACAGATAAACAAATACATTTTGGGTAGGCCATTTATAACCACAATTATCAACCATCATTATACAAATTTACTCTACAGACATATACCATCATGTCAGACTATAATCTATCTGAGCCAAATTTCATCCAGATCCGTTCAACCGTTCCGAGATGATTAAGTATGAAACATCCATCCATCTAAACTTTCGCATTAATAGTATAATAATAATAATATAATTAAAATGCCCAGAACATTTAATGTCACCGAGAATATATACATATGTTATATCTCACTGGTTGCTGTTGTAAGTGTACTTTGAACGAATGAGTTATAATTATACCAATCTAGAAAACAATGAAACCATTAAGTATTTCTTATTTCTCATAATTACTAGTTCATTATGTTCTTCAGAATTTATGGTGAGTTCTGTTGAAGATTGATGGATCTAGTCAGGCATAAAACTTTTTAGATCACTAATTTTGCTAAAGGAATTTGAAAAATAAAGGTAAGTATGATCTGTACTCTGTGGAGTGTGTTAAGGAAACATTGTTTTTTCATAGCTTCAGTCAGTGAAATTTATACAAAACACATAATTTAATCGTGGGAGAGCTATGGGCCGGCTCGACCGGAGTGATACCACGGCCTCACAGAAACCTAACCATTCCCTCTCCCCATTTTCCATCCTCTCCCCTCTTCCCTCCCTGTCCCTAAGGCAACGCACTTGTGACTCTCGAGTTGCCCATGAGCGGCGGTAATCACTTACCATCAGGTGCCGCGTCTGCTCGTTAATAACCATCGCATAAAAATATAAATAATAGTAATACTAATGCTCATGAAGGTTTTAAACCCTGTTAATACATAATATACATACATACACTCATGTCTCATCCCCAAAGGGGTAGGCGTATTAAACACCCACTTTTCCTAACGTATAATTTGGTCCCACACACGTAATAAGGAGCAAGCCTATTGCTAACCGGGCACTTTGGGAATTAAAGATGGGAAAATTGGGTGTATATTGAAAGGGAAAGGGAAGGAAGGCAAGGGATATTGTTTATACGGATGTATTGGGGAGTGTAAGCGACAGCTCAAGCAGGTCACGGTCGCATACCCGTAACTCTAAATGGCTGTTGCCAAGCCAAGTCCAAGCCCTCTAACAAATGTTAATATTTAAAATTATAAACACTCATATGTTGTTTTTAGAGATGGGTAATCACCCGGGTTAAAAATCGCGACTGGGTAAAAACCCGGGTTATTACCCATCTCTAGTTGTTTAAACAACAAAAGTTTAACTTTTTACTGATTTTAAAGCACATTTTTGAATACTACCCACTACTATACTAGCATCGTGAGTCTAACATTACAAGTATTCTCGTTAGCGTTTTTAATTAGCGTTATCATAATAACACAAGCCCGTACAGAGTACCTACATTTTACCCAGAGCAAAGACAAGTGTCTTAAGAAATTGTAACTTTCATTAGAGATGGGTAACACACCTAAAAAGCTCTAATAAAAAATATATCTAAATCTAACACTTTGTTATAGCATTTTTAATAAAAAGGACGATTGATTTAGTCGACTCGCCCATCCCGATATAAATTACAGCCGAGGGTGTGATTTATATCCAAAACATATTTATCAGAATAATAAATAACTTATGGCACTCGGTGGTCATAGAGATTCCTTTTAGTGAAAGAACTTTCAAAATCGGATTAGTAGTTTCCAAAATTACCCCTTACATCCAAACTTGACCTCTTTATAATATTAGTATGAATTTTAGTGTGGCAGCGGTAAGGGAACATTGCGAGGAAGCATAACTAAACGGACGCGGGCAGAGTCGGCATGCGTCTGAGATTCAATTTCTGCCATCGGATCCCAACGTGGCGGCAAGTTCGCCACGCTCGCATTGTGGGTTAATGAGGTTGCGTTAAAAATAATTCTTTCATTCTCTTTACTTTTCCTTTTTTTAATCCAACCTCATTAAGCGACAAAACCGTGTAAACAATAACATACCGATGTGTTCTTACTGCTTGCAATTTGATTCCTGGTGGTTAACAGAATAGGCACTTATGTTCCAGCGCAGTGTAACGACGGAATAAAGTGGATAGTTTTATGCATTTTGTTTCTTGCTAAGACTATAAAATATTGCATGGATAAACAGGATTACGTCATCTACTAATAGTTTAGATAAAATCTTATCTATCTGTGACACAGACGCTAAAACACGCTAAAAACGGAACCGACCAACGGGTTCGAGAGGGCACGTACTTACTTACTATGTTCCTGTGCACGTCATTCAGGTGAAGAAAAAATAATAACCACTAATATAAATTATATCTATATTTCCTATAGTATATACCGATAGTTTATTTTTCATTGTTCAGTAGATATTGTAAGGGTAGATAAAGTACACCACAATAATCTATTACTACACAGTATGCGTTATCTGTTCTAAGGTTGTCTGTAAGAAATTTTGAAAATAGGTTTAGACCAAAGCGAGACCGACGAATGAAATGTTATAACCTGAAGAGAGTTCTGTGGAATGTACTATTTGAATAGGTACTTAAAGTTTATGTGTACCTTTGTATAAGAAGAGTAGAAAGAGAACATTTTTAAACAATATGTGCTATAAAGTAAAAAATTATGTGAAATAGGTACCAACAGAGGTCCGCTATACTATATCTTGTATGAAAGTTCATACAATGACAGTCCAAGTTATACTAGTCAATGAAATATAACACAACATTCAAAACTGAATTAATTAATGTTAATTTTTTTTTTACATTATATTTATTATATTCGTTTAAATCTTAATTAAACTTAGTGAATCTCTAGTTTCTATGAATTTAGTTAGTCTATAAATGTACTTTTCAGGCTACTACTATTGGTTCATGTTGCCAACCGTAGGTTACGGTAATCGTGAACCAGTTGGTTGGCGTATTTACCATCTTAGCATTGGCATGACAAACACAGAAAGAATTAAATCGTATTATAACAAACGACCTAAATTAAATTGGATGTAGTTGGAGGTTGTTGAAAGGTACGTAGGTATAGTATAATATCTTTGTTTGTTTAAAAATAATCAACATACAAAGTTGTAAATCTTTATATCAAGAACCCCTGTTTTATATTATTAACTTAACTTTGCCTGAGTAAGATCAAAATCGCAGATTAAATAAATTAATTATTACATTCTGGAACCACAAACATATCACGTCGTAATGAATTATTAGGCAAATAATGCAAGTGCGTTTATTAAAAATATTTATTTAGCAAACACTGTGCCCCTTCGCTCACATCACAAGAGGGGATTGTAGTGGTTAGCAAACAAACATCAAAGAATCGAAGTAGATACTGAACTGAAGGGTCATTCAAGAGTACATTTTGATATCTCTCTTCTAAACCTCAGTGACTCTTTTGAAACTTTTCTGCACAGATCTGGAACCTGAATCTCCTAATCTAGAGAGAATATATAAAAGCGGACTTGTTATCCATTGTGCAATACGATATAAAATATTAAATATTTTTTTCACCCATAAAAAATACTAACTGGTAGTTAGTATTTCTTTATGGCTGAAAAAAATTTATATCGTTGTACCATTGTTGTCGGAGAGACAGCATCGGAGTAACCGCATCGCAGAACGGGTCAAAGAACATATCACAGCTGTAAAAAAATAGTCAAATTTATTGGTGGATGGTGGATTCAGAACATATAAACCACATGTCCTCTAAACCAACCGTAATTAATACTCCAGAAAGTGGTTCTTATGAAGAAATATAAAAAAATCTTACGGGAAGATGATTACCAAGTTTTTTGTTTGACAACAATTTGGAATCCTGTCATTAAGAAAAGCAATCGCCCAGCTTACGGAAGTCCTGAAGTGTAGTGAGCTGAAGTAATGGCAGTGTTAACTAAAATGATGACTAAGTAGATCAAAATATAAGGTAAATGGTAAAGGCATTGGAACTAATCAATCTTAGATTAAATATTATTGTAATTAATTCTCAATTTATATTTATTTACATTTAATGGCACCGGTCGTGGTAACGCAGGCTGATAAGAGGCTACCCTCTATGAACACGAACATGCGAATTTCAGCATTTTTTTTTTATGGTATAGGGGCAAACGAGCAGACGGGTCACCTGCTGGTAAATGACTACCGCCGCCCATGGGCACCTGTAACTCAAAGAGTCACAAGTGCGTTGCCGCCCTTTAAGGTGGGAGTAGGAGAAGAGGGGGAGGGGGGAAGAGGGGAGAAGGGAAGGACGGGAATAGGGGAGAGGGAAGGGTTAGGGGGTCGGGTAACCTCACTCACGCGGCGAAATGCAATGCAAGTATTGCTTCACTACCGGTATCATCGGTACTTCGATACACCACATTCACGACGTTGAAACGCTGTCGACCTGCGAGTTTTTGGTGATTCCCACAGCTACAGCCCTTCTAAAAGCTTGTATAAAAAAAGTCTTAGATCGTACAAGTTTTACAACATTAAAAATACTAAACTAACTTTAAAAATAAAACAATAATATTGGGATCAATAATTTCTATAGTTCTAAGCGGAAACCTGCAAACTTCACCAAATGTTAACCGCGATCTGGTTCACGTTGTTTGTCAATTATATTATATCTTTATTGACACAAGCCGGTCATTATGCAGCCGAAGGGCTCACTTATTAATTTTAATAAGAGGGGCACTCGTGCTTTCAAGGGGGATGACAGCCCGTAAGGTTTATTTAGTCAGTTCTGATTTTATGCTTTTTAGTGCTTTTCGCCCCTCAGTAAATAGATGACTTGGAAAAGACGCCAAGAACTTTTTATTCCTTAATATTAAATATTGAGCATACACAACTAATCTATATCTAAGTAACGAAATTAGATCATTTTGACGAATTTCTGAACTTTATCAGCAACATATTGAAATAGTATACTATTAATAGGTTAAAAACTATGTTTAAACAAGTAATGTCAAGTAAAATCATCTGTAATTTACCAAATTAGAAATCTGCTTATACTATATGCATATTTCAATATATGATACTTAACATGATTTTAATCTAACTTTTATCATAAAAAGAAATCACACTACCACTTAGATCAAATAGTGAAGCAATATTACAATACAATTCATAATACCTAAAACTATACATAATTAACAAGCTGACAGGACAGGATAAGACTGCATCGCTTTGAATAAATTAAATCCTGATGAAATTGAGAGAAACCCACGAAAAATGTAGGAACGAACAGTGTTTCTGTCTCCTTTCATAACTTAATCAGGTATTTGTGTTTAGGAATCATCACATCATGAAGCTGAGCTGATGATGGAAACAATGCCTTTCCTAAACAATCAGAAGTTAGATATAAAAACTGTAGTTTTAGTGGCAGAAACCACGAATTATGCTTTAAAGAAAAGATATTTGCTAGCATTTTAAAGTATTTAGTATTAAATATATTAATAGATAGTAGTTGTCAGAGTAATAAAAGATGACGCAAGCCCCAAAAAATCATAAAATAAAAAACTTTGTTGACAAAAGGTTATTTGTGATTATTGACACAGAATCATGTATTTTATAAAGAAGTCTTAAATCAATAACAGTATATGTATACATACCTACATATGTTGTATATTCATATTGTAGTAAATAGCATATTAAGTAACTAACTAACGTAAATCTAGCGCCTGCGAGAAATGGTTTCGCACGACGATGATCAACTGTATATAACAAAACATTTTAGAAAGATAAAACATATCTAAGATAAAGTCGTACATAATTCAACAGTAATAAACAGTGTCGCTATCAAAAGAACAATGAGCAATCACTCGCATATCTAGTTATAATCGTATGGTCCCAACTTGACGTCACATCAGCGGGCTTAGTAAGGGTGCGCCCAGCTGTTCTACCATAAAAGTGTTTCGGATGCCGCGTGCCGCCCGTGGCGCATCTCTAAATTGCATTTTAACCTAATTACGGAACGATATAATTTTTCGGTTCCGTTATAATCAGATCAAGCAGACATTATCAAATTAAAGCGCTGTTTTAGAGAGGCGGATCGCGGCCAAGTCTACTTGGTCGTTTCAATGTCATTATTCATATTAATTTCGTTATTTGGACATATTTTATTAAGTTTAAAATTGCATTTTAAGAACAACTGTTTTGTGCATTTATCCAAGTTGAAAAAAAATATCTCGTTCCCCCGTTCGCCTCGTTTGTCCCGTGGCATACGTTACCGCTTGTGCTTACATGAGATCCTGGGGTCGATTCCCGGGGTATGTACATTTATTGTTATTGGGTTTTTTCTTAGGGAATTCTCAGTTGTAGCAAAAAGTATAGCCACGTACTCGGTAGACGGCATTACTCGCCCAAATAATAAAAATATAGCTGCTGAAATGTGGGTGTCGGCAATAAACAGGCATAAATTTATATAAACAGTGATAACATTTCAAATAGACTTTCTTTTGTTAAAGGCATATACTAAATCTGAAGGCATCTAAGAATTCTGTTGTTTATTTATTTAAAAACCAGGCAATATTACAAGCACTTAAAATAGTATTAAAAATTAAGAGTCGCTAGTCTTTTTATTAGTATTTTTAACATGCGATCACCATGGTCACGCTGTTCCAGTAAGCGGTTACGGCAATTAGTTCACAGTGAGCATTTCAATCATTGCTGACTCTGCAAAAACTGTAAAGAGCTGATGGTTTTCTTGCATTATATGTAGGGCAAATAGTAATAATGATTGTGGCAAACTAGTACTGTAAGAATCGGCTCTGATCCGCCTCAATTTATGAGAAGGCAATGTACGTAGACGGCATTATGATCATTCCCTATTACATTTGACATATAATATTGTTAGTGAAATGAAAAATAGTTGGAATGTGAAAAAAGTTTGTTTTTCAAGATATTCCCCTCCAACCCCAATGCACTTATGCATTCGGGTGAACCAGCTTTCGAAACATTAAAAAATGCCTCTTCTGCAGTATTAAATTTCCGCCCACACAATAAAAGAAAAGCATGGAGCTAAATCTTGCTTCAAACTGCCTGTGATCCAATCTTCAGTTCAGCCTGAATCTCTCGATGCCCCTCTACCCTGATGACATTTTCATGAGTTACTGCAGTTGTAAGTCGGCCGGGTCCGGCGCCATCGTTTAGGTTCACGAAACCAATAAGTAATTGCTGCTAACGCAGGAGCAGCTTGTAAATTTTCGTGAGATTCCTTGAAGGTAAACCGTCGTTTATAATCATTAAAAAATCATAGCATGAAAAGCTACCCGCGAGACAACCATTGTTGCAAACAAAACAGTGACTGATTTACTTTTTTAAAAATATTAAAAAAAAGAACTACACATAGGTGGCCAATGATTTTCAGCAAAGAGATTTGTATTGAAATTAACCGTCAATTCAAAATAGTTTCTAGAAAAAAGAGATTGTATTTATTCTGTAGCTAACAATTTTCACAACAACCTACGTATGTAGGTGTCGAAATGTTGGTGCCTAATACCGTCTACCTCTTTGGAGATCTAGATAGACGAGTGAGTATAAATATAATGTATAAAAAATATTAGAAATAGAGAAGGTAAAGTTGTACATTCTACTGTTACCTTCTTTAGAATTTAGTCTAATGCGAGAAAGAATAAACTTTATAAAGGTAGGTAGATAAGTAACTATCTGTTAACTCGGTACTGATATTTTATTGTAACCTCTTACCAAACTCAAAAATAAATCTACAAATTAGATACAATCAGTCGTCAATATTTATCGAACAAGCATGGGAATATGTCATGGTCCAACGCACGTCAGTTTCCCATAGAAATTGGACACCATTGCACCGCACGGTGGCCCACGACGGGCACGCGTCCGGGAGGCACAATTAGGGACGAGTTTGATCTATGCATGATAATCCCACTATCCCACTAATATTATAAATGTGAAACTTTGGATGGATGGACGTATGGATGTTTGTTACTCTTTCACGCAAAAACTACTGAACCGATTGCGATGAAAATTGGTATGTAGATAGTTGGAGACCTGGATTAACATATAGCCTTTTTATCCCGATATTCCCACGGAATCGGGACTTACGCGGGTGAAACCGCAGGGCGCTGCTAGTTTTATATTATTTTAATACGATATAATTGTTCGCAATAAAAAAAAAACCGAATTCAATTTTTTAGAAGCTTACCATAGCTTTTGTTTACTCCACCTCTTGCAGGTCGAAAGTTGACTTCAAATATCTATCTAATCGAAGGTCCGATAAAAATATTATTAATAGGTATTATATTACGTTATCAACTTATTTAAATTTTTATCATTAACCACATTGATTTTTTTTTATTAAATTTAACAACACATGAGTTTTAGTATAAAAAAAAAAATCCGGACAAGTGCTCTGTCCGACTCTGTCTGTGTCAAGTCTGACTCGCGAGGGTTCCGTTAGGAAACAAACTTGTATGTAGATAGTACAACCACTTCGGGAATCAATTCTCGAAGGTTTTTTTCTAGAAGACAAACTTAATTCTGTAATTCTGAAAATACTCTCCCATACATCGTACATTCCAGACATTACGACAGAGTCAGCTTTCCAACCGCAAAAAATTAGTTTGTAATCACAAAAAAAGAAATTAACGATTTCCGGATTTTTCCCTTTACTTGTGCTGTGAGATATTACTTCTTACCAAATTTCATGATTCTAGATCAATGAGAAGTACCCTATAGGTTTTCGCATTCAAAATTGGTTCAGGCGTCTTCTAGTAATCGGTGAACATACATAAAAAAAAAGATTCCGACGAATTGAGCACCTCCTCCTTTTTTGGAAGTCGGTTAAAAACGACATTAATACCGTTGACAGATTGTATTTCTGCTATATATTATATCATATCACTCCTATATTACAGGGCTCTAGCAAGACAGGGGGATTTTTTAAGGAAGCCTAATGCCTTCCTGATATTTCCAAACGAGTTCACCGCTGTCGCATCCGATGTGCAGATTGAATGGAAAGAAGCACCAGCAGTGCGAGTAGACTTACTCACGTACGTAACCGTCAATTACCGCAGGGCCCGCGCACGCGCCTGTGCCCCTGGGAGCACTGGGAACGCACGCGACCGCCCCCGACAATTTATGAACAAAGTGCGTCCCTGTTTGCGTTTAAAATTCATAAAAATATTTTTAAAACGGGCTGTTATTGTAAATCATAATGTTGTAATAGGCCTAGAGGCTAACGCCCGTCTGGTTTTAAGTGTATTTTTAACTTATTTATGGAATCGTTTTATGAATTTGATTGAAAAGCGTTGTGTAACCCTAGTTTGCTTTGGTCTGTTTTTCGACCAACAAAAATCTAAAGATTGTTTTTAAAAGATTGCAATCAGTAAAATACTTATTTCTGGACTGTATCTATATTATGTATTAATTGGGGCGTAATCGCGATAATATTTATAAGATACCTTTTAGTTTTCAGTCGAATTGCTCCTATCCCGAACTCGGTAGACTTATACTTCTAATATACCCACATTTAACATCAAATTCTTGTCTTCTGTACTGTATAATAATCTTTGTTTATTGAAAAAGATTAATAATACTATTACTTGAGTCACACGGGCCGTCCAAGCCCAAACTAGGCAGAGCTTTTATTTTGTGCGTGTGGAAACCCCTTCGGGCCATCACCCCACCGGAGTTTTCGGTGAGGCGGTGTGTCGGAATCGAACCGACCAAAACTACACGGTGCGCCGTACTTTGCTAGCACTAACCAGACTCCTGATAAACATACTTTTATATTACTAAATACGTACATAATAATCTAGATAAATTACACCCAGAACAATGAATGATCATGCTCATCACACAATTATTTGTCCTGGGAGGGATTCGAATTGAACACACGATTTCTACCTCAGCAGTCAGGATCACTAACCGCTAAACCAACAGGCCAGTCAGATATTATTCTAATATATTCTTATTCTATTTTTTTAAGGTAAGTATGACCAATTTTTGTGTAAGATATTAGAAAGCCTCCCTAGTAATGGTACTGGTTACATCGTGCTGACCCACTGGCCGTAATCATCCACGATTCAAAATTGAATTAAGCCGAGCGCACGTTTCATAATATATAACCTTGTAACCTGGCTCTGCACAGTCGTTTAGGGTGGTAGGAGTGACGCTAAGCCGTGATTTATTTCGTCGTAAAGTTGCACACGCCCGTGCCTCGCGTTCACTTGTATAATTTATCGTAGCACAACCACGTACGGGTCACGCTTGACCAAGGGCTAGACCGGATTGAGCCGACGATTCATATTGAGTATTTATACTCAACGTCACGTATATAGTATCCCGAAAGTGTTAGCAGAGCTGGTTAGAGTTATAGTGCACCTATATTTGTGTCTTAAACGCTGCCGAGTACTTAAGTGCAGTTAAGTGGTGACTGTTGCACATTTTGTGCATAGTTGAGTAGTCGAGATTTATGGTAGTTTAGCGTTTTCGTTAGTGACTATCCACTACACTAATAGTGCCTGTTGTACAGAATTATATACACAACAACTTAGACTTGGGAAGCAAAAGCTTCCTGTCCTGACGCTTTCTGACATAAGATAAAATGATGCCAAAGATGTTTGGAACATCTTTGGCATCATCGAACTAAATCCAATATGGTGACAGAACAATAGTTTTAACCATTTTATCTTATGTCAGAAAGCGTCAGGACAGGAAGCTTTTGCTTCCCAAGTCTAAGTTGTTGTGTATATAATTCTGTACAACAGGCACTATTAGTGTAGTGGATAGTCACTAACGAAAACGCTAAACTTGATATTCCTTTGAATTTTCAAGAAGTGGTCGGTCGAGACTTAGTATTCACACCACATCCAAATAGATGACCTGTGATACCTATGACACTACAATTATGTTCTTTATCCAGATTGGTTGTACCTACTCTTGAGTAAAATATAAAATAAGTTGCTTGCGTTTGTGGAGAGTTTGTCATTTCATTCTGGTATCCCTCAAGAACACTATTTTATTTTAGACTAGCTGATAGCCCGCGACTTTGCCCCCGTGGTATTTGCTATAAGAATGTTTATCTATAATGTATGAAAAAATCATATCTGAATCGGTCCAGCCGATAGGCTAAATTACCCCTTATATAGTAGACTACATGCCAGTAAATTCTTACCAGTATCGGTCCACCTGTTTCAAAGATTAGCCGGGAATAGATAAAAATTTTAAAACTGATTTTTAGGCATATATATCGCGCAAATAACTGTATGAGCTTAAAACAAAACTACTACGCTCTACTACTCGCTACATTGTACCCATAGGTATACAAATTTTATTAATTGCTAAAATCTTAATCTTAATTATAATGGCTATAAACAATTAATAAAATTTGTATGCCTATGTACCCAAATTCGACCTATTTTAAGTATGTAACATCTAATCTTAATTTTACCTACATTGACAAACAAATATTTCTATTTCTAAATCCACATTCATTAGACCTTTCATACACGCTAGCCAATTATGGTTGCTTTTCACTTGGCCCAATTTTCAGTATCCTACTGCCGATCAATAGAGTACACACAATCAGTTTCGTTAAAAGCCAAACAAAAGAAAGAGAGAAACAAAATAAAGTAGAAACAAACATCCAATAAGGAATTGCAGTTGGAGGCATCAGATTAACATATCACTTGCTGAAATTCCTGCTAAATGTATATAAAATTAACACTTTGGCTTGTTGGAGTTTATTGAATTTTTAAAACACTAGGAATACAGGATGCAATTTAACAGATATCAATTTAACCAATACAACTACTACTTAGTCAGTATCAGTTTTAATATTAATTTTAAAATTTTAATACTGAGGAAATTAATGAGATGTTGTTCGAAGCATCCTACCACATCGGTTATAGACAACTAAGACTTAAGAAACTAGTCGGGCATCCCCGCAATACACACGTGAGTTAAACCAATTTTTAATTAATATAATGACTTCCAGGCAGTTCATTTGTTCAATAACTTGACTGTAGAATTAAAAAACTAGAGATCGCCTGGTGGTCGAAATACGACCATGATTTATTTATTGGCCAGTATAACTTGAACTGTCATTGTAAAGACTTACGTTCATGACAGGTTAACACATATGCTGGACGCGTGTAACTTGAACGCGTTTTCACGTAATTTTTAAATTTGTAATGCACATTCTTTAAAAAAATATCTTTTTGCACTATATATAAACTGTAAGTATTCCATGCGTTCGCGAAATTTTCTTGAAAAGGGGTACAAAGAATTATCTTCGCGTATTATTATAAATAGATATAGTGTACACGAGTTCCTTCAAAACAAAACTCAAGGAGTATCTACTTATGAGAGGTCTGTATAGTGTAGATGAACTACATCTTTCTGTAGAAACCATAGTTTGTGTTTTATTTGTGTAATCAATGAATAAATTATATAATACTAGCAGCGCCATGCGGTTTCACCCGCGTTAGTCCCAATCTCGTGAGAATATCAGGATAAAAAGTAGCCAGCTATCTACATACCAAGTTTCATCGCAATTGGTTCAGTAGTTTTGGCGTGAAAGAGTAACAAACATCCATACATTCATACATTATACATCCATACATCCTCACAAACATTCACTTTATAATATTAGTATGATACATGTAATGAGATGTACTCGGCCCTTTCCCTTACATGTGATACCACTGTACCACGAGAGCTTATAAGCACCAATAACTACTTAACATCAAACAAGCCGTGTGCTAATTTGAGAGCTTATTATGTATAAAAATATAGCAATATTCTATTAAAATATATAAGCAATAGCTATTAGCCGAGGTATTGCAGCCTGACGCGTTTGTCTTGGCCGTCATTTTATAGTTCAATATCTTCAATTTTAAAACAATAAGAACTGAGCACATAAATTAAACAACTGAAAACGCGCGTTAATCAAGAAATTAAAAAATAATACACGACTGCCATCTTCTCTGAGTATTATTACTCTATGACCCACCTACACCATAATACCAAGTAAATGCCAAGCCATCATTGTAGGCAGTCAACGCCTGATAAGGAGGCTAGACCTAGAGAGTCTGCCATCTGTAACTTTAAAAGGGTCTATTATACCTTTTAGTCTCTGTCAAGGATCTAGGCCTGTTTATTAATACCAAACTGGCAAACCCAGGTTACTAGTGTCAGCCAAAGAGTTACAGGAACATGAACACTGCGGGCATTATACCGGTTTAAAAAACTTTCTCCCATCTAAAACAAAATCTATGTTGGTTCAGACTTTGATTATCCCCATAATGGATCATTGTGATGTATGTTACTACGACCTCTCTCAATAACTGCATACGATTCATTTTTAATTTTCGAAAGGATGATCACGTTTCCTCTTTTCGCTGTGAATTAAACTGGCTTCCGATTCGTCATGTGTCAGTTCTTCTTTCATTATTCAGTCTGTCCTCCTACCGCAAGAAATCAGGATGGCACCTAGTCACCTGTCATTTAAAGCAAAGGTTCGTGCTCTCCTCTTCCGTAAATTGGCAGAGTTATCACAACAGTAAAATTTTATATTTTTATTATATATAATTATATTTAATTGTTCATATATCGATGTATCTTTATTCATTTCCCTTTTTTCCTTATTTCTTCACTTATTTCACTCATTCTTATACTTTTTAATGCACCTACTTCATTAATTTCTACATCACCCTAAGGCAGACTGGCAGAGAATGCCTTTAGCATTAAGTCCATCTCTGTACACATTGCCCATAAAGTTATAAATAAATAAAAATACAGAGTACCTTCAGTGTAGAAGACCTTGACTTCATGAAAGGATTTATTCTCTCGCTCTGTGTTGCTGTCAACTTCCTCCTACCAGATCGCGTAGATTTTTAAGAATGCAAACGGCAGGATAAGATATTTCTCATCGTGAAAGGTGAAAACACTGCATCAGACGGCGGAGAGCACGAAACAATCTCCTACTTCCTTCCACGAGCGCGGGTCTCCCTCACACCCACTCAATCAGCCCAATCTTTTTAGGTTTTTATATACTTTATTTAATTAAGTCTTAATGTGGAAAGGTAATTACATAGGGCAGATGAGATAGACAAATATTTTAATTGCTTTTTGAGGAATAGGCTTACTGGTGCTTTACGTCACAGAATAGGTACCTAATATTAGGTATCATACAGGTATCTCCTAATTTTTATAGATGTTATTTCTTACATTATTGTATCAACATACATGTGTATCATACTGGTTCTATTTTTAAAAGACAAAATTAGCGTTTAATGGGAGATGTTAAGTTTACATATTTTGTTTACAAATGTTACAGAAATGCGAAAACTGACCATTTCGGCCTCGTTTAACAAATTCACCTCTGACTTCATTTTCTGAAACTTTTTAATGAGTTATATAAAAGTACAGATGTAAAGCTTTTATAAAATCTATACTGCTTTCCCCTTTAATCCTTTGTTGAAATAAAAGAACGGCGAATGAAAAGTAAAGCGGGAAAGCTGCGCTCATCTGTAAACACTTGAACGATGTAGAGTGTTCAATATCGGTGGGAAATGCTGCGAAAATTCTTTTTACAATCGATCGATGGGTGTACCCGTTGCTAGTGTGGATTGGTCGGTGGGCGTGGTGCTTGTTATCATAGCGATGACGACAGCCAATGGCGCTGGTTCGGTGATAAGAGGGTTGGGGATGCGCGGTGGGGTGGCAGCAGTGCGCCGGACGGAGCGGCCCGCGGCGGCCGCGCTTCACCATGTTGGGGACCATGATGTACCCGGGCGCAGAAGATGCCGATCTCGAGGACATGCGAGTGCCGCCGATACAACTCGAACATTTACCTGAAGTATTCTTATGTACGTAATGTTGTGTTATTTGCGTGTGCCAGTGTCATTTCGTAACGTGCCGTGTTATTTTGTGTACCAACAATGGTTTGGTATGTTTACAAGGCATAACAGTGTATGAAATTAGTTTTAAAAAAAACGTAAGACCCTGAACTTGTGCCAACGGAAAGCGGACGTTTAATAATATCATATTTGTACGTTATGCATGCAGGATGTACCTCTACATATGTTATTTAATTTACGGAAGCGTTTTACTTTTGGTGCTGCTTCAACCAAAGAGTCTTAATATGAAAATCTAATAGAAGTATCGTAGAAGAACATAAATATCTAAAGACATAAAATGTTTAGTGCCTGAATCAGCTGTTTCCATGCTGTAAGACTACTATCATCAACAACTCGTTATTGATGGAGTCCACGCAATAAAAAAAATCATATGACATAAACGAATACAGATAAAATCTATAAACTAAAAAAAATTGTGACATATTATGTGTGTCTTTACCTACTTATGTCACTTGTAGGTACCCACTATAAGCATTAATCATGAAATATTATGTAAATGACTTGTTTAGAATGAATGTATCTTAAAAAAACAACTTCATTATCACATTAATAATACTATAGGACTCGTATTAAATAAGTTATTTTTCTTTCACTAAATACTACATTACTTGGGGTAACTTTTTCATAATTGTTTCATACATAGGTAACTTTCCTATGACTTTTTTTTTAAGGATTTATGTAATGAAAAGAACACGGACTAGTTAATCCCTAAATGTTTTGCGATAACTAACAAAACTCCGTAGGTTCTGTTAAAAAATATTTTAAACTCAAGAATAATAAAATTTACATTTCTGTCGAAAGCATTATGAAAATTAAAAAACATCCCTAAGTACCTAAAATTAAAAATGTAATAAAAAGGTATTTTTTTGTTTTTTTTTTTATTATTATTAATTACCATAACAACGGAATGAAATAAAAAAACTGCTATTTTTATTAAAAACTAGCTGACTCGACTGACATTGTTTGACATGATTTAGGCTTTCGTACCTCAAAAGGTATTTTTTTCTTTTTGAGGTACGGAATCCTAAAACACCCTCATAGGATCACTTTGTTGTGCGTCTGTCTGTCAGTCAATACACTTTTTCTCAAGAACACGTCAAGGTATCAAGTTAAGATTTACGTCCACTACTGTTATCTGCGGTCCCTTCTAGCTGTAAAAAAAATCAAGCTTTAAGGTCAACGTAATCAATAGAATAAATACATAAATGTGAAAATGGGAGCCAAGTTCAATATTAAGAATAGGCGTGGTTGTCGATTTCGCCGACTAAAGAATTAAGATCTAAATAGGTGCCAAGTTCTGTAGATAATCCTGACATTTATTTATAAGAACATACAACATTCTAAAATCAATTTAAAACACAAAAGTGGTTCCAAATGGTTCGTGTAATATACACACACGGCTGTTGCGTTGCCAGTTCTTGGCTTGAACTTGACTTGACACGCTACCGCTTGTCTAGATAGGGACGTTTCAGCCTTATATTTTAACCCTTCGCAGGTAGGTTAATTAAAATCTATTATATTATAGGTACTTCCCATTGATCTAGAATCATGAAATTTGGCAAAAAGCAAGTTCTCAATGCACAAGTAAACTATAAAATCCGAAAATCGTTAATTGGTTGTTATTTTCCATAAATTTATTTTTTATTTACATAACGTTTACATTTTTTCTAGCAGTTCCCGCGCGGCTTCACTCCCGTGTATATATTTATATATTTTCCGTATGCTATAAGTAGCTTAAGTTACTCCTTACAACACACTATGCGATACACAAGTTAAGACTGGAGCGTATACAGAAAAGGTTTCTCTGGCACCTAGCATACGCCTCTGGTATAGCTAAAAAGAAAAAATCATATGAAGTGAGACTGACACACTTCAAGTTAGTCACACTAGAAAAACGAAAGAATATAATAGACTCCATATTTCTATATAAGCTTCTGAGACATAAGGTAGATTGTCCACAACTTTTAGGCAAAATTCCAGGCTCCAGCTAGATATCCTCGTTTTCCCATCACCCCCCTGCATCCTCCGCTCCGCAGAAGTGTTCTCGATGCAAACTCCATCATTCCACGACTTTGCAAACTGCTCAACAGTTACAGCGACCTGGTCGATATACACACTGACTCGCTTAACAAGTTCCGGAACACCATACAAAATATTTTATAAAAGGTTTATTATTTACTTTCTATCTGTTTTTATCATAACCTACTTGAATTGTATACATTTAGCATAAGCATATAATAACTATTGTTTATAGTGCATGAGGTGCTTACCTATAAGTAATTGTAACACTATGCCACTTCACACCAATTGCAAAATGTTTTTTGACTGTTCTGCAGTGTATACAATTGCTGGTGAGCCAGCCAATAAATAAATAAAAATAACACCAGCTATCTGCCAGTGAAAGTCCCGTGGAAATCGATCCACCCATTCCGGAGATTAGCCGAAACAGACAGTCAGAGACAAAAACTTTAAAAACCGATTTTTAGGCATAGGTATCATGCAAATAACTGTATGAGCTAAAAAACTATTATTTTGACATAACAAACACACACAGTTTAATTTTATTTATTTGTATTGATGATTTTTGACTGACTTGATGGTCTACTTGTTAGTGACCCTGACGGCTGAGCCAGAGGTTCGATCCCACCCAGGACAAATAATTGTGTGACGAGCATGATCATTTGTTCTGTGTCTAGGTGTAATTTATCTATAATATGTATGTATTTAGAAATACATATAGGTGTAAGCATGTTTATCAGCAGTCTGGTTACCATAGTAAAGGCTCTGCCTAGTTTGGGATCAGGCGGCCGTGTGTGTGATTTGTGAAGTTATTATTATTATTATTTTTACAGATAGATCATAATTGTTGTAGTTTTTTTCTTTTTTGTGTATATTATTTATTGTCAGCCTGTATAGCACTCTTTACTTTATTAATTTATAGTAGCTCATTCCATTATACGTATGTACTATATTTTGTACTTAGTTAAATTAATATATTTTTATTTCGTTATCAGTTAATGTGATAGTGCTTTGCGATAATTATTTGTCCGCCAGTCTCGCTTCTGACATGACAGTAAATACCTCAATAATATTGTAAGAATATGTCACATACTTCTAGTAACCTACATGCAGTTTTGTGCGCAACACTTTGACTTTTTAACCGACTTCAAAAAAAGGTGAAGGTTCTATGTTTGGCTGTATGTATTTCTTTGTATGTATGTTCACCGATATTTCCGTCATCTATGGATGGATGGAAAACCCTTAGAAATTCAGGACAGACGTAGTTGTGCTTGTTGATTTTTCTTGGAATTAGGCAACATTGACTTTTAAAGTAATGATTGTTATTAACCGACTTAAAAAGGAGGATATTCTAGGTTCTGCTGTTGGTAAATTTTTTAAGCTTGCTAGACTTTTAGACTTGCTAGATCAACTAAAAATCTTACCACCTCATCTAAATAAAGTATCGGGCTTATTAAACTAAAGTTAATATAATCAAACGATTTGCAGTTCAGTAATTTACATTACTGTAAGTAATGTTCTAAGTACCTACCGTATTTACTCTATCCTTCGTACGTACCTTACACAAAAAATTTAAAAATAAATACTTAAAAGAAAAGTTACACCGACTTCAAATCCAAAACCGAGTTTTGAAGTCGGGTTTGGTATTGCATTATATTTTTATTAATTGTGTCTGTACCCATTATATTTTTTATACAAAAATTACTTTCCTTCTTATAAATAACGTTCTCTATTACCGTGATTTAATGGCAATTATTTTTATTGTTTTATATGCAGTTCGAATCCAAGCACTTGCAGACACCGTTTGACCTACTAATTTTAATCTAAATTTATAAAATAAACAAAGCCTATTTAAGCGTGCATGAAAGCGTTACTAATACATCAATAATAGAAGTAGATAGGCACTTTAGTGGACTACAGAGGCTGTAGCATTTAAAATATAAACGTTTTATCTGAAAACCACTACGTGTAACGAATTATCAGAAATCATTAAAGCATAAAAAACAAGCGTAGATGATACACCAGAATAAAATCCATTGGAAACAATACGCGTGTAAATTATAAAATTATGTATTTAGAGCTTGTAAGTAAAGTCATCATAATTCAAAACGTGATTTAGAAATCGATGCTATTGTATTAGATTTTATTATTGATAGCAAAACCAGCCAAACCAAAAAAATTAATTTAGGGTTCCGTTCCTCAAAAGGCAAAAAATGACCCCTTATAGGATCACTTTGTGGTCCGTCTGTATGTCTGTCTGTCAAGACCCTTTTTCCCAGGAACCCGTGAACGCATTAAGTTGAAATTAATACCAAATACGTAAGTAAGTCTGCGGTCCCATAAAGCTGTAAAAAATCAAGCTTCTAAATCAATGCAAGAAATTATTAAGCCAATAAGCCTTAAATTTTAACAAATTTGAACATTTTGTAGGTAAATCAATCAAGGTACTTCCCATTGACCTAGAATTATAAAATTTGGTAAGAAGCAAGGTCTGACAGCACAAGTAAAGGAAAAAATCCGAAAGTCGTTAATTTGTTGTATATCACATAAAAAAATAGTTTTTGAGATTACAACCTTATTTTTTGCGGTTGGAAAGATGATCTTGTCATACATCGCAACCGCAAAGTTATATTTGTCTTTCGGAAAAGACGGGCAAAAATCTTCGAGAATTGATTCCCGAGATGGACGTACGCGCAATCGGTGCGCGAGTCAGACTCGCACTTGTCCGGTTTTTTTTATTTGCTTTGGTGTGTCAAATAAATTTTCATTTTCTAAATTAACGAACCAAACATCACATCACGTGATCTTTTTTGAGATATTGTTGTTTGAACACTATTGACTAAGTGTTAGTTTTTTTTTTTTTATGTGAGTTATCTCATGTCGAGGTAATGATGCAACTCTCTCTACTGTGCCTCGTTTGTGCGGTCTTTTTGACTCTTTAAATGACATGCCGGCGACACTAATTTTCTATTTACCCTTGTAACTTATTCTCTACTCTACTAACTCTTGTACCTCGATATTCCTCTTGCTCGCTTTTCACTCATTCCACCTTTCCTTCTATGATGTTATTCAAGGAGTCAACATGACGTATTATATGCCACTACAACACATTTTCAATGCTTTCTACCTATTGGTAGGTACGTCATCTATAAAGCATGGAGGATGGATCAGGATTCATGGATACACCCATGAATGTACACCCATGAATCTTGTTAGTGCCTAAGCGACCGAAATTCACTTGGCGTTTTTTTTTTAGTCGTAGAAAATCAAAATATATATAGATAAACTGGCTTTAATGTGATGTGTTCTAATGTTGATTTTGTCCATCAATCTAGGGTATATCTTGGGAACAGTTCTTATTTTCTCTATGAAAGGTATCCAAAGTCCTTTTCTGTTCCCCTGGTAACGTGTATGTAAAATTGCATGATGATCGGTTACATAGTTAAAACTTAACAAACAAACAAACTCATTTTCGCATTACTTATAATAATATTAGTTAGGACTACAAAAGCAAAACTTCATCTACATACAAAATTTGATTGAGATTTGTTTCAGAGATACAATAAAATATATTTATACAAAGTATATATTAAAAAATTGCTCGTTTAAAGTTATTGGATATTGATCCTACTGATACCCGGTGACATTGTTTAATCAGGAATGATAGAAAGGATGGTATTTATTTTCTTGCCGATAGCTAATACATTTATTAAAATTGAATAATACATAAAGGAGAAGTATAAATTACATTAATTTTATTTTGTTGACTTTATTATTCAAGTGCTTTAAAGTAGACTTTTATTTTTGTTTTTCCATCTTCAGCAACAACAAATAAATTTCTTGGCTGCCTAAACCGTGAGCATACGACTTAACTACATCTGACCATGTGAAAAACGTGGATTTTGAATGCGTGGAATGAGTTTCGATTTTACATCAAGAATAATTGCCTTGATGAATTTCGGCATTAGTTTTTTCAGAGCAAGTCTTGCTTTTTTCTTTACTTAATCGAATAAATTGCACGCCGATTTTGAGTGACAATTTATAGGATGGCACACCAGGAAGATCCAAGGAGTAGAAAAATTTGATTGCATAATTTATAACTTCGTCCGCATTCATGACGCTGCCAATCGATTTGTAGGTAACAGAATCACCTGCAATTTGTTTTTGACTCGCGTGATTGATTGTATTGACGTTGGTGTTTTTTCTTCCAAAATAGCGCGTTGGCGAAGCCATTCATATCTTTTATAAGTGGTGACGATTTGCGAAAAAACTTTTTGGATTAGATATTCGATGGTTCGCACAGAGAAGCAAATATTTTAATGGAGGACTGTGTAATTTTTTTCAAAGGTACAGTCTGAATTCAGTCAGTGTTACAGCTTAGATCGCACAGAGGTCTGCAAAAGACTGTCCTCCGGATTAAGAATCTAGGAGACAGAGAACCACCGCCGTTTCTTCTAAAGTGTACATACTTTCCACTCCCAAAGCTCCAAAGAGAAGAACCACGCTATGATACTTATGGCAGTATTGCTGAAAATACAGTTATCTCAAGCAATGACGGCAAATTCTGTTACCTGGCTAAGAATTAGGAGCCGTTTTTTATTGCAAATAGATCTGCTTCTGAAACTTTTCATGACCCTGTCTACTGTCTACTGACAAAAAGGAGTAGTCCTATTTAATTACTGTTATGAAATGTTAATAGTCGATTCAGTCTAAATGAAAATTCTGTACGGGATGATTTTTCATAATGCAATGAATTTTATTTGCAAATCAGAATATAACATTTTTAATTTTATTACCTACTAGCTTCTGCTTCCGCGGCTTTGCTCTCGCGAAAGTAAGTTTTCTATCCACTGGGAACAGTCTTCTTTTTTCAGTATGAAAGCTAACCCATATCCCTCTGTATCCAAACATACATCATCCTCCGCGCCTTTCCCAGTCTAACTACGATAGGGCTGAACTTCGATATTCTAATAATATTCAAATGTTAAGTATAAACAAGTTTAAGTCTACAGTAAAACGACAGCTATGCCTTAAGGGCTATTACTCAGTAGGCGATTATATACAGGATAAAAACGCTTGGGATGGAATTGTAATAGAAATCTAATGTGAGCTAATATGTTTCTTATTTTCCATCTCTCATGTTTTTCTTTTCTTCTTTTTAATTTTTTCCTTAATTTTCAGTTTCCCTAGTGTCATATTCTTTTTCTAGTTTATTCACTTTTAATTTCAAAAACATAATAGCACACAACAAAATGATGTGATATTTACTGAATATTGTTGAAACTGTCTGGTTTTTCTTTTTTAAAAGAGTGGCCGTGAGTTTGTTTGCCCGATTTCTTCTCACAAGGCTCAACCATTTGGAAACGGGCGGTTATAGATCGAAACAGGCAGATGTGATATTATGTTATCCAATTTGTTTTCTTTAATCATTTTACATTTGACGAAGCAAACTATTGTTGCGGTGACTCTGTGTGTGTTGATCTATAATTTTTAATTATAATAATTATTTATTAAATCGACGATTTCGAATAATTGATGGTCAATTTTATGAAATAAAGATTTTTTGAATTTGAATTGAATTTGAATCTACGTGAAGCGAGTGCCATATCGAAGTGATATGAATATCGAAGTTCTGTAGTTAGACCAGGTTGTCGAACTTTTGAGGGCTCCAGCTATTCGCAACGCATGCCACAGATGTTTGTATAGAAACCGGGACCGACGGCTTGTTACGTCGATGAATGTGTTAAGAATGGTCACCCACCCTAAGACTGACCTGGACTGAACTTAACTTTGCAATGTGCTACTACTACCTTAGCCACGAGCCCCTCTGTATCCAAACATACATTGATTTTTATATTTTATATAGTTTTATTCGGATCGGTCCTCTCTCACGATTCTTATGACAAATTGGATCAGCCAGTGAATTTCCTTACATATTCTCAATTTCAAAATAATATTCAAAATAACGAATTCTCCAAAAATTTACTATTGTCTTACATTTTTCACTATACATGAGCAAACGGTTACTTGATGGTAAGTGATTACCGCTGCCCATGGACAACTGCAACTCAAGAGTCACAAGTGCGTTGCCGGCCTTTATGGTGGAGGGGTGGGGGGGGGGAGTACACAGCATTGTTTCACGCCGGTTTTTTTAAGGTCTATCACTCCGGACGAGCCGGCCCATACGTGCCGAAGCGTGCTGTGCCACGTCACATCGTTTAATAGATTCCTCAGTCCATCTCTGGTATTGTCTCTTATTTTCATTTAGTACCGACTGTAGTCCTGAATCTTTTTTTTGCCTACGCATTCTGAACTGGTTTTAGCATTATAAAACAGTAAATAATATTTTCATATATGTTGCAGCCAGTATCCCAAAATGCGGAGGTTGTCACGAGATGATAGTGGACCGCTACGTACTGAAGGTTTCCGACCGGACGTGGCACGCAGGCTGTTTGCGATGTGTAGAGTGCCGAGCCATGCTCTCTGGGAAATGCTTCGCAAGAAATAATCAACTTTATTGTACAGATGACTTTTTCAAGTAAGCCTCTTTTAGATCATTTTGGTAACAATTACAGTTAAGTGATTAACTTTATTGATGTGATCCATTTCCTTAGTGTTCTTTGCTGAATTGAAATATTTAGTAACTTAGGTACTTAGACTAGTTTAGAATTATGAGATCATTATCACTGTGACGGCACGTCTAGCTGAACACAGGCTAAAGGAACCAATTCCACAACGAACTGTTTTCCCAAATTCATTTAAGGACCACTTTGACATGGTCATCAGCCAAAGAATTATACTTACCAATAACCCTAAATAAAACTTCTGTTCTTTTAATGGGTCAAAGCACAGAAACACTTTCGTCTTGGTCTTATAAACTCTTCTAGAAGACATATCAAAAGACATTACTAATCAAGAAGAGTATGAGGTGCCCAAGTGCTATAAAACGTATACATTATAATGAATATCGATGTATACTAACATTTCTTGCATATAACAGTCTCAAACACGTTGATAATGTTGTTGTTCTTGCGGCTGTTGTCCTAGGCGTTTCGGTACGAAGTGTGCGGGCTGCGGGCAAGGCATCCCGCCGACACAAGTAGTACGGCGTGCGCAGGCGCATGTCTATCACCTAAGATGCTTTGCGTGTGCTGCCTGTGCTCGGACACTCAACACTGGTGATGAGTTCTATCTCATGGAGGATGGAAAGCTTGTATGTAAACCGGACTATGAAGCAGCGAGGGCGAAAGGTACATTATATTATTATTTTAATTTTGTTGTTTACTCTCCTAGTGAGGTTTATTATAAAAAAAATCCCACATAAAAGTTATTACTTTAAACGAGCAATTCTTGTATGTATGTATTTATTTATGTATGTATTTATATTTCGGGTATCTTGAAAAAGGCTTTAACGATTTTTATGAAATTTTGTGTACAGATACCGTTTTGAATTTTAAGTTCAACTGCATAGTTGCATTTCCTGTAAAAATGCAATTTTACAAAAAAAAAAAAAAAATTATAATACGATTTTACGAAAGCTACCAAGCGAAGCTTTGTCTCCCAGGTACTAAAATACTATAAGAAAAGACATAAGCCTAATTTACTATCCTAACTATTATCATAAATGCGATGTGTGAAGTGAGTTCGTTTATTACGCTTTAACTGCTCAACAGATCATCATGAAATTACATTCACATTATCAAGGGTATAGAAAATGACATAGGTTACCTTTCATCCAGAAAAAAAGTACTATTCCCGAGGGATGCTAGGGGCAAAAGCTAGTTTTAAATTTTTTAACTAACGCAAAGGTTTAATGTTGGCTGTGGGCCCCTAAACATGTAGGTATTTGTGTTTTCCTGCCTTGGTGAACTAATCGAATTTACCATATCCAGGTGGTGAAGGTTCTTTAGACGGTGACGCAGCGAGTAAAAGACCGCGGACAACGATCACTGCCAAACAACTGGAAACTCTGAAAAATGCATACAGCAGCAGTCCAAAACCGGCACGCCACGTCAGGGAGCAACTCGCCCACGATACGGGACTCGACATGCGCGTTGTTCAAGTGTGGTTCCAAAACAGGTTAGTTAATATAAAACACAATTGAACAAACCAATTAATTTCAATCAAATTTTACTTCTAAAACGAACGGCACAGCATACAGAATTTTGGCTTGTAACGGAACCGCCAAACGGGAAAATATCTAAACAGAAAATCAAGTTTCACCAGCATTGTAGTAATACTGGTGAAACTTGATTTGGTGAACATAGGTTTATTAGTAAATGAATGCGTGTTTGTTTGTGTCATTCACGTGCTTTCGTTGTTACATTAGAACCTCATGGTTGTTGTTACAAATAGGTAGTAATTAAAGACCCAACTTTAATAATCAAAACCTTTTCACCTGTCTCTTAACACTGAAATAAATTATTAAACTAAATATTTTATTATATCAAGTAACTTAAAATAAACATTCTATCATTGACATTTATTTCTTTAGTTGAGAACCAATTAGACACGGAGAGGAGAGTACCGCCTCTTTAACCGTGCCAAACAAACCAGAACAGTCGATATCTGTAATCGATCTTGCTCGGGAGCACCTACTTGCAGAACACTGAACAAGTTAACGAAATGATTTTGAAATGGTCAAGTGATTTAACAAGACGTAAAGAGAGATTAGAGCTTTTATGGCTTTAGAGAGCTAAACAATAAAATGTTCAGTAAAATTAATGTGTCGCACAGCTGTGACGATAACTTGATAGAAATAATATACACGAATAACTATTTTATGTGCCTATCGCAAAAGAATTACAAAATACATTTATTTTACAACGAGGTATTAGACCCAAAAACTATTTGTGCAAATAAAATAAGAAAACAGGTTATAGGATCGTTAGTGGTTATCAGTGACTATAAACGCTTGCAACACAAGAGGTGTCACATACTTAACTCAAAAACAGCTTTTGTTAACAATCTCAACAGAAACATCACATTATTTATTAAGGATATACGGTTTTACGTGTGTATTTCAGGGATGCCCAACCAATTTCGAACCTAGGGGGGCGCTTTATTAAGTAGTGAATTGTCCAGCTAGAAGTGTGATGCCTGACACCGTCGTGGCAGGACGCTTCACTCCCAGCGGGTCCGAAGCTAGCCGGGCTTCGTATGCCGTAGTCATATATTCTACTAATATTATAAACGTGAAAGTTTGTGAGGATGTATGAATGTATGGATGTTTGTTACTCTTTCACGCCGAAACTACTGAACCAATTGCTATGAAACTTGGTATGTAGATAGCTGGAGTCCTGGATTAACATATAGGCTATTTTATTTTTATTATTTTTTATCTCGATATTGAATAATATGAACGCAACTCACGATTTTTTTATTCTAACATTACATTACGCAAGACGTGATATGATAGGTCTCCAATTTCTGCACAATTCGATGTGCTTCGTCTGATATAGTTTTGAAAAATGCCTTCACATAATCAATGACAAATACCGTTCATCAATCATCATGTCGAATAACAATAAATACTAAATTTGAAATGTTGAGGATGTAGAAATAATACAGCAATTTTAGTTTTAACCGATATAATGCTGCGGGGGAACCCGCGGTCAAGTTTTGGCTTAACTAAATTATTATAAAAGATTATTGTATGACTAAAGATGGTTTATTCCTTGGTTAAATTTTTGAAGATAACTTAGATACCTACTTCATATTTTAATAATTTTAAAGCCGTTATATACCACCGCTCACAGCTCTTAGCCTAGCTCACAGTTAAGCCATTAGCAATAACAGTAATCAATCATTGTCCATCCTTCGACTTGATGAAGGTACTACTCCATAAATTTCCAAGATAAATGACTGAATGAATTAATGACGAAATGAAGTCACTAAGCGATCTTCTGTAGAATAAAATTGTAAACAACTTATTAAGTATAATGTAGAATGAGTACGGTGTAGGATTAAGATACAGTTCAAGGTATGACATGCAGTGAAATGCTTAACCACAAATACTCATAATAGAGTATATTGTTTTACTTAGTATTAAGGAAGTGCTTCTGCGTTATGTCATAATTATGTGCCTAATTTTGAAGATTTAAGTATTGAGGCATGTGGAATACCAATTCCTTGTAGATCGATTTCTACCTTTACACGAAGCAGTTTTAAATAGGCCCATAATAGAATTATTGGACAAAAGCCCGGCCTTCAATATTTGCGCATTGTGTGTATCTATTCTTAATGTAGTTTGTTGAGTTTGTAAGCATAGTCGCGGAACTATGTTGTGTCGCGCGCGAACGGCTACAGTCACGGCAGCGGTCACGCCCTGCACGTCGGCCTCGCCTCGTAAACCTGAACGCGATATCACAATGCTCGACTTCTTTACTTTATGTGTTCCAATACAAGTACACACAATACATGCACATGTTAAACATGGCAGCCGGTCCTCATTATACCATGCCATTATAGTGACGGGATTACGGACAGAATTAAAAAAGATTTTGCTTGCTATTTCGTGCCTCTTTACAGACTGTTGAATTAGTTTTAGCGAATCGAGATATCGAAACGCGTTGTATTAGTGAGCTCTCTTGTTGCTTTAATAATTGTTTTTTTATATAATGAATGCTATGTTTCAATATAACGGACTAATGAGTTACTGCCAAATAATAATAATAATTAATAACTTGAGACACCTTACACACGGTCTGATTCAAAACTAGGCAGAGCCTGTACTATGGTAACAACACTGCTGTGAAACATACTTAGAGGCCAAGATCCTGGGGCCGCCAGACCTTACTTGTTTTCGGACGAACAAAACGTATCGTATTGAGTAGTACTAGTAGAGACTCAGAAGTTATCCATACCTGCTAGCTCGCCAAAACTTTCAGGCCATCATTGGTATCTTAAATTCAGAAGTACACAATATCATAAAAGTAATTATCAATATTGCCCAACAGTTTCCTTGGCGAAAACCCCCAGATTCATTAATATGCGCGCTCATACCTACTAACGGTGACATTTTAAATGTGTCTCGAGGATATTTTGCCCCCAGGATTTGTCTGGCTGCTTACAAATAGCATTAAAGTAGTTCTTTAAAAGAATTAAAGAAATCAAGACCTAGGTTTAAGGGTTAATAAACGCAGACAGAAATTATCTGGCAATATTGTTAATAATTTTTTAATTACCCATATATTTTATTTTTTCATGTAACTTCACCCTGGTAATAAATAATAGAGTTAGATTCCAAAACCTCCGCTCTATTATTTATTTCTGTTATTATTACTGCCTAATATATGAGGAGCTCGTACCTAAGTGGTAACCGAGTAGATTAGCTCATTACAAGGTTAAGTAACACTAGCCAGGTCAGTCTAGGATGGGTGACCATTCTTAACACATCGAGACCCCTCCGCGCCTCTGAGAGCACGTTAAACCGTCGGTTCCGGGTGCCATTCTAACATCTGTGGCATACGTTAAGGGTAGGTGGAGCCCTAAAAAGTCCGACAACCTGGTCTAACTACAGAACTTCGACATCGCCTAGTACTTGGGTTGTGGAGGTTTCATGGCAGTCGCTTCACGTAAAATATCAAAGTTCGAGCGTATCGTAGTTAGACTGAAAACAGACTTAGTTGGGAAAAGTCGCAGGGTATGATGATATTACTGCCTAATTAATATGTTAAGAAACAACAATTATTTTTATTTTTATCAACCATATTCATATTTTATTTATTTATAAATTTATCCCACATAAAAGGCCATTTCTATTGAAAACTGGTTGGTATTATAAATCAATAATATTTTAAATCGGAGTATATATTTCATTTAAATGTTAAAAGTGCATAGAATTTTGTTCATCAAAATATTCGTTATTGATACGACATCTCTAATCGAAAATCTTTCAATATTTTTTCCTGAAACTTTAAACAGTGATGTAAACTATTTGAGATCGTACGTCAATTTAAGTGTATTCTACTTACTCGTTTTTATAAAATGGCATTCTACATAAAAAGTATTTAGGTGTTTTATGCTGCAAATTATTCCAAGGGATAGGCGCTAGTCGTCGACTATGAGAGAATTATAGGAGGCTTACTTCAAGGAACGGTATGCACAAGTCGCTATCAAAAAGAAAATTAAACAGTCGAAATATAATACACAGAAGTTAATTCGGGACAATGTATCAATAATCCTAGTGAGGTATATCGCAGCACGCGCTGGGCTCCCAGTGGACTGGGCGGAGGCACTTTAATTAATCAAGCTCTTTGTTAAAAGCCCGCACCGGCGCCCCGTCGCTTCGCTAATAACAACACACGCAAAACATTCGACTAGGGTGTTTTGTTTATACATCGAATACAAAATTATTTGTTTAAATTGAAAGTAATCGAAGCGTTATAACGGGGTTTGCGTTACGAATTCAAAGATCAGATATTACACAAAGAGTTCGCCAGTAACATATGTATTTACATATAACATATTTTATAGTATTTCAATCTGCCTTTTTAAAAGAAAGAATAAAGTCCGAACTGTTCTTATATCGTTATATTCAAAATTTTACCAACATTTTACCTTAGACACAAAGTAAATTTTACCTTAGAGACAAGGTAAAAAAGTTACTAGTTCGCAGTTCGACCATAATTCATTTAAAAAATTGTTGTGTTTCATTGACTTTTGACATTGAACTGCATCAGAAAGACGTCTTAAATGTATAGAAACATATTATATGAAGAGACGTGATCCATAATATTTACGTGTTTTTAAACTTTTCCTGCCATGACAGGTCACAATATATTGGACGCAGGTAGCTAGATGTAACTGTAATCATATAATTTTTAAATTTGTGACCCATATTGTTCGAAAATGTTAGCTTTCTGCACTTCTACATACATATAAATTTAAGTGTACCAAATTCACGTTCCTTCGCTTTTATAAACGTTTTTGAGAAAACAGCACATGACTCCCATTAATTGACCCACAAGATAAATAGGACAATGCAATGAAAAAACGTGAATAAGATAAGATTTAATGCTGCCCGTCTTTTAGTCCATTTCTTTGGCTTTAAGCGAAATAGTGTGTAAATAAGTTAATTTGTTTGTTGATTAAGTCACAAAATATAGTAAAAATGAACACTGACATTATTTATGTCTTTAACTACAATTTAAATACATGGTTTAATGCAATTATAATGTGTTATTATTTTGATGAAACAGAAGAGCAAAAGAAAAGCGGTTAAAAAAGGACGCAGGTCGTACAAGATGGTCGCAGTACTTCAGATCAATGAAGAGTGGTGGAGGCTCTCCTAGACACGATCGATTGCTTGACAAAGATGAACTCAAGATTGATTTAGATTCCTTCAGCCATCACGGTAAGTCTACAACTAAGTAAGACGGCTACTGTATTTAAGTTCTTTTGAATACTGACGATCACTGACCGATATTAACGATCAACTACTGTACTATCGCCTGATAAAAAATATATAAATAATGGTTGAAGTTCGACCAACTTCAACCATTATTTATATATTTTTTACCTATTCATTTCCACTATAAATTGAACTGTCATTGTTAGACTTTTCGGATAGACAAGTCGAAATATATACTAGACGCGTGTAGCTGTTATCACGTTATTTTAAAAAATACTTATCAAAAATTTATTTTTCAAAAATTTAATGTTTATATTTTCTGCACTTCTTCTATATATAAACTTTAAGTATTCCAAATTTCACCTTTGAAACGTTCTTAAAAATGCGTACAAAAGCATTCTCGTCACATTAATATATGGATAATCTATTTTTTTAGACCAGTGATATAATCCATAGTATTAGTGTACCTGTTGGTAACAATATGCATGTATTTTTTACTAATACACTAACAATATGTAGACGGACTGATAAAGAATACCTTAGGCATTAAGTCCACCTATGTACCAAATATATGCAGAAAGTTGAAATAAAGATATTAGATATAATTCTGTTCCCTGACTTTTTTATTGTAGTCAGAAATGGACTAATGAAATGAACCACCTTTAGAAGTAAAGAGTATAAAAAATGTACTAAATATAATCAATCATAGCTGGTAATCTAGATGTATCCACTATCCACCAATGGATTTGCTTTTAATTTGTACCGTAATTAATAAAAAAAATATTTGACCTAAAATAATAATTTAATCTATAATTGACAAACACGACTCACGTCCTGTTTATATCGATATACTATTTTCTGGTCAGTTTTAATGATCATTTTAGTTACGACTCTAAAATATGACCCCACGTTTCTGTGACACTTGTATATTTTTATCACTATTACAATAAGTTTTTCTAGTAAGTTATATATTAGTTATCGTGTATTTAATAACCCCAAATTTTGTAGTTATTTTTAGTCTATTAAATGATAACCAGTAAATTTAAAAAAAATATGTTGAAAATGAGTGTCCTTGGAGTTTCTTGTCTGCCAGGCAACTAGCTTTACGACTGAATGATTATGACTCTTATTCCTGATAATTTAAAAATACCTATAATTGGTTTGATTGGAATTAAATTAATTTGATTAAATGATTATGTGGCAGAGTTAAGCAACGACAGCTACAGTACGGTGGCTCTGGGTGGTGAGGAAGGTTCGCCGGCGGGCGGCGGCGCGGCGTCGGGCGGCGCGCGGTACGCGGCCACACCGCCCTACCTGCGCGCGCATTCTCCACCCCACCCGCATTACCACTACCCACCCGATCACCTCGTCTACACCAACATCGGTATGTAAACATACCGACTAAGTACCAAACAAATAAACGTTATTACACTCGAGCTTTAGCGGTTTCCAGATCCAAAATATATACAAGTCGTTTATAGATCTGTATGTTCTACAAGAAATTCAGTACAATTCAATACAACTTCAATAAACTAGTAGTATTAATGTGAGACAAACATGCTTGGGAATAAATCAGCTTCATTAAAATATCAAAACAAAAATAATGCTAAATAATGATAAATCTATATCTGCACGTATGACGCAGTGATTGGAATTTCGATGATAGCATATGCTATACTGCTGTCATCTCTGGGCTGGAGCATCTGGATGCACGCTCGGTTCTTTTGACGTGCTGAGCGAATCGTAAGTCACAAGCGAAATTGAACCTTTAAGTCTAGGACGAACTTTGAGCGTCTTTTACCGCGTGTATAATGGGTTGTGCTCCGATGAATTGTTTGACATGATGGCCACAGTCGCATTCTACCACGACACTGCTTGCCGCCGGCAGGGCGTCTATCCTCACACCTTAGAACCTAAAAAGTCGTGCACGGTACGGTTCCAGATGCATTTACTCCCGCGAACGCTCTGGTTGTGGAATGAGCTTCGTGCAGAGGTTTTCCCGAGGAACTACAGTATGGGATTTTTCAAGAAAGGATTTAAAATAAACTTTTTCATGTCTGGCATGAATAAGTTCATGTCTGGCATGAATAATTTCATGTCTCGATATTTTGCATTTGTTCATTAGGGTGTATTTATAACTTGAATAAAGTACAAACATTCGTATCGTAGAGTACTTAGTTCCCTTGGCCAACCTTTCTATAAGTATAAAAACATTACTTACTTTTAATAAACTAAGTTTCATGTCTTTCTTCGTGTTCATAGGTCAAGCAATGAGCGGAGCTGGGATCGGTGGGGTGGGTGGTGCAGGAGGGGCTTCAGACTTGAGTAGTTCATCATCTCCAGCAGCGGGAGGGTACCCTGACTTTCCTCCCTCCCCGGACTCGTGGTTAGGAGAGGCACACCATTACTCACCACGAGCTTTCCCCTAGCGGCGGCCACCGCCGGCGCACGCGCACCCTGTGCTCCCCGCGCCCGCGCCTGCACCTCCTCACCCCGCACCCCATGCACCAACAGCGCCTCTCTACCAGCCACATGTGCTCGCTGCACAGCCACTCGAACTCGTTGTCAAGCGTGAGCTGTGACCTCTCGAATACATTCCAGACGTTTAAAATAATATGTGTAAGGACATCACAAAGTGTGCTGCGAGATTATCAAAATTATCTAAAACGCATTTATACAAATTAAATATCTCACATTATTTTAGTTGATTTTTTAAGTAATTTGTCACTCTAACTGTATAAAAGTGTGCTAATAATCCTACTTAATATTTTGTTACTATGTATGTCATGAATATATCGATTTTGTGATGGTACTGTTTGTTTAGGGTTTATAAAGTAGTAATTGTACATAATATGTAACTGGAAATTTAAGCACAAAAAGATGTTTTAAACGCCTTACCAAGGTAAATTATTGTAAATATAGTAGGAGTGAGTCATTGATAGGTGTTAAGCTAAGAGTACCAATATATGTACATTAAATATGATAACGAAAGAAAATATAATTTACGTAGGTCTAATGCAATATTTATTAACGATCTAAGATTTTACAGAAATTATCACAATATTGTACATAACAATTAATGTAATATAAGTAATAATAGCTGGTATAGGCAAGTCCATAGTGATTATAATACTTTGTGCAAAAAATCTAGTCGAGAGATGAATGGTATCTATATAAATAATTGTACATGTAATTACAATAAAGTTTTATTTACAACTTAATACTACACTAACAGTAAATTCCTTATGACCTATAACTCTGTTGTGGCTACCCCCCAGTACTGTTGCATCCGATTATCGACATCCAACGAATCCTGATTTGATTTCTCTTGTATCACAGCAAAATCATATTCCAAATGGTACGGCATAAGCCTCTGTAGAGATCCAAAGTAGGCCGCATTCGGGCCACCATTTGGTATTCTACCAGATCCAAAACGAAAATCTGGTTTTAATGCGCTGCCGAATGATCTCGCGCTGCCAAAATGCTTTGATAAAAATGGTACTCCTTTAGATTGTTTACCCGCTAAATGTAACTGAGGACTGCTACCTGATAAACCCTTTAAGTTTCTTAAGCTGCTGACGTTAGATCTTATACCTTTAGATAAGTTATCTAATTCTTTATCGAATAACATTTGGGTGTTCTGCTCAAGCATATACTCCCAGCATTTAAATTGTTCTTCGGGATTGCCTATTTCTTCGTTTCTGTGGTCATCCTCTTTATCTTCTTCAACTCGTACTCGAATTGCTCTAGCAACACCACCTCTACAACTTCGCCGTTCAGATGCTTTGGCTTGTGACCGCACACTAGCATAATGTTGGTGGCCAACGACTTCACTGAATGGACGATCGCTTTGCCCACTCGGTGACGAACGATCACTACTCGGTTTTGGAGGTGTCACCGAATGACAGCAAGGTTCCAACCGCGAACAGCAACAATCAGATCTACATACTGACTTATTACTATTTATCGTTTGTCTTAACTCCCGCATCAACAGATCTACATCCGATCGAGCCGCCTCAAACCGTATTATTAACACAGATATACAGTCGTCCACACCGTAACTCTGAGCTAGATCCTGCAATCTTTTAGCTGCTAGAACGGGATTGCGTTCGGCTCTAACTTCAGATACTGCAGTTTCCATATTGACAGCACTCCAAAATTTTCCATTTCCTAATATTAAGAACTCATCATCCTCTTTTATAACAGTTTGTATAACGTCAGGATCAGGTACAGTGGTTGGATATCGAGTAGAATATCCTAAGCGTTTGTTATTTTCTATACCCAAACTTAATGGCCCATTTCTTCTACTTAAGACTGCCTTTGTGTTACCAACATTAGCTAGCCTTAGGCTATACTTTTTGGCAGTATGACCAAATCCATTTTCCGCCGCCGTTATAGGGGACAAATGACACATAATTAAACAAGCTCCCTTTTTCTGTCCCTTTTCTTTTAATTCTCTATGTGCAGATAAAACAACATACTTCATGTACTCCGTTACGGTTTCTTTTATTGACTTTTCTTCAAGCAATAGCCCAGGTATACATGTTTGTAAAACTTTTGGCACCTCTGTATCTGTTTCCCCATCAATAATAGCGAATAGACCTTCTTTGTTACAAAATGATGGAAGACGAATTTGCGCACAACAAAGTTGTAACGATTTGTTTGGACATTCAGAAAAACCTGTAGTCCAAGGAGTAGTTCCATTTAACTCTTCGTGATAACCACTTTTTTGAGTCCATGGTAAAGAATGTCGTCCTGTCACATCGACTAAACTTAAAGGTCGTTGACACCTGTAGGCACTGAATTGCGACGGGTCCACTTGCAATTTTTTGTTACACGATATATCCAAAAACTTCAGTTGTTTCGGCGCGAGTAGTCGTAAATCTATACTGTCAAGTTCATTGTGGGCAAAATCCAATATTTTTACAGATGCGCTACAAGCAAACATCGGAACTGAACGCAACCTATTAGAATGAGCTCTCACAATTTTAATGTTATTAAGTTGCGGTAAGTTTTCAGGTAATCTTGAGAGGCAATTGCCAGATAATACAAGTTCTTCAATATCAGGCCAAAAATTAATACAAGCTTCCGGTAAAATAGTCAAACAATTATATGCCATATGTAGTATTTTTAATCCTCTGAAGGCTATAACGACATCTGCCACTTCGTCTGTTAAACAATTAGCTGTTAAGTAAAGTCGTTCAAGACAATGTGATGATGGACCTCTGGCATTTGGTAAGCGACTAAGTCGGTTGTTTGTAAGATTGAGAACACACAATCTGTCACATACTGAGAAGAAATTTTCTGGTAAGGACTGTATGCAATTATCGTGAAGAAGTAGTTCCCTTAAAGGTGCTCTTAATCTTGGCATCGATGGGATGCAGGAAATTTTGTTATGGGCAAGATGTAGACTGCATAGACTGGAGAGTTCACTACAAAACAGATGTTCTGGAAGCGAGGTTAGTTGATTATTACTGGCGTGTAGTGTTGTGAGATCAGAACATCCACTAAGCCATTGTGGCAATGATGTCAATTTGTTGTGTGATACATCAATTTCAACAAGATTAATCGGTGGGACGGTAGTCGTTAAAGTTTCAAGTTCTGAAAAAATAAATAAAATATCAAGTATTGTTTGAAATCGATTCCAAAATGAATTAGGCAGTCATTTAAAATAATGAGCGGTAACATCAGTTGGCATACAAACAAATTATCTTTACAAATCTCATTAGCGGTAGAACCAACATACAATCGGTAGTACACAATCGGAATCTAGGCATACGATGTAAAAAATAGCTATTTACTTACGGTTGTAAGGCGCTCTGAGGGTCCTCAGCATGGCACCATGTAATGCTAGGTGCTGTAGTGTGTTGTGCGCAGCATATAGTTCCCGTAAACCTCGTAATGCTGACACCACCAGCACTTCCACACTGTTATAAGATACGTCCAAAGACACCAGGTGCTGGAAAAATAAGAATCAACTCTTATGATATCATAGACATAGCAGTATTTTATGAACTATGATACAATACAATTAGTACATTTGAACTGGACAATGTCTTTTTTTTCTACTAGCTTTTCGAGTTCAAATCCTAGTATCAATTCAATTTGTGACAGAACAAACTTAAAATTGCCCTATATCAATATTTTCTATTTATAATAGATATAATAACAGTATGGAAGAACACAATGTAATCTAATAAAAGTATCTTGATACGATCATAGTGGGCATGACCATGGCTTTGTAGCGAACGGACATCCTAAAATAGTGTCGGTACGAAAAAGGTAGTTTTTATAAAATACATATTGCTGTTATCTGCGCTTGAAGGAGTCACATTGGTGAGAGTGTATGTACGTCTCGTAAATTCGCTTTATGAAATTGTAAAACGCAAGTCAGGCAACTTGTTGATAGATCCTTTAAAATCTTGTTTTGTGCTTTGTTCTTGTTTTTGTATACAAACAACGCTTCAAACAAGTACGCGGACCGCGTGATGGTTAACAGTTCGCAACCCTATCTTCCCTGACCCAGTCTTACGACCGTGCTGTCTAACCATCCCTAGAATCGTGGCTCTGTTTTAAAAATAAATCTGCTGTGGCTTAATGCCTCACAAATATATTCCATGCCGAAAAAGTTAACGTGTATTCAGTATAGAGTATATTTAGTCAACGTGTGGAAGCCCTGACTTTGATGTTTTGGAAAACAATGCACAGATTGGATCATTAACGTAGACAAATCAAGACTTACCTCATAGTTTCCTAGTATGATACTGCCCTTTAACTTATTATGCCGTAAATCTACAGTGGTGAGAGGTGCTTGATATTCCGATTTATTCTCATCTTCAGGAGTCATCTGTGCTGTGTTGCTCTCCTGGAATCATAAGTTTAACTGTTACTTATTATTTTATACTCAAAGATTGAACGAACAGTACATTGATCGAAGATGCGTTCAGTATGTAGTATCTGGAGTGCGACCTCTAGACGGGCGGTGTAGAGATGATATAGTAGTGAAATATACAGTAGAAAAGAGTTTATAGAACGTTACGTATGTTACAAAGCTAATCTTCATCAATGTTGCAGGGAATTATTTGCGGACCCTACTGGGTGACGTTGAAAAATATTTTGTATAGGAAGGTACTATAAAATATTTTGCGATAGTAACTACCTGACCCCGCAGATATTGTCCAGTCAAAATTTTAGTAAATTTGTTTGAATTTTATGGAAAAAAGTTTCAGTTTTTCCTGAACTTTCCTGATTTCCGGACAGCGGGCAATTTCACAATTTTTATAAAAAAATGCCAGATCCATCCAGCCGTTCTCATGCACTAAGCAACGGGTACCTTTTTATTTATATATATATATATATAGATTAAAGTACATACTTAGTTAAAAAAACAAGGAAAAACAAAAGAAAGTTATTACACTATATGCGTATTTTTTCCTATTTAGTCCAGTCAAGTTAACTCGAGAAATAGGAGTAAGCTTGCAATAATTCGCATACAGCTGAAAATTGGTACAAATGTTGGGACACCATTGCAAATGATATGTGAAAAGTCCCCATCGATAAATAAATCTGCAAAAAAGTTATACAAGGTATAAAAAAGTCCACAATTTCTGAGTTATTCAAAATTTAATTTAATTTAAACAAGTTTTCAAGTCGAAATGTAAGAACTATTCGGGCTTTTTTATTTAGCACTTTTCTAGTACGCCGTTTGCGTACTAGAAAAGAAAAGCTTTTTTATAGTTAAGGCCGAAAAATCAACTGTTTTTCACTTCGATCGTTTATACCTTAGATGTTTGATCATCGCTCAAAATATGCCACCAACTACATTGTGCTGAAATGCAGTTGCACCTAAGCACAGTTTAGCTATTAGACATTTCGGGCCTGAGCTAGTAGTGTGACGTTTCAGATGTAGCCAAGAATGCTACCGAAACAAACGATAATTTAAAAAGTTAAGTCTTTTTTTAAATGCGTAGCTTGAGCGACAGGTGCTTTTTAAATCTGGCGAGCGTGCGTTTCAAATCCGTACAACGAGTCTAATACTCTCCGTTGTGGTAAGTACTAAACTACAGACGCTATACATTGCAGTTTTTGTAACAAACTATTACAATATATATTCACTGGTTTATTTTTACGGTTGGACATTAAATGTTTTCTTATTCTGTTTGATTATAATCCACTTAATCGTTAGTCCCGATGAGATGTTATTCCATAAGGACAAAACAGCAAAACATTTCGATTGGAAACGGATGGCTGTATCTATGACATATGATGTAATTAGTTACAACAACATACAGGAACCAACACAAGATCTTTTACTGTTCGTAATTGACCTTAAAATATATACGTACCCCAAAGCTCGTAATTAGGTTTCGTGAAGCCACAAGAGTCCTTAGGCGCGACAGTCGGAGCACGCAATTGATCGACCTCAACTCGTTGTCGCTTACTTGAAGTTCCTCCAGTCTGAAAAATTAAATAAATGTGATTTATAGTTCTTGAATAGTAGTAGTAAACTAAACCAACTTCATTTACCAGAATATACCTTGGTAAAATATACATTTCAATTGGAGATAACCATTAAATAGATTAAATCTATTTATACACAAATTAATCCCTATTTCCTTTGGTCACGGCATCACGCGTGGCTGGACCGATTTCGCTGATTCTTTTTTTTTGTGTGTTTGTTATTGTCATGAGAAGGTTTTTACGAAATTTGGAAAATTAGATAATTTAAGAAAACTTAACGGCCATATTAACTTTTCTGATGTAACCTTAGCGCTTTTGACATAACTTTCAGTCGTTTTACAGTTGGCGCTATTGACAGAATGCGCACTGTAAATTATACCAATTCGAATTCAATATTCATAGTTAAGACATGTTTATGGTTAAGACAGGACAACTCCTGTCCTCCAGCCGGTCATCGTCGAGTGGGCAGGGCGGCAGCACGGGACCCTTTCCTTCCGACTGACGCAGGTTCTTTCCGGGCACGGCTGCTTCGGGAAGTACCTGCACTCGGTCGCTAGGAGGGAATTGAGTCCGAATGCAGTGAGGACTCGGCTCAGCATACGCTGGCGGTTTGCTCCGCCTGGGCGACGCAGCGTCGGGAACTCACTGCAGTCATCGGAGAGGATCTCTTGCTACCGGCCGTCATACGCTCGATGGCCGGTAGCAAGAGTAGTTTTACTGCGGTCGCATCCTTTTGCGAGGATGTCATTTTGCAGAAGGAGGTGGCGGAGAGGGCCCGGGAGGAGGATCTCTACTCGGACCTAATTCGCCGCCGGCGAACCGGGCGGCGGAGGCGCGCTTTCCAGCGCCTCATGCCGCCCTGAGTGTGGCCGCAGGTGGACTGGACGGGTTTTTCCTTTCCACCTGCTATCGTGGCCATCCGCGAGGAGGTGACGTCCGCGTGTGCCTGGACGTCCCCTAATTAAGAGGTTTTAACCCGAAGGTGGTGCCCGCGTTTTGCGGGCAGGCGCTAGGAGGGCTCCGGATGTCTTAATAAAAGCTGTTCCCGGATCGTCTAGCAACTTGCTGCACTTGATTGAATAAAAGAAAAAGAATCAGAATTTCGACAACAAAAAAAAAGGACTTAAAAGGATTATTGAATATTATGTAGCCATAATATATATTTTTTTTATTACTGTTATAAGTAGTTAAAAAGTAAGTATTACAAAAGGTAATTACTTAATCAACATATTGTGCGTTGTTTGTTTATACGTGCTAATTTCCCGTGCTCGAGCAAAAAGTGCTCCCGAACCGCCTAATCCGCGTGCCGTCGCGTAATGGATATGGATGGATGGATGAATACGTAAATTTAATGATTTACAAAATATTGGTCCTTAGTAACTCTTCTTCTCGTCTTATACATGAGTCAAAATAGGGTATTTTATGGCAAGTATAAAAAGTGATTTATAAGCATTGTTATTGGGCACGGCATATTAATCGTATGTGTGTCAAGAGTGCGCGGAGCTTTGGCCCCTTTCAATAAATATTGTCTATACCGAGGTATTATAAATCACAAATCAGTGATTTCTTTTAAATTATACGCGGGTAAAAGGGCGGGGCACAGCTAGTGGGTAATATTGCTAAAGAAATGTAAAACAAACTTTTATGCATGAGAGTACTGTTAGATAGATGTCTGATATTAATCTTTTGCGCTTCTATTAAATGCTACTTTCGCTGGCTCGTACAAACTAAGATAAGGATTTAGAAAAACAGGTATTCTGTAAATTTAGTAGTTAGACACAATGACTTAAAGATTTTTTGAAAAAACAATTAGAATATTTCCATGTCCGTGTGACTTCCGTTCACGGGTAGGTAATCTCTATTATCAGCAGATAATATCAGTCAGTTATGGAATAACATAACTATATGTGGAATTATGAGGCTTATGGAATTTATAAGAACTGTATAAAATCACTCATGGCTCTTTTAAGCAAAGTTTTGATTATTCATGTTGAAAACGTTTCGCAACATTAGAAATCCACAATTCTACAATTATGTCCACTTTGCAAAGCCATTAACTTTAAAAAAAACCGGCCAAGTGCGAGTCGGACTCGTGCACCGAGGGTTCCGTAAAATATTTTTATTACCTGCTGTAACTAAAAATTTACGGTTTGAAAACGGACGGCGAGTTTGAAAATATGCGGCTTAAATTGCTGTTTCTTTTGATTGCGTTGACATAGAAGTTTGATTTTAATTCAGCTTAATGGTATTATAGACCTGAGTATTTGACATAAATTTCAATTTAATACCTCTACACGTTCATGAGGAAAGAGGTAGTAAGTTTAAAATCCTGTAAAGGTTCCGTTTTTTCCTTTCGAGTTACGGAACCCTAAAAATACGATTTTATTATAATTTACCTAAGGGATAATATCTATATACCTAAACAAAAATAAAGTGCGCCCTCACCGGGAGTATTCGTCTGTAATATAACGTTCCATCAGTGAGGGAGAACCGAGCATTACAGTAACCTGTAATGATACAATCTGTAAAAAATTTATATAGGTAACTTGTAACATGAATGCGCGCACTTATAAATATTTGTTGAAATACTTCATGACACCAATATCGTTTCTTCTGTTTTTTTTTACGTAAATAACAATGTAGAATTAATATTGCCGCGCTTAGGACAACGACCGCTTCGTCTGACATTATGGAATCAACTAATCAACTCGAATCATAAATGTTACATTAAAGGCGGATGCTCGTCAGTCAAGGAGGCAGTATTGTAATGTAACGCTCGAAATCAAATCATAAATCTAAAATTACAGGCGAATGCTCGACAGTGAGGGAGCACCTTTATTATCGACAGAAGAAGGATGTTTTTATATTATTAATTGATGATTTGAAACAAAATTCGTTCATATTGTTTTTAACATGCTTTAATTAGCTTCACTTGCAACCAACTAACAAACTATGTAAACAAATATTAGAAGTAAACTTTATCCTACTACTATTACTTCTAATTGTCGTATCAAAACGAAACTTTGTATGTATATATAGTTTGGATGAAAATACTATAATTTGGCATCTCTTGACAGCAAGGACACAGTATAATGTATATACAGTATTGTGACTCGGCCTCCTTGAAATAATTACCTACAGCCGGACGGTAAGCAAACACGCGATAGGGCTGCCCATAATTTCATCTACCTGCTTGAGTTATTCGGATTTTGTATCCAATTATACAAACTGGCAGCCCTGATACCGAGTGTATACCGAACTCAAGGCGTGGCGATCCGACCGTTTGTATGAAGATACAATACTGTATATACATTATACTGTGGCAAGGAGGTGGATAATGGAACTCTTCAATGACTACTAGTAGATAACCCCTTGGGCTCATATGATTCGTTTTGACGAGTCCATCAGATTGAGCTTAATAACGATGGTCGGATGATTAAGCCACAAGGTGGATATTGTAGTAATGGTGGATTTTTAGTCTTACTTAGGAAAATTAGAAATTTAATTAGAAAAAAAAGAAAACTATAATAATAATAATAATAATAATAACTCTACACATCACATACACGGCCGTCTGATCCCAAACTAGACAAAGCCTGTACCTATGGTAACCAGAGTGCTGATAAACATACTTATATATTTCTAAATACATACATATTAGAGATAAATTACACCCAGACACAGAACAAATTATCGTGTTCATCACACAATTATTTGTCAACAGGCCAATCAAAGTGCCTTTACAAAATGTCATATTATTATTATTAAATTATTGGCATTTACCGCCATATGCGATATATATACATACACACGCCTGTATCCCTGAAGGAGTAATACCTACGTACGCGGGCGTATTAAATACCCACAATTTGCCAACTATAAATCATATAAGAAATAAACCGAATTAAAAGTACGCGGAGTTCTTCAAGGTCCTTGAGGATGAAAAAGGAGTGCCAAAACAGAACTGATTTAACACCACACAGAGGTATAGTTTTGAAACGGTCATCCATGGCCGTTGGATAGGGTTTGGTTCAAGGATAGAAGGAGGAAGGCAAATACAACTTCTACACCCTCTACAGTCTTCAGTCACTCAAGAAATAAACTGATAGCCTTTCCTATTCCTACAAAAACAGCGTCCAGAAAACATTTTGAGGTACGCCATGATTGCCTACTTTTATTGGACTGTCCTAGCTGAATTTGTCGACCCCGCGACTCACATAGTTTCACAATATTCTTCATTATTCTTAAACCATATAGATATATTTTTTTAATTATGAGATACTCGATGTACTTTGATGTGTTCGAAAACAAGACCATTTCATCGATATGTTTATATAAATTTATAGAAACAGATACATTAATAAAGTACCTAATTGCATAAGTTTTATACAACAATAAATTCCACAATTTCGCAGCTATTTAGAAGAGACCGTGCGCATTTTAATTTGTGGCCCACTAGACCATAGACCGTGACCGTCGCAATTAAAAGCTTTTTACGATTTAATATTCTTATAAACACCTTCTAACTAATATGTAGGACTATGTATAGAAAGTTATTTTAAATGTAAATAAATAATGAATTTATGTCAAAAGAAGATATTTATTGACATTACTATGACATGAGTTTTAAAGAACTTATACTTTATTACTAGTAGTTCCCGCTCGGCTTCGCTCGCGTGTACAATGTACATATTTATATATTTTTCGCGGATCCCTAATTCTTTTTCCAAAATAATAGTAGCTTAAGTTACTCCTTATAACACCAGCTATCTGCCAGTGAAAGTCCCGTGGAAATCGGTCCACCCGTTTTGGAGATTTTCGGGAACAAATAACTTATAATAACTGTATGAGCTTAAAAAACTATGATTTTGACATTACAAACAGACACTTTAATTTTATTTATTTGTATTGATGATGCCTTTCGGATTTGCCGAATATAGAATACTAGCTTCGCTCGCGTCAAAGTTATTTTTCTAAGCCTCGGAAACAGTATTTTTTCAGGATGAAAGGTACATTTTGTCCTTTCCTATACCCTTGAAAAAGTGTATGCAAAGTATTTTATGATGATCTATAGATACTAAGAAACTGCAGCAATACGAAGTTAGTAAACAGACTCTAAGCCACTATATTTTAAGTTAATAAGTATTACACGCTTATTTTAAAGGTAAGCTTAGTTCTCCCATCTTCTTTCGTTAATGGTAAAATGAATGTAAGTAATAATAATGTACATGAATTACATAATGTTTCTGACTTGTGCTTAAAATGGTATTTACTATGTCATAGAAAAATGACAGATCACCTCGGGATTTCACTTAATTTAATACAGTTAAAATGATTGGAATCGATTAATTTTTGAATATTTTGTCCTATTTTATTCACCATTATAACTTGAAATGTCATTATATAGACGTACCATGACAGGTCTGGACCTTATAACTGGACCCATGCATTAGACTACTCATAAACTGGATCCTATTTCACATTATCTTTCAACCTTAAAGCACAATTTGATTAAACAATTTAGGGTTCTCAACTTCTTACACATATAAACAAAGTATTCCAAACTTAAAAATATCACACCCGTATCCAAAATTGCTTTAAAAATGGGTACAAAGAATTCTATTCTGGTGTTATCCTACTAATATTATAAACGTGAAAGTTTGTGAGAATGTATATGGTATGGAATATATATGGATGTTTGTTGCTCTTTCACGCAAAAACTACTGGACCGATTGCTTGCAATTTGGAAAGTAGATAGTGGGAGACCTAAATTATACATAGGCTACTATTTATCTCGATATTCCCACGGCATCGGGACTTACGAGGGTGAAACCACGGGGCGCAGTTAGTTATTAGTATACCTCTACCTCTTTTGCCAAATAGTGGAAGAAACTAGAAGTCATCATAATGTATAGAATAATATGCTTTTTGTTATGTAGAACTAATTATACGCTTTCGTATTGCCGTGTAGAGTAATATCAAGTACCTAACAACAACTATGGAAGTTCAATCATTCATTCTGATCAATTTTCAAAAATATTCATTTCAATTACAGAAAATATTAATAATTTAACTAATAGTAACCCGCCCCGGCTTCGCACGGGTAGCAGAGACATCTTCAACAATTATCATCATATTTCGACCAATTTACACAAAACCTTAACAAATTGTACACCTAAACCTTCCTCATGATTTACTATGTCTATTGATGAAAACCGCATGAAAATTAATTTAGTAGTTTTTCAGTTTATCGTGAACAGACCGACACAAACAAAGTCCCCGCCGGACTTTGTTTTATAATATACTAGCAACCCGCCCCGGCTTCGCACGGGTAGCAGAGAGATCTTCAACAATCATCAATATATTTCAATCAATTTACACAAAATCATAGCAAATTATATACCTAAACCTTCCTCATAAATCGCTCTACCTATTGGTGGAAACCGTATGAAAATCCGTTCAGTAGTTTTTGAGTTTATCGCGAACAGACAGACAGACAGACGCGGCATGGGACTTTGTTTTATAATATGTAGTGATGATAAAACAAACAAGTTATCTTCTATGTTGGAGGAGGAGAATTCTTTACGCATTTTTAAGAAAATTTCGGCAACGGAGGAGCGTGAAATATGGAATACTAAAATTTAATATATAAAAGAAGTGCAGGAAGCTAAAATTTTTTAACAATATGTGTTATACATTTAAAAAGTACGTGAAAACGGCTACATCTAGCTACCCGCGTCCAGCATATGTGTTGACCTGTCATTGTGCGCAAGTCCATACAATGACAGTGCAAGTTATACTGGCCAATGAAATAAACAAAATTAATAATGGTTGAAATTCAACCACGAGACGATCTCTAGCATTTTTATTAACCAGCAATACTTTGTAATTATAAAGACAAAATGGCATTATTATAAAAAACTAATGTTTTGGTGTCGTTGTAGCTGTTATGTTTTGCTGTTGCTGATACTTGTGCAGATGAAGGTTTAAGCAATGTCACTTACATGGTTCTGAACTTTGTAAACACGTTTTCTTATTAAACAATTATCATGGCTGCAGCATGACATATGGAGCAACGAGAGCGAATACGCTCTTGGTGTTAATTGCAGGGTAAACAATTACTATGTACAAGTTCATAGCTGTTGACCGACATTAAAAGGACTTTGTTACGGCAGCTCTGTCTTAACGGTAACACCAAGGAAAATAACTTGTTATTACTTTCGACATCTTCATAATGTTTATTGTCACACATTGTGTGCACAAGACTTACGTTAATAGCTTTAAAGTAGGCTAATATTTGAGCTGTACCTACATAGTATGACTTAGAAAGGTTTGTAACTTACCACAATTTATAAAGTAGTATTGAATTATAATGAAGTATCGTAACTGTAAAAAAATATATAGAACCACGTTAAAATTTCACGTTCACCATAACACCAATTAAACATTATAAAATGTTAATAACTGCGATAATCTAAAATACGACGTAAACAATCGAACTGTAGACTTTAAAAAAATGTATATAATGAAAGCAAATAATGCTGCTAGCTTTAGTGTGAATGTGTGGAAGACTGACCGCGGCGACTTCACCCGCATCGCCCCACTGACCACGCGGCTGTAGCAACAAGACGCAATGACTTCGCGATCTACCATCCATGTTACATACAAGCATTGTTGTGCTATATCTCTATCAATAAATCTATGCAATACCTTTAACTACGAAACATTCATCATGTTACTACATACGCTTTTCCTTTCATCGTTAACCACTCTTTGTTTATTTGAGGCAATTAATTGGTTGCTTTAGGGCCAAGAATCAACAAATTTTGGAGAACAAAACCTCCGATACCTCGGTGCAATTTTCATTGATGTCGAGAATATTGACGAAAATTCCCAGAGTCATCTCTGTCCAGCATTTTTAAAAGCGTATATAAATTATACTGTAGTAATAAAATGATGCTTTAATATGTTTGAGAGCTTTGAAATTAAAACATCCAAGGCAAAGTTTGGCATACAATAGGACTATCCTTATGTTCCACTCATGAGCTTATAGAAAATGTAATATCTGTTAGCATCAATTTCCAAACGTCACCTTATATTTGATCTTTACTTGGTTATCAGCTATTCGTGACGTTTATATATTAGCAACGATTGTTTTGCGTGAGTAGACTGATGACAGATGAGCAACGACGATGCAACCGCAGAGTCCGAATTTGCAACCGCAATGTACAGATTCTTATGTTTTCCTTTCATAATATTGTTAATTTGATATCTGCTCATTGGTATACCACGTACAATCGCGGAATGGCTCAAGAAATATCTCGCAGCTGTAAAAAAACCAAGAAGCCAGTAATCTTAGACCATTTACTAACGACCATACCGTTGAATTATATGAGTCAGCTTTTTTTCGTATGTGAATGGTGAAGCAGTTGAGTCTGAGAGATATAAAAATATTAGCGGGAAGATTAATACATCTGTATTAATCTTCCCGAATATAAATATCCCGAAAATAATAATCATATTATTTATAAACACTTGTTACTATTCAATATATATATATATATATATATATATATATATATATATATATATATATATATATATATATATATATATATATATGTCAGTGTACAGCCTTTATATCCCTGTTACGTTGCAGTATGACAGACAGTACAAATGAACATTATGAATCTCCACAGCTTGCTGAGCTCGCGAATGGTGTACTACGCTCCAAACAGAAATATCGTACCTTACAAATATTAAAGCGATTTAATCGCGATTAAATCCTGTTTGAACATAATTGTCGACAAAGTTTAAAAATAAAACAACTTTTTTTAACTAAAAGTACTTTGTTCCAAAGTCTTAAGTCAAAAGTCTTTGGTTAGTACCATAAATACAAAGTGATTGCCTAAATCACTTTGTACTTGTCATACATAAAAATAAATAACTTTTTAACATTTTAGTCAGGCTGCCATTCGAAGAAATAACACCGAGTATGTTGAGATTCATTCCAAACAGATTTACTGTTTGGAATGTATTGCATAAATATTATGCTTCTTTTGGCTGTTTATAAGAGTAATATGTACCCTAAGGTATTTTATTACTCCAACAGGTTAGGTATCTGAGAGATAATTACAAGCCTTCATTTATAACCACTAAACTAAAAAATAATAATGTAAGGAGCACTTGCATTTTTCGATTGTATTAATAGGTAGTGGTAATATTTATTAAAACTTAATAAAAGAACACACTGAAAAGCATATTGGCATTTGTGAACCATTTATTAAAATGAGTGCTATCTAAAATGTAGTCTCAATCCTCATACTTAACGTTCCTTTAAGTAACTATCTAGTGTAAACGCAAGTGCCTCCTCATTCAAGTATTTAGCTGCAGAAACCCTACTCACTCGATTTTATCTAATAATTAACTAAACTCTACCCCAATTACAGTTAATTAGACGACCGTCGCCTCTTAACAAAGTATAATTTAGTCAAATTCAATCTAACCCTATGGGTTTGTTAATTATGTTAATGCTCTTGTTGTTTCAAGTCTTAAATACAGTAGGTAATGATTACCACCATTAATAAGCCACCGTTTGCTTTATTTATAGTATAATAAAAAAATGCATTACAATAACTCAAATTCGAACACAATCCAAAAGGCGTAACGGTCGAGGTAAGGTGAAGAAACAAGTGCTTAATAACAATTATTTGATTGTATCGTGTAATGTTTGTGAGTCATTTGAAAAATTTATTCGTCCTTTACGGTTTCCGTACATTCTACTGTAATAAAGATTTCGTTTATTTATGTTTTGTATACGCAATTAAAGATATTTGTTGAACTACAACAGCGTTCAAACCGCACTTGGAGTGTTGATAACTTACGTAATGTCAATTGCGCTGTTGCTTTATAGCCAATTAGATATTAGGAAGTTGAAAGATTGCTACGTTCACAGTCACGCTATTTATTATTAATTAAAAAACTATAATTAATTAAAAGTTTTTAATTAGATGAGATTAATGAGGCATTTTAATTCCTGAGTGAAATAAAAATGGATAACGGATCGATTTTTTAATTTATCACACTGTTAAGTTACTGTCAGTTACGCGTAGCTATTTATGATTTTTTTTAGAGTTTCTCAGAGTTACTAACACTCAATGCTGCAAAAGCCTCTTACATAATTCTTAAGCTGAAATTTGTTTTAATTGCTAACGGACTACTCGTTTCCCTAAAACAAAATGCCTTACAAAAAACCAGTACAGTATGGTCAGGTCCCTATATTATATCTTGTGGGAAAATTACATTTCACTGAATTTTTATAGATTTTTGTTTTTAGTAGATGCGCATAAAACTAGTTATAAAGGCTTTTACATTTATTGAGTGAAAATCATCCATTTAATTTTTCTTGACTTTCGTTGAGTGTTTATCCAGGACTCAATATATGCGTTCGTTAAATTTCATCTTTCTTTCACCAAATTTCAAATATATAATACTAGCTGTTGCCCGCGACTTCGTTCGCAAATTTCATCCAGATAAGTTTTGGCGTAAAAGAGTAACAAACATCCATCCATCCATTCAAACTCACCCATAGGTAAGAAAGATTATTAGGATTAACCATCCAATTTAATGAGATCGCAGCCAACAACTAATTTTGCTCTGAAAAGACGTACAAATTAAAATAGCAAATGTTTAGAACTGTTAATTTTTTTTTTTGTCTTTTCTAATTTTATATTATTTTGTTCCTTTATAACTATACTTATATCAATATTGTAAATAACTTCTAAGAACCTAAAAATGGAATCACGTCTAACTCAAACAAATTGTATTAGTTTCCTTTTTTTAAATACTATGAATATTCCTAATACCGATTTGTAGTAAAGAGACGAATGTACTGTATAGATTAGCTAACAGGGGTTGCGCTGGCGCAAAGCAAAGTGAACGTAACCTGCACGGTCCGGCGCGCTGATATAGATAGCTTGCCCCTCCTTTATACTCTTTGCCTCGTAGGCAAGTACTCACTTGAAAAAATTAGCACACAACGGAAACATGGTGTACTTATACTGACACACTAGACAAGTCGGGTGTCCTACCAGAAACACAACAAAATATGATCCCTTGCCGTGATAAAATTATTAATCGTTGTGTGTTTTAAATTCTTAAAAATAAAAGAAATATTGGTTCTAAATTCTACAGAGCTAATAGTGTTGGGTACCGGTGGTTGGGGAAAAATGACCGATTGTCCAATCCGATAGAAAAACGTACATTATTTAAACGGTTACAATAATTAAAAATAAAACGAATATGTCTTGACGGTATTAGAACGGTTCGGGTCGTGAGTATCGCCGCTGCAATCCCGTTCGTATCTGTTGAAGCTCGTCGCCTTAACAATGAGAAAGCTAAGGTCTGCTCTCAGCCTCCTGCCCGCTTCTCTTTCATAAAACGTTTCCACCTATATCTAGCCCCCTCCCTTTTTAACAAAATTAATGCAAAATACTCAATATACTATTATGATTGTAAAAACAGTGTTCGCCTATTTCTACAAAAAAATATGTTACGATGATACTGAGGCACTTTTGGTTAAATGAAATCACTTATAGATTTCACTTCCTATCATACCTACTGCATAAGCTTATACATCAGACAGACGCATCACGCAGCAAAAACATACATATTCTCATGCGTAACTCATACATAAACACACATGCACTACTCACAAAACCACACACAAACATACATATACTAGAAATTAACTGACACACACACATAAAACGACAGTAATTGCACAATTTTTAATTTTTTTTTAATAAAACACACGTGCTACACTAAATTTCTTACACCTTTTCTGAGGGATCGGGACTGTTTTGTCCCTAACACAGGCTATTTGTAGCCTAGCTGGGAGAACAGGACTCAGCCAAAACATTATTGTAGATTTATTGTAACAAACTAATCTTGTGTAAAAATTGTGTAAACCTACAATCTCATTTATACAATAAAATTATTATTATTATTATAAACAAATCTTTAACTGTAACATACCGTACCTATATATCTATATCTACGAATATAATTTGCACACTATTTTCATTCTGTCCTCCTCATTTTAATGCATAATTTTATATGTCAGTAAAATAAATAATCTTATTCTCCATACTATCATATAATAATGTACTAAATTTCTTTAAAAGATAAATACGTGCATTTATCTAAAAAACAGGCTGAAGGCTAAGAATATACCGAGAGGTACTGAGAGCAACACGCTTCGCTGATCGTGGGTTACTGAATGGAACTAGTAATGTTACGCACACTATATCATGATACAGACGAACAAATACCAAATGATTCCGTTTTGGTATTTGTTCCATTGTTATTGACAATTGTCATCGTGGGCCTTACTTTTGAAACAGGGATAAATCACATACGATGATTACGTACTCTCATCTATATACAAAAAGAAACCAATCTATAAGATTATGTTTTTTAAAAATGTAATCCTATTAATATAATAATATTTATTCAAGTGTAAATTGTTTTCAAAAGATAAACTTTGCGTCAGATGTAATGTTTCATATTGTGTTTACCAACATATCTAGCGCCATCTAACAAAGAAAAACTGAACTTGTGACTACCTGTTCTGCTTTGCGCAATGAAAGTTCTTATACTGATTAGGTGACTATTATATTTACAACTTTCCAGCATCAAACCTCTATGGCCGCCAGCCCATCAGGCGTGTTTATCGAATTTGGACGGAGGATCCTCCCTTATTGTTGGACACACCCCGTCATCTCCACTTTACAATCCAAACATCAAAAAAAAATACCTACTTTAAGTTATACACCTCTGAAACGAGTTTTCGAGATGCCGAAACGTCCACATTTGACGACAGCTTGGCTCATAAATATACAATTTCCATCAACCAGATTTATAGAAGGAAATTTCTTTAATTTAATTAATAATTGTAGTCGTGTTATTTGGGGACTGAAATTAACTGGTTAAAAGTGACAAAGAAGTCTTGTTACGAAATGGACCATGTCAGAGACAGAGAGAGAGAGATAAAGGTAAAATTTTCAACACGTAAAAGTGATACATCACAAAATCATTTTCTTTTTTAAAAAATGTGACTATGCCAAAATGTAAGCTATATAAATCTAGTTTATACGAGTATGTAACAATTTATAGTGTTCGATCTATATTAATACTGCTCGCAGGTCCATTAACGAACAAAAATCTAGATAAGACCAAAGTGCTATAGAAATGAAGATATAATGATTTTGGATTACATATGTATCTACATAATTTAGATTTACATAACTCTACACACAACGAGGAGAGTGAAATTTGGATGGGTAATATCCTTATTTTATACTTAAGCATATGAGAACCGAAACCCTCTCTGGTGGATATGCAAACGCAAGCTGGTGTAGACATGAAAATAGTTTATTTCTGAAACTAATGCTGATGAAATGATCAAAGGTCATAATCGTTACTTTCAATAGTCGGTACAAACGCTGTTTGTTGATAATGGCATTACTAGAGAACGATTGAACTATTTTTTTAATGGTCGCTATAGTCAAACCTTTTTAGGGAAGGAAAAATTTACATAATTGCTCAAATTTTTTTTTACAAGAGCGATATTTGTTTAAAGGTATGTATTTATTTAGCACTAAACGGATTTGGATAAATTTAACACAAATAAAGTTTTTAGCCTCTATGCCAATGTGTTAAACATTAACATAATACAGAAATCGAGATCGAACCGTGTGCAGAATGTTCTTTAACTTTTGCGACATGTACATGTAGATATTAGTTGTGTAAATTGGGACTTATCGCAACAATATCAATAAGATATGATACCGGTTAAGTTCCAAATTAGTAGTAACTCATCAGGAATAAACTATTTAAACCTTACCTACTTGTAAACTATTTAAACTATCTATATATAAACTATTTAAACTACCTTTTGTAATGGCTCTGCCAGAGTGGTTTTTAGTAGACGAAAACTTTTGACTACAACTTTCGCATGTTTTTTTTTTAATATTCATTATGAAAACTAGCATAATTATGTACTTCTCTGTCTCAGGCTACTTCTTTCCAAAATTTAACAGCAAATAGGTTGAGAAGTTTAGTGGAGAAAAATTACAAACACAACGAAGAAAGTGAAGAGAACGAACGAAGAAGTAATTAATTTCAAATGTGGTGTTAAAATACCTAGGTACTTAAATGTCGAACTAGATCGTTTAATAACTTTCAAATTGAATTGAGTCTTTTAAAATGATTTCTGACTAGACATTTAAAAATTAAAAGAAATATATATATAGGACTTACTGTGTTAGCCGACATATTTCCGATGGAAGCTCCTGGATTCTATTATCACTGATATCCAAATGTGTAAGAGCCCGCAGAGACCATACTTGGGATGGTACAGAGGTGAGGGCGTTAGTTCGTAGTCGTAGTCCTCGTACTGTGAATGGTCCTGCTGCATGTTGCGCGAGCGTTGCCCCTAGGGATGCACGTCCACCACCGCTTAAGTCAAGGACGTTGGGTGGTTGAGTGCTTTGTGTACCCTGAAAAGAAAGTGGTACAAGTCTAAAAAATATTCTGTAATAATAATAAATATGAATTCTGTAGACTTACTTATTGACAAACAAATTTAAAAATACATTTTGTTTAAATCAACAGTAAATAAAAAGACATATAATTTTAAGGCTTCAATCTTCTTATTAAAAATTAGTACTATTCACATAACAATAAAATTTTGAACAAAATTTATATTAGATTATGTAGGTTCTATATACTATATATAGACATAAACTAACCACAACTACACATTTTTCTTTCAGTGTATTAGGCTCCAAGCTATCCAAGAAAATATCATCAGACGATTGTGCAAACACATCCAAACTGTCTACCTCGTGGTCTTCACAGTTCATTGTTTTTCTTTCTACCATCACAATTATTTAACACTCACACACAACACACAAAATCTAAGAAATAAAACGTTTGTTCGTTCAGAGGTTTCTAGCAAGCGTATTGTTGGCGTTATATCAAATGACATTTTAAAAGTAAATGCAATAAGACAGTGTTCGTCTGTCTCGGTATATAACCACGGTGGGGCCGACGAACTTCTCTAGGCATTGTTATTCCCAAAGACTGCGGAATAACTCCTGCACAGTTTATTATTCCGCACACGTAGCTGTTACTTGCATAAACGATGTTTTGTCCTTGATCAGTTTTCTTGAAAACTTTATTTCCGAAAATAGATACTATTCATGACTACCGTTTTGTTATAAACTTGAGCGATTTCGGAGGTATTTAAAAATAAGTAATGGTGTTTAAATACACTAGTAATGAGAACATGTGAAATTCGGTGTAAAATGTAGCTAAGTGCGGGCACTTCAAGTGACTTGTTGGTTATGGCGCATCAGTGTACACGCCAGCCGCTATCACTGGTGTGGGCAAATGCGCTCTCAACATCTCGACCGTGACATTTCTTTCAGGGCGATGTAAAAACCATCTTTAATTAATACATATCTTTATACATGCTCCCGCGAAATTTCTGACTCTTTCACATACATGTGTCTATTAGCATTATCTTAGACTATAATCAGATGCCATTAAAACGTGCCCCACAATGTTTCACTTTTTCGCTTTTAAACTAAATGAGTATGATAATATTTTTACTGTTAATGGAGAGTAGGTATATTTATTTATAATCCATTTCTCTCTATCTATCCCTCTATACATACACACACGCTATATATATACAGCGTTACAAAACCCTGAGATGATTGATGTTAAATTACCGCATTGAAATGTCAAAAGTTTGATAAGTTTTATACAATCTCTACCAATTTGCCGCTATCATGTTGACGGTTCGTTAGTCTGTGAAGTGTACCGGAATCAAACCTCAATCATCTGCTAAGAACTCATATCTGCAGGCCGCAGAACTAAACAGAGCTATATAAGTTTTGCTCCAATTGCAATGCTAAGCTCACCGACCGTTGAGAACCAATTTGACTGCACTTATTTAGGCATTTTTAATCGGATTACTTTTTCCACGTGCTTTCACACTAATCTAAAAGAAATGAAGCTATAATATATTTCACGCATCGATCACGTACCTCCTTTAACCAACAAAACCACATATTTCTTTCCCAAATAGTGCTGAATCCGAGAAATAGATGATTCACACTGTTATCTCCGGATACATTGTTGCCTTGGCAACGCGGTTTGACACAGAGCACCAGTTTCTGAGCCTTCGGTCGACACAGTTCGATACAACCTCCACTGAGTTCCACCATCTCCCAGGAAGTGCCTGAAATATTACCATATGATAATCTTGGAAATTGTACTAGGAGTACGAGGATTGATGATTTTAATTAACCAAGTTATTATGACGTACCGTAAGAATGTAGTCTTGAACCTATAACGTACGTTAGTCGGGGCTTCCATTGAGGGAACACATGCCCCTTCAGAACATTAACAGTACCAGATCGAAGCACTCCACCGGATTGTGGAGCTGGGCCTGCGCACCAACGTAAAGAGTGCCGCAACTCTGGATCTACAGCCATCCGTAACCTTCGAGCTTCCGACTTCCATCCGCATATAGCTAAATACTGCTCTTGAATTCGCAATGGGAACTCGTCTAGTTCTAGTCGTCTAGAGTTTTCTCCGCCAATTTGAAGCCATAATGATAAATTATCATCGAAGCCAAGATTTCTGTTTACTTCTTCTACAGTGGTGTTCAGGGCGACCTTGACGAGTTTGCTGGGCGTGTCAACAGCAAAAGGTTCTAGTCCTTCAAAAACGCGGATCCAGCCGTAATCGTTCGCGCGAGGCTTGAAGCCGCGTGTAGAGGCAAGACGGCGGAGTGACTTGCGCGGAACGTGAGGCGATGAGGCGTGCAAGCCGTCGTCGCAGACCATGGCGGGCCGGGTGCCGGGCGGCAGATGGTCGCGAGGTGCGGACGCCGGCAACGCAATGCCCGCACGCCGGACTCCGCGCCTGCCGCTGCATTACAATTGGGTCGGAATCGTGGTGGGGGTGGGAAACATGTTGCTCGGTCAGTCGGGAACACGACTGAATACAAATTATAGCTAATAAAATTCATGATATGTGCTCATCTGAACCTACTGGTGTTTACATAAAACCTACGCCTAGCACTAACAAACATCTTTTCGTTTGAGTCCAAGGAAAAATAGGCGCCCAACACAGCAATCGTTTTACAGAATTTGCACAATCAATTGTAACACTCGGGTAGCGTAATGGCTAAAGCGTTGGACTTGCGATCGAGTGGTAGCGGGTTTGAACCCGCAACCACTCGACCACAAGTCCGACGCCCACCCAGTGCACTACCGACGTGAACCCACTCCCAACACAAGCATTTAGCTTTGCTGGATGGGCTAACAAGAATACTAGTAAGGTGTGTCGTTACAGTAGTCTTTAAAAAAAAGAAATATCATCTGTTGCCCTCGACTTCGTTTACGTAGAGACGGTGCTTGTTAGTTTATTCGCAGTTCCAGTATGCAAAAGTTCAATTAAAAACAACTGCACAAGTTTGAGCGCAATCAAATGTACAGTTCGTTATAATTAAATTATCATACAAACCAATTGACCTAATTTTATAATGTTGATTGTCATTCTTACGTCATACTTTGCTCATCATAGAGCAAATCATAATAACTCATCTGAAAGGCAGGTCCATTATTTAATTTTAATAACAACTCCAGTTAAAAAAATGTACGGTCTGGCATCGTGGTTGGTTCCGCACCGGCAACCACCCCACCTGTTGACTCACCTGCTACGCACGACCACATCGTGGACCCTTACTCTAAATAGAATGAGGATCAATTTAAAATAACAAATTAAAATGACTAATACTGTGACAAAATACAAGTACAAAACAATAACAGTTAATGTACTTAGCGAAAATTATACAAGACGGCTGTTTTTCCATTATCGATTGATGTCAGTGTGGATAAATAACAAATATTATTAAGTACTACCTCCAGGCTCCAAGGTTTGAGCGAGACGAGTGAAATTCTTGAGTATGATGTAATCTTCAGTAATATAATTAAATGCCTCTATAGCATGGTAAATTCAAATAAGCTGTATTCTTCAAGTTCTAATTTTCTACCCTTAGAGGTGGAATATTTTTTTAAATGGCATCAACCTTGAGTATAACCAAATCAATAAAAATATATCAGTTCACAATTTGGCGAAGATATTCGTAACATACACACAAAATATCAGTCGAATTGAGACTAATATAAAAAATAAAAAAAAAATACAATTGAGATATAACATGTAATCCAACTATTTTAAGTCAACTTTTTTTTTATTTAATTTTTGAATTTTGATTTCCCGCTTTTAAATGGGTCAGTTTTTAATCATTTATCTAAGTAACTTCAACCAACTGTCATCTGCCCATCACCTTTAAGAAAATATTGCTTTCCCCGATGCAATGACGTTAATTGTTGAGGAATTCTCCTGGAACTTCACCGTTAGCTCCACTTCAGCAAATGCATTGTGACGCGCATAAATTGCTTAGCAACCATATTAAAGTAATCATATCGCAACCCGTGAAATACTTATTATTGAGTAGTTCCGGTGGCCACCGTTGTTGCTCTTTATCATCAGTTTAACTTCACCAAATGATGCTTTCCGAGAGCAAAAGCACGAGTTAATATAAAAAAAATACCCATATCACTATAGGTCTACTATATGTATATAGCATTTAAAGAGTTCCTGCGATTTCTCCAGGATCCCATCATCAGATCCTGCTTGACGACATTCGGAACAACCAGTTGTACCTTTTGAAACAAAAAAAAATATTTTCTAAATCGGTATAGCCGTCTTCGAGTAATCGGGGAACATACATGAAATAAAAGATTCCGACGAACTGAAAACTTCCTCCTTTTTTTAAACTTGTTGAAAAAAATCCAACGAACTGAGAATCTCTTCCTTTTTTTAAACGATTTTATTTAGCTTGCCCTGTTTGTTTTTTGGGTCATAGGTATTTAGTAATTGAAATTTTACCCTCTTCCTATTGAACGATTGATCTGAAATTTGGTGCACACCTTTAGTTCCGATGACAATACAATTATGTGTATCACGCATCATTCCAAATTTATACATACATAGATTACATATACCTATACCAGCTGCGCCCCGCAGTTTCACCCCCGTAAGTCTCGGTGCCGTTCGAATATTGGGATAAAAAGTAGCCTATATTCATCCAGGTCTCCAGCTATCTACATACCAAGTTTCATAGCAATCGGTTCAGTAGTTTTTGCGTGAAAGAGGAACAAACATCCATAGTAGGATTTTTACAAGTCCCTCAATATGGATATCAAATAAAAGGGCTTGACTAGTAGAATGTAGCACAAAGAAAAAAAATCCATACATTGTATAATTATATATTAAGTAAAAATAAACAACTAAAAAATTTAAAATAAAATAAGTGTTTTTTTTAAGTTTCATTTTCATTATGTTTCTGAATTGTAAAAGTCCATAGACTACTGTGAGAGCTCATCATCAGTTGCGCGCTTGTTTGCTTTCTTAGTAGTATAAAAAAGGGAAGAAATAATTTAGGCTAGAAACTCTTTTATACTCACTTTCCTTCTATATTTAGACTTGCTGCAAGAGACTAGCAGACCCATTGCCAGACAAACTAAGAAAGGAATCAAACTGCTTATGTAAAACATAACTAGAGTAATGCATACTCTAAGACCACAACCTTATTGCCGATCAGTCATCAACTCATCACGCAAATTAAAGCTAATCAACATATAAATAGACGAAGACAAAACAGTTCAATACCTTTTTCTCCTCGTTTGTCAACCTATTTGATTGTTTTCCTTGTTTTGGCAGCTATTTTGACGAGGTTTACAGTTGTCAATAAAAATGATTTTTTAATTTCCTTCGACGGAGCTTTTGTTTTCAATAGTTTCAAAAATACCGTCGAATTTAGATCTAGAGTTAGTGGTCGACCAAACCACACTTAAAACAAATGAACCGTTTTGTATTTTATTATTTATTTACATTCTTACAATCTATTTTTTAAAAGCATATTATAATGATCTAATTTAGTGCCACGGATAATTTTTGTGTATGTGAGTGTCGCAGCGACACGTAGCATTGCAGACTCCTTGATTGCAGATGTCTGGTGAGAAGCGGGTAAGTTGTGCACAATTTGAGTAGTAGTCTTTATAATGGCATGGATTAGTACACAAGCGTCCTGATATGCAGTAGTCATCGCAATCTGAACACGGCTTGCCGATTTTGTATGGGAAGTGCGTTATACTTTCAACATTGCCTCTGAAATATAAATAGATAGGTACTGCGTTATTATAGGGTTGAGTGAGTCTGTCTATGCCTATTTGCCAGTTTTATTTAAAAAAAGTGTTTGTGCAATTCACACACAGCAGAAGCTGAAACTTTAGAAAAGTATCCTACGAGAAAATGAGAAATAAAAAGTAAAATTGACACTAATAATTTAATAATATTAATAAATGTAATATTAGATATTTTATATAAAACTCATTGGTCAAATTAACACAGACGTGTTAAATAATTAACATAAAATAATTAACCAACGATTAATACGCAAATGCACAAAAATAATACACGTGAATGATACACCACGTTGACTATGACGCAGGGGCAAAGATAAAGATTATAGGAAACACTGTATACTTGTATTCTATCTCATTCTCTCGCAGGTTAAATCCTATTTATGAATATGGTTGTCTCTTTTTGGTGTTGCTTTTTTGTTTCATCGAATTTACAAATCACAACGATTCTAAAGAATTTTCAGTTCAAAAATGTTAACTACCTATTTTTTTATTGTTATCATATCGTACCTACTATTTACGTTGAAATTTAATACACTGTTATATACATACATAAATATTTTTTTTAAGATGACAACTCGAGCATTAGCAATATTCCCGTGTCTTCACAAGCATTCAAACAACGGACACAAAGAACACCCAGGCTCGGGACAACTATTTGTGGATTACACAAATTTTTGTCCCGTATGGGATTTGAACCCACAATCTATGTCAATATGTGTCCTAAAAGATGTAGGAAGTTATATATCATATTATTGTAATATATACCTAATAGAGCCAATATAGGTCATTTTCTTCCACGTAAATACTATTTTAATATTTTTCGCTACAGTTAGAGCGTTTAGTAAAAAATGTATCAGTCTATTAAAATGTGTAAAGAAATATAACGCTTAAATAGTGAATGAAATTATCTTTAATGTGTATTCAATCTATTTGTAGGTAATAAATGAAAAAAATAATAAAAAAGTATTCGTTTCAAAAATAAAATTATTTTAAAATTCTTAAACAGACAAACAATTGCAGTAGATTGTTTGAAAATATTTACAGAAAAGCTCTGGTTAAGCTAGGTGGACAATCAAACCCACTTAAACCAGACTGCCTTACGCCAGACGCGATTAAGTTCTAATGAATATCCGGCAGAGGTGGCTCATAGTTTTAGACGTAATTTCGGTTCTTTAAATATTAATTGATCACTTGTCAAATCGTCTCTTGAGAAGATTCAAAAAGAACACTACCACAAAATAGGAATCACACATTTGTGATTCCTATTTTGTGGGAGTGTTCTTTCGACATTCAAAACCCATTGGTCTTACACCTAATCTCTGTGATGAATCACACAAGCGTAATGCCACACGAGGACGGTTTGCGTGCCTCTTTTACAAGGATGGTCAAGTTTTACTTACATGTTCGGTAAATGAGGTGCAGGACATAACCACAATCATAAATGATGAGCTTGAGATCAAAAGTATGTAAGTGAATCCAAGCAATATTAAAGAGTGTTGAAGTATGTTTACAAGGGATGGAAACATGATAAAGACATTAAAAGAAGAGTCCAAAGGAAACTCAGTGAAGGGTGCCCTGCACATTTATGTGAAAAGTCGGAGCTTGTTAAAAGCACATCTGGCGGTTCACGAGGAAGTCTTGGCACTAAATGTATGGCAGCGAGCGTTGGGTATGGTAGAAGAATTATGGTAGTAAACTTAATATCGTGAAAATGCATTCACTGAGAAGTATGTATAATGTAAGATTTACTGATAGAGTGAAGAATGATGAGGTAAGAAAACGTTACTAGTTAAAAGAAGATGTAGTGACAAGGATTGAGAAAGGAATACTACAATGGTTTGGGCATGTCGAAAGGATGAGTGAAGAGCGAATAGATAAAGGAATTCTATAATCTGGTAGTCCCCGAAAGAGGTATAGTGACCAGATCGGCAGTACGAGCACTAAAGGAGGGCCAAGCACAAAGTGTATGAAAGGTTTGATGAATATGGATGAGGCGCGAGCGAAATGTCAGGATCGTGGCAAATGGCGTTCTATCGTCTCTGCCTACCCCGGACGGCAATAAGGCGTGAGCATATGTATGTATACGTAATGCCATGCCATGTAATCAAAACTATTTGGAATACAAAAAACAGGATCTGAGGCATGATAGATGCCTCTTGAAGTATATTATTTTGCTTATACCTAATTCTGTTATTGTTATATTACAACAATAATAGATTTTGATGACGTTCATTGCTACGTACACTGTGTTTCTTAAAAAGAGACAGGACTATAGAAGACATATCGGTTCCTTTTTTAAATATTTACAATACTACTATTGCAACGTAGGTTTCTGATATCTTCGAGCACTAAATGCAGAACGATTTATTTTTTAAATTGGTGTTTTGCCCGGATTATGCTAAACTGATATTACGATGGAGTTGTCCATTACTGTTACAACGGAGACCAGATTTGTCATGGTTGATAAAAAGTATTTAATCCTATAACAAATTTAATGATATAATTTTCTACCCACAATTATTTAATATTGCACATTGATAATTTAAAGAACAATAATTTTTAGTTAAAGAACACATCAATTAGCAAAACCGCCAAGGTTAGGTCCTAAGCTGTAGGTGGTCCTGTGACTTAGAAGTCAATCATATGGTACTGCGTTGCAATTGATGAGAATAATTAACTATTATTACTATTATTTTGTACGTACCCAGGACAATAATGACACACGTAGTTATAAAAGTGTCCCCATGGGCCTCCGTTGCAGTAAGCCATTCCACAGCCGACTTTGTGACTCGTTGCCCACACCATTTGAGTATAATGACCGATTTTTTTTAGATTAAAACGAGGATAACCGTATGTGAAGTTCTGGTGCTCGAGGAACCACGTCTTTAGAGCGAAAAACCTGGAATTAATATACATTTATCTTTAGTTAAAAGGGAGGCTTAACGTAGATGCGACCGATCTGTAAGATATAACGTCACAGGTCTCGCATCTAAGTTAAGATTTGTTTTGATTGTTAAAAAACCTCAAACAATTTTCCAGTTCAATCATCTAATAGGATAACTACTGCCAAAAATGCTGCAATTAAATAATCGGCTATAATGCGTGGGCCGATCGAATTCTGGTTTCGACTCTTAAACGAACTGGCCGAAATTATGGATTATTCCTAGAAAGGTGACTTAGAATGAGCCTAGCTACCTTGAATATAAATTTAAGATAAGCGGGCTACTTGCGGCTACTTAATTTTTCGGTGTCCGAGTTAATAGTGTGGAGTGCTATCGCTACCTTAAATAGCCCATTATGCACAGTGGCCATTGTAACTGACGAACGCACCGAGTCAGTCAATTCATAAACAATTGAAACCATACATGTAGTAATTACATCTATTCACCTTTTAGGTAGATTTTTAGATGTCTTTCAAACAAATTGATTAGGAATTAGTATGACATCTTAAAACGCCATTTTCTCTAAATAAAGTATGTGTGGCTTGACACTGTATTGCTTATCAGCGTTCAACTGCCATATAATTTATGAAGAGAAATGTACGTACTACATGTATGGTTTCAATTGTTTATGAATTGACTGACTCGGTGCGTTCGTCAGCGCTTAGACACCTTATAGTATGACGTTTAGCGTGTGGTTTGTGTCCATATAATTATCTTTAAAAAAAAAGTATTACCGACTTCAATGGTATTGAATCATGATAAATTGTAATAAGCTGTATTATTCAACCTTTATTTTCCACCCTTAAACTAATTCCAATCCAATTTAAATTCAGTTAAAAAAGAATTGTTGAAATCGGTTCACAATGGGCAAAGACACGCAACATACATATGTACAAAAGTCTATTTTTAGTTTTATTAAACATCTCATTTAAATTTACATTTTTATTCCTCGTTTGTGAGTGGGCCGGTTTGTAAGTTTTCTAGGTTACAATAGCCTGTCAATTTCAATTGGTCATCACCTTTTACAAAATATTGCTTTGCCCGATGCAGTGACGTTAATTGTTGAGGATTTCTCCTGGTACCTCATACGCGTTGTAACGAGCATAAATTGCTAGACAACAACGTTAAAGGAATGGCAATCCGTTTTGGTCGCCGTTTGAGGTCCAAACGGGGCTTTCTGAGAGCAAATGCGTGAGTAAATATAAAAAATTAAAAAACTTAAATCGCTTAAGTTTGCCTATAATATTTGATAAGTTCAATCGATTTCTCCAGGATCTCATCATCAGATCCCGACCTCATGACATTGAGATCAACTAGGAAGCACACCATTTAAAAAAAAAAAGAATTTTCCAAGCCGTTCAATTTATATCCCATTAACAATACCTATTGATAAAATATTCACAATTTTGTTAGCATCGTCTACCAAAGGGCATCACATAGAGTCTAAATCAGCGCTGTACAAGCTATAATTACACATTCACGAAATAACTATTATAGAAACCAAGTATAATAACAAGCGTGCGTAGGCTGTCATGATCAGCACTAGGAAATATGTAAGCAAATTTGAAACAAAAAATAGCGGTGTTATTTATCATCTTTATCGGTTATTTATCGAGACCATCAGCAAGTTTTGCCTTGAAAAGTAATATGCCTTCAAACTAATTAATTGATCACAGTACACACCTCCTATCGTATAATACGTGTGGCAAAATTGATGTGGTATGCTAAATTGAGTAATTTACGAGCCGATCATAACTACAACAGCGAGTATAACTAAAAATAATTTGAGACTACACGGCGCAGGTAAATTTCATTATTATGGTTTTTCTTTATTTTTTCCTTTTGAATATTTTTAGACCATTTAAGTTTAACTATGTCAGCTCAGATTAGATTGAAAAACAAATAAAGAATTAGGTACCTTTATTTTTCTGCAATAATTGCAATTGCATTGCATTGTAAAATAAAGCATATCTAATCTTACGAACACTTTAAATATGTATATTTCCTGAACATTTATCTCGGAAACGGCTCTAACAATTGGGATACATTTTTGTATTAGGCTAAAGTTTGTGAGAATGGAAGGATGAATATTTGTTTGTTACTCTTTCACGCAAAAACGGCGGAACGGATCTGGATGAAATTTGGCACAGAGATAGGTTATAGTCTGAAATACTGATCATAGAAAATGTTCAGTAAGTGGGAAAGCCATGCTTCGGCACGTATGGGCTGGCTCGGCCGGATTGATACCACGTCCCACAGAAAGCCGGGCTCATGGCAACACTTTCGTTGTGTTTCGCCGAGTGAGTGAGATTACCGGAGGCCCTAACCCTTCCGTCCCCCCTTTCTCACCCTTCTTCTCCCCCTCTCCCCCTTTTCCGTTAGCCAACTATGTCATAAAAAAAGAAACGACTTCACCAAAATTTTCACGCTAACGAGGTAGCGGCCAACAGCTAGTATTAAATGTGAAGGTGAGTTATAAATTTAATGTAAAAATTAGAAAAGAAGAACAAAAAAAGTAAAAATTAGACTAGCCGTCCCCGCAGTTTCACCTCCGTTTATTGTCACTGCTCCGCTCTTATTGTTCGTAGCGTGATGTTATATAGCCGATAAATGGGCGATTCAACACAAAAATATTTTTTTAATTCGAAACAGTAGTTACTGAGGTTAGCGCGTTCAACCACCCAAACAAACTCTTCAGCTTGAAAATATTAATATAGATTGAAATCTAGGCCCTAACTGTAGGTACCTACGTACTTAGTAAATTATATGCAACCGTCGCGTCGTGAGTACTTGACCATGACTTATTTCATTAGATTAAACAAAACAAGTTTTTACAAACATTCAATGTGTTTTGTTTTCATTGAAGGTAAATCTTTAAGTTTACTTTGAGCATGTACATTGTACACTTAATTAATGTTGCCTCTTGTTTAGTGTATATTTAGTGAGATAATTATATTTACCTCTACATTGGTATGAGTTTTTCTAACCTCGCAAACTTTAAAAATAATGTTGTTTTTAATACAAATTTTATTGAATACATATATGAATATATAGTGGTTTCAAACATCCATCCATCCATCCATCTAAACTTTCACATTTATAATATTAGTGGGATTAGCTGACCCGACAGACGTGGTCCTGTCTTAGCTATGAATATTCCATTCGAACGCGAGTTAAAATAGTCGTTAATTTTTCTTAAATTTTCCAATTTCCTGGGCAAATTTATTCATTTTTCGTTCTGTAAAACTTCTACAATGTATTAGAAAACATAAAAAAAAATTAAATCGGCCAAGTCGTTTTCAAATTATGGTGTTACCAAGGGAAATAGGGATTCATTTCACTATTACTACTATATTATAAAACAAAGTTCCCCGCCGCGTCTGTCTGTCTGTCTGTTCGCCATAAACTCAAAAACTACTGAACAGATTTTCATGCGGTTTTCACCAATAAATAAATTTGTTAAGGTTTTGTGTAAATTGGTTGAAATATGATGATGATTGTTGAAGATGTCTCTGCTACCCGTGCGAAGCCGGGGCGGGTTGCTAGTTTACATATATAGATTATATTACCAGGGGGTCTTCTGTGCAGCAACAAACAAGTTCTGGCCACATGCACCAAGATTCGGCACGGTGTTTTCGCGGGCGTCGTTATGTCTCAGAAACTGACATCTTTCCGCATACGCCTGTGCTTGGCGCGCTGCACCGTCATGCCATGTCTGTAAATTTTTATAACCGTCATTACATATTTCTATCAAATCTTTACAACTACCTGTAAGGTTAGGTTCGGTCATAAAATAAAAAAAAAACACATTTTTACAAACAAATCAATTTAGTTGCTTATGTGCATGTCGTAAAGAATGGAACGCACATAATGAATGAAGTCATGGGACTGCCGACAGAAGATAAAACTGAAACGAAATGACCTATATATGTATTATTATGGATTAATGACTCTATATATGTATTATTAGCGTGACGGTCACGAGTTCTCTCTCTCTCTCTCCTTCTTTTCCTCCCTCCCTCTCTCTCTCTCTCTCTCTCTCTCTCTCTCTCTCTCTCTCTCTCTCTCTCTCTCTCTCTACGCTCTCTCTTACGCTGTACATGTGAATATAACAAACTCGGCTCCGTCGTATGAATTTTCGATGGGGACGGACATCCGTGTCTGACATCAGGGTCACGTGTACTGAAACGAGTTTAACATTTTTTACCCATCTAAAAGTGCACAACGCCCCGCTAAAGAAGTTTTCACTTTAAAATTTAGTGTCAAAAACAAATTTGTATGTATAATACTGAACTAATTAGTAAAATGTAGCTACTATGGCTACATTCCGTCTCCATCGGTAGACCCAAAATGCATCTAGGTTTTTCGCTATTTCGAAGACAAATCCAAGAAGTCCAAACACGACGACGTTGTTTTTTAGAAACAAGGAGTACTATCGCCACCTTCTTGATTGTCCCCTCTATATTTTACAATATACTGGCACTCACCATTTTTTTTTCTCCAATAGTTTGCATCAGATTTAGGTGCGTTTACCGTGCTCAAACAGGTTACGATAAATCCAGACTTTAAAGTTGACCTTAGATACGATCTTTAACGCTATTTTATGAAATAAGCTTCGGCGTTACTATCTCATCGACAGTGGTATACCTGTATAAGTATACGGATGATACCTAGGTTTCGACAAACGACTGAAGCCTAAATACTTGTTAATTATATTATTATATACTTTATTGTAAACTAGGCTGTTGACATAAATTAAATATTTTAAAATGTATAAAAGTATCTAAACAAACACTAAGATTCTGTTTGTCGAAGAAGAAATAAGGGAAAATCGCCTTGTAATTATCTTTAGGAAACAAGAAAACTTACCATGAGCAACATATTTGAAGCGCTGGGTCGAACTTTAGAACGGAAAAAATTGTGATAAAGCACTATTTTTCGCCGTACTATCCCCCGCCGAGCATCTAACGCATTGTTTGGTATTAAATGTGACGGAAAAAGTTCTAAAAACAAAAGACAACTTTTAAAAATTTGCGTAAAACCAGGCTAATTTATGACGAAGCATATAATTTATTTTTAAATAATTCTCATAAATGGATAAGGTTTCTTTCTGCGAAATGCACTACGAATAAAAGTATTATACTCACGCCGATCCTTCCAAGCCGTCACAGTGTCGAAAGGTATGTAGAAATTAAGTACAAATAAAATTTGTAACCATAGAGCGCCGTGTACGAACATTCTATAAATGAAAAATAAGTCACGGTTAATGCTTTAATATATTACAGCTGCTTTAATATATAAGTATATCAAGTGAAACGAAAGCGATTTCTATATAAATCAATAAAAAAGTGAATTCCTTTACACCGATAGTGCCAAATGAAAATAGGTGGTGCGAATAAGTTATGAAGCATTCATAATTACATACATTGTCCGATTATAAATAACTTTAACATAATCACTCTCACATATGTAGAATCACACTCGCAAAACGATCTAAGGAATAGATACATATTTGTGGCCATATTAATTTACATTTAACCAACGATTCTCTTAAACTAGGACAGCACTTAATCAGACTAATAGACAAGGTGATATTAGACAATATTTTTGAACAATAAAATGAAGCTACTAATAAACAATTAGCTGGAACTCGAACTTCACGTGGAAAATTTGATGAAATCTATCCCACTGTGCCAAATTTTAACCAGATCCGTTCAGCTGTTTTTGCGTGAAAGAGTAACAAACAAACATCCATCCATTCATCCAGACTCATAAACTTTCGCCTTTATAATATTAGTGAAATTAATAACAAGACAAGATTAATAGAGATAGGCTACAAACTACAGTAACTTACACCAAAAGTCAATATTATGGCTAAAATTGGTACTTACTTTTTAATAGCAATGTGGTGTAAGAGATGTTGATTTAAATTTGTACATCACACGTCGCCACTGATGGATCAGAAAAGACTAATTCTTGAAACAAAAACTTTAGTAAACATTTTCACAGTGAAGACGCTTCGTCGAATGTGGCCTCTTGAGAATTTAGATAATATATTAAATGAATGCCAATCACAGCCGCACGTCGCGAACACTTCAATTGAAATAAACGGTAGTATGTACCGACCACATCGAGAAGCGTAAATTATTCCTCCTGTGCAGTAGTTTAATCGCTATCAAATATTATTATTAACTAGCTGGTTGAATACTTATATCCTTATATTATGTTCAATAAGATCTTTAAATTAGAATTTTCATGGTAAGAATTATCTACCTCATAAAAGAAAATTTTATAGTTTTCGATAAAAACACGCGGCAAATAAATTATCTCATTTCACAACGTATTGTAGCAGTTAATAAGTCACAAGGCATAAACGCATTATGTAGTTTTTCACATATTATTACTTGTTATCCACAGCACCGCCGTCATCAAAATGTGAATAGAAGCTTTAGGAATTTTCACATAAATCTCTGACTCGTTATCAAACTTTAAAATATTAATACTATTTGGTCCTATATTTGACGATTGCTCTGCCTCGAACCTATCGTTTATTATATGCCAAAAATAATATAATTGGCTTTTTGCTCTATGAATCCTGATCCGAACGTGAGTTTGTTTGTTATGCTTTCACGCCTAAACTACTCAACCGATCGTCACAAAATTTGCATATATACTTATTGTCAGGGGTATACTCCAGAAAAGGACATTCCTACTTAGGTCCCTAGGTACCTTTAATCTAGAAAAAAGTCCTGTTCCGTAGAGATGGAATAATAACTTTAACGCGAACGGGCTCCGGACAAAATCTAGTACGACCATAAAGGTACTCTTTTAGTTCCAAAATTTCATTTACGACATTCGAACGTCCATCAAAACTGTTAACGTTGTAGTTAGAAATAACACTATCTAGTTATCAAAACGTTTTCTCGTAACTTTTACAGTAAAATTTTATCGACAATGATTACTGCGGAAATAGCTATTTACTAATATGTGTATGAGTAATAACATCTTTAATTCGTTTATTGTTCCCGTAACTATAGAGTGTGGTTTTTTAATTTGGAGAACTAGATAGGTTTCATAAATTAAAAATACATATACAATCGATTTAATTTTTTTTTGTTGTGTTTTTATTCAACATGAAACGCATAGCTATCCGGCCGTTGGATTCCTGTCCAAACATTGTCAATTGCTTATACTGGATGTCGAAAGTAATGTCACATTACTTTTTTAAAAATTAGAAGAAGAAGAAGAAAAAACTGAGGATAGAACTTGTGATTTACCACTTGTCTTTTCAAGTCCTTAAGTCAATATAACTAATCGACGCAACAGTATTTATACAAACTACGTGAAGGTGGTTTCCCAATAATCGACTATGGTGATGTGTGCTATTATGACCTGAATGCAGATCTTCTCTATAAATTAGACCGTCTTCGTTATAACTGCATTCGATTTATATTTAATCTTCGTAAATATGACCATGTATCCTCTTTCCGTTATCAGCTTAAGTGGTTGCCTATTCGTCAGCGCCGTATGTTGCGAGCCCTCACTGTCCTGTTTACCATCCTTAGTTACAAATCTTCCCCAACGTAGTAGTAATCATGATAGAAACCTTCGTTCCTTAAATAATCTTCTTCTTTGTCCCTCTCACACCAAAGAGTTTGTAGGCTCTTCTTTCTTCGTTCAGTCTGTTCTTCATTGGAATGCGCTTCCCATCGAAATCGGGATGGCCCCCAATTGTTACTCTTACAAGATGAAAGTAAAGGAGTTCTTTTTCGAACAACTAGCAGAATCTACTTGCCCATAGTTTATCATCTAAATCGTTACTATGTTTTTATTTGTATGTATTGTCTGTGTACATATTTGTATGTATGCTTATGATATGTATTTTATCCTATATACTTTGTTTAAGTATTTTTGTCTGATATTTAGTTTGCATATTTACCTAATAAACTATAATATTTTTAATGCATCTACTTCCTGTTTTCTCTGCATCACCCGAAGGTTGACTGGCAGAGAATGCGTATGGCATTAAGTCCGCCTCTGTCCTCTATGTGCATAAAGATTTAAATAAATTATGCAACTAAGTATGTTCCGCAATTACATTCAATTGGAACCTGTAGTTCAGGAACTATTCCAAGTCAAAGATCCTTAATATTGTCACTGGCTCACTCACTCACCGATCATCAAACTTCTAAGGTGCTTCCAGCAGACACACAACCTTCAAATTTTAAACTCAATTAGTGTTAAAAACTCAAACATACCGCAATTTCAGTTCCGTTTTCTAGGTATACAAACTACATAAGTAACGTTATAACTCTATAAAATAGATATATGATAACAAAGTTCCGTTTGCAGTTAATAACATTTTTCGTTTCTTAGATGATAGATCGATAGGTAAATAGTGGATATAAGGGCCTTATTTCATTAGGACACAACGGTGGCGGGACCAGTCGCGCCACTGTGGTGTCTAGAGCTACCAAGCGAGAAACACCAAAACAAATACTAGGATTGTCAGTTTCAAATTGGACGTCGAAGAGTTAACAGTTCTTTTGCTATACGTACGACGAGTGGAAGGGCGGGGCATCCCTGGTAGCGCAACTGGTGGCAGAGTGAGTGAGATAGCAAATAGCTTGATACATATTAATGGTTGCGCCACCAGCGGCTGATTCGGTCGCCGGCAACAACTTGGTTGCGCCACCAAGTTGATACCAGGTGAGATACCCTCCATACACTATACACATTTTGTTGGTGGCGCGACCGGTGGCGCCACTATGGTGTTCTAATGAAATAGGGCCCTAAATATTGTTACGAGCTGAGGTTCGGGATTAGAGAATTATACCAGATTGTTACCGAAATAGACACACTTTATTTTAATAGATCACAAAATACACAGGGAAACTAGCAACAACACAATTACAATAATTTATTATCACTAACTTCTTAATTCACTTACACTTAAGTCGCTGTTAATTCACTTGACACTCACTTGAAACTAAACTCACTTGACACTCACTTGAAAACTAACTCACTTGACACTCACTAGAAAACTAACTAACAACTCCGCAATGCCACGCTTTATATAGCAAAACGGTATTTCTAGAAACATCGCGACACCTCTTGTAAATTCTACACAACAAATAGAAGCCTCTAAAACAAACTAGTATTTTCTATTAATGGGTTACTAACTACTTAGTTCCGTGTTGCCTCAACAGATGGCGTGTATCTTTATTTTGTAGCTCTATACGACTTTCCCAGTCGCCAATAGATGGCGGGTTATTCGTAACAATATGTATAGTGTCATTGACTTAAGATGTTTCCCTTAATATACCTACCTACAAAAAAGCTGTCAGTCGTAGGACTGACAGCTTTTTTGTAGGTAGGTATATATATAGGACACGTCAGAAGTGAAAACACATATACACACACATGACATCTATATGTTATCATGACAACATGTATCATCATGACAATACCAAAAGTGCCCGTGCCTAAAGAAGTTTTCAATTCAATAAATTTTAATGTAATAGGCAACATTAATGCTCCGTATTCCAGCAGATTTACCATATGCTGGCGAATCTCGAATGTAAGAATGCGAACGCAGTTCTCAGGATTGTATTGGACTTCTGTTATTATCTCCATCTAAAGGTTGTCTGGTACAGATCGCTATTAGAGTTAAGACCGCCCATTGTACTCCAATTATTACGATAAGATTTGCTTCAACTGTATGTTATTAATGGTCTACAATAAACAATATATCTATCTTCTATAATTACACCTAAGTATAGTAGTAAGTAGAAAAATTAATTGATTTCAGCATCTTATTGTTCTCAGTTTTATTGTTAGAGGAACATGATAATTATAATGAGACTCTCGTGTTACATTATCCAAGAATTTTAACTAAGATGTTGTTAACATGCCTTTATGAAATAAAACCATTCTTGGATTTACGGAAGTAGGCATCTGAACAGAACTAGGAACGAAGTAATGTTATATTATATTCGAATGGTCTACGTATTGCGTCTACATTATAAAAAAGTGTTAATGTGCTTGTGTTCAATACATTGTGTATTATATATGTACATTTAGGAACTTAGCGTGTGTTTTATTTGCCTAAACAATGCCATGACATCGCAGTTAAAGCTTCAACACATTTTCATGCGAAGATTTGTGCCCAACCGAGGGATTTACAGGTCTGCGACTGAACTACCCATCGGCCACGCATCCCCTGGTCACGCACCAGAACATGGGTTTCGGGGTATTTTTTAAAGGGGTTTTCTTCCTCGCAGTCCTGGTGGCTAAACAAAGACCCTCGCTCCCAATCGGAGTCACGAGACATAGCCACGACACTTTTTTCTGGATTACGATATGGTGACGGCGGCAAGAAGACAAAATCTCTAATACCTGCCCGGTGGCAGTGTGAGTACACGCCGAGCCCTTTCTCCTTCCTCAAGTGTGAACAGTGAAGAAACTGTGGCTGAAGGAATAAGGCTTCCTTTGTATAAGAATATTAGCCGCTGGCGCCCTCCTCGAAAAACGGAAAAGGGAAAAAGCAGCGTCATCGCGTACGTTTCCAGAGTGCACCGCGTGGAGGTTTGCTAGCCAGCAACCCAGTTCCCCATACAGCTACTAATGTTGAAATCTTCAAATGTTTTACTGCATTTTCTCGAGCCTTGGGGATAACCAACATCTATATTATGATCGGCAAAATTGTATCTTCAACACGTTCGTATTATCACAGATAAAGGGCTAACTGTTGGAACAGGAGTCAAAGTGGCATCCTTATACGACCCCCACCCTAACGGTCCTCTAAAAAATATTACCGTGCTAGCTGGCAACATAGCACTTTTAAATGATTTATTGTTTTGTTCAACACAAATTAAAGTACCATGTTTCCACTGTATGTCCATTAACAAATTTTAATTGTATGCACAGTTGCACACTTATAAATTGCTTACACAAAACATATATAGTGATCTCAGCATCCTCAACAGTAACGGATTCAGAACTTTTTAAAGAGATAATCACGATACTGTAACGCACTGGATATGTTTATGGAAGCTCCAGCGCTTGGTTTTCACATTGCCGATGAAATACTGGACTTAATTTTTTGGAATAATTTTAAGCAATTTTGTTTTTAGTTTACTTTCTCTTAATTTTACACGTGTATTATTAGCTACTTTTTTTTTCATTGTTTACTTGGTTTATAGGTTTTATACGTGTAAGATTATTTCAATTGATTTCCGACATGGACGTAGACGAAGTTTGTTTGCTTACGGAACCCTCGGTGCGCGAGTCAGACTCGCACTAGTCCGGTTTTTTCGGATAAAAATAAATAAAACTCAAAGCAGTAGCCCCTACGAGATCTACCTCTGCGTCGTCTCCCATGTTTGCACTGACTAGCATGCCCGCGAGCGTGTGAATAGCTTGCTTGGCACGTGTATGTGCGCAGGCTGCATGCCAGGCCGCATTCCGGGCTGCTTGACAGGCTGCGCGACGTGCGACTGAACCATAAACATAGTATGTCTGAACGCACCAGGAGAGATTATTATTATTTCATGTAATCTATAGGGTGATTCTGTCATCACCATCCAAATTCACACAATAAAATCTCTAATAAAAGTTATGAGAAACCTGATTTTTGTTTAAAAAAATACTTTAATTCTTAAATTTTTTGACACGGCAGTCACGTTTTTATTTTTTTAATTAGTACCATTTTTATTTAAATCATTATAATTATCAGCAGGTCAATAATGCTCAATAATAATCAAGTGCATATCACCTTGCAATATGCACGCTGTACATCTTATAGAATAACACCAAACTTTTACGTCATAATAACTATGTAAATAATCCCAGTTTATCACATCGTTATTCCGTTATAGGTATATTATTCATATTAAAAATTGGCGACATGGGACACGGTTGGTTATGATTGCTCCTAACAACCAGAACGATTACGCTCCAAGTATTTTTAGTCGTGTTAATATTAAATAAAAGTTTTTGAAGTGGTAAACCGCTTCGTTACGTAACGCGTTACGGCGGCAGTCTTCCCTTCCCTTTAAGTAATTACTTCTGTCGGGCGTCCCGAGACGCACACGTTTTTTTTTTTTAAATCAAACAAGAAGCATGTTTAAATATATTCTGGGATATAAAATATAATCAATAGGAATATAAAATAATAAGACACGCTTACGTCATTCTAATATCCACGATTGTTATTTGTGTAAACCTACAACTACACTTTAACGTCTTAACGTACGGCTGCGTACGGTAGGTACGACCACAAGTTTAGAAGGAAGCATAATACAAATTCACCTGATGATTGAAGAAAAACTGTAAACAAAAATGTGAACTCTTTCGGTTGCAGTTATTGACTTAATAATAATAACTCCACACATCTCACACCCGGCTGTCTGATCCCAAACTAGGCAAAGCCTGTACTTTTTTTTTTTTTTTGTGCGTGTGGAAACCCCCTCGGGCCGTCACCCCACCAGGGTTTACGATGGGGCGGTGTGTCGGAATCGAACCGACTAAAACCACACGGTGTGCCGTACTGCGCCTTAAATAGGAGGGATCCGGGAACAGCTTTTATTAAGACATCCGGAACCCTCCTAGCGCCTGCCCGCAAAAGCGCGGGCACCACCTTCGGGTAAAAACCTCTCATTTAGGCGACGTCCAGGCACACGCGGACGCCGCCACCTCGCGGGGGGCCACTATAGCGGGTGAAGGGGAAAACCCGTCCCGTCCACCCGCGGCCACACTCAGGGCGGCATGAGGCGCTGGTAAGCGCGCCTCCGCCGCCCGGTTCGCCGGCGGCGAATTAGGTCCGAGTGGAGGTCGTCCTCCCGGACCCTTTCCGCCGCCTCCTTCTGCGAGATGACTTCCTCACAGAAGGTTGCGACCGCGGTAAAATTCCTGTCGCTACCGGCCATGGAGCGAATGACAGCCGGTAGCGACAGATCCACTCCGATGACTGCAGTGAGGGCCCGACGCTGCGTCGCCCAACTGGGGCAAGCCGCCAGCGTAGGCAAAGCCTGTACTATGGTAACCAGACTGCTGATAAACATACTTATATATTTCTAAATATATACATATTATAGATAAATTACACCCAAACACAGAACAAATTATCGTGCTCATCACACAATTATTTGTCCTGGGTGGGAATCGAACCCACGACCTCTGGCTTAGCAGTCAGGGTCACTAACCACTAGACCAACAGGCCAGTCGCTTCATTTTTGCCCTGTTGATTTGTCGTCCAAGTTTGAAAGCAATCGGTGCATAATTGTGACCTCTATCGTGCCGGTAAAATTGAGGTACATAGTACCTACGAGTACATAGGAGTTCGTGAATGGGGGATGTTTCCCTAAAGGGGAGGACAGGGGGGGGAGATTTTCAAAAAATTCAAAATACACGTCTACCTCTGCTCTGGGCCCGATTTTTTTTTTATTTAAAAATAATGTAAATAATTTAAGCCGCATTTTATCTATTAACATAAAAAATAATATAAAACTAGAGAACACATTTCCGTCATAAATTGAAAAAAAAAAATTCATGGCGAAACACGATGACAAAAAAAAAATGAGGCGCTTCATAGGTTTCGCACACAGGCGCTGCCGAGAGTCGGCTCGGCCCTGTGTACATTTATTTGTTGGTCGTAAACAAGCCTGCTGGCAGCAAATGTATAAATCCGTGTATAATAGATCCCAGATAAATAGCTACACTTAAATTAATAAACACAAATGCAACTGAAACTTCGGCTATATATTTATATGATATTTAAACATATTTGTAATTTGCTCGTCAAGCCCTTACTTTTGATAGCAAACATGTCATGATTATCGCAATTAATTTTTTTCCGGGGTTAGATATTTACGTGTCCACCATATTCAATTTAGTTATACTTACCATTATCTTTCATCAAAATCGGTTCAGTAATTTAGGCGCTACGGTGAAACGCACCCTTCCTTTTGACTTTGCCGTAGGCGGGTAAAACAGACGATATGCCTACAAAAAAACAAAAATTTTTTTTCATTTTTTTGATAAAAAGTCAATAGTAGTTAGATGATTATTCATTGGATAACCTAAATTGTCACATATTTGCGGGCTTACTTTTTATAATGATAATAATCCTCATTTTATTAACTTGCCCCCAGAATAATGATTGCATAAGGTGTCCCGATTTTTATTCAGCTGCACCAGACATGCGTTACAACGCCATTTTTTAATTTTTTTATATACTTTTTCTGGGCCCGGAAACCCTCGTGCGCGCACCCCGAAGCCCCCTGCCAAAGTTTCATCACAATCTGATCAATGGTTTCTCAACGCATAGAGGATAAACATACAAACATTGATTTTTATTTATCTATAAGATTTCTAAAATGTACCAGAAACAATTTTATTTTCCCTAATACTAGTTGTAATTAAAGAATATTGGACACTTAAATACCTACATGTAATTTAACAAAATGACGTAAGTACCTAATAATTCATATGATTCTCGGAGCGCCATTGATTTATTAATTTGTCCCAGGGGCTGGAATCAATAACGAGTAGGTAGGTACTTTAAGAAAGAAATCCAAATACAAATGAAATATAGGTACCTATTTTTCAGACATTAATTAAGAAATTTAATTATTAGTAAAACAGTTATTTAAATGTAAATGTGAACGAAATGAAAACGCGAAAACTAGTACAACATGTACTTACCTAATTACAGATGGTCTATCACAATTTTGTAAATTTTTGTTAAAAATATAATTTTGAACAAAAATACATTGAGGAAAGACAATTACGACTTACAGGACTATGCAATAAAACCATTTACCAAACCAAACCAACATTTTTCGTAAGTATTTATTTATAGGCAAGGATAATATTAATCAATGTAAAGGGCAAATGCATAATTTGTTAGATAGACATAAAAATAGGTCAATAGGAAAACCTCCTCGAACCTACACTTATTAACGTTTTACAGTTACTTACAGTACAGAAAAAAATGTTCTTTATTGATAACTAAAATACGTATTAAAAAACATCTGTCTTCAAATCTTGCTTTCGCAACTGGTCACGAAACACAGTTGCGTTCGCGGCCCAAAGGTCACAAATATAAGATACGAACAAAATTGATACAAATGCGTCTTTGGCCCATTTAGAAAATATTACACACGATAGCTGTCATTGTTTTGAACAAAAGGGTTGACTTCTTACGGTAACTGTTGGTATTATTTATAGACCCGTGTCTTAACAAAGTGGTAAAAGAACATACTACTAAGCTTTTACCATGACTTTGCAATATCAGATATATTCGCATTAAAACTTTCGTGAGTGGTATGGTATTCAATTATTCATATTCATTATGGATATACGGTTTTACTCAAGTGTATTTCGGGGATGTCCGTTTCTTAAAAGGCCGCTGTAATCTCAAGTAATAAACGTGGTACTTGTAACCAGAGTTCGAACGTATACAGAAGGAGATCCGTCTGGTATCGTAATGGTATCGAGCAAATCGAATGGTAACATAAGTAAAAACAGGCGTCATATCAATCAAATTCCATATTTAAAATATGCATATGATAAGTATCTCTTTAAGCGTTCTAATGTTAAGCATCGTATTAACGTTATATAGTGATTATGGCAACTTAGTTATTGTAGAACCCCTACTTAATACAAAGATACAAGTAAAAAGGATATTCTAAAAATTAACAAAATCAAACTCTCTGTCTAACTTAAGGGTCAACATTAATGTTTGTTGTTCTGGATCCCAGTTGGCTTTAGAGCGGTCCGGATCAATTCCGTGCGGTAGAGGCAACTTCAACAAATATTGAGAAGAGCTCACTGTTACGCTCGTGTTGTTCACTGACAAATCAACATTCTCCTTCTTATCACCAGGCATCTTAATTCTTACTATGAGGTTCTCGCAACTGGCAGAGCTGGGGGTCTTCGGTCCAATCTGTAATAATTAAGAGTACAAATTACTTAATATCGCGAGGTCAAAAACTTTTGACCTGACTTAGGGAGAGTAAGTAAGTATTAGTAAAAAGATAAATTACCTTCAAAAAAAAAAGGTACCGAGGAGTGATAGGCTCGTGGAAAACACATTTATATTCTAATTAATACAAGAGTAAGTAGAAAGGTTGCTAATTATTATAATGTACCTATTTTAATTTTTTTACTGTGTCCCTCAATTTCTTATTTCTATAGTCTATGCTATGGTAGAAACTTTCAATCAAGTGCGAACCACACCTATAGGTTTTAAATTCATTGGCTATACAATTCGGGCAGTTGTTATTGATAGATAACTTAATGTGGTTCTTTGTTTAACCCGTTACTACTGACTTGTATGGATTTAAGCTTGATTATATACCTACTATGTATTCTATCATCTATAGTCCCAACGAAATTAATATACATATGTGTATTTGTGTATGTAGGTATTGTTTGAATATGACCTCAATTGGTCAAGTCGTTTAAATCAACGAACAATAATGAAGTACCTAGTCATACATACCATTTGCATCAGAGGATACCCTCAAGTAGGTATATCCTATAGGTAGGTGGGTATTTATAGGTTTCTAACCTGCAGATATACATCTTCAGCAGACACTGATTGCTGGTAGTTCATAGTATATTCAGGAGTTTGACGTTCTCCTAAACCAGCACCAACTTGTCCAAAATTTTCAAGTTCCTTAGCTTCTTCTTCCTCGTATTCTTCAATTGTTTTTGGATTATTTTTCTCCACAGGTGAAGCTTCGTTTCTAGATGCAGTTATATCAAAACCTAAACATTATTGGAATATCAGTCATACGTGTTATTATGTCAAACAGTACCTATTGGGTAAGTAGAGGGTGGTATCTTGGGAAGATATTCCAGGCAAACAAGCACACGAACCGTGGTGGTAAACGGTTACCGTAAAACACTCGCAAGACCACTTTTGCGTTGCCAAATTGAACTTTGGCAATCCTCGTGCTGGTTAACCGTGGTTTTCCGTAGGGTTATCTTCTAATATTTTCTGACGAAAAGGCGAAAACGTGACCGTCTGTCTCCGTTTTACACAATGTATGCAGTTATCAATAAATGAAAAAAACTTTGTATCTCTTTAGTCAAAGCATAAGTATGTTATTACGTACCTAGCATTAGTCTAAAATTAGTAAAACTTTTAGGGTTCATATAAATACAAATGACGTGCTAGATCAGTAATAAGTACACTAGTTAAATCTTTCAGGATCACGACTCAGGGAGCGATTTAGACTTACCTTTAGACGGTAAATCCTCGCCTTGTATAACTTCTGGTTCAGGTGGAGTGAGAATTTCAGCTAATTTTTGCATAGTTCCTACTGTGAACTCCATTTTTACATGTAACGTTCCACCTTTACAATAATCAATATTATAATTGGTATATCTTTTTTGATATCTAAATATCATAGAAGGACTGAAATCAACACGAACTTTCAGAAATGTGATTTGACAATATCTTGTGTAATCAATATATACGAGTATAGTTACCTACTACGTTGCTACGATACTAATTTTGTTATAAATAACATGTTTGTATACTCTTTGATAAATACTACGTAGTGGCATGCATTTTCGTACAGCTTTACGTAGTGTTTGTACAGGTACTCTTTGCAGTTAGGTTAGGTACATATATCAAGCAAGGGGGGGTCCGGATGTCTTAATAAAAGCTATTTCCGGATCTCTCCTATTTAAGGCGCAGTACGGCACACCGTGTGGTTTTAGTCGGTTCGATTCTGACACCCCGCCCCACTATATCTATACATTATTGAAATCTAATATATAATCCCACTAATATTATAAATGTGAAAGTTTCGATGAATGGATGGATGTTTGTTACTTTTTCACGCCAAAACTACTGAACCGATTTGGTAACTGACGAAATTTGGTATGTAGATAGCTGGGGACCTGGATTAACATATCGGCTACTTTTTATCTCGATATTCCCACGGGATCGGGATTTACGCGGGTGAAACCGCGGGGCGCTGCTAGTATAATTTATAATAAATATAATAATAATGATAATCAATATATATATTATATCAAATATTGAAATATCAGTCATACGTGTTATTATGTCAAACAGTATAAGATCAATATATAATAATAATAATATTTAGATATTCAAGGCAAACAAGCACACGTCGTCAGCTTCTTACTAATGCCAGCCCACTCCCTCATGTTGCGCGGCCACGATTTTTTCCTTCGCCTGGCGCGTTCCTTTCTTCCTACCTTACCCATCATAATTACTAGGTACGTCATAACACGATCATAAACTAAAATATATTGATACACACGATAATATATCTATCGTGCCTATGCACGTGCCTGAGATGTTCCAGCTTTAGCTTTTTAATGGTTTTCATCAATTTTTGGGACACGCTGGAGAACAGTTTCGTTTCTGACCTTTTATGTCCAACTAATGCGCAACATATTTTATTACTATTTATTGCAATTATTTCCTAGCGCCTGTCAAAGTTTTAACTTTATATATATTACTTAATTTAAAAACACAAAAAGATTCTTTAAAGAAAAATAAAATGTTTGTTAAAATTTTAAAACTACTTAATTTAAGATGAAGGATAAATCTGGCGATTTTTAAAATGCAAACAGTTTTAATTTTAGTTAGATATTTACTAAATCTTCGTACCTTAAATATAACTATGGGACCGCAATCAAAAATCGTGGCACAATCCAGGGTAAATTGCGGCATTAAATTCTTAGTAGGTATATACCTATCAATTTCTGAATTTGATTTCTAGTTCCTCCTTTGGCAGTTCTACAAAATCTTCTTCTAACTGGTAGGTACGATATTGTTCCGTTGACATTTGAACAATTTAATTCCCCTAAGTTCCAAGTCTACTTTTTGTCCAGACGAAGATGCGTGAAAATGAGATTTAAGCTTTTTTAGTTATTAACTACATATATATAGTATAAGTAGTTATATGCCTTAGGCATTTAGTCCGCCTATGTACCGAATGTGCATGAAGTGTAAATAAGTAAATAAATTAATATATATACAGGATGTATTTGAAAATATAACACTTACCTAAATCACTGAAAGGGCCTCTGATAGTAGGTACCTACCGATACAGCTGCCTGTTCCACTTCGAGCAACGGATGACGACAAAATTGGACCTATTTGGTATGATCACTATGACCGTTTGAATTATTTTATTTTAACCTCGGTTTCGCATAAAAGCAGGTGGAGCGTGTAAAGTTAAAGATTATAAATCGTTCTATTTTATATTTAGGTACGTTATATTTTTTATTTTAGAACTACTTACTCAGTTATTGAGAAAATCCATAAAAACTAACTAGAAAATTTTTCGAAGTCAGTTTCTATGGATTATTTTGGTAATGGAATGAAAAATTCCAAAATAAAAAATACGTACGATTTAAAATCTTTAACTTTACACGTTCCACCTCCTTTTAGGCGAAATCGAGATAAAAATACCTGGATCTTAGACCTGGATATTCAAACGGTTTTAACTTTTATACAGATAGTTTTTTTTCTTTTTTTTTTTATTGTAACTGCATGCTAGTCATACCCTTTCAGTGGTTTAAGTAAGTGTTCTATTTTCAAATACACCTGTATATTATAATTTTGACGATGTCTTCTATCGTTCGAAATCTACTTCAAGTTTATTACGACTTCCTACATGTAATGCGGTTTGCCAGCTTAGCAGGTTAGCAGAAGGAACCAAAACATATATACTTATACATAACTTCCGATACAGCTGCCTGTTCTACCAACGGATGACGGCAAAATTGGACCTATTTGGTATGATCATGTAATCCCTAGCTGGTATCTTGATCCGGCAAAATAAGACGGCAGACTGGCAGGTTATCTTCCTACCAGGTAATTGGAAATTATACTTATTCTTTTCAATACCATAACCGCCTCTTTTAAAGAGTTCTAGTCACCCCGATAACCTGCGACAATGGCACAAAGTATTGTATCCGCGATCATCTGCAGGGCGACAGTTAGTGGCGGATTTACACATTTGCCGCCTGTAGGCTATTTAATTTTGCCGCCCCTACCGACCTCTTCGATTCGACATTAATTACAATTTTTGTCAATGATTTGTGCACTATCGTCCTAATTACACCACCTTTTTTTCTATAATTAAGTAAGTTTTCAGATACACTGTATTTGTAAAACTTTGTGAATCTTTTTAATTTTTGTAAGACAACATAAAATGTTGGCCCCAAATTTGCCGCCCCTAAAATCTGCCTCCCTAGACTCCAGCCTACTAGTAAATGCGCCACTGAAGACTGAGGAAACTACTATACTGTTGCCGACAGTAGATATTTCCTCAGTCTTCAGTCTCCACCCTAAGTCTCGGCAGCTCTAATTCGAGTTCTGATTCCGTTTGATAGAGCAAAGATACCCACCTAATAGTTTGTCAGACATAAGAATGTCTGACTAGGTGGGTATCTTTTTATATTATAGTAGTTAGCGTGGGAACGTGGTCTCCATTGGCTACGTAACCTGGAAAGAAGTCTATAATTTTAAAATTATAAGTAGATTACACTAAAGACTGCTATCGGCTCTGGATTGAAACGCTTTTGCAGACTAAGTGTCAACGCAGGTTCAGCGGCAAAATATTCGAGCACTTTAAAATTTTGAATAAAGTATCACCTAATAACTCCCAACTTTCCTCAATACAATAAATGTAGATTTGATATAGAGATTCAATACAAATGAATTGGAAACACTAGTGAAGTCCTGTTAAACTTGAACTCTCTACTTTTGTCTCGTAAAAATGAATTGTAAAAGCTTTTAATAATACTTAACACACATTAAAATTTTAATCATAATAAAATTATAATACTAGAGAGAATTATTGTTTTTTTTCTGTATTCTTATTGTATTCAAATAAAAAACCGGCTAAGTGCGAGTCGGACTCGCGCACCGAGGGTTCCGTAAAATATTTTTATTATATGATGTAACTAATAATTTACGGTTTCGCAATTTTTCCTTTATCTGTGCTATAAGACGTTGCTTCGTACCAAATTTCAAGTTTCTGAGTTCACGGGAAGTACCCTGTAGGTTTTGATTCCCTTGCGAGTATCGAAAATTTGCGGCATAAACGGCTGTATCTTTTGATCGCTTTGAAGTTTGATTTGTTCACAGCTCTAAGGGACAATAGACCTGAGTATATGATACCTCCACGCGTTCCTGAGAAAAAGGGTCTTGACAGACACGACAGACAGACCTTCGGACGGACGGACAACAAAGTGATCCTATAAGGGTTCCATTTTTTCCTTTCGCCGTACGGAACACTAAAAAACATGAAACACCATTTAAACAGCTTTACTTTCTTCCTGAAAGGAAGGGGCGAAAATGTGGAATAAAAGTTTAGTAGTCATAGATGCAATAAATGAGATTTCAGATTCCAACATTGTAATTTCAATAAAATGCATAGAGCTGCCATATTCCATTAATCAATTCTGAAATAAAACAAGAACCTTTTTAATATTTATTTTTTAATAACCATCTTTCCCCTTTATGTGATGTCATTATTCTTGCAATTCTTTTCTTTTTTTTTCTTGTTAAATAATGGCAGTTCTATTCATGTTATTGAACCTCACAAAGACAGAACTCTAAAATTTCTGCCCACAGTTTTATGCCACTTTAAAAAGGGAATATTATTAGAAACTAGGACTAAGTGGTCACCAAAAAAATAAATAAATATATTAAATAAGATAAGATATAAATATATAACTAAAATATAAACATGTAGGTGTTGTTAAGTTTATAATATTTTAATATAATGCACAACATACATCTAATGCACAAGAATTATAAAGTATCAAGAATTTAAGGGAAGCCATCATCGTCTTCTTCAGCCATTTCCTTGGCCAGCTCTAGATCTTGCTGTTCTCTTTCACGACGCTCTTCAGCACTTTCTAACTCCTTGCCATATGATTTAGGTGGATACCTCATTGCCTTTACACTCTGGTTGTGTAAATCTAAACAAAATGATATACGCTGATGGAAAGCCAACTGAGGTTCCCTGGTACAATAAATGTCGGAACTCTCCTTATTACTCATGTATCCCTTTTCTGGATCAAGAGTAGCCTCAATAACTCCATCTCTAATAGCTTTAGCCACTATAAATTCTGCATCTTCAGCAGAGTCTAGTCCTAATTTTCTTGCAATATCCTTTGGAGATATGCGAGAGTAAGACAGTCCTATGGACCGAATAGCAGTTTTAATGACATTCTGCCTAAGACGAAGAATCAATGTGAAAGTGTGATCTTGACGAAACTGGGGACCAAAATTTTCAAGAACTTCCCCAAATCTCTGCAAATTACCAAGTCTCACAGCTTGGGTCAGTTGGAAATAGGGAGCTAAAGCTTTTCTAAGCTGTGCTTGTCTAAATATAGCTCTTTCAGGAATATCTCCTAGCAGCAATTCAACAACAATTGCCAACTTTTGTACAGTTTGACGAAAACCTACAGCTGCAGACTGGGGAGCCTTTCTCAATGCTTGCACTAGATGTTTGTGAGCATCACTGTATTCAAGCCGGGCAGCCTTTATTCTACCCAGATAGTACATAAATCTTGCCCACTCATTGTTGCTTGCATTTTCTGGAAAAGCAGATTTGCTCACTAATTTATCTGCTTGATCGTAAAGAGAATAATGCAAATAGTTACGCAAAAGGCAGTTGATCAGCACTGCTTGTCCTTCAAAATCATTACGAAGGGTAGAAGTGCGAAGTCGAGCATGAAGTAATCCTCTGATATTATCCAACTTATTGGTTAATTCGTAAACTCTTGAATGATAAAAGTAGCATTTCGCCGCAATTAAGTCGAGGGTCCGCCTATTTTGAGCTAACACTTTTGTCATCAACTGCTCAGTGCAAGAAGAAGCTTCTGCTAGCTTATTTGCATCAAGACAACGAAGCAATACCAAAAGATGCATATAAACATCAACTTCTGGTACAGGCGTCTTGGTAGAACTTCTAGAACGTGGTGGTTCAATTTCAACTGCGTCAGGTTGGCGAGCTTCTACAAATACAAGTAACGCATCTTTCTCTGGCCCCGCCGGATAAAGCTGATTGATAATTGCACGTAATACGTTGCCATTTAATTTCCTTCGAGTGGTTGGAAGAGACCTCAAAACTCGCATAGCAAACCTGGGTTCCTTCGAAGTAACCGCTTTATCTATCTGTTTAACATGTTCTCTTAAATCTTGAACAGATAGCACATCAGCATCTTTCTTTACCTCCGGAGTTTCTGGGTCGCTTGCAGCTGCAGGACTTTCGACATTTTTCATTTCCACATCTTCTACAGGCGCCATTTTTATTTATTCTTCGTTTATTAGGCAATAATCACAAAATAGATTGTAAGCTCAAAGCGGGTTGAATATTTTGTTAATGTGACGAGTACTTCTCACTCTTTTGTCTTGTCAAAAAATGCCGAGTAACTAATCAGCGTTTCGATACAGACATCATATACATTTTGCGCATTACAAATATATTCTTATCTCTTTCTTTTAGAGTTCAAATGAATCTAGCTATCTCTATTTATTAAAGCAATAAATAGTTTGAGATTTGTATCCAGTGTTGCCAGCCAATGTCAACTCTTACAAATGGACGCTGATGCAATACAGCTAAGAACAATAATACTACAATGCAGTGTCAAGCCACACATACTTTATTTAGAGAAAATGGCGTTTTAAGATGTCATACCAATTCTTAATCACTTTGTTTGAAAAATATCTAAAAATCGACATAGGAGGTGAATAGATATTTTTTCAAACAAATTGATTAGAAATTGGTATGACATCTTAAAACGCCAACCACACTGTATTGCTTATCAGCGTCCAAATCCGAGTCCTTAAGCTCCATTGACAAAAAAACAACATGAACTAGCCAGCCATGGACTAGCCTTACCTCTAACGTAGTGTTTGTATACTCTTTGGCCTTACCTACAAAATTTTCGTATATATCTACAAAAACTTCAGCACATAAAATGGCTGGGATATACTTTTAGTCAACGACTTGCATGGCCGATATCGATATTTAACCGGTACATTGAACAATCGAAAAAATAGCAAATACATTAAATATTTTTTTTGTGGTCAGGTATTTATTGTTTGTTAAAATCTGAAGTTACTGATGAACCAGGAAAACATTCCCAAAGAGCGTAGACGTCAGGCAGGTAGCCGGTCACAAAAATTAAACAAAATCCCTTGCAGCATGTCTTCCTTCTTCTATATGCTACTGGAAATAATACATGTTTGTTCCGACCCCATATTAATTGAGATACGCAAGATAATGATTATATAACAATAGTAATAATAATACTCAATTCTGAACTATACGTCTGTTGCAGCATGTTGAGTAGCTAGTGTTAAATTACCAGAAAATGATACCGCTACTCGGCCAAAGCTTGCTGCTCCGGCGTGGCAGTGCAGGATTGAACGTCGTCGTTGAGGCGAGGGCACTCATTGGCAAGCTTATCTCTTTCAGATCGGGTAACACGCGTCCGAGAGTAATGCGTTTTGTGAATCGGGCTTTTTCGGGAACTGGTATCAGTTCCTGTAATTATGCAGCGCGAGTCACAGAACGCATTGACTTTCTGAAACAGAAAGTTGAATGGGCAAACCGTATACGAAATACAAAAAAAGAGTTTACCGATACACTCAGAATCGTTCCTTCCAAAGGGATGAGAGGTTGGTTTATAGAAGGTGGGAGCCTGATTTAGTGAGTAACACACATTTACCAGATGCTGAAATGACAAATACATTTTGGCATGACATCTGGGCGATGCCTGTTACTCACACAGAGGGTGATTGGATGCGAGATGTCGAGCGATCATGTGATTCGATTGATACAATGGAGCCATTATCAATATCGAAAACTGATATAGCTTATGCAGTTCGTTAGCTGCCGAACTGGAAAGCAGCGGGACCGGACGGACTGTATCACTTTTGGTTAAAATGGCTCCGTAGCTCACATGTGCGATTGGCATCTCAATTCCAATCATGCTTAGAATCAGGTTCGCTTCCAACTTTTATGACCACAGGCGTAACTCACCTGCTCTATAAGTCTGGTAGTGCCACGGACCCCAAAAACTACAGACCTATATATATACGTGTTTGCCTACACTTTATAAATTACTTACATCTATTCTGAAAGTGAAGATAACATCTCATAAAACTAAGAACTCTATTACGGCTTACTCTCAGAATGGATGTAAAAGTGGGGCCCGTGGCACTAAAGAGCTCCTTATACTTGACACGACCATTAACCAACAAGGTTAGTTAGTTAAGAAAGGATTTGGCGACATATTGGATAGATTACAAAAAGCCTATGACTCTGTACCGCATACGTGGCTCTCGAGAGTGATGGAGTTGTATAAGGTAGATACAACAGGTCTATGCACTTTCTTGAAGGCATGTATGTGGCAATGGAAAACGGTTCTTTACTATCCAGGATGTCGGCGGTCCCAGGGTTACGGCGAGTATATAAAGATCAGGCAGGGTATATTTCAGGGTGACAGTTTGAGTCCCTTGTGGTTCTGCTTAGCTTTGAATCCTCTCAGCACTTTGCTGGAGAGTTCAAAACTAGGCTATCGTTTGCGGAAAGAAGGTCAGGTTATATCCCACCTCCTTTTCATGGATGATTTGAAACTGTTTACCTACAACAATTTCCAGTTGATAAAATTACTTGAGGTAACTGAAACCTTTAGTAAATGTATCAGGATGGAATTTAGTGTGGATAAATGTCCAGTCTCACATGTAAAAAGAGGATGGAACTCTCAGATTCCTCACACCTTAGATGTCTTTCCGCCAACGAAACTTACAAGTATCTAGGTATGACACAGGCGTTAGGTGTAAATGAATTGACTATGAAGAAATCGTTACAGAAACGCTTCTTTGGCTCCCTGAAAAAAGTATTGAAAAGTCTTTTGTCAGGTGGTAATAGGGTCGGGCCTATAACGATTGGGTCATGTCCTAACCTACTCCTTTGGCATACATAGATGGACTCAGACTGAACTAGATGCCCTGGATAGAAGAGTTCGTACACTGCTTACCGCGTACCGAATGCACCATCCACGTTCGTTGGTCATGAGATTGTATATCCCGCGGAAATGTTGGGGTCGTGGTTTTTTAAATGCCAAGACCCTCCATAACCGCGAGGTATGCCACCTTAGAGATTACTTCCTCTCCGTTGACCTGGATGTGTATCGGGATGTGGTGGCAGTGGACAACGGACTCATTCCGCTTGCTCTAGGAAAAGAGAACTGGCGCAAACCAGCAGTACTTACTATTACAGATCGCAGGGAGATATGGAAGAGCAAGTTACTTGTTTAGTGAAGACAACAAACTAATATAAAAAATAATAACTTGTATTGGCCTACAAGTATGTATCCACGCCACCTGTACAGGAGGTAATTATTTATTTGTCTCCTATTTAACACCAGCTTAAGTAAATGAGATTTTAAAATCCTTATGTTAAAAAGTAAAATTGAACCAAGTTTCCCTTGTCTACAGGATGTATATTCTTGTTTAAATTATAATCTGGTAGACTCCACCTCCATAGAAAAGGTAATGCTAGATGAACTTCATCTTTCACGCAAAATAGGTTTAATAATAAAATATAAATAATTTTATTTAGTAAAAGTAAGGTAATCCGAACTGCTTAACGAAGGCCATTGGTCTTTGCGTAATTTATAACTATTTTTGACTGTTTAAATTATATCATCATCATCGGGGCTCATAAACGTACTATTCGGTGCGATCCTTCTATAGAGTTTCTTGAAGGGAAATTAGCCTACTATACCAAGCTGGCCAGATGGGTTAGTACAGGGTTTTGTTTAGAGTTTTCCCTCTGTCGCAGTGGTGTTATTTACCTCGCTTACTTCTTTGGTCGCCGCTTACGAGGCTGTCCCTCAGGATTTAATGGGGTAGTGATAAAGTATTCTTAATCAGCAGCGTGTCAAGCCGAGTTCAAGTAACAGGAACTGGCGACGCAGCCATGGGTTATATTACACTAACCATTTGAAGCCACGTTTGACCACTTAATAACTCATAATCTATTTAACATAAATACTCGAATTTTTATTTATATAATATAACCCTTTTGATTAACTAGAACCTCGAAATTCATAAATACAGCTTAAACAGTCACCGAGATAATACCGAGATAAAACAGTCAGTCAGTGATAAAAATCGTAATTTTTATCACTGACTGACTGAAATATAGATCAAAAACCTAACCCACTTCCCGATGAACTAGGAAGTTGAAATTTAGCATCCAGCTGGGTAATTGTGTGCATGAAAAGGAAAAAATTAAAAAAAATGTAAATATTTTCCAAACAATTGATTTTTATTATTACCTACCGCCTTTTAAAATTATAATATTTTTTTTGCAGGGGAAGAGGTTCCATGATGAAAGGTCGCTTTTGTCATTTTGCATACCAGATTATTTTTAAAATTTAGATAGCCCAAATAACACAAACTGCAACTCGCAGCGCTGGCTTAGCTATCTGACATCATTGCTAACAATTGTAAGAATTCTATTACGATAAAAATACATTGTTACACAATCTTACTACTCAGGTATATTTGAATATGGTAAAACTCTGTAATTTTCAAGATCTCAAGTCATTTTGAAAATGTACAATATCACTACCAAAAATGTAGATTACGTAAGGAAGGATTTATTAATGAATGGACAATGCGCTCTAATATTTCTAATGTTCAAAAAAATGTACAAAGTAGCACAAAAAGAAAGCTATTCAATATAAACGCAGGAAAAATATTAATTTTACAGATCACTTTTGAACGATGAATAATAATAATTTGTCACAAAAAGTAATGTTATAAGATATGTTGACCTTAGTATATATATACGCTACTATATAGTAACTTGTGTATAAAATAAAGAAGATAAGTTGTCTATCAAAATATAAGAAAACTTGGATGTGAAAACTAGCTAAGTCAAATCTTTAGGATTATCTAGAGAACTTGACAACCATTTAGATCTCAAGTCTTTTGTCGGCGTAATCGATAAAAACATATTTTCTTAATATTGAACTTGGCTCCCATTTTCACATTTATGTTTTTGATGGGACACCTGTTTAAATGAATAAACATCTTTCATACAATAAGTTAAAAATCATGAAATTTTATAGGTTGTGAGTCAAGTCCCACCTGGTTCTACATTTTTAACAAAGTACCTTACTGATGTATTCTAAATCTCTATAACATTGTTGAATAATCTTTATCGATAGCTACCTGATACAAAATTTAATGGTTCCATATTCAACAACAAAATGAAAAAATAAAGAATTTTACAAAACATGTGTGATTTTCTGAGATGGAGTGATGGAGTTTAAAAATTCCGGAGATGTGATTGAACTTTTGCACTCATCTCAGATATCATAAAAAAAAACTCAAATTAAATATAAAATTGTTAAATCCATTATTAAAAGTTTTATTAATTTAAGGTTCTGATACCATACGAAAAAGGTAATCAATAAAGTTTCGAATAGAAAATATTTAAATAAGTTACATTGTTTAGAAACAAATAAACAGAAATATTGAAAGTTTTGTTCTCATTTCGCTCTATGTCAACACAATAAGTACAAACCTACAACATCCCAGACCCGTTAGAGCTACAAAATATAAGTAAACAACGATATGCAGACTCGCTGGTTTGAATCCCTCTGGATTCAAACCAGCGAGTCTGCATATCGTTTTGATCTTTCTTTTATATTGGGGCTGACAGGTCTTTTGATGCAGCTTATTTATTAGCAGCTTACAAATTGTATTATATTAGGTAGGTTATGTTATACATATAGGTTAGTGTGGCCATTTGTGGTCTGTAAATAAAATTAATTAATTATTAATCATTCTCCAGTATCAGTATTTAAATTTTTTTTTTAAAGATTATTAGCAACATGAGTCAGACATTACTAGTATTCTTGTCAACCCAATAATGTATATGGGATCGACACAAACATGTTTTATTTCGAGTGGTATGTAGAAGAAGAAGACATGCTGTAAGGGATTTTACTAAGTTTTATCTCCGGCCCACGTCAACCCTATGTCAATGTTTTCATTGTTTGTCTTCTGCCAGGTTTAGATTTTAACATTCAATAAACACCTAACAAGCGGGCACAAACTAAATTACTTAATTATTTAAAATATTTCTTCAATATTTCAGTCAAATGTCGATGTCGGCCAATTCTAAAAGTACAACCCTACATTTTTGTATAATCTAAGGCTACTCCATGTATTCATATGTCAATGGTTTTCAGGTTTAATGAAAAAAAAAACTATTTCTAATGAACGGAATGGGGTCTTTTATTCTCATTATATTACCTAATCACGGCTAGTTAACTTAAATGATGATTTGAATTTGAAAAATACATTTATGTACCTAGTTTGGATTAATTTAATTCATTGTGTTATGTGTATAATTTCGTTCCTGAAGTAGAACTTTTGTGTCTTTGGATGCATTGGTCTATGTATTTCCTATTCCATAGATTATAGATGAGACAAAACTATTAGCATTGCCTGTAGTAGTTGCTTAACCAATATACTGTACTTCTAAAATACGGATAAAAAGCTTAAACTTACTAATGTTACAATCGAATAGTCTTGGATTACATCCATCGGATTATTACAAGAATAGCGTGTGCCTAAAATTATAAGTAACGGACGCGCTACGGCTGCAGGGGACCGGTTGATTCTTTACATAAAATTTCAATGTGTTCTGGAAATGGTTTGCAAAGAGGACGTGGTATCATGGTTTAAAGAATTGGAAAGCTATAAACGCATAGACGCGATGTGTACATTATTAAATATGTGTTTGCCATTTGAGCTACGTTTCATTGGCACATACCTAGAGGAACTAGGCAAGCGGGACTTTCAGGAGTTGCGTGGTGCCGAATTGAGAGCTAACAATCCCACAGACTTGGCTGCGGACATTGGAGGCGCTAATACAGACCCCAGGACAAGACGGAAAATGGCCTTATATGTATCATTATTACGTTCTTGTAATTTCGCGTGTGCCACTACATTGTATAATGCTATGGTTAGTTTGGAGCAATGTGGATTGTTGAAAGGCTTGTACGGTGATCTCCTAGAAGAAATTTTATTGCTGTACACTATGGCATTACATCATCCAGCATTTACATTTGATCAAAAATCACATTTTGGTGAAATTTTAGAAAAATTAAAAATGGAAGATCAAAGAATACAATTTCCAGAGCCACAAGAGCATATAAACGTTGTGCCCGTGAATGCATGTCATACACCATCTAGTATCACAGCGAATATGTCAATCCCTCCACCAAGTTTGTCCACTTTAGGGCCACCTCCTGGTCTGATGTATGTTAAAACAGCTGGAGTACAGGTCAGTATTGTCATATTCATTAGTACATGGTAATAAAAATTTTAAATATTGCGTCCTACATATCAGGAATTTAACCATATATGATTTATTAAAACATTGTCATAATTTAGTTGGTAGACTGTATTTGGTACTTGACGTAAATAAACACTATTGATGGCTTGATAATAAATAAACATAGATGTCTTGTTCCAACAGTAGTGTTGTGAATGATTCTTAATGAGAATCTGATATGAATTTTATAGTCAATAGCTGTCATGTGTTGTAGGATAAAAATACTATAACTGCAACTATCTAAGTTAAGATTCTTATGCATTTTGTACTATTCTTACAGTGTGTATTAATGTTATAGATAGGTGTTATATGTTTATAAATGAGAAGTATTAACTATAGAAATTCATTTCTAATAAGTTTGATTATGATAAAATCATCTATGACAGACAGTACTAGAACATTTTGATTACTAAATGTGTTAAAGATGTTCCAGCTAAGCTTAGTTTATTAAAAATTACCATTTAAAGTTGCATTTTGTATCTTGTGTTCTACCGGTCATAAGTCCATTAACATCACAATGATCACATCCAACTTTTTAACTAAGAATGCAAATGCAAGAAAATTTAGAAGATTTGGTCACTACCTGATAAACATAACAGTATAGCGATGCTCATTTTCTATGTATTAAACAATTCCAACAGAGTAGATATTTGTATGATTCAACACCTCACAAAACTAATCAGTTGAATTTAAAAGCAGTATTATAATTTATTCATGGTTGGTATGGCCACTTAACATTTTGTATAATACCTCCTGCTAAGATAGTGATGTGTTTAGTTTTAGCCTGTAATTTGTTTTTTTTTTGTTGATCAATCAATGAACAATGCATGGTCTAACTCGAAGGAGTTTATGTTGCATCTTTATGTTAAAACTCTTTTTGTTCAACTAATAAATTATAATAACTGAATCATACAAGTAGCTCACTTCTGGTGCATGTAAGCATTGCTTAGGCTTTAAATATAAATGCCATATTTTATTGAAGTGAAAACTTCTTTAGGCACATGGGCACTTTTGGTATGGGGAAAAAGCACTGAACTCACGTGACCGTCACTCTCAGTTGAAGTGAAAACTTTTTGAAGCGAAAACTTCTTTAGGCTTGTTGGGCACATTTGGTAGGTGTGTAATGTAATAATATTCACTTCTGATGTGCAGTCTTATGACTGACTGTTTTTTTTTCTAAGTTCATAATAATACTATTAACTTAAAATAATACCGTTATTCAATGAACAAGTGTTTTCATAGGATCATTTGTTTACATTGTTATCAATACTAAAAAAAATAGACAAATGTTTGAAATATAGTACATCTTTCATAATATATATATAGTCATGGTAGCATTTTAAATACAAAACTAAAACCCTGGCCAAAAGGTCAGTATTTGCAACTTATATTATTTTAAATTTTGGCTTTTATTAAATACTTTCATAAAACATCTGTAAGGCAATTTAAATTCCATAAAACATCTTGAAATTGTAATGTCTACAAGTATTTGTATTTTTTTATTTTAAATAAAGTAAACCATGTAGTTCAGAATAAAAGACAGCTTCAAAGTTGTATTTTTTAAAGGAAAAAAAGTTGCATAACAATACAAAATCAGTATAAAGACAAATATTTCTGTGATATTTTATATTCCAAGCTTGACTTCTTGTCAACATGCAGAGTTAACTAAAGTTTTTTGTAAAATATTATATTTGTAATAGGGTCCTTTAAGTATTACGTAAGCACTAAAGGGGGGTCTTTGCTTATTTTTGATGACATGGGGGTGGGGGGGTCTAGATGGTGATTACGTCAGCAGTAGTTATTTACTTTTTACACAAATGGCAACCCACACACTCACACACAGTCTATGTTTGAAAGCGAGACGCATTTTCGGGGATTCCTAACAAATAATGTATACATGTATACATTTAGGTACTCCTTAGAACCGAGTAGGGGAATTACCGCGCGCTTTTCACTTGTCCTAATTCCTTACGCCAATCATGGTTTCGTTTCTGTTTCGTTTCGGAGCTTTGCTTACTTTAGCTGACAAGGGGGATGGGGGAGTAAATAATTGTAATAAATCTGCTTACGTAATACTTGAAGGCCCCAAATGTTATAAATTTTTTTTATTAAAAAAAAATATATGTATATTCCATATTAACCATCTGAAACCCAAATAAGAATATTTCATCAGTACCAAGCTGCCTATAAATATCTTGTCTGTTGATATTTTTAAACTTTTTATTATAAAACAAATTGTAGTTTCTGTTTTGTAACTTTTAAATAAATCATCCTCTTCCCAAATTTTAGAGATATAAATGTATCTAGCCATGTTGTACTCTTTATGGCTTACCTGCTAAGAGAGGAATTCCTCCAACTTACAGCACAGGACACACCATAGGACCACAGTTAAAAAGTTACTCAAAAAAGTTATGGTACAGCAACTTTCTGTTCAAAACGAGCTGATTAGATACCTTCAGCCTAAAGAAAATAACAGTCAAAGAACAGCGGAGGTACAGCAGATTTCTGCTCAAATTAAAGGTGATTTAGGAATCACTACGACTGCAGAAAGCAGTCAATTTAGAGCTGCCTGATTGTAGAAGCACTTTCGCTGAGCCCTGAGCCAATGAAGGGAAAGAGACCACTTATTTCAAACACAATTAAGGAATGTTCAGTCTGTATCATGTGTAACATATTTCAACCTAGACGAGGCGATGATTTCTGTTGGTCTTGGAAATTTTTCCAATAGATTATTTGATATTAGATAATTTATAAAGTCCTTCAGAATCATGAATCAATTTAATATACATGCCTGAAAATAAAACTATGAAGCAATCTGTAATTTTATGTTTGTTATTTAATTTTACCTTTCTTATTTATACAATTTTGGGAGTTTTACAATCTCAAGATGTCTCAAGGATGTTTTTTTTTGCATTTGAAGAGTTGAAATCGTAGGTTGAAAATGCTTCATTATCCACTGGCCAGTTCCTCAATTTTGTATTCCTTATGAGAAAAAGTGTGGCAGAATGCTTCCACAATGTTTCAAATACCTACTTGAAATTGTTTACTAGCACTAACTATTACAGCTTAATTACTCATTTTTCCAAGGAAAAGATGATCGAATCTACGATAAAACGACTAGAACCTTATTACAGTATTTTCATTTTGTTTCAAATCTACCCTCAACTTTGTGTAACTTTAAATATTTAATCTAAGGAAAACATTGTAGAAATTCATGATTATAAATTTATTAAGAATGAAATTATGATTATATAGATAATCATTTATTAATTAATAATCATCATAATTCTTAAATACAATATAAAAAAAACTCTTATTCAGTTGCAGGAATGTATTTGTTATTGATAATGCAGATTATTGAAAAGAAAAAGTTAATACAGCAAATGGTTTTAGACCACGCACTTTCTGAATTGGATTATGATGAAAGAGCATTTTTTTTTTAAAGACAACTCCCGCATTAGGATTTCGATTAGATTATTGTACTTCTATTTGCCAGCAATACCTTAATAGAAGGACTTATGTGCGAAGAGTTTTGAGACATATCAAATTCTGAGAATGCTATAACTCTAAAAAAAATATGAGACATTGCAAAATGTTTCAGTTATTACCTAGTGTATTATTATTATTTTTTAAGTTGGTTTAAGCATAAAGAGTATGACTGTAATAACATGCATGCATTTAAGTTTGATAAAAAATCCACATATATAAGAAAAAATCATGTATTCCAACATATTATTATCTCGTTTTTCAGCCATCTAGTACAGAGCCAGTGCCTGAATTGAGTTCCCCACCAGTACTAACGGGCCCTACGGGAGTAGTACCTATGTTGAGAGATGTTCCACATCCACCACCTGGACTACCTCTGCCCCAATATAATATGGGAGAATACATGGGACATAGTCCATGGCCTGGAAATGTTCTTATATCACCTATCAATCAACCCCTTGAGGTAAGAGATAAAACAAATAAAAAAAAAGTATCTTGGACAATTTTATTCAAATTGTAATTACTTATATTTTATTAAATTATTACACATATACAACTATTATTACAGGTAACAACCTAATACAAAATAGTGTAGTCACAATTTTATTTTTTTAATTTTAGATTACATATTTAATAAGTGGCCGTGCTAATTCGTTCAGTGTAAATGAGAATCGCGCGAGAACTTCTTATTATTTACATAGCATATAAAAAAATGTAGTATAGATTAAGCAAACTATCTGAGTTATTCTAATTAACGAAAAATATAAATTCGAAAGGTATATTTTTGCGCAGGTTCACCAGTACCTATAGAACAATGTATCAACATGAATAAAACAGATTTAAGTATCAAGTTTCTCGCTAGTTAATTAAAACTACCAGAACTGCAACAGAGAACGAAATCTACTCCTTGGCAGTAATCCTTATTACAATTAATGCATGAGGCCATATTTAAGTCATTTAATTAATATATTTTACGAATTGCTAACACTAACAGATAAAGAAATTATACTTTGTTTATTTACATTAATGTCCTTTATGCTGAGTACAGTGCGGGTTCACATCCTGCATTTAAAAGGCAGCAATAATGAGTAACATGATATTTATCAGAAGCAATTTGGTTTGTCAATGATTATGTAATGGTCTTACAAGTTCTTTATGTTTTCAGTTGTATTTAACCATTTGGAATGTTTAACTACAGACAGTGAATTGTACTAATAATTTGCAGGTAATTAATTATACACCTGCAAGTGGTGCCCCAACTTCGCCCCTAGTGTCGTCTCCGGGCGACAGCCGCCCCGCCTCCCCGCGAGCCCGGCGCCGCGCTTCCCGCGAGCGCTCGCCTCCGCCCCTGCCTACTGCCGTTGGACCGCCAGAACAGCCTATGCTTCCCCACCAATTAGCCGCTAATTTTGAAAATCTCTCTGTCGCTGAAGTAAGTCACTTTTAAATTTAAAGGTAACTTACAGTTTTATGTAATTACTAGCCGTCCCAGCAGTTTCACCTGCGTTTATGGTCACTGCTCCGCTCATATTGATCGTCGCGTGATGTTATATATCTATCTAACACTGAAATATTTTTTTAAATCGGACCAGTAGTTCCTGACAACAGCACATTCAAGCAAACATACAAACAAACTCTTCAGCTTTATATATTAGTATAGATATGTGTGGTGTGTGGAATAAAAAACATCAAGGTCTACCAATTCTGGCATTTACCTACAGATGTATACGTACTTTATTAATAGGCCATATAAACCCTTGACCTATTTTGTTAAGTCTTAAAGATTACGTAGGAATCAGATTTCTTCTCAGATGAATATATTACATTCCACTGTTATTAATATCTATGAACCAATGTGTAGTTCTGTGATGCAATAGTATGACTTAACTTGAACAATATAACAATTGTATTTTATTACATACTAGCAACCCGCCCCGGCTTCGCACGGGTAGTAGAGACATCTTCAACAATCATCATCATATGTCAACCAATTTACGCAAAACGTTAACAAATTATATACTTAAACCTTCCTCATAAATCGCTGTATCCATTGGTGAAAACTGCATGAAAATCCGTTAAGTAGTTTTTAGTTTATCACGGACAGACAGACAGACGCGGTTGCATGTGCATGTTGACGTGTCCGAACAGAGGATGAGTAAAAGATGACGGTTTCTGGATGTGTGTAAAGGCAAAAGATTTATATTGTCCCGACTTCGAATACATTTCGGTAAGATGATCTAAATTCTTTTAGCGGTTAATGATTCTAATCGATCACTATGAAAGTCAGAGTGTGGATCACTACGGAAGTCAGAGTGTAGAAGATTTTGATGTTCTACTGTGCCTTTTCAGATACGTCATAACATGGCCGACGAGAGATTACGCGAAATTAGCGCAGTGCACCAACAGCAGTACCGTTCCTTGGAAAAATTGAACGGAGTGCGGCGGTTAACGGGCGCTTACGGCGCGCCACCGCGCTCGTCGTCAGACAGCGGCTCGTCCGCGACGTCGTCGCCGCCCGACACGCCGGCGCCGCCGCGCCGCGCCACGCCGTCGGCGCCGCCGCCGGTGCCGTTCCTGCCCTACCCGCCGCGCCCCTTCGCCTACCCCACGCCGCCGCCGCCCACGTACCGCCAGCCGCCGCCGCCCTTCGCCAACGGGGAGCCCTCCCCGTTCGCGGCGCCGGCGCCCTACGCCGGCTTCGTGTCGGTGCTGTACGCGCCGCCCAAGCTGTCGTGCTGGAACTGCGGCGCGGCGGGCCACGCGGGCCACGAGTGCAAGGAGCCGAGCATGGAGGAGATGACGCGCGCCGGCGGCTACCAGCTGGACTTCGGCGGCGCGCCGCCCGAGCCCGCCGACAAGTAGTGCGGGGTCGTCCCAGTGATCTGTCCAGATAAGTACCAAAGTGCGAGGTGGACGTTGTAAATATTAGTCCCGATGGATTTATTTTACTGTAGAACGAATTATTAGGTTGATATGTCGAAACATTAATTGGCGAACGAGCTAACTCCATTTCGGTATTTTTTTCAGAACACTAAAAACTTTAAAAATATTGTTTTGCAGACTTACTTAATTACTTATTGACAAGAATAAAAAAAAAATTGTTTTCTTTTCGCTAATATTATTAATATTATAATATTTGAGACCTTTTATTATAATATTACAGCGATTTTTTAAGTTACCTGTTTGTTATTACTTAAAATGGAGTTGACTGGTTTGCCAATTAAGGTATCGTTGTGGTGTTAATAACTTGCGCTTATCAAACTAATTTATTAAAAGGAGGAACTCTTATCTATAATGTTTGAGAGTAATTACACTTTCTATGTATTTACCGCTACTTTGTAACATTCCAACTAATCCACGTTTTTGGAAATTTAAAACCCTTATATCTATAATCTCATCAAGAGTTATTTACGGACAAATTTATTGTTAATATTATGAAATTTATTATAAGACATGAACCCCATAAATATTAAACAAGAATTAATCTATTATTGTTAAATTTTATAAATGTTTTACATAAATAAAATAAATATGCATACAGATATAGACAGTCTTTATGATTTTCTTTTCCTAATAAGCAATGTATAATAAATTGAAAGTGGAATTACTAATGAACATTATAATATGCATGCACTTGTTGTAAAGAATGTACAGGGAATTCCATTGAAATATCAGTGTTTATGTTCAAATTGGCAGCTTAACAGCCTAGATGTTAAAATTAAATACTACATTATGAAATTGGTACAAATTAACACTTGAAGTGATTTGTTTTAATTGACTAACGTGTTTCAATGTTACATGCGTGCCATATATTGGTGTTTAACTACTTGTTTCAAAGTAAGTGCATATGTGGATAACCAATTGTTTATTTAGAAATGTGTAAGTGAAAAAGTCCATCAATTCATAGTTTTCCCATATTTCTGTTTGTGTTATTTTATATGGTTATTAATTAAGGTAGTATTAGAGCAATTTTTTATGCTTAAACAAATCATACATAGTTATTAGTGCAGACAGAAGCAATGCTAAAGGAATAGAAGTTATGAGTAGTTGAAAGTAATGTCATTTATTTCTAATAATTAGATAAAATTGCCCATAATTAAAGTAATGCACATGACAGTTTTTAGTACATCATTTTAGTACAAATTAAAATTTGTGAGAGTTGAAGAAACTTATAAGATTTATTAGTTAAGATATGATTTTTTTTAAACTATTGTAATAGTAATAAAAGTACTACAGTTATTTGTTTGTTTTTATTAATTAATTATAAAATAAAAAGTAAATGTGGATTACATTAGGTCTACTAAATCTATTTGATAATATTTAACTGGGCTAAGCTGCTATTTTCCATCTGTAAGTTGAGATACTCTGGAATTCCCTAAGAGCCCGTATTATTTCAATTTTTTTACAACTTTGTATGCAATTCGTAAACATCAAAATATGTAAATATAATGGTAACTTCTAACTATTTAATATAACAGTTCAAAGTCAGAATGTGAGGAATTTTACACAAAAGTACTGAATTTGTTTCCTTTGTCCCAAGACTGATCTCTAATACTAGCTAATTATTGGGCTGCAAAACAAAACAATGCTGAGCGTTAACCAATTTTAGAATTGCGGACTGTTTGTTCAATGGTTGAGAAAGCCTTAAAGTAAATAATATTGACTGGCCACATGTTGATGTGAACGTACCTAGTGACGCAAACCATTTTATACATATGAGTTGAACAAGGGATTATTTTGATCAAGCTCACGAAAATGCAATGCTCTTAATTAATGTTTATAATAATAGTCATTGTAAATAGTTACAAATAAATAAGAAAGTGGGCACGTCGCATCCGATGTGTTCATATTTTGTAAATAGTTCAGTTTATATAAATTAGTTAATATTTAGAGATTGACTATATTTGTAAATTACATTGTAATAATTTGAGTGTCCCTATATAGAGTATAATATTATTGTTTCTCTATGATCACTGTCACAAATCACAATTTGCATTTTTGAAGTCCCAGTTTTGATAAAAATTTCAAATTAGGAGGGTTGTATAATTGTTTTTGCATAAATGTAAAAAAGAAAATGTTTTTTTAATTGAGTCATATGAGTCGCGCGCATGGGTGGGTGCTGGGTGTTGTCGCTGTGGCCGATAGGTTTAGCTTGCCGATGTCTTCGATTGATGTTTTTACAACTACTTGCAACAAATATATTCTCTTGGAGTTACTCACACCACATCCCAGTGACAACCACCGCTGTAATGTGAAGAGAATATGTTTATTTGCGTTTAGTGATGTTATTAAATAGTATAGCTCTAAACAGTCATAAGGGACTTTTATTTTGTAAGATACATATTATGTCACTCCTTATGAAGGTTGTAAGTCCACATAACGTAACTTTTATGTTATTTATATCTTAACAATTTTATTATGATATTAAAGCAAGTTGAAGTATAGATTATACATAGAAAACGTAACTTAATATTTGTAACTTTATAAATATGCCTGTAGCCTAGCCTCAGTGTGGTACCGTTGATGCAATATATTATGTTAGCATTACATGCAGCATATCAGTTGAGTGTTATATTAATGTGGAGTATCTTACAAATTGTATTCTCAAATGCCTTCAATGTACATTTTTAGTAAAATCGGTGAAGTACAACTAAAGTTCTGTTTACACATAGGCAACAAATAATTATAAAAAAGTCGAAAATGTCTGCAGCTTTACTTTGATTAGTGGAGTATGAGAATATTTTTTTACTTTGTACAGAATGTTATAAATGTGATAAATAATTTTGACATAATTAGAAATTGTGATTTAGTAAGGTGTGTAGTTTGTAAAAAATAAATAAAAAAAACTCGCTTTACTAAATAAATTATACTATCTTTACAGCCATGTAACGTTGTTTTCCCACATTTTTATATTTGGGTACTTATATATTCTAAGCTGTTGTACCTATTGCTACTATAAAAACAGGTTTCAGGAAAATAAATGTTTCGGCCCAGTATTGACAGACCTTTGTATCCCACCAATGCTGTGAATCATTTGCTTCCTGACAAATAAACAACCAAAATCTACCATTTCGTTTTTTATTCATTGATTATCGCGGATGTAGAGGCTAATCCAGTGTTTCACCGACCCGGGATCCATTTAATTCATAAATTATAATTATCGTACTCGTTAGCTACGATGTAGATTACTGCATCCATTGATAAATACATAAAAAAACTGTTCTGACATATGTACATGTTTTTGGCATAAAAGAAATCGTAACAGAAGATTGAGTAGATAGTTAATGTAAAAGAAAAGAGCCCTTGTGACTCTTGAGTAGCAGGTGTTCATGGGCGACGGCAGTCATTTACCATCAGGTCTGCTCGTTTGCCCCCTATAATATATATAAAAAAAAAATTGTTCAATCAAAATATTTACTTTTACAATTTATTTTGAACCTAAACCAAAAAAAGAAGACTCATTCTGAATGATGATGATGATGAGAAATTTAATGCCGTCCTGGATATAGGTTTTTTTAAAAAAAGATCTTTTTTCTCGGCGTAACGTCTATTTTTTTTATGGTGAAAAAAAATAAACATTACCATGACAATTTTTTTACCGGAAAAGCCGAAAAGCTGTTGTTATATATCATTAAAAATAGTTTTTGTGTGAAAGTTGACTGTCGTACATCGCAACCGCAAAGTTAAGTTTGTCTTTCGGAAAAGACGGGCAAGAACTTTCGAGAATTGATGCCCGAGATGGAGAGGTAGTACGTATTTACATGCAAGTTTGTTTACTTGCAGAACCCTCGGTGCGCGTGTCAGACTCGCACTTGTCCGGTTTTCTTTTGTTTGTCGACGGTACTTTATGGTTGGGGTTTCCATTATTACATACACAACCAGCATTAGTCTGCGAGCATCACATGGTTCAATTTTCCTTGATATCGTTTTCAAGAACACCTATATCTTGCAGAAGTCGTTCTCCTTTTTCATCACCCATAGCTCCTATATTTTCGAAGAAAAAAGCTAATTGCGAATCCATAAAATGTATTTTCAAAGACGTTGCATTTCATTACAAAAGCTTGCAATATTTTCTAAATAATATCAACATATTGCCGAGATTAATAATTCCCTAAAAAAAATTCAGTGTCTGGAAAGAACGAAGTCCAGGATTCCTTTTCAATATCATTTAGGCTTGAAGTGAATGCTTTATCTTTTATTAACTTTCTGGTCTGGAAAAATTGTTGATTCAAAAGCTTAGAAATAGAAATTATCTACAACTTATACATTTTACATAAAATTTTTCGATAGGTCTAGTTCCGCTGGAAATCGTGAAAAACCCATACTAGAAAAACCATACACCACCCCTAAAAATTCACCCTATTTCACTCTCTCACATCAGATCGACTAATTTATTCTTCCTGTTGTTTCCGCTATATTATCTTTCCCTTCTATAATGTTTTATGCTGTTATTTTTTTTCCTTGTTTTGCTTATTGTGTATCTGGCTTATAGTTCCTTCAAAAGTCTATATTTTGTCAGATCTGATAGTTCTTTCCGTAAAAACTTTACCACAGAATGTTGCTGTACTACGTAACTGTACTGTTTCATAATGCTTGGAAGTTTAGTGAGATGGCGTTAGTCGTTGCTAAATGTTTACGGAAATTTTAACCTAAGGACAGCAGGCAGAATATCTCGATGATAAAAACGCTGTCGCCAATTTGAAAGTGTACAGGTAGGCAAGGTAGGTTAGGCTATTCCAAATTATTAATTTCAAGAGCATTGTAGAACGTTGATGTTTTTAAATATGCTTAATTGTGTCATTACTGTCATTAGTTCCGGCATCTATAAATGTGAAGTGGTAGTTATGTGCATCGACTATAGAAAACAACACCACACTATAAATGCATATGTACCTAATATAGTCGGCAGCTTTGTGTGGTGGATTCTGTATTAAGACGTGTTTCCTGTCAATAGTTCCATAGCAAAAAGGATATTGCCAGCGATCTAAAAATTATTTCAGTATTTTCATCCGTTGATCTCTTGTGAATCTAAATCACCTAAACAAATAAACAACGTGCGATATGTGGAATCCCTCAACTTCTCGTCACCTCGAATATGAAGAAAACTATTTTGCCGGCTGTATACCAACACAAGAAAATACTGGACAACATTACGAAATACTTGCAAAATGATTATTGTGAACTTAAATACATGACATACCGTTTAGAAATTAAAGACGGGTTTCACTTACCATAGCATACAAATCAATACATCCTTTGAAAATAGAGAAATCGTGTATCTGGTACTTTAAATGACTCTACAAGCCTTGGGTAGTAAGTTATCACCGATAGCCAAGAACTTAGAGATTTTTCTACTTTAATCAACGGCGAAAGCGCTTCACGCATATTGGTATCACATTTTTGGATAAGCGGACTTAGTGGTACCTTAACCTTATGTAGAAAAGTATCAAACTAATCTGCAGTCATTCTTAATTGTTTTCTAAAAAGTATAATCAGGATTTTCTGAACAAAGTATTCGAAGCACCCAATACCTTTACGTCGAGAAATCCATCCACATCCCAAAATTTACGTTTTCTTCTTTCCTTTTGTTTCTGCTTCTCTCTTTGTGCTTCGAGCAGTTCCTGAATAATTGAATTACTAAACGGCACGTAAAGCACCTGTTCTGATCAACATTTTCGAAGAAAATGAACTAGTCGCCTGCGATTTTTATCGGCCGGTGTAAAATGGGGTGGCGATTCGATTTTTATAAGCGATGCGACTAGTGACTTGCGACACGGCGAAAATATCCCTCTTTATCCTCCTTGCCTTTCCTAAGATTTTCGTAGGTTGGTACTTTGTGTCCCAAAAACCCCAAAAGTACTTTTCAATGAATAAGAAACGTGTTTTTAGGCTTTCGAGCTACAGCTAATAGGACGAACTATTTAGTACTATGGAATTTCACCAGTTTATTTTTCTCGAGCGGCTAACAACTCGTAAAGGAGTATTTGATTCTTGTACCTACGAGTTGTTCCCCGCTTTCTTTCGCTGATGGCCAAGGGATGTTAGCCCGATGTTAAGTTTGTTATAAGTGCAATAACTACTGTCTACGGCTAGCATATCATTTATATGCAGGAGAAATATTGTTGTAGTCGTGTAGTCTAAAAAACCTGGCCAAAACAACATAAGTACCTCGTCCTTCGGGCAGTTCCCAAGATAGTAGAATCTTCAAAAAAAGATGCCTATACCAGACACGATCGAAAGAAATGCCTTTACTCTCAATGGCTTGCGCCTAACGGCGTGTGAGACAAACAGGAATGTCACCTGTTGAGTCTTTTAAGGTATCTCAAATACTGCGCACTTAGTACATTATTATCCTTGTTGAGAAGAAAGGAAGAAAGCACATTTAGACATACGGTACTTTTTAAAATATATTTAAGTCAACCTATTGTATTAGTTTTAGTAACCTAACTCTTATATAAATAAACACATTACTGAAACTAGTAAAATAGATTAAAGTTTTGTTAAGTATGTATGCATTGCCATATAAAGATATAGGCACAGATTACTAAGTAGTTACTATGTTATATAGGTACGTGATATAGGTAGGTAAATATTAACATAAGACGGTGTGCAACATCTTGTTAATGTATGCCACCGACTGCAATTAGTTAAAATCATAGTTGATTGCTTTTTTTAATGTTCCTATTTCCAGTTTTGTAAGTCGCTTTTTACCCAGCCGGGTTTTAATTTTTTATTTAGTGTGAATAATAAATTTGGATAAATATACAGTATATGCGATACATATATCACCACTCGGCAAAATAAGTGTCATATCACAAATGTTGCATTTGCTCAGCTGTAAAAACATCGTTATTAGCTCAGTGAAAAATGGAACAAAGTTCCCTTTTTCACTGAGCTTTTTTGTTCAATTCACAGGCATAAAAGTCGTGTTTTCTCGAAATAGCTGTTTTTGTATTATGACGCTTTTTTGCCGGGTGGCGATATATAGACATAGCGATATCCTACTAATATGGTACACAATATTTTGTTTGTCTTTACAGTTTACAGGCCTTTCATATTTTACTGCTGTCATATTGCGGTAATTTTCATGTTTAAGGGTATAAAAATACCACATTCTTACATATTTATTTATTAGCTATTAAAAAGTAGAATTCTTCTTTTTATTATTATTATTTTTTATTCTTGAGTGGGGTTCAGAAATAAACGGAATTATTAGTTTTCAAAGTTTGTCGTACTCATTGGAAAGAAAGTTATACGTACTTCGGTAACTAATTAATTATCCACCAATCTTTTCTAATATTCATTGGTATATTAATAAAATAAAATAAGGCACAACAACCTTTGACTTTCGGTCTGTTTTTTAATACGATTCACCAACCCTTAATTCTGTACGTTTGTATAGGTAGGTCCACTAACTGGGCGACCGAGCTCTGCATGGCGCATGGCGTTTTGTTTTTGGAAAAAATATTTAATTAAAAATTTCAAAGCAATTGTCGAGATACACGAAATAATTATACATATTATATATACTCAGAGGCATATTTTTAACCTTCCACTCTAAAATTGCATACCTGCGTTTGTTTACAATAACGTATGTTAAGATGTAGTTCTACAATAAATAAAACAATTAGATACTTTTATTTTTGAGATTTTTGTTTGGCATTAATTTCTTTAGTGGAAGTTTAAGATTGTCACTCTCGTTTTGCGTATCAGTAAATTTGTTTTGTACGTACGTTGCTTGTGATTATTTTTTTTGCGAGAGTTGGCACTGAATACCTAAACTAGGTCAATATTCAGTGACTATAATGACCAGCTCATACTTCTTACCTGAACCCAATCAAACATGTCTGGGGTAATCTCAAAATCAGGTTTGAAGTCATACTCCAGCCCATACCAGAGATATCAAAGCTGCAACTGTTGAGGAGTGGAAGAATATTCCCCAATGCGATATTCAAGACATATTGGACGGGCTTCTAAATCGATTACAAGAGGTTGTTAGGGCCAGGGGAGGAAACGCACATTATTTAATGTGATATTAAAAATGCAGATTTTTTAAAATAAACATTTTAGATACCTATTTTTGTGTGTTTGTAAGGCACCGAATTACGAGGCAAGTCAAACGCTATCTTTTATTTTAAATCGGTTTACCAAACGATATTGCAACTGTTGTTTTTCCGGGTCTACTACGCGGAATGTATCGGGTACGTTTCCCTCTTCCGCTACCGCGATCGTCAATGGCGACGCCGGCGCGCTCCTGCCGCAGTTTTGTTTTTTTTTACAGTGCTTAAATGATATAATTATATTTTTTTAAACTAGCGCCCCGACTTCAAAGCTCCTTAATTTTTACCCTTAGAGGTGTTTTTTCAAAATTTTAATTCATTCATTGATTTATTTATAAAATACAAGCATCACAGTTTTACACCAAATAGCTAATTATAGGTACTAAAATAAATTACAATGTACAAAACTTACACTAACAAAAAATAAATAAAATGATAATTGTAAACAAAAATAACCTTATATCATAGGAACTATAAAATTACTCTTTGACATTTAACATTTAGATATATATAAATATGTTTTAAGATAATATTTTGCGAGTCAAAGAATATATCTGCATCTGGACAATATTGAAGGAACTCATTGATTCGACTAATTGCTCTAGCAGTGGGCTGTTGTCAGCTTGAGGAGGGCTAATGAATTGATTACAGTAAAATTTTTAGACTATACTTAATCAACTAATTTTTTTTATGTAATCGTCGACCGATAGACAAAAGTTCCTATTGAGTATCTCCCCGTTTTTTAAATCGATTTTAAGTATTAAAAATTTCATTTCAAATTTACATGTTTATTTCTCGCTTTTGAGTGGGTCGATTTGTAATATATCTAAGTTACAATAGTCTAATGGTCAACTGCTCATCACCATCATCCACCATCACATTGACAACCACGTTAAAGTAATCAAATCGCAACCTGTAAGACACTAATTATTGAGTAGTTCTGATGTAAAAAAATTAAGTAAATGCAGAGCAATGCAATAACGACAGAAATAATGAGACAGTTTTTTGTTAGTTCATATTAATTTGCGTTTCACGTCCGAGACATTTTATTTGAAAGGACAGCTGTTACCGCACTAGTGGAAACCCCCTGTGTCGCACGGCATTTTACAAACATACATTAACATACACAAAGTACGTCAAGCCTTGGAACCAACGAAGTATCTGTTAGTCACACTAGTGATGGCTCTATGTGGCAATTGAAACTACAAAATTCGAATCCGTGCATTTTAAAAGTTATATTGTTGTGTCTGAACTTAGATTGTTTTAGAAGTCTACCTTCTATTCTTCTTCGGCAGGGCCGATTAAACCACAGCTGTTCCTGTAGCGCTCTACCGGATTAGAATATAACACACCGAACCAACCAATTTTGCCTCGACAACGGTTGCAGATTCCCAAAAAGTCGATTTGTGACTTCAAAACCACGTTAACAGTGCAGTAAAACTCATTTCAACTCAGTCATATTTTAATAAACTAGCTGAGCCCCGCGGTTTCGCGTATGGCGCCCATTACACGGTAGATTTTGCTGTCAGCCACAATCAAAACGGTGATTGACGAATAACCTATCGTCTAATGCAGTGATTGACTGTTGCATGATGAGATTTTAATGTCGATATTATTTCATGAATCACCAACGAACATCCGTCAATAATGACTTTTGGTAATGATTGACGTTTGCATGATGCAAAATCAATGATTTGTGATTTATAATAGGTTGAAGTACCTATTGTAAATCACCAATCATTGACTTTGCATCATGCAAACGTCAATCATTATATATAATATTTTAAGTTCACAGTTCGTCTCTTCTGGGTAATGCTCGTTTCTCGTCGGGCGGCCAGGGTTGTGCTCTACCTGCCCGTTACCCTAGCTGAGGTAGGCCTCAGCCGGTGGCACGACGTGTTCTGCGCGGGCCTCTTAACCCCAAGCGGGGCAAAGCTCAAAGCACCCCTGAACGCAATGGTGTGGCTGCCTACTGTTTAAGTTGCGGCTAAGATCAGCCGCGGTTCTCGTGGACTTTCTTCCTAGGATATAACAAAGTCCCTGGCAAGCCTCGCTTGTGATTTTAGTCGGTTCGAACCGGTATACCACTTCACCGCTAGGCCCGGTGATGAAAGAAAGGGTTACGCGTACGTACGTGTATGTTAATGTATTTTTGTATTGTTTGCCGTGCGACATAGGGGTTTTTGCACTAGTGTGGTAATAGCTGTCCTTTCAAATAATCTCGGACGTGAAACGCAAATTAATATGATAAAACAAAGAGCAAAGAGCTGTCTCATTATTAGTGTGTCGTGTGCATTGCTCTGCATTTACTCTCAATTTAACTGTAGGTATATAATTTTTTTTTGCACGCACAGTTCGTATTTTCTATCAAGTAATCCGTGAGTAAATTATTGGCTTTAGCTGAAATACAGCGCTGCACCGCCATCATTCGCAATATATGCTGAGCTGGAGCTGCCAAAAGCCTCATAAAGTTTTTATACGTATAAGTATACGTGTAAGGTGGTCATAGAACCGAGCCGAGTGTTGAAATATTTTATTTTTATATTATCTTCTAATAGGTGTGCGTCCAAATTACATGCTATAAAGGGCAAAGTTTATCTTCAAAAAATGGTCTTGATGATGAACTTGTTTAAGTTCGTAAGGATTAATATGCCGTACCTAATAATAATGCTAGCTTTATAATTTTCAATAATTGTTAGTCACAAAAAACCTCATTGTGGCGTATGTATAACGGACTATTTTTAGATGGACTAAGGACCAATATTTTTGTAGAACATCGGATTTATGTATCATTAACTATTACACTGGCACACGTGGATAAAGCAGTTCGGGAGCGATTTTAATTCTGACTTTTTTAAAGAAAAATCAATATTTAAGGCTATCTGAAAGGTGTAACCTAAGGCTAGATAGTCTATGCTATTCCTCATGAATCAGGCTATCATATACAAAAGAGGAAGAATTGGAACTGATAATTTCAGAGATTAGCGCGTTTTAACAAATAAAAAACTCTTCAGCTCTATTATACCATGTGTTTACCTAGAAAAAATACACTCACATCGATAGCGCTCTTCATTGTATTCTGTCCCGTGTGTATTTCTCGTCCCAAACATGAAAAGATGCCTATAAATTTTTTGTACCCGCCACCAGACCAAGATTTCCAACAAGGAAGTGATGACGTAAGAAAAACTTTTTAAAGTCAAGTAATTACTTACCTAACATAAGACAAACGTATATTGCGAACTTGTGAGTGAGTAGATTTCCCTTGTGTAAGTTCAACATTTAGGTGTTCGTCCCATTTTTAAATTTATTATAGATTAGATATTTAACTTTTATTTAGATTAGCATCATGTCCAATGAGATACTGCAATTAATTAGTTATTACATGCATGAATCACATAGCTATTAATCATAATCCAATACTAGATAGATGCATCTATCTAAGTTGTACTTGTACAGCTTGTACTGGTCAATGATGACTGGATTGTTGGCCTAGTGGTTAGTGACCCTGACTGCTATGCTACAGGTCGTACGTTCGATTCCCACCTGATTCTGGGTGTTCTTTGTGTCCGTCGTTTGTATGTTTGAAAAGTCCCTCGCGACACAGGAGTAATTCCTAATGCGGGAGTTGTCTTTTATAAAATAAAAAAAAAAAAAAAGATGTCGTCTAGCACCTTACGGTAATTACGGTAGGTACTAATTAATGCCCCTTTTCATCTCTCTGGCCTCAGCTCAGTCGATAAGAAATTGTTATTTAGCCACTCTACGGAGTACTTGGCGATTTACTGTAATTATTCATCGTCCTGTTTGTTCGCGGGCCAGACCCCGACTAGGCAGGTCGACAAACCTTATGACGGATGATTCCTGCTGTGATGTGCTGCCTAAATACAGGCGGTTGACGTTTTATGCGCATCCGCGTTAGCGGCGCGGTGTTTTGTAATCTTCGATAAATTGAACGGTAATTGTTTGACTAACATGTTTGAGCAAGAAAATATGTAGGGTAGAGAATGGCACTCTGTCAGCCGACCAGCGGGTCCTAGGGGCCGGCATCATATTGTATATACATATAAATCTATATACCTACCTATTACGAAAGGTACATTTATATAACTTAAGCCTTATTTTTTAGACAGTAGTTATATAGAATGTGTGTTTGAAAGTTTTATACCTACAACGCGCAACTATATTTTATTCTCTGTAGTGTTTACTTAGTAACTCCCTGACTGGGGATAAACTAAAACAACTACTATAAATCACACAAATGGTTGTTTCGTATAAGAATCAAACTCATATAACTCGAATTAGTTGGTACCTACAGGGAGGTGAAAAGGTCATGCAGAGACCTTTTTCTTTATGTAATGAGTGTAGTCGATGTAGGGAGATGATAGATAGAGAGATCAGAGATATAGCAATATCATTCGACTCGGTGCAGCATACATTTCCTAATAGATTATTAAATCATATAGAAATATGAATAGCCTAATCGACTAATGGCAACAACTTTAGTTTAATATATCAACTAACTTTAACAGTTGGCGCGAACAGCGGACGAATATCCATATTAAAGTTCTTACGATAGACAGTAATTTTACAACATACTGCAGTGGTTTAGTGGTTTTAGTTAATTATAATATCATGTTCAACATCTTAAGGTAAATGTCAGTGTTTATAGGCTGTGGTAAACTAAAAGCAATATTAGTTGTGGTTGTATAGGGTTAATAGTTTGCAAACCCTTATTAGAAGCAACAATACACGGATCTTGTACCAATTAGGAACATTTTCAGAATTCAGCTTTTCTCCCTTTTACGTTCAATACTGGAGGCTTACTTAAATCAATGCATAAATTGTATTAATCAAATCTGCTTGAGTCCGAGGCGCAGCTTTTTATTCGGTCTGGGATATATTACATTTAAAATTCTATTGATTTGCTTAGTATTCTCTGGTTTCTCTTGAGTGATTGAGCATAAGTCTGACCAAGTTAGTACCTACCTCCACCCTTCAAAAGCCCGTAGTTAGACTGTCTGTTAGTAGACCGTGCATTATCAGACATCTATTTTAGGGAAGGATAATGTTGGCATTCCAAATGTTGAAAGTGTTTAAAGGCACCATTAACGGCTTACTTTTGCCTGCTGATGACTTCTTGTTTATACAATGAACAAGAAGTCATTAACGACAACAGCTGACATAAAATCCATAGGTAAATTAAGATAGGAGTGTCCTGTAACGATACATTTATTTAGGTACTTCAATTTACCTTTACTTAGGCATCTATTGAATCAACTATGATTTGAGTGAAACCGCGGAAAGACAGGTCATCTTAGACTACTACTATATCTAAATAATAAGCTGCACAAATACGAGTAAATGTTTCACCAACCTAACTTAAAGAGTTCTTAATAATGCTCTGCCATCCAAGAATGAACCCTCTTTCAGTGTTCCCAGGAGTGTAATACAAGGTGATTAAGAGTTTTTCCCGTGAAAGGGAATTTGTTGGTACTTTTGTGCCTATTTTGTTAACTGCGGCCATAAATCCACGCTAACTGAAACTATGATAATAGCGTTGGCATATTTAATTAGCCACATGTCCTTGTCCCATGACAGAATTCATTGCTGGTGTTTAGTCGTATCTACATGAGAACATATTACCAAACAGTAATAATGTTGAACGAAATTAAGCTGGGTTGAATGAAAGTACAAGAAATGAGGTAGGTAGGTACTATTACAAATATCGGGGCATAATTATATGTGTGTATCACTTACTTACAATTATATGTGTGTATCACTTACTTATATTTATATGTAGTACATATGCTGCCTTGTCCCTTTACACTTAGGAACACATTAATAACGACTAAATTTATAGAGTAAGTATATCATGTTTTAAACATAAATAACGATTTAAAACTTTCACGCCTCACATAGCGCAAGTACTATTCTGAATGTCTAGTTATCTAGTTTCATCGAACTTTACGTTTAAATCAAAAGTTTTGCCAAGTTATAGGGCACGGAGTCTGAATATAGAAAATAAATATTATGTACATATCCGATGAAAAGATATTTTTATAGTGTAATGTTGGTTACTATTCAACAATTTCTAGAGTGGACAATTAGCGCACTAGCTAATTGTTAATTTATCTACTTGAAATTATAGTCTTACAAAATATATCAGTCGTCAAATTTAATGAATAATTATATTAGATGTTAGCATAATTTTTGCATAAATAGTAATAAAACGCGCCGATTAAGAATTTTGATACCCCCAGTCTGGACAAGTGGGGCGTCATTTTTTTTTCGTATAATATCACTTTTCCAGTACATTTTTCGTCATATGTGACTAAAGCATTTTGTTCTCTTTTCTGTTCTGTAACTAATTATCTTTATTTTTAAATTTTTCAAAATTCTAACGGGCTCATAAACTTAGATGGTTTTTTGAATTTTCTAAGCTGGTCCGACTAGTTTTAGTTGTTTAGATAAAAAATGGCGCATTTTGCAATTAAGGCTAAAAGTAAAAAAATATCGTTAATAGTTTAAAAAGTTTCAAACCGATCTCGCTGAAATTTATGGCACTTTTTAATATCATTACAAGCTACAATTTCAGAAAGTTTCAGATTTCTGCAAACGTTCCTTTCAAAGTTATGAAATGTTAAAAAACAATGCTCTTTTTTACTTTGACCTTCATTTGCACCACCTGCACTTAGCGACTTTAAATAAGTCTTATTTTGTAGATAATTTAATGGAAAACAAAAAAGCTTAGGGCACATATGACGAAAAACGTACTGGAAACGAAATATCTCACGAAATGTAAAAAAAATACGTTTTTTTTTGTTAAATTGTAAAAAAAAAATTACACCCACTTGTCCAGACTGGCGGGTACTGAAATTCTTAATCAAGGCATTTTTTTACTATTTATCCCAAAATAAAAAGGCGTGGTAATCGAAATGTCCATTTTTATCATAAAACAGCTACGTTATATACTAATATATACTGGCCACCTGTAACTTCTTGCAGCCGTTTTTGCATATTTTCAAACTTATAACATTATATTTTAAAACAATATAAGTATAAAATCTATTACAAGTCCGTCCGCTGTTCTTTCTACCCGATTTGCTTAATTTTTTTTAAAAGGAAACGTACCAGATTTGTCATCAAACATTGGAAGGCACCTAACTTTTACCCTTCACAAGTTATACTCAAACGTGATATCCTCTTGTACGTTTATGTTTTTATAGATTTCTTTCTTTCTATATTTTTCTATCTAAAGTTCTAATTGAGGTACGAGTTAGTTTGTTTTGGTCTAAGAGCACTTGATGGAACGAGTTCTTTCATTTGAGCTTTTGCCATTTTAATATTGGTTAAGTTGGAGAGAACCTATGATTAAACACTCAACTTAAACTTACCGCTGTGGAGCAGCACGAGTCCTCTGTCGTATTAGGTCAAATTTTAGCTTTCTACACTTCTTCTACATTAAATATTTCAAATTCACATTTCTAAGTGCGCGAAATTAATGTTTTAAAAATGAGTGCAAAGAAATCTGTTCACGTATTAATTATACATAAAAATAAATATAATAGCTAATCATATCATACAATATTAAACATAAGTTAGGTAATTTATAAAATATTTTCAAAGTGATATATTATAGCGTAGTCTTTAAAGACTACCTTTGCAATGGCGGCACCATTTGCAGCGGTTGGCGAAAACGCCTCTTTTATTTTGAGCAGAAGTTCACGCTTATATGCTCTCTGTTTTTTTGCGAGTCCTTCTGATTAGTAGATGGCACAGTAAAGGAACGCCGAGGTAGACGACAAACCGGTCCTGGGTCGGCCGCGTCTCTGGATTCTTGCGCAGCTGCATAAATGTATACATATTTTGTTTGTCACAGACCTCAGCTGCTTACGTATTGAGCTGAGCTAAGCTAATCTTGATCGGCATCTGACAGCAACGATGTCTCTTCGGGGCTGCGCGTTAGAAAATATTCTAAAATACTATCCAGTATGATCGAACGAAAATTCAGTGCGACTAAGCCGTAATCCAGTCGAAAAGCCGGACAGAAACAGTTGCTTCGGTGAAAAAGTCTGAAAAGTGGTAATTAAGGATACTCATAATGCACATGTCTGTCTAATTACTGCAGCAATGTTCTGAAGACACATAAATACAATAATACATCTATCATAAGAAATTTATACGATGCGTTTAGAGATATTGTTTAACTATTCATAACACGGCATTATGTAGCGGAATTAGGTAGGTGTTTCGATAGGTAAAAGTTTTAAGAGATACAGGCATTTCATTATTCATAGATAAAAAAATGTCGTATGTGTTTTTTACTAAAAAGTTGTCGGAGTGATAAAAATTGTTTATGTCAAACGTGCTTTTAACTTTTTGTATGAAGCCTAACATATTTGCACACATACTACGCCGTTTGTCAATTTGAACGTTCGACTTGAATAAAACAAAACTACTGGATTGTAGAGAACTGAAATTTCAAACTTGTTTTCGTTTGAATCTATAACAAATAAAAAGTTCGTACTGATAACAGTCAGATATTTCCATATAGCTTTTACATATGCGATAATATGGATAGAAAAACATGAAAATGTTTTATTTGACGGTATTTTAGGCATTGTTTCTTTTGTAAAAAATATATATAAAAATTAGATGAAGAAATCATAAATAAATTTATTTTGCAAATTGCAAATAGAGAAGAAACGCATGGAGTACTACAGTCACCTTTGGGATCGCTTTCTTAAGTACGAGTACAATAATCAGAAGGACTACTACTAATCAGAAGTACTCGCAAAAAAGCAGAGAGCATATAAGCGTGAACTTCTGCTCAAAATAAAAGAGGCGTTTTCGCCACCCGCTGCAAATGGTGTCGCCATTGCAAAGGTAGTCTTTAAAGACTATCCTATAATATATCACTTTAAAAATATTTTATAAATTACCTAACTTATGTTTAAATAATTATGTTTAATATTGTATGATATGATTAGCTATTATATTTATTTTTATCTATAATTAATACGTGAACAGATTTCTTTATAGCCCTGGACTTCAGTGCTATTCTACAGCTATCTACCTCTGTGATAAATTTCATCCAAATCCAGCCGTCCATCCATTCATTCTCACAAATTTTCGCCTTTATAATATTAGTAAGAAGACTAGTATATTAAACTTTGAAATAAAAAAAAAACTTATCAATATTCTATAACGTTAACTGCGAGTGGATTGTCTAAACCTGAAGCTACGTCACTCAGTGTCATTGTGGATATTTTGTTCAGTATTCGCAAAGAATGAATTCCTTTCTACAATAAATACTCAAATTTTTAATGGTGGTTCTCAACTTAAATTAGAAACAGAAAAGGCGAATTTTTATGGAGTATTTTTTCCTTGCAATCCTGAAGAACTCTAATTCCGAGCTTCTGGTTCGTCGGACAGTGTTCTGTGTTAGACAGTGTTCACTACTTACTAACTAATCCAGAGACAGCTCTTCGGTCTTGAAAACAGAGAGTCCTAAAACCAGCAAAGAAAGAAAAAGATGAGGTATCGTCAGTTTCGTTATCTAAGGCATACCATAACCCTGGTATTACAACTGAAACAATTTTTGTATTTTTATTACATCTTCGAAAATGTTTATGAATGTGTGTGAATTAAATCATTCCTCTACATAAATTCGTTCATGTTTTAGGTTATAATTATTAGGAGTCCACACGAACGTCCACATTCTTACCTGTGTATTTTTTATGTTATAAATGTTTATAATGCCATAGTTTAATATGGGACCGCTTCCATCTAAAATCTATTCTATCGTGGGAGAGCCATGCTTCGGCACGTATGGGCCGGCTCGACCGGGGTGATACCACAGCCTCACAGAAAACCAGCAGTGAAGCAATTCTGCATAGCTTTTCGCCGAGAGAGGTTACCGGAGGCCCTAACCCTTCCTTCCCCCCTCCCCCTTTTCCACTCTTCCCCTCCCACCTTAAAGGCCGGCAGCGCACTTGTGACTTTTGAGTTGCAGGTGCCCATGGGCGGTGGTAGTCATTTACCATCAGGTGACCCGTTTGCTCGTTTGCCCCCTATACCATAAAAAAACTTGTAAATGAATAATAGTATATTACATCGATAACTACCATACTGAAAACTCTTGATGTTGTCTAGAACTGTTCAATCCAGCAATAAATTTAAGTGAAGTAAATTCATTAGAACCGAAATGGATATGGCTCAGATAATAACCGCCTAATACTTTGAGACAGTTATTGAACAAATTAAATTACCAAATAAAATTAATTTAAATTTGAGCAGGTATAATTTGTATATCATATTTTGATACTTGCGGCATTTTCTTAAAAGCTATTGTAATATTAGTAAAGTTTTTTGTGTCACGATAAATTTAAATAAGTATGCCTACGCACCCTAATTGGGCTTTAGGTACCTATTTTATATAAAGGTTAATAGGCTAGAGACCAGGTAGTTTTACTGAAATAATTAATTAGAAAATTGTTCAGTGACGGAAATTCTTAATTACTGTAAGTGTCTATGGCATGATTGTATTTTTCTGTTCTTTTTAATTTACAGATCGGTCCTTGTAACCTTTGTGACAATGAGGGGAAGGTTTGAATTCGACACCTACTTTAGTTAGATTTATCTGTTTACAACACAAGTAACAAATAAAGTATAGCACTTCTGAATAACTAAAAACCTTACGTATGAAAAAGTGCCAAACAAACTCAAGGCTTGACTTGGCTCATGGTGAGCGGTAACCTGCGGCTTATGAATAGTCGTGCCACTTGCGCGCGGCCAGTCCTATCCCACTCCGAGAAGAACTGTGGTGATGTACGGCCATCGGATGCCGCGATCTGAGAGGTACGCGAGATGGTACATATCCAAGAGAAACCTTTTCACTCTATTCTAGAACATTCCAGGATTATAATTGTCTGAAACACACATACACATCCTCGCAAATCTCCACTCCAGATCGCATCTCTTGGGTCTTCCAGGTATTAGTTCTGAGCCCCGTGGTTTGCATGTCGCGGTGTCTAAAACTTATCAGACATAAATCGTCCCCATAATTCAAGTCTTCTCACTCTATCTCACGTCGCTTGTGAGATAGAGTGGGATAGGAGATGAGGCCGTCATGGGTAACTTTACAGGTAGGCGATCTTTGGTGAAATACCCATGGTTTTACAAAATCTAAAATGGTTAGATGTGAAAATCCCTTTGCCATTCTGACGCATATTCAGCGATGACACCCGCTGCAATGTCAAATTAACCCGTTCGGTCATGGACTCTCTCGACGACTGGAATTTTGTGAACTACCTAACATTAGAGTAGATCAGCAGTGTACTACAACGATTTGCCATAAATAATTGTCATTAATTAAGTTATGATACAAAGCACGAGACACAATTATAAGGTCAAAGACTAAAGTAACAGATGTGCTTACAAAGCTAGACCAACTAAAGTGGAGATGGACCGGGCTTACTCTGAGAAGCAACCAAGAAAAGTGGAGCAAAATTGTCTCGGATTGGTATCCTACAGACTTTAAAAGGAGAAGGGGAAGACAACACAAAAGATGGGAAGATGAGATAAAGTTGACAGCGGGTCCTAACTGGAGAAGGGTCGTGCACACTGAACTCAGAGATATATTGTATACTTCAGAAGGAAAACTTAACTAGTTCACGATAAAGTTCATTTAAGCTATTTATCTATTTACAGCAAACGTTAGTAAATTCCGTTGAAAATTTACATGTACTTTGTACGGTTGTTAATTGAAACTCTTAATATTATTTAGGTTAATCCATTAAATTTGACTGGCCTGTTGGTCTAGTGGTTAGTAACCCTGACTGCTGAGCCAGAGGTCGTGGGTTCGATTCCCATCTGAGTCTGGGTGTTCTTTGTGTCCGTTGTTTGTATATTTGTAAAGTCCCCCGCGACACAGGAGTAATTCCTAATGCGGGAGTTGTCTTTTTAAAAAGAAAAAAGAAAGGGGCTTATTATATTATATTATTTTAAGTTATGATACTAGTTTTCAACAAAACAAAAAGCAAAAGATGCAAACGATTTGCAAAAAACATGTCATAATCGTTAACTAGTATTGATATTGTTACCAAAAAGTTTTGTTAATCTTTTAATTTACGATCATGACTTGTTTGTGACAAGTGTTTTCACAACTAGTATTGCTTTTTAGGCGTATAAAATAAAATACAACAATGTATATATGTAGGGTATTAAAAAAAAAATAAGAATATTACCAATTTAACAAAAAAATTATTGTCTTTTTGAATAAAATATTTGAGCAAGATAAGATGGGGAAAAAATAAATCAAGTTTGTTGAGACACGTTATCCACAAACATGTATTGGGTATCTTTGAGGCGTCTAAAAGACGGCAGCTTACAATCTCCTATAAAATATGAAGAACAAATCACGCTCCCACATGTGTAGAGGATAAGAGACGACAAAAATGCCGCAGGGAAAGCTAGTTGTATAATAAAATATTTACACACAAAGATGTGTGAATGCGAGTACCATTTGTGCCTTCTAATTCTCGCTGTTTCATACGTTAAATTATGCTACAAGTTTAACATAACAAGATTTTACGAGCTTACTGTTAGACTTACTTAGTATCACAGTCGCAGTTGACTGTTTGCTAATTCAATAGCTCTATCTTTCAACAAACACTAACGATTTAAGAGTAATTTATCCTACCACAGCGTAAAACTAATACATTCTGCGTCTAACCACAGATTATATGTTAATAGCATAAGTTTAATTAAACTAACCACAACGCTCATCGGAGGTAATATTAAATAGAGCACAAAATAGTAGGTAGTAAGAAGAGTAGGCGTAGAATCAATGATAGGTAACTACTAAGAATTATCTATTTTTGTAACATACACTCACACTGTTGAAATGAGTTAGACAAGACAAATAAAATCGGTTGTCTGTAAAGTCGGTTTACTGACGATAGTTGAACGTGACAACGTCATAGGAACGCCTCAGAGCGAGGTAACGCTCCATCGAATTATAAGACGTTGTCACGTCAAAAATACGTCCATATTTCGGATAATTTATAGATGTATAGATAACTTCACCGAAAAAGTAAAATGTAGGTACATAATCTTTCACAAGTAACGACAACCGTGGGTGGACTGTATACCTGTCTCGTTGTAACTAAACCACCACGTATTTTGTATACATTCAGTAAGCTATGTAGGCTAGTAATTAGACGATTTAGTGATGGTTCCTTTACCCTCGTAACCGCGTTGTTCCTAAAGCAGAAAATATTAAGGTTTTCACCAAAGACATACTTCACAGTTAAGTAGATAGTGTGTACTTACATTAGATAAAGATAGGAGCAAATTGCGAGCGAGCGCCGGGCGCCACACGCGACCTGCTTCACAATAAATTAAAAATTTAATTAAACTACCGAGTGGTCGCAACTGCTTGATAAACGCTTTTAACTTACTTTACTTTCGTTAATTATACAATGAAAACGACGTTTACAAGCATGTTTATCATATTTAGTGCCATTTTCCCCGACTGTCAACATTTAAGCTATTTATCTATTTACAGCAAACGTCAGTAAACTCCGTTGAAAATTTACATGTACTTTGTACGGTTATTAATTGAAACTCTTAATATTATTCAGGTTAATCCATTAAAGTAAACTCGGTGTGTTGAGATACTCCATATTGTTTACCTTTTACCTCGTATTTCAAACGGAAAGTTCACGTGGTTTCTTAATTACTTAAAGTAACTTTAAACGTCTACTAAGAAGACTATTCAGTCGTGGTAGTTCGTCTTATCAGATGTGTATTTATAGGCGAAGCCTTAATGACCCTGGAATGACACTTAAACCTCCGGCATCGGTGTAAAATATACTTTACCTACGTAACCTTTATTCCTATACTTTCAGTATCTGGGTACACAATTTACTCGGAGAGGTGAGTCAAGGTCAAGGAGTTAATTGTTCTAATCTACTCAGATTAGAACAATTAACTCCTTGACCCATAACATAAATTATTAAATATATCGCTAAACCAACGGATAGATTAATCAGTAAACGCGTGTGTTTCGGAGAAGCCCAACCACAGTTTGGACAACAATTGATTTTGATCTTCGTCGTCGTCTTCGTTTGAGCTTCGTCGAAACGTATAGAGTGAACCTTGTTATTGCTCTTCGTAAATCCTTTATATGTGATCCTGTATACGGGTTGCAATGATTCGACAAGGCTTTCGCACATAACGTAAACCACAGTGATACGGGATCATGTACCTATACCCCGGGGCATGTATACCCCGGAGGACCTTATTATTACAAGATCCCACTCTCTTGGTGAGCTAGTGGCTGGTAGCTCAAGATGCTGTATCATATAGATGGAAAAGAAAGGGGGTTCGTTCTACACTAGCTGTCCGCCCTGTTATAAGCAGCACTCGCAGATTGGGTAATAAGTCGATTTCTTAGTAATTCGTATGTGGTGGGTGCCATTTTAGTCACGGATTACTAAATTACTTGGTTAAACTAGTCTTGCTTCCTTGCAACTTATACGTGAGTAATCACGTACATTGTGACGTACCGTACATCTTTAATCAATAGAAAGGGAGATGTGGCATCAACAGCAGATACTTTAGAAGAGGTAAGAGGTTTTCTACGAGTAACTTACCAGAGTTATAGAAACACTTTCTAGACCATAATTTTTTGGAATTGTTTTGTTCAAGAAATATAGGTATATTTTCACTTTACTTTAGTGATAACATCTAATTTCTTTTAACATCTATTTTAATTTTCCTTTTCTCTTAAATTTAAGATAAAAAGGAAATTAAAAATGAATTAATAGCAGAAATTTGTCATAAAAAGTATAATATAAAAAAACCGGGCACGCAGCAGGCCCGCAAAAGTAGATTTCGTGTTTTAATTCCTAATGATCTCTATCGTGCCGGTAAAATTGAGGTACATACATATATACATAAATATATATATACACATATATATATACACATATACATATATATATATATATATATATACATAAACTTTTTAACTGGCGGTTGTTTTAGGATCTAGGGATACTAGATCTCGACATGTGAAGAAATTTTTCGAAAACTCGACAACTGGTACAAAACCAATAGGTAGACTTTTCTTCGAAATCTACCTAAAAACGGAGATTCGGTTATGATGTAAGAGATCGCTCTTAACGATAAGGTCGCCTATTGTACATATCCACTTTTTGTATTTTTTTAAAGCAATGTCATTGGTGTACAATAAAGATTATTCTGTTCTACTTACCGGTTTATTAAAAATTCATTCTCATTTCAAAAAAGCCTATAAATTTTCTAAAAATACTCTTTGGGGCCAATGTTAATACAACGTAATGTAAAACAAGGTCAACATAAACCTGTCCCGTTGGACAAATTTGACCGCGGTACGTGCCTCTCATTAGCGATGACTTTGCCCCAAGGTTATGCCAATTGCAAGTATATGCAATATATTTTTGCGGTTACTTACATCAAACCAACCTCTAATACAACACATCTTTGGCCATGTGAACGCTTTACGGCATATTTCAAAGTACTTTAAGAAATTCGCTCGATTAATCTTTCCCTCAAACGCCGTATATTATTTCCACACGGCCGGATGACTGAAGTAAGAAAGAAAATTCACGTGTTTAAAGAAACTAAAAAGATTTATAATATTTATTTTTGCTCTCTTGGTTATTCAAATTTATATATTTTTTTTCCTTTACATTTTATGGATATAATCATAAATTTAAAACACCCTTGACTCGAAAACCCCTTCAACGATTAGAAAAGAGCTGATGATCTTCGACCGGCTGAACAGATTTTCTTGAATTATACCTAAGAACACTCTCTATCCAGTCATCTTTAAAACAAAAAAAAAAACGCACTTAAATAGGTCCATTCGTTTGACACGTCAAACTTACAACACCCCTTTTTTTTGCCCACTTGAGGTTGAGAGTGAATTGAATTGAAATGAGTATATTATTTATTGAGCTGATTTTTATTTACGTGTAAAAATATGTGTCAGATATAATAAAAATGTAAATATCTTTTTCACATTTTTATTATATCGTACACCTTTCTTATTAATAATAACAAATCTTTGGTACATTTGCGTAGTAAGCCCGTGGCCCCGATGACGTTTATAACTCTGGTTCCCAAGTGGTACTCGAGTGTACTGTACTAATTGTTAAATCAATTTATTGTATGAAAATTTACTTTATAGCAACTTCGAACAAAAGTCTTCATACCTATGATAGTGATTGAGAAATTTTGGATTAAATTTTCCAGCCAAACTGTGAATCCCGTAAATGTACCTATTTACATTCATGAATTGAGAACTAACTCGCCTCAAACATTAACATCTGATTGCTTGATCGAAAGTCATTATTTAGGATTAATAAAAGAATTCATCAAATCAGAACAGTTTATAATGTTCTCATAACTAAATATAGTAATCAATTCCTGAAAATATAATTTTATTTCAAAATTTATGTTGAAACGCGATAAGTAAATAAAAAAGCTCATTTCGAGGATTACAAATGATATTAATTTTGTATCCAATTATACGATCTGGTAGGAATCTCTCGCCATCATCAGTCTTATCGAATCCAAAGTTACTTTTATTTCTAAGAAGAATTCATGTTTTTACTTTGTCTATGCTGCACAACAGCAAGGATATCGGTTTCTAATCGTAGTTTTACCACCTTGCCGGAGAAAGAAAGGTAATTCCTGAACTATTTATAAAAAGTAAAATAAAATAAGTCTGTACGTATTCACAACAGTAAAACACGATATAAGCTTGAAGTTTAACTTCTGTAAATTAAATGCTTAATAAAAACTCCGTTTTGAAGTCCTTCTTTTAAAAAGGTGATGATGATTGATGATTTATTATTATTAACCCATCCAGCTCAGCTACCTGAATCTTTTAGGAGTAGATTGACAAGGGTATTTAAATTCCATGTCCGATATGTTTGCACTCCATGGTATACCTAATCGATATTAATATAATAAAGCTGAAGAAATTTTATGTTGGATTGTTTGTTTGAACGCGTTAATCTCTGTAACTAATGGTCAGATTCGAAAAATCTTTTTGTATTGGATAGAGTATTAATTGGGGAAGGTTATAGGCTATGTAACATCACGCTACCACCATTAGAACCTTAGCAGTGACCATAAACGCGCTTGAAACTGCGAGGAACGGCTAGTGGTATATAAAAATGGTGTTCGCTATTTGTTCTGCAACTAAGTTGTTAAATTAATAAGCTCGAAAACTATGGAGGCTTCTTGTTAGCACGATGAACACGTATATGCTATAATCATAAAAATTTTTATTACCCTGAAAGCCTACTTCAAAAGTGATTAAATAAATAAAATAATAATGAAAGTATGTATTTATCGTGGGAGAGCCATGCTTTGGCACGTATGGGAATTCTGAATAGCTTTTCGCCGAGTGAGTGAGATTACCGGAGGCCCTAAACCTCCCTCCGTTCTCCCCCTGTTCCACCCTTCCCCTACTCCCAACTTAAAGGCCGTTGCCCATGGGCGGCGGTAGTCATTTACCATCAGGTGGTCTGCTCGTTTGCCCCCTATAACATAAAAAAAAAATGCCAATGGTGTCACGTGGTCGTTGCCAATACTATCTCAACTCTATGGGGTTTTGGTGACTTCTCTTTTACCAAAAAATACTGCAATTATCTAGTACTCTTGTTTAACTAATCTTTACCAAAATAGGGTAGAAGTGCTGGAGCGATCGGAAGCTCTAATGAAATATTTTATGGTCTTCCCTCTGGTTGTTTGGTCACGATAATTATCGCAGTTTAACGATTGAATGATTTCTGTTGAAATTAAAGCACATAAGTAGGTAGGTATATAATATATATTATATATATTATAATTGTAAATTGAGGTTTTTTTTATTTAACTACATTGATTATGCCATATTCTAAAGAATAGTGCATAGCAAAAAAAGAAAGGATTGGCTGAAAAACTTTAAGCAATATAAGGAGTAGCATAAATAATATAGATCTTTTCAGAAACTTTTGCACGACGATTAGTTCTGTAACCTAGATCGTGCCGGCATTTCCTGTGACTTCGAACTCTTCGTTCCTTGAGAAGAAACGCCGAAATAGACTCAAGTATTCAAGTCTTCATAAACTTAACCTGTGGAAGTGCTATGTAGGCGTTCACGGTTATCTTTTCTAAAAGAATCATGTCAGTTCTGAACTGACTAGTCACGATACCCTAGTACATTAGATTAGTCAGTAATCATTGCACTCAACCACACCTTGTGTAGTACCATGACTCCAACCGGTCCGCCACCAGTCAAACTTTGGGTAAATATATTCAACTAGCAACCCGCCCCGGCTTCGCACGGGTATAAATTATACACCTAAACCTTCCTCATGAGTCACTCTGTCTATTAGTGAAAACAGCATGAAAATCCGTTCAGTAGTTTTTCAGTTCATCACGAACAGACAGACAGACAGACGGACTTTGTTTTAAAATATGTAGTGATAGGCAATGTTAGTGTAAAAGCAAAAAAGGAAAGATTAAATATGTAAGAAGAACCAACTAAGAGAGACTTGTAATAGAACTAATAAAAACAAGTGTAACAAATTCAATCTAATAAAAAATATATTATCAACTAAAGATAATCGGTAAAGATAGGTCGGTTAAAAATATTACTTCAACAGTAATAAATAAAGTTCTCTCAGACGTTGTAGGAATTGTTATGAAAACAGTGAGGAAGAATTTCCTATCCTCCCCCCCCCCCCTCCTCGACCCCTCTGCCACCCTTACCCTACTCCCACCTTAAAGGCCAGCAACACACTTGTGACTCTTGAGTAGCAGGTGCCCATGGGCGGCGGTAGTCGTTTACCACCAAGTGACCCGTCTGCTCGTTTGCCCCCAATACCATAAAAAAAAAAAAAATTTAAACAGAAATATATATTCCAAAAGGCTGCGAAGAATTAATTTAAAGATCCATAGTTTTGGTTACTGGGGCGAGACTAATGTCGTCTATTGAGATTAAGTTTCCAGACGCTGTTACGTAGAATTTTCTAATAGTAAACCGAATATAATTCCTTCGCCCTGGGAATCAACACCTTGCCCTCATAATAGTACACAATCACTAATACAGACATATGCCGTGGGACTAACGATCCATTCTGCGGGTTTTCTTCTAATGAAACTCAAAAACTGTTTTAGTAATCAAATGAAAATGTTTGCTTCAATACATATACATACGTTGTCTTTCACTGGATATACAGGGCACGTACGACCCTCTACTGTGCACAAATATATATCTTATTTCAATTGTGCATTTAATTCAATGTACCGTTTCAATGAGTCTACCGCTAGCTTTCGGAAAATTGTACCTACCTCGCAACTGCTTGCGTATTCCCCTACATTTTCTCTGTCTTTTATTTATTTCGGTAGTAGCTAAATACTAGTGAGCTTTATCCTTCAGTGGATATTATAGGTATTTATACTACTAGTATATGTAGTGTAGCACAGTAGTATGTTTGGGGATATGCATCAACTAACTGAATTCTATGCTAGGTGTTGTGAGAAAATCCCACTAATATTATAAATGCGGAAGTTTGGATGGATGGATGGATGTTTGTGACTCTTTTGTTGCGACATCAAAACTACTGAACAGATTGCAATAAAACTTGGTATGTAGATAGCTGGAGACCTGGATTAACATTTAGGCTACTTTTTATTCCGATATTCCCACGGGATCGGGACTTACGCGGGTGAAACTTCGAGGCGCTGCTAGTGTAATATATAAGTCAAAACATCGATATTGGAAACACTTGTATACTTATAGGTTTTTAAATATCCCACTAATATTATAAATGTGGAAGTTTAGATGGATGGATGGATGTTTGTCACTCTTTTGTCGCGGCGTCAAAACTACTAAACACATTGCGATGAAACTTGGCATGTAGATAGCTGGAGACCTGGATTAACGCACAGGCTACTTTTTATTCCGATATTCCCACGGGATCGGGACTTACGCGGGTGAAACCGCGGGGCGCTGCTAGTAAATTATAAATCAAACGCTAACAACAATAATTCACAGATGAGTCTTTATTAGGAGACTGTAAATATTAATATTTAGAGTCCCGGAGCTTGATCCTGGGCCGTCACTTTTCAACTTTATCTCTCTTGTAATGTTTTTTTTTACCTATCATTTTAAATTCAAAATCTAAAGTCTCTACCTACCACTCGCTTGCCAGGCATAAGCCCAAGCAGACTGCGAGGGCGGTATACTATATTCAGTTACGCCCCTCAACATGTGAGTGCCGGTTTATATGCCTATAGCCGGGAGTCCAGGTAGCCCCCCTAGAAGTCTTGTGTTACTTTAAGGATAAATTATGTTCTTCTGACCCTATGAAAGTCGGCGTGTCTTGTAGTTTCATTTGGGCTTTAAGATCATGTGTCGTCTGTTGCACCGTCTATCATAATAAGTAGTAATAAAGTACCGAGTGAGTACTACTACCTAAGGAGTACCTACGACAAAGGATTTTTAACATAAGAAAAAAGATAAAAACATTGATCGATTATAAAATATTATATTCATATAGAAAAAATGTTCAGAGCAGGCAAGCAAGCAATATATCGATACTTTTCTTTAAGTACTCGTGTCAGAACAATTATTATAGTACGGTAATTTTTCTATATCTAGACACGCGGCAGCTCGTCAAAGTTCAAGAAAAATGAACTGGCGACGCTACAGATATCTCGAAGTGTGTAAATAAAAAGTATCAAAATTTGAAATCCACGTTAGACTCATGATTTTGTTCTGTCTTTCAATAACATTAATTTAATTTTACAGAAATAAAATTATTACAATTTGTATCCTAACTAATATTATAAAAGAGAATGAGAATTTGTTTATTTCACTGAACACCACTTTTTTTTTTTAAAGACAACTCCCGCACTAGGAATATTCCTGTGTCGCTTCGGGAGCTTCACAAACATTCAAACAACGAATACAAAGAACACCCAGACTCGGGACAACTATTTGTGGATCACACAAATTTTTGTCGCGTGTGGGATTTGAACCCACAACACTCGGCGCGGCGTAGTGGCGAGGTGACCGCTTAAACCATTGCGCCATCCGTGCAGTCAGTTTGTAACGCTGTAACTACCCAACCAATCATCATAAAATTTTGCACACATGTTATCGTAAGTTTATTCAATAAAAAAGTACTGTTCCTGAGGAATCTAAAATTTACGCAAGCGGTGCCGCGAGCTAAAGCAAGTTTACGATAAATGAAATGTAATAAGGTAAGATTGGGAATAATCCTACTTTAATTAGTTGTTTGTTCACAAAAAGTTTAGAGTATATATCTAACTATAACTTGACACACGGCCGTCTGATCCCAAACTTCCTAGAGCTTGTACTATGATACGCATACATATCATAGATAAATTAGATCTTGACACAGAACAAATGATTGTTCTAAACACACAGTTATTTGTGCTGGGTGGGAATCGAAGACACGACCTGTGGCACAGCAGTCAGGATCACTAACCACTAGACCAACATTCCGATCTTGATAGACGCGGTTCCGAGTGAGACACCACTAGTGTTGCGTAGGTATATACAGCGTGTAAGTTTGAGATACGCGAAAAAGTTACTAAAACCTATTTATGTTTATACGTATCACAATACAAGTCAGTTTATTACATTACAGTTGCAGTTTTTGGCCGTATGGAGTATTTGTATTTACCCTGTATATATAGTTATCGGTGACCGATGCTTATTTACCGAGTTAGTAGCAAGAATTCAAATTTTCGAATTTAATATCTATATTTCATAAAATTGGTCATAAATTATTCGAATTCGTCAATTTATCTATAACATACATACATATGTAATACAAACGAAAATACTATCATAATATATACAGTATAGCACTGTGAATACATATTAAGAATATATACTTCAAAGGAGAACATCCTTGGTTTGAAATATTAATCTATTATTGAGTTAGGAAATTTTACGGCCCGAGAATTTTATGCCAGACAGATATCTCATCGAATTATTCTCTTTCGAGAATAACATGAGCTTGATACATTGCACATATATTAAATTTATGATTTATGCTTAAGATAACAATCGCTCTTCTTATTTTTAATCATAATATTTCATACTTAACATTTTAAATTTAAAAAATATTCTAGTCCAACTAGCGCTAGCAACCGTATAGGTTGCTAGTGCTAGTTGGACTAGAATATAAAAAAATATTCTAGTCCAACTAGCACTAGCAACCTATACGGTTGCTAGCGCTAGTTGGACTAGAATATTTTTTAAATTTAAAATGTTAAGTAAACTATTTCCTTAGGATATTGATTAACACCGACGGCCGAACTATGAGGCCGTACTTTAATTTTTTAACAAATTTGTTTTTCTTTTCGTTATTAGATTTTTAATGAAAAAGCGTCATGCCAGGGTTTTCATTTTGGCATTGAAACACGTGGCTTCAACATACAAAGCGCATTCACCAAGTAAAGGTACATGAGGTATTGTTTTGGATACACAATGTTCCGGCCACTCTGTGATACAAAGAGCAGTAATGTCCTATCGAATGTCACTCGTTTTTTTATTATTCGTGTGACGTTTTAATGGTTGAAGCATATATGGCACATTCTCAGATAGTTCAAAAAAATGTGTCTGGGCCCTGAACTACGAAATGGATTGCTAATTGCTTGATATTTTTTTTATAGTAGACATTATCAAAATATAACTGGGGAGAGGGGGCTATCTCGTATTTTAGATAAACTAATCGTAAGTTAGTAAAAAAAAATTCAGAAGAAAAGTTGAGAGTGTGCTACTGCTACTCTGAACTTGCGTTGGAGTTGAGTTTTCCAAGAACCATGTTCAGTTGAGAACACTAGCATTCGACGCATGCGCAATGGCCATAAAGTGTCGAACAGCTAGCAATCGCTATCCTCGTCTGACTAGTGATGTTACGCGCTCTCTTTCAGTCAACCTTAAATATTTACCATCTTTAATAAGGCAGCAAATTTAATTAGGCAGCCGTATATCATAATAAACAGAAAAAAATGCTTTAATTTGATATATAAATAATAAATGTACGTTATGAACGTATAAATGTGTCAAAATCATACCTGTTTACACCTGGCTGCGAAGAGGTGCGGCCAAGTGCGCAACGGCAGCTGTGTTTTTTCAGGGTCTTTATATATATTGCCGTGAAGTGGACGATATTTTATTTAAAAAACCAGTGAATGAGTTTTTTTTTCCGAAAAATCAATTAACAATAATTTAATTACAAATACCAGCGGACACATTTTGATAGGCAGCCTTATAGATATATATTCTCTTAATCATAAATATGCGTAAAAATTTAGATTTTAGCAAATACTCGATGAGCTAATTATACAGCCGGCTCTTAGACCACTAGTGCTATTTCAGTTTTGTCCAATAATTAAAAACTAATTAAGTTTGTAAATAAATAATCAATTATATTATAGACTTTATCTGAGGAGAAAAAGTATTAGAAACAACTATAGTATACTAGTCCGACTTTAGAAATTGATTTCGGTGGCGTGTGCTGATCCGCTCATATGTATATCCTGCTCTCTAGGCACTATGGGAATAGTTATTAAAGTAAAAAAAATATGAGCCACTCCGTCTGTGATAACGACAACACTTCCGTGTGTTTCTATGCATCTTTTTTTATTAAATTAAGTAATCGCTTTCGGTGTCTTGGTATACCTTGATATATTTTAGTAAAATCTTTTTATTAAAACCTGAGCTAGCAGTTTTTAATCATAAAACAGTGTTAAAAATAACAAATAACTTAATAATACAAATTCTGGTTAATTTTGCAAACATCTAGGATTTCGCTTATAATTTTGATTTCAGGAGGATACCTATTTCAGTGTTTTCGGTGAAAATAAATGCACCGAAGTAAATTTTAAAGGCAATGAAAACAATAAGTTGTTTTATTTTTTATTTTAAACCTGTAAATAAAGGTGTTTTTCTTGTTACAGTAAAGAAAATAAAATGCCGCTATGCACTTTAAAAAATAATCTTTTAATTAACACATCAGCCAATATTGCAGAGCGCGCTTTTTTATTGGCTGTGAGACAATGAGAATCAATCAATGATTAAGGCACTTCCAACATAGGCACCATGTTAGACGATAATACATTCCGCCTCCTTGCCACTTGCCTTCGCTTAGGAGCTTCTTGAAGTTGTTGACAATCTCGGACATCTTGGCCTTTTTTTGTAGTAGAACTGCAGGCCGTATATCTCAACTTGCCAATCTCAACGGCATAATCCGTCGTGCTCTTATCACCGCCGGCGTGCCAACCTTACGTGAACCCATTGGTCTAGTACGAGACGAGACTGGGAAGAGACCAGATGGTATGTCGTTACTACCATGGAAGATAGGTAGGCGTTTGGTGTAAGACGCAACTTGCATTGACAAGTACAGCTGGTTGTGGTGGCGCTGCTGCTGCATCCGCAGAATGCCTCAAATGGCGTAAATACAATAATTTAATCGGTAACTATGTTAACGGTCGCTAGTGCGTCTCGACCCTAGCTGAAAGAGGACACAGATCCCATAACCCTAGGGTCATGGTATCTGAGTTCCGTTTGTAAGGAACTAGCTATGCGAGTGATAGACATTTCTCGTGACCGGCAATGCTGCCTGCCTTCTGGAAACACTGCCAGTTAGCAAAGATGCAGAGGAATTTTACGACGCATGCATGTGAATAGTCCGTATATGTATATTTTTTTTTATTAATTTTAATATAGGTACTTAATTATTAGGTTTGTATGTCGTTGATCGACAAAGAAAATGGTGTCCCAGTTTTGACAAAAGTTTCTGTGTAATCACAATATCGGTAAGATTGAACCTATCTAACTGTCAAAATATTATTGAACAAGAAAATCAACCTTGTTTTTTCATGATGTCAAATGATCTTCAACCGTAGACGATATATTTGGCCGATGGTAGATAAAAATATTAATATTATTATAAGCACTTGTAAAGTTGGTAAACCTCAATAAAACAAACCTTAAAATTCTTTACGGCTTGAATTAGATAATAACCAATTTAGACAGAAATGATTTCGGTGATTAGAATACTGATTTTCGGTGGACACAATTTTTTTTTAAATTGAATATTTTGTAACCAATCGGCATACGAAGTCCCCCCCACTACTAATAGTTACGCGATTAAATCTAGAATTAATATTTATTATTCATATTATTTATTAAGAAACAAAAGTGTACCGCCGATGTCAACCAAATAATAATACGGCTGATAATTACTGATATTGGAATGACGATTTTTGCAATCGGTGATCAGTCGATAGTATGTGCAGGGCTGCCGTTACCCAGGGGTGCAAGGAGTGCGTGGCACCTGGACGCAAGATCCTAAGTAAATTAAAACCTCTTTCGAATACGCGATGGGAAAGTAAGTTGATGCTCTGAAATCTCTTTGCTTTAATATTCATGGATAAAATTTACGATGCATTATACCTACTCTGTTTTTATCAATGACAAGTACGACAGTGACGTAAGAAACACGGCGAGCTCATTAATGTTAAAACTAAAGTTTTTTAGGTTCGGACGTTCAGTTGTAATATGGACATTTTATCAAAAATTAATACTGTAAGTAAAATTTTACAAAAGTCAATCGTTATCCTTTCAGAGGCGGTCAAAGTGAGTCATAAAGGATTTAGGCATAGGTATGCCGCACAAACAGTGCATTGAAATAATTATTACTACTTGTTTCTTCTCGATTGATGGATTGACAGATTTAGAATGTGCACCTGAATTCACCGAAACTGTTAGATAGACAGGTAGAACATTCTTTATTGTACACCACAGTTGGACAGAAAATAAACATAGTTAGAAACAGTTTATATTAAGCGGCAAGTACACTGTTCGTCCACGTTGTCGAAAATGACATTATAATTCTGAGGCTGCAGATGATTTGTGGGTCCAATAAGGACTGTAAACTTTAAAAATTACATATATTTTATAATTGCTTGACACGGCAATCTTACAATAATTAAATGAAATTTGAACACAACAATAACAATAACTTCACACATCTCACACACGGCCGTCTGATCCCCAACTAGGCAGAGCCTGTGCTATGGTAACCAGACTGCTGATAAACATCCATATATATTTCTAAATACATGCATACTATAGACAAATTCCACTCAGACACAACAAATGATCATGCTCATCACACAATTATTTGTCCTGGGTGGAAATCGAACCCACGACTTCTGGCTTAGCAGCCAAGATCACTAACCACTAGACCAACAGGCCAATAAGGTTCGAAAATAGGTTTCTAAACAGAAAAATTCAACTCAATGTTTGAAAATGTGTTCCACAAAATTAAAATTGTATTCTAGACGGCCCTTGGATTCTGTCAATAGCTCCTAATTCTTCAATTCTGTCTGAACAGTATTCTATACAAGAAAAGTCATTGCGTACTACCAAACATGATACCACATATACCCAAGAACAATACCTTATAGATGTTAACTACACAATTTCATTAGTCACAACAATACCGTTGCCCAGAAATGCAGTAATTGTATTGTCCAATATACAAGAGATACTACGTTTCTGCTACTTGCCAGTAACTGTAGGTTCTTAAATAAAACTTGTTTTCAAATAAATTTCAGAATTGTTTTAACAATTGTATAAATATGACGACTCCAATTTAGAGTTATAAACGCTCAATTTCACATTTCTACCGAAAGGTAGAATTACGAGTTAAGTACGGGTAATAACTGGAAATGTTTTTATACCTTCCTGTGACAATTGGTTTTTGGTGATACAAAAATTATGATTTTCAGTATCTACGTGTTTTGTTCTGGCGTGTTAATATAATTCTGTCACCTTATAATATTATTTTTGGGAAAGATTTAGCACAGCGCCAGCGGCACTTCGATTAAATTAAAGCCGAAAGCTTAGTATACAAAATGGCAATCAAAATAATTTTGTTTTATTTTACTGCCTGCGTAAGCGCAGGAAAGTGTTTTAACGATATATAATTTTACACTTGTAATCTAAATGAATAAAATCTGTATTACAAATAACAAATAAAATGTAGCCTATAGGTTGGCCGTAATACATTGTTTTTGATAAATAATAAAGCTCAGTCGCAGGTTTTCAAAGCTTTAAATTTTCTTTATTGATAACACTAATGATCGGTGGAAATTGGTTGACAAACAAGAGAGAAGAAGGTTGAGAAGGAGGTATTAAAATCATAGAGAAAAAAGTGTGTGTGTGTGTGTGTGTGACAGCTCCGACGCGCGACTGGAGTTTCCAATCTTACGGTGACATAATATGACATAATAATATGTAGACGATGTGCAGCTGTGCTGTATATTAAACATCCATACCTACATGCGTCGCTCTCTCTCTCTATCTCTCTTTCTTTTATTCTATTCTCGCGAGAGAGAGAGAGATTATCTAGACCACATCTCTGCCAACCGACACGGTATGAATGGGATCGATATAATTGCTACATTGATTGGCAAAACCAGTTATCTGTACGTACCCTATTCAATAGCTCGCGGTAAATAGAGTTTAACCATATGGTTAAACTCTATACACTCGCGATTATACTCGCGATTATATATATCGTCAATCATTATAATGATTATGATTATCGTAGCAGTTGTCTATAGCTGTATAACAACTCTCTGGGATTACCAAACGTCTCAACAACATAATCGCTAACAAGGTTATCTTGTATTGGCATCGCTTTATAGCGCCGACAAGATACAAGGGTGTCCGCGCATTTTGTGCCCCACCCCCCGAGTCAACCCATTTTCCATGACAACAGCGTCATAGTGATTGATCTTTCCCATTGGCGCGTATCAAATCGTTTAAACTCACTTACAGCTAGAAACGCCAAATAAGTATACAACAACAGAGAATAATACTAGCTTTTGTGCGCAGCTTCGATCGCGATAATGTAGTTCAGGTATCTCTCAAGAGCAATACTTTGTCTGCATGAACTGTGTACGTCTTTTTCTGTACCCCTGATACGCGTACGGTACGGTATTCAATACCATTGACGATTCCTGATGATCGGTTCCGTTGTTAAAGCGTGAACGCGTAAAAAATTTACAAACGAACTTATATTCACATTTATAATATCAGGTAGAAGTTAGTTTTCTCGGGAATGCCCGGGTCTAAAATTTTCATGACAAGAACAATTCTTAGTATGAAAGTATAACGTACACTTATTATATCAATTTCTCAAGTAACGCGGTACAGAGTAATATAGCTTTCGATGATATATTAGTATAAGGTACCTACATGTAGTTACTGTGCTATGTCAAACAGTACTCATGTGATTGCAAATAGAGCTGATTGGCCATTCGTGAGACATTGGATTAATATCCATGTCTCACAGGGCAATTATTCAAATCGCGAGCTCCTCGCATAGATATGTAAACTAGTAGTAGATATATGGACACAATATATCTATTCCAGTTACGTCTAGTTAGTTTTTGAGCATTAGTGTTATTAAGAAAATGTTATTGTAGTAGTTAGAGAGCGTATTATTTGACTTACTTGACTTACTGGGGCAGAGGGCGTCCAAAGTGCACCGCCATCTCGTTCGGTCTTGAGCTTTGCGCTTCATTTTGCGCCAAGTCTTCCCTATGTTCTTCGCATCTGCGATGATCGTTCGTCGCCAGGTCTGCTTAAGGCGACCACGTTTACGCTTTCCTTGGGGATTCCAGTCTAGGCCTTGCCTTCGTATATTTTCAGGGTCCCTTCGGAGCGTATGACCGATCCACTTGCAGCGTTTGATCTGTTGGTCGATCGGGGTTTCACCGCAGAGTTCCCACAGATTTAGATTGGAGATTTTTTCGGGCCAGGGAGCACCGAGAATACAGCGAAGACAGCGGTTTATAACGACCTGGAGTTGATGCGAGATGTCATTTGTGACCTTCCACGTCTCACACCAGTACAGCAACACGAGCGTATTACGTACTTATGTAAATTTGTAATCTACATAAGTCTCATTTGTAATCTGGAATGAGTCGTATATTATTTTAAGGGCTCGGACTTCCCGGTGACATTCAGTTCGGGTTGCAGGTATGCAAGCTTGACTTGCACGAGCTATTGCTTACACTCCTCAATCCACCCATATAAGCAATAGCCCTTGTCTTCTACTGTCTTCCATTCTTATCTATCATTCCCTTTCAATATACTCCTATTTTCCCACCTTTAATTTCCAAAGAGGCCGGTTGATGGCATTATGTTTGCCTCCTATTATGTGAGTGGGACCAAATTATACTCGTAGTTTACCAAATGCCTTTGTCTACCCCTTCCAGGATGCAGCCGTAAGTGAAAATGTATGTATATGTTTATTATTATTGTTCTCATATTTATGTAAGTTTTGAAGTCGTTTATTTGTACTTGACCTAAACTATTTGAGTTGAACATCTGGCGAAGAATACTTGGTGCTGATGAGGCGCGAGCGGTGCCGCGGACGTGTGCGCGGACACTTTCAACCTATTCGCATGCTCTTGTCTCACTTAAGTATGATTTAGAGCTAAACTTCGCTTCTCCTTTCTTGAAATAACACTACTTAGTTAGGAAAACTTTGCGATTTAGAGTCAACGTTCGGGTGATTGGTGGCGCACCGGATTAAGTGTAAATTAGTTCATACCATACACGGAATTCATAAATCACGGTCTTGATAGGTCTAGGACACTAAAGATCGTCAATGGCTACTTAACAAATAAAAAGAAAAAGATAAACTTGGATATTGGATAAATAAGGTTGTTAAACAGATCAGAAAAGATACTGAACTGTTACCTATTTGTCTATTTAAGTATACATAGATACCTACTACTTAATGGTCTTGAAGATATGTGTTCCCACACCATAACTACCCATTAAATTATTATATTACTGGTCATGATTTTTCCATCCCAAGGTTGCCTGGAAGAAATTGCTTTTAGCGATAAGGCCGCCCAAAGGGCATACATATCAATATTGTAAACTAACTTTAAGCAATATGTACTGGTGTGCAATAAAGATTATTCTATTCTATTCTATGTATTTATCGGTCATAGAGAACAAAGTCGAGCATTGTCATGATAAATAACGTAGGTAAGTAATCGTATTTTCTAGGTGGAGTATTATTTAAGATACAATACCTGTACGAAAAATATTCTTTAACCGTGAGGTTTTATATGCGATAGCGGTGCGGTTAGGGACGCAGAGTGTTTAAACCTTATCACTATAGGAGCGTACTGTGTTTAGAACAATGGTCGCTGTCTCAGGACCTTGGTATAAATAGTTAAATTAAGGTTGAGATATAAACTTAGTTTTAATGAAAATTGAGTCTGTAAAGAAATGGGCCTTCGAATTGTCGGTTGAGATGTGTTTTGAGTTTTAAAGAACGAATTAATTTCATTTTATCATTACATTATTTCATTCAATTATTTGTATTTTCATTTTAACTTTAGCTCACATGTTAAAACTTAATTTTATTTATGTTTAAGTATAGTTTTGCTTATAAAATGTTTTAATTAATACTAATAATAATAATAAGACGTAGGCACATATTTAAGTTACGGAAGTTTCGTTTTAGTTACATACGAAAAATCAGTTTTAAAAATTTGGTCTAACTGTCTGTTTGTTCGGGCTAACCTTAAGAACAGGTCTACCAATTTCCACGGGACTTTCACTGATAGCTGGTGTTATAAGGAGTAACTTAGGCTACTTATATTTTGGAAAAGAATTAGGGTTCTTTTTAAAACTATCTCGTTTTACCTGTATTTATTCGTTTATATTTCGTTACATGGAAATAGTTGGAAAGTGTGATAAATACGACTAGGTTTTGTTCCTTTGGCTCCTTTGACATTTTTGTGATGCAGGTGCTTAAGGTACATGAAACCATATCACCCAATAAAATCAATAAAAAACATAAAATCTTAGTAATACAGGATATAGTTTGAAAGTCACTTGTTTATTATTATTATAATTTGTTATATTCAGACACAATTGTAATAAATTGTTAATGAATTAAATAAATAAAACACAAGATTAACATAAAATTAAATTAATATTAAACATTTTCAAATCAAAGTCGATGAAAACAAGGAAAGAACCAGTTACATTTATTACTATTGTAGTCCGCATACTTTATATAATGCAAACTTAAAAAAAAACTGTCGTGTCATTCAACTATCAGTGTTTAGGTAGATTTCGAAGAAAAGTCTACCTATTGGCTTTGTACCAGTTGTCGAGTTTTCCAAAAATTTCTTCACAGGAGGTCTAGTTATGATCCCTAGACCCCAAGACAACCGCTAAAAAGTTTATATATATATATAGATAGACATCGTTTATATATATATATATATATAAACTATATCGCATATATAGTGCACTGGGTGGGGTTCGAACCCGCAACCATTTGATCGCAAGTCCGACGCCTTAGCCATTACTATAAATTATATAATTTAATAACTATTTCCTTTGTTTACATGCCTGTATCTATGTAAATATATCAATTTATAATAATCTTATTTTTAAGAAAGTGAAGTAATCCCTTACTTCATATCATTATCTGATTTACATTTTCATCAGTTATATTACATATTAACCCTGTATGTAGACAGTTATAATTATGGAAATTAGAATTATACGAGTAGCTAAAGAGAACGCATTTTATATTATCAGTATAGAAAATATCCCATTGCTAGGCTAATGCCTCCTCCTTTTACAAGAGGGGTTACGCCGTAAAAGATATTACATGGCCTTAACCTCACTTTATATTTATATGTATAGAGATATACTATTTATCTTTACGAGAAGAACCCGTAACGCTTCGCGTATCTAATAACTATTTAATGGCGACGATATCAATCCCGCACGTAATAACACACTTTTGGCGAAACGTTTCCGATTTAATATTTTAGTTCATAGCTAATAGCTAAGCACTTTTATATTATTGCGCCTTATACTTTTAGTACTCGCTGGAAAATTAGATCCTCTATCACATATATATCAATGGTTTATCGGTTTACTTGTAAAATATTGTTAGACAGTTGGATTGAATAGTTGTTATAAAGACATTATGCCTCTAACCAAATGGATTGCGTTTATTGTATACATACCAAGCGTAGCCGTAATGTGTTAGGCTATTTAGGTTGCAATCCAGATTATTTTGGGAAACGTAGGGTCAGTAGCGTCCCTAGCTACATTTTTAGGTGGTGCAAGACTACAAAGTGGCGCCCCTATATATTCAAAACCTCAATTTTTCTATGTAGTTCGCCGTAAAAAGAATTGGATGACCTTTTTTTACGTAATTGAAATGATGTTTTGTTGCGCCCCCATGTATGGATTTGGTGCCCCCTACATGACCGCGCCCGGTGCGGCCGCACCGCTCGCCGCACATTTGGAGAAGCCTCTGTGCAGCAGTGGACTGCAATAGGCTGTAGGGTTGATTGAAACCTCCTGGCGTGCCTGTTAGCTTAGTGGTTAGTGATCCTGACAGCTGAACCAGAGGTCGTGGGTTCGAATCCCACCCAGGACAATCAATTGTGCTGTGATGAGCACGATCGTTTGTTTTGAGTCTTTTTTTTTTACGTTTTCTAAAAATGAAACCTAGCTAGATCGATTTATTGGCCCCGAAACCCCCTGCATACTAAATTTCATGAAAAACTTTGGAGCCGTTTCCAAGATTCAGATTATATATATACATATATACAAGAATGCTCGTTTAAAGGTATAAGTACCTGGATAACCGAGCATTACACGGTTTTTTTTACGTTTTCTAAAAATGAAACCTAGCTAGATCGATTTATCGCCCCCGAAACCCCCTGCATACTAAATTTCATGAAAATCGTTGGAGCCGTTTCCGAGATTCAGATTATATATATATACAAGAGTTGCTCGTTTAAAGGTTTTGATTTGTACACTAGGTGCAGATTAGAGTAAATATTTAAAATATATCTACGGAAACAAAGAAACTATTACCTTCCATTTGTTCTATCTACATCTTTATCAGAAAGATAAATTAAGTCTTATTTTAATACACTATTTATATTTTATATCACGTTAATTGTATGTATATCTTATATACCTACCTAATTGTCGGTCTGCGGAACTATGTATGTAGATCTAATTGTAAACCTATAGACGTACCAAACACACAAGAAAATGTCTTCAGTTTCACACCCGGTTTCCGAAAAGCTGATCAAAATAGTGTTCAAATAACAGTTTTCAAGTTAACAGTGACAAACAGTCAAATTAATTCGAGTTTCTGAAATATTGATCAAAGATAAATTTACTAATCTATGAGCATTGAACATTCGAATGGCATTTTACAGTAAAATTTGACATTTTCACAAAAGCTTTGTTCACTGGTCCTATGGTCAAATCAAAGTGCCTTCAGCAATTCAATATTTACTTGACAAGAAATTTGACATACAATTAGTTGATTTTTGCTTTGATCAGCATTTCAGAAACCGGGCGTTAGTAATCTATCCTCTTGGTTACCTTTATAAGATTGCCTTAACGCCAACAATAGGTAGCGTCAAAATTTTTTAGCTCTCTATTTAGACTCACATCGTTAGTATAATGAATATATTATTATACTAACGATGTCCTGTCCTGACAAAATAATTTTTATTAAATTACAGGGATTAAGGGCTTAACGAGAGCTAAGCCTAATAATATGATCAACTTTTTTTAACAAATGAGGACAGCGCTGTCCTGATTTTAATCAGTTACCGATGCCTATTAATACTCGCAACATTACTGTTGTCAGTATCAACAATAAACAATATAAATACTGCTGTGCAGAACCTTATATTTTCTCATTCGGATGACTCCAATTTAAACAGACGTGCCGCCTTTTGATCAAGTTATAAGAACTGCTAAAATAAAAATGGTGAATTTACCTATGCACACCGTAGGGTAATATGAAGACTTGATAGGCTAATCACTAGATTTGAGTTATTACAGATCAATTTGTTTTATGTAGTAGTTTTAGTCCCTAGTCGCGGTTCTTTTCCTCATTTGCGGTTATTCTTCAATATGGAGTACAATAATCTCTCATATCTTATCAATACACAAATCACGGAACAGCGCCCTGGTTTTTTTTTACCTTCCTTCCTTCTCTTAAGTCCTTTGACTGAAAATGTCCAGGAAATGTATCTACTGGGAGTGATATCTGCTGATAAGTATCCCGGTTTCGTTTTTATTACATCTATTACAAGCTACATCTATTTTAAAAAGCAAAAAAAAACAATCCGAATTTCAAACCTCACCTGAATGAAGATTGACATAGGCTCCGAGTTTCGGGTCACTAATGTCCCGAAGTAACAGTGCTTTCCTTAAAATTTCATATTTCCATATTGTAAATGTCAAAATAAACAAAAAAATGTCTCACCACAGATATTAATAACGTTATATTTGTCTTCAATGTTATAGAATCTGAAGAAATCAAAGATGTACTTGTATGTGTATTTAATTAAATTCGAGTCCAATGCTTGTTTATTTGTCTTTATATGAACAGATTCAACACGAAATCGATTTATTCTACCCACATGAAATATTCACAAGTCGTATTTCAAATGGTCTCAAAGCTTATTCATGAGCTGGGAAACCATGTAGCTACTTGGTAAACCATTAATACATAGAAAGGAGAAATAACTGAGACTTGCTTTAAAACGTAGTAAATCTTGGTGTATAGGTATAATGGTATTGGTAGGTATACAAACTGTGACTGGGAGTGAAACTAACCTAAGAAAGAATTCTACTAATTTAACTAATGGCGAATAAAAGAAAGTCGATGTTCCGGTAAATTTAAACAAAAGTTTTACGTAGGCAGTACCTACGTTTATTCGTCGCCATTGAATGTCCAGAGCCTTGTATAGAATCAGAGAATAAAAGAAAAACATATTGAATGGAAAACCTTATCCCCTTTTGTTACGTCAGGTAAAAATGATTAAGAGCGGATTATGCTGAAATGAGATCTGAATAAAATTATTATTAATAATTGTTTTAAATACCTGAGGTGTGAATTAAATTAAACTAATATCCGTATGTGTACAGTATTCCCTCCGTACCAACATAGACTGGTTACACTTCGCAGAAATTAACATCAACCTTAAACGACTCAAAGTCTCAATCACCTTTCAGATTATTGCATCCATTTTCCACAGTAGCAGCAAATGTGTGATCGCTTGTCATTGTCGCCTATTAGAGGTTGTCATTGAGGCCACGCATTGCTTGAACGCCAGCAGTGACAATAGCTTCATTGATCATATTGTTGAGGCAGCTTCATCAAGCAAAATAGTTTGCTTGCTTCGTATCTGACACTGTTGAGAGCCTTCTATAATGACTGAATCTACTATTACTAAGATTTAATATACGAGTACTTAAAACAGAATTGCGAATAAACAGGTTTTCATTTAGGTATAGAATGAATAAATAATCCCAGCGATCCTGATGGTTATCCAGAATTCTAAATGTAGGGTAACATATAGACAGATTACACAGGTAAATTCACATTAATTAGCTTAATCGACGACCGTCAATTACTACAAACAGGCTGTGAGAATATATAATATACATGAAGACATAAACAGACGGAAATATACAATCGAATTATATTTAAGATATTCAATGTTATTTGATTGTAAAGTTATGCCATATCTGCCACTATGAATATTGGAGGTTCAAAGTTGTCTGGACATCGATGAATTAAAAAAAAACATAACTTTCGGGGCCCTACCCGTTCCCAGTAGGAAGAGAAAGCTACGCTATATTGTTATTGTACAATATTCACAATAAACGTTTGATTTCTGCCCGAACAAAGTATTGTGATTGTCAATCAGCGTCGATATTCGCAACCCATACTTTGGAAAGACAGGTCAGAGAAAACTTCAACCCGCCTGACAGACAGCACCGGGGCTAAACTGTTGTGTACATCGGGCCTAAGTATTAAGCTTTGCACAGAAGTTCCTTATGTAACATGGGAGCTAACTTAGATTGGATTCTTGATAATTCACGAATCAGCTAGTTACTAATTAACATAATTTTATACTACCCGGACATATTACTATGTCGTCTAAGACACTATTTGCATTATATTGTATCTTCTCTCCGAGTGTCGTGTTACTCATATAGTATATTGCTAATACTTTGTTGAATTGAAAGTGAACCGTGACCTATTCCCAAAACATAAAAGTACAAGGTTTGCGGAGTACAAAACGCATGAGTTAGTGTTCGACTGGATTTTACTGAAATTGACGTCGTCACTACTGGGCTATCGACGAAATTACTCAAGGATAATATTACAATTCATTCCATTGGACTTTGATCACAAAGCGCTTTAAAGTGTGGATGTCGCGTGTAGTACGCTTTGTCTGAATGTTCTATATACTCGTATATGCACTTCGTATAAGGTAGATTGTAAATAGGTCAGGTACGTATAGTCAGTTCGTTTGACTGGCATAAACAGTAAATTCGTTTTGAAGTCCCTCAGTGACACGGTCTATATTGTCAATGCCAACTTCTACTGCATAACATATGTATATACTGACCGTATATATATTCTTAGTAAATCAATAAAAAAAATCAATTTGTGTTATATGTTTGCAATGCTCTTACATTAGCTGCTTACACCAATACATTTTTAAGGCGTATTTTTTATATAAAAGGAGTCATACCTACTTGAGGTTTAAAAGCTTGTGAATTCGAAGCCTGCCCAGTATACTAGACGTGAATCCTTTGCTTAATTGGAGGGGTTAACATTTGTGCGACTCACTATCTAGTTTTCTATTGCATGAAAAATAAAAAATAAGACTGAGTTAAGTCAGGCATCTAACTAATATACCTGACATAAACCCACTCTTATTTCTTTAATATACATCCGTTAAGATATTCCACAGCAGTTGTTTGATTTTTTAATATACTTTATATGTAACACGATTTAGATGAATAAGTCGGAATAATTTGTCAGCTTAACAAAACATAGCGTCTACGTTTTGAGGAGGCTATATTTTAGTTAAATTCAACCCTCCATATTTCATTCGTCCTGAATTTGCAGTTCTATTTATGAATTGCAATGAAGGCATTTTTTGCGAAAGATATACGCACACATATTTGAGTACATATATGTCTTTCTTTTCTTTGGTGTAGCACACCTTTCACCTTCTTTCGAGCCAGAGGTACTATGGGATTTGTACAGATTCTTGGTGAAGGTGAAAACAGAAAATACAATTTTATATTGACGTATATTTCTGTAGCTAAAAATAGAGACGGAAGGGCCACTGGCGTTTTCGTTTTATCCACGAGGCTTGATATCAAACTACTATGAACACTTTGATAACGTTTACTATAAAGTAAATGTATCGCCACCGCAGAATTTTAACAGTACGGTATTTTAACGCATATTTTGTAGAAATTTTTATTGTAAAATTTTACATTCCTTTATCCAAACGGTTAATGCAGATATCAGCATGTTTATTTTAAAACTTCCATTAGGAATTGAACTCTTAAATGCGTCTTAAGTAATATTTTTTTTTTTTTTTGAGTGTCCAAATATATTAGCAGAATATCAAATCAGTAAATTGGCAACACTATTTTCTGTGGGTAGTTTTGTTTAAACAAAGCGAATGTCGATTCAGTGAAAGTTTAGTGGACAATATTTATATAAAACTTTAAGGTAAGTTTTTGAAATATAAATCATGCACATACGTTATATATATTTAATTTTGAAAATGTTTTATCTCTATGTGAAATATTTTTTTTAAAGTATCAAAAACTTGAACAAAATAGACTGTTGTAAATTTGCAACATTGCGCGTTTCCGGTAAATAAAAATGTGTTTATGTTCTAGGATGGACCGGTTACCTGATACTCATATCGAAGCATATTTGAGGCGTTTAGAAGAAGGAAATGTGTCCGTTGATCATTTGGAGAAAAGTGGTAGTGAAAATAACCATGAAGAGAGGTTTTATGAAAATCGAGAATCCATTTTGCGACATCCTTAGGATGATATTTTCAGTGAAGAGGAGCAGCTAGAAGAATCTGCTGAAGATCCAAATCCACCGCTTCTCGCAGAGGAACTACAGTGTACTGCTGATCCTGGGTAAATCGTAATCTTTTGTAGATGAAAAGTAATATAGAAGTACCTCCAAACAGTTTGAAGTTTGCTAGTGATATGGAATATCCTCAAGAAATTATGGATTTAGACCTTACAAGTTCTTTTCGTATTATTTCAATGGCTACATACAAGATAAAATTGTCGTAAGTCGTTGAAGTACCTGTTATGGTTTGGAAGGACAATAAAGCTGTAAGTTCACTTTATACTTATGCAGGAGCATTGCCAGTTACTACAATCCAGAGATATGATAAAAAACAGAAGAGCAGAATAGATATTGAATGTCCAAATGTAGTAAGAGAGTATAACGCTAATATGGGAGGGGTTGATTTCATGGATAGTTTCATAGGCCGTTATCGAATTAGGACGAAGAGCCGAAAATGGTATATGAGACTATTCTATCATATGCTTGATATGACTATCATAAATGCCTGGATATTATCAAGAAAGAATGATGCTGTACAGGGTCGTAAAAGTAAGAGACTTACTGAGTTCAGACTATACTTAGTAGACACGCTTTGTGAGTTAGACAGTAGTCCGGGTACTTTTTTAGGCATGTCTTCACCATCCCTCAAGCGTGGCATACCAAGCAGTGCTTCATTGGAGAAGGAGATACAAGAAATAAAAAAGAAGAAAGTTCCTGGACAAGCAGGACCCAGCAAAGATGTTCGTTTAGATAAAGTTGCTCACAGGCCGGTGTAGTCTGATAGAGGAACCCATTACAAGAAGTATCCTTCTTGTAATGGGTACACTCAAACAATCTGTAAAAAGTGCGGGGTTTTTGTATGTTACACCCAGAAAAATAATTGTTTTCGTAAAAGCCATGTTTAAAACTAAAAAAAGTTAAATAAAATAAATTTAAAACGATTTTTTTTTATTGTGCATTCATAGGATATAAATTTGCAACACTCTATTTTTGGCCTTAGATACCATGTAAATTATGAAAAATATTTTTTTTTTATATTTTTCACTCAAAATATAGCGCAAAATACACGTAATATATTTATTTCAATTAAAAATAAAAATAGGCGCATTTAAGGGTTAATTCCATACGACAGCTATAAGTATGGAAGTACTACTACTTTATGACTGGGTATTCTTTGCAGTAATTGTAATTTAGTTCGTAATAATTATATTACGAACTAAATTGAAAGGGTGAAGGAAATTTGAGGTTGCAATTCTTGTATTTTTTATCGTAACTGATAGTATTTTTAAAATAATTACAATTTATTAAAACTAAAAACACTTCCTTTAATGGCGACCCGAATTTAAAAGTTTAAAGAGTTCCACTGGTGGTGGTTCCACTTCCAGGGGTGGATACCCCTGGCTTCATCATCAGACCGCACAAATTACGCTTTATACTTTGAAGAAGGTAGGTATTAATTGTATGCACCTTTGCTGCCTCATTATGCCCATTATGGTCCAAACTTCATACTCGCCGACCGTTCTCATCTCTGTTGGGCACATGAGCAGAAAAACTGTCAGTTTTTATAAAATGACAAAGGGTTGGCAATCACAAGCTCTTGCTTTAACTGAAATCATCAGTATCATCTAAAAATATTTATTAACCTATTTTGTGCAGACCAAATTTTTATTATAAAAAGTCTCTGATAAGTACTGATAACTGATAACTCATCTAAATAACGTCGGTTCAAAACTGGCAACGTACATATTAGTACCGGCACATAAAAGATTCATTCAGATATCCTTTGGTTTATTATTTGGTTCAATTTTCATTAATTTTTTTTCGTCGCTCTATATTTATATATACCTCTAAGCACTAAATTAATTGAAATTAAGTTGTTGCGCCTAATGGAGGTGTGACCGATTTTGAGAGGGACCTTTCGTTTCTCCAGTATGTCCTGGAAGAGGAGACGCTCTCAGATCATCTCAACATCCGATTCGAGCTCTCCCGGACCCAGGATCCCAGAACTGGTCACGTGGCACGGTGATCTCCCGATAGCCCCGATTTCTGCAATGGGCTATGGGAAAAACTGGATTGGATCGTCTAGAGAAGGAGGTTATTGTTCAGTCTTAGTGTTAAACCACTTGCAGGTAATTTTTCATATCTTGGCCTAAAATCGACCTTCGGTCGGACATTAACATACGTAACAAAATTATTCACTCGTCATTGTGTATTTCTATATACTCATTGCTGCCCTATGTGTTACATAATAAGTATAGTAAATTATTACAAGTCTTACAAATATTGCTTAATGAATTTCGTTTCGTTTGGATAAGTCAAATTATAAATTATATTAATAGGCAGGTACGACCCTCTTCAAATCTAACCGTTTTTGATAAATATTCGTTATATTTACACTAAACGTACATGATATATAAAAGCAAAGATTGTTTTAATGTATCCGAGTTATAAATCAAAGTCTACGGCTTTGAAAATATTATGATCCTAAGTACATTTGCGTCATTCCTACGATTACATACGCCTATATTGCGTGGTCGGGTAAATGTGATGTCAAAATATGTTGTAGTTGCGTGATGTTAGAAGGTCACGCAGCGGTGCCTCTATTGTTATCAAGTTTGTGTAGCCTTTTCAATTCGTTATACAACGAGTAAGTGAGATTACATTATTCAACAGAATAATGCAATTTTGACAATAAACGAGAGATATGGAAACGTGTGCGTGGAAACGGCCTATATGATGAATATTTATTACCATCACTTGTAAAACTTGTATGCAATCGTGCAATCATGCCGTTATTGCGATTCTATTACCTTTAATAACTATTATAGCAGCTATTGCAGCTCTTTTATTATATTTTCTATATAAGCACTTTACAAGTGTTTTAAAAGTTCTTATTAAATAAAACTCGAGGCAACTGACAATGAGATATTTCTAAAATTAATTATATTTTAAAAAGAAGTAGGTTCTTTCTTTGTGCCAACTTTGATAAATATTTTAAACGACAGTTTGTACCTAAAATAAATTCGATGTTTAACGTTTTCTGAACCCAATACTGTCTTTCAGGATTTTTATTTCTAGGTCGAAGATAACCACAGTGAAATGAAATCGGTGGCCACAATTTTGCGGACCGAATAATTTATCGAGATTCATTTGATAATATAATTATATTATTGGAATTCGCTTGATCGACTTTGAGTGGACTGTTAATTTTGGTCAGAAACCGACATTGGTTTTTTCCATAAGATAATTGGATTGTTGGAATGCAGAATGTGAGCGTGGAAAATCATACTCTATGGGATATATCAGTGGGCTGTATCGTATATTTTAACTATCGGTAAAATAATGGATGTGGTCCATTATTTTTCCTTAATTGAGTAAGTTGAAGTAATGTTTCAAAAACGGATTATTTGATACTCAAAATGAAATGTTGATAATCGATACTTAAAAAAGCATTTCACAGTTGTGTAAATTAGACTTTATTTATATCGCTAACATTTTGCGGCAAACACACTTTTTGTGTTCACATTATTTAGTGAACACCTAAAAAAATACACCATTGTATTAGACATTCATACTGTACACCATGTCCTGATGATGTTAAACTAGGTAGACAGTTAAAACGCAAAGGTATCCAAATGTCAATAGAGTGATCAATAATATTAATCGAGCCATCAATCACTGTTTTAGTATGATTTTTCCGCTGATATAACCTGAGTATCTACCTCTTTCTAACGTAATGTTAATCATTAAGTACTCATGTATTTGTAAAAAAATTGCGTTTACATAAAAAATTTACAGCGAACCCAATTAATCTATGAGAGGTTGGAAAGTTGGCCATAGTTAGGGTTGTTCAGAGTTAGAACATCGTTACTGAGAGTTCACTTTCAATTTGGTTCAAAATATGCGTTTACTTTAGGCCGGGAGTGTTTAATTTCATTTCAAAATAAAGGTGAGGTAGGTATACTATGGTAGGTGAGTCGCTACTTACGGACGTTTATGACAGTCTACGGCACCGCTTTAGACATGCAAACATTCTAAATTTACAAACATATGTACCATCGAGTATTGTGTAAAAAAATATAAAACCGACTTCAATGCCCTTACAATAACAAACTGCTAAAACTTATAATAGCTTTTTAAAGTGGTTTTCTTTTATCCAAACGAACATTCGTTTATATTATAAGATACAAAAATTGGTTTATTTTTTCTGCCACTAAACATTGTATAAAACATATTAGTAGACGAACTTCTAATAAGTAAGATACCACATTAATAGAGTTGGCAACCGTTTTACGGCAAGATAAGGGGTCCTCGCGTCTGAGACGGCTTTTTAAGTTGCCGGATGCGTACTTTTAACCAACGAAAAAACGATGGTGGTTATCAAGTCAATCCCTATATTTTTTATTCAAGTACTAGCAGCTCTCCGTACATATTTATGATAAAATAAAAGTAGTCTAAGTTACTCCGTATAACACCAGCTATCTGCCAGTGAACGTCCCGTGGAAATCGGTCAACTCGTTAGCCGGAACAAACAGACAGACGACAAAACAATTTAAAAACTTTCATAGTTAGTATTTAAGTATACAAACAAAGAACTATTAATTCTTTGTTTGTATACTTAAATACTAACCATCTATCTCTTTTATTAAAAGAGATTTTTCTCATACAAAAATAAATTATACAGTTCTTTGAAATTCTAAAGATTAGCTTAGCAAGAATAGTTTATTGTATTGTGTACATATATGAACCAACCTACATACTCGTGGATATTTCAACGCGTGAAAATGTGTCAACTAACTCAACGAGAAAAGGAGTCTCGAAAGACTAGAGGACTATAACGAAAGTGTTAACGTTATTGTTCGAATATTCGACTGAACTGATGTCCCTTATGTTACTTATTGTACAGCTATAAAACACGACTTCAAGGACTAATTAAAAAGTATGCAAAATTTCATGATAACCCGGCGAACGGTACCGCTGCTCATAAAATACGAACAAACATACATAGATTTTTATGTTATTAGAAGATTTGACAGAGCGAAAATTTGTAAGGAATTTTTAAAGCTAGTATTTTGATCCGAATATATTATCCTAGCTAAATAGAAAGTTATACCACGTCTATGAGTAAAAGTATGGCTATAATTTAAAAAAAAAACAAGGAACCGCAAAGTTTTTGTAGTCCACAAGAGTAAAACTACTACTTGGATATTAGTTTATTTGATGATCGTCATTCTGGTAGCACGCAAGAATATTGATCAGCGGCTGTTCCTACACATAAACTATCGCATATTTACCAAATGAGGGTAGTGCTAAATATTCAACACACGATTCCTGACAAAAGAAGCGCGAAGAATAAGCACTTCAGTGGAAAAACAAAGTGTAAGTATGTGTTTCGTTTAATGGCAATGATTTTACAATCAACTTTGAAGCCCATACTACTTAGACACCATTTTACTTGTATATAAGTAAGTAAAAATGGTAGACTTGTTAGGCTTGAAATGTACTCTTATTGATTATAAATATATACACAATATCAAAACAGGTTAGAACCGTCAAAATATAACCTGGACTGTTATTTTAGTTTGCTCTTTTAGAACGCATACAAGGTATATGCGTACACTTTACTTACGTCTTTTTAAAGATTTTATTGATTGCAAATTAATAAAAACTTTCTTTTAGAAATAGATTGTTTGATATTTAAAATTATTCCGGACTTGACCATTCGCTCGAGTCGCTTTTCTTGGTTCATCCCGCGCACACGCTTTTATTTTTAAAGTAGTCGGATAGAATTAGCCTATTCGCAACTTTAATTGAGAGAAACTTTAGTCAGGTTTTCTTTTTTAATTGTTAGATAAAAACGTCACGATTAACATATTTCATATTCACCCGTGGCATCACCGTCAAAAACATTGTCAAAAATCGCAATAACCGTTTTTTTCTATGTACGAGTAAACTTTTCAGATTGAGTGAAAAGTGTTGGGACATAAAAATTGCGTAACTAATTTACTTATAAATCGATTGCTAATCGCGTTGAAAAGAATATTGTGTTCACACCATGGCATAACGTACTGTACCTACAATGCAACTTCAGGAAAAGAAAAACGAATGAGTGCTACCCGCACTTGTGCCCTCAGGGCCCGTCCATCTTTGATCATGGCAGAAATCGTCAGTCTAATTTTATTAATATATCCGAATTCATAAATTACAGGACTAAAAAAACTCTAAATTTAAGATTCTAGTTGAAATGATTACTTTTATCTAATTTAATTATATTAATTAATGTTTTTTTTACTTTAAACACGAACTTTGGTCAATGGGGGTTTTGATTCAGTTGTACTTGGGAGTATTCAAATATATACTCCCATATTCAAATATATTGGATATGAAGCCGTATTGTTTTATGGGGTGAATTAGGAAAATTGACTTTTATACAGCTCTAAGGAGCCGTATTTGGTATACATTTCATCTTGTCGGCGAAAAAGTTTTGACTGACAAAAATAGTCAGATGGACGATGGACGACGATGTTCTACTTAATTTTACACGAACACTTCGGGGCGCGGTTGCCGGCCCGACTCGTGGTTTTTCGGGCCCTCAGAATTCCATGTGTAAAGGAATAACTTCCTAAATAACTAGATTAAGAAGTAAGTCAGAAAATTGTAATATAACTTTAAATAAAACACTGATAGAAAATCTGCAAACCAATGGCCCCAATTCTGTTACTTCCATCGCTAAATTAAAATTCACTAAATTTTCTTCATATAAGAAGTAAACCTTGTAAACTTAGAAACAAGGTCCTATTTCAAATTGAAACAAGTAGGTAACATATGTCGCTATCGAAATAAGCAATTTATTTGTCGACTAAAGTCTGATACGCTTAAATAAACTTTGATACGACGTAGCGAGAGCCGCTATCCGTTGAATGCCATCTCTTTTAGTGAAATTAAGCGGCGCTGAGAAATAGATGCTAGTAACAAATAGACCTTATTATGAAGAACACTAGGTTGATTTCATATGAAGAAATTAAGTCAGGTTTTAGTTTAGTCGAGTGTACAGTAGAATCGGCACCAATGTCTTATTTATCAAACTTTGATTCTAATTGAACTGTTCATGCATAATAGAGTACAAAATTACATTTGTCCTTAGAAAAAGAAATAGGCTCCTGTTATTTAAAAAAATAATTATAATAATTAATACAACAATTAAGTATGTCAACATTCCACATTGTCCACAGAAATAAAAATTAATAGCAATGTCAAACCCAATAATAATCTAGAATTATATTTTTTATATTACTGTGGCATGTGTGTGTGTTTCTAGCGATGTGATGTTAAAAATGTATAAAACATAGATTTTATTCTCTCAGTTCTTTGTCTTCTTGTTGACAATTGAAGTAAAAAAGCTGTGATAATTATTGTCAACAATGTTTTATAAGAATTGTATAAAAATTAAAACACGATCGACAACAAGTTTGAAACGAACGAAAGATAATAAACTAAGTTTGAAACCATATCAGTAGTAGTTTGCAATTATGAAATATTTTAACAAATCCTTTATAACTTGTTTGTGGTCAATTAGGGTTGTAAACGAAGAGTAATTATATAATATTCTATACACAATACACAATCAATACACGGGTCACGTTCATGTATTGATTTTGTATTTTCAAAACTGTAGGCGACCTTCTATTCTGTCTACCAAACCAATTAAGCTGTACCTAATACACGATGCCGATAAACACGATATTGCTAGTAGTGCATCTTAGTACTAATATAGTATCCCCTTTACCCCATAAAGCTTGTCTAATCGTTATCCAAGCAGCAGCTATTAAACAACCTATTATCGTCTCGTACTAAATTAGATTTGGAAAACGGTTGAGCCTTCTACAACTTGAAGGATCTAACCGCTTAGAGTACTAAAAAAGTTAGATAGCCGCAACGTAATTGAGCTTTATTAAGAAATATATAAAGTGAATGATCTTTTTAATAACGAATATGCCGATATCCGGATTTAAATTAGACTTACTCCAATTTTCAGGGGATAATTGGTAATAATAAAATGCTCAGAACCAAAGATTTCTATACTTAAATGCGCGTTGAATCAGTAAAATATGGCTTCTTTATACATAAAGTGTGCTTTGACTTTAGTCTCGTTAATATTTTTTTAATTGTTACCAATTAGGAAGTGAACTGCTCTTTTGGGTTACTTATGTAATTTAGTAATAACTAGTAATAGTATTTTCTGTGATTGACTAAGTGAGCTTATTTATTTGAATATTGACACTTATAGTCCATCTAATCTAAGAAGTACCGTTTGACAGTTCTGGCAAATTGATGAATAGGCATGGGGTCAAAGAAATCGATTACTGCAATAACTGATTCTTAAGAGATATCGATATCATTTCTTTGTATTTACTAATCGATTACAGTTTTACAAATTTATGTATGTTACAGTAAAAGCCCGTATATTGGTTTATCATAGGTTTTACTAGCAAATCTTAGTATATACCAAAGTGTTTAGATACATGTCAGAATTTTATAAGAGTGATAATTTTTCGGGCTTTTCAGTTCCATCCTAACTTAACCGACATTGTACATTATTGATTTTCGTAGAAGTGATTTGGTCCTGGTACTCGCCGACCGCTGTCATTACTTTTTGTGCACATACATGAGCAAAGAGCAGTTCGGACTTTTGCCATAAACAGTTGGTAAATTTTAGGTTTTACTGGCAAATCTTAGAATTTACTGAAGTTCGAAGATTTACAGTAACATATTACACTACACAAGATAGACGGGTTGGGTCTAATTAATATGTATATATACATTTAAACAGAGGTGACATATTTTAATTTGGCTTAAAATCATTCATTTTCATGAAGTATTATGTTGAAAACTAACTAAATTTTTTATTAATGTTAGTTCCATTTTAGGTAGATTTCGAAGAGTCTACCTATTGGTTTTGTACCAGTTGTCGGGTTTTCCAAAAATTTCTTCACAGGAAGTCTAGTTATGATAAGATTTATTTTAAAATACATTAACATTAACACTAAAATTACTAAAAATACATTAACTTACATACTTTGAATTTCAATTATGCGTTTTCGTTGACAGTTGGATGTCAGCTGAAATTTAAGTATTATTAAATACTAAAAGATGCCTGGATTGAAAAAGATTCGTTATTAATAAGTTCGATTATTCGTACATTTTAACGATTTTTCGTATACAAGTGAATTTGAAGAGTCGCAACACTACGATAAAGAACCAAACTACGTGACTTTGAAAGGAAGTCTAAAAAAAAGCTATCTATTGTATATTTTAGTTATTTTGCTTTGTTTAAAAGATTTAAATTTGAATTTAGTCATTAAGAATTGTACATCTTGTGATAAAATAAAAATAGCTTCATAATTCTATGGTTTTACGGAAAAGGTTATTGAAATTGTGAGAGTTACGTCTATACAAAGTTGTTTCCGCTTCAAAAGTATTCGTCAAACGGTACTTCTTAGATTAGATAGACTATAGTAGAGGACATATACATTACGGCTGGTGCTGACAGATTTAAATCTACTCACAACCAATAAATGTGCTAGCAAAATATATAGTTTTTGGGAAACTACGTGTTATTTTATATATATATTTATGCATATATATTATTTATGATTATATGTATTAAATATATGTGGAAAATAGCACGCATGCGCGATATGTGATATTATCTCATCTGTTAGGTAGGTATTTCCAATCAATTAAACAGTCATGATGGAATAATTGGCTAACAATTACGCAACGACTACAGACTGTCCCAAACAGAGTATTGTAATGAGTTTAGTTAGATATTTCTCGGTGTAGCCGTGTGTCGCTCGAAGTAATTGTTCTAATTATTTATTGTTCAACGTCCAACAAGGTATTAATGGCGTTAACATTTATAATTTAGAATCGTTAATTTTTTGGTACTTTATACCCATTTTGATACTATAAATCCGTATCTAAATTTCTAGGTATTTAATGTACCGTATACATGAAGACAAGACAGACACGAAAGACATGTTGTGTAATAAATCCGAACAGATATAAAACTAATCTAATACTTAATCCGTATCTGCTTGTCTTTTACTGAGTATTAAAGTAGGTCGTGCCTTGATAGAACTGTCGCGTCACTATATAGTTGGAAACTCTTTAAATTTAAAGTTTGTAAAGAGCGCGCAACTAGTAATTGATTGTCAACTAAGAGTTCTTCGTTGTTTACGTACGGCATGGTTACCCATTTATCTTAATTGACTTACACGACGTTTGATCACATGCCCCGTAAACTTTGATTATTTAATGTCGTTCACTGATCCAAATGATAGATGTACGAAGACCTGACACGCGTTGCCTACCTATCTACAGTCACATACATATGCATTTATCAGGTTAATAAAATATGAATGTGTATAGGCGTCTGCGTCAAGCTGACTGTATCTACGTGGTATTGTTTATTCCTTGCGTGTGTGTAACGATTTAAATATTCAAAGTAAACCAAAATGTTGTCGACTGCTGTTATATTTTGAAAGTTTGCAATTGCTCGTTATCTTTGAGCTTTATTACTTGGAAGGCGTCTATAGTAAAAGAGATATCGTGTCATATAACATGTTTCGTTATCTTTTGCAAGAAGGCAGGACTCCAGGCAGTGCCAAACTTTAGGATTTCTTGCCAAGTACGTGTTATAAGATTTCGGATTCGTAACATTGTTGCGAGGATATAAAGTAAAAAAGTAAAGTTCAAGGTTTATTTTTACAATTCATATTGGATTTAGACATAACAAAGTTCATTATAATTAAAATAATAATAAAAAATATATATATAAGCCGATACCAATGCGCCTATTACCTAAATAGTGTCACTTCGAAGAGTCAATACATATTATACTTAGGGAATCATTGTTTTCTTAAGTATTTTTTTATCATTCAAGGGGAATTCAAATTTAACGTTAGTTCATGAATAGTTAAGATACATAACATATAATATACACACAAAAATTATAATTTCAGGCAAACTAAGAGACACCTTCTCCAGTTTGATCCATTTTTTTTCCTTAGAAAGTAATAACAAGCACATTTGCAATGTCAGATTCATGGTATAGGCACAAATATTCATTGTGCCACTTCAAATATTGTAGGTTCTATCCTTACAAGGGAAAATACTTATTTTGAGTTCACTAACAAATAATTATTTTGAGTCTGGGTGTATTGCGACTCCGTTCTTTGTTTGTGAAGTACCTACCTCGGTTTCAGAGGAGTTCTTAGTGCACGAGTTGAAAATGAGTGCAGGTTCAATGATTTTCAACAAAAACATATATTTCACGTATATCTATAGACTCAATAGATATTTAGTGTTTGTTTGCGGAATATACTTACGAAATATGCTTACGGAATCGAGGTGGAGCAATGTGCAGCGTGACTAGGTGCCCGCCAGCTACATTGCAAACAGTTCTTATCCTGCGTGTTGCAAACAGCCCTTAGGCCAAACTAGAAGTAACTATATGTATAATATCAAATTATATGGTCAATTTTCTCTTGTGATTGTGTGTGTGTTTACCCATGGAAGATGATCATTCTTCAGAATGATGAATGAATAACACCTCACATTATAGTTAATTACAGAACAGAATACGGATATACATCTCTATTATGTTATCACTACCTTATTTAAATGTAGAACAAGTGTGTTGAGGTTGTTGACAGAAAGAAATTGTGTATGATAAAGAAGTTTCTTAGTATTTAGTGGTTTTGATAAGTTCATTACTTCATAACATCTCAACTTAATTGCATATTTAATAACTTAATATTTAATAAAATCTTAAATATGACTTATACCTCTGTGTTAAGGTATGATGTCTGTTCTGATTAAACAAATGTAAGAAACAGTCTCGAAACCACTGAAATAAACTATGAAAATCACTAACTAACAGTAACTGCCAAGCTGTTCGTACCTCTGTTCGCACACAAGTGAAGTTCTCATCTTATTTCTACCCTTTTATAATGCCACTATTCGTTAATATTTATCAATCGACCAATAGTATAACGTTACCGGCATAACCAGTCAAAATAATGTCTATTAACTTATTTTTATTAAATAGTGAACTGTGTTATCATCTATTATAGTTTGTCCCTATTTTTAATAAAATAAATAAGAGTTTTTAATGTGGCGACAATACAAATATAATTCGCATAATGTGCTACTACTTAATTTAGTTGTGCATGCTGTGACTCCTTAAAAAGTTGTGCATCTTGTACTAATTACCATATTGTATTAAATTTTTGTGATTTCTGTAGTGTAACAACTACTGGAGTTTCATATAAATAAATAAATGTGTAGACTAATCTGTGTACACATAAAGATGTATTTCCGAAGTGAACCCGAATACATCGCGTGTGATATTAAGATACCGTGTAGAGATTTCCATTCTCTCACATTAAATCCTCTACTTGCCTCAGCAGTGGACACGCACCTTAACACCTATGCCATATCACAAAATGATAAATACCTATGAACACTATAAAATCTTAAGAAGTTTTCAATCATAACGTAATATAAATCTATGTACGGCAACAATGGGCAGTACATAAATGTCGTGGTTTAGCGGCCTGCGCTCCAATTGTCTACGCGCCCGACAGCAATCTACAATAGCTGCGGATGACTGTGTAGTCTGTGTAGTGTACTGTTTACTTGTGTACATACAATAGTACATTACCCTAGCTCGTGTACGTCTATTGACACCTACTATGCTCGAAGGCCGCACATGATAATTGCTTAGGTTGTTAGGTTGGGTTAAATAGGTTAGGCATGATCGTAATCCCTGAGATCATAAAAGTGACCGGGACTCTGTACTTGTTTATATCAAGGTTGGGTTTGATATTTGTAGGTTTACGGCAGTTACGTTCCTACCCTCACATAAAACTAGGTGTGTATTTACATAATATTGTAAATCTCGTTATGATGCTTCATTTTACTAACTTTGGGTCACAGTCGTGGTGATAGTTACCTATTTACTTGAATGGGTAAATCTCTATAGTGAAGAACGAGTATTTGATTTAAAGGGATGCGGTTTACGGAATATTGTTTTATAATAACTTACATTAATTTATATTAATCAAAATTATTTAGGCGTTGACAGGCTAAGACAAGACAAAGGGATAGTTTTGTGGTTGCGGCGGAAACGGAGCTATTGCGGTATGCTTGACCGTCAAGATGTGGCTGCGACTGACGCCAAAAGCGTTATACATTTATGTTGAAGAACCTATTTAATGCAAACTCTGTCTTATGGAAATGTAAAACTACCTTTACACTCCGTTTCTGTGGTGGGAAGAGGAAACTCAAATAGAAAATCCGACGACGAAGAAAATATTCAAACGAATATATCTGCGCATGTGTGTGTATATTATATTCTCCGCACTGACAATGTTTAATTTAGATTACTTGGTATTATTAGTTTGGGTTGTGTTGGGTTTGAGTGAGATTATTGTTTGAACTGTGGACGTACGTTTTACAAACACACATATGTATCTAGGCATGTGTCTGGGTGTAATCTAATTCGATGTCATTACTGAGAATGCTTCTGATGTTCGACTCGAGGGCGTGAATGAAGTAATAAGAATTGTTTGTGATGTAAGGGAGGCGAGCTAGAAGCATCGTTTCTTGGTAATAGAATTATTTTTTTCACTAAGTGCGGAGTAGTGATTCTCGAAGCTCTAATACGCGTATTTACACTGAAAAATTAATGAAAAACGTATTTCAGTGTAAGTAGATACTACCACGTTTGCATGAACCTATCTCTTGTTTAGTCTTTCTGGGAACTAGATATGAACCTAAAAATAATACTGGATTTTTATTAAAACGCACTGTATTCCTTATTATGTGCGTTTAACCTAATTAAGTGACGTTGTCGTTTATATTTCTTATATTCATTCCACGTTCTGTACGTGTCTATTCAATTTTTTTTAGATTAATATTCTTGTGTTTTGACATAGGTACCTTTTCACAGGAGAATTCTAATAGAATCGACTTGATCGACTCAATCTTTAAAAAGTTAAATGGTCCCTAAAATGGACAAAAACTACTAATACTCCTAAATGTTATTTAGAATTAAAGAATAATATTCCGTGCTTAGTTAAGCTGTTTATATCCCTAAGTATGTATTACTTATTGCGTTTCGAGCTTAGCACCGACTTCAAACAGATCAGTAGGTACCTGGTGCCTTTATAATTAATGTAATCTATTATTTTAAAAGTGTCTATTATTTTTCACTATTCAGTGCGCTTTCTTAGTGCTTTTTAAAGTCGGTTTAACTTTTTTTAAGTGTTTATTAAAAAGACTTGTAACCGCTTTACGTATAACGATACATTTGACAAAGCAACCTTTTTTTGCGGTAACGGTGCGGTACTCTGTGTGTTGATCTATAATTTTTAATTATAATAATTATTTATTAAATCGTCGATTTCGAATAATTTATGATCAATTTTATTAAATAAAGATATTGAATTTGAATTTGATGCAGCTGTAGTTTTGGACTTTCGGCTCCGTGTAAATAATTGATGGAAACATTCAAAGTATTAATTACTATCTCTATATTAACAGACCTAGCCTCTTATCAGTGCAAAGTAATGATGTGCGTTTTGTTATATCGACATGAATAAGACCACAAGCTCAAAGTATTGAGAAGTCCGTGCTTTAGTACCCATACTCTGTCAATAATTGATTGGCCTGTTGGCCTAGTGGTTAATGACCCTGACTGCTAAGCCAGAGGTCGTGGGTTCGATTCCCACCCAGGACAAATAATTGTGAGATGAGCATGATAATTTGTTCTGTGTCTGGGTGTAATTTATCTATAATATGTATGTATTTAGAAATATATAAGTATGTTTATCAGCAGTCTGGTTACCATAGTACAGGCTCTGCCTAGTTTGGGATCAGACGGTCGTGTGTGAGATGTGTGGATTTATTATTATTATTATAATATGAAACTTAGTTCTCGCCCGGTACCAAACCAACATCTGTCCTCCTGTTTAGTTTCCCGATTACCTATTTATTCGTTTTTAATGATGACAATGTATACTTAGCACGTTAGACGAAAGTTATGGTTTTCGTGAAGAATAACGAATTTTTTTTTACAAAATTTCCATTAGTTTATACATCAAATTGCTGTCGTAAAGATGAATACAAATTTTGGTATTTTTCTTAATTATGTGCTAACATCAGAGTTTCACCTGCGTTTATGGTTACTGCTCCGCTCCTATTCACTGTAGCGTGACGTTATATAGCCTATACCTTTCCTCGATAAATGGGTTACCCAACACTAAATATATAATATAATATTTTTTCAATTCCAACCAGTAGTTCCTGAGATTAGTTCAACGAGAGCGTTCAACCAAACAAACAAACTTTTCAGCTTTATCATTTTAGCATAGATATATTAAACTGGCTTCTGCCTAGTGTTTTGATTAATTATTTAAATTGTATTTTCTAATTACACACACACACACAACTTATATTCCGAGTGTTTATGGCGGGCTTGCAATAGCATAAAATCTGGATTTATTTCAAAAATATTTTAGTGAAACTTGACAGCGGTCGATGTAGGCAATCCAATTAACAAAATAACCCCTGGCATTATTATATTACATCTAATTATACCAATTTGTCACAAACTGATATTATAGATTGTCTTTCATTTTGTAAATACTTTTTAAATTAATTTGGCACGAACTAAAATTCTTTGTAGTAGAATGGATATACTTATGTAATTAAATTACACTCAACTATTTGAGTAGCGATCACAGCATGGACAAAGGTCAAATCCAGAGGATAAAACCCCAAGCTGGTGGTCAAATGCCATCAGAAAGTTATAGGGCTAAGAGCTACAATGAATAAGACTGACAAAGGACCGGCATTATACAGGCTCTGCCTAGTTTGGGATCAGACGGCCGTGTGTGAGATGTGTCCAGTTATTATTATTAGTTATATAAATAAATATAAAAGTTTGCATTTATACTCAAGTAGTGATTAAGGACAGACTGAGACGGATTAAATAAAAACCTAAAAGTTATGTCTTTATGATTTAACTGAATGGATAGCAAAATATAGACATGTTTATTTATGGAAGAAGTTGCACATCTTGTAGGTATAGTTACGTAAAGGATTACGAAACAAAGGATGGTTTATCCCCTAGTCGTTAATTGGATCTATCTTAAGGAGGTCTCTATATTCAGCTAAGGATAACTGAAACCTGTTGATTGCTATGTATCTCAATTTACCTGTACCTTGTATTTGACTCAAATTGAATGCACTGAGAGATGATAGAACAACTATAGGCTGTTATGTATTAGTGACTTACCGCTGCTTCTATTTCTTTTTTAAGGCTAGGATAGCAATAAGAAGTTCCTTGTTTGTTTCTAGTTAGGTGTGATTTGACCTTAGTTCCTCATAACGACAAAAATAGTCTAGAAGTGACAAAAATAAGCTTAGTCTAGTTTTTCGGGATATTTGAGGGTAATGGCCAGACGATACTCAAGTTTGAAGTCAGTGAAATTTTATATCTAACATTACGACCTAATACTATTTCGGTATACTTACTCACACATTACATACTGCTACTGACATCTATCTATACTTTCTTATCAACATTGAGCTCTTAATTGGTAAACTAATACCTTACTGTTGCACCACACAAATCTGAACTCCAAGTCATGCAGATAAAGGACATATGTAACAATACGATGAAAATGTTGTTCAAAGTTATTTGCATAAAAAAGCTATTTGACGTAAAGAAGATGGGAAACCCATCAAAATACGACTGCAATTAATGGTCGTCAATAATAATCCTCTTTTTTACGTTGCTTGCTTCTTTTTTTTGGTGAATAATCTAACTCTAATCGGTAATTAAAAGAAATAATAATACTACTATATATATATAGCTTACTTACAAACCTTTTTTCAGAATCATGTCAGATAATAATCAAGTCAGTAAATTTTAGGCTTTTTGTTTATATTTGTTGTAGAATTTTAAATTATTAGATGGTTATTTATTTCCCTTTAAACGTCGAGTCGGGAACGGCATCATTTCGAATCATTTGCACATTAACATATTATGTAACTACGAATTAATATCGAAATTGCTAAAAAAATTCTAGTTGCTACCACGACACAGTGGATTGCTTATTGTTCTTTGGCTATAGGTCACAGGAAATTAAAAACTTACTCATTTAGATAATATTTACCGGGACTAACGATTGAGCCACAAGTGCGTAGTGATTACGGCGATTTACCCCATCATTGTTCTTTGTGACGGTCTATGCGGGCGGTTTATGCTAGGAAGTGGACATTTATAGCCTATTATGACGTTAATGACACCCATGCCATTATAAAACTGGTAAGGAAAACATTTTTATGGTCTAGTAGCTTTTAGGTTGGTGTTAATGCATAATAAAGGCTCACCTCATGTACCTATGGTTTGTCTTCGTTATATAAATGTGTATAGAAAGGTGTACCATACAAAAAAATGAAACATCATACATTTTCATATTATTTTATTCATTCTTTTATAATTGTCAGAGTTGTACAACTAAATAATCACAGTTGAAACAAAACACTATGTATAATACGTATGTACCATAATATAAAATAATGTCTAAATAAACAAAAAATGGTGTTCGCCGTGAGATGGCGTTACTGGTGAGTCGAATCTCATATAGTAGTATTTTGTACTGGGGTTGTGTGCTCTGCTGTCTATATAAGTGTACGTACAATTGAAGTTTAGTGAGTGAACAAATAGCGTGAACATATTGTTAGATTGATCATAGATTAGGTGTTATCGACAGATTAGGTATCAGCGACTTTCTAATTTTACAAAAACGATTGTGTTATTTGTGCCATTAGGCAAGTTTACCTCTAGTGTTTATAAAGTAAGACTTACCTACATACTTTGAAGTTAGATACCACATTTACAGGGTATAACGTTGTAATGTCGTTGTATTTTATAGATTAGAATTGCTAAGATTAAGTACCTACTTGCAAAGTGGTATGTTGACAACTGGCAACACAGTGAGTCTTTAACAATAAACACGGCAAGTTTAAAATACAACAAACAGTGAAGTACACGCTTAGAGACAGCGCAGAGCTCGAAAACAAAAACAGAACCGAATGTAAGTGCTCACCGCACCCCTGTCGTGGAAAATAAAAATATTGCTTTATAAAACAGTTCAAAAACTTACAATATATCTTTGTATAAGACAGAAATATAAAATCGGACCCAAATCACTATCGTAATTCGTCTATATGTATGATACTGGCAGTGTAATGATATCGATAAAATAATAATAATAATAACTATGAATTCCTACTTATATGAATAGTAATTAACGAGAATTGCTTTAATATTTATGTAGGTATTTGAATAGTATTTATTTGTCTTTAGTGCAAACTAGAGGGTGAACTTACATTAGGTAAGTTATTAGAAGTCTATTTAAAACCGAGTCTACAAAATCTTAGGCTCCAAACACATAATTAAATCAGTCATTTTAACATAATTCAGTATTATTCTAAAATTTACACTGATTATAAGTCGACGTGGAAGTGAGACAGCTTCGGGAACCAATTAATTATTATATTTTACTATAAATTCTTAAAAATTAATTTATAAATTAATGACTGCTACAGGTTGCTGGAGCTGTCTCACGTCGAGATCGATGGAAATAGTATTCTAGCACAACACTCTTAATAAGTTATTGATATTTTTCTAGGTGCGACTAAATTTATATGTAAACATACGAATAAATAAAGTGCAAACACTTAACTCTACCGTCGTTAGCTGCATCGATTATGCTAAGAAATTGGCACAGTTCCACTCACAGCTGCGCACCGCCAGCACCAGGACGCGGCACGTGTCCGGCTTGCAACCGGCACGTGTCCGGCTCGCAAACGGCAAGTGTCCGGCTCGCAAACGGCACGCGCGCGATTTGCGGGATCGAGCTGCGGCGGTGCGCGGCTCGCATATCGACGCATACATGCACGCGATCACATTCCTCCAAATACCTTTGTACGCAATCGCACTCACTCCTATAGTTCACGCTTTCACTCAGACACTCTGTCTCGCTCTCACACTCCAACTGAAAACTCCGACGGCCATGACTACGATTAGTTATCTTACGTTACGAGTAGGTAGACCGTAGTCGTTCCAAATATTCTATTTAACTAGCACTACACGGAGACATTAGGAGAGGAACACCGGTTACTGTACAGTTCTCTTACACGTTAAAGTTAAATTAATAGTTACATGTTTAATTAAAGTCAGGGGCAGTTGTTTATAAAGTGTTATTGTATTTACAACCCCATTGTTTATTCAAATTTTGCATAATATCGAATGAGCATTATAGAACTTGACGTCCGAGTGGACTATCTCATGGAATTAATCAATTATGATGTTATCTACTATTATTAAAATATAACATATTCTTTTACTCTCTAATGATTTCTGCGGGAGCGCCGCAACATTAAGTGATATCACGTAAAGCTGGGGACTTACAAAATACTCGTATAAATTATTCACATTTATAGCACACTATCTACAAAACCCATGTTCAGATTCACGTCCGGCTCTGCCGCAGAAATCCATTTTATTCTGTAACTTCCAATAAAATACTGACTCATAATATGGCTAAATCGAATAAAAACCTATATCAAATATTTGGTGAAGATGTAGTTTCAACTTTTTAAAAAATTACGCAATTAAATAGTTATGTATCTTAAACAATTACTTAAGCTAAACATGTCTACCACAATAAATAAAGTTGTATAAAATTGATAAGAATTACAAATGAGACAGGCGGCGTGTTTGTCGATCGCCTCGGAGCACCCGGCGCCCGGCGCTTCGTAGTGACACTAACATCGCTTGTTTATTTACAAAATTAAATCCGCGGGTACGTAAACGAGTGACACGCCCGAGATAGCGGGTTTAAATGGCTTACTGTATACGATAGTGGGAGACAATTGACTAAATTAGCGGCGGGGGTGTGTTGGTGCGGGCGCCTACAGTTGTTCGTCGAGATCCGGACCGTATAGGTCTGCCAGCTTGTTGAACCGCGGGCCCCACGCACCCAGGTAGTCGTACTCGTGCGTTTCGTCGTCGGTACCTAACACAAGGGCACCGCATTAGGATTTCGTATGAATAATTTATCCGAGCTCGAAGACTGGATGAAGGTGCTTCAATTTTTCGCTTTATACATTGTGAATGAACAGCCTCAAGCGTCGTCATAAATTTTAAAGCGATTCGAGGAACATTTTTTTTTAAATGTGGGACTATGGTTCATGAGCACAGCGCTATCAGTAATTTTCTAAAATTAGATTAGTTTAAGTAGAGTTAAAACCTAAAGAAAAAATCAATAATTCCTAGTTCATCTCAATAGTTTGCAAACCTAATAAGGTCACGTCCAATGGTTTGTTGTGCTCTCATTTCGTTTCTTCAGCCCTTAATATGAAAACATAATGGGTACTCACCGGAAGCCAGCGACGAGAGCGAGCCGGCGGTGCTACCACCACCCTCGTAGGCGTAGTTGCGCAGGTCATCGAAAGGAGGTGCATTAGGATCACTGTCTGCGCGGCGCTTGTGATCTTCGATAAACATGCCTACGTTGGTTTCGCCGGCTAGTGGCACACCCACTCCCACACCTGGTGGTACTCCGACTCCCACACCCATCGGACCAACCCCAAGGCCCACGCTCATGAGAGGATCTGATTGAATATGAATACAATCAAGTTATTAGCATAAATAACATTTTCCTAGCCTTAACCCTAAGACCTATTTCCTTTCATAATGAATTGGGTCTTTGTACCCAGCGGTATGACAGTAATGAACTGACTCTAATTCGTAAAGGATTAATTAAACATTCAATTCATTAGAATACAGTCCAATGTAATATTAACGCATTATTGATTTTTGAGTTGACAACTGCTAACATAAAGAAACGTGTATCCGGAATAAAATTCTCTCTCCACATGATAAAACATTTCAAAACCCTCACAGGGAATAAAATTCATTATCATTCTTGCCCTTGATGGGTATAAAAGTTAAATTGAAATATTAGAATATACCTATGTTCTTTCAGGGGTAGATGAAAATAAGAGTTTACGAATTTAAATATTTGTATTAGATTTATAATCTATCTCTGTATTAAACTGTGAGATTACGTTTTTGTAACGTTTGTAACTATTTATTTTAACACGCTATTATTAGCTTCAGTTTTATGTATTATGTAAACTAATCTTGGAAGTCAATTTAAACCACTTCTATATTGTATCGAAATTAAACTATGTATGTATAAGTAGTTCGGATGACAACACTCTAATTTGCCATCTTGGAGCTGATCTGATGATGGAGCCAGGAGGTGGATAGCGGAGCTCGTTTTAACTTTTTAATTTGGTTAGCTAAAGCGTGTTTTTTTAGTTTTTTAAACTATAATTTATTTTGCTAGATATAATTATTACTTTAATAAAAACATAGTGTGGGCTCTAGAATACGGGCAGTATTATGTGGAACGCTATAATTCAACATAAACTCATCACTAATGAAATAGTTTATGATGACACTTTATGTACGGTTCCTCGGGTAACTTTGAAATTTAAGGCCTAGACCTCTCACTCCTACGTATGTCCTCTAATTTCTGTAGGAGTTTGGAAACAGAAACAGTGTCAAACTATGAAATTTTTGTAAGGCAAAAGCTATGTTACTTGAAATAAAAATGGACATTTACGTTTAGATGGTGATTGTTCTCCTAAAGTAGGTATGTTTATATACAGGAATACCTCGGTCGCTTACATGGTAACTTCGTAGGAGCATGGTCAGGTAAAGGTCCTCCAATGGGTATCTGTAGTGGGGTGATATCGAAGGCTGTCATGTCGTCCTCACCACCGCCTTCATCGTCGTAATTGATAATATTCTCACGGACGTCGTCGTCGGGGCCGGGATACTTGATGTGCGCTTCCCGACGGCGGTTGTACACCACGAACACTAACACCAGGACTGATGGACAGACAAACAGGTTTGAGTAGACGAATTATGAGCTCGGAAAATCATGTATACAAAATTTTTGTATTTTAAATGACGCACAATTCATTCTAAACAGTTTTACTAAAGATTCTAATTAATTCTAAACCTGTTTCGTAGATGAGAAAAACTTTAAAAATTCTCATTTACTCATGGTTTTTTATACCATGCGCTAGTGACCCTGCTGCTATACTGGTTCCTAACTCTCGTAATCATTTTCTAATCGTGTTATGACACTTATTTACTGTTGTAGAATGATGTACTTCACTCTTTGTTGACTAAGGTTTACTAGTATGTTTACTTTTTAAATGTCTTGCATATGCCTTATCGACCAAAATAAAATATTAAAGCTGTCTCCAATTGTACCTAATGCAGAGAGGTACTTCAGCTCGACTTAAATAACTAAAGTACCCCTAAGTTCGTGACCTTTTTAAAGTATTAGTTGTAGTCTCGTATTCACAAAATAATTCCAGATCTAGAAAAGTTTTCGATGAAACAATTCAGAATGGAATTAATTTAATAACTAGACTTTTAATATGAAACGTCGTATAATATTAAATCATTATTTAAATGAATTCTTCATTATACTGTAATAGAATATTATTCTCTTCAAAATGTGCGTTGTAAGGTTTGTACTTATATTGTGAAACGTGGTTAGGTTTAGTATTACGTCAGAAGATGCAAGAAGATCTACTTAACAAAAGTATTCGTTATTGTTATAAAGTGAATTCAGAATTGTAATTGTTTAACTTTGTATTATGAAATAAGAATAAATTAGACAAAGAACGTTAATTAGGTAGGTCCATTTAATTTGCTATGAGTAAATTATAATAATAAGTTTCTATTTGTTCTGTAATAATAAGACAACTATAATGAAATATACTTAGTTGAACACAAACATAGTGAATTAATATTATTACATTCTAGTTCTGTGTTGCTTTATATTAATTTGTTTCCAGAAATGGTGATATTTCAGCTACATTTGGGCTTGCCTTAGTCTTTTCTGTTTTCTTTTTAATTCCTTGGCTAGGTATTTAGTAAATAGCGGGACATAAGAGGCATTTGTTTTATAATACAATCTACAACTCTTTGTTATAATGATAACCTTTGATCAAGATCAGTTGTATTCATGTGGATTTTCACAGTAGCTTTTTTGCAGGAGGCTATAACTACATTATATTGATCTATTGAGTTACATTATAATGAGGTTTATTTTGTTCTTAAGTAAATACACATATGCACATTTAGTACAATGCAATTACTACATACGTCAATTGATAAAGTTTTCTCAATTTAAGGACAGAAAAAAATATTACAAGTGTGACTAAATAAATTAAATCCCTTTGCAGCATCATAAAAAAAAATAAACATAATAGGGATTATTAAATTACACTTGAGTAATGAAAACCTTTAAATAAGCGTAGTGGTAAGACGAGTAGATTGCTAAATATTTGACTGAAAAATATGCTAATTATAACATCTACATTTCCTAAAATGATAATGTTTCATGAGTAACACAACCATGGAGGCATTAATTGCATGCAAATAAATGGTATGTGGTGCTCACCTAAAAGCATGAACAAACAAACAATGATAGCTATAATGAAGTCCCTGGAGGGTGTGATGATTCCAGATGCGAGAAGTTCTAGTTCACAGTCGTGTCCAGTGTAGCCGAAGGCACACACACAGTCATACCGGCGCGCCGGCTCTCTGTCCACGCATGTGCCGCCATTCAGGCACGGGCTGGCGATGCACTCGTTCACGTTGATACATGTGCCACCCCCACGCACCGATCCTCCGGGACACCTACACATCGTGCGCTTTACCTCATCGTCTTCATCGCCAAATGCGCGCGCACTGAGCCCCTCCGAACACCCAATATATAGCATGCACTACTGTATTACATTGAACTAGTAAGTACGACTACAAATATACACAGATAAATCTATATGATAAAAGTGCGTTAGTGATAAGTGCGTCGGGATGAGCGTTTAGTGGGACACGCATGGGCGTGACTAAGTTAGTGCTCACTCATAATAATAAGGAGGCAGACGAGGATGGCCGCGAGCGCGCCCATGCTGAGCTTGAGCGTGCGGCCTTCCTGCACGAGTTCGCAGTTTTCGCCCCAGAACCCTTCAGGACAGTGGCAGCGGTAGCCAGGCTCGCGGTTCACGCACGAGCCGCCATTGCGGCACGGGAAGTAGAGACATTCGTTCTTGTCTACGCACCCCTTGCCGTCCGGTGACAATACCAAACCCTCACCGCAACTGAACACAATATATATTTTTTAATTATAAGCATTAATAATGCATATAAATAAGTAATTATAATAATAAATAAAAGGAAGGAAAAACCTATTGTATAACATTATAAAGTACAATAAATTACTTTGTAATAAAAATATTTCTATTTCTCAACAAAATATAATAATACTTCCTTACCCATTTCCCAAATAAAATAACGTCAATAATATGTAAATAAATATAAAATAAACAATCTGTATAAGTCGAAACCCAGTGCGCGCTTAAAAATAAATGACATTAGAAGAATTTAAAATTAGACAGTGTTAATTTTTGGTTGGTCATTTAATTTATTTAACATGGCGTTAAGTAGAATATGAGTTGAATTAAAAACTAAAGAAACTAATTTACTTACGTGCATTCATATTCATTCCACAGATCAACGCAGACAAACGGCTCCGTACAGTGAACGTTGATGCACGGACTGTTTGACGGACAATTCCGATCTAGGTTTCTAGCCATCGTCGCCTGTCCCCACTGGGTCCCGTTCATTGCTGGCGGTAGAGGTAAATGCTTGCCTTCTAATCTAATGTCATCTAAACATCCTTTTTGGAAGTCAGCATACACTTCAAAGGTTCTGACGCCTGTATATTCGGCTTTTCCACCTGCATAGACGCCTTCCTGTTTATCGACCAACAACCACTGATGTCCCTCAAAACTGAAAGTTTCGTTGTACCTTCTTCCTTCGCCGCCGTCTATTTCAAGCATCGCTGCGCTACCATATCGACTTACACGAGCAATATGCCATTGACCATCGTCTACAGTGACTGAATTAAGCCAAACGTCGCGTTCCTCCGTACGTAGTGAATTGAGGTTGTATCGGAAATGGAGTCGAGACTCTTTCACTTCAAGTATGCCGTATTCTCGGTTGTGCTGATCACTCACCCTAAAAAGCTCCCCATGAGGTTCACGTGTTCTAAATCGTAGTTGAATTTGGGTACTAAACCTGTCTGGTTCAAAACTTAAAGCAAACTTAACATAGCTCTGTGGTCGAAAACTGGTAGGCGTAGTTGGTAAATTACATGAAGGCCCTGTCCAGCCGGGTTGACATTGGCATCTCGCTTCTGAGAAGCTACCTACACAAGTACCGTGCTCCCAGCATCTGGACGTCGTGTCAGCTTGATTGCAGATTTCATCGGTCTGTGGGCACCCTGCTACGGAGTTCCTAGATAAACCCGGATGTGCTAAATCATATAATTTGCTGTTATGAATCAAATTTCGTATACATCCGTCAAATCCTTTACCAATTGGCATGTATTGCCAGTGATAGTGAGTTGGGTCAAAATGCTCTATGTAGAGACCACCAATTTGTAGTGGTGCATTTACATTTAAGTATTCATTAAATGGCGGGATAGTTCCACTGGCTTGACAGGTTGAATCATCAAACTCCGGGGGAGTGCCATCTTCCATCTCTTGAATATCAGCAGATTTACAAAAGTCAACTATCATTCTAACATTTTCTGTATCCCAGAATATATCTATACGGTGCCACTCACCGTCATCTAAGGATTTCTTCGTTTTCACTCTTAGCTCTAGAGTACCAGAACCAAAATCTATGAGAAGTCGTGGATTACCTCTTTCTAATTCGAGAGAAATAAAATCTGACACCATTATTTCTTCTGGCTCTGGTGGTACTATGGGTCCATTATACAGTAATACACCTTCTGATTTCCTTGTAATAAATTCAAAACTTAAATGAGAACTGTCACACATTTCCAATGCAGGATACCAAGCCCATCCTGTACCTCTGAAGCTCCTAGATGTCTGTTGACATCTTGGCCCTGTGTATCCGGGGGGACAAGAACATGTCAAGCCGTATTTGCCTTCTATACATCTCCCTCCATTATAGCATGGAGAGTTACGACATGTCTCTGCTTGAGTAAAGTTACGGGCTCCACATGTGCACTCAGCAATGACGTCTACTCGAACGCCAACAAGGGCAGTCTTATTTGCATTTACCATGTAGGGCAAGTTACTAATATCCAAAACATTTGTACAAGATCCTTCACACATTTGATTTTCATATAAACATTCATCTATACCCACCATAGTAATATTAATTCCTACAGTCCTCTCTATTTCTTCTCTGTGCATGAGAACAATTCCATTTAATCGTATAGGTTTATAGTAATGTGCTCCATGTGCAGAAAATCGAATGTCTGTCACTGGGGGATGTTTCTTTCTGAGCTGTACACTAAACACGTCAATATTTTCACGCTCAGTATTTAATAAATCAGCCAGTTTGTCCTTGAATATGTCCAATTTGCTCCTAGAAACACTGAGAGTCTTATAGTTCCAAACTCTTATGAAGTCTTCATCTGATATTCCAGATATTCGAATTGATCCGGAATTTATTATAGCGTCATGTGATATTTCTTTGACATACACGGTTACATTAGCGGGCACGTCTGTTTGGGTATGTTTACGATCATACACTTTGAACTTAAGGTGATATCTTCCCTCTCTAGTTTTATGTCTCATTTGAATCATTCCAGTTTCTTCATTTAGAGTAAAGTTTGGATGTTCTGAACTTTCCCAGAAAAACTTTTTATCCGGTAAATCCCAGTCATCGAGATCATAAACATAAACTCGACCAATTTCAGTATCAGGTGCTTGACCTTGGTAGCTATACACGAGGATTTCCTTAGAACCCGGCTGCATTTTATTGTCATTAACATCTCCAATGACCACAGTTAAGGTGCTTGTTCCAGTCATAGCAGGGTTACCGTGATCTTTGATGATAATGGGAATAAGATACTCCTTTTGCTGTTCTCGATCAAAGGATCGTAAAGATGATACTATAGCCATTCCATCTCCATTAGCACCTTTTTGATCTTGTTCTACTTTAAAAGAAGCTCTAATGATATCATCAGCACCTGGATCTAGTCGAAATTGGAAAGGAGGGCCATTACTTTTAGAGCGGTCATCATCATCAGTAGCTAATATTTCTGCCACCTTTTTAGGTGTTATGTGCTCTGTCAGGACCGGTCTGTAATCTTTCAGGAAAGTGGGAGCATTGTCATTTATATCTTGTACGATTACGGTTAATGTCGCCGTCGCCGTTCTTGGCGGAACTCCGTCATCAATAGCTAATATTTTCACTTGATGTCTTGGTGTGTCTTCCCTGTCTAAAGATCTCTGAATACTGACAGTACCTTCTTGGTTAATTGAAAACTGACGTTTTCTGTCTGATGATCGATCGATTGCATATGATACTTTACTTTTTCCACCCTGATCTGGATCTGTAGCTTTAAAAGTTTCTAAACTTTTTCCAACTTCAGCATTTTCATAAACTGACACTTCTATATTAGCTCTTTCAAATTGAGGTTTATTGTCATTAATGTCTCTTAATTTAACTACTACCCAGGAATAAGCTACATGATACTTATCGTTGTCATTATCTTCTCCTTTATCATTAACTTGTATTCTAAATCTGAAGCCATTACTTTGTAATTGATCTTCATAGTCTAAAGGTTGTACAATTTTCAACGAACCTGTGCCATCATTATTTCTAACCATAGTAAATTTATCAGCACCGTATCCACTATTTTCAATAACTTTATATTGGAATTTATTGGTTTCATCCTCATCATGGACAGTTACTGTCAGAATAGGCATTTCAGGTAAATTTGTTCCATCCGTTTCATCTACTTCAGTGAACCACTCGTCTTTGGTGAATTGCGGTGGCATATCGTTTATATCTTTCACTCGAATAGATGCTGTTCCTGTACCCTTTAATCCTCCTCCATCGGATGCAACTATCTGTATTGAATAATCTGGTGTTCTTTCACGGTCTAGACAGCATACTGCTGTTTTTATTACTCCAGTTTCGGGTTCGATTTCAAATATAGGTGAGCCTGTTTCTTCTTCGATTACATTTTTTTCAATAGAATACCATAACTTCGCATTATTGCTCTCGGCCGGATCATCGTAATCGATGGCTGTCATAGTCATAACAACCATACCAGCTGTACCATTTTCAGTGACATTTCCGAAATATACTCCTTGCGGAAAAATTGGTGCATTATCATTAATGTCTTTAAGGTTAACTTGAACATCAGCATATCCTACAAGACCCTCGCCGCCTTCATCTTGTGCGAACACTGTGAATCTCCATTGTGGCCTCCCATTAGGTTGATCTCTATCCAAAGGCTGTCAACAAACAAAGTATTATATATAAATGTTTTGACTAATATATTTCACACAGCTGAAACACAAATGAACTATAATTATATTTCATGACATCAGATCAAACATTTACCTTTAGAGGTTTACAACTGTTCAAAGGAACATAACAAGTTACTAGTTATTATTATTATAAATTAACCAATATCTTGCCTACAATGATTGAAACAATCTAGCAATCGTCCATTAAATAAATTTGGTACCTTCATTACTTTTGTTTACAACATGTGTGGAAGTTGATTAGCTTATGTACATATTATATGTGTAACTGTATGTACACGACGAGTAAATATTTAAATGATGTTAAAAGGGTTTTAGTAAATATATAGATAAGTGTTTGCCTGCTGACAAACAAAGCGATCCTAAACTTACAGCAAAGTAGTATATAGTGGTAGAGAAACGAGTCTATTAAAAAGTATTCAAATTTTCTGAAGAGAAGGTAATTAGCATTCAGAGACCATTTGGTTTTTTCTCCTTTCAGGAATATCTGAGTCCAACTTACGGCGCAAATAGAGCGCAATAAATGTGTGATTGCATTGTGCATGCAAAGTGTCCTGTTGGCCGGTTATCTTAACTTACTTTTTACTCTCATTCCACTGCCAAAAGCATCAGGTGTAGACACTTCTGTGACTACGTAATTGGTTGCAATACTTTCATAAAAGTAGTTGAATTTAATTAATCCTTATGCTCACTTTAAGTACAAATATCTCGCCCGTTGTACGATTGATGTCGAACTTGCTGTTTGCAGGATTGTCAGGATCGATGCCTTGGCCAGTCAGGAAATAAACGATGTTTTGCTGTCTATCTTTATCGCCGTCGGTGGCTGTGACCTGTTTGTTTAAAATTGTTATTTAGATATTAATGTTATCAAAAATATTCTTACTGCATGTTTATTCGGCAAAAAGGCCAAATAGAAAAAAAAATATATTGTCGAAGGGATGTTATAGAAGCGTAGACTCTGTTTTTTTATTAAGTTAGGCTTTTGCAACAATATGCATTACAAATATTTACATAGAAATTTAAACTTTTCAGGAAATCCAGTTTAATTGGACGAAAAATATGATGAAAAGCAAGCGCATATCTAATAAAGTCCACATACACAAAAGCTACATGTCTACGTTTGGTAACGAACTGCCTTCGGCTCTGCATTGTGTTTCATTATCGAATCATATTACAACAATAGTTACGAAGTTTTCATCTTAATGAAAATATCCCCGAGCGCTTTACAGTTTACTTTATTATACATGCCTTCAGAAATCAAACATTTATAACAGGAACAAAGTAGGTTGGTGAATATTATATTTAAATAAAAAACGGCAGACAATCTGCTCTGAAACTGTGAGGCTCTTTTTAAAAGATGTTATAAACATCTTTTAAAACAAAACTGTGTTATTAGTTACTCTAGTATATAACAAGGAATATAATTATGTTTCCATTCAGTTGCTCGATTTATGTTAATCATTTTTGCATTCTGTAAGGGGTATCTCTCGACGAAAATGACCTGTCTGAGCCCGACGTTACGTTATATATTTATGAAGTATGTCAATAAACATATTTAAAACCCACTGCATTTCTTACAAGCTGTAATATGTTTTAACCCAAATATTGTTGACATCACTACGAACTGTGCTATATATACCTCATACTCAATATTAATTAATTGTAAGTTATATTAAGATGTTCGTATTCATTTAAGTAATCTATTATCGGGATCAGTCATGCGGGTTTCAGAAAGCCTTCCATTATACTTTTCTTTTAATATACTGAATTATTCGAACCTTTAGAATCTTCCTAGAGATATTGAAATAATACGAACAATTTCAATCGAGGCTCTATGTGTATTTTATAGTAGTCGAGGTACCGCGGAAGCGCTACGAAGTTTAACCCCAACACCCCGGATTGTTTGCTAGCGACTAAGGCGACCCCGCCACCTCCTGAAGAATGGCAAACTTTGCTCTTTTTAAGGTCTGTATTGAAAACTCCTACTATTTAAATCACTATGTGTAAAGAGCAGGCATTTAAAAGGGCGGTACATATTTTCGGAACAATGTGTCAAATATACTTATCGAGTATTCAATGGAGGAACTGATCCCTGTAAAATTGGGATACATAAACTTATGGCAACTGGAATGTCCAATTACGTCAGACTAGCGGAGCAGCTGAAATGAAGAGGGTCGACGTTTGCGTAATTACTCGGATCATTTGCGAATCTCACTCCAATTATAAAAAAGCTTGTCACTACAAGGGACGAGGACTTTACTCCTGGTGGACGGTAATTTTCGTGATTGAGAATGAAAGTCAAGGCGTTGACTTTGAAACACTTTCGAAGCACGGTCAACTTCAACTAGGTCAAACGAATCATATTTACCTTTCAAAGTAAACTAATGTAGCCCTTAAACACAAAACTGAAAAACATTGTCTTACCGAATTCAAAAGCAACTTTACGAAGCTTAGTACGAACAGGCTTCGAAAGCTTGTGCATGAATACTTGAATTAAAAAATTCAAGTATTTTTTAACACAATACTAACATTATTTATGGCGAATAGTAAATATTTTATATTTTATTTGATTTTAAAATATTTCGCTGAGACACAATACAGAGATAAAGTTCTGAGAAGATGCAATTTTAAAGATTTTACAAAATGTATTATCGTTGTTCGTATTCTCGTATGTTTATTCACATGACACGAATAAGTTGTAGAATTGGAAATATAACTAGAAAACACAAACTACACATGCTATGAAATACATTGTGTTCTAACAACTCCAAGCTGTAGGTATGCGTGAGGATGTACTAAAAGCTCTCGTCGTAGCGTACATTAATTATTTACTTACCTATAAAACCTGTAGGATTAGCAATGGTTGGTCTAAGATGAGCAATTTCGATTAAAGAATACATGTTTTATTTATAATTTATATACATATTCTTACAAATTAGGAGACCAGTTTAACCCAAATTAATAGAACGGTTATAATAAAATACATAAGTGAAATAGCAAAAGTTTAGATTTGCTTACAAAAAAAATAAAAAAAAATATGGGAAACATAGACACCAGTTGTCAGTAGGCATGTTTGGACTGTTACGACAAAGAAGTGTGAATAAAGGCCTACCTCAATTGCCTAGTTGTAGTGTGTAAAAGGGGATTTATTACTTCATTACAATCAAAATTAACTTTCGAAATGTTCGAAATTTAAACTTGTTATTTTTTATTTGTTGTATGCTGTATGTTTCATATAATAAAATCATTTTCTTTCTTCTTCAAATGCAAAACACATTTGGAAAGTAAAAGAAGAGACGTATATTTTGTACATCACACGTTTGCATTTATTGTCCATGTAATATAATTATTGTTTCCATTCAGAAGTTCAAGTCTGATACTGAATGCTATAATAATTAAGGTTTGATATCTTTCTAACTTACCATGTCACTATTAAAAGTGTTTACAAATGTGTGTGCATAATGTGTATGTCCGTGTAATAATTTAATAGTATATAAATAAAACTTTTACTCCGATTAAATTTGATTTGGTTAGTATAAAAAAGATGTGTGTAAGGTAGGTTAGTATGCTGAAAATATAATGAAATTTAATAGTATATAGTATCTTATGCAATCAAGGAAGGATAGCACCCGTGGGAATATTATAAGTCACTACAAATTAAATAAAAAATAAAATAAAAATAACAAAACAAAACCTGTATAAGGGAGTGTGGAAAGGGCCCAGTCTCTTCTAATGCTTGTGTGATATAGGCGCTGCGCGTGAACTTCGGCGGTAAATCGTTGACATCAAGCACTCTCACCACCACGCACGTTGAGTTCTCGTTGCGCCCGTCCGAAGCCACCAGCGTCAAGTCGTACTGCGCACACCCACATATACACTCTCCATGCTCATGCATCACACGCCAAACGAATCATCGTCGCCGTATTTCACGACCTTCTGTACTTATTACCTCTACAATACGTTGTAATGTGCAAAAATTATAAATAAATATTTTAAATGTAAACAGTGGTTATTTATGAGTTGTGACTTATCACCAGTTTCATAAAAGTCTGTTGTGTAACAGATAAGCCACGTTACAATTCCATGGTCGCAGTTTAAACGTATGCCGCGACTACGTGTAATATATCATACCGATACATATTGATTTATTCGTATTGGCGCATTGCTTTTATGAAACCACGTTTTATGAATACTATTGTTTGAGTAAACAAAAAATAATATCAGAGAAAATGTTTCGTCAAAAGCCACCGCGAATTAATCGCAATGAAGAAGTTAATTTATGCTCGCGAAGAACTTTTTTTGGGCTTCGTGCAATAATTGAAAAGTACACATTTCAAACGCGGTGAAGTCGCACCCAACTGCCGAAGTTTCTAGTCATTATCGTTATAAAAATGGGAAACGTCGAGTTCGACTCTAAGTTTTTATTTAAAACTGCTTGTAATCCTATTGCGGCTAGTAAATAAATATTAATAACCGCAGAGTTGTTTAAGGGATGTTTTCGTGACGACCGAGGTATTACGCGACTCACTGAATTTTAGTCGTTTCTGCTCAAAGATCTTTACTCCAAACGATGTTCCGCTGGTTATTTCAATATCTATAGAATGTCGTTTCAAAAATACCGTTCAACGGTTACGTAGATGACTTGATTGGAGAAATCGTTGCGCTGTTGTTATTTAGAAGGTAAACTGAGGTCGAGCGAGTATAAATCGTATTATTTCAAACAAGAGGATTTCTTCCAACGTCAGCATGATCTATCCAAGAATAAAATTTCAAGTATAAAAATAATGAGTCAAACGAAGTACCCTCAAGTATTCTGAAAGAAATATTCAATTACGGGGACTTGCTCAGCTTTTACTCCAGACCTGCATACTAGGTATCGCAACATACAAACTAGATGCAAATAAAATAAAAAAACCAAAGACTCTAGCAACAAATATAATAAGTAACTACTGCGTAGTAAAAACAGTGTCGGAAACGAAATCTCCATGCCATGCAAGCTAATAAAATATCTTAAAGGGTTCAATTCGGGAACTGGAAGCCTCATTCGATTCTTGTTTGAAACTATAGGTGGCTGGTACGGGCGCAGGAATCTATTCAATAAAGAATCGAATTCGGCGGCAGTCATCTCTAGGCCGACCTGTAGCACGCGTTTGGGTAGATTGCGGTCATCTTCTTCAGTGATCTGAGTGCGGTACGTTGGTCGCTCGAATACGGGAGGATTGTCATTCACATCCTTCACATGGATCACCACGGTTGTGTAGTTTTCCTTCAAGTTGTCCGATGCGGCCAATTTCAGCTCGTACTGTTGCCGTTGAACATAAAGATTATGTACGGTACAGGATATGCTTGGCAGCATTCGCTGATATTTGAATACCATATAATTGTGCTTTTACATTCAAATTGGATCAGTTTTTTTTTCAAGTTCATGTCGGTTCGTTTTCTTAGAACTAAATTATCAATTGGGCTGACAGTCATGGTTTCCTTCATTGCCGATTTACAAAAACTCCGTTGACTTTAGTAATTACAATTTAACAAGGTAATTTAAAAAGTTTTATAGAAAGTTGAAAAAGTAATTTAAAACCGACAATAATTAACTTTATTTGGGTCTTTGTGATAAAGAAAAAGAAGGAAACATTTTCCTAATGATAATACTACGTTCTAAAATATTTTGGTAAGTCTTATGGCGTTAGAAATTACAGTAAAATATTAACTGTATTTTGTACAGACTTCTAATGAATAGACTGATGAATACCAACGGCTGTATCAATTGTTAACAAAAAATGTGAGTGTTGCGACCCGAGGGAGTTACTGGTGTCATATGTCAGTGTCGTTCGGTAATTTCCTTACTTGAGAGGGAAATGTTTGTTTCAGAAATCATCTCACATACTTTTTACAATTTCGACCTAAGCATTATGAAATTACAATTATTGGGGGTCCCTGTGCTGAAAGTGTAAATTGGGATCTATTAATAAATTTGATAATCCGAACACATGTGTGTATACAATGCGTTTGGTCCGACTAATTCTACCCAGTGGAATCGTAACATGTACCATAATATGTTTAACATGCTACGCAACCAGATGCAGGTATCAAGCTTATCGCTAGCAAGAGTTTACTTAAATGTTCTGTGTCTAATATCTAGATATTTAATAAGTAAATAGTTTATCAGTTGTAAAATTAAATGTCACATAGCAGGTTACGGGGACCATGACTTGCAAATATTTTTTTTCCAAGAGCTATTTCTTGTTGTAGTTCAACAAGGAACCATTACTTCCTTCTAAATACATAACAATAAAATGTACTTCCAGAACGTTTAAACGAAGTCTCTGTGGAACATTTAAAAGCAAAAGGAGTATAGAGAGTAAACTGGTTTACATCCATAAAAGCTCCGTGAGAATCTGCAGTTTGATAGCAATACAGCCTTTGGTAACAACTGCGCCGCTTCGCTTAAATGGGTATTAAAGATTAAATTATTTATCTCGTGAAAAGTTGTATGAAACTTTGTCGAGGATGTAACAAAGACCGCCTGCGAGCCAGGCACGGAAGGCTATCACCTCTGCAACATCGCTATTTTAAAATTGAAACTCGCCAAGGGCCAAAGAAAGTAAACGGAACATTGTTAGCATTAAACGCCGCCGTCTATTTAAGCGCGAAAATTATGTTCAAAGACCGATTAATTTGCTTTTGATCCGGCTCACCTTCACTCTAATTAGTATACAGCATTAAAATACTTTATTATATTATTATTTAAAGTTTTAATCTTGTCCTAAACTGTAATAATAATATTCTTTTTGTAAAAATAAAGCTGAATTTCTGTTATATGGCACCTCTACCTGCTTTTGATACCGTAACCCGAATACTTACGACCGCGAATTTAACATACAATTATTTATATAATACCTGCTTGTTTGTACATGTGGTTTATCTTTAATTACGTTGGCTTACTTTGTTATCCTCGGTTGTTTAATTTAGGATTTTGTTGACGTGATGTAATTGTAAATGGCAAACTTAGATCTTACGCAAAGCATCATGGCAACGTAAATTTACAGTAATTAGTTTATTATTTTGATTTACTTAACGATTTAGCTTAATAGGTTTGTCATTCATTGTCATCCTAGTTGATGAAAGAACTTTTTGTAAGTTGAAATATGTTTTTTTTTAATACGCTGTTGCTTCTTAGGTACATACTCGTATGCGTAAAATTCAGTTATTTTGCATTATTACTCACCATCCACATAAATTGATAATACAATACGTAAACCTAAAACAATGACCTACGAAATCGGCAATGAAGACTTAAGTTGGCTATAATATACATATAATAAGCCTTGTACAATGTACTGATAAAAATATCTAGGGCCAGATTCAGATGTTAGGTTATATGTTGAATGCTTATGATTTCCATCAGCGTATTCGACTTGAATGTTAAAGGTAATAGAAAAATCTTTTGTATCGCAGTTAAAGAAAATCGTATCGATTTCTATGTTTTATACTTTATTACGGGTACCGTCTCTCCCGAGAGCGACCCATCACTTTAACCGAGCGATTGTTTTAAAACACCCACAATTATTATCATCCTTTATAATTATTAATCTCGGTTATATTTCACAATCTATTTTATCTTTGTCTCGTACAAATTTGTATTGGGGCGCAATGATGATGAATAGTGTTTGGATCAGATTAAAAACAAAAATATTGTTTATGATACATTTTTTTCAAAAGAACGTATATGGTGATACAGTCAGCATTCTTATATTAGTGTAAAGGACCGTACACAATACGATAGTTGATCTTAAGAAGCATACATACTTAAAGATTACACACTTTAACACATTACTTGTAATCTTGTTAACCCCTCCAGCCTCGTATCTTACGGCAAGCGTTAATTTATTAAACTTCTATGGAGATATCCATTTGGTCAAATTTACAGGTGGAATAAAAAACTATTTTATTAAATAACTAACTATAAAACATAGACAAACAGCTTTATTTATATTTAACTATTAAGTATTATAATTAATATAATATATAATTTAATATTATATAAGTATGTTTGTTGTGATCTTTTTAAGTAAATGGACTTAAGTATACGTCTCAAACATACACATGTTTAAAATGGACTTACGAAGTAGTTTTATTTTTTGTTAATAGCGAAAAAAACTAAAAACAAGTAGAAATACGAGTGTTTCCATCGTGTAGGTACGTTACGGCATTTTATACTAGATGACATCCAAATCAAAAATTTGAAAATTTTAAAGTTACGAAGTTTGGATCATTAAGTCATCGATAATATAATTGAACGCATCTTGAGTACGCAGCAACTAACTTCGTTTAATGCATATAATATAAATTACTATGAGTTGCCAATGTTAAAATTTAAGCAGAAAATCACAACGATCGTAGAGAAATGTAACAGTGGTCTTCTGTAAAGTGGTGGTTTCACTGGCAGTTCTAATTCGAGCAGAAATGTGTTGCTGTCTATCTCCGATTTCTGTCTAGTTTATTTATTTATGAAAGAGATATTAGATAGTATAATATACAATTATGTAAATTGTGCTTGCTTAGGGCTTAGGGCAAGAGCTTATGGCCTGGGCTTAGAATGATTGTTGCGTTGATAATGCTCTTATTAATAAAAATAATTTATAAAGTACTTGTACTATGTAATAAAAATCAAAGATAATAAATAATGTTTTCGAGTTTGCATAGTATAATAAATTACACGTTTTCCACAATACTATTAGTGTAAGAATAAATAAAAAATGAGAAATAAATCTTACCCGTTTCCTGGTTTCATAGTCAAGCGCGCCGGCCACGTAGATGGCGCCAGTCATGTTCTTGACGGCGAACGCACCGCCTATGTTCCCGCTCGTGATCTCGTATCGAATACGCGACGCTGCAACAAAACATACGCCATTATATATGTATGTATGCATTCGCATTACTCCGTCAAAGGATTAAGTATTTATTCATCAATGTGTTCCATGTTATTTATACCCCTTCCTTTCCTCGCTTTTATTGTCTGAATGTTATTAAAAATAAATAATCTTTGTATCTGAGCAGTCTATTCTTGATAGGTTTTTTAACCACAAAGTGAATAAGTACCGAAATTTCGTCGATTTAAAGTTATTTATAACACAAAGTTCAGATAATTTCTAAAATTTTGTATGATGGCTACCTTTTAAAACCTATAGCGATTTTAAAACCTGCCTTTTAAAAATCATGTTTTAGAATCGCTAAATATAGTTAGTTATTATGTACCTGAATGATTTTGCGTCTTCGCAAAATTAAAGTTTGCCTACAAAAGAGCTTTTAATCGTAAATAACATAAATAAAATAATAACGTGTCTGGTAGAGATTGCTTTTAGCGATAAGACCGCCCATTATATCTAACATTAAAATTTAATTTAAGATCTCTTGTAATTTTTTATGGTGTGTAATAAAGAATATTCTATCTATCTTTTAACGTAGGAACGTGATGTGGCAAGTAGTACCGACACGTATAGGTACTTTAAATTTTAATAAAGCTGAATTTTCATGGTTCTCCTCACAGTGACAGCATAAAATATCATAAACTCTCTTCTTCAAGGACGCAGGGGTTCTTTATAAATTGGGCATAAAAAAGGAATATTTGAAAAATTTATCAAATTTACGACTTACAGTAATATTCTCCGAATCTATTTGTTTCTTTTTTCTTATACAGGTAAAACTATTTGCATCGATGATTATTTCTAAGGAAAAAGTGCTAAGGAACATCATATCATGGGACATTCAACAATTTGAGTCATTACCTACCAAAAGTTTTATTTAGATATGTTTACAGACAATTATGCTGTTAAATTGAAACTTAACGTAGAACAAAGACTTATTTTAACTCATAAGTTACTACTCCAAATTATGAATAAAAAAATAAATTACCTATGATTTTTTTTGGCGCTTAAACTTAACGACTTTGAGTTAGATTGAGGTTCAAGATAAGATTATATATTGTAAGATTTCTTGCTAGCGACAATAAACTATTTTTATTAAAGGACAATATCAGTGATATGAAAATGTTGCATTAATGACAAATAAACATTTTTAATTATCTCTCAAAAATCTCATAAGAGGTTATAAGATTTTTAAGAGACTGACATCAATGAAATATTATAAGTACTTATATTTACATTACATTAAAACTGTATTTTTCTTTTACGAGAATCATCTACATCTTATTCGGCTGATGTATCTCGAACTGATTCATCACTCATATTTCAATATTCTTCATGGTATCTATTAAGGATTATATTTTTGTTTCATTGATCTTTTTGAGCTTAGCAGGTGAAATTATAAATTCCTCGTGATATTATTGCACTGGTCCTTTATTGACACTTGCAGTATTTCATCTTGATCTTAAGACGAACTAACATTGATGTAATTGCACAATTTTTGTAAGGTACTACTATCCGCGTACAAATTTATAGTATGGCATAGTCGAATATTTAAACAGAACAGTAATGATTTCGTACAACCACTTGTTCCTTGACATTTACCTCACAAGTAACAGTATCCGATCGACGTACCACTGGCATATAAATGTACTTCCATGGTAGATTGCCTATTTGCGTGAGTAATATAAAATAACGCGTTTGGCAGGAGTAGGCCTTTTTCTAACCCAAAGCTCGCACATAGGAAGTAGAATCAGAAGATTTAAAATTTTTTTGGTCCTCCAAAAACAGTTGTTTACATGTATGATTTTTATAATTCTGCATATATACCTACGGGTATCCAGTGACCAAGGCAAGTGCAAGCTGGTCGAAACGTCAGGCAATTCAGATATATCTAATATCTATTTTGTGATTGCGTTAATTCCCGTATTATATAAAATGTTTAAAAAAAAATGTGATATTTATATTCAGCGGATTGGTTAAACACAATTCTGCTCTCAGTAGGAAAGGATGTACCATGTCGGTAAACTCTCTCTTTAAAATATAAGAATCAAATGCGCTAACGATTAACTTAGCTTTTGCTATAACTTCCTCATTGGTGTGTTTTGATGAGAACCATAAACAAGGCCTTGCCGGTTAGAATTTAAAATTACGTTCTAGTCACTTTTTTTTACAAAAGTGTCGCTTATTTTAAGTCCCCGGTAATGGCTCGAAACTGGCAATAAATATTGAAAATATTGTAATGACAAGTCGAGTCAGTCAAATCAGTTTATTTTAATCAATTATTAAAATTCAATTGAAAGATTTTTGCAAATCACACCTTTAATTTCTTTGCTTTTTAGTGTAAATCAGGTTCGTAAGTTCGTAATTTCAGTTTCAAATCTACATTTATAAATGCACTATATGTTACTTATACATACACAGGTCATTTAAAATCATTCGCTCGTATTTAGTGTTTCCAGAAAATGCTGCCATATTTTACATTAAGTTGCTGCTTTTGTGTGTAACTATACAAGTTGGAAAGATGGCTGCTTAAACCGCACGTTTTCCGTTTATCTTACTTAAATAGTAATTTGATTTCCATTACAAGTAACGGGCAGGGTTAGTAGATAAGCGGCCGTGCAACTCTGGACCCGGCATGGCCGTGATTGTTGGAAGATTACTTTCATTTTGCGTCCGCTCGTAATCTCAGAGTATTTTTGTATGGCAGTTGGGTTAGTGTAAGCAGTCGAGCGGCTGATGCGTATTTTCTCATTACGAGCGAAAGGCAATGTAAGTAGGTAGTCACTGTAAGTAATGTAGCAGTTGCCCTCTGAAACACTGCCACGAACTCTTTGTAGGTGGATAAAAGACTCCATCATCGCTTCTAACCTTCTTACTATAACTTAGTGCACTTACTCTGCAATATTACTGACAAATAACATATTCTCTATTCGTGCGCTGCGTATCGCAGTTAGAAAATAAAAAATGTTCAGATTTAATTAAATTCTCTTCTCTGTTTGATATTGAGTTTATTACCCTATTTACTAAGAAAAAAATATTAACTTCTTACTCAAATTGGCAGGTCGTATATATTGTTTAGAACGGCTAAATATCACACAGGGGAAAGATACAAAAGTATTTTATTATGTTTTTAGATCATTAAAGTTGAAATATTTTTCTCGTAAACAACATTTCAAACCACGTTGTTCTGCAGTATATAAACCAATAAACTTAATATAAACTTATTTAGTAACACAATTTTAGAAAGTATTTAACAAATTTAGCTGATATGATGAAAAATATGTAACACTTAGTTGATTCATTGATTGGTTTGGTGGTGTAGTAGTGTTGGTGTGTAGATGAGCATGATCATTTTGTTCTGTGTCTGGGAGTGATTTGTCTATAATATGTATGTATTTAGAAATATATAAGTAGGTTTATCAGCAGTCTGGTTACCACAGTACGGGCTCTGCCTAATTTGGGATCAGATGTGAGATGTGTCAAGTTATTATTGTGTCAAAAAAATATTGAATTATATAAAGAACGTCTTGATATACATTTATATACTGTTTTTTGTAACTATCTACATATTTATTATAATAACGTATGAGATATACATTAAGTTATATTGTTTACGATCTGTTGTCGTCACATCAAAAACTATTATTTATTTTATTAAAAATAGAGGCAAACTATATATAGATGATAATTATAACAGTTCACTATTTAATAAAAATGAGTTAATAGACATTATTATGACTATTATAATGGTAGCGCAATGCTATTGGTCGATTGATAAATATTGACGAATAGTGGGGTTATAAAAGGCCATGCTAACATTACAAGTTGTTAACAGTCAGTTGAGTGCTGATCGAAGTTCAAACAATATAGCAGTTATTGTTATTGAGTAATTTTGATAGTTTACAGCAATAGTTGTGAGACTGTTTCTAACAGATCTATGTTCTTTTATGGGTATTAATTTAAGTGTACCATAAAGCATTATCTATGTTTAGGAAAATATGTGAAATGTAAAATCGTGTATGCGAATACACGATTCTATATTTTACATAAGTAAGAACTATCCTACTAATAATGTAAACGTGAAAGTTTGTGAGTATGTATGGATGTATGTATTGTATGTATGTATTGTACGTATGTATGGATGTATGTTACTCTTTCACGCCAAAACTACTGAACCGATTGCGATGAAACTTGGTATGTAGATAGCTAGAGACTTGGATTACCATAAAGGCTACTTTTAGCCCGATATTCCTACGGCATCGGGACTTACGCGGGTGAAACCGCGGGGCGCTGCTAGTATTAAATTATAAGTAAGAATTATATCCAAAAAAAAAATTATGCGTTAGGTTTACGGCAAATATTGTAACCTTATTCACAGTTCGGTACTTTTTTGACTATGATTATGACAAACATATTTTTTGTCATAAGTCTAGTCCTATAGCATTATAAAATGTTAACCTCTTCCTACGTTAAAAATAATTATGACATACTTTTCTTATTAGAATTGATAATTAATTATTTCAAATCAGCAATTTAATTATAATTCCTGAAACATTTAATTGTCCTAACAAGAAAGTGTTAAATGAACACTGCACTGCACGACTTTCTTTGTATTTGCTATCTTATTTAATAATATAATAGTATAGGTTTTTAAAGGGTTCGGCAACGCGCATGCGAGTCCTCTGGAATTGCAAGTATCCATAGGCTAAGGTAACCGCTTATCATCAGGCGGGCCATATGCTTGTTTGCCACTGACGTAGTATGAAAAAAATATATTGTAACTTATACGTAAATTTAAATACGCATGAATATTAGCAGAATACAAATTAAAAGTAAATATTCATAATGGAATTCCATGCGTACCTGAAGTACCTTAAGTACTGTAATATTAATAATACCTACTAAATGAGGCTTAATGGTTTATTTTAGGAACGTATTACTCCTTAGCAGTATATATTTGTGAGTGTTATAACAGTGTAATTTCACAATGAGAAAGTCGTATCACGGCGAAACATAAGCCATAATGTGTGTTATAATGTTCTATAATTAAGTGAGCGACATGTATATGCGTGCGATTAACGCAGGGACAAAATTCAGTGCACAGGAGTGGTCTCACAGCCACCACAGTGCTCTTGTTCAGCTGCAATAGTACCTAATCGTCGTTGTACAATGGCTAATGAACGCATTCCGTATTCTCAGACTAATTGGCCTATAAAGTACCCCTTTGCCTCATTTTACGCCAGAAATTAATTTTACTTAACAACAGCACCGTGCCTATTAATGAGCTGCTTTCATTTTTCAATTTGTTCTTGTTAGTCTTACTGCCAACGCGATGAGATTGCCTCAGGCTTTCAGCATTGAAATGTGTAATTTGTTTTTATTATGATTATAGATGCCTTTATGTTACGTCAAATTGTAAATTCCATAGATTGCCGTAAAAGTACCTAGCTTGGTAATGTAATAAAGGTGCAACCCCGACAAAAATGTTGCGATTTTTTTGCTAGATTTTATTTTCATTTCAGCGGAAAAACTCGAGGTCAAGTAAACTTATTTGCTTTAAGCTCGCAACTCAGTCTCTGTTTGATAGAGTAGATTTTTTATCAACAAAAACTCAAAATAATTGTCGTCAGATTCTATTTCTAGTGGTATATGAAATGGTAAAAATTATGTTTTTTTGATGAGACTATTGGTATTTCAACAATGTGGGAGGGGAGTCCTCTAATATCTGCATTTGTTTTTTTTTAAACAAAATCATTAAGTAGTTTTGAATAAAACTCTAAGATTTATCAAAACAGCGCTGGATAGCTTCCGCAAAGCTGACCGTGAGTGGCGATACTGCAGTGAGACTCAGTGTAGGCCTGGGTAATAATGGACTAGATTCTCAATGCAAATAGCTCGGGTTTGGGAGAGAAGGAGAAGATTTCAGAGCTTTGGAATGTAGCTATCAGTTTTAAGAGGATATAGAGAACTCGCCTCGAGTATCGGATTACAGAAGCCCCGCAACAGCCAAATACAACCGCACCGCTCGACAGTGGCAAGCACAAACCCATATAAGCTCCAGTACAGATTTGAAGACTTAACATTGTTCTAAATGTTATATAGTATCTATTAAACTTTTTGCATAGTGGATAAAACACATAATACATCATTTGTAGTCATATTGGTTTCATTGTAATGACATCTATACAGCATAACTTTGTAACCTACGAAAAAACGAAGGAGGTTCTCAAGTCAACCTGTTGTCAACAATATATATATATATATATATATATATATCGTTTATGTATGATTACGCATAACATTGTACAGGGTAGTCCCATTTCGATAATTCTTTGTTTTGTTAATATAACATAGTAAATATAAAAATCCTAAAAACCTAATAGGTACGTAAAACGTAAATGTGATATAAATTTGGCTGATTTATTTCTTATGTCTCAACCGTTATTTTTGATTTAGTTTATATTTATTACATAAATTATTTAATAAAAAGTAAAAAATAGCGAGGGATATTCAAATTTGTGAAACACATCAGTATTGGTCGAACGAATCTCTCACATAATCTAGCAGGATCATCACAATATTAATACTTTATATTATTACTAGCTAGTATACCTACTCCTCGGCCATGCGTTGCCGTGGCTTACGAAGTAACTATTATCTTATCTGTGCCGTGGCTAAGTGATTTGCAATAAAAAATTATTGACTATAAATTGAGGCAAAAACTATCCTATCTTTCAAGTTGGAGCAAACTGCACACAAGGTGCAAAATTTCATTAAAATCGCTTTATTAGTTTAGGAGTTCATCGCGGACAAACGTGACACGACTTTTTTTATATAAAGATGATGTGTAGGTATATAATATATATATGCAATCTTTGTATATATATATATTACTCGTTTCTCTTTTTTTTTCGTTGTGTATGTATTTTCTTTCATTTGTTCTAGGATTTATTACCTATAATTAGTGCACCTATTTACCCATTTCTGCACCACTCTAAGGTAGACTGGATGGAGAATGCCTATGGCAAGTGAAAATTGCTACAATGTGCTCTACGTCCATATTATATAGACTTGTGACTGTGCCCGCAACTTCGTTCGCGTTTTTTTCGGAAAACAGCAATTTGTCGCTTATTGCATAGTACTTCTTTCTCCAGGCAGTATTTCTGATACTGTATTGGCGGTGAAACAACCTGGAGCGTACAAAATGGGGTTGTTTTGGTTGCTTACACGTGAAATAACGACATAATTTGGCCGTGGTAAATTACTCATATGTTTTCGTGTGGAAGCTCACCTCACCGGGCTTATTGGTGAGGCCGTATATCAGGCTTAAACAAACTAAAACCACACGGTTTGCCTCACAGCACCATTTATAAGTTGACCGTCGGTACGGCGACGTTTTGCCTCCAATGATCCACCCAGCGCTGGTTAGCGGACGGCAACTGGGCCAGACATCCTCTTCACGAGAGACTTTGCTTCGGGTGAAGAACATAGAACTCGTCTCCGGCCACTCTTAGCGTACGCATGAGAGCGCGAGTGAAAAGGTTCCACCTGGAAGTTTTTCTACCGAATCCACACCGTCACCTCCTCCTTGCGCAAGATGTTCTCCTCGCAGAAAATCGTCATAAAACAACTGTGACGACCTAACGTCTCGATTCGTCTGACCAATTGGGAGACTCTTGCTGTAGTCAGTCAGTCAGTGCCGCTTCCTAGAAACTACGGGCCCCCTCGGTATACCTAACAGATAAATGTTTGCTTCTGAGCTTTGCTTAGTTAGGTGTAACATAAGATTTTACACTACTGTAACCGAACAGAAAATAAATGGTCTGAAAATGTAAAAAAAAACTTAACCGGTTACATGTCAATATTTCAGCTAAGATGTAATTTTTTTGGCGATAGTGTATACCATGCATTTAGTATAGTAAAATACTGTAATACTAACAAAGTGTTAAGTTAAACTAACAACTAAGTCATAGATGCTTTAAATAGAAATTATTTTTTTTTCTAATATAATCATGTTGACGGGAATCAACGCTTTGCCGTGGTCGTGGCCGTGATCACAGGCCTGTAAAATACTTTTAAATACGTGATTCCCGTCAACATAATTAATTAAAATTAAAAGTTTGGATCTTCTTCTTCTATAACTCTATTTATAAATATATGTATATTTACTGGACTGGCCTGATGGTCTAGTGGTTAGTGACCCTGACTGCTGAGCCAGAGGTCGTGGGTTCGATTTCCACGATTATTCTCTGTCTGGTGTAATTTATTTATAATATGTATGTATTTAGAAATATATAAGTATTTTTATCAGCAGTCTGGTTACCATAATACAGGCTCTGCCTAGTTTATGATCAGACGGCCGTGTATGAGGTGTGTGAAGTTGTTATTATTATTAATGCCCTGAGAAATATTTAGGAACTTAATGGCTGCAAGAGGCAAAATAGCTCGTTGGCATAGTCAAGAACCAGCTATTTTTTTTCATCATCAGCTCGGCTACCTACATTATGTGATGATTTCTAAACGCAAATACCTGATAAAGTAATGAAAAGTAAACAGAAACACTATTCGTTTCTACAATTTTAGAGGGTTTCTCTCAATTTCATCAAATTTCCATCATCAGATTCTGACTTTCTTAACATCGGACCACCCTTGAGGTTTACCCTATCTAACAAAAAAGAATAATCAAAATCGATTCATAAATAACGGAGAGGGCTGAACATATTTATAAAAAAAAAGAAATATGTATATGTCGAATTGAGAACCTCCTTTTTTATCGTCGGTTAAAAACGATACCCAATTTTTAAAAGTAAATTAGTTTATACAGTAAAAAAAGTACAAAAAAAGAAGAGTGTCAAAGAGGGATTCGATCCGGCACCCAACCTAGTAGAATTCGTGCAAAAAAGAAGAATGTCAAAGAGGGATTCGATCCGGCACCTAACCTAGTAGAATTCGTACTCTGCACCAGATAAGCTAAATGCTCGCTGTAATCTATTTCGAAATAAGTATATACATTCTACTAACGTTACAATGTTACAGCTTTCATTGATTTTCCTGTGGGAACCAAAGTTTAACCCGGGATAAAAAGTACCCTATAACCTGCGCAGGTACTCAAACTATTATCTTACAAAGTTTCAAGCATATCCCTTCAGTAACTTCTGAGTTTATAGTGAACATACAAACAGACAGACAGACAGACAGACAGACAGAAAGACAGACAGACAGACAGACAAAAATTGTTTGAATCGCATATTCGGCATCAGTATCGATATCTTGCCCCTTACCCTTCAGTTGATTTTTTTAAATATATTCAATGTACAGAATTCATCCCGCTACAGATTTATTATAAGTATAGATAATTGATAAGTCGTTAAGTAGTACACAGTGTTATTTACGCTCACTCAACTATGTTTCATTATGTTTTCCGTGTATATTGGGAGAATACCAATTTATTAGAATAATCTGTTTTGAGTATTTACAAACTAGCTTTCAGGTTTGAACGAGTATCTTATAGTGATTTAGCACTAAGATATGTCGAAGTAAAACAAGAAGAGTCGTACATGTCTTGTTAAAGCTTATATAACATCTGAGTATAGTGTCTGGCAAAACACATAAAAACATTTTAACAAAAAGTTAAAACGATGAAAGAAGAAAGGAATTGAAAAGCGAAAAATATAACTTTTCCAAGGCATTGTATTTTCTTCGGTGTTATAATAATGCAACAATGATTTAAAAAAATACAAATGCATATTCCCTATGTAGGTACAGTAAAGAGTCCAGTTTGTTCAGAACGTCAGATTTTCTTGTCGATTTCAATGACCTATAAAGTTGAGTTAAAAGAATTCAAACGGAATTTGATGGTTCTTATCAAATGGATTTCAAAATATGTAACATATTTCGTATTCATAAAACTTGTAAATATTTGTTGAGGAACGTTAGGTGAAAATATCTTTAGGTATAGTGTATATTATGTGTGATACGTTATATGCACAGACTACTATTACAATAATAATTATGCAATTATATGAGGAATGCCACCCCGCATGAAGATAATTAATTATGTTAGCACTAAAATAGACGACTGATGTGGGTATAACAACTTAAGAGACTTAAAAGACTTGTAAGAGTTATTTAAAAAATCGTTTCTGGAGACATTGATTTCTTTATCCTACTTCTTGTTTCTTTGGGCGGAGGGGGGACGTCTATTATTGTATAAAAGCTATTTATTGAACACGGAAGGTATCTAATTTTAGATTAAGGATCTCATAAGACGCATTTGCCCACGCAAGCCTCTTCAATGATCAAATAGCATCAGATATCTTCTATTGAAATAGCAGTTTTTAAGCCATTCTTATTTAGAGTTCATTGTTATTGAATCGTTTACAGAAATAAATAATTTAGTCTACAATGTATTAAAGAAAAAGCATTTAAATTTATGGATATCGTTCGTAACTTATAAATTGATCATTGGAGTAACACTAAGCTATTACACAAGTTTTGTCCCGACGAATTTGGGAGAATGTCGACTTATTCCCTTCGGACTTTACGATTTATTTGAAATATACAATACGGTTACCACAATCTAAAAGAGCTTACAAAAATTTTCGCATCGCGTATAACTTTCAAAAAGGGACAGATTAAACTTGGACGTATAAACGTCATGATTCGCAAACGTTCAGAAGACCAACCACTTTTAATTGTCATTTGTTACGGTGAATAAATGAAAGTCATAAATTTTGCTTGCGTCGCGTCAAAATATACGATTTTTCTTTCATAGAACATAGTATTCAATAAGGCGAATGCGCTGGTTGAGTGTGCGGTAAATCACCCACCGACTTGGACAATGTTATACGAGTTTAGGTTGAGAAAGCCACTTCTAAAGTACCTATTTTATTCGCCCACATAGAGTAAACATTTGAAGCAAAGTTATAGGACTTCAAAGAACGAATATTTCTACTCTTGTGATTTATTAAAAAGTAATTGGCTCTTAAACATAACATTAAATTGCGATTGATTAATTTATTTTATTGATTAACCCACAATTCCAGTTTCATTTGTAAAAATAATTTTAAATCAAGAACAAACAAAAGCTGTAGGTTATGTGTATCACTACATATTATAAAACAAAGTCCCGCGCCGCGTCTGTCAGTCTATCTGTATGTTCGCGTTAAACTGATAAACTACTGAACGGATTTTCATGCGGTTTCCACTAATAGACAGAGTGATTCATGTGGAAGGTATAAGTATATAATTTGTTAAGGTTTTGTGTAAATTGATTGAAATATGTTGATGATTGCTGAAGATGTCTCTACCCGTGCGATGCCCAAGACAAATAATTGTGTAATGAGCACGATAACTTGTTCTGTGTGTAATTAATCTATAATATGTATGTATTTAGAAATATATAAGTATGTTTATCAGCAGTCTGGTTACCGTAGTACAGGCTCCGCCTAGATTGGGATCAGGCCGTGTGTGAGCCGTGTGGAGTTATTATTATTATTTTCTTTATTAACATACATTAAACATATAAATTACATTTTTAAATAAATTTGTATATTGAAAAAAAAAAAATTAAAAAATAATGTTATCATTATTATAAAGTCGAAAGTTTGTGAGGATAGATGTATGGATGGACGTTTGTTAATCTTTCACCCAAAAATGGTTAAACGAAACTGGATGAAATTTAGCACAGAAATAGATTATAGTCTAGAAAAGCACATAGGCTACTTTTTATACCAGAAAAATATACGGCTTCAGAGGGATAGATTTTACGAAATGTCTACGCGAACGAAGTCACGGGCAACAGATAGTATTATAAATGGGAAAGTGAGTTTGTTTGTTACGCTTTAACGCCTTCACTACTCAAGATCATGAAATTTACATACACGTTGTCAGATTTGCATACATATATATACATATAGTGTTCTCGACGGATAGGAAATAACTTTACGCGAGCGAAGCCGAGAGCAAAAGCTAGTTGAACTTAAATTTATGCGTACAACGATGTGTCGATTGGTTAAGTCTCATTAATTTCTATTATGCCATGAATTTGTACTATGAATGTAAGGGTTTTCGATAATAACAGGGGATCAAGTAAAGTATTTGTGAATTTTATTAATAAAATACCTGTGGTGTTTATGATATATTTTACGTATTGAATTATTTATACTTACAGATGGTGACAAAGAATTTCAGTTAATATTTCTAGAAATTAATTTCACTATGTGTCTAATTTATTTCTAGATATATATATATATATATATATATATATATATATATATATATATATATATATATATATATATATATATATATATATATATATATATATATATGAATACACTTCCTTATTTTGTTATAATTACAGCTTAACATTACTTCACAAATCGCTGGTCTCAACTTAGATTAACTTTCTTTTGTTTACCAGAAGTTGTGCTGTCAGATGTTTGATTTGTATGTTTCATAATATATGTTGTAATAGTTTTATTTAGTGGCAACTGTTTCAAATCGCTTGAAATGCAGACGGTTACTTGTTATGTACCAAGATAAGCAAAGATAGAAAGAAAATTAAAGCGATGAGATTTTATTAATCATATTTTCATGGATAACTCAGGGAATGAGGGTGAGATTCAGGGGGCTGAAATTGTAGGGAGAAAGACGGTGCTCGCTGTTTAAGTGTAATAGAGCCTTCGGACAAACGTCACCGGCAACGAGCGACGTGACATCGTCGCATCCCCGACAGCCATTTGTCTTAAGAAGACAGAAGAATACTTTCATGATCAGCTTTACTGCACACGCACGCGATATTCGCCTCCGACGGCGATCATTCACTCAGACGAGGACAAAGTATTTGTGTCACACGTCACACTGCTAATAACATTTCTACATACTTCCATTTATTCCTGAATTATGTTCCTATGTAAAACGTAAATATGCACCATACCTTAAGCAATTAGTTACTAATGTACTGTACTGCTTTAGTGATTCCCTACCATCGACCACATTTATCTCTGTTATTAAGTACAGGATTATCCCAATTAGTAATGTGTTGAATAATAATACACATGTGTTAGCATTACTTGCGTTGTGGATAATATAAGGTACAGCGCGTTCTAGTCAGTTTTACGACTATTATTATAGAGCAACAAGTACGCACATTTATTAGCAAGTAATACTCTATATCCTAACTAATAACTAACTATAATGACTGTGTTTATTTTAAGTAATATCTTGTTGAAGTACAGTAAAGATTATTCAGTTCCATTCTAATATTAGATATGCGAAAGTATATACAGTTCAGGGGTTTAGGCGTGACAGACAGCGAGACAGAGTGTCTCACTGTCTGTCACGCCTAAACCGCTGAACTGATTTGAATGAATACAGGTATAGAGATAATTGGGACCTCGGAAAACGACATACACTTTTGTTGCGAAAATAAAACTTAAAGGGGGTGATACAGGGGATGAAGTTTGTATGGGAGATCAGTAATTACTCAAGTTAAGGGATATAAAAAAGACATAACATATTATATATACTGTACTTTTGGTGAGAAATAAAGAAAATTTTTGCGCACACGATGTCGCGGACACCAGGCTTTACAGTAATAACCATACATAATAGTAGCTATTCCTCTTAATGGAGTAATATTCATTAAGAAGAATCTGATCAAACTAACAAAGTAGAAATCGGCAAGCTTAGTCGTATATCTTCTGACAGAGAAATGAGAGTTGTTGTATTTGTGTTATGTTATCTAATTTTTACTAAAGTTTATGAAAGACAGGATACATTTCTTTATTATAACAAAATCATTCTACATACATTGTTTAATATTTTCTTTAAACACAGTTTGGCAGCCGATTCTATAGTTTCTAGTGTAGTTGTGTAAAGGGCGAACATGCCTTTGCGTAAAGCGTAGGGCTTCTCTGACTTTCTTACAAAGTATCTCCGTAATGCACACTATTTTTCATAAGCGAGACGTGAGGACACAAAAAAAGCCCGTCGACTGTGGTTTACAATAAAATGTTTCAGCATTCAAGCCTGATGTTCGCATTTCATTAGGCGAGAAATGAATGCGGCATCCCTACTTTTTACTTGACTTTTTTTAGCGATAACATTAAACTTAGGAGATGAGCCAGACTTTGCAACATACCTTCAAGGTAAATTGGACGGCGTATATATCTAGCTCCAAATCTGGAAGACGCAGAGTAATCATCTATCACAATTAATCCCGGCCTAAACATACCTTAAAGATTGTCTTGAACTCATAATGGGAGTGTCAGAGTCTCTGAATAACGGACTACTTTTCTGACGGATTTGTTTCTGAATATATATTTTCAAAGCAAATTCCAATTCAATCTACAACTTTCATTTTAAATTTAGTCTTAGCAGGAATTTAGTGATAGCACACACCGGAATCATTCGAATTGCAGCAATGCTTAAATTAAATAATGCATTAACATTTCATTAAATTAACGGTAGGTATTTAATTAAATTAACAATTAACTTGGTTTTGTATTTATACAGGCTGTATATGACAATGGAACACTTACTTCAATCACTGAAAGGGCATTACATTAAAGGCTGTTACAAAAAGAATTAAACAAGAAAACTATCCGCTTATAAGTAATAATACCTGGAAATATAAACGGTCATACCGTTTATATTTCCAGGTATTATTACCTCCGTTTCTCATAACAGTAAATGGAATGTGTAAAGGTTAAGATTTTAAATAGTGCATTTTTTTTTAATTTTGGAAGTATTCGCTCAGTTATTGAGAACGTCCACAAATACTAACTTAAAGTTTTATTTCGAAGGTAGTTTTTTTTTTATTGTCTTACGTAACGGATTGAAAAATTCCAAAAAAAAATATGTACGATTTAAAATCTTTAATTTTATACTGTCCACCAGCTTATATAAGAAACGGAGATAATAATACCTGGAAATTCAAACAGTCACAACTTGTAAACAGATTTTTTTTTCACAAATTATTTTTGTAACTGCATGATAGAGTCATGCCTTTTCAATGATTTAAGTAAGTATTCCATTGTCATATACACCCTGTATAATAGGTAAATATCAGAGTCGTTGGAAGTCAGCCAGCGGTTATGCAAGTTTTTTGCAGTTTTATATGGCGATGTATAATTGTATGTCTGTCATTCAATTTGCATACCATTCTATTAAAAATATGTTATTATACATAACAGTTTTGGTGAGATATTTATATTTAAATACTTTATACATTTTGATTACATTCTCTCTGTATGTCTGTACAAAGAAGATAGGACGGGTAAAAGGAAAATAATGTCCTTTAGGAGAACATACAATAAAAATGCCTTCATTTTCTCATAGGTACAATTTCGTGCGTAAAAAGGCGAATTACATTTTTCATACATCATATCACAATAACAATAAAACGATAACAACAACTTTTATTTGTGTGTAATATTAAAGTTGTGTGTACATACATGGCCTGTTTCACCATTGTTATCACCTCGGGATATTATTACCAACGGCAGGTAACTTTACTCTTGTGGCATGTGCAAACCCTTGGCTTCTCGTCAGCGTTTTGTACAATAGACACTTCTTACAAGTTTTGTCATTCATCTTTTGCAGTGCATATGTTTGGGGATTAATCACGTTAACAGCTTTTAATTGTGAATTATTCAGCAAAAACAACATTCTAAATTTGAATGAACTGGTTTTACATCTTTTTTTAACTTTTTATTTCTAACTAGTCTCTTAATACTCTCTCTTTATTGGGCATCGGGAACATTCACAAATTTGTTAATCATACAAATCATACAATACATATGACGGATAACTCAACGCGATGTCTTGTACAACTGCTATGTATTATTGTATCTTTGTGTCAGAGCGAATGCGAATGAATCCACTGAAAGTCAATCTACCCTCGCAGGGCTATTTTTTCAGAATATACCTTATTATGTATGTGTACGGCAATTAGTAGTAATAAGTGTTACATCCCTTTGCATTGTCTGAATACCTATTACATGATTGCGTTAATTAACGTACATACATATTACATAATTATAATAATAATATTAACTTGTCATATCTCACACACTGCCGTCTGATCCTAAATTAGGCAGAGCCTGTACTATGGTAACCAGACCAGACCAGACCAGAATATAATTATATCATGGAACGCGAAAGTTTAAAAGTTAGTAATTTTTTCAGAATTTTTTGTCAAAGCAAGTGCGAAGAGCCTCCGTTCGTTATAGCTAAGAGGTGTTTCCAGTACTCGTATTCATTCTGTAAAGCAGTTTTTCTAGCCAAGTATCCCAAATACTACCAATAAGCGGCGGTAGCGTAAAGGCTAAGGCGTCGGACTTGCGATTAAGTGGTTGCAGGTTCAAACCCCACCCAGTGCACTACCGGCGTGAACCAACTCTTAACACAAGCATTTTAGCTTAGCTGGAGGGGTTAACAAGATTATTAGTAATGTGTGACCCACGTTGCTAGTATTATTTAAAATAAAAGAAAAATACTAATGAATAATTAAAAAGTTCATACATTCATACTTCGGAACATCACACATCAATGACACGTTCTGTATATTTTATATATTTCTGTATATTTTTGTAAAAAATACTACATAATATTGTTTATTGTACACCAAAGTAATTTAAAATTATGTGTTTGCTTTATGCTTATTTGCAACATTAGTAATTGTCAATTCAATGTACCAATAGGCGGAGAGATGCGATAGGAATATTATATAGTCAGTAATCAATTGTCCCTGACTGATCTATAGTTCTATTTTTGATACAATCCCCGAACTTAGTTAACTAGACAACTTTATCGTTCCAAATATCGCAACCGCGTTCATTGACTACTCAGAAAGATGAGGCAATATATCTTCGCAATATCGGGAAGCTTTCCAAGGCTGCCCACAAATTGACCGGAGTTCGAAACATCACTCGAATCCTGTTAAAATTCGGAAGACTGGATTAGCAAGTCCCCTGTAAACAAGGCCAATGTTATCGGATGATCAGATGGGCCGCTGTCGGGGCTATTTTATACATAATTCATGAGTATTGTGTTCATTGCCCGACAGAAAGGGGCATTACGTTAAAAGTTTATATTTTCAGGACTAAATTCGCTCTGAAAGTAATAGAATACAACAATAGATCATATCGTATATTTTTTAACCGTCTGTAAAAAAGAATAGGTTTTAAATGAATATTTTTATGAATGTCAATGGTTTCATTGATTTCATTATTTATATGCTTAATCTTGAAATGGAAGATCAGTGTTGCAGAAAATCGGAAGTTAATTATCATGTTTATACCTACTGTTGAAACATTTTTAATTTCAATCTTCATAATGCCGTACCCTGCAGTTTCACTTTATTGGTATTTTTACCACTCTGCTTCCATGAACTGCGGCGTCATGTATCAAACATTACGTTCAACGTAAAAAAAATTACAATCAAAAGGCTGAACCCAACAATACCACTTCAACAAATCACTTTTACCACCAACCAACATATATGCAATGTAACTAAAGGAAAGATGACAAAGGAAATCGATTAACTCTATCAACCATAATAGAAATAAAGAACTTCATTAAAAATATTGACGATAAATAATTTATTTCATAGTAATGTATTACAATTTCGTGATAAGCCAAAGTTACGACCGCGTGGTTCAACCTTTTAGGGCAATGAAAACGGCATGGTCAATCACATGAAGGCATATGACCTCCATCCCTTGCGCATATTAAAGAGGATGCAAATATCGGTCTCTGCTCTTGTGAATGACAGAACATTAACTATGAGGATTCAATACCCATAAACATCCTGTAAACTAGTTTAGACATCTTTATACTTTTGGTTTTGTAAAGTTGATATTTAGTAAACATTAATTAGTGCCATGCATTACATCGTTTAAAACATTCTTTCCGCGTAATCTAAAACAATGCTCATGCAAACTCTGATATTCAAAATAATCGACTATGGTGATGTGTGCTATTATGACCTGAATGCAGATCTTCTCGATAAATTAGACTGTCTTCTGAATAACTGCATTCGATTTATATCTTAATCTTCGTAAATATGTGTGTCCTCTTTCCTTTCTCAGTAGTAGTTTAAGTATTTTTCCTATTTTCCCTAACGTATTCAACTTCATATTTCCAATATTTAAGTAGTAATCATGATAGAAACCTTCTATATATATATTATTTTTGTGTACATATTTGTATGTATGTTTATGACGTGTATTTCATTCTATACACTTTTTTTAGTTTTTTTTTGTCCGATATTTAGTTTCCATATTTACCTAATAAACTATAATATCTTTACAATAAAAATGACAAGATGAGCTAATAAAACGCTTCATCAAAAATTACCCTGAATTATATATGATTATAGCAAAGACGTTTGATTTAAACAACATTACACATACATACGTAACATAACAATAAGACTAAAGTGAAGTTGAATGTGCGTATAATTTACGTTTGATGTAATCTGTGCAGGACTCCCGACGGAGTTTTAATAGTCCTCTAAATACCTCCGAGCCGAGGTAGGCGCTCGGAGCAGTCTTATAATTTTACTCGACTTTGGAAAATATGCCTACTTCAAATAAACGTACGTATATAATTAACATTCTAAAATAATGTTCCTAAGCCGAAGCATTAGTACTCGTTTTCTGCCTATTCGTGGCGAAGGCGAGTGGGCGGGAGTGGGTGCGGCCGCTCCCTCACTGGCTTATGTTTTTATGTCTTGCTTCTCTGCCTTAATGTTGTGGTGAGATATTAAGTAATGAAGGGATACGAAAGTACATAAAAGAATACAAAATGCTTCGTAAGTTTTTCTCTTATAGATGTAAGAAAATTTATTATAATATTTACGTATATGTATATTTGTTCATGTTTTTTCGGTTCGTTAGCAGAAGCCAGCTTTATTAATTTTCTTATATGTTTTTATGAGACAACCGTGTGCCAGTATAAGGCCAATAAAATGAAATATAATTTTGGCAAATCCGAACGACCTAAGAAAATAAAAATATATTTCTGTATATAAACTCAGTGAACATATTGAAGCAAGGCTCGCGTCATTTGGGTTCTGTTATTGTAAAAAAAAAATATCTGATGTCTGTGTCGTAACTTGTGGCTATTTTAGACTTAATCAGCAATCACTGACAATGGCCTGTAGTGTTTATCCAACTCATTGTAGTACTCATTGGTGCACGATATTTAAATATTGTATTCCCAAAATATATATTTATACAGATCGAAACAGGTAGATATGATACTATGTTATCCATTTTTTTTTCTTTAATAATTTTACATGTGACAAAGCAAACTATTGTTGCGGTGACTCTGTGTGTGTTGATCCATAATTTTTTATTATAATATTTATGTATTAAATTGACAATTTCGAATAATTGATGATGAATTTTATAAAATAAAGATATTGAAATTGAATAGCTAAATGGTATCTAACATATTATTTCTAGTAAATGGAAAACTCACATGTACGTATAGATATGTGGTAGACGAGCAATAGTTTAATGTCCAAATACTTATAAAATGTTTTATACATGAATCCCTTAGCGTAGCTCGCTATATAATACATTTCATGTTAATAGCTAGGTGAAATAAACAATGGCTATCCTGTATAAGGCGTATTATAGACACCGATGGACGTTAAGCGCGAGTGCTACATCTACGTCGCCAATGAATAATTCACGACTCATGTAAAAGCATTAAGGTGTGTGCGCAAATAACGCAATATTCCTTTCATATTATTGACGCAGTCGAAAAATAATCAAAATGTATGAAAAAACATAGCCCTGTTAGTACTGGTACACAAAACACTGATTACAATACATATTATTTAAATTGTCCGCTTTTGTAATAAGCGCCTTTGTGTATAAATGGGAAAATACATATAAATTCTTGAAATTTCATGAGATTATAATCGGAGTATACACTTACTAAAATATGTATGGCGATTCGCAAACTACGTGGAACTCGTTGTATTTATTTACTTGCGATGTAAGAAAGAGGTCATGAATTCGATTCCCAGGCAGTGAAAATATTTGTATGCATGAATGTGGCTATTTGCATTTTCTTTATTGTTTCCACGTATAACATGTATGTATTTACAAAAACAGTGTCTATATATGTTACTCTGTGTTTTAGAATCCATAATACAAGCTATGCTTAGTGTGGCACTAGCTAGCGCTATGTTATGTCTCAAAATATTATAATTATTCCCGACGTATAACAATGGAGCTGAGAAGGACCGGAACGTCACCTGCGGTGTAAATCACTTCATATTATAAAATAAAGTCCTTCGTCGCGTCTGTCTGTCTTTCTGTTCGCGATTAACTGAAAAACTACTGAACGGATTTTCATGCGGTTTTCATAGAGAGATTTAGGTGTATAATTTGTTAACGTTTTGTGTAAATTGGTTAAAATATGATGATGATTTTGGAAGATGTCTCGTGCGAAGCCGGGGCGGGTTGCTAGTAACAAAATAATGTGTGTTAAAACGCGATTTAATCCTGTAAAAGTCGTTTAGTTTGAATGATTATGTCGTTTAATATATTGGATCATTTCTATGAGTCAGAGGATCAATACTGCTCTTGATAGTTATCATGACATCTTTTTAAAGACTGATCGCTGATAAAGGAGTGGAGTGTAGCGATGCACGCTCACACGATTTATCGTATTTTATATTGTTTACACCGTTATTAACCAATAACTGCATACATCATTTTGGCAGACTACGTAGTTACTTGTTAGATTATAAGGTGCATACAAACAGACACGTTTACAAACCCGTTTTGAACCCGATGTACGTGAAATTGGCAAATTACTGTACCTGTACTGTGCTGTTAGTGAAACTTGAATTAGATCATAAATTTTTGTGACTGCGATAAAAAAGTATTCAAGAATAAAAGTTCTGTACTAAGAGTCCAGCGTGTACTTAATAACTTTAAGGTAATTAAATTAAAATTAAATTAAACTAAGCATACTAACTCGTAATTACGTTTTTGGTAATAATATCTGATTTAGAAATATTTATAAACGGTAGTATGTACCTACTTGGTAATTACTACAACTGTAACAAGGTATTATTTTCTTTGTTTTAAATTAATATTTGTTTGTTAGTTTCCAATATCCAAGTCACAGCGTAAACCTAGTTTGGGAAGAAGGGGAACAAAAAATTGTTAAAATCCATTTTCTGTATGATAATACTTTTTGTGTAAACTTTATGTCTTAACTGTGGTTATTTCCACATAAATTAAAAAATATTAAATTATAAAAAAAAAAACAATTGTTTTATATAATTTTTCTTCTAATACAATGAAGTAGTTTTCGGTAATTTAAAAGTAGCAACATATTACACTTAATGTAGAAAGGGTTTTCCGGAATTTTCAGATTTGATATAAGCACTAAGAAATTCATAGTTTCGCTGGTATTCAGTAGATAATAATGTTTTATGAGCAAATACCTTCAAATTCTTGTCGTTAGTTCAATTTGGTTAAAATTGTTTGTGTACTACAATGGCTCAACGCAATAGGATTGGTGCGGCTCTCAAACTCGGCTTTGGTCTATTGTCGCTCCAACAAACAACTAAGAGAAATGGTCTCATACAAATTGTCACTATTGATTCAGTCTCTCGACGCTAACTAGTACACTTTCGGGTCATCTTCATATCAATTTCATAATGAAAACATAACAGTTTCATCGAAATTATGTAGGCTATTGTTTTCCTAATTTTGGACGAAAATGCTACTTTTCCGTATATCTCCAAAAGTGAATAATTTGCATTAGATTAATGAAAGTTTTTTTATCATAATTAACAAATTTAGCAACGTTTGAATACCGAGTCAAGTCTCTGAGTCAAGTACAGAGTTCAAATTCAGGTGTGTTAAACTCCTAATACATAGCTGACGTTGTGGTGAACTTAAACTTTATAGCTGGATCCATTAGCTTAGCATACAAAAAGCCATCCGTATTGTTCTAACGTATATGTATTTGAACCGTCCTCGGTTTGTGGTATTCTAAATATTTTGTGAACTTTGTGTTAGTCAATTTTTAAAATCCTATTTCATTCGAAGTACATTGCGGATTATTGTACAGAATATTTTCTTGACTTTTTCGAAAGTATTAGGAAAATTTGGCAAGTGTTTAGGATGAATAGGAAGCTTCATAAAGCTGGCCATTTATCTACCCCTCTCATCCTAAATTATTCAACATTATTCTTTTCAAAACAAGTGTAGCGTAGCAATGTCGTTACACTTTTTTATTGCTGCGTGTTAGGATTATGCGTGAACCTTACGAAATATCTTGCTCAGTGCGATGTGTCCAAATGAATGTCATTAAAAATTGCTAGAATTATCCAATGAGTGTACGATGTGATACGTACAGTCGCGAGTTTGTGCCTACCAGTCTGGAATCTGAATGCAACTGCAGTCGTTCGTCCTCATACACGGATTATCTCGGTGACTTACACCGAATATATAAACCATGAATTCGCAAATCAAATATGCATATAATGTATGGTTATCGATGTTAATACTGTCATCAGCTCGCGCTGTTTCATCTATCAACAAAATCGGTTCTGACAGGCTTTCACAATAAGTGATGTACACACTATAATATTAATAATTTAGCAATGTCAGTGTAATTACTGGTTTAAAGACTACATGAAAAATGATATACGAAACCCGTAACTGATTTTATTTCATTTAAATACAATTATATAAAAATATCGGTAGTGTTAACAATCTTTAGAAAACTGAATACTTCACTTATCTATGTTACTGCAAGAAGAATTCTAGTTTTAATAACAATCACTGTCCACTTTGTATAAAGTGCCAGACTGGTACTAATTAATAATGAATGACCTATTTAATTTCTTATTTTAAGTGAACTGTGAAGTTTTTTATAAGAAATAAAGTTCTTTAAACCTAGAACATTATAATAATGAACTCCTTTTTCATTATTCGTTCTCGATATGGATGAACAATAACTTGTTTATTCATATAAACAAGTGGTTGATCATTAATTAAGAAAACAATGTGCGACCTCGGTAAGAATTCTCTATGGAAGCTGCGCAGTGTACAAATACTTTTAGTTTTGTAAAGAGAGGTGGTTGCAAAAGAGCGACGAGAAGAGGCCATATCAAAGACATAACAGAAATCCAAGAGAATACAAAAAAAAACTTCCGAAAACAAAGCTAATAAAAACAGCGGTGAATTTGCAAAGGGCCAGAGCAAAGGTCTTCTGAAACAATGTGACTCACTAAGCAACCAAAGCTTGATTGCGCCACAGAAACAATTCAGACAGATCTAACAACTTGGTTGTTTTCATTTTTTATTCACAAAATATACATGCATTGTGAAGATGCTTTGTATTGTTAATTCATTTAAATTTCGAGTATGTCTTACTATTTGACTGACAGTTGTTGTTACTACTGTCATTTTTCTTTTTGAACCTTGCAGTGTAGGTACGCAAGAATACAATTTTAAATTCAAGACAGGAATAGTTGTAGCGATTTCATACCAGCGTATTCCATACGAATTGGTAGATGGAATAGGTGGATATGAATTTTAAGCAAACGAGATTTGAAAATTACATATATCGAAGTAGTAAAACAATATTCATGAACAGTTTATCGCACTTGCCTTTGGAAAAGTATGTATGCGTGTGTTTGTACTTTTTACAATGAAATTGTGAATATTAACAGAAGCTAACGTAAACTTAGCTAAGATAAAAGTAAATATTCATTGTTGTACAATACTTCAAAAATTTACTTAGTAATGTGACTTAAAGCTCAGAGCGATCTCTTCCAGGCATTCGTTCAATGGAAATACAAAAAAAATAGACTAGTAATTATAGGATATATATAAGGAATATGTAAAATACTACTACACCTAAAATAAAATGTGTGGTTGTAGTAAAACAAAAGTATAGTTACAGTAACACAACTGCTTAACTTCATTTTTTATAACTAGTAGAGATACATAATTATATTTTTAATAAGATATTTCATTTTAAGTGTTTCCTTCGCCAGATTGATCACTTCTCTTTCTCTCTCTAATAAGATGATAATTGGTTCTACCAGGTATCTGACCCCGTTATGCCACGGGAATACAAATAAGCAGCCTCGAGGTTGTAGTACTAGATATTATTACGAAATACAGTGTGGTGCCAAGCAGTAATGCTATGGGGAATAAACAACACAGTCTAGTTTTATGTTAAATTTTCATTGTGATATTTATTGTGAATGTTAAAGAGGAAAATGTAATTATGAATAAAATAATACATATTTAATATTTTATCAAATAAATTTTAATTGGTACATACCAAATATACTTTCAAGGTAATTCACATGGATGACTTTGCATACAAAATGTAAATTACTATGATCTATTCAAACAGATACACTGACGTTAATTTACAGGCATGCAAACATAATTACAACGGTCGTTTGTCTTGTTTATTTAATATTTATGCATTACATAAACTGTCATCGAAATCGTATTAATGTCTGTTCGAGTTAACCAGATTGCACGATGTTCGCTTTTAATTAGTTTCTGTCGAAGTCTTTTCGATGCCAACGCAGCGTTTCTCAAAGAAATTACCGAGCATCGGCGTGGACTATTGAGCTTGCCTGCGAAAAATAGCTCACAAAGAGGAAAACTGAGTAGCTATCGTTGCTTACTTACAAGTTGGATCGCGAGGAATTTAAAAAAACACCGTGTAACTCTATTAAGTACCTGCTATAACGAAGCAAACAAAGCAATTAGTAAGAAAACAAAGTAGTTGTATTTACGAACAAACTCGATGTAAAGGCAAGTGCAACAGAGCGCCAAACAAAGTATAACTAATTATTGACATGTACAGATTTTATATTAGATTATGACTGTTGCTAGTCTTTTCGTCCGGCAAAGGAATCATATTTAAAATAGAAGTGGAACAAAGCAAGAAAATGAGATCATTAAGAAATTGTTTCCAATTTCGCTGCTTTACTAACTAGTCTCAGAACAACTGATTTGATCCTCGAGAAATTGCGACTTTCAGAGTTTCTGGGCATGTTGCTTTATAAGCGGAGAAAAACACATGAGGAAATCTCCATACCTGAGTTTTCCATATTGTTCTCAAAAGTAAGGTTTTTCTTGAAACACATAGGCAGTCATTACTTTTTAAACACTTAACCTTATTTCCTTGTAATTTTCAAATATTACGACTTTATAATGTTAGTATATACAGAGTTACTCTTACGTGGTCACCTCGCTAGCAGCCACCGTGGTAATTGGACCTATAACACTCGATGCTGTGGTCCAAATACATGTACACATTTATGTACGTGTACACAAATATTAGTAGAAATCGCCTCACGTGGGACGATTACTTGTGTGATATACATATAGGTGTTTTGAGTCTGGGAATATTTGGTGTACTTTAATTATACGTCTGTAAATATACAGCCAGCATTTCCGAGCGCGAGACTTAATTTCTTTTGTTCTTCTAATACTTTGATAGTTTATTTAAGTTAGTTAGATAGCTAATACTAAGACTTTGTTTTAAGGTAGCTACTGGTTGAAACTAAACAAATGTCTTTTTCAGTGTTTTAGAAAAAATTGTCGAAAAGGGAATAAAATATGTGCTTGTAAAATGTTATACCTTAGCAAAATATCAGGCTTTGCAAATAATTTTTTATTTCGTTTTTCTTTTTCCAAAAACAATGAATAGCGTATATTTATTTATCATCTATATCTATACTCATAATAACCATAAACTAAAATATATAATACTGAAAATAATAACAGTTTTTTTACGAAATATATCTGAATGTTTACCAAAACCACGGTACTTTTACCAAAAAACTATTTTTTTTGTCTGTCTGTTTTGTTTCGGCTAATCTGGGGTTTACCGATTTCAACATGTTATAAGGAGTAACTTAAGCTACTTTTATTTCGAAAAAAGAATTAGGGTCCCACGCAAAAATAATAGAATAGAATATAATATTCTTTATTGTACACCATATAAACTTACAATAGATCTTAAATTTAATTTAAATGCTAGGTACAATGGGCAGTCTTATCGCTAAAAGCGATCTCTACCAAACAACCTTTAAAAAAATGTAGTTATGTAGTTCCAGGCGAGGGAAACCGCGGCGGGCACAGCTAGTGTTTAATATTATACTCCAGTTACATTTAAAAATGTCGTTTCTAGACATCGATAAATGCAAAGTCATGTAACGACTCATAAGAGAAATCAGTAACCGAAAGCGAAATTATAAGTCCTGTTTTAAAACATCAGACATCACATAATAATTATTTTAATTTTAATGCTCTGGCAGCAATTGAATATGAAACTGTATAAAGCAGCGGCAGGCTATAAATACATATTACCCACAAAATATTATTTATGGCAATGGTGCCGTTCTTATCTTGATTACAACGTTCGTGGTTAACGTGGTCATTTTATCTACTGCGTACTATGTATACAACATAATCGTACCAACGTGACACATCGAAAATGCCCGTTATACTAACAACATCGTAATACTAGTTTAGCCCAGCTACTACAAAAGCAACTCATTATTGCGATAATTTCCAACAAGACCATAAAAGAGATTTATTGGATACTACCAGTCGTCCTCTACCGAATTGTAAAATTCACATTTTGCCGTAAGCTCGTAAGTTTTGTAGGTAAATATTTTGTATAGTAAATATTGTATGAAAGCTGGCAACGTTATGAATGGTGCACTATACAGTTGCCCAGTATATTACAGTTAGAACAATAAGCTTTTGGGGCGGACAATTTGTGCCATGTGGTCCACTCGACACGAACACTTCTATGGACGCTGGGATAGATCTCACTTATTTCACAAATTAATAAAAATGTTTGGCTTAATTGGACACAATTTTTGTACTTCTGTCTGTAAAGTAGTTTTGGTGTTTTGCCCCCTGTACCCTCGCTGTTAGGTCCATTGCCAGAAGAAACGAGTGAACCACTGCGATACATTTTTATTAAATGTGAATATTTATAAAACAAGAACATATTTTATACGTATTAGCTATCCTCACTAAAATTGGAGAAAGGTAAAAACTTGATAATTTTCAATTTGCAACGTTTATTTTAATTCTGCGAGCGCACTAACTCTGCCACATAAAACACCACAGTTCCTGATTTATAGAACACTTAAACCAACGTCCCCCGTACCAGCTCAAGTATTTTAAAATGTAGCGAGCAAACAATCTATCTGATTTATTACATGTGAGGACACAGTATCGACATTCGTACTTATACTTGGTTTCCTGGACAACGTTCGATTCGAACCAGCAATTCGTAATACTAACCCTTACCGGAAAAATAAAGCGTTTAATCAGAGCTGTAAAAATAAGAGAGAACTTCGATTCAAGTATTATTCCAGCAAGTGTAAATAAGAGATAAAAAAACATCTATACTAATACTATAAAGAGGTAAAGTTTTGTGAGTTTGGATGTTCGAGGTAATCTCCGGTGCTACTGATCCGATTTTGATTTTTTTTTTATTATTGGATAGGCCATTTATCAAGGAAGGCTATAGGCTACATAACATCACGCTACGACCAATAGGAACGGAGCATCAATGAAAAATTTTACCAAAACGGGGAAAATTTACAAACGTAGACGAAGTTGCGCGGGTCAGCTAGTTTAAAAATATAGAGACCTCGAAATTGTTAGAGATTTTCTGGCAATAACCAGTTCGATTTTGAGGTATGCGGCCCTGACCTGCTCGAGATTGTGCTTACACTCCCCAATTCATCCGTATAAGAAATATTCTTTACTTTCCTTTGCCTTCCCTATATTTCCTTTCAATATACACAACTAGTAACCCGCCCCGGCTTCGCACTCACAATCATCATCATATTTCAATCAATTTACACAAAATTTTAACAAATTATACACCTAAATCTTTCTCATGAATCACTCTGTCTATTAGTGAAAACCCCATGAAATACCATTCAGACAGACAGACGCGGCGGGGCACTTTGTTTTTTTCCTAAACTGGCCGTTTGACGGCAATAGGTTACGTGACACTGAATTATAGTTAGCAAATAATAAAATACAAGCGTAAGTAAAGGTATGTACTTGAGATACATTAGGTTATATGATGGCTAATTAGGTTTGATTCATTATACCATTACAACACCTTTTTTATACCTTATTTATACAATAAAGAATTTGATTTGAATTGATAAATGATATGTATCCAGTAACAATATTAAAGTAAGTAAGTAATAGAAAGTATATATGCAATTATCAACTCACTCTCTTTAAAAGTATCCATTGTAATTCCATGCTGGGGATTCCAACAAAGGGTAGGTATCGCTTTGTGGGTAATGAATTTAAAATTGAGTTTTGCAAATTACTCAAAGCGAACGGTATGACCGTTCGGATTTCACGATCCATTGAAGCACCACCCGGACTGGTGGACGACCTAGGGTTTATGGTAAAGAAACGAAAATGGACAATGTAACGAGGCCGGATCGGGATGCAAATTAATACGCGCCTCTGGATCGAGTATATGAATATGCATGGGTGGTCCGCTCGTTCCGGAATAATACCCGAATGGCCACGGACGGGGTCCGCCGCGCGTTGCCTGTCCCGCCGTCCAGTACGCCCTGTGAAGCCTTTAAATACTACCATAACATAGCCAGAAGATTATCGCATTTATTTTAGACTGCAATACAGTGATATGCGTCACAGTAGTTGAATATCAAGTCAGTTAGGTATGAAAATACAAATGTAAGAGGTATTAATACAGCATAACAATTATTTTTATAAACATTAATATGGTCAAACCCTTTTATATAAAATGTCCTTAAATATCCGCCATGAAATTGTACAAGATAACAGTTAATGTGAAGTTAAAGGAGATTCTCTTATATTTTTATTTGCAGGTTGTATTTGAGTTAGAAAGTTCAAAAGTATCCAGAACTGTTTCTCGTAAAAGTGTAGTTATTATTAAAACTTGGCAAGCTTCCACTTTACCTAAATATTGCTTGCCTAGTACAGTTGTAAATAATAACAATTTACGAATAAAATAAAAACATTACATATTTTCTGTAAATCACTGAAAGTTATTAAAATTCGTGGGTGTAACTAGTGAATAAGTTTGAAACATTGAGAGTTAATTGGGGTTGGAAGTGATAGAATATTCCGTGAGCTAAGAACGCCGATGATTAAGTGGAGCAGCGTGGGACGGCACACCGTCAGCGAATATGCCATCTCGTCTGTTATCACGTTCTTATAACTGGCATTGCCGGCGTTCCATCGTCTTGCGATTTCCTTTGCATTCTCTCAGCACCCGCTAAGGAGTACTACTTTCCCGGGTGCTGTAGTTTTCTTATACTTTTTACTATTCATTACTTGAAGTGACGGCCATTCTCGGAATAAGTTTGCTACGGAGTAAAAGATCTCTCATCTCTAATTAAAATGTCGCCCAGAGTAATATTCAACTTTATAGAATATATATAAAAATACAAATACGAAATTATATATATATATATATATATAATACTTATATTTTTAATTATATATAATACAAATAAGTTGCATTTAAATTTTTGTTTTTTTATCAAGATTAGCATCAACTGTAGGAAGCCATAGCCGTATAACGAAAGATTACTTCCTGAATTTAGTTCTTTATAATTTAATTAATTACTAAGCTGATTTGATGTGCATAGTACTAGTTTACCATTAGATTTCAAGAAGCCGTTGCAAAAGAGCGCTGTTTCAATGTTTTTTTAAGCGCTCAGCGTAAAGGTAATTCTGTCTGCCTTTCAGTAGTAGTTAGTTACTCTGCCTATATACAGGGCTGGTGTTCAGTTTCATTAGTTTTTGTTTGACGTATGTATTGGCTTATAAAGAATGAGCTTTTTTATCCGCTTCAAATTTACACAAAATTATTTTTTTTTTTTGGTTTAGACTTTAAGCTCTCATTTAAGTGAAATATACTATTTATTATTAAGTAATTTAAACCAAAAACTATAAAGCTAAACATATAGCGAAACTGAAATTTCAAATAAAATAAAGAGACACTTTACTTAGACTTTAAGTAATTTATCGTCATGTAAAACTTTATATGATTGCGAAAATTAAAAAATAAAAATATTTTTTACGCAATGATATACATACTCGTCGTATGTGTAGAAAACAAAGAAGGACTGCTGAAGCTACGCACTGAATCTCACGTTGATTTATTATATTACACCAATGTAACAACATTTCTAGCAAATTCAACTGCTGGCATTGCGTTTGGGGATTGATAATCAAGCATTCATTAGAAAATCTAAAAAGTGTATGTAAAAGTACGAGTATTTAATAATATACTAACCACTTTTTATGATTTCTAAGCATGAAAATTGAATACGTTAGTTGGTCGCTGATAGCGACCCAAGTTCTTCAGGATTCTTTTAAATATCCTAGATTTATCATGACTCAGTAATCAATAAGAGATCAATTAATTCAGTCACGTAACGATGAATTGGTCTCACTGGTAAGAACAACAACAGCGACGGCAAGTTGGCCATGCGTATCTGAGCAGTCTCACATGAATAATTAGGCGAGAAGTCACTTCCACTCTTCGCCTTTAAAAAGAATTATTTCGGCTAATGTTCGTCTCGACGGTTGGCGGCCAGCGCTAGCAATTTGTCACAGCCCACAACGGTAGAGATGTTTATTCAAACGAGGAGATTTTATTGCAATGACATAAATCTTCAGGCCAAGGAGACATGAAAGTGACGTGGTCTCGTAATCGCGCGACAATGTCGTTTTTGCGTCCGTTCTTTCTTCCATCCTCTTATGTATGTATGACCCCCATCCCCTTATATATGATATAATCCTTATTATATTACCTACTACGAGTTAATAAAACAAGAATATGTTAAACATTTTTTTTCAAAACCAGGCGTTGGTGGAAACTTTTGAAGAACAACTAGTAAAATTAGCAAACTTTAACCCGGAGCGTAGTTCAACCCGTATAAAATAAAAATAGGAATTGAAATACATATTGTGGCGTCTGTTACGGCAGTGGTGGAGTTATTAATTCAGTTGACCATCAGTAATCCTGTTGGGCGCGGGCAACCGCGCTACATGTCGTTATCATTTTGGACATTAATAAAACTCTATCCGGTGTTTCCAACGAATATGCCACAAACTTAGTCTCTGGGAAAATATTCAAATTCCATTTGAAGATCCAGTGAGTACGCTTCGTGCATATTGACGGTGCTAAAACCGCGCTAGGCGAAGATCGTTATGTTAATTCATGCAAGGTGCAACCTAAATAATGATATTTTATGTAATTCGAGAATATCGTATAACCAATAATTTTGATGAAATAATGTGTTATTTTGACAGTCTTATTTTAGGTATTGTCAAGAACATAAAACAAACAAAATCAAGTGTCGAACATATCTAATATCTAATTAACATAGAAAGTACATTTTTATAAGTTTGTAAAAATGTCGGCAATAAAAGAGGCAGTAGTAAGTTTTTGTCGCTTGTTTGTTTATGTATGTTCACTTATTTCTAAGCAGTGGATGCCAGATTTGATCCTAAAGGGGTCTGATACATTTTTCTATGATATATTTCTTTGAAGAAAATTCTGAAAAACAAACTTTATAATTTTGCGTTTCAGTTGAAAATTTTAATTGACAACCATGTTTTATATCAGCCTGCTTTATTGCGTTGTTATGGTAACACGAATGTACATTACATACTATGTTTATGGTACATACAGTATATTCTATTGATGACTATCAAGATGGGAGATGCCTAGAACATTATAACAGGTTTATTTGTTTGCCAAGCCTACAGATCGAATAAATAAGTAACAGCTATTGAACTTGAAACTACAAGAATAGAATGATGTGGATTCAACAAAGAATTTTTTTATTTTTAGAAATTAATACTTAACTTTGGGTTTTAATCCAGGGATATACGATTAGTTTGCGACTCACAGGAAATTCTTAAATGCCGGATTCTAAATTAATTGACTGTTCCGTAAGTCTAATTATATTATTGAGATAACGCTTAAGAGATTTCACCCTCTCAATAATAAGCGCTCAGAAACTAAACTCAATAGCATTATGTGGGAAGAAAATCCTGATAACATTAAAAGGGGTCTTTATAAAGAACTGTGGGGATTTTTTTTTATAGTATAGAGGCAAACGAGCAGACGGGTCACCTGATGGTAAATGGCTACCGACGCCCATGAGCACCTGCAACTCAAGAGTCACAAGTGCGTTGCCGGCCTTTAAGGTAGGAATAGGGGAAAGGTGGAAAAGGGGGAGAGGGAGGAAGAGAGGGAGGGAGGGAAGGGTTAGGGCCTCCGGTAATCTCAAAGCAATGCAATCATTGCTTCATTGCCAGTTTTCTGTTAGGCCGTGGTATCACTCCGGTTGAGCCGGCCCATACGTGCCGAAGCATGGCTTCCCCACGATCAAATGGTAATATTGCAAGGTATAGAGTATAAGATTATGTTAGAAGAAATCTTTTATCGCTAGTTGCAGAGCATGAGACAGACTTACATTACATTACCTACCTGTTTAAGAACATAACCAAACTGAATTTAAATCTAAAATATATAAAGAGCTTGCGGCTCTGCATTCCTAACCCATCTCCTTTTTAGGATCAATAAGTATCTTATAAAACCATAATAAATTATAATAGGCTGTATACCTCATCCCTTAATTTTGTTCAATTTTAAATAGGACCAACCTTGAGTACAACCATATCAATTAAAAAATCATTATTGAAATCGCCAATGGCGAAGATTTCGCGTATTACTACACATAAAAAAAAAGTCGAATTGAGAACGAAGAATATAATTATGTATCTATGCGGGAATTAAGGCGATCACGAAATTAGTATTACATACCTCAGAATTGCCTAACGTTTCGACCAGGTTGCACTGGCCGTGGTCACAGATTAACAAAAGTTACTATGAGAACGAAGTCGGTTAAAAAGAATTCTTTTTATACACAATATTTCAACGTTTCATAGTAATCTGACGAGAGACGTCATAAACAATAGCACTGTTTTCTCAATGTTTAAAGGCAATGGTTGTATAATTTGGAATACCCTTAAAGAAAGCCTATTATATGGCATTATATGGACCCTTCGTCACTATGGTTACGATTGAATACAAAGATTATTTCAAGTAATTCTAATGGAGATACTAGCATAACACAATGTGAGTTATAAATTACAATATTACTAAGGTACCCTCCACTTGATACCGGCTTGTAACTTGTTAGAGGCTTATGTTGTTATTGGCAAATACATATGTTAACAACCCTTACTCATATTATTATGATCCAACAGTCGGCTCTTACTTATTCATAAATAATAATAAGATTGTATCATTATTTGGTAATGTCAACATTACTGTGGGACGATTTCTTATTCAGTCAGTACAATAAGTAATAATGTTGCTAAATGGGAATATCTTATTTCCCTTGTATTTTTAGAATCGTATTCAACGACTGTACACCACGTTTAGGCATACAACGCTAAGAGGATTATTCTACCCCAAACTGAAATAAGCATAAGACGCTTCTAATGACGTATTTGTCTCGAGCATGATTGTGTTCAAGATAATCCAGATTACAGATTAATAGGACTTTTACTGTGCCTGACTAAAAATCAGAGGAAAGTCATTACAAGACAAACGGATCGAGTAATACCTTTTCCTTATAACTCTAGGCAGTATTTCCTAGCGTGCAAGTATGAGGTAACGAAGTTGCTTGTTAGTTTGTGAGTTATTCCAGACCAGTACAATCATTTGTTTACTTGAGTTGATTGTAATAAATTACAGACGGAAGATAAATAGATATGTGCCACAGTGTTCTTTAATTCCTACGAAGGACGGGACTTTGTAAGAATGAAATATGAGTACAATACTATTAACATGAGGCTTTTTGTATGTATTTTCGATGGTAGTCGTGACATCAAAGTGTTTTTGTTGAGTATAAGATGAGTGTAGATTTATGGTCCACATATTAGAGTTGTGTGAAACAACAATTTGAAACGCAATTTGAAAGGAAAATAATTATCATTGTCTCGTACCATCTTAATATTTTATGTAGGAACTGACTAACAATGTCCTAAATATGACTTGTAGTTACTAACATTTTTTTTGTGGAGAATTTTGTGGAGAACCTTCTAAACTGAGTAGTAAATATCCTGCCATGAGGTAAGGTAAGAGAAATTTATTTGTCAGAATATTCTACCACATCTGGTGTACAAATATTCTCTGTTTCATTCTCATAGTCTTATATCTACAATTATCTCACTATTTTACAAAATTACTATTAGGAAATTAAAAAATCAAATAATTTACGTTTAAACAAATTTAAAGCGAAGTCTTTAAAGTAGTTGGGTAATTTATTATAAATACTAATCGACATACAGATCTTGTTTAAAATGAAATAGTTTTTAAACAAGTTTCATTAAAACTACACATTTTAGAAACATTTTCAAATTGATAAAAAGCAAAAGATAATGATTAAAAAGGAACGATAATTGTACTAAGATTTTTATTACAGTTATAATAATACAAAAAAGTTATCTCATTTTCTTAAAAGTTTTATAAAAATTAACCGTGAATTCTCTCATTGGAAAATCAAAAGACAAAAGATCAAAAATAAGCTATAGAAAACTATGGAAAAAGAGAAGACAAAAGAGACTCTTCAAATTCGATGGGTTCTGAGTAAGTTTGAAGAAGAGTTAATTATTCTTTAAAACTTTACAAACCGTACAGGTACGTCAAAGTACAGGTACCTCCCTAAGAACATATGCCCTCAGAAAATTTAGATCCGTATGTGAAAAAGAAACATTTTCATTACAGAACCTACATGAACATTGCCAAGGGTTTAAATACAAAAATCTTTGGTACAATAACAAGCTTTTCACTATAACCCGATTTCAAGAAACAAGGTTATTTAATAATATGTGTATAAATTAAGTGTTTCGTATATAATTCTTTATTTATATCGTTACTTTCATTCACCTATAGTAAAAACAGAACTTGCCATGTATTTAGCTTAAAATAATGGGGCGAGCGTATTTAATGTTTTTATGCCCGTCGGAAGCATTAACATTTACTTTATGCGATGTACATTTTTATCAGCGCGGTGTCAAAGGCGTTTAAGCTTAGCCCTCAATGAGTAACGCGTGAGTAAACACAACGTGCAAGGATAACGCGATGAAAAAACATCGTGTGCACAATAAAGTGGTTGAGAAATATCTACCGACATTAATACATTTCAATGATGCTATAAAAGATTTTTTACAAAATTATTCCCGGTGCTTGTTTTGAAATGTGTTTTCTAAAAACCAGACTTACTCTTTACAGAACACTGAGCTGCTGCTGGTATAAAATAAACAATCAACATTCCAGTTTTAGAATAGCATCAAAACTAAAATTCTGAAACTCTAACAAATTCTTGTTGGCACAGATGTGTAACTAAAATTAATATAGCATCACTTAGCAACTTAAAATATACAAACTACCGTGCTTAATATTGTATGTATGCTGTTATAATAAAATAGATAATGGCCTGAACATAGCTTAATGACTACGTTTCGTAGCATCAGTCGTAGCCGCGTAGCTTATCCGTAGCACACATTTATGGGTAATTTGTCTTTGTGCTCGTTCATTCATTTTCCCATTTAATATCGCAACCGCATCATATTTGGATAATGTGTGTAGAGATAAGTAAATGTTATTGAGAAATAAGATTTTTAGGTTGATATAATACGTGTATAAAAAAAAGAAATTCATGAGTTATAGATACTGGACTAAAAATTTGTTAGATGATATGAAAATATAAATATTTAAACAGTCCTAAAGACACATTTAAATCTGTTGTAAACGTATGAATAGTATACTCGATAAGTAAAACGAAAAAATGTTTGCAATAAACACCCAGAGATATTAGAATCAAGCATGAGAGTCGTCGACGAAAGTTACAATGCCTGTAGCTGTGACATTTAATCAGTAGGAAATATAGGAGGCGTAAGAAATAAAGTAGGTACATAAGTTGGGACGGCTTGACAGCTAGAGCTCGCAAAGCCGGGCGCACCCGCTCACGTCAGCCGCCCTCGTTACCAACAAAACTTGCTCCTGCCAGAGTTTGCCACTGCATTACCTAACCCATCTAACCTACGATTTATTGACGATGATAAGTTAAAAAAAAAGTTGCTTATACGACACCCGTGTAAGTTGAATTAAGTTGGAAGAGAAGGAGCTGAGTCCGCAACAAAATCATAATGTGATTTGTCATGTGTCACGGGAACGCGTACACACCTCGCTTGGGGAATAGGGCTCGAGGATTAGGGCCATGTTTCTGGCTTATATTAATGATATCGGTACGACGAAATTGCCTTGATTTAGATAAAGGAATTTACCTTTATTGTCTTATTAAATTTTTATCTAATTTGTATTCAGGACACGGTGAACCTTTTAAAACATCTTTCATTAATAGGGCTTTGGTTGTTTCTAAACAATTTAAGGATTATTTCGCTAAAATAAAATCTATATTGTACCAAGAGTCTGATTAATTTTAGTAAAAATATAATAATACTTTCTCATCTTAACTTGCAAATATCTCTTTTGCGAGCGAGATGAGAATCTTTTGAATTTTTAAATATTCATACGTAATTTAAATAAAAATAACAGCCTTATGTAGATTTGTTTTTTACACCTATAATACATTTTTTATTCTGTGTAAATATCTACTACTAGTTTGTAAGTAAACGGTAAACTGTTTAGCAGATTGAGTAACTTTAGGTTAATAAGTTACAGTAGTTGAAAGTAATAAACAAACGGAAAGTTGGTACCTGGAGCAGCGGTACTTGTTTTATTAAATTATTATATTAGTAACTTGTGTTAACGGACGAAATCAGATTACTTCAAATATTCCACGGGAAGTTACTTAGTATCTATATTCGTACTCTATATTTAGTTACTGATATTTACTCGTTCTTGAACAATAGCTAAGGGAGTCGAGGGAGGTAAGGGGGCCGTCAGTATGACGCGCTCTGATCGTTTACGTCACGGCGAATTAGTGAGACAATCACTCAACGTGACGCTGTGGGTCAAGCGGCACAGTGGACGCAAATGGAGAACTGTACTCTAGGCTACTGACCCTTTAACTAAAGTTGACCCAAATGTGTCCTGACCGGGGCTCGTGTCATCGGACAAACACCACCGATTTAGCGATAACTGCCTAAACAATTACAGCTCATCTATTTCTAGTACCAGTTTCGTGTACACCACGCCTACTCATAAGAAATAGAATATTCATTAAAGTAGTCACCTTTAGGTGCTTGACATCTTTATTCATGATACGGACTAGTAATCAAGCATTTTAACATATGAGCGCTATCTGAAACTCAGTGTGTAGAGCTTTTAACGAGCGACTATTTAAACATACGAGTGGTTAGAGCCACGATGTAATTTATCAACCATTTCCGAGGGTTTCCTTAATTTATTCCGTTGTTAGCCGCGTTGACGTTTGTTTTATCATCCATTAGTGGCGGCGCTCAAGACCGACGCTTTCTGCTGAATGTAATCGCGCAAGTTAAAGATAAGAAAAGCAAAAGACGTCTACAATTAAAACAGGTTATTAATGCGTTGAGTGCAGAATTAATTAGAGCCACGCTCACGCCCGATAGTGCACACCGCCTCTTGATTTATAGCTTCTATTCGTAAAGATACTACCAGATTCGAGGATCGAGTTAACTTAAGATATAATGTAACCCTATGATTTATGTGATGCTCCAAATTGTACTATGATTTATAATACCAAGACAGATATACAAAGAATAATGTTCTACATTTCTTACTTGTACATGTATTTATCATGCTTACCATAAATTTGATTAAAGTATGAGATACATAGTAATAATTTGTCATTTTTAATTCCATTACGTACTTAAATTACGTACTTAATTAATACCAGCTTTTCTACATGTTCACCATGGTACATACAAAAGTGTATGTTCTTAACCTTAAAGAACAGGTCGTATAGTAATGGTTCGATAACTAACTGTGTGCGGTTAACGCTGTTTTCTTTCCTACGCGTCTTCTTACCTCGATAGGTAGATAGTTTTTGGGAATCTGATAAACCTTCAATGCAACCAGTAGAGCTTCTTAACCCAAACTACGTGTACAACATGAAGCTGATCGCGAAAGTCACAGTTAGTTAGGAATATATATCACTTCAGATTGTCAGCTACTATAATGTACTATCTGTGTTATTTCTGTCCGCTGTTTAAATGTTCGTGAAGCTCCCTCGAATATTTTTAAAGCGGGTGTTGTCTTTAAAAAGTAAGAAATAAACTATAAGTAACAATGAAATGTTTTCCAACATGACGTTTTTATAAATGTTCACTGTAAACGCGCCCTCTATTCATTAAAATGCCAAGCCATCATATTTTTAAACAAAATATGTAATGAACCATGTGGCATTTTTTATTTTAAAATAATGTTAGTTTACTATTCATAAAGTTACGCAATTTATTTATAGTCCCTGAAGTACGCTGTACGATAATAAACGACAAATTAACGATTACACCGTTATTTATGACATAAGGTTTTGGCTCTAAATTTTCAATAAAACCTACGCAAAATTTATTTACTAAAACCACAGTTGCACACTTGGCAGCCTCACAGACAAAATAAATAATAGCATGGAGATGTAATTTTTTTTCATTTATGGAATTACTTACGGGCTGGTTATTTCAATCTGAGAAAGCAAAAATGTGCGCAGTATCCGAACATATTCTCATAACTCATTACCAGTGACAAGCAGTTCGCGTGCGAGTACGTTACCAGTGTGGAATACACCGTGTTTCCTTCTGACGTTTATATTAATAAATATTTGCACACGTTAGCCGTGAGAAACCTCAGACAGCGGCGGTGGGAGGTACTCCTAATTACAGCCTTAAGGTTTTTCAGTAATACGAGTTTGGGAATCAAGTCTAATTAGTGATTGTTCTTCGACCTCACATCAGCTCTAAGAATTCATAAATTATTTGATTTATTTATGCACTCCTGATCTTGATCGATTTTGTTTAACATCTATTGATGCCGAATTGACATCACTCATAAAAATAAGACCGTCCCGAAATAAACCGTCCTTGAATTTAGTAAATTCTATGCAATAAAGTCCACGTTGTTTAAGTACTTCGCAGTAAAATGATAATCCTTTTACGACAGTTTATGTGGAACTTCTTTGATGAACTAGTGATGAAACTTTAGAAATACTGACAGGAATCGTGACAGTACATGACGTGATAGTACATGACAGTGTTAATTTCGTAGATAATCAAATTTTCTGGTTGTATTACATTGACTACAGGCACATAATAGACAAAACTACTATCCATAAAACAGTTTAGTGACCAGAAAACTACTCTGTATCAGCAAGGACTGCTACAAACTAGCACAGACTCATTAAACTTCGATTGTTTACAACGATCACTAAAACATTATTTTAGTTTACGTTCTACAAAGATATGAGAGCACACTCTTCTATGAACCTCTAACGCGTACTTGGGTCAATAGTCATATAGTAACTTAGGTATTTAATGTTATTTTACTACGAAAAAAGTTAAAATGTCCATTAAAACATTAAAATATTTTAAGGGTCACTCCACACAGTCAGACTTTTGATAACTGGCTAAAAATAACGGTGCGGCGTTTTTAACGATCAGATTTCTCAATGGCAGTGAAGGGAATTAATGATCTCTTCCCCTACGACCTCCATTTCATGTTTTTACATGGGTTAAAATTAAAAACTCATCAACTGGAATAATTTCTCGGTCCTCCATACAAATAAGGGGAACACGACACTGTTTATTTAATGTAAGCGATCAATTGGATCGCGTACGTAATCTTCATTCTTTAACATAATAGGTCCAGTCCAGTGTAACGGACACAGGATGTGTTTCGTGCTAGACAACGGCACTTATTTCCAGACCTTCTCTTAAATGGTGTGGCTAATTGATACTTGTCGAGACGGATATTAATTATTCTGTGTCATCTGTTGCTTAAACCTGTCGCACAAAAATATTGCTTGAGTTAATTTCATTGTATGAATTCGAAGATTGTACTGGTTGTAAGCATTGTTCGGACCATTCTGTTTGCAAAAATAAAACTTGAGAAAAATATTAATTCAACCGATTCGTTGTCTAATCTTTCATCTTCTTTTAAAAATACTTATAATTTAAAATGTCACTCTATTTATGGTTTGCAACGTCGCGTCGTCGCCATAAAAATATGTAAAAAGAACTTTATCTTAGCGGGGGCGTTTAGTTGGTGTAGACATTCTGATGGTAGTCTGATGGTATCCGATAATCCCGAATGAATTAAATCAAGAAATTTCAAAATCTCATTCTAAATAAATTATTAATTACGTTTTATATGGTATATGAAAAATTTAAGAGTCAATCAATGTGATTTTTTTCAGTTTAGTATAGGTATGACATTCTATTCTCTTTGTAGAAACTAATATGTTTTGTACTTCGCAATCCATGACGTTCATTGAAATTTATAGTATTTTTTTATATTTTTTATTAGTGTTATATTAATAACATGACATCAGAAATTTGTGAAAACTAGTGTCAGATCGAATCAAATTTATATTGGTTCTTTATATTATGTCATATTACACAACGTTATCTAGATGCAAACTAAACCTACATCCATCTTATAGAACTCAAAGTGGGTTGTATAAGAAGGATAAACCCTTACTTAGTTTTTTTTTTTGTACATATTGCAAACGGAAACACACAGACCAAATCAATATAGGTATATTAAGAACAAGAGGTAGAATAATACACTAACATAGGAAATGCTGAAAGTTATATAACGCTTTTTAGGTATATATTGCTTCATTTATAGTATTAAGGTTAATTAAAGAAGCTTCCTTAGATAAGGTTCTCTGGGAAGTTATCTTAGTTTATGACAGAGGGCCACAGTTATTAAATTAGGTCTGGACTTTAAAATATAAGCAAATATAGCTTCCTCGCGGTGCTAGTCGTATCTTATTAAAATTTTATTGATTAAATTTAATATATTAATGGTAAATAAAGCACAATAACGGGATAGTTTTGTATGTATATACAATATTATAAAGTTATAGGCTTTTTTAATACAGTATAACTTGTTTTCCATGGTATGAATATTATATGGTATTGTATGATATATTGTACCTATATTGTTTATTTGAAAACAAAATCACAAATAAAAAAATATAAAAAGCAGTATTATTTTTAAATTCTGTTACTGTTTACTTAGTGCGACAAGTAATGGAAAAGGCGCCTAAGGTATCCATAGAGCTCCTTATTATCCATTTAACGCTAAAATCAATTATTTTTTCTAAATCACAATTCAAAAAATCTGCCAAGAAATTAAGCCAAATTCATTTATTTAATAAAATCCCTGCTAAAATAAGAAGTAAAAAAATTGGATAAGGGTTAGCTAGAAGCTGATATGTAGCAATATTGTTTGTTATTTCAAGCAATACAAACTCGGCTCTCACTTACATAAATGTTTTTATAAGGCAGCGATTACTCGTGCGAGTAACTTCAATTGTTTACCACGTACATACGCAATAAGCCTTGGGCGTTATCTCTAAAAACATTTATACGTGTTCTTGCCTAGCACTGATTTTATTTTAATTTATATTTTACTAGCAATCCGCCCCGGCTTCGCACGGGTACAATTTACACACCTAAACCTTCCTCATGAAACACTCTTTCTATTAGTGCAAACCGCATGAAAATCCGTTCAGTAGTTTTTCAGTTTATTGCGAACTGACAGACATACAGACAGACAGACGCGGCTGGGGGCTTAGTTTTATAATATGTAGTGATTTTGAGTCGTAATACACCGTGGTATTAAAAGTCTAGTTGTAAAGATACATAAAATTCTAGTTTGTAACGAGAATCTTTGAGAAAAGTCCTACATTTGTGAGACTTACGAACATGTTTTAGCGATAACGCTTAATTTTCTAGGGAAAGAAACGGAAGAAGTTTAAGAGCGAGATTGAATCGGGACATGTCGGCGACATCTGCTGTCGTCACTTGGAGATTTTAATACGAAAGAATGCACCAGCAGCCAGTGCTCGCGGCGGGCCGCGGCTCTGACATACAAAAACCAATCCAATACATTAAAGCATTATAAATTCACAGACGGTACCCTTTTGAAATAACATTTTTTTATGAAATTGTGGAAAAAAACTATTATCATTTTAAGTACAACTGAGAGATTATCTGTTCCTCGAGAGAACAAGGTTTACGACATCCTGAAATTCGGAAGCTGTTCTGGTTTTAAGATAATTTCGGTATTAATTGTTATTACCTGTAATTTTGTACATAAAGCATTTGCAAACATACAGGCCATTAATTTTATTATTCTAAATTGAGTTGAGGTTAACAATACAAGACTTGTAGATTATCTATAAAATATAATTTCTGTTTGAAAATATTAATGGAATAATTTTTTTGGTAATTGCTTGCTTCAGACGTAGGATAAGGTATTCTGTTTCTACTGTTACACCTCTTCCAAATAGAACATTATACTTGACAAAAGTCAAACTACCTCAGAGTTACTAATAAAGGCATCATTTTAGTATGTTCCTCATACTAAAAATGTAGACGAATATTATAAAAGATTGAAAACGCTTACCTAAAGAATGTAGAGTGTTCTTAAACGTTTGTAGGTAGGTCCTACAAATGTCTTCGTAAGTTTCTCAAAGACGAAAAGAATTTATAACTTCTATAAAATGAGATCCTGCTTGGACAGTTATCAATTAAACTTGCAAGGAGTACTAAAAACGAGTTGATGTAGGCTGCAACTTATTTAATGTAACAAAACTACAGATATAGTTTGTATAGTATAGAAGTCGTTTTGTACTTAATAAAGTTAGATTTATGCTTTGTTTGTTTTCAATTTACTGAGTTAAAAATAGCATACAAAATTACACTGCATAAAACTATTTTTTGTTTTAAAAGTGTTTTATTTTATTAGTCGGTGGCAAAAAAAAGTAAAATCAATTTCATTATTGAGCAGTATTTTGTAAAAAACAAACGATTGGACATCTGCGACCCTAAAAGATTTACGAAGTGGTGACAGAATTTTTTATTACACTTTTTATTTCGTTCAACCTCGAAAAAGGCTTTGATGTAATTTTAAGTATGTAGTCGTTTTCAACTTCAAAAATCTCTAGTTATCGAAGAGTATCATCGTCATAACCAGATTGGCTGTAATTATAAGCAGCTGGCACTTACCCGTCTGAAGTTAATTATATTAGCGTCTCAGAGCATTTCCTACGGAAATGTCATTATGAAAAGGTATAGGAAAGGTTATGAGTTTAATGAGGGTGGAAGTTGAACGTGAGACGATGATAGAATTCGCTGTATAATGTATCGTAGCAACTGTGCAAACTCATCGATCAAACGTGAGCCCTACAGTTGTTGAGCATTGATGTCGTTCGTACTTGTAGGTACTTGCTACTCGCACACTTCTCACTTCTATCGTCAAACTTTCATGTACGGAGCTGGCGCTCACGCTGCCCGATGACACTGTCGATGCCAGCAATATTCATAACGTTGAATCTACTTGGCACTAGAAAATAATAACGCCAGCGATTCTCCGTCAACGCTTGAATGGTTGATATTACATAAGCTTTGCTATGAACGTCGTCTTTCTTCTTTATGTTATTTCGAATACGTTTTATAAGGAAAATGAATTGTTAGGTATGGTATAAATAGATATCTACAAACAGTAACTGATGTGTAATTTTATACCAAATACATTTGCTGGGCTGCCAATTCATCATTAATATCCCCGGTGACCCATTCAGCAAAATAATAGTTTAGTATACAAGGTTTTAGGTGAGATTTGTTTTAATGAGAGACTGAATGATCGCGACTAATTGACACTAATACACGAAATTTTCCACCACTTAATAATTAATATTAGTTTTACATACATAGGTTATAGTAACAACTAACGATAAACTACACATTTATTTTAATTTAGTCGACCTCTTTTTTGCATGAATGACCATCATTCGTAGAAAACTAATAACGAATTGACGGATTTTAGTTTATTTGTTGCATCGTGAATCAATATATTTACCTGTATATATAAGGCACTCTATAGAAACTTGGTAATTAGTGCTAATCACTACTCTGGCAGTAAACAAGCCCAAAATCATTTCCGACAACCGTTCAAGAATACACAACACTTCTTATTACAATTTGTATTATAACAATAGTATAATTAAACAGTGTTACAGTATGGGAACTGCACATTAAATGCAATATTTTGTACGGCAAGCTCTGTTTCGACATATTTATTTACAATAGAAATTGCCTTTGCGGCTTACACCCATCTAAAATTTATATCTTTAATATCTGCAATATATATCATTGTGGAACATTAAACGGAATTGTAAAATACACAGGCAACTTTGCAGAATATAATTTTTTCTTTGCACAATTCCAAGTAAGTAATATCTTCTTTATTAAGTCACTTCATAGATTAATTATTTGTTACCAGATGCTAATTTGCTTGCTTTTTTATAAATTGCATTTACTTGCTAACTTTTTAACAATAGTCATAACTACGTCAACAATTCCTTAGATCAGCTTAATAGAAAACGGACAAAGCGTTGGCTGAACAAAGCGTGTTAACAATAGGTTAAGAAAAATACATACTAAGTACTGTTTTCTCAATCCAAGCTTTTAGCGAAATTTATTTAAATCATTGACTGGATTTCAATTACGTTGAAGATTTGTCATCAATGGCAATCAGACGTCTAAAGGTTTAATAAAAAGGGTTAGATATTCAGAACAAAAAACTGCCCAACTTAATGTAACGGTAAACTGGCTTAGTGTTTTGTTTTTAAATGATGCTATAACCTATAGTGTTTTTCAATCTCATCCAGTAAACACAAATTTATTTAAGAAGAACATAATATCCAAGGAAATATAGGAAGCCCTCACGGCTTTGTTATATTGATGAGAATCTGGTATTAGGTAGTTACGGGACAATCAACGTCTCGATTCAATTTCAATAAATGGCACAAGATTGAAACCCTTAATCTATGTATACAACGTTCTCAGGTGAGGTATATTATGAAGACGTTCGAACGTAATATCTACTTTACTGCGTTATATATTATTCTTCACGAAGCTAATACCATTCGATTACAATCTTTGTGTAGAGTGGGATATCTCAGGATCCCAGCAAGTGATTTTCTTTGTACAAAGTTAAGCGGAACTTGATCGGAAGGCATAAAATATAGCGGCCATATGTGGCACTTTTTGTTTTGTTTTAGATGTTCTCTCCTTATGTAGTGTTTACTCGTACTAGGGTCGTATATTTTTATACAACTACGCCACTTGTTACTCATATAGTTTGCCAGGAAAATATTGGTATTTTTTTCGTAAAGTATATTTTTTGTTCAATAAAGTTACCGAGACAAAGTTTTAAGTAAGAAAGAGTACTCACATTCATCGTGATCTTTGGCGGTGACGGTGAGCACAGTGTGTTGAATGTCCTCATTTTCGTCGACCTCCGCCTCATAAAGCTCCTTGTCGAAATAAGGAGGGTTGTCATTCTTGTCAGCGATCCCGATGCGGATGAATTTAGTCACTGAAAGGGAAACCAACCTTTACTACAAGAAGATAATCTAGCTACAGTATAAAATAGTACAAAAAGATACAAAATAGTAATATATGGTGTTCAAAGTAAACTTTATGTGGGCCGTACTGATCACTTCAAGTTCAATATGTCGTTTCTCCTTGTTTTGCTATAAAATAAAATGACGTAGTGCACGAGAACAGAAGAAAGCTTTCACTTCGCAACTCAATATTACGAATAAGGTAGAAGCGTTCTATAAAACTTTTAAGTAATATTTTATTATAAAGTAATTCGAAGATTTGGTTATTCTTATCATTAAATACATTCAAACTGTATTTTTAACAATCTTCATTTCATCACTTTTAGCTATGGAAGCAATTCGTCTAAAGATTTACAATTATTACACTCAAATAATTCTGTCTGAAGGCAAAAGAAATGGCAAACAGCGAACAAGAACTTGTTCACGAATCACTGGTTATCATCTGAGGTCTTTCACTTCGATAGATAAGTAAAAAGCAAAAACCTTTACAAGAAACTGTTCGTCAACGTTCATATTTTTGTCAGCTGCATGAATTTGTGTTTTCCTTTTAATAGTACTTATTGATACATTTCAATAAAAAAAATATCTTAACTTGATAAATTGATTTAAAAATGTTATAATCCCATTTTTCAAGGATTTTTAGGACAGCCACTTACGTACTTTAAGGAAATTGTATTACTGAAATCGCATTTCGAGAACAGGGAAATCGGCCTATTTGTAGTATTTGTAGCACTAAAATGTAGTTCCTTGAAATGCTTATTAATAAAACCGAAACAGTAATGTGCCAAAAATGTGTTAAGGGGGAAATATTACTATATTAGGCACCTATTAGTACATTCAGTTTATGAGTTTTATATGCAAAGATTAATATGCGCACTCAGTACTTCTCTCTGTTATGTGGCGAGGGGACAATGTGCTATTAGAGCTTATCGTGCTAAAAATTTAATTTTGTTTTCACTACATAATTTGACCATTGACCATTTAGCAGTGGATGTTTGAATATGGCCACTATTTATTTTAATGACAGCGGTTTTTGTTTACATGATTCATAAATAAATATGAACATGATAATTACGATCTTTTTATACAGAATTGCATACCTAGTAGTACCACATTCAATAAATAGAAGAAATTAGTCTTGACCTTTATGAGTATTAGTTATGTGACCAAAATTAATAAAGATATTCGACTTGACAGCTGCTCTGAACCATACTGAAAGGCCACATTTGGTGGATCAAAGGTGGTTAATCTCTCAACAAATATTAATGGGTAAAAGTTTTTTACGAAAATTACTCATGAAAGTTATTGTGGGAGATGCGGAAACAAAACGATCCCGGATTTGGTGTAAAGATGTGAATGCTGGATATGGAGTTGACTTCAAAAACAATAATGATTGATTGATTCTTCTTTAGGTTATGAAAATAGCTATCAACCAATGAGGTATTGATTGAATTTCCACGCGGTACTGTTTTCTATCATTCGCAAGCTTTCTTGAAAACTGTTTTGTGTTTTTCAGAAATTATATTTACATAACCGCAAACCTCACTCTATCCAATACTTGCCGCGGTTAGTAAGGGGTCAGTATTAATAATAAATACTTTACCAACACAATGAATCCTTTAATTTCCACATTTCTTGGCGACAAAAAGATGTTATCGCTGTATTATTGCACAATGCCTGTCTGCTCTGTTCATTTCCTTGACAGATAGATTGCTGCCGCTTTTGGTGGATTGGTTTCGAATATTTATTTATTTCTGCTTTGGTATCGATTTATTGTTTGTAATAACAAGCCATGTGGAAGACAACATTTTCATAGACTAAAATTAGAAACTACAATATAAGTAGACCTTTTAGCGTTAATTCTAGTTGTAAGCTCAATTGTTCCCTCTGCAAAAATATCGTATGAAAAATGACTGCATTAGTACTACTGAACGTAAGGATAGAGCAAAACTCACCCTGATTTTAACAATATTGTAGGTCCCATAAAATAGGTTAATTATTAAATCAGGGATGTTATAGAGCTCCGTTATCGTCACCGAAACTATCGAATATCCGAAACCATAACCGAACCTGATATAAGTTTCGATTAATTTCGGATAGGGACGGACTCTAAATAGGTTTGATACTCTAAATAGGTTAGACGTTCTGATAGTTTTTTTTTTTGGGATTTTACTTCAAATGATAATATCAAATCATTACCTGCCATGTGTATTTTCAGATTACAATTCCTAAAGATGTTCCTTTACTGAAACTATTGGATAATCCGAAATAAGTTCATATCCCTAACCGAATCCCAAAAAGGTAAATATGTATTAATCTTTTATCCGTATAAGTATGCACATTCAAAATTTCATATCCGTAACATTCCTGTTATGAATTGTGACTGATTCGAGTGATTATTTTAACTATTTTAGAGTAAATTGAACCCATTGGTTTTCACAATCGCACATTGTGGTCTAAATGACCACATTTTTGACAAATATAATACTGACCGTACCTATATTCTAAACACAATAAAGACGTAACGTTAAATAAAACAATTTTAATAATAAAATATGGACTTTTAAAAGGGATTAAGATGAGGTATTAAAATTTTTTAATAGTTTTAATATTATGTAGGTAGGTAAAACGAGGGTCGAGGAAGAACGGAATTTGAAAACAATTAATTTATGCATGAAGGAAGTGTTAACTTCAATGAACTTAGCCTTTCTTTGCCTTTGCAACCAATTGAAATCCTAATTGGACGACATCAAATGAACTTCAATTCCCTAGAGAAATGGTATAAAAAAAAAACAAATTCTAGACGGAAATTGCTTTCGTTTGAGGCGTACTCTAACAATGATAAATTAGGACCCCTCTGGGCAAAATGTCCGGTGGCTTTATTAGCAAACACACGGACGCTTTTAAGCTCGGCTCCTGTAATGTAGCCCTTATCTTCATTGACCTAAAGCCAGTGGCGACGTGGAAAACAATGGAGATTTCAGCCGACCTCCTTCCAACTTCATCTGTAACGGATTGGATTGACAAAAGCCATCGCGGCCCTGAACTAATGTAAAATTACAAGAACATTGCATTGCATTTAGTTGTTACCCGTGCTTAAAATACTTACCAACAAAACCCTTCATTTTAGAACATGCCTTAGAAAACCTTACAGAAAGAAATTGACAGTCAACTTGTAGAGTATGTAGTAATTTCAATTTCATTGATTTGTGAATTGGTCCACTATTATATGTGGAAAAATCTAACTAAACATCAAAAAGTAAACACAGCGACAAATGAAAACAAAGAATGGTTCCGCAGTAGGTCTAAGGCAATATAGCCGTTCTTAGGTTAGCTAACTTTTCTACCTGTAAAGTAAGTGTCTGCCAAATGTTTTTGGTTAAATAAATATATATATCCAAAAGAAACATATATCTTTTGACCACCTTAAGCTGTCCCTGTAAAGAAAAATCTTACAGCCCTATTTATTATTTTTACATTATAAACCAGAATAACTCAACTCTTGCGAAAGCTCTTAGACTCCCGTAAACCAGCACAGTTACACAATTCATTCATAGCTGACTCCCTGCCAAGATTTCAAGCATCTAGTACAAAAAACCCCAAGATTTTCATATACATTTCCTAAAGCCCTTAGATCTCTTCAATGTGGCCCTGTCACAAAATTCATTCTAAGCTCAAGTGTTCTACCCATAAACAACTTCCCTGTCGAATTTTGCCTTTCATATAAATTTGCAAGAGCCCTTAGACCTAAGACGATTCTAATAACACCTCAAATGTTGAAATCCACCAAGCCGTTTAGACTTTAGACCGTATCTATATCTACATACATACAAACACTCGACAAACATAACCCATAAAAACATAACATAATAAAAAGAGAACAGTGGTCTCACTATTCCACCGCCGCCCGCCGAATGGGCGGGCCATTCGAAATCAAACACTAACTAAAAATGTAATCGAAGCAGCTCAACTTGCTGTGGTCAATCAAGTATGCCGAATCGATATCGTAGTATATCGATTCCTATCTAAGTTAGAGGATAGAGGGAAAACTCACTTGCCTGAAATTCAATTAAAAATAAGAACTATTTAGAATTGTAGCAGCAAGTCAAAATACGATGATGGTGTAATGTTTATATTTCTTTATTAATCGCTTTCACTGGTTTGCAAAAATTAGATACAAGTGTCGATTTTAGTCGTCTTACGAAGTCCATATTTTTAATATATTTTTGTCTACATATAGAAATCAAGAGGTGAAAGCGAACTACTACTGTAGTAGTTCGCTTTTACAATAGAATAAAAGAAAACAAAACAATATAGAGTAAATGCAAGGACTAAATAGATAATTTGATACCTGAAACTATGACTAAATGCTGTAGGTGTATCCGTTTGAGTAATCTCTAGATATCACGGTATGGCTGTAATCACTAGGTACCTACAAGATATTTATGGTTCAATTATCACATTAATAGATAGTTATGTCATAATGTTATAGTGAAGGATAATTGTATACGATCAAATCTCAAAGACAAAGATCTATAAAAAACTTTTTAACCAAAAAAAAAACCGACGAAGGTAGAAAGGAACTAAACAGAGAAAAATAATCTTGTAAACCTAACTAAACTCCTTAACTAATAATAATAAAGATGATAACATCAGCAATGATTGTTGATATCATCATTCCCCATGACGACAATCTCTTAAGGACTGAAAAAGAAAAACAAATGAAATATTTGGATTTGGCCCACGAGGTGTTCGACATGTGGGATGTGGATTCGGCAATAATTGTGCCGATAGTCATATCAGTCCACGGGTTGATTGCAAAGAGCCTCGACCAACACATTCAGAGGGTCACGTTAGGCACCTGGATCAAGGGCCTGATGCAGAAGGCGGTCCTTCTTGATACGGCACGTATTGTGAGGAGGTTCCTGTCTTTGGAGCCCTAACCACCGGTATCTTGGTCCCTGTACGATGTCGGTGGTCTACTATTTTTTTATATTTTTAAATTTATATTTTTTATGTACATAATTTGAAATGTAATTTAAATGTATTATGGATGTTAATAAAGATAGTAATAGCCTCAATCAACACCTTAAGAGGCTCGTGTTAGACGGTTGGATCAAGGGACTGATGCAGAAGGCAGTTCTTCTCGACACGGCCCGTATAGTGAGGAGGTTCCTGTCTTTGGAGCCCTAACCACCGGTATCTTGGTGCCTGTACCCGATGTCGGTGGTCTACTATTTTTTATATTTTTAAATATATATTTGTTATGTACATATTTAAAAATGTAATTTACATGGTGAAAGATGAATAAAGAGAATAATAATAATAACACTTCATTACATGTAAATCCACTAAAGCACCTATGTAATTATGTTCAGCTGTAGCGGCTATCAAGGCTAGCCTCCCCATTCCCGTGCTAGGAATAAACTGTGTTATAGGTAGGTTAAGGATAATCCCAAACAACACAGTTACAGCTATCACTAATCCAGTGCGTATGTAATTTATCGTGGATTTTCCTGAAATACTACTCAGTATTTCACGAAAATCCGTCCCCAAACTAGGCTTGATGCCTATTTAGATGAGGATCAAACAGGAGAAAAAGGAAAAATATCAAATTCTATAAAAATATAAAATATAAGTGCCGCATTGAGGTGTGAGTGTGTGTTTCTTTGTTGTGTATATATCTGTGTATGTTGTTTCTTGTGTGTATGCATGACTTTTATGTACGTACGGATATGTAAGGTTGGTACGCATGCGTGGAGACTTCTGTGAGTGTGTATAGCGAGTAATAAATAGGCTTTGTCAGTATGTTTATACTTTGTCATTTATATAAATTAATCTAAATATTAAGATACTGCTTGGTGAAAAATTTCTGTGTTGTTATATATTCGCCTTTGAAGCCATGTTTTTATACTTTTTATTTTGGGTTTGTAGTGGTAAAAATTTAAACGGTAAATGTGTAAAATTTTATTGATTTTATTATAAAGATGAGAACTAATGATTTTATAATGTCGTTTGGCCAGCTTAGTTCTGTAGCGGATCGATGGAAATACTTTATTTCAGACACGTTTATTGTTGAAAATGCTTGGATCATATGGTAAATTTACGTGCATCTTAAGAACAATTTGTAGAACGAATAGTTGTCGAACTGTTAGGACTGGAACATCTGAGTAGAGTTGCTGTGTGGGGTATCGAAAAGACATCTGAGTAGAGTTGCTGTGTAGGGTATCGAAAAGGTTTTCTAGACATTACCTTCAACAATGTCCTTTGGACTCTCTCTAACAGCAAGATAGTAGCTTTCTCTGCACTACCCCAGGATGGTATGGAGAATAATAAAATTGATTGTGTTAAAGCAAAATAGTTTAGTATTAGAGTTTTAATATCTGCGGCATTGGGTAGTAGCTTAAAAATGTAGATAAGCTTTCTGACTCGTTTTGCTAAGTTATCAATATGATTGTAGTATCATTAGAACTACATATATGTGTGCTAATGATACTGATATAATGAAGTTTCAACAAATCGGTTCACAGATGAAACGTCATTGGGTGAACCATAATTCATCCCCTGTTTTTCCTCCCTTAGGGTTGAAATATTTATTTGAAATTTAAATAAGACCAAATGTAAAGTGCGTTCCTGTCCAATAAAAAAAGAATTATCGAAATCGGATTACACAGTAAAAAGTTTTCCATGGTCATATATAAAAAAAAAAAAACGGGTCGACATGAGAACCGTTTTTTCGTCTGTTAAAAAGAGAGACAAAACAGCTTTCATTTGACATGCCGTTTTAGAACATTGTATCTAAGCTGTGCCTATCTGTTTTTGTTAGTTCTGGATCCCGAACTTTTATATCATTTTATATAACCATTATTATTTTTAACTTAAATTTACTCCTAAACCAACCAGCGCTCCGTTGTTTTAAAGTCAATTAATAGAAATATAGATCATAAAATATTAGCTTTAAACATTACATATATAGGTATAGTTTCATATTTTTTTAAATTAAATATTACATTTACATATATACATAGTTGAAGTACGTAACAACTGACGGTAATGTTAGAAAACAAACAATATTATCATTATGAAAATTAAACACTAATAAGGTGTATCGTTAAAATTATTTTATGTCTATTTCTTTAGGAATAGTACAAGACTGTTAAATTTGGGTTCCATAAAAAAATCTTCGAGAACGACATTGGATGTTTTTACGTAGGTACTATTGGCATGCTATTTTTTATATTTGAAGCACAATAGAAAAAGCCAAAGATGAAAAGTGATCGAACCAGTTGGTTTGATATATTCGCTTTAGACGCAATCAAAGCCTTTGGCCATTATACTGTATTAGAAGGCTTTGTTCGAACAGACAGACAGTTGCTAACCGCGTTAGGTAAATCGTTTATGGAGTAGGCACAATCTATATGAAAAGTATAGTTATTACTTTTTCACGTTTTCAAATATTGCACGGGTATTAGGGAATTAATGAAAATGTAGACAGATGCAAGTTTTATAAGACGTGATTTCAAAGAGAGTTAAAATATTTTGCTTTTACATTCTCTACCCACCGATGTTTTTTGAACTGCTATTTTATACAAATATAAAATCAGCTCAGCAGTTTTGTTTAGTTGTTTTTAATCATGACAAACTAAACTTCTATAAAGGAATTAAAAACATAAAAAGAAAATTGGATTTGCAATGCCAATTGGAGAAGAGTACCAGTTACTTGAGTCTTACATTAGTATTGTTTCTGTTAACTTGTTTAACTGTAAAGACTTTGGATAAAACACGTTTTCTTAATTAGTATGTTTTCATCAACTGTCCAAGCTTTAACATTATTTTCCTATTATTCAAGCTTCATATCTATCAAGCTCAGTATCACGAGAACAAACTACCTACGTATATCATGTTTCCAATAGTGCTATCAGCAAACGTATTCATGCGCCATTCCGCCAATAAGCAATAACCGTTATTACACAGTAAATAAGTGCCAGATTACTATATGTAATGCGGCGGCGACAATAATCATTACAAATATATGTAGGTCTACGTACCGACATATTTATGAAACAATATTTCTGCACAATTGTTTTCGTTGGTATTGTAGCAAAATAAAATTTATCTTTGTACGTGAAAGTGTTTACATAATTCTATATTTAAGTAACATAAAGTTATTATATGTCAACAAATATCAGTCATTATTAAAATTGTATATACTTACTTCTTAATTCGTTTAAATTTTACTTTAAACGCACGGAACATTTATTTGGCCATTTAAGGAAGGTTAAATAATGTTCATACAAATAGTTGCGAAAAACCACTTTGAATGAATGTATGACTAATAACAATGCCTTGTTTACTAGATGTGAGAGTAAAACATATTTGCATATTTGCGAAGAAAACAGAAAAAGGGAACTAATTTAGAAATAAGCTGCTAACTTTTTAACATCTTTCGACCCCTGCTATAAATCAGATTATATGTAGTTTGTTGCAAATTAATTCAGGACAATATTATTATTCCCCCAAAATGACAATGTCGTCATAAACTCTGTTCTGGATACAACATACTCTGTTCTGGTACATATTAGGTATCTACTATATAGAGTACATTGGACTTACTCGTGTTTTTAAATCTTTACATTCACCATCTGTACTTCTCTTTATTGGAAATAATAACAAAGAATAAGTTTTATTTTTATTTAAAAAAATAAGTGTGTTTACGGCATTTAGAAAAATATGCTACCAAAGACGCCCTTGATTAAAAATAGCAGACAACCGCTTTATGAATGTCCAAGGAGCTTATCTGCAGGACACATTCATACAACGGTGTGCTGATAATGAAATTCTTTATCAAGAGGTGCACAGAGTGGCGGGACGTGCCTTTGCGCCGTTGGGCCAGTGCGGGCGGAAGGTCGAGTACCGGATTATGAAAATAAAGTAGATGTGACAATTTGTGTGTTACATATTTATTGTTCCTTCAGAATTGTCATATACATATGGTACATTAAAAACCGAGTTTTGTAAGTAAGAGCATCGAAGGAACCCAATGCTTCCACCAGAAGTACTGGCCATTTAGGCTATTTACTTCATTCCTCAATTTAGTATTTTGATGATTAAACTAAGAGTATAATCATTTAGATTTGAAACATCTTTTATGTCTCTGGTTTTAGTGGCATTATTCTGAATCTGAATTACTTGTGTGCGTATCATAAGTGTATTAGGTACCTAAAAATAGCTGTTAGCGACAAATTTATTTATACATATATTAACTACGACTGCATTATTAATTTATGATAATATTTAATGATATATAAATACTATATCGCTTTAATGTTTAGTTATCTAATGTTTCGCGATATTTTCTTACTTGGGATGGAATGACGTATTAATGTTATCTAGTACGATTTTTGTTTAAGAGATCTGTGAGATTTTTCATTGGTTACGATTAAACTGATATGATTTAGTTCTTTGTTATAATTACGCACCTCAAAACTAAATTTTATTATTGATGTTCTAAGCGTGCTTGCTAAACTAGCTTGTAGGTACGGTATACGGTAGCTACTAAGTGTAGTTACAGCTTTTAACTTTGATAGACGAGTGAAACTCTGCACAACTAACAGATCGCCGCCCATGGGCACCTGCAACTCAAGACGCACAAAACGCCTTTGAGGTAGGAGTAAGGGAGAGGAAGAAGAGGGGGAAAGGAGGAAGAGGCGTTGAACACCAAAAGTCATTTGGTCTCACCAAAAATCACTACACGAATATGTAAGATTTTACAACAAACTATTATGGTACTTGTTTCAAGTGATGTGGGTAATTCAAAGAGCATTCTGTTCACGATAATATATAGACAAGTAAAACAAGAGCAAGAAGTATTCAGCTGGACGCTAACAAGCACGATTTTAGACTGCCCATCTTTTACGAACCAGAACAAAGCCGGACTCTGACTTCACGCCTGGAATCTGTAAAAATCTAACGTCTCTTCTGTGATCGTCTTATCTGATCTGGCCGTACTGCTTTACAAGATAAATGGGGATTGTTCCTTTTCAGTGAAAGCGATTGAATTTTAAAATAGGCAGCCATTTGTATGACACATTCTTTTGAAATATTTTCCGATATTCTTTATGAGCTATATAAAATGCCATATTCCTGATACTACATATGATACTTTCATCTTTATAGGCTGACCATGTACGTTATGAATATTTATTGTGAAACACACGTTTATTACTCGATTCCAGTTTCAATTATTAGTAGGCATGGATTTTTTGCGAACCTATCGAACGTTTCAGCGGTCCGCTTTTTGCGTTAAACGATGTGTATCGTAATGGTCTCGGAAACAATAAACTACGAATGGTATAGCTTTGCGATTTTACACATACATACATTACATAGAGCTATGATGACCAATATATACATATCGCACTGCTATTACAAGAGTGTATCAACTCAAAATGTAGCTTTTTTCAGAAACGACAGAAAACTGATTAGTCGCTTCCTGTTAAAGATTATAAAAAGTGAACTCTGTATATAGATTATTGATAAAATTAAGGGATTTCTGTATTAATGAATTATTTAAATGATTGCAGGTTATCAAGTTATTTCCAATTTTTGACTCAGTACTCTATTGTCTTACCAAATTTAAAAAAATATATGAATTATTTTTAGTGGTTTTGTTGCAAAATTTGGCTTATTACAATTTATTATTATTATTTTATATTTATGGACGCGTAGGGAATTGATATTTACGTATGAAAAATGAATTATCTCAAATTGACCCTATTTTGAGTTGATACAGTCTCGTAATAGCAGTGCGATATATTAATATACGAACATGCCAGCTATAAAGTGAACGATTTAATTTCGGGTCTATGTTTCGGTTTTCGTTACGGTTCATTTGTGTGTCTACGGCGCAAATTGTTAAATTAATATAGGAGGAGGTTAGCCCCGACATTTCGTCGTTGTCTTTAAAAGAATCTATCGAACTTTAAAACACCAACTGTATAACTGCGATAACCTTAGCAATATATTAGTTTAGAACTTCGAATAAAATACAATTATTTTCTTTAGTAACTTTAATTACATCTACATCAAAAGCCTTATTTTCTGGGTAGACAAAATGACGGTAGGAATAAAATCATGTATATAACAAATCGGGCTTTGATTTCCCAGCGGAACAGTGCGATCGCATAAGTATGATCGCGGTCATTTCCGATATGCCACAAGCCCGTTTCAGATGAAGTCCCCACAGAAGCGTGACGCGGGTCGCTATCTGTAGATTGGCCGATACAAAGGTAAATGGAAAAACAAGACAAATTTACGGCACTCCGTATTCTCCCATTTTCACAAAGGTACACGATAAACTCTAACTACACTAACTCGTCAGATTGGATTGAAGACATATCGTCTTTACATAAATCGCAAAACTCCAGAGATAAAAACTTCTAGAAATCGGTGACGCGGGAAAATATTTTTATACTTTAGTGTTTAAAAATATCAAATCTCTCGTTCGCCAACAAAGATCGATTCAATATTTCTTTGATGGAGAAAAAACAATTTCGTAAAGGAATATTATATATGTACCTTACAGACGGAACACAATCGAATAATATTCAGATGAGGAGTAGAGGATATGAAAAACGTTATACGTTTTTTTTTGCGAAGCAACGCCGCTGGCGTTAAAGAAAAGGTTTGCAAAACAATATTGAGTGCACGGGTAGCACAATGGTTAAAATGGTCGCCTCGCCGGGTGCTGTGGTTTCGATTCCCACGCGAGACAATTATTTCTGTGCTCCACAACTAGATGTCCTGGGTCTGGGTGTTCTTAGGGTCAGTTGGTTTAATGTTTGTAAAGTGGTAGACTTTACAATCATTGAAAACACACAACGGACACTCTGAACACACAATACATAAAAGAGATAGAGGTCTCATTGCTAAAGCGGAGTTGTCTTTTTTACAAAAGATCTTCGACACTGACATCTTGTGCCATAAATTATGGTAAAATCGATTCAAATTTCTAAACAATTAGCTATAATGTTACACGACATTGGTGCAATGTCGGACGTATATACAATTTAAAAAAGCTTTAAAACAACACTTCAATTCATATTTAACCTAAATATTATCTAGTTTAGTGGCGTGAGAATATTTCTATAACATTCAACAAAGGAAATTTTTCAAGATTCTCCCTAAAGCTTTATTCTGATTGTAAAACGTTACATAAACTACATTTTAAATAAAAATGATTTGCTTCTCCTTGAAGGCTTAGATAACAATGTGCTCTACTGTTCCAAACCAACTTCAATCTTTCTGAGATTTAAAACAGTAATAATTTAATTAGTGCTCTAATTGCCTAGAAAATATATAATTCGCTAAGTAATCACTTACCAACCAATCTCTCTAGTGACATTAATTGGTATTTACTTTTATAACATTAGGCGTTTCATGGTTTAGTAAACAAATAAATCAACATGAAACATTAAATAATTTAATAAAGTAAATAAAAGTACGTACTTACACAATTTCGTAAAGAGGTTATTCTACGGCCTATTATTGCGCAATTTCATAGATATGTACAATTACATATGAAAGTGAGCGTGTCCACGTGTCCGTAAGTACATGATATATGTGTAATACCTATGCTTGAAGGTTAAAAAAAGTACATTATAATTGTATTAATATTATCACCTCTGAAGGGAGAAAGGCGTGACTTTATGTTTGTATTATTTCAGATTAAAAGCTTTCGTTAGTGGTGTTCGTATTTATTAAAGACTAGCGACCCGCCCCGGCTTCGCACGGGTAGCAGAGACATCTTTAATTAACAATCATCAACATGTTTCTATCAATTTACACAAAATCTTAACAAATTATACACCTAAACCTTCCTCATGAATTACTCTGTCTATTAGTGAAAACCGCATGAAAATCCGTTTAGTAGTTTTTCAGTTTATCGCGAACAGACAGACAGATGGAATGATGGATTCAAGAAATACTAATATAGTAAAAAAATATATAATCCAGCAAAAAACTTCACAATGTCTAACCTTTTTTTAGTTGCTGAAGTCATCCAGCTCCCGAATAAATAAGTCAATCTACTTTTTTATGCGATAGATGCAAGGGTTTATAAATAAATTTTTTGTGGGTTAATAGCAAAAATGACGGTCGACCCAATATGAATATGTCGCATATAAGTTAGTATTGTAGGTCTTTGGAATGGCGTCAGAAGCTTTAACTCGTCTCATAGGCAACATTTTTAAGGGATAGAAGGGATGAGAGGAAGGGATATTGGACCTACGCGGTTGCGGCTGTAGTTAGGTTAGCCCAATATGTTGTTGTCACGTGAAAAGATCGTCTTGACCGTTGCGTCTTTTTAGTAAAGTTAATTAATACATAGGAGGCATTATTTTGTGCGAATAATATTAAAGTGCTTAGTAGCATAAGTACAAGTAATTAATTTATTTACAGTTTCTTAAACAAATGTGGCATTCATCCACATGCTCTAACTTATTGAATCCAAGAAACATCTACAAACAAGTTTTGTTTTTCGGGTCAAAATATCAATCTCTTGATATTAATGTGTAGCCAAGTTCACTGAGCTGCAACAATTCCCGCCGCAGAATAGCCATCAAGACGTTTAAGTTTAAGACAAACATTCCAAGTTTAAGGGAACCGATAAATCCAATTACCGACGGCTAACTATCTACATCCGTTTAACAAATATTAAAAAAATATTATTTGTGACGCACGAATATTCAAATATCTTTGTGTGTGTTAATGCGTTGCAGCGGTCGGTGACAATATATAATTTTACTACCGTATTTGCATTAAATAAATAAGGGGTTGTATGTTGAAAGTGCCCACTTTTACCATACAAATAAGCACCGGTTGCAGAAGCCGAGAACAGGACCGCATTAAACAATGTACGGGCACCAAGTGCCTGCTACTGGCGGCCTCTCGACACGTTCCTATAATGATTCACTAGATAGAATTTATTATCTCGTTTATACGATTTAGCATACATTGTAATATATTTTTTTCTTTTGAAATATCTTTATTTCCATACCAGTATTCTCTCACCTGAATATAATTAGAAACATAATTTCACAAGTATATATTGCACCTAGATTGGTCAGGTCATATAAACAGCCGCAGCGGTCAATCTCTTAAGTTTTGTTTCAATCTTCCTGCCAAGAACAGAAACCTGCTTTAAAAGTTTCATAATAAAAAAAAAAATCTCTTTGTCTTTTTTTAACCCGTTAACATTAGAGGTCAAGTGGGATTCGATACATTATCGCATAACTATTTGTAAGATATGACAGTTTAAATTATCGAGCTTATTGTATCAACCATTGTCACCGGTGGAATATGTTCACGATGTGCAGTGAGCAGCTTACAGTTTTATTTATAAGTAAATAAAACTGTAAGCTGCTGTAAAGACTTACAGAAAACTTACAGAAGTTTGCGATACATTCATAAAGTATCAAAAATACACGATCAAAGCTAACCACACAAAAAAGGTGTTATAGTCATTTTCATGGATTCATAGGAAATATGCCTCGTATTTTCGATGGTGTTACAGGAGACGATCTACCCCGGAGGCATATTTTCGCATCACTACTGTAAGAAAACTAATTTCGCGTGTTTGCCTGGCAGGGGGTGCGGCAGCGGCATTCCTAAGAAATGTACAGATTGCGCGAATACTACGTTTAGGTGTTTGTGATGTATCAGTCTATCTTACGAAGCTATAGACGTATCCTCTCCCTTGTTTTCGACTCCACCCCTATTTTTATTACGCATTACATACCGTCACAATTCCCATACTTAACAAAAAAAGTTTTCAACGCAGTTATTTTAATTGTATTATTGTATTGTTTTAACATAATCATTTGTAAGGGTCATTTTGAAAATTTGTTTAACAGTGACATTTGGATTATTTAAAACAGGCTTTAAAGCTTGTAAGTGGTATGTTGTGTAATCTTAAGGTATTAAATTAGGCCAGTCCAGGCATTTAAAATACAACCAACCGTAAATCAGGCCCCAAATGACTTGTATCTTTTTCTGATGTAGGTAAAGATGGACCCATTTTGTTTAATTTAAAAAACTGTGTTCCATTTATTGTACCATTTAGTCGTGAATCAATGTACCTAACCTTATTGAGAGAAATAAACAAATTATTAAATTATTATTATTCAAAGGAAAATAAAGGTTACTTTACTAACAAGCGGCTTGCATCGCTGGAAAACTGCGCTTTCTTCTTTGTATTTATTCTACTAATCTACTAAGTTTCCACCAACTTGAATGAACTTAAAAAAGGAAGAATCTATATACATAAAAGTTTCGTGTCACGTTGTTTGTTCGCGATGAACTCCTATACTAATGAACCTTTGAATGAATGAATGAGTTTGGTCCAACTTCAGAGATAGGATAGGATAGTTTTTAGCTCAATTTATAGTTACTTACAGCAATTATTTAATTACAGCAACGCACGGCCGGGTAGCTAGTATAATATAAAATAAAATTATTTTAGCTATGCATAGTAAAACGGGTATAAATATAATATAATCACATTCTGCCGGTTGATAGTATTACTGAATCATTTTATACTACCTTACTAGGGATATAACTATAAGACGGCTCGAGTTCTTAATAATAAAGATACCTACTAGATTAATTTATTGAAATAATAAATTATCGACGGGAGGCGAGAGGGATGTGTCGGTTGGGGTAAATGGATTTTGTGATGATAGTTGTCCAGTAATACAAAAATAATGTTGATAATAACATTACTGTTTCTCTATAAGATAATTTGATTTCTTATTAAATGTGATGAGTCAATTTTGAAATAAATTATATTCCTCTGTTGGGTCAATGGTAAAGCTTATTCATTGAAAACATATTAATAGTAACCCTCTAAACTAAGTAATAAGGTGCATTCTATCTCGCAAGTAATCTGTACAAAATAATAATATTTGTCTTATGTCTTATGTATGTATTTTTTCAGTTTGAAAGGTTATTTTCATTGTTAAAGAACAATGGGACATTTGTTTGAATAATTCGATATTTGTATAATTTCCGAATGTTATGTTCCGATTATATAAATGACACCCATTTTCAGAGATAAGGTAGTCGACATGTTTTTAGGGTTCCGTTGCTCAAAAGGAAAAAGGAACCTTTCTAAGATGAAATTAACATCAAAGCTGCCGTTCTTAGAAGCTGTAAAATTAAGCTTCTAAGTCAACTTAATCAAATAAAAAGCCTTAGGTTTTTAACAAAATTCAACATTTCGCAGGTAAATAAAAATCTATAGAGTACTTCCCATTGACCTAGACTCCTGAAATTTGGAGAAGCAAGGTCTCACAGCACAAGTAAAGAAAAAGTCCAAAAGTAGCTTATTTGTTGTTCTATCACAAAAGAATTGTGATTACCAACCTATATTTTGCGGTTGGCAAGTTGACATTGTCGTATATTGATGTATGGGAAAGTATTTTTAGAACTGCAAAGTTAAGTTTGTCTTAAGGAAAAAACGGGCAAAAAATCGATTCCCCAGATAGAATATATTGATGTATGGGAAAGTATTTTTAGAACTGCAAAGTTAAGTTTGTCTTAAGGAAAAAACGGGCAAAAAATCGATTCCCCAGATAGAAGTTCCCTCGGAACCCTCAATGCTCTAGTCAAACTTGCACTTGTCGGGTCTTTTATAAATTACTATCTTTTAAATTTTCGCGTTCCATGATATAGGTACTTAGTTATGTATTTATACGGGAATTAACGCGATCATGAAATAGATATTGCATAAATCTGAATGGCCTGATGTTTCGATCAGGTTGCACTGGCCGTGGTCTCTACGCTTTTATAAATAGTTTAGTTTTGCGTGACATTCATTTTGAAGTCTAAAATGTATACAGGTGTTTTTTTATATAAATCAATTATCATTTTTACAATAGCTTAAAAAATGCCGAAGGTTATAGGGTGCTGATTACAAAAATGGGGTGTCATTTTCAAAGGTAAGTTAGCGGACATGTTGTTGTTGTCATTTATTTCGATGACTTGTTGCCATCTTGTAGGTAGTGACATAATCCTGTTGCTGTAGAAATCTTGGGATTTTTTATCAAAAAAACTGCGACAAGTATTTTTAACAGTCCTCTCTTGATGTTTATCTAACAACTCCCAAAGAACTCTGAGGAGACCCTTCCAATCCCAATATACACAGTACGCACTCCGGGTTTCCCTACAGCCTTTGGAGCTTGACTACCTTTTGACCATGATCTTTTTTACACGTTCTTGTAGGTGGGTGATCCAATTTTCGTCACAATCTATTCAAAAATGGATCTGTTTTCTTGCGTTTCATCAGAGAATTTAAAACTGTTTTGTGGTTAATCCTCAGTTCCTCGGCTATGTCGTAACTACTAATATACCGATTTTGCTCCACTTTTTAAAAAATGGCATCGACTTTATCCGTATGAGGGCGACCCGGACTGAAAACGCTTGAACCAACTTTGTGCTACTCTTACTGACACTGCATTAGGTTCAAAAACGTCACAAATTTTTTTCGCGTATTGCGTCGCATTTTTCTCTTTTTTTAATAAAACTTCAGAATGTACGTGTATTGAATTTTCGTTAGATTGGAGGGGGGAGTGTTTTTTAATTTTTCTTTTTCTTAATGTCCTTTATTTATTGATATTAAAACCAGTCAGATACAAACAGTACAACCAAAGAGATTTTTCTTCAATTTCATACATACAAAATACGATAAAACTTTTTCCCCGACCTATTATATCTAACAGTTTACGGTTTCAACCATGCATAGTTTAGATCACATCGTTTTGTGTAACCGTTTAACAGATTTATATAAATAAAAATTTGAGTATTATAAACATTGCTAGTTATTAAATTTTCTTTACTTCACGGTTTCCTACTAATATTATAATGCTATAAACGTGAAAGTTTGTGAGGATATATGAATGTATGGATGTTTGGATGTTTGATGCTCTTTCACGCAAAAAATACTAAACCGATTTCAATAAAACTTGGTATGTAGATAGCTGAGGTCTTGAGCTATCTACATACCAAGTTTTATAGCAATCGGTTCAGTAGTTTTTGTAGGATTAACACATAAGCTACTTTTTATCCCGATATTCCCATGGCATCGGGAGTTACGCGGGTGAAGCTGCGGGGCGCAGCTAGTGATTCATAAGTATCTTGTGTCATGTCATTCAATGCCGTTTCTCTGTGAAATTTAGTCAACGGCTAATAAGCATAGCGCTTTGATAGTAGCAAGTAAGACTATAGGTATGGTATATTCGCATTCGAAGCAGGTGAAAGCCTACTTTTCTTTTTAAAACAAAGCTTTTCAAACGGACCTATTATTCGTTGTTTGCGAATTGTTCTGTGGTTGGTTCTGTGGGCGGGTTCACTTTCTCTAACTAATCATAATATAGGTATAATAATAATAATAACTCCACACATCTCACACACGGCCATCTGATCCCAAACCAGGCAGAGTCTGTACTATGGTGACCAGACTGCTGATAAACATACTTATATATTTCTAAAAACATATATATTATAGATAAATTACACTCAGACACAGAACAAATTATCATGCTCATCACACAATTATTTGTCCTGGGTGAGAATCGAACGAATATACATAAGTATATATGTCACCTTAAATAAGAATATAAGATAATTCAAAATATATATTCTGAACGTATACAAAACATATCGCTTACAACAAAGACTTCTATGAAAACTGGCTGTGGCTTGCTTCTCCGTACCCTTATTATTAACATAGAAAGCGATTTTAAATTTTAAGTGTGTGAGCTCTACTTACTTGGTGTTTTATTAGTAGCCAGGAAAACATATTTTAAAGTAAATTGTTTTCTCTGTAAGATTTTTACATTATCGGTGCTTAAAACCCAGAACTTACGGTTTCGAAATAAAACAAGCAAACTTACTTACTTTTAATACAAATATTAACGGGAAATCTTAACGTTACTATTCTCTCTTATGCGTGCTTGATCGATCTACTCTTTGAATAAGCATGGATATCGTATATACATATATTTGAATTCATAGATAGTGCTTCATGTATATAAAATCATACACATTTTGTAAAATTATGTAAACCATTTAACTTACCTCCATAACGATATACACACGCCAATAAATGGAGTTCAACATTAAACCATTATTTAAAAGCTATTTGGACAATGTCAACAAAAATATAAATTTAACTGACCCGCCAAAGCGTGATTTTACTGTCGGATAGGTCCGAAAGTTATTACAGTATCAATGGGATAAACCGTTTTGTGTGATTTTATATTTAAAGAGGAAACTCTTTTTAATATTAATATGACAAGAGTCCATAAAATAAATTGGGATACCTTTAGAGATAATATTATCAGAGTAACTCTATTGCACGCAGTCCCCTGTGGAACCTTCTCGTTAGGCGCGTGTGGGATGAACCGCGATCGTTTCAATAGGACGCATTAGTATAAGTGGGTTCGGTTCGTTGTGGATTGACCGATTGTATTCGGATTGTGTCGATTACATTTGCGAGCTCACGCCGGTGCGCGGTACTGCGATTGAGTTATTGCCTCATTTAAAGGCGCCGCACTGTCCCGACGTCGCCCGTCTGAACCCAGGTGCCCGCTTCTACCGTGTCACTGATGCATTTTTTAAATATAATCTTATTTGCATTGAGATAGACCTTTTTATGCAAAAGTTATCCGTCCTCGTTGAATGTTTTATTACATTTTTCTGTGCTGTAGTGCAGCTAATAATATGTATAACACTTGAAATTAATAACTAACATATTGTGCATAACAGATCGATGTTCTATAAATTACCTGAGTTACCTGAGTAACATGAATATGTATGTGCAAAAACTGTGTAAAGACACACAGAAAACGTGCAGTGACAGTTTGTATTGCTTTTCGCCGAGTGCTTGAGGTTACCAGAGGCCCTAACCCTTCTCTTTTCCCTCCTCTACCCCTCTTACCCCATCACCTACGTCCCCTTAAAGGCTGGCAACGCACTTGTGACTCTTGAGGTTCAGGTGCCCATTGGCGGCGGTAGGTATTTACCATCATGTGACACGTCTGTTCGTTTGCTCCCTACTCCATAAAAATAAAAATAAATGTAGATACGGTGTGCATGATAAGCATTTTTACATATTGTTTTCCAGAGGCGCATCATCCAAAATATGCTTCACGCATTTTAATGGACTTTCACTGTTATAATCCTAAGGTTTGGTGATTGATAAGGGTACATTATTACACTATGTCCAGTAGGGTCAGGGTAGTATATTTGCTTGATGTGGAGAGAATTCAAAACATGAAAAACAAAATTTATGTTACATAAGGAAGACCTGTTTTTTTTTTTCTTTTTGTTAGCAGATCACAATATTGATAACATAAGTCTAGCATGAACGTGTAGAATATTTACTTATCGTTTGTTGTACTAAAATTGTGAAAAGTTAGTTCTGTGATAAGCTACAAGTTTTGCTAGAATAAATAGAGCTCAATTTGGGAAGATATTGATAGAACGTAAGTGATGGATTAATCAATGTAGCATTGTAATTTAATTTGTCATATACAAATTGAAGAAAAACCGACTATACGTACCTAATAGAGGGATACGCACGCCATTTATATGGCAGTAGGCAAAAAAGCATTTGTATGTCAAATAATTAAACTTTGCGACCGACCTCTTGTTTGGTTCATAGATATTATTAAGTGATTTTCTATAGTCTCTATCTAATTATAACTATGTAATCTGTTTTATTTAAGGGTATAAGGTAACTATTAAAAAAAAAACAATTTCAAACAACGCCCCAAATAAAAAAAAATTATAAGTAAGTATATATGATATGATGAAATAGGATCCTACTAATATTATAAACGTGAAAGTTTGTGAGGATGTATGGAGGTTTGTTCCTCTTTCACGCAAAAACTACTAAACCGATTGCGATGAAACTTGGTATGTAGATAGCTTAAGACCTGAAAGAACACATAGGCTACTTTTTATTCCTATATTCAAACGGCATCGGGATTTACGCTGGCGAAATCGCGGGGCGCAGCTGGTATTATATAATATAATTAGCTTTTACTAGTAGCGTCGCTAGCGTTAGTGTAGATTTTGTCACTCAATTTAGCTTTTCCTTCTCGAACAGTCCTTCTTTCCTTTATAAAAGGTAGTCTATGTCCTTTTCTATACCTCTGACAACTGTGTGCAAAATTTCATGATGATCGGTTGAGTAGTTAAGGCGGACAAACAAACAAACACATTCACTTTTATAATATTAAAAGTTAGATTCCTAATTGAAATGTGTTTAAACTCTTTAAGAATGAAAATATAAACCTTTTCTTCATATATTAACGAATGAAAATTTTTTTTTTTTCGAATTAAGCATATTCCAGTATTTTGTTCAAAAAGTTTTTAACTCAAATATTTTGTCATGCTGGTTTAATTGCAATTCAATGTGAGTACAAAGGATATGACAAAGTAGCTAAAAATAAACTTTGGTCCTTACACTTTTCAATTTGAACAGGAAATACAGCTAAATGTTGCCTTAATAAGAAAATGGTCCAGGGACCAGAGGAAATGATGCGTATTTTTTTTTGTATGAAAATATGTAGGTATATTTTTATCACTCTAATAGTCCAACATTTTGCTTTCCGGCCTTGTAAATGGTGCAGTTACTTGAAATTATTCTATCGCGTCTGTTTCAATATGCTTGTTATTGTTACCACTCAGCGTCATGCTCAACGCTCAAAATTTCGTGCTGGTGCTCTTCAACCAATATAGCTTAATTCCGCTTTAAAATACTCGTACATTGCTAGATTTGAATCAAATATGTGTATTCACTACTATGCTTCTTTCTGATAGCAACAAGTACTTACATACACGCACAATGTTACTAACATACCAAAAGTTTGAATTGTCTCTCATTTAATTATTATGGTATAGTATAGTGAGCCAGCCAGCCAGAGGCAGCCCGTCATGCTGCTATACCCCCCATCGCGTAAAACAGTTCTTGGCTTCAACTCTCCGATCCGATCGAATAATTATCAGTTGCTAACATTATTTTTTATTTTATTTACATTATCTATTCATTGTATTGGAACATTAGCATTATGCATTAGCATCTTAAATTGAGTCCGTATGTTTTTTTAAGAAAGCTGTGTTTGCCAGTTGATCCTGTACGCTTTTAATATATCAAAGAGCATGTTAGTTGTAAGAAAAAGTGTGTAAGAAAAACAGTTGTGGGCGAACCAATAAATACATAATTAGTGTAAATAATAGAACATTGTAATCGAACTTAAGGGTATTTTTATCAAACTCACAAACGAAATCTCTATCAAGTATACAATAGAGCAGAAATGAACAGAACATTGAAACAGTTGGCGAGTATGATTTATATTATAATTTTAAGAACAGTCTGCGACAATAACTAAACTTTAAAACTTAATTAAGCTGTTAGTCTCTCGGGTAACGTTAGCTGCAAATCCGAACCTATCTCTTTATTAAAACTGCTTACTTTATGAATTAAATAAAAACTTCACGTCACAAAATATTACGATGCGAATTTCCTCCGAATAAAATGGCAGACACCCAATAATTTCCGTAATAAATCTAAAGTATTTTTTCCTTATTGGGTTGTTACTTTATATAAAAACTTGAAGTTAATAAATTTGCTTGTAATGAGGCCCTGGTCGTGATGCTAAGTAAAATTCTGTTAACGGGCTTAATGACAGAAGCCCTAATAATGAGAGTATGCATTATGCAAATTAAGTGTGATGATTGAATACCATTTTTATTAAGGGCATTCGGGTTTACCAACGTGTGTATTTCGAGAATGGGCATTCTCGAAATACACACGTTGGTAAACCCGACTAGCATAACATTTGTATTGTATTGACTTGGAATTAACCTATGACTGCTTATAGCCCGTGAACTTCATATTTGGCCTAAGCAGAATATCAGTGCCGGTTCGGGTTAATACACGAAGTGGCACTATGCTGAGTTAAGGATCATTTTTGTTTGTTAAAGAAACTAAAAAAGAAAACGTTAACTTTTTAGTAATTATTTTCAGAAGTGTGTGTTACTTTTTTTATCTATTTCTATGATACCGGCAAAGCATGTAATCCAGTAAAAGTAGAAAATACCTAGTCCTTCTACACAATTATGCGCTCATCTAGGCATTGTATAACATATTTTATCTATCGTTTTGTCATTATACAGAATGTATATGAGAATGGAACACTCACTTAAATCACCAAAAGGGCATGACTCTAGCAGGCAGTTACAAACAAAAATTAATAAACCTATCCGTGTACAAGTTATGACCGTTTGAATTTCAGGGTATTTTTCACATTTCCCATAAAAGCATGTGGAATATGTAAAGTTAAGGATTTTCAATCGTACGATTTTTTTTATTTTCAAATTTTTCATTCAATTAACTTCGAAAACTTTTAAGGTTAAGAGGCCGTATACGAAATTTTGCCAATTTCGCTGATTTACGTGGTTTTACAGACGTGATTTTACAGTTAAAATACTATATTTCTATAAGTTTTTATGAACAACATAAAAGATCACTTTAATTTAGATCTAATGAGTGAACCACTTTTTTACTTTTATTATAAATAATAATGCGAGATTTAGGTTGTTTTAAAACATTTTTTATTACCATATGTTTTTTATTTTTTGCAATTTTTTTTCAGAAAATGGGTTAACTTTGAACTGAAGTTTATTTCTGTTGTTGTAATTTTATGAATGAAAGTTCCACGCAGCCGAAATCAAAAGCAAAACTTTGTCCATTTTCTGTAAAATTTGACTAAGTTAAACATTTTTTTACGCAATTTTTTTATATTAAAATGGTAAAAAGTGTTTCATACATTGTACAGACGACTTTTACAGCAATACATTGTAATTTTTTCATACCGCTGGTACTTCAAAAAAGTTCGTAAATATGTGATATTCTAAACCTCTTACGGCAAAATTTACAAAACTGTCACCGGTTTGAGGTCGATTAATCAAAATTGAATAATAAAAGTAAAAAAGTGGCTCATACATTAGATCTAAATTGAAATGATCTTTTATGTTGTTTATAAAAACTCATAGAAATATAGTATTTTAACTGTAAAATCACGTCTGTAAAACCACGTTAATCAGCGAAATTGGCAAAATTTCGTATACGGCCTCTTAAGTAAATGATGCAGTGTTTTACATTTATAGTTAGATACATAGATTAAAATAATGAAAACGTATAAGAACTATAAAGTATACTAGAAAAAGGAAGTTGGTCTAAAGGGACTTTTGGCCGTTCAATTAACCACGTAATCTAACACCTACGGATTAATTATGATCGCTGAAAAGCATCTGCTTTTTGTACACATAAGATAAACATGACAAAAAAAAATTATGCGGTTCTAGATATAAACAGAACAGAGCTTAACATTTAGTCCGAACATGGAAGTTGCAATATCTGCTGTTGCAATTTCTAGGCTGGCTAGCCACCTCAGCATGGGGAGAGGGAAATAAAGTTGGTAAGGTATGAGTGACACCGCTGACTGATGTTGTTGGCGATTATATGAAGACAGGAAGAGATTGTAAGGGATGCACTTATAGTCGGCTCAACTTTGTAATGTCTTCGTAGGTAGTATTTTTAATAACGAAAAAAAATTATATCGGGGTTAGTTACAGCACTAGTAAATCACCCCTATTTAGTATCAGTTTTGGAGACCTTCCAGTCAGCAAGGAATACGAAAAGAATTTTGGTTCTTATTTCTTCTTCTGGCCAACTGCTCTTTTGCTATATTTTCTTTTAAACGGTTAATTACCTAATATTTAACGGTTAATTCAATATTTTTGAGTTTAAAAGTTCTTGGAGTACGCAATGTTAAGCATTGATTGGATTTTCCATATATAATAGATAAAGAAAAGAGATTTGATCAACTGTTATTCAACGAAATCAAGACTGCAGTTGATTAAGCGATCTCAAATGTATGTGCTATTTATTCGGTGATGATTTTATTCAAATTAAAAGATCGTTTTACTAATAGTTTTTTTTTTTATAATAACTCCACACATCTCACGCACGGCCGCCTGATCCCAAACTAGGCAGAGCCTGTACTATGGTAACCAGACTGCTGATAAACATACTTATATATTTCTAAATACATACATATTATAGATAAATTACACCCAGACAGAACAAATTATTGTGCTCATCACACAATTATTTGTCCTGGGTGGGAATCGAACCCACGACATCTGGCTTAGCAGTCGGGGTCACTAACCACTAGACCAACAGGCCAGTCGTATTATTGTAGCTAATGTTTATAATTTTCTGATTTTATTTTTTAAATATTTGAATTTAATTTTTTAGATAGTATTTAGGTAGAAAAAAACAAATATTCAGAGTATAATCAGAAAATTTTTTTTTTAGTAAAATTTCATGATAACTTTATTACTCCGCTTATTTTAAAGTCTTAGCAATATTCATGAGAAAGCTAAAGTTTGCCCCTGTGCTGAATGCGGAATGGGCCATAAAAACACGCCAATGACGCACCTACTCAACAGATGAGAAAATGAATAAGATTATTGAGAATATCGGGCCACTGCTTTCATATGATATTTATATGGGCATTTTTTGAAATAAACGTAAGACAGGATGCTATTTTATTTTTATTACACTTTCGCTTTCCATAACCTATAATTATGTTGCGGGAATTAACGCGTTAATTCGTCATGGTATATAAACATAATTATATACGATGTTATTTTTATTAATAAGTTTATAAAAAATCATACCCAAGTAGGTGCTATTTGTCAAAACCCAAAATATTTTCAGCGGGTCCACCATATCCACATGTGCATATAGCACCGACGGCGCTTCACCGCATGGCGCACTTTAACTGTCAACGATGATTATTATCACACACAAACACAGCCTTCGACATAAAAAAAATAACTAACATTTATAATATTTGATCACAGCACATGCCATCTTATTACGAACTCCGATTGAAGGGAATTAATTAGCATTGAAGTAAGTGTAAGTAGAAGAGCGCGTCCCGCGAGGCGGCCAGTCGTCGAGGCGCGCAAGCTGAACTGACGTCGCGCCGTGCCCGCCCCGACGCACTACCCCGCCTGGTCGCTACTTTTGCAGAACAACCATATTTTTTAAAGATAAAAACATTCCCTGATAATTCTAATGGACATGAAGTCTTTATTAATGATGACATACGGACAATAAATATGACTTACCAGAGAAGGACAAGAAAATTTCCTTTCACCAATTCATTTAAAATGTAGAATAACAACGTTCAAAAATCATTTTAGGGATATCTGCTAATATTAAATATCTAACGATTTGAATATGCAAATGCGTCATAGAATAATCTCATCAGAGCATTTGCTTAGACCCCGCCTGCGATCGACCCGCGTATAAATTCCAATCACGAAATTAATTATGTTTTCTAGAAGATTGAATCAAACAGTATCCTACAAATAATCAATTAGGTACAAATTAATGTACTGAAGAGTTAAAGCTATCTGTGTAATTAATTTGCACCTTTCGGACGGCAGGTTTGTCGATTAAGTCAGGCGCGATCGGCCCGTTAAATGTATAGTGTTGGAATCTGATAAGATTCCCATTAATCACGGAACGAGTTCCGCCCAGGTCGCGAGTCCTAGTGACGTTCCATTAGTTAAAAGTGAGTTGCCGCGTTACGTGTATAAACAAACGGCCAACCACCCCACTAGTCAGCACCAGCGTGACGAATGCATTTTCAGTACTTTAAATCGAATACACATGTACCACCGATAAAATATGATAAATGGCCACATCTGATATAGGATTATTATATGTTGTTAAAGTAAAAATCTTCTCAAGGAAAGCCTCGAACCGAACGGTGTGCATACAAAACGATTAATTAACAAGGTCAACAAATTTTCCCAAGAACAGCGACTACAAACAACTAACTCAAAGTGGATAAACAGAAAGATTACGTAGCTAGGTTCGAAATGGAACCGTGGTTTATAATATTATTATTATAATACTCGCCATCTTCCAACTCTTTGATACTTTTTTAGAGATTGTAGAAATTATCAGAACATTCATTTGGGTCTAGATTACAGACTTATTAATCTCCAAACTTTCTGTATTTATGGTACTTGCGAATAAGTTAGACACATCGAGGGTTTAAATAAACACGTTTCAGTTTGAATTAGATTTAATTTTGGTTGGTAAATTTATAATTTTATTCAGGTGGATATTATTCATTTTAAAAGAGAAGATTACGCAAATATGAACATTAGTGAAGTTATAGAATGTTGCAATATAATATCACTCTCTATAGTACAACAATCATTACGAGATATACCAACAGTAAATAGAAAATGATAATAATGTATTGCTCCGTAAATTGTAAAGTTAAGTAACATATTTGGTTTTAAATGAGACCGCTCCGAGTCAAACACGCGTGGGATAACAAATAAATCTAGGGAGTGCAAATCTTTTTAAATTTTCACCTCGCTGCTCTCCGTACTCCTTTTAGTTGCTACAAACCACCCATCAATTGACATATATCGCTGTAAGAATGAAGTTTGTGCGTTTCTTACAGTGTGTTTACGTAAGTGTTTACTATTCATTCAAGGTTATTCACAAAATGTCAAAAATTTAGGGAACTATTATTATTTATCACATAGGATCTATGAGTGATATATAGTATGTGTACAATTTACAGTAAACAATCACATTGCAAACTCGATACTAGACATGGATTTAAAGCAAATAAATTGTGTCAAGTGAATATACTAGCTTAGTTTTAAAGTAAAATGAAAAAAAAAAAATTGTTGTGAGAGTATATACTGCATCTTTTATAAAAATAAAAAAGAACTCTACCAAATATGTGACTGGCACTACAAAAACACAGTGGGTAGTTTGTTTTCACAATGATTATCCGGCAAGTTAAAGTAAGTCGTCGTAATAATAGCTATTGCTGTATATATTTATTTTATTACGTGTAAGTTGTGATGGTAAACATATTTACTGAAAATTTTCTCATGTTTGTACAGGCCTTTTTTCTGTTGTGCAAATAAAGACGCTTTTATATTGACTCAAGCTGGCGCTATTGTGTGGCGACATTACCAGTTAGTGTCTAGTACCTACTTTCTTTTGTATACGAGTCAAATTGGAGGATACAAGTATACTTTCTCATGTGGTGATAATACAACCACACGAGTGTTTTAAATATTTGTTCCGGGAGGTTGTATATAAATTCATTTACTAATAGAAGTGAGATTGATGTTGTTATCATGTTAAAACAATGAAAATATAATTATACTGGTTTAAGGTGCAACATAATATTAGGTTTACAATCTATCTAAAGCTGGTTTGTATAGAATTATGCATAGAGCCGATTATAAGATTTTGTAATACTAAGTTCAATTTTATGCTTTGCTTTAGGTAACTTGAAATCAACGAATTGATGACTATCAACCTGGATATGTACCTATCTACATCAAATGTTCTACGTTTGATTTTTGGTTTAAAGCGCTTAAATTGCCAGCCCTGTTTATAAGTTCAATAAAAGTACTTCAAAATATTTAAGAATATTTATGAAATCTTCTACTACGCACCTCGTTAGTAGTGTAATGGTGTATATATACTCGTACATCTTACTATCCTACATCTACCACTACCACATCTACCACAACCACACCATCTACAACTAGCCACAACGCTATTAAGATAGTACAAGAGACAGTTTAGAAAATACAAACAGGACTGTTATCACCATTGTATACATTTATGAAAATTTATAATTTAGACCTATTCGATAAACCCTTATTAGGTTTGTTTAGGGTTTATTGTACAACAAAAATAATGTTGTGTCCCAGTTAACCGAACAAAATTGGCTTGGGTCATACCTTCATAACATCGAGAATTTGCGGGCGCCAACAAATATCCCACATAATGAAAATCTTTAAGAATATTTGCGGAGAATGGCTTGGTATATTGTATAAATAAAAAGTTTGCAGCTAATTTCGCAGGGAGTCGTTCCCTCAGTCCCCAGGCCTCAGGCCCGTGCCATTATTCTTGAGAAGACAAAGAGTAATCGCGTAAGACTTGTGGTACTGGGTGGAGAGGGAGCCAAGTGCTAAAGTAGGGAAGCAGCTCGTTAATCGGACCTGGCTGTCGGCCGATACTTGGCTTACAGAATGCCTGTAAACTATACAAGCGACTATGTTTATAGCACAATCGATATTTAAGGCTGTAGAATGTTTACGACTTACCATAGAAAGCGAAATTAGAATCATATCTGAAGTAATACTACGAATCTGAAAATAATACTATTTGTCTGTAACTTTCTGACAGATGACATTTTGAACCAATTTCTGAGACCAGATTTAAAAAAAACTGTACATCGTAATTATTTTAATAAAAATCCATCCCTATTTCTGAACCTGTAGAATCTTTTTCACGCGAGCCATGAATTAGTTACTTTTCACGAATTTAAAACGTTACATTAAATCCTGGTTTATTTTCCATCACTTTCTTTTTAATTCTACTGTACATTTATTTTATATACATACTAGTGATGTGTTTCAACACTGGTCATGTTTTTTTTTTATTATTTTAATACACATCTCGTTATAAAGATAGTCAAATAGTACCTTATAAGTTATAACTGACAATAATATTGGTAACTTCCTATATCAGTTTTTTATATTTAATTAAAAAAAAAAATTACGAATTTCATAAACATAATAAAATATAATAACGTAAAAGATCCGTTCAAGATCAGCCATAAAGTAAGATTCAAGATACGGATATGGATACAGATCTTTTTTCTTCTTCGGATATCCGCGGATACGGATATCCGGCACATCACTAATACATGCATTTATGTCAAAATACAAAGTGTGAAAAAAAAGAAGTACCAAATAATATTTACGTTATAAAAAGTGTTAAAACCCGATAAATATCAGTCAAGATCCTCATTAATAGCAGTAAATCACGCAGATTGAATGGTTTATATGAATTAAATTTCAGCCTGCATGTATGTCATATATAATATGAAAATTGCGGTAGTCATTTGTCCGATTACTGCTGTGTAACTGTAATAATATCACAACCACTTTTGTTTCGCTTCGTGTTATGTTCTTTCACTTATTGCATTTTTATGTAACAGCTTACTTGTACATATATTTATATATATGGGACTATCGCTTGCGGTTTGAGCTCTACACATAATAAGTTCTGAATCTTTATTTTTCATACTTGAAAGAAATTCTTGTGAAACGCTATAAAACTTTTTCTTTTATTTAAATGTTTAGAATTTATCTTTACCTTCTTTTCGCTTTTATCTTTAAGTTATATGTGAATGACCTCGTTTGAAATAGGATATGATCAATGTTATACTGCAAAATCTAAATAAACATAGCATAGATGCAGTTAAATTTTCATAAGCGAATGGTAATTCATAGACGTACTCAACATTCGTTTGATAGCGTTTGTACACAAAGATACGCTGGTAGAGAAGTTGCTAACCCGGAATAGATTCTCTCACATGGAACTGGTTCTGTTATGCTCAGTTATGTTAGTAGTACCTGGATGACCTGCTTTGCTGTGCTTGGCTAGCTTTGCTCGGTTTTTTTTTACGTTTTCAAAAAATGAAACAGAAAAAAACATCGATCTAGCTAGATCGATGTTTTTTTCTGTTTTCAAAAGACAACTCCCGCATTAGGAATTACTCCTGTGCCGCGGGGGACTTTACAAACATACAAACAACGGCCACAAAGAACACCTAGACTCTGGTGGGAATTACTATGGCGTAGCAGTCAGGGTCACTAACCACTAGGCCAACAGGCCAGTCAATTTTAAAATTTATCGCCCCCGAAACCCTCTGCATACAAAATTTCATAAAAATCATTGGAGACGTTTCCGAGATTCAGATTATATATTTACATATATACAAGAATTGCTTGTTTAAAGGTATTAAATGAATATACATTTCTGTGGCACCGAGTATATCGGTTGTTGTGAGCCAAGCTCATAACTATTTTGTGTTTATGACCTCAAAGTAGTTTGGACTTCGGGCGTAGAGCTGAATTTGAGGCAAGACGTTGTCAGCGTCCCTTAGTTACTTGAAGCAATGTTGCGGTTCACGATTTTCGACTTTGGAGCGCTGGAGCCGACTTGCTATTAAGTATACATCGTCAATTTATGCGGTCTATTATCTTTGTACTATTTCAACCATGTGTGGAACAATGTCCTACGTTATGATAGTGTACAAAGGATTTGGTAAAGCGCTGTAGTTCAGACTTCTTATAGGTATTGTTATTAAAAGTTCTTATTGATTTGTCTATATACTGATATGTGAAGAGAATTCTTTGCATTGATCAGAGTAAAATAAAATCCTGGGACGTAGCGTAACCTGAGTAAATATTATGTAAATTATCGTTCTGTGATGTCGCACGATGAACGTGATCCACCCCACGATTTCATTTTAGTCTGATCAATGCCCTAGATTGACGAGGAGAATGGTGTGATGACTGGTACCTGGAGCCTACCAAATATTTTTTTAGCTTTTAGTACATTATCTGCATTGTTTTTTTAATTATGTTTCTTTACAATAAAACGGTTTAACATAAAACCTTACCTATTTTATTTTCAAGTTTTTAGTTTTTATTTAGTAACTTAATATTTCTCATTATATCTAGTACTGTTTTAATGATTCAAAGTATTCTACTAGTTAAGCCTAGCTCATTTGCCTCATTTGAAATTTTGATTACAAGACTTGATCCAAACAAAACACAAATAAAGCAAGCTAAATAAAACCGTTTAGTTATGAGAAATCGACTACAAAAAACTACAAATGTATAGAAAAATATATGTATGTCTACACAATAAGAGTTCAACTTATACTGGAAATGAATAGGTTGATTTTTGTTACAAATAGGCATACAATTTTATGAATTTTGAAATTCGTATAATTTAAAAAAGCTATAAAAACTATAAATGATTATACGTTCTTTCAAATGTTCTTATCTAGGTCAATGTAAGAACGAAGCCATTGTTAAAAAGAAAAACAAACTGGAATTAATTCTATCTATCACTACTACGCGAATGGAATTAGGAGAAAACTGTCAAGACGCTATTTTTTTTAGTTTAATTCTGTAAGAGGCTTTAGTTTCAATAGGAACCTAACAAGAAAGGTAACTTAATAAGGCCACAATAATACGTTAATGTTACGCCGTTACGATAAAGGCGTTTTGGTGTCGTTTACATATCTAATAATGGTACTATGAATGCGCAGACTTATGAAATATTGATGACGTTGACAAGCACCAGATAATTGTTGAGACGTGCTATGAATAGTAATTTCATTACTGGATAATAAGCTTGGTCGTCGAGGCAAGAGTCAGCGTGCCACCCCGCGCCCTGAGCTCCGCCACAATGCTGTGCAAACAAACCGCTAATCGGATCCAATAACATTAAATGGCGACTTCAAATTAACTTTTCAAATATCTAACTCTTTACAAAACGCTCAATTCGCTATTACTAAATTGCCCTTGCTAGTCTTATTGGCCTTAATTTAAGATTACGTCATTAAACAAATCTATATTGATTCAGTGTAGATGGTAATGCCTTTATGTGTCCGTTAATATGTTGACTTTCAACTGAAAATAAAATATGGATTTATTTTGTTAACAACCACATTTTCAAACATTTATTTAGTTTAACGTCAGTGCGCACGAGCACATTGTCGCTAAAAAGCCCCAGCCGATCCAGATAATTCTCACCGCCCTCTTTAACTCAGTCAGCTAATGGGCTTCCTTGAATGAAACCACCTTGTCACTAAATGAAAATTTTTACAATATAAATTATACAATGTATTATTTGCTGTTACATGAAACTAGAGCAATGACACTCACATCCAATCGACGCACATTAAACTTGAGTAGATCAAAATATGCATGAGTTTAGTGAATTTTGTCCCTAACTGTATGAAAAGCAGACTAATATTAGAAATTTAAAAAATACAACACCGTATACACTTTTTCAAACACCGCTACTTTATATTCATGACCCTGTTTCAAAGAAAAATATCTCAACCCTTAACTTTACAGCAGTAAAAACTTCGCGAAATGAAAGAGATAAGTAGATGGTATAATTAATAAAATAAATAATTACCTGTGTTTTAATTCATTTCTAGGTTCTGGAAAATTGTGCACGGTAATAAAGAAATACAGGAAACTGCTTTCACCTCGGGAAGCGTGACACGCACACTCTATGTTAGACCTCGATGTCGTAGAGCTGTAGTCGCCAGAGTCATTCTCCCGCTACCGGGGCGCTGTCCTACATCTTACACTCAATGGGCAAGAGCAAAAAATTGTTTTACTGCGTCTATTCATGTATCTGCAGCGGCACCTTATGCCACCTTGTGGTAGATCTAGCCCTGGTAAGGTATCAAAACTAGGATTTCATCACGCATAATAACACGGATTAAATAGGTAACATGCACTTGTCTGCATACTAACTGAAATGCGAGACAAATGAATATTTACATTTATTAGTTGTATCGCCTTTTTTTTTACTTTCACCACTGATTACGAAAATTCAAGTTAGTCATCAGTTGTAAAAATCAACAACTTTTAACTTTAAACAACTTAATAGAATAAAGATACAAAATTTGTCGCTTGTATTTTTATGGATGTTCACCAATTACTAGGAAAGGGCTTAACCGACTTAAGTTTGTCGAGTTACAGGACCTGCTGGAGTTATTGTTTCAATCCCCCATTTAAATCTCCAATCCATCCTTAAAAGCAATAATTAACTCCCCTGCATTGCCTTCTCTACCTTTCATTGTACTTGGGAGTATTTTCTTCAGTCTTATTTTCGCATCTTTAATTTCCAACGTACCCAGTTGATGCCAAATTATATGGGTGTTTTTTTTAATGGGATACCCTTATTACAGCAGACGAGCAGACGGGTCACCCGATGGTAAGTGGCTACCGCCGCCCATGGGCACCTGTAACTCAAGAGTCACAAAGGCGTTGCCAGCCTTTAAGGTGGGAGAAGGGGGAGTGGGGGAGAAGTGGGGAAGAGGGGGAGAGGGCAGGGTTAGGGCCTCCAGTAACCTCACTCACTCGGCGAAATACAACGAATCCATTGCTTTACTGCCGGTTTTCTGTGAGGCCGTGGTATCACTCCGGTCGAGCCGGCCCATACGTGCCGAAGCATGGCTCTCCTACTATAACACATGACATTATATTGGCCAAAATGTAGGTGTTTCTCTCTCTCCTCTGTCTACCCCTTTGGGGATACAGGAGTGAGTGTAAGTATTTTATAGTATTTATTTTTGACATAGTAAATACACATCATTTTTCAAATGGCGGAAAACCAATGATTGGCGGTTTGAATAAAATATCATAGTGTTTAATGTGTGTTGCATCAGAAGGCCCTGTCGTAGGAATTCCTATGTGTGTGTTACTAAGATTTCATGATGTTTAGGAACAAAATTGATTGGAGGAATCATTACGTAATATAATTTAGCATTAAATGCTTTAACAGAGACACAAATACAAGATGGAAATAATTCCAAGAAAAACAATAACCATAACAGTATGCGTTTTGAAACTAGCAGATAGCAGATGCAAGCGTACTCGTCCCTGTTTGGCCGAGGTGTAAGGGCTATTCGCTAGACTAAAGCATTCACAGGAAGTATAATCAGGCTTGGAGATACAACGCAGACGAAGAGTTCTAACCTACATTATAAATTCGATGTGGCTAAAGTAAACACCACCTCGTTGCCTCTAATCAACTGCATTGTATTTACAACACACAATAATTAATACACATTAACTTATATATTATATCAACTGTCCGTCTGCCTGAAAATTAAATGTTTAAGTAATACCTATTAGTATTTACTTTGTGGTACTGTTTGTGTATGTCAAATTCCGGATGCCTTGAAAACAATATAACAAACACTGTCATTGATTGCTTTAATGAGCATCCAATGATAGATTGCTAAATGCTACATTTTAAAATTGTTGACATCTTACTACGTTGACTATAGGCGAACAAAGTACGAATACAAATAGGTGTACTAGTAAAAAAAGGTATAGTAGTTGGGTTGATAACAATATATTGTGAAGCGGTTGTAAGGGGCGATATTGTGTCTATGTAGCGTATACCTACACGGTAACCGGCTACCGGTTCGGCTGACTAGGCAGTATCAATCTGACATCACCGACCATACAATTTATCTTCACAAGACGATGTCTCTAGAACGAAACTTTTTATCGCCGCGCTTCCTACAGTAACGACGTGATTTATCCTAGTTTACAATTTATGTAGGTAAAAATATATCGATCTTAGAAGGTAAGCTCCTGTTTGCTCTAAATCTTATCACGGGCATCTAACGTGTTTGTTTTTCAACGATTACAATGTAGCGCTATCTGCCCGGAAATTATACATATCCATTTTACTCGAAATCCATATACTTTATATTGACATATAAAATAGTAATGGAAAGACGGTATTATATAAATGTGTAAGGTTACAATAACGAAATGAAAGGCTTGATGTGAAAACAAAGGATGACAAGCTACTTGACATCTTTACTTTGAAAGTCTCAATCAAGCTACATTTTAAAAAGTAGTTCGGATTTATGCTTTAGCCATTCTTATCTATTTTAAATGTAAGAAAATTTCAAATACCGCTGATTAAAAAATCCATTCAACGCAATGATTAGAATAGCGATGATGGTCTTCGGATGGCTGAACAGATTTTATTGTATTATAGCCAAGAACACTCTCGAATAAAACACCTTTCAAAAACAACAGCTAATTTAAAATCGATCAATCGGTTTAGGAGTTATGGCACCACAGACAGGCACGTAAATACACACTTCAAACTCAAAAAACCTGCCCCCCCTGAAGCTTTATGTAGACTCTATATATCTTCCTTTTTTACAACTAAATAAATAACATTTTGGCACCCTTTGCTGCTAGTAATCGTAAAGTGTTGCTATAAAATTTATACATGATTTCTAATGTGATCGTAATAAATAATTCCATGTACTTGATATAAATTTAAACAGTGCAATAAAAAATCATTACAACGGTTAAACATTTACACGATTTTATCATTAGAGAAGTAAATTAAACAATACAATGTGTGCAAATCAACTGATAAATGCGATCGCTGAATGTGTATGCGGGTTGATTGTGAACACACTACCTAGTTAAGTGCTAGGCTTAAAGCACGTCCTACTGCCAAAATTGCCGATAGATAATGATGTTATATGATTAATGATATCTCGGTAAAGTTACAACAGCTCACTCCCGAAAAGAAGGCCAAGCTGAAATTGTAAGCTCGCTTACTACATACAAATTACCTCCGAGGATGCGGGTAAAGAACCCTTCCGCCTATTCATGATATTCTTAGTTAAAGGTATTCATTTCAAATTGTGTAGTTTAGTATGCAAATATTGCGGTTATTTGGCGCAATTGCCAAATTATTATTATATTATTTACGTTTAAAATCAGCGCTATATAAGTAGGTATTAAATGCGAAATCAACTATCATCGAAGTTTAACCAGAAAAGCAACTATATTACAATATAATATTTTTCGTAGGAATTACGGAGTTAAGAACTCTGTTGAGCTCTCCAATAAACTGCAGACCTTTTATAAGTGTAATTTAATTTCTTATGAACATATTTACGAATACTTTAAGAAACAAGAATTATTTAAGACATTCTTTTGAGTCTCTTATTCAACATTTATATATGTATACAGTACTTCTTTAAGGGAATTTTAATGATTTCAAGTACAAATGTAACCGCAGTACCCGGTCTCAAAGGTAAAGGAATCCTCTTATCCTTTCTCACTGACGGAGACCGACCAACCCTCTCAAACAGATAATGAAACCACATACTTGTATGTTCTAATCAAAACTGAATCGAATAACCAAGTAGATCAAGCGTATACATACATACATGCTATAAAGCGACCCAGGAGACGATGTCTTCATACTTTCTATAAGATGGAGTGCGCACATACGAAGTTTAAATGGTGTTTCAGTTATTTAATTCTAAAGTGAAGGAAAAATCGATAGCTAAATAGGAGTTGGTAGAAAGTTAGATACGGGGTAAGCACACGGCTCATTAAACTTCAGCTATCCACATTTGCTTACGTCTGGATTCAGGAGGTTCTCGAGAAACGCAATGACACTTGTTCGTTTTATCGTCGACCTTTTAAGTTTAGGTATGTACTCAACCCACTTCCGTCCTCAAGACTTATAAGAAAAAGGACAACCATATTACCTCCAATTTACTACTACTACCATATTATATACGACTTAGCATACTACCACTAAGATAAATGTCCAGAAAAAATTACTATTTACTTAATTCGAAAAGAGAGTCATTATTCTCTTTAATAGTACAATCTTTCATAAATTAAAAATGTTTAGATAAACTGAATAATCACGGCTTAAACACAGATGTTATTAAATATAAATAAATATTAAAGTATTAACGTCATAAACTTGGAAACATTTTATATAATTCTTGTAAGCTCTAATTTACAAGACACATTGCATGTCAACGTAACATTACTGATTCTCTTCATTATAAAAAATAATAAAAGGAAGCCTTCGAGGCTTAGTCTCGATTTAAATGTAAATTACGTGGCAAAGGTTCAAGCCACAGTCTCCGGTGGTCATAGCCCCGCCAAAAGACGGAGGCATTTCATGTTTATGAAATGCTATAAACTCGGAATCACTACTTCTACTACCAATAGAATGACAAATTGTAACATTTTCGACCAAACCATCGTAAATACGGTAATCAATAAGATTACTGTTCTAGGAACCACGAACAAAGATTATGAACTTATTGACATGGGTACTAAGAAAACCTATTCGTTACCCCAAATTTTGTTAGTAACGAGCTTGGAAAGCTTTATATCTGCTCGATGTTCTTAAAACGAAATAAAATTTTATTGAACATTTCCGAACCTTTTTAGATTTGGTCCCGCATACGAATAAGGCAATAAATGTTGATCAGGACAACAAAAACAATTGACCGAAATCTATTATCAGCTATATTGCTGTTAGTGAAACACACTACGAATGTTGTACATTCCGCCGGAAACCTGCGTACTGATTAAACTTGAGTCAAAGAAAATCGAGCCCAGAATATATTTTATAAAAGGCAAACATTATCGTGAAAGCAAAAGAAATAATGGAAAGCAGTTTTAAATAAAAATTTGCAGAAAAGTAGCAAGTTGGGACGTTGTTTAAAATTCTAAATAGAAACAGCAATGAGGAAAGTATTGTAGTCGTTAAATGTTTCTGGACCCCTTGAAATCCGTCAAAATCCTATTGAGAGTAGCACAATGAATGTTGACTTCATCTTTGTTATTTTCTTGTTGCGTTTGAGGGCCAGGGCACTTGAATAATAGATTCGTATATTATCCCGGGCTCGACCACGGTACAATAGAACAGCGACAACGCACCCACTGTAAGTCAGTGAACGGCCTAGCGGGTAGCGACCGCATTGTATTATTATAACTGGATTGCTACCGACAATCTAATTTAAAAGTGAACACAGACGACTTGTGTTCAATAACGCACACTTCAAACAGCTATGAATTCGAAATTTTCTAAACCTCAAAGGCGTAGGTATGCAAGTGCTTCGGTGACGTTCCGAGACTCAGTTTTGAGTAAAAGTAAATATTAACCAGTGTCTAAATACGTCGATAATTTAATTTAAGTTGTAACATAACAACATCGTGAAAGAAGTAAGTTTATAATAAAAACTTTTTGTTATTTTCGAGTTGGTGAACTTCAGCGCTCCGGGAGAAAAAAAAGTACATTTCTCAGTTCTACTTTTTAAGTAGTTGTTGGGTACAGTAAATAGAAGGCCGGACACATCCACTGTTCGCGTACACAAAATGAGATCCCTTCCAAATCCGGTATCGAACTATAGGCAAATTGTGATCGTCACGAAAACGACTAGGGTCACGCGTCAGTGGGTTGACATTATTTGTCAGAGTGGATCGGAAAGCAATTTCACCTAACTCGAGACTATTTGTCACCCATAAAACGTGATCCATGGAACCATCTCGCAGATAGGTACAAACCGGCCGATGCGGGCTACCAACCTAACTAACATGAATACATTTATATCGTGTAGCATGATGATACAATTTGTTCTCTTCGAGTATCTCTTTTTTACGCGCTTTCTATTAGATTGACCTGTATCTCCTTATTACTAATTTTAATATTATAATATTATAAAAAATTAATAATAATTTTATCACTTTGGCCTACGTCCTGACCTGGATCATCAGGATAAAACAAAATTACTATATTATTACCAGGTTACTCACACGCATAACATTGACCGTTGTCCTATGGATTCATAGGACAACGGTCAATGTTATTCTTCCTTATCAACACGAAATAATATCTCTTTGTAATAAGTATTTTTGATGCTGACTAAAAAGCTAGACTAAAAAATAAGAAAATAAATTAGAGAAACATGCTCAAATAGCAAACTGAACTAAAAAGTAGAAAATATTTTTAAATATAAAGAGTTTGTTCTATACCGACGTAAAGCCCACTGGCTAAAATATAATTTAAAAGAATCTAAAAAATTTAAAATAAGAATCAAAATAATTAATTTGATAGTAAAAAAGCGTGGGGTGAAATCAAATGTTACAAATAGTTCATTAGTTCAATATTATAATATCATTTTTATAATAGTAGTTATTAGTTTTATAAATAGTATTTATAAAAATAATAACTACTATTATAAAAATATAGAAAAAAGCTCCACATTGTTTGTTTTTTTAATCTATAGTTTCTTTAGCATTAGTTTCGCCATTAATACTTCTTGTGTGGAACTAATTATGGGGAGTAATTATGATTAGTTTGACGAATGAGTAGTACCTAAATGCCAAACAACAAATCCAAATTGAGAAAACCTATTTATTTTTGTGCGGAGTTTTATTTCAACAATATACCACATTCTAACAAGGTCTAAGAAATATTTACTCGTGTGCACATACTACTACAATCTAGATATGTATTCCACATGTATTGGACGTGTTTGAACAAGTCAAATAACAGAGCAACAAGTCTATAGCTGTGCACGGGAGTAGTGTTGTCAGTATAGTGTCAGGCTGGATGGAGGGTGTACATTTGTACAATGCATGTCGGCTATATTCCCTGTGTCAGTACGAGCAAAATAGTCCTTGTGCAGCGGCGCACGGGTTCGGGTTAGATATAGAAAATTGGATTGGCTCTTATTGGTGGCGGTGAAACATGGCCAGGAGTTTGGCATATTCTATACGACTTATGGCATTGGTACTTCAATATATATGTATATTATTGTATATGTTCTAAAAATAAGTTTGTTTACCTAATTTTCTAAAGGAAATGTTGTTTTCTATGCTTTATGTACTAGATATGATATGTTTATTTAATTAAGGAAATGTTAACTTAGAGAAATTACTTATAATAATATTATTATGTTGAGTGATATTAGGTGTTAGGTATATCGCACACAGTTATTAACTCAAAAAAGCATTTTTTAGAAATAAAGCGAAAATCTAACCACTGTTCTGTATAGATATAAGCTTTTTATATGCAGCTAGGAGACAGATATTGTAGGAATCTTGTGTTTTTGTCATGTTTTGGGGCTGAAAATAGGATTTTTTTTTGGAGTTATTTTCCTATTGTCTATCAATGTATGTAGATTTGTTTTATTATTTTGAGTTGAACGCGTGTTAGCATCTAGCGTCGAGTAGTGGTGAAATAAAATCTGTTTTACTGGTCGGTAGGTATTGAAATAAGGAATTCGATGGTGTGCATAACCCAAAAATTTCAATTTTTGAGTTAGCTCCCTTCAGATCTACGTGTGCCAGATTATGCTACCTAGACTCAAACTGAGCATGTCTCGTACTGTAGGTTTTAGAATACCAAAACATCTAGTAATATCAGATGTGTAAATTAGGACTTAATTGCGATAATATTTCATTTTTAAAGAAGGGGGGGGTATATCTGTATTTGTCAGTGGCATCATAGCCCCAAAACGGATGGACCGACTTTAATTTTATTTTTTTGATTGAAAGGTGACTTAATAAGTGCGCTTAGCTATAACTCAAGAAAATCTGTATAGACTTTCTTAGATTATTACCTCTTAAATATTTTCGCGATTAAGTCTCAAATTTTGCACATCTATGTATACAAGACGCGACAATTTAAAAACAATAATACCTATATGTATATGTATATATATATATATATATATATATATATATATATATATGCAAATATATATTTAAATAAATTCATTTTATCCATCGAAATATTTACACTGAGTCGTAATTAAGTCCGTTGATGCAGTTAAATTCTCAACTGCTACGCCAAATAGATGTCAAAACTTATTCAGATTGACACCTTTAGATTATTTATCGATTACCAAATCTTTTGTCCAAACAAATGGTGAACGAAGAGACTGGTGACACAGTCTAAGGGTTACGAATTGTAAATTTCAAAGTACCTACTCCTCTTGCCCTCCGTGAATGCTGGAGATGAAAAGTTTTTGATTAATGAGCAAAAAGCTTTCGTCTGCTTATGCCTTTAATTAAAACTTAAAACTAAAAAGTTTTGAGGGCGGAGAGATCGTCGAGCGCTTTGAACCATTAAATAGAACTGTTTGTTTGCTCGTGCGTCGATACAGAATTTAAAATGTTTCGTATATAGTATAGTACTAGCACTTAGTATTATGCAGTCAGAACATTCCGCTGTGGACCTTGTTTGCCAGACATTGCCCGCAGCGTCGCAAAGAACTTAATCGTTTCAGTGGGAGTGAACGCAGCCAAACTTAAATGAAATACTCTTGTTACTTTAGAATGATCGTTTGCCATTCATTTCTTTTAGTAATCGAAGGAATGAAATGAGGCAAGCGAAATCGAATGGAAATCTGAAAATAGTAGATTTTCACAATTTATTTTTACGATCAGTAATTTATACAATTCAAAAAGCTGCGTTTCTTAATGGTTCGGTTGAAATTTTCTTTCAGCTCCTGTCGTAAAAAGCTAGCGAAAGCATTTATTTTTATAAGTTTTGTATAAAACAACTCTTTCCTAGTTGTAAATACAAATTCTTAGAAAAACGTAAACGGTTTTTCAGTAAACAGTGAGTAAAATTGAATTCTATTTAAAATAAATGATTAATTTACTTTTCACTTTAAATGTATTAACATTCATGCTTTGTAAACAACAAGATCTAACAAGAAAACAAGTGAAGGTATGAGCGGCCAGTACCACCTCCATTTAAGAACACAAAAAACTGTATCTATATAAATAAAAATGAATTGCCAAATGTGTTGTTTAGCGCAAAACTGGAGAACAGCTCGGCTGATTCAGCCGAATCAGCCGATCAGCCGATATTTTTTTTTCATATTTTCGTTAAGGCACAAGAAAGGTTCTTATATAGAGAAAAAACAGCCAGGAATATAACAAAAACAACACTTTTCTTTTCCTTTACAAAACACAGAGTAAATAATAATTAAAACACATGTCTCCAGCTGTCAAACATTTGTCGTCAATCAATGACTTTCGACAGAATTAAGTCTGTCGTGGCAGCTAGTAAAAAATAAAACAGTATTTAACAAAATCAAATGATCCGATTGAATGGGAGAGTACTGTAAAGCATTATAATCAAACCAACAAAAGTTTAACGCAAAATTCTTAAAAAGTAATTTTATTTGTAGTACAACCTGTTTAAAACAAATATATATACCTATACTTACTTTGTTTTAAACAGTGCTGTTTGTAAGCCGAACTAGGTAGCTACATAATATGTAGGTATGTAGAAATATTATTAAATTATTGAAAGCATTTTCTATCTGGTAGGCGCTATTAAACTATGTATAAGTATTTTGCTTTGTACATAGAGTGGCATTAAAGTACTTCTAGAAATATTAAATAAAAAAGAGATGTGGACATTTTGTTTAACTGTTGCCTTTATATATCCATGTCCTCGTGCACGAACGCGCGTGTATTATAGTTTTAATAACTCCAAATAAGATAGCCAACTAAGAATCTAAACAGATTTGAAAAAAAAAATACGGTTCAAAATTAAGAATTAGGTAATGCCTGGCCAGTTTATAGCAGGCTATGCTTCAAAAACTAACAATGCTGAAATACAGCTAAGAAAAGATATCTTTTTGTTACAGAGATACTAATATAGATGTACGTGAATATACTAAATGAACTAAAAGGGTTAACAAGATACTCAGTAGCTTTCTTAAACTGTGTAATACATACACTCAAAACCACACTCATTAGACAGAATCAAACAACCATGTTCGCGATGAAGATGTGCGTTATTTATTTGTCTTAATGAAAGATGTAGAAAATTATTTACATTAGCTAAGCATTTACAATTTACAAAAGATACCAGCACGAGAGGTATATTTTAATATATTTCTGAGGTTTCTAGTTTACGTCAAATCATATAACATATTACATAGATGGGAACTGAGAACGTAGCTGAGTATACATCGTCGGAATCGAAGATGTTTGTTCATGTATCTATCTCTCAGTTGTGTCAACAAAATATTCTCGAGAAAATTGTATGTTAGTAGCGGTCATATTAGTGTAAAGCATCCTGATCTTCCAAGTTTAAACGGTAGTTTGCGAGCTTGGAAATAAATCAGGGACGCAACATTTGGCGATAATTTAATATGACGGAAGAATGTGGCGCGATAGGCCGTGAGCACCGTTCTAACATATTACGAGCGTCACGCAAACATAAGCACTTTTGCATGAGAATTTTAAGAAGCAGGATATTAAACCTCGTTTCTAGCTTAGATTGCCACTGTATTAGGAGCTAAGTATTTTACGTTTTTACGAAAATAATGTTTTTTCTTTTGCTTCATTTTCCATCTTGATTATTAATTACATAATATATCAGTGTTACAGATACGTACTAACTTCCTTACCTTGTGGTAACTAATCTCCTTAAACAGTTTGTATCTCATATATAACACCAAAACCAATACTTTAAAATATTTACCTTATAGACACAATATCGTTGAAAGACTACATACATTTCATGATTATATTTTAAAATTTTTCTTTTTGTTATAATTTAAGAACGTCTTCATTGCAATAAGACAGTAAAATGTTTAAGGCTACTTTCAATTAAAATGAACTACGATGCACAAGCGTTTGTTGATATTTATATGTAGTGGCTTTTTACGCCAATCATAGTTTTCATAAAAGTAACGATAGCCTCATTTATTTAATGTATAATATAAAACTTGCCTAAAAAATTTAATCGAAATACAAGCAATTGTAAAATATACTACGATACTAATATGATAGCACGGAGTAAGTTAAGTTTAGTCAACAGCTGTTTATGTCAAATAATTTATGCCCCATAACTAATTTTAATATTATTAATTACTACTAATTTTAATATTTTCCCAGTGTGGGAGATGTCTTAAAGAAAAAAAACTGTTCATAGCACAAACAGGACGTTAGTTTTCCGAGCGAGGATGTAGTATCGATTTTTTATGAAACACTTTGAAGAAGTTAAAAATAGATTAATGTTTATTGTTTATTTAATGATATTGTACATAAACGAGAGCATCCAAATAATCGTCATGACATAATAATATTATGTCATGACTACTCATGAGTCATGACATATTATGTTATGAGCAAAGAGCTGTAACCGTTACAACACTACATCATTAATCTTCTATTCCTCCACTGAAAATATCTTATATTTTGTTCTACAGACACAAGACTAAGTAAACTAGACATTTTTCAAGTATCGTCTCATCTTGCTCACACACATATTGTAAAATGAGACACGCCCTTGTCTTTTCAACGTGATACGACGACAAAGCAAAAATACTTCTAAACATAACAGGTACACCTGACATTTCTAATATATACTCGTACCCACAACCTCTAGGGTGTCCGTATTTGGTATCCTAACTAATATTATAAATGCGAAACTGAGTTTGTTGTAATAAAGAATGACTGGTCAAGAAAAGCCGCTGGCATAAGCCTGTATTTTAATAATTTAAAAGAAATCTATCCTAATATAAAAGTAAGTAGAAGTAGAAAGTAAAATCGAAATGTGCATATCGTCTGTTCGTATAAGGAAACCTAATCTACTTTATGTGCCAAGAACAACTTGCAATTACAGACAAAATTCATATATGATCAGAGTGTGTAGAGCGTATAATTTCCTGTGTCACGGCGCATGATATTGACCTATTCTTCACCAGTATTAATGAATTTAAAACTAAATTCTCTAACAATTTCTTCGAGAACATGGAACCTCACCGTTGTGTATTTTTTTTTTCATTATTTTAACTGTCCTCAAATATTATCTACTGTCTACTGACTTTGTATACTACTATCTAAATTTAAATGCGAAATCTTGTTATTGGCTATTTTACACTATACTCGTTTGTATTTTGTATTTTAGCTGTAAATTTTCCTAAAAAAAAAAAAACAATAATAAAGCTGAAGAGTTTTTTTTTGTTTGTTTGTTTATTTACGCTAATCTCTGGAATTAACAGTCGGATTTGAAAAAATCATTTTGTATATTATAGCCAGATTCATAAAAAATAATATAGGCCATGTAACATCATGCTACGACCTTTAAGAGTGGATCAGTGACTATAAACGCGGGTGAAACTGCAAGGAACGGCTAGTATATAGACTTTTAAGTTCATGTCTATCTATCACTACATATTATAAAACAAGGTCCCCGCCGCGTCTGTCTGTCTGCCTGTTCGCGATAAGCTCAAAAACTACAGAACGGATTTTCATGCGGTTTTTAGCAATAGGTAGAGCGATTCATGAGGAAGGTTTAGGTATATAATTTGTTAAGTTTTTGTATAAATTGATTGTAATATGATGATAATTGTTGAAGATGTGTCTGTTACGCGTGCGAAGCCGGGGCGGGTTGCTAGTGTAATATAAATGAATATTTGTTTCTTTATTGACACTGAATGAGGTCGTTGCAAATCATATCGGGCAAAACTTATTTAAGTGAAACAGAATGAGATATGGTAATCGAAGGTACAAATAAATTGTCTTACGAACCAGTATTCTTTGCAAAAATCATTTTGGAATTGTTAATTTTGTGGTCAAACGTGAGCCGCCTATAAAATTATTTAATTAATAAAATGGGCTATTTTTCTGTTCTGACTGTTCATAAGTTTAAAAATGTACGTTAATCACTACATATTATAAAACAAAGTCCCTCACCACCTCTGTCTGTCTATCTGTTCGCGATAAACTCAAAAACTACTGAACGAATTTTCATGTGGTTTTCACGAATAGATAGAGCGATTCATGAGGAAATATGATGATTGTTGCAGATGTCTCTGCTACCCGTGCGAAGCCGGGGTGGGTCGCTAGTTTCAAATAAAAAAAAACTGTTTCATTTTGTTATTATCGGTTTAGTCTTTCTAACTGATACTGAATTGCAAAATATTTTAATAACTAGTTAAAAATAAAGCATGTCTCTGTTGTCTTAAATTTGAATACCCAGATACCCAGCACTCATATTACAGGTATTTAAAAAACATGATGTCATTAATTGTTATGAATTGGCACCGGTTTAAAGAAACGTAAATTGAAAGGTGGAAAATATCCTTAGACTTCCTTCATACTGTCGGAGAAAAACGAAAAGACTTAAAAAGAGAAGACTTCACAGTTTATGTAACATTGACAAAAGAATTAAATACGAAAATTAAAGTAAAATATTACAATGTTTAAATCGAATCATGTAGAAGAGATGAGATAAAGAAATAGAAGAATAAAAACTGTGTTTTATGTGTGCTTTCTTTTACGATTATCCCAATATGAATTTTAAAACTAACTAATTTATCTTTGCTAAACAACGAAATCTATTTTAAAATGGGTTGCTTAATTCGGAGCATGGCAACAGAGAACTTTGTATGTGTGCTTTATAAGCTTTCGTCATTACATATAAATTGTATTAAAGTAAAATAAAGCTCAATATGGGTGTAAGAGACACCGTACCGAATCCTGAAATAGTGTATTCTGAGTCGAAAATCAATGGAATTTTCTGCCGGAAAATTCATCTTTTTTATTTTACATTTTTTTTGCTTAAAAGTGATATAACAATGAGTAAACAGAACATTTTACCGAAAAAAATGTAATATATACCGCATACGGCCAAAAACTGCAATGTAATCAAACAATATTTAAAAAATTTATGCAATCAGCTGGTCTTGACGGCGCCGAACGTTAAGGTCATTCACCTTACCGCACAAAAAGAATGCCTACGCATGTTGCATGTACATTGCGTATGAAACTAATGATATAAATCCTTAATCTCGTATTTTCATGATGAACTCACTTTTGTATTGTATAAACAGAAAGAGGTTATTGTAAGTTTTTCGCATAGCTCAAACTTACACGCTGTACCTACATCTTAACTACTTCCAAATTTAATGGTTGAATATTTGTGAACCAATATTATTAGCATGTTCATGTGTGTGTTTTGTAATGTGTAATCCTTATCTTCAGTGGCTTATCGTTATTTATGTAATACACGATTACCTGTGTTACTTATATATCTATAGCGACAGAAACTGAGGAAGCCAGGAAGCTAATGTGCGCAGACTGTCTCTCATTAACGCTAAAAGAGACGCATTAATCTATGTTGATGAAAGTAATAATGAGCTCCGTCTTTCTCCGATCGATCTGGGCGATCTTGAAACCTTGAGTTGGGCCCAGACAGGCTGAGGTTTTTAAAGATTACTGTAAGCAGTTTTAACGCTTAATTTATGTACAGTAAAAAACGTGTTGTGTTCGTAATTTGTTATAGTTTACAAATTGTCTCAAAATATATACTTTCCTCACCCAACTCCTGTGAAATGCTAATATTACATTAGCTTTTTTTTAAATTCTCAAACACTTTTCAGCTTTATATAATATAGTTTAGGGAAATACATAATTTTAGCTGTCATTTAACATTTGAGTAAGGACTAAATTCAGTGTAGCCGTTAAAATTGAACCGGAGGATCTCATAAAATAAAGAGCATGATAGAATGTGCAATAAAAATCACACATTGCAAATAATGCGATATTTTATACCCAACAGCTATCTGAAATTCCGGATGTAAACGAGAATAAAGCTCGACAAGATAATTCAATGTACATAATGACAAGCGTTGTGTAACTAGTGTTTTATATTTGATGTTGTCTTTTTATAATAGTTAACCTATTAATCAGTACGATATTGAGAAAATACGTAATTTAATGGTGAAATCATAAAAGTTTGAGAGTAACAGTAGCGAAATAAAATCATTGTAACATTATCTAAATTTAGAAAGGAGATCGTAACATTCTAGTCATGCATTAATTTATATCTACAAAGTTGTTTTTGTGACCTAAGTTCGCGAAATGTAGCCCAACTGCCCAGCTGTCGTTGTTTTCAACATTTTATTTTACATTTTGTCAGTTTTTATGGGCGTGATGTTCGTTTCACTAGATAATAATTTTCATAAATTATAAAATTTTAACCCTGTAAAAGAGATTTCACCCTAAGACTTATTATTATTCACAAATTTAAATGCAACTGTAATTTAGTGTATTTTCAACAAACGCATTTAAAAGACGAATGTCAATGGTTCTATGACAATAAAATTAATGACATTAAATTTTAGTGGATAAATACCAGATACTCTTACTGGCTGCGCAACTAATTAGAATTAAAAAAAATACTAAACATAAAGGAGTATATGGAATTAAAGTAAAAAAAAATTATACTAAACTGAACGGACTTAAGATAAAATCCTCAGAGAAAACTTAATTGTGTCGCAAAAAAATAACCTACTTCATAAATTACAAATGTTGTCGCCAAATGTTTTTGATTTATTGTCACTGAGTCATTCATTAGATAACAATTGAAGTAAAGTTAAATTACAAGTTCGCATTTCATTGATTTTTAGTAGGAACTGTAAGACACTGTATTTAAATGTTAGTAGTAAGTAAATCGAATGCGATAATTTTTCATACAAAAGTATTCTCATGTGATTACAAAATGACATATCTATTTGTAGGTGTAATAGCGGGTGCTGAGGGTGATTTTTCAATTTCGCAGCTTTCTCCAATGCTAGTATTTCCAACGCATTAGCGCGGTCCCGTTGCGTCGCACTTCTCTACCATTTTCACTCTTTTTGATTTACTTTGCAAGTCACGTACGAAAACAAAGCAGAAACTGGAAAAGTATGTCTCATGTTTAACTTATATTTCACGAAATTCATACCTATTCAAATACCACATTCATTTATTACAATTTGTAATGAGACATACTCGTACATACACATTTCATGCGTTTTCGACGCCAAGTTTTGTTTTAATTTTTTGTTTTCGTTATGATTCCCTTCTCATATTTATTCAAATATGGATATACAAAAACTTTGTACGACTACAATAAAATGTGGATGTGGACCACGTGAGAAGAAATTTCACAAAATCGGGATTTTCTTTTTGTTTACTTGTATTCCTTAAACCGAAGACGACCAAGGCGGCGGACGATAAATAAGATTATAGCTCCTATGTTTTATAGCTATTATTCATCTTATTTGTGTTTAAAGGCAATTGAGAATATTCCTAATATGAAAAGAAAGGCTTAGTGTAAACAAGCTTTAACAATTCTGGACAATCATTGAATTAGCTGACAAAAGAAATAAGAAAGAAAAAACATTTATTTCACAATTATTTCTGTATTAGTTTTTGGTCTGTATTTTTTAAAGGTACCATTTTAGAAGAATTCAGCTCTCTAAAACTGAAAGCGTATTACATGCTTACTAAGTATATTTTCTCAAGAGGAATCTTAATAAAAGAAATGCGTCCTATAAAATGAAATGATAACAGCTTGCCAGCCTTTATTATATCACCTGAATAACAACATCAGTAGGTAGGTAGGTACAATCCTATTTTATTGACCAATACCTGCAATTCACTCTAGCGAAAAATTCAAGATTTTTTTGAAAAAGAAAATTAGGAACGAGAATCAAGATGTGTTTCCGGTTAAAGTTTCATCTTAAAAATGTAATGCGCCGAGAAAGCTCAAAGGTAGATATTTAAATTCTGTATCTATTGTAAGTGCTTAAGTCAAGAAAAGTTCCAAGATATTTCAAACGTAACGAATGCCGGAAACGTGCATACAAGCTATGCTTAGAATTTCATTTTAGGAGAAAAGGACGTGCTCACTTTCCCACGCTGATGATACAAGTACGCGACTTCCTGAGACGTCTTATAGCTCATGTCTTGGTATCAGAACATCTGTTCTACAAACATTTTTTCTTTTATTTCTTTCTTTCAAAAAGACAAATCCCGCATTAGGAAAGACTCCTGTGTCGCGGGGGACTTTACAAACCTAGAAACAACGGACACCCAGACTCAGGTGGGAATCTAACCCACGACCTATGGCGTAGCAGTCACTAACCACTAGGCCAACAGGCCAGTCGAATTATCTTATATATATAACCGGAGTGTATATACCTACATATGTTAGTTTGAATCGGATGTATTATAACTGTTCATGTTCATACAACAATAACTTTATTCATGTTCCTAAGCCGTAAACGGTTAGTTAGTACCTTGTTGGCATTTACTATTTCCTGTTTTCATTACCATTATGTTTCATGACAAAATTTACATATCTATGATAATTAACATTCTTAATGTATAAATCAATAAACCGTATAATCTTGTGCCAGGGGGTATTTTTAACTAACAAGGTCGATATTAATGTAACCATAAAAATTATACCCACCTAACAAATAAAATTGAAACTTCTTTTTCTCATTTTGAAAAAGACTAGTCCTAATTTTATTTAAACACCTAACACAATCTTTGTTTGCTTTATTTTTAAAGATCTCTTTCTACTAGAAGGCCAAAGAATCATTATCATCATCACTAACTGCTAGGCCGACAGGTCAGTCGAATTGTCTTTTATAACCGGAGTGTATATACCTACATATGTTAGTTTGAATCGGATGTATTAAATAAAATTGTTTATGTTCTGTATTTTACTAATGGTGTACAAAAAAGATTATTCTATCTATCTATCTATCATCATATTATCCCTTAAGACGTCCACTGCAAAACATAGCTCTCCTAAGGAATTCAGTAACAGTCTTACGCTTTACGGAACGGCTCCCCCTGACGCAGATCTGCTTAATTAGTCATTAAGTCTTCGGACTATCTAATATGGAGACGCCCTGTACCATGCTTTCCTGGCCATAACTGCCATTCGAGGATCTTACTTTCTCAGTGGTTGTTGGCTCTTCCGACTTCATGTTCTACTCATTGTCATTTCACCTTATTGATAACGTCTGTCAATAGCTGTAGCTGTAGAGAAACACCTATAGTTAGCCGCCATAGCTCAGTGCTGTAGGTCATCACTCAGCACATGCTGTTCAATCATTTTAATCTATAAGGCACAGGCAAATAAGCGAAAACATTCAGCGTAGTTTTCCGAACAGCGCTCATCCCTTCGAAGTTAAACCTACTAAGTTGGACAACTTGCCCCAATATTCGCAGTATTCGTCGACAACTTCGAATTTAGTTGCCCCAACAGCAACCGGTGTTGGTACAACATGGACGTTAGATATAACCTTCGTTCTGTCTATGTTGCTTTCAACGTAATCACAGAGTATTTTCACTAAATTTATTTAAAAGTTTTATTTATTCTATTTAAGTATTTAGTGCCTCGTCACTCAACACAGCCAACGATACTGTTTTGAAATCTGTTTTTCTCTTACAGTCTAATTAACCATTTCAAAAAAATTGTATTTAATTAAACAACACTAGAATGCTTGGTGTTAAATAAGTGTTTTAGAATTGCATAATTCACATACAAAATTGTTAAAGCTTAATAAAGAACTTCGTGACGGTTAAGTAACTAGTATCTACTTTATACAAAGTCATTGTTCTGATAACAAGAGTTATCCACTTCAACTGTTGTCGAATGAGCTCAACTCGTCGCGTGTCGTCTAGAAAATATATTTAGTGTAAGTTTCCAGAGCAATCTGAGATTTTATGATGTCCATCGTGAGATCTAGCATAAGAGAACTACAGAATCGTTTATGTACGGTAATATACGATGGGCGGCACCGCGCACTGACACACAGCGACAAACCTAAGGAAATTGCTCTCTTCTGTAGGGAAATTGAGGCGGTTGTCGTAAAATTGAATATCTACTTTATAAATGCAAACATAAAGCATTTCGGAACGTTTTTTATGAATACGAGGAGACGCTGACGCAAATAGGAAGCATATCGTCACACGCACCTGATTATTGGACGATTATTCTATTTTTATTTTACCATTTCACTATCGCCGATACACGGTATTAAAGTAAGAAATGTGACCAAACAATAATGTAACATTCACAGAATCATCGTACATACACCAAAACAAATTGTAGGGAAATAGGTTTCTGGGAAGTTGTAACGTGATTAATCCGACAGGACAATACAAGGATAAAATGTTTGAAGAGGAAAATTGCAATGTTTCGAAGAGACAGTGGAAATTGTCGAGGCAAGAGCGTTCTAACAGCAACACTCTAACAATATTGCAATAGAATAAGCTAAAATGATACAATATACACCTTCTCCCTGAGAAATAAATGGCTATTATATTGCAAACTGAATCAATGACAGACACAATGGTTGGTTAAAACAATTACAGTTTTTTATACAACGAGCTATAGTAATTAAAGCACTTTTTTTTTCAATCTATTTGAATAATCGGAGTAAAGGGTTTGTCTGTCTGTTTAAACGCGATGTTTCTATGCCCTTACATATCAGGACTTTAATCAAATATGAGACTTAAGGGGCCTACATATAGATGTAGGCTAGAAAATCACGGGCAACCCGCTAAACCAACTTTTTTCTTTTTCCCTTACCGGAAAAGACACGAACAAGGGCTTTTTGGGCCAAAAAAAAAACTGTGAAAATCAATCAGATCTCATCAGTATTCTTTTATGATATATGGCATTCTGAGACCCAATCATCAGATACATGGTACGCGGGTCTCGAGAGTAGTAGAATATGATGATATTCTAAGTGGACAGGGTCCAGAAACCAAGGCCGTGACCTACTGGGGTTCGTGGGTTAGTAGCTCAGCACCACCGTAAACCACCTTTCTCAGATAGATCTTTTGTCCGATATTGGGCTTTTAAGCTCTGAAACCGAAATGCTGAAATACTACATACCCTTCGTATTGCCTGCTTCAGGGTAACACTGGAAGATTTTCATTAGAGAAAAATCATATAAAACATGATTTTGGACTCTTTGTTGGACACCCCCAAGTCTAAAAACATTCTGCAGGCCTAGACATGTGGGTTTTCATTTTCTATACGACAGTAAATTAGAGTAGAAAGACAGTAAACGTAGGGGATTGACATAAGTCAAAGAAATATCACGTGACTAAGCCTGCTACCGCTCGTACGTCAAAGGATTACGTACGTTGGATTTATTTTAAAAAAATACATAAATTGCTTAATTACTTTTATCTAAGACACTAGTCTTAATTTTAAAATTAATACTAATACTAGTGTTCACTAGAACACTAGTATTAAGTATTAGCAGTAAGTTAGATTTCTAACTACTTCTTAAAATATAACTCATAAAGACACAAAATACAAAATAAAAACGTACACAGTGAAAAAGAAAAAGGGTTTGAAACTTAAACAAAATAGTTCCTTCGAACGTCGCAGAAATACTTGGGTTGATTTTATTTTTTAGATTTAAACTATTTCTCTTTTAAGTTTTTCTGAAGAGTCTTGTTAGACCTTACGATTTACAGTTATATTTTTCTGTTAGAACAGTTTTATAAATATAAAAATATAGGAATAGGTATAGTAATTTATTTTAAAGCGTTTACTCAAATATAAATGTGCAAGACATCAAAGTATATTGAATTTCCAAGTATTATCACCACCGTTTCTCATAAAAACAGATGGAATGTGTAAAGTTAAACATTTTACATCGATTTTTTTTACTGATTTAATCTGTTATTGTTTTACTCATAATACCTAGAAATTCAAACGGTCATAACTTTGAAACTTTTATAGGTTTTTTCAAAAAATATTTTTATAACTGCGTGCTAGTCATGCCCTTTCAGTTATTAAGTAAGTGATCCATTGTCAGTACGCCCTGTATAGTGAAAGTATATTTAGAAATGTACATAGTCGTCAAATGTAATGTTGGCAAAGTGAGACGGAATTTTATACTGTCACTGATAAGCACACTAACTCATAATAATGGTTTCAGCCGACAGCTTTGCACCGCACTCGTAAACTGTACACCGTTAGGTACGTCCAGTCCGGGATTGCCAGTATTTATATTATATGTATTTAACTTCACGTTACCAATTAGGCTTAAGTGGGGTACTTAAAAATGATACACTCGATTTAGTATGCAAATTGTTCCGCCACCCGTTGGTGCTTGATGCTCTGACCCACAGAATTGAGAAATAAAAATTTGCTAAATTAAGAGGCAATCCAGGTACAAAGAGTATCTTACGCTTGCGGACGTAAAATGTATTTTTATTATTAAACGAAAGTTTCGTGTAATATTAAAAAAAAAAATTTCAAAAACTTAAATAGAAATGAAAAAGTAACTCCTAAAATAAATCTTCAGACGCGTAGCGAGTTCAATTTGTCTGTAGAACTTGGACATGCACCACCCGATGTAGTCTAAAATATGTAGATAAAGTCGCGTACAGGAGCGTCACCGAAACTTAGTTTTATTTGAGTTGCATAAATGAACGAGGTAGATTTCCGTCACATTACTAACTGAAGTGGAACACTGTCAACAGACTTTCTAACTGTTCTAGATCTTGCTTCCTTCCACAAGCAAGTTTGGCACCTACACTACTCCCTACACATACAAACAGCACAACTAGGCTGGTGTGAGCCTGTGTTACGAAGATAAACAAGAAATTTTCATTAAAATATTAATATCAAATACCCACAGGTAGGGCACTGTGTGGGTATTATCATGTATTATGAGACAGGTGTGTTTAAAATATCCATACCACCCCGAGCCACAACACTCGAGAGAAAAATAATTTCAGCTTTTCCTGATTGAACCTCTAACCAAAACTAAGCCTGAGCCAAGAGTTAATTTATAAGCAAATTTAAACAATTCTAAAGTGATACTAATCAGTAATGGTTCGTGCCCATAAATGGCTGAAAACTGTCACAACTGGTGTTATCTGCCAGACACATTTATTATTCCACGAATGAGACGCGATCGATCGATTTCACCACAAATCTATTCAAAATCGTGCGACGTTTTATGATGCTGCGAAATAACGCTATTCTGACGAGCGAATCACGGTTGCGGTCTATTCAGCGCATCTCACAAACTAGAGCCTGTTTAGGACACACCCGTAAAGCTTTATCCATAAGTATATATTTTAACAAAGCGTAGGATATATTTTGCCAAAATTGTCATTCTCTAACACTAACCTAGCAAACAATTGAAACACCACTTGTAGGAATTATGGTACATGCAAAATAAACTAATTAACATACGAAATGTTTTATGAAACATTTTAATTTGAAACATTTTATAAATACTCGCTGCCAGCGCACGTGTTTCCGTCTCACTATGATCCCGGGTCCCTTAAGCGGGGCGTGAAAAAGCATCTCACTAGGCCGCCATAGTGCTGGTCACCATGCTGCACTGTCCCTGTTCGCAGTGAGGATGGTGACCACCACTCTTTCTATTGACCTTAAAAGTACACGACAACTTAAAACCGCTTATTTAGTGCCTTGGATAGTGTAGTGACTTGGTATATTTCTATTTGTTAAGTCGGGATGCTTTTCCCAAAAACATTTTATTATTATTATAACCAAAACAATGTATTTGTCACACAAAATCTAAGGAAAGTACCTAGGTAATACAGTAAAGTGGAGAGTATGAAAGAGGTGGTTGGACCTCAATATGTTTAACTGTTTACACTTACTCATCTCGGCCAACCGCTGTGGTGATTTTATGATGGAAGCAAGAAATGTAATGTGCGTGTAAGGTAGACCCAATTACGCCTATAAGGTTTATTTTCCGGCTTAAGCGCACCAGTTTTAAGCAATTTGCAACTGTAAACGGCCCACGTACTGTGGCCGAGCGCACAATGCATTCCGGTAATTATGCGAGAAAGGTTGGGAGCGTTGAAACACGGTACGTGGCACTCAACAGAACATACAGGTCATTACTATGTATAGGGAACCCGAAAATATAGTACAAATGCTTTGTGAAAACGTACTACGTGCAAAAGAACTCCATCACGTACGAGAATGAAACATCCAATCTAGACTTTAAAGTTTTATAGAAAGGAAATTGTAAAAGTCTTATTGATACGAAAATAGTTAGTTTCTTGGTTGGAATTTGTTAAAATTTATATTATTACCAATTACTAACACTCCTAACACAAGCATTTTAGCTTAGCTGGAGGGGTTAACAAGAATACTAGTAATATGTGACCCACGTTGCTAGTATTCTTTAAAAAAAAAAAAAAAAAAAAAAAAAAAAAAAAAAAAAAAAAAAAACTATGGCCGATGAAAATAATGTGAAAACTAACATAAACACATTTTATTTATTTTTTTATTTTATTATTTATTTCACATTTATTGAAAATGAGGTAGTTCTTTGATTGGGGTCAATGATTTGGGTCCCGGGACTTTTTGTAAATTTTGTTGTCTCGGTTCACGAGACTTTCGGATCGAGGCTCGAGACACGATTGTTGAAATTGTATTGTATACATTTTATTTTTAAAAGTTATCTATACTTATAAATGAAAAAAATTAAATGTTGTTCATCATTTGAGAACGGCTGGACCGATTTGAATATTTATTTCTTTTATATGTTCATAATAGTCTGATAAGATTTAAAAAATTGCAAAAATGAAAATGAATGAAAAAAAATCTATTAAAAGTCTTGAAGTCCCGGGATGTCCCGGAACTGCTGCTGCTAAAAGCACCGTCAGTGTCATAAATTTGTCTATTGTGAATTGACAAGCCAGGTCTTCAATCGATACCTGAATGTTTAAGGTAGAAAGTTTTTAATTTAAATGAAACTTATTTTTTATAAGTGAAAAGTGTTATACATAATGGATACTGCATCTTAAATCCAAACACGCGCTAAAACGGTCGCTTGAATGCTAGCATTTAGCTCTAGATAAATGGGAACACGGACAACGCCCCCGAGCTTCGCAAAAAATAATTATTCCGCCCGCAATCCTCACACAAAGCCAAAACTCATTTTTAGCTAACGCTGCGTGTCACAATATCTGCAACAATTCATACAATAATATTTGCTTAAGTCTGAGAATTCATATAAATGTCAAGTGTACATTATACTTTAGTACTCATCAAAAGTAATATTATGTAATTACCCTAAATTGTTGTTCTGCTAAGAAAAGACGAATGTGCAAAAATAAATGAGGAAAACGTCTTTTCCGTTTCCAACTAATATTTTTATTAATGCCAAGCTGTTGGTAACAAAAACTCTGAAGGAAGCTGAAAATAATGATGTCCTGTACGGTAATTACCGGAGTAGTTGGTCGATAACGAGTCGCGTTCAACGCTTAACGTTCTGTAGGTGAATGGTGGGCATTGGACGCGGAAATGGTAGCTGCATCCGGCCGCAACAATCGGCGTTCTCGTCCGTCAACCACCCACTATGTAAGCACAACAACACTAGTGCTGCCAACTACCTACATAAACGTTCCGTTCTGTTTGCAAATTGACAAAATAAAATAAAAATAAAATTAAATACTAACATGTAAACACGATTTTGGTTCGTGGTATGTGTACTTTGACATTAGGGTAAAATAAATTGGAAAGGTCAGAAAGTTTAGAAAAGTAAAACTTTTTTGTTGGCCACGCAAATAAAAAAGATAAAATGTTATAAACATATCGCGTAGAAGAACAGCATAAGGCGGCTCATGAATCTAATGAATTTGGAAAATTTTACCGTTTATTTCAAATCATTTTCTTAGAGAAGACTTGTCGAGAATATATATTATCATAAATTATAAGTATAATGTATTTACAAATATACTTTCGAGAACGACTATAATATTTATAGGCCCCTCATCATCTCTCCCCCTCAAAGTGGGCTGGTTGAAGTCGCTTTTGTAGCGATCGTCCCTTGTATTAATATTTCACAAGTTTATGTTGTTATTGGTGTTCAAAATGAAAATTCTATTTATTCATCCACAATCCCAATTGTGTCCAATCGAATGGTTTTCTGGGTATTTTTAGTAGTTACGCAAAAACGTGTTTACGTGACCTAGTTAGTATACAATAACGACGACCAGGTACCTACAGATATATATGTTTCTTGCACGTATGTGTTTTGTCACGATCTATATTGAGTATGATATACTTCAACTTTCTGGGGAAGTTCGACTGATTTTAGTCTGAAACAATGAACCCTTGAAAAAAACCCTTGATGCCTAGTTACTGGTACTTGGTACGGACTTGACTCACTAAGAACTCTTAAAGCTATAGACTCGTGTGATAAAATCTACAGAATTTTGGCCGAGGTGGAAATAAATACCTATAACGCATACGAAGTATGGTATTTTTCATTTGATATCTTCGTCGAATAATTAGTCCTTGGGTTAATCACAATTAAAAACATAAAGGGCTTTCCGTAATGGACGCGATGTTTCAACTTAACAATTTGTTCCATTAATGTAATCGCGAACTTTATAGAGGTATTTAGTGCAAATTAACTCTCAGCTTTACAATGGGGATTTGCATAACAATAACGGGTGACAGGTTACTGATTGTAGCCTCTAATAATAATTAACAGTACAAATTACTACTTCTGCTGTCGACGTGTTCTCGATAGAAATACAGTTTAAGGTAAGTTGCGGTCGAGATGTAATATTTAGCTGATGATGTAATATAAGGTGATGGATTAATATTACATACATTAAAGAGGAGTGACATAAATAGTTTTACAGTGTAATGTGTAACACGTTACAAAAATATGAAAATTGCTCACATTTATCAAAACAAGACTGAATAATGTCTATGTAATCTTTTTTATACGAAAAATATCGCATGATTTATGTGGCCCATATTAGTAGCTACGTTTTAAATCGTGTCGTGATTTAGAAAATTCAATTCAGCATTCCTTTTTTCAAGTGTTAGTTATTTTAGAAGACTTGGTTTGTTTTATTTGCCATCAAATTAGGTTAGAGTAATAACAATATCTAAAGTTAGACTACAAAATGTTGGTTTAGGATATTTTGTACACGATCCGCCACCAAAATTTTTGTACTCAGATTGGGCACAAAAGAGTACCTTTTCCGTTAAGACAGTGCACGGTAAAGCATTGGATATTCTTTCGATCTATTCCAGTTCTGTGAATAAGTTGTATATTTTCTTATATGTACTTACTGATCTGATGATTATTCTCGAGCTAAAAGGTTCGCTTACCTGAAACAAAGAATAATAATGATAGATTACTCATCCTCATGAATAAGTCAGGAAATAAGCTCCTGGCGCTTACGATTCGGTGAATAAACAGTCTTGACAGTGTCAGAGGATAAAGCAGTTTCACGAATTGTGTATATTTTTACATTTTGAACATATTTTTTGTTGATACAGTACACTACATCATTTATATACTCTCTTAAAAGTATATATAGTACCTACCACGAAATTAACACGGCTTTAGCCTTTTCTTCATCATCACATATCGGTAAAACTCAAATGTTATATTTCTCAGTAAAAATGGCTGAACATATGTCTTTGTCAACGTTGACATCTTGATCACAGCAGTTCTACATTACAGATATTATTACTATACAATTGATGGGCGTCAAGTCAGATGTTTATTATTTATACAACTACAACAAAAATTTATACAACGCTGATTACATTAAGTAATTGCACAAACCTGTGCAAGGTACTTAATAAGCTACAGTACAATATAAATTTACTGCACTCAAGTTATTCGACCCACATTCAGTCTAAAATTTAGATTAGTGGGTTTATTATTAATATTTAATGAGTATTTATGACCCAACATTTTCCTGTGCCACATAAATTATTATCTGACTTTTTATTATCCTCTTAACTTTGCTGATCCTAAATTTAAAATAATTAATATCAAATTTTAATTATTTGCTCATTAATGTAAAGGGAATAAAGGTATAATAAAAGCGAAATAATAAGCTACCGGTAATCGCAACAAAAGCTTGGTTTTGTTAAGGCCTACTTACTTTTGTGACAATGTTTGGTTTAACGCGACGGCGGTTTTATTGACCTTTAGGCTTATTAAGGAATATTTCTACTCCAAATTTACACATCCAATTTACACAGTTATCCAATATAATGTAATCCGGAAAATTCAAATTGCGAATTTCAAAGCACAAAATACATGTTCTAAGCTAATCTGATAACATGTAAAAGCCAGGACAATAAAGGTTGAAGATTCTGGAGACTTACATCATGGCTGTCAATGTCTTTATAATACAATGTGACAAACAAGAAGGTAGATAGTCGTTTCTTCCTAAAACATTAAACGAGCAATATTTAACTTCACATTCCGGTCTAAAAAATGCGTACAAAGAAATCTCCTCTCGTATTGGTATACTTAGGTATTTGAAAAATTATGAAATTCTTTACCTTTGTTAGTTTAGTTCATAGATAAGAGTTTGTTTTAATATGACAACAAATCCATTTATTTATTGTTATTTACATCTCAAAAAAGGGTACCTACATATTTTTTGCTTGTATTTATTTTAGTATGCGACATTTTTAGTAGTTCAATTCCACGAATTGTTTACCTCTGTTAGTTTCTACACATGAACAAGACCTAGATCATCTTTTAAAACACGTTCAACAAAATTCCTTACAAGATAATTTTCAGCAAGATTTGCCTAATATTATCATATTATAGCAGCCAGTATATCCTCATAATTAAAGATAATTTATACTACTACTAGCTCGATGATCAAATAATAACTTACATGAGATTCCGTTGCTTTCACAACCTTACTTTAAAGGAAAATTATGGACTCAATATATCAAACTAGTGTTATCTTAATACATTTTTTTCATCATTCACTCATCATAATTGATAACTACTAGCATGTAGTAACTAGTGAAACTTGTTTCCATACAATTTTATTAATAATTTATTGTTGGTTCAAACGTTATGCACATAAAGTACCGAGACGGACTTAATGCCTAAAGTCTTCTCTAAAAGTCAACCTTCGGGTGATGCAGAGCAAACAGGAATTAGGTGCATTAAAAATTAGTTTCTTAAATATGCAAATAAATATCAGACAAACAATATTTACAAATAGTAAATGGCATGAAATACACATTTATTACATATACACATACATAGATATAAACACAAACGATTTAGATTTTTCACTACGGGCAAGTTGTTTGTGACAATTGTTTGAGTGTTACTCCCTACTACTACTTCTTTAACTTTAAATGAGTAACGATTGGTGGACATCCTGATTTCGAGAGGAAGCGCATTCCAAAGAAAAACAGACTGAACGATGAAAGAAGAGCCTATAAACTCTGTTTAAGCTATTTGTTTTAATCATTTATAAAGTCCGCTTAAAACCCACAAGCAGAGTTCAACTTTTAACATTACTTTTACTTTTCACAGAAGAACCGTTTCTGTGGCTAATAAATTAAAGGAATCAAAATAGTGAGTAGAATGTGTTTTAAAACTTTTAAAGTACTAGTTTTAACGCAGTGTTAGATACTTGCGTAAAACTAATAAAAACTAAAAGTTTAGACAGAACGCGCCACATAATTAGTTTGTTTTTCGGACTTGAATTGAATATTTAAGTATCGTTTTTTCACTGAAAACTCATATCTCAAGCTCTTGTTATTGGCGGCAGGTACATGTGTATAGTCATCTTAACCAATCTTCTCTTTCCCCAGTAGTTTACAACGATATTAATATACCATATTCGAGTAATGTCAAAAAGAGTTTTTATTGATTGTAACTTGTCCTGGAGCACTCACGTTACTGAGGTGAGCAGGAAGGTATTTGGGGCATATCATTCGCAGGACCCGACGGCATTCCGGGCCGAGCGTGGGTTCTCGCCCTTAAGGCTCTCGGGCCCGGACTAATAGGGCTCTTTAGCGCATGTTTAGAGAGGGGCCAGTTTCCGAAATTGTGGAAGACGGGGAAACTGGTCCTCATCCAGAAGGCGGGGCGCCCAGCAGACTCACCGTCTGCCTATCGGCCCATCGTGTTGCTCGACGAGGTGTGTAAGCTTTTTGATAACCAATTTCTCCACTGTGGATGCAATCATGTGCGTAAGGGCCCTGGCGGAGGAAGCAGTATCCCGGGATGAGGTGATGTTGGCGGTATCTCTCGACATCCCCAACGCATTCAACACCTTGCCCTAGAGTTGCATCAGAGAGGCGCTCGTTTTTCACGGAGTGCCTCTTTACCTTCGCCGTATTGTCGGGGCATACTTATCGGAGAGAGCCGTAATCTACCCGAGTCGGGCAGGATATGGTCAGCGAGAGATGTCGTGCGGTGTTCCACAAGGTTCGGTGTTAGGGCCATTCTTGTGGAACATCGGATACGACTGGGTGCTTCGCGGACTGCTTTTGGGAGGTGTAGCCGTCACTTGCTACGCTGACAACACCCTCGTGACGGCGCGAGGCAAGACGCACCGCGAGGCTAACATAAAAGCCACGCCCGGTGTCGCTCAAGTCGTTGGAAGGATCCGGCGGCTAGGTCTGGAGGTGGCCCTTCATAAATCCGATTTCATTTGTTTCCATGGGCCTCGGAAAAGGCCTCCAGCTGGATTTAGCCTTATCGTGGGAGGTGTTCGCATCGGCATCGAGCCTTCGATGAGATATCTTGGGCTTATACTCGATAGTCGATGGGATTTCGGATACCACTTCCGGAATCTGGCTCCCAAACTTATGAGCCCAACTTAGGGGGGCCCGACACCTCCTGTAGGAGACTCTACAATGGCATCGTGCGGTCCATGGCCCTTTAGTGGATTGCTCAGCGTAGACGCAACAACGGAGTGACCTCGCGGCGGCTATTGGAGTGGGAAGCCTCTCACTGGAGACCATGGTTCTGTCCGTGGTTCAAAGTGAGAGCGCGTGGGAATCCGCTGCCTCTTTTTGTGAGGAAGTGATGTTAGCTAAAGAGGCAGCGGAAAGGGAACGGGAGAGGGCTAGTACTCTCCCGTCCCGAAGGAGAGGCACCAGGCGCCATGAGCGCTGGCCTGGGGGTAACGAGTGAGGCTGCCCGTTACTCTAGCAGAAGCAGGCCTGAGACGGTGGCGCGCCGTGTTCCGCGCGTGCCTCTCTACACTGAAACGGGGTAAGGCCCAGCGCTCGCAAGGGCGTGGCTGCCTTTTGTTTAAGAGGCGGCCAAGGTCTGCCAGGGTTCTCGGGAACTTCCTTCCTAGGGCATACCCGAGTCCCTGGCAATAGACTTATTTATGACGGAACACCGTGTGGTTTTAGTCGGTTCGATTCCGACATACCACTTCACTGGCAGCCCCAGTGGAGTGATGACCCGAGGGGGTTTCCACACGATAAAAAAAAAAAAGGTACTACTCCTTTTTTTTTGGATAAGCGCGTCTCTCATACAAACAAAATCCGCATTCGAATCCATTTATTGCTTCTCGAGATTAACTTTCTCGAACGGAAATGGACGTTTGCCGAGATCTTTTTAAATTATGTAAGTAGTACTAAGTAGTACCTGGGCAACCATGATTGGCTCAGGGTTTTTTTTTGTTGTAAAATCGCACTTTTTTTTCGAAAGATACCTACCACCTACATATACAATTAACTTAAAATGTAAAACATTAACTAAATACAACATTTGGTTTAAACCCTTAGAGCCGTTTCCGAGATACACGAAATATAGGTACATATTGTTCATTTAATTCTTAAATATCGGAGACTTGCATAGCGACCGCAAATAGCCACATGAATGAATACTTATGGACTTGCTTATAGAATTTAACACTGTTAATCATAATTAAATAAACCTTTAAAATTTTATTTTTTAGTAACATAAGCAAGTATTGTTAAAAACATTGCGAAATGTACTTTTGATTTTCTAACGAATATCCTACACAATCTAAAGCTTGTGTTTCTACTCTCTTAATTAGCTAATTATTTTAGGTCATATCTTGATTACGCGATTCCGTAGATTTTAGGCCAACTTCCCTATTGCTAATCAGTTTTGTCTTAGCGTAGATGGTTGCAAAATTAAAGATAATAACGCATGATATGATTCCACGATATTAGCAATGACTGGCTCTTCTCAATATTTTCGTAATAGCAGTAACACCTGACGCCATCTTTTATTATTACAGTGATAATTTTCCTTTTGAACTACCGCCATCTATTGCAATATGTTGTAACAAATAGTAACCATCGCCATCACTGAAGCTATCTAAAGGAGGCTAAGCGCTATCTCGCGGGTGGATTTAAAACTACCAACAGAATTTGTACACCAAACATATGAAAACGAAAGCTTTTACCAGATGGCGCTGCAAGAGGTTACGCCATTGTAGTTTCTTGAAAATGGAATAGGTGTCGCCACCAAAAAAATTTGAGAGGGACATTCGACCGTATTTCAGTAAATAAATAATTATTATTATTACCAACAATAAAGCCCGGTGACAGGTAGGGAAAAACTTGATAGCCCTAAAGCTAATCTATAGTAAATGGAAAATCTGTTGACAAATAGAGCGAGAAAGATAGTGAACAATTTTTCTTTATAAAAATTCAGTAACCTGAATACCAAAACAGTATCTGTTGATTGATTGTACCATTTATTTCAGGGCACGAAAGGTCACCAAGATCGCTTTCTTCAAATTTCCCATTTGGCACTGTTTTATAAAAAACAATCAATATAAGATGTAGCTACACTAAATAATGTATGTAACATTATATTATATTCCTAGATTCTTATTCAAGGGTTTTATTTATTTAGAGAATACGCTATTTACACAGGTTCTCGCTCAATAGTACAACCCTTGAACCAATCACGCTACCTTAATATTACTGATTAAAAATCGGGCAGCCATATTAATTATTACAGTATATTTTATTCTTGTTACAAAAACAGATAAAGAGCATTTATTCACGGTGAATGGGTGGAGAACATAAATTGCAATTGGAGAGGAGCACTTTTCATGTTATCGTAGGTAATAAATAACATAACTGAACACTACAGGCCATCGTATACTTGCATTTTTGTAGATTTTAACACTATTGCATTGTACTACATAAATGGCTATGAAATAGTACGCGGGGTGCAAAATTAAGAAAATTAAAAATAAATTTATTACAGTCCGGTTGCGCGTTATTGGGTTCTATTTGAAGAATGCTTGGAAAGAAGCTAGACGAACATAGGGTGCGAGTGAGATACTTAGCCTTATACAGAAACCAAGGTGTGAGAAAGAGACAGAATAAATCTGACAGTGAGACCGGTTTTGAAACATTTAGTTTCAAATAGTCTCAATGTCAAAAAATATCCCGTTCTAATTTTGGTGTTTTCGTCGTAAAAAAGAAAGGGGCAGGTTTTCAGTTCGTCTTCATCTTCTTATATAAATATATCACCTCATCACTCGAAGATGGCTGCTGCAATATGAAACCGGTGTACCGGGTACCGGAACCAATCAATAGTAAGTATTTCACAAGTGGCGATACGATTACATGAGAATGCATTTGGTTAACTTGAGCTGAAAGTGAACCTGGAGATCTTCGCAACAATCAATGTTCCTGCATCGGGGAAAGTTATATTTTGAAGGTGATGAGCAATTGATATTAAGCTATTGCAACAAATAAATTAAAAACGAACCACTCAAAATCAAAAAAATTAAAGATTTTGTTCGTCCATTGTGAACGGATTTCAATCATTATGTTTTCATTGAATTGGTGAAAACCACACAAATCTAAATAAGGTAACCTTATTTAGATTTCTGGTTTGCACTACACATATTTATAGAAAGAGGTTGAACTGAAAGGTTGGTATTACTCTGGTTATTATATCCCATTATATTAGGTATTACTCCTGGTCGTGGGGGACTTTACAAACTCACAAACTACGGACACAAAGAACACCTAATATAATGGGATATAATGGGATACCATTAATATGATAATTTTAACCGATTATTTTCTACAGAAATTTGCCAATCTATTTATTAAACTTTCCGCTCCCATTTAATTTGTGTATAGATCACGGAGTTGTCCATGATCTCATTGAACAAAGGAAAATCATCTTAAATTCTTAAACTGTGAAAATTAAATTATTTAATGGCTGTAAACGAGCTTATGTAGTTAGGAATCTCTAGTTGTTAGTGTAAACTGTGAGCTTATTATAAATATACGCTGGATGTTTATGTAGCTGATAAAAATGCTTAGAAAAAAATATTAGAAAAAAATAAAATTTTCGTCATGGTCTTTAGATTCTGCTTCTCTTTTTTTAATTTTCACTTATGTACTAGTTTTAGTTTTCTTCTGACATTATATATTCTTTACGTAGATTTTTTTATAAATGTAATCAGGTACTGATATTGATGATATGACATGAATTTTAATGTTTCATTTTGAAAATATGGAATTGTACATGAAAACTGTGTAGTCAATATTATTAAGTTATATTTTTAAAATATGTAAGATGGGTCAAGTTAATATTAAAGGCAATAGCCTGACTGTTCTGAATATGTTATGCTCGCCTAGAAGTCCTGCAAATGGTGGCATCAGGTCATATAGCTCCCTTCAATATGGTTGTCTTGGATAATGGCTGATGCGTGCGTCATGTTGCAATGGGTGCTGTAAGTTTGGCCTTACCGGAACTACTAACTAGAGTATTCATTAGCGGGAGTATTTATAAATATGTTTCAACATTACATTATCTTACATATATTTTTCACATATAAGCAATATTCCCATGAAATAAAAAAAAAAACATGTTGAAAAAGAGGGTCCAGTGTCCTTCTAGAGACTAATTCTGACTCGACGCTCCTGTAATTGGTGTTATTGAAATAAAATATTTTGATTTGATTTTGATGTGACTATATGGAAGGTTTGTCATAACATTAAAAATATTTTAATATTTGTTTTTATGTTTTATTTATTGCAGCAGGGGTACCTACCCCACTGCATTTCTATGTGATATTATGTCCTTTTTGTAGCAAACCTTTTTTATTATTTCAAAATAATTTTAAATGTCACCGTTTTAATGAGGTCAGTTAAGAAGTCCCCAAAACCGATTTACTTCATAAAATGTTTAATGATAGTATTCGAAGCGTGGTTGTGTAAGAGCAGCAAATGGCGGACTTTTATCTGTACTTACACTAGAGACAGTACATTAAATCTGGCAATTAACGCTAGAAAATTTAAAAAAACATTAGGATAAAAATTATATCAATCATTATTCTATTGTACTTTCTTCACTTCCGTCATTAAAAAATTACAAACAAAAGCACAACAACTCATAGCAACAAAACATACAAAATACTACCAATCCATAATGTTATAAATATTGCCGATTTTTTATATCGATATTGCGGTGACGTCAATGTGCCGACACTAAAAGTCAGTCACACGTCTGTAAAACTCGCATACAGAAACATTTTAATTTTGGTCTCACGAAAATCACGAGACTGTTCGTCTATTACATACTATGTTTATGGTTTAACCTTATGTACGTATAATATGGAATATAATAAAATTTATCTATAGCATCGGTCTTTACTACTACTGAAGCTAACAACGAAACAGGTATTTTCATAAGTAAAGATACAGACCAAAGTTATACATCTAAAACTACGAATACATACTAGTTTTATATATAAAACTACTAAAGATATAAACAAGAGATTGTGAGTTAAGTAGTTGGCACATACTTCACAAAACTCTCGTAAAGCTATCTATCAGATAGACCTACTGAAGTTTTCGTAAGTTGCTACAGTTTGCGCCGAAACCAGACACGGAAATCCACACTCATTGGCCAACTTTGTAATACCAAACGAACACTTCGTGCAGTAGGGACAGTTCTAGCCTATATGGAAATCACTAAGCCGCTTACAAACACAGGTTGGCCGTTGCGAACATAATCTCACTTAATGGGACACAGTCGAATCGCTCTGGATCTAGTAGAAATAATGGTAAACCGCAGTAACTTTTCACGGTCTTGATAATATTGGTATAGCCGTGAGTCGGGCAAATATAATATAGTAAATGCACGTAGCGGAACGTAGCGAACATGCGATAAAATACTCGTGATGTGCTATATAATGACGCCAATAAATTCATGGAAAACGGAATTCTAAGAGTTGAGATTTAAGGTGTGTCCTGACCTAATTAGATGCGGCTGTACATTACGCCAAGAAGTAATAAATGACAAAGTTAATCCATGTTAAGAAACATCTGCTTGTTTTAAAAAATAACATTGCTTTTAAAATAATCTTGTTTATGTGTTTGTGTGTCTGTTGCAAAAAACTGTCTTTAAAATGAGGTTATTCTACACACCGCCCCATCGAAAACCCCGGTGGGGTGACGGCCCGAGGGGGTTTCCACACGCACAAAAAAAGGCACAACACGTGCGTGAATGTATTAATTATTTAAACAACATGTCAAGTTTAAATACGAGATCTATGTGCGCATTTTGTTTTTAAATTAAATGATAAAGTTTCGCGTTGGATTTGACTTATTTATATTCCAAATACCCACACAGAAGAGAGTGCGCGGGCAAGACTAACTTGAGAGATAGGATAATTTACATATTTTATTGCAAATTACTTAGTCACAGCAACGCGTGGCTTGGTAACTAGTGTAATATAATTTCTTGCCAATGACACCACCAAACGCCAAAACGCGAATAAAAATATCCATAGATCATGCCACTATGAAAAGTTACAGTTACTTTATGGTTTTCTGAAAATAACTACAGTATGGGGTCATTCATGAAAGGAGTGTACAGGTTTTAAAGGGTCGGCAATGCGCATTCGAGTTCTCTGGAATTGCAAGCCTCCATAGGCTACAAGCGGGCCGTATGCTTGTTTGCCACTGACATGTTGTAATAAAAAAATATAAAATTTATGAGCATTGCATCTATAAATTAATGAAGCGGCGGTGGCGTAATGGCTAATGCGTCGGACTTGAGATTAAGCGGTTGTAGGTTCGAATTCTACCCAGCACATTTACGACGTAAACATACTAACACAAGCATTCAGTAAAATAAATTAAACTACAATTGAAATCATAAAGTCTTAGTTTTGCAGTTTTGTGACGCATTCATTTTAATTTAAAAACAAACATGGGAAGAAAAAGTTAGAGTTGTGATTAATCAAGATTGTAAATAATGTTTCGAAAAATTGTTTAATTTAAAAAGAATGATCACAAAAACGATAGACTATGGCCGCTTACATGATAGATTATAATAAAACGAGGTCTAAGGTTATGTAAACAGTAGACCTCGTTAGCAGGTGGTTTATTTAAGTTATCACTACATATTATAAAACAAAGTACCCCCGCGTCTGTCTGTCTGTTCGCGATAAACTGAAAAACTACTAAACGGATTTTCATGCGGTTTTCACTAATAGACAGAGTGATTCATGAGGAAAGTTTAGTTTTATAATTTGTACCCGTGTGAAGCCGGGGCGGGTTGCTAGTAAGTTTATATATGTTCACATAACCTTATTTAGAGCTGTTATTTTATTAACCAAATATGATCAAAATCAGTCTAATAATAGCGTAGTTTTTTTTAAGGGTTATCTAATACGCATTCTTTTTTTACACAAGTACCAAATTCTTCGTAGTCGAGTGGTAATCCCAGTCGAGATAGCCAGTAATTTTTATTTATTTAAAAACATTGTAATGAAACATTTTCGTCTCATTAAAATGCCAAATATTCAAACCGACATGAGAGTTCCTTAATAAGTGACAGTGAGTAGGTACATTTAAAAGCGGGCGGTGAACCTATTGACAATGTTATCAGCTCGCACGTGAACTTCATTCCTGATTTTCGCGTTTGATACCGCTTAAACTTCCTTTTTCATCTTTTACTACAATCGAGGAAATTGACTGATATATTCAAAAGGCAACGAGCATTCAACGAAAAGAGTATATTTTACATACAAGCTTGAATGAAATACAGCCCGAGTTATGCTTCATAAAGCATTTACATTATTTTCTTGCATTATATTCACATGGTTGTTCTCGCTTCTACTTTTTTGATAAATGACTACTTTTGTACACCTGCGAACAAAATGCAAGTCGTATTCGTCAACCGTGTGCATTACGGTGCGCGCCAATTAGCGTTATTTTCTGTGTCAGAAACAGAGGAATCATAATCGGATTACGGGGTAGGCGAGTGCCTGGCTCGGACAGGTGGACGGGCGCGCGCAGCATGACCGCAGTGCGCTGGGCGGGCGGCTGCGGTCGCATCTCGCGCCCCGATTTGCTAATTAATTCCGAACGCATACCGGCTTTAGGCACTACTTAAACACACACACGGCTCTTCAGCGACGTGACGCACGCGCTATCATCCCCGAAGCCACTCCTGTCTAATGCCGCAATTCGCCTACATGACCTAAGGCATTACCATAAATAGAAGAGGGAACCCTTGTACATGTTCATATTAATCTCAGGTAAGTGCGTCTCTGGTGAAACAATATCCCCGCTTGCACGGTAATATACGAGTATTTATGGCAAATATTTCCTGTGCGCCACAGAAAAATACTCACAACTGGACCACTACTGCACGTAGTCAAATTATGTTTTTTATTGAAATGTTTGAACAAGAATAAGTAATATATATACTACATTTAAACAATACAAAATGAACCTACTCCTAACACAAGCATTTAGCTTAGCTGGAGGGGTTACCAAGAATACTAGTAATGTGTTATCCAAGTTACTAGTATTCTTCATGAGAAAAAATTATATACATAAAGAGTACAAGAAATAAACAAGTTACAACACGGTTGACTATTTTTTAGATAAAATTCACGTCATCACGTGAAATTAACGAATATGAATGTCTTAATTGTGGAGTGGATTTTTACTTCGGGTATCTCGGAAACGGCTCTAAAGATTTTGATAAAATTTTGTATACAGACACAGTTTTGCATTGTAAATTCAACTGCATATAGTTGTATTTCTTGTCAAAACGCAATTTTAGAAAGAAAAAAAAAATACGATTTTACAAAAGCCTCGATCTCCCAGGTACTACATAATTATGATGGTAAATAGAAAGATCTGAGAACAAAAAGTTTAATGTTTTGTTATATAACGTCGATACTAATATAATTACGAGCTAGGGCAGAGACGTCTAGAAGAGAGCGTAACCTGTTCTTATTAAATGTTACATAATAAATATTTTAGCTATTGGAAGGTTGGGCCCATCTTAGGCTCAATGACGATTGTCGCACACACTCACACGAAGGCCAATCCTAGAGCTCACAAAGGGCCCAAATTACACCCACTCCGTTAGCTTGCGCCCATGCCCTTTGTGTTTCGCCATATTGTGCTGATCGAATTCTCTGTCTCCGTTTGCTTTTGTATTTATGCGCACTAAGACATATATACACCTTAATGAAACAAGATGTTTCTTGATCCTACCAATAATAATCACTACTTTGGTATCTTTTAATTACGAGTGAAACAATGTGTGTTAAAGAAGCCATAGCAGCGTATCATTTAATTAGAGGTTGGAATTTCATAATCCATGATCCTGAAAAGTCTCACTGCCTTAGGAAACTCGCACGCAATCCTCTTCCAGTACATTCTCATTCCTAAACAAAATCCAAGGATTGGATCCTTGCACTTTGCAAGCAATAAATATATTTACGGTAAGTGAAATAGAAATCTAAATGAGTGCATTTATCTTCATCAATATAACTCACCGCAGAATTGTTTCGAGAAACAACTAAATGAGATTGTCATTTAGTTGTTTCGCACAATATAGTCCTACACTGAACGGCGAATTAAAAAAGTTTCTTTTGTGAAAATAAAAGTTACGGATTGTTTCAGTTCCAGTGCTTGATGTACCATCAGCCAAATATATCGTCTACCGCCCTACGGTTGAAGATCATTTGACATCATAAAACAACAAGGTTGATTTTCCCGTTCAATAATATTTTGACAGTTCATTTTTAGAGATAGATTAAATTTTATTGCTATTGTGATTACACAGAAACTTTTGTCAAAAATGGTAGACCATTTTCTTTATCCACTGTACCTATCAAATGTGACCGTGAACAAAGGTAAAAATTAAGATCTATTGTAGAAAAATAATAAGAAGGGATGATGGCGATTCTAATAATATAAATAGAATGGATGTGAATAGCTGTGTCGGGTGAAAAGAGAAATTGATTCTTGTAATAAAAGTGAAATAATCCACGAAATTACATGCGATGAATAATGTACGCATAGATATTGTAATAGTCCATTGTGCCAAACACAAATAAGTTTTCCCTTATCTCGCACGAAGCTTCGTGAAGCCGCAGCGAGACAATAGAATATGTTACTATTCAGAGTCGAAAGCAATTGAATATTGCGATCCGGTATTAGATGACCTTGTGCCATGCTGTATCGGCATTTCGATGGATTCAATCGACCAATGGTCACTGACCATACACAGCACTGCACCTATCTAGTGGTCACATAATTGAAATATACGTAGGCACCGATAAAATACAGACAGATTATTAAGAGTTATATCAGTACTGTATCTTGTTCCGTGCATATCTTGAGACGTACATAAATATATATGAAAATAATAGGTATAACAGTGAAAAGTGGGTATGTATATGAAAATTTATATTATATAATAGTGGTTGAATATTGAAATGATAATTCATAGTAGTCGTAATATATAATATACATACATATAATATATGTCGCACGCCGGCCCTGACTGTTAGCACCAACACGTGTCGGTATGATGAATTATTTACTAAGTAATATAACAACTCGTCTAAGGATGGAATATCGTTATATTATATGTCTGCAAGGTCTTCCTGTTATTTCATGAATAAAAATAAAAGTGATGGCTACACCGTTCAGTAGAAGTAGCAAGATTTTAACGTTAAATAGGAATTTATTGAAAGTGTGTAAATCTTCTCACGGTGCCATTGTATGTTAAAAATATTGATATCTTTACGTATCTGGCCAGTTTTTTTAAAACAGCCCTGACTCGCGATATACTCATGTCTTTTACTTAAATTTACTTCATATTAAAATTTGTGTATATATTATATTAATCTGTACTTACTTAAGTATAAACGTATCATAATATAAGAAAAGTACAAGTGACGTTGCCATTTGTACTATCTAACTACACCATCCGCACAGTACACACACTTGCACACTTGCAGCTGAAAAATATGTCAGTTTATTTTTTTTATTCTTCATAATGTACCCGTAAACATCGGCATACGGTTTTGCTAAATTGTCGGGACTATTAATCGACTTAAGCTGACGACAAACGTCATAAAACTATTAAATTATCCCTATGGCATGAACATCATTATGTTTGACCAGAGATGAATAAATTAATAGTAAAACTATTTTTTAAACAAGCTTTTATACAAACTTAGTTTTATTTTAGTGTAGATTTAATGTTTAAAAAAGTACTCCTCAAGACGAATCGATCGAGCCCAAACTCGATTGGTTTATCTTGTGTATTGTTTTTTGTGATTGGTTTATCAGAAGATCTCCATGGTACCATATTATTGTAATGTCACCGAAGATACATATGTGAACCAAATTTGAGCCCAATCGGACATCAGGAAGTGGTTCTAACTTAGCTTCCAAGATTCGTGCCGAACACACAAACAAACATTGCAAGTTGAAAAATAAAAATTAAAGTTTAATAAAAGCTCTTAAAAATACGCAAGAAATGAATTTCCTTTCCTGAATATAGTATGTGTATATAATAAATGGGAGCATTAATAACGGCAGTCGTAAGCTAGTGGCAGTATTCGTGGTTTAATGAAAGCCCGTCTAGAGTTTCGGAAAAGTTTAAAAGGCGTGTTGAGGTGGTGCAGGTCGAGAGCGCGTCATAGCCTCTTGACCCCGTCGCGACGAGATCGCGACCGCGACAACGTCCGTAAGGCTGTGTCTAAACCTTTCAATTATTTCAGGTTTCTGTATATAAATAAAGTATATAAAATAGTATTTAGAGAACGTAATGTACTAATCTGTGATTAATTTTTAATTGACCATGGAAATCTACTATATTGAATATTCGTATGTAGCGCTGAGAAAAAATAACTGATTAACATTTTTTTTTATTCGATAAACAGGCGATTTAAGCTTAAAAAAATATATTTAACTGGCACTTAATTTCGTAATATACTCGTATGTACTCGTAGTTTATTATAATGCTTCTGTAACACAATACATGATCTAACATTGTTTATGGGAGTTTAATACCTTAAGAAATTAATGAGCCGATGATTTGGAAAATAAAATAAAAAAAGATCGAATTCCTGGGATGTGCATTGTTCGCAATCATAACAACTATAGATCGATTCGTTTACATATTTGTGTGTTGTAATATATTTAGTTTTATATCTTATGTTTATTATAATTCAAGCGTATGAATATAACAAGGATATTGAAGTAAATAATTAAGATTTTTTTTTATAAAATAAATTAAACTAAAAAGCCATCCTTCGGCACGTATGGGCCGGCTCGACCGGAGTGATATACCTTAAAGGCCGGCAACGCACTTGTGACTCTTGAGATGCAGGTGCCCATGGGCGGCGATAGTCACTTACCATCAGGTGACCCGTCTGCTCGTTTGCCCCCTATACCATAAAAAAAAGATCGCTAGGTTTTTTCATTGGCCAGTGTAACTTGAGCTGTTATAGTATAGACTTACGTACTATGATAGGTCAACACAATAATACTGGACGCGTGTAACTTGATGTAGCCGTTTTCTCGTAATTTTTTTAATTTATAAGACATATTCTTTATAAATTTTAGCTTTCTTTTCTTTTAGCACTTCTTTAGAAAGCTAAAATTTTTAAAGAATCTATAAAAACATATTTCTGAATTATTTTCCTAATTTCCCGTCAATGCTTTCCCGAAATTATCTTAAAAAGGGCTATAAATAATTCTCGTCACGAATCAATATATAGATAGTGAACTCTATAACACGTGTAGAAAATGTTTATAACCAAATTTGTTAATGCGAACATAATAAACAATTACCTAAAAGTAATATATCTAACATTACAGCATTTCTTCACTTCCTCATAACGAGAGTTATCAGTATACTTAAATGCTTAAAAGAACCATCCTCCGCGCCTTTTCCCAAGTAAGTTAGGGGCGGCTTTCAGTCTAACTACGAAACAGCCGAACTTATATATTTTACTTGAAGCGACTGCCATCAGACCTCCACAACTCCAAGTACTAGGCGATATCAAAGTTCTGTAGTTAGACCAGGTTGTCTGTCACAGATGGCATCCGAGACCGACGGCTTAACGTGCTCGCCGAGGCACGGAGGGGTCTCAATGTGCTAAGAATGGTCACACATCTTAAGACTGACCTGGCTGGTATTCATTAACCTTGTAATGTGCTAACCTACTCGGTTACCACTTTGCCACAAGCAACTCTATTGCATAAAAGAACCATCAATGCTTTTAAGAAGTTATAGGATTTTGCCTTTATAGGTCAATCGATGTGTTCTAATAACTGAACTATTTACGTAAATTTTTGGATAGTGCATATTTGTACTAAACCACCCACACCCTTGCAAACACTACGTTGATTAATCTATCTAATACTTTTAAACAAGCAATTCTTGTATATATGTATTTATAATTTGAATCTCGGAAACGATTTTCATGAAATTTAGTATGCAGGGGGTTTCGGGGGCGATAAATCGATTTAGCTAGGTTTCATTGTTAGGAAACGTAAAAAAAAACCGAGCTAAGCTCGGTAATCCAGGTACTATATATTAAACACACGGGATCGAAATCGACTGTAATTATAAAATATAAATATGCAAATTATTATTAGGTATTGTGTCTGTGTGCGAGTTGTTATTGTTTTACACAGAAAAGGCTAGACAAATTTAAATGAAATTTAGAATGGAAACAGCTTAAATATGGAATAACACACAGAGATCCACTCAAACGATTACTAGTTAAAATGATTAAGATCAATAAGTATTTATCACAGTATTTTATTTAATGAATAATACAACCATTTGATAAATGACTAATTTGTATATAACTTTGATAGAAACGAATAAACAAGTTTATATATGTTTTATAGTTTTGTTGTTAAAAGAAATTATTGTCAAATACATGTAATTGCTTATTAAAATGAATGTTAAGATAGTTACATTAATATTGACAACTTAAACATTAATCCAACAGATATTGTCCTATCCAACCTTCATCTTTCAGGTATCCGCAATTTTCTCATTGTATTTTGTTTCTCTTTAAACGTTATCTTAAATATTACGAATATTTAAGAAAGTTAAATCCGTCCAGAATGTCTTAAGTGCTACGCTTATGTATATGGTTAATCTATACTTAATATAATAAACCTAAAGAGTTTATTATTTGTTTGTAAAATCTCTGAAGCTATCGAAAAAATATTTTTGAATTAGATAGAGTATTCATTAAGAAAGATTATACGGTATGTAACATCACGACACAACCCTAAGGACCGGAGCTGTGACCATTAAACTACAGGGAAGGGCTAGTATTCGTAATGATTAGTAGTTATTTCATATAAGTCTTTGCATGTCACAAAAGGATGAAATACAATGATTAACATGAGTGTAATCAGTATCAATAATGAGATACTACAACTTTATCATTATTCACGTACACGGAGATAAGATTTGTGTGAACGAATTATCGATCTTTGGTGTAGTGAGGCTATTTGTGTTACATAACTGTTTTCGACAGACTTTTTGATGAAGGTAGAAATAATTAATATAAATATAGTATATTAAGACTATTGTTGATAAAGTAGAAAATTTGTTTTGTTGGGACATGTGGCTTTTACTAGAAAACAATTCTTATGATAGGTATTTTATCTTTCCAAGGGAATCACGTTGTAAAAATTTTACAAAATATAATTAAAGACAGACAGAAGACAGAAATCGACGGGCCTGTTGGTCTAGTGGTTAGTGACCCTGTCTGCTAAGCCAGAGGTCGTGGGTTCGATTCCCACCCAGGACAAACAATTGTGTGATGAGCACGATAATTTGTTCGGTGTCCGGGTGTAATTTATCTATAACATGTATGTATTTAGAAATACATAAGTATGTTTGTCAGCTGTCTGGTTACCATAGTACAGGCTGTGCCTAGTTTGGGATCAGACGGCCGTGTATGAGATGCGTGGAGTTATTATATTATTATAAAAAGAAAAAAGATTTTCTTTAAGTTAAGTTTTTCATAAGGAGTCACCTTATGAAAAAAGTATATGATAACTTATAAAAAATATAGGTACTTTACATTTAAACATAGTGTATGTATTTACTATTAGTTTAATAACATTGATTTGAGTTGGAGCTTAGTGCAAGAAGCTTATGTTTAACGGTACTTATGTACATACAAAGTTCTATAGAGTTTTTACAAGTGAAACTTCTTTAGAATCGTTGTGATTTGAAAATTAGATGAAACGAAAAAGCGACACCAAAAAGAGACAAACATATTCATAAATAGGATTTAGCTTGCGAGAGAATGAGATAGAATACAAGTATACAGCGTTTCCTATAATCTTTGTCATTGCGCGTGCGTACTACGAAGCCTTTAGAAAATGCGTCATAATCAACGTGTTGTATCATTCACGTTTACCATTTTTGTGCATTTGCGTATTAAAATTCGTTACTTAACTAATTCATGTTAATTATTAGACATATTTCTGTTAATTTGACCAATAATTTAAAATAAATTATCTAAAATTAAATTTATTAACATTAGTAAATTATTTGTGTTGATTTTACTTTTTATTTGTCATTCTCTCGTAGGCTTACCGTTTACCGGTTTACTTTTCTGAAGTTTCACTTCAGCCGTATGTGAATTGCACATCAACACTATTTTATTTACATATGCGTTTTTCCACAACTTTTTCTATTTCCATTCTAAACAAAATAAAATATACTTCAGTGTTAATAGAGTCACGTATACTATGGGTTTACTTGAACATCTTATAAAAAAGATGTGCTCCATTTACACAATATGTAAATAGAATATTTTATGTTATATTTCAAAGTGAGCATGAATAAATACCTTGCAACTAATGCGACGTTCAAAGTGATATCATAAAACAAATTGCAATTTAACTTAGAGTAAACACAAAGTTCTTGAATAAAACATCAGTATATTCCATGGTCCAGCGTGAGTTTATTTCGCTACTGTGTTCTCCGACAGCTAAAGCTACTGTCACGACAACAGCACTGATATTAATTATCTTTTGAAGTTAATAATTAACTTTAAAGTTACTCGTGTGCTGAGTTTGGCACTTCATACGAAGTAAATTTAATGTTGCAATTATGTATCTAGAATGTCGATCGAGGTCCATAAACTTATATTATTAAACCGAAACATTGAATATGATTAAATTCCAAGATGCCAGGAATTACTCTTGAGGAATTCCATTAACTATTACAATAGGGAGTCATACATAGGTGTAGTTTTTGAAAATCACTACATATTATAAAACAAAGTCCCCCGCCACGTTTGTCTGTCTGTTCGGAATAAACTAAAAAACTACTGAACGGATTTTCATGCGGTTTTCACTAATAGACAGAGTGATTCATGAGGAAGGTTTTGGTGTATAATTTGTACCCGTGCGAAGCCGGATTGCTAGTACTCGTATATTTTTCACAGGATTCAGTTTCGCAAGATGCATTATGTTAGACGAAAGATGACGTCATAGAGCTGTACGACGTGAAACTAAATCTAGAGTAATTAAAGCTACAAGTGTTCGAAACTTGCATAGTACATGTACCTATTAATATATACACAAGTAGGCATTATCGCTCGCCGATCTGGCTGGGCTCGGTTGCTCACCGAGCTCGGCCGTCCGTCCGGAAAACTAAATGGGCTTAGTCAGTATTATTGAATATAGTAGAATTAATCAATCCTTAACTAATACTACAAATTTCAATACATATATATATACATTCAATAGATTTCATATTAAAACGGGTTTCAGCCAATTCTTCTACTGTTTTGACGTTATTATAGTTAACGTGTAGTTAAAGTGTAAAAAAATAAAAGAATTATCTTTACCATAACTCAATATTAAGACATTATTTTTATCCGACTCCAAAAGAAGAGGTTCTGAATTCGACTTAGGTGCAAGTCGGTTATATATACATTTTTTTAAGATCATTATTTGTATTCCTATTAACGAAATAAGATGTTTAGTGAAAACAATAGGCTTGTTTGACGACTCATTTAGTTGTCTTTGTTGTAAAAAAATTTAACAGAATTCTAAGTATTACGGCTTAAGGTTAGTACGACGTTTTAGGGTTGGATATGTAGAATTTCAACAATCAGGCTCACGGATGTTCAATGAACCAGCGTGATATTTGGTTTTTGTACCACCAAGAGATTCGTGTGCACATAATACGTCACACTCTATTTGGTTCACAAGCCGATTTCTTTTTAATATTTGCAGATACCACTGTCAAAGTAGAGTTTGGAGACGGGCGAGGTTCAATTGCTTTGTGGGCTTTTGGTTCTTAAAACAATTGTTTATTAGCGAACTTTGATTGAGTATCTCGTCAGACGTTCGTCACTGTCATACTGCTGCAAACGATTTATCACCTATTGTCAACTGCTGAATCCCTAATATCTTAAACCTAAAACATTTGGAGCTGAATGTCGAATACTGCTTGTAATAGACATTCAGCGCCAGATGTTGTATGAATCAAGTTCACTTTATTGCTGTCGTTCGAGGAAGCTTCTTTTATGCACCCCATCAAAAGATAAACGAGATATTTGCTTAAAAAACAAATCAGCAAAATTGAAAATCTTTATCTTTTGAAAGTCAGTTAAAAAAGGACTTTCATAAAAATACATTTGGCTGTATAAACATGAACAAATAATGTTGGCTGAACAAAACGTTTCATGTCAAATTGTAAGCCGCGATATGAACGAAACGGTTGTTTTTGCCATCTAGACGTCGACAACAATAGGAGTTGATGCAGGGAAATTAGTCACGTTGGCAACAGCTGCACGAGTTCCGCAGGGCAACTGCACACTACACCGAGCTCCGAGAACAACACCATTCGCAGAAAAGTAAGAAAACGGACGACCGCACTGTTGTATTTACTTCAGCTTTAAATGTATATATTTAGACGTTACTTAAAATTTTATAGAATAATTTGGTAAGAATTGCGAATTATAAGAAAGATTAAAAATTAATTTTATTTTTTTTAATAAATTCTAATTGAGAAAGGACGATAGTTATTCTTTCATTGAAATAAATTAATAAGAAGAAAGAAGAATTGCGAAAGGAATGGTGATGGTTTAAGCATACTGAAATTATAAGTGAACGAGTCGGTCCGGGTAGGCCCCGAAAAACGTATATTGATCGGCAGTATACTGCAAAAGGGCTGGGGTGCTTGTATCAAAGATCTCGAGAATGTAGAAAAGGCCCAAGCTGTAGGTAAGGATCGCGGTGAATAACGCTCCATCGTCTCTCCCTACCCCGGATACAAATAGGCTGGGAGCATAATATGTATGTGTATACGTATCTTTTTACGTTCAAGTTTGAGTTCACATTAGCTAATTGAAAGCAATTAGCCATTTAAGCGTAATAAGCCCCTCTAATATCTACTAGAAAGACCATAAAACGTATAATATTCTTACATTTCGGACATAGCCGTATAGTCAGTTAACATAAGAGCGGGCGCGAGCGTTTTGTTAAGTGTACGGCGAGGAACGCATTAGGGAGATTAAAACTTGTAAAAGCAAAGAAGCGTATCAACTGTCTTTGCAGTGATACTACGTAACACAACTGCAGACATATGAGACAGGAACACGGCCTGCTCATATACATATATTAAATAATAACTTGTGTCGAACTTCAAACACAGTGAGAGAGCTCCATGTTACAGCAAGTTTCAAGTATGTTCGGTATGAAATTAAACTAAAGAACATTTTGTTCTAGTAACTAAATGGTAACTACATAAAAAAAACTGCAAGTGTACTCTTAAAATAAAATTATAATAGTCATTATGCAGTTATTCCATCTTTTTAGCAACTACACAAAGATTGAAACTTAAGATGAAGATAATATATTTTAACTACTTATTTATATATAAGTCAATCATGTGATACACTGAAAAATAATTAAGGACTATAAGTTATACTAACTTTTAAACTTTTGCGTTCCATGATATAATATTATTTACGTATTTACGGGAAATAACGCGATCACGAAAAGGTAGTACATACCTCTGAATTGCCCGACGTTTCGACCAGGTTGCACTGGCCATGGTCACAGGCTGATTGGCTCAGCGGTGCAAGTGCAAGTGCAAGCGGACTACAAGTTCTTGCTAATCAAGGCTAATCTTTGTGAGAGACAATAATTATGTTTTAAAAGAATATAACCGACTTCAATATGTCTAAAACATCATACTTGAAACCTTCATTAGCTATTTGGCCGCAATTAGAGTAGGATTTTATTTATCTTTAAGGAACCATTTTGGGTTTTAATCAAATAAAAAATAATAATTAAAATCTATTTACAAATGACGATCAAATAGTCGTGAACATTCTATTTTTTCAACCGGTTATTAATTTAAAGTAAAAGACTTCATAACTAACTACAAATACATATGTCACGTAGATGGCAATAGAGGAACTCAAAGAAAAAAAGAAAAAGGAAACATAACACTATTTTAAATGTTGATGTTTTTGTGTTTGTGTCGTTTATTATCGCAAATGTGACAGAGGCATCGCCACGAGTTGGATTTATATGCTCGTAGCTACCAATTTCCTCTCTCATTTTCAAGATACACGAGTCACATTTAGAAATACCTTCGCCACATGAGTAAGGTAAGGCGAAACATTGTATACCTTCCAAAAACACTATTCCGTGTTCTTGTGTATCTCAAATCAATTTACAATTTACAGTTCCTTCATAGAAACTGAAATACATATATGATTGCTTCGGCCTATAACGCTTCATAATATTGTGTGTTAATTAATTTTCTGTTTATACTATGTAGGTATTGTATAAATTCTATACATGTAAAACAAAATAGTTTCAATACAAACATTCTATACAGATTTTTACAAATCTTATGTACCTGCCAGTATTACCGCATTTGTTTGAACTTGCTTATATTTATAGCCGTCATTCATACGTGTCACCATTACTTTTCGAGCCATTTCTTAGGGGATGACGTAACGAATTTAAGGCAACCCTTTCTTTCTGTTTTTGTCGAGATAACACCTATATCTATGCATATAATAAATCAAGGAGTGTGGTGTGTGTGAGCAACCAACAAATATGCTGAAACAGCATTTTTAACCGTTTATATTCGTTTGTTTGCTTTTCACGAAAAAAATAAATAGGTACAGTACAATTTTTTGTGGGATATATTAGTTGGATGTACAACAATAGATAGCAGTTGGGCTTTTTCACGTCTACAAAGTTCTTGAAAAAGGAGTGATTGTTATATACATACATACAACACTTGTATAAAAATATGAACATACTAGCTGTGCAACGTACTTTCACCATTCTTACATTTTCACGATTAGGTACGCTCGGCGCATATGGGTCGTACCTTAATGTTACATTTCTAGTAGAGCTAAAGCTAGTTAAGCCATCCCCGGCTGCTCGTACGAAACATGACCAGAAAAAAATCTTAAAAACCTTATCATAATAAGACATATTATAAATGACAAATTTCATGTTAATCAATTCCTTGGTATCGGAGTTTCAAATACCTATAATATTTATAAACATCTTTTTTAATATACATTAAAAACCTGGCTCACTTCCACAATAGTTAACATTATAGAAAAAACCTTAATACAGTTAAGTTTGACTGGAGGAAGTGTGAATATATCATCATCATCATTTCAGCTGTAGGACATTCGTGATGATTGCGGTATCAATAATGACTTATTATAACATCATTAGAAACAGTCTCAATGGTAATTTAATCAGTTATTGATTATGTTAACACGGAACCAAATCATTGTAATTTGGCTCCGTGTTAACACTGTAGGTATCATTCACAGCAGTGATATTTGAATCAATCTATTTCTAAAGGATAGATGTACCATTACCTCGATACAACATTAAGTTTGTTTTAGATAGTTAGTATACTCATTTTCTAGACCCAACTCCTTTCACTAGATCTTGAAAGTACTTACATAAGTAAGCTTTCTTCCCAAAGGAAACACGAATTACACTATCTTCAACCCACGATTTGAAAGCTTAGATTTGTAGGCCAAAGCAGTATTTTCTAACATCCAGATAAAACCTTGAGATAAAATAAGGGATATCTGAAACGACTGAACCACTTTATCTATAAATAATTTTGGAATTTCATTTTGTAAGACCAGAACTTGTAAACACTGCAAAATTACATTTCGTTTACTCACCAAGTCATTCAATTACAATTTGCACATTAGATACAGTCAAATTCCGAAACATGGTCGGATTAAGTTAGGAATGCTGAGAGTGAAGGGCTCAGTGGTGTAATAGAAAAGACAAAGTGCCTCTTTTACTTCTACGATGCATGCAGTGCTGGTTTCAGGTAATATTTAGACGAAGTAAGAGAGTCTACATTTTGAGCACTTTTGTTTCTTCCTCCCCTAATAACAAAAGGCAAATTGAAGTTCCATTTGAAACCAAGAAGTTAGACTGCATGGATATCCAAAATGGTTCCGATCTTGTCAAAACAGTGTATTGTTCTACTCGAAATGTCACCTACGTCTAGTCGTATCTTTCCATCTAGGCCGTACAACACTGATAACTTTCCGTAAAGTATTAATTTATATTAAAAATCACTTAAATATATCTGAGTTTGTTTGTTTATATTACACGTATCTATGACTTACCTATAATAAGCCGGAGCAAGCTGGCAGCTAGCAGGCCCAGGTCTTGGGAGTTAGCCATGGGTTACTCTCGTGCACGCAATCTCGACACGACCAGCCATCCCATTAACTGCCGCCGCCTTTACACGACACCACAATTACAATCATTTCAAATTTTGGTCTATTTGTCTGTCGGCAGATATTCCAAATCCATTGAAAGATTTCTCATCCTAAATACACTTTGTATTTATCAGGTGCAAATTATTGTTGTATTTAATGTTTAAATCCTGTAGATACACACGTAAAACAATGCTAGAGTCTGAATATCAACAAGCATTTAACATAAAATTAGAAATCATCTTCTGCCCATCATATTGCTAATCTGTGATCGTTAGCCCGAGATACTATTTTTAAATAAATTCACACGTAGGTCAAGCCTGTAACTTTACTTTTACTAGAACCAGAGTTGAATATTGCACAATAACTCATTCAAATTGGCGTAGGTAACTTTTTTAATTTGCGCTTCTGAATAAATGCACGTTCCTCCGTGATTTATAGCGGGAGACTGTTTGCAATATTTTAATCAAAAAAGTAAGAGGACATTATCTCTTTAAGTGTAATTACTGAGGGATATTCTACAAAATGTGTTACTGCTTAAATAAAGCTTATTTTTAATCCAATATACGTATATATTTGGAAATAAAAGGCATTATTTTCGTGTTTACACAATGTTTTTCATAACTGTCGAGTCCAAAACGTTTTTCACGGATGAATATTTTGCAATGAAAACTGCAACAAGTCGGGTCTTTAAGTCATTCAGGTAAGCATGATCTAAAATACTCATTTCACATTTACCTAAAAGTGTCTCATTCACTGAAAGTCAACCAATAAAGCGCATATATTTTGTATCAGTTGCAATATTTTAAATAATAATACTCTGACACAAATTACATAATGAAGAATGGCAAAACTCCTGGCAAAAAAGGGTAGTATTAATGTAGTAGTAAACGGAATGGCTAAAGAGGAAAACATGTAATAGCTTTCATTAACGTATCTGTTTAAACAAGTGGCTTGAAGAGAGTAAAATACCAAGAGAATGGGAATCTGATAACTTAATATTACTGTTTAAAAACTGAGACACAGCAGACCTAAACAATTATCTCCCAATCAGTCTATTGTACCATCTGTACATCCTCCGTTTGAACCACAAATTGGATTTCTATCAACCTCCCGAACAAGCCGGATTCAGAAGCGGAATTAGCACCATGGGCCACACTATGACCATGCAAACCGTAATTGAAAAAGCTAGCTTTTATTGACTACAAGAAAGAGTTTGATAGTGTGGGATTCTAGGCAGTTGTAAGCACTACAAAATTACCACATAAATTACAAGATACTCGAAGCCTTTTCAGAAAATCTACAATAACGCCATCATGAAAGTCACAATAGTCGACCAAACACAAGACATATACATCAAAAGAGGCGCAAGACAGAGGGACACTCTTTGACCAAAATTGTTTATCCTAGTACTGGAGGATATCTTTAAAACACTTTCATGGTAGGAACGTGGCAACGACCAAATGACACCACTAGTGTCACGAGTGCCATATACAGGAAGATGACCTTGTTAATTTCATGTTGGGATCTCGGTTGTATATAAAAAATCTGGGGCAAAAGGCTGGGTAACATGAAACTGCGAAGGGACACCGTAGTTTTAGTCTGTTCGATACCGACGCGGTCAGTCCTCCGTGTTCCGGTAAAGTGGATTTTGTTTTTCAAGTTAAAATTTCAAGAAATATTTGACAGTAAACCATATTATAAACCATAATAACATTCAGATTTTCAGAAACGTTTGACATTTAGAAATAAAATTAATATTCAAGTTATGAACGAATTTTATTTAAATGGCCAAGGTATGTATCACATAACAATGTATCCCAGTACGTATTAAACGTTCATATTTTCAAAGTAATGTTCATTGTTAGTTGAGGCTTCCATAATAGAGAAATTTAAACTTTAATTGCCTTAAATTAACTGTTGTTATTGTTATACAAACATTTTGTAAGTGTTTTACGATAAATGCTCTCGTAAATCTCTCTCTTTCTCTGTTTTCTCTCTTTATCATGTCTTTTGCACCTACCACTTTTATTTCTGCATCACCCCAAGGTTGACTGGCAGAGAATGCCTAAGGCATTAAGTCCGCCTTTGTACAGTCTGTGCATGAAGCATTAATAAATAAATAAATAAATAAATATGAGTTGATATGTCGAAACTAAACGTACATCATGTACATAGATTATACACTCTCCGTGCCCCCTCAGGATTACAAGCGTTTACGATCATCGCTACGTATGTAGTCTAACATACATATTATTATGTCCAACACAGACAGATTCTTGTAAATCAGACCAGTAGAAAGTAAGGTTAACGTTCATACAAATAAAGAAACAAATTCAACATGCACAAAAATTCACCTCAATATCAAATGACATTACGTTGGATCTAGTCATACTGGACGTATTATACACCTCACTCATGAGGAAAGAAGCTTTTAAAGCGTAGCGTACGCGTGTTAGCGTACGCATAGCGTAGCGTGTTAGAATGAGCACCATCTGCTCTACAACGATTATACTTTAATGTTACCTGATTTTAATAAAATAGCTATAATGAATCGCGTCTACAAAATTAAGTTAAAAACGAACAGAAAGTTTTATCTCGTCGTCGTGGCACAAGATAATATTATTTCTTTATCTTAAACTGCTTGCGAAAAAAAGAAAATTACGTTGTCTCCGGTGGGTCCTGAGTAAATTAGAGGGCGCGACGTCGACCTGGTCCAGTTATCAGTTGGTTAAAATGCAAATTGGTCTCTTTTGTTTGGGAGAGCCGATCGACAGCGGCACTCACTGACTCTTAACAAAAACATGGCAAAAATGCTAAACTCTCATTTATAGGCGACACAGACATATACTGACTGTGTACTGAATTTCAACAGAAACTACGCTTAGCCATTGTGTTTCACTTTATCTTCAATTCTAAAAAAACTGATACTAAGAATACGAATAACTTCTAAACAGAAAAACAAAACGTGAAAGTGAAACATAATTATTTTTGTAACGCAATAAAAAGTACGAAATTCTTCTATCTAACATGCATTTCGTACTTTCGTACTTACGCCTCTTAGTATCTAAAGAGCAATTTAGTTCAAAGAAATAGAAATGGAGAACTGGTTATATATGTAAATACATATATAAGCACATAACAGGCTGGGCTTATTTGTAAGGACGAATTAACTAATCGCATAACGTATCACTACATAAATTAGTTCGTAAGATATTCCTATATCTTTAATCATGATCAGCTTCATTGACTTACCTAAACTGGATCACAACATAGTAGATTAGAAAGTTCCAGGTAAGTAGTGAGATTACAACAATATACAATATGTATTGAAGCTACAAACAATCGTACAACAGTAAGTTTGGCCATTGGAAGGACACGCATGTAGGCAACAGAGAATTTATCTGAGTACTTTTAGAGTCCTATTGAATTGGAACTCTTAAATCAGTTTTCTACACGTCTGTACTTACCCCTACAAAATAATATATTCGGAAAGTTCGTGAACGGAATACAAACAGGCGTGGGTCGCCTGGAGTGGTACAGCCATAGCATGAAAGGATCCTGAACAAAGCGGTGAGGTCGCGTGATGCGAACCTTACATTACCCGTACCTACTTTTGATTTTACTTCAACCATTACACACAACATCTATTAACGTCGACCTCTATTACCCAGAGTGAAAAGTAGATTACAAACTTGGAATTAAAATTAAAGTAATTAAAACCACTTCATTCGAAACAATGACCTGCTCCAACAATATTGGAAAGCTATAAAAGAAATTCAAATTATAATTCGATGAAGCGTTTATATACCTTAAATCCCTAATCAGTACAGCGAAAAGACTAAATGTGAATATTCAAGATTAAACTGGATTACAAAAATCCACCCTATTTAACGCTATTACAACTAGAAGCTCTTAGATTACTTAAGCCACGGTCACAACAAACTTTCAGTATAATAATTCACAAGAGGATTAACAGTGTAGATAATTCTGTCGCAAAATAAATCACGATTTAAAAAGTGTTTTAAAAGGGGTGCGTCGGTGTAGTAGTGATTTGTGTGGTGAGTTGTAAAGCCTCGAGGCGAGACTACGTATAGTATACGTCAAGCGGTCGCAGATCACCAACACGCCTGCTCTGTGAAGATAAAAACATGATACCTCAACCGTTTGTAATCCTCACAAGACATGAAAGTGGTCGTACCGACCGACAACGCGGCTTCGCTACGACTTATTTTTTACAGGAGATTATTATACGATAATAATATTTTTAGTATTAGTAACGATACTAGAATACTATTATTATAAATAAAATATGAGAATGCTTACATAGATTGTTAACAATTTACAATTTATTTCAACAATCTAATAACCAGTACCGACGAGAACCCACTACTAACACAAGCATTTAGTTTAGCTGGAGGGGTTAACAAGAATACTAGCAATGGATGACACACGTTGCTAGCCTTCTTCATTGAAAAAAATGTATACATAGAAATATAACATATTAGTGTTAACAGCAAAAATACAGAAATACGACGTAATGTTTACCAAATGAAGGGACCAAACCTTTAAATAAGAATAGGTCAGGTGTACACTTATCTGCGCACGCCTACAAAATATAAGATTTGGTTGAAAGGGTCAAATGTATTACGGTGCGTATATTTTATACTCGCGTATTTGAAAGATCTCCAAATATTGAAGTATCGCGAAGCAAAACCATGAAAGTACAATATCCCCATTCCATTCCCGAGGTTTATTAAGTTAAATTTTAATTAAGAGCTCCCACGACGGAGAATACATCGTCTCTATTTTATTAAAACGTTTCAGTAGGAAGTTAATACGAATTTCATTTTTTTCTTTCATAGAGTGTTTACATTTTACTTAATGTTTATCAAAGTTTTTTTTGTATACTAAGCCAAACGTGGTAACCAACATAATAGGCTTGAAAACAAAACAAAAAACCTAACACTAGATGAAAAAAAATACCAAGGAGTTAGATTCTCTTTTTAATGCTTAAGAGATTCCGCTGGTGAAAAGAAAGCTGCCTTGAATTCATACGTATTTCTACGTAGTTACACAAACGATGTCGCTGCACAGACTGTTTTAACCAACAAACCCACATATTTATCATGTTGTGTGTGTAATAAAGTTTCCGTAAGCACTGCACACACTAGCTAGAAATATGGTACACCGACTTTCTGCCTCTTTTTTATAAAACCAACAGAGCTTTCCGCTTTGAATGTAGTCCACGCAGACGTGGCGATTTAACGTTAGGCGAATTTAAAAAAGTTCCGACTTATTTTCAGCATTCTAAAATGAGTATTTGAAAATTTTCATCTTATAAAATGACGTCTTTATATATCGCTGCGTCGATAGGGTTTCCTGGGCACGTTCATATAACGTTCGGCCTCAACCGATGGCCCGGCCATATGCTGTCCGTCGGCCTCAAGGTTACAAGCAATAAATGCTAACTACCCAATAGTTTTCCGCAACGCCAGCTTTAGGTTTTACGAAGGATAACACTATTTTTCCGAAAATTCCTTCTATGTTTATAGGCATTCCATATTAAACCACTACCACCAATAGCTCGTGATAACAAAGAAATAAACTATTATACTATGCTTTAAGACGAACTAGGAACTATAAAGTACTTTTTGTAGCAACTACATACACCTCGATTGTAAATTTTATACTTCTTTAACTTGATATTTAATACACGTCTCTTATTTGTATTATATACATAGAGCGAATGTGTACCGATCAGTCAAACAGCAAAGAACTTGAGGTACTAACTAAAAGCGTGGTAAAATAAAATCAACATAACTACTTTAATAACCTACTCACAGAAATCAATAGGTATTAACGCTCTCCTTACAAGATTGTTATAAAACAGATAAGCGCAGAAAATTGGCTTTTACTGACTAAACCTTGTTTGCACATTTATGACTCCGGGCTGACTTACTTATCTTATTCATAAATTATATTTGCGCCATATCCACCATTTTATCTTCGCCAAAAATATTTTCCTAAATGAAAGAAGTTTATTTTCCTAAAGACCGAACCGTATTTTAAGAGCCAAATAAAGGCAGATAAATCGTAAAAATAACGTCTGACCGAAAACAAACGATGAAAATATATACATAGCTATAGACATACAGAGACAGAGTAAATATTTGACATAAACTTAATAGAATCCTCACAGATAAGCACATAACTTCAAATCTGTGTGTTCTCAGGTAAAAGACATTCATATTATGTGTGTGTTTGTAATCCGTGTAAGGCAGGCTAATGCCCTTATGTTCACAATTGCCAAATTATTTACACCAGGTAATTCAAATTGAAAACTAGCCAGTATGCGTAGTGCGTATAGTCTCAAATCTGTGAAAATTAGTATTAATTAAGTGTAACACTAAACCAACACGTAGTAGGGTGGTAATATGAAGTTTCAGTTTTGTTTACATCGGTAATTAGGCGTGTTGAAAAGTTTAAAGGACCATCGACTACTATTCGCAAAGTAGACCCAATATTAGGCCACTATTATCATTATACTCGTATGTAGTATTAAATACGACTACGATGCTGTAGTTGGGAAAGCTGAGGATGAAGGATCAAATTAATTTACCTTCTCAACGGGACTGCTATCATTTACATCTAGTAGTGATATACAAAGGTAGAAATCTTTGTCAGGGGCGTTTTGAGTTATGGTTCAGTTCAGACTACATAATTAATGGCCTGACATGTAATCAGAAAGCAAGTAGGTAGGCAATACGAGGTTATGCGCATTACAAAGGCATATATTTTGAAGCATGCAAAAGTGAAGAATTCTCATAGAACACATACTTTGACTCGCTATATCAGGATTATAAATATCTGAATATCGAATGTCATATCATGCAAAGGCATTATACTACGAGTACGTATAATTTCGATCATGAATATTATACACATGATAGCAATAATACAGTAAGAGTGTTATAAGGATCGTAAAATTATCGCTTTACGTCCATTACAGAAGCGTAGATTAGCCTTCGTCTGATTGTTGCCATTCACGGAATACTGATTGCTGTTTAATAGCGGAGCCTCCAAGCAAATATACTTTCCAGGTGAATCAAATGACGGCATCGCGAAATCTCATTCTGTTCTAGAGGCTATAAATGTTTATATTCTTACATATTTAGCAGTGTAATAATTGAAGTTCCGTGCTACGAATTTTTATTTGTGCAGAAATATTTAATTTTTTATTACATGATCATTCTTTATATTTTACATCACATACACAGAACATACTCACCAAACTTACATACCAAATCAAAGTAATCAATCAATTGAAAAAAAAAGCCTAATGTACATGGTGGTTGCACTTCATACTCTACTAATGTTTTATTTCTACGCAAACTGCGAATGTGAAGTTCCTACCTACTTTATACTATGTGAAAGTTACCCACGTTTTGTTACTGTGTGCCTATCTATAGTTTTAAGGTTTAAAACACAAGTCTGTTTATAAGAAATTAACGTATAAGATTATTGTAAACAGAAGTAGAAGATATTATATATATATATATATTATAGGTTAAGAAACTGTATGTATTATTCTGGTATCTGGTATCAATAAACTTATTATTATTATTGTTTTTAAAATGTGTCATTTTCTAATAATTTATTTTAAACATGTACCGTTCTTTTTTTTCTTTATGGCTATGTTGTTCTTAAAAAGGATTAATCACCGTTCTGAAATCTTCGGTAACAGATAACCTATAATATCTACGATGTCTAGCGTAATAATGCTGAAGCCACTTTAGTCCTTCCTCAAAATACAATAAATCTTAATGATAAATGATAACGAGACACAAAGCTTTTCCCACTAGTTGGGTTGCGGAGGTCAGGTTAAGGACTCCCCTCGTAAATACTTGTGATAATCAGCCTCTTGAGACTGGACTAGAAGGTCGCCCTATGCCTACATAAAAAAAAATGGTAGTATAATACGAATTATTTATTTATTTATTTATTTAAAACTTCATGCACATTTGTACAAAGGCGGACTTAATGCCTAGGGCATTCTCTACCAGTCAACCTTAGGGTGGTATAGAACTGCTATAAGGTAGGTGCAAAGATACATTTGAAATTATTTATAAAACAAACTAACATTTATATTACTTACATGTATAATTTTCTAAATATCATTACTACATAATATACACAGTTTCATATACTTATACATTAAGAATTATGTTAAATGACTAATTTTAATCGCCAAATTTTTTCGATTATAGATTTTTCTGAACGTGATAAATCTGTGGAGATAAGTTAGGAAAACTTTAGACTCATTACCCGATGTACACATTCCATTACCAAATTGCAGTCATTAATTAGTGCTTAAACTTATGTAGATATGATTAATTTTGATAATCTATATGCAATCCACTAACGGTAACACCTGCTGCGATGCACTAACGGGTAGAATAACACACATAAATTATGTAAGTCGTGTATACGTGAAGCCGGTATAACATGCAAAATGCAGATCTAAAAGTTATCTCCATTACAAACAGATGGATAAGCAATCTGTGAGATAAGGTAATAGTCGCAAGTGGCACAAGAACTAGCAAAACCCAATCAAGTTCGACTTTACCCAAAATCAGTTTCTCTTGTAACTAAAAATATCTAAGATCGTTTCGTATTACCATTGAAATTACACGATTCCACGGCAGATCAAAGGTCCGGTTTTGTCGAGTAAAATAGATGAACTCATTGCTTTCATACCGGATTTAGTTCAGAAGAGTTCCATCGGAATATTGGAATAGGAAAACAATTTTGTTTCTTACGATTTAAGGTGATCTAATCGCAGCTTTTCTAAACAATATGTATAAATACACGCGCGAATCAAGTTTCGGAGGTTTACGCAAATGGCGACATTTAAACAGACCTATTGTAACATATCTCAAAAATATTGTTGATGGTATGTTCGTAGTCTGAAATATTTTAGAGATCTTAAAGATTTTTTATTACATTATAGCTTCTGCAGGCATAATTGAATAGAAAATAAAACAATATTACACCTTTAAGCCTAATAAAATTGCGTTGCCTGAAGACTTATCTATTGGTCTAGAGGTTAGTGATCCTGACTGCTGAGCCAGAGGTCGTGGGTTCGATTCCCACCCAAGAGAAATAACTGTGTGACATGATCGTTTGTTCTGTGTCTGGGTGTAATTTAAGTATAATATGTATATATTTAGAAATATATAAGCATGTTTATCAGCAGTCTTGTTACCATAGTCCAGGATCTGCCTAGTTTGGATTCAGACGGCCGTGTGTGAGATTTGTCACACACAGTCAAAGTTATTATTATTATTATATTAATATTAATTCAACATCATCGATAATTGATTTCTTGCTAGAGAATAAAATAAAATTAGACGCTTGTTGATAGCACCAGAAAGTTTCTGATGCTATCAAAAAGCATCTATAACTCTAATAGACTCAAAATCTAATAAGTCTGTAAATTACCAACAGTTAAAACAGGATAAAGTATTTCACATTCTACTCTCAATTACATTTGAAAACTAAAATAGGTAAGAAAAAAACTAATTGGGCCCTTTTATCAGATATATAATAAGTATAATAACTAATGAAGTGGTATTTGTTTTATAAAAAAGCTAGCTGCGCCCCGCGGTTTCACCCACGTAAGTCCCGATGCTGTGGGAGTATCGGGTAAAAAGTCTATGTGTTAATCCAGATCTCCAGCTCTCTACATTCCAAGTTTAATCGCTATCGGTTTAGTAGTTTTTCGTGATAGAGCAACAAACATTCATACATCCTCACAAACTTTCACGTTTATAATATTAGTAGGATCAATAAACATTAAGAGTCCAGGCGCTACATCGGTTTAATTGCTCAAAATGTACTACGAAATCAAGATAAATGACTAAAATTAGATATTGTCAATGTTCAAAACGCTAGCAGAATAAAAAGGAAGCCATTTATGTTAAGATTTTGCCTTAAGAAGTATATATTTAGATATATAATAGAGGTGTTCAGATCAATTATAGAACACGTAACAAGAATGCAGACTACCACAACAAACTTGGAAAGAAAGAAAAAGGTAATTGATTCAGGACCGAAAACGTTAATCACGAGCTCGAATAAGTTACAAATTAGTTTTTGCCAAGTTGTGGACACCACCTGGACTACCTACTTACATTACTCAAATAAAGACCTTTTATTGGATTAATTATAACTAAATTTGTGAATGTTTCCTTTATGTGATGGAACCACAAAAAGACGGTGACTGCCATAATAGAAATTATCAAAATAAATTGTTTCATGGAAACCTCTAGCCATCAAGTTAAAGGTCATCGGGCGGAGAGGAAAATGATAGATGGAATCCCAGTGTTCACAAAAGTAACGAGCACCGCGAATAGAAGAAATATGTGAGGTCAACCGAGTGACGTCGGTCACACGTTGTTGGGATCGAGCACAAAATAGATTACGGTCACCGCTTACAACTTTATTCAACCTGCTCCTGGCCCATTCAAAAGATCAATAAAAACCTGCTTTGATTTCAATGTGCGATAGACTTCTTACGATCGCTCCCGTATAACAAGACTTTCCCAGTGAGAAAAGAAGTTTAATCTCTCAATGAATTTAATACTTTTACTGTAAACATTTTGCGTAAAAAAATAAAACATGTTAAGTTGCAAAAGAGACTCAACGTATTTCGAACTTATCGTAGATAAGTAGAACCGCTTTATATTATAACATTCAGTAAGAATCTAACAACATTTTTTCTTAGATAGGAAATCTGGGCGTATAAGTAAGTTTAACACGTAAATTAATAAACTACATTATGACAAGAAGAGACTAATGACCTATAAATTTACAAATGCGCAAACGTATTGCAACAGATAGTGTTTAATATACGCACTTAAAACAAAATGTGAAAATTACAATTTTCAATTGAGTGCTCATAACAATTTAAGTTCTCTGCTCTGATATAATCGGTCGTATTTAAATGCTGGTAATAAATTTTCCATTGACGACGAGTCGAAGAATTGAACAAAAACGGCTCTTGTTGAATTCGGCGCCCAACAATGGATAATTTATCGTGGTCGGCTCAGGCACGCCGTTTTGCGTAAAATAAAAACGTTGCTATCTATCTCCTCACGGCAAAACTAGTATTATTTCTTGAGAATGCAAACCATTTAATTTGCTATTCTATTACGCAGTACTAAATTTGGTAACATTATTCTAAAATACTTGGAAATAATGATGAAGAACTACCAAAGCAAACTGGAATTGTTTTTGTAATATCGTATGAAATAAGATTATTCACATATTTTACTATTTCATAAAGATTATTTATTTAACTAATTAATTAAAGTGAATTTAATATAGCAAAAAATACTTTGTAAGCTTAAATTCTATTCACCGCATTCACCCATTTCACCTTTCTTCTAGTATTCGCTCTGCTAATTAGCACGAAATTCATCGTAAAGACCTTGAGATAAGTCCTTCTTATGGTCTGGATTTATTCCAAATATAAATGCTCTGGAATAGATTTAACAAATACATTTAATACGAAGGAATTTCGGGTGATTGTAATATCTCTAATTTGTTTTTGGTTTCGAGATTTAGGTTTACTGTTATATCGTGATTAAGGACACTTATTGCATTGTTTATTGTGGCATTACTTTGTTTTTACCAACGTAAAAAATGATAAGGTACTATTTTGGTTCCAGCTCTAATGTATGTTCACCAACTTCTCCTTACCGGTATAACAGAGTTCAATTGTTTAAACTCTATTCGATTAAACTAAATCCAAACAGGGACCCGTATATTTCTTTGGCCGTCATGCTACCATGCTAAGTAAAAAGAAGAGATTTCAATTTAAATTCTTTGAGGAGAAAATTTCTAATACATATTGGAAGAAAATTTAAGAAATATGTATTCTATGATATGCGTATTGAAAGCTATTATGATTATGAGATATATTATACATACATTATGTAAGACATTAATTGCTGTCTTTCAAATGTACCTTTCTCTTAAGAATAAAGATATCAAGTCACTCGTTGTCTTAGCATATCATTGTACGCTTCATCATAATTTGTCATACATTTTCAAACTAAGTTGTGAATTACATGCGACATAATGGTTTGATAATAACGAAAACGACCTTCATTCATTACAATTACGTATTACATGTAAGTACATAAAATAGTACATCTCTATAAGCTGAATTTCCGCAGGATATCATGAATCACAAAATCCATATCAACACAATGTTAAAACTTAATATTTCACAAGGGTACACATTTATTTTCCCGATAGCACCAAGCTTGTCGCTTTTGAACGCGCAACGCAACGAAGCGGTTTCATGATAGTACATATATCAAAATTAAAGCCTCCTTTAAAATTGCAAAGTACTGGTTTTACATATCATCCCGCAAATGTCCACAAGCGATATAACAATGCGAGTAGTGGATGTATCCACTAATATATATGTATATAAGTCGTACGAATAAGTTGTGCATCCTAAGACACGAAGTTTGATCGTTAACTTGTATTAAAGGAGATATAAAGCTGTCATGAACTGTGCAATAACTTGTTTGAATGTGTATCGGCCTGAACTGTCGTAAAGCATGTCAGAAGCAATAATTACCGACTAAGCTGTTAATGACATACCGATCTGTATTCAAAATCTTCTATTTATATCTTGCTCAGTATGCTCATTCGGATCCAGCCGCGTCTGGAATCCCAGATAACTTTTGCCTTCGCCGAAATTTAGTTTTTTGTGTGGTCAAAAGGAAAATCAACTGTATTTAAGTCACGTTCCACCAACCGACAACGTCAGACATATGTGTAGTAAGAAAACAGCCAAAAGTTGATAAATTTGGGACTATACATACGAAGTTTTTTAAACGAGCTAACTACGCTTGACAAAATTAATCATAATGCAGACAGCAAATTAATCATAATGCAGACAGCAAATTTCTGAAATTACTAAGGATTATTTCTTAAAATCAATCACTAACCCTCATCTACTCAATTTAACTCCGGCTTGATTGGGCTCGTTGGATTGGTCTTGACAAGTTTTATAGACCTAGATGATTTTTAGAGGGGAGGGGATCCAGATCGGGGCGGTGGCCATAGGAATTTTTCATCTTTTCATCTACATCAATATGTTGAGTTGTCATTGTTACCTACTTTCGTAACATTTCGCGTGACTAGCTTTTTGTAAACAAACAATTCAACAAAACCTTAACTTATTTTATTCGTTTTAGTATTCACCTTTAGGATTTCACCCGCGTAAGTCCCGAATGTTTCCTTTTTATAATATTAGTTTGGAAGTTTAGATATATGGCTTAAATAAAAATTAAAAAAATTATAAAATATATTTTTCTCTACTGGTGAGTAAAGTTGCAAGTAAAAGCAGTTATGTTCCTTGGTTATTAATTTTTTCCATAAAATAAGACATAGCGTAAAGCATAAAGTGATTCCGGTGTATAAAAATAAAATATACTTGTACCTATCTATAACTCAAGCTAAGATTCTTGTTCTGTTATCTTGATCTCTTGCGGCCACCCAAAATACATAATTGCCTATAGATCGAAATACGAATTTTAGTTTACTTGTGATTCCATTTATTAGGCCAGTCCCCAGAGTTGATTCGCCCTTGCACTGATTGTTTGTCTATACAAGCACATTTATATCGGCAATCAGTGATCGTTCCCATTTGAATTGGGTGTTCATTATCCTACTTTATTCAATGACCCATCGGATAGATACAGCCACCTACATAAATAGTTATATATTCCCTCAATGTAATAAAAGCCACAGTAGTGAATATTTTGCTAATGTTTTCATGCGGTTTGTAAACCAACACATGATGAATACGAAAAATACTTGGCCCCATAAATTAAGCATTTTCATAATCGTTTCGGCTAAAATAGTCGGAGAGCCTTGCTTCGGCACGTATGGGCCGGCTCGATCGGAGTGATACCACGTGCCTCACTGAAAACCGACAGTGAAGCAATGCTTGCATTTTGGAGTGAGGTTACTGGAGGCTCTAACCCTCCCCCCTTTCCCCTACTCCCACCTTAAAGGCCGGCAACGCAATTGTGACTCTTGAGTTGCAGGTGCCCATGGGCGGCGATAGTCATTTACCATCAGGTCACCCGTCTGTTCGTTTGCCCTTTATTCATTCATTCAGTTGCCTGCATTCTGCATCCTTTCATAACCATTATCTCCTTATTTATATACGTATCTATCGATTATGCTATGTCTGTGCTATATTAAAGAAATCTTGTGACCTATTTAAAGCGTAATTAAGTTAAAAAGTAGTAAAAAAGCAAACTACTCTCTTGGCTCATTTAATAGTTCCGAAGTAAACAAATTTAAGAGATACTTTACATTGAATTAATTGCTTCTAAGATTTGTTAGCTTAATCGTTCTAGAACTTTACCATAAGACATTTTCAGGGTAACTATTTTTGTCTTTTTGTCTTTGGAGATATCATAAATATACACACACCCTTACTCTACAATCTCAGCTTCAAATGCTAATTAGACTAAAGTATCTCTATTCTGGTTAATTAATTAAAATATAGACCAAACTGTTTTAATAATGTAGTTTTTCATTTGTAAATTGAAACTGTCTAAAATAGTAGATTTTCAAACAGTTTGTCTCTTATGGTAGCGATGTAAACGGTATGTGCTATTTGATTTTATGAGTTGGTTTTTTTAAGGGTTAGTTACCATCTACCATCTTCACTTCGTGATGTTTGAACGTATTTGCTAGCCTAACGTGCAAAAGAAACTTTTTTTTTTGTTAAATTGGAACCTTTTGTTTTATTGGGTTAATACTAAGTTTGATCAGATTGCTCTTGCGATTTCTCTTATCGACACTACAACGGTGTATAATAACTAAAATAAAGTATATATTGTTTTCACACTTATTTGGCTGACAAGTGAATTTAACTGTTTTCATTATTGACTGCCAGTACCACTTTCCACCTTCAATCGGTAGAGGAGCTTCTAAATAAGGTAAAAGGTCCTTGGAGTTTTTTGGCAAAATTCCAAAAGAAGTATTTACTTTGTACATACCTTCTTACTCAGCCATTAGTTCTGAAAGTAGCTTTTGGTGTAGTCATTAACGAATTCCTGAATTCGATTCTCACTACTTTTGATAACTTATTCATAACATAAAAATAATGCCACGTTTCCCGTTGTTTACTTTTTTCGTTTTGATAAGTATTTTCATGTAGGTCACAGAATATTAATACATAACAAATTTTGAGGTAAAAAATTTAGTAATTAACTAAATTTTATAGCTTAAAATTCGTCATTAAATGCTGCTCTTAAAATAATATTTGGAATTTGTATTACATATACATTAGAACATTTGAAAGTGAAAAAAATACTTTATACCAATGACATGAACAACACGAAACGAAGAGTACCTATAGGTATATTTATTGAGCTACGGTAAAAGCGATATAAGTAAAAGGCATATGTGCATTTTACAAAATCGGATGGCTGATAAAGATTAATGTTCTAAACCTTTTTCAGAATAAACGATGGATTTACTGGTTTTTTTTTATATTTATCCTTCTAAATGGGTTTTATCTACGGCTTTCTTGAAGGTTACTAAAATGGTACGGGTAATTTCATTATTTCCAAAGCTATTTTATAGGTTCTATATTACCTAAATCATGATAAATTTACAGAAGAACTTAATACTAACCAGTTTACGTTTAGGTATAAACTGCGTCATGGTTCGTATGCGGCTCCTCACAATATCAGAGGGACTTGCGACCATAGTCCACCACGCTGGTCTAATGCGATTTGTTAGACTTCAAAACAACAGTCCGTTCGAAAAATACATCTTTCTAATATTTTTATTGACCGTTTGTCCAAATAACGCCGTGTTGGTAAGCAAGTTTCTCAAAAATGAACTAAGGTAGTCCATAAATATAAGTGGGCTAGTATATTTTTTTAACATTGTGATTGGATTGTTTTAATTAGTTCAGAAAAGGACAGCTATAAAAACATTATCGTTATTATCTACGACCCTTTTTTTATAACAACAATGCTCTATATAACAGATTTGGAGAGCAATTTTCCTGAAATTTTGGGTTAGTACGGGATATGGAGGAACGTGAGGATCAGAGGTATTCATAGACAGCGTAAATTGTCTCGTGTTGATTTAACTTCAATTCTTTAAGTCATTGTTGCATGCCTCTGTAGCAATCACAACTTATGACAAACAAAAAATACTAAATGTATGAAAATACTAGATACATCTTAAACAAATATATTTGATCTTTGCTTATCTATTTACTGTTTTTTTCGTCATGCATCAAATACTTGTGAAAGTGGCTGCAATCTCGCAATCTACCTCTCTCTTTCTTTTCAGTCAATTTTAAATTTACCTAAACCTATATTCCTTGTCAAGTTTTTGAAGATTCTTTGTAGTCTTGGTAAAAATGATATGCAGTAATTTAGGTATTAGCTTCTTTAAAGTAAAAAGCAAATAAAATGTTTTTTTAGTTAACCACCAGACTCTTTGAGAACAACAGCTTTGTTTTTGACTTCAGGAATTTCGTAGGACCCCGAGCACTCATCATATCAGTGAATAACAGAATTTACACAACAATTTTTACGTACAGTGACGACATTCCGTGCTGTCAAATAGACGCATGAATTGATTCATCTTCCAAAAGTTCCAAGTTGTTATTCTAAATTGATTTCACTTCATCACATTTCTTCACATTGAACAAATGGGACATATTAGTAAAGATGATATAATTAGACACTTTCTCACCGATCATTGTCATAACGCTTTTCGTATAATATAAATAAACTGCATAGTTTAATTCTCATACAAAACATCTTTTAAACAGTCCTTTTTAGAACCAATTTTATTCACTTTGATGAATTATTTTAACGTCGAACTAGTCAATAAAAAATCGGACAAGTGCGAGTTGATTCCCGGACCGAGGGTTCCGTAAGCAAACAAACTTGTATGTAGATAGTACGTCCATCTCAGGAATCAATTCTCAAAGATTTTGTCCCGTCTTTTCTGAAAGACAAACTTAACTTTGCAGTTTTCAAAATTCTGTTTCATACATCGATTTACGACAAAATCAACTTTACAAACGCAAAATATATAAGTTTGTAATCATAAAAACGTTAAAATTGTTTATGTGGATATAACAACAAATTATCGACTTTCGGACTTTCTTCCTTTACTTGTGCTGTTAGACCTTACTTCTTACCAAATTTCATGATTCTATGGCCTAGAAATGGATAGTACTTACCCTATAGGTTTTGATTTAGCTGCAAAATGTTGAGACTTGGTAAAATCTAAGGCTTTAGTGGCCGTATCTTTTGATTGCTTCTAAGTTTGGGACCGCACACAAGTATTTGGTATTAATTTCAACTTGATGCGTCCAACGGGTTCGTGAGAAAAAGGGTCTTGACAGACAGATAGATAGGCAAACAGACAGACGGCCAACAAAGTGATCTTATAAGGATCACTTTTTTCCTTTTGAGGATCGGAACCCTAAAAATAATAAAGAAATAAATAATATTGAAATATATATAAAAAATATTTAACCTTCATCATCTGTGAAATGTTCGGTCAGGCTTGGTAAAATACTAGATAGACCTTAAAAATTGGTATGAACATTTACAATGTCTCACTAAGTTATTTAACTTGCCTGGAATTCGTGGTATTCGTGGAATAACCGTGGGCATCTGAATTCAAGAGCGTTATCCTTTGTCCATTGACGGTGCGTTACTTTAAGCAGACAGTAGAAATATCGGTAATGTAAATTAAGTGATCATGGATTTTCATTTAAAGTACAGGTACAATTTAAAGCATTGTACCTTTGATATCGTATAATTCGCAAACTCCAGCGTCTCGGGCATTGTATTATTTTGAGAAGCATATGTTCTTGTGTTATGAATATTATAAAGGGTTATTTATTACAGTTCCAGAAAAAAATTACGCTAGTTTTTTCCAAAACAATACAATGGAGTATTTTAGGAATTTTACCTTTTTACTCTTTATTGTATATATAATTGACCCCCAGACAATATTGATTTTCATTGCAGGCCATAAAAGCAGTTAATAAAGTTACTTTTCTGGGAGTGAATGTAGACCATCAGTGCTCATGGGATTCACATATTAATAGAATTAGTAACAAAACGAGGGAGTTTTCATTTGCACTGTGGTGTCTTTCGAAACTATGCAGTTTAAGCATTGCAAGCATATCATGGGTCAAGCCTTCAGTAAAAATTTGTCAATATCAACGTGGTGTAGTTTTTTGTGTATTTGCGTATTAAATTTATTTTAGTTGTGTTTTCTCCATATTTCACTTATACTTAATTGATTCTTTACAAATTTACATTTAAATCAAACCTTAACCTATATTGAAAACGAAGTATTGTTTGTTTGTAAATTATTTGTGTTGATTTAACTTTTTATTATTTCTCATTCTCTCGTAGGCTACTTTCTGAAGTTTCACTTCTGCCGTGTGTGAATTGCACACACACACTTTTTTTATAATCAAAATTTAATTTTGAATATGTTATAGCAATGTAATAGCAAAATATTCTCATGTCTATTCAAGAACGAATGTAATGGTGCGGACTTATACTAATGTTACATCCTTGTAAACCACATGTCCAGCGAATAAATCTCATTTAATTTAATTTAGAAAACTACTAAAAATTGTTGTTACTTTTGGAGTAATAAAAGTTGTGTGTCCTGGAATTTATTCAAACAGACATATATCTCCAACGCGAATTATTTTCACATCTGATAAAGCCTTAGATCAGTAACGATACCAATGGCCGGTGCTATAACATTTATTGTTTTTTTTTTCATGCTGAAATGATCTAATGAATACTGTGCTTAGTATCTGACATAATGTTTTGTGTCAAAGCTATGTAAATAATAACATAGCTTAACATTTTTGATGCTGACTGTATAAGTAACATACATTACTGAAAAGACTTAACAATTAAGGACTGTATCCTAGACCTGAGAGAATGTAAAACGAACTGTAGACAACATCACTTCATTAACATTAATGAAGCAATTATTCAGTAAAAGTACATTCCAATTATTGTCAGGAAGGAATAATTTATTACTCTTGTAACAATGACATTTTAGCAAAAACAAATACATTATCTGCGTCCGTGTCAGTCGAGGCGCAAGTACCGTGGAGATATATTTTTACGGCTCGAATTTTCACCGGAGCTCGCTTTTTCAATTTATTTCGTCGTTTTAGCCGAGTGACGCCGTAATTACGACACCGCGCCGGGCGGCTCGCCGCATAATCGGCAAGCTATTTTTTAAATTTGGCCGTTCGGCTACATGCGATACCCATAATAGCGTCGGAAATCAAGCGCATGTATCTGACATCTCGGAAATTTGTTATCGTGAAGAAAACAGCATATCCTTAATATTAAAAAAACACCCACCTAGTATATATGTATAGTACAGTAATAGCACTCTTCCACAGAAACCTGTGTACGACATAAGATGATAAACGATTGATCTGAGATCCGTCAGAGTGATTGAATATTTTTAGTATTGATGAATATGTCTGCGTGTTTTCGATGAGGTCAAAAACACGATAAGACATTCAAGTTGACTTTCTCGTCTTGTCAGGTTGTCAACGTTCCTCCATAGAACGACACTTTAAGTTAAAATTTTATAAGAATGACAGCAATATAAAAAACAAACAACAAGTTTAACATAATTTTACGGGAGAGTGGGCGCCCGCTGTAAGAACTGTTGGGATAGAGGCAGGCGTTCAATCCTCCTTGCTATAATATCACGATAAAAGAGATTGAACTTACTTCGTCCGTAATAAGCACTCCCTTTTCTAATGCGAATAAATGCTACACTGTTTCATTAAAAAGTAGTCCCCAGATAATAGAAACACGAAGCGTGGTCATGTAATTACAAAAGAAGTGCTATAATTATAGTACTTAAATTAGATAAAATCCAAAAAAAGTAAATTTAACTTGAATAAGAACGGGCAATCGTGACAAATAAAATACTTGGACCGAATTATTAGCACAGCGAACAAAAGATATTGGTTAATATAACCGTGAGATACGTGTAAAGTTCAATCTTCTCACTTCCGCTGAAACAAAGTAGATAATCTTTGTCGACAAAAAAGCCCATCTGTTTTGCAGTTGGAAATTAAAACTAAACCATTCGTAGTAACAAGTCGTTATTTTGGTAATTAAGGTAACCATAGCATTTTAATATTCGAATCGAACATAAATATTACCTACACAGTCTACGATACTTAGATTCTTAGCGTGATGTAAGTTATATATTAAGACTCAAATATTACAACAATACAGTTAGTATATTCTCAGACTTCATTGGTTTCATTTGTCTCCGAACCTACTACGAGTACATTACATGGCGACTCTGCCATAGTAAAATAAGACGCGACGGGTGGGAGCGCGTGTGCTCCATATACGGATTGAATATGATACACAATTAGTAGAATATTGTGGGCAGACTTTAAGATGGAAAAGCTTTGCGTCATCCGTCGCATCAGACGCGTTGTAGTGTTGTAAAGAATACAATAATAATAAATAAAAACAATACTAAAACAATAATAGTGGTGAAAACAATAATAATAAATAAATGTATATAAGAATAAAAATGATTTTCTTGTGGTTCGTTATTGATAATTGCTGGCGTTTAGTAAAACATATTATTCTTCATATAACAAAGTATGCAATAATGATAAACACACAATATATCTATTGTGAGCATTGCGGTCGTTAAGAGTAGTCTCATAATGTCTTTACCGGAGGTTCCATTCCAGGAATGGGATGGGACTAGGGATGATACATGATGAGTGACTACCCGACCGTCCCCTTGATTGTAGGACAAAAACAATAGTGTCTCAAAAGACGAACCCGTAGTCCATTAGGGGAAATGTGTTTATGACAAGAGTGTGATCAATAGAGAACCGGCGGGTCGAGAGGTCGACCGGTTCAGTGCGTATGATACAGGCATGCACGGATTATTAATAGTGGACCCGCGGCCATACGTAAATGTGGCCGGATCCTAGACCACTAAATATTCTATAAATTTACAATGTCCGACATTCGATGTCTATTCATATGAAATATGAACATTTAGAGAGGTACAACAATAATGTAAGCAAATTATGCATATTGTACTTCTAAAAGGTTTAGGTGAAATTAATTAACTACAATTTCAGCGTCATCGAAATATTAATTTAATAACATTCATAAGAATTGTGTTCATTTTATGGAATATATGTAATATAGATAATGGGAAATAATGAAGTTAAGAAATGGTATTAAAATATTTTATACCTACACCTAAAATTATCTTTATGTCCAATTTATTTTAATACAAAACAAGAAGACACCTCTCCCACATCCAAATCTAATTTATCCTAGATTATATATGTCTCATATTGAGTTAATTGTATAGTTATTGAATTAATTTTTGGAAAATAATGTTTTAAATCACGTAGAACATCGTTTAAAAAAGAATAAATGTTTTGATTCAATAAGTATTATATTCCAAGTGTAAAAGAATAATGGACCGTGCGTAGAATTACTGTTTTATTTTTTGTTCCGTTCAGACAACCTTTGTATGACAAAGGTTGTCTGAAAGCTATCGCCCTAAGCGGTATCGCTAGCATTGTACTTTTATTATTTTTTATTGAACCATATGTTTTTTTTGTTGAACAATAAATATGCCAATATTGTCAAATTGTATTACTACTCGTTATTTCAATTAAATAACGTTAAGTAATCCTGACTGCTAAGCCAGAGGTTGGTTCGGTTTCCACCCAGGACAAAAAATTGTGTGATAAGCATGATCTTTTGTTCTGTGTCTAGGTGTAATTTACCTATAATATGTACATACATAACCAGACTGCTGATAAACATACATATATATCTCTAATTACATAACTAGAGATATATATGTATTATTATCAGAAGTCTGGTTATCATAGTACAGGTTCTGCCTAGTTTGGGTGCAGACGGGCGTGTCTGAGATGTGTAAAGTTAAAAAATAAAATTATCAAAAGCGTGTGTCGAGCAAGAGTAAATTACAGAATAACTAATAATATTCCCGTGACTAATAATAATCAATAACTAATTAAAAACTTAAAATTTCAAATCTTATCGAGCCTTGTAAACATAAAGCGATTCGAAACTATGTAGATATCAATAGAGATATCGTCTTAACGATATGGAACAGCAACTTCCGTGACTGGAACTTGTTCATTATTACTGAAGATATACATGTGCTTGTACAGTTTACACCCGTACCTACGTATTTCGAGAACTCCTAACTATTTTCGGTAACCTGACATCGATAAGTACAATCTGATTGCCTTAATAATATAGGACCACTGTTAGGTTTGAAAGTGATCTGACATTAACGAAATACATACGCGATAAATTTCATATTATTAAACGATAGTAATAATTTAAAAAATATATATATAATACAATAACCTCCAGTAAACTATATAATGAACTATATATACCATTCTATATTTTACTCTTACAAAATCTATTCTGAGTTTAAACATTTTTAAGGAATTAGGAATATACTATACTTACTGAGTTTCATTTTAAGCAAAGAATTTGAATATTACATGGACGGAGGTCAAACAAGTAGCGTTCCTCGACATCGAACATCATGGTGACGTGCAAAATTTAATTTAGTTATATGAAAAATACCGGCAAGTGATACTGCTGTCGATAACGCTATCCGACAGAGTCGCAATAAAATAACTTTAAATTTAATCTAATATATCCTCACTATGGTGTACTGTCCATATTTTATTATTAACGTGTGCCAGGTTTACGTAAGTCTTATTAAAAGATGTTTAATTCCGACCCTATATGGTTGGTTTGACTTTTAGTTACCCTAGAATTTGTCAAGTATGATGTGCATTCGGGCTGTAAGAGTAGTTAACGACGTTTGTGTTCTAAAGTTTTGTTCATATACTTGAGTATGTTGTACCGCATGTCTCACATACAAGAAACTTTAACTGCGTAGCTCGATAAATTTTATTCATCACGTGTGGGTAATGTACTAGTAAAGCTGCAGAGAAAACTTCACTTTTCAGATCTTTGGAGAAACCTGTTTAAGTATTACAATTTATTTTGTATGCTCCGTATGATTGTTTGTTACTTGCCAAATAGTTTTGAGCTATATAAAATGAAAACAACGGAGTACTGGAAGCAAAATGTTACATGCAAAAAAACCGTAGATAAATAACACGTAATTAGCTACAAAATTGATGGCTGTATTTTAGTGGTAGTGAGCAAATAAGAGAAGTAAAGAAAGCAAGGAGATGGAAAACAGCGGATGTTGTACGGCTCCCGCGTCTGGCCATTAAACTGGGTCGAGATGAAACGCGCACCATCTAGCTAAAAAGGAGAAATCTACTGAGCGGACTTAAAAGATATAGGAGCGTTGCGTAAATTGCCGCTCGCTTCCTACTTGAAACGAGATTAATACTGTTAGACAATAGTAGCGTAAAATAGAAAACGGTTCAAAGAACATTCTAAAAACTCATTCAAAGGCTCTGTTGTTAATGTGGTAATAATTTACCTCGAAAAAAAAAAACTTAAAAATGTGTATATATTCTTTTTTCAATCGAATAAATGAAACCATTATTTATTATAATCACCTGTGAACTAACTATGGTAAATGAACGCAAAAGGGTATATAGATATAGTATTCAGTATCACAGAATAGCCAAGAAGTCATAAGCGTCATTGCCACATGTCATAGGGCAGTAAAATCTGAATTTGTGAACTCTTTCATATAACGTCACTTGAAGTCGTAGAAAACTTTCGAGTCGGTATATGAGAGTAACAAGTGGGTCGACAAGTGAAGTCGAGCGGGTACAAGTGCCGAGACCAAATAATTTTATACATTGTGCTCATTCAATCTGGCAGCGCTTAGCAATACTATCTCTAGCATAGTTCTTGAGTTTAATCTATTCCCGAGGATTGCATTTCATCTATAACAATAAGGATGGCTCGGTTAGTATCAAATGCGAACCTTTTTCTTCATGAATCATAATTGAAATATAATATGTTATAAGTATGTAACTTTTAAACGTTTCATGATATGCACAAATATTTATGGTTCCTTACTTAATGGTTGGGGTATTTACAAACCCATACATAGTATAAATTGCCTTACGTTTTTATTAGATTACACTGACTAAGTTTACAGGCAGGTTGGCACAGCGATGTGAATCCGTGACAACCTCACGAATACAATGACGGACGACTTCTTCATTCACCGGCATATTTTCGAGATGTTTGTTCCACCATGTACCGCCACACACAGTAATCATAGGTCCTTTATTTTGGTGTACTGAGTAAAAATGCCAGTTGGCAGTTTACACAGGATTACACGAAGTAGATAATTTAGTTACTGCTTCGCTTACAACTCTTGAATGAAAGTTACAATAGGCGAAGAAGTCTTGCATAGAGTAAAATTTCAAAGTTTGCATTCCTCATTAAAAACTCAATCTGTAAACCAATTACGCATTCGGAAGGAAACCAGAATGGAATTTGCTTACAGAATAAGGACACCGTGAGTATTCTGTGCAAGGATACGAGAATAAGGAGCGAACACTCACCGGTATGCCCCGCCTCCTGTGCAATAGTCAGAAAACATCTATCAGGCTATTCCAGGCCAGCGACAGTAAAAACATTGTGCGGTTTTAGTAGGTTCGATTCCAATTCACCATAAGCCGCGTCGACATAAACTTCAGATAACACTGCATTGACCAAAATTTAGAATTAATAGAAATATATGTATAATTTCAGATCGCTCAATCGCTTTTGATTTTCAATTGCCGAAAAGGACAGTAGGTAGCTTTTATGTCGGAAAGATACAAACTGAAAAAGACGATGAAAACATGGAAACCTTGTTATCTACCGCTCGTATAAATCCAACACAGTAAAAGTACTCTATCGATAGTACCATTTATTTTTAACGTGGTCACGAGGTTCGTGAGATCGTGTCGATAGCATTTTAAAAAATACAACAGAAACAATTCCTTGTTTTAGTAAGATAAAGTTAGGAAATAAATGGTACGTGTGTCAAGAACAGGTTTGATAATATCGGAAACATTATTAGGGAAAACGTCCGAATAGGAAACCCGCGTACACCCGCTGCACGCTGTTATAGCGAGCCAGCTGAATGGCGCCCGGCGACCTCGAAATAAGCAAATAAGCTCTAACGAAATGAAAAACAAATACTCAGTGAATACATTCAACGTTTTGAAAAATTAAATTCTGGTATAAAGAAGGCTGTATACTCTCTGTATCCCGCTTTATCTCTATATTTTCTTACGAGTTGTAATAAAAATAATCCTAATAAAAAGACACAAATAATGCAGTCAACATGAAATTCGTGCTTATTTAAATTTAAAACGTACCGCGTTATAGCAAATTCACAATAAATAAACACTCGCATTATTAATAAACGCTAGGATCGGGGCATTTTAAAATGAGTTTTCATGTAAAGTTGTTTTTGTATCGCACAGGAATAGGTTTTTTTTTTTCTGGATAAAAGGTACCGTATGTCCATTACTAATTATCAATTTAGTAGTTTTTTTTATGTTATAGGGAGTTAAGGTATAAAAGCGTAGCAAACAAACTTGCTTTCGCATTTATAATATTAGTTAGGATTTGTTTCAAATAAACGTTTCATGTTTTATGAACAGTACAGTTTTTAGGCAATTATATCGTTTTTTTTAGTCTTTAACACTATATATATAATTGCCTTAAAACTTTACTGTTACAGTTTGTATTCAGCCATATTAGAAATCAAATTAAAGGGCTAAATAAAGTTATAAACTTTTGAATTTAAAAATAAAAGTAGTAGAAAACAAGAGAAAAGCTAAACCATTTTTTGAGACAGTCATTTCATATGTCACACGAAATTCAAAGTAGCCTTTATTGGAATATATCAACTTAACACAGCTTCAGTGAACAAAGGCTTTGAATATAACGTAATAATTCTACGTTCATACAATACACGAGTTCGATTTGTAACTTGAGACGATAAACATGCATCTAGAGCGGAGGCTTGAAACACCGCTAGACTTTCTCCATTGAAGGCGAATAAATTCGTATCATTTGTTTTAACGGGAGTTACAATACAGCTCAATTTAGGCCACATATGTTGGAGCAAGAATACATTTTGTACTTTGCGGAACGGATCAGTTAAGCAACTCATCCGATGATAATTAGCGGCCATAAGTATATGAGAGGAATCCCACAGAAGCAATGATATGTTCCTACATAAAAGAAAATATGCTTCTCTGCTGCACAATGCTTAGGAAGGTATTTTTTACTTATTATAATAAGGATAACTATTATATATATACGTAACAAATAGTGTAATAAGCGCCAACCAAAGAGTTTAATTAGTTACTGTGTTTACACTGTTTCAAAATTCCACTATTAACAGTAGACCTATGTCAACAAGCTGGTATTAGATAAAGCAAAGGATACTAATATCTAATATAAACTCATAGAATACAAAGGCACAATTTACAGCGAACAAAATCAGCCAACGTGACTACTGATATAGGAACCTTTGCTGTTACTGTACACTGAGTTCGTCGCACATATTTTATGTATTAGTATAGTATTATTATGTATGTGTCCCGAATTTCTCGGCAGAGGTTTATAAAAATACTGCCAGTTAAACAAAAACATATTAACATTAAATCGCACGGTGGCATGTACCAACTACGTCCACCGTTGTTAAAAATACATTTATTTTTAAACGTATCAGTAATAAACATAGGTTGTTTCAGCACGGCTACATTTATAAAACAATTAAATTTTAGTTAGTTATTGTTACTCGATGGAAAGATCAGTACCCTTTTAGGAATTTCAGGGTATTCTTTTTATTATTACCGCACAAATGTCTGTAGAGATGGACGATCGATTGTGCACGAGCAACTTACTGCAGGTAATAGTCGTCGCTATCTTCGATTGGTGTCCGAACACAAAAATACTTATATGAACAAATATAATCTCGGTTTTATACTAGCAGGAAACAATAGAAATGCATATAACCACTATACAAAGCAAATATCTTTTCATACAATATTGGCTATTACCATTTATAGCGTCTGTTTATTTCATCGCTTTTACGTGATTGTAACAAGTATTATAAATGTTCTGTATCCATACGTACCTGCATAACTACATTGTAATAGTGATCTCTATAGTTTGTGTTTCTATTAATTTTTAACATTTATTTTATTTATTTATCTCTTTTTTGTTAAACATTCAAGGAAAATGTACTACAGACATGTTATATTATACAGGCATGACAATTGGCGGACTTATCACTCACGGTGATATCTTCCAGACAACCTTTATACAACTTTTTACAAAATTAATTCCGGGTAGTCTGTGGTGTACTGTTATAATGTGAAGAATATAAGTTTTAGACAAAATACTGTATTTACATAACCATTTAACATACATACAACTATTTAACTATACAGACCTACTACTTACATAAATATATACAATATATTTATCTCTTTCTGTCCCGGTAACTACTTTATTACATTCGGCCATGAAACCTATATTGTTACTACTGTTACTTTTAACTTAAAACTGAATAAATCCATTATTTTTATTAACTAATTCCCCCGTCACATTATTTTTTACGATAGATACCTAGATCTAAAATTCAGTTATGTTAACGGATTTAAATCAGCGTTTTGCAGAACAGAAGTTATACAGTGACTACTTTTTGATCATATTAAATACATATACTCACTATATTTTATGTACGTAAACTTTCTATAGAACACTTTTAAAAATAAACATAATTTGATAAGAAATCCACAACAATTGTGAAGCAATTTCAGTCTTTTGTGTAGATAACACACAACAAAAAGATGTTATCTTGAGGTTCTGTGGTGATTATTCCATGAGCGACGCAGATGCCTAAATAAGCAATTTTACAAAAATGCTTGAGAAGTGGCTGAGTCGTAAATTGCAGAAATACGTAAGGACGGGGCTAAGATGGCTGAAGATAGCGAGGTTCACACGCTTTAGTAGATAGGCACGGTTGGTGCTAAGTTTGGTAATATTATCACTCGTATTAGCCGTCCTCATGAACTACAAGTTTCGATCTTAGCTGACTCCGTAGTTGCAGCTTAATTAATGAGATGGGAGCGCGTTTACTATAAAGAATACACAAGCTCATATAGAAAGCGCAATATAGAACGTGTAACGAAGTACATGATCTTAACTCCATCGTGTACTATGTTAGCAAGGCTTTCATGCATATACAGTACAAAATCAAGCTAGATTTTACGACGCGAATAATCTCGGTACGGAATAAAGCCTCTAGCGTCTAACTTTTTGCGTTAGAAATATTCAAATTTAATTTCATTTAAAAGGAATCCTATTTCTCAAATGTATCTATATTATATAACCTTTTCACAGGAAATCATATAAAATCATATAAAACAGCAGTATATTAAAGGCCTTGTGACCAATCAACAGATTAAAGGAATTGTAACACATTTTCTGTCAATAAAAAAGGAGTGCCGAATGTCTTTCAGTTGATAAAAGTTTCCGTTTACGTGTTTTCTACTGTCTACCGTCTTCGTATAAAATTTGCGATGTCATACAGACCTATTCAATAAGATATAAAAAACGCTACCTCACTTAGATATAACAATCATCTCATGCCTACACATTCCAGGCTGAGTCATGAAATATGGTATATTCTAGAAGATTTAATCGATGTTTGTGACTATTGTTAGTAACCTTTCTTGAACAAGAGGAAGAATTGTGCAAAAATGTAGCCCTAGAACAGAAGTCTCAAGTTGTGCAATGAAATCTGGTCTTAAACAACTGACAAAAGATGCTTGAAGATATTACTTAAATACATACATTTAGTATTTATTTACATTTTCAGAGACAACTAAAACGGTTTCACTAATATCAGAGTCACAAAAAAAAACCTGTTTACACACATAAAGCCTTAACCATGTATGCAGTGCGCGACCCGTGAAAATGTTACCTGTTTGCATCCGGCTCATGATAAAATAAAATATACAAATACATGTATGCAGTGTTCAAACTTGATTTTCAGAAATTTGTTCAGTGAGTCGCGTGGTATTGCTAGTCTAGCAAACACAGCCGGGCTGTATTCAACATCTCGAAGTTAAATTCCAACTATAAACTATATACTCAAATATCGTGAATCTAAATGATTCACGAATGTATAACGTTAGTGATAGTGATTGCAAAACATATAAAACTTAGAAAGGGTTATACATTTATGTATTATGTAAAGAAATGTGCTTTACTTATTCTACTCTATGCATTAACTTGCTTTTTATGTGACTATTGATCGGAGTGGACTATAATACAACTAAAACTTTCGTGATTTTGGTCAGAAGAGCAATAAAGTATTCTACACTGCAGCTACTTTCTGCTTTATTCATTTAGAAATTTAATATATTTAAAATAACTCATAAAGTCAGCATTCAAGCACTAATAAAATACTAGGGAAATAAATGAGATACATAAAACATTATCTAATTGTTGGTTCGACTCATAGTTAAAAAGGAAGAAACAATTAGATTTTTTAACGGTACCTACTAACGAAAATATAAAATAATGTAGGTAGACCTTGTTTTAAGTTGTAAACTAGTTAGTTTCACATAGCAATAGATATATCAGTTGACAGACGGCAAACCGAAGCGTTTTTCTTCACGACGACGGGTACAAGTACGTGCGCCGAGCTGTCTCGTTCAACGCGGCCCTGGGGGTTGTCTGACGTCATCTTCATGGCACCTGCCTGTCATATGCAGGGCTCTCTGTTCCTTTTACGAGAATCGCTATGCACACCGAGACCTTATTAAATCGTTTAATGTGTATGAAAATAAGACAAAACAGCAGATAATTACATGTATATGTATCTATCTACACATGTTCGATGCGGTGCGATCGCTCCACATTTAATTAAACCAACGCAAACAACTACTGGATTCTCGTTATTCTCAAGTGATTATGTTATAAAGGACAGCAGGGAGGTAATACTGTATTGTGAAAACACAAGTCATTAAAGTGACTCTTTGAAGACTACCAGCAAATGGTTTTAATGGACATTTAGGTTCAGGTACATTAAAGAATGCTTAGCTGAATATTCATTCCTATAATGGTAGTTCATTTCTTTCACATATTTTGCAACAGAGTGTATTAACATTAATGCCCTAAATGAAGTAGAAGTAATTTTTGTGCTCCTTCGCTTTTTCTGACGTCGTCAATATCCCATTGGGTCTCGGTACGAGTGTAGGTATCATTATACCTCATGCAGCTGTTACGCTTTACGATCAAACTTGTATTATTATGTTCTTAGCATGATTGTAAACTTTGCCAGCTCAATTACTGTTCAAAGCACGTGTACTGTTCAGTTTTAATTTATAAAACATATTAAAAACATTTGAAGATGCCATAAAATGTTGGTTTAAAGTTCCATAATAGTTGTCAATTTTTATACGTAAAAGGCGCTAGAGGAAAGCGTAGTATCTTATTTTTCCAATTTGCGCTGGATCAAAACGTAAAATTCACTTTGCCTTCACTTGCCGTTCTCCCTCTACCAATAGAACTACAAACAAACCATTTTGATGTGTTTTTACCCAGTAGCTATATTTTTAGACAGTTTCAGTTATACAGTGCTACTACTTTTATTTCCTGCGTTTAAAACGATTATTAACTAGATTTACTAGTATTCTCGTTAGGCTCTCGAACCTAAAGTTTGTGTTAAGCGGCAGCAGTTTATCAGTTTCTATCGTTGAGTAGTTATTTCATCACTTTTTGTTTTAACGTGTGACCCTACGGGTCGTCACCCACCCACCGGGGCTAAACTGTAAGGTTGTATGTCGGACTCGAACCGACTAAAACCACACGGTATTCCATCACGGAGGCGTATTGGCAGGGCCTCAGGTGTACCCTCAAAAGGAAATCCCTGTGAACCCCGATAGGTGGACAGCGGGGGAGTTATAATTATTAACTAAATAACATATCAAATTTTCAAAAATTAACAATCGAAATAAATTAATACATACATACATCATACATAGAGTCAACGAAAATGTATTTACTTTCTGCCCACATTTAATTGTAGAACCAAAAAAAACTCTTTCATGTCAAAGTCCATTATCCTGTGACACGATTTCTCATTTATGCGGGATAACAATACCCTTTGTTTCTTTTGACCGGTTTCGGGCTCACTATTGTACTCTGCATTGTAGTTATGAATATTAGATAATAATTGAAATCAAGAACACACACAGAGAAGAGGTTCCTCATTAACTATTTGAAGTGATCTTATAAGTAATAAAAAAGGATAATTTTCCTTATTTATTATTAGCCATGGTCGTCCCACTACAGGGCAAAGGCCTCCCTACCCTCCTTCCACTCCTCACGGTTTAGAGCTTTCTGTCGCCAATCTTCCCAATAAGCATCCAGTTCATCCCGCCATCTCTTTTTGGGCCTGCCGCGACGTCGTTTAACGTTGCGTGGGCACCACTCGCTGCTGAGTTTTGCCCACATTTCGTCCGGCATGCGGCAGATGTGACCAGCCCAGTTCCATTTTAGGCTTGCAGCCTTATGGCCAACGTCGGCGATCTGAGTTTTGGAGCGCAGTATACTGTTCCTTATACGGTCTGATAACCGAACTCCTCGGATACTGCGCTCCATGGCTCGCTGGCAAACCCCCAGTGTGGACTTTTGATGTTTAGTCAAAGACCAAGTTTGAGCACCATAGGTGAGGATGGGCAGTATACATACGTCCGTGAGCTTCTTCTTCAAGGAAAACGGAAGGTTACCCTTCATTAGGTCTTTCATGGACCAATAGCTCTTCCAGGCGTTTTCGGTGCGTCTGGCAACTTCTTTTTCTTGTCTCGCCTGGAAAGAGACTAATTGGCCCAGATATATGTACTCTTGGACGTACTCGATTTCTGCACTGTCGACTTCTAACCTACGTTTTGTGCTATTAGTCATTAACTTCGTCTTCGACATATTCATCTTCAATCCAACCTCGAGGCTTGCTCGGTTGAGTTCAGTGATCATAGTGCCTAGTTCAGATGATGAGTTGGAAAAGAGTACAATATCGTCAGCGAAACGAAGGTTTGTTAACCTATTTTCACCGACGACAATGCCCTTCATATTCCAGCAGCTTGCTAACTTTCTAAATACCTCTTCTAGAGTCGATGTGAAGAGCTTTGGAGATAGCGGGTCTCCTTGTTTAACTCCTACGTGGATGGGGAAGAATTGGCCGAGTTTGTGTAATTTTATGGCTGCGGTGCTGTTGCGGTATATATTGGTTAGTAAATGGATGTATGTGGGCTCTATATCCTGGTCGTGTAAGGCTTTGAATGATGTAGACGAATGTGTAAGGCTGTCGAAAGCCTTGAAATAGTCTATGAAGGCTAGGTAGAGTGGGAGTTTAAACTCATGATGTATTTCAATAATTTGGTTTACAGTGTGAAGATGATCGGTGGTAGAGAGCGGCCTCTCTACCACCGATCATCTTCACACTGTAAAACGTCGGAAACCAGCCTGTTCCGCAGGTTGGTGTTGGTCGAGCTTTCCGGAGATTCTAATTTCTATCACTTTTATAAACGCTTTATAAAGGTGAGAAATAAGGCTTATGGGGCGGTAGTTCCCTAAGTCTGATTTGTCTCCTTTTTTGTGGAGTAGAATTATGTTAGAGTGACAAAAATTTTCGGGAAAGATACCTGCTTGTAAAATGGAATTAAATAGGTTCGTAATTTTGGGTAGAAGGACTGGTTCTCCAATTTTTAAGGCTTCGGTGGTAATGCCATCTTCGCCGGGACTTTTGCTGTATTTCATGTTTGCCAAAGCCTGATGAACTTCGTACCCAGTTATCGGCGAGATATTTAGAGAACATGAGTTATCATCGGTGTCTTGTTGGGGAACCGTGTTATCGGCATAAAGAGATTTGTAATAGTTTGTGCAAATACTGAGAATTTTTTCATTGTCACCCTGTTTCACGCCCCTTTTGTCTTTTAATCTGCCTAATATTGATTTTTCTGTTTCCTTGCTTGCACAAAAATAATTAGGAAGTTTGCATTTCACGTTCTTGTTTTAATTTTATTTCTAAAGCTCAAAGCAACCTTAAAACGCTTGAGCGTTTTAAGGTTTAAAGACGACGATTTAAAGAGTCTGGAGTTTTAAGTTATGCGTAGCTTTGGATGTCATTGGAACTTTTACGCCTTGTGTCGTAGATAAGACATTTAATCCTGATAAAAAAATATTTCACGAGTCTTTTCTTGCAAAACGAATTTCGGTAACACCAAAAAATATAAAAATCAATAAACTTGTAAATTAATCAATTCGTACTTTGGACGGAATTTTTTGAACGTGGTAACCGCACAGGCCTACAAAATCAATGCATGTATGTTTGATAGTAGTGCTAGTTTCATGCACATACATGATAGCACTACTATCAAACAAATAGAGGAAATGCTTCGGGAAATGCTTACAATAAACCTAGAGGCCGTCAGGAAAGAAAACTTATGACGAACTTAAGATAGCAGTAGTGAATCTGTTGTAAACTACCGTTGATCATCCATATGTTAAAAACAATTTTATAATTTTGTTTTTAAATGATTAAAAAAAAATCGGGGACGCAGCAGGCCCACAGAGATAGATTTCGTGTTTTTTTATTTTTTTTGAAAATCTGCCTCCCAGTCCCCCTCTTTGGGGGACCATTCACGAACTTAACCTTCATTTTTGCCCTGTTGATTTGTCGTCCAAGTTTGAAAGCAATCGGTGCATAATTGTGACCTCTATCGTGCCGGTAAAATTGAGGTAGGTACATACATATGTATATATAAACTTTTAAACTGGCGGTTGTTTTGGGGTCTAGGGATCATCACTAGACCTCTTGTGAAGAATTTTTTGGAAAACTCGACAACTGGTACAAAACCAATAGGTAGACTTTTCTTCGAAATCTACCTAAAACTGACACTTCAGGCGTTGAATGACCCGCACTGTAAGGCCCGTTTCAAAACTTCTGTTATATTACGGTATCGGTTTAGAAAGGCGCCATTCATTTATTACGTAAGACGATTTAAGGGGAGGGAGGTCGGACATGTCTTATTTTTTCTTACAAGGGGTTGGGAGGGAGTCTTGATAATTCTTACATAAGATCACAAAAATGCGAAAAGTTAAGATTATACTTTGACGATGTATTAGATGATTAACATTGGTATACAAGACATGTGCAAGAGTCCTAATACTTTTTACAAATTGTAAAATGCACTGATAAGGAATGCTGTGGTGATATAAGGAGTGATATTCGTAAAATCCTTCCGCAAGGGTTTTTCCTCCACTAACCTTTAAGGAGTGAACCTTCGCTCATGTTTCCCGCCACAGGGGGTTAAAGCATCCGATCACTTTGCATCTTTATTTGTGCGACAATAATTAAACAAGGAAGTCGAAGCCCTATTCTTGAATAGGTTCCTTACGTTTTTTACTGTCCATCAATACAATAAGCGCTCATAAAAAGAATTTGTTTAGTATGCTCTAAATACTACTTCACACAAAACTTCAGGGCTGTATTTCAAATATTGTAATACCTATATAAAAGAGGCAAAGAAGTTTCATGCCGCATTGGGACTGATGTGGAATGGTTGAACGTCGACGACGTTACAATCCTGAATAACCAACTAGAAGCAACACCTATTATTAGGGGTGTTCCTGTGGCAGATCCACTTTCCGAGTGGGTTTTGAGCCCCTGGATTTAAAATCTTATGTAGGTAAAGATGAATGATTAAAACCAAAGTTAGTTACGGCCAAAAAATACAAATTACTAGTACAATTGTACTTGGTACAAATAAACATTCCTAAAAAAATCAAACAACCTTCTACTCTTCGTTTTCATTTTTTACATGCGAACGACCTTACGTACTATAAAACAGGCGTGAGTAAAATTAGTACAGCTAAGTCTGTAGACCTTATCTCTACACTGCCCCATTTTAAGGCCTTGTTTAAAGATGCGTCGATTGTTGAGCAGGATGACTGAAAGAGAAACATTTATTTTCTTGTAAAAATAAAACATAATAGTCACGACTTTGAAAAGCGTAATTTCATACATACATACCTAGATTTATTTACAATGTATTTAATTTATAAACAAAAATCCTTTTTATACCATCATTGATTCTTTTAGACAAGAAAAGTAAGTAAAGAGTATTATCGTGGGGCCAGATTCATTCACGTTGCGCACAACATTGTAATTTGGAAGGACCGTAATCCATTTAGGTATATCCATGTTCCCTTGAGTAAATGAACAAACATAAATACACAGATATTTTATGATATAATCGTCATTTTTGGAATTAAGTAACTCTGTGGTAAATAAATCGGATAACAAATATCGATACGTTTATTTAAAAGCGCCTTAGACGAAATCGAGCGAAACAAGAAGCGAAATACGCGATTAGCCACAATCGTGAACAGTTTGGAGATTAAATGCTTCTTCCATTCTGGAATCTGTCTTATATAATTGTATATTCACATTTGTACATTTGATATAATTACTTAAAATGTAACCTAAATGGCGTTTTTGATTACTCGTGTATGTCTGTAATTTAAAACTATCTTAAACCTACTTCTCATTAGTAGACCGAGTTCTGACAAATACGAAAAATTGACGCATTACTACTACAAAAACGCGAAAACTAACTTCAGCCAGACTTTTGTAAGCTAGAGTTTTATGACTTCGACAATAGACAAACAAAAAATATTTTTAGTGTAGGTTTATATTATTTACACTTGATATTTCAGGAGCTATATTTGCGTGACGATGGTAACTGATCGTTAACCTGGCTTTATTCGGGTTATATTTTAAATGTCATGGATGAATGTAATGTACATCGTGGCGTTTTCGGATTTGCAGTTGATTGCATTTAAAGCACGTACGCTGCTGTGACAGGCATTTTGGAGTACCACTAATCTTGCATCAGTTTTAAAATAAGGTACGTTTTTTTTAGAAATGTAAGAATATTTATATACAGTGCAACCTTAATATTATGAGTCTCTATATAACGAATTTCTCGATTTAACGAATTTTTCAAAATCCCCTAGAAACGTCCGTAAGAGCTAATGCGCTAATCCTTTACATTACGAATATATCCTATTCACCTTTTTGGCTTCAGGTTTGGAGAGTACTATACACTATTATTGCTGTCTAACCATTAAATGATTTGAGTTTTTCAAGTGAAACCTTCTTTAGCGGCGTCGTGCACTTTTTGGGATGGGTAAAAAATGTTAAATTCGCGTCAGGACACGTGACCCTGATCGAAAATTCGTAAGACGGAGCCGAGTTTCTTATGTTTAAAAAATATAACATTCGAAATTCAAACATTTATAGGCGGCATTTATGTTTTCACTCTGACGTGCAGTCTTGCGACTGACTGTTTTCTTTAATCATTGCAGAACATAGATAAAAATTTATTGACCTGTATTTAACGATTTTTTCAACCCATAACCTTTACATAACGTATTCTATCGACTACTCCCATTTAATTGTACCATAGTAATTCATGTTTCGACAGGTTCAGACACGTTATATTCTTCGAGTTTGATGCTTCTTCTTGTTTGATTTGATGGTCAGTAAAGTAAACACTGCTGTTTGTAATTGTTGTTAGTTTAAAAGTTGCAATGGCTGAGAAACGCAAAAGGTGTTCCTTAAGTGTCGCACAGAAACGAAAAATCATGTATATCTCTATCATCAAGTATGTGTGTGCTTTTCCCAAATTGTGTAAACTCTTTTTAAATAAAAAATTCTGTCTTTTCGTTTAAGAGTGTTTTCATTTATTAGTGGAAATCGTTCGCTTTATCAAGGTAAGCAGATGAGCATCTACGTAATGTTGAGGTTCATGAACAAATTTTTTACCTTTTTAAAACGAATCGTAGTCCAATCTAAACTCTATACAACAAACCCCATTGTAAAAAATTACGGGGTATAATGAATAAGTCCTTTGAGTTTCGTTATATCGAGGTTGTACTGTATATATTTATAATGAAATCAAAGGTAACATATTCTTTGAATTAGTAGTAGTAGTAAGATTAGAGAGTGGGTCAAAATAAAGCTTTGCCCTACAGCAGGCCACCCTATGTTACCTATTCAGTATTTATAAAGACAATTCAAAATACATATTGATCACAACATACAGTATAAAACATTGTATAAAACGAAATTAGTATCGTCCAGTAGCAACCAAACAGTAACGAGAATGTAATTAATAAATAAGTAATTAAGTAATCAGATTTGACTCGTATGACGGATGACAAATAGCCATTAATGTCACCAGCGAATCCTATTAACTGACACGATGGATAGGAGTGTGAACATGAATGTACTCTCAATAGCTTTATTAGTGAACCAATCAATCAGTTTCCAAGTCAAACAAACTACCAATCAACTGAACACCGATTCTTGTCGATACTTTTAATTAACCATCAGGAAAACGGCCTTTCTTCGCTAATATTCTTCGTGTTCCTTGTGAATTATAAACGAGTTATAAGGAGTCTACATCAGCAAGATTATTTCCGTCTTGTAAAACATATTAATATAACGTGTTAGTTCTCTTGGTTGTGTATCTTAACTACAACTCGGTGTTATGGTATATGTAATTAATTTTAGTGTACTTATCTGTTTTTCGCTTCTATTTATAGAAAATATTTATTTTAGACACCCATCTAATGGTTGAAAACCTAATAACTACTGATTTGTGAATTTCATTATGGAACAAAGCGAATAGTCGACGACATGCCAGTTTCCGTGCTTTCCAACTATGGAGTTGGATCGAATAAATTAAATCGATGACTGAATTGAAGACTTTAGAAATTAGGGATACGAGCATGGAGTTTAATAAATAGCTATTAATAATATGTAGAAGGTTAAAATTTATAAAAATGTTGAATTTAAAAAAGTACTAAGAAGGGGACTGAAAAGTGTAAAATAATCGAAAAGACAACATACATGTGACACTTTTAAAATTATAGGTAACATCATAAAGGTACAAGGTAAACCAACTGGTCGGTTTGAAGTCTACACACTAAATCTGTTCTTAATTTCTAAGGGTTTTCCTCGTTCTCCCTCAGATCCGGACTTGCTGACAATGGGACCACCTAGGAAGCATACCATTTCAAACAAAAAAGAAGGTCCATAGATGACGGAAATATTGGTGAACATACATAAAAAAATACATACAGAACATAGAACTTCCTCCTTTCTTTACAGGCACACATTCCCAACCACTATTTCAAATTCATTCAAACAAACTTGTCTTCGAGAAGATATTTACCGTCTTATTCATACAAAAATAAAGTGTTGTTTAGTTATCGAACGCCTTGTCTTTTCCTCTCTTGACACATGACAATAAAGACAGGCGAAAACTGAACATGTTTGGATGAAAGTATCGACATTAAGTTTTTATGAATATGAAGGTTATTGATCAATAATAATCCCAGGAAAATATAATTCTAAATAATACTAAAATGTATTTTTGAGGGGCTCGTGGCTAAGTGGTAACCGAGTAGGTTAACACATTACAAAGTTAAGTAATACAAGCCAGGTCAGTCTAGGATGGGTGTCCATTCTTAACAAGTTGAGATCCCTCCGTGCCTCGGAGAGCACGTTAAACCGTCGGTCCCGGGTGCATTACAAACATCTGTGGCATTCGTTACGGGTAGTTGGAGCCCTAAACAAAAAAGTCCGACAACCTGGTCTAACTACAGAACTTCGATATCGCCTAGTACTTGGGTTGTGGAGGTCTGATGGCAGTCGCTTCACGTAAAATATTTTAGATTAGTTAGATTGAAAGCCGACCCCAACTTAGTTGGGAAAAGGCGCGGAGGATGATGACTTATTTTTGAAAGTTAGTCAGTACGACTTCAACAATTCTAAATAAAGTTACTACGACATTAATAAAATTAATAGGTAACGTTTATTTATAAATATAAATCCGGGCGGAGCCCCGATCGGAGCTGAGCGACGAGTCTGGGGATGATAAGTCTGCTATCTTCGCTCTTGATATAATAATCATTTAGCAATCGTGTGGACATTTTCTATTTGTATTAGACATAACGTTAGAAACGTACGTACGTACCTAACTATTTTGCATTTGAATGAAATTAGCGTACATAAATACGTGTAATGTACACATTGTAGTGCCGGTCTACCGTCAATTGTCGTGTGAACCTTACTTGTTTATTATATACTTTACAGTGCAAGTATTTAGGTTCAAGATAGTATTCACAAGATGCATTAAATTTATATACCAATATTACTCTATAATAAAAAAAAGTTGGAAGTTTGTTTCGGGCGTTGATACATAACATACAGAAAAGCTTACGCTTTGGAGGATCCTACATTATTGACAAAAAGTATATTTTATGATGTTTTTGAAGTGAAAACTTCTTTACCGGCGTTGTGCACTTTTTGGGATGGGTATAAAATGTTAAACTCGCGTCAGGGCACGTGAACCTGATCGAAAATTCGTGACTGTGTGTGTGTGTGTGTGTGTGTGTGTGTGTGTGTGTGTGTGTGTGTGTGTGTGTGTGTATGTGTATACTAAATACAATTATAATAAATACATTGTGAAGTTATGTTTTCACTTCTGACGTGCAGTTCTACGACTGACTGTTTTTTTTCCAAATGTGTGTTTTCTTGTAAACATACACATTTCGTAATAAAGTTTATCAATTTTCAAGTCAAATGCTATGATTCTGCTATGATTCTGCTATGATGCTAATTTGTTTTTGGCACTGTATAATCATCTTTTGTATTTATTGTCTATAGTTATGCCCAGCACTCACGCTCACATAATATTACTTTAAGTAATTGTAAAATTTCAAGTTGATATTCTCTCTTTTAAATTAAAGTTAATTAAAAAACAATTCATGGCTTACGTTATTAACGAATTCGACACCTAAGTATGTACACACCTTATGGCACCACACGACTCCAAAAATAAGAAAAGAAATCAAAAAGAATTATATCATATACCTACTACATATATACTACATATATATTATTATACCCACGCTATGTAGTAGGTATATGATATAATATTTTTTGTTTTTTTTTCTTATTTTTGGAGTCTGTACTGTCTTGTATGTGTAATAAAATATTTTGTATGAACCGAATTCCCTTTGATATTTAAACTTATGTTTAAATATTATGTACATCATTAAAACCTTAAAGAGCTAGTCTAAATTAATTATTGGTAGCTCTAATGATATGAAAAAAATTTGTTTACTGAATAAATTTTAGTATGTCCGAAATAACACAATAATTAATTTTTTATCATTTAATTCCACGTTTCATGTAACCTTCGTGTACTTTTTTAGTTTAATGAGCAATATCAAGTCCTGATATACTTATATTATCACGTGGTTCGTTGTTTGTAAGCTCAATAATTTGGTTTGACTAAATAATACACGACCTTGACGAAAACTTCGTCCACAAATAATAAATAATTCTTCTTTACAACTTATATCACCATAGTTACATGTAATAACGGAAACATTTTGTAGAGTAGGGAACATAATTTTATTCAGTCGTGTGTTTGATAGTACGAATAACCACATTTCTAAAAAAAAATAGTAGGTTGCTCACTGAATCGAAAAACCCTTTAAGCGTATCTATATCTAAGCATATTTATCTACCTTCCAACGTTTCTTAGATATACGTTATCTATATATATATATATATATATAAATAAGAATGAATCGCCAAATGTGTTGCTAAGCGCAAAACTCGAGACCGGCTCGACCAATTCAGCAAATTTTTTTTTTCATATTTTCGTTAAGGCACAGGGAAGGTTCTTATGGAGAGAAAAAACGTAAAAATTGGGAGGAAAATAATAAAAACAACATTTTTTTTATTTTCCTATACAAACCACATACTAAATAAAAACACGTGTCTCCAGCTGTCAAACATTTGACGTCAATCAATAACTTTTGACAGAACGAAGTCTGTCGGGGCAGCTAATACCTTATAAAATAGTATTGTACAACATATTTAACATTTTGGTACATGACTTTATCCATGTTGGACGAAGAAAGAATACTAATAGCCTTCTGGGAAAATGACATTATAAGGACGAAGGCTATGGTAGGGTCCTGAATAGAGTTTTAGGCAACCTTAAATTGGGGTCAAGTCAAACATGTTATTTTAGGAAATCCTGTGTAGTCGGGACTGCAGATATTTGTAGAATACATTGAACATTGCTTTGTGAAACGTGCATGGTGTATTGAACATGTTTGACAACTATATGTTAGCTGTTTGCTTACACGTGCCAATCCTAAATTTATAACCAAATATTGTATTTCATCTTAAATATTTTATTTTAAAACTTGATACACATGTTATACAAATGCGAATTTAATGCCCAGTGCATTCTCTACCAGTCCAATCTTGGCGGGAGCAGACGAAGAATACGGTAAGTGTAAAGATATTACTATTTGTGAGATTAATTATTTATAATAACATTTGATGATCAAGACATGAACTTCATGTCCCTATTACTTATATACGTGGTTGGCAGTGCATATCACACTATATGCGTCTAAAACTGTAGAGGGTGACGTTAGGCAGCAATTTTTTCTGCAGTGACGAATTTATATACGATACACCTGAATGAACTTGATTTGGTCCAATTTTTCATAGGCACGCTTTGCGAGAAATGCCAGAGACAGTTAAAATTCTATTTCCAATAGCTATTCAGTCGCTCGGAATAATCTTTTATACCTAAAGAATGTTTAGATGCGAAAGAATTTTACGGCGATGACTTGCGCATGAAAATATACTGTTTCTACATTTTAAATTACTTTTAGAAAAGAATTTTCTATCAGCTGAAGAAAATTCTGGCTTACGATTGGACGTACCTACACATTAAAACAATGAAGAAGAACTTATTGCGTTCAGTCGTTTGAAGGGGCTCCTTTAAGAATTATTATAGTTGGCAATGGAAATTTCACTTAGTTCAAAGGGCAATTTACTAGAATACTAATTTTAGCAAACTGTCGTTTGGATAAATTAAATTTCTGAGTTTATTTAGAGTACCTACCTTGTATTAAATAATAGTTTGTAAATGAAAAGCAGTCGTATTGAAGACAAAAAATGAATTGCAGTTCTAACACCACGTATCGTGTAGCCAAGTTATCTTAATTCAGGGAAAGAGTGTGAAGTAGCCTTCGTCCTCAGAATATTATATTCTCAAAATATTACATTCACAAAACATTACATTAGCAAAACATTATATTCTCAAAATATTAACTGTACAATGAAACAGAAAATATGTAAAATAATTATGTCTATTTTTTTAATCAAATTGACGAAAAATAAATGCACTTAAAATTAACATAGAAGTCCACGCAATGACAACAACAACAAAAAAAACATTAACAACAGAACATTTTAAAACGATACGAACGAATAACGATTACATTTTTCTATTGAAAATAAAAATATTAATAAATAAAAATTGTTTTTAGACACATATAAATTAGCTTTTTATAGCTCCAATAAATCCTGCAAGCATTCTTCGATCAATTTTTCACTTTTTAAAAAAATTAAAATTATTTTATCACCTTGATCCGATTTTTCAATATCTTGTTGTTCAATATTCTGAGAACTGAAATATGTTCATCTTCTGCTTTATGACGAATACTTTTGTACTTGATTTTACAAGAGATAATATTTTGAGAATATAATGTTTTGCTAATGTAATGTTTTGCGAATGTAATATTTTGAGAATATAATATTCTGAGAACGAAGGTAAAGTAGCAGTGTTGTATAATATAAATTAATACAAAGTGTCCGTTATCTAATAATGTGTAAATGATTTTGTTATGACCAGACACTGGCTAATCGTTTTTGTTTTTTATCACTGACGATCTACATGTTTATAAAAGAATATTATTATAAAAATACAATATAAACTTTCGTGACTGGTATTCATGTTTATTAAAGACTACTGTTTTTCTCACGTATTATATAACGTAGAATATTATTATTATTCATATTGAAGATAAAAATGACCTAGATCTAGTCTTGACTGAGATTCAGGAAAAAAAGGATTAATTTCAGGCTTTTACGTATTCATCCTAAAAAAAAACGTTTTGCTTAATACACAATTTCAATCGACCCGATTTTAGATTAAAAACCTAAACCAAAAATAATCGTGTAAGGAACGAAAATAATTGTAGTCAAATTACTCCTTGTTTTTAAATGAAAGCATGAAAAAAATTTCGTCCGCATCCGAATAGCTTTTTATAAGCATTACAAACAAACAAAAAACAACAGAACTTCTCCATATTTTATGTATGTTATATTCCTGAAAGCGAATATTGATAAAATTAAAATGGAAGCAATTCGGTAGTATTGACAATGATTACAAAAGAACCGCGAAAGCTGAGACATAACTCGAGATTTTTTATTAAGTATTTGATATACAATAAAAAGTTACTAAAAATAAGATGTCAGGTGCGTTAATATCTTTATTATTTAATACGTTATTACATTGGTTTTAATCAGGGCTTTATTGCATGGTACTAGCCTCTGGTTTAAGCTAACCCACAGGAACCGTATCTTTTCCGGAACACAATTAGCCTGTGTCACTTTATCACAGCCCAGCCCATAAACTATCCCTATGCAAATAAATCACGTCGCTTCATTGAACCGTTATTGTATAGATAGAAGAACAACAAACACACTTTCTCACATTTATACTGTTAGTAAGAATAGAGAAAATGAGTTATTTAATGTCTTTTAAATTCAAGGCGCTATTTGGAGCCTGTGTTTCATCGGTACACCAAAATTCAGTATTATGTTTTAAGAACTTTATAATAACACTACCATTCTTCTTTCTGCAGATATCGTTCGACAGTAAACTCAAGATCTACAAGTACGACTTGTAAAATTTCACTTGGGTTAAATAGCCTGTTTATTAAGGAATAATAAGCAGGTAATATAGGAGCGGCACAGTACCCATAAATGTGAATTAAACTGTGGGGCACGGCTACTAAAATATGCCTAAGTGTCGAGACGTGAAAAATCGTTCTTATTTTAGATATGCAAATGAATAAGTAATCAAAAGACGATAATAATTACAATTAATATAAATATATTCTAAGAAACGGTACCTAAATACTAAACAACTTAGATATTGTTATGGCTGGCTTAGGAACTTTTCTATTTTCGAGCGGGGCGTTCGACGGTCGGTGCTGTGTTGCGCCTGAGGGCTGTGACCGGCCGTAGTGAGCTGTGGCGGCGTGCTGTTGGCAGTGTCGTTGGACATCGCCAACGCATTCAATAGTCTGCGATTCAGCTGGATCAGCCACAGTACCTGAGGCGGCTAGTGGCAGACTATTTAGAGGAGCGTACCGTCATGTATGGCGGCGCATTTGGCCACCAGGGGAGTCTCTCTGGTGGTCGAGCGCATCGAGGCGCTGGGCTTGCGGGTGGCCCTGGATAAGACGGAGGCCCTTTTATTCCATGGGCCCCGTCGTGGTCCACCCCTATCGTATCAATCGTAGTCGCCTCTATCGTAGTAAACTCGGTTCTCGTACCGGTTCGGGCCCATCTAAGGTATCTGGGCCTGATCCTCGACGGTAGGTGGCTCTTCGACGATCACTTCCGACAGCTTGCTCCGAAACTGGTCGGCGCGGCGTCCGCCCTTGGGCGACTCTTGCCCAATTTGGGTAAGGTAGGTTGTCCGGTCAATGGCGCTGTACGGTGCACCGGTGTGGGCGGGAGCTCTGACCGCCCAGAATAGGACGCGCCTCTGGTGTCCTCAGAGGATTATGGCAGTTAGAGCCATACGCGGATACCGCACCGTGTCGACGGAGGCGGCGTGCGCGTTGGCCGGGACTCCCCCGTGGGATTTGGAGGCGGAAGTGCTCGCCAAAGTATATCGGCGAACGGCTGAGTTCCGGGCGGGAAGCGGCAGTCGGCCCCCGCCCGAAGAGGTACGCGAATGGCGTGAGGCCGCTCGTGAGGCGAAAGCCAGCACGTGGAGCGTCATCGTCGCGTGGGCAGGGCGGCAGCACGGGACCCTTTCCTTCCGACTGACGCAGGTTCTTTCCGGGCACGGCTGCTTCGGGAAGTACCTGCACTCGGTCGCTAGGAGGGAACTGAGTCCCGCCTGTCACCACTGCGACTGTAGTGAGGACTCGGCTCAGCACACGCTGGCGGTTTGCTCCGCCTAGGCGACGCAGCGTCGGGCCCTCACTGCAGTCATCGGAGGGGATCTCTCGCTACCGGCCGTCATACGCTCCATAGCCGGTAGCGACAGGAGTTTTACCGCGGTCGCGACCTTCTGTGAGGACGTCATCTCGCAGAAGGAGGCGGCGGAAAGGGTCACTCGGACCTAATTCGCCGCCGGCGAACCGGGCGGCGGAGGCGCGCTTACCAGCGCCTCATGCCGCCCTGAGTATGGCCGTGGGTGGACGGGACGGGTTTTTCCCCTCTGCCCGTTATAGTGGCCCCCCGCGAGGAGGCAGCGCCTGGACGTCGCCTAATTGAGAGGTTTTTCATCCGAAGGCGGTGCAGGCGCTAGGGTCCTGCTGTCTTAATAAAAGCTGTTCCCGGATCCCTCCTACTTAAGGCGCAGTACGGCACACCGTGTGGTTTTAGTCGGTTCGATTCCGACACACCGCCCCACCGAAAACCCTGGTGAGGTTACGGCCCGAGGGGGTTTCCAAACGCACAAAAAAAAAAAGGAACTTCTCTATTGTTTAGATAAATCTTTTCATTCATGTGTTAAGATAGGTACTTCGCTTAGCCGACTGCCGTGACAATATCTTTATTTTCGGGGCACATTTCAATAACAATGTGACTGAAAATAATGAAAGGATTTTGTAAAATACCACTCCCAGAAAGTTAATCTTGACACTTCACATTTTTCATCTCATTATCCCTTGAAAATTAATCCCTAAAAGGTATAAAATAACAGCCGTTCACGTGAATTTCTCGCGGCTTCGCCGATTTAATAAGAGAAGTAATAAGTAAATCATACAAAAAATCTATTTGATTAAATATCATCGACTTCTAATGACTAAATCTGCGTTTGCCATGAATCTTAACAAACAATGAACAGGCGTAGGCGTGTATTTAGAATTTTCTCATTTAATAGCACTCCCACCGAAGCTATTACTATAAAACAATCTCGTTGTCGAGTTTTTCCAATAGATGTGTTCGTAAAGGATCTCTTTTTTTCGGCCACTAGTAAGTGCTCAACGCATGTTTTAAGCGGATCATGTATTTTGTCACACATGTTAATTTTGCCTTTTATGCTCTTTTTAGGTAAGCGCAATTGACTGCGTAAAAGTTGCATGCAAGAAATATAACGGGTGCTGGTATACCTGCGACTACAACGATGATCTGTAGCTTAACTATAGTATTCGTTATTTTAAATACATAGTACAGAGGCCGGAGCTTAAAGCGACCAAACCTCGCCTCCGTGGTTATACAAGGGTTTTTGCTGGACTAATATCTTAAGTCTCTTACTAACTTACAGTTATCAAATCCTCGAAATATTAGTTTATTTTAGGAATTCGTGTCCGTGCAAGAGCATTCATAGAAGTAACAACATCTTATTTCTTTGTTCTACTTTTGGATAAAATTAATATTCCTATTAATAATATATATTGAACTATAATTAATTTTTAAAAGGAGTACGCATGTAATATTTTTTTTATCGAAAAAAAAAACATTAATTTTTATGTTATGCTACGAATATTATACGTACAGTGCAACTTTATAAGCACACACAATACCACATTTATCACATCGATATTTCACTGTATGATCCTCATTAATCCAATTTCCATGAGTTATGCACGATTGAAACTCGCGGTATTAGGCGGGCGGTTGAAAGTTGCGGGCTGGGGTGGCGCCGTGTTACGGGACGCGCTCTCGCTTCGCGGGCTCTGGTGCCACTGTCGGACCGCGGGATGCCGCGGGTGGCGGCGCATGGGGCACGCACCTCTCCCGTCGACGCCTCACTAACAACGCGCATGAAACGCTCCACACTAAGCCCCCAAAACTAAACACTTTCTTAATTAAACTGTGTACTATACATTTAATATTTAAATTATGCTTACAACAAAAAGATGCGTCTGACACTTTAAAAGTAACTTATGCATTTATTGTGCCTTTAAAATGTTTAGTTAAAAGCCTTTTTACATTTCTTATCCTATAAGACCGTTTTATTTAAATAATACGACATATTTTTATTTTGAAATGAACAAAAACTTTAACACAACACATATAGTTTTTAACATATTAACGTTTAATTCAATGTAACAATTAAAGCCAATTTAATAGTATAATTACTAAGTTTTAAACTTTCGCGTTCCATGATACACGCACAGGCTCACTGTGACCACGGCTAGAACAACCTGGTCGAAACGTCAGGCAATTCAGAGGTATGTACCTTTTCTTGTAAATACATAAGTATAATTACTACTATTACTAAATAGATGGATTACGACGCATATATTTGATATACATATATATACATCAGGCATTGCCTGTAGCCAGGTTAGATAAACCCGGATTAAGTCAGCTGCGGCGGACGGGTTGCGGCGTCCGATCCATACTTGACCTCACGTCCAAGCGTATGTAAATTAACGTATACATATAAATAGAGCAAAAAAATAACAAACTAGTTAGTGAAGATCCTAAGGATATTAAGCGTATGTAACCGGGATTCACGCTAATTCAGGCCCTGCGAGGCACTAACAGGCTGTGTTTGTTGATACTAATCAAGAATTGGCACTAGTGTTATCCAACTAAAACATTTATGTTATATAATAAAGGGAGCCGTAATCTGGAATATATAAGTAGCTATCATTCTCCGAAAAACTCGATCGTACGTTAATATGTAGCAAAACAAACCGTTGTTTTAATACCAGGGCCATAAATAAACGGAAAACGAATCTTATTACCTTCCCCATGAAAAAGCAATTCAATTCCCTGCGATCATAAAGACCTATAGAAGCATGTATAGTTGGCCAATATACTTATATTGAGTTTCAATCGTGCATAACACCTATATTTCTTTAAATCTAAAACTAATCTTTAAAATACTACATTATATGTTACAGCTTGTGAACAGGAATTAAATTTACCTAACTATTAAGTATAGAATTGGATATCTTAAATATAAAAATTCCTGATACCCTCAACAAAGAAAACATTACTCACTGGAACGAAGGAAAAGATGGTCAGTATTAGATATTAAAGTTTTACTACGGAATCTCCGGCACATATCCTATGCATTTTGATAGGTTTTGAACATGCAAAGGAAATGTTATGAATTATGTTGCACACAGTTGCGTAGAGTGTACAAAAAGGACTAATCGAGAACGATAATTTATTTTTAATGACTTGTATGTTTAACTGACAATGCACGATGCAATGCAGGACATGCTAGGAATGATTTCTATATGTAAGAGCCAATTTTAAACATTATTCATTATACATTTCTCCTGGCTCATAATTTTATAGTCGTGTTGTATTCTTTTATCGTTTTAGAACATATGTGACCTAGGACATATAGACTTTATATGTAGGTATAGATATATCATGTAGACCTAAGACAAAGAAAGCGGTATAAGTAAAGAGAGAAAAGTATAAATCACTAACATTGTTAGAATTATTCGTTATAACTTTTAGTATAATCATATCATACCATTATTATACAGAATGTGTTATATTATAATCATGAATATAATATAGGCAAAAATTAATCAATATTAACATTAACATATAAAATACTAGCAGTGCCCCGCGGTTTCACCCGCGTAAATCCCGATCCCGTTGGGAATATCGGGATAAAAAGTAGCCTATGTGTTAATCCAGGTTTCCAGCTATCTACATACCAAGTTTCATCGCGATCGGTTCAGTGGGTTTTGCGTGAAAGAGTAACATACATCCATCCATTCATCCATCTAAACTTTTACATTTAAAATATTAGTGGGATAAAAGATAAATTTTCTTGCAGACTCGGTATTTTTTATACGAGAAATTAGTAGTTGGCACACGCGTTTAGTCCGAATGTTGTATTGTTTTCATCGCAAAAGCCTTCAGTCAAAGTAAATAGCGGTCCATTAGAGGCAACTGTCGCTTGTCAACGCTGGACGTTTCCTCTACGGACGAAAACAATGCGCTTTTCGCTTTTTTGCAGTACCGGACGCTCCTTACAACGCTTTCAAACGTAGAATGATACGCTCCGATATGCTCCATCCGTTGTCAGGTGTTTTGTTTCTATTAAGTTCACAATGCGATATCCAATCCGAAACCTACTTCGTGCGCTTTAAACAAAAATAATGTTGTATCTATAGATTGATAAGATATCTTTATTCTACACTACTCTCCGGTATAAGTTAAAAGTTAACAAGGAAAGCATTTGCATCAGCTTCAGAAAAGTACAAACATTTCATCGTATATCATAGAGTTTTTAATTAGATTTATTTCTCGGAACTAAAATCCTCGCACGTATCGGAAAATTGTCTAACTTGGGAACATTTATAACATTTTTGCACAAATTCTTCTAAAGTAGAATACAGGTCCCTCGGTACAAATTATTTACAAATTATTAGAGAGGTAATAAAGTTTAAGAAGTCTAAATTAATTTTAGCGACCGTGGTATGAAATTACATATTACGAGTTCAGGGCTTGTCGTTTCGATGGAATATAGTTTTACTGCGAGAAATGGTTAAATAATCTACATATGGGTCATTCTTTTACGAACCGGGCAGATTTGGTAAAAATTGACCGATACATTTTTGATTTGGCTGAATTTTAATAACGAGTTCTATATCGAAAAAAAAACATACATGTTCGAGGAATTCTTTTTTTTTTTTCTCAATATTTTGGGATATAGAGGGTATCGAAAATTTGAGAATTTGATGATTTTTGGCTCGGAGGCCCATTTTCAAAAATTCATAACTCCGGTTTTATTAGAGCTATAAACTTCTTTATTTTTCATTTTAAAGCTAAAAGAATGTACTTTTTGAAAAAAATGTTTTAATAATAATTCATAACAAATTTATACTGTTATAAAAATTAAAATTTTAAAATCGAGTTTTAACAATTGCCCCACCCTCGTAGCGCGTTTTAAATATTACCATCGTATTCTACGTCAATTTTTCTATCAAAAACGAAATTTTAATTAATGGAGAAATAATTTTTACTGTTAAAGATAAATTAATGAATCTAGCGAGGTACGTCGTATCGGCGCGCGGGTTACTTTGCACGCCATGCACATTCTCTAACCTCATATCGTTATCTCAGTAATATTTATAATTGTTCTATATTTTTTATTTATTTAATAAAATAGTAATACTTGCTAACAAATAAGACAGTACTGTTTGAAAAAAAGACATTTTAGCAAATGCAGAAACAAATTTATTACGATTTTTATGTTGTTATTGTGGAAAACATTATATTATGTTAGTAGTTTCCGAGGTAGTTTCTAAGTTCCTACTAAATTGCGTACCTTTTTAATTGTAATTGTTTTGTAAACTATTTATAGACATCACTCAACATTTAGAAAATTTTGAAATAGCAGCTAAGTGGCAATTTCAGCCAAATCAAAAATGTGTCGGTCAGAAAGGTGTCGGTTTGTAAAAAAATGACCCATATATATATATGTATATTAATACGTGAAGAGAATTTTTGGTGCCCATTTTTCAGCAAAGTTCAGGTACGGAGCAATTTGAAATTTGGAATACTAAATTTTTATATGGAGAAATGTAGAAAGCTTAGATATATTTTTAACATTACTTAATTTTTTTTAGCTCGATTTATGTTACAAGTAGATTTAAAATTTAAATGGCGGACCATCACCAGGCGTTTTCTAGTAATAAGTAATATGATAGAAAAATACGGCAGATTTTTTTTTTATTTATATATATGAGAGGTAGAACAATATCAAAGTTAAAATGACTTTATGTGGTTGCTGGGCAACAATATAAAGTCAGAGAATTACCGTAATTCCTTCCCCTAGCAGAATAGAAACCTTATTACATTCTTACAAGGTTGGCAACTCGCAACAACAATTGGAAGCATTCATTACAGGTTAGGTACGGTGTAATCGGCCACTACTTGAATGGCACTTTTGGGTATAAAAAAAATATTAACCGTAAACGCAAAGAAACGGTAAATAACAAGAGATTTTATACAGTCACCTGTCTCGTTTATTGTTGACGGGTGCGGAATTTCTAAAGCTATCATTCTTTTTTTAGAAATAAATTGGCAACACTCTACCGATGACCCAGGATGACACTGTATCCAATTTTTACACTTCTATTGATTTTTATGGAAATTTTGAAACATAAATCATGTTTTTATGACTGATGAAACTGTTATAACGAACTCTTCAGGTACCATAAAATACAATATATTATTTCACTTAACAAACCTAAACAGTTCGCTGTCATTAATAAACTTAGATATTAGATTTGAGTTATATACGTTACTGGAATATTAAGATCAAAGTAGTAGGGACTTGTGATTACAAAGATAATAATGTAGCGATATGTAAATTAGAACAAAGTTGAAAGCTCCTCACTAAACATATTTGTCTTTAATTATCTCAAAAACGGAGACTTGATTTCTTCTGGAAAATTTACCTACATTAGCACGAAGCGGCGTAGTCTTAGAAACAACATAGTTATATTGTTCAAGCGATGTATTTAAATCTGTCACTTACCATAAAGGAACGATGTCGATGAAGTAATTCGCGAACCACAAATAATATGTGTTTTGCTTACCTGTAACAAAGTGATTAAAATTACTTAAAATACTGTTGATAATATTGCTATAATTTTAACATTGATTATATTGTTCGTGAAAGTGCAGGAGAAATGACAATGCGAATATTGTACGGACAAATCGAGGGCTCAGAAACCATAAGAAACGCTGTCAGCGACCTGATGCCGACGGGCCGACGGAAAATATGATAGCCGCACAATAGCTTGCAATCGTAGAGAAGCCCAAATCATTATTTATTGTTTCGTTAACGAGCTCGAAAGAAACACGACCGGATCTATGGCTCGATGCCCAACCTACAGGCTGACTCATCCAATCATATTTTAGGTGATCCATCTCAACCAGTTTTTGAATAAACCTCCAATGATTTCGAATAACTATGAGTATGTTACTTAAAGAATAATTATCACTAACCATATTGATTCATATAATGTACAAGATGTCTTTCAGATAAGCTGCTAACTGCTCTTAAGAAATCTGAATCTGTAATGTTTAATATCAGATGATTAATTAAGTATGCTATTTACCTAACTCTAAATACATAGAAGAAATTTCGTAAGTGAATATTCTCAAACTTCAAACGCAATATTTTTCTTTTAGGTCACCTTTTTCAACAGATTACAGCCTGAAGGGCAATGTTCGTCCTATCATTCCTATTAAGAAAAATCAACAAATCAATTTATTTTTTGATAAAAAAAAATGGCAAAAGGATTAAAGTACAATTTTTTAATATAAAAACCGGACAAATGCGAGTCTGACTCCCGCACCGAGGGTTCCGTAAGCACATAAACTTGTATGTAGATAGTACCTCCACCTCGGGAACCACTTTTTGAAGATTTTTAATCGTCTTTTCCGAAAGACAAACTTAGCTTTGCAATTCTAAAAATACTCTCCCATACCACAGGATTACTAAGTAGTTAGTACGTAGTTGCCCATACATCGATTTACGACAAAGTCAAATTATCCTACCGCAAAATATAAGTTTGTAATCACAAAAACAATTTTTTTTTATGCGAAATAACAACAAATTAAAGAATTTCGGATTTTTTCCTTTGCTTGTGCTGTCAGACGTTGCTTCTTACCAAATTTTATGATTCTAGGTCAATTTGATGTACCTTATCGGTTTTGATTTACCGAAATATGTAAATTTGGTGAAATCTAAGGCTTAAATGGCCGTATCTTTTTATTGCGTTGACTTAGAAGCTTCATTTAAAAATTAAATAGCTTCAAAGTTCAAAGACCGCAGACATAAGTATTTGGTATTAATTTCAACTTGATGCGTCCACGGGTTCCACAGACAGAAGGAGGGACAAAGGGATCCACCCGATCAGATTTAGAAGCCTAAAAGAAGAAGAACTAAACTTCCGGTCAGGCGGAAAATATATTTATACCAAATTATTTAGGTACTTTACGAAAAAAAATTTTTTTCCTCTAAGAAAAATAGCAGAAACAAACCGATCATTAACAAATAATGACATAAGTATCTCCTAATTATCAAAAGTTGGTTTGTTTATAAGCAAAGTTAAATATACCACATTCTTAGTACTACGGAGCAGCAGCAAGTTACTAGATAACGTTATTACATAAGACTGATAGAATTGCAAGATGTTAACCTTGTTATGTAGACGACGTCCTGTTCGTCGCCAGGCAGTGCTAGCCCGATGCCTAATGGAGTAAAGATATCTACCCACTACCTACCCTCGCCTTATACCACTTAAAAGTGATAAAATATTATTTACTTGTATCTCGTCAAGTATGTAAGGACAATAAAATAGAAGAGAAAGCCTCTGTCGTCTACCTGTGTGTATATGTACAGCAGATTCACATAAATATTTAAGCTGTGGTAAACGCGAGGCTATAACTGACGATATTCATCACAACTTCAAGCAAATGTAAGATGAAAGTTCTAAAGATGATTACGAAGACGCATAAAACTTTCAAATAATTTTAATATCTCCACGTGTAGAGTAAAAAACAAGTTTAAAATTTCTGCAAAAATCAGATTCATACATCATATATTCTCAAATATGTAGATGAATAAATGAGTGTAGTAAACTTGTAGAAAATAGATTTGCTAGACTTGTAATGAGCTGTTTTGTGTGTAAAAGTGGTACTTCGTGTTTTTGATCCGAAGAGTCGTCAATTTGCTTTATTTGGTGTGTCATGGGTAAGATATTGTAATATTTAACTATGGTGAGATTTAAAAAATTGTAAATTGTTTACATGGAAAGGGAGTTTATTGATTCATAATACCGACTATTAATTATGCCAATACTGTGAACAGCTGTTTAGAAATACTGGCTGACATGAACGAACTCTATGTAATAAGGCTGATGACATTGATGAATCGTTCTGAAATATTCCTTTAAAATAAAATAATTAATGACTGAATTTCTTTGTAATGTTCGTAACACTAATATAAGAAAGGATCGAGTAAGTATTCTAACGTAATTTTTACAAAAAATATATTGACAATATTGCGTTGATGGGGGCTGGTCATCTCTGGACTGCTATTACTTAAATATGTATAGTAGTAGTTAGCGCGTCTATTTATATTTTAGAATAATAGCTACGTCACATTGTCCTCACATTTCATTTACGCTTATAAGGAATGTAACCAGAAATTTGTAAAAATCTTTTGAAAAAGAGTGTCCTTGGTGTTTCTTGCCTGTTCCATAGGATCTACGTATTGGAACAGGCAACTAGCTTCACGACTGACTTAGTCTGACTGACTCCTACTCCTGACAATTCAAAAATACCTATTATTGGTTTAATTGAAATAAATGGTTTTGATTTGATTGATTTGATTTGACGTAATTTATAATTTCTTAATACCTACATATATATATATATATATATATATTATATCTTGGCAAAAACAGACATAAAAAAATAATCGACTACAAATAAAATTATTATTGTGCCTAATTGTATCTTTTGAAGTGGAAAAAGAGAATATTTATGAACGTATTCAGGCATTCAGTGTGGCAAGTCACGTCTTGCACAGTCGTAGGTGCCGCCGCACGCAAACACATATCGTGCATTATTATTATGTAGATATAACATAGGGTTGCGAACTAGGATACAGAGGCTATTTCTGGATTTTGAGGAAAAAAATCATTTTTTTATACTTCGTCGGTGGCAAACAAGCATACGGCCTGCCCGATGGTAAGCAGTTACCGTAGGCTATTGCTCGATGTGCAACTGAAGGTTAGACAGTATAATTATTTGAGTATTGGTGTGAATCCATAAGCACTGTGTTTATTGTGACTAATTCTATTTTTGAACAATAGGTAATTCTACAGTAAATTAGAATAAAAACTTTCATAAGTGTTATTCAAAATATGGTAATGGCTATGTGGTGTTTGCAACTGACGCGGCAGGACGCTTCGGCCCTTGATAAGGGATTGTCCATTAATCACGTGAGACCGAAGATCGAAAGGGGGGACGGGGTTCGGAAAAATCACGAAACATCACAAGGGGGAGGGGTAGTGTAGTGAGATATCACGTGTATTTAATTTTTCGTAGAACGCGCGATTCGTATGTATTTAAAGATAATATTTAGAAAATTTTTAAATATATTTTATACTAAAAAATACACGTGATTTTGGCTAATCTAAAGTGTTTAGTCTAAAACCTCACCACTTATCACCAGGGGGACGGAGGGTTAAAAAGTTGCTAAAAAACATCACGTGATTAATGGACGACTCCTAAAGAGCTCCCGTTGGGACCGAAACTAGTCGGGCATTCCCGAAATACACACCGCATATCTCATAGTAAGACCGCATATCTTTAATAACCATCTTTTTTCTATATCTCGATTGAAAAAATATAAAAAAATATAAACCTAATTTTTTACATTGACGCTGACATTACATATTTTTAGTAGGTGATGACGTTATATACAATTTATGTTATAAATCGTATTTATTAACTTGGAGTTTGAAATTCCCTTTAAGAAGTAACATCCTTATAGAAAATTAAATCAAAACTGCGGGAATATGATCAAAATTTCAGCAAACTAGGTACATTGGTAATTTTCAGATTGTGAATTTTGGGGAGTAATTTTATGTAATATCAGTATATTTGAGATCATTTGCCATTTTAAGGTTCTTTATGTTAATGCTGTTTCAATTTAACCGTTGAACGAGATTTAATAGGATCGTAGACACTCAACTCTCGTCTCAGGTAGTTGTCGATGAATAAATAGGACCTTACATCAACAATAATATTCAACTTCTATATATGCTTGGAAATTGTACACTTACAGCGTTATATTTCATGCCTGTACTTGTACAAAAACACTCTGCGACACTTTTTAAGGCTCAAAGGCAACAATATTATTTAAACTACGGCTTATATTACGATATCGCGTGCAAGAATAACATGTTACGTAGCAAGCACTTTATCTTTTATTTAAAGCATTTGTTTATGCAAAGACAAAGTTGCTAAAACATAGAACAGAAAGACATCTTTAGAAATGTTACACCAACATATTGTTTTTGTAATTACACAACTTAACGATATATAATTGTAATATTCGTTTTTTTACACACGTCTTTTTAACTTTCTTAAATTTAATTTTATATCAAGTTTATAACTTATTTTTTAAACGCTTACTAGCTTTTAAACAGTCCTTGGTATATCTATGTCACTTCACGGGCAATAACATATTATGTTTCCATGGATTTGGTCTGAAACAAAGCCGGAAGTTAGGAAGAAGGCTCAACGTCTACGAAACATGACCGTATTGAGTTTTTTTTTACTAGTATTAGTAGTGTGTAAAGAAATAAATAACAACGTTTAATAATGAACTTATTACGATTTTATTCACAACTGATTTACTTATTAAGTGGGTATTATATGAATTACTTTATAAGCACCTATCATGCATGTAATAAAAACGCAAAATGAGGAAAACAAGAAACAGGACCACATTTAACATTTCTCTTTTTATATGATAATCATTCACAAAGTTTTTTATTATTTATAATTAAATATAAACGGACGTAATGATTTTTTTCAGGACGAGTCTCGATCTATCCAAGTGCCTAACCGTGGCGATATTCTGATCTACTGACCGACTTGACGTGATGTAAGAAACCACATCACGATATTCTTATGAGTTACGGACCAGTTACCTCAGTTGTTCAGAGCATCTTCATGGTCAGGCGCGTTTATCAAAAAACATATTTGCAACGATATACATATTCAATATCAAGCAGAAGATCAAAAGATGTTTGTTGTAACGGTAAAATAAAATCAACCTATTTCCAAAACATGCTTTACTAATCTAATAGATTTACAAGTGGAACATTACCAACAAGGCAAAAACGAAGATTTTTATTTACGGCATTAATTGCAGCATATTCTCCAAAACAACAGCTTTGTATTGAAATGTAGGTCAGCTCATTTTGTCTACATAGAGTAACAGAGCAACAAAACCTTCTGTGTAAGTCCAAACTTTTTCAATTAACAACTAATTGATTAAAAATGGTAGTAGAGTGAGTATGCGGGAGCGACACGGCCGGTGACACACATCACGGGATTTACTGAGCTCGTAAAGACATTTTACACGCATCGGCGGCTGAGTGCCGAGTTCGTTATTCGTTGAGGCACCCACCGAGACAGGAATGAGCTAACTTTTAGGCAAGACTGCGGGCGAATGAGAAAACATTGGAGAAGTTGCTGCCAAGTGATAGACAAAAACGGCGAAATATATGTTGGGGCTTAGTGAAACACATATCACTGCAGAGTTTCGAGATACGCCGTGAATAACAATAAGTATGCTTAAACTTGTACAACTCTGGCGTTAGATATCATCAAACTTGACATGTGATTTATGTACATAGATAAACTTTGAAACTGTACAAATTAATCCAAGTTAAACAGCTCAAAGTAATTAACAACACAAGTCTACTGACTGAAATTTAAAAAATATATTATGTCAAATATGAACTAAAATAGTCTTAGGCACACGCGCACATTTATTACCAATTCGTAATGTAAAAAGCCAGATGATTGCAAGCAAACAGCTCAATAAGCGTTACGAAGAGAGTTAACGCAGAAACAAGACTAGCATATGAAACATGCCTCGCAACCACAGTCGTAATAAGCACCGCTCAACTCGATCATAAATAAAAGGCGACCTGGCATAATAGGCATTGGAGGCGCGTCATCGGCAGCTGCTACTCAGCCGTATTTTGACACGAGTCGCTCCTATCCGATAAAAATATCTTCAACTACCTAACCATTCAAACATGTTCACAACGTAAGCACGTTTCTGCAGCTCACCTATGCAAAACAACATTAAATTCTGCAAGTTGAATCTACATACCATTTCCTTTCTATTCCAAACTTTTATTTGCATACTTGTTTTGTCTGCTAAAAAACAAAATCTCGATGTATTTTATGATAAGTGCATATGAATATGCGTACTATTTACAAAAAGTTTACAACCACGTTAATATGTCTAAATGATGTCTTCAGTATCGAAAAAAAAAATCGTGAAAGTCGAGTTGTGTAACATACACAATTACACACACATTTTTGAAATCAGTGAAGGTAATTATTTTGTTGGAGGTGAATCCACTTTTCAATTGTGTATTCAAATGCATATAATTATAATAAATCAAGTATTTCTTCAATTAGAAGAAGTTTTATGAACCAGGCAATCGTAAAATAATAATATTTTACACAATAATGATACAGTTCTCTTTATTATTTTCTGCACTGGAATAGTTGTTCATAAGAAAATATTTATCTGGAAGAGCTTATGACAAGGATATGATAATATTTCCAAAGTATTAAAAGTCGTTGGTCGTTCGGCTCCTTCATAAATATTTAAAGAAAACCATTGGGATTTAACTTTTAGGGCCACAGAATTATGGTGAAATTGGTGATGGAAATTAAATATGTATACAATGTAAATGTTTGTTCCTAGTCTCTTAAATCGGAGTTTATTGGTATATTGTTACACATCTTACACAAATTACATATAGTTGTGAAAAATACCTTAATAATGCGGCGTTCTTTCCGATATTACGATATAACCTTTCTGACTAGGGATCCTAAACAAAAGTGCTTACTACCAAGGAAACAAGCATATATATAATGTGCCAATAGTAACTATAAAACATGTGTTTCTGTGTTTCTAATAAATTATCCTAAAAAGAGACGTTATGCATAATATAAAAAAATATTATACAAAAAGTAAAAAACAGTTCATAAGCAAAAACAAGTTACAAAAGACCGCAAAATGAATGAAACAAAGCATTGGTATGCGAAATTTGAAACACGAAAATATTACAGACATAAAATAAAAACAATTTAAATAGTTCTCGATTGATGCAACATTGTTTTAACGCGCACGTCGAGTATTATACAATTAGTTTTACTGCCATACTGGCATGAGAAATTGATTCTACGCTGCATGTGTGCTACTAATGTTCTTCATATTAATAACTCAACAAAAAGTTAGTCTTATGACTTTATTATACCCTATATTTAATATGAAGCGTGTGCTAGTAAATAGTCGACCGCGGCCAGAAAACTCTCACGGTTAGTTTTCTACTAATAAAGGTTCACTAGTAGTCTCTCCCTTTTATGTACAGTTTGTATAATTATGTATTGAATAAAGTATGAACATACCCTATGTACCTACATGTACTAATTCACATGTTCACCCCTGAGGGGAAGACAGAGACAACAGACCTCCATTAACCTAATTTGATTCTCGAAATTATAATTTACATAAATGCTATTTATTACTTGAGTTTGCACCATCATTAATTTTTTCATGACTTTACACAATTATTAGTTATCGATAGTTTAAATGTTAGTTTTCGTAAATATTTAATTTATCATAACCTTATTTTCATGCAGTCAGTCCTCAACTGCTGTCTCTTAATTCTCTAGTACCTAATTTTATAACATGACGTTATAATTCCTCTCACCTAAATGCCTTTTTCTCTTTACTTTTATCTTACACCAAAAATACCCGTTAATCTTTTATCTATTATCGATTTTGTCCATTCACAGGTTGCCTGTAAGAGATCGTTCTTAGCGATAAGGCCGCATGTTGTACATATCCACTTTGTGTATTTATTTTAAGGAATATGTCGCTGGTGTACAATAAAAATTTATTCTATTCTCTAGTGCCCTAGTTTGATATAATATCGTACGTAATCAGTGATATAAGCTACTAAAAAAGCCTAATCTTTTTGTTCTATAAATGTCTCGAAATAAGGAATATATTCAAACCACCTACGTTCTCCCCCTTCCAAATCTTATTTTATTACAATCTCCAACTGCATCTCAAACCTACTCCAAACATCATTTTATCGAAGTCTCAAACTATACCATTTCGAACCTATTCGCGGCTACAAATGGAAACATCGTATCTCTTTAACAACACGCGAGTAACACACACGGTATAGATTTCAAGTTGAAATTAAACTCAACAAATCTATTTTTTTCGCAAAAATATTTTTGGGATTTTTTTTTGTGCTATCGTGAATGCATCCAGGTATTTAACGGTCCGCCACTAATTAAAGAGTATGTATAGATTCCATTCAGAATTTTATGTATGCACGTCATGAAACAACTTGATATTTAAAAAATATACTTTAAAATAAAAATAAAATATGCTTCAATGGCAAACTGAACTAAAAAGTGAAAAATTATTTTATTGTTTGTGATGTTAAAAAACGTAGGGGCCTTTTACTACGGTAAGGCCCGTTATGGAGGATTGGCTGGAGAGGCGACATGGCGCTCTCTCCTACCGGTTGACACAGGTGCTTACCGGACACGGCTGCTTCGGGAAGTACCTGTGTCGCATAGGCCGGGAGCCAACGTCTGTGTGCCACCACTGCCTGGGTGCAACAACGTGCTGACCTCGCGGCGGCTATCGGTGTGGGTAGCCTCTCGCTGGAGGCCATGATCATGTGTATGGTCCAGAGCGAGAGTGCATGCCAAAGAAGCAGCGGAAAGGGAACGGGAGAGGACTAGTACTCTTCCGTCCCGCAGAAGACGCACCAGGCGCCGGAGAGCGCAAAACGATCTCCGGCCTCCATAAGCGATTGCCTGAGGGCGACGGACAGGGCTATCCGTCGCCCTAGCAGAAGCAGGCCTGAGACGGTGGCGCGTGCGCGTGTGTCGTGTTCCGCGCGCGCCTCTCTAAATTACATTAGATCGGACAGGTACATCGTGGGTCGCCTTGCTCAACAGGCGGCCAAGTCTGTCGGGGTTCACAGGGATTTCCTTTCTAGGGTACACCTGAGGCCCCGGCAAGAAGACCAGTGACGGAACACTGTGTGGTTTTAGTCGGTTCGAGTCCGACATACCACCTTACCGTTGGACCGGTGAGGTGACGACCCGTGGGGGTTTCCACACAAAAAAAAAAAAGTGGGCCTTTTACTAAATATTATAATAACTCTAGTTTTATTAAAGCGTACTTTTAAAACTATTATTTATTATCTTATTTTTTAGTCTATCGGTCATGGGTCAAAGTACATGGAATAGATCTTAGATAGGTAGATAAATACAGGTCAAGCTAATATAAAGCGTGTAATGGTAGAAGTTAGTAAAAGCTGAATGAAGTTGCGAAAAAAGGAGAATGGGTAAAATAGATAAACGGATTATTGTTACGAAACTTGGGAGATGTCCAACAGTTTACTTCGTTGGGCAGGTTTGATTGATTTATACACGACCAGGGAAAGTCAAAAATCTCGACCGGCTGTAGATAGTCCGTACGAAATAAAGTTTAATGTATTTTGAAACAAATAATAGCGTCACAAATTTGGTGTTAATTGTTTTATTTTATTGTTAATAAACATTCCGTGCATTAATCGTTAGCTCCCGTTAGGAGCTCCCGGTCGGTCAGGAACATCACGGTTATAAACAGCAGGGACACTAGAGCTTCAAAGGGAAGGGACCTAGCCTTATCAACGCGCATCTTTCAGGAGAGCCGTATGCTTGTTTGCTCACTAAGTTGTACGCAACTAAAACATAGTGCACATATTAGTAATCTCGTTAACCTGAGATTTGCAGTAAATTTCTGTTTAAATCCAAACTTACTTAAGATTAAACAGAACACTTTAGTTCGAAGATAATCAACATTTTATAGTACTTTTGGAAACAAACTAAATATTGTAAGTAAAATTTGTTTTCGCGTTCTTAGAGTTCGTGGCCATTAGTAAAACGGTCGCAAAAACTTGCACCCTGTCATTTCAAAGTTCAAAACTGAAAGGATAGGCATTAATTAAACTCTTTAATTAGTCTTCTGAACCAGGTAGATTGTTGGGACACGTCCTAACAAGGCCTTTGTTATCATCAAAAGATCAACATCATTTTCTAACATTACATCTAAACAATTTCGGGAACCTTAAAAGTAACTTTGTCATTAAATGCGAACAACAAAAAACAACTCTTAATTGATAACATTGAGTTTGTTTAAGAAACCGTGTAATTTGAACTAATGAATCATGTTAACAGATACTTCATTGTATTAAGTCATGGTAAACAAATGTGAATAGCTTAACTAAATAGAAAAACGAACTGTAATTTCAGAACCCCACTAAAAGTCTAGTAATTTCAAATTTATATTTTTAAAATTGTAGAGGTTAGAGTGGGGTTGCGTTCCTCTATAATCTATACACAAGTAGGTAAAAACGACTGAATATTAATTTTTTGTTGTTAATTAGCTATTGACGAGCTTTATTATTATTAAAAAATGAGGAACAATTTATTTTCCGGCCTTCAACGAAATTTTATTGATATATTTGATTGAGACCATGATTTATGAACTACGAGCAACTCCGAAATACCTACTTACTTACTTATCAACGCCACATTTAAAATGTTATGTTAACAAACAGCGAACGTGTTGTTACGTAACGCACATAACACCTAATTATTTGTTCTAAGAAAAGCACCGTCACGGTTACCATAATATTATTTCCGCTTCGAATACGATCTGGTAAAATGTAGAGGATGAAAGGGGTTTTGTAGCGAGCCTTTCTAATGGCACCTGCCTACATAATCTTAATTAATAAATAAGTAAACAACAGGTCGAGTTACAGAATGGGACTTAGTTTAAGTGAGTGGCTGTTTAGGCAATAACACGTTTCATACTTCCAAGTTCTCAACTTCTACACTTCGAAGTGCTACGAGCGAGTGATATGCTACGACTGCCGACTGCGACATTGCACTCAGACGCGTAGATCATTTATGGCATCGTAGATCAATAAGTCTTAATTTAGCGGCCGATGAAGCTTGTGTGGGTGCCACAATTTCAATATGACAGTAACAAAGTCTACATTAAACTATTTCTTATTTGATTTTAAATTATCAAAGACATAATGTCAAAAGTGTTTAATATCAAAAACCAAAATTCGATAATAAGTAGAATAGATGCTGTTTCAGGACAAAAACTATTAAAGCAATACTCTCACAACAAATCTACTTATTTTTAGTTAAATATAGAGTTTAAATAAGTCATCTTTTTTTTTAAAACAAATGATTTCCAAAAAAATTACTAAAAGCCATATAGTTTTTTTTTTGTTAATTTACAGCCTGTGTTACTTGAGATGATGTAAATCCTTACATCATTCTAAGTGACACAGGCTGACACAGGTGTGTATGTAAAGGAATCCTCTAACGATACCCCATACATCTAAATCTGTTCAAGCATTTAGAAGTTAGGGTGGCATAAAAAAAACTTACGTACATACATAAACCCTAAAAGTTTACTCTCCTTTTTAGACAGTCATGTTAATATTACAGGAATTTCGCAGTTATTCAGTCTAAAACATTGTCATGAATTATAATACAAATACACAGTTGGTTTATTTTTTCTAGAATCCTTCCTGTAACGACCAGCTGAGATCGCGATTAAGTTTGGTTCGACCAACTAAAACCAACGATGTCCCCGGCATCTAACCCACGGGCGCACCACACGAGAGCGTACTTCTTCTCGTCTTCTTCTCTGAGTCGGTGTACGGATAACATCCTGAACCCCTACCTGCCAAAAGCAAACTGGCCGAGTAGCGATTTGTAGAAGACCAAGGTCCAACCTCAGTACACATCCAAAGAACATTACCCCATTACCAGAAAATTACCCAACGGAGGTACCGGGTAATTTTATAATTCATATAATATTATTTTTTTCCCCGCATCTTCGAACACCTACCATTCCTAGTCGGTCAAAGTTACGGTTTGGTCTGGCGGAGATGAGTGCCAGATCTTTTTCTGCCTCCGAATGAATCTAAAGACAGCAAACCCATCTCACACTGAGTAATTTTTTTAGAATTTTTCCCCTCGCAGTCCCATAGAATCGGCATTCGTAACTATACGTTGCCAGTCAAGGTTACGGTTTGGGCCAGAGGAAACGCAAATGTCTGTATCAGACATATGCACCTCTCTAAAAGAATCCAGCTATAACAATTTCGTATTCCTACTCGATATTGCTTCTTTCTCTGTTAATCAGAAGGATGCCGGAAGAACCAAAGTGGCCCAAAATGTGGATTAGTGCACAACAGGGCAGAATATTAGCCAGAAGCTGCAAAATTTCTAAAGCACTATCCATTATAAAGAAAAGAGGTGTTATCGCTTCCGTTACCCAGTTTGCACATCCTGGACGTTTTCTGGACAAGCATCGCAGGTCCCAGCCTGCTTAGACAACAGAGATAGTTGGTTACATTTAAGATTTTAGCACTTAGGCTTCACTTAGGCCGCGAGCATAATACACTCTGTGTGGGCCGAGTTAAAATCTTTCGATAAATCCTAGTATCGGACATGTGATATGTCCGTACTAGGATTTGTTACAACACATGTATTATTTATTAATTGTTTTATTTAGTATTTAATTCCCATTAACCGTCGAAATTATAAAAGAGAGGTGTTTGTACGAGAAAATATCTCGTACAAATACCTCTCTTTTATACCTAAAGCACAATATTTGTGTGTGCAAAAATGCTATTTAGAGGAAAAAATATTGAATACCGTCTGATGAAATTGTTACGTTTAGATTTCGGAATGATTACACAGCAACTGTTTTATACTGATTTTAATCGTTTAACAGGAGACATTCCAGTCCTGTGATCAAAGTCTTTTTAATTAAAAATCTTGCAACAGACGGTTGTCTAAATTCCAAGCAAGGATGAGATTTTTCTTTTAACGGAAAAAGGTTTAATGAAATCGTATCAGTTTAGGTGTTCTACCTAAATAATCCGCGGAAATAATTTGAGCGTGACCTGATTAGAAAAAATAAATTGAAAAACTAATCAAGCATTGAGAAACGATTGCCATATATCGATCACAATTCTAAACTGTAGGAATGCAACGGAGTAGTGGTAGTTTATTGGTTAAAAAGGGCGATGTCGCCCGATCTGAAAATCGAACCCAAGAACTTAGCGACGCAGTCGCATACAATAGATACACATTCCGCCGCCGAGTCAACAAAAACTGTGACATAAATAACAGAAAATGTACGTGATCTAAATACCTCCAAGGGGGAAAAGCTCTCTTCACCTGTCTTATCCAATTCAACATAAATTTCGCGAATAAAATCAGATTTTATTCAAGATGGAGTTAACAAATGCGCAAATATATTCTCGCAATTTCTTCTACGAGGCCGCATATTAAATTAGACTGAAAGGAGTAAAATTTAATTGTAAAACGGATCCAAGTGAAGCACGACTTCATTATTACTTTCTAATCCAAATAGAATATTATGTGGAAGTAACACAGTAATAATCGGGATAGCACATAGTCGCCTTTCGTTCAAGGCGAAAGTAGGAGCTCACATTATAACCTAGCAGAATCATCACAACAGTAATACATTATATTTTATTATTTATTTATTTATATATGTATGTATGTAAGTTAGCAAGTAGGTATGTCTGTATGTATATATATGTTCTCATGTGATCTTTCTAGTTTATTTTTTTTTTTCTACTTAAATCTAGTGCACCTATTCACTCATTTCTGCTCTACCCTATTGTAGACTGGTAGAAAATGCCTTTGGCATTAATTCCGCCATTGAACAATTCTTTTTTATGCAATGTCAAATAAAAAAATATCCCTGTTATAATATTTTCCAACCGATTAACACAAACACAACTGTAGGTAACATGACCTGATACGCCATTATTCATTTGCTGCTTTACTTTAACAAAATTTCAAACAGAAAAGGATCTAAATTTATCATAGTAAAAAGAACACAGGTAAAAATACAGGTAGGTATTGTGCAGAGAATTTCCGTAAAGTGAAACGGGGCTGTTGAGGATCGGTCCCTTCACAAAATGAAATTTAGTATCGAGTGTGCCGCCGCTCTTGAGGCACGATGCTCTTCTACTGCACTCACCCGTACATATCCACACTCCATATAATAGAAATCTCACATCCTTAACACAAATACTCCTTTGCATAGCCATTTTTTTTTTATGTGCAGAATAAACTCATAAATGCGAATTGTCTTGTGAATTTATTATATCAGTAACGGATTATATTCTTTAAATAGTGCTTAAATGACCCTTTCTGGCATACCAGTTAGGTTTAAAGAACTTTATTCTCATAAGAACTTATCGTCCACTTACAATGTCCACTTACAGTTTGCTGTTGGCTCCCTAATTTATCGTTAAACAAGAGAACCAGGGCGTGCAATTCCTAAAATTATTAAGATAACTGACAGAGGACATAAATCCTTGTACCTACGGGTTGAAGAGAGAAAGAAAATTCTAGGCCGTTTTACTGAAACACTAAAATAAATAATTGTCACAGTGAACACTATTACAGGGACTTCGAAGAAGACAAAGGGAGAAGGGACTGGTTTGCCTATATAAAAGAAACTTGAAGCTTTCAGTATAAAAGCCAGTCAGAAGTAGTATTATGACAAAAAAAGGGAACAAGGTACAAATTACATGCATGAAAGATATATTAGATACGGTTCGGGACTTAATCGGAGTTACGAAACTTTTACCAAAGATAATGCTTACTTTACTCTTTTTACTTTTATCAACTTTTTTTATACGTTTTTGTACCATCGATTGCTGATACCTGATCGTGGTCACGAGTAGAGTATGAGAGCTTCCGTGTGTTGCAAGTTTTGACTATTACTCACACCTGGCCTTAATTTTTATTCACACTTACGATAACCACACTTCGTTACGATTTCAATTGCATTTTCTGTGGTATTAGACAGAAAGTACCTTGTCGTTCATCCTATTTATATATGATAACTCGAAGTTTGACGCTAGTATGTTTGTTTTCTCCGTTTAATCTAGCACTACATTTGCATTCATGATTTCATTTATACATGAGCCTATAAAGAAACATTTCTATTCAGAACGTTCTGTATAAACTCAGATTTAACAAAAAATATTTGTGTTTCAATTCTTTAATAAATAAGACGCTTGACATTAGAAGACGTCAATTTAAAGCAAAAAAAAAAGTTAGAAAGGTAAGTAATATATTTTTGTCTTACGCGTAGTTGCCAGCCATTTGTATCCGCGTCATTTTGCTGAGACGGATAAGTGTGTGCATGTGCAGGCCGATAACCGGGTGCGTGGGTGTATGGGGCGGGCCGACGGTACGGGCTTATTTATGACTGTCACTACTTTACGAGTTGGCGACGGTCGTGGGCGTGAACTTCGAGACATGAATTTATCTCGTACTCACATACATGGCACTTGAGATGCCGGACTGCGTTACGAGTGTGTCCGCGTCATAAAATACCTCTTCAATGAATAGAACAACAGCACCACAATTACTACCAGCTCTTAAGTGTTATGGTGCGAGAACTCATAAACTGACCACTCTTAATCAGATGAGAAGTTCTAACGTGAGGCGTAAAATATATAGAAAAGTACCAAACAAGTAATGAGAGTGGTATAAAAGGCAAAGTTTTGTTTAGAGAATAGGATATCAAATTTTAACATAGTGCAGTACCCATCACGGTCAAAAATCATAAAGTCATGTCCATGTGCGTTAATTATTCACGTATTCAATATGAAAGGCACATTCAAGGGTCGTAAAAATAACTTTTTAAATTAATTAAGGCTTTGTCGAGAGTTACAGATAACGTTTGAGTGGCAACAGATGTTGACGAGTGAAATAGCTAAGTTATGAATTTTAATGTCTGCTCGACGAAAATCGGGATGAATATTGAGCACAATAAAAAAGGAAATAATTAAGCTCGGAAAGGATGTTTCCGGAACGGAATGGTTCAGCAACTCTAGTTAAGAAATTTCACGCCGCACACTGAAATATAATTAAGATGGAAACTCATTAGGAAGGTACACATGGAACGAAAATAGAACAACTAACACCACACAATTGCCTTCTTATTGTAAAACCTATAATAGTTCAGACAATGTTTACTATCACAGCTTGTAATTCTAAATGTATACCCAGTTATAATGAAGCCCAGTTATAGATACACTTGAGGCATGTATATAATACATAATAATAATTAGAAGTAATTAAATAATTAATTAATTAAATTCTAATGTACATTGCTCTATGTTTATCTTCGTACAAGAAATAAAACAATTTACTTAATCTTATACAGAGCATACCATAATAACCTCTCTCTTATATATGCAATAAAATCAATTTATAGAAGCAACTTCAAATATACAAATGCACGCCAAACGCATTAAAGATAATAAAAGTGCCGCTGATAGATTTATATCTGGAATTTATCCAAAAACTGGGAGTCAATAATCGTACAGAGAAATGAATATGTAAATAAGTGAAAAATAAGTTCATGCTATTTTAATTTGCTGGATTTAATTTAGATATTATACTGAAAATATATGACACAATAAATTCAACATAGAAGCCGTGCGCTAAAATACTCGTTTCGAACATTAAACTGGTATAAAATATTTTCAATCTACAACACAATTCTTCAAATTAAATTATTAGAAGTTCTTAGTGAAGCTTGTAGTAGAATATAAAAGCAGTGAAATGAAGGTAAAAATATCGTTAATGCTGATCACGGTCCTGCGAGACCAAAACCAGAAACATTCTCTCTGAAGTGTAGTGTTCTCGAGAGACCGACTTTACAAATGCCATACACTCACACACCTCAAAGCAATGAGTGAGGCCATCAGACAAACGAGTGCTACATAGTTATATACCACAGTCTGCATTTATATAAGTACATCGTCTAACTTAACGTGTAGACGCCATTGAAAATGGCTCCACAACGTCTGGCGTTTACGTGCAATGAATGTCGTGTTCATAAAGGTACTATTGCATATGTGAACTGTTACAGTAGTTCAGGAATGTATGTAGGTGTGCAAACAACAGGACGATTGCAGATCTGTAGATACAACGTAAGGCCTGTTTATGTGATGGTGGTTCAGAGCAATACCGCAAATTGAGCGAGCTAGTTCACGCATCGTTACGAACAGTAATGGTGGCATGGAATCTATTGCGACCTTATGGGACACTATGTGTTTAAAGATTATGCTAACTTATCCCGACAATCGTTCTCAGGTTTCATAACTTTTTAGCTATAACGACAACAGCAGGAACGCAGACGTATCATTTAAATCGTCATGATAAGGATTCTCAGCAAAAGAGGAATATTAATAGAGTAGAGGATCAGACAATAAAATAAATTAATTATTTTCAAGTTTAATACTTTGTGAATCATACATACACAGGAACCACATTACGTGACAGAAATGTGATTTTAAATCAGTTTTATTATGTGTATTTAGAAACATAACTCGTATGTAACACAATAGGAATCGCTGATTGTACATATTCATTTCAACTGCAACGGCTATTGTATTCAAAGCTAGCCGCAGTTTCCACATGGCAAAGCTTTCTACTAAATTCTAAATGTACGACAAAATTTTGACAGAAAATTCATCACTCCTAGGTACGCATGTAGGTAACAAAACTGTGCCCCGAGAGAGTCCAGTTGCAGCAATCATGTGCCTGGCTGCATTACCGATGGTTATGTCGGCGCCACGAACCACTTTGTGTACTCATTCGAATGCCGCTCATATCGCCACGCTACCACACGCCACTATGGGCCAATACCGCGAACAACACTCCATATTAAAGGCCCCAAATTGCAGTTTAATTTATTCGGGACGTGTCTCGGCAATGGAATCGCAATAACAGGCAAAACAATACCAGCGTTTATTGAGGGTTGTTTGACTTATATCGAACAACACATACTACAAAACAATATTCATCACTACAATAAGTAAGCATATAATTTATTTTTTGTACACCCAACGCTTTTTTTTGTGCACCCAACGCGAAACAATTATGCAGGTTTGTATCGCGGCCAGAGCTAACACGCTGACGCATCATCGAACGTCCTCAAATATGTTTGTTTTAGAACACTTATATGTACGAATATACTAATGACTAAGAATAACGAAAATTGGTGCAAACCAAAATTTGATAATACAATGTATTTATGCCTCAACTATTCGCTTTACATCTCGTAAAGAGACATCAATAGAGAGCCATGTAACTTTATCTCAAGTAGTTTCAAAACTTTAAAGTTTTCACATATCAAAAAATAGATACCAGATCTCTTAGTTCCAGTTTGAGGTCTTCTTCAAAAGTTTGCCAATATCTTTATGTCGTCCGTGTTCGTGCTTTTGTCGTTAATGGCTTTAATAAATTCAAAACTTTTGTGAATATTTCACAATTGGATAGAAACTACTGCTAGAAATTTAGATACATAGCAAGCAGTATCTCTTCGCAAACCTCATGTTACATCATTTTATTCAGTGCCTAATTGAATAACTTAATACCCGTGCTTTTACTAGATACAAATGTATTACCGACCGCGGGGAAAGAAACTAGACCCATTTTGAATATATCGAATAAAAGTACCTTGATTTGAAACGTGAAACCCAGCATAGTGGATTTAAATCTTAAGCTCGACACAAATCTCCCATTATAGAACTATTTAAAATACTTTATCCTGGTCCAACACAACATCGCAGTTTACTAGTCAGAGTTTAGAATCCATTTCAAAAAGGCTTCCAACTGAGACTGAGTGTTATTAAGCTCCTGTCGAGTCAACTCTCTAATTACAAAGCTTTTTGTCGTTTTCCCCTTTTGCAGATTGGCGACTTAAAACAGAAAACTAAAAACAGAGTAAAAATCAAATGGAAAGCTGAAAGAAAATATTTTTCCTCAGAACATCATTCACTAATTAAGATTTTATACGAGATTAGTTTTAAAAATGACTTGAACAGACTATGAATGACGAATACAAATATATGTATATAGTAGTGTTTCTAATGTAGCGCTTGATAAGATTTCAATTAAAAACTAGGAACGAATATTCCTCGGTTTTGTTTAGAGTTTGACTTTCTCCCTCTTTCTTATAATCTAGTTAGATAAACATCACACATTTCGTATCAGCCACAACCAATCCACTTCTTCTAAAATTTCATTATGATCAGTTCAGAGATTTGAAACTTACACGTTTTAATAATAGTTTTTATCAATTAGGTTGGAGTTACGGCAATATTATAAAAATACATTGCATAAGCAACCCTTTTTTCTTTCAAGCACAAATTCGTATAACATTATATTATATTTTCTAGCCAATATTGTTATAAGAGGCATTCCTGACTGGATTATGAAGCACAATAGAGAGAACAGTTTTGTAGAGAAATCTGTAGTTTCTTTTTCATTATTTGATAAGGTACAGATATAAAGGATTTTATGGTTATACTCGTCTTCTATGTACTAGACTAGACCTAGACTAATATAATGTTCATTCATTATTAATTGGAGCAAAATTGTTTGTTCGATAGTTTGTTGGTGTAGTCATCTTTAAAAGCAATGGGCGTTGCCGCTTGGCTTTGACGTGAGAAACAAACCGGTGCTACTGAGCTGGAATAGGGTTCATGTTTGCTCTGGTGCTAAATTTATTCAGTCTAACCTAAATAAACATGCTTATAGATGATAAAACAAGTCCTACAGTTTTTATTTAGACTTTATCATGAGAATTATTTTTACAAAAAATTCAGGTTATTGTTGCTATGAATACATTATTTCTGAAGTTCGAATATTTTTGCTCTATATGAAATATAAAAATGTAGGTAAATATTAATGAGAAAATTTAACTGGGACCGTGACCTAGGTAATAACAATAAACTGGAGAGAAAATAGCCCATAAAATGAATTTTCACCTTATAAAGCGAAAACCGTTATTTTTATCTTCTTAATCCAAATCAATACGTTATGCTTGAGAGGAGGAGCGTAAAAGAGTTTTAATCCTCATGAAAGTTAAATTTCGGAACAATCAAGGTGATTTTTTTTTAATTGAACGAGTTAACGTGGCATGGCGTCCTACTCAAGCTCAGTTAATGAACGAAGACGGGCCGGTGTGCCGAGGAAAACTTCCGCGCTATTGTTTCGGCAACTATTAAAACTGGTACCATACCTCTAAGTTCCCTCTTGGGTGCACTTTGCGAATGTCTCACGCTTTGAAAATTTCGTCTGGTTTAAACTTAAATCAAAACTTTAAGTTTTTACTTGGACAAAGAAAATACGTTGCACAATTAATCTATTATTATATATACTAAGAGAAAATGTTTGTTATACAAGAGTTGTATATCATAATCTGATATCACGAACTAGCCCCATAGCAATCCGTATGCTGGTATGAAGGTTTCATACTAATCAGATAAGCTATGTTTGCTTAAACCCTTAGCAAACAAACGAAACATCCACGTAGCAATATTAGTACTAAAACTATAGGAAACACAAAAGTTAATAAAGTAACTGTCATACCATAAGCCAACTGGAGGAAATGTTCAACATTTTAAAGCAAACAATAAAACAATGACAACTTAGGTATTTTAAAAGGATCTTGTGTGGTTTGCGATCTATCTTCTTAACGACTTCCGCAATGTGACGCACTTGGCGGCGCGCGGCGGGCATGCCAAGTTGTATCTATGAGTGGCTTAGGTTCTGTTTCGAGAAGGCTACGAGACGGCGCTTGTGATCCCTGCCCGACTGCGCCAATCCAAAAACGTTCCCCGCCTGCACGTTAGTCGTCATTTTTCATCTCGACATGCATATTCAACGCTTTTATAAATCACTGAGCCTCATCCTCAATAAACCAAACCAAATGACCTTACAGTTGTCGCTAAAAATATCCCACAAAAATGTAAGTAAACAAACGAAACCGAAGTATAACGTTAATAATTACCCACCCTTTCGAGTCGTTGATAAATAGCATCATTATTATCACCAACGCGTTGAAAAATGGTTCCCTCTCTTGATACTTATTCAAATAGCTAGTCCACGAATATTCTTTTTTAGATATTTAAAATTTTTACGATTCTTTTTATACATTTTGCAATCGCTACTTTTACCGCTTCTCTGGGTGCTTTCATTAAAATATTAACGCAAATAAAGAATGTTCCACTTGTTTCATGAATTATCTGAATAGGTCTTGTGGCAACAGCTACCACTACACATTGGGCAAAATAAGATACATTATATTAATTATTTATGATCACATCATGTATTACAGCTGTGGTCAAATTTATTTTTTTCGTTAACATGTTATACTAATGAGAACGACACAAACATTTAGAAGTTTATGACCATTAGAAACTTTTGCGATGTGTTCCGCAAAATTACAACGTAGATTAAAAGGGCACTTCTGTTTTTGTTATATTAATCTATTGTTTCAAATTGTATTACAATTTTCAATTATAAAGGCTGTCGAAACGGGCCATATTGCTATGGAAAACTGATGGTAATACTGCGCCCGGTTTTGGACATAAAATTAGACGATATATTTTATTGGCACACCCCAGATATTTCGGGTAACACATTTACATAATTATTGTCGTTCACGCATGTTATTCGTGCGTGTCACACGTCACGTACTCAGCTGTAAACTATCGTTACATCGACCACACGACTAACTGATTTATACAAAACTATAATAGTATAGTATTAAATCAAATATTATAAATTTATATTTTAAAACACCCCCAACTCGAATAGCCCTTCAACGATTAGAAAAGAGCTGATGATCTACGAACGGCGGAACAGATTTTCTTGAATTATATCTAAAAACGCTCTCGATCTAGTCACCTTTCAAACAAAAAAAAAACGAACTTAAATCAGTTCATTCGTTTGGGCGCTACGATGCAACAGACAGACACACAGACACGTCAAACTTATAATACCCCTCTTTTTGCGTCGGGGATTAAAAATACATTTAAATACAATTAATAACTTTGACCGTCCGTCCCTCCAGTCAACACAAAATTTATTCCAAGAATTTTATCTTCAGCATTATGACGTAAAACAAAACTTTATTTATTCCATTCATTGTTTGCCTAGACCACGTTTTTCATTTTCTACTTCTAAAGACCGAACCGAGAATAGAAGCCAAGTAGATCCTTGAAGTATTTTAAGACAAAAGTATAAGGATAACAGAGATCGCTTATATTATGAACTGCAAGGAACAAATTAATCTAGTTAACTGCAAAGATTTGTGAACCTTTTTAATCTTGTAAATTTTGAGTGAAACTTTAAGATCAAGCAAGGTCAAGCATATCGCAGGAATGGTATCTGCCACATTTATATTAAGTAATTATATCCTGTCGTATAATACGAGTAAATTAATATTTATAAATGTATATCAACCATTATATTTCTGTGATGAGCGTTCGTTTCGGCTCACGCTCCCTTTGTAATAATAGCTATGAACAGTTTAGAAGCTACAAGTATACAAATATATATAATACCCTAACACTATAAATATAGTGTAAGGGTGTGCTGAAGGTCATAAGCCTAAATCTTGTTTATTCATGACGTTAGAGTGATTTGGCGAACATAAACTCAGAGTAATGAGGCGTGACACTACCTGTGCGTGGTGCGGGCGAGCGATTTGTTAGCTAGAACGAGGTCAACCCTTGGGACCGTGCTCCAATCCCTCCTTGCCCTACCCTTACCCCTCAGTTTCTTAGAGGCTCAAACATTAAGTACGCGCTGGACGCTTAAACGGCTTACTGAAGAATTACATTAATATCGCGGACGTCCCGTTAACTGCGTAACCATATTTGGATTATGACTTAAAAGAGATTTTGTTTAGTACGATGAATTAATGAAATTGTAAACCTTCTAAAACCATAGGAAATAAATATCCGCAAAGAATCTACCCTCTAAGTAAGAAAAGATTTTAATTTAACGACCAGTGTAGACTTAATTTGAGTAGGTCCTATCCGTGCAATCTTCAGGGAGGCGACATAATATCTTCGTAGATCTCCGAATACCTTTTATACAGATGAAAATTTTAGATAATGTCAGAGAAAACACAATGTGTAACGAAATGGAACAACCATGGCTAATTAGTTTGATAGCAAAGTCGGACTGGTTGAAATCAAGGAATAATCCGAGTTGAATGCTAGCTAAAATGAAGCTCCAAAGTCGGCACCCACTGAAACGAACTCTCAACTTTGCTCAACCCAAGGAAAATCCAAATCTCCTCACTGCAACCACAACTTAATACTATTACAGTAGCGACAATCGCGTTACCCAGTATTCAATGATGTGAAATTGTCTATTGAAAGTACATCCAATTTGAACTACACAGCGTCAAATGTTGATACTTTTTGTTATTTATATACAATACGATAGCCTGGTGTTATACCATTTAATAATACAATTCAATTCTAAAACAACTATATGTCTTTAAATCTATTACAATATACAAATTAAAACGAATTACTTGAATGCATGTTTATTTCACAAATGCTACCAGTGAGGAGCTAACGCAAATCTTTTAAAGAACAAATTAGAACACTATTAATTGAAGTTTCCTTGTTAGAGTTTAGGTTTAGTAGAGGCATGCCAGGATTTCTACAATATGTAAGCGAACGGTTACGAGTATATATATATATATATATATACAAGTAATACTATGCCTATGCTACACTTAGAACCCACTCAAATAAACTTGATCTTGTATCTTTAAGAGGTCTTGTATTTTCCATTATCTAAATTAAATTCAATTCAGTAGTGCCTTTATAGATTCATAAAAGGGTTTTTATTTTCGGTTATCCACTGGACTGTATTATGTAGACACAATTTAAGAAAACCATAATATTTTGCAGTGCAATGTCATTATAGTAAATTAGTTGTATGTATGTTAATTTTATCTACAATTTTATGATCTGTAATTGCACTGAACTATACGTCCTGTGTAGCAAATATGGTCGGTACATATTACAATTTAGAACTTAATTAGTGTTTTATTAGTAAATATTAATATAGTCTTTTCTTAAAAAATATTTTTTTTTATTCAAATTAGTTATTTCGGAAATGACTTACAACAATACATAAAGTAGTCTGTCTCATAATATTATTAGTGTAAATATTTTAACAGATGCTGATAAAGAAAGATTCCCTAGCAAAATATAAAACCCGTACATCACGAATTAGCACCGTTTTCAAACTTCGGCTTCAATAGGCGCACGATCAATCCGAGCCCCATTATCAGCCGGCATGATTCACACAATTTACGCAATGGATCAACTTGGCTCAAAAACGAGCAGCAAAGCCGGATAAAGATGAAACGAAAACGAGGAATACCAGAAATTAGGCTAAATATATAAATGCAATGCTTTGTATGTTACAGTCCTTTAAGAACCATTTAATTCACAATTCATAGTAAAGTATCTATTTTGCTGAACCTTTAATATTATTATATTTACCAAAAATAAAGCACATGAAAGTGAATTTCTGGAGACAATAGTGGTAAAAAACCGCAAAATAACATGATACATGAAGCAACGCACGCATGACATCAAAAGAAAAATGTCACCTATTTTCTTTAACGTCTACAAAGGGATCTTGAAAATATCATCTCTGGTGCCTGGTGCGAGTTATACCACAGTTTTAAGACACTTTTTGCTTTTCGTCTTACTAAAATACTTTTTGTTATCCTACCGGTATTATATTTTAGCAGCACTTACGTTATACATATAATATATATTTATGTTTGGATAAAATTGGGAGTTACTTGTCATAAAACTACTAAGTAAACTAAAATATATTTTACACCAAGTTATTGTGAAAATAAATTTTGTTTGAAGTTTGAGAGGCGAAGAGTTACCGCAATTTTTATCCATTGACAAAATTCAAGTGAAGCATTCATTAAAAATTCAAATGGAACGACAACTTAGTAAACTTGGAAAACTCTTCTGGAAGTTTCAAAATTTCGAAAGGAAACTTTCAATGTTATTTTAATTCTAAGCTCAAAGAAAAAGTTTATGAAAATCCTATTTTATTTCAAAATGTATCATATCGCCATTCAAAGCCGAGAAGAGTTATTAAAATAGTTAACCGTGCCTAGGTAAACTGCTAAACACTTTGCCATCGTATGGAGACCGTATCATCGCTCGTCGAGGTATGCATTACTACGTTTTCATATCAAGCTCTGCTTAGATGATCACATCACTATTGATCTTATCGTAAATCGTCGATAACACCACGGGAAACTAATGAAGCTAGTTAAGCTCGATTGTAGTTCAAATATCTATTCGATGTTTACATGATTAGGTCTCCTTGAAAGCAGAAATAAATGCGATGGATAGGGCCTGCCGGTGTAGACGAACCAGGCCAGAGTCTGTGAGAAGATGTGTTCTTTGAATGCCTCTCACCCTACCAAATACTAAAAATAGGGACGAGGCTAATAAACAATTATTGAATTCAAGGTCTTTTGGGGAGGGGAGGAATTTTATTCCGCAGGAGTTACCCACGCAGTAGTATAAACAGCTCTACGAAGAAAGCGAAAGGCAATTGTGTTTGTTAATTACGATGGTGCGGAACCTTTTGTGTGCAAGTCCGTCTCGAACTTAGCCGGTTTTTATTCTAAGTAAAAGAGCATGATTTTCCTTCAGAAGGAAACCAGATATTTAGAGGATTAACATATTTACGAAATTTTTGTGATGCTAGGCTCTTTAGATTACAGTAACTAGATACTTTCAAGGGTTGTTTGTCGCTTCTAAAGAACAAAGAAAGTCGTGAATGTGATAAATATAAAGAAAATTTAATTTGTGTCCTCTTTCTTATTTTTTATAGCTTTCAAATTTCTTTATGTCTTAGTATATTATATATACATATTAAGGATATAACTATTTACATCTCTGGCAAAAGAGAAACAGTTTGAAATACACACACACTCAAAGAAATATAATCCTGTTTCGAAATTGTTAAAAAACCTACCTAATGTACATTAAGTAATACCACACATTTAGACGGTTTATGCATATATATATATATATATATATATGTGTATGAAAATTGAAAATTTAAATTTTAATTGAATTTGACCGTAGCTGAGAAATCGGTGAACATACAAAAACACATAGAATATTGCACATCCTCACATCCTTTTTTTAAGATCTTTATAAATGTAAGCGTAGTGGTAATTATGTACATACTTACATGTTTATATTATGCTTTACGCTCTCCTCGAGAAAGGAAAAGTTTAGTCTTAATAAAATGTATATTTTATGGAGTGGAAAGTGTGAGTACAGATACACTGTTTGTACTTCAGGTGTATTCTAAAACGCAGATATCTTGTCCTTAAAGCGGTCCTATGAACTTGAAGCGGACCTATTGAGAGTCTATCATGCAGCATGATAATTCGCTTGGTATAATCGTTTTATTCAGTCTATATAGACAGTACAGTGAAGAGGTTATAAATAAAAAAAATATAAATTTAAAAATAAAAGGAATTGTCAATCAACTGCCAGCACGTAGTTTGCATGTCATGCACTTAGTTTGCATGCCATTCGCATCAATCAATACAATTAAACAGTCATGCATGCATGACCGCTTTACTATTCTAGATAATCTTGTTGAGTTGCTAAAAACGCGAGTAATTAAAAACCTCCTCTTAAGTCGATTAAAACTAAATTTATTTGGGTTGCTGACCAAAGAGTATTAACATAATCCTTGCTTTATCTCTGATACATCCTCCTTCTCTTCCTTTGGCACATCTATCTATCTACGTAATTTTATAAAATCCTGTACATAGCCAAATGATGTTATGACAAATATCACCATACCAACAGAGAATTATTTCTGTAGCTCAAGCATCGCAGTTTTTGGCTTCAATTTAATTTAGCGAAGTATAGTAAATACCAAACTTAACGTCCATAATAGACAAAGAACTTGGCATCTCCTAAGATTTCAATGTTTTGGTGGCTACGTCTTAGCCTGGCATTTATATTCGCGTCGTCAATGGGATGGGAAACTTATTAGACATTTTTATATATTTCATTAAAAGCGAACGAAATACTTGAGTAAGGAGAATAGAATGGATAATACATTGTTTATGTATGTATTTATGTGATAACGGAAGAATAAAAACGAGAGGAGGTACCACGTAGCGATCATTCGTATGTCAATTATGCGAATATCCACACCATTTACCCTTACATAATTAAACATACGCATTGCGCAGTATCACTACATCAAGGACGCTTTAAATAGTCAATCAACATTTTTGTATGTATTGGAATATTCTAATTCATTAAAGTGTGTTTGGCGACACTGGCCCTCTTACAAAGTAACCATGGAGGCAAAACCCATTGATTATATTATTCTGTTGAGTCCATTACCTAATGTTCCGTAGTTGTAAATTCATTAAATTCTAACACCGATTAATATTGTATGGTCACGACAATAGCACAACAAATGGTGTTATATTTATACATGTAGGATGAACAACAATAGATATATTATCTCTACTTGTAGGTATGAAACATCGGTACTGGAATGAGAACTATTCGAATATTGTCGAGGTTAATACCGGAATGTGGACGCTTCTCAGTACAAGGTACCAATCAGGTGCTCCATCGCTGCAGGCTATAAACATAAACATAAACAGACGATATGTTATGAGTTGTGTGTCTCGCTATTGTGGCTTTGTTTACCTACTCGTAGGTTTGTGAACAAGTTAATCCTATAGTCTTAATACTTAGCTGAATTACTCATGTGTTTTAATAATAGTGGTCTATAAATATTTTGTAGTAGTACATTTAGTTTATGGTTCTGGTATGGTTAGTTATGGTATAAATAATATAGGGATCTACATAACTATTACAAAATTATAACAGAACTAATAAATAGATAACGGCATAATAACGCACGCATAGAGGTAGCAGCGGTTAAGGAGTCATCTCGCCTACTGCCATCAAATCTAATAAGATTATTATTTTTATTTACTATCCATTTAGTTATGCAAGAAACGACAAATTATGTCACATGGTACGGAGCAGAGAAGGAAACAGGCTTCAAAAAGTTCATAGGAAAACATGAGCTGTAATAATATAATCATAACAGAGAATTCCTCAGATATATTACTCCACTAGAACCAAGCTGCTCAGGTGCTGTACACGTGCTAGCTATAACGGTTATTCAACATATTATTATATAGTAAGACTTTGTTATTATACTTTAGCCGTAGGTATATAGTAACTACTGAAGTATTTGTTTTAATTTTGCGAAATAATTGCGAATCGATTAGACAAAATATATCGATTTTAAAAGATAATACTTATTTAAACAAGAATCTCATTTCAATCAACAATATTTTCAGCTATATTGTTAATTAGCTGCGCCCTGCGGTTTCACACGCATAACAGCACATACCAAGTTTCATCGCAGTCGGTTCAGTAGTTTTTGCACGAAAGAGTAACAAACATTCATACATAATCATAAACTTTCACGTTTATAATATTAGTAGTATTTTTTGAGATAGATCTAAGTATGGGTAGTTTATTCGTGTTATACGTATGTTTTATAACTAAAGAAGAATTTTCAGGAAACGGTCCGCAGTAACAAAAACGTTAATCGTCGTGAGGGAGGCAAACACTCAACATGTACGTACAGCAAACATCAGAGACTTAGGTAATTTCGTTGAACGGAAAAGTCACAAGAGGGCCCACTTCTCGCACACTTCAATTTCGTAAATAAATGAGTTAATCAAAATAAAACGAGATCTACAACAGAACCTAAATGCGGTGAAAATAGGAAAAGACAAATGGGAGTGATTCCAAAGCATTCAGTCTATTTTACGCCTCGTTTATTTGTTTCCTTGCTGGTTAAGAGTAACAGCAGCTTTTTTAAGCCGTAATATCAAACAAGTATACGGGTAATTTGATTGTAAGAGGAATCTCATTAAATTAAGTTATTAAAAAGAAAACATAAAACTTGAATTTCTTTGAAAAAAGCTGAAAAAATTAAGCTGTACATAATATAAAGAATATTACTTTAAGCAATATATAATGAACTTTTTTCGATACCAACAAACAATATGATAACTTAAACACTTAACTATAATGTTTTATTTTTCATTCAGGTGCAGACAAATCAATATATTTAAATTAAACGTGGTATTTGAGAGTGTTGCCAGTCAGTCAGTCAGTCTTGTTGTCAGGTTTTACCTCGGGTTAAGTTTTTACGATGCACACTTTTACTTAAATTAGTATTTACTAGCAACCCGCCCCGGCTTTGCACGGGTAGCAGAGACATCTTCAACAATCATCAATATATTTCAATCATATTACACAAAATCTTAACAAATTATACACCTAAACCTTCCTCATGAATCACTCTGTATATTAAAGAAAGAAAGCAAGAAATGAATTTATTTTGTACTACTATGAAATATGAGTGAACATAACTGTTTAAATATTAGTGAAAACCGCATGAAAATCCGTTTAGTAGTTTTTCAGTTTATCTCGAACAGACAGACAGACAGACGCGGCAGGGGACTTTGTATTATAATGTAGTGATAGTGATGATGGACTACGTAAACGTGTGTTTCATCCTAAGTCAATATGTTAACAAAAATACTTTCTCACGGAGACTCCGAATGTCCTCAGTTGCTATATCGCTAGGGAATAAAAGACTAACAGAAGCAAGTTGACTGTTATGACACAATCAAGTTATCAGTTCTAGTGAGCTCATGTTTAAGACAGGCAAGGGAGCTAAGTTATGGTTTAACAAAATAAATTTGGTGTTAATAAGTTTATTTTAAGCCAAATTTGTTTAAATTGTATTAGCAACATAAATAATGCCTTTATAATCTATAAATAAATAAAGGTAGTAAATTTTAATGGAACAGCTGTTTTTGTTTCCCACGATAAATTTAATAGTGAGTAAATTTAATAGTGAGTAAATTTAATAGTGAGTAAATTTAATAGTGAGTAAATTTATTTTGAACCAAGTTTGTTTCAATTGTATAACCAACATAAATAATTCCACTACAGGCTATAAATACATAAGTAATTCTCATAAATGTTATTTGAAGGTGGGTGGAGTCAAGTACAATAACAAAGTGATATGAAATGAAAGATTCATGAACTCCTCATATGCCAAAAAAAAAGCGTCGGTTTATGTCATGACCGGTGTTGCCCTACGTTAACCACACCGTTTAAATTATCTGCCATGATCAGCAATTCTTTCAATAAGTCATTTACTTTAGCATAAGTTAGATTTAGATAGATAATACTGATGAAAATTGAAAAAAAAATTGTTTCATAAAAAATATCTGTCCTTTACAAATAAAAATCTTAATTTTCCGCAGCATTGAACCTAAGGGAAGCCCAATAAAATGCACTTAAATTATCATAATCGAGTAAGCTTTTGAAGGAAACCTATACATCTTTAAAAACCTTTCTTCATCAAACCTGGTCAAGAGGAAGAGTATATATTATATAATAATATAATCATGTGTAAGAATGTACCAACAGTTAAGGCTTTTGGTATGCTCTTTAAAATAAACCGCTGCATAGTTTTGAAGTGTCGTCTTGATTGTGGGAAAAACATGATATTTTTTAAATATGGCGACTGCAAATAAAAAAATATACACAAAATATTTTAACGATGTAGGTATAAAATAAAAATACATACGATACCACGTACAGAACCATACAACACAAGACAAAAAAGTTAATTTCGCAAACGGTAAGAATAGTTTGAATGGAACTCGTCCTAAAATGCCTGTGGTATTGTTTCTACATTAAGTTGATAATGATAATCCGATGTCTATTTAACAAAATGGCGATATAAGGGGATTATAGTGCGAGAAGCACTTAAGGGAGCTCGAAGTGTGATGAATGATCTTGGAAACCGTGGCGTCGTCGGTTGCGCGGCAGTGGCAGCGGTGTGGAACACTGCGCACGCCGCGACCTCCGCCGCCCGTTCACAATGATTGATAGTACTTTATGTTACATCAAATTAGTTCGTGATATTCTATATATTCACATTTATATTATTCACATTAACTGATCTATTATGAATTATGATGTATTTAGAATAGCGATATTTTTTTAAACTCCAACAAAGCTGAAGTTTAAACAGTTACAGTAGCGAGCGGATAATAAACAAATACATACATACATGTAGTAGAACAATGTTGTCTGTATTATTTAAACTAAAATTTATTACTGTATTTAATGGTGGTAATGCCGTAAATACTTCTCTAATGTTATAAGGATAAACAAATACAAGCCTAGTTGCTAGGCATACTCAAAAATATTATGCGGTAAGTAACAATACCTGATTATTAGTTCATTTTGTCTAAACCTAAATTGACATAAATTGTTCATCCAGGTCAAGTAACTCTAAAACTCTAACATATGGGTTGATGTACATTTTCTCCATGACACATTATTCGAAACTAAGAAATGCGAAATATATATAACAGGTAACACAATTATTGCATCTAATAAATTAATAATTTTCGTAATTGGCATTTTTAAGTTCACAATACAATGGTTTATTATTACGTGAAAGATACTTTTCCGTTCCCTATCACTTGTCTGATATATTTATCAGAGAGATCTGAATTCTGAAATATATTTGTACGGTAAAGAAATTAACTAATAGTTTTTTTGTTTATGAAGAAAGGTTACAAGCCAAGAGAAGAGCACACACCAAACAAATTTAATGTGAGTGAAACAACGAAGCACTTTCAGCAAATCATAGATAAATTATAAAAATAAACGCAATCAGGCCGCGTACTCAACATTTCAAAAGTTTATTTGAATTTCAATTGGTCAAAAAAAAATTGGACAAAATAATTATGTGTATACTATTATTGATATTGTATCGGCAGTATACTGAAGAATCAGTTTACTGCCGATCTGTCAGTATGTCTTTCGGGACCTACCCCCACGACTCGCCTACTCACAGAAGCCTTATAAATGTATTTAGCCATTCTCTCTTTACTGGTCCTTTCGACATGACCAAACCATAGCAGCATTACTTTCTCAATTTCTTACCTCATCATTCCTCACTCTAATGTATTGCATGTACCTACTTCTCAATAAAGAGATTTCCACGGCATTAATTTTACTTACTATCAAATGATTTATTGTAAAAATACGCAGATTAAGCGACAACAGCAACATTCACAAAATACATGTACCTTTACAGTCGGAAAGATGACATACAAAAATGTCTATGACAGTAAACATTTTTTCTCCGACCGTTATGCGTAGCTAAAACTCTAACCCATAAATATAAAAGAGAATAAGGAAAATGTCATTCGTCATGCTTATATAGATTAGATAAAGGTAGTTCAAGAGATGTTAGTTGATATAGGCTCGAGAGGTCTCGAGTGGAGGTGATCGGCATCCGTTTGACAAAGCCCGAATGATTGACATAAGTTTACGAAAGGCACCTGTAACCTTACGACTGCGGCTAACTTTGTATGATATTTTAAAAGTAAGATCAAGTTTGTGAAAAAGAAATTGTTTAGGATATAGAACATTTTTTAGATAGTATTATAACAGATTTACAGTTTGTAGGCAGTAGGAATCAGTTTTTTTTTATGCGAACATAAAACTGTCATCTAATAAACAACTAACAACAATATTAGGTGTAAGGTACGAGAACTTATAGGCCTTACTCCGAATGTTAAACGTATGAGCAAGGTATTATTAAAATTGATGGCTTTATTAAAACGGCCGCACATCAAGATATGTAAACTATGCCGCACTATCTACATGAATGGGCGTGAGCTGCGGTAAGGAATATGACGGCAGAACCCATATTCTCAACCGACAGCGGTCGACGTCGAGCGACGAGGGCGAAGCATATTAGGGCCTCACATTCATCTAACCCGTCTCGGATTCACGTCTTTATCAAAGACGTTATTAAACCCGCCACCGTAAAGCGGTGAATCGATTTGACGAAATTGCCTTAGAAACAACGAATCATCATGTCTTCGTTCTAAGTAGATAACACAAAATGATAGTACAATTTATATGTCGTCTGAGACAGAAGTCAGAGAAATACTTTACAATGAAATACATGCCATTTAAAATATATAGATTTTCAAAGCGTCTAGGCAAATATAATGATTCAAATAGCTGACTCGTCGTCGGGCAGTCTTTTATACTCTAAGTGTGAAGGTTTTTTCATCTATGTCATAAATGGCAGTCGGACAATGAAATATAAACAGTTAAATCAATATAGAATGCTCAGCTCGTAAAGTTGGTTTAATTGCAATTTAGAGTAAGCCCCGCGATCGCTACATAAGCTGACAAACGGAGGGGTCGAGGGTCTGTGGGAAGATTCAGATATACCGCCGAACCGAGTGCACTCACTGGTTTCTAGTTTCGTATAACAAATGGCGGAGCAAACCACTCAACTAAGCCAGCGCTCACTGCACAAGAACAGTTCGAAAATGTTGACCGCCCTTAACTACACCTAAAATGCTCTTGATACACAAGTTCTTTATTTCATTATCGGAATACACAATTACTGAAGTAAGGCTTTAGTGCGGTTGCTGCTACGAGTATTAAATGTTACCCCAATAAATCTTATGTGCAAAACTTTGCTTTCAGGTTTAGGTAATAAATATATATTAAAATTAATAGGAAAGTACAAGTATAATACATGTTCTTCTAAGTATATAATATATGCTTTCGAACTGCAAGGTATAATTATTTTTAGCATATTGGTAAAACTGTTGCACAAGGATGTTGATTCGTTAAAATTCGTCTCTTTGGGAATTCAAGGTGGCAAAATTGGCAGTTTATTGAAAAGGCAAGGAAATATTATGTCCATCGAATAGTAAAATACAACTGGTTATAATATCTGCAAGCGACTTCTGCTATAGAAACAGAATGAATATGTGCCTTCATTGCGGAGAAACCAAACATTTTTTAATAAAGTTTTATAAAATACTATTCATATCACTTCTATTCCTCTATTGTTTTAAAAAAATATTTTGTTTCTTTGGTTCTTTTCGTTTGTTTCTTTATCAAAATAAAATAAATATCAACAGTAAAACATTACTGATAATATCAAGGGGATACTAAAATTTAACTATATAGTATACTAACAATTCAAATAAATTATAAACAAATGTTTAATCATAAACTTTTAATAGAAATCCATGGTTTCATTCCCAACACTAATATTTACTGACTGACTTCGGTAAATATTGGCATGCACATCAAAAGTGTCTAGGGAGTTAGGTTTTTAACTATAAAAATTATCCTTTTAATATTTACCAAATCTAGTCTTCCAGACTGGCTTTTTACTTTAATTTCTAATGTTATGTAATGTCCAACTTATCCCTATATTTTGTCAAAATTAAGAAAAATTTTAATTTTTGCAAATTGTGGGAAATTAACCTAAGCTAATATCGTCAATCAAATGGCAAAAAAGGCAAAAATAAGGACTTTTTGAATTTTTATTGTAAAGATTAAAAATAATTTTAATCTGTTTCCAAAATTGACACGAGTCTCACAATCACAGCGATTTGGCATGCTTAAAATCAGTTCCTAAAAATCAGTTGATCAAAATTACTTTGAGAAATGGCCACCCAGTGTTTTCTAACAAGTCAAAAAGTTGTTGTGCTGTATGCACGGCATCCATACTCGGCAGTGCTTGTCTTTGGACCATATCCCGTGCGTGCTCAATTGGGTTGAGGTCTGGCGATTGAGCAGGCCACCACAGAACGTTGATGTGAGCATCGGCAAGAGTGCGTGTTATGACTCTAGCCGTGTGTGGACTTGGCATTGTCGTGCATTAGTCGAAACGAATCAGTTTCAGACATGATTATACCTTTGTGAAGCTGGTTGGAGCTTCACAAAGGTATGATCATGTCTGAAACAATCCTCTCCACATAAATCTGAGCATTCAGGTTGCCCCTGATCCAAATGATATCGGTTCTTCCACCGATCCAAAAACCAGCCTTCCTGACAAAATTTCAAACGTTTTTGACGTCCTCTAAACTCGAGTATGTCTTGTACCCGGCCTCATACTGAAACGAGATTCATCGGAAAAGCAAACACAACGCCAGTCTTCTTCCTCACAATTTCTGTGTTCGCGTGTCCATTGTAAATGTAAATGGGCCCTACGATTGCGGGGTGCTATATGTGGCACTCTCCGTCAGCGGCCGTCGAAAACGCAGACCTACTTCATGTAAACGATTTCAGATGGTTTGGTCGCTTATCAGCAAGCCTGAGCTGCTGAGCCTCGTTACCAACATCATGGCGGTTGTGGTACGATTGCGTCGAGCAGTATTTTGGTGTGTCCTGCCTGCGAGTGGTGATGCGAGATCGTTCTCCATGTCGCTCAGCCACGCTGCCCGTGATACGATAGCGAGTCCAGAGGCGGCTTATGACGCTCTGTGTAGTAGTGCCAAGAGCGATAAGTACTTGTCACACAGTACGTTGCCTGGAATCAGCTTGCAACATTTTAACGGCTCTCATCATATCTTCACATGCCAATAGATGTCGTCGCTCCATATAGATGCAATTTTATCAGTTCCGATGCAGAAATTGTAATGGTTTTGTAAAAACGCTATTCCATACTTTTATAGGAATCCTGATTGATAGTTGATTTACTATTTTTAATCAAAATTCAAAGAAAATTCAAAGCTTCAAAGGAATTTTTAATTCTAAATCAATATCATTACTCTAAATAAAAAATTGAAGACACTTAGGATCTTGTAATAACATTGTGGCTTTTAACATTATATGTAAAATATTATTACAAGCTCTTAAACTTAACATTTATATACAATAAAATGTACTATTTAAAATTAATGCTGGATAAAGTTGTGGTAAAAAATGAAAGGAAGTCATCATTGTGACTATGAAACTGCTACTAAGTCTAATAATTTATGCGAAGGAGCATTCCTGTATTTTCGCTAACGTGGAATAAAGGTTTTTTTCATAAAAAGCATACCTAAACTACACATCTAAAGTTGTGCATGATATGAAGTCAAATCAATAAATACACTCGGTATTTATATTATTAACATGGATTTTTAGAATGTTTGAATATTTACCGGTTTTTATCTTTGTACGTGTACGTCGGGTTGATAATACCCGCATCCCTACATTTTAGGTACATAAAGAAATAAATAACTAACATGACTCTGCCTACATACCATTGTAAATGTAGAGGGACAAGTCGCGATGTTTCCCCAAAACAAAGAGAGAATCCTCAGAACTGGTTATGTGATGACGTTTGTCGCCCCGCGGGCCCAAGGCTTAATTTAAGTTACATACATATATATATACTCATCCATATAATAATTAACATTTGCGAGATTCAGAATAAATAGTAGTTCCGATTATCCTCCCTCTAAGAACCTTTATTTGATTGCTTCCGGTCTGTTAGGACAGTTTCTTATATTATACTGATCACATAATGAACAAACTTCAAAGTCACCTTTTTCCAAAATGACTGCTTTACAACATTGTATCTTTCATTATTCGCTTTGAATCGACAGTATAAAACATTTCATTAAACAAAGCGAAGTTACATCAATAACAGAATAGTCCGATATGAAAATAATAACAGGTTGAGCTTAAAAAGATTGTTTATGGTAGACGTGACAGGTAATGGGCAAACGCATTAAGCTGCCTACGAAGTTGAGCGGCGCGGCGGGGCGCGTGAAATGAAATGCACTAATGATTGCTGGAACTCTTCACCCGCGGTAACGACCCTACTCGATTAATTTTATATATTTCTTTTAGACTACTATAAACAGATAACAAAATACATAGTCACTCAAACAACTATTAAAATTATTACGGATTACATTATATCCACAATGGCCCTGAAAGCCAGTTTTTAGAATTATAGTAATGGCCGGAAATTGTGCCTGCAATTCATAATAAACACTTTTGTATACAGAATTACAATAATTACTAATAACTAACAGAAACAATTGGTCTGTAATATCACTTGCACAAGATGTATGATCGCTATATGTCGTGCGCTCAAACACCAGTGATATTGTGCGTTGTGCACACCTTAACTTTAATTTCATTAATCGTTGCAGGCATTGGTGAGCAAAATGTTGAGAACTTTGTAAGTACGTATAACCGTTGTTAATGATGAAGTATGGCGTTAATTTTTATACTACAAATCTCAATCTTACTATTCCTAAATTATTCGATGTTTCAATTAATTACGATTTAAACTTGTCTGAAAACCGTAATCAAATAATGACTTGTATCTTTATTCCTGAGGGATAACTTAACATTTATTGGTACTTTTAATATTTTATTCATTCGTAAATATATGTTATTCATATAAAAGCAATTATTGTATGTCTAAATATAACTACAAAGGCAACAATAGCTTCTTAAATTGAACCCAACAGGACCCTTTTATTATCTACGTATGAACGGGAATTAACGCGATCACGAAAAGGTATTACATACCTCTGAATTGCCTGACGTTTATATACCTTAAAAATTTTAATACCTTTTCGTGATCGCGTTAATTCCCGTTCATACGTAGATAATATTATATCATGGAACGCGAAAGTTTAAAAGTTAGTGTAGGACCCTTTTATGTCTTCCATATCTATTTCCATTCATGATTCGTCTGAAAGAGATCGCCAATTGCGATTAAATACCCAATTGTACAATAACATTAGCTTATCAGTTATAAAAGACCGGACAAGTGCGAGTCTGACTGTGTGTCTGTCGAGATCCTTTTCCTCGGGAAATCGAGAAGGCATCAAGTTGAAATTAACATCAAATACTTATGTCAGTGGTTTAACATTTTTTACCCATCTCAAAAAGTGCACAACACCGTTAAAGAAGTTTTCACTTCAAAAATAAACAATAACAGGAAAGATAACTGTCTAATCATATATGTGTATTATGTTATGTGCCCGATCTATACAGATTTCCATAAAATTATGTTTACTATGCGAATTTGAGTACTATTAGCACATCGGCACGTTTACTCGTTCCCCACAGTATCGCACGCTCTCGTGTTCACCGGTCGCTCTCCACTGTCCCCAAACCAAGCAGCCGCCTGCAAACCTATATATTATTTTTCTTGACAGGCCATGTACGTGTTAAGCGTGTTAACGTTGACCGCATAGTAAAATCAGGTAAATAGTTGCCCTTTCACGCAATTTTATAAAACTGATTCATTTTGATCTTAGGTGGGGTATTTATAAAAACTAAATTTTCCATCAAAGATCATTAAATAAGTGCTTATTCGTTCTTCACGCGTTTGGATTAACAATGCAATTTCATGTATAAAAGTGCGATTGCCTTAAAGCAAGAGTATTCGTGAACCTCAATCCGTTCAGTACCCACCACTCGGGACTAACTTAAAGGTAGAAAAACAAAATTTGATAATTTATTTATGATAACTACAGGTATAACTCAATATAAAACGAAAACTTAACAAATGTAAGATAAGAATAATACCTATGTACTTATTTATTTAAGGGCCCGTACACGATAGACTGGGAGACGTATGAAACCTGCAAAGGCCCTAAACAGGGTGACTGCGGCAAGGTTGAAGTCAGAAACATACAAAATATGTCCGACCTTATATTCCTCCTGGATTTCGTCAGAGATTGTCCAGCAACTATGGTATTTAACGATACGATATTTATTTATTTTAAATTGTAAAACACAAATCAAATATGTTTTACTTTACACAGGGAAAAATAGTTATTAGTAATAGACACAAGAACATTACAAAAAGGCTATGGAATTACGTATTAAACAAACCATGTGAACATTTTGTTTTGGGTCCCATTCTAGTTAGTTCATTTAATCTAACTAAGGATTGCAAGATTAATAAGGTAAGTTATTCATATCTAACATCATAACTAAACTAGTTGGTACTGGACAAAGGTCTCTCCTTTTTACATGTCACAAGTCTCATTACTATTTAATATGACAAAGATAATCTTACTTTTAAACTATGATTAACAGGGTAAATACGAGATACATGTAGACTTAACAGCAAAATCTAAGGCATTTTTGGGCGAAAGATTTTTCTACGGCAATTACACCTTCCAGATAATGTCTTATAATAAGGTAAACAATTTTTTCTGCTTCAAGACTAACATCGCTGTAAAGAAAAAGTTTTAAATTATATACGTTCATCAATGTGCCCATAGTTTTATTTTGAACACCCTCAACCATATTATCGTATATTTACAGGTTGAGAACGGCATGATTATTGCCGATAAGTAGACTACTAACTCCCGCTTACATATTAGTTTAAATGTTATGAGTCCTAATATCATAAACATCTAAACAATTATAAAGCGGTTCACAAATCCACCATGTCGGTGGCAAATAAGCATACGACCTGCCTGAGTAAGCGGTTACGGTAGCCGCTTGCAATTCCAAAGGACTCGACAACTCGCTCGCGCGTTGCCAACCCTAACATAAAATAACTGATCAGTTAGATGTTGAAGTTATTGATTTTTTTTTTTTTTGGTACCTCATATTTTTTTATCTAAGTGATAGTCCAAACTGTGAACTAGAACACTAGAAATCAGGATGTCCACTAACCTACAAACTTTCAAGGTTAAAGTATGACAGCTCTTCACAGACTTTTTGGCAGAGTCATCTGAATAATTATTTGTAAGTGTAATTTGTATATATAGTATACATCATTATGTAGGTTTATTTATGTAATGAATTCCTTATATTATATTCTCTTATGTTGTTCTTCTTTTAAACTAGTAAACTATATTATACAACTGCCACACACATCTCTGTATAACCCAAAGGTTGACTGGTAGAAAATGCCTACGTCATTAAGTCCGCCTCATGCAATGTATCTGCAGGAAGTGTTTTAAAATAAAAAAAAATAGTCGTTCGCGATCCAATACTCAGATTCAAACTCGTGCCCTAGTCGCCTTAGAAGTAATTAACTTATAATATTATAGTAGATGGATGCGTAGTATAACTAATTTCCGTTTCCCGATTAAATCTCGTTATAAATTGACTCAGGGGAGAACTCGGAGCGAGTTACCATTACCGCAAAAAGGATGAAGAAATCCACATTTAAATACGTTAAAGTACTGTTAAACGGAATAAGGACGACAACAAGCGGTTATATATTATTTAATGAAGTTTTATAACCGCAAATGACCTTTTTTTTAAACTTGATATAGCTTGGCGTGTTATGGTAATAACAATTATTATGTTAAAAAAGCATTATCGACATCAATATTCGTAAATCACGGTAGATTTAAATAACCTGTGTTCTTCATCGAAAAAATTTCCACTATTTACAGGTAGAATGTTTTCTTCAAGAATGATTGAAATCGATTCACAATTGTACCTAAGAACATAAAATAAAATAGGTAACTGTTATATACCACAATTAACGGTCTCCTCTTTTTTTGAAGTTAAAAAAGAAATTCTACCTCAGTTTAGCAACCGCTCACAACCTTCTAGTTCTGATCTACGTATATATACGATAATACCAGCTACTGTGTATATAAATGTATTAAATTTATTTAATAATACAATTATCGTGTAGTTTTTGATATGGGTTAATTAATACCAACATTACACAAACAATAACAGCGAGCACGCCTCAACAGACAAATTAACTAATCAGTATTTATCAAAATTAGTGATATCTTTTAACTTTCACCGAAAATTCAACTTCAGCAACACAAATAAATTATAAATGGATACCCAGTTGCGCAAAAACTGAATAAATCTATTCCTAGCTTAGAATTGAATAAAGGGCGGCTGGTTAATATATTTTTAATGAGGTGTAATAATTACACAACAAATTAGTCGCCGTAGAAGCGCTTCAGAGCTAAAAGTAAATCTGGTTGGAAATGTTGAACAGTGGCACCTGAGCCCGTAGCGCGATGGCGGCCGCCTCGCTAATTTCCTAAAGCACAATATAAATTACCCTCTGAAAACAATGACGGCCGGGCTAAACTCACCGAGTCTCTTGCACCGACCAAATTATAATGTACACGCTAAAAGGATTGTTAGCTTTGTATAAATTAGTACAAAACGACTACAACTAATCAAACGAAGTACTTCACCTACTTTATTAAGAGAAGAAGCACTAACCGTGTCAGATGATAGTCTAAGGGACCTTATCTAACCAAATTACTGGCATCCTTTAAAAGGTCAGGTGTGTTATCGCAACCCAACCGTATGAAGACAGAATTGAATTAATTACTTAGAAGAACATCGGCTTTTTAAACAGATTGAATTTAATACAGTTATTATATAAATGGTCAATATATATATGTATAGCAGGAGAGTTTGCGTAATCCTTGTACTGTTCGAGTCAGATGCTTTTATTTGTGTCGAGTCAGCCAGTTAATTATTTTCCACGGACAATGAATTGCCGAAGTCGATTCATTATCTTGAAATGAACCGCCATTTCTTTTTTTAGAAAATTTTGATTTAAAGTCGATGTAATATGAAAATAAGCAGTATTTATAAAAATAAACGTCTGTATATGTTCTGGCTGAATAGAACGGCATAGTCAATACATTAAATATTGCAAATACACGGGGGAAAATTAATTTTCCCGTACAAACTAAAAAATATTTAGACTATATGCACTTATACGACAGAAATAGTAATCTATGTCCTCATTGTTAGAAGAAGTTTTCTATTCAGTTAACATTTTGGCAACACGCCTAGTCTACTTACAAAACATATTAAACATCTCGTTCGACATTAACAAATGGTTTCTCATAACACGGCGTAGGAGGGAACTATAAATTACTATGTATCAAAGTGTGGACTTTATGACCACAAAATGTAAGCAAAGTGCTTACTTATTCACATCACCTTGGCGGCTACAATTGGAAAAGGGGAATAGGTAAGGCGTACCGGTATAAAATACTATGTAGCAACAAACACATAGCTGCATTACAGCCAGAAATGGTGCTATTCATGTCTAGAATAAATCAACACCTCAGCACTTCAATATAATGTACTCGCTTTAGTACGAATAAGCCGGTGCACATACGGCAAGAATGGACGTAAATCTGTGGAAATAAGGAAACGAATTTCAAATGAATATACCTATTGTATTTGAATAACGGATTGGTCTTGAAGAGGCTGCCTATTTAAATGCGTGACCCGTCATTAGGAAGGCGGCCGGAGTGGTCCGGGATCGTTCAAGTACCTACGCGCTCGATAGCCTCGTATAATCGACCTGTTAACGTTTCGTCTCGTAAATACTACCCACCCAACCCTGTTTGCCGCCATTTATTTTTATTGCTTACTAGGCGGAATTTGGGTCTAGACACGAGGCATCAACTGACGGCGATCGATGGGACCAATCACATGGCTGTACTACTAACTCCTCGATCTGTCAAGCTTGTACGGTGTATGTAACGTTTGCCATTGATAAACTTATATACAGGCAGTTTATAAACGTGGTGTAAATATCGTATTCAATTACTTTATTACCACAATTTAATAAAGTAATCAAGATCTTACTTAGGCGAATTTTGTACGAAACCTAATAAAGATGTGACGTCCTAAGCGAGTTACCATGTCGGATGTCAAAACCATTTTTTGTCGACGACCCGATAAGTCTGCTTCAGTGATTTGTTACAGCCGTCGCGTCGTAGAAATAGAGATTAATATGGTCGTGACGTAAGTCCCTCGTACCAAATGTTTAATAACAAAGCACAAAAAAAGATTAAGTTTAAATAGTCGGTAATTTTACACAATATCATTAAGGAGTCATTTATATCATGAAAGGGTTAAAGCTTTCAAAGACCTCCAAAATTAATAGTCACATTAATACGTTTACCTCTATGCAAATTAATTTAATGACAAAACATTTTAGGCACAAACTTCGTACGAATTCACTGGGATCCTGACCTCACGATATTAACTAAAGTTTCTTCTTTATTATGTTTCAGTTTATGGCAATTTGCATGGTAATTATTGTTGATCTAATGTTAGATATGTAACTTTCATAACCATATTATTAAATTTAAATGTTCAAGGGCGGCCGATAGGGTAGCTTGTAACCCTAATAGATGTAGACCCAGAAGCTGCGATGTGCTCGGGGTGCATCTATTTTAACAGATTTACAGTAACATTCTCATTTCGCTCTTGAGTTAACATACAACGAAATTACTAAAGGAAAATAAAATATTCAAAAGGTAAAATACATATTTCTATAAACTGTTTACACACATGTGTGTATTTATTAAAGCGAATATTATTTTATGCTAAACCTAATAATAAATACAATACTGAAAAGGTATTTGTAGCATCTACGCCGTAGCTAAATTCGTAGATACTGGTTACATAATTCGACGTGCGTGACAAAGAATCGTTCTCTCAGTTGCGCTTTAGACAGTTTGTTAGCTATTTATAGATCGAGAAATCCTTCCGTATTATAATATACTAGCTGTGCCATGTAATCCAGGCCTCCAGCTATCTACATACGAAGTATCATCTCAATCGATTCAGTAGTTTTTGCGCGAAAGAGTAATAAACATCGATACATCCTCACAAACTTTGAATTTTTTTTCACATTCAATATCTACACTATATGACGCGGCGGTGAGCCCACCCCCAATTCGCCCGTAGTTTTATATTATAGTCGTAACTTTTAAAATATTTGACCAAATTACGTACTTTCAAAGACAAAGTTTATCTACTTTGAATATCAGAAGCGATAAAAGTATTTATTTTCATAAAAATCAATTTGTTACTGCTAAATGTGAATTGGAAATAAAAAATCAAATTTTATTGTATTTATGGTTCACTATTTTGGTACTAATAATGTTAACATGACTGGCTTGTTGGTCTAGTGATTAGTGACCCTGACTGCTGAGCCAGAGGTCGTGGGTTCAATTCCCACGCAGGACAAATAATTGTGTGATAAACATGATTATGCAGTAATGACGTATAACAATCTATTTATGTAAGCAAGTATTAGTATTTATTCCATGTAATATATATGGCTACTTTGTTTTGATTATATAAGTATTATAAATAACTCCAAATGTTAAATTTTATTTTTGTATCCACCCTACAATTTCTCTACATCACCCCAAGGTTGACTGGTAGAGAATGCCCTGCCCTGTCAAATTGTGCATTAAGTTTTAAATAAATAAATAGATTATTTGTTCTGCGTCTGGATCTAATTTATCTATAATATGTATGTATTTAGAAATATACAAGTATTTTTGTCAGCAATCTGGTTACCATAGTACAGGCTCTGCCTAGTTTCGGATCAGACGGACGTGCATGAGATATGTGAAAAAAAAATACTATTAATCTGAAAATCGGAAAAAAAAACTGGATGCGTTCAGACATACGCCACACATCATAACACGCTTGTATTCTGATAAACAAAATATACCATACAGAAACAGATATACATACAATGCAAAGATATTGATCCGTGAAAAACCAACACCAATAAATGAGACTACAACGACAGTTATTACCAGTCAGTGGATTGAAAAAATACGGAACTACATTTCGGTTGTTGGTAGCAGAATTTTGCCGAGATTAGACGGCAGTTACTCTGTGTAATGGGCAATGAACCGCATCTGTTTAGCGTACAAGCCGCCCACTACATAGTTTGGAAAGGGTATTATGTATAACTGTAACGATTTTTATTCCACACAAAGGTATACGCATACGGTTCTCGTAACTTATCGATTCTCAACATCAAGGGTATCCCGCTTACCTTGACCTAAGAAAACCTTATACACGTGAGAGGAATTGTTGTATTTCATGTAATCATTGTATTGTAACACATTGTAAACTCTAACACAGTTCACACAGAGAGTCACTAGTTACCTATTATATTTTAACCCTTATAAGGTGTTAGTTTAATTATTAATTTATATTATATATATTATATTTATATTAATTTAGTATTTTAAGACTACGAATACGTGCAATTCCTACAACATTTCAACGTTGTGTTCTCACAATAATAATAGTGTCTAATTTTTATTGTTACTAATAGTATGTATGTTGAAATAGATAAATTTATTTTTATTGTCCCATAAACTTTTATGATTAGCAATTTACAATGGCAGCTGTTCGTTCGTGGAATACAATGCTAATTACTATTTGATAAGCATTTAAATAATAATACTTATTTTTGGTCGGTGAAAAATTTAATGAAAAATGTATAATTCTACTAGGTACAGCTATATTGCACTTGCGTTGTTTGCTAAACTTGGCAAACGATTATCACCCGCCTTATCTATTTCACCATAATTAGATAAAGATCACCCATAGAGTCACAAAGTATCACCAATTATTTAAGCCTTTAAAAGAAATGTCTGTCGTCAGTCTCTCAGTTCTCTCTCCTATGTATGGGAACTCTTGAAGGAGCGGCAAGAAAGGATATCGGCAATCACAAAAGCCCATCCAATTTGTGTAAAAAAAATTTAATTATTTTGACTATTGACTTCATTCGACATCAGCACAACTTTATTATGTATGTCACTACATATATAATAAAGTTGGGATGATGTTATGTTTAATTTATAAATTACTAGCAGCGCCCCGCGGTTTCACCCGCGTAAGTTCCGATTCCGTTGGAATATCGGGATAAAAGGTAGCCTTTATGTTAATCCAGGTCTCCAGCTATCTTCATGCCAAGTTTCATCACAATCGGTTCAGTAGTTTTGGCGTGAAAGAGTAACAAACATCCATCCATCCAAACATCCAAACTTTCACATTTATAAAATTAGTGGGATGGCGTAAAGAATTATGGTTGACCACCATGGTTTAAATAAACCAATCTTAAAATTGACTTCAAAAGATTATGTTAAGTTCGAGAGCTACGGTGACATTACATTTTTTATGATTTATAAACTCATTTTATGCGAATACCGTTTTATCAACTGTCAAAGTTGTTTGTATATAATATCATTGGACAAAGGCATACTTTATATGGTGTTTTAAAAATTATAACTATATGTACTTACCGACAGACAACACATTAAAGCTGAAACTTACCTGTGAAGCAAATAGAAACACGATTAGAAACAATAGTTAAATGGCAGTTTATAACAATATTTAATACGTAGGTTTACGAATAATAACTTTTGCGTTCTATGAAACACAATTATATTTACGGAAATTAACGCGATGGTTTCGTAGGTTTACTTAATATTTGAGTACCAAATGTTTAATGTACGTAAAATATATCTTTCTATTTCATTATATTTGGTTAGTTAGGGTACATCAAATCCCATAACAGACTAGCATAAACATGCACCACCAGGCCAGGACCACTCCTTAGTGTAGGTATTGGTATTGGTATAAGGCTCTGTTTCCGCATCTAGACTCATAGGCGGTCCATTATGCGTTCAGATAAGCTGACTAGTTGAGCCAGTCTAGCTCCTTCCAGAAGCACAGAAGCCTCCTGGGGCGTTCACAGGCTTCTAGGAGCGTCCTCGCTCCCGAGAACACTTGCCCGTTGTGTGGCCACTCCCTCGCACTCCAGGACAACGTGGGCGGCCGTTTCCTCCGCGTTGAGACAGCCTCTGCATAGAGGACTGCTTGTTGCATTGATGGTGAATAGATGCCGGTTTAGGGCTAAGTGGCTCACAATGGTTCCTACAACTACTCGTATTCTGATGTCGAGTCGGTTGAGACTAAGCAGTCGCAGTGTAGGTATAAAGCTACAAGTACACGGTGGGGTCGACCAATCGTGCTAAAACTCAGTGGGCTGCCGCGGCCGGGCTGCACGGTAGTTCAATGCTCACTCACGCGCTGTGTCGCGTCATCCGTTCGTATCTAGACTATCGAGTTAATAGTACCTGGCATAGGTTTATTTGTTCATAAAAATAGAGTAATAGCCACATAACTTACTGGTAATTAAATATTCAGATCATTTAATTCTTTAAAAAAATATAACCCTAACGTCGCGGCGTCGTCAGAACAGATAAGAGTTACACTATAGAAAGAGAGGCAACTTCCAGGTGAATATAACTGTTGGTAATTAGCGCTGTGCGAGCTGAATCGCGACTTTATTGTGTTGGCACAAGAGTAGCTATTTATTCAAATGATTTGGCGGATCGAGACTTCCTGTATCTGAATACCTGTACGATTACGTATTCTTTGGCACTACTATAATTTGTTACGCAGTGAATGCGACAGTATATGTATATTAAGTACTAAAATAAAGCTCGGACACTGCCATTTACGAAATAAAATACTTTTTTTTTTAGTTATTAAATGGGTTATTATTACTATATAAATGATGCAGTATTTATAACCAACACTAAAATAAATTAACACGATATATTACAAGTGTAATTAATCAACTGTTGTTGATTACACTTGTCGAACAAAACTAAATTTTGAAATTGCAATGCTGTCTTTCACGATGTTTTGGCTTTAAAATGATTAAGATTTAAAAAAAGAATATTACTAAAGAGATGAACTAAATTCTGTAATGACTGCCACTGAACTAAGGATTCGATATTCGTGACAGCTTTCAAATTATATTATTTTTAATACAAAATCGTTATGGTAATATCCGTTCAGCTACTGTTAAAAGATTATAATATATATTAAGTATTGAAGAAAACATGTGTCAAGTTACATCAAAGAAGCTTACACAGTTTGAATCCTCTTAAAAACGTCTCGGAGTTAAGGGCACGTTCTTGTCGACTCTACAAGTAACCGTCTTCTCGTCTCAAGGATACATATTTCCTCACAGCACTTTTAACAAAAATCTCCTTATTTTCTTCATATACTAATAAGCGTTATCTAATGTAAATAAGTTAGAAGGCAGACAACCACACAAGTGCTCTGTGGGTTTAAGAGGGATTTTAGGGATACGACTCCCCGAAGATACGTACTATACGCTGATATTATACAAAAATTTTCAACCAACGAAAGGATTTATCCGTTGAATCCTAAGGCCTCTTGAGAACCGACAGCTATAAACTCCAACATAAACCTTCTTACTTATACAATCGCTATGCATATGTATGTATGCCTACGTTACCATGCACGTGCAATATTATTATCCGAGAGTTTAGGCAACCACCCATGCTGTGTAATATATATACATGGAGTAAGACATCTTTGCATATTATTCAATAAATACACCAGTTAAATAGCCTGCTGTTTTTTTAAAGACTTTTATTTGCCTAATTAGAATAAAGAGTTGATTTCTTATATTTTTAAATTAACATTAATTATTTAAGAAAAAGTATAAGTTGAATATTATGCCTATACATGCGTATTCAGACTGTATTGTCTTGTAGGATTGAGAACAAATAACAGACATACACTCGAATAATTTCGCGACTTTGATACATATTAAATGTGTAATTCGGGACTTAATCGTGATAATATTTAGAAGGTACGATACCTCTGGGTTACCCAGGGTTTTGATCGAAATACACCGATCGTCGATCGAAGAGGTATTGTACCTGTCAAATATTATGGCGATTAAGGCCCGAATTACACATTTAATAAGAGGAATTTAAGACTGTAAGTGGTAACATTATAATTTAACTTTATTACATACTGTATATTCAATAATCTGTCATAAAAGATTGGTATGATGAATTACATTTAAGTTTATATTTTTCTATTTCGAAACTATAAAACAAAAAAAAATATTCATCTATGCGAAAGTTTTATAGAAAAAATGTAAATTGTTAATGTAACTTAAGATTTTAAAAAAGATAAATGAAATCAACCAAACTGTCGAATTTTGAACCTAATTATTACAGTATAATGTTAGTGTAAGTTTTTTTAAAATCCTCTCTTAGTTCTGAAGTGCTTACTTTTTATTTATAAAATTGATAGGTATTCGAACAAAACAATAATTAATATTATAGTGGCAGCCGCTTTTCATTTTCATTTAATTTCAACTAACACCACGGAAAATGCGCCATAATATATATTGCACGTGTGGGTATAATTCTGAATTGTTGCTAGTCCATAACGCTCCATTTATTTGAAAGCAACTCGTTGTCAGAAAATCGAACACATACATTTTGACAAAATACAACCGTTATTACAGTCAATAAATAATTATATATCGAAAATAACAACAGTTTCATCAAATTGTCATTCGACTCTTCACTAGTCAAGTATCTGAATCAGTATGGTTCCATTTTCCTCTCGAAAAACATCTCATGTAATCAGACAGTCGACAGAAACGTTCCGATAACCAAAACACTGACCGGGAATATAAAGGAAAAAGGAAACATGTTCTGAAAGTCGTTTATTTTATCAGAAGTAGATGGTAGTGACAAATGACAAATAATATTTTCACACGATAGTGAAATATCTTATATCAAAGCAGCCATTTAAACGAAAATACTGTTTCAGAAAGTGAGAATATCCCTATAGGTTTTTATCAGTAATTTTAGACTGAAATGAAGTAAAAATATAGTATAATAGCTATTAATGATTCGCTGATCTCAGATATTCGGCATTGCCTAGAACATCTAGATTCAATTACGTGACGTTATAAACTAACTAACAGCTTCTACGCACTTTAAATGTTAGTAATTGTTTATAAGCGTGAATAAAATTTAGATAACAGATTAATGGAAAAGCCCCTTGTGTAGTCGCGAGTAAGTAGGCTCTCTGGGTGTCGAATACCATTATTCTGTGTAATTTTCATATGCTGATCCAAACTATGTTTTAGTAAAAATATTTATAGAGAAACGACTTGGAAAACGATTTTCCAAGTCGTTTGTGATGATATTAGACAAAAAACTAAGGAAAAAACAAATACCTAATATCTATACACGTGTTTTGGAGCATGGTTTTTAAAGGCGGGCGGGAATGTTATTGTCATTTTGACATATACGAGTATTCATACAATGTATAGATTCAGGTCATCCATGACAAAAAAACTTCCTACACAAGTGAGTGTATTTATGTATGTAGTACAAAGTATTTATTTCTAACTTTCAGGACGAATGCGTAAGTTTAAAAAAAAATTACGTGCACAACATTTTTTTCATGTCCTTTTTTTTTTTTTTTGTGCGTGTGGAAACCCCCTCGGGGCGGTGTGTCGGAATCGAACCGACTAAAACCACACGGTGTGCCGTACTGCGCCTAAATTAGGAGGGATCCGGGAACAGCTTTTATTAAGACATCCGGACCCCCCCTAGCGCCTGCCCGCAAAAGCGCGGGCACCATCTTCGGGTAACAACCTCTCAATTAGGTGACGTCCAGGCACACGCGGACGCCGCCTCCTCGCGGGGGGCCACTATAGCGGGTGGAAGGGAAAACCCGTCCCGACCACCCGCGGCCACACTCAGGGCGGCATGAGGCGCTGGAAAGCGCGCCTCCGCCGCCCGGTTCGCCGGCGGCGAATTAAGTCCGAGTGGAGATCGTCTTCCCGGACCCGTTCCGCCGCCTCCTTCTGCGAGATGACGTCCTCACAGAAGGTAGCGACCGCGGTAAAATTCCTGTCGCTACCGGCTATGGAGCGTATGACGGCCGGTAGCGAGAGATCCCCTCCGATGACTGCAGTGAGGGCCCGACGCTGCGTCGCCCAGGCGGAGCAAACCGCCAGCGTGTGCTGAGCCGAGTCCTCACTGCAGTCGCAGTGGTGACAGGCGGGACTCAGTTCCCTCCTAGCGACCGAGTGCAGGTACTTCCCGAAGCACCCGTGCCCGGAAAGAACCTGCGTCAGTCGGAAGGAAAGGGTCCCGTGCTGCCGCTCTGCCCACTCAACGATGACCGGCTGGAGCGCCTCCACGGCGGCAAAGCCAGCACGTGGAGCCTCCAGCCGGGACGACCAACGAGCCATGGTGGCTCGGCGAGCGGCCTCACGCCATTCGCGTACCTCTTCGGGCGGGGGCCGACTGCCACTTTCCGCCCGGAACTCAGCCGTTCGCCGATATACTTCGGCGAGCACTTCCTCCTCCAAATCCCACGGGGGAGTCCCGGCCAACGCGCACGCCGCCTCCGTTGACTTGGTGCGGTATCCGCGTATGGCTCTAACCACCATAACCCTCTGAGGGCGCCAGAGGCGCGCCCTATTCTGGGAGGTCAGAGCCTCCGCCCACACCGGTGCACCGTACAGTGCCATTGACCGGACAACCCCTGTGTACAGCCGTCTCGTAGCGACGCTGGGTCCACCCAAATTGGGCAAGAGTCGCCCAAGGGCGGACGCAGCGCCGACCAGCCTTGGAGCAAGCTGCAGGAAGTGCTCATCGAAGCGCCACCTACCGTCGAGGACCAGGCCCAGATATTTTATGTGGGCCTGAACCGGACCGAGTTGACCTCGATAGAGGCGCCAGGGGGTGGACCACGACGGGGCCCATGAAATAAAAGGGCCTCCGTCTTATCCAAGGCCACCCACAAACCCAGCGCCTCAATGCGCCCGACCACCAGAGAGACTCCCCTGGTGGCCAGGCACGCCGCCTCCTTAAAGTTCACTCCCCGGGCTGTAACCAAGGTGTCATCGGCGTAACAGATTACGCCAAGCCCGGGGGGGAAGTCGCCTCGAAGGGCCCAGTCGTACCCCATGTTCCACAGGAGTGGTCCAAGGACAGACCCCTGCGGAACACCGCACGACATGGGCCGACGACTCAAAACTCCATCTCGGTCCTCGTACATGACGGTACGCTCCTCTAAATAGTCTGCCACTAGCCGCCTCAGGTACCCTGGCACTCCGTGATAGTGGAGTGCTTCCCTGATGCAGCTGAATGGCAGACTGTTGAACGCGTTGGCGATGTCCAGCGACACCGCCAACAGCACGCCGCCACAGCTCACTACCTCTTCAGTCACGGCCCTCAGGCGCAACATAGCACCGACCGTCGAACGCCCCGCTCGAAAACCGAATTGGGCGTCCGACAAATCGGGGCCGACCTCGCACAGGTGCCGGACGATGCGGGCAGAGATGACCCTCTCAAACAATTTACCCGCCTCGTCCAGCAACACGATGGGCCTGCGACCGTGTCGGTAGGCCGTCCCGGCTTCCTTAAAAGGACCAGCTTCCCGCTCTTCCAGCAGTCAGGGAAGCGCCCGGACGCCAAACAAGCGTCGAACACTTCCCTGAGGCGGTCGGACATGTGGTCGAGGGCGAGGGCCAAAACTCGGGCAGGGATCCCGTCTGGCCCGGGGGCGGTGTTCTTGGAACGGATCCGTAGAACAACCGCCCCTACCTCCGCCTCCGTGACGGGCGGAACACCATCCTCCTCGTTCTCCCCGTCGTCTCCGGCCAAGGGGGCCATCGACGGGGGTACGTGCTCCACCCGTTGCGGGAAAAGGCCCTCAACCACTTCCTGCAGGAAGCTGGGCTGGAGAGTCTCCGTAAGGGGGGGGCCCGACGCGCGGAGCTTTTGTTGCGCCGCGCGATAGGGGCGACCCCAGGGGTCACGATCGAGACCCTCCAGCATCTCCTTTCTTTTTTCCTCTTTGGCGCGGCTAATGGCCAGCTTCAGAGTTTTCGGCGCATCTCGGTACTCCTCGTGAAGCCGGTCTTCTTCCCCATCTTCGCGGTGACGCCGCCGGCTGCGGGTGTAGGACCTCCGGGCACGAGTACAGGCCACGCGGAGGTCCGCCAACTCCTGGGACCACCAGTAGACCTCCTTCCTTGGAGGCCGTCCTATCTTATCCTCGTATACTATTTGGTTATCCGCATACCTTGTTTATCTATTATAATATTTACTTTTCCACCCCTAAAGAGGGCATTTTGAATGAGCATGATGCCATTCTGGATTGATTGAAAAGAATCTTGAAAATAATTCGACAAGTGGTTTTAATATCTCTAATAATAATCAGACGAAAAAAAACATTGAGATGAATTGAGGACCTCTCTATTTTCGACGTCGTTAAAAAGAGTTAATAAGTTTATAGTAGGGATGTTCAAAACCCTGCGTATTTTTATTGTTATTTGGTATTGATAACTTCGATTATATGGTTAAAGACAGGAAATTCGATTTTTTTTATTATTTCGTGACCAATGAAAATAATTGCTCATTGCGCCTTTTTTTACTAAACCGTAACTAGCTTTAGATACGGTAGCTTTAGTTAAATCCAAACCATACAAAAAAGTAATGTAAAAAAAGATGAGCAGACGGCCAAGGATTTCGACATTTATAAATAAGATATTTCTTTAATCGACTTTTGTTATCAGTACTTATGTATTCAAATCTTAGGTAATAAAGCGAAGAAAAATATGTACATAATAAGTAATACCTTTTATCAACCTATAAATCTCAACGTCAAAAAAAATTATATATATATATATACGGTTTAATTGAGAACCTCCTTTTTTTTTGGTAGATTAAAAAAGAGTGTAATACCTTCATTACATGAGTTTTGCCACTGTGTCGATGACTTTTGTTATTAATTACAGAACAATCTTTATTAATGTCATGTTAACACCATTGATATATATATATATGTATATATATTTTTTTTTTTAAAGACAACTCCCGCATTAGGAATTACTCCTGTGTCGCGGGGGACTTTACAAACATACAAACAACGGACACAAAGAACACTTAGGAGAGAATCGAACCCACGACCTCTGCCTCAGCGGTCAGGGTCACTAACCACTAGACCAAAAGGCCAGCCAAATATTATATTTATACCTCAGATAATAAATGAATGGATACCACTTGCTCCTAAACGAATGAATCAATTTTAATAAAATTGAAAATTTTGCACACTGCAATTTGGTCCAACTTGAGAAATAAAACTTCATCTCAATTTTGAGTCACAATATATTTTTATTGCAAATTACTTAGCTACAGGAATGCGTGGCCGGGTAGCTTGTCTAAAAAAGTATAATGTTTTTACATGTGGAGCTACTTTTCTGTTGGTGAATGGAAATATAGAGGACAAAAACAATGCTAATATAACCAGAAGCGATTTGTAGCAATCTCAGCATACACACGTCAAGCCACGTCACTCGCATCAGTTTACGTGAAAGGTTCAAGTAATATGCGCCACTCTCCGTTGTTACTTTACGACTATCCTCCCTATTTTCCTATATTAAACAAGGTCATTTAGTTTTCCCCTTAAACATTAATAAACATGTACGCTGAGATCTCATTATCTCATGTTTGTCACATTAAGTAAATTACGTTTGAGGAAAGTGTCTGATAAGCTATTATTTTAATATAACTAATTTGGCACATTAAAGCGAAATTGAACACTGCCACGACGACTTCACAAAGCTAATTCATAGCCTGATATAAACATCAACAAAGGTGGGCTCAACCAAAACCATGTCACAAAGGACATTTAACACTTTTTGGTATAGTAATTCCGAATATGACGTAATAAGTTAATGTCGGATAAGTCACATTATATACCTCCAAATGTGTTGTAAGATCTAAATTCGATAACACTAAAGTTGAAGAATGAACACAGCACGTCACAATGGTTAACAAGCACTAACCCCATTTTCCTTAGTAGTTGTTTCGTAGCTATAGATAAGCAACTGAAACATTTTAACTGTAACAAAAGTGGTAAAAGTGCAAAAGTTTTTGCAGAAAAACAATGTAAAATAAAGTTATATCATTTCCCCCGCGTCATTGTTACGCGGGTAGTCACGCGCACATTAGCCGCTCGCTCCACACCTGTCGGTGGCATTTGCCACGAGGGACCACGCTACTATTTCTTTGTATTTAGCCTGCACTATAACTTTATTTCATTTATCTCTAGGTACGAGCAAAACAAAACGAATGTGCTTAAAATCGCTTAGTATACAAATGTGTAGCGTACAAATATATAAGTACCTAATAAGAACTAAGTTACGTATAATTTAATGATTTAAGGGATTTATTTTTTGGAACAATTGAATTGTTTTCACTTCGAGTCCTCAAAAATATTGAAATTATCTGTCATTTCAGTCCACATATGAATGTAATATGTATGTACATATGTAGATGTACCTACCTACGCACACATATAATTTATCATGATTGATTCGTTTACCTCGCGTGCCTATGCTTCAGAGAGCATGTTTTGATTTATCGCATATCAATAAATTACCACTTACATTGTGCACCTATTTATCATCTCGAGGCCTAAGTATAAATCATATGAGTCACTCGTATGAGTCTAATCTGATCTAAGATACTACATAATCTAAAATATTGTGGTATAACTGTGTAAATAGTTATTTATAAACAAGTTCCTACTTGGCAACCTTGAAATTGTTTCATAACATAATAAAAGTTGTTTCTATGTTATTAAAATTGAAAATACAATTTTTTGGACCTACTTTTACATTTTTAAACTCTCTAAACTTATAAAGAAGAAAAAATCAGAAATCGTATTATTTAAAAATCATATTATTCTCTTTAACAAAAGTTGATTCGGTCTTTAGCAATTTTGTCTTGGCTATTTGTCATATCCAAGACAAACTTTTACTTTAAAAAAATAAAGTCCAAAATATTCTCTTAGACAAGAAATAATTGTTGTCTAAGAGAATATTTTTCATTTTCATTATCAAATTTTATAACTAATAATTAAAAAAATCGAATTTCCTGTCTTTAACCTTATAATCGAAATTATCAATACCAAATAACAATAAAAATACGCAGGTTTTTGAACATCCCCACTATAAACTTATTAACTCTTTTTTACGACGCTGAAAATAGAGACCTCAATTCACCTCAATGTTTTTTTTGTCTGATTATTAGAGATAATGAAACCGCTTGTTGAATTATTTTCAAGATTCTTTTCAATCAATCCAAAATGGCACCATGCCCATTTAAAATCATTATTTTAATGGGCATGGTGCCATTCTGGATTGATTGATGATTGAGATTGAAGATGAAGAGGGCATTTAAAATGACGTCTTTAGGGGTGGAAAAGTATGTACTAAAATATGTAGTAGTGTTATAATTTTATTTATGTTATTTTAAATAGATAAACAAGGTATGCAGATAACCAAATTGAAATGAAAAATTTAGTGCACGTCAATTTTTTTTTAAACCTACGTATTCGTCCTGAAAGTTAGAAATAAATACTTTGTACTAATACATATATACACTCACTTGTGTAGAGATTTTTGTCATGGATGACCTGAATCTATACATTGTATGAATATATGTTAAAATGACAATAACATTCCCGCCCGCCTTTAAAAACCATGCTCCAAAACACGTGTATAGATTTTGTCTAATATCATCACAAACGACTTGGAAAATCGTTTTCCAAGTCGTTTCTCTATAAATATTTTTACTAAAACATAGTTTGGATCAGCATATGAAAATTACACAGAATAATGGTATTCGACACCCAGAGAGCCTACTTACTCGCGACTACACAAGGGGCTTTTCCATTAATCTGTTATATAAATTTTATTCACGCTTATAAACAATTACTAACATTAAAAGTGCGCAGAAGCAGTTAGTTTCAGAATAAATTGCTCAAAGCTATAACGTCACTTAATTGAATCTAGATGTTCTAGGCAATGCCGAATATCTAAGATCAGACTCATTAATAGCTATCGGAAGCATATTGCGGATAATCCTCTCTTTTTCTATTTTTACTTCATTTCAGTCTAAAATTACTGATAAAAACCTATAGGGATATTCTCACTTTCTGAAACAGTATTTTCGTTTAAATGACTGCTTTGATATAAGATATTTCACTATCGTGTGAAAATATTATTTGTCATTCGTCACTACCATCTACTTCTGATAAAATAAACGACAAAAATGCCAACGCTTTCACAGTACCTAAGCTAAGACTACATACAATATACATATTTTAACGTTATGATATACCTCACATTTTTGGGTTAAATAACACCGAAAAAACCGGCCAAGTGCCAGTCGGACTCGCACATGATGGGGAACCCATCGTACAAGATTTAATACTATGTTGAGTATAGAAGCTCTCTTTAATTTTTAATTTTTTTTTTATTTGTTGTTATAGCGGCAACAGAAATACACATTTTGTGAAAATGTCAACTGTCTACCTATTACGGATCATGAAATACAGCCCGCTGACAGACAGACAGACAGACAGACGGACGGACTGCGCAGGCTTAGTAGTAGGGTTCCATTGGTTACCCTTCGGGTACGGAGACCTAAAAAATTATAAATGTCATTCATTTATGTATGAAGCAAATCAATGAAGAGTGTAATATGATCAATAGATAATAATACAAGATAATATGAATTAAGACATTAAGAATTCAAAATTTGACAATTAAACTGCACAAGTCACACAGCCCGTTCATGTTTCACGTATTTAAGCGCTTTCAGTCAGTATAGATTAAATTTATACCAGCAACGCTGTCGAGGCACGCTCAGCGCACGTAAGGCAACTATGTACCTCACATATCCACCTCAATAAGCAATTACGTATTCTGAAACGAGAACACAATGATTTTCGAAATAAAGAGCACGGCTTAAGGACTTCAATTAATGTAACGTATCCCCGATCTACCCCCTCCAAACAACCGCATTACAGCGACCGATCCTCTTTCCTTACTGCCTTTTACCTCCTAATTTTATACTACCCACAGTAGACAAGAAAAGCGTACGTGATCGAGTAACGGAGAAACGTTTCAGTTTAAATCGACAGATTCATCCTTTAAATGAACTAGAAGTTTTACTGCGAGTAGGTATGTACCTACATATGTATATAGAACGAGTATTTTACTGGTTAAAAGTGCTGAATGGTATTACGAGATTACCACAAAATCAATGTTATTACATATTTACTATATGGGACATTACATGCGCAGTTACAACGTATTTTATTGTTACACCGCGATAAACCCGGTCTTGGCAAGAGAAAAAATGTATAAATGTTCGGTATGACGATCATATTCGTAGCAATAAGTAACCATAAAGGCGGTATTTCATATAAGCGAAGTGCCTTGCTATTACGACTTGCTGAAAACGTGAGCTGAAATGCCAGCAAAGACACCGTTTATTGGTACACCTGTTTACGCAGAACATTTTGGGCCAAGCGTTTTGAAACACTTTTCAAGTGTACGACGTATCCATGCATCTTCGACTTTACTTTTCAATTGTTTCATATAAAAATATAATACACTGTAGACTTAAGGGTAGTATTTATTTTGTTTTAGACACGTTTTTAGTCCTTTGTTAGTTCTACAGCATTTATACATAAAAACAACATTGGGGCACTCTTTTGTGTATTGCCCTTCAAACTATATACCATATAACACATAGCCTACCTACCTACCTAGCGTTGACAGCATTCGTTGATTTTATTGTTTTGTGCAATAAAATATATGGTAGTTTCTATAGTCGCTAGAATTATAGGTACATATTGGTACTGAATATTTTATATATAGTCATGTATATAGTACCTTAAAGTTTTCATTTCACGTTATAATATATTCCTAGCATAGCTTCAATGGCTACACAGGGCAGAGAGAATGTTTAATAGCATTAAATACTGTACGTTAAATAAGTTGAAGTGCGCAGTAAAAGACTGCTCATTGCAGGCTTACTGCTAGACACTTTTATATATTCTAATATACAATACGGTATCTGAGAATTTATTACATTTTCTAGTAATATTATTCCAGACTATTCTCGTATGTACGAGAATAGTTTGGTGGTCTAGTCAGCCAGAATATTGTTGATCGCAGTAAAAAAGCTTTTAGTCCTCAAATGAACAATGGTATAATCGTGATTTTGGTAGACATTTTAAATTTCCAGATTAGCTTCTACTAATGCCCCTCTAAGTACAGTGGAGAAACGATAACGGACACGAATTCGCTGTCTCGGGATTCTTTCAAACCGATGGACACGACCTGACAAGAGACCTCCGTCCGGTCTAGCTATATACTCGTATTTGCCCGGCACTGGTAGAAACAGTGACTTTGGGAGGTTTAAAAAAATCACCTATTGGTATTATATATTGGTATCGGTACGGGCAGTCAATTCTCCAATAACCGTGTCAAAGAAACAAGACTTGTGTCAGCTTGCTTCTCGGGAAGGAATGAAAGTGAATACTGCTCCAAGTGCAAGGGATTGCAAGAAACTATGACCAGGATCAGTCTGGTTTTAATCAAACCAACACACCGATGTATTTATTTGATTTTATAGCGTCAGAAACGTGCGAATATACATCCTTGATGTTGCAAGAGGATCTTGTCCCTTTAAGAGGCGCCATCTGAAAACCAGCGCTGCACACGTTGTCAGGTGCAGCATTATGCTGAGATGGTGACCTTTTCAGGCCCGCACACATTTAAGATCTATAGTTTTTTTTTCTCTTTTTGTTATTTATGATATGTTCAGCGGGTTCTGAATAAATATTTTTCTTTCTTTCTTTCAAGATTAAGCGACGGCGATGGGCACCGTTTCATATCAGGCGAGGCATATGCTTTTTGGCGCCAATGTAAAAAAAAAGTATTTTTACGCATAGTGGCGATACACTTTGTTACATCAAATATATGTATATATAAGTTCCATCTTACTAGGTACAACACGAATTCAGTCGGGAAACAGTTTCATTTTATTCTAGGTATGTCAGTTACGTAGTACATTACAAGTGCACGTGAGCTGAAAATACTAGCGGGAGAATACTGAAGACAGCTGAATAGTATGCTGTATATTCTAACACCTGCTGCGAGGGCCAAGAAATCGCGAGTTTCTACAAAATTAACTGAAATCTTGGAGATTGCGAGGTTTAACATTTTAGGTGCTTGATAAATTTATGAACAATCTGGCCTTTACAAACATTGCTTTTAATTTAATTTCTACGAGTTTAATCATTCTTTGAATAGCCCCACTGACTCAGCATTTGGTGTGATCTTATTACATTTACAGGTTTTATTAATGAATGTGCGAGAACGTCCTTAAAACAACATCAACCGTAGCGTGCCGCGTTTTGAATGAGTCGACGAACTCGGACTCTGGGGTGCATATTAATCTTGTCTTATTACATACAATTTAAAGTTTTTTTTCCTGTTGTCGGTGGTCTCAGGGTGGTTTTAATTCCATAAGGTGGGAGAAAGCTGGTAATGTAAACAGAGGCAGGTAAAAGCACTTACACCTCGAACGGACTGCCGTGTAATGGTTGCGGCTGAACAATAATTCTTGTTATTAGTATTCTGGCCGTCGACGGTACAGTGCTACTTCATTAATTAACGAAGCTTCAACAACTTTTACTCTACGTTCACGTTGTGAAATTTAAACATTCACCTAATTTCACTCCTGCAAATCTTCCAAACCGACTCGGGTACAAGCGAAAAGTTAATTCATAAATATAATAGACAAGTATATTTGCAAAACGGACAAGACCTAGCAGACAATGTGAATAATTTAAAATAATAAAGAACGAAATTCTACATTGGGGTAATCGTAAAACTTTATTAAAAATATATTTTTATCACATCCTAAAATGTGGGTAGCTTCAACAGTTCAACCTTGTTTTCTTTTTAAATACGACAATTTTTATTATTTTCGGGGTGTATATTCAGTGGTGAGTATATTTAATTAGCATAAATATTAAAGAATTTTATATACTTTAGAAATGCTATCATAATAATCTGAATAAATGGAAGCAAAAAAGTTTTAGGTCACAGTATAAATAATATTAGCCGATATAGGTTTACCGGAATCCCATGGCCACAAAAAAAATTGCTAATTGTCACCTGTCATGTCAAATTAGGGGATTTGTCAATCATTGCAGACATTTTTTGATTTCTTTAAAAAAAATAATTTAATAAATATTTTGAAAAAGCCACTTAGATCTCAAGTGAACAATATTGTTTTCCATGTGTGTATAAAATACGTAAGTGTAACTCAAACACAGCGCGTCGTAGAATTGCCCGATAAGTTAGAGTGAGTGATTTGATCCTTTTAGTATTTTTATTCTTTCTCATCTTTGATTACATTCTCATATAATTTTTGCTTCTGATACAAGAGTTCCCAGTACCACTGTACGGCAAATCATAGGTCAAGTTACAGCGAATGCTGGTGTATTTTCTACGCATGGTAAAAAGAGGGGAGGGGGAAGAAGGAAATCAACTTGGACAAGAAGAAGAATTGTATATTATACGAAAAGTAATTCCAACAGTAATGAAACTATTACAATCCCTACGACAAGATGTTCACTTCTACGCAAGGGAGATAATCTGTGAGGTACTTTCTGAAAATTACTTAAGTATTTTAAAAAAGTATGACTTAGTTATAGCCTGTATAACGGAATTATACCTAGAGATTGTGGGCAGGAAGACATTAAACTACAAAGAAGACATTAAAATACAAATATTATGAGCGTATAAAAAAAAACCGCGAAGTTGGAGAGCATAATAAATTGAAGTGATTTATTTAGATGAAACTTATGAACATGCAAAAATTGTTTTTTTTTTTTTCAATGGCGGTAAAGAAGCATAGTAATACGACTCGCCTAATGACAAACGGTACCCATCACCGTCGCTAATCTTGCAACATCAATGCTCTTTATTCGCACGTTATTGACCCTATAAAAATCAAATAAATACATACGTGTGTCGGTTTGACTAAAACCACCCGATACTCACCATACGAAGTGTATTGCGTATTATTATATAATGATATTAGCTTTATTGCCGGTAGAGGCAGTATACACATGCCACAAACCCCGGCAGATCCTGGTCATCATTTCTTGTAATCCCTTACACGAGTAGTATTCACTCAGTAACAGAGTTACATGTCCATCCCTGAACTCATACCGAAACGCTACCGTTTTTAACGATTACTGATACCGAGAATTTTTGATCGTATATCTATCTGTTGTAAATAATGCCAATGAGGTCTAATCTCATATGTATGTTAAATTTTTAGTTATGTCATAGAGTCACCTTTTAAGTCAATAGATTTTCTGTCTTGTAGACAACCCGAGAGAAAAATGTTCTCTTCTTTTGTTCTCCAAATAAAACTCCACTGCAAATATATTTTGCTATGTATTTTATTTCTAAAATTACATTACTATCTATATCTATAGTAGGCGTGGCATCAAAACAATAGCTTGGCATATACAACGCGGTCGCTTTATCAAACTCAATTTACAACATAAAAAGTACTTCCGATGAGTTTATTTCTCGAAAAGTTTAGAACCAAATGGTGCAATGATAACTTTGGCCTTTTGAGTTGACGAAACACTGCATTAGTTCAAAAGTCATATTTACTGCCTGGAAGTTGCGTGTAACGGCGTCTTACACACCCTTCTTCACAAGCCATTACGTAGCTAGGCGCCCATCGGAGCGAACTGGCCCTGTTTACAACCTCAGTAATTAACTAAACCTTGAAAACTTTAAACATTAGCTAATTTACCCACCGGGCCCCTCCTTATTGAATCCATACATTCCTACACCTACTGCCAGGTTACATTTTATCTCAATTATTTGTCGACTTCATCTAGGAGTTACTGTTCATAAAAAAACAACCTAAACTATCAGACCACACCCGGTAAACTAGACGGTAAACCCTATTTATATATAAAATATATAATAGCATCGTTACGCATCACAAGAGTTGTGTTTTTACTGATGGTAGTATTATCAATCATACCATTTCGCGTGACATAAGTGGACCCTCCTCATGCGAGCTCATAGTTCCATTACTCATGATGCCACGCCCAATGCTGATACGGTCTCCTTAAGCTACTTTCACAATAACCCAGTGTAACTGTAACACTACCAGATCGAACAAAAAGATCCGGCCATTCAACTTGCGATTGCTCAGCCAAATATATCCATGAATTGAATCATTCAAACGAACATTTGATGTTACGACTAAACTAACAATGGACGTTGTTAACAAAGTAAAATATTTGAGAAAGTATTCCTGCAAATACTACCTAAAATCGTATACCAGTAAACATATGATATAGTATATTTACAGAATATTTACTTTGCTAATTAAACCTATTAGTGGTATGTCTGGAAATTTGGAGACTCCTAATTCGGTAAATCTTAGGCTTAACCAACTTTTAACTTACCTCTTGGTATGTCTATGAAGATCAATCAGTTATAAAGTTCAAATTAATAGTACAAGTAATATTCAAAGGAATGGTAATAAGTATTACATAATTATGAAAAATTTAGTCTACATTGGCTAAATCAAACTACTTTTAGAAATGGAAGTGAAATGTGACGACATAACATTTAACAAGACAATCTTATCGTTAATACAAACGTTACAAATTAATTATTGCAGTGTTTTTAATTAGAGGCGCTTAGAAGCGTCTCCTGGTACTCTGTAGCCAGTATTCCAACGAGCCAGCAATGCTCTGTTTTAATTAAACTGACGCCCGGCCGGCGATAGCTTTCTGTATCTCCCTTTTATAGCCATACAAAATTCAACTGGAATATTTTAGTACAATCAAAAAATCATTAGAATGTAATGAGACGAGCAGTGTGCTTCACCACGCGAGTTACACTAAGTGCAAACGAGCTTAATATACACGAGCGAGAAGGGGGTGAAGTGATTTTTATGACGGCCGAGGCGAGTGATTCCTGAAACTTATGGCGCCTATAAAATAGCTCGTGTCGACTTGACGATTTAGCAAAAAATTCGATTCTCATCTCGCATTGCCACATCCTCAGTAAAATCTTGCAAATTACGTGAATAGCTTCAATAATGACAGGGAAAATCATGTAGAGACTTCAAATAATGATTTTATCAGCATATAATAACTTCATCGTTCTATGAAAATATCTACGAGTCTTATTATAAGAAGTAAGTTCAAATAATAATAATATATAAGCGCTACAAAAGCAATAATAAGCGCTACAAAAGACCAGAAATGGTCGAGGTAGCACCAAGCACTCAAAACAAACAAGTTCAAATAAAGGCATACCCAAAACGTATTACGTAACGTAAACGTAATTAATCTTACATTTCATTTAAAGAATGGCAACAGTTTTCTTATTCGAACGTATTTCCTTAATATTAGTATTCTTCCTTCTAATATTAGTAACGTACTAGTTAAAAAAATACAATCTTCGAAAACTTAAAATCGCATCAGTTAGAGGTTTTTTTTTTATTAAAACTTTTGGACCTAAGGAATTTAATGAATTCTATGTACGAGTACGTATAACAATTAATGAAAACAAATGCCAGAAAAATTTAAGCACATCTACATCATCAATATACTCTCCTCCAAACCCTCAACTAACGAGGATACACTGAGACTTACATGAACGTTGCACCTAATGTGAAGCCATGTAGGCCTTTAACATAACTTTGCGGACAGTAAACTCAGCGTTATATATAGTATACGTTACGGTCCAGTTTATAGTTATCCCCAAAATTGTTTAGATGAACCCACAAAGAGGCTCCTTTTTATAATTTTCATAGTAATAAAATTAACATTATTTGCATACTGAACGATGAAGCGCAGATAGATTATTTAAGAGGGGCTTCAGATTAAAATAATGTTTTAAGCTAATATAACGGGTCAAATGACCTACTGGGGTAATACGACTTCTAGGGCTCGCCCCGAGGTGATGTGCAGTATGTTCAACATAACGCACAGAAATAAGAAAGTGTATGCTTGTGCTTTTGCTACAAGTGATAATTAATCCTCGAGTCTAACCTCATTATTATAAATGTGAACGTTTGTAATGATGGATAGGTGTTCCTTACTCTTTCACGCAAAAATCACTGCCGGATTTTTTATGAAACTTTACAGTATAGTTTATATATTAGAAAAACACATATAAAGGTTTTAATTTATAAAGAAATCAAGTACCATGGCAAGCAACGCCATATGGCATGGCAGCTAGGTCATAAACGTTTGTTTAAAAAACTTACCGAGTGCGTAATAGTTACTTAATATTAATTAGTATAAAACGCTCGGTAGACTAACTAGACTAGATAATTAGTACTCAGTAGTTCAGTAAAGAGCAATATTTAATAGAGGCTGACAGTAATCCTCGGCAGGCACAGTGCACTCGAGCGCGTCCTCATCACGAATTCCCGAGGGCGCAACGTTAAATGTAGGCCACCAAGTTCCCGCCGCCCGCCAAGCGGAATATTGCTTTGTCACTTGGCGACATCTCGCACAGCTTCTCTAAGCCCAAGTAATTGGAAATAGTTGAAATAGACGACTTATAGCAACATCGCTTCGCCCCATAGCCGGCATAGCCACGAACATCTTAGTTTGGTGTCTTATTGTCGGTCGCCGCTACTAACAAAATTATAGAAGATTGATTTTGGTGACTCACGTTACATAAATCTCACGAATTTTGTATTTCACGAAAAATGTTTTTGGGAAGGCAAAAAGTTTGCCTATGTTGAGCTGGTCCTGGTTATAATTCTAAATATTAAAGTTGCATAGCAATCAGAAATTGTAATTAAAACAAACGCATAAATAAACAATAACAGTCAACAAGGGACCAAACGGTCGAAGCAAACCACCGCAAAAAAACATGGACCAAAGTATACCGTGAAGGATAAAAATAAATTTTCATGCAGATTGGCCTTTGAAAAAAATATTTCGGAAGGTTGCCTCGGCAGGGCTGTTTGCGGGTCTCTCCTTTTATAGGCACAGTACGGCACACCGTGTGGTTTTAGTCGGTTCGCTTCCGACACCCCCCCCCCCCCCCAAACCCCGGTGGGGTGACGGCCCGAGGGGGTTTCTACACGCACAAAAAAGGGGTATGTTTGAATAATTTTTGGCCTTCAATCGAGAAACCTTTGAGGTGATAAAATATCCTCTAAGTATTAGAAAAAAATATGTAATTTATAAGTGGTACTGTCCAATAAGGCATTGTTTCTGGAGATAGAGTTTATAAGTAACAAACAACCGATTGGTAAGAAAAGCTCTTCAATTGAGATCATGGACTGATCTGAACCAACGACCTGGTCTGTGGTTGGGAAGCGTTGAATGACCGGCTGCCTTTTGACCGCTTTTTGTAGACGTCTTTAAAATAAGTTTATCTGCAACAGTTCATTGATTGAGTTGTAATAATGGGAAGTGATAACAATAATATTTATCTAATTATGAATGACGAAAAAATTTAACAAAACAAAATTAAAGGGTTCAGCAGGTTAAAGGATAAAATTTAGTAGAATTTTAACTAGTTTATAAAAACGTCAGGGGAGGTGGTGGTTCTCCTCCATGAGCGCTGGCCTGGGGGTAACGGGTCGGGCTGACCGTTACCCTTGCAGAAGCAGGCCCAAGACGGTGGCGCGACCTGTTCCACGCGCACCTCTCTAATCTGGAGGGGGGTAAGACCCCCCGTACTCCATGCTGTGGTCGCCTGCTGAAGGCGACCAAAGTCTGCAGGGCTTCCCGGAGGACTCCTTCCTAGGGTATACCCGGGTCCTCCTGCAATAGACCTCCTTGTGACGGAACACCGTGTGGTTTTAGTCGGTTCGATTCCGACATACCATCTTACCGTTAGCTCCGGTGAGGGTTTCCACACGATAAAAAAAAAGGCGGTGGTAGCGCAAATTTCTTAGATACTGTAGGGTATAACGTCAGAAGAACACCGGCATGAAATTATTAAAAAGATATTAAAACACGCGGCATGCCATGATGACACATAGTTTTTGTTATATACTCGTATATTGAACAATCACCATTCAGAACTGTTTTGTTGTGGCCACAATAATTGTTATGACATCATACGTATACCTCCTAAACTAATGGACCGATTTGATGTTTTTTTTTGTTTGAAACGTGATTTGATCGAGAGTGTTTTTAGATATCTGTAAGAAACAGCCTCACAACCACTGATATAAACTATGAAAATCACTAACTAGCAGTAACTGCCAAGTTGTTCGTACCTCTATTCGCACTCAAGTGAAGTTCTCATCTTATTTCTACCTTATATAATCCCACTTTTCGTTAATATTTATCAATCGACCAATAGTATTGCGTTACCGGCATAACCAGTCAAAATAATGTCTGTTAACTTATTTTTATTGAGTAGAGAACTGTGTTATCATCTATTATTAATAAAATAAATAAGAGTTTTTAATATGGCGACAACATATCATTTCAGAAAATCTGTTTTGTCGTTTGAAGATTGTTAAGAGGTGTCTTTCTAATCCTTGAAGGGATGTGAGTACCTAACTTCTACAGGTGTGATTGATTTGAAATTTTAGTATCTTGTGACTTCAAAGCTATTACAATAATATGATAACCTTGACCTGATGCTGCAGCATCATATGAAACCAACAGGATACCCAACTAATTGTACCTGTATATATTTTTTAATAAATAAATTATAATGCGAAATTGTGATATATACGAATGTAGTAGAATAAACCCTATTTACCATTTAAGAGAACAATTTGAGACAAAGATAGGCAGAGCCACGTAGGTAGATATGTAAAGCGCCTATTCACTGTTGTCTTATTCTTAGTTAACTATTACTATATGCTAATAATATTGTGTGCTGATTATCTTGTATTGCATAATAATGAGATCACGATCGTAATACCAAGTGGCTTGTGTTGATTAATACGAAAGCTCGCGCCGCAACTAATCAATTAACCAGCACCACACGAATCTAATTACATTTCAACACGTACTTACGAGTACAATATATTTCATATCTCATGCGGACGGTCTTCCAATAATTAATTTATTTATTGGAAAAATATTTAGTTGTCAGCGGCTTTCGTTTGAGCTTGCAAAGGATCATGACCAAAAGTGGTCTAGCATTATTTCATGTTTCAAAATCAAAATAATAGAGAAATAATTTTCTTATTTTTTATAACCTTTTCAAGTTCAGGAATTTTATTTTCGTGACCTAAATTATGATTTAAATAAGAACAGTAAGTTAACAATTGCTGCGCATTATTTCCGTATAAAGTCATGATTTTGACGTTTCGTTCCCTTCATATATACGAGTTACGTGAGTATGAGCCTTTAAACAAAAGCATCACAAAAATTATATAAAATTCATAATATCATAAAATAGCTAAATAATTAGTAATATCATTACGTTTTACAATGTATTTAATTAATATTTTATGGTTCTGTTATAATAATAATAATTTTTGTGTTCCGTCTCACGTAGATGCAACTGTCAAGCTAGATGACAGATGAGCCGGCCATTGCCATTACTGTTTATGTGACACTTAAATAGTAATACTTACGCAACTCCGTTTGATTGTTTGTTTTTGTTTAAAACAAAGAAATTAGCGTGTTTTATGAAACTTAAGACAGGACGTTTTTATATATAGGTAGTGGTTTTATTACGCCAGGAGGTTATGTTTTTTGTGTTTATAAACTCTTTTGAGTCTACTCCACTGTAACCATGTCGATGCTTGGTCCTGATCAACGGATACCGGTGGTAATGACGAGAAGCTGTTGTGTCAATTGTTCGCTTTTGATACCCAGAAATAACCAGGAGCATTCCTTGCAACAAGCGTCTACAACGGTGATTACCATATTACAATATTGGATAACTCCTACTGAGGTAAGTTTCATTTTATTACTTCTTGATTATTAGATATGCTAGCATTATGTACTTTAGACTAGCTAACTAACTTCCTAGAAGAAGAAATGTAAATTACATATTTATTATCTTATATTAGTAAGTAAATCGTTAATAAATCAAAAATAATGTATCATAATATTATGGTCAGAGCGCCATCTTATTAAAATCTGATAATGATTTTACCGTTTTATAGCGTTCCATGATATAATTATGTATATACGGGAAATAACGCGATCACGAAAATGTATTACATACCTCTAAATTGCCTATCAAATACTTTTGTATATGATAGGCAGATTCATGAGGAATAGTTTAGTAGTTCAGTTTAGGGTAGGTTTATGCGTGGGTAACACAGCGGGGCACAGCTATATACCTATATTACTATGTTGGTGTTATAGCCTGAGTTAAGTATTTCAGGAAAACATATCAGAATTAGAAAGTATTTTTTTTTTTTCAGCTTTCATCCGAAAGTGTACTTTGTACGGAGTGTATGGTATTACTTCAAGATCGAGCAAACACATTAATTGAAGAAGGAAGTGCTTTACCATTGCCTGCTTTTTGTCACAGAAGTGTATGCTTTTCTTTTGGACGGTCTATATTATATGCATCAAGAACGTATCCTGTGAGATCGCAAAGAAAGGAACATTTTATTAAGAAATGTTTCACTGCACTTGGTAAATATTTTTTGACTTATATATATTTCTATAATGCTAGTTTTCATTCTTCCAGAAAACTATGTGATGCATAACAACTATATTGTATTCCTGTGAGTGAGTGAGGTCACCAGTGCATCGACGACAGCGGTCGTGTTGGTTTTTCAATTAAAGTATTTAACTTTGAGCAGTAATAATCTATACACTAGACTAACACTGTAATTTCTATTACTAATAATAATATTATATTAGATATTATTTTATTATATACTGAATACATATATGTCTATTTGTTCTTTTGTAGGTTTCAAGATTGGAAAGAATTTAACAAGATTGCTTGTTGATTGGCCGCTTATAGAGATTATAGAGAATAATCTCTATAATAATAAAAATAATAAGATAACTATAGAGAATAAGATAATAAGTGAATAACGAGGTTGAGGATGATATACCTCTGATTTTGCGATACAATAACTACCTTTTGAGAGGAAGAATTAAATCAAGACATGTTAGTAGTCGCACCTATTTTACGTGTTTATTAATTAGCAAAGACGATGCTGTGCATACGTTAAATGCAATAGTTGGCTATTCATGCAGCTGCTTGGTGGGAAAAAGAACTGTGCTGTTGCGCTCATGTAATGACGATAGTTTGGTTTTTGAGCTGGGGGCGCTATAATAATATAACTGCTCCAGCTTCGTATTTAGATAATTATTTTATTGAGTATGAAGAATAGTAAAGGTAATTGGTACCTAACATAATGATATTCCTGCTGGTTTTACATGTTAAATTACGTAAGACATATATACTGTTCTAACATGAAATAATGACTACATGAAAAGATTGTCTGTTCATACCTATGTGATCGTTACCTATTATATACATTAGGTACCTTATTTATTTATGTATAGACCTGGGATAAGTTAATGCTAATAAATAATCTCCATCTGACTGAAGTAGTTGTTTTATTACAATGCCGTCACGTCAACGCCATGAAAAGGTAATAGGTATGAATATTATGTTTTGTTTTGCAAATAGCAGCTGGTGACGTGTTTTGTTTTAACTAGCATTGTTTTTATTTTTACATGAATGATCTATGGTTATTTTAAAAGTTGCGAGTAGGTTAAACATAATTTGTAGGTTATCTCCGTGTTGTGTTTGTCTAATTACGTAAAAACTTGGTTACTTGTGGGAAAATGAACACTTTTATTTGATAATATATAAAGCGTAGTCTCTAATAAATAAAGATTTTTTGTGCAACAACTTTAGACAAATTTGAGGCATAAACGGCTGTATCTTTTGATTGCGTTGGCTTAGAAGTTTGATTTTTTCACAGCTCTAAGAGACAGTAGACTTGAGTATTTGATATAAATTTCAGCTTGATACCTTTATGAAGTTTATGGTTAGTTATATAAGTATTTAACAGGATTATGTCAGCTGTACATACTTCGATCGACGGAAACGTAACTATAGATTTGAATCACGCAGTTAAACAACATAGTTAACACAACTTTGGTGGCTCAGTGCGGGTGCTAAGTGCTTAGCCTCGGTTGTCACACAATATGACAGTCGTTACGGGCAGACGAAAACCTGATAAATCCTAACAACTAATTAGAATAACTTTACATTTATATTTTGCAGGTATATGACTTTCGGGTTGCTCGCTTTAGCTTGTGGGATGGCTGTCGGTTCACTTAAATACTCTAGAGTTGATCAGTTCTATTAATGTAGGGAAGTAGACTAATACTTGTTTTACTACTGAGATTTATTTGACAAAATAAATAGATAAAAACATAATTCTTGCACTTTATGTTTAAGTAGCCGTCTCCCCAGTTTCACTTGCGTTTATGGTAACTGCTCCACTACTATTGGTCGTAGCGTGATGTTAGATAGCCTAAAGCTTTCCTCAATAAATGGGCTATCCAACACTAAAATTTAAATTCATTTAAAGGTAAAAGTAAAGGAGCTCTTATTCAAAGAATTGGCAGAATCAACTCGTCAGTAGTTCGAATCATTTTCAGTTCAGTTCAGTTTTATATTATGTATTCATAATAGTATATGTATTATATAGCTATGTATGTGTTTGTATATATATTTGTGTATGTATCTTTGGTTATATGCTTGATATGTATATATATGTTAGACTTTAGTTACGAGTATTTGTGTATATATGTGTGTGTGTTTGTTCGTATCAAATTTTAGTATGTATCATGTTTCTTTTTAATTTTTTTACATGATTTTAAGTGCGCCTACTTCTTTTCTCTGCATCACCCAAAGGTTGACTGGTAGAGAATGCCTTAAGCATTAAGTCCGTCTATGTACTAATGTGCAAAAAAGTTTTAATAAATAAAATATTTTTTTTAATTCGAACCAGTAGTACCTGAGATTAGCGCGTTCAACTTAACAAACAAACTCTTTAGCTTTATAATAATAATATAGTATTAATAATAATATAGTATTAATAATATATGTTTTATATAGGTACCTATATGTATTTGGTGTACCAAAAAAAGTACTTACTTACCTACTTTTAAGAACCAGTGTTTAATGGGAATGAGAAGTAAGAATACATTGCTTGATTTATTAAAACGAAAACAAACCACGTTCATATTCACATAAATAGAAGTTATATACAGCTAATTCTCACTCACTCTACGCGGTGTGAAATTTGGCAATAAGACTAGTAGCAATATTAATGGAATCTTTAGAAATATTATTACAAGGAAAAAAGGGAAAAAAATTAAAAAAAATACTGTCCTTATTAAATATCTCATCTGACTGTGATTTAGAAATCATTTTTAGGGTAGTCCGAGAGCTGGTTAACAATTTAGAGTAGGTTCTTGAGGCACTATGAAAAATTTTGTAATAGTCCTCGAAAGACCCCTGAATAATAAAGTCAAGGTCTGTCTAAAGGGTAGCGGCCCCTTACCAAACCTTGAATTTTTTAAAAAGGTGTTTTTTTTTATTAAATGAAAGTTGTAGAGGCATTTTGAAATGATTATATCTTGAGGTTAGATATTTAAGGAACCGAAAAATAAAAAAGCCAGATTAATTAGTCGGGTCTACTTGTTAACCAGACTCTTGCAAAATGTTTTTTTTTAATCCAAACAAACAATCCCCAAAAGCCAGATCAATTTGCGCGTTTGTTCGCATATCACATAAAAAATAGTAGTGCGATTACTAACTTATATTTTGCGCTTGAAGAATTGACTTTGACGTATATCTATGTAGGGGGGAATATTATTAGAAAGGCAAAGTTTAGTTTGTTTTCAATAAAAAACTTGGCAAAAATCTTCGAGAATAGAGTTTGTTTGGTTTTACTAATGATTATTAAGTAACATTTCTAGTCTTTCGGTATGACATAACTAATTATAAAGTGCCCTACATTCTGACAAGCACGACGCGTAGGTACGTAGGCAGTTTGTAATATAATATGTAGATATATTACAAACTAAGTTTTGCAACAAAGTGGCGCATGTAAAATACTGTAAAATGTGGACGCATAACAAAAATGTATTGGATTTGAATATGAAGATTTATGGGATGCATAAAAGTCGACGAGTGTGGTTGATGCCATTACAGTTTTATATACGGATTTGTTTATTTCAGCCGTTTGTCCGTCCTAACTATACTAAGGTTTGAAATATAAATTTGGAACTGTGTATATTCTCAAATCTGTATGTACCTATATACAAGCAACGTATTTGTGACGATGAAATTGAAATACGAAAGATTTTATTTTTAACTTCTAAAGTTTACCAATTACGATTTAGATACGTAAAAGTTAGGAACTACTATATTAATTTGATTGCAAAACTATCAAAAGAGTAATTGATCTGTAAAATATTTCTCCAATTTTATTTTAGAAACGAAAATGTACGATGAAATCAAATATCCTAACGGAGTAATTGATTGTATTAGACGCGAGTTGAGATGACATTCGTCAGAGGCGACAAATCCACGTGGCGTGGACCTGATCAGTATGCAAGCCGCGCGCGCAAATACCGCGCCACGTTTCTACACACCACCAGCTGCAATATGCTGAAATTGGTACGTGGCCCGGAGACACAATATTCGTCGAGAATACCATTATACCTAAATATCAAGCTAACGTTATGTCATAATATTATGATAATGTAATCCGTCTCATATTTAGGTAGTATACCTACGTACTGATACTAAATCCCTGAACATATTAATTTTAACAGGAATCAGTAGATATACAGAATTTAAGTTAGAAATAGCATACACTTACTTTATTACAGTGATGTAACACGATTTTACGATCGGCCACCATTTAACATTTATCGCACCATGCAAATTCCGTTACGGATTACAAAGACAACTACATAGTGGTACACCCTATACCTAGCTATTATCTTTGTGAGACAGAGATGGGATGAGTCGCTTAAACGGATTAGGGCCCAGGACGTCGTCTGATTATTCCACTGCTTGATTTACGATGACGCGATACGACAAGGCGAGCCAACCTTCTCACCTAATAGACGGAGTTCACCGAAAACGGACAATTTATAGTATCCCACGTGCCTATAAAATCAATTGCCTCTGAATCCAGACGACAAGGGAAAACATTGTGAAATATGAGATCCACGTCAACATGTACATTGATGGGGGTACGCTCGCACCAAATACAAAACCTACTGCGACATTGGCTACTTCGCCAACTTGCGATGTTACATATATTTCGAAGAAAAAAAGACATTTAAATGCGGGTCGTGGCTGTGATTAGCCCAAGGACCGAGGCACCTTCCACCCTCCGTTGTTACATCTGCGAAACGTGAATCGAACGATTCCTAGAGCTGGATACCGATATTTTCCACAGTATGTGCCTTTTTCTAAACCGTTTAGGATAATAAAATAACTTACAGAGGTCCTCGCTCGTTCTAATATAATCATTTGGTACCAATTTAAAATCTACATTATACTGATAGGAGTTAGGTAGGTGACAGGATATTTTTGTATTACTTGCATGTTTATAGTAAAATGGGTTACCAAAGTTACTCATACATTATGAGTACTGCTCCTACTGAGTTTAAAAATATTTTTATATTCAAATTTTATACTATCAAAATCCCTGGTTTCAATTTCAACATTTCTAATTGATTTCGGAGTAAAATCCATGTAAACGTTTGGGATTACACCTCAAAAGCACGTTACTCTGAATGCTCGCCTTTGATGCTTCGGTTTGTTACTGATAAACCAAACGTTCCAATGGTAACGTAAGGAATATTCAAACCAATTATAACAAGAATGGAATCCGAGAAGGAATACTTAGAAACCCTTTTTCCAGTCCATGTACTATATTTAAAAATAACCAACACCTTGTCGAGTTAAGATAGTAACTTCGTCACTTAATCGTTAACAGTACTTTTTTTTGTCTTCTATAAAATTTATCTATTTTCACTTACTACACGTACTAGTACATGATTAGTGTGTGTGATTTACGTTAGTTTGTCTCACGTGGAATAAGGAATTAACTATTTCAGGGGCAAAAGTTACAATATGATTAACTAAGGATCGAATTGTTTATTCTGTGACGGTAATATTGTGAAAAATTAAACGTAACTGTGACTACGTTCCCTAAAATCGACAAATTATATTCCAAAAAAATATGTATTTTCTTCCCCTCCAAATAAACAGAAACAACTTTCTCCATCTCATTATCGTCCCTTTACTTTAGTGGACAGCTTTGTGGCGTTAACTAGAGACGAAAAAAATACCTGGTTGTTTTTATATATGTATATATGTTTCTTGGCTACTTCACTTAAACAGTCTACCTAATAGAAAACCTTCAAACGATACCAATAATTAAAAGCGTTATAACCTAAAAAATAACAATGCAGGGTCCTCATAAAGACGGCTTTTATGTTTCAACTGTTAAAGCATAAATTATGAAAACCAATGAATCGGCGACTTACAATGAATTGGGTTTGACCTACAATCTAGTCCGTATAAACGGAACGCAATCCGTAAGTGGAAGAAGTATTCATTAGAAATAATTTTAAAATGATTTTTGTGTAAGGTCACAGATAATATAATACTATACTAGGTAAGGTATATTTATTTGCTCTTAAAGCGATAAAGAAATAATGCTATGCAACATGAACATACTCGCATCATAAGTTAATAACAGAGAAACTCCACTAATAGAGGCAAGTCTGTGTATGTACCTGATGAAAACATACTAATATAAATTACATTTAGCAGGAGATAGGGCGTAATAGATTTCTGCTGAAATTGGAGCCTCCTGAACAAGCATGAACTCCACCGTTCAGAAAACCGTTGTTAACCAACACTATTTGCGTAGTATAACTGTATTGTACAAAATTTAAGAAAATAGGATTTTTAGCGTATTGTCATCAAACTGGGCTCGAATATATCGAAAGTTATTGTTTCCCGGCCACGCGTTGCTGTGGCTATTTGGCTGTGGTAATTTGCAATAAAAAATATTGTGACTTTAAATTGAGATTATATCGTATCTCTCAAGTTGGACCAAACTGTACACAGTATGCAAAATTTCATTAAAATCTGTTCATAGGTTTAGCAGTTCATCGCGGACAAACAACGTGACACGAAAATTTTATATATAATAAAGATATATTGTTTTATAAGGTGCAATATTGAAACATACCTGAATTAGGCTGATTGTCGGAGTTAGGTCGAGCCGACGGAGCTCCGTCTCGAGCCTCCACCTCAAGCGCATACGCCCCCTGTTTTTCTCTGTCGAACACCACCTTCGTGAAGATCTCCCCTGTCTGCATGCTGATCTCGAAAAAGTCCTTTCCCTCGTTCCGCGGCGAATCAACTATGTAGTAGTACACCTAAAAAAGAATGATTTATTCATAAAGACCGCAACATGACCTGCATATCTTAAGAGTTCGAGTTCTTTTGTTTACTTTTACAAACAAAACTAGCGCAACCCTTCATAAAACACTTTCGGCACACTAAAAAATCCTTTCACTTTATACACCACTCTAATAAAAGTGCATATTGGTAACCATATAACTCGGTTTGAACAAAAGTTTTGACCCTAATAAGTCAGTGCACATTGCGTCTGTCGGTATATATATCATGTAAGTATCACCGTCGCGAATAACTTACAAAAACGTCTTTCTTTGGATACTTATCATAATGCAAAAGACAGTGCATCATAAAAATGCGAGATTAAGCATTTACGGTCATAAGTTTGTAAACTGTAAACGCAACACGCGTACTGCGTGCGGTTACGTTAAGCGTTCGGCGCTGTCGAAATAGCTGATTGCATAAATGTTGTTTGATTGGTTACATTGCATTTTTCGGCCATATGGGGTATTTGTTGATTTTTGAAGTGAAAACTTCTTTAGCGGCGTTGTGCACTTTTTGAATGGTAAAAAATGTTTAACTCGTGTCAGGACACGTGACCCTGATGTCCGAATGTCCTCTGACCTCTGTCCTGTCAATAAAGAAAAGAAATACGCGACAGTTTTTGATGAAGTGCGAAAATCAGCTTTACGTCACTCAGATAAAGCTCACTTTCGCACGTCGTCCAACAACGCGCCAAGGTGTTCCTGCCTGTCAAGAGGTTGGCTGGCTCACGGCCATTAGATCGTTGATAATCTTTTAAAAACTAGATTTAACATTTACATTTTTGTAAAATCTCAAAATAAACAATAAATTACTTTAGTTAAATAATATTTATGTGCATTTTTAAATAATGAGACAATTTTTTTGCACTAGTTTTTTGGGATGATAATTGTTCACTTCTGCCGGCACTCCCGGAGTGCAACCCGTTTTTTTATGTTTTGTTTACTCATTGTGATACCACGTTTAAGCGAAAAATGAAAAAAAAAATATAAATGAATATTGCGGCACAAACTTCCAATGATTTTCTACTCAGAATGATGGTCTGAATCTGCTATTTCAAGGTTCGGCAGGCCGTTCCTTACACCCGTTATTTCTTAAGCTCAGTTCAGTGCTACGTAATGTGGCATTTAATATCCGCAAATGTGATATAAGTTCCCTGAAGGGATTCTATAAAACTCGCTGTCATGTACACCTTCATCAAAGCGGTAAGCCAAAAAATTACTGCGGAAAAAATGTGTAAAGCAGATTGACGGGGGCTCCTCTTGCTATAAAACCTGACAGTCATCAAAATATGAAATTCGTTGGTAGCAAAATCTGCCACAGATAAATATGACACATGTCCAATTAGATTCTTCAGCTTTTATTCACGGAAAAAATCAAGTGAAAATGATGTCAAATGAAAAAAAATGTCGGAAATAAGATTATATTTGACCTCAAGAAATTGTTGAAATAATTTCAACCGCTCGACACGCTTTATTTCGTGAAAAACCACACTCTGAGTATTTCTTTTGTTTGGGATTTAATAATATAGGCAAGGATCTCGGTTTTCATTTTATTCAGTGAAGATCGGATCTCGTTTGCGTTTAAATCCCATAGTGGTCACGGGAACAATACTACAGCCGAACAATACGGGAAACCTGAATCGCACTTATAAAGAATACGGTTCAGACACTTTGATAACTTAATTACCTACTTATAGTTCTGTAAACGAGTAACGCGTGCAAGAGACCGTTTTGGAAATTAATTTGAACCAGTGATCGTTAATGAGAAATGAGTGATGGTTCGAAATCTAAATTCAAATATTCATCAATCAAGTCTATTCCCAGTTGAGACCACTGGCTTTGTCACCATTGAGGATAAATGGGGAAAGTAATCTCGACTGTGAGCAGTGGTGACATAGCCAGTTGCTACAACTGGGAAAGTATGTGTTATACACATACTTTACAGATACTTTCCCAGTTGTAGCAAAGTCAGACGATCAATCACCATCAAAGATAGACCGGAGGTTATCATATCAGTAACTGTTCCATGAGCATCCAAGGAGTATAGGAAACGTAACATCACTGTGGAAGAAGTCATTTCCAGACTATCTATAATGGTTTCTGTACAACTTAAAACATGACAAGTAACAATTTATATCCACAATCCACATTTTATATCTTAAGAGTAATATTGTAAATAAGTACTTGTAAAAAAATAGGTGGAAAAAATTATTCATATTAAATGTGTTGGTCCCAATATTAACTTTTTTAATATAGACATCAAATTTTTATTTTAACTTGTTTTTAACAAGAAAATCAAACAGACTGTTTAAATTATAATAAAACATAATTTTTTGTTTTACATTTTTATTTGTCTATATTTGTGAAATACACAGAGCAAAATTAAGGGCAAATCAAATTGGAAGCAAAACTGTAGCAATCGTGAAGCGTTCCACTAAACACATCAGTTATTCAAACTGATGTGTTTAGTCGAACGCTTCACGATTGCTGATAGATGAGTTCGAAACAGCGTGCTCTGTACAATGGATTTAACAGAAACAACTAGTGAACTAGCCATTACGTGCCACTTATGTGTGCGTACATCACGTTTTGGTCTACATGTTGTACATATACCTAGGGAACTATAATTTAACTCTTTGTGTGGTAGTATATAATTAAAATAATATCAAAAGTTTTCGATGGCACTTTGGTAGCGAACAAGCAATTTGCCACCAAAGTGCCCACCACAGTTTCCTAAAGTGTTGTTTGAGGTCAGTGGTTTGATGTAAGATAATTCAACAGGACTTCGAATTTAAAGTGTAAATTACTGTAAGTCTTAGTCAATGTAAGTAAAGACGGTTTGGAGTGCTTGCTGTGAGTTATCTCACATAAAGTTAGCAGATTACAGAAAATTTCACGAAAATTGTGATCAAATTAGCAAGAAAGAATTGTAGTCAGTATCCTATTCTTCTAATATACTAATATTATAAAACTAATATTATAAACGTGAAAGTTTGGATGAATGGATGTATGGATGGATTTTTTTACATTTTCACGCCAAAACCACTGAACCGATTGCGATGAAACTTGGTAAGATAGCTGGAGACCTGGATTAACGCATAGGCTACTTTTTATCCCGATATTCCCACGGGATCGAGACTTACGCGGGTGAAACCGCGGGGCGCTGCTAGTTTTTAAATATAGTGAGTATTACTAGCAAAAAAAGGTAATATACACTCCCTACTTATTAATTTATTGATGGATCAGCTCAACTTACAACCATTTTCGGATTTTTTTAATTTACAATTTTCCGCAACTGTTGTTCTTAAATAATCATTTTCGAATACAGATTACAAATTCGGCGACCGTATCAATAACAGCTCATGTTTTACAAATGCATCTTTAAAACTTATAGTTGAAGTTGAAAAATATATAGACATCAGGGAGTCAATGATTAATCATATCGTAAAATGGATGACTCAGCAGTACTCTCTCTAATCTTCGGGACAACTCCTAATGACCAGTGATGAGTAAATACATTAGTTCAAGTAGCACATACATAGAAAATCCGCCACAACTTTGAAATATACAAAGCAATTAGATTGAGTAGTTTCATGCTATCTTAACTGAATATTACAAATGTGTTTTTTTTTATTTATATTTATTATAATTATATGCTTGACATGCATCCCACAACAACATAAAAAATCATCAACATATTTCATTCAATTTACACAAAATCTTAACAAATTATACACCTAAACCTTCCTCATGAATCACTCTGTCTATTAGTGAAAACCGCATGAAAATCCGTAGTAGTTTTTCAGTTTATCGCGAACAGACAGACAGATGCGCCTGGGACTTTGTTTTATAATATGTAAGTGATGTAGTGATACTAGGAACGTGAGTCACACATTACTGTTAGGAGCGGGTTTACGATGGTGGTGTACCGGGTGGAGTTTAAACCCGCAACCACTTGATCGCAAGTCCGACGCCTTAGCCATTACGCTACCGCCGCTTTCTTTATTACGCTTACTCGCCTTAACTAATCAACTGGTCATCACGTAGTCACACAGGGGGGTAGAAAAGGCTAAAACCTGACTTAATTTCTTCATATGAAATCAACATTGTGTTCTTGGTGATAAGGTCTATTTGTTACTGGCATCTATTTCTCAGCGCCTTTCACAAAAACCTGCCAACGTATACTCAACTTTATTTCCACGGAGCGATAGTCCCCAAATATTCAAATGCCGTATAAAAACGTGTTCAAAACGAACTAAGATGACGTTATTTGAATCGACACCTACGAAGACGCATACTAAATACACAGAGCAAAAGAGATGGCATTCAACGGATAGCGGCTCTCGCTACGTGGGATTAAAGTTTATTTAAGCGTATCAGACTTTAGTCGACAAATAAATTGCTTATTTCGATAGCGACATAATATATTATGTTACCTAATTGTTTCAATTTGAAATAAGACAGTTTCGAAGTGTACAAGGTTTACATCTTATATAAAGAAAATTTAGTGAATTTTAATTTAGCGAGTAAAGTAACAGAATTGGGACCAAAGTCTACATTTACGCGATATCCAAGGCAAATAAGGCTTATAAAGCACTGTACCATGTTTCTACACTGGACAGTTATGCCAAAAAACACACGAAGAGTCCTTAACGTACTCTAGGTGTGGTGTAAGAACGCTTATAGAATTAACTGGCTTGGAGTACTGCATCTGGTCTGATTGAGTAGGTTGGATGATTTGAATGAAGGTTCATTAGGACTGTTTTGAAAAGAGCTGCTTACTTCAAGGTTCTCAAATGATGCAACATTGTAATAGACAAGAAAAATATTTTTTATTTTTTTTTATTCCCACGAATAGTACTCACTTTCCATGGTTATGTAATTAACTACATAAGTGGATATATGCAGTAAAAAACAAATTAATGTAAGTATGAGTTTTCGTTTGATACCAAGCGTGGTATCTTTGGACTGGGTGTGTGACACTCGTAGGGACATAAATAAAACCACTGTGCACTGTTCTATGGGTTCGTAGGACTCAACGGTTTAATTGGCAGTCGCCTTGAACTAAACTCCAGTCTTGATCCGTCATACAAAATGTTTGTAGGCCTTATCTACTAACGCGTGTAACAGAACCATAGCGCGATCTAAGTTTTGTAACAGCTCCATCTAAGAAACGAAAAGGTAACTAAGATTTTTAACTTATGAGTTTGATCGCACTATGTTTTGTTGGTCTCGGACAGTTTTAAAAACATTAAGAAATCACTAATAATGTTATTTGTAAAAATAGCTAAATTTTGTATGTAGTATTTAGTAGTACTATTCAATACAAACAAAACTCTAAGTAAACATTACCTCAAATAATTTTAATTTACGTGAAAACCGAGTCAGAATATACTTTACAGATATTTTGACATCATGAACGTTAGAAATTTTCGTTTGAGCTACAATTTTGTTAGTTATTTCAGCATTTGTTTCTTCTATTTCTAAGACTTGCCCGGATTCGAATAGTTTTTGGCCTTTTGACATATTCTAAGCCTTTCTAATCGACACAAACTCATATTTTATCTGTTTAGTCACAATAATAATAAAAACGATTTAAATATAATTTAAACATTGGTCCCAATTCTGTTACTTCTCTCGCTAAATTAAAATTCACTAAATTTTCTTCATATAAGATGTAAACCTTGTACACTTCAAAACAAGGTCTTATTTCAAATTGAAACAAGTAGGTAACATATGTCGCTATCCGACATAAGCAATTTATTTGTTGACTAAAGTCTGATACGCTTAAATAAACTTTAATACCACGTAGCGAGAGCCGCTATCCGTTGAATGCCATCTCTTTTGTTCTGTGTTTTTAGTAAGCGTCTTCGTAGGTGTAGATTAAAAACACGTCATCCTTGTACGTTTTGAACAAGTTTTTATACGGGAATTATACAGCGTTTGAATAAATGGAGACTCTCGCTGCGTCGAAATAAAGTTGAGTATACGTTGACAGGTTTTAGTGAAATTTAGCGGCGCTGAGAAATAGATGCTAGTAACAAATAGACCTTATTACGAAGAACACTAGGTTGATTTCATATGAAGAAATTAAGTCAGGTTTTAGTTTAGTCGAGTATACAATAGAATCGGCACCATTGACGGCAACACGAAAACAGTTCTAAAAACTTTCTTTTTTTACTACATTGTGGCTTTCGTGTCGATTTGTGCTACCACTTATAGTTTGTACACGTGCCCATTAGCGCGTTTAAACAAAAAAACAATCCAACAAAAAACACTCTTCAGCTTTATTATGTGTATTAGAATAGATTCAGTGTTGTATTTAATGTCAAACTATTATTATTACATTACGTTACATTACGTTTGCAAAGCATTAATTATGCAAATTGTATTAACAATACGGGTATAGGCAAAGAAATAAAAAAGGTAGATTCCCCAAACCTTTGTACGCTTTCCATCGTGTCAGCAATTAAGTTGTCTAAATAAGGTAATTTGAGTCACGACATCGTTACCTTTTTGTTTTGTAATTAAATATTTTTAGGCATTTTATTAAATTTCATGTGTGGGTAAAAAACGACTAACCTATAATAAAAAAACTCTTTTTCTTTTTTTATAGGATATTTTTTTCTTTCAATACAGTCAACAGAACCAGTCTCGAGGTTGGAGTTACGCACTAAGCACGCTTACGTATCGTATCCAAAGTCAAATGCAGTAGTAAAAAACCTGTAATTTATACATTACCTAAAAACTGAGTTCATAACCTATTTTATTCGTTTTAATCGTGTGGAAACCCCCAGGCTCATCACCTCACCGAGTGTGAAGTGGTATGTCGGACTCGAACCGACTAAAAATACACGGTGTTTCGTCACAAGTGAGTCTATTGCAGGGGACCCGGGATACCCTAAGAAGGAAGCTTCCGAGAATCCCTGCAGACTTTGGCCTCCTGATCAGCAGGCGACCACACCGTGCAATAGATAATACCAGATAATATCTCATTCAGAAACTCTCGGCATTGAGAAACTAACAACTTTGCGGAATTGTAGTTTTTTAAACTGGAACTGGAATTCTTAGAAATTATGGGTATTTCAGGCATGAATACCGTTTCGCCTCTGCCCCTACTTGTTATAATTGTTGTCTCAATTATTTTTATTGTTTTAAGAATTCACTCGTAACGTAGTGCCATTAAAATAATGTTGGTGTTTCGAAATCGATCGTCCTCTAAATGCCGGTCTTTAGCCACGTCCATCTCTGGACTTCGTAAGGCGACGTGGCATCAACGATCCATGCGCAGGGATGCAATATCGTCAGACTCCTGACTTCTGAAAAGTCCGAAATCTGCCAGTGAAAGTCCTGGCACAATCGGTTTAACTATTTGAGAGTTTAGCACTGACAAACAATTCTATGGCTTTTAATTTTTATACGGGCACCCTAAACATTTCAAAATTTAAAAGAAGCCTAAAATATGCTCTGAATAGTCCTGAATCTGTTAGTGAAAGTCCGAAGGAAAATCGGCAGAGCCATTTTGGAGATACGCCCTTAGAAGCATACAGACAGAAAAATTTGCAATCATAGAGACACTTCTATTTTATTTATATATATGAATGTATAGATGTATATATATTATATGCTTAATATATTCATGGGAGAGCCATGCTTCGACACGTATGGGCCGGCTCGATCGGAGTGATACCACGGCCTCACAGAAAACCGGCAGTGAGGTTACCGGAGGCCCTAACCCTTCCCGCTATTCCCCCCTCTCCCCCTCTTCCCCTACTCCCACCTTAAAGGCCGGCAACGCACTTGTGACTCTTGAGTTGCAGGTGCCCATGGGCGGCGGTAGTCATTTACCATCAGGTGACCCGTCTGCTCGTTTGCCCCCTATACCATAAAAAAAAGAAAATATACATATAAAATAATAAAAAAATACGATTCAACCTACTGCTCTAGTCAAGTGACCACGATCGGTGCAATTAGATCGAAACGTTAATAAAAAGGTAAATATTATCTCGATTAAGATATGATTGACACCTCTGATAATACTTTTTGTTGTTTGGGGTGCAATATTTAGTTATATATGTGCATTACATGTAAACATCTATAAAATAACTTCCATCCTAACCATTCACCATCTGGAACGCATACATTTAATATTCAAAGGCACTTTAAGGTTTCGTCAGAAGTTCACGATATCGAGCCAGTGGTGTTCTCACGTCTTCACCTAATGTTGTAGCTTAAGTAAATCTTGCCATCGCACCGTCTCAAATCCAAACAGGTGTTCTATCTCGGTCGCTGAGAGATGAAACGTCTAAGCAAACTTTACTAGAAACTTGGGAATAATAGCTCCGAGCCAATTAGAGAATGTAATAACGGAAATTGTTATAAGTTTAAAACATCTGCTTTATAACATGCTTTAAAAATATTTTCCTTCAATGTAAGAACGAAGTGCTGTTCAGAAGATGACGACAGTTTAATTTGAATGCTTTGCATTTTGCACAGCGAGTTAAACCGGCGAGTTTCTATGAGATCCCACGAAATTGTCGCATATTTTATTCGTGAGACTTTAAAAGTTTTTATGTATTTAAATTGACACACGCCGACTTCAATTTATAATTATCGGTAGTTGAATACTCATTCATTACAGGCTTTATTTAATACCGAATGTTATTTTTTTATTTTCATTATAAATATTGACTCACGTCTGTATCACCGAAGGGGCAAGCAGATGCGTAATAAGTTGTTTATTTAATGTTGAAAATATATTTATATATGTACTGTGATATTTTTAATAAACTCAAAGATTTTAAATAGGTCAAACAGTCGATTAATAATTAATCCCCACGAAAAGCATGAGGGTGGAACCGTAATGACTGCTGATAAATATACATATATATTTCTAAATACATACATATTATAGATAAATTACACCCAGATACAACAAATAATCGTGCTCATCACACAAATATTTGTCCTGGGTGCGAACCGAACCACCTCTAGCTCAGCAATCAGGATCACTAACCACGAAACCAACAGGCCAGTCATACGTTTTATACTATTACAATATTATATTCTGTTTAATTAAGTTAGATCTTTACTATATCTTGGAACAATTACAAGTCATAAGAAGAAAGGAGGAAATCGGGGTTACTTTTAGAAAAGTTAGGTATCGAAATGGTCTTTAGGACCCCAACTCGTATTACTTCGATACTTTGTAAGTAGAACAATACGTCCAATCTGCGGATAGAAGAGTAATGTACTACCTAAGATGCGATATGTATCTAATATTTTATCATAAATACAAATAACTGTTAGTATCCAGTACCCTACTTCTATAGACATGTGTATTATCTGATTAGATATCTCTAGACTCATCATCCTCCGATCATTTTCCCAACTAAGTTGAAGTCGACTTTCAGTCGACGAAATACGAAACGGCTGAGCTTCAATATTTTACGTGAAGCGACTGCCATCAGACCTCCACAACCCAAGTACTAGGCGATATCGAATTTCTATAGTTAGACCAGGTTGTCAGACTTTTTAGGGCTCCAACTACCTGTAACGAATGCCACAGATGTTCGTATGACAACAGGACCGACGCTTAACGTGCTCCCCGAGACACGGAGGGGTCTCAATGTGTTAAGAATGGTGACTTTTAGCCACGAAGAGTCCCTGTACCTCTCAACAGCCAGTCAAATTTTAACTTTGTCCACTGTTTTTGAACGAATTTGAAAATAACGAAGAAGCCCGAACCACTTCTTAGTACCCAGTAAAATACAAGTGCGATACTTACAAGTTCTACTAATGCATTTCTTTACAGTCGTAATAAAATTAAAAACCTTAATTGAATAATAAAAAGTTTAAGAGCCACATCTGCAACAATAAACGCTCTGCACCAACCGTAAGAATAAAATTACTCAATAATAATTTTATACAGACACGTATAGCAGAATAAAACTGCAAAGTACACATACCTACGTATACTAAACGTAGACAATGTACCTATTTAATTATTCAACATAGCACACCAATCCAAAGCGCAATCACAACGGGTGAAAATTGCATTTTTATTCCCTAGCGCTCACGAAAATTATAGGCACAGTAAATTGCAACCGTTGAATATTTGCACAAAATATATAAAACGCGTTGAACGGACCCGCTCCGTGTCTGCGCATGCTATCGTGGATTAATTAAATTGTAGGTTTAACTGTACAGAAATAATTTGCGAACGGACTACGCTCGTGAGTCGTGAGGCACGTTTTGGGATGACGAATAAAGAGCACGACTCGTTGCGGTCTTTATTGATGGTGAAAATGTTACTTAATAAACATATTTTTCCAATAATGAGAATATATTATCTTAAAATGTATTTAACAAATCTTTCTACATTTAACATCGACACTAACTTCACAGATCCATTACCTAAACATTTTAGTATTGAGTTTAGAGATATTAAATGCAGAATAATATTATTTTCTGAGAATTACAAGAAAACGTTAAACACAGAATTTCCTTATCACTCTGATCCACTACTATACAATATTCCATACTACTAGCTATGTAGCAATCATTTGATCAATTGCGATGACAATAAATTATTTTTATAAGATTTGCCGAAATCTTCTACGTCGAAACCTACATATTAAAAACGTACGAACGTGAAGAGAATTCTCTGTAAGCATTTTTAAGAAAATTCAAAATACTTAAAGTTTATGAGAAGTAATGCAGAAAGCTAAAATTTTTAAACAATGTGTGTTGTAAATTTAAAAATTTACGTGAAAACGGCTACATCAAGCTACACGCGTTCAATATATATGTGGACCTGTCATGGTATGGAATGTCAATACAAATGACAGCTCAAGTTATACTGGTCAAAAGACTGGTCTAATACATTTGAAAGCTCTGATAAAGGGCTATGATAATAAAGTATCAAAAGAACTTGTGGAGCTCGAAAGTTACGAAGTCTGTGCAGTAACACAGGACCTTGCCGGACACTACAAACTGAAAAAACATTATGTTTAACCTAAAGTTGGGCTAAAACACAGGAAGAGAAAACTACAATGCATATTTGTCACGCGTCATCTCGCGCCCTCCTACCGAACTCCCCACTAAGCCCTGAGATGCTCCCCGCGCCGCACCACGCCACTGGAGCCTATATATGCCGCGGCGCGCGAGGACTCACCGGCTTACCACCTGAATACGGCGAAGTTAAGTACTCCGCATCTACCAGCGCCGGAACTATGCCCAAAGTTTCTGAAGACCTTCACCCTGAGCCTAGTATACTTGATGTCTTAATTCCTTTAAATATTTGTACTACAAGTTCAATTATAAACTGTTAAAGCGCGTTTTCGTGTATAATTCCTCTCCTAACTAAAATTTAACTACGGGGGACCACGTGCAGACCACGAGGCCACCCTCCACGTTACATATTCTATGGTCTTGTGGCTCACTAATGCGGTACCGAAGTATAAACCTAGGGTTGCATCATGGAACCGCCAGATATACAAACAATCACTGCTCATAAGATCTGGAGGTTTCTGGAAGCCATAAGCAGTGAACTTTAAAGCAAGAGTGCGCTACAAATAAATATACTGGTCAATGATATAAACCAAAACATTTCAAACTGGGAGAGCCATGCTTCGGCACGTATGGGCCGGCTCGACTCCGCTCGATACCACGGCCTCATAGAAAACCGGTAGTGAAACAATGATCGCATTGCTTTTCGCCGCGTGAGTGAGGTTACCGGAGGCCCTAACCCTTCCCTCTCCCCTATTCCCGTCCTTCCCCTCTCCTCCCCTCTAATCCCCCTCTTCCCACCCTTACACCCTTACAGGTGCCCATGGGCGGCGGTAGTCATTTACCATCAGGTGACCCGTCTGCTCGTTTGCCCCCTATACCATAAAAAAAAAACTGAGGAATTATGTTTGAAATTCGACCACCAGGCTATCCCTTTTTTTAACATGTGTAATCCCCCACAGGTAGGTACAACTTCACCGATTGCACGATGACGTGGTTATGTCGGACTCGAACCGACTAAAACCACACGGTTTACGTCATTATACCCTATATTCGGGAGTTGAGGTAGCGCTAGAAGGATTACCACTCAACCCCCGACAGAGCTAGGCTATCCCTAATCAATATAAAAACATGACGGTTATAACTTGCTACTTCAACATTTTTTTTGATAACGTTGATAGAATCTCTATTCGACATGGACCAAACAATATAATAACAGAAAGAAATGATTAATCAACCTTCTAATTTCAGTATTACAAGTCCGACGATAAGGTATAGTATACTGAGAATGGGCGTTTATATCCCAAGGCTCCAACCAAGTAATAACAAATTTTATCACAACATAATTCTATAGTAAAAGACCTCGACATCAAACTTGGACGTAACAAATTTATGTATATTAGTCGAACCGTAAAAAGATGTATAAATAGTTTGAAAGCAGTATGGTTAGCTGGCCTGAATGTTGATAATCAAATCCAGTCTAGTTTACATAGTATATCTGACATTAAAGTTACAAGTACCGAGACCCTGCCTTATCGGGACTGTTAGGATGAAAAGGTCAACACGGATTTTATGATACACAGCATGTCACGCACCAGTTAATGTGTATAATAAGTACCCACGTAGATATCCCTTTCGTAAATTGACACAGCTTACATTTCAGGATTTTTTTTTATTCAACATTTACCTACAAAATTAACCTTTGCCTATTATGTATTTTATAAACTCAGACGTTATAAATATATTTATTTATATGCGATTAAGGTTGAAACGGATAGGAGTTAAACATTATTTATATTTAATAAATTTAGACAATGCTTCTTACCCTAGTCTAGCACCATATTGTAATGGATATGGTACTAGACTAGGGTAGTAGTCTATTTGATAAGTCCCACCATTTAAACGTACATAAATAATTTATAACAGATATAAAATTTGAGTCTTTTGCTTCAAACGTGAAAGGGATACTTCGTCATTCTCAGCAATTTGAGAAATGGTCAACTAAAAAACAAATCAAATTCCAAAACCAATGATTAAATTGTTATAGAGGCAGAACTTAAAACGTGGAAGTACATACACACTAGTCGCTATTGTCACTTTCGCTTTTTATTCAAAGTAAAGTGAGTCAGATGTGTTTATGCTAATTTGAAACATCGTCTGCCGCCAGTTGTCTAGCACTTGAGACACAGCCGAACCTAGTTCATAATGCTATTTTGTAATATCGGGAATAAAGCGTCCTTTTTGACGACAGCTATTCTTATGAAAAAGTTGTAATATCAAGTGGCATTTGTGTGTAACTTGGTTGTAACTTTAAGTAGGTATGTATCATTTGCACGATAAATAAGTTCAAAAAACTTAACGGAATACAAGTGGTAATGTAAAAGATTCCTTATGTGGTTAAATACCTTATTCTGCTAAAATTGTCAAACATTAAAACAACTTTCACAACGACCGTTACGCATTTTACTACAAAATAACATTCACTTTGGACATGAAACTAGTCTTTTGGTATTATTATAAAAATATCGTAAATATATAAACGTGTTTAACTCAAATTTGTACCCGTAAACAACACAGCTTGACTATACGAGGATATTTACGTAAGGATTAATTAGAGGTAGGTACGCAGAACGGAAGGTCGAACGAAACTAGTTTTGCATAATATATGTATTGTATAATACGCATCCTGGTTCATAGTAACGAAGCTAATGTTAAAGAAAAAGCTTCCCTAAACCGATTAAGTAATGAAATTGATTACACTATACTCATCCCAATAAATAGTAGATAAACCTTCTTGTACTTAATGGAAACTACAAAAAGAAAAACGAATTAGATAAATATAGAGTACCTATATCATGCTAAAGTCATAGACTACTATTTTCCACTATTTTGGCGATAACCGTAAATAAAAATTAAAAAAAAGGAAACTGTAAATCGGTAAAGCTTTTAATATGAGTTTAAAATCTCTTTATTCTCAACCAACCACCAAAGCGGTTATTAAATTAAATTGAGCCAATTTGTTCTGTGAAAGTTCGGCATTCAGTTAGAACTTTGGGGTACTGTTTCTTCTGACATATTCAAATTTGTTTATAAACCGATCGGAATATAAAGTAAATAAAGCGACTTTTAAACGCAACGTTTCTGAGAGATCAAAGACATACTTACTCAAACGAAAGTTTTAATTTAATTTGTTCGTATAACGTATCGAACATCAAAATCTAAGAAATCTTATACTTAAATAGATAACGGTTTATCATAATTTCAGTGTTCGCAGCATGTGGTTAAATGTTGAAAAGAACAATACTAAAATCAAACAAACTGGTAAAGTATATAAACTATAATAGAGCATAGTTATATGCTTAATATCAGATCAACACAAATATATTTGGGACTCGTAACTCGTAACAATATTTGTGAAGAAAAAGTTTTAAGAGGAAAATTACGCAAATAGCCGAACAAAAGCCCAGCTACGAACCCGCCTTGATTTTAATAATGAATATAATATGTATTTGTTTACACAGCAAAATATAGCGTAGCAAAAGAGTGTATATTAGTACTAGCTACGCCCCGCGGTTTCAGCCGTGTAAGTCCCGATGCAGTGGTAACATCGGGATAAAAAGTAGCCTATGTGTTAATCCAGGTGTCCAGCTATCTACATACCAGTTTCATCCTAATCGGTTCAGTAGATTTTGCGTAAAAGAGCAACAAACATCCATACATCCTCACAAACTTTCACGTTTATAATATTAGTAGAATGTTTATCCGTGATTTACTTAGTTTGGAACTACATAGGGCTGTTTAGTATATTCAAGAACATTTAAAAAAGCTTTGGAAGGAATACAATTCATTACATAACTACTTCTTACCTGGTTATTCGGAAAAGTGCCGTCCTTATCGATGGCGTTGACTTGAGTAACTTTGGTCCCAATGGGTTCGCCTTCCAAAACCGTCTCTTGTTCCCTCTCAGTGAACAGCGGAATCTCATCGTTCACATCCTCCAGCATGATGTACACCGTCGCCTCAGAAGCCAATTGCTGTGCCCCGTTGTTCTACACCAAAAATTAACAAACTTTCAGCGTTAAATTCCAATTACATTGGCCCTGTTAACCAATTACCTCCAATAGCAAAATAAATTACTTTAATGCTTTCGTAACTCAATATTATTCCCCGTCACAGAGTTATGTCGATATTGGAACAACGTATCAAACAATAAATTAGTCTCGTACAATAACTGCATGTAAGTAAATAAATGTTGTAATTGAATATAATGGAATTTCGATACTAAAGTAAAAAAGACAAACCGGTTATTTCGCTTATAAACCTAGAATGAATTTATAAAGCGTTATTATTAGTTTACCTCACTGAAGAAGAAATTCATAAAAGATATTGTGGTAAAATGAAAGACAACGCGCCCGTTACGTCAAACATACATAAACTAACCTCAACGCGGATCGTAAGATTATATTCTTTGATGCTCTCATAGTCGAGCGGATGATTAACTTTTATATCGGCCCATGTAAATCCGTTGTCAGCCCTTTGTTGTAAATAGAAAGTGTGGAATTTGTTAGTCTGGGCTGTGGAGCCGGGCATCAGTCGATAAAACACGGTCGGGTTGTTCTCAATTCCCGAGCTGAAAAACAAAAACACATTATAATATTCCTTTTTATTTAATTATTTAAACGAAGTTCACAGTACGACTACATAGGCACATGACAACATCAAACAATTGCGAATGATACTTATTCGTTCAAAATGGTAACAAATAATATTAAGAGTTTATTGGACTTAAACTGAATGAAGTGACTACTTTCTATCGCATTATTAAGTACTTAATGCGAAAGTATATCAACAAGAAAGTGACAAATATGTAGCAATCGACTTCAAAACTTGTAGGAATGTGAAATATAATGAAAAAAATTATTTTTACTTAGAGATTTTTGAAGTCGATTTAGAAAATGACTTATCCAGCAACTCATTTACAGTTTGGTAAAAATCACTGCATTTTAAACACTATTGAAACGTATACTAGTGCTGAGAGTACCTACATAAAACGAACAGAAAAGGGACAGTTTTTCAAGGATACTTTTTCATTCGTTAAACATGTAAACACAATTTCAAGGATGTATTATGGCGAAATGGATGACGTACACAATTCTGATACTGCGCCATTGCCGAATAATTTTAAACAGAGTACATGGTTTATACTTATAAGATTGTTTGTGTAGATTTACTTGAATCTTTGAAAAGACCACAGTTAACAAAAAGTGTAGTGTGTGTGTTTGCCTGCTGGTGAGTAGTCCCCAGAATTCTATGGAATGAGACGTAATAGGACCTTTAATAATAGGGTTGTAACAGGCTGGTTTGCCCCACATATTTGTGTAAAAAATACATCATACAATATAGAATACATTAATGAATACATTTTGAGTATTAAATAATATAATTGACATAGCAATAGGACCATGATAAACCTAATGCTTATAGTCAGATAAACGAGTTATTCCGGTGTGATCCCTTCAAACTGATCAACGATTTTATTATATTTTATTTTTGTAGGAACACATAGAATACGTTCATGTATGCAATTGTAATTAATAACAAATATTGTTTGTTATCTATACTAATATTATAAAGAGGAAAGATTTGATTGTTTGTTTGTTTGTTTGCATTGAATAGGCTCCGAAACCAGGCTTTTGATAAGATTTAAAAAAATATTAGTATTAGATATCCCATTTATCGAGAAGACTATTATAGGCTATGTACCACCATGCTATGACCAATGGAAGCGGAGCATCAATGAAAAATGTTGCAAAAGCGGGGGAAATTTACAAACGCAGACGAAGTTGCGCCAGTCAGCTAATGTTTTATAAGACGTGAACAAACGTTGTATTTATGTACTTGTATAGAATATGTAAGGAAGATGTTACTTAATTAAGTTAGTCGCGAATACCAGTATGTTGTAATAAAAACAGTTGAGTTCATCGTATATTTTATTAGCATAGCTACTCCTCGCCTATATAATTAGGTAATCGTGAATATACCTCCATAACCTAAAATTTTGTATTCCGATCGGATCCCTGTGGAAGCGATCAGAAATAAATTAAAATATTGAATGCCGGTCGGGTCCCTAAGTTATTTAAAAACAAAATTTTGGTACAAACAACAACAGAATATGTTTGTAGGTTTAACTGTAGGTACCCATTTTATTGCGATATACACTACTAATTCTATTAAAACGATTATATAAAGTTTTTTTTAAATTATATCCCTTTGTTTAGATTTTATTAAAAATATTAACAAAGTGTGAATATCTATAATAACTGTTAAAAGCAATAGATGATTTTACTTTAAAATCTTTTTTTATGACTGTACTTAATTTATAAATTATGTTTGGCGATTCCTTCGAGTTTATAAATCATTCAGTAGTTCGGCTGGGAATGAAATAATAATAATAACTACTAATGAGTCCGATTTGGAGATCAGATCGGAATAACTCAGATAGGGAGTGCCATAGTTACGTTCCAATAGCTTCAAAACCAAATTCTAGTACTAAATGTTTAGGTATATTGCCGATTAAAGTAACTGGCAATACACGTCCTCGAATTATTGTCAATCAATTCATAATGGATACTAAATTACCAAATTGTAAGTGAATTACTTGTTGCAATTAACACTAAGCTTCCATGTCCTTAGAGATCGTCCCGGGTTGAACGACTTCCCTCCCTCTATTATAATTAAATTTTGAATATATCGCTTTACTGCCTTGGAGCGAGATAGGTAGGTACTATTTATTAATTCTACTCAATTCGAAGCGTGTGTCGTCTCACCCGAAACTGTCTCGTTTGGACCAATTGCTTTTAAAATTAGTAAAGTGAGTTAGTAATGGTTTCGTCTTCATGTAATACTATAATTGTGAGTTTTGAAATGTGTATTTTAGGACGAACAGATAGACCATAGAGATGTGAAACAAACTTGCTATCGGCCAGCACTTAATGTGATTGATGCACTATAAATTATTAAACTAATAATGCATAACAGTTACATATCTAATTAATTGTAGCCCGTGGCACATAAGTGATGCACATTCATTTGATTTTTTGGTTGATTATAAATGGTTTTGTTGGGGACATACATACATATTATATACTTACTTTTAAAATTTTGATAAACGGTTTGATGACCTATATAAGGCAATAATATAAGCGACAACCCTCAACATTAGCTTCCACATACCGCTCCAGAAAGCGGCACGAGCCCTAACCTCAAAATGGTATTACTGGTCTTTTACTTGTCACACCCTTTTGATTCGTTTAAAAGGTTGGTGTGAATTATTAGATTATTATTATTACACACACTTCATTAAAATATTTAAAGATAGAACTCTAACATAAAAAAATAATAAACTAAATATTATTCTATGCTCACGACTCGCAATAGCTCTTATGACCCACCTGACTTAGATAAAACAGTTTCAAAGTTATAGGTAGATGATAACAATATAAAAAAAAAATAATTCCCTCGTAATAGACATGAACCTACATGATACCTATACATCTTTAATGATATATCGACACATTCAACTGACACAAATTATTATTCATGTAAACGTAGGTACTAAAATACTATTGTAGTATAAAGTGGACTTAATTATTTTAACTAGTCTGAGACCCTAGAATGAATACATTTTTTTCTAAATATATTGTTTTAGATAAGGTATCATACTTAAAACGTTTGAACAATTATTGAATTGATGAGGATTAAAGTTGGATCTGGCCAAACGTGGCAAAAGTCTTAATTGTAAATCGTTATCATGCTGTTTTAATTATATTTTATACTGAAAGAACATTAGATTAAGATTGTAAAACAATTAACAAACGTGCGTCAGTACAACTTTCCATATAGCGTGTCTAAGCCCTAACCTTATTTTTATAGAATTTTAAGATGATTTTGTGTTACCGGTTTGTTTTGACTGATATGACGGAGCCGGAGCCGCATGCTAATAATGGCAGCGCAATCGGTTAGTTTGAGTCAAGAAACTTTTCTTTTTCATTTTTATTTAAAAAATGTCAAAACATAATTAATAGCTAGTAAATAAAAACGTTATTTAAAGCACGTGGTACAAAATAGATTGCTACTGTTTAAACGGCTTGTATTATATCAAAAACAACCAGACAAATGCGAGTGTGACCCGCGCACCGAGGGTTCCTTACAAACGTGTATACAGATAGTTTCTCCATCGATTTATTCCGACAGACCAATTCACCTTTAGCTCCGGTTAGGTGATGGCCCGGGGGGGTTTCCACTCGAGAAAAAAGGGAATCGATTCTCAAAAATTTTTGCTTAAAATACTCACCTATACATTAATATTTTTTACAGTAAACTTTGCAAGCGCAAAATATAAGTTTGTAATCGCAAAAAAAAAAACATTATTTTTGTGATATGACAACAAATTAACAACTTTCGGCTTTTTCCCTGTTCTTGTGCTGTGAGACCATTGCTTCTCGACACACAGGATTCTAGGTCAATAGAAAGTATCCTAAAGGTTTTGATTTACCTGCGAACTTGATTTAGCTTTTGATTGCGTTGGCTTAGATGTGTTTATTTTACAGGTTCAAGGGACCGCAGGCATAAATATTAGATGTTACTTTCAACTTGATATCTCCACGCGTTCTTGAGAAAAAGAGACTTGACAGACAAACGAACGGACAACAAAGTGATTCCATTTCCTATTTAGGAATGGAACCCTAAAAATGTTTCTTATATTAATTGGGCATAACAGTGAAACTGGTTTAGTTTCCTACTATCTTAATAAGATTCTCACAATATATCTATTTGCATTTATCTGAGTGCTCTCTATGTAATATGTACGCACCTAACCTTACGTACATAACCTTTCTTTTTTCTGTAAATACAGAAAAAAGAATTTGTAGTACCCGTGTTTTGGCACCTATCTTATAAACTTATATGCTTAGTTTGCATCTATGAGATTTTATAATTTTGCCGAGATTTATCATTCGATTTAAAAGCTACATAACATGGCTGTGGTTCACATTAGGGGGCACCGACTTATTCTTATGTAAAAAAAATATGTTACAGCTGCTACTTTATGCTACGGCCAACACCTTTCTTTTTGTAGTGAATGCCATGTTTCTGTATCTTCCTTTCTTTCTCGTAAAGCATTATAGCCTTGATATATGTATTAAAGCTATGTATTTATGTTCTTGTAGATAAAAACAATGTGATAATGCAACGGCTACGACTTGTCTATATCAGCAGCGTATCACGTGATTCGGGAGCCTGTTTCCGACGCCATCCACCACGACTATTTTCCCAGAACGAACTTGAGAAAAATAATTATTTTAATCTAAACTAAGTAGGTACCAACTTTTACGACTGTATAAACTATTTTCAAATAACTTTAATCACAATTGGGAGTTGCCTTAAGTTTTTATTGTAAATACTGAAAAGGTTTAAATTAAAAACATGAAATGATCCACTGTATACTTGCAAGCACTATATATATTAATTGACTGATAGGAATGATCGTAAATATATGAGTCCACAACTTCCTACACAACTCTAAGAACTAAAACATTTATAATCTCAACATGCTATTTGAGCCCGTACATTAAGATCTCTTAAATCTTCAGTCAAACTTGGATATGATTTACATAATAATGCACTGATGTCTCAGCCTACATGCAAATACAATGGACTTCATAATAAATAGATAAGTACCAGTTTAATACCTCTCACAAACTATTTAAAAACATCTATTTGTATTAATAATATTAATTCTTAATTCCCAAAAAAAATTACACAGTTATTACAAGAAAAAATTCAACAAACAATAATTCCTGTAAACAACCTTAAATTCTCTGACTCCCAAACTAGGTTTATAGCATATTAGAAAATCGGTATACATATATTCATACAGATGTTTTTAAATAGTAAGTATACTCGTAACACAAGTGTTCCCCGTTCCACGTAAGCAGTGAGCCCTTTTAATGCACGCTGGTGCGTCACGACAGTCCGCGTGTGCCATGAAAATGCATTTGTAATTCACGGACAATGACAATAACATCATATATTCATATCACCAAGTGAGAGGCAAACGGTAGTTGTAGACGCTCGCGGCGCAGAGACCGTCACGCTGCGGGTCTCACTGTCCCAGTCCAATCAGAACAAACCTATTTTTAACATCAGAGAACTAGATGTAATTTCAGTTTGAACGGGTAAGACAAGGACAGGAAATACCGCACAAAAGTATCGTTTAACTTCGGTTCTACTAAATCCAAATATTAGTCTATAGTTTCGTCTTATATTTAAAATATAATAGAAATCTTCAGTTAACGATTCCTTCGTTTCCACATACAACTGCCACACCCAAAAGCTGAATCGTTCACTTTATAGGCTACTACCGGTGCAGAAACTAATAAGATTAGAAAGTAATCAATACAAGAATAGTAACTACTTCCATTGCCATATAAATTTCAGCATAGGTAGTAGTACAAAGTTGAGGTTTGCTCGGTGAGCATGCCAGAAAGCGAATGGAGCGAGGCCTCGCGCCGCGACGTCGCACACTGCGTGCAGGTGACGGGGCTGCGTGCGGTGCCCGTGCCGAACAGTAACCCACGCACCTTGCTTTCACGGACACCACTTTGGCGCCCACGGGCAAATTCTCTCGAATGTAGATCGGGCCGTACACCGTGTGGTCCCACACGGGGGGATTGTTCGCGCGATCCACTACGTCTATCTGGACCTCCACGGTTCTGGACAAGGGCGGGAAGCCCTTGTCTTGAGCCATAGCCTCCAACTTGTACGTTTCTCGCTATCGGGGAAAGAGTCGATGGAAACAGACAAAACCACGTCGTTAGTAGTGTTAAGGAGTAGAGGTGCGGCGGGCCCGGAGACCCGCTGCGCCTTATACCAACCTGGCTTTCACACTGGTCACTACGGTACCCACTGTGACATTCTCTTTGATGTGAACGGGGCCATACGTGGTCATGTCCCAGATGGGGGGCTTATTGTTCCTGTCTACCACGTCTAATTCAACGTCCACGTCTGCGGAGGAGGGCGGGTCGCCTCTGTCGGAGGCGCGCACGCGCAGTCGGTACCTGTCCCGCTACAGATACACGGGTCAAAGGTCAGCGGGGAAAAAACAAAACATAACACAACTAAAATATAAACACATAAGTACTCATCGCTAATAAACAATCAAAATAATTTAAAAAATAAACTGAAGTATATTATTATGTTTCACTTCCACATTGCTATTGGCTGTTTGTACATATTATTTATTTACTTCACAGTAGAATGCTATTAAAGTAAAAGCTTACACTCGTCGTCTCACATCCAGTAAGCTAAATTAAACTTAAGAAGAATCAAGTACAACTTAGAGAAAATTGTAAGAATACGTCCGCTCACGTCGTCTGCTTCCACTCACAGGCACTGTCGCACTTACAGTAGAGTTCATTCCTTACTGTTGTAGCCAATATTAGATGGTGCAAGAAAAAAATGGAAATAAAAATATTTATCATATTTTACAAGTTTCGTCTGTACAATAAGGAGAAAGACAAACTGTACATTATAATATAAGGTACTTTTTACAGTAATCGAACTAAACTAGTATTAAAAATTAAAAAAATAACTCAACGAAAAGCAGGCAAATGCATGCAGCTCTGCATACAAGACATGGCGGAAAGGTCAGGTTTGTCATATGAATGGTTTGATGACCTCGTAATACTACAACGAAACGACACTCATTGAAATGAATATATTACAAACGATGGACGTTACGTTAAACTGTACAAATTTTGGATTCGAGAACGTTGCCCCTTTCACAGAAGGAATATGTCACAACTGGCCAGATGGCCAAACTGCCTTGGGAGCAATCTGACCATCTCAATTATTAACTAATATTATACAATTATATTAATATAGCACTGCTGCCCTGGAAAAAAGTCATAATTATAATGAGAATAATATGGCATACGATATCATATTGCATGAGTAGTCGTCTACGGCACGGCGAGAGGTGGTGCGAACGGGGTTGAACCGCTCCGCAACATAAAATCAGAGATTAGTAACAAAACATGTACATAATACATATAATACTGATAGGTATGTTAAAAGCGTAAGCTTCCCAAATCAATCAATCGATTAATTACAAAATAAACCTTGAAACTAGTTTGTGCGAAATATACAGAAGTGCTGTTACAGAAACTGTACATGTTTTAGAACTAAACATAGGTTTCAACGGTGAAATATTTACAGCAGTATTATCTCTGGTATAAGGTAAATATTATACACAAGTCGTATTCATCTGTAAGATAGTTAATGCAAGACGGTGCTGCGAAAATAATTCTTAACGAAGATTCAGTGCGGAGCCGACGCTGGCGGCAACTCAAACTAATTGTGCTGCAAGAAGAACAAGCCCCCGACGGCCGCAGCCGTTCAATGGACAACTACTCCTCACAGCCAGGATTAACTCCTCTTCACAGCAATTTACAGCAGCGGTTAATTTAGAACTATTTACATGTAAATAAACTTAAAGTATGTGCCAATTGAATCCTAAGGCCTGTAGGTAGCACTCATCCACCAAACTTTATGGTGAAGTTGATCCCTTTCATTCGTTCAATCTTGTCATTCGCTCTTACCGACTGATCGGTGTGTTATTATAAAGTAAAGCGTACTTACGTCGAGTGGCTTCTTAAGAACGATCCAGCCCGATTCGGGCTGGATCTCAAAATACTCTATATCAGCAGGATTATATGGAGCGCTCAATGTGTATACGATAGCGCCGTTATTATCGGCATCTTCGTCTGATGCCGATACTCTCAATATATTCGTGCCAATACTGGCGTCTTGTTTTACGTTCTCCACATATTTCTGGAAGACACATTACAATGATAGTCAACAATCACTGGGGATCGCTGAAATTCATGCAAACAGAATACTAGACGTGATTACATGCAATTTGTGCGCAATACTACTCGCTAATATATACAGTCACTATCTTGCTTACTTGTCTGTCGAACAGTGGTGGGTTATCGTTAACGTCCGTGATTTCAACAGTAAACGAACAAACACCTTCTAGGGAGGGCTCTCCCTGGTCTGTAGCTTTTACTGTTACCGATACAAATTTACCGTCATCACCTTCTCTATCGAATACTTTATTAGTAGATACTTCACCAGTTTCCTCGTCCACCGTGAATTTTGTTCCCTTTTGATTCGGCTGTTGCACTATTGAATATTTGACTTGACCGTTAACGCCTTTGTCTTCGTCCGTGGCATGGACTTTTATGACAGGACTACCATTAGGGGCCCCTTCTTCAACTTTCGGGAAATATGTAGGACAGTCTTTGAATATGGGTTTATTGTCATTTACGTCTGTTATGAACACGACTACGACAGCCGTAGAAGTGTGTATTGTGGCATCCCCGTTTACACAGCAAGCACCGTCATCCATAGCTGTTACATTTAATTCGTATTTATCTCTGTCAAGTGAAATTGCTTTGTTATGCAATCGGATGACACCAGTTATTTCTTCGATTACGAATTGGCCAGAACTCGTACCGCCACCGACGAATCCGAATCGGACGTTATCACCGTCTTTATCTGATGCAACGACTGTTGTGACGAGCGTGTTGGGACCCGCGTTTTCATCAACATTTGGTGTGTACACTTGCTGTGAGAATTTAGGTTCTTCGTCGTTCTTATTCTTCGTGTAAACCCTAACTGTAGCAGTTCCTGTTTTCGCTGGCTCTCCTTTATCTTTAGCGGTAACTACAAATTCGTAGTAAGCGTTGTTATTGTCGGCGTCGAGTTGCTTGTTATTTGTGATTATCCCGTTGGAGTCCACAGAGAAGTGATCATCTTAAAGTAAGCATAAAACACTTTTATTTATATTTATTTAACGCTATACATATAACTACTCTAGAGGGAGTGAACAATATGCTAATGGTACAGTCAATAGGGCTGTGTGTTAATATAATATGAGACTAAATTGAAATCATTTAGCTAACCAATCTTATTTTACCGACTACGTTAAAAATAAATGGTCCGAGAGGCAGCGTTGCGTTTTTATGGTGATTTCAGGTCGCTTTATTTTGTGTGTAGTCGATAGCTTAGAGATAGCTAGCAATGGAAACAAGCGTTAGCTACCAGTATCATGGTGGCTCTGGTTGTGAGACGATGTTAGTTATGTAACAAAAACAAACAAAAAAATAACTTATTTCAGGTCGTTTGAAAATTTGTACAGCAAATGTTTAAATGACAAAACTTAAAATTATTCAGCTGATAAAATAATGGTGGATTATACGCCAGCTGCCTATATAACCTCATATAAAAATATTTTCGAAACATCATTTCAGGTTCAATGGAACTTATACAGTGAACTTTTTATTTTATTAAAATAATAAAAACAAAGGTCAGTTAACTTTTTTTCGACATAAATAACATCGTCTCGCAACCAGGTCCACCACGAGTTTGGCAGCTGACGGTTGTTTCCATTGCTAGCTATCTTTAAGCTATCAAATACACACAAAATTAAGACTTGAAATCAACATAAAAAATTCCACGCCTCCCGGACTAAAAAAATCGAATAAACTGAAAGGATTCAAAGCTCCCCTGACTTAATATTATTTACGTATTAACGGGAATTAACGCGATCACGAAAAGGTATTACATACCTCTGACCTCCCCTGACTTAACGCTGATATAGAAATCTATTCATAAAAGTCGCTTGCAACGGGCCCTACAGCTTAATAATCATATTTGATTAGTAGACCTGGTTACACTAAACTGCTACGAGTATAATACTAAAGTGTTATAAGTGAAGCTTGTCCTTGATAAAGTGTAAATTCAGTAATTGTTAATGTATTTTTGTATTTAATATCTTTAATAAATAAGTATTTTGGTATTTATTTTTTATAAGTATATTTTGTGGGGAAGCCCGACTAGTTTCAGGCCCGAGAGGACCTTTTATCGAGAAAGGTGTGGCCGGTTATCGTGTATGCACGATATCTACGATATATACGATGAATGACGTTTTTTAAAACAATTATTATCGATGAAGTTTGCGAATTTTATGAAATATAATTTAGCCTGATTACTTTACAACAGCGACATCTTATGAATAACGAAACAAATTTAAATATAACACTAGCTGACGATAGTAGACTGGTTTTTAAATATGATTGGAACTAGTGAAGATTGGGTACATGTTTGTTAATGTCAGACAATCACCTGAGACTAAGTACTCGATTTCAGCGTTTTTTCCAGAATCAGCGTCCATGGCCTTGACTTTGAGGATGCTGGTACCGAGCGGGATATCTTCATCAACGTTGTGCGCTTGATAGTCGGGAAGCTCGAACTTGGGTGCGTTGTCATTCACGTCCGTCACACGAATTGTTAGCTAGAATAAGAAAAAGTACTAATATTTAATGCACGGCACGGCATGGACGATGGACCACAGCAGTTACGGAGTGGCCCGTCAAGATAAACTACAGATAACAACGAACACTAGCCCGATGGTCCGAAAAATCGTTAAGATGATGGTGACCTAATACAGCTTGCACAAGACCGCGAGAATGGACAAAAGACCTGAGAATTTAATTCCAAATCAAATTAAATGCAGCGTAAAACGGCACAAAAGCTTTGGAGAAAGTTACTGGAATACAAAAATCTTTTGAAAGAGCACAACGCCAATATTCACGTGTTTATGATACTAGATAGCCTGGTGGTCGAATTTTCTTTTTGTTTCTTTTCTTTTTTTATAATAATTACTTCACACATCTCACACACGGCCGTCTTATACCAAACTAGGCAAAGTCTGTACTATGGTAACCAGACTGTTGATAAACATTTATATATATTTCTAAATACATACATATTATAGATAAATTACACCCAGACACAACAAAATGGTCAAGCTCGTCACACAATTAATTGTTCTGGGTGGGAATCGAACCAATGACGTCTGGTTCAACAGTCAGGGTCACTAACCACTAGATCAACAGGTCAGTCAATTTCAACGATTAGTCGTATAAACTTTAAGTATTCGAAATATGACATTCTTCATTCTAGGGGTACAAATAAGGGGTAAGAAGAAGAGGATACTCTTCACGTATCAATAAAATTTATAATACTGCAAAATAAAACATGGCAAACGAGCAGACGGGTCACCTGATGATAAATGACTACCGCCGCCCATAGGTACCTCAACTCAAGAGTCACATTGCAACAACGTGCATTGTCGGCCTTTAAGTAGGCCACTCCCAAGTAGGGGAAGTGTGGAAGAGGGGAGAGGGGGGAGGGAAGGGTTACTGCCTCCAGTAACCTCACTCACGCGGCGAAAAGCAATGCAAACATTGCTTCACTGCCGGTTTTCTGTGAGGCCGTGCTACCACTTCTGTCGAGCCGGTCCATACGTGCCGAAGCATGGCTCTCCCACGATTAAACGTAAATAGTACATAGGTACCGTCATAGGACCGTTCCATGATTTTATGTAAATACATTAAATTATCCGCCTTAAATATGCTTGAACTTGATCAAATACAAAATAATTATTCATAAGCTCATCCTATCTAGTCCTAATGTTCGCCCGTTTTCAAATTATGGCGCAATTGAATATTTATTTTGTTGTGAAGAAACTCTGAATACTTTTTAATTTATTTTCTGCTAATCTAAATCTGGGCCAGTAGTGTTCCCGTATTAGATTTATCCCGTCTTAGATATCAGATTACGAGACAAGAACATATTAATTGTTTCAGGGGTATTAGCTGTTTCGATGCCGCTAATAATTTAATGGGTAACTCTCCATCAAAGGAGGGCAACGGGAATCCTATCGGGCTTGCAAGTTAAGGAATTACAACAATAAAAAAGTATTCAGTAGGTGAGGACAGATTCACTATTACAAGGAGGCTTGGAGCGCGCCTGGTACCAGTTCTCCCTTGAACCCGTAGCTTTGACTGCCGGCAAAAATAGGCTTAGGGACTGGGCGAGCCTCTTTAAAACATTACCCAGATGTTTGTCATACCATTAGGTTGGTAAACCAAAAGGTTGGCCTGTCTTATAGCTAGCGGTTAAGGACGCCTTTGAAAACTCCCCTCTGACAGTTTTCAAATTCCATAATTGCGTATTTAATTCGTAATGAAAATATAGGTATCATTTGTTTTTTTAATACTGCTCGTATTTACCTCAACAGAAGTCGAAAATCCTCCAGAATCTTCAGTAGCGGTCACGACCAAGGAGTACACGTGCGGTTGTCTGAGATCTTCGAAGTCCAGTTCCTTAGCTAGCTTAACAATGCCCGATGTCGGGCCAATGTTAAAGGTCCCCGCGCCCTGGCCTTGTGCTTTCAACGTGTAGCGGATTTCGCGATCGGCAAAAGACTTGGCTTTAACTGATATTATGCTGGAATAGAAGAAATGAGAACATATTTAAAATATACCACACGTATGTAAAACCTTACAACATTTAGATATTTACATGAAGACAAGGCCGTCTCATCAGCCCTTCGATATTACCTATTATTATCGTTATCAATGAAAGAACATTTATTAATAGCAGCAAAAATAAATCACATATGTATAAGCAATATCAAATACTGTCCCTTTTTATCGTCAGTTACAAAAAGCGAAGATTGGAGAAAATAAATTCTACATATTCTTACTCTGTACAATATGTACTTAATTAGGTACCTACAGTAAAAGATCCTTATTCGCGGCGGCAGGTCACGTTCCGTTAATTTGCAGCGACTACAAAAACCGTGAATATAAAATAATAATTTGTATGGGATTTTATATCATATTTCAAAATAAAATTTAAGGGGCGATTTTTAACAATATCAGTCTATCAAGAAGTATTTTCAGGCTTTAGTAATGGTTTAAAAAACTTAGTATTTTTTGGATGCTTAATTAAGGTATTGTTTCAAGCTCATGAGAATGACGACAAGCATTTTCCAAAACTAGAACGACCATAAAGTCTATGTTGTTATGTCGTATATTTTATCCTCGCGAATAGTGGAAACGCGAATAAGGGAACCGTTAATAAGAAACTTTCACTGTATACCGATGTATGTGATCAGTTTTCTGCTACAGTTTTAGTTCAATCAATCCATCAATTAGCCTATTGTAGTCGACTGCTGGACATATGCCTCTCCCAATATGCTCCAACAGTTTTAGTTTGTTCCGAATAAAATATTCAAAGCAACTTGTTAAACTTTCTTGCAAAAGCAATTCTGTTTATGGACATTCCGTGTTCGATTAAGATACAACCTAACCGAAATTATACTACATCACTAAACTTTGCCAAATCTCACCCGTAGGTATAAACAACTACAACATCTTAAAATCGATAAATTAATTTTAAGTCAGTTCAGATTATTATATGGTTGAACGTAAAAACCGAAAAAAATATTAAGTTTGTCTAAGTGATTATTAAAACCATCCTATAAAACAATTGCCGATACCTTCTCAAAGCGATGAACTCGCTGAGTTTACAATTATTAATTAAAATTAATTACTCTCTAAATTACAAGGTATGCAATAAAATATGTGAATTGTTATTATAGGTATTTAGTAAATAATTGGGATCGTTAACACGCTTTCGGACAAAGCGGTATTTAAACACGGGTATACCTCTGATGTAGACCCTCTTTCCTGCCTTAAGCTGAAACCTCGTCCGTATTGTTTCAGAGATCTAGGACTACTACACCCTTAGAAGGCGAAGCACTACAATTTGTCCTTCCTTTCAATCCTGTATCTTACTACGTACAATAAGATATGGATAAAGGATTATAATGGTTAGAATTTACTTACTCAGAATCTTTTTTCTGATTCTCAGCAATTTCAGCTTCATAACTTGGTAGATAGAACTGCGGCGCACGTTTGCCACCAACAATGCTAAGTCGCTCTTCGGGTGTAGACTGGAATCTTCTCTCATCGACGCGACCGTTCTGAAATTTTAATAATTTTATGTTAAATACGTTATGTTACGTTTTTTGCATATCTCATGAATAACATTGGAGCTCGAAGTTGAAATGACAAAAGAGCGGTGCTTTGTGCGTCACCATAACGCTACCTATGTACCTATTTATCGCCTGTGCATAAAAATTGTAACATAAAACTACTCAATAATCAATGTCAGCAGATAAATTGGTAATGGCCACTGAATAAATCCTTTTCTGCTGGTACCGCGTCCGCTGGACGGTGATCGGCACCAGTTGCTATTAAGTCGGAAGTTTAACGGTGTCTGGTTTAGATTTCTAGGTGTATTCGGCTACTGAAAGCGTCGTTTGGCCCTACTTTTTGAGTACATTTTGGAGTACATTTATAATCGATCAAATTCAAGCAGATACCTGCTACGCCTTTACTGTCTTAATCATATCTTGAACATTTTGCCATGGAAGACTGGGTATTGAATATATTATAATTTAATAACATAATTAAAGATAAAGCATAATGCAAGTGTCTTCTCCGTGTAGAGTAAGTGCCTCTGTGCAGACTGATATAGTAAGTTTCGTCAAAGTATAAAGTACCTTAACGTATGACTCATGTGCCATATGCATAAAATATTGAATTTCCAAACTAATTAGTTTAAGCTTAGTAACTTTCTGAGAACGAGCTCAAATACGAAGAAACATACATAAGTTATAAAGTATGTGCTCTTCATCCGCATAAGAAGCCCCAAAAGAAAATCTTACCTGCCTCGTATCTTAATTACTCTGGATAGTCTGGATATAAAAAATAAAATGTTACATGCAAGGTCCATTGAGACGTATTTAAAATATTCTGAAGCCTTATTTTACCCGAGTTTTATTTTATGGACACAAACGTCGAATGTAGTTATATTTTAATGGTTGCAAAGTTTTACTTGAATTTAATCTATCAGGTAAATTATTATATCTCTTTAATTATCATACGTAGGTACGCTTAAAACAGTGTATTAAACATAACACTACGTAGGTAGCATGAAATTACCTGATCTTCGGCTTTCACATAGAGTACGTACTCCATGTCCAATTGAAAAGGATCAGTTCCCCTGGTTCGTACAACACCCGATCTCTCATCAACCTCGAATCTTCCTCCAGTCCTATCTCTTACTATGAAGTAGTGAATATTGTGATCGGTGTCAGGATCCCTGGCTTGTAGAGTAAATACAGGGGTGTTCGGAGCTGCGTTCAGCTGCACAACAGTCTGCATCGGTAATGGTCGGTTGATGAAATAAGGCGGCTCATCGTTTACGTCTTTCACGTGGATTATAACGCGTTGGTTGTCAGTATCTGCAAAATATACACAAAATGACGTTAGAATCAATTGCTTGCTCGTTTCTGTTGGAAATGGCTACACGCTTTTTAATGTGTAGCCAGTTAGTGAACAAGAGAGGGAAATGCAGATCTCACTATGTTTGGGTTGCTTAGACCGAACATGTTCTTTTGTCTAAAAGTCTCTGTCAACCTGTAACATTGTCAGGTAGCAAACAGGAATGGAGACACCTATAGGCTGCCCGGGAGAGAATTTAGAAAATTACCAAGCAAAGCCTGTCTGATTTTGTAGAAGATATGTGACGTCGAACCCTCGGGAAGGCTTTAACCCATCGGGTGACAAATAAAAAATTGTATTACTGCGTCTCCCTCTAAATTAGGTTTAAGAATCAAATAAATTTTGAACACTACTTAGCAAAATATAAATTGGTTTAGCTATTTAGAGTGTGCAATAATGGTATCAAACCCAAAGCACTAAATGGATTAAGCAAATGGCTTTGCATGTTAGCATAATTTTTTATTTAATTTCCGCTAATAATATTCTAGTTCTCAGTTTTCGCTAAACGTGTTGAAACAATGGCTAGTTAAGTGATTTTTAGTACCAGCTAAGCTTCATTTCCAACAAATTCATGCAAAAATTGGTCACCGCATCTGCCGTTAAAAACATCAACAGTAGGAGCAGAATGCCAGAGATTAAGAGATACGGAAATTGTAGACTTTTTGCCGTGCTAAGTGCGGGACAACTCAGTAGTTTATACAGTAGCATACCTATACGTTAACTTTACTAGTGTTTCAAACAGCTTTAAATAGCTGGGCTTGAACCATACGGTGTAAAGCTCTAAGCACTAAGTACATTTATAATTTTTAAATATTTTTGTTAGAGATCTAACAAAAATTAACACTTTGAACACACAGAGAAAATTAATAGACAACATAAATAGAAAATAATAAAATTACAGCAATACTACGCATAATCTGTATTATTCTGTGTAATACTTACATTTCAGTGCAACTGCTCGGTTAGCGTGTAAAGAAAATGGGTATCAATTAATGACACGTTACATTGATAAGATATAGTTTGTTTATTGTAAAGTAAATTAATCCTAATAAATACTTATATAAAAGGATGGCACATTAGAAACCACCACTTCATAAATAATTACTTCGAAGGTCGAATAGGGACATTAATCCAGCAAACATGGACACAACAAAACGGCGTTTACATTGGAATACAAAGATCACATGTTATCAAACATAGCCCTTAATGCTCCATACGGTATCCTTTTTGTACGATAGGATTTTCCTAAATCCTCGGTATAAATCCGCAGTTTGCTGTAATCCCATTCCGCGGCTCTAGTTTCGGCTGTGGTTTCACACACAACAGAACGGTGCAATACATTGACCCCTGAACGTCTTCTTGTTAGGTTAATATGATATAAGATACCTCAGAACAACGTAATTACGCATATAAGCTCTACATCGATGTAAAAAAAATTTTTATTACTTTTTTAAATGTGGTAATAGTCCGAATAAGGTTATCAGGTAAAGGAAAAAGGGAAAACCTGTCCGGAATACTAGGAAATCGTTATGCTTTGCTGTACGTTTACCCAATGTCATGAATAACAAATTTATATAATAAATAGTAACGTGGTTGTAATAATAAATAAAGAAATATCACAAAGTCACACAAGCATATATCAATACACAAAAAAAAACACGTGATTAATTACTTTACGCGCTCACATACCTTCGTACAACAGTAGAGTAAACGAGTAACTGATCTCCGCTTAATTTTGACACACGAGCGATGTTTTAATTGTTCCGTGGGATTTAACATTACGATAAATTTGAGTAAGATTTCAATGAATAATCCTGCACTACAGAATAATCTTACCCTGATTGACTTGAACAAAGCAGTAAATATGTTACTGTTGACGCCTAGAATGCAGGAGACATAAATTGTTACTTCATTGGCTCACTTGAATAGTCACTTTAAGTGTAAAAAACCTAATACAATCCCATTAATATTATAAATGTGAAAGTTTGGATGGATGGATGGATCTTTGTTACTCTTTCACGCAAACCGATTGCGAACCTACTAAACCGATTGCGATGAAACTTGGTATGTAGATAGCTGGAGACCTGGATTAACATATAGGCTACTTTTTATCCCGATATTCCCACGGGATCGAGACTTACGCGGGTGAAACCGCGGGGCACTGCTAGTATCTTAATAAATGCAGGAGCAAAGTGTAAAATTTATGCATAGTTTACCTATGAGTAAAGGGACGTAAAGGGTCCAGCAAGTGCCAAACAGCTTGTTCCTTGTGACAGCTTAAGCATAAAGTAATGGGTCAGTATGACAATAATATACGATACGTTTAAGTCTGAAAAGGTTTAGCCTTAACGGTAACACACGAGTAGATAGTACGTATCCGTTACTACCGTTACTACAAACCTTAGATTAATTTATATACCTAGTTATGTAGCCTATGTTTGTAGACTTTACTACTAGAATAGGGCTGAATAATTGTACCTAATCCCTAATAACACCTAATAGCCTGAAATGAGCATAACAAAAGAAGTAACCACACTATTTATTCTTTGGTTATCTTACGAGTGAATAATACATAACAGCCTTTATATTATTGTATGGTAGCATATTTGTTTAAAACTTATTCCAACGTTCAAATGGAGTATTCGTGAATAATAACCAACTCATTTCGTTAAAACTTTTGTTTACGCGATAATCTTCAAAACAAAATCGGTATCACATAATTCAAGTTACTCTTCATAACAACAAAGAGGGTGTAACTGGCTATGAGAATTTTTGTGGGTACCTAGACAAACTCTGGACCATTGCCAAATATCTAAAGCACATGTTCTGTATATAGTATATTGATGTATAGCCTGGTGATATTTGTTTTGAATGTGTGCCACCTCAAATCTGTTCGCTTTTCATTTACTTTCCAAACGTGCAACGCCCAGCAGAAAACACAATACTGTTTTGTTCGATTTATCGAATGTTACGATTGTAGGTCTGCTGAATAAACACCCAGACTGTTGTTATAACCTGTGATAAATATTTTCCTTAAATTACGTAACACTTTTTTACTCCAAGAATAATAATCTCAAGTTATCGAAAACTCGTTGACAGAAAGTAACTTAAGCTCGAAATCAAACAGTTGACCCGTTCTGGCTTGGTGCCAATATCATAAAATATCGAGATAAAAACCCCTTCTGAAAAGACTATTTTGTCAAGTAGGAAGCAATTTGGTTAAATGCTATAAACGTTGAATTCGCAACTTCAAAACACTCAAGAGACTCAATAAAGCATTCATTTGAAATTCTTGCCAGTCGAGGCTAAAATAATATGATACATTAAATTTTCATCTCTTGATTGTTGAGAGAAAGAGGCATAAATGACACTCGTCGGAAACCGTGAAATATAGGAGGTTTTAACACGAGGTGCAGGTGTAAAGTGGGAGCAGGTGGTAGGATGGGAGGGGTGGTACCAATCCCATACCAACCCAGCACCCGGCTCGTAGAGCGCATGCGTACACTACGGCGGCGTGTTTTCCTCGTGACCATGCACAACCGTGTCACGACTGAGTTTATAGTTCATAGTATTTTTACAATAGCCAAATGACATAGTACAAACATGTATATCCAATCACGTTGGCTGTAAATTTAGTACAGCAAGAAATCTTTAATCGATATATTCCAATAACCATAGCAACGATAAATGCTAATAGTTTTGAGACTGCGAGAAAAATGGGAACAGATCACGCGACGGTTATCTTTCAGGGTTCATAGTGAAAGTTTGGATCGATTAAATAAGTTAGTCTGTTGACTGTTGTTTATTAAACAAGTTATATGCATAGCTATGTATTCGACAAAGAGTATTTATTCAGTCTGAGTAGAAATGCACATGCAAAGTATATAACTCGTAGAGTGTTCAATATGAGCGCAATGCCGCTGCACGAGCCAGACAATGGAATGGTGCAACTTTAATAAGTTAGACAAGGTGCGACGAACGCGAACGTAACGCCAACCTTGATCTACGAACATCATCTTTTCATTCACTACATACTGAATCACTTTTAATATGTAATATTTATTATGATTACACGTTATAGCAGTTAATGTTTATAACCTCAAATCTTTAATCACAAAAAATTAGATAATTAAGTATCACATATCTATTTTTAGCTAAGTATATGTGAAAGTGTGATGTGATTTAAATGTCTGTTGATTAAAAAGTAGGTTCAGACTTTTTGTAGATTAGCTAACCCAAATATGACATCGATGTTAATATAGTGTTATATGAAAGTTCTAATATAGATTTTTATTTTATTGATAACCCAACTGATCCCTTAATTTTGCATTCTGCGCACCGGCTCGCGGCTACCTTCTTTCGGGGCTAACTTCGTTTGGGGATTGCTGTAAATACCCTTTTTTCACAAACTTCAAACATTAAATAACCTATTTTTTATTTATAGTGTACGAAATAAGCTTATAACTTTAACTGAACTATAAAGAATTAAAAAGAAGTCCTGTCCATAATCATGAACTACACGCCTTACAGCCGCCATATTCAATTATTTTCAAAAAAATATAGCCAGTCTCACTCGGGACGACGTAAGGCTTCTAACGATAACCCATACATTCAAATCTGTTCAGACATTTAGAAAATATGTTGGAATAAAGACACATACATGCATGAACCCTGAGAAAATTACATTTCTTTTTTGGGCAGTTTAACTTGATAACTATCAACAAACGCATGGCCTGATGATTATATTACCGTTAGCAGTAGCAGTGATGTCGCTTTCTCGATGGTAACCCTTTCTCCTCCCCTACCATAGAGCAATAGTGAGTAGCGAGCGACTGCACTCACAATCACAAAAAAACTTTACCCAGTAGTGCGGGTTTACTAATGTCTTCTGTACGGTGGACATTATGATTTTCGAATGGAAAAGCTGTCCTGCTTCCTCATATAAAATAAAAAAGCCTTTTATTGCTTGCATTTTACAGTAATCTCTTATTCTTCTCTATCTTTATCTATCTAGTTTTCTTATTTTAAAATTATTAACATAAAATCCCATTACTAATTTTCTTTTAATGTTATTATGTTTTCTTGTTTTACCAATTTTTTTAAGATATTTAAGTTGTAATTAAATATAATTAGATAAATATTAAATTAAATAATGTGGTTTGCAAGAATGCTTCCTCATATATATAGTACTTGCGGCTAATTCTTTTCTGAATTTTTAACCCATAATTAACTGGTATAGCTTTGCATTTGGCAATATTTGAACATAGCTAACTACCTACACGTTTACGCAATGCCGTAACGGTCAATCCATGTCAAGTGGTTGACCTATGTTTGCTTATCGAGACCTTCGATGTGTGGAAACGTACCTTCAATGTAGGGGAAAGCCATTGATCTCGGTTGTCACGGAAACATATATAACCGTCAATACTATAGCGGTGATTACATCCGCCGTTTTAACAAAACTTAAGAGATTTAAATATTCTTAAATTTCGTCATGAAACTTGTAAAGTTTTATACCTCTGCTTTAAAAAGTACTGCAGATTATTTTCATTTTATGGATGATTATTATGTACTGAAGTGTTAGCAAAGCAGATAATAACAATAAAAAGTAATTCCACATAGCATAAGTTATTTTTTTATAAATTTTCAAAGTTGTACTCGATCACTAACCGTCACTAACCACTAGACCAACAGGCCAGATGGCCTGTTGGTCTAGTGGTTAGTGACCCTGACTGCTAAGCCAGAGGTCGTGGGTTCGATTCCCACCCAGGACAAATAATTGTGTGATGAACACGATAATTTGTTGTGTCTGGGTGTAATTTATCTATAATATGTAGTATGTGCAGTCTGGTTACCATAGTACAGGCTCTGCCTAGTTTAGGATCAGACAGCCGTGTGTGAGAAGTGTGGAGTTATTATTATTATTATTTACGAAAAAATTAAAAGTAAAATTACTCGAAAACGGTTGACATTTGCATAGAATTTAATGGGGGTCAGTTGGTTGCAAATGACCTCCTCTGCATCCCTTTGATAGATTGCCGACATATTACTAGTAACCCTGTATATAGCCTGACCAGGAAAATAAAGAACATCACCATGTAGCGGAAAGCAAATGGAACCAATTTCTTTTAATGGCAAGAGTAACTAATATCATTAATAGATGTCATCATTGTTTATTGTTGATATCTGTCAAAGTGAACGGCGTGGTTTATTTTGGAGTCTGTGAGATTTTTATGTCGTAAAATGCAAAAAAAAAACTTATTAAACTAAACTATTTATCTTCGTGTTATAAAAGTGGTTAACAATGTATTTAAGTTTTTGTAGAAAAAAAGCTGAGGGATTGGACTATATTTCTCTAAAAAGATTTGGTTGTTAATATTCACAATGAAAATTGACTATTGGCCTTAATATCTTATATATAACTTAAACCCAATCGAAATTTTAATTTGAGGTATTAGTACGGTCAAAATGCATATTCAAGGTTACAATCCTTCGTATAGAGCTGAAAATGGATACGAATGTTGAGAAAACCATTATAAATGCAATGTGAGAAGTCCCCATAAATTCCACATCTGCTGTTGCAAAAAAATTAGTGAAGCTTGAAGATGAAGACATGCTTTGAACGGGATTTTTTTTTTATATTATAGGGGGCAAACGAGCAGACGGGTCACCTGATGGTAAGTTACTACCGTCGCCCATGGACACCTGCAACTCAAGAGTCACAAGTGCGTTGCCGGCCTTTGAGATAGGAGTACGCTCTTTTCCTGAAGGCGACAATTTGTTCCATAGATTGGTAAGGCAAAAAAATTCTGGAAAACCGCACAGTGGTGGATTGCCAATTATCCAGGTGATGGGGATGAAAGTTTCATCGCGTTAACCGATGGCGAAACGTTGCGGCCGGTATAAGTCCGAACAATTCCTCGGAACACTTCCCATGATACGTGCGATAGAGAATGCAGAGTGAGGCTACATCTCTACGCAACGCCTAGAGGTCAAGCCGTCCTGAAATATCCTGGCAATCGATGATTCGAGTCGCTCTCCGTTGAATGCTGTCAAGAGAGAGAAGCTGATATGAGAACAGTATTCCATATGCGGCGGAACCTGCGCCTTAAAAAGTTGTAGGCGGTGGGCCGGGGTGAAATACTGTCTCGATCTGTTGAGCACACCAAGCTTTTTCGAGGCTAATTTGGCCTTACCCTCCAAGTGACCGTGGAACTGGACTTCGCTCGATATATCGACGCCAAAGATTCCGATGCTGGCTGTAGCAGTCAGGGAAGTGCTCTTAAAGCGAGGTGATACGACAAACGGTATCTTTTTAGCGGTGAACGCGCAAACCTGTGTCTTCGTTGGGTTAAATTGGACTAGGTTGAGTCGACCCCAATCCGAAACTCCATGTAAGGAGGCTTCGATTTCGAACACAAGTTTGGATCGACTCTCAGTGACGTTTTCCCGAGAAATGTTAACGCAGCCGATATACAAGGCATCACTCGTACTATCATCGGCATAGCAACTTATATATGATAGCACACAGCCTTGTGGGACAACAGCATTCACAGACTTGAAGTCGGAGCATGCACCGTCGACAACGACCTTGATGCTTCTGTCTGCGAGAAAACTGGTGATCCAGTTGCATAATTTCTCCGGAAGCCCATAGGAAGGAAGCTTCGAGAGAAGCGCTTTGTACCAGACCCGATCGAAGGCCTTCGCTATGTCCAAACTGACTGACAACGCCTCCCCCTTGCTCTCGATCGCCTGTGCCCAACGGTGAGTCAGGTATACGAGAAGATCACCAGCTGAACGGCCCCGACGGAAACCGTATTGGCGGTCATTGAGTAGCTGGTGGTCTTCTAAGTACCGAAGGAGCTGGCGGTTGACAATGGATTCCATTATCTTGGAGAACAAGGTGGATTGAATGTTATTTATTATTGTTACACATTGTATACTTGCACATAAGTAAGTTTATAAAAGAAAAGCTTCGTTGAATAAGTCCGAAATTAAAAATGTTTTGTTTGAATTACCAATGGTTCCCCATAGTATTAGTTCATAAGGTTATGTTTTACCATCCATGCAAATTTTTAACCCCCAACGCGAAAAGGAGGGGTATTATAAGTTCAACGTATGTATCCGAGTATGTATGTGTCTGTCTTTTGCATCACAGCTACTAAACGTTTGCCAATTCACATGGGTATGACTATACTTAGTGTTGCAATAAAAAAGGCAATTGAGGCGCCTCTAGACCAGGATTTTTATTTTTCTGATCAGGCTATTACCTAACATAAATTCTGTTTAGTTGTCAGAACTAACATAACGTTTTAGCTGTTTCCAATCGCGATTTCGTGTGCAACTCTTTTCACTTATACCATAAGATTCAAAGTAAAATGATGAGAGCAGGTTTGGGTTTTGAATCCATCATAGTAAAAGTAGAAAACGAACTTCTAATGATGAAATATTATAAATTAAATGATGAATGTTCATGTAAGTGCCTACCATTTTGGCATGCGGGTTGTGGGTAGACGCTTTTACTATTAACTAAACTACGACGAAGGTCGATCACGGTACGAGTTTTATTCCTTTTATTTTCTTGTTTGGAATCCCATGGATTCGTAGATGAAATTGTAGATTTTTTGCTTGTGTTATGAATAGATATGAATATTTTCAGCGTATGTATAGTACGAACCCACAGACCCTTGATTGCGAGATTGACGGATTTCCCATGTTACTGTTACCACCGCTTATAATCATCTAAAAAATATTTTTTAGAAACAAGTAAAGATTATTATTATTTATCTCCAGATATAAACATTATTATCTATCTGTAGAAGTAATTTATAAATTATCACTATATATATATTTTTAATATTCATGTGGGATCACCTGCTAAACCAAAAAAGAATCAAGTCAATCGTCTAGGAAATCTCAGAGTAAATGGTGCTTTTTATATAAGATAGATACATATTTATCAAAATTATACGTAGAAACAGTTCAGTAGATACTTTTTTTCTCATTATTATTACCTGACACTTTTGACTGACACTGACATTCTCCGTGAACTCATAAGTATTAATTAAGTACTTTTTGCTAGCACCATAAAATGATTTAAATTTGATTGAAAGACTGCCTAGAGGGACAGTCTTTCAATACCCACGCACACACACGCACACACGCACACACACGCACACACGCACACACACGCACACACACACACGCACACACACACACGCGCACACACACACACGCGCACACACGCACACACGCACACACACGCACACACCCGCACACACGCTCACACACACACACACGCACACGCACGCACACACACGCACACGCACGCACACGCACACACACACACGCGCGCGCACACACACACACGCGCACACACACACACACACGCGCGCGCACACACACACACGCGCGCACACACACACACGCGCACACACGCACACACGCGCACACACGCACGCACGCACACGCACACACACGCACACACACGCACACACACACGCACACACACGCACACACACACGCACACACGCGCACACACACACACACGCACACATACGCACACATGTATGGAAATTAGGTATAGAAAGAAGAAAACAATATTTTGGGCTGATTTTTCGTCAATACCGCATAACATTTTTTTTCCGTTTGTTCTGTGTATAAGAACACGTAGAGGTATCAAGTTAAAATGTATATATTAAATACTTTGGTAAGAAGCTAAATCTCCAGGTATCTACAAATAAAAGAAAAAACCCTGAAGAAGTTTGTTATTGTGTATGTAATTACAGTACATTATTTATAATCGAAAATAAAAATGACGCCATGGTCAAACCATTTGATACATAGGATTATTTTTCATCTCCTTCCATGGAGCTACGGGTATATTTACTATTCCTACTATTAGTCTACATATATTATCTCTAGATTCTTTTTACTAGCAAAAACACAACACAAGACAAACAGTCGGTGGGCCTCCCTATTTTTTTATAACTACATATGCAAAGCAAAAGTAAAAGCTTTCGTTCCCTTTTAAAAATATTCTGTATCCTTTTATTATGACAAAAATAGACTCAATGCGAGCTTATAAGGTTTACGCTAAATATATGTTTTTAAGAGAAATTACTGTCACTTTACCTGCTCAATTCAAAGGGAAAACGATATATTAGAGGTGAAATGAAAGAAAAATTATTAATTTATTCATATAGGTTACAATGAAAGCCACCTATGAAAGTCAAAATTTCCATTTACTTTTAGCACCGTGTTCGCCAACGCTATAGGCCAAGCCTGCGAGAAAAGAACACAGAAATAGAAATACAATATTGTATTTACAATAATTTAAGCGTGTTTTATTGATTGGAAACCTCCGTGAACCACCCCGCCGCCGAGTTGAACCAGTAAATGTGTTTGACATGAGACTTATTGCTGGGCGGCATACAAGCAAGACGGTGCCAAGCCACGCACTTTGAAACATTGATGAGAGCTATTTGGCGCGACGGATGTGAATATTTGTACGACATTTGTCTTTTTCCAATTTAAATAAGCACTTATGTATTTTTATCCGTGTTTTGAAATTCATAGTACATGGCCATGCTATACCTAGTTTGTTCTATTATCACAAATATTTTACATATTACTCCTAGCATGTCCTGGTCACCATTTCTGGCGGCGCAGTACTCTTTAGCGCCTAGCGTCAGGATACGCGTGACAGTGACGGCTTTCGGCTTGACGTTAGAAGTTATTGCCAAGCTGACCACTGCCTCCGAAACAATCCAAAGATACGAGTCAACTTGCTCCGCTGAGTGAATTTTTTCAGCGAATTAGGTACTATACCTATAGTGTATTACTGTTTTCCACTGGTGAATGGGAGCAACTCCGTGGGGAATAGGTAGTCGTTGCAAGTTTTAAAAGTAGCCCCTATCGATCTACTGTAATACCATCGCCTGAAATGCAAGACTTAGGCTACGGCAAGCTAAGTTTTTTTTTGTGAGTTAGGCAAACGATCAGACGGGTCTTCTGATGGTAAATGACTATCGCCGCCCATGGGCAACTGCAAATAAAGAGTCAAAAGTGAGTTGCCAGCCTTTAAGGTATGAGCAGGGGAAGGAGGGAAGAGGGGGAGAGTTTTAGTCTCTAAAGAAAATAATACAGATATAGTCACAAGCACAAAGGAGACCGCCAGATTTCGGTTTAAGCGACATCAGTTTCAAATAATAATAGTAGTAATAATAATAGTAATAGTTTTCTTTTGATCTGGAATAAACATTGCTGAGAACCCGGTAGTGGCCAGTAAACTTATACTAAAAAAACTTTTATAAGTATTTATATTGACTCAAAATGTACAAACAAACAAATGTACTAATATATGAAGCTGAAGAGTTTGTTTGCTTGAACGCGCTAATCTCAGGAACTACTGGTCCGATTTGAAAAATTATTTCAGTTTTAGATAGCCCATTTATTGAGGAAGGCTATAGGCTATATAACATCACGCTACGGCCAACAGTAACGGAGCAGTGATCATAAACACAGGTGAAACTGCGGGGATGGCTAGACTACAATATAATTGGCTCGTATGTGTTGCATATTAAGAAAAAACCGGTCCCGCAGCAGGCCCGCAGAGGTAGATTTCGTGTTTTTTTTTATTTTTATCTCAAAAATATGTCGGATTAAAAACTTTTCAGTCTACATTGTAGAGTAAAATAAAAAAAAATATCTTTTAGTTTACAGTTTCGGAGCTACGAATTTTTTTTCAAGAAATTTTGGTTTCCCCCAAGTTAAGGATGGAATCATTTAGGATTAATATTAAAAAATGTTCTTATTTACTATGGGCGTTCGATGTTTTTATCTATTATTAAAATCGCAAAACACTTTTGAGATGAGCTTACAAAATCGTGTACTGAAAACAAACAAAATGACAGATATTACTCAAACTTCGCGCCTATATAGAAAACAGTTGTGCCAACTTAACCACAAAAAAGAATTATTTAAATTGAATTTGGAATCAGAATTAAATTATCAATTCTCTTCCCTCCCCTTTTTTGACAGAATATGTATATACTTCTTTGATATGTGATGGTCTCGTGCGGCATTAATACACTAAGATTTCTCTATCATTTCAATTATATATAAGAACGAATGAAATTTGATTTTATAAGAAGACGTTAAGATTCAAAATCGTGCATGGATAATTACGTACAAACACAGGTAGCCCATTCCGTAAAATGTGAAGAGTCACTCACGTTTATCCATCATACACATCAACATGACGCGTTTTCACTGTCAAGAGAAAGTATTGTCAATGGTGTTCCTAAACAAAGTAATGTTGTTATTTTTGTAAGTACTGACATACAAGGACATATCAAAGTCATCATCATTATCATTATCAAACATCTGCCCTCCTCCTCACACACGTCTGCAATATGTCAAGGTGCAACCTCTATCAATGCGGAGAAAAATAAGTGATGCTATGCTCGCTTGCAAACTTTAAAAAAATAAAATGGACTATCCTTAGCTGCTTGGCCTCTTTAGACCCGTGCACCCCAGCAAGGTAGCCAAGACATAGTATAACACCTTTATGTACACCACAAAGAAGAACGGTGCTTGGGGCAAACTCACCTATATCACAGATTACTAAGTAGTTACTACCCTATATGCAGAATGTGTAAAACTCTGAACGAATTTAGTGATGTAGTCGATATTCACCTAGACAGTTTGAGCAAAATATGCAGAGGTATCATTGTTAATTTTAAGTAGATTAAATCATTTAAGGTGATAATTCAATTTAGTTTCAATAATTTGACATGATATTTTAATTCATCAAATATCTTTATTTTCATTAATGTTTCAAACTTTGTTGGGACGACGGAAAGACGTGGGAAAGACGCGGAGGATGATGATGAGTTTATATTTTTTAAATATTCCAAGTACAAATTAATTGTCATTATTTATAATGTGACTGTCTGAAACTTGATCGCACATTTTTTTCTTTTTTCAATTGTAATCAAATCTTATTAACTTAAACGAGCAAGTCTTGTATGTATGTATTTATATTTCGGGTATCTCGGGTTGATAAATGTTGTATACAGATACAGTTTTACATTTAAAGTTCAACTGCATAGTTGTATTTCCTGTAAAAACGCAATTTTACAAAAAAAATTAAGATTTTACAAAAAAGCGAAGCTCGGTCTCCCAGGTACTATCAATGTTATATAATTAAATTAAGTATTTAAAGCCGTATCAAATGAGTGTAGTGTTAACCTGTAATTAATCGTTGCACTGAATTATGTTTCTTTAGTCAGTAAATTCTGATCAATGTATTACTGGTACTATTATGTATTCTGTGGTATTAGTTTACACCAACCAACAATTTTTTACACAATTGTTGGTTGGTTGGTTGGAAAATAAATGTTTGATTTGATTTGACCTAATAAATAAATTCTGACATTAGACATCACATAGACTAACAACTGAACTAGGTTTAAATACTAATTAATTTTTTGCTTTTGGGATGGTGCTAGTGACCGTATGAACCTTAATTTTTCGTCTTATTAACCGCTTTATATTACCGGTGAGTACTTACAAAAATATATTAAAAATTTCTACTTTTTACTTTGCCCGCTAACTTGATCTTGCCCTCGGCTATTTTTCTATCCTTCGGAAGCGATACTTTATCCTGGGTGAAAAGTAGCCATTTCTATAGAGACAACATTAAACTGATGATAATGATGAATGATGATCTATATATATATTACTATATATTATTATATATTACTTAGAATTTTTACAGAAATCAACGACAATACAATTATTTAAGGAACGCAATATTTATAATGTAATAAAAGAAATGACTTCAACCAGATTAAATAATAATACGACGTCGATTGCAAAAACATCCTCAAACTTTTGCTCGTGTGAAAATCGGCTTTTATGTATAGTTATATGACACGTGTGTAGTCTGCTATTGGTTTAACATTCAAATTCAATAGCAGTTTTACCGTTAGCTTACTCATTATCATTGTTATTAATGTTAAATGCCCATAAAGTTTATATCAGTTAAGAAATAATTCGTTTTACGTGAAAGTTTTCTACAAAAAATCTGAATATCAATTACTTAGGATGATAGAATACCTTTACAGCTTTTTAACGCACAAAACCCAAAATATACAGAATAAAAGAACATCTAAATCGTTAAAAATTAATAATTTGTTACTAGGATTTTTATAATAAAAGAAGACATGAAATATAAAGTCAGAATACTTAAGAGAGAAAAATATATTAAACGGTTCGACAATTGTTCAAAACTGCAATCATTTATACTTTAAAGGGGAATTTATGGAGTTGGTAGTAATTAGTGGTTTTAAAAAGAGACGCAAGATATCTGAATTGCTACATTACACTAAATCTTTTAATAAAAATCAAGTATTATTACGCGAATTCTTTTTTGTTACCCTTTTACAACATTACAACAACAATAAAGTAAAAGGAGTCCTTTGATCGTTAAAAGGAATTTAAAGTTTCCTTTGCCCTCTGTCATAATATTTAAGGAAAGATTTATCATTCTTGATAAGGACGACATTAATGTAATTTATATAATAACTTAATGGACATCTATTGTTTCCTACTTCATATTTCAACAGTTTCACATCGACATAAATTAACTTCAAATTACAGTCTCCCCAACAGCGGAGTACTTACCTCATGTGTCAGAAACGTATGGTTAATGCACACGTTGAAATTTATCCTCAAATTCTGTTTCAAATTTCAACTTCACGTGAACTTTTTTGCATAGTAATCAACGTGCGAACGAGTAAGTATATCATGAACATTGACAACCGGTCTAATACTGATGTGTACTAGGAAGTTTAGAATTTATTTCTATTTAACGCACTTTAACACTCTGACTTTAAAATCCACTCATGTGGCTAGTGACACGTACATATGAAAAATATATTTACAAATTCAACAAGATCTGCAGTAACTAGAAGGAAATAAGTGGGAGATGGACTCTGGAAGATGGTTTCAAAAGAATTTCGGACCCTTGTAAGTTATTTTGCATTCTAAAACTGTACATAGTACTTATATTTATGTCATTGTTAGTAGTAACAGTTAATACTTCTTGAAGTCCCAGTATAATACTTTTTAACAAAATAAATATGCTAAAAAATACGATAAAGTGGTGGTTTCTAGTATTTATTCTATTCCATACCAATGCTCGCTTCAATCATACAGATGGACTCGACCGTTACCTGAAAAAAGATATAATAAAATAAGTTATAACATTTTAAACAAAAAATCCTATTTTAAAAGGACCGGGCGTTGGGCGCTGTGTAAATATTTCTCTGCATTTACGTAATAACTCGCAACGATAGCATAATTCAAATCAGCATCGTCTTTTGTGTCGCCGCCCAAAGCTCCACGGTTAGCGAACTACCTACTCGCGCAATTTACAGTACAGTTCAAGGCAGACAATTGCTTTAAACTATACTATATATTTTAAGCACTAGCAAAGACTACTTCAAACCCAAGGGGATAGAATTTTTCTTTATGAAGGAGTGGGCAGAGCTTGCCACGTAACTACATTTCACCAAGTTTTGACCCCACGTAATAGAGGCGATCCTACCGGACTCTGAAACGCTACTGAGAATTTCCTGACAGAAAAATACAATTTTCGGGATCCTTGCTTTAAGCCAAAACATAAACGCCAACGGAATATAGGATATATATAGCTTTATAGATATCAATTAAAACAATTGTCTTTTTAATAGACACGAACATCATAGAATCAGCAAACATAATGCAACGATAAATAATATATTTGGCACTTGTGACTCTTGAGTTGCAGGTGTCCATGGGCGACGGTAGTCACTTACCCTCAGGTGACGCGTCTGCTCGTTTGCCCCCCATAATATAAAAAAAAAACTTACATTATAAGTAGTAAATATCATCAACGCTTAAACAATTTTTGAAACTGTTCAAAACAATCGGTGAACAGGTTGAGGAACCAAATCTTTAAGATCCTATATATATTAGAATAATCCTATGCCATTTATCAGAACGGCTTCTGTTTAAGACTTTTATGGGAACTTTTTCTGCAAGAAAAACCCCGATTTCACTTTGTCTACGATTCGAACGGAGAACAAAGTTTAGCAACTTGAAATGCTTGATCCTATTATGCTAAGTAGCGGTACAAATAGACCGTTCTTTGTCATTTATTATTTTAAATTGGAAATCCTAAACGTTTTTATCGTAATGTATTTATATGCCCATCGTAACAAACACATACAGTTAAGAACTCAGAAAGTGTTTTATGCTATAAAGATGGCAAACAATACTAATGATAACTATAAATAGTGTCAAAATCAAAGCTCACAAGGTCAGATGTGCCTATCCCGGTCTCGTTAACAATTGTACATCTCTCCACAAAGAGCTCCAGAGTTTCTACTTACTATCAAGAATAGTACTAATAGTAATTAGACGTCATTTGCATATTATTCCTCGAAAGTGAGATTAGGAAGGCCGTGGTTTATTAAACAAAACATATTCTCTAAAACCGTTAAAGACGTTATCACAACTAACTAAAGTCTCTAATAAAAAAAGAAGAAAAAGATTATCTAGTTTGATCATTCTAACGCTATAGGTAATGTTGATCGGCATTTCGCCACTTGCAAGGCGATAAAATTTATTACTAAGCAAGTATGTCCGGTAGCGCGCATAACTGTGCCATATGTCACTCACTAATAAGAGTTAAAATCTCGATCAGTTCTGTACAATTGAAATAACACTGTTTCAAATATACATCTGACTTCCAAAAAGGAGATCTAACTTGACGTGCTTTTTATATATTTACAGTGTTCATTTTTACAATTATTTTATTACGTTATAATTTATGTATATATACTACAATGTATACGGGTATTAACGCGATCACAAAATAGGTATTACATACCTCTGAATTGCCTGACGTTTGTTACGTTTATGATGTTGCCGTTTTTAATCATTTGTAGGTATATAAATTTGATCAAGACGTGATGAACTTGTGGCGACTTCCACATACAGTAAAAAACATACTCCAACATCATCTACAACCTACTAATCCTGCATCGCGCTATGAGAGTTCTCGCGCCGATTAGTATATATACAACTTCCCAACACCAACCGTTGGGCCGCGGCCTGCCAGGCATGATCACCTCGCCTGGTCGGAGGATCCTCCCTTTGCGTTGGAGGGACATGACACCCGTTCCTCCACAAACTGATGATAGATTTAACCGGAAATGATCAATCACCTTCAAAAGATAGATAGATAGAGTAGACTTTATCTTACACCAAAAAATAGGATACATACGAAACATACAATATTAAGTAGCAGTACGATGGGCGGTCTTATATCAGTCTGCAATCTCTTACAGACAACCTTTGATGACTATACCTACTGTCAATTAAACTTTTTAGTGGCAAAAGCAGAAAGTTTTTAAATAAAATAAATATTTAATACATTTTTTTTGTGCGTGTGGAAACCCCTTCGGGCCGTCACCCAACCGGGGTTTTCGGTACTGCGGTGTGTCGGAATCGAACCGACTAAAACCACACGGTGTGCCATTCTCCGCCTGAAATAGGAGGGATCTGGGAACAGCTTTCATTAAGACCTCCGGAAATATTTAATACCTACCGTACTTATCTTTACTCATTTCAGATTAATTTTAACATATACTATGACACTGCAATAACATTAATAGGTTAAAAATTATGGAGTATGTCGCAACCACTGTTAAATTGCACATTGCACGGTCAGTGAACTGAAACATTGTACGGAGTGTATAGAAGCGGCGCGAGTTATATCAACAATTATGAATGTGGCACATGCCATACCGACTACAGGCCGATGAAACAGAATTGTCGCTAAAATTGGCACCGTCCACGCTGGCGCTAGTAATTAATGTTTAGCATATTCCTACTGTGTGTACGACGGACCAGGTTCACTAAATATACTACTATATACTATACTGTAGATAGAGATGTGTGCTGGCTGCGGCAAGTTAGCGGTGCGAGTAAATAATAAATAAACTATGAATTTCTATCTCAAAAGCGACCGTTTGACGAAATCGACACAGTAAATATCCTAATAGTTTAAATACGGATAGTACCTACACCTACAGATAGTTCGGTAGTCGAGGTCGGAACACCCTTGAGGCCATACAAATAACATAGATACATTTTCACCCCACCAACAAACCTATCCATGAATTAAACGAAAGGTGTATGACGTCAAAAAATTTTAAGGTACAAATTAAACAAAAACCGGACTAGTGCGAGTCCGACTCGCGCATCGATGTTTCCATAAGCAAGCAAACTTGCATATAGATAGTACGTCCATCTCGGGAATCAACTCTCGAAGACTTTTACCACAAAAGCTATTTTTTATTTGACATAACAACAAATTAACGACTTTCGGATTTTTTCCTTTACATGTGCTGTCAGATCTTACTTCTTACCAAATTTCATGATTCTAGGTCAATGGAAAGTACCCTATTTCTAGTTACGTTTTGATTTACAATATAGGGCTTAAATGACCATATCTTATGACTGCGTTGACTTAGAAGCTTAATTTTTTACAGCTTCAAGGGACCGCAGACTTATGTATTTGCTTTTAATTTCAACTTGATGCGTTCCTGAGAAAAAGGGTCTTGACAGACAGACAGACGGAAAACAAAGTGATCCTTTAAGGGTTCCTTTTTTTCTTTTTGAGGAAAGGAACCCTAAAAACAACTTTTCTCTTTATGAATGACCTGACAAAAACAATGCAACTGACTACAATGCGTGTAAATCATGCTTTGTTTGAAACCGTCTTTAGCTAGTTTGCCACCCCGGGTTCTTTTTTTAAATTTGGGAACACACTGAAGATCTGACCTTTGACGTCAAAATATCGTTTTACGTGCGCTAAAAATATTAAATTGAAACGAGAACCTCTTTATTTGGTTTCGGTTTCAAAATAATGATATCAAAATACTTTTACGGAATCAAATAATAAAATCTACCTACTGCTGCAGTCATTGTTATACTGATTAACGAATTAGTAAAGAGTCCTTATTGGAAATGCCTATAATAATAAGTAAAGCATCGCGTGAGCCGGTCAACTTGTTGGGTCATTTGAGGGCGCCACTGTGGAATACGGGCCTTACTATATGGGCAATTAAAACTGCTTTGTAAGGCTTCATTAGCAACGTTACGAGACTTAACCGCTTTCAAGAGAGGGTTACACAAAAATTGTTAACGTACTTAGAAAATTTAATTGTTCGGTCGTAGGATTGGTCCCAATTCTGTTACTTCACTCGCTAAATTAAAATTCACTAAATTTTCTTCATATAAGATGTAAACCTTGTACACTTCAAAACAAGGTCTTATTTCAAATTTAAACAAGTAGGTAATATCGCTATCGAAATAAGCAATTTATTTGTCGACTAAAGTCTGCTACGCTTAAATAATCTTTAATACCACGTAGCGAAAGCCGCTATCCGTTGAATGCCATCTCTTTTGCTCTGTGTTTTTAGTAAGCGTCTTCGTAGGTGTAGATTAAAAACACGTCATCCTTGTTCGTTTTGAACAAGTTTTTATACGACAATTATACGGCGTTTGAATAAATGGAGACTCTCGCTGCGTGGAAATAAAGTTGAGTATACGTTGACAGGTTTTAGTGAAATTTAGCGGCGCTGAGAACAAATAGACCTTATTACGAGGAACACTAGGTTGATTTCATATGAAGAAATTAAGTCAGGTTTTAGTTTAGTCGAGTGTACAATAGAACCGGCACCAATATCCCTCAAAAATTATGAAACACATAATAAGATTTAACACTTAATTAAGCAAATTAAATTTAACGAGTAAGCAGTTTTTGATGAAGTATGAATAAATTAAAAAAGTTTGTGTTGTACCACTACGCGTCCCCAAAAAAAATGTACAGTCACTACGAGAGTATAGTAATAAATCCTTGGTACAGATGGCCCATGGTTGAAGTGCACAGTCTTTTAAACTTACGGTACGAAAGTAAATAATTGTAACACGAACGGGATAGAACAGCTTATTCGTTAAGTATAGTTTAAAAGACCGTTTAACCTAAAGTCTTAAGTTACAATGGACTAGAAAATCAATCGATTAATTTAAGAAAGTGCTTAGACAAACACTCTTAAACAACCACTTTGTAAAATACACTCTATATTGATTTCTTTAAATTCCTTGAAGGGCTTTGTAATAAAATAAACAATCATTGTTACGGAATACAAAGATTTCATCTTAATTTAAAAAAAAATAAGTGTTTATATCAGTGTTTGCGCAGGAGGAAAACCCACATCACATAAACGTAGTGCTTTATTCTACATTGATGCTGATAAAGTCACATAATATTAACAGGTTTGAAACTTGATTTATGAAAATTTCATTATCGTACTTACCTTTTCCCAGAGGTGTTTAGTTCCGTCAATCGAAACTGAACTGATTTGGTTAATTAATAGTATTTTACATGAAACGACCGAGATAGACCGACTTCAGACAACTGGGAATATCAATAACTTAGAGTAGGCACTTCTCAGTTTACCCGGCTTCTAACTGGTCGTAAACGACTGTCTATATTACAACTCAGAACGAATAATTGACTTTTAAAGAGGTAAGAGGCGATCTTAACACTTGTAACCAGGGCTGTAACTCATCATAATTCTGACCGCACATAAGTTTAACCAAACTACATAATAACCATTTCATGAAAGATATTAAAGCCAATTTTAAACAAAAGCGGCATGAAATATAAAATCTTTATAGCCTTGGTTCCAACCTCACTGAAATTAAGCTCTTATTGAGAATAAACTGTCCGTAACGGAGGAAAATGGCCAAGATTGCTGCCAAAGGCTCTCGCTACGTTCGAGGCTACCGGTCCGTAGCTCCTAATTCTACAAAGAATAGGCAAGGATTATAGGCGGTTAGTCAATACATACTTTTCAAAGCTAACCTAATCTATGTAAAAGCCTTGTTATTAAAACAATGTTAGTTTTATTCATACAATGTATTAATATAAGGTATAGATGAACTTAATGCCAACGACATTTTGTACCAATCAACCTTACGGTGATGCAGAGATGAAAAGACGTAGGTGTTAATAAATAAAGTAACGTTGAATGATGATGATAGAAATGAAAATTATATAACAATATATGTAACATATATGACGATATTAAATATATAATGTACAACAAAGGCAGTACTTTCTGTACTGCCTTTGTTGTACATTATTTGGCTACAGAGAAAAATAAAACGAATGGTATCAGTTTCAGATAAGCAATGAGAAGTAACAGAAAAGCAGAGTGTTTCTAGTGTATCGTACTCGTTAGAGAGAACGTAAGGACATCGTGTATGCAGAACTTATATTGATTTACAAGAGTGTCGTCAACTACACACCACTCTATCGTACAAAACTTTGTAATAACGAGCTTAGAGGAAACAAATTTCATTTTCAGAGATCGTGAGCGTTCTGATAGATTTGTTTAAAACAAATAAGAATACGGTGTCGTCATTGACTTGTCATATAATCATTGGTTTCGAGACAGGACGTTTTTATCAATAAACAACAGTAACAATGCGAATGCTACAAATTAAGTATCAGCGTCAGTTTGGAGTGTAACACACGTTATTATGTGAAAAGGCACAAAACAGCGATTGCGGACAATGGTCAGACTCACGCACGTCACATCAAACAAAGCGGTTCCTGTAGAAATATTTAGAGAAGTGCTACATATTTTGGATTGTGTGCCGATGTAACAAAGAGCACATTAGTTCGAGATGAGCTATCGTAAAAACCGGTGTAGTTGAGTAATGAGCACACTGAGTATAAATACACCAGACACTTGCGTCTGGTTTTCGTGTAAAGTGAAGCATGTTGCAAAACAATCGGGTTTGTTTTAAATGATTATGATGAAGCTGTCATCCTATTCAAAAGTGTTCTTTAAATTTACATTAAAGAATTAATCCGTACAACTTTTTTTGACTGGCTTGTTGCCCTAGTGGTTAGTGACCCTGACTGCTATGCTACAGGTCGTGGGTTCGATTCCCACTTGAGTCTGGGTGTTCTTTGTGTCCGTCTGTGTATGTTTGTAAAGTCCCCCGCGATACAGGAGTAATTCCTACTGCGGGAGTTGTCTTTTAAAAACAACCAAATTAAAAACAACAACTATGATCGACTCACTTGATGTCTACGTCACGTGTATGCTATAAAATGATTTACTTCTATCGATTTATACAACCTTCTAGAACATTGTAACCATTCCAAGTGTAACTAGGATCTTGAATTCGTATTGCGTCTGAATATCAGTTTTTCCTTTCACAGTCGACCATGTGATCTGTCTACTTGAAACCGCAGACAACTCTCATGATGTTGGATAGTACGTATACATGATATCTACTTATCTCTCTGTGGCTGATTCTATCAATATAACAGTAGTAGAAATGTATGTACACATAAGTACATCTAGTATGGTAACCTTTTTATTGAGCTATGTTTATGAACGTTGTCGATTCTCTCCGCACATTTAACTCTCTTTGATATAAGATAATTAACGACTGTAAATGTAAAAAGTCATGATAGAAATATAGACTCACAAGTCACGCAGTTCGCCTTAATTATGGGTATGGATATGGAATATAAATTTAAATTACAAAACGAGGTGGATCTCTATTCTACAACCGACCTATTCATATTATATTCAATGATAAATGCAAATAAAGCGTTAATAAAGTAAAGCTACAATCTACATCCGAATTGATATCAACAATACGGTCCTTATTAATTAAGATAGTCGTGGGCATTCTATTTCAACTTTTATACGCCCAATGCGTTTTCAATTAGCCTCAACTGTCTGTAAACTTTGACGAGGTAAGTGCTGGATAACAAATCCTATAACCATTGGCCGCATTATTGTATAGGTTCATTTCTAAATCTTGCCTTTTCCAACTTAATACTATGCTTGTATGGAAAATTAGTTTATTTATATTCCTTAATGTACACAAAAATAACAATCATATAAGTACAGGAAGGAAAATAGCATGTACAAAGGCGAGCTTAATCCATAGTTGAGTTTTCTTCCATCAAACCTTAGGAGTGAAGAGAGGATAATAAAGAATAAATACAGGCAAAGTGTGTACCTACGTTAAAGAGAATTAAATAAACATAAAATTAAAAACCTAAACTACAAATACATAATGTATACCTACATGTTTACCTACAGAATAAAAAGTATACGTACGCGATATAAATTTACATATATTTCCACATATACACTATAAATAATATGTTTGAGAGTTTAAGGTCACAAAAACAAAGATGGAGGTTTAAGTTAGTCATTTCAAGAAAGTCGCTTTGAAAACAATGATACAGTTTCCAGTATATTTATTTTTGAGAACAAGCACTGTACTATAAAAGTATGAAAAGAGCTTACAACATATTGCCATCAACTGTTATATTATTAAGCTAAATATTTGGCCTGGTCTGGTGGTTAGTGATACTGACTGCTGAGCCAGAGCTAGTCGTGGGTTCTAAGGGACCGTAGTCAGGCTCTGCCTAGTTTGGTACCAAACGGCCGTTTCAAGTTATTATTATTATTTTGTTTGTTTCCTTAAACGCGCTGATCGTATCTAGCGAACCGACTTGCAAATATTTGTGCATAAGGTACGATGTTTGCTCAGGCTTGGCTTGTTTATATTAGATCAGTAACCCAGAAATTAAACGGGATTCATATTGTGGGTTCAGCAGTTTTCTGCTCGTGCTGCATTTGAAATAGTTGAAAGGACGAGAATTCAATTCCTTAAATATTATTTTTAAATATTTAAGCAATCGTCAACAGTCTTGAAAAGATAAACGCTAACATCACCACAGTATTTTGGTACTTTTTTAAGTTTAAAACTGAAAATATTTACATTGAAATGCTTATGCCATTAGTGGCTTCTCTTTGCTACATTAATTTTACACCAGTACTTAATAATGTATAGGACATTAAGGCATTGCGATAGTTTTAAAAGGGACTTCGCAAGTTCTCACTAAGACATAAATTTGTTGCCGACTGCCGACGTTGTTAGTTAAAACATATTTAAAAAACAAAATTAATTAATTATGAAGAGATAAAGTCGTTGTATTCATCTCTGCCATATCGATTTGATGTTGATGTCAAAGCATCCACACACATGTGAATTACCGATTCATATTGCCGACTATACACGACCAGTAAATTTTTTTAATAAAGGAAGTTCATCTTAATACTAATATTAGTCTATTATGTTACTATCTTATAATAATATAGAGGTAAAATTTGCTTTAGGAATGTTCAATATGGTTTTTTATTTAGTTTTTTTTTTAAGGCTGGAGAAGTCGTATATTTTAATTGCGTTAAACCCAAAATCTACCAATGGGATTTAAATGTCTATTTTAACCCGGTTGGAAATGTGGTGCCATAGCTAGTGAACACTAAAAACAATTACAGATTTTTAATTAAACTAGTTATCATAATTTTTAGGTCGTATAATATAGTTAAGATCTAGACTGGCCTGTTGGTCTAGTGGTTAGTGACCCTGTCTGAGCCAGTCGTGAGTTCGATTCCCACCTAGGACAAATAATTATGCGATGATTATGATCATTTGTTCTGTGTCTGGGTGTAATTTATCTATAATATGTATGTATTTAGAATTAATTATATAAGTTTGTTTATCAGCAGTCTGGTTACCATAGTACAGGCTCTGCCTAGTTTGGTGTCTGACCGTGACGAGTTCAAATAAGGCATTAAAGTGACATTGCCATATTTTTATGGAAACATCATAATTGCACAGTTCTAAAATGAAGCAACATAAAAGTGCATGCTGCACAATATCATGCGGTGCTAGTTGATTGCACTACACATGCACCTTCATATATTGTGTCTCATAAAGAGAACAAGGCTTCGCGTCAACAAGCATCTGTGCTCATAAGACGGCACGTGCCCACAGCGCAACTAATGATATAGAACTCCGCCCTAATACCAGCAGCCGTTTATTATCCAAAGAGTATTATATGCCTGTAATAACGCTCTTCTAGGAACTTCAACCGCTATTCCACAGTTAATGGCTTAAATTATTATGCTATGAATACTTGACGACGCAAGGTGCACACTTCTTACGTCGTGTTGACAGACATGATGGGTTCAATTTACGTTAAGATCAATTTATATTGGTAACGCCATAAATTAAATAATACTACTTTTAAACGCTTGTTAGTAATGGTGTATAATCTAAGGTACAAATGACAATTATTCTTTTTTTTATTAAAAACTATACGGTTTTACTTACGTCTGTATTTCGAGGATGCCCGACTAGTTTCGGACCCGACGGGGCCCTTTCTCAAGAAGTGAAGCGTCCTGCCGCGACTTTGTCAGGCGTCACACTTTTTAATAAATATGAATACCACTCACGAAAGTTTTTATTGTGACAATTATTCTTAACGTTATAAAATTTAAATGAAATTGGGACAGATGCATACAGACACGGAGCTGACGAAACTAGCTAAATTAAACATTCTAACACTAGTTAAAAGAAGCTCACACCTTTAAAGTTTTGTAGTATACCTAATAATAATAATAATATACCTTTAAAGTTTGGAAATTCTAATTCTAAAAGATTGCTTTTTTGAATATTTTGCAGTTGTAATAATATTACAGACATACGTGTCGAATTGATAACCTCCTTTTTTGAAGTCGGTTAAAAAGTACATTACTTCCACTACTACATTCGTTCTATTTTTTTTAATCGCCATTATTTTAGAATGCTTGTTTAAAAAAAAAAAAATTAAGTAAAATATGTATCTATACCTACTACTACTACACTATAATTATAAATTCGAAAGTAACTCTGTCTGTTACGTTTTCACGCCTGAACTGCTGCACCAATCTTAATAAACTTTGGTATAGAGATAGCTTGAACCTTGGAGAAGGACGTAGTCTACTTTTTGTTGCAAAAATAATGTTTAAGGCGGGTGTCATGAAAGTTTGTATGAGAGACTAATCATTTCTTAAGTTTAGGGATAAGAAAATTCATCATAGGTTTTTTGTACGCACCAGCGTAACAGCGTATTTGTTTACTCAATATGGGTGAAATTCTTGTAATCAATATGAAAACAGTTAAAATTTTACGCTAGACATTTAAAAAAGTTAAATTGTTATTTAGTTACTTTAATAATAGCGTATCGTAAAACGACAAAACGTATGTGACTGTTTTTAAACCTTTATATCTTCGATTTACCTACATTTTACCCAAATAAAAGTTTTATTTTCTAGTAAATATTCATACAAAGATAGCTAAGTATAGACCCCCTTCCATTCTTATAATACTATAAACAGCGTTCCTAACAGACATGTTTAGTATAGCGTACGTTGAACTTCGATAAAGAACACGATAATAGAAACGCAGTGGACTTAAGAGTAACTCGAAAAAAAATCAGTAAATTGTGAGGGCTCAAACTTACATTTAACTGATCGAGAAATAGTAGAAGCTCTGTAGTTCTTTCAAAGGTAAAGTAATTCATTTAATTCGCTCTTTAATTTTTGAATAACAACAAGTGACACAGACTTGGTTCCATTCACGTAGATGCAAAACTTCACAGTCGTACTCATCGACTTTTACAGTCATATGTCTATTACCATTTACCTGTGTATTTCATCCCGAAAAGTCCCTTGTATTTATTTGTACCCGTTAAGATTTTACGCTATTTAAACCTGCCCTTTAAAGTATATTTTTATTATAATAAGTGTTATTCCCACACGAAGCGCAGTCAAAATTGTTGATTGCGATATACCATTATAAATCGAGGTGATTTAAAAATAATATAATATAATTAAATAATATATAAATAATATAATTAAAAATAAATTTAAAATAATATAATCAATCTTAAATATTATATTGAAAAGTACCTACATCGCTTCTTTTTACAATTTAACCTGTACTCATACAAAGATTATCAACCATAACATTTCGAAATGTATGTATAAATAGGTAAGATTGTAGAATGGAATTATTTCGAACGGCGGGAAATTGGTTCACTCGCGAAAACTCGTACCGAACACGATGGGACACTTTCATTACTACTATGTCCGGAGCCACCGGTTCAATGTCCGGTCCACTCTATTTTTAACACTCCCTACCCTAGCTGGACGTCATTCAGTAATGCACATGTGTATGTAAGAACAATATGGTTAGTTTAAAATGACCTTTCGAGAACGCTGACTACGCACAGAATTTTGTATTGAATCTTTATTAGACAATACATGTTATTATCGTTATAATAACTATGTATTTTCGTACGAACTTTATCATTTTATTGTTCCATTTTTAATTCTCCATTCTTTTACCAATCTTCTACAGGCTATTAAATTTGGAGAACAGCAGTCGTCCATCATCTTAGCATAGTCTTATCGTTATAACTAACCAAGCTATCGAATGTTTTGTTTTGTTAGCAAGGCAAATATTACCAATATATTGCAAACAAAAGTAAATCATCATTTTATAATGAAGATTAGCAAACCTCCCCGGCTTCGCACGAGTACAAATTATACACCTAAACCTTCCTAAATGATGAAAATCCGTTTAGTAAATTTTCACTTTATCGCTCACAGACAGACAGACAGACCGACGCGACGGGGGACTTTGTTTTATAATATGTAGTCATATCTAGTAGCCGAGTAATATAAGCGCGTGATATCCTTTGCATTAGTTAATTCGGATCTTTTCTTACAATGAAACTAGTAACTACTACAGCTACCACATCAGTTATGTAAGTCTGATATAAGTAAATACACTATACACGTTATAAAAATTGGTTATCTGTGATATAACACATATACAAACAACTTTCAATAATCACATTACTTCAAAAACATTGTCGTGAGAGACAATTACCATGGGGCTATCACTATTTCTCTGATAAAACTTATTGATCACCAAAAAAATATACACTTTACAGGGTATCTTTTCACAGTTAAACTAATTAGCATTTGCAGTCACCTATAGTAGTAACTGTTAATGAAGCCATTCAAGTCATTAGCAAAGGAGCTCGCAATATACGAGTGACGTCGATTACGGCACCCCTCTACCGTCCACTCACTTAAACTAAGAGCAATGAAAAATGCCCCTACTGTGTTATTTAATTTTCTTTTTACACTTAAAACTTCTGTGCACAGCAGAGCAGACATTGCATTATGTAAAAACTTTAGTTGGTAAAGTTAGTTTGCGTATTAAGGGCAATGCAGTTTATTTTCTTTAATGTTATTTTATACAAGGTGTATTATTTTCCAAATTTATTAAAATGAACCCTCGCGACTTAGTAACAGCTGCTCTCTAACTAAAGGATAAATATTAATAACCCAAAAGGAGTAGGTAAAACCATAACCCATTATTGAGCAAACCTTATATTTTCACACATTAGAATTTAATTCCTATCCATGGTTTCATTATTTAATCGCTCCAGGAAAGCATCCACCTGTGCAAAAATATGGTCTTTGTAAATAACCAATGCACCTATCTATGAGAGAAAATTTTCATTTTATTCGGTACTAATCAATAGGCCAATACTATCGGTAGCAGGATGTCATAGTAATTCAAATTATTTACTAAGTTATTGCTAAAGAGCAACCTCTATCACTTTAGATGTTGTTATTGTTAATTTTGAAGATGTAGATGAAGATACACGGCCAGATACAATCATAAAAGTTATACAGAATATGCCAATACTTATTAAACATTGCTTTGTACGTAACCTTGTAAGGACGGGGTCTGACGACCTTCCAACACGAAGGGAGGATCCTCCGACCAGACGAGGCGATCATGGCTGGTCGCGCCCAACGTTTGATGTTGATGTATTGTACTTGAACTTGTCTTTAGTCTTACTAGATGGCGCTGGATATAATCACTAACTAACCTAACCAACTATGCAATTATTACTAGTATAATATTAAAAATTGTTTTTTTTTTTGCTTTCAACCAATACATAAGTATCATGTATTAGTATTACCTATTATTCTCAGAATCAAAGTAGTTAATCAAAGTATAATTATGAGCTACAAAGGCCAAACAACAATGAAAGTTGCAAATTCATTGTTTTGAAATTAATTATCAAGACAATATCTCAGAAAAAAGAAAGTGCCATAAATAATGGGTACAGATAAGCAATTTGTCTAGCAAAGGAAGCGAATGCAAAAGTTTCACTCGCTACGTTGAAATCAATAATTTCGTCTCCGCGGCTTCGCGTTACCGCCAACGAATCTATTTCGGATCTTCTTCAAAATAAAATTTGCTCATAAGGACACGCCTTCATACTATTTACACGGTGATTTAATTACTTTTGATTAAGGAACTCTTAAATGTAATATATAGAAATTTGGAGATTTATTATAAAGATTTGAAATGGGGTACATTTCAAATCTTTATAATAAATCTCCAAACTCACCCTCACCTCCCAGACAGACAGATCAGACAACCCTCACAGACTACGTCCTTCTAAATAATATAAATATGATTTTTTTTCGAAGTAATCTCCTCTGGCAGTTCGATATAGGTCTTCATACGTGTAAACCAGGTGCTCAACAGATTTCAGGAACACAGCCGCATATCTCCTCAAAAGCTCCTATAAGCTCCTCATCGCTCGAAAACTTGCGTCCTTCAGTTGTTTTTACATACAGGAATAGTGCAAAGTCACATGGGGATAAATCCTGCCAATAAGGAGGGTGGCCCAGCAATTTGATTTCAGCTCGGTGCAAATAGACCGCAGTTTTTCGAGCTCGATGTCGAGTCTTGAGTTTAGTGGTAAATTTTTTTAGGCTTCTAATACTTGAGGTACCGAAACATTTCTCTGTATACCATGCAGCAGTAACAATCTTCCTTTTACCAAGCACAACCGTAGCCAATATTCCTCTTTTAGAAAAATACAACAGCTATTATTTTTTTTACGAATCGGGACATTTTCGGACGTCGTCGGCGGTGGTTCGAACATCTACACTTTACTCTGGGATGTAGTAGGAACATCGAAATAATACAGCCACGTTTCATCACGAGACCAAGTCACACGCTGCTCCTTCAGCGCACCAATTTCCGTACTTTCAATTGGTCGTGAATGAAAAGGAAGCCATTTTTAGTTTGAAAATTAATTTAAAAATCAAACAAACTATTCCTTGCCTCCAAATTTGTTTTTTTTTTTTTTTAATATTACTTAGAGTTTATGGATATGACTACAAATCACAATATCATGATGTCTTGCATACGACAAAACTTATGTAGCGACCTACGTACAACAGTTAGCCAGCGCTCAACCCTAAAATTGTAAATCCTACCAGTAGGTATGCGTATGTCACCAGTCGCAGTCCTTTATCTCAGCTCAAGTCTGCACAGCGCAGAAAACAAATACAGAAACTTATAATTGCTTTGGTCTCAACCGCACAAACATATAAATGTGGAAAGTTTAATTTTACGTGTTGTTCTAGTGTTTTGAATACACATTAATCGTGTAGGTAACCATAAATATACCTGCTAAAATATAATGCGTTTAAAATTGTAGTATTATAGTATGTATGTAGGTATGAGTATTGAGTGTTTATTTTCTACTTAACGGCTTGTGAGTGTCTGTGTCTAGTTTAAATCAGAAATTAGCGATCACGGTGTTTTCTCTTCGTACTTTTATTATGTAGCGCAGTGCAGTAGCAAGACAGTTACCTATACCTACATTCTCGGAATTTTTGGTTGACAATTAGGTAGGCTCTACATAAGAAGTGTTAAGAGTTACTGTAGGTAACTCATAAGCCAAATAAAGATCAATATGTTCGAAGCATTTGGAAAGAGTGAACACTTAGTAATAAGATTCCAACTAAGCGCCGTAGACCATGGACAAGCACGTAAAAGCTGTATGTACCGGCTGATACCGTACACAAACGCAAGGTCTCTTTACAGAGTTGATCAGACAGAAATAGTGCCAACTTTTATGACATGCACCCATTTAAAGTCTGTAATACTAAATAATGATAAATAAGTATAAGAATATATGTATAAATAATAAATAAGGATCTAAGTTCGCAGGCCATACGAGAATTAGTTAGAATGTCTCATTCAATCAATAAACTGTGGTGGGATAACAATCATAATTCATAATACACGCATTAGTTTACCCACTTACATTTCTTACTATGTCCGTTTCAAACATTTATTTAAATATATCAAATACCTACCTAAAATTTCAATATTTTCTTCGATTTTACATAAATATATTGCCTGTAAACAATAGTGTTCCTGCTCTAACTTAAATATACAATATCGGTGGCTCCAAACGTAGCATTGACTTCAGGACACGCCCATAAGTAGGAACAAAACATACCGCCAAAGAGAAACTTAGTAAACTCATCAGTTGGCCGCTGAGCACGCTCGCTAGCTTTACTTGTGAGAAAACTTGCTTATATTGCAGCAACTTGCCTCGGCTATACCTATCATAGCAGCAGTTCGTAACAGCTTGCCACGATTTATTTGCACCTAACACAGTCTTCATTACACTGTTCTGATATTCCAGATTTATAAAAAAAAAACAGAGAAGTGCGAATGTGACCCAGCACCAGCTTTTATTTGGATAGTTCGTCAATCTCGTTAATCGATCCTCTAAGATTCACATTGGTAGGTCTAGATTTAAAGACAAATTTAACTGAGACATTCTAAAAATACTCCCCCAAACATCAATGTACGTCACATTCAGTTTTCCAAGCGATACGTAAATCAAAATAAAAAGTTCGTAATCGCAAAACAAAATATATTATATAACAACGCGTATTAACGGCTTTCTGATTCTTTTCTTTATTTATCCTGTGAGACCTTACTTCTCGACAAATTTAATGATTCTGATTTAATGATAACGATATAAACTTGGTTAAAATATAAGGCTTAAATGGCCATATTTCTGGATGCGTTGAATTAAAACCTTGATATTTTTTACAGGTTCAAGGGACTGCAGACATAAATATTTGATGTTATTTTCACTTAATACCTAAACGAGTTCCTGAGAAAAAGATTTTTGACAAACTGACAGACAGACAGACAGATGGACAAAGAAGTAATGCTATAAGTGTTCCTTTTTGAGAGCCGGAACCCAAAACATATGTCCAAAAGTGTAAAAGCTTGCGTTGAGAAATATTGCAATGAAAAATAACAACAGGAAGGCAATACAGAAAAGATATGTGTTTCGCACTTTTCATATATCGCTGGCACTTACGTCGAGTTGCCGTCCCTCGCAGACGAGACGTCTCAAAAGGGTGTTTGAAAAGAATACGTGCAACAACGTCGAGGGACACGCGTAGCCCGTTCTACTACAAAATCACTCCCCGTTTTCATATACTCGCACCCTTTCAGGTAGGTATCCAGTTACACTACTTCAACTTAATACCACGAATGCATAAAATTTAACCGAAGAAAACTCTTGGCACAAAATGTTCAGTCTTTAAGAGCACAGTCAATGGTATTATAAAACGTTATCAACATAATTTGTTTAAATAACAGCGAAAATGAGGACAGTGAAATAACACTGCATTTTCCTCCTTTTTACCTGTAACATGGAGGCAATTTACTTGGAAAGGATTTTACATGGAGCAAGGCACAGCTGAGGATAGAACGGAGGTAATAAACCTTGTTTCAACGGAACAACGGATATAAAAAAGGTCTACTTATGAAAGTCTTCCTACGGGCGCGCGCACTAACTTATCGTTTAACACAATTTGTAAATATGTATATCGTAAAAACGTTTAAATCGTCGACATTCGACGTATAAACCAAAACCAAACCGCAGTCGCAGGCAATAAACATAGACTAACGACGAAACGTTCAACAAAAAATTTGCTATTGTAATATTAAAAATCCTACTGATATTATAAACGTGAAAGTTAGTGAGGATGTATGGGTGTTTGTTACTCTTTCACGCAAAAACTACTGGACCGATTGCAATCAAACTTGGTATGTATATAGCTGGAGACCTGGATTAACACATAGGCTACTTTCCGTCTTACACGGGACTTACGCGGATGAAACCGCGAGGCGCAGCTAGTATTGGAATAAGGGTGTAGTAAAAGAATGCTGTAAAACATAAGAGAATTTAAAATACAGCATCGAGATCAGTAAATTTCTTTTTATGATCACCTAAATGTGTACTACATTTAGCTGATCATAAAAAGTTTGTTGTCCCAGAATATTAGATTACGCTGAAACATGGTATGCCATGCTCATAGTGTAACATCCTACTAGTCCTACTGACGGATGTATGGATGTATGTACCTCTTTCACGCAAGAACTACTGAACCGATTGCGATTAAACTTGGTACATAGATAGCTGGAGACCTGCATTAATACACAGGCTACATTTTATCTCAATACTCCCACGACATCGGGACTTACGCGGGTAAAACCGCGGGGCGCAGCTAAGTAATAAATTATATAAAGATTGCGCACCGAGGGCTTCCGCCACAAAGTTTTGTATTGAGTTCACTTTGGCTGTTATCACGGGTTGCGAACTTTATTATAAACGATTCGATTTTTCACTCCAGCTATCTACATACCAAGTTTCATCGCAATCGATTCAGTAGTATTTGCGTGAACGAGTAACAAACATCCATACATGCGTATAAACTTATAATATTAGTAGGATTATTAGACTAACGGTTTCACAGAAAATTGGGACAGAAAATAAATTTAATATAACTGACAGACTGACAGTATAATGTATTTTTATATTTATGCTAACATAATACTAGGTTACAGTACATACTGGATTTACTGCTAAAATGATCTTTCTTTAATTCAGTTTATATTTTCGTATTACATTTCTACATAAATCCTTGGAAAAATCCTAACAGTAAGTGAGTATTCTTTTGCTTCTTATCGTGGGTAAACTCCTACTTGTCACCGGGGTTACCGGCGAAATGGTATTTCGAAATAGAACTATATAAAACCACTCTGCGTTCCATCACAAGTTGTTCTATTGCAAGAAAGTCGGGTAACCAGGAGAAAGTTGATACGGGGGACCTTGTCCTCCTCCGGTTCAGGAAGACGAGCGCGGAATTCGTCGTGCCACTGTCTCAAAGGCCAGCGCTCATGTAGGTCGGGGGTCGTTCTCCTGCAATTGGTGCTTCTTCTCAGGGACCGTTCTGATTCCACCACCTCTTTATTGTACCACCTTACCTTAAAAAGTAGCGGGGCGGCATCCCACGCACTTTGGACCATGGACAGAACCTTGGTCTTTAACGAGAAACTTCCCGCAAGTATAGCCGTCGCGAAGTCACCCAGGGTTTGTACAAAGTTTGATTACCAATTTTATGTATTTTTATCATAATCATAATTTTCATAAATTATTTTAACAGTAATTTACATTACAATGCTAGTTACAACTAACTTGCATTATAATGTTCCGATTTCAATAATACTTATAAATGCGTTGTACGAGCCGCGTCTCTCCTTTAATATGGGACAGGGACCATAGTTACCTACGTTCGCCTGATGCAGGTTGGCTGACTTCGAAAACTTCGAGAACATTATGGACATTCAACATGCAGGTTTCCTCTCCTGACTTCTTTGATTATTAAAAAAAGTTATAGGTAATTAATTTCTAATACACACGAGGAACGAGGGAGTTTTTGATTCCACAGATTTTTTATGAGTACCTGGTCAGGCGTGTAAATAGCCCGACCAGGGTGTGATTGCTCAACAGTTAGCGTACGAGGTGTAGGGAAGTAAACCACTTCTATCGATCAAAACAATCATGCCAGCACTAACCTGCAACACCGACCAAGTCCCGATCCTCCAGAAGGCAGCGAGCAGCGGCGAGGTTTCTACGGTCTCTTGCAAGGTATTGACCGGCCGGTCACGATCGTAGACTGGAGCACTCCACATACACCTTGTAAAGGTTACAAGCGAGTCCAAACACTACACGGCTATAGGACTAACGGAAAATCAGCTTCTTTTCACGAGAAATATAACTGAAGTCCGTGGCGGAACAAAAATTTTATATTAAAGGCGTCTTCTTCGCGAAAAGCGATGAGAGCAGGGTATGTCCGTTTTTTCTTGCACCAATCAGGTGCAGCGCGTTTACATTATTTGAAGACTGCTAACGCCATCTCTTGAGATCGTCGAGTACATTGGCAATATTACAGCAGTACCAGCACTAATTGCATTCGACAAACAGAATGTGGTTTACTATAAAGACTATGAAATTTATAATATAACGAAATATATTATGGTGCGATTATGTATGCATTTTATAAATATATTGGCGCTCCACCAGTACCTATGTTATCTCTATTCTTGTATTATCTTAGATTATATTATCTCTATCTATGATACCTTATTGGTGAAGATGTCGCGTAGACATCTTCACCAATAAGGTAATAAATTAACATGGGAACCAACCCACACACAAGCAGTTCTGCTAAAAGGAACCATTGAGACCATTGAGTTAAATAATGTTAAATGATTTTCATCAATATTATATTTGGATACATAGAACAAACTATTCTGTACAAAATTTGAAATGTACTTTTTCCAAAACAACAAACAATTTTATTGTACACAAAATTTAGACAGAAACGTAGGTAGGTCCAATATAATTGTGAACTGATTTTTATAATTCTTTTTTAATTGAATGGGTAAACTAAAGATTGGTCTCGTTTAAATTTGAAAAAACTTTCCACCTCTAAGGGCGGAAAATTAAGGGATGAAGAATACAGCATATTATAATTTATCATGATTTAGACACATTCAAGTGGGTTCTATTATTTTTAAATAAAATACGATGTCAGAAGCAGTATCTTACGGTATAATAAAAGGTATTGATCTAGACATATCGGAAAGTGAAATATTGGAAAATTTACGCTCTACAGCTGAAATATTAGCCATCAGAAGATTGAAACGATAGAACTCTGAAGGAAAATGGGTAGAAAGTGAGTCTGTTCGCATTTGTTTCAAAGGATCTACTTACCCATCATATGTATACGCATATGAGTGCCGGTTTAAGGTAGAAGCCTTTGTATTTCCAGTATCCCAATGCTCTGGATGTTGGAAGGTCGGATACTTTATCAAATTCTGCCCCACCAAGAAGATTTTATGTCCTAAATGTCGACAAAATCATGTCAATTGTGAGACGCAGGATTATGTTTGCCTTAATTGTAAAGGACCTCACATGACCATAGACAAAACATTTCCCATTTAAAGGAAAGGAAAATCAGAGAAATAATGTCACAAGAAAATATCTCATACAGGAGAGCTTCTATGATATTCTCAGATCAAGTAAAAAGCAAAAAAGAAAGAAAAATAACTTATAAACATGCAGAAAAAATCACGAAATGAAGAAGAATGTTCAAGTTTAACAATGGATATACCTAATTGTAGCTCTGATTATGTGATGAGTACACAACACATGGATTTGGAAGAAAATAATAAAGAACCAGAGCATAGCGAGAAGAGATCAAAAAGCCCGGTGATAGAATGCATTTTTTCTAACAAAAAGACAGGAAGTAATGTTCAAAATAGACGTAAAAGCAACTGTACCACAAACCAGCATCAGATACAAGAAAACACTCAGGAAAAATATATACAAGATGGGAAATATTTAAAACCTTAAGAGAGAAAAAAAGATATTCATAAGTCTATTCAAGCCAGGCAATGTCCCATACTTCTAAATAATTCTGGTGTAGATATTTTACAGATTAAATTACTCAATTGTAGAAATTTAGAAAATATCTTCGGAGTATATTGTCCGTCATCAGTTCGTACAAACCAAGCAAATTGGAACCAATTATTTTCTCTATCTTCAGCTAAAACTATTATTGCTGGAGATTTCAATGCCCATCACACAAATTGGTCCTATATTACTAATATATAAATCAGATCAAAGAGGGGCTCAATTGCTGGATTCAATATTGGAACATAATTACATGTCATTGAATGATGGGAGCCACACCCGAATTAAACTAGTCAATAATAATTTACAAAAATCGTCGCGTGATATTACTTTTGTTTCGTCAGATATCGCAACTGAGTTCTCTTGGAACGTACTTAGTGAGAGCCTCGGCAGTGACCACTTAGTCAATAAATATACTATGAATTATAGCGATACTCCTCAGTTGATTAGGAGACGCAATTTCAAGAAAGCTAATTGGTCTGCCTATCAAAAATCTCTAATAAAACCATTTACTGATAGATTAGATAATTGTGTAGATTTGCAGACTAATTACAGTTATTTCATTGAACAAATTAATAAATCAGCCGATAAATTTATTCCAAATATAAAAATTTGTAATAACCCAAACAGCAATTTTAAACCTAAACAATATTGGAGTTCAGAGCTATCTAGTGGTTGCTGAACGTAGGCTCCCGCTGAGTAGGTTTCGCAGAAATCCCACTCTTCCAAATTATGATGACTTGCAGAACAGAATTAAAAATTCAAATTTACTTATAAGAAATGCTAAAAATAACCACTGGAAAAAATTTTGTTCAGAGTTAGATGAGACGACTTCTGTTTCAGAAATGTGGAGTCGCATGAGGTGGTTTAAGGGTTTTAGGAAAAACAAATATTATCTTTCTGAAGAACAACAGGAGAAATTGTTGTGTTCTCTTGCACCTGACCCGGTTCTAGAAATGAGACCAGATTTTATATACAGAATCAATTACTTGAGTCAAATGTAACCTATTCAGAATTAATTAACTGTCTTAAAGGGAAATAATAAACATAATAATAATAAACTTAATAACATATTCTATGTTGTTTCATCTTCCAAAGATGGCCAAAGTATATTTATTGAACATATTTAATATGATTTTAAAATATGGTTATGCCCCAAAAGCCTGGCAAAACATCAGCATAGTACCTATACCTAAATATACAAATGAACCTGGAGGCGCGCCTAAACTCAGGCCTATATCACTCATATCTTGTGTTTGCAAAACCTTTCATAACATATTAGCCAGACGGCTTGAATGGTATGTAGAGCATAATCACATAATATCCACATTTACTACTGGTTTTAGAAAATCACAATCTTATTTAGACCGTTTAGTACGCCTGGTTACTAATATACAAATAGGCTTCTCAAATAATATACCCACTGTAGCTTGTTTTTTAGACATAGATAATGCTTATAATAATATTTCAATAATTCAGACTGTTAAAATGTTGGACGAGCTAAATATTGGAAAGACTATTTGTCAGTATTTTTGGTATTTTTTGAGTGAAAGAAGATTGTCGTTTAAGGAAAAAGCGTATAGTTAGACAAGATTTACCAGTAAAGGGTTGGCTCAAGGAGACCCAATATCGCCATTAATTTTTAATATTGTAACTAGTAAAATTTTTCATATGATTCAAAATGTTTATGTAGCTCAATATGCAGACGACATTGTTTTTTACACTAGTCATTGTAATTTTCAGACCTGTGAGCCCAACTTTCAAAATCTTTTAATATTAAACTTAATATGATGGTTTTTTGAAATCTTCGCATTGTGTCAAGTACTTGGGTATGTGGTTAGACCAACCTTTGTTATGGCACAAACATATTAATGAAATATTAGATAAGACTGTAAAATTTTTAAACCTGTTTAAAGTTCTAGCCAGTGGATCATGGGGAATTCATCAAAAACATATGCGGAGATTATATTTGTCCTTCATAAGAAGCCGGTTGGATTTTGGGTCTTTTTTATATGACAATAGCGCCAAAAGTAACATTTCAAAACTGGACAAAGTTCAAAATCAGGCTCTTCGGATTATAGGTGGCTTTATAAAAACTACTCCAATTCATGTCATGGAGGCCGAGCTGTGCATTCCTCCTTTAGAGGTGAGAAGGAAATACCTAGCACTAAAATACTGTCTAAAAAGTAATTCATGGACAAACAATGTTACCTTAACCCTATTAGAAACTCTTCAAGTTTTAAGCGTTAACATAATACCTATTAACTTATTGTATACATCGAGATAAATTGCAAAATAAATACAAAACAAATATTTGGAAACAGATTCATAAAATATATAAAAAAAACACAGAAACAACATGCAAAAGTTCAAAAGAAAAAAATTCGAAGAAAATGACAGATGTCATATAAGACAATAGCCCAACAACATGGAATATAATGAAATAAAATGCTTACAAGGTATCAAGCTAGACAGAGAATTGCACAGCAAACATCCCCGGACTCGTCGCAAAGCTCCGCCCCACAGCTGCCAATGCACTCCTCGGTGAGATCGGCAAACAGTGAGGCGTCGAGCTCAAGCTCCAGCGACGAGTATTTCTCTCCGCCGACGTCGCCAACACCTGTGCGTCGGCAGGGGAGAGGCCGGCCACCGACCTGCTTAGGACCCCGAGGAACACTGACCTCGAATAGGGCCCCCGCTGCCGGTGGTGATGTGCGCCGCATGAAATGGACTTATTCAATTAATGAAAACGTCATGCGGGCATATTATTGGGCTACAGAGTTGGGAACTAACCTTACTGCGTACCGTGTTCGATTACTGTCTCTGTTTCAGGAGCTTGAACCAGCTGTCAACGTGTCAGCACAAAGACTGTCGGATCAGGTACGGGCTATACAGCGCTGTCACCTGCTGGATGATACCGTACTTGAGAGGCTACGCTCTGACGTACGGAATAGCTTGATTATCCCTTCTTCATCGCAAGTTGTGGGTTCGGTGGCCAATCGCACACCGCAATTGGTAACACAGTTACATGTTGATGAAATTGTGGATAGTGAAGCTATATCTGTAAGTACCAAATGCAACGAAAGGTTAAGGAGCGCCTTGGAGGATGCGATTCTGAAATACCGGTTTGTGAACCACATTAATAGACCACGTTTATGCCGTTTGCCTATTCATAGACGAAATATAGCGCTGGTGTGTGCCCTGGATTCGTTATTGTCTGATTATTTAGACAATAGCGAAGATCTTAGTGATACACACTCTATTCTCTACTGTGCGGCTGTCGCAGCATGTCGAGTAGCAGGAGTACATTTCTCTGTAAATACCGCTACTACTCGACCCAAGCCTGCTGTGCCAGCCTGGCAGTGTAGAATCGAGCGTCGTATTGCTGAGGCCAGGACACTCATCGGTAAGCTAATCTGCTTTAGATCGGGTAACACGCGGCCGAGAGTGATGCGCTTTGTGAAACAGGCATTCTTGGGGACTGACATTAGTACTCAACAATATATGTCATGTGTCACAGAGCGCATAGACTTTCTAAAGCAGAAAGTTTATGCATGGGCAAATAGGATTCGAAGATACAAAAAGCGAACAGATCGGTATAATCAGAATCGTATGTTCCACAGAAATGAGAGGTGGGTTTACCGAAAATGGGAACAATCGGATCCCTGTGTGAGTGACGGGCATTTCCCAGATGATGATGCTACACATGAATTTTGGCGTAATATCTGGTCGGTGCCTGTCACTCATTCAGAAGGTGATTGGATACGAGATGTCGGGTGCTCATGCGAGTCTATACAAGCAATGGAACCAATTTCCATAGCCACAGGTGACGTAAGTAGTGCAGTTCAGTCATTATCAAACTGGAAATCGGCTGGACCAGACGGACTGCACAACTTTTGGCTGAAATGGTTCCGAAGCTCGCATGCTCGTTTGGCATCTCAGTTCCAAGCAGCATTGAATTCCGGTTCATTACCCCATTTTTTAACAACTGGCGTAACCCACTTACTCTATAAATCTGGTAGTGCCATGGATCCCAAAAATTATAGACCAATTACATGCCTACCAACTATGTATAAGCTTCTAACATCTATTCTGAGACTCAAAATTACTACACATTTAAATAAAAATTCGATCATATCTATTTCTCAGAATGGATGTAGAAGTGGGACCCGTGGCACTAAAGAGCTCCTCATCATGGATATGGCCATTAGCCAACAGGTGCGTCGTCACCGTAAGAATCTGGTGACATGTTGGATAGACTATAAGAAGGCCTTTGATTCGGTTCCACATACATGGCTTTTGAGAGTGCTGGAGTTGTATAAAATTGATACAACTCTTTGCACTTTTTTAAAGTCATGTATGGGGCAGTGGAGAACGGCACTTCGCTATCCAGGATGTCAGCAGATTGCGACAAACGATGCACCAATAAAGATCGAGCGGGGTATATTTCAAGGTGATAGTTTGAGTCCCTTGTGGTTCTGCCTAGCTTTGAATCCTCTCAGTACGCTGTTAGAGGGTTCAGGACTAGGCTATAGGTTGCAGAAAGACGATCGAGTTATATCTCACCTTCTGTACATGGACGATTTGAAACTTATTGCCCCCACTAATTTGCAATTGACAGCGTTACTGAAGGTGACTGAAAACTTTAGTAATTCTATCAAGATGGAATTTGGTGTGGACAAGTGTGCAGTCATGCATGTAAAGAACGGCGTGATAGTAGAATCTGAAGGAGTCGAACTTTCAGATTCAACAAAACTCAGATCTCTGTCTGCAACTGAAAGCTACAAGTATCTAGGTATATCACAGTCATTGGGAATACCTGAATCTCATATGAAACAAACGCTGCAGGAGCGCTTTTTTGGCCGCCTGAAAAAAGTACTTAAAAGTCTTTTATCAGGGGGTAACAAAATGCGTGCCTGCAACGGTTGGGTCATGCCGGTTCTGATGTATTCCTTTGGTATACTTAGATGGACTCAGACCGAATTGGATGCCCTTGACAGGAGAGTCCGTACACTGCTGACTGCATTCCGAATGCACCACCCACGTTCATCGGTAATGAGGTTGTATATCCCGCGAAAGTTTGGGGGTCGTGGACTCTTAAACATTAAGACCCTACACAATCGCGAGATATACAACCTTAGAGAATATTTTCTTCATACTGACGTGGGAGTGCATCGTAGTGTGGTAGCAGTGGACAACGGACTCACTCCGCTCGCTCTGGCTAAAGAGAACTGGCGCAAGCCTGTAGTACTTAGTACTAATGATCGCAGGGAGGTATGGAAGGGCAAAGAACTTCATGGTCGTTTTTATCGAGCCCTAAATGGGCTTGATATAGACTTTAAAGCTTCTACATCTTGGCTACGGTTTGGTGATCTTTTCGGAGAAACCGAAGGTTTTGTCTTTGCAATTATGGACGAAGTTGTTATGACGAATAACTATCGGAAATATATCCTGAAAGATGGTACGGTGGACATCTGTCGGGCGTGCCACCGTCCCGGTGAATCTATCAGGCATATTATTTCTGGTTGTTCTCGTCTTGCCAACGGGGAATATTTGCATAGGCACAATCAAGTAGCCAGGATTGTACATCAACAACTTGCCCTTAAATACAATCTTGTGCATTCAGAGGTGCCATATTACAGGTATGTGCCCGACCCAGTTCTCGAAAATGGTCGTGCCACATTGTATTGGGATCGATCTATCATCACTGACAGAACTATTGTTGCTAATAAACCTGATTTAGTGCTGATAGACCGATTAGAGCGCCGCGCAATGATTGTCGATATCGCTGTTCCTCATGACGAGAACCTCGTGAAAGTTGAAAAAGAAAAACAAATAAAATACTTGGATTTGTCTCACGAGATTGTCGATATGTGGAATATCGATTCGGCAATCATTGTTCCGATTGTCATATCTGCACATGGATTAATAGCCAAGAGCCTCGATCAACACCTTAAGAGGCTCGCGTTAGACGGCTGGATCAAGGGACTGATGCAGAAGGCCGTTCTCCTTGACACGGCCCGTATAGTGAGGAGGTTCCTGTCTTTGGAGCCCTAACCACCGGTGTCTTGGTCCCTGTACCCGATGTCGGTGGTCTACTGTTTTTTATATTTTTAAATATATATATATTGTTTTGTACATATTTAAAAATGTAATTTATAAGTATTAAGATAAATAACGAGGAATAATAATAAAAACTACTCCAATTCATGTCATGGAGGCCGAGCTGTGCATTCCTCCTTTAGAGGTGAGAAGGAAATACCTAGCACTAAAATACTGTCTAAAAAGTAATTCATGGACAAACAATGTTACCTTAACCCTATTAGAAAAAAAATAAACTGGCAACACTAAGTAGCAGTCGTGTTTTAACAACAGTATATCTAATATTTATATATTTTTTATCATAATTTAAGAATAAAATAGCACATTTTATAAATTTATACACGACAATGATTACTCGGAACAAATTTAAAATGAAAACATTGCAGAAATCACATAATTAACCATAGTATATATACTAAGACATGACATTTAATGTCATGTCATGTCACACAAAAATATTGTATAAATTAATTTATTAACCGAAGACGATGCTAACAAGAGCCAGAACAAAAGCAATTATACCAACCCCGGACTCATCGCTCAGCTCCGCCTCGCAGCCCCCGGAACCCACAGCAACAGGTCCGGCCATTGCAGAGGCGTCGAGCTCGACTTCGAGCGACGAGTTTTTCTCCCCGCCGACGTCGCCAACACCTGTACGTCGGCCGGGGAGAGGCCGGCCACCGTCCTGCTTGGGACCCCGAGGCCCATCGGCTTCGAATAGGGCCCCCGCTACCGGTGGTAATGTGCATCGCATGAAATGGACGAATTCGATGAATGAGAACGTCATGCGAGCATATTTTGTGGCTACAGAGGGAGGAGCTAACCTCACTGCGTATCGTAATCGTATGATGCCTCTGTTTCAGGAACTTGAGCCAGCTGTTAACGTTTCGGTGCAAAGATTATCGGATCAAGTGCGGGCCATCCAACGATGTAATTTGCTGGATAACTCCGTACTTGATAGGCTACGCTCGGACTTGCAGGTTAGCCTTACTACTTCTCCTCCTTCACAAATTGTGACAAATGCAGACTCTTTGTTGTTACAATCTTATCCCGCTGAAGAAGGGGAGGAAAATGATGCTTCATCTGTAAGTACTCAGTACTCTGATATAATAAGGAATACTTTGGAAGGCGCTATTCTGGAATATCGGTCCATGAGTTTTGAAAGTAGACCACGTTTACCGCGTTTGCCAATGCATAAACGAAACAAAGCGCTAGTGTGTACCCTTGATTCGATGTTACCTATTTATTTTGAAGAAAGCATAGATCTCAGTGATACACACTCAATTTTGTATTGTGCTGCTGTTACAGCATGTCGAGTAGCTGGTGTTAAATTCCCAGGAAATGACACCGCTACTCGGTCAAAGCTTGTTGTTCCGGCGTGGCAATGCAGGATTGAGCGTCGTATCGCTGAGTCGAGGGTACTCATTGGCAAGCTTAACTGTTTCAGATCGGGTAACACACGCCCGAGAGTAATGCGTTTTGTGAATCGGGCTTTTTCGGGAACTGGTATCAGTTCCTGTGATTATACAGCACGAGTCACAGAGCGCATTGACTTTCTGAAACAGAAGGTTTATGCATGGGCAAATCGCATACGAAGGTACAAAAAAAGGGTGGACCGATTTACTCAGAATCGCACATTCCAAAGGGATGAGAGGTGGGTTTATAGAAGATGGGAGCAGCCTGATTTAGTGAGCGACATTCATTTACCAGATGCTGAAATCACGAATTCATTTTGGCGTAACATCTGGTCAATGCCTGTCGCTCACTCTGAGGGTGAATGGATGCGAGATGTCGAACGTTCATGTGAGTCAATTAATAGAATGGAGCCAGTATTAATATCAAACATCGATATAGCTTATGCAGTTCGTTCGTTGCCAAATTGGAAATCAGCGGGACCGGACGGACTGCATAACTTTTGGTTAAAGTGGCTCCGTAGCTCACATGTATGTTTGGCATCTCAATTTCAATCATGCTTAGAATCGGGTTCGCTTCCAACTTTTATGACCACAGGCGTGACTCACCTCCTCTATAAATCTGGTTGTGCCACGGATCCCAAGAACTACAGACCCATCACCTGTCTACCAACAGTATATAAATTACTGACGTCCATTCTGAGAGTAAAGATAGCATCTCATGTTACCAACAACTCTGTTATGTCTTACTCTCAGAATGGATGTAGAAGTGGGGCACGTGGCACTAAAGAGCTCCTTATTATTGACACGACCATTAACCAACAAGTTCGCCGTAACCGAAAAGATCTGGCGACATGTTGGATAGATTATAAGAAAGCTTATGATTCTGTGCCGCATACGTGGCTCCTGAGGGTGATGGAGTTGTATAAGATTGATACAACTCTATGCACTTTCTTGGAGGCATGTATGCAGCAATGGAAAACGATTCTTTGCTATCCAGGATGTCGACAATCTCAGGGTGACGGCGAGTATATAAAGATCAAGCGGGGTATATTTCAGGGTGACAGTTTGAGTCCCTTGTGGTTCTGCCTAGCTTTGAATCCTCTCAGCACTATGTTGGAGGGTTCAGGACTAGGCTATCGTTTGCGGAGAGGAGGTCAGGTTATATCCCACCTCCTTTTCATGGATGATTTGAAACTTTTTGCCTGCAACAATGTCCAACTGATAAAATTACTAGAGGTAACTGAAAACTTTAGTAAATCTATCAGGATGGAATTTGGTGTGGATAAATGTGCAGTCATGCATGTAAAAAGAGGTAAGATTGTGGAATCTGAAGGTATGGAACTCGCAGATTTTACACACCTTAGATGCCTTTCCGCGAACGAAACTTACAAGTATCTAGGAATGTCACAGGCGTTAGGTTTAAATGAATTGACTATGAAGCAATCGTTACAGGAACGCTTCTTTGGCCGCCTGAAAAAAGTATTGAAAAGTCTTTTGTCAGGTGGTAATAAGGTGCGGGCCTATAACGATTGGGTCATACCAGTCCTAACCTACTCCTTTGGCATACTTAGATGGACTCAGACGGAACTTGATGCCCTGGATAGAAGAGTCCGTACATTGCTAACCGCGTACCGAATGCACCATCCACGTTCATCGGTTATGAGATTGTATATCCCGCGGAAATGTGGGGGTCGTGGTTTTTTAAATGCCAAGACACTACATAACCGCGAGGTATGCAATCTTAGAGATTACTTCCTCTCTGTTGACGTGGAGATGCATCGGGATGTTGTAGTAGTGGACAACGGACTCACTCCGCTTGCTCTAGGTAGAGAGAACTGGCGCAAACCTGCAGTAATCAATATTACAGATCGCCGGGAGATATGGAAGAGCAAAGAGCTGCATGGACGTTTTTATCGGGCCTTAAATGGGCCCGAAGTAGATCTATTATCATCTGTGTCCTGGCTACGTTTCGGTGATCTCTTTGGAGAAACTGAAGGTTTTATCTGTGCAATTACTGATGAAGTTGTTATGACGAACAACTATCGGAGACATATCCTGAAGGACGGCACAATTGACATTTGTCGGGCATGTCATCGTCCCGGAGAAAGCCTCAGGCATATAATTTCCGGTTGTTCTCGTCTTGCCAACGGCGAGTACTTGCATAGACATAACCAAGTGGCCAGGATAGTCCATCAGCAACTTGCTCTTAAATATAACCTTGTGACTGCGGAATTACCGTACTACAAGTATGTGCCCGACCCAGTTCTTGAAAATGGTCGTGTAACATTGTACTGGGATCGGTCTATTATCACTGACAGGACTATTATTGCCAATAAGCCTGATATAGTGGTAATAGACCGATTAGAGCGCCGAGCAATGATTATTGATATTACCATTCCCCATGACGACAACCTCTTAAGGGCTGAAAAAGAAAAACAAATGAAATATTTGGATTTGGCCCACGAGGTGGTCGACATGTGGGATGTGAATTCAGCAATCATTGTACCGATAGTCATATCAGCCCATGGGTTGATTGCAAAGAGCCTCGACCAACACCTTCAGAGGCTCTCGTTAGGCAGCTGGACTAAGGGCCTGATGCAGAAGGCGGTCCTTCTTGATACGGCACGTATTGTGAGGAGGTTTCTGTCTCTGGAACCCTAACCACCGGTAGCTTGGTCCCTGTACCCGATACCGGTGGGGCACTATTTTTTATATTTTTAAATGTATTTTTGATATAATCTGAATGTATTTAAAAATGTAATTTATATGTATATTTAAATGAATAAAGAGAATAATAATAATAATGTTTATTTTCTCACCATAACCGAAATACAATGATACAAAAAAAAAACAAAAATGAAACAATAACTAAAGGAAAAGAAAAGACTTAGCTAACGTATATCCAAAATATTCCGGCCGTGGATCGCTGGTGCCTGAGGTAGGTGGGTATCACCTGTATTACAGGTCACCAGATCCCCACTCGGACCTTGTTAATACTTTGACAAATTATATATAACATCAAAAATCTGATAAAATATTCACAGAGAAGTACTATAATGATGAACAATGATGTATTAATATAAACATAATATAAGGTGTCTGAATGCATCGAAGCGCGCACACGCGCGTTTGTGTTCGCGCGCGTGTCTGTGTGTGTGTGTGTGTGTGTGTGTGTGTGTGTGTGTGTGTGTGTGTGTGTGTGGGGGTGTGTGTGTGTGTGTGTGTGTGTGTGTGTGTGTGTGTGTGTGTGTAAGTGGGCGTGTAGGTGTGTTCGAGTGCTTGTTTGAGTAAGGATCTATATGTGTTTGCTCATTTGTCATAACTAATATTGAAAATGCGAGAATCAGGTTGTTTGTCTGTTTGTAACACTTTTGACCTAAAAGGTGCCGAAATGAATTGTAATGGTTTTTGAATTATAGTAATGGTTTTTGGTAACATTTTATTGAAGGATCATCAAGAGGTCTTCAGTTTCTTGGTATGTTTGATTTTGAAGCCATTCTGATACGGTGATGCTACATTGATATGTATTAAGATTAAATATAGACAAAGCTTTGTGGATTTTTTTGTACAAATAGGGGCCTAAGAAGATAAAGAACCTACAACTGAAATTGGTGTTGGTTTGGAATGATAGACACAGTCAGTTAGTGTTGTTAGGACAGTTAGTGGGAAAAAAAGAAAATACCTTTATTAGCCTCTTGCTATGAAAAAATTAAGGAAACTAAAATTAGTTCGTCTTACCCCTTAGAAATGTTTAACCTAGACGTATGGATCAGTTATATAGATATAAATAATATAGTTATTCCTACACTAAACTCTTAATCTTGCCAAAAGGTCTTATGAATCTAATCTTTTGAAATATGATATTCTCAGGGAATTAGAGACCAATAACTGGAATTGGCAGAAGATATATACAGATGGATCTAAAACTGATGAAAATTTGGGTGCGGCTTTCTACGGTCCAATTAGAACTATCAGAAAATGTTTTAAGATTAATCAACCTGTGTGCGTCATGACGTTGGAACTCATTGCAATCTCAGAAACGTTGTCATATTCAGACTAGTGTTTGTTTCCGAAAGTGGTAATTTTAACTGACAGTAAAAGTGCCTTACTCCATTTAGTTAAATGAACAAGAGGAAAAAGAGGTTTACCGATTGCTTACACAGTTTTACAAAAAAATTATGAAATATTAAGTAAAAGCACTGTTTTGAAATTGCAGTGGGTTCCAGCGCATATCGGCTTAAAGGGTAATGAGGAGGCTGATGGATTGGCAAAATTGGGATCTCGTCAAGGAGATAGTTTCGAAATTACACCATTTTATACAGAAATCTTAAATACCTATAAAGTATACTGTTTTAATTGTTGGAGTGAATATTTCGACCAACGGTCAAAGGAGAAAGGAATTTGGTATAAAATTATTCAGAGTCAACCTCCTCGATGCCCCTGGTTTGCGGAGTCTGACCTTAATAGAACCTCAGTTATTATGGCACTAAGGTTGCGTTCCGGTCATATTCCATCACGGAAATTTGGATACTTGATGAAAATAAATGATTCACCCAACTGTATAACTTGTAACATAATTGACGATGTCCAATATGTCCTGATGGAGTGTGAACGGAATCGTGATGCCAGGGAAAAAGTCGTCTTGGATTTTAAAATAAAAATGCAAAACATAGGCTCATTCATGAGTATATTGTCAACACCTCTTTAAGACGCCGCAAGTAGACTGTTTAAAATTTGTAGGAATTTGTAATCAATGCTTTGTCACAATAGGACTGACATATCTCGGATAAAAGTCCTGTAAATAAATAAAAAGAAAAAAAAATAAGTAAATTATTAAAGTACATAGTAGATCACGATAGGTTATTGTTTTCGTGTTCGGTTTATATAATAGTTCTGAACAAAATACTTACTATATCACCCGTGACGGAACACCGTGATGTTTTAGTCGGTTCGATTCTGACATACCCACTTCACCGAGTATCAGCTCGGTGCGGTGGTACCCGAGGGGGTTTCCACACGTTAAAAAAAAAATTATCAAGACTGGTCACGGAAGATAACCGTTTGCAAAACGATAATACAGTAGTTGTATTGTGTAATAAGTAGTTATACTCCTAATAACAGGCACTGGATTATCGTGACATCAATAGCCGCTAATCAAAGCGCCGCTACTTCTAAACCGCAAACAGCATTTTATTACTCACAGTTATTTTTCGTAATGGAATAAATAATTTATAATGAGAAAGACTATTATCTTACCACAGATTAAATAAAAGCACAGGATAATAACCGTTCTACTATCAAAATATTGAAGTATGTAAAATATTATTTATTGAAAAAATTAAAATTTTATTTACCTACTTTTAATAGATAAAATTGCATCTACATATTATTATTATGGTCTCTTACGAAAATTGCGAATTCCATTCATGCGAATCACATTCTAATACCATTGGTATTTTTTTGGTAATAGATACGACTTTTTAAAGATAATACTATTATGTATTCTGTGATAATACCAAAACAAGAATTAGGTACAGTCAGTATGTAAATGCTAGGTAGTCTTCATAGTGTTATATTTTCAGAAAATTAGCTGAATCAATTATAAAAAAAAGGTATTTATGTCACAGTAAATATATGAGCTAAACTATATTTACTGTGCTAAAGTCTTCAAATTATTTGCTATTGTACGTTTAATGCGCAACCCATGGTGTTTTGTTTCGGTTGGATATTGTGACAGTACCATTCAGTAACCCTATTGAACAATACAAAACTTGCTGAGCAGTTACTTCCGATAACAAAACGAGGGTCGCGACAGCCAATAATAAAATCGTTATTATTGATTTTACTGTCGAGAACAATCAGTTCGTAAACCATACCGCCGTCATAAAAACATCGACGGTATCCGCCCATCTCGTTATAATTATAAAATGAGTATGTACATATTTAGTATAACTTACTAAACAAATACGTAAGCTTGTTTGTGCGTTGAATAAAATCCTCAAACTTCTAAGCCAACTGTAATTAAAACTCTTGCGGTTTGAATTTACACTCGGCTTCTACAGCCTGTTAGCTGTTTGACAACTACACTTAATCATTTGCATATAGGTACATTACCAGTTAATTTTATACTAATGTAATATTCTGGAAGAGAAAAGATAACAAACGTAGTTTTCACAAGGAAAATAATTTACTTTCATAACAAAGCAAGTCTTGCACTGTGTCCTTTCCAGTAAACTATTTCCATGTCTCGCCTCCCCACGGTGGCAGCGACCACTGCTTCTACCCCATGCAAGGACTGCAATGCGGAACCAGACCTATATTTCATTTTTAGAACGCAACGGTCGCATTAAATTCTATTGTTAAAATACTATTTTATGACTAGCTTAACGTAACAAATGCCAAAGTAGTTTATAATAAACGATCGATTATAATCCGTGCAATGTGTAAATCTGCTAAGATTTATATGTCTCTACACTGAAATTATGCAAATACACAGTTAACCGACCTTTTTTTACTAAGAGATTATTTAAACAGTTACACGAAACGTATACTGTACTGCCGTCTTGAGAACCTCCTTTTTTTTTCGTCGGTTAAAAACTCTCTTAATACCATTTACTTTGGGACGCAGATTGCCAGACACTGGGATAAAAGTAATCGCCATATGTATTACTACTCTTTTACTGTATTTTGCACATTCGGATCAATTTCCGAAAGCTTTATTTCCGGAATATAAAAGTCCATCCAGCCCTGCCATTCGCATACAAGAAACGCTACTTATAAGACGCGCGTTCGCCAATATTTCTTGAGGAGTTCGTCGATATATCACCACGAGCCACCCCTCTGTACAAGTTTCTGTTAGAGGCAGCAGGGGTTACCGTCCCTTAACTATACACATGCACATGAAACTGCACGTTTTGGCAGCATGCCTGCCTGACGAACTTAGCGCACATATAAAATGCCTTCAATTCTAAATCCATTTCCACCTTTGGCAATAACATAATATCTTAAATCTAGTTAACTCGTATCTTTGGTACACAATCGTTTTGAGACAATGTGCAATTTAGCAAAAAAAATATTTCTCATTTCCTGGAAACATTTAATATTTTTAATGTCGAAACTTGAGCAATTACAAAAAACCAGTACGAAAGCATTTTGGAGATTTATGTAGGTGTATTCAAACTTATTTCATTAATGTTTCAAAATAATTTACATTTGAGTTAGAAGGAAAAAAGTAGATCCTTTTACTAATAAATTCTTGTTATCCCGCCTAAAGCTCAATAATATTGACGTCTCAAGCTGGCTCACAGAGATCAAATATCCTTTGAAAGGGACACGAAACCTGAAAGTGTAACATGCGAAATGGTTGTACTAAATTAACAACTACTGTGTTACCCACGTAGTTTGGGTCTACCTTACTCGAATCCTGGCGATAATTTATTGTTCCAACATCACTGAACAATTTTGATTGCAGTCGTAACTCTGAACAAGGTATATTTCCAAAATGTCGTCAGTCGAGTAGAATCGACGTCATACCCGCTCTTATGCAGATTACGAAAAAGTAATTTGTTGGAAGTACAATCCAGTAAGGTTAGATTAGAGAAGAATAGATAAGAGTTATAGAACCACGGTAGCAAATATTTCTACATGTTACTGCTGGGGGTTGTTGGTTAAACTAGAATACCATTATAGAGGATAATTTTAAATATGAGCTTCAAAGTACAAACAGCATTTATTGGTTTCGGAAAGATTAAAAACTTTTTTGAACAAAGTCGCAGTAAAGTAAGGATAGGAATAAAATAGTTATGTTAACAACCGTTTAGTATGCTGGATACATTTTAAAAAGTTAACTTTAGGTATGTAGGCTTATTTAAAAGCTGCTGATTTGTGACCAAGAAAAGTTGATAGTCCTATTGCAACGACAAAAACAATAAAAACGATAAAATATATCGCGGTTATATTTTAAGCTCTAATTTTATTTATTACAATAAAAATACAAAATATACCTAATAATTCTATAAATATATAGGTATATCGTTTCAGTGAGGATTTCAAATATACTGACACATATTCATTCAAATTAGATTTCAGCTTTATTTTTTATTACTGTCCAATTGTCTGTTATAAAACCATACTCGTCAATAGTTTCGCTTTCGATCCCAAAATACTAGATATCTACGTAAGGGTATGGACAAAAATAAACCCGGACATAATGAATAGCAAAACACTGTCGTAGATATAACAAATTCATAAGATGCAATAAAAAACATTGAGATGTACGTATCAGAAGAGCTGAATATCATAAAACTGCTGAATAAACAAAAAATTGGCTTTCATTGACGTTGCATGATTTATTTTTTTACACCTAATTCAAATGGTAAATTTATTGATGTCGGTTAACCTCTTCATATACTTAGAACTCTAAAACTTTATCTGGGAGGGCGTGTAACTCCCTTGTCTGCTATAAAGAGCTTTTGTACGATGCACCAAAATACATAAGACCGCTTTAAAAGTATTTGCAACAACTAAATGTAACAAGTCTAAGGCTCCTAGAGTAGGAGCTACCTTTTATATTACTAATACCTAAATTGAGTTTAGTTCCACGCTCGTGGTAGAGTAAACAAGCAGTGAATAAATTCTATAGAATTATGGTTTTTAAAACTATAAAAATTAATAGACTCGTATCAGTAACCAAAATCGATAAGTCTAGAGACTCGAATGCGCTGAGGACGGCCATTCCCTTGCACACGAAATAACAAAGGAAAACCAAACGAATAAGATAATACAAGTGTATTAGAATAAGGCTACATTTATTGAGTATGTTTGTGAGTGAGTATGTATGGTTGTGTCTCCGCTTTGTAAAGAAACGCTCTCAGGCGTCCAAATATCTTACTTGAATTCTTGTCACGGACGGCGCGCTATAAGATTTTAGATAAAACTTATTAGAAGCTACTATTTTCTTCTACTATGTCTTGATGATGCTATTTAAGTTCCATTTATAGTATAGCTGAAAGAAAGGCCCACTTACTGTATTAGATAACACTCTGTTTTTACGTAAATATATGCAACAGAAACCTCCCAACGATAGTTACCTATCTGTTTTTTACACTCTTATTTCGAATATTTAATGCAAACGTACTCAAAGGAAGAAAATATGTATAACTACAATAATGGTCCACTTCATAATCGCTGCACACTTTTAATTTGTTTTAATTGAAAAGTTAAGAAAGCTCTACAAGGAAATAAAAATGTAGAAAAAGTGCAAGTCGGACTGACGCTTGTGTGAATTCTAAGCGAGAATAAAAACTTCTGATTTGTAGCTAGAATAGTTGAACTTTTTGAAGTTGCGATTCTAACCCTAGGGTTTTGAAAAGTTTTATAACTACCAATAAAATAAAATGTAATAATGGTTATCTTATTTTGTTATAATTGACTAAATTAAATTATATTGTCAGACAAAGACGTAGCTTGCTTAATAAAGTCGTATCGTAAGACCTTAATGAAAACGGAACGTGATAAAAGATACTGGCGTTGATGTCTCTCAGAGGCCTCGACACTTTATCGATGAGCGAGAGGAAATATTGTAGCCAGCGAAGCCACCCTTGAAATCGCTTCCCCGTAGTATGGACGACTAAAGGCAGGGTGGCGGGGTGCGGGGACGGAGAACAATCCGCGGCCGTTGACACGAATCTTCCGCACTATGTTTATATATCCTTTTGGTTTTTTCCCTACGCATTTCACGTGAACGGCTGCTCACGAATGCTAGTTTTGTTTTTGAATTTGTACACAAACAAGTCTAACTACGTTGAAACGCACAGCTCTAGCATAACAATTATGTTATTTCCCACCTTACATGTTTGTTAATATTGCTATTATTCCAAAATTTATGTTTTTATTAGATGACAGACACAGTCTTCTAATAACGTTATTTACATTACACAGCTTGATAACAATTTGCAATGTAGGCGCACCTAATGGAGAGAATAGTGCTTTATCCTCGTAGTGAACACTCATTCTATTTCAGTGAAACTCATTATTATGATAAGTTAATAACTCTGAATGAGTCGGACGCTGACGCGACGCGACGACCGACCGGCAATGCGACGAGCTGACGTGAACGTCAGCGTGCGTCGTTTGTTTATTTTTAATCGCAATGTGATATCTCGCAACAAATACCTATCAACATGAATGTATTTTGTTGATGGAAGGGTATCAATGAACATGAATTATATAAACATTAGTTGTCATTACAAAAGTAATATCAATTATTATTTCTTAGAATGGAACCGGTTAATTTAAATAAGCGGCATCTTAATATACGCAATTTTTTGTCATATTTTACCCTAAAAGTACCTACCTATTTTTTTAGCAATAAATGGCTAAATGTTAATCAATACAAATAAATAAAATGGAAGTGTCTGTTTATAATGTAAAAACAATAGTTTTTTTAAGCTCATACAGCTATTTGCACGACGACTATGCCTAAAAATCAGTTTTTTTAATTTTTGTCTGTCTGTTTGTTTCGGCTGATCTTTGCAACGGGTGCACTGATTTCCATTGGATTCACTGGCAGAAAGCTGGTGTTATAATCAATAACTTAGCCTACTAGCCTATTTTGGAAAAGGAATTAGGGTTCCGCGCAAATATATAAATAGCTGCTAGTGTTAGATAAATGTGGTTCAATTGTAGTTAATCCTATATGCATATAGCAAGCAAACGAAATTAACAATGTTTATGTAAAATTGCCGAGAATAAAGAACGATAGATCGCCATCATTGATCAGCCCATGGCCCTGATTTTGTCCTTCAAAAAGTACCAATAAAAAAAATGAATACGGAAAGTCTTTAGAATTATCGAGTTTCAGTTAAATGCTCAGTTATTTCAATATTCCTAGGACATCAGCGATTTTCTCAGAGATCTCCTAACGGTACATTTAACAAACGTCACATCAAAAACTTTTTATTTAAGCGAATAGTACGTAGCTAACAATCCAATATCAGTCTAGATCTGGAACAACTAAAAATTACTAGCCTAATTCTCCTCGGTCACATCGTGGGCGTCGAGTGTGCCGACCGATAGCAATAAATTGCATGCAAGTCTGAAATACTTTGCTATATATATTATGATACATTCTTGACTAGAGACTAACGGATTATTTTTACACTTCAAATTAAAATTCTTTATTTCCAAATAGGCCTTATAAATAAATTTATATAAATGGTTGCACAAATGTACATTATTAATGAAAAATATGGTGTCTCCTTTAGGCTATTTTAGCAATGTAGTTCCGTACCTCCTGAACTAGTTGAGACTGTATCTCAGGAGGTAACTGTTCATCAGTGCTAATTGTACATATTATAAAATCGTCTGTCTGTCTGTTCGCGATAAACTGAAAAACAACTGAACTTTTCATGCGGTTTTCACTAATAGACAGTGATTCATGAAGAAGGTTTAGGTGTATTAATTGTACCCGTGCGAAGCCGGGGCGGGTTGCTGTTGTTACACCTGTGTTTGGTTCAGATTGTTGATTTGTTGTCAGAAATAATTCTAGACAAAGGAGTAGCGGCGAAGTAGCGCAAAAATATATCCATTAGCTACTTCACTACATTTTTTAAAACAAAGTCTCCCGCCGCGTCTGTCTGTCTGTCTGTTCGCGATAAACTAAAAAACTACTGAATGGATTTTCATACGGTTTTCACTAATAGACAGTGTTTCATAAGAAAGGTTTAGGTGTATAATTTGTAGCCGGGGCGGGTAGCTAGTAAAATATAATTCACTTGCTGTGCCAAGTGTCTAACCAAAAATATATGTATGTGTAGTATTACAGCTTAGTTCCTATGCCTCTTAACATGGAGTTATACATTAGCTTCATCAATAAACGCGCTACGTAATGTATCTTCTTTTTTTTTAAATTTATTTTTCATTCTTGCGATTTGTAGATTAATGTTTAACTCGAAAGTTATTGCAAATTTTATTAGGGCAGTAAAAGTAAATCATATTTTTAAAGGATAATAGTAGGTACTTGAACATGTAAGTGTGCCTAGTATGCCTACATTTCTGTGTTAAATATCAAGGAATGATGTGTAGCCGTTGATAGGATATGCAATCTGTTTCAAATATAAAATCCTACAACGGAATATCCGTCCTACATGAAGTATTTCAATAGAGAAACAGATCATGATTCGTGTGAAAGGGTTACGTTAAAATAAACAAAATAGATATTTACGAGCCATAATACCCACTTAAAGGGGTCGCATCGCTCGCAGCACAATTAGTAAGAATTAAACAATTAAACGAACAGTATCAAATGGGTGGTCGCCAGCGGAGTGGCGACTGACCTTTTAAAAACGAACATAATTACAACGGATACTTATACTATTTTAGGTGTTTTATATTCCAAAACAATATACTTAAAGGTTTCTTGGTAACATATCACGAAAGCCTCTTAATAGAGTACCCAGTTACGTAGGATAAACAAGCTAGGCGTATTGTGCCTTTGTTACGAACTTTGGTACAGGACTAAGTTTGAAACCATGGCACCCTTCCTAGAGTGGTAGTCAAGTTTAATTATCTATGTTTAGCAGTGTTTCTCAAAATGTTATTCGTATCTAGACCCCACAGGCCTTAAATCTTGTCAAAGTAGTTGCCACAGATACCACAGAATACTGATACTTAAAAAAACTCAGTTGTACTTAATTCAAAAAATATTTAGAATAAGAAAAAAGTTTTTCAAGCCGTTTCTCATGTCTGAGGATAATACATAGACGTAGACCATATAATTTTTATCTTTACTACTCATTACTACTTGTCCAAACTTATCAAACACGACAGGGTTATGTTATGGACGGAAATATGTACGATACAAATTATAAATAGGAGCTTGTTATACTGTCATCCAACAAATAGAAGTAAGGAGATATTAAAATGATAGCTACGATTATCATGGAATCAAACTACGTATTCCCTACACCGTTCTCTTAAATCCACGGTATAGAAACCATTAGGTTTTACATTTGGACTCCAAATACAAATGCCAAAATTGTTAATTAATACGGACATGACATAAAAAGACGATAACTGACGGTACAGTCTCCCTCACATATATGTAAAAGCTTTTAGAGTACGTACGGCTCGCAGTGTGCCTAACACGAAACTTAAGATCTTAATTTTTTTTATGCTTAGATTTAATAGATAATTTGTAAATACGAAATGAATCTCAATCTATGATACCAAAACAATGATGCCTCTCTATGTGTATAGTTTGATTAAAGGTGGTAAGCCACCTTTAACGGGGCAATATTGGGTGCAACATTAAAATCACACCTTACTTGTACTTCGGTACGCAGATTTTTATTAATAGTGACACTCTAATTAATAACTACTCTCATTTAACCTATAGCACGTATGTAGATACTATAGTCCATTGAAACTTACTGGGCAATTCAATGTATATATGTATTTACCATCTAACAATCCTCATTAAAAGATAATTCATTCCATTCATAAATATGAATTCATGTAGACACAGGTGCGACAGAACCGACTTCTTCAAAGTGATTATGTACACACAGCGCGGAATATTTGAGCTTTAGAGGTGTGAACTATCTAACTCTGACGTACAATGCATACTGATTAAACACATAATCTGTGAGCTTCGAATTTCGAAACATGCATTTAATTATTAAATTTATTTATATTATGCTAAAAGCATTGTGCCTGGATTGGACAAATGTTAAAAAAAATAAAATATTATTAAGCATATTTATGATAAGGTACGCATTGTACATCTTTATCAAATACTAATATTAATAATTTGACACATCTCACACACGGCCGTGTGTCTGATCCCAAACTAGGCAGAGCTTATACTTTGGCACCAGACTGCTGATAAACAAACTTATATACTTCTATATATACATACATATTATAGATAAATTACACCCAGACCAGACTAGGCCCACTCCGGTCAGTAGGTATGAAGCTACAGGTACCTAGCAGCGTCGATGAGTCGTGCGAAATTCAGTGGGCTGCCACGCGCCGGCCCGGTAGCACGTTACTTCGATACTCACTCACGCGCTACGTCGCATCGCCCGTTCGTCGCTTACGAATTACGTTTCCCGTATTTACGTAGTTAGATTATATTATAATCAGTATAGTTAGATGTTTCCAAGGTCAAGTTTAGCTTTGATGAGTACCTATATTTATTTATTAGGACCACAACAACTGATACACATCTTCTATCTATACTCTATAGAAATAAATAAATTTGGAGTGTCTGTTCGTAATATCAAAATAACCGCTTTTTACAAAGTACATTTGGATGTATATACGGTACATATACCAAAACAACATGTTTTACAATTTTTGTCTGTATGTCTGTCTTGTTTCGGCTAATCCCCGGAACAGGTGGACCGATTCCACGGGACTTTCTCTGGCAGATGGCTGATGTTAAAAAGAGTAACTTATGCAACTCTGATTTTGGAAAAATAATGATACATGCGATATGTACAAGCGAGCGAAGCCGCGCGGGAACTGCTAGTAAATAAATAAATTTGAAGTGTCCGTTTGTAATGTCATAATGACAGTTTTTTACTAAATGCATCTGAATGTTTACACGGTACTTATACCAAAAAATATTTTTCACATTTTTGTCTGTCTGTTTGTTTGTTCCGGCTGATCTCCGCAACGGGTCTACCGATTTCCATGGGACTTTAACTGGCAAATAGTTGGTGTTATAAGGAGTAGGGTTCCGCGATTTGATTTGCATATACCTACCTAGCTAAACACCTAAAAGAGATAGTTTCATTCCAAGGTACACACTAACGTATGGCAAATGCCTATCTTCTTAAAGATTAAAGTATCTATGCAGAGATTGTGAAATAAAATAGTTTTCTTTAATATAAGTTACATCTACGTAGGTACTACTAAGTAAATACCTAGCCTAGGTTTATTTAAAACTTCATTTGTTCACGGAAGTAAAGTAACAGGCACATAACTGGTTATTAAATATTTAGATTAACTCTTCTTACAGAAGACAACCTTAACGGCATCAGAACAGATAGGAGTTATGCGATAGAAAGAGAGGCAAGTTTTAGGTTAATATAACGCGTTTGGAATTAGCGGTGTGAGATCTGAATTGCACCTTATTGTGTCGGAGCAAGAGTCTCTATTTATTTAAATGGTATTGCGATGAGGTCCTTCTGTACTAGTACTATTATGTATTCTGTGCCCAGACACAGAACAAATGATCATACTCATCACACAATTATTTGTCCTGGGTGGGAATCGAACCCAGTCAGGATAGTGATCCTGTTTAGTGAACCATTAGACCAACAGGCCAGTCGTTAGCATTAATTACAAACTTTAGGTTGCCCACCTTGGGCTATCAACACATATTCACACGATCGGAGCTGATATCCTTCTTTTCACCTTATTAGTTATTAATTACTTATTCATCACGAAATGAATTATCCCGTATCCAAAATATTATTTACAACAAAGAGTTTAGCGCGACGATTTGTTGACTTTTCTTTCTCCGCTAGATTGCACTGATCGTCTTCATAATGCTTTTGGGAGATGAGCTTATCTGAGCACCGTGAAACGTTGGTGCGCTGAATTTAATCGTGACCGTGTTTCACTCCTTAATGAGATTTGTGAAAGTCGCCAGAGGTGGGGAAAGAGATGATTAAAATTAGGAAGACTTAATATCTGTCAAGTGGCTAATTGCAGAATACAGGCGTTAGACGTTTGTAACATAAGCTTCAAAGATAGGGGATTCATTCCTCATGAGCTCGTTTTATAACTGGAACGTAATCTCTTCATTCGAAGACGAGATGATTGATTAAATGTAGACAAGAAATTTCCTAACTTTAATGACCAGTTTTGTATCGTTGTCAGTTACCTAAAGTTATTTGTGACTTTTTTTGTGAATCGATAATATTGCAAATTGCACTAAGGAAATAAAATATATTCTTTTGTATTCTTTGATGTCCCAAATCATAAACCGATATCACAAAATTCATCACAGAAACTCTTTTGGACTCGGAAAACTATGTAGAAATAATATTCATTGTTAAAAGTTGAACGGCTGAAGTATAATGCCTGCTCTGCAAAGTAACTACTATAACTGCTCGATAAATACGTCACAAAGTTGATGTGCATGTGGTTTACAAAATAAAAGGAACTGTTTAAGATCCAGAGATAGATGTCATAGTCACAATTAAACGCCCTCACGATGTAAGTATTCATTCCGTACTAAATGCGGAATGGTGAGTTATCAACGGTCTTGATCATTGAGGCGGTCACGATTTCACTATTGTGGGAACTAAACAACACCGCCTGGCCCTAACAGGTCACAGAAAAACATCGGTTTCTACTAAATATGAAAATCTATTGCGACAGGTACTTTACAGCACAGGTCAACAAACTGGAGATATTAAATGAGACAGATCATTTTATTTTAGAGAAATGGAAGAATCTTTCACATGATGGAATATGATGGATAACTTTCGGTGTTTTTTTAAACATTTTGTAACTTGAAAAGTAAAGAATAGGAAGTTGAAAAACAATACCACCTAGATATTGAAAGTACCATTTACAAACACAACATTTTGCAAAACATGTAAATGAACAAACATTTAGAGTAGTACGAGTATGTATCGATCGCATTGCGTTTCAATGTGACCACACCGTTACACACGCGGCCGCGCGCGGTAATTGAGCCGCTCACTTCCTTCCGGAGACCTGCCCGCTCATATCCAATGGTCAACACAGAAACGGGAATTTTTACACAAACATATTTGTATTTGCATATTTTATAGCAATTTTTATATTATGTGCATAACTTATAAATAGCTGGACATATTACAATGGTTTACCTACAGATTTACCTCATACTAAATCAAAGATCTCAATGTTGATTTCATTCAAATGCTTTTGCTGGACCTTGAGATGTCCAAACATCTGAATGATGTTTACCTTTTAAGATGCTTTTCTGGACTTGCTTAAACCTAGTCGGCCGATAAAAATACATTAATTTGCATGACTACATATTATAAAACAAAGTACCCCGCCGCGTCTGTCAGTCTGTCTGTTCGCGATAAACTCAATAACTACCGAACCGATTTTCATACGGTTTTCACCAATAAACGTAGTGATTCATAAGGAAGGTTTAGGTGTATAATTCATATGGCTTTGTGTTAAACGGCTGAAATATGACGATGATTGTTGAAGATGTCGGAAAAATGCTTTGCTACCCGTGCGAAGCGGGGAGAGGTTGCTAGTATATATATAATCTGTGGATAACATAAGTTTGACGAGATATTCTGAAGTATTTTTGAAGTGAAAATTCTTTAGAATCGTTGTGATTTGAAATTCGATGAAACGAAAAACTCACACTAAAAAGAGACAAACATTCACAAGCCTGGGAGAGAATGAGATAGAATACAAGTATACAGTGTTTCCTATAATATTCGTATGCTAGCATGTGTCTTTGCGCCTGCGTACTACGAAGCCTTCTTGTGTCATTCGGGTTTATATTTTTTGTGCATTTGCGTATTAAAATTCGTTGGTTAATTGATTTAGAAGTTTCACTTCTGCCGTGTGTGAATTGCACACACACACACACACACTTATTTTTTACAATTAAGTTGTCAACAAGCATACGGCTCGACTGATGGTAAACGGTTACCGGTTGTTTTAAACATATGCAAGACCAATGTCACTCATACATAGAAATGTCTATCTCCTCGCCTCTATCTACTAATCAGCAAAAAGTTCTACTATCAACAAAAAAAAATTGATATGCCTAAATGTTTGAACCATGTCTGTACTGTTCAATACTATAATGGTGTACAATAAAGAGATATCAATTTAAAAAAAACAGCGGCTTAAATTCGAGCGGCACTTGATGTGTATATGCTGGCAACAATAAAGATCAAAATCGAATAAGCTACTGAACTGTAAGCTCACCTATGAACATTTTATGCCGATGTTGTAATGTAACAAACATATTCTAGGAAAACAAATATCTAAACAAAACAAGGCTCTCACAAGTACTCTTTTTCGCTACGTACACGAAGGTACTAATAAAACAAAACACAACCAACAAGGCACGTTCAACATACATAGTACCTAGTCCTATTTATCTATCCTGTGCTTCCATAAACTAAATACACGTTACTAGCTGCAGCGATTTAGGCTATACGTTATCTACGACAGGAATACCTATATTTCAGTATTTATTACCCGTGCGGTAAAGAAGTTTTTTGGCCTCCACCGGATTTTGATATTGTAGTCAGGCTTCGACTTCATTAGCAAAATATTCTAAATTATTCGGATGCTTACACTACGTCAGAAAGACGTGGCTAATAATTATTTGATAATTACAGTTCGGCAGTTTATGCTGCCAGAGTGTAAAGACGTGGCTAGGGTCATGGCGTGTGTCGAAGTATCAGGCGCGGCGGGCGGTAACTTTTCCATTCTATAATATTTTGACAAGCGGTGACGATGACATCAGTTCTGGGATGCTTTTCGTGCCACAAAAGTTCTTGTATATTATTTAAAAGAACACAATTACCTAATAAAGGAACCTACTTAACATTTGCATTTTGTGCTACTCAGAGACATCACTAAGCTCTCATAAGAGGACTCATGGTGACCCTTTACTAAATTCTCTTGGTATAATGTCCTTGTTGTAAAAGATATTACCTAGCTTAAGTCCCGTTTCATAGTTTACCTTTATAACGTCTACCCTACTAAAATAAAAGATTTAAGTTTTACAACAGTTATATTATAGCATGATAGACCGATAAACCTACAACGATACTGGGTAAGTGAACCTGAAGGGATTGGCGTACCAACCAACTAACTGGGAGATCAAAATAGAAACAAGTCAGTTGTGTGTAGACGCAATAACGGTTTTGTTTTATAAACTGCGAGAACTCGTGTAGAATTCACAAACGGTACAGTCAGTACACTATTAATTCGGATGACAAATTTTATTAGGAAACACTTCATTTTCATATTTAGTTCAAAGCATTTAGCTTTATTTCTATAAAGAATTTATTTTACTAAATGGTTCGTCAACCTCACTTGCTCGTAAAATCGTAACCAGCACATCCAATTACGTTATTGGAGTCGCTTTACGCCGTTTTGCATACCATCGATGATATGCATTTACTATGGCAGGCTCATAGATCACGGCTAGTAGAAAGAAGGTACATATGAATGCCGCTCGTAGAAAAATGGTGTCTAATTCTAACAATTGTTCACTGGGTGGCTCATAATATAGGCGACATAATATAACATGTGCCGCCGTGCCACCCGCCCCGATCGATGTCTGACCCCGTGCAATGTCGCACTCGCCTTTTAGCACCACCTATTTTGACGGGTCACAGGATACTTCGCTTCTTAGCACAAATGCAATGAGCTTTTATATTACACTGATTCACAAAATTCTCATCCACTTATTACATATATGATTAGCGTTAGAGAGGGCCTAGTTTCAATCTGGTATAACTTCTTAAAGGCATGTATGTGCATTACCATATTGAAGTAATCATAGTCACATCGTACAATTCAATTTATTCAAGATCCATTTCCGTTTTACGCCCACTAATACAGCCGCTCATCCATCCACACCAGGAATCTACTCAAAAAAATAAACTAAAGCTCGATGAATACGTAACAGGCTTATGCTCTCACGCTATTGTTCGTAAGGATATAATGTAATAGGGATAGATTCCATATGGGAATGTCATTGTCAATAGGGTAGGTAGACGACTGTCAAGTGTCAAGTCAACAGTACCTTTTTAGTAAACTTTTGCTTGAAATACCTAGGCATGACGACACATCTTACTTTTGTCAAATCATTAACTTTAAATGATAATTTTACGATTTTATATTAACTGAAAAAAGGTTAAGTTGTTTTATTGCCTGACTTGGCGAAATAATTTATTTTGAGCATCTACCCAATTGTCAAATGATAAAAAGCCGCACTTCAACTTATTAAACTCGGTAAAAAGTGTAATTTGTATTAAGTAGGTATATAATTAGGTTAGTCCTTAAAATAAACAAAAAGAACATTAAAATAAAATACGTTCAGTTGAAATAATATTTACAAAATTTCAAATAATATTTTGTAAAACCTATGTTTTACAATATATTATTTAAAAAAATCTAAATACTATTATTCAATATTTCAAGGTCTTATTAAAACATATATGCATAAACTTTTAAATTATACATATCGAGTTTTATGTCTGTTTCTGTAAAAAAATATACTGCAGTAATTTATTAGACCTTGTAAGGCAATAAACGTCTCGTAAAATATTTACCTACCAAACGCATATAAAAATATATTGCTACGTGTCAGGTCTGTTTATTGAGCGCTTTCGCTTAATCTATGGGCGTAAGCGCGCACGTGTGGCGCGGGAAAGCGTACGATGCCGATGGTGCACGCCGAGCGTGCGGCGATCTCATTGTTTGGATTTTAACGTACAATATGGTGCGTAAATATTTCGACAAAGGTCTAAAAGGGAGCGTCTATAAAAGAACTACCGCTATTCGATGTATGAACAAAATGCACAAACTAAATTTAATATAAACAGCTTTATAGTACATATTATATTGTTGATAATATTAGTGCCAATGCAATAAATAGATTACAGTTTTTACTTTAGACGAACTGGAATGAAATAGTAATATACAACAATTATCCAAGTGCAACTAAACATTGCAAAGAGAATAGAGATAGGTACATTTAGCAGTGAAGAGTATGAATACTCAATATATGAATATTGTAGGTATTATTATTATGCGAACCCCGCACTGGTCACTGTTCAGTTCTTGTGGGTCGTAATCGTGATGTTATAGCTCATAATCTTCTTTGATAAACAGGCCATTCAACACAAAAAGACTTTTATAAAGTACTGAAAGAACCTTTCTTCAAACTCTTTCGCTGCATCTACAAGAAGGTAAAGTTGTAGATACAATTATTATCTTTCAAAAATTTTTATTGAATTGGAGTGACAGAAGGAAAATAAACGCTAAGCAAAACATTTAGGCACCGCGTAATGTAGATAGACACTGTAATTCTTTCTTGTAGCATTTTTCATGTATTACCTAAATGATTTAATTACATTTAAATTATAATCTTGACATTTATAAACCTGAAATACTTATTGATAACTTAATACGTTGGAATCTTTTTAGCAACGTTTCAAACTAATATACACAATCTATTCCAGTCATCGACCAGTGCCAAAAGGTCGTTGATTCTCATTCACAACGCGAACGTATTTGACGTATAAATGTTTAGGTTGCATTAAATTTTACATAGATATTATATGGGAAATATTTTGACTACATTGAATTTCACTTCCTTTATATAATCTAAGCCAAAATCTTTACAATATAAATACTTTCTTATTCACGCACATACCAATATACATAAATACCTACATCATAAGCGTTGTCGCTGTCAAATTTTGGTTTTTAATCGATATTCTGTTGTTGCCTTACGGCCCCTCGCATCATACGTACATACATACATACATCTGAATGACATAAATCTGAATGTCATAAAACAAACAAATCATTTCAATCGTCCCGTTTTAAATCACGAACAATTTCCATAGTGTAGAAAAAGTAAATCGATGGACGCTGGGTTCTTTACCTAATGAAATCTGCGGGTGCTTGAGAGAGAGTGCGGAGTGGGAGGGGACAAAGGGACGTCAGAAAGCAGCGCAATAAAAAACTCCCGAGTGCAATGTCGCACACGTGCATCCGTTTGCCACTGTGCGAAGTTATTTATAATAAACGCACCATAAACACGACCTCCGAAGATTCCTTGCACTTAGAGATTAGGTAGCTTAAATGCAACTATTTTTGTTTTAAAATTTATAAAAATCCTTGCTCTCGCGAGTGGTTGATTAAAAGCATTAGGACTAGTGCGATAATACGTCTCAAATTTTCTCACATATAAGATGTTGAGATAAGCAGTAGCTTTAAACGGACATTCAATCACAAAATGTTACATCTAAAATTGTAGTCATTTCGATTATAACAGTTTAGTCTAGTAATTGTCGTTGCTTCTCATCTACAACGCGCAATTTGTTGCAAAATGGGGCATAATATATTATGCCAATGGTTACTCTTTCAGTACTGGTTCTTCAGACTTGCAGGTAATTTACTACCTAAATTCTACAACTTAGCTCAGAGTTTTGATTATACACGTTACAATGTAAGTTTAATGTAATTATTGTTAAAAATGGCTTTAAACATCTACTAATAAATACTATCTCATTACCACATAGTTAATCAACTTCGATACCATCACCACTACAAGTGATCGTTAAAAGCGTAACTAAATAGGCTTAAAGCCGCCAAGACTCTTATTTAATGACTAAACGTGTTGAGTTATTAAAAATCATTTTCAATTAAGTTCATAAGATAAACATTTTTTATTTACGCGCCGGCTGTCCCCGGCTTAATTATGATATCAAAAGTTGCATCGTCAGCCTTTTTTATCACGTGCACGTGTTGTATCTCGGTCTCACTCAATGCACAGGATAAACCCGGTTCACACTGCATCGCCGGCATTGACTATTAAACACGTTTCTATGCACAGTCTCGTATTTTTATATTACGGCTATAGTGCACCAAATCCTTAGAAAACAACAGCACACTAAACGAGACCGCGTCTATATTATTTCTACAGTCAAAGCCGCGTGAGAGTTCAATGAATGATGCGGCGAAACATGTTTCAATGTGATTCTCAAATAATTATGTAATTACATAACACGGATTTCTAAATAATGTACACGAGTATGTCAGCGCTCTATTAGTAAGGCGGGTATCGTTTGGAATGCACGTGATAATGCGTCCACAATATCTTCGAAGGTTCGGTTCAGTGGGAGGGCGTGGGAACGTCGGGTGGGTTTGTAAGCAACGTGCACGCAAATGAAGTGCAATTTCGCCTGAGGTATTGCGGCTGAGATCTCGCGAACTGACTGGGCTCCAGTTAGCGATGAGCCGGGCTCCAGTCACGAATTGCATTGTTGAAGATTATTTTATTAGGTAACTTATTGCGATCCTTGAAATTCTTCAGAGCATCAGTAGCACTCGGAAAATATATATTGCGAGAAAAGCTGCTTAGTTTCCACTTTCCACTAAAGAGACCTAGCAGATAGTACGCTTTTGAACAATTCCCAGTTGTTTTCTCTTATCAAACTTAATGCTGTTTGAATTTGACCCAATTAATCAACACTCGCACCATTGCAGACGCAAGAGAAATAAATATAGACAATCTAGTTTTTTGCTGGTAAGCCGAACTAGAAAGCGTTAAAATTACCTATTCCGTGCGATACCTTTGAAAGAAAGCACCATCAATCGAGAATAACTCTGGAACGTGTCGGGTTTAAAGGTCATCGATGTTACATTTATTATTTGTTACACGTGGTTGTGATGTATGAGGATGTAATAATATGTTTTCCGACATAGTAATTCGGGTCTATAATAATAAAACACACTTGGATTTATTCTACGACAAGATTGATGGAGTACTTATTTACTCCGTCCATATCGTCGAGAAAGTAACATCTGGGTACAATCCTTTATCGTAACTACTATCTTGTACACAATATCTCCGTAAGTGCTAACTATACATAAAAAGTACTGTGGGAAATGAATACTTTGACAGTCTTTCTTTTCTTTTTCCTTTTTCTCATTCTTTCCTTTCTATTTTACGATTCATGAGATTTAAATTTGATAGAGTAGTGATAATCTAAGTTCACGAACGAAAAGAGAATGCGTTGGTGCAACTCGGTGTAAGAAACATTAATTAACTATCGATAGATACTTAACCACATTCCACCACTCATTGTGAAAGAAGCCGTGAAGATAAGTCATCTAAAATAAGTAATAAAATTAAATTTTCCAACATTAGATATCATAAAACTAACACGCAAATCTTTAATATTTACGCCCCAGTGAGCCATTACGGTAACAGTAGGTGTCCGGATCCCTGTGGATTCTCCTTTGATTCGACTTGTGTCTAAATGTTTTTAACAGGGACCTTAGTTATGCTTAGCATGACATTAATAAATATTTATTTATTAACATTCCGAATGTATGTTTAAAAGTAACAGGTGACTGCAGCGGCAAGCAAGCAGCAAGCACCCAAAAGAAATTTTAGAATGTTTGTAATGTTTCATGACGACCACAACCCGTGTCGAACCTCATGCCGGCTAAGCAATTGAGGTTTATTGTAATCGGCTACGAATCAACCAAATAGTGTGTGCACGACAGCAGCGGAAACCCGTTAATTTAAACATCACCGAATCAGACCAAGCGATAAACGTCATAACAAACTTTTAACACGCATTAAAACCGGATTTGACCCGACTGATGTAGGTAATCTTAACAAAAACGCAAACCTGACAAATTTTGCAAGTATTAAAAACCGAACAAACCAAAATTAATCAAAGATCTTATAAAGTGCAAATGCAAACAAGGAGTGCATTTGTGGCGTACCTACTTTAATAGCATAGTCGTAAATAGATTTTCTCTGAAGAAATTATATTTTTGCACTTCAACAGTTTAAGTACAAAATATCGATCTATTTTTCATCTAAAAATTAAAGTCGATATTTGTGATGTTATTGGTTAATACTAGAGCTGATTTAAACTCTATCACTGCATATGGTATCTACATAACAATAATGTTCCAATATATACATTTTAAGCGGTGAAACATGTTTTATCTGCTTGATGTCCATAAACTTGTTTTTTTTCTTAACTATATCTATGTATCCATTTTCTAGCGTTCTGCATACAAATATAAGTCAATACCTGACACTTTAATAATAAACAGTAGCTAATTTAAAAAAATCGACCTTCAGTACCAAGATCAAGGTAACGATGTTATTAACCTCTAGAAGAATAAATTGATAGTAATTAGACGTGGACATTTGTTGGAACGGATAGCAGTTATTAATTTTTTACACGCAGCAATGCAAGTAACTAGTTAGTAAGCACTTTTCTCACGCTTACATCTCTCTATATAATTTTCTCTTATGTATCGTCGCATCGCACCACATATGCCTTATTTAATATATCGCTGTGGGTCTTAGAGGGAGACGTCTACGAGGGTCCGCTCAGTATTATGCTCCTACAATATTTCCCATGGGCATCAAGGAGTCTGCTGATAATTGCACCCAGATCCCAAAGGTGTTGTAAATCTTAATAAAGCCACCGACCAGACCCGAATCTACCGTCTATACTTAATAAATTAAAGGGACGAACGAACATACCTTCTTACTCAATAGAATAACGCAGCAAACTTAATCCGTAGAATCTATGAATTACTTTAACCTACTTATTTCAATATTTATATACTTATTTCAGGTATCGATGGGAACGAAAAAAGCCGATGAACTCGCCAAAGCCGGTGCAGACAACAGGCAGCATGGCCCAGAACCATTCAGCGGCATCAGCAAACAGCAAGCGTATTCTATCATAAACGCCAAATGTACATCGTTGGCTACTAAGAGATGGAAGACCACGACTGGTCTAAGACACTCGAAAGCCATAATAAAGGGCTATGATAATAAAGTATCTAAAGAACTTCTGGAGCTCAAAAGATACAAAACCTGTGCAGTAGCAAGAGTCCTCACCGGACACTGCAAACTGAACAAACATATGTTCAACCTAAAATTAGGTGAGAACACAATTTGCAGATTCTGTCAAGAGACAGAAGAGACTGCAATGCATATTTTATGCTCTTGTGGCCCACTAATGCGGCACCGAAGTATTTACCTAGGGTTGCACATCATGCAACCGCAGGAAATACAAACAATCACTGCTGAAAGGATCTGGAGGTTTCTCGAAGCCATAAGTCTGAGCAGTGAACTGTAAGCCAGAAGTGCGCTACAAAAGACCAGAAATGGTCGAGGTAACACTAGGCACTAAAACAATAATAATAATATTTCAATATGCCTGTTAACACAAATAACTCGATGATAGTTTACAATATCTTATGAAAAATATCAGTTAGGTAAAGAAACAATATTTATATTTACTCTCGTATTGTTGTTTGAAAGAAATATATTTCTTTGTTTTATTATGAAATGGAATAGGCGTATGTCTTTCAACTCACCTGATGGAAAGTGACGATGAAGACGAAGATGGTACACGCGTATCCAAGAGAAATCTATTCACTCTACACTTAAACGTTCCAGGATTATATTTGACTGGAAAAATAGACGCAGGCAGCTCATTCCAAATTCCATTCATGTTTTAGACAAAGAAAGGGAATGCTTGCTGTGAAATGTGTTTATTAACAAAGCTACAATAAAGAATAATAAAGATACACATTGCACAGTGTCGGTTATAATTAGATAAAACTGCAGCCTGTCTGAATCTGAGGTGATGTCTCGCCATCCAGAAATCGACCATAAAGTGTTGCCGAGTTTTAACACTCGCTTGGTGGATACATGACAGCCGCAGTAACTTGTCAAACATTTTCTACAGCTCCTTTAGGGTGTATAGACATTAGAATTGCTATAGCAGTAATAGGAGTTTAAATATCCCGCTACTTCTAAATATACCATCTTGTTTTTTATCAGTGTGATAAATTTAAATACTTACACACAACAGATTCTAATCAGGACTTACTTTAGAAACGATAACTTCTGCAAGAACCATTATAGACAAGCCCATAAAAACGATAGACTCAGACTCGATGGAGAAATAGAAATTCAATTGTTCACGTAGATCTATATGTCCTTATTTCTAACCTACTAACAGTTCACACAAGTTGTAGCGTGTCTTGTACGGCCACCCCTTTAGCAGGGGGGTTGAACTTTAAGCCGTCTGGTATAAACTGTGAATGTCAATGGTGGATGTGGCTAGAGAGCTCTCGAGACGACCATTGCGAAATCGAACAATACAGAATGAAGTGTATGGAACTACCGCATTGCACACGGTTAGCTGTACGATACTCGCGGCTTCGCCCTAAGCACATGCTCATTTGCTATAGGTATATGTACGTACATATTATTTGTCTTACGTGCGACGAGTATTATATAGTTTTGTTTTTAAAAAATTTACAGGAGCAAGTACTTAAAATTATTAATTTTCTTACTTAGAGTTTGTAATCATCTATTAAAAAAGAGTAGTAAAACTACCTAAATATGTTATTAATCTCGCGACTCATTAAAAGACCTTAAAACTGCATTATCATATTCAATAGCGACTGCGGTTACAAAACCGAGTCTTACCAACGAAAAAACGGAGGAGGTTCTCAAGTCAACCCGTATATTTTTTTTATGTATGACTACATTGACCAGTTTGACGTCGCATAACATTTTACATTACATTTTTTATAGTCCAATTTTGATAATTCTTATTTTACTGGATATACTTCGAAATGAGTCCCATTTTAATTTCAAATAAAAATTTCAACCCTAAGGGTGGAAAAATAGGGGATGAAGAGATTATTCACCTATTGACTTTTCACCTGTGAACCGATTTTGTTGAAACTTAGCACACATATTATGTAATTCTAATGACACTACAACAGGACCGAAGTCTGTAGTTGATTATTTTAGCCACAAAAAAACTAAAAAAAACACAACACAAACTTTTTAACAATAAAATCATGTAGGAGTTTAGTTAGGCTACCAAGTTAATTTTTCACTTTTCAGTTCCTTCCTTCCTCCATCGGTTTTATTTTTGTTCATTTTTTTTTTATTATTTTCTGAAGGGCCTAGATAATGAGATAAATCAATGCGAGGCAACGCTTTCTGACAATTATTTGGCACGTAGAATTCTAAGTCAATAAAATTTCACTTATCACTTTTTACAAGTTAATCGTACTAAAGTATATATAAACATTAAAGTATTATAAGCTCTTATAGCATTGATAAAAGCGTGTCATTCAAATGAATATAACATGACCAAACAAACAGCAAATACTCAGTAAAGGATAAGTTAATATACAAATATATAGATATGTAAGATGCGACGTTTGAAGGAGACGAGGTCATGTGAACATCCATTCTAATAAGCACAGTTTTCGTACAGCATTGTTGAAATTACACGGCTATTAATAACTTTGTGCTTGCGTGTTAGATAAGGTACCACGATATATTCCTACTATTGATTGCCGAACCTCATTCCACTGCAATCCGATTGACGGAGATCTAGTGCGACATTTATGTCACTGTAATGGACACTTTATAGTACGTTGACTGTAAAAAGATTTAAGAGGTAGGTACATTACCTACCTCTTAACTCTTAAATCGATTTGACATCGAATTAACTAAAGGACAAATTAAGGGTCGTTTAGTAATAACATTTGGAAGGGCTATATAAGGTCGGACTACTATATTTACACAGACAGACATCTTAAGAGATACTTGCTTACCTATAGTTAATTTGAAAATAACTGTTTTGCTTATTCGTTTGTTACTTTTTTTTTAAGAATAAACGTCTGTCCAGGTCGTCATAAAATTTGATAGAAAAGTATTCTGGGATCGTGAGAAAATTATAGAGACGTTTCATAACGAATAAAGAACATCAGTGCGAATGATGACTGTTCATCTTGTCTGGCTGTAAAGAACGTAACAATTTGAAAAGTTCGTTTAATATCTAATCAAAAATGTAATGTACACGTAGATAGGTATATTGTGTAAAAAAATCTCTATCGATGCAACACCATTTTATTTATAATTTTTATTAATGATAGCGTAGGGATTAAAGAAAATAGAATCCAGCTTTGCAACGAAGTCAGTAACGTAAAACGTTTAATACAAAAATTAACAGAAGTCAAAGTTAAATAACAGTGTGCTTTACAGTTAGGGCTCGTAAAAGCCCTGCAACTTATTAGAAAAAAAAAGGAAAGTGGTCGGTCATCACATCACTCATCAAGGAATGACAACACTTTTCTTTAAAAAAAAAAACCTTTTAAGTTAAATCTTGGCTTTAATTATACCGTTTATGAAAATTCTCTATGGACTTTTCAGCAATATTACCACTCGTACTAAACTATTATCTTATCTGTGCTCGTACTAGTCATGTGGTACAAAACAACTCAAAAAGTTATTCGAACCAGTGGGGATGGAAATGAATTTGCTTAGATTTGATTAGATGCTTAGACCACATAACACTTTCATTATTACTATAATTGCATTTTCTGTATAACAACATGTTTATATTTATGCATTGAAATGTTGCAAAAGATATATATTTTTGCAGTAGCAAACTGAAATATTATCTTCAGAATAGACAAATAGGTAGGCAGTAGGAACGATTCCTGTGTCGCGGGGGTCTCGCTCAACATTCAAATAACGGAGAAAAAGAACACCTAGACTTGGGACAACTATTGGCGCGTGGGAATCGAACCCACAAAACTTAGCGCAGTATAGTGGCGAGGAAACCACTTTAACCATTGCGCCATTCGTACAAACAATATTCAGTATTTAGGTAGCCATCACACAGCAAATAAAGCATGATCTAACATTAGTTGAGTGCGTAAACGCCCCGCGGTCACTCGGTATTTATGTAGACGAGCAAATGACCGCAATCAAATCACAATCAGAGTGAAAGCCTAAACAAATGGGCAGCTTGAGATCGCAGCACTCTCACACCGACGCCTCTGCTGTTTACCAATGCGTTAGATGTAATTATAGATGTGTATTCTTCGCTCACGATCACGAGAACGACCTATCGAACGCTTTATTTTAACAGCTACTTACTACAAACTAAAACTAATGATGATGTGTTAAAAATTAAACAAAATGTATCGACTGTTTATACAATCATACGCTCACGGAATAAACCACGGTAAGGAAATAATAAATAAATTGTTTAAATTATTTACAAACACAATGTACAATAAATTATAGAAGAATTCCGGTCAAAACGTTTGTAAATACGTATACATGCGGTCCCTACCCTTAACTGAATGACTCGACCTGGTTTCAACAATAACAAATATGCTACCCCAGAAATAATCAGGGACGACCACAACGCAAGTAATACACAACAGAGACGTATTTTGATTAAAATAAATAAAGGGGAAAGCAAATTTTATTAACGGCTCTCTGGCTAGCCTTGGACTCTAGAGAAAAGAATAAAGAAACACGCACACTAACGTTATTCGGTTCAAGTAAGTATTTATAAAAAGAGATTATAGTTTTACAATTTAAAAACCAGAAACCGTAATTACCACTAAACAGGTGCTGCTTTTAACATTTTACTAAAATAAAAATCGTTTTGGTTCTACATGACCTGAACCTGAACAAACATTTGCATTGTTCTAATTAAAGCCATTAACGTTTATTAACAGCCAAGACGCATCCTCATAAACAAGGCGTAAAAGCAAAAAGATTGAAAGCAGATGCGATGATCATGGGTTTGGGGTCGACTGCTCGGGCATAGGAAGTGCGCATACGTAATTGCGGCGAGTGGACACAATGAGGGGAATTGGCCAGTGCCTCGATTGTTGTGCGAGCGACGCCCGCACCCATCACCATTGATTGAATGAGCGACTGAATTTAACAAACACAAACGACCCGTAACTAGTCCGCGATGCACAACTACGTTGCTATTCATTCATTACAAAGCAACAAAAGCCGTCATAACTCAACCGTTCTGCTATATGGATGTTGATTTTTGGCAAAAAAAATTATCTAAAGCCTTTACTTCACACTTAACTCAGTTCCGCCAAGGCGAGATTAGTATAAGTAGAAGTAAGTCTAAGATCATCTCACGAGGGCCAGACCCCTGGCCGGATGTACCAATTTCTAACCGACGACGCCTTGACATACGTCACACCACCTATCGTGTTCAATTATCGATCGACTTGACACACTATTGTACTGCAATCCTCAGGTTTCTACTCAATATCAGATATATCGATTGCTTGTTAAACCTAAATATTTAGTATACATATAAAGTTTTAGAAATCATATCAATGGCATTGTTGAATTTTATGAAATGTCCTTAATGATATACTTACTAGTCCCCAATGACTACATAATATATAGGATCTTATTATAATAATGTGACGATTTTAAGCAAGATAGCAAACTTTAGCATATAATTTATTGAGATGATTGCAGACCGGTTATAACCAAAAATAATACGCAACAACATTAAGTCGAATCAAATAAACAAGTTAAAAAACGTTCCCTTGTATAAATAGCAGGACTAATTGTAAATTATATTGTTTTAATATATATTTTTTTAATTAAAAATAAATGTATTATAATGTTATATTCTATTACATTAAAATATACCTAAAAAATCGAAGAAAAAGTGCCCATTAGTGATACACCATTCTTTATAGAAAACAAATTTCTTAAATCATGACAACGAATAAAAATTACCGCTACTTACACTAGGTTTTTATTGCATTTGGTGTTTATAATCAACAAATGCATGATAAATAAACAAAGATTACATTATCCTACTTTTAAATGTTATATGCATTAATACCCGAAGTAAATTTAATGAAAGATAACTCAGAGGTTGGAAATATTAGTAACAAATAAATATAAAACGAGCCCCAGATGTCCCGGTGAAGTTGATAATTGATAACTCCAGGGATTGAACGTTTCTTCTTCCTTGCAATGTGCTATCCCTCTTGAAGGATTAAAATGACACCCTGCCTCGCATCGCACCTGTACAGTTTTATTACTTGAAAAATATAGGTATAATATAAATGTATTTCAATTCCAATATTTACATAACGGAATCCGAACAGCAATAAATAACCGAGAAAGAATTCTATATTTAAAAAAAATCAAAAGTGAGAGAGAAAGAGTTCTGAAAACATGTCGAAGCGTTTGTCGATTGCTGGCTCAAAGAGAAACATTCCACTTCAGAGAGAATAGAGAATTAATTTGCCAATAGAGCACGGTTTTCAGTAGACAAAGGTGCTTTGACGAGCCTCCCTCGAGTACTTTAACACAAACTACTTGTGGCCTGTTGCATGAAACTGTTTTATTTATATACATATTATATGACACAGGTAGGGTTGCCACCTTTTTTTGTCCAAATAAAGTACATTGGTCATTAAAGGTAGAAAAAAAAAGTACATTGTGTCAAAATAAGGTACTATTTATTTTACTTTATTATTATAAATATATTTTAGTCACTTTTAGCAACTTTTAACAAAGAATTATTCCTGCTAAAAATCTGCACACTATCTTAACATATTTAAGTTAAAATAAATAAGTAATAAATTTTTATCAGTTTCAGAGACACTTTATTTCATGCATTTCTCTCTCTCTCTCTCTCTCTGTGAATGCTGAAGTGGCGGGAATATATAGTAAAAATGAAATACTTTTTTTAACAAATTTGAAAAGTCATCATCGGTCTTATTAAATATTTGCTGCCATTTTTATACAGAAGATAATTTCGCAACACCTTCAGAAGTATATATCTGATTATGTAGTTTGTTTAATTTAGAAGTTTCTTCATAAAAATCATCGAAAATTACATTAGGTTTTTGCAGATTTAAATACAAAATGATGAAATTCGACCTTGTATTTTAAATTTATATTTGATAGAGTGTAAATAACCAGTTTGCGTCATTAAAAATAAACCATTTTTAGGTATCTATCTAACGGTTTATCAGTAAATAATAATAGAAATGTGTATATTTGGCTTTGTTTTTTTTTTGGTACCTTTGGAAAATCTATTGACAGTTATCTGAACTTACAAAATAACTAACTAATAGATGACCAATTTAAAAATAATATATCCATGCAGGGTAAGGAAGAGAGCCATCTTGTTTCCACATATCGTTTTGCATCATGAAAGTCTCCATCTATCGATTCTATAAATCTTTTTAACTGTTTTCTTCTTACAGCAGATTGTAATAGATGAGCATAAATGTTCAAATTCAAAATCACTTTTTCTATGTGAATGATATGGTAAGTCCTTTTTATCATTGACAGACATGATCATAGAATGAAAATTGGTATAACACAATGTGTACATTTCATTAATCAAATCTTGCACCAAATGTTTCATATTCGTAAATAAAGAATGGTTAACTCCCAAATAAGCATATTACGTATTGTCAGCACTTAGTCCAGATCCATCATAGAAATATAATTTATATTGCTCACTTGACTTTTGAATTTCTGTAAACATGCAATGTCAACAGATTCATTACTATTTTTAATGCTTTATGTAAAATAAATTCTAGAGAAATCAAATCACACGAAATAAAGTATATTTGCGTACTTTATTGTGGTCATAAAGTAAAGAGTACAATTACTCGAAATAACGTACAATACTTTATAATAAAGTACGGGTGACAACCCTAGACACAGGTGATGAAGACCTTGACAATAAGGTTAAGACGCGATAAAACAATAAAAAATTGAATCATGTAATTAGTAAGATGAAAACCTGCACACTCACGATTAATGTAATTGGGATAGCTATCCACAAAATAATTATAACGATTAGATTCCTGGCAGGGCTCAGGGTGATTCGGCGCCCGCGGCCTGTTCGGCCACCCACCTTGGCAACGCCTGCCCCGAATCTTGTAATTAACCAACGAGTTCGATTTATTTTGATAATATTTGATAGCACCTAACTGGGCCATGTTATAGACATCAATGTCCTACACTGCTTTACAATGTTTTTATAGAGTTTCTATTTTTTTATAATCGCATTTGGAATGTATCGTCGAGTCGACTTAAAAATAACAAGCTAAAATAAAAGAAAAAATCAGTACCAATATTGTTTGACCCTTTTACTTTACTAAATATTTAAGTAAATTCAGAAAGTCTTTAGTAGTCATTTAATTATGTGATTTCGACTCTATTGCAAGCACATTGCGGTCGATTTTGAAATTGAATTCGGTAAAATCTTTTTTTTTTTTTTTATATTATAGGGGGCAAACGAGCAGACGGGTCACCTGATGGTAAGTGGCCCATGGACACCTGCAACTCAGAGTCACAAGCGCGTTGCCGGCCTTTGAGATAAGATATTATATATATCTGTGCATATTATTAATATCACATAGCTAACTACTTAGTAATCTGTGACATAGTAAGTGCTAATGATAGATGTCCTTTGTACAACCTGTACCTCTGCAAGTAAAAAAGTCGTATTTATGTACCTAACTAGGTGGTTAGGTTGCTTGCCATGCTTCAGTTATGCAACAAGCAACGATAACGGAAGCAGTTTAAAAAAAACCAATGAAAATGAATAATGAAAAAAATAAGCGAATTGTTGCAATTCCAATTCTGCATAAACCTTATGTACTTAGATAGTTTTTTTTTGGTCCACCGCCGCCGCCGCCGTCGCGTCGTCGCGTCACTCGTGGAGTTCCAAGTGATTGTACCAAAAATAGTGATTGTAACAAAAATTTAAAATAATGGTTCAGAGCATGTTAGGGAGAGCACCCTCACCCTCTTTTCTACATGTCTATTAGATGAATCCAACAAATGCCCACACGTAGAATATGTCGATGCTATTAAATGTAAAAACTGAATGCACTTGTGTCAGAAAGTTATAAGAAAAATCGATTATATGAAATCTTGACTTAAAGTAAGAGAAACAACAATGACTATATTGTGAACTATATTAATATCATAATATTGAAAAGATGCACAGTCTGTTTATATGTTTAAAATGCATGTTTAATAGGGAAAATTTATGTTGTATATCATGATGCGACTTGTCGGGAACGGATTAGTAGCTGAAACTGCAGGAAATGTCTAGTAATAAAACTTATATGTATGAACAATTCTATGATATAAGGATTATATATCAATCAAAACCTTGGCTTCCCTTGGGTACATTATGGTCCAGAAGAAAAGTCTAAATTCTTTTTTGAGTCCTTATGTTGTAGGAGTTGGCCACAACGAGAAATCTGCTGTACTCCACCGATTCGGAAGACAGCACCAGCCAACATTAAATCGCTGGTGATCAGCAATACTACTACTATCATAATGAGTAGGTTCTAAAGGCTCCCACTGGATCAATGGGTTTAGTGACGCGCTAGTGCTACCACTTGTGTTAAAAGTTTTTAAAGGGTGCGGTAACGCGGTAAGCGTTAAACATCCATCAGATAAATATAGAGATAGTTGTTTAAAAAGTTTATAATATGTTTATTACCATGGCTCTTCGTGAAATGCTAATAAAGAAATGTAATCTTCGTATTCATATTATATGTCACGATGTGGACATTGGATGATAAGTTAACCTTGAATTTTGTGTATTATTATTTTATTATATGTTACTACGTTATTATGTGAATTAATTTAGAAAGTAAATTTCCGGTGGTCTCTACCCTAAATGTTTGCTCTCACTATTATCATCCTGGGTGTTTGTATAGTGTAACCTAATGTTTAAAGTTTGAAGGCTTGGAGCACCTTTCTATCTTACTCCCTTATAAACAAAATATATATTGTTATTTGGCAATTGACAAAGAGTTGCTCTAAGTGTTATTTAAATATTTTACCCTCGAACGCATTATTAATCCGTAGCCAGTCAACATAAGAATGATAAAAAACTTTTTGATTTTGAATTTAAGTAGCGGTAACAATAATAATATCCCTTGTTCTACACAAAAAAATCTTATAAAAACACAGAAATAGGAATGATGGTACATCTTCAGTAATTGTCACGAATTACGTTGCGTGGAATCGGAAGGCGAGGCCGGAGGCGGCCGGGCCGTGCGACAGGTCCCCGATTATCAACGCATTCTGCACGGTGGTCCTAACCTGCCGCCTGCTACAATTCCACTTGACAACTACGATTCTACCTAATGGGAATTCCACGCGTGCCGAGATACACTCGTGCTATTGCTAATTTATGAGAGATGAGCTTCTATAATATCTATAGAACTTCGCGTGCCTTTCATATGAAACACAACGTTAACTAGACGTATAGACACGCTTTTAGATAAATAAATTGCTTGGAAACTATTTCCACGCGCCAGCTTTTTAGTAAGTAAATCAACGTACTAGTCAACATTTTACTATAAAGTTATTAACGATATGGGAATAATTTTTATTAAAGCAAGTAACATAATTGAAACTCACATGCGAACGGCGAGTATAACTTGTTATTTTTATGAAACCTCACGTGGTAATTAAATAATGGAACCGTTACGTCCAAAAATATTGCCTGTTGTAATAAAGCTTCAATATTTAAAATTTTAAAAGTATTTTTCCCAAAATAAAAAATAATAATTTAGACCACTTTTAAATTTCGAATAACGCAATGTTATAGAGTATGCTACGAAATACAAATTGGGTAAAACAATAATAAGCGAAAGGTCTCCGTTGAAGCTAGAGTTCCAGCAGAGTAAACAATTAGCGAGTCGTGATGGGAGCGACGGAGGCTGTCCGTGGCTCGTGACCGGTTGGACAGTAGCACAGTGCGGGACCTGTTCACGACGTCATGCTCCATTGCGCCATTCGATTTGACAGGTGGAAGCCATCGGTAAACCATGTATAAAGCAATAAAGACTTACTTTATACATACAAAAATCTATTTGATGCAAACTTAATAACAATTTTTTCATGTTGTTGGCAATGTTTTCATGACAAGTCATCTCAAATTAATACTAGTTTACATAACACTCAAATATTCACCAATAGGTACATATAACAATTCTCATATTTTGAGAGTTTTATTTTATAACCTTATGCTCTCGTCGGTCGCGTAGTAACCTTAAGCGTTGTAGTAGAAATGTGAAAGTTGTGATTTTTTTGGTATATTGCTATTTTTGAACTAGGGAAATATCCCTTTGTAGCATTGAGCCTGTTTTAAAATGGAAGATAACGGACATAAAGTACATACCAGACACCAGAGCTCTTGAGTCACGCAAATAGTCTCCTACGTGTGCATAGAACCGTCACCATTCGACTTATTGGCGGGTGGCGAGGTAAACACTTAACCACTACGCATAAAAACGATCAACGATATTATGTACGACGCGTATTTAAAAAAAACTGTTAAAACATAATAACTCAGTGGTTAAAACTAATAAGATAAACAACATTAAGCAATTAAAACAGCAGTTAATAAAACGCGACTATTAACACAATTTTAAGATCATTAGTTTATGAAGACGTTATAATACAACAAGAGAATCCACCCCGGCCGATTCTTTCCTATCATTATCTCAATTTGCCCTTGATAGAGACATTGAAAATAATAGATGAATAAAAAACGGACCGGCTTCAAACAAAAAATACAAAATTTTGTATCCTACACCTTTTGTTTGGAATGTATGTTATGGATTAAGCTTTAGTAATAATAATGTTGTTTTAATAGTAATGATATTTCCCCATTCTATTCTATGGCAAATGTTATCCTTAACTACAATCATTTATGGAGATCATTTTTGTGATTATTACTATTGATTCTCGATTCTTGCTGCTTGAATTGATATAAAAACCTACTTAACTTACTTTCTTGTTTGATTTAAATATCATACCTACATTTTAAAAAATCATAACTTTTGAATTAAACTTTGCAATTAACTTGGTTTGTTTAAGATTAAGTACACGTCTTGAGTAAACACAGGCGTCCAAGTAGAAGAAGAATATTCTGGAAACGTCAGGCAATTCAGAGGTATGTAATACCTTTTCGTGATCGCGTTAATTCCCGTTTAAATACATAATTATATCATGGAACGCGAAAGTTTAAAAGTTAGTACAACATTCCTAAGTCATAGACTATTAGAAATGTGAAGTTTAGGTGGAGAGCAGTGTTTAAACACTGAACATTAACATTATCTCTATTTGAGAAAACTCTGACTGAAGGATGTTGAAGATTAAAAACAAGTAAGTCTAACAGGAAAATTTAAATGTAAGATTTTAAATGCCTTAAAGTTATCGGACTTACCTCCGTTTCCAGCGTTGGTAATTGTAACCCAGAAGTCAATGGTCTTCTCCGGTCCTAGCTCCTCATAGTCCCACTTCTTTTTAACTTTCACTACACCACTTGGTTCAACAGTAACCCACGCATTTTCGTCCCGAATTTTAAATGTCTCACGATCAGTTTCTTTTTCTAAAGTAAAAACAGCACGTCCTTCCACTTCGCCGTCAGCTTCCGTAAATTCAATTCTTTTCGTTGGTCTAACAGCTCGTGTTACACGTCGCTTTTCGCGATGAAGGACCGGTAATTTTTTGTGGTCACGAATTACGAATTCCAAAAAGACTCGTGCAGGTTGACTTTTACGTGGCGGGAAACCCGTATCATGAGCAATAACTCTCAACTCAGTCTCGTGGCCATCTGGTTCGCCTGCTAATATCAGTTCTCCAGTTTGAGGCACTATAACAGCCAGATTTGTGGGTGTTTGTAGTGAATAATAAATTCGATCTCCATCAGCGTCATAAGCATGGACTTGTCCAATATTAGAGAACCGTTCCCAATGAGCAGTGCCATTCGGACCATTTTCGTCAGTCGTTCCATTTACAGCAAAATAATAATGTTCTTGATCAAATACTGGCTCGTGATCATTTTCGTTAATTACATCTATTCGAATATTTAAACTGGCTTTATTTGCCAAATGAATATCTGTCGCTTGAACTACTAGGTCATATACATTCTTTTCTTCGGCATCTAAAGATTTTATTGCAATCATTTCTACATCACCTTCCGTGACAACTGACTTAACTTCAGGATTATTTACATTCTTTCCTTTTTCTCGCAGGGAAAACACTGAATGTTCGTTGCCTTTAATGATCTTATATGCTAGAGGTCCTACGTCAAGGAGGGCCATGGCCCTGATCGGTTGTAGATCAACGATTGTTCCAGGTGGTGCATTCTCTGGAATTTCCCCTATCAAACCATTTGGCGCGGAGAAGTGAAGCATCTGTCGACGATCCATAACCAAAAGATGAATAGAATGGGCAGAACTACTGTAAGGAGTCTGCTCTAATACAGCCAGGTTTATAGGCTGATTGAGCAATGGTGTTAAATCTGCTGTTGTCATAAGGAGTCCATCACCGAGAAGAGTGAAATAAGATGTGAACTCTGGGTCGAGCAGTGTGTACCGTGAGTGATTGCCGATGAAATGTTGAACGGCGTGTCCGGGGCGGACGTCGTGAGGAAGCAGGGTGAAGGCGTGCGCCTGTAGCACCACGTTGAGGGCGCAGAGCAGCGCTCCGCCTGCCACCACAGTGTGCGCCATAGCTTTCGCTATTCGATCACTCACTTAGCCCACATTTCACACCTACAACAAAACACATTATTGTTAAATTACTTAGAACAACAATTCACCAGGAAGTTATTGGATTCATGTTTTTTAATTACTTTTATACATATAAATAGGTAGGTACTCATTAAAAGAACTGTCCGTTGGCTGTGCAATTCAGTTAAATTTTGAACTATACTAGGTACTTAATTGGTAATTAAAGTATTTATTATTTGTATGCTTTCATATACACACCACCGAATACTTTGTACATTTGTAATAACTACACGTTTTCTATTAACTACGATATAGATTTGCAAGCAAGCATGAAAACTAAACAATTCGTTGATTATTCATTAATTTATTTGGTTATCTATAGAAATATTGTGCATAACGTGTGTGTGATAGTTTGATGGTAGCGCATGTTGGTTGGTACAAGATAGTGGAAGACGTTCTCAGTGGTGTCGGCGGGCGGCATCGACGTAGGGCGGCGAGGCGGGGCGCACACATGCGGAGCTTTATTTAGGCGGCAGGCGAACGCCGGCGTCTCGCGAAGTCGCGACCCGCCGCCGCCGCCGATCAATACCCTCGTTGCGCCGTCGCGCGACGCTCACCGAGCGAATCTCAACTCTACACACGCTCCCGTTCACGACACACCATCAAAAATTCACACACTCATTTTACTGAATAAAAGCACGAGCCATTTCCACGAAACTTCACAGATATCCAAACGAATAGTGAAAAGAAATAATAGCGCACAACACCGATTGCACCATTCAAATTAGAAACAAAATTAGTCAAAGAGATAAGAATGTAGAATTTTGTAAATAAAACACCGTCATCTTTTAATGGAAAAGCCACTGTAGTTAATTAATTGACAATATAACTGCGATATTCGTTGCTTATAAGGCACAAACGTACTCGTAAACATGTGGTTCGAATGTAAACAATTTAATAAAATACAACATAACCGAATACTTTCACTCCCGAATCGATTTAAAATATATCTCGATTAATCATTTATGTGGACTTTATTTAACAATATACCTACTTTGCGAAATCGTAAGACTTTTATATCAATATCGTAGCGTTTGACAGATGCACGCCGATCAATGTGCTACAAACCGAACGCAACGATGTCGAAATGCGACTGGCTGAATAGAGTAGCGCGGCGCGCGCGCGTATCGAGCGCCCTCCGCCCGAGCCCCGCCACCCCCGCCGCTACAACCCCTGATCGTCCCGCCCGGCTACTAAAGCTCTTTGGTTCTTAGCTTCTACCCCAACGCGTGTTTCTACTATAACTGCATATCGCAACGCAATTATTTTCTTTCAATTTGCAACGATTAACAAGCAACTAAAGCTTTATATTTTTAATGGCAATACAAATAGTGTGCCCTTTTTTTGTTCCTTTTTGACATTTCTTTCATTACATTGGTTTCATCCATTTCATAACTACGTCAGTAAACAAATCTTCGATGTTGAATCGTGGATTTTAACCTACTTCTATTAGTGTAGTATCGAAATGAAACTTTTTATGTAAGTAATGTATTTTGGATGACAATAAGTACAATAATTTGGCATCTTGGAACTGATCTGATGATGGAGCCAGGAGGTGGATGGTGGAACTCTTCAGTGACTACTAGGCAACCCCTCGAGTTTGGGTTTATACGATTCGTTTGGACGAGTCCAACAAGGACATTGGGCTTGGTCACGATGGTCTGATGATGAAGTCAGGAGGTGGATAGTAGACCTCTTTTTTACTTTTTATTTCAGTTTGCCTTTAAAGCGTGATTTTTTTAAGTTTTACTGCACTATCATTATTTGTGATCATATTTTTTCTTTGTAAGTAAGTAGGTAGGTAAATACTTTAATCATTAAACTCATTTTATTATTCCATTATATATTTCTTAACAGGATTTTAAGACTAACATATTACTAGTATTCTCCATTTGTTTTTTCGTGTGGGTGGACCGACGTGAGTCGCAACATTAACACAACAACAGTCAACAACAACGCTTTCACCAATACCTATACTTCCGCCGCATTTTTATTCCTCTACTAATCACCTTGGCATCGGCACCACTATTCTTAAAATGTCCAGATTCTGATAAAGCTAAAAATATTTATGTTAACCCCTCCAGCTAAGCTAAATGCTTGTGTTAGGAGTGGGTTCACGGCGGTAGTGCACTGGGTAGGGTTCGAACCCGCACCCACTTGATCGCAAGTCCGACACCTTAGCCATTACGCTACCGCCGCTTTAAAAGCTTATGTGTGTATTCCATACACACAAGCTTTTTGTTATTATTCTGTGATATAAGGTTAAAATCCCTTTAATCTTCACTGTCACATATTATACGTCATCTCGTGCAGCGTGTAGGTTTTCGTTGACCAAGGACAAGTAGAATTTTGAAGCGGGTCGTACCTCAACTAGCACTTTACAGACGTAAACGTTTCACTATTATTCGTTTAGTTTGATGAATTAACAAGTATCTCGGTAATGTGCCTTTGTATAATAGTGTTAATTGCGGTAGATTCGAATAAAAGTGACAGGCCACGAGCAAACGGTTATAAAAAACCGTTTATTTACATCGTGCTTCTAAGTGGTAGGTACCATTACTGCTATTATTTTATGCATCTGCAGTAAATAATTAAGCAGGCGGAATGGCCGCTTGGAGTCGATGGGTGTACAATTTTATTTAGTGTAACATAAAAAAAAACTAATGTAATAGTTATAGCATTAGACGTATTTTAAATTTACATTAAATTATATTATTTTACATTTATATTAAGTCGGTTAAGAGTTCAAAAAATGGCATAGGTTCTTTGTTCGGCTGTATATTTATATGTTTATGTATGTTCATCAATTTTTCCGTCATCAATGGACCGATTTCAAAAATTATTTTCTTGTTTGAAAGGGTATGCTCCCAAGGTGGACCCATTGTCACCAAGTCCGGCTCTGATGGTGGTATCTGAGGGAAAACGAGGGAAACCCTCAGCAATTAAGGACCGGTTAAGCATGCCTGTTGATTCTTATTGAAATTAAGCAACATTGCCGTGTAAAGAGGTGAATGTCTGTCATTGTTATTAACCAGCTTAAAATAAGAAGGAGATTCTACATTCGGCTGTATGTATCTTTTTATAAATTATTCATTCAAGTTCAGCAAGTAACTAGACAAACTAAAAATCTTACCACGTTTGGCAGCACAGCGGCTAGAATGGCGCAGGATGGTGAACAGCCAGGTACGCGAGTTCGAGGTTCTGCGTAAAGCTGATCTTGATACCAAACGCGACCGGTATAGGCTCGCCCACCTGCTGCCATAACATATCACTACGAGAATGGCGTACTCACATGCCCTCACTGTGCACGGTGTTTCGCCGAGAAATAAGCCATCTTCGAGCGCACCAGCGCCATCTCTCCGACTAGGGGTCGAAGTGGTCGCCATGGCCGAAATCGGTCGGAACCATCATCAGATAGTTATTAAAGTAGGTATACTAATTGTGAAGAACACGATATTTATTAGTCTACAACAGTCTTTGTTTTTAATTCATTGTTAAATATGGACACTCACTCTAATAAATTAACAAAATATTCATATATTTTATTAGAATTATATTCGGTTTTTGTTTTGTTTTATTTTTTTTAAAAGACAACTCCCGCATTAGGAATTACTCCTGTGTCGTGGGGGACTTTACAAACATACAAACAACGGACACAAAGAACACCCAGACTCTGGTGGGAATCAAACCCACGACATAGCATAGCAATCACGGTCACTAACCACTAGGCCAAGAGGCCATTCGGGACTTACTCAAGCTTTATATCCCGAACTTTCCCAAAGCATTACTTATTGCGTTTCGGGCTTAGCACCGACTTCATACATACCAGTAAATATCTATTGCCTTTATTATGTTAAATATTATATTAAAAGTTTCACATGGATTGTAGTGTTTTCAATCAAGTGTATAATCAATAATTTTTCACTTTTCAGTGGGTTTTGAAGTCGGTTTAACTTTATTTTAATAGTGTTTATTAGTTATGATTTCCAACGTGGTTCCTATTTGCATATAATTATTATATTCAAATTTTATAAATACAGTGCGAATGCGTGAGTTTGTGCGTACGTATGGAACACATAATTGAGTGACAAAACTGGAACACGAAATATGTAAGTAATTTCATTCTAAGCCGGTTATGTGGTTTACTTTGTGATTCATATAGGATTAGTTGTAATTAATGTAAAGCCTACAAACTTCGTGATATGCTTCTAGTTTCATAAGAGATTTAGTCAGTTTGAATGACATTTGGTCCAGTTACAAGAGGGTGAACAGGACACATTTCCAGACTTCCTGCTGGTATTAACAAATTCATAACAGAAAAAATGATATGATTATACTCGTTAATACTCATAGCAGGGTGTACCGTTGCACCAGGTGGATATAACTCCAAGGCGAACCAGTGGTATTACCATTTACCAGCTTTCTCCCTTCCCCAAGAAGCTCTAGTAATCCTCCTTAACAGTAGAACTCAGAAGCTTCGGTAGCTACTTCCATAATTGGCTGACTCAGATACAATAGAAATCGGAAAATTAAGGAGCATATATTTGTCGAAGTTATGATATATTGGACCCACAGAAATCTAAATAAGGTAATAGAAATGGTATGTTATGCAGCGCTGGGATCTATCGAAAACGCATGTCGCCGGCCCGGTACTACATCTACATACACTAATAGTAACTACACAATCACGCGTACATATGCACCGAGATGTTATCCAAACTGAACTAAACCTTATTAACATTCACTACGATTGATATTACGTCGTGTTGGTCCGCTCACTTTACACAAGGATAATAGATTCTGCTTTTGTGGTAGTGATTGCGTAATCTACACTAGGGCTTGACTACGGCACAGATAATATAATACTATACTAGTACAGATACCTCATCCCATACAACAAAACGCGACCTTCCTAACTCGGGCCATTTTGCGGGCTCCGCGCCAATTAAGGCGCTAGATGCCGCTAGCAGCGCGATAGCTATGGATAGCTAGAGCCACCTAGCGACGAAATGGATTTATTTACCTACTAATAAACGCGCAACCAATAGATGGCGATAATTATACTTTATCAAATTTAGCCACTCAGACGTCCCGTGCGGGAAACTATATATGTCTCTAACGTCCACTATTTTACCGCCTTGACCGCGCGGAACTGTGCCCGCTGCTTGGTAACAAAAACCTTTGTGACAACTAAAATAATATAGTTACAGCGAAGATAAAAATACTGGAAAATAGCTAGATGTTCATAGATGGAAGTTATCTATTTCAAAATTCAATAGTGATAATCTATAATACTTATAATAAGGGTTGATATCAATTCCCGAGTAAAAATTTAAAAAACTTTCTATAAATTTGTTTCGTAAGCATAAAATATAATATATTTTACCAACAAAACACTTAAAAACCAAACTAGATTCATTTCCCTTTAAAATGATGCTAAAATGTTGATATATAATTATATTTAAGTAGCTAAAGAAATCGAATCAAAATACATTCTCCCTGCAATTTTTCGGTGGCCTCTTGTCGACTGCCGACTCGTCGCGTGTCGTCGAATTGTAGCAAGATGGCCGCCCGGCCACCGGCTTTCTCCGCACAGATTAACCGATTTATTTATATATTTGAATTTGTTGAGGTTATAATAAAATACGAATAACAGTGATTTTATCATTTAATGATTTATCATTTTTGCTTATATCGATAAATAATTTGGTAGATTAATGTTGTTTGGTGACCTCCGATTAGTACATTAATGGAAAAAAAAATGCAAAATGTATTGATAGTGCCCCAACGGTCTTTAAGACAGCTACGCCCGCCACCAATCCTAAAAGCCACAAGATTCAATTAATTTAGCTCAGCGATCTAAAATTTGTCAAGCGTTGTAAGCTACACCTCTCAACATAGAGTAGGTTAAGTTAAACCTATTATATATATAATATATACATAATTAATTTAATCTAATATATATGTATATATATATATATATATATATATATATATATATATATATATATATATATATATATATATATATATATATTTGGTAGTTCTGTTAGTATGAATCAAAAACCCATTAAATTTAAATATCAGTGCACCATCACCTTGTTGTGAATTAATGTTAATGTTTATTGCTTTGAATTATTAAAAAAAAAGTTAGTAAAATAAAGTGAAAAGAAAAAAATAAATGTACATAAACTAAGTGTGAAATGATTCAGTGCATTACAACAAAAAGAAAACACGTGATAACATCAAGCAGTATCACATATTGCAAACACATTGCCTAGTTTGTACAGACCCTTATTTATAACTTTTGTTGTTACGTCCGTGGGCACCGCACGACCCATACGAAAAAACCTGACGAACACATTGATATTATTTGTTAATCCTCTATCATTTTAATATATTCTTACTAAAAAAGTGTATGAGTATGTTTATTAGAAACTTAATCACTATATTTTCACTGAATAGCACGTAAATTAACAATAAACAAGACGAAAAGCGACTGTGAATTATAAAGATGTCACTGTTTTCGTCACAACAATATTTTGAAGTCCAAATTAGAGTCGAATTCGTACGTTAAACTTTATCAGTAAAATATTATCAAATAGTACATATCCTAAAGTTCATTTTGATGTATAATAATCTATAAAATTCAGTAAAAATAAACGAAATACTTACGACATAATCGCTGGTGCTCTGAAACACCTAACCAAAAACACTTTCGCGCGTTGACTGAAGTTTACAATTTTTTTTTTAAGCACTCGAACACCTTACACTGCCCTCTCCTATTTATTCTAGTGAAACATTTCATCGACAATCATTTTATACAAGCACAACGTCCATCTAGTTCCGCATTTATGAGCAAGATGGCAATATTTACAAAGTGTCGTTTTGGGTACTACAGTACCCGGGACGGATGCTGGCAGATTTTTTTTGGGTACTATACTACCCATAGACGCTCAAGTGGTTAGGATGATAATTTTGACAGCTCACGGTAGGGATGCGGTAGTGTATAATTGTTATTAAACCTATTCGATTATCGATTGTTATTATCATATATCTTGGAATCGATAGTTGCATGGTTATGCTGTATGGTCGATTATACATTTATAATACAAAATGAAGTCTTTCCTATTCAGTTTAATAAAAAATAATAATATTACTATAAATGATCACAGAAATAAAATGAAACGAGAAATAAGAAGTTTCTCCAGTCATCCGCAGTAACGTTTCCACAGGCATTTTGCAAAATAAAGTCAGTACTTTCTTACTCGTAAATAGTGGGGATATGTTATGTTTGGCTGCATGGCCTAAAAAATAATAATAAAACTTAAGAACCTATTTAATAAACTTAGGTACTTAGTATAATTACAAAAAAGAGCACAAATCCGTTTGATGGCTTTGTACATTGACCTACGTATGTTGTACTTATATTGTTTTACGAAATTGAATACTTACTAAAAATACTATGATTTCGATTATTCGGTTGTTTGTTAGGCGTGGCACTTCACTAAGTGGGCGGTCTTACATATTTAATAAAAAAGTAATAATATCACTATAAATGCTCACAAGAGCTAGCCAAGAATAGCAGGGCTGCCTGAGACTCGGGGCCTGGTCATCCTGTTTGATTTCATTGGGGTCAAAGTCGCAGGCACATAGCTAGTGGCAGGAACATTACGCATTATTATCAATATTTCAAGAAAGGAAGTAAAATAAATAACTTAATAGTGGAAAAAGGATCATGATTGCTGATTCACTACGGTAGCGGCGGCACGGCAATACTATCTATACAATATTGTATCTTTATACAAACGGTCGGATTGCGAGACGTACCTACACGCCTCGAGTTCGGTATACACTCGGTACACAAACAGTCGCGAATGCACCGTAGTGACCAACAAACGGTGTGATGGTTTTTTAAGCAGTAAGCGTGCGATTTGTGTATTTCATTGAAATAAATACAAATACTTCCTTTATACGGCAAAGAGTAATTATACACTATATTGTGCTGTTTTTGGTTGCTGGAATTCTTCAAAAACGCACCCAGAGATAACATTTTTTAACCTACCTGGAAACTCCGAAAGTATAAGTAAACTATAAAATAATTTTTATATACCTACTAGAACGTAATTTGTTTCTTTTTTAATAGGTAGGCATTTCGCTTTTCCACCGAGTAAAATACCTGGATTAATAAATAAATAAGTCGATAGGGTGACAAAAGTGACACACGATAGACCTACCAACGCTCGCGTTAAAAAAAACTAGTACCTAGGTAATTTCCTAGGCTAACTATTTACTCATGTATTTAACTACTTACAAATATTATTATGAAATAATTATGAGAGTAAAAAATGGTAGGTACCTGGTAAGATTTAGAGTGTGTTATTTTATTACATCTAATAATAAAAAATCAGGACATGTATTTTTATTGAATACTTCTCATTTCATTCACAACGAATTAAATTTTTTTAAATAAAAATTGGTTGTCTGTAAAGTCGGTTTACGGACGATAGTTGAACGTGACAACGTCTTAAGAAAATACTGATGGAATGGTTGCATTTTTCAAAAGAAAATTTTAATTTTATTTGTTTGATAGATATTTTGTATGGATATAGAGAAGAAGGTAAATTTAAATCACAATTGAATTGATCAAGTTACATTTATTAGTACGCATAAATACAATAAGTTAAATATCACACATGTTTAAAAGTTGTAAATAAAAGTTGTAAAACAATTGCTCAAAGCACATTCATACTTGTAAAAACTATGTACATTTTATTGCTTTATAAATATCACACTCCTCCGTACCCGAAATTGCTTTATAAATATCACACTCCTCCGTACTCGAAATTGTTTTATAAATATCACACTCCTCCGTACGCGATTTCGTTTTATAAATATCACACTTCTCCGTACCCGAAATTGCTTTATTAATATCACACTCCTCCGTACCCGAAATTGCTTTATAAATATCCACTCCTCCGTACCCGAAATTGCTTTATAAATATCACACTCCTCCGTACCCGAAATTGTTTAATAAATATCACACTCCTTCGTACCCGAAATTGCTTTATAAATATCACACTCCTCCGTACCCGAAATTGTTTTTATAAATATCACACTCCTCCGCACCCGGAATTGTTTTATAAATATCACACTCCTCCGTACCCGAAACTGCTTTACGAGCGGTGCCGAGTGGTGGCGAGGGCACATGAGGCGAGCCGAGCGACGTCATAGTAACGTCTCAGAGCGAGGTAACGCCGGATGAGTCATGTTTTTTCATTCGTGCTGCCGGCTCCATCGAATAATAAGACGTTGTCACGTAAAAAATAAATTAAAATATTTACAATCACAAAACTAGAAAGAAACTCAAGTACGTAGATGAAATTATGGGCAGCCGTATCGCGTGTTTACATACCGCCCGGCTGTAGGTAATTATTTCAAGGACAGGGCAGAGTCACAATTTATTATAGACAACATTGCCGTGGTGTTGGGAACTCGCGAGTTTGACCGAGTCGTCGTGCGTAAATACCTAGTTTTGTAAAATGCTATTATGTGATATAGCTCTTAATGTATAATTCCTTAACAGTTTACCACAGACATAATTTATTTTAAGTATCTCTATGTGTATGTTCGTACCTACTTATTACACAATAACATCAGTAATGACATTGTATCCGATTATACAATGCATCTACTATACAAACAGGATAATAATAATAATAATAATATAACTCTTTATTGTACACCAGGAACATTAAAAAGCAAAATTTCTTAAAATTACGGTTAATACAATTGGCGGCCTTATCGCTCTATGGCAATCTCTTACAGGCAACCATGAGATGGAGAAAAAGAAATGGAGATAAATTAGGGCAGTATGGTGCACTTTACTAAATTATTTAATGACGTAAAATATCTTACTAGTATACATACAAGTAAACTTTAAACATATAAAAATATAGGTACATGTGGGAATATAAACGATAGGTAATATATAATATAGGATACAGCGGCACAGTGACTTTAAGGAAAGGGCAAAAGGGAAATTATGTGCTGACATCACCTAGTGATAGGTAGTAGTTCTTGACTAGTTTTTTAAAGACAGGTAGTGATTGTGCGCGTCTGATTTCCACTGGCAGGGCATTCCAAAGCCGAACCGCTTTAACAGAGTAGGAATTATCCATGAACTTGGTGGAGTGTCCAGGCATTTTTAATCTCAGGTTCTCTGACGATCTCAAAGACCTAGGATGCGTATCGTGCAAGAAATTAAACCGTTGTTTGAGGTAAGGTGGAGATGAGGGGTTAAACAGAATATTATATAACAATGAAAGGATGTGTGTGTTCTACTTATGATTACCGAATTATACGAATTTTGTATCCAATAATACAATCTGGCAGCCCTGCGATCGAGTGAGGTCCGAGGTAAAAGATTCCTATTAGCAATGTGTATGTGTAAATAGATAGTACGTGTAAGTACTTAGTAGGTGGGTTAGTAGGTATCTATTTGCCAAATCATAATGTCGGTTACATAAATACCTAACCTGGTACAGAACAAAGTTGACACATACCATGCGTTTCGTTGTTCACTATTAATTATTGTGTCCTGACAATATGAAAAAATATGTAAAACACAATGAGAAAAATTAATTCTTAATTTTTTTATAGTATCTTTGAAGTTCGAATAAAAATTACAGTGTTAATAATTTAACTACAACATAACGCAACAATACAGTTCAATAACATTTGGCCAACTGTCAATAGTCAGTACCTACAAACTATTAAACTACAAACTCAATAACAAAACCGTATCAACCTCAACGTAGTACGAGTAATTGCCGCCAGAGGAACGATGACAATATTGAATTTTGTGAAAACAAGAAAACTGGACTTCAGAAGCTTTTATTCAATTTTACCGTGTATTTCCCTATACCCGGGTATTTTATAAAATTAGAAAATACGTTTATCAGGACCTAATATTGATTTTCCATACATTTCAATAACAAATCGATACCCGTAACGCCATCTATTGATATTTGTTTGAACCATTTTTGCTTTCTTTGAGATGGGACCCCATGACTACGGGTAATACCGTAATACCAGGGAACCAAGGAATAATAGAAGAAAGTTATTAGTGGGTCCGTGCTTTACTGTTAAATATAATTTATTCTTTACAAAAAATTATAAAAAGATGAAGTTACTTACTACTAAGTTAGTTACTACTAAGAAATTACTGTCCTGTAAAATTAAAATATTGATTAAATAACTGTCTTTTTGGAACAATTTCAATTGCATTTTTGCATTGCATATCACATTTAATTAAATGAATGACGTGGTTACCAGTCGGGGACTGATCCTATTGGTGAAAATGTATGTCATCTATAATTAAAAAATATATATAAAAAAGAAAACTTCACGTTATTCTCGCGTGCACCATTTCAAAGTATTTATTTACTTTTATTATTAAATCGGTTAAAACAATATAAACCTGAACTTACTACATTGAACAAGTTCCATGTGTTAATTGTAGGTACTGTAGATTTTAACAGAGTACGTCTTTTTGTTAATATATTAAAGTCATCCTCCATAAAATGAATCGAACAAATCCGAGCATAAGTTGTGGGGAACTAACTTTTTTTTCCCGAGGCTTATATCCACTTGTCTTTCGTGTCTGCATTCTACGGGAATCTAAAATAAACGAAATAAACCAATAAAATAATATATTCCCTTAAGAAAACAATTTTTCGTGTTTTATTTTTATCTTTTAATGTAAAATGTACAGTTTGTGAGTACTACTGTAGGTATCCTAATATCGTTTAGCACATCTTTAGCTCGCTACGATTCTCTGTGACCGTGCCACTAGAAATGCTAAAGCAAATACTATTAAGAGTATTCATTGCGTTATACATTTCTTTTCGTAAAACCAAACTGTCGAATAGCATCCAACACAACGGGCAATGTAGTAGTAAGCAGAAATAAAGCCGCAAAATATGCCAGTCGTACTATTTATTGGTAGAGTTATGTTTTAAAATGTACTTTTATCAAAAACATTAATAAAACCAAAAGAAAACACTTACCGATGAAAGTTATCCAAATGTTATCCCTTGATTAGTGTAATTACACGTAGTAGACGAATTACCGCAGTGGGCAATGCTGCAAAACACCATTGTTACAACCGCACTTGCCGAGTTTTACGAGTAACTGAGCGTAACATTGCGCACTGGTGGCGTCTGAGTCACCAGCGCGGCGACAAGTTTACGCGTTCATAGCACTTCTATTACCTTATTTAGATTTCTGTGATTTGACCCTTTTTAAGGACTTCAAAAGGGAGATTGTAAGTACTGTTTTCAAGTAAGAACTTTCCAGTACCTATTCAAGCGATTCTGAAATGACTAAACTTTTAAAGACACACGGTCGTCATCTTCAAACGGGGCGTTTTGTATGGATACCCTTGTACCCAAAAAAAATACTATTGCCACAAAAAACACATACATTATTAAATACTGTGTAAAGTATAGAATTCATTGTTTCCTTAGAAGATGGTTAATAAAGTTAAATCCGTACCATTCGATGGTACCGAAATCTGGATCTGATTGTATTTTATAAATGCAACAAAAGCGCAATCAGCAACAAATCAGCGGAACAAATTAGCCGGTACTGTCTGTAAAAGACGAGAGCAGGAAGAAGACATGCGGGCAGGCAGTAAACGTTTACTTGCTTTAATTTCATTGCAAAAAGTGTTGATATCTTAAATGTCTTATATATCCTTGTGGTTGGACTTAGTAACCTAAGAATTAATAAAAAATTTTTAGCTATCCGTTTCATCTCCAGTTCTTAATTCTACTGCAAAAAAGTACCTCCCTTTTTTTAAAGATTTTTTAATTAGTAAGTATTTTATTATTTTAATAAAGTTAAATTTGGAGCAAATATAACGTGTTTTTTGTTTGTCCGTAGTTTTATAGATGGGGTGGTACTTGCGTAACATCGATAAATACAGGAATTGTATACATTGCCTAGGTAATGTATGTGTATGTGTATGTAATGGACTATATTCATAATATTAATTGTCTAGGTATTGTATAGAATACCTGGATTATGCAGATTGCCAGTGTTGCAACTTGTAAACGATAGCTTCACCAGGAGAAATAAAATAAAATTCGTAACACATACACACCGTCCATTGACTGACACGTTGCCCTTATCCACTCTACATGGAACTCTGGGCACCTTTCAGGGTAAATGATTTAAAAAATGGGGTAACAATTGAAACAGAAATTAATTAATGTTAAGGGGTCAAGAACACCCGAAATTATTTTGTGCACTGCTTCCACTTTTATAAATGAGTGGTTTATTTTGTAAAAACATCTTTTCAGACACTTTTACACCTCAATTAGTTCTGGTAAAACTAGATAGTGTCGATATTTCCTATGGCTTTGGGGAGAAACGCCGCAACAAACTCAAGTCGACGTAAAGTAGAAAATGTGCTAGTGACATGTACCTAGGCGTCCATGTTAGGTAGGTACTCTTTATATACTTATCCCAAATAATTTAATGTTTCCTACATTACTTAGCAATCTTACAAAGTGTATATATGAGTGTGAGCTGGTGTTCTGCGGAAAATCTTTGTCATATTACGCGCTCCAGGACCCATAAGCATGCACAGATCCAATCGACTTAAGATTGGATCTGTGCATGCTTATTGGTCCTCTTTAGATTCATTATTACTTTAACACATCGGTGTTGCGTGGAATTAATCCCCTGTCGAATATCCCCTGGTTGGCTTAATGGATGCGGGTAAACAGCCTATCAATCGACTAACGGAATCGCGAAAGCCGTATTTATCGCGCACGTTACTTCAGAGGAAACGCTTGGTTTGCTCCGTCCACGTCCACTCAAAGTTTGGACATTGTAGTTAATCGTTTAAAAGATCTTTGATTATTACAATAAAACCATATACATATACTAGAGCGCTACATACCTAAGTATTGTCGTAGTTTGTGAAATATTTTATTTTTCGTAATAGTCTCCACTGGCAGTCATACAGCTCCTCATACGTGTAAACATGGTGATGAACACATTGCTCCCGTCCTTAGAGATTTACAAGTTTCCCTCAGTGCATTACCTAGGTACTCTTTTCTTAAAAACATTTTTATATAGTTAAGCCACGAAAAATAGAATAGAATAATCTTTATTGTACATCAACGACATATTGCTTAAAATAAATCAAAAGTGAATATGTACATATTATAGGCGGCCTTAGCGCTAAGAGCGGTCTCTTACAGGCAACCTTTGGATGGACAAAGTCGATACTAGATAAAAGAATAAAGGGTAGCTTTGGTGTAAGATAGAAGTAAAGAGAAAAAGCATTACATAATATATTTGAGACGAATTAAAACATCTTGTTATAAAACTAGGTACTTTATACAAATAAACATTTTCAGTAAAAGTCAACTTTTGGTATACACTAATATACTTAATAAATAAACATACATACATTAACAGATAAGATTTATTAGATTCAATCCGTTAAATTCAGCAAAGGGAGAAAAGGAGAAATTAAACAGATAAGTAATATTATTTGACCAGTTTTTTGAATATACAGCCAGTGACTGCGTACATCAGATGGATAAAGGCAGAGCACTCGATAGCCGAACACTCTGTACAGTGAAGGATTTGTCTCAAAATTGGTAGAATGAGTGGGTACAGTCGGTTCAAGGGATTCCAACGACCGCAAGAATCTTGTGTGTGTGTCAGTGAGGAACGTGAAACGTTCCCTTAAATAAGTCGGAGTACAGGGATTGAACAGAATATTATAAAGAAGGGCAAGGATGTAAGTATTCCGTAGAAGGCGAATTGGGAGCCACTTGAGCAAATTGCGAAAATCTGATACGTGATCATATTTGCGTAAACCAAATATGAACCTGATACAAAATTTTTGAAGCTGCTCTTCGGTGATATTGAGATAGCTGACATTAGCATGATCGAGTATAGGAAAGAAGGGATTGTGCAAGCGCAACTTTCCTGACCATCGCATCGGCAGAAAATTACGCAGTATAGATATATATCTTTATTGAACGTAGCCGTAGTAGAACCATATTAAGCTCGAGTTGTCCGTACAGACGCGTTCAAACGTTTGTTGGCATTTATATATATCTATATTAATAAAAATAAAACACATCTAGGGTTTGTTCATAATAAAACATTTAAAATGAATAATAAGTGCTAAGCACTTAGTAAAAAAAAATATTTTTATAAGTTTAAAAATACTTCGAAGAGTTAACCCTACACTGCCATACGACTACGCGGCCCCGTGCCCTATTGTGAGGTACTAATAATCGTGCTTACGAACAGACAGGACGAGCACCTGATGGTCAGTGACTACCGCCGCATAAGAACACCTGCTAACTCAAGAGAAACAAGCATGTTGCCGTCCTTTAAGGTGGGAGTAAGGGACAAGGGGAGGAGGGGCTTAGGGCCTCCGGTAACCTCTCATTCGGCGAAACACAACGCAAGCATTGCTTCACACCAGTTTTCTGTAAAGTTTTAAAACAGTAGGCATGGATATTTTTGTAGGCAGTGATTTATCTGTTACATAGTAACTATTTAGTAATCTGTGCCGATAAGCTTTGTATCAAAAGGATGAAGTCACCTGTGGCCCTGTGGCTTCGTCAAGCGCTATACAAGACTGTTCTCGCATTTTACGTTTGGTTAAATACATATACCTTTTAATTTTAAGAGTGAGCTAAGTACAGTGTTATACTAACTCTTCTAACTCACTCAGCTAACTCTTCTCTCGGTCGATTTTTTTGGATTCTAATGGATTGTCGAACTATTTTGAAGTTTACATCTTAAAAATAATGCTATTATGGATCAAATAGATTTACCATTCTAAATTAAACAACAAGTAATAGAAACAATTATTATATTAAAACAGTATTATTTTATTACAGACTAGTATAAAAATAGCCAAAGCACTGAGCAATATTTTTTGTGACATTTAAAAATAGTAAATAAAAATATATTTCAATATATTCATTAAACTGATATATGTATATGTATAGAACAGGCATTTTGCACTAAATGCTGAAAATGAATAGTAGCATTAGTTACCATAACACCTTATCTAAATATTATGTGTGAACTGTTTTGGTCCTAGATTGTCACTAGTATTCTTATATCTGATCTCTTTGATAGTCAACTGTTTGCCTTGATGTATTCTTTGTAAATGACTTCTCATGTCATATGACCGTGAAAATGATCGATGACACACTGGACACTGCGTTTTACCAGCATGTGAATCCTTATGCAATGTTAATGAAGTGGGATGTTTAAAACCTTTTGGACACAGTTGACAGCGAAATTTTGCCAGTTCTGAGTCTGAAACAACAAATACAAGATAATCTCAATTATTTAGGGGTATGAACAAATCAGCCATTCTTAAAGTAGTTTTAGATTTGAGTGTGGCCTAGACCTAACATATTCTCAATTTTGAATAAAAGTCTGAAGTCACATTTCAAATAGATAAATTATCAAAAATTCATTGTTACAAGCAATAAAAGTTTCAGCACAGGAGAGACATCGGAGTTGTGATGGACGCTAGCTTAGTCGCTGCAATTTAGCTGCTAATAATTAATTGAAATGTTCAAAACAACACTTTTTTTATGGTATAGGGGGCAAACGAGCAGGCGGGTCACCTACTGGTAAATGACTACCGCCGCCCATGGGCACCTGCAATACAAGAGTCACAAGTGCGTTGCCAGCCTTTAAGGTGGGTGTGGGTAAGGGGGGAAGAGGAGTAGAGGAGGGGGGAGGGGGAGGGTTAGGGCCTCTGGTAAGCTCACTCATGCGGCATGCATTTTAGCAAGCTGTGGTATCACTCCAGTCGAGCTGGCCCATACGTGCCGAAGCGTTTAAGCAAACTTTAAAGACAAACTTTTTATTACATAGTCTGGAGTGATGCAACTTTGGCTTCCAACGTCATACAAATGTGATACTATAAAACATTATAATTTATGTTCAACATTTTTTGTTTCAATTTATCTCATTTGATTTATTGATATTCAATAAAGCTATTCGAGTATACTACATTAAAAAAAAACAGTTACACTCCTCCACCTCGGAAACTTTTAACAATTTAAGTACTAAAAATAATAATGATTCCACACACAAAATTGCATTAACTTTTAAAAATGAGCCATCTTTTTAAACCAATGAAGTAGAAAGTACCATTCAGAAGGTAAACAGATACATATTATTCCTAAATAAATGTTCATTTCATCCAACTCTTCTTGACATGACTAAAAATCACAACAAGAGTAAAAATTTTAGAGTAAGAAACCCAATATAAATAACCTAGTAATTTCACAACAATCTTAATCCCATTGCTCCATTTGGTTTTCCATTGGGTTATGGGGTTCACCTTCCAGGCTAAACAACTGAATATTAGCTACTAACCAAACTCAGATCAAAGGCTACTTATCAAAATATTTCATTCATTCAAGCTAACACCTCACACTCACCTGAATTATTTTTTTCTGATAAATCTTCAACAGATGTAGATTGCATATCAACCTGCATATCCTCAGTAGCAGAAACAATTTTCTTAGTATTATCATCAGATGTAGTAGGTTCCGGTTGTACTTCTATGGTACCATTTTCTTGCTTTGGAATACCCTTGGTTGTTTGTGGAATGTACTCTTCTCTAGTGTTTTGAATAGTAGCTAAATTGATTGGCTCATTCAACAGTTTAGGCACAATATCTTCTACAGTTCTGCTTGATTTAGAGCTTAAGTCTAGAGATGTATTGTCAGTTATCCTTAGCTGGTTCTTAGATGAGTCATCTTCTATATTGTCTGTCAAACCTTTAACTTCTAAAATCTCAGCAGTTATAAGGAATGATTCTAACTGTTCCTGGAAAATGTTTACCTCACCATGATACATGAAATTGATAATCGCATTAAGGTCTTCAAACTTAAAGTTTCTGAATATAATCACAGGATGCTGACAAGGATTCTCTTTAAATATTTGTTTGAAGTACGTGCTACAAGCTGATAATAGCATTTTATGTGCTTTAATTTTACCTCCATCGCAACACAGAGTTACATCCACCAAATCGTTTTCAAAGCGGAGTACATTGAACGCTTCTGTTACGTGAGATACGTAATTATTCCACCGTAAAGAAAACTGCGGTGCATTATTCATTCTAACTTATACAGTCGAAATTTCAAGTCTAATTCGTACGCAGCTTATCACTTTTTGATAAGGCTAGGGTTATACTTGCTATTCTCAAGTAAATTTTCGCGTTTCTCTTTCATTTACAATAAAATTACAACAAAGTTAATTGTCAACAACTGTCAAGAGTCAAGTCAATTTCGTCCAAGCAGGATGTCATGTCATGTTATGTGCTTTGCATGTGCCTTGCATGCATTGATGAAAGAAGAAGAAAGGATATGCTCTTATTTGCATCTATAGTTTCTATAAATATTAGATGTGTAATTCGGGACTTAATCGCGATAATATTTAAAAAGTACAATATCTCACGGTTACCCGAGGTTTAGATCGACATGCACCGATCGTAGACACGAGTGGAATTACACATCTAATATGTATCAAAGTCAAAGTTTAAAAACAATTATTTCTATAAATAGCAAAAATACCATGTAAAACCTAAGAAAAAAGTGTGTGTAAGAATGAGAAATAAAATATAAAAACAACACAAACAATTTTCTAATGTTAATAAATTTAATTTTAGGTAGTTTATATAAAAGTCATTGGTCAAATTAAAACAGACGTGCTAAATAATTTACATAAATTAATTAACCAACGAATTTTAATACGCAAATGCACAAAAATGACACTAGGTTGACATTGACACATTTTCTGAAGGCTTGGTAGTACGCAGGCGCAAAGACAAGGATTTTAGGAAACACTAGTACTTGTATTCTATCTCATTCTCTCGCAGGCTAAATCCTATTTAGGAAATGAATATGTTTGTCAACATTACTGTCACTTTTTCGTTTCATCGAATTTCAAATCACAACGATTCTAAAGAAGTTTCACGTCACAACAATTGTTGTTCTATTCACTTGTTAGAAATTACGTTTGTAAAAAGAGTTAAGTATATGATAAACGTTACATTTTATGAAGCAATTCTTTCGCAAATGTTGATAAGCCCCGCCTTGAAGACACTTGTGTGTGACAGAAGTCATTTTACAGTTGCATATTTCATAGTAGTTCATTTGTCAATGAAATCGTCTCATAAGTATATTTTCGATTTCATTTCGATCACTGTTAGTGAAATTTGTGTGTTGGTACTTTTTGTGGTATCGGAAGGACTGTTTATTACAAATACAAAAAATTCAAAGTGTTACATTAGAGGACGCATTACAAATTTTCAGTAAAAATTACGAACGATTGTCAATTTTCAGGTAATATGTCACCATTGAAGACTGGCTAAAAACCCTTTTTTTACAGAAAGTCATTAACAAGACCGTTTACCGGAGTTCAATTGGGACACAGTTATATTTTCAGATCAAAAACCTTTAAGACCAACAAAAAGGACACATTTATATATTGTACAAAATATTAATATTATGAAGTTCATGGAAACCAAATTTTGAAACATGTAATCAAAAATGTTTGATTGTTCTTCCTATCTATTATATATTAATAGAATCATTATACTAATATTTGAGATTTAATTTTTCAATTTTCTTTTTGGACAAGAAATGAATACATACTTAATCTTAATAATTAATCGTAACAAAAAAGGATTGAAGAAAGTAAATTAATATTAGTTTGGTTATAAAGAATAAATATTTCAAAATAAAAACTATTCATATTCAGGAATTATAGCGAAGAAATATCTTTATCTTATTTTAAACCATTTAATGCAATATTAAAATGTGTGTGGTTGTGTGCGTCGACAGCATACAGAATGAGAGGTATGCGGACTGCATCGCGTATCACAGCAATACGATCCTTATTTAGGTATATTACATTATAAACTACAGCGGTGTTGAACGATTACTATAGGTACTACATCATATCTGATCCTTCGGGGATGATAGACGTGATTTGAATGTATAATACAACATACTCATACTCTTTCCACATAAATCATTGAAAGAAAAACATATTGATGATGAATGAGGAAATAACTCCAATGATTTTATTGTTTTTATAAATTGATATGGGTATTATCGACAAAATAAGTACAGCACCATTTGTTGTGGGCGGAATTCCGTCATATTTGCGAAACATTTGGCTTCAGATCATGTGACTATATTTCCTTTCTACTCTACTTCTTTTATATATATGTTCTAGATACAATTAAAAAATTTAACTTTTCTTGGAAATTACCGGAAATTACTATATAACGGAAATACATTATGTCATTATACCTACCCATATTATCTTAAAACAAACTTCGATCAAATATCTGCTCGAAGGCTCAATGGCTGTCTTCAGTTGGCCTTTTTTTTGCTTTTTCAACTGTTCGTTAACTATTCTTAACTGTTCGATCAAAATTTTTATCTGTTCGATCTTAGTTTTTTTTTTAAATAAAATAAAACATTATACTTGAGGGCAAGTTGGCGGGGAGAAGTCGTTTTTGAACCTTTTTTTTTTACTATTTCAACTGTTCGATATTGTTCGATCAAAACTTTTATTTGTTCAATCTTAGTTTTTTTTAAATAAAATAAAAAATTACCCTCAAATTGGCGGGGTTTTTACATATTTTTTTTGCTCCTTCAACTGTTCGTTAACTGTTCTTAAGCGCTTATTACACTTGGCTGAATTCAGAAGTTAGAAGCTTCTGATCACACTGTCCTAAATTTAGTTACTGAATCAATTACCGACTATAGGGCGACGAAGTTGGGCGTGTGGTGCGTGTACGATGATGGCTCCAGTATTATAAGACACCAAAAAAGTTGTAGCCTTGGCCGCTGGTTCAATTAAAATAGAAAGGTTTTATTGAAAATAAAGATAGTAATGATGTAGATAATGTACTAAAAGTTTATAAATAATCTGTCTGTTGTTTGAATGTTTGTGAAGCCCCCGTGACACAGGAATATTAAATTTATAATGCGAGAGTTGTCTTAAAAAAAAAAGAAAGAAAGTATTGTTAGAAACAGTCTCAAAACCACTGATATAAACTATGAAAATCACTAACTAATAGCAACTGCCAAGGTGTTCGTACCTCTGTTTGCACTCAAGTCAAGTTCTCATCTTATTTCTCCTTTTATAAACCCACAACTTGTTAATATTTATCAATCGACCAATAGTATTGCGTTACCAGTATAACCAGTCAAAATAATATCTATTAACTTATTTTTATTAAATAGTGAACTGTGTTGTCATCTATTATAGTTTGGCCCTATTTTTAATAAAATAAATAAGGGTTTTAGATGTGGCGACAACACGGCCCTCCTGCGTGCGCATCCGTCCCGGATAGCGTCATGGTGTGGTATAGTTGCTGAGGACAAAGTATTTACCATTAGATTGTATCTATTTCAATATATTTCTTTGCATCGATCACTTTTTTTGGTTAACAGCAACGAGGGCTCTTTCATCTACTATTCCATCGACGGCCAGTAGATAAAGAGCTCCCCGCTTCATTTAGACAATCCCCGGACACTACTACGACCTTAATGCTTACATAACTGTTCCATCAGCGGTCAGTTATACAGCCAACGTTAAGACTCGAAGTTTACCCTAGGCGATGCCTTTGGCCAACCCTAGTTGCATATCACAAGGGGTCTTAACGTCTGACTTTACACGAGTAAATTCCGCATATAGGTTACACAGTATTGTCCGAAGTAAATGTACTATACTAAATATCATACATATTCCTTACTCTTAAGTCTATCATCATACATACTTCTCTCAAATATCAGTCAACAAAATTATGACACAGTCATAATTATGTACTAGTCAGATTTCACAAATACAGATATATAAATACCGGCCAACATCCTGGTATATCCAATTTCAGGTGGTTTTCATCCAGTTCTGCTAATTTAGTCCAAGTCCAATCTATATTTAAGCACATGTTGTTCTTAATGTTTGATAGCCACTGGTTCGTTTTATGCCTGACCAAGTTTTTCGACGTGGTTGTACTTCCTTTCCTGTGAAGCTCGGCCTGGCCTGACTGTATTGCTTAAGTGTCTAATAAAACATTAGCACCTAGGAATTAAACTGATAAAAACCAATTCTTTCTTTTTTTGTTTGATATCAGCGGAGAACAGGCACTAATAGTATTTCTGCTTATTGCGTTAACAGACTACTTTTGCGAAACTAGAGAGTATAAATTTACTTTAAAAGCTTTTAACAGGATTGGGATGTTCAACACACTTTTTAGGACTACTTCATATATCAACAAAAACCAGTTATTAACATCACTTTAACTTACCTTCTACTAGGACTTTTTATAAACACTTCGAATTAAAGTCCGAATTATTTTATTTTATTTTTATAAAATTCTTAACGTAATAACTCGTAAAATCCATTTTTAACCATTTTGTCATGGAAAAATTAATCCAAGCAATCAAAGTATTAACAGTTATGTTTTTGTGGCAAATAGTTTCTACAAATATAGAAATATTCGAACACCTCATTTTATCCATATACCCTCTTTTTTAAATAAAATACATGTACCTATTGTAATCCGTAATTTTTTTTTAACAAATTAGTAAATTATAAATAATAATTCAATTCAATTCAAAATCATTTATTCAATTAAGACACTAAGTGACATTTATGAACGTTAAATTGAAGCTAGAGTTAAAATCATAGATCGGCACAATAGTTAAGCTTCCAACTAAATTAACCGTAAGAATATCACAATAATGAATCCGATAGTACGAGTATTTGCTTCTATCACATCTACCCACATTAGAATAAACACACACTCGGAAATTACTAATGAAAACGTTTTTACTCACTGTTAGATGCATACTATGCATCACGATTGCTTGATGAACACCATGATGAGGACGTTGGGATTTACGAATAGCAAAAACCTTGCACAAGAAACTTTTTACTTACTAACACTTTTTTTTTTCTTTCAATTGGGGTGCGTTCTTCATCTCACTTCTGATGTTAGAAACAGTCTCAAAACCACTGATATAAACTATGAAAATCACTAACTAATAGCAACTACCAAGTTGTTCGTACCTCTGTTTGCACTCAAGTCAAGTTCTCATCTTATTTCTCCTTTTATAAACCCACAATTTGTTAATATTTATCAATCGACCAATAGTATTGCGTTACCGGTATAACCAGTCAAAATAATATCTATTAACTTATTTTTATTAAATAGTGAACTGTGTTATCATCTATTATAGTTTGGCCCTATTTTTAATAAAATAAATAAGAGTTTTAGATGTGGCGACAACAGTATTAGTGCAAAAGAAAGATTAGTCGTAACACTAAGGTTTATTGCAACGGGAAACTCGTATCAAGATTTAAAATCAGTTATTCAGTATTCGGGAATATTGTTCTTTAATATTCGTCACTTTTATAATCGGGAATTCACGTCCTTACGCACGGAGACCCACTCAGCGACTGAAATGATTTAGTCAGTCAGAGTCAGAAACCATCCTGACTTCTGAATTTAGGATGCTAACTTGCTAAATGCGATTACACTTGACTGAATTCAGTAACGACTGAATTCAGACGACTGAATTCAGCCAAGTGTAATAAGCGCTTTAACTGTGCGATCAATTTTTTTTATTTTTAATCCAAACCCGCCAACTTAAGACAGCCACTAGCTTCGCTCGCTCGGCTTGTGCGTTATGGTCACAGTTCTAACCTAACCTACACCTAGCCATTTCAATTGACCTACCCTACTAATGATAAATCGTCTCCAACTTAATATTTAAAGTCTGTATTTCTAGTCGCTTACTTAGCAATTCAGTCGAACGCCTAAATTTTTAATATGCAAAATGGATTATACGCATTACGCTTTTAGAAGCTCGTTTTGATTTTAAGCTAAGAACAAACAAAACAATTTTTGTTATAAAACAATGAATAACAGTTATTGAACAATTGAAATAGCAAAAAAATTGTAAAAAAATGAGTTCTCCCCGCCAACCTAAAACAGCTGCAGCCGGGATGGATCATGTAATAAATGTACAATAAACAGTGCTGCCAGGTGAGATATTTGAAAAACGGTGGCAAAACTGTAAAAACTAAATAAAAAAGTCGAAATAATATTTTTTTTGTAGTCACGGGAAAGAAACTGAGTTAAAATAATAATAATACAAAATTATGTCTCATCCACTTTCCATAGATTTATTTCAGACATATAAAGAACAAGCAGTGCCACGCGGTTTTACCCGAGTAAGTTATATAGAATATCGGGATAAAAAGTATTCCATATGTTAATCCAGGTCTCCAGCTATCTACATACAAAGTTTCATAGCAATAGGTAGAGTAGTAAGTAAATTTCACATTTATAATATTAGTGGGATTAGTGGAATTCTTTTTTTGTTTAAAATCCGCAAATTTTTAAATTGGCAGCACTGAAATTGTCAAAATATTCATTGTCAACCTGACAGTTTGATTCTTTGTACTAAGTTTTATTTGGAGTTTGGTTTGGAGACATATGTTTAATATAAGCAACAATTTATTAATTTCCGAGCAACAAATCTGCTGACTCCTGTGAATGTATAATTAGCTATAGTTTATAATTAAAATGGTAGGACCTGCACCATTTTAATCCATGGAACTTAATGATGTACAGTAGTTTTTGATAAAGAAATTGTAATGTTCTTTTACAGCACGGCAGGGTAAAAGTTCGAACAACTGAAGAAGAAAAAGCAAGGAAAGAAAAAGAACGTCAAGAGAAACTTAAAGTTTTTAAACATGCAATGCAAAAGATCCAACATAAAGTATGTGTCTAACATTTATGTGAAAGTTTATAAAAGTATACATTATTACTTTTCTTTTATCTTTTTTAGAGAAAAGAAGCTGAATTTGATAAAGACCTTTTAGATCTCACAGGGAAAGTATTATCGTCAAATCCTGATATTTATACATTGTGGAATATAAGAAGAGAGATACTGAACATATTCAAGTGAGTAATAGTACATATGTACAGAGATTGTATCAATAGCAACAAATCTTTAGATACACACTGTAAGTGCTGTATATATTCCCTATAAAAAGGGTTTGGATGTTGTAATTGTCAGGTCTGAAACTGTTGGAATAACCTCACTGATACTCGGTTAGAATTTTTTCTAGAATTTAAAAATTATTATGTAAACCTATCTGTATCAATATGAGGAAAGTTGTAACAGCAACAAAGTTGTAAGAGCTTAAGAAAATTGTATTGTAGTCTTTCCATGTACTCTGTACGCATAACACTTGGAACCAATCAGAACAGAGAGAGTATCTTGGATGACTTGAACTGTTTATAAGAACTATGTATGTATGCTATGTAGCAGGCAGCACTCCTACCAAAGTAGATGTACTGCTTGCAATAAGTGAGTAAGGGGTCAGAGGGTATGTACTTCTTTCATTGATGTGTTGTAGAAAACGTTACTTGACCTTTTGTGGTATCATGATTTCTGAGACTTCAATTGTTTTTTTAGGGTTCCATACCTCAAAAGGTAAAAAAGGAACCCTTATAAGTACCAAAATTTACCTTAATTTTCCACTTTTTTTTTTTTCGGAATTTTCCCTTTACTTGTGCTGTAAGACCTTGCTTTTAACCAAAATGACAATTTTAGGTCAACCGAAAGTACCCTATAGGTTTTGGGTCGATAACCTATAGGGTACTTCCCATTTACTTAGAATCATGAAATTTGGTAAGAAGCAAGGTCTGACAGCACAAGTGAAGAAAAAAAAACCGAAAGTTGTTAATTTGTTGCTATGTGGGGCTCACACCACATTTATACACACTTACATGTACACTTATTACCTATACATATAATATACATATTTATTTAATAATATAATACACATAGACATATTCACAATAATAACATCTACTCATTTGCTACTGTAGCGGTAGTATTTCCATAACGTGTTTTGGAGTCGAACGATAGGCGGAGCTTATGAACCGCCACCGTAACGGTGCGCGGGTGCACCGGGCATTACACGCCGAGTTAGTCTGCTTACCGCCCTCACGTGACTACCCTGTGTCGCTCGCTAACTTGACGCTCTGTGGCATCTACCGCGCACTGTATTATTTGTTAACAGAATTTTGTGTATATATGATTTGAATATATATTATTATTTTGTTATTTTTTTTATGTAAGTAATAGTGTGTACTTCTGTTTATGTACTGTGTGTAACTTGTATTGATTTTATAGATAGAATGGATGTGATTTCTGTGCACCTACCTTATAAGATTTCTCCACCACCCCAAGGTTGGCTGGTAGAGAATGCCATCGGCATTAAGTCCGCCTTTGTACATATTGTGCATAAAGATTTAAATAAATAAATTTTTCATATACTTTGTTTTCGAGCTTTAAACTGTTTTTAGTGTTTCTTCCATCTTCCTATTATGCTGCTTAACTATACCCTTCTGTTCTTTGTGCTTGTTTTGCTTAACTGTGTGATTAGTGAATAAAAACGCTTGTAACCCGTACTGGACCTTTTCTTGGACCCTTGTGATATGTGAACTTTATTATTTACACCTAACACACTACAGCTATATCACATAAAAAAAAGTTATTGTGATTACAAACTTATATTTGCGGTTGGATTGTTCACTTTGTCGCACACCGCAACTGCAAAGTTAAGCCTGTCTTTCGAAAAAGATGGGCAAATGTCTTTGAGAATTGATTCCCGAGATGGACATATACAAGTTTGTTTGCTTACGGAACCCTCAGTGTACAAGTCAGGCTCGCACTTGGCCGGTTTTTTTTAGTTATTTTGCCTTTCCAGCATCATTATGTCTTAGTACATACTTATAATGTATGTAATAATAAAGTTAGTGTATTGGTTTTCTAACAAGATATATATATACCTAAATTTATTTACAGAAAACATAAAGAAGCTGATGAAGAACTAGCACAGTTGTATGATGCTGAACTTCATTTGACCGAGTATTGTTTGAAAACTAATCCTAAATCATATGGTGCCTGGCATCAGAGAGAATGGGTGCTGACTACTAGAAATGATCCTGATTGGCACAAAGAACTTTCACTGTGCAATATTTATCTCAAACTTGATGAAAGAAATTGTAAGTTTAAAAAAAAAAATTGTTACTAATTTTGCATTCTTGAACTCTTCAATAACATATTAGAATTGCTGAAAAGAAGGTTTGAGGATCCTGAGCTTAAAAATTTCGACCATTTCACCATTCATAGTACTATCAAAGCAAATATAATCCATATCTAGTCAACTATATACATTAGTTTAGAAATTAACTTGAATAATAATATTAATCAAATAACAAAGACCCATTAAAGGAGCATTGCAAAAAATTTATGCTCTATAGCTAAGCATATGCAGATGCTTGAGAAAGTCCTTGTGTTGCATAAGCTAGAATTACCCTGGGAATGAGTCTAAGGGAAGGGCCCAGGATAGTATCTCTATGTGGTTTGCTACTGCCTTTTAAGATGTAGTCTGAGATGATTGAATTCCTTTTGCCTATCCCAGAGCATATGAAAGAAACTCCTAGTAATCCTCGTAATAAGAATGAATCTCGTAGTAATCCTTAAGAATGAATTTCCCGAATCCCCGTAATAAAAATGCATATAAACGTGGGAGAGCCCTGCTTCGGCAGCTATGGGCCGGCTCGACTCCGCTCGATACCACGGTATCACAGAAAACCGGCAGTGAAACAATGGTGGCATTGCTTTTCGCCGCGTGGGTGAGGTTACCAGAGGCCCTAACCCTTCCCTCTCCCCTATTCCCGTCCTTTCCTCCCCTTTAATCCTCCTCTCCCCAATTCCCACTCTCCGCCCCCTCCCCCTCTTCCCCTACTCCCACCTTAAAGGGCGGCAAAGCACTTGTGACTCTTGAGTTACAGGTGCCCATGGGCGGTGGTAGCCATTTACCATCAGGTGACCCGTCTGCTGGTTTGCTCGTAATATAGGGGACAAGTAGTGCACCGCTGTCCTACTGTCGTAACAACCACTTGTATAGTTGGAAGCATCAAACTGCAAGTTGTCTGGGTTGGACGAAGAAACAATAAACCACTCTGTTTATATTTTTTCGTTAGATATTGTTCCAAATCATTTATTTCAATTAAACCACAGGTATTTTTTAATTGTCAGGAGTAGGAGTCAGTCAGTATATGTCGTGAGAAGAACAGGCAAGAAGCTCCAAGGACACTCTTTTTCAACATGTTCTTTTACAAGTTACTTGTTATATTGCTTCTAAGCACAAATGAAATGTGAGGACAATGTAACATCTAAAATATAAACAATCATGCAAAAATACTACCATATTTAAGAAATAGCAGTCATAGATGGCCAGCCCTAACCAATGGTACTCGCTCATGAGCATGACAACGCAACGCACCAGCCATCATCCAGCTCAACCATATTAGACCTGAACGACCCGACACATGAGCCACCATCGGCAAGACTTCTAAATGAGCATGTCATACTCAGAACTGCCATTCAACATAGAAAATAACTTAATAATTAATGTTATATTCAGTAAGAAAGTATAAGTGGCCAAAATATAAATTACTAGCAGCACGCCGCGGTTTCACCCGCGTAAGTCTCGATCCCGTGGGTATATCGAGATAAAAAGTAGCCTATATGTTAATCCAGGTCTTTAGCTATCTACATGCCAAGTTTCATCGTAATCGATTTTGTATTTTTGGCGTGCAAGAGTAACAAACATCCATGCATCCTCACAAACTTTCACGTTTATAATATTAGTAGGATTCAATCATTGCCTAATTTGTTGAATGTAAATTTCCTCATTATATCAAGCACGTTTTTTTACAGTTCACACATGGGATTACCGAAGATTTGTTGTCAGTAAATGCAATCCATCTCTAAAAGATGAATTTGATTTTACTACTGATAAGCTTTATGACAATTTTTCAAACTATTCAGCATGGCATTACAGAAGCAAGATATTAGTGGAACTTTATCCAGATTTGGAAGGTAATTCATAATCATATTTGCAGTGCTATGTAATGACTTGTTTTTATTCAACATCTAAATAATCTGAAAACTTTGACATAAACTGTTTTAAGACAAAGAATCACTAATATAGTGATTCTTTGTCTTAAAACAGTTTATACTGGAATCAACTATTCCTAACTATAAATGATCATAACGATAAACAATAAATTACTACATATTATAAAACAAAGTCCCCCGCCGCGTCTGTCTGTTCGCGATAAACTGAAAAACTACTGAACGGATTTCCATGCTGTTTTCACTAACAGACAGAGTGATTCATGAGGAAGGTATAGGTGTATAATTTGTACCCGTGCGAAGCCGGGGCGGTTTGCTATGTGTGGTGTGGCAGTGTGGCTTCAAAATAACCTTAGACGGTGCAAGCTACCTTAAAAAATTAAACATTTAGTTTCATGATTTACTAGCTTTTGCCCAATCAATCCGCAAAGAGTATCCTATGTGTTAATCCAGACACAGAATACATGATAGTAAAGCTACAGAATTCCCACCCCGCCAAATCATTTAAATAAATAGCGACTTTTGTTCCGACACAATAAAGTCGCAATTTAGGTCGCACATCGCTAATTACCTATAGTTATATTCATCTAGAAGTTGCCTATCTTTCTTGTTGTATCTTGTTGGTTTGGATAATCTACATACGAACGGATGACGCGACAAAGCGCGTGAGTGCGCATTGAACTAACATGCGGATCGGCCGGCGTGCGGCAGCCCACTGAATTTTGGCACGCTTAGTCGACTCCGCCGTGTACTTGTCACTTTATGCCTACTCTGTAGAGTGGACCTGGCCTGATCCAGGTCATAAACTAAAAACTAAACAAACATTTGTATGGAAAATTTCATTCAAATCTGTTCATTTTTTGTGTGAAAGAGTAATAAAAATCCATCCATCCAGCCTTACAAACTTTCGTGTTTATATTTGTAAGACTAGCTTTTGCTCTCGGCTTCACTCGCGTGAATGTAGATTTTTTCAATTAATATAGGTTGTTACGCTTTCACGCCTTAACTACTCAATCGCTAAGCATGAAATTTTCCAAACACGTCAGGGGAATAAAAAACCGTCCAAGTACCATTATCTATACAACATTAAACACTATATTATAACCTTTTTTTGTAGTTTCACCTGTCCCGGTGTCTGTCCGTTATTAGTATCGAGCCTCACTTAAATATTTATTTTATTCTGTTTTTAGTATTTGCTGTTATAGCGGCAACAGAAATACATCATCTGTGAAAAATTCAACTGTCTAGCTATCACGGTTCATGAGATACAGCCTGGTGACAGACAGACAAACGGACAGTGGAGCCTTAGTAATAGTAGTACGGAACCCTAAAAAGGACAGGCATCATCTTTCATTCAGAAAAAGTAAAAATATGGTACATTTGTCACTCAAAGATTATGACGTAATTTTTGTTAGGACTAAACTGCAACAGAATGAAATAATCATTTTGAATATGTAGATAAATATTATGTTACATATAAACACTAACTTTATTAATTTTCAGGTGGGAGACCAATAGAAGACACTCACCATAAGCAGGAATTAAAAATAGTTCAAAGTGCAGCATTTACTGACCCTGATGACACCAGTGCTTGGTTCTATCAAAGATGGTTGCTAGGTTAGAAATTTATGCCTTACTTATTTTGTAAACGGACTAACCATGCCCAATACAATTTTAGAAACCACCTACTAACAACTTTGACTTTATGTTTCTGCACTGTAAGTGACCATCCATTGACTGGCCTGTTGGTCTAGTGGTTATTGACCCTGACTGCTAAGCCAGAGGTCGTGGGTTCGATTCCCACCCAGGACAAATAATTGTGTGATGACCACAATAATTTGTTTTGTGTCTGGGTGAAATTTATCTATAATATGTATGTATTTAGAAATATATAAGTATGTTTATCAGCACTCTGGTTACCATAGTACAGGCTCTGCCTAGTTTGGGATCAGACGGCCGTGTGTGAGATGTGAGGAGTTATTATTACTATTATAACAATGTGGGAATTTTAAACAAGATGGCAAACTTCAGCATATAATTCATTGAGATGATTGCAGACCAGTTATAACCAACAAATTCATCACGCGAATTTCATAATTTTTGGACATTTACGGCACAAGAATGAATGGTAACGAAACAATGTGTGTGTTTAATACGCTTCTGACTATCTCTTCAGGCTTACAGACGTGATTGTGTGTATGTATGTAGTTTAGAATGTTATTTAATAAAATATTGCTATTTTTGGTGCATCCATCGATCGGTAGGGTAGCAAAACTGGTCAGCGAGGCGGTGCGGTGTTCCTGCTTTTTGAGAGGGAGCAGGGCCAACTCGGCTTTAAGTGGACTTTGCCTGAACGCTGGCCTTATGTCGGAGAGACTGTGTGGTTTTAATCATTTTGAAAGCGATATAATCTTATCGTTGCGCCTTCGTTGATGTTGTTACTCAGAAGAATCTATACAACACACCCTCTTTTCTGTAATAACTAAGATCTTTCGAAAACATATATACGGGCTATTTACATGCATGCGTTATAAAAATTTCTCCGCATCGTCGCCTACTGGCAGTGTTCCCAAAAGGCTGGCAGCATTACCACGTTGAATGGTCTTTAAGATTTTCATACTTGAAACAGTTGGAACACGAGGCAATCTTACTAATATTATAAAGGCGAATGTTTGTGAGGATGTATGAATGTTTGTTACTCTTTCACGCAAAAACGGCTGAATGGATCTGGATGAAATTTGGCACAGACATAGATTATAGTCTGGCACATAGGCTACTTTATCCCGGTAAAATATACTGTTCCCGTGAGATATATCTCACGGGAACAGTATATTTTATATTGGTTATATATATATATAACCAACATTTCGCGATAACAGCTAGTGATTAATAAATTACCATTGATTTATTATAACATTGCAGGAGCTGTAAAAACTACCACAAAAGTTGTGGTTTATGTTGTAACACCAGTGAAGATAACTTTAGCATTTAATAAATATGTAGCACACAAATTTGTTGATTCTAAAATCAGAATATTTTTTAATAATGATTTAGTTAAGAGTGAATGGTTATCTTGTACCAAAAACCAATTTGATGTTTTGTGGATACTCAAACATGATACTACGATGCCTGACAACGTTGATATTAAGGTATGGCAAGATATAACAAATTGATAAATAATTTATTGTCTTTCGTAAATTTTATTTATATATTATGTTATACATTTTTAGAACCTAAATGAACACTAAATACTAATAACATTGTCTTAAACTATATTTGCTTCTTTGCCTTTTCTAGATGGAGTATGACATAGAAGATGGGAATATACAAACTATTCCCAGTGTGAAACTAAACACTAATACTTACGTAGGTAAAAATGAAATCAGTTTTGAAAGAAATTATTCTAAACCGGTAGTTGAGGAGTTGGCTACACAGCTTTTAGCTTGTCGTCAATTGCTTGCCATGGAACCAGACAATAAATGTAAGAGACATTCTTTGTACTTTTTAAAAATACTAGTTTTTTGGATAATATTATAATAATGGGATACATTTCAGCTAATTTATTCTAGTGCATTTTTTTTTTATTTACAGGGACTCTCTTAACTACAACTGTTTTCCTTCACTGCATTGACGCTAAAGGAAATCACAAAGAGGTTATAGACAATTTACATACTTTAAAAACTATAGATAACTTACGAGCCGGATATTATGATGATTTAATTACAAAGTGGAGTATAGAAGGTCAACTTTCTACCGATTATGTAAACAACAGCAATGGCTTCAAAATATTGTTCAAAGACAAGATAACAAGCTTGCCACACCTACAATACTATAGTTATTGTGAAACTGTTGATTTATCAAATCAAAATTTAACATCAAATGTATTACCTTCTTTAATTATGCTCCAACATTGCAAGGTAAGATCTTCTGAGTATTGTAATTCTACTGTGTATTTTAACATTATATAGTATACTTATTGAAATGAAAATAGGGTCCTTAATTTGGTAGCTTTTTTGTGTGACACCATATCTTATACATTTAACATCGAAAAAAAAAACAATTTCAACAAACCCTAATAATACTTCTAAAAATAATTATTAAAAGGGTACAATTTTAATGGTTAGTGCAATCAATTATAGCATTTTTAAGGTTATCCTTAAGAGTGGCAAAATTAGGTAATAAAACTTCATACATATTATTACAGTTACATATTATTTAGGTTTTTTGACAACAGTTTTATTTTTAAAAGAGTTTTATGATTCTTACTTACATATTGTCAACCTAAATGGTATAATTAATAATATTACCTGATTGTTTTGTTTCAGAAATTATCATTAGAAAATAACAAACTAAGAATGTTATCCAACTTACCCAACTTGAATTTAGAAGTTATAAATTTGAAAGGGAATACTGAGCTAGCTCAAGAAGTGGAGTTATTAAGAAAAAAGTGCAATTATACTGTAATTTATTAAGAAAAATGATTATATGGATTGGTCCTACTAAATAATTTATGTGATAGATAACATTCAGATGTTTATAATCAGGTCATATTTCAATAATTATAAATGTGTTTAATGTAAGATATTAACATTTTTATTCTAATTAATTCCTTTTTTTATTTGAACTCATTTTATGCCCAAAGACAGCAGTTGACTTAGCTAGTTTGCTCATAACAGGATGATCAAAAGATGAGTGACTACGAATGTTGTCCATTGCAGTTTTAGTATTTTTAAATCAAGCAAAAGTACCAACTGCCTCTTTGTATTAGTGCAAAAACATTTCTTGTCATTTGTATAAGTGAACAATTTTTAGATATTGTGTAGGGATATCCATAAACAGTTTTATCTCAATGTTTGTGCATTCAATTCACTATTATATTTAACTAAACATACATTTATAGCTGTACATACCAACCACAACTGTTTTGGTAATTATTTATTTCTCTTCTAAATATGATTAAATACTATTAATGTATTCAACTTCCACATAGTATGTAGAGTTTATTTGTAACTCTGCAAACACCTGTCCTCACCTGTCCTTACTTATTTAACCAAAGATGAAAGGTATTATAAGGTAATAATCATATTTTGTATTATTTATTTAATGTTATATTTTAATCATAATACTGTATTCTAATAATTCTACACTAAATATTGTTTGCGTTTTATAAAAATATATATGTATATATGGATGGTTACTATAATATATCTGTAACAGAAGATTCACTGTAGGGTTTTCAACAGGATTTCAAAATATTAAAATATATATACAAGTTAATTTTCGAGAATTATTTATATGGAAATAAATTTATTTGCAAATACAAAAACAAGTCTTTTTATATTTGTACTAATTTACAAGTTACCAAAGTTTCACCTGTTTAATATTGTAAACACTTTCACTGACTGGTTTTAACAAACTATCTTCACTCCAAAACAGTTTACCACATGTGTCACACAAGATGGCAGGCTTATTGGAAGTTGACAATTCATGGGGATTATGTATTTCAATTGGCACACCTGTTTTGGTTTTTAATGTTTGTTTGCGATATGTATCTGGCTGATACAAGTCATCATCGCCATCTGAATCACTCAGAAAGTCATTATAATCAAGTACTTCATCATCATAACCATTGTCTTTTACTGAGTTGTCAGAGTTGGCAGATACAGCCTCATACTCCTTACAGATTTGAACAACTTCTTCTATACTAAGTTTAGTTAAACTAGTACTATTACAATTAATACAAAAACTGAACAAATTCTCCTGTTCAACTGTCACATTAAAACTATGGAACACTTTTCTTAACTGCTTATAAAAAGTATTTTTACTTAATTCTAATATAGAACTCTGCGGATAGCTTGCATAAGGTGTATATTTTAATTTACTTAATAATATAAACCGATTCTCTGATATAGCCAAGTTTATGACATCATGCCATAACATTTGTGGTGGAAATACTATTGTATCCATTCCACAGTACCTTAAATATGGCAATAAACCAGACAGTCCATGTTCAATTACAAATTTTACTTCTTTTGATGATCTTGACTCCACAATGGGTAAACTTGATTGTAATCTGTCTATAACTTTGGGTTTTTTTGAACATTTTTTTTTGCCTTCCAACATAACGTCATTACATATTTCTTCAAAATTGATCTGTTGTTCCAAACACAGGTTTAACAGAAAGTCATATATTTGCACTAGAACATGGGCATCCAATGCAGCATATACAATCTGTGTACTTCTAAGCGGTCTCAACTCCCAATTAGAACACTGTTCTGATTTTTCCAGAGGCAATCCAAAACATGATTGCACCAATGAACTGAGGCTATTGCCTCCATTATCACTATTACCAGGAATAGTAAGACCATAACTTATAAGACTCTTCCATAAAATACCAAGGTCCAACAATCCTTCTCCCTGTACTTTAATATTCCCTAAACCAACTACAGTGGCTTTCATTTCTTTGAAATCCTGCTCAAGACCAAATCCTATTTTAATGATTTCAGCATTCTCCAAAAATGATTTATAGAAAACACTCCAACAGTTGGAGTATTCGGGTTTATTCAATATTAGAGCATCAATCAAATATACTTTATTGAGTGTAGCTAGTTGTATTAAAGCTACTTGAGATTGTGTTGCTCCAAAAGAGGGTTTCCATTCACAGTCAATGCTTACAAAACTGGTATTGACCACATCTGGCATCATTACATTGCAGAACTTTTCTCTTGTATCAATAATGTGAATATGGTCTTCAGGTAAAGAAAACTTATAATATTCTTGAGTAGCTATTACATTTGTATCCCAATTTTCCTCTTCAGGTACATCATTAAGTGAAATTTCTTTTAATGCTAATGGTAAGAGATTCTCAGACATGTTTAAGTATGCAGCCCATTTTAGAGCTTCACTTCTATCATAATCAACCAACATATCTATAAATTCTCGGCCAGAGCTTTCATTTTGTTTCAGTGAGTCTTTAACTAAATCGTCCCAAACTGAAGAACTGACATTATGTTCATGATACTTCTGATATATTAAATATCTCAATCCACCAGTAGTGCGATTTTTGCTAAGATTCTTACATGTCTCAATGGGAATGTTAAACTTGTTGCATAAACGAGCTACTAATTTCCCTAAAGGTTTATGGTGAACCTTATCATATTTAACATGGGAAATTTTGTTTTCCTCAATATAATTTTGAACAAATTCACGAATACTGACAGTTTTATCTAATAATTTATCTAAGAATAGTACCATGGGCTTTACTTGGCTTGGACACTTTGACAAATATTCATCAATTAAATTAGACTTATCCTGTAATACCAATGGAAACAGTAAACTCTCAACTGATATATCTTCAAACAAATTCATGGCTATGACAATCTGTGATGCTTGTTTGCAGTTGTCATTTCTAATCAGATCCTTTACAATTGGTAAGATTTTATCTTTAACAGTTACAAGTTGGTATGTATTCACAATGAGAGCAACAAAATGTTGATTCCTCTGGTGTGTAGCAATGTGGAATGCAGGTAATTTGAGATAATCTTCTGGAAATATCCCACAAGACTGTGTCCACTTCTGTAATATTTCTACAATAACATACGGTAACGATGTCTTAGGTTTGCAATCTTTGTAATCATCACATTTAATAACAAAAATCAGAGCTAATCTATATGGGTCTAACTGAGACTGAAAAAAGGATTCAATATAATTTTCAACTGCTGGAGTTTTTTTCCACGTCTTCCAAGTAATTTTCAGTTGTGTTAACCAAGCCTCAGAGATGTCATCCAAATCCAGATTTAATCCCATAGATCTCAATGAATCTTCAATTGACGGCACAATTTTGATAGACTGGTTATTACAGACCAATTGATTGATATCCATTTTTTCTGATTTCTCTTAAGTTTTATTTTTGTTTTCGTCGAGAGAATACAAGGCTACCTACCTAACGACACAATTCTAAATCATGACATGATTTACTAATAACGATAGACGTGGAGAAATATGTTCTTAAAACAACATCAAGTATCGTATAGGTACACAAAAAACTATACTTTTAAGAATTCAAACCCTACAGATGAAAGACAATGAGAATAATTTTCTAAACATGACGTATTTAAAACAATTGTCATTGTAGAAATTAACACATGAATAAATGACACGACAGTGACAGTTGACAGTAGTGATAGTTTCTAGAGTGAAATATCGGAATTATCCTTGCACGGAATTCCTGCGCTGATTCTTAATGCGGGTAAGAGTCCATAAGAAATGAATAGGTATGTATATTGAAGTATTAACTGCTTATGGGAGGGTAAACCGGTTCGTTACGTAACGCGTTACGGCACCAGTCTGTCTGGCGTTTAAGTTATCACTTCTGTCGGGCGTCCTGAGACGCACACGTTTTTATATTTTTACGTTTGAAATAAAATGTACGATCTCTATTTAAAATACAATACCTATGCCATTGATATTTATTTTAATGAATAATACATGAACAAGCCATTATTTACAAAATTGTCGTCCACAAAAACGTTGGCACGTAAAATGGCTGCCTTTAGGGTTGTACTTTTAGAAAACGACTTGCATGGCTGATATCGATATTTAACTGAAATATTGGACAACTGGAGATATAGCCATTAAATTAAATAATTTAATTTGTGCCCAGCTTCTTAGGTGTTGATTGTATGTTAAAATCTGAACCTAGCGGGAGACGAACAACTAAAGCATTCCCAGAGGGTTGACGTCAGGCATGCGGCCGGTCATAAAACTTAGCAAAATCCCTTACAGCATGTGTTCTATAAGGCATGTTTGTGCCGACCCTAGAATAATTAAGATACGGGCAGGAGAATGTTTATTAAATAATTTTATTTACAGACCACTAATGGCCTCCTAAATCTATACGTATAACCTAACCTACCTATTTAAAAACCATGTAGCTTAGGAATAAGCTGCATCCAAAGACCTATCAGCAGCCCTAATACAAAGCACAAATCAAAACACCTCCATATTCAAACTAGAGAGTGCTGAGTATGCATACGATGGCGGCACTGAAAATTTCGGGAATCAAGGAAGTGACACAACATTACTATTTAAAAATGTATTTATTGCTTTTCGAAGTATTCTCCGCGAAATTTGACACATTTTTCCATACGATGGAACCAATCATTAAAGCAACCATTCCATTCGGAAGATGGCCGTTTTGTAGGCGTCCACAGCTCCTTCAGGTGATGAAAATCTCTGACCACGCAATTTATTCTTTATTTTAGGGAAAGTATAGAAATCATTAGGGCTTAGGTCGGGGCTGTACGGCGGATGGTCAAATAATTCTATGTTTTCTAGCTTTAAAAAACTCTTTTGTTCTGTGCGCGGTGTGAGAACTCGCATTGTCGTGATGGAGGATGATGCGGCGGTTGCAGTTCTCTTTACAGAGTTCAAAAACGACCTGTGGCAAACAAATGCTAGCATACCATTCTGCATTAACCGTTCTTTGTCCCTCAAGAGAAATAGTCGCAACATGGCCGGTTTTGGAGGCAAACGTGGCTACCATTTTTTTTGCAACACTCCGTGAACGAACAATTTTTGTTGGCTTTAACTCATTTTTGAACACCCAAACTCGTAACTGGTTTTTTGTTTCGGGTTCGTACGCGTATATCCAGGATTCGTCACCTGATACGATGTTGTATACAACATTTGAGGATCCTGCGTGGAATCTTTCGAGAGTTCTGACGCACCAAGTAACGCGAGCCGCTTTTTGCTCTTCACAGAGCGAATGCGGTATCCATCAGGAAAACAACTTTTTTACACCTAATTGTTCATGCAAGATTATTTGTATTTGACTCATGCCAATGTCTAAAGTTGCCTGAATTTCGCGGTATGTCACATGTCGATCTTCCTCAATCAGCTTACGCACAGCATCAATGTTTTCTTGGGTGACTGCAGTTTTTGGACGACCTTGACGGGGATCATCACTGAGCTTGACACGTCCACGTTGAAATTCAGCAAACCAGCGATAAATTGTGGTTTTGGATGGGGCTTCATCACCAAATGCAGAAATCATCCGGTCAACACACTGTTTTTGCGTTAAACCACTTCGAAAGTCATAGTAAATCATCGCTCTGGAATTTTCTCGAGTCAATTCCATTTTCTCAACGACTAAACAAGTTTAACAAAACCTTGTGATAAGACCGAGAATCTTTTTTTAGATAAATAAATGATATTCGATTTTTAAAACCAAGGAGTTTTTAATTAAAAAGATTTTAATATGACAGAAACAGTGGAAATATTCCATTCCCGATACTTTTAGAGCAGCCTATGTATCGTTGTATACTTATGTTTTTAAGCTGGAAGGCGGCCCTGGGATCTTGTGGGTACTACTTATTACGTTGACATCGAGCGAAATAAGAACAAAACTTTTTTGACACACTTCAAAGGGTGAATGTGCTTGTGTGCCTGTTTACACACACACACACGCGCTCGGCCGCGTTAGTATAGTTTTCATCTTCGTGGCGTACAGACGACGTAACGATCGAAATTAATTTTTGACAACACCAAATATATCGGAATGGTCAGAACCTTTATTATGCACGAATCGAAAGCAAAAGAAGACTTCAGAAAGATGTTTCTGAACTATTCTTTTAGTAAAAATTAATATTATTTATCAGGGCCAATAAAATATGAAACAAAATAGTGCCAATTCTTAGGATTAAAGTTAGTATTGATTGGTTGATTGACGATTAGAATATTGTAACTAATCGCATATCAATGATGTTACAAACAGTTACGAAACACAGTTAATGAAGAAGTCGCCCCCAATGCTTATCATGGTTATTTATGTTCATGTTTATTAGACATAATAAAAAATTATATTCAAAAGTTAGCGAGGATAGTAAATTCATTAAAAGAGATCCCACTAAAATAAGAAACGAATTATGTAAAAGCACTCTTCGATGTAAAAATAGTTATAACGCATGTCAAATAAAAAAATCAAATTTAAAATTTTGGCTACTTGAAAAGTGTTTTTACACCATAAATGATTTTTTAGTTGTAAAACCTAATAGTTTTAAGTAAAATTTCGCATGCATAATTATGTCGGGCTGTTTTTTTTTCAATAAAAATAGCTCCAAGATCAAGCCAAAAGCAGTAGCTCCCTCGAGATCTACGTCTACATCGTCTCCTATGTTTATGTTTCCACTGACAACCATGTCCACAGAACACTTATGGTACGTTTACACGCATGCCGTGCAGCCTGGCAAGCAGCATGGCACGCAGCTCGGCGGGAAGCCTGCCACGCAGCGTGCCACGCAAGCTTTTCACACCAGGGCTGCCAGTAAAGACAACTTATTTTATACCGCTAAGACTCGGAAATTATACAAAATCATGTACTATTATACAAAATCAGTGTTGTATAACTATAGAACGTCACTCTTTGGGGATTTTAGTAAAAGGTGTTTTAACTTTAACGTATAAGGATTTAACAGTTTATCACAGACATGATTTGTTTTAAGTATCTCTATGAGTATGTACGTACTTTTTACGCTATAACATCAGCAATGACATTGTATCCAATTATGCAATGCAATCTACTATACAAACAGGATACAAAAGATAACCGATATTAGACCAATTTTGTATCCAATTTACAATCTGGCAGCCCTGTTTCACACACTTGCAGGCATGGTCCGTAGGGTATTAGTGTTCTGTGGACATGGTAGTCAGTGCAAACATGGGAGACGATGTAGACGTAGATTTCGTGGGAGCTACTGCTTTGGGCTTGATCTATTTTTATTGAAAAAAAAAACAGCCCGACATAATTATGCATGCGAAATTTTACTTAAAACTATTAGGTTTTACAATTAAAAAATCATTTATGGTGTAAAAACACTTTTCAAGTAGCCAAAACTTTAAATTTGATTTTTTTTTTTGACATGTGTTATAACTATTTTTACGTCGAAGAGTGCTTTTACATAATTCGTTTCTTACTTTAGTGGGATCTCTTTAAATGAATTTACTATCCTCGCTAACTTTTGAATATAAATTTTTATTATTTCTAATAAACATGAACATAATTAACCATGATAAGCATTGGGGGCGGCTTCTTCATTAAATGTGTTTCGTATCTGTTTTAAGGCATACATAAATCTATTTTATTTACTGCACATCATTGATATGCGATTAGTTACAATTCTCTAATCGTCAATCAATCAATACTAACTTTAATCCTAAGAATTGGCACTATTTTGTTTCATATTTTTTTGGGCCCTGATAAACAATATTTATTTTTACTAAAAGAATAGTTCAGAAACATCTTTCTGAAGTCTTCTTTTGCTTTCGATTCATGCATGATAAAGGTTCAGACCACTTCGATATATTTGGTGTCGTCAAAAATTAATTTCGATAGTTACGTCGTCTGTATGCCACGAAGATGAAAACTATACTAACGCGGCCGAGAGCGTGTGTGTGTGTGTGTAAACAGGCACACAAGCACATTCACCCTTTGAAGTGTGTCAAAAAACCGACAGTCGTCCTGATCGGCGCCAAGCGCGTGCACATTCACGCAAGCATGCACAAACAGCCTGTTCACATGCTTGCGTCGTTGAATGTCGGTTTGAACGCGAGCGTGTGAACGCAGCCGTTAGTCGTCCCGATCGGCGGCAAGCGCGATCACATTCACGCAGGCATGCACAAACAGCCTGTTTACATGCTTGCGTCGTTGAATGTGCTCGTTGAATGTCGGTTTGAACGCCAGCGTGTAAACCCACCATAATACCCTACGGACCATGCCTGCAAGTGTGTGAAACAGGGCTGCCAGATTGTAAAATTGGATACAAAATTGGTATAATATCGGTTATTTTTTGTATCCTGTTTGTATAGTAGATTGCATTGTATAATTGGATACAATGTCATTGCTGATGTTATAGCGTAAAAAGGACGTACATACACATAGAGATATTTAAAACAAATCATGTCTGTGATAAACTGTTAAATCCTTATACGTTAAAGTTAAAACATCTTTTACTAAAATCCCCAAAGAGTGACGTTTTATAGTTGTACAACACTGATTTTGTATAATAGTACATGATTTTGTATAATTTCCGAGTCTTAGCGGTATAAAATAAGTTGTCCTTACTGGCAGCCCTGGTGTGAAAAGCTTGCTTGGCATGCTGCGTGGCAGGCTGCGCGCCGAGCTGCGTGCCGTGCTGCTTGCCAGGTTGCACGGCGTGCGTGTAAGCGCACTATGAAAACAAGAAGTACTGAGTTGAACCAAGTTCAACTATGGCAACACTGAAACAGTGACTTTTGGTTTTCATTGGAAGGAAAGAAGACTGCCAAAAATAATATAAATTGTGTTGTGTTGGCCACAGTTTTTCGTACAATACTTCGTTTATTTCATTGTTATTGAAAGTTTCATCGTAACCCCTTAGTTCACAATGGAGCTTTCTGCCGAGGGTAAAACCCCGGAATATATGGCTCTGGCCGGAATAAAGTTCAAATTATGTTTACCTCATCTTAAAAATGATCAACAGTTAAAAGAACAGCTTCTGCAAGGAATTAAGAATGGAAATATGGCTCCTTATTACAAAGAAGTGTGCACTGATCTTGGGTGGCCAATGGACCAGAAGTTATATGATCAGATGGCAAAGGAGAATGAGGATAGGTTATCTAAGTTTAAAGAGGATGATTCGGAGACTCCTGTTTGGCAAGATAGGTAATGCACTCAATCTTGTATAATAAGTTTTATATTTGAGATGTGTTATATTATAAAAATATTTTAATAACTACAGATTGGATTACTTGTGCTCCGTTGGTGACAAAGACACAGCCACTGCCCTGGCTACATCAAAATATGAAGATGCTACATTGACTACAAACAGAAGATTAGATGCCATTTTTGCTATGTTCAGGATTGCATACTTCCATGGCTGCAATGTTAAGGAAATGGGAAAATCTATAAATAAGGTTTGCTCCTAATCTAATGTGATTTTTTATGTAAAACTGTTTGAAGAAAGACTTTTCAAGTTCAAAGTAAAATACAGTAGTAGATTAATAAGGCTAATTAATAAGGATTAATAATTTTGAATTGTGATAAGTATAAACAGAAGAGATTTTTGTAAGTTTTTCACATGAATTCTATCTAAATTATAACTATGTCCCTTTACAAAGGTTCCTTCTATTTTGGTGAAATTATGATTTACACTACAAATAATAAAAAAACAAGTAGTTGTACGTAAAATAACTAGGACAGTGCGAGAGATAATGTGTGGCTTAGAAAGAATTATACAATTGAGTGATATTTCGTGCTACGTCAATTTCGGCTAGGGATGCTCAATTGAGAGACTGCAATTATTGTGCGTAAGTTATATTTAAATCATCATCAGTAATTTTTGATGGATTTTAAGTTTTGATCTATATTTTAATTCCATTACATTAAATATGACAATAAAAACATCATGAAACTTATATGATCAGATGGCAAAGGAGAATGAGGATAGGTTATCTAAGTTTAAACAGGATGATTCGGAGACTCCTGTTTGGCAAGATAGGTAATCCACTCAATCTTGTATAATAAGTTTTATATTTGAGATATGTTATATTAAAAAAAAAAAAAAACCATCTCGTATCAACATAACTATGACAAGTTATAAGTCAATCTAAAATCTATAGAATTTTCCAAAAGTATTCAAATCAATCTTCTCTTATAAATTATTTTTGAAATTAGCAGCAACAAACATATGGTAGCTGAATATTTTTATATATATGGTTTTTGAGGTCATATTCAGTAATAATATTCTAAGAACTTCACAAATCTCTGTAAATACTCTTTCTGTTTTAAGGTTTCTGAAGACATTGTTTAGCTTTTTAAGCAAAATTGGCAATGGAGGAAATTTGCAATACTTAGGGTTTATATGTAGAAGAAGTGCAGAATGCAATTTTTTTTATTAAATATGGTTTATGAATTTAAAAAATATGTGAAAGTGGCTACAAAAAGCTACTGGGGTCCAGTATATACATTTTGACCGTTTAAAGATACCATTGATCCCAAAATGTCCCAACAATGAACCGCGCGACGCCCCGCACTAGGCATTTCCATAAGAGGAACCGTGTTTGTTTTTGTTCATGCAACACCATAGAAAACGCTTTACGCAGCGCATCACGCGCTGCCTCTGCTTAAATGAAGAAAGCTGCGCAAGTCGCCGCGTCTCCCAGAACGTGGCTGAGATGTCGCTAAACTACTACTATTCGTAAAGAACCTTGCTTGAGCTAACTACATTTTTGATTTAGGACATAATAACATTATTATTTTATTTCATAAGTTATTTTAATTTCTATTAGTTAATATAATTTTTAACCTTACAGGCACATGTACTAGTTGATAAAGGTGGAGACTGGCGTTCCAGGAATAAGCTAAAAGCTTACGAAGCTATCTACTGCCTTGCTGTCAGAGATTATAGTAAAGCCGCTGATCTGTTTATCGATTGTGTTTCTACATTTGAGTCTTACGAACTGGTTGACTTTGGTTAGTATAATTTTTCAGGTTTTTAGGTTCACTTTGATTTTATAGTATTATATTTCATAATTTGCTTGAACACTAATTGTATATTTTTTATATCTTACAATTTTATGTGATTATTAATAACTTTTTACATTAATTCAAGAAGGTCATTATTATTATTAGCCGTTATTGACACTTTTTTATTTATTTATTACTTTGTTAATTTGTCGGCGTGTTTTGCGACACAGTGGCCTCCTCCAGCTGTTTCGAGTCTTCTCTTATTTTAGCCATTCTTACCCACTCTGTTATGTCCTTTGTCCATTTAACAGTATTCTACCGCCTCTACCATGGCGAGTGTTCCGAAGAGCTCTTCCAATTGATCCCACCCTCTCCTTTCCTATCCAGAACAACACGTGGCGGGCTGAGGTGTCACTCCCTCATAGCGCAAACAATCCCAACTAGAACCAAATGGTTTAGCTCCTCCTTTCTTTGCCGCACCATTAAAATGTGGAATGCATTACCAGTACACGTGTTTTATTACGTGAATGTTATTTTATATATTATGTATTGTGGAGAAAAAAAGTTGTCATGAGTATTACGCGCATTGAGTATTACGCGCGCATGCTCATCATCAGTAAGCTATATTTGGACGGATGCTTGTGGCTCCTGCATGAAGCCAGTCCGCATTAGGGATGTTTATAACTGAATAAGGTTTATATTTTATTCACATTTTCAAAGTGCTCGCGCATTTTGTCGCACGGTTTGAGTTGACTCTTAGTATAGAAGTTAAGTTAGGCCAAGCCAGGCCCATTCCGCACTTTAGGTATGAAGCTACAAGTAGGTACGTGGCGGGCTCGACTTGAAGGACTAATTCAGTAGACAGCCGCGTTACCGTCCGGGTGCTACGATAGTTTGATTCTCACACATGCGTCCGATAGATATTACTTAACTATAATGAAGGCAAAAGCATATAACATCGTATTCGCCTGCTGAAATAATAACAAGGATCTGAAACTCACGTTTTTCACACGTCTAAAAGACGTTAAAGAAATTCAGCTTATGTCGCCGCGTCGTCAGAATAGTAAGAGTTACGCTATAGAAAGAGAGGCAACTTCTAGGTGAATATAACTGTAGGTAATCAGCGCTGTGCGACCTGAATTGCACTTTATTGTGCCGGGGCAAGAGTCGCTATTTATTTAAATGATTTTTTGGAGTGCAGCTTCTGTACAATTCGTACTGTATGTCCATAAAAAATTATAATAAATTTCCTAACTGCCTTAAAGACCTCAATTTAAATTTATTTAAACGGAAATTATTTGATTTGTTGCTAATTAAATGTTATTATTCAACAGACGAATTTCTTATTGAAAAAAATATTATGTAAAATAAATAGTAGAATAATTATAGATATAAGATTATGAGAATGTAAGAAAACAAAAATATTTGTACACCAGAAATGGTAGAATATATAAGAAACTTAAGAAACATAATGTAACATCTAATTTACTATATTCTGACAATTAAATTTATCTTTATCTTTATCTTTGTATCTGTACTATTACTTATTCTGTGGTTAGTCTAACAAGTTTTTTTTTTTTTTATTATTTTTCGCTTTTCAGTTCCTTTCTTTTTTCGTATGTTTATTTTTAGTAGAGTATAATCCAAAATGCACAATTAAATAACAAATAACATTTTATCGATATGTTATAGGCACAATTATTCAATATTGTGTGTTGGCGTGTGCGCTGGCCCTTGAGCGCCATGCCTTGCAGTCAGCTCTGCGGCGACAGGGCGCGGCCGTGCAGGCGCTTCGTTCACGTTTCCCAGAGCTAAGGGAATTAATTGAGTCTCTCCATGAATGCCGCTATGCCGATTTCCTGAAAAGCCTTGCTTGGGTAAAACTATTTGAATGTATATATATATATATATATATAGTTAGATAGATAGAACATTCTTTATTGTACACCACAGTTAGACAGAAATTAACACAGTTTAGTAGCAACATACTAAGCGGCAAGTACAATGGGCGGTCTTATCGCTAAAAGCGATGTCTTCCAGACAACCTTTGTATGGAAACAACAGAGGAAGATAATCGGTAGCTGGTGGCGTACCAAAAATATTTAGAACTAACAATCAAATAATAATAAAGGAAATTAGGTGAAAAGGAATATGTGAGGTATCTTCTACACATACGTACATATAAACACATACATATATATACATATACACACATACACATATATAGTGATACTAGTGAACTATAATAATTAGTAAGACATTTTAGTGGAGTTACTTATTATGAAGTCTATTGCACAACGTGAGAGAGTTGTACACCACTTATAGTGTTAGATAGTATTCCTTTACAAGAGCCTTAAAAGAGGTTAAGGTTTGAGCTCGTCTAATCTTTACAGGTAATGCATTCCATAAACGGATTGCAGTGACTGTAAAGGATTTATCATAAAATGCCGTGGAGTGTGCAGGCATTTTTAGTTGCAAAATTTTCTGATGACCTTAGAGATCGCGGATGTGTACAATGTAGGAACTCGAATCGTTCCTTGAGATAGGAAGGTACCGAAGGGTTGAACAGTATATTGTATAAAAGCGAAAGAATGTGAGTATTCCGGCGAAGGCGTATGGGTAACCACTTGAGTTCTTTCCGAAATTCAGAGATATGATCGTATTTACGCAAACCAAATATGAATCTTATGCAAAAATTTTGAAGTCGCTCAAGTTTGTCTAGTTGGTTCTCGGTGAGATCAGGATAGCTGGCATCTGCATAATCGAGGATTAGAAGTAGAAGGGAGTTAGCAAGGGCAATTTTGGTAGCGGTTGGAAGAAAGTTCCGTAAAAGGTATATAGTATATGGTATTTTAGGGATTGTTTATCGAAGTTAGCGTTTTCATAATGGCCTGATAGATATTATATTTAAGACTAACAGTTCCCGCTCGCGTGTATATATTTTGCGCGGAATCCTAATTCTTTTTCCAAAATGAAAGTAGCCTAAGTTACTCCTTATAACACAGGTGAAAGTCCCGTGGAAATCGGTTCTCCCATTCCGGAGATTAGTTACTTTAATTAGAACAAATAAACAGACAGACAGACAAAAATTTCATAAACTGATTTTTAGGCATAGGTATCGTGCAAATAACTGTACGAGCTTAAAAAAACTATTATTTCGACATCACAGACAGACACTTCAATTTTATTTATTTGTATTGATATTGATTTTTATTTATTTTATTTACCTCTTTATTGTACACCAAGTGAAATACAATCCCAACATAATCAAAACCTTTAGGTATATCAATAGGCGGTCTTATCGCTCGCGGCGATCTCTTCCAGTATATATGTAAAAAAAAGGAAATCTGTAAAAGGCACATGATGCTTTTTGGTACCAATATAAGGATTGTCCAGTAGCATTTACTCATAAATGCAGAAAATCATAAAAACATAATTTTTTAATTGAATTTATATAGTCATCTTAAACTTTTATTAATTTTAATTTGTATAATATATATTTCGGTTTCCTAAACCAAATACCGTAGGAAATAATAATTTATTGTATAAAATTTTATTTGAGTCAAGTAGCTTACTATAGTCAATAAATCACTGTAATTTCTTTTTAATTATATAAGATATAGATAGTAACAATCATCAATTGTGTTGCTTTTCAACTTAATTGTTTGAAACAGAATCTGGTTGAATACTAGCACTTGGCTCCTATCTGGCATATGCTGAATGAGGTCATCTAAGCACATAATATCCTCTCAAATGTTATTTAGATTCTTAATTATCAATAACTGAAACATTTTCTTTCTTTCAAACTATGATTTACTCAAATCCACTAAACTATAACAGTGACAGACGAAGATAGTTGATTTAGTTTACTGAAGTACTATAAAAGGAAAGCATTTTAATATCATCATATTTTCTTTTCCATCAGTTTGGATCAGTATATATTATGTAGTAAGTATGTAAGTACTTTAAAGTGTTTAATTTACAATATTGTATACACAGGTCGAGACCCAGATCTGCGTAGATCCAGTGTTCCGCCCGCACTACCAACATTACGTCCGCGAGGCGCGCATCAAGGCGTACGTGCAGTTATTACGCGCGTATCGCTCGCTCAGTCTTGACAACATTGCAGACACCTTTGGAGTCACCCGGGAATTTGTGGAGGACGAAATCTCTACGTTAGTATCTATGTATTTATAGAAAAACCCACCATAATGGATATAAATTTATAAAAATAGTCTTTGTGGTTAATTATCATTATGGTCTGATTGGAATCTGAAGTTCTCTGAACATGCTTGACGTCATATTGGATTTAGATAACTTGTTTTAAAATTCATTAGTCTGGTTGTCTTCATTGGTGCATCTCAATTGCATTCTCCTTACTATTAGAGCTTTAAAATGATGATTTTACAGTCATTTCTTACGGTCCGACTGATCTGTAAAGATTCGCTGGCACCCGTCGTTATACCATTAGGTGGTGACAACCCTTTCGTTTCTTCTCACGGTGCTGTGGTGACTCCACTTGCTATCAGAAAAAAAACAAGCATCAAGCCAGATGTAATGTCTAACAGCGGTGTTGTGTAGGGTTGAGGTCCTGAACTTGGAGTGGGTTATGCCAAGTCGAACAAAATTCTGATAAAGCCTACGTCCTTAAACAATTGATTATCTGTTGTCAAGATTTACCTGTGATATTAAAGAGAACTTTGTTGCCTATCGCTTATGACGCTAAATTTTCACTGTTCATTGTTTCTGGTTCCCCTGGCATTTAGAACCAGGTATTTTGTTTTTATGATAAAGGGGACAAACGAGCAGACGGGTCACCTGATGGTAAATGACTACTGCCGCCCATGGGCACCTGCAACTCAAAAGTCACAAGTGTAGGAGTAGGGGAAGGCTGGGAGAGGAGGAGAGGGGGGGAAAGGTTAGGGCCTCCGGTAACCTCACTCACTCAGTGAAAAACAATGCAAGCATTGCTTCACGGCCGGTTTTCTGTGAGGCCGTGGTATTACTCCGGTCGAGCCGGGCCATACGTGATATGATGTATATAATGATCCGCAGCTTTACGGCGGCGGGGCGCCTGCAGTGCCGCATCGACGCGGTGGCGGGCTGCGTGGTGACGGGCGCGGGGCGCGGCGCCGACGCCGACCGCTCGCAGCTGTACCAGGCGACCATCCGCGAAGGAGATCTGCTCCTCAACCGCGTCAAGAAACTAGCCAGCGTTATCAACTTCTAACTCTACATAACTAATGTTTTGTTTGGTAACGATTCATAATATAACCTTTTAAGTAGTTCTGTAGTTTACATTACCTTATTATAATTACATTTAGTAAAGAAAGTAGACTTAATTTTTACTATACATGATCAACAAACTGTTTATAGACTAAAAATATTCTTTATCTATTCTTACTAGTGGTTGTTAATAATGATGATAATGATGTTAATAATGATAATGAATTGCGGTCGTTTTCGATCTTTGATCGAAAACGACCGCAATTCATTAAATTAGATAACAATAAGCTCCGCTGGCGTAAGCAAAGAGAACCGTTCAAATTTTATTTTGATGATAACACCAAAACTCTCAACAGCTACTACAGTCTTTAAAGAATGCTATTTTCATTTCAACCATTACTTGTATACAGTGGCGTAGCTACCGGAGGGCTAGACGGGGCAGTGCCCCGGGGCCCCCAAGCTCAGGGGGGCCCTCGGACTCCGACTTACAAACTATAAATTAAACTAGTGAAAATTTCTCCCACATTCGGAATATAAATAAACCAGATTTTTTAGAACCAGAAGTTATCAGGTTTATACTAGAGTTATGACTAAACCACTATTTATATTAAATTGCGTACTTGATTTATTTGAATCCATATTCAAATAAATCAAGTACGCATTACGTACGTACGTAGTACGACAAATCTAGAGTAGGTACGTCGAATTCGGAACACGACGAATACGGAACAAACGATTTTAAATAGTTTAGTTGGGGCCCTAGTTTAGTTTTTGCCCCAGGGCCTTTGGTTACCTAGCTACGCCACTGCTTGTATAGGAAAGCCAAAGATTTAAATATAAAGGTACAGCCGGAAAATGCATGTAGCTCGGTGTGTAAGGCTTGCTCGATTAATTATCCAATATATAGAAGACGAATATGTTATGAATAAAAGCCCTGACAGTGAAGAAATTAAGAAATTTAAAAACTATTTAAAAAAACAAGGGCTTAAAAAGAATGAAATGATAATGAGTTGCTTTTGCGCAAACGAAAATAAGAGGACAAATAATAATATTGAGGGTTGGCACGGAAGGATAAATAGATTGGACGAAAGTATCTATCATTAGATAGATAGATAGATAGTACTCTTTATTGTACACCATACACATGATATATATACATATAAAAAAACAACTTAAACATAGCAAGCATAGCAACCAATATCTTCCAGGCAACCTTTGGATGGACAGGACTGTAATGATTTAGTGTGGGCGGTTATGGTGTCAAATATATAATATGTACTAATATGTACCTACTACTAGTATATGTATGTGACAATATACTAGTAGTAGTACACAAACATATATACATACAACTACATACGTATACACAAATACATACATATACACATACAAATACATATATATATACACATACACCTTAATACATACATTATAATTGTGCATAGTATTAGATTATATATACATTATCTTAGACATAACTTTGCAGATAGTATTCTTTTAACATTTTTTGAAAGATCCTAACGATTGTGCTGGCCTGATAGTTCTGTGCTGACTGGTAGTTCATTCCAGAGACGCGCTGCTTCAACTGTGAAAGATTTATCAGCAAAGATATATAAGCAATCATTATCATAATTGTTAGATTGTTTGTTTGTTAACAAACATCCATACATCCACACATCCATACATCCATACATCCATACATCCTCACAAACTTTCACGTTTATAATATTAGTACGATTTCAACTACGTCTTGGTAACCAAAAAACCATATTCAATGTAAACCTGATAAACGGTAACTGACAAACCTAGCAATCTGGTTGCTTATTAAGGAAAGTCGCTCTTCTATCGAAACTTCACTTTTTGAAAAATTTCTGGCTGGCAACCAGTAGCGTAAGAAGGAAAAAATCTTCTATTGCAACCAGTTGCCAAGAAACAAGATAAAATCCTCTTTGACAACTGGTTGCGAAACTTAGTTGCCATAGCGGCCGATATGGAATGGTCACCTATCCTAAAACTGATCTGGGTAGCATTACTTAACCTTGCAATGTGCTAAACTACTAACCTACTCGGTTACACTTAGTCACGTGTCCCTCTACAATACAAGCTACTTAAATTTTTGTAAAAAATAAATATAAAAAATGGGGTTAAAAAATTTATGGGGTTTTTCAAAACATCCTTTTTCAACGAGATTTTATGGCATCATAGCTGGCTGGCGCTTTTGAGGGAAGTGTCTAGCACCATCTCGGCTTACTCTCGGCAGCACTGAAAATGGTTTGTGACGTTGTCTACGGAGATTTTCAGCGTAGCAAATGGCAAAGGTAATGCAATAGCATGCTTAGAAAGCAGAGAATACTAATTTTTCACGCATACCCAAAAACGATCCAACTTGGTTATTGAAAATTTAATATTAGTTTAATGTGCGATCCGTTTTCATTATTTTAAGTTCTTGCTGCTCTTTTATTGGGAAGTGTCCAAAAGGAATGTTCTCTGAGAATGGATTTCGAACCCAGTCCATAGGTTGCAGATCACACTTAGGACAATTAAAAATTCATTTTCTCTGCAAGAAGCTTCAAGTGACTGATGATCTGACCCCATTTCTTGCCACACTACATTAAACAGACGATAGTTCAGCGATCGCGAATTGATGTAATTGACGACTTTGATAATTTATTGAAGGACTCACAATAGCTCATCAGGCAAAGACTTCGTCATCAGAGCTTTCCTATGTAAAGAACAATGTTGTTTTTGAATATTAGGATTTTTGCCAGCTATATTGGTTATAAAGCCTTGAACCTTTCCTGTAGCTGCTGCGCCATCTGTACAACAGTTATACAGTTATGCCATTCAAAATATGGTCATTAAAATATTCGTTTATTACTTTTAATATTTCTTCACCAGTTGTATGATTGGGCACTGGCAGACAAAATAAAAAGTCCTCTTTTAAGTCACATCCATCAATGTATATAACATTTGAGATGAGATGCGCGTGACCACTGATATCAGTGGACTTATCAACTTCAATCAACGTCGATTTAATATCGTTAGACATGTAATTAATGCGACGTGAAATCATTTCTGCCGATGCAGGTATTTTTTCAATTTTTTAGCAGCTGCTTGGCTAATCAAAATCTTGACGACTTCTTTGCAGATGGGTAAAATTAAAATTTCAGCGAGAAAGTGCGGCTTTTTAGCTTTAACCAACATGTTAGCAATCACGTAGCTTGCATTTTGTGCTGTCTGAGGTTTTGAAATACGAACTTATGAGATTTGCCTGCTTCTTAGATTAGTCCTTCAAACGTTGAAAATATGCTGTCTTTTTGAGCTACTGGTGGGTGTTTGGTGGTTAAATGTGGTATTTGTTTACTGGGAACCATTGAATTATTGCCCGAAGTTTCTCCGCAAAGAAGACATTAAGGGGTTGGGCAAGATTCGTCTCCATAATATGTAAAACCATAACTTAGGTATGTAGCTATCATCATATTTTCGATTAACAATTTTGTTTGTGAGGACCTAATAACATTTAGGTAAATAAATATATTATTATTATTTTTTTTTTTTTATTTATTTATTAGGACAACCAACAAGCCATACACTGATACATGCTTAATACTATCTTAATTTGTAATTAAAGGGTTAAGTGTTGACTTAATTACAGGTCGCCACAGCATGCATTTTGTGTGGTAGATAGAGAAAAATACACACATGTACAATAAATACAAGTGCTGGCAAGCCAGCGAATTGTTTTACAAATTTTTAACGAGGGGGACTGACAGGGCTCAATGGTTGTTTAGGGATGTAAGGGCTGACAAAATATTGCGGCGGTAGGTGTTAAATTTGTTTGAGAAAATATCTATATTTTTGTGTGTTTTAACAATGTTGTTGTATTGTCTGCATAACCGGTTTAAAGTAGAGTACATTCCTAGATTACTTTTTGATATTGCAAGACCAAACGGTACGTAATTTAGGGATCTAGGTAATTTATATGGAGCATTAATTTTAACTTGCTGTAGGAGATGAGGAGAGTCGATGTAGTTATTCATTAATTTGTACAAAAACATTTGATCCAACAGTTGCCTGCGCTCATGTAGGCTGCTGACCCTAAAATGAGAGAGGCGCGAGGAATATGATTTCAGTTGTTTGAGCAAATAACCCTGGAAAGTAAGATGACACAGGAACCTCTTTTGTACTGATTCTATTCGTTTTATATGTATTTCGTAATGAGGAGACCATATTTGACTACAGTATTCTAAACCCGATCGAACTAGTGTTTTAAATAATGTCAATTTAGTGGACGGTTTTTTAAAGCCTTTACTGTTTCTGATAATGAACCCTAGCATTTTAAAACCCTTTGATGTTATTTTGTCTATATGCTTGTGAATTCTTAGTTTATTATCCAGATATACGCCAAGATCCCGCGCTACCTCAACCTCCTGTAGTGGTATACCATCTATTGTGTAATTTAGGGGGGATTTCAAGATACATCTGGTGAAACGTATACATTTGCATTTATCAACATTTAGACTCATTTTGTTGTCTGTACACCACCTATGTAGATTGTTTAGATCTTCTTGGATTAGTTGTTCGTCGAGGTTTGATTTAATTGGTCTTGAAATTTTTAGGTCATCTGCAAATAGATAATAATCTGTGTGTCGAAGATAGTGATGAATATCGTTTATAAATACCGTGAAAAAAATAGGGGCTAGATGTGATCCTTGGGGGACACCAGATGAGGTAGGAAATGGGTAAGATGCATAGCCGCTTACCACAACTTTAGAGTTTCTTGAACTGAGATAGGAGCCAATCCATTTGAGAACATTACCAGCTAAACCGTGAATCGATAATTTGTCAATCAAAATGGAGTGGTCGACCCTGTCGAAAGCTTTACTAAAATCGGTGTAAATGGCATCCACCGATACCCGATTGTCCATGTTGTAGGCTATATTAGAGACAAATGACATTAAGTTCGTCGTTGTAGATCTGTTTTTAAAGAAGCCATGTTGATGCGTGGAGATTAATTGTTTAAGATGCGAGGTTAGAAACGGGCGAACAAGAGATTCAAAGAGCTTTGCAAATACTGAAAGGATTGAGATTGGCCGATAGTTGGTTATTTGAGTTTCATCGTTAGATTTGTGAATAGGTACAACAAGGGATTCTTTCCATGAGCTTGGGAAGGTGCCTGTTTTTAGTGATTCGTTGAATAGGATAGTTAGCGGGATTGCCAATATTTCTGAACATTTACACGCAAACAATGGGGGAATTCCATCCGGTCCCGCTCCCTTTGTTTGATCCAGCTTTTTTAGACCTTTAAGTATTGTTTCTTTAGTAAGGGTTATGTTATTTAGCGTATTATTTGAGATACAGTTACTTATATTGCATTCATCATAGGTTTTTTTATTACTGTGGGTGTAAACTGAAGCAAAGTATTTAGCAAAAAGATTGCAGATGTCTTGGCCACTCGTGGCACTTTCGTTATTGAGATACATTAATGAAGGGTATGAGCTGGATTTTTTATTTTTATTTTTAATGAAGGACCAAAAGGTTTTCGTATTGCAGGCTATTGAGTCTTCGATGCTTTTGATGTAGTTGCGATAACAGTTATTTATACAAGCATCACATCTTTTTCTGAGCGTCTGAAATGTTATAAGGTCTAAGGGGTTTTTGTAGTTCCTGTACCGTATCCTAAATTTTAATTTTTCTTTTAAAAGATGTCTAAGATTGTTATCGTACCAGATTGGAAATTTATTTGATTTGGGTTTACTTTTGGGGACAGTTTCGGCTATGGCTTTGCGTATTATACTGTAGAACGCGATTGTCATGTTATCAATATTGTTGCAGTTCGCTTATCCAGTCAATTTGTTCTAACTTGGTGGTAAGAGCTGTATATGTGTATTTTAAATTCTGTTAGACATAAAAATAATGTTCTCCGACCCTACAAGCTACCGTCCTAGGCTTCAGCCTACTCAGCCTCCTGATATATCCGCCACTGTCATATATCCTGTCATAGTGAATAAACTAGCGATGAAATCTCCTCTGCGCTTTTCGTTCGCTTCACTTTAGTAGGCCTTAGCTCATTATGAAACAGCCAATCTGTTGACTGGCACCTAGTTTCTGGATCGTATTGATAAATCCAAGATTTGTCAGCTATCATAATGTCGTAAACGCGGACAAGCCAGCACCAAACTTAGCTATCGTATCATGGCACCATTCCACGTGAGCCTGTTTCTGCGCGTCGCCGTCAGTGAGGTTGTTTTTGCTCCTCATGTAAAATCTTGCGAAGGCTTCCTGAATTAATCGTGGCAGAACGTTCATACTTACGTAGCTCCTACAAATGAAGAGAACGAAACGTAAATATCATGACTTTACACGGAAATAATGCGTAGCAATTGTTAATTTACTGTTTTTATTTCAATCATAATTCCGGATACGAAAATAAAATTCCTGTAGTGAAAAGGTTGTAAAAAAAAAGAAAATATTTTTTATATTATTTTGATTTTGCAACATGAAACATTGCTAGCCCACTTTTGGTCAACATCCTTTTAACCGTTCTCCATACTCAAGATATTGAAAAAAAAACTCAATACTGGCAGTATTACTATCAACTGTTCTAAGTAGGTACGAATCTAAAATTAAATGTTTACCGTGTTTAACGTTTGAGCGCAGATTTTAGAGTAAAAACAATATCAGTTTGACTAAAAATATTATATTCTGACAATATTCAGTTAGAACTCACTAAGCTCCAAAACCACTCTGCGTTAAAAATCTTTTTGCCGAATAATTTCTTCAGAAGATTTTGCAGAATTCTGGAATAATAAAAACTTTCGTGAGTGGTATTCATATTTATTAAAAACTATACGGTTTTACTCACGTTTGTATTTCGGGAATGCCCGACTAGTTTCGGACCCGACGGGGGCCCTTTCTCAAGGAGTGAAGCCTCCTGCCGCGACGGTGTCAGTGTGATGCCTGACAACGTCGCGGTAAGACGCTTCACTGCACGCGCAATCCCCGAAACACGATACAAACGTGAGTAAACCGTATAGTTTTTAATAAATAAGAATTCTGGAAATTGGCACCTACCTACCAAATTTGGCTTTTTCAACTTGCAGTTTTGCGTTACAAGCCCATTTCACGAGTCGAACTCCTAGTGGACGAAAATGCAGCTATATAGGGAACGTGCACAAACTATAGGTGGCAGCACAAATCGACACGAGAGCCACAGTGTGGTTAAAAAAAAACTGTTATCGTGTCAATGGTTCTTGAAATCGTTCTTAAAAAAATAAAATTATAAAATATGGGGTTTTGCCAAATGATCGTCAGCATGGCCAGAATATGTCAAAAGGCCAAAAACCATTTGAACGGGATTCAAATGGTTTTTGGCCTGTTTTGGCATGTCTTAGAAGTAGAAGAAACATAAAAATTGTAGCACAAACGAAAATTTCTAACGTTTTTGATGTCAAAATAACTGTAAAGTATTTTCTGAACTCAGTTTTTACGTAAATATTTTGTCTATATTATTATTTATGTCCAGGTCGCCTTCAGCTTGATTGCAATAGAAATATTAGAAGAGTAAATTGCAAATGTAAGGCAGGCCTATCTGAAATATAGCGCTACATATTGTTGAATGTTTAGATGGGAGCCAGTTATTTTGATGTTTACTGAAACAAAATTATTTGAAGTTATGTTTACTTACAGATTTGTTATTATAATATCGTAAATGTTTTTTCTTTCACTGAATAAGTATTACCAGCTTCGACCACAAAAAAAGAAATAATTAAAAAAAAAACACTGGTAACTATTATCGGTAGATATTTTCGTTGCCAATGCTATATATATTTACTATATATTTACAACTATTTTCTTTGAATAGGTAAAATACCTAACTATTTTCTCATTAATGGTAAATAAATATCCTTAAACTATTAAATGTTTTATTTTTGTGCCTAAAATCGTTTTTTTTTAGAAACTATATCGCTTACATTATTCAGTCTAAATTCAAAACATCTCTAGTAACTTCAAAGACTACTATGTGAAAAAATGGTGATTTTCTTTGGGAATCGTTTCGTGGAACGGGGCGAGCATCTAATTCTAGCTAGATGTAAATCGATTATCAATTTTTGGAAAGTAGTTTATATATGTTTTATTTTTATTTTCGTGTAATAGGTCTTCTCGACAAAAAAAAAAATATTTCAGCCCCGTCTTAAAGATAATACTATGGGGTAGGCACTAGAACTAGATGGCGCTGCAACTGGGATCTAGAAGTTAATTTATTTTTATTTTTTAACCAATGTTACGTACCTCTATAGTTAACAGTGTTGCAAACACCTAAATTTTGCTGGATTAACCAAGGTTTTTTTTTGTAGTGCTGCGTGGAACCCTCTAAAGACAGTAAACGTTGGTAGTTATTAGGTACATAATTTTTCTTGGGTAACTTTATGTAATTCATGTTTGTTTGTCCATGGCTTTTAGGTTGGAATTCAAAATAATTAAACTATGAAACCAAACTAGGAAAGGTATGCAATATGATGAACATGTCGATGATTTAGTTTAGGCATTAGTAAAAAATTCTTAAGATTGCTCTTTTTTGTTTGATTTTCATATTTCCTGTAAACAAATACGAATAGGTTTCCAACACTATTGGAACATTGATTCCTAAACACTAAAAAGAAGGCATGTAGGAAAGGAGTTTGGTTTTATTTATTAGTGCACAGCTCTTGAATGTTCTTTTATCCAACCTTTTCCTATAACTTTCGTGATGTCCACTTCGCTGTAGTTCTAAATTACTGTGCTTTGATATAATATTTACTCTGTAGTAATAAAAAACATTTAATTACTGCAAAACTCGTAAAATAAAACTGAAACGGTAGGTAAGGGCCAGGAATAACAAAAAAGAAAAAAAATATAATAATAATTGTTTTTTTTTTAAATAATTTGAATACTTTTTGGACATTTACATAAACATTTAATAATTTACAATGATTATTTATACTGACATGACATGACACATCATACTAATACTACGGTCTAAGATCTATTTGCAACTTGATATAATTATTAGCTCGTAGGTGCTATGAGAATTTATTCTAGATAACTAAAATGTCGCGCGAGCCCTATCGCCTCGCAAGCATTCATGTAATACTAAGAGTGTATGCATGATTTATAATTTATAAATAATTTAGTAGGACATTTATACACATATCACTAGTCTCCAAAGTATAAAATACATATTATAATTCTTTAAAAAATAATTAATTTAATTAGCAACTGGACTACGGCGACTACTAACAAGGATTCACAAAATGCATATTTGGAAAAAAATGTAATAATAATAATAAAGTTTACAATGTCGTGGTCAGTCTGTGTACAGTGCCGGTGTACTACGAAGTACCTAAGTGTTAAGTACCTAGTCAACGTGTCAAAACACCAGTCGCTCACATGTTCACAAAGATATGTTGAAGTATTCTAAAGCAATATAATAGCTATGACTCTAAATACTTATAACTATAGACCTCAAATGCAAATACTTTTAATTTACATGATATGAATATGTCATTAACCTCTGTTACAATTAAATGTACCTATTGTAATACCATATTGAATACCTAGACAGTAGATGCATAAGTAATAGAATTTCAAGAATTACTTTTGGTATTTTCATACGGTATGCACATCAGTAAGTAGGATTTATTAGGAGCTACTTAATAATTGATTGTCAGACAGTCATTTCAATCTTTTCAAATGAATATATTTATAAAAATGTGTTTCTCAGTAATATCAATCATTTGGAATGTGGCAAAAGACAAAATCATGCATATTGCACTCCATGTGTAATTGTACAATATAACAATAAAGTACTTAATAAATTCAAGTATTTATATCTACTAGCTCATTACAATACTATTATACAATTTATTTACATTTAATTTAAAAGATATAATTTTATGAAATTACTTAATTTTTGGGATAATTTATATTTAATTTTTGATGTCATAGCACATTAGACTGCATCAATAAGACGATATCGTCACCGAACGACCTCCCGGTATGTAAGACACAGCCTCCGTATGTGCACTATCACAGAGTAATGACATAAACGTGGAGCTCGTGAAGAGCTTCCGATTGCCCCCGGCCCGTACTCGTGCATAATAATTTACTTACAGTAATACTAGGCGTAATAACACGTGGAATAACAACGGCACATAGCACTACACCTCGCAATAATTACGCTACAAGAGACGTTCGTTGCGAACGATCGGTCCGCACTCACACTAGACTATATTCTTTGTACAATATGAACACGACGTAACGTCGCATTGCCATCGAGGCACTGACGCCTCGACACTTAAAATGTCCTTTAGTCGAGGTTCTCTACACCTCTGGAATGTACTCGGCCGTTTTCTGCTCCCTAGGCTTATACGGTGAGCCCCTCCGTGCGAGCGGGCGGCGGGATTGAAGCGAGCTGGTGCGGATGCGGGTGGTGCGGCGCAGGCGGAGAGGCTTGTGCCGCAGGCGGCGGGTGCCCGAGCGCCGGGGGCGAGCGGTACTCGCCCTCCTCGCGCATTTGGCGACTTCGCTCCGCAAACTCACGCCCACGCTCAGCTAGCTCGCGCATAGCAGCCTGCCGCTCATCTCCACCTTCCAGTGACGGTGGTCTCTCAAGAGGTGAAGCTGCACCGGGCCTCGCGCCTGCGAACGCTCCAAATCCGAGGAGCCCTGGAAACTTGCCGGCTACTCCGTTTTGGCCCGCGCTTTGTTGTATGACTGATATTTCATTTAGCTGTCGGATGAAAATAATGCATTATTATTAAAGAACCCTAAATACTTATATTTAAACACAAACAAGAATATTAAGATTTGAATAGCTAACCTTTTGCTGCATGCCGTTGAGGAAAGGCGCGGGCAGGTATGGATAGAATAGGTCTGGCCTTCTCAATAGCTCATGGGGCTCGTGGAGTGGCCGCGGCGGTAACTCTAGGGACATGCGACGTCCACGCCGCGACGCGCCTCCGCTCCACATGTGCGTTCCCATGTGTACCTAAACAAGAAAAAGACAATATTACTGAAAGAGATAGAGAACCGAGAAATTTTTAATCTGTTTAGGGATCGTTACATAGAACAGGCAAAATGGTAATGCAATTAAACAGTAAAAAAGTGATTTACCTTGAGGTTACCCTTTGTAGTGAAAGCTTTTTGGCAGACGGCGCATCTGAAGGGCTTGTCACCTGTGTGCGTGCGCATATGAATCTGCAACGCTGACGACGAAGAAAAGTTCTTGCGGCAAACTCCGCAAAGATGTTTCGATGAAACAGGTGGTGGTGGGTGTGTTGGTGCTGACGGTACTGCGGATTGACAACATTCAGGTTCAGTTATAAACGCTTACAAAACAGTTTGAATGGTTTTTCTCATGAGATTCTTGGTCAGTGGTTTTCCTTCCATATCGGTCAAATTTACTTTTCGGATCTTTTACTAGCTCTAAACCACTCTCACAATTTAGTTAATTTACATTAAGTCAATGTAGGTCACGTTTTTTAAGGAAACCCAATTAAAGGTTTGTACCTATGTTTATTCTTGCATTCAATATACTTTTCGACAGACGTTAATAGTAAATTGTTGTATATTGTATTGTTCCCTGTTTTATTATTTCGATTTAAGTCAGTGTCAATACCATGAAGTTAAATTCGTGCGATTTGGTTAACGCCATTTATATGATCAATATCTAGAATTAGGACTTCTAATATAAATTATTTATTAAGTAGGTCGAATTATACTGTTGAATAATTCGGTATATCCATGTCGTGTTTGATATAACTCACAGCTTAAGTATCAAAACTAAAAATTTTGTTATAACGCGACAAGGGTAGGTTAGTCGATATTTTTTACATACAAATACAGTTTTTCTTTAATGGGTAAGTAATTACCGTGAGAGATGGTACGTCCATAATTCTGTATGTTACCGATTTTAGATATAGATTCAAACCAATTTTTGACCAGGTGACGAATTATGTTTTCGCAATACTGTATAGAAGTGAGGGCTTTCGCCTGCTTAATATCTCTATCTCTTTCGCATACAATATCATGAGAGACAGCAGATATTTCAGCCACGCTTAGTTTTAGTTCTGCACATTGATATAATCGTAGACTCTTAACTTACTATTCTATAATTCCCTCGGATGGCACTCGGCTATGTTATTAATTTATATACAACACAGATTCCCTAAGGCCATTTACAAATCAATAATGTTTTACAATTATTTTGGAACATCCAGAATCTGGAACTTTGAATTTGGTTTGACACATTGTACATAAGTAGATTTAATTTACTTTGAAGAAAGTACGTGTCTGTGTGAGTTCTCTTAAGTATCTTTTTAGTATTATTATGAAGGAGTAGTACAGTAATCATACTATATGGAAATGTACATACATGTATACAACGTACCGGTAGGTCGCTTAGGCATCGGTGGCATGTCAATTGGTGGGGCGTGCGTTATTTGAGGCGGAGGGTGCGCGGGCGGCGATCGTTTCAGGTCCATCTTGTCAGGAGATGAGCGCCTGTCCGGGCTCGACTCGCGGTCCTCTTGACTCTTGTCGAAGCCAGGAGGCACGTCGCGGATCTTGTGTGTCAGCATGTGTTGCTTCATGTTGCCCTGAAGAGGAAATAAAAACTATTAATAATATACCTGCCTCTAGGCTCAAAAAAATTAAGAAGTGGTTTCGAGGCCAATGTGTGCGTTGTCATAATACAATCCACACACCACGTCCACAGTAAAACCACAACTAAGCCTTAAGGGTTATTACTCAGTACTGGATTACATACAGGATAGAAACGCTTGTGATTGAATTGTTTTGGATTCACAGGCTATTGCATATATACTTAATAGAGATGTAATGTAAGCTGTTTTATTTTCCATCTCTTATGTGTTTCTTTTATTCCTTTTTTTAAATTACTTTTCTCTTAATTTAATTTTCAAAAAAACTAAAATTAGGCTATGGAAAGAGGGAAACTCTTTGCATAGTCTAATTTTAGTTTTTGTTAAATGTTTATTTTAATAACATAGCGCACAACAAAAAAAGTAGGTACTTAATGTAATTCAATTAACTAAATATTGTTAAAACTATCTGGTGATTTTAAAGAGTAACCGTGAGTTTTATTCTCACAAGGCTCAACCATTATGAAACGGGCGGTTATAGATCTAAACAAGCAGATATGTATGGCAGATTGTTTTGATTTTCATTTATAAATTTATTATTTTGTATGTGTTTATCTATAATTTTTCATTATAATTCTCTCTTTCAATTGAAGATATCGAATAATTGATATTCAATTTTATGGAATAAAGATATTAAATTAAATTTCAATTATTATGTTTTATGTAATATGATAAATTTGATTCTTGAACTCAGTTTTTATGAACAACTTTTATAGCTTTTATTGTTCATAATATATATAATAGTCTGCCAGAAACCTATCGCCTATATGAAGTACCTACACGGATTAATTCTACAATATAATTTTTGGTCTAAGAAAGTAAAATACACGTATTAGTTCACTTTTAATAAATAACTGAACAAAAGAACGGATTCTGTATCAGGAGCGCTTAAAAATCGTTATAAATTGAAAATTAATATTATTGTTAATATCGGTGAAGAGTTACAATGATTACAGACAGCGCTCCTGATAAAGATCCACGCTCCTCGGCCAGGCGTCACTCTTCCATACCGGGTAAACGAAGGCGTTCCAGAGGTCCAAAGCAGTGGCGTGCGGGGGGCGGGATGCGCGCGCGCGCCTTCCACACCGGCAACCGCCGCCACTGCTCTGGAACCACAAATATACACAACGTTACACACGCACACATCACGCATGCATGCACGCATACACGCACGTACGGCACAATGTGAACATAAAACACACAGTTACATAGTTTAGAACACACCAAGATACCAACAGTTGGGACTATTTTAAAAGCAAATAGCACAGAATTTCTCTATAAGTATGTATATTGAAGCTTGTATAATAAATATTAAATACAATGCGTAAAATCATTATTCCGTGATTTGGAGTATTCTAATTTTATTATATTTTAAAAATAAATTAGTCTTATATTTTCCAATTATTCAGATCAACAGTCTTGTCATTTAGATCATAAAATATTGATGAATACGTTTTATTAAAATGTTATTCAAGTATCATAATTTTTAATACTTAAATATACACACATATTTTTATCAAGAAAAAATATAATATATATATTATGTATAACAGACTAATAGAAGTGCTTTATATTAAGATATGACTTTTAGATATTATTTAATAAGCTAATTCATATTCGCAGGTATTTTTACCTTTTGGTCCTAAGAAGCATAATAATTACGCTTATGTTTAAAAAGAGGTTTTATTATAATGAAACTACTTTTATTAATTTGTTTAAAATTTTTAAATCTATAGGCAGATAGGTATAGTTTAAATACAATTTCTGTTTCAAATGCGAGAGTGCTAAGTTTTTAGTTGTTTTTTGTTTATTTGAGTTTGTATTTGAGCGCCCATTTTTTTGCACTATACATAAATTGTATTTCAGTTTTATGTTAAATTAGGTTTTGAATTTTGAAACCTAATTACAAATTTGTGTTACGTTGTAACAAATCTTTAAGGTTTTTCAAATCACGTTTTTTGTGTTTTAAAAGCTATAAAAATAAATATATTAAAATTGTAATTAAAATAGTAACCATTATCACGTGACTGCAAATGCCAATAAGATCTAATACGACATTAACCGATGAACAAGCTAACAGCTGTCAGTTGGTATCATACTTTTAACAACATTTTATAATTATTATTACTTTATTTTGGGATAGGGTCCAGAATAAAATAATATATATAACAACATTTTACTTATACTTATTACTAGTATTATTAGCGGGCAAATTTAATAGTATCTTTATTTTCCTATTGTTTTTGCATTTGGCTTCTTGGCGCCCCTTGTCGCCTGGCCCCTAGAGCGCGAGTTCCGTCGTGTGATGATAAGAGCCGAAAGCCTTAAGGGATCATTTTTGTATCAGTCTGTTTATCGCTCTGTCTATCACACAGATTTTCTCCAAGTCTTAATTAAATTACCTCATTACGGCCGTATAAAGAAAAGTCATAAAATCTGAAAGCTTGTTTTTCTGAGAACCTTCTTATGTTTTATAATGTATAAAATGGTTAAGAAAAATATATATCGGGGAGTATGAAATTTGTAGATAATTTCATAAGTATAATAAATAAAGTAAATGTCGTATCGATGCACCAACTGAGTTTAAAAGAAAGAAGGTTAAGCTTACGTAAAGCAGAAAATAGAAATACATATTTATAGTGTAGGGACCTCTCGCATTCAACCAATATTTTCATTTTCCTTGGCTTAAGTTCTTACTGACTCTTTGGTTTTCGAGGTCAGGTATAAAAAAAATTATGCAAGTTATCAACACTTGTTCCGTGACGAAATTTACTTATCAGCGCTACGATTTTGTGAAGTTAATTAATTCCAAACTAATGTAATCTAAGATAATATAATACTTTGAGCACTTGCCGAAGTAATATCTATACCAATAAATAAAATTGAAGTGTCTTTTTGTAATGTATTTTACTAAATGTACCCGAATGCTTACACGGTACATATACCAAAAAATCTATTTTAAAAATATTTGTCTATCTGTTTGTTCCCGCTTATCTTCGGAACGGTTAGACCGATTTCCACGGGCAGATAGCTAGTGTTATAAGGAGTAACTTAGGCTACTTTTATTTTAGAAAAATAATTAGGGTTCCGTGCAAAATATAAATATGTACAGGTGAGTGAAGCCGCGCGGGCAACAGCTACTAGGTATATAAATAAAAATACTTAGATGTGACGTTCTTGGTATTAAAGAGAGTGTACGTAAGTATGTGATTAGTCTCAAACTGGTTTTGGTGGGGAAATGAATGTATCTAAGTAAGTAAACTACATACATGTTTGTTAAGTGAATGCTGGTTACAGACCTAAAAAAATAAATTTCAATAAAAGTGTATGCTTATGTAAGTTTTAAACCATTTTTTATTATTGCTGTAGATAGTAAATTACACTATTTCATCGTGCGTAGGTAATTGATTACTATATTAGATATATGTTTAGTTGTAAGTTCTACAAAACATTGCAATATTCGCATTCCCAAGTAGTATTTCATGCAAAAGTTACAAAATAATTCCGTTACCTTGGGGGTAAATTATCATTTTTCATAATTAATGTTTACTCTATAAAATTGTCGTGTAGAATAAAGTCGACTTTCTTGAATACGGGAGAGAATGGGAAGAATGAAGTGAATAAAGAAGAATAACGACGGACGCGGCAGCATTGCAAAATATATGCACATTGCACATTAACAATGACGTTATGTACCTAAAATTAGAAATTTCTTAGAAACTACGCCATAAAAATGTTGTTTTTTTGCCACGCAGGTCGTCCATCATGGACTCATCGTCCTTACTAAGACTTGCTTAATTTTGGTTGAAGTGAATATGTACTGAGGCTGAAAACGGGACGTACCTACCACACGCGGGGTATCTACAATAGTAACGCTATTTGTAAGGTTTTGTATGGTAACAAATGTGAACATACTCGACATAAAACATGTTATGCTTCTATTGGTATTGGAACACCCGTCGTTTTATTTTTCTATTAAGAATCATTATAATGTATACGTTCGTTACAATATGGTCTAAGCTCATGTTTATATTGAGAGTAAAACAGTAAACGGTAATACAATTGTCGCATAACGTAAAAATATTATTAAAAACCTCGAGTTTAACAGTGAATCCCGGCTGTATATCTTGTTTTATGTACAGAACTAACAATCGAGTATGAGATATGGGATTTTATATTTATAGCTGATATTAGTAGTTTTGTGAGACCGATCTCAGAAGTCAATAAACCGTGCGTGCACTAGCGTGTAGTACAAGGAGATTGGAATAATCGATAAAATGGTATGGCGCGTGAACTTTCGTCGTTGCAATGTCGCCGGCTCTTATTGTAATTTTAAATGTGCTTGTAAGCAGTTGGTTCAGACGTTTAGCGGTTAACGCCTAGTGCCGCCATGTTTCAAATCACTAAGCGGGGACAATGAGTTCTGGACCCTGACTTTAAATTGAAAACTTAACGTTTATTTTAATATTTTATATGAGCTTCACATGCTAAGAGAAGTTTCGATTCTTACTTTCTAAAGATAAAGGGTTCTATAAATTTGATGTACGAAAGCTCGTAGCAAAATTAAACTTGTGTTGAATTTGAGTAGTGAAAGTGAGCTGTTGTTCTGGCGACGGAGAAATAATCTGTTATAATTAAATTGCCACTGCAATTCAGTTACTGCAGATACTCTTGTGTACCGAACAGGCTTCTATACTCTGCGGTTAACACTTTTAACAGGTGCGCAATAAAGTTTTCGCCATCATAACGCATTAAAGAAATATTCGCCTCTTTGCACCATTCTAAGGCGAATATTTATGTGTAAGACTAAAACTAAACTTCCTTTCTTTCTTTCTTATCTTATCGATTAGAAAGGGATCAATTAAGTACCTATTTGAAGTGAAATTTTGAGTACCCATTCCTCACGCGGTATAAGGCATATGGTAAGGTATAGTGTTTGCAACGTGGTAGGAAAACGTATGGTATATTACTTCATATGCAAATGTTTAAAGCCGTTTTCGGATGTTTTAATTTTCAACAGCGGTCGATAGTTACCAACTGCATTGCTTATCAAACTGTTTGTAAAAAGATAAATACATGTGTTTGATTCAAACACATGTATTTATCTTTACGAGTTGAAGGTTTTGTTCTCGTAAATCTATATTTGTAACTTTGGTAAATTTTCTGTTATTCGTGAAAGGTAAGCGGTAGTTATATATTTGCTTTGCACTAATATTTTCGTAAGCAAAATGTTGGACAAATTGGGTCACTTCAATTACCTCCTTCTTTAGCGAAAAAAATATTTTTACCTAATTATAAAAGAGGTGGGATTAGAAAAGTAAACCACCCTTAAATTTCAGACAGTAATTTAAAAAGAATCCGGGGCTTTCGATAAGAGGGATGTGTTAGTGTTCATAATTTCATTCAAACAATAGGACTTCATTGATTTTTATACTTGTTTATATTTATATTAAAAGCTTCGATCAACAGGCTACTGAGGACCTGTTTAGATCGATCTTTGAGTTTATCGTGAGGGAGCTATGATTCGGCACGTATGGGCCGGCTCGACTGGTGTGATACCACGGCCTCACAGAAAACCGGCAGTGAAGCAATTTGCTTTTCGCCGAGTGAGTGAGGTTACCGGAGGCCCTAACCTTTCCCCCTCTCCCTCTCTTCCACCCTTCCCCCCAATCCCCCTCTTCCACCCTTCCCCTACCCCCACCTTAAAGGCCGGCAACGCCCTTGCGACTCTTGAGTTGCAGGTGCCCATGGGCGGCGGTAGTCATTTACCATCAGATGACCCGTCTGCTCGTTTGCCCCCTATTCCATAAAAAAAAAAAACAAAAACCTACCTACGTATTGTTAGAAAACTCTAATCTAAGTAAGAATTACTTGATTAATATTCCTTTCATGTAAAATTTTCGTCCGTGTTTCGCGCAAATCAAAACGGTGTATTAATTCTTTGTAAGAAGAACGCATGTCTAGATTTATGAGCACATGGTACGTTTGTCTAATATGTTGTTTTGACTACAGGCAACATCGAGCCTAAGATCGCAACGACATCGCGTAGGTGGTGACAGGTTGCTAGCCTGTCCCACCAACATTACAGTAACCCGTTTGGTTCACTTCATCTTATAGCATACCAACATATTCAGATGCATTTCTTTCTCGTACATTCCCGCACCTTCTAAGTATAAAAATTCAAATTGGGAGCGTAATTTTCTTATACAGTATAAATAAATGTTAAGTGGAACATTCGAGTATTCGAGTGATAACCGTCAGTCAAGTTGCTGACAGCTGTAGATTGTTTTGCTTCATATTTCAATATTCACAGATACTAATGTTTTGAAAAGAACTATTGCAAGGCTCCGCCTCCAAAGAATCGATTCTAATAACATAATAGGTATTATATGATGATATGATTTTATTTCATAGGAAGTCTTTCTAGCTCTGTTTTTTTTCACCTTTCACCTTTTTTACCTTTATAATATGTATATATTTTTTTAAACCGGAGTAATTGTAAAATATTTGGTGACATGTTGGATATATTATAAAAAAGCCTACGACTCTGTGCCACATACGTGGCTCCTGAGGGTGATGGAGTTGTACAGGATTGATACAACTATGGACTTTCTTGGATGTGGAGAATCTCCGGTGACGGTGAGTATGTAAAATCAAAGGAAGGGTATATTTCAGGGTGACTATTTAAGTCCCTTGTGGTTCTGCTTAGCTTTGAATCCTCTCAGCACTATGTAAGAGGGTTCAGGACTAGGCTACCTATCGGTTGCGGAGAGGAGGTCACGTTACATCCCAATCTCCCTAACATGGATATTTAAAACTCTTTGCCTGTAGCAATTTTCAATTGATAAGATGAATAGTAATACCTAACTGAAAACTTTATTAAATGTATCAGGATGGAATTCGGTGTAGATGAATGTGCAGTTATGCATGTAAAAACAGGCAGGATTGTGGAAAGTACAAGGGTTCGTTTTTAAGTTCGCGGAATGGAATAGAAAGGCATGAAATACAACCCCTAATACAGTTCTCAGATCAATGAATTAACTTGTGAATACCTTCATAAAAATGATTTATACTTCTCTGAAAAATACGCTGAAACTGCAGCCTTCACTTCTTCATCGGTAGAAAATTTCTTTCGTCAAAGATCTTTTTCAGATTTTTAAAGAGATAATAGCCGCTGGGAGCCAAGCCTGGGCTATAAGGTGGGTAATCAATTATATCAAAGCCCACCTTATGCAAAGTAGGCACCGCAACTCGACTCTTGTGCATTTTCGTGCAAGAGCAATACATCTTTGGTTAATTTTCCACTTTTTTCCCTCTGATAGCCTCTTTTAACTGCTCTATAACTGAAGCGTATTCTCTGGTTACAGAAACACCTTTTTCCTTATAATTAATCAACAAAATTCGTTCTGTGTTCCGGAAAACTGTCGCCATGGTATTTCCCGCCGACTGCGACACCTTGAATTTCTTAGGCGGTGGTGTACCCTTTTTATGCCACTGCATGGAATTTCGCTTAGACTCAGGTTTCATCCCCACTAACATTTCGCTCCAAACAACCCTTGTTATTATAGCACTGGTTAAAAAACGCACGCGAATATTCGACGCGCTGCTGTTTTTGTGGCGGTGTGAGCATTCTATTTTCTACATACTTAACAATTTCTTCCGGATTGAATTGCTTGATCGACGATCGTTCAAAAACCTAATTATGATAATACTCGGTATATATACTCATGATTAGTCACTAAATACGTTAGAACCTAAGCGAGCACCCCCATCACCTCCATCCCCGTTATTCCGTGAACTTAAAAACGCAACCTCGTATCTAGATATCTCACAGACATTATGTTTAAATGAATTGAATATGAAGCAATCGTTACAGGAACGCTTCTTAGGCCGCCTAAAAAAAAGTATTAAAAAGTCTTTTGCCAGGTGGTAATAAGGTGCGGGCCTATAATGATTGGGTCATATCATATAGCTATTTCTTTGTTAATTAGTCTTATAGAATTAGTCTTTGGTTTAGTACAACAGATTAACCATTATTAAGTTCGCCGCTTCGAAACTAGGGATTCTATTATAGTAATAATAAACGAGTGTACAGTTGCGATAAAAATCACCAATAGTGGGTGGATTAAGAATAATTGGTTTAGGATTTTGGCTATTGCGTATCTAGAGGGTGCTACGCATCACCGCAGTAGTAGTGTGGTTTATAAACGCTGTTTGTCTGTCACAAGCGTCAATATACCGTATACCTACGTACCTAATGTTTGACATTAATATTATACACAAATTATAAACAACAGTTATTTTGTAATGATCTGTTAATGTAATGCTCGGCCATTGGTTTGTCTGTCTTTCCATCTATGACATATTCGGAAAAGCTGTTAAGTATTCAATTCGTCACGGTAGCGGCCTCGATTCCCCTACAGTTCAAATAGTTTTAGGCTTATTTGTAAGTAAGGATGGTTGTTATACATTTTAGGTGGATATGGTAGGCCGCTAGAGCTAAAAGGGAAGGCGGATAAGGTTGTTAAGGTGCGAGTAACGCCTCTTCTTCTACTGTACTAATAGGCGGCTACTCGTATAACTTTATTTTCACGGATATGGTGAGCCTTTCTGGCAGCTTGTTTATAGAAAAGGCTGATAATGTTGATAATTTATAGTATACTAATATTATAAAGCTAAATGTATAATCTGATACCGTTATGATATCTGTTATCGCCACATCAAAAACTGAACATAGCAGTTACTATGATTAAGTGATTTTGATAGTTTAAAGCAATAGTGGTGAGATTGTTTCTAACATATCTTAATCATATTTATTCGACATCTTCCAGCCTGTATGGTCTAATGGACTGTAACGGAAGGTCGTTACAAGGTAAGCTGTAGAGGAAGCTGCCTACTCGTGAGGAACAAAGAAGCGAGTTTATTATTTTAATTATTAAAATTCTTTAATATAATGCAGGTAGCATTATATTAAAGATTTTTTTACTTTATTATATTAAAGAAAATTAAACACAGTTACCAAAAAAATTTAAAACGTGATTTGTGTTTGAACACTAATATCATGCCATTAGATATACCTATCATGTTTCATGGCGGCAGGTATGAAGGCAGTATCTTAAAAGGCAAACAGTTGATAGTAAGTCGTCTGATAGTAAGTCAGTTATCGAATGCTCGCTAAAACTCGGGAAGGTATCCTTGGTTTTGTTGAATTTTTAAATTGAATAAAAACAAGTAAAATACGGAATAAAAAGATTGGAAAATTCTCAAAATTGTAATCCGTCAACAACTTATTATCCGATTTAGGTAATATTCATAAAGTTGTTTTTGAGTCAGGAATAACGGCGTACAATGATTTTACCTTCTTATTATTTATTATACAATTATAAAATACCTAAGTAATAGACGCACCAATTTAAAACGGAACCATCGGTGCAACTGTCCATCTTTTCTTTTCCATCTGACTTCTTCTTCGTAGAGTGAGAAGGTGGCGTACTCTCAGTTATCACTACATATTATAAAACAAAGACCCCCGCCGCGTCTATCTGTTCGCGATAAACTCAAAAACTACAGAAGGGATTTTCCTGCGGTTTTCACCAATAGATAGAGCGATTTATGAATAAGTTTTAGGTATATAATTTGTTAAGTTTTTGTTTAAATTGGTTAAAATATGATGATAATTATTGAAGATGTCTCTGCTACCCATGCGAAATCGGGGCGGGTTGTTAGTAAGTAATAAAATGTTGTAGTAAAACTCACAATGCTGGGGGTAATGGGGTGCTTTAAGTAATATTCAGTATTGTTACATGATCACAAATTACTCTATCTACCCTACGTCTTGTAGTGAGAGTGTGAGAGTGACCTCTGAGAGTTATATGTACCTAGTGATTTTAACCACATTGAAAAGCGAATAGAAATACAGATCACCGACATCGAAGATACTGGTCACGTTTGTATCTAAACCTTACCTTCTCATTAGCATTTTTCATATATAAAGATATTAAAATTCTTAATAGACATCTATTTTTGGTAAATTGTCAATTAAATATACCTAATGATAAATTTATTAATATTGATCGTAAATAGACATAGAGATCTGTCATCGGTATTATATTGAGTATTTATGAGTCAGAATTAAGGAGTGGTTGGTCGTAGTGGTTGTCGGGTGTAGTATTCGACTTGTCATTGTGACCAATAGCAGCTGTTAGGTATTTAACGGTTGTAGAGGAGTAAATATGAAGCTGGTTATAGATAAGAGTGTAAGATATTTAGTGTAATAGAAATAATTTGTTTCAAATAGAGTCAATACGGAGTATGCATTGTACATATTTTTTCTGCAATTTCCTTGTTATTTATTTGTTATTGGTGTACAATCAAGTCTATATTCTATTATATTCTACTCCTTTTAAAGCAGATATTTGACTTGTATAACACTTTTCCCATTACCAGAGGGTCATCACTACATATTATAAAACAAAGTCCCCCGCCGAGTCTGTCTGTTCGCGATGTTTCATGCGGTTTTCACCAATAGATAGAGCGATTTACGAGGAAGGTTTAGGTATATAATTTGCTAAGGTTTTGTGAAAATTGGTTGAAATATGATGACGATGTTGAAGATGTCTATGCTACCCCTGCGAAGCCGGGGCGGGTTGCTAGTGGAGTATAACGCACACTACGTTACAGCCGCGGCGAACAAAACCTCACGAAAACAGTTTTGAGATGTTTTATTGAAGAACTGTATACCTTTATACTAGAATACTGTGTATTTTTTTCCTCTAGAAAATGGTTAATAGGTAATGTCTTCAAGACCTTCTTACAGTAGAGCTATAGAGCGATTATCAGATAAGGTTTCGTATTACTTTTAATATCTGTGGCCTGTAAAGAAAAGGTGCTAAAAGGTCAAAATCTAGACATCTTATTTTCCATAATTACCATTAGAACAATGAACAAACATTGGTAGTAGCAAAATGCAAGTTATATTTAAGTGATAAATACTTTAAATCTATGTAGATTTATGTACTATATTATATTTTATGTACATTTATGTACTGTATTCAAATTTAATACTAAGCAGTGATTTGGAAAATATTTATTACTTAAGCCCTTTTTAGCATTGACAAACCCGTTGGTTTTAGTTCCAAACTATGTTATACAATTAAAAGGCCAAAGTAAATACCTACTTCCTCAAAAGTTTAATGTATACTTGATATAACATTTTCAGTTTCCGGACCAGTTTCAAGTCAGACACTCAGTGACAGCCGGGAGCCATTGCCAATATCAATTATGTTTACAAAAATAGGCCACTATAAAAGATTAAATACTTATGTTTTGATAAACGCATTGCATTTTACTTAGTAAGTACATATTTTTTAATAATTGCGCTTTTTTCAAAAGTAGGGCAGATATCCGGGTTTTACCCTAATATACAAAAAAATCTAATTTGTTTTTTTAAAAACTGTACAGTTAGGGCTAATGTTGTAATACGAAATAGGCTTAAAGTATAATAATTATGATCGTTTAAGACTTTATTACGCAAAACTGTTTTATTGTTTTAGGGATTAAGTATAGTAGGTACAGCCCTTTTATATTTTACTAAAACTTTCGTTTCGGCAGTAATATCTCACTTCTTACAAAAACAGACTTTAGCCGTTTTTGCACCAGGGTACAGATATATATGTACCTATAATATAACAAGTAGAATAATGTATTAGGAAATAATTATATATTATTGTAAATATATGTATAGGATAGATATGTGTATATTTTTCCTAGTTATATATGATTTTTGTGACCCTCAAAGTAATTCAGTATCTACCTACCTACTATTTTATCTCAAGAACTAATTGAAATGCGGGCAACGAAAACGGTTTCAAACTGTTAACCTCGGCGCCATCGTAAATAACCTATATTTTATTGATAAGAACCTGGTCACTTTCGGTAACATACGAAAAATGTTACTTTGTCAAGCATAAATAATCTTTTTATGACGAGAAGCGTAGGTAAAGGCTCAAGGATTTATAAGCAATAAATATTTTACGACATGAATTAATATTCCGATCGTTTTCCGTGACGTTGTTTTTATGACTTATCATTTTTGTGGCGCGATGCGATGGACCGTCGCAAGCGCAGCTTTACACTACGCGCTTGAAATATTGGCCGAACCGAGTATAAAACTTGTATCATCGTAAAATGCTTTTAACAGCCTTTATTTACTGTCTAAAATATTGAATTAATTCGTTTTGTTTGCATCCACCTCTTAATAAATGTTCCACATTATTATTTATATGTTTGAATAATATCTATAAAATAGTATATTATGTATATTATCATCTCATATATTCATTAATAGGTCCTAAGTCTGAAGTGCGAACAGGCAGATTTAGTTATATGTTCTCAATTAAACATCTTCACTGTAGCAATATTTTATGGTGATAAGGCATTGAAAATATAACATTCATAAATTGGTATCATTTAAATAGCATGTGTTAAAAGTGATAAATACCTTCGGGAATGTACAGGTTTTTACATTTTTATTTAAAAGTTCGTAGACCTGACTGTTAGAGTTGAAATTTACTTGATATGTCTATCTTCCGGTATTGTCACATTATATCCCATTGTTGTAATTATTTTATTTATGTGGTTTATAGCGGAAGCCTATTCAACACGGTTTTGCGGTTACTGTGCACTTACGTGCTTTTCTTTAATACAAAGTAAATTAATTGAGCTCTTCTTAGGTGCACAGTTCAAATTGAGATGTCACGACACAAGACAGTGTAAAATGAGCGTCATTTCAGGAAAAGAGATAATCCGGCCTACACGTGCCACGTCGTTTAGTTTAACCTACCCGTATCATATGTAAATACATAATTATCTCTTGTAATAAATTAATGACATGACATACAGTTCAATTTGCGATTATCTATAAGGCATCGAAGTTGGATAATAAACAAACTTTAATTATCTGTGATGGAAACGATGGTAAATGTAGTCGGCCCCCCGACAAACAAGTGTTGGCCTTATAAGTAAATATAAGCCACCTAGACTCGCAGATAGATCTGGCAAGTTCGTTGAGAATTAATGGCATTTTATTTCCGAACGTTGATAAAACTGCGAGTGTGATCAACGGTGTTGTACACAGTTTTGATTAAATCGAAACAAACGAGCCTACAAGTTTGCGCAGTTGGTCTTCAATTACACGGCGAGCCGGCAACAGCTCGGATGCGAGGTGACAGAAGAAGACAACAGCCAAAACTAATGCTAACTGGAGGCGCCGACTAGCAACTAGTAATTACTGCCTGCAAAATTAATGCTCTAAACTTGGATAAAATGAAACCGGTGTTAGCCGCTTAAGTTAGCCGCTTACAACACTCGCTAGTCTTAGGTTAAACTTGGAATTCGATGCCCCGTTCACTTGCAATTTATCAAACGCCAACTGTCACCATTAGAAATAGTAGATTTTTATTGTTACTTAAACATTAAAACTATAATTCTAGAAACAATATATTTGATCGAAATGTTTGAACATCTTAAATCGTAAGTGTTATGTCATCGGTATCATCGGAAGGTATTTAAGTCGAAGCTACTAAAAACGTAACAGGACTTTGTTTCATCTCAGGGTCCTGTTGCCGGAGCGCATGAGCCCAATAGAAGCAACAGTGAGAAACGTTCTAATATTTTTAATTGTACAATTAATTTCAAAAAGGTTTTATACAGGTTTTCATTATGTAGATTTAACCCCAGGAAGCATAACAAAATTAAATACTACCTGAACGACTTTTTACGATAACTGTATATAAAGCTTAGAGCCGAAGGTGTAATATTTTACATTCAAAAGATTTAATTATAATCAATGAATTTCTTTAGACGTAATGAAAATTAGTGAAAATGTCGTAAACACGCACGTCTTGCTATTTGTGTAACAATAAAGTATGAACTGGCTAAAAGCCAAATATTCTCAATCTGACCCACGAGCATGTAAGCGACTACTATACGATATTCATATTAAACCATTGTGGTCTACAAATTTATGATTGCAAAGTACACGTACACTAATTTACTGTTGGTACCTTAGTTTGTACAAGTCATAAAACATGTTAACGGAAATATAAAGGTCTACAGCGATGCTATAGATGAGAGCCGATTGATATACATATGTAGTATTATTAGTAACAAACCTTTGTGGAGAAGCCGCGATCACAAACGGTGCACTTAAATGGTCGCTCCTTGGTGTGACTGCGGTAATGTATCTCCAGAGCAGAGTGGCAGGCGAACGTCTTGTAGCAGAGGTTACAGGTCGTGTTGCCGCGCACTGCACACAAATAAACCGATCGTTCATTGTGGTTTTGTTATCACTAATAATTGTACAACACTCGGAACGCACGATTACACTTGATTATGAAGGATGATTACTTCTTCCACAATTAGTTTTAGTTGATATTGCTGTTGTGTATTCGAGCGCCCGGTGAATTATGTATTAGTCGGTGGACAAGGATCAACATAAGGAAATGGAAATGCGGGCGACCGGGGCGGACGAAAATATATGATCCCGCTAGCGCATACCTGCGGGAGGGAACGCGAGTCCGAGTGGGCTGAAGGGCGATCCTCCGAGAGCGCTGAGCGCGGCGATAGGCGTAGGCGGCGACGGCAGTGGTGAGTGCAGCGGCAGCCTCGGCGGCGTCGACAGCGTCGACATCGTGGGTGATGGCGGTGAAGCTCGCGCGCTCCGGCCGCTCTCCGAACCTGTCGCCGATGGGAGGGAAGCCGTTGTGGTGATGGTTTTTAATTCGCTTTCGGACGCCGAGGCGCAGACGGAGAGCGGCGAAGTTCGACGATCCTTCATATCTAAGTCGTCGTCGAACTCCCGAATAGCGGGCTCACGCTCGTCCCGGCCGCTCTCATCGTCGGTCCCGTGGGAGTCCGCCCGTCGGTCGCCGGGAGTATTCGGAGTGGGAAACATTGGACGTGGGAAAAGGCGCTGAGCTTGATAGTCGCTGACGTCTGACCCATTACTCAGTGATGGAAAACCGTCAATATCAAGGTTTCTCATTTGATCAAAAGGGATGCTGGCGCGCTCGCCCGTGTGAAGACGTATATGTTGATGTAAAATTGAGGGATCCGAAAATTTCTTATGGCAAACAGGGCATTGGTGTAACATTTGAATGGGAGGTTTAATGCGATGAACGCCCATATGGGTTTTCAAATTGCCTTTGGTCGTAAAAGAGCGACCACACAATTTACATCGGAAAGGTCGCTCGCCCGTGTGCGTACGATAGTGCATTTGTAGGGCACTTTTGCATGAGAGAACCCGGTGACATACTATACATTCATTAGGGTCTGATACTTTGTTATCGATATTATCGACTAACTGTTGAAGTTTAGATGTTTCTGTTGTTTTTGTTATTTCTATTAAACTTTCCCAGGAGTTATCGTTACTGCCTGGACGTGGCAATATTGAATTATAAAACATAGAATCACGCGCTAGGTCTACGTCAACAACGTTGTGAACTGTGTTTAGAAATGGAGTTAAACTACCAGAAGAGATACTACTGGGCGGCGACTGAGGAAAAAGGGGATAAGAAGGAAAAGTACGTAGACCCGTTGCTATTGAAATTGGCCCGGATATCGGTGAATTCTTACTTGAGAGATTTTCCGGTTGATCTGGATCGAGCTTCACGTGAGGACTTTCTCTGCCAATTTGTTCTTCATTGCTATATTTGGAATCCATGCTGTCATCGTACGGAGATGTTGAAGGATATCTGTCTTGTTCTGGATCTGGTGCTGTATCGTTTTCTTCGAGTTCTCGTTTAGGAGAGACACGATCTGTGTCTTCAAAACTGGAATCCCGTTGACTTTCCTCGTCTTGTGGTTCAGACTTAACCTCTGGTCCTGATTGGCAGGGGCTCGGCGCGGATGGTTTACTGAGATCAGCCGGAGCTTCTTGTTCCTCTCGCATCACAAATAATGGATGAGGTGGTAGAGGTTTATCGCCAAGCGGACGAGGTGGTAAAATATCATGGTGTGTGGGTCTGTACAACGGCAAGCTTGGCGGAAAAGGAGCTGGCGCACCCGGAGGGAATTGAAGTGGATGTGGTGGCATGCCAGGAATCGGTCCCGGCGACAATTGCGCTAACAGTGGGGGATGGTATTTATCCAAATGTTCTGGTACTGGATTGGGATTCATCTTAACATGCGGAAACTTTGATGTATGTCTTTGGAAATGTACTTTTAGATTTCCTTTGGTTGTAAATCGTGATCCACATACATTACATTTAAAAGGTCTTTCACCTGTGTGGGATCGAATGTGGATTTGCAGTGCTGAGTCACTTCCGAATACTTTTCCACAGTAACGGCAGCGGTGCTTGAAAAATGGTTCGTTTCTTCCTCCAGATTTTCCATCGTAAGGTGACATTTTGCCAGATTTTCGAAAGGCGAGTTCATCGGCAAGATTGTTCGCTAATAGCCCTTGGGACGCGTTGTCTAATACTTCTTGAGCTCTTTTCTGTAGCATTTCTAGCGTATTTGGTTCATTAAGAGACGGTGGTGGGTCGTTGTTTGTAATTATTGAAGACGCTAACGACGAGGAAATAGAGCTGTAAGGTGGATGGCTCATTATCGGTGGAGACGAGGTTGGAAGTTTGGGAACGGAAAGTGGTTCCGTCTTAGGTGTGAGATGCGAGTGGGTTGACGGCAAGTTTTGACTAGTGGGAGGGGTAGGTGCAACAGGAGTTGGCTCCCGTGGCGGACGAGGCGGCGACGGTGATCGAACGGGAGGCGCTGGCAAACTTGGCTCTGGTTCACTCGGCGGTGGGCTCTGGATCGGATCGTCTTTCCGTCGTGTTAATGAAAGTTGGTTTTGTAATTGGCGTATTAATTGCAGCTGAAACACTTGTTGGTGTTGTAGCGTAAATAATGTGCTTTGTAACACGGCTAGTTCGTGTAGTGCCGCTTCATTATCGGCGTTGTTCGCCATAGTGGTTGCGGCGAATTGAGCTACTGCCACTTTAGTATTTTGTAAAGCTTCTAGCGTGACGTGGCCTGCCACTGGGAAGGGGAGTCCTACTGGTGGCACATCGGCTTCAGGCCCTTCAGCCTCACCATCTTCAAGGCTGTTATTGTTCTCTGCATCTTGTCGATGCCGGCGGACTTGTTCTAGTCGTTTATTAGGCCCATCCATTTCTTCATCTCCTGAAACGACCATTTCTTCAGGATCGGAGTGCATTCTTTCCTCGCCCATCTGCAATGCCTTTTCGTCGCACAGTCGTTTGTGATATAGAAACTCGTGAAGGTTCTCGAACTGTTCCTGACAGCGCGGGCACATGTGCGCTTCAGGTCGGTCTCTCGTTTCATCAACATTGTTTATATCGTCCTCTGAACAGGATCCCGAACTTTCTCCTAGAACAAAAAAATATATAGTTACAGTAATACGTATTTTTTACAATTTTAAACACAAAATTACTACAAAATATAAGTTCGACAATGTAAAGGTATGGTAAAGGTGTACGATATGTCGCCCATACCCAAATTTAAATGTTGAATTAATTTATACCTACATTTCACGTATACATTTTTAATTACATTTACATTCGTTTTTGGCGCATCTATAACAAGAATAAAGGAGAATGACCATAACTAGAACAGTTCTAGTCTTAAGTATTTATTTGAAAGAAAAAGACTATAAACTGTCGTAATCTATTAAATTTAAAGCAGACGGCTACCACACCACGATTATATTGGACACTGTTAAGATAATATTGATACACCTATCATTAAAAAAAACTATTGGCCCAAGTAAGTATGATATGTGTGTTAGAAACACACAACACAATTGCTAATCTAGTTCAATAGAAAGAAAGTTGTTAGATGACTACGCTTTTGAATCTCGGTCTATCTATCGAATGGAGAGCAACAATAAACAATTTGACTTTTAAAAAAAAAAATTATGTAGGTTATTTTTAAACATCAAAATTTTTAAAAGTACGTTAAATAATGAAAAATAAATAATCCCTCATGGATTATTTAAATTAAAACATATTAAATATTTTATTTACGTATTTACGGGAATTACCGCGATCACGAAAAGGTATTACATACCTCTGAATTGCTTGACGTTTCAACCAGGTTGCACTGGCCGTGGTCATAGGCTCACTCTTCAGTCACAGTCAGCCTGTGACCACGGCCAGTGCAACCTGGTTGAAACGTCAGGCAATACAGATACATGTAATAACTTCTCGTGATCGCGTTAATTCCCGTAAATACGTAAATAACATTATTTCATGAAACGTGAAAGTTTAAAAGTATATTATATGTTATCACCGTGTCGTCAGGTTATGAAAATAATGAAATTATAAATGAAAAACAGTACGTACTTTATAAATATCAAGATTGTATTAAACATTAAGGAGAGTAACTCTTGTCACTTTTTCACTGTCTGCTCTGGTAATGTTTTCATATTATAATCAGTGTAATTGATAAAATAAGTAAGTTTCTTTTATGATATTTCATGTTAAGCAATTTTACAAAATAACAAATTGATATCGTAATTAGTTCAGTTGACCGAAGCTTTCAAGTCTCTTCTACTCGATACTAGATGTCGCTAGGAGCAGCGCGTAACACCTTTCGCATCCTAGCATTTGGTTTTAACGTTGACAATAGAATTGAGAAGGGTACAAAGCGAAAAATAAAGTGACACTTGCATATTCAAACATCTGGTTTTTATTTTCGTGTGCATCTCAAAACATGTCAAACGTTAATTGCTTTGTTCGTATTAATATTGCTTGGTTTTATTTATTTAGGGTTTTTTAGTAATTAGCTTATATTGGCAGCATATTGTTAATTGAAAACTTATAATCAACAGGTATAAAAATACAGATTTAACAACTTTTGAGAAAACCAAAATCCGCTTTGTTTACATTCAAGCATTGTAAACCTATGCTACAGAGTACAAAATATTGTATTCTTTGTTTTTTTTTCAGAAGCACGTTCTTAAACCTATTAATTAAGACACACTACTTATGTGAAGTGGATAGTTCCTAAGATTTATTGCGATAGTCAAAATATATAATATTAAGTCAAAATAAATTTGAAATAAATTTTATAACAAATTTGGATTTTAAAAATACCTAACGGTACATTTCACACTACAATTAAGTTACAATAAATCTTTAACTAAAGTTTTTTCATAAAGACTATTTAGATTTTGTTTATAACGGCTTAAAATATTACCTATACCTACCTCAGTAGGTATTCGTTTACATTGTGATTTGCGACCTGTGTAGTCACTTTCGCTATTACAACATTTAATTACATGATATGTTCAGTATGTTCACGTTGATACATTTCCAACATTTACACTTTTCAAATAAAAAAAAAATTGTTTAGTACTAATGATTGAAGGGTATATAAAAACCCGAGGGTATATAAAAAACCTTTTGGAAAACATTGAAACCAAAAAGAAGTTATAAGTACCTAATAACGTGGAAAGTCTTTTTTCTAATTGAAACTATTTCCTTGATTTTTGTCTTGGTGTTTGATTTCCTCTACTTTGATTTGATGAACACAAATTCTGAATGTAAAAATTGAATGTCAAATTATGGAATGTCTTTTTTTAATTTAGGATAATCTTGGACCGTGTACGTTTATTTTGTTTACAGGTAAGTGGCCACCGGTTAACTACTAATAGCATGAGACATGGTTGTCCTGAACTCCCACATCAGCAGTAAGCGATAAGGATAACATAACAGTTTCATCCGGACACTGGATAAGGAATTTTCTTATTCGTTACCAAATATAGGTTACGCGAATACCGCACAATTAACATGAGATTATTGTTATAAACAAGTGTTGCATGCCCGATAAGATTTTGCCAAAATAACAACGAAAAGGATACAATAAATGTCAAGACAATCGGAACTGTTATTGAAAACCAGCCTATAAGTGATACCAGACCTTTTCAGTGAGGTAACTCCCTACTAGAATGATAACTTGCAAAGTACGAGTATATGATGATACTAAGGCGTTGTTTGTTTAACCAGAATAATAGGTAATGTGCCGTAACAGTAGTCTTTAGAAATATAAATAAGTTAGTACTCTATGAACATTTAATTTAATGTACGAATTTTAAAAGTCTCGTCTCGTCAGAGCCTTTGCTTGCTTCAATGGATTATCATATCTCTTCATAATTAAAAGGTGGTAAACATCTAGGTATATCTATCCTAGTAAAGATGTACAGTGGCAGTGGAGTGCAATCAGTAAGTAAACATCTCCCGCAGACAGTTTTGAAGATATTTTTTCTCATCAGATATACAGCCTATGGTCATTTTGGCTGCATTTTTCTGTAGACAATTATTTCTTTAGTACTTACTCGTACCTGCCTGGCATTATTAGTGCAGTTTAAGTATCACAAGGTATACCTTGTAAATATTAAATTTAAAAACTTATTATAACTAGTAACTTAATTCATAGTCAAATTTTAAACTGCATATTAAGGTAGGTTTAGAAAGGGCGACATTTTTATAGAGTTGCCGCTCGAGACTCCAAGTAGATCTTATTTAACTAACCCGTCTAACCGAGCAACTAATTAAAAATATGTTATATGTAGTATGTATATATGAAATGGGTTTTTGAAATATTTAATTTGATTTTCATAGCTTTACGTAGGTAACCCATTAAGTTTCATTGGTTAATATTGGTATACTTTAAGCTTTAGGCATCAGTAAACTATTTTGTTTATTATTATACATATATTTTTGGAGTTTAAATATTCTGTGCATAAAATGTTCTTATTTGTTTTTATTGGTAAATCCTCATTTCATATTGTACCTTTGTTTAATTAGGGTTAAAAGTGAAAGTAGGTTTTATAAAATATGTTTATCGTTTTAATATATTTTAACAGCACAGTACTCTTATATTTAAATGGGACTTGAATACAATAGAATATTTAACATAGTAAAACCGTTGTTATGAACTTTGATCAATCCAATGACAGAGCCTGCTTCTTGAAATATCTATACTTTCAAACATTTTTCATTAATTATTACTATTAATTCAAATGCATACCATTTGAATTTATAATAATGAGTTAAACAGGTTGAATAACTGCGTTGGAACCGGACTGTTTGGATTAAACTAAAAAGCAACAATTTTTTTACAAACATTTATTTTTATCATTATATTTTGTAAATAAACAACTAATTAGTGTTATTTTTTCCAGTGTTACTGAAAGAGAAACCCAGAAAAGGATTCATGCCTTTAGAAAGAATAATTACACAAGTTATATATTGTCTTACAGGGGACCGAACCCGCAACACTTGACGCGATAGCAGTTGTCTAGGCTTTTCTATCTTTATACCTATATTTATATATAATAAAGGTAAGATATACCTTTACCCTTAAGACCAAGAACCAGTCCAGAATTATTAGTGCAACCATTTTTCATGACGATGTAATCCGAAAATATCCGAACTATCTTCGGTCCCGACCAAGGTTCGACCTACAATTTCGAATAAATCGAAGAGGTTCATATTTTATTACGTATAGCATTTTTAACATACCTAGTGCTGTTATTATTACAGTTAAAACGTCCTATGATTTCATTCGACTTTTTATTCGTGAAAAATAACATTCAGTTCAGTTTTCATTCAGTTCTAAATTCCGTTGCAAACTACTAAACAAAAAATTATAATCGGTTCACGAACACGGGAAAAAGGTGTGGTAGATATGTATGGTAAAGGAAGGTATATTGGTGATATATGTAATTAGGTGATATCAAGAAAAAAGTTTGTTTACTAAACGCAGGAAGGGTGTACTGCAGGGCGTAATTTTTGCCTGTCAACTCGTGTACTAGCGCTGTTTCTTGTATGTGCTTGTATATATATCTGTGTCGTATTCTTCCTAAAGAATATAGAAGAAAAAGAGATATCACTAAATTACTTAAATCACTAATATATCTTCCTTTACCCTACGTATATTGTAAGTATCTACATAATTATATTTATAAAGTTTATTTAACTTATGATTTTAACTCCCACCAAACGAGCTAACCATAAAAAGTTTTAATATTTAAATAAAAAACAATCATATAATTAAATTGCTACAAATATGTAGATATAGATATATACATACATCAAGCTTTATCTAACGAGTGGGCGTTACAACTCTCTAAGCGAGATCCTAAAGCCAAGTTATAATATCAATTAGGTGTGTTGGTGTCAGTATCGACCCGTATTCTTATCATAATGCGAGGTGATTATGACAAGTCCTGCACTGCTGATAAAGCTGACGACTAAATGTGCATGTTCTTCAGGCAATTGGCATTTATTACCACTATTAGACGTCGAATAGATATATTCAATTCATTCAGTCAATAAATATATTGTTGCTAACTGTTTTGGGGTATAGTCATTGATATGATAATAGGTATATATACCTAATTATATTGACGGGAATGAAGGCGATCACGTATTTAAAAATTAAAAGTATTACATACCTTTTAAATACGATAACATTATTATATTATCATGGAACGTGAAAGTTTCAAATACATTGATATGGTTTAAGTGATTTCTCGACTATTTTTTTTATAATAAACTTATCTACCAGCATGTCCATTGTTGAGGGTTTCATCCCAATATGGAAAAATTAGGTATTTGTAGATATAGCTTAGATACTAGAACTTATCTACGAGAGAAGTGTATTTTCTACCCAATAATATCATGTTTGTAAAGTGCCCCGCATCATTGAAATGATTCCCTAGCGTGGAAGTTTTCTATTAAGGTCTTTTTTGCAGTCAAGTTTTCAGTAAATTTAAGCAGTGCAGTTGATAGTTAATTGATTGGTAGCAAAGAGGTTTTTAACCTTAGGCTGATTATTTTGTGACAGTCATATAATATACTAGCAGTTCCCGGCTTCGCTCGCGTGTTTATATTTATATATTTGCGCGGAACCCTAATGCTTTTTTTCAAAATAAATGTAGCCTAAGTTACTCCTTATAACACCAGCTGTCTGCCAGTAAAAGTCCCGTGGAAATCAGTCCACCGGTTCCGGAGATAAACCGGAACAAACAGACAGACAGACAGCCAAAAAGTTTAAAAACTGATTTTTAGGCGTAGATATCGTGCAGATAACTGTATGAGCTGAGTAAAAAACTATTATTTTGACATTACAAACAGACACTGCAATTTTATTTATTTGTATTAATGATGACAGTTAACACCTAATTTGAGAAATAAAAGTTAAATATTTTAATTGCCTAAAAATATTTATTCTCAAATTAGGGATGATAAAGTTAAAATAAACGAATTCTTATTTTCATTTGAGGTCCCCATTTACAAGCAGGTCAAGGATAAGGTACAAAGATATATTTTGGTCGCTAATGGCACCCTTATCGCACTGCAACCTTTCTCGTGTGCATTAAAAACGGCTAATAAGAATTAGTTGATAATTACCATCAAACAAACTCTTATCTAAATCATAACTCAATGGCAACTTCTTACGGAAGTAAAATCCAGTTTAAAACGTTATTAAGTAGGCACACAGGTGGTGTGCGCTGACAAAATATATCAATAAAAATATAAGGTATGTATGTAAGTAGCTCCCTGCATGTTAATTTATCGAGTTTCCAAAAACCCGACACGACTCGCCTCTTACTGGCCCTATATTATGAAATGAAAGATTTCGAATATATTTCGGTGCATGCATTTGCTTATCAGCCACATTATACTTTCACCGTTTTAATATTTTGAATATGTATTTTTTATAGATTTACCTGTCTACATCATTTTGATGTCGAATTTAAAAGCCGAATTTTGAATATGCAGGCAAACGGCTGATAATACAATTTTTTTTTGGTCACAAGTTTGGTGATGTTTTGAAAAGCGAACGCTGAAGTGAGCACCGATACAAAACATTGATATAATCCGGGATAATGTTGCGGCGGGGGATTAAATAACTCATTTGTAGCGAGATGCCGGTGCGTTTAATAGCTATTTGTAAGGAGCCGGATTAGTGGTGTCTGTTAGTTGGTATTTGACAGTGGAGCTCGGTAGCAGGTCGCGGTAGTTTCAAAGAGGCTGTGTTGAGGTGACGCTCGCCGTACGCCGCACCCCACCCGCCGCCAGCCGTTACGCAGAAATTATAAAAAGGTTTGTGCTATCGGAAATTTGTTGCTCGCTATTGTCCAACTTTTGTGTAAAGTAAAGTTATAAATGTTAAAGTCGCTCTTTATACATATTAAACTTAGAATTTGGGGCTCTGTATTTGATTATTATGCAAGTACCTAATGTGTTTGTGAGTAGGCGTCGTTGGTGTTAGTGTTAAACACGATTAAAATATTTCGATTTATAGTTAGCAGCGATGTTCATTAATCTGCTGACAGAAAGTCTATAATTTATACATCGACAGTAATTATTATTCATCATTCAAGGTAAATGAACGCCGATATGCATATCGATCTTTCATTTTAGTCTGAATTAGAACCGGCTTAGATATTTAACGAGTTTTTTTTTTAATTTATTAGTCGAGCAAACAAATAGTGAATATGCGTATTTCATAAGATATTAAATAGGTTATTTCAATCGTTAACAGATAACCTGTTCGTTATAAATATTTTATAGAGCAACCGTAAAAGTAGCAATGAGATAAAAGTGAAGGAAGCGCTTCAGCGGTCCCTATAACTAATAAAATTTGACAACGTGTCATTCCCTACAATAAAAACATTACTTTAATCAGTAATTGTCGATTTAAACTTAGGAAATAGAAGCATGAAACTAGGTCTATAACATCAGAGCATCTAATTTCTTAAATTACTGAATTACCTACATCAAAGTCTATACTTAAGGTCTAAAAATAAGTTTCGTAAAAATTATTTCTATGGTAGACCATAGAAATAATTTTTACGAAACTTATTTTTATATACATACCACAACATATTTGAATTATATCTAAAGATGTTTCAATATATGTTTCATTCTTAGAATAATTACTTTTGTGGATAATTTACGATAGAATACCTTAATAAAATCGATTGTATTTATTATATTTTATGGTAGGTACTCACGTACCTATACCTATTACTTGTGTACCGTTATTTGGGGAATTTTAGTTTTAGTTTGGAAACCAAAAGTTGTGCTTTAAGAAAGCACAACTTTAGGAGTCATAAGGGGTCAGGCGTCCTCTTCTCATTAGTTGTGTAAGGTTCTTATATTTGTTAGTTTTAAAGCTCTAAACAGCTTAAACGTTATTTTTTATTATCACCTACATATATAAAATTAACTAAGTATACAGAATATCTATGGATACATGTAAAATATACCGACCTAATAGAAGGTGATTTAATAACATCCCCTAATTAACCTAAATTTAATTTGGTATTTACAAAATTATCCTTTTGTAAACATGTAGGTATTTACAATTTAATCTTTTTATATTAAATATTTATAAATAGGTAACCCACAGTGTAAGTTCCTAAACAACGCAATGACATTTTTAACTAGTAGGTACATCAGGAAGTGCTACCGGAAGTACGAGTACCTATATCACCAGAACTGAAGGATAAGAGTACCTACAAACATCTTTGAGAAATAATTATTATCACTTCAAAAGTCAAAGAGAAAATTTATTTCAAGAAAATTATATTCAAAAAGTAATAATAGTCGTGTATATTTATAATACTTTTAAGGATCAATATCAGGTCAAGCGATGTACGCCGTACATACCTACCTACCTCAAGTATCTACGTGACAATGAATAGCCGGTGCTTGAATAAATTAGGTGAAATATTTGAACTGATCATAATTTAAAACTATTGTTATATTGACCGTGTTATGTGTTTGGTATACTAAATACCTGTAAAAAGGAAAAAAGTGTTTTTATAAATAACACATATTACTAGGTAGGTTAATGACTAGAGAGTCACGTTATGGATAATGATAATCTGTGAAACCATAAAAACGAGATACTATTAGCGCCGCCAGCCACTACGCTTAAATGCTAATATACAATTAGACAAACTTGCTAATAATCGTCACGTCTTTATTAGTCAAATAGTGAACATTAATTGATGTGGCTGCGAGGAATCATGTTTCATTGGCCTTTTTTATGTATTATTATTATGTATAGTATACCTACATCCTGATTTATCTATTTTAAATCCACGCTTCTAAATTGAATTTAAATCAATAGAAAAACTTAGTGTTATTTTTCTAAGCTCATTTCAATAATATAAATAACAAAATTTAGCTGTCTTGTCAATACAAGCATACACATTTTATAAAAAAATCTGAATATAGGTACCTAACAGAGCATCTATTTTGTCTACAGTAGGTAATAATATATTAAATCATGTGTAATAGATATCAATAATATGTTTTAAATGCACATAATTTAAGAATTAAAGTTTCAAAACATTTCATGTCGTGCGGCCGTCGCTAAAAGCGATGCTAATTTTATTTACTTAGTGTTTACAGAATTGAAAAGTTTTCGGTTCGGACTTGTGACATTTATGACTCAACAATCTGTCATAGTCAAAATTGTATTATTTATCTATAGATATTCAATAAACATTATATCTAATAGAATAGGTCCAATAAATTTGTCACTTAATGTAACATTATGTGAACAGAAACATTGCTTCATAAATTATTTTATAAATAGACTTTGAATGGTATTTTTCTAACTTTATTAATAGTTGTAACCATAAAACTAGACACAGTGGCTTATAATTTAAAAGAATTGCCTATAAATACTTCCAAAGCATGTTTTAAGTTTAAATTTTTATCTAGTGATAAACATTTAGATATTTTTTATTTAATTAGAGGGTTTAACACATTTAGTGTGCAATGGTGACACAGCCAAGTCTTCAACTTACAGAGATGAACCTATACAACTCTCAACTTATGTATTTTTATATTTCAATTGATCTGTCTATTCCTTTTTGCATATTTTTACAAAACCACTGTGAAAACCTTTATACACCTATGCATTTAAAAGTTTACCAACATTAGGTACCTACCTATTTGGTAACTTGAAGGACTAAAACGGCACTATTTCTTGAATAAATATGTCGGAGTTTACATACCTCCCGAGTTAGACATGTTTCCTTTTAGATATCAAAATTATATCAGATGAGAAAATTCACTGCACTGTTTACTCACCCCGCTGGTGACGAATTTTAGTGCTCACTTTCTGGTGTATGCCAAATTTTATCGTCGCTAACGCAATCATTTTATCGGTACGAATGAATCGTGGTGTCAACAGAAACGTATCGATAGTAACACAGAATTCCTCCTCAAGATATCGTCACTGTTCCATAGGTCGCGGTGTGGTAGCGTCATGTGTGATGTGCTGTGATGGATGGATATCGGAGAGGACAGTTAAGTACCGATGGAGACGCGGCGGACGCAGGAAGGCTTGACGCGCGGCATGTTGTCGCGCTGGCTGGCGCTCAGAGCCGGCGCATGGCAGGGGCGGCGTCACGGGCACTCGGCCAGGCTCGTTCACACCACGCGTACTGTCGGTACACTCGCGCGCGGCGCCGCTACTCGGCTCGGACGAAGTACACAGTGCGGAGCGGACACGGCGTGTGACCGGGCGCACCACTCGCCATCTGAAGCGGGACTGAGCGCTCGACGGCGGCGGGCGGCGGGCGGCAGCGCGCGCGCGCACCAGGTATACGGTTATGACAGGGGGCGGGGCCGCGCCTGGCTCATAAATCAAACTTCGCCCATTCGCACGCGCTTCACGGGCTCCCCTCCTCCATATTCCATATTCGGGGCGGGGCATATTTTCATAATCATAACGCCTCATATTCATAAGCGACATGTGATCGCGAGTAAGCTGACGGCACGAGGCGGCCGCCGGCCGGTGGGCGGCGCTGACGCCCGCTAGATGGCGGCGACGGGCGCCCCGCGAAGCCTCCCACACCACCGCCACTAATTGAACTTGCACGTCATAACTTTTTGTTTGTATTCAATAATTATTAAACGACTATTTTAATTGCTCCGAGATAACTTCTGAGTAATTTACGATCAAAGCACAGGGGAAACTTTCCTACCACTCTACATTGTAGTTTGTCTAATCTTACAATTTTGATATTAACTTTGCAATAATGTATTTTTTGTATATCTACTTAATTAATTTGCATACGTAACAATGTTGATACAGTTGACTAATGAGGCCTACATATCTAGGTCTCATTAGTCAACTGTATCAACTAATATCAACAATTCATGATCTAAACTTACCGGTTTTTTTAAACGACCTTGAGTATCATGTGTGCCTTTTAGGTGGAGAAGTAGATAATATATGGATATTAGTGTCAATATTTTATTAACGAAGCTTACGGTTTAAACAGTATTAGAATGAAATTCGTAGTAGCAGATGCCAATTATAAGCTTCCACATTTATAAAATTTAATTTATAACAACTTAATATAAATCTGAAGACATTACCTAAAATGTATCTAGTGTTATTTTTAAGGCCTACTTAGCTCTTATGCCACTGTTACCGTAGGTAACTAGTAGAGTGATCGTCACTACAATTAACGTAAAAAGGTTATCTATACCTACTAGTAGTTTTCTAGCCTTGTTTATTTATGCCCGGTTCCTATATTTAAGAAACGATTCGATTTGCTTACGGACGGTAAAATTTTCGTTGAAAATTCAACGAAATTTTACCGTCTTAGTGTAATTAGTGAAGCCAGGTTACTATTGGCGTCCAACCTGCCAAATTCGATACCAACATCTTCTACCAACTTAACATGTTGCAATACCAAACAAGGTACACTTTAATTTTAAAGTTATTTTAAGGCCTTTAATATTTAATAAGAATCATTGTTCAACACATACAAACCCAAAGGTGAGACGTCCGTAACTAGGTTCATTGATGACGATCTATTTTAATATCTGAAACAAATTGACGAGAAGTCCTTATGAAAGAGCGGAGGCCGGGAGCCATGTCAATCGCTTTGTGTATTTTAAATTAAATATAAGGTATACGTGTGACTGCCGTAACCCGCCCGGGGATCCAATATTAATGTGATAGAAGCAATTTAGTCGATTCTGCCAGTCATCGGATCGACCATTCGACTGAACACAACCTTTACTATTTTCTTCATGTCATTTGCTTTCTATCTTTGAGGGTGGATATTTTTTTTAATTAACGAAACTAGTAGGGTGTGTTAGTGATTATAATTGGTTTGTTACTGTTGTGTGCTTTTTGTAGATATGATTTTTATCTTTATCTCCTTAACTATGCCTTCGAGCTTCCTTTAATTTTGTGTTTTGTTTAGTTGCATTTTTCATAAACCCTTCACAAATAAAATTTATATTCTGTGGGCTTTTGCCCGCAGCTTTGTTCGTGTAAATGCAGATTTGTCAAACAATGCTAATATCCGTTGATACTTTTTTTTCGGATTCGGATTTTCAGATAAAAAGTACCCTATGTATTTTCTATTGTGGGAGAGCCATGCTTCGGCACGTAGACGTGGCCTTGACCAGAATGATACCACTGCCTCACAGAAAACCGGCAGTGAAGCAATGTTGCATTGCTTTTCGCCGAGTGAGTGAGGTTACTGCAGGCCCTAACCCTTCCTTCCTCCCTCTTCCACCCTTCCCCTCCTCCCACCTTAAAGGCTGGCAACGCACTTGTGACTTGAGTTGCAGGTGCCCATGGACTGTGGTAGTCATTTACCATCAGGTGACTAGTCTGCTCGTTTGCCCCCTATAACATAAAAAAGTACTTTATTCTGGATGAAGGGTACCTTTCTGTGTACTCCTGCCAACATGTAGATATGCAAAATTTCATGATGATCGATTGAGTAGTTAAGACGTGAAAGCGTGACAGACAGACAGACAAACAGAGTTACTGTCGCTTTTATAGGTAACTAGCTGTTGACCGCAACTTCGTTCGCGTGGAAATTTATCCCACGGGAACCGTACATTTTTCCGAGATAAAAAGTAGCCTAAGTCCTTCCCCAGGATATAATCTATCTCCTTGCCAAATTTCATTACGATCCGTTTAGCCGTTAAGTCGTGAAGAGGTAACAAACACACATAGTTACTTTTGCATTTATATTATTATATATTATTATATAAGTAAGGAATAGAATACGCCTTAGCCATTACTCTAATGCCGCTTAAGTTGCTTATAGTTGACTCACAATATTCATCTAGTTTACAGAGTAATACTTACGAATGCTTCCACTAAGGACTGATTCACATCTATCAGCAGCGATTGCATTTTTATATTTTTTTTAAATAAGCTATTTTGTATGAAAGTGCGTAATGCTTACAGAAATGAGAACTTATGCCTATGTACGAACTTTCATGCAAATAGCCATTTACATATGTGTAACGTGAATCGATCGATTCAGGCCTAAAGTTAGTGCCTACCTAATAGCCATGGCCTGCGATAAGATTTCATGAGACCAGTTTATAATTTCAAATCTATTTGTGTTTTCTAAATATACAGTTTATGTGTGTTTTATTATACCTAAAGACTATTAGTAAAGTGGGTTCACTTGGTGGGGTTCGAACCCGGAATCTTTAGATCGCAAGTCGTTCATTACGCTACTGCCGCATATTGATTTTAAGCGAAGCTTCGCGCAATTGGAAAAAAGTTAACCAAAGGTTTTCACGATACTCAATGTTTAGGTCGGTAAGGACATATTCCTATTAAGGGCAATATTAAAGAGGGGTGTAACTGCTTACCTCTCGCTTGACTACTTGCAACATTACTTAACCGGTGGTGTTAATGCTTTGGTAGAATGGTAGATGAAAGGTAATTGGGAAAATACACAAAACTCTACTCTTATTTTTATTCGCTTATATTCTGTACTTTTTAAAGGTACGTCTAGGTACGGTTGGAAACAAGCACAGGGCTGGCCAGATAAGTAGTGACCTGTGCCGTTTAACTGTCGTAACACTTATTCACAAATTTGATTCAAAATTTAAATTTACTACTAATATTAAGTTTTTCTACCATGTTCGAATTACGTTTAATAAGTTAAAATATACTGAGAGTAATAAGAAGATTACTGCAAACAGACCACAAAGTAAATATTAATTGTAAGGGTTATGTGGTCGCAGAAAAAACTATGGGATTTCCCGCTCAAATCTAAAATTATAGCCATCTAACGTCCGCATATTCGCAAGTCTTTACTACAACTTATTTAAAACGTGTAATAAATTTCCAAATAAAGAGTCATTCACTCGGTCTATATCTGTATATATAAAGGAAGAACGAACACAACAGGGAAGATGCAATTATAATATTTGTAAATATTGTGTATAAAAATATAATGGGAGGGTCACTGCAACGTTATTATTTTAATTAATATTGTTTTTTCACAAAAATACGAATTTAAATAATGTGAGACGGAACGTATCTATTTTAATACATCAATCAGCGTATAATGGCGTCACTTCTTCATGTCTACTTATTACAAGGTACAGTTGGGAAAATAAACAATGTTTTGTTGCGAATATTAATTGAATTTGCCAATTTTATTATTTTCTAATTTACCATTTTTTTATTCACCATTGTGGTTTGAATTGGGGTAACTAATAAGGCTCTAGCTTATTTTCATATATTTATGGCAAAATAAAGGAGGAAAAACAAACTCACTTTTATATATGTAGTTACTATATTATAGCATAGCCTTGATTAGCATATTTAGATGTAAAAAAATATTTTTGGAGGAATGGATCCTTACGTTTGTCAAAATAAATGGAAAGATTTTCACAAAACATGTTTTCATTGGTTGTATCATGATGATCAGGGTGATCCAGTTTCAATAGTTTACTTATTCTCGCTTGCCTGCACGAAGAGTATATCTCTCAGAGAAGTGGTGGTGTTCATAGAACGATGCAAATACATTTTTTCTTTCTTGTTTCTTTTTAAAAAGAAAACTCCCGCATTAGGAATATTCCTTTGTCGCGGGGGTTTCACAAACATTCAAACAACGGACACAAAGAACACCCAGACTCGGGACAACTATTTGTAGATTACACAAATTTTTGCCCTGTGTGGGATTTCAACCCACAACACTCGGTGCGGCGTAGTGGCGAGGTGACCACTTACACCATTGCGCCATCCGTGCAGTCGTCCAACTTTCATATAAATCATTTTATATTTTCATATGAGCTTCCAGTCAACTCCCTGTTCTGACGTAAGTACCAACTTCAAGGCTCTTCTTTTATTTTCTTCTTTGCGTTTCAATTTTTGTTATACAATTCAAACAAAGCTAAAAGCGAATCAGCTATATTCTCACATGCCAAAACGTCCTTCATGTCGAAGAAGTCGGTATGCTACAGTACTTTTACAAAAAAAAAATCTAGAAAGTTGTAACGAACTATGCAAATCTATGAAACCCAACGAAACCACGAACAATTAGTATATATTAATGACCAGTGACTGACACGAGTGACGTCATCGGAACTGCAAGTCCGTTTTCGCGCGCAAATTCAAAGTGTCAGTTTAAAACCGACATTTTTTTTTAATAAATTAACGTGTTATAATTTTTTTATATATCTACTCTATTCTACATGTAAGAGTTATATTATTTAAATGAAACCAAAAATAAAAATATTACATTTTCTCTATTGTAAATATTATACATCTTATTACATAATATAATTATGCCTACCAAACGAAACAAGACTACAAAAAATTCGATTTTTTTTTGTATTTAAGACTAACATTTCAAGATGTTTAGGTACAAATATGAATTTAGACCAAAGAAAACAATCCTAAAATAGAAATTATACAAGAGATTTGTGTAGAAAACATTAAGAACCTATTTGTAAAAGTAGATTCATTAACACAATAGACCCATTATTCGTATAAAACTAAAGCCGTGACATTTTGTATATCACAAAAAAAAATAGGCACATTCTTACCCTATTTAGTAATATCTATCAGATAAATGCCGAAGGCGACGTTCGTGCACCAAATGCATGCGGACAACTTGCTCATGTGGCCAAAACATACCTATGAACACTACTGCTTGTACTTTTCAAAGGGCATTTCTTGATAGTTTCAAGGAAGAAAATGAAGGCAGTAGCCACTTTAAGCTTCATTATAAATTTTAATGGAAGTAGGTCATCTTGCTTACATAACGAGTTCTAGACTGGTAAGGGTCACTTGGATGTAACATCTGAATCAATTGCTCCCAATTTGCCCGCCTTTGACTGCAATCGCCTTGGAGTAGCGTTGATGTATCTATATATGCTACTACGGGTTTGTCCTTGTCATACTCTGGCGTCATCATGATAACATATTAGGTATAAGGATGGAAATGAAAGGATAACATGTAAAGTTTTAAAAGGTAGTAGGTGTAGGTATGTAGCATATCTGATGAACATTGAAAACAGAATTACGAATTTAATGAGTTTCCAACCAACAAAATACAAAAGTCAAGTCTTGGAAATAAATAAATAAAAAAGATCTTGGAAATAGCTGTACAGACTTGGTTATTGATTTTCTTTTAAATGTTAGTAGGTCCGAAAAAAGTTTTTATTGAAAAAAAAATGGGCAATTCGTTTGGAAAATGATAAAATTCGGTCAATACTTTCAATTAAAACTAATTTATTAAAATTGTACTTAATAAATAAAAAATAAAAATATACACTGAAGAAAGAAATACCTAAGTATGGTGAATAGGGCTTAGTTCAATATGTGACAGAAAGGTATCTGTCGTTGGCTTTCATTGTACAGTATTATGTCTTGTATATGTGATATATGTAAAGTTATAGGTACTCATAAACACAAACGATTACAAAATTATTCAAACCGTCCTAATCGTAACGGCTGTGGCGTCGGACTTGAGATCGAATAGTTGTAAATTCTAGCCCCACCAAGTACACCATCAACGTGAACAGACACTTGACATAAGCATTTAGTTCATTTGAACGTATTCACAAGAATATTTAAAACAAGGACATGGCATAGGCAGTTGGTAGTAGTTTTTTAACTGACGGACCAACAGACGTATACCTTCCTAAGCATTTAACTACGTATTCATCATCACCATTATGCACTGATGAATATAGGCCCTAAACACAAACAGTATAGATTTACACCTAAAGGTTTTTTTATTGTGTAAATGAATGGGCGTTTGTCTTCCAACTCACCTGAAAGTGGTGATGAAGACGAAGGTACACGCCTATCCAAGAGAAACTTAATCATTCTACTCTTGAACGTTCCAGGTTTATTAATAAGAGTCACTTATTTTTGCTTGCTTTCCTTTATACACCTACCTATATGAATGACCTTGTACATATATTAGGTATTATATTGTCAAGTACTTCTCGATATACCTTGGTTTACTCATTCTTTACAAAGTTGCCGAGAGGAGTATTAGCCAGATTAATTTATAAATACAGGAATGCAAATTAAACCTGTTTTAGATATCAAAACGTTAACTGGTTCGAAATAAATCTCAAAACCTTATTTAGATATCATTACTATATCGAAAATGCAGAAGTTTTAATCCCTTCAATGGATTTTTTAATAACTAAGTCAGCAAACAAGCACTCCTCATGGTGGTCAAACAACTTATTCAACCGGGTCACAGTGTAACACTTCTGAACGTCAGAAGCTACATTTACAAACCATCCGTGGTCTTCAGCATCAGATCTAGTTACTATAAAAATACTCTAATCCATATAAGTGTGTCTATAATATTTGAAGAGTTCCTTCAATTTCTCTAGGAACCCATCATCTGATCCTGATCTGATGACGATTGGACCAAGTAGAAAGTAAACCTTTTCAAACAACAGCTTCTTTGTGTAATCGGGTAACATACCTGTATAAAAAAACCGACCAACTGCTAAGCTCTTTTTTTAGTCTTTTAAAAGGCAAGAAATTACGTGGATTCAAAATCCACTAGTATATAATGGTGCAACCTTTATATAAAAAAAAATAATAATAACCACGGAGATATCTCTACCTAACTAAATAGATACGCGTGGATCATGAATACAGGGTTGAAGGTGACCTAAATTATAATAACATTTCTTCTCCCGCGAGGAGCAATAAACCAGTTGCATTTTTCATTATCGTTGAAATAACAATTAAATGCTTAATGTCGCGTCTGTTAGAGGGACTTTGTACAGGGATAAATTCATTATTTTGACAGGAATTATATTGACATTGAGAAGTCGGATACCTATCGAGTCCCGCGAAAGACCATAAAGTGCATAACTATGCATTATCTGTAAGTGATTGAATGTGCCGACTATTTTATGACTAAGTATTCCTAGTATGCATGTAGGTATGTTGTCATTCTTATTATGCAAGCGAATGTTAGTTTGAATGCTTGTGGTGCAAATGCTAAAATATTGACTATTAATATAATTCCGTGACTACACGACAGCACGGATGGGGCAATGGTTTAGTGGTAACCTCGCCACTACGGAGCGCCGAGTGTTGTGGGTTCAAATCCCACACGGGACAAAAATTTGTGCGATCAGCAAATAGTTGTACCAAATCTGGGTGGTCTTTGTGTCCGTTATTTGAATATTTGTGAAGCCCCCCGTGACAGGTATTTTCATAACGGGAGAGTAGTCTTTTAAAAAAAATATTTCAAATTGCAATCTTCCTAAGTTTTACAGCAAAAATGGCGCCCCACTAGCTTCCTATCCAAGCCTATCCCTAAAACATAGAAAACGAAGACAAGAATAATCGTTTCAATATTTAAACAAATGAATGTTAATGTTCTTGACATTTGGCATGCGGAATTTAACATATTTTTGTTTAAAGGGTTAGAAGTTATTTGAAGTGAAGCATTTACTTCTCAAATTTTACTCTATCCACTTCGAAAATAAGGGATAACACGATGGAGAAAATTATTGACATAATTAAACAAAAATAATTTCTAAAAATAGAAAGAATTCTATGGCACACTGTTGCTAAAAAGCACCTTAGTCATTTCTATGTGCGTTATCAATAATAAGAAAACAAATATTATTATTTTTATAACCTAAACATGAGTGTATTTCACTTCCAACAGTTCCTCGTTTTTAATCCAAGAGGACTAGTAATATCTACACATAATGAGACCAACGTCTTGGTCTATAACGAATACACTGACAGCTGCATTGAAACATATTTCCTCTTATAATCCCCTTTGTTTGAAGCTAATAAAATTAGCGACATTGGCATTTCGCTTTTTGACTTACAGAAAGCCACATTATAATAAACCGAACGTAATATGTGAGTTGGAGCACATTAACCGCACTATAATTGCCATTAAAAATAATTAGGCAGTAGCTATGTTGTTGTTTTTAACCTCAGTCGACTAAATAATTCCTGTTTATGATGACACCTAATCCCTTATGAATTTAATGTGAGTTCCCTGAACGGCACTATGGCGAGGTGTTATTTCAGATCCATCAGTGCGGCAGTTAAACAGAAATAGCACCAGTAACACAAGTCACATACGATTTAAATACACAAATTTTTGAAAACGTCTGTTTATTTAAGCTAAAGCACGCGTCGTTCCTTGTACGACGTACGCCGCACACCTCGGTCGGTGCTCTTACGTTTATTTACCTTTTATTATTACCTTTTATTTGCTCCAAGTTACGTATATAACTACTACAAATTAATAAAAATAACTCTTAAATAATACCTGTTAATTACCTCACAAGTATGTTTTATCACCAACAGGTGTAGACTGCGTAAAGTTAAGAGCTTGGTTAAAAAGGTATCCTTAATGTGTATGTTTATATTATGTAAAGGGAGGGTGAAATTTCAAATTGACCGTCAAAATGACGGCGTTGGGCAGCATAAATGAGCGGTGGGTGGCGGCAAGCTGCTGTGCTGGAGTGGCGGTGGCGGTGGCGAGTGGCTTGGCGAGCGCGGCGTGGCGGCGAGCGACGCAGCGCGGACGCGTTCATAAATTTGAATATGGAAGTGAGTTCTAATGGCGTCGCTGTTTATTTTTACTGCACCCCCAGAGCCGTACGCCCGAATGCGAGGCCGAATTTATTTCCATGCATTTTAATATCTCCCTCTGAATAGCTATTGCCATTTTCACGCGGTTTTATTGCGAGCTCTATAGTCGTGTTATGCTCTTTGTTTTGTTAGGCTCGCTTTACGATCGAGTGCAATGGACAATATTGGTCGATGAAGCCTCGTAAGGTTTCGAGGGAGCATCGAGTGTAATTAACGCTCGGCTGGAACGCTTATTGAGGCAATAATAAGAGTGTGCGGTAATCATGTAAATTTCCTCGTTTATGAAGCAAATTTCTGAAGGAATACCGAAGCGGTATATGTCAGTATTAAGTCATTATAGGTGGACATTGATTGATTGGAGCCTGTGGAAAGGGCACGCATCACGGAAGCGCACGCAACTGTTGTACGAATGTGTATACATTGTTGAATCGTTTGTTTACAAACTAGTGAAGCGTATTTGACATACAAGATATTAAAAAATATTGGGAGATGACGGTTGTCCATACTTCTTGTATGTTCGTCTTCGGCTGAACGTTACTGCTGGCTCGTTTGAATGTTCTAAGTTCAGAGTTTGTACTTATGTCCTTACTAATAAATAATTCTTGACAATGATCGTAAATTAGCTAAAGATGTTTCTTTATTTTGAAGTTTTAAAATACTTTACTGATATTGTATGGTATTGTAACAGTTCATTATTATATATAAATACAAGTGAGAACTCAACTAAGTTGTTGTGCGTGTCGAGTGATTATTATGTCCTTACCCCGACGTTGAAAAGAATATTTTAATACCTTGAATTATACAGAAAAATATTGTCGACACAGCTCGTTTACAACTGACACTTAAGCTGTCAAAATGATGGCTGTATGAGAAGAACACGAGGGCCAAATGTGCTTTGGTATATTTTATTTTACACAATAATTATAGTTTGTTAAAAAGAGTACAGTCTACTCATCTTTATCAGCTAAGTATTTATTACCTGTTGGCCTTCAATGTTTCCATTACAATTTAAATAACTTTTGTACTAGACAATTAATTTGTTTTATTAAACAGGTATTTATATACTTACATATATGTATGCACATAGATGAGTAAATTATTTAATACGTATATACGATGAGTTCCTCAATACCTACTGTTGTTCATGAAACCGGTTTGTAATGACTACACGGTCGTTTATTGTGTGTGAGTTATGGTGACAATGCTGGTATACTTTGTTAATTTTACACTTTTATATAAATTTGTAGCCTGCCACCATGTCTCGCTAAAGTCTATAGAAGCGGTACGCATAAATACTGAGGAAACAGTCATTGTAGCAGTAATGTTGTTATTTATAGTTTGTGAAATAATTATGTTGTATGTCTAGTCTTAAAGGGATAAGTACGTACAAGTCGAAATATAAATCTTGCGTAGGAGGGGGAGGAGAGGCGCACGGGGTCACACGGGGGGGTTGGCGGGTCCTCTTGAAATATAAAAGTGTCCGGGGGCACTCAGCGGCCGGACGCTCATATTTTGTTATTTTATTTATATTAAAAGTAATGGTTCTCCGCGAGGCATAATGCTCTTGATGGTTTTTGCGCATTTTTCTCTTTTCTGTGTGTCGTATATTTTCACTTAAATGACAAAGGTACGTGACTCCACATATCTGTGTTACTTTGTATTACTGTGTTTTATAGGCTTAACGACTTAAATCTATGGTTAGTAATAAATATGTTGATAATGGCATTGGTGGAATAGTATAGATTTTTAGTTCTTCATTCTAATATCTATCTGTTATATTTTTCAACATTTATATGCGATATATATACGCGAGTTTTTCAGATTTGGAATATGATAACTTGTGCCTTAGGCTGACTCAATATAATTGGAATTCTCTTGCAAGTCGGCTAATTGCGATGCCTAATTCCTCATAAGAAAATAACCCATTGGTATTCAATTGTTGCACTCATTTTACAAATAAAAAAAAAGTTTGTTTACAAACTGATGAAGTAGGTAACCCATATTCCAACTCTTTGCATATGACACAGACATGGTAACAAAAATCATAATAAGAAGACGACATGCGTCGACAATGCTAGTGTCCCCACATATCTATCATATTGTGTGTTAATTTAAAGTATGTAACAAGCTCTATTAGGACACTGAATTAACTTCTTTCGGATATAAAATAATACACTTCTACAACAAAAAAAAAACAGTAAAAATTATATTTCACTTCCAAAAGTCGGTTACAATCCGAGTCTAGAGTCTAGAGTACGTTTAACCACAAATTAACCGCTCCGGGACCTCCTCAAGGATGTAAGTCCTCCACTGTTATTGGGAGACTGTCATGTGTTTAGAACCTACAACCTAAAAATTAACTAATACCTGCTCACAGTATCATTAAACCTTGCTGGTGCGTAATTCAATAACATTTTCTACTACATACTCTATGAAATTTCGTCAAAGAGTATGTACTATAATATCAAAAACACAGTTTGCTTGCACGAAATGCGTTGATTTATTATTGGATAAGTATACATTAACGTTAACAAAGTGTATCGAGCGCACGGCCGCGTAGCCGTCGTGTAGACAGTGCTACACCGGGTACACCGACACGCCAACATAAATTTACCTACCATAGTTTTATGCTATCATAAACAAGAAATACAGACATCTTCACTATAATGTAATGTAAGAAAACGGTCGGCGTTGTTTGAACCGAAAGCGGGTAACCATCCTTAAGTGCATTTGCTCTATTGCTTTCGCGATAGAGGTGGAAATCGCGCACCGCTCATCGTCGTAGCATGTGCCGGTTGGCAGCAATCTGCACAAGCAGAAGCGAGGTGCTTGGCGTGGCGTGAGGCGGGTCGCGTCGGCTCATTGTAGACCCTCAGCTGACGGCGGCAAGAACCTGTTCGGCGCGGCCTGCAGCGGCGGCGGCGGCGTCGCTCTTCCGGGGAAGGCACTATCTCGGGTGCACCGGGGGCGGGCGCCGCAGCCACCACCCCCTCGTAAATAACGCGCGCTGGCGAGCCGGCGAAGCACCCGTGCCAGATTCTACAGCTAGAAACAGTTAAACGCTCATAATTTCGTGCTGGTTAAGCTTATCTTTGTCTCGTGTACGAAATTTCGCTCTGCCGTCCCCCTCGCGCGTTTTCGTGGACATATTTTATTTGTTGCAACGGAACGTTCTGTCGCGTCCGGGGCCAAAGTTATAATTGTAGTTCGACATACCAGTGCAGCTTCTGCATAAAGTTGCCCAGCTACGTTTACATTGTTGAAATAACTTTATCTGGTTAATGCTTTAAGTTCACTTACTTTGATTTATTTAGAACTTGAAGTTTAATTAACGGTCTCTTGTATGAAACATATAACTGGCTTTTGATTTTTTTATTAGGACGTATGAAATTTATTTTGTCATCTTTAGTCATTCGTTATCTTGAAACATTAAGATGACCTTGTTTCATCTTTACAAACAAAAGCAGTAATGTTTATAGAATTATGGTATTACTAGCACACCGCTCCGGCTTCGCACGGGTAGCAGAGATATCTAGTTTTTTTTTTGGTATATGGGGCAATCGAGCAGACGGGTCACCTGCTGGTTAATGACTACCGCCGTCCGTGCGCACCTGCAGCTCAAGAGTCACAACTGCGTTTCTGGCCTTTAAGGTGGGAGTAGAGGAAGGGGGGAAAAGTGGAAAGGAGGGGAGAGGGGAAGAGGGGGAGAGGGAAGGGTTAGGGCCTCTGGTAACCTCACTCACACGGTGAAAAGCAATAAGAATCGCTTCACTGCCGGTTTTCTGTGAGGCCGTGGTATCACTCCGGTCGAGCCAGCCCATACGTGCCGAAGCATGGCTCTCCCACGATGTAAACTGTTTTCAAACTGTGTCTTCAACAATCATCAACATATTTCAATCAATTTACACAAAACCTTAACAAATTATACACCTAAACCTTCCTCATGAATCACTCTGTCTATTAGTCAAAACCGCATGAAAATACGTTCAGTACTTTTTCAGTTTATCGCGAACAGACAGGCAGACAGACAGACGGGGGACTTTGTTTTATAATATGTAGTGATGTTCTTCGTATTATTTTATAAGGTAGTTAAATAGCTAGTTGAGTATAACTAGGGTGTCGTTCGCAAGTTTTCGCATAGACGTACGTTGAAAAGGCATTCGAGCATGGTGCGATAGTGCGACAAGGGCGCCGGCGGTGGGAGGCTCGAGGGGGGGGAGAGGGGCGACGGTGGTGTTAAGCCGGTATCATCCCGCCTTATCGCGACGCGGCGCGGTTTCATAATAATTTTAATACTCAGGGTGGCGCACTACGAGGATTTCCGGCGCATACTTTTATAAGCGCTTTTCGTTCCCGCAGGATCCTCGGCGGCGCTGTCACCCTCGCGTGCATGTCTTCAATCTCCACCTCGGTAAGTTGCCACTGAATACACCCGCGGGATTTTTTACTTTTGTTTTGACATTTATTGCCACGTTTTTGGTTTGTTTATGCGGCTTGTAAAAACAGATTTAATTTGTAAAATAGGTGCTGTTTATTAGATTTCCCTTTTGACAATCTACTTTTATTTATTTCAGGAGTACTTAAGTTGTTAATACGATTTAAAGTTACAACAAAGCGTGTTGACATTTTATAGCCGCTTTTTGACGAATCTGCGTACTGCCATAGAATAGCGGGGAGTTCTTTTTAATGTTTCTGAAGCTTTTTTAGTTTTTTAACCCTACTTGGGCCAAATGGTGGCTCAGGTTTGATTTTCTAAACATGAGTAAAGAAATGTGTTTAACAGTAAAACAGAAAGGGATGTAAACAATGACACTTACGTGATTAACAAAAGGGCGATATAACAAACTGTCACTATTTTCTCCTACAATAATATGTTCGTCTATTAGCTATATTGGAGCACAAAGAGCCTTAATTACAAGTAGTAGATAGGTTTATGCGAGATCAGCCAATTTGCCAAAATGGATATAATAAATGACGGCGGTAATAGAGGCGGTTGAGTGTAACATTAATAGAGAGGCAGGTAGCGCGGGCGGGCGGGCGGCACTAACGAGCGTTTTTATCCAGGGCGGGCGGATGATGGATGGACCTACTTCCGGCCGCGACGTCCGCACTTCCGCCGTTCCTTTTGTATATTTATCAACATTAATTTCAATGTGCTACAAGATATATTTTGCCTGTTTCACTTACTGATATCTCGTGACATGCTATTCAAATTGTTTCCACAATAAAACCTAAGTTGGTTTAAAGTACATTGTCATTTTTTATTTTGAGTGGTATACTATTTGATCTGACAGACGTTGCGTGCGTGTTTTTAGTTATTTATAAAATGTCGTAGAAATAATTGTGTTAAATTTCACTTTCAATTCACACAGGGAATGATTAATTAATTGGGAACCATGATATTCTTCTAAAGGTTAGCGTTTAAATCTTAGAAGATTGTAAGCAGGTGTCCATGGGCGACGGTAGTCACTTACCATCAGGTGACCCGTCTGCTCGTTTGCCCCCTATAATATAAAAAAAAAAGCAAATACCAAGTTGTGTACTATGGAATCTTACTATAGTGTTAAAATGCATAGGTTCTCCGGAATTTTTTAGCCTCGCACAACCAATCTCTGTAACAAATTGTCGCCTGCGGTATTTCCGGACCGATACGACCTTCAAGAAAAGAGCGTACTCCCATCTCAAAGGCCGGCAACGCACTTGTGACTCTTGAGTTGCAGATGTCCATGGGCGCGGTAGTCACTTACTATCAGGTGACCCGTCGGCTCGTTTGCCCCTTATAATAACGGGTTTGCCAAAGCCCCTGCATGCGTTTGTCTGTTTCCTTTCGATTGTAAAGTGTGTGTTCTCTATCGTACATCACGACGAGATCGTGGTGTCTTTAATTGCACTAAATACTCACTTATTAACTTGTACTGCTGAAGTGTCATACTGATCCTTGATTAGCGATAGTTTTGTGAGCTGTAACGTTAACAAGGTTCAAGTAGCTATATTTTAGGGTACAAACAATCAGTTAAGCAACAATACGCTGCTGCGTTCTATTTTTACACACATACATATCTAATGCGTGCAGGAATAGCTTGCGCCACGATAACATTACTAATGATGATGGACATGCCTAACCATTACCTTATTACGGCTACTCTCCCTATTTAACATGACAGCATTATATTGCGAATGAACTGTTGATAAAAGTCAGACAAAGCTACTGTAAGAAGAGGGCAGTATAATTTGCTACTCAGGCTTTAATTAGCTAATTTAGATCGAGTCTATTGAGTGTACCATTTTTTACAGGTTTTCTTTATAGGTGTTACTTTTAATCTATTACAAATGTGACACTTTACCATGTGGGATTACAAAAGGTTTGGATTTACCTGCGAAATGTTCAAATTTGATCATTCTTATAATTCTTTTGATTGCGTTGATTTAGAAGTTTGATTTTTTTACAGCTTTAAGGGACCGCAGACTTATGTATTTGTTATTAATTTCAACTTGATGCGTAAACGGGTTCCTGAGAAAAAGGGTCTTAACAGACAGACAGACAGACGGACAACAAAAGGATCCTATAAGGGTTCCTTTTTTCCTTTTGAAGAACGGAACCCTAAAAATATTGTTTAGTTGAACTCTGAACACATAAATTGTTATATTTTTAAAATTGTTTAATTTTTTTGCATGGCAACATTGTTTTTTGTAATAAAATTAATTTGTCAAATGTGGCTTCCGAACCCCCTTTCCTGCAGCTATTACACGGTCCCATTCTACACGTGAAAAATAAATTACGGAAATAATTATAATCCGTATTTTTATCATACAAATACTTTAACAACCAACGAAACAAAGTTAATAACGTCACTACAAAAAATGCATTTTGGCTTTTTTTCTCAAATTAAAATTACTTAAGATTTATGACCTATTTAATATATAAATTATAAAATCTGTTTTCAACAAAGGATCATGATCCGCAGCATATTATTATTATATGATTCTTCCTTTTGTTAAAGACTTTTAAGAAGTTAAAATTAAAACTAGAAATAATTAATCAAGAGTATAATATCACTTTCGCACACTCTGAAACGTGGTACTGCGCACCCTGAATACAATTAGCATCAGCCCACGCACCACAATGTGTGAGTTTCATAGCTCATGCAAGGAACAAACAAACTATAAAACAGTTTAAATAGCAATTTATGCAAATAACAAAATGAATTTATATTCGTGTTCATAACACGGTTTACATCGTGCTTCTGCGTACCTATACTCGTATATATATCCTTTGCTTAATTGAATTTATACCCACGTCCTCAAATGAATATGACTGGAACTCGTACTGTGTTTCTGTACTTAATGATGTCTTATTAAGTATTCGATGTGCCTCCGTAGAACGGTGAGAACCTCGTAACATAAATTTTGCGTATTATTTACGTTGACAAACGTGCATTATGAAATTATAATGTAGTGATTGATATGCGAGGAGTGGTTGTTCGCGAGGTAGGACGTGTGAGTCGTGTGGAGCACGTACCTTGTTGTACTAAATACTTAAGCCATGGACATTAGCGCCAGGGTTAGACGGTGAATACCATCTCACGTGGAAGGAATCCAGATCATTAGGTCCAGATATTTATGACCTGATTTTGTTTTCTTTTTGAACGTAGTACCTTTACATAAGCGATTTACACAGTGAGATAATATACCGATATAGAGACTGATTTTGGTTTTAATTTTTTTTTTAGAAGTCTTATAGAAACTATTTTGAAATGAACTTCAAATGCTTCTAGACAGAATGGTCACTCGGCAAAGAGCGGATTGGTTCATGTTCTGAGGGTTCTGTACAAACTTAACAATGTATGAAAGATTGTAGAGTTGTGAATAGTTTATTTACCCTCCGGATTGAGACTTTGGTTAACTGGTACTTTAAGTAGGTAGAGAGGTACGTGGTTAGAAAACTTTTTCGCAATACACCCTGGGCATCGCAAGCCGCAACGCTCCTTTCCTGAGACGGTGAGGTTGGTAGTGTGAGCACCAAATAAACTTAACTTTGTAGAGGAAAATAAAATTCATTCCCACGGTCTTAAATCGTAATTTTTTCCCTTATTTCATAAGGATATAAGTCTTTAATTTTGACCCAATTTCATAATTCTGGGTCCACGGCAATTGATAAGTGAATATTAAATTAATTATGACGTCTGGCTGGCTGGTTGTATAGCTCGATTATATTGACATAGGAATTTGATAACGGAAGGAATCGTAGATCTATGTATTTATCGTGTTGTAACTTGAATAGGGTAATGGAAACTGAAAGCAGACGGACTACATAGTGCTCCCATAAAGGTCTTGATTTTAGCTTTCAAGTACGGAACTCTAAATAGGATCTAACATAAAAAATCTTATCTATGCGGAAGCGATCTATATTAAAATTGTTTATACGGTTTAAGGAATTTATACTACTTAAAATCAACTTATCATCAATATATTTATGTATTTTTTAAAGCAACTCTCGCAATAGGAATGATTCCTGTATTATGGGGGATTTGAGACAACTACGTTGAGACAAACATACAAACAACGGACACAAAGAACTCCAGACTCGAGACAACTATTTGTAGATCACACAAATTTTTTTTCCAGTGCGTCAAGCGAGCCCACGACACTCGGCGTGGCGTAGTAGCGAAGCGACCACGTTAACCATTCCGCTATCCGTGCAGTCTATCCTCAAGGCATAGGCAGTGCGCCAGGCAGAACATCTATGAATGGAGATTTTATTTATTGAAGTTTGATAGTAATTACAGTACATAGCTTTAAATTTATTTGCTAAGGAAAAACAATAATGCACTGATATTGCCTCGACTACGGAGACTGGTTTATGTGAAATTAAACCTCCCACATCCCTAATAGATTACTACCCTATCCTATAGTAAAAGGATTTGTTCAGAGCTGTCAGTACGGTTCATCTTTGGCTTTTCTATTACTACCGTTAGAGACTCCTAACTGTTGTAGCAATTGGTAATGATACCTTCCTACTTCGTTGCAAGCTGCGGTAATCGTCTGAACCGTATGAACAATTGCTAATTTATGAATACTACTAATATTATAAGCGTGAAAGTTTGTGAGGATGTATGGATGGATGTTTGTTACTCTTTCACGCAAAAAGTACTGAACCGATTGCGATGAAAGTTGGTAATTAGATAACTGTAGACCTGGATTAACATATAGGCTACTTTTTATCCCGATATTTCCACCACGGAATCGGGACTTACGCGGGTGGAACCACGGGGCGCTGCTAGTATAATAATATAGACAATTAGTCGTCAGAAAAAGTAAAATTTATTTCTAATCATAGATTACCAACTTTTAAACTTTCGCGTTCTATGACATAATTATGTTTTTATACGGGAATGAACGCGATCACCTATTAAATATATTTTTTTATGGTATAGGGGGCAAAGGAGCAGACGGGTCACCTGATATTAAATGACTATCGCCGCCAATGGGCACCTGCAACTTAAGTGTCTGCCCTTAAGGTGGGAGTAGGGGAAGGGTGGAAAAGGGGGAGGGGAGGGGGGGGGAGACGCTTGAGGCCTCCGGTAACTTCACTCACTCGGCGAAAAGCAATGCAACATTGCTTCACTGCCGGTTTTCTGTGAGGCCGTGATATGACGCTGGTCGAGCAGGCCCATACGTTCCGAAGCACCCCTAAATTGCCTGACATTTGAATCATGTAGCACTGGCCGTGGTCACAGGCTGACTTCCCGTATAAACACATAACTATATCATAGCTTACCACTTTACGTTTGTGACTAAACAATATGGCGATTTTATAAGTAAGTAAAAGGTATAGTACATACTTAATTTAATATTGAATCGTTGTAAATATATTACAAATGTATATAAGATCTTACAAATGGAATTCAATAGAGACATTACAAAACACCCGCATATTAATGCTAGCGTTTACACTGATCGATAGAAATACGTGTAAACTAATATATTAACCTACTTACAACGACTGAAATAATGAAGAGACGAAGAGCTCACGAATTTTATTGCTTTGTCGTGTAACAAGATCAAAGAGTCACAGCAAAACGAAAGATATAGGTTATAAGAAATAGTAGAATGAAGTGTATGATATACATACAATAAATACCTGACCGTAATTTCGTGAATAGATTCGCGCGAGTCGAAATAAAGCGAGCCAATCAATATTAACACGCCGCAAACAGCGTAAATTGTTGCCTAATGCCATATACGCACACAAACATAACGGGCCGTCCGTGAACTAGCGCTTACACTAGCTAGGGTGTTCCATTTCTAATGTTGCCGTAAAATATTCTTCAGCGTCTTCTGAAATTCGTAGATATATAAAGTCAGTTGTTAAGTATATAGTTCAGTGATGTCTGTGTACTTAAACTTTATGCGTAGAATACATATAAATAATAAAATTACTGGGTTGGTCGCACTATTAACGTTTATAACAAGAAAAAAATTATATGAAAGACAGTAACGCTATGAATGAATAGGAACACAGGTGCATTATATCATTCTGTATGCATAGCGTATGGATTACATTTACACAAGAAGCACACGCACACAGGCTCGGTGCCCCGTGCCGGTACAAACGTATGCACACACACATCGCACCACGGCCGGCCTGTAATAACTCGGAACCACAATAAATCAATGTGATTAATGTCATTAAGCACTGTGTGCCGGCCTCTCTATATTCCGTCAATATGCACTGTTTTACGACATGCCACGCCACGATAATTAGTCAGCTTTGTTAGGACCGTTGACGAATGTTATGTCCGATACGAACGCTACGTAGAGAAATTAGAGCAATAAAAATATGTATACGAGCGCCGCTTGTGGTTTCAATGTACGAAGAAAACTACGTTGAGACACGAATGTGACATGTTAGATGAGATCAAAGAGATATAACGGAGCGTTCATAAACACGTCTCTCGCGCAAAAAATGATCTCTGCTATTTCTCAAACTGCGAACACAGTCGGCATGAGGAGATTGATAACTATTACCATTTCTTGGTCAGATTCCCGAGACGCATGTTTATCATACGTCCGGTTGATGGATAGGCCGTAATTATTACGATTAGAACGGCATCGCAAATCATGGGAACGGCGAGGACAGGCTGCACTAGTTGACATCGTTATCGCCGCTTCAGATCTCGATTGTTGGCTCTGGGACCATACAGTTGTGTTCGCTTCGTTCCGAACGCGCGTCCACTTTCATACTTTATTTCATCTCTTGTTCACGAATGACTAGAATCCGATGCGTGGTTACGCTGTTACGAATGTATGCAGTATCGATTCTGGCCCATTTAGATCGTTGATACCGCAATTTGCTGACGGACAAGACTCGCGCGTCGCTTGACTCTGAGTTGAAAGTAGGAATGTCTTGAGTTCTAAACGTGACTGTTCTACTGATTGCCCCAAATTGTTTCTGTATTAAGATAAACTTTAATGCAAGCCCAAATTTAGGCATAAATTTTCATTGTTTAAAACACAATTCTCTTTTATAATCTATTCCTTTATAGCCAAACAAAAACATATGATTAAAATTTCACAAAACGAATTGCTTGACTATTCGATAGTTCATTGGTTTTTTAAATATAACTACCGTATTGAACTTCGCAAAGCTGTTTGGTTACTAATAACTTGAATCGAAAACCTCTGTTATTAATCAACGTAACTTGTAGTTATTGGTAGGTAGGCGACAAAAATAGATCTTAGTTTATAACATTGCGTTGCGTTGAAGTGGGATGACCGTACTATTGTGGTGGCGACCAGGATGCCGATGACCATTCCGGTTGCACGCTTGCGCTGCAAAGTTCGCAATCAAATAAATATTTCGGCACAATTAAGAAAACGCCGACGAGGGTAGCACTCGTGACAATCGACTAACAGATCACTGTGGAGACGCCATTTGCTCTTTATTTATTTACTTGCACCATTTTAAGTCAATTAAATCATCTTTGAAGTTCAGTTTTTGTTTCGAATTTTGATAAAGCATAAAAGTATTGGGTTTTTTTTTGTTTCATATTGGTAGTGTTATTTCTTATTACATAGATTTTCTTGAAATTACTAAGAGTACGTGCAAGTAGATTCTATTGCAAAACATATCCTCACGTATTTGTTTATAATGATGTCTAGTTAAGACGTTTGATAGGAGGCGCTATCGACTCTATAGACTTCGAAGTGCGTGCTCTTCGCTCTGCCCACATCCGCTGAAGTATTTTGTTTATTGCTAATGCGATTTTATTTTTTATTGCTTTTTATTTATCTTTATTCAGCGATTGCGGTTTATTGTATTAAAATAAATAAGAATTCTTGACTTTTTAATTTTATTCGAGCCAAAGTACACGACAGTGCTGCGAGGAGAGAAAGAAATAAATTTTAATAAGCGTTTCTTTTTTAAGGCGTGATTCTTCAGTTAAGAACGATTTATTTTTTATATAAACTTGAAGATAAACCGTATTCATTAGAGATCGACTGGAAAGGGCTACAAATAAAAATAAACGTGGTCAAGTTGGTGTTGTCCCCGAGTTATTGTCGTTAATCAGCCCCTCTCTTGGAGGCATGTTGATTGGACCCCAAGCTCGGCGCGTATGGATGAGCGGCATTGTTCTCTTTATTAACATTTAGCTTAATTATACCGATCATATGCGTACATTCTTTGTGTTTATCTCTTTTCTCTGCAATGTATATTTCTTATATATTCTGGATTGGATTATCTTACATTCATTTGTACGGAGATTTTTCTCTCAAGACGTTGTAGAAAATTGAAACTTGTAGTTGAGTCTTTAGAAGGTACTTTTGAGAATAAGAATTGATACTTATACTTTTCTAGTTGTGTTGTAACGTAACTAACCCAACTCATTATTTTAAAAATATTCTTATCGAAATATATCCCTAAATATCTTATCTAAATATCTATAAGTACTCAGTAGTACATGAGTAAAACATATATGTATTGTAGCTAAATCGGATTGGTTATTAATTATGTATTCATCGAAATCACAAGGTGAAACTCATTGCTATAACGTAAGTATTAGCGTTGACATATTCGAGGCGTATTTCTACGAATTTGATCACGTCCATAGCTCCAATCGTGTGTTACCCTACGGAAGTACATAAATAATGTTTATCGATCGATCATCGGCGAGGTATCGTGACGCACTCGTTAGATTTATGCCTTCATTGTCAGCGCCGTAAACTAGATCTCCATAAAAAGGGACATTTCCTATTTAAAATTTATATTAAAAGACAATGGTTAACAAAAAGTGGGCGCCTCTTCGCGAAGCGGCCGGGCTGCTCGTGCGCACCACGGCGCCAACTGCCAAATCTCTATCGGACGCGCGTAAATTACGCCTTTTTACCTGGATTCCTGTTTTGACATATTTAAGGCATTAGTAATAATTATGAGTGCTCCGTCCGGCTCCGTAATGCCTGTGTGCGTGCCAGTGAGTTTTGACACTATCTTAATGACGGACGTCGGGTGACAATAAATATTGAATCGTTATCGCTTACCTATCCAAAGTTGCGTCACTTACCTTTAAATCCTAAAATAGACCTCCCAGTTTGTTGATTGCTGTCTGTTCTTTAGATCTCACTATTGTCTATAAAGTCTTAATAGCTGAAAACTGACTGATAGTAATAGCGTCCTAATTGCAAGTATTGGGGTGACTCGTGAGTTGCCAAGGGTCGGGCACATCTGTTGTATTTGTCCTCCTGCGCGATGCTCTGTAGTTAACGGACATAGTCCAATAGTTTTAATTGCAACCCGATATCTTAATTTCTATGTCATTGCAAAGAGTGCCAAAATTACTATTAGGACCTTTTCATTCTAATAAAGTTGGCACAGTGGGAAAATCTTTTAGTGGAATAACATTGAAAAGTTAGAATTGGGTCAAATCGAATGACGTATCAGACAAGCTGTCAAGTCTGCCAATCAATTTAAAACGAAAATTTTCAATGTAAGAAAAATCTGATACGTTGTTCTAACAAAAACTCGACACTAAAAAACTGGATATCCGAAAAACCGATCATGTGTTTCGGGTGGTATGAATAAATCAGATATACCGAGGCGACTGACGTAGGCGCCTGCTCGGGACGGGCGGATCTCCCCGCCGAGTTATAAAACCTCTCAAAAGGTGAACTGAAAGAATACTGCGTAAATATTAAGGGTTTACGATGGCTCATTCAGTCATTAGAGTTCGTCTTTTGTTTATAACCACGGCGTAGACTTGTCGCTATACCGAGATAAAATCTGTCTCGTTGGGTTGTCATTATTTATGTGAATTTTGACAGAACAGCACTATAGAGGCTCACACTAAAATGCTATTATTTATGGCGAGTGTAGTGTGCACGTAGTCATAAATTACTCGTCATCGTATTAAGACAAAAGCTAGTGTCGGTAAGGCGAGTGATTAGGGCACACCTCATTGTTCTGACGAATGCACTACTGATATAGCCGATATTTTTCCAGTTTTACGACTTCTATACGAGATTGCTTCGACCGTGACTATTAATACTTATGAAATGTGTTAGGGAAATATACGTTTCTCTATCATTGTGTATAAATAAAATTACGATAAATAAACATCGGAAAGCTTGGGACATGGCAGGCGGATATAAAATTTATAACCCTTAATAGGCTATGGAGAGAAGGGTGGATGAAATACGGTTAATGATAAATCCACAAATGAGATTTGCCGGACGTCTGGCCACTCAAAACTGGCGCTCTATTGTCACTGGATACTCTCACCTTGTATTACACAGATCAACTAAATACGGCGTGTTCATTCCAATATACATGATGATCAACAATTTTTAGTCGACAAGTAAAATATTATTTATTTTATTCCTAAATTAAATTATGTCATCGTATGGGTTAATTGAAATTCCGAAATAAAGAGAATGGTCAACGGTCGACGAATGATGAATCAACTGTTAAAAAAAAACACCTATACATACAATACAATCATAGATTTGACAGAAACAATGAACACCCAGAACGAAACCTTTAGGCCACCCAAATACTTATTCAAAGTAAATTAAAAATATTCATCGAACTAGGTCAGTGATTAGATTAAAAATGTGTTTTTTGTGACATATTAAGTAACAACAGTAAAAGTAGTAAGAGTATTCATAAATTATACACATTTTTTGTTACTTGCGAATCTAAAACCATTTTGCAGAAATAATTAAGGAATGGACATGCATGAATTGATGATGTATCATCATCTGCTGCTACTCCTGCTGAAAACGATGATGATGTTATAAATCATAGTCTTTTGACAGCGTTCACAGCTTCTACAATTTTGTTAGATGCCATGCCATGTACATACTTCATTGTATCTTAGTTTTATCGATATTTATTCTACCTACATGGTATTTGTTTTTCTCATCGGTAAAAAATCGAAAATTATTGACCCAACATAACTCGTTTTCGGTGTTATCCTTACACTGTACAAAATTAGAATCACTCTGTATCAGTGATAGCGGTGTAGGTGGTGATGATCCAGATGGACTCGGGTCAGCAGCTGCGCGGTAATTAAGAGGTGGCATGGAAGTGGCATGCGCCGGCGCACAATGCGGTTCAATTGAATGAGAATAATCTTTGCACCCACGCGTCTTTTGTGTGCGTGGGTGGACCGATGACCAGTGCGTGCACGGTCGCTAAGTTGCTCTATCTAGGATTATTATGGTGCTGAACATATAAGTTATTATAAATTTCAATATTAGGTAGGTACTGCATGTAGATTTATTTATATTTATAGCAATGTTTTTCAGATTTTTGTTCAAAATATGTAATCTACCAAATTCCCGGCCATAGGTAATCACTCTCACACTCACTCACTCACACACACAAAAATTTGTTAGTAAATTTATAATTAACGAATCGTTTCAAAAGTTTCGTAATTATTCTTTTCTATCTACCTATAAGAGTTATAAAAAAATGTTTAATTAAATCATACAGGTAAATTGAAATGAATAATCATATAGGAAAAAATTGTCTCACTTATGAACGTCGTTATTAATGTACACTTTATTACAAACAGTGTCAGCATAGTAAACCCGTTTGCTAAATGTTTGATTAGGTATTACCATGGATATAAGATCTCTATGGGTATTACACGAATTTAAATCGGCGCTAACAGAAAATTGATAATACAAACAAAATAGCGTTGTCAAATGCTACCTTTAACGACTGACATTTATCTCTAACATTTACATACTTAGTTATATTATATACATCATAGTTTATGTTCACATTTGAATTCAAATGTAAATGAATATTAGCTAGTAGGATCCACTAAAGTTAAACATTTGAGTTAATCATTTCAGGTGATATTTACGATAATACAACCTTCCAGTGGTATTCTCGTGATATGTCGATTTCACTCTGTCTTTTATTCAAATCGGCACAACAATTACATCGCGGAGTATTGGTGATATAAAACAGACTATTGCTGTCACGCTGTAAAATAATAATATAATACATTCTGTTACATATTCTTTGTAAAACCCCGGTGTACAAATTAAGTGTAATCTATCTATCTATTGCTGTTTTTGTTCTACTATGGGAGTATAGTTTTGTAAATAGTTTGCTTGCCACGTACCAAAATATTCCTAAAATGAGATTCCCATAGTAGAACAAAAACAATAACTCATTACGTCAAGCAAATCTTTTGAATCGATCCACATTGTTGGGTACATCGGGTTAGTAAGGAATAAATGTATTTAGGTTGAAATAGTTGTGTGTAAAAACACATAAACATAAATACGATGTAGTAAATATATGCACAAAATAGTAATCTGCATCGTCGCTATTGCTAAAGCTACTGAGATCAAGAAGTCAATAATGTTATGTGTTGAAATGATGAAATTGACTCGGTAGTTGCCAAAACCAATAACCGAGATCATTATTATTATTAGAGCCTGGGCTACGAACCGTTGTCGAACGACGCGTTGTCTATGACAGCATTACTTAAAAATATAGTTACCCCTTAACAGCCTAGCGACTTCTGAAGGATGATAAAAGATTTTGGGACTGTTAGATACTTTCTATTATTTTGGGTTGTGACAGCAGATTGAGGGTAAGAGAAGTTGCACACGAGTACAGAGAGTACTCTGTAATGGTTTTTTGATGCATAAATCAGTGCATAGATCAATGCATAAATCAGTGTGTGCAGTGAGTGCGACGCATTGAAGTAGTTGAAATGATCAGATTATATTCGGAGTTCTACCCTGAAACTACTGTGACGAGTCATTCGGGTTCAGCTTCATATGAATGCCCTTTGTTTAGAATGAGCACGACGTAAATAAGATATCGACATATATTCTTAAAAACTATACTCTGATCATTTCACCAGTTTTTCAGTATTTTGTAGGTTCATTCATGGTAAAATACACTCAATAATAAACAAAAACAAAATTTCTGGTAGATCACGACAAGTAGAGCATACTCCATGCGTGTTCTTCGCACAAAGCAAACAATTATTGCAAAAATTGCTTTAATGATAAATTGGTGACCATTTCTAATGGCCACGGGGCAATGAGTGATTCGACCCGGAATCGAACCCGAGCAGTCATAACGTCCTCGACATACAATGACGCTCACTTGATGATTTATATCTTAATTGTGTTCAATACAGACATTCCGTTGAAGGCGGTTTTTATATGATAGTCATAATTCTTTGTAACTCCGTTCATTCTGATATTCCTATAATTCAATTATGTTGGACGTCAATTCACCTGGTTGTCGTCTTATTTGTATATGGCTGACACGTTAGAAGACCAATATCCTAGATGAGTGCTTTGTTTTGTATTTCCTGTAGTAAAGAAAAATATAAATGATGGAACACTATGTATCTTCGTAAGTCTACGCGTTATTGCCGTTCTATATTATTTTCTTAATACCACTGAGGTGGACAAACCGTATGTACTGGATGGTATTCTAGCGCGTATAAATGTTCGTAATACTAGGTGTGGACGTAGCACATTACCGATCCTGTTTGTGCCTACAAGGGACTTTGTTGATCCTACTCCTTTCAAGAGCACAATTTTTTAATTTTATTTTCAATAATTTTCGATTTAGTCATGATCGTCCTAGCGTTTGTCCCGGTTGCATCTGACGACGCCTTGGGTCCACTTTTTCTCCTCCACTTCACATAATCTTCGTCATCCCGCGGAGTGAGTCCATTGGCACGCATATCATCCCTTACGACGTCAAGCCAGCACTTCTTGGGTCTTCCCCTCATCTCGGGGACTGGTGGAGGTGGCATGGCCAGCCATTTGTTCCCATCGTAGCCCGGCGGTTGCCGCAAAACGTGACCATATCGAAGGCGACCCTCTTGCGACTTATCTGCAATGTCACGGATATGAAAGCTACCGCGGATGTGGGATTTCCTTCTAATTTTAGATTTAGTAACAACTTTTTTTAAAATAAGTTAATGGTATTTTTAGCCTTTTTATCACAGAATATTATATCTTTTTGAATGAAACTTAACACTGAGAAAACAGACAGACACTAATTAAGTTATAATATAATCAAGTCAGACACTATCATTATCACGCTACAGCCACTTAGGACAATCAAAGTTCTTGGCCAAACGTGGCCATGGTTCTTAAAATTTGAGTCAAGCCCGCTAAATTACTGCTAAATGTGTCCACAGTGTTTGTTTGAGGAGGTAATAAACTAGAACAGTTTGACTTTAAAAACCTAACTGTCATAGATAGCAAAGGCTGGCTACGTCGGTTATAATGATTTTAAATCATATCACACAGAATACTATTTTCATACTTACGATTGTGTCCCGTAAAAAGTATAATGAGATAGCAGATAGTATTTTTACGCCAAAACCAATTTCAAAGAATTCAAAATGGTTTTCAAGATGCCAAGCTCACATTACAGTTATACAGTCGATAACAAACTCATTTGTATACGAGGGTCCCTATTCCTCCTTTCTACCATATTTTTAATACTTACTTATTTCTTTATACATATTTTCTTTAACGATATATCCTCTGTTTAAGAAAGCGTGTTAAAAAAAAAGAATGGTATAATATTTATTTTTTATATTATAGGGGGCAAACGAGCAGACGGATCACCTGATGGTAAGTGACTACCGTCGCCCATTGACACCTGCAACTCAAGAGTCACAAGTGCGTTGCCGGCCTTTGAGATAGGAGTACGCTCTTTTCTTGCCGAATGGTCCCGGCTCGCACGTACCTACAACATTTCGTAGTCAACTCACAAAATAATTAGTGGTATAGGTTAATATAAGCGCATTGAGGCATATTTTGCGAGAATATCAAATGTACTTTTTCAGATCGCTTATAAATGCCCCTCTTCTGCAATAATTTCTCTTGGGGTTTTTTCGACACCGCCACCAGGAGGTTCACCACGATCTACCGAACCATTTTATCAACAAATATGTTGGAATAGAAGTTAACGGCTCGCCTGATAGTAACCGGTTACCACCACCTATAAACAGATGTAATGTCAGTAGTGTCCCTAACGCACAGCCGACCATACATATCTACCTCCATGCTGCAATTCCACACGAACACCGTTTTACTAGTAGAAACACAAACCCTCCGTTTTTACTAGGTAGTAGTGTTGATGTTAACTGCGGTCTTATATAAGATAGGAGTATACCCACAGTATGACGACTCTAATTTGAGCCGAAATCTGCTGGTTGACAAAGGAGTTACGACCTCCTTCCATTAATACTAAACTCTTTATTTAATATACATTAATCATAAAAAAAATATGATAGCAACTTGTTCAGAATTATTGCGTATAAACAAACATATCCATAACTATAATAACTTTGATTTGGCTACCTTTTGCTTTACGCAGCATAAAACGTTCCCCAAAATATGTACAGAATTTAAACTGGAAAAGCCTACCAAATCATGTCATGTATGAAAAACTGCAAATAGATATTAGACGGCATTGTCAATAAAAGTTGTAAAGAAAACTAATAGTCGTGCTCTTTTGCTCCGTTACGACTATTTTACTGTTTTTTACGTCAAATCAGGGCTCACAAACTGTTGGACTACGCCGAGTTTTTATTACCTGTAGCTTTACTTCCGTGATTACTCTTTCAATGATTTTTTGTTTGCCGTTTGAGAATCTCGAATTGCTCAATTACAGTAACACTTAGTAGTTTTTATAGTTATTTTTTTATTATTTCATATAAATGTATATTTTAGTGTCAGTCATAAAATTTACTATCGTCCACGGTGAGAATTTTGTTTTTATTAAAATATTGTTGTACGTATTATGCAGCACCATGGATAAAAAAAAAGAATTATGTTAAGTCTTAGGATTAGAATTGGTTGATACGAAACTTTATGTTTTAAACTGACATAAAATAATGTTTTACCAGATAAACAACCCAGCTGAAAACTATACTCAGTATTTGTAGTATTTATGAAATTAATACTTGTAGTATTTTTATAAAAATAAGTTGAGAAAGCCTTAGCAAATATGCAAACACATATATGCATGTAAAATTATACAAAGTTTTTTTTCAGTATACACACCCCAACCAAGCTATGTAATAGAATTTGGCAATTGTTTTTAGAACATATTAAATTTTACCCGGTTTTCAAATATTTCGAGGCGTCTAATATATGTATTAAAAAAAAAACTATAAGGCGTCATCACTATTTCATATTCATCTCTATGAACATGTATTTTTTTTGCGTTTGTAAAACGATGTTGGAGGCCATTAAAGATAGGTATGGAAATATTCAATCTTCGTTTTAGCAAGTGTATTTTATATAACATTTTATATGATTTAACCAAAAGGAACTAAAGGGGCACAAATTCGAGAGGATTACTAACCACTGAAAAGTCCTACTATTCCTCTCGAAGTTCTCTAATAATATTAGCTTGATGGTACCATATTATTTCTTATGCTTGCCAATTGCAAAGTTTCGAATAGATAAATCTTTTAGACCAAAATCGACGGATGAGATTTGTTCGCATAGTTACATACACACACAGTGTAAAACTTGGAAATTGTGAAAAAAACTGCCGTATTTAAAAATTACTTTTAGTTATTAAGTTAGCTACAATGATATCTGGAATATGAATACTACACAAAAGATTACAAATATTCCAGTTTTGAGTTTAAAAACAGCTAAAATGTTGGCCACACCCGCTTTTGCCTGAGGCGAGTGGGGTTCCTTCATACTATCGATATCAATATGGGGGAGTAACTCTAATATTAAAGTTATTTATTGTAAATCGTTTCCTTAGCTTTTCCGCGATAGAACAATGTCTGCATTTCCGTTTCCCTTACGAACTGTTATTATGTGTGGCTCTCTCTACACTTTCAATAAGAGTATTAAAAGTAAGTATTGAAAAGGCAGACGGTACTTTTAAAAATGTAAATGAATATTACTGTTTAGTCATTGGTCTGACTTTAATAACTATTTTACTGGATGTTAAGTAATATTACGGTTTACGGTACAGCTCGTATGCAAAATAAATATTTTAGTACTACATTTTATGGAATTACACATTGGCAAGTAATTCTTGTCCTTACTGGTAGGCATGTTGGAGATGGTAACGAATTGCTTCACATATATTGTTTGATAATTTGTTTCAATCGTCGAGTCTAATGCCATCTACTAGACTATTTTTCTATCTTTCGAATACCAAAGTGTGTCATATAGAAAAAATCAATTACTGCTCGCAAGTTCTCGATCGTAGCTGTCAAATTAGAGAATAATGCACTTATTAATCCAAACTATCAGGTATTACTCGCTAATGCTTGAAGTCAGTCATAATTCCAGGTTGGCAAAACGTATAGAAATGCCTAAATAGTAGGATAGCAGACGGGTGTTATCAATTCAAAATAAGAACAACAGAACCTAATCTTCATGTTACTAGAACAAAATGGCGTTTTTAATGTGGTTTACTTGAAAGGATGTAATTCTGGGTAGACCTTAATAAATAGTTCTGGGGTAGGTATGACCACCCATGGATATCCCTATGGATCCACACTTGATAACAGGAGTTAATAGTACGTTTGTCCTCCATGACTGCAGTTTTTATTATAACAGAGTAGCCATATATTATGTAATATATTGACAAATGAAAGACTACTTATCATTAATTTGTACAAAAAGTCGATATTCAAACATAGTAATTGCATTATTGATGTTTCACATTAATGTGAGATATCAATAATATAGTTTATTACAGTATCGTTGCAGCGACAGTGAGCAGACGGTCGTAGCGGTGACAATGCAAACGCGAGGGGAGCATGTTTGCGCGTCGCGGTATGAATAAAGATATTCCCGTTATTTGTACTACAGATGTCATGTAATTTCATTGTGTCGTACAATATTTTGTGTAAACACGGGGAGACTCCGACTAGATAACATCTCGTAGATCCGGTGCACGTCCCGTTACCTTCAATACACATTTTTATGTCACAGGAAAAAAAAATTTTTGCTTTGCTAATAAGGGATTTATACGCGATTATTTGTGATGATATAAAAGAGATTAGCCCATGTTACCATAAATGCGTTAAAATTTGGGTCACACACAATACTTATAATAATTTTGACAACTTTGCTTTACCTATTTTATGCAATAATAGAATAAAAAGAACGGTTGTAACGCTTTTATTATTTTTAATGCTATTATGCGAGATAAGTATATTTATAAAACTAATATTGGAATTTTAAACTTATATTAGATAAATAAACCTCACTCTTTTTATCTTCTAGTTTTTACCGAAAATTTGTCTACAGTTATTGAATTTTGTAATTGAGTGTAAAGTGTAAAGAGAGGTTATCTAAAAACCGAAAGTTTGTGGTTATTCATTGTTGCTTGTCACTGTTAGCCTAGCTGACAACAATCGAGTGGATAAGTAATAAAGGGTTTCTACATTAGCGAGCCGAAAACAAATTTCCAACAATTATAAATTTTTGATTGTCAATTAAATTTTACTCATGCGCCATGCGTTAGGAAGCCTACATATATGTTGAATATTTTATCATCTGTCTATCTAACTCCTACTTTGAAGTAATAACTGAAGCTCAACTTAAATGGGCCTTAATACTTTCCGAAATAAAACCGTCTGAATTATTAACGCTCTGTTCCTGACGGTGTGAAATTTTCCAACCCACCGAAACATCGATATGGTGTTAATAAAATCATGTCAGTCATAGGCAATCGCGACAAGCAAACATGAGCCCTCCATTAAATGATAATCCTGCCAATTTATCGGCATAGCAAAAAATATACGGTATTGTGTTGCGACTTGTCGTACATGAAAATTATTTTATATAAACACATTCAGTATTCCGCCGCTCTCCGGCCTCGCTTACCGCTTGCAGATTACTCAGATGTTCCCCACTCGTCATCTGCTGACATATTTTTTAAAATGGGGTGACGTGTAATGGAATAATAATAAACAGGAATTTACTTTTTGGTCATCGCAGTGAATCAAAAACTGAAAGGGGTGTGAACATATTGCTCGTCGTAGATTGTTTTCATTGTCGTCCAACGGACCAATACTGTGTAATCAACGGTTGGATAAAATGAAATGGAATTCAGTCTGAGCTATTTGTCGCATGTTTGACAGCAATAACAGGGTTCGCCGCGCATTAAAGCCACCATATGTCGGTCATATCAAATTTATTTCTATTATTTTATTGGTTTGGTCGCCGATGATTGCCTTCATTACCTTTATTGGAAGTCACTGAGTGAATTTGAATTTATGGTCAGTGATATGGGTGATAGCTGAATGACTATAACAAAGTGAACGAAGTAATAATAGTAATAAATTGATTTCACGAGCCTCCACATATCGTTCACTCTTATTTCGATTAGAATCTTTGAGTATAAACGAGTCCAAATTGAATAATACACATAGATACATGTTTATAATTTACATTTGGTATCATGTTTTCATGTCAAAAGATATTCGGTGCACAGGATCAATGTGTAACGATATTAAGATGAGTACAATAGCTCCCTCAACTGTATGGGCTTAAAATCATCCATTTAAATAACGTTTTTAAATAAATACTGCGTAGATAATAGGAACAATGCAATATTTTGTCAACTGCCAAGTCCGGGCCGAGAGAGTGCATCACTGCGTGAAGCGGAAAATCCTCGGGACATTTGAGGACACTTTTTGTGGGATAATATCCGCACGACATTGTCAACCAGCTATTTAATACATCAAGTAACACAATACTTTAAATACGGCTAGATTTGTGCAAAATGTGAAATTGTTCCACACACTGATTTTCTATTAGTCGATTGGATTAATTTCTCTCTGTATCAGCCGAAAGCCAGGAATTATCGTAAGCTCGGTTGTCGCAATAGAACGTAACTTAACTTTATTATATATATTCCAGAATAAGTAACTTACAGACACTAGGTTGAGCTGTCTTATAAAACATATTTTTATCTATCATTACCATTAACCTGTCAGACATTAAAAGTTTAAGTCACTCTTAAATTGTTAGTTAAGGTGATAAAATTATAGATTTTAATTTTTTATTCTAAGTTCTTCGTAAGAAGTTTCCACCCTCATACATTTAGTAAATTAAAAGGCTGCTGAATCCCGATGGCAGTTATTCTCTATTGAGACGCAATAAAACAAGATATGACAAAAATATCCGATTTCATAAAGCTTTAGTTTCGTAACGCGTAATATTATATTATTTAAGGGACATTATTCCGTCTTTTGTTTGTGGTTCCTTTCCATGTTTTATGTCACCAAATGAATCGATCCTCACTATGTGAAATTTATCATCGTTGATATTACACAGGTACATTTTGAAAAATAAATCACATTTTTTTATTAATTCTAAATAATGAGAGTATACTGTGATGATGCTATAAACAAAAGTAAGATATGTAGGACTTGCTGTACGAAATATTAGTTTGAAATATAGACGGGTTCTTTTCAGCTAATTGACCGTGTTTGGAAATAATTTTCATTTCAATGTTTTTAGGTCGATCGGAATAGAAGTGATGGTTTTCTAAATGTCCGTAGGCAGTTGAAAATGGACCATGGGTTCATAGTGCGGTAACCGTAGTGTTTAGTTAGAGAATCGAAGTTGCCGATTTATTCTAGTTTTCTACTGAAGCGAGAATGACCCGCTCTTTTCCGAATGTTCCTCTAGTTAGCAGAGAATACAGTAAAGTAACGTCTCTGGGTTGATTCAGAGCAGTGGAATAGCTCTGGGACAGACTTTCGTTTTGCCAAACACTAACACGGAAATAACTTTTTAAATAATATCTAGTACGGGCGAGCGGATTCAAGGTGTCTAGACACAGATAGTCTGAATTATATTATAATTATATAAGCGGGAATTAACTCGATCATGTATTTAAAAGCTTATACTTTTTATTTAATAAATCGTGTGTTAATTCCCGTAACTTAAGTTTATAAGTTAGTATAGTCTGGATTCGCTTGAAGGCAGTGGATTCAGTTTGGTACAGACTCTATCTGGCTAATTCGATTCTTAGTACAACCGACAACACAAGGGCACGTACGCGCTTCAGGGCTGCAAGGAAGACAACATCTAGATGGCTAGGTGGTAGTGACCAGCTCATAAACTTACTTAAGATTCAGAGAGAGGAAAGCAGGGTTTTCGTTGTTTTAGGTTTAGGAGATACAAGAAATGGTGGTTAAGAACTGCTCGAGCCTCGAGCTCATATTTAACAGCTAAGTAGGATAGGAAAATAACTAAGATCTAGTTTTAAAAAACTCAATTGCCACACAGGCACACTGGTCGTGGGTACATAGACGGAAAGCAGTTGTTGGAGCCTATAAAACCACAACGCAAATGCAAAATTAGTGGTATTTTTTGCACGTTACCGACTCAATTTACACTTTATCATACTGCACTCGCAGGCAAACTACACTACGTTAGGAGTAAGTTCTGATCTTTAAAATAAAATAAATAATAAATATATATATATATAGGTAAATACATTTGAATAAACACTATGGCCTTTAAACAATAAAAATTAGTCTGAAAATTAGAAAGTACAGAATTTATTTTTAAAATTTACTACAACTTTACATTTGGACAATAGTCATGCTGTGTGTATAGCGTTTGTTTGTAAGCAGGTACTTGTACGTAATATGACAAGAGAAATTATTGGTAAGGAGGGCTGAACTCAATGAAAAGGAAATATCACGACAATTATGAAGCATTAGTGCGGTTGACAATGGTGACATAGTTTTTGTGAAGCTTTCATGTGAGCCTTTCATACAAACGCACAATACATCCTTCGTTCGACGTCGGGACGTTTAATTAATTATAGACTGTACAATAGCAGTGTTTAGTCTTTTAAAGCTAGATTAATCAATAATTCTACAGCTTTAAAGGAACAATACCAGATTATTTATTGTACAGTTCAGGAGGAATCTTATGATTATAATACATACTTGCTGTTTTAGGAGATGTTACATAACACTTTTTTGTACAAACAAAGTGGCCAATAAGCGCACGGCAAGAGGTTACCGGTGCGATGGCTGAACTTGTTTTATTTGTATTTTTGAAACAATCACTTTCTCCTTGTATGATGTCAAAACTGACACGACTTGTAATATGGGATATGTAATTTTCTGGATCATCGAGCTTGTGTGTTATTTTTAAGAAAAAAAGAATAGATTAAACTGTGTGTAATAATCGCGGTGCGAGGTAGTGAGTAAATGCATGAAAATTCTCGCATGTCTCGATCGCTAATGGTATAGGTGGAGATATAGCGCTTGCTTGTTAGTTTGGCTCTTACAACTTGTTATAAGGGCGGTGTAAACACGCGTGACGGGCCGATATCACGTCATCGCGCACGCGAACGCGCGATGGATTCGCTCTCCTCATCCCTATAATACAATTATAAATGCGAAACTTTGTGTTTGTTTATTTGTCAGTAAATCACGCGAATGGAGACGATTTCGCAAGTACCTTGTACAGAGATACTTGGTTTTGGACAGCCGTGATCAGTCTTTTAAAGTAGCGGGGTCAGCTATTAGTTTCTTTAAGCAGGAAATTTTTATACAGCATTTTAACTTTGTAACGCAATGCAAGTTTTTTGCTCAAATCGGAAACACCTTTATCGTACAGAAGACTATAGTTCCAAGGTTAGGCTAGTGGTAGTAACATCTTCAGGAGGCGGCGTGCCTGGCCACCAGAGAAGTCTCTCTGGTGGTCGGGCGCATCGAGGCGCTGGGTTTGCGGGTGGTCCTGGATAAGACGGAGGCCCTTTTATTTCATGGGCCCCGTCGTGGTCCACCCCCTGGCGCCTCTATCGAGGTCAACTCGGTCCTCGTACCGGTTCAGGCCCACATAAAATATCTGGGCCTGATCCTCGACGGTAGGTGGCGCTTCGACGAGCACTTCCTACAGCTTGCTCCAAGGCTGGTCGGCGCTGCATCCGCCCTTGGGCGACTCTTGCCCAATTCCGGCGGACCCAGCGTCGCTACGAGACGGCTGTACACGGGGGTTATCCGGTCAATGGCACTGTACGGTGCACCGGTGTGGGCGGAGGCTCTGACCGCCCAGAATAGGGCGCGCCTCTGGCGCCGTCAGAGGGTTATGGCGGTTAGAGCCATACGCGGATACCACACCGTGTCAACGGAGGCGACGTGCGCGTTGGCCGGGACTCCCCCGTGGGATTTGGAAGCGGAAGTGCTCGCCGAAGTATATCGGCGAACGGCTGAGTTCCGGGCGGGAAGCGGCAGTCGGCCCCCGCCCGAAGAGGTACGCGAATGGCGTGAGGCCGCTCGCTGAGCCACCATGGCTCGTTGGTCGTCCCGGCTGAAGGCTCCACGTGCTGGCTTTGCCGCCGTGGAGGCGCTCCAGCCGGTCATCAGGCAGCATCAGGCAGGGCGGCAGCACGGGACCCTTTCCTTCCGACTGACGCAGGTTCTTTCCGGGCACGGCTGCTTCGGGAAGTACCTGCACTCGGTCGCTAGGAGAGAATTGAGTCCCGCCTGTCACCACTGCGACTGCAGTGAGGACTCGGCTCAGCACACGCTGGCGGTTTGCTCCGCCTGGGCGACGCAGCGTCAGGCCCTCACTGCAGTCATCAGAGGGGATCTCTCGATACCGGCCGTCATACGTTCCATGGCCGGTAGCGACAGGAATTTTACCGCGGTCGCGACCTTCTGTGAGGACGTCATCTCGCAGAAGGAGGCGGCGGAACGGGTCCGGGAGGACGATCTCCACTCGGACTTAATTCGCCGCCGGCGAACCGGGCGGCGGAGGCGCGCTTTCCAGCGCCTCATGCCGCCCTGAGTGTGGCCGCGGGTGGTCGGGACGGGTTTTCCCTTCCACCCGCTATAGTGGCCCCCCGCGAGAAGGCGGCGTCCGCGTGTGCCTGGACGTCGCCTAATTGAGAGGTTGTTACCCGAAGGTGGTGCCAGCGCTTTTGCGGGCAGGCGCTTGGGGGGGCCCGGATGTCTTAATAAAAGCTGTTCCTGGATCCCTCCTAATTTAGGCGCAGTACGGCACACCGTGTGGTTTTAGTCGGTTCGATTCCGACACACCGCCCCACCGAAAACCCCGGTGGGGTGACGGCCCGAGGGGGTTTCCACACGCACAAAAAAAAAAGTGGTAGTAACATCGCTAGTATACAACTACAATTTAGAAAATAGAAATCGGTAACATCAGGTGGGTAATGCATTAATTTTCCATATTTTTATCAAAAAAGCAATTAATTCGGTCTATAACAGTATCATGTAAGACAACAAAAACACACATACAACATTATATGGAGGAACAGAAACTTTGTTATTAATTAAGTAGAAAATATGAACTTTTCAAAAGAAGGTAGTTAAATACGTACGTTTAATGGTAGTAAAAATATATATGCAAATAAAATTAATTTGTTTAGACAAGCTCTCGTAAAATGCGGTTGGTTAATTGTTTTGGCTTGTGGGTCAGGCTTTGAAAAATAATAATAATTATTATAACTAATTAAAAGCCTTCTCAAGAAAAATAAACAAAAAAAAATCTTTGTTTCTTTATCTTAAGCAATCATAAAAAAATAAAATATCAAGAATGAATAAATTGAAGACAGGTTTAGATCCTTGTTTATCCAAACCAACCAATATTTAAGAAAATGCTAATCTAGACCTATGGATATTATCTACTTAAGAGTTAATTGAAGTAATTAATTTATTATAATTATAATTAATTGCGGTGCAAGTTGAATAAGCCCACACAAACGCAGCATAAGAAGCGTGCACAGAAATGGTTCCTAGCGTGTATTCTGCAGAATGCTAAAAATTACGAAAAAAATCGATATTTATATAGGTGAGGTACTTAGTTGCGTGCAGAGGCTGCGTGCGGCGGCCACATTCGACTTCGTGCATCACATCGCCACCCTAATTAATATAAGATCTCAATTAAATTGCGACACATAACGAGGAGCGGAATTTTTACACACACGCTCAATATATGGCAGACGTTTTGTCTCAGAATAAGGCAATATCCACTCAGAATCTGAGAACTCGTTTGTCTGTGTCCAACATGCAAGTAAACACAAATAGAATAAAATGTAATTTAAAATTTTATGATCCTACGATAAAGCTGTGAAAGTATTATCTCGTTTTAATCAAGATTAATTAATATGTTCTTTTAGTTTTTATTTTCATAAATAATGGCCATACCTATAGATAAACTGAAAGACACGTACCTACAGATCGTAACAGGAGTTAGAAGAATTATTAGTTAAGTATGTATGTGTATACATTGATTTTGTGAAAATCTGATTAAATTTGAGTATGGTCTTCAACTACCTGTAGATAGATATGTGGTAATTACAGAGTCTTGTAAACGTAGGTACGGCTAATGTTTTTTCTCCTAAGCGTACGTCTATAACTTACTAATTATACTAAAAGAGACCGCACATTAATTTCCAAAAGCGCTTAATTGACATCGTTTTTATTATGACTGAACAAATAAAATATTCTGGGTCTGAGTTATAAATGTTGAATTTTCCCTTTAATGGTATACACTGTTAGTTTATTCGGGACCGCTGGTGCTCGACGTTCGAGGCAAGGTCCTGACCAAGTTTTGAATCGTAATAATTTGGGCTCAGATTACCGGCGCTGATAGCGCGTCATCTCACCTCTTACCAGGGACGAATTCCGTTTGGATTAAATATTTATTTAGAAATAACCGAATAAATTAAACAGTAATAATAATTTATCTTTTTATGTAGTTTAATTGCTAACCCAAATATAAAAAAATAGGCAGTCATGGGACTGCCGGCAGAAGTAAAAACTTAAACGAAACGACGAACTTAAAACGTCACATTAGCAGGTTGGTGACATTAATTAATAAGGAGCTGACAGAACTCAGTGTTTAGATTAGCGCCCTCTAGTGAATCTATATATGTATTATTAGCGTGACGATCACAAGTTCATTGCTTATTTCCCCATAGCAAAAGTGCACAAACGTGCCTACAGAAGTTTTCACATCAATTATCTATAGAAAAGATAGTATGTTATATTACAAAAAGTTCCGAACACGGTACTACGTTGATCAGGATTACGCAGCGGTTATGTCGGACAAACAGAAAAAACTTTAGCATAAGCGTCGAACATAACAGAATATATCTGTGTTAGTCCATAGGGACAGAATATGATTATGAAGTGATTGAAGAGTTTGGACTGATTCTAACAATTGTGTTCGTAGGTACAAGTTACTAGTTTATTAGCCTCGTTGTTTCTTTATGTACCTAAGACAATGTTAGTATTTTAGTTTAAGCTTTGTGATAACATCCAAGTGCACACCTGTATTGCCAATGGTAGAAGGCCACACGCGGTCGGTACGCGGGGCGAGCGGGTCAGCGCGGAGGTGAAGGCATCCGGGGAGGGGCGCGGTTTCATTCATGTTGTTAGATGGGACCGCTCATAACTTAACTTTTAATTTATGCGTCTCCACTTACAATCCAGTTTTGGTGCAGCCTTCCTCGTAACACATTCATTTCACCTGTAAACTTTGATAAACATAACTACCTATTTGTTTTCTGCACATAGTATACTTATTCAATAATAATAACGTTACACATTTTATAATCATTTATTTAATTGTCGTTCATTTTTCATCTAGCCAGATGAGCTGAATGAAATCAATGTTGGCAAAAGCCCTACCTATAAGAAATCAAAATTAAAGAAAAATCTTTTACACATTATTTTGTGTAAGATTTTTAAATTCCGATTTCTTGTTTTTGATTGTTTTTTTTTTAATCTTTATTTACGGAGCTTAGCCACAATTATGACTATGTCACTCCGTTTTTTGATTATTCATTATTTAATAAAATACTAGAGATCGTGTGGTGGTCGAATTTCGACCATGGTTTTTTTAAAGGCGAGTATAACTTGAGCTGTCATTGTATAGACTTAGTTACCATGACAGGTCAAGGCATATACTGAACGCGTGTAATTTCATTAAGTCGTTTTCACGTAATTTTTAAAGTTTTAAGACATATTTTTGCTTAAAAATTTTAGCTTTCTGCACTTCTTCTATATATAAACTGTAAATATTCCAAAATTCACGTCACTACAAAGGATTCTCTTTACGTATTAATATAATGACAAGTCATTTGAACAACACAAATAAATCCTATGTAATCTTGCTAATTATTATAAAGGCGAATGTTTGTGTTGATGTATGGATGTTAGGATATTTGTTACTCTTTCACGCAAAAACGGCTGAACGAATCTAGATGAAATTTAGCACAGAGATAGATAATAGTCTGAAAAAGCACATAGACTACTTTTTATTCCGGAAAACTGTACTGTTCCTTTGGGATAGATTTCAGAAAAAGTCGCGGGCAACAGCTAGTATTATAAATGCGAGAGTGAGTTTGTTTGTTTGTTACGCTTTAACGCCTTAACTAGTCAACCGATCATCATGAAATTTTGCATACAGTACGGGGTAATGAAAAGGACATAGGTTACTATCAGCTAGAAAAACCACTGTAACCAGCAAAATAACTTTTACGCGAACGAAGACGCGGGGAAAAGTTTGTTATTAATAATCTTGTTGACCCTAAAAACTAATAGCTTGTGTGTTGTGAAAAATATGTGAGCGAGTGTGTTTTTGTAGTAATGTATGTATGTGATGTCTGCTTATGTGTGTACGATTGAGAGTGGGTATCAAATGGGAATGTTGAGTAATGTTTCCGTATCAGCACTTTAAAGTTTAAAGCCAATTTTGTGTATTGTTGGGAGAATATTTTTTTTTTTTTTGACGAACTCTTTTGGATACTCACTATATTTAGAACATAACCCATTTCAAAGTATATCGCGACTATCGTTTCTTGTTTCCTTTAGATCTAATATGAATATATTTTAAAATATTTGCTATTTATTTATTTTAATTGTAAGTATAGTAAATATGTTTTTAAAGATCTGCACCGAGAACCACTCTTTTGAATTACTATGTTAAGTTTAAAAGCAATTTAATTTACCAGACACTGTAAATAAAATACAATCACTTTGGTAGTGTATTTTTTGAGTTCGATGTGAACCTGATTTAACACGGAACGTCTTGTCGATTTCAATGATTTAACTTATTTACTTCTTTGCACGGGCTTTTTTTGAACAAATTCTTGCTTTATTTATCTATAAAAATAAAGGATTTGTTCACAAAAATTGTTCAAATTTTCAGTTTAAATACGTGATTTGATCATAACACTAAAAAGACGTTGACATGGCTCTCAAATATGACAACATCTTCTGTACATATCTACATTCATGTCAAATTTATACAGGTACTAGCAGCGCCCTGCGGTTTCACCCGCGTAAGTCCCGATCCCGTATGAATATCGGGATAAAAAGTACCTTATCTGTTAATCCAGGTCTCCAGCTATCTACATACCAAGTTTCATCGTAATCGTTTCAGAGGTTTTGGCGTAAAGGGTAACAAACATCCATACATACAAACATCCATACATCCTCACAAACTTTCACGTTTATAATATTATCTAGTAGGATAGGATTAAGTAAACATATAAATATTGTAGCTTGTTTATTGATACCAGGGCATTGTAAGTCCTGCATCCACAAAGAGAAGTATAAGACCCTAACAAGAAGTACTTACCTATAATTTTATGCCAGTTCACAATTACATAAAATAGTGTAAAGGCCCTTAGTGTAAATAACAACGCGTGTTCAACTGTCCATTCATAAGATAGTCTTATAAAAGATAAATATTCAGTTTGTAAGGTAACAATGAAACTACGAAAATATCAGATTTCTTTCCAATCGTCAAAAGCGCTCGTTGAGTTGTCGGCCGTTGCGTCGCTACAAGTTTGATTCAAAGGTTTTTTCTTTGATATTTATGTTTGTCTTTAATTTTTACTCCTTCGCCGCTGTCCATTTAATATCGGACGGGACAGTGTTAACGATCACTATATAACATTTTATTTGAACGCATCTCGCCTTGCTTTTTGTGTATTCAACACATCGTTGATTTCACCTTTTATTAATCACTTGTGAGTAATATCTGTATACTTTATATACACCTATGTATGTATGTGTATACCCAGCACTACAGTATGTAGTTTATGGTGGATACTTTAAGACTGCTAAATAATTTACTGAATGAAATCGAATGTAACATTAATCAGATTAAGGGTCCGAACAAGAGTATCTAGCGGTAAAGAACTATGTCGTCACAGATTGATATATTATGTAGATATAAGACTTTTAATGAAATTTTAACCTACTCAGAAAGGACGCCCTTTGAAAAAAAAACTGAAAAGGTTATGTAAAAAACACAAAGAAACATTTACATATATGTATGTACATATTATACATAAGGACATGAAAATGTAGATGTTGGAACATAACATTCTCGTAAGATGTTTATTGATCAGTAATAATATAAATTAATTTGATTTAAAAGCTAGGCACGTTCTTGAAACAGATAAACAATTATTCTACAACAGATCGTATTTAATACTGAGTTTATTTAAACTGGATCTACCGCCTACGCCAATAAACAATTTCCATCTTAATTAATGACATACTTGCTTGCTTCCATATTCATATAAAACTGTCTTAATGTCTTAAATTAATATTGTGAAGTGAGTAAACATTCTACCGCGTGGGCCGTCAAACTCTTACGAGAATCGGGTATTATAAAAATAGGTTAACTTTTTCCTATTAATGAGGAAGGTATTTTATCTAAATATGTCTATAAACAACATACACAGCAGTGAAGATCCGCGATTAACCACTTCCAAAGTTCAAGTGGAGGCAATAAATCATTGCAGAGAAACATAAAAGTAGCAGCAACAAAGGTCGCGAAGATTTCTGCGAGCTATCTCAGAGGAGCGCGCTTTTGTGTAGGCCGATACGCGCACCGGACACCAGCCGCTCGCCCGCGCGGCCGCTTGCCGCACCGCAACGCGCCGACCGGCGACGTCTACACACATTAAATATATCCATTTAATGATTACAATTTCTCGTTATAATTTATTTAGGACGAAGCATAACAAGTTTTCGAATCAAATATGTCGCCCATAAAGATGCAGACTCGAGGGTTGGACCCTGAAACTTGTTAATTCTACAATGATCTTTTGTCCGATGCGACTCGACGATGAAATGGTCTCTCGTATCATGGATGTAAGAATTAAAACCGGTCGTTACGTCTCAGACTAGAATGATCGTTTTGAACGACTCGACCGCGGCTTGCCGGGAGTTAAAGGGTTTCATGAGCGTGTGCCAACGATAAATGAAATATTTCTTCTTAGGAATAAATTAAAGTCTATAATCCAATTCCAGGTTGTACGGCGTAAGACACTTTCTTATGGAGTTCTTAGAGGGGAACGGATAGATCGAGATCGGCCGGAGAGTGTGAATGAGAGCATTACGATCAAAAAGGGAGGGGGAGGGTGAGGAGAGTGAAGAGGCTGTTGGATAATTCTTTATTCTTTATGAATATGTGAGCTCGTTATCTGTGGGCTGACGTGGCTCGAGACATTTGCGGCGGGTGTGTGCGGTGCGGTGTGGCGCACACTGGCTCTGTGCGTGTGCCGCGGGCGCGGGCCCAGTGCTGCCACTAAATAATACATAGGTATCGACAGCGCCGTCTGCGAGGAGCGGCGGGTACACGACCGGATCAACATACGGCATCGACGCCAGATTGAACGATAGTTCCCGAGAAACTGGTTATCGTTATGGGGCGACTGGCGGATGAAATTTATTGGCAGCGCGTTGGAGAAATGTAGCGAGCGGAAGGGGCTTGCGATTTTAATTAGGTAATGAATGTCGATGCAGATCTGCATATCGATTTAACGGCTAGATTTATCCCTTCGTTCCATGTCAGTGTTTCAAACCTTTACTTAATCCCAAATTTAACGATTTTCACGAATAGATAAATCAACTTATCTTTCATTGTAGATGTTCCAGCGAATAGTATTCAGATATTTTTATCTGCTGCAGATAGATATTGGAAATATTTATACCTAATATTCAGGCTCAGTCTATTGTTAAAAGTTTACCACTGACAATAAACACAGACAAGACAAGAGTTGCCATCCTTAATTCTGTCCTAGAGCCTTACCTTTTAAACGCGGTAATGTTTATGGCAATAGATATAGGACGTACGAGTCAGCTTGTAGTACTGGGGAAGTACCTCCATGCTCGTATAAGACCGTGGTTCAACAGCACTAGCAGTAATGGTAGTACTACTCGTGAGTAGGTGCGTCAGCTTTGAATGGAAAGTTAGGGTACCCATTGCAAGGGCAAGGGCACAATAGTCGTTCTCTTCCTATTTTAAGCGCAGTTTGGCACACCGTGTGGTTTGAGTCGGTTCGATTCCGACACACGACCAAAAACCCGTGAATGTTTCCACAGGTACATTTTTACAAAAACTGTCATCATGCAAGAAGTGTTGCTGCTAATGAGTAGGATTAGGTATTCAAGTCCCTGCAGATGGAGAGAAGAGTTACAAATTTACCAATTTCTGCAGTACAATAGGACCAGAGGTGACATAAGTCCGCCGACAGCGTAGGTCTTTGCGTGTCAGACCAATTGGTCGATAAAATGATACCCCCTCTTATATATGTAGGTAGGAAAACAAGTCTGCACACTACTAAATTTGAAAGATCTATTATAAGCTGCGTACAACAGATAAAACCTTATTAAATTTTATCAACGTTTCCTATTATGCTAATGGATAAAAATAAAGCACAACACAAACTGCCTATAGAGAAACAATATTCAAATCGGAGGGTTAAAAATAGCCGTTTTAACTTTGTGATGCTACATATATTCTTTGCAATTTGTTTCTCCTGAGGATTCAAATGATAAAAATAAATGGAACAAAAGTATGAAAGGGGATCTTTTGGACGGCACATTTCTCTTCGAAATTGACGTTTTTCAGAAGCGGCCGGTTTTTAACGTTTTAATTAGGGGCGCACATTACGGCACGCCATCACGTTCGCCCCTCGCTCTTTGCCTCACATTTTTGTATATTTCCGTCTATTTAGGGAAAATTTTATTTTTCGACCACTGTGGGCTATTTTTGTGACGCGTGCAGCCGGCCCGCGGTCTCCTTGTTAAATCTCTGTGGGAAACTTGTACAACACTGTTGCTAATCTTCGGCTAAAGACTTTAATTTCTACAATATACAAATTGTATCATTAAGCGTTTGAATTTCGAATCTATTTGACTAATTTGAACTAATTTAATTGTTTTTAATTTACTTATCAGAAAGTGCAGTAGGTAATAACTTAAGACGGCCACTGACTGGCAAATTTGCTATCCCCATTAGTTATAGTATATGTCTTGTCTGCTATGGTACTAATACCTAATCTTGTAATAGCTAACTATGCAAGTAAAAGTCATTTTTTGTTAAATATACAAAAAGGTTCTAATATTAAGGGGTTAAAAACATTTTAACCTCTATGTACAGTGTGTACCCTGCCAACTGAGTCACTTTGGTAATAGCGGTTATTGTGAAATTACCTTTCAAAAGTTAGTGATGTTGGATGCCTTTGGCTTTGAAACTGAGAAGCTGTGCGATAATTTAAACACGCAATAATATTAATCTGTTATATAATGTCACATCGAATACCTTCCAAGTTCACAATCTACTCGTGTCTGTTTGTGAGCTTGTTATAAAATTAAAAGGCAAAAAATATTGACCTGACTTAACGACGTAAATAATCATGATACCTACATGATGATTGTTCGTACCGTTGTTGATCACTATGCATCGATCAGTCATCACACCTCTTGGGATATTATCTAAAGTACAATAACCAGCCAGGAGTAAAAAATACGTGTTAAAGATCCTTGATACTTAATTTTTTTTTAATCACGTGAAGAAAAAACAAATCATTGCAGCCTTGATGGCAATCTGAAATGTAAAGAATGAAAAAAATTATTATAGCCTCATATGTAAATGACAGTCTGTTGTGTCTTAAATCTGGTATTAAGAAGATAGGGTACATCAGATTTCTGGGCTATTCGGAGCCGCCTGTTTGGTGTAATACTTACAGAAGATCACGGTTAGGCAATAGAACTGTGCTAGAGGTATCTACCGGCGAGTAGCAGCATAAGAGCTCAAAGTGGTGTTGCAAGTGTTTATAGGTATTGATAACCGCTTACCAACAAGCGGTCCGCTTGCTTGTTTGCCATCTTAGTGGTATGAAAAAAAATACGCACTATAAAGTCGAGGAACAATTCAAGTTCAGAATAAGCCAGCATACCAAGATCAACATTGCTTCCAAACATACTATTTAACGCAACACACAGGAAACGTATCCGTGATGGATCGTGTCGACGAGTGACACTTTCCTTGTGTTTTGTAAAAAATAAGTCCGATTCTTTCAAAACGTGCACTTGAGATCTCGTCACTCTTCACCCAAACCATAAAACAAGCTGTCTCGGTTTCATTAAATCGGTTTTCCTTTAGTGACATCATTCCTAATGTATCTATGTATGCTTATGGATATGTGCGGAGCCTACCCTTTCAAGACTGCCCTCTGGGAATTCCAAAATAGAAAAAGTCGTATGATTTTCTATCATTTTTATACCGGCAAAGGGAAATACCACGGCCTCGTGCAATCTCATCATTCAATATTAGAGACACAAGGTCAGATGCCGCGTCAATGGTCATAAAATTAGAATAATCTTTGGTTGCAAATCAAACCATAGGACCGACATTGGACCGACATTGGACCGAAAACATGGTTTCTTAAAAATTATGCTGTCGCATATTCTATTGAATGACTATTACTACACAGCTACACACATGATTTTAAGTTTGTTGTTTGTTTTTTTAATTTGAGAACTGAGGTAAGACATTACATTCAACATTTTCGTCGTAATTTGGATGAGTATATTCGTGAATTAAATTAAACTGTACCAATTACTTATTAGGTTTTATAAAAACTGTAGGCTATACTAATGTTAGCTTTGTGTTTATTTTTATTTTCTTTAATTTTTTTGTTTTTTGTTTCTAAATTATTTTAAATTTTCACTAATATATTGTAACATTAATACCTGTTATCTAACCTGTGTTAATACTAAAATCCGAATGTTTTCTATACATGTGGTGTTTGCCGATTGATATTGTACACCCATACCTTATTTATCATGCATGTATTATTTGTAAGAAATGTGTAACCATTGTAGGCGAACCTATAAATAAATAAATAAATATATACCTAGTAAAGTATTTTACACTCTTGTTTACACTTAGACTTTATTATTGAGTTCCTGGCTATATTTTTATTACGAGGCACGCTATTACGCATTACGCTATTTGATCCAACCTTCTTGAAATCATACTTTGTTTAGTCATAAAATACAGCCAAGAACCACTAACACTGTGTCTGACTGTGTCTATAATCTCCCTACACGACGTCTGTATTATGTGTATGTAAAGCTATGTCGATATTGCGAGTCGCATCACGTCACTCACGTCACGTCATTTGTCGTCGTTAGCGATGACGCATGGCGGCGCTGACCCCGGCGCTGACCCGCTCCATCACTCTTCTATCAACACAGCGATGACGTCATCCCTGACTTGTAACATCCACTACGCGGGTGTCACTTTTGTCTTTGAAACAAAACCTATTTTCAAATTACCTTTTTTCACTTTTAGAAGATGAAATATCGAGACAATATAGATAAGTCAAGGTCAAATACATATGTATTTATCTAAACAGCAACAAACACCACGATAGGCATTTCTCCTTGTAGAGTTCTACAGCTCTCTAACTTGTACACGCAGCTGTGCGTTTTTTCGTTATATACTATTCATACATCATCCATTTTATACAAACTGCTACTAATTACTCATTAAAATGGATATGTCAATTTGTTCGCGTACACGTCAAAGCAGGTGGTAAAATAAACAAAAGCACAGCTTTCTTTTCGCAGAATAATTTACTCAGTTTGAAATTTTGCAAAGCATTCATACCTCCCACAGTGGTGCGTGCTGCACAAATGCCAAAAATCTATATTTGTATAATGACCCGGTATTGAGTAACGATGGCTGCCATTCACAGAATATTTTCTAAAACTGATTTATGGCGATATGCAACTGAACAATCGTACCGTTTTGACTTACGATGGCACGGAGTGAGGTTTTACAACTACCCTTTCAGTGCGGCTTGAGACAAACCCTTTGAAAAACGGGGTAATAAACTTTTATTATCATATTTGCAAAACTTAACAAAACAATTGTGTCCTGCACCCCGTTGCTAAGGGCTAAAGCAGATACCGATTAGTCCACACGACAAAAAGTTTAAATTTATTCAAAATTACAAACAAAAAATTACACGTTTACAAAATTTATGACTTGACTGACGGTCATAAGCATTTTTTGGCTTTTGTTTAAACGTTAATAAAAGTTTAACACTTTGTAGGAATGTTTTTACTACCGCAAATTCTGCAGAAAGATGTCTACTTAAATAGTCTATTGGAAATACTTGCGGTGAACCCAGGTAAGTAAGTTTTTTATCGGAGTCATTGTCAAACGCGACATTGTGGGCGTTTTATTAAAATACTGTAAAATTAAGACGAGTTCGGAGACATGCGTTTACATCAGTGACATGCGGTGTGGGGCTCCCGTTCTAAGACATTTGATATTACATTATACTATTCCGGTAACTGCGCTCGTGCGTCCATGTCCCCTGCGGGATGCAGCACGATGCACCCGGGTGCATGCAAATGGTGCGTGGAGATTTGTAACGTAGACTCAGTGCTCCTGTCAACCTTGTTACTACGTAGTGGTAACTGCTTTTAAAGACATCTGTAGAGTCGCACTTAGTAACATTTCTTGTTTCTATATCAAGACTTAAATTTTTTTTAATAGAATTCGATTTTTTAATTACCACTTGTATTATAAATGTAAACACAGTTTGTTATGCAAGTATTCAGGTAACAAGACGTTTAAACTGCACAACTAACGTAACGAAACGGCAAACGTAGCGACTCCATCGACTTGTTTTTCCGCCGTTTAGCAGAACCAAAAATTTATTTAATTTGCCGCATTATGCAAACCGAGACATGCCTTTCATTATTCTTGGCATGTCGATTCCATATCCGAGAGAAATAAGTTTTTTGTGCCGTCCCAACACGCTTCACAGGCCTGTGTGTCACATTGTTCCCGGGAGCCTGTGGTTTCTAACAAATTCTATATCGATTTACACACAAGTTAAATACTTTTTAATAATAATAGCGAACATTTTTTGCTGCAGATCTCACAATAAGTGAAAGTGATGTCACAACGCTCTGTCATTCTAAATTACCGTTTTTGTTATGCTAATACGCAACGATTTTACATCTTGTCGGAAAAGGGCAAGTAAAGCCTTTGTCAGTACTTCACTTCGGTCATTTTGATATGTTAAACGTTCTCAGAATTTGGAACACTTTTGTTTTCGGTGGAAAAAAAAGAGTTGTCTTGTATTTATGCAGATGAGTGTAATCATTATTCATTGTATTATGATTGTGTGAGGGTACGTGCCTACGGGCTGGTGGCTCGGGCGGGCGGTGTGCGGCAGGTCGCCGGTAGCATTGCCATCCGCGCATCCCGTCTAATGAGCAAGCGTGTTCGCCTCAATTGCACACAGCACTCTTATTCACTGGCAATTTATTTCATTTTTGCCTCTGATCGCGCCTTATTGAGCGTCTTTTTGTCTTATTGCCTTCGTGGGTCTATAATACGCATCCTGTTACTTGCAAATGAGACACACACTGAACATGTTGGTGTTGGCTCGCTCATGATGTGGCTACGAATAATTAAAATTCTCTTTAAATTTTTTACTTAATTTAAATTGACTTCATGAGAAACTGTTCAAATATGTATTGTACTTTTTGGTTTACTTATTAAATACTTTGTTGTTAAGACGGGACTTTAAAATTTTCGTGAACTAGCAAAATGTTGTAAATAAAAGAATTCATTTGATATTTAATATAGTTAACGTTTTTAGGAGTTATACGTTATTGAGGATATGAAGACATTTGCCGCGGCTATAGTGTTATGAGTAAAAGAGTCATTACGATAATAACAATCTCTGAATCGTTGCCAAATGCTTGTCGGATACAACGGGACCGGGAGTGGGTTGCTGCGACGAATATTTGTAACAAAAATATAAACAATAAATTTTTGTTCAAATTGTTTTAAGTGTACCTAAATCATACATTTTTAGGTAAGAAGCTTACCGAAATGTTGACGAAAAAAAAATTATTGTGGTTTTTGGAGATGTTTGTTTTGTATTTTTTTCGTTTCTTATAAATTAATTATCAATACATCAATACAAATAAATAAAATTGAAGTGTCTGTTTGTAATAAAATCAAAGTAATAGTTTTTTAAGCTCATACTATTATTTGCACAATGCCTATGCATCAAAATCAGTTTTAAGAGTTTTTGTCTGTCTGTTTGTTCCGGCTAATCTCTGGAACGGGTGGACCGATTTCCACGGGACTTTCACTGGCAGATAGCTGGTGTTATAAGGACTATAGGAGTAAGCTACTTTTATTTCGGAAAAAGAATTAGGGTTCCGCGCAAAATACATAAATATGCACACGTGAGCGAAGCCGCGCGGGAACTGCTAGTTAAAAAATAATAAAATTAATAGTGACTTATTTGCTATCTAACATAACTCATACTTCTTATGGGCTCATGGATATCTACTTATTTAATAATTTGACACAATTACTTGTCTCTTACTCACCGTAATTTGATTTAAATAATGTTTGGTAGAGTCATTAGTGTTAGATATTATGCAATGGCTTACGGACTTGTTGAAGCGCCACGACTTTACGACTTTATTTAATAAATAAATATAGAATATAAAACAACCAGTGGGACTGTGTAATTTTTGCTTGTTTTTGTAACATTTTATTGCATTTGGAACACTGGGGTAGAACCGTAAATTAAATGAAAGATCCGTCAGTTCGGGAAGAAGTAAATCAAGACAGACGGATTGCCCCTAATAAAAATTATAAGAGGCACAATGGTTCGAATGTGAGCCGAGACCGTCAGGAGCTGTAAAATCTTGCTATGTTTGTTTATGGTGCACTAAAATATGTTATAAACTAGATAAGTATAATCTAAATAAACTAACGTATAATTAGTTTCATGATATTTGTGTCAAATTCTGTAGTCCGGCGCTCTGGGGATGTTTTATTATGAACTCTTTATTAGTTTTTTTAGGACATATATATATTTGACTGCATCTTTAGTTATAAAAATTTGCTATTAAGAAAAAAGAGGTCTATTTTAATAGCAAATATGGCGTGGAACAAAACAAATAAACGCGTGGTAATATTTCTTTGTTCGCCCGACCAATGGTGCGCCGCTGACGTTGACATGTCTTGGTGAGCTTTTTGTTATGCTCTTATTATATTTTTTGGAGGAAGTTTTTGGAAGTTCTTATTTGTTGGTCCAATAGCTGGTCGTAAATCAGAGTAAGTATGAGACTGAATACGCAGGTGTGCCAACCCTTTTGCTATAACCACGTACTTCGTATAAATTATTTTACAATGGTGAGCTCGAATATTCTACAATAGTTATGTACCCAACGTGCAATGTCAAATATAGACAACAATAATATTGCGTCGATATATTGCTAGTCATTACTCTATTCTGTAGACATGACTATAATTACATTACGTAAATATGTGTGGAACGCGGATTCGCCATATATTTCCTTGTAGACAGTTTCTAATCACATTGAGATGCTATTTCAAAAATAGAATATTTTCGTCAGTTTACTTTTGTATTTAGGAGAAGATGCCCCATTTATTACATTCACAAATGTAAATGAACGCTTTCGAGGTACTCGTTTACGTGAGAATATTTGTATTTATTTTATTTATGGCGAGCTGAGCGCGAGGGCGATGTGTTTAAATATCTTTAGATTTTAAATACGAGTTCACTTGGAGTAACTCAGGAATCCATTAGGTTAATATCGGTTATCTTATGTATAGATTAGTCTTTGAGTTCGTTACTGAATTAAATTAATTTGTGGAATTTATATCGTTGTAAAGCAGCTTAGTCAAACAAAAGTTATATAATATTTATTTCGTTTTAACCGAATTGCTTATAAAATATCTTCGTGAATGACAAATTTTCTCTATAACATTTTTAGAGGACGGCCGGCATTTGTATTTACATAATTATTTTCTCCGTGATAGTAGTGACATACTGTTTCTGCATATTGAAAGTGTATTTTTTTATTTCCATAATATCAAACAGTCGTAAAGTGATTGCTCAACAGATGTCTTACAGTTGGAAGTAGTAGACATCACACCATTCAGTTGTGTTAGCTCGGGGTAATTGCTTTGCATCAACGTCTTCGACCTTGAAGCACTATTATTGCATTCAATGGAGTAAATAACTCATTCACTTTAGGCAACATTACTCTTAACAGCTGTCATATCATATTCCACTTAGGTCGATGGACTATGCAGTATTTTTTACAGTAAAAATGCGTGGTCGATGACGAACGCATTTATTTCTTCATCTTGTGTGGTTGAAAAACGCCCATTAGTTCGGAGACGACAACTTATTGTATGCTTTGCCTATTTCACTATATCTTTCTGTTTTACCCGGTATTTAGAAGCCGCACGTTGTAAAAAAAACTTGTTGACATAGATAATTGCACATTAACCTCACACTTTAAATGAAAAATGTTCCAATCAGCTGCTGAAGCGATGTATTAACGTTATCGTCACATTTCGCTTTGATTTTTTCAGTTTTTGTAAAGTATCATAGCATTAAACATATTGTGCTTGGTAGGAATTTTATGAGTTTGGATTTGAAAAACTTGATTTCAACCGATGTTAATTATTTATCAAACGGTTACATTTAGGAGCACAAGCAAAGAAAAACAATAGCATAAGTTCTTCGTACCACCCTTAGATCATGTAAAATAATAATAACAACAACTTGACACATGTCTCACACAGGGCCGTCTGATCCCAAACTAGGAAGAGCCTAGAAGAAAAACCACCAAAACCAGACTGCTTATAAACATTCCTACTAATATATTTCTAAATACATACATATTACAGATAAATTACACCCAAACCAATGACCTGCTAATCACACAATTATTTGTCCTGGATGGGAATCGAACCCGTGACCTCTAGCTTAGCATTCAGGATCACTAACCACAAGACCAACAGGCCAGTCAAATGATCGAAGGTAGGTATTCGTTCCATTCGTCTATTGCCTCAGGTCACCACACCGTGAAGACATTCAGAAATGATTTATATTATTACTTTCTCTTTTCTTGCCTTAGCACAGATAAGATAACTAAGAGTTACTACGTAAGCTGTGCAGGCATTTTAGGGTTCCGTAAAATTAGTCTGTTCTGTGGTCCGTTAGTTGCGTCCGTTTATCCGTAATCGATAGCATATAATTTTAAAAGTCAATAGGTATTTTATAGTTTATTTGTTTAATTATACATTTTTATCTAAGAGTATATGTTATGATTATGAGTATAGTTAGTTTAAAAAATTAATATCTTTATATTTTAAAAACCTTGCTGAGAAATGATTGTTTGTACCCTTTCAAAGTTGTCTTAAGATTGAACGTCAATGCAGAAATTTATATTGCATCTATGTGTTCACTGTTCAAGTCAGAATCAGACGGTGACTCATTAGAATGTGCTTGAATTATTGCTTTATAAGATGTTCTTTCTGATGTCAACTTTAAAATTTACTGATGTAAATTATTGTGCGTTGTATATTCTTGACGATTACACACGTGCTAACGAATTTATGCCCCACTTGTCTTTGTGTTCTTCAAGAACATTATTATCGTTTTAAATCAGTATTTTAGTATGTTTATTGAATATCTAAATAATTCTTTAGAAGGATTTCCCGAAGGTTATAAGATGGTTGCGAGGAAAAGGACATTCCAAATATCTGGTAGGTGTAACCTTGCGGACCTCTTCCTATGGGAGATGAAGTCTTACTATGAAAGATAAAAAAAAGCAAATCATGCATGAGTTTAAATTAAAACATATTTCTTATATTTCCAGTCTAGTGATAATAAGTCTCACAATAATATACTGAACATCTGCACATTTGTATGTAAATTAAAATAAATCAGTTTACACTATGTTAATATCCACTCTAGAAATGAAAGAAACCGATGGGTTTATTTATTGAGTGTTGTGTGGGTGTCTGTATGAATCCAGCATTAATACCTGTTAATACCTGCCATACATACTGTTTCTGACGCGTGTACATCAACAGCACAGGAGCCGTCTTCCACTTCGTAAAACATAAATATTATCGTGGAGAAGGCCATTCCCGATCGAACTTATTTTTCCGTCTGCCGACAGTTATTTCATATAAATTAATGGCGCGAGTCGTCACGGCACAGACGCCGAGCTCTATTTATAAACTGACGAATGAGACGCGCCGAGCGCACGCGCACGCTTCTCGTCATATTCCAATTACAAATAGCTGTCATCGTTTTTACATGCCCAACATGTTCTGTTTCTCGTATTCCCACTAGCTATATCTCTGAATTTCACATTTGTAAATTAAAATTAAAACCGGTAATCGCATTGCTTTTCCACATCTGGTTTACTTACGCGCCGAGTGAGAGTGAAACGGAAAAATTTATTACGGGTTTATGATTCTGGTATATGTAAGCGTCGGTCGTAAAAAATAAAAATTATGAATTATGATATTTTCAGCATTCAGTATCTCTGTTCATCTTGCGGAGCGTGGCAAGGCGCGAACGAGACGCAGGGCGGCGCACCGCGGCGCGCCGTCTTCGGAAGGGTTATTATATATGAATTATGATGACGCCGCGGCTCCGTCGGCGGTAATATCGTTATGAATATGCTGAGCTCTGCTCGCCCATTGGTTTACAGCACATCCGCCTCGACTGCGCGGGAACGCCTCCGGTGGCCTTTTTTATTCCAATATTGACATTCAGTTATGCACATTTCGAGTGGCGATGCACAAACTGTAATATTTTGCTTGGTTTGGTACACAGATAAGTCGGGCGAACGAGCGGTCGCACCCAACATTTGGGATGCAAATACGTCTGACTGTCGTATGTAAACGAACTTATGCTACTCATGCGGCTATAGGCTCCCGCTATAAGGCCCACTCAGACGTTTCCTGCATTATATCAATTTGCATTTCAGCTGCAATACCTACACGAGTTGAATATGTAGACATAGCGTGTTACCAACGTTTTCATTCACTAGCTACACTGACATCATTGTCACAATGCGTATTCCTGTGAAATCCGATTACTTATCTACATAGTTACGTTTGTAAGCCTCCGCATGTAGGTACTTATTGCACTCATATCTACTATGTACAGTGTCACTTCTAATATTATTTAAATATCCAACTTTATTTGTTGTAGCAACACTGGCAACACACAAAATTATATTGTTTTTTTTTTGTATCCAGATATTGGCGATACTGGATATGGCGTACATCAAAAGGTATTATAGTAAGGTTTAATAATGTCGGTAAAGCGTGATTAGCAACCCATGTGTAAGTAGGTATCCTACGGTGACCAGGTCAGATGAACCATGTTTTTTTTTATTACTCTAACCAATAAAAATGGCCTTTGCAATTATTGCTTACCTATGTTATATACATATGCCTATATTATATACCTTTATTGTATCTGTATATAATTAAAGTAGTCACATCACATAATCTGTATCATTTCTAAACACATTATTGTATCTATGTCTTCATACATTACTAGTGTTTTTGTTACCCAAAATAACTTCGTAGAGCACAGCGATTATATTTGAATTAGAGCCGCCCGCCCCAGTATATCCACCGTACCAAAAACAGGTATGCAACGCGCAAGTGACACCAGTTGTATTGCAAGAGTTTTTAGGCTCCGGTAACCGCTTGGTACTACCTGTCCTTACGTATGGCTGCCAATCATGGACTGTAACCCAAGAATTGAAAACAAACTTGCAACTTGCCGGCACGCTATGGAGAGGAGTATGCTTAATATCAAGAGATCAGACAGAGTAAAAAACAACAGATGTTACACTAAAAATCAAAAGACTCAAATGGAGATGGGCGGGGCATATGATAAGAGGTCCTGATAAATGGAGCAAGAAAGTTACAAGATCGTACCCCATAGAAGGTAAAAGAAAATGAGGGAGACCGTGGAAACGATGGGACGATGACATCAAAGAGGTGGCAGGAGTGATGTGGAACAGAGTAGCTCAAGTAAGGACAGAGTGGAAAAGATTGGAGGAGGCCTTTGCCGATTGGCAAACAGATCTGCAAAAGATTACCAAACAGCAGATAGTAGAATAAGTTTTAACTTTTATTTCTTTTGTTTGAATTAGTTTTTAAATTTATGTGTAAGCTAAAAATATAGCTATAGCTGAATAAAAGGCTATATTATTATTATTATAACCGCTTGGTATTAAAGGTGGCTGTGTGCTTGTTTGCCAAATTAGTCGTTTAAAAAAACGTTTTACGAACAAGAGAAATGTTTGTGTTAAAAGCTAGTAAAGCTAAAAGTGTACGCTAAACTATGATCGTGGCTTTTGTGACTGTACAAACAAATCGTCCCGAAATAACCACGACAACTATTTTATTCCCTCAATGTCAATGCCAAATAGTCGATAGAAGCGCGTAACAGATTACACAGAATGAGTAGAAACATTTTCGAAAATCTAAATAAATATATTTTTTTTGGTATTAGGTACAGAGATAACAAGATGGAAAGGTGATTTTTATTATTTACAGTTATTTCGCAGAGTTGTAATAATAATATTTATTTAAGTTTAAATATTACAAAAATACAAATACACAGACACACATATGCACAGAGTCAGACACATGAATACACACATTAAACTTATAACACCCATCCTTTTTGCGTTGGGGTCGGAGTCGGGGGTTAAAATATGTGCTCGTCTCCCACAATGTTACTGTTGAAACTATACTTCGGTTTAGAGATGATTCATGTTATACGTCGTGTTACGAGTCGGTGTAATAGGAATCCTAGACGTGTCATGGCTGGGCAGCGAACCTTATCAATAAAAAACTAATAATATAATATAAGAAAAGAACAATCCAATTTTTAAAAGACACTTAAAGATACGTCCAGTAAGTGATAAACTTACAGCTGGCATTCCTAGGTACAGTTGACATGTTCAGTGACACATTAAAACAAATTAGAATATTGAATTAAAGTTTAATGTTATCGATGCAGCGAGGTTTTTGGTTAATACATGCGTTCGATGATCTGAATAAAGATCTTATAAGATCAAATGAAATCCATATGCTCCATATGTATATTCTAGTTTGAAACTATAATTGGAATATCTCTGATATTGGTATTGGGTGATCTGGGTGAAGTTAATCTCTAAGGCTCAAAATATTGAATAATCCGTATCTTGTCCTCATTCTCTCAGCTAAGTAATTATTAAATTTCTATCTTTGACAACGGAGATCCTTGTTTTAAAATTTTAATTAGAATATTATTTTTAAAACTAATTATTCATATCTAATTTACTTTTTGTGCCCAAACTTAATGTTTTTAAAGAAATTAATAAACAGATACGAAAAAAACATACTTTAGTATATTTAGGTTGTTTTAATATATTCCCATATAGACCCAGTTTCTTTACAGTACTATAATAAGATGGATGGTGAGTTGTGTACTTGCTTAGCTCCTTAGCTAAGCAAGTACACAACTCACCTAATAGAAGTCGGATCAAAGACAATGACCTACTTACAGGAACATCAAGGATCATCAGGAGCACAACAATATGCAAGTAGCGTTATTTAACCGTAGGGTAGGGTGGTGGTATTTTTTTCGTATTATGTAAAATAATAATTTGTATTATACGTAGTATAGACAATCGCAGTAATAAACCTGTAACAACCGATAAGGTATCTTGAATCAAACTCAATAAAAGCACAAAGTAGAATAATTTCAGAGCTCTTTAGGCGTTCGTCTAGTTATTCGTGTTGTACGCGTACCATGTTTCTACATATTTCGTTCGTATCGATATCGTAACATTATCGTGGTGTGAAAATACTCGCAACACCGCTAAAATGTCTTAGACAAGTGTTTGTTGCGGACAACAGCGCTAACATGCCACGAGTGGCATAGTATGACTAGATAAGCGGACATTATGGTATCGAGGTCAGGATATATTTCCGTGTGTTGGGTAAAGTGGGTTGGTCGACCCGATGCGTGGATCGTGGCATTCACCTTGTTGGCGTAGGGCCAACCAGCTCCTCGCGGCTGATCGCCGCCCGTGTCGTACTGTCGCTGCTACCGGTACTCCTCGATGTTCAGCTAGCTACATACTGGAATTAAGAAACGTGTTGATTGGATTGCTGTATATTAGTTCACTTCTAATACATTAGTCACATTGCTAGTGGCCTAATTTTGTTTCTAATAAATCACCGTTTGTTTAGAACATGCTTTTGTTAAATTTTAAATGTTGCGTTCATGATTTACATTTTAGAGGATGATATATATTTTTTAGCGTTAGTTATGTTATGTTTCTCATACTGATGTGTCTTTGAAATAGCAATCAGATATGGTGGGTACTACGTGTGATTACTATTTTAGAAATGTTAATCGCATGAGATGCCAGGCCAAATATAGCTTGCTCATACGTAAAACTATAAATAACTAAGCTTACACATTTTATAACGGCAGTTAATCAATACGATCTCCTTTGTTTATTGAAAATTCACCGTTTTGTTTCTTGGATATTATTCAAGACGAGTCTATTAATATTTTATTGTATATGTAACATGGTCTTGGTACATTATTATAGTTGTGTTTGCTGTGTGTGGGTGCACCCTACTATCTAGTTTCCTCAAAGCAGTTATTAAATTCTTAAAACAGATGATGGACATCGACACTAGTTCATCAAACCCATCGCCGGAGAACAAAGTATAGGTACCTACTTTTACAAAGTTTTTAAAAGGAGTAAGGAGGACACAGCAGATTTGTGATCGAATTGGGTAAAGAAAGCCAATTTTTATCGTTTTTGAAGAAAGAAGGAAGTGTCCTGTAATGGTTCTTATCACCTACATAGATAACCTACATAGTCTCCTTATCACCCTTTTACTTGAGTATATAAAGACTGTAAGTAATAAGGTGAGTACACAGGTGAATAATTTAACCAATCTCAATGGTTGCGGGCACTCGCTCACCGTGACGGACAAATTACATGCCACGTAACAAATTTTTGATTCGATAAACACTATCTTTATTATCACGCACAGTTAACTTTCTTATTTATATCAAAAACTTTAGTCATTCATTAAGGTATAATACATATGTAAGATGCGGTCCGCACATTACGAGAAGTATTTTCTTAATGTCTTATTAGAATAGCTACTTAGAATCTCAGTGACCTTTTTTCCTTGGGAAAGTTGTGTATTCAAAAAAATTAAAATACAAAAGATCATTGTGGGTTGTGTAATTAATAAAAAGCGTTGTAGTTACAATAATTAGCCATTGTTGGTGAAGCACCCGCGGTGAGATCTGGGCGGCGAGTGAGCGCGTTTCTCGGTTTGGAACCTATTAATTAACCAAGTACTGGTAACCTTTCGCAGAAGTATTTATATTATCTTATTGGTATATAAGAATATTCCAACTTAATGGGGAATTGTTGTATTTTTATACTCAGTTACAGTCGGAACTCCACCGCTGCTGCCTAATTAGGCATGTAGAGAGTTGTATGAAGAAATACTCGCTCTTATATATTTTGCTACCTGGTAGTTTTTCATTTCAGTGAGACACTTACGTACTTACCATACACATTAAGTAATTTGTATGGAAATACTATGACACATGGGCGGGTGCTAATTATGAAATAATTTATGAACTTGTAGGACGAGCTATTTTAAAGTTTATAGAGCGATTGTGACAGTTGACCTTTATTTAAATGCTTTTTATACCACTACACCACTAAGTTGGCAAACAAGCCTTTTACCGGTGTCTATAAATACACACTTCGTTGACATTGCAGGACTAGAGTAAAACAGCACCATGCTAGGTAATGCTTATAAAGATTGAGACTTCTGTAGGTATGAAGTATTTATAATTATTATGAGTAGTACTCGTACTTGCCAATACCTATATCTTAGGGGCTCTGCATATATTAAAAGCTTATTGACAGTGCATTTGAAAGGACATGTCTTTTCGAGTAAATTGTGAGTTAACTGTAATACTATTATATCTATTACCACAAGGAATCCTAGTTTATTAACCTTGCGTAGTTTAATAAATTTTATTGTGCAACTAGCCGTCCCCGCAGTTTCATCTGCGTTTATAATTACTGCTCCGCTCCTATTGGGCGTACTGTGATATTATATAGCCTATAGCCTTCCTCGATAAATGGGCTATCTAACACTAAAATAATTTTTCAATTCGAACTAGTAGTTCCTGAGATTAGGGCGTTCAACCAAACAAACATACTCTTTAGCTTTATAATATTATAGTATAGATGAGAGCATACAACATCCCTTCCTCAGATTTTAAACCTACTTACTTAACATTCAAAATGGTGTTTTATTTAATTGCAGGAGTTTCTAGCATAACTAGTGGTCGTGCAGAGTTCGAAATTTGAAATTAAATTACCTGTTGATAACACTAAAGATTGATAGCTACGAAATAAATAAAAAAAATAACGGTTAAAACATGGAAGAGAAAATTGTATTTTTACCTGTACCTGTCTATATAGAGATAAAAGTCAAAAGATTTTAAGTAATTCATGGTTTTACCCGAAACCTTTAGCTAACTCTGCTTATACCAATCTTTCAGTCAGTCAGTTGCTGTTATAGGCTCCAAATACTTGATATAACAACTATCGAAATGAAATTGGATCGAAAGTCTAACAATAAAATTTACTTCAATTATCAAAATGTAATCGGGGCCGACTGTCTATCAATTTCTTTCTCTTGGGCTTCTTTTATTGTCATTCTTATTTAATTGTATTGACTTCAACTGTAATATACTAACACATCTCTTGTAAGTAACGAGTAGGTACTTACCTACATATCTTGTTAAGTTACAGTTAAAGTTCAAATGTGAAATTGTAACCGTTCTCTAGAGCTAATGCGTATAACGAACGTAATGTCATTATACAAAATAGGATTAAATAAATGGCAACATATGCGATTAGATAACACGTGTGGTGTTGTTGTGTGTTTGCTGATGCATTGCTGGTTCTAATTAATGTTTTCATGTGATGCGCTGGTCATTTAATGCATTGAAATTTGGCATAATTTTCATTACCGTTTCTTTAGTGAGATTAGTAATAGTGACTATATTATCCATTACGTCTAGTGCCCACATTATGAACACTTTTACCCGGTAAAGTATTTACCACATGCGTAAAAGAACAGCTGATATGAGATTATTTTTACAACATTGTCATGAGACAAAGCTGTTGTTAAATTTAATTAATGTAACAGCTGTAATTTTTTTTTAAAACGGTACTATCACAATGTTAACGTGGAGCAACAGCTTGTAAAAATAATATTATTGATAAAAAAATGATAAGGAAATTAATTAGCTAAACAAGAATACTAACACATTCAATTCCCTTAATTTAGTTACTTGGTTTCGAATTTGTAATTTTATACCTATAGCAAGTGGTCGGAACGATTCAACTAGGGCGATGTTCTGTCGGAAGTTAGCAAATTATCACTCGCTCGTAAAATTAACGCTTCTTATCGATCGAGAAATGATTTCAGGATTGAACAGCACACAAGAAAATGCACACTTAGGTGTTCGTACAAAGACCAAATTCGCGCGGCGCTACCCACTCGACAGCACAAAACTTATTTAAAAGTTAACAAAATGTTTTCAATTTTATTGCTGATTTTATGTTGAATTCTTTAAACATGTACAGTAGGGTGCGTGCATGCGGTGCGTATGTGTCCATACACACACCAGGTCCGCAAGAGTTACGTCAAACGGTTACCTGCTTTCGGCTAAACGCAGTAGAGTACAAAACTGGCGAATGTTCGCACAGAATCTGAAATTTGCCTGCTGGAAGTGGCAGTTCCGAGATAAGATCTCACGATGCCGCAATAAAAAGCGTTCGTACCTCGTCCGTTGTGTAATGTGCATTCAAATTGCATTGTACGAGAACTAATTCGCCTTAGGCCGATTCGCATGTTCCGATAAACACATGTTTCGATTAAGTGTTACGCTAATGTTTCGTGCTTATTACTTACCCGAGTCATGATCGCGCACTATAATTGCTTTTCTACGTTTCTGTTATTTCCTCAACCATCAACACAATTTTATATTCTGTAACCATACTCCTTGTTATTTAGTTATAGAACGTAAAAAGTATACCTACCTAGTATAAGGTTGGTAGGAATCGTTTTTAGCGATAGGACCGTAGTGTTTAATTCTTTACGGTGTACAATAAAGAATATTCTATTCTGTTCTATTCTTTCTACATGTTATGGGGTGCCAAAAATATTATACCAAGAAAGAAATATGTACACAATTTAGACAAGCTTGATGCGAACGTTATTGTGCTTACGAGGGCGTTTTGAAGAGAGACAAACGTGGCCCACGAGATAAGGGTATGACAAAAGCTATTGTTCTGTACACCAATTACTCGCGGCTCGCGAATTACCTAAGCCTCATATATAAATTAAGCGGCGGCAAACAGCGGAAAGATTTCTCTAGTTATACGCCAACACAACAATTATTCGTAAATCACTTTACTATATGTTGAAATTTACGAGAGCTCGTTCGGTGAACCAGCGACCCCGACTTTACCGTTCTATTGCATGCATGCAAATACTAACTGATGGCGGAGGATGTAAGGTCTAGTTTGTTATCGGGCGGCCGCGACTTTACGGACGCATCAAATTCTGTAGCAAAAGAGAATATGCATGGCGATTTCGTGATGAATATTCATTTCCTACGGGGCATGAAATTTATTGTGTTTTACATTTATATTCAACTCAGCTGTCTTATGTAACGGTAGCGACGCGGGATTAGCGAATTGTGAACGTTCACATTACGTTGTGTCGCACGATTCTCATTCGTGAGCGGTTAATTTTATCCGTCCTTAATAAATTAATGAAAACTGCGCGTGACTTTCTAATGACGGATGTTTGAAACCGTATACCGTTATCGTATAACAGTAGCGCAATGCTTATTTACTGACCGCAAGATCTTATATTATGTACCAGCTGACGTCATTCGTTGTTGTACACATAGGAATGATCGTGTACTATGTACACTGATCGACAGTGTGGCGCTATAGTTGTAAGCGCGGACGGTGAGCACCGCGCTAGGCCCGTTTGGGCGCAGGGCAGGTGCTTAAATTATTTGACATTTGAAATAAAATTTAGGACGTAGTTAGTCATCGGCGATCGAACTCTACGATCGACACACTTGGCACCTGTCGAATATTTCACGCATAAATCCATAGCAACGGCTCGATCTCGCCGTTCGCTTGATGGATTCTGAGCTATATTTAATCAACGCGGGCGCGACACGCCGCCGCATTGTTCTCTCGATTGCATTGGCGAACCGTCTATCAATACTTATTTTATGAGGTGTCGACGGAGATTCATTATTGCTAATGCAGTAAAATAATTATTGAAACATTCGATTAATGTTAAACGGGACGTGTGGGATATGTATGGCATCGATATCAATGTTTTACGTTATAACTGTTTTATTGGTAGAAGGAGCGCGTAGCGAGTGTGGGGCGGGCGGGAGGCAGCGCGGCCGGGCGGGCGGCGCGTGATTGCAGTGGCCGCGTCAAACAATTGATTAGTCGCATAAACTCGGTTTGGCGCGCGCTAACGATGCATCATCCCAACTGATAATTAAATTGTAAATTAGCTAAGCCGATGCTAGCTCACTGCCCGCTGGCGGTGTGGTGCAGTTCGACCCGGTGCGGTCGTTTGCTACTGCCGATCGGACATCTGCGGTTTTATGTTTATTGATACTTTTGTCTAGGTATTGTATTCAATACATAACACACTTATCAAAATGTATACACAAATATATTCATTAACGTATTAGACAAATTGGTTTATGCCTCGTAACATCGTACACAACTATAAATATGCGTAAATAGCACATGTATAAAGGTACAGTCGAATTCGTATCGTGCAAGCTACGCGCGCGTTGATTGCGAAAAATTCAATCTTGTTTCATGGAAATTTAATTTAACATACAAAATGAGAAGCACTCTCGTTGGATATGAATCGATGCCGGCTGACTGACTGCTCGCCTGTGTGTGTGGACGCGATAGTGCCTTGTATGCATATTGTAATCAATTGTCGAATTGTATCAATTTGAATTCACAATTTGCAATTTTGACGCGAATTTAATTAATTTGCTAACGAGATAGAAATATACGGTATTCAGTTATGTAGGTGTTTGCTGAACTAAATGTTGTATTTGTGGTTAAGAAAATATCTACTCACAAAAAAAACTTTTGAGCCTCTTAAGAAGACAACTCTCGTTGTCGTGCAATTAACTCTGTAAATGTGTGTACTGTGGTATCTACAACAAATGCAGAATAAAACCATTAGTAGGATAGTGTTGTGTGTCCGTAAGTCCATCTTGTTTTTAGGACGCAAAGGGTGTACGGATAGGATTGAAAACATTAGACTGATACCGTTGGTGCTGTGTGATTATAGTTACTTAAACGGTTACCTTTAGGCCGCTATGTGCTTTTTGCCTTCTTGTTTGTATAAAGGTGGTCGTTCCTCAAGCATCGGCCTCCCAATGCAGACGTAAGAATCTTACACATTATGTTAACTTAACCTGCTACTATTTATCTACAATCGACGAATCTTATAATTTACAATAATTGGAAATTTTGCAGTATTAAGAACCAATTAACAATTAAAAACACACTGAAAAACAAAAATGACAAAAAGATATGAAGGATATTGTAGTTTAATATTTTAGAACAAAATCTTAAAGACTCTTCAGGTGAGGTGCGATGTATACAACGTTAAACCTACCAGGTTAGGTTGTAATCACAATGTCACACACTCTGTTTACTTAAATGGGATACTAGCAGCGCACCGAGGTTTCACTAGCGTAGCTATAAAAAGTAGCCTATATGTTAATCCAGGTCTCCAGCTATCTGCATACCAAGGTTCATCGCAATAGGTTCAATAGTTTTGGCGTGAAAGAGTAACAAACATCTATCCATCCATCCATCCAAACTTTCACATTTTTAATATTAGTGGGATTAGTGGGATTTGACTTCAACTGGGACTAGATTATAACCGATTAAAACGACTTTGGAATGGAATTATTTTGCAGCACTTACACATAAGTAAAGACGTATTGACTAACTTTTACTCGGCCTCGTTTACTACGGCAAAGAGTACCCTATGTGTTAATCCAGATCATAAAGTATCTGTGTGTCAAGTTTCATTCAAATACGTACAGCCGTTTTTGCGTGAAAACATCGTACAAACGTAACAAACATATTTTATGTTTCTCCATCCATACTCACAAATTTTTGCCTTTATAATATTTGTAATACTAACGCTGTCATATGTATGTATGTCATATGTCACTTGTAATTTGTTACAGTATCTACGTATATATACGTTTTTTGACTTATGTACTTTATCGGACATATTGCTAGGTAGATTAGGTTCTAGAACGTTCTGGAACGTAATAAACATCCTTATTGATATTTTTTGTGTATATACAATGAAACTTGAACAAGGACTTAGGTACAATGTTAAGAAAAGTCAGCTTATGGTGTCTAAGACAGTTTGCAAGGGCAGACGGTATATAGGCATACCAAGTTTACAGAGGTATCAATAGATCACCTCTTACACCGGGAAAGGGTAACCAGCTATAAGTACCTACCTGGGCCATTGGGTCACCGATGATCTGAAAGACAATATGGACGGACATACGAAGGGAACCGAGGTCACTCTCTGATTTGCACCATGCACAGAGGCAGTGAAAATCACTTTATTTAAGGCCTTTTTATACACACACAGTCCGTGGACCAGATATAGTGGGCGTGCGTACAGCCATATGTATAAGTGTCCAGTATAGTAACACATTAAGGATATGGTTGGGGCTGCCGTGGAGGTGTAGCGTGCTGATAAAGTTTGCCGAAAGATGTACAGATGGTTCTTATTTATTTCATAACAGTACAATATTGTGTAGAAGCTTACAGATAGACAAGATATACTTATTAAAAGGTTTTGCGGTCATCATGCGTAAGTGCTCGCTCACCTCCAATGCAGAGCCAACAGTGTCTTGAAAGTTTTTGCAGATAAATGGGATTCTCCAATGCTGCGACTTGGGAGAAACTCCAATCACATTCTGCTCACTATCACTAAAACAATTGTTACTATCATTATATAGGCTTGCCGGAAATATATTTTTTAATTATTATTTTTTTAACCTAATTTAATCATTCAAATATGCTTCTTACTCTTATTCTACCTGTTTGCCTTATCTTCCGATTATTTACAAAGATCAGTTGGAAGTATTGAAAAAATGTGATCGGTGGTGCATGCCTCTATCCGTCACATACCTGCACCGCCCGTCGCGCTACATTGCACATAAAATATATTTATAGCAGTTCGTCGCACCTACCGCGGGGAGAATTCGCGTGCCGATGCCTTGTCAATAATCGTTAATAGATATTTCAGAAGACAATGCAATCGTCTAAGTATAGAGTGTCGTGACTAACGTCCCGTCAGCCGCGGCGGGTACACGCATGCTCAACTCTGTTAATCTTATTATGGCAACACAATTTATTTGTAATGCCACAGAATCTGTTCGACATCTGAAGACTTATTTCTATCTGTGGTAAATTCTTTTGTAATAACATTTTACTTACATAGCGCAAAAGATATTTGATTCTTATGCGGGACAAGTATTTGCTTGGCTTTTAGAATAGTTCATATGTGGTACGTGTGAAGTAAGTATGTTTGTATCTAATGTTTTGTGATAGACAATTTTACGTATTTAAAAATTTCCGTGTCAAGATAATCAATAGTTAAAAGACCTTTGCAGTTAAAGAGGACAAGATAATAACATCGTATCTTAATTATCTATTTTTATCTTACTATAAGTTGCATTAGAAAAAATTGCGCACAGGGCCCATATGCTGGCAGGCGTCGGAAGTCGTAACTCACAGTTATGATGCGAACGACACCAGTTTCATAAACATTGTTTTTCTTCGTTTCGCCCCTAATATTTATATTTATCAATCCATCTACACATTTATTTATAGTCCAAAATAGCGAGCATCCGAGGGTGCCCTCGGGGCGCACCGTCATTACGATTTATTGTTTTCTTTGGTCATAGTTTTGGGTCTTTGTTACAAGAGTCCTTAGCCGGATTTTAAGATTACTTATTGTTGACCAAAACTAGCTAAAGTCCCCCATGAGTGTATTATGGAAGCTTCAAAATGTATTGTTTGCCACTCACGTTAATGTATTTTTCATAAAATACATACAATAGATAAAATACAGTAAAATAAATAGTAAGTTTTTTTTAAGTTTGGTTTGCTTTGATAACAATAGTGTGGGAACGTGTAATCCACCTGGATACTGAATGTCAAGATAATCAAATTTAATTCACAGATCTCTATTTCGGAAATCAATAATTTACCTGAAATGTGATGTTTTATAGGCTTAGTGCGTAAGAGTGATCTATTTTTGAGGTTCGCACGTGTGAACGCAGTAGTAATATTATTCTTAGGATTATATATTACTATGATGGAATGAGGGCGTGAACAAATAGTATTAAAATATTGTTGTATGTTTATGCGAAAGGATCGTGCCCTCAGCTGCGACAGCTGGTGTTAGGTAAACGTGCGCAGATCGATCTCTGCGACCTTTGTTCACGTGAACTTATAAAGGTATTCAGTATGACAATTTGAAGACCTAGGTGAATGTAATCATATAGTACATTCACCTAGGTCTTCAAATCACTGATTATATTATTTTGTAAATCATTTTTGGTATCAATTAATGCTCTGTTATATTTCTGGTGGAATGACGTCACAACTTATCTTTTGTGAATTTTCTAAGTATAAAAAGGTGATGAGTAATGAAGATTGTTATATTATTATAAACTTAACACAAACGAATCACCAAAAACTTGTAAAAATCGTTTTTAAAGAAATATTTGACTAACACAAAATATTGGTGTCTAAAAATCTAATTGACTCGTGCCGTTGTGTCTTCAACTCAATGTAGCTACTTACCTGGATAGCGACTTACAATCTTGATACTTGTTATCAACATTGCATAACAAACTCTTTAATATATTTTACATCTTTAATACACTCTAGGAACTTAAGGAAAGGGTAATAAATATTTTTTATATTTGTCGTTAGTGATAGGTACTATTTATTTTTCGAATCTCTTTAATCTAAATCTAATTGTGGTCGTTTAGGATTTTTATTACTGTATATTATATATTATTGTATATAAACAGTTATGTTGTATACTGTAGAAACTGAACAGAATAAGATTTAAGACAGAAACCTTATGTGTAGTGTACTAAAGCTGTATAATATTAATATGAAAAATTTAAGCTTAGAATGGCAACTACATAATTATATACTATTCTAGCATTCCTTTGTAAACTTTGTACACTTTTTAATATCTCTTTTGTGTGAATTAGTAAGGTACTGACAAACTTCAGACTTTGGTGAAAATTGATAGCATTCTATCAAGTTCCTTCTTAAGACCAAAACTGACAGTGATTACACTTCGGTAACATCTCCTTATTTGGTGTGCTACAGAGCTGCATCCAGCAGCTCTAAAACTCAAAATAAATTACACAAAGATTATACAATGGCAAATAAATGCAATAATTATTACTTAGATAAAAATTAAGTTATTGATTCCTAGGACTATTGAATACTTAGAAGATATGGAGAATGAACACAACAGTTATTACTTAGATAATATTATTAAATTATTGATTCTATAAACATATTTAATTAGTTACGATTATTTTTTTGTTCATAAGTATATCATTAATATTGTATTTCTTGATGGCCTCTTATTTTATTTATAAATGCATAAATAAAATAAGTATAAATGCTCTACATAGACTTTTTTTTAAGGTAGACCACGAAGAGACCAATATATGTTCATACTTTCGGAGTTATTCACACAGGTAATATTTAACCATTATTTTGTTAATTTTTGTGTTTTGTTTAATTAATGTACAGACATTAAATTTAGGGGTCATGCAGTGAGTGAACTTAAACTAAAGTTGGTAGTGAATTTAAATATAATATATGAAATTAACGTAATGTAGTCAAAATATCAAGACTGTTTGTCAACGTTATAATACAGCAGCAGTCTTCTCAATACTTGACATATTTATGTATACAGTAGGTGCAACGCACGGGACATATGGCGCAGCAATTTATGAACCCCAGGGCCCATTACGATTTTAAATATTATTTTTAGGGAATTCCGTGTCAGATCTCACTCGTCGGCGGCCCGTATATTAAAAGTTGTGATCCTCTGATTAAGTGGCCCTGATATTTTGTGAACACGAGTGCATTAGGATTTTCTGTTAATTAAGGAAACTTTAAGACAAGACAAAGTCCAAGGCCTTGAGTTAGTTTATCTACTATTTTCGTGTAATTAATACATTTATGTACGAACAGTAATATTAAGTCATCGTCATAACTTCGTTAAAGCAAAAAGTTGCATTTTACATTTTATAAACTCATTATACCTAAATCTAAATACTGCGTTATACCGCGAAGACAATCGCATAGAAGTTTGTTTGTGGGTGTTGACGTTGCACGACAAGCAATTAATAGTTCACCAGAATAAGTATGAATGGTACAGTTGTTGAGTCGTGTAAAACAAACAAAGCTGGGTCAACCACGCCATTAAAGTTTATGAAACGGAAGCCGTCATCGCCGCCGGCTGTACGGCGCGGCGTGGTGGCGTGGCGAAGGCGATAGTGGCATGCGCGCAACTCGATCTTCTATCTGTCAATATCAACAAGCGTCGCATGCGCACACCTCGCGCTTCTCATAGATGCTTCAATATTTTATAGACTTTCATATTTAATTTGGCCTCGCCTTTTAAACTTACGTACTCTGAGAGGTATGTCATTCAAAACTTCGCTAATTTATATAAGCGATTAACACGTGGCATTGATGATGTAAATTTTCATCAATATCTAGTACAATATTTTAATCTTTGTAAGTTCATTTTTTATTTAAATTCCAGTTCAGTTTTCTTATCTAATCATTCTGAATTATCGTGGTTGTACTATTTTTTCAAAAACTCAGAATAAATGATCATTGAACTAAAACGAGACGAATTGCTAAAATGAGAAATAAAATTTTTCATTTATATTGGAAGCTACAAATAATCACATCATGACATAACTCCGGAACTATTAAATTATTGTAATATTAGCTCAACTTTTTGTACTTTTTTCAACAAAACTGTGAGCAAATACCATTTTATATTCTATTCATAAAGATAATTTGATAGTTTCTATATGAAACTTCATTCTGAAGATGAAATTGAAATTGTAACACACTTACATAAACGGTTGCATGATTACATGAAAAATATGGTATAATTTCTTTACATTATTGTATATAATAAAATATGATAAAACACCTGAATCCAATCGTAGCATTGTGCCTAGGTGTGCAGTGGTTCGTAACGTTGCCACCGGACATTGTGGTAGGTGCGACACCTTGTACACTCATTGTACATTCGAACACAAAAAGTCTGACAATATAATACTAAGATAAATTATTTGTAGACTTTTTGCGTGACTGGTGACATCTTATTGGAACTTTGCCAGTTAGGTACAAAATTACTTTTTTACAGTAACTGAATTTATTGCAATTAATATTTGTAAATGTAGCATGACGATAATATTTGATAGGTGAAATAGTCAATGATTTCTTATCGTAAGTTTTTCTAACTAATATTGGTTTGGCATTGAGATAGTATAGTGTTAAAAAATATATTTTGATGTTATTGACGAGTGGTATCCTGGTTATTTACAATATCCAGTTATCAAATCGGTACAATACGAGTAATGTAGATAAAATTTGAGTTATAGAGTTTTCGACTTATGAACGGTTTCGAGTTAGGCGGATGCGATTAGGCGTAGAAGTTTAAATTCATTATAACTAATTTTGAGTTAGAGAGGTGAAATAAATAAAAAAAATAGTTACAGAGGTTATTAAAATATATATTCTCAAGTTAAAAGTTATGTAACATTATGTACTACAATATATATTACTGAATACATACACATTATAGATAAATTACACCCAGACTCAGAATAAATGCACGCGCATTATGCTCATCACAGAATTATTTCTCCTGAATGGGAATCGAACCCACCTATGGCTTAGCAGTCAGGATCACTAACCTACACCAACAGGCCTGTCAAATCTTAATAATAATTATCTTCGTTTATGTATGTATATGTATTATGTCTAGGTTTCTCCAAATTCAATTTCATTTAGGTGAGGGGATTGGTAATCATATTTATGATTTTCTAAGTCTGTATTATTATTTACATTTTATTTCATTTACTGCAACTGGTTACTTTACAGGTGTAAACTTGTATCAAAGTATAATTTTATGAACAATATAATTTTGTATATCTTTGAAAGTGTTCTGTTATCGACTATACTGCACGAATAATAAACAGGCACAATATCAAACGGAAATATCGGGTTCGTCGACGCCATTATATTCATAAAAAGGTCACATTATTTGATCGCTTAGTTTACGCAATGATGCTTCATTATTACTTTAGCTTGTTGGTTTTAATATTCGACATAAAATTAAACACCTAATTTAATGAAGTACCTAGTTTAAATGCTTACTTTATTTATTATCATATTACTTGTATTGTTATTTAAATGATTACTGTCGATCGGTATAAAATCGACTTATTAACGACTTTTTAGCAGTGTCATTTTCCCTTTCATTGAAGTAGTAATTTTTTTTTTTTTAATATATAAATAATTGTACTGGTAGTTATTGCTTTGGACCCCGGGCGGTTTTATTCACCAACTGAAACTATGCCATAACCATGAAACTGTTATGTGAAATTTAACGTGAAGTAAAATGTAACGAGGTGGAAGATCCTCATGGATGGCCTCTGCCTTTGGAGGGCCGAAGAGGTCTGTCGGACTCATACCCACTAAAAACCAATCCGGTGTTCCACTGGTTGTCCATGATCGTTGGAGGGAGGATCGCCATTGCATTCTTCCACAACGATAGCTGAATGGAATGGTCTAACTGTTAGAATCTCACAACAACGGTTCGACTCCCACCTCCGGTGGCGGACTACTAACTTTTTGAAATTCTTTTGCTGATTTAAAATTACCTATCACTTTCTTTAACAATGAACGAAAACATGAAGAAACCTGTAATTCAAGTTAGACAAACCACACAAAAAAATTTAGAGAAAATTCATGCCTAACAGCAGGACACTTTCTAGACAATTCTGGTATCCACTTTATGGATGAAATCATTTACGATTCAATCCGTGAATGCGTGCTGTTTGGAACGCGATTATCACTGAGTGTTTGTCATATTTTATCAATAAAAATAAATAAAATTGAAGTGTCTGTTTGTAGTTAGTTTGTAGTTAAACATTATGTATTAGTGAACATTCATGTTAACTGAAACTATGTTTAAGCGGTAGTAGTGTGATAACCAATCTGCCAGCTCGCGACCGAGAGATTGAGGAATCGAAATGTGAACAGACTGATGTGAAATCACTCTTAACATAGTCATGTAACTTATTTGGAGAAGTTAAAACATGTACCATAAACAAATATATTGGGTCCGATTTCCACTTAAGACAAATAATTGTGCGATGGGCATTATCATTTGTTCTGTGTCCGAGTGTAATAATTTATCTATAATATGTATGCATTTAGAAATATATAAGTATATTTATCAGCAGTCTGGTTACCATAGTACAGGCTCTGCCTAGTTTGGGATCAGAGGGCCGTGTGTGAGGTGTCTCAAGTTATTAATATTATTATTTACTTTTAGTAACGTAACTAGGTGGTGTTGTATGACTTACTTATTTAACATAGAGAGCATGTAGGTTCCAACGTGCTGTTATTATACGGTTAGAATAGAGAGCATGCTCTCTATTCTAAACCGTTAAACACGTATATTACGTTAATTATAATGGTGCAACCATAAAGTGCTCATTCTATATTCCTGTTTTTATAATAAAAGTCCAAGAATTGTAATGTCTTAAAGTTATAATGTTGTTTCTTAGATTCGGTTTACATTGTAAGTTGTGTGACTATGACATAACTCGCCGTAAAAAGTAAGAGGAGGCCACACAAACACAACAATTTAATAGCCCCGATATCGACTGTGAGTTATAGATGAGATATTCACCAATTTATCGTTTCTAACGCATTAACCATAATTTATCTGACATAATCTATACTAATATTATAAAGCTGAAGAATTTGTTTGTTTTGTTTGGTTGGTACGACCAATAGGAGCGGAGCATCAATGAAAATTGATGCAAAAACGGGGAAAAATTACAAACGCAGTCGAAGTTGCGCGGGTCAGCTAGTTAGTCTATATCTGGAAACAACATATTATTCTCAAACTATGGAGTAGGATCAAAACATTTAAAGAGTGTTCTGTGCATTTTTTGTATCTAATAAGCACTGTATGTGCTGTGGTGATGGATACCCTGAAATAAATAAAATGCAAGGAAATGGAATCATTTCGTCATGTGGGTTTCAAAGTGATACTTGTTAAACATTCGATATTTCAATTTACACTTAAAGCCTGGTTTGCAATGCAGTAGGTAAAGCTTGTTTGAAAAAAGGCAGGCAATAAAACTCAAGTCATTGTTCCAGTGTTTTATTTTTACAAAAGAGACAATAGTAAAGTGATGCAACCAATATACAGTTACAACAGATATATTTAGAAAGGTATTCAGTATCTAAAACTAATGAGACATTATATTTTAGTGCATGTGAACCAGCGTAATGGCACTGAATACATAATAGTACCAGTAGTAATAGCTAACGCGTCAGCTCGCGTTTGAAAGTTGGCGGGCTCGACGTCTACGCTGTTTACTTTAAGAATTGATGGTTAGGAATCGGAATTAGTAAGTACTTTTAAATTTATTAACTTCTAGCTACCTTAATTCTATTTATAAATTAAAAGTAACTTAAGTAACTCTTTTTAACACCAGCTATCTGCCAGTGAAAGTCCCGAAATTGGTCCGTTCTGGAGATTAGCCGGAACAAACAGACAGAAATAATAAAAAAAAAATACAAATATTTTTTTTTGGTATGTAAAACGGCTGTTATTATGTCATCATTACAAACAGACACTTCAATTTCATTTATTTGTGTAGATATAGATAGATGTATAGATGTTTAGACTTCTCAATACACTGCGGAGACACCTTGGCATTATAGTTAGTTAAACTGATTATGCTAGTAGCTTGGTAATAACAAGACCAGAAGTATTCAATGTTTGAAAACGAAAATTATCTAACGCATAGTTTATATGCACATTGCATAGTTTCAACATTGCTGAACAGTAGACAAACAGACTAAAAGTTGCTATTTTGCAGGACCACTATAAATTGTTGAGAAGAATTTTGTTATAAATAACTTACAACCCATAGGAATAGAAAGATAAATCTCGAATACAAAATTCTCTTTTGACGAAATGCTGAGTATAACCGTAGCCAAAGGAAATATAAATGCTGTCCAAAGGCGAATATGCGGCAATCCCTCACACAAGTGGGTAAGACGACTTGAATTTTTAATGTTACACTCAGACCGTTGCAAACCGTAACAGTTTTCTTGTCATTGGTGGAGTGGAGATGTGAAATAAATTTTGCAGAGTGGCCCCATCTTTTCGTCTGACATCAATCTTTAATGTGAACATGGGGTACACTCTGTACGTGGCGTGTCTAATACTATTTGTGTACAAAGTATTAAGCTTTTACTTTGAGGGCCAACATAATACAGATACCGTTCACGCCATAATAATATTGGTATTTAATAAGCGTGTTTATTGGGTAGCCTCGCATTAACTCCACTAGAAAAGTGATTGTTAGTAGTAAATAAATTGAAATCATCAATACAAGATGTCTGTAGAAACCGTTAACCTTGAAACCGTAAATTAACTTCCTCATAGACGCGATAAAATAATGAGACAACTAAAACAATAGTTGTATTAGTTTTTATTTTTCGCCGCTGTCGAAGGCCATGTTCAACAATACACAAAACAAAGTTGCGCGATTCGTCTCGCCATATAATTTCAGTAATCAAACGCCACGTCACTACGAGGCGCGGTCCGGAATCGATTAAGCGTTCCATTTCCGGTGTTTTTATAGGGAATAATTATTGGAAAACTGATCAAACAATCAAGGACTGCTAGTTTCCGTGGTTCTACCCAGATATTATCAAGAAAGAAATCAACTCATAGACCTGTGGATAATCTGTCGATACAGTCAACTGTGACCGCTTCCTCGATAGATTTTTATTTCTTATTTGATAATTTGTTTTTACATCCAACGTGACGGTATAGTTTTTCCTTATCGGCGAACGTGGCTGCGCTTGTCTTGTTGGGCACGGGCACCGTACGCTACGTTGGTAGTCGGCTGGGCCTCGCCACCTGCTCCGTGCTCCGCAGTTGAAAGCACCGGTGCTTTAATTATTGTCTTGTTTTTGTACGATTTAATATTGCGACTAGGGAAGTAGATCACCTCATTGATTACGACAATTTCTTTGTTATAGTTTTTAAACAGTATGCACTGGAGCGTTGATTTCTTTCAATTCATCAGTTTTTTTTGGTTTCGTTATCATTATGAAAGTATCCAATAAAGATAACATATTTTGAAACGTGATTTTCGATTGTTGCACAGGTATAATAAGTATACAGCGTGTAAGTTTGAGCTACGCGAAAAATGAAAAGTTACACAAACCTCTTTCTGTTTATTACTTATCACAATACTAACATCAGTTGATAATAAAAATGCGAGATTAAGGATTTATAGTAATTAGTTTCATTTGGCGCTACGCAATGTACGCGGTATTTTTTTGAATGGCCTTAAACGTACGACGCCGTCAAAGCAGCTGATTGCATAAATGTGGTTTAATTGATTACATTGCAGTTTTAGGTCGTATGGGGTATTTATTATAAAATTATAAAAAAAAATCTAATGATTTTCGACTAAGAATGATGGTCTGAATACAATATTTCAATATTCGGTACGGTATTTCTTACACCCTGTATATGTATATACATACATATGTTTAAATCCTTTATGTAGTTAGGCATACGAATTATTGTTTAAAAGTGGTTTTAATCGTTTGCCTAATGTATTATTTATTATCATGTTCTAATAAAACTCGGCGTGGTAGTAGAGGTGCTACATACTGAGCGCGATACTTATAGGCATAGGCTTCTTTTTCATTAGGTTGACTCGGTGTCTACTTAATATATTTATTACATTATACTAGCATCCAAGTAAGGGTCAATTAATAAGCCACTATCTTATTTTTCACTTAATCTTGTTATATAATATTAAATCTTTATAATATTCAAGTTAATTTGAAGGATCAACAAATTTGATCGCAACTGATAAGTGCATTTCTGATGATCTGATGACATATAGACTACCATAAGACTTGTATAGCTGTTTTTTAACTGAATTGTTTTCGGTGTTGATGTAGTCAGTGAGTGACAAACACGAGCACGTTGCTAATGGACTATTAACCTGCTGCCATTAATTATTAATATTTTATTTTTATGGCCGCCTCTGTCCAAATTTAACGACCACTTTCCGGTTCTCGTATACAGTTGATATTTTGAAATGTTAATATTTGCTTAGCGCTGATTGAAAGGTCAACGGTTTTGTCAACGACATTGCTTTAACGGGCCCTATTAGCTCGTCGCGGTATACAATAACAACATCGTCCCGTATTATATTTCGATGTAGATATGTGACGATATACCTCGTGTCTTGTTATTAATATTAATTTTATGTTTAATGTGTGTGAAATATGATATTTTCTGACATATTAACATTTTAAAACAAATAATATAATATTAATGCTGTCATATCATAACTTGATTAATAAAACGATATCTCCCATCTAGAAATACATTCACAGAGCGTAGATCGTACCTATTTGTTTAATTTGTTATACGGAGTTTAACATATGTGTTTCTTAACTCCTAAATCATTTCGAGCATGATTCGTCAAACTTATCCCGAATGTCAAGGGTTGACAGCAATTCGTGGCATCCGCTCCGGACGGTGGATAAAGCATCACAATATGGGCCAACTGAACCGTTATTGTGAAAATGCGTTCTGTGGCGCCCGCGTAGAGCTCGCATTGTAGATCGTATATATGTTACACATACCGCTTTTCTAGTACCGAATAATTTTACCGACACTTTTCGAAAAGCATAACATGGGCATTTGTTACTGTAAATTACAACTTGTCGGGTAGAATTACGGTTGGTTTTTGTTTAAGTACTTATATCATAGCTTTAACAACGGAAGGAATAGCTCAGTGTGTGGCTATGCATTTGTGTTATTAAATGATTTATGAAGCAGGATTACCAGGAGTATGGTAAGACGAACAATTTTGTGAGCTATGGGAAGAGTTTTAAGTACAATTTTGTTTGTGAAGCTCGCTTGTTAATCATGCACGGTAGCTGTGTGTTGATCTCGATGTAATTGAGTTAACTGACACACTGATGACTTATTTGACAGAGTGAGTCGTCTGTTTACCGTTGTGTATTATCATAATCTATGATGGATTAGTTTATGTGTTTATTATTCCTGTGCTACGGTTTATAAACTCAGATTTTAATAAGGTGTTTATTATTGTCATCCGTGAAATTGAGTCGTTTAAGACTTGATATGCACCATTGAATTAGTTAATTACATAGCTGTGATTGAGGCAGATAATTGAGATATTAAAAAAAACTTTAATTCAAAACTTATCTTTTTCCTTATATTTCAAAAGTCTTTATGGAAATTAGCAAGAATTAACAATTTTTAATGAGGTCCAGTCTTATAGACCTGGACCGTATGGGTACTATTATTGTCAAATTATGTTCATAGTGTAATAGTTGATACGTTTGTCGCATATTTTTTAGTATGAATAAATATAGAAGCATATATTCGATTCAATTTATCCCCATGTCGATTCATCTGTGGCACATTATGTTTCCACATCGAGATATCAAATTGATAAGTGAGGCACATTCGCAGCGGGCGGGCGAGGCATTATGAAATTGGCTGTACGTTAGATGCCGTTACTTCTGATAAAATATAACCGGCTCGTCCGCTCATATCTGTCCAACGAACCACCGAAGCTTTCATAGTATACTCACGTCCCAAAAGAACCATCATTTCTGCTTATTAGATAATCAATAACGGCAATAGTGTACTTGTTAATAGTTATGACACAACAGGTTGAGCAGCTGCTGATTTATTTAGACAAGATAAGATAAAGAAAAAATGTTTTCACTGTCAACATTGAAGTGAAAGTGAAATGTATTCAAATTAGAAAATAGCTATATGTGGAGACTAAACCTATTAAGCTTGTCATCTTCAATGGAACCGAAATTTGTTTCAACATTCTTATCAATGGACTTATTTTTTTAGTTTTTTTTTGTTTCTAAACGTTGATATAAGTGTTTATTATCAAAATTTTAAGTTATGATAGTCGTATTGCAGGGCATTCAAATTTTCTTTTTTTTTTAAGACATCTCTCTCATTAGGAATGATTCCTGTGTCGAGACTCGCGAAGAACTTTACGAACATTGAAACAACGTACACAAAGAACATCCAGACTCCGGACAACTATTTGTGGATCACACTAATGTCCCGTGTGGGAATCGAACCTACAACACTCGGCGTGGCGTAGTGGCGAGTGACCACTTTAACCATTGCGCCATTGTCGGGGCACTTTGAATATACTCATAAAACCTCCGTTTTTTTATTTTGTTTTAGAATATTTAATTTCCTTGTAACGGGTAGATATTAATACAAGCATAAGAAATATTACTAGAACTGAGCATCTATTTACTTCCTTGGTTGGTATAAGGTACCTAAGTAAAGTAATTACGGCCTTGATAGTTAATTATGCAGAACTACGGCATAGAATCTTGTTATTTTGTGTGTTTGCTACTGGGTAAGGTTTGTAAATCCTGAAATGGTAATGTATTTAGAATATAAGTGAATGGACGGTCCGAGTACGTAGGCGGATTCCAGCAATGGTATTAATTACTTCAGGTAGGTATACAGTTAATGATTTAGCAGTATGTAACATTAGTATGCTGACTAGGATCGTAATAATTTTAATTGGAGGATAAGGGGTCTCTTTATTTTTTAGATAATATAATGAAAAACATATTATCCTTAAAAGCAGTTGAACAGTTTACAGATATGTTTTAATTTTTTTTATATCACCTGTAGGATGAAGTCGCTGTCCACGAAGAAGTTAAAATTTCTAAAGGTTACAATTAAAACGGCCTCATTGATTTAACTATATTTCTGGTGATTTTTTCACTTTCACAAGACAAGTGTTTAGCTTATAGCGAGGTTTTAACAAAAAATGGTAGGCAACCTACTTAACTACTGATCTTTTCTTATTAAGGAGATCGCCTGAGTCGTATCTCTTATATCTGATGTGGTGCAGTACATCGTACCTCGTAGGGGATGTAAGTGGGGCAAGGGGGTAGATAGTCGGCGTAAGGTCAGAGATTTATGTTCTCATAACGCGCCGTTCTACGCCCACCAAACGTTCAAACGTATTGATTTCATTTCAAACATTCATTTTTAAACGGCACTGCTCTTTTAACCGCTACGAAGCTCTACGAGTTATGTTTGCTTACCCACTAAACTATAAAGTTAAAGGCCAGATGGCATGATCTTAAGGATCTAATTAGCCATCGTGGATTTAGCATAAAATTATGTGAAAAGTTTTAATTCATAATTTCCTTCACATTGCGAAAGAGATATAAAAAAACATACATCTTTGTGTTTACCGTTAAAGTTTTTATTATTTGAATTTTTAGAAATCTTGGTCGACTAATAAATAAAAATCGCTTTGATAGCCATAATTACGAAAGACTTAAGTATTAGTTTTGAAGATTTAGGATTCGAAATACTAAATCGTATTTGAGAAATGTATGATGGTGTTATAGAGTTTAGTGATGGGGCAATTCAGAGGTAGATATGTAATAACTTTTCGTGATCGCGTTAATTCCCGTGTAAATACATAATTACCGAGGAAACTTCTTGAAAAAATTTTTAAACATTAAAAAGTTAAACATACACTTTGATAATATCCACCGTTGCGAACGTATTGTGTGCGCCTTAATAGTAGGATTTGCTTTCCTAGGTTCTTAATGTAAATTGATTTCATCATCGTTCTAAATATGGAAATACGCAATAACACGGGTAGAAGCGCTTGTTCATATTTTATTTTTGACGCCATAATGCGTAAACTAATTACGTAGACGATGATTATGATACCGCAGACTTCTTTAGATTCGATAAATAAATCAACATAGCAACCCGAGATGATTTTCATTCGAGTGAATAGGTATTTGAAGTTAGCATATTGTTTTTTTAGAGATGACTAATATTATGACACTATTAGTACTGCCTGTACGACATGTAGCTCTTATGAAGTTATAACCATGTACCTATGCATCTATATTAATAATTCGGTCAAAGGGAACGGTAGACTCGATTGAAACCTTACCTGAATAATAAAACATAAAAAAATAATCATTTCGAGTCGACAACATATATCCACAAAATTCGGATTGTCGAGTATTTTGTTAAATACTAATGGTGAAAATGGCAGTCGCTATATTGACCACTTGGATGCCATCATGAGTCCGTTAAGGCCGATTCCAATATATCTGCCTACATTTTGTAAAAGATTGTGTATTATGAGTCACATTTCACCCGAGCGAAGCCGGGTTTTCATTTAGTATGTTTATAGATTCACAAGAGCCACATAGATAGCGATGTCGCCTCGCTCCGACTGCCTTGTGTTATGACGAGATGTTGTTTTTGTCAATATTTTCATATAAATCTAATAATATTACGTTCTAATCCATATGTATACTTGACCCCAAATTGAATTAGTAAATAATATTATATTAATATAAAGTAGGTAATAAAACAAAATATAAAACATTATGAAGGTTTTAAATTGGAACGTGGTTACACGATACCTATAAGAATTGTAGATTAGATGGCGATTCCCATTAAAATGATTGAAGGATGAAACTATTTAAACAAATATAAGAGATGAGTATTATTTTTAATTAATAGAAGAATTAATTAGACATTTATCTGTCAACGTTAAAAGGCAAGCAAGCTGTGCCCAATATTTATCGTTATTTCATAAAAGTAGTGAAAGTTGAACGGCTGTGATAGTGTTATCGATATACCACAGTAATATGGATCTATATATTTCTTACTTAGATAGAAATATAATAATATCATTGTACTTAGCAAGAGATAGTAAAAAAAGGAAATACAGCCAAATGTTATGTGTTATAATCAATCAATCATCATACATCATACAAACCAATAAATATGACCCAAGTAGCGCAAGAAGCATTTTAATAGTCCAGCAAGAATTTATCTGTAACTTAAAGACCTATCATATTAAGCTCTTAGAAGATATCACAAAAAAAAATTGAAGCTATACCTACCTACACTCCATTTCTCATAAAAGCGAGTGGAATGTTTAAAGTTAAAGATTTTGAATCGAACATATAACTTTATTTTAAAATTATTTACTCCTTTACCGTCATCCGAAAAAGAGTTGCTTCTCTGTTAAGAAGAGTGCGAGGCAGCACTAATAGCATTCTTAAGATCATGGCAGACAAATATGGCTAAAAAATTATGAAGTGGTTCATGCGAGTCTAATTAAATTAGAATTGATTAAAACCAATGCAAAAGTATGGACCATGTCTGAAAATAAATTATTATATTATTATTATTAATTGAGAAAATCCATAAAAACTAACATGCATAATTTTTTAACTTACTTTTTAGTTTTCTCAATAATACATTGAACAATTCTAAAATAAAAAATATGTTCGATTTAAAGTCTTTACATATTGAACCTTCTTTTTTTATTTTTTGTGTGGAAGCCCCCACGGGTAGTCACCTCACAGGGCCAACGATAAGGTAGTATGTCGGACTCGAACCGACTAAAACCACACAGTGTTCCGTCACTGGTCTTCTTGCCGGGGCCTCAGGTGCTTTTATGAGAAACGGAGATGATAATACTTAGCAATTCAAACGGTCATAACTTTTAACCAGATAGTTTATTTACACAAAAAACTTTTTGTAACTGCGTAGTTGACATAAGTGTTCCATTATCAGATATAGCCTGTTTATTGACTTTTATTAAAATCTGTGTCATATTTTGCTCCGTGGAAGTTTGGGTAATTGCATAACAAAATGGTTTTCAGTGCAGTACATACTTTTACCTATTTTTCATGGATTTAATGCAAGAAACCCCATATTTGTTGATTTGAATAGTTCAGATTTGAACTATTTTAATACTTGCATATTAAATGACCAATTGAGCTCCATAATATCGTAATTTTAAACAAAAAAAAATTACGATTATCTATAGATATATTACGTGAAGAGAATTATTTGTACCCCTTTTAATCAAATTTCGCGCACAAAGGAATGTGAAATTTGAAATACTTTTATATACCTACTATTAAATTTTTATGATTAGAAGAGTAGAAACTTAACATGTTTAAATAATATGTGTTATAAATCTAAAAATTATGTGAAAATCAAGCTACACGTGTCCAGTATTTATGTTAATGTGTGATGGTACGAAAAGTCTATACAATGACTCAATTTAAACTGGAGATTAATATTTATGTTACAAATAGGTAATTTTTTTATAAAATATGAAAATATTATGATTCTAGTACCAAATGTGTAAATCGGGACTTAATCGCGGTAATAATTAGAAGGTACAACACCTTTTTTCGATTACCCGACGTATCGATCGAATTGAACCGATCGTGCTCACGGGTAGACCCGGGTATACCCGATTTACACATTAGATATGTAAATCGGGAATACCCGGGTCTACTCGGTATGTATAGTCGCGAAAGTTTAAAAACAATTATCTCTAGTACTGCTAGAACGTTGAAAGAGTAAAGTACCTACGGTTATGTCGATTTTATCAACCTACGCTATCTTTTGGTAAAAGATCTTTTTTTCGGGAAGAATGCTACCCTATTTTCTTTTCTGTACCGCTGATGACGTGCGGCATAAAACCGTTTGACAGCAGATACCACAAACCCGGCGCTTAAAATGGCGAGCCTGTCAACCGCATGATGTCACACAAAAAGTGCTGTTAATATCAGTTCTTTTATAGTTAGCTCCACTGGTTACTGTTTAAAACGGAACGCAGTCCAGTATACTGTCAGTTGTCAATTCAAGTCAATTTTCAAATCGCATAATAAAAGTGACATTGTGACAGCACTGAGAGCACCTTACCTCGAAAACTCCAGTGCTCACAGTACAAAAATGGCGACGTTTATGACGTCATATATTTCCCTACGATACTGCGGCAGTATACTGTCAGTCTATAACGGAATGATTTTCTCCCTAGTACGAGCATTAAACAGTGCTCGCAGTGTATATCTGAACTTCCCCTTAAAAAAAAATATGAATATCGGTTGAGTAAGCGTAACAAATCAACTCAGATACGCATTGATATTATAAACCTAGTAAACTAGTGGACTAAGCTTAGGATTTATAAAATCATAAAAAAGTTAGAATTACATACCGCTGTAATGCCACTCTACTGATGATGGCTGCTGTGCTAGACAGACAAAAAAAATGTCCTTGACTAATCCACTAGGAATATCTGAGCTTAGGTTAATACTACACTAAAAAGAAAGGGCCTTTTATACAAAAAATTATCCATCCCAGTAGTAAGTAATTTGCCTAAGGTTTTACACATACATTTTGTTTTAGTATTTTATCAAAACTTTCATGTTTTCGAAACATATGAAAGTTTAATGTAACCTATATATAAATACATTCACAGAAAACTTCAAACCGGAGTAATAGTTTAGAACAAGCATCAGAAAAAAACATTATCTACTCTAAAGAAATATTCTAGCTAAAAAATAAATAGGTTAGTTTCAGGAAGCCTACGTACTGTATACGTACAGAAGATTTCTGCTGAGCACAATATGAGCTGCAAATAGGAGCCAACTTTTGCTTTTAAGTACATTCACCAGAATTGTATACGGAAGGGACTGCAATGTACGAGTGTGGTGTTGCTAATGTTTACAGCAAATTATCAGCCGGACATTGCCTTTAGCACGATTCTCTTCGATTAAAACTTAATTGAAAAGTTTGTTTCTTATAATATCACTATTATAAGAAACAAACTTTCTATTAAGTTTTTGGCTTACATTTTGAAAAGGGCATACCAATGTTATTGGTATTTTTGAATGGTCATGAGTCAGTCAGAATCAGTCTAGTTGTCAGTCATGAAACTTCAACTTTCCACCATGTTTTCTTTGGTTACATTGCTTATGTAATAGATAAACGTGAGGATATTGTCACATAACATTCTAACATATATGTGAGCTGGTTATCTAATTTAAAGACTATGTCAATTTTAGTTCCACATGCTCATCGAAATATTTCCCGTACAATGCGGAAACCAGTTAAATCAGTGTAGCATGCATTCCATATTTATATTTGAATTCACAGATAAATTGTATTTAAGCATGAGCTTTTCCGTGAGTGTTAGACAATTTTGTTTTTGCTATAAAGTCATTATAGGTAATTAAAAATCTACTACCTATATAATATTAAAAATCACCTCAAAAACATTAGTTTAATGGATAAATTTATATGCATATCGCTTAAATATACAGATATTTATCCATTAATGGTAGAATAAATCTTTGGTAACGTTACTTATCCATTTATGTTGGCTTAAATTCATATAGCAACGAAGCAACGCATTTATTATTATGATAAATAATTCTGTAAACGTAAATTAAGTGTATTATTAATAAGACCAGTTTTAATATCGCATATATTAAAAAAAGATCAAACTGATAACGATATTAATATTAATTTATTATGTCGTTGAGAGCTAAAATCTTTACCATTAATAAAGCCAGACAGTCTTAAATCTTGCTCATTTTAGCTGTCGTAGGCAACTTTGTTCTTCGAACTAATGTTATTCGCCATGTAAACTGTTTATTTATGCACATAAGCGTCGGTTACGAAAAATCATATCAGACGCATCATAGCAGACATCGGAACAAACCTGTTGTATGTAGAACGAGAACTGACCGATGCGGCTATCACGCACATATATTATCAGCAACGCCACTCTTCATGAGCGCTGGAAACCTCTCGCTTCTGACAACTAATTTAAACGTTGTCTGGGGATAACTTTTGGTTTTAGTTGGGTCAAACTAATATAAAGAAAAGCAACCAGTTCATGAATAGCTGAACATAACCACCATTTTTGATATAAGAGGCAGGCTTCTAACACTAGAAATTAATAGAAAATATAGGAGGCATCTAAATATTTTTATTCTGACGTTTGAGTGTTTGCCAAAGGTTTAACGTTGTTCAGAATTCAACTCAAATAATATTCATAGAATAAATTTAGTAGTTTATATTAATTCAGGGCAATAATAATGATTATTGCCCTAAATGACATTGGCCATACACTATTAGCCACATTTTTAAGATATGTGGCTATCTGTCGATCTATGGGTTATTAAAATAATTTAATAGGTGTTGGTGAAAATGGCGCTAAAAAACTCGTTGGGCTTAAAAATATTTTTATTCTAATTTATTTCAGCCTGACTGGCTGGCCTCTTGGTGCCTGTTGGTTAGTGATCCTGACTGCTGATTTTTTTGCAGGTGATAACGACCTACGTGTAAAACAAGTTTTTTAAAAGGTTATTTTATTATATTTTTGTTTATTAAGTATAAACTAGAGTTACAGTCATTATTGTTTTTGTCCTGGAATGGACAAGAAAAAGTAATAACTTAGCTACATTTTACGAGACAGGCATCGTACAGGTGACGGCGGATGCCGATGACACGAAACGTTTTGTCTCTAAGCTGTTCGTGTGCGCGTGCGCCTATCGCAAGTAACTAAAAAGGTGTCGTTAGTAATGGTTTTTGAAACATCATAAAGATGTCATGGCGGCTGTTACTTGATTGTGGCTATCGGCGCGGCGTAATAGGACGCGCGTAAAGTTAGCCGGGAGATATCGTGAAGCGTTGAAAAATCTTTACGGACTCACTTTTAAACACGGCTCAATAATTAAACTTCCAACCGAAATGAACAGTTTTTAAAGTATATTCAAGCTCAATACCTACCTCGTATATTTTAGTTAATCTGGTGTAATTTTGGAACTTTCTAATAATTCTAATTTAATATTTGACGGAAACTTAACATAAGTGCTTCAGGGGTATCGTATCTTGTATCTTATATATAGGTGCGATAAAGTCCCGTCTGTCACATTTCAAATGTTAGAACTGTTCAGGACTAAAAAAGTTATAAAAATCATATAACCCAAAAGAATGTGGACATTATTTCCTTTGTTTTAATTAAATGTTGACAAAATAAAATTTAATAAAATATTATCTATTGTAACAGTAATGTTTAGTTTTAACGTACATTTTGAAGCACTTGCTAATGGTAAGTTAAAGGTATAAAGGACAAAAATGTTTCACAGATATCCAAAACGGACTTGATGAACGAAATATTCATCAAACATGCACGAAGATTATTTCTCTGTGCATGTTTGACAAATATTTCGTTAAACGTAAGTTTCGAATGAAACTTACATGTTGTATTAGCCGTTCCCAGGAACTTTGGCAGCGTTTTTGGTCAATGCTCCGTTCTACTAAATATCAAGGCGTGAAAATAGCTAATAAACTTCTTCTTGAATTGGGTTATCAAATGCAAAAAGAGTTTTTCAAATCCGACTAGCAGTTAGCGCCTTCAACGAAAAAAAAACAATTAAGTTTTATTATTATTATATAGTACAATTAGGACGTAAAAAGGAGAATGTGTTCAAGCATAGTAGGTAGATTTACTAATTATTTTTATCAAAAAGTGTTCTCTAATTTGTTTAAACACGGCTTTAAAAATCTGTAAATATTGGTAGCATACACACACAACTTCGGCTCATAATTTTTTCTGAGAATATTTTTGAAGTCGTTTTCCAAAATATTTGAATTTCTTTTATTCGAACTTGACACATTTACAAATAATAGTTCAATAAATGAAACACACGTGAACACTATGTAGCCGACTGTACCAAACTTTTAATCACTTCATAAGTCACCGGCCGAGTATTGTCGACTCTTATCTAGTAATTTTTGATAGCCACCACACACTTAACACTTGGAATTGTTTTGGATAGTTGTTTATTTATTTTAATGGCACTTCGGCCCTCAAAGAGCATTCCACTAATCAAGGCAAGTGCACTCTCAAATGAATATGATGTGCAGTAAATGTAATTGATTTTAAATCATTTATCTACCGGACGGACCGACCAGTCTCGGGCCATGTACTTGCTAATGAAAATTAACTGTACGAGTATAAAGACGTAGAACTCGTAAAAGCGGCACCAATCTAGTAGATATTGAAAACGATATAATCATAATAGTACATTAGACATACCCCTATTGCAAGACAGTCCGTTATAACACAGCATCAATCGTTGCCATCCCTCGGCAATGTTTATGCTTGATTTGGCATTACGATCTGCAAGCGGAAATTTTAATTTATGCGCTAGAGAGATTGTTTTCTTTTTGTGTTATAGCTATTTTTTGTCTTCTAAAAAACTTGACTTCAATCGATCACGGAAGTTACGAAAAATCTGCTTTTGATTGAACAATAGAAGACTTGGAATCGATGACCGGTGATTCGCAGATCCGAGCATTATTTTACAACATTTTATTATTTCGACAGTCTACCAGTTACTTTATAATCTATGTAAGTGGTTCACTAGTTATTAGGAAAACATCATTCGATTGATACCCGAAACTAATAAATTTCATACTGCAATAATTGGCTACGCCCGGAGTTCTGATCTGCGCAGTGACTGGGCAAAAACCAAACATTGTGTTGCAGACTTTTTTCTTTCAATTAAAGCCTTTTATCTTCCGGATGATTTACGATGCTCTTGATAGCATTCGGTTTAGGGAAATGAAACATGTTTAATTTGTTATCGATGTCGTTATTAAAACGTGAATGCGTAGGTACCCAACTATTTTTTGTCATTCCAACGTTCGTATAATTATTTTTGTTCGGTTCATAATGAAGAGTCGGCGATAACAATATCGATTGTTCATGGATCGAACGGAAGTGGAAATTTGAACCTTGTCATGGCGAAGCTTCGACAAGCGTGACTGATCCCACAAGCGTTTCACCTCATATTTGCTTTTTGTATTGTTCTCTTTTTCAATGGATGACCTACAAGATTTTCTTGGAGTAATGTTATAAGAAGCATTTTACTAAAATTATATGTTTTTTTTTCATTTTATTCAAAAATTGCACCTGCACATGTTTATGTTGTTGAAAGTGGCTCATATACTAATTTTAGTTAAACACAGTCATCGCTGTAGTAAAATGCAGAGCAAGCGTGTCAGTACAACGTCTATCTAGATGTTAGTGTTCCGAGAACAGAGTCTGCTACCAAATATCATGACTGTCGTCTTACAAATGAGAAAATTTCGCTCTAATTATTTATGAATGTGTTATCGTCATATCGCTGGAGCTCACGATCCGGCCTCCGTGCGCACGACACGAGCAAAATCGCAATTAGCAAAATGGCATTCTTTGTTCTCGCTCGCACGTTTTGCCATCGTTGCTATCTATTACTATAGTATGTATTGCGAGAAGAGCAGTCGTCGATCGTTAATAAACCTCCATTACTTTCATTAAGGGATATCTGTGGACAGTCGCCGTATCGAAATGTCGTCCTGCCGTCATGCCATCGACACATAACAAAATTAAACGCGATGACGCTATCGAAGCGCGCGCATCGAGCGTTCGATGCTCGTTCTTCGCCGCTATCCGCGCGCGCACTTAATTGCAAAATGCCAATGAATGTCGATAATATATTTTAATCGCGACACCGAGAACCGAACGCGACGTCATCTACGTAATCCTAAATCTCGTTATGGACACGACTCGAATACCTAGGCAACTGTTATAAATTACGTTTCAGATTATCGTATGATCCAATCGTAAATTAAGACAAGATACATAATTAAGGCGAATAAATAAAATGGTTGGCATTTCGACGGGAGCACGTTCGATTCTGCCTGGCGATATACTCTCCATTCTGAGCTATCAGACCCTTTTAATAAAGTGTAGTTTGATTCGTTACATTTAATTGCGATTCAATCGCCAACAATATTGAAGGAACCGAAGGAGTGCGGAGGCGGGACAGGGCTCTGAATGTCACGACAAGATTTTTAATTACGTAGAAGATATCATCTAACAATTGCATCCCATACTAAACGAGACACATCTTGAAATTACAATTCAATCATTATATTCGCGGCGGAAGTTAAAGAAAGCTTTTAATTAGTGACAGGTTGAGAACACGTTAACACGAAGCATCGGCCAGTGAGTGAGGTGAGCTGTGCGGGCACGTGCGGCAGCAGCGGTCGTGCTCGTTGGAAGGCGCGCGGCGCCGTCGCAGCCGGTGCGCGTCGTGGTTCAGTGGTTAACGCGCTGCCGCACACCTATATGATGCCTGGTTTATTTTCGTTCTTCTAATGCGTCTTCGCTGTCGTCCGGAGGACAATTAAAAATACAAAAAGTGAAACGTTTGTTTCAGACGTTCATTGTCTCCGTTATTAATAAATTCATTTTACAGAGTTGAAGTCGACGTGTATTTTATTCGCTTTAAGTGGTTTCACATTGTTTTATATTTATGTGCGGTTATTTTTGGTACAGACATTATAATGCAGTTTGTGGGGGAACATGTAAAACAGCTCACTCTTGCTCCATTAGGGATATTTGAAACTTTGAGAGTGCACTCATAAATTCGCTTTTGTTGGTAATAACATGCACTAAGAATAGACAGCTATTGTTATGATATTTCGTTTAAACTAACTAACCATATCCCAAGTGTCACTTTGTTCAGTGAGAACATCTGTTGGAAAAAAATGTTAGACTGAAGGAGAGTACCTACCGGCTAAATCTAAATGTAAATAAATAACTATAACCAAACTCATATATTCACACATAAGCGTTTAAGTAAACAAAAAAAGAACGTTTACAAACATGTCATAAAATCATAAAACTAATATTATAAATGCGAAAGTGACTTTGTTTGTTATGCTTTCAATAGAAAACTTTGGATTCCGATCCAAATAAATTGTTCTCCAAAATTCTGATATCCCAAAAAAAGATATCCCAAGAATAAAATACAATTTAATAATTAAACAATGACTGTTGGAAAATGTAAGATTTATAATTTTTATAATATGACTCCAAATTCGGGGGGTTTGCTAGTAGCCACTGCAAAGTTCGACTATTCACCTCGTAACCCCATCAATCCAAGATGCCAAATATATTAAATATAGCATTGTCATCCGAACTACATAAACATACAAAGTTTGATTTGCGTACGACAATTTTTTCAATCAATCAATCAATCATTTATTTGCTGAAGCGTATACAGTGATGTTAGTATTACATTCGATATCTAAGATCCAACTTCTAAGATTTGTTTTCATTGTTAGGTAGTGAGTGTGTGAAGTGAGTGAAGCTAAAATAAAAGAGAGTTAAAAATACCTACGAGAAGAAGCCCTAGTGGTGGTTGGTAGAGGAGGCTGATCACTGGGTCTGATAAGGCAATATGCTTCAGACATACGCACTTCTCGCCGGTGAAAAAGAGCATTCTCTCTTCTCTCTCTTGAAATAGAGGCCAGGATTTGTGAATACCACCCCTATTGGCAATTAAAGTGATGTCTTAGACACAATCTCGGGCTTTAGTCTGTTGAATCTGTTTGTAGATGGTGGAAAATAAAGAAAAACATTTAACTGAGTTCTACTAATGCACCTAGTAATATATGTAGATGATTATAAATTATAGAGGTCTTACTACATTTTAAGTAATGATTGTGTACAAAAATGACACCTGATGGAAAGTGACGATGAAGACGAAGATAGTAGATACACGCCTATCCCAGAGAAACCAATTCCTCTACACTTAAACGTTCCAGGATTATACATGACTGAAAAAATACATTCCACGCTTTGGCAACTCTAACCAAAAAGGAGCTGTCAAAGCGTTCAGTTCAACTTTTTTGGTGTTTCGACAATGAAAGGATGGAACCTCTTTCTGCGCCTAATAGTCCGATGAAGCGATGGTGAGGGTTCAATTGATTCGAAGAGTGCTTTCGCCTACATACCAAAGTGAATCCTATAAAAAACCGATAAGCAGGCGACTTTATGACTATGCTCAAGGCTATGTAGTTACCGTTATTTATAAGCCTACGGGCTCTTCGGTCAACAGAGTCCAGATCTTTGAGTTGGTATTTAGCTGAGCCATCCCAAAGGTGACTGCAGTACCATGCAAGATCGACCTTGGGCTATATACTCGTAGAGATGAAGCAGCTATTTAGAGCTGAAGTACCGCCGGTCCTTCAAAATGGCTCCCAATTTCTTGGAAGCTGTCTATGCTGTCTACTCAATTTGCCAGCCGAAGTTAAGTTTGGATGTGACGGTGATACCCAGAAGCCCTAGATGGTCAATAATCGGTAAGGACACACTTGGTAAGTGCGTGTAAGTTCAAAGTACTGTTTTTCGCAGAGAAGAGAAACGACTGTGCTTTGGAAGGGTTAAAATTGACGAGAATGGCGTCCCACCAATCCAACTGAATCTAAAAGCTATAGTGCTATAATAGTACTTAAACCGATCTAACTGAGATTTTTGAAACCATTAGCAGAAAAGAAAAGTATGTCATCTTGAAATATGAGGCTATTCTGTTAGCTTAAGTAGTAAGAGCTGGGAGCACGTCCTCTGTCTCACTACCACAGCATTTACTTTACTGCTCTGATATTTTACAGGTAGTGCTCTTAACTTCCATACGTCTCGCTTTTATAGTGCGCACTACGCCTTATGGGCTAATGTCACGTGATCTCCTGATTTCTACCTCTTTACAAAACATTCCAGTTGTGTTGGACGAGATTTTTTTAAATATTTGTTTTGTTCAATAAAATCTTTGAATTTCGTTATATGCCACGAACTTTTACGAGCCTATTTCCAGCTGAACGTAAATTAAAGAAGCGTAGGAAATGTTTTCTTCCTTTGACGTTCCTTATTTAAACTTAGGAGTTTATAACGGCTATCTAGTTCGTGGCTATTATATGTACTAAATAAAACAGTTTTATATAATCACACAAAAAGGTATGGACATTCCTCATAAATTTTCCATTAAAAAGATAGAGAGGCCACGCAACAAAGTGAAACAAGATCCACTCTACTAATCCGACAAAAGCGAGCCTTGTTACCCTTCAAATTTATTTATAAGAAAACTCTCGGACAAGTCGTTAATACCTATAAAGTAGGGGCGAGAGAGGCGCGAGCGAGTTTATAACTCACGTACCGAACTTTACTCGCCGACACATAAAATAATAGGTGTAAAAACTTACACGGGAATGTACTCAGTGAGCGAACGAGCCGCGAGATGGACGGCGCCCTCGCAGGATACTCCGACCGTGGACTTCGATACACATTCATGTAACAACCACCTAATATCCACAAATATTATCAATCTGCTGGGCTACAACAATGCACTTATCTTTTTTATAAAACACTTAATCAATATTCGGGTTTCGGTTAATTTCGAAACGTTAATCAGGACAATAGGGTCCTGCATAAGAAACATATTATCTTGCATAAATCATGTTAATGAGCACCTTTCGAGCATTTCGTATCGCCATTAATTCAGATATCACTGCGGAAACAAACGTCGGTTTATCCCGCCATCTGTGGCGCATGCGCGCACCGGTAATCGTTAACCCTGAGGTGATATTATTTTGAATTTCCATTTCCTTTTACATTATTATTCAAATCATCCTTAAGCGGGGGTTCTAGAGTCCAGTTTACATAATTTTACTTTGTTACCTAAGCATAAAGATGTATGACACGAATTTGAATTCGGAACAGATATTGTTGTGGAGCCACAGGCGACGGGCACGTGCGTACGCGCACCTTGCACAACATTCGGCCTTAACATAAAATTAAGTAGTATTTTATTTATAGTGCATTGTAATACACTATAAATAGTGGTGTGAGGAGCTTCAGAACTTGTTGCTGGCATCTCTGTTATACGCTATTTACCTAGGCAGAGCAGATCTTTTCGCCGTTTCGAGTGAATGGGCGAACGTTTAATATTCTTATGGGAATCGCATTACATACTATTACTAATACTTAGCTTATTACGTAGCCTTTAGTATCACATTGTCTCTAGTTAAATACACAAATAAAATACGACAAAATCAAAATGAACATCGTTCTCCATATGCGCTTAACAGCTTTACATTTGTTTATGTGCATGTGTAAATATTATGTAGAAAATCTCATTTTTAACATTCATGCGAACCTGTTATCCTTCCATTGACCGAGGTCAATCAGCAACTATATCCAAACTATAAATTTCATTTAATAGGACACAAATCCAACTTTGTGCTCGTTTTTGAATCGCCAACCAAAGAAATTTAAATAAAACACTTTTATCAGATTCGACAGGTGGAGCTGTGTTTATCTTTTTCTTTTTAACTTCGCTGTAGGTTAAGGATTAGCTGGTAACTAATCGATTTCCGATAGGAAAGGGGAAGTGTTGTTTCGTTTGAGTCATGATCTATTGCTAGACGATGCAAATCGTTTAGCCGTTTGATGCTCAACGGCGACGAACATCTTAGTTCTTCTTTGATATTTGAAATAGCTACTAGGTTAATTAAGTACCTACTAATCAAATTAAGAAACAGTTATGTTGGAATGTTTAATGATGAACCGACTGGCTTGCTGCTATCTTAGTTTTCACACATAACGGTAACTAATATAATGTTAATCTGAGTTTTGTTACAAATCTGTATTATCTATACATAGTTATTTTCCTTGCAATAATATAGGTACTTATATATATTTGATCCTAATATACAATTGATTGTAATGATAGGAAAGGAGAAATACGAGAACAGAAGTAGGAAAAGGAGCTGAGGAGTTCTCTAGACCCAAACTAAGTACACTTTCCATGATGGCTTCTAGAACACGGATAGACATTTTTGACTAGATAAATACATAGACTTTGACTGGTCGGTGGAGTTTTGGGGGTTACATTCCCACATGCGTCAAATATTTGTGTGATCCACAGATAAGTTGACCTGTGTCTGAGTATTATTTGGGTCAGTTATTAGAATGTTTGTAAAGTCTCCCGCGACAAAGAAATTATCCCTAGAAGGTATGGGTGTTGTCTATAAAGAAAATAGACTTTTTTTATGGTATATTGGGCAAACGAGCAGACCTGATGGTAAATGACTACAGCCGCCCATGGGCACCTGCAACTCAAGAGTCACAAGTCCGTTGCCGCCCTTTAAAGGGGAAGACAGGTGAGATGGGGGGGAGAGGGGAAGGGCGGGAATAGGGGAAGGGTGGGAATAGGAGAGAGGGAAGGGTTAGAGCCTCCGGTGACCTCATTCAAGCGGCGAAAAGCAATGCAAGCATTGCTTCACTGCCGGTTTTCTGTTAGGCCGTGGTATCTATCACTCCGGTCGAGCCGGCCCATATCTATGTGCCGAAGCATGGCTCTCCCACGAATGCCCGAATCATACAAAAATACGTGTTCACGCATGCATTTTGTCTCGATAACAATAAATATACAAGAAACTCATGCGAGTCAACGGAACACTGCGGTTTTCTGTAGTGTGGCGTTTCGCAAAAAAATAAAACGCTGTGACTTTACCAGAAACATTATAGAGGCAATAGGTCACTTTGTTTCCTGATAAAGGTTCCTGATAGGCGTCTAACTATTAACTTACTCAAAATTAACGCCTTAGTGCAACTGTATTACAATGTTTTATCACAATATATTAAATAATTCTCGTCATACATCTCGTCAAAATTAATCAAATAACTTGAAAATAATGGTCACGGCGGGCAACAGATTGTTATTCATCATGGCTTAATCAACCGCTGGCAGCCCACCCACGTTCGTCGATGCTTACCATTTTCTCCACCATCGGGGTGACCATCATCATACTAATTTAACAAACCTCCGGCTGCCAATACACTATGTGCAATAAATATTTAAGATTAATCTGATTGGATCGCTAACACTTGCTAGAATACCAATAGCTAACAGCAGTCTATGAGCATTAACCAATGTCTAATTGTGTAGGAATTTCTCTTTTAATTTTATGTGAATTTATACTGATTTTTAGATTCACTTTAATTAGTACCACGTTCGTGAGCATAAATTTGCAAAGAATCATTATCTATTGTAATTAAATGAATAGGAATGCGACTCGTTTGGTATGAGTGAGTAATAGAATATATCAGTATGAGTCATACCTACCTAAATACATATTTATATGTATACCACATAAGTATAAGCATGACTCCATAAGTAAAAGCTAATGAATTTACGAGTATATAGTAAAAGTTAAATCTCTATTCAAATGGGTTAGAAAGTAGCGTTAGTAACTTTTGCTCAGTCATTTACATTTTTTGGTTCAAAAGGATTCGGAAAAACGGATTTTGAAATTGTGATGAATTGCATTTACCTCTTTTTTGTTATTAGAGATGTAAAGTTATTTTCAATGTAGACATAGAATAGTATGTTATCTCCGTTGAACTCGGTGTCCGTGCCTGTTAGCTACGTAATGTAATCGAAACTATTATACACATAAGTCCGAATTCACATTAAGATTTCTCTCGGCAATGTATATCTAATATGCAAACAAGTCGCGAAGGTTTAAAAACAACAACAAATTTCGGCGGCCACGACACACAGTTGTAAAGTAACAGACATAACACGAGTATATAAAAAGACGCGACGTATATATGCCATGCTAAGATAATACTGTTCTGTCTCTACTGTCTAAATATGTCAATTGTTGTTTTAATGTTTATATGCTGAATGTTGATAATATGTATTCTGAGTACATGATTATTTATATTATTACTTCGGTATATATGTAAGTATATATATATGTATAAATCTGGGTATATGTTTGTTCTGTATGTAGGTACTTATATATTTAGTTTGTGTATATTCAGATGTAGTACACCGACAGCTACCACTTACTCCAGTCACTATATCCATCCTAAGGTTGTCTGGTAGAGATCGCTCTTAGCGATAAGACCGCCCATTGTACCTAACACTAACATTAGTATTAAGATCATTTGTATTTCTATATATAAGGTGTACAATAAAGCATATTCTATTCTTTTCTATTCTATAGTACAGTTAGAAAATAGTAAGTTCAATTTGGTTATTTTATAGTCAATAGAAGTAACTTTACAGACCACCTATTTAGAATACTCCATCAAACAGGAATCCATTATTCACTTTTAAATTTCTTTAAAAAATACGTCACACATAACAAGTTAGATATTCTTCACGAACGAGAATACTAAAATGTTTTCAATGATGTTAATTGGTTAGTTCTCATGCCGCCTCTAGCGTTGCAGTAGGCGCCTTTACAGTTCTCACAGTAACATATAAAGTAAAGTGTCGCAGTAGCCGTAGTGGTGTAATTGGTTGGCGATACTAAGCGCCATTGCCATATAGTGGGTAAGATCCTCCATGGGGCAACTGTAAGTGTAATTCACAGAAGTCAGAGTTCACTTTGTGTCCGTTATTTCTGTGTTTGTATAGCACTAGGGAATTATCCCTAGACATTGGGATAATTCCCTAGTGCGGGAGCTATTTTGTAAATACATGTTTAGGCTTGATTTTTTACTTAAGTTAACATTAAAAACATGGAATAAGTTTATGGACATGAAATTAACTATAATACCTTATTTAGGATTTAATTTATGTTAAAGATACTTTGAGTTAGGTTAGAATAATGACTTTTATGTCTCATATGCATAATTACTTACTAAAGTTTCGAACCTAATAGGGATCCTTCATCATGGAGTCACATCAGTTATCGGCAGCAAACAGTTTGGTGTCTTTAACTGACGCGACAGGAATATATTTGAGTACAAACCTATTACTCCAGTAAGTAATTATACATCATCATTTATTAATGATAGAAACGATCACTTCTAAAACACAAATAAAAATAAAATAGATAAACATTTATGTGAAATATATATTGGAAGGGCAACACAATAATTGTTTTATACGACTTATGTTTTTTGTACTTGCCAACAAAATAATCTTACTGCTGATACACAACTTCACGTAGGTACGAGTATATTCATTAGTATTACGCCACCCTAGTATTGGCTGGTGATATCAGTTCTCAATGGGGAGCAGCGCTATTAATATAGGTATCCAATACCTTTCTATTCTTCTTTAAAACACTGTACGAGGTGGCAAGCTGAAGAATATTCACCAGATCATTAATTAAAAAAAAAAATTGCTGTAGCTAATATATTGCATATAATATGATAAAAATTGAGTTGTGTATCTTACATATATCTTACTAGCAACCCCCGCCGGCTTCGCATGGGTAGCAGAGACATCTTTAACAACCATCAACATATTTCAATCAATTTAAACAATCTTAACAAATTATAAACCTTTCTCATGAATAACTCTATCTATTAGTGAAAACCGCATGAAAATCCGATTAGTACCTTTTCTGTTTATCGAGAACAGACAGACGCGGCGGGGCACTTTGTTTCATAATATGTAGTAATTAGGTAGGTACATTTAAGTACTGCCTTTGTAAAATACAATAATATAACATGTAATTAGCCAAAGGACTTTAATTAGGACAAATGAATAAAAAAAGAATCTTTTTTTTGTATTATGGATAGACTTCTTCATCATCATCATTATAGCCACAGGACATCTACTGCTGGACATAGGCCTCTTTTAATGACTTCTAAGAAGGTCTTTTGGCAGCGTCCTGCACCCATAGTCGACCTTTATAAGATAGACTTATAAAAGGGTAGTATTCTATTGTTAAAATAAATTGTTTAACAGTCATCATGAAATTAAGCTGTTTTCAAGTTTCTTACTATTTTTTTTATTGTTAAACCCAATATTAAACTTAGTTGATTTGGAGATTATTCGTCACAAATTTCTACAGAACCGCACTCTTTAGATGTTTCATAAAGAGGAACTGATTTGACTTAATAGTCTAAGAAAGTTTTGACGAATTAATGTTTTTTTCTTCTAAGGGATGACTAGGTTGGCCAATGCCCCATGTCATGAAAGCGAGGCATGGCAACCCACAAGTGACACTGCTGGTGTTGCGAGTACTTACGAGTATAAGCACCGGTAACTGGTCACTATCAAGCAAATCGTGTCCTTGTTGTATAAAAAAATCAATATAGGAGGATACTAAATTCCCTGTAGCTCATTAATTACACTAAGAAGGAATAAAAAGTATTGTAAATTTTCAAAGAGAGGTATTGAATAAAGTAAGCAGTACACAAACGCCAACTAATTCGCTTTAACAACGGGTATTAACAAGAGATTCGTTAGACTTATGCACCTATCGAGTTACAAATTGTATATCTAAGATCGATACCGACGTAATGAAGAGGGCTTAGCATTTAAATACATTTGCATATTAGACTGCGCTCGCTCTAGCCGCTCTTTCGCAGTACTACGCGGAGTGCAGCGCGCACCGTACTGACCAATGCATTGATGAGTTTAGTTGCTAGTTGCTGATAGCTTTGTTACAACAATGTAAAATGTCTCGTTTAAATGATTGCGGATTTTGTTCACCATGTAGTGATTCCATTTCGTTTTTGGTTATTTAGATAAATGCCTATTGTTTGGTATACCTCAATATTTGTGTGGATTTTAGTATAGTAAAGTGACTTCTATAAGCTTTTCACCAATAGAACGATATTGTATTATAATGTAGGTAAACGTGGGTGACACAACAAGTCTGACTGATAAAACATTATTGTGGTTTGCGACGTAACTATTTTTGTCATCAGAATTATTTCATAAATTTAGCATTTTACTAAACACAACTGGCGAACGAACGAACTAAAATAAGACGCGTGTAAGAGGCAACGGTCCCAACCAGTTCCTAATAGCTGAATGGAAAGAACGGCTAGAACGATCGACCGCAAGGTATGCTACAATTGTGGCGGTAAGACCCCTGAAAACCCCCTGAGGGGCTTCTTTCTTAGTATATATTAGTATATGTAACACCGTGTGGTTTGAGTAAGTTTGATTTCAACATACTACATACATAATACTAAGTTACACATACTAATTTACAATATGGCTGTCTCACTTTCAAATTTCTCCCAATAGACATACATCGATACACAATATACGGCAAAACGTTAGCATGTGCAGATAACTCCAGTGGAAGCTAGGTCGCAACGATGCGCGGCTCGATAGCGACACCAATTAATATGCAATGTCGTGGCACTCGTAAACTAGTCACGAACATATGCCAATATGTTGGTGCAGTTAGGCAAATGCTATTTGTATAATTCGGACGATTTACTTGCCCATCGCCATCTTGTTGATACATATCCTAATATATTCCTTCCTATTAATAGTATAGAAAGGCTTGACAAACTTAATACGTGGAAGGACCTAACATAAAGGTGGTGAGTAGATTCTTTGGAGTTCTTTTAGATTTCTCAACGTCCTCTTAGTCAACATTTACTTTTTATTTTTGTGACGTTTGGGAACATTCAAGTAATATTGCTGATTTTTAGTGATTCCATTTGTTACTGTAAATACTCTTTTTCGTGCGGGGACACCCACGGGTCATCACCTCACCGAAGCTATTACGTTAATATACAAGGTATACCCTAAGAAGGTAGATACTCCAGGATACTGTATATACGTACTATATATTAATAAACAGCAAAGCTAACAAATACTTTTCTTTGCAGAGATTATTACACCTACCAAAGACATAAACATACATTTTCAGTTTGCTGAAAATCTCCTAATATTCTTTGTAAAATAATAATACCATTTGGCATGTACCATGCTCGACTACATGAGTTATTAGGAATCATGTTTTTTTAATGTTGAATAATGGACAGGTCGATAGACAAACTCTGCTACTTTTTGATTTGTGTTATAATAAAATGCACAAAAAATATGTTTTAAAGGTTTTTTATATCATTTGCGCAAGTTTTTTTCATTATCAAGTCGAGAAACGTGGAACGTGCGAATTGGAAGAATCATTGGCCTAGTGGTAAGTCCACTAACCAGTAGCTGAGTAAGAGGTTGCGGGTTCGATTAACCCAAGACAAATAATTGTGTAATGAGCACGATCAATTGTTTCCTGTCTGGGTGTTTTTTGTCTATAATATGGATTTATTAAGTCATATATAAATATTATGTTTATCAACTGTCTGGTTACCATAGTACAGGGCTCTGCCTAGTTTGGGGTCAGGCGGCCTTGTGTGAGGTGTCTCAAGTTATTATTATTCTTATATAGCGTTATTATATAACGTATAAAGCGTATCACCCTGAATCGCAATCGCGTATTTCGCGTAAATCGCGTATTAGTGTAAAAGCAGTGGTAATTTTGTTTTTTTTAAGAGAATAGAACAGCAGATTGAATAGCCAACTATTTTCATCCCATTACTACATGTCATCACAGCAGAGTTACAGAGTGCGAACATTATGTTAATGCAGTATCGGTATCACACACATCGCAGAGCCGCGCCGGCGACGCGCGGCGCCCTCTATCGGCGACATCGCCGCGGCGCCGGCGCTGGCGACCACGATCAGCCGTCATAAGAACCTCTCTTCATTATCAATTACAAATTATTCATGCCCATATCGGTAATCGTAACTTACCCATTCGAAGGAGCCCGTTATGCAAACGTACATGCCACGCATTTGAAGGCACATATATTATTATTATTATTAAAATGACAGTGTTTCAAGTTATGATTGCTGATTAGGTAATAATGTTAACGTAAATATATTTATAATGAGAAGCCATTTATGCAATGTTTAAGGCCTCCAGATTATTATTGACATACATTAACTTATAGTTTCTTGCCAAAGTCCTTAGCTGATTTCGAGGTTTTAATTATCAATCTTTAAAATTAGTATCCTTAAAAGAATATCATAATCGGGACACGTGAAGGTCTAGATTCTGAATAAAATTGTTGGTGGCGGCATTAAATATAGCAAAGCATAAGCAGGTAGGCCTCACTCGGTGATGTTAAAGCTCGGAACGCACAGCATAATAATTAGTCATTAGAAAGTAGGCAGCGAGGGAGAACGTGGTGGGAGGGCGGGTGGTAGAGGGCGGGGCTCGTCTGTTTCAGCTTATCTGAAATTACATCTTTTATGGGTATCCGCGATTATTCCGCGCTGCAGCGACTTGCGGCGCGTTAGTACCGCCTGGAAAACAACTTGGTATTACCATTGGTGTTCTACATAATCCCCACTATTGCTTTTTATTAGATTGTCTATACTTTAGCTCCTCATTTATCTCTTTGGCACGGATTAAATTTCATGATAATGTAATGTATTTATCGGCTCTTTCTTTCAACTATACTTTTATTTACATAGCCAAGTTACAACTCTTCTTTTTCTCATGGACGCATATATATCATAGTACCGTAACTTTATTCACGGGCGTTTGAGACAAGATTCTGGTAAATTCTAATATCCTTGTTTGTTACACAAAAGCGCTGCTTACAACAACAGACAAACAATTCAGTGGAGCTAACTTGAATTCATAATCAAGTAATTTATGTGCACGGCGAATAAATTAGCCGCTCGAGCCCGCGCGCCGCCCATAACTTACCCCAATAAATTGCCCAAAGCGGGCCAACTTCATTTTATCTCCAAATACTAATAAGTACTCGTACTACCTACGTACGCGGTAACTCGCTCAATCGTCCTTTATTACGATTTTATTTTTCACAATTCTAAAATTTCCACCCCGATATGAGCATTTTATGATGACGTTATGCGATCGACGCCGGATAAGAGGTGTATCGTGTTCGTTTTATGGTGTAAATTGCCTGAAGTGGATACAAAACTTAACAAAAATGTGACTTACGAACGCTTAAAATAGTATTACCTTTATTGTTACACATTTTTAGTACTTTAAGTACATGAAGCGGAAGACGCGACTGAAGGTTATTAACACAAAAGTGTTCCTTGTATATTGCTGGCATTAAATAAGTTTTCGTGGGCCCTTCCTGCGAGGCTTACAACGTTTCTAACTCTGCTCACGAGCTCACGTATCAGGTAGCACCTGCTTTGCATAAGGCGTCATGTCGAGAACCCCACGTTTAAAGTGTAAATTTTGCGATTAAAGAATAAAATTGTGCATAAACACTTTGAACAAAATGCGTCTCGATAAGAATAATAAATGTGCAATGGTAATACATGTATTCAAAGGTCGATTCAAGGTAACCTTATTTTAATGTCGAACCTATTTCAGTTTCACTCACCTACATACTTTTAAGTACTGAGTTATTCCTTATCTACAGTGCAGAAGCTACCTACACGATGACAAATTGCTATTGTGAATATATTTGTAGCGAACATCGAGATCGAATGTCTAATGCATTTTTAAAGCACTTCTATTGGGTTAGCAAATAGTACTGAAGATTCTGAATTGTGAAGTGTAGAAACTGTGGGAGCGCTGTTTACTATTTTAGAAATCTTGCTGCTTGTATTTATACGTATGACGTGCATCAAAGAATACATTAAAAATAGTTCTTTATATTTGTATTTTACAAGTAAAAAGGGTAATTTATTTTTACATTATTCAAGCACTTTCCACCCCAACAAAAGTAGTGACGGTGACCAAATCGTCCAATAGAGTCGACAATAAAATTAACATACGCCGAAGCGAGGTGTCACGCCGCAGGAAGTATAGTGTAATTTGTAAGCTTTGTGATTAATAAAGTGTACTAAGTGCGGCCCCAATAGGACAGATTAGCGGCCACTTTATCACATCTATTCCGAGTTAACGTCGCGTGACGGATCTCGTTTGAAACTCATAAAGAGTCCAAAGCAAAATATACTCGTAGATAACGCTTACTTTACGTCTCGGGCCCTTCTCCACTTGCCAACTTTAGATCAAGTCGGGAGGGTTAACTTACAAGTTTATTTAAGTTCAGTACTATTTTATAATTAAATTTCCACTTTATAATCGAGTCAGTGAACAAGTTATGTTGCCTTTCAATGTAAGTCGGGGAAATCCTTAAACTTAGTGTTTGAGTTACAATTTATAACTCATTATTTTTAAATGAAATCTAATAAATTTATTGCATTTACTCGTCATTAGTTGTTGGAATTAAGGATGAAATACATTAAAAAATTACACTATATGAATAGTAAGCGAGCACGTGATATAAACTATGTACTAGGGCGCTACATAAGTTTTGCCGTGCTTTGTGAAATATTATTTTTTTCGAAGTCGTCGCTACTAGCACCGGTACACAGGTACACATACATGTCTTCGGTGGCCGTCTGGAACACAGCCGCATTATCTCCTCAAAAGCTCTTATAAGGTCCTCATTAATCAAAACTTGCATTCCTTCAGTAGTATTTTTATATATCAGGGAATAGTGCAAAGTCACATTGCGGTGAATCCGGTCTATAAGGAGGGTGTTCCAGCAACTTGATTCCAGCTTGGTACAAATAGTCCGTAGTTTTGCAGCCTTGATGGGCAGAGTCGTTATTTTGATGCAAAAGTTAAGTATGTAGTCTTGAGTTTCGTTGTTAATTTTTTAAGGCTTCTAATACTTTCTCAAGCACAACCGTAGCCAATATTCCTCTCTTAGTAAAAAATAGCGGGACATTTTCACAGAAATACAGTAAACATCCGGATATGCTTGTGTGTATGTGTGTGCGAGTGAGTGTGTGTTTATATACTGATACAGTTTTGCATTTTAAGTTCAACTGAACTTAAAAAAAAGAAAAAAAATCACGATTTTCAAAAAGCTAACGAGTGAAGCTCGGTCTTCCAGGTACTGTCTGTTTATGCGGGCAATTACCACTTTTTCGTTTGCGATGTTGTAAACTTAGCAGCTTAGACTATTATATTGTCGTCTACCAAAAGAAGTCTTGCAAGGAGCAAATGGTCGTGATGAATCCGATTAACAGTTAGTGCACATAATTTAAGTGTTTCCTCAATCTGTCACACGTTCGTCTTCCTCCAATAATTTTCGTATAGTCTCAATGTTCTTATCGGTAGTCATTTCTATCGGCCTGCCGGACCACACCTCCAAGTTTTTTTACTTGTCGCGATTTAATTGAATATATACCACCGCTCTATGATGATTAGAAATGGACTGGTTTCTCTGAGTGCACTACTCATTTCCTCGAAATATTCTTGTTAAGTTAAGCCACTCTTAAAGTTATACAAAATTATTACGTGAATTACATTTCGACAAAGCCCATTTTCACTTATAAAGTTAATTTAAAAAGTTCACAAAGATTCCTTGCTTCCAAATCACAATATTATGATATATAGTTTGCATACGACAAAACTTATGTAGCGCCCTACGTAAAATGCCTAAACAACATCAGTTACTAGTAGATAAGAACAGTAGGAGATCGGATATTCTAGATTATACCTGTGGTTCGGACTAGACCCCAAAAAGAAAAGCGACTTGCGACCGTTGAGTGCCCAAAGGCGGCGACGTTTTGCCTACTGCTAACTTAATGTCGGAGGCAGTGGAAAACACTCTTGTCTAGCTCACATTTGGACAGATTGATGGAATTGCGTCGGTCGTATACGTAGAGCAAATGCTTATAAAATAGCTTTATCAGATTTTACTGTGACCTTTTGTAACTAGTAACAACGAATATAAAAATACAAAGTTGTCTGCGAAGTTAATTAGTCGTTTAATTATATTCAGTTCTCGCTGTTATCTAAATTTAGATAGATTGATGAAACAAACTTTGTACATCGATTGAAATTTCGTTTTTGAATCGTTTTCACGCAATGTGTTATTGCTATAAGTACCTACTTATAGCAATATGCTAATATAATATATGCATTAAGAATGGCGCTACGGTTATGTTGTGCTGAAGTTATTGTCTTACACGTAACCTTAAGGTTGTGACCGATAATAATATCAATATTTTATTATATCTTTTGATATAACATCTGGTTTTGCTTGAATTAACAGTGTATCACTACGTATTATAAAACAAAGTCCCCCGCCGCGTCTGTCTGTTCTAATATTTTTTTTAATTTTTATTTTAATAATTGGGATTAGGGTCAGTCAAAGTCGTAATTTTATAATGAAACAATAAATTTACAATGTTCGCTATAAACTGAAAAACTACTGAACGGATTTTCATGTGGTTTTCACTAATATACGAGTGGTTCATGAGGAAGGTTTAAGTGTATAATTGGTTAATATTTTGTGTACATTGATTGAAATATGTTGATGATTGTTGAAGGTGTCTCTGCTACCCGTGCGAAGCCGGGGAGGTTTGCTAGTTACTAATAAAATAAATTCTTCGCTAGATAGTGAGTATATACCTAGGTAAGTACTGCAAAAGTTTACACTTTTATTTTTTTAATGGGGTAGGGGGCAAACGTGCAGACGGGTCACCTGATGGTAAGTGTCTACTGCCGCCCATGGACACTTGCAACTCAAGAGCCACAAGTGCGTTGCCGGACTTGCCGGCCTTTAAGGTGGGAGTAGGGGAAGGGTGGAAATAGGGGAAGGAGGGGAGGGGGGTTTGTTCCTCGGGTAACTTCACTCACTCGACGAAACAACGCAAGCATTGCTTCATGGCCGGTTTTCTGTGAGACTGTGGTATCACTCCGGCTGAGCCGGCCCATATAAGTTACAGGTGCCCATGGGCGGCGGTAGTCATTTACCATCAGGTGACCCGTCTGCTCGTATGCTCCCTATACCATAAAAAAAATATATATTATGCTATAAGAGCATTAATGTTTATTATAAAGCTTTCATAAACAAAAATACACTTGATATGGGTTTTTGTGTTCAAAATGACTTTAATGTACACAAATTATTCAACATATCGTCGTTATATGTATAGAAATCACTAGGCAACAATGTTGTACAAAATCCGAGAAATAAAGTACTTTAATAATAGATTATCTTTTATAAAAACAATAACAGTTTGTCTAGACAAAGTATTATTTTATCTGGAGGTATAAGTCACGTTCCCGCCGGTATCTCTTGCAAGCTCACATTATGAAGGTGTTTACTAAGGACTATGGACCCTTTGAATTTACATAACATTTTCTGTCATTTGCTTATCGCTCTCATGACAATTCTCGTGCATTATACATGAATATATTTGACAAGTTTTAAGAACGGAGTTGGTGTGAAATAGGAATCCAAGAATGTGCGCGCTACAGCCAGCTGCGAGGATCGGCGCGAGCTTGCGTATTGCGATGAACATTTGAATAATCGCAGTGTGCTCAAAGCCGGGGTATTATATGATAATAATTTCACGCGCGAGCGCCTCGCGGCGGGTGTACACCCCCCACCCCCGCTACACGCCACGTCGCCTTCCAGGAATGTGTAAAAAAAATTACCAGCACCATAGATAATAACTGAATACAATGATCGGACGTTAGAAGTGATACTATAAAAATTTACGGTGATATCGAGGGTATTTATAAGTAGCTTTCACACCCGCCCCTGTTATTATTTAATTAATTGACTCTACAAACGTTAAAATTTGTGATGTTTTAAATTCGTCAGATAGGGTTACCTTATCAGGTGTCCCCTCACTTTAAATAATAAAAGCATTTTTGAGGTTGTTGAACAAATTGTCGATGTTCGGTTATTTTAAACTTAACACTTAAGCTGCAATGTGATATCATACGCGATACGCGTCGTCCTTAATACTGAATGAAATAATTTACTAAAATTATATAAAACCTGTTCATTGACGAAAGCTTTTAACAATGAAAGTGGATAAATTACACTTACGATTAAATATGTTCATACATATGTAAAATGGTATGAAACACGCATAAATTGTGTAACAACTACTATACCGTATAAAAGGCGTTAAGTGAAATGTGTTAAGTTGTTAAATGAACGTATCATAAAATTATAACGCATAATTACAGTACATAATGAGCATCGTAAAATTAGTAATTCATAACAGTGTTGTTTTTAGATCGTGTATCGTGACGTGGAGTGTTGGATACGGCGTTATTAATATGTTTATTAAACGAACCGACCACGGTGAGTGAGCACCGTGGTATTACAAACTACAACCCTCGAAGTGAGAAAGCCTTCAAGCGTACTCATATTTATGTTTACATGTTTATGAGCATTAAACAAACATAACGTATTTTTTCTGTGTGTACGTGTATATTATTTAACTATGTCGAATGAATATCAAACATTCTACAAGAGCTCCTAAAAACCGAAATCCCGAAGTCTAGAAGCTAAGCAATTCGGGAATCGGCGTTAATACTCTTTTTCGGGTGACCATCGCGTTCGTATTACTGGTGTAATACGTAAGGTACTAAGAGGTCATCCACCAATTATTCCTCTGCCTTCTGGATGGCCACATTTGCCATTCAGCGTCACACTAAGGTGTTACACGACAAATGATGGGCGAAGGATGAATAGGTGCTGACAAGCAAAGGTCCCTCGCTTAGACCGGAGACTTTTCCGCAAGCTAAACCTTAAGCTAAAACGTCCACGATCAAAATTATTGAAAATAACTCATGGAATAAATAACTCATGTGATCATGGGTCTTTTTAACAAACATCTGTTTAATAGAGGTGTAACCGAGAGCTCCCTTTGCAGAGCCTGCATGGAGGCAGAAGAAACGGCCGCATACATTCTTCTGGAGTGCACGGGAGACACCCGGGGTAACCGAGGACTCTCCCCCGTGTCATCGGTGACATCAGAGGTTAGATAGATACATTATCTTAAACAGTAGGGATGGTAATAGTCACGCAAAATAGGTGCACAGTAGACGTTAAGTTTCTGAAAATATAATGTGAATATAAAGGCCTTTTTGTGTATTAATAAAGTAACAAAGAAGCACATGGCCGCTGTTTATGGCAATTCTATAAACGATCATAACAGTGTCACATAATTTTGTCCTTCGCTGCGTCTTTCTACAAGAAATTCTGGTGTACCTTTTATAAAGAAGACACACCGTTTAGTAAGGTGGAGGTACTTCCAAAGTTCGGAAGGTCTATATGATAGTAGCCTTAAGGCCGTATGATTATAAACATCTTATACAATACTTCATAGGAGCGTATGTAAATGCTCCACTTTTTTATAGATCTCCAAGATTTAAATGATAAGTGTTTAAATCTATGCTATCTCGAAAAAAGTAATAAACAAGTATATAAGTATAGTTTTCGTAACAATAGTCGAAGCTCACGTTAAACTGCAATTTCACGGTCGAAAGAAAACATTACTTTATTCTGATGCATATTTGTCTGTCTGCTGATAAGCCACTAAGTATGGATAATTTATACACTTCCTTTTAAAACGATAATGGTTAGCTTTTGTGGTTCTTATACGCATTTAAAAAGCGAATAACTATAAACCTATAATTAACTACGAACTTCATGCACCAGTAAATGTAGACATTAATTTCCACACTAGTTTATCTATTTGGGCGCACAACCCGCCTTTATCTGTCATCGTTTGAGAGTTATGCAGGATAAGACAAGCATATTTATTACTTGACATAAAATAGAAAATCTCTTCTAACCCTTACAGAATAAAGTTTATTTTTCCATTACGCAAAACTATGGTGTAAGACATTTCAGAACTGTTCAATGCGGGTGGAAGGCGACTTACGTATTGCGTTTACTCGAAATTATTTTAATATGCAAATAAGAAAATGTGAAGTAGAATTGTGTTTCGACGTTGTTGGTAAAGTCGGTTACGCAGACGTATTCTTTAAATTAATGGCAGTGCGAGATTAGAGTACTGCTAACTGCTTTACATGGAGCGAGCTTACACGCCGAGCCTCGATCGTTTGTTCCGAGAAACAGACAAATGAAAGCACATAATTACTAGGCCGCCCCGTTCTAAATGCAACAAGGATTAGAATTTACATGAACGCGTTAACAAGCACGCGTATGGCATTTATGACTTTGATATTCATATAGTAGGTACCTATGTAAATACCTATCTATGTAGTCTTAGCAGAATGTCAACTCGCTGTAAATTCTGTCCCCATCTTCTTAGTTTAATATAGAGTGGCAAGGAGGGTACTCCTTGACACTCTATATTAAACTAAGAAGATATTTGTCCTGCACCTGATTAATAAATAAATCAGTGGAGGTTAAAAGCTGTATTTCCAATCTAATTCTATAATTACATTGACTTAATATTTTTCCTATTAAAGTACTTTACTTCTTACAATCTCATGTGTTAGTTTGTGACCTAGCAGAATAAATATACATTTAATTTGATTTCATGATTCGTCCATGCAGGGCCGAAATCAGAATTTTTTTAAACTGTTGTTAGACTCTCAATATTTAACATGTAATATACCGATATTGAACATCTACCACGCCTTATTTAGTTACGAATTGCGTTACGAAAATAATGTCAAAGAGCTATACTTGCCTTTACTATGGACATAACCATAGGTTCCAGCGAGAGGCTTTCTATATTGAAAGCAGCTGCGAGGACGATGCGCTGCCCTATTCATACAAGACTGTTCACCAATGTATACATACATCACCGTGTCCTCCCCGTGTTCTCGCAATGGTAGCACTCGGGTAGCGGTATCCTAACACATTTTTTTTTTCCGAGTGGAGATCGGGGGGAAAGTCGCCTCGAAGGGCCCAGTCGTACCCCATGTTCCACAGGAGTGGTCCAAGGACAGACCCCTGCGGAACCCCGCACGACATGGGCCTCACTAAAAACTCCATCTCGGTCCTCGTACATGACGGTACGCTCCTCGAGATAGTCTGCCACTAGCCGCCTCAGGTACTGTGGCTCCCCATGATAGTGGAGTGCTTCCCTGATGCAGCTGAATGGCAGACTATTGAATGCGTTGGCGATGTCGGTAGGCCGTCCCGGCTTCGTTAAAAGCACCAGCTTCCCGCTCTTCCAGCAGTCAGGGAAGCATCCGGACGCTAGGCTAGCGTCGAACACTTCCCTGAGGCGGTCCGACAGTGGTCGAGGGCGAGGGGCCAATGCTCGGACAGGAATCCCATCTGGCCCGGGGGCGGTGTTCTTGGAACGGATCCGTAGAACAGCCGCCCCTATCTCCGCCTCTGTGACGGGCGGAACGTCCTCATTTTCAACCTCCGCGTCGTGTCCGGCCAATAGGGCCATCGACGGGGGTATGTGTTCCGCCCGTTGCGGGAAAAAGCCCTCAACCACTCCCTGCAGGAAGCTGGGCTGGAGGGTCTCCGTAAGGGGGGGGGGGCGAAGAGCGGAGCTTTTGTTGCCCCGCACGATATAGGCGACCCCAGGGGTCACGATCGAGACCCAATAGCATCTCCTTTCTCTTCTCCTCTTTGGCGCGGCTAATGGCCAGCTTCAGAGTTTTCCGCGCCTCTCGGTACTCCTCATGAAGCTCTTCACCTTCCTCGCGGTGACGACGCCGGCTGCGGGTGTAGGACCTCCGGGCACGAGTACAGGCCGCACGGAGGTCCACCAACTAATGGGACCACCAGTGGACCTCCTTCCTTGGAGGCCGACGACCTCGGACGCGGGGCATGGCCGCATCGCAATGCTGCGTAATCGCATCGCGAAAGCAGCCTGCCCCCATGTATACCTCCTCAGTCAGAGGCTGCGGAGACAGCCAAGAGTAAATGATGGCTGCTCCTCTAGTAGGTCCCTGTCCATCTTCGTAACAGCCCACCGCGGGAAGCGGGAAGAACGCCGCGCCGTGTGACCCCTTCTGGGGTCCTGGGTCCGGGAGAGCTCAAATCGGATATACAGGTGATCCGAGAGCGTCTCAACCTCTTCCAGGACACGCCAGTTCCTTACTCATGCGGCGAGAGCAGGGGTAGCGAACGAAAGGTCCACTATCGACCCCCCCTGCTGTCGCACGCACGTGTTGGTGGAGCCTCTGTTTAGGAGACAGAGGCCCACCGATGCCGCCCACTCCTCCACGGCCTCACCCCATGCGTCCGTCCTGGGGGAACCCCACGCAACGGACTTGGCGTTGAAGTCCCCCAGCACTAGGACGTGCCCAGACGCTAGTCGCCGCATCGAGGTCTCTAGGTTGTTGAGTAAAACCTCGAAGTCGCTCAGACTCCGATTAGGGGAGAAGTAGACACCATATATGGTGATCCCCCCATTCGGCAGCAACATATCCAGTACCCTTGTCTCTTAGCGACAAGGGCGGGGAATGAGCCGCTGTGGAGCTGACGACTGCCACGGAGCCGTCCCAGTCACCCAGCCAATTTGGAAGGGGAGGAACGTGATAGGGCTCCGCGGCTACGGCCACACCTATCGACCACTCCGCCATGGTTTGCAGGAAAAGATCCTGCTCACCGGCAGAGTGGTTCAGGTTCGTCTGGACAAGGAGGTTGGAGACTTGGTCCATTACTGGACTGTCTCTACAACCTCCTCCATGGGCGACGACGACGACGCAGGATTGACATCGGAGGCAGCCTGGGTCAGCGGTATCCTAACCCTGTTGTAGGCTAATCTGACACATCTTTAAAAAAAAAAGGTGGAAAGATTATGCCGCCTCTATTCATTATTGTTCTAGATTATCGTTTGATCTCTTTCAAAGAATTAGATTTAACGATAATGATTTACAACCTTTAAGAGAAAGAAGATAAAGCAAGTTACACAAGGCACATTTAAACATTCCTTTTACACAAATTACTTATTGAAATAGATTTCTAATATTATAACTAAGATAGGCAGATTAAATATTAAATAATAACGTGTTCAAACTAAATTAAATCAGACGCAATGTAAGATGGATATACATCACGATAGTACTTTGGGAGAGTATATCGGTGTGCATATCTAACTTTTTTATAACATACTGATTAGCCGTAATCGATACGCTTAATTTGTGGTGACAATTTATTTCCGAGAAACAAAAGTACACTCACGCGATGAGTCCAAAGATGATAAAGAATCCTACTACCTAATTTGGATTTGTACGATAATTAAACTAAGGTATTCTTTCAATGTTGATCCCAATTAGCGTGTGTATGGGCAGTGAGACGGCACGGGCACCACGGCAGAAGGCTCGGAGCAATCCCCGCGCTGTCAGCAAGCCGCGAATATGAAGTGATGGATGATCTCCAAAGCTGCTTTACATACAATGGAAAAATGTTAAATTGAACCCCGCTAGCTGACACGTTACTATAAACGCTAATTAAAACAGCTATGTCAGTTTATGCCGTTTTGTTACTTCCCATTTCTTGATGTTGAAACTTTTTGTAATATTTATGACTGTGAACCGACCGTGTAAATTTTAATACGTTGTTTTTATCACTGAATTCCGGTTGCTATATTGGCGTTTTGAATAGATACAGCGACGGTGCTATAAATGCTAATACGTTTTACAATATTTTTATATTAAATTGCATGTATTGAATTTTTTAATTTTCCCTTTATTCTTCAATATGGCTTACCAACATTTTCAAAAACTAAAGGAAGTCACCTTCAGAGTATTTCCCTAGGTTGTTGAAAATGTTATAGAACCACTTCTATACCCATTAAATTATTATATTACTGGTCATTATTTTTCCATCCCAAGGTTGCCTGGAAGAAATTGCTTTTAGAGATAAGGCCACCCTTTGTACATATCATTATTGTAAACTAACTTTAAGCACTATGTACTGGTGTACAATAAAGATTATTCTATTCTATTCTATTCTACTTATTAATTATTAACAGTACTTACTTTCAGTCTACAGATAGGTTGACGTTTATCGATACTGCTGCGCTCTTATGAGTCGTTGCGTGATGCTATTATAACCTATAACCCTGTTTATTTAACGGTCTGTAGGTCCCTATAGTAGACTATAAGATCTTGACACGAAAAAGAAAAACAATAAAATAACGTGTTGTTAGTTTGAATGACAAGAATTCTTCAGTTTTATAATTTGGTATAGATCAGAAACAATTATAGATACAAAACCAATATTCTATTCGTACCTTGTAAAACAACTTTTGAACAACATTTGACAAATTCCATGTCCATTCTTCTTAAACAGTCAAATCCTAGTAAATAAAAAGGTGAAGATGTAGCACCTTCTTTTTTTGACCTATGGAAATGCCCACTAGTCGCCACCTCGCCGGGGCTCAACGGGAAGGCGGCATGTGGCTTAGGTGTACCCTCAAAATCCCAGTGAACCCCAGCGAACTAGGCCGCATGCTGAACATGTAGCTGTACGCTATGCTACGTATGTATGAATTAAATTCCATCAGATGTCGTTTATTGTTTGAAAACTTGATCACATATTTGGAACAAAAGGACAGTAATCGCTTACTAACAGGCGGACCATACGCTTTTTTTGGACTTCTTAAAATACCAACTGTTGTCTAACAGTGGTATTGATTTAACTAACAAATAGTCGTAATTTAAGTCTTAAATTAATATATTAAAAAAAAATTATAATGTATAAATAAATAAATCTGTACTGTCTTCTGGCAGAGATGTGTTTGAGCGTTTTTCTCGACAGGAATCGAACCGTAATTATAGTCGGCGCACCGATTAACATCTGTCGACTATTAAATAAACTCAGATTATAAGGGTTCAATCAATGTAAGTAATTATTCTTATCCGTCGGATGTTCTCAAAGAAGGCTCGCTCGTCCGCAGCATAATTTTCTCATGATTCGCGAAGAAATCAAGTTGCCCCACGGCCTAACCGTTTATTAGGCAGTCACAATGATGTGACTGCCTAATGTACATCACTATACGCCTACCTTGTAATTTATATCGCTTATGTAAGTGATCGTAGATTTTCTTTAAGACTGTGATTTGTTTTCCCTGACTGAAGAAAACAATAGGTTTAAAACCTACTGTTTTAACCAGTACAATATTATTATCTAATTAAACTAAACCCCGATTACTAGATGATAAAATTTATCCAGTGCATGTACAATTGTACATGTACAACGTGTAGGTACATACTCGTACATTAGATTGGCTCCAATTCCTACATTTTGATGAAATGCTTTATGTAAATCGTTTGTTACAGTCTTCGTATACAGTTGCGTTAAGTCAAGAGTAATGTTGCTTTACAAACCTATCAAATAAGAACACATTTCGTGATAGATCCTTTACAAATCAGTTGTAATGTAGCAGGCACTTGCTGGGTGTTACGACCAAGTGTGTAAACCGTGTCTACGGTTGTCGGCTCCCGGTGCTCTTGTAAAAACCAATGACGATTATAATATATTAGTTGGGCTTTAATTGCGCCGATATAATTACGTCAGTGCGCAGTGCATACGTGACAATATCCTGACCGCTTAGCCACCGTCGGCGCGATATTAAGAGGAATAACTCGAGTGAGTCGATCGAATGTTTCGCGATAATGAGCGGCGGGCTCGATCGAAGTGTCATTAGGAAGTCGTAACCGACGATGTGCGCCCTCAAGTTATGTTAGCCCTCGTACACCGTGGAGATTAATCTTCATAATTACACGCATTCAGCGGATAAATATGGACTGGGTTAGTTATTGCTCATTTGTTTTTGTAAGGCGTATGTGGATAGGCATGATTGAATTGTGCTTAAATCTTCATAAGCTTGTCTTTGCTTAACAAAACAAGAACAATATATAAATGTTTAGTTCGTTATGCTGCTTATTTTTAAAGAGATTCTCACGTTTTTTGTACCATAATCATGCTGCTATCTGCTGCTTGTTTATTATCATATGCGTAAGTACGTTTCGAGTTAATCGCTTTTATATTATAGCGATCTCCATCAAGAACGTCTATGACATCAAACGGTCCTTTACATTTGGGATTTGTATGATTACGATCCTCGTTCTGAATTAAAACTAAATCTTCTGTCGAAAATTTATTGAGCTTTGCCTTTGTCTGATCGAACCTAAGTTTTTCATAGGACTGCATCCTATGAAAAACGTTCTCTATATTACACAACCAGTTACTTCTTAAAGTATCTAAATCTACCTCTGACTATATCGTCAGCTGCCATCAACGATAGAGGCCGCGCAACCTTGGCTATGAAAAGATTTAGCAGACTAACTTTTGTTGTACTATTAACCATGCAGTTCCTTGCCGAAGCCAAGTCCGTGCGAAGTCCAATACTTGGCCTAAAGAGTCCAGCCGGAAGTTATTATGTGACTCTACAACTGTCATAATTTATTTCTACACTGATATTATATGCTCTACTGGCCTGTTCACGCGCGAACTGTCCGTGCCATAAATGTAAGTAAACGTCACTGGCATCGCAGAACTCTTTGAATTCTCTACTCACGAAGCATCGTCTCTGATCAGCAATTATATGGGTTGCAGTACCGAACACTATGCCTTGTAAACTCGACACTAAAAGTAGTAACTTTTAGTGTCGATATTAATTGTGTGAGGACATGACATGACAGTTTAAGTCATTATTGCCACTTAATTTACCCGTTGCTTCAGGTGTATTTGGTATGAAGTGAAGTGCTAACTTTTAGTATCGGATATACCTATGCTTGGCCTTTACCTGTATTGGTTTTTGTCATCTTGCTTCTTCCTTTTGTTACTCAATTATCAACAAACGTAATGTTCGTAACGTAACGTGATATTTCCGCGAACCAATAGACGCCATAAAGCTTTTCTAAGGTTTTACCATAGTCAAGATGAATAAGTGATCGTGAATATTACTGACTACCGACCATCTTAACGCTCTGTCCCTTTGCATTTTAATCGGCCGTTACGTTGGATTTTACGATTAAGAACACCCTGTATGTTTTTAATACGTCTGCCTTTAACTGTTCGTTATTTAAATCAGAAACAAGCTTAGAGATTTCAGTATCACGCTTTTGTTTAGCTAAAAGCCGATTATCGGTGAGTTCGGTTAAGTTAATTATTTAATTTGGTTCTTATATGGATTTCGACTCCACATTAATTTTAAGATCATCAGAGGGAGAATGATTACGTGATAAGAAATATGCGTATGTCATATCTTCGCGCCAAAATAAGTCAAAATCAAAACATTGCAAACACACTATGTCTGAATTGGCGGTGTCAAGTCAATCCTTTACGAGATGATTTTATTGAATTGCAATCGCCTACAACCGTAAATTTTATACCGTTTAAATATTACCGATATTGTTCAATGGAATGAATGACAGCTAGGGTCTCAAGTTCATAACTGGTAATGCGATTCCACAGGTGTGATTCTCCTCCTCAATACTCGTACTGGCCGTTGGGTAACGCTGTATAGATTCCTCTGAATTCTTAGGAATCAAATGAAAACCAGAAGCGCAATCTAATTTATGTAATCGTGATATTTGGTAGGTTCGTGAATTAAAATTAGCGGTAATGGATACCTATCCTGTATAGTATTGCTATTAGGTTCGCGGCAGTAGAGCACATTCTATCCGAACCGTCGCGTTTCTTAGCCAAAATTGCTGAACTCTCAAACGGGGAACTACTTAGTCGGATGATATTAGCACACAGTAACTCCTTTATCATGCCTTATCCTTTTTTCTCCCACACTAAGTCGATAAGGTGGTCTCTGTAATGTCCTACTTGGATCAATCAGCCGAATTACTAGTTCATCCCTTGTCACAGTCTTCGCGTCATACCGGTTATATAATAGCTTAATACCTAATTTAAACAGAAACAATTGACGTTTTTGTGCTACGGACACGTTAGTGTTAGTGCTAATAATGGTAAAATTATTGCTTGTTTGCTCATTAGCATTACCATTTTACAAGCAAAATGCTGTTTTGTAAATTACAATTATTTTCATCAAGAATCTTAGAAATTTTAAACTGTGTCGCGGTCATACTAACACTAAATTTTGGTAGCATTATCTCTTTATGGTATCGCTAATAGATATCAGGCAAAACATGCCATTGCATGTTTGTAAAAATGACAATAATTACATCAAGATATTTATTATATCTTGATGTTAATATTGTCATTTTTGATAACACAAGAAATCTAAACCATGCTGAGTACACTAAATTTATTAATCTCTTCGTGACGCTGTAGGTGCCTGCCGGTGGGTCAACGACGCACACATCAACACGCCGCTTGCTGCAAGGCTCCCTCATGCCACCTTCATTAGGGGGTAGAGTTTTTCCCTCCTTTCCCGCTTTGGTAGCAGATGATGGACCTGGTAGTGGGAGGCCGCTAGGGGTTAGGCTTTAATTAAGAATTTAGGAACATTCTGATTCTTGGAGGGTTTTCCTTTTAAGTGGTTCGATCTGTGTAAGCAATTCGCTAGTTTATGTTGAATTTTAATACAGTAAAACCATTTGATAGACGACGCTTCAGGTAACTTCATGCTTTTGTTTTCAAACGTTTTCTGTTCTAGTACTGCGCTTGACTTGCGCTCGAGCTAAGAAAAGGCTTGTGATTCTCGTTGAATTTGCTGATGAGTTTATTCCCGATTAAATAATAATTATAACGAGAGATCACCTTACGTTTTATTTCAGTATAACTTGAACTGTCATTGTATAGACTTCCGTACCATGACAAGGTCAACATATATACCGGAAGGGTGTTACTTGAAAACATGATCTAAAGAAAACAAAAACGTGTGAGCGAAGTATGAGACACGGGCAATGAACAAACAATTGCAAACACTACTGCTTTAACCATGTCATAACGCTGCGTAATATGCCCTAGTTAAAATTATTATTATCTAGTCTATCTCTAAGTCCATCTTACTATGTCAACATTTCCTGTCTAACGCTAGTTTTGATCGTCGATATCAAATAGTACCAGTTGTATTACTTTATATTGCCAATTATTGTACTGTAAGTGACTGCGATCCCAGTAAAGCTTTAAACAATGTAACAAGGCGATCTTGTTCTCATGGTTAATAATACTTGTGAAACAATTTTGTATTCGAGGTCCAAGTCCAAAGGAGCAACATTAGAGCGATCAGTCGGTATCGGCGCGAGGAAACGGGGTAATTTCCTAATGATTCAATGAGGTGATACTCACCCATCGTGGGAATCTACCAATAGTCCTGAGGTTAACACAGTGGGATAGTTACGCCGTAACAGCTAATGCCTATCATAATAGACCCTCGAAACATTAAGCCGGTAATTGCTTTTGTATGGTAATTAAGATTGACGTTTTTAATTCTGTACACACCAAACTCAAAAACATTGAATACATCAACATACACGGATAAAATTATGAATTAATCCCGATAGGGCGGCACCTCTCAGTCGCGCGACATACTTCGTCCAGATAAGGGAAAAGCGTCGCTGGCTTATAAATGACTCTTTATTAAACGTGAAAGGAGCGACGTCGGCTAATGGGCCGATCATGCGCTCCCATTAAAGATTATTTAATATTCAAAAGCGGCCGACGATAAATCACGATCGCCCGCCATGCTTCTTTGACTACACTCTGCACTTTTGTTCAGACGTATCATTTTGTATTTCATTTTATCGCTGTACATATGTAGCTATTTATTTTTTCAATTAAACCTTAAATACATAAAAGGGATTTTATGTACGAGGATATTTATTGCAGTGGAAATGAAGGTGGTTTGTAGTAAACACGGCTGGAAATGGTTCTGGGGTAACAACGTAAATGGTATCTGAAGCTGTTATGAGCGTAAAAGTGTCGCAAATTGGCGTGTAGTGTCAGCTAGTTATTCTGACTGGTGGTAGCCTGCCGTGTGTGGCCGACTGATAACCATCAGAATATGTCTGCGAGAATGCCTTCAATCGTATAAGGCAGCCTACGATGCCATAACACTTGTACCCTCTGATGTTAACAGCGATAGCAGCCGTTCAATCGGTCTGAGCTTAAGCAGGATGGTTATTAACTCAACCAATGATCCATTGATGTAGCGTTCTTTATAGTGCAACAGTTTTTCAAGCCATGCTTGAAATGTTTTTATACGTAACGAACATTTATCTGAACATGTGGTTTATTCTGTATAGTGGCAGCAAAGCCACCAAGTTTCTTGCAATGATGAAACATCTAAATACTCAAAGTGCATATAAAGTTTACAAATATAAGATATGGGCATATAATATGTAGGTTCTTTTGAGCAAGAACAAGCTTGTATCGAATAAATTGATTGTCATATAAAGTTATACCTTCACCCGAGGATAACCTTTTCTATTTTTGGGGACAAATGGCAAAACAATAATTCGTACCCTTGCGCGACTGAGCTCATAACAATAAAATAGAAAGTCGATCACGAACGGCCCGGCGACTGGTTCAATCAACGCGAGTCAGATTTATTTTTATGAAAATTGGCATAAAATCGGGCGGGTCAGTGAGGGCGCAGTGGCCCCGCGAGACCGCACGCCCGACCGTTTACTGCATATCGTTTCCTACGGAGAGCTCGGCCGCCTCTTGGAAATATTGCCAACGGTCATAACTTTTTATATGCACCGATGACATTGCAGAAACTGGCGAGTGTCTCGGCAATCGTATGGTGCTGTTATAACCCCTGTAGTGCAGCTTTTTAACAAATATTTTGGTCTTTGTAAATTCGATCTCGAACATTGTATTGATTTTGGGTATATTTCGCAACGATTTATTGTAGTTACTGATCTACTACTTACTACTCTCTATAGAAACACGTGAGTTAAACTGTATATTCTTAATTAATATGAATACTCCTCACGAAAGCTTACATACGAAAAAACATATCACTCAACACTCATTCAGTATCTACTCATTCGCATCTAGCGAATGTGTTTTGGCTTGTCGCAGTAGTTTCAACTTTGTCACACATGACCACAGCTCGAGTGATCGTCAGTCGCACAATGTCGGTTTAGTGTTGATGTGTCAAGCGGGTGTCGAACTCGTAAAGATGTTTCTCTATTATCGTCCACTCAACTCGAAGAGTTTTACCTTTGAGTTTGCGATCAGACCACTATAATTATTTTCGGTACCGGATGCACGATTGTGTCTGTGAGCATGACTTTGTGGGAGAATAAAAAGTCATACGACTAATGTTGTTACGCTCTGTAGTACCTAACTTAATCAACGAAGTTTTGAGAAAGTTTGGTCTTGAGTATCAGAGCTAGTACTAGCAGAGTAGTGCTATCACTAGGAGATCGAAGGAGAGAGCAGGTTTCGATAAACTATGCGAAGCTTTACTGAAGTAACAACATCCTACGCACAGTACACAAAGTATATCTAAGCTTCTGACCTATCATCAAAGGTTCTTTAATGAGCGTTTATTAAAATGGTACTACACTATATTTACTTTTTTTTATTACCAACTTCACCAAAGTCGCGAAGTGTCTGATTTTTCTTCAAGAGCATGTATAGCGAGCGATCATTGCATATTTGTTGAATTCTAAAAGATAAAGCTCTGTATTGTCAATGTATATACATATATACCACCTTGGATCCTTGCGTTGCTAGTGCAGCTGCTCCGTCAATAAATATTGAGGTAGGCCACTGGGAGTTTTGGTTGCAGGTCGTCGGAACGTAAAATATGTTATGGGCATTTTTCTAAACTTTATCGTAGAAAGGTCGCTTTTAATTATGATGGCAATACCTGACACAATATTTATGTTGCAAACGGTGCCCGCTTACCATCAACGGCTCCTATTTTTTATTGGGTATTGGGTTAGGAAGAGATTAGCGGTATGGACTAATAAGTTATAATAGAATATGTAACCATCTTCTCAATAATAACTTATAACATTATGTAGGTAAGTGGTAAAGTACCATATACCAATTTGTATAGACTCCATACATTTTTTGTGAATATCGAGCAGTAAACAATTGCTGACAATAATATAAATAATGGTGAATGTGGTTAAACATATTTACTTAATAATATCAATTCGGTTTTCGTATGTGGTCAATTAATTTACTCATTAATCAAATCTGCAACATATTTTCAGATTTAAGTCTCAACACATCCGATAACATTTCAGGTAGGTACTTTTTAAAATTCTGGTTAAAGGTTAGTTGGATGAGAGCCCCTTTTAACAAGAACATGTGGTTATATAAAATAGTTGATAACAATAAAATAGCAACGAAACAAAGCACGACATAAAGTTTTACGCGGCACATAAATCTGGAAGTTATTCTCACGGGATGATAAGGTGGGGGTCGGAGGGACCGCCGAGTCGGCGAACGACGGCTTGACGGGACCGGCCGAGTGCAACTTGTAACCTTCAAATGATAACTAATAATATTTTACGCATGACTGCAATATGGACAGATAGGACTAGGGTATAAGTTATACAGGGCAAAATTCAAGGAGACATGGATGTTTTGAATTCAAACAGTGTTGGTGTAAGACTATTTCTATATTTTCTGTACCATTTGTGTAATTGTGATGCGGAGATTTCTGGTTGAATCAGAGTCGATTGCGGAAACACTCGGACCTATGACCTATGTTAATGAGCACTATACTTGCTGCGTAGGTACAGAAAAGAGAGCAAATATGAGGTGGTTTTAATAGTCCCACAAATTAAGACATTGTAAGTACTTAGTTTCTTTTGGTTATTTGTTTAAAGAGATTATAAAATTGTAATAAAGCCAAATTTATATTAAGAACATCGGTCCTTTTTGTCAGCAGATCTCAGAAATTACTTATTAGGAGGATTAGTAAGGACGTAGTGGTCGAGAATTTGAGAGATGTACACATGTCATTTACTTTAGGTACACGAAAACTTCTTCTGCGTATTTCAACTAGTAGAAGATTTTTTAAAAGATTTTAATTTCAACTAAAAAATAAACACTTTTAAAAAAAGGTAAACCGACTTCAAACCACTAACAAAGGGCACTGAAAAGTAAAAAAACAAACTCAATTGAAAAAACTACAATACACGTGACACTTTAATATAATAGATAACATTATAAACCACAAGGTATTAGGCACTGGGTACCTACTGGTCCGTTTTAAGTCAGTAGTACCGAATTGCAGTACGTTAGATTACATTACCTTTGGCATAAACTATACTTGTTTTGATAAGGTTTTTCTAGCAACTTGCTGCAGTTTTTTAAATAAGTTATAAAGAAAAGATTGCTTTTTTTTTAAATCGATTAATAACAATAACATTCATCACTTTAAACGTCAATGTTGCTTAATTTTAAGAAACATCACAAACACACTACATGTACTCTTAATTTCTGAGGGTCTCTCTCATTTTCGCTCCTTAGATCCGGACTTGGTGATAATTTGACCACTTAGGGTAAGGCGGCCAAAGTGGGTGTTGGATAGATGGTGTTGAATGCGAGGTATTAAGTTTTGTTGGAAAATAATACTTATCTACTGAAGACATTTATTTCTAAAATGTATCGCTAGGGTAACAGAACTGCCCCTACAAAATATTTACTTTCTTCAGATAGCACGTAGGGTTTCGACTTTCCATGAGGTTTTCTTAGACGTTCATAGTGAATGAATCAACGAAAATGCTCTTGCTCTTTCGATAGGCGCATTCTGCTTTGGTAGTCAAAGCAGGTACTGGACAATGGCCAAACAGTTTTGTTGTGCGTGTTTATTTATGTTCCGATTTATTTAACATTTTTAAACACCTCCCTCCATCGTTGTTCTAAACTGTACTCCATCTCAACTCAATCCTTTAGGACATTGTCATTGTGAACTATGCGCTATGGGTGTGTGTGTAGTGCAGTAGAGTTGAAAAATAGGCATACGGGACATGCGGGATACATCCAACGTTTTCCGAGACTATTTTACTAATTATTGCAAAGCGGGACTACATCTACCAGTACGGGACGGCAGACGGTGCAGACGGGTATATACCCTACCAAACAAAAAAGAATTTTTAAAATCCGTCCATGGATGTTTTTTTTATGGTATAAGGGGGCAAACGAGCAGAAGGATCACCTGAAGGTAAATGACTACCGCCGCCCATGGGCACCTGTAACTCAAGAGTCACAAGTGCGTTGCCGCTCTTTAAGGTGGGAGTAGGAGAAGAGGGGGAAGAGTGGGAAGAGGGGAGAGGGGAAGGATGGGAATAGGGGAGAGGGAAGGGTTAGGGACTCCGGTAACATCTCTCACGCGGCGAAATGCAATGCAAGCATTGCTTCACTGCTGGTTTTCTGTGAGGCCGAGGTATCGGACGGACTCGAGCCGGCCCATACGTGCCGAAGCATGGCTCTCCCACGTCTCCCACGTGATGGAAATATCGGTAAACATACATAAAAAAATACAAACAGCCGAATATAGAACCTCCGCTTTTTCGAAGGCAATGAAGTTCCAAAGTTCCATAGTTAGTACTCAAATATGATACGCAATGTATAACTGTTTTAGTAAATTAGATCATAACGGTTTTTTCTCTTAAATAACACAATACTCTGTGAATTTGTGTCAATATTACGTAAAATCAAAAGTTTTTGGACTCTCCGACGAAATGATGTCTTTACTTTGGACATACTGTTGTCCTAACTTCTTTTTCGATAAATAGTTACCGGCACAATTATTGTTTTTTTACCCAACTACGTTCCCAACGAAAATATATATACGTGTATGAAAATGTTTGCACGTGTTTGCCGAGACTATGAGCGTTTGCTCATAGCTAGGACTAGGACTGTTAAAGTCGGTTTTCTGTTTTTTAACTGCTATTTATTTCTGATTAGGTTTTAAAATATAAAAAAGAGATATCAATATTTGTACAGCAAGTAGCGCAGCGATGTTATCGCTATTGGATAATCTTCGACAAGGAGTAAGATGTCGTAGTTTTCTTCAGAAAGACTTGTTAAAATTGTGTTCATACGTCACTATCGGTCTAAAACTTTATTTATTATAAAAATATACACTATTATTAAAAAAACATTATTCCATATTTTAATTTAAATTAAAAGTCTTAAAACATATGTAATAGGTAGGTAATATTGTTATTTATTAGTTGGCTTTGAAACCAAAAATACCATCATCATATTTCTTTCCTTCGCTTCATTATTCAGGTATACAACGCACCTTCACGACTGTTATAAACAGTTACAAACTTTCTAGCATTCTGTCATCGTTGATCAAGTTTGATATTGTTGCCAATTCTCACGTTCGTAAATACTGTGGCAGCACCTCATGCCTCCTAATTAGGTTTAAGTACAGTGTAAACATTTTTGGCTGAGGAACAAATACCTGTATATCAATTCATTGAATCAGCTTTCTACGGCTCGTGTACGAAGATGATTTCAAGTTTTGTAAAGATATTTAACAATAAATTTGGTGACAGTGAACAGACTGTCAGGGCGCATTCTATCAACTGAGCTAGCCAAACCGCTATTCAATAATATGACATTTTTATTCATTATGATTTTGAGTTGATTTTGTTAAAGACCGTGATTGAAACTGGCATGAACTTTTTTAATATTAACGAATATTTTTAGCTAACCCATCTGTTTGTAATGTGAGCATTCGCCGGGTATTAGCCATTTTTTTTTTAATGTCTTAGTACTAGTATTATTGATTACCCTCCAGCTAAGCTAAATGTTTGTGTTAGGAGTGCGTTCACTCCGCTTGTGTACTGGGTAGGGTTAGCATCCGCAACCACTTGAAGGCAAGTCCGACGCCCTATCCATTACGCTACCGATGCTATGGCTCTGCGTGAATTTATACTCAAACAGTTTTTCGCAAAATGCAATGGTGCATACTCAAAATATTGTATGTCTGGACTATATGTGTCTTGTACATCAGTGTAAGGCATTTTTTTGGGTTCTGTACTTCAACAGGAAAAGCGGAACCCTTATAGGATCACTTCGTTGTCCGTCTGTGAAGACCCTTTTTCCCAGGGATACGTGGAGGTATCCATTTGAAGTTGAAAAAAAATCAAGTTTACTCAAAGTCAATTGGAGTTCCGTCTCAGTTTGAAGTATATGATGATGTAAAAAGAAAAAAGACCAAAGATTACCAAGAAGAATTAGTACTAAACACTGGAGCGTCAAATTCGTGTAGTGTCTATATGAAATAATTATGGTATGAACTATTCAGAAAACTACACTACTAAATGATGATAAAGTAAATAATATAAATAAATGAACAATATTTATAAAGCAATGACAATAAATTCACAATTAAAATACGGAACACCGACATACAATTACTCGAACTTCTTTTTAATGTCTAGAACTTCTTTTTTTAAGACAAAACCGCAGTAATAAACAGTGGGGGTGTGTAGAGTGCCTCATTTGTCTCATGGTATAGTGTACTTGAATGTAATCGTAATGTCCTGGGTTCAGTTTTCAAATCTGATTTTGTTATTCAGATTTCTTCTATTATCTTCTTCTATTTAGAAATTTTCAATTGCACACATTAACGCTTTCAATAAAGTGAGACTAAAAACAAAGCTGGTAGACTTTGTCTAACGCCTCCGCCTTTTTCCTCAGCGATGTACAGGCATGAATATGTGAATAAATAGAGTGACAAAGTATTCTAACTTATACTCGTGACCACGATCGGTGCAATTCGATCGAAACGTCCGGTAACCCAAAAGGTATTGTACCTTATAAATATTATCGCCATTAAGTCTTGAGTTACACATCTAATATGTATCAAAGTCGCAAAAGTTTAAAAACAATTATTAACTATTGAAATTATGAAATTTACATACACTTTGCCTTTTACATACAGAAACAGAGAGGGTACCTATAATCCAGAAAAAAGTACTGTTCCCGAGGAATAGACAAAATAACTGTTACGCGAGCGGAGCCGTGGGCAGAAGCTAGAAATATATAAATATTATCCCATGTGCTTTGTACTTCGACGTGGTGCCAGTTGTCCAGCCGTACTAATAACAAAATTGTAAATATTTGTGAATTAATCGCTATACGAGTATACGCTTAATGTTAAATCCAATATATTCAGAACGCAAGAGTTTACTTAGCTTTGATATAAAAACCGTTCGAGTAGCACCGTGTATTCAATAATCTCCTGCCTGGCGGCTAAACCCAAATTTTCAATCTTGACGGTTATCATTTTACCAAAGCAAACTCCCATAATATTTGTTCGCGTCTGAGGCGAGAGTCTTCGAATTTCATATTTATTCGCGGAAGCAAACAGCGCGGCCCACACCCATGCCGCCGGAACTGATATTATTGTGCATTCCGTATAATATTGTTTGCTATTTGGCACATTCTCTATTTGTTTTCGTCTTTCATATGAAAGGGGAGCTATAGACGTGCAAACAGATGGGTGACAATCGCGCACTTCAAGTTTTTGTATCGGAAAATGGTTTTACGATGAAATGTAAATTTTATTTTCAACGTAGCCAGTATGTGTGAAGTTAGTTCTAATTCCCAGTAGTGCAATGGCACAGACATGCGTGTAGAGAGGACACAAATCACTATACGTGATCATAGGAGCGCAAACATTGTGTACGTTTCGGAATATGAAAGCGAGCAATCCATTAAGTCGTAGCGGGACATGAATGGCGGCCGGAGTCTCCGAGACGCGACTGTGCCTCTGATAACCCATAATACGCTGATATTTTTACTTTGCTCATATGTTGGAAGTAATGGCTCGTGCCTGTTAGCTATATATGGATGCGCGACAGAGTCGCGCGAAAACGTTGTTGTATGAAGACCAGACTTCATTCATTGCAACCTCGCATCTTTTTGCACCTCGACATGCCGATATCTTGACATTGTATTACTTAAACATGTTTGTGGACGTCTAATAAAATTAAGGACATATAAATGTACTGTCAAGATTTATGATGGGAATATGCGATTTAAAGTAAAATGATAACATGTAAATAGTTTCATTAAAAAACAAATTCTAATGAATAAGATATCTTACATGTGAGAGCAATATTTGTCTTATCCATATTAGGATTTAGAGAGAATTGTAAACCATAATATATTATATTTGGCATATAAAAGGCTCGCTTATCTAAGGGGTTTGACTGGAAACGAACATAAAGGGTGATCCTCTGTGACAAATACCGTGATATACCGAGCGACAGTCGTAAGGGAAATATTTTTATAAGATGAAACATTATTATTTTTGGGGGTGCGGAGGGATCAGAAGTCGCTTCGATGGATTTGGCAATGTTCCGACTCTGTGTCAGCTGAACACAGCAGTGTTTTGTGGTTTTGATAGCATGTCACATGAAAAGTTCCATTTTCGAATATAAAGAGATGTTCCATTAGTTTGCCTTGTTTTACAATATTATCCATACCCATTTTATTTCGAATAAGTGCTGAACAGAAAACACAATGGAATGATACGAACCAGAGCAGTGACGACAGGAAACGGTTAAACGTTTAAAGCCGTTAATAAAACAAATTAATGTGCGTTAACCCTAAAATTGGACAAGTTCAATGCAGAGGTCGTTACCACTATAGGAAATTTATCCCGAGCAAGTATTAACACTGAAATCCGTTCGTTGTATTCGGTGTCATTAAAGTTATGTGCCGGTGGTGTCGAAAAGTGTGTTTTATGCGTTGGTGTGTTAGGGTGGGATTGTGTTGCTCGTCGGGGCGACAGCCAATCAAAACATACAAGGAGCATATTGATTCCGAGAAGTGTCGCTGTTAACGTGAAGGCTGAAGCTGAATACATTAGCCGGCGGCGTAATGAAGTCTCGTTGCTTGTAAACAAACATCGGGGCGGTAGCGTGGCCCGGGGCGCGCGCGCACCACCACTCGCTTACAGGAATTCTATTTCCACGACAAGCGTCATGTGTTAATTAAGTCGCACCTACGATATTGAGATATCGTCGCCGATGCCGTTGTTGTTATTAGCTACAGGGAGGCTTATTGCTTACTCAATGTTCACTGTTACACTACATGTCTCCATATTGAGTGTCTTCCTCTTGTTTTATATTGATCTAGTACTCTATCATCTATCATGACTAGAGATAGGATATTCGGATGCATATTTAACTAAAGTTGAGATGTTGGCTATTATGGAAAGCACTTTTTTATCGAAAGAATCCCGCGATTCCAGGAAATTCAAATTTAAGTGTACCTATACTCCGTGAGATGTAATAAACCCCAGTTTGACACAAATGACACTTGCTCTGTTACAACGTATAATGGTTGCTTTTCCCTACTTTTCTTGTCAGTGATTTTTGACGAAGCAAAAACAACCTTATTACGTTGTAACAAGTGTCAAATCGGGCCTATTAAACCCCAGGAAATGTAAGCATTTTGTAAGAGTGCGAGTGAGACGGCAAATTGTACTTGCTTGTGCGCAAGTAGCGACGCGACAATACAACTGCATTCGTAAATAAAAATATACTTAGAAGCCGCTTCCATAATTTGTTATCCAAAAAATAACTTTAGGTAAATATGCATCCGATTATCCGATCTCTAATCATGACATACATATCAGGCTAGAAACAACTAAAATTCAGATACATATACTGTTAATCTTACTTTTGGTGGTAAATATTTTCTTTTGTTTGTTTCTAACCATGTGCACTTAAAATTAATAGTGTCTTAATCTGTATGCATTTCTATGCATACAGATTAAGCAAGGTTTCTAATCAGTAGAGTTGTATTTTTGTCTATGTTGTGTGTGACGGAAGGATGGATAGAGAACGGGTAAAAAATTGGAAATGGAAGAGATGGTCAACTAGTCCTGGGAGTGTTTACAAATGCTGTAGGCTAATCGTTAAATTGAACAGATCACGATTTTATGATTTGGCCGATTATTTTATAATAAAAATAATAATAACTTGAGACACCTCCCACGGCCGTCTCTTCCCAAACTAGGCAGAGTCTGCACTACGGTAACCAGACACCTGATAACAATACTTATATATTACTAAATACATACCTATTATAGATATTATTACACCCAGACACAGAACAAATGACCGAGATTATCACACAATTATTTGTCCTGGGTGGGAATCGAACCTACAACTTCTACAACTACAACTACAACTTCTCTGGCTCAGCAGTCAGAACCACTAACCACTAGACCGAACGGTCCGTTATGATGTGCCCAATCTAAACTTGGGCAAACCGATGAGAGTAACATATTTGTCGATAAGACTGGGCGCATAATGTAGTTACGTTTTGCGACGCTGGTGGCGCTGTTGCCGTCTGTTAGCTGTGTGTTTACGTGCGTGAAAACTGTGAGTATAAAAGAAATAACAGTGAGTTAGTTACAGATAAAAGTACGTTTCAAGTGGATCACGAGCGTCAGTTACAAGACTATTACCTATGGGACTCATGTACATGTACAATGACAAAAACCCAAGAGCTTTTGACCGAATTGGACAGGTTAGTTTTTGTAAATAAACTGAAGGCCGATATCGTGCAACAAGTTTTGATTTATGTTTGTGACCCAGAGGTCTTGAGTGCCATTCCCGGTTTGGCACATGGTCTCTTTGGTTGTCTCTTTGGTTCTCTCTGGTTTCTATTAGGAACTTCTCAGTCACTGCACGGATTTTGGAAGCATGAACGCGCTATTACATGTTACCAAAAATACAGCTGGTGAAATGCAGGGGTGTAATACAACTCTGCCTACCCTCGTATGAAAAATGTATCAGATCAAAAGTTATGTAATTAACAATTACCTTTACCTAGTACCCTATCAACGTATTTCAAAGTCAACGTAACCGTTGATTGCTTCTTCATAACATTTCTCAATTTAACAGTTAAACGGTTTCTATTTAATGGTATTTACAAATTTTGCCGATTGCACTACATAAATATGTAATAATCACAAAGAACGGAAAGACCCAGCATACGTACATAATACATATTCATATCCATTGCTGCTTTGTGTTAACAATTGATTTTAATAATAGGTAGACTTACGTTTATAGAGAAAGAAATGACGTATGTTTTTGATACAACATTTAACTTAATTCTACGGATACAATACGGATACGCAGAAAAATACGAAACATTTTTCAAACACTGGTAGATTCTGGTACTTTATCTGTGCATGTACGTAAATTTGTTAAATAGTGTTATCGTTCTTACCTATCTTAGGTTACCGAGTTGATATTACATTAACATCAATATTACAATGTATTTTTCGAATCAAATTAGCAACTTAATATTTCCACGTGTTAAGTTAATCTAGTAAAAATTCAGAGCAAAATATATTGTCTTTTCCATATGAATATAAATTGTATAAATCATTTCTTTAAAAAAATATTTCTTGTAGTCGAATTTATAAAAAAAATATTTTCGTATTTGGGTTTGGTATTTTTAACACGCTTTTGTTAGTTATTTAGTGAAAAGTGAAGCTTATAGCGTCGTATCGAAATGAACTTTTGTATGTAAAAAGTAGTAAAAAGTATCCTTGGCCTACCTTGTAGTATGAACTTAAATCATGCCAAGTTCCATCTAAATCCGTTTAGTACCTTCGGCGTGATGCGCGGTCATGATACAGACAGACAGTAAGACAGACATATAGACAGATAGTAAAACAGACAAAAATTAAAAAAAATGTAGTTTTGGCTTCAGTATATACCAATAGATATATAGTCAAATTATTTTTTCTATTTAATTCGGTTTGCTATTGAAGGGTGCTCTTTTTTTTTACTTTAAGTTATTCTTGGGGCAATTTGTAAATTTCTTACTCAACAAACAACTTATTTAAGTCTATAGAATAAGTGTATAATATGATTTTGCCAATATTTTTAAGAGTATTACAAAATATAAAGTAAATCCAAAACAAGTACAATGATTTCTATCAATTGAATTAATCTAATTTAAAAAATAGCGTATATGAAACGATACATGGTTTGAAGTCAATGACACACATGTTCAGGAGCATTCAAGTTACGGGTGTGCTACATACAAAAATAAACAAGATTATTAAAGAGAAGCTGTTCAGAAACCACATAAAGTGGAAGCGCCAGCTGCCGTTCACCGCGCCTTTATGATGAAAGAGGTAATCCTCAAAAACTCGCCGGCCACTGTATCACATTTCCTGTTATGACTTCAGTTTTTAATGAGCCTTTGTTAAAACCTTTTTATTATAAAGAAGCGCTAACAGCTCTAAATGCGTCTGTTAAAGAATTTTTGTAAATACGCCGCATGTTACGCTCACGTTTTATTGTCTATTCTTATTTTTCACTTTATGAATGTTCACACATTGTTTATGGACGTTGAGAGGACGGAATGGGACGAGATTTATTGAATAGAAAAATAAACTTACATAAGTTATACGCTCAGTATTTACATTTATTTTTTTCTTCTTCTTATGCTTCGTATGGCCCATGTAAAAAATATCTGTTGGTTGTCATCAGAGACTAAATCTCGGAAATAAGTTTAACTTATTTTATCATAATTATTTTTTAAAGAAGATCAACAGTGTAGTTACAAACTATTGGATCTCCATAGTCAAAAGGAGGTAGAAGTAGTATATGTAGATCTTTGGTATATAGTGGAACAAATTGGCAGAGTCAGTTTCACCATATTGGCTAAGTTGGCAAACAACATCCCCAGCTAGGTCTACATGTGTCGGTGAACCAAACGTTAAATTATTCTTTTTTATTATATACTAGCAACCCGCCCGGCGGGTACTAATTATATACACCTAAATCTTCCTCATGAATCACTCTGTCTATTAGTGAAAACCAAATGGAATTCCTTCAGTAGTTTTTCAGTTTATCGCGAACAGACAGACAGACCCGGCGGGAGACTTTGTTTTATAATATGGAGTGCTATATTTCTTTATATACTTCTATATAATATCTAAGCCAAAACTATAGTTTTCTTAATTTTTGCCTGCCTTACTATCTGTCAATTTGTCTGTCTTTCTGTCTGTCTGTATCATGGCCGAGCATCACACCGAAGCTACTAAACGGATTTAAATGAAACTTGACGTGATTTGAGTTCATACTACAAGGTAGGACATAGGATACTTTTTTTTTCGAAATTCAGGACGGTTTCCTGGAGAGGGGGGATGAAAGTCAAAACGTGTACTTAGTTGTAATTCGAAGTCCGATTGCAATCATTCTTTTCTTGTTGGAAAGGAGGTTCTTTGAAGGATGTCACGTAATCTTCTTTCTTCTATATAATAATAATAATAATAACTTGACACATCTTTCACACGGCCGTCTGGTCCCAAACATACTTATATATTCCTAAATACATACATATTTTAGATAATTACACCCAGACACAGAACAAATGATCATGCTCATCACACAATTATTTGTCCTGGGTGGGAATCGAACCTACGACCTCTGACTCAGCAGACAGGATCACTAACCACTAGACCAACAGGCCTGTCTGTATGTATATTAAAGCCGTAGACGTGGAGTTTGTCTGTTTGGTTGTTTTACGTAAAAATGACAAAATAATTTCGGAAAAGTATTATGCACAAGTATTGTGTGTAATTCGGTGTAACATTTAGTATTTGGTTGATTTATTTTTTATATATTTAATATACACATGTACATTATACCTTTAAGTACATATTTGTAATGCAATATTCATTATAGTTTAATAGAAACTAATACAATCTGCATATATATAATTATGTTTAATAATGAATAAATCTGTAGAGATTGCGTTTCTGTAGGTACAAAAAAAATAATAAAAGTCTTAGAGGACAACTAACGGAATCCATTTCTACCATTTTTGGAATTTGTGTCTGTTGGTCTGTTTAGTTGTGCATGCAGCATGTAAAAGGTACAAAACAAACGTTCACTCTATCCATAGAAATAAGCATTTCAAATGTTCCAGAAAAAATATATCAGCTGGACTGGCCTGTTGGTCTAGTGGTTAGTGACCCTGACTGCTGAGCCAAAGGTCGTGGGTTCGATTCCCACCTGAGTCTGGGTGTTCTTTGTGTCCGTTGTTTGTATGTTTGTAAAGTCCCCCGCGACACAGGAGTAATTCGTAATGCGGGAGTTGTCTTTCAAAAAAAAAAATGCAGTCAGTATTACTTTAGATTAGACCAATAGATCGATATATTCCGTTCTTGGCCCAAATTAATACGAACAAATACATGTGACTGCTTTTTATCATGAAACAATAATGTTAAATATTCGTTTATTTTATAAAAAATGATAATTCTTGAATTCAAGCATAAATATTATTACAAAATTAACAAAAAAAGGGATTCAATTTAATACTTTCTAAAAGTGTACATAACCTAAAAAGTGTTGAACTGCGGTGTTAAGATTCTCCTCAAAATAATAACCTTTGCGCATTTATTTACTTAAATTGACGTATCTGTGTTTTCTCTATGCGATTATAAAAATATTTGTATGCGGTTACAAAATAATAAATTCGTAAGTTTATGGCAGATTTTAAAATCTTAGGATAGCGTAGGGGGGCGCAAAGCGCGGTTATCTGCTGACCGTGAGCGTCACGCGCTGTCACGTGAGTCAGACACTTTGAAAAAGGAGTCACACCTATGTATATACGAGTACGTAGATTATTGGGTTAGTGTCTTTGCGCTCTCAAGAAATTGTTGAGAAACGCGAAACGTGGTTAACTGACTGGGACTGCACTACACTACTGCATATAGGAGAAAGAAGGAGGCATTATGGTGCTTCTCTGTGGTAATTGTGGAAACAGCAAGATCTTTTTATTGTTTGGCGAGAGTAACTGGTAGCCGGTTCTTGGCTATGCCAACTAGCTATTTTGCCCCCTCACAACCACCTAACGCCAGCAATAAATTCACAAATATGTTTCAGGGGGTTGTAAGGAATATGTATACATACGTTTATAAATATATTATAGAACGGTTATAAAACAGGAAGATCTCACACGACACACTATCTCCAACAAAATTACATCTAAGCTGAAATATTGAAAGATAGCCGGTGAAGTTCTTTTACATTTCTAGACCATTCATTTTCCGTTCGGTTACATTAGTGTGAAATGTTATGTTACCCCATGACTATAAACAGCTCAGAGCCAAACATTTATTTGTTGCCGGGGTTGACCTTAGTATTGGCTAGGAGTCATCTGTTAAGTATACTGATGACATGTTGGTGACGGCCCTAGCGGCCCATAGTTCCTAGGAAGCGGCACTGACTTACTAACTACAGCGACTCTCCCAATTAGTTGGACGAATCGAGGCTTTAGGTCGCCACAGTTGTTTTATAGCGACCACGATGATGCACGATGAAAACTTCTGGCGCAAGAAAATGGTGGAGTGGATCCAGTAGGAAAACCTCCTGGCAGAATGCTTTCACTCGTGCTTACATGCGTACGCGTGGATGAGATGGGTTTTATATCCCGTGAAGTGTGTGTCTGAGTATCACCCAGTTAGTAGACGAAACCCGCTTGCTGCCCGGGAGTTGGCGCTGGGTAGACCATGTGAGGCATAACGTCGAAGTACCGACGGTCCACTCATTACAGGCACTGTAAGGCACACCGTGTGGTTTTTCGTTAGTTTAAGTCTGATTTACGGCCTTATCAGCAGCCCGGTGAGGTGAAATTCCAAACGAAAAAAATGGGGCCCTTTCCCCACTTACTTCGTTATTTCGCGTGTAAACAATCAAAACAATATTGTTTTGTACGTTCCACGTTTTTTCATCGCCTATACATTATAAAAATCCTGCCTGGAGGTTTCCTCTTTTCAGGAAGAGGTGGTACGTCTATTATAAGCGACACATTGTTGTTTTCTGACATAGACGCGAACGAAGTCGCGGGCACAGCTAGTTTAACATAAAAATGTTTGAAGCTGCAACGAATTTACAAAATTTCTGATTTGTACGTAAGGCTTCGCACGGGTAGCAGAGACATCTTCAACAATCATCAACATACTTCAATCAATTTACACAAAATGTTAACAAATTATACATCTAAATCTTCCTCAGGAATCACTCGGTCTATTAGTGAAAACGGTATGAAAATCTGTTCTGTAGTTTTTTTCAGTTTATTGCGAACAAACAGACAGGCAGACAGACAGACGCGGCGGGGGGCTTTGTTTTATAATATGTAGTGACAATCTTTATCTGCCAGATATGTATTTTTAGACAGAAAATAGGGGGTACATTCTTTCGAATTTAACACTAGGCTAAATTATATACTTAGGTTATTTTGGATGAACATTTTTGTAAGTTAGAAGGGGCGAACCGATTAAACCATAACTATGCGTATGTAATCCTATTCGTAAACAAAATAGCCACGAGTTTTTTCCCAATGATTTTTATACAATGGAATTGGAAATTTGACGATGTCTGACAACTGTCCATAACTTTTACATAAACAAATTTATACGAGACGAATAATTTAGTGCGATGACCTGGGACATCGCCATAACCCGTAGCCGCATACGATACGTATTTCCTATGACATACTCGTATCATGCAAATGGAAAAGCGCGACGAATGGCTCATAAACTTTGCTATTTGTTCTGTTTACGATAACCGCGGTTTTATAAAATTTTATTACGTGTTGGAGGAATTTCACATATGCTGCATGTTTGCATGGCCGTCGCGTTGTCGTCACGTAGTCGCATCGTGTGGCACGACGCCATGCACAAACTGCATATGTGGTTGCGCTAACAGGTGGCCACCAAAATGGCCAGTTTTTGTTTGAACTGCATTTTGTACAATTTTGGGGTAAGTAAGTGTATGTTTTATTTATTAAACTTAAATTATATGCCATGAACTGTATGATAGACTAACTAACTACTAACCTAAACATGATATTGAAGTAATTTTGTTTTTCTGTAACAGTTTCGTACACATGGCCAAAAACAGCGATTATTAAAAATTACTGTTGAGGTGACATGTTTTTTTTTTTTTTATATTTGAGCTGTCAAAATGACTCTGCCCCGCCTGATGGAAAGCACAAGCAGAATCCAAGAGTGGTGGTCATAAATCTGACAAGCTTTAGTCAAAAATGTTGATGAATAACACATACATTTTTCTTTTTTGGTCAGCTTCGTGGGCTAAATAGCATGTCAGTTACCGTATACTATATCTATAACTTGATTCGTTCTGATCTTATTTTTACCACTCTTTAATATTTTGTTAAATTATTCCTAAGCTGTTCTAAGCCGAGTAAAGCTTCTTGTCGCTAGTATGTAAGACGCTAGAAGATTAATGTTGTATCACTCAAAAATAAAATATCTTTTCAGATCTTTTAAGTAGAGAGACATTTAAAAAATATTCAACGCCGCTCACACATATATACTGGCTTTACTGAAATAAAACAAACTAAATACCTTCAGTTAATTTATATTATGTGTATTGTACTTCGTCTGCTATCGATTAGTTTTATTTGTTGCATATATTTAAATTTTACTTATATCACGCACATTAAAAATTAATCACTCTAGTCTTTTGTTTTAAGGTCACAAGTGGTTTGTAATAAAAGTGGACGACTGTTGTTCTATAAATGTGACGCACTGACATTAATTCTATCCTGAAATATGTTGTACTTAAGATACGTTGTTGCGATACATTATTTAACAACTACATACTCAACTTATATTTGAATTTTAACAATTGAGCAGAAAATATAGCAATAATACAAGAGTCACGACATGTTAGCGCGAATTAGTCATTCTGGCAGCGAGTCAAACCGAGTCAAATTAAATTATAGCTTCATCGTAACTATTGTTTTAAGATGCTCATCAAAATCTCCTATGTTCTTAATTGTGAATTGTCACATATTCTATTTTGAAGAAACGCCATTAAAAAAATTCATTTTGAACAATTTGTTGAGATTAAGATCACGTTGAAAAATATTATGTTGTTAACATTCCGTCTGAGATGATGTTGATTTTTGGCACAGAAAAAAATGTTATGTGTGGCAATTTTATAGTCGTCAAGACAAGAATCATATTATGAGGACGCATAATTGATTAGTAGGACAGCTGTTGTGGGTTTTCTTCGGATGCGACCACTTAAAATTGTTCTAGAATAATAATGCGTACCTGGTCTGTTATGATTTCTTTTGTGAAAGAAAGAAATACTTTCAAAAGATTGGATAGCTCTGAATACGCTTTCGGCGAAAAACTTTTTCCATACACTTCTTCCGTTACATAAATTCGAACCCAGATTACTGCTTCCACGATAATTTACAATTTCCATCGAGTTGTTTTATGGTGAGCAAAAACATGCTTATTATGTCTGCTTACGAAGCTTAACAACAATATTTTGACTTTGTTATGGAGCAACTTACGAGATTGACATACTAACCCGAAATAACTTCATATTTGTATCGTTTGCTTCGTCTAGACAATTTATATATTATAGTGTAATTTTATTGCAATAGGTATTATTATGGCATACTTACTGTACAAAAAGAATTCTTTTGAAACAAAGATAACATGCAGTCAATATGCTAAACTTGAGATGTAGATCCATGTTGCAACTTTAATAGGTTTATGTTGTGACTTGATGTGAATACAGATTTATGACATGACTAGTAAAGTAACTCATGAAGGAAGGACTTGTTAGTATTACGAGCAACTCAGCTAATAAACACGTCTTAATTTCTCGTTGAATAGTGGGCTATTAAAATAAAGTTTTAAAATATAGAACGCCAGATTTTATTTACGTCTTACAATTTATAGCGTATGGATGCGTGACGTGGTCGCGGGCATCGAGGGCGGTGGCGAACGCTGCGCGCTGCAGCCAGAGCGGGGCGATGCTGTGCGCGCGACTCAAACATGCGTATGACAGAGCGCTGACGGTTATATTTTCCAGACGATTTATTACATTATAAGAGTAGCGGTACGTGCCGTTAATACGCTTTCATATACATAAATAGTAATGATTTTATTTTGATGTCTTACAAGACAAGCGACGACGTGTATAATTGTCGAGACGTGTCTCTTAATTCCTCTGACCTATTCTTAGTCAAAACTATGTTGGGACGATACTTTATGATAAATCGCTTTTAGAAGGTTGCAAAGAATTTAAACGAGTCTTTACTCAGGCGTTATTCTGTGAAATTGTTTTATGTGGGTTTATTCACAAATCAGACGGTTCATTGCGCATTACTTTCTCAACACAATCGTCGTCACCTCATTGTTTTGAGTTTTTCCGGCGAAGCTAAATCAGGCATTTAATTGAAATAATATCACGTTAGTGGCCGCTTAAAGACATTATACTGCGTCAAGAACAAAAGCTGAATTTTGTGTTGAAACCGCAAAATATTGTAATGTGAGGAATAAAGGCATAATTATTTAGTTGAGTCATTCATCTGAAAAGGGATTGACGGTTTCATGGAAAAGCATATATCTAAGTACTAAAATAATATCTCACCTGGGGTTCAAATTCAATTTAGCTCTTAATTTTGATATTAAATGATTATTAAATTACATTTATGAGTCAGTGATGAATGATTGTTGTTAACGTAAACTTGAAAAACCTCTTCGAAATTGGGTGAGTATGCACGTATATCACTAGTTATTTATTACTACATTTCAAGTTTAAATTCTTTTCTCTAGAGATAAAGTTAATGTTAGTTCTTGTGTCGCGCATCACAAGGGAGTGTGTGTGATTAGTGATTATACATAGGTAAAATTTCATTAACCCTACAGCGACTTCCTAAACCACTTAGAAATTATTATACCTTTACTTATTTAAAACTGCTACTGTAGAATTTGTTAAAAAAATACTTAACGATTGTTTTAGGAAAAGTAAATTTTTGAGCTTCTGAATATAAACGACATGAGCATTAAAACAAAAGTAAAAACAAAAGTAATTTATGTTTCAATTTACCTCCACTTTTATAACTTCTTTAATAAAACAATCCTCAATATATCAAAGTCTGTCTTTGATTAGCACGAAAGCAAGTTGTCTAACACGCCCCAAGGAAAGAATGGCTGATGGATAAGAAATCATAGCGCCGCTCGTAAACGGTGTAAGGGCGGGTAAGCATATTTCATATCCCGTAATGGAGAATTTACAGGCTGTCGGAGCGGAATGACTCCCAGCGGCGCTCGCCACCGCCGCATCAGAACATGCCACACCAGAATCACGCGGTAAATGAAAACTGTGAAAGTGTGAACACACGAAAAATAAATATGCATTTTGTGTTTTAAAATTGATTTTAGACTTCGCTTGTTTACAGTAAACAACATTTTATTATTTTGAGTATCGCAGAGGACGGACGGGTGCATAAGTTGCGTGTAAACGTGCCAGGAGATTTGTGTCGCGTCGTCTAAGGTGGCCATTATGAAAATGCAAGAAAATAGAGTGCAGTTTAAAGAATGAAGACAAATATATGACTATCATCATTATATTTTTTAATCCTTTTACTATTACTGGTTCAGTTTACTGGTGGTCACTAAAGAGTTCCATCATCCACCTCCTGGCTCCATCATCAGATCAGCTTCCTCGTGAAGTTCTCTCAGGTGCGGTACAGGTCTCCTCCACTAAGTTCTTCCTCTCCGCAGAGGGTAATTATTATGTTTACCACATTTTTGGTGACACAATACAATGAAAAACATTTTTTTTTAGTTATACAAAAGTGCAGATAATTTCCCCGAGCCGCGTCCGAGTCGACGTCGCTCGCGCGGCCACCATTATTATTTATACCCTCCAGAAAGTACATTTATAACAATATTACGCCGGACCGCACCCGCCCTCGGAAAATGATTTTCCCATTTTCCGAAGATTGCAGGTGTATTATATTTCATGATCGTTATTTATGGTGAGACTTTTATTACGAATGCGTGCAATGTCTCTATCCGTTTTTTATTGCCGCCGAATTATTTGATGGAATTCTTATTTTGTGACAAATACAGATAGGACTATTTATTGGCTATCTGTTGTGATATGTGTATCGGATAAGAACTCGGTTATTGCTTTCCGCCTTTGCGTTTTATTATTGACAACGTTTTTTATTCTTGTATCTCTCGTTGTAATAAAAGCTGTATGATGTGAAACATGAATGTTTGCCGTGTTTGTTTAGTCATTTCATTTCGAAGGTGTCGAGACGACACCCTTTTGCGATTTATAATTTTGTGCAAAGGCAGTCTCCCTGGAGATGGATATATCCGTCAGACGCGGCACCCTCAGTGATCGCAGTCGAAGTCCGAGGCGTTATGAGGCTCGCGGGACTTGCCGGCCGCCGATCAACTCTGTCCATAACCAATAATCGTAAATAAACGCAGCCCGAACCGCGTCTTCCTATTCTACCATGCAACTCGCACACATTATAAACAAAAATCGTTTGGATCATACTTCAACAATATCTCTCTTTCGTGTTTTTCGTACACAGTTATTAGATACCAACACACAACTTTGCATAGATTGTTTGAAATGACAAATAAGTAATATTCATATTGTAGGAAAATACGACAAATATGGTCTGATTATAAAATATCTCGCAGCGATTGGCCGAGTAGGAATATCGTTTATTTTTACCTGAAGCTCGCGATCCCGCGCATCTCTCCCTATTAAATTTTGTTTGCATTTATTTTAAAGGTGCGACGCTCGAGAAGACGTGGTATGTGAAAAATTACACCTCAGCCCAATATTTATGGGTGATATTCGGCAGCGGTTCCTTTGTGAGATGAGGGTGTATAAATAACACCTCTTATCGCGTGGGAGCCTACCCTTAAATGGGATTTAATTTAATTATATTTATCGGTAATGCTCATTGAAAATATTTGTGTACTCTGAAATGTTAATTTATTTCCTGTTATTACAACCTCGAATGCTTCCATATCTGAAGGGATTGTATAAACGACGCTGACGTTTACTGTCTATGAAAGCTAAGAGACGAATAAGATGATATATTTTTTAATTAGCTTAGTTTAATTAGTATTGACTGTATTAGTATGGACTTTTGGCAAAATAGTACGAAGTTTTTCTTACTTTTTGGTATGTTTTTCGCAATATGTAAATTACATTTATGTTGCAATACAAATAACTTATTATTATTATTTATATTATACTTGGTTATTCAAGTTAGAAACTGTATAAGTTATGGAAAGCGGGAGTACCGGTGGATATTTTTAACCGCACATAATCGCCGAGTATGACCATAAATTAGTTCTATATTTGGTGGAGCGTTGTTTTGCATACAGACAGGCCGTCTGCACATGCGTGCGACATCAATCTCAATTCCGAAATATTTTTCCGTCTGCGGTGCAATGAGCCGCGCCTTCAAGCATTGGTCTGGCCGGTAAAATGCACATTTTTGCTAAGGTAACCAGAATTTTGTAAAAGATTTATTCAATCTGTTGACACTTTTTAATCATTCTTTTAAATACAATGTAACGTGATGAGATCACGACCTACTGAAATTTTACCTTAGACTTCCTTAAAGATATCCACTTTAACTGTAACTTTTGTTAATATGTCATGGTTGTCTTTGTCTTATGTTCAGTTTTTCATTGTCTTTTGCCCATTGTGCATTTTATGTAAAAAATATCTGCTTCTGTATTCTTGTTCTTATGTTGTACAATCAATAATACTTACTTGCTTCTTTTCTACTTTGTTAATATTCTTATCAATATAAGAACAGTGTATAGATGGTGCTCATGCGATAATTACCCACTTACCTCGAAATGGAAGGGGAGAAGACGTCATATGAGTAGTTTTCACGTAACATCTTCGTGACGGATGGACGGGGCTTACACACCGGAATAATGTCTCGATTACTCTCATACATGTAAGTCAAAGTACAAACTACGAGCGGGCTACAATAATCAAAGAAAGAAAACGTGAAGTAAGCTTATTTTTACATAATTGCAATTAGAAATTAGTATTCAAGTTTTACGATGAAATATTTAATACATCTGTGAATACATACAGGTATCGTTTTGTTAAATTAATGCTCTGTGATCATGTTCGCTCGTCACTTGCACCATTTTTTATCAGCTGACTAGTGGAGCGACCTCGGCGAGGGGAAAATGATTGACGGCGTCGAGAAATTTCATTTTGCGGCTTGTTGAGGGCCTGTGAGCTGACAAGATTCGACTCTTCGACGTCAAACTTGATTGCCTCTTCAAGTACCTTTGTGTTGTTGCTCTCAAGTTACACTTAATTTCACTCATTTTGCGCTGTTAACTACGAATCATTGGTCTTTCGAGTATAATGAATATTTTTTGGAGTCACACTTGAGCATATTGATTTACAAAGAGTGGATTATTTCAGTATTTAATAAGTACTTATTGTCATCTAGTTCTATATTATGTAGGCACGTACGCTACTTTGAAAATGTTAAATTATAAGTCGACAATCTTTCAAATACAACTCTTTGGGATCAACATGTAAACAAATCCGAATACGACCTTTTTGTGCTCATTCAAATGTCATATAATTTTGCATACAATATTTTCTTAGGGCAAAATGAGAACATGCTGGTGACAGGGGAATTTAATAATGACAAAATAATACAAGGTAAGTTTAAGGGCAGCCCTTTCTGCTGTCCGTCATACGGCGCGCTATTCATGCACATAATATTTCTGAGATGTTTGCCGACCGCCTAACGACTGACTAATTTATTTACGCACAACTATTTTTAAATTTACCCATAAAGATAAGCGACCGCTTGAAGCCGCGTTGTGCACAATGAAAAGATGAGACCTACACCTGCACATATAAGGATGGACAGTCAAGTAATTGAACCAAGAGCGTTTATTATTTTCGTGAATACTTCCTATTGCTTCATATTCATGACCATTTAAATAATAATCGAATTGATTCAATACAATAGAAAGAGTTTCTCCGAGTTAATCGCGGACACGATGATAAATGCATATCGTTTCATCTCGGGGCTGGAGATTAATGTGCGAGAGAGGCGGATCGCGCTAGACAAAACCTGCCGCCTGCGCGTACGCAACCAACAATTCACTAATTCGACCCGCGACTCGCAACGTAAGCGTTCATACGACATCCACATCGGCTTGTAAGCTGTGCCGCTTATTATTTATCTGTCAACAATACACACAATAACAAACGCAGTTAGATATAAAAGAGATGTAATATTAGACCTTTCGTTCAGTAAATTAAGTCCCAATTTGTTGTGTGCTATTGGCAATTACGACTTTATTTAACCAGATAGTTTAACAAACAGAGACAATAATGACGTGATCTACATGTAAGAACTATAGTTTGATCTAAAATTAAGTGAGATGAAAGAGAATTTATGTTTGATACAAAAAATATTACTAAAGCATAGACGTATTGTCTGAGTGCGGCGCTTTGTACGGGACAAAACTATGTTAACACACAAGTATTCCGCTCGATTAACGTCATAAATGAGAGAAATGTCGGATCAAAAGAATAGCAGGTGTGCCCTATTATTATAATTTGTCATTTGTTCTCATTCGATTTTTCTTTTTGTTTGGTTTCTAGCAGGGCATCTCAATTAACATTGAGATATTTTTTTTATCTTTCTGATGACAAATTTATGGTGTCAAGGTGCAATTATTATCAATCAGGGTTACCATTCTATAGTTCAAAACGTGTGGATTAAGAAGAGCTTACAGTAGATCTTAGAGGACTTTCTACAAAATATATAAACGGATAGTTATGTATTATTAGGCATGCAAAATGCTTCCTGCCTGTTCGTGGTACTTATCTACGACTTCGAGTCTCCTAGCCGAAACTCTGACATGAGACCTGGAGGCGAAGGCCCTTCCCTCGCTGTATCTGTATCAATGACTAATATGCTATAACGGCTAAAATAAAGATGATGAAGCACCAGGTCCCAGCTTCGCCAGGTAGCCGGACACGCCACCATTTTGGCTATAACACCCGTCATGGCAAGAAGTGACATGGCTTCCTCTTTTACTGGCTGACGCAGGGATTTTCGGGGCACGGCTGCTTCGGAAAGTAGGTACTTGTGTCTCACAAGCCGGGAGCAAACGCCCGTATGCCACCATTGCGATCGAACCCACGACTCTGGCTTTGCAGTCAGGATCACTTACCACTAGACCATCAGGCCAATCAAGTGAAACCTTATATCCATAGAAAGCTTTTGTGTGAATCTCATTACATCATAATATTTTTATGACGATGATATTCAAGTAAATTAATTCTAAAAGTTGAACGCGCCGTTCTGTTGTTATTAGGTCCGTTTCAATTATTTTATTAGTGTATTCCAAAATGAAACAAACTTTAAAGTCCGTTAACTGAATAACAATGACCAAAATATAATCCAAATCTAAACGGCAGTGTATAGCTGACGGAATATAAATGTGAGGCTTGATCCTGATGCCTTGTGAACCGAGGACGTGATGCGTCGTTATTAACACAAGCCTGCATTAATGAACACATAAATATCATACTTTCACATACATACATACCTACCGCTTACTCTACGCCACTGAGCAGTCTAATATCGCGACTTCGCTCCGTTAAATGACTCCTCAACGTGATCACGTATTCGCATACAATAATATATTGCCAGACCATAATTTCTTTACAACTGTTACATTTTTATGTGCATGGCGTAAAAATTCTACACGTTTGGAGCTGTAGTTATACCTTATTAGAGACGTTTTATTGTTTAAAATTATACAATTTCATTTGTATGGCTATGTTTTATTGAAATCGAAATAATTAATCGACAATTACGATGCTGGACGTTATGAAGCGAGGTATACCGCTGTGCGCGTGGCTCGCCGTCGTGCTCAGTTCGACTAAATGTTGCTTATAAATCGCGCTCCTCGCTCCCACTGCGTTCACTCGCTACACAAAAATTGACATTTATGCACATATTGCTCCATATACGTTTTTTATGGTTGTAAAATATGAAGCTAGAGTGCTACATTTGTTTTATTTTTTAAGTATATACTCTCCGTAAATAGCTATAAACATTAGCATAATTGAATCATTCTGTTTGTAACTACAAATTACTTGGATGTTTAGTAAAACATGTTCGTGTTTATATCTCTAAACTTATTGTTAAATGACAAAAGATTGTCAAATAAGTATTAAGTTACATTATAGGTATACTTTCGAGCCCATAGGCCCCATAGACATGTGGTAACAATATGCATTTAGCAGATGTGTTTTGTTAAAATGGTTTTGTTAACTATCTGCAATGGACATTAAGTAATTGAGGTAAATATATGTTGATGGCAAATACAATACTCGGACTGGTGGTAGTTGGTGAAGACCGCCTTAAACCACAGTTCATTCATCTACTTTTTAACCCCAACTTATTGGATCGAAGTTCCTCATCGCACGTTACACTTCAGACGCTCGGTCCGGCTAGCTGAAAAGAAGTGTTAGCACAATGAAATCTGCTGACCGCTAGTTGATTTAATTTTCATGCCAACTGATGATTCTGCGCGATGCTACTGTGATATCTTATATACTAATTTATGATCCGTATATTAGTTAGGGCAACTTTCATGGATTCATGGATTTTAATTTCGAGTTTTTACAATATTTACTCTATTTTTATACAATTTATTCAATCCATCAGATATATATGTACACATAGCGAAAGGAACTTTGTCCCAACCAGGTCTCCCAAAGACACCTCACCTCAGAGGTTTATTTTTTGTATCTGATGTTTCTGCTAAGAAAACTTACTATCAAGATAAATCGATCATAAATCGTATCGTATATAATACACGGTTTTCCTAGAAGCAGAGACAGTTTCCCACGTGGTGGGCGGTGTGTGCAGACTGCCGGCAGCAGCCGCACATCGATCTGATAACATACCCTTTAGACAACATTCACTCGCGTTATCTGACGACGTGAAATCAATTCAGCTCGCAGAATTATCGCAGCATTGCCTTTGCCTAATTGGACATTTCCTTCTACCTATCTATAATTTACTCGTTTACTACATTATACTGAACCAGAAAATATTATAAATATAACTACTAGAAATGTTTATGGAAACCATTGTCGCGTTTTTAAAATGACGCGTCAGTATAACAACAGAAATATAAAAGTCTTTATATCACAATTAATCACCACTTAGTGGAAGCGGCAAACTAAGTTACAAAGTACTGAATTATGAACTGTAAATTAAGGAGTATAAAGTATTGTTTAGATAACGTATGCATGTGTCACATGCGGTAGCAGGAAATACCGCAGTGGCGTCGTGTCAACAAAAAATCTAAAAGCTCACATTATGCTATTAACTGCGATTTAACTCATTTCATATTTGAGGTGACTTCTGTTGTCTGCCCCCACTTAATTCTGTCACATAATTTATAGATCAGATTACCATTCAAAGTTAGAACATGAATTTAACTGGCAGGATTAATCGGCACTCTTAATTTTTTTATATGATATCCTGAAATAAGCATCTCAGGATTCTCGTGGTATTATTGTCACGTCAAGAACGAATAGAGTTATAATTCTTTATGAATACACTATAACTGAGTCTATAAGAGAGCTCACATCACCCTTAGAGACGCATTTGGGATTTCTTCCGTTTTCAGTCCCTCTGGGCACAGTTGTCACTATAATTTAACACTCCCATGACGAAATGTTGTCGTTCGAGCAAATAGTTTAAAGGCTTGTAGGTGAGCAATCCGCGAGATATTCCTCCTCTCATGTTGTTGTTTATTTTTTTATTTATTCTACCAGAGGGCCAAATGAGCACAGTCCGCCCTTTAATGGTAAGCGATTACCGGTCTTCATAAACAAAACATAAACAGGCAACGTTGCTAGTAGTGCTGTAGTGCTTCTGAAAAAGGGAAGTACATTCCCGCTTGTTATTTGGTACCCAAATTCGTGGATATTTATATATAATAAATATATAGTAGTTTATGGCATCAGTGACCTTGGGTTTACTCGTAATTTACTTGGATATTTATCAGACAGTCTGTTACCCCCTATATCTGCCTAAGTGCTGGACTGCTTTATTTGTCTAGCGCACAATACTCATACACGAAATAGTTGCTATATTTTTTTTGCATACATTATCTAATACAATATTAAAATAATTATATCGACGGGAATTAATGCGATCACGTATTTAAAAGGTATTACATATGCCTGACGTTTCAACCAGGTTCCACTGTCCGTGGACACAGGCGCTAACGCATTCTCGTCAACATAATTTTATTATACTTTTTTTACGGTTTCACCCGCGTAAGTCCCAATCCCGTTTGAATATCGGGACAAAAAGTAGCCTATATATTAATCCAGGTCTAAAGCTATCTACATACCAAGTTTCATCGAAATCGGTTCAGTAGTTTTGGCGTGAAAGAGTAACTAACATACACACAAACACACACACACACACACACACACACACACAAACTTTCACCTTTATAATATTAGTGTGATCATGGTACGCCAAAGTTTAAAAGTTATATAATGTTTATCTATAATAAATAAGTATCTATATAAGAAGTAACTTTAGTCAATAAGCATTAAGATCCATGACGGCTCGTAAATAAGGCCAGCCGCCTCATAACGAGAAAATAAAAATAGTGATTATCTTATCAAATTACTAAACATAAACTTAAAAAAACATTTTAACAAAAAATTAAACCAATAACAGTAGAAAGGAACTGAAAAGCGAAAAATAAACTTGTTAGCATAACTAAACTCGTATTCTAATGTATATACCTAAATAATTATGAGTCGGCGCCAAACTCAAACAAGCTAATTAATTAATACCAAAATGACGTGTGGCAGGCTAGCAGCGTCAATGCGATACATTTATTTGCCGAAGTATTTTCGAATTTTATTTTTGTCGCCGACTCAAAATTATTAAGGTATTTACATTAGAGTAGGAGTTTAGTTATGCTAACAAGTTTAATTTTCGTTTTTCAGTTCCTTTATATATTCATCGGATTAATTTTTTGTTAAAAAGTTTTATTTTTTTAGTTTTTTGTGACTAAAATATAATTATAGTTATTATCAGATATTCAACAATCTTTTATTAGGTTTAAAGTTATCATTAACATGAATTGTTGCTTTAAACCCTTGAGGAGTGCCTTCGACTTGATTCCGCAACCATTAACAAATGAACTACAGGTCTCCGTCATGTTGTAGTGTCATTAAAACAACATACTATGTGTGATAAGTTTTAACAAAATCGGTTCACAGGTGTAAAGTCAATTAGTGAATAATCATTCGTCCTCTATTTTTTCCTTTTTTTGGGACCAACTTCGAAGTATACCCTATTCAATAAAAAAGAATTATCAAAAACGGACTACCCAGTAAAAAGTTATGCATGTTTTGCATTTGCAATTTGCAATTTGGTTAAACATAAAAATTAAAAGTAAAAAAATATACAGGTTGGCTTGAGAACCTCCTCCGTTTTAAACTAATTTGGGATGTTAGCTTAAACTAAATAAACTTAAATATAATCGTTTTATATTTTAAAAGCTAAGAAACATTAATTTAATTTTAAATGATAATACTTGAGACTTTAATAAAATATGGATATAATGATCAGGTTTTAAATACCATTTCTAAAAAAAGTAAGTTTAATAAATATTTACTCATACATAATATCAATTCAGGACATAGCGAACGTTTCAGTTCAAAAGCCTCATAAATTCATAATAAGAGTCTTGAATGTATTTTTTATCGCCATATCAATAACTACATATGAATTTAGAAACAGTGTAACAAACAAATGTCTCCGCGACATTTACAAACTGAATATATAATATAACAATGTTGACGTCGATCGCATTAGGAATGGATAGGGGTCGACCTCTGTTAATATTTATAATCGAACTTACTCGTCATTTGTATAAATATGAATTTCCACAAGTTATTCCTAATGTTAGGTGTGACGTAAATGCTCCCTAAAAGGTTGTATTATCATTTTGATATCATTAAAATAGCACGAAACCTCTGATGGTTTGTTTTGCTAATCTAATGATTATTCTCTCAACTACTCCTTTTAGAAGTTACAGGTTTGCTAAAGCTATCTATCTATCTTATTTTTTCTTTAAACTAGAAAACAACTCGTTTCTTTTTCTCAGTCAGACAATTTTTACGTTGTAACAATGAAAAATCATACAATCACAAAGTTACATTTGTACACTAATTTTACATAGTTACATTCATTTAGTAACCAATACGGTAATGTAAACTGAATTAATGTAAACTAAGTGGCATTGATGCTAGGTTAGTGGCTTTACGATACGAGAAATACATAGTTAAACTAAGTTATACCTACTGTTTGTATTTCTGATAAGTTATGCGCCCCATTTGGTCCAAGAGGTAGCCTGGTGGTCTGTAACTCAGGTCTTCCTACTACAGACACCAGTCTGTCACAATTTAAATAATTGTTGTAAATATTTATTGTTACGTAATATAATTGAATTGTAGTTACCTTTGTTGAAGAAAAATAAATACCTTTAACCTTCACCACCTTCACTTTGCTCTGTATCCAACCCAAAACATTTTGGAAGAAACTTTAATTTCTTCAACTAAAATTGGTTTTAGTACGTCTTGTTCTAAAATATACGGAGGATTTTAATATACATGTGGATTGTAATACAAATGTTTACATAATATATTTATCTATTGAATTATTTCAGTGATATGAATGAATGATTTATGTTTTAACTATTCAAATTTCCTGTTACATCTTTGACTGTGTAGTGTGGCATAAACAAACAAAAATACAATCCTGCGTTTTCAAAAATCTTAGTATCGAATTATTATTATTGCCGGACCGGAGGTGGTTTGGAGCGACTCCTTTGAGTATATTGTAGTCGATAGTCGATGTGTCTTTATTTGTGGAGATTTTGTGACTTGCTTTGGAGAAAGTCAGTTTTCCTTGGTCGACGTGCAGTTTACTGAAATGATTGGGGACTCATGTGAATCGTCGTAAGTTCAACATGAACAAGTTGGATTATTATTGTTCTCTAATACATTTATAATGATGACCAAGTGATATATGTATCAAAAACTTGTTAGGATCAAGTGACTTCATTAAATGTTGGATTAGAAATCATTATCATTCTGATAATGATTTCTTCTTTATGATAATGAGTCTTTTTATAATTTTCTTCACGATTCTCGATTTTATTAACCTTTAAATAATAAAAAAAAATAAAAATAATTAATCAACATAAAAATACTGTATACACACGTTTCAAATACTTTTCTAAACACCCAGAAATTGCAATGTCTTATAACTGGTTTTGTAACTAGAAACCACACAGAGTTACATAGCGATGCTAAGAAGAATACCAATTACAATATCGACAATATCCAACCAAAAAAAAACCGAATTAGTTACGCAGTAACTATTTACGTACCTTCCACTACAAATGGAAGTATTTATTATTTTTAGTATTACTGGTAGTTATCATTATCTGCTGTATGGCAAATGTGAACTTAAAATTAGTTGATTTCTTTTAAGGTTGGTTTCTACTTTCAGATTTTTACTAAAACCAGTGGGATTTTGAAAGAGGAGGTGTAGAAAAATCATATTGATTAGAGTTCGTAGTCTCGGAAATTTTAATTTACTAATATCAATTATAAGTCCGAGAGGAAGACAATAATAAGCCAGAATAATAACTACAGCCTAATTATTATTATAATTAGTCTGTTTTATTTAGAAAAAGAAATAACCTATGTACTCCCATTTTTATATACACAAATCTTCAGGAGTATCATTTCACTAAAGAGACGATGTGACAGGTATTTCTGCGTCTAACTGACGAGTAGGAACAACTCTGAAGAGAAATGAGCCTCTATGTTCCGACAAGCCTCGGCTAGCTGCCATAACAGGTGCCGTCGCCATTATGTATGTTTAGAAAATAGCGTTTTATTTGTATTACCAGCGTCAGTTCAATGACAGTTAGCCATATTTTTGGGCTAGAAAATCCTCGATGACGTTGACGTCCCTATTAAGAACCATACACTGAAATATTTAGATGGTAGAGAACAGTCAATGATTAGCAGATACATTGTTCTACAATATTGATATTATTATTGTGATACAATATTAGCTGTAGTTATGATGACAATACTAAAATTTGGCTTCTTGGACCTGCTCTGATGATACATTCAGGAGGTGGATAGTGGAACTCTTCAATGGCTTCTAGTAAACCTCTCGAGTTTGGGCTCATATGATTCGTTTTGATGAGTTCAACAGATTGGGCTTAGTAACGATAGTCTGATGATGAAGCCAGAAGGTGGATAGTGGAACTTTTTAACTTTATAATTCGGTTCGCTATTAAAACGTGTGTTTTAGTTTTATTAAACTATAATTGTTTAGTACATGTAAATTATATGCATACAATAGACACACCTTACACGTGGTATTGGAATACATATTAAAATCTGCTCCTTTTTTGAATTCTATTAAAAATCAAACTGGATGAAATACCAAAAAATTTTACTCATCACTGTTCGGTTGATCAGCCTATAAAACATACAAGTGGCTATATTTAGATAGGGAATCTTTGTAACCAAACTATACATATATGTCATCACGTTTAGGATTTTTATGATTAGAATGCTGAAATATTACAATTATATCTCTATTTCCTATACATTACAATTATACTGTCATTGCGTTTGCAGCATCTCAATCTAACAACCAAATACGTAATACGTAAAAAAACTCTATAACTCTTTAAAGTTTGCAGAATAAAAACAATTTGGTTATTTATTTATAATGAATTGTCAAAATAAAGAAACTATGCAATACCTACCAGTAAAAATCACGGTCACTACGGTTTCGTACGGTAAGTGAAAATAATTTATACTGAAATCATTTTCTATCAAGTGAGTTGGAAAACAAACGCTTATTCCATTTATCATAGAAATTAATTAATTGAAATAGGAATTGTATGTTATAAAAAATAAATGCATTTAATGTAAATAAAGTGGAACAAAATTTATTAACATAATTTGTTTCAATCCTTATTGGTACGGATTTTGATAATGTAGAGTTAATTCAATTTTATCTACACAATAGGCAAAGACAAAACAATTAAGAACAATTTGCTCATATGTTTGTCAACAGACTCCCTTTTTTATTACATCTTTTGCCGTAATCTACTGACATCCTGGATAGCAAAGTACCGTTTTCGTCGCGGGTGCGAATTCCGCTCAGTGCAAAAGATTAGTAAAAAAAAATGATGTCGCCACATGAAAATTATTTTAATAAAAATAGGGGCAAACTATAACAGATGATAAAACAGTTCAATATTTAATAATAATGAGTTAATAGATATTATTATGACTAGTTATACCGGTAACGCAACGCTATTGGTCTGTTGACAATAGTGTGATGATAAAAAACTAGGCATGCATTATAAGGTGATAACAATCACTTGAGTGCTGATGGAGCCATGGAGGTACGATGAACATACCATAACTGCTATGTTCATCGTGCCCGTCGTAAATAACAGGTTACTAGTTTATAGTAACAGTTGTGAGATTGCTTCTAAAAAAATTATCTGTGTTGTAGAATTTAGTACAAGCTCTGCTTAGTTTGGGTCCAGCTAGCGGTAGCTAATATGTACCAGAATATTATATCACTCACATAAGTTGGGAAGAGCGCCAGCAGTGACTTAGTTGAAAAGTTAAAAAATGTTGGCATACTGAAAAGGTGTCTCTTTTCAATTCAATATTCTCAAAATATTTTAATTGATTTAGTGAAACCTATAATACATTTACATTAATATATATCTCACCCTCTGACTCACTTCATTTTAAATACATAAGTCGTATAATTTTCAAACAGGCTATTAACACCTGCCCGTCATTGGTTGCTAAGAAAGGATATATCAGTAAACATTCCATGTCGAACTCGGCTGGAGTATAGTTAAATATTTTCTAAATAAAACTAGATTATTTGCCTCGAGGCATAAATTTGTCATTTAACGTATTTTGTACATGTTTGCTTCGGATCATGCAGGTCTGAGTTCGATTCTTATAATTTTTTTTTTAGGAATAATTTGTACATTTCGTCGGGATCTAATAATCCTGGACATGGCCGCTTTCTGCTTTAACCTACCAGTACTGCTAGAACAACAATTTTTTTTTGGCTATTAGGACAGCATGAGCTTATGCTAAGCCAAACCATAATGCATACTTATTGATGCTGTGAAGGATTTAGGCAATGATAGTATTTTAGCATCTGTCTGCTCGTGTGCTTGTTTTGCAAGTTTATAGTTGTATCAAAACAAAAAAATCTAGTTATATATTAGTTTGCAATCCCAAGAAACATAAATATGATGGACGTTTAATCATGGACCTCTGTTTTTTTATGTCTTGATTCATATTGGGTAGTTTTTATCTTACACTAGCAGTTCCCGCGCGGCTTCGCTCGCGTGTATATATTTAAATAAAGGGTTTTTCAACAAGGACTGGTCGATGTCAAAATTGAATGAAACAAGATGTGTGTGAGATATTAACGAAATTTATTTTTTATTTGAAAGGCCCATTTATGCCATTATAGATGGAATATGACATCGTTCAAATGTCCGCCGCGGTGGATGCATTGTCACCTGGTGAACCTCATGTGGGTTGTGGTCATCCCATATACGGCAATTTTGCTTATTAACAAAACCATTCATCCTAAAATGTGCCTCGTTGCTAAAGATTATTTTTCGGCCAAAATCGGGGTCCTCTTCCAAGCGTTCCGAAGCCCATTCAGCGAACACACGGCGTTGTCTATGGTCATTAACTTTGAGCTCTTGGGTCAGTTGGATCTTGTACGGATGCAGGCTCAAGTCCCGACGCAAAATTCTCCAAGTTAAAGTCTGCGAAATGCTGAGTTCCTGTGTACGGTGAGAAATCGACTGCCTCGGAGTCTCCTGAACATTCTCACGTACAGCGGCGATGTTCTCGGCCGATCTGGCGTTCCTTTGACATAAAGGTGTTCGTTGGTTGTTTAAAGAACCGGTCGTCCTAAATTTGGTCACCAATCGTTGGAGAGTAGACTTTGAAGGGCCACCGCGTCTGCTGTAAAATGGGCGCAATGCGCGCAACGTTTGCACTAACGAACACTAATTTTGATAATAAAGTTTTATCATTTGCACATGCTGCTCAACCGTGTAACTTGCCATGGTGATTTGGCATCAGTGACTGAATAAGAAAAAAACAGATTTGACAGATGCCGCCAAAACAAAATGGCCGCCACAGATTATTAACATCGACCCGCTCTATTTGAAAGACCCTTTATTTTGCGAGGAACCCTAAAATTTTTTCAAAGTAAAAGTAACCTAAATTACTCCCTATAACACCAGCTTTCTAAAGTGAAAGTCCTGTGGAAATCGGTCCACCCGTTCCGGAGATTAGCCAGAACAAAGAGGCAGACAGGTTTATCTGTCTGTCTCTTTGTACAGACAGATAGCAGACAGACAGACCGACAAAACATTTAAAAACTGATTTTGAGGTATAGGTATTGTGCAAATAACTATGAGCTTAAAAAACTATTATTTTGACATTACATACAGACACTTCATTTATTAATGCAATTCAAAATTTAACTATTTCATATAAGTTATATTGACTCACTTATGACTTTAACAATCACAAACCATAATTATGTATTCACACGGGAATTAACGCGATCACGAAAAGGTCACAACTAAAATGAAAATATACGGTAATACCTAAACGAAGAATTTTTTCATACAAAAATATGATGTTCATGAAAATTCATGGCTGTAAAGAACGGCTTAACTGTTTGTTCATGGGAATCAAAGAATGTCGCATTAAATAACTACATGACTCGTATGTCTCTAATGATGATAAATTAATGTTTGAAACGTGGCTATTCGAGGTGTCTCTATAAATTAATCTTAGGGCTGTCACATTACGGTGAAACGGTAATTAAATTGTCGAGGAAAATTACCACACAATGTGTCGAGTATATCATGAGATGACACTCGAGTGACATATCTACTGCGAAATGAGAACTAACCATTGATCATACGCTAGAACTCCATATTAAATACAGGATGTTACTATTTGTGATTAAGATTTTGTTAAAGTTTAAAATTTTTATAACAAATTTACATAGAAAATTAATTTTAAAGACTGTATCTTTGTCACACAGAACATTAATAATGAAAGCCGCTTGACTGTAGATCTACTTCCGTATAAAAGAAGAAATGATATCAGTAACGAAAGCTTCTACAAATTCTACTTTACAGTCCTGTGTAGTCTGTGTATTATTGAAACCTCCTAAGAAATAGTAAATACTAGCAGCGCCACGTGGTTTCACCCCCGTAAGTCCCGATCCTGTGGGAATATCGGGATAAAAAGTAGCCTATGAATTAAACCAGGTCTCCAGCTATCTACGTACCAAGTTTCACCGCAATTGGTTCAGTAGTTTTGGCGTGAAAGAGTAACAAACATCCATCCATCCATCCATCCAAACTTTTACTTTTATAATATTAGTAGGATATTAGTGGGATTAGGTCAACTCAACTTATTTCGTTATTTGATGATGGAAAAGTCCTTAATTACTAAATATTTTCTGGTTGGTGCAATGCAGTTCTGGGAATACCAATGATATCCCTTGTAACAAATTATTGTACGTTAGTCAGTAGTAGAAATACAGCAAATACAAAATGGTTTAACACCAAAGCAAAACATACAGATTTGGTATCAGTATACCTAGTAATATGTTAGAGTCAACATAATTATCGTAACAGCATAAAAAGTCCGTAAACATATTCATAGACTCTGAGCGAACGCGCCTCTCGAACACATTATTACATGTACCTAAGTATAATTATAAATATAACAATCTTCTTGATTCTGATGATTCATGTTTAATTAAACATGCTTATAAGTAAAACTAGAAACCAAAAATCTTTTCACATAAAGACTACACAAAGATGTGAAGTCCTTGACTAATGAGCTCGGCTCATAGACCTGTGTTACAGAAGTCAGTGTCTTCTCTCATTATGAGGAACACAGAAATCTTACGCAAACAGGTGCAGTGAGATGAATGTTAGTGTGTGATGAAAGTGCGTTAATGGTAAGACTATAAATTTTAACCCTTTATTACATTTACTTAAACTGCCATAAAATGCGCAATGGCAGCGGACTGCCCAAGACCGGGATAGTGGGCGCTCCTTGGAGGAGACCCTCGTCCAGCAGAGGACGGCGATAGGCTGATGATGAAAATGCTCAAAATAAAACTTATAATTAACGAATATGAACATGGATCCTACATCCCGGAACTATATTTACAACTATGCTGAATTATTAAATAAAATAAACAATAATATATCAATAAAGCTGTACTATTTCTTATATGTAGTCTGTACCTTGTATTGAAATTTGCTTATAATATTTCCATCTACAACAATGCTGTTTCGTAATTACAACTGTTAAAGTTTATAACCGTATACCGCATTTCACTATTTTCGAACATAGGAATTCGTTTAAAATTGTTTCAGCCACCTACAAGATTCCAGCTGTTAAAATATGTTATTTCGTTCTTACTTGGGTACAGTTTATCCAATGAATTAATACTTTGAAATTATATAGATATAAACTTTCGTGAGTGGTATTCATATTAATTAGGGATACCTTAATGAGTGTGACGCCTGCAGCCGATGCGGTAGGACGCTTTACCCCTTTATAAAAGGCTCCCGTTGGGTCCGAAACTAGTTGGGTATAACCGAAATACGTGAGTAAAACCGTATATTTTTAATTTATATTTTTAATTAATCAGCCTGTTCCTAATCTCTAAATAACTTGAACTTAAAATGCAAAACTGTATCTGTATACAAAATTTCATCAAAATTGTTAGAGCCGTTTCCGAGATACTCGAAATATAAATACATACATAAATAAATACATATATACAAGAATTGCTCGTTAGCTTAAATTATTTACGCAATTTATACTAAGCAAAATCTTAGAACTCTATTAATGTTTGGTGTGTCGTAGGTACATCTTACAGTTCTTACACTTTTTTCTATTATTTTTTTTTTTTCATTCATCATCAATCATTAATGATTATATTACCACGAAATATTATAGGTAATCTTTTTGTGCGTGCGACGTGTGGTTGATAGAAGAAACACCAAATAGTTCTGTTCCTCCTGCTGTAGTTGAAACGAATCAGTATAAAATTCTATGTCGTACCTAATAGTCATCTCATAATCTGGCACTGGATTAGCTGTTCTGAATGCACAACCATAGGATACCTAATTCATTGTGCGATTAACAGATTCACAGATATCATTCTGATTATGGGTATATCGTGTGTCTTAGTTATACATTTTTAGAGTGAGCACAATTGTGGAGATGAGAAGCGCGCTTTTCTCACGGTGAGGACATATGGTAAGTATGGATGTAAAAGGTTTCAAGCGTACCAGAAATATTAGTATTGTGTTAAAGATGGCATGGTCAGAAAGAAAATGAGCAGAAGAGATCTCGACTAAAAGTAGTATGATAAAACACAAGCATATACCGCAAGTTATCCGGAAAAGGTCAGGAAGACGATGATAATGATAGTGAAAGGTATGGTTGTAAAGTGTTCGTAACAAACAAACGAGCTACTTGCATTAAATGAATCAGTTCACCATTATTTGCCAGCACAATCGTCTATGTTTTGTTCCTCCTCCTCATGTATCCGTCTATTGATAAAAGCTTGTACGATAAGTATCGTACCAGTTAGCATACAATGCCTGATAGATCAGCCTGTATGTGCCGCGGATGTCGGGTGCCGCGCCTCGCAGTGCTACGCGTATGACACTGGTTATGAAGCCGCCCTGGAATGCGTTTAATGAGGCCCGCGATAACTTATACACTTTGTTCAGAACATGTTCGTTACGCTTTTTGGAATTTCATTCAGTCACTCTCGTTTTGCTATGAAAAAGAAAGCGTTAAATTAATTAGCGCCAGAATGCTTCCATAATGATCTACCGCCGCGCAAAGATTTATATGAACCGCTAACCGTACAGTTGTGTAATTAATTGTTTTGGTCATTATAGATACACGCTATTACCTATTTGTTATTTTTTATCAGTGCTCTCAACTTTTGGACTCGTTTTCCTGTTAGATTTCTTAAGGTGACCTTGAAAACACTTATTTGCTACAGGAATTGAGACACAAGAGAAAAATATATATTGGGGAGGACGGATATGAAGAATCTGGTGATCTTTTTAGATTATTTACGAAGGTTGGTCAAATGTACCCCTTGCTTCATCTCATCTCTTTATGGACACCCTTATTACTTAGAAACCTTGCAAAAATCCTAAACTTTTTTCAAACTGCCGTCACTTGTTTCAGAGTGACTACAGAAAACGTGCCTCTCCGGACAGGCTTGATATTTGTTTAACTCCTTATTGGTGTAAGAACCGTGGTATATCTTGCGATCTTGCGTATTTTCTTACACTTATAAATTTGTAGTCTGAGGTAACAGAAAGCGTCACTTAGGTATTAAGTACATGAGCAATAAACGTGTTATCTTGTGTAATATTTTTTTCCTATTGCTCAAACATTCTAGTTCAAGCGAAACTAGATTTATCGTTTTAAAATAAACAGTTCAAATAAGCTAAACTGTTCGACACTGATAACAGACTCGTAATTAATACCCTTATTACTAGGATAAAAAATGTGGTAGGTACCTACCATACCTACGGTTACATCAAACACCTAAGTCATCGGGTATAATATATACACAATTCAGTTATTCATGATTACTATACTTCAATATATAATAAATTCAAATAAAATATATTCTAATAAATTCACTTTTAAACTTAGGCTAGTGAAGGACTGGGTCAGAAGTGTGTAATGAAGTACTTTATGGTAATACCTTATCTTGTAATCGGTATACATTTATAATAAAATGTAAAATAATGGTCCGCCTAATATGATTTTCAACACTTCACGTGGCTTAGCTACGTGGTCCGTATCGTCAAATATTCCTACCAACCTAATTTTAATTTCATTAGACTTTGGAGTATTCAATTCATAAATGTTGTTTTTGCAAATAATTTTGATCTTTGATCCAACATGGCCCCTTAAATTGTATGTAAAGAATTAATTAATTATCTATTAAAAAAATTATAAATCTGTAATTGTATAGAAAAACCTGTAAGTTTATATCATTTAGCAGTTTCGCAGCCAAAATCGATCGAGGTTTTGCTTAAACCTGGAATCAATATAATACATATAAAATATGCAAGATTGCATGATACCGGGAATGATTGCTAGTGATTGACTGATACGATTCTTTAACACTTTCCTTTTCAAAGAAGCACCAATATTCTAAAAGAAAACAATGTTCAGGACTTTGGGAAGCTGAAGTTTTCAAGTTGAAATTTACATGAAATACTTATGTCTGCGGTCCCTTGAAGCTGTAAAAAGTCAATGCAATCAAAAGAATAAAGATAAGTCTTTTTTATCGTGTGGAAGCTCGCACGGGTATTTCTCTTTTGGCATATGATACAAATTCATAATGAGCCCGTGAAAAATAAAATAAAAACAATGTTCTATTTCCCATCCCTACAGACTGAATTGATTAATTTTGTCACGTCACTCGCACCGAACACCTGATTTTTAATCAAAGATTTATGTAAAATCACAAATCAATTGATATTTTCAGCTGTTGCCGGTACGGTTTAAATTATAAATGTATGTTAGCAGGCTGCTAAAATATGCATTTGAAATGTCAATTATATTCCTTTTGCTGGTCGGCGTTAAGTACCTTCCTTTACAACTTTCGCTAATAAGTAGAAAATAACATGTTCATCACATTTGTTTTTAGTGTTCCATACGTCTGAATGAAAAACGGAACCCTTGTAAAACTCGTCGTCGACCTGTCCGTCTGTCACAGCTACTTTGCTCTGAATCTACTGGACTGATTAATTTGAAAATCGTACACAGCAATTCCTGTGACCTAAACACAGATGTGCAACGTAAATAATTGAATTTTGAATTTCATTCTTAGAGGCAAAATAAGAAAATAAAAAAAAATCGCAACCTATAGCGTGTGACATATCTAATGAAAGGTCTTGTTGTGAGGCATTTTAGTATTTAATTTCTTAAATAAAAAAAAATGATAATTTACCATTTGAAATTTAAGGCTGAGTAGTTTCGGGTGTAAGGGGATTACCTCTGAAAGAACTGAAACTACAATTTAAAAAATTACAGAATATAATTATTTACTTATGAATGATAGGAAAACCTTTACGAAGCCTATGGTCTTAAAATAACATTTGCGATTCATCGTACTGAAAACCTCTCTAGTTCAACAGGCACTTGGCCGGATCTTTTAACAATTTCGCAGTAGCCGCTTAATGGTTTTGATTTAGTTTAAACTGTATTCGAAATTATATTTTATTACTTGTGACTATTGTGAAATTAGTTTTTATAAATTAACACTATTTTATAGTAAAACTGAAGATAACGGATGGTCTACAAGTAACCACAATTACTGTAAGTTAATGGAAAGCTACGAATTTACCTCAATAGTAACCGGGATACAGACCTCTGTTGTTTTTAGTTACAATATGTATCAAATCGCGAAAGAATAAAATAATATAATTTTACAGTTATAATTATATGAGATTTTGCAGCTACAATTCATTTTTTAACACAGTGTAATAGTTAATAATACACAGTGTATTAAAGTCTTTACAGTGATAATTGAAATTTCTAATGAGTGGATTCATAGATGTTTAACATCGGTATTTATCTTCTGTGATGTGGTATTTATGACTTTGAAATTTATTGCAATAAAATAATAGCTTTCAAGTTAGTTTACGGCAGCTATCATTAATTAAATGATAGCTTCTTTTCCTCGACTCAGCCGCAGTTGGTGCTAATATTATAGAGCCTTTCAGTGATCACCTGCCCAACTGCTAATACGTGGATTTTTTTTATATGGTCCCCAAGTAGTTTTTATGAGTTTGGTGCTAATATCATAGAGCATTTCGATTAAAAGTTCACAGTAATTAAACTTAGCGGATTTACGCATTGTTAAGAGCAACATAGACTTCGAATAACAACGTATAATGTACTTCTAGGTTATATTATTCCATGGCTGATAGCCAAATCTTAATATGTACATACAATTTAAGGCCTTAAGGCCCTTTTCTGGGAGAAATGAGTTCATGATATTGTTTTCTCTTACCATTATAAATGTACGCTATTTACTTTTAGGTCAATATAAAACAAATACAGAAAAAGAAAAGACAAAACACTAATAGAAAAATTCTTCATCTTTAAGAATACTCAATTTTTTATAATAAATAAAATAAAATAAATAGTGAAGAGGGGTTGGTTAAAGAGTAATTTACTACTTACTAGCAGGTCTGACATAGTTTGGTACAAAAATGAATAAAATGTAAGTCAAATATAAGCAGTTGATTAACTTAAATTCTCCAAAAAAAATGAAAAATATATTTGGAAACAATAAATCAATGGCGAACCTATATTTTGGCAGTAATTTCAGTAAAGTCGAAGTCGTTATTCTTTATGACTCTTTACTGCTTTGCGAAGTGTTCCGCAGCAATGTATAATAATGTAGGTAGCAGTCCAGCCCGCCTGCTGGCAGCTTGGAGCCCATACCATGCACCGGAGGACACAAACTTTAGCAGGTGGTGTTGGCATTATTATATCATTATCACATAGCAGGTAGGTGGTTTTTTATTCTACCCCAAAGAATAACTTACGTATGTACTTTAAAAGTGGTTACAATATCACGAGTATTATAAAGACGAAAGCTTGTGAAGATGGATGGATGGGTGTTTGTTACGTTTTCACGCCAAAGCGGCTGAAAGGATCTGGATGAAATTCGGCGCAGAGATAGATTCTAGTCTGGAAAACAAATTAGGAAAAATTATTCTACAGTTCCCGTGGGATATATATTCCTTTAGTTAGTTTAGCTAATAACTCGTAATAATGTAGACAGACAAATTACGTGCAATATCGATGCGTTATGACACAAAACAAGGATATTGTCCTAGTATGAGCGTTGCCCGCAGCGCACGTACGTCCATCTACGTCTAGAATGCTAATGTCGTTACGTTTCGTCCGTCGCTATCGACGAACGAATTCACAGCCTGACAATGTAATACGAGCTCTCGATCCTCACAACATAACCTAACTCTCCACCGAGTGAAGGAATACCTACGGATCATCGTTATATGGTTGCATCGTACGTAGGCCTGCGACCGAGTTTACATGACACGCACTAGTTTTATTACCCTCATGTTTCTAAATGACCCTCATTTCGTTTAAAACAAATTATTTATATTTTACTACATGGACAGATCGTTTCCCAATCAACTGTTGACCCAAAAAGCATTTGTGTAACGCAGTCAAGCGTTGACAAATTATGTAGACGTTTCAATGTGCCGCGAATTGTCATCATACAGAGAGGGGACGTGCGCGCACGCGCTTCGTAGATTATGACTACCTTTATTTTCTAACCTTATTTTTGGTGTTCTACGAAGAAACTTGCGTCATTAAATATTATGCAAACAAAGGTAGCAAACATCGAAGACAATGAATATTTAATACAATACACGACTGAGCCGTAAAATAATTATTTAAAATTATCAATACATAGGTACATACAAATAAATAAAATTGAAGTGTCGGTTTGTAATGTCAAAATAATAGTTTTTTTTAAGCTCACACAGTTTTTTGCACGATACTTATTCATAAAAAACAGTTTCTAAAATTTTCATCTGTGTGTCTGTCCATTTGTCAGTGCCGTCAGTCAGCCGTGCAGTCTGTCTGTGCCGGCAAATCTCCGGAACGGGTGGACCGATTTCTACGGGACTTTCACTGGCAGATAGCTAGTGTTATAAGGAGTAACTTGCTAATTTTATTTTGGAAAAAGAATTATGGTTCCGCCCAAAATATATAAATATAGAAACCCGCCCGGCTTCGCACGGGTGTACACCGTTGGTAACATTATTGGTGTTTTAGTAAGGATCCCAATTTTTTTTGAAAATATAATATAGCCTTTACCACCCGAGGATAGTATAGCTTCTCAACAGTGAAAGAATTTTTGTAAATCGGTTCAGTAGTTTCGGAGCCTATTCAATGCAAAAAACAAACAATCAAATCTTTCCATTTCTTTATAATATTAGTATAGATAAATATGTACATGCGAGCAAAGCCGCGCAGGAACTGCTAGTATATTATAGAATCTATTGATTTTACGTAATTATTTTAAACATTTAATATAAGGTTTTTTAATAAATTAAATGAAATTACTAAACGTTTGTTTATGTCATATTAAGTTTGCTGGGAACAATGAGCTGTCCACAAAAGGAGCATTGAATTTATCGACCCACGCAATGCCCAGTGATCCTCATCAATATCAATTAAATTAATAAAATGGTTATAAAATGTTCCACTGACAATAAATATCCACTATTATTGGTCGTACTGTAATTCGAATCTAATTGATTGTTTACTTCAAATAGCTCCAAAACAATGAAGTGAATCATACCATGTACAGGGTGTCCAGTAAACACTATATTTTCAGAACCCAAGATTCTTGGATGATGCATGTTTAATGAGTCACTTATTTTATCGTATTATAAACCATAAACACTCGTTAAATACCGATGAATTTAGAACATGGGCGAAATGTATTATGTGCTAGTAATCCACGTCTTAAATAGATTAAACGTGTAATATATTATATTACGTACCAAGACAATAGAATTGTTAAAACATTTTGTGGTCAAGCATTTTTTTTTTCTTTAATTTATTACAATGCACATCATGGCTACTTTCAGGCGATGACTGAACCTATTAACGTATAATATATTTTAGTTCACATTAATGTTGCCAACAGGCAGAATGTTTATCACTTTATTCACTGTCATTAATACAAAAATCTACCGTAACAACTGGTGTTACCTTTAATTTTATCATTCAATAATATAATTATTTGTGCGTTTCTTAAAAAATATGTAAAATATTCGACGCGAAGTAATGTATGATAGTTATGGCATAGGTCACAAAATAAAAGTAAATCAATATTTCTAGTGGCACGTGTATTTGGACACACTGTTGAGTGAGGGAGTTGCCTGCGCAAGCACAGCTGTTAAGATGTTGATTTACGTGGGTATAGAGCGCGGCCAATTATCTTATTAGTGGCCAATTTATCGTTCGTCACATTAACATATGGATGAGCCATGTTAGATTGAACCAACTTACGACAGAACTGAAATGATCTATCATATGTTGGTTCATGCTAACAATTTACGAAGGTAACATTTGAGAGAAATTAGAAAGCATACGCGATTCCATTCTAAAGTTTTTTGAACAAATATATTTTTAAAGTACTCTGTATCTTAAAATAAAAGACTTACCAAAATAATATGTAGGCAGCTGGAAGCTTTATTTTTACGTCTATATCGTGACTTAAATCCAACAGACTTGACCGAAAAATCACTATAGATCGTTACAATAAAAATAATACGTAATGTCGGTGCCGGTTAAGTTGGAGTGGTTGGTTCCGTTCAACGATGAGTATCACCAATAATTCGCTTATTCCACTATCTGCGGGTCAATATTTTCTCATGAAGCGCGACGTTTTGTCACACAAAATATTGTGTTTTATTGCCGAACGCTGCTTGCTAAATGTTTTACGGCAATAACAATAAAGAAAAACAAAAGCATATTCTCTCCTCTTCCCGTGCATATTTTCTTTCGGGAAAGAATGACAGAAGTGTTGTTTTATTAATATTTATTCGTCGTGTCCAAAATACTTTAGCCTGTCGGATTCCACCTCGAGTATTTAATACTAAATTAATAACGGGATTCCCATGGTTGATCATGGCTATAAACTCCGTTAATAACATTCAAACTACTGTACTTGCCCTGTCTTAAACGGTTTTACTTCATTTACTCATTGTGCGAGTACAAACTCAATTTGATTGAAGGCTATTTTCTTCTGAAACTATAAATAGGTAAATTACCATAAACGTTGAGGTAATGCTGCTCAATTAAAAACTTATTACTTAAGATAATGATTAGTAGCATCACTTATACATTTAGATTGTCTGTTTTATGAGCTAAGAGAGTAGCCAAGAGCTTCTGCGAAGTCATATGTTTGTAATAATAATTTCATATCGACGCAGCGGGCGCTCAGTGACCGTAATCCGCGGAACAAATGGCCCTCTGTGCACTTCTGTGAACCTGCCGATTTGTATCGCGTCGGCCACTATCAACAGGCCTTATTTACTCATAACCCTGTAAATAATTCCACATTACTCTTTGATTCTACTGGGGCCGAACTCGTTGAAGCGTGTATTATAGTCATTTTAATATTTACATACAATACTTAGTTGTGCGTATTTTATTAGTAGGTATGATGATATATTTTAACTTTACTTACCTCTTCGTGATAGTTACACAACCGACCTATGTAAACATTTCTATTTTCATCATATTAATAATTAAATCATCATCAAATCATTATCCTCAAATTATTATCCAGAGCCACCCTAATAGTTAACAATTTTCATTCTACAGAAGATTACATTTAAACAGCACTATTAATACTGTTTGTTCCCGCTGGCACGTAGGGTCGCTAAAGCTGAACGGTATAGGGTTGGCAATGCAGAAATCACACAACTAGTATTGTAAGTGTTTATAGGAACCAGTTACTGCTTATCATTAGGTGTGTGGTGAGCTTGTTTGTAACACACTCTCTTTCATAATGTGAGATTACTATCATCAAAAATGCAGTACTGATAGTTTACTATAATATCATAGCATAGTAGTTTGATTTTAATAAAAATCTTTTTAACAAAAAATTAAACCGACTTTTTTTTCATCATCAGCTCAGCTACATGATGAGATGATTTCTAATAGCAAATACCTGATAAAGTAATAAAAAGTAAACAAAAACACTATTCGTTCCTATAATTTTCGAGGGTTCCTCTCAATTTTATCAGGATTCCATCATCAGATCCTGACTTCCTTGACATGGGACCACCCTTGAGGTATATCTTACAAAAATAAAAATCAAAATCGGTTCATAAATAACGGAGTGAGGGCTGAACAGACATAAAAAAAAATAAAAACGAGCGAAACAAACGAATTGAGAACCTCCTTTTTTTCGTCGGCTAATAAAAATTACTTAAGGCATAACAAATTGAAACAAAAACCATAATATTTTGAAGACAATATTTTGTAACGCCATGGTCTTCACAAACATCTTATCAGTCACAAAATGACTTCACCCAAACTCATAAAAACTACTTGGGGATCGAATTCAGAACACTCCACGCATTAGCAGTTGGATATGTAAGTACCATACCACATCACTGCATCTTTCATGTATCACATTGTTTTCAATTACCTAGTCTTTATAATTCGTTATGGAAGATTTCAAGTTAGAAGGTAATAAATCCATACATTAACATAGCCGTGTTAAAATTGTATGCACGTACGTAACGTAAAGGACAAATATCATAACTGTTCCAATGAAATATGACCGAAATATGTTTGATATTCAAATAACAAAGGGGGCTTCCGCTGGGAACGCACTGATCGCAGTGAGCTCGCCCATCAGCCGCGCACGGCCAAGAGCGACGTCCACGGGGCGCTCTCACAAATACTCGTATTTTACGGCTACAACCGAACTGAATAATAACACGCTACATTAGTTTCCCATTATGCCTTCGAGACAATAAAATTTGCCCAATTTTACGATCACATTAATAATTTTATGAATGGAAGCAAACGGTTTAAATCTTTAAATGCGATGAAATGAATAAAAAGCATTTCCGACGGGGGCGATTGAGGTCGTCTCGTTGTAAATTAAAGGTGTTAAAAAGTAATGAGATGTTCTGGCGAATGTTCCTACCGCGTAGTTATACCTGCTGAGTGCAAGGTTTTCGTGTCGGGGGTGATGGAACGTTTACCCCTTGTAAATATACCAGACGGTCGGCGGAAGGCGATCGGTTCCCAGGGTATCGCTTGCACGAATGCCGGACGCTGTCCGCTTAATAGTACCTCATCCTCTCTGATTCGATACATACCTTATTTATCGATTTTTATTCATTTTCGTATTTGACAAAAATAACCAGTCTGTATTGGAGCATTGAAAGCATTATACTAACACGCCATTGAAAGATTTGAAGAGTGTATTGCTTACTTGTTTAATTTCAATCATTAGTCATGAGAAACATCTTTCATATTACCATAGTAGGTACTCTTCATCCATACACAACTTATGCCGCCTTTTGGGTATAATATTTGTAACCCACTGAGATATTGTGAAAAATAAGGTTAGACCTCTTACTCGATCAATATATGACTGAGCAGAAAAAATGTAAAGTATGTTTCTCTGCCAATCTGATGACGATCAACTTACACATCCTCTGCAACGAATTTTTCCCTTCTTCGGCTGAAGTCGATGGTACAGCAGATACAAGATTACTCTAGTCCAGCAGGTAGCCAGTAGTATTGATAGGTACTATAGTGGCTTATTTCAAATCGGTCACTAAAGTTCTATTTGCTCAGGAGCTCCACACTCACAAGTACTTAATAATTTTGATTTTCTTTTGCTTTCTGCCAATTATGTCTGTTGTCACTTGAAGTCATGAAATTTACCAACGACATATTATGTATGTTATTTAAAAAACTGTTACACGTGTGCCATTCAGTATGTATCATTAATATGTAGGTATGTATAAACATTAATAAGTTCACAATTTTCCACCTCTAAAATTATTAATTACTATACTTTTTAATTCAATTTAAAACAATATATAAACTCGATTTCTGAATATCGATATCGCCCATCACTGGCTCGCGGTGGACTTTAAGGATGTGCAAGTAGAATATACGTCTCTATCAAGTTACGCGAAATGTAACCACAAAATCAGCGGCGGCCGCAAAACAACGGAAGCCACCGTCGAGGGTTCCCTACGCTCTCACGTACCTGTGACTTATTAACATGCACTCAAAAATCACTGCCTCTACCTACTGACAGCACATAAACAACTAATGTTTCTATTACAAACAAATGTTATTTATTCTCCCCAACTTCGAACTCATTTTTCATTATCAAAATTATTTCTATTTTATTGCAGCTTATGGATTAAATTCACTCTTGCATAAAACAAACACTAACTCAGTATCTGAACCAAATTGCAGTCATAAAAGTGAAGACCATTATTCGAAGGCATATCGAAACAGTACTTTCTATACCGAATTACACTGCAGTGCAGTTAAATAGACCTATTTGTAGAATGTTATAAAATCGTATAAGGAGCCAAAGGAGTGCAGTTTTGCCAACTACATATATATTGTTGTGATACCTTACTGTACCTGTAGATATATTATCCAAATAAGTATAAAAATTTTGTACATTACTTATAAATATGGGAAGTATGGGATATTTCCAAGAAGGAAATCTTTTAAAGTATATTTAAAAACGTGCGCCTTGCGATAACACAGCCAAATTACCATTTGCTTATATCCATTAGACGACGGAACTTTTTGCGTTCAAATGCAATTTCCTATCGAAATGTTTACCCACCTTTTTGGCTCGAAGTGTATGTGAGAAGTTATAGGTTTCATTTGCGGGCGATAGACGACAATTTTCAATTTTCTTGCGCGTGCGTCCCATTTGAATATTTTAATTTGGGGGGCGGTGCGACTATTTCAATTTATTTTATGAGTCCCGAACCCAGAAGGGGTTCGCGCGACGCCCTCACCGTTTCAGATTAGTAAATATTTGATAGCTTTATTGCGCAACCTGATATATTTATTTATTTTATTACAATATTAATTTGTCTTGTCTACATGTCATTGAGTGGGTGAGCGCCGATCCTATGGTCCGCACCTATCATGAAAGCTTCTGAGACGAATCAACTAACAGCATACTCGAACAAAGCTGATTTAGACAAATGATATACATGGTTGGATTTAAAAAGATTAGAAGAAGTGATAAGTGGTATTGTAAAATACAATTAGGTATTACTAATTAACTAATAATAAAGATACTAGAATATAATATAGGTACATATACTTATCGTAACAGATGGTTGATTCATAACTGGTTGGTCAAACATTCTAACACATAGTTTAACTTTGTATAGACGTCAAAGGTACGCGAACGTGCATCAGGCCGGTACGGTGCAACTGGGGTCCACTCCGCTGTGTTTAACCTCACATAGCTATGTTTCATCTAATAGAATTGCGAGCTCGTTATCTGCTCAGATTAAAATATTCAGTATTTGAGTGATTTCACGTGCGAGTGAGCGGCAAAGGGTTGACTAGTCGTTTCACCCGCTTTGAACACTTGTGGGGAGAGGCGTGCTCGGGGTTACGCAGTTACCTACCTATTTGTCTACGAGGAAGTGTCGTTGTAAAGTTACTACCAAACTTATTAGCTCCATATACTCTTTATTCATGTTTATATAGATAATTTATATTACTTACCGTCTATGCATACCTACTATACATTGCAGTAATTGTGCACAAAATTATCATAGTGTTAAAATGATTGAATATAGGGTTCATCAAACGGCAATGAAGCCACAACATTCACACAAACAAATGAATTGTCGATTTTCACTGGCTTTTTCCAGCGTCTGCCTCCATGAATAATTCCATTTATATAATGGCATCGACCGCATCAAATATTTCATTCTGAGTTTTGCATATTTAATAGTGACAAAAACAATGTCCCGGTACATTTTACAGGATATTCGAACCGCTTGTTTCCTTTTCGAAAGGCATTTATTTTGTATAATAAATCTATTATTTTAATTGAAAAGCTTTTAGCTGGTGTTGATTGTGGAATAACTAATACAGACAGATCTATGTACCATTCGAATTTTGCGCTGTCACAAGTAAAACGTAGAAAGCATAGCTTATACTATCAACGGATTTCCATCGGAAAGTGAATGATGTGTCACTGCAAAATTGTGTACAAACAAGCGGATGCTGTCGACATTTAAATATTGCACTCCACCCATGAAGATCTAATTTTATGAGTGAAATTAGTTATTCACCTGTTGTTGCCATTTATTATAGCAGCACAATGCGAGCGGCAACGGAGCGAATCGGGCCGCGCCCACCATTATTTGCAGATAACTACATCAAAATCGCCTCGCCTACGCCGCCACACCGCATCCAGGAAACACAAGCATTTGTATCGAAAGATATATTTCCAATAGTACCTGTTTCAATATTGTTTTAATATATAGATGTCGTCGCAAATTTTTGACGTTATGCAATTATAACACAAAACCTATAAACGTAGTCTGCTAGTTTGATCTCATTGAATCGGTATCAAAATTACACTCAGAAAGTCACTACACTATGTTATGTCGTTAATAACTTTTTAATTTTTGAGTTTATGCAGTCCTAATTATACAGATACTAAGATAGGCTACCATCTTAAAGTAAGTTTTGTAGACATCTCACGAGAGCTTGTGTATATTTAAGAGTAATCAGTGAAAGAGATAATTATCTCATCAATGTCTTCTGTACATTAAGTATGGTAATAGTACAGAAGTAGAACAATATAGCTTATTGAATATCGATTATATCATAAACGTTCTAACATAAATATGTCCACGATACTCGTAGCACAACTAACGGGTATCGTGGACATATTGATTCTTGTATTCAATTTATATCAAAAGCCAACACATACTTGACCTATACATTTACTGGCTAGACCATCTTTGTCATCCGAAATATATTCTAGCTTTGAAGAACCCTTCTATTGCTAAATTAAATACCTACTACAACTTTCTGAGCCTAAACAATTATCTACTGAATATATTAGCATAGCACATCCATAGCGGTTTTTTTTTTACAATTTTATGAGCAATAGAGGTTAAAGCATTATCTGTAGTGGTTTAGTGGTTAGTGACCCTGACTGCTGAACCAGAGGTCGTAGGTTCGATTCCCTCCTGAGTCTGGGTGTTCTTTGTGTCCGTTGTTTGTATGTTTGTAAAGTCCCCCGCGACACAGGAGCAATTCCTAATGCGGGGAGTTCTCTTTTTAAAAAAAAAAGAAAAAAAAAAACACAAAAATTTTAGTCGTTCATGCTCAAATAACTAGGTACTTGATTTGTTTTATTTACATTCATAGACAACATTTTCATGAATGCACCAGGGGATCTTTTATTCCAAAGAAATGATTTGCTTAGTTTTTCATAGAAGAGTGTTTCCGATAATTCAGGTCAGGAAGAAGACAAAAGGAGTAAACTCATAAGAGAAAAAGTCGTACCTCCTACATACAGTCAACAACAAAAGTCGCTAAACACATCCAAATCAAAACTTTGCTAAGATGAAATATATTATTTATTTGCTCTGCTCATGACCCGAAAAAGATTTTAGCGTCACAACTAGAATGTGTTAAGCGACTTACGTAGCTTTCTCTATGTTACACAACTAAACTACCTAGACTGCCTAGACCTACTTGAATGGTTTAAGTATTACAGACAAGCACCTCAACAAGTGCTGCGAATGTTGTGGATTCGTTTCACACCATTCGCCCGGGTAGGGCTGCTTAAGCTAAAAGAAGCAGGCCTGAGACAAGACGCGTCTTTTTATATATGGAGGAGGAAAGCCCCCAAATTGTACGGTGTCTACACCTACGTTAGACCAGCCTTCAGCCTTCTCGGAGATTTATTTCTTAGGTTATATCCGCAGTTATTTCTTAGTTTGATCACCACATTCTACTTCACTGATAGCCCCGTTGAAATAAGATGACACGCAGACTACAAAAAACGGATTACATGAGGTTCAATATTTTGATAATAAGTTTTGAGTTTTTAAAGTATATGAATGTAGTGGAAGTCTAAAAGCTACGGAAACAAACGTAGTTTCCGGCAGATCAGCTCATACACAATTGAAAGAAAAAAACCGGGCCAAGTGTGAGACTCGCGAATAAAGGGTTCCGCACCATCGTACAAGATTTAATACTATGTAGGTTCTTTAAAAAAAACACGTTTCTAGTAAGGGTTCCTTTAATTTTTAATTTATTTGAGCTGTAGATAACAAATTTCGTGAAAAATCAGAACTCTAGTAGAACGTACATATTTTTGTGTACAATAAGGCTCAAAAACTGCATCCGATTCCGAAGATTATGGCCATGACGGTTATACTTAATGATACTAGAGACATTATGTCTTCTTCTGCCGGATATCGCCACGTCATCCTAACCAAATTTTACTAACTGCGTAAAGCGTGCTTAATTTCAACATTCAGTGATTGGATAACAGGCAGATAAGTTTTAGGAAATAAAAAAGCATCGCCATCCCATCAATTTAGTTTCTCGTTTTAGCTCAGATGGGTAACTTTTTATAATTTTTGAAGTGGTCGATTGGTTTCGTCTATATAATTCGTGGGGTACGTGACCATCATTTTTTTTTAAATTGTATTTATAGTGCGATAGCGCAACGATCCCGCTGCGTGATGATATTCCATTCAAACAGGTTCACTATTTGAGATCGATTTTGGTCATCATCGTCACGTACTTAATGGTAGTTAGTGGACATTTCATAGGACGGCTAGCAACACATACAAGTTTACCGACGTCCAGTGTTAAGATTAAAGCATGTTTAATCATTGTTAAAGCTCAGTGCAAAAAGAAGGCGGTTTTGGTCTATCACCTATATCTCCGTCAGTACCCCTATATGCATTAAACAAGTGATGAGACAAGATGATAAAATGGGAGATAATTTAGAGATTGTAGTTTACATATTGGGATCAGAGGCTCACGTTAGGCAGCTGGATTAAGAGCCTGATGCAGAAGGCAGTCCTCTTTGATACGCTACGCATAGTGCCTCACTATGCGTAGCTTTCTGTCTCTGGAACCCTAACCACCGGTAGCTTGAACCCTGTACCCGATACCGGTGAGACACTATTTCTTATATTTTTAAATATATATTTTTTTTTTATAGTGAATGTATTTAAAAATGTAATTTATATGTATATTAAATAAATAAAGAGAATAATAATAACTTTAGACGTATCACACACGGCCGTCTGATCCCAAACTAGGGTACAGGGCATAGGGCACTAATGTAAACAGAATACAGGATGTAACAGAATTTTCACAGGGTCCACTATACGACCCTAAAATATGACTACACCTTTCTGCATTTGCAGCCTTGATATTACCACATACATATCATAGATATTTTACACCATAATACAGAACAAATGATCGTGCTCATCACACAATTATTTGTCCCCGGTGGGGATCGAATCGAAAATGTCTCCTGGTACGTAATAAAATAATAATAAATGTTGCACTAATATTTTTTTAACTTTTATTAAATATGTTGACATGAAGCACGTAACTCAGCCTGATGGTAAACGGTTACAGCTGTCTAAGGCTGCGTTTTCACCAGAGATGTGCGAGGTAGCTGAGCGGCGCGAGGATGCGTAACGAGGCTGTGAAACAGTGCGCAAATGAGCGGTGTGAGGATGTGTACAATATACATCGACCTCTAACAAACACCGTCTAGCACACACTCCTCGCACACATCTCTCGCATACATCTCTCGCACACATCTCTCGCACACATCCCTCGCACCTATCCTTCGCTTGTTTTGAATATACGAGAACCTCGCTATGCTAAGCAGTTTCTATAGGAGCTGCGCTGAGCGAGGCTAGGTAAATGAAGCGATTCTATTGGTTCTTAACAAACACATCCCTCGCTACGCATCCTCGCACATCTCTGGTGTAAACGCAGCCTAATGGATACAAATCCTCCCTCTTCCTTATATTCCTCTTTCATAGAGATCCGGCGGCTCTGTAAAAGTATGGCAGAAAAAACTGTATTACGGTAATTTCTACTATCGCCACTTTTAATTAGGTGGTGATAGTAGAAATTTGCTGTGTCCTGCTTCCTTTTTGGGAATAATACTAAAAATAATCAATTGTAGCGTCAAAAACGTGATTTTTAGTCAATCGTAATGCAATTATCGTCATAACGCAGTGCCATTGTCTTAGACTGGCTATATCTTTAATTAAACCGTCGTCATTTATTAATCGAAGAACAGATGCTACTCATCCGAGACTAACCGATTACACTCCGCTACTGGGCATCCCGCACAACACTCATAAACGTTTTTTGAACCCCTTCAAACGATATTTAACTTTATTTTATAGGTAATTATGAACATATTTTAATGTACCTGTTTTTTTCAGAATCATGTTATTTATAGTTGAACAAGTAATTACAATTGTGCTCAAGTTCAAGACACTTCATAAACTACAATTTAAAAGGAAATAATCGCTTATATTGCACGCGTACTGCTTCAAGTAACTTGCATTTTACCAAAAACTATATTTATATATGTAGATATATATTTATAATTCACATTAAGCTTTTATTGTTAACACATTACAAATTATCTGAGGACTTTTATATAAACTTCCGAGAGCCCTTAGATCTACGCCCTTAGATCCGGTCTACGTTGACGTGTTCCACCTATAAGCTACCTAAAACTAAGGACTTACAAATAAACTCGCGAAAGCCCTTAGATCTCCTTAATCCAGACCTATATAAATCAAAATTTTAGAGGCACCTGATTCTACCTGACACAGCCCAAACACAGCTATTGGTGAAAGTTTGGACGCTTAGACATCACTGTAATCGAAAATCGAAACTTGGGACAAATTGAGCACTCCTGATATTGCACGTCTTGAGTTAGAAGCGGTAACTGCTTAAATACATTATAAATACATGTGATAAAAGATAATCGCTTTCGACTTCTAAGACATTCAAAGCACACAATTACACAGGCCTCATGAAAAGGATAAGATCTTACGATATTATGACGCTTAACAACAGTTTTCTAGATAATATTGATCAGATTATGATTTTTCTCTTTTTTATCAGCGGCGGCGGCGTCGCCATAGACCACGCTGAAAGTAAATAATCGATATGTGTGCTGAAGTATAAATAACACCAATTTATTCACGTTCAGATTCAAACGCCTCCCTACAGTCTTGAGGAACACAGGATCACCAGCACTCAAGAATCATTTATTTGCACCAAAATATTTAGATTTTAGCAATACAACCAAAACGAGAGAAAATGTATTTTATTAAAGAAAAAGATAATGAAACGAAGAAACTTTATGAAAAACGTTAAGAAAATAAGAATGAATTAAAATGATTAAGGCAGTGAAGGCTACACAAATATTGGTTGCGATGAATAGCCGACGTGGTTTCATTTAAAGTGTGCTGCGAAAAGAGGAAGAAAATATGATGATGTTGCTAAACACAGTCTTATTTGGCATCGCTGTTTTGCGCATTTAATCTAGTATCTAAACCAATAGTTTTGTATCTTGTGCTAATGAAAAACTAAGCGAATTTAAAGTATTTGATTTGAACCTTGAAATGATCGACAGAGATACATACATAAAATATCATATAAAAACCAGCCAAGTGCGAGTCGGACTCGCGCACCGAGGGTTCTGTAAAATATTTTTATTATATGATGGAACTAAAAATTTACGGTTTTCGCAATTTTTCCTTTATCTGTGCTATAAGACGTTGCTTCGTTTCAAATTTCAAGATTCTGAGTTCACGGGAAGTACCCTGTAGGTTTTGATTCCCTTGCGAGTGTCGAAAATTTGCGGAAATTTGCGGCATAAACGGCTGTATCTTTTGATTGCGGGCTTAGAAGTTTGATTTTTTCACAGCTCTAAGGGACAATAGACTTGAATATTTGATATAAATTCCAGCTTGATACCTTCACGCGTTTCTGAGAAAAAGGGTCTTGACAGACAGACAGACGGACGGACGGACAACAAAGTGATCCTATAAGGGTTCAGTTTTTTCCTTTCGTGGTACGGAACCCTAAAAACAATGAATAGGCTTAAGATTAATTACTTAGAGGGTTAAAAAAAAGATCTCAATTTTAAAATGTAGTTGATTAAAATATATACCTATTTTTGTTATTCTAAACACCTGTGTTTTGTTCGTTACTAATCTGCTTGCACCTAAAGATATAAAGCCGATATAAGGTTATAAAAAGGCCGAATTTGTGACAGAAAAGACAAATTAGTAAAGTCGGCAAATAAACCGTAATAGAATTTAAAATGGGAAGATATGATACCAATTTATATGAAATAAAGAATAAATAGTTATTATTTACCTAAGAATAACATAAGTACATGTAAAAATCCAAATATAGTTAAACTACAATAAATTAAATGTCAAAAATACAAGGTTGATATTTGGTGGTAGATCTTAAAACTTGTAGTTATGACGTTATGGCTTATGGAACATGCGAAAAGGAGCGCGTAAAACAGAGGCACGTAAGCGCATCGGATACTTGATGGACGGATCAAATACAGTCAATAACATGGGCACAATGAATCTAAATGCCGAACTGTCTCGCCTCGCCACTGTGCGTGACCATTAGAACACACGGTGAATAATCTTGATGCTTTAAAAATGTAACAACATTTTTTACATTTTTATGTTCTAGATATTATTACACTATGTATAGTTTTATCTGTATAGAACAACAAAACAGCAGCTGTTGGTAAAATAGTTTTTGACCATTGCGGTTTTCACATTACTTAAATTAAGAAAAAGGATTTTAGATAAACCACCTAATTGATTCGAAGAACGATCTTAATTTTATTCAATCAACATCTTACCAAATCGTACTTATAATATGAAAATTTTAAAGGGAAATAGGAAACTTAAAGGCATAAAAGAGTTTTGTAATAGAGAACAATTTTTTTTATGTAAAAATGTCTTTTAATCTAATAAAGTGTAATTTATGTAATTATAATATCGAAATTGGCATGTTTTTTTGGTTAAATCTGAGAGGATGCAAGTATCAAGAACAGTAGAGCATTGGTAGCTCTAGCAAAGTTATTATTTTCTGAACTATGGTCATTAAAATTTCTGATTAACAACGTTTGATCCGTGTCGATAAGATGACGATGCAAGTCCTCTCATATTGTCCTTTTTCTTCCAGCCGTAACTAAACGCTATAAATATTTTTTATATGATCGTGTAGATATTAAAATATGCTCTTATTTTTATTAAAAATGCGTTGATAGTTCTTTACTCCCAAATAACTTTTTAGATAGGTAACAGTTTTTTGTGTCAGATATTTCATGGTAGGTAAATTATATATCAGGTTGACGCCGACTGATAAGCAATTAAAATGAATAAATCCACCATAGGCGAGTGAACAGAAGTTTTAGACATGCATATTAGAATGAATGTGTGCATTTTGTAAATAAATAATATAGAACCTTTGATAATTTTTTGGAGCATCGCTTTTGCCGAATACTTTTTTATATGTTTTAGCCTATGCTATCATATAAAAATCATAACTACAAAAGGAATGCAAGACATAAAATAAGGTAGTTCCACATAATGCACTTTCGCGTTTAGGACAAACTTAACAATAAGAGCCCCACCTCAGCCCAAGCCTGGTATAGAAACTAACCATTCGTCATCCATTATTCACGGCCTAAATTGCACAACTTTAGAGCCATTTCTAAATGACATCTAAATCTGTTACTGTATTAACATTGTGAATAAAATTCATACAATCAATCTACATAAATGTCCGTGAGCGTCCGTCCATTAGTCAGCTGGAGCACAAAGGGCACACGCTCGTCTCGTAAATCAGTCGCATGTACTCGTATTGAGACTGTTGCCCAAATCGCTCTCAATAACCAATGTACGCCGCCCGCGCCCGCGCCCGCGCCGTCGTACGGCTACACCGGCCGCTCGCACCGCGTCATTATAGAACTTTCCAGCCATTAACTACCCTTACGATCAACATTTGTCATTAGACGAAGGTCATGCCTTAACTTGGATCTTATACCTATATTCAAATACCAAAATTGTTTATTCGCAGTACAGTACATGTTAAAGAAATATTGTGGTTTTGTTTTGTCGTAGGTACAGGTCTTCTTAATACTGTATTGTGTATACATATATGTACTTAGGTAGAGTTATAAACACATGACCTCTGCGAGCAAATTACGCTAAATGACAACACGGAGCGACGTCCCTTGGAGAGCGTGCTGCATACGATTTAATTTGTACATTTCAAGATTAGATAACCTGTATTCGATTTGTTATAATGAAGTGTATAATTATTCAAAGAGCATACTAAACACACCCTAATCGGTTATTAAGATATTAAATATTAGATGTGTTAGTGTTGGTTTGTCGAGAGCGGCGCGTGCCTCACCGGGGGGCACAGCAGGAGTGCGCTACCGGCCGCCGCGCGCCCGACCGTCCGAGGCACGCTGGAGAGAGGCCGCACCGGACGCGTTGTGCCAACTAATTGTTATGCTCGACCCTCACCACTGCCTGACACCTTACAACACTGTGATTAATGATTGCTAATATCCATTCACTCGCACTATTAATACACCAAAGAAAACTTCCTAAATTACCTTACATTTTTAACATAGTTCTTCAACGCCATAATTATCTCGAAAGGAAAAAAAATGTTGCTAAGGATTGTTATAAATTTACCTTGACTATACTTAACCTTAGTCCTGTGTTTATAGTTCAATATGCAGATAAACATAAATACTTTACTGTAATCATATCCATAAAGCATATATAATAGATATAGTAAAGTATAGAGTTACATCAAACCGCTTTAGAAACAGCCTTATCTCGTTATCAGTTAAATATTGTCGCCACATCTCGAACGGGGCGGCCGGGCACGCACAAGAGGTGACGAAGCCAACGTTGAAACTTAACGTATTAAAATAACGATGGGAATAAAATAAAAGAGTACTTATTTATGCATAATAATGGTTTCGGGTGAATAAAAATGAGGGGATCCGTACAAATATCTAAATAAAAGAGTGTAACATCATAAAGCGGACGGTCCGGGCCGGGCGGCCGAGCCGCTAGATGCCGCGAGCTGATTGTGGCTGCGCACCACCGGCTATCATTTATATCATTTCATTGCGGCTGCTTACATTTCATTCATAAGCCAGATTGTCCTATCATAAAACCTAACTTTATATTGCCTCTTGTAATTTCCCTGAGAGTTGTTTGCACTCACTTTATGTCTCATCGTAATAACGCAAGATGCTTGTACTCTCCATCTTTTATGTTACATTATGTTTTTAAGTCACTATAATCAGAACTTTTATAAAACATACAAATAATATTTACTACACGAAATATTTTTTACAAGAAGTCATGGCCTTAATTAGCGAGTATCGAACTTAACGAGTTGTCGCAACGATTAAAATATGAATATAAAACAGAATATAATATTATGAACAGCGATCGTATTGATTATTTTTTATTTTAATAAGCCCTTGGCATGTATGTGTCGCCGAAGCTCGCACGTTACTCCTTATTTATTGACCTATTAGAGATAACATTAAGATCAAGATGCACGGCCAAGGACCTTTGTTATAAAAATGTCTGCTTCATTATTCTTAAAAAATGAACGAGAGGATTAATGTGGAATATATAAAATAAGAACTTATTGTGCTATAAATATATTTGAAAATGTTATTATGCTATTAATTATAAGCAAATGAGGCTTTATTATTGAAAGTACTTACGTCGGTTCTTAAATATTAATAGAGTCTAGAAAATGTCAACTAATTTAAGTCATTATTATATTTTACACTGTCAGTCGACCTGATTTCCTTATTTGTTAAAAGTAAAAAATGCAGATATAAACATATAATATATATTCTAATAATGAGTTAAATAAACTAAAATGAACAGCTTAGAAATTATAAATTATGATGTCCGATTTCTATATATGTACTACTTTTCTATAGGTACTTCTACACTTCTTGAGTAGTATGATGGCTTTCTCTTATTTTTAATGGATGCTCTTTACGTTATATATGTTGTAGCAATATCCAGAAAAATAAATTAATAAAAATTTAAAAGTTTATTAAAAATATGCACACGAGTTGAAAATTGTTAGATAAATAATAGATACATCGTATCCATGTTATTTTCATCGTAGGCAAACAGATGTCGGCATCTTCTCGTTATAATTTTTCCCAGATTTTTTAATCCACGTAATTTAAATCAATACTCATTATAGCCTTTCAAAGGACCGTCATCACGAATTTTTAACACAGAAACAAAGAACTTGTTTTATAATCTGATTTTAAAGGCATTTTAAGTTTTATGGCTCTCGTAGCTTGATAAATAATCAGAAATGTCGACACGGTGCCATAACTAAAAATCGTTTTAAATGTGCAGTATATTGAAACAACTTTATCGATAACGATCTATACCTACTTGATATCTGTGGGTAAAGGAAAAGGGCCGTAGATTCGACACAGACACAACACAATCATCACGAACAGATGTTTATGTTTCGCTGTTCTAAGCTGCGATTTAGTTTCGTTTATTATGCTGTAAAGTGTTGTATAAGTTTTGAAGTTGTAACACAAATCAAGTTTCCTTACCTAATCCTTCGTGACTATTGGATAACCGTGAGGCGATGCTGACAAACAACTTATTGTGGCGGAAGTTGGCAATAAGCTTGGAACTCTTAACACCCGTTTATGAGTAGATATAAATAGTTTTAAATTGTAAATACGTCATTACGAAGAATGTTATAGTACAGGTATAGTTATCGCCAAGATCATTTAGCGACAACTTTCATACACAGTCCACACTACCTTCTGACAATGCTTCGTTTGGATTCTCTACATTGACCGACCACAATTTCATTGATATAGGTAATATAACTTTAATTAATTTAGATCATTATTATACTTTTATATGAAAGTGTTAAAATGTATGGGAAATGCATAATATTTCGATTTAATACCTGATCTAAATTGATAAAGAGTTTAGAGCCCGTCAATCCTGTTTTAATCTTGTCCTTATCGCCACATAATTTAACTGTGGAATAGTTTATGGGCGACTAATGAAGAGTAGGAGGAGAGACCTGAGACTAGGATGCATTAGCGATGAACACAATCAAGAAATACTGCTACGATCAGGGCCTTAGGAAATTAACAGAACTATAAGTGACGGACCCTTGTAGTGCACATAAGTTTTTAGACCCGACTGCATTTATCCCAATCACTTTGGGTGATTGGAATGTTTTTTTTCTCTTTCTATACATTTATGCAACGCGTCATTTCTACAGTCACTCAAGATTTAAACATCTTTATACAATTCGTAGGTATTCGTATACCGAGTTCCATATCTTTTTCTTGGCTCTTCCTTCACCGTTACTGTATCTAACTTACTTATGAGATATGTCCTTAAAATAATGCTTTCATTCTCATTGCACGTCAGTTCCATCCTCTTTTATCACGTTTCTTAATTTGTGCGCATATTGTACCACTCATCTATTTCAACATTTTCATCACGCCTATCTGCAATCTTCTTTCTTTTGTTGCCTCTGAAACCCAACATGACCTATGACAGCAGTGCTTCTACGTACTGGTTCTATGTAATATGTCTTATATATATTATTTAATCATTTCAGCCATGGACGTCCACTGCTGAACATAGGCCTCCTTTAATGCTTAAATATCCGATAATTGGTCGGACTAGAGAATATCGTTGTACTTTTTGAGCGGTGAAAATCAAATAGATGTCAGTTTTTGGAAAAACGTTACAGATGATATAATTAATGCTTAAGTAATAAAAATATATAATAACTTCACACATCTCACACACGGCCGTCTAATCTCAAACTAGGTAGAGCCTGTACTATGGTAACCAGACTGCTGATAAACATACTTATATATTTCGAAATACATACATATTATAGATAAATTACACCCAGACACAGAACAAATGATTATGCACACAATTATTTGTCCTGGGTGTTAATCGAACCCACGACCTCTGGCTTAGCAGTCAGGGTCACTAACCACTAGACCAACAGGCCAATCTTAAAGTTGAGGTTTGAAACAGGAAAGGAAAAAAAAAGAAACAAAATATTACCAAGCTTTTGCTACCAACTCGGTTACTGGTTTTCTCTATAATAGTAAAATTAAATGTTAATTTACGCTGATTACCTCACACATTAAAATACCCGAAAGGAAGTAAGAAATAATCATAGGATTCAATATGGTCTTCAAGTTCTTCTTTTTTCTCATAATCATATATACCATAATAGAAAAATACCTTTGAGGCTTCCCGTACTTGTACATACACTATCTTAATTTGAATCGATAATGACAATGCGTACAATACTAGCGTTATTTGTAGTCATCGTTCTAGTCCATCACTCACGTACTATTTTGCATAATGGTTATGTTCTTTTTCATTAATTCTTAATCCTTTTAAAAATAGCTATTTACTTTTTTTAAATACAGCACCTTGAAATAAAAGTAGGAGGTAATAAAAGTAGCGTAATAAATATCCAAGAAAGTTGTTTTAATTTCTTCTTTACACGGAGTAGATTAGGTACCAGGCGCCATCGGCAAAACTTCCTTGTTTTTAATTTTCTTTAAATCATCCACTTTTTACATTTTATTTTCAGTGAATAGGTTGAAAGCTTTCTCACTTTCAAAACGTTATTTTCTGTGAGGTTGTATATTGCAATATCATTTTGAACTTTAAATTGTATACCAGAAGCTTTATAATGTGACAACTAAACAATACTCTTCTACTTTTTAATTGCTAAGTAGAGGCTAACTTTATCGACTACTTCAATTGGTTTTAGGAATTTCTACCCCTAATTCATTCAGATCGTATTCATAGAGCCTTTTTATCTTTGATTTCTCTCTCATTAATTAAAATAATAAGACTATAGTATGTAGTAATAATTATATTATGATAATTTCTGAAGACGTTGACTATAAAATATTGTCAGATCGGTTTTCAAGTCTAGACAATGTTAGGGTATCGTATAGCTACATTCTTGATCATGGGAAAATTACCGATGGTCGGACAATCGGGCGCACGGGTCGAGCGCACCGCGGGCACACCTTATCACAACGCGGCCCATTGTGTCTAGTGCCGGCTTATTCCTGACATTCACAATATTCCATGCCATTCGACAAATACTCTCCAGATTACAGTAGTATGATTAGAATGTTTAGTATTGAGCACATTCATTCGTCCCGAGCCAGCTCTATGCATTATTTTATGCAGAATCGTAGAATGTCCAATGTTACTGCAAACCTATAACGAAGATTTACAAAATAAATAAAACTATCGATACGACGAGACCCATTCTTCATTGCTAGGAATTATGATACAAAAAATAAATAATATCAATGATTATAGCCGAGATTCTGAGGACTCCTATGTGGGTGTACCATAAAAACTCATCCTGTTATAGTTTGCGAAAGCAATTAAGTTGTTAAACTTAGTGGTCTCCACTGTCTTAATGAAATATTCCACTTGATTATTAATGTCGGTCATTTATTGGCCTGCAATATAATGCGGATAAAATAAATATTATGCTAAGTCATAATTTATATTACCTTCTGTACGATAACACATTTTATGTTTAAGAAAAGTAAGTTATATTTAAAATGATATTTTAAAATATCAGTAACATTGAATTATACACGATGACATTACATCATGAAGAAGAAAATAAATTTGTTTTTTTTTTTATTCAAATATACATATGCAGTTTATGTTTATAACAAAACTATAAAGGAAATGTTGTGAGTAGATTCAAAGGAATCAACTCACAACATCGCCGCGTTCGCAATGCGTGCATGCGAGAATTATTTTGGACTTAATAAATAAACTATCCACGTCTGAAGTCTTTCAAATCGTTTATAATGTATGTTAACAGATTTTATATCTTTATAAATGTATTCACTATTCTAAGATTAGTAGTTCAGACTCAACGCTCAAATTAAATATCATAAACATATAATCGAGGGTATAATGAATATTGTGGATAGTTCAATTTATATATCAGCAATAACACTACCATTAAGTAATCATAAGTGCTAATTAGCACAGAGAGTTAAACGGAACTGGGCGTTAGGAGAATTCAGCTAGGGTGGTCCAACAATTATTTAAGAATAAAATGTAGACAATTCAGTTTAAATTATTGAAATGTACGATAATATTAATAAATTTTCCAGAGAACGCAGTCGTGTATGTTTTATGTATGACGAAGGGACATGACATGTCTCTCGGCTAATTAATGTAAGCATTGCGCAGGAGTTAATTAATTGTCGGCTACCCATGTAGCGCGCATGAAACATTTATAAAATTCATATCAAAGCTAATTATGAAACATGGCCGCGCCTGAGCTTTGCGCCACCCGCGGGGAATCGCCCGCGCGCCCATCTCCACTTTAGTAAAAACTAACTATTCTCTACTGGATTTTCTTGTTTATTAAATTACAGTAGTAGGTACATGCTCTATAGATATTCTAACCACGATCATAAATCGATGTTGTACTTTGATTAAATATTGAAATGTTTACAAAAAACTTACTGCAAAGGTGGTCTCAGTACATATACTGTATTATCTACCTCGTTTCTGTAAACACGATATTTTTAACAAGGAACTTTTTTTTTATATTTACATGCTTTATCAATATAAAGTGAATAGTAATGAAGTGTATGTACTACACAAAAGTATTGAATGCTTTCGCTTACTGTTTCCCGTACTTCCAACTACCATGGGAGTTTTTTTCTCCACTAGTTTTAACACCCATGAAATTTTTTTCGAAAGGCATCACGGATTGTTACTAAAATGTAAGCCGCCGCTTCTACTAACCACCGGTCATAGATTGGCAAGAGGAGTTGCGAGTGTTTATAAATACTAAAATGTTGTTCCACTTCTCTTTGTAACACTTCTCAAGACACGGTCTAAACAGTAATACGAAAAATATGTTTGGGGTAGAACTTATAGTGATAAGGCAAATGAAGAAACTGCACACTAACGGAACGTACGAGTAAGTAACGGACAGTTCTTTTATTCACTACCTCCGTATCTTAACAAACTACTATTACCCATGTCAAGGTAATAAACGTTTATGTAACACCTTGACACTAAAAGATAAAAACACACTAACTTTAATACATTAACTAAATGTCCGTAAAGAATAACGTTAGTAAGATATCGGTACCGAACACAGGTTAAAACATTTGAAACCATAAAATTTCTTCGTTGTAAACCAAGTAGTTATAGGCCATCTGTAACTTTGGCACGTATATGGCAGTCGTTAAATATTAATCAGCGAATTAGTATGACTAAACTAAAGAAATCAATTAACTATTTTTTTTATACGAAACGGGTTTTGTTCAATGTCGTTCCAGGATTTCGCCGTGACAATCGAGTTCCGCTCTCAATGGTAAAACAACACAACGTCTTGTCGTGTAAATATTTAATTCATTCTTGTAATGTCATTACAATACACAAACATGTGTGGGTACATAAAAGGTCGTACATAATGCCTATACCTCTTCCATCTTCCATTTAATATTTACTTTGTTTATCAGAACTGTAAAGTTTTATTCATGAAAAATTGACTAGTGCACCAACATATTGCAAAAATTAAAAAAACATCAAGTTTAGCAAAGCTAGAAGAATCTACTTGTGAGTTCTATGGCTAGAAAATCACCTGACAGTTTACTTTGAATAATGGAAGTTAGATGGATGGTATTTTATTTGAAGGATATGTTGCTATGACTTTAGATCGTAATAAGGCGGGAATGGTTTGCGGTGCCTTGTTTTTCCGCGCGTACCTTTGATGAGCGTTCTTGGAGAACGACAGAAGATCGGGGTCGCCGTCTCTGGGTTCTTTCGAAGCGGTCAATATTAGATAGCGCAGACCTCAATTCTTCTTAACCCGTTGCTCTGCTCTGCTCTGCAAGGGCTCGTTATCTCTGGATTCGTTCAAATTCCGGCCACCCTGTCATTCTGACGGGCCATGGATAGCAAGGTCAAGGTCAAGCAAGGCACGAGGTCTTTGGGATTGGGATGAAAAAATCTTTGTAAGTATTAACGAAAAGGCTTGTACCACCAAACATTTGGAAATGCAACTGGAAGATCTGTCGTTGGCCTAGTCACTGTCTCTTTCGACAATAGGTCCGACGTCGAAGTTACCGGATAGTTTTAGACGGTTTTACTCAGATATAACTGCTTCGTCATTCCATCTGTAGCGTGGTGTCCATCTGAAAGGCATATAAGAAGTTCGGAAAAAACTTATAAGCTTTTTATTTTTCTTGGGCCGATGTGCGGTACTACGAGTCACTAGTACATAATTGGACGTTAGAATTTAAAAGTAAAGTTGAAAGGTATGTTAAAGTTGTGAATTGTTTTAGTATATTTGGAGTCTCAGAATGTTGAGGTCAACTGGAATAGAGTAGTCGATAATGAAACATACAAGTCGTCACACAACACCGCTGCATGATTTGTTATTCAAGTTGATGTGATTCACTTTTTTATAGTTCCAAAAAGTTTTATAATGACAATCAAGCATAAAACCCGTTTGGTAATACCTAAGTTGTTGCTAATACTCGTAATATAGTATCGCTAGTATAAGAAAATCGAGGAGGAAATATTCACTAATTTATATGAGACCGTTGACCTCAAAACTAACTCAAAAAAAACTGTCAGGCGTAGGACTGCACGTCAAAAGTGAAAACACACATCTGTATATGTATATCTGAGTGTGTCCAACGTGCCTAAAGAAGTTTTCACTTGAAAAAATCAACGTGATTTGACTAGCCTGTTGGTCTAGTGGTTAGTGATCCTGAGCCAGAGGGCGGGGTTCGATAACCACCCAGGACATATATAATTGTGTGATGAGCACGATCACTTATTCTGTGTTTGGGTGTAATTTGACTATGATATGTATGTATTTAGAAATATATAAGTATGTTTATCAGCAGTCTGGTTACCGTAGTTTAGGCTCCGCCTAGTTTGGGATCAGACGGCCGTGTGTGAGACGTGTCAAGTTAGTATTATTATTATTTCACGTTTACATTTTTAATAAAAACAAATAACTCTGGTTCTAAGCGATTTCTACTTTGGCAAAAAATCTAACCAAGGTGTTCTGTAAGGTAAATAATTTTTTTAATTGGGCCGTTCCAATTCGAGAAGAATCTGGCTTGCTACCTCCTGCTGCTACATTAATACACAATTGTTAGTTTACACAGTACTTGATGTGTCCTTTTAAGACTACAGTAGAGTACCCGAGGACGTCACTCTTTTATATTTCGAAATGTTACTTAGAATAGTTACGTATATAGAAAATGTAGGTGTAAATAATACATCTTCGTCCACGTCAGAGGGGCTTACATATACTATCAAACTTTGGCATTTTTATATTATACTAGCCGTCCTCGCAGTTTCATTTGCGTTTATGGTCACTGCTTCGCTACTATTGGTGGTAGCGTGATGATATATACCTTATAACCTTTCTTGATAAATGGGCTATCCAACACTAAATTAATTTTTCAATTCGAACCAGTCGTTCCTGAGATTAGCGCGTTCAACCAAACAAACAAATCAACTCTTCAGCTTTATAATATTAGTATAGATATTTTTAAGTTAAACACATTAAATAAAAAACTATGAGTTTAATTAAAGTGAACGATATGACTTGACTCGGTTAGTAGAGTACCCCAATTATAGGTATCTACCTACACTTAATAATGTAGTTACTAAGGTGCATATACTTGGATTCGATATTCACAACTAAACTTTAAATAACGAGCGTTTGTACGATTATAAGCTAGCTGGGTCCACACTAACAAACATTAAGTTTAAGTTTTTCTGTAGGTACTTTTATTCTCAAATGTCTATGTATTTCTAACCCCGGTGTTCTTAGTTGCGGTAGTAAGTAGAGATTTACATGCGGCGTGATGGAATGCCTCGTATTCTTATAGGCGGATAAATAGAACCAAATCACGTCACATCTAACGGATTTTTGGATATTACGGTTATTCTACTTTTCGATGAAATTTGGAAATTTAGAAGCCGTAACTATAGCAAAAAGTATACGCGTGCCGGGTCGCTAATACCGTTTATATAAACATCACGTACTCACTAGATTTCTTTACTTTTTGATTAAATGATTGCAAAAAAAATCTCAGGTTTTAGGTATTTGTGTTTTTAAAAAATCGACTTTACAATTGATTACGACTTGATGAGGTCTGTGACTATGGTGAAGTAACTATTATCTTATCTGGGCTATGGTCGATAAATTCTAAGCACAAACGATACTTAGACAACGATGTACCCTTGTCGCCAAGACTCTTAGTCCTAAGCTTTGTCAGTAGCAGCGGGTGGGCTTCCGGTCGATTTTGAGGTTCACAGACGTCTAGCTATGTCACATGAGTAAATAAACTGAACAAAGACGGGACTTAGAACAATCGGGTTATAGTGACTACTACGCCACTGCTACTACAATACCGTATATGTGTGTGTTCACTGGTGACTGCGTCGCGTACTCCCTCTGCGAGTGATAAAGCATAGCATAGCATAGCATAGCGTCTTGGTTAATTAAGCGGGGCAAGTATTTGTATTTTGCCACGTGCCTTGTATTTTGGGTTATTTCATGTTGTGTATGCTATATGTACCTATCTCCTAATGTTTTCTGTCATCTAATGGCAGTAATCTGTAAGCGTACCTTTCACAAATCTAAACTAATATTATAAAGAGGAAACATTAGTGTGTATGTTTGTAATGTTTTCACACAAAAACTACTGAACCAATTGCGATGAAACTTGGTATGTAGATAGCTGGAGACCTGGATTAACGCATAGGCTACTTTTTATCCCGACATTCCCACGGGATCGGGACTTACGCGGGTGAAACCGCGAGGCGCTGCTAGTAAATTAATAAATAAGAGAGGTAGGCAGGTATCTAGGTATGCTTCAATTCAATTACCTCCATTTATTTCTACAGATTACTTTCGACTTCGATATATATATATATATATATTTGTAAAACAATTTGATGGCACCAAGCTTGAATCAAATAGTTTCTAATTAATATTAAATAACAGGTGGCACTTTTGAATCATCATAACCAAACTATCATTTTTTATTTATAATCTGTAGTTTAGTACTTATTTTAACGTGGAATCGGATGTTAACCACACGGCGTCGTCCCACAGATAAAAATGCTAGCTGTTAGCATATACGGGCGTTAATGTGAAAGGCTTACGTAGAGAGTTGTCAAGCGCGGTAGGCATAGCGCGTAAAGTAGGTATGTCTAATATCGTGTGTGTGCCACAGTGTCACGATATCAAAATACTCTGACATCACTTTGATAATCCCACAAAATTATATATATATAATATAATAATATAATAACTCCACACATCTCACACACGGCCGTCAGATCCAAAACTAGGCAAAGACTGTACTATGGTAACCATACTTCTGATAAACATACTTAATATATTTCTAAATACATACATATTATAGATAAATTACACCCAGACACAGAACAAATTATCATGCTCATCACACAATTATTTGTCCTGGGTGGAAATCGAACCTACGACCTCTGGTTTAGTAGTCAGGGTCACTAACCACTAGACCAACAGGCTAGTCAAAATTAGGCTACGATTACGATGTTAAAAAAAGTATGCAGACAATTTAAAAATCTTTATGGAAAACTTACGTTTGATCAAAAAATGACTTACCTACTAGAATACCGAACGTGCCCTTAGACGGCAAGATCCAAGGAAGCAGTAAATGCTATTCAAATATCCATATGATTTACTAACCTTAGGTATGCGTTCGCTTGTTGCCAGTAAGTATTTAAAGTGATATGCACTCATAGAAACCTACATTAATTAGCATTAGTGATTAAGATGACTGTATGCCATAGCATAGTTTCTACTCCACTTAGGCGAGTACTGCTGGTGAATACGTTTAATAATAATTAACTTAGTGTTACTAGTGTGCGTCTAATTAAATACTCATACGTATGGGTGACTCACAAAACACTTTATCTCGGCGTTAACTAGGGTGAATACGAATCTACCTTATTTAAGTATTTGCTTATCACATACTCTGTGTTAACCTCTTGCCAAATAAAATACCTATTTGTTGAATATAAAATATTTGTCAAATATAAAATAATTGTCAAATATAAAATAATTGTCAAATATAAAATGTTTGTCAAATATAAAATAATTGTCAAATATAAAATGTTTGTCAAATATAAATTATTTGTCAAATATAAAATATTTGTCAAATATAAAATATTTGTCAAATATAAAATATTTGTCAAATATAAAATATTTGTCAAATATAAAATATTTGTCAAATATAAAATATTTGTCAAATATAAAATATTTGTCAAATATAAAGCCATATAAGCCGTTTAAGTTACAGGTACCTATGCGATCCTGACCTTCTCGTGCTATTTATTGCCTACACTCCCCAATAAATCCGTATAAGCAATATCCTATTCCTACCATTACCTTCCCTTCTTGTCTATCTTTCAATTTCAATATACTCCCGATTTTCCCATCATTAATTCCCAAATAACGTAAGTGGGACCAAACTAGGTGTACCTAGTTGGCAAGGTTTGTTTGCTTAATAGGTACGCCTTATTTTTTTTTTCTTATTTATAAAAAACAAATCCCGCATTAGGAATATTTCTATGTAGCGGGGGGTTTCACAAAGAATACTCAGACTCGGGACAACTATTTGTGGGTCACACAAATTTTTGTTTCGTGTGGGATTTGAACCCACAACACTAGGAGCGGCGTAGTGGCGAGGTGACCACTTAAACAATTACGCCATCCGTGCATACCTAGGTGCAGCGGGGATACAAGAGGGAATGCATGTATGTATGTATGTGTATACATATATTGGGTAAGATACCTATTGGGTACGAAGACTGAGTAATTATAATATATTTACTTTTAAGGGTAGTAACAATAGGAAGATAGTAAAAATTAATTAGCAGTTATTACCTTTCAAGGATATGGAATACAAGACATTTCGGTACCGTACGTACGTACCATACGGTAACGAGGTTTGGCATCGTGCATGTAACACCGCTGGTGCTGCTTGACACTATCCACCGGAAACAACATTTCATCAAAACGGACCAACAACTAAATAGACAAAAAAAATTGAGTTTGACAATTTAGTTGTATAAAAAACCTATACCTAGGTAATGTTAAAAATAAAAAAAACTAATATTTTTTTAATACAACTAGACCTCTATCAGCAAAATCAACACCTAAAGCCAATCTTATCTTTTTAATTTTATACGAGTAGTAAGTGTGAGTTAAAAGAGATGATTATTTAAAAACGCGATAGTGTTCAGTTGACTATAAGCCGCGCAAGTTATTGTGCACTTAGAGAAAATAACAGATGCTTGCTCAATAAAAAGATCGAGCGAGAATGTGCAAAATCTAAAGTTTATTTTAGCTACAATAACGACAAGGACGGCGCACTTCCCACCTCTTCGGCAAGGCATGAGTTTTGCATAGTGGCCAGTGGACACCTTACATCAAAACAAGTAAGGTTGAAGGAGAAGTGGGGGCCAACGGCGGTGCGAGGCGCGCGGGGGCGTGGGGCGGGCCGGGGGCGTGCAGTGCAGCCTGCAGCGTGCAACCCGCCGCCCGCGCCTGACCTCCCGCCGATGAACGATGCACTTTGTACCGATACTACATTATTTTCATCGTCGATAACACTAAACAAAATTCTATGTAGCAATAAATAATAGTTTATCAAATTAAATAAACATTTTACTAATCATACCGTACTCACCTATAATGGGAAATCTAATTACAAACATATATGTTTACTTGACTCTGTTTATCTAGATATTCCACTTTTCCATGCATTACTCACAGTACCGATACCTTCTGGAATGAAATATTGAATAGTGATTGAAAACACGTGCACACCGAAACAAATACTGAATGGTTTGTTATGATACAGATGACGCCATCTATCGGCTGGTAGCGGTATCTACGCTCACATACTCTGTTTATAGCACACGACTGTTAGGGCTATACAAACGATGGAATTATATAAATTATAATGAACATGATGGTTATGTTATTACACTTTTATTACATGTAAGTTTTCCGTTTTATTATCCATACCCAAAGCTTACGTTCTAACCTCTATGCATTTCTCTGATTAAGTATACTTATTGCTATTTCAATGCCCGAAGACGTTTAAAAAAAAAATTATAACTAATAGGACTCTTAATTACTTTCAAGTAATATTTATTAAAATGTATTCCGCAGCTTGTTTTCAATCTATGACGCTGCACATTACAATTTGTAAATGTAACATCCGCGGATACAGGCGCCATTTACATGCAAATACATTATTACTAAAATGAACATCCTGTCGGGCTGCGATCGATTTGCATATTTTTTAATAATATCAGGAAAAAATAACAAAAGCGGCATTATTAAATGGACGACAGACAATTGTTAGGATTTCCGGAGGGCAAGTAAATTATTCATAAAATTTAATCAGCGCAGCTATAATCTATGCGCGATGATAATTATATGTCATTATGAATACAATGAATTTATGTCCATTATTATACAGGTCATGTGATATCACCTGTTACTTTTCGACTGAATTACGAATTAGAAATAGCTTCAACCTTTGTACTCGGTTGACGCCTCGGTCTAAAACCCAAGACCAAAACTTGCGACTAAGTAAAAAAATCTAAAATATCTGACTGTCTGAAATAAGATTTTCAAATCCACTTGTACTACCTAGGCTTATTTAGAGCAGTTACTCGTAACAACAATACTAGGACTATGTGACCTAGGTTACTAGAACTTAGTGATTTTCCTTATAAACATATTGTTGTGGTATTCCAAAACAACTGGTTAACATCTCCCAGTATAAACTTGTGTGGTTATTGGCACCAGCATGAAAACGTGTCGTCTACTAAGAACGAGTGTTCATATTCTTTATATTTATGCTGGAGTAGTTATAGTTTTGAGTAGAGTATTGGACTTATGCACGGTACGACCTAATTAGAAACTTTAATTTAAAATGATGGCAGTCTCTAGTTAAAGGTTCCAAGATACATAATACAGTTATTTACAGCTTCATACAATAGACTTATTAAACGGGAACTAACCATTTATAAGCGACTCGGGTAAATGTAGAAGTTTTCTAAATCAAAAGAGAGTTTCTGTAAATCTAAATAAGAGATATAATAATAGTTCCATGTGTATTATTTATTGAAATACTGATAAAAGTCGATATATTCATTCATCATTAAACGAGTTTTATTCTATGTATGAGCGTGTTTAGTATCTACTCTAAGGAATGAAAACACGAGAAAAAAAATGACTATAACTTTTAATATGTCAACTATTGTAAATATGTAAACATTGAATAAAAAGATATCAGAGGGTAGGTACTATGTACATCTAGTCTACCTGAATACCTGGGGGTAATTTTTAGAACTACTACTTATTTAATAGATTTCATGACATAACAACTGATTAACACTAAGATATACATTTTTAAAAAGTTTAGTCTTGTAAATGTATAACTATATATTCGTATATAGTTTGTAAAAAAACGTTAGTTGTCAATTGTCAACACAGGCTTAAAATTAAAAATTGAATATTTAATATAACTATAAATACCTAGTTTTTTCATACATTCTACCTACAAAATGATTTTATTACTTGAACTATGTGTTGTGACTATGAATTTTTAACGTAGATATAATAAGAGCATAATATTTCTTAAATATAATTAAAAACTTAAAGTTCTTTATGTTGTAGCTAAGGCCTTATATGTTAGCTGAGTAAAACAGCTCGATACTAATCACGATGGGTGGTTTGTGCTCATTAGCAGGAGTTGTCAATGTAAGTCATCATATTAGGCAGAGGTTTATTGCATCTCGTTTTGCGTGCTACGGTACCACTGCATATAAACGACCTAGTTCTAGGAAAATTAAGTTTGTAACAAGAAGTTTCTTGAATCTATTTGTTTCGATTTGAATCGGAAACCTCATGGTTGCAGTGCTCAATAATTTGCTGAACTAATATCTCGATATACCTCCTCAAGTGGTTATGTCATAATCAAATCGACTGAAACATGGTGTTCCATTACAAAAATCATGGTTCGTGTACAGAGTTATATCTGGTAACAAATGTTTCTGGTAACATTTTCTTATGGTATCAGAATATTTTTCACCGAACCCTGTTCTAGATAAGGCAACATTAAAATTGCCATTCCCTTAGGTATACCTATCTATAACCACGTGCTTAAAGGTCTGTCCCTATGGTTTATTTAAAGTAACTGCAAACGGTAGCTTTACGCGAAATTGTATTATTTTAAAACTAAATGGTAAATTTGTAGGTATTATAAGAATTCGAGGTAAACCTAAGTATCGTTTGCCCAACTACTGGCCCAGTCAAAATTATTACGAACTATTATATTGTTTCCAAGAAGTTTAATTTTATATCTATTTCAGATACATCAAGTTATGGTCGCAGGTTTCGTAATAAAATACTTATTTAATTCATATGGAGGGGTTAACAAGAATACTAGTAATATGAGACCCACGGTGCTAGTATTCTTAAAAAAAAAATTAAAAAATATATGTAAATGAATTAAATACCGAATTGTTTTAAAACTTTTGTAACTTTTATACATATTAGATGTGTAACCCGCACTTGATCGCGATTGAATTGTACCGATCGGCCACGATCGATATTTATAAAATTCGCAAAAGTTTGAAAAGAATTAGGTTTTATTTCGTTCAAGTCATAAACCCGAGCCGAGTGTTGAATTATTTTGAATTTCCGTTATCTCCTTAACTATTCGTCCAAATAACATGCGATAATGCGCAAAGTTTATCTTCATAAAATTGTCTTGATGATAAAGTAAACTTTTATGTCTTCAATAAACAGAATAATTTGGCCATCGCACAACATAATCACAAGAATAATCTACTACTTTGAACAGTCCTAATCGCACATAGCGCTAGCATAGTTTTATGCATACCTACCTACCCACACAAAAATGCCGTGTGCGTTTGCATATCATTTCACTACATCATCACTACAAATATTATAAAACTAAGTCCTCCGCCGAGTCTGTCTGTCTGTCTGTTCGCTATAAACTCAAAACCTACAGAACGGATTTTCATGCGGTTTTCACCAATAGATAAAGCGATGCATGAGGAAGGTTTAGGTACATAATTTGTTGAGGTTTTGTGTAAATTGTTTGGAATATGATGATGATTGTTGAAGATGTCTCTGCTACCCGTGCGAAGCCGGGGCGGGTTGCTAGTTATTTATGAAATAAATAAAGATGTATAATATTGATATCGTCACTACCTATGCGTCTATGCGACTATGCGTCATTGATAGATAATATACTACATAATACAAACATACCTACATATACTATAAATATCAAGTCAGAGCGTTATGTAGGTACTAGCGCTGTGACAATTTATGTTATGTTTTTGATTAACGAGAAACACTTCAAAATATATCCACGATATTCAACTATATGGTAAATGAATATTTATTTTAAATAATATCATAATATGATGAAAACTATAAACGATATAAATTATATTCAAACATTTAACTGTATGTTGCCATAAATAATTTAGAAGAAAAATTCAGTAAATTTATCCAGGTAGGTACTAGTAATTACTTAAGTACGTGTAGACAGAAGCCTCAAAAATTCCTACAACGGGACTAACCTTATGTTAATAAGTAAACACTGGTGGCAAGTGTTTCGTGTTAAGTACTGATAATCAGGCTACCAGCGCTTTAAGGTAGTCTCTAGTAAATAGAAGATTGAAAATGGTTTTAAACCAATACGATCTTCTTCTGCAAATTAATTCCACGAATGGCAAGTGGAGCCTTAGAATAAAAGATATTTTTGTTGTTAGCATGTTTACTGTTGCTACCACTGCTGATAAGGTAAGGCGGAGGAATCAGGAAGGAAAAGAAGCAAGGACAAAAAGAGGACTTTTCAACAAAGAAGTTAAAAAAAATCACATTTAAGAGCACGCCAATCTAGGAGTAAAATTCTTTCCAGAAATGGCTTATGTTAGCTCATGGTACATTCTCTAAATTTATGACATTAATTGATCAGAAATTACTTTGGAGACCTTAGACAAATCGTTTAAGAGTACGCCAATCTAGGAGTAAAATTCTTTCCAGAAATGGCTTATGTTAGCTCATGGTACATTCTGGAAATTTATGATATTAATCCGACATTAATTGATTAGAATTTACTTTGGAGACCTTAGAGAAGTCTTTAAAAGCACGCCAATCTAGGAGTAAAATTCTTTCCAGAAATGGCTTATGTTAGCTCATGGTACATTCTGGAAATTCATGATATTAATCCGACATTAATTGATCAGAATTTACTTTGGAGACCTTAGAGAAGTCTTTAAAAGCACGCCAATCTAGGAGTAAAATTCTTTTCGGAAATGGCTTATGTTAGCTCATGGTACGTTCTCAAAATTTATGATATTAATTCGACATTAATTGATCAGATTTTAATTTGGAGGCCTTAGACAAATCGATTTTGCCACACTATCGCAAACAGTTAATTGATGAACATTTTAAATAAAGTTAATGTACTAAAAATTCTCTTCATTCTAGTTATTACTAGCAACCCGCCCCGGCTTGAGACAACATCTTCAACATATTTCAATCAGTTTACACAACATGTTAAAAATTATACGCCTAGACCTTCCTCATGAATCACTCTGTTTATTAGTGAAAACCGCATGAAAATCCGTTCAGTAGTTTTTCAGTTTATCGCGTATAGACAGACAGACGCGGTGGGGGACTTTGTTTTATAGTATGTAGTTTATTTCTAATTTAGTATACCTAACCCATCAAAAAAAACATGTGAAAAATTTGCACGCCAGTCTCACGGCTTTTTGCGATAGAAAAATTATGATTCGAGACTTATCTATTATGTAGGATTACAAAGTTATATCTGCAATTTGTATATCTAGAAAATGAGACTGAAATTGCGCTATGTTTTAGTTGTTCCTTGCTTAATAGGCTCAAAATTGGAAGCTTGTGTGCTAGCTAGAAAACTAGCTGCACACTAGCTTAAAATTTTAAGCACACTCACTCACCGATTATCATAATTCTAAGGTACTTACTTACCTTAGAATTATGATGATCGGTGAGTGAGAGAGTTTGTCAGTGACAAAATTAAGAAACTCTGGCTTACAATAGCTCTTAAACTACAAATTTTTATACATAATTAATTGTTATGGTTCAAATTTAATGTTATTGGGAATATACTTATATATATATATAGGTATATTCCCATATATATATATATATATTATATATATATATATATTAACTTAATTTTACCATTTCGGTTGCTGCAAATTCCGGCTACTAGCTTTGTCTAAAACTAAGTTACAGGGGGTCGAAAATTGGCTTGGCTTCGAGAAAAGGATGGTGCGGCTGACCTTTATTTTTTTTTCTCAAACTGGCGGAGGCACTGCGGTACCCCCAGATTATAGTTTATTTAGAAAATATGGAACTAAAATGAGTTAATTTAAATATTATCTTTATTAGACATATATTAACTTTATCAAATGTAAAGATAGACTTATTTACCGTCTACAACGCTCAAAACATACTTTTACATAAAAAACACAAAAAAAAACTTATAACCCTGTTTATAATTTGCATAACAAAAAACAAAGCCAATAAATTATCTTAGATAATTACAAAATAATAAAAATGCCACATAAAAATAACACCGAATTCATGTCGTACATGTAAATGACTCTCAAGCGTGAAGCATTATCTGTTCAACAATTAATTTTAAACCCTATGACCAAATAATACTAATATTATGAACGTGAAAGTTTGTGCATACATCATGCATGTATGGATGTTTGTTACTCTTTCACGCAACCAACTGAACGCAACTACTGAACCGATTGCGATGAAACTAAACTAAACTGGTACGTATGTAGATAGCTGGAGACCTGGATTAACACATAGGCTACTTTTTATCTCGATATTCCCACGGGATCGGGACTTACGCGGGTGGAACCGCGGGGCGCAGCTAGTTCTACATATTTTATTGTAACTTTGCTCGCAACTCAACTTCACCCGTTGATTTCAACTTTGGATCAACAAAAAGTATTTTTTTTTTATACCTAGTAACTTGTACACTTTGCAAAATCTTTATGGTTTAATATTATTTCAAAACTAGCTGTGCCCGCGACTTCGTTCGCGTTTTTTTCGGATAACAGCAATTTGTCGCTTATTGCATAGTACCTCTTTCTCCAGGCAAGATATTTTATACTGTATTGGCGGTGAAACAACCTGGAGCGTACAAAAAAGGTTGTTTTGGTTGCTTACACGTGAAATAACGACATAATTTGGCCGTGGTAACATTACTCATTTGTTTTTCGTGTGGAAGCTCACCTCACCGGGCTATTGGTGAAGCCGTACATCAGGCTTAAACCAACTAAAACCACACGGTGTATGAGTTGACCGTCGGTACGGCGACGTTTTGCCTCCAATGATCCACCCAGCGCTGGCTAGCGGACGGCAACTGGGCGATGTCCAGACACCCTCTTTACGGGAGACTCTGCTTCGGGTGAAGAACATAAAACTCGTCTCATACACCCACGGCCACTCTTAGCGTACGCATGAGAGCGCGAGTGAAAAGGTTCCACCTGGAAGTTTTCCTACCGAATCCACACCGTCACCTCCTCCTTGCGTGAAATGTTCTTCTCGCAGAAAATCATCATAAAACAACTGTGACGACCTAACATCTCGATTCGTCCGACCAATTGGGAGACTCTTGCTGTAGTCAGTCAGTCAGTGCCGCTTCCTAGAAACTATACGCCCTCTCGGTACACCTAACAGATAGTTTGCTTCTGAGCTTTGTTTAGTCACGGTGTAACTTAAGATTTCACACTACTGTAACCGAACGGAAAATAAATGGTCTGAAAGTGTAAAAAAAAACGTCACCGGTGACATGTCAATATTTCAGCTTAGATGTAATTTTTTGGCGATAGTGTCTGCCATGCATTTAATATAGTAAAATACTGTAATACTAAGAAAGTGTTAAACTAACAACTAAGTCATAGATGCTTTAAATAAAAATTATATTCTATTCTAATATAATCACGTTGACGGGAATCAAGACGATCATGTATTTAAAAGGTATGACATACCTTTGGTTTGCCGTGGTCGTCGCCGTGATCACAGGCCTGTAGGTACTGTTATACTTTTTAAATACGTGATCGCGTGAATTCCCGTCAACATTATTATATTATCATGGAACGCAAAAGTTTAAAAGTTTGGATCTTCTTTTTCTATAACTCTATTTATAAATATATGTATATTTACTGGACTGGCCTGATGGTCTAGTGTTTTAAATCTTAAGTATTAAGCTTATTTAAAAGGTTCATTTATTTTTTGCTTTTTAGTTTTTTTCTTCGGTTTAATTTTTTGTTAAAAAAGGTTATTATTTATGAATTTTTTTTCATCATCAGCTAGGCTACATGATGTGATGATTTCTAAACGCAAATACATGATAAAAGAAACAAAAAGTAAACAGAAATGAAAAGTAAACAGAAACACTATTCGTTTCTACAATTTTCGAGGGTTTCCCTCAATTTCATCAGAATTCCATGATCAGATCCTGACTTCCTTGACATGGGACCACCCTTGAGGTATTACCCTATCTAACAAAAAAGAATAATCAAAATCAGTTCATAAATAACGGAGAGGGCTGAACATACATAAAAAAAGAATATGGATAAAAACGGTGGAATTGAGAACCTCCTTTTCTTTCGTCGGTTAAAACGATACCTGATTTAAAAAAGTAAATTAGTTTATATATTTTAAAAAAAGTGCGAAAAGAGTGTCAAAGAAGGATTCGATCCGGCACCCAACCTAGTAAAAATCGTACTCTACACCAGATAAGCTAAATGTAATGTAGTTCGTAATAAGTATATACATTCTACTAACGTTACAATGTTATTAAAGCTTTCATTGAGTTTCCTGTGGGCACCAAAGTTTGACCCGGGATAAAAAGTACCCTATAACCTGCGCAGGCACTCAAACTATTATCATACTAAGTTTCAAGCATATCCCTTCAGTAACTTCTGAGTTTATCTTGAACATACAAACAGACAGACAGAAAGACAGACAGATAGACAAAAATTGTTTGAATCGCATATTCGGCATCAGTATCGATATCTTAATACCCCTCAGTCGATTTTTTTTTAAATATATTCAATGTACAGAATTCATCCCGCTACAGATTTAATATAAGTATAGATATAGATATAAATAGATTAAAATTTTCATAAATGCTTTCTCATAGGATTCATTCAGATTTTATTGATTTTGATGATTTCGAAAAGTGCATTACAATTCTTTATAGGTATTTGTAAGCTATCGATCATAGCTGGTATTATGTAAATATCAAGTTGTTTAGAAGTTACACGGTCAGTAACACGCGTACCAACGTTTATTTATATAAACATAAATATAATATTAGTGGAGTGAATACTGTGTTGGCTAGAATAATATTTAAGTAGATGTTATCGGCAGTCGTCACCTGAACGGAAGCGAGACGGTGCCACTAACACAAAAACCACATTAGTATCCCAATTATAATTACATTGTTATTTATGCACGTAGATTTATCAAAGTTTACAAACAAGGGGGCTATCTTTGGTGTTGTGTTTGTATAAAAACAGATAGGCTACGGTATTAACACTTATGGTTAATATGCATAAAGTAAATGAATAATAGAATGTTTTTATGCAATTTCTTATGTGACGACAGACTGTTTGTTAATATATATATGTATTTCGCTATGGCATGGCATGGCATTAACACGTGAAAATAAGAAAATAGATAAAGGTTATACAAATATAATTGTTTCGGGACCAAACATGGAATGACATAAGCTAATAATTGATCCAGGAATATTCTTATTAAAAATCAAATGTTTAAGTATAAGCAAGGTTGTCCTACAACCGAGTAAGACCACATACCTACTACATTCTGATATACTGCCTGATAGCAGTAGCGGTGAACGAAAAATCTGTGTAAATTTAGGTACTCTTAGCTGAACAGAATAATATCTTTATCAACAGCTGGCAGCTCTGTTCGTTGTCGTAAGCTTGACGGCCTTTTCTATTACTGTAGCTATTCTCATTCATCGAAAAGATAATATCCAACCAATACTTTTTCTTCTTGCAGCGCTATGATTAGCCTCCGTCTATGTAACGCCCACTGTTATAAATAGGTATAGGTAGATAATACAGAAATATTGTCAAAAGTGGTTTCCAATTTCCTCCCTATAGCCGCTTATTGACTCTTGAGTTATATTATCGGTTTTTTGAGGCATATTACCGGTTTTTATTTGTATACTATAGAAGATTAACTTCAGTTCCACAGTAATTAGCAACTTCCAAGTGTTCTAAGATTCAAATCGTTCACCGATTATAAAACATGAATTTTCACTTGTAGCACAATTGTTTGGCGCATTAAGCTCGTATGATGTAAACCACATTAACATGTAGGTACCTACGTTTGTTACAAGAATTCTCTGAAGTTGGTATTATTAAAAATTACATTCTCGAAGATGTTATTGACGCCTATAACGAAAGAACTAGATAAGCAGACCCCGTTCCAGATGTTTCAACGCCAAATTATTTCTTGAACAGTAAATCTTATTTGAAATAAAGTATTCGTGTATTATAAACACCTGAGTCTGAATAAACATACATGCAGGTAAATCAGAATGGTAAATGACTAACTGTAATATAAATATCAGAAATAGTAAAACTAGCAACATGCGTTTGAATCAAACAATCTTTCAGCCGCTTCTACAAAGCTTAGAATTTTAAAATGAATCCGTTGAGTTCGTAAAATATTCGATAAACAGGGCGTGTATGTTTGCTTTCGCCGAGTTTAACATTGCTATTAATCAGTCGTGAAATGGACAGAAATAATCGGGTCGATCCGTTATATCGCATCATTCGTATGACGCTGGCGTCTCCAGACGCAGCAAAACCCATTGCTATGCAAGCGAGGTGTGCTCCCGCGCTCACGCACTCACTACTTTACTTCATTTCTCAAAGTTATATGTTTGTAAATAGGTACATGATGAAGTCAACAGTACATACAGATACACTAAAAAAATATTTTATCCTTCTAGGAAAATATTGTGGTAGGCAGGTATGTGTCATTAAGTAGTACTCGTGACGTGGCGACGGCGGCATGACTTGTGGTGCTCAATCGCAAACTTGCGAATGTCTTTCATCGCGGTAGATACGCGTCCGCGCACCAGACGGCTCTGTTTTTGTGAGTCGCGGCGCGCGCCTGCCGGCCTTTCGAAGCCGATTCTTTAAATCGACCGAAACAATACTGGGAACTAGGACATTTAGCATCAAATACATACCCTACTTTAAAATATGACGTATATGAACAGTTACACCCGCTTTGTTTGCAAATTGACATTTAAGGTAACACTGTCGTGCGTTTAATTTCGAAGCGAATACGTGTGGATTATTTGCCGTTTTCTGCTGGGACATGAATATAAAAAGGACTTCACTGAACTTGAATGACTGGTAAGATTAATCAAGGCTTTGTGAATGTACCTGTAGTAAGTAGCAAACGTTTTAATCGCGCAATTCAGTTGCACATGAGTTGAAGGCGCGGGGCGGCACGGAGCGGCGCGGACGCGCGTCGGTGCGGTGCGCCGTGCCTCCCGCGGTGTTGTTCCGGCGCAGCAACTTTTTATCTGCACATGCTCGGCTCGTGTCTTTTTCGCTCTTCCCGATTGGAATTCGTTGAGGGATCGCCGCTGCCGGTGGCAGACGTCTTGTGACATGTCAGTGGCGGTACGTGCACTGCGTACAAGGCAATTAACCAGTCATCTTACTCGTATCCAGCAGTCGGGCGGAATCTCCTCGTAGCGCGGGGAGATGTTTCTCAGGAGGCTCGTCTTTATTCAAGGAACAACCGTGAAAATGCCATGACACAGAAATCCTTAATTGATCTTGTTAATTGTTTTTAAAGCATCTTTTAATTTATTTGTAAGACTTTTCAGGCATTTTGCTCGACAAGCGTTATCTTCTGAATGAAAGCGTACTTGTTAATGTTTGACGTACGAACGTACGTGCATTCATGTATGGATGTAGGTATTTCAATGGTAGATATTGTGTATGTACCAGATTCATTTATTTATCTCGCGACATCAACACCTTAAAACACCATATTAGCGCTGTGTGAAAGGTTATAAAAAACGTTTATATACATACCAAGTAACTTAGTCACATACAAGCATTCTCAAATACACCTGCAGAATACTCAAACACGGCTGATTCAGTCGATCTTAAACTTATCTTACTCTACAAGGTGCTAAAATAAGAGCATTATACCAAGTATTCTGTCCGTGTAGGTGGTAGCATAACAATGACAGTTCTTACAATAGAAACTTATGTTTGACAAAAGGAAAGGGTGAACTTCGTCGAGGCGTGTGAAGGAAAATAAAAGAGGAAAATAATGGAGACAAATCACACCAAACGACTTTTTATGACATAAATGCCGAAAATAAAGTATTAGTTTACCAAACTGTATGTATCTGTGTTGTATGCATTAGATAGTGGTAATGGTAAGAAAAAATAATTCTCCATTGAAAAATATACTTCGTTTATAATACCTATTTCCATTATAATTATTATCAAAAACTTCTTATAAATCTATTGAAAAAGCCATAGGTATATTGCAGCACATTTAACGTTAATATTCCAAAATATATGTATCAAGATCCAAGGAAGGCAGAAATATAACAGTACCCATTCAACTTAATCATAATGAGTTCTATAAAAGTGTAAAATATTGCAATAAATCTGATCTATTCTACCCATCGAGTGACGTCATGACAGAATCATAAGGTAGTTAGAGATAACTTCGCGTTATTGTAGATTTTGTTAACTAATTCATGTATCCCTCGGTAATAGTAGGTACCCTTTCCTGTACATCTGACAACGTGCCTACAAAATTTCATGAGGATCGCATGAGTAGTTATGGAATGAAACCATAATAAACAACCAACAATTCGCATTTATAATATTAGTTAGTATAATAAAGATGACAGAACAGGCCGAACAGAAATATATTATTATCGTTTTAATTTGGTACCACAGTATATCAAAAATACAATTAGATATTTACGAAGAGTATTTAATGTTAAATTGTATTTGTTACAGTTTATTATTATCGCGATGTAAACAATGAGGTATGTACAGACAATTATGGTAAAGTCTGGTAAAGGTGTCGCTAGGGAGCCGAGTCACTACATGTGTAAGCGACGCGTATAATATATGATTCAGGGCTAGCGAACAGGACTTGTGACTTGCTTTACGTGAACATTGTCTATCGAGAACAATTCACAATTTAGAACCCAGTATTCAGAAATCGAACTCAACTTGCAATTTTTTTTTTAAATATATGATAAATATTTCTAACTTAAGTGATCGATTAGTTCTTCCTTCTACTTTCTTAGGCTTACAGAACTTTATTCTATGGAGACCATACAGTCCACTTGTAATTAGATATAGGTTACAATATTATATAATTTTTTTACCTCTGGGGGCGTTTACACATATTTTTTTAGATATGCTTTGAATTCCGACACAAAAGTTAGAGGACACAAAAGAGCGTAAGAGTAGCATACTCTTATGCTCTCTTATATATACATACACTCTTTAACATTTCAAACTGTAATACAAAATTTTACTTCAAGTTTGGAAATGTATTATACAACGTTTTACTTCTATGGATAAGTATGGAATTCTAAGTGAATTTATACAATTCTGAATCATTATCAATAGGAATGATGTTAATTATATCCACTACTAGATATAGGCCACTCCAAAGGATTTCCACGAGGAGTGGTCTTACTCCGGCTTCATCCAAAGTTCCGTACCGTTTTAGCCATGCCGTCGCCGCGTCGTCGGTTCGTTTACAAAAGCTTTCAACTTTCATGTACAGGATTTTTACTACATAAAATGGTATAAATGGAAAAAAGTGTGTTTGCTAGTTTATCCTTTCTTGAGGTAGCAATGGATCACACGAGGCTTTGCATCTAATGGCATTAATTTTTTGGGATATATTATCAGGATATTTTTCTTTAAAGAAAATTATCTTCGTTTTAAATTTCAGATTACAAATCAAAAAGTCAATAAGTAATGTTTACGTAGATACACTGAAAACAAATTCATGTTTCAACTAGGTTCTTTATTATCACATACATCGGAAATCATATCTTAAACTCTTGACAGTGTTACTTCTTATAGTTTTTTTTTTTTATGGGATAGGAGGCAAACGAGCAGACGTGTCACTTGATAGTAATTGACTACCGCCGCCCATGGGCGCCTGCAACTCAAGAGTCACAAGTGCGTTGCGGGCCTTTAAGATGAAAGTAGGGGTTGTTGTTTATCATACAATGTAGAAAATGTACATAAACTTGCGAATTTTGTTCTGCGAGATACTCAGAGATAATGACATACCATTTGTTGCTGTTCTTACATACCTCATGTGATGAACTTGTTCTACAAGGCCGTTAAAAAAAAATTAAGTACCTTTTTTTAGTGTATACGAACGACACGGCCGCTGCCCAAGGGCTATGCCAATGAGCACTTGCAACTCAAGAGTCACAAGTGCTTCGCCAGCCTTTACGGTCTGAGTAGGGGAAAGGGGGGGGGGGGAGAGGGAAGCGTTAGGGCCTCCGGTAACCTCACTCAGTCGGCGAAACACGACATAAACATGGCTTCGCTGCCCGCTGCCGGATTTCTGTGAGGCCGTGGTGCTCCAGTCGAGCCGGCTCATATGTGCCGAAGCATGACTCTCCCACGATTATCTACTATTTATAAATTTTTATTTTTATCTAGCTTTTACCTACGTTCGACTCACGTTAAGTACTGGTAATCTTATTTTTTTATTTAAATCTCTAATTGAGAACCAACAAACGACTTCACCCAAAACGAAAAAAATAAAAACATTTTTTAGTTTGTACCCTATTTTTAACCAATTTCAAAAAAAGGAGGAAGTGCTATGTTAAGTTGTATGTATTTTATGAACCGATTTTGAAAATTCTTTTTTGTTTGAACGAGTATGCTCCCAAATATAGTCCCATTAACTAAGTCAGGATCTGATGACGAAACCACCGGTAAACGAGGGAAATGCTCAGAAATTAAAGTCACATATGTTTTTGTTGATTTTTCTTGAAACTAAGCAATATTAACGTTGAAAATATTGAATGTTCTGGTAGCTGCAATATAGAAAAAAAGAAAGCCGATGTTTGCGTTGCCTCGTAGTTTTACTCAGACGTTCACAAATAATATCAAACCGTTGTCTGCGTTGCTGCAGAGGTTTGCTACTCAGACGTCCGAGTAACATCGATTCGATGTCCGCGTTGCTCCGGAGTTTCGTTACTCAAACGATCACGAAGCTGAAGTTCGCGTTGTTCTACAGTCTCATTATTATTTAACGGTCATGAATGACATTGAGTCGATGTTTTTGCGCTGTGTGGTTTCTTCATTTAATCATTTCCGAATAACATCTAGGCGATACTGGTGCTGTTCAGTCGATTCTTGCGCTAATAAAGAACGTACGGTTCATAGCTTATTCTGGTAAAGTTAATTTAATCTAACTTAAAGTTCTAGCTACTGTGCTACGGCATTTCGATTACTTATGTTACAGTAAGTGGTATTGTAAATACCGTACCTATGCAGTACGTACGTTCTACCTAACACTAAAAATAAACAAACTCATAAATAAAAAATAAACCGACTTAAAAAAACAACAACAAAGCACCAAAAGGTAAAAAAAATACTGATTAAAAACGTAATTGAAAAGACTAGAATACGCGTGAGAATTAAAAATAAAATAGGTAATATTATAAACGCATTAGGTAACGTGATCTGTTTGAAGTCGGTGATATACGGAACTTTCTCCACGCGAGAATCTTTAAAACTCGCACTTGGTCGTTTTTGTTTATATAAGACCCAAGAGTTTTAAATGGCATTTATAGTAAATTATTCAGGATTAGTAGCACGAATGCAACTGAATACTAGATACAAACGACATTTTGATATTCTAGGCAAGCTCTTATTTCTTCGGGCTTACCCTGAGCCGGGCTTCTTCGCCTTATTGCTTTCTGCCAATGTTCGTACAAGGTGTGAGTTGCTCACGTTTTGGCTACCTTGTTTCCCTACGTTTAACATTTGGTGGACAATCCTCCCACATTGTCGCCGTTTCTATGTTGGTCGGCTCGAAATCGTGTAAAGCAACGAACAGGTATAGAAAGGTCTCCTGAGGTTATTTAAACTTTTTAACGAAAACGACAAGAACTCTAATAGATTAGTAATAGAAACGATACGTTAGGATATGTACGGAAGGCGGTACCCAGTTCATCTTTGAGTCTTATTTTTTTATTAGTTTTACGTAATTTACCAGAAAAAGGTCCAAAGGAATCCTACTTTTAAAAGCACTCCATAAAGAGTAATGTAATGTATTCTTACCTCTACTCTGCATATGATAAGAAAATGGTTTAAAAGCACACTAAAAGTAATATTTAGGCCAGCCACAGTACACATCAGTGTACAATACAGAAAACCATACTTAATAGGTGTATATTATATTGGATGGTACTTCTATGAGTCCTATCTTCTAGAGAGACATCCTCGGATCTTCTGTGGTTTAGCAAGTAAGGCGACGTGTTAAACTAATTTTCTACGTAAGTAAGCCTCTGATGTTGGTGACACGTATATTTTTAGGAATCTAAACTCCGACATAATCATTTCGCCGTGTTTCGTTTCGGAAAAAAGTAAAAACTAAGTACATTATTGTATATCGACCAAACAAAGTCAGGTCTATTCCAATTCAAATTTTGTCACGACTTTACATTATTAATATTAATAATGTGAATATGTTACACCAAACTCAAAAATATGAATGAATATTTCGGTGAAGTAGCGCATATGCGTCCATATATAATTTTAAAAATAATAAAAATGTCGGAGCTGAATGCCCCGGTGGTAGCCCTTAGAATAACAGAAAGAAGCCGCTTGCCTTTCCATTGAATCAAATTCATATATTTTGAGATTCAGTCGCCAATTTCATTTGTACAGATAGCAAAAAAGTTTATATGAAACATCTATTTTGATATATGGGGTTAATGCTTAATTAGGGTTCTAAGTATGTTGTTTTTATTATTCTAGTCAATGCAATATGGAACATAGGTTTAAACCTTTGTTCCATTAAGGTAGAACTAATGTCAAGAGTTTATTTCTTCGAAATGTAAAAAGCAAATTGTTAATAGGTATCTAACTTCTCTAAATATAATCTCCAATATAGTATACCAATTCACAATATTTAGGTACCCCGTTGAGGACACTGTCATTGCCATAATAGGCAATGACACATATTGTTCTGACGGTACATTCTGCCGATTGTTTTATTGGATTATGCGGCGAGGCCGCGAAGCAGCTATAACTATTCAGTGTTGTCTTTTGTGTTATGGAAAAACTTGTTCTTGAACCCATGTAGTGTGAAAGTCTTGTTTATTTGTGCAGTTTAATGTTACATATGTACACATATTATCGTATGCGCGGCTCGGCTGTCAGCGCTGCGACCGCGCCGCACCGCGCCGCTCGACATCGCGCACACGCCGTACTTCGCCTCGGCGCGGCGGCTGTTAGCGCGCACAATGGAAACCTCACACAACTCCTTCAATAATTACTACTGCTTTCAATTCACACTTTTTACTTTCAGCTCTTAGGTACGTACAGCCAATTTGAAATACATTGTATCTTCGTTTCATACTTCTTGTGTAAGTGTAGTAGAATAATTTAACACATCTCTAAGAATTTCCCCTATTGCATTTGTAGTCCTTAAATATTACATTCCCAACTGTGTGTTAGGTTAAATAACGTGTTAGTCTAAGAGAAGCCACGTATTAGCCTATTTGGCTAACACGTGGTTTCTCTTTATCTAATCTTAATAAAAACCTTGATGCTATGTTTATTTAGAACAAAATGCTCTTAATACGTGCTTGTGTGTATGGGTGTGGGTTATGTTTTAGTTGGTTATGATGATCATTATATGGTGGTGATTACGATGTTGGTATAAACGTTATTATTTAATTGCTAAGTGAGCGGAACCCTGCGAATCCTTTCTCAGTCGGTCGACGACTAATGTTTATTTGGACATATTTATGGCTATAGTTCCGCTTTTTGTGCAGATGGAAATATGTGTGGCGGATCGCACGTCTGCGTGAGATTTCGGACACCTCACCGCTTACTAAATTTAATATCGTCGGCTTTTACGCCGACGACGAACCAAAAAAGAAACTATGAAATCGCCATTGTGTCGGCGACACGAACGGCAGTTCGCGCCTACCGGGCCCACTCATGAAAATTATTTTGTTTTTATCTCAAAATGTATGTTTATGATAACACCTGTTTCGCTGATGCCTCCGCGATCGGTGTCAGTCGAAGCTTGTCTCGATTTTTTGCCAATTTAAAGACTATAAAGACGCCCGCATCGCCAGCTAATTTAACCACTGTTCAGCGAATTACGCATTCGTTTGCTCTTCTTTAGGAGACCGGAGGATCCCTGCTTTGCACGTTTATGTTAATTAAATATTTAGTCAATATTACCTATATTTAATCAACCATTTTACGATTATTATTCCTGTCTGTGCCAACCCAGGCTGATATCCGGGGATCAGTAAAGGGAAAAATATTAAGATGAAAGATAATTCACATTTATTAACAAATCAATCGTATAAATCTAAGTTTACGTCAACTATAATGATGCGGTTGTCAAAGGCCAGCCGCCGCGGCCACGGTCCAGCTTTTTGCATAATTACGTCGATGGAATTCCGTCCCTTTAATATGATAACAAAGAAAGATGACCGACTATATGATTGTTTAAATTTATAGCTGACCTCAGGACTCCTCAGTAAACGATGTTCCCCGCTGATTGTGAGAACGATGTCTTAAAGGTATCTCTTATTATTTTCTTGCGACAGTTTGTTTGTTCTAATTAATAAAAGTATAGTTATATAGTAGTATAGTACAGACCTACGACGTTGATTGAAAGTTGTTGAAAGTCTCACAATTCCCTCTTACTTTTGAAGAAACCATATAAGGTTTTATTATTAACTTGGAGGTAATCGTGGAACTTGTAAAGAGCACAGACATATATTAGGTCTGCGAGAACAAATATGTCTATTGCCTTGTTCGAATTGATAAACAACATGAAATCAAAGATAGTGAAACCCTTCTAAGTGTAAGCTTGCGAGTTATATATTTTCGTAACGTAATCCATAAGAAACCACTACAATAATAGTACATTTCTCTTGACAATGTTCCTTTGAATAAAGAGAGTTAAGGCGAACAGATACAATGTCGAAGATTTGTTTATTCAGTGCTAAGAGGCTAGCATTGCGTGATTACCTCTTCTCTCCGACCCTTTGAAAAATAGACTTTCTTGCGTAGAAATATAAGAAGAAATTTGCAGTGTTGCAATAGGAACTCTGTATCTATGTGATGATAGCACGCGGCTCGCGGCCGCTCTTACGGGGTTAAATTAGTACGTACTCAAATGTCATCGTTCACTATGATATCGCAATCAAAATTGACATGGGAAATATGCTCATTTGTGACTGAGGGTACGCAGCTGATGTCAATAAATTTTACAGTGAATTACGTACAACTGCTCCACTAGATACTGACGTTGCATAATTTAATCATATTTTTGAAACTTGTGCTACTACCGTTACTGCGCATGCGCCCGTATACGTAGGTTATGGGTGAGTGGTATTTAAAATTAATTACGGTACTAGTTAGCATATACTTACTATTAAGTACCACACTTAATTTTAAATACCGCTATAGCTCGATACTCGTAAATGAATATGTAGAATAAAAAGTGGTCTGTACATGTCATAACTAGAAAAGCTAAAGCATACGAACAGGTAGCTCTGAGTATGCAGTGTCTGGGTGTGCATGCGGGATGTGAACGGTGCGCTCAGTGCCACCTTCCTGTTTTAATAGTTAAGTTTTTATACACTACAACGAGTTGCATTCCTTTGACAGAGTAGTTCAAATATTTACAGTAAATGATCAACAACAGTTAAGTTGTAAAATATTTTATCAATTACAATAGCTTCGTACCTTACTGGAGCTTTCTCCTACCTTCCTTTAGTAACTAAGTTGAATGTTTGGGCCACAATTTCTAATTATTCATTGCACTCAATCAACTCAAACACAAACCCATGAAGGGTTACTGTTTTGTTTCTTTAACGATTGTATCAGCAGGAAACAAGTAAAATAAGAATTTAGATACACATACGATAATGGGACGTAGTTATATAATTTTTATGCCACGAGATCTGAATAAGCGAACTCTCAGAGCGCTTATCGTTGTATTCTTTTTTACTTTCCTTATAAAATTGACATCCAAATCAGATTAATCCAATCAATGGAAATTTATGACGCACCCGAGAGCGAGCGAGCTTCGCACCACTAAGAGATCTGTGCACGGTTTTACTAATCAGTACCCAACCAACTAACTATAACCTACCTGCTCTTCCCACCGTGTCTTCATCATGCTCCCAACATTCTGAGAAGTACAACCTATTACAAATGCATGCATAAGTACGTACAATCTATACTGTTCAACACATGTGATACTAACTGGATCAATAAGCTTATGATAAAAAATCATTAAGTACTAATGCCGATGGGATTGTCAGCAGCATGTTCAGTTTAAATATTATTCGAAAATTTGCCAACGTCTTCCAAAATCACACAATGTGTGTTTTTGCGGCAATTACAGAGACGTGCAGAGCGGTCGCCTTCTTTGCAAACATGCCTTTGATTTATATGTCTGCTTTCGGCTACGGGATGAGAGTAAAATATGAGACGACCCATCAAATATTCAGCCTTTTTGGGACCGGGGAGCGACTCTTAATGCTCATTATAATAAAAATGCGATAGTTCATACTGGAATATATAACTTACATGTTTCCTACGTTGGTATGTCAGTGCCATTTTGGAGGTTAGCTATACTTTATATTTATGTAGATTGAACGGTTTTGGTCCTAATTAGAAAGTTAATAGTCAATAGCCGCAGTTTAAGTTAACAGTTAACAGTTCAGTCCATATAACTCAAATGTTCAATAAATTTGTACTTGATTTAAAATGGCAAAGATTGGTAGTGAAACATTTTTCTAGCTTGTCATCGCATAAGTTTTCCACACAAGTAACTATTTCTCCTAAATTACCAAATATGAACGCAAAACTCTAGATGCTTCTGAATTTTGTCTACTTATCAAATATAGATATAATTTACGTCGACATTTCTTAAAGTATCAAGACCATTTCGTCTGCGGGAGACAAGTTAGTTATATTTCATCAGGACTTGTTGTCACATGATCCGCGGGGAGATTCATCTTTAATTGGGTGAACTGGGCCAAGTCGTTCCCTTACATTGTGAACCTTTATTAGGAGCCAGAAAGGCTGGAAATATTATACCTACCTGTACGAAATTCGTGATTCTGATTATACTTCAGCTTTATAACTATGGTGTGTTACAATGTACGTAGAAATTACAGTGTTCTACTTTACAGGCGACTAATGAAACATGGGCCTCAAATATGGGCCTCTTTTAGAAAACAATACCTAACCAGCGTAAAGCTTTCTTTCGTTTAAAACATTATAATTATTTTTAGATGTATGTCCTATCTTCTAAAAATACAGGTAGCTAAATACAGTTTTCAAGTGATGAAGCTTTGTGAGAAGAAAAAACATTTATTATTAAAATAAAAATCTTAATTAAGTCAAGAAAAAATAGTATAGGTTTTTAAATTTAAAGTCAAACCAGTATTTTCATCGAGCGCTCAACGTCAGAAGCTACATACACTTATGCAAATGTTGAGTATTGCTGTTACTCAAAGTTATTACGCTAAATAATACAGTTTGTGCAAAAAAATAGATGCCAATGGCAATCGATGGATTTGATCGTAGAGTCTACGAAATATAGGTAATTAAATTTAAATCGTTACATATTTGCGAGCTAATTCAGTTATTAATCGATTTTAATCCAAATTCAGTCTATCGGCCGTGTGGGTGATTAGGGTCAGTAAACCTCGATTGGGAAGAAGCTAGAATTAGCAAAGAGTCTTTGGTGTTATGACATTTTATAAAAACCGATAACCACTTACCCTTAGTCGGCTCGTTTGCTTTAGTGTTGTATAGCTTAATGGTTAAAATATTCTAGATTGTTAGATAAGACCTACGGACAAATGTAATACGTACCCATAGCAGTCTTTAATCGATTTATTAAATTAAACGGCCGTCTAGCCTATTCTGGTGCGGGCCATGGTCATAACATGTTGACTGTCATCGATGTATCGTGACGTTTAATTAAAATTAATATTTATGGTCTTCATAGAACACATAAATAAAAGACTGACATTTTTCAACTTGATGTGACGTTGTCTCAATAAATCATGACAAGTTATGTAAAGTTCAACATCAATACAGAATTATTTATGTACCTTACAAAAGTGAGGTTATCGGAATTTAAAATGTATTTAGTTGCAAGGATTTCTTTTTTATTCAATTCAGAAAGTACCTTCAAGCAAGTTAATACAATTTATTTGCCTTCAAGAGTACTGACACTTCAAACTGTTATATTTTTCAGACTTTAAATATTATGTACCTACATATAATGTACTATTCAAACTATTCATACCTACTATTGTTATAAGCACATTTGTTGATAGCGTTTATAGACAGGTAACGGTTTACCATCAGGTGGAACATATGAATGATTTTATGAATGGTCCATTAAGTTTACGAACTTCAAAATGGAATTAGATTCCTTGTGTATTTCGGCATCTTCGCTCTTTGTGAACCCATTTTAACGATTCCTTTCTCATAAGACTATGTCTCAAGGTCGGTCCTTTAGTTATTTGAAAAGAAAACCTCTTTCATGAGTGGTAAAATAGGTTAGGAAATTTCTCACACTTTGTGTATAGAAATTTGTTTAGGGAGAGATTTTTCACTACACAAAGTATTTTTTTGTACTTTTAATTACTTATACCTGCAGATTTATAAGAGAACTAAGTGGTTTTTTTTTTACTATAATGACCATATAAATTTTGGCTAGCAAAAAATTGCATTTATCGCATAGGAAGGCTCCAACATATACAATCTCTGTCTATTAACAGTAAAGTTCTATAACTAACAGGTTCTGTAACTTCCCATTATAGAACGAAGCTATTCATCGTTGGATGGAAAATTTACTGTGAAAAATTAATTGATACCAAATCGAGAAAGGACTGGTGGCCAAGCCGAGACGCTCTAAGTACACGGTGTTACTCAGTGGGCTATCATCCACTTGTACTGGTTTTTATCTAACCACTATTACATCATTTAAATGCCCATTTTAAAGAAGAGGCTCGCAATACAGCTAACAAAAACATCATTTTCTAAAACGGGGATACGAAGATTCCTTTAGTGATATCTAAAAATATAACGGTGAGAAGCACTTTGTGAGGCCAGCCACTTTTCTAACAGAAATGCTTACGAAGTCATTATACATATAATGACAATAAACTACCAATCGGATGTAAACAGCTCGAATAACGGGAAAGGGAAGCCTAGTAGGTCTAAATATTGCATTTATTGCACATCTAAATAAAAACTTAAATAAATAAGGAATGCAATTTCGATTACTGAACCCCGAAGAAGTTAATACACGCACACAGAGGAGCGTGCGCAAAACGTCAAAGATTCTTAACTAGGACGAGTTAAACGTATGACGGTTGTAAATTTCATGTCGCTTATTCAATTAAGAGTCGTGGATTGAATGACATAAAACTTCTGAGATAGTGCAATAAAATACTTGGCAATTACGGGTCAGCAAGCAGAGGCTCAGTGCCTGCGGCTTGCCGCACACGCCACGCCAACTGACACCGAGTTTACTTATTCGCCGCCAGAACAGCCATTGTGATTTTGAATCTTCACTTACAAAAATGTACGACTGCCTACACACACGGTTCCTAAAAATGCTCATCTTGAAATAAAGAGAATTGGATTACTCGTGAGCTTCAGAACGTGCATATAAGCCTAAGTTTAGAAGACATTAAGATAATCTAACAATATAATATGTTGAGTTGATTGTATGGGTGATTGAAATAAATAAATAGGAATGTTTCAAAGAGAAAGTGAATTTATTCTTAAAGTGCTTATTAAATAATATAATTAACAGACAACGTCATGCTTAGTTCCAGTATTATCATTTGCACAAGGGACCATGTAAATCTATATCAATATTAATAAAAGCGAAAGGATACCCACTTGCTCATCTAATGACTAATCACAAAATCTGGAAAACTACTTGATCCTTGAAGATGAAATGTGGCAAGGAGGTAATTTATGAGTAGGAGACGTCAGCTAAGAACGGATTTTACGACAGGGCTGGGTTAAGAAGGTCTAAGAGCTCTCGCAAATTCATATGAACGACATTGGTTTTTGTACTAGAGACCTGAAATTTGGCAGGTAGGTAGCGTTCTAACCTTAGAACAGATTGTGAAACAGAGCCGGATTAAGGAGTCAAAGAGCTCTCGAAATTTTATATGAAAGTCCTTGGTCAACAGATATACTTCTTTCTTTTGAGTTTTAGTTTAATTTTTTAAAACAAAAAACAGGTTACGGATAGGAGAATTCAGCTATATTGCTAAGAACCGCTATATTGCCTTAGACCTACTGCAGAACCTTCGCTGTTTTTTATGTCGATGCGTTAACGCTTTGCTATTTTAGTATCTAACAGTTAAATGTTCCCATATCTAATAGTGAACATATTCACAAAACAAATAAACTTCTTCACAGGGACGGTTTATGGTGGTCAAAAGAAATTTGTTTCCTTCGAGTATTCTGTTGTGTTTTTGTCACTGCATTTACATTTTGCTGTTCCAGTATCTAATAGTTACATGTTTTCATATCTAGTAGTGAACATATACATAGATAGATAACACACCATTCTTACAGTAGTCATACAAACATGTGTCAGACAGATAATGTACAAAGGGCGGCCTTATTGCTAAATGCAATGTCTTCCAGGCAACCTCACAAAACAACCAACTTTAAATCCTCTACAACTTGACTGCCAAAATTTACGAATGCCATTAAATAACCAAATCTTTTCCAAATGTATTTTAAAACATGTTGTAAAATTAAGGGTTTTATGTTAGTAAGTATTTTAGGCATATGAAATCGCGGGTAACCTCTAGTTATCTATAAAACTGCAGGATAGGAGCAGATTTGCGGAAGAATGCAATGGCGATTCTCGCTCCCCCGATCATGGGCAAGCAGTGGAACACCGGGGTGGTTTTTAGTCGGTAAGAGTCTGACAGAACCCAAGGGCGGAGGACATCCAAGAGGATCTTCCACCTCGTCATCAAAAAATAAAAAGGATAGGAGCAGATGTAAAGTAAGAAAAATGAACAATAATTCAAAGGAGATGGTAGATTTATGATTTAATTTGTATAATCTTTGATTTTATTATATTTATTAGTTCTTTGGTTGTCAATAACATTATTTGTGATTATTATTTATGGTATGGGGGTTTAGATAACTAAAAAAAAATGCTAAATAGTATTATAAATGTGAATGTTATTTTACTTGTTTGTTTGTTACCCTGAACCGATCATCATGATATTTAGCATATACCTTGTCTGAGGTACAGTAAAGGACATTTTCGAACCTTTGGATAAAGACCTTTTACCCAGAAAATATTACTGTTCCTGACTCATTCCTTAAATCTACATTAACGAGAGCGAAGTTGCAGGCAAAAGGCAGTTATTGTTATATAAATGACCCAAACTCTTGAAATGATGTACAAATGGTAATTTTTTGATAATTTCACGAGCATCCTTGACTATTTAGTCATAAATCCCTAAAACTTGACCCATTGTATGGAAATCTCTACAAAATAATAATCATTAAATTTGAGACATGTATACGCTCATCAAATTGACGTTAAGTTATGATGATTCTCGGTATCAGCAAAAAATGTCAGTTGAGTCTCATTATTAAGTTTAATTATGACAGTTCACCATATATGAATGGTTTACTTAAGCGCGTCTCGGCCAGTGGACTTAAAAAAAGTCATTCGTCCCATAACAGTTCTCCTATAGAGAGCAACTTGACAGCTAATAAAAAGCTTTATAGTACATTATCTTAGACACACTGATGTCAACGACTTTAAAAAAAAATGTAAGTTTTAAAAATAATTCAGCGTATTTGACATTCATAATACCGTAGTTAAGAAGAGATGCCTCCTATAATGCTCTTAGGTGAATTGTTCTTATTATGGAGGGCTTGCATATATTATCGCATTACTTGTAGTTTTTTATTGATTCTTATCTCCAAACGCAAGGGCCTGAGCGGCTTGGAGACCATGTTTAATTGCAGCTATTAGAACAGATGGCTTATTCATTTGTAGAGCAGTCGGTCGTTGCGCTCATGTCGTAAACTGGCGATTTGTTCCCGTTCTGATGTTATTGTAGCGTTTTGTCTATGTTCCGCCATTTTATTGAGCCTTTTTGTTGTCTCTGTGCTAAACTTCTAAACTACATACGTCAAGCTTTATGTTTTTGTATTGGATCTCTTAATCAAATCGTATTTGATTGAAGATTAAATGTATTAGCAGTTTTAGGAATTGAAAAATGTAGTAAGTATTATTAGTAGTGTTTCCTATTTAGTTTTTTTTTAATATCTAAATTAACTTTTCTATAGGTGAACTCCATGCAAATTTCTTTCCGAATTCCTGAAATACCAGGTAGGGTCTTCAAGTTATTTACACTTCAAGTTATTTATACTTACGTACATGCCGATTTAAATAATTGCTAGGTATGTTCCCTTCCTCTTCATAGTATAATATCATAGTAGGCATAATTGTAGTAGTTATAATATGTATGCCTGTTACTTTTTCACGACTAAACCTCTTATCTTATCGAAATGAACTTTGATAAAAATATCAACATTCCCTAAAGTAATAGAAGTCTTCTATTTTCGAGAAAGCAAGAAATATGTACTTACCAAATAAAATATGTACCTAATTGTTGAATACCCTATGTTAAAGTTGCACAAAAAAAGGATGTAAGATCTTACCGTCAGGAAACTGCAAATACTATGTAACATAAGACATAACATTTAATTGTTTACTTTTCTTTCCGTCGAAGTATGTTGTTAGATCTCTGACGTATGTGGCAATCGGCCTTTGTGGCTAAAACTGCGTGACCTGATTGGCTTAGTCATTTCAGTACGGAACGAATTTTTCAGTTTGAAAGCGTTATCCTGAGCACTCTCGCTTTATCACTTTTATTTATTTAATAGCCTTAGGTTGACTGTTTTAAAAAGCCTATGATAAGTCCGCCTATGTGCAATATGTATCAACGTTAAATAAATAACGGAATAGAGTAAAATATTAATGTGATTAATGTCTTAAGGCAACAAACAAGAAAGTTGTATTTCCTAGTAAAGTTTAGTTCTGCCGCCAGATATCGCCGAATTATAAGTTCTCCTGATCTTGACCTAAAGTGAGTCAAAAAATATTTTCAAAGTTTACACATTTATAATTTAGAAATACTAAGATACCAATAGTTTTGTAACAAAACAAATGAAGATGTATGATCATCAAATAAATATAAATAAAACTTAGACTATATATACGTAAGCAGGGTGGCGCAGTGGGATTACATTTCATTTGGAGGTCGGTGACGACAGTAAACATCGTTGTTCAAAACAAGGCAATTAGCATGTTCATTGTTGATCAAATAGATAACAACATATAACAGTCACACCTTGTCAACAGACACGATAAAGAATGTACCTGCTTGTACAGCTATAGCAGTAAGTGTTTATACCGTTGCGTGAACGACATTCAATAACAAATTATCATCCGCTTTTAATGCAAGAAAATGTAATAAAAAGATACAGAAGAAGATATAGAAATCAATACAAACTATTTTTATCTAATAAATATTTAGGTACCTTATGTTTTAGGTATGTTTAAATTACACAAAAACCACTTTATAAGGCTGTATTCATACATATGTACACGAACATTCTCCACAACTCATGAGTGCAGGTTGTCATCATTATCCTACATTTAAATGTCAAAACGTACATAATAAGTGTTGTATTTTGCATGAACATGTCCTCCAACTATTTGAATTAAATTTTACTTACGTGAGTGGTAAAAATAAATAAACGCGAATGAAGCTATGATACGAGGCGGGTTGCGAGTTATTGGTCCCCGTGCGCCGCGGCGGTCGTTCAATTTCTCTAATTAATTAACGATCCCTTAGATAACACACGCTGACAACCTTATTTGTGGCGAACAAATCTTTCAAACATAAATTTTAGTGTACACGCTCTAAACTTGTAAACTCTATGCACGTCTAGGTATCTACATGTACGAGGCCCGTAAAAGATAAATTTATTATCCTACCAGGTAAGTAGCCCCAGCGGACTGTTACCGATATTCTAACAAATTATATCACACAATCACGGAAACATATCGTCTTGAATCGCATATTATAGAGATGTCTAAACTTAGATAATGCTAATCCACATTCTACAATGTTTCTTACGTATTGGTACCATTGTATCCGCGATTAGAAAAGTGCGTAATTGTATATTCAACGGGCGTGTACCAGAGCGTTCTCGCACTAAATATTCGTGAAAGATTCACCCAACAATTTGCATTTGTCACATAAATAAAAGAAGCAAACGGCCTCATTAGACGACAGCATGGCTGCGCGACACCGCGCCGTGCCGCGCCGTTGCCGTGCACGCCTCGCGTCGTACCCTGCTGCGGCTACCGTGTCCCAATCCTCACAAATAACGAGTATTTGAAATTTCCACATAATTGCTCAGGCAACTCTGATTATTTTATTCATTCTTTTCCTTGAGGTTAGAAGGGTTAGCACGACTTAATACTTAGAAGATGCACTGAGAAATCTGATGAGGGGTGTAAAAGATTTCGTTAAACCATTACAAACATTTTTTTAACGATATCTTTTATCTTCTAAACTTTAGTTCGAGTTAAGTAACAAAGGACACAACGTTAAAAATCAATTAGGGTGTATAATTTATTAAAGCCTTGCACTGTCCAAGGTGAAGCAACCTGGGCCTGTGTGTGGATAACTCACTATCGGTAGAGACATAAGCATCGGTCAATTTGTTAACCACTCGCACCTATCCTTTATGAACATTTTTTGTTCTCCTATATATTTCACTAGCAACAAAGTTATGAGGTTTTTAGTGAGGTATGCTTTTATTGCAGTAATTAAGATATGAAGTTATATTAGTGCTTTTAACGTGGCCGAGATTTATCCGAACCATCCATTTTTTATGTTTAATATTGTTCATAACTTTTCTGTCTCGGATTGTTTTACTTTTATCTAGAAATTTAATTACACCTGTAGAAAATTTATGACCCAAGTTTTTATTATGATCTTAATGTAATATGTTGAAAATGTCGACCCAAAGATAAGCTTAGGCAAAAAAGTAAAAGCAACAGTCACGCACGAAGTGTTTAGCTAGGTGAGCATACAAATACATATAAGACGGTGAGAAAATGCGAAAGTTATTCCAATTTCCACATACTTGGTCGTACCCACTACAAGTCATTGCGACGGTCAGTGGATCCCTTCTCATTGTCACAAACATGTCACAACTAAATTCGTGACATTAAACTACGCCGCCTGTTCTTATCAGAATGCAAAGGATGATATTATCGACAGCGGGCAGCATAAATCTGAAACACGGTTACCATATTATCACGACTCACTTTACGACCTTGGGAACGGCTGATTGCGGACATGACCTGCAGAGAGCTTCTATCAACCAGGGTTTGGTCAACTCATCACTGAATAGAAATGAGCTTATAGATTTCTACATCTATTACTACTAGGTAACGGTGGCTATTCATATGACATCAGATAGGCTACATTAAAGAAGGTGAACAACGGATAATGCGTTTATTTGTTGGCATCTATCTTCAGATTTTATCTTTTCGACCTAATCTCTTTAGTCAGAAGTTTGGATGTTTATTCTGGTCGTAAGTGAATTATGGTAAATAAATAATATAAATCCAACATTAACACAGAACAAAAATAAAAATGTCAATGACAATAATATTATCTGAGCTCACATTTGCCTGTTACACTAAAAATATTCTCATGATAATAAAATATTCTTCGAGTCTGTGATTGAACATACGCATCCAGAATAAAAAATATGGTAGTTATTATTTCTCATAGCTGTTGATATATCATTGCTTAAATAACTCTACATGTAACGAACTAATAAAATATTCTATAAACATTGTGATCGACGCGCAATACAGACGCCGATCGACGGTTCTGCGAAGTCGTTTGGAAAGCAGGCTGTGATTTGCAAGGTCACGCGTATAACACGGATGTTCCCGATATTGAAATGTACAGACGTACTTTATTCACCTACATATAAACATTTGCAAATTGAAAAGATCCGAGACATACACTCATCTCTTTATTAAAATAAACCTTATTCGACGTGCGGAAGCTATCGTTTCGTTCGGTGAAAAGTGGCCGCTCCAACGTTGCCCAATGCGACAGTAGTATGAGAATCAAATACTCATATTGAATACGAAACAGACGAACGGTACGACACTTCGTATGGTAAATTCCGTATTGCGAATTATTAAATTATTTATGCCGCATATCGCGGTGCGCCGACTACCGATCGCTGAACCACAATATCGGGAATCCCTGTTCGCTACTAATGCAATAATTTGGCGTATTTTGCAATCGCGTATTGAATATTGAATAGTTGGTAAATAGTTTATGTTCTGAACGTGGATTTCAGAGTACGTGATCCGGCGCGTCGACTCGTTGTGAAATTGCACGACACACGGATAACATAGGTTAACAAGTGGTCGTTTCGAATAAAATTTTATTTTCTGGTTGCGTTAGATTTATAACAGACGCCGTGAATTTCTTGATCTATATATGTATCTGTGAGTTACGGCACTCGGTGTAACTCGGGTGCTCCTACACTACCCAAGCGGGCCGGACCCAGCCCACGAAGGACGATAAAGTGCACGATGTCGAATCGCTATAACATTATTATTTTAGTGTTGAAACAGCTATTATAAGTTTATTGCGAACAAGCACGACATGCGGATGCGACCCACGAATCATGTCAAACCGTGTTTATAGTTCGTTAATGTGAATCATATCAACGCTAAAATTGTTTGTAAAGGTGATCATAGACCTGTGTCACGAAAATGCAATTTAACAAAATTGCAATTCTGTACATTTAACCACAAATACTTGAATAAACAATAACCTAAAAAAACGTACACGTACTTTAAAAAGTGTGTATTATTTCCGAAATAACCTGCTTAGGAAGAACTTATTTCTTATACCTTGTTATATCAACAATTTATATATACAACAGGACCTCATACACCATAATATATTTCAATTATATACACTTTCTATTCACTCAAACCTCAATTACACTTAAAAAGTCATTGGATTAAGTCACTGCCGAAATATTTGATTAAAGGTTGAGTTTAGTCGTTATGTCCTTACAAAGATATCGAAGTATATCGCGTGCGTACAATCGCAAACGAAGTAGAAATGATTTAATTTGTTCGCTGAGTAGCGCTGAGGGAGTCGTGGAGTGCTGTACCGCAGTTATAGACCCGTGTTGCTTGCTATCATTTGTCGTGATATTAAAGCCAGAGTATAAGTTATAGGCGGTAGATATATTTGTTGCAAAGAATACATAAATCTTATCTTCGCAGAGAGCTCAGCAGATGCCAATTAGGGATGACTGTACGGATGGCGCAATGCTTTAAGTGGTCACCTTACTACTACGCCGTGCCAAGGGTTCAAATCCCACACGGGGCAAAAAATTCTGTGATCCACAAATATCCCCCGAGTCCCGAGTCTGGATGTTTTTTTGTGTCCGTTGTTTAAATGTTTGTAAAGCCCCTCGCGACACCGGAATATTCCTAATGCAGGAGTTGTCCTTTTTAAGAAGAAAAAATAACTAATAATAATAGTAATAACTTGAGACACCTCGCACACGGCCGTCCGATTCCAAACTAGGCAGAGCCTGTACTATAGTAACCAGACAGCTGATAAACATCTTTATATATTAATAAATACATACATATCATATATATTATTACACCCAGACACAGAACAAATGATCGTGCTCATCACACAATTATTTGTCCTAGGTGGAGTTCGAACCCACGATCTCTGGCTCAGCAAAAGGATCACTAACCGCTAGACCAACAGGCCCGTCAAAAGAAGAAGAATATTCTATAGCTGCCCATGTCAAGATTGGCTTTTACGTATAGGATGTGTAATACCGCGCTTAATAGCGTACAGTGCGACCTTAATGTTGAGACCTCAACCTGGGAGAACTTCGGCGTTTCTGCCGTACATAATATTTATATCAAACATGGCGACTTAGAGGACCCAAAAAGTTTCGATAGGTTTTGAATTTTGATCGTTTGTCTCCTACTTTGATAGGGAAGGAAGGGAACTTATAATATTTTTATGCCAATTTCAAGACATTTTAACTTTACCTGGGTCTCGCCTGGAGCGTGTTTAAATTGGTTATTCTTGTAAATTTTGGTGCTCAGTAGTCACAACAGTGGGAATGTGGGCGGTGTTAGGCGCAATAAAAAAGGAGCTATGCCATGTATGCTTCGATTACGGCACAGCATGCCGTCATGGTGGGGTGCCGTCCACTGAACTAAATTGAGATCTGGAGGTCTCTGAGGTAGGTTGAGTAACAACCTTTGCCCAACGGATATTTAGCCACTATCACTAAAAATATAGTTCTTAGCATAATTTTATGCCAACACCAACCCTATATAAGCATCCACATAAAAATCTAATCGAAACACACGTGGCTATAATTTTATACTTAGAAGAAAAATAAAAACTATATTACATAGTTCAGTTTTGTGATGGTACTATTGTTTATTAGCTGTACGTTGACGCTGCATCGCGTGACCCAGCACCCTAGTGTTGACTTAATGGAGTACTCGTGAACAAATTTAAAACATGCCTTGTTATGACTTACATGATTTATAATTACATTCTGTGATTGTGGAGTGTGAAATGTTCACTACAAAGACGTACCTAAATATCGCTTGCAGTCCATTTTACTGAAATATTACTCCCACTGCGACTTCAAAGCACAATACTGTAAGGATCTCATAGTAACATATTGTGTCCTATCCGTTACGTGATCCATAACGTAAACGCAAAAAGGTTGGATATTCCTAATCGTTATACCTATATGTTTTTTATGACATCGACGACGAAGTTAAGTATACATTGATTGGCCAACTTATGCTTTCCATCATACTGAACTTATAAGGTTCACTAACTTTGTGCTTATTAAAAAGGAGTAATTTACCTATGGACCTATGTTACTTTATATTATAATAGTAGGTAATCAAAAATATAAATAAAAAATCATTTCTGCGATAAAATCAATAGGTACCTACTTTTGATATTGTGGCGACTTCCACATACAGCAACAAGAAACATCTACAACCTACTAATCCTGCATCACGCTATGAGAGTTCTCGCACCGATTAGTATATATACAACTTCCCAACATCAACCGTTGGGCCGCGGCCCGCCAGGCATGATCACCTCGCCTGGTCGGAGGATCCTCCCTTTGTGTTGGAGGGACATACCACCCGTACCTCCACAGTGGTGACCCCGACGTGATTGGAAGCAGCCTTCATGAAGCAGATCAGCAGCATCATCATCGCCACCATCGTATACACTCCTACAGCAATGAGCGGTAATCAAGTCTCAGCCAGCCAGCATCCTCGGCCTCAACAGGGATACCACACGCCTGCAGCGTCCGCTCCAGCCTGGTTACCCCTACGGCCTCATCAGCGTCTAGGCACAGCACACTGCACCTACGGTCCACGTAAGAAGAGCATCTCTCTCCCGTCTACGCAGCAGCCAGCCACTACGCAGCAACCGCCCCGACTCACTGGGGACTTCACCGCAGCACCGCACGTAGCACCGCACGCGGCCCCGACTCACTGGGACCAGCGGACTTCAGCCCCGACTCACTGGGACTAGCGGCATTCAGTTCCGACTCACTGGGACTTGCGGCACTCGGTTCCGACTCACCGGAACAACTCACTACTGGCCCTGGCACGTTCCTAAATAGAGCATAGACAGCTGACTCATCAAGATATCGACCTCCGGTCTTGGAGGGGAGTAATGAGGCGACTTCCACATACAGCAACAAGAAGCATCTACAACCTACTAATCCTGCATCGCGCTATGAGAGTTCTCGCGCCGATTAGTATATATACAACTTCCCAACATCAACCGTTGGGCCGCGGCCCGCCAGGCATGATCACCTCGCCTGGTCGGAGGATGCTCCCTTTGTGTTGGAGGGACATACCACCCGTTCCTCCACAATATAATAATTTGATTAACTTACATTTTTAGTTATAAGATATTTATAGATATATATAGAAATTTTGATTATACATAGATATACCTATGTATTATACATTCAAATTTGATAGTGCCTAAATAATTTCTTTAACATACCTAACATTTCCTATATAATACCTATCTATGTATATTTTAAACAGTCTTAATAACGAGACAAAACTTATTTACGTATTAATGAAATAATCAAATTTTAATATCCCATGGTAACGTTTCTACATTCTACATAAAATATTATTGTTTAAAAAATTACATAGGCAGAATAAAGAATGAAAATAAATCATAAAGTAAACAAACATTGAAAAATAAAATAATGGAACATCTCAGGGTCTCGCAGAGTTAACCCCGAGGCGACGGCGCCGGGGGTTCGTAATTGAAAAATAAAAGGCCGTAATAATAGAATTTACATTACGTGCTTTCCAATGACAAAATTTGCTGTTTCTGTTTTTGTCAGGTACAACATTGACTTCACATTTATATCTAAAACTAGACTTTACTCGCGAATTTGCTCGCGTTATTCTTAGAAATAAGTTTTAAATCTAATTTGGCTCATGAATCACTTTTCTATATAAAGTAGCTTACGTCTCCGGCCTACAATCTATTTCCTGGCGCGTAAAAGAATGACAAACCAACTAACCCTGACTCATAAATCAAAAATCTAGTATTATCAATCAAAACAATTGACTTATCTACTCTAATAAAAATATTTTATAGACCTAAACTAAACAAAGCTTGTACTGTGACATATGATTTATACATACAACACTCATATCAATGAAATAAACAACATAATCAGGCGTGCAAAACAAGAGTGTGATCTAACAGAAGCTGGGAAAACGTCGTCCGTCGTCATCGTCATATACTATCTCACATATCTGTCTCCTCTGCAGAAAGAAAAGTCATAAATACATACATGTAAAAGCAAAAAGTTGCAACCATAACTACATTTCAAATCTACCTTCTTCGCAACCTTTGAAGCAGGCATAAACATGACACACCATCGTGGAATCTCTGAAGCTCTATTATTGAATTGTGGCTAAATACTAAGTCGTTTTGTATAATTAATGTTCTTCTTGTATATTCTACGATGATACACATAAAATATTTATATCATTTGAGTAATACCAGATGCCGCAGCTTGCAGAATCAAATATTGTTAAAACATTTGCGATACATACTAAATCGAACTTCCCAAACATCTGCATGCAGATATTATGGTAAAGTGGGATTGTTTCGTGCATCGGACAATATTTCCGTACAATAGATTGGCCGGGGCGTGGTGCAGCGAGTTAGCCGTCAAGTGAGATGTAAATATGCGCTAGCGCAGAGGTCCCACGTGTACTCTGATGCATTGTGCTGCAAAACGTGCCATCTAAATTGCTATTAACATTTTTAAGGTTTTGATATATTATTGCAACCTCTCCGGATAATTGAAGTACATACTAAAGAGTAATCACGAAAAGATCATAGGGCTATGTAGTTTTACATTTTTAGCTAGCTATGATGAATAGCCTAATTAAATCTATATATAGACCAACTGACCCGCGCAACTTGGTCTGCGTTCGTAAATTTTCCGAGTTTTTACAACATTTTTCACTGATGCTCTGCTCCTATTGGTTGTATCGTGATGTTATATAGCCTATAGCCTTCCTCGGTAAATGAGCTATCCAACACTAAAATAGTTTTTTAAATTCGAACCAATAGTTACTGAAATAAGCGCGTTCAACCGAAAAAAAACAAACAAACTCTTCAGTTTTATAATACTAGTATAGAATCTATTTTGTAAAAAAGGTCACTTTTTTAACCCCAATTTGGTTGCTTAGTTTCGGTTTATTAATCTCAAAGGAAAATACGTAATGACTTAAGACTATATAATGATGTAGGTATATAACAATTTAAAAAGCGACTGTGTTCATTTCGTTAAAGCAGGGTGATCATGTTTAGGAACGGTTTGTCAATAATTGGAACTGCATACTAAAAAGGTGGACGCCGACATGAACGTTAATAACTTATAGCTTTTAATTTTACGAATATTTCATTATTTTTAGTATGCCATTAGTATTACAGCATACAATGTAGACACAGCCTAAGCCGATGAACTAAGAGAGATTTGCTAAGACATATTGTATAGCTTCGAGTGAAATAAACAGAAGGTATCATAGATTTCTGCTCCAATTGGAGCCGATCAACTGATTCTATACTTCAAATTCTACAGAATAAACACTATTGTTATCGTGATTTACTTCATACCATATGGCTATTTCTTTTCGAAACTTCGTTACGATAGAAATATTTACTTCAGAGGTTTACACGTACAATTATAACCAACAGACAGTTGTACTTTTGCATTTATAATATTAGTTCGCATGAAACGTATGCTGTTCCTTGCCCTCCACAGCTACATTCATATAATGTGTCTAGTTCAAGACGTGATTGCAACTAATAAATACAGACACGTCGATGTAAGTAATTCCAACGTCAGAGATTACAAACTCACGTTATCTCGGATGTCTCAATGTCAATTAGTTTATTTGTTCGATTCTCGACACACTCATTACCACTCTTAGTTTAATTGTTGAATTTATTATTTATGTATATTACTCGGAAGTTATCTGCTATCGAGGAATTGGCGAATAAAGATCTAAATAGATTATTTATCTATGTTTATACTCAGCGCAAGTTTTACGAGATGCATGGGTACATAGTCATAGATTAGCTTAACGACACATAAATAGAGCAACCTGGTTAACACCACAATAATAATTACCTACTCGAGTTTTATCCACGCTATCATCTGCGAATCAATCAAGCCTGATCCGTTGCGTCTTGTGGAGGAAATTTACATCGTCTTCTCTTAAGTTATTTTGCATATTATCTTAATGATGAAGAACCACCTCTTTGCCACTTATCGCCATATTCCAATTAATGTTGGAAATATGCACCGACTCGTCGTGTGTTTTATTAACCTTCAATAATATACGCCCTTTATCGCTTGTATTATATCAACACTTAATATGTTACAATTCTGAGCGAGGTATTTTATAAGTCTGTATACAACTACATAACATTACGATGTAGCATTATTTTTAATTAATTTGTTTATCACGCCATCGCTTGACTTTCACAACTTTGTTAAAAATTTTTTCAAAGTACATAAAAACTTGTATTGGGACAGTTATTCAACGCGCTTTGTATTGGCTTGTGAATTAGCTACTTCTACTCTATCAAGATTTGTATTCGCGCTCGTGATCAGGGTGGAGTTCGTGCGGAGGTTGATAGAAGCATCAACTTGGTGTTGCTAACGTTTTGGTAGGTAACTGTAAACCTTCACGAGAGATTTGTGCTAATTACCCACCGTAGTAGGTATAATAATGTCATCTATCCAGTATTTGTCAGAGAGAAGAAAGATATTACCCAATCTGGGCATATAACGCTAATGCTTCTTTTGAATTTCCTTTATCTGTGATATTTTTTAGATATGAATGAACAAACATTACTCTCATTAGCTACGTTAACTGCTAACCACCTGGTAGACCGTGGGCTTTATGACACCTTAGTAGTGTAAAAGAAAATACTTTCAATGAAATAGAACCAGTACTACTCAACATAAAGTAAAAGGGTGTAGGTTATGATGAATTCCAAAGTTTCCTGGCGTTTTAAAGTAATATAATTACAAATAAAAGTTACGTGAAGTTTTGTCGGTTAATTCTGACAATTCCGAATGAATTCTAATCAGGCAAAGACTTTAATTTTAAGAACCATTTCATGAGCCGCATTTATTTAAAGCATTACAAACATTTCTATAAACTATACTTTTATCTGAGGTCTGAGTATGCAAAATCTATGTAAAGGCGGCGAGAGGTCCATAATTATTCTGAGCGGCATACGTGTATACTGTATGCAAAGGCGAAAATAATAGGTCCAGGCGCATCGCTGACTCCGGCTACCGACTCTCGCACCACATCTAATTAACCCGAGACGTGACATACCCACATTATAAATTTTAAATCTCTTGAGATAAATAAATGCACAGTTCGAAATGAAACAAATAATTGAAGACTCTGTAAAACGTTCGCATCTTATTTGAATCAGTATGGAGTTTATGTTGTACTTACTACATAAGACTTATTCGAATCATTACACAGGATTCTCAATACAGGACACATAAAACAAACTATAGACGTTATTAAAATGTTATTCTCATAGGTATTTAGCTAGTATGAATAAGTTATGAATAATGGACTGTAAAGAAATTAAAGTAATATACGTAAACTTTAGAAACAAAATATTTTAATTAGTCTAATCTGTCAGGCGTAAAGTATGTTTGATTATCGTAATTGTACATACTCGCGTTCTGTAAAGCGACTGTCGAACAAACAAATTAAATATGTGATAGAAATCGCCTGGTGGTTGAATTTCAACCATAATTTAATTTTGGTTTATTTCATGGCCAGCATAGCTTGACCTGTAATTGTATAAACGTACGTACCGAGACAGGGCAACAGTATACGAGTAGATATATTATATTATTTTAATTTTTTAGCTTTATGCACTTCTTATATACATAAACATTAAGTATTCCAAATTTTACGTTCCTACGTTAGCGAAATTTTCTTAAAAATGCATACAAAGAATTTTCTTCACGTGTTAATATCACCCATTCGTCACACTACTCATAATTATTGCCTAACAACTTTATGTTATCCTTGCTACTGTCCTGTTTCATTACAATTTATGTAGCACATAGATTGTTAATTAATAACGCATAAGCAATCCGTCAGAATTCCAATCAACAGGTATGGTTACAATATTAGATGTTAATCAATTATCTGTCCTTTTAAAGTGTGACCACGCACATTACCCTCATGACGGCGATCTCTCAGCCATAAGAGAAGAATCACGACCGAGTTTATGGCGAATGCTAGATTTTGCATGCAATATCACCTTGTACACTACAGGTTGTTGTATAATGTTTTATAGTTTAGAAAGCTGGTTTTATGGTGTCGCCGCAACAGCGTAATGTGAAGATAGACCTGTTCACTACTATCATTTTAATGCTGACCACATTTCAGTTTATGTCGTGTCTTCATTTTAAACATTTATAGTAATATTGCAAAGAAAGACTGTGCGTTTGTGTTTTTTGTATTTGACTGTAGTTATATCTATGGAACGTAATCTCTGAAACCACTGAATATAACTGAAAAATTATATTATTTGTCCTTTGATAAGTAAATTATTCGATATCGACATATTTTATATACTATACTCAACAAGCTACAGGTGATCATACAGAAGTCCACTCCAGTCGAAAAAGTAGCGACAAAGTCCAAACGAGCCGCAAACAATAAAAAGTAGCATTTGTATTACGTGAACATCGCATCCAGATATATAATATTATTATTTCATCATTTTCTCTCACTACCCAAATTTAATTTTAACTATTTACATTTCCATGTACCTTATAATTACTTAAGCAAGTACTATTTCTTAATAATACACCTTACTTTCTATTTTTATATGACTGTCACTTTGACAACAGAACTGCAATACAGCTGTCACCTAACTTAAGGTACGTTTTGACTAATATAATATAGTGGTCGCAACTGATATTCTCGATATGACTTTATTTTCGTTTCTTTAAAATTAGTTATTAACGCTAAAATACGTACCTGATGTGAATGAAATAATAATATTATACTGCTTCTTTCTATTAATTTTACTATCCTTTTTGTTTTTTTTTTTCTTTTGTGTATTTATGTGATTTTATATTTAGTGATCAATGTCATATATCATAAGTTCATAACACAACTGGTGGGTGGACAAATTGGGCTAAGGAAAAACTAATAAGTATTTATATTTGTTTTTATTTATTAATATTTAATTATTTTATTTATTTCATTTTTGCGGTATAATATCTATTTAAGTATATATTATGTTAAACAGCAGTGATGATGAAAGTTTTATATCAGCTAGTAGTGATAACGATAGTTTTGTGAGTATACCATCACTAGCTGAAACTATACAAGATCAGTTTTCCGATGTATCCAGAAATTTTAATGTGGTTCATTTAAATGCTCAGAGTATTCCGGCCCATTTCCCCGAAATGCTGACCAACTTTGACTGTAAAAGTATCCATGCTATTCTTATTTCAAAATCATGGTTAAAACCATGTCTCCCTTCAAACTCTTACTCACTTTCCGACTTCCATCTAATTCTAATAAGAAACGATCGTGCGAATGGTGCAGGTGGCGGTGTTGCCATATACTTAACACAATTCCCTTCCACATTTATCATCGCAACCACCACCGCCTAACGCTGGTGAGCATCTGTTTTTGGAAGTCGAGCTTTTTCATACCAAACTACTACTTGGCGTGTATTATTCTCCTTTTTCAAGAATCAACTTTTTTACCTCTTTTGAAAACCTATTAGAACGTCTTTCATCCGCTTACAGTCACTGTATCGTCATGGGACATTTTAACACCTGTTTATTAAAAAACGACTTCCGATCCTCCACTTTCTCCAGTGCCATTGAATCCTGTAACATGTCTATCCTACCTCTAAATGCTACTCATAATTTTCCTAATTCTACCCCATCTCTTCTAGACCTTATACTCGTTTCCTCCCCCAATCTAGTTGCTAAGCACGGACAGTATGCAGCCAATGAATTCTCATACCATGACTTAATCTTTCTATCTTACCAACTTCGTCCTCCTAAACCTAAACCCAAAATTCTTCTGCAGCGCAATTTTCTTGATATGAATCTCAATCAACTTCGTGAGGATGCGTGTAATATGGACTGGAGTTCACTTATCGCAGCGGAATCCGTAGATGATAAAGTCAACATATTAAATAATAAACTTACTGACCTGTACAATATATATGCCCCGATCCGAGCAGTAAAGATCAGGCACTTGCCTGCACCCTGGCTTACAGCCGATATTAGAGCCCTAATATCAAAAAAAGGCTCTGCTAAGGGCAAGTTCAAATCTAGGCCTACACCGGGTAATCGGGATAACTACATTGCCATTAGAAATCTCTGCAGTAAGGTGTGTAGAAAAGCACAACGCCAATATATTCATAGCTCGGTCGAGAACGGAGACCCAGGAAAAATCATCACATTTACATACTATCCCAAAAAAAGTTGACATCGATCTGCTAAATCAACCTTTCTCTTCTTCGTCTAAATATGATCAGACCATTAAAGCTAGTACTCTACAATATCTTTCATCACTTCCAACACCAGTGTATCAACCGTTCTTTTTTAATCAATTATCTGCTTGTGATGTTAAAGAGTGCATAACGTCGATAAATTCAAACGCTGTTGGCAACGACTGCATCAGTCGTAACATGATTCAACCAATTCTAGATGATATTCTTCCAATTTTATGTCATATACTAAATTATTCTCTCTCTTGCAGCATATTCCCAGAGACTTGGAAAGAGGCTCAGATTATCCCTCTGCCCAAAAAAACCAATCCTAAATCCTTTTCCGAGTATCGTCTTATTTCCATACTGCCTTTTTTATCGAAAGTTTTCGAACGCCTCGTACATAAACAATTAAATACATTCCTTACCAAAAACTCTCTCCTAAATCCTCTGCAGTCAGGCTTCCGCCCAGGTCACAGCACTGTTAGTGCATTGAATAACGTCACTGACGACATCAGGTTGGCTATGGAGAATGGAAATCTTACAGTACTCTCCTTACTAGATTTCAGCAATGCCTTTAATACTGTAGATTTCCATATCTTGTTAGGTATCTTGCGCTCTATTAACATATCTCCAACAGTGGTTGATTGGTTTCAAAGTTACCTGTTTGGTCGCCGACAGCGTGTGCGCTTTATAGAATCTTTTTCTTCCTGGTGTAATACATCTGTAGTTGTGCCGCAGGGTGGCGTTCTATCTCCTTTACTTTTCACAATTTTCATAAATTCCATCTCTAAATCATTACTTTCATCTTATCACCTTTATGCAGATGATCTTCAGATCTATACGCAAGCACCATTGCATAACTTGTTGGAAGCTTTCACCACAATTAACACTGATTTGGCGCAAGTGTGCGAGTGAAACAGGCAATATGGACTAGAAGTAAATCCCTCTAAAACACAGGTCATAGTTGTAGGAAGCCCCAGGATGATATCTCGAATCGACTGGTCACAATTACCGAACATTGTATTTAATGGTACTGTGTTGCCAATGAGCACTACTGTTAAGGATCTAGGCATTTTAATTGATAACACTTTATCCTGGGGCTCCCAATTGCGGGAGGTCACCCGCAAACTATTCGCATCAGCGGGGTCTTTGCGAAGACTACGCAATTTCCTGCAGACAGTCACTAAAATTGCGCTGGCGCAATCCCTTCTTCTCCCTATACTCGACTATCACTGAGGAGCAACTTGATAAACTTGAACGCCTCCAAAATTTTTGTATTAGATTTATATTTGGTTTACGCAAATATGATCACGTATCAGAATTTCGCATCTTGCTCAAGTTCATATTCTCACTACACTTTATAATATTATGTTTAATCCCTGTACTCCAACTTATCTAAAGGAACGTTTTACGTTCCTCAATGACACTCACACAAGATCCCTGAGATCGTCAGAATCACTGGAACTGGCAGTACCTAATCATTCTACCAGGTTTTCTGACAAATCTTTTAGTGTACAGGCTGTCCGGTTATGGAATGCATTGCCTTTACCTATTAGACTTGCTCAATCACTGGCCATATTCAAGAAAATGGTCAAAGAATATTACTTGGCTACTTAGTTTTTCTTTTTTGTCATTTGCTGCATTTATCGGATATAATCTTATTAATCTAGAAATATATATGTATTATTTATTAAAATGTTTATGTGTGTATATGAATATATTAAATGTTACAAAGTGATTACACTTGTTTCCCTGCATTACCTATCTAATTATATTGTTTATGTTTATAGTTATCATTTACTAGTTTTAAGCCTAACACGTTTTGTTTCCCACACCATAACTACCCATTAAATTATTTTATTACTGTTCATTATTTTTCCATCCCAAGGTTGCCTGAAATTGCTTTTAGCGATAAGGCCGCCCTTTGTACATATCAAAATTGTAAACTAACCTTAATCAATATGTACTGGTGTACAATAAAGATTATTCTATTCTATTCTATTCTATTCCTGTAGTCGGAGATATAAAAAAAATCCGGACGTGTGTTATAAACGTTCAACAGCTCAGTTTTTCAGCCAAGTCTAACAAGAATCTTTAGAAAGTGATTTGGTAAACTTACTAGGTATAAAAGGACTAGGTTTAGTCATTTTCATTTTGCTTTTGGTCACTAAGGCCAGCGGCAGTTTGCCCTGTCAAGTACGCAAAAGAAAGGTCGCATACCGTTCATTGTTTCAGTATCACCTGGTATTACAAGAACTCGTTTGCTAATTACGAAAATAATAAATAAACATGAAGAATAGTTGATTAAAAACAGTAAAATAATACCACCCTGTGTACGTGAACGCGATCCATTCTGGCAGTTGTATGGTTAACATAGTAGCAGCTACTGATCATCGAGTGAAATATATAAATCGAAGCGTTATCATCTTCGGCGATCACCGCAGACGGCTGCGGCGGGCGGCCGAGACGTGAAATATATATCCATTTCCATACTCAAATGTGGCAGGCAGGATTGGAGCAAGGGCGCGGGTGCACGGAGCGTCGGTGAGCGCATCAGCCGCGCCCGCTCGTCCCGACAGCTACACACGCCTGATCTATAACTCCTTATTATTATTTGAATGAGATCTATTGATTCCGCGAGGTGTGGAACCCGCAATCCGCTCCAACGAAGATCATTTTGTTCGACTGGAACGACCGCTTTTGAACTAACTTGACGTTACAATGGCGACCAGTGACGGGAATGATTTAAAATCTGTTAACAGGACGGTTCTCTTTTTAACGATTGGTATACAATTTCCATAAATGGTATTCTAGATTTATCTGTGTGCAAATATTTAAATAATAAGGCATAACATGGCACATAGAAATAACAAAAAATCATTATGTATGCAGTGTTAATAGCGAGACATATCCCTACTAAAACACTTAAGAATTACAAATTTTGCATCGTTTAATCGTATTTTGCAAAGTTGAACATGAAATGAGACAATACCTTCAACAGTTACACCGTCACTACTGAGCTTTTATGAATAAAACGATGAAACTCCCTCTGTAATGAGTCCTGGTTCGTTGCTCCCCATATTATCTCAGTCGCGAGTAATTATCTCCTAGTCTCGTACGAGCACGATACGGTATAGATGTCGACATAAATATACCTGTCAAGTACTTACATAACTGCATCTATTAGTAGCAGTAATTAACTTATAATTATATCCTTAATTAAAAAACAAAAAAAATGTCAGGAAAGGAGAAGACGCTACTGGCGAGCCGGCTGATTCAAATTACGTAGATACTGATAATAACTATATAATGCAAGAGAAAGATATTCAATGTTTATTTGTTTGTTCTCTATGCGTTTCGAAACCATTGATCAGATTGTGATGAAACTTTGGTATGGCGTTCTGGGGAAGTTCCTGGCCCAAGAAATTTATAAAAAATTCATTAGGGCAAAGGCAAAGGCAACGTTCTTGCCAGGGCTACACTTTAGACGAATGAAGGTCTATGTCAAGCGCTCTGAAACAATCTAGAGGCAGGAACCCTGTCTGGCCCGCATACGTTATTCTACTTTATCCTCTGCTAATCAGAGAGACACGCAGAGAAACAGAGCACTAAAAACTCACACCTCGGTGGAACATTAGCTAAAATGTCTTCTTAGAAGAAAAGTAGCTATCGTTACCGTTGCTCAGGGTGCACCCTGACTCTGGTGACGGTAGCTACTTTATTCGAACTTGCTTTTGAATGGTTGTTTACTAGCCAAGCATTGGTATCCTGAACTGGGATGGGAACTGAGGCTTGCACTATAATCACTATACACACCATAATCTTACACATTTATTATAATACTAGTAATCCACCCCTGCTTCGCACGGATCAGAGACATCTTCAACAATCATCAACATATTTCAATAACTTTACACAAACTCTTAACAAATTTAACACCTAAACCTTCCTCATGAATCACTTTGTCTATTAGTGAAAATCGCATGAAAATCCGTTCAGTAGTTTTTCAGTTTATCGCGAACAAACAGATGCGGCGGGGGACTTTGTTTTGTAATATGTAGTGAAACCTTCCTCATAAATCACTCTGTCTATTAGTGAAAACCGCATGGAAATCCGTTCAGTAGTTTTTCAGTTTATTGCGAACAGACAGACAGACAGACGCGTCGGGGGACTTTGTTTTATAATATGTAGGGATATCGTAGAGGTATATCGATACTGTAGGTCTTAGAAACGTTTATACGTGAGTGCGTGTGTGATATGCAGGCACTGCGCTCTGCACATTTAAGATTTTTACTAACAAATAGCTCCTACTATCTTAAAACATCAGCTGCATATCTCTTCATATCTGCAATAAGATACATTTGAATTATCCTCGTTATAACTATTTGACCTTTAGCATAGTTAGTTGAAGGAGCATCACTCGCACCGAGTGTGTGCCCGTGCCAATCATCGGGTGATAAAATAATGGCTCAATACAGGAAGCGCAGTTATTCGCATCGAGCTACGCGCCGCCCGCGCATGGGGGCTTTTAATCAACACTTTATTGTTTAATGACCCCTCGTCCAAGTCTAAATTAAAAGGGTGACGGTTCAAACCCTATTGACGGATACGTAATATGTGAGCGGATTTGTTTGAATATTTGATGATAGATAATAGCAATGCCGATCTTGTTGTCACTGATGAATATTACTTTAACAACTGCTATTATACATTATATACGGTTAAGTATATAACTTATACCTTATATAGTTTGCAACTAAGTTGACAAACAAAAACTCGGCGCAGCTGATGATAATCGATGATGCCTATAAAACATTAGCAACACTAAAAGTGTCACTCAAGCGTTAAGAGCCCAACCCTTCATCTCCGGAGCTCTAACAACCATACTCAATAGTTCAAAAATACATCAGTGCTGTTTAAAAGTATCTTCTGTATTGTGGTGGTGCTTCCCTATCCAGCAGCTTCAATCAATATCCTTTAAATCAAGAGTCGCGGCTTGGTCCAAGCTTGTCTTACAGATTGTGTTTATGGATCGCATTTTTGCGGAAAGTAACACCGGAAGAAATGAGATAAAACAAAAAAACGAGTTTTACTTTATAATCATATATGAAAATTCCCTGCTTTACCGACCAATCAGTAACTTAAAAGGTAATCATTTAAGTATATATCCTCTGTTGAATTTAAAAATCATTCTATCATGCGAATTATTATATTATATATGTCAAACAAATCATTTTCATTTATTGTCAATAACGTTAAAAAAAACACAATAAAAGTTGCGATGATGGCGACTCCACAGCTTTTACATAAAGTATTAAAGGCATTTGATCCCTGACTTTTAATGCTTCACCCCCAGGCATTAAAATTATGTATATATTTGTATCACGCTCGCAATTGTAGGGCCTCAACGGCTATCCGTACACTGACTGGCAGGGAAACGTACACCGCCTGCCAAGGTCTTCGCCATCCATTTAACGTATTATCACGTATCATGTTTACAACACTATTCATACAATATTGTTCTGCACATTCATCTAGTTACATACCATTTCTACTTGACTCATGGCATCGTGTACAATGAGATAATATATTCCGACAATCAAAGTTAGTAAACATTTATATTTGATAACAAAAACAGCAATCTGCCCCCGGCGTTAATTACTCGAAACCTGATATCACTCATTAAAGGAGCCCTAAATTATTGCGCTCTGCAAAATTCTTAATTATATCTCTTAAATTTCTAAGTAAAATTAAGCCTAGAGCGTTGGTAGGACAGCAAAATGATATGTTTGTAAACATCGAAAATTGTACCGTTAGACGTTAATTAATACTTTTTGCGCACCCGATCGTTTACAAACATGTTTAATGCTACATCATAACACACCTATAATTTAATAGTTTAAAATTTCGTAATTCACAAGATATATTCAAAACTTTATAATTGTTTTGTCCAGACCGTTGGTGTTGAATACTTTATTCTTGCATTACAGAAATAGGTTTTTATACAGGATTCCGGTTATAAAATGTAATTAAACCTTTTTCTAGAGCTTATTCTTTAAAAATCGGAAATGTTTGACATTTATTGTGATTTTACTACTAATTCATTCAGTGATTAAACAAATTGAAATTCGCAAAATGATAGTTTTTATCCATTTACAAAGAATTTAACATTAAATATTAATTACACAGTTCATAAAAGTGACGTTAAACGCTTAGGTAATGTGTTAAAAGGAGCCCATCACCCCTCCAATTAGCCGGATAATGACGGTGTTCAAAGTTATTAATTTAATAAGCGGGGGAGGTCGGGTGACTCGACTCACCGTATCAGGTGACTGGCTCGTGCTGTCACACGCTCGTTATTAAACACACCTAAATCACTTTAGACATATGTAATCCATTTCAGTGTCATATTTTTGCTATTCATACTTTTTCCTATTTATTTCCTGTACAAGTTCCACATATTGATTTAGACGCTTAAACCCCTATTCGTATACTTACATAAAGTACTTACTTAAAACATTAAGATGTAAGAAAAACAAGATTTCTTTTAAAAAATGTAATTTTCTAATTCACCGACGCGCCGAGGTAAAAAATTCAAACAGAAGCGCAGGTAATTAACGTAAAAGGTCTTAAACATGAATTTTATGACGGTGTTTATGAAAAGTATTTCACTGCCAACATAACGAACAACCCAAATTTTCTTTTCCGAATTTTGAAAGCTTACCGCACAATACATTTAAAGCCGAAAATGTTTATGGATTTACGTATGAAGTAAAACAGTTTACTTCGTATTCTTGTTCAAATTAATAACGTATGTATATTTACTTACTCGGATTCTTTTTTAAATGATAATAATTCCGAGGGAAGAAGTCGAATTTAATAGCGAGTTAAATGATACGTGGCCTGATTGGAAAATGTATGCTTATTCAGGTCGAGCAAGGCCCTCGCTCTCCCCGACCCTCCGCACGGCTGATTTGAAATGAATGGTAATAATGGCCGAGCATCCCGCTCGCATCGTTTTGTATGATTATTCCAGATTAATTATTTGTTGGAATTTCACTGGCTAATTTTTCGGAACGGGATTTTTCTGCTTTGACTGACGTTTTAATTCTAGCTCGTCATGGGGAGACGAATTAATACATGTATACCTACGCGAAAATAATACACAGGTATCTACCTACCTACTATATCCACCATGTAAGTTGTGCTTCGACAGAGACAAATAATAACGAGTAGTTAAATAACTATCTAACGAATCATATGAATAAAATTGACATGATTGTAGTATACTACTTTACAAAAGGTACACTAAAATAATCCCAACAATACATAAAATCACACGATCGATTCATCCGGGTGCATTTTCCATACGTATCAAAACGTCGATCGTTGGATATCGCTATTGAATCACGTCGCAGTAGTCCCCAGGGCCAGCGGCTGATGCGAATATCAAATCGTTACTACCCCTTGACTCTATAATTCTCATCCATTAAGCTACAGGGGAAAGCGACACCTATGTCCATCACATGTCACTTATGCTCATAGTCAAAATATTTCATAGAAAAACATAAATCAACAATGCTGTGGTCGTAAATAAAATAATAAGTAATAGAGAAAACTAAAAATGCCTCATTAATTGTACCATTTCCTTCGTTTGCCTTTGATTCTGCTTTATTTGCAATTTGGCAAATAAAACTGTTTCCTATGAAAGTACACAAGATTCCATTTTTGTTCAGCAACTGGTCGATGTTTGTGCTCTCGACTGGACTCTCCCAAGGGGCCTGAGCTGGCACATTCTGACGACTGAACTAAGTAGAAAGATAGAACAGAATTAAGCCGGCCAATTATCCCGTATTGGATTTATTGGTAATCTCTGCACGAATGGGCGCGAGGGTGCGAAGCGAACCAACTTTTGATGATGCCTCCATTGGCATTATGTACAAAGTTGTTGCAATTTTTATGTAGCTGGATTTATTGTTTGCTTTCCTCTCTTGTTTCGCCCTCGATTGTGTGTAGACTGATAAAGGAGAGCTCAAAGGCGTTTTATTACAACTAAATTAATCTTCAAATATGTAATGTATATTGTACCAAACAAATGGTTTAAATTATCTCACTTAATGACCTTCATGTTCTGTCTTTGATTATACTGTTTTCATTACACTCAGACGGATTAATATATCGATACCATAACACTAATCAGCTTCTATTTTCAAATGACATACAGTTGTACAGTTGCCACGGTGTGACAATGAGGATTTTTAATCTTGTTTCCAGTTGTGTGGCATTTTTAAACAAACCTTGCTAAATAAACCTTAGTAAATGTCATTTATTTATGTTGGGTAAAAACCCGATTGACCCACTACGGCCGCCTATATATCTCCAAGCTGCCTTAAGGAAGGGTCATTGTAAGACTATAAGTCTCAGTAGTTCTCAACCCCTGTTGAGAAATGACCGATATTATGAGATACGACAGAACGCTCAATCCCAGATATTATTGCTGATATCACTCAAATACAGGCCAATGTCAAATATGTCTTGGTGGTCTCTACTGATATTTTTCAGTGTATTGTGTACTAGTATTAACAATTTAATATTCGGCTCGATATTATTAGTGCTTCTGTACAGAACCTAATTTTAAGTAATTTGAGTTTAGAATAGAACGATAATGATAGAATAATATGAACTCTCTTCCGTCTCTAGATGTTGGTTAATCATCTTAATACTTTATTTATAGAAGATAAAAGGTATTGAGATTGAGTTTAAAGTACGATCACAGTATCGACTTTCCAATACTAATCGTGTTTTATTCATATTGATAAGTAAAGCTCAATTGATTGTTTGATAAACTTCAATAAATTCGATTCATACCAATAGTTATATAAAATAATTCTATGAACAAAAATACATAAATATAAACTTACATGTACAGAATTCATAGTACTCGTACCCTTGTCACGAAAGTGTCTTTAAGTAAAATGTTTTTTTACAAAATGTCAAACCGGATAAAAGAAATTGATATATCGATATAAAAGCAAAAATATGTTTACATTGTATTGGTAAAAAATCTCAGTGATACGTCATAGCCGTCACTATCGAGTATTGCCTCTTGGGATATTGCATAAAAAGTTCGGTGCTTACCCCTGTGTATCGGAGAGGATTTTTTTATGAAAACGTAAGTTTGCGTAAAACTACCGAAGAAGAAATTCATATTGTAGATATTAACTTTAATTTATTCGCTATTATTAGTTTTTGTATTTGTAAAAGGATTATTACTTTTATAATTTTTAGCGAAGATTTCTCTGTGGTTTAACTTCAATTTAAAAAGCTATCTATTTTCAAAATATAAAAAAAAAGCAGAAATAATATCCATGTCTAAATAATAAAAGCACATTTATAATATTGGCAAGTTTGCAACTACTTAATAAATTTGCAAAATAAAACTGTGCTCCATTATATAGTGTATTCAGTTGTATGTATTCATTTTCATTCATTCATAGGTGGACGGTATTAACATCAATATTCCATGCGATACCCGAAGATATTTCCCTAATGCGGTCGTTACTGAAATATATCGATAATTATCAGTTACACTTCGTAAATATTCAATTCAGAATGATATTTATGTATTTTCCCTTAATAAAATAAGAATTCAGGTAAAAAATATAAATAAGTCTTAATAATACCACTACCTGATGAGAAGCGATTATTTTGCCCTTTAGCTGCTGGCAATACCTTTTATTCGTTTCTATTACAGTTACCGTAATCGGTTCGAATCTGGTCTCTTCTTAACCACTGACTTATTTATACAACGTAGCAAGATTGTTTAAGAATGTATTTCTTTCGTAATCTTTCGTAATACAATTGTTAGGAACGACGCAATAATGTCAGATCGCTCTGAGCCGGTGGCGCCCATGCTGCCAGATGCAGGTTGTGTATTATATTGGTTGTCTAAGTTTTATAAATAATCTGGTAGGTATACATATTGATAGTAAAAGCGATCTTTCATCATGGAACCTATTCTTCTAGGATAGAAAAAAAAATGCTATAATAACTTTGAAAGGCACTAGGTGTTAATAAAAATCGATTGGTTGGAAAATATTTCAAATTGTAAAATTTCACTGTTTTCTGATATTTTCCTTTGTATACACACAATTACTTAGCTGGACGCCAAATTTCAACTTTCTAGGTCATCTGCAAGTGGGTTAGGTTTTTGATCTATATGTCAGTCAGTAAGTGATAAAAATGCTGATTTTTAGATGTTAATATCTCATTGACCGTTTGAGCTGTAGGTATTTATGACATTTAGAGTCATAGTTAGTCTAATCGAGATTTAATAAATAAACCAAATTTCATGTGTTTACATTAAATATATCTTGAGTTATTAAGGCGTCATAAGTGGCTCCAAATGGTTCGTGTAATTATTACACGGGCGACATTACACTGTAATATAACATACTGCTGGTGCGTCGCCAGTTCCTTTTTTATTAAACTTAGCTTGACACGCCGCGTGTCTAGATTTTGATTCTGATTGGTGCAGCACAGTTTAGGATATTATTAAAATATATTTGATGGGAGATATTGACAATAGTGTGGAAGCCCGTTGGGCTCGGGCTATTGAATTCAATTTTTAAGACAGTCTTGAATACTGGGTGGAATCGAGCGGACGTTTGAGTCCCTAAAAATTGTGTATCTTTTTTTAACTATAACCTTCTAAGCACCTACCTAAATAGTTCTAAGGTGTTCTAGTTGTTCAATTCTTTGAAATATTAAACGGTTTGATTTGTTTATTTGTGTTTACTTAAAGGTCGTGTTAAAGTGAGTACCTACCAATAAGTAGCCGTAACCTAACTTTATATGCATTTTAATTTCTACTGATATTTCAATAGTCTAATACTCTTTTTATATGTCATTGAGTAGATGATGATATTTAGAAATAACAACTTTAGTTAATGTTTTATTTTATTGCCACTTAAAGCTTGTTTCTTCTACGAATATATAAGTATTTCTAACACATTCGTCACTCAACTGTCACTGTAACTTTTTTTCTTGTCGTCTGGAAACCCCCACATGTCATCACCTCACCGGGACTAACGGTAAGGTGATATGTCGAACTCGAACCGACTTAAACCACACGGTGTTTCGTCGAGTAGTCTTATTGCCAGGGCCTCAGGTATACCCTCGAAAGGAAATCCCTAAGAAACCCGGCAGACTTGGCCGCCTGTTGAAAAACAGGCGATCCGGCTATGGCGTGCAGGGGGCTTTCCCCCTCTAATTCAAAGGGGCGCGCGCGGAACACATCGTGACCCTGTCACGGGTCTGCTTCTGCTAAGACGACGGATAACCTACAATATTCTTCTTTCAAAGTTAAACTAAGGAGAAGCCGCGGCAAAATAAAATAAAACTGTAATAAAAAGTCAACATTTGCATTTGATTTTATTTTAAATAATTGGTTGATTTCATCATCACTTTAGTTATTTTCTCTCCACCATTTATTTTGCTTCAGTTGCACTTTCTTCTTCGGCTGCTTTAGCTGGTGCTTCGTTTTCTGTGGCACTTTCTTCTTCAGCAGCACTTTCTTTCTTTACAGTGCTTTCTTCCTCTGCAGTGCCTTTTTCCTCACCAGCTTCTTCTTTCTCACCAGCTTCTTCTTTCTCACCAGCTTCTTCTTTCTCACCAGTTCCTTCTTCCTCACCAGTCCCTTCTTTCTCACCGCCGCCTGCTTCCTCACTAGTGAGTTTTGCCTCACCGACGCTATGTTCCTCACTTACATTCTCTTTAGTATCATTTGTTTCAGTAGAATGGCTTGCTTCATTACTGTGGCTTTTGTCTTCACCACTGTTCCTTGTTTTGTTTTCGTTTTTTAGTATTTGTGGTTTATCATAATCACCGTCATAGTCTGACATGCTTGTTAAATTAAGTTTATTTATGGCCCATTGTGGCAATGATGTGGTCGGTACCTTCCAATGTTTAGTAATTCCATCAAAATATTTTTTTTTTACGGAATCTCTAAAACACGTACAATGACAATATTTGTCTGACTTGGCAATGTCATAACCAAGTTCTAAACATTTCATGATGCAAATATAGGCTTTATGGAAAATTAGGCAATCATGGGTCATGTGATGTCCATATCGTAGAATGTTTGTTACGTTTGTGTCAGGTAAATCTGAAAGTCAAAACAAATATAATATAACAAGGTAACGTGTGCACAGTAAAAGCACTAGTGTTGTTCAAAATAACTGTACAATTTTTACCGTCGGAGCAACTAAAATTATCCTGGACATAATAAAAAAAACAGCCGCTTCGTCGGTATTTCACTTATGAGCTACATTTCCATCTACAGACAAATGCTTCTAACTTATTATAGTGAACTATTACTATCGTTTAAGATCGCTCTACTCGCCAAGTGCTAGGGTTCGTCCTCACACTTTACATCTAAGGAGGTTCTGTACTAGGTTTCTACATCCTTAATGTTTTATATGTTTCCATAGGCTAAGGTGATTGCATACCATAAGCAATCAGTATGATTGGTAAAACCACACTTGTTTTTGAATCAAAATACTTATAGTTTCAGGACACATTAGGATGAAATCGCTGATATTGCTAGTGTTTGTAGGCCGCTACATATACACTTAGAACTGCTCACAGGCATTCCCGATGTTAAACAGTTACATCCATTATGCCGACTATGTGCTTGTTTACTAACACAAACGTACGTACGTACATTCAATAATCGGTAAACAATTAGGACAAAGGCGAAACTTATTTTCCCCTAAGCTAATGGAAGCAAAGCTTCTCATACCACAATTGTTGTAGTGTTATCTAATTTTAAAAGTGTATGTATAATAATAATAGATAGATACATGAATAATATTGTAAAAAAATAGATTTTCAAAGTTACAAAATTAATACACAAAACAAATTGATGCGATAATTGTGGTTGGTGGCAAATTCTAATGACTCAGTAAAAATAATTGGAAAAATGTACATAAATTCTCGAGAACACCGCATTTTAGAGACCTTTTTGAGTTTTTTTTGGAGCCCGGTACAATCATGGGGGTTTATTTTTATCGGTTTCCTAGCATCTTCTTCTCACTGAATGGCTAGCATTTCGTGTACTCCACATTATGTTTGATAGGGTACTCTCATTAGCCTCCCATCACCTTGTGTGATGTCTCATATGATAATAACTTACTGTTTGAAAATCCGAATACATGTGTGTGTAATATATGTGTAAAATAATATTACGTGTACAGCAAGTACATACCAAGTCCAGCCTCATCTGGAATGTTCACTGATACTGAAACATTAATTGAGAATTATCATCGCACCGCAACAGATGCAGGTATAGCTTTGCTAAAACATATCTACAGGGATAGGTTTTTATGTAGTTTACAAACCAATATTACACTATGAGCTAATCTACCTACACAAACTCTAAAGTGCCGACCCTAGTGGGGCAGAATCCACCAAATATGAAGCTAGTGGAAACTGCCCCACTAAAATTCTATTTAGTAGGGCAGATTCCAATGCGAACTTTAAGGCATTCCACTTTGCCCCACCAGATGGGTGGGGATTGTTGGGGCAAAGTTTAATAATTTGGCATTGACAGTTCTATTATCGTATATCTTCTATATGTATAAAACGCTGTGTCCTGACTGACTGACTGATAGATCAACGCAAAGCCGAAACCGCTGATCATAGATACTTAAAATTTTGGAGGACGTAGGTATTTATTATATGATGTAGGCATCCGATAAGAAAGGATTTTTAAAAATTCAACCACCAAAAAGTTGAAAAGAGGTGGCAAGGTTTCTATGGGAACACGGGTTTGCTTGGCCTGATCAACTTCAAAAGGAGACATTGTTGATTGTCAAGTTGACCATGAAATTCAAGATGTAAATCATGAGACAATTAACGAAAATATAAAATTAAATACAAGTTTGGTGCATAAATTATACATAAAATCAAAATATAAATTGTGCCTACATTTCAGATTTTTGTAAAGAAATATTGCAAGAAACTAAAAAATAACAAGTAATTATTCCCATTCTTTTATAGCATAACAAATTATTTAATATTTAAATGTATTTTAAACAAATAAAATAATTATTTTTTACAAAAAGCTGCAATGGTTATCATTATATTAATACGTAAAGAGTATTATATTCTTTGTACCCGTTTTTAGGGACATTTAGTAACGTGTACTTTGGGATATTCTTATATATACAGTTTATATATCTAGATATAAACTGTAAATATAGGTTTAAGGTTGTGTTTAAAAAAAATTGCAACATTTTTTAAACAATATGTCTTACAATTAAAAAAATTACTTGAAAGCAGCTTATTGAAATTACACGTGTCCAGTATATGTGATTACCTCTCATGGTAAGTAAGTCTATACAATGACAGCTCAAATTATACTAGCAATTAAAAAACCATTCGACGACCACGCGATCTCTAGTAAATTATAAATACAAGTGAGGTACAGTGTAATAATACATAGATGGTGGTATAATAAATAAATAAAATGTTTGAGAAGTTTATATTATTTTATTATCTTTAGTTCTCCGTAAAAGTAAATCATTTACGTATGCAAATAATAATTATTAGTTTTATTTTAATAAAGGAGGTTTCGAAGCACTACACTCTAAAAGATAAAATCACAATCAAAATCATTTATTTCAATTAACCACTATGGGTATTTTTGAATTGTCAGGAGTAGTAGTCAGTCAGACTAAGTTAGTGGTGAGGCTAGTTGCCTGTTCCAATTCGTAGATCCAGTGGAGAAGAACAGGCAAGAAACTCCAAGGACACTCTTTTTCAAAATGTTTTTTAAAAATATATCATAGGAAACGATGATATAATGGATCGTGCTACCGTCCTATTAGCAAACTCAAACTGATAAAGGCTTGAATTAAATCGTTCCACTCTTTGGACCTTAATAAAAAAACTTCAACTTGTGGAAAACAAGCAAGTGAACCTTTGTGTTGGACGATTCTGCTATCTCCTTCTTAAAATAAGGAATGGAGAATACCCAGAAACTGAAGGCAAGATTAGGTACAATCCCACCGGATCTTGCTTTAGTTGTTTCGACGGTTGACAATCTAATAACCCAAATACAATCCTGACGCCCTGAGTTATAAATGCTCAAACTGACAGACAGAAAGATAATGGTAGACTAAAAACAAATTTATTTAATATATATATTTTAATTACGACGAGAACGACGAATACAATTTCTTGTCCTTGTGATGGAAGTCTTATATTATATTTCTACCTATCTTCTGTTAGCGGTCAGTGGTAATTGCTTCTTAAATCCAGTTCTTTAAGTTAAGTATAATGTCCTATTCTAGATGACGTTTTAGCTCAGGTGGTACACGAATTTGATTTCTCCTTTTACGTTTTAGTACGATATAATGACTAATTATCACTCGCGAAAGAATTTATTAGTAAAAATTAAGTATGTAAGTACGCCGAGTCTCCACTCGAAATTGCAAAACAGCAGCGTACTATGAGTAATATTTCCAATTTCAATCATTTAAATAAAATAATAATTATAAAAGGAATAACCACATGTTGCCACGTCAAGAAAGATCTACATGACCTAGATGACACATTGTAGACATAGCATAGCAGTCATAGACCAAAAACTGATGTTTGTGGAGTAGGTTAATAATAACAATGTGTATTTAATTTATAGACTAAGGTAACAACAAAAGAAGAAACATGTACGCTGAGGTTATTGCAATAAACTATATTTTCTTTCTTTTCTTCTTTCTATTTGTCCTTGTATGTACATACTTTTAGAAGTGGCAATAACTTACTCAACCTCAACCAAAACTATACTAAACTACTAATACGTCATATCTACTTACTGGTATCGTTCTCGGTATGTGGTTTTACAATAAAGCGGAGTATTAAAATATAATATAATAAAACATTTGTGACCATTGTTGTTGTATATGTATGTAATGTAAATGTGTTTATGTAACACGTATTTTGGAGTTATCATTAGATAAATAAACCTTTACGAAATCTTTATTGTTAATTACAGTCCCCTAATTGAAAAATATATGTTCTGTTAAATTAACACATGCGCACATTAAATATTTTTAATAGGTCGTTAGTTATTTATGATTCTTTCATCTTGTAATAATGAATAATAATAATAATAACTCAATACGTCTCACACGCGGCCGTCTGCTCCCAAACTAGGCAGAACCTGAACTATTAATGATATTAACATATGTATTTTAAGACTTTAAAAGGTTATAAAATACATTAGTTGAAGTAAAACAGTTATAAAGTTATACACTGACGTTATTTTAAAATACATATTTATAGTGCTCTAATTTGTACAGTTCTGTATAAAGTACATTTAATTAAACGCAATTGAAAAGGAACTTAGATATAATTATTAAACTATCACGAGCTGTAGACATATCTCCATCCCTTTTTTTTTAGTATCTCTATATAGTGCGTCTATTACTATGTATGGATTTTATTAGTTTAACTATTTAATTAATGATATGTATCGACTAATTCCTATGTATCGTTCAAAAGCTAAAAAGCATTATCATTATCGGGTAAATAAATAAAGAGAACATATGTAACATACATAAAGTAATTATTGAAACCTGATCTATTTGTATCTATATATATATGAAAGTAAAACTAACAGCGACATATATATATATATATAGCCAGAAATAAAATAAAAAGAACATATCTTTTTTTACATTGTCATTTCCCTCCAGCATTTTTAATTATACACCTCAAAACAACATGACAGGCGATCCTTCTACGATACAGTCAAACTGCGTGATGACATTGAGAAATTCTCTCAATGAATTCTTACAAAGGTTTAAACCTTTGAAGAGTTTTCTTACAACATACGTACACCACCAGACGTAATTTGACTCTCCTCGGTTAACCGAGGAGAGTCAAATTGCGTCTAGGACATCATCAGTGGTGATGAATCTTGGACCTATGCCTACGATCCTGATTCTAAACAACAGTCTACAATCTGGGTCTTCCAAGACGAGCCAAAGTTCATTACAAAGAACGGCCATGTTGCGACGATTGCACTTGAAGATCGTAGAACCGTTAATGAAGATTGGTATACCACAGTTTGTTTACCATAAGTCATCTCCGAAATTCGGAAATCTAACCCAAAGAGACGCATCATCCTACACCATGACCACGCAAGCTCACACAGCGCTCATCAGACGATTGAATATTTGAAGCAGGAAAACGTAAAAATTCTTGACCACCCTCCGTACAGTCCTGACCTAAGCCCTAAAGATTTCTTTACAATTCCTAAAATTAAGAAAAATCTTCGGGGTCAAAGGTTCGGTGAGGAAGCAGTCCACGCTTTCAAGTCAGTCATATTGAACACGCATACTTTGGAGTGGAATAAATGTTTTAATAACTGGTTCAAGCGAATGGAAAAGTGTATTAAACTACGTGGTGAATACTTTGAAAAACAAAAAATGTACTATAAGGTTCTTGTTGTGTTTTTTTCCTCAAACGACAAAAGTTAAAAGATATGCCTCGTAGTTATAGTTACAAAAAGTCTAGTAAAAAATTCGTGTAAAACATGGTTTATGAACATGGGGATAGGCTGGAGTTGTACTTTATATAAATACACAATAGTAGGTACGTATTTTTATTAATCGCTATTAATACAGCCATGGAGAAATATTACGACAAACTATAAATAACAGGAAATATTTCTGGTGATAACAGTCACTCAGTTTAAATTTAATAGCTTTCAGTAATTTATTTTAAATTAAATGCTAGTATTAAATACATATTTTAATACGGATAGCTAGTATTTTAGAAACCATCGTTCGTCTATCGACAGCATTTATGAATTGAGGATAAAAATGCGTGAATATATTTTAATAGCTTTACTGTGTCCTATTATTCTTTCACTCGATAGTTAGTATGATTCAATTATTGTTACTAATAAATTATATCTTTGCAATAACATAGTGTTTGTATATTTTTCCAGATGATTTATATTTAAATGAAACTGCTCGGAAATATTACGGCATGAATTATCACATACAGTGTAAAAATTATTTAAAAGCTTTTACGTGTATGAGTGCATGCAAAAGTCTGCGTTACCAAGTGTTTCGGATGGATCAGTTTTGTAAATGTACCTGCCACGAATTGAAGACTACAACTATTTTACCATTTTTTAAATGGCTAGTTAATGGTACTACAGCGCGCGTACCTAAGACTGTAAGTGCTCGGCTTTATGACATCGTCGGAACCTTATCGCCACAACCATCATACGATTCAGGGACCAATGAAACGAAATCGTATTCAGGGACCAATGAAACGAAATCGGATTTAGGGACCAATGAAACGAAATCATATTCAGGGACTATTGAAACGACGGCCATGAATATAGAGAATTTAAACCACGAAACTAAAACTACGAGCGAACTACTTCAAACTACTACGAACGATCCCGCTAGTGCAGCTATATAACAGACTACAAGTACGAACAGAGATGTTTGATTTTATAGTTATGTATTTGTAACCTTAAAATATGTATTTGGTGCGAATCTTAATATCTTGTTTTCTCCGAGTATGTCTCCCCACAAAATAAATAACCGAAACGTAAAATTATAACATTGATATCTTTCAAGTTTCGCAAACCTGTAGAGGTTCGCAGACTTAAGTACTTATTTGATGTTAATTTCAACTTGATACAGACACGCATTCCTTAAAAAAAAGGTTATCAGATAGACAGACAACGAAGTGATCCCATAATGTTCCCTTTTTCCCTTTTAGGTACGGAACCCTAAAAAGAGTATTTCGAAAGATTCCATGTACTTACTCAATCCGGTGTCAGAAATATAAAATAAAAGTAATATAATTTTTTTTTAGGGCATCTCCCACACTAACATTATACAAACAATATGTTAAACTTTTACTCGCAGAATGTCGTATCCTTGAATTATCAACATATTAAGTAGTCGTACTTTGAAGTATAGACGGCGATGACTATACCACGGGTAGACCACCTAAACTAAAAAGGTTTGAATACAGAGTCGCCATGTTGTCTTGAGCCCTTCGTACACAAGGCTACGCCAGTCTTCAATAATAAAAAAATAAAAAAATATTGTAAATTTACGTCGCGAACATCTTGTAGCGCATGGTCCGTACACACGGCGTTCAATCACAAGACGCGAGTTGTCTATTCGGTCACTATAGGCGTAGCGGCTACACGGCATTCTGAAAATTCGTGAATTTACACAAGTGGCGATGAAACTATAATTTTGGGTTACTGCCTAAAGCAAAGAAGTCGTCGTAACAATTAACGGCCTTTCCTACTGCTACCCAAGCTTTTTCTGTAAAATTATTTTTAGAATATTCTTTTAACAAGCAATAGAACGCATTTCCAAAGTTTAAAAAAATAGTTTGTCTGTGCGAATATACTCGATAATCTTAAAAAAGACTCAACTGACGTGGATGCGGTTTCCACTCATGTATAGTGGCAAACTTGGGGTAACATTTAGTGTTTGCTTTATATCAATCGATTTTTCACCGTTTATTTTATTTATTTATTAATGCTTCATGCACAGACTGTACAAAGGCGGACTTAATGCCCAAGGCATTCTCTGCCAGTCAACCTTGGGGTGATGCAGAAATAAAAGTGGTAGGTGCAAAGACATGTTAAAAAGAGAAAACTGAGAAAAGAGAGAGAGAGATATATATAATATTCCAAAGATACGAATTTAAAAGTCTTATAATAATTTGAATTGATAAATCAAACCATTAACTAAATATTAAGTACGTAAATAAAATACACACTGTTACATAGGTGCAAGGTTTACTATATGTCATTGATAGATAACATACTACATAATATATACATATTATAAACATACATATACACACATATCAAGTCAGAGAGTTATGTACTAGCGCTGTGTCAATTCTGCCAACTCATTGTGGAGGAGATCACGTACTCCTATCCCACTCGTATCCTCTTAAATATAAAGCGGTTTGTGTACATCCTGATGTCAAGTGGGAGCGCATTCCAGAGAAGAACTGATTAGACATAGAACGAAGAGTTTACGAAGTCGGAGTTATGTGGGGGACATAAGAGAAGGTTATTGTTTGTAGAATAAAGATTTCTATTATGATTTGAGCACATGAACCGTTTAATACCCTTTCATACCGTTTAATACGCGTTTTGCCATTGTTCAACGCGACAAAACTATCATCCCTGATGGGGATGATAGTTTTGTCGCTCATCAGCATTCACCAGAAACTTTTTGCCTCGCACAACCAATCTCTGGAACAAGTTGTCACTTGTGGTATTTCCGGACCGATACGACCTTCAAACCTTCAAGAAATGAGTGTACTGCTATCTCAAAGGCCGGCACCGAACTTGTTACTCTTGAGTTACAGGTGCCCATTAGCGACGGTAGTGGCTTACCATCAGGTGACCCGTCTGCTCGTTTCCCCCTGTATAACATAAAAAAACAAAGATTTACAAATAAAAAAGAAATGTTGATTCAAAGAATCCCGTCAAATACGTTTTATTTTTTTTTGGGTTGACACTATGATTGAGTAGTACAGTCCGTAAAACGATGATTGAAAGTGTAAGTCAATACAAAGTAAGAAACAATAGATAGCTTCGGAGATATATAATTACGAAACAAATATGTACCTACACGATAACTTTTTAGTTTGAGAAAGAAAGCCAAAAAACAGAAGTCTACGGAAATGAAGTAGCGGGCACTAGCTATAAATAGTAAAGATAGATAAACTTCAGTAACAAAGAAACATACATACCTTAATACACATACAAACATACCTAAATTTCAAATATGTTCATTGCTGCCATTACACATATAGCCTTTTTTTTTCCGTTAAACTCCTGTTGTACGTTGGACAGTGTTGTACCTAAGACAATGGTATTTTTCTGAAAATTAGCTGTAAGTAGTTTTTGAAAAGATAAGAAATTACACATAAGCACGTCATTGTGCAATCGTTGAAGTGGTACCCTAAACGAAAATTTAAAAACAGGTTTCCCTACTTTTTTCTGGATGTAGGTACCTATGTATGCATGTCCTTTCTGTACCCCTAATAACATGTATGCAAAATTGATCGATTGAGTAGTTAAAGTGTGACAAAGTAAAAGACAGACGGACATAATTACTTTCGAGTTTATTATATTTGTATAGATGGGCGTACAGATTCACTGAAACGAAACAGTCAGCCGCAGCCCTGCAAAATTATATCTAATCGAATGTACGTAATGAAATGAAACCTAAACAGCTACATAAAAGTGAATCGCTGCCAATTCTGCAACTAATTAATAAACCTGGAATGTGATAATGACATCGGTCACATCGGAGTGGGCCTGATGCGCGACGTTAGTCAAAGACTCTGAGACAAAATTCTAAGAATCAAGTTCTCTATGGCCACCCAAATGATGATTTCATTATCAGTATGATTTTGATTGATGTGGCAAAAGAAATTTGTGGGCAGCCGAATTCTTTTCATAACGAACGTATTTGCTTTGTTTATTACTCGGAACTAATTGATCTGCGGCGCCACAGTTTTTGGATGTCCTCGAATCTGATTGAGGAATCTCTTATATAAAATGAAGACGTGCAAAATAAAGCAATCACTACTTTCCATTATTTCTGTTGATCGGTATCTATTAGCAATGTATATAGGAATTATTAATTTAAATAAGAGTTTTAAGGAAAACCACCAAAGATATTTTGACATTATCAATCAGTAGATTAGTAGTATTCTTATTTCTTAGTTAACCCCTTCAACTAAGCTACATGCTTGTGATATGATTGGGTTAACGTGAACCGGATGTCTTAATAAAAGTTGTTCCCGGACCCCTCCTATTTTAGGCAACAATATGGCCCACCGTGTGGTTTTAGTTGGTTCGATTCCGATACACCGTCCTACCGAAAACCACATGGTGGTGACGGCCCGTGCCGTTTCCATATGTATTGAAAATTATAAAAATGATATAAAATAAATATTTAGATTCCAAATTAAATATTAATATGATAATACAACCTGTCCTAGAAAGGCCTAACAACCTCATAAAATTTTAATACTGACCAATGTTATTTAGCAGCATGACATAAACATAATTATTCATATCTTTTGTATGAACACATTTTTGAGCAAATCATATGTAAATTAAGTTTAAGACAATGTTGAGACCTTTACTCATTAAAAATAAACTTAATTTTAAGTATTAATATCTCATATAGATATACATTTATAAATATCTAGCAGGACATATTTACGGAACCAAAAACTCAATTATTATACCTACTGAAAAGTGTAGGCTAGTATAACCACTAGGTTGCACAAAGAATGGTCCTGTCAGTGATGATTGGCCCATCCCATACAGATTTAGTTTTGAATTGATTACTGAGAGTAGTTAAAATCAACATATTTTGTTTATTAAAAGTAATATTATAATACAGAATTTTTTTATTTAGAAATATATTTGTTGTTTAGAATCATTTAAAAGTCAATATATGTTTTAAAAACGTATAAGTAATATGTAACTGATTCACTTAAATGTGGAGTGACAAAAATGAGTCATGTAATGTGTCAACAAACCCACACCACTTGTAAGGATTGTGCTGATATGTCAGCAATGAAAGTGGCTCATATTCTAAATTACACACAACTTTAGATCAAAACCTTTCATCAGGTATGGTATAGTGTACAAATTAAATTAAAGAGTTAAAGAAATCATTAAATGTTAATTTCACTTTAATTCAAAAGCTATAGTCAACGTCATACAGAAATAACAGAATGATCTTTTGCCGATTTTACCTACAGCACAACGAACGGGCCACGCGGCAGACCGCAGACATCGGGCGACATGGAGAAAAAACTGCCCATTATCATGGATGCCATCCAATACGGCGAACATTTATGACGGGGGCATTATTTTGTCATCGAATGTCACCAAGACCATAAGTCAGACTGAAAAGCCGATTCATAATCATACTTACTTACGGATACTGTGTATCATCAATCTTCATTTAATAATTAGTTTATTACTCTCTATAACCGATTTCTTAATGTAAAAACGATCGTAAACTTTAGTTGTTTATGTGTAAGCGAGTAATAAAATAGGCATTGAACGGAGAAAGACGGCCCGTCCGAGAGAGTAAAGGTGACAGGACCCCTCGGCTTACGCCAACTACGGTACAAATTGCGATATTAAGCACGAGGCGTGATGAAAAAACACTAGCTGAATATAAATTAGGTAGGAGGAGCGCCATAATCAATATAAACGATGCTAAAGAAGATTAGAAGAATCCTGTAAGAAAACAAATTTCACAAGATCGTAAGAACACATGGAACTGCAGTAAATGCTGTTACATAAATGGTGCTACTTCATATTTAATAGCAATAGTTAGAGACCTCTAACTATTGAGACGAAACATTATCTATAATGTTCCGTCTGTTAGGAAGTTAAAAGTAAAGGATATTTTAGGAAATTATTTTCTGTACTGTAAATGACTAAACATATATCTACACATGATCTTAATTAGATAGAGATACACAACCAAAATTCAACTTGGGTTATAAACGAATTTGTAACTTTCATGGATGCATTTATAGCGACAGCAGTAGGGGAGTGTTTTATAGTTAAATACTTCTTTCCTAAATACTTAATGTTCTGAGCTCTGCTCAATAAACAATAAGACCTGGAAAAAAATACTCCATTGTTTATACTCCCTTTTCAAGCTACACTGGAAGGGAATATCTAGAATTCTATTTCCATTTCAAAGTTACTTCTACTACGATGCACTGTTATCTATTACCAACAGGCCGATGCTAATGAGAATGATGGCTCCGTAACGTCCATGTCAACGGCACGCGGCAAATCTAATGTGTGACAGGAAAGCACTACTCTTTCCTCAGCCTTTATACATTGGTAGACTTCATATATCTTTGAGAAGGTTCCACAACAAAGAGAAAGGAAAGGAGATGTTCCAAGTTCCACACAATGTTTTACTTCACCGTTGAAACATAAATAATGTGAGAGGGTCGTGAAATGCCCACTGATTATAATTATTCGGTTATTACAGTTTACCCAACATTAGTATTGTTTTATTTAAAATATTATCTCTGCCTCTTAGTAATAAATATTACTAAAACTGTATTTCTTCATTCTTATGTAAAAAGTTATTATTTAGAATAATAATATATAGAAAAGTAGAGGCGTATCCTCCTTAATGTCATCGTTCTCACGGTAAAGTAAAACGGTCCTAAAAAATCGTGTAAAAAATGCAAAGACGAAATTGAATTTGATTCCGATACATAAATTTTACTTAGACTATTTGTCTCTCTCGGATCAAGCGGGGAAATAAACGAATGTTAATTAAATTTGTTTTGTTCAAAACAAAGTCGCCAACTGCCCTCTAATTGTTTTTTTTTTTTTTCAATAATTTTCTCATCTGTAGCCGAAATAATTATTTTAATAATGCAATTCTGTTAAATATTAGCTTTATTAATCAATTTTTAAGTTAAATTTGCCAGTTTCAAAATAAGATTTATGTATTCACAATTTTTCCTAAAATTTTAAGCGTTTTACGTTATGTACTGAGTCTTAGTAGACTCCGGTTGTAAAGTTACAACCCTAAAATTTTACCACCCCTTTCTGTAACAGCCTGTATAAGCTTGTAAGACGTGAAGAAATAGTATCATAAAGGACATTGAAATCCTTCTCTGGTTTTGCAAAAAACAACTTTCAATGTTGATGAAGTCTACAATTCTATTGCAGTAATTCCGATATTTTGCAATTATTTTATTTAAGAGAAGAAAAGAAAATCAATCGAAAGCTGGTACTATTACTACTAGGACTTCAAATAATCAGAAAACAAAGCCAAGAGAATCTATTGTGTTTGATTTAATAAGAAATATCCACCACAGTTTTCGGGATCTCAATTTATACATTCATTGTATAAATTGAGCTATTCAGCGTAGATTAATAAATCTAGACCCATAATAGAATCGGATCGTTTTACTAACAGGCAAGTCTGTCAAAACAGATCATTTGATAAATACTTTTCAAGCAACGTCAGTTTATTTATTATACTTAATTAAGTACATAGGTATACATACAATGTCAATGTTACCAAGTTAAGTTTATGTAACTATAAAAGCGTTAGTTACAAATTATTAATTTAATTAAGTATGTAGGTATACTTTAAAACCGCAATAAACGGAGTTCGAACATGTGTCAATAACAAAATACCACTTCAGTATCTGTGTGTGTTTTCAACTCCTATGAATGAACATAACGTAATACAAACGTACATACTGTTTATTATTGTTATGTTAAGATACAGTCGTAGACAGATAGATACACGTAGGATAATTAGAAGTGACAGTATTGCTTTCCGACAAGGGTGTTTTGTAGAAACGATGCATGTAATAAAGTCTTATAATAGATACAATACAAGCGAAGCAATACAATGAATGACTTTCGAAATGAGTTAAAACAACAGATATAACGTTTTTTTTATGTTTGTTATGTTTACATAAAGATTCTTTGTGTGGGGTGTTTTATGGTTTTCTGTTCAACCGATTTGTATACGAATGAAAATAGATTATAGCTAGTTTTTCCCGTTATTAGTAGCAATAAATCATTGTACATCCGTAGCGACTGATCCTTAAAATAAAATCTGATGTGAAGAAAACCATAAATATCGATAGATATAGTACCTACTTAGTCTTGGTTTTGTACGCTGATGCGTAACTGTCTGTCTTGACTCTTTCCAAGTGTAAAAGGGTTTGAAAAATCCATAATGTGATCAGTTATTATGAAACGTTAATGAGTATGTATCACAGGGTACCGTATAGGTGGGCGCAACGAAACCTCCCCCTAGCGCAGGCTGAATGTACCAATCTAAGTTAATGCTCTGAATTCAAATCTTCCGTATCGCATTAATCCGGCCGAGGGTCGGGCCGTAATAAATTCCGTATTATACGCGCGACACGCGTATTAAAATAAACATATAAACATGTTACACCCTCGCGATGTATGCACACCCACAGGCGACCGTGGTACAAAATTAAGAGGAGCTGAGAAAAAACTGAATCGACCGATACAAAATAACTTTGTCGATAAGACTCAGTGGAGAATTGAAGACATGACCTCCTTCTTACTAACGGTGCCTGCTAACATATTTGCCGCGTGGTATGTCTTATAGGCTGGGACTTTACATTAGAACCTCCGACCTAACCTACAAGGTCTAGTTGATTGTAGTATAATAGTATAATAATAAAATAGTTCTGAATAAAAGAGATATAGAATAAGAAAATTAAGTTAATTCGGGTCTTACAGTGGTAAGAGTACTTCTAACCTGCTTTGTTCATACATGGCATACTTAGATAAGTTATAGTAAATGCAGAAATTAAAGGCGATATTAGAATTGCCCTGCAGGTGTACAGAGTGACATGGCATTTTATTATAACAATAATGCAGTTCCCAAGGCCCCAGTACCGGCGAGATTCGGAGTCCCAACGGACTTTGCACAAGTTTAGGGGACAAGTGAATAATCTAAATGACACATTGTTACCCAATGCACTCACTTTCTTCCGTTACATCAATTATATTACAACAACGCTTAATCAATTATGTTTTGTTTATAAACTTTTTAATGGGTATCATCTTTGACGCTTAAGAGCACGGCCCAGGTACCTAATAACATGCGTCGCCTAACGAAATACGCTTAACGAAAAGAATAATATTGGTGTGGGGACTTACCATTGGGGCTAGCTGGCCACTTACCTATTATACGTTTTTTTAGGCAAATCAGGCAGGTTATAACATAGTTTTAAGATTTGACGCATTCACATAAGCAAACGCGTCAAGTCGTAAAAATCTCCACATGCGTTCATGCTAGTAATCGACAGTGAGGACGTCTTACATAATATTAAATGTAAAATGCATACAGCCCATAACTTCATGAGCTATGATGTAGTTATCTATTTTTTAGGCAAATATGTTGGAGAACAAGCAACTAACGTACGCTGATAATAACGGTTCCATGACGTTTGCAAAACATTAAACGCACCCGTAGACCCGTAAAAAACAAAACTATATAATTATGAAGTTGACAGTCAGCATGAAGGAAAACAAATCCTTTGGTGACAGTATAGTTTTTTACAACCAAATATTAATTCGGTGCCAATTTTCTGAACCTTCTATGGTATTACAGCGCCGCACTACTATAACACAGTGAGGATTTCGCTATTCACTACTCATTAATTACACAGGAAAATATCCTACAAAAATTAAATATAAAAAAGTTTTACTTTCATTAACTATTTCACTTGATTGAATGATTTTGTCACTCTTTGCTATTAATAATACAATAACAGATAAAATTCAAAATGAAGGTTGTAAGAATGTCAATATTTTAAAAGCCTGGTAAAATGGTGGCAGTTACTAGGCACAAATCCTTGTTCGCTGTTGGTATACCGTCCCCGCAGTATTCTAGTAATAGCTAGGTAATCGCAAAATTATCGAAATTCGACCGCAATTCTTTAATTTCTCAAGTCAACGTTATCCAAGTTTTTTTTATCAAAGACTGTACTACCTCTATAGTCATTGCATATTTATAGTTACACTAGTTGACCCGCGCAACTTTGCCCACGTTTTTAAATTTTCCCCGTTTTTGCAACATTTTTCATTGATGCGCCGCTCCTATTGGTTGTAGCGTGATGTTATAGCATATAATATTCACACCATAATATTCACATTATATCCAACACAAAATTTTCGAATTTTTCAACTCGAACCAGTAGTTCCTGAGATGAACGCGTTCAACATAATAAACAAACAAATTTTAGGCTTTATAATATTAGTATAGATACATCCAAACATACACTCACGCTTGTATCCCCAAAAGGGGTAGGCAGAGGTATATTAAACACCCGCATTTATCCAATTATAATTTGGTCCCACTCACGTAATAGGGGACAAGCCTATTGCGGTTTGGAAGTTAAAGATGGGAAAACTACGAGTATATTAAATGGGAAAGGTCGGAAAAAAGGGAAGGAAAGGGCTATTGCTTATACGGATGGATTGAGGAGTGTGACGGGGTAGTCTCAGCCCTCTAACACATTATATTTGTTTATTATATTATTATAACATGTTTATTTTTCTTTTATTTTATTATATTAAGTCAGCTACAAGAGATGCTACACGTACTCACGCCATGCGGAAACAATAAACAGACTATTTTGTTTGTCATTGGTAGGTACTATGAAGGTTTTGTTTTATTTAATAAAAACTGTAACCGGAATGCCTCGTTAAGTAAATAAGTGTTTAATTGTATTAGTTTTATCACAAAGGAAAACCATAGGAGCAATATCTTTTTTTTTCTGCCAGAAACCCTCGCGTGTTTCCTGAGAAGACGCTTCCAAAGTTTCATCACGACGAGATTAAGGAACGCATAGAAGACAAGTACACAAACATTATTTTTTCTTGATATAATAAATGATGTATATTTATATTTCAATAGGACAAATCACACAATCCTTCGTGTGCACAGCATGCTTAAACTATGTATACTTTTCTTTCAATATACATGTAATTCAGTATTTTGCTATTATTCTTCTTCTTGAAATACCTGTGGGAGAGCCATGCTTCGGCACGTATGGGCCCGGCTCGACTCCGCTCGATACCAGTACCGAAAACCGATAGTGAAGCAATGCTTGCATTGCATTTCGCCGCGTGAGTGAGGTTACCGGATTCCCTAACCCTTCCCTCTCCCCTATTCCCGTCCTTCCCTTCTCCCCTCTTCCCCCCCTCCCCCTCTTCTCCTACTCCCACCTTAAAGGGTGGCAACACACTTGTGACTCTTTGAGTTACAGGTGCCCATGGGTGGCGGTAGTCATTTACCATCAGGTGACCCGTCTGCTCGATTGCCCCCTATACCATAAAAAAAAAACCTGTTGTTTGTTTCAATTTATTGGGTATGTTGTTTGCTCGAATGTTAATTTAAAAAATGACAGTATACTGTCTCTAATAGAAGACAGCGTGGTTGCGGTGCACCGTACGGAAGCGGTAAGAGTCTCTTTCCTTTTCCTTTGGGGAGATGTTGCTACTTCCTACTTAATACGTTCTGCCAAGATACCAGTAGCCCACATTTTGGGCCACTCTGTTTCTGGAGTCTCTCCGTTTAATAAAAGAAACGGCAAGTGTCTAGATTCATTTAGAATGGTTGGTGTAGTGTAGATTGGTGTTTTGTTTTTATATTTGGAATAGGAATGCAATTATTTATAAAAAAAGAAGAAAATTATAGCAGGCAGGAATTTATAGCATTAGACTGTTGCAGTTTAAAGTATAACATTTAAATAAATTGATTCTGGTTTGTACATTCAAGTTATAATATGTACTCCTAACTAATGCAATACTTATAAGTACTTACTAGTACTTACTTTCTTACAGATAACCTACTGGTTATCCCTACAGGATAACATAATCACATTAAACTAAAAATGCAGCAGTACATTGTGACATAATAACCCCGCCCTATCCTCATCTAAGAACCGTTTAACTCTGGAGAATTCCCAAATCGCGCTTATAATTTATAATAACAGGGAGGTCTCCTAACGAAGAGACCGTTTTGTAGATAGGTATCTATCAAATTACGCCACCTTCCCCTTCGCGAGCGCCCATTGTTGTCTAACACGGAAAATATTCATTTGAATATTTACTTAACATGGATAATATTTTAATCTTCCCCTTTGAATTATATATTTTCCAACGGAGACAATTTCACGCCCTTTTCTTCGAAACGGTGTATCTCTCACGTTTTGTGCAGTCAACTATGTAATTTTTGGTGTAGCAGAAGCGTTGAATAAAGTTTAAATTCCTCTAACAGAAGTTGCAATATCAATTTAACAAGATATTCCTTTTGTTAATATTCGCACACGCTTTATCAAATTCTCTAGCGGGGGTGACAATAAGCCGCTGTAAGTACTCTCTCTGACATATGGATAAAAGCTTTCATTTCACTCTTAGCTCTTTTGAGTGTGATATAAGTAGATGAGTGTACGTATGTATTAGTGTTGTTGCAAATGAGATTGCTTTGTAGCTGGATACATATTTAGTCACTACTGTGTGTAATTATAGTTTTTGATGCACGCAAAAGCCCTGTTACAAGCTTTACATAAAAACTTTTTTTAAACCAAACTAATTAATAACTTAAAATTGTGCACAATGTATATAAGAAAGGGTTTTTTGAACATTTATTTGAGAACTTTAAATAAATAGTTTTAACAACTGTTGTTTGATAAAAGTAAGACATCAGTCTCGTGTTTATTAAACGCTATACGTATGTACATGAAATGTACATTTTATTATAATGTACAGGTACAAACAAAATGTGTTGAATAGCCCATTTATCGAGGAAGGCTATATATCATCACGCTGCGACCAATAGGAGCGGACCATCAATGAAAAATGTTGCAAAAACGGGGAAAATTTACAAACGCAGACGAAGTTGTGCGGGTCATGGCAGCTAGTGGAAAATAAAATAGTACTGTTATCCTCTAGATGTTTTATATGGAATTACACGGTGGATAATAAAATCGTAGGCCACCGGTAGTCTTAAACTTACATGTATTTCAATAGAACCTACAAAGTACTTAATCATACAAAATTGGGACATGTGTCAGCTGATTTGTTCGGCACAGTCTCCGTTGGATTAAAATGTGTGCACCATTGTTATGTCAAATTATATCATAATTCTATTGTGAAAACTGTTAACTGTCTCCGCGACGCCCTCGGCGTAAAAAATAGGAGGCACGGGGTCCTGCCCTCGTCTGTTTAATAACATAATAGCACAATTCCCTCGCCGCATGATTCAATTTGGATTTCCTCCAGCCTCCCCCGCGTAGCCTAAAAAATGACAACTTCATTATATTGTTCGCCTTCCCGAGGGCGACTTGTTTGCCAGAAGGATTATAATGATTAATTCCGTGAAATATTAATACACATCACACCCGCGTTGTACACTTGCAACCTTTTAAAACAGCTTATTGAAATTTTAACGCAAGTGCGCTTTTGTTTAGGGGTATTTGTCGCTTCGTTGTCTCTAGAGAATAAGGGTATGAGTTGCTTGAGTTAGTAGAAACTTAGGATTTAGGTGTTAATCCTTAATATACTATATAGTACATGCTACTGGGAAAAATTAAAAAACGTTCATAACGATTTAAAAAAAAATGGCTATCAAATAAACTATTCTGCTAATACCTTAAGATTATTTACTGAAATAAAAGGGGGATAGCAAATAATTTCACCTACACTAATTACATCAATGTTAGAAAAAAAATGTAACTGCCATCTTTTGTTCGCATATGAAGAAAACAGCTTCTATTTATTCATTTCTTATTTTTTTTTTACATTATTTGGTATTGTACTAAGTACATCTGTTTAGTACTACATATTTTTTCATATCGTCCCATCCACATCAAACTACATACTACATACCTACAAACATAACGAAATTTAATATAACCTTATACACACAATTCGAACTGGTACTTGTAACAAACAAACACATTACAGTTAAAACTTAACATCCTATCCGCGTGAGTGAAAATAAAATTATATAAAATCCACGCCCAAAACAAACTTCTATCAATCGAACAAATCTCATCAAAAGATATGAAGTGCAGTATGGGCTGTAAAGTAGCGAGTATCCCTTATTCCGTGGCCAGTTGTCTTCCGTGCCTTTGTCTGAGCTGAATAAAAACTTCATCTCTCTCCCCAAGGAATTTAATTTGGAGTAATGGAAGTGTTATATTGACTTAACAGGCCAGAAGCTCCCCTCGTGCACAGTTACAGTTATTAAAATGGAGAAATTTATTATTAGCATTTCTACGTTTCACTATTTACATTTTAATTTTATTTGTTCTGTGCTTCCATTAGTCACGACTTAATGCGTTAATTCAATAAAGCTACTCATAAAATGAATGCGTATATTTAACCCGAGATTCAATCTGACTTGTAATTAATCAATCCGAGATGTTCTCAAGGGTTTATAAATGCAAAATGTGGTTTATTTTTCTAGATCAAACGCAAAACACATGTAGAAATGTATTATTAAGTGAAAATAGTCGTTATGATTATGTTACATTTTTAATGTACCTAATAACTAACAACATTACCTTTTTTATTTTTTATTTTTTTATCGTGTGAAGCACTTGTTTGTAATGTGTTATTTTAAAAAAATGTAGTGACTTGTGTTTTGAGAGTGTTTTTTCTTAATGCAAATAAAATATGTAGATATATATTTATAATCTTCGAATCTCCAAAACACAAGACGTACTTATCTATTTTATTGTATTTTTTTTAGTTTCAGCGGAAGTAAGTCTTATCTGTACTGTAAACAATGTAAGAAGAACAACATTGATTTTTGTAAGTTAAGTCAGGAAATGTCATCAAAAACACAAAAAAGTTTTCAAAATGGAATGGATGTATGACTGTAAAGACCACGTTTAGATTATACCAATTAAAAAGGGAAATTAAATATATTTTTAATTTAAGAAATTAAGTGTTGAAACAGTTGTGTGTATGAAACAGTTTCATAACTGCTTTAACCGTTTTGTAAATGCAGATAGAAATATTCTTAACCAGAAATACTTGCGCTGAGCGGGACTTAAACCTGCGACCACTAAGGCTCTACTGCTCCGCCACATGGGTCATTTTTATTAACAAGTCCAAAAGCCTTAAATATGTACCTCCCCACATTACGTTTTTTAATATAAGTATTTTTTATACTAACTTTTAAACTATCGCGTTCCATTATATAATATTATTTACGTATTTACGGGAATTAACGCGATCACGAAAAGGTATGACATACCTCTGAATTGCCTGACGTTTCGACCAGGTTGCACTGGCCATGGTCACAGGCTGACTGAAGAAACGTCATGCAATTCAGAGGTATGTAATACCGTTTCGTGATCGCGTTAATTCCCGTAAATACGCAAATAATATTATAGTATTATTTTATTCGTACTCCTAAGTAAAGAACACGTAAGTCAGGGGCTACTGGGGCCTAGCATTGGCAACCTATCTTCTCATGATGCTTTATCGACCTTAATCACTAAGCAGAATATATAACCAAGGTTAAGTAACATACCAAAACACAAACAGCAGCTATTAATAAATAAACTGAGCAAATAAATTATCTTAGTCAAATAGACACCAGTATTTGAAAAATGTGATCACCCTTAGCAGCAGGGGAGATAATTTTTAAAATTCGTGTAACTAGAAATGCGACACGCACTTGCACTGCGACCCTGAGTGTATCATTTATAGACCTTTTGTCGCCGAAATTATATTTACAGAAGTGAGCAGACAATTTCACGCTCTCTTCCCCGCACCCCACTCTGTGGACTCTAATCAACGGCGCATTGATTCTAATGTTGATACGACTTACACTCATTCACTTAAAGATTTCATACCAATCACATCTTTACATCAAAAATGTTAATATAAAAAAATCTTTACCAAAAAAAGTGACGCCATTGGAAAATTACAATGATATAGTTTCTGATGTCGTTAAAAGAAATTTAGAACTTTATTACAAGGAGTCAAGGTAATGTCCATACTTTTCTTTCAACTAACCCTCGTTTAATAAAAGGGTGAGCGCACACATGAGCGTGAAAGATTGTCCACATGTTCAGTGGACACCCCAGGGCGAGATGAGCCACACCGTTCCATGTCGATAGCTTATCTACTGTACATCAAATTATATAATCTTCGCGGCTGTCATTCTACTAACGTGTTTAATGTATCAACAACGTCTTCCATCGTTATCTTGGTTGCTGTTGGCATTCCAAAATTTGTTATTAAGATGATAAATAAATAATAAATATTATAACTTTATGCAATATTTTGTAAGTAGAATATCGGTTGTTTATAATTAGACCCCTATCCACAGTGATAAGCCAACTTTAACTCGCTTCTCCTAAAACTAATCGAGCTTACAGAGCAATATAAGTCACGTGACCTTTTCCTGAATTTGACAAGCAAATAAATTGTGAGATCAAAGCCCAGTAAGTAGGAAAATAATGTTTAGGCGAGGGCGGCTAGCAACGTCATGAGTAGCAGACATGATCATGCGGAAGCGGAAGCAGTGACAGTCAGCGAGAGGAAGCGATGCATGGCGCCGGATGTGCCCACGTCCGGTGCGCGCGATGCCTTCACTTATCTCAGCGGGGCGCGAAAAATTACCCCCCGTTATTACATAATATGACTAAAAAAATAAATCCATGTTTGTCAAGTGTAGCGTATACCGAACCTTAGAGAATGGTGGAACGACAGGAACTTGTAAAAGACTAAGAAAGAAAAACTCACTGTCCTATGACACATGGCCGTCTGATCCCAAACTAGGCAGAGCCTGTACTATAGTAACCAGACAGCTGATAAACATACTTATATACTTCTAAATACATACATATCTATATAAATAAAGATGAATCGCAAAATGTGTTGCTAAGCGCAAAACTCGAGATAGGCTCGACCAATTCAGCTAATTTCTTTTTTCATATTTTCGTTAAGGCACAGGAAAGGTTCTTATGGAGAGAAAAAGTGTAAAAATTGCGAGGAAAAAAGTAAAAACAACACTTTTCTTTTCCTATACAAACCACAGAGTAAATAATAATTAAAACACAGCTGTCAAACATTTGCCGCCTTTTGACAGAACGAAGTCTGTCGGGGCAGCTAGTTATAGATAAATTACACCCACACACAGAACAAATGATCATGCTCATCACATAATTATTTGTCCTGCAGGGAATCGAACCCACAAACCTCTGGCTCAGCAGTCAGGATCGCTAACCGCTAGACGAACAGGCCAGTCGAATATAGTATTAAGCTGATAGTTTTAGATAAGTCTTTTACAGAGTAGAGGAGATTCGAAAGTTGGAGAGCTCTAATTCCAGCAATAATTTTGCAGCTCCCAATTATAGAATAGGGAACTGCAATGAAAATATGAAATAACCTTTTTCATATTAAAAAATACAATTAAAAGGCTTCTACATCTACTCGGTCGTGGGTTCGATTCCCAGCCGAAAGAACGGACACAAAGAACACCCAGAGTGTTCTTTGTGTCCATTCTTTGTATGTTTGTAAAGTCCCCCGCGATACAGGAGTAATTCCTAATGCGTTGTCTTATTAAAAGAAAAGAAAAGAAAAAACGACATTAGCACTGTATATAACGAGAGATTTATTTGCTTGATATTAAAATCTGAATCTTCTTTTTTCTCAAATTTTAATATCATAATAAAGAATAATATTTTGTATCGTAAAACTTATTCTAATCAAATTAACCACCAGTCACAGTAATTACTTTTTATTAATCATTTTTTGCGAGCTATATACAACACAAACAATTGCCTTTGGTTCTTATTCAATTTAATGATAACCATCTAAACAATAAATGATAACAAATCAAATAATTGTAACTGACATAAAAACCACAAAAACGTTCTCATAGAGAATTATCAAGAAAGCAATTTCAAAACCAAATCGTTTGTTTGATCGCGTGTTCCCGAAATTAATTTATTTTTGTGTTGATTTATTTTTAGGGGTCTTCACTGCGACATGAGAACGAAGAATCCTTAGAATTGGAACATACTGATTGTAATAACATAGTTTTATACAAAACTAATCACACCACTTAATAACGGATCACAATTATATTAGGCTTTAGCTTTTCCTACCAAATTTCATAGGTCAAGTACTTTTCATGATTTCATGATTAGTCAGTGAGTTCGTATTCTTTCGCTTTTCAATATAATTTAAATATATAAAACTATTCAATTATATCTAGATTACAAAAAATAAAATGTGTAGGTAGATAACCGTAGCCAATAATCCTCTTCCTTGGCAAAATATAGAGCAACCATACTTTTTTTTACCGGACATTTTCACAGACCAAGTCACACCCTACTCCCTCAACGGATCAGTCTTCAAGTACCAGGTGTGAACAAAGTTTCCGTACTTTCGAATGGTCGTGACGAATCTGATAAACAGTTGGTACACTTAACTTGAAGGTTTCCTCGATCTGTCAATATATCACACGTCGGTCTTACTCCAATAGTTTTCGTTTAGTCTCAATGTTCATATCAGTGGTCACTTCTATCGGCCTGCCGGACCGGGCATCATCCTACAAGTTAGAATTGCCGCAATTGAATTGAATATACCATCGTTCTATGGTGCATAGCGATTTACAAGTTTCCGCTCAATGCACTACTTATACATATTTTTTTCAGTTAGGCCACGCTTAAAGTTTTACATAATAATTACACAAATGTAATAACTAATTTTGAAATTTAACAAACGATTTTGATTCCAAATTTGTTATTTTTTATACTACTTAGAGTTTATAGATATGACTTTAAATCACCTAGTTTGCACGTAGTTGGATGGATTAATATCATGATTCATGATACGAATGTCATCACCTTTTGTTTCTACCCGTGTTTTGATTGACAAATTTGAACAAAAAGTGGTTATTGTAACACAACTATAATAGTTTGACATATAGCCTCGTGGGCTTTTTTAAGGGTATGATGAGTACTATAAACATGTAGTACATTATTTTATGTACCATCAATAGTATTCGCGCACGCCAAATAATGTCAATTTTTGAGCAAATTATATTGATACCTTGGGTTACATTATTAAAATTTTTGTACAGATTTGAACTCATATCACTTTCTTTCAGCTAGCGCTTTATTTTATCTCAGAAACAGAAGGTGAACTCTAAAAGTAAGCACATATTTTAAAGTGGAAAATCTGCGAGACTTTTAATGGAAAACGATTACCGGTGCCTAAAACAAAAGCAAACGTATGCCTCGTATGATGAATATAAGTGGGACCTCTGGTCAATGAACACTACGCTACATATGCTGGTTCACCTCGACCTTCTGTAGCGGAAAGATAGTCCTCGGTCGAGTTGCTAGAATTCGAGTTGAATCTCCTATAAATATTGGTCTTTGTTTCAAAAAGTTTCTAAGACCTTTTTAGCAATCTCACATAAGAGAAAATCTATTCATATGTGCAATAATAACTCATGATCAGAATAACAAAGTTAACTTGTATAGGTACAAGTAATGACTGTTGATTAGGATCAACAGTCATTACTTTAAATAAAAACTTTAGTATTTAAGTTACAGAAGAGAATAAATTAAAATAGAGTATCATAGTCTAGAATATTCTAATCACATTTATCTGTTATCAACTTATCAATCTGCAAATGTAGGACTGCGTCATTACTTTTCTTGTTAAGGACGCATTCGCATATTTTGCAGATTTAATAAAAAATATTGTAATAATTTATTTAATTCATATGCATAGTTTACCTGCCAATGGAACACTTACTTTGAAACATACTTACGTATAATTTTGATAAACTTCCCCTTAAAAGGTTTTCGAATCGCTATGGTCATGAACGTTTTTAAGTTTTTAAAAATTGGATAGTTTTTAAAGTTAATTTTTAAGGATTTTCTCAATAACAAATAGAATAACTTCATAATATATAATAATAATATACCTATTTATATAAAAAAATTGACGGCCTTATCGCTCTATGGCAATGTCTTCTGTTTATTTATACCTATTTGATTTAAATTCTTTAACTATGCACATTTCACCTTTCATGAGAAACGGATGTAATAGTAGATACCTGGAAATTCAGATATTTGGATAAATCTTTTCGCAGTTTACCCTAGACAACGAAAATGATAACCCTTTCTTTTTAGGGGATATTTGACAGGTAGCTTAAGGGGCTACACAGTAGAAAACGTTTACGTGGTCGCCTCTTTGCCAGCTTTGGATCTCTGGCGTGTGTACTAGGTATGCTGAAAGCTACTAGTATTGTTGCAAATAAACATTATTAAACTCCTGCTATGTTAAAATCAATTACAACGTATTTTTTAATACAATCTGTAACTTTATGTGAATGCACCCTGAACGCCACTTAACAATAATATTCGTGAGTTTCTTCTTTTAAAATCATGTTTTATTCTAAAACTTCTTGAGAATATCTTAATGCAAAACAGATAGTGATTTATATCATTAGCGTCATCTTGGAAAGACATCCGCAGATATTTAGAGACGATTTTGACTAAAAACCTAATGATGTGAATAGAGGTTAAAAGTCTATCAATGACAAACGTTACTAATGATTACTAATAAAAAGAACTAAGTTCATTTACATATAAAAATAAAATGTATACTTAAAAATTATATTTTACAAACGTTTAAAAACTAGTTTTGTATCGTTTGGATTGATATTGAGAAAAAAGTAAAGGATTCCTGTATTCAAATAAAATTTAAAACATCGAATATAATAATAGTGAGCCTTGAAGGCAAATGCAAGCCTGCACCAAGTGCTATCCTTTATTGGTACCTGAGATAGCCGTGTCAATCAAAGTTCGCACATAACACAATAATTGCAACTCATAAGAATAAAGTGATCATTTTATTATTTTCGTATTAAAGTAAAAATTCGTGTCTATCTCCTTTAAATTTTTTGTTGAAAATGAGTTTCAATAAATATTACAAATAAATGACTACCTACCACCTAAATCTACTAAACAGGATTTAGTGTCATCTGTATGCTTGTGTTAACCTTTTAGACTTAGCTGGGGAAAGAAACTTGATTGGAACACTTGTTAGCCCAAGGACTTTCGTAAATGCACTCATAAATTTAAAAATATAATTACCAATAAATTATGTTATAAGTATTTCTGGTATAACGCAACAATAAAAGAATACATCCAAAAGGATTTAAAACAGCTTTATAATGTTAAACATTTTCCAAATACTTAGAGTGAGCTAATGTAGAAACACAATTATGCAATGAGTGCAATGAGCAGAACTGACAGACGGACGGACAGTCGATCGAACAGCGTGTCCAACTGACATGGCCCCGGGCTTCAAGCAAAATAACTGCAATTTTTCGCTAAACGCATAACAATTGCAATGTTTGCTTCATTTTGATTGGTCTTTACTTATCCGATGGACACAAAACTGTCTGAATAGATACCATTACGACGTAAATCAACGAAACAATAAAATATACGGCTATAGCGTCATGATTTTGCACTTTTGCAATAACTACCAACCGTTGTTCAATTATTTTAACTACAGATCGCCTTGTGGTTGAATTTCGACTATAATGAATAAATTAATATTTTTTTTTGGTTTATTTCATTGGCCAGTAGGTATAACTTTAACTGTCATTTTTCTTTCATTTATATATGTACCATGATAAGTCAATATCTATTATATATTGAACGCATGGAGATTGATATAACCGTTTTATGTAGTTTTTTAATTCTTAACACACATTGTTTAAAAATTTTAGCTTCCTGCACTTCTTCCATACATAAACTTTAATTATTCAAAATTTCACGTTCCTCCTTTCACGAACTATTATTAAAAATGAATGCAAAGAATTTTGTTCACGTATTAATATATAGATATCGTAATGTATTCAGCAATATGCTTTAAAAGTCGTTATAGATTTAAGCACGAGTCTAAATCACCTAACATTACGAAAATGATCACTGCTATCACAGTTTTAAGTTCACTCTGCGGACTGACCTAAAATAGCTAAAATAGGTCCAAGCTTAAAATTTTGCGTCTAAATCTAAAGCAACCATACTAAAAGAGTTGTTTTAATAAAACATAAAAAGAGAAAGTTGAACAATTGTTATATATCGATATCAGGCAACGGTAAATCGGAGTATAACACTATAAAATTAGAGGAAACGTCGTTATTCTACTATCATTATTGTTTTATTTGCAAAATTGCTTGCTCTCTTTAATGCTGGGGTTCGCTATTCACACGGCTTCGGAGCCATTGGCGTGTACTTAACGAGCGACGACTCTTTGACGTGACAAGCCCACTTCTAACCGAAGTTATTTCATACTTTATTGTTTAGTCAGATGCAAATTATGTAAAATTGTATGTGACTGTGCCATCGACCCGCACTAAATATTTGAGAAGTAAATTAATGTACAGATCAAATATACAACAACAAACGAACATTTACAAATATTTATTACCTAATAAAGATTCTGATTAACAACCAGTCCTGAGTATTCTCTTTCATTTTACACGCTATTTATTATATTTCTAGTTGTGATTAAATCCGCATAATAATATCACACAACAACCAGAAAGAAGATTGAGTCAAGAGAAAACATTTAACTTAATCGAATAACTGTTTCAGTACATCGAAATGTTGGCAAATTAAAAACATTTATTTACTCTATAACAAATAAATATTCAAATTCAATATCTTTATTTCATAAAATTTATCATCAATCGTCAATTTAATTAAATAATTATTAATTATTCATTAAAAGTATAGATCAACACACACAGAGTCACCGCAACAATAGTTTGCTTTGTCAATGTAAAATTATAAAAAAAAAATTGATAACATAATATCATATCTGCCTGTGTCGGTCTATAACCGCCTGTTTCCAAATGGTTGAGCCTTATGAGAAGAAATCGGGGAAACAAACTCACGGCCACTCTTTTAAAAAACCAGATACTTTAACAACATTCAGTAAGTTTTATTACGTCATTTTGTTGTGTGCTATTATGTTAATAAAATTAAAAGTAAACAAACTAAAAAATATATGACAATAGGGAAACTGACAATTAAGGAAAAAATAAAAAGAAGAAAACAAAAACATAAGAGATGGAAAATAAGAAACATATTTCCTGTTTTTTTTTTATGGTATAGGGGGCAAACGAGCAGACGGGTCACCTGATGATAAATGACTACCGCCGCCCATGGGCACCTGCAACCCAAGAGTCACAAGTGCGTTTCCGCCCTTTAAGGTGGGAGTAGTAGAAGAGGGGGAGGGGGGAAGAGGGGAGAGGGGAAGGATGGGAATAGTCGAGAGGGAAGGGTTAGGGCGTCCGGGAACCATTGCAAAATGCAAACATTGCTTCACTGCCGGTTTTCTGTGAGGCCGTGGTACAGAGCGGAGTCGAGCCGGCCCATACGTGCCGAAGCATGGCTCTCCCACGTTGTAATACCATACCATATTAATAATACTGTAATAAAAGTATTATTACATTTATATTCAGTGTATGAAATAGCCTGTGAATCCAATACAATTCAATCCCAAGCGTTTTTATCCTGTATATAATCCACTACTGACTATTAGCCCTTAAGGCATAGTTGTCGTTTTACTGTGGACTTAAACTTGTTTAGACTTAACAATTGAATGTTATCTGGGATTTTATTATAATATCGCACACATTGACCTCGAAACGACTTGTTAATTTTTTGGAGCCTAGAGGCAGGTACAACAAGTTTATGTTTATTATGCGTGTCAAAAGAATGCATATGTATAATATATTGGCACGCTACCGTCGGATGTTAATTTCTTTAAATTTCTGCGTCAGTGAATCACGATTGTCTAAGTTATAAATTGCTCGAATAGCCCTGTTCTGCAGCACGAACATAGATAGAATATCGTTGGCATTGCCCCACAGTAAAATACCATACGACATTTTAATAAATAAACTAATCTGGCTGTTTCAACATCAGTCAGTTCAAGAATTTTTCTAACTGCGTATGCTGCGTATTATATATTTGTATATATATATTAAGATGTAATTGACCGGCTGCATCTGTATTTTCAATTATTAGATTTCAATAAATAAACATTTTTTTTTAAACCAATATCCAAACAATTCTTCCAACTGTTGTGAATGACGTCCAAATTGTTTTTGTATTCCTTAATTGTCACACGAACAAAATCACTTCTATTACTATAGGTAAATGAAGGAAAATTACCTTATCGTGTACTTATTTATTACACTACAGTTTTTAATGTTATGAAAAAATTAAGAAAAGCGAAATATTGATGTGTATATATTGTGTTACGAAAAAAAAATCTCAAAGAAAACAGCTGATCTGAATATTTTGAACCAATACTTATTCAAGGGACAAGCTTGAAGCTAGTGTCGATTAAAAAGAAGGACCCAAAGGTAATATTAATAGGTGTTATATGACTAACACAATTGGTATGATAATATGTTATGGTATTCTTTACTACACGAAAAAGACAAACATTATTACAATTCACTTAAATAGTAAAATGTTTAATTAAATTCTCATCGTTTTATTAAACTAATTCTATATTAACTCAATTTGACATCCTTAGTAAATACACTATACTTCAATATTACAGGTTATCGTATCAGAGATACAGAGTACCATGATTTTTGCTATCGTTAGTTCATCCTAAATTTGCAAAAACTTAACCATTGTCACTAGTCTCTTATCAAAATCATATTGAAAATCAAAACTATTTATTTCAAGTAGGTAAACCCATTGTAGGTATTTTTGAATTGTCAGGAGTAGGAGTCAGTCAGTATAAGTTGGTGGTGAAGCTGTTCCAATACATAGATCCCATGGAGAAGAACAGGCAAGAAACTCCAACGACACTCAACTTGTTTTTTTTACAAGGTACTTGTTATACTGCTTATAAGCGTAATTTAATGTGAAGACAATGTAACATAATGTTGTTCTAAAATAAAAATCACAGAGCTGCTAGGCAATTCAGAGAATTAACTTAATACTTAAGTGACTACATAGTTCTCACATGTGCAATTATTTTTTTTTTATTTAACAAAAAATAAAAAACCTATCGTAACTACAATGTCAACAGTGAATAAAATAATTTTAATGTTCTATAAAATTAACAATATCAATAATAATAATCAAAATATCAATAAATCTATACGTCAGATAAAACCAAGACGAGTACTACTCATTGGCAGTGTTACTGTGGAGCAGGACCGGCATTCTGCCAAGCATTATTATCATCTAAATAATGATCTAGTTTATAATATGCTCGTTTACATAGCGTGCGTTTTCCTTAAATAGAATATCATATATCATTCGATTTTGCCTATTATTATAAGAGATTGATCTTAAACTCAAACACTCATCAGGAACAATCAAGCCATCATAAAAGTTATAATTATATTAATCCATACTCTTATTGATATTATAGAAACATAATATAACTTTATGAAGTACTTATTACTGCTTAATATAACTTTAATCGAATCAAGTGTGTAGTCTAGACAGATTACATACTTGATTCGATTCGAAGCAGTATGATTTAATATCATACTCGAGTTTTGCCATTAAATTAACTTACTGTAGCAGCTTAATAGTTTTAAAGAAATTATCAGTACAGACGTTGGAGGAATATAAGGATATAGAGTTCAAATTGGCTTTTTATATTCATTGTAATGGAATTTAAATTGCTGCATAGAATAGCTTCCTTTAAACCATTCTAGACTCGTTTACAGTGAATACTTCTATAGTCACGACGGTTAATTATATTTATATATAATTCGTGGCGATTTAAAATCGAAGCTTTCAACCATCAATTGTAAAATTTACTATTTAAAGTGATAGTTGGCAAGCAGTAATGTTTGTTTTGTTATGTGTTATAGGGCTTGTCGATTTGGAATGTCAAGCTCAAGCACCAGTCTGCGGCAGGGTCGTTGAGCAGGGCAGCATGGCACTAAGGCGGCTGCCGGCGGTGTCGACACGGGTGTGGATAGATAACGTCGTGCACGCGCCCCGCAACCCAATGAGTTCAGAAACGGGCGAAACATTCAAATTGCAAACCGCCCGCGCCCGCCCGTATCAAATGTTGTTTTATAGCTAATTCCCAAATTCGGTTATGGCCTATAAACGATCCGCTGGAATAATTTAAATGCGAACCCGCTTGTATAATGTGCGTACTTTACTCCAAAATTAGGTATTTGTATGTGAAATGCGTTTTGAAATAGCATTCTCTGTAGACTTTTATTTCTTTTGTGCGGTGATTCCGCGAGTGGTGAGAATTCGATTCAAATATTCCTGATTGGTATGAAGATACTTAGAACTATTCATAATGAAATAAAATACAGATTCAGAGAGAATATTAATTTATGACATTATGACAAAATGAGGTCGCCATCCCGGGTTTTCAATGATATATTGCTCCATTATAAGGTAAAACTGCTTGAGAGGTTGGTTGGTACTACGTGTTAGTGTTAACACATTAACAATAACGTCATAAAAAATGCGAAAGCTTTTCCGTAGTATTCTGACGTACAAGTGAAACACATTAGTGGCGGCCGACTACCTTTCCTCAATTTAAAACGTTTTAAAATATAATAAACGAGTTGCTTTTAAGGGTTTTCTCTTGTTTCCGAGCTAATTTCGTGACGGACATTTCCGGCCATTCAATATGAGCGATTGTTTATTGACTGACTCCATTTTGCAAGACAATCGAGTAAATTACTTCGTTTAACGGGACAAGTAATGTTACTGACATTTTCTTTTATTCTTGTTCTGCATTATTGTAGTTTAAGCTTCAAACAACCTACCTAATCAATTTTATTTTATTTGTTATCTAGTGGTGTCACCATTTATATACAAATGCGCATTATACAAAAAAGTAATTTGCAATATGTTATACCTTAATGAATTTGTGAATTTCAAGGAGGAGGTACAGGAATTGGAGCCTCCCGTCCACAATACTTCCACCCAAGAGAAGACCGTGATTTGACAGTAGGTACTGCTGTTTTATTTAGGGTCATCACCACTAGTAGTAAATGTAAACAGGCACTGGTATCTTTTATTAGGTGTGTTTCTAATTTAACTTTCTTTGGTATAATAATCATGGCTCCATCACTGGCCTGTTGGTCTAGTGGTTAGTGATCCTGACTGCTGTGTGATATATAAGTATGTTTATCATCGGTCTCGTTACCATAGCTCAGGCTCTGCCTAGTTTAGGATCAGATGACCGTGAGTGAGACGTGTGAAGATATTATTATTATTATGGAGCTATCTGACTTGCGTAGCCCAAAAGATTAACGGAATAATAAAGGTATTACGTTACCAAGACAACACTAGCGCTAGAGAAACGGGAACTTCACTTTACACAAACTAAACGTTGATCGAATGTTTGAGTTTCCATAGACAATATCACAAATGTTTACTTATCTAATGATAGAACGTATTCTTTATGCCATTTGTATGGTACAAAAAAGATAGCACCAGCCAACAACCTATGAAAACACATTGGCTTTGCGATTGGTAGGTAGGTATGAATTACATTAGTTTGATTAGAGCTTAGCGGAGTTGGAAGCCGAACAGCATTAAATTATTATCAGATAACAGCACGGACGCGTGATATCACTGTCGAAATTCTATTTGTCGGATTATTAGACACATTATCCGTATACATTCACCGATCGGTATAACGGTGTCCTAATGGACGAAATTTAATCACGATAAATCGAATGCCACCTATTTATGAAGCCGAATGACTAAACAGCTTTTTAATACGATTCACACGTTAGCAGTTATAGTTAGTTAAGTTTTTATATCGACACATTTCACGGTGAGATGTATTGAACTCTTATTATATTAAATGTGATGCCACATACCGGCCACTGATGGGATCTATTATTGTTGATCCACGGATGAATATTCAATCATCACGCTACTTCACTTCCACTTGATGGATTCTGTGTGGTTATAAAAAACACAGCATTGGTTACACTATTTAGCGCTTATAACATTTTTGAAATTGGATCGCTCAAACATTGGTAACATAGCTGAATTTCATTGTATCTATAAAACAGCAGCTGCGATGTAGACCGTTGCCTTTACCTTTCTTTCAACAAAAGACTTCGAAAACAATGTGATTGTACTCAATGAAACAAAAGAAAAGAAATTTAAAGAATAATCACAGAACGAAAGCACCTTAATTACAAGGCGCCTTTGACTAATCTACACAAAACAGAAAATCAATGTATCGGTAGAATGGTCGGTACCTTCTGCGATGGATAAAATGAGTGCAAAGTGCATACAAAATCGTGATGTGGCCTTTTAATCGGTTTCACGTTCGTTCCCGCGTTAGTTTTTGTATTCGAATTTCACTTCGCCAATCTTCGGGCTTACTGTTGGGCTGGGACGCCTTGCATCTCAAACGAAAAATGAAAACGTGCCATCTGTGACCTGCATAGAATTCATTTCCGAAGATATTGCGCAAAGCAGAGTCGCGACGGAGTAATAAGATAAAGAGGCGGACCCATTTTGTTTTGCAGCAAGCTCACTCCAATTTACGCGACTTGGTGGCCATTAGCATAAGTCTGGAGCAAAGCGTGATGTGCGCGCGATTTGCCGTCGTTCGGCGTGACGGAGCAGAGCGTAACCGGCGCCCGCGCACCGTCTGCCGCTGCCGGCTGTGTAATTGCGCCCTCGCGACACATTTGTTTACTATTGTAAGCCGTGAAGATGGCATCGCGCCGCGACACTCCCGCAACCGACTCAAATTAGCACACTAAACAACGTTTATTTTTGTTTAATCAAGTTTAAGTAATGTCCTTTAGAATGAAATAGTTTTTTTTATTGTAACATGTACTTTTAGTGATCTATGTAAACATATTTAAGATCTGGAACGAATTTCCATAAGAATGTGTTAAGTTGGTAGTCAATAGGGTTACATTCACATATCAAAATCCTACCACGATTGTAGATAATTACGCTTATTCCAACATGGACGATGCATGTCCTAATAAAATACATTCATAAGAACCTGTTGCCTTAAAGATTATTCAAATAAAGTGCGTGATTGACGCAAAATCATAAACTATGAATAGTAGCCGGGCTAATTATTTTCTGAGTATATGGTAGTGTCTAGTTGTAGTCTCATAATTATGAGCTTGGTGATAGTCTGGCAGCTTTTAATTTTTTAAATCGCATCCAGTCGAGTTAAATATGCAACAACTTTGTAATGCTGCGTTGTAGCATACTACATCTCAAGAACATTTACGATACCGGTTAAAGTTTCACTAGATGGTGATCAGATCACCTTGTATTGCAATGTGCATAAAATTTATTTCAAATTTATAACTAAGGTAAATAGTTTCTTGTTAATGAGTTACTGAGTTTGAGGAACAGCCATGCCCTTTTAAATTGAGGAGTATGATTTGATTTAAAGTAAATAATAAACACATACCCATTTAAAAATATAGTAAAGTCTACAAAAAAACAGAGCCTTGTGTATAATTGCTATAGGTTAACCACGAGAGACATAAGAACCGTGAATATAGTTGCTTATATATTGGCAGTGCCTCATGTAAAGTTGCTTATTGTATTCAAAATGTCTTCTTTCATTCTCGTTTCTCATACTCGTTACTCATTTCGAATTGTTAGCAAAAATGTTACTGTCTAGTCTCTTTATGGAAACCAAAAAAATATATATAGGTACTTATGGAAATGAACAGTTATTTCACAAAAGAAAATAAATTTAAAGAATAATCAGAGAACGAAACATTATAATTAAAAGGCTGCTTTGACATATCTCCACAAAAGAGAGAAAATCAGGTTGATATTATAATGTTAGTTATTTAACACTTTATGGACAAAAAATTGTAAAATGGCGGACTTACGGACAAAAGCATATTCTACTTGTCCCTCTTAGGCTGATATAGAAATGAGTGAAAATGTGCACATAATTAAAGTGAAAAAATATAGATTGGATAAGCAAAGATATACCATAAAAAAGTAGGTGAGTTGAGAATAGAATATTTTTTTTATGTTTAAGTACTCTCACTGTAAAACTTTCACGCTCACTTTAAAAAGCTAATAAGAATAGATAATAAGTATTCATCATATTGTACATTATTTGAACTTTCTACCTAAACGGTTTTTTTAACCGACTTCAAAAAAGGAGGAGGATCTATGTTAAACTGTATATATTTTTTTTATGTATGTTCACCGATTGCTCAAAGACGCCTAGACCGATTTGGAAAATTCTTCTTTTATTTAAAAGGGTATACTTCCCAGGTGGTCCCATGGTCATCAGGTCAGAATCATCAGGCTGATGGAATCTTTGAGATATCAAGGGAACTCTTCAAATTTTATTGGCACACTTGAAGCGATTTGGGTATTTTGAGGTGCATTGAAGTCGGTGATACTTTAAAAAAACAAAATATTAAAGATACAAGTACCTACTCTATCGGTTAAGATAACAGTTAATTCCATAGAGAGCCTACAAGATTTTAACTATCTATCTACACATAGAAGGCGCAAACTACATACTTGTTACATTAATATTGATTTATACCTCTCCATTCTCGATACCTAGAGTCATTTGTACTATGTGTTATATTTCTAAGGTGTGGCTGGAAGATAGGGTTAGCGGCGGTTGTCTATACAAATACCTATGTACTACTCGCATTATAAGTATATAAATAATTATAATAGTCACGTGCTATATGTAGGTTGTATGGAGAGATGGTCGTTTCCTGCCAACCATATTCCATCCATCTTCTAAAAGCATGCGTTCGAAATATAATATACGCCAAGTTTAATAAAGCTGTAATTTATGTTTATCAACATATAACGCCTTTTGAAATGGTATTTCTCTTGCAATTGTGACCTGGACTGGAATGTGTTGCGGTTCCGCAAGAAAGAAGTGCCAAATATCACGAGACAGGTGCTCTAATAGGCGAAAGAAGAGAACCTAATACCCTTATTGTCAATTCAATTCTCTTAGGTTCATGGTAAGTTTTAAAACAACAACGTTAAAATAAAATTCACTATTATTTATGCACGACCGTTATGCACTTTTGACTTTTTTAAATTTATTTGCTTTTTAAACATTCTTTATCATTTACACGAACGTTGAAGAAAAAAGAGAACAATCCTGATTACTTGTAACCTGGAATTCTGCCAAACTTCATAAAAGTTAGTAAAATTTGCAAATCTACGCTTAACTTGACTCCAATCTTACCCTCTCTCCTACTGGAGAGAAGAGAATGCCTAATAGTGATATAGTTTCTTTATACCACTAATATTATAGAAATATACTTACTATATACAACGATGCACCGATAAGGAGCTAATACTTCTTACGAGTTCACTGAAATAATAAAATATTTTACAATACCAAGATGGTCCAGTAATAACTAATTACACAAAAAAACAAGAAGATTGTACAAAGATAAGTGGCAGCCCTGATACAATGCGGAGAGTACCGGCGCACGCGCTCGCTTGCAAGCCATCATTAGAATGTAGCATCTCGAACGATTTTCCTACTTTAGATACGGTAATGGCAGTAAAAACTACTACTAAGGAAAAACGCTCGGCATAAAAATATTGTATCCCTACTGCCTATAAGCCATAGCCATTTCTGAAAATCATACGGAGCAAATAGCAAAAGCAAGTCGGTGCGCATATTTTGCCATACACAGCCGCGGTTAACGAATGCAAGGAGGATTTTAATGCCTCTAATGTGATTCTCGCAATACACATTTACGTACAGTGCTTATACCTGCATGAACAAGTCCAATATTTAAAAAGTACTTACTTATTACACACAACTTTTTTTTAAACTTACGAGTGTAGACATTGAACGGCAACGCTATCACACGATAGTCCTACATAATTAATTATTATCAATATTTTACAATCAAACACATAATTTTGCAAGTGAGATTTACAATACAAATAAAATGCCTCTGAAAGTTAATGAATCTAAGTCGATTTTGATTGCTACATTTTCTTTCTAATTGATTGCTAAGTTTTCTTTACATCGAGGTCCCGTTTTAATATGATTACTTTTAATGCTATAAAAACATCTTGTACAACCAAAGATCGTAGATGAATATGATTTTAACATTGAATACCTGTTATAGCCGTTATATGACGTCCCGTTTGCGGACAGCCACATCGGTCGCAAGAAAAACGACAAAAAGTCGTATTTCGAAGTACCGCCAAATCGGGATACGATCATTAGATCCATACCATAACCGACACATCCTGAATAGGTAGGTGGTGAAGCGTGCCCGCCGTGTCGCGCGTCTCTCTGCGCTATTTGCAATTTTGTTCATTCATCTTTAGGCTTTTAACCCACCTGATACATTTTTTATCATTGCTTTCAAAAGCCTGCCGCTCTTGTTTTATGCGGTGCAAACGTATCACATCAGTAACGACTGTGACGTAGAAATTTTCTTTAAATTTCATTAAATAGCAGATAATATAGTAATGGTCGTATGATATACGTTTAGTTATCTTTTTTATATCGCCTTAAGCCATCTCTTTTGAATTTTAAATATAAAATACATTAACTGTGCATGTGTATTAACTCTTCTTCAATTTTTTTCTTGTTATATAAGTTTGTCTCATAAGTTTTTTTAGGCACATTTGTTTTTTCCAGTACGCAGTTAACTACAGTTAGAACGTCCGAGGACGTCTGACGGTATACATGACATGATAGCTGTAACTGGGTCATGATGTAAGCTCGATCATTCTCTATATTTTCTGTATGTTGTATGATGTATATGACTGTGTATAAACTTAGGTATGTTATAAAAAAAAAAAAAAAAAACATTGATATATATATATATATATATCGCGCTCATATGGCTATTTCTCACAGATGTTTTAAATTAATTTTTAGATATTTGTTTTCTTTTTTTAACATGTAAATGTATCTCTAAGTTTAGGTTTAGTTAATATTAAGTAGAAAAAAATCTTAGATGAAACTGTCCCTTACCATGCAGTGGCAACTTGTAAGTAAAACAACACTCAGCATATAATTTATTGTAAAACATGTTTGTAAACTCAGTATTAGTGTATGTTTTGTAAGTTGTCCTAAATAAATAAATAAAATAAAATTAATAAATAAAATGATGCGTGATGCACCTACCTTCGTACAGTTAAGAGATTTCTCCTGACAAATCAGTCTTAATTTTTAGTCTTAGTATATTATTTTAACGATTATTATCTTATTTTAACACCTTCAACCTTGACAGCTGTTACAGTTTATTGTTAGTCTACACTTTAGTTCAAGTTTTGCTAATTTTTACTGACTACGCAGACAGATTGTTATTTTATAAACTTGGATTCAATGAACCAATGGTTATTAAGCCCGAATAGTTTAAAAACCTGCAATAAACACATTAATAAAATATCAATTACATATGCCATGGTCACATGATTAAAGCTCGTTGTATGAGAATCACGGCCAGCGGTTAACAATTATTTACAGGCTAACATGTATCACTTGTTAAAAAGTAATAATAATTAGTTGAAATGAAGATGTGCCGTGAGAACGCACGGGGTGGCCGAAGTGGAGGTGGTCGGCATACAAATTGGAACTGTCAGATTGGACGATCGGTGGCCGCCATGGCCGCCCGTACTCTCACGGAAGCGATTACCCTAAGACAATGGCCGACAAGACATGCGTCTATAACCCTTTTTAAAGTTGTAACTGAATGTTGCCCTTTATTATTTAGTTTGTTATTAGCATCATTATTTAGTTTAGTTAATGAGTTCAATAGTCTCTTCGGATGTTCAAATTATTGGAATTGGGGTTACTCGATGTGCCTAACAGATTCTTTTATGCACTAAAATGAAAATGTTTTCATTTTATAATTTATGTCATGATTATAATTTTGAGAAAAATAAGAAGGTGGTATTATGTTATCTGTATGCATATCCATATCCATCTAAGTATTTGTTATATGTTGAATAAAGATTTTAGAAATATAGCAACAACAGACTCAAAGAACACCCAGACTCAACAATTTGTGGATCACACAATTTTTTTTGTCCCGTGCGGGAATCGAACCCACAACTCTCCATGCGGCGTAGTGGCAGGTGACCACTTTCACCGTTGCGCCACCCATGCGGTCAAAGTTAAATTTAACATGATACGTACCTACACGATTCCTTGAGAAAAAAGGGATTTGACCGACAGACAAGCAGACAGACAGACAACAAAGTGCTTGTAGAAGGGGCCCTTACCTATTTCCATTTTAGGTACAAAGCCCCAAAATTAGACTTAAATTTTTAAGACGGGCCGGCATCCCATTCTTAAATATCGTGTATATCTTAATTAAACCGACCCATCCTACACTACTACCTTAGCGCTGTACAAGTAGGGTTGCCAGAACTAGAATTGTTAGGGGTACAATCAAAATGTCATTTGATATGCTGTCAACTATAAGTGCAATATTTGGGTGCAAGATCGGCTTGCGTCGCGAGCGGCTCCACACTACAAACAAATGACGTACATCGAAATGTACTCGCGCACCCCACGCCACGCTAAGCCCTATGCAAAATAAAACACTCGATTGACATCTCTTTGAAATTTATTAAATATTCAGCCGGCTTAAACTTTAAATGGGGGGTTAAACGCTCAAGTGAAAGGATTACATTACGTTCGAAATGTCGTTGGCTTTAGCTATAAGAATATTTAAAATACTCTTAACACAATTGTTGCTCTTAATACTATGATCCATAATGAGTTTAAAAAAAAAACCGTCAAAAGATGTAAACGTTGTATGTATGTAAACTAATAGCTTTGGGTAGCCTACATTCTTAAATACATTTAGACTCTGCGACTATACTACTGACATACCTAATGCTTACACTAAGTGAGAACACCGAAACTAGAGTTAGGTATTTCTGAAGAAAGGGGAATAAACATTATTTGCTTACAATATATGTTGTCGTATTTCTTGAATATAACCAAATTATAAAGTTGAATAATCCATTCCATGCCTTCATTGTTAAACTTTCAAATCATCACCGTGTCGATTTATAAAACATAATGGAATCCATGATAAAAGTGTAATGTTATGGTATCGGTTTTGTATTCGAGATATCGGGGACTCGAATGTCATTTATTAGTTTATTGATAGAATTTAAATGTACCATCAAAAATGGCTATTCTACAAGAAACCATTGTAATTAAAATAAAATTATTTCCTTGCGGTAAAAACGGTATCTATATTTCAGATAGACGCGCTTCAAGATTTTTCTGGGTTGACTTCTATACGGTTTAATAAATACAAACATTACGGTTATTTATAGGTCCAGGTGAAGGCTACCTATAAGTGATGGTCTCTAGAGTAAATGGTCGGAAACCCTTTTCATATTAAGATAGATTTTCTGACGACTTCGTAAGACACAATCAATCTAACAGTTTTCTTCTAAACAACATATCGTCAGAAACCATATCGATATTGTCCTTCGAAATATTGATATAAGCCTTGTTTATAAATTATCCCGCTACTGCGCACTGCTTACTGTAAGAAGATTTAGGCTATAGTGCAAAACGCTGGCCTACTGTGGACTGATAGACTTGACAAACCTTTCGATAACATTTTAGAAAAATCTCAGGTTTGTAGGTTTCCTAAAGAGGATTTCCTTTAAGAGAAACAGATACATCATAGAAGTAGGCTTTTCTTTGCGGTACGTAAACTCATAATAACTCCAATATTTCTTTTTAGCATGGCCATGATACCTTTGTTTTAAGGCTTCCCATCTACTTTCTCGACGTGTACCTAAAGAGTAACAAAAAATTTTGTAGGTAGAGTGCGCCCCGCATTTGCTGGTAACATTTAAACAATAACATCCCATTCTGAATTCAACATGACATATTCGAATTATAAAACTATAAATATGACATTGTAGTAGAGTATTATCAAAGATGGCTGGATATCTGTTTATGATGATTAGGCGGCGGGTCGGTTGCCTAGCAACAGGGTGGCAGTGGTCACTTGGGAGGGCGCCGTTCCTCATACTCGAGTCATTCGTGCGAGCACAGACCCCCGGCCCCGGTAATTATTCTCCTCGTAGTAGCCCGTGTTAACTTTAATGTTACTTTACATGTTTCAGCTACATTTATCTCTCGGCTTTAATTATATTCAGTTTTGTAAAACGTAACTTGATAGAGTTATAATATGTAGTTACTTATCTAAACGTATATTAAAACGAGGCAAGTAAGAAACGTTTAGTTAATAGTTGATGTAGATTTGGATGTCTACCTGTTAATATAACTAGTTTGTTACGATATTACTAAACCAATAGACTGTCTCCTTCTCCAATAAATTATTTGGTGTTTATCTCACAAACTTCCACTCAAATATCGAATGTTGGTTGGATACTATTAAAGATTATAGATTTATAGATTTTCTTAGGAATAGAATTAAAAATAGAATACGTCTAGACCTTACAAATATTAAAATAAATTTACATTTATTACTTACGACTCATTTTACATATTAATTCACAATTAATGCGATTCTAAAGTTTGTTAACAAGTTAAAATTTGGTGCGTAACGAATGCTCCTAAAAATAGTTCGACAAAAGTGCAACTCACACACCTACACTGTTATGTATGAAATACAAAGAGAGTATAACAATTAATTAACACAATTATTTAATCAGATTCATGAGGAATAGTATAAACTAGGATTCACCTCTCAGCTAGCCTTAAATATTGATTTTTATTAAGTAAGTCATCAGAAAAACCGCTCCCGAACTGCTGTATCCGCGTGCGCTGGCATAATGGGTATATAATGGATACATAAATACAATGTTCTACAAAAATATTGATCCTTGGCACATCTAAAAAAAATATCGTGATACGAGGACCATATACGTTTCTCTTATGCTTAAGCAAAAAACGTATTTCGTACGTAACTAAAATTTATTGAAAAATAGATAGCATTTCATTTTAGTAGCATTATTATTAGGCATGGCTAATTAATACCTACGCATGTAATTTGGACGCATACTTTAGGAGTTAATGAAAAATTATAATAATTCAACACTTAGCTCGGGTCTATAAGTATAGTAGTAGTAGGGGTATGGTGTAAACGAATTAAATAATTATAATTAACTAGCAGCACGCCGCGGTTTTACCCGCGTAAGTGCCGATCGCGTAGGAATATTGGGATAATAAGCCTATGCGTTAATCCAGGTCTCCAGCTATCTACATACCAAATTTCATCGCAATCGGTTCAGTGGTTTTAGCGTGAAAGAGTAACAAACATCCATCCATCCATCCAAACTTTCACATTTATAATATTAGTGGGATTAGTCGGATTAGTTTGATTTATTACGAAACCTGAGATTTTTGAGAAACAATATCATAGCGGGCTCAGTGAAAAGATAAGAGTTTGGGCCATCAGTTGGGCAAACGGTACCAATACCCTCGACTTCCTGAGTTGGCATCACTATTAGTGCGACAGACACCACTCTATGCAGAAGATGTCTCAACGCAGGAAACGGCCACCCATATTATCCTGGAGTGCGTGTGCCTGTGAACGCTCTGTACTTCTGGAAGGAGCTAGGCTGGCTCAACTAGTCAGCCCTATCTGATCGCATAATGGAACGTATATGAGTCTAAGTGCGGAAACAGAATAAGAATAATAACTCCACAGTCCACACATCACACACAAGGCCGTCTGATCCCAAACTAGGCAGAGCCTGTACCATAGTAACCAGACTGCTGATAAACATACTTATATATTTCTAAATACATACATATTATAGATAAATTACACCCAGACACAGAACAAATTATCGTGCTCATCACACAATTATTTGTCCTGAGTGGGAATCGAACCTATGACCTCTGGCTTAGAAGTCAGGGTCACTAACCACTAGACCGACAGAGCCCTCTACCAATATTAATACCTAGAATTCCTATGATACCCATGATACAAATTTACTATTTAGTTTTAAAAGAATACAATTTTCCATAAAACTTGTGTTTTCTTTATAACTATACGCGGTTGGAACCACGGGGCACAGCTAGTCTTTTATATACGTGGATGTACCTGCGTAAAGATATTTAAGTGCTACTCACAAAATTACCACTAAATGCATTCTCTAAGTCTTCTATTTTTGATCAAAAGTCGATTAAAAGGACGAATTAAATGGAAGTACATTTGAGTAACATAGCATTCTCGTTCTCAACGAGATTTTTCACCAATTCGGACTCATTTATACTTTAAATGAACGAATTCAGTGAGCAGATCTCTATCGGCCGACACGGTCAAGGGGACTCATCCGATTCTATTCCGACACTAAATAGCCATGGTTTATTTTGTGGTAGCGAGCTTTTTAAAAATGGCAGCCAATTTCTGTGACACTTTCTCGTTATAAAGATTAGGACGTTTATCAGCCGTTTAATTTTGTATTTTCTTATTTCTAATATACCTACCTAATATACAGGAATAGTTTATTTCACATGTGTTAATTTCATCAGTTAAAACCAGTTTTCATCATTTAATTTTTTTTAGCTCACACACGCGGCTTTTTATTTATTTGTTAGCTTAGCCAACATTAACATTATTAATCAATACAAATAAATAAAATTGAAGTGTCTGATTATTATGTCAAAATAATCGTTTTTTTAAGCTCACAGAGATATATTAGTATGTATTACTATGCCTAAAAATTAGTTTTATTAATTTTTGCCTGTCTGTCTGTTTGTTTCGGCTAATCTCAGATAGCTGGTGTTATAAGGAGTAACTTAGGCTACTTTTATTTTGGAAAAATAATTAGGGTTCCGCGTAAAATATACAAATATGTACCGGAGCGAAGCCGCGCGGGAACAGCTAGTATAATTATAAACTAAGCATGTGTGAGTGTAACAATCATTTCCTGGCTAAGACCACATGCACAATAAATCACGGTAGATATATATGTTCTTAAAAATAATTACCTTCATATTATAACAACATTTACATTCATATAACGAATTAATAGCAAACAAAAACAACGAGTTATGTAGTGTTTCTACCAGTATATTTGTATTCTAGTGTTTGATTTTTATGACTTTCAGAGGAGATTGAAAAGAACATGCTTGAATCAGTATAGTGTTTTATTTTAGATAAATGTGTAGTACTAATTGAAGAAAACGTAAAGTGAAGAGAGTTAGAACATAAAAGAAGTTCCTCGGTATCTACCGCAACTTAGTATGTGTGAATCGAGGTCCTCTTAAATAAGGTTAGTAACGTATCAATAAACTGTATTTCTTATTACAATTAAAGTGATATATGGTACCTTATTTAGAAGGTCTTTAGGTCTTTTCATAACATAAAAGTAATTACCTAAATTGAGGTAGGTAACTTTTCTATTTTCTAAATTCCTTAGTAGTAAAATAATATTACCCAGTACCCACAAAATGATTTACTTAGGGATCTGCAAGTCCGTACAGCTTGTCTACATTTTATGTAACATGTTTGTAGAACGCGTGCTGATAGTTCAACCTTATGCAACAATATTAAATAGACGTTAAAACCCCTTAACTTAATTTGATTTCAAGTATTGAATGAACAGCTAGGTTCTTTTTGAGCAGTTACATTTTCATCTATTAAATTACATAAATGATGCAAATATACACAAATTTGTCTATTAGAAAAGCGCCTAAAAGCACGCCATGCTGCCGTTTGGGGCCTACTTTTGGAATGGCGACTCGCAATCCTCTCCACCACCATCAGCAAGGCTCAAGATCGTTGATGGAGACTTTGTAGTCCTTACATAGCAGGCATTTGGCGAAGCAATCGTGTTCTAAAAGTAAAGATCCGCAAAAAAAGGCCTCAATGTCGTCTCTAGTTAATCCTTCACGATGGATCTCAGCGTCGGGGTCCTGTTGTCGCCTTGAGTATCTTTGAGAACTCATACATGGAAAACCGAGGTACTTATTTTTTTTCCTGGTCAAGTTAGACGTGTTAAGCACAATAAATCAAACTCTCAACACACGAGAATTCCTTATATATATATTTTTTTTTTACCCCTTTTTTTGCTCGATTTGACTTGCTTATTTTAGTATATATATATATATATATATAGTAGTAATAATGGAATTGATATTTTTTAACTGGTGTAGGTATATTTGTTGTTAGTCTATCAGTCTGATAGGACCAGCAATTAATTTAAGCCGTCATTTAAACCCTAGATCACTGACATTCATTATTATTATTTAATATGTTTGTTGACGCACTAACCGCCTGGTCTATTATAGATTGAGAAGGTATATACATACCTACACCCTGCATACTTACTTACCCGGTACACTTATGTAGAAACTTGAAATCATTGTTTAATTATATTATCTCCAACGGCGAATAGGTGCTAGCTATGAAATGAATACCTATATTGAATACAAGTATTTGCTATTAACGCTTGAATAAAATACTTTATCGACATTTACCAATACAATGGCAAGTAAAATATTCAGAAATTCTAATATCAGAACGTTTAAAATACAATAAACTATGGAACTATCAGGAGTGCATTCAACTCTAACTCAGTACTATTATTAAACGGAATTCGATTTAAAGCCGAACCCTCCTCGTCGTTTGTGAAATTGACATTTATTCTTCGTTTTTCATTGTTGCTGCAGTCGGATTCGATCTATTGTTAATTAGCTTAAACGGCCCATGCGCTATGCTATGCCAAACAAAACCTGATGCGGTAGATACATCGCTACATCGTGAGACGGCCAGGAACGACATTCACCTAAACTTACCTTAGAAACAAACTCATGTGTCATGATCAAAATCACACAGTTTTACAGTTTAGATCACAGTATATTGTGAAACATTTAGGGTCCTAACAAATAGAAATGGCGCTTTTGCTCAGCGGTAAAAAGTAGAACTAAACATTGTTGACCGTTGTGGAAACTACTAACGCCACCTGTTGTCGGATAGACGAGTTCTAGTTTGAAAGTTGTTGTAAGTTTGATTGTTTTTAAGTTTTTTTTGTAAATTGTTTACGAACTCATAGTCATGACTTCGTAACTTTAAGTTAAATTAATATTAAAAAGGTAGATTTATTTCTGAAAGTGTTTATGATGTTTTTATTCAATTAAGATGATAAACAAATCATTTGCACATAGGTATATCCAGGTTTATTGAAAGCGATTACTTTACCCTATGAACGCTTGCAATAGCAGCTAGGGGCAGGTTTCACCCTCTCTGATTTAAGGCTCTGTCGTTTTTTATAATTTAACGGACTTCTAAACGAGTTACCCCATTACTCGAAGACAACTGAACCGATTTGGGAAATTATATATTTTTGTTTAAACCTTTATAACCTAGTTGGGTCCATCGTCATCAGGTCAGGATCTGGTGATGGGATCCTGGAGAAATAGAGGAAACTCTTCAAATATTATAGGCAACCGTATAGCGATTTGGGTATTTTTATAGTAGCTCATGCATTTGCTCTCCAAAAGCACCATTTGGTAAAGTGGAATGATGATGAAGACCTCAGAGGGCCACCGTAACTACTCAACAATTAGTATTTCATAGGTTGCGATTCGATTACTAAATGTGGTTGTCAAGCTGTTTATGCTCGTCACCATACGTACGAAGTACCAGGAGAACTCCTCAACAATTAATGCAAGCATCGGGAAAACAATATTTTGTAAAACTTGACAAGCAATTGACATTAGGCTATTTTAACTTTAATTACAAGCTCAAAAGCAAGAAATAAAATTTGCATTGAATGAAACTTTTAATACTTAAAAAAGATTTCATAAAACGAAGAAGTTGTCAAATCGATATTTTTTGTGTGTGATATCATGATGTGATGTTACGTGATATCTTTGCCAATTTTAACCCATTTCAATAATTATTGTTTTAATTGAATTAGTTATACTTCATATTTAAATGGGACCACCTTTGTTTACACCGTGTTTCGTTTCTTTGAATGATGGATATTCCCTTGCGGGTCAGAATGTGATATACTCTGTTGATCTCAGAGTTAACATACGAATATTTGGCTAGGCTTCCTAATTTCAGAAATATGATGCAATGCAATGTTACTTGTAAAAGAGTGCAGTCTACTTATAAGGTGTAAATTATTATTTACTGGGTATAAAAAATACCAATTAACGTGCCATGGTGATAGAGCATCCGACTGATGATGAGATTTATAATGAACATAATTATAAATCTATATAAATATTTTCATTTATTTCGGCGTTACCGTATTTCCCTTTATTTTACTTTTTTTCTATTGTATTTGTTTTGGCGTCCTTTTTTTCGGAAACACTCTCGGGTCAGCACCTCACCAGAGCTAAAGTTCTATGTCAGAGTCGAACCGCCTAAAACCAAACGGTGTTTCGTCACATGTGGGTCTATTGCAGAGGACCAGGGTACAAATAAAGACGGAAGCCTCCATGAACCCCTGCAGACGTTGACCTTCTCCGGCACCTGGTGCGTCTTCTGCGGGTTGGCAGAGTGCTTATCCCCTCCCATTCCAGTCCGCCGCCTCTTTGGCCAACATCACCTCCGCGTAAAACGAGGCGGCGGAATCCCACGCACTCTCACTTGTGACCATAGACAACTATGCAGAACTATGGTCTCTAGCGAGAGGCTACCCACACCAAGTTTATCTGTGTCCTAGAACCCAGAGTATTTACAAGCTATATTCAGTGTTAATTTAAATGTTTGTTAATATTATTATAAAAAGGCTATAATGTCTCTCAACTACTCTCAACATTACATGACACTCATTTTAACATTTACGTAATTAATTAAGCTTTAAATTGTTAAATCCTCAGGAAGTCCTCGAACTCACTCACGTAAAATCAAGTTCTGCCAATCTGAGCACCTTTAATGATAGAAGTTCAAAAACTAACAAGTCACACCAACGCACGGTAACCAACATTTCCTAATTAAAATACATCATACATATGTAAATACAACGTAGCAGTATCGACATAGTAGGCGACGTTATTACATACGAGAGTTATTCACTCCCCATCAGGGTGGAGTGCCTCGATTAAAGCAGTAAATACTTTGAGATTAATTATCTCGTAAACAGTCGCAGGCGCGGGCGTCGCGACTCAAATCGCTCACCTACGCCGTGAGCGCGATACAAATTCAACTTTTCCAATTAAATTTCGTGAGGCATTAATAATTATTTGGGTACATCAATTTGTTTCGTCGCGCGAGGCGCTCTACTGCCGCTTACTAAACAGTACACATGGTGTCTATGCTGCGATAGGTCTTAAGATAGATATGTTTATAATGCCATTTGCCTATTGCACCATCATAATAATTAAAAAATATGCGTTGTTGAATTACATTTAATAGTTGAATTATATTTTTTATATGTATAGAAAAGAGAAAAAGTTCTAGTTGAAGAATGAAGGACTGATAACTTAACAAATAAGAACATAAAGTATTAATAGAAATTAAATCCAATCAATTATAATTTGGTCTTGACTAACTATTTACCTTCTTTTTTTACAACGCAATATATATCTCGAGATAAATCGTTGAACCCTATGCGCGCTATCACCATTCCAACGACTTCTAACTTTGGAATTAATTAAATTAAACTTGAAAATGAAATATTAACACTTGAACGTATAAAATTTAATACCGTTAAGTTATAACGTTATTATTCAACTCCTCGGCAATTTCCAAAAACATCTAGAAAATTAAATTCGCGGAGCGTCGGCAGCGCCTCCTTTGAGCCAAGCTTCCGCTTTTGTGCGCGAAGCGCGAGGCGCGAGCCACTTCGCACTGTGAAATTAATTTTCTTCGTCTTTATGTAATTTAATTATAAACATTTCAATATGGCGCTCGGGGAATTTCCGCCCCCGAGAGAAGTTAAATAGAAACGTTTGATACTTATCTCCTAATACACTTCTGGGATGATTGCGCGATTTGAACGAAATTAATTATTTTATTTGCTAAAGAGAATGATTATATCATTATCTGGGACAGATACGTAATCACGAGTAAAATAACTAACTCTAAATTCGTATAAAGACATAATTTACAATCTGAGCTTAGAGCCTCGAGTTAATTATTTCGTAGAAATAATAGTAGGTGTGTTTCGAAAGATCTACAAAGACCAGACCACACCAGAAATGGACGAAGTAGCAATAGGCAATCAATAATAATAATAGGCCGAAACATTAATAACTTCTTAAATAGTAGTATGAGTTTTACCTGTCGCCGAACGTCGTCGATTCTCTCCATACATATCATGCTAACGATTGCTAAAATAATCAGCAACGTTTATCATACACATAAGCTGTAAAAACGCGTACAAGGGTTACAGAGTATCGTCATCAACGTACATCAACGTTTGTGTTACATAAACATGTTTTTGAGCAGTTCTGTGCCATAACCACAATTATTAAGTATAATTTTATTATTTCATTGAATGCATGTTTTTATTTACATTACATTAATACTTCACTGTGTTTAACAGTCGTTACTTTTAATACTACAAATAATAAAACTCGATCTTTACTTTAATTACAAAGAAAATTAAAATATCTCCATCTAGGCCAGTGGATACAAGTTTAATGCAAGTTTTTTTATTGAATAGCTGTCGTTCAATGACATTCCATCTGCAAAATTAAAAGTATCTATTTGCGCAGAGTGCACAGTTAACAGATGTCACTCGCTTTCGTGCAATTTTGCTCTTAAACCGTTCACGCTCCGACGACGAGAGGCGACATCAAACATACGCGATGCCTGCAAACCTTTTGCCAGCTTATCTCTCATTCACTATCTCCGCAAAATATCTACAACCGGCCCCATTGTTCGATGTTTATTAAATTTCATTTTACGTTTATACAACAACACTTTTGTCGGCTGCTTTTTGTACCGATTTGGGACATTTTACGGGTGGATTAGCTCGTGACGTCTACTTTTGTACCGGCCGGCAGCGATGTCTTTTTATACGTCTCCGTATTATGGTTTGGTATTGCGAGTATTATGTCATAACAGTGAAGTACTCGATGCACTCGCTCATGAATTTTTTGTTCGGCCATTTTATTCTAAATTGAATTCTAACTTGACAATGGCACTGTAAACATCCTGTCTTTTTGTACAACATTAATAATATGGAGTTCAGATAAAGGCCTATGTTAGACATAGACACTCTTGAAGATAAAAGCCGTACAAATGCATTTTATAGTTTTCAATTATGATGTACTATATGTATATGTATATTAGCAAGTACTACCAAAGGAATAAAGCAAATACTTACTTTCTGTTACTTTGAATCTGAACATAGAAATTAATTCCTAAAAAAAACAAGAAGCAAACCCAAAACAACACCTTAGATTAAACAATCCAGCCCTACGCCGACACTAAAAGCAATAAGACTTACAACTCCGCCCCTACCAAAACAATCCTGTATCTCGGTGTCTTCACTAATGGCGCAAGTTCGACAGTCGAACTTAGTTGGAGTGTTCTACGGCTGCAATAAAGATAAATCCAGCAATAATATGTTCGGTTGGCCTTACGTGTAGGATTGCTTGGGCACGAAATTGAATTTGCATGGAGTCTTAAGTCGACACCGATTGAGACGCGCGCCGCGCCGGCCTGTCTCATCCAGTCGACAATTACGAGTTCACCAACAGTTAGGGTACGACGCGATTACGTTGCGAAGCCTGTTGAGCCCCGATCTCTAATTGTTTAGGTAGACCTAACAGCACTTCAATGTCGGGTATTCACTCCTTGATTTCCTTCTGCCTAAATACTCCTTGCGGCCCCAATGGAATAGTTTAAGTGTGATTTTATAGTGGCTTTGTAAACTTCTATTAAAGGACATACATGAGAAACATATGCGTGAATTGTAGTAAGTATGTGAGCTTCAATCTTCGTCAGTAGAAGGCGCACTAATCCAGACGCCAGAGGGCCAGTACCGTATGAAAGGACGTTCCTTATCCCTTGATCCCGTTGTTTACCAGACATTAAACAGATAACAAGTCCGCGCCCTGATACCGTCTGAGCAGATTAAAGCCCCGGTGGCCGTAATCCGAACTTCGATTAATTTCATCCAATACGTAGTCAGGGAATGCTTAATTGTTCGTACTGTAAATTGTTATTTATGTAGGTAAGTAGGTACTTCAACCAGCAGAAAAGAATAGACTTTTAACTAAATTAAGCTTATAATTTATCAAGTTTTATAGAGGTCACCTGATAATCGCTTAAGCACCTACAAGATGAAATGGGTAGACGACGAACGAGAAGGAAGTTTGATATCGCTAAGAGACCTTTCCGGGGAGTTCTCCCCGGTAGCGAGTCACTTACGAGGAAGAAAAAGTGACCACTGAAAAGAAGAAAACAATAAGTATGAAGAAGAAGAATCTAAATAAGAGAGTACAAGGAACAATCAAATGAAAAAAATACGAGTAGAATCGTGCAGAGAAATCAAAGACTTGAAAAACTTTTTTACATGCGAGCAGAGATCATAGAGGTCTCAAAAACTGTAGATGTTTCAGGCAAATGGTTGTGCAGTTTGCAGTGCACTGTTTTTAACTACCAAGAGAGTATTTGCAGTGTTCTCAACAACAGGCGCTGATGACACTGCTATTAATATTAGGCATTAAACAAAAAATAGAAATCCAAAATATAGCCATCAATAAAGTTATTATTTTTGTTATTGTTAATCATAATGACTACTAATATAATTTTGTTATTCTAACCATGATCACGATTGACTACTATCTAGCGTTACTGGCAGGGACTACAAATTCAAATCTAGTTCGCAGGAAAGTATAAACAAAACGCATTCACATTACAGTGGTTCTAAACTTTTTGTCTGATAATCCTATTCACATATTCATATTTTTATGTTAAGAAATGTTTCTATACAATTATGATTATTACAATAAGTTACAAGCATGTTAGTCTGTTATAAAACTAAATAACATTGGTAAATGCGGATAGCCTCTTACTCTTTGCTGTTTGAAAGGTAACCTGTATGTTTTTTCTGAAAACGTAAATGCAAAATTTCATGTTGATCGGTTGGAAGTTAAGGCGTGAATGCGTAACAAACAAACAAACGAACTCACATTCTCCTTTACAATATTAGTTAAGATAAAACACGAACTTAGTTGTAAAAAAATTCTTTAATGCACAAAGGAAAATAAATAATGAGACTTTATTAGCCCCTTCTAGCTTGTCCACAGCTAGAGCGGAGCATGCTCCAAAACGCTTTTGCAATCTTTATTACATAACTATCATTCGCCCGCGGCTTCGCTCACGTGAATTTAGATTTTGTTACTTTTTTGTGGGACGAATGGTACTCTATGTCTTTTTCGTAACCCTGATTATGTGTATACAACATTTTTTTAATGATCGGTTAAGTAGGCAAGGCGTGAAAACGGAACAAACAAACAAACTCACTTTCGCATTTATAATACTAGTTGCACGCGACTTCGTTCGTATGGAAATTTTGGTATAATCTATCCCACGGGAACTGTACATTTTCCGGGATAAAAAGTAGCCTAAGTGCTATTGCAGATTAGAATCTATCTCTGTGCCAAATTTCACCCAGATCTGTTCAGTAGTTTTTGCGTGAAATATTAACAAGCATCCATCCATCCTCAAAAAACTTTCGCCTTTAAAATATTAGTAAGGACTATTATTCTTCAAGGAATTTACCTTTATTTTTGGTTAGAAAAAAAGATCCATAAATAGTTCTCAATAAATAAAAAATTATCAATACCATTGAAATGAGGAAATGTTGAAAGATAGTATTATTATTTACTAGCAACCCGCCCCGGCTTCGCACGGGTAGCAGAGACAACTTCAACAATCATCAACATATTTCAATCAATTTACACAAAATCTTAACAAATTATACACCTCTAATGAATCACTCTGTCTATTAGTGAAAACCGCATGAAAATCCGTTCAATAGTTTTTCAGTTTATCGCGAACAGACAGACAGACAGACGCGGCGGGGGACTTTGTTTTATAATATGTAGTGATAGAGACTTGCTGTATCTTGCTTATCACAATTCGTAAACTGTGTATTGAACAATGTAGATACAAAGTAATATTATATAACCACGTGCGCGTTTGATGCAAGTGGCACACGATACAGTTGATTTTGGGGATTTCTGTAGCTCGGGGAGCCTAGTAAAGCATAAATGCTCAGTCCTGTGTAGTAATAGTGGCGGGTGCGTGTGTTCTCTGCAAACACTGTCGGTCATGCATGAAATAGCGTCGCGATGATACCCTCGCACCCTAAATGAACTTAATAAATCATGGACTGCGAATGATACAAATTAAAATGTAAACATGTGACAAAGACTAATATTGGGTGTAATAAAGATAAAGTTTATGGGGCCACTATTTTCATAGGCAGGCGCTTCCATGATATTATAATATTTAGATACAGAATATATTCTGATAATGGAGTTACAGCTCCTAATATTATGAATAAATTCAACTATTGATCATTTTATGTTAATTGATTTTACAATTTGGTTAGCTTACACGGTATTCCAATCATGGTAATTTTATAAATGTGAATTTATGTAGATGTTTTTCACTCAATTACGACTGTATAATACATTTGGATGAATTTGTAGCAGAGACTTAAGTTGTATCTATACTAATAAAGCTGAAGAGTTTGTTTGTTTGTTTGTTTGGTTGAACACGCTAATCTCAAGAATTGAAAAAATATTTAGTGTTGGATAGCCCATTTATCGAGGAAGGCTACAGGTTATATAATATCACGCCACGACCAATAGGAGCGGAGCTTTAATAAAAAAATTAGCAAAAACGGGGAAAATTTACAAACGCAGACGAAATTGCGCGGTACCTAGTAATGAATAATAGTGCGATTAATCGAGAGACGCAGACAAAAGTTAATATCATAATATTAACCCCGTTTTGTAAGCTGTCAAACAACTGAGTTGGGGCCTGTTTTTGGCATCAAATTGATTAGGTTCTAGTTCTACTCACTAGTTGATAGACCTCACAAAACCTTTTGAGAACATTCTGGAGTACTCTTAATATGCAGGTTTCCTCATCTATTCATCCGTCACAGTCAAAGCAAGTGATAATAAATAAATTGTAAGACATTGTAAGGTATGATAAGATACCTAAGTTGGCACAGTTCGGTACTGTCTAAAACATTTTCTTCTCCTTTGGCATTTGCATATAATTAATAATTATTTATTATGCAAAATAGCAGTTTGCGATTTAATTTTTTTATTTATTGTTCGGACGTAGAGCTACGTAAATCAAAATAGTACTATTTTTACGTACATCATCATATTCTTTATAACTACCTAAAGTAATTACGTAATCAAGCTTCTAAGTTAGGTAATCCAACTTACACAGTAACGAGTAATCCTCAATTATATTATTCTAGTGGCCAGACCGATATTGTCTCCTGGGATCGTATAGAGCCTATAGCAGGCCGGACACTACAAGCCTCTAATCTAGAATACTCCATCTGAATTGCTGCTATCTATGTAGGCAAAAATAGATTTCGGCCCAATAGCTTTTCATGCTACGAATACTGAATAATTGACTGAAACTGATTTTTCATTTACATACTGATAGTTCCTGTATTTAAGTAATACCACAACATGATTAATACCACCACCGTGGCAAACAAGCTTGTATTGGTTTTTAAAAGAGACAGTGCACAACAGATTTCTGCCCTCAACTCAGAACGTACATAAACTCAACAAAAGACGCAATTTATGCAACACCCGTAACGGTTTACCTTATACCGGCTGTAGGCTTGTTTACCAGTGTAGTGGTATAAAAGCAATAAAAACTAACTTATGGTAATTGTATGAGCATTCCTGTAGTATATAGTCACTAGCAACATACTATCGGTAAGAAAGATACCATAACTCTCGGTTGTTGAAGACCCCATCGAAACTTAGAAATGGCATAATGAGATGGCACATCTTAAACTAGAATTTTACTCAATACTGTTCAGAAATTTCTACAAAGAGAAAGGAAATCTATAAAAAATAAGCAACAATATCCACCCAACATGTAAAGGCTGTATTGCTTTCTATTACTATCACAAAAACGACCTACGAATATTGTGATTATTTCAAACATTTTGACGACTATGAAAGAAGGAGAAGTTTACGCTGTGTGGTCATATTATATCACATACCATACCATAAACTAATACCAAAGATATAGTAGACTATTGGAACTCAGTATCTCAAAATATTCCAACTTAATTATGTATTTCCACGAGAATTAACGCGATCACGGAATCGCGTTAATCCCGTGGAAATACATAATTATATCATGGAACGCGAAAGTTTAAAAGTTAGTATATTGCGACTTATTCAAAACTAGCCTGGCTCTCTAGAAACACTATGTGAATACAACCGAATATCTTTGCTAACTACATAGATTAGATTTGCAACACAAAGGATAGTTGCGAGCCCTTGATCTTGCAATCATTTATGGCCGTAATAACTCCTTCTATTAATTGATATAGTATAAGTGTTAGACAGCAGTCATGAAGATCTACATAGATTTGACTAAAGGGTAAATTTCTCACCTAAAGTTATACCTAATGAATTATTTGAAAAATTGTAAATTAGTATGCGAAGCACGTAGTAGCAACGTTCGGTATCGACACTCGCTTTCCTACGCAGTTAAACATTGAACTAAGTAAGTATGTATATCAAGAGATACGGGTGTGTCACGTCAACTCTGTTTAGTTTTTGGCTTAACATTACCCGTGTCGTATTTGCAAGTCGCGAGGACATACATATAAGTACCCAGCGGTTTTCTTATTGATAAGTAAATTCTCAATAAGGCAACCGTTTTTGGAATTAATTAGAAATCAATATATTATAGAATCTAAATCTTGTTAGGTACAAGTGGACTAACCTGCTTGGATATCTAATAGCATTTTTTATTCTGTATTTTATGTATGTTCTTTTAGTACGTTTCAATAATTCAGGTCAAATAAAGGCTTACATTTCGTAAAGTACCTACTTTTTAAATTACTTTCGTCAAACTCTTAATACTGTTCGTGCGCTTTGTATGCTAAAATGTGTAGCAGTGTGTTAGAGCAACCAAAATTTATTTTTCATTATTTTTCTTTATCAAATACACTTGTAAGGTGTATTCTAATATTATTTACTTTAGAATTCTCAGGTCCACTCATTTATTAAGTTCACAATCAGAAAGTTTATTTTCAATTGATTTTGTTCCACTCACTAAACACGTATGAGTAGGTACGGCGTATTTTATACGTCAGTCAAGCACGTGAACCTAGCCTACGATAACACAACACAACACAACAATGCAGACTTATTCTAACCTCTTATAAGTTAATGTGTAAATCCAGATTTTTTTTTAAGCTTATTGTTACGGTAGGTTTCGCAGAATTTAGATGGCAAATTTCCGACATTTCATTGGTGGCAAATTGGAAATTGAGATTGATTTTGGTCCCGGAACATAGAAGAATGATGGAAATGAGACATAATGGCTAAACGATCTGGATTAAAAGGTGGCGGTTTTAAACGCCATCCAGTACATACACTACTGGCACGTGAGCCCATTGGCTCATGGATGAATGGCGTAAAGTAAGGTATGCCTAACATAAGCATTACGCTACTTTGAAGGGTTAACAAGAATACTGCTATAGTTGTCTCCTCTGGGTGTACTTTGTATCTGTAGTTTCAATATCTGTAAATTCCCCGCGACACAGGAATCATTTCTAATGCGTGTGTTTAAAAAAAGTTACTAACAAGAATACTAGTAAGTGCCAGTATTCTTGTTGGTAACTTTACTAGGACTATTTTCCAATAAATGAGTGTCCGATCAGTAAATTTTAACATTTCATCATCATCATCAGCCTTTTACTATGCACTGCTGGCCATAGGCCTCTCCTAATGTACGCCCCTGAGCTCGATCATCAGCTCTCCTCATCCGTTTTTCCCCGCCGTTTTGCGCAGATCGTCACTCCACCTGGGCGCAGGGCATCCTACACTATCACTTTGATATATATCTATTCCGCAAAGGCTTTTAAAATTCACTTTTGAAATTAATTTATTATGTGTGTAATGTAGGAGGACAGAAAGGTAATAGAGCTCTATCTAAGATACTCAACGGGTAAGTATTGATTCATTGTCATTCAGTTTGAATAGGCATAGTCCAGGCCTATCTAATTAGACTCGACGCAAACCAACAAGACGTATTCCAATATTTGTGTTGAACGTCTTAAATCACATTTACGTACCGCTGTAACAAGCGGCCAGGTATGTGTGTGGACCGATAAAATGTAGTTCGGTCTCATCAGATTCTAGTCATGCCCACCGCCTGAACAACGGTAACCACACACGATACTTGGCCGTTCTACATACAAATGTAGCACATCATTCTGCATGTTACGTCACAATATTGTGTACTCGTATACAACGCTCTTCTTATTTGTCAGTCATCGGCATTTTCCTCATAGTTATGTAGGTAGTGTACATAAGAATCGTGCTTTATAGACAGTTTTATTATTACTATATTTAGTAGTTACATAAGTTCACTTTATTTGGCAACACCTATAAAACCGCACGCACTGTAGTAAGCACGCGATAGTTTTAAACATTTCACGTTTTACTCAAAACTTACATAAAATGTTGCAAAATAGACACTCATGCTTATTATACTAATACGAAACAACTTCAAAGCGCCTTGACTGCATTAATAATAATATAACTTCTGAACCGCAGCCACCCGAATGACTAACTGAGAAGCGAAGTCTCAATCCGCAAACACAAATATAAAGCTAATTAAAAAGTTTCAAACTGAATTATGAGAGGGGTTGCGCCGATGGACTCTGTACCAAGATTGACTTTAAGATTTAATGAAAGGGGTGTTATCGCCAGGAATGTGTACTAGTTACACCGCAGCAACGCGTGTGAGAGGGCTGTATCACGAGAGTAAGTTTCGTAGTACCGAAGCGATGTTTGTTCTAGACAGTTGTGGTAACAAACATCGGTGTCACATTCAGAGAATTACAAATTTATATTAGATATTCATAACAGGCGCCAAAGGCTTGCTTATTTCGTAAATCTCTGCACAATAACAGTTACTTAATACTGGCACGCGAAACAGTTATGAGAAAATTGTATGTAGGCTATATACTGAATAATATAGGGTATGTTCAACCTTACCCTCAAGAAGATCAATGTAGGTACCGTTTTATTGATGGATGATATGTTTTTGAGTTGAATTGAAGTGGAGCTATAAAAACAAAGAGCATACGGTCCCTTCGGACTATTAATTCAAGTCAAAGCTAAAATGCGACAAAGGCGAGTCAGCTCATAAAATTTATAGGCGATCGAATGAGATAATATGGTCGACGTTAAGAGCAGCTTAGACAGTTTGGAAATTTAAATGTGAAGTAAGTTTTGCGACATTGCGCGGTATAAATCAGCGCGAGAGCGGCCGGCGGCGGGCGGAGGCGGCGCGGGCGCGGCTCGTCAGCCCGCTGCGGCGATAAATCCGCGACTCCCTCGGGCTTCTTAACCGTTCTCCATCTTCATGTATACTCCAACACCAACGCCCCGCGTGTTCCGACTTGCTACCTAAGTACATACACATCTTTTATGCAACGCTCACATTTCACACATTCATACCATCAGATTTCCATTGCAAACAAGATTCTAATTTGACTACGTGGTAAAGGAAAATATTCTTTAAAGATATATTTTGAATAATTAACTTTATTGCTATAGTTTCAAGTATGATTCTTGTTTGAAATTTGTGTTGCGATGTTAAGTAAAGTAGGTACGAAACAATTTTTAAACATTTCTTAGTTATCCCATCTGTCAGCTTGTAGCGTCCAAAGTATTTTCCGCGAACTTCGCCCTAATTCTTTTTCACGCTACATTTCAAGAATCTTATTTTTGTAATTACAAAAATGTCTAGTACGCCGACGTTATCCTTAATTGCTGGACATAAAAATTCCATTTAAATTTCCCTTTTAATGATCGGGGAGAAGTGTCTAATTGTATAATACACTCGTTTGCGTATTTTTATTGTCGTTACAATAATTAGAACATAACGCGACTTCGCCCTTTTTAGGCAGGTTGGTAATTAAACTTTTCTTAAGAGTTGTAAAAGAATATTGCGAGATGCGAGCGTACCTTTTAGCAAGAACAGGGGTAGCTGCTGTCGGCAGAGGGAGGGGTAGGGCCGGTTATTTAAGAAATGGAAAGAAAAGCAATTTACTGCTTATCAGTGGGAGTAGCGACCCGCGGGTCACTTCGGATAAAAAGTATCTAGCGTTAAGACCGAGACGTCCGAACAACTTCTGCAGGACACCCTTGAAATCAACTTCCTGTTTATTTTAATGTTTAGTTATTTATGTGGATACAAGTATATAATCTCTTTACGGAAGTTCTTGGCGCGTCGTACAACACGAAAAATAGATTAATCTATAAAGTTATTCTATTATAAGTTGTTGGACGAGTTAAAGTAAAATTAGCTTAAGTCGACAAATTCCTCTCGTAGCTTCGCGTCTACGCGATTCTCAACTAACTTTGGTGTTCATTAGTGTGTTCTGTATTTCTATACATTTACACAACTATGTATAATTTAAAAAAATAGACGATCACTAATTTAGAGCCGAACGATAAAACTATACTGCTGAAGCTCTGTAAATACCTAACCACAGAAAATCATAGCCAAAATAATCCTATCTGTAGTCAAAAGGTTGTTACCACAGTGGCAAACGAGCATACAGCCCGCATGCATGCGAGGCTATAACCGAAGGCCTTGCCGGAAGATACGTAACAACCGTACATATTTGTACTTCCATTGGACGCCCAGCTAGGGAATTACTTGACCTTATACGAGAGCGTGGTAATCGGTAGACAGAGTATGATTTTTTCTATTCGTAATATTATACAATTAAGTCCAATAAAATTTTAAATATATAATACGTTTTTAGAAACTAAATTCATTATATATTTTCACCTTTTCGGATCTTTTAAAGCATTAATGATTAAACCCTGAAGTGAAGAAATCTTCATTCACACAAGTTTCTATAGAACCGTGTCCTTAATACGGTTTTGACAAAATAATGAATCAACGTAATTTATGTTATTTTATTTGAAACATCGACCGCCCACTGCTTAACCTACAATCATTTTTAACGCAACTTTGAAACCAAAATTGTATTTTATTAAAATTTTGCAATATATAATTTTAAGCAACTACTTATATCAAAATCAAAATCATCAATCAAATCTAAAATGTTCACAGCTTAAACAATTAAACATTTATTTAATTTATACATATTATATTTTCTCGAATTAAAGGAACTGGAAGACAGTGAGGTATCTGACTTTTTATACCTTCAGATGTGATCTTTATACAAAAATACAATTCGTCGTTCTGCAGCATTGGCACAACCACCTGGCAAAACCAAGTGCCATTTCATATGTATTCCATGTAATGGCACTTGGTTTTGCCAGTTTTATAAGCTCCAGTTAACCACTATCTCTTTGCGTACCACGGGAGTTAATATAAAATAATAAAGATACTTATTAAACATGACAAGCACCTATAGCTTATGCCATGGTCACTCGGAATGTAGCTCACGTTTAATTTCGATGCCCTGCTATACTTACATATCGGTTCGTCGATCTTATACAAATGAACGTGTGAAAATGAATGCGTGCAAACACTTCACATGCCGGCAATTTGAGAGCGACCTGTAGAAGTAAAGGTAGCTAAAGTAAAAGATTCCGTCTAGAGTGTAAACACTTAATTAGTGGCAATTTAACCTCAGATTTAACAATTAAATAGGATATGGAATTAGCTAGCTAAGGCATGTAATCTATTGGTAAAATCTTAAATTAACATAGAAAAGTACGTCGAAATTTAAGTAGTCCAAAGTTACTTGTTTAATTCAAATCGCCGGAATACTCATATCCTCTCTTTACTGTATAATATCTTATTTAACCCTACCTACCTTACCTCTGTCTAAAAAAAAAAAGTTTTAATTTACAAAATTTTATCTATTGCATTTTATGATCGATGGATAGTGTCATTTTTCAAAACATAACCTAACAAAACCAAGTCCCTTAGCTACGACATAGTTACATATACATATAATATACATTATTAAATAATTATTTAACATATCATAAACATACATTTTTTATTTTATTATTAAAAAAATCGATTAAAATACTTCAAGAGACACTCTGCTTTCTGCAAGAGGCTCCTCGTAGCAAGAAATGAACCACTCAAATCTAGGTTGAAACATCTTTAGGCTCTTTAGGCAGTAAACACATCGGTTGGTTTAAAAAGATAAGGCCTTCAAAACTTTTACGTCATTGCGACATTCAGATAATAATAATATATTTAATAAAAACTTTCGTGAGTGGTATTCATATTATTTAAATTATACGGTTTTACTCACGTGTATATTTCGGGGATGCCCGACTAGTTTCGGACCCGACGGGGGCCCTTTATCAAGGGGTGAGGCGTCCTGCCGCGCCTGCACCTGCAACCGGCGCGGCAGGACGTCCCCGAAATATACACGTGAGTAAAACCGTATAATTTAAATAATAATTTATTTATTGGTTCAAATGAATAGTAATGTTTACACAAACTTATTTTACAATATTTGCTGTACAATATTTGTCTAGCATATGTTGTTGAGCTAGGTTTGGCCTGTCAACTATTCAAATTGATTTTTGAGTTCACCGTCATAGGTAATAAGATAAACCCATTAATCTACATTACTCAAAATGCATCAAATACAACTCAACTATTCCAATGTTGACCATCATCAATATCGCACGAATGATGTAAAAACAATAATTCTACACCTTACCGAAGTTCGATACATCCCTTCAAATAAATGTTCCCTTTCCTCTTTATACAATGTAACACAATGGTACATTGTGCGTTTAGTACACTGAGCGTCAAAAATTTGCAATGATTAGTTAGGGTGAATCTGTTTTTACACTACAGGGGTGACGGGTCGTGACCCGGCCAAATATTTGGCTATCAATGACTGTCTCTGTTATTACTTATAATCGATTTTGTAAAGGCAGCCATAAATGAGATTTTTTTAAATATAGCAATAAATTTATGTTAAATTTAGTGAGTATGGCACAATTACAATAATTTATATAATATAATTTGACAAAATAAAAGGAATTATATATTTACTAGAAGTAGGTTATTCCTAGCACATCTCTAATTAAGTTCTGGTAAATATAAGGCATAGTTCAGATATAACAAATAATATATATTATAATAATAATAACAATACGTCTATATAGTTCACAGAACCAGTATTATAAATGTTTTATACATTTTATTTACATAACAGAAAAACTCTACTGCTATGTGCAGTAAAACGTACCGAAAAATATAGATCTATAACCGACATTGGACCGAAACTAATGTCTTATCAGAACAGGCTTTTGGACAAGTGATGAAACGGCCCTCCCATAATCTGCTGAAATTGAATGTAGACAAAACCAGTTTCCTCACATTTGCCATCAGACCTTCAAGCCAACCTACCACAGATTATATTTTAATTAAAACCCACACCTGCGTTAATAACCCCTTAACATGCTTTTGCCCACCTGTAACCAGGACTTTATCAACAAGATACCTAGGGATTCAACTCGACGACTGCCCAAACTGGTATGAACATATTCAATTGACAGGTCGTATAAAATTTAAAAAAATAAAACATAAAATTGTGAAATTCGGCTTATTTTACAACTCTTAAAACTGTGTACACTGCGCTTGGTGTTTCTATACTCACATATTGCATCAAATTTGGAGCGGATCCTCCAAAACAAAATATATGGACTTGGAGCGGACACAGGGGGCAGTCCTTAATGTCATGCTTCGGAAACCCTTTAGATATCCCAAAGCCGAACTCTATAAAGAACCGGCATGACTGACTGTCAGACAACTGTATATTTTACGATCACGTCTCCGCCATTAAAAACTATTTCGCTATCGGATGCCATCTTCTAATAACCCACGAAGGAGACCTATCCCCTAATGTCGCAGAACAAAGTTTAAGACGAACTTTAAAAAAAACAAATAGTATCTTAGTGCAATTATTTTCAACCAACTACACAATATACTAAACTTGCAACACTTAACAGAACATAAAGATAAAATTAAAATCAAACAAACACAGAAAAGTTAGAGTCGTGGGACTGCACTGATCTATATATGTACCTGAGCGTGACGGTCACGCGAGTTCAGTGCTTTTTCCTCATACCAAAAGAGCCCAAAGTTCCTAAAGAAGTTTTCACTTCAAAAAGTAATCACGACAAATATGGCACCTCCATTTGTTTTAATTCGTTCGGCAATTTGACAGCTGACAGCTTATATTGTAGATCGGTCCGTTCGGGATTCTAAATTCAATTTTGAATTATAGTTTCGTAGAGGTAACCAATACGAACTTCGGCAATTAGTCAGACCTTTTTTTGAGCAACTAGGGCCTGTTTCTTAAAAATAAAAAAATACAAACTCGGCTCCATCGTATGAATTTTCGATGGAGACGGACATCAGGGTCGGATATCAGTGTCTGACATCAGGGTCACGTGTAATGACGCGAGTTTACCGGTTTTTACCTTTGCACAACGCCGCTAAAGAAGTTTTCACTTCAAAAAACCGTTACACTATATTGTTTCATTCTACATTCAAACTATGTCTAGTTAAATTGTCGGTTTAGTGGATAATGTATCGTGAAACGCTGATCCTCAAAAAACAGGGAACCTTTGTTAGAGGATCAAAGGACCTCTTATTGTATGCACATAACTGTTATAGTACCACGAATCACGCTTGCAACTGCCCTCTTATTTATAACACAACTAACATTAAGTACTTGTGTATTATATTAGATGAAACTCTATCTTTTAAACAACATATAGCCGCTGTAACTTCCAGAACACGTAAATTATTATTCGTATTTAAAAAACTGCGCTATATAGCAGAACTAAAACTTATTATACAAATTTACAAAGCATTATGCCAGTCAGTAATTCAGTACTGCAACACCTCTTGGGGAGGATCCTCAAAACGGTGATGTTAACTATTGAACGAGCACAGCGAGCACTCTTAAAAGTAGCATTTCGCCTATCTTTTCGTTTTCGTACACAACTACCGTATCAAAAATTGCAACGTTTTAACTGTCCGCCAACTATTTATAATGTACACTGTATTAAAACAACACACGACTCTAACATATAACACTAACCTTACTAACACAAAGAGACGGAAAGATATTGTCTGTAGCACAAGTTCGGAATCGAGGTTTGTTTTCACAAATATATTTTTTGCATTTTTTGGGTCCTTTTCTTTACAACAGGATAAATAAAAATCTTGTCAGTCAGTTTCTGCAAAGTTTAGACTGCAACCAGACTGAAGATTTAATTACTGTTGTTAAATAAATAATAGTCTCATAATGTTAATGTTCCTATATTGTTATATACTACATAGTTAAGTCTATTTGTGGACATGTATATTAAATAAATATTGTTATTATTAAATAATTACATAATGTAGTAAAAGTCTGTAAGAGCACTTACCGCCTGTGGCACAGGTTTACCCTAGTACAGGCACCCGTATATTTTTAAGCCAATTAATGTTATATAAGATCTGTAATAATGTGTACCAACTATAAATGAATAAATTTATTATTATTATTATATTATTGTTTCCATGTAGCTTACGAAACCACTTTATTGCTACAATGTAATTTATTTTTAATAAAATAATAATTTCTAAAACATGCTTCGAGGTAAATTGTAAAATACATGTTTATATTCATTATTGAATGTTCTTCAGATATTAAGTGCAATGGTAGCATAATGGTTAAGGCGTCGGACTTGCGATCAAGCTGAAGTGGTTCCCTGGTATTCTTATACCAATAATGTGTGACCCGCCTCGATAATATTTTTTATAAAAAAAAATGTCTATAGTCATCACACTCAAACTAACAGTTGTGTAGGATAGAGAAGTGACAAAGATTGTTTAACATATAAAATTATAACAAGATGTGTGATCGAGTTTCAACCATAATTCATTAAGTTTTAATTTATTTATTTAGACCCTCTACATTCCTTCATCGAACGACTAGACGCGTACAGAGATTCCACCCTTTCATTGTCGAAACACCAAAAAGTCGAACGAAACGTTTTGACAGCTCCTTTTTGGTTCGAGTGGCCAAGGTCTGGAATGAATTGCCTGTGTCTGTTTTTACAGACAATTATAATCTTGGAACGTTCTAGAGTAGAGTAAATAGGTTTCTCTTGGATAGGCGTGTACCATCTTCGTCTTCATCATCATTTCCATTGGGTGAGTTGGAAGACAAACGCCTATTCCATTACACAATAAAAAAAATAAGGTTTTAAATATTTTACTAGTATATCTTGGATTGTCATTGTATAAACATTCCGTACCATGACAATTAAACATATGTACTGGACCTCTTTTGTAGCCGTTTTTGCACAATTTTTAAACTTATAAAATACTAGCTGCACCCCGTGGTTTCACCTGCGTAAGTCCCGATGCCGTGGGAATATCGGGATAAAAAGTAGGCTATGTGTTAATCCATGTCTTCAACTATCTACATACCAAGTTTCATCACAAGCGGTTTAGTAGTTTTCGTGAAAGAGTAACAAACATCCATACATCTATACATCCAAACTTTCACATTAGAAATATTAGTGGGATTCATTTTGTTTAAAATCCGCAAATTGTTAAATTGGCAGCACTGAGATTGTCAAAATATTATTTGTCAACCTGACAGTTTTTTTTAAAGTACAGGGGGCAAACGAACAGACGGGTCACCTGATGGTAAATGACTGGCGCCGCCCATGGGTACCTGCAACTCAAGAGTCACAAGTGCGTTGCCGGCCTTTAAGATGGGAGGGGAAGGGTGGGAGAGGGGGGAGGGACGGGTTAGGGCCTTACGGTGACCTCACTCACTCGGCGAAAAGCAATGCAAACATTGCTTCACTGCCGGTTTTCTGTAAGGCCGTGGTATCACTCCGATCGAGCCGGCCCATACGTGCCGAAGCATGGCAAGCATTTCACGTTTATAATATTGGTAGGATATTAATTACATTTTTTTACTTTTTGCAGTTCCTCTACATATAAACTTTATAGAATATATTCCGGGACATGTTATAGAGGGCTATCTAAAACCAAATTAAGCTATGTTTGATGCAAAGCAAACAAAATATATAATTCACGTTGTATTCGATTGTCAAACATTCTATACCTATTCATTGTTTGAACTCTGTGGCCTTGTTATTTGCACTATTAACACAATACAGACTAAAGTGTTTAATTAGCTCATTCATTATTTTGTTGCTACTTGAAATATATTAAGCCTTTACAACATACTTTAACATCTCCATTCTGCCACAGAACTCGTCGAGAAAGAAATCATAGACTTCTATTGTTTAAATCGATTTCACTTTAATAACTATCAGATGGAAAATTGATCGAAGTCAGTTGATGGATCGGAGGGAGGTCAGAGCTAATGTTTATTAACTGTATAAATTATACAAAAGCCAAATTTGGGTTCAATCACTTATACCCAATATAAATTCCGGCGATGTTCCTTGAAACGCTGTGTCAACCTATCCATCAGTGTAAAAATTCCCTGTTGATCCCCTTAATTTAATCAAAAGATCGCTCTAGCTGGTCATGGACAAGAAAAAACGGAATGACGTAACGTAACGACGACACGGTGATATAAAATTTTCATCGAACGGAAGCCGAGGGAGGGGTGAGGCAGGTGGCGGGGAACGGGGAGGACCTCCTGGTGTAATATCCAAGTCGATCTGGGTAACCAATAAATTACAATTTGACATAAACAAAACCCCTGCTTGCTGCACGTAGCTGCGAATTATTTATTTGTGATACACACAAATGACTCACTGCTTGTCATTAATTCAGCCGTGTACTTAATATCAAGATAGAAAAGTTGGGAAAATTTTAACAATTTATCGAATGTGAAAACAATTTCAGTGGATTGTATAATGATTAATATCGGGACATCTAATAAGTCACTGGGACTTATATTGAAGTACAATGACATACAATTACATGTTTAAGTATGTATTTAAATCGTCTTTCCGACGTAAAATTATTGACATACTCAGATAGAGGTGATCGTCAGAGAGTAGATCTGACCTCCGCAGGCCGCACCGCACCCTGCTGGATGTAATAAAATTTGCATACTTTTAATCAAGGCCCGTGTTGTGGAGAAGTTTCCCAATAACGGAACGCCGTGATCGATTTGATGCCCGGTCTAGGCAGCGTTTTTGAATTTACAATGATGTTTATTACGCAACCCAAACGTGTAGATTAGAATGAGATGATTTTATGAAAATTTATAGAAAATATCTCGTTCCGTTATCTCTTACTTTCAGAGCTAATAGTTTTAGATAAAAGTTATCCTCGTAAAGCGATTCAATCTTATTACAGGTCTGATACCGATGTATTTTGGTGCAGTAGGCTCATCCAATTATTGGTGAAATTATGTCGGAATCTTCCGTTTTATGTGTAATTCAATACAAAAAACAGTTTTTTGTTTTAAGTGGGAGATTCATGCTTCGGCACGTACGTGGGTCACACTGAAAGTTTTTAGAAAAGGGCCAGTAAGAAAAGCAGCCAATGAAAAATTTATTTAAATTTTGAATTAGGTACTCTTTGGAAATCTGTAGAGTTTTTAATGATTTCATATGTCATTTATTTTTACAAATTGGCGACAATTTAAAAGGTGTCTGTCATGCATCGAAATGGATTTGACTAGAGAAAATTTTCGCTCAATGATTTATTACGAATTTCGTTTAGGTCTTACTCAACAACAATATTACGATCACTGCTCCGTGATTACGATAGACTTCGATTGGCATTTCATTACGAAGGCCCAGTTTAATGAGTGTAAACGTGGTCGAAGCCAACTCACTGATGATTCTCGAGAAGGACGTCCTTCTACGGCATCTACTGAAGATAACGTGGGTGCTGTGTGGCCAATGATAGAAGCTGATAGAAGGGTGACATATCAACAGATTCGGGCAGCTTTAGGCACTGGTATGAGTCAAGTACAAAAAGTCTCACATGAACATTTAGGCGTCAGAAAGCTTTATACTAGATGGATACCTCATAATTTAACGGAAGATCAAAAACTCTTTGTCTTTTGTCTTCGTCTTTTGGATTGATGCCGCTAAATGCTTGAAAAATATGACGGAGTTGACTCGAATGATGTATATGACATCGTCATAGGACCGGAGCGGAGCCGAAACCAAAAGACAATCTGCGCAATAGATGTTTCCATTCGCAGGTTTGCCGACAAAAGTAAAGACGGGCAGAATTTTTTGGACGGATGGGTCATTTCGCAACAATAGTTCTAGAAAATAAAAGAACAGTAACTGCAGATTGATATGTCAATCATTTTGTACCAGTTGTCTTGGAAAATGTTAGACAGCAGCGCTCAAGAAGCAGGATCCTCCTCCACCACGACAACGCTCCAGCTCACTCCGCCAGACGGACTATCGAATATTTGTCAATCAAAGGTGTGGGGCTAGTGAGTCATCCTCCTCACAGATCCGACCTGGCACCTTTCTGACTTTTATTTATTTTCAAAACTAAAAGGAATAAAAATAAACGTAAAGGAATTCGTTTCATGAACGCTGAAGATATCGTGGCTGCGTTTGTAAAAGGCGTGGAAGAGATCCCTAAAGAAGAGTGGGCTCACTGCTTCAGTCAATGGTTCCATCGCATGCGACGGTGCTTAGAAAGGAACGGAGACTGCTTCGAAAAGCAATAAAAATATTAACAGGCTTCTATATCATTCTATATTTTCTAAAAACTTTTAGTGTGACTCCCCGTATGGGCCGGCTCGACCGGTGTGATACCACGGCCTCACAAAAAAACCGGCCTCATAGCAATTTGGGTTGTGTTTCGCCGAGTGAGTGAGGCTACCGGAGGCCCTAACTTTTCCTTCTCCCCCTCTTCCGTCCTCTCCCCCTCTTCCGTCCTCTCCCCCTCCCCCTTTTCTCCCGCTCCCCCTTTTCTCCCGCTCTCCTCCCACCTCTCTCCCTCTTCCCTCCCTACCCTACTCCCACCTTAGAGGACAGCAACACACTTGTGACTCTTGAGTTGCAAGTGCCCATGGGCGGCGATAGTCACTTACCATCGGGTGACCCGTCTCCTCGTTTGCCACCTATCCCATTTAAAAAGAAGCATTCAACACAGTTATTATCGTAATGCTCAAATTAACAAAACACAAAACTACTATATTTGTGATTAAGTTGTGTTTTGTAATTTCAATGGAGTATTTTGAATAGTTAATTTTCGAGTGTTTTAAACATTTAATAATAAATCGTCATTTTCCAAATATATATTAAATATTCACTTTGGTATTGTTATTTACTGGATACTCTGTCTTATTACAATTAAAAGTTATGACCACTCTGGAAATGTTTAATATTTATATTGCGGTTTAATTAATTGTAGACGGGCTTCATTAATTATCTACTCATAGACTTTTGTCATTGGTATGTAACTAAATTGGTAGGGAAGACCACTGCTCGAATTGAAGTTGCACGACTGTGGAACACTTGCATTCGACAGAAGACCGCGGCGAAACCTTTAATTTACGGTTTCGCAGCGAAATGACAATAAAAATTAACTCTTGTTCTATATTTTTCAAAGAAAAAATATTACTTCGTAAGTGCCGACATATTGATATGAAATATAACTCGCAAATTAAATGTTATCAAGTATTAACATATATATATGTGTGTGCAAATGCGAGTGAAAGTTAGCTTTTTAACCAACTTAAAAAAAAAGATTAGGTTTTATGTTCAGCTGTAGGTAGTTTTTTATGTACCGACCGATTCCAAAAATTCTTTTTTTGTTTTAAAGGGTATGGTATCCAAGTTGGTTCCATTATCAACAAGTCTGAATCTGATGATGGCATCTGAGGGAAATCGAGGGAAACCCTCAGAAATTAAGAAAGGATGTAGTGTGTTTCTTGATCTTTCGTGAAACTAAGCAACATTGACATTTAAAGTGATGAATGTTATTGTTATTAAACGACTTAAAATGAAGTGGAGGTTCTCTGTTCGGTTCTTTGTATTTTCTTTTTATAACGTATCCAATCAAGTGCAGTAAGTTGCTAGACAAACTAAAAATCTTACCACCTTATTTAAATAAAGTATCGGGCTTATTAAACTAAAGTTAATATAGTCTAACGAACTGTAGTTCGGTAATTTACATTACAGGAAGTAAAGTTCTACTGTATGTATGTATGTACTGTATCTACACCTACTTAGTACGAACGTACGTTACGGTTTTTAAAAGAACTAATAAAGGACACTGAAAAGTGAAAAATAATCGATTTCAAACTTAATTGAATAGACTACATACATGTGACACCTTTAAAATAATAGGTAACATTATGAATGGTACCAGATACCTACTGTTCTGATTGAAGTCAGTCACCACGCCAAGCAAATGGTCCCGTAGAAAGATAAATGGTGTAAATTCATAATAATAAGATATTATCAAGAACACCTATTTTTTTAACTTTGACGTTATATTACCAACAAAGCCAGAGAATAAGGCTGCGACATACCTAATGATAGCCTGGCAGCCGGACTGCATCCAATTTTAAGGGTACTTTTTGTAATAACCGCAGTACAAGATCGGGAGTAGTAGTAAGGGAGGAGTATTGCTGTGTAGTTGAAGGTATCAATATCATATATCAGGTTGAGATAGAACATTGTGTTACAACAAGTATTTGGTCGATAGATGCGTGTAGCCGTGTACCTGCTTTTATTTAAAATTACACATTACATACTTGCACTACATTTCAGAAATAGAAATATTTAATAATATGTTGTGATTTATATTTATGTGCACTCTAAATTGGAGTTGTGTAAATAATGCTCGTAATATTGGAAACAACTCGCCTTCAATGTTGTAAGAGGATTCCCGTGGCGCAGTTTGCAATAAATTAGCTGGCTTCTAATATAAAACGACAAAACCCCGACAGAGCGTCACGGCCCCGCTCCGCCTCCGCCCGCCGCCATCTGTCCATCTCCGCTCCGCATTAATCGTGTTTAGTTAGCGGATATTGGCGGCGGAAATTCAAATGCAATCAAATGAAAATAGAATTCGTAAAAAAGCAAAGAAAACAAACCGACAGGCGTCAGTCTAGCGGGAGAGCGCGCCCGCCCTCGGCCGCACCCGCCCGCGCTCCACGCCGCACGCTGACCGTACTTACACGATTTTAAATTGTACATATCTGAAATTCCGATCTGTCGCGCACCCACCCTGCGCTATGAAATGAAACAAAATAAAAGTAGAACGACACGGCACGCTCGAAAAAAATCAAAATCGAAATTAAAAATAAAAGGTTTTTCCGACGCGGTGAGGGAGGCGGATGCAATGTTTGCGGCCTTCATTCGATGCAGTCCGCAATAAAAACACGTGCTCGACTTCTACATATAAATACGTGTGGTAGGATTGATTGGAATTGAATATGTGTGGGTGGGGGTGGCGTGGTACAGGAATCGAAGGTGAGCGCCGCTAAGACTGTAATCAGTTTTGCCTGGGGCCGTCGAGCACCGGGCAAACCGCCACTGCCGCACCGCTCACAATTAAACTTTGTTTGTACATGTGTCGCTCGAGATTAGCCGCAATGTTCTTTTTAAGTGGACCGGCTGCAGTCCCACACGTAATTTAAGAATCTAGAACAGTATTTTGGCAATTAGATTAGTCACAAGTCTCAGCTTTGTAATGAAGGTATTATATCTAATATTCATTGCGTAAAGCATACTAGCCGCATGGCTATTAATAACAGGCTCCTTCGCCACCGTAATAGAGTACATGTAGCAATCGGAGTAAATGTTCGAAAGATGTAAATGTGGAGTTTGCCGGTAGGGCGGCAGGCGGCAGGCGGCATGGTTGAACGTCGTCACATAAATCATCGGGAGGGGCGCTGATTGCCACCAATTATGGCATTAACTTTCATGCCTAATTTTATATTGCTAGTTATTACCCGCCTCCCCCAGTTGCGGTCAAGTATTACAGAATTTATTACAATATCTATAAATGTTCGAGGACTGAATGCATCAAGTAAGTACTTGATTAGTTCTTTTGTTTTAGGGTACTTTATAATGCGTGTAGCAGTATACCGGTGTTTTTATTATTAATTATCGCACCGAACTGTTATTTCATTCTAATATAAAGGTAGTTTGGAATAATACTTGCATAAGTATCCTGTCTTATCTTTGACTATACCAATACGTAGGTACTCTAGAGCCAAGGCGAGCGGTCTTCGTGCCACAAAGTATAATACAACCAGGAGACATAGAAAACATATTTAAAGTCCCATTATTATTGGTGTCACTCGCGGATTGTCAAACCTTTAAATCCAATACAGTTCTGGAGACGTGTGATCTTACGACCTTGATGCCTAATACAGCCGACATACTGAAAAATATTTATGATACAGAAATGAAGTTCGTAAACCTTCTTACTATTTTGAACTTACGTGTCAACTTTAGTCTTACTGCGATTCCTTTTTGTTATCACAGAACGGCAACAGTACTGTGTTCAATGCTCGTGCTCCATGACTGCGTTCTACGGAAGTAGGTACTAACATCCAGTGCATCCACCAAGAGTCCAATGCTAAACAATATTGCTTATAACATGGTTTTCCCCTCTAAGAAATATATATACAGTCCAAGAAAGTAGCAATTGCAAAGAGAGCCCTGCTTTCACTGCTTTTACTTTTATTGACATTTAATTTCTTAATTCTGTGCTACAAACTGTGTTGTGCTGTGGACACAAGTTTTAAATTATTAGAAGCTAAGAGCATCGGTTTTTTATATCCTTACAAACTTATTCTAAGCAATAGGTAATGTTTGCGAGGAACCCAAGAATTTTTTTCCTGCATCTGAACAAAACTTAACCAGGGAAGCTTATTAACTGTTTATATTTGTCTTTCAAATTTATGAACGACTAGCAGTACGCGGGTGAAACCGTGAGAGTTTCACCCGCGTAAGTCCCGATCCCGTGCTAATATCGGGATAAAAAGTAGCCTATGCGTTAATCCAGGTCTCCAGCTATCACATACCAAGTTTCATCGCAATCGGTCCAGTACTTTTTGAGGCAATTCGTTACAAACGTACTTACATACAAATCTTTCCTCTTTATAATATTAGTATAGAATACATAGCTGCTAAGCTACTACCTAGATGTTGAACAGATCGACCTTGAATCTTAGCAATCATGTCAGTATCATGTTCATGTTACACAAAATAATTTTTCTACCCCTCGTTTTAACTAAGTAGGTAGCAGCGCAAGAAGGCTCGATCGATCAATCACTCCCAGCATAACAGTTACAACCGTGAAATCTTCAGGGGCAAGACAAAGATAATTCCCGTTTAACTTCCGTTTCCAACTTATCGAATAATTTAACTGAACACTTATTTTTGCGCGCTCATCAATCAAGCCAACTCGCGCTTCGCCGATAAGCCGCGCCTCGACGCCGAGAAATGACTAGGCATTACATAAATCCCCTCGGATGATGAAAAGTGAAGTCTAACAGATAAGAACCTACAAAAAGTTACGATGAGAAATGAATCGCGATTTATATCCGCCGCTGGCAATTCCCGCAGTCGCATCCTCCACACCGACTCGCGACTGTCGAGCGCGGAGCGCGTACAACGCGCGAGGCCGGAGCGTAGCGTCTGCAACAACAACCTTCGCAAATATTTCAGTTCTCCCCTACGGAATGTCGAAGTTAATGATTGTTCCAAAGCTATCATTAATTTGTTTGATTTATATTAAACTACTAACAATTCATGATCCCTTCCTTCAATAAAAATGATCCTGATTTTTAAAAGACAGTTTTTATTTAATGGGATATATAGGTAAAAAAAAAAGGAAAAAGGTTTTCATAAATTTGTAATAAATTTGTATTTTACATGATTGTCTATAGTTATTTTATGTAGAGCATATATAAAATTAGAAACAAGAAAAAAACGCTGAGCAAAAAGCTCTAGTTAAATCGAAACTTTTCTCCGGGCGGCCATTATTAAGATAAACAGTACAATACATAAGCCTATCTCGACATTTATTTTATCACGGGTTCACATCACGCGCCGCTATTCCCTGTTATGATACGGCCCGTACCTGAGTGGAGCTGAAAGAAAAGCTATAAACCTGTTCGAAGCGTTTCTTCCGGCGCGCCGGAGCGTCGCGTACGCGCGCCGACTTGCAAGCAGTGGTTCCGCGCCCCGCGCGCACTGCCGCCATCCCTCTCAAGCCCGCGAGCACCCCCCACATCTGCCGACCATATTTTCCACTTTATGTGTGACAGTTGAGGTAATATCGAGACTCTCGCCGTTCTCTGATTGGACGAAAAATACACATTAAAGGAACCTGCCGTTTGCGAGCGATTCGAAGCTGTATTCCCGTGGAAAATGTCGGAAAATATTGTATTATGGGGGTGGAAAATTGCCACCCTCCCGCCCGTTCGCTCGACTCCGACAAAAACTGTCGAGTATTTGTTTTTGATGAAAACGATTTATTATTCTACGTGGGTTGGAGGCAATAAAGATAAGCCAGCGAGGTGCCGGAGCCTTATTACGGCTAACCCTCGCCTTTGTTTCCTTATAAAGAATAATAAATGAGGCTGCACGCTTATTTACCAACTTCCTTAATTATTTATTTATGCGGAAACATTGTTGATATTTGTTGGATGCATAAATTAAGTCCCTAAAACTTTTAAAGACAGTAGATGAAACAAAATATAATCAGGGCAAAACAATTTTCGGATCTATTCCAAAAGTCATAGGTTTATTTTATACGAAAGATAATAAATCATGGAGCAGTAAATCTGGACTACGACGTGATAGCAGATAGCAATCGCCATAACGCTAAATCCTCAATTTGCATTAACACCCCTATGCAAAGGGACCAACACCCTCACTATGGATCTATGCGTATAGGGAAACAAAACCATTTTTGCAACACCAGATTCGTACTGCGATAACAATCATATTTAAGCAACATATTGAATGACTGTGGCTAAAATAGCTAAATATCTCACTCTAGATTATAATTAAATTTATTGACCAACTCTCTGTGTAAGTTCATGCATTAAATAATTGTTTAACGTATAGGGAACAAGCATATTTATCAAGAAAAGTTTCTGTTCCCTTAATTGAAAACAGTAATAGTTATGCTCAAATACGTCACCTACAGACTGTTTACTTTAGTAGCAAAATAGTTACGCTCGTATATATTATGACGGGTATAACTTCGTAGTGCCGCGCGGTCCCCCGCAGTGCGTACGCGCCGCCAAATAAGCCGTTTAGCCAGATTTATTAATTTCATCGTAAACTTGGCCATGTGGCCGCGCTGTCAGATATTTCACTTGTTTATATTACATGTCGTGTTTATTAACCGCACTTATAACGTTCATAAAAAAAATATTATGTGGGGTAAACAAATACTGGTAAAAAGCCTTAGTAGCTGACCTTTCACATTGATGCTATACTTCGATCATACTGAAGGTGTCTAGATCAAATTTTAACAAATTATTTGGAACTAGAACTTGTCGTTTCCTACTACCTGATATTATAAATGGTTTACCAGAACAAATCCTGATATTAATACGTGAAGATAATTTTTTGTACCCCTTTTGAAGGAAATTTCGAGTACGTAGTACCGTGAATTTTGAAATATTTACAGTTTATATATAGAAGAAGTTCAGAAAGCTAAAATGTTTAAACAATATGTTTTACAACTTTAAAAATTACGTGAAAACGGCTTAATGAAATTACACACGGCCAGTATATGTGATTACCTGTCATGGTAAGTAAGTCTATACAATGACAGCTCAAGTTATACTGGCCAATGAAAAAACCATGGTCGAAATTCGACCTCCAGGCAATCTCTAGTAATTCATAAATATATCACTAATAAACCTCTTTTAAAAACTTTCCAAAAACATTTAATACAAGATATGGTAATTCCTATATCTTAAACTTGGATGAAAATAATGTAATGTTGTGTGTGTGTGTATATACACGTGTATGTGTGTATGTGCTGCATACATGTGGGTGTACATACATCGACGAATGTATTAATGTGTAATTTTAAATGATTATATTTATCATAGGAACTCTCGCATAAAAACTTACGTGGTTGAGCGAGTGGCGAGCATTTTAAATAAATATGAGTTGTAAACTTTTTGGTCAATGAAGAAAAAAAAATTCTAATAATAAGCATATAAACTAAGACCAGATATTAGACTTATACTACAACTTTGACTTTGACGAGCGACACTGTTTTGTAATGTCCGGATTTGCCGAAAAAAGACGCAACAATTTTCTTACCAACTTCGACTTTTCTCAATTTGCGTTGGTTGGTTGGCTGGTTTTTTTTTATTGTAAGTAGATAGTTCCAGAAATTTTCAGTATGCCCCACGTATATCTTCCACCAAATAAATCAATAAATAGGTATGATATAACAAAACCAGCCAATGATAAATTATTCTTCTTATGAGTTTTTACTAATTAATATCGTTATTTAAAAAAAAAATATAGAATATTAATTTTGTCTCTCAATAATAACCAGGTTTACAGATCTATGATGACAATTTTTTCAATACAAATTGGTTGTGTCCCTGTCTGGTCGACGTTTAAAAATTTAAATATCGACAGGCGACCCCTCCTAAATTAAATGAGCACACATCTGAAAAATGAGCCGCCAGTTCCCATTACAAAACGCACTTTTCAAATACTCCGAAAGAGTACCGTTAAGACATTTTGTTTCTGAAGCAAAAAGGATGTTTTATGCGTAAGTTTAGCAATAAGATATTGAGATTATTATAAAAACTTCGGATATCATTTATATAATTTAAAACAGTGAGTGACTAAAGTTGCAATTGACTGTAATTTCTCTTCTTTATGCTTCATACTGGATACTGGCTTATATCCTGCAAAACCGAACAGTTATTTAACCGTCAATGACTCAAACTTCACTATTCTCTTTTAGAGTCGGTAATACTAATTTCTCCAGATCCGACTTAAATTCACCACTCTCTTCTGTTTGGTTAGTGGTTTTAGATGCTGATTTACTATTGTGTTGCACTTGCGGAAAAAGATAAGTTTGACGGCTTAATACAGACTAGTGTTCGCCCAGGAGTCGAAAGTCGACCATAATTATTATTGGAAATTTAGAAAAACATTTTTATCTCCTCTTACGCATTCGTGTCGTGCAAACAATGGCTACTAAACATAAGAAAAAAACAGAAAATTGGTTAATAAATACGACAGAAAGATACTGCACTGTTTCGTCTTAATAATATAAAATAACAATTATTTCAGATTTTATCCATTTCCATATTTTGTTAGAAGATCTTATAACCTAAGTTAGTAATTCATAATTATTTTATATTAAAGATATAACTTCATCGATGAATTGCATTCCAATGTCTCACTAGTGAATTTATTTTTTCTAATATTGTATTTGGGAGGCCACTGGTGCTGTCTCGTACTCAACGCATCAGGGAGGCCGCTCTTTCCTTATTGTTGCTTTAAAACAGTCCGTGCTGTCCTCAGCAAACATTCCTGATGCGCAGCATCCTAAAGCAATTTTTATAGAGGACTATACCATCTATCAACGTAAAAAAAACTACCTACCATACCCACCTCTCAAAAAACAAAAAAAAATTAAGAAAATCAGTTGACAAACGTAAGAGAAAAATGTTTTTAACAGTTTGGTCCTTGCCTTTTTATATATATGAATTTTTCACTCATCCTAGATATCTGTGTAATATTCTGTTTATTAAAAATTTGTAAGCCTCTAAATTTGTTGAAAATTTTGACACTATTACATAGAATGGCTTATCAATTAGCATTAGAACATAACGCCGACCACGGCACCCCTAAATGACGCGTAGCGGATGCGGTGTAAGTTAACTCGTACTATTTAACCATCCGTTCATACAGCCGCGATGAAACAACACCCTCGCAGCTCTTCATAAGGAAAGAGATGCAATTATTGGAACGTTATAGAATGAAAGAGATAGTCCCATACTCATCGAGGCATAACTCATAAATAAAATACAATATGGTGAGCAAAACATTGAATTATGCCGGTATTATGTCACATTTGGCCTTTGTGAATTAGTCACTGCGTAACGCAAGGGGAATAGTTTGGCTACTTGTCAGGGATGTTAACCAAGCGTGCATGTATGGATTTATTACTTTGTATCTCTTAAAAAGATTTATCGTCAAGCATTTGGTGTCATATATTTGTAATCATTGCGTATGTACAACCAGCCATTGTCACTTATAAACTTTCAGTTATAATCTAAAGATATATTGCTTACACTTATACAAGATACAATGAAGAATACCTTAGAATCAGTAATTGTAAAGAATTTTATATTTATAGATAACACTTCAATTTATAAACAAAATGCTCGGCTCTGCTAAGCTATAAAGGGGAAAACAGCGCACCCGATTCAGCAAAATCATAGAAAAGCACATAAATTGGTACGCATTAACATTTCCTTTATCCTACGTGTCGTGTATGACGGGGGCGCCACCGAGAGCAGCGCCGCGCGGGGCCGCCCAAGACAATAAATTTACATATTTCACCCCTCAAACAGACCTTTTTTGCCATTCCGCAGAATTACGCACATATGGGAATATTCTGTTGAATACATCAGCAGTAAGGAGAGATACTCTCAGAATAAAATTATCTTCCACGACGCCACATTCGGAGATAAAGATCTGCTATACTTTGACGCCTTTCATACTGACGCGACTCAATTTTTTGGTTTACACAAAAATATATTTACCTCTCACAGTTTTCTTAATTTACTACATGAAACAACCATTCATTTATTTTTTTATTTCTCCTCTGTATATGAATTTTGTTTCATCAAATACAGTTTAACAAACTTACACAAAACATTCTAGATAATCCATATGTATTTACTTATCTAATTCTATTACTGGCTACGTAATATGGGGTGTCAGGGTGTCAGATACATAGGTACTCACATATGGAAATGTAATTTTGCGGTAGAAGCACCCTTCAAAGGGTCAAATCAAAATCATTTTCACAGTCCAGTGAAGCAACGCAACGATCGAAAATGTAGCGCAATGCTCGAAACAATATGTACTTTACAACTTCTATTCGTCAATCTCTTTGTCAATTACGTTATGCACTCGAATATTTCAGATGGTATAGCAGTTTAAGTAATGACTGACATCTTTCAGTATATTCTGCAACTTATTCATCATTCATAAAAAAAATATTTTTAGTGAATTTTCATAATTCGTCATACAACTTTCAAGTCATCAGTTTGTTTTGTGTATTAAGTCAGAATTATGATGATATACCTATTAGAATAGAATAATCTTTATTGTACACCAACACCGTACCGCTTAAAATAAATACACAAAGTAGATATGTACAATTTATTATTACCTATAAAAGAAATTAAATTTAAAAAAATGTCTAGGGTGGGAATCAGGATCAGTAACCACTAGACCAACAGGCCTGTCAAATTACAATATAAATCTTCAGCGCCGTACCTATATCTCACTCTTTAATTAACGAAACTGAACAATATGTTTATGTAAAAACATTAAAGAAATAGAACAAACCCAGATTTAAATACCGACGCGATTTATCGTACGTACGACATACGTATGTGGGACTGCAGTTTGACCAGCACTCAGGTATTATGCACAATCGTATTACGTACCAACGCCGAAATAGGAGGTTGCTTTATAGAGTGTAGCGTGAGAGTGGACGGTACGAGGTAGACGGACGACACTAATACTCATTAGAATTACATGGCGGAACGAGCGGTCCGGCTGTTCACCGGCCGCGCCGCGCTCTTGCCGCATCCAACTCCTTCACTGGCCCTCTGAACAGTTTAGATTGGCCGTCTCCAACAGACGTATATGTATAGTTGATCAAGGAATTCAATAATATTATAATTTGGTAATATTATTACCTAAACTAAAATAGGTTAGAACCTCTTTACAAATTCTCCAATGAAGCTAAATGTCAAAGGTATCACCGCCAAAGCTTTAATCGTATAAATAAAGTGTAAAATAGTTTTATATTCAATATCATTTTGAAGATCTAATTTAATCAATTCCTGGAAACGATCCTACCTAATGGAACACTAATAGGTATATGGTAGGTTACGGTTAAATTACGGTTGTCACATTATATGACATATTTGCGACAGATGTAATATTTGTGTACTTATCCAAATTCCTTATATAGCTTGGTTGCTTTATATCCGAAATGTTTAATTTATTTATTATGAAACAGAAGAGAAACTTAAATTTGACGTATTTGTGTGTCTGTCTGTGACATCGTAGCTCCCAAACGAATGGACCGATTTAAGTGCGTTTTTTTTTTGAAAGGTGACTTGATCGAGAGTGATCTTAAATATAATTAAAGAAAATCTGTGTAGCCGTTCGAAGATCGTCTGCTATTTTCTAAACGTTGAAGGGATTTTCGAGTCTGGTGTATATTACATTTTAAATATATAGTTATTTTTTTAGTAGCTATTAAAAACCTTTTTTCTCTCTGGCCTCGACAAAGCATTCAATTATTGAATGTATAGTGGTCGAAATTCCACTTCTGAGCGACAACTGTTTTGCATAAATATATACCTACCGTACAACATGTTAAAATGTCGAACATAAATAGTTTCTTAAATTAAGTAGAAGAGACTTTTGATCATTCCCACCAATGTGTTATAAAAATGGTTTTTCTTGCAACACATACATATTTAGGTATGCAATACTTTATCATAATGAACGGAAGATAAAGATTGCACTTAAAGATTTTAACAACCGTTTCACTCACACCCGTTAACAATTACTACTATGAACAGCTTCTGAGTGAAATACTCTCATACGGTAATTCCAATGATTTTAAGTTGAATTTAATTTTATAATTCTTTGGTAGTATCGTATTGGGCCATTCCTTAAAAATGTTTGTCTTATAACACACTTACCTACCGATTATTTTAACCACATGCAAAATCTATTAACAAAATATTTACATTCTCATATTTTAGGAGTTATGCCAGTAATAGGTACGAATAGATAAAGATAATGATAGAGAACTGGGATACATCAATATTCATACACACCAACTACACGCTTGTACAAACAACATATCTATATGTATAATATGAATATATATGTTAGTATTTATTGATATTTATATATAACTAGCTGCACCCGGTATGTGTTGCAACGCCATTTTTTTCTTTTTTTTTTGTATACATTTTTTGGGCCAGGAACCCTCGCAGGTATCCCAGAACAGCCTACAAAAGTTTCATCACAATCTGATCAATGGTATCGGAACGCATAGAGGATAAACATAGAAACTTTGATTTTTATTTATATAGGTATGTATCTTTATTGCTAATTGTTAGTTGGCAAAGTATTTCATCAAAAATATTAGATTGATCGCGATTTTAGAACGTATTGCACAGCAGATTATAGCAGAGTTGGAGCCACGCGGCTGCGGAGAAGCATTGTGTTGTATTTCTGCTATTTAATACGCGTGACAGATCGTCATTGAGATGGGGATAACGGTGTGTAAGGACCGTTTGTTTGTTTAAAAACAAACTAAAAAAATAAATACCTAATTATGGCTCTCTTAAATTTTAACAAGGAGCAAGAAGAGAAGGAGCTAAGCGTTGTCTTTAAAACGTTATCATTCAAGGCACAGATTTAAAAGTGAGTTTACTAAAGACTAGTTAAGATTTTATTTATATGAAAAGATTAAAGAACTTTAATGTTCCCGAAAACTTTATACATAACATGATAAAACCATAACCTGTTGTCATTGAATTTATCAATCATGAAAAGTAGTTATTGGGAAAGGCGTAAACGCCTGACAACTCTTTGCCGCTTGTAGTGTAATCTGTGTATTAGCTATAAAATATAACGACATTTATGTAGGTGCATTTTGCAACTCAAATGTAAACCAACTTTATTACAAAAAACTGACAACGTAGTACATCCAAACCGGTAACGATAGCCGACCTCCAAAAGCAAAAAGGAACATATTTCCTATTGTGTTTTTATCAAACTATATATATATGTATATAGATTGTTGGGAAATATCGCATTCTGTGCACGAATTCCACCACAATCGATAAGAGAGATGACCGCTGGCCGCGAGGCGAGGGGTACGGTGGCGGGGCGGGGGGGCGCCAATGGGGAGACTGTTATTTGATTAGTCTTACCGAGAATGAGCTCGTCTCTACTTAATGGGGTGAGGGCTTGTAACCGGACCACGTATAATTTTCACGACGCCGCGTTAACACTATGAACTCGCAACGAGACAAAAGCTCAAAACCACTTATCTAGAAACAATAAAACGATTCACGGCGGAACGTAAGAGCAGACCCGAAAGGCGCTCATCCCATCATCGCTTAATAGACACGCATTTCGACATAAATGAGTTTCGCTTTAAATTAATTAGTAGCACATTTTCCATTATAAGGACAAATGTAAAAGCGACCGCTTAATAGCGCGGTGGAAAACTCGCTAGTTTTCGCTCGCGAGAATAGGGCTGGAGAGAAATTGCGGATAGACATAATCAGTCTTCGGGCTTTGAGGCCGCTCCAGCCCCCTAATGTGCCGCACACCTCTTCAACTGATGAATACACTGCACACATACACGCCTCACCACTCATTACATTTAATATCAACATTGTAATTAAGTTCTCTAAACATTCTGCATATATTGATTATGACAACGAACAGATACTACGCACCTATTCTCCAATCTTCTTCTAATATGTTAAAACTAAGTTTATTTGAAGCCTTAACCTGTTTCAAGTTGTAACCAAATGTCTATAGTTAACTACTACAACGAAAGTTTTGAAGCAAAACGGGAGGTCGGTTTGTGAGGACGGTCCGTAATGACCCTGTCCGATCTTACAAAAGGCAATTACAATAAAGTTCCATTCGCACATGGTCGTTAACTGGACGATATATCTTGGATTCCCTCAGTTAAGTCGGCTTTCGCACTCGTTTCATCTTACCGCCATGTGCCATGACACACGACCCCACATGACAATTTTAATTTTTAAATGTAGGAACTTTACTGAAGTGGTAAAACAGAATGCTTGTCTGGAATTTTAACACTTACAAATTTTATGTACTTAGTGGAAATAAAAAATCGAATTCAAAACCAACTGCATAGTTAGAAAAGCGATATAAATAATATTTAAAAGTAAGTATGACAAGTACGTGTGGGTAGTTAAGAAATGAAGGTGTGGTCGACGAAGTGGAGGCTCGCGCACCTAACCGGAACGGAGTGTACACTTTACGAGCGGAGGATTAACCCGTGTAACGAGATTCATTAATTCTTGTCGTTAAAATTTGTCGTTCTCGATTAATAAGGAAGTCCCACGCGGCGGGACGTTATTATCACTCGACCGCAGCCGGGTGTCGCCGGGCGACGCCAGGGGCTGCCTCGCCGCGAAACTTCCCACTCCGCCCGCTTTATTTACACTATCGAGTAAATTAAACTCGCACTCGAGTGTCGGAGAAAACTTTAACAGAACTTTGTGTGTAATAAGTGGTGCAACAACACTAGTGGAAGAGCAAACGTCGGACGCGGTCTCCGCTCCACACTTCTCTCCCACTTAACTCTTTGGGACATATTTATTCGACCCTCCGGCGACCACTGCGAAGCTTACCCTCCCGGACTTCTCTGAAATTAACCTAACGAATCAAAGCAGCCATTAAATAGTACCTGAGCCATTCTTACGTACAACTTGTGCCCATTACGTTATGAATGCTCGCCGCAACCTCAATCGATCGGGCACAACTTATAAATTTTTGATAAGTCTCGGAAACGAATCGAAACAAAGAAAGTACACAGTTACGTTATTAGCGTCCGTTTTCTCTATCTGTTTGTATGTAATTTTTAATGTGGGGTCAATCAGGGAGCTATATCGTAGATCTCCGTCGGGCCGAGACCGTAACGATAATGAATCGGCATTGTAAGAGCACCGGACCGCACTCACGAATTATTAATCGCTGTGTACACGCACTACAATCTACTCCTATTTATTTATTATATAAGTACTACCTTATGCCGTGCATATAGTATACTAATTATTTCAGACAACTCATGGGATAGTTATTAATAACTAATAAGACATTTCGATGCTTTAAAAGGGATTTAAACTTAAGATTAAGTTGTGGTCAACCTAGTAAGCGGTTTCAATTACACAACATTACTAATGCATAAAGAACATCTGTGTTCTCACCGGCCGCATTTCCTTGTCCTTTAAGATGACCCTCCCCTTGTGGAGGCAGAGTGGGCTTGTCCACTATTTGTTCTACCTACCTGTGACCCTCGTACAACTGTCCACTAAGTGTTGATTGCTTGTAAACAGTGCTTGTAAGCGTTTAAGTATTTATTTTAACAAAATTTTCGAAGATGTCTGTCTAGTTAAGTTCACAAATCTTTTTTTTTTTTAAATAGCGAACTTAAAGGTTGCGTCATAAGTTTATTGTGCGATTCGAATCTCATGCGTGGAAGGAATTGATAAGGCGCGCTCGAATCTTTGCGTCTATTGCTTGAAATTTATTGCTGTTTTGGGTTTTTATTGTTCCGTTTTACGGCCTCCTCGTGTATAAATCGTACAGATAGAAGATGAATTCCGCGCTAAAGCGACCGCTATAGCCGTATACCATACATTTCGGCGATACCTTACATTCTCGTATAAATACAAACACGTAAAGTCACTATCCAGGCCTACTTTAGTGTCGTGTCACATACATATTGAAGGTATTTGTTTGAACAGAGCCTTTATTTTAGTCTTAATACGGAGCAGAAGTATCCACGGACGGAGGACGATTTTCATAGAGGTCCATCACGACGACCCAAGCGTGTGCTATATATCACACGAAATTATGCTTGGGCTACGTTCCTGTGCCGAGCGCGACAGAGACGGCATATGAGTCTCGCTGACCCTCAAGCTCATAATGTACGGTCCGGTTAGGTACACGACTTACGGGAAATAGGTACCTATGTAACCTCCGGACCCCGCGCCCGCACCCCGTGCATGAAATGCTTATTATACGCGGCACGTAGGCCGCCACCCCGCGCGCTCGACCGGCGCTCGGCGGCTTGCTCGCTCGCGCCACCTGCCCGCCCGCCCAGACAGGGACGCACGACCGATATTATAGCAAATCGAGGATTGTTATGTCCGGTCCGACAGAGGTCGACGTAATATATGGCCACGGTATTCCGGGCACATATATTAACACAAAACTCGCCTCATACGAAAAGATCTTACACGATGGAAACAAATGGCAAGGAAAATTTTGGCGGGAAAATTCATTGAGATGGAAGCAGCAAAACCGGGATGAAAAATTACTGCAATTTTTCTGACTGATCTGACTATTGTTGGCACAGAAAACGGAATGAAATGAAAAAAAAATTTACTAATATTTATTGTGGTATTCTTAAGACATTACTAATGTGTGCTTAAGTAGTCACTATCTGAAAATATCCCTCAACAAGTTTAATGCGACGGGAAGCAATCTATTTAATAATAATGGAGATGCCACATACACGGTCAAGTGGATGATCGAGACAGGAGGTTAAGCAAATGAAGAATGATCACTGTTGCAGCGAGGGGCGTCGGGCCTTGGCGGTGCAGTGAGGACACAGCCGCGCTATATGACACGTCGCACTAAGTGACTGATGACGTTACGATTTCAAAAGCCCCACCTCAATAATCTACTATCTAACTACTTACCTACAAATTTCTTCGCTATCGCTTGGCAACAGTTTTTACTAGTTGACATTATTTATACTTTTGTTCCTTTAAACACGAAAAGCAAAGTTGTTAAATACGTATTTCAATTATAAAATCCACTTTTAACAGACTTAGTAAGGGAGTAATTTGACGGTGGTTTAACAAAAATTTGAATACAACAACCAATCAAAGCAAAAGCAATAGATTTTTACAAAGAGATCCCTCAAAACAAATTGTTGAATGGGGTAGACTGTCAAGTCAAATTCGTATCTTTTTACAAAACGTCAAAACGGAAGGTTCGGTACATCCTTGTATGAAATACTAAGACATGACGTCACGCCTTAATGTTGTCAAAGCATGCACCTTAAATGTTGATTTGACAATTATAAAATAAATTTAAAACCTAAAATAAAAGTAGAGGACAATTTTCGCAGTTTTTTAAGATTTTTCATTGCCTGATTGAGACCAAATCGTTTATTTTGAACATATGATATATATATATCATATTGTAAAAGCTCGTTTTTCAGTGAAAATCGTCCTACTCTACGTGTATACAACAAGATTTCTCAAAACATTTGTGAAATACCTTTACGCCAATTTAAAAAATAAATTAATGTTGTGGTTAATTGAGAAAAGTGCCATGACTGCCTATTTTTTTCAAATGTATTGTAACAGTTAAAACTATATTTCGAATTTATAGAAAGTAAAAATTCTTTGAATTGAAGGTTAACATGAATTAAAAGGTTTCAAGATAAAGCTCAAGGAATTTCTAAAATCCGGAAAGGAATAGAAACCATGACGTTATTTATACTTTTGTTGACATGACAACCCAGAACATTTGAAAAAAAAAATCTTCCTTAGAAATAAAACCGCTATGAAAAGTTCTTTACATCATTAAGCACATAGGAAGTGATTCTACTGTTTCAAAGTCTAATTTTTCTTTTTGTAGAGTAATAGTGCTTTGAAGAGTTAATTGAAAGTGCACCACGTATACAGTTGAACACAGTCCAAAGCATTATTCATACATCCTTAACATAGAAAGATTACCCTAATCGCCATCACATACCTAGACCCAATATATCCCTAGTCTAAAATATTGCATGTAGTTTAAAAAAGCCTTTAATAAAAAAAAGACTTCAATAAAATAATGTCACAACACATTTATAAACATACAACAAGCGTTTTGGAGCTGTTAGAATGTTGTTGTAAAATACTTTCTCCTTATAAGTACAATCACGCCCTCGCGATAAATGTCTAGGGGCGCAGTCACCCGCACCACCTAAACGAATTTAAATAAAATCGGGTATTAAAATCTCCAGGCGATCTCACAAAAATATACCTATGTCAGGAGAGATTTGAGCGGAATAAAAATTCCTTAGGCTCGTCGCATTATCGAGGGGCGGGTCTCCTGTTTTCTTTTATGGCTGTCGTAAGGTATAATCTTCAAGAAAAATGCGATATTTAAATGAAGCGAATTCCTCAAAGGGGATTTCCCTAATACCCAAATTTTTCAGTTGCAATTTCATTTGTTAATTCAGCGAGGTTGACTGTAAACGTGTTGGGGTGTCGAGGAAACATTTGTCATTATAACTTTTTAATATATTTAATCTTAATTTAAACATTTCCAATATACGTTTACTTACGTATAAAGTAAACAAAAATATGTAGTGTTTTCTTTTGACTTGTCACCCGGGTGTCACCTTTTGTTGCAAGCAGTATAAACAGAGAGGTTCAATGAGGGCAGTGCGGTGATGGGACGCGTGCGCGCTTGTAGCAGGGCCCGCTAGCAGGATCTCGGCCACGTGCACGACACGCGCAACACTTCTCTAATTGCCCTACTATAGAGATTGTGACAATATTGGACAATCTAGTGAAAATAACACCCGTGTATTGTATAACATTTGAGCTGACAATAATCTCTCATTTTAATAGATAAGTGAAGGAGGAGTCATGTGATTTGTTGCTGACTATTCGTTTAATACCAGCTTAGTTTACGTAGTTTAACCCCCAAATCTGATACTTAACATAACGGTGGGAAACGTTACAGAAATATGTATGTATGTAGGACATTTGAATAACAAGTTATTTCATTATAAAGTTATATTATTATGTAAGTTAAGATCTAATATATTCAACAGTTATAAAATATTCGAATAATTAAAACTTAACATTTTTTGAGATCATAACTGAAATTTGAATATTGTTAACTATATTGCTTAACTGCATTAACTGCTCTTGTAACCTTACAATTTTAAGGAAAAAAAAAACATGAAAAAATAAAGTGAGGGTGGTCCTCGTTCCGTGGCCATTTCATTAAAATTAAAGAAGTTAAGTCGCGACACAAGACAAACTGCCGCCTAGAGAAATAAAGAGAGCAAAGCAAATGAGAAGAACTCATTTAGGCGGCCGCTGAATTGTGTTCGAGAGGATAATAAAAAGGGAAGCCATCAGTGACACGCACAATAAGCATCAACCTCAAGAATATCATAGATAACGGCGCGGAGCCTCAGCCGCAGGGACCTCATTAGGAGGCCGCAGGGAAATTAAAAAGAAAGCAAGATCTCGGACTCGATTGCGACCCGAGAAAAACGACCGGCCTTCCTCTCATAACATTACATACAGCCTCTGTCGATTTTCCGGACGATTATTATTTTGTGGTGCGTAAGACTGGGTCGGAAAAGTAGTTAATGACAAAACGTAGGTCGAAGGCGCACCAGACGCAACATAAATCAGTCTGGAGCAGAGATGAATGTAATTACCGTACCGGACAGGACAAATCGGATTTGCGTCCTGCGATATTCGTTCATCGCATTTGCTATCAGCTTCTGCTTACCATTTACTTATAGTAAGTTATGATTTAGTTCTGTTGAAGAGTAGTGTAGTTTGGTGTCGTTCATGTGTAATGTGCCTCTGATAATAGCGTAATCATTATAATCCCGTTGGTTGATAGTTAAAAACTCAAACCTAAGATTATACTCGTTCTCTCTTTTAGCAAAAAAATATTACATAGTATCCAAGAGACAATTTGTTTTCTTTTTAAGGATATGAAATGCAAAAATATAAAATAAAATAATTATATATATTTTTGTAATGCAATAACAAACTTGCTAATTCGTGGTCCAAACAACATCTGGGCCATGAATTGACAATTTAGTCATATTAATAGAATAATACCTGAGACTTTGGACATTACAAATCGAGTAAGTTGAAAAACAATTATTTCCTTATTACCAATAGGCACGCTCATTGCTCAATTCTGGTCGTTAACACGTATTTTGCAAAACCTTACAATACTGACGTATTTGGCTTTGCCAAATATCAAAAGGTGTGTTTTCTGTTTAATAGGAATATAGAGTACTATTAAAGTAAATAAAATCTTAGAAACATTCAACAGTTATCTAGAACACTTCACAGTGTAAAAAGGAGCAAAAATAACAATTAATTGCCCCTTTCGTAAACAAATGCCAAGTCTTTCGAACGGACTCGATTAGCTTAGAAGAAATCTATAGAAATCTTACATTTATGCAAAACAAAGGCAATCAAGGCTCGGACGAACAGAAGAAATGAGCTTCATTAAACGACGGAATGAAAACTTTAATAATGTAAGATGCAAAAAAAACTCGACAAAAAATACTTAAGAAAATCTGACGACATAAAGGCTGTTGTAACCGGGGACTCGCCGTAAAATCATTAAGATGCTAATAAAAACTTCCTTTTGTAACACAGAGACGAACTCGGGAAGCGGCGAAAAAATATTCAAATAAAAACTCAATCGACAGAGTGGAATGGGAAGCGGTACCATGATTATTCTTCAAAACATAATGAAGAGAATTAATGTAAATATTCTTTTTGCTTGGAACTTTCCGCCCTCCGGAAAGTTTTATTTTACGGCGCGTCGTTTAACAACCGTCCCTACTTATTGACATTCAATTCGAGGGAAATTGATTTATGAAGATTGTCGCCTTAATTGCAAAAAGATTTTTTTTACAATCGACGTTAATCTGAGAAATATTTACGCAGGGCTGAACCGCTACCGTACTGTACGAATGAAGTATACATATATTATTGTGAATGGTGAAAGTGATAGTAGAACAATAGGTATGCATTGTTGCATTATTGAGTAGGTCGTGACAGGTCGAATCAGGGTAGCGGGTGAGGGTTGCAGCTGCAGGCCTGTCGTGCCGTTCTCGCTCACTGCACGACGACAAGCGGAACAAATGTACACTTTTCATTCTTTATTGATATTCAATTTTAATGACAACTTTCTTTTATTCTTTTAGTTTATTATTTATGGATCAGTGTAGTTAATGCAATGCATTTCATTTTTATTAAAGCGGAAAGGAAATTACGTATCCCGTATATAAGGCTAGTACTTAAGCCAATTCAAGTTACAGGTTTACAGATTCACAATATTCAATTTCAGATTCATTTATTTCACATTAAATAAAGTACTAAAATTGTCTTAATTAATGTTAGTATCATCTATTTTACTGAAGCACAGCATGTGAATTGTCAGGTTAAATACTACAATTATGCTAATAATGAATTATATAATCTTAATAATAACTAATAATACGATTTTGATAATAATTAATAATAATATAATGTTGACGTAACACAGTAATAAAATCACAACCAAAATTAAACTAACAGTGATTACAGTGACAATTTGATATCAATATAACTAATCAAAGAGGTCACTGGTCTATTGAGTAAAATGACTTTTCTAGCAGCCATTGTCTCAATTTAATTATGAATTTTGCTATTAGTAGATCTTAATATTATTTGGCAAAGCATTAAACACTTTAACACACATAGTGTAGGCATTTTTATGAAGGATTGTGGTTCGAGATATACGATTTTAAACTAGCCTGTCTCCATGTCTAGTGTTTCGGGGAATTGCATATTTAGCGCTAGTAAAGATCTGCGGTCGCGTTTTTCAAAAACGCCAATTTTAAAAATCGACATACAGGTTAGTCTTTAAGTTTTTTAAATAACGGCCTACGTGACTCATATGGAGGAGTGCCTGTTATTGCCTTATCGCATCTCTTTTGCAGTATGAAAACTCTCTTTACATTGGTTGAGTTACCCCACAGTAGTATCTAAGAATAGAACCTACGTATCTGTGATATGTCATTAGTACACTTTGTAAAGAGGTGGTTTTTCGCAGTCTTGACAAGACATCCGTTGCGACTCTGACCTACTCGAGCTATTGCTTACACTCTAAAATAATAATAACTCCACACATCTCACACACGGCCGTCTGAGCCCAATCTAGGCAGAGCCTGTACTATGGTAACCAGACTGCTGATAAACATACTTATGATTTCTAAATACACACGTATCATAGATAAATTACACCCAGACACAGAAAAAATTATCATGCTCATCACACAATTATTTGTACTGGGTGGGAATCGAACCCACGACCTCTTTTTTTTTTTTAAAGACAACTCCCGCATTAGGAATTACTCCTGTGTCGCGGGGGACTTTACAGACATACAAATAACGGACACAAAGAACACCTAGACTTGGTTGGGAATTGAACCCACGACCTCTGGTTCAGCAGTCAGGGTCACTAGTCACTAGACCAACAGGCCAGTCCAATCGATCCGTATAAGAATAGAATAGAATAGAATAGAATACGTTTATTTGCTTAAAATGTAGGTACATCAATGATAGACAAAAGTGTAATAAACAGTGCCAGATACATTTTGTCGTTTAAGGACATGCAAATATGAAAATAGTACATGGATTATTAAATTACAATTAAAGTTAAGTATATTAAAAGTCAAAAATATAATTAATTGATGGTCATGCAAGTTTACCATTTTTATCACTTCTACTGTTTACTGCTTACTACTTATAATGTTTTTATAATGTCAGGAATTGCATTATACATACGTCCACACATAACATTACAGTTTTTTAAGTACATAGTTGTTTTGGGTACTTTTGTCACAACATTTCTGTCTGGGTTTCTTGTGTTTCTGGTAAACAAATCCTTAGCTGATTTAAATAAAATAGGGTTTAGCCGAACAAAGTTAGCCGCCTCCAGGATGTACATGCTTGCTAATGGGAGAATGTGAAATTTAAGAAAAAATGGCTTACAGGACTCCCAAGGCAATCGCTCTAACACACTTTTTTGTGCTAGGAAAGCTTTTTGAACGTCCGTGGAGTTACCCCATAGTATGAGGCCATAATTCAAAACAGAGGATACATAGCCATGGTACGCTGCAGGTACGCTTTCTGGGGTAGAGGTTTTACTCAGTTTATACAGCACATATAATTGGAAAAGTCATGTTGATAAAGTGTGCATGAAGATTAATAGGTTCCTATTAATCTTCATGCACACTTTATCAACATGACTTTTTCAATTAAGGTGTTTGTCAAGCGTTATTCCTAAAAATGTAGTTTCGTTTACCTCAAGGATTTTTTGATTATCGTAGTTTAGATGAAATTTTTTGTTTAGTCTACCATACGTGCTAAATTGTATAAAATTAGTTTTTGTTAAGTTTACTTTTAAATTGAATTTATTAAGCCATTTTATTACAGATTCTTTACTGTTGTTCATGTCAATGTTATACTTATTAGTGTCAGTTTACTTATCAGATGTCAAATCAAAGAAATGTCGTCAGCAAAAAGAATACAAGGGTTCATAGTTATGTTAGGAAAGTCGTTTATATAAAGTAAAAACAATAGTGGGCCCAGCACGCTGCCTTGCGGGACTCCATAATTGTTCACGACTAGTTTAGAGCGATATGCTCGTAGTTCCATGTTTTTATCAGTATTGTAGATTTCCACGAATTGTTTTCGGTTTACCAAAAATGTCTGTAGCCAGTACAATGCGGATCCCCGAATTCCATATCTTTCAAGTTTTTTTATTAGGATATTATGGAATACAGAATCGAAAGCCTTAGTCATGTCAAAAAAGATTATTGTAACTATTTACCTGAATCTAGGTCTTCTATCACATTTCTAACGAGATCATAGCACTCCAGGGTCGTAGATTTTCCGCTTTGAAACCCGAACTGTTCTCGTCGTAAAATATGATGTTTCTGAATAAAACTTGTAAGGCGTTTATGCATAGCCGTTTTAAAGATTTTTGAGAGGATAGGTACCAAAGTTATAGGTCTATAGTTATTGAAACATGTTATTAGTTATAAGCACTTATCCCTTTTCTCTTGTTACCTTCCCTTCTTCACTACCTTTCAATATACTCCCAATTTTCTCATCTTTAATACACCTGCCTACCCCTTTGGACATATAGGCGTGAGAATATAATGTATGTATATAATGTGCTGCCCAGAAACCACAGAATATTAAAAAACCCACTACAAACAGCAAAAGTGTCTTCTTAGATAAGGTACTATTAATATTTGAGTCATTCATAGGAAAATAAAATCTTAAAAAAAAACCATTTAAAAAAAGAAGGCTTAAAAATATATAATACTTGAGCTGTCTTTGACCCAAGTGCGTGTAGGCTCCTCGAAACGTTCTCAAACATACATATGTATAGACCCTAATCAAGCACAAAGTAAGTACCATACCCTTTTACTGGTCAGTATTTTTCGGGATTTGGAGCAAAATATCCGTAAATAATTGGAATCTCTCCAGAGGAGTCGTCGTGGAAGGGTCCACACAAGGTCCGGCACCTTTTTACGGTCGATAAAAATAATAAGTCGGTACTCCCTCTTCCCACCCCGATGGGCAGACGGTGCGTACCCCGCCCACATACGGACACCGCTCATTTTTTGTTCGTAACACTTTTCATTTGTCCCCCACAACCGTGTATTGGTTTTGCTCCGAGCAACAAATAAATGACAATTTTTTATCGCCAGTCCAACACAATACAAAAACATTGATGTAATTCATCGAAGTCACGTCGCTGCGTCGTTGAGACTACCTACGAACAGTCATTAGACCAAGTTACACACATTAAAAGTTTCCGAATCGACACCTAATATGCAATCACATACTTTATACAAAATTTATCGTGTCTATTACAAGATTCGCATTAAACTACCCAGAAAATCTTTAACCTAAGCTTTAAGCTTATAAAAGCTCGGCGCTAATGGCCGGATACCGGAAATTGCGCTCTCATATATCTCCCAACAGATTTATGAAAGTACCCACACATGAGTCGATGTCTCTTGGGCACACACGCATCACACCAGTAAGGAGGACCGTAAACTGAATACACGCACACACTCTTGGAAAGAAACACCTACACCGTTAAAGTTTGACACTTATTAATTTTAAGGATCGTTAATTCTAAAGGGTAAAGCTGTTGTATTAAACCAAAACTAAATTAATGACTTAATCGAAAAACTATTCCAAACTGTTCAATCTTTTAGTAAGCTTAGTAATAAGTTTGTAGATATAAGATCTATTAATAGCTTAATTTTATATGTATACCTGTATGGGAGCCGATTGTATTAAGTAAACTAAATGTTTATCGAAGTAATCTTTGAATGATGACTAATGCTACGTTCGTAGCAGCACAACGTGCTACACCGTAGGCGCGTAGAGGATTATCCGCGTCCAGTGGCATAGTCTCACGCCTCCTCTCGTAGCCGCTGATATGACTCTGATGGTCTTTCCCTGTCATGTTTAATGCATCTGTCAGCTCTGCATACATATTTAACAATAATGAGCTTTACACCCCGCTCTGTTTGAGATACACGAGTGCACTCTCACACGTGTATAAAGTGCATTATTATACAATGAAAATTGTACTGTATAGTGTTACTAGGTATATATTTTAAAAGTTATTATCAGTTCAAACAAAGAAATAAGTGGACGTTAAACAGCTATCCCGACACCCTAAGTCAATTGTGAAAAGAATATTAGGTATATTCACGAGTGAAGGCTGTTTTTTTAGGATCGTAATCTTTTCCGCGTATCCCGTCTCAGCCCTCGCCGACACGTACTGGCCATTGTGACGCGGAATACGTCTTCCGCGGCGCTTCTTATATGAGCGTTACAAGTGCTTTCTAAATAATCTAAGTCCAGTCGAAGAGAGCGTATTGTATTGACACAGTGGAGTGGTGGCCGGCCGTATAATGCCTGTTGTATGTGTGCGTCGTGTATGTGCAAGGCGCTGGCTATGTGTTCGTCCACGCTTGATAGAATAAGCAAGTCGTCCGGCGCCGTAGAGGGGGTGATGGGCCCCACGCCCCCTTAAGTATCTTCAAGACTGGACCTCCACCACCCCCTACCCACTACACGTCTTCTGTAGCACTTCCCGTAGCCACATCGGACTGTAATGGGTATCTATTTTATATTATAAAGATTATCATCATTCAATTTGTCATTTTAACTTCATTAGAATTACTGACTTATTAAAAATAAAGACAATAGGTTGTTGGGTGAATTTTAATCCTGTTTAGTAATGACTTCCATCATTAGAAAAGTCGGCATTTACTACTCGTTACTAAACGTGTTCAAATTACTGTTTTTAGTCATTTACTTGATAGCTTTCATTTGCCCAAGATCATTCGTAAGTAACAAAAATACAGGTAACTGAAGAACATCTTCAGACTACTTTATAATCACCAATAGAAGCAGTCAGTTGTCTTTTAGCTCTTTTATGTCACATTAATTTGCTAATTATAAAAAAAATCACTTGAATAAAAAAATTATATAATAAGAAATTAGTCAGTTAGGCCAACTTCCGTAAACTTCGGCGGACATGAGAAGAACTGAGAAGAATTCTTACTAACACTTACTTTCAGCGTGACTTTACTGCATGACTCTCAAAAATGTATATTTTCAAGAAAGAGTGGAAGGGCTCACTCTCGGTTCTAAAAACTACGGTTCTAAAAAATACGCAAAAAATTACGTTAATTTGTTACTGGGGAAAAGAAGGACCTTATCAACAAACATATTTTAAACCAAATAAATTGCAAAATTGAAAGTATTAGCATTTACTAACCCGATTTAAGCTTTACCCGGTTTTTTTCTATTGTTTATCGTATCGTTTTATAAGATACATTTAATGCGCTGACTGCACTCAAAGCCGTGTAAAACATTCTTTGTTTATCACCACACAGATATGCGTGATGTATGGTATGCACGATCATAAAATCACTTCCTAAGCTCGTAATCAATCTTAAAGTAATTACTGCAAAGGAAGCTCTCGATCTAGGAGACTTAACATATAATTGGCTGGCATACTAACGGCAGGCAAATATACGTTGTCATCACTTTAGGCAATCATGGGTTTACGAGTTACAAATTTATTGTGTAGTTGGGAAAGTTTTTATTTTCTATTTTGTCTTCACTTTCAGTATACTTCGTTTATTTTCCAGCAGATTAACATATCTAAGAAATATCAATATTTTGACTTAAGTTCGTTTATCAGTATTTTTTAATCCATAATGACCGATACGATTCATTTGAAAAAAATCGTCAAATGTTAGTTCTCTCATAACGCTTGATAAATACTGCTAGGAACGTTTCTGAAGCTTTGCCGAAAATAATTAATTTCGCCTTTTCGTATCTAACAGTCAAGGCGAAGACAATAAAATTTAGAAAGTCATGAAATGTACGTCTAAATAGAAGGAAGATACGAGAGTACCTCGTACTAGTTTATTAAGTTGCTTCAAATGTCAGCAATGGCGTGAGAGAGCGGGCGTGAAGCGGAGCGGTGTGGGGAAATCATATTAACTGCCTGCACCAGCAGTGCTCGGCTATACTTCACTATTTCGTCGCTAATTCTCAACTACCTGGACACACATACAGATGCATTTTCATGTGAAGCAACGTAGGTACACGGTTATTTGTATGTTTTATATTAAGACTAACTTTTGGTACAGCTTTATAAATTTAAAAATTAAATTTTCAAACCAAACTGCAGCTTAATCAAGTGGTTTCGAGATCAAAAAAATTAAGTGCATTAACGGTAAGTTAGGCTGAAAGGAAGCCTACTTCAGTCTAACTTGCCGCTAGTAGTAATGATGATAGAAGAAATACGAGATAGAAATAAGCCTTTCCAAAAAAAGATATTCGATGATTCGTTTCATGCTTCATTACAAATAAAAACCGATATAACATCCCATGTTAACAAGCTGTAAAAATATCAAAGGTTTTAAATATAAAATACATACAGCACTTAGTATAAAAACAACATTAAAACGGAATGTTACCAAACTGTAGGTACATAAGGTACTCGAGCCAAAAGTTATGTCGAAATACTTCTAACGGGCGGGCGGCGGCCGGCTGCTATGAGTAGATTTACAATAAATACACAAAACAAAGAAAAAGGAATTCCGCTGCGGGGAAAACTTCGGCTTTTGTACTCCAGTACACAGTTACGGTGAAGTGCTCGCTTCATAGGTACAATACGTGTGGCTATCTTTATACACTCTATATCGCTATTTATACTTCAGAAATGTAATAAATACAAGCATTTTATGACGCAAAGGTGAAATGTGAAACATAATATTTTTTACATAATATCATACATAAATTACACAGTTATTGCTGGAGACTCCTTTTAAGCATGTAGAATACCTGTGCCAGGAGCCTTTGCTCTTCCGTACCTACCTTACAATACCTATGAATAATATGAGAATAAATTCAATTATGAGAAATTAAAAAAAAAATGCACACGAAAAAAAAAACTGTGTGTTTATGTGAAACTTGAACTTTCAACATTATTATTGCAAATCCAATGACTTAATCATTTCGCTGACCCAGCCGATTTATAAAAAAAAAATGGGGAAATAACTAATTAAATTTTTTTAAAGAAGGTTGGCGTTTCAGTGATTCTTCACAGTTGAAGGGTTGTGCCGACATCTCAGTATCTCCTACCTCAGCATTTCGGCGGTGGCCCGGGGCTGCCACCTGCCTGCGATATAATTGAACTTCAAAACTGAGCGCTCGTGGCAGATCCCCAATACTTCCGCCTGGCTGGCTCGCCGCACACTACCACTCCGCCCTCCTATTTATTTTGTCTGCGTTGTCTTTGCCGCTGTCAGGGCTCTGCCTTTTGAACGGTTTTCTATCCGTCGCATTATATTGACGGTATCAATTGCCTTCACATAATGTACTGATCAGTCACCAACTTATTCATGTTTATTCGAAAGTTTGCTTTTATCTCGGCTCTATGCGGGCTTTAGAACTCTGACTGTATAAAATACGTTCAGTCAAATGTTTTGTTTATAATATAGTTGCTAAAGTTTGTATTTCTTCTTAAATATATGTTAGAAATTATTAGTATGAAACAAAACTAACTGCCATATTTTGATGACGATTAAGAAATCTTACAATTATCTCCCAACATGTATTTATAAAAATACCTTTCCTGACTATTGAGCTGAACTAACAGCTGACCCTTGAAGGTAAAAACGTAGCGAACGTAAAAGGCTAATGAAATTTGAAAATTCACAAATATAAAGATGTTCGGCTATCGGCTTGTCAAACAATATATGACCTTATCGGCTTGTATTCCACCTCAGTACATCACTACATATTATAAAACAAAGTCCCGCGCCGCGTCTGTCTGTCTGTCTGTCTGCACTAAACTGAAAAACTACTGAACGGATTTTCATGCGGTTTTCACTAGTAGGCAGAGTGATTCATGAGTGTAAGGTTTAGGTGTATAATTTGTTAAGATTTTGTGTAAATTATTTGAAATATGTTGAAGATGTCTCTGCTACCCGTGCGAAGCCGGGGCGGGTTGCTAGTGAACAGATAATAATATGAGAAAAAAAAATCATAGGTACCTAATACGTACTTAATATATCTCATCAAAAAGTCAAAATGTATTGTAAATTTAAGGTAAATTAAAAAATAAATGGCTAAACACACTTTGCGTCAGTTTAACATCCTTGTCTATAAATTCTTTTTATTTTATTATTTTTTATTAAATAAACTTAGTACCTAACTTATTAATCAAATAGATTACAAATTACAATATCTAAAACACTTAAACTTACATAAAAGTCAATGTCAGTAACAGTGTAGTATATTGTTTATCTTAAGCAATGCTAAATAATATATATAACAAAATGTAGGAACATAACAAAGCATTTAATGAAATGTAGTAATTAATTGCATACATACAGCTCCTGACAAGCATCTGTCAGGAGTTGCAACAAGCAAAACATGAAACGGATGTCTATTTTCCTATTTTATTTTCATTAATTACTTTATTTTCCTTTAAGTAATACTCACTTGCAGTCAAGTAAAAAATATAGCTTCATTCAGTCCAGTCGTTCAGAGCTGCGTAATTAACCAACACCTAACAATTCGTTTAATAAAAATAACTGACCTTTATAGGACTTAACAGGCTTCTGCTCGAATAGCTTTGCTGCTTAACTAGCTTGACAGACAACAAGCGGTTAACCAGCACTACTACCAAATTTAATTTAGTAATTTAGAGGCGCCCGAGCTGGAGGTCCATGAAGAGTCGTAGAAGGTCCGTGGTAACATGCGAGTGTCACCACTGGGAACGTTTATCAAGAATGGGTTCATTTTGACGCTGTTCATTTAAGCCGTTGGTCGGGGCTGGTCATCTCCGGACTGCTATTACTTAAATATGTATAGTAGTAATTAGCGCGTCTATTTATATTTTATAATAATAAGTACGTTACATTGTCCTCACATTTAATTTACGCTTATAAGCAATGTAACCAGAAATTTGTAAAAAACATTTTGAAAAAGAGTGTCCTTGGAGTTTCTTGCCTGTTCTTCTCCATAGGATCTACGTATTGGAACAGGCAAATAGCTTCACGACTGACTTAGTCTGACTGACTCCTACTCCTGACAATTCAAAAATACCTTTTATTGGTATAATTGAAATAAATGGTTTTGATTTGATTTGATTGAGTTGCATAAAAAACAGATATTTAAAAAAAGTTAAATAGCTTTCTAAAATTCTTAAAAAAAAAAGGAAATATTTAAAATTGTTAACACCTTAACAATTCTGTTCTCTAGATACTCACTTCATAGACAACGTATTTAGTATTCTTAATGGTGACATCATCTCCCTGATTTGAAACGAAATACCCGAAATCAGTTCATGCAAATAGAAGTGTCGTTTCGCCCACTCGAGTAGCAAATCAAGAAAGAAACCCCGACCGGCGGTCGAGCGTCGTTCACGCCTCAATCAACTGCCAGTTACGAGCCTTTGTACAACGAGAGCCTCTCAGCCTTACCACACAACTTCACCTCTCCCAAAAACATTGTCTACATTGAATACAATTCCTTCTTTATTATCAAGTTACATGTCTACAAATGGTGATGGTTTGGCTACAAAAGTATGTTAATATGGATTTGACAAATTAACAATAATATGCAGGGACAGATTACACAGCGCAAAATAAACAAATTAAGCATATCTTGAACTATGCACCTCCTTTCTTTGCCGCACCATTAAAATGTGGAATTCATTACCAGCACACGTGTTCCCTTCGACATATAATCCCGGATCCATTAAGCAGGGCGTGAAAAAGCATCTCTCGAGGCCGGCGAACTGAGGGCGACGATTTTAGTATCGTCCGTATATATAATGGTGGTCTTCAGTCTTTGGACCTCACTCTAGCTTTCCATCAGGCGGTTTGAGGTCATTCTCACATGTCATAATAAAATAATAAAAAAAAACTATTGGCTTTAGGATACGTATTTTTATACAAACATGTATATGACACATAGAGGCATCAAGACCTGAAAATATTAGGTACAGTTACTAAACTTATTAATGGACGGACGGTAAAATCTCGCTGAAATTTTCAGCGAAAATTTCACTGTTCGTAAGCAAAACGAATCGTGTCCTGATTATAGGAACCGGGCATAAATCTGTTAAGCATATGTCAATATTATTGGTACATAATGATTAAAGCATTATTTTTCAATCAGCTTCTAAACATATATATATAATATAAGTACCTATAGGTACATATTTCATATATTTCAATCAATTATGATGCATTTTTGCAGTGAAAACAACTACATCCTCAACTACACCGTTAATCCTAAGTAGGTACACAATATGTAACTTGCAGACATAAATTGGCCACGCAGAAGCCTGTTTAATATTAACTATGTGCATTCAGCCTGTTATTGTGTATTAATATATTATAACGTTAACATATAAATCATAAAGTGGTGGGGTACAGCCATTAAATATGTCCAGAGAAGAAACGTCAGACGTGTAGAGGCGGCTGCAAGCGACTTGAGACCGACATTTCAAATATGAAAATAAAAAGAAAATAAGCTCTCCCTGACCGTTCCTCCAATCGCGCACCTCGCTTTTATTACATCCATAAATTCATCATATCGCAACGGCGGCGGGGCTCGCCATTGGCCGCGCGAACGGGACCGCGAGCTCCTCTCGCTCGCACCTCCTTCATATTAATATTGAATTTTTCTCGACCCCCGCCCGCCACCCTCGCGGGAGGCTCTACACTCGCTCGCCCCCGTATTGTTGTTATCTTTAATGTTGTGGAAAACGCGTTTTCTTGTGTCGTTAACTTTTATATTGCACGAGTGATACTTTTACGGTTTGATACATAACTTATGCCGGAGCTTTTAGCACAAGCATACTGCACATACAGGACATTACATAGTTAATTATGTTTTTATTGCTTACTACCTGAACACTTTAGTAAAGTTAGGAGTAGTAGTTAATAAACTTTACGAGATACAGAACAGTGTTCGAGTTTATCCGATACGATTAACTGCGAAAATCGGGATATATATAATCACGGTAATATTATTATAAGATATGACACCTTTATGTTTACCCGACGTTTCGATGGTCAGTCGCGGAAGTTTGAAAACAATAAAGCGACACATGTTTGAAGTTATTAATCAATCGTCTACTTTATCGGCGAGAAACACATATTTCTTTTATTTATGGTATAGGGGGCAAACGAGCAGACGGGTCACCTGATGGTAAATGACTACTGCCGCCCATGGGTAGGGATTAGGGATAAGTAAGGGAGTAGGAGAATGGTGGAAGAGGGGGAGAGGGGGAGGGAAGGGTTAGGGCCTCCGGTAACCACACTCACGCGGCTAAAAGCAATGCAAGCATTGCTTCACTGCCGGTTTTGTGTGAGGCCGTGGTATTACTCCGGTTGAGCTAGCCCATACGTGCCGAAGCATGGCTCTCCCATTATCTTTGTAACGAACTACAAACTTTATAGAGCTATAAGCACTAATCTGCCCTAATATACACTAAATCTTAGAAAAGGTAATTATGTATGTATGTACGTATTCGTACATAGGTTATATAAACAGTTACAATATATAACGACAAAGCATTACCAAGTAGTATTCTATATGGAAATAAATTATTTGGCATATATACGTAACGTGTTTTAATTAAGCAGATTATACATTGGTATAATCTGCTTAATTAAAACACGTTACGTCGATTTATGTGTTATGGCATTGGCCACAACACATAAATCGAACAGTTGTACATAACCACCACACAAAAGTCTCTATTGTTTCATGTTACAATATCAAAGCAGAAACAAAGAACATAATAAATTAATCACTTCGAAAAGGGGTTAGAATTCTCCCCTTTTAATGTTTTCCTTTGGTGCATTGTCTGCCTGCCAAAATTAAAAAAGAGGAAACAACCCGTCTCCGTTTTTAAACGACGCTGACCTTTCTCTATTAGTCTGTGACTTTTTAAACTCATTATGCCCCTGGCACTCGAGTAAATAAAGTGTACCTGTAATAAAATATTCTAGCACTGTAAAGTTAATTGTAACATTACGTTATTGATATAGAATTTAGAGACAAGATTGAGTTTAATTTTTGGTAATATTTTTTATAATACGTACATTAAAATAATCAAAGAACGTAAACAAGTAATACATATTTATATTGATTTAAAACATAGCAAAGTCTCTAAGTAGTAAATCACCTCGACAAAACTACCCCACGTTACAAATACAGCTCAGTAAATTTTTATTTCTATGTAGAAAAGAAATACATGGAATCTTTTTAAATTCCCTCCCTTATATTTCAAAGCTCAAAAGAAATCGCTTGCAATATCTGTCTGAAAAATATATCGGATTGCTTTGTCGCAGCTTTGGAAATCGAAATCTATTTTCCTTCAAATCTAAGTGAATCCCGTGCGGATTGGAAATGTACCCTTTACCTACCGCCGGGCGAGGCAATTGATATTCCAACAATACAATGTATGAATAAAATATAAACTGAGTTCCTATCAGCCGTGTTTGTCGCGATCACCATATGGATATTGAAGAAATCTCTATATTACTTGCCAAAAACAATACTGAATATTTAAATTATGAAATTACTTATGATTTTTTCGTAAGTTAACATAATAGATCGTCGCTATTTATCCATGGCATTCGTTCTAGATTCGAGTCCCAGGTACAATGTTAATTACTTTTTCTGTTGTTTGAAATTTTCAATACCGAGTAGTCCAGTAGACCAGAAGTTGGCAAAATATAAAATGGGAAAGATGAATTTGAAACACCCACTACTTAATTTACATTATTATTAGGAGCATATCTCGAATAGTACCTACAGTAGGTATATTTAACGGATTCTGGTTTTATCCAAAATAAAACTATAGTACTTTTATTCTAGTTGGGTTACCTTTTATGTGAAATTTAGGAGTCGAGTATTTGAGACCTGTACTAAACAATGACACTGTTTGTCGTACGATATTGCGGGCAGCGGTGCGATATGTTGTATCTTTTATCTTGCCTCTCCTAGCAGAATATTTGGTTTTATTGTCCTATCAACTTGAACCTTTCATTTAAATCTCATATTTTTACATACCTATCTGGTTTTTGTTTTAAAATTGCACTTACCTTCATATTTTTTTTTCAATATGTACATCCCATATAGAATTAATAAAAATCAGAGGATGAACATAGATAAATTAGGCTCGGGAATACGTGAATTCATAATAATAGATTACTTTAATAAAGAATAGTGTGCACGTATTATTAGTTTTGTTAAATAAATTATTAAACAACTTTCAATCACTACAATATCCCTATTTGATATCTAATTATCCGAACAGGGCACAAAGAACCTGAAAAAATTACGGAGCTTCTACCCTAAAAATTGGCATATTTCACAATTTTAAGATTTTAAAGAAATCTGAAGATGCGCACCGTGTCTTTTATTTGATGGAGTACAAACGAGCCGACGGGTCACCTGATGGTAAGTGACTACCGCCGTCCATGGACACCTGCAACTCAAGAGTCAGAAATGCGGTGCCAGCCTTTAAGGTGGAAGTAGGGGAAGGGGTTACCAGAGACTATAACCCACCTCGGGTTAGGGTCTCCCGTAACCTCACTCACAAAATGTCCTGAAGCACTCCTTTAGCTGAACTTTCTCAAGATGCTAATCTCTTTTGCATGCTCTTAGAGGATTATTGGTATAATGGTCGACATCTCTACGATAGCAAGTTCATAAAAAACTGTGTAAATGGTCAATTTTTAAGTTTTTTCTTAAAAAAATTTTTTTTTTTTTATTACTGTCATTATATATATATTATATTTACATCGAGTTTATTCGATTGTATAAAGAAAGATGTTTATTCGATAAGTAGAGTTTGTGCGATCAGTTCGGCACGGTAATCAGCGCCCGGAGTTCACGGACCAAATGAGAAGTGTCTATTCTATGAACCTAGTATACTTTACGCCAGTATACTAAGTTTATGGTCTATTCTCATTAATGAACTCTTTCGATTATAACTTAAATTTAATTTTACATACTTTTTTATAAATGGATGTCATCTCATTTACTAGGGACGATTGATAATGCAGTGACTTTTTGGATTTATTTCGTAGTTGCAATTTAACACTGCTCCTGCTAACTGACCTCTATTAATAGACTACAATCAAATATGGAGCAAGCTGCAACGTATAGTTTGCGTTTGACAGCCATTTAGCAGACAACCTTATGAATATTAACGAAAAAGGAACAAAGTGAAATTCACTCATCAATTTCAATGGGTAAATTATTTATTATTTATAATATAGACATCCAGTAGTTGTTACACTACAGAAATCACCAAAATTGAATATTATATGGTAATTAGTACAAGATGCACAACTTTTTAAGTAGTCACAGCAACCACAACTAAATTAAGTAGACAGTAGCACATTATGCGCTTAGGCTATATAGAATTACTAGCGGACCCAATAGACGTTGTCCTGCCGGAACGTAATAAATATTCCTGGAAACCTATCGCAGCGCCATCTACTGGGTCCAGTTGTAAATCTAAACCATTCTCAAATCCACTTGAAGACACACAAAAAAAATCATTAAAATCGGTAGAGCCGTTTAGGAGGAATGTAGTGACATACAAACGCACAGAAGAAATATATATATATATATATATATATAAATATGTTTTAAGTAGAAAAGACATTATAACATAAGTAATAAATAATAAGTGGTATACTGAGTTCTGTTGTAGTCGTACCAGCACGTGTGACGACGAACGTTTCAGGTCGCCCAAAATAGGTCACCACGCTGGAAACCGACGATAAAATCCATGGAATGGCAGTTTACGATCGAAGAATGAAAGTGCGTAGGTGGCTGAGGCTGTAGGCATCTCAACTAAAAACTATCCAACAAGGTCATGGCCACAGTTTTTTGGGATTCAGGCAGTGTTATTCACATCGATGACTTTTAGAAAGGTAAAAAGGTCCCCGGCGAATATTATCCAGAGCTTTTGGACTGATTCAATATTGACTTCCAGCTAAAACGACCGCATTTTGCGAACAAAAAAGTGCTGTACTATCAATACAATGCACACGCGCATAGTCACTACGGCAAAAATCCATAAATTGAGCTACGAACTGCTACCCCATTCACCATATTCTCCAGATGTAGGTTCTACTACATCTTATTTAAACCTAAAGAAATGGCTGCGTGGTACAGGATTTGGGTCGAATGAAGAGGTCATCACTGAAACAAACAAAACAAAACAAACGTATATTTTGAAGGCCTTAAGAAGACCTTAAGTGAATTGAGGTAGATCAGGATCAATCGATGTTATGGGATGGAAGACCTCCAATAAAAGTGTTCACGCCATCGTTACAGTTGCCCTTCAGACGTCACAATGAGTTTTCCATTTCAAGGCAGCCTGAACATGGTTCCCGTTAGTGCCTCCGGGTGTGATCCGGGTGTGCCCTGGTGTGAACCTACCACCGATGGTCATGCCGTGATGCCGGCAAAACTCTTTCCCCGCCCCTGTCCCAGTTTAAGTGGTCACAAAGTTGAAAAAACTTTGGTATTTAGGTCTACCACGAATCATCGTGGTAGACCTAAACACCAAAGTTCTCTCTCAAACCCGTTCAACGCCGCCGCATAAAGAAACAAGATATTAATAGTGATCACACTAATTACATCTTGTGTTGCGGCGGCGTTGAACGAGTTGTAGTAATCGTCCTTAGTATCCTATGCAGACGTGTTAGTGACTGCGTAGGACGGCACAATGAATATTTTTCGGTTTCTTGAGTTGAAACGGGCCCAAATGATTCGGTCTGAGATCGGTTTCCAGTCCAGAAGGGCCAGAAGGCTTTTCTTTGCAGCACCAGAAAGGAGTAAGTAAATCGACACCGTATTCGCAGTTGTGATTCTCAGTTTCCTTGCCAGAATAAAGGAAAGTCAAGCCTTTGGACATTCTTAGTTCACCGCAACCATTCCTCCAGGAATGGTTGCACTTCTTTGAGGCCTAGTTTTCGCAAATTGTATCTTAACATTTCTGCTTATGCTTAGGCTAGACGGCTGTCCTCGCGCTGCGTGCTCATGTTCCCAAAAGCCGTTTTTCATGCCAAAGGTCGTCGTTAATAGATCGGTCTGGTTTCTCACTATGTTTGTTTCTTTAATCAGGATAGTTTTCGGACAAGCGGGTGATTAACCTATTGTACCCTAGCCCGGTAGTGAAGATACCACCTCAGAGCTACCGGCCGCGCTCGTTTAGTTCCGGGTATCCTCCCTAGTGATAAGATTCTGTTTTGGGTCACAAAAAAAAGCCTTTCACCCTGCATCCTCAGCTCAACTGCTAGTGCAGCTGCAGCAGGTCCTAGGATGGATGACTAGGATGTGATACGGACTGGCCGTACGACGGCCTGGCAAACTGGTGTTCCACTACATAACACAGCAGGTGGTTGCTTGATATTTTATAAGTAATGCCGATCTCACTACATCAGCGATTCCCACCATGACCATACCCCGACACTAATATCTTATACTATCACTAATTCATAGTATGTGTCGTTATTATTAACTCAAATTTTGAGGTCGCGTTTTATCACATTGTATGTCCGTTTATCTATCCTTTAGTACAGCTCAAGAAGAATTAACTTATTTAGTGATATTTTATTGGGGTACAGCGTTTAGAGCCGTAGACATTAGCTAGTTTAATTATGGGATTCTATAAAGTGGCTAAAATCTAAAGACCAGCAAACGTACATTTTGTATCTAAAAATAAGTTCAATAAAGATCGGGCGTACTAATAAAGGTGGTGTATAGAACTTTAGGTAAGTCGGTATCGTAATTTTCTTTATTGTTCCTTACCGCGACGGGCAGTAACAAATCCAGCAGGGTGATTCTGAGTTCCGTCACAATTTCTTTTACGCCACTTAATAAAAAATACAAGGGTGGGATACTTCGTCAGGTAAAATCTTATGTTTAACTCACGACCACTTGTACTTGGTATTGAAAGATAAACTTTCAACACCTTTTGCTTTTTCCTGAGCCGAGTTCTGATATTGCAGTGATCATTAACTTTCTTAGACTATCAAACGCATGTAGGATCTTGGCTTGGATGTATAGATGCATGTTTTTTTACTCGAGAAAATTAGAACGTCACATTTATCAATATTTACTTACCAAAATTAAGTGATGCGGCATCACTATAACTATATCAAATATTTAGCTTTAGATCGAAGATCAAGAAACGATCCAGAAAGTTCAGTGCAGGATACATGTTTTGCATGAACTTCATTTAGCATTTCTAGCACGACAGATATTCGCCTATCGCCGACAATGAAAAAAAGTACAATGTAAGTAAAAGTGATGTTTAAAAGATTGAATCTGAGCACTGCAAATGGTCAAATAGAATTCCCACCCTATGGAAGCTAATTCATAAGAAAGGAATTTTCTGACCGTTTGTACTGCCAGCGCAAGGTCTGCTTTTGTTTCTTTCAGTTTCTTACAGAGTTTTTGGAAGCATTCATAACCATAGGTTGCCAACGTAGCTTCACATCAGTTAAAAAAGTAGTAAATAAACATACGACTTACTTGAACGTATGCACTTAATTTTATAATATGCCCTAAAAAGATAGAAGGGATGATTACGCTGATAGCATAAATATGCTCCTCTCTCTGACAAATTCATACTAAAAAATTTAAAAAAAGTTATTACTTTACTACTATTACTCAAAATATATATACTTATATGTATACATAGGTATTTGTGCACACTTACATATGGTACCTCCACTGATACATATTATGTACATTTATATAGAAATGCACCTGATATCCCGTTTTTTATATGGTAGTTTTTGACGCTACAGTTCGCTGCTTGAAATAATAGTAATAACTCCACACATCTCACACACGGCCGTCTGATCCTAAACTAGGCAGAGCCTGTACTATGGTAACCAGACTGCTGATAAACATACTTATATATTTCTAAATACATACATATTATAAATAAATTACACCCAGACACAGAATGTTCAGATTTCAGAATTTTTTGAGTGATTAAAAACTAAAAGATTACAATAATGTAGTAGTTGGACATGTTAGTAGACTGTCTCACGAGTATGCAGCATTTTTTTTATTTTTAATCCATTAAAAATTCGGTTAAGGCGAGAATTTTGTCCATTATGCACCACTGTGCACCGGCACGGTATTTGTTAGAATAAGCTACGCAGTAAATAAAATATCCCTTCTCCTAAGAAAAATAATTTAAAAATTGTTACTTTGCATTATATGATGAACGAAGTTATTCATTTTTCGGATTTTATTTTTAAAAAGTAATAATTTTCACATATACTATTCTGCAAAAAAGTATAAACTTTCGGAATAGTCCTGTGTAGACGTTATTCGCGTCCCCTACTCATTTAGCTGTCGGAGAGTTATTTAATACTGCGAGTGACCCCCGGCCCTGTTCTCGTGGCTCTAAATGTATTGAACACATCTGCCGGACACAAGACGCACTGCCGTCGTGATAAATTAAATAATTTAAATTTATTTCCTGCCCATTACAGATACACATTGTTATTTTCATTGTATACTACTTTATCTTAACCCAATATTGTTGATTGGATTTTGTTAGAATACAACTTGTTGAGAGGCACAACTTGAATAACAAAGAATAATGAGGAACAACCAAGTTTCTATTGTGGTGACTTGGGATTGGATTTGAATGTATGACAGACAGGATACTCTATAATTAAGCTATGTGAGGACTATTTTATAAAAAAAAACCTACCTGTCGTATGACATTAGAACCTTCTGCTTTAGGACTAATTATAAATTCCTCACTGCGTCACTAATATGATTAAAGTTTTTGTCATGTGTGTTACTACTGTGTCGTTGGTTCCAAAGCACAAGTCTAAGGTTTCTTTTTGTCTAAGGAAATCTTTTATTTTATTATTATCTTTTATTATGTCCTAAGAATATGCTAATTATCTTCTCATATTGTAAAATTCTGACTTAACTGTATAAACTTGAACCACACAACAACGCAAGGCAAGGCAAGTTTCGTACAACCAACTTCCAACATGTGTTCCGAATTCCGATATCATGCATGATTGATAACTAAAAAGTTGGCCAACGGCTATGCTTAGAATAAGCATACGTCCAGTATCCGTAATCTTTCAACATCTTAAATAAAATAGTCCGGAGTAGTGTTGTATGGCCGGTATCTTATGAATTAAATATGAGCGCTTTATTCGATTCCCGAGTCCCTCGATATCTGATAATAAAAAAGAAATTTATCGCGAACATACGAGAAGCAGAGGCCGAGTCTCATCGGCCGCTATTTTTTACGGCGCCGGCGTCCTTCCATCGACAATCACTTCATAGCGACCCCTGTCCGAACGTTCGATGACAGAATTATTTATCAGTTTGAAAAATGACGGGAAATTGAATGTAGTCGCAATGTTTACAACGCATTTTCTGTCCAGTGTCCTCAGGGGCTCCTTCCCTCGCGTTCCGATGTCCACTTTTCAAAGAGACCGCTCGGACGAGGGTCGAAAAAGTGTCCCCAGAGTAAAAAATAAAAAATATATATATTGTATCTTCGCTCAACAAATGTTACATTACGCGGATACGGCAGATTATAAAGAAAACGTGGTCTCACATAAAACGAACACGATCGGCGGAGGTGGACGAGCGATACTTTATTCAGTCTCCATAATTGTTTTGCGCTCTGGGATGGCATTACGCTATGACGCAATCTATTTGAGTAAGTCGGAGCCATATGTCCGCCCATGCACCGACCCATCTCCATTACTTGAACGATATTATTCTAAATACTGCTTACATAAGTTACAAATTATGAAGGAGGCAGTTGGAGGACTTAAAAAAACCGATTTTTTTTAAATAAAAAATGTAACATGCAACAAAATGTAGGCATTTTTGAAAAACAAAAGGTGATAGTGTTAATCGTAGGGCGGCGGCAAACTATGTTAAGAAAATGAAGTTTTTATACCGTCATTACGATTGCGAGACAAAAGGGGACAAGTACAAATGTGTGTATATTCAGTTTATACTTTATTACCTGTAGGCATGTACCTAGCCATGTGTGTGCGTGTATGTATTATAGCACCCATGGCCGCTCGTAAAAATGTTTTATTCACCCCATACGGCGTCGTAAAAGGCGTAATAACGCGAGGAGGTATCGTGGAAGCAATTACCGATCTGTTATAGTTTGTTACAAAGGCGCTTGTTTATTATCGTTTTATTATCAACTCATTTGCTGAACAAGGACGCTGTTTAATTCAATACGCTTTTATTACAACAAATTCAAAACAATTAGGAAGTAAATGAGTTAGTTTACATTTACTGAATTATTTTATAGATTACTAGATTCTGTGATGTCTCGACTGTTTAGACTTGTGCCGTGCCTTTAGTAGTAAAAGGAAAGCGCAAGGAAACAAATGATGATGGCAACTTTTAGGAAGACGGTTGAGTGGTATTAAATCAGAATTATCGCTAGGCTCGACAAAGTCGCAGATGAAAGTTGCGCAACAAATCCTTATCTACGTTTCAGGTCACGATTCTGCAAAATCGACGAAAATAAAATCAAACGTTCCTCTGTTCACAGTCGAAATGGAAAATGTGATATTGGGTAGAGCTTCGTTGAAATGTCATCATAAGACTCACAAGCCTGGAGAATTTGTCTGTGAGAATTTGTGAATTTGAAGCTTATATCAGTACAATACTACTGGAATTTGTACAAATCTAATTAACTCAGTCTACTTCATATTAACACACAGTGAACAAAACATTTCTTATAATCGTTAGAAGAAAAAGTAAAATTGTGATGCATTTTAAAGATAAATGATATTTATATTTTGATAATAGTTACTGAACATAGGTAGTTTGTTTTCAACCGACTTAAGAAAAAAAGGAGGTTATCAGGTCGTCGGGATATTGTTATGATGAAGTGGAACTGATGATAAAGACTTACAGGTTGCTATTCGATTATTTTAATGTGGTTGACAAGCAATTGATACTCGTCACAATGCATATAAAGCACCAAGAGAACTCCTAACAATTAACGTCCCTACATTGCATCAGGCAAAGCAATATTAAGTAAAGGGTGATGAGCAATTGACATTAGTAACTTAGACAAATTAGAAACTAACAGACTCAAAAGCGAGAAATAAAAATGTCAATTGAAATTAAATGTTATTGTATTACTTAAAAACGACTTGAAAAAACGGTTCCCAATTCGATTTTTGTGTGTGTATCATCGCCTATAGTGAATCAATTTCAACAATTCTGTTTGTATTTGAATTGGTTAGACTCAAAATTTTAATGGGACCATCCATTTAAATTTGCAAAAATATATTCCACCTTTGAGGGTTTAAAATTTAGGACTGCATAATGCAGCTTATTACACTTTATCATGCTTGCAATTGAATGTAGTCATGGCACAGTCAGTCACGCCCTCAAACAGTAGAAGCCATTATTATTATTCCTTATCAGAGACTTCACAAATATATAGAATGCCGTTAACTAATATTTAACAGAAGTTACTTCATGACTTCTTTAAAAAATAAACCGGATAATACAACACAAGAGTAAAACTATCATCATCACTGCATTGCCCAAAATGTTGCCTTAGTTACCCTCTTAAAGATGCGGTATACCTACGGTAAATAATACTGCACTTGGTAAATACTCCTTAGATGCGCACCCCTTTAAAATCATAACCGAACATCATAAAACCGCCCGCCCTATGAAGAAAACTGTCCGTTGCATTTCTCTACCGCCCGCCTACAATATCATAACGAGCGGTGATTGGCCGATATGAGTTGATATAATATCATAACGCGTTAGGATTGGGCGAGAAGCCGTGGCACTCTCCCCTCCGCCCTCGGCCGTTCGCCCTACGCCTCTTATTAAAGGTTAGTGCACCGTAGTAGATGGTCTACGTCGTTATAATAAGTTTTACGTCGGCAAGTGCCGTCCCGCGCGCCTCAATAAATATGTCGGGTGGCGGCCGGCACCCCCGCCCGCCCGAGTATGAGCGGTAGGAAATGCCGACCGCCGACCGCCGCCCGAGCCGGATCAATAATAATACTCGCCCATATCTGCAGTGGACTGGATCTGCTTGAGAAAGCTCCCCCCGCTGCCTCCCCGCTCGCCGCCCGCCGCTACACAAACAATATAAATCATTTTCTCGAGACTGAAGCCGCGGACACACGCAACCCGCATCCGGAACGCGCGGCTGCCGCACGCCCACCGCGATAGTGCCGCGCACACACCGCACTCTACGGTTTCCTTATCTATAGCAAACAATTGTATAAATACATTTAATTTTTATTAGTATTAAATTTTAAATCAAAACAAATTAATTTATTTTGTGAAGAAATTAATTTGTTTATTTTTACACACTAGCAAATGTTATCTAATAACATGTATCACGCACGAAAATCCCAGATACATACATATAGCTTTAAGTATAAAACTTCCCTTCTGAACTCCCTCATGACTTATCTTACATCCTCATTATAAATCTTAATTGCGTTGTCTTGAGATAAGATTACCCTCCCTTGGTTTAAAATTAATTACTAATATTCTACCCCACAAATAACCTTCATTAATACTTTTAAATATATGTATTATTAATATACGTTCGAGTTTGTTCTAACCTTCACTGGAGTCAACTTATGTATACAAAGCATGTACATATAGACAACTATGAACACATGGTGTTCGCACCTCTAAAGAATGTTGGATGTACAGATACGTGCATTGCTGAAAGCGACAATTTATTGGGTGTCAAAGTTTGCAATACTCAACAATGGTAACAGGTGGTTAAATCATCGCTTGCAAACACTATAAAATCTCTGACCCATATTCTTTTGCATTCAGCGTGATCATATATTACAAGAAATAGTATGTAATAAACTTATTAGTTATTAATATTTTTAAGTGTCTAGAAAGCTCGCAATATTTATGCATCCACTATGTTCTCATAAGTATGGGACGGTGTCTACTAAGACTTATTACTGACAAATCCTCAGTTTTAAAAATAATAAAGTTTTTTTTTGTTTTATATTTAAGATCGATTCTGTTGATAATAATAATTGATCCGAAATTATTTTTGATATTTATGGAGTTTTCAGCTCTTCAGCTTTAAGAAATTTAAGAAGCGCTGAAATAGATTATTTAAAATGGTCACTTTTTAGAAAACTCTTTATCTTTTGTCAACCAATTTCTTTTCCTATCTTCAAGCTTATTTTGCAAGTTTCGGGTTAGAAAATATGATCCTTAAAAGGGACAGACAATAAGACGTCAAAAATATCAGACCAGAGTCACGGTTATCAGTAGATATAAACTTCAGAAGTTATTTAAACAAACAGTTTTATATATGTTGAAAGAAGTCGTCTCTTCTTGTCCCAATAATGTGATTCATTATGTAAACAAACTTTACTAATATCGTTATATTAATATTATGTCAATAGACAACTATATTTTATTTGTTTCTATATATCATTTATATTGTTTTTATAAAAATCAAGTTAACTTTATGTTAGGTACGCAATCCGGATATGTATGTAACATTATATACCGACCAAGGTATTAGGTCGATCGCACGATACCAATACTGAACAAGCGAACTTTGTACAATTTATCAAATTGAGTTACCGAGGGGCAATATCGCAGAGCGAACGCAATATTGCAGCGCGTGACCGCGTCTGCAATACGCGCTCAATACATCGGCCGGCGCCGGGCCCAGCACGTCCGCCGCCCGCCGCCCCTGCCCGTCTTCTAGCCGCCCTGGCCCCCGCCCGCCCAACTGACCACCTAGATATTTAGCTAACAATGCCTCGCCGCGAGCGACGCTAACCTACCACCGTGCGCCATCCCGCTCGGAGGCCCGCACGGCATCTCATGTCCGACAGGGACCGCGCCGCCTCCGGTCATCGCTATATTTATTGGCGACGCTCATAAGTACGCGGGTCAGGTTATAAGTTTCTACGAAATGAATGGCCGTGGCACGTAGGAGGCGAGCGCCCGTCGCGCTTAACAAGAAAGCACCTCCACCAGAAACTTGGCAGGGGGGCCGTCACCCCACGGACGCTAGCGTTATAATTAAAAAACAAAAGAATACAGAGCCACTCAGCCTCTTGCCCGCCGACGCTGCTCGTTCGACTTTCATGCGAAAAAATGCAACGACTGACAATTAAATACAAAAGAAGAATGGAGGATTGTACAAAATTAGGAACTTTCTTTATTGGAGACGCTTCAAGTGTAATTAGGTTTTATGAGTTCCTGTAGAGTTTTGTACTTAGCTATTAATTAGACAACAGAGAACAAAAACAAACAAACAAACTTTGACAACAAAATACTTTACAAAATTAACTAAATAGTTTTTTTTTCTTCATTAGATATTAAATTATTTATTCTTTATTAAACTTCATTATCTTTTATAAAGCGGGTATTTTAATCTATGCTGCACACACTTATACCTCAAGGTAACACTTTTTTCATTTCTAATTCACTTTATTTCTTATTTCCAATTAGCACAGATACTATATAGTTTACTAAAATAAAAATACTTTACAATCATAGCAGACTACAGATAATAAGCTGTTGTTCTGATTAATTAGATACCAATACATTCAGTCATTTCATTAGACAAGCACCAAATTAATGTTATAAATAAAGCATCAGACCCATATGTTGTGAGGCGGTCATCACAGCTCTGGTGGACCGCTCCTATTACAAATACCATTACGGAGTTCGCAGATGACCGCACGGTTTTATAATGCGAAGGCACCGTCGTCCGGCAACCTCGCCCCCGCCGCCGCGCATCCTCCACACCCCTCGCGCCCCTCGTTCGCTCCCTTGACCATCGACCGACAATTGTAAATGGCACATAAAATAAATGAATGTGCAGCGGGACTCGCCTCTGCAGCAGACAATATAAATTACGACCGGACGATTATATTCCGGCGGGAATGAAACGTTTTCCTTCAGATATACACTTTACATTGCGCGCCTGGAAGGCTCTCGCGTATAAATTCACAGCTGCCCACCGCCCGCTCTCGTTAGCCGTGCGTGTAATTACCTTCTGTTTTTAGAAACAACTTTGATTAGACGTATGTGTATATAACTTCTAGCTTTTATCCGTGGCTTCAGTCCCGTGATACTAAAGAAAAATAATATAGTTAAACATCCACAAAAACCGCGTATATTAAGTGACAAAAATATTAAATATTCCAAGACCAACTCCTATTTTACAAAACCTTTCACAAGTTCTTGTATCCTACATTTTCATCCCACAAAATCTGCCTTGTTGTCTCAGAATAAAAAGTAGCTTAAGTCACTCCCAAGTCTAGAAGCTATTCCTATGCTAAAATAACGTCGATCACTTGCTCCATTTTTGCCAAAAATATATATCTCACAACAAACACGCTTTCGCATTTATATTAGAAGTAAGGGATGTTACAAATTATGTGCTCCATATTTTGTATTTTTGCGAGCTCTATATTGAAAATCGCTGGCATTTTGTTTAACGTATTACAAAATTTATGTATCTACATGTATTACAGTTGAAGAATTCTTAAAACCCTATTGTCATTGTATTTTTTCTTCGTAACAAGTAAAGTATCACTAAAAACTTTCACATATTTATACAACTTCTCGTAGGCTCGTAGAAAATGGCACTATTCCAATAAAATCTCATTGATGTTGCTAATTTAAATTTACGAGACGATCGGGCTGTCGGATCGCTAGTTGATCTCGGAAAGCGCTGACGTTAATGATTTGAATCTCTTCAGATATCTTGCAAGTTGATATTTATAATCAGTACTCATGCCACTTTATGAACATTGGTGCCCATTTCATTGTTTATACTGGAAAACAAACTATCCGCTGGAAAACAACTATATATGTAAATGTAATCAGCTTATGATGTCAGTATAAATAGTCTATCTAACCTTCAACAAATATAGCACTTAAATCTGCGTAACTGGAACTGGAAATTACCTTTCTACACAGACATTGATAAAACTAAATAGACTAATCAGGGCCGGAATGAGTCATTCGATATCGCAGTCCAGTCATTTGGTCACTGTCGCAAAACTAATGACACATAATGATGGGCGGCTGGTGGCCGGGGGTGGCAATGTTCGCAATACCATACTTCGTACTCGGTGCACAATACTAGATCGTAACACTAATGCGGAAGGCCACGGCGACCGAACACGACACAGTCAAGGTCTGTTAGTTGTCCTCAACGGGAGCTCTTGTTCGACTGCAGTCACGACCGTAGACGACCACCGCAGATAATTGGGGTCGTCTAAAAACCGCATACCCATCATTTTTATATTTCAAACTAAACAAAAAACAAAGTTCGTTCTAGTCTTAGATTATATATGGGTCGAGATACCGTGTCCAGTACAAAAGTCACTTTGAAGCCACTTTTTGTGTGAATGCCGCTCAACGCGAGTGTCAACGTACAAAATCTGCGCTTGTGTGCGTGACGGTTTTACTACCAGTGCATAGAGGTTACCCCAAAATGTAGGGACTTTTTTATGAAACATAATATTTTTTTTTTGATGTAAGTAATATTAAATAAAGACATTTTAAATGTATTTAAATGTGTTACAAGTATTCGTTTATTTCATTTTTTTTTAATCGTTTAGTTAAAAAGACAATGAAAATAAAAATAAAGCTACTTAGTAGGAACTATTTATATACTCAATGTATCAGGAAACCGTAGCATTGTATCCCAATATTATTGCATTTTAATTACGCAAACCATGTAAACCTAAAGACATATTTACAATAATACTTGGATATATTTATAAATACATTAGGAAATAGAATACTTAGAAGTGAAATGTGATGTACGGACACTTATAATTTCTTGTACGAATTTTAAAAAGAAATGCATACCGAGGTTCATGAAATTTGGAATATTTGAATTTTATGTATGGAAAAAGTGCAGAAATCTAAAATTTTAAAACAATATGTGCTACAAATTAAAAAATGATATGAATCAATTGATGAATTGATGAATCATTTGAATTAAACTAATAAATCAAACTATACGCGTCCAGTATATATGTTGACCTGTCACATTGCGTCAGTCTATACCATAAACTTAGTTAAGTTTATGGTCGATACAGTCTATTAGTAGTCTATGTAATTTCAAGTTATACTGACTAACGAAATAAACCAAAAAACTATGAATTATAGTCGAAATTCGACCACCAACAGAGTTGTTGTTGTTTATATTAAAGTATATCATCGAGATCCACACCTACTGTTTCCGTTTTGTTTTAAAATACCATCTTTTCATTGCGAAGAAAATAATATAGCAATACATGTTAAGGTTGACACCTGCTGACAAAGATTTTGTGAAGCGTTTTGATCTCGGAACACTAAATAATATAATCATAACTTCATATAATTTAAGGTTACTTTTCAAGATCACACACATATTAAATCATTTGAAAAACATCAATTATTATCCTTAAATCAAGTGCAAATATCGTAATGCCGCTGGGAGTGTCTTCTAAAAGAAAAAGACCAGGAAAATTTAGAGCCGCCCGTTTACAATGTATCTGTAAAAACAGTAATGCGTTTACACATCGTCGGAAAGAGTCATTAAAAAAACAATTCAGTAAAGTAATTTTAAAATTATCTTGTGTTTATAAACATTACACAGAAACTATTTAAGTAGGTATTTAAATAAATATACCTACTTAAATAATTATTTTTATTTTCGTTAGAAATTAAAATAAATGGAATGGAAAGTCAAATTAAACGAGTATAAATGTGGAAACTCTTCAATTAGGAAAATATTTTATTTTAACAAAATCATCTTTATCGCCTAAACGTGGACGTCTTCAACTAGAAAAATATTTTATTTTAATAAAATTATCTTTATCGCCTAATCCACGTTTAGTCCACTATTCACCAAGATTTTTTTTTTACAATTTTAAACTAAACCGGGAAAACTTAAAATGTTTAAACATTATCCAGGTTACCGTAGTAACTAACACACGCGTAGCCGGTACACGGTGGAGTCGTCCACCTGCCCCACTGTGCCGATTTAGATGCAGAATTATAGATGTGTAAGTGCACGTACGCAGAAAATAACACATAATGGCGCCTTATTGTACACAACCGTTAGGATTCTACTTTATATCCACGGCATATAAAATTGCCGATTTACTAACATCAATTGCTTAAATTGAATTTCGTTATGTCTGTGTTTATAAAAAATTGGAGATATTTTATTGAATAAATCAACTTTTACGAAGAACTTTCATCATAATTAAACAGCCACATTGCAGTCCCGATCTAATATAAATGTTTTTTCTGTGTCTCAAAATCGCTGTAATTTGTCTGAAATTGACAAAATATGCACATAATATATTTAAATATTTAAACTAGAATTTCATTTAATTCATTGAATTGTATAAATTTAATTAAAAGGATTAGATAGAGCTGTTCGTAAATACCAAATCTAATAAAATATAATTTTGTAGTAATTCTAGTTTTTTCGTTAAACACTAACTAACCTAAATTGGTGATAGGAGTGCATTAAGTTCCTGTGTGCTGCGTGGAGTAAAAGTCATAAATTATTATGATTATATCAAATTCACTTAATAAACAACATATATGAAACTGGCTGAAATTAGAAAGCATGCTGTTTAAAAACCAATTTAAAATGCACTTACTTTTCAATAACTGCATTACCATTTGAACGCGTGCACATACTTTCACTTCACATTTTCCAAGCCAGGGTAATATTTAACTCTCCTATCATCAAGAAGCAACAATGATTTCTTCTAATAATTTTGAGACTATGAAAATTTAAATTGAATAGCAATTAAGCGTACCTTGACCGAAGAAATTTGATATGAAGGTATCTCAGGTCTTGGTATAATAATAAAGTATCAACTTAATCAATTAATTTATACGTGTGACTAATTCCATACTTACAGGAAGAGAGGGATACTACTTTTCTGGCGGAATGCTCCTTAGGAAATGGCGGAAGAAGACTGAAAAACGGGACGTACCTATCGCCATAAGCTACACATCTGGCAATTTGACTCATGATCGTTTTTAGGCCCCTTTGCTCCGCGCTTGACTGCACATCATGCTGCGTGCATGAATGCGGACTTTGATGCGAGGGTTAGCTTTTGCGGTAGACCATGGTATGTAGTCTGTAGATCCAGCGTTGTACACCAGAGAAATGATCACATTTTGTAGTCGATGAGTTTAAGATATGGACTGGAATAAGTCAGTCAGATTAAGTATTACACAATAAGTCTTTAAAAAACGTGTTAACACATACGTAGCTGTGTAACTCTGACACCCGAAAAAAGGTATATGTTATAGGTTTTAAAAAAAATAAGAAAAAGCACCACTATCCATACAATATTTATAAACCTATTTCCGAAACAGTCTTTCAGTTATTCTATGGTCTGCTTAATGGCTACTAACACATCTACCGGTGCTAAAGCCTGTATTTCTGTCTGCCTATTTGGTTGCCTAAAAGAAAGTATCTAAAAATATGAACACAAAAAATATGAAAATCATACATTTTATACAAACGAGCTCTGACAACGCCAGTCTTATGGGTAAGGGGCTACCGGTTGTCCTTTTGTAGTATAAAGTATCATACGCGGACTACTTCGTCTTACGAAACTTAAAGATGTACGTGTACGTACATACGTGTTTTAATAAGGTGTACCCTTTATAATTTATATATAATCACGCCGTTATATTGCTACAGGGTTATACAGATTACACATCTGTCTACACCTACATTTTGACAGCTATGTTTTTGATTCTACGTGATGGGAGCGAGCCTATGGTCGATTAATTACCGGGCGTTTCTAGACTTCGTGCCGCTACCGTAAATAAAACCGAAGACCTCACAATCTCACCCATTAATGTGTCAACTCTATTTTTAACGTCTATATTACTTCTTATAAATGTACTAACATGTCAATGATATCACTTTAAGATGAAATACTGAAGCAGATCGTTCGCGCGGGCTCAGCGTACGTGCATGGGGCCAGAAATGAAATTGATGAACTTTTCTCGCAGCAATAATGGCTTTGGCACGTACCTACATAATTCCCGACAAAACTTCCTCACATACCCCCACCCAGACACAGGGTTGCTTCCGTCCAATCATCAAGCTGTAATTTGTAAGGTTTAATAAATAAAACATTTTTAGAAGTGATAGCTTCTTATAGGAGGATAAATCGCTTCGTTACGTAACGCGTTACGGCGCCAGTCTGTCTGGCGTTTAAGTTATCAGTTCTGTCGGGTTTTTTTTTTCTTTATTATGCACCATTACAGTGTTGATAGTACAGACATGATTACATACTTTTAGGCATATCAATTGGAGGTGTTATCACACACGGCCACTGCTTGCACCGAAAACGTCTTAAATCTGTAACTTGTGTGGTATATCTGGTAATTTTCAGCGCCAGATTCTGTAATGATAATATTTACACCTTTTCCGGAATTATTATTCTCTCTTTTTTATACAGTACTCTGTTCTATCCACACACTCCCTCTTAACTCAGAGGACGTTTTGAATTCTAATACAATACACATTGCAGTTCAAGAGACTGCACTATGAGATATGAGTCAAAGGTGTTGAAAGTATTGTTAATTTCCAGCAAGGCGTTAAATTTGCGTGTTCCGTGCCCAACGTGATATCCTCCGGAATATGAACTGAGGCTATGGTTGTACTATGACCGCGACGGAATCCTGTTAGGAGACGATTTAGGTGACAATTTTTGGAGAGGAATGAGCTCAATTGATCCTTAAGTCCTTCTAATTAACGAAAGAAAGAAGAATAGACATAGGACATCCGTTGAGTGCTGTCGCATTACGTGTATTCGCTATATATAGTCGCGAAAGTTTAAAAACAATTATTGATAATATGCTCTTCTTAACACACAAGCCTGCCTGCCAAGCCTAAAAATTTACTGAAAACGTGTGGGAACAGTCAGGAATCACAGAGAATATTGAGAATTTAGCGTGGCAGTCTTAGTAGTCCCTCCAAAGTTGGAGCAGACAAATGTGAATCTAATCTGTGATCTTGATCTTGATCAAAAGATTTGTGAATATGTCGATGTTGAGCATTCCTACATATCTTATTGTAGTGTACATTTTTTCTTAATTCTAAGTGCTAGGGTGACTCTTATACTTTGAATGTGACCTCGCTTTCTTTTTCTGTATGACCCTATTTCATCTGTTAACCAAGGTGCGCGCAGATGTCTTACCTTTATTTGATGAACTGGAGCGTGAAAATTTCAATTATATTATTTGCGAAATGAGGTTTTTTTCCGTCAACACATTGAGGGTTGAATAGCTCATTCCAGTCAACTCTGCGTAGATCGTCAATATTCATATCCCGAAAATTTCGGTGTAAAAGTGTTCTAAGTTTAGTGTTAAGAGTACAAATTTGATAGGATAAGATTGTGATACTAAAATGAATCTGCAGAGCACCACCTTTGCTCGTGCTCTACTGAGCAACGAGGTTGAGATCAAGGAGAGATGAATTGTGGTTAGGCAGGTTATGTGTAGGATTAAGTGGAAGAGTAGACAGATTGAAGAGAGGCAGAACAAGAATCGTTTTTAAGTAAGCAGATGTTGAAATCACATTAATAGTGAAAACAATTATGAAATTAAAAAGTCCTAAATAAAAAAAACTTTTTTATATGATTATTTTATATATAACGTTCTGTTATAATATTTTTTTAACTGACGTAATGTTCAGGATGGCAACAAATAGGTTAGAAAACCGCATATTATTTACAATATTGAAAATCAATTTACTACCTAAAAAACCTTTGTAACATAAGAGATATACTTTCTTTCCACATGTTTTCATACATACATTTACCTTAAAGATGTCAAACAACAATCATTTGGAATACCTTCCCAACTCTGCAAAAAGGCAAATGACGTTTCTTTCCCCAACTGTAAAGTACCATTCAAAGGACTTCTGGAGTCTCATACAACAAATTTTCATACCACAAATCCTGTTTCTCTAAATCAGATTGGTCGATTGCTTGTGTAACTCTTCCCGTGCACATAAAATTACATATTTCAGAGTTTCTACTTCCCGAAAAATTATGAGCAAAGTCCGCAGGTAAAGCGAAACCATAGATACAGGTAGGCTAAGTTAGAAGAGTACCGAATGTAATGGTAACGTATCGAAGATCCGGTGTCTACACATGCTACGCGGTGTAACATAAGTTGAACAAACAACAAGTAACAGAGCGAGAGTGCCATAATATTGTTTGGACCGGTATTCTAGCGAGAAAATCTGCTACAACCAGACATGGCAAGTTACTTATTAAAGTTCATCGCCTGACGGGTAGCCGTTACCTACATATTATTTCGGCAAAATGTACTGTCAATATTCAGCAGCAGGAATACCACACTACGCTAGTGAGGGTGGATGTGTAATTCTGTTTCTTTTTTGTAAGCAGACAAATAATCGAAATTCTGATTTTCACAATTACGAAACTCTCAATTTAATAAAAAAGTAGTATAAAAGAGACTAGTGAGTTTAACTTGCATTGCAAAAAATAATTTTATTGAGATAAATATAAAGGTATAAATAACAAATATCTTAGTATTTATTTTAAATTTAATATTATTAATATTATAGTCGTAAATGGATAGAGCATTATAAGTATATACATTCACATAGTATTTATTTCTTAATAATTATACTTAATATATAAAATCAATTGTTACTTCATCGGTATAGTTTAAAAACAATTTTAATAGACAAAACGACTTTCCTGGAGAAAAGGTCTTGTTCGAAAAAATAATTAAACACAGTGCCAACCCTAGCAGTGGACAGCGACAGCGGATGAAGGCGAAGAAGGGAGCGTACATCCAATATAAGAAGAGAACAAAATAGGTTTATGTCGAATACTTTGACCATTCGCCCGTAAAGTAACTTCGCTGTACGAGTGACGCCCGCAGCCTCGCGTTCTATATTTACCTACACTCACATAAAATGCATTACCTAGATTGTTTTATATCGAGTCATGCTGAAAGTACGTTGAAATATAATAAACATATATATTTAGCTTCCAAAAATATTACCAGTATATATCCGCTTTTAGATAGCATCAATTCAGCACACTGATTTGCATTAGGACCTAAATCAGTAATCTAGCAGACATCAGCTAAATTGTTAGCCTAATTCGAGATGTTGGACAGCTATCAAGTATTGAGTGGTTGGGAGATGGACAGCCAACACCTGAACCAATAGTAAGGCAAGCAGATAATATTAGCTCACATTGCGGTCACCCGGAGCCTTAAAATCTCTAGGGAAATCACCACAATGTCAAGTGTAGGGAACATTAATAATAATATCAAGGGTATAGCAATTAATGGCACTTATCTTAAAACCATAGTTTGGTCAAGATTAGACGTTTTAGTATAGTTATTTCACTTTTTAAGTTAAAAAGTAAAATCATTAGCCAAAGAAGAAATAATCCCCGTATTCGTAACATGTTTTGGTACAACATACATAACACAAATATCGGGAATTAAAGTTAGCTATGTATTTTTTTTTAATGAATTAAGAGAAAAACGCAATTACACAAAATTACAACTAAAGACAATAAATGAAACTAAATATTTAATAAGTTAACATTATACGTCACGTATTGAATTTCAATTTATCTTTGTAGGAATTAAATAAGAGATTTGCGAATCGTAGACGTTAACTATTCACAGCGATTAATTTGGAATTTCATTTGACCACACTGATGAGTAAATACACATAGCAAAAACTAATCAAGTGAAGCTCACGATTCCTGATACAGGAATGAGGCGAACCATACCGCCGCCGCCGCCGCCGTTGTACCGCTTAATCAGCGTTGGTCCGCCCGCCCTATATTTGCGTATGCAAAGAGACTCCAGCCGCATTAACGATGCCATATAGCCAGCGTAGCGTGCAGCGATTGGGCAAACACATATCTGCATTATAAACAGCGCCTGGCTCACAAACGTGCACTGTGGTCGGCCTTTACCGGCGCACGGCTAATCAACGAGCTGACCTTCCACAGCCGAACAAACGCACAACCACACTCCGCTCTACTCAGCCTCTCTGTCTGTAAAATCGGCAGCCATCTAGCTAGTTAACTCCGTGGACACATCCACCTCGTCATTCATTAACAGATTATTTATTCAGTTCAAATGAATTAATCGATCGTGTAAGTGGCGCACCTTGTCATAAATACATATGAAAGGTACATATAAGATTATCATAGAGTAGTATTTTGCACTCTAACAGTATTCGTGCATGTGCAGTGAATCGATTAAAACTTTCTACTTTCCACGTGCATAGCCGTAGTACCCACATTAACGGAAAATCTCAACACATTTCTCGGACTTCTCTCCACTAGAGCGTGTAAAGAAAGCGACTTGTTACAATAATTAAATCGATATATATACATATAAACATCATAAGTTATACCAACTGTATGCACATACTCACAATCAAGTAATCGGTTTTCATAATTAATAAACAATTATGAATTACATATTTTTGAGATATTAATTGCTTCCGACCAGTTTAGTACCGACATTATTACTATTCAAAATGTAATACTAACTATCTTGTGCGAAGTCTATCTTATAGTCATTGCTATTTTAACAGTATGTGACATATCATTAGCATGTTATCATAGACTCTTCCATCAATTATATTATAGCATTAAGCACATGGTGTAAAATGAAACCAGATTGAGAGTAACTTATTTTTAATTTTATGTCTTACATCACTTTAATAATTTAATTTATATTTAGAAATACACTTGTTGTCACAAATAAATAAATTACATTAAATAATTTACTGACATAGATTTAAAAACTCAGAATGGACGACCGTTACATCTGAGAAAGAAGTCCGTAAAATGGACAATACTTTGGCTTGAGGTTATTTTGTGTGTGTGGCGCGGTGGTGTGTGTGGCGATGGTGAGCCAGGTAGTAGGTAAAGGTCGACCGAGACACCAAGGCAGACGGACGTGCTGGCGACAGGAGCGGCCTCTTCCGCAACCGCTTTACACGCTGACCGTCGTCTCCTCGCCGTAGAAATACGGATCCACCGCGCCTGCTTTTGCTGGCCTCACCACATATAGATTCCGCCTTCGAATTAAAGACTAGAATTAAAATATTTTTGATTAAAATGTGTTTACATAAAGTCACCATATTAATATTAAAAAATCAGCACAGAAAGAAATATATATATATATATATATATATATATATATATATATATATATATATATATATATATATATATATATATATATATATATATATATATATATATATGAATATCAATTAGTTATCACAGTGGACTAGTTAAATCAGAGTTCTAAAAATAGAATTAAGGTTAACTTAAGTTTATAAAATATTTTACTCTATAGCTTACCTATGGTGTCCGTCTGCATGCACTTGGAAGGTTGTCTCAGCGGGAGCACCGTCGTGACTGAATAATTTCTTCAGGGCGATTATACCAGCAATGGTCAAAGCAACTTTACTGGCAATTAGGGCTTTACCGGCAATCGCCGCCAGGGTCTTTAGCGCCATACCTCCCACAATGGTCACGGTAGTGAAAATACCGAGTAACAAGTAGGGCAAGACCTTCTTACCTAGAATAATAATTAAATTTATGAAACATAAATAAAAATAATAAAAACATTTTGTATAATATGTCTGTGCAAATAGTTTACCTCTACCCCTGCCTTCCGATGCCAGATCCATAGAAATGGTATGCGTATTTAACAATTGCCCGAACTTTGTGCGTAACATTGTGTCGAGCTTGTCTTCTGTAGACATTCCAGGGAAGAAGCGTGGCTCCGCTATCGCGGAGGGTGCGTCAGCTTGCTTCACCAACGTCAGCCCATCAGTGAGCTGAACGTTCTCCTGTACAACACAAGTAAAATTTTCATTAAGCTATTGGCACCATGAATAATTATTATTGTATATTTCAGCACCAAACACGCGACTATATCACCTGTTCCACTGCTCTCGTGAGCGCTACTAGAGCCTTGCCCTTCAAACACATTGACATGTGCTGCTGCGCACTGCAATCGTCGTAAAGTTTTTGTAAAACGGAGAGCTCAGCTGTCCACCACCATGAGGTATCTTCAGCTCTCGCACTGTCGATTTCGTTTTGTGTATCGTCTACCTCCATTCTACGGGATCTTCGAGGCCCATGAACATGACCTGCTGCCACTAACACACAGATAACTGATATGACATATATCCGGAATATGGTGCACATGTTTGTTTTCGTCACACACAGCACTAAAACTATTAATCAACGTGTATGAGGTTGGTCCAGCAGCGACTGACGGGCGGTGGAGCGGGTGAGAGCTTATAACCGTGCGCCACTTCGCCGATGAGCACCACCAAACATCCGCTATTCCGCACTAATTCTCCGCACGCGTACTTACGTAACTGAACTTGAAAATGATCGAGAACCATTTTCCAAGCCAATTTCACCGATAAAATGTACGGCAAAAAGCGAGACACATATCTGTTACCGATTGCAACAAGTGTTCTACTATACTTTACACGTTCACGTGTGTGAGAATGCGTGATTAAAAGCCACTTGCGTGAGGTACGAAGACCATTCAGTCCCACTTGATTAGATGCTGTTGAGTACAAAGTTTATGAAATTATTTTAGTCTTTATGAATATGTGCGGAGAGCTTTAGTTGCTTTATACAAGTGTGTACTTAACTGTATCAACTGAGGATTGTGTCGCTGAGGGTGTAAAAAACCGTCGTTCTAGTGACTACGTATACTCCTATAAGGAACTATATTTGTATATTGTACGATTTACAGGAAAGTAAAAGCGTTACCGAACCGTGTCGTAGCAACTGTAAGCTAAAGTATTTGTAATTAAATTTATAAACACACCAGTAACTAATAAAGTATTATTCCGCATAAGACGAATAACTTCGATATAATCGCGTTTCTTTTAGAGAAAGACCACAACATAGGTCTAACTAATAATTTTAAAAAGCAAACCTTATAGAAATACAATTTTGATCGTAAACGTTAGAGGCATTTCCGAGATACACGAAATAAATTTATATACATATATACCTACAATAGTTGCTCGTTTAAAGTTATTAGATGTATTAGAAAAATATTTAAAAAAATTCGGAACAATAACTAAATTGTGAAAGTCGATTGAACATGTTTTTAGTGTGTCTGAAATTTAAGAAAAAACATTTTTGCACTAGAAAAGGCTTATAACTAGAGGCACATTATTTTTACAGAACTTTATTTATTTGATTGAAAGTTGAAATTTTTTAAAACTGAGAAAAATATCGAGATCTATTAATTGTGGGGCCAGGGTCGATTATTTTTTACTTATCTTGGGCAATAACAGCGCCCATAGAGTGTTTAGATAGGACTAATCAGGAACATCATATTGGGAAACTGTCTGAGAATCTTAATCATACAGCAAAGCAACTTCTCAAAACAGTATTTCATTAATTTAAGCAAGGAAAAGTCCAATTCCTGAAATCACTTTTGAGTTGAGTTGATCCGAAAAACTATCACATATGTGAATAACACACACATTTATGAATATAATCGTCATAAACTATACACGAAATACGAGTAATAATAGTTACAAATAACGAAGAAGTATGTTTCCTTTGTTACATTAGGAAAAAGAAAGCACAGGCGTGCCTACACGCATTTGTATTTGGCACGAATGGATAAAAATAAGGAGTTAAGTCAGGTATTACCTATAATATCATTTGATCAATTACCAAAGAAATATACGTAACACGACATCATGTATTATTCATATCACTTCTAATAACTTTAAACGATCAACTCTTGTAAGTATAACTTTACCTATATATGATATGTATATTGCGTTTATTTTAGAAAATTAAGATTAAGATAAAGTTTTGCTTTTTAAGTTTATCAACATAGGAAGGCTCCTATCCCTGACCCTGAAAAAAAAACGATTAAAAAAAATAAAACCGTACAAGTGCGAGTCCGACTCGCGCACCAAGGGTTCCGTAAGCAAACAAACTTGTATGAAGATAGTACCTCGATCTCGGGAATCAATTCTCGAAGATTTTTACCCGTCTTTCTCGAAAGACAAACTTAACTTTGCGGTTGCGATGTACGACAAAGTCAAAAATCCAATCGGAAAATATAAGTTTGTAATCACATAAACAATTTTTTTTATGTGATACAACAACAAATTGACGATTTTTTTTCTTTACAAAGTCGATGAAAGTTCCCTATGGGTTTTGATTCTTAGAAGCTTGAATTGTTTATAGCTTCAAGGAACCACTGATTTATGTATTTGGTATTAATTTCAACTTGATGCGTCCATGGGTCCTTGAGAAAAAGGGTCTTGACAGACAGACAGACGGGAAAAAGTGATCCTATAAGGGTTCCTTTTTTTTCTTTTGAGGAACGGAACCCTAAAAAACAACGAGTGTAGGTCGGTCGCTCAGGTACTTTACAAGTAGGTAATAGACTGTTCTGATAATTTCGAATCATTCTGACACATGCTGAAATGGTTCTCTTTGAGATATTACAGTAGGCTAATCAGATATGTATGGCCATAAGTCTTTACTCAGTTCTTTTACTCTAAGAATGCAAATAGCAATAAGCAAATAAAATTATCTTATCTTATACTGTGATGCCTGTCGTTTGTCAAAGTCGATTATTTGTTTTATATCAACAGTACAGTAAGTATATTTTTTTATTCACATTAAAAATTTCATTGTTGAATCGTTACATTCGTTACAAGTAGTACAACAAATATATAAAAATGTAATTTATTAATTAAGAAGTATTTAGTTTTATAAAAACTCCTAATAATAGAGGATAGAGAGATATCTTGTTTTCATGAATGATACTCGAAAATGGCTGAACTGATTTGGAAAAGTTCTTTTTTTTATTTGAAAGTGTATACTTTCTAGTTTGTCCCATTGTCATCAGGTCAGGATCTGATGAAAATGGGATCCTGGAGAAATTGAGGGACCTCTTCTAATATTATGGGGACACCTATTATAGCAAATTGCATATTTTTTTATAGTAACTCGTGCATTTATTCTCGGAAAGCACCATTTAGTAAAGTGGAGCTGATGATGAAGACCACAGATAATCACTGGAACCGGTTAATATTCTATAATTGGTAATGAATTAATGTGTGATGGGTTTTTTTTCTCAAACTATATATTATATGTTAAAGTTCCTCTTGCTTTTCAAAATTTACGTAGAATGTACATCATCAGGATCTGTTCCAGTTGCTTGAAGAAAGCTCATTAATGACGTCTTTGGGGGAGAACGTAGGAATATTCTACCTTATAAGCCAGGATACATAGATACAGAAGCGTAAAAGCAGCATATCAAAGCGAAAGATCTAAAAACCATAGTCAGAGCTAGGGCAAAATGAAATAGAATGGATGCTATTATAGTTGACTTGCAAGCGTAAAGCGATGTCTGCCTTTAAGAGATAGTCACTATATTTCAAAACCAAATTAGAAACACCATATTTTTCCATCTATAACCTTGGAATAGATTAAGTTGATTGTTATTGGTTTGATGAAACTGCGAGTGTTCGAAAACCAACAACATACACATTCTTTTCATTTGACATGTTTTTGTTGCTGTTAGAGAGAGATATAACCTGCACCGCGCTAAATAGAAACATATTGCTGGCCCATACATTCCTCATTTTGGGTAAGGAGAAAGATGTGACTATCACACAAAAATGTTTAGAAAATGGCAACCCACAGATGGAAGTACACTCCGTAAATTCTTTTATAGAAAGTAAAGATAGGTACGTTGAAATTTTTTTTTAATCTCAAAAGCAATAATTACAAAAGACGTAAGAAGAAACCTTTTCCATGCACAGCCATATAAATAGGCCACACATTTTCAGAAATTAAAGCGCCAAGTAGTTCCGAATATACTACTCCGTTATATCCAAAAGAGTCCCTGGCATGACAGTCAGGGAAATGGAAATACCTAATAGTAATTACATTTTTGAAGTGAAAACTTCTTTAGCGGCGTTGTGCACTTTTAGATGGGTAAAAAATGTTAAACTCGCGTCAGGACACGTGGCACTGATGTCAGACACTGATGTCCGACCCTGATGTCCGTTCCCATCGAAAATTCATACGACGGAGCCGAGTTTGTTATATTTACATGTACAGCTTGAGAGAGAGCGTAGAGAGAGGGAGAGAGGGGGAGAGAGAGAGAGAGAGAGGTAGAGAGGGAGAGAGAGAGAGCTGACCTCGTGACCGTCACGCTAATAATACATATATAGATCCATCAATCCATAATAATACATATATAGGTCGTTTCGTTTACGTTTTCACTTCTGTCTCCTTACCTAATAGGTTATCGTGCTGGATACAGACGAGGAACATCGTCAAAACTTCGGATCGGATATATTTTTAGGCGTTTAAACAATATCCTTATATTTTTGAAGTGAAACTTCTTTATCGACGTATGGGAGAAATTTTGAAAAAATCGTCACGTTTTTCGGTTACGCGCCATGTTGCTTTTTTTATCAAAGTTTAGTATAGTGACGTAAAGAATATAATGTAATATATTATAATAATAACAACAATATATTAGTTTTGAAGTTTGGTTTGAAATAAGAATTACAATATATTAATTTGAAAGTGATAAAATAAAAAGACTTATTCAAATTTAAGTGAATTTACAAGAAAAGTGAGAGTGATTATATATTTCGTTTTATAAATTCAACACGTATGAGCATGATTTTAATATTTATTTGAAGTTAACCTCACTTTTTGATTGTAAGTATCAGTGAATGTATATAAGTTGATGTGAAGTTGCAAATAGTAGAAAAATGATATGTCGTAAAGAAGTTTCACTTCTTACCTGTGTACTCTGGTACACACACACATTTTTTTTTGTTAATTGATTTATCGGAAAAAAAATCATTCACTTGTGTTTAAATAAAATATCGTCCACTTCACGTCAATATATATAAAAACCCTGTAAAAACATAGCTGCCGTTGCGCACTTGGCCGCACCTCTTCGCAGCCAGGTGTAAACAGGTATGATTTTGGCACATTTCTACGTTCATAACGTACATTTATTATTTATATATCAAATTAAAGCTAATTTTTTTCAGTTTATTATGATATACGGCTGCCTCTGTTCGACACTTTATAGCCATTGCGCATGCGTCGAATGCTAGTGTACTCAACTGAACATAGTTCTTGGGAAAGTCAACTCCAACGAAAGTTCAGAGTGTGCTATGTGATTCTATGAACAAATCTGCCGATAATGACGACGATTCTGATATTTGTAGCGATGAAAGTGATAGCTGCGATGATAGTCTATGTGAATTGCTCCGATGATTCAGATTTTTAAATAAGAGTCACGGAAATATAAGATACTTTTTTAAGATTTTTAATTTGCCTTAATGTTTAATTACTATGTAACAGACGATTGAATACTTGAATAAAATCTAAAAAAAATTTTAAACAGTACTTGCATAATAAAATCTTTTTTTTTACATAAGTAACCTTGGTTTTATTTTTCATCAATATTAAGTGTTTGTTGTTATTTTTAAATTGGTCATTTTGAAAAGGAACATTGGACATTTCTTTTGGAGTACTTAATAAGTCGTCCTATGTTTGCACCTAAGGTTTGCACCGGTGGTTGAGAACACTAGTCTTCGACGCATGTGCAATGGCTATAAAGTGTCGAACAGCTAGCAATCGCTATCCTCGTCTGATTAGTAATGTTACGCGCTAACTCTCTTTCACTCTACCTTAAATATTTACCATCTTTAATAGCCAGCAGCCCTTATTTGCGGCCAAATTTTATTAGGCAGCCGTATATCATAATAAACAGAAAAATATTAGCTTTAATTTGATATATAAATAATAAATGAACGTTATGAACGTATAAATGTGCCAAAATCATACCTGTTTACAAATGGCTGCGAAGAGGTGCGGCCAAGTGCGGCCAAATTTAATTAGGCAGCCGTATATCATAATAAACAGAAAAAAATTTGCTTTCATTTGATATATAAATAATAAATGTACATTATGAACGTATAAATGTGCCAAAATCATACCTGTTTACACCTGCCTGCGAAGAGGTGCGGCCAAGTGCGCAACGGCTGCTGTGTTTTTTCAGGGTCTTTATATATATTGCCGTGAAGTGGACGATATTTTATTTCAAAAACAAGTAAATGAATTTTTTTTCCGAAAAATCAATTAACAATAATTTAATTAAAAATACTATCGGCCACATTTTGATAGGCAGCCTGACATATATATGTATATATATATATATATATATATATATATATATTGGTTTTTGGCAAATACTCGATGAGCGCACTAATTCTACGGCGGCCGGATCTCATACTAAAAAGTGCACAAACGTGCCTAAAGAAGTTTTCACTTCAAAAACTGTCTGTCTATTTGTCTTTTTGTTTGAACACGCATCACTCATAAAGTACTAAGCTTATGTAAGAAATAAGGCAAGAAAATCGTAAGCATATCCTAGAGTAACTATAGTCTTTATTGAATTGAAATTGGTTAGCTCTGGCCTCTGTCAAAGGAGTTTGCAATTTTAATAACGGTAGGGTCGCCGCAATTGCGTTTTTATTGCAAAACTACTACTACAAAGTATAGTTACCTTTGCGAATTGGCTAACGTTTAGGAGTTCTGATGCCACAGACAGACACACATACATAGATAAGATAAGAAACATATCGGGGCTTAAATATTAGCATGGATGACAAGGCATAACCTTATCAAATTATACTTTGTTGAATGATTAGAAAGTCAAACAACAACATTTTTTATTTATTTTGGACTTTTTCAACAAAGTATGTACCTAATGTGTCAGAATAATAAATTCCATTTTATCCAGGTCAAAGCATTCAATCAATATTATCTATGTATTAACGGGAATTAACGCGATCACGAATTCGTGATCGCGTTAATTCCCGTTAATACATAGATAATATTATATCATGGAACGCGAAAGTTAGCATTCAATCGAAAGTTAGCATTCAATCGAAAGTTAGCATTCAATCGAAAGTTAGCATTCAATCAACTCAAGGAAATAAAACCATCAAAGCTAATATAATGTTTAATTAGAATCTAATAAAAGATTACTCTCAAATTGACGGGAAGAAGTCGTTTTTCTAATTTTTTTTTACTATTTCAACTGTTCGTTATCTGTTCTCCATTGTTCGATCAAAATTGTAATTGGTTAGATGTAAGTTTTTCAAAAAAAAAGAATTGCCCTCACGTTGGCGGTTTGACCAAGTACTTCGTTTGTCATAAAATTCGGTACTGGCTGCCGCAGCACGCTCGCTTCGCTCGCTCGGCTCGTGCGTTTTGGCCACAGCTCTAACCTAACCTAAGCCTAGCCATTTCTATTCAATTGACCTATCCTACTAATTTTAAATCGTCTCTAACTTAGTATTAAAGTCCCCTCTCTGATGTCACCCGCTCTCGCGTGATGCGTATAATCCATTTTGGATATTAAAATTTTAGGCGTGCGACTGAATTACTAAGTGAGTGACAGAAATGGCTAGGTTTAGGTTAGGTTAGAACCGTGACCAGAACCGAATTTTATGACAAACGAAGTACTTGGTCAAACCGAAAAAAAAAACTAAGATCTAACAAAAAATTTTGATCGAACAATGAAGAACAGTTGAAATAGCAAAAAAATAAATAAAAACGCGACTTCTCCCCGACAAATTAAGACAGCCCGAAAATTGACCACTTTGACAGCAATCAACAATAAACAATGATGACATGTTTATGACGTTTTAAAGTTACTCTTGCCATTCAAAGAATTTAGTTCCATTTGTTTTCAACATGACGAGGTTTTTTAGTTTCTTGGTCAGGCTATACAACGTAACATAATTTTTTTGAATATGCTCCGACTCTGCAGTAGAAAATAAGTTGATTGTAATAACAGCCCTATGGTATATATTTTTTTTTTTGTTTTTTTAGTTTGTGAAATTAAAATGTCAAAAAATGTATTCATAATTTGTGAGAGAAAAGTGGTTCAACAATGTATTTAAGTATTTGTGCGAAATAAAGTCTGAGGGATTGGACTATATTTCTATATTGAATAAACGCTGAACAGCAATTTTTAGCAATAAGCATTTATTTTATGATATTGTACTGGCAGCCCTGGCTAATGTTGACGTCTTGCTTGACGAATGTCATCAAATATATAAGTTTTATTTTTAACCTTATACTTAATATAATATGTAAGTTTATGTTTTTAACAAGGGCACATATTGTATCAAAGTTTTGATAGAATTTTGTGAAAACAAAATGTATCTTCTATACCTAAATGATAAATTATTTTAGCTTAGGCTAAGCTTAAGAGTTATTTAATTTTACCTCTTAAGTGAAAGTTTCCAGTTCTATAGACGAAAGAAAGAAAAGTTCCAACATGAAAAGTAATTCGGAAGAAACCAAAAACGATCTTTGCTTCTTCGGCAATGATCCTGGTGCAGTGAAACATGGTAATTTTATAAACTACTACTCCTTCCATGATGTGCAGGAAAGAATAAACAATCTTCATCCTCAAATGTTTCCAATACCAATAAATAACCAGCTCATTTGTCTAGATATTGGTTGCAATACAGGAGATCTGACAAAGGCTGTTTATCAATATTTGAAATCTATATATCCAAATTGTGATATTCACATACTAGCCGTAGATATTGATTCTGTATTAATAGAACGGGCTAAGGAATCAAACACTAATCCATATATTACATTTAGCACATCTAATATAATGTCTGAAAATGATCGCTTGTTAATATTAAATTTTCTCAGCAGTTATAAAATGAAAATTTTTGACATTGTTTTTTGTTTCTCTGTAACTATGTGGATCCACTTAAATAATGGCGATAAAGGATTGCTGGAATTTTTAAAACATCTGAAAAATATTTCTAAAACAATTGTAATTGAGCCACAGCCTTGGAAATGTTATAGAAATGCACAAAGAAGAGTAAAGAAATCTGGTAACCCATTTGAACTATATAAATCTCTAAAAATAAAAAGTAATGTTGATATTGTCATAGAAAATATGTTAATAGGTGACTTATACTGTAAAATTTATGAATCTTCAAGTTCATCTTGGGATAGGAAAATTCAAAGTTTTCAGTCCATAGCTGAATTTGTAAATAATGGTTAATTACAACCCAATAAAAAAAATATTTTCAAACATGTTGTATTTATTATTTATCAATCTAAGTGAATAAATTCCTTTATGTATCTTACAATCCTACAAACTAATTACAATAAACTCAAATTTAATACAACAACAAGTACAAGTATAGACAGAAAACTAAAAAAAATACTGCTTAACTTCACCAATCCCACTTTTTTTTTACAATTTTAATCCTAAAAACTAATGGGAATTTAGTTTTAAGTATTCCTTAAAATTGAATAAGAAGGTATGAGTTATGTTGTTACTTCTTCTGTGCTTGATTCAAACTCTAACTTTACATCACCACCAAGATCTGTATCCATTTCTGTTTCTTGAGCATTTAACATGTTTAGTGTGACCTAAAAATAAAAATTATTAATAATGTTAAGGTTGAAGCCTCACATTGAATTCATTACATAATAATGTTAAGACAGGTTCAATTCAAACCAAGTTTTGAACTACCTACTTCCTTGTTTAGTAGTGTTGTTCAAAAACAACATAAAGTAGATGCAGTGGCGTAGCAAAGGGGGGGGGGTGGCGGGGGCGGGCCGCACCGGGTGTCACCTTTTTTGGGGTGAAACCCACCCGGTCTCTTAACTTTAAGAACAATGTACAAACAAATTAAAAAAAAAATCGCTAGCACAAAAATTTCTTAGCGCGATTCCTCCACTAGCACCAGCTCAGCTCTATGTATAATTCGGGGATTCCCGCAAAAGAGCCTACATCTAAATTTACTGATTTTTATGATGAGGTCTCAGAAACCGAATTACTTTTGGAGATACCAAGACTGCGAAGACACTTAAAAGCCGCTAATGTTACGGTTACTGATTGGGTGTCTCTAGATTTTTTAAAGTTTATTGTAGAATGAGATTTTACAGAATCTCTTCCAAATCGTATGATTGCACTGAAATTGTTCATGAGGGTTTGCGTGTCCGTAGCTTCATGTGAGAGGAGTTTCAGTAAATTAAAATTAATAAAAAACTATTTGCGGGCAGCAATGACCCAATCGCGGCTTAGCAATCTTGGTATATTAGCCATCGAACACGAGGTAATACAAAATATAAATTTCGATGAAGTTATTGCTGAGTTTGCAGCTGTCAAAGCTAGAAAGAAGAAATTTAAATTTTATAACAATTCCTTTTCTGTCTTAGTTATTATTGTGTTTTGTTATTTCTTCAATATTATAAATAATAAATGATCAATGTCCTTTATCATATAAAATTTATTGCTTTTTACTTTCGATGGGGTGACACCACCAACTTCCGCACCGGGTGCCACCCAAGGTAGCTACGCCACTGAGTAGATGTCAGTTGGTGTATGTCCCTAAAAAAAATACTGATAATGTTAGGAACATATTAACTCAATAAATAAACTATAGCATATTATTAAATATGAAACTCAAATTCACTGTCTTCATTACTTAGCTGTGTAAGACACAAAAATTTGACAACATGTTTAAAAAATTTATGTAATAATTATTTTTAAACTATGCATTATGACTACAAACATTTAGGTAATAATAAAAGTACAAGAGCTACTAAGTAGAATAGATATATTTTTGTATTCATCATACTTACTGGTATTACACCAGTAACTGAATAATACCTAATAAGAGGGTTAACACTGAAAGTTTAACAAATATCAAATATTAATAGACCTATTTATTGTTTTGAAGCACATCCTATTTCTGCATGCACTGGATATATCTTTTCCCATGCTTCTACTGTGTATGACAAAATAAAACTATTTGATTTGGATTGAATATCGCACACCTAGACCTAAAGGGAGCTAAATGCACACCAATAAATTATTTATCTCAATACTTGCTGACCAATTAAACATATTTAAAAATATCACCACTATTCGACGCTAGGCGCTAACTTAACCATTTTCAGCTCAGAACATGATTAAAACACAAGATTCCTACAATATCTCTTCTAGCTGCATATAAAAAGAATAAATCTATACAGAAAACTGCAGTACACAGGGATAATTTAGATTTTTGTTTTGCTTTTTTGAGTTAATATCTGTTTAGATCTAGGTGTGCGATATGTAAACTGTCCACAGCACAGCCAAATATTCAACTACTTCGTAACTAAGCTTTTGTCCAGTAAAGAAAGGTCCTGCCTTTTGGATACAGCTGCCAAACATTTTCATAGGAACTATCAAACAATATCTAATATGCCAGTGTGTAGTTGCAGTCCTGCTATTTTCTAGCACAATTTATGTAAAAACTTTATGAAGCCGAGCCAAGCATTATAAGTGTTCATGTAGCACAAAACATTCCTACATGTCTGTACAATAGTATTGCTGAAAATCTCTGAATTTGCCCGAATCCACTGTCACCCTTTTGCGAGCTAGCATGAGCCACACAGCACTTTAATGTTAATGCACAATGTAAACTATTTATTGCCTGTCATTTCTTTTTTAGCTGCAGACTAAATCCAAACACATCTGTAGCATCTACAAGAATTATTTATTAGTAATTTTAATAAATTTTTCTTTGGCATGCCAAAATAATAACATTTTGGTACTATATTGTAAGAATTTTACTCAACCAGAATTGTGATATGTTTGCATATTTATGGAAGTATAAACCTGTTGTGATAAAGGAGCAGCATGTATACTATGCTGTGCATGACCGACTACACTGCTACCAGCCAGTGTTCTTTCTTCAGGCAACTTCTTTTTAACTGGTGTTTTTGGCTGCTGGCTGAAATTAGTGAAAAAAGTGTTTTAATATTTTTTTTTATATGATATTTGAAGGAATATCTATAAGTGATATAAATATATAATGTTAATGTATACTGCACATGAGTGATAGAGAAAAACCACATTTCCATCTTTGTACTCTGAACCTAAGCATCAACTTATGTTTCATATCATCATGTCAAATATTTTTATTTAGAAAATGCCTGTATTATATACATGTATACATGGGTCATACTGAAAGTTTTTAAAATAGGCCAGTAAGAAAAGCAGCTGATGAATTTTTTTTTTAAATTTGGAATCAGGAACTCTTTGGGAATCTGTAGATAGATGTTTAATAATTTCATATGTCATTTGTTTTTACAAATTGATTTGACTGGAGAAAATTTTCGCTCAATGATTTATTACGACTTTCGTTGCGGTCTTACTTAATAACAATGTTACGATAGACTTCGATTGGCATTTCATTACGAAGCCCCATCTCCTGCCACTGTTTACAACTGGTTTAATTTTTTTTCTCTCTCTTTCTGCACCATGGCAATCTGTTGAATACAACAATAGGCCACTGCTCGGTCTGATGACTTTATATCTAATCTTTTCATTAGAGTTGGTACAATATGTCGCTTCAGTCTCTTGTGTTGCAGACCCTTGTCTCCGCTCACTTGAATGGCAAGCTTATTTTTATGTTTGGATAGTCTATCCTGATAGTGCTATATCTTGCAATCTCCTGTTTAACAGTTGGTACTTTTAAGTCATGATATATGAGTTTATTACTAATGTGCTGAGTTTGAGTTTTAGTTTGGAATCGCTCAAGTATCTCTATATTGCTGTTGCTGGCTGAACCCCAGAGCTGAATGCCATACGTCCATATTGGTTTCAAGATAGCTTTGTATACTGTCAGCTTGCTCTGTGTGCTCATTTGTGAGCCAGTATATACTGCGTAATTTAAGATCGAATTGCTTCCGCTTGACCCATATGTGTTTTTGCCATGTCAGCCTTCGGTCTAAATGCATGCCTAGGTATTTTGCATTGTCGTTTTGCGGGATTTCGTCGTTGTTAATTTTCACCGGGGGACAGGTGTCTCTTCTGAGAGTAAATGTCACGTGTGTCGATTTACTTTGATTTGCGTGGATTCTCCAGGTTTTTAGCCATTCCTCTATTCTGTCAATGTGTTCTTGTAGATGTTCAGATGCAGTGTGTGGATTCGTGTGTGTAGCTGGTAAGGCGGTGTCGTCCGCATATGTTGCAACCGTAGTATTGTCTGTTGTTGGTAGATCAGATGTAAATATGGTGTAAAGAACCGGTCCCAGTACACTTCCCTGGGGCACTCGAGATTTGATCTCGTACAATTCCGAAAACTCTTCTTGAAATTTAACTTCGAAACATCGCATACTGAGATAGGAATGTAATATGTGGTAGAAGGAGTGTGGTAGCATCTTTTTAATCTTGTATAGTAGACCCTCGCCATACCTTGTCAAAGGCTTGACTAATGTCTAAAAAGACGGCCGAACAATACTTTTTTTCTTCCAATGATCTACTTATAACGTCGACAATGCGGTGTACTTGTTCGATCGTACCGTGGTTCTCCCGAAAGCCAAACTGATGATTTGGAATTATGTCATTTAGATGAACTTTCATTCGCTTCAGTAAAGTTTTTTCGAACAGTTTGCCTATTACGGGCAACTGGTTTAATGCATTTAAATGTGGCGAAGCAAACTCACTGATGATTCTCGAGAAGGACGTCCTTCTACGACGACTATTGAAGATAACGTGAGTGCTGTGCGGTTAATGATAGAAAGGTGACTGATTGGTCTGTTTTAATATACCTACACCCATCACATACCTTATAAACACAAATGTGACTATTTTTATATTTTAACCTACTTCAACTAGGGGGAGGGCATTAATTTGTCAGATGTTATATACATGTAAATTCACTTTAATATTAAGTTTTTAGTGGTGTGATTTAGGTGCATTAAGCCAGTTTTACTACTTTTTATAAATTAACTTAAACATTTGTCAGTTTATAAAGCGTATGTAACACCACCAGCTGGCGAGCGAGGTGAATGAATAGCATCACTGGCATCATCCGGATTTTTCGTTCGCATCGTTTGTATCTCTGTAGTTCGCAGTGTGAACCAAAATATGAGAAAAGGTGAAACAATGCTCGCTCACTCTCTACCTGGCGGTGTGGCCTGCGCTCAATGCTTTAGAAGAAAAAATTATGTGACATTATTTTGTGTTCGAGACGGCAGATATCTTACCTCTGTGTATGTATTCTTTTTTAAATAATAACTAAATTGTAAACCTAGTCTTAATTCACATCAATTTATTCTGTAATAATAGTATTTCTCACCTAGGTGTTATTTCAGCCATGGGGTGCAATAACATCGTCATTTCTGCTAACTTATTGAAAGCAGCTCCTGCTTCAGTAAATATTTCTCCAACCTGAAATCAATCAAAAGTAAAAGTATAGCCATTTTAATCATCATCTTTCTCCCTAATACCTGCCTGCTTCAATTATATTTGAGGTCAGCACAATGTGTAGGTAATAATTTATTTTTAATTAAAACATTTTTTTTTTCAACATTACAATTGGTTTTGCTTTGTTTCTTTTATTACTGGCCACCTGCCTGATGCCAAGCCTCCTTGGAAATATAGTCGTCTTTAGACGTAGGGCTGCCATCAGTCCAGGTTTCCCCAGATTTGTTCTAGTTTAGAGGGCGTCAGGGAAACGTCTGGAGAGGGTTTTCAAAATGTCAGGACACTCTGTACCAGGGGACAATTATAATTGTTAGATGAATCATTAACAAGCTGAAAATTTTAAGGTGTCCGATAAAGAACCTTAATTTCACCATGTGTCTGGAACATTTTAAGTTTTTGTCTGGCGTCAGCAATTTAAGTACTGGCAGGCCTATTCAAAACAGGGCAAAGGAAGAAGGTAAATTGGAGTATGGAAAACGGATAAGGCGAGGGAGCTAGGGTAAAGGATACCGCAAGTCTCGGATGGGGAAACGGGACTGAGACTGCATTAGCTCGAAGAGGTCGGGGTCGGCGTACCTGTATGTCCGTCCTGTGGAGAGGCCACTAGGACAGGAATACTGATAGCCGTTTTAATCAATTTCGAGAATATTAAAGCTAATCAATACACATAATAATATATAGGTATACCTTTGCTGCGGAATTGTTCATAATTAGCAATACCGATATCTCTCGCGCTAGTCTGAAACTCTGAGTATTTATTGGTAAACAGCAGGAAACCAAATATTACTAATAACAGAACGCTGCAGCGCAGCTGAGCGCAGCGTAAACAAAATTGTCAAGTAGTAACTATATATTGTACTACGTACAATATATAGTTATCTGTGGTCAAGTAGTCAAATATATGACATATGACAAGTGGTAACATTTGTCAATATGTTTCTACCGCGAGGCATACTGTTTCTACTACAACAATCTGATATTACCAAGATATTACTGTAGTTTGTTAAAAACAATAATAAAGAAATGGGTGAATAATGTCATACATTTTTGAAGTGATAACTTCTTATGGGAGGGTAAAACGTTCGTAAACCTTCGTTACGTAACGAGTTACGGCGCCAGTCTGTCTGGCGTAACTGGCGTTTAAGTCATTACTTCTTTCGGGCGTCCCGAGATGCACACGTTTATTTTTGGAGCCTTACCCTTGAGCGCTTATACTACTACGACATATTATTACTAAAGTTTAGTAATAATTATGTAGTTTTACGTCCTTAGAAATTTCTCCCTAAAATTCTTCGATCAAATATCAACAGATACCATATTTACAATACGTCAACTTTATAAGAATAAGAAGAACAGATGCGCTCACAATAACTTGCAAATCGTCACTTATAATTAATGGTCGGCGTAGGTAGTACCATTTAGGATGAATGACCTCAAATGTTATGTGAACATGGATATACCCCGAGATTCCTGCATTTCAAATTCGAGTCAATTCGAGTTCGAGTTCACTTAGAACCCTCTGAACTTAACTCTAGGAAATTTGTTTTTTTAACTATATGTACAGTACCTACCCTTATACTGAAGCGTTTTAATGCTCATCTTTGTGAACTGTTTTAAACTGTACACCGTGTACGTAAATTAATATAATAAAAAGAGTGTTAAGGATTTAGATTTATGTAGGGGTTAGCGATATACCAATAAATCAAAATATTTATCAACATTTATTTAACAAAAAGTACAATTTGTCAACATATAAATTATCTTAAATTTAACACAAATTAAACAAAACCATTAATATAGTATACAAAATCACTATATATTATAAAACAAAGTCCCCCGCCGCATTTGTCTGTCTGTCTTTTCGCGATAAACTGAAAAACTACTGAACGGATTTTCATGCGGTTTTTACTGATAGACAGAGTGATTCATGAGGAAGGTTTAAGTGTATAATTTGTACCCATGTGAAGCCGTTGCGGGTTGCTAGTATAATACAAAAGTGATGAGATATAATGGCTGTACTACGTTTTTTTTAATGAGAACATAATTACTATTTAAGTAGCTAAATTTAATCTATCTCTTTTCAGAATGACATATTTCCTAATTTTTTTAATTAAAATAAATAACTAATTTTTTTTTAATATTTTCTACCTTCAACGAATTTCTTTTTACATTCAGCATCCACTTATAAATAGAAAAGGAGCGTTCGACGTCTACTGAAGTTAGCTTATCGGGTCCCGGAGTCATAAAAACCCCATTTTTGTTGCGCACTGTTTTTATTTAAAAAATCGAAAGATTGTATTATTTTAAATGCAAGAGTAGAAATCCCGATTTCATGTATTTATTAGGTTTTTTTTTAAGTTATATAATGATTCTATTTTATAAACATATTATTATTATTATTAGGTGTGTTTGAAACGAATAAATAATAATATGATAGTAATAAAGTAGAGAATTGAGGAGTGCGAACTGAACGAAGTATACACATATTTACCTAATTAGTACAAAGTATAAATAAACAACGGCATAAAATTGCTAAAGCGCCCCGCTTCGCAAATCGGTCCGTTAAATTTTGTGTACCTATAGATTTTTAAATTCCTGCCGACTATGTATTTCAAAATGACAATAAAGAGCGTCGGCATGTATAAGCTAGTGTTAGTTTAGATTTACACAATTATGATCCGTTGTAAACAATATTTAGTATAAGAAATGTTAAAATTGCGAAAAATTAAAAACGGTGTTTGTATACGAGTAATAAAGAGTCTTAACGCTATTCGGTTAGTTTTTATGAAACTGGTATTCTATTAATAAAAACTAGGTATATATATATTTAAAAAAGTAGACACTTTTAGGGTGCGGATTTCTGAATTATATATCGGTAATATTTGATCGAAGTTGAATCTTTAGAATCCCGGGATTTTGAGATGAGAGGGTATGTCCACGTTATGCCACGATGGACGAATCGCACCAAATGGCACCACCTACGCCGACCACTGCTTATAATACAATACCGCATAATAAGTTCAACTTGACAAGTTTTCAGGACGGACAAAAACTAATTATTTCATGCAATCAAGTGGCTATTATAGAGTTTTATTAGTTAAAATAAATGTTTTTATAATGTAAAATTTATATAAGTAGTCGACTTATGCGGTGTTAGTAAGTACGATAAAATCAAGACCGCAGAGGTTATTAAACTTCTTAATTAGATACCGAATGCATGTATTTTTCAAGACAATTAGACTTAATTTTAGTAGTCTGATGTGCCGGCCACCGTACATTCTCATTTATCTTCAATCAATAAATTAAATATGATGAGTGTGAATTTAACAGACATGTTAAAATTAAAAAGTTAAGAACTCATAAAAAAAATGGAAAAACATTATAACACCCTTGTACCTACCCATTCTCGCAAATAAAGAAAATTGATTGATTGAAAAACAAAATAAAACAAAATCAACATATTTTTTTTTATTCGAGAAACAGTATTTAAAAAAAAAAACAACATTTCATTTGTTTAAATCAAAAAAATTCAAAATAACACATGTCTGCTAAATTTACGCTCATTTAATATGTCTTATTTTTGGTTTTATAACATTTTAAATGCTTGTTGAATGTACGAGGTTTGAAAGCCAGAGCACGAGATTTTTAGTTGTATATGTACGAGAAAAAAAGTTCTAAGGTTGGCAACTTGGCAACCGTGGTCATGTATGTCAGTTGTCAGTTCAAGACTTCAAGTCAGTTGTCTTGTCAATCAAAACATGTTTTCGGTTTCGGTTAAACTCCAATGACCAGCATATCTTATATTATTCATGTAAAGTAGTGTATGGAAAGAATTTAAAAAGATTAGTTTTAAAGTTCTAATCTGGTACGGTTAAAGCTGAACATTTTAAATTTATTTAAAATGAGTAATCCTTTTTTTACGCACATGGCCAATAGATACAGAAGCCCTCGGCCGTTTAATAATCAGTCTAGACCTTATAGTCCACGTCCACATTTAGGCTTTCAATGGAGACCCCATACACGTTTTGGACCTATAAATAATTCTACGACTGATAGAAATGACGAACATTGGTGTGAGACCTGCGACAGAGGGTTTCCTACAGCGGATACACTCGACAGACATAAGCAACAACATGAGGTAAAAAGTTAACCCACATCTACCTATCACATAATTCCCAAGTTATGTACAGAGGACTGCCCATTTTTCAAACTTAAATTAATTTTAAATTACAGGTTTTCTATTCAAATTTGTCTACTTATAATATAATGCGTTTTTAAAGGCTTATCTTTTGCGTATCTTTATAGACGGATACAATAAATAATATGCCTAACTTTATTACTGGCTAGTTTGCTCTGTTTGTAAATCATTTTATCTAAAATTACAGAAATGCAATATTGATGGATGCCAATTTGTTGCTCACCCAAAAGTTATTACAAGACATATTCAAATGCAGCATTCATCAGGATTATACAAAAAGATATGTAAGTTAGACAATCCTGAAGAAATACAAAAGTGGAGAGAAGAAAGAAAGAAGAAATATCCTACAAGAATTAACATTGAAAAAAAAGCAGCTGAAAATAAAGAGAAAATTGAAAGGGGTGAAAAAATGGCTTTAAAACAAAGTAGGAATAAAGTTCATAAGTCAACAGGTATTACATATATTATATACATATCTTTTACACTTAATTATCTCAATATATCACTAAATTTTATGTTAATTTTGTAAACGATTACAATTAACCATGGTTAGAAACTTGCTATAGCGTCTAAACTATTTGCTTGACAAAGACACTAATAATTGTATTTCTATGCTTTAACAGATCAACCTGCAGTTAGCAACAGAACTCATAGCTTTAATAAAAATAATCAAAATCATAGCACTAACAAACCAAATATCAATCAACAAAAGAACATTCATAGTAACAAGGACCAACCACCATCAAAGAAAGTTCGAAAAACAATTCCTAAAGTACCAATGGTTGTAGAGAAAAATAAACTTAAACCATTTACTGGAATCCTTAGTATTAGCATGGATGATGATGATACAGCAGAAGATGTATGTAATTTGATAAACTGTAATAATAGCTTAATTGAAGAAGATGAGTATAATGAGGACCTAGTAGAGCAGCCCAGAGAGAAGGCTATTCAAGAACCAGTGTTGTGTGGAGCTCTAACATCGCTGATGTGTGATTATGGGTCTTCAGATGAAGAAGATCATGAACAAAGTAATAATAAAGATACTAGTGTGGCAATAGCTGATAACCCAATTAATGATAGATTACATAAAAATTTAGAAACTATTAATAAAAATAACCATACTGAAATTGTAAATTGTAATATGAAAGAGGATCTAGAAAGTGTCACTACTAAAAATCTGGCAAATGATTTGGTTGAAACAATTAAAAATGAAGACAATAATGACAGTGACAGTGGTCCAGAAGAAGTAAAGACTGTTAAAATGAATATTACAGAAACTACTTCCTTAGAAATTCCTAAAACAAAAATACTGGCTGTAAATGCTAAGAAGAGCTTTGTTTCTAAGAATGATCATAGACATAATAATAGATATAAGCATAAAGTACCATCTACTCTCCTCCAAAAACTCTTATACAAAGAAATAAGACAGGAACGTAATATAGTTTTACAATGTATTAGGTATATTAAAAAGATGAACAACTTTGAAAAACCTAATGAATAAATTGTACATTCATTTCTAAATTGTTCTTAGTGTTCTTGTATGCACGCAAATTAACACACTTAATTAAATATATACCTATACAATGTTACTCATATGTATATTTCGGGGATGCTCAATAGTAGGGGAAGTAATTATGTATTCCAATTAAAATACTGTTACGAGCTGAGGTACGGAATTAGTAAGGTACACCAATTTATTACCAAAATAGACACAATTTATTTCAATAACTCGCAAATAATATGATTACAATTAATTCTCACTATTTTAATTATCACTTCACACTTATATTCACTTGTTCACTCGCAGATCTCTCAACTAGAACTCCCTTCATACCATAATGCTCTGTCTTGTATAGGGAAAGTGCACAACGATGGATCTGCCACCTGGTGGCGCAAATCCCTTGACATTGGCACTTCATGTTATTACATACCTACCTAATCATATTAAAGCAGTAACATTTAACTAAGTGAAAATGTATTCTTGCATTTCTGGATGCTTGAACTCTTCAAAGAAATATAAAAATAAGTCAAATGGTATAAAATTCTATTACTTTCTCACGAATAGTAGGTACTCTTTCCACGGTTACGTGATAAACGAGATAAGTGGATAAATGCAGTAAAAAAAACATGTAAGTTTAAAAACATTAAGAAATAACTAATAACTATATTTGTAAAAATAGCTACGTTTTGTATGTAAAGGGTTATCCAATAGGAACGGGAATGTTGAAATGGAATAAAACACATGGCTTGTTTTATTCCATTTCAACATTCCCGTTCCTATTGGATAACCCTGTGAGGCATTAACGAAATTCTACGGAAAAAATAGGTTATCATTGATCTGTAGCGCTTGCTGTTGACAGTGATGGCCTCTCTCAACTTTTTGTGGATGCATTGCCACTTGATGAACGTAGTGTGGGTTAGCGTCGTCCCATATACGGCAATTTTGCTTGTTAACATAGCCATTCAGAGCTACAATGTTATCAGGTAATACTGCATTTTCATGATTCCCGACTGTTTCTTCTACTTCTAAGACATGCCCGGATTCGAATAGTTTCTGGTCTTTTGACATAGTCCAGCCACGCTGACGATCATTTCTAATAGGCAGAAACCCATATTTTATAATTTTAATCAGAATAATAATAAAAACGATTTAAATATAATTTAAACATTGTCGGCAACATGAAAACAGTTCATAGAAGTTTCTTTTTTTCACCACACTATGGCTCTCGTGTCGATTTGCTTTAGAAAATTGCATTCAACTACCGATCAGGTCCATCGAGTTTATCACGCGATACGACAGGGCTTCGAGAAAATGGAATACACCTCTGCGGCATTTTTAGACGTACAACAGGCCTTCGACCGTGTCTGGCACAAGAGCTTATTATGGAAAATATAAGAAAAAATTCCCCACTCAGTGTTTCCTCCTATCATGGCCTCGTATTTAGATGGCAGACAATTCCAAGTGAAACAGGGAGATGAAAGATCTAGTTTGTACAATATCGAAGCTGGAGTTCCGCAAAGATCGATCCTGTGAAAATATTATATAAGACGGGTCGTCTTATATAATATTTTCACATCTGATCTTCCAACATCAGCAGATGTAACGGTAGCGACCTATGGGGATGACATTGCTTATCTGGCGTCCGCCAAATAACCGGACATCGCCAGCAATAAGTTCAAGTAGTGCTGGATGAAATTAATACTTGGCTCCAAAAGTGGAGTATTTTATCGAGCGCTCAAAAATCATGCCACATCACTTTCACTTTGAGGAGAGGTGACTGTCCCACAGTAAAACTAGGGGATACAGCTTTACCACACACCGATTGTGTTAAATATCTTGGCTTCTATCTGGACAAGGACCTGGAAAACACACATAAAGCAGAAGTGGGAGCAACTTAACTCGAAATATAAAAACTTATATTGGTTGATGGGTTGTAAGTCAGTCCTATCTTTACATAATAAACTCCTTCTCAACTCTCTTCTGAAACCTATATGGTCATACTGCATCTAGCTATGCGGAGTGGCCAGCAAAAGCAGCATAATGTGCCTCCAAAAGAGCTCAAAATGTTATATTGCGAAGTATTGTTAATGCCCCATGGTTTACTCGCACTGATGAAATCCACGACTATCTCAACACACCTACCATTCTTGAGGAAGTTATCAATCACAAAAAACGCTACACTGATCGTCTGGCTATTCACCCTAACCCCCTAGCAGTTAAGTTACTGAATGGCAGTGAAACTGTCAATAGGCTTAAAAGAGGTCAAGTGATCTAAAGATTAGATCTTTTAGATCTGATTTTAGATTAGATTTAGATCTCAAACGTCAAACTCAATCACACAAGCAAACTGATAATAGTCCAGAATAGGACTGATGGCAGTTATTGAAAAAGAACAAAATATATACAGAAGAAGGGTCTTCTTTGAATTTGAATATTATTCCCATTTCTTAAGTGTTTCTGCTGCCACTATCAGACTCTTAGTTAAACGCCAATCTGAGATTCCCAAACGGATCAAGGCGGGACTCCTGGTGCCACAGGAAGGTCCTGAGGACACGTTAGACCACATCCGTAGGCGGCTAACGTGTCAAAACTGCGACTAAAAAGTGTCCAACTGGGCACTCTACCATGCCGAGCCCCAGGAGAAGAAAAAGGCTCTCTTTCTGTTGCTCGGCATCCCAGAAGAGGACGTATCTAGGCTCAGGGAGAGCGAGCGTAGGGTCCACTATGGACTCGGCAACCTCTACGTCCGCTTCCTCGACGACCGTCCTCAACCACCGCCGACGAACCCAGAAGCTGCGTCCCAGGAGGTCTCTGGAGACTCAGACAGCGGAACACAAGGGGAAGCTCAACCTGACCCCAGGATGGAGCCAGGCATCCAGATCAGTCCGTCGATGGCAGTCTCGCCTGAGAAGAGCCTCTCCGGACAGCAGGCTGACAGGCAGACAGTGATCTGGATGAAACGATGCTGGATAGCGATGATGGCGCTGTCAGCTTCCCCCAATCTTAACGCCATTCAAGTCAACCTCCAGCACAGCCAAACTGCAACGGCTAGCCTACGCAGAATGCTGGAGGTCAACAATACGACCGTAGCCCTAATCCAAGGAGCCGTGGATTAGGAATTGATAACCCGCATACATGAATTTTTACACCGAAACACGCGAACACCACCATAATGACCGAGTTCTGTTCCAGAGACTTGACTACCATCAGACTCTTCAGGCCTACCAGAAGTGGTGATGGCGTCCGCATACCTGCCGGGCGACGCAGACATCCCCACCCCGGAACTGGCCGCACTTGCAAGCTACTGCGAGCGAGAGAGACTAGAGCTGATCGTAACCGCTGACACCAACGCGCACCATGTGCTATGGGGTAATAAGAACAATAACCAACGAGGTGAGGAACTTGTTTCTTTTTTACTCACAACTAAGCTAAACGTAATTAATACTGGCTCAGAACCGACATTCGTCACATTGAGAGCCCAAACAATCATTGATCTAACACAAGCCAGTGAACACGCGTCGACACATATCTCGGACTGGCATGTTTCGGATGAGGCGTCGTGCTCGGATCATCGGTGGATCAAATTTGACCTGAAGATGACTCATACCGCCTGAACCCCGACGGAATCCTCGTAAGATAGACGTCCGTAAGTATGGGCTAGTCACCGCGGAAAGGTTGGGAAAGACCGATCTGCCGACTGCTCACGGGACCACAGGATACACCCTTACAACCACCTTAATCACCTGCTTTGAACAAACATGCACACTTTCGGTACCCAGAACTGGACCACACAGTAAACAACACTGGTGGGGACCGGAACTGGAGAAACAACGGCGTAAGGTTAGAAAGTTGTTCAATAAAGCAAAAAATTCTCGATCAGACCACCACTGGGAAGCATAAAAGCAGACCCTACATCACTACAAGAAGCGGATCAGAACCAGTAAAACTGAATGCTGAAGAAGCTTCTGTACTAACATTGAGAGCAACAATCAGGCAAACAGAGTCAGAAACACCACGTGTGTGTAAACGAGAGCATAATCTTGGCTTCTTGAAAAAACCTGATGGGACTTATACAAAAACAGGACAAATAATTGTGTGATGAACACGATTATTTGTTCTGTGTCTGGGTGTAATTTATCTATATGTATATATTTAGAAATATATAAGTATGTTTATCAGCAGTCTGGTTACCATAGTCACAGAATACATAATAGTACTAGTACAGAAGGACCTCTTCGCAATACCATTTAAATAACTCTTGTTCTGACACAATAAGGTGCAATTCAGATCGCACACCGCTAATTCCAAATGGCTTATATTAACCTAACACTTGCCTCTCTTTCTATCGCATAACTCTTATCTGTTCTGATGCCGTTGAGGTTGTCTTTTGTAAGAAGAATTAATCTAAATATTTAATAACCAGATATGTGCCTATTACTTTACTTCTGTGAACAAATAAAGTTTTAAATAAACCTAGGCCATGTATTTACCTACTTAGTAGTACCTACGTAGATGTAACTTATATTAAAGAAAACTATTTTATTTCAAAATCTCTGCATAGATACTTTAATCTCTAAGAAGATAGGCATTTGCCATAACATTAGTGTGTACCTTGGAATTAAACTATCTCTTTTAGGTGTTTAACTAGGTAGGTATATGCAAATCAAATCGCGGAACCCTACTCCTTATAACACTAGCTATTTGCCAGTGAAAGTCATATGGAAATCGGTCCACCCGTTGCGGAGATTAGCCGAACAAACAGACAGACAGACAGACAAAAATTGTAAAACATGTTGTTTTGGTATATGTACCGTATATACATCCAAATGCACTTAGTAAAAAGCGGTTATTTTAATATTACAAACAGACACTCCAATTTTATTTATTTCTATAGAGTATAGATAGAAGATGTGTATCAGTTGTTGTGGTCCTAATAAATAAATATACTTATCATAGCTAAACTTGACCTGGTAAACAGAACTTGTAAATATCTAACTATACTGATTATCATTAATAATATAATCTAACTACGTAAATACGGGAAACGTAATTCGTAAGCGACGAACGGACGAAGCGACTTAGCGCGCGAGCGAGTATTGAAGTAACGTGCTACCCGGCCGGCGCGTGGCAGCCCACTGAATTTCGCTCGACTCGTCGCCGCTGCTAGGTACCTGTAACTTCACACCTACTGACCGGAGTGGGCCTAGCCTGCCATAGTACAGGCTCTGGCTAGTTTGGGATCAGACGGCTGTGTGTGAGATGTGTCAAGTGGTTATTATTATTTTTAAACCTTTCGATAGTAACATAAAATGTTGATGCTGTACACATGTACATATAAATTACATAATCAGAAATAATATATAATTATATATATATATATTAATGGCAGCTGAGTAGACGGGAGAAAGATACTCTGCTTACGATTCAATGCTTCCTTTTCTGTAATGATTGCCAAGTGGCGATATCTTCATCAATTTGATATGTGACCCGTCTGCTCGCTTGCCCGCTATACCATAAAAAACAAATTTTCATTGAAGAAATACAATTGTTTTATTTGTTCCTAACGCTTGTGTACGCAACTATACCATAATAATAAATACTATACTGGAAGGTTAAGAACGTTACTTAGATATATGGCACGGCCGCCTTTTAGTAGCCATCCGAACTTGGTCGGGTTATGTAGGTTTTCGTTGTCAGTATTTTAATTTTTTCTCTTTAATTACTGAATTTAATGAGATGAAATTTTGCATGTGAGTAGTTGAATTAATACACTAATTATTGGAATACATTTTACTATGCAATTCCTTTAGAACGTCGTGATATTTGACTGCTTTGTAAACAGTGGTCTATTCATGGTAAATTGTCCTATAACTCTTTAATTACTAACGGAACATCACTGATACTTGGCAACATGTTGCAGACACTTACAAGGTTTGTATAAATGTGAAAACCTGGACCCCAAAGTGCATACTTTACGAACTAAGACCTAATAAGCGTATTTTACGTTTATATTTTTATCTTTTAAACCCTACGATTTTTTCTAAATCTGTTTTTTAAACAAATATAAACAAATTCAAAACAACGTATGTAAAAATCTACAGCTCTCTATACAAGCGCTTTATATGAAAACTAGCTAATGGCCAAACGTTCGCGTAGCGGAAACTTGAATTTCTCCGAAGTTTATGCATGCACTAATTTTATTCATACATACACAATTACAAACAAATACACACTAATTTTTGGACACATTTTTTTTCTTCCAAGTCCATGGATTCAAAAAAGTTCCGCCAGGACAACGTTCGCCCAGCGGAATCAGTTTTTAGCGAATTTCTCCACAATGGCTCCATGCACAAATTTTTTTTTACCATACACAATAACACGACGTCATATACTAAATATCCACATAATTAAAATCTTTAAATTCAACAACATTCCGCTGCGCGAACGCACACCTTGAATTAATATTTTTATTTTATAGGGTAAACTCGAACAAAAAGTAACTGTACCTTAAGTTCTTATTGCGTAAAATCCAATTTTTAATTGTCATTCGGAATTACTCCGTGTTTTCGAAATTATCCTTGGATAATTATAAATGTCAGCTGCAATTTAAGTACCTACCTATTAAATACCTAGTTATGTACTAAAAGACACCTGGATTGAAAACGGATCGTTATTAATAAGTTCGATTATTTGTGGTACCTACATTTTAGCGATTATTCGTATATAAGGGCTTCAAAGCGGGTAAAAGACTGCTCAAAATTATCTGTAAAATGAAGTAGATTTAAGTACGATAGATTTACATAATTTTTATCTTAAAAGTTGATAAAAACACCTAAAATCTAGTGGTCGTGCCAGAAAGGTACTACCTAGCACGTCCAAAGCAATATGTTATAACAGCGAAAATATCAGAGTACATATTTTATACTCTCTAGTACAAAAAAGTACTTTTTTTCATGAATATGTACCGCATAAAAATTAAGGTAATCAATCATCCGTGGTCGTTCTGCATAGCATCACACGTCCTCTGCACCTGTTAAAGTGCTAATTGGAATAGTTTTTATGGCCATCTCACCTGATGGAAAATGAAACCTAGAAACCTATTCAATTTATTCTTGAATATTCCAGGATTCGTTTACAAATTAAAACATGTGAATTTTCTTATATTATTTATTATCCTTAGATAATTAGGACTGTGCAGTAGCCGTTGGCGCTGTAGTAGCGGCGGCTTCTTCACGAATACGGTCCTTCTTAAGAGTTCCCATAAAAGCAGCTTTGTCTGCTGGCGTCTGGAAGCGACCATGACCGAACTTGGAAGATGTATCAATGAACTTGAGATTTATCTTCTCAAGAGCTGCCCTTTTGGTGTGCACACGCAGAGACTAATAAAAAAAATTATAAAATTAATACAGTGAATCGAGCAGGAGAATAAGTCTTGATATTAGATGTTAATAAAAGGAGCATACTTTTCTCAATGTAATGACGCGCTTTTTGGGTCCCATACAACAACCCTTGATCATTACAAAATCATTATTTACTTCACCATAGTGAGGGAAACCACCCATGGGAGTAATAGACTTCTCAGACAAGTCATACTCTGTACAAGCATTGTTCTTGATAACTTTTCCGTCCTTTGTGTGGATTCCTGTAATTATGAAATACATTACACAGGTTAAAGTATAGGATTCTGGGCAGTCATTTGTCAAAATATTTAAGGATTTTTAGGTAAAATATTTAAGGAAAGAAAAGAATTAAGTTAATATTTTTCAATCAACAGATTTGGTCTAGAACAAAGTTAGGTACTTAAATTTATCTAAGTCATGATTGTGTCTAGATTTTATAAATATCTCCATTGTGTATGAAAATGGTAATGTCAAGTAGTTTGAAAATTAGATTTGATTACAGAGTTGAGACAAACCTAAAAGTTAAATTATATTTTTCAATGGATAAACTTACCTTGTCCAATCCTGTAAATCTTCTTATTCATTTCAGTACGATGGTGGTAGCCCTTTTGACCAGCACGGGCCACAGTGAATGACACTCTTGATGGATGCCACGCTCCAATACAAGCAACCTTGCGCAGACCCTTGTGTGTCTTACGGGGCAATTTCTTTGTGTGCCAACGAGAAGTCACACCTGAAATTATCTAATGTGTGAAATTGTGAACTCAAAAAGAAAGGTGTGGCCTGAATAAAATTGTTGAAATACTATCACATGGAAGGTTGACACAATGCTACTTGCACAAGGATACTATTACAAACTACATACATAACAGAGCCAATGAGATACTACACATATCAGTTTACTCATACACAAGTCAAAGTAGTATTTAACTCTAGCTCTAAACCCTAACATACTGTAAACCATATCACTACATTTTAAAAATCCATATTATAAAACAAATCGCTTGTCTGTCTGTTTGCAATAACCTGAAAAAACTACTGAATTTATGCAATTTTCACTAGGTAGTAGAGTGATTCATGAGGAAGGTTTAGGTGTATAATTTGTTAAAATTTTGTGTAAATGAAATGAAATATGACAATTGTGGAAAATGTCTCTGCTACTCATGCAAAGATGTGGAGGTTGCTAGTTATAAATTACATAATCTCATTCATCAATTAAGTTGATTTCCATTTACACATACATTTTTAATGAAGTTATAGTATGTAATTCAAGAGAAAGTATTTCAAAGTAAAAGAGCATACCTTTATATCCTTTGCCCTTGGTGACTCCAATACAATCAATCATCTCATCTTGAGTGAATACAGATTCTACTGGGATAGGCTTCTCTAGATGTTCTCTTGCCCATTTAACTTTGTCTTCAATAGTACCTCCATTAACTTGGATCTCCATGATGTGAGCCTTCTTTTGACGCTGTTTGAGCAGCTTCATCTGAGTGTGGGCAATGAGCCTCACAACACTACAGTAACGGATCATTTTCTTGAAGTCTTTCTCAATAGATTTGCGCCCAAGTTCATCCTGCCATTTCTTGCTGGCCTTGGTGAAGGCCTTCTTTTTGCATTTATACCTATTATAAATCACACAGTGCCACTGTAAGAAAAACCAATTGGCCTCATCGTGGAGCGGAAACCAATTGGTGCAAATATGCTCCAGGCATATTCAATACAGAACTCTCATTTTGAAGAGGAGAGCTTTTAAAATATTATTAGTAAAATTAATAAGTATTATTATTTTTAATGAAGGTTATAACAAGTTTTTGGAAGATAACATTTTACTACTAACTACAAGTATACATTTCAATTCTCACCAGTTCTTGTAGAAGCGACGGCGGCAGTCCTCAGACATGTGCTCGGCCCACACTGTGAGTAGAGCGCGGAGTCCATGCGGCGTCTCGATGTAACCAACCACACCGATTGCGACCATTGGGGGTGTCTCAATAATGGTCACAGCCTCTACAATCTCCTTCTTGTTAATCTCTATAGAATGAAATTTTATCTAATGAATGACTGAAAACAGCGATGTATAAAAGAAGTATTAACACAGAACATTACGACGCCGACGGGGACAAACAGGCTGTCAAAACCCATGTTGTATGATTGGGACATTTGGATGTTAAATATATTAAGTGTCGTCCCTAGGAGTCTAGTACTTATAAAGAGTTAATAAACGGTTTATTCAATACAAAAAAAAATTATACTCACTTGAACCAGGACGGTCGGGTTCACGAACCACGTGGGTCATACCAGCCTTGTATCCGATGAAAGCGGTAAGATGGACAGGCTTGCTGGAGTCATCTTTGGGGAATGCCTTAACCTTTCCACGATGACGGCGGGACCTCTTCTTGGGATAGAATCCCATGGACCCATGGCGGGGCGCCGAAAACTTTCTATGCGACTGAAAGCAAACTCACATTGAATAACCTGTCACTATAGCACCAAAACAATTCTTAATAAACAGGAGCATCAGTCCGCCCTAGTATAATCTTCACGTTAGATTCAGGTTCTAACCGTATGAAATTTAAAAATAGGGTCTCATCATATGGAAACATTGTATTTGTCCTAAACCTTTACAGGTACAGCGTAAGGCGAATGTTATAAATAAGATAGTGATCATTATACGACACTAAAATAAATATATTTCAGTCAACCTTTTACTAAAACAATAAAAGATGCTATGAATTAATAAAGATTTAAAATAATTAGGAGGACTAACCATGTTCGATAACAGTCGCGGCAAAAATGGCCGATGATACTGGATTTTATGAATGAGATTAGGGTTGTCAGTACATAGTAGGGCTGTCAAAGGTAAGTATGAAATTCTGAAATCGACTAAAGTTTCTAAAGAGAGTTTAATTACATGATTAAGTTTGTATTAGATCATTCTAATCTTAAGTACTTTATTTACTATCAATCTTGCTGTAAGTCCCGCCAAGGTCACACACGATGCACGGCGAAAAACGATAGTGAATAGTCTCGACGTACATTAATAATTATAACTAATTGCTTGCTGGATTTGCACGACCTATTTTGCATTAGGCTTCTGTAGTTCATGAACTATGTACTATATAGCCTGCAGTTTTTCCATCTACATGCAATAAATATATTTTTGCACTTTTATAAAACGTTACTTTTAATGATACTATATATAGCCAAACAATCACTTATCATGGAATCTACAGGAAACCTAAAAATAAATGAAGTACATAAATTAACAATTTAGAAATATTATTACTATTTGTTGTCGCCACATTAAAAACTCTTATTTATTTTATTAAAAATAGGGACAAACTATAATAGATGATAACAGTTCACTATTTAATAAAAATATGATAATAGATATTATTTTGACTGGTTATACCGGTAACGCAATACTATTGGTCGATGGATAAATATTAACAAATTGTGGGATTATAAAAGGGTAGGAATATGTTTAGAACGTTTGACTTGAGTGCAAACAGAGGTACGAACAACTTGGCAGTTGCTGTTAGTTAGTGATTTTCATAGTTTATATCAGTGGTTTTGAGACTGTTTCTAACACTATTTACTAAATTTATTTACTATGTATTCAAAGTGAAGTGGTATAGGGAGTCACTGTGTACTGAAATAGAGATTATCAACCTAGCTCAGCACCAGAAGCCACAACTACTTGCAACAGATAAAACTACTAGTTCATAAGAAAATTTGTGTAAACTTTAAAATGTTTTGAGACAGTAAATATTATTGTTGTATTCCCAATAGGTCTTACACATGTATTTTATAATTTCACAATATCTTTCTTATGCGTTGTTTGAATGTCAAAAAGTATTAACATAAAAATAAAGATGTTTCATTAGTTTCCAGATAAACGATATTTTATGGTCACTGTAGTCGTATTTCATATGTTTGAAAGAGTACGATCACGGAGCATTCTACGAAAGAGATGCAATTCCAATAAAAGGTTACTTGCGGTCATTCAAACTGATTGCATGAAAATGTTCAGCGTGTAGTCGCCAGTATTAGTAGAGCTTTATGACCACAATAGTAAGTATTACGCTTATAATATATGGTACTATTATATACATCATACCGTGCTACTTTCGATAGATCGCTATCGCAATAAAACTAGTAGCTAAGTATTTTCTTACCTGTAGTCCAACTTTATCTATTCTGTGGTTCAACTTCTTTTTGAATTTGGCATCATTATTGGCATGAAGTGTTGATACAGTGTATAATCTTTGGTTGATACTTTGACAGGATTCAGCCCATTCTGCCGATTTCTTGTTAAAAATAAACGGAAATAGAACAATAAATAGGTACTTCAGATAATAGTTAAGAATGACTGCACCCATGGAGAGGATTCAAATTCTTGATGACATTGAAAAAGATATTATAACATGCCTGCAATGCGCAGGTAGGCGTTTATACAATGTTGATATTCAACTTTGTAGTAATTCATTTGTAATATTAGTGGACTATACAGTTGATAAAAATATCTGTATCTATTTTCAGCTCAAGCTCTTCTAGAACTAAGTAAAGAAAAGTCGGGTCAAAAACAAGCTGAGACCAACACTTCACAGTTTTTAAGAACTTTAAGTCAGGTGGAATCCAAACTGAGTGATCAAATAAACTACTTAACTCAAGTATCTACTGGCCAACCCCACGAAGGATCTGGATATGCATCCCAAAAAGTATTACAGATGGCTTGGCATAGATTAGAGCATGTTCGCTCCTGGGTTAATGAATTGGATCGCTTGAAGGCATCTCACTTAGCTGCTTCAAGAACTGTATCAGGCAATGTACAGAATGGGAACATGACCTCTTCTGGGACAAGTACTTGATATTAACTTTGTACTTTTTTATAAATATGGAAATATTACGATCATGAATAAGACACACATGTCTATGGTGAAAAATTGGGTTTTGTATATATTTTCAAAATAGTAAAATATATTATGTTAGACTCACATTTATAAGGTTGGTGGTATTGTGATAAGAACAAGTAGTCTTCATTAAGTCTGACAAAACTTTGGATTTTTTGTTTTATTCTGTACTTTCAGATAAATATTGATGTTACTAACTTAAAAACTTTCACGTTTCATGATATAATTATGTAAACATATGTACAGGTAGTAATGCAATCACGTAATTTGTATTACATACCTCTGAATTGCCTGATGCTTAGACCTTGTTGCACTGGCTGTGGTTGCAGGCTAAGTCAGCTTACGGGCTCTGTGATAGCGTTAATACCCGTATATATACATAATTATAAAAATTGATCTTTTGTTTTCTACAATAGTGTTAAGATGTATTTTTATTCAGTGCATAATGTATATTATACTACTACATTATATTAAAATGGTGTCAGTATTGATTGGCGACCTCACAGGGGACTCCAGTGTGTGTATATATTGTTTAAATAAGGAATGCTACAGATCAGGAATATTGCGGATATTCGCATCCGCTGAGGTTCCCAATTGATTTGGACATCTGCATGGGTGGGGACGGTGACTGGCTTGTGCCGTAACCACATGCTGATTGATCAATAAGAGCGAAGATTTTGATGACAGACGTGTTTGTTATTGTAGCACCAGCATCTGCGGATGCGAGCTTTTAAAAATTGGTATCTGCATCCACATCCACAGAGGTAAAAAATTCTGCATTACCAACATCCCTACTACAAATCTATAAACAACTATCATTTAGTAACTTCTTCATTTTTCTTAGAAATTTAGTACCTCTACAACTTTTATTTAAAATTACCTCAACAGTGCTGATAAGTAATATTATTTAGTACATTATTAGTTCTTATATCTGTAAAACTAATGTAACAAATGGAAGATTAACAAGTAAACTGTAGTTGCTAGCAGTAACCTTTAACCTGTGTACCATTAGAATTAGACTGTGCAATCCCATGCCCTCTCACACCCAAAATTTACAGAATGTTTAACATAAATGTTCTGTAATGTAGCACCCACACTGGACCGTCCACCACACAATAAAATTGTAAGGTGTAATGGTAACTTATGGGTGCGAGTTCCTGGTCAGTGAGTACCTTAGTCAGTCAATAGGAGAGATTCATAATGAATGTATATTATAGTGAATTTATTATCAGAATGAGGCACATGCAACTTTTTAGTTTTGCTCTTATTTTAAAGAATTCCATGTTGAATGGACTATATTTACAAGAAAAAGTTAAAACAATTTCATTTCAACTGGCCTGTTGGTCTAGTGGTTAGGGATCCTTACTACTAAGCAAGAGGTTGTGGGTTACGATTCCCACCCAGGACAAATAATTGTGTGATAAGCATGATCATTTGTTCTGTGTCTGGGTGTAATTTATCTATAATATGTATGTATTTAGTAATATATAAGTATGTTTATCAACATTCTGGTTACCATAGTACAGGCTCAGCCTAGTTTGACGTTTGACAACCGTGTGTGACATATTATATTTAAGTTTATGAGGTTTATGGTGTGTGATATGTGTAGTTATTTTTATTTATTGCCAAAAAATTTAGTTTTAAACTGACAGTTGACATTTGCCCGCTAAAACGGTCCAGCTGCTCCAATGATGTCATGGCGGTCACAGTGGTCTGACACTGTTCACACTGTTCATTGTTAGTTCCGACTTTCGAGATATTTATTTGTATGAGTAGGTACATAATGCACTGTAAACTATTTAAAATGCACCATCATCCATCCATCAACATTAAGGAGACACGACGATGCCACCAATAATATTCTGAGAAAAAGCAACGTTTTGTGCCAATATGTCTATTTACTTCGACGAAGTATATAAACATATTGCCATGTACTTTGTTGGTTTTGTCGAAAGTAGCGAACAATACTCGTTAATCTCTATTTCACAATCCTCATAACATTCCCTTCTTGAGCTTTAATAACTGCTGGCTAGACGTTGTCGAATGAAATACAATGTTTAAACAGTGATTTATACATACACCGAAGTATTTTAGTCTCTTTAATTTCTACACTGAAAACTGCACTTACGACAAAAAAAGTCAGATCTATGTCGACATTAACCTTTGGCAGATTACTGGAGGCTGCTTTCATAAACGCACTTTACATTTTTATTGGATAATGCAATCAATAATAATCATTACAAAATAATGTTTACTTTAGCTTGAAATAAGTTGACATATTGATAAAAGAAGAAGAGATCATGTGCCATTATTTGCATCAAGTCCCATGCAAATAAAAATCTAACAACAAAAATCTCAGAGCACACAAAAATATATTTCTCTTTTTCACTGTTGAACTTAGACTAGGCTGTATGAATGTGTTAAATGTGTAGCAATAAACTCCTTTGTCTTTTAGTTTTTAAAACTTGTCAGTTGTCACTTGTCGTGTACTATTTGTTCTTACGCATATTTTTGTAAAACCCTTTGAGAATTAAAATACTAAATAAAACCACTATAGCAGCCAAATACTTTTATTTACCATATATAATCCACGGGGCCTATATAACCCCATAGGTTATGGGCCCAGGCACAAAGAGCATAACATCTTAAAAATGGCTACATCAAAGTTCCACGTTCATATCGAACCTCTAATGAAGACGAACTTCGATACATGGAAGGTTCAGGCCGAAGCAGTTGGAACAGATGATCCAAAGAAAGATTCTCTTGCAAAAGCGATTTTGATAATTTCATTGAGTGAACTCAAGCTTGTAAAATCGTGCAGAACGTCTAAAGATGTTTGGGAAATGTTGAAAAACGCTTGTTAGAGCCCAGGACCGGCCCGGAAAGCTACTCTTCTCAGGAAATAGAAGAAATCATCTTAAGCTAAAACAAGGCGAAAACGTAAGGGTCCACATTAACCAATTTGTTGACTTTGTAGACAAACTAAGAGACATTGAAATAGAAATAAATGTCGATCTTCTCACTATAATGATGCTTTATAGTCTCCCTGAAACCTTTGAAAACATCAGAGTAGCTATAGAGACTAGAGAAAAACTCCCATCGCTCGATGAGCTTAAAATTAAAATAATTAAGGAAAGTGAAGCTCGAGATAATAAGCCTAGTATGCTAAAAGATATAACAGACAAAAACCTGTACCATTTATTTAAAAAAGACAGAAACCGTAAGTACCAGGGAAAAAAAAACTTTTATTCAAACCAAAAGAAAGAAGCATATAAACAGAATTTGTATGCACATGTAGCTTGTATGAAAACAGGAGAACACTCACCTTATAAATGGTGTTTAAACAGTGGTTGCACGTCACATATGTGCAAAGATAAACACATGTTTGGAAATTAATCCCAAAAGAAGATACCCTCCACATGGCGACAGATAAAACTGAAATTATTAAAGTACGTGCTCCTAAGCAACGGCCCAACGGCCCATACCGTCACTGAACAACCACTGTAAGCCTCTCTTCCGACAATGTTAAACTGAGCGTATCATTGCCCTGGTCGTCTCAACCCTTTGACCCTTCCATCATCTGGCTTGAGGCAAAACCTGGACTGTCAATGACACTTCCCAGTCATTGTCATTCCAATTACGGTGAGAGCGAGCGAAGTTATTCTGAGTTACACGATGGCCTGTGGTGAAAAGAGGCCCCCTGGCAGGTACGAACGCCGCTATTCCAGTCGATTTAAGTCTTCTTCTTATGGTTTTAGTGCTAACTGTCACATCTCGAACTTCCTAGAGTCTAGCTCTGACCTCAGAAAACGATTTCTTAACACGCTGCTTGCAATAAATCTGTCGTCCCTAGCTGTGGTTACTTTTTTCTACCTCGCCCTCTGCGTCTCGTATACCCACTCTCCTGTCTGCCGGTATCGTTCCACATTGCGAATAATAACAGACTTAGAAACTCGCAACATTTGAGCCACACTTGATTGTAAGTGTAACCGTCGATTAAAGTCACAGCTTTAGACACTTGTGCTACGCTAAGATCCGGCATTATCACTTCAGTCTTTTAAATGAACGACGGACGAGGGTAAATTCTTGTGCAAAAATAAAAAAGAACTGGATATTGTCAAATACAACAAAAATCTGTTAATTTTCTTACATACACAATGATTAAATTATCAAGTAGCGAAAAAAAACAAATGAAACTCGGAAATAAAAGACGATTAAAATCAACTTTTTTCAAGTTACATAATGCTGATATAGGTGGCCGCAGTGTGTAAGGAGAACATGATAAACATAATTGAACCTTTTTTTTTGCGTTCCTCTAAATATGTCCATGTGTATTTAAAAAATATCGTTTTCGCTCATCACTACATATTATAAAACAAAGTCCGTCACGTCTGTCTGTCTGTTCGCGATAAACTGAAAACCTACTGAACGGATTTTCATGCGGTTTTCGCCAATAGACAGAGTGATTCACTAGGAAGGTTTAAGTTTATTAAAGAATAAGACTATACGGTTTTACTCACGTTTGTATTTCGAGGATGCCCGACTAGTTTCGGACGCGACGGGGGCCAGTACGAAAGTCTTGTTGAAACGTATGTAATGAGTGTCCGTCTTGCATGCGTGTTCAGCGACGGCCGACCTGTTGCAGTCCATGTTTTTCATGCATCGTATGTGTTCCTGGCCTGGGCGCGGGAAAAACATTTCTTACCGCGGAAAATACGGCGAAGCAATCAAGATAAGTCGTCGTTCGAACTTCAACAGATACAGTGGCTGGTCACTGCCCTCTGTTGGCGGCCGGCATTAAAACTCACGTCCCACGAAACAGACCTTACAAAAAGTGATACAGTTAGTATGATTTGCACATCACACAACGCATCGGAAACGCAACCGTCTACATCCGCACGTTCCGAAAGAAAAAAGAACCCAGTCCTGACACCGTCGCAGCTGCAGCACGGGCTGCCTGAAATTAAGGCTACCGCTAGCCGCCAGCTTGCTTTTCCACGCGTCGCCCGCGAGTGAACGAGCGCCGACTGCGAGTCGAGTTGTATGGTTGCAGTAAGCGCGCTTACTGCCCGCCCTTGGCTTTTTCATATTGACATTATGAAATATATTATATGACCACGTTTTAATGCTCAGATTTGAATGACAACTTAATTGCTGGGTTGGAGCCGTGCCGTTAACTGACGGTAGTGTGTGATGACTTTTATTCTCACTATAGTGACTATCCAAATAATCACTAAGGTATACTTCACACTTATATTTCCACTTGTTTACTTGTATTATTCGTTGTTACTCGCAGTATCACTCAACTAAAACTCTATTAATACCGCAATGCAGGCTGATCTTTTATAAACGAACGTTATTTCATAGAGATCGTGACATTTCTCAAAAATACAAGTGGGACATTCTATAAATAGGCTACTAGTTCCGTTCAATATTAAACGATGGCGTGCATCTCAATTTAGATAACCGTAACGTTCTACGACTCCCTCTACTCGACAATAGATAGCGCCCGCGGCTTAGACGTCCGTAACACTGCTTAACAGCGCAGTCTTACTTTTATTTGTTTGTTAACAATTTCAAAATATTTATTTACTTAGACAATAATTATGATATTTATACATATTTGTAATGTTCTCGTCGAGGACTTATTGTTGAGAACCAACATTGTCATAATTTAATTTTTATCGAGGTTAGATATTTACGTGTAAAGTTTCCCCGTCTTTCATGGTTGCCCAGCATGTACAACTTAGACCTAAGACATAAGTGGCAGCGTATAGTGTTTGGACTACCAACCGGACTACTGCTACTAGAGGGTTTTGCCGTACTTTTAACCGACGTCAAAAAAGGAGGAAGTTCTGTTTGACGGAATCTTTTTTTATGTATGTTACCGGATTACTCTAAGATGTTTGGATTGATTTGAAAATTATTTTCTGTTTGAAAGGTTATACGTTCTAGTTGTTCCCATTGTCATCGGGTCAGAATTCGATGATGGGATCCAGGACAAATAAAGGCAACTCTTCAAATATTATAGGCAACATCTATAGCGATTTGGGTATGTATTTACTATAGGAAAGCACTATTTGGTGAATTGGAACTGATGCTGCAGACCACGAATGGCCACCGTAACTACTCAATAATAAGTATTTTACCGGTTGCGATTCCATTAATATGGTTGCTAAGCAATTTATGCTCGTCACAATGCAAATGGTAAACTGCCAGGAGAACTCAACAATGAACGTAGTCCCTGCATCGGAAGTAATATTTTGTAAAAGTTGATGCGCAATTAATTCACGTAAGACTATTGTAACTTTATATTTTAGTAGCTGTTACCCGCGACTTGACGTGGAATCTAGCACACGGGGAAATTAGCCTAAAACGAATTTATCTCTATGAAATTTCATCCAGATCCGTTTTTGCGTGAAAGAGAAGAAATATACATCCATCCTTACAAACTTTCGTCTTTATAAGATTAACCGACCCACTCAAAACCGAGAATGGAATACATTCATTACTAAAAACCATAAAATTAAAACGCATATTGGATGCTGAAACATAACTTTAATTCAATACCAAGTTTTAGGGTTTTCCGAACTAGTAAGCTGTTGCTAAACAAAGGTACCACATAATTCTTATAAAAAGATGTTATAATAAGTGTAAATGGGTTAGTGTTATATTTACCAGAAGATTTTTCTTTTAGTAACTTTTCATCTGACAAGTTCAATTCCTGGGTGCATAAAAAAAAAAAATTATGGTAGTGCCACTTATGGTGAATTTCATACAGTAAAAATATTTTGATCATGTAGCCTAGTCACATATTTTATCAATCAACATCCTTTTGATCATCAATGCAGGCTAGTATCATAGAATACTGGAATGAAAATATACCAGAGTCAGTGATGATCAATAGGAAATAACAATATTCAGCTGATTTAGCATTCGTTTTTTATAAATAGTATTATCATGAATATTGAAGTTATTAAGAGTATCAGTCTTCTCTGCATTAGGGATTCTTGGTATTGAATTGGAAATAAAATCTTGCCAACTAGATCTTTTCTGAAATAAATGACCTATCATGAAAAGATGTCATGTCAGTTTTAAAACCATTTACGTTAGGAACTATCCATAAATTACCCAAAATTAATGACATCTATACATTGATAGTCTGTGTGATCTCTGTGCAAAAGCCCTGCTGTGACAACACATTATACAAGTACCATTTTGTAATAAATGTACAAAACAATATTAGATTTCACTTATCCTCATTATTATTGTATGTCATTAATTTATGACCTCTCATTTAAAAAATAATTTAATAGACAGCTGCAACATAACATACTTAACCAACAATGAACTCTAATAAATCTTATTCTCCATAATAAATTTACAATATCCTTTTAATTAAACCAATAGTATTGTGATTCTAAATCATATCTCAATAATACATTAAGGTTATATATATATATATAACTTTTGCTATAAATTTACAGTTTTGCAGCTATAATAAGTAACTGTAATAAATAGTTTCCTGGCAATGATAACTTTGTTATACAAGGTCATTTAAAATTTAAAGAAAGAACTAATAAAAGTGAATACATAATACTGCTATCTGTTCTATCTCCCAAGCAAGTTTTTGCACATTGAATATTTTACTACTAAGCAATCCTGATAGCAATATGACTGATAACACATAAGTCAATTATTTCTTACATGCAAAAACTGACTTCAGATAACTTCTGAATCCACTTTAAAAGCATACTATTAAGCATAAGGTTGTTCTCAAAATAGACTATTAAAATAAATTAATTCAGTTGTTACAACAATACTTAAATTAACTAATTGTTGTAATTTAATGTTTGCAGGTCATGATGTGTTCTGTGGCACAACAGTAATCACTCCTCTTTTCAGCTCCTTTGGTTCGCATTGGCGGTAGTGAATTTTTCTATATCATCAAGTGATCTTTTTGCTTTTGATGATATATCATCCATTGATCTCCTGGCTGTTGAAGTAATGTCATCCAAAGATTTCTTTGTCTGTGATAAGAGTTCATCTGTGCTTTTACATGCTGTACTAGCAAGTTCTTTTATTTCTGCATCTATTTTTCCTATGACCCATTCTATGGCCTGTCGACCTTTACCAGCATTTAATGATATTTTATTTGCTAGTAAATCTTCCATGTAGTTACTAAGTGGTACGCCCTGTAAATACAGATGTTCCATTTGAATCAAAGTAATTTCATTATTTATTTAAGGAGGAATAATAGATACCTATATATAGCTCTAACAATTAACAGAAAGACATAAAAATAGTTGTTGTCAATAATGGGTTTATCCATCTAGTTCTACTATAAGTTCTACGATAGCACAAAATGGACAAAAAAATCCAAACAGTTCTACTAGTCACTGCGATAGAACAGAATGGACAAAAAATCCAGACAGGTCTCATCATCCTGATTTCTATATAGTTTTTTATTAATTGTTTTGGTTGTAGTAACTGTGTCCATCATAGTCATGGAACAGTTGAACTGTCTGGATATTTTTTGTCCATTCTGTTCTAGCCCGGTAACAGTAGAACTGTCTGGATGTTTTGTCCATTTTGTTCAATCATGGTGACCGGTAGAAATATCGCAGAACTTATAGTAGAACTAAATGGATAAACCCTCAATAACCAGGTTTTATTATTGAGTAACAAACTAATTTTAAACATACACACTTATATAATTTGTGGGTGATACAAGCCGGTCATTTAGCAATATTGGTCTCTGACATGGAGTTAGAAATCTAAAATGTAGGGTATATTGTTAGTGTTAGTAAATAATGATATTTAATAAATCATACCTGTACTGTGACTACTGCTTCCTGTTTTAGCAAAGTTTTAGATGTATCTGAAGGATGTGGTGTATACCGCACTGTTTCATCCACAGCTATATAGTGGCAAAATGTCAGGTTTGAGGTTTTTAAAGTCATTTCTCGTTCATTAGGATTTACTTCTGACCTTTCACTAGCATAGCATATTTTTGCTGTTCCTATAAGCTGGAAGAAAATATTTTTTTTACCACTTTTTATATAAATATCCACCAAAAATGATCGATTTATGCAAGATTACTTACTGCTTGTGCCCATCTCGGAAAAAACCACTTTGAACTGACGAGTCTATGTGTGACCAAAACTCCATCGACAACCTTTCTTTCGATTACATCTGTGCCAATTACTGCAGGATTCATAGGATTTGGGTATTTTCGCCATGCTGCTTGAGCAACCGTCTCCCATGGATGGCTGTAATTTACCCAGATTGAAGATAAATAGTCAGACTTACATTATATTCGCGTACGATTATTCAAGGTTGCGTCATAATAACTTACTTGAAAGTGTGTTCAGAGGTCCAAATCTTCATTGTGCTATAAAATGATATATAATATTCCACTAAAATTGAGATAACGCTTCGCTTATCTCATTAAATCCTAGTGATTCCCAGGTTTGAATTACATAGTGTCCATAGTGGTCACAGACAGTCACATACAAACGACCTTTATTCACATAAAAGTACTCTTTGCTTGCTTCATCCTCTCAATGGAGGTTTTAAAGTGACCATTTTATTTATTAGTAATTCTACTAAATACAACATAATCAATCAAACTACCAAAATTATCATGTTACGTAATAATTTAGTATTTTTTTAATATTGCGAATGGTTACACTGTTTCAATAAACGGCATACACACGATACGATTTTATTACCTGATCAGATTTGGGATTGAATTGGCTTACGAACAGATTTCGCGTACACACGTAATAACTAAATCGCCAATTTTGATTTCGTTTTATTTTCTGTGCTAGACGGACGTATGTAAGAAAGGTTACCGGTATACGTAATATTTTTTGTTTTTAAAGAAATGCTCTACCTGTATTGATTTAATAATATAAATCATCTCATAAATATAACTATCGAACGGAAAAAACGCCTGAATAATGCGTAAATACACATTCCTTTAAAAAAAAATCAGGAAACATCCGCTCAGTATGCCCATTGTATGCCTACAATCGGCATACTGAGCGGATGTTTCCTGATTTTTTTACTACTTTACTCTTTGAGGCAGATAATGATAAAGTTAACTGATCACCTGATTGGGAGTGTTTGCAACGGATATATATGGAAAACGCGTTATAACGATACGCTACTTTTAAAACGTGCCACGAATATTTTTTACATTATAATATTCTAGCAACCCGCCCCGGCTTCGCATGGGTAGTAGAGACATCTCTAACAATCGTTATCATATTTCAACCAATTTACACCAAACGTTAACAAATTATACATCTAAACCTTCCTCATAAGTCACTCTGTCTATTGGTGAAAACCGCATGAAATTCCATTCAGTAGTTTATCAGTTTATAGCGAACAGACAGACAGACAGATTGTTTTATAATATGTAGTTATTAGTATGATATATATATCACTTCTCTTTTAAGAACGATGCTTTTTTATTATCGTCACAAAATCATCGTTTCATCATCAGTCATTGCCTATTGAATATGGCTGTGGACTTTCTTAATAATATCTATTTAATATAATTTACATAACTGTTGTGTGAACGAATAGCGTAGCTGGCAGTATTAAGTAAAATATATTATATAGTGGTTTTTTAAATTAGACATTGGTCCCAATTCTGTTACTTCACTCGCTAAATTAAAATTCACTAAATTTTCTTCATATAAGATGTAAACCTTGTACACTTCAAAATAAGGTCTTATTTCAAATTGAAACAAGTAGGTAACATATGTCGCTATCGAAATAAGCAATTTATTTGTCGACTAAAGTCTGATACGCTTAATTAAACTTTAATACCACGTAGCGAGAGATGCTATCCGTTGAATGCCATCTCTTTTGCTCTGTGTTTTTAGTAAGCGTCTTCGTAGGTGTAGATTAAAAACACGTCATCCTTGTTCGTTTTGATCAAGTTTTTATATGGCAATTATACAGCGTTTGAATAAATGGAGACTCTCGCTGCCTGGAAATAAAGTTGAGTATACGTTGACAGGTGTTAGTGAAATTTAGTGGCGCTGAGAAATAGATGCTAGTAACAAATAGACCTTATTACGAAGAACACTAGGTTGATTTCATATGAAGAATTTAGTCAGTTTTTAGTTTAGTCGAGTGTACAATAGAATCGGCACCATTGTCGTTTTCAATGAAAGACTCTTTTTAAAGTACCTAACTAAGTCTCCTTCCGCCTTTTTAGCCTGTTCGTCTACCACAGGAAAACGGTTCCTCATTTCAATTTCGTAGCATTTTTACTGAAAGTACCTACCTAAATAAACTTTTTACGTAGGTAAATTACCTTATCTAAGTTTACTAGGTACTTACACTTTACTAAAACTAACTTTTATTTACAGTTTTATTAAAACAACACCACGATTAATTACAAAAAAATCAAAATAAATAAACGATAAAATTGCTCACAAACTCGCATTAATCACATAACAGACATAAAACGTCATCCGATGTTAAGCCAGTTATTCGCACTGATTTTATTCAATGATATAGTATAATCTAACGTTTAAGACGAACAAATATATTAGTTTGACTATTATTTTTACTAATATTTTTGTATATTGATAGGAACATAGTTTTTAAATGGTTGTATTAGAGCATATTTTAGCATGGGATACAAATATTACATAGCGATGATGCGAGCGTCACAGATGTGATCGTATGAAATTATAACAATAACAAATTTAATCCCTCAATATAAATAGCGGTTGCCGGCTATAATAAATAATACGCCGTATGATAATTTATAAATAATAGGTTTCTTTATCGGTTATCTAATATAACGAACATTCTTTACCATCAACACGAACCGATTTGATGTGACGACGCGATCAATTCAGGTGGTTCTGACCACCTAATGTACTTGAATTCGACGATTTGCGTACACACGAAACGATTCGATTGAAAATCTAGTCAAAGTGTGTGTGAATTGTTTTTACTTTTGAATTCAGTTTACCATTAAAGCGTGTTTTTTTTTGGTTAACTAAACTATAATTATCTTCTTAGCACACGGTATAGGAAATTTTTTTTTATTGAGTTTCTAACTTTCATGCTTTAACACATAAGGACAATACAATATTTATAGGCGTATCTTTTAGAGTCGGCCATCGTGTAATAAACAAAAAGCGACATGAATGGTCCAAGTGACTGTACACTAATGAATTTGTAAGTACTCAAGTACTCAGCGTCACTCAACTCAAATAACGTCGTACGCTTGAGTACTGCCTGGAATGAAATTATTCTTGCAACTTGCAACCGCAACTTCAAAGTCCCATAACTTTTTCATTTCCCGAAATATTTTTATGATTTTTTTCACATTTTTGTTTCATTTTATATATTTTTAAAATCATCACCCTCCCCACCTTTTCTCTACTAAGTTGAGGTCGGTTTTCTGTCTAACTACGGTACGATAATATTAAAAATTGTATTTATTTCTTTCATCACCAAGGTAGGTACAACTTAGGAAATACAAATACAGATCTGTCAAACTATTATTCCTTTGTGAGAGACTGGTGTCTGTGTTAGGAAAAACCTGTGTTACAGATTACCAGGCCACTGAGGCCACAGACGTTCGTATGGCAATCGGGACCGACGGCTTATAGTGCTCTCCGAGGCACGGAGGGGTCTCGATGTGTTAAGATTAAGAATGGCATTACTTAACCTTGTAATGTGCTAACCGACTCGGTTACCACTTAGCCACGAGCCCCATCATTAAATAAAAATTAAACTTCTCCATTGTCCTTCTGATAGCTGTGTACATCACAGCGGTTTTAACATTTTGAAATATATAATGCCGTTGTGTTGTGTTTTCACAAAAAAAAGACAGCAGGAATGAATGAATGAACAGTGATGAACTGATGGGTAACTAAATGAAAAAGCTACCAAACCGAATTTACTATTTACAACTAGAATGATATTTATGTGGTTAGTATATTAAGTTTATGATGTGGCAGCCCTCGTTTTGGCTTCGTTGATCGCTTCCTTTCTAGTGAATGAGTGTGAGTCATGCAGTGATGTATGTTAAACTTTGACGCCCCGGGCACATGAAAATTGGCGATCTGTAAATTACACAAAAATGATTGAATCTGTTCATATTTCAGCCTTCTATTAATAAAAACGGTCTAGAAAAGAATAAACACACTTTTTAGTGTTCCATACCCAAGGTACCCTATTACTAAACAACGGGCTAATTTTATGTAAGGCCGTAGTATCACTCCGGTTGAGCCTGCCCATACGTGCCATATGTAGATGATACCGAGTTATTTACGGCATCACAGATGAATTGGCTAAATTATTTAAGAGAGTGAAGGACTAAAGCGAGTCTGGTGATCTTTCAATCAACAAAGTAAAGACAAAGGTCATGAGCATTGATAGAGCAGGAAGAATGTGACTAGGAGATTTGACGATGAAATCAACACAAATCACAAAAATCACAAAAATCTGACCAAATAAAAACATCTCAAACGCCACTAAAATGAAACTTGTACGAACTTTGGTCTTCTCAATTTTCTTGTATGCATCAGAGTTCAGGCTCTCTACAATTTGCTACCAACGCATACTTAGTTGCTTTGATCAAATAGCTCGAAGATAGCCAGATAACCTCAACATACTTGTTGTTGTAGGCAAAGGTGATGGGAAATAGACTTAGAGGCAGATCACCTAGTCGATAGTCTAGTCATCTGTTACTGCTGTTCTCAGACAATAAGCTAGAAGATAGGGTGGAATGGTAGGAAGCAGCTAGTCAGGTCGTCCACCAAGGCTTACCCCGACAGGCACAACCTTCAGCAATGGGGAAAACGACAAGAAAGCATTAGACTGGCGTTAGTTGTTTGTGGGAATTCTCTATCTTGAGCTATCGTTGTTAAATAAGAACGGATGGATACACTCTTTCACAAAGTACCCCCGTAACCGCACATTGGTGATTTAGTGATTAACCATGCGGCGACACACCACATGTCAATTGTACCTTAACAACTTCTATCATGAATTTAGAAGAAGTAATCAAGTAGACGAGGCGCGCTTTAGAAGTTCTACACACAATAATTTTTATATTGAGTTAGTAAAGTAATTAAGTACTTACGTAGTAATATTAATTAAATTACTTTTTTTGTCTAAAAACTTCGCGTGCTCCTTTGTAGACTGGCGTCCGTAAGCACGTGCCAAGAATGCCTACTTTGCCTTAAGGATAATCCACCTGTCCTGATCATCACTATCGCTATATATTATAAAACAAAGTCCTCCGCCGCGTCTGTCTGCCTGTCTGTCTGTTCGCCATAAACTGAAAAACCACTGAACGGATTTTCATGCAGTTTTCTTTCAATAGTGATTCATGAGGAAGGTTTAGGTGTATATTTGTTAAGACTTTGTGTAAATTGATTGAAATATGTTGATGATTTTTGAAGATGTCTACAAGATGTCTGCCAAAAAGATACCGTTTGTCATGTCACCTCGCTTTGAGAGCACTTCCCTGACTACCACAGCCAGCATCGGAATCCTTGTCATGGATATATCGAGCGAAGTCCAGTTCCGCGGTCAATTGGAGGGTGAGGCCAAATTAACCTCGAAGAAGCTTGGTGTGCTCAACAGATCGAGACAGTATTTCACCCCGGTCCACCGCCTTCAACTTTATAAGGCCCAGGTTCGGCCGCATATGGAATACTGTGCTCATATCTATGCAGGAGCCCCCCAGTACCAGCTTCTGTCTCTTGACCGCATTCAACGGAGAATGACTCGAATCATCTATTGCCAGGATATTTCAGATCGGCTTGACCCATTGGCGTTGCGTAGAGATGTAGCTTCACTCTGCATTATCTATCGCATGTATCATGGGGTGTGCTCCGAGGAATTGTTCGGACTTATACCGGCCGCAACGTTTCGTCATCGTTCAACTCGACAAAACTTTCCTCCCCATCACCTGGATAATGGGCAATACACCACTGTGCGGTTCTCCAGAATTTTTTTGCCTCTTGCAATCAATCTTTGGCACAAAATCGTCGCCTGCGGTATTTCCGGATCGATACGACCTTCAAACCTTCATGAAAAGAGCGTACTCCTATCTCAAAGGCCGGCAACGCACTTGTGACTCCTCTTGAGTTGCAGGCGTCCATGGGCGACGGTAGTCACTTACCATCAGGTAACCCGTCTGCTTGTTTGTCCCCTATAATATATTAAAAAAAAAAGTGCGGGTTCTAGTTTATATAATACTTTAGCCTCATTCATAACAACCAATGTCACTGTAAAAATTCAGGATATGCCTATTAATTATTCTCACTCTCCTTTTGATCAAGATTCTATCCAAATTTAATGTTTACCGTAAGTTTACATCAAATTGCATTTCAATTTGTCAACAATCTGTTGCCGAAACTGGTCATCAAATATCCAGTCGCTTTCCTTTTCGTAGTGATTGAGACTAAGTCTTTTAGCTTGTTATTCCACTCGGCATATCTAATCCGAATTTGCAATAATTAGGCTCTTTATCCCCCTTGGCTTGAGTGAAATGAGTGGTACGCTTTGCAGAGTAGAGTCTACTTTCCAAAGTTTTGCAAAATGTTATGTTTTGGTAAACTGTGGGACCAAAGTAGACCCAAATAACCTTCCAAACATATTTGAATAAGTAGGTATGTCCGACTTAGTTGGACTTAGGGATCATTTGAAGGTTGATCATAGGATTGACAATTCACATACCTATTTCACAAAACACATTTGTTTGACAGCTGATACGATTTGTACTTGATTATGAAAATAAGTTGTCGGTGTGTGTTTTACATCTATTTTTAAATGATTACAGGTAGTTTAGTCGCGTTAGTCTCATGATTCTTCATTTTATTCTCCTATAAAACAGGTAGCGATGTTTACATTTGTAGTGCTTATTCTACGCTTTGCTTTTCTGAATAATACAAGCAAACGGAATCATACCCTAGAAAATTGTGTTTCTTACTTGACGTCTGCTTAGAGACAGGCATCTGACTCATTACTATGTATTTCGTTATTCCTGATATTCATTTAGCCTTATGACCAATTTAAAACTTAAATTTATATGATAGTATTATCTCGCACACATACCCACCTTTACAAATTAGCGATAAGGGGTCGCCTATTTTAATGTAGGTACTTAATTATACAGACAGTACAGCTAGAGAAATGCCTACTGAGAGTGAAGAAAAAGCCCTTCGATACAGACGAGCTCAGAGTGTTTCAACAGCTGAGGAAATTACTGAAACTGAGAAGAAAGTTCGAAAATTACAATATGATAAACCGTAAGTCATAGATTATATTGCCACATGGTTTAAAAACTAAACAAACCTGTACAATTTTTGTAGCTGATTTATTATAATATTAAATGCATAATTTAAACATATTTATGCACATACACAGAAGGTCGCACTGGGCCGGGAGGGGTCTGGGTGGCTGGTAATATAATATTAGAAGAAAAATTGTGGCAATTACTTTTAATAAATCTGCAGCCAGCCAATCAACATTTTTGTTTAGAAGAGAGGAAACTTAGATTTTTGAACATTTAAACTAAATTGATCAAGTAAATTTTGACAAAAATCAGAAATTATATTTTAAAAATATACTACTTTATTCTTATTCTCACTTTTTAGTCTGATGTGCCATCAAAGCATGTCTATCAGTTATTTTAACTGTAATTGCTTTAGAAGGTTTTAAATGGCAATAAGTTGAATGAAACAACTGATTTTAATTTTAGATGTGGCATAGAAAAGAGTTTCTTTCGATTTTAGAAGGTTTGCCCTTTAAAAGATTTAAATAAAATAAGTATATTCTTTAAATATCTTTGAAAACATTAAAAAACACCCTTTAAATATTAAAGAAAGATATTATATACTAAAACATGTTAAATTATCTGTGATCAGTTTTACTATAAGCAGATGTATTTAGAGCACTGGTAGTCTGGCAGGATTTATCCATTGTGAAAGCTACTTGATATTTACTATAGTCTATAATGATTTTCGCTTGAGACGGCTTCAGTATCTACAGGTTCAGTTTGCTGCTAAGCTGAGCAGTTCAGTGGCTAGAATATTAGGTTAGTTTCGATTGCAATTTCATCAGCCACTGTGTTTATCTGCAAGTAATGATGGATTTCAGCATTTATGGTGAACCATGGCATATTTGATATGTTACACAGGATTGTATTTTGCATTTGTTGGAGGATGGATATATTTGATGTGAATATGTAATGCAATTAATAACTTTATATATAAAAATTTCATGTCACTTTGTTTGTCCGCGATTAACTCTAAAAAGAATGACCACATTTTATTGAAATTTTGCATACAGTGCAGTTTGTTCCAACTTGGCAGATAGAATAGCTTTTATCTGAATTCATAGTCACAATATTTTTTGATGCAAATTAATTAGCCACAGCAATGAATGCATGGCCGGGTAGCTTATAGTATAATATAAAAGTAGCTGTCTATCGACGTGTTGATCGTGTAGCTACTTGGAGGGTGTTGCTGGCCAGTATCGCCGTATCATCTGCAAATGTGGCTGTAGTCAAACCATCTTACAATGGCAGATCAGCTGTAAGCATGGTGTATAGAACTGGTCCTAATACCAAGCCTTAAGGTACGCCTGCTTTAATGTCATTTTCACTTTGTGTACCATCAGTATCTGTGATACGTTCCATGACAACGGACAATGCTGTACTCTCAGAATTGTATTATAAAGCATTATCAAGAAGACAGTAGCCTTTTTCAGAACTTTCTTGGTAATTAGGTCAAATAATGCAGCCTTTTTGCCATACCTCTCGGATAGAAGTGAGAGGTGGAGGAAGCGTCATTAGTGCTGAGTGGACTTGGTCATTAAACTCTGCTTACTCAACTTCGTTCGGGTGAAAAACATTTGCCAAATGTTCTGCAAAAGCAGCAACTTTCTCTTGAGGTCTTCTAGCAGATTTAGGCCTATCATGATTTTTTGTTTATTTTCCAAAGTGAGTATTTAGAGGATGGCGTTGTTGTGACACAAGGTCATCTTCATCACAACACAAAGTTCTTTTCTCGCCCCAATTCGTTCTTCTATCTATCTATATAAATAAAAATCTTTGTTTGTATGTTTGTCCTTTATGCGTCCGAAACCATTGATCAGATTGTGATTAAACTTTTTAGGGTGTTCTGGGGACGCCCGCGAATGTTCCTTTCCCAAAAATCTTTATTAGAAAAAAAAATGGCACTGCAATGCATCCCGGGTGCAGCTGGTAATTTATATTAATGACTTGCCTCATCTTCTTAAGGACAATCACGAGATAGTGTTGTTTGCAGATAATTGAGATGATACTTCACTTTTATTTAGATTTAAACGTAAAACGACTACAAAACTTGTTATCACAAGTTTAACGTTAACAACTTACTTCTTATTGGAGAATAGACTAAATGTATACGGTTTACTACTCCAAACGTGAAACAGGAGAAAACTACTATAATAGTTAAATAAGACGAGTTAGAACTAATAGATACCACGAAATTCTTAGTCATAGTAGTGGGGACCCACATAATAATAAATTTATCGTATAGACTCAGCTCTGCAGCATGTGCAGTTAGAATTATTCGACAATTGACTGATATTAAGACAGCCAGATTAGTCTATTTTAGTAATTTTCGTAGTATAATTTCGGATGGTTATTTTAGTGTGGGGGAATGCCGACGATATTCAATCTATCTTGGTGCTGCAGAAAAGTGCTATCCGAGCATTTTAAAACAAATCAATCGTGATCACAGAGGCAGAAATTTTAAGAAATAAACATAATGGCGGTGGCATGTCTGTATATTTATGAAAACTTAATTTATAATTTATAAATAAGTGATATAAGTTTCATAAATATACAGAATATTTATGTAAACCTAATTTATAATTTAGAAAATAAGTGATATACATTTTTTTAACACACATCATAAATAAACATCATCTTGTACCTTCCTGCCTGCCAAAAAATTGACTAGTTGTTTCGGGGATAAACAAACTTAAAAACGAAACTATGCCTGAAGTACTTTTACTCAATTGTAGATTATATGGAAGACGAAAACGCTTGTGGTTAAATTGTTTTTGGATTTACAGACCAGGCTGAATAAAAAACTTATTAGAAATGTAATGTGAGCTAATTTGTTTCTCATCTTCCGTTTATTATGTTTATCTTTGCTTTCGTTTTTATTTTTTCTTGTTTAGTTTCAGTATTCATAGTTTCATAACTTAATTTTAGTTTACTTTCATTCTTATTAACATAAATAGCACACAACAAAACAGTGCTTTAATAAATACAACTATGCAGTTGAACTTAAAATGCAAAACTGTATCTGTATACAACATTTCATAAAATCGTTAGACCCGTTTCCGTGATACCCGAAATATAAATACATACATAAATAAATACATATACAAGAATTGCTCGTTTAAAGTAAAACGATAAGATTTTACTTTGACAACGCAACGTTTTGTTGCGGTGACATCGTGTGGAATCTATAATTGTTTGTTTAAAAAAAAGATTTAGGAAAGTTTATAAAAAAGACGATATCAAGCAATTTTGAAGCATTTTTAAGGATGGATTAAGATATTTGACTCTGACTTTGTTGCCCTTTTTAACCGACGCAAAAAAAGGAGGTTCTCAATTCGACCGTATAATATTTTTTTTTTTTTTTTTTATGTCTGTTCAGCCCTCACTCCGTTATTTATGAACCGATTTTGATTATTCTTTTTTTGTTAGATAGGGTATACCTCAAGGGTGGTCCCATGTCAAGGAAGTCATTATCTGATGATGGGATCCTAGTAAAATTGAGAGAAACCCTCGAAAATTGTAGCAACGAATAGTGTTTCTGTTTACTTTTCATTACTTTATTAGGAATTGCGTTTAGAAATCATCACATCATGTAGCTGAGCTGATGATGAAAAAAACCATAAAATAAAAATCTTTTTAACAAAAAATTAAACCGACGAAAAGAACTAAAAAGCAAAAAATAAATAAACCTTAAGTATTAAGTATTGAGCTTATTTACATAAACTATCAAATTTTATATAAACTTATTTTGAGTCGGCGCCAAATAATAAAATGATTAATGACTTACGTAGGTACATATAAAATTTTGATAATTAATCAGTTTGTTGTTTGGCGCCGACTCAAAATAAGTTTATATAAAATTTGATAGTTTATATAAATAAGCTCAATACTTAAGACTTAAGGTTTATTTATTTTTTGCTGTTTAGTTCTTTTCGTCGGTTTAATTTTTTGTTAAAAAGATTTTTATGGTTTAAACAAAATTGAATACTGTTTCGCGAAGTAAAAAATAATACGGGATAAACAAACAACTTATCTTAACTACCCTACACCCTAGAAACTAAGTATTCTCATGAAGTAACAAATATCAACGAGGTAAACAAATAAATTTTATTACAGGATTCACACACCCAGAGACTCATTGTTCTCATGGAGCTCAGAATTTAACAATTTCACTGGCTTGGTTAACTGGGGTTTCCTTATGTTATCAATTGGCGGGGTACGTTTAGGTCTGGAAAACTTTTTAAAGTAAGTATTTTACTAGCTAAATTTAGTATAACTTTAGTATAAGTTTTTGGAGTTGATTACTTTTTTTAAAAGTAAAAAAAAACAGTTTAAAAGTTATGAGTTTATGACTTATGACTGTTTAACTTTTCAGGTATTATTACCTCCGTTTCTCATAATATTAAGTGGATTTTTTAAAGTTAGAGATTTTAAATAGAACATTTGTTTTTATTAAAATCCATAAAAACTAACTTAAAGAGTTTTGGAAGTTAGTTTTTATGGATTTTCGTAGTAACGTAATTCTCTATAACTCTGAAACTGGATATTCAAACAGTGATAACTTGTAACCGGAATAGAATAGAATAACAATTTTGTTCATGTAAGACAATTTCGCTTCGTTCAATGTCGTCTTCTGTAGGGTGAAGCTTCCCCAGTCAGATTGGTCCGGTTTAACAGCAAACCACTAGTAGTTAGTACATAACACAACATTATCCATGATTCCAAATTACAGATATGGATTTCGTGTAAACCCTATCGAATGGATTATAGTATTGACTGGCTATAACGAAGGCGAGAGTGACCAGTATCCATCTCTTAAATTGATAGTGTGTAAGTATTCTTATCATACCTATGTATACACTATGTATAATAATAAAATGATTAATTACTTACGTAGGTACATATATAATTTTGATAATTAATCATGTTTGACGCCGACTCAAAATAAGTTTATATAAAATTTGATAGTTTATGTAAATAAGCTGAATACTTAGACTTTATTTATTTTTTGGTTTTTAGTTCTTTTCGTCGGTTTAATTTTTTATTAAAAAGAGTTTTATTTTGATACAGTATTGCGTTAAGACAAGATTTCATATTTTAATATTTCATTCTAGTTTAAAAATTTTATGAGCACAGTTTTTTGTTGCAGTTAGCATTGTCCCTATTGTTGTCAGTCTACTAGTTGAAAAGGGTATTGCAGTGGTAAGTGAAACTTATATATTTTTTAACACTAATATATTTTTAGATCCTTATCCATTTTACAGTACTAAAAGATATCGATCTTCATACTTTACGTGGGAGAGCCATGCTTCGGCACGTATGGGCCGGCTCGACTCCGCTCGACTCCGCTCGATACCACGGCCTCACAAAAAACCTTGCATTGCTTTTCGCCGCGTGAGTGAGATTACCGGAGGCCCTAACCCTTCCCTCTCCCCTATTTCCGTCCTTCCCCTCTCCTCCCTTCTAATCCCCCTCTCCCGTCTTCACGCTCTTCCCCTCTCTCCCCCTCTTCCCTTATTCCGACCTTAAACGGCGGCAACGCACTTGTGACTCTTGAGTTACAGGTGCCCATGCGCGGCGGTAGTCATTTATCATTAGGTGTCCCGTCTGCTCGTTTGCCCCCTATACCATAAAAAAAAACTAGTCAGTTCTCGATTCTTCAAATATTTGAACGCGCACCACAAACGTCTTCTAGATTGAGAGTTGTGTATAAGTTAGGTTTTCAGCTAAGCACAGGATAGATGTGACCAAAGGTCGTAAAGTACGATGATTAGTGTTTATCGTATAAGTATAAATACAATTCTCCCTATGTACATCCATACATCGATATTGTTAACTGTCATTCTTGTTAAGCGTAAGGTAAGGCCTTGACTGCTATTTTTATATTTCTGTTGCCTAAATGTCTATAGATATGGCTTAACTTGTTGGAATTTTTCTGACAGTAACTCTTTTATTTTTTTAGGATATAATACCAGAAAAGTTCGGTATAACGTTGCAGATTTTGAATAAGTTTTTTGTGCTCATATTACCTGCCGCCGTTTTACAAGTCAAGAAAGAAGAATTTAGTTTCGGTAAATATTCATATATTATGTTGCATGCATATATTCCTTTAATGTCAATAAATATTTTAGGTAACTCTAGTATTCCTGGGGTCTTTATAATATAAAAAATCTTTTCAACAAAAAATTAAACCGACGAAAAGAACTAAAAAGCAAAAAATAAATAAACCTTAAGTCTTTAGTATTGAGCTTATTTATATAAACTATCAAATTTTATATAAACTTATGTTGAGTCGGCGCCAAACAACAAACTGATTAATTATCAAAATTTTACATGTACCTACGTAGAAATGGACATGGCTCTAAATCATTTTATTATTTGGTGCCGACTCAAAATAAGTTTATATAAAATTTGATAGTTTATATAAATAAGCTCAATAGTAAAGACTTAAGGTTTATTTATTTTTTGCTTTTTAGTTCTTCTCGCCGGTTTAATTTTTTGTTAAAAAGATTTTTATTTTATGATATTTTTTCATCATCAGCTCAACTACATGAGGTGATGATTTCTAAAAGCAAATACCTGATAAAGTAATCAAAAGTAAACAGAAACACTATTCGTTCCTACAATTTTCGATTGTTTCTCTCAATTTTATCAGGATCCCATCATCAGATCCTGACCTCCTTGACATGGGACCACCCTATCTAACAAAAAAAGAATAATCAAAATCGGTTCATAAATAACGGAGTGAGGGCTGAACAGACAAAAAAAAAAAAAAAATATACGGTCGAATTGAGAACCTTTTTTCTTAGAAGTTCAGTGTTACGTACGAACGAGTATCAATTAATAGTACTTCGACATAGATGACATAAAGTTATATCCCGGATTAAAATTATGTCAGATTCTTAACATTTAATCTTAATGAATTATTGGTTTTTATTGTGTTTATCTCTTGTTATTTTTCATTGTAGTTGGAATCACAACAGTATGCTTCCTTTACTTGATAATATTTTTAAAGCTCTGGAGTTATGTCCAGACTAATCATTGGTGTCGTAATGGTTTGAAGAGAAAAAATTTGAACAATACACTAAGAAGACAGAGTTTATCTGCACCTAATTGGAGTAAGTCTTTAATAATGAATTAACCACTAAATTAATTTGCCTTATTGATAATTAAATTACTGTATAGAATATAATCTAAATAGTCATGTTAAATTTCCAGATGAACTAGTTAATGCCGAACATGATCGTAAGTGCAAAGAACTCGTATCGTTGTGTGTATCTGTTATGCTATTTCTGATCGCTTTCAGCACCTTTATTGTATAATATATGTATAATTGTATTATGTTTAGCACCTGCAATGATTCATTACCTTTATCATGTTGACACGACTAAAGGTCTAGAGATGGCACGTACCTTGACCTTAAATGTCATCTTTGTGGTTAGGTGTAACATTTTTTAATAATAATATGCAAAAAAAAATATTATAAATGGAAATTATATCGTAACAACAACCTTAAAACTAACAAATAAAATGATATTTGTGTTAAGGTTACGTGACGACCCATACTTATGTTAAACGTAATAATGTGTATTATTCTCAAAACGTAAGTTTGCTTTGGTTGCGGTTTAGTGTGTTGCATATTCATGCTTTTTCTTCTTTACGTGTTGTGGCAATCCCCACGGGACTCACCGAGAGCCACTTCCGACAGAATGACGTCATTATGCTGGATTTGAATCCATTGAAACTTGTGCCGTATTCCGTCACGGGAACCTATTTCCAAGAGTTCAGGTATATTTTAAAGAGTCCAGATATAGGGTAGACCGGAACCCACGGCAAAAAAGTCGCATCGCTGACTCGGACCTCTCGCAGGTTTCTGTTGCAAGGGAGAGTGCTGGTCTTCTTCTGTTCCCTTTTCGGCGCCTCTTGGAGTAAATCATTATTTCGCATAATCCATGTTTGCGGCTGCTGCAGTCACAAAGTTGCCCAACTCTGGCGAGCAAAGTGCCTGACCGGAATGCCAAGCGTGGGCTATTGTCCGACGCGTGGCATTCCACTAATCTCTGGAGTACTGTGTCTGCGTCAGTCTTCGCATTTGTCTCTCGGCCTATGTAATACATACAGGTAGTTCCCTAAGCAAGTTATACTCGAGCGTACCTGTGCCGGTCGGTAAGGACTTGGGTACAGCAGATTTTTACTGTAGTGCTTTAGTGTCGCCTTTTTCTGCTGGTTGAGTATGGTCACCAGATAAGCTTGGTATCGCAAAAATGACAACATTGGTGATGAAAGAGTTAAAAGGCACAGGTAACATCTTACCATCGCTTGGTCCGAGGGACCAGCCCTATAGTTTTTCCAGACAACGATTGTGACAGATCCTGCGCTCAGTCGCCCAAATCGTTTCTTCTACTTCCTCCCTTCCACAATTAAACTACATCCTGTAGTTTCTTTGGAGGCTTATTTCTACCCTAGAATATATAAATTAATTACTAATTCTGTATGTTTTGCTTATAAACTGTATCTATCGCATCCTTGTTTAAATTTATCTATAATAAATTATTAAAATTATTCGTAGACAGCTTGAGTAGGTAAACTAATGCACATAATACTTAGTTAATGTGACTAAACATCGGAATGATTGTGAACTAACCCGTTTTACCTACAGAAAGTAAAGAAGATCTATTGAACGGCACCGCAGCTGCGGCAAAACTGACAAAGTATCCCGACAACTTGAACCTCAAAGATTTGTTCTACTTTATGTTGGCTCCCACCCTGTGTTATGAGTTGAATTTCCCTCGTACTGGACGGTTAGTTATTTAAACCTTTTTTTGTTTTTTAATCCTACTTTTTCTTTACAAATGCAGTAGATTATATTATGTAGGTATCCATACAAAATAATCCGTCCTTCGGTCGGACAAAGAAGACCTCTGCTACTCCGAAGGAAGTTCCGCCACCATAAAGTTTAGAGAGAAATTACTATTTGTAAAGTGTCATGGTATGCTGGGGAGTAAGGTCGTCAAAACTGTATGGACGTGGCGTCAGGTGGCAACACGCAATTGGAGCGTTGCGAGTGTTTTCGTTATAACTGTTTCAAATCGGGCGAGCCCTGCGGTTATTTGCCATGTTGGTAGTATAAAAAATTAATATACGTACAATGTGTAAATCTACTCGTATGTGTTATCTAAAAACCCTTACCTCACTCTTACAACGGTGACGGAAACAAAAACATACGACGGCGACACGCCGGGACGACGCATCGGGTGTTCTTAGTGTGAGGGATGTGCTAGTAATGGAATTAGGAAATACATAATAGGATTTGATTTGAATCAAAACGTGTCGGGTGTCGTCGGGTTTTAATAGTATATTTTCGCTTTTATTATTACTATCCCCCTTAAAAGAATGAATAATAATAGCCCATATACAACAATTGCATAATCAATGTTCTATAGTAAGATATCAGTTTTTCTGTTTACTTTAATGGCATTATCACCTTCAGATAAGCAATCAATGGTGCTGAGACGCGACGTATGCTCGTGGCCCTTCGAATTTTCAAGTAGTATATTTTTTATATCCGTGTTACACCCTATTCTATTAATGATAACAGCTCACGTTCTCGCATTCGTTAACCGCTGACATTGTTTACTTTCATAATAGTAAAATACTTTTTCATGACTGTAACCTTTTTTACGGTCCGGTATGAATTGAATTGAATTATAAGTATATTATAACCGATACACCTGTAAACCTGGAAAGTAGGCAGAGAATCACATTTTAGAAGCTAAGTTTTTGGTCAGACGTTATGCCTATTTCCGTCTACTTTGCCATATTTTGAGAATTTATTAAAAATAAAATAATATTAAATCATTTGGTCGTCCGGAGAGTAAGAAACTATATGATCGCAAGAAAACTAATGCCACGGGACTTACGAGGCACAGCACAAGTCTCATTTTTAACGTGTTGGTGAAAATCATCCGGTTTTGTAAAATAATTTTTGCATTGGATATTGCGCTTTTCTGACGGACAGGCAATGCAAAGCTTAAACTGATGGGTCTAGAAAAGCATCAAATAGTTTCTAATATAACTAAAGATTTAACAAAATATAATAACATTTGTTCTCAAGTTGTTTTATAACGAAGAGAAAGTGTATAATATATATGTGTACTTATTACGTTTATTAAAAGGTCTGTTTCTATTTCTACAAGTTCGTTTGTTGCATCATTCACGACGTTGCGTTGATACGGCGTCACGTTCAAAGTCCAAATAACCAACGTCCATGTTTGAACTAATGCCATGATTTCTGTTTTAGAATCAGGAAGAGGTTTGTTATCAAACGATTGTTGGAGTTGATCTTTGGAGTGAATCTTGTTCTGGCATTGTTTCAACAATGGATGATACCGACCGTCACAAACTCTGTAGAGACTTTCTCCAGAATGGATCCTATCAGAATAACAGAGAGACTACTCAAGTTAGCTGTAAGTACCTACCAATTAAAATCGAGAATATAGAACCCTACCTACTTACCCTAAACTTGTGTAGTATTGCTGCGGTGAGCAAGCTTCAAGGTTGGCTGGGCTCTGGATACTGGGGAGTGGTAATTGCTTAATATCTGGTGGGCTGAATACTTATGTGCCATCTATATTTTATACATACATATACACTGAGGTACATACAAACTTAAATTAGAAGTAAATAATGCAATAACAACGTTATAATTATATGTTACGGTTAGCGTGATTACATCGAATTATTATTAAATAACGTAAAAGTAACCGGTATTAAGAATATACGTAATAAACAAACTTAAGAAGTTATAAAATATTTGAAAGCATTGACTAGCAAAAACAAATTAACATTATTTTCGCACGCACGTAGATTGTAATGGTTTTAATTATAATTATATATATTTTAATTGGTTTAATTATATATATACATATATTAATATTCGAGTTTGTAATGGCTTTTGTTACGATATGTTCATAATCTACTTTCTTTATCGTGGTAGAAACATCTGTAGGCACGATTCTAGACGCACGGTTCTGGGCACGTGTATCGCTGTACTATCTCTCTGATCTTCAACCAATCGGTCATCGCCCGTGCGGCATTGCGTGCCAAAATTTAAAATTATCTAGAGGAGTCACGTGTTTGTAACCGCTCAAGAATGCGTTGTTACCGCATCATCACGTGTATTTCGTTGTTTTACGTCATAAAATATTATAAGGGGCTGCTTATATTGGAAGTCTTAATTACACAGGCTATTTCCTTGTAGTTGCTCTAGTAACCGCGTATAAGGAAATGTCTGCTACAGAAAAACTAATCTTATTACTTTAAACGAGTAACTCTTGTATGTATGTATTTATTTATATTTCGGGTATCTCGGAAACGGCTCTAACGATTTTGATAAAATTTTGTATACAGATAAAGTTTTGCATTTTAAGTTATTGTTTATTGTATTTCCTTTAAAATCGCAATTTTACAAAAAAAAAAAAAAATTTACAATTTTACAAAAAGCTGCCGAGCTAAGCTCCCAGATATAAAATTATTATGTACCTACCGTAACTACTTATGATTAATATAGTTTTTCATGGGATGATGATGCTTTTTAAAACGCTTTTATTAGATTGGTATGTATGTAATATGTATCTATGTAACGGAATCCTTGAACGTGATTTTCACCCACTTTAAAACGACGGTTTGAATTGAAACTTCGCACACTTATTAAGGACCAATGACAATATAATATTAAAGACTAAAAAAGCAAAAATAAACAATAGTTTAAAGAACTAAAAAAACCTGCTTTTGTAACTAGCTGAACTAAAAAGTAGAAATAATTTTCTATAAGTTAAAAAAAAAATTTGTGATTAAGAAAAAAATTATTTTATCGTAATAAAGCGTTAACCTCCTTTGTTTTGTACATTAGTTACAAATATCATTTCTATGCTTTTAAAAGCCGGTGTCTGTACAATATCTTTGTCAAAAATAACTTTTTAATTACCACGCAAAAACTTAGTACCTTCTGTTTTCGGGTTTAAAACTAATATTTAGTGAAAGTTAATTTTTAATCGGTTTTAACAGAATTGTAGACCTAGCCGGATATCAGATTTAACTGTCAATTTTTCATAATTTTTTCTCCTGAAGTTTATGTGCCTATGCAAAAATTGTTTATTATTATTAGTTGTTTATTTCAGTAAACTGATAATGTATAGTAACTTTTGTGAAAAACACTAAAGTAAAAATCTTCCATCTTGGGAATGTTGGTGGGTATGAACAGCTTTTTTTAGAAACATAACATTTATAATATTTCATTGTTTAACATTTCTCACCAACTTAATATGGACGTCATCGCATATTGACGTCAATAATAATTAAACGAAATAACAATCTTAAGACCTACCTTTTTATGAATTTTCTAATGTGATCCATTAGAAAATTCATTAAGGTTACCATTAGGATTGGGCAGAGTGTTGTGGATTTAATTTCCATACGAATTTGTGTGACCAACATTTGAGAGTTCTTTGTGTCTGTGAATTATGTTCACGAATCCTAGAATTCATTCGGACATTATTGCCACAGACATTATCCTTCAATGTTGGTCGTTTTTAGGGTTCCGTACCCAAAGGGTAAAACGGGACCCTATTACTAAGACTCCGCTGTCCGTCCGTCTGTCACCAGGCTGTATCTATGAACCGTGATAGTAAGACACAGACACAGTTTTCACAGATAATGTATTTCTGTTGCCGCTATAATCAAAAATCAAAATAATTTATTTCAATTAAACCACTATGGGTATTTTTGAATTGTCAGGAGTAGTAGTCAGTCAGACTAAGTCAGTCGTGAAGCTAGTTACCTGTTCCAATTCGTAGATCCAGTGGAGAAGAACAGGCAAGAAACTCCAAGGACACTCTTTTTCAACATGTTTTTTACAAATCTCTGGTTATATTGCTTATATGCGCAAGTTAAATGTGAGGACAATGTTAATAATGATAAATGTATAACAAAAAAAACTAAAACAGAATAAAATAAATATTTAAGTGGGGTTCCCATACAACAGACATGTTTTTTTTTTTGCCGTTTTTATAGATAATCGTATGGAAACCCGGTTTTATAGAGAACTTAGATAAGTAACTCATCACTCGAAATTTCTATAAGTTATATTTTAAATTTTCAGGTACCAAACCATCTATTGTGGCTTTGTTTCTTCTACCTCAGTTTCCACTCCTTCTTAAACCTTATGGGCGAGCTTTTGCAATTCGCTGATCGTAAATTCTATGGTGACTGGTGGAACGCTAACAACATTAATGTATTTTGGAGCAGCTGGAACATGCCCGTCCATATGTGGGCTGTCAGACATGTATACAAACCTATCACAGAAAGGGGATATACTAAAGTAGTTGCTGGTATCGTTGTGTTTTTAATATCGGCATTTTTCCACGAAATTTTGGTAAGTATCCTTTTTTCTTCTTAAAAATATCGTTCCCCAGTAGAATATTACGGCTGTGTCAAGCAGGGCTGCCTACTTGAGATGATAGCAAAAACTTGTGTTGGCGTCCAAAATCTGAGCTTCAATTAAAGCGGAGTGCATTAGCAGTACTAGTCAGGAAACTGAATGATTCGACACCTAGTCGGCTTGACGACGCTGATGCGCCTGAAGATGACTTATATAGCCGATCTTCACGGTGCACAATATGGGCACGTCAGCATGCCGCCTACATAATCATAATTAATGGCAATGGATGGACAGGCCTTTAATTCATCGCGCTTAGCGTCGAGGTCAGCTTAACGCTGCTCCTCTTACGGATTTGAAGTCTCACAAAATCGCTATTCCAGACGCAGGACCATTCAGGAAACTATTAACTAATCTGTAGTAATATCGAGATGAGCGCCACTTAACTTTGTGCAATATAATTGTGCATAATATACGTAGACTAGTAGTTATTATTTCAATGACGTAAATATTCCATGAACTTGAACCCCGCTCGTTAACGCTCTGTTTTTATGATTTAATTCACGTGAGGCAGTCACCAATTGAATGACAACAACTTGTTATTCCATTACTATCTATTGAGAGCAACATAACAAGTTGCAGCACATTTGTCTAAAATAGCAATTTTGCACTTGCATAAGCGTGAAAGAGTTGTATCTTGGGTTACATTTTCTGTATACTAAGGTGATTTTGAGTTCTTCTCCAGCCACGTTCAGATGTACAGTCATTTACTTGATAAGGTTAAGCGTTACGTAAAGTAAGAAACCAGTACTAGAATGTCGGGAGTCGCAAGTCCGTCCAGACAATGAGCACTGACATACCGTCTGGGGAGAAAGCATAAGTACTGGCTCAGCACCAATCCTCAAAAAAAGCTTCTCGAGGAATGACAACCAGACCGAACTGGCAAACATTTTGATTTTGCCTTCCCAAATGTAAAATTATTGATTGCAAAATGGTTCGTGTGTTTAATAAATTGTTAGAGAGGTCTGCGACTACTGTCTACTTATTTACTGCTCGACCATGGTCCCATCCGTTAAAACCAGAATAACCACTCAAACAGTACGTATCCGACTATAGTAAAGGGAATTAACGCGATGATTATATTTAATTCTCAAATTAAAATGTTTTATTGGATAGACAACGTATTAGTTACATCCCTAGTACATTCAGGTGGAGCTTTTAGTCAGGTTGCTTCGTACTTTTGTGTTATACTAATTTTCTTTGCTTCTTAAGCGCAATTCCACGATGGACGACCGATACTGAGTTTATTAATAGATGTAGAATCTCTACTAAAAGGGACTTTTAAATTATTGCCAAAATGCGGATACATTGAGATGATATGACAAGTTTCATAATCAGTTTTGGCACCTGTTAGAGAAAGAGAAAATCACGTGCCTTGCACGAGGTATATTATGATCATACACGTGTAGGAGTAATAGATATAATTATAATTTCTAATGACACAGTAAATTATACAAATAAATTTTTTGTTTTGTTAAGACCGTGGTTTGAGTCTACGCGTTCCTGGATTTGTTAGGAGTCGTTACTGCAAATTATAGGGAATAAAATACGGAAGAGCGCGCAATCCTCACCCTTTTCTCGATTTTGGCGTCCTGGTATCAGTAATGTGTTATTTAATTAATCAATATTATAATTGTAATACTAGACATTGGCCGTGTAATATTATATATCGGCGCCCCAATACTGTGGCGGTAAGACCTAACATGGAGGATTGGCTGCTGCAACAAATACAGTTCTCATATAATCATATGAGAACTGTATTTTAAGCAGTTGTCCCTAATCAGGGACAACTGCTTAAAAATAACATTTTTACAAAGAACGTCGCTTATTATTATGCATGTTTTATTTTCTTTTTTGATAACGAAGACATGGTTTATTAAAAATAAAAACGTAAAAGTGTTTTTCAATGTCATATACAATTACTTTGTTTTTTTTTTTGTATGTTTTTTAACACTTATTATTTTAAATTACTATAACATGTTTACTTCTTACTTAACAATGGGAACAGATAAGTTGTGATTACTTGAGATAAATCTGCAATTTAAGTTATATTTAATTTTCGTGGGAACTAAAGTCGTATAAAAACCATGGAGACCATCTTCAAGGCTTAAATACATTTATCATGCAACATTTAGAGATGTTTTAAATAAACCGCATATGCCGAACATCTCAGCAGTAGTCCTGTAAAGGATACGAAGTCATTGCTTAAAAGCGCAATTTTTCAGAATTATAGCAATTAAAGTATATTAGTAGGCCCGTACTGATATTGGCAAAGCATATAAGTAGCTACTGGACAGTCGATCAATGGAAAAATGTTCTTGGTCTTGTATTACTAGAATAAAACAAGTAGGCTCTAAAATAAAACAACAAGTACATACATACGTAGGCCTTAAAATAAAGCATTAAAAAGTTCGGAATGTTTTTATGGTTTTACAGTTGGCCCTGTTAAGCTCATAAAAGAATCTTCTTCTATGAGCTTAACTTCTAAAGATCGTTCGAAAAATCCATCAACGATATTGAGCCTAAGTCACGCTTAGACATAAAAGCAATTTTTCTTTGGTACCTATCTATATTTCTCATGTTTGGGAAAAACAATAAAATTTATTTGTGTCAGAATGGGTGTTATGTTCTTTCGACCAGGCTAAGTGATTATTACGAACTAAGGTCCGACAGTTGATGTCGGACAGATGTCTTTTGATCAATGTAAGAAATTGATCAAACACAGTTTAAATTGAAAATAGCTTCTTTATATGTGTTCAAATTGATATAGGAGTAATTATTTCATGCTGAGTATGTCGCCACACGGTCATTAGGGTGGAGCGTCAAACATTTTTTTAAATTTTCAATCTTGAAATTTTTAGAACACTGTATTGCATTCAAAATAGAAACCGACCTTAACGTGCTCGCCGAGGCACGGAGGGGTCTCAATGTGTTACGAATGGTCACCCATCCTAAGACTGACCTGGCTAGTATTACTTAACTTTGTAATGTGCTAACCTACTCGGTTACCACTTAGCCACGAGCCCCTTCACCATAAATATATGCATATTAAATGAGAATAACTTTAAACTTTTCAATCTTGGTTTATACTTATTACAGGTCAGCGTTCCACTGCAAATGTTCAGGATATGGGCGTTTTTGGGTATGATGGCTCAACCACCACTGGCGGTAATATCTCGCCTTGCAGAAATAAGGCTAGGACCTCGATATGGCAACATCATGGTGTGGAGCTCTTTGATCCTCGGCCAACCCCTTGCTATAATGATGTATTATCATGATTACGCGATGTTGCATTTCAAACCAATAAGTACAGAGTAATAAAAATGCCAGATTTATAAACAAAACAAATTTGTTAATTGTGATCAAATCAAAGATTGTTTAAATAAATAAATTGCTACCTTATTGGAGTAATTGATATAGGAGTAATTACTCCATTCACAAATCTAACCACAATTGTTATAAGGATAAAATAGTTTATAAAATATATTTTTTAAGTTGTGCAATTATTTGCAAAAAATCATGAAAGTTCAATTATAATAAGAGTCAATTGAAATTCATTAATTATGTATAGTTTAAGTGGTGGGTGCGCTTAGGTGTAGGTTATGGGAATAACAAGTGGTTGTCGAAGGTTTATAACTACAATTGGCCAATAATTTAAAAGCATTTTACTAAAGACTGATTACGTTGCATAAACGTAAGTTGTGATATGAAATCCATGGCTCCCAATAACAAAGTAATATTGTATTATTTGTGTTTTTATATTTTTTATGTACAAATTATTGCATTATATCGAAATGATATACATGTAAATGTTAGCATTCAATAAACTTAAACTTTTTTTATTGAATGTTATTGAATTTATTATTTGTTAATAATATTTTATGCTAGAGATGCTATAAACTTTATATTTATACTTATTTGATTGTATAATGAATTTTTATGAAATGTTTACATTAAAAAATAGAAGAATATATTGTAGTTAAAGATAATAACTCGTTTGAAAGTATTCAATGTGTATAAATAAGACGTAAGGGAAATTGAATTCGATTAAGGACAGTAAGCAAGGGAAGAAATATTCTTCAAAATTTAAGTTCGTTCTCCGACCATAGACCACCGTGATCAGTAAATTCCATTTCTACATAGTCTACACAAGTGTTATACAAGTAACAAAGATAGTTGCAAATCAATAAGACAAAAGCACCATTGTAATAACTAGGAAGGCTAATTTTGTGTTATTCGACCGGTCACGTTGGTCACAAGCTAAACGGACCGAGCTCACCTCTCTTCTGTAGGTAAACGCTGGACACGTCGCTATAGCTGTAATTTGTACGTTTCAAGACTTCTGTCCTGGTGACACATGAAGACAAGTTAGATCTGGTGGTCGGAAAAATTTTGTAGTAGTTTTATCAATAGATAATGTTTTTGCTTATACATTTTTATACTCCAACTACTTACCAATATTATTCAACTTACTACTTATGCCATTGGCGGAAGGAAGGCTTCTATGGTAGTCTGATTCGTTTGAGATGTGTGCTTGTTTTCATTCCCCCTTTCTGTAGTGAATGTTTTAAATCAGTCCAGTCGCAGTGTCCCGTTACGTGTTATTTATGTTATGAGAGGCGAAAAGTTATTTACAAGTTCTTTACTATTATTAGGTATATAAAAAAAAGGTTTTCTACTTTTGTATTTATAAAATAAATATATTTGAACTACATCCTGTGTTTTGTTTATAAAACCAATTCACACTTCCTTCAAATCAATGGTAACGATAAACATAAAGTAGGTCACATTTCTTACTGTTAAGTGACAGAAACGAGACTATTTCGGGGGATTAAAATAATACCTATATAAGAAATACACTCGAGCAGTGCGGGTTTCGCCGTCTGCGAATTCTAAATGGTGTAGGTACACTGTAATCCTGAATACTGGTAATCAGGACTAAGAATATCTCTGTAGAAAATCAGCAGAAATGGGATCCATAAAATAGTGTTTTACAAACACCTCTTTCTAAGACGAGTATATTTAACTATTCGTTTAGTTAATGTTTTTTCTTAAATTAATTATAGAACAAAAATCATCTTAGTGTATTAAAAAGCTGCTATCAATGACATCTACATAATTTAAGCGTAAAGCACCCCGGTCATAATATGTAATTTATGGCTTGCACCGCAAGAGGGCGCTAAATCACATTTAAATCACAGTTTGAATCAAATTTAATAGACGAAATGTATGTGCAAGTGAGATACCTAGTCTAATACAAAACCTAAGTGTGAGAAAGAGTTAAAGAGACAGACAATCCGGACCTAGAAACCGGTTTAAAAAAAAATTGTCTCCAAATAGACTCATGTCAAAATAGTATTGCGTTTTAATTTTGGTGTTTTCATAGTTATCTTTATATATTTAAGGGAAAAACAATAATGGCCTCGTGTTCTGTGTTAGACTGTGGTGTAACATATAGCAACAATCCAAATAAAGTAAAATTTCACAGGTAAATACGGATAGTTCAATGCTACTTTCAATATTTATTTTTATAGAAAATATATATTAATGTTAAATTGCGACGGTAGTCACTTACCATCAGGTGACCCGTCTGCTCGTTTGCCCCCTATAATATAAAAAATAAATAAATATAATATACAAAATTATTTAGTGTTGCATATCTAGCAAGCACTCTATTTTTGAGATATTATGATATTTAATAAAAAAAGTTTGATATAAAAAATATACGTGAATATAACCGCTTTTGGCACAAGGATTGACTTAAAGCAAAACACAATCGATACATCGATATTTTGTATGTTGTAAAAAAACGTAGCTGCGTTCATTTTACAACTTTATTGTTTTTTGACCGACTTAAAAAAAGAGGATGTTCTCAGATTGTCGGATGTTTTTGTTTTAATATGTCATCCTGTTACTCAAAGATGGCTGGACCGATTTGTAAATATTTTTTTGTTTGAAAGCGTATCCTAGTTTGTCCCATTGTCATCTGGTCAGGATCTGATGATGGTGTGGAGCAACGGGTATATCATGTCCCTCCAACACAAAGGGAAGATCCTCCGACCAGGCGAGGTGGCCATGCCTGGCGGGCCGCGGCCCAACGGTTGATGTTGGGAAGTTGTATATATACTAATCGGCGCGAGAACTCTCATAGCGCGGTGCAGGATTAGTAGGTTGTAGATGTTTCTTGTTGCTGTATGTGGAAGTCGCCACATCACTCCCCTCCAAGACCGGAGGTCGATATCTTGATGAGTCAGCTGTCTATGCTCTATTAAGGAGCGTGCCAGGGCCAGTAGTGAGTTGTTCCGGTGAGTCGGAACTGAGTGCCGCAAGTTCCAGTGAGTCGGAACTGTATTCCGCTAGTTCCAGTGAGTCGGAACTGAATGCCGCTAGTCCCAGTGAGTCGGGGCTGAAGTCCGCTGGTCCCAGTGAGTCGGGGCCGCGTGCGGTGCTGCGGTGAAGTCCCCAGTGAGCCGGGGCGGTTGCTTCGTAGTGGCTGGCTGCTGCGTAGACGGGAGAGAGATGCTCTTCTTACGTGGACCGTAGGTGCAGTGTGCTGTGCCTAGACGCTGATGAAGCCGTAGGGGTAACCAGGCTGGAGCGGATGCTGCAGGCGTGTGGTATCCCTGTTGAGCCCGAGGATGCTGGCTGGCTGAGACTTGATTACCGCTCATTGCTGTAGGAGTGTAAACGCCATATGGTGGCGATGATGATGCTGCTGATCTGGTCCATGAAGGCTGCTTCCAATCACGTCGGGGTCCCCACTGTGGAGGAACGGGTGTCATGTTCCTCCAACACAAAGGGAGGATCCTCCGACCAGGCGAGGTGATCATGCCTCGCGGGCCGCGGGCCAACGGTTGACGTTGGAAAGTTGTATATATACTAATCGGCGCGAGAACCCTCATAGCGCATTGCAAGATTAGTAGGTTGTAGATGTTTCTTGTTGCTGTATGTGGAAGTCGCCACAATGGGATCTTGGAGAAATCGAAGAAACTCTTTACAGGAAGGAGGGAACACTTATAGCAATTTCAGTATTTTTGTAAGAAGTGAGTGACTTGACACATCTCACACAGCCATCTGATTTCAAACTACGCAGAGCCTGTACCATAGATTATACACTAATGCCTGTACTATGGCAAGCAGAATACAGATAAACATAATTAGATATATACACAGTTCAGCTGGTAGTAGTAGCAGCTAAGTAGTTTCAGTTTCGCGAAAAAATTAATAAACGTTCAGCGCCGTCAAGACCAACTGATTGCATAAAATGTTTAAATGTTGTTTGATTGATTACATTGTATTTTTTGGCCGCTGAAGACCAGGCGACTTACTTCAGCAACTAATCTGTTCCAAATCCTTGTTAATTAAATGAAGGGCTTCAGATAACTTCTCCAATCGTGCATGAGAGTATATATGTAGATCATCAGCATAGAGGTGATAGGAAGAAAGAAGCTAATTTGAGATAAAGTTGATAAAGATTGTGAAGAGTAAAGGCGAGAAAACCTATATATTAGTTTTTAATGTTTAACTTTAATTACCGTAATACCTCTTTGTAAACGACGTTTACGATGTTCCGTTTTAGGGCTAAAATTACCACACCGGAGCACAACGCCATCTATCGAACGTATGTAAACTTATTTATTATATTTTTCCTTAACATTGTACATATTATGAGAAGCTGGAATATTGAATTTCATGCTTCTTCCTTGTATCCTCTTAGGGGTAAAATTAAAAAAAACCGCCGATGTACATTTACTGGTCTAATGGCCTGTATGTTTAGTGGTTAGGGGGCCTGACGGCTTGGAAACTTGGGTATCCTTATCGACGGTGACTTATCCTGGGCTCCGCAGATATAATAATAATTCGCCGAATATTTGCATCTGCAGGACCCTTAGAACGTTTACGGAACTTTCTTCCAACCGCTACTAAAACTGCACTTGTTAACTCCTTTCCACTTCTAATTCTCGACTATGCAGATGGCAGATATCTCGATCTCATCGAGAACCAACTAGACAAACTTGAGCGACTTCAAACCTTATGCATTAGATTTATATTTGGATTGCGTAAATACGACCAAATTTCAGAATTTCTTAAACAATTCAGGCCTTTTCCTTTTATACAATGTAATGTTCAACTTTCGCTACCACCCTATCTCAAAGAACGATTCGAGTTTGTTCATTGTACACATTCGCGATCTCTATAGTCATCAGAAAACCTACAACTGAAAATGCCTGCACATTCTACTACGTTCTTTGATAAATCCTTTACGGTAACTGTGATCCGTCTGTCTGCCTGAGTCTGATTTCCACAGGTCAAGGCAATTACACTTGGTCGTTAGCTCGTATTCGGGTGCACGAAAGACGTTACTCGAATTCGGGCACCTGATGCATTAATTACATTGTTTTACTCGAATTCGGTCACTGGAATACGGGCAAACGACGAAGTTATCTCTCTGTTTGAATAAATCTCGAACCCACACTTTTCGATTCTTTTTTATTCTGCGAGCCAATTCTATCAATAAAATATCACAAACAACGGAAGGAAAACGGCATCGGGTATTTTGATTCGGGTAACCAAAACGAAAGCTAGACTAGATTGTGCGAAGACGGGCGTACTCGACTCCGTTCAAAGCCTAAGTACCTTTAAAGCATGATTGAAAGTACATTACCTAACATTATACGTAAGCTCTGCCGCGTTATGCTGTAATCTCGTTATTAACTCCGCTCATTTGCTTTAGTTATTACTTATTTCCATATTGTTACGAGCCTTGGTTCGTTCAGTCCGCCTGGAGACATGACCGGGCCACTTTCAGTTCAGCATACTGGTGTCTGTTATTAATTAGATATTATAAGGCTTTCTATATACGTGTTTGCCATCTCCGATTAAAAAAAAAAAGACGTGTGGCACTCGGAGACTGCCGCGGTAAAGCTATTACATAGCATTTTTTATCAACTTATGCAATTATAATTATTTATTTATTTTATTTATGCAGTATTTTTTTCCTTTGATATTAATTCAAGTTACACTTTTTGAGCGTGGTGACCGATAAGAAAACAATTTTTTTTCTTTTATTAAATAAATGAGAAGTTAATATTGTTCAAAATATTTTTATTATCTATATATATATAAGAAAAGTCGTGTTAGTTACACTATTGATGACAGGTATGAGCACGGAGCAGATACAAAGAGGAGGTGTTGTAATTAGATTTCCCTATGAAACAACGCGTGACAATTTGCGGGGTGAGGGGGTGTTAAGCTCCGCCCATTTAACTTTTTTCTTTCTACCAAACAATAGTAAAACTACTCGCATCGTACCGTAGGGACCGTACTCAGAATTTACTTACCAGGTAGTAGCTTTTTCAAGATTAATTTTTAAACCATCTTGATACAAAAGCGAAAGTTTGTGAGTTCTTTCTTTCTCCTAGCCTTGACCTTATTCCACAGCTGGACGGATTTGGATAAAATTTGGTATACAGATAGATTGCGACCTGGCTTAACATTCGGGCATTGGGCATTGCTAGTGTGAGAATAAAAAAGTTTGTGGTAAATCACGAATGATGATTCAAATTTGTTCACTTAATTATTCTTATCTTATCTTTATTCGTATCTGTACCGCAGCTGCAGTTTATTTTGTAAATCTAACTTAATGAGCTTAAAATACCTTTTAAATCATTAGCCTAAGTACAATTTATTTCATTTTAATATTTAAAGGACTTTCAATTCAAGATAAATACTCGTATAGTCGTAGGTTGCTAGGTAAAATAATTGGGTTCTAATTATAGCCCTGTCTTTTTGTTCTGTTTATAAATGTTCTTCTAGTTGAAGATAGATGACAGTCTATTCAAAAAATGATTACAAAAAATATAAAAATAATACTTTGACGGCTAAAAATTCTTTAGGACTGGATGTAGAACACATTTTAGTATCTTCGTATGATTTATTTTACTAATACTTAGGCTCTACGTACCTTTGTTTTTTAAGTTCCCATTACACAAAGTTTTGCCATCTAGTGACGAATAGATTTAATTATATTTCAAAAAACGCTCCCGAGATTTTTCTAGAACTATTTTAATAAATAAAATAAAAAACTATAAGCCACGCTCACTGTGATGGCGCAGTCACGCGATACAACCAATGCCACCTAGAGGCGAGTTGCTGAACTAAAGAGACAAGCGTGATATTTCAAAAGTCATTAAAAGTTCTGCTATTCATGGATAGATGGCAAAACTAACAAGTATCACCGTTGTGCCGGTCGGAGTGGGGAGCATGAGGTTTTTTCGTTACGGAATTTCTGGATTCGGTCCCCGCGCTCAAGGCCCGCGATAGAAGCTATGCAATAGCTTAAAAAAAAACATCCAACAGAAAAGTCATGTTGTCAATAAATATGAAATACAGCTGAACGAAAGATAGCCATAGCTTTAATGTTTTTTTTACCAATTGCTAATTTATATATTGCTAATTTATATAACATTACCTTCTTCTAAGATTCGTTCACGATATGAACTTCCTATTCTGTGATATGAACCATCAACAAACACACAACAAAGGGTTCGTTGTTAGCAAACTAACCTCGTATGTCAATCTTTTATGTACATTGTATTTCTCATACTCAGTAGCGACCCGGCCGAGCTTCGCCAGGACAAAGTTTGTGATTTTTTTTAGAATCTGTTCGTCGTTTAAAAGAGTAATTCCGAGGCCCGAGCATACAGAATACATACACTTATACTTCATTTTATACTATGTGGAATAATATTAAGCTTTCTTTTGCATTTATAGATTGACTTATAGAATAGTTTCCTAGTGCGTAGGTACGAAGCGACTAACTCGTGCATGTGCAGCAGTTAACAAACTCTTATCAGATCGCCTTGAACTTCAGTTAGTGTTGATATCTCCCTAATCTAAACACGAGTCACTTTCATGACGATGCAACCTTGTTTAGAAGATTAATTGATTTCTAGAAATAGAAATATGTGTTACTAACTTGATAAAACATAACATACCTAGTTTGAAATGCAATAATGTTTAGAGCTATTTAATTGGAATTAATTGAACAATTATTATGGTCTAAAATTCATTTAAAAAAAAAATTGTGGTGAAAAGCAGCCACCGGACTCGTGCTCTTTCACGCGCCTATTCTAATTCTAATCTATGTCAGTTCAATAGATTTTTACGAATGAAGAATCTTCTATGATTTAAAGTAAACATATAGTAAAAGTAAAAGCTTTTAGACAGTAAAAGAAAACATTTTTATAGCCTGATAATTAATTTATGTAAAGGCTTCTTTCGGTCTTGCAAAAGGTAACCAATATAATATACATTAAATAAAGTACTAACATTAGTATGCATGAAAGTAATGACATTGATTTCGTTATTATTGTTAGAATTTGCTGTTTGAATGGACGGTACTGACGAGGGACACAGCGGAATTGAATTACGTACAGTCATTGAAAATGAAATACCAGTAGCTAGGTCTCGAGTTTGATTATGGGAAATATTTTATTATAACCCATAATTCTCAAATAGAAACTTAGGAATATAATTTTTGAAAAGCTTCAAAACTTAGGGAATATAATTGTTCTATCAGTGTTTAAATGGAAAGATAAGTTTTTGTTATAAGTAGGTACTTATTACACTATGTGTATGTCCACCTTTAATATTTATGTACCTTAGGGCGAGAACACAATATGCAGACTTTGTCAAGAGGCAGAAGAGACTGCAATGTATATTCTATGCTCTTGTGGTCCACTATTGCGGCACTGAAGTATTAACCTAGGGTTGCACATCATGCAACCGCAGGAAATACAAACAATCACTGCGGATCTGGAGGTTTCTCGAAGCCATAAGTCTGAGCAGTGAACTGTAAAGCAAAAGTGCGCTACAAAAGACCAGGTTAACCTGTAATCACAGCTTGGTATAAACACCTATATTTGAAGATCCATTTGACTTTATTGAATTTTTTTGGATTTATGATTTTAAGATTCTTGCAATAACGTTTGCAAATGCGACCCATCCCAGTACCCTACCATCGCGAACCCACTACTGAAACAGTAGTTTAAATATATGGGTTAATGAGATTGCTAGTAAAGTATGATTTACGTTACGACAATAGTAGTCTTTTAGAAAAAAAAAACTAAAAATATTTTCTCATGTTCAAAGATTGATTAGGCGGCCAGAAAGTTTTTGTGGATCAAGAGAAATATTTTATTATCTATCTTGACGTATGTCTAGTTATACAATCTGTTAATAAAAAATCCAACCAAACTCCCTATCTACTTTACTGTATTGTATTTTTTGAAATATGAGATAATACAAAACATAGCGTAAATAAATCAAATTGTTACCTAAAATGTAAGATTTCTTACAGTATTTTTTTCACTTGAACTTCAAAAAACGCAGGAGGTACTATATTCGGCTGTATGCATTAAAGTGATAACTTCTTATGGGAGGGTAAACCACTTTGTTACGTAACGCGTTACGGTGCCAGTCTGTCTGATGTTTAAGTTATCACTTCTGTCGGGCGTCCCGAGACGCACACATTTTTTTTGTTTGAAGGGGTATCCACCCCAGGTGGTCCCATTGTCACCAATTCCGGATCTGATGATTGTATTTGAGGAAAAACCCTATTTGAGGGTAAACCCTCCGAAATTAAGCACAAATAATGTGTGTTTGTTGATTTTTCTTGAAATTAAGCAACATTGACGTTTAAATTTATGAACGTTATTGTTATTAAACGACAAAAAAGAAGGAGGTTCTACGTTCGGCTGTTTTGAGAGTTCTGTTCCTCAATAGGAAAAAAAGGACTGTTAAAAGATCACTTTGTTGTCCGTCTGTCTGTCTGTCGGTCAAGACCCTTTTTCTTAGGAACCCGTGGACGCATCAAGTTGAAATTAATACCAAATACAGTCCCTTGAAGCTGTAAACCATACTGTAAAAAACCGATAGGATACTTCCCATTGGCCTAGAATCCGGAAGTCGTTTATTTAGTTGTTATATCTGTCTGTCCGTGTGTCTGTCAAGACCATTTTCTTTAGGAAGTTGTGGATCAGCAAGTTGAAATTATCAAATACTTATGTCAGCGGTCCCTTGCAGGCAGCTGTAACAATCAAACTTCTAAATCAACACAATCAAACCATACGGCCATTAAGCCTTAGATTTTAACAAATATAATAAATCATAACCTATAGGGTACTTCCCATTGACCTACAATCATGAAATTTGGTAAGAAGCAAGGTCTGACATCACAAATAAAGGATAATGGATGGATGTTATAAGGATGTTATATCACATAATAAAAATAGTGTTTGTGATTACAAACATATTTTGCGGTTGGAAAGTTGAGCTTGTCGTACATCGATGTAGGAGAGTATTTTTAGAACCGCAAAGTAAAGTTGTCTTTCGGAAAAGACGGGCAAAAATCTTACAAAATTGATTTCCGAGATGGACGTATTTATCTACATACATGTTTGCTTGCTTACGAACCCTCGGTGCGCGAGTCAGACTCGCACTTCTCTGGTTTTTTTTTTTATAACTTATTCAATCAAGTGCAGCAAGTAGCTAGACAAACTAAAAATCTTACCACCTCATCTCAATAAAGTGCCGGGCTTATTAAACTAAAGTTAATACAATCTAACAAACTGCAGTTCGGTTATTTGCATTACAGTAAATAAATGTTCTAAATACCGTATATACCTACTGAGTAGGTACGTACGTACCTTAAACTAGAAATGGAAAAATAATCAAAGTTAAACCGACTTCCAAACGCACTAAGAAAGGACACTGAAAAAATCACCGATTTCAAACTTAATTGAAAAGACTACATACATGTGACACTTTTAAAATAATAGGTACCATTATAAAGCAACTAAGTACCATTACAAAGCTTGGCACCGACTTTAAACTATGCTGTTTAAAGTCGGTGCCAAGCTAAATAGGTACTTGATAGATAGCCTAGGTACGCAATTGGAAATAGGTTAAAATTTACTTACAAGATTTGTTAAGATGACTAGTGAACGTAAACGTGTTGTGCTTTACCTTCTTAATGTAGTGCCCTACCTCATTAGGTGACACAATGTTAGTTTAATTAAAGTAGACGATTATTGTTATTAAACGATTGGATAAGTATTTGAACAAGTTATGATATAGTGATTTCAGGTTCAATCGTTGTAAGTATGCTCATAATAGTAAGTGTGAAGGTTAAGTAGTGCAGTTTTTCCACCAAGTAAAGACGTATTCAAGCTCATACAGAAAACTTATTATAGCGTAAGCAGTTGAATAACGAATGTAATGCCTAATATGAAAACCTTATACATTATCGGCTGCATGCATACTTACTAGAACAAAATCTTAGTTCATACTCGTACCAGGAGGATCTGTCAGTTACACTAAAGGACATTTTTGTAAATTCTAACCTGGAGTCAAGGTTATGAAATTGTTAGGCAATGGCCTCATATTATCATATCATGAATCAAAATCTCTCTTTCATGAATCAAAATTTAAAACCTTTGTAGTATAGTGGAAGCGGATCGACGTACTCGTGAGTAGGCCGAGGGCGGCGAGGGCGAAGAATCAATTGATGAAGAGGCGCCGATAGTGCGCAAACGTGTCTCGCCTCTGGGAGCTTGCCTCTCACCGGCGCGCTACCAATTGTTATCACCTCTTCCTGTTGTGGTAGCCCGATAACAATACGGGTAGCTACTAACACTGTTTAAACCACTGGTTTGAACACAGAATTTAATTTTGTTAAATTCAACAATTGCTTAACACTTAACCTTAAAAACGATATACGGTACGATACGATATTTTTGGTACCAACTTTATAACTTTCGCGTTCCATGATATAATTATGTATTTATGTGTATTATATATATATATTAATATGTATAATTTGTTTGTGTAGTTTCCTTTTTTTTCGTGTACAATAAAGAGTATTTATTATTATTATTATGTTTAAACTAAATATAAAATTATAATAAACTAACAGCTTTTAATAAAACACTAAAGGTTATATAATTACCAGTTTAATGGGTTGTTTGTCTTGAACAAAATAATTGATGTACGCAGTTTCGAAGTGGGCAATTAACAAAGCTAGGCCAAACAGAAGTGGGATACGTGTTCGTTGGGTTAATCATGTAATAACATTTGCGGCAGTGCGAGAGGCGGTCGGGAAGCGCGCTAACAATGTTGACCCTGGTGAGCAAACACTGGCGGCTGCGTCAGCCCACGGTACGGCGCACCCGCGCGCCGCAACATTACCGCAACCCTTTAATATTATCTCTATACAATACTATGTATTATATCTTATCTAAATTCATACTGCGTTTATCTTTCCCTTAATAAACAGATTAATCTTTTAAGTAATCGCGATTAGTTGCAGTACACAATCTTGGTGCAAGAACTATTCGTGAAGAACCGCTGCTAAGTCCCTAAGCTCTAAACAGATATCGAGTATTTATTTATATGTACCACTAAGGGTGCAAACAAGTATACAGTGATGGTTAGGTGATAAGTTAGGACTCTAAAATACGTTTAAAAAATAACTTCTTGAAGCGCTATCGCATTCTTCTTAGTTTCTAACTATTAAAGAATCCTCTCTTTCACTGCTGCATTGTATAGATTTATAAGGAGCACATAAGATTTCTGCTTGAATTCTGGCCACCTTACTTGTCAAGCACCTTAAGATCTCAGTTAGTACTGCTGGCGTAATGCCATTAGTTTCTTGCTGGTGAGGGTTATTAGAGCTCTTCGGGAGGGAAGGATCAGATTGATAACGCGTAAGGTACAACACTGGCTTTCCGAATATTTAAAGACACTGGGAACTGATTACCACAATTTAAATTGGTTGACATACATTTGAACCTACGCCCCGCGGTTTCACCCGCGTAAGTCGCGGTGCTGTGGGAATATCGGGATAAAAAATAGCTTGTGTTAATCCAGTTCTCCAGCTTTATACATACCAAGTTTCATCTCAATCGGGTCAGTAGTTTTTGCGTGAAAGAGTAACAAACATTCATACATCCATATGTCCTCACAAACTTTCATGTTTTATAATATTAGTAGTATAAGCAAAGTAAATACGAAAGAGGTCAAACAGGTTTACGTTACAGTTGGCAATACAAAATAAGATACCTAGTACTTATCTTAAGAATGCAAAATGATTAATTGCTTGGATAAAACTATAAAGTAGATTGATAACAGAAAGGGCTAGGAAGCACACGTGATGACTAGTAATCGTATTAATGATTGTTAATGTCTATACAGGTAGATACATTAACTTTCTCTGAAATCGTGGGTTCAAGTCCCGGAGCGAAGGCATTGAATTCTATCGGGTTCCTTGGCTAAGATCTACTCAGTTGAAGGGCCAGGGTTAGCAATTGTGTCCGATAGGGTTAGAAATATGCCAAAAGTATCCATTACCTGGAATCCGACATAAGCTGGCAAGATAGAGAACTGTTGGTGTAATATACTTCTGTAAACCTCTTCGGGAAAAAGGCGTGATGCTTAGGTATAGGTATTGGGCTCAAAACACAAGTGCCTATTCTACAATCTTTAAATGTACAATTGTATATTCAGAGCTTCAATGTAATTTAATAATCAAAACAAATACATGAGACGTCGGTAAACACGTAACTCAGTATTGTGTAATTATAAATAAGCATATAAACGAATAATTTGAATACAAATCACAGTCAGTTGTTCTACAATAACAGGCATCGTTTCAATTATTAAGGGATAATAAGGAAGGGTTGCGGAGTGGCAGGTCACGCTCTCTAGGTGATTAAATGTAATTCGCGATTATGCTGAACGTCTGACCCCTTGCGGTCGGCGACGCGTGAAATCACTTTGTTGTTCGGTTAGCCTCCTCACTGCCGCACGCCACCTCGGTCTTGTAACTTGTATAACTTTAATCAAACCAATACTTTAGTGTTAATAGATTTAGTAAGAAGCCGTTACTGTGTACGGATAGAGTATTTTAGTAGACAGTAGTTATCTTTAAGGTGATTTAATTAAGACACTTTTGGTTTTGGTAAATTACAAATTATGAAGGTATCGCTTTATACAAGAAGATTTATTTTAAAAAGAAATAAATTGATTTGTACACACACATATATATTTTAGTATCATATTTTATGAACCGACGAAGAAAAAGGAGGTTCTCAATTCGGCCGTATAATATTATTATTATTTTTTTTTTGTATGTATGTTCAGCCCTCACTCCGTTATTTATTATTTAACGATTTTGATTATTCTTTTTTGTTAGATAGGGTATACCTCAAGGGTGATCCTATGTCAAGGAAGTCAGGATCTGATGATGGGATCCTGATAAAATTGAGAGAAATCCTCGAAAATTATATATATATATATCATGTAGCTGAGCTGATGATGAAAAAAAATCATAAAATAAATATCTTTATCATACAGGTTATGATAAAATTGAAATTCGGTGTCGCAGTGCACTACAAGACACCCTCTCCCAATCTGCTTCCAAAATCTGGACACATCTCAACAACCTTCTTAAAGTCTACTTCGGATCACTTAGTAACTCAAAACTAGATAAACATTTATTTATTGATAGACCTTTGATAATGGTCACAATACAGTCAATACTCTTTCTCGCGACTTGGCTAGCTTAAAAGTTACTTTTTTATTCCTCGGGAACAATAAGGTTTTTCTGGATGAAATGTAGGGTAGTGGACGTGGAGTGTAGGAAGTGCTGAATCATCATGCTGCATGAAGGACCTATTGAGAGTCTATCATGCAGCATGATAATTCGATATATAATCATTTTATTCAGTCTATATAGAAAGTACAGTGAATGAAAAATAAAAACTTCTGCGCTGGTATGGAAATGTCTTTGTCAAAGGCAGATTTATAAATAAATAATTTTATAAAATAGTTTGCATGTCATTCGCATCAATCAATACAATTGAACGGTCATGCATGCATGACAGCATATTTTATGATGATCAGTTGAGTAGTTCAGGCATGAAAACGTTAATAAATAAACTTACTTATTTATAATATTCGTTAGGTTTAGGAGGTCACAAATAGACAAGTTAAGCTAAAAAACGAACAAAGGTTTGTATTGTATTCCTCGTGTACATGTACCAAAGTAGGTTGGTGTAGAATGCCTGCTAATATGTCTTAAATATCCCACAAACAATGTAATAATCTGGTCTACTCTAATAAATACAGTAAAAAAACACAACAAGATCTTTTCAAAAACGATACTACAAGTTAAAAAGGAAATAAAAGACGGGATGTTCTATTCCAGTTTGCTGTATGCTCGTTTGAATCCCTAGTTAGTGGTTTAAAAAATAAGTGATCGCCTCGAGTAGCACACTCCATACATATAAGTGTTGCACGTTATGTTCTTCGTCTGCTAGAGAAAAAGGCAAAGTCATTTATTATTGATATAACAAAATAATTATAATGTTTAACAGGAAGTATGTATGTTTTATAACAATATTGTATTGACAGTAACGCAGGAACAGTTTAGGGCAGGTGCTACGAAATATTAGTTTTCGTAGCGAAGGTCATTTTACGTGCGAAATACAGCATGGCTTGACTACACTAGTTAAAGCTGTAGTGTGTAAGTGTATTTTATCGTAATCTAAATAAATATACAGTTACTTACTCATACGTGGTATCAACATTGCTACTTAAGTATACAATACCTACTCAAGTATACGTATATTTCGTAATGTATGTCATGTTATTATTATATTATGTTATGATATTACTCTAGTGTTAGCGAACTTATGTTAGTGAAAATAAAGGCTGTACGTGTATGCGCGCGTCGCGGTACTTCATTGGGTCGGAGGGCGGAGTTTCGCGCCGCCCTGTGCCGCGGCGGCAGTACGCTCCAGGCCGGCGTGCGCCCCGCACGGCCCCATGGTGGAACACGCGCAAGTTGACTGCTCTCAGGCGAGCGCCATGCAGACTCTGCCTCCGCAGCCGCACCGCGAAGCCGACGAGGACCAACTCGCTGACGAGTACGTCCAGAACTTTGAACTTGACCACCTTGAGGACCACAATGTTGTAAAACGTGAACCTTTGCGAAGTGGTTGGCAAGAGATGGCTGAACCCCCACCCGCTTGTGCCCGTGCATGTCGTCCGTGGCCGGACGCGGGACCGTATCCGCAACCACACGTTGCTGTAGCAGTTGACCCCAGCACACCACCAGAGACTCCACCTGGCACCGTCGGGCGAAGTCCCTGTAGGGCCGCGTTAGTTGAAGATGTTTTGTGGCTACCTCACATGCGAGAACCTCTCGATATGCGCACAGTCCCTTGTGGTAGTTTTGAAGAATGGGACCGACGAGAGTGGCGCGAACAGGATCACCACATGCAACAGGTCGCGCTGCGCCCAGCTAGCTCCTGTTCGGCGATGTCACCAAGAACAGGACCACACGCTTATCAACCTTCCTCCTGTGGTGATGATCTAATAAGTGACGATTTGCTCATGACGCTGAGTGTTCGTGAACTAAACAAACGTTTGCACGGGTTTCCGAGAGAAGATGTAACGCGACTGAAACAGAAACGGCGAACGCTGAAAAATCGTGGCTACGCCCAAAATTGTCGCAGTAAACGATTGCAACAGAGGCAGGAGCTAGAGTTGACAAACCGGTCGCTACAGGACGAGCTGCATGTACTGCAGCTGCAGGTAGCGCGCGTGACGCACGAGCGTGACATGCTGAAGCAGCGGTTGGCGCTAGTGGGGCGCGACCACGCGGTACCACAGCACGCACCTCCCACGCCGCACTCTTCACCAGAATTTTTCTCTGAACTGTGACGGCAGGGCGCGGCGCCGCGGGCCGGCGCCTCCGCCGCCGCCTCGTCCTCATGCGCCTGGCAGCGCTATTGACGTGTCGGCGCCCGGCGGACTTTTTGCACGATCACGTGCTCCGCGTTGCCGAGACACTCGTGCTTTTGTTAAGTTTGAAATGTAATTATATCATCAGTTCCAGTTTTATAGTTTTTTTATTAAGGTGGAACAATGTAGCCCTCTCGATCCGTCGGGAACGGCTTTCAACACCGTGTTAAATATATGGTTGTGTCGTAAGATATGCATAGCTTCGTTAAACTAAACGTATTATTAAAATTAAAATTTATACATAAGTTAAAATGAGTCAAGACAACTGATTAATCAAATAATTGTAAATAGATACATAAATGACGAATATTATCTTGTGTTTTCATAATAAAATATTCCGGAAAATATTCTTTTATTTATCTATTGACACAATTATAAACACATATTTTCAGGATACCCAACCTGGTATAATGTACATAAACAAAGTTGGTGCTTACTTTATCTTGTATCGGACATTTATCATAATATAATAATATAGTGATTTTATACATATCAATGACTTTTTCTCTGATAAACTTGATCATCCTTTGCTCATTGGCCGTTAACATAGGTCGAACTTAATGAAACAATGTTTTTTCACAGAGTCACATGCACGTTTACTATTAAAATAATTATTGTAAAATGTATATTATGTCGTTGGTGTGCAATAAAGATTATTCTATTCTACTCTATATCAGAACTGTGCTGTATATTGTAATAACTTTTTCGATAGAAAGTTTAACCGTAATTCCAGCATTCCAAATTCAGTTTAATAGTCTTAGGTTTCTCATAAGATAATTTTGAAATTCATTTTTTCGGATTATAAAGTCAAAACACTTCATCTAATACAGATAAGCAGGTAAATTCCTAGTTTCTAATACCTTTTTTAATAATCTGACAAACAAGGTTATCATCCAATGGCCGCTTGCGACACCAGAGAAGCTGGTTATGCGTTGCCAACATGTGATTTAAAATGCCATTGCTTGATTGTGTTCGATTAAAACCTTAATTATTAAATTGCCAAATGATTTCCCAAAGCCAATGTAGTTGATGTTTTTGATTTTTGCTTCACATAAAGTATAAAATCTGGTTCGTATGATATAACAGTTGTCTTAAAAGTTCGTCTTTTTAGGGTTCCCTACGTCAGAACGAAAAAACGCAACCGTTATAGTATAACTTGTACGTCTGTTACAGCCAATTTGCTCCAAATCTGCAAGACCGATTAAGTTGAAATTTGGTACACATTTAAATTCCCATAAACCAAACTTAGACGTGTAACCTAAATTTTGGGATATAAAGGTCACTTTTGAGGGCCATATGAGAAAATAGAAATAAAAAAAAATGCAATCTGTACCGTGTGACATATCAAATAACAGGGCTTGTTCCTCTCATTTTATCATATAATTGTAAGATTAATAGTTATTTAATAAAATAGATAAAAATTTACCATTTTATGTACCAAAATATTTTTGCGTTACTGCGTCGTAGGGCGAAAACGGATCCTGCCAGTTTTTAAAATGAGTAGATTCTGAGAGTAGTTTAAGGTTGATTGTGAGCTTGATGCTGTACACCTGTATAGGTTTTCCCAAAGAGATAGGTAGAGGCGCATTACACAGGCAAATTTCACCGTATTATATATTACTAGACATCGCGTGGTGGTCGAATTTCGACCAAGGTTTTTTCAATTGCCAGTATAACTTGAGCTATCATTAAATAGACTTACTTATTATGAGAGATCAACGCATATACTGGACGCGTATAATTTCATTAAGCCGTTTTAACGTAATTTCTAAAGATGTTATTTTTGAAGTGAAACTTCTTTATCGACGTATGGGAGAAATTTTGTAGAAAAATCGTCACGTTTTTCGGTTACGCGCCATGTTGCTTTTTTTTTATCAAAGTTTAGTATAGTGACGCAAAGAATATAATGTAATATATCATAATAATAACAACAATATATAAGTTTTGAAGTTTGGTTTGAAATAAGAATAACAATATATTAATTTGAAAGTGATAAAATAAAAAGACTTATTCAAATTTAAGTGAATTTACAAGAAAAGTGAGAGTGATTATATATTTCGTTTTATAATTTCTTAAGGCTTAAGCCTTATCTACCCCATTTTCGTGAAGTTGCAAATAGTAGAAAAATGATATATCGTAAAGAAGTTTCACTTCTTACCTGTGTACTCTGGTACACACACACATTTTCTTTCTGCACTTCTTCTATATTTAGACTGTAAATATTCCAAAATTCACGTTACTACGTTCGTTTTCTTAAAAAGGGACACAAAGAATTCTCTTCATGTATTAATATAATGATTAGTCCATTGCTTTAGCAGGCAAGTCTACTGCCACCAGAGACATTCCCAGATTCAGAGTTGCTAATAATATTTTTTTAACAGAAAAATTAATAACAATTTGCCTGACCCGGGTATTGAGAACAGTTTTTTACTACACTAAAACCGACGATAGGCCGACGGCAGCTCCGTCGGTCCATCGCTTTAAGTGCGTGTGTTTAGAGATAGATATTTAAAAAAATATGTATTGGCTACTATTCCTGACATTAAATTAATAATTTTATAATATTACCTACAGGTTAACCAGCCCTGACTACAACCTGCATTCTAATCGTATCTGTAATTGGATTAGTATAACAAATGTAGTAGATTTGATAAAGCAGGCATGTACTAGCAAAAAGTAACAGGGATCAACTTTAGGACATGGGAGTTCGATGCTGTAGCGGTGGCGATCTAGGCGGGGTGGGCCAGTCTACTTTGATTACAGTCGCAGTAGGATATAGTTAAGTATAAGAAGACTAACAATAATATGCCTATAAGCGTATTCTTATAGGCATATAATTGTTAGTCTTTTGACATTCAAAGGTTCCTCTCTTCGAATTCAAAAGCAACCGGATTTCCATAGGTCAAGGTCTACTGCGACTAAAAACGGCAAGGTTTTGTGTGGTTTTGTAGCACTGGCACTAATTAGTCATATTTTTTATTAGCTCTAGGACTCGCAAACAAATATACCCACCGTTTGATATCCAGTGGTTATCGTAGTGTTTATCAAGCATCAAAGGTGGGATGGCAACGTGCATCGATATATTTACATCAATAGTACAACTCTCTTGAAGATAAAAGTCCTATACAGGCTGGAGGTATTGTCCTCATATAGGGTTCACACTCATTTTTACGTCTGACATGTTAGCTTTATTTAAGACCGATTTCGAATTAAATGTTTAAATTACATTTATTACTTTAAATTAACCTCCAACATTACTTAAATAAATATTGCTATGAAAATGTAGTAATAAAGTAAAGCTGTACTCAATTATATGAGTCCAATGACTCTTGATGTTGATGATTGTGCAATACAACGTGAACGTCGCCGTCACCCGAACTTGATTGCCCAACAGTTGCAAAAATTGAGGTCGATCGCCAAATGGTAGGTAAATACAGAGATTTGTGTATTAGTATTATTATGACAATTATATACCTATACATTTATACTTCAACAGATAAAGTGTCCTCTTTTGGTTTACCTATTAGATGAATATAGAGTAATATCATCTATAGGTTGACCGGGGAACACTTATGTGAACTACGTATGTGGAACACGGACCTATACCACTTCTAATCGTTTTAAAAATAAACTATTTACGTTTAAAGTACTTTATTGCAATAGTTTTATCTCAATAATCATCATTTCAGCCAAAGGACGTCCACATGTGGACGTAGGTCTCCCTCAATAACTTCCATTTATTCGAAATGAACTTCTCGTCATGTTTTTAAAACACTAGATTACAATCTTCAAGTAGCTTATAAGTTTCTGCATGTTTAATAGTATAAATATGATTTTTACTTCAGTACCGCATTGATGAATATGAGTAAAAGTTTCCACAAGTATCGTAATCAGTAGTTACATGAGTTTACTACAACAGTTTTGTATAAACGATTGCTATAGATGACCTAGTAAACACGAAACATAGTTGCAGTTTAATAAACTCATTTGTAACTGAGCAATATGTTGATGACTGTTTTTTTTTAAACATATGATTAAAGTGAGTTGCAAGGGCACAAACTAGAGAATGTGATTGTTCTTACTTTATCTAGGAAGTAAAAAAATATAGTACCTTAAAAGGGTGCCTATGCTTAAAGGAGGATGCATCAAAACGGTCCAACGTACTAACAGAAATGGGGTTTGTATATTCTCTTAAAGGGCATGTTGAGTCCTTCATTTATTACAATAGAGACTAAGGTCTACCCAACTGCAAAAATGAGATATGTGTATATTTTAATATAAATTATTTTAATATTATTATAACTAAAATATGAATATAAAGCATAATAAAATGAATAAAAAGGTTCATAAATATAGTCATTAGTACTTATTTGACGTATGTCCTGTTCGAGAGGGGTCAAGTAGACAGGGATTTGACATTACTATTGTATATGTTTGACTGACAGACGCACTTTGGGAAGCTGTACCCACGTTATTTCGGAAGTCCAGTCCACATTAGATTAAGCTTCATCCATACCACAAAGTCAAAAATATCTGACCATTATGCTGTATAATTAGGAATAGTGAGTTTATGTCATCTCACGATTAAAAATAATAAAAAATAATAATTATGATTGTTGAGTGATGAGGATGAGCGATTGTGGGAGTGTTGTATTATTGTAAAATAGACTTTTCTACAGGGTGTATATGACAACGGAAAACTTATTTATATCACTGCAAGTTTCTGGCATAACACATGTTAGTAGCCATGAAAAAAACTATCCATTTACATTTTTTTTTACCTGGAAATACAAACGGCCATACGTTTGAATTTCCAGGTAAAAAAGTTAAAGATTTTAAATGGTACATATTTTTTTTATTTGCACATTCCACCTGCTTTATGAGAAACCGAGGTATAAATAAATACCAGGAAATTCAAACGGACATAACTTGTACACGGATGGTTTTTCAAAAAAAACTGCATGCTAGATGAACACCTTTCAGCGATTTACGTAAGAACATTGTATCTGCCATCATTTGTACGTTCTGCAACTTTTAAAGTGCCAAAATTTTTGTTTACGATGCTGTCTGTAAATGGCGTAAATATCCACGAAACTCGTTGTAAATATAAAAATGTATACTAGTTAATATTTTTTAAAAGATGGCGATGGCGTAGTGGCGTGGTGACCACTTAAACCATTGCGCTATCCGTGCGGTCTAAAAATATGGAAACCGAAGCCTAAATATTTATGGTATCCATTGTCTTTTAATTTTGCTATGTATCAATTACGAACTATATGATTAGTTAGAAGAAATGTATCATAATCAAAACAGTGTATAGGTACTTAATGTTCCGGCGCTTGCGGCACTTGCGGGCCTGTGCGCCCGATAACAACAATGTTGCGAGTACTCGGTATGTTATAAGACCCTGATGTATATTGTGTACAAAATCGTTACACGGCGATCTTCGTAACTTGATACTAATGTTTTATTAGAAATGAATGGCGTCGAGTTCTTTGATAGCGAAGCTAAATAACTACGAATGTGATGGACGATATTTTTCTATTTATAAGTATGAATTTGTAATTATATGCCATTATTACAATAACCTTACAAGCATTTTATATAATTTTTTTTATGGTAATTATATCTGGGTTGTGAACTTGTTATATAGCGCTATCTAAACCCAAACCATGCATAGCTTATGCTGTGTGTTCTAGAACACGTGTAGATATATCGTTTTTTTTTTGTAGATACATACAGTTTTTACATAAGCATTATACACAAGAACGCCATAATATATGGACGAATATTTACAAATATTTGCAGTGAGCAAGATTCCAAACGCTTTGGCTACGATTTAGTTTAAAGCACTGCTCTGTAGACTTTAATCCTAGATAACCTACCATTCCAGTTTATATGTTAAAGGTGTCAGAGGACGTCTAAAGGGGACTTCTTACTATTATTAATATATTTTTTCTAGTGCAGAAACTCCAGGGCACCGCCGGGTATTGGACTCAAACCAATTAAGTACAGGGTAGGCGATTAATACAAGCCGCAATTCACTTAAAATTTTTAGAAATCCTTGTATTTGCTTTGTCCCATCTGATGGTAAGTGGTTACTGGTACCTACAAAAAGAAGTTTCATAAACAACAAACGTTTCATGTACGATCATTTTAAAGCACGCAAATATGTCTTAAACTTGTGACACAAAACTGAAAATCACAATAAGGTATATATACTTAATGGCCGTCATCTGCATCTCAGCCATCGAGCCATCTGTTCAACAGGACTTCTCTCTTTAAGTGCTAAGAGTCTCATGGTAAGGCAAGCCTGTTATTTTTTTAATTAGCTATGTTACTGAAGTGAAGCTACTTTGTACCAACACACCAAAGCAAACTGAAGGCATGCTTATTTGTTACCTGGACAGACATCGCCATCGCCATCTAAGCTCGATATAATTAGAAGTATCGATAGCGAATTGATCGCTTCGGCCTTATGATCAAAAGGTTACGGATTTTAACTTTATCCAAGATATTACTCGTATGAATCCATGTTGGATGGGTACTAGTAGTGACCAACGTCACCACTGTAATTTATAGAATGTAATTATTTAACCATATTACATACCATACAATAGGTATTGTATTGATATGAAAATTATCTATGGCTGCTTATTACCCGTGCACGTCACTTTTGGCCTTAGCAGAATAGCGGCACTATGCTGAGCTAAGGACCATTTTTGTATTACACATACCTAAGGTTTGGGAACCTCACTAGTATTTATTTTTTATAAGTGTGTTATACCTTAGTGTGCTAGCAAAATAGATGTTTTTCTTTCTTTCTTTCTGGTCTATATTTTTAATTTATCACCACGCGTCTCGCACAGTTAGTGATGAAGTGATCTGTGAAATCAAATAAATTCTGACTCAGCATTGTACTCGTAAATATTGAGAGATTAATTCTTAAACACCTTTTAAAATTATGATTGTCTTTTTGCTTTACCTGTGAAATCTACTTTTCCTGTTGATATTAACTCCATGTTCAGTCAAACTATTTATCATGAAATTGTAAACGATTTAGATTTTAGGCATTTGCATTTGGAAGTAAAGGTTCCATATTTTAATTATTCAACATATCGCCAAACAATTGTATAAGAGGCGACGGATGAGCTACCATTTAAGGTGACTACTTTTAGACAGCGATGAATATATTTTTTTTACTTTCCACAATCAAGTATCTCAATATTTTTCACGACAATGACATATGACTGTCGTGAAAATCTAAACTCCTTTCAGACTAGCAATAAACTTATTTTCGCGATTGTGTATTTTGCAGTGCGTGAGTTAGTTTTTTTTTGCAGCCATAAATAACACCCGCAGTTCTACAAGCAGTAATATACTGGCACGTACTACACACACAGACCCAAACTAAGCATAACTTGTACTATAGACTCAATGTCTATGGACTAAATATACATAGGTACATAGCAACAGCTATATTCATGTACCTATACTATACTAATGTTAGCACTGAACAGGAATCGAATCTGCGACACTTGGCGAGCAGTCCAATGCTTGACTACCGGGCCACATTAGTATTACGTTATGCAGGAATTAAACATAGCCTTATTATGTTTTAGACGACAAATGTAGTAAAAACCAAGACTCGAGAGAGCGACAGGGACTTAAAGTGACAATTTACGATGATTCCTCATTGATGATGATTCGAAAAGAGAAGATACACAGGAACGAGATTGTGATGCATGACAGTTTTTAAATTAATCTATAAAGCACCACAACACAACACTACAAGTATCTTATTATATTTTTGAAAACATTTGACCTTTGGTATTATTATAGGCTCATATTCTAAATTCATTTTATCCAAAATTTACGTAATAACAAGTGAGATTAAAAAAAAAACGATTGCAAGAAATTGGTTTAAGTAAATTCATGCCAGTACATTATTAGTTCAAACAAAACTAAATTTAGTTATACATTTATTATGCGACACGTCTGGAGTCAACATAGCCTGTCCATATCTCCGTAGCAGTGCTACGAGCTACGGGCTACGGGAGAGTGGCTGCGGGACGCGAGGGGCGTTTTCTACGCTGCCACGCCCCGCCAGAGCGAGACAGCCACCGCGCCGCCTACCAACCTCGACCTCCACAAATCTGTATTTTCCTCTGATCATCATCCCAGACACACTATTTCTTCACCAGTAAAGTGCATATTCGACTGATAGTACAGTATGAAATGAAAACGTTCATCTATGTGTGGACTTGTAATGGTATGTTCCGAGAGTACAACCACCTCCATGCTCCTCTCCTATCCATCGGCCGCTTATTACGGACCTATAGCGGTACGTAAGTAGAGGCTGTCATGCAAATGGAGGCCTGTTAATGAAGTCGAGGAGAATTATGGCCATTGTTACTGCGGCCCCAGCCATTGTAATGGCCCATTTCGTAGGCGTACATCATAATAATATATGGGATAATTATTTCTACGATGCCATTGGACTGCATTTCTGACCAAGGATTTTTTTGGTGATGGCTGTTTATGTGCCGCTTTTCATAAATACATATTTAAATAGATATGTAGATTGATTTAAAATTATTCAAACCTTAACCGTACGTAATATTTGCGTTACGCATGTTTTAGAGACAGAATCAGTTCCAAAACTATCTCGAATTGTCCTCTTAAATTTATTGCCTTCAAATGTATTCTGATTTGACAATACCATGAATATTTCAGTCTCTCTTTTTGAAGTGAAACTTCTTTAGAATCGTTGTGATTTGAAAATTCGATGAAACGAAAAAGCGACACCAAAAAGAGACAAATATATTCATGAATAGGATTTAGCCTGCGAGAGAATGAGATAGAATTCAAGTATACAGTGTTTCCTATAATCTTTGTCTTGCCTTTAGAAAATGCGTCATAGTCTACGTGGTGTATCATTCATATGCATCATTTTTGTGCATTTGCGTATTAAAATTCGTTGGTTAATTAATATATGTTAATTAATAAATCATCTAAAATTAAATTTATTAACATTAGTAAATTATTTGTGTTGATTTTACTTTTTATTTCTCATTCTCTCGTAGGCTACTTTTCTGAAGTTTCACTTCTCGTCTGTGAATTGTACACACACTTTTTTTCTTAAAATTACCTATGACCTTACTAAAATGAGATAAAAGTAATACTAAGTTATTACACGCCTTTATTAGCTTCACTTGTAACTAACCACAAACGAAAACAAATCTTGAAAGTAAATTTTAACCTATTTTTAATTGTCGTATCGAAAATCTAACTGTCGTATCGAAAATCTGACTGTCGTATCGAAATCTAACTGTCGTATCGAAAATCTAACTGTCGTATCGGAAATCGAACTGTCGTATCGAAACGAAACTTGAAACATTGTATGTATATGTAGTTCGGATGACGATACTATAGTTTGATATCTTGGAGCTGATCTGATGATGGAGCCAGGAGTTAGATAGTGGAAGTCTTCAGTGGCTACACTAGTAAACTCCTCAAGTTTGGTCTCATATGATTAGTATTGATGAGTCCAATAGATTGGGCTTAGTAACGATGGTTTGATGGAGCCAGGAGATGGGTAGTAGAACTCTTTTCAACTCCCGACGTAAAAGCAAGGGGTGTTAATAGTTTAACTTGTGTATCTGTGTATTGGTGTGTCTGTATGTGGCATCATAGCTGCTAAACGAAGGGACGGATTTTGATTAAGTTTTTGTCTTGTTTGAAAGGTGACTTGATCGAGGGTGTTCTTAGGTAAAATTCAAGAAAATCTGTTTAGCCGTTGGAAGATCATCAGCTCTTTTCTAATCATTGAAGGGATTTTTGAGTAGAGGGTATTTTAAATTTATATTATTTACTCTGTAATTTGACTCGCAATTAAAGCATGTTTTTTTTTTTTTTTCTAAATATGATAAAAATACTTATTTCTTAATGCCATACTAATTCAATGTTTTATAGAGTGGAGATTCAAAATGACACGGCGTAATCGATTACAATAGATATAGGTTCAGAGGTATTTCAGAGGGTTGAATGTCAAATACATTATATTGACTTACTACTGCTTACTACTACTGACTATATTATATAGAATTTCATGTAAATCATGCTTTCTAGGCATCCATTACTGCACCGAAAGGATTTATAAAGGTGATGTTTTATATAGTGTGAACATTCAAAATGACTACGTAGCGTAACTACAAGATTGTCTTCAGTGTTGTACACGAGTGTCATTTCATTATCGAATAGTACCTTTTAATTGTATGTTTATGACTTTCTAGTGCGGAATTAGTCTTTTAAATATATAAAGGAAGATAGTGTAGTGTGTCCAGGGCACGAATAAGTTTGCATTTTAATAAAATTAAATGATTAAAAATTATGACTTACAATCGTTTTGTAAATTAATCGATATTAATTATGTAAATGTGGTTAACATACACATTACAAATTTAATTACATAATTAATTACACAATTAATTACATAATTAATTACACAATTAATTACATAATTAATTACACAATTAATTACCTAATTAATTACATAATTAATTACATAATTAATTACTTAATAATGGACTCGGATTGCCCGTCAACCGCCAACTCGAGTTACAGATATGCGACCGCTCAAATTATTGCTTACACTCCTTTCTTTCCTTTCAATTCCTTTCAATATACTCCATATTTTCCCATCTTTAATTCCCAAAGTTCCCGGTTGACGGCAATAGGCTTGCCCCCCATTACCCGAGTGAGACCAAATTATAATTGGCAAAATGTGAGCGTTTAATACAACTCTGTCTACCCCTTTGGCGATACAGGCGTGATTTATTGGCAAATCTAGATAATAAAGTGAAGAAAGGTGAAGACTCAATTAACCCTTGACTTGTCTCGTGGTTATATTTCTCCCGCAAAAAATAGTAAAGCATTTTAAATTGGTTGCCAAGTTACCAATTTAAAATGCAGCATTATTTACTTCTCTGGTACGTATTAGTTCAAACAGCGGTCGTGAATGTAGGTATACTCCAGGGTGCGATGCCCCGTGTGAACGGGCGGCAGCGGCGCGGTGACTGCGCGAGGTTGTGATGAGCCAGCAGCCGCCTCTGCGACCGACGCGGCACATTTTTCTAGTGGCAAGGTCGGCTTGCTAGCTGTGACGTCACCATTCCATACTTTCCATTTTCAGTGGTTAGTAAAAATAACATAATTTTGGATGCTCGTTGTTTTAGAAGAACTTATGTAGTGACAGTGACTAGACGTAATATAAAAACTATTTTAGGCATATGCAAAATTAGGCAAGCGGAGTTTTAGGTCCGTGCCTATAAATTGCGTTTTAGAAAAAATCTATAAATTTTTGTGACAAAAGTATTTTAGCCATTATTGTCTAGAACAGAAAAAGGTGTGGTGTTGGGGTGGGGTGTACACGCAAAACAAAGAACTCAAGATGTAGTTATGAACAATGCAGTTCTGTATACAGTCGCAAGTAGGCTTCTTTTGTCACGATTTGCGTAACCAGTGCGATAGGCGTTTTCAGTTGTCTCATTTAATCGCTCGTAATTTTCATTACAAGCGAGAATCCAATTCAGGATCCTCTCATTTGTGTGATTATTTCACTGTTGTATCCACTTATCGAGCCACCTTTAAATCTTTCCAATTTCACGGAAATGGATCAGAATCCCTTTATAGGTTATGTTGAAGGCTGCTTTTAATTCCGACGTAGGTTATAAATCTAGTTCCACTATGGCTTTTCATCTATTGTTATCTACTTTTATCTCCGGTACTTATTGAAGAGACAGAAAAATCCTGAACAGAAGCGATCAAACCAAAAACGCACGCTGCGGTTACTTGCGGCACCGGGTCCATACACGCCTAAGTTAATAAGAGATATCGATTTTCCCACTCTCAATTACTGTAAATCCTCAATTTCATAGGGCTTAATAGCAGTTTCATTTCGATATGCTTAAATGTACCATCGCATTTACTGTACCAATAACCATTCAGTCATAGTATGATTATCGGCGCTTCTCCCTATTCATATTATCTTTGCTAGATAAAATACGCAGGCAATGTACAAACCAGAATCCCTAACTTACGGACCTCTTACCCAAACGTAGATACTGTATACATAAACTTAATTTACTAACGTACTGTATACTAAACAGTTACTCTTTTAACTCCAGAATGTTAAGTGACCGTGTCTTACTATGCTGTTTTTACTACCAGCACTATTTTGTGTTTCTGTACTACCAGTACATTGAGCTGAAGGAGGCAACATTTCATACTAAATTTTCGCAAATATAATTTATGAACGACATTCAACACGAAGTAGAATGAGGCTGAATATCTGGTTCAACTTACTTTAACACTAAAACTAGTAACACGTTTTCGAAGCTTAACACGTATAGTTTTGTTTTACTCCAAGACACCTGTTATACGTCTCCAGAATTCGAGAACGTGGATAAAAAGGGCTGATGGAGTGTGGCGGTGGCGAAGGGCGCGGGAGGTAGCGCTTACGCGGAGCTGAGCCAGCGTTCCGCCAGTGCGGCAGGGTCGCGGAGCGGTCGATACTCCCGCACTAGGTCGACCCATCACTACCATCTTGTACTTACACCTTTATACTAATTTTGTAATATTTAGGGAGCTATCTAATGTTATCAACCAATCTAAGACTACTTTCCTTTATGAAATTTGACTTCAATACACAACTTTGCCAGTTGGAAATCTATAGAATTTGATAGTTATCTTAAATGTTACGTAATGGATATTTTACACATTTACATCCTACTAATATTATAAACGTAAAAGTTTGTGAGAATGTATGGATGTCTAGATGTTTGTTATATATCTTTCATGCAAAAACTACTCAACCGATTGCTATGAAACTTAGTATGTAGATAGCTGGACACCTGGATTAACACATAGGCTACTTTTTATCCCGATATCCCTACGGCATTAGGACTTACGCGTTTAGGGTTGCATATCATCATACATAACACCAGCTGTTCATTATATTGCTCCTGCAGCCTGGTCCATTAATGACTGGCAAGGCGAAGCTGTTACTTTTGAATTAATTTGATTTCTTACTGAGTTCCCAGTTTTCATTATTTTAGAATTTAACTAGAATAGTTCTATATTAAAATATGCATAAATACGAGTGACATGATTAATGAACGAGATTAATATTACTAGTGTATATTTCCGGGTCTTCGTAAATATATCTAATGTAAAATTAAAATTATCATTACTTTGGTTTAATGAATCTTTTGATTTGACATAGTAAACAGCTGAGCGGGTGAACAGCCCCGATGCTGACACTAGTTGACGAGCGCTGACGAGGTCTGACGCTGCACGGAGTACTGCCGTCGCTGCAGGGTCACCCGCCACCTCGATGAGTCGTACACGCTTGTTTCTACGACTCTTTGGTACACACTACTTCGAATTTTATATCGGGACTTAAAAGTACTCCAAAAGTTTGTAAATATATATTGTTTTTCTTCATAAGTAACCAGTGTTGGTATGAAAATGTAAACTTACCTTTCAGATAAGGGTCACTGAAACGATCAATTGGATCAAAATATATGTACATTTTATTCTCCATTCTTATTGTCAGGGATAAAGTCAGCTCATGAATAAATTAGAAAAAGTCGAACGTATTGAATGTACAGATCTAGATGAAGTGTGTGGGGCGGGCCCGTCGTGGCGCAAGAGGAGAGGAGGGGGGGGGGGACGCGCGCGATCTGCTAACTAGGCACTATTGCCAATCGATAGGTCGTTACTTGAGCGGAGCGAGTCGCCGCCGCCGCGCGCCGGACACGCGCGACTCATCACTTTAGATGCTGCTACGTCAGGTCACTCTCCTTTTCCCGATGTCCTTCAAATTAGCTTTGTAGGTCAGGTTTTCGTTGCTTGAACTCCACGTGGTGTTGTTGACATCACCAGGGTTATGTGTCACGTTGCTAGACACGCCCCCACTATCGCTATTTATTTCAATCGTTTTAAGTTTCTAATTGTCTCTAATGAAGTAGTTTCTTACTTTAAAATATTTCTAACTTTTTCCTGCAGCTTCATTTTCCTGGTTGTAGCTTACTGTCTTAGCTATAAAAAAATGCAATAATATGTCGATTGTTCCCTTTTTGCGTGAAAGAAAAATAAACTAACAAAGACAATTTCACGTTTCTGATATTTATTAGTATACACTACACTGATTTGCAAAGCTTAGATTTTTTTTAAGAATAAAATATATGATAACAAGAATTAAACTTATTTCGAGGTAATCATATTGTTATATGTACTTACTAAAGTATTATTAGCTTATTAATATAAAAAGGAAACAAATATAATTTATCACGAAATCAACTAATTTGTCTAGAAGTTTGGTTTGAGTGCGATGACATGTAAGGTTAAACTAACCACAAGCATGAATTAATAATTTAAAACACAACCGACTCGAAAACCCTTTCAATAGAGCTGATGATCTCGAACAGCTGAACAGATTATCTTGAATTATAGCTAAGAATAGTAAGAACACACCCGATTAAGCCACCTTTCAAAAAAAAATACTAAATATACTCGGTCCATTGGCTTAGGACCTATGATGGCTATGATACATACGTTAAACTTATTGCAATCCTTTTTTTGCGTCGGGGTTTAAAAACGCTTTGATGTTAGAGAGACTAGAATAATTTATGAAAGTAACTTATTACACTTAAAACAAATAATAAGTCTCTATTCAAAAATAATAAGGCTTTTTTGTACCTTTATTGGTGATTATACTAATTTGTCGGTACCTTTTTCAGGCAAACTGTAATTTGATTGTTTCGAGAGATGATTCTCGGTATCAGCCCGGAGTCTAGAAAAATGTTAGATAGACTTCAAAAGGCTAGAAAAGACAACACCAGTTCGTCAGTTCAATTCCCCCTCATCTGAAATATGTGGATGCATGATCTAAGTTGGATGCATATTTTTTTTTTTCTGTTTTTTGGCAGAGAGGTTTCTACATTTAATGTGTACGACACGTATGGTCTAGAAGCGATGTGTAATATGTCCCAAATTATTATTATTTTAATATATATATATATATTGTATTATACAGTTGCTTAAATGAATTGGTTATTTACACTCTCCTCTTCACTTATTTGGATATATATAGACCGGAGTAACCAGAAATAAAATCAGAGCATTATATGCGTATCTAACACAAATATCGTTGGTTTCTTTCTATTAACATTGTAAGAACCCATTCAGTAACTGTTTGTTTACGTAGCTATACTTAGATATGACACTAACTCCTTACTCGTTCACACGGTAATCTTATCAACTGCAATGGGTTCATGGAAATGACCTGCTAGACATAAGTAAGTAGCAGACTGCGAAGTCACCAGACTTTCACTTTGTTAAGCTGTAAACATGGCAGTAAATGTGTCAATATTATGATAGGATAAACGACCCGGATGTTACAAAGTAATTGGATATAATTATACGTGTTCTTTCTGCTGGTTAAGTTAGTGTGTAGTTCTGATAAGATTATAATTTTCTCTGAAAAGTAACCAGGTGGGCAGCGTTGATTTGACTGACTTGACCTTTGACGAATTATTTCCTACTAGCTGCGCCCCGGTTTCAACCGCGTAAGTGTAGATCCCGTGGGAATATCCAGGTCTGCAGCTATCTACATACCAGATTTAGTAGTTATTTCTTGAAGAAGTAATAAACATCCAAACATCCATACATCCTCACAAACTTTCACTTTTATTATATTAGTAGGATTGTATAATCTATACTAATATTATAAGGCTGAAGAGTTTGTTTGTTTAACTACTGGTTACTACTAACTACTTGTTCAAATTGAAAAACTCTTGTTGGATAGCCCATTTATCAAGGAAGGCTACATCAGGCTATTACCAATAGGAGCGTAGTAGTGACCATAAACGCAGGTGAAACTTATTATTTTATATGATTAGTTATTTTGCGAATGTACTTCGGTTTCTTAAGTATTTTTTTTTGTTTTTGCGAGCAGAATAGAATAGAGCAGCATGAGATCAATTTGAGTGATTTTTTTCATGTACAACAAATATTTACTAAGATTCGGTTCACAATTCGCGGAAGGGGTGATCCTCGTGTTTGCCTATGCAAAATCTTGACGAGTACATTTTGCATTCGTCTTCCCGCATGTGTTTTATATTCGTTTACTCCGGTCGGTCGAGCCCGTAATCGGCGCGGTGTTTGCGAGGGGAACTCTGCTGACTGAGCCCCACAAATATATGTCGTAAGATTTAATAGACATGTAATGGATATCTGGATGACATTTTAAGGATTTGAGCAAACCAAATATGTCATTTCATTCCTGTGTAATTGGAATTTTATTTGTGGGATTTTTGGATCATGCCCTCATTCTTTTCATTTCTTCGACAATAAGGAGACGTACAATAAGAAAGGTTTCTGTCTATGCATTAGATATTTGCAAATACATGTAGGTAGCTTTGGGTACGTAAAATATACAAATATTTAGATTAAACATTTATGTAGATTAGTTTATTTTTATTATAATTAAAATATTTACTTATTATAATTAAAATATTTACTTATTTCATTTTAACCGATTTTAATGAAATTTTGCATTTCATTTTTATCTCAATTTATAGTAAAAAAATGTTTTGTATTTCAAAATTACTTAAGAGAGGATATATGCGTTTAGGGTGAGAGATGTTTGTGTGTTTGTGCAAACCAATGTTGCCATTTATCTCCAACACTAATAGTCCGATTTTGATGCAGTTTTCAGTAATGGGTTTGTGGTTGATTGCAGCTGGTTCTTAGATGGGTGTTACGGTGGTAACTCACTAGGAGGCGCTGCAGTAAACATTTGTTTGTGCAAACCAATATTGCCATTTATCTGCAAAACTAATAGTCCGATTTTGACGGGGTTTTCAGTGATGGGTTTGTAGTTGATTGGTGCTGGTTCTTAGATGGGTGTTACAGTGGTTACTCACTAGGTGGCGCTGCAGTAAACATTTGTTTGTGCAAAACCAATGTTGCCAATTTCAGTAATGGGTTCGTGGTTGATTGGAGTCGGTTCTTAGATTGGTGTTACGGTAGTAATTCACTAGGAGGCGCTGCAGTAAACATTTGTTTGCGCAAACCAATGTTGCCATTTATTTTCAATACGAATAGTCCGAATTTGATGCGGTTTTCAGTAATGGTTACGTGGTTGATTGGTGCTGGTTCTTAGATGAGTATTACAGTGGTAACTCACTAGGGGGCGCTGCATTCTTTTGTAAAATCGGATAATCTGGTTAAGTCGGGGGTTTTTAAATTATTTTATAGTTTTTCGATTAAGTTTTAACCGTCGTGGGTTTTTAAAAAAATTTAATTTTGCTTTTATTGTAAGGTAATCCTAAAAAAACCGGACAAGTGCGAGTCTGACATGTGCACCGAGGGTTCCGTTAGCAAGCAAACTTGTATGGAGATAGTACGTCCATCTCGGGAATCAGTCCTTTAAGACTTATAGACTATAGCCCGTCTTTTTAGAAAGACAAACTTAACTTTGCGGTTGCGATGTACGACAAAGTCAACAATCCAACCGCAAAATATAATTTTTTTACGTGATATAACAACAAATTAACGACTTTCAGATTTTTTTCTTTACTTGTGCTTGAAAATCTTGCTTTTTGCTAAATTTTATGACTCTACATGAATGGGAAGTACCCTATAGGTTTTGATTTACCTACGAATTGTTCAAATTTGGTCAAGCCTTTAATGGCCATGGCGTGATTTTTTACAGCTTCAAGGGACCGCAGATTTATGCATTTGGTATTAATTTCAACTTGATGCGTGTACGGGTTTCTGAGAAAAATGTCTTGACAGACAGACAGACGGACAACAAAGTGATCCTATAAGGGTTCCTTTTTTCCCTTTTGAGGAACGGAACCCTAAATAATTATCTTTTTAAAAAAAGTATCACCGACTTCAATGTGCTTTTTAGTGGAAAGTAGATGTATTTTGTTTAAATATAATATGGGTAGGCCAACTAAACGCACTGCTCCAATGAGACAGTGTTGTTTCGGAGCAAACGAAGACATCATCGATGTATACAATATTTAGATATTTGTTGATTTTTAAGAAACCGCTCGACGGATTTCGATAAAATTTAAATGGGACTACCTGGAAAATACCTTTGAAACAAAAAAAGAATTTTTAAAATTGGTTCAGGCGTCTTCGAGTAATCGGTGAACATACATTTAACATTAACATACATTCCGACGTATTGAGAACCTCCTCCTTTTTGGAAGTCGGTTAAAAAAGAAAATATGTATATCAGTAGCACCGTTGTTGATTGAAAGATGTCCTTCTTCCAGTCAATGAAGAAAGAACCGAAGTATCTACACAAATGGATAGTACGGCATCCTAGGTCTTTGAGATCGTCAGAGAACCTGAGATTAAAAATGCCTGGACACTCCACCAAGTTCATGGATAATTCCTACTCTGTTAAAGCGGTTCGGCTTTGGAATGCCCTGCCAGTGGAAATCAGACGCGCACAATCACTACCTGTTTTTAAAAAACTAGTCAAGAACTACTACCTATCACTAGGTGATGTCAGCACATAATTTCCCTTTTGCCCTTTCCTTAAAGTCACTGTGCCGCTGTATCCTGTATTATATATATTTCCTATCGTTTATATTTCCACATGTACTTATGTTTTTATATGTTTAAAGTTTACTTGTATGTATACTAGTAAGATATTTTTCGTCACTAAATAATTTAATAACGTGCACCATACTGCCCTAATTTATCTCCATTTCTTTTTCTCCATCTCATGGTTGCCTGTAAAAGATTGCCATAGAGCGATAAGGCCGCCAATTGCATTAACCGTAATTTTAAGAAATTTTGCTTTTTAATGTTCCTGGTGTACAATAAAGAGTTATATTACTATTATTATTATTAATTTTGCAAAACGGTATGTATCATATTGGTAGTCCTTTTCGTATGAAAAATATCTTAAGCAGCCAGATTTTAGCATACCACTAGAACGTAAATGATCTACATATGTTGAGTTACATGTGTTGCAGGGTTTTGAATGTGTGACAAGGTTTTGATTGAAAATTAGAAATGTCTCATGAGTTAAACAATGGTTAGAATTTCTAAGAATGTAGATACATAATATAGAAGTATCAAATCAAATTAAGATACAGTAAGTACGGGGAGGTAGGTATCTGAGTAAAGCCTCAAGTAAAGCTTTTTTGAATACGTACGTGATTCAAGCGTGATTTAAGTGAATTATGTCGCCCTTAAACGCGAAGCGACGGCGGGCGTCGGGCGCGGCGGCCTGCACTCTTTCGGCTCTTGTTTAACGCGTCGCGGGAGCCGCATCAAAGACCCTGCTTTACCATAAAGTTAAATAGTGTGGAAAACACTTTTGTAAATAAGCAATTTTCTAACTTATTCAATTATTATGAAACCGCTTAACCGCCGGTCGTAGAGGCGTGAAATTAGGATTACGTACTACATATGTGATGTAAACATCCGATATGAAAGAATTTTTGAAAACCATCCCATAAGGGTTTAAATTAGATGACTAAAGTTTTTAGGTTTGTCAGTTTTGAAGATAGAAATGTAAAAAATTAATATATATACTTGCATGGTTAAATACCAAAGTTTACTCTATCACGTTATTTTGTTAATTCATCTCTGAAAACAAAACTTTACTGTATCACATTTTTTCGGAAATTCATCCCAGGAATTCATATCAGGTATGGTGTAATAGAACCTACCAAAACCCCTCGTTGTTTCGTCCCAGGCATTGCAAGAGCCTCAGGTTTACTCTAGAAACGAAGTCCAGCCACACCATAGGGTGTGAGGGACCTTTCCCCTCGTCCGTCAGAAAGGTGTACGTTACGCTACCACCTCAGGCTTGCTTCTGCTAGGGTAACTGGCAGCCTCGACCGTTATGCCCCAGGCCAGGTCATGGGAGGTCGCAGGTCATTCTGACGGGAGAGTTCTAGTCCTCTCCTGTTCTCTTTCCGCCGTCTCTTAAGCGAATATCACTTCCTTACAAAACGAGGTGGCAGAATCCCAAGTACTCTCACTTTAGACCATGGACAGAATCACGGCGTTTAGCAAAAGCCTTCCCACACCAATAGTCTCTCCAGCCGACCCTCCATGATTGGTCTTACCGCCACCATTGCAGCGTGATATTAATTGTGGAGGGAAAACACTCTCTCGGTTTGTAGACCTCAAGGAAGATTACTCCTCAAGTACTCTCTAACAATGGATTTCTGCCACATGCCGCCTAATTCAATTAATTACATTGTCGAGTGCCGTAGCCTACTAAAAGTTGTGAAGTAAATAAAATTTAATAAATAAAAAATAAAAAAAAGATTAATAGGTATTTTTTTCCTTTTTTGTACTTATTTTTTACTTTGAAGTAGATTATTTATTAAATCTTATTTCTTTAGTACGCAGTACAAGTAGAGGTCTTGATTGATTGGTGGTACATACACTCTATGGTGTCTGCTGTCGGCCACCACGCAGGCGAAGTTAGTAAAGAATATAATTGCATTCCACTGGCCGGGACTGGTTGGACTATTGTGATTAAAGGTAAGATGATAGGGAAACATTGTCATCTGGCCGGAAATGTTAAATTATACAAGTTTATGTAAAGGTTTAAAATTACAATCGTAAACCTTAAGAAGAAAAATATTTTAGTAATGCAATCTTAACTTTCTTAACCTTTTCATACAAGATGTAAAATCCGATTCCATAGTAGTTACAGAGGGTACGTGGACTGATCGTCACGCGATGCTCAACGCCGTAGGCACCGCGGGGCTCCGCCACAAACACGATTGTCGACAAACGAACCGGCACAGCACGCTCGTCGCACACCTGCTTCATACTCTCACTGATCTGACAAGTGCCAAAGCTCTTGTTATCGAGCACTCGGCATCTTTTCAACTTATGCAAATTATTTCAAATATACCTTCTTAAACGGAGCAATAAACAGTATAAATCTTCTTTTAAAATAGGGTATGTTAAATTCAAAACCAGTGTCTAACGGTATTAAAAATAAAAAAAATAGAGCCTACCAAATACAAATACCAGGTCGTATTGGACACATTAAATGTAGCAAAATTTAAAACAGAAAATTATTATGCAACACCATCTTTTCGCATAGGTACACATAATAAAGGTACCTACATAGGTACTAAAACTGAGAGTTGTCTTCTCTACCTGTCTGTATTTGACATTCTTAATAGTCAAAGGGTTAATTTGTGCTAGTGATGACTTCTACGACATGGACTTTTTTGACTATTAGTAGGTGAATAGGTTAGGTAGGTTGGTTGTAAATACTAATGTTGTCGCAAATATTAATGAATAGTGGGGTTATAAAAGGGTAGGAATAAGTGGAGACCAAGGTCTTGAGTGCGAACAGAGGTACAAACAACTTGGCAGTTACTGTTTGTTAGTGATTTTCATAGTTTATATCAGTGGTTTTGAGACAACGTGGGTCTCATCACATTACTAGTATTCTTGTTAACGCCACTTGATCGCAAGTCCCACGCCTTAGCCATTACGCTACCGCCGCTTCCTATATATTATAGTTATATTATATTATAGTTTATATTATATTTGGATGGATGTTTGATACTCTTTCATGCAAAACCACTGAACCGATTGCGATGAAACTTGGTATGTAGATAGCTGGAGACCTGGATTAACGCATAGGCTACTTATTATCCCGATATTCCCACGGGATCGGGACGAAACCGCGAGGCGCTGCTAGTATATAATAATTCCAGTTAGACCTATGGAGTATCATATCAACGCCTGCGTAACAAACATTAGATGACAAAGCACATATCGGAGATTTTGTTGACTATGGTAATTTATTTGGTGTGCTTGCCTGCTAGGTACCACTTCAGTGACTCTAGGCCTATGGCTTTATTTCATAAGTAGGTAGGGGTCTTGAGACCGCTATATTATATTAATCTAGGATGTTTGTGGGTAAGCGCATACTTTGAGAACGGCTGGAAGGACTTGGTTTGGCATTTTTTTAAATGTTTTTGAAAGTCTGAATTAGGTTTTAAGAAGGGAAGATTAAATGTTTTAGGGAAAGAAAAATAGGAAAAGTTGTCCAAAAATTGGGGAAAACTTAAACAACTTTTTTTATTACATTGAAACAAAATAGAAATAGCGACAGAACAACGTCTGTCGGGTCAGCTAGTGTAATATAAAAGCTGAATTAGTTTGAATTAAGGAGTAGTAGAAAGGAAATGTAAATTGAAAAGGAATGTAATACTTAAATATTATATTAAATATTACATTCCTTTCTACTTTGTTATTAAGTTTTAGTTTTGACGTCCTAGCATAATACAATTTTTTTTATACTTACATTTATTTTTATTCTTTACGTAAATGACTCTCTTATTTATGTTTGATTATGGCTGTAAAAGTTTCCAACTAAAAATTATTCCTATAGTGCTCCCTGCTCTACATAATATCCTTTGACATTGGCGAAATAGTGGTAGCTCCACAAAGCCATTAATGAAAAATTTAATTTATATTGTTTTATTAGTGTAAGTGAGAAGTAAACCGTGTTTTTGTAATAGTCAACAACGTACCTACCAGTCCTACCTTTCATTTGTACTATATATATATATATAAAATCTTCGTGTCACGTTGTTTGTTCGCGATGAACTCCTAAACCAATGAACCGATTTTAATTATTTGAAAATGAATTGAAATTTGCACACTGTGTGCAGTTTGGTCGAACTTAAGAGATAGGATAGTTTATAATATTATCTACGTATGAACGGGAATTAACGCGATCACGAAAAGGTATTACATACCTCTGAATTGCCTGACGTTTCGACCAGGTTGCACTGGCCGTGGTCACAGGCTGACTGATCGCGTTAATTCCCGTTCATACGTAGATAATATTATATCATGGAACGCGAAAGTTTAAAAGTTAGGATAGTTTATATCTCAATTCATCGTCACAATATTTTTTTATTGTAAATTACTTAGTCGCAGCAACGTGAGGCCGGGTAGCTAGTAGTGTATGTTTATAATTATACTCGTATATAAGTGTGAGCAGGTCTTTAGTGTGAGTATCATTTTGGGTAGATATAGATATTGTACTATATACATAATAAAAAGGTTCTAATGTTTTGTAAATAATTATTTAGATCACTCCGTAAACTGCGTTTTAGTTGAACGAAGCATTGTAGTGACCGAAGGATGTAAATTGTGAGTTTAGTTGTGTACATGTGTTGTCACAAATGAAACCAATTGTTAACAAAATTGCTATCTCACTCCGACTTAGAGTATATGAAGTAAATTTTATTACTCTCTGTCTAAATAAGAAGCACTAAAACAATGCAGCGAATATCTGTGTAAAACAATGTAACATACTAACGTGGGCCGCCATAATGGGATCAAATTACACGACATCCTGTTGGATTAATATTCCAAGAAGTGTGACTTAGTTTTGAAACCTCATAAACTGTATCACAAATATTACTATGATTTGGTAGTTCTGGTTTTACGGAAAGTTACTAATAGATTATTAGCTCTGAACTACTTACTGTAAGTGCTAACTTATTGCTTGTTTCTACTGACAAAAAACTTTGTAAATGAATACAGTAAAAACACACACACACACTTACAGTAGAAATAAAGTTTTTGATATTTTTTTGAGGTATGTCTTAGTTTCTTGTATGTGTAGTATGTTGCTTGGCAGTTCTGAGTATGTCAAGCTCGCCTAGAAGTCCTGCCGATGGTGGCGTATGTGTCGGGTCGCTCGGTTCCCTTCAATATGGTTGATCTGTGGATCTGTGTGATCTGTGGAGTTAGGTAACTGTTTACCGATTATATCGTAATATTCACTCAAATAAAAAAAAAACAATTATGCTATTTAATATTTCATAAAATAAGTCCTACTGTTTATAGCATGTTATCTCACGGAATAGTTAAGAGATAGTGGGTGCATAACGGTTTCAGAAAAGCAAGAAACCTGTCGAGGACATTATGGAATGTTGGCTTCATGGGATATTTTATAACTCGCATTTAACTTCAAAAAGTCATAGGTGACCGAGGATCAAACCTTTTAGCTTCAGACTTAAACGAATAAACTAATTTATGCTGATATTATAAAGCTATAGACATTGTTTGTTTGAATGTGATAATCTTAATGTCTACCTTCGCGACTTGATATTGTATTAAACGTTAAATAAACTATTTACTAAAGAACTGTATAGGCTGTACAACTACAAGTAATAGTAGCGGAGCAGTATGTATAAACGTTAACATATCAGGTAATATGTCGGTAAGGTCGGGAAGTAAGATGCATAATGCCAATTCAACACGGGAGAAACTAAATTGGGAGAAGAAATAAAAATAAAATGTTACCTATAGCCTTAACAATCTTTGCAGTTTTATTAACACTCGTAAGACCTAATTACATTTGTGTTCTTAATCTAGCAATGACGCATGTAAATAACTCACACGTGTTTTTACGTCTAAATCATTCTAAATGTATCAATATTGTCCCAATCTCTGGTCATTGTGAAATTGCTTGACGTGACAATTTTTTGTCGCGCCTTCCGCCAGTGCGGCCCTGGCCGTGTTGTTAAAGTGTGACGTTAAAAACAGCAGCCTCTTGTCTTATTTGAAATTACGATATAATTATGTGGTCTAAGTCCACATAATTAAATGTATATGTATTTGAAACAAATGAATTTATTATATTTTTTTTCGTTCAATTAGAAAGTTCAATTTACATCTGAATTAAATGGTAGCAGCTTTTTAAAATTATTAGCTGACAATGGACTAGCTATTTTCATGGTCTTATTAATAACAATCTCTTCAGAGATATTGATATTTTGACATCGTCCTGCAGACGTTCATTAACGAACTATTGGGTGCAATTGTTGAGCATTTGACTGCAATGCCTGTTGTATACCTAAATGTTTTCCATAATACAAAACTTATTATAAAACATGATATCAAAACGTTTTGTTGCTTATTTTATTTCATGCTTTCAGTTAAACCGTTATAATCTTGCTAACAATGAATACAAGATCTTTTGCCTGTATAGTATGATCTGTTCCATTTATCAACGAGGACGCCATCTAAACATTTCTTAGTAACTACTGTTAACATTCATCACTTATTAAAATCTGGTAAAGTTCTATAGCAGATGTGTATGTATATATGCATATAATCACTACATATTATAAAACAAAGTCCCCCGCCGCGTCTGTCTGTCTGTCTGTTCGCGATAAACTCAATAGCTACTGAACGGATTTTTATACGGTTTTCACCAATATACACAGTGATTCATGAGGAAGGTTTAGGTGTCTAATTCATTCTGGTTTTGTAAATGTGTAAAAATGGCTGAAATAAGACGATGATTGTTGAAGAGGTCGGAAAAATCAATATATGCTTTGCTACCCGTGCGAAGCCGGGGCCGGTTGCTAGTTCCTACATAAAATATGGTAAGTTTTGCTCTAATTGCTTTAAAATAAGTACTTTTAATTTAAATAGCAATTAAGTAAATTGTAAGAATCTAGTAACTATATCTTTATAAATAAAAATCAATGTAAGTATGTTTCTCCTCTATGCATTTTTAAACCGTTGATCAGATTGTTAAAAAACTTTGGCAGGATCGTCTGAGAACGCCCGGCAGGCTTTCTGGCCCAAAAATATCCATAAGTATAAAAAAAAGGCATTGCGACACATGCTGATTACAGCTAGTTCATAATATCTACTCGTATAATTCCGTTATAGAATTCACGTTTTTAGGGAAATCTTTGTGGTTATATGTATGGTTATACAAAGTAAACCTTAAAAATTCAACTTTTGTTTACATTTACCTATAATAATCCCCTTGTTTAAAATAGATAACAATGTAATTAAGCACATGATTACATTTTTGGTTACATTAATTTATATCACCTATATCTATGTGTTTGATTAGCATTGACCGTTTCAATAATATTGATACTGTGGTACAGAAATGCTTAGGCACTCAGCCAACATCCTATATAAGTACTACCCACTATTAACTTTTCTTCATATTTTGGCTCTTGGTAAAAGAATACGAATAACATTAAGGATTTAAGGATACGAAGAATCATAATGTACCTAAGTTGTGTTGTTTTGCAGGGTCTCTTTTGCATTGAATGAATAAATAAATTTAGTTAATAAATGTAATAATTTACTCTAGTTGTGTCCATAAATATGTATGAACTGTTTCTTTCTCCCTTTGTATTTCTTCGGCAATAATTCTGTTGTTAGAGTATTCTCTATTCACCATCATTACATTGTTCAGGATGGTTTAAGCCCAGTTTAAAATAAGGCGAAATAAGTTCTGATCGGTAGCAGGTACAGTAGTCCATCATCATATCGCTTGATGATACCATATTATTGCTTTGTCCTCAAGAAATGCAGGTGCACGCGTACTTGTATTACACATCCACATTAAACCAGTTCTATTTTTGGTCCCACGAAATGGAGAGTAAGTGATTTTAAATCTATCTGGAACGATTTTAATGAGAATATCCTAACAGAAAAATTAAAACAATTACCCCAACCGGAAATTGAACCCAGGACCTCACGATCGCACGCAAACATAAGCGATACCCTATGCTACGGGCTTAGATCATTGACATATAAATGATCTAAGGTTACGTTACGGATATGAGGTAGTCGTTATATAGATTTGTAAAGTTTTAAAATCGACTTGATTACATTGTTACATAGTATTATTACATTGTTATATAGTATTATACATTATTACCTACATAGGTAACAAGAGATGATCACATAAAGCACATAAAATCAAAAGCATTAAGTATTGAAACTGAATTTTGGTAACGGCTTAATAAATTATATTTCAAAATACAATCACATGTAAACAAGTACCGTCACACGGTACACGGAGTACGGATAAGCTCATCGTGGCCGGTGTCATATTCTCGAAAACAATGTGTCGGCAGATCGCGTTGCACAGGCTCAAGGTGAATGTTTCATAACACTGACGGTTTTGACACCATTGGAATCCATTGGTCGAATCCGTGTTACGTTAATGTAATTGTAACCGCGCTTTATCAATACATATCCGGTGCACATTGCAATGTTATGAAGTACCTTATTAGATTTCTAATATAAGCCACACTAACGAGCATGTAGCTTAAAAGACACACGTACAGGTTTAAGTACATAAGCTCACATTGTATACACTTTTGTCTCTCGATATTTGGCTTTGGCGACTCTGCTTAGTACATGAGGCGCAAGTTCTTATTGTAGTCTTTTGACTCTTGATAAACTAAGTTTTTTTATATCTACTGCCAATTTTTATACTGCAAACGAGTACATAATCTGCCGCAATAGCAGCGGTGTCACTTCCCTGCTCTGGCGGCTCTGCTCACTCACTGACAGGAGTACAATATTTCTTGGTGTTAGTGCTGCTCAGCTGCGACTTTCTGTTGCTGCTAAATTCAACCTGATTTGAGCTTGAGAGATTAGTTGGAATTAGTAAAAAGCGCTGCAATCTGACTATTGAAAAAAGGGTCTTATGTACTTATATTGTCCAAAACTTTACTCACGTGAGACTTGAATCTTTAAATCAGTATTTATTTATTGAAACATTAAATCAGGAAAATCAATTGAATGGCGACTGATTAGTAAAGCTCACACCCCGAAACAAAAAAAAAACATGGGAAAAAAACTAACATATTGTTGCATTGTTGTTTAAAAGCTCTAAACCTAAGAGTTATAGCGTGATCTTACATAGCCTATACTATTCCACAAGAATCTGGCTATAATATGCAAAAAGAATATTTAGAATCCGACTGGTAGATCCAAAGTTTAGCGCGTTTAAACAAACAAACAAACAAAAACTCTTCAGCTGTATTATATTAGTATAGATAAGAAATAACAATTAAAAGTGTAAACAAAAATAATTATTTATTTGCTAGTTTATACTTAAAGTACAAATACCACACAAATTGTTAGATAAATCGTTAACAAAAGCTAAAAGTTTAAATCGATTCGGCGTTTTTTTAAGGTGTCTGGGAACGAATCTCGATTTCACGCATGTGTCCGGGATTTTATAAGTTTTTGTCTGGGGTCGGCGATTAAGTGATGGCAGTTCTTCTTCAGTAGACTATGGTTCTATCCATGGTCCAAAGTGAGAGTGCGTGGGATTCCGCGACCTCGCCTGCTGTCAGACGGCCAAGGTAGGGAGGGGTTCCCGGAGGCTTGCTTCTCAGGGTATATCCGGGTCAACTGCAATAGACCTACTTGTGACGGAGCACCGTGTGGTTTTAATCGGTTCGATTCCGACATACCACTTCACCCTTAGCTTCGGTGAGGTGATGACCCGTGGGGGATTCCACATGAAAGAAAAAGGTACCACACATAATATACCAATTAGTATTATTGTTTTTTACGATCAGTGGTTGTCCAGAGGTCGAAACTCGACCGTAATTAATTAATAATTAAGAACAGTAATGCTAAGTGGCACGGAAAAAAAAACGTTTTCAATTATTTATTAATAACACTAAAGCTCATCAATAGCCACTAAACAAAAAATTAAGAAAATCGGTAGACGAACCGACGAGATCTGGAATGATCAGCGCAGAACAAGTAATGTAAGTGAAGAATAGAACTGGAAGTTAGAAGCAAGTGACACAGTTGCTCCTAAGTTCCACTGCTACTGTTAAACAGTGGCAGTTGCGACATTGCAGACGTAAGAAAGTGTACACTTGTAGGTGTGTACAAATACAAGTGGAAAGTAGATATGGGTAAGTGCCAACTACATATCCTTACTAATATTATAAATGCGAAAGTAAGTCTGTCTGTCTGTCTGTCTGTCACCTTTTCACGCACAAACTACCGAACCGATTTAAATGAAATTTTGTACACAGATAGTCTAGAGCCTGAGAAAGGACATTTTAATGCGAAAAAAGGGAAGAGGTTGAAAGGTGGGGATGAAAAGTTGTATCGAAGTATTGTCAATTAGAATAAATAATTAAAAATTCTACCCAAAGACACTATTCCTAGCGGACTAAGTCGCGGGCACAGCTAGTTAATTATAAGTTACTAGCGGACCCTACAAACGTTGTCCAGCCCGAAACGTAAGATTTTTATTGTGGTGTCATATTTAATTTTGACAATATCTTATATTATCATATACGCCATAATCTTTAAAAAAGAAAATAGGTAATACTTTGGTCAATAAATAAAAATATAATATTTAGAAACCGGTTGAGCCCTAACGGGTCTAATCATAAATCTAAACCATGTGGCAATTGAGTTCTATAGGTATAGATTTAAGATTACCTGCAATATTTAATGTACCCTTTAAACCTAAATTAAGGGCAACAGTAATACATTACTGATTCGTCTATATTCTTTATTCAATGTACATCTTTTGTGAACAAATTCTAAGATAAGATTTTTATGTTAGCTAATCGCACAACTGCTGTGGTTGTAACGCAGTTAGGAAACTCGTACGTATGCTAACAAAACTGCGTACTCCGTGAAAACGTTTAAACAAATCGACATGGCTGAGTGATAAATGATCGCGAAACAAGTGTTCAATCAGCGTGCGGTCAGGCCTAGGGCGGAGGGCCCACCTCTGAGCGGTAATAGCGCCAGGCTTCATTGGGCAAAACGGAGGCGCACAAAACGCAAAACAATTGAGCTCTAATGACCCTCGGTGGAGCCGTGCGCTCGACAAAACTATGCGTGTAACGATCAAATTAACGTCACCCAGTATGAGTTTATTTAATTTACAGCGTTGTATCATTAGAACAACCGTTTAATACCAACTAATAATTAAAAATCGATTGCGATAATCGTGTAAGTTCTTAAAATTTCAGTTCAAGTTATAAGTTTACATTTAATTCTGTAAAATATTTTTTTCACTAACAAAACGTAATAAAAAACAGTTTATTAAGTCTATTGGTGGTTCATTTTGTTATAGAAAATCTTAACTAAAAAAATAGTTAGTTTTTGTATAAAACCACCAGGAAGCTTTTAAAATGAAAATCTACGGTGATTTCTCTATTCAAATAGTGTATCAGGGTCTTCATGGCATAGTTTATAAGTTATTTTTACTTTATACTTAATTAGTTAGTTTTTAGTACTTACTTAGTTGATATAAGAAAGGCTCTCGGATTATGATTAATTATAGAATCGTTCACCGTTTACCGACGAGTGTTTAATAGAGGTATTATGAATGTTTAAGAGGTTTGCTGTTTGTCAGAATCTGTGAAATGAGGAGCTGTATATCCGAATCGAGGAAATCAATAATAATAATAATAATAATAAATAATAATATAAAAAATAATAAAAAATAAAATGGTGTTCTATCGGCTCTGCCTACCCCGAACGGATATAGGGCGTTATCATATACACATATTATTCTTGTTATAAACTCAGCACCGAACTTATTTATTGCAGTAAGCGTTAAGAGGCTCGCTTCAGAACCGGAGACCATGTCTCAATAAAATGTCTGAAATATTTATAGTGTACGTGTCGAAAACAATCAAATTACAGACCTATAGATACTTTCAGGTACTTAAAGATATCTTTGTAGAGTCATTTGTTAGCAAACGAGATCAAGATTCAAACTCAAACGCCCGATTTTCACGCAAATTAAAATCAAGAAAAACCAACTGGCTATACACGTCCTTTGATATATAATATTTAAAAGTTTATATAGTACAGTTTTAGATTTTACACGCTGCGTCTAATAAGAAATTAGCTTATTTGCATATACCTTTGTCGGTTATAATAAGTTATTTTCTAAAATACATTATGTTTATGTCTGGTTTAATTTATTGCCCAGTAAACATTTGTCAGTCGATGTAAAAATATAAGAGTTAGCAATAACAAATAGCGATGTTGATTTCTCGTAATTGCAAAATATTAATTTTCTTATTTAGGTAAGTGTGTCTCCGGGGGCATTCACCTCAGTGTAATAATTATTGTATAAAATATTATACTTACAAATATATTTCACACTACACAATTTAATATACTGCACGGAACAATAAATGACATCAATAGAAAAATAAGTTTGTAAGTATACAGAGTGATGTGGACTCGAGTCCCATCACTAGATGTTATCTATGTGACACTGATCACAGTTATCACACTCGTAATCATATTCTGAGCCAACTAGAAACAAAATTGATATTATTTTAAAGAAATAACTATAATTTGTCACTTAATATAAATAAGTCTATTATTGTACCTACTACTATAAAGGATCTGCATTGCTACCGACAAGTAGGCATGGCTATTAGCTATTAGTATTCATAGAAAACTGAAAATCAAAGATGATTCTTAGTAATATTTCAGTAAGACCTAGCTTGCTTTGCATCCCAACCGCAAAGGTGCCCATTACCTAATATATCTTGTTGTGATTGCTAGTGATTAACAGCGACGAAAGCAAAGCTTTATTGCCTTATAATGTCTTATCGTAATATCGTTTTCATGTCTACCTAAAACTGCATAGTAGCTGTGATGATGGATAGATTGAGTAGATATAGGCACTTATGCATTCAAATTTGAGTAGGTATGTGTATTTTGTAAACATGAATTCAATACTGCTACAGATGCCACAGAACAGGTATAACTTCTTAGTATAAAACTGAGACGTGGATTAATTCAGAAAGTGATGCGAAATTGTATCAGCTACCACATTATAAAAATATTTATAACTATAGAAAAAATAGTAAAGGTGGTGGCGTGTCTGTTTACGTCCATGAAAGCATAAAACATGAGGTAACAGAAGAACTATGCGAGGATGGAAACCATTATTTATGGATATATATAGATAAACTATCTTTAAATATCGGGGCAATTTACAAACCAGTTGAATCAAACATAAATAATTTCTAGATAAATATTCTTTACAATTAGAGCGAAGAAGGAGATCGATTGTTTTCGGGGACTTTAATATTGATCTACTAATTAAAAATAGCTTGGTGACAAAATACCTAAACGAAGTCCAAGAAGGTGGATACGAAATATTGAATAAAATTAATAGATTGTATTGCACGCGCGAAACTAGCACAACCAAAACGATACTGGACCATGTGTGTACAAATATAAATAATCATTCGATCAATATTGCAAAAATAGATTCATGTCTCTCAGATCACAAGCAGATTTTTGTCCAAATTAGTAAGCTGAAACCACAAATAAATAAAAAAAACATTATAAAGCACTCGACTATGAAAAATTGTACAATAACGCGTTGCAAGCAGACTACAAAAATGAAGAACACGACTATAACTACCTACAAAGTTTTATCACAGAACAAGTATTTAATAGTAAAATAAACAAGACTAAAATTTTAAATCCTCCACAAAAAGACTGGATAAATCGTAACATAATCAATAGTATAAATCTACGGAACAGTTTATGTAAACAGAGTAAAGATAATCCACAGGATAGTAATCTACGAAAGAATTTTATTAAAGAACAACAAAGAGTGAAGACACTTATCAACAAACATAAGAAAAATTACTACTATACTATGTTCCAGAATAGCAAAACTCAACCAAAAAAGATGTGGGACCTCATTAACAACTTAGGACTAAATAAGATTAAGGACAGCAATACTCTTCCCAAACTAATATCGGACTCGAGGCTCAATACAGAAGGTAACTCGGTATGTGACTTATTTAATTAGTTTTCCTCATCAATAGGCACGGAGTTAGGTAATAAAATATCCCACACGTACCACATTATGATTTACATTACATTCATGATTTAACGTTGACTGAGCTGTCACCATGTAACTTACAAGAAGTATCCAAACTAATGGAAGACCTCGATAGCGACACGAGCACTGGTATTGATGGTATTAGTACCAAAGCAATTAAACGTTTAAAAAACATAATCGTCGAAAGGTTGACAAATTGTATTAATACGTGTTTAAAACGAGGCATCTTTCCTGATTCACTAAAAATAGCCAGGGTTAGTCCTATTTACAAATCTGGAAGTAGAACTGACCCAGGTAACTATACACCAGTATCAGTCTTACCCGTTATATCCAAAATTTTCGAACGAGTTTTGTATAACCGCTTAAATACTTACTTGACAAAAAGTTTTCGTTCGAAATCAAGCAAGCTCACAGCGGCAGTAGACTTGATTACAAAAATGAAAACCCTATATGGGATCAAAAAAGCTTTGCTGTAGAGATCTTTATTGATTTAAAAAAAGCTTTTGACACAGTGAGTCACAAAAAGCTTACAAAAATTAAATAATATATGAGTCACGGGGAAAGCTTATAATATGTTTGAATCCTACTTACAAAATAGACAGCAAGTTGTTAAAATAGATAATTATGTTAGCTCAAACCGAAACGTATCCTGTGGCTGTCCACATGGTTCTATTATCAGTCCATTACTCTTTTTGATATATATTAATAATATTAATACAATAGGACTTGCAGGACACCTAACATTATATGCAGATGATACTTGCCTCTTTTATTTCGATAAATCAACCAACAATATAATTTCTACAGCTCAAAAAGACCTTAATCTTCTCAATGAATAGCTAAAATATAACCTCCTCACAATGAATACGTCGAAAACTTCATTTATTATCTTTTCTGCAAAAAATAAAGAAATACCTAACTTCCCACCTCTGACAATAAATAACGAAGTCATAAAACGGTCAACCCACCAAAAATATCTGGGACTGTTTGTAGATGAAAAACTTACCTGGAAATTGCATATTAATCATATCAAAACAAAACTAACATCTATACTGGGAACATTACGTAAAGTCGCAAATTGTTTACCATACAAAGTACGGACGATGATATACAACTCGCTAATTAAGTCTCATCTGGAATATCTAATAGAGATATGGGGATCAGCTAGTATAAGTAATTTAAACCCGTTACAAATAACTCAAAATAAAATAATTAAAGTCTTATTCCACTACCATTATCTTACTCCCACGAAACAGTTATACGAAGAGACTAAACTACTAAACCTAAGACAACTTTATATCTATTACACTTGCATTCTCGTTAAAAATATTATTACTAACTCCGTACAAACAAATATACAGTTACATAAAAGAAATATAACTCACAATCTAAGAAATAAAAATAAACTGGAATTAACGAAAATACGAACTAATTATGGACGACGAACGATATTGTTTGAGGGAGTGCAGCTGTACAACAGATAGCCGGACTATGTTAAGGTTTGCGATAGCATGTCTATATACAAGAGTAAACTTAAGAAATACGTTGATAAAATTTAGACGTTAGGTGTATAATTAAAAAAAATATATATATATATATCTCTATATATATATATATATATATATATATATATGGGTGTGTGTGTATGCATGTATATATATATATATGTATATATGCATGTGTGTGTATGTGTGTATTACAACGCGTGGAGTACTTCTTCTAAAACAACTGCGGCGTACCCCAACACGTGCAAAGCTTGGGGCTTTATGGTAACCGGGTTGGATAGGTTCTATCTAAAGGAGGAAAATTAAGCAGGCAAACGCACTATGCGATACAATCAGGATCAGATCATTCGTGTAACAATTATAACTTCAAACAAATTAATTATAAATAATACTTCTTGAATTATTCCGTGCACATTGCACGTCAGTCGTCAAGCCCGCCCTCTGTCCTCTGGGCGACTGTCTTTTCTTCTATTCTTATTCTTTATAAACTATTTCGAACATGTTCTAAATTCGAGTTTGGGGCCACCAGTCCAGGCCTCTCGCATTTCAAAAAGTTATTATTCCAATCGAAGGAGTATGCAAACTGTGGCGAGAGGTCTCATCACTACAGTATATATATTTATATATACAAAAATGTACAAGAAACCATTCTGTTAGGTACCTACTATTTCTTATTTTCGGTTTAGCTACCAAAGGCATGTTAAAATTTAAGATCAAGACAATACCTCAGAGAATAGGATAGTACTCCATACACTGCGATACTCTGAAACAATATTAAAGTTAATAAGGTGACAGACGTATTATTTCGATAAATGACCAGTTACGTGTCGTAAGTACTTAGATGGTCCCGGCAGGCGTTGAGCCAACGCGACTAGTGGCTAATCCAATCACGTAATTGGACTTAGCGTTCTTCATTGACCGGGTAATGACTGATGCAACTGACGGCTTCTACGTAATGCTCTTTATTCATTGTATTGTTTGATTGTCTGTATTATGCTCTTGAAAATCAATGAAGTTTTATAGGTCATGTTTTTATCTGGTTGTCTGTAAAACTTTTTTTAATATGGAAAACAGGAGAGTTTTATATTTGGTTTCCATCGAAAAATGTTATGTTGCACCTGCTTACAAGGCCACATATCATTTAATAAATTGTTGTATTTTTTATTTTTGTCATAACAGTGTTTTATTTTATATCTCATGCGTCTGTTCTGTGCTCGCGAATGTTAGGTACTGAGTAAATTATGTTTGTTTTTCTACTTTAAAGGTACATTTTTATATTTATAAACCTCGCTTTTAACACTATTAGTAAATGAAAATGAACTATGACAGCAAACTACAATCACAATGCAAAATATGCCTACAAAATAATTACATAACTATTATTATTATAAGGAAGGTTTAAGTTTTCTAAAGGTATTAAATGTAATAATGGTGAGGTTGATAGTTTTTCTGTCTTTCATTTCATATGCAACACAGATTCTTCTGGTGTCTGAATAAATAGTTTCAATTGTTTTAGTAAAACATAAAAATAAACTTTTATATCATGATAATTTCAGAACCCAGGTGTTGTTGTTCAAAAAGAAGGTCAGCAAGGAAACTTGGTAATCATATTCAAATCCACCAATAACACTTTCAGAGTCGGAATCTCGGAAAAGAAACTCGGATATAAAAACTTTATCCAACGATGACGATTGACGAAAACTATGATAAATAAATAAATTGAATCGTTTTCTTAACTTTGTCAAATTTGTCATGACATTTGCAGTATGACCGTTAGTCCCATGGTAGAAATTTACTCTTCTGATGGTCCCATGTTTGTTCCATTTCATGTTCAAATTTCCATTTCCCGTAAATTGTTAGTGGGTTTCTCCATCAGAAAGTTTTCATTAGCAGCCGGTCGGCCGGCAGCAGTACGCATTGTGGAAAAGTACCATATGAACAGTGATAGGCTCGCTCCCTATTGCGTAGGACCAAATATGTATATAGCTTGTGAAATGTAGGTGTTATATACCTTTGATGAACACAAACGTGCTATTTTAAATGGTTTTTATTTTAATTAGATTTATACTGGCTTTAAATACCTTGCCAGTAATCAGTATTAACCCTATTTTACTAAATGTTCCACTGCTAGGCATGGGCCTATTCTTAGGAAGCGGGGTTTTACATATTGAACCTCTTTGATGAGAAATAATGACATTATAAAAAGAATCGTTTCAATTGGCAAAAGTTTGAGCAAGATAAATAAAAGAATAAACTATACGAATTTATGAGTAATCTTTAAAGATACCAAGTTAACAACTTTTCTGTCGAAATCTGGAAATGCTTTTCACAGGCGCCCCATCAAGCGAATTGGGAACCGCTTGAGCAAGTTGCTAACTTCAGATACCCAAATAAGTACGTGACTCTTTATTTGGATTATTAACGAAATTAACAATGCAAAAACCTCTATACAATATTTTAACACTTTTACGACCATTTTTTAACAAAGTCAAATTATTTAATTTTTATTTGAAAAGTATTTGATTTATCGTTGGATGGTCGAATTCAAACGCTTCATTCAGATGTAAAATTAGATAAATTAAAATAATACAGGCACTTCCGTCAATCAGTGCCAACGAGAGAGTGGATCACTTCTGTAAAGGGCAGAGGGCGGGAACGTTTGCTTGACAGTGAGGACTCATTATCGCGACGAGTTGTTCTGGCCCCGGGGCGCTACATCAATTCATTAGACATTACTGATCGTAAGAACATGATAGATATTCATGTTAGAAATTTTAACAAAACTGATCTTCATGGGTTGTGCAAGATTGCAGGGTCAGTCTATCAATCGTTACATAAAGTTATATGCCTTCCTGATTAGAGCTTTGATGTAATTGGCATCCATGTACGTTATTTTTATCATCTGAAAATGAATTAAGTACAAGCATTTTGTGATTTGGACAACTTAGGACCTTAATACATGCATTAAATTGTATCTTAAGTAAGCATGTATAGACCTGAATTTATTTTCGAAATTTTGTCGATCTCAATCAGTTATTTATGACTAATTTGAGTGCTTTAGTTATTGAGGAAGACTACCAATAACTTAAGAACCAGTATTCTCAAGACATTTCTCGAAAGAGCTATAAACCAGCGTATCACTGAATTCTTAAAAAAATTAATATATAATAAATAAGATATAAATACGATGAAAACCATTTTAGTAATCAGTCAACTACGCTGGAAGCATATTATTAATAATAATAATAAATCTTTATTTCAGACCAAAGTCCGTATTTAAAATGTTTATATTACATTTTACAGATTTTTTTGATAAAAGTAAGGTCATGTCAAAAAATAATTTTAAGACTCGGTAGTCTTAAAATTATTTTTTGACATGAGCCGGGCGTTTGACTTCGTGAACCAGAATAACGTCATTGATAATTGTAAACGATAAGGCCTCCAAATTAAACAGTTATTGATAACTTAACATTTTGATCTAAGTATGATTTACTGTACATTATGCGTAGACGATATAGTTGTAGTGGTAAATTTCAAAGCAACTGATTAAAAGAGTCAGCTAAATAAAGTAATAAATAATGTAACAGACTGGGAAATTAAAAGAATATTTTAAACGGCAAAACTTCTAGACATAACATTAGACAGGTATTGTAACTGGAAATCCCACACTCAAAACATCTGTACAAATCAGTTTGTCTTCGCATAAAGGAAACTACTCTAAACAGTAAGTGCAGGTAAAAGGCAGCAATAACTGAATGACTGAATTATAGGTATGTCCAATCCACATCGTGTTAGAAACAGTCTCAAAACCACTGATATAAACTATCAAAATCATTAACTAACAGCAATTGCCAAGTTGTTCGTACCTCTGTTTGCACTCAAGTCCATCAATCTAAACATATTCCTACCTTTTATAATCCCACAATTTGTTAATATTTATCCATCGACCAATAGTATTGCGTTACCGGTATAACCAGTCAAAAATAATATCTATTAACTTATTTTTATTAAATAGTGAACTGTGTTAGACGATATAGTTGTAGTGGTAAATTTCAAAGCAACTGATTAAAAGAATCAGCTAAATAAAGTAATAATTAATGTAACAGACTGGGAAATTAAAAGAATATTTTAAACGGCAAAACTTCTAGACATAACATTAGACAGGTATTGTAACTGGAAATCCCACACTCAAAACATCTGTAGAAATCAGTTTGTCTTCGCCTAAAGGAAACTACTCTAAACAGTAAGTGCAGGTAAAAGGCAGCAATAACTGAATGACTGAATTATAGGTATGTCCAATCCACATCGTGTTAGAAACAGTCTCAAAACCACTGATATAAACTATCAAAATCACTAACAGCAACTGCCAAGTTGTTCGTACCTCTGTTTGCACTCAAGTCCATCAATCTAAACATATTCCTACCTTTTATAACCCACAATTTGTTAATATTTATCCATCGATCAATAGTATTGCGTTACCGGTATAACCAGTCAAAAATAATTTCTATTAACTTATTTTTATTAAATAGTGAACTGTTATAGTTTGTCCCTACTTTTAATAAAATAAATAAGAGTTTTTAATGTGGCGACAACAATCGCGATAAGGTTTACTTTTATGGGGTAACTCAACCGACGTAGACAAATTTTTAATTTGTCAATAAAGTGCATACGGGCTATTGCTATCGAACCGTTAGATTCTTGTTAGCCAGTATTAATAAAATAATCTTAAAGTAAATAAGTTCATTTGTAAGAAAACATCACGAATTATTTGAAAAACAAATCTCTTGTTACCTATCTGTAGAACTAAACATTATCATGAAAAGTCATATAACGGCAAAAACCTGCAGTCACATACGTAAACCCATGAGGGAATTACGTTTATACCTTTATTACTTTAAAAAAACGACTAATCGAATCGCTTCTAGACTTCTAGAGAAAAGTTTTTAGAGTGTCAAGGAATTCTGAGTGGAGATAATGTAAAACCAAATGAGTGAAAACAATACTTCGAATTACATTAAAAAAAGGAATGAATGAACAATTGGCTAACTTCGAAAATAATGAATGAGCAACTCAATCTGCATTGTATTATCTTACAGAATGTTAAATTTTCAACATTATTAAAATGTATTAAAATATTGTAATTATAAATTAATATTATATTGGCGTTAATGTACAAATATAAATATGTGATTATTTATATTTGTAATTATAATATTAATTTTCTTGTCAATGAAATTAACTAAAGTTGCTTGTGAATGTATAACATCCAAGATCTTTTTTGTATCAACATTTTTGGGAAAATTTGAATTTGGATTGAATGGTTTCTTTTCAATGGTAAGCTTCAAGTAACTTTTTTTATTATTATGAGAATACTGGCAATAGGGAATATGCATGTATTTTCTTTTATCGTATATTAACTTGTTCCATCATTCTACCCTAATAAAAAATATAAATAACCTTGGCAGTTTTCAAATTAATTTTTAAAATAACATTGACAACATCGATAAAATTTGATCTGTTTGAACGCCGCCATATTTCGCGGGCCTTCGATGACGTCACGTTCCACGCTCAGTGTTTATTCCATAAACTTACTTGAAGTGTTACAGTAATTTTATATCGATTTCCAGTTGTAATTACTATTTATTGTAATTAATAGACGATGGATAAAGTTAAAAAACCATTTTATAGGTATTGCCTTGTCCCTTAGTATAAAAATACTATAAGAAGTCCACCCAATATAGTTTTTTTCCTGTACAAAATAATAATGTGAAATACGAAAACAATGGTGTACATTCATGAGAAGAGATGAAGTATCTTCATTATCGTGTTTCTATTGTTGTGAATATCACTTTAATGTAAGCATATTACAATTTAAATGTTAGTATAGTGTGAATTAGTCAGTAGTAGGTAATTTATGTTTGTTTTAAATATCAAACAGAAGGCAACTTGCCTAGTTTAAGTAGACAACTACTTAAACTAGGTAACAAAAGTCCAATAAAACTTCATGAATATAACTAACTATACATATCTTACCTATCCTTTAGATTATAATATAACAAGTATTATAATAAATACCTTGCGGCTTTCACTCCTTTGACCTCAGCGGACGTAAAATCTGGATTTGATGCGAAATATATAGTCATCATGAATGCACCTATTTTCGGCAGATTGTCCGATTGTGCTTTGACAAAACTACATTCAGTCATCGTCCTAGATGATTTCTAATATCACTAGAATGCTTAAATTGCACTAGCTAAGAGTAAAAACCACAGGAACACCTATCTTTGTCCGTAACACTACGAATATAGACGCCGATAAATGACAGAACGTGGAATGTCACGTCATGTTTTGTTTCGACTAATGGTGAAGCGTTTTGCAAAGTTGAATATCGCGCCCTTATTTTGCATATTTTAAATAATATTTTTTGCAATTAAACACGAACTAAATAAGAAAATAATTGTTTAGGCATCATATCTGGACAATAAAGATTCAAGGGAAAATTAATCAAGTAAATTTAAACAACATGCATATTCCCTATTCCTTAATTAAGGCAGTTGATTTTAAGTCATATACAAATGCTCTCGAAACCTATCTAAAGCATTTCGTATATTCGAACACGAATATGATTTTATCGAAATGGAAGAATATTTGTTTATGATATCATTTACCTAACTTGTGTGAGTACAACTATTTTCTAGGTAGCTCAACTCTAAAAAGCATTTAGATATCGATTTACTGCTGGACATAGCCCCTTTTAGTTGAAACGACCTTGAACTGACCCTTTCCCGTCAACCATGCTAGCCTAATGCGAGTTGGAAGACTTCACAACACACCAAACATTATAAAAACTTCCAGATATGTATGCATATTGTTGTTACCGGTGAAGCGATAATTAACTTCTAATACGCTTATCAAAACGGGAGACATGCTTTAAGACTTTAAGAGGGATCGAACTCGAAATGCCGCGCGCCGGCGTGAGATGCCAATGGCTAGATTACTTAGTGATGTATACTCAATTGAAATAAGTCAAAAGTTTTACTTATTCAACTACTGAACTAATCGATTGTTCTAGAGAAAAGAGGAAGTTTTAAACCATTGCTAGTTAGACCGGCTACGTCAGTTAAGGGCAAAACGTTGTCGCTACCACTCAAGTGTGCCGATGCAGTGCATGATGGACAAATTGCCTTCGTTTGTTGCTACTGTCGCACTTGACGGGTTGAGATGCGAATGGATACGAATACTCCTGACTTATGTTGAACAATAACCCTATATTGCCGGAGTTGTCGGTCTCAGTACCTATTATTACAGGGAAAACTATTGAAGTGAAAACTTCTTTAGCGGCGTTGTGCACTTTTTGGGATGGGTAAAAAATGTTAAACTCGCGTCAGGACACGTGACCCTGATCGAAAATTCGTAAGTTTCTTATATTTAAAAAAATATAACATTGGAAATTCAAACATTTATGAGCGGCCAGGAGCGCAGAACTTCCAGTGTACCCTATGCATACATTTAGATATGTTATTACCTACTTTTTATGTTTAACCTAATTATATATATACAGATGTGTGTGTATGTATATGCAAATACATTGTGAAGTTATGTTTTCACTTCTGATGTGCAATCCTACGACTGACTGCTTTTTTATAATATCGGCTGTTTTGCATAAATGAATAATATACCACAATTTATTTACAATTTCCCGTGTAATTTAATTGTTTTTTTTTTTTTTATATTATAGGGGGCAAACTAGCAGACGGGTCACCTGATGATACATGACTACCGCCGCCCATGAGCACCTGCAACTTAAGAGTCACAAGTGCGTTACAACAAAGTGGGAGTAAAGGAAGGGGGGAATAGGTGGCGAAAAGCAATGCAATCAGTGCTTCACGGCCAGTTTCCTGTGTGGCCGTGGTATCACTCCGGTTGAGCCGTGCTGAAAAATTGGTGTACAATAAAGTTTATTTCTATTCTATTCTATATATTCTATATAAAAGCAAACCTTCTAGAAATTGATAGTGGATACGAGCGTAACGTGTTCTTTAGAGCTTAAAATAAAGCTTGAAAATAATACAAACTCATCCAACCGGTGGGTATTCTCTCCTTAATTAATATAAGGCGATGGATTTCCGCGCCTAATTCAATTGGTTATTTGTAACTCAAATGAAATATAAAATTATAATACCTCCTCATATTAAAGAACCGTCTTCACAGGTGTCCGCCTCGAAATCGCCGCTATTTATATGGTACTATAGTTAAGCACTATAATTAAGTTAATCAAAGAACCAAGTTACATAAACATAATTCGCATCAAACTATCCTGTTGGACATACGCAAATATTTTACGTATCTAATAACATATTTAGGGCATAAAATCGAAATGATCCCAATCCATTACTAAATTATCTTACAAAGTAGAGCAATAAATATAGATATCTGTCTGTATTGATGCAGCGAGCGGAGACAATATTTACTGGGCTACTCCCCTGGTCCTGCCGAACGGAAACTTATAGTTTTGTTGAGGCGCCCGTCGAATAAAATACTGCTGGTCCGGACATAAATCAGATCGTGTCGTGGCCGCAGCCGGCGCGGAGACGCCGCTGCCTCCGCCCCGCGTGCCCTGCAGACCTGACGCTCCCAAACGCTCTGCTACATTTTAATAACAAAACTCCACCATGAATGGTCACTGACAGATTTTATTTCAACTCATATATTATCTCCAGTCGTGCAAGGGAATTCTTTTTATTAATATTTATTCTGTAAGATCTTTTCTACTTACGTTCAATTTCTACAAGGTGTGACAAGTGTGAATTCTGGTTTTATTTGATTTATGAATCAAATCGTAATTTCTGAAGTAACACTGAATTAAATTTCTAACAAGCTTAAAAACGTACAGAACTACAATCTGTACTCTTCCTATGTCTACGGACATCAAACATCATTGAACGATCAAAACATTAAAGTTAATGTCTTACTAAGATAAAAATCTTACTAACAAAAATGTAGTACTTGTGCATCAAAATAAGTAGTAATTAGGTACATAAATAAGTACAATATTAATATATACAAGTATAAGATAAGTACAGATTTTGTAACGCCATTTAGAAAAAACCCAGTTGTACCGCTCGCAGTGACTTCTTAGAAATAAGTTATTTTAAATTAGAGAGAATAAAGAACTCAATAATTGCTGAATACTTCGTTGTTGAAAGTTTTGTACTTACCTTAAAAGAAACAATTTATTTAAGATTTAAAAAAATACATGATCAATCACAAAGTTGTCTGTCCATATTTATTAGAAACAATTTTTGTTTGGATTAAAATAAAAAAAATTAAGTATTAGGTAGAAATCCCTGGATTAAATACAGGATCGATATTTGATTTAGGCATTTCTGTTAAATAAGTATATAAATACGTGTATTGTGTTCGTCAGACTTTTAGTTCATTAAAGTTTTATTGTTTTACGTATTGTAGTTTATTAAGTAGTCTGTAGGTAAATGTACATTGTACGACATCAAACACATCAGAAACTAAATAAAAAATTATAAAATCCTTAGTTTGTAATGGAATGCTTTCTGTCTGATCATAAAAGATGTGGAGAAATGTTACTTACTCGTATATGAAAACATATGCTTAAGTAGAAAAAATTAAAGGAAATAGAATAAAAACAGATCACAACAGGATAACACTAAAACTTAAAATTATGATTTTCCGAGCAGAAAGTTTCAATAAGTGTAGATATGTATCGCCTTTCCATAGTGGGGAGATGTTGGGTGTTTTATGGGCAGTTTTAGTGCGCTGACCGCCGCCAACAATAACGTGACCGCGAGGGTGTCGCGGGGGACGCACAGCTGTTTTTTACACGTTGTTGTAGAACGTACACCTCACGGTGTACCAGTCAAAAAATCTTGGAGACTTCCTACTGAGAAGATATTTAAATTTTCTGTCATTTATAAACTTAGTAAGTATCTGGACGACCGACTGTTACCGTTCGCTTGGCGTTTTATCAGGATAGAACACTAGGTATATAGATAAACTTAAAAAGTAAAACCTATAAATATAAACTTGCATCGAAATCGTACAAGTTGTTTCCGAAATAGATGAAACATATTACATTAGCCATTGTATATTCTGCAACGTAAGACTATTATGTCAGATTGAATTCGGACCTGCCACTAGGCTCCAAAAAATTTCGGGTTGTTTCGAGGTCAATGTGTGCGATTTTATAATAAAATCCCAGACAATATACAAATGTTAAGTCTAAAAAAGTTTAAGGTCACATTAAAACGAGAACTATGCCTTTAGGGCTATTACTGGGTAGTGGATTGTTTTGGATTATTATACATATATATATATATATATGGATGATATATAGACCCATAGCACACATACACAGGCTATTTCATATACTTAATAGAAATAATAATAATAACTTCACCCATCTCACACACGGCCGTCTGATCCCAAACTAGGCAGAGCCTGTACTATGGTAACCAGACTACTGATAAACATACTTATATTTTTCTAAATACATACATATTATAGATAAATTACACCTAGATACAGAACAAACTATCGTGCTCATCACTCATCACACAATAGGGAATATGCATGTATTTTTTTTTAATCTTTTATTGACTTGTTCCATCATTCTACCCTAATTAAAAATATAAATAACCTTGGCATGTTCAAATTAATTTTCAAAATAACATTGCAAACATCGATAAAATTTGATCTATTTGAACGGCGCCATATTTCGCGGGCCTTGGATGACGTCACGTTCCACGCTTAGTGTTTATTTCATAAACTTACTTGAAGTGTTACAGTAATTTTATACCGATTTCCAGTTGTAATTACTATTTATTGTAATAGATAGACGATGGATAAAGTTAAAAAAAAAACATTTTATAGGTATTGCCTTGTCTCTAAGTGTAAAAACACTATAAGAAGTACACCCAATACAGGATTTTTTTTCCTGTACAAAATAATAATGTAAAATACGAAAACAATGGTGTACATTAATGAGAAGAGATGAAGTATCTTCAATATCGTGTTTATATTGTTGTGAAGATCACTTTAATGTAAGCATATTACAATTTAATTGCTAGTATAGTGTGAATTAGTCAGCAGTAATTTATGTTATTTTTAAATATCAAGCAGAAGGCAACTTGCTTGTCTACTTAAACTAGGTAACAAAAGTCCAATAAAACTTCATGAATATACCTATACATATATCTTACCTATCCTTAAGATTATAATATAACAAGTATTATAATAATTACCTTGCGGCTTTCACTCCTTTGACCTCAGCGGACGTAAAATCTGGATTTGATGCAAAATATATAGTCATATTATATATTTTCGGTAGATTGTCCGATTGTGCTTTGACAATACTACATTCAGTCATCGTCCTAGATGATTTCCAATATCACTAGAATGCTTAAATTGAACTAGCTAAGAACAAAAACCACAGGAACACCTATCTTTCTCTGTAACACTACGAATATAGGCGCCGATAAATGACAGAACGTGGAATGTCACGTCATGTTTTGTTTCGACCAATGGTGAAGCGTTTTGCAAAGTTGAATTTTGCACCCTTATTTTGCATACTTTAATTAATATTTTTTGCAATTAAACACGAACTAAATAAGAAAATAATAGTTTAGGCATAATATCTGGACAATAAAGAATCAAGGGAAAATTAATCAAGTAAATTTAAACAACATGCATATTCCCTATTGTTTGTCCTGTGTGGAAATCGAACCCGCGACCTCTGGCTTAGCAGTTAGGGTCACTAACCACTAGACCAACAGGCCAAAAGTAATGTGAGTGTGTTTCTTGATTTTTATCTCATGTTTTTCTTTTTTTAAATATTTGATTCTTAGCTTTCAGTTTCCCGTTTCAGTTCCAGTTTTCATAACATAATTTTAATTAATATAATTAATAAATAAATAGTAATAAAAAAAAACAAACAAATTATGTGATATAATTAGTTGTAGATAGATTACTAAGTATTGTTAAAACCACAAACTTAGTATAATACGCAATACTAAATTTATGGTTAAAACTATCTGGTGGTTTAAAAGTAGTTGATTTGGAAACGATCGGTTATAGATTGACAGAGGCAGATATGTATACGGTATTATCTTGTTATTCTTATTATTTTATCTTTTGGTATTCTATAAATTTTACCAATGCATTTATGCATGTATATAATTGGTGATATGTCTCATAGCACACATACACTTGCTTCCTAGTGAATTTCGAATACAAAAGACACAATCACTCAAATCACCCAAACTAAAAGTGCCTTGAATATCTTAGGTAATGCCTTTTGCAGTATGCGTGCAGTTTTTTAACTTACTTTAACACATTTTTAACTTAAGAGAAATTCTTTAGATAAGGTAAGGTAGGGATCCCATACAACTCCTTAAATTTTAATGAAAACTAGACAAAACAATAATTCTATGCCATTTTTGTGCTGAAGAGACCGTGGCCATTACAATAAAAATATTAAAAACCGCATAAGTAAGAGGCGGAGGTCGTCGGCAGTTCGGTGCAAATGTCGCCCCGGATACTTACATTATTCCTTAGTGGCCGTGGGCGGCCAGCCCCAGGGCAGACTCCGGCTAGCCCCTGCACCTATTATCTCGATACTTTAGATAGTCACCGGGACATTCTCCGATCGTTCGCACAAATGACCCGCCATTTGTCCAAATCCGATTAATCATGATTGTGTTTATGTTGTGTAACGGTACAAGAAAAATATAATCCCTTCTGGATTTTAATAAGTGGAATCGAAGCGGAAAGTGATGAGATTATGTATCGAAGTCGTTTAAAAGGATTGAATTTTATCAAAGGATGTCATTACAAACATCTTATAGACCGAAGGATTTTCAGAAAGTTCAATAGGACTGGGTAGTTCTTGAAAATTAATCTGATGGATTATTTTACTTCAATGGCTATGAATCATGTGAAATGAGAACTTGAGATACAGTATGAAATCGATAGCTTTTGAATTTCTGTTACGTCTGATGAATAAACGTATATCGTACGAGGTAATTTTATCAGTTCAGTACACCTGCCTACCTACACATGAGTATGAGAATGCATTAGGCATTAAAAGCTAATAGAATATACATATACAATTTAGTATTGCGTATTATACTAAGTTTGTGGTTTTAACAATACTTAGTAATCTATCTACAACTGATTATATCACATAATTTGTTTGTTTTTTTTTATTACTATTTATTTATTAATTATATTAATTAAAATTATGTTATGAAAACTGGAACTGAAACGGGAAACTGAAAGCTAAGAATCAAATATTTAAAAAAAGAAAAACATGAGATAAAAAACAAGAAACACACTCACATTACTTTTGGCCTGTTGGTCTAGTGGTTAGTGACCCTAACTGCTAAGCCAGAGGTCGCGGGTTCGATTTCCACACAGGACAAACAATAGGGAATATGCATGTTGTTTAAATTTACTTGATTAATTTTCCCTTGATTCTTTATTGTCCAGATATTATGCCTAAACTATTATTTTCTTATTTAGTTCGTGTTTAATTGCAAAAAAATATTAATTAAAGTATGCAAAATAAGGGCGCAAAATTCAACTTTGCAAAACGCTTCACCATTGGTCGAAACAAAACATGACGTGACATTCCACGTTCTGTCATTTATCGGCGCCTATATTCGTAGTGGTACGGAGAAAGATAGGTGTTCCTGTGGTTTTTGTTCTTAGCTAGTTCAATTTAAGCATTCTAGTGATATTGGAAATCATCTAGGACGATGACTGAATGTAGTTTTGTCAAAGCACAATCGGACAATCTACCGAAAATATATAATATGACTATATATTTTGCATCAAATCCAGATTTTACGTCCGCTGAGGTCAAAGGAGTGAAAGCCGCAAGGTAATTATTATAATACTTGTTATATTATAATCTTAAGGATAGGTAAGATATATGTATAGGTATCTATAATTATTTTATTAGTTATTAAAATACTATCAGTACATACTCGTATTATAAAACAAACTCCCCCGTCGCGTCTGTCTGTCTGTTCGCGATAAACTCAAAAACTACTGAACGGATTTTCATACGTTTTTCACTAATAGAGAGAGTCATGAGAAAGGTTTAGGTGTATAATTTGTAGCCGTGCGAAGCCGGGGCGGGTTGCTAGTGTAAAATGAAATAAATTAATTGTATAGGGAAGCCAAAAATGTTATGAAGATACAATATTTCAACAACACAATAGCGTAGGTAACAGTGTGTAACCAGAGATAAACACATATGTATGTCTATTAGTGATGTAACGAATATTCGCATTTGCAAAAAAGATGCGAATGTTTGTGCGAATGTCTCTGACAAACGAAAATAAATTATTTATTTGTGGTAATTTATCTGCTAACGTTAATACTTTTTTAGTTATATTATAATAAATAATAATGGAACGGTCTTGAGGAGATTTACTAAATTGAAAACACTATCTCTTTTGTTCTTGTTACTTTCATTAAAATATTAACGAAACTAAAAAAATATTATAATACATAATAATATCTTTTTAAAAAAGGACTTGAAAGGCCTAATAAAATAATAATATCTAATAAGCCTAATGTTTATGTATATACACTGAAGAAACATTTAACCCGCCGCTTATTACATGTTGATTCCTTCAAAACTCCTTTATAATTTAACTGTTTTTGATACAATGCTAAAAGTGAACCCTTTACATACATAATCGAACAGTAGTCAGACTTAGATTTTCCTTTCTAAAAACAACAATGACGAAAATATTGATCTTAAAGATAATCCGCATTTTAATTGTCACATTAATAATCTATATTTGGTCTCGTGGCATCAATTACTACTTGTAATCGATTTGGATACGTGACACGTGTTGAATCTCTGTTTGCTAGTGCTAGTATCTTTGTTTCCCCGGCTCTGCCTAGTGGCATTTTGTTGATATAAAGAAAACTACGACACCCCAAACCTTCATCAATGAAAAAAAACCGGACAAGTGTGAGTCTGACTCGCGCACCAAGGGTTCCGTAAGCAAACAATCTTGTATACGTCCATCTCGGGAATCAATTCTCAAAGACTTTTGCCCGTCTTTTTCGAAAGACAAACTTAACTTTGCGGTTGCGATGTACGACAAAGTAAACAATCCAACCGCAAATATAAATTATACACTAAACAGTAATCACAAAAACTTTGATGTCATATAACAACAAATTAACGACTTCACTTGTGCGGTCAGACCTTGTTTCATACCAAATTTCATGCTTCTAGGTAAATGGGAAGTACCCTATAAGTTTTGGACCAAAAACCTATAGGGTACTTGTGGTTGACCTAGAATTGTTAATTTTGGTTAAAAGCAAGGTCTTACAGCACAAGGTACTTACATGTTTTCGCGAAAATGTAAATTTGCTCATATCTTTTTATCGTGTTGACTTGATTTTTATAAACCTATTTTTTTAAACGTAATAGGGACTATAGACCTCAGTATCTGGTATAAATTTCAACTTGCTAGGTCCACCCGTTCCTGAGAAAATCGGTGGTGACACACGGACTGACAGACGGACAAGAGAGTGATCTTATAAGGGTTACTTTTTTTACCTTTTGAGTTACGGAACCCTAATTAATCAAAACATTACAAAACGAATTTACTGTTACGCAAAACGGACAGTTAGGATCTTAAATTTTAATTAAACAGACTAATGTGCGACAAAACGTAAAATTTTTAATAAAATACGGGTATAATTATTTTATTTATTGCAGAACTACCCAGTTAAACAAATACACCTATTAACCTTAACATACGTTATCGTAAACCATAGGTTTGCAGTTTTAGAAGAGTGACAGTCAAATATGCCTCTGTGAGTATATTAGTCTGTTTGTACTTGCTGTACTATAAAAAACTTTATTTTAAATAAATAAATAAAACATAATCCAGTCAATTAATTAAAAAATAGAGTCAACCTCCGAATGAGAGATAATAAGCTTTAAACTCGTATAAACTGTTATTTTGACATTCTAAATGTTGTCTCTAAAGTCTGATAAAACTCGTGTCCACGTCGACAGATATTTAAATTTATTTGTGTTTATTCAAAAAAGATATAAAATTTTATACAAATCGATAGAGCCGTTTCCGAGATACGCAAAATAAATTTAAATACAGGATTTGCTAAAATATATTAAAGTGATTAAGTAACTTTATATGAGGTATTATTCATCGGGATTCGCGGTTGGCCTTGCATTATTGTTTTCAGCGCTCTATTGCAAAAATGGTTATAGGCATGAATACAAATTTAAAACAACGTTTTTAGAGAATTTTATGCTCTACAGTTTTATAATAGATTTCAACATCTTTTAAGCCACAGAAGACCAAATATTTGCATAAACCCATTTTATAACCGTTGACCTTGAACATCTGAAGACACACACATGAAAATTTATAAGATTGAAGACAACATTTAGAAAGCCAAAATAATGTTTACATGAGTTTTCAGCTTCTTATCTCTCATTTCCAGGTGAATTTTATTATTAAACCATTCACTGTCCCCATACGGTTCCAAGACATCCATATCATCTTAGAGAGTATTGGGATCCTCGATGTGGACATTCCCAGTTTCGATGTCACCTAGAAGGCAAGATCCAGCTGGCCTCTAAAGAGCTAAGTGTGCTTAATAGAGCGAAGAGGTACTTTGTCCACATATGGAGTACAGCTGTCATCTCTGGGCATCCAAAGCGCCGAGGTAGTGCCGGGAGCACCTGGATACCACCTCGCCACTTTGGACTCGTTTCAAAGACGTGCTGCGTGAATCGTCAACGATCCTAAACTCACAAGCGATATTAAGCCCACTACTTTTTTTTTTATTTTTATTTATCACAACATAAACAACAAATACACAGAACAAAATTGTAAATAAGCATTTAGAAAACCTATGCGGTTTGTAATCAATGCTTAGTTTACGTCTCTAAAGTTCAGGTGTTCTTAGTTAATTATAATTTTTGTAAGAAGTATGATCTCAACTTGTATTTCACATTATGGGGCTGGACATCTTCCACACTGCGTAATTCTGGCGGTAGTTCGTTAATAAGTCGAGGAACTAGGTAAGCACTCGTTCGTTCGCCGTAGGTATTGTTCGCTGCGCTCGACGTACATAACTGGTTCTGAGCCACCGCCCGCGTGTATACAGAGTGTTTTATTTTATGCCGAAGTTTTTGGTTAAAAAAAATTTCTTTAAGAAGTGTATATTTGACTTGTGTTTGTACTGGCAAGATTTTACAATAATTGAATAGGCCACTGTCATCATCGTTAAACTGCTGTTTGATATTTGTGGATACAATATTGCGGAGAATTCTTCGTTGAAGATTGAATATGCTTTGCAGGTATGTATTATATGTGCGACCGTAGCTGCTCAAACCATATTGGATATACGATTCAGCTAGGGAGTTATACAACATCATCTTGATCTTATACACATTTTTGCTACCAATTAAACATAATGAAATATAAACTCAAAAACCAACTGAAATGTGTAAAGCAGTTTAGCGTTAGTAAAAACTCTTTCAGTGGTACACTTGTTGGTGGTTGGTGGAGTAACCAAAAATTCTCAGGTCAATTTCTTTCAAACCATCCATAACAGAAGTCTTCATCATTCAAACAAAAAAATCTACATCATATCTTTTAAAAAAATAAAAATTTGTTCCTCGGATCAATAAAAGGCAATGCAAAAGCCATTCCTACATTTTGATTGCTTTTTAGTTGAAAAGTCAATATTCGCATTCGCGAATATTAGAAATAAATATTCGCATTCGCATTCGCATTCGCGAATGTGAAAAATCGACATTCGTTACATCACTAACGTCTATCAATATTATGCAGACTGCTGACTTGGGTAATGTAATATTATGCTTCATTAACCGCCACATACTACACGATTCACAGTAATATTTACTTGCAACTGTAGATATTTTAATACCTTACATATGTGTTAAAAATTCAAGGTTCTGAAGTCGTTCCTATCAGTGTCAAGACACATGCCAATCAATTATTAGAATGCAATGAAAGATATAATTAATATTTTCAAAATTATTATGAAGTTTTATATTAATTAAAACAAAATTTAAATAATTCTATTTAGTCATGTGTAAGACAAGTAAAAATAGTAGTTGAAAACATCAAATTTATTATAAGTTTACACTTCTATATTGTAACTTCTTAGTTTTCATAAATTTCAGTCCTTCCTAAAAAAACATTTGGCTAAGCAATAAAAAATATATGTAGTATATTACAGTTCGAGTATTCCTATTAGATCTTGTGAGTTACTGATACTAAAAATATTTTTGTTGAGAATCAAATGCATGGCATAAGTTTTCAGTGACAATCAATAGTGCGATTGATGCGTACAGGGGAGGTTGCGTTCCGGTCGGTTGTGCTTATAGGATGAACCGATTGGGGAAGATACCGTTCTGCTCCATTATGCTCCACAATAATCCTCAGAACAACGACATGAACCCGAACTACTAGAAAGCTCCGAACAAAATAACGAAATATAAACTAAATTTGTTTAGTTTTTTTTCACCTTATATAATAAACCCGACGATTTTTCTAATGTGGTATCATCTTCCAAAGCTGTATCTCCATGCATGTATATAACGATAATATCATTCAAAAGCGTGTTTAATATATAATACTATTTAAATAACAATTAAATGTATTAATTAATCCTGAGATAGTGAACCTGTCTGTTCCTGCTGGGTAATTTTTCACGCATGTATTCTTCCTTACAGCTCTAAAGAGCTACCATATTTGTCCTTTGCGAGTTGGGGTTATACCTTGAACGGGCGGTCTGCGTCAGACCACGTCTACTGCTCCTAAAAAATCCTGGGACAAGGAATCTTTTCGCGCCCTTACCTGTTCCTATTGTTAATCAGAGCCGCACGTAGAGAGACAGAGCGTTCACTGATCTCTATTAAATGTAATAGACAAGGCTTTAGTCACTACGAACTTTTGATCATATTGTGGCCTGATTGAGGAAGCATCTTCACCCTACAGAAGACTGCGGTTAACCATTACTAATAGGAAAGTTGTGTATTATTGCTGCTGAACAGGGTCTCTAGAGTACCGTGTGATGCTGTGTTTGCAAGACGATGACACAGTTGATCTGTGTGATACAGTGCAGCACTGATAACCACTTCCCAGTTAGTCGGTTCTATCTTCGTTTGAGAACTCAGTTACATAAAGTAATTGAAAATGGTGCATTTTTACTCTGTGCCTTCAAAATCGCTATTAACTTGATCTATTGTTTGATTCTACCCGTGTAATTTATCTGAGATCAACATGGAAAGATTAAATTTTACTACTATTTGATGTAGTTTCTGTCGCTTAAGGAGTACAAAAAGGCAACCGCATTTAAATTGACATTAACATCATACAGTGACGTGTATGGGAGTTGCTTGAAGCGATTCTCTTCAAGGAGCACGCTCCGGTGAACCCTGATCCTATCATAACGCAATCGCATTTCTGTAATCTTCGTACTTCGACACAGTCCTGCCTGAATCGATCATAAGTAATTTCAACCTTACGCAATTCGCACTAGATTCATATTTCAATAAAAAAAATGCACAGAACCATGTGCGTTCTTCGGCAGTAAAAATCTGATATTTACGTTGATAGCGTTCCAGCAAAGAAGTGGAGTAGATACGTGAACTCGATCAGGGACATAATAACCTAAAGCTCACGTTATTCCTTCAATAAAAGTAACATATGTGTCTACAGATTAAAAATAATCTTTTCTTGAATTATTAGATCTGAAACATAGACTTGCTTAGCTCTGAAATTATTATTTTAAATTGCATTCGATATTTTTTTTTTGCGCATGTTTTTTTGGACATACCACTAGCTTGTCTCAATCTGTTATCGCGCTATATATAGGTAATGTTAACACCGCAGTACTAAAACCTTTCTAAGATTTTTTGTTTAGAATTTAAGATAAGGCTCTTGGAGAATCTCTTAAAATGCAATACATATTTGTACGTAATGTAGATAGATCGAAGCGTAAGTAGACTGAAACGTAGACAAATCGAAACGTCGATAGACCGACAATTAAATAGATATTTTATTGTGTGTTGTGTTCTGCTGTTGCAGTTGTCTATTAAATATGCACTAAGATGAGTCTATATCCTACAAAGGTACTTAACCAAAATCACGCAAGAGCTTCAGTTCTCTGATTGGAAATAAATCAACTTTTATTAATACTAGAGATCGCCTGGTGGTCGAATTTTACCAAATAATTAAGTTTTAATTTTTTCGTTAATTTGGCCAGTAGAACTTGTCATTATATAGATACATGTACCATTACAGGTCAACATATATATTGGACGGCGACTTCAAGCGTGCGTCCGCGCCGTTGTCACATAATTTTTAAATTTGTAATATATATAGTTTGAAGTTTTTAGCTTTCTGCACTTCTTCTATACATAAACTTTAAGTGTTCCTTTCACGTTATCACGTTCTTAGGGTCGCGAAATTTTCTTGAAAATGCTTACAAATAATTATGTTCATGTATTCATATATAGATAACAACTACAAGTGGTTCCAGTTTCAGGGTCATGTTGTAATTGTCATGCTGTCATGTCGTAAAGGATATAAGCTTTGATATTAAAATTTTACCAGCGTCAGGTGGTCATTACTTAATTGTAGGCTAGTAGATATTTTTAATATTTCACTAATAAATGTTTCAATAAAATATTATGATGATTATATTTCTATATCAAGTGCCCGTATTAAGGGTAAAATATAAAAGGAAGTCCACAAAAACCATAAAATATCCCCCTAAGCTTCCGCTCACCGATAATCCCTTTAGTGAGGGAAAAAACTTCAAAAGTTTGTGCGGGCGTTGTGGGGTCCTGAATTTTTGATCTCTATTAAATTGTTTCAAATGGTTTAACTTGTCGCGGCTCAATCAGTGCAAGGCGCGGAGCCGCGCGCTGTCGCGTGGTGGCGCGCCGACTCGTTGTTTCACGCTTGCTGCTCTGAATAGAGATGCTGAGATTGCGTTCTACTCACGCATGACGAAATCATGTGCAATAGGCGTAGCCGACTATGATTTTATATGAACTTGTGTGCTATGAGGATATTAAATATGTCTTTTATATATGCTACAAAGGCATTAAGCGTTCCTATGAAGAAAAATATTACAACGCTAATTATCAAATTTACATTGTAATCCAGAACAACTCAGCCTTATGTCTCTAATAACCAAAACCAAGAACTTTCATATTATAAAGTTTCGAAAACACTTAGATCTCCTTATCAAGCCTTGTCGCAACATCCGTTCTAGGCTCACGTGTACTTCCAACTCTCAGGTCTCTAGTACTTAAAGAAAATCAAGGACTTTCATATAAACTTGCGAGAGGCCTTAGACCTCCTTATTCCGGGCCTGTGGCAAAATCCGCCTAAGCTAACGTGTTCTATAAACGAATATAGACTATATATAAACTAACTTCCTGCCAAATTTTACGTCTCTATTACAAAAAATCCGGTCCCGTAGCAGGCCCGCAGAGTAGATTTCGTGTTTTTTTTATTTTTATCTCCAAAAATATAAGTCGCATTAAAAACTTTTTTAGTCTACATTGTAGAGTAAAATAAAAAAATTAGCTTTCAGTTTACAGTTTCGGAGCTACGAATTTTTTTCCAACTAATGTTGATTTCTCCCCCCTCCCCAAGTTAAAGATACAATCATTTAGGGTTTATATTAAAAAATGTTCGTATTAATTCGCTATTTATGTTAAACGGTCCAAAAAATTTCCGTAGGAAAAAAGTTATGCTGAAAAAACTGATTTTTGAAAATGTGCCCCATTTGCCCTTTGTGCCCGAACGAACTTAACCTTCATTTTTGCCCTGTTGATTTGTCGTCCAAGTTTGAAAGCAATCGGTGCATAATTGCGACCTCTATCGTGCCGGTAAAATTGAGGTACATACATAAATACACATATATATATATATAAACTTTTTAACTGGCGGTTGTTTTGGAGTCTATGGATCATAACTAGACCTCCTGTGAAGATTTTTTTGGAAAACTCGACAACTGCTACAAAACCAATAGGTAGACTTTTCTTCAAAATCTACCTAAAACAAACAAATGTCTTTCATATAAATTTGCAAGAGCCATTGAACCTTCTTAATCCGGCCCTGTCGTAAAATCTATTCTTAACTGAAGTAGGTAAATGAAAAAAATTTAAAATGTTTTATTTCAGTAACTTATTTTATTACACATTTATCAAAATTGCTAAGGCCTCCTTTTAAGCATGCAAAAACTTGTGTCAGGAGCTCTTCTATAATTATATAGGTAGGACACCTATAAATTACCTGCATACTCAATTACAGTTCTCTGGTATAAAAAAAAACAATACTAACTTTTAAACTTTCGCGTTCCATGATATAATATTATCTATGTATTAACGGGAATTAACGCGATCACGAAAAGGTATTACATACCTCTGAATTGCCTGACGTTTCGACCAGGTTGCACTGGCCGTGGTCACAGGCTGACTCAGCTGTGACCACGGCCAGTGATCGCGTTTATTCCCGTTAATACATAGATAATATTATAAAAAAAAACAATGTCTTTTATACTATACTTGTGAGGGCTCTTAGACCCGAAATCTGATCTTAGAAGAAACTTTGTGACAGGGCCAGATTTATCAAGTGTCCTACTTATGAAGACCTCTCTGGCAACTTTTAGGTCTTTAGTACAAAAACCGAAGGACTTTCATACAAACTTGCTGGGCCCTAAGACCAGTGGCGGATTTACACATTTGTCGCCTGTAGGCTAGTTAAATTTTGCCGCCCCTACCTCCTCTTCGATTACAACTTTTTTTTTGTCAACGATTTGTGCACTAACTACTGGTGTAATCAGTACACAAATCATTTTTTTCATAATTAGTATGATTGTGAACTAGGAGATCGATGTCTCAGTTTCTAGATTTTTTTTACAACCTAAATATTTAGCTAATATTAATTGTTTTTTATGGTACCTTTATTTCGGAACTAATAAAAAAGCTCGAATCATGTACTACTGTTAAGATGAGGTAAGGTATGCCTTAATACTACTTACACATGTACATTCAATAAACGTTCAATCAATCAGCCTATAGCAGTCCACTGCTCTTCTAACGTGCGCCAACCTACCGTTTACCAGTTCACGGTCTCAACTCTAGGACCCGTTTGCCCAACGACCATGCCAAGCCACGTCAGTACTTTAACAACATTTTTTTACACCAATCTGAACTTTAAAAATTATAAAAAATCATCGCCCTAAAACCTTTTCGCGTTAATTCTAGTTTTGCTACAGACGACGAACTTCAACTTGTGATAAAAAACAATTGACACGCAATTTCCCAAGGGTGTTGGTGAAAACTCCACGCTGCAAGTTTATCTGATTTGTCCTCTGGCCTTGGAGCTGTTCGGTCATCGTGTTGGTGTCATTTAAGCTTTTCAGCATCTCGATATATCGCCAGTCGACACGTCGTCTTTGCAGAGTATCCAAAACTGCCCAGGTCTCGATGGAATCGAAGGCTTTCTCGTAATCCAAAGCCGTACACAGCCGCTAAAAATACTTCTCTGCCTTTTGCACAATCTGTCAAACAGTATGGGACGGTACGGTACGGTTCACGGTGCCGCAACACCTAGGTGTTAAACCTTGTTAGAGGACGGAACTAAACTCTTCAGCCGGTCATAATCGAGTAGTCAGGGCGGCAGCACGGGACCGTTTCTTTCCGACTGACGCAGGTTCTTTCTGGGCACCCGCACTCAGTCGTTAGGAGAGAATTGAGTCCCACCTGTGACCATTGCGACTGCAGTGAGGACTCGGCTCAGCACACGCTGGCGGTCTGCTCCGCCTGGGCGACGCAGCGTCGGGCCTTCACTGCAGTCATCGGAGGCGATCTCTAGCTACCGACCGTCATACGCTCCATGGCCGGTAGCGACAAGAATTTTACCGCGGTCGCGACCTTCTGTGAGGACGTCATCTCGCAAAAGGAGGCGGCGAAACAGGTCCGGGAGGACGATCTCCACTCGGACCTAATTCACCGCAGGTGAACCGGGCGGCGGAGGCGCGTGTACCAGCGCCTCATGTCGCCCTGAGGGTGGCCGCAGTTGGACGGGACTGGTTTTCCCCTTCACCCCCTGTAGTGGCCCCCCGCGAGGAGATGGCGTCCGCGTCGTCTAATTGAGAGGTTTTAAAGTTTTTACCCAGAGGTGGTGCCCGCGCTTTTGCGGGCAGGCGCTAGGGGGGGTCCGGATGTCTTAATAAAGGCTGTTCCCGGATCCTTCCTATTTAAGGTGCAGTACGGCACACCGCGTGGTTTTAGTCGGTTCGATTCCGACACACCGCCCCACCGAAAACCCCGGTGGGGAACGGCCCGAGAGAGTTTCCACACGAACATAAAAAAAAGGACGGAACTCAACTACTACCTATTATTATTATTGTTTTTAGTCTATAGTGCTACCTCAACTATTTTTGGTCTTTTGTAAGGCACTTTTGCTTTATAGCTCACTGCTCGGACTTATGGCTTCTAGAAACCTCCAGATCATATCACGGATGCATAATGTGCAACCCTAGGTTACTATTTCGGTACCGCATTAGTGGGCCACAAAAGCATAAAATATGCATTGCAGTTTCTTCTGCCTCTCGACAGCTTCTGCATTTTGTGTTCTTGCCACATTTAGATTGTAACATATGTTTGTTCAGTTTGCATGGTCCGGTGACGATTGAGAAGGAGCTCAGGTTTTGTATCTTTTGAGCTCTAGAAGTTCTTTTAATACTTTGTTATCATAGCCATTTAAGGCTTTCGAGTTTTTTAGACCAGTCGTGGTCTTCCATCTCTTAATTGCCATTGATATGTATTGGGCGTTTATGACTGAATAAGCTCGCCGCAGAATGGTTCCGATCCATGCTGTTGGTTGTCTACACCAGCTCTGGCCAGTTCATCGGCTTTTTCATTGCTACCTAACTTAGACTCTCTAGCTCTTTCAGGAGTTGCATCTGGCCTACCTTTAGAGTTCGGTAGTAATTCCGTCATCCCCAGGAGAACCGTTTTTTCATCTGCTCGAGAGCCATCTCTATCTTGCTGTGGACAATTTCAGGTATGTCCTTCCTCTAATGACGCGTTAATGGGGCTCTGTGATCATCATCACTGGGTCTCGTTGGTTCTATCATCCGTAATGCGTACAGCAATAAAACTTCTCGATCTCATCGAGAATCTGGCACTTTGAATTGGCTGCCATTCTCAGTTTTGAGTTTCGTCAGATGGGGAGGCCAAGTGCTGAACGAACACTTAACTCCATGTTCCATTCAATTGCATTCTCTATTGTGTGAATGTTGAAGCTTAGGAGATCGCGTCATAACAGTTTTCAGGCTCTCCTATCTGACCAGACGGCTGAGTGGCTGACAGCTCGCGCATTTTACTCTTAAGTTCGAGTCTTGGGAGAGAGTTTGGACTGTTGCTGTTTGCATGTCCCGGGGAACAGCTTTAGAGACTTAAATATAATAAAAAATTTGTATTGCGTTTAAAAATTTATATTTAATTATCTGGTAACAATCCGCCTGCTGATGACGATGAAATTAAATTAGATTAAACTATGAAAGTTCTTGGCTTAAGGGAGATTTTTAGATAACTTTTCAATTGTGTTTTAAGTTAGAAAATCTTCTCTCACCCGAACTGTGTTGGCCAGACACACTAGTGAAGGGTCGTGTCATTCCTTGTTAATGTACGCGTTGTAAGTATACACGTTGTAAATGTTAAGGGTGAAACATTTTACATGTTGAATTGTTTGTGTACCTATTGACATTTAGATAGTTAGGTATATATGTAAATATGAAACATTTTCATTTTTGTAAGACAAAAAAAATATTTTCCCAAATTCGCCGCCCCTAAAATCTGCCGCCCTAGGCTTCAGCCTACTCAGCCTATTGGTAAATCCGCCACTGCCTAAGACGCCCCTAAATCCGGCCCTGTCATAAAAATCCATTCTTAGCTGACGTCTCTTACTCATAAACTACCTCCCTGCCAAATATCTTCTTCGATGGTCAATTAGTTTTCCAGATTTCGTAATTAGTCAGTAGATGAGTGAGTGAGTATACTTTCGTTTTTAATACTCAAATATATTAGATTGTAGAAGCTATTTCTATTTGAAATTAGAAAACTGTAATGGACAAATTTAACCTACCTTATAATCAAATTCTAAAACATCTTTTATTTCATTAGAACCTTGTCATATTAAGTTATTGTTGTTGTTGTAAATAACCGAACAACAAAAAATATGTTTAAGTTTTTTGTTTAGTCAAGCAACCTAACATATTTCTTTTGCATCAAACGGTTATTCAATATATTGAAGTAGTCAAAGTATTATATGGATTACCCATTATTTAAAAAAATGCTTGACGTAATGTCTGGATGCCTACCTTTCTTATTCTTCAATTACTTTTTAGTTAAATAGAGACCTTTTTCTACTACAGTCAAACCAATATGTACCTACAGAAAATTAATAGATTTGTTTATAAGTCCGGTCAATTATTATTTTATCTGTTATATAATATCGTATGACCATAAATCGTTGATAGTTACGGGAGGTAGAGGGTCGGGCGCATCACGGCAAAACTGATTTATTCACTGGTGATATTTTATAGCGCAGTTTGTTCCGGCCGTTATTGTATTAGGGCGGCTGTTTGTTACATCGCCTCTGCCCTCGCCCCCTGACTTATAATAGAAACACACTAGACAATTTTCTTGTACAATTTAATTGTTTATGAAATAAACATATTTGCTTTCCAAGCGAGACCTCAAATTCAAGAAATTTATTAATAAATAGGTGGCAAAAAGTACCCGGATCGCCTGATGATAACGGTTACGGGCCTATAAACACTCACAGTATCATCGGTGTTACCTATGAGTTGCTTACCTTATGCCCGTGCACCCAAGAGATCTCTAGCGAGACTACGCAAGAACACAACACTGTACCTACTGTACTTATAAGATAAGGATACTCATAAAATTATTTGTGACATACTTAATTGTCTAAATATTTTACATCCTAAAATATTACAGGTACGCTTTTCGCTCTCGTATACAATTTAATTTTAAAAGTATTATATATTGCATATAAGTTACTACACTTATAGACTAGACTTCATGTATGCACAAACATACAGCAGTAATACGTGTACTTAAATACCTCATTTACGTTGTACAAATAATAGGCATCTCTTTACATGTGACTTGTTCTCCCCTTTGAGGATCACTCCCTTAAAATCATTTTAAATTTCATAACTAGAGCTCAATAAAAATAACGTAACTGACTGTCCCCCATTTTTTTTAAATTGCGTGAAATTAAATTTAGAATATACTCTTTATCCCCCGGGAGTCTGACAAATAGCCGCGCGGCGCACGGTGTGATTTAGCCACGCTGTAATTGGTTTTTTAATGCGGCACTTGCGAAGTACCACCTTCCGCTTTATCAAGTGAATACATTATCAAATTGTTAGGCCCGCCAACGCAGCCCCTGCTCTATGAATAAGAATCAAAATGCGCTAGTCGTTCACACACCGCGCGGCGACCGCAACTGAGGGGGTGCCAAATTAGTGAACCCGGTTTAAGAATGGGCTTTTTAACGGTTAATAAATATAAATTAAACCATAACGATTATTGTTGGAGTTATACGGAGTCAATCAAACTTTTTGTAAAATAAAATTCCAATTATGAAACATGGAATTGATATCCACTTTTTTTTTTGGCAATTATTATTTGATGATGATGTAATTTTAGTTTTTTTTTTTAAACTAGGATTTAGGGTATGTCACAGTAGTGACATACCGTAAAGAGTTAACGTAATATGCGGTAATTAAACTAAACTCATAGTAAGCTGAATAGGTTATTAGGTAATAAGTTTAAACCATTAACAATACTTATTTGTAGTAATGTGTAACCTACGTTACTTATTAAAAAGTAAATGTAGTGACAATTATATATGTTGGAGACATATCTCGGGGTCAGTCAAACTTACGACAGTGCTGAAGTGCCGCTCAAACATGTAATTCTCAGGTAAAGCAAGTCTGCACAGAGTAATGCAACAGTTAAAGAGCAAAATTTTCCAAATATTTAAATTTATAAGAAAAGTTATTATAGTAAATATTTGAAAAATGAAATCGAGAAGTTTTATTGTTGTGGAGATAAGTACAAGAAACGAATGGTACTACAATAAAATCTCACTCGATCTTTACGTATAAAGAAAACTACATTGAGTGATATCGACAGGGGTCTGACTGATAGGCCAGATAGAGGGCGCATTAAATTTGACAAGGTATTCAAAAAGCATACCTGTAGGCGTACGTTTCCATTCTTATCTAAATCTTAGAAATTCTCTTTAAATACGATAACCAAAGAAAATAAATCATGTATATGTTTTACAAATTCTTATTGGCTATAATTTAAAGTATGATTGGAATTATTATATAAGGTTGCGAAGTTTAAAATATATTACTTGATCGTGCCGTCAGTAAAGCGATAATGGAACCGCATCAGTGTTTTAGGAGTGTAACATCTCATGAATCCAGTCACGTAGTGTGTTACGTTCGATCCTCTGTCTAACATTGTGCCTATTGCCGGACGGACCTGATAACGAGCCTATTGGCAATGTACCTTGTAAACTTGCTTCGATTTTATTAACGCTGAAGTGTTAAGACAACAATATTGTCTTCACAAAGATGAGTATGAGTCTCTAAATACTTCGTCACATGAGTGCCGTAATCGCCCTTTCGGATAATTGAATCCCAGATTGGATTTCAGGACATATTTCAGACTTAGGAATAAATAATATAACGTACTTTAACGTAAAAATAAGTACAGTAATTCAATCAAAGTTATCTATTGTACCAGAAACAAAAGATGGTGTAAGTTCCAAAGTTTTGTATTTTAAAAGAACTCCTGAAATATTTTTCTTTCTTTTCAGTTTTCTCTAGTGATTTCAATCATTATTTTCCTCTACACACAACACGTAAACACAAAAACTAAAGTCATTATTATTATTAACTAAGTTTATATTATAATATATTAAATACGTTTAAGTTTAACATATTATATGTATTTGTTAGACTTAGCAATTAGTCCTTTATTAGGCAATCTCTTTAAGTTCTAACAAACTTAGAAGTGTTGCTATATCACTTGTGCTGTGATTAAAAAGATCTTAAGACTAGTTTAATGGGCCTTTAGGCATTTCAAATGCGATCTTATTATTTACTAATACCCTAAGGAAAACCTTAAAGGGTTTATTTGTGAGGACAAGGTGGAAATCATAGGAAAGATCTATCTATTTATCTGAATTGCTTTCCTATTTTACTTCTCTCTTGAAATCAACTTCTTTTTTTATTGTAATGTTATTGCAATAATAGATTACAATGGGGATGTAATTGTGTAGCTTACGTTACGTATAATATGTGGTTGTTAGAAGACCAATCAAAATCGTAAAATCTAGTAAGTAGGTAAGTTATGTAAAATTAGTGTAGAAAATAATGATATTCGTAATCTTTTGTATTCATACAATCATTTCAGATGACATTTACTATCATTGTTAAAAAAACATGTAAAAAGCGTGGCTGAGCATTTATCCCTCACATAAAGATGGCTAATGCAGTTTCTATTGGAAATTTGTGAGCTACATTGGGAGCTTGTATCCGTGGTTAAGTGGCCCATTCGCGTGCAAACGAGCGCGCACTTTAAAAATAATAAAAACCCCTTCAATATCTATGGTTCGAGTCGAGCGCGGGTACTGAACCCGAGTTATTCTTTCATAGGAAGTGCCAACCCAACCCACTTTAGGGTAGCAGTAGTTTAGGGTACTTGACTCTTGAGTGACTTCAGATGTTACCAAGAACTAGCGTTTGAGTTTAGGTTTAAACACGTTTTATCCCAACTAGACAGTTGTTATTTATTTTTTTAAAACATCGCAAAACATAATAAATCAAAACACATTTACCTGAAAAATAAATATGATGGAAACTCGAATAAATAACAAATAGTGGAATAAATATTCATAAGTCAATAGTCATAAGTCATAAATAATCATCATTTTTCAGTATAACTTATACATAAAATAAAGGTGTACCTACACTATAGTTGGACTCGGTCTCTCAAACTAGGATGATAAGGAGTTTGATCTTGTTTTGCGTTTCAACATCAAAATCGCATAATTACCTATGTTTATCCGTGTTCTACAGTTAATAGTGGAAGGTATGCTTAGATTAAATCTAGCATTGAATACGTGTGTGAGAATATTGTTACCAAATCATCGGATCAGTAACAATTAGCAAATCACCACCCTTAAGCTTTTTGTTATAGGCATAGAATATATTATCTAACATTCTTTAAAAAATTCTTTTGGTGATATGATTTTCACATGCACGTTGAGCACAGATAACTATATATTGTACTACGACGGTGAGTGAGACAATAACGCCTCTTGTCTGTGACCAAATTACGTTTGTGGCGTGGTGCGTCACATGTGTGCAGAATTTATCAACTGACCAAGGAGGTCGCAAGAGTAAACACAGCTTAACTAACCGTCATATCACACCTACGTGATTCTAAAAAGAACATGAATTTATGAATTATCCAATTTTATGTACTTGTTATTAAATATTAATAACAATGTAATAAATGTAAAACTTTTGTGCTTAAATATATTTTTAAATATATAGCCTTTCATTCAAATCCACTTAGTATATATTATACATTAAAAGAAACGATAAAATATTGTAACTTAGAACTTAATCTAGACTAGCCTACTATTTGATTCTTTTTAATTTTTTGTGGATCTGTTTAAAATTAATAAATAAAATAAAATTTATAATTAAATTCCTGCTAGAAAAATGTTGGTTAAAGAGAATGACGTTAACAGCGTCAGCTACGTCGAATAAAATATCGGAACAGAAGATACAACCCGTATTTCCTTTATTCGTGTTTCATCCCTGTGACGCGGCACCTCTATCTAGTTAGAGAGGTGCACGGGGAAAAATGAAATATAGAGGCAATCCAAATAGATTGTTATCTACCCACGTGTTTACCGGCGGCGCCGCGGCACGTTCGCGCTAACAAGCGACCCTCTCGCCTTAAAACACTGGTGACAGACACCCTTACAGCACCCATCTCTAAACGGCACGTCGCAATTTGACAGTACTGCTTCTGACAGGTGCCCAAGCTTTTATTATGTCGAAGTAACACAATAACACGTTGACCACACTTCAAAAAAATCTACAGTTATCTAAAAAATGTGATTGGGTATTTTGTCAAACCTTGTTTATGTGTACAATGTAGTATAGGAACATAAGGTCTGTATCCATGCGGAAAGTTTATAGTCTACTAGCATTCGCCAGCGACTCTGCTCGCATGCCTGTTTTAATTGAGGATAGGTACAACTTGCATAGGTAAGAAATAAATAAATCTGGTAAGGACATGGTTGACTAACAAACGTCTTAACAAACTTTAAATGTATAATATTATCGCGTGCGATATTTAGCTCTGTTTGGTCTTAAATGTTTAGTCTGGTGTTGTTCGAGGGTATCTGATTGAAAACGGAAATATGGTTATAAATGCAGTATATAATAGCTCAATAAACGGATCTAGTACAACAAGTGTCTAAGATATAATCAGAAATAATATCATGACAAAACACCTTCACTTTTTAGGAGGAGGATGATGAAGCGGTAACTCTATTGCCAAAGATTTCCCCAGTCCCGATAGTTCAAGATTGCAGTACCTTGTAAAGAAAAAAAATATCGCTGTCCACTTCACTCACGGGCTTTTGAAACCTCGTGTCCGTCTTAGCTTTTTATATCACAATAATAGGTTGTTTCTTCCATTACCACACAACCGTTATTAGATTGATATAAATTAAAACATCGGATAGTTATCGACAGCCATAAAAGTTAATGTGCTAAAGAAAACACACCTCCTCGGTACTAATTCTTCGGGAGAAGCTAAAACTATAAACGTTGGTTAATCCCATGTATCATAGCAGGGCGGTCATTGATTTGCTGCTATCGGATGGTCTCGGTGACTTATTGCCGGTCCCCTCGCGTCTCGCGCCCATTACTCCGTAACCGGTCACCGTGGCCGAGCTCCATCTCTAATAACTGCACCTTTAATACACCTCATCTTTCCCTACCGACGCACTATTCGTTTCGTGACTAATTGGGCGTAGGCGTTCCGGATTTGTGACTATAGCGCCTACTTTGTCAACTAATCGTAACAGATTTCTAACACGTTTAGTTGATATAACCTATTTAATATTTAAACCTTTACATAAATCTAAAGCCATATATAATTTTTAGTTAGTTAAAGTACCGAATTTGCTCACTATAGTCATCGTTGTGTCATTATCAGTAAAATAATAGCCACATTATGAAATAATCCTATAGAAGTTTCTATGCGATTATTTCATAATGTGGGGATTATTTTAATGATTACCTCACCTCGACTTTGTAAAGTTTTACAAGGTGATCATTGTTACAACATTTCTATTGGTCTAATCTAATTTTGTCATAATATAGAAGCGACTGTTTTCATCCATAGTGCAAAATGTTTTGTCATTGGCTATTAAATGTATAGTCAAAAACATATTTCTTTTTTTACTGTCTGAATAATCCATCCGAAACCACACAATCCGTTGACCACTTTGCGAAGCATTCGTTAGTCGACTTTAAATGTACGAATATTTACTTAATTTAGTACTTATTTCAATTCAATTATTATATTGTAGCAAAGCTGTAGGTAGACAAAGCGCGATAAGCGAATTACAAATGGTCATTAGCATAATCCCGGCGCGGGCGCAAAACAGATAGCGGTAAGATGCTTAGGTAAATTAACTAAGCGAGCGTCTACCACTCCGCTACGCTCGTAGCGCGTAGTACTAAAGCTCGTAGACTCTCTTTATCAGCTTTATTGACGCGAAAGTGAAATATTTCCCCCATTTTATATGAAAGATGAATAACATTTATTTTTATATTTTTATCATTTTTATGCAGTAGGTAAGAGGGTTTAAATGCATTTGATAAACATTTTCTACGTTTTCGAAGCTTTGATTTAAATTTGGTAAACAATAAAACTATTTGAATTGCTTTAAAATGTATATGAAACAAAAGAATTTTAATCAATAATTATTTTTCGTTGGTTGTAGATTTTATAACTAATAAAAAATCAAGTCGTCATCGATTTTGTCTATGCTCCTCGTTAAACTCCATGTAGGCGTGTGCAGTTGTGATTGGATTAGGCTCGTCGTGTGCTGACGAGCCCCAAGGGACTGGTGCTACGACCCACGGCCTACAGCGATGCAATGACACCTCCACGTTAATAACGCACTGTCCAACTCAATACAAATAAAACCTACTAGTGAAGGTCATTCACTCGGATCACATAAAACTTAACGAAATTGCCGGTTTTTTATTATTCTTTACGAATGATGTCCGTCGTAAAGCATCTTTCTGGATTTTATTATCGTATTGAGAAAAAACTATAATGGGGTAGTGGAATAGTCATTCACATTTCATGGCAGTGTACGAAGTTCGATACAGAGGTTTAGCCTGACTTTCATGGTCATGTAAATTAGTGACTTATTGAATATCAGCATAAAAAAGAGGTGACTGACTTATTCACTAGTCGCTAGGTCGAAACGTGAGCCACAGCCGAAACTACCAGATCTAGAAACAAAAAGAGTTGTTTTCTAAAACTATAATCATTAACGAATGATATTTACAAATTCTTTATTTATATTTACTTTGTGTAAGCTTACAATTTTAAAAAATGAGTTACATGATTTTGACTTCTGAAAACTGTGATCTCCTCGATGGCTTGTCAAATCAAGCTTGTGTTTCAAATATTCATTACTCATTTCACGGTGTGCTAGCTCGACAGTCTACACTTGAATGAGAACCTCTCAATATTAAAGATACAAGCAAATAGTGGTTAACAAAACATCAGAAGGACAGTATAGTTTATTTATTACGTCCTGATCTCATATGGACAGGTTTAACTTTTTGAAGTAGGTAACACACAGCATATTTCGCTTGAATTGAAGTCTACCGGTGAATCTAGAATTCCCGTAGTAGCTTTAGGAGTACCTTCATCCTACAGAAAACCTCGTTGAACCAGTCTCAGTTAACCGGTAAGGTTGGAAATGCTCTATAGGGTGGGCTTGACAAAGCACAAGGGACACCATTAGTGTTACTAGTATTTATAAGCACCGGCAACTGCTTGCCATCTTAATTAATATTATAAATGTGAAAGTGAGTTTGTTTGTTTTCACGCCTTAACTACTCAACCAAACGTCGTGAAATTTAACACTTGTCAAGGGTAAAGAAAGGGACATACGGTACCTTCAATCCAGTAAAAAGGACTGTCCCGGGGCATCCCCCAGGCATCCTGATTTGATGACAGAATCTACGTTACTAACTTTTAAACTTTCGCGTTCTACGAAAATATAATTATGTTAAACGGGAAATAACGCGATCACGTATTTAAAAGGTATTACGTATTATTATTAGACTGCACGGATGGTGCAATGATTTAAGTGGTCACCTCGCCAATACGGCGCGCCGAGTGTTGTGGGTGTTCAAATCCCACACGAGACAATAATTTGTGTGATTCACAAATAGTTGTCCCGAGTTTGAGTGTTCTTTGTGTTCGTTGTTTGAATGTTTGTGAAGCCCTCCGCGACACAGGATTATTCCTAATGCGGGAGTTGTCTTTTTAAAAAAAGAAAATAAAAAAGAAATAAAACGTACCTTTGCTTTGCCTGACGTTTCGACCAGTTTGCACTGACAGCTACAATCCAACGAAACCGAGGGCAAAAGCTAGTTGCTGTTATTTTATATTTCTTAATATAAAGCAACTGCAACGTAAATCTGTATGGATGGGCCAAGACAGTAGGTTCTACAGTGTTGCAGCTATTTAAAGAAATTATTAGGTGCAATTACGCAGCTTGTTGTGCGTGATTGGAATGCGCTTCGTGTGTAGGGCGAGGGTCCGACGACAAATTCTTACAAATTAATACATCTATCTGGGAGCTGCCTCGCGACCGACTGCGATACGTGTGGAATACTTTATCATTCTCGAGTAACACAATTCCCCGACGAGGTATTAATCTTAAGTAAGTGTGGCTACTTTAAATAACATGATTAGATTTCGGTAGGCTTTGATGAATTTACTCAAATATTAAGTGTGCTTTAGAAAAACGAATTTTTGGCTTTGTTAAAAATTGTTTCTATAACCTAGTATCAAAGCAACTTTAATATCAATTAAATAAATCAGTAAATTGTGCATTATTCTGTATGCAATATAAAATTATGTTATAGTAAAGAAAGATGATGATGATAAAATAATCAAATCAAAATTTTTAAGCATTTACCTTGGGTGGCGCATCTGGCAAAGTAATATGCGAACCCTCGAAACTGCCGCAGATTGGAGACATTTCGGGAAGTTGAACTTTTTCCAAATTTTAAGATTGTTAATCATGACATGTGATTTTATTTTATATATATATAACACTTTAATACGAATGGTAAATATATTTATTAAAGATTATATTCGATTTACTTTTTGACTCGTCTGTGAAAGTTCATGTTTTCTTGGATTGTTTTTTTTTCTAATGTACTCAACTAATGCTTACCAGGCATTTAATGCATGCTAATAAATATACTTATTTTTAATGACAGTTACATTGTGATTGAAAGTTAGATAGGTTTATTTAACTGCATGTTCAAAAGGGAAATAAAAAGCAACAAGTAAATCAATGATACATTTTTTTACCAGTATTGTAAATATTTATAATAATAGGTTTACATTCATGAACAAGATACATTGGACGATTGTACCAGCAGTCTATTGTATGTAAATATAAAAATTTCGACCGTAAACATTTGACAAAATATACATACATTCCAAAATATATATTCTGAAGTACTGGAAGTAGCTTGCATCATAAAGAACAACTCATTTTAAGACGTCAAAATCATAAAAAGAACATCATACAGAACGATCTCGGATAAAAGTATTACAGACAATGCCACAACATCGCGAGGAATTCTATTTCTAATCTGTGAGTATAATCTGCAGCGTCAGCGCGACACTGCAATATGCGTCGCCCGCCGCGCCCGTCCCAGCTTCACACTCGTTGTTTCGAGAGCAATTGAGGCGCCAATAAAAAAGGCGATCGTCGCCCCGAACCCGGGCACCGACTTATTTACAGAACACCCTGCCGTCGCTATTTATTTTATTGACTGCCATTTGCCCTGACTTTTATCGCTGCCCACTTCCCGGATAAAACAACAGCAGCAGGTAAAGATTGTCCATCGCGGAGTTGTTACTACTGTACTACGGAGTCGTCGTAGCAATCATGATAACTTGATCCGGCTCGATTGTAATAAGAAAATAACATTTGTCCTAATTTTATTCTACACGACTTAAATTTAGGTATAACATTAAAAAATAATATGTACCACTATTCAAATAATAAAAGAGGGGTAAATAATAAAAGGGATGTAATGGCCATTATCGTAATGGTGTTTATAACTTTTTTTTAGCTAGTCAAGTTAAGGGTTTAATATTATACTTTTTTATTGTTATCAATAGCACATAACAATATTAGCCTTGTATCAAATATGTACCCAATAACCTGTATCCTAATAGGCAGAATATTTTCAAATTAAAGAAAATATTTCATTACCATACTACAAAACGGTTCGCGATTTATGTAATATATTTTATTGCATCGCGTTGGTCGGAATGTTCATACATTGCATACCGGTAGCAGACCACCGGGGCACGCACTGGCCGCTCCAGCAAGGGGTAACTCCCATTTTCCACACATCATTGCATCGGGCCGCAGATTTATTTGCATGCGGGCCGCTGACCAGGATCCATTACAGCCATTATGATGCTATCTGATCAACCGTCACGAGAGTTATGGCGCTCTTGTTTTTCTTAACTACATGAAAAAATGCCAGCACAGGAATAAGTGAATATTTAGAAAACAGAACAGGGGGAATTGATTTTAAGACGGGTTATAGTATCCGCTATATTTCTTTTGTTTAGGGTGGCTCAGCGTATGGACAGTACGTTACGTTAGTATTTGAAACGTCGGGAAACTGTGCGCAATTAGGATCTTGTCTTTCATTTAAAACTGTACAAACGCAAAGATTTAGAATTCGGTAATTTGTTAGTTACTTTAACAAATAAATCTTAACTAAACAGCACAACTTTAACAAATCCAAATAAGTAAATAAGCGGCTTTAAGTCACCACCGAGTTTGTATTTCGTAGGTCAACAGATGGTACCGTTTTATTTCATTAATTTATTCAAGTTCATTGCTATACAAAAACCTTACTTATTTAACAAGTCTATGTCCAGACTATATTAACGAAAATAAATAAAGAATCTATGCCATCTATCAATTAATGTCAGTCATCTTGAACCCCAAATCACATCGTTACACTATGTCATAGAAAAGTGTATGGGATGCATTCAGGAAATAGCTTATCGAATACAATTAAAACAATTTCAAAAATTGGTTTAGTGGCTGCCGAGAAATCAGGTAGGTAACTAAATTATGTAGAAAAAAAAACATATGTGACAAAAAGCATAGCACTTCAGGCTTTTATTTATGAGAGTTGATAAAAATAAATCAACTTATAAGCCTAAACAGATAGAATGTTGAATGGTAAATATTATTCAGATTATAAATTAGCTACATGTACGTACGTTCTTTTTTTTAAATAGAAAAACTAATCATATCACTGTTAATATATTTGGTATTGCACTTATCTAATTCAGTGATTGGGTAATTAATGTACCGGGAACCTACGTAAGAAAAGTTTGACGTAACAAACTTCTCATAAGAAGAAGTCAAGTAACATCAGTAGGGCGGGCTGCTATTTACAACGTTTCATTCAGATTTATGCCACGCGTCCGGACTATCGGCCGCTACTAGCTCAATACAGATAATGAACGGGGCGGAAACTATAAATCTACTTAGTCGCCAAAGTTGTGTAATAGAGAAGAATTGGGAAAGTTGAATAAACATAACATAATGTTTAGCTCGTTTGTGTTCGTCCACGGTTCATTGGTATCGGCCGGTCTTCAGTGCGCCATTTGAACCCGCTAGTGAGGTTTCCGCTTAAGCGTATTAATCTGAAATTAGGTCGCAGTTAACACCGTCATGTTAAGTATCTGTATGGGTCACCGGTCTCTTGTATTGTACTCTTTTGTTTCGGTTATTAGCTTTGTTAATATAATTTTGTGGTTTATTATAGAGGATTCTTTGATTTTACCATTTAACGAGCCATTTGTCGTAATTAATCTAATTAAAGAGATAGTTTTAAGTAAAAAATATTTGATCTGTTCTTCTTTAGATACATGTCAAATAAGACGGAGTATCAGAATTAAGAAAGTGTTTATAGTATTAGCATAGTTAAGCTTGACTTAAATAAAGTGCTACTAATAAGCATTTACGAGGAAGGATTAAACATTTTTTTCGAATCACAAAATAATAGTTACTGGTTTATATACCTAGATATAGATAACAATTACTTGTTCATATAAAATAATTAACTTATATAAAGAGCTTAAGTAAACAAACCCAGTAATATAACAGGACTAGTTACGAATATCTAGAAGTATTTTGTCTGTTTGTATTGTACAACAAACTACGATTATGAAATCGGTCACAATTTAGTGAAGATATTTTGACCGCGCTAGGGGGCGATTTTATTTTACTGAGCGCTTTATTGGTTCCATATCAATGGCTTAGTGTAGTGCAATCTGTATTACAATAATTATAGAAGAGTATCGATATACTCTCGAATAACTCAAAGTCTGTTTGTTAAATTAATATGTAGATAATTCGTATAATCTGGTAGAACAGGCAACTTAAGCCGAGTCAATGCAGATATATCTATGTAGTTACATCTAAAACAGTTGTATATCTCTCTTTGATGTTTAAGGTACACACTTAGGAATTTAATTTAGTAAGTAGATACTACACTGTCAAACAAATAAAAACATCTTAAGATCATTTGGAGCAACAAAAAAAATATGGTATAATACATCACTGCTCTGAAAATAATTTCTTTTTTTTTTAAAAGACAACTCCCGCATTAGGAATAATCCTGTGTCGCGAGAGGCTTCACAAGCATTCAAACAACGGACACAAAGAACACCCAGACTCGGGACAACTATTTGTGGATCACACAAATTTTTGTCATTTGTAGGATTAGAACCCACTCGGCGCGGCGTAATGGCGAGGTGACCACTTAAACCATTGCGCCATCCGTGCAGTCCAATATAATTATATTCAGAAATTTTCTGATTGTTTAGGTTTTATAAACGGTAACTACACAAACTTTTAAACTTTCGTGTTCTATGACATATGATTATGTATACGTACGGGAATTAACGCGATCACGTGATAGATAATACGTCCCTTAACATTGCCTGACGTTTTAATCAGGTTGCACGTGGTCACAGGGTGACTGGTTCAGTGGTGCATGCGCTCCGTCGCCCCGTTGTCGTGTCCGTGAGATAAAAGAATCATACCCACAGATTTTAGATATTTTTGTTTCGCCATGTACCTACCGGCACCTAAGTACTACACTAACAGTGTCCTTATTCTAGTGTTTATTTGACTGCGCACAAAAGTGAGTTGGTTATTTATCACTAAATTCCACGCTATAGATAATTTAAAACTATCATCCCGATTGAAAGTTTTATCTTTTTTAAAACACGTACCAATCACTGGATTGGATTTCACCGCACGCAAGTCCTCTCCAACGAACGTCACTTTTACTAAAATTTTTGTTTATTATTTTATATTATTATTTAAATACATCCAATTTTGCAGTGCAGAACATGTTCTTCATTGGATGTATTCTATCGACAGCCAGTGTGTATCTTAAATGGCTATGATATGTGTAAAGTAAAGTGATTATCAAAACAAAATTATAAGTGTTTATAATTTGACTGCGAGACCCCAAGTACCTGCTATTAAATTAAGATTTTGTTTCACTAAGACAAGGACAATATATAATCGCCATCGATATACCGAGTACAACACCAGCGGTCATATTATATCGCCCGCCGTGGGATGGACGCGACAAATCAAGCCGCGAGCTGCATTGGGGCGGCTCCGTATCGACAGCGCTGATTTATCGCGGCACAACGTTATCTCACCCGCGTTTGTCTTTACTTACTCTATACATGTGCCTTACTTGACTCTAATATAAACTGAACACGTACCTACAACCTTAAGACGTAACAATAGGAATAGCCTATTGTTGCATCACCTTATATTTTATATTATTCCAAAAACAACCTAAATTTTCTACCTAAGTACTAACCAGTAATTTGGTGTTGTTTAAGGGTGTCATTGAGGTACTTATTATACCTCTACTTTTTTTCTCACTGGTGTTAAATAGTTAGCCCTAATAATTTTAACTACTGAAATCATAATTGTAACAGTTACTGATTAATAATTACTTGACATTCATTAGTTTTCCCTTGCTTGTATTTGTTACAATTCGATTTAAATGCCGCTTTTTCGTTATCACCATGGCACAGATAACATAATACTATGCTAGTAACCATGCTCATAGGAAGGTAGACTGTATTTGCTATTTGAAAATATGAAAATCTTAAAATTAGTACTTCTAGTAGCTTTATTATAGTATATTTTTAGTGTAGTTTTAGTTTTTAGCTTGTAGACTTACACGTCTACGTCTTCAAATCATAAAAATATTTATGTAGTCAAGATTTTCCTACCTCTAGAAATTCCTAATTTTGTGGATGCCAATATTATATGCCATAAGGAAACCAAGTCAAAATAATGTATTAGCATTATGAGCATTAAATAGCCGCTGCATGTTATCGCATCGAACCCCGAAACGTTTACGAAACTTTTCACAGATATTTTAAAATTCAAGCGGTCACGAGTAACATTAAATTTAAGTTCTATTTGAAGAGGACGTTTAATCGGTTGTTAACGGTCGGTGACCGTGGTAAATCTCGGTTAATCCGGCGTAGAACAAATATAGTTGAGAGGTAGATAAGGTGCGTCCGGCGCGTGGTGACCGGGTGCACGCCGCTAATGTGCCATTTGTATGGTGATGTCGGTCCGCGGTCGTGCCGCCACCCTACCCAATGCTCTACATTTCCTTGCATGAAGCTGACAATGATGTTTTGGCATAAACATAGCAGTAGTGTTACGGATAATAACCTAGTGCTTTGACAATTGGTACTATACTCAGGATTAGAATGACAGTAATGCCAATAATTGTAGATGCACGAAGGTTTCCCTCACGGTTAATATCAAAAATTAATCAATCTAATCTAAAATCTATCGATTTCAGAAACCTATGTAACCGGTTTAACGATCGGTATGTGCGTGGGCCCGCGATCTTTATAAGGTCATCTGTCCAACTTGTAGATGGACGTCCTACGCTGCGCTTTCAATTCCGGGGAGACCACGGAGAACCTTTCGGCCCTACCCACTGCCCACTGCCACTGCCACACACATACAATGATTACACGAACCATTTTGAGCCATTTTCAGATCCCCCTTCCTCAGGTTCTGATAAAACTATTGAAATGAATTTTGTAACCGTCCTAAGGGCCTGCTAACCACACGATATGCCAAATTTCAAAACTCCAACTTTAATAGTTTATGAGAAATAAACGTCTGAAAATCATACATTTTAGGGGTGACTGAACTTGATGCGTTTTTTGTATAAGTAAGTAGGTATAAAATCTCGTTTATTATGCGCATGTGGCATTGCAAAATGCTACGATACAATATGATAGTATACAATAATACAATAAAAAATATGGATCAATATTATATAATACTAGCTGTGCCCGCGACTTCGTTCGCGTTTTTTTCGGAAAACACCAATTTGGCGGTTATTGCATAGTACCTCTTTCTCCAGGCAGGATTTTTTATACTGTATTGGCGGTGAAACCTTACAAAAAAGGTTGTTTTGGTTGCTTACACATGAAATAACGACATAATTTGGCCGTGGTAACATTACTCATTTGCTTTTCGTGTGGAAGCTCACCTCACCGGGCTATTGGTGAGGCCGTACATCAGGCTTAAACCAACTAAAACCACAGGGTGTGCCTCACAGCACCGCTTATGAGTTGGCCGTCGGTACGGCGACGTTTTGCCTCCAATGATCCACCCAGCACTGGCTAGCGGACGGCAACTGGGCGATGTCCAGACACCCTCTTCACCGGAGACTCTGCTTGATGAAGATGAAGAACATAAAACTCGTCTCAGACACCCACGGCCACTCTTAGCGTACGCATAAGAGCGCGAGTGAAAAGGTTCCACCTGGAAGTTTTTCTACCGAATCCACACCGTCACCTCCTCCTTGCGCGAGATGTTCTCCTCGCAGAAAATCGTCATAAAACAACTGTGACGACCTAACATCTCGATTCGTCTGACCAATTGGGAGACTCTTGCTGTAGTCAGTCAGTCAGTGCCGCTTCCTAGAAACTATGGGCCCCCTCGGTAACCTAACAGATAAATGTTTGCTTCTGAGCTTTGTTTAGTCACGGTGTAACTTAAGATTTCACACTACTGTAACCGAACGGAAAATAAATGGTCTGAAAGTGTAAAAAAAACTTCACCGGTTACATGTCAATATTTCAGCTTAGATGTCATTTTTTGGCGATAGTGTCTGCCCATGCTAAATGCATGCAGTAAAATACTGTAATACTAAGAAAGTGTTAAGTTAAACTAACAACTAAGTCATAGATGCTTTAAATAAAAATTCTATTCTATTCTAATATAATCATGTTGACGGGAATCAACGCAATCACGTATTTAAAAGGTATGACATACCTTTGCTTTGCCGTGGTCGTGGCCGTGATCACAGGCCTGTAGGGTTTATTACCCGTGGTCTACCTACGTGGTTCACCTAGGTGAACCACGGTTAACATTTTGTACCCGTGGTTTACCTATTGGGTAAACCACGGGTAAATGTATAAAATGTAGTGCCCATGGTTCACCTAATAGGTAAACCACGGGTAAACGTATTAAATGTATTAAACGTATTAAATTAAAATTAAATTAAATTCGTTTCTACAATTTTCGAGGGTTTCTCTCAATTTTATCAGAATTCCATCATCAGATCCTGACTTCCTTGACATGGGACCACCCTTGAGGTATACCCTATCTAACAAAAAAGAATAATCAAAACAGTTCATAAATAACGGAGAGGGCTGAACATACATAAAAAAAAAGAATATGTATAAAAACGGTCGAATTGAGAACCTCCTTTTTTTCGTTGGTTAAAAACAATACGTAATTTAAAAAAGAAAATATTATATGTATTTAAAAAAAAGTGCAAAAAAAGAAAAAAGTGTCAAAGAGGGATTCGATCCGGCACCCAACCTAGTAGAAACCGTACTCTACACGAGATAAGCGAAACGCTCGCTGTAGTAAGTTTCGAAATAAGTACGAGTATATACATTCTACTAACGTTGCAGTGTTATTACAGCTTTCATTGATTTTCCTGTGGGAACCAAAGTTTAACCCGGGATAAAAAGTACCCTATAACCTGCGCAGGCACTCAAACTTTTATCATACTAAGTTTCAAGCATATCCCTTCAGTAACTTCTGAGTTTATCGTGAACATACAAACAGACAGTCAGACAGACAGACAAAATTTTTTTGAATCGCATATTCGGCATCAGTATCGATATTTTAATATCCCTCAGTCGATTTTTTTAAATATATTCAATGTACAGAATTCATCCCGCTACAGATTTATTATAAGTATAGATATTTTTTTAGGATTTCATAATTTTTTCAGGATGGGACTTGTACATATTCATATTCTGTCGACTGCGCTCACTGACAATGGTGCCGATTCTATTGTACACTCGACTAAACTACGACTTAATCGACTTAATTTCTTCATATGAAATCAACCTAGTGTTCTTCGTAATTCTAAAAGGTCTATTTGTTACTAGCATCTATTTCTCAGCGCCGCTAAATTTCAATAAAACCTGTCAACGCATACTGAACTTTATTTCCACGCAGCGAGAGTCTTCATTTATTCAAACGCTGTATAATTGCCGTATAAAAACTTGTTCAAAACGAACAAGGATGACGTGTTTTAATCTACACCTACGAAGACGCTTACTAAAAACACAGAACAAAAGAGATGGCATTCAACGGATAGCGGCTCTTGCTACGTGGTATTAAAGTTTATTTAAGCGTTTCAGACTTTAGTCGACAAATAAATTGCTTATTTCGATAGCGACATATGTTGTACTTGTTTCAATTTGAAATAAGACCTTGTTTCTAAGTATACAAGGTTTACATCTTATATGAAGAAAATTTAGTGAATTTTAATTTAGCGAGTGAAGTAACAGAATTGGGGCCAATGTCTAAAAATTAATGACTAAAAATGTCAAGAAAGAAAATAATAGTCCTGTTTAAATGTTAAATTAATTCAATTTTTTAACGACGCGACCACCTTCAATAACTTAAGTTATATTTTATATCAAACAGTTGTTAGATGATATTTCAGGATATTTGAGAATTAGTAATTTTCTGGTCGTAGGTGAAGGATAGATATATACTGCTTTACGTTCGAGGGGGACAGAGGCGTATCGGCTCATACGGCACCTCAAGGAGGCATTTTTTTTTTATTTATAACTTCCTGCAGTTTACATTGCACGAGGCGGACTTAATGCCATATGGCATTATCTACCAGTCAACCTTTGGGTGGTTCAGTGAGGGACAGGTGACGGACAGAGGGTTTATTATTTATTGTAAACCTAAATAAGATATCAAACATATAAAGAAAATTGTATTTCGGCGAGCTTAACCCAAACATGAGTTTTCTTCTAGCAAACCTTGAGAGTGAATAGAATCCCCTATTCACTCTTAAGGTTTGCTGGAAGAAACAAGTAGTGAAAGATTAGTAGTGTCTTTGTCTCTAATCTTTCTCTACGGATTCTGTAGTCCCATTATTGCCCGCGTAAAAATATTCAGTATGAAAATATTTTGCTTACCAGCTGTTACATCATTCTGTTTGAAAGTGTAGTTGCAGTGAAAATTTTTAAGAAATACCTAATATCGTTTTATTTTTTGCTGGTGGGCAGTTAATAAAATGTAGTTAAATTACAACAAAGGAAAAGTTAGCCTTAATGCCTTCAGTACAACAACTGTTTACGTGAATATGAAAATGGGTGCCAGAATAAACACGAGCGACAATGTTTGTTTTTCGTGTTAAAAAAATGACCGGCCGGCAGAGGTCAGTTCATTTACATGGTAAATGTGCGCTTAGAATGGACCGTCACGTGCGGTCAGTCACTCACAAGACCGGCTATCAAGGACAGGACGGCGGGTGCAACACACAAAATTATATACTGCCTTTTAATTTCAGAAAACACACACCTGTGTGGTTAATACCTTGACAGCTTTAATATAATCTTGTGGCTGAAGTAAAAAGGGTAGATTTTGTTAATTTATGAGTGTTGTACAAGTAAGAATTTTGTAGAACAAAGAAATTTTTCGAAGCTATTTTCGCTAGTCGAAATGCTGAGTGGCGATTATTTAGATATTATTACTGAAGAAAGTCAGTCCAGCTATTGAAAATAAAAGGCTCTGTCTAAAACTGAATGACTGATGGATCATCTATACTAATATTATATAAAGCTGAAGAGTTTGTTTGTTTGTTTGCTTGAACGCGCTAATCTCAGGAACTACTGGTTCAAATTTGAAAATTCTTTTAGTCTTGGATAGCCCATTTATCGAGGAAGGCTATAGGCTATATAACATTACGCTACGAGCAATAGGAGCTCAATGAGAGAGGAGTATCAATGAAAAATGTTGCGAAAACGGGGAACATTTACAAACGCATACAAAGTTGCGCGGGTCAGCTAGTACTATATATACCTATCCTACTAATATTATAAACGTGAAAGTTTGTGAGGATGTATGGATGTATGGATGTATGGATGTGTGGATGTATGGATGTATGGATGTATGGATGTATGGATGTTTGTTACTCTCTCACGCAAAAACTACTGATCCGATTACGATGAAACTTGGTATGTAGATAGTTGGAGACCTAGATTAACACATAGGCTACTTTTTATCCCGATATTCCCACGATACTGGGACTTACGTGGGTGAAACCGCGGGGCGCAGCTAGTATGACATATGCCCAACTTACTACTCCGCTCCTATGTCCCGTAGCGTAACGTTATATAAACCTCCTCAATAAACGGCCATGTACTATTAAAAGGTGTTTCTAAGCGCACCGGTAGGTTAAAAGATCTTCAGCTTTTTTATAATATTAGGATATTTGGGTTTAATTGCGTGTGAACATAAGCACACGGCCTTTGATTCTTTAAAGTTGATGTCTAACGTAGTGTTTGTATACACTCTTTGGTTGGTGTGTTTACTGATTATGTTGATTTAGTATATGATTATAATCTAATACCTTTAAACGAGCAATTCTTGTATATATGCAGTGGCGTAGCTAGGTAACCATAGGCCCTGGGGCAAAAAATAAACTAGGGCCCCAATAAAATTATTTAAAATCGTTTGTTCCGTATTTGTCGTGTTCCGAATTCGTCGCGACGTACTCCAGATTTGTCGTGATCCAGATTCGTCATACTCCAAATTCAAGTACGCAAACAGTGGTTTTGTCACAACTATAGTACAAACCTGGTAACTTCTGGTTCTAAAAAATCTGGTTTATTTATATTCCGAATGCTGGAGAAATTTTCACTAGTTCAATTTATAGTTTGTAAGTCAGAATCCGAGGGGCCCCCTGAGCTTGGGGGCCCCGGGGCACTTCCCCGTCTAGCCCTCCGGTAGCTACGCCACTGTATATATTGTGACGCGTGGAGTACTTCTTCTAAAACAACTGCGGCATACTCCAACACGTGTAAAGCTTGGGGCTTTACGGTAACCAGTCACGATAGGTTCTATCTAGAGGAGGAAAATTAAAAGAGCAGGCAAACGCACTATGCGATATAATCAGGATCAGATTATTCATGTAACAATTATAACTTCACACAAATTAATTATAAATAATACTTCTTGAATTATTCTGTGCACATTGCCCGACAGTCGTCAAGACAGTCTTCTGTCCTCTCCGCGACTGTCGTTTCTTCTATTCTTATTCTTCATAAAATATTTCGAACATATTCTAAATTCGAGTTTGGTGCCACCAGTCCAGGCCTCTCGCATATCAAAGAGTTATTATTCCAATCGAAGGAGTATGCAAGCGGTGGCGAGAGGTCTCATCACTACAATATATAATCTGAATCACGGAAACGGCTCCAACGATTTTCATGAAATTTAGTAGGTATGCAGGGGGTTTCGGGGGCGATAGATCGATCTAGCTAGGTTTCATTTTTAGAAAACGTAAAAAATTTCATCATCCAGGTCATCCAGGGGCTATATATTTTAATATCTGTTCCTAGGTTTCAAAAAAGGAAACAAAAAACTTTGAAAACGTTATGGAAACTCCATGGTAACTATGGGCGTAGCCAAGATTCTGCTAAGGCAGGTGGACAGGTATAAACACAATACACAGTTTTGGTGCTTACAGTATACTAACCAAGAATACCCGTCTTTTGCTCTCTAGCTACATTACAAGACAAATAGGGATTGAAAATCCTGTAATTTAATTGTTGCTAACAAACTATTAGCTTCAGGAATCACGAGGTTTACTATGGACTATTTCATAACACGAAAGTTTTTATCTTTGAAATTGTACTGCACCCCCATCATAATGCTTGACGCCGATAATTTAATTTAGCCTTGATGGTATTGCGGATGAGTCGGCGGTAAGTGTGCGTCATTAGCGGTTATCACTTCATTCCGGATGAAAAAACTTCAACAGCCCTCGGCACCTCTCACGTGCGCTTTTGATTTATTAATTTTCACCTTCATAAATATGGTGCACGCCTGTATAATGAGTCGACATAATAAGGATCGGTGCTGATATTGAGAAGTTTCTTAGTGACGAAATTGTACCTACTTCTTATAGTGACGTCATTTTTTTTTTATTCTGATAAGCAGGTACCTATATATATAATTTAAATTCTAAGTAATAGCGACTACAAGAACTAGGCTTCCTCGAGGTCCTACTGGTAGAATAACTGCAGGGTAATAAAGTTATAATAGGGATTTCGCGAGATCGCTGACCAGAACCGTATAATGCCAACCTGGCAGGAATCGCATTCCTTGGAACACCGATATTCTGAAAGGTTCTTATCCCAAAATACCAAAATCCCTTAATATCCAAGTTGTATTTTCACGACTTCTTACACTAAAGAAAAAAAAACTTCTGACTTCTAAAGTAATATTTACGTAATAATAAGACTTAGATGAAAACTGTTGTTGAAGATCTTTATAGGTCTTATGTTAAGCCGCAAATTACGACAAAATACTGAAAACTGAACCTTGACGACTACTTATACGTACCTACTTTTCTTTTTTCCGCAAGGAGGATAATTGTAGCTACATTTAGTTGCTTACCTTGTAAGCACTACCCTGTGCGTTACTCCGCTGAGAGGTTTGCAAAGTCAGCAACACCGTGGATCGATAGCCACGCATCTCGGCCTGCTTACGGAACAGCATTTTGTCCTCGCTTTTCAGTAAAAAATTATGTATATTCTTAATAGAAATGCAAAAGTTTTGTTTATGAATATGACATATTCAGTAGGACCTTGCAATATGAATCTAAGAAGTGTTTTGATATTTTTATAAACATTGTGGTAACTTTTTTTTTTGTGAGTGTGGAAGCCCCCTCGGGCCGTCACCCCACCGGGGTTTTCGGTGGGGCGGTGTGTCGGAATCGAACCGACTAAAACCACACGGTGTGCCTTACTGCTCCTTAAGTAGGAGGGATCCGGGAACAACTTTTATTAAGACATTCGGAAACATTGTGGTAACTAACCCAACCTATGTACAGTTAACAAGTAAATAGGTAATCGATTTTCACTATTAAAAAATGATATTGATTGTCCCGAGCTTTTAGCCAAAATATATTTTAATATCCATGTAAATCAACTCGCTTCAATCTACCGCTGAGTGTACCTAGAACTACATCTTATTATAGGCAGAATAGCTTTATTGTGCGAGCAAGCAGAAACTTCAACAAACTATGTAAACAGCACGATATTGACCCCTTTGCTACCAGTGTTCCTTCGGCTAGAAGGTGCATAAGCGGTCTTTTTTTCTCTTGTAAATAGTATTAAAACCTAGAATGCACATAATATAACCCAAGCGGCTCGGTGAGATCATGTGTCAGTCAATTTAGTCTTTAAATTTGTATACCGCTTCTTTTTTTTTCTTCTTAGATTGCACATCAAATTATTAGCATAACTCTACACGTGAAGACTTGTAATTGGCTCGTAGGTGACTATTGAAATTTGTATCGTATTTAACATTTGTAGCTGTAAGTCTTCCATGTTCTAAATAAATAAATAATGTTGACATATTTGGGATACCGCAGTTTTTGTGATCTGTGCCCTGTCATTTTTTGTCCCGGTGTATGTCTAATAAACATGACCCCGGATGCCTGTGCGGTCCTTAGATGCTTGAGTTAGCTGGTGATCTTCAGGTTCTTGCCGACTATGGTCTCGAATTGTCTGCATATCCGAAGAGGGAAGAGCGCCTCCTTTGTCGCATGTTGATCACGGCCTCGATGACAGATCGACCGAACTGGAATGAGGTTTTTGAAATATTTGTGACGGGAACCTTCTTCTAATGTTCCTCCTTCTAGTGATGATCTGTTGATGAAATCCGGAGATAAACAATAGAAGTCCTTAACGAATGACAGTTAACTAACCGCAATTTAAGATTTTAGTGACCTTCTTAAAGTCGTCATTTTATAAAAAAACTAAACCATTACGCATGAAATTAATGATAGCTTAGAGATGAACAATAGAACTCCTTATAGGATGATAGTAGATAAAATGTGATTTATGTTTTACTGGTAGTTGGCATTTTGCAAAATAACTTCACCACTTCCGGGCTTGATGACAAAACAACTTATTGTCCATTGTTCATAACGAAAGTACCCACGTGTGGCATTACTGGAAAGTCTATTACTTAAAAAGTAAATAAAGTTATTTTAAGACATTTTGATATCTCACTCGATAGGTATCAGAACAATAAAAGAACATAAAAATTGGTACCTATTTAATTTGACTAAGGTAGTAAGGTGTACCGTTTGTAGAGAACTTACGACTAGGATTCACTACAGGTACTAGGTACGGGTATTAGGACACACTAGGAGAAAGTTAGGTTAGAGCGTTTAGTCCCGTTTAGAGTTAGGAGTCCAATCTGATAATTTTTTTACAGGGCAAGCAATATGTACTCGTGTTAGCGTTGCCTACTTTACCTTACGCTTTGAAACCTCGCTTCGATCACATTTTGATCGAAGCAGGGCACACAGAAAGTTTGCGAAAAAGAGTTTTTATGTACCTATGGAACACTGGCAGGTCATAGTGACAGACTATAATGAAAAATAATAAAGTTGCAACTTCAAATTTACCTCCACATTTTATTACGAACTACTCAGAGGAACTAAATGTAATTATCGTGTCTCACTGAAAAATGGGTTCTATCTCAAGATTTTGGGGGGATTATATTTTATGATTTCAAATGTGGCCTAAGACCGGAAGAATCGTTTGATAGACTTTAAATTGCATATATTATAGACGAAGGCCCTTATAAAGCAACTTTAACAATTTTAAGTGAGGTCGCCTAACTTTGGCCGTTGATAAAAGATGGGCTCGCCCTTTGACAGTTGTTACCGCAAAAACGTGAAAAAACGTTTATGAGTTGTTATGGACACTATATAATTGACATTTTTTATTTGTTATAATTATTTTTTATAAGTTTGTTTTCTAACCTATTAGTTTTGGCATCTTTTTAACCAAAATTATACCAAACAGTGCGGTGGCGTGGCAGTCAAACGACTAACATACAATCAAAGACTACAATAGTATATAGGATACATACAATAAATAACATATTAACCAAGAATGGTTGTTTGACAGTTTTGGAGCAGCAGAACGCATTTTTTGTGATAATGAAATTGCCTGATTGCGTACAGAGCCGATAAAATAACTTTCATTTCATAAAATTAGTGAAACAAAGTAATTTCAGGTACTGAATGTAGAAGATGATCAACTATCTTAATCAGGAACGACGCAGTCAAATCTTCGATTCAAATTGATTATGAATGATTTTTCATTAAATTCTTCATACAATGATGGCTTTGATTTAAGTCAAAGTTAGTAAGTAAGTTTTTAAACATATTTCATGCCGCGTCCACACGCTTGCCAAACTTCAATAAGCAGTGACAAATTAAACGTGTGGATAGCTGCTTGGGGTGACTGGTCGGCCTAGTCAGCGATGCTTTAGCCTATACTATTATTTTGGTTCGATCAACTGCAACTCTAGCCTCTTAATCCAGTCACGAATTATTTTTAACAGTAGATTTTGTAACTGAATGAAGGTAGATGTGCACCTTGAATGATTTCTATGTTTAATAGGTTCAAACCTTCAACGGTATCACTGAGTTATTTTTATTTTTTAGTGCGTTAGCTTTTGGAGCATTTCAATAAAATGAAATTCAGGTGGCATCAGCTTGCATCCTGTTTACCTTTCGTGTAACACTAACACTATTGTACCTGAAGATCTGACTTTTAAAAAGAGTGGCCATGAGTTTCTTTGCCAGTATTCTTCTCATAAGGCTCTACGCATTTTGGAAACTGGAAGTTATAGATCGACACAAGCAGGCAGTAGATTTTGGTGTTTTCACCTAATTTACTTCGACAATCCAGCACATGCTGTGGCGTCTGTTTGTGCCGATCTATAATTTTAACTCTAGCTTCAATTTAACGTTCATAAATGTCACTTAGTGTCTTAATTGAATAAATGATTTTGAATTTGAATTTGAATACGTTTGCATGATTTGCCAAATGTTAGGCTTGGCTTGCGTCGAACCGAAATCTGTCGGTTTTTGACAATCTAAATCAAAGGAAGCTTGCGGCAAGCGCTTGCGATGCATCCAACTGGTGGCGGCCAAACTTGTGCGTCCGTGCCGCTCGTTTCTGCTGCGCAATAATAAAAAAAGAGTAATTGGTCTATCCAAGAAACTTTACACTTTCTCGAGGAAGGCAAAACCATGTATTTCGAACCCGAAATATAACGGATCATTAAGATAAAAATAAAGTAAATGATGCATGGAATCGGCTTAGTGAAATTTAAATAGGCCAAATGTCTCTGTTTGTCATACTTGCCTCTTCAGAACACACTAACGCACTCGCAAGCGTGTGGATTGTAATGTTTGATTCTCAAAATCAAGCCAAATGTTTGTAAAGGTTTGTAGTTTGTGGCAAGTGGCAAACGTGTGGATCCGGCATTAGGGGAGAAGTGGGTTATGGGAGTCAGTGGGCAGTCGTGGTCACTACAATAACTCGAGAAACAAAATGCGCTCAGTTGCAAACGCCGCGTATCCAAGGTCATTTCACCTCATACAGGCCACGCATCAACGCGTGCTTAGTTCGCGCCGAGCGCCCGGAAGATACGGGCATGTGGGTGTTTTGTGCCATTTTCTTATAATTTTTCGTGTGCACAAAATAAACGGTAGGTCAATTTCTTTTATACATTTATTAATTTCATACTGTAGTTAGGACATTTGAGACTGGTTTTGTGATACATACGAAGTGACAAATTTTTAAACTATTGTTTTATAACCTATTTTTTTCAAGTTGTCAGATTAGGGTAATGAGAGTCGCGGTGACTCCCATTTCCCACAGTGATTCTCATTACCCGCAATAATTATGGCGTTCACATGATTTGATTTTTTATAATATATTTATATTATATTGTCTGTTTTGCAGATGCCAAAATCACGTCCCAGGAGTAACAATAAAGCCCAGTGGTCTTCATACACACTATCCAAAGCGGAATATCTCATAAATGGAGGTTCATCTATGAGACAAGCTGCCAAATGTATTGATATACCATTTTCCAGCCTTCAGAAGCACTTAAAAAAAAAGATTCCTCCTAACCACGTCTTGGGCGTCAAACCGTATTTAGCAAACAAGTGGAAGAGGACCTGGCAAACCGAGTTAAAATAAGTTTCCATAACATTTGTGACGCAGATGAAGATGATGACCTGGAAAATATAGATGGGATTGGTACTAATACCTGCCTTATTTGTACCGAGTTCGGGCGCAATAACGAGATCTGGTACAGATGCACGGTGTAAGGGCTATGGGCACACGCAGACTGCACCGGATGGGATTCAGCAGAAGGATATATGTGCGACAACTGTTAGGATCTCTTGACTCCCATTACCCAATGCGTGACCACAATTACTCGCACGTGTGGGCAATAGTGATCAAAGTGATTTTTTTCTTTAAGTCTTATAATTACGAAAGTTCGTAACCAAAGTAAATGAAACTCGTCAGACTGATAGTTGATTAAGTAAACTATTTTAAAAACTTATCTTAATAAATATTACTACAAAGACTTGTGTTTTGGATACATTATTGCTTAAGTGACTCCCATTACCCACTTCTCCCCTACATTCTAGCCAGCCTTTGGTTCAGTAGATTCAGCTATTCTCTGATCACGCTTCTTGTTCAGCCGTTGGCCTTTGGCGACATCGCTTTCGGTATTAAGTTTCTCTTGGCGTTTAAATTTAGCTTTTTCTAATCTTCTCTTCGTTTGTGTATTTATTTCACTTTTACCCATGCATGTTATTCTCACGAGTACCGAAAAAATATGCCAGCTTCGGTTAGAAGGGCAAGAGCATATACAGCATATACAAAAAGATTCGAACCTGTTTCCTGAAGAGGTGATGCCACACAATCCACGGCACAGCGTCACTTTGACTTGAGTGTTGGTACTATACGCCACTTATTGCAGCTTGAAGCTTACTTGCTAACCTAATAACGATTTGCCTAACTAAAAAAGTTCCGGGTTTGATTATAGAGTTTTCCTTATCCTAAACTGGTTGCAAACCAATGCTGATAGCACCCATCCCACCAAATTATACCACCACTTAAGTCAACCAAGTTGTACCAAACCAATACACCAATATATACATACACCAATACACACTTCAGAAAATGCCATTGAAACTGAAAGCGTATACAACATTTCTTGCCTTTGCTGTTGACCGCAACCCATTTCCACCCTTTGGGTTTAAACCCTCTACCCATCTCATGTCAGCAGTTATAAAAATTATCGAAGAGAATAAGTGACTAACGTATAAAGAGATTTTACTTGAGCGCCTTCGAGTGAGGTGTATAGTTTCGCGCTGGGTACCACACAACCTCACCGAATCGGGCTCTCGTGGAGTGGTGCCATGATAGATAAGTTTGTTACCGCCTTGACTCGATGCATTTACGACATTGTGACAGGTGACAAATCCTGCACTTATCGATACGATCGAAACAATTTGTATGTCATGGTTAAAAGGTGGATTTTGTAGATTCCTTTTTTTATTTAGGTTTTTTGCTCAGTTATTTATTGTATACCTAATGATGCTATTTTTTTTTAAATTAAACTGCTTATATATACAGTGTGTAAGTAACACCGTAGCAAATAATTTACAAAAACGTCTTTCTTGGGATATTTATCACAATGCAAATGTCAGTTCATCATGAAAATGCGAGATTAAGGATATACATTCCATAGTTTGATTTTGAACTACGCAATGTAACGCGATACGCGTACTACACGTACGCTGAATTACCTTCAGCGCACGGTGCCATAGGAGCAGCTAATTGCATAAATGTTTTACATTGCAGTTTTTGGCCGTATGGGGTATTTACTGATTTTTTCGGTAAAATGTTATGTTTACTCATTGCGATATCACACATTTTCCACTCAGAATAATGGTCCGAATACACTATTTCAGAATTCGGTACGTTGTCACTTACACCCTGTATATGTATATGTGGGTTCACATATTTCGTGTAGGGTTCAAGAGAAAGATTCAAGCTGAATTAGTTGCAAAACAATGTCTTCAACTGAAATGACGACTGGCTTATAAGCGAAACCAATAAGAATATTTTATAAGATAACTATCTATTAAACTAAGATGTTTGTAATTGTTGCTACTATATTCGTTATTTACGTGTATAATAGAAAACGTGGTTGTTTTTGAGAAAACATTACATTATTTAGAGTGTACTAAAATAAAACCATCAATAAAATTGTCAACGTCAAATCAAGGCTTAAAAGACCTAAGTAGCTATATGCACATACTTTAAAAAAAAGTAAAATGTCAAAATACTGTGATGGATCTGTGAATTGTTTGTTTGTAAGAAAAACTCGTTAGAAAGTGTTTCTCAGCCACTAAAAATAAACATTATAAACAAATTTCACACAAAAGTATTATAGCCCTTAATCTAGATCAAAGGTCTTACATGCCATTGTGGCATTATTCATCTAAGTGGTTAGCCTTGAAGTAGATGTCACCTATTAACTTATATGAGTGTTGTTTATTCTACATTTTAGCAATATTAGTCGCAAATTCACGATTATATGGCTTTGATATTTGACTTATGTTTTACGACGATCCGGAAGAGGCATGTTTTATCTAAGTGTGCGGGAGAAAGGTGCAGGCATTGTTGTAATCAGCTGGATTTGCCTGGCTGTGCTTTGCGCGGCATCTACGGCGCCTTGTGACAAGACTCGGAGAATATTCACAGAACCGAGCGGGATTATCACTGATGGACCGACTACTTCTAATTACACACAAGTCAGTCTTATGTATAATTTATGTTTGACACTGCTTATAGTTATCTGAATGCATTCCTCATTTTTATTATTGTTTTAGGATTCACATTGTGAGTGGCTTATTAAAGCTAAGAACAGGAGTCAGTACATTACTTTGAGTTTTCTTCGTATGGGTACAGAATGTTCCTATGATTATGTATTTGTCTATGATGGTGATTCGTTTGATGCACCGTTACTTGGAAGTTTTAGTGGGAAAACTGAGCCCCAAAATGTTACTGCTTTTAGTGGATATGTAAGTAATAATAATAACTTAAGACACCTCACACATGGCTGTCTGATCTCAAACTAGGCAAAGCAAATACTATAGTAACCAGACTGCAGGAAAACATACTTATAAATGACTAAATACATACCTATTATAAATTACACCGAGACACAGAACAAAATGCTTCTGCTCATCATACAATTATTTGTCCTGGGTTTGAATCACACCCACAACCTCTGGCTAAGCAGTCAGGATCACTAATCACTAGGCCAACAGGCCAGTCAGCCAGCCAGTACATTATTATGCCTATAAAATTGTAAATCTGTTTATATAATTACAGTACTATATTTTAAAAAGTATTAAGAATATATCAATATTTATATTCAATATAAAACATCGAATAGCAGCATCGAGGTTTATCAATATAAGCTTAAAAACATCGATATTTTTTCAATATTCAATGCTTTCCACAAAAGTTTAATATAACCATTTTCTAGTCAATCACAGAAAGTTTGCTATTCTTAATTTCATATGCGTGAATGTAAAATCAGAGACCAAAGTAACATAGCAAAAATAAAAGTTTACTTAATCTTTTTTTTACCTTTCATTATATTCCTTTGTTGAGATGTTAATGACTTACGAATAATTTGTTTAAAATTGAAATCATTGAGTAGTGTTAATATTTACTTTTGTTTTTATTGTAATTATTAGTCAGTTCCTCTTTTAATAAATTCGACAAAAAAACATTCATTCAAGATTCAACGTTTCTATAAATAATTTATTTATAGAAATATCTAATAGAATAAATATTTGTCAAAACATTGAATCAATCTGATATATCGTATGGCAACTATCTAGTAAATTCGATATATGGATGTTAAGTGGATATACCTACATCACCTGACTGTATCAAGTGTTTGTTAAACACTTGATACAGTCAGCAATGCACTGCTAACCCTACCTAACACATTTACCTCTGGCAGGTATAGCTAGTAGAGAGATGATTCTTCTATTGGGTACATGTTCTTCTCCAGTCAGTTTATTCAAATTTAAGCAGAAATCTGCTATATCCTTCCTAATTTAACTTTGTTTGTTGTTCTAGATGTTAATATTACTGTATAGTGACACTAATTATGTACTAGATGGATTCCGAGCAACATATGCAATCCACAGCTGCCCCAATAATTGTACAGGGCGAGGACTTTGTGTAACTAATAAATGTTTTTGTGTCGGCAATTGGGGTGGCCATGATTGTAGTGTAGAGCTATGTCCTAATGCATGTTCTGGCAATGGAAACTGTAAAGGAGACAAATGTGCATGTAAAAAAGGGTAAGTGACATTTTAAGAAAAAGTATATATTATCTATTATTTAGTTCTTAGCATAGTGCTAAAGTGAATGTTTTGCGTTAAGGCAATCCAGTATCTATCTACTATAAAGGTCTGTCTATACTGGACTGGATTGGAGATCAAGAATGGACTAAAATACTAGGCTTAAAACTATATACTAGTAAAACAAATTTTAAATAGGTACTGTGAATGTTCAAAACCTATCTATTTTGAGAATCTAAATTTTGTAATAAGACAGATGACCGAGTTTTAGTAGTAGAAGAACTTTGTAGAATAAAAACTTTTTAACAAAAAATAAACTTATAAACGTTAGCCTAACTAAACTTCTACAGTAATGTAAATACCTAAATAACTTTGTTTGGGCGCCAAACATACAAACAAGCAAATTAGTTATTATGTAAAATGATGGCAGTGGCACCTGGTCTATTTGCTGAACAAGCAAATTAGTTATTATGTAAAATGATGGCAGTGGCACCTGGTCTATTTGCTGAAGTGTTTTCGAACTGGTGAACAATTATTCGTCTCCTATTTTCCACCCTTAGGGTTAAAATTTAGATGGGACCAACTTGAAGTATATCCAATAAAAAAAGAATTATCGAAATCGACTACCCTGTAAAAAGTTATGTGTGGTCATACATAAAAAAAATATATGGGTAGACTTGAAAACCCCCTCCTTGAGAACCTCCTCCTTTTCGTTGGTTAAAAAAGATATGTTTGCAGCTTTTTATTTGTCTGAAAAAACAGAGGTATTACAGAAGGTATAGAATAGGTTGCTAATATTTACAATTTTAACAGAACTGATTAGTCACATCTGCAGAGCAGTGAGCTTTGATTGTAGCTATTACTTGAACATTATGTGGTTATAAAAACTTTAAGAACCACTTAATACTTGCAATTTTTACATCGTCATAGTTAATTAAAATGGTATTTATTACCCATCTAGCTATGTGGATTGTTTAAGATAATTACTTATACATATATTCTTATCATAGACTATGAATCTTAAGTTACCAAAGTCAACAAGATTTTAACCTGTACTTTTAGTTTTTACATAGTAATAGTTAATTAAAATGGTATTTATTACTCATCTAGCTATGTGGTTTGTTTAAGATAATTACTTATACATATATCCTTATCATAGACTATGAATCTTAAGTTACCAAAATCAACGAGATTTTAACCTGTACTTTTAGCAATTTTTTTTACGATAGAAATATTTTAAGTGTTTATTTCATTATGTTGTAGAGCATTGTATTTTTGTCACATATATGTGACAACTAGCAGCGCCCCGCGGTGTCACCCGCGTAAGTCCCGATCCCGTGGGAATATTGGGATAAAAAGTAGCCTATATGTTAATCCAGGTCTCCAGCTATCTACATACCAAGTTTCATCGCAATCGGTTCAGTAGTTTTGGCGTGAAAGAGTAACAAACATCCATACATCCATACTCACAAACTTTCACGTTTATAATATTAGTAGGATTAGTGGGATAGCTGGAGTGTATCCTGAGAATTTTAATTTATTTTCCTGAAGGAACATAGACATCCTGAATGGATCAAGGAGAATAGAGGAACATTGGGTATTACTTAAAGTCTTGAAGATTTTAAAAGTTTATTCTTAAAATTGAATGAAAAAAGAAGCAACAGTGGTTTAAATGGCTAGAGTGAGATTTTCCAAAAAAAGGGTGTGTTCATTTATGGTAGAGGAGGAGAAGAGTTTTCAAAATTATCTGCCACAAAAGTGCAGCCCTAGATCTTAGCCTAGGACCCACAGTACAAACTTAACTTATATTAAGTCTAGTGATTGATAATCTCATGCATGTATGTATTTAAATATAAATTTTCTAGAAAACATTTCTAGTAAGTGCTCATATTATTTTCGTAACACTTAGGATTTTCTTCTTGCAATTCATTAAGCACACTATCTTATCCTCGATTTATATCTCGTCTATCTTTAATTGTAAGTTTTTAAATTATTATTGTTTCCTTATCAATTTTATTTGACTTTAAGGAAAAATGGTAAAATATGTTCAAGGTGGATGAGAGGATCCATGCTGGTCTGCAGCATTGTGCTGATAATATAATTACTCTTATATTCTAAGTAATTTAATTCATCCCTAGCTTCCCTCCAACTCAATAAATTTAAGTGGGCAAAAGCAAGGGTTCTTAGACTTAGTTAGGAAAAAATGGCCGGACGGACGCGTAATCATTTTTAATTTTTGAAGTGAAAACTTCTTTAACGGCGTTGTGCACTTTTTAAGATGGGTAAAAAATGTTAAACTCGCGTCAGGACACGTGACCCTGATCGAAAATGTGTCCGAGTTTCATATATTTAAAAATATATTTTTACGCCATCTGTGGATTCTGCGCGATACTACTGTAGTTTGATATATGCTAATTATCCATATATTAGCTAAGGCAAAGGATCTTGACCAAAAGTGGGCTAGCAATGTTTCATGTCGCAAAATCAAAATAATATAAAAAATATTTTCTTATTTTTTTACAACCTTTTCACTACAGGAATTCTATTTCCGTAATCGGAATTATGATTGAAATAAAAACAGTAAATTAACTATTGCTACGCATTATTTCCGTATAAAGTCATGATATTTACATTTCGTTCTCTTTATTTGTACGAGCTACGTAAGTATGAACCTTTGAACAAAAGCATCACAAAAATGATATCAAATTCATAATATCATAAAATAGCTAAAGAATTAGTAATATTATCACGTTTTACAATGTATTTAATTAATATTTTACGTTTCTGTTATAATAATTATTATTTGTGTTCCGTCTCACGCAACTGTCAACCCAGATGATAGACGAGTCGGCGGCCATTACTGTTTATGTGTCGATTAACAATAGTCACTGTTATAATCTCTCGACTTAAATATTAATACTACGTACGGAACTCCGTTTGAGCAGCTGGTGACTTATTTTGTTTTTAACTAGCCTTGTTTTTTTTTGTACATGAGAGAAATGTGGTTATTTTATAAGTTGCGAGTATGTTAAACATAATTTTTAGGTCCTTGTTTGTAGGATAGGTATCTCCGTTTTTGTCTAATTACTTAAAAACGCGGTTAATTGTGGGAAAATGAACACTTTCATTTGATAATATATAAAGTGTAGTCTATAATAAATAAAGATTTATTGTGCAACAACTTAAGACGGAATTCCATACATAAATGGTCATTGTCTTTTCACAGATGGCGAAATTTTAATTTCGACTTTTTACAATATTTACTATAAACACAGAATACATAATAGTACTAGTACGGAAGGACCTGTTCGCAATACCATTTAAATAAATAGCGACTCTTGCTTCGACTCAATAAGGTGCAATTTAGATCGCACACCGCTAATTCCAAATGGCTTATATTAACCTAAAACTTGCCTCTCTTTCTATCGCATAACTCTTATCTGTTCTGATGAATCTAAATATTTAATAACCAGTTATGTGCCTATTACTTTACTTCTGTGAACGAATGAAGTTTTAAATAAACCTAGACTAGGTATTTACCTACTTAGTAGTACCTACGTAGATATATAGATAACTTATATTAAAGAAACTATTTTATTTCACAATCTTTGCATAGATACTTTAATCTCTAAGAAGATAGGCATTTGCCATAACGTTAGTGTGTACCTTGGAATGAAACTATCTTTTTTAGGTGTTTAACTAGGTAGGTATATGCAAATCAAATCGCCGAATTACCGAACCGCCTACTCCTTATAACACCAGCTATTTGCCAGTGAAAGTCATATAGAAATCGGTCCACCCGTTGCGGAGATTAGCCGAACAAACAGACAGACAGACAGACAAAATTGTTGTAATCCTAAATTTATCAAAGCTAAACTTGACTAAGTTCCTCCTAGCTATCTGTCAGTGAAAGTCCCGTGGAAATCTGTATACCCGTTCAGTAGATTAGCCGGAACAAACAGACAGACAGACAGATAAAAATGTGTTTTTTTATTTTGTATAAGTACCGTGTAAACATTCAGATGCATTTAGTAAAAAACTGTCATTATGTCATTACAAACGGACACTTCAAATTTATTTATTTACTAGCAGTTCCCGCGCGGCTTCGCTCGCGTGTACATATTTATATATTTTGCGCGGAACCCTCATTCTTTTTCCAAAATCACAGTAGCATAAGTTACTCCTTTTAACATCAGCCATCTGACAGTGAAAGTCCCGTGGAGATCGGTCCACCTGTTCCGGGGATTAGACGAAACAAACAGACAGACAGACAAAAATTGTAAAACATGTTGTTTTGGTATATGTACCGTATATACATCCAAATGCACTTAGTAAAAAGCGGTTATTTTAATATTACAAACAGACACTCCAATTTTATTTATTTCTATAGAGTAGAGAATAGATGTATAGATGGAAGATGTGTATCAGTTGTTGTGGTCCTAATAAATAAATATACTTATCATAGCTAAACTTGACCTTGTAAACAGAACTTGTAAATATCTAACTATACTGATTATATCATTAATAATATAATCTAACTACGTAAATACGGGAAACGTAATTCGTAAGCGACGAACGGACGAAGCGACGTAGCGCGTGACTGAGTATCGAAGTAACGTGCTACCCGGCCGGCGCGTGGCAGCCCACTGAATTTCGCCCGACTCATCGACGCTCCTAGGTACCTGTAACTTCATACCTACTGACCGGAGTGGGCCTAGCCTGCTATAAGTATCTATTTTCACTTCTTTCGGCAGTCCCATGACTGCCTATTTTTTTTTAATACATAGTTTGCTTGTTCATGCTTTGGTATATAGGTTATAAATAATCATAAATTAAAAATTTCAAATACCCCCGACTCGAAAATCCTTTCAAGGATTACAAAAGACGTGATGATCTTCGAACGGCTGAACAGATTTTTTTTAATTACAGAACACTCGATCAAGTCACCTTTCAAACAAAAAAAAACTGCATTCAAATCGGTTCATCCGTTTGGGAGCTACGATGCCACAGACGGATACGTACAGACACAGACACGTCAAACTTATAACACCCCTCTTTTTGTGTCGGAGGTTAAAAATAGATATCACAACTATACGAAACCTAGTCAAATATTGTTACAACTTTTGTTTGTAAGAATACTTTTTAACCCCTTCTCATACTCCCATTTCTCTTGTTCCTCATTTGTTTTACAACTCGTATGGTTTATACCATCATAAAAATATATTTGTATAATCATTTGTTAATGATATTTTCAAATATGAACTTTGATGTTTACCTATAATTATTGTCGTTGAATAACTATTTATTCATTTACTTAAACAAGTAAGCTTACATTTCTCAAACCAAAACGCTTACATGTTAAACTTATACTAGGGCTGCCATCCGTCCGGGTTTCCCCGGATTTATCCTAGTTTAGAGGGCGTCCGGGGAGCGTCCGGGCGGGGTTTTCAAAAAGTGGCCGGGTAAAAAACCCGGACAGTCTGTGCCAAGGGACAAATATACTTGTTTGATAAATCGTTAACTAGCTAAAAATTTAAACGGAATCGGCGGGTTTTTTTATTGTGTCCGGGAAAAAATCTCGTATTCACCTGTTGGCAGGCCTATACTACATTTTATACAACTAATATAACTAATAATTAGAACAACAATTTAACTAATAAAACACAAAAAGAAACGAATAAGTATACCATTTAAGTAGAAGAATTCAAGTTGCAGCATTACTCTTAGCTAGCTATTACATTTATCCTGTCACAGAATATATCGACATCCTGATCTGCACGCAATAGATTATTAAGCAGCTCGATAGCTCTGATAAATATGTGAAGACATGTGAAGACACGTGTCTCTCACGTTATCTTCATATCTATCGTATCAATATAAGAAACCAGTTTCTCGACACTTGCGTCATCGCCCCTTTAGACGCAGTAGTCCACAATAATTACATTATACTAAAATACTTCCTCAAGTGTATATTGTTCAATTTCAATAAAATAAAAAGAAAGTCGTAATTTATATACTGCCATAACCAGGCATTTGGCATCTATACACAAAAAAAGTTCTAGGTGACAGTAGTCAACAGGGAAAGTGTAAAACTTCTATACCTACTTATACATTTTTAAATACGAAAGCAAAAAATTACACTGCCTGCATACACACTAACCAACTGTTGAGCACACAACTATTGAACTTTTTTACGCGCAATCACTGATGACCAGTTAATATTCGTACAAAAGGTCAATCGTATTCATACAAAAAGTCAAAACGTGCACTACAAATATTCACGGTATAAATTACAAGATACAAGCAGTAGGTACATTCTTTTGCATGTCCAGAGGATGTGGAACGCGTCTACAAATTCACTTACCTCGGGGGCGTTGTATCAGAAACTGGGGATACCCAAGAGGTCATAACTTCGCGCATAGCACATTTTGCATATTATGTTTGACCTAAATAAAATGATTGTAATTTTGTTCAAAAAACGCGCTGGCTGCCTGTTGATGGGATGATCTTAGGACTGTCTTTATCTCTGTTTTTTTTTAATTCTTGTTTTATTAATGAGATTCTGGCTTTCTGTTTTTATTTAGTAAATTAGAGTAGGTAGTTAGAGTTAAAAAAAATCGTTTCTTTTTGTGTTTTAAATCTTAAAATTTGAGTTACATAAGTACCTATCCATGTTTTCTCCTTTAAAGTATTTTGTGTGTATCAGTATAGCTCATGTATATTTTCCTTCCATTCCGATTTTAATCCTAGTAACGAAATCTAGCATTTTTTAATAAATAAAAGACTGTTTTAACTATTACACACTTTTGGTTCAGGTATTCTGGTGAATCATGCTCCTTGAAGAAAACAGACAAAGAAGGCAACAGCTGGCACTGGTTATCTCACACGGAAAGTGGAATGAGCAAAAGAGCTGCTCACACGGCAGTCTATGTTAATCATACGGACTCTTTATATATATTTGGAGGATATGATCTGAATAAGGTTCTGGGTTTATTAGAAATATACAGGTTAGTTAAATATTAAAATTTTTCTGACTTCTTTATACCAAAAAAAAGTGTTTTTAAAAGCCATACATTAAAACATCAAAAATAATTTAACGGAAATTTTAATGCCCTAATAGCTTTAAGTTACATTTGATTACCTTGTGTATGTTATAGATTTTCAACTAGTCAATGGTACGATGAAAATGGGAAAGTTTTACGGAGGTATCCAACTAATGAAGAAATTGATAAGTCTCTTTTGACTATATTTACAAAGGTAAAAATTGTTAATTTATGTAAAATTAAAATATAAAACGAAATATTATTTTGACATTAAATGAATATTTTTACAATTATAGGGCAACGTCGACGGCAGCTGGCCTATAAGCAACAGGAGCTCATTATTTAATTTACTATTGTCGTCATTTTCCAATCAAGATAAAACCACGTTACCTCTTATGTATTCGCATGCGCCAACTCCATATGCGGAAAGCTATTTACATTTTACGGAACAACCTGAGCTATTCAGTACTATGTCAATACCGAACAAAACAAAACCGGAGCCAAGGTACGGACACTCAGCGTGCGCATTCGACAGTGGTTTCGTTCTGTATGGAGGCAAACTATCTGATGGAAGCTTATCCTCTGAATTATGGCTTTATGACGCTGTACACGACCGATGGACTCTTCGAGCAATAAATTCAACATTTACCCCGCCTGGTTTAACACGACATACCATAACAGCAGTCAAAGATGAATTGTATCTGTTTGGTGGGAGTACTGTAGATGGGGAATTTTCCTCAAGGTAAATAGATAATGATACTCTATAGATGACACTGCTTCCTTTTGAATTCTTATGTGACTTACTTTAATGTGTTGTAGTATGTACAAGATAAAACTTCGCGATGTAGAGACAGAATCCTGGGAAAAAGTACAGGCGCGAGGCGGGAAAGAATTGGATGTACGTGTGGTGGCACACACTGCAGTCTATCATTCACATTCCAATTCTATATTAGTTTATGGTGGAGTGGTGGCTAGCGTAGCACGGTATGTAACTTTATTATAAATCATTATGAAAGACATCACGGACGTAATAAATTACCGTTCATTTCAATTAATGCATAATTGTTTCCGCAACAACCTTCAGTGCTGAGGTTTTTGTCAGATGTTGCTGATTTGAATAAAAATGTTGATGTGATTTAAAAAAAAACCAAATTATTAAGGTAAATAAAGGGTCTGTTTAACGGGAAAATGACCAATTGAAATCAAAAACATTTCCAAAAGTTTTGTTGTGTGTTACGTACATATCTGATAGGTTCAGTACACCAAATATAGTATTGGTGTGGTTTATTTATATTAGTCAAAGTAATATTGTTATTTCTGACTGTAATTTATTATTTGTGTGATGTAATATTGTTAAAATAATTATCTATATATAAATATGTAAGGAGAGTTCTTTGTAAGCATTTTAAAGCAAACACGCACAGATAGGAATGTGAAATTTAGAATACTTAAAAGGTCGTAAAAGAAGTGCAGAAAGTCAACATTTTTAAACAATATGTGCTATAAAGTTAAAAATTATGTAAAAACGGCTACGAAAATATATACGTCCAGTATATTTTTTCGTAGCCTGTAATGGTACAAAAGTCTACAATGACAGTTCAAGTTATACGATATATAAAACGGTTGAAATTTGACCGCCAGGCCATCTATAGTATGAATTAATTATCGATAGCAGAACTATCGACAGTCCGGTGGCTCTAGCAAGTAGTTAAATATGTACATCTTCTAATGATAAGTCCACTATAGTACATACCGTTTATATGTATTGTGTAATACTAGCTATTTACAGAATATAAAGTTATATACCTATTATCTAATGCCAGTTAATGCAGAAGTTTATTTGGTACAGGTTCTCGAAGCTATCGGATAGAATGTTCGCCTTCGACATAGACTACAGACACTGGAGTGAAATACATTACCCTCGCGCGCTTCTTCGCGATACATATGTACCGCGGGAGAGAGCATTTCACACGGCAACTGTTATAGGTTTTTATTTCTTCATGATTCAGAACAAATAATTATTTGCTTACTTTAATTATGAGAGTTTAACTTCAAATAAATAAATATAATTTTAGGGAACTATCTGGTTGTATTTGGTGGGTATTCTCATCGCCATAACAGAGAAGAAATATGCTACGATGGACAAATGTATATCTATCACCTTGGTTGTCATTCTTGGATACCGCTCGACGTTTTGGGCAAGACTCGGAAGTATTATCCTAAAAAGCAGGGAGTGTTTGCCCACGCGGCGGCTTTAAGACCACCCTCCACTTTATTGATTGCTGGCGGATATCACGGTAATGTCAATGGTAAGTTTATAGTTTCTTATCGTGCCTACCCTTTGCGTTTATTTCAAAGTTCTTTCTTGCAAAGTTAGCAGAACCCAACTCTTGATATCTTTATACATGATTATATTAAGGTTATACATAATAAAATTATACTTAAAAAAAATTTTAAGTAAGGAATCAGGTGGCAGTGCTGAAAGTTTTCGTGAGGAGTAAGACAGATAGTCATGCCTTATATTAAATTTAATTTGTTTTCTACAACCAAGGTGAAACATGTAGCCAATTATCCAAAGCATATGCGTTGCAATTTTGTGATATACGTAGCCTTGTTATTTATTATACTGTTTTTTTGTGTTTCAGGCGATTTGTTAGCATATGTGGTGCCGAGTTGGCAAGCGGGTATTACAAACAATCAGCCAGAATCATCATGTCGTCGCCATCGCACACAGCCCGAATGTTTAGCAGATCCAGAGTGTGGCTGGTGTTCTGCTGATGATGTACGTAGAATGCGGGTAGATGTTATTTTATCTGTAACAATATCTCAGTTATGGTAAATTGTTTTTGTTTTTTTTTACAGACCTGCTACGGTAGAACAATTGGCTCGAACTGCACAACAAACCTGCAGTCTATGCGGTGTGGAGGAATATGCCCTGCCCTAGGCGACTGCCACTCCTGTCTTATCCACGGTCCACCACAGGGGAATGCCAACAGCTCGCGCACTCCTCTTCCATCTGTCAGTACTAAGCTCGGTTTAGATCAGTGTAACTGGTGTGTACAGAACGCGCGATGCCATCACAAAGACGGTACAACATATTCGGCTCTCTAAAGTTTTCTAAAAATATTTAAACAGTTTAGTATGAATTGTTTCAATTTTCAGACAGCTACGGTGTCTGTGGAGAGGAAACTCCTTCGGAAAATCCAGGTTGGTGGGGCGTCACAGGTACAGAAGTGACGTCACCGGAAGAATGTAAAAATTCAGATAAACGGCCTGGTCTTACATTCCTTCGATATCAGCAGCCAGCAGATTGGAATCATCCAGACGGTGTGTCGGTAGTGAATGCCACTACTGTTGACTGGGGTACTGGAGGCGGAAGCAATCACATCTTCACCGGCGGTAGCGAAGCACGACTTAGAGGCTGGTTGCGTATCCCACAGAACTGGAACGGGACGGGTGAACTGTTGCATATATGCGCTGGCTACTCTAATATATCCTTAGGACTGGGAGACAACACAGTAACTGTGGCCAATTTGACAGCTCAACCGTATGCCTGCTCTCTCGTGGACTGGCCGAACTTGTTACCTGGACGACTTGCAGTGGATATGCTGGCTAACGACTCGCTACACACGGGACTATATCCATCTCATCATCATGCTAAAATGGAATTACTTCATAATAAATCCCAGGAGAGTGCTAAGGTAAATATGTTAAATAAATATGTAAAAATCAGTCTTTGTTCAATTTGTGTCTGTTAATTGTATGTTTAAATATACAATAAATACGAAAGATAATCGTCTAAGCGACACCTGATTCTAGTTATAGAAAATTTATAATTACGATCAAAGTCTATATCCACTTACCTCTTTAACTTTATTATAAAGCTGAAGAGTTTGTTTGTCTGCTTGAATACGCTAATCTCAGGAACTACTGGTTTGAATTGAAAAAATATTTTAGTGTTGAATAGCCCATTTATTGAGGAAGGCTAAAGGCTGTATAACATCATGCTGCGACTAATAGGAGCGGAGCAGTGGTCATAAACGCAGGTGAAACTGCGGGGACAGCTAGTTATTTTATAAAGTCACTGAAAATATGTGACCTACAACAATGAATATATTTACACAACCCGTAAAAAGTAGCTACTAGGCCTCGTTTGCCTTCAAATAACATATCCTATCCAGTACTTTTAGAATCGAATCATTCTAGAACTACTTTGTATTCCATTCAAATTGCACTAATTAGGCATTCATTTGAGTAAGAGAATATTTAGATCAATAACTCAGTCTTCACCAAACAGTTTAACTTCCTTTAATCATTTACAATAAAATACATACCAGTAGCCCAAATAGGGGATTTTGGGATTTACTCAAGCGCAGCAGATTAACATAAGAGGGGATACCTTGCCCCCTAGTAAGTACCTCAACCAAACCAACCCTTTGTGTAGGTCCGGGCGTTTAGGGCAGTCGATCAAAAGATAAAAAAAATCGAATGTTAGAAATACTCGAGCGCGTCTGATTAGGATAAGGTGGGTTACTTACGTTGAAACGTAAGGGAGTGGGTGCTTTAAAAATTTCGACATTTCCCCTCGGTTCGCGAGTCAGACTCGCACTTGGCCGGTTTTTTTTAAAGAATTAATTAATCTGTAGTTACCAATAAGCATTGTGCCTAATACTCTATTTTTGTTAACAAATAAATAAATCTAGGCTAGGACTAATAACTAGATAGTCTAGATACGAATGAATTTTGGCACGTTTAGTTGACCCCGCCGTGTACTTGTAGCTTTATACCTACACTCTGGAGTGGAACTGCTATAAGTAGTATCGAAAAATTATTGAAGTCAGGTTGTAAGCAGTTAGTAAAATTGAAGACTTATCCAAGTAGAAGTTCCTAAGTCCACTAGGTGGATATGCATCTCCAAGAAACACCCTGGTCAGTAGGTTATCAAGTATACACAGTGAAAAGTGACCACTAGAGACATTATTTATGTTTGTTAAAGTTAAAATGTATTATATATATATATGTGTATGCATGTATGTTAGTTTTTATAAATTTTTTTTTTTTAGTTTTTTCTCCATTCATTTTTTACACGCCTATATAGACACCTCACTACACTGCTCACACGAGATGTCGCCGGGCGCAGGCCCTATCAGAATATCAGCGCTGCAATCTTTATGGCTGCAGCAATATGCTGAGATAGGTGCCTTTTCTGGCGTTGCACAGGGCAATAGTTATGTACAGTTTTATCTGTTTTTATTTTTTATTGTAATAATTGTGTGCGGTCCTGTGAATGTCAGAATAAATGTTTCTCTTTCTCTCTCTCTCACTCTCTCTGTTTCCATCAAAATACCAGTATTTAGGTTAAGATAGGTAGACTTCATATTCTTATTTTATAATATGACATCACTGGTTTTAAAAATATTGTTGCAGGTATTTACGTTCGAGTTTCTAGAGCCTTATTCCGAGGGTCAGTGTTCAAACTACGACAACTGCCTTCTGTGTTTGTCTGACGCTTCGTGTGGATGGTGCGAGCTAACCAATCGATGCGAACCGAGAAGCGCAGAGGAGTCCACGTCGTGCATCGCAGATGGTGAATGGAGATATCTCACGCTGCAGCCGGCAGCCTGTCCCAACTGTTCCAATTACATTAGCTGTGAGCGGTGTGTGAGCGGCAACTACTGCGAGTGGTGGGCGGACGAGGCGCGCTGCGCTCGGCGCGGGCGAGCGGGCGGCGCCATCGCCGTTGAGGCGCTCTGCCCCGCGCCCTGCCGCCTGCGCCGCGACTGCGAGCACTGCCTCGACGAGCGCGGCCGCTGCGTGTGGTGCGAGGCCACGCGCCAGTGCTTCAGTTTCAGCGTCTACACTAGCGAGTACCAGTTCGGCCTCTGCCGCGAGTGGCTCGATCGCGCATCCTCGCCACCCGATGACCCGACCCGCAAGTCGGGCCAGTGCAAGTCTTGTCGCCGCCATTCGCAGTGTTCCACTTGTCTACGAAGCATGGGTTGCGGTTGGTGTTTTTCGCACGAAAACCCTATAAAGGGTGAGTGTACCGAAGGTGACTTTACACACTCTCACATTGATTGCGCTTCTGTTTTAAATGTGACCGCGTCAGACGCCGGGTGGGCGTACGCCCAATGCCCCGACGTCGACGAGTGCGGTCTTAACCTACATGACTGTAACGAAAATGCTATCTGTAATAATACGCATGGTTCATATACCTGCAAATGTAAACAAGGGTATATTGGCGACGGAAAGAAAATCTGCATGCGCACTTGCTATAACAACTGCATACACGGCTATTGCCTTGGGGCCCCTCTATTCAAGTGCAACTGTGACTTGGGATGGACTGGCGCCGACTGTTCCATTAATTGCGGCTGCCATAATCATTCGACTTGTAAGACAGGTGTGGGACGATGTGACGAGTGTCAGGACTGGACAGAAGGAGAATTTTGCGAATCATGCAAACCTGGGAGCCACGGTAACGCGACAACGGGGCAAGGATGTCGGAGATGTGATTGCAACGATCACGGCGACGAAACCCGAGGCGTTTGTGATGTGACTACAGGAGAATGCATATGCAAGGATAATACCGAGGGTCTGAACTGTGAGCGATGTAAACCAAAATTCTACGGAGATCCCAGACATGGCGGCCGATGTTACTATCAGTGTGAACCCAGAGGAATGTTAAATGCTAATGAAACTGAGGGCATAGGATCTTATAAAATAGACCCTGATATAAAAACAATAGGTCCTTCCAAGGAATGTTTGTGGATTATTTCTGCCGACGAAGTTAATGATGCCATAATTCAGTTTACTATAAACTCTTCTACGTTTGACGTTCCATGTGATGAGAATGCCGTGTATGTATACGATGGTCTCGGTGGTTTACCAGATATAAGTTACAATCAACAGACTCAGCTCTTAGGAGTATTCTGTAATGGCGCCTCTTCCGGTGTGGTTGAAGCCCGCAGTGGTAATTTAACAGTACACTATAAACAGGGCCAACCTGAGCAGGGTTTCGAAGGTGTGTACCAGATCCTCGCTTGTGACGGGTATTGTTCCTGGCCGAGAGTATGTAACAAAAGACACTGTATGTGTCGTGAAGGTTACGGGGGTACAAATTGTGAAGTTGAGATCTGTCGAAACAACTGCAGCATGTCGACTAGTGCTGGTATATGTGATTCTAGTTACGGGAGATGTTTGTGTAATGAAGGATTTGGTGGAGATGATTGCTCAATTAAACTTGATAAAACTCAACTTGTATTTACAGAACTTTTTAACTCTGAATATTTGTCAGATGGTTTAGATCATTTAAGAAAAACTTTACCAAGATTTGGACATAGTTTGGTCGCTGATAGGAGAGGATTATGGATGTTTGGAGGATATTCGTTGTCTCACGGTCCATTGAATGATATACGGTTTTTTGATACAAAGAATAACACCTGGATGCAAGTTACTGTAGAGGCAACTCCAGATGCTAAAATGCCCGAAGGTCGATACTTTCATGCCTCAGAGATTTATCATTCTAAGCAAAATGTTTACATTTATGGTGGATTAAGTTTTCAAGACAAAAGTGGCCAGAATAAAACACTCGGAGATTTCTGGCAATTCAGCTTAAAAGACCACAGGTGGAGTAACATTCAAAACAAAGATATACATCCACCCTCCCTGGCCGGTCACACTTTAACTTTACAGAAGTATCAGGATTACGAAAGTTTGGTTTTAATAGGAGGATTTTCTTTAGAAGAAGGATTTATGTCAGACATATATGAATTTGATCTTGACAATGAAAAATGGATCAAATTAAAGACAGAAGGCTCAAAACCATCTGGAATTATAGGGCATAGCACTGTGTATCATGTGCCATCTCAAAGCTTGTATGTATATGGTGGAATTCTATATTCATACAACGGCACTATGCTGTCTAATAAGCTCTTCTCTTTTCACTATCCTACTAAGAAGTGGAGTGAATTGCCTACGTTTCCCAATTTGAATAATTACTTTGATAATTTACCTCTGGCTACATATTTACATTCCGCAGTAACAACTAATGAGTATATGCTCATCTTTGGAGGAAGAACAGACCCTGAAAACACATCTGACTCTCTTATAGCTTATGTTTATACTTGTAACCAATGGGTGCGACTTGTCAAAGGTTTGATTTTAATTTTTATTGTTTTTTAACAAATATTTATGTTGTTGCTATGTTTTAAAAATATTTAATTTTCAGGTGTAAGTATCGTAGGTCACCCGCCACCTCCTACTATCGCCCACGCGATGGCAATTGATTTAGAATCTGAGAACGAAGGTTATATCTATATCATTGGTGGATGGACAGGTAGTGCGCACTGTCAAGTAACTCGCATATCTCTACCGGAAGACCTTTGTTCTTTGTGGAGTTCAAACAAATCGGACTGCCGCAGCCATATGGGCTGTAGTTTCTGTAGTACGGGAAATTACACGAAATGTTTCTCTGTTGACAAGCCTGGCTGTGATGGTAGCGAAAGAGTATCAACTAATTCGGGTACGGCGTGCGATGCCGAACTCGTGTCGAGGCGAGCGTGTGAAAACTTCACTACTTGCTCGTCATGTCTGGCCGCTTGGCCAATGTACCCAGAAGACAAACCAGCATGTCGATGGTGTGAATCATGTGCTGCTGCCGTCGGTATGTATGAATCAGAAGTGAGGTTTATTATGTATCTGTACAAAATTTATTAAAAATATGAATTTTTGCTTTAGGCGAGTGTGTCCCTACTGATGAGTCCTGCACTAGCATGAAGTGTAACGCTGGAACTACCTACATAAGTGACGCTGAATACTGCCCAGAACTCAGATGTGCTGCTTCTGATTGCGAAAAATGTGCATCAAACGATTGCACCTGGACTAGACACGCTGTCAGAGAAGGTATCTCTATATAATAAAATTTTAATAATCTATAGAACAGAAAATATTCTGTTCTATAGATTATTAAAATTTTATTTGTAAGTACTAACGATGTTGTCAATTTTAGGTCAGTTAACAAGAATATCAGAGGATTCTGTAGAGCTATTCAATTGGACATGCGCATTAACTGAGGAGCCTGGGCGGCCGAGTCTTCGTCCAACAAAAAGCGAAGATTGTCCGAATAGATGTCACACGTCCGATGACTGCCATTCCTGCCTCAGTTCAGACGGGGGCGAAGGCGGATTTGCCGAGTGTAGGTGGGCAACTTATCTGGGCAAATGTATATCACCAGCGTACCAACCGGTGTATTGCGCGGGTGGGGTGTGCGGGCTCGTACTGACCCGAGCGGATAAGAGCAAGTGTCCAGCGCCATGCGGCACATTCGAGCAGTGCTCGGAATGCTTGCACCACTCCCACTGCGGCTGGTGTGCTCTAGGCGACGCCAACGGCCAGGGCGTGTGCTCCGAGGGCTCCATCGACGCGCCTCTCGATTATTCGTCTCGCACCACGTGCGCCGCGGTGTACGGCGCCGTACATCCGCCCAACGACACCGACGACTCTAACGAAACCTTTTCTTGGCACTACACGCGCTGCCCTCCAGAGAACGAATGCGAAAATAATCACCATCAGTGTAAAGCTGAATCGGAGGTGAGAATAATTCAAGAATATTCTAATGTTCAATTTATAACACCCGAAAACGAGAGGTGTTATAATTTTAACATGTGTATTTGTGTGTCTGTCTGTGGTTCCATAGCACCGAAATGGATGGACCGATTTTGCTTTTTTTGTTTGAAGATGTATCAATAATATTCTTAGCTATAATTCAAGAAAATCTGTTCAGCCGTTCGAAGGTCACCAGCTCTTTTCTATTCGTTCATGGGATTTTTGACTCGGGTGGTATTATACATTTTTAATTTATGTTATAAGTACAACAATTTTTGAACTACATTTTGATTTCAAGATGTTACATGATTCTGAATTCGACCTTTATTCTCTATTGTCTTTTCTAAAGCATGAAACAGTGTACAGCAGGTTAATATATTACTAGAAATCGCCTGTGGTCGAATTTAGACCACAATTAATTAAATTTAAATGTTATGTTTCATACTGTTGTCCAGTATAACTTGAACTGTCATTATATATGTCATGTTATGATATGTTATCCGTACATCATCATCCGTACCATGGCAGGTCAACATAAACACTAGACTCCTGTAGCTTTTTGTAGCCGTTTTGGCATAACTTTTACATTTATAACACATATTGATTAAACATTTTAGCTTTCTACACCTCTAGGTATAAATTTTAAATATTCCAAATTTCACATTCCTCCGTACGCGATACAAAGAATTCGCTTCACCTACTGATTACAATACGAAGATCATATGACAGCAATGGTTATGTTGTAGAATCTTGTTCTGTTTCGGATTCTGCTCCTCAAAAGGAAAAAAGGAACCTTTATAGGATCACTTTGTTGTCCGTCTGTCAAGACCCTTTCTCTCAGGAATCCGTGCAGGCATCAAGTTGAAATTCTAATTTTGGAAATTTAAATTTCAGTCCCTAGGAGCTGTAAAAATATCAAGCTTCTAAGTCAACGCAATCACTTTTAATTGCGTTGACTTTTGATACGGTCATTTAATTGGTAAATCAAAATCTATAGAGTACTTCCCATTGACCTAGAATCATGAAATTTGGTAAAAAGAAATTTGGTAAGAAGCAAAGTGTCACAGTACAAGTAAAGGAAAAAATCCGAAAGTCAAAATCATTAATTTTATTGTTCTATCACATAAAAACAATATTTTTTGAGATTACAAACTTACGCAAAGTGAAATGGAAAACAGCAAAAGTGAGGCCAATACCTAAAATTCCCAACCCTGTAAGTCCCAAGGACCTAAGACCAATTAGCCTGCTACCTTGCCTGTCCAAAGTATTGGAAAGAGTGGTAAGTAACCAACTAATCAAATACTTGGAACACTTCAACAAACTCCCGGCAAGGCAGTCTCGTTTTCGTAAAGGTCACAGTACAGCAACAGCACTTTTGGATGTGGTTGACAGTGCTCTACAAGCTACAGACCAAGGCATGGGTACAGTGCTAACACTCCTCGATTTTTTACGCGCTTTCGATGCCATAAATGTCTCACTGCTCCTATCGAAGCTTGCATATTATGGGTGTAATGAATCAGTGGTCAGATGACTCCATAGCTACCTTAGCAATCGGTACCAATTTGTACAGGTTAAGGATAGGAAAACAGGCTACATGACCGACTCCGCGCATCGCGGTCACCAGGGGCGTTTCGCAAGGTTCCATTCTTGGCCCACTACTCTTTATCTTGTATAGTGCTGATATCATTGAGGCTATAAAATTTTGCAGCTTTCACATCTATGCTGATGATCTGCAGCTTCACCTCTCATTCCCTCCCCATGAATGTTTTAATCTGTAACAAAAATAAATAGTGATCTCAACAACATTGCAGAATGTAAGAATTCCCTGGCCTTAAACCCAAAAAAATCTAAATTTATGGTCATAGGTTCAAGACAAGTTGTTGAAAGGGTATGTGAGCATAATCTAGATATAAGGATAGACAATTGTGCCATTGAGCAAGTTTCAGAGGCGCGCAATCTAGGAGTAGTTTTCGATAAACAACTGCACTTTGAAACTCATGTTGCGCAAGCAGTAAAAATCTGTTTTTACAGATTAAAATTATTGTATAGAATACGCTCATACATTGATGTAGGCATCAGAGTGCTTCTGTGTGAGTCTCTTGTTCTGTCACGACTTAACTATGCCGACAGTGTATGGGACTTGTCTTCTGAGGCGAACAGCGAGACTAATACAGAGAGTATAAAATGCGTGTGCCCGATTTTGTTACAACATTCCACCTCGTGCACATGTCACATCTTTTCTCAATGAGGGGAGCATCATGAAGATGTCTCAACGTCGAGAACTTCATCTCGCTACCTTACTGTTTGGTGTAGTGAAGACTGGTAATCCTAAATAAATATCTTTATGAAAAACTGTCTTGGTCTAGGGATCTAAATAAACATGCTACTAGAGGCAAGTCTTACCTTATGCTTACACCTAAGCATAGGACGGCTGCATATCGTAGTAGTTTTAAATTCGCCGCAAGCCGTATTTGGTACGACCTGCCACCGCCATTACGTGAACTAAAAAAGGAAACACTTTTAGACAAAAATATAAATTATACCTATTAGCAATTCAAAAAAATAATTGACAATTTCACTTACGTTGGGCACGTGTTACGATAGTACATAGTAAAAACTTGTTTATTTTGTTATCACCTATCAACTTGAACGATAAGCGGCAGGATGAACTAGTTTCTAGACAAACCAAAGAGGAAATTGTTATGAAGCATCGTTGTGGTAATGCAGACTAGTTTCCATTCAACATAAGTAAACATTAATACATAAGTTCTTTATTTTTTTTCTGATTTTAAGTGAGCTTGATTCGTTTTAACAAACTGATAACCCAATCTGACTTTTGACAATAACTATCTGTCAAATAGTTATCGTCACTTTCTCGTGAGAGCATGTGTGGGTTGCCAGTGCCATTTAGTACTTAGTATTTTAGTAATTTTATTATTGTGCTATATTTTTTGTTTTTTTTTTTGTTTTGTATTCGTAATTGTTTTGGGTCAACTTTTTAATTTGTATTCTTGACGTCACCTTGCTTCCGAGGCCCCATCTGAAAACCAGCGCTGCATGTCATACATGCAGCATATGCTGAGATGGCGGCCATTTTAGCCTCGCACAGAATGAGACCTGTTTCTTTTTTTTCTCTCTTTGTTTTTAATTTAGTAAGTAATTTATTATAAATTTTAGAAATAGTTTTTTGGTTTACTTTATATCTGTGCGTGTACTAAATGTTTTTCTTTCTTTCTTTCATTCTTTATTTCTTTCTTATTTGTATCTAGTCCAGGTGCAATCGTTGACTTTGTATTATATCGATGTATCGAACAGTATTTTTAGAACTACAAGGTTAAGTGTCGTTCGAAAAAAACGGGCAATAGTCTTCCAGAATTGATCCCCGAAATGGATGTACCATCTACCTAAATACAAGTTTGTTTTTGCGAGTCAGATTCGTCGGTTTTTTCTAAAATATGGTGGTCTGAAAAAGAAATACATACTGTCATGGATTTTTTAAATTAAAACACGAAAATACAATACAAGAAGTTACTTTGTAGGTGTGTCGTGACCTACCTGAGGGCTACGAGTGCGCGTGCGGCGCGGGCCACAAGCGATCCACGGTGGGCGGGGGCTGCGTGGCGGTGTGCTCGCAGGGCTGCGTGCGCGGCTCCTGCGTACTGCCCGACGAGTGCCGCTGCGAGTTCGGTTACGTGGGCGCCAACTGTACCATACAGTGCCAGTGCAACGGTCACTCCGATTGCGAGGGACCCGATAAGCTCGACAAGTGTACCGCATGCTTCAATAATACCATGGTAAATATATTTAACTAATCTATTAAACACGGGTTTTAATAAATACATAGGACAACAGCATATTTTACTTTATGAATGTAATTATCAAAAAACATAATAATAAAATAGTTTAGGCAAATCGGAAAATGTTCGTTTCAGTTCATAAATTTTTTTTATTAATTTTGAAGTTTTGAGTTTCTCTATCTGTTCTACAAATATGCAAAACGGAAGCCACCATGACATTACGTCATCACTTTAGTAAAAACTAAGTTAATTGTATATATTGTTATACATTTTTAAATATGTTATTCCTCCTGTGTATCCCGGCCCCGACTTCAAGACCCTAAGCACACGATACACCAACAGAGAACTTGTGCACCATCCGATGAATTGGGTAGATGCCTATGCTTAAAATAAATTCTTTCGCCAAGTGTCGCAATAAAATATCTTAAAATACTGTGAATATTGTCGTCCACTTTTATTTTAACGTTTTTAATTTAGATTAATATTGTTAAATTTACATTAAAAGTAAATGATTTGATAATACTGACCCGTGACGTCACGCCTTAGCATTTCATACAAAAATGTACGGAAGCTACCGTTTTGACGTTTACTAAATAGATACTGATTTGACTTGACAGTCATCTACCCTTAGCCACGGGCCTCAGATGGTATAGTTACGCCACTAATGTAGGATGTATGATGGGTGTATTCGATTCCCATCACCAATCAAAACGATAGTACCACATTTTAAATATGCCAAAATTGCAATAATGTGGCTGTTATTGATATTGACATAATGTCATGATAAATGAGCAACATGGTCTCTAGCGAATTTTAAATGTAAATTGCATTTTAGTGCCACTTATTGATTTAATAAATAACCTGTTTGTGACCATGGGATCAAATAAAAAAAAAGAGTATTACCCTATTATATTCAATAGTGTTTTTGAGGCTGGGTGTATCTTGTGCCTGTAAATTAGGTATATGTTGTAATGTCTCTACACAGGGATATTTCTCTAGTGTGGAAAATGTCTCATCTAAAATAAAAGTATTTGACGATCTTAATATCTTGATTCACAACACTTGTCTGTTAAGTGTGCTGATTCAAACCATCTCATTTGCAGGGTGACCAGTGTGAAAAATGCAAACCTAATTTCGTCGGCGATCCAGTCAATAACGTTCAGTGTGTGCCTTGCTCCACATATTGTCACGGTCATACATCAATATGCACTAGCGACGTAGATGCCGCGCCGACGTCACGTGACGTAGGTGGTTTAGCGGAACCCGAAGAATATAGAGATATATATAGAGACATTAGCGCCGCAACCAAGGCCCGCTGCGCCCGGTGTGCCAACAATACCGATGGTCCTCGGTGTGAAAAGTGTATAGAAGGATATTTCCGAGGAACAGATGACTATAGAGACCCGTGCAGACCGTGAGTTATTATTCTGAACTTTAATTTAGAATTTCAACATCTTAGTACTAATTTGACATATATATTAGAACGTTATAATACAGTGTGGTAATCATACGAGCCGCCGGGGTCGGAGTCGGCAGCTCAAGTGTGTTACGGGGTGGCGAAAATCCAAAAACTTCAAATTTCCCACAATTGTTTAATTTGTATTATGACCCACTGAAATGACATTGACCACTGATTCTGTCTGTTCTTCAATGATAATCCGATGACTGATCTCATTTTTAATATGGCGGGAGTTAATCTATGTATCTAACAATAATACGACTTATGGATAGTTCTTAGCAATAGTTTATTTAGTAATAAATATTTGTAGAAACTCCTCCTTGTCTATCGGAAACATCGGGCGTGTTCATGTTTAATTTTGCGGGTAGACGTGAGTTGGCGGGCGAGGTGAATAATAACATGATTGTCACACAGTAATTTTACTACAATTCTTAAAGCACAAAAATATACTCTGAATAATCGTTAGATATCTTCCAAGCTTTAAATCACGACACTCCACAGAACACGTGGTGCGCCTACGAGATGCAAAACGATTCTCTCTGCCTATCCGAACCGTAACTGTCATCTGCCGCGCGCCAGCGATCGGTGTTGCGTCAGTGTCTTAACTTCTGACACTTTATTAATAATGTTGCCAACTAAAATAATCGGTGCGCCGTCATATTTAATTATTTATTAATTTAAACTATTATTTTTGATTTCAGTTGCGAATGTCACGGACATGGTGACACTTGTGATCCAGTTACTGGTGAAAAATGTAACTGTGGCAATAACACCGAGAGCGACATTTCGTGCCAAACTACCAGCTCCAGTAAAAACTCCGCGCAGGAGTGCTGGCGGTACCAGTGTGTCAAGTGTAAGGATCTCTACATGGGCGACCCCAGGAATGGACACCAATGTTATAAAACTATAAACATAGAGAATAAATTATGCTTTGACGGAAAGTCTATTGGTATGGAACTTTCTTATTTTATTAAAGATTGGTTTTGTACTTACAAACATACATACTGACATTTTTTTTTTCTTTCAGATGAATGTAAAATTAAACCTAGACCGCTTTATCCAGGTCAAACAGTTTTTGTAGCTGTAAATCCAAGATATATGAATGTTGATATACGAGTAATAGTAGACGTGACACAGGGTGCTGTTGATCTATATCTAAGTCCGAACGACAGTTCTTTTGTAGTATCGGTGAATGCGAGCAACGGGGACCACGCAGTGGAACTTGATCCTACTTATCACAAACATGAGCCGAATAGGAGAATACCATCGTTCGACGATCACATACCTGAGGAACCGCGCGTGACGTGGTACTATGACAAAGTCGAGTATACTCTGGCCGATTATACTTGCAAGAGTTTGGCCACATATGTGACCGTAGATAGAAGGAATATTTTACTCCGCGTAAGAAACCTGCGCAACCGCCTCGTCCTAACGCTGCCCCAACACGTCCACGACCTGACGCACACTAAGTTCTATATAGTGATCCGTGCGCGACACCCAGACGACGGCGCGGCGAGCTTCGGTGTAATATTTTTCCGCCAAGATCAACTGCACATCGATCTATTTGTATTCTTCTCCGTATTTTTCTCATGCTTCTTCCTCTTTCTTGCGGCGTGTGTCGTGGCGTGGAAAGCTAAACAGGCGGCTGACGTTCGCCGCGCTAGAAGAAGACACGTGGTCGAGGTGAGTGACACCAACAGTTGTGAAAGTACTCGTTTTAGTAAAGTATGATGATCCAAAAATAAGTGTGATCTGAAATGATAACGTTTCAGATGCTGCATATGGCAAAGCGTCCGTTTGCAGCTGTGACGATCCTGCTGAGCGGCGGGGTGACGTCAGCAGGTCCGCGACGGCGCCGCGCGCCCGACCTTCGCCCCGTGGCCATCGAGCCAACGGCCGACGGCCGCGCCGCTGTTACCTCGGTGCTCGTCAAGTAAGCACTGCGTTCACTTATAGTACTTAGCTGCCGTGACGTCAGCAGGCCCGCGCCCGACCTGCGCCCCGTGGCCATTGAGCCCACGGCCGACGGCCGCGCCGCTGTTACCTCGGTGCTCGTCAAGTAAGCACTGCTTACACTAATAGTACTTAGCTGCCGTGACGTCAGCAGGCCGCCCGACCTTCGCCCCGTGGCCATCGAGCCCACGGCCGACGGCCGCGCCGCTGTTTCCTCGGTGCTCGTCAAGTAAGCACTGCGTTCACTAATAGTACTTAGCTGCCGTGACGTCAGCAGGCCCGCGCCCGACCTTCGCCCCGTGGCCATCGAGCCCACGGCCGACGGCCGCGCCGCTGTTACCTCGGTGCTCGTCAAGTAAACACTGCGTTCACTAGTAGTACTTAGCCTGCCGTGATGACAGCAGGCCCGCGCCCGACCTTCGCCCCGTGGCCATGGGGCCCACGGCCGACGGCCGCGCCGCTGTTACCGCGGTGCTCGTCAAGTAAGCATTGCGTTCACTAGTAGTACTTAGCTGCCGTGACGTCAGCAGGCCCGGGCCCGACCTTCGCCCCGTGGCCATCGAGCCCACGCGTCAGTACGACTGGATATCAACAGAACTCGTAATATTTCTTTTCTTGTACTAAGAAATAGTCGATGTCTGGCAGAAACTTGTACCAAAAAAAAGGTAGAAGATGTGCTCAGACATTCAAAATCTCTCTTACTCCAGTCATCCAGAACTCCAGACATTCACAATTATTTCCACAATCCAATCAATTTTACGACTGTTATACATATTGCACGAGCAGGTTGCCTGGCGGCTCCAACGTGCCGGTGCGGCTGGCCCTAGCGTCGTCCCTGGTGCTAGTGGCGCGAGCGCCCGCTGCGCGCGCCCGCCGCGCCCCGCCACTGGCGCGCCTGGCCGCGCACACCTAGGCGTCGCTCCCGCCAGCCCCGCCGGCCCCGCCAGTCCCGCCGTCGCCGCTCCTGCCTCTCGATATATTGCCAGCTTTTTAAATCTAATTCGATATTTTACACGCATCTTCCACTGATTTGGTCCTACCAAATGGAAATAGTAGAGGTTCTCGGCCGTGACCGAGGTTCAATGTAAAATATCATAACTAATGGTAGGCTCCATTCATTAACGTCTCATAATCGTCAACCATATCGTAAAGTAGTAATCTATATCTTCGGGAAAAGCGTCATTGGCTTGTCTCTGTATATATCGATCGGTGGTGAATAACCAAACTGGATTACTAACACGTTCGTCGAGGATCCGCCGCTTATCAGCGCTATTGAATCTCGTGACAGGCCGGATGTATCAAATTGAGCGCAGTTTTTGCGCGGGTTGTGAGTGGACCGGTGTCTGATAAAATGTTGTGTTTATTTCGAAATTTTATTAGGTAATGTTGTGGCAACATTTTGTTGATCTAATGTTGAATATATATATATATATATATATATATATTATATGAGTTAGCTTCAGATCTTTATTTACAAGTTTTAATAGGTGAATATATTAATGCAGCTATTTCTAAGATTGTAAGTCTATGTTCCTATGAATAGATGAATCTCCTAAAAGATATTATTAGTTATTGATATATCTACGGCAATTATTTTCTAAACTTATTATTTTATTCCTGTATATTTAATCATGAAAGATTTAGTTAAAACAGTAAACGAATGCTCACTATTTTTGTGTCGTAAAATATTTTTTCAGTGTTATGTAAATAGACGTCCAGAGCGATTGATCATATTAAAAATAACGTAAATAAATCCATTTAACTTAGCAAGATATGAAAGGCTGTAGGTACACGTATTACGTAACTGCAGACAGTAAATAATATTATAAAAAAATATCCAGTTTATAATTAGTAGCACCTACCACTTCTCATTCCCAATATTGATATAATTAGGTCAAGGTGCAATATTGAAATAGTTATTGTTCGAAGGGAATTATAATCCCAATCTCTTTAAATCTAAATTAAGCTGAAACTAATTGTTTTCTTTTTATATTTAAGCATTAAAGAAAAGACCATGTTAGATACAAGTAGGATTAGGCACTTTTCGGTTGCCAAGATTTTTTATGTTACCATGGCAATGACCCACAGCTCATTAATTAGATTTTATACTTCTATACGTACATATATTCTTTTATTAAATTCATTTGTAAATTACTCTAAATGACGCCAATGCGGCGGTGTTGTATGTGAGAGGTATGTGGATGCTAATTTCAACTATACTACATTATCCCTAAGAGTAGTGAAATATATGTTAAACTATGGCATTGTAACATGTTATTATTCTGGCTGTTCAAGTATTGGGTAATGGTGGATTCAACACTGTTATTTTTTAATATCTGAGTACTGTGTACTGTAGGGATATTGTGATTTATGTCAAACGCTGATAAAGATATCAAAGTCTACCCATTTTGATTATTGAAGTGCTCATTAGAAATCAACAGTATTGTGTAAATGGATTGATCAATTATTTGATGTGTAGGTAGAATTATATTATATTTTAAGTAGGTAGATTTAAAGTTACATTAAGAGAGTACTGAATATTGTTATGGCTACATCATTAAGTTATACATAATCAATTGAATTGTACTTGATCAAAAGTAAAAACTGAGTCCAAATTACATTCCATTGTATATCTTTGTACATATAAATTGTAATAATTGTGTATTACCAAATTTTAGATCAGGTATCAAAGAGCTTTAAGGATATTTATATTAAGAAAATTTATTGCTCATAATCTTTAATTACTACTTTCTGATAAGTATAAATTTAAATGCATTTATATATTATCTTTACTTTCTATTTCCTTTTCACATTTAAATAAGCCTCTTTTCGATGTCATATTTGAGGACAAACAAGATTGTTTAATAGTATCTGTGGCATCTGTCATTATATAGCTCTAAACAGTTATTGGCTCTCACCATGAGAGGAAATTGTTGTGAAATACATTTGATTTTTCTATTGATGGTACTATTAGATTGGTAGCCTTGTTTACAAATATTTGTATTAGCACGACTAGACCCGTCATATACATGTTTTGCTGTAGTACACCTTTTTAAAAAATTGAGATTAGATATTATTACCCATATTCGTCCTATTGTATGCTCAATGGTGAAACCCTTGAATGAAATAAGTAACAAAATTATGATTGAATAATGGTGGTAATGACAATTATACTTTCTCATCACAAGTACTAGATATATTTTAATGGATATAGCACCTTCTTACTAATGCTATCACAGATACAGTGATGTCCATTTAAATAAATAAATTTGTTACTAGTTTATATTATTGAATTTACTGTTAGGTATTGGGTTTACCTTAATAAAATAAGCATAATTTTATTTGCTCAAAGTATTTTATATTGAATCACTATGACAACTGTATAATTATTTTTATGAATTGTATCCCCTATTTGTACATGTATGTCAATATGTACTATTATTGTATATAGTACAGTGTAATAAATAATTGGTTTAACTAGTAAATAGCCATACTTGCTTTTTTCAGGTGTGATATTATTTTAAGTATTAACTTTACGTAAACTTTTAAAAATGCCATTTATATAATGTTACAATGTAATCTGTATATCATTTTACATTTTCGTTTTCTCTTAATAATTTATGATCTGAATTTGAGCAATCTCAAGCTAACAGAGCAGCTTTATCTATGCTTAGTATACAAATGTCTCACTGCTGGTCATACAAAAACAGACTTTATAAGGCAATATTTTTATTTACATTAATGGAATTTTATGGCAGTATTATGTATAAGCAATATATGTATATTTTTTGTTTAACCTGAATGTATAGTAAATGTTTATTAAATAAATATACTGTTGGTTGTAAAATGTTCTATTTTTATTTTATATAGCCACAAAACAATGCACATTATTATACATATTTTTTTCTTAAATGCTGTCTAGTTAGATGACATTGATTAAACCTAAATAATATGATATTCAACACAGCAAAAATAAAATAAAACTTATTTAAGAGTTAGAATAATACTTTCCATAAATAAAATTCATAGGCACTACACTCCTGACACCATGTTTCCCTTGTTCAAAAAGGGCACCTGTCGGTCTGAACCTAGTTTGGCTTCCCCAAAACACAAATGTGAGTACAACCATGTACTTAATAACTATAATTATCTAAGAGTAATGGTATAACCTAAAATACATATGTGATAACATATGATGTTATACAATCTATTGGTCTTTTTGAGTAAGCAAATGAGTTTTTATTTTCTGAAGTAGTTCTTTTTTTACAGTATCTGGAACTAAAGCTCGCGCACGTGGTGTTACTTTTGATACAAGTCCATCAAATGTAACATTATTGCTTTCATTTTCCTTAACAACATCTCGGCAAAGCATTCTAACTTGATCTCTCCAACCACATTCTATTAGACGTCTTCTTAGAAGTTCTTTGAACCTATAACAAAAATAATTATGTTAAAGCAAGATTATATTACAGATAATTAGTGCTACACTGATAGCTGAAGGTGTTTTGGTATTATTAATTACTAACTGCGCCTCACGGTTATGTGTTAATCCAGGTGTCCAACTATCTACATACCAAGTTTCATTGCAATCAGTTCAGTAGTTTTTGCATGAAAGAGCAACAAACATCTATAAATCCTCAAAAACTTTCATGTTTATAATATTAATAGGATATTTCATTATGTTTAAGTAGTGTGAAAGTCATAAGAAAAGGATCAGTTCTAGAATCCTTTCCAGTTTTCCAATGCTATATAGTTGAGTGCTATGAGTGTTGAAAATTAACATAGAAAGAGCATTAGTATTGCATGGCTATTCATTAATTTGTTAATGAATCTAAAATAAAAGTGATAACCATAATATATATATATATATTTGTTTTTATTACACATTATTATTTACAGGTAAGTATATAAATATTTAACTAAACTAATATTTTTTTTTTTTTTAAGAAGAATGAAGGAAGATCCTTAATAGCTGTCCTCCGCCTTGGGGTGGCGAAGAGGTCTATTGGGCTCTTACTGACTAAAAACTACCCTGGTGTTCCACTACTTGCCTATGATCAGGGAACGAGAATCGCTATTGCATTCTTCCGCAACCCCCCACAGGGATTGACCCGTCTCACCCAAGACGGGTCCCATCACCCAGTGCAACATTCACCGCACTCCTCTGAGAGCGCGCGCGGAATACTGCGCGCTGCCTCACGGGCCTGTAGCTGTTCGGAATCATTGGACAGGCTGAATAAACAGCAAAATTGAATAAATTTTTTAACATCCCAACTTACACAACACCAGAACTAAATAATGCTTTAACATTATTTAATTTTGTAGGTCAGTTTCTCTATGATTCATAAAATTTTTGTAACGGTATTAATTCAGTAACTACGAAAAATATGTATTTTCTAATTAGGCACTACAGTATGACACTTTGAATAAGAAAGTAACCAATAAACTTAAGAGTACCCACCTTTCTCGATCTCCGCTTAAGATTAAACGCTGATGTGCAATAGTATTATTTACAGTCATGTTGACCTGAAATAAGTACCGTATTAAATTAATACATAAATTATTACTTCTATTTAAAGACAAGCATTAGCAATTTGAACTGCGTTATACAAGTGAAATGAACCTGTATTACCTACCTACCATGAAAAATAATTTGCAAAAGTACGAATTAAATAATATCGCAGTTATATTTCTACGAAAACTGGTCAAAAAATCACATTTAAAGAAGATGATATCATACTATATCCACGACGACCACAACAAACAATGAACTATGTGAAAACTGACAACTCTGACAAGTGTCTGTCGTCTGTTAATATCTTTTTTTGTTTTTCGTAACCATAGATACAGAGTATTTCAGTCGCAAACATGGATTTAATGGTGCGTTTACACGCACGCCGTGCAGCCCGTCGAGCAGCCTGCCACGCAACGTGCCAAGCAAGCTTTTCACACCAGGGCTGCCAGTAAGGACAACTTATTTTATACCGCTAAGACTCGGAAATTATACAAAATCATGTACTATCATACAAAATCAGTGTACGTGTACGTTCTATAGTTGTACAAACTATAGAACGTCACTCTTTGGGGATTTTAGTAAAAGGTGTTTTAACTTTAACGTATAAGGAGTTAACAGTTTATCACAGACATGATTTGTTTTAAACATCTCTATGTGTATGTACGTACTTTTTTACGCTATAACATCAGCAATGACATTGTATCCAATTATACAATGCAATCTACTATACAAACAGGATACAAAAGATAACCGATATTATACCAATTTTGTATCCAATTTTACAATCTGGCGGCCCTGATTCACACACTTGCAGGCATGGTCCGTAAGGTATTAGTGTTCTGTGGACATGGTAGTCAGTGCAAACATGGGAGACGATATAGACGTAGATCTCGTGGGAGCTACTGCTTTGGGCTTGGTCTATTTTTATTGAAAAAAAATACAGCCCGACATAATTATGCATGCGAAATTTTACTTACAACTATTAGGTTTTACAACAAAAAAATCATTTATGGTGTAAAAACATGCGTTATAACTATTTTTACATCGAAGAGTGCTTTTACATAATTCGTTTCTTATTTTAGTGGGATCTCTTTTAATGTATTTACGATCCTCGCTAACTTTTGAATAGATTTTTTTATTATTTCTAATAAACATGAACATATATAACCATGATAACCATTGGGGGCGGCTTCTTCATTAACTGTGTTTCGTAACTGTTTTAAGGCACATATAAATCTATTTTATTTACTGCACATCATTGATATGCTATTAGTTACAATTCTCTAATCGTCAATCAATCAATCAATACTATCTTTAATCCTAAGAATTGGCACTATTTTGTTTCATATTTTTTTGGCCTTGATAAACAATATTAATTTTTACTAATAGAATAGTTCAGAACATCTTTCTGAAGTCTTCTTTTGCTTTCGATTCGTGCATGATAAAGGTTCAGACCATTCCGATATATTTGGTGTCGTCAAAAATTAATTTCGATCGTTACGTCGTCTGTACGCCACGAAGATGCAAACTATACTAACGCGGCCGAGCGCGTATGTGTGCACACAAGCACATTCACCCTTTGAAGTGTGTCAAAAAACCGACAGTCGTCCCGATCGGCGCCAAGCGCGTGCACATTCACGCAAGCATGCACAAACAGCCTGTTCACATGCTTGCGTCGTTGAATGTCGGTTTGAACGCGAGCGTGTGAACGCACCCGTTTGTCGTCCCGATCGGCGGCAAGCGCGAGCACATTCACGCAGGCATGCACAAACAGCCTGTTCACATGTGTGTGCTCGTGCATGTGCTCCTTGAATATCGGTTTGAACACCAGCGTGTAAACCCACCATAACATGGTAGAGTCTGTGCGGAAAGAGAACCGTCGCGTCGCCGTTGTAGGATTTCAGGTCGGACTCTAGCAGTTTATAATAGCTAATAAATATTTGTTTCATTAGAACAAAGAATAATAAATGTTTAAAAATAAAAAAAATATTGTGAAATTGCAACTAACAAATATTTTTTATTTTTTTTATTTTATTTACACTTTATGCACAAAAAAAATGTACAATGGCGGACTTAAAGCCGTAGGCAATTTCTACCAGTCTACCTTAGGGTGGTGCAGAAATGAGTGAATAGGTGCACTAGGTTTAAGTAGAAAAGAAAAAAGAACTAGGAAAGATGACAGGAGAACAAATATATATACCTATACATACATACATACACATACAAATAAATATAGATACGTGCTAACTTTCACGTTAAATATATAAATAAATATAATGTATTACTGTTGTGATGATTCTGCTAGGTTCCGCGAAATGTGAGTTCGTACTTTCGTCTTGAACGAAAGGCGACTAGGTGCTATCCTGATTTCCAGAGGTAGAGCGTTCCAGAGGAGGACAGATTGAATAAGAAAGGAAGAGTGAACACACGCGGATGTATGAGTGGGGCATAACAGAAGAAGATTGTTTGAAGAACGGAGAGTTCTGTTGTGATTGGAGCATAAAAACTGAAATAAAGGGGTTAAGTATGTGGGAGAAGTAGGTGAGTTGAGAATAGAATAAAGAGTGAGTGCGCGTAGCTGGCGGCGCTGCCGAATCGGCAGCCAATTCAACTCGTGACGAAAGGAGGAGACATGGTCAAATTTACGAAGATTAAAAATTAATCGAATGCAGTTATTCAGAAGTCGGTCGTATTTATTGAGGAGATCTACATTCAGGTCGTAGAAGCATACATCACCATAATCCATAATGGGGATAATTAGAGTCTGTACTAGCATCGCTTTTGTCTCGGATGGAAGAAAGTTCTTAAGCCGATATAAGGCCCGTAACGTGCCTGTGACTCTCTGGCTGACGCTAGTAGCCTGAATTTGCCAGCTGAGGTTGGAATCGATAAACAGGCCCAGATCCTTAACAGAGGTACTTAAGGGTACGATTGATCCGTTGAAAGTTCATAGATGGCAGTTTATCTGGATCTCCTGAGCCTCCTGATCATTTGTTGACTGCCAACGACGATAGCCTGGCACTTGGTTGGGTTTACAGTTAAACCAAACCGGTCAGACCAGCCATTAATAGCCTCTAGGTCTCTGTTAACCATAGAAATGGCCTCTATTATGTTGTCTATGGTAGCTTGATGGTAAAGTTACAAGTCATCAGCATAAAGATGATACGCACACTGAAGATTCTGAGTGATGAGATTGATGAATATTGAGAATAATAGAGGAGAAAGAATGCCGCCTTGAGGGACACCAGAGTTAAGATATATGCATAAGATAAATATATGCATTAAGCATTTTTAAATTTATAAAAACAATTCAATATTTATTTACATCTTTGTGTGCGTCGTAGGTGTAGGTCCTTATGTAAATTTCATGAAAAGTAACGTAACTAATTACTGCAAAGGTGTCACTAGTTTCAAGAACGTGTGATTTTCATAAAACACTAGCGCACACGGCTACTTACTTAGTACTAGGTTTTCTGGTCTCTGGTTCTGGTTTCGAGTATCTCCAGAAATTTTGAAATTTTTAATATAATAATGTTATTTTTGAATTTTTGCTTTATTACAAATAAGACTAATAGATGAGATCAATTAAATCAAATTATAATTTTTTTAGTAAAAAGTAAAGAGTAGGGTAGAACTTAAATTTTTATGATTATTGGGTCCCTAATTTCCAAATGTACAACAGACTTTAATTGAATAAAAAATAATTAGTATTAAATCATCAAAATTACTATAGTTAGCTTTAAAAACTTCTTTAACAAAACAAACCTTTTGCTATCAACCATACCGTCTTTACCATATGGGCACACGGGGCACGTGCCCAGGGCCCCCGACCTCCAGTGGGCCCGAAGAGTATGACATAATAAAAATCATAAAAAGCAAGTACATTTTGTGTCTATCTATATTTATATATATTTTTCAAGTATTATTTTTTCGCTGAAACACCTTGTTTCTCGATAAATTTCTTGATTTTACGTCAATGGGAAGGATTTGATTTACCTGTGAAATGTTAAAGTATATGCTGAAATGGCCAAATCTTTTACTTTTGATTTTTCGCAGACGCAGACTACACGCATTCTTGAGAAAAATGATCTTGACAGACAGATAGACCAACAGAAGGACAACAAAGTGATCGTTTAAGGTTTTCCTTTTCGCTTTTGAGAAACGGAACCCTAAAAGTAGGCAAGTTGGAGACTATTCTTCTCACAGAGATATGGTGTGATCTTTTAGGAGTTATGAATGAAACAAGCACCAGTTTAAAGAATAATACTGTAAAGTCTATGCATCTCTGATCGATTATGTCAATAACGGGTAATAATTTCGATAAAGAAAAAAAAACTAATGCTACCTATAAAGAAAATTACGAAAGAAAAAAATAGGCAGTCGTGGGACTAAAGACAGAAGTGAAAACTTAAACGAAAGGACGAACTCAAAACGCCACATTAACAGGTTGGTGGTGAAATTTATTAATAAGGAGCTGACATAACTCAATGTTTAGATTAGCGCACACTAGTGGATCTATATATGTATTATTAACGTGACGGTCACGCGTTCAGTGCTTTTTCTCCATAGAAAAAGTGCACAAACGTGCCTAAAGAAGTTTTCACCAATAATTCGCAGCACACACGTAACCTTTTTTGAAGGAGTATCAAAGTCTGTAGAGAGTAATTGCCAAAGAAAAGTTTAAGAATAACATCATAATTGACACTATATATGCGCATTTAAAAAAACTTCAGTAGCATATTACGAAATTGACAATAGTTTTAGCTTTCTTTCTCAGTTCATTACAATCCATTCTGAAAAATTTACACAAAAGTGCATCAGCACCAGTAACCAACTGCAGTGGAGAGCGCTCATTTTCACAACTTAAAAGAATAAATAAACTAATTTTAAAAAATAATTTTAAAACAATCGTTTATACAAACTAAGTTTTGTTTTAGTGTAGATTTGATGTTTAAAAAAGTGGAGTATTTTGAAATGTCCCGTAATGTCCCAATGATCCCGAAATGTCCCAACTATTCTAATATCGAGTCGGTTAAGATTGAGCAGTCTGCAAGTCAGACATGGTGAGATCTTCGTCAGCACCAGTATAGACTGCCTACAGCCAGGTGTGTCAGCCCAGCGACCGTTGTGCGCTTCACAAGTCCGTTGCCTTACCAATCAGCGAAGTTGGTTAAAGGGAAGTGGCAGCAGTATAGTTGGACCTACCGCTGATGTTGTAGAACCTTGTACAACACTATTTGTTGTGGGCGGAGTTCCAACATATTTGAGAAACTAGCTTCCGGTCACGTGACTATATTTCCTATCTACTCTCTTTTTTATTTAGGCAAGCGACTGACTTTTTCAAGCAAATAGGGACGAGATAACATAAAAACTCCAGATGTAAATAATATCAACTGTCGCAAATATCGTTTCATCGATTACACCAAGGCTTTTACCGAAAACAAGAATGATTACACTTGTTTTTATTTTATCATTTTTCTGAAGTGAAAACTTTTATAGGCACGTTGGGCTCTTTTGGTATGGAGAAAAGCACTAAACTGGCGAGCGTGACTGATGGTCAGATACATAAATGCAGATGTGTGTATATGTATATATATGTGTGTACATATTTTCACTTCTGACATGCAGTCCTTAGACTGACAGTTTTATTTATTAAAGAAAAAACAACAGAATACTCGAAAGAAATAAATATCTTTTGACCACCTTAAGCCGTTCCTATTTAGTTTATACTGTTAACCAGAATAACTAAGTCTAAATGGCTGGACCATTGGTCTGGTGGTTAGTGATCCTAACTGCTGAGCCAGAGGTCGTGGGTTCGATTCCCACTTAGGACAAATCATTGTGTGATGAGCATGACCATGTTCTGTGTCTGGGTGTAATTTTTTGCAGAGGACAGTCGACTGGTGACCTTCTGATATACGTCACCCACGTATGAGGCGAGGTCTTGGAGGGTCATGGCGATGCAATTGCTATGTCCTTAGACATATCCAAGGCTTTCGACCAGGTCTACCATTTAGTCGTGTCCCACGACCTCCTTGCTAAGTTTGGAGGTAAAAATTAAATTTCTCGGTTTTTTTGGGCGATGTTCGAATATGTACCTTGAAGATTCGTACTTATATTCTCATTTTCTGCTCTAAAATAAGCAAGCAACGGTCGAAAACATCAATAAAATATAAATTTCGTGTTGTTCTACGAAATCATGTATGGTTGAAATTCCAATTACCTACTGTATTTTTTAAGATCTGTAATTATCATCCTGTTGAAACAAATAGTGTATTCGAATTCTCGTAAAAATTTATTTGGTATTGACAATTACCATTTTATTTTAGTAGCTAAGTTCGAAAGATTTCAATGTAAAAAGTGTTCACGTCATGCCGAGATCAAATTTTTGTACCACCTACACGACGGTTTTATTCAAGGTATGTAAATATTACTGTTTTTACTTTCTGTTTAGTTGGCTTAAAGGTTAATGTAAAGTTAAATACATTAACCTTTTATTCTTGGCATATTTACATTAATTTATTTACTGTTACAGTTTAAAATTAAATTAACCGAATACGTCACATCCACTACGTTACGTGTTGTACCAGTGGAACGGAAAAGTGACGTAATGGAAGTCATACATTTAAGTTACATGAAATGTGCGAATTTGAGACGAGAGATTTCCAAGAAAAAAGACTGTATACTTTGTGACGTATTGGAAACATCAGTCTTAAATCAGTTTTTTTTCCGAATTTCTTAATAATTTTGACATATTTAAATTAATTTGACAAAAATATACTTTTTTTTTAAATTCATATTAATTATCAAACGCATTTAATCACAATTTTTTTGAAGTGGAATAAAATTGCATTTTTTCTGAAAAACGTCCATAGTAATTTGACAGTGACTGATAACAATATGTTTTAACGTAGTGTTTGTATACTCTTTGCAATATGTCATGTCAGACACATACTCATGTCATATGTAAGTTTCTTAATTAATAAGAACATAAACTAAAATATATAATATTGAAAATAAGAATGTGATACTTAGAGTATACAAACCTGTGAATCCTGTGATACAAACGCTAGGTCCTTTGAATAAAGTGATACCTATATTATTTTATATAATTTTCCCATATCTCCTATACTGATTGTTACTAGATTGTTACCAAATCTTATTATTGGTGAATAAAATAATTTAGATTTAGTGTATCTGTTATTTAGGATGGCCCACGTTATTGTGTTAGATTCAGTAAATCAAGATATTTTTGTATGTGGTCTTTGCAAATCTATATTTAATTCATTACAAATATTCTTGGACCACAAAAGCTTCAAATGCAGCATTGGTGGTTTGGAGGAAAACTTACTGCCTACTTCTACTACGTTAGAGAACGCAATTTTAACTGAGCCATTTCCTGGTGACGCTGCGTTAGAACAAAGTAAAGCGTTACCTGTTACAAACAAATCTTCAACGCAACCTCAAGACCATAAATGTCAAACATGCAAGAAACATTTTAAAAATATGAAGAGCTTGCTTGCACATATGAAAATCCACAATGAAAAACCTTTCCAGTGTCTTGTATGTGGTCGGTGTTTTAATCAAAACTCTCATTTACAAAGGCATATTTCTACACACAAAGTGTGGCCTGGGGGTCTGACTCAAACCACTGCTAAAACTCTTGAAGCAGAGTTATTAAGTTACAGCTGTGCATATTGCGATGTTGTATTATCTAGCTATAGTCACTATAGAGCACATTTGAAAACTCATTTGGCTCTTAAAAAATTCAAATGTATTCAAAATGATTGCATGGAGTTTTATGATAGTGTTGAAAGGTTACTCCAACATGTAAACACTTTGCACAAGACTGTGGAGTATGCTTGTTATTTATGTAGTTTCACTTTTGATAGTTTGGATGGTATTGCAACACATCAAGATGCTCACAATAAATCTGGTGAAAGATTATCAAAAAAATTAGAATTATTTAAATGTACACAATGTGATGCAGAGTTTCGTAAATCAGAAAAATTAGCTCTACATATGCTTACAGAGAATCACAAAAAAGTGTGCATACATTGTGGTAAAAGTTTTGCCAGTGATAAAAGATTACGACTACATTTGCAGATACATACAAAGTATAAACCATTTCAGTGTAATTTATGCAACAGTAGTTTTCCTATGAAGAAATATCTATCAGCACATATGTTAAAACATGGTACGAGACAATTCAAATGTTCTGTTTGTAAATTTACATTTAAAAGAAGTGATCTGCTTCAAAGGCACATGAGATTACATCAGTCCAAGAAAACATATAAATGCCCTTTCAAAGACTCTTTAGATTGTAAGAAAGAATTCAGCCGCAGTGATAAATTAAAAACACATATAAATAGTCACACAAAATATATATCTATGAATGCATCAACTAAACCAAAATTGTCACAGAACAAAATTGCTTCAGAAATGTATGGTGATAAACAAATTTAATAAATGTGAATGATAGAAGACACAATATTCCTAGTGAAGTACTGTTTATTTCAAGGATATATTTTTTTGAAAATATTTATGAGCAGCAATGGAAAGAGTTACACTTATAAATTGATAAGGAAGACATGAACTTTGAGCCCTAAAATTTGGCAGTGATTTAAAAGATGCAGTAAATAAACACTTTTTTGTTTCCTAATGAGAAACTGATAAATTAGTTGCTGAAACTACTATTGATTGAACATGATCACATAAACTCACTTATTGAGTGATACTATGCATATGTAGGGCTTCCTTCATAGGTAAGTATTATCTAATTATCTACTAAAGTAAGTCAGAGCTACAGTGGGACTTAAGTAGGGTGGACATATGAAGCTCAAGTGACCACAATTAAAATGAATCGCTACACTTCATTTTTAATTATTGCATCTTTGCATGTTATTCAGTCAAATGTAACTAATATTTTTATATATTTAACAAAAGATAGGGTTTTGTGATGTGGGTGTGTGAGTTATATTGTAAATTTATTTTGTAGGCACGGCAGTTTCGTGTTACAGATCAGGTATATTTTAACATTGAACGTGAAAATAAGCATTTAGGACAAATTGTAATTGGATTATTTGGAGATTTAGCCCCTAAAGCTGTCAAAAACTTTATAGTTTTATCAACCAAAGGCATAGAGGGGAAGTCTTATAAGGGGACCTCATTTAATCGCATCATTAAGAGATTTATGGTTCAAGGTAAGATTATATGTGTATATTTAGTTTAATCCTCATGAAAATTCTTAAAAAACGTGATTAGTATTTTTAAGAAGCAGTTATCCGGCTGTTGATTATCTCCACCTGAAAAAGATATCATCAGACCTTGTGTGAGCTTCTAGAACCCTTATCTCATTACTTATCTCTACACTTTGTCGGTTAGGGTATCAAGTTAATTAAGTATGAATGTAGAAAATTGGAATACCTAAGTTGACTCAATTATGAGATACAGTCTATGTCACATATTATGATACTAATGTGGGGTGGACCGAGGAAATAAAAACGTTTAAAATCATTAGTTTGATGTTGAGAGTATTATGTAAAAACATGTTACAGACTTACTATTTCCATTGCAGTATCAACCACAACATACACTGATAAATGGAGAATCTCATCTTGCACTGCTAAGTTGTTTGTCTTTTAGTTTACCTTTCCTTTCCATTAGACTAATACTTTGTCCTACTTATGATTTATGAATTAGTGCAATTGAATTGGCAAAATAGGTGTGTACTAGTTACCTAACTGCTTGTATAAATATTTATATACAGTATCGGGGTCAACTCACATTGTGTAGCAATATTGCAGGACCACTATTAAAATATGAATAAAACAAACCTTATCCCATTAAAATAGGGCTGAAAATTGTACGTCACTGTTTGCTAGATTATATTACTTTTACCCATTTGTAAAGTGTAAATGTGAAAAATATAACTGTAGTACGTAGTTACATTAAAAAATATTATTAACTAAACTAAATACGCATGGAATCGAGTTCTACTTGAATTTTGACAGTTTTTTTATAGTGAATTTAAAACTGTTTACATCATCATTACATTATGTACATGTTCAATATTTATTTTAATAAACCCTCGAGACATAGTCACAGTCACCCAGTACATATTTGCATAATTTAAAATGTTTATTGGATATATTATTGTAGGAGGCGATGTAGTTTCCGACGACGGTACAGGCTCAATTAGCATATATGGTGAAACATTCGATGATGAAAACCTGGACACACAGCATAGTGTTGCTGGTTTCGTATCTATGGCTAATAAAGGTATAGGTACTTAAACTATTCGTGATCTCATTTTCTTGATTTTTATTTTATTCTGACTTGTCGTTATAATTTAAGGACGAAACACAAATGGCTGTCAATTTCTTATAACAACAACTGGAACACCATGGCTAGATGATTTGCATACTGTTGTTGGAAAGGTAATTTACACTTACTCAATTTTAAACCTAAAATATTTTGAGTTTCCACTTGCATATTTTTACGAATTAGAAGAAGACATCCTACGTTTTCATAGGCTATGATAATTGCGGATCAAGTGGGTTGATGGTTCTTTCATTTGTGTGTATTTGTGACTGGACTTGATATTTGTAAAAAATGCCTGCTATAACAGTCAAGCCTTACCCAATGGATTGAAAGGGTGACGACCGACATGGACCTCGCAAGGTCTGTCACGCTAGCCAGATATATCGTCGTACACATAACGTATGGCGTGCCAGGCGTGAGACCGCAGCATGGAAAGTACATTGTTTAATATATTCTTTATGCTCTAAGGTAGTGGAAGGCCAGAACATTGTGCATGTGGTAGAGCATACGCCAACAGACGTGGACGACAAGCCTACAGTGCGGGTTTACATAGCAGACTGTGGAATCGTGCCCACACCTCAACCATACTACATTTCTGATGATCCTTATGAGTGAGTTTCTTTGTAACTACACTTTACTTGCGGTTTCAGCTTATGTCACGACTCTAGTTACTTTTCATATAGGACATTTTTACTCTATGAACGATCTTCTTTACAAGTGCTTATTAGGAGTATTGTTCTATCTTTGGCTAGGGGATAATTTGGTTTCACCCGCCCTCTAATTCCTTGGCATAAACCATTAATAATTTTAAGAAAATTACTGTTAATCTAACCAGGTGGCGGCTTCTTATAAACAGACGAACACGTTCGTATATGTAGATATGTCTTCAGAAGTCGCTTTTTTGTACATGTTTTTGTGTAGGGATATGTACTGTAACCTACATAGCATAAACTTGGTTTTCAGTTTATGGGCCTGGATAAAAGCGTCCGCAGTTCCACTTACGATGTCTTTTTCAATTCTTGGCTTCTTTCATTGGATGATAAGAAAAATGGAAATATAACGATGTGGATCTATACCAATACACGTCATTGTTTTCTGGAGTATAAGATACTATGTGAGACTTTATCCTGCAATAAAGTAATGTAAAATGAGATCTGTTACATTTTAGTCGTATTTAAAAACGATATATGTATATAAAATGTTCTTTCTCTGTCAGAACTGCCATTTTTGGAACAAGGATTAAGAAAACAATAAATAAATCCAAAACATCTTTAGCGTTTTATTTCATTCTTACCTTTCTGGAATTCAATAGATAATTATTTCTTTGCCCTGTTTACTCTTAACATACTATTAAAAATTGATTTATTAATTTACGCAAATCGCTATACATAGTATAGACATAATAATTAGTGTTTTTTTTTTTAAGTACGTAAATAAATCTTTGTATTAGGTAAGTAAATGGTTTAAAATTAGCTTAAAATTAGTCTCAAAAATATACTATAACATAACTACCCAACACAGATTGTAACATCCGTTTGTTATTAAGTACCGTCATACGGGATTATTTATTCTATTTATTTTACCAACTGTAAATACAGACATACTTGTGTTTATTACTCAAGACATTAAACCTCTAATATGAAAAACAATAACAAATGAGCGGCTTCACTCATACTATAATATTTAATACTAAACAGAGAATTGTGTAAATGATACAGTTGATCTTGTAAAAGCATTAACAGTTAAACTATTTTACCTCCGCTTTCATAATATGTTAAATAATGAACCTAATATCAAAAGAAATAACAGTTTTGTGTACGGAAGGCTCGCACTCGCACTTAACAGACGGTATAGAAATGTCTTATTTTTGTTACTTCGCAATAAAGTGCAATACATAATACATATATACTTAGGTTATATAGGTAATATTTGTGAGCTAAACCACAATGCATTTTATGGTTATTTCAGGATAAATAAATATGAATTAATTTGCCTACAGTGGTCTTTTAGCGATCATTGTGATCAGAAGTTATCTGATGCAAGTTCTATTATTTCAGTTTACGGTTAACGTAAGTATGAGGTACCTAAGGTGAATTTGTTAAACTATGAAATTAATTACTTATATAAACTTTCTCCTTCCTTCCTTTGCCATCTATATGAATGTTGTGGTGGGGAGACTCTGTGACAGACTTATGTTAGTATGAACTTAGTAGACAATAAACTGTGTTAGAAAAGTAATACGAGGCCGGTGGTTATGATTCCCAGTAGCAAAGTAAACTTGACGAGAGAGGCGGTGGAGGGTTTTGTTTGACCGTTCTTTCGATCATCTTCGGAGACTTGAAGCGCTGCCGAGCCGCAAGCGCGTGCGCACGACTCCCACTCGCGACATACGTCACATGCGGTGGCAGGTGGCGGTTGGAAGAAGACTCTGGCACGATGACCTATATGGATAATTTATTAGAATTGTGTAAACAATTGATAGTTAGTCGTATTTCGTCTCAACTAAATCACTAGCTATTTACTTCCAATTTGATTGGGTTGATCACGATTGCACTTTATTTTATAATTTAAGAACTTAGGTGTAGAGGCAGGCACGTTTGTCGTTTGATGCAGTTATTTATTTATACAAACTAGCTTATTCCCGTGGTTTCGCTCGTGTGAAATTTATTTTATCCCTCGGGCACAGTACTCTTTTCCCGAATGAAAGGTACCATATGTTCTTTCTATACGTTGTCAGGAGGACTACGTGAATGCAAAATTTCATGGCGATCGGTTGAGTAGTTAAGGGGTGAAAGCGTAACAAACAAACAAACTCACGTACAACAAATAAACTTGATTGAGCGGGTACTTTGGTATCCTTAATCTATATCTTCGTTATGGTAATACATGGTTTAATGTCACAAAACATGTCATAGGTTGCATGTGAAGAATGTTTTTGTAAGAGTAATGTAAGGTATTAGTAAAAGTTAGGTAACATGTGATTATGGGTTCAGTTTAAAATATTTTTTTGTTGGTTCTATTATACATAATATAACAGTGAGTAATACTTACTGGAGTCGTACAAGTCAAGTAGCGTAGCCCAGGCGGGGCGCTGGCGGGCCACGGGCAGCGCGCGCGGCGCGGCCAGCGTGGCGCAGCGCTCCGAGGCGGCGGCGCGCACGCCCGCCACCACGCGCGCGCCGCCGCGCGACACGCGCGCCCACACCACGTGCCGCACCGACTGGGACAACACAACATTTCACGTCAAGCTTCGCTCCAAAGATAGCAGTCTCTTAGTGTCATGATATAATGTTTACCGTTAATTCATTGAGCGTAGTAATGTCCGCCAAATATCCGGATGGCAATTGAACAGTAAGAAGAGCCAATCCGCTTTCTGTCTCATTGCCTTGTGACACGAACCTGTTACAATTATTATTTTTTAATACAGTAGGTACTGTTTCAATCATAATCATAAAAGATGTAATGCTAGTTTAAATTACCCAAAACACACGGAAAGCTGTAAGCGGTCCTTGGTGGAAACCTGATCGACTCTTGGATCGAGGGTGTACCTGGGCCAGGGCGCAGTGACGTTAGTGTTGCCCTTAGCTGACAGTCCCACGAGAGCAATACCGCGACCTTCTGTTACTGCGCTCACTGTACGACTGTTGCGAATCTGGTAGTATAGATATTATGATTAAGATAGTTAAGCCTATTTGAGATCGTAGTACTAATTCTGTACTAGATTGGCAGAAGAACTCCCATTTATCGACATAAATTCTAACCCAAACATCTCAAAAAGGCTATTGAAAAGGATTGGATTGCGGCAGGAACAATAATAGACTTAAAGCATCTAGGTAGGTGAGAGATGTTCTTGGTACTACGAAGATATTAGTAGGCACACAGACTTTCTGCGCTCGCCCAGTACTAGCTGAATTAGCCCGAACTGATGTTCGACGAACCAAAAATTGATTCTATGCCGCCTATTAAGGATTTGAAGCGCCTGCCCTATAACGGAGTTCGGTCGAAGGTTGTGGCGGATGTGCGGGAGAAATCAGTTAGTGAACGCACAATTTTGTTTTAAAATTAAGTATTGCTTTCCTTACTGATTGTGTTTGTATGATCAGAGCATTGTTTTCTGCAATTTGAAACTGTCGTGCTTCTTCGGAGCCGGTTATGTTGACTGACACTCTCAGTTTTGTTGGTGTATTGATCATTTCAGCGTACTGTGCCAGTGAGTCAATCTGGAATTCAAATTTATAATATACTCTTTTATTAATTTCAATTTAAATATTCAGACCACGGCGTTGTGTGTTTTCGCTAAGGGTGCTGTCAGGAAAATTATGAAAAGGATTAGAGTTTAACCCCAGACATAAAAAATATAACATAAATTAGAAGTTTACTGGTACATGGTGCCAATTTGATACACCAGAATAAAAAAATAGGCAGTTATGGGACTGCCGGCAGAAGTGAAAACTTAAACGAAACGACGAACTTAAATCGGTACATTAGCAGGTTGGTAACATTAATTAATAAGGAGCTGACAGAACTCAATGCTTAGACTAGCGCCCTCTAGTGGATCTCTTTGTGTATTATTAGCGTGACGGTCACGAGTTCAGTGTTTTTTTCCCTATAGCAAAAGTGCACAAACGTGCCTAAAAAAGTTTTCACTTAAAAAAAAGAACGAATGTCTTAATACTTACCACTTCAGGATCAGGATCGTTCGGTTGGTAAGCCTGCAATAGATATCGTATAACAGGAGTGACTTCGTCAATCAGACGAGCGCCTAACATGGCGCGAAGACCCCATGCTGCGGTCGTCGCTTCTAAGCTGTTGCCAACCAACCAAGGATTCCGCCATTCGTTCTTGTATAATGATCGTGACCAGAAAAGAGTGGTTCCTATCAAAACAAAAACCATTATTTTCAATAGCAATGTTTATGATTACAATGATGACAATAGTTTTTTTTTAATTTATTTATTTCCACTTTATGCACAAAAAAAATGTACAATGGCAGACTTAATGCCGTAGGCATTTTCTACCAGTCTACCTTAGGGTGGTGCAGAAATGAGTGAATAGGTGCACTAGGTTTAAGTAGAAAAGAAAAAAGAAAATAGGAAAGATGACATACAAATAAACATAGATACGTGCTAACTTTCACGTTAAATATAAAAATAAATATAATGTATTACTGTTGTGATGATTCTGCTAGGTTCCGCGAAATGTGAGTTCGTACTTTCGCCTTGAACGAAAGGCGACTAGGTGCTATCCTGATTTCCAGAGGTAGAGCGTTCCAGAGGAGGACAGATTGAATAAGAAAGGAAGAGTGAACACACGCGGATGTATGAGTGGGGCATAACAGAAGAAGATTGTTTGAAGAACGGAGAGTTCTGTTGTGATTGGAGCATAAAAACTGAAATAAGGATGTTAAGTATGTGGGAGAAGTAGGTGAGTTGAGAATAGAATAAAGTCTTCCATGTTTTAGTAGCAGATATATGTCTGCTACTAAAACATGGAAGACTATTGTTTTTTATACAACAGACAGGTACGGCACAGCGCATCAGTCGTAATAACCTCCGTCCAACCTTCTTCCAAAAAGATCACAACACGTCTGTGATGATGTAGTGGATAAGGTCTATGGATAACCAACCACTTTTATTCCTTGCGAATGGATTTTATAGCTACTTCTTATTTTACTTTCTTTACGAAGATCAATAGGTACATTCATTTATTTGTGTACCTATTCATATTATTATTATGTACTATTACTATTATGTACCTATTACTATTACCATTTACCGTGTAAACGTATACCTATTTCATCGTAAATAAATTTAAGTACCTGTGGTATTGGCATATTTGTCCATTATTTCGAGAGTCTGCGTGAGTTGCGCATGCCTGGTGACGGCGAGGGCGCCTCCAACCACGGCCAGGGAGTAAGCGTCTAAGCTCGGCGATACGCCACGGGCCACAAAGTCTAGCGCCTTGTTTATGTTATTCTTGTACAGCATCTCGCTTCCCTAGACATAAATATAAAGGGCGTAACGAATGGCTTCCCGAATCTTGAAATAGTAGATTCAGACCATCATTCTGAGTGGAAAATCATTCGAAATTTGTGCCGATAAAATTCATATTTTTTTTTACTTAAAAGTGATATCACAATGAGTAAACAGAATTTACCAAAAAAAAAAACAATAAATACCCCATACGGCCAAAAACTGCAATGTAATCAATTAAACAACATTTATGCAATCAGCTGCTTCGACGGGCCCAAACGCTTAAGGTCATTCACCGTACGCACAGTACGCGTGTTGCGTTTACATTCTGCAGCGCAAAATCAAACTAATGACTGCAATGAATATAATATAATTAAATGACTGTAAATCATTAATCTCGCATTTTATGATGAACCGAGAAATATGTTGTAAGTTTCTCGCGACAGTGATACTTACACACTGTATAGTATGAAATTTATTTAAAGTAGATATTAAGGTAGTGAGGTGAGTGAGTGACGGTTATTCTACGAAGGTAAGAATACCATGACAGACATCATTCTCGTGTGTCGAAATATCGACGATTGTGCTTTTAGTAATGCGGAATGTGACAATCAAGCGATAGTGAAGTTGAAAAACTATTGAGGCGCCCTTACATACATCAGTCTACCCTCTGCCACGATCGGTATAAATTGATCAAAACGTCGGGAAGTCAAAGGTATTCATTTACCTCAAGCCTTTCTTTTAAAATGTTTGCAAACTGCGGAAATTTAATATCATTGTTTATGTAGTGTGGGTTGAGGGTTCTAAATTTAAGATCTTCTAAAATAAAATGTTAGTTTACCTTAGCTTGGTGTAAAGCAATAAGTGCATGTGCGGCTAGTGGCAATGGCGCTTGCGCATGGGGGTCAGTGACCGCTTGCGGCGCGGGTACCGGCCAGCTGCCGTCCGACAGCTGCGCGTGCGCTAACCACGCCGCCGCGCTTGTTGCGGGTGTTGCCTCCACAGATACGTATCTCGAGCACCGTGATAACCAACGTGTTGCTACGGCCGTCATCCTGCACAAAGGATTACAGTTGTACAAAATATACACTTACTATTGGTTGGGATCACTCACTCCGGGTTTGGGTGTCAGCTATTTGGATAAATACATATAGACCTTCACTGTAAACTTACCACACGTCCCCTTCAGCTTCAGTATCGTGCTCCGCCGCAAAAGATCCGTCCGAACGTCGATAAGCCATCAACCGCTGATATCCTGCGGCAGCTAGTTCTCTTGCCTCCTTAGTTGTTGCGCTCTCTGCCTGGCTTGTAGCCTGAGTACAAAATTATCACAGTCAAATATATTATTAAAATGTCAAAAAAGAAAAAGTTAAAACCGAGGTTAAGCAAAGTAAATTAGACGAAGAATTTTACGTTAATGACGTTTGATAGCTTAAGCTAGGTTAATAAATCGTACCTGGAGATGATCAAGAAGTACGCAGGCAAGTGCGAGCGGTCTCAAGGCATGTATTGCATCTGCGGACGGCGTGGACGGCGCCTTAGTTGCTTGCAGTGCAGACGCCAAGAGGTCCCCTGTAGCTCGGAGAGATGTGGCTCCAACTTTCACGCCAGGGCGCACATCCAGAGTCACGTTGGCTCTCGCTACAGTTTTTCGAGCATCCAGTAAGCTCCATGTCCAAAGATCCTCTTCGTATCCATCCTGGAAAATAGACACTACTGATATCAAATTTGACTGGTGAACCTAAGAGCCAGCAGAAACGCGGTGGCACTTTAGTTTTGCTCTCTCCAGAATCTGTACACCGGTAGTCTCCATTTGGGAAGAGATGCTTTGAACTGGCATATAATGGGACCAACTGTTATCATCCACTTAGTTCGTTAATCGTAATCGTATTGGTCTTTCTAAAAACGTTATTATGAAATAACCTTGACATCGATAGTTCGAAAGAGTGAGGCGGAAACGCCGTTGCCGCTGGCCTCTGCGATGACCGGTGCTTCACCACTGCGGACCACGGTCACAAGAAATGCTGTGCTGATAGAACCGCGAGCTGGCACTGTCACGCGGATTCGTCGGAATAGTTCGATTTCTGTGTACAACATTATGAACAAACAATATTAGAGCTTCTCGAAATATTACTTACTTAGTGACGTTGTCGCAGTTTTCACAATTGTTGAAGTAAAACTTAAAAAAATGTTATTCATTATATCAGTAATATTCCATTGGGCTTAATATTGTTCAGAAAATGGCCCAAAGAATCCTAATACCTAAAACTTACCCGTTTATAATACTTACTAAGATATAAATATAATTATGGCACTCAATAGATGCTGAATCTCAATTTTATTATACAGATGGAACGGTGGACAAGAATATTCTAATACAATCCATAAAAGCAATAATGTAATATTATTAACGGTAGGTATGAGATAATGTTGATTGATGTGCGGTTACTCACTTTTAGCAGTATCGAGCTCGTTATCGAGTGGTTCGAATTCGAAATACTGATCGTTGTTGTAGAAAGTGACCTCGACAGGTGTGTCTACTGCAAGAGTGGTCTTCAATGTGACCACTACGGCTACAGTTTCTCCACGTTGCAGACTAGACGGCAGTTCCGCAGTCAACGCCAATGGTACTGAGGTGGTGAACTTTTGTGGGGTAGCCAAACCAAGGCCTAAAGTTGGGTGTACGGAAAATGCTCCTATAGAGAATTCGCCTGGTGTGTCAGCTGTCCAACGTTCCTTGGCACCATTTCCGTCGTTACTGCAAAGACATGGGGTAGTAATATATTGTAAAATACTGGCGGATATTTGACGTATCAATAATCAACATATAAAAATAATTATTACCCAATTGTGAGATTAGCTAGCATCCAGGTAGGGTGTGGAGAGACTGTAAGGTAGTATCGAGGTGAGGGTGGTGGGGGAAGACGGCTAAAGGCATAAGGACCGGCAAGAGGAGGTCGCGTGCCTGTCTCTATTGAAGCTGGTGTGGGGACAGATCCTAAAAACATATCAAGTACATTTTAGTAAGTACTACATCGATGGAATAATCAGTACTAGGCGTACCAATACGACCAGGTTTATTTAGGTACAAAGCACACCGAATATGTAGGGTTTAATTATGGTTTTTGTTGATTTAGATTAGATAATATATGTTACAGGATCGGGACATTGACATGATATGGCCGTATATTTTTCTACAAAACGTATTATTCCCAACGCTTTATTTTACGTAGATCTAGGGAGCCATTGGGGTGAAGGCTTGGATTGCCCGTTTTATTTGTTCAGTACCAGTGACTAGAAATGTGTCAGTTGAATCCCAGAAATTATTTGCCTCTGGAGTTGCTCCCCTTAAGAAACACTTAATTGTTTACTTTTTAGATAATGGCGAATATCAGTAAAAATATATATTTTGATTAAATATATGCCACAAATAATAATAATAGTAAATTGAGACACCCCAATAAATAAATACAATGCACAACAAAGAATTAATTTTTAATTGCATAGAAACATACCCTGGTTTAAGAAATAGGAATTACTAGAGTCCTAACTATCACAACGACTCAAAATTATATCGTCTTCTGACATAATCTCTACAGTGTGGTGTCCACCTTTTTTTTTTTTTTTTTGTTTCCTGTTCCTCCTGTTTGTTCCTCTACCTGGGGTGCGGCAGAGGGATGTGCCGGACTCTTACCGGCTAAAACCACCAGTGTGTTCCATCTCACATCTTCTGCCGGGGATACGGGAATCAAATTCGTCCGCGTCCCCGGCGGTGCTGGCCCGCCTGTGCAGGCTCCGTCTCTGAGGGGGTTAAATGTTATCCCCCCTCGTTTCCTCCATCCTCCATAGAGGAGCGCCCGTGGAACACGTCGCACTGCCACCTCGGACCCATTTACAGAGAGACGGATTTCCCCAAATCCGCCCCTCACGGGTCAGTTTAGGGGGGCCGAAAGAGGGCATTATCAGCCCTTCTGCGACGCCCGGTGCGCCTGCTGCGGATCGGGAGGGTAGTTGATATTTCCCTTTCCCTTTCCGCAGCCTCCTTCTGCAACATCACTGTCTCGCAGAAGGATATCACCGCGTCCCAACAACTCTCACTGCCAACCATACTTTGAACAATAGCTGACAGTGAGAGATTTCTTCCGACCTCTGCGAAGAGGGTACGGCGCGGTTCTTCCCACGCAGTACACTCGGCCACCACGTGCCGCACCGTTTCTTCTTGGCAACCGACGCAGTGGTGAGTGTGGTGTCCACCTATCGTGACTTCAGATCCCAGGCTAACCTAACCTAACCTCGCCCGCGTACTCACTATAGAAAGTGCATTACTTTTTAAGCGACTTCAAAAAGGAGGAGGTTCTCAATTCGTCGGAATCCTTTTTTTTAAATGTATGTTTACTGATTACTCGAAGACGCCTGAACCAATTTAGAAAATTCGTTTTTTGTTACAAAGGGTATACTTCCCATTTAAATTTTATCGAAATCGGTTGAGCGGTTTCTGAAAAATCAACAAATATCTAAAAATTGTATACATGGATGATACTTTCGTTTACTCCGAAACCTCGCTGTCTCATTGGAGCAGTGCGTTTAGTTGGCCTACCCATATTATACTTAAACAAAATACAATTTATCATGATTTAGGCACATTGAATTCGGTAATACTTTTTTTTTAAAGAAAATTATTATGGTGAAAATCTTACCGTCCAGATTATTTTTGACAACTATGCCATCCGTTAGGATTACAACACCTGCGTTCTGTAACCAAAAGAGTAAACTTGTTAGTTTTAATTCATATGCATATATCTTCATTGATTGAGGGTGGCGCAAAGGTTTAAGTGGTCACCGCGCCGAGTGTTGTGGGTTCAAATCTCACACGGGACAAAAATTTGTGTGATCCGCAAATAGTTGATCCGAGTCTGGGTGTTCTTTGTGTCCGTTGAATATTCTTAAAAAGGCAGTTGTCTTTTTTAAATAAAAAAATACCCTCATTGTACTTGACCCATGAAAAAATGGCAAGTGAAATCGCTGAGGCGAGAAAGTTATTTGAGATTTTTTTCAGAAGATTGTTGATTTCCTTTTCGTATAGATACCTACTATTCTACTCAAATTCAGAAATCTTTGCTTTATAAACATTTTTGTTTAACAAAGCTACAAGAAAATCGACCCGTACTCTATGCAATCTAATATGCAAAGGATTTTTTTTTTTAAATGAGTTTGTAAAATTTATAATAAAACGTTAAAAAACTTTGAGAAAGTGTTAAAGGCTTTTACACTTTTTTTTCAGTACATTGCTATTTTGATTCCTAAGTACTGGTTACTGACTTTGAAAACATCTGATGTTGTGAAACCACCCAAATCCATTCCAGAACTCGATAAGTGATCCTCGTTCTTGAAGACTGAATGTGGCAAACTATTGAAGCTTTCCGTTTCGCGTTCGATCTGCAACATAAATTAATAAACTGTGAAGGTCACTGAACTCATATACCTAACTATAGTTTAAGTTTGCGTTAACGATGTGTGATGTGTATTTCGATTTTGGTTGACATTAAAATCATTTTAAAGTAACATTTGTTAAATGGTGTTAAGAAAAAGCAGAAATACGACTCAAAACAGTAGCAACTTGATGTGATCAATTACACCCCAACTTTCTTTGTACTACAGTCTAAGAAGTTCAAACTGAAATTGCTGGGAAAAGTACCTACTTAAATTCAAATACAAAAATTGCGTCGTAGTAATATATGTAAGCATTTCCAATAAAACCTGACTTTTTGTATATCGAGGCCGCTTCCGAGTCCATTTGGCTGCGCGAGTCCAGCAGCTATTGCTCGCGTGTCTTCAGCCAGGAGCGAGACTAGAGCTCCCGCTTCGCCCAGCATCCGTAGCTCTACCAATGTGTTCGGCTTTGGTGATGCGCCGTTGGTAGACACGGGTGATAGTAATACCTACACCAAAAAAAAACATTGCAATAGTTAAAATAGAATGGTGCTGAGCTAAGAACCATTTTTGTGTCCTGTTTGTTTTAAGTCACTATGTGATAGTTATAGAATAGTATAGTCATAATGTAATTTTAGTGTGTACCTATAATTTACTGTTTATACAGTTACAATGTTCACTCATATTTCTTAGGACTACAAAATAAATTCATTTCTTTCTTATAACTCATTCTGAAACAGCATTAAATAGGTATAATATGATAATTTGATTTCGATTTGTTGTCGATATTTTTCACTTTAATAAATCATTTTTTAAAGTAAATTCATACAATACACTACGCAATGTTTATTATAGGATCACTCATACGTGAACTACATAATTTATTGGGATACAAAACAAAGTTACTGAAAAGATGCACTATTTTAAAAGTAAAAAACGCGTGAGGTGTCTTTGGGACACCCGGTTTGAACGAAGTTTCGCTATATATATATATATATGATGGATTGAATCAATTATATCAAAATATAGTAAATATTGTAAAAACTCGAAATAAAAGTTGCCATCTGTGATTGTTGCCCAACTAATATACGGATAGTTAGTATAGAAGATATTACCATTGTATCTACAGATGGCGTGAAAATAAAATAAATCAACTCGCGGTCAGCATTTTTCGTTGCGCGAGCGTCTGAAGTGTAACGTGCGGTAAGGAACTTCGTCTCAATAAATTCATTTCAGATTGTCGGTCTGTCTGTCTGGGGATTTCCCTACCTTACGTTTCACCTTTTCTCGGTCTTCATTCTGACTCGTCTGCCTTAACTATCGGTTCATCTTCAGATGTGACCAACGGCATTGCATCTTCAGATGTGACGAACCCCATTGCCTCTTCAGATTGCTTCACTGCTATTTGAATAATAGTTTTTCATCGGATGACCAGAACTATATATTTTTTTTAATGAAACTACAGAGAGCTCTACAGCCCGCTGCACGACGTGTCACCATTTCGGTGCCCTAAGCGTAGGTCGCACTGGACAACTACGTACGTCCACTGATTGAATATTTGATTGACTCTACCTGATTTTGCAATAAATCCTTCTGAGGCACATATACAGCTGCAGACAGTAAGTTGTTACGAGGAGCTTCGAGACTCTGATACCACGCCAGGAATACACAACTGGGAGCCATGCGTGACGTCACACTCACTGTTACATCCACGCTCTTGCGCGCTGGACTCAACTGGAATAGATACATACGATATTATTGCATAACAATTATGAATCGGTGGTCTAAACCTGTTGAAATAGACTCGCGGTGTTGCCAGGGTCGTAACTGTTTACATCTAGGTTTGTTTAAAAAAGCTGATTTGGTGATAACCAGATAAAAAAACCTTGCATTACACACGGTGTTTATTGAGGTTGATTATAAGCTTACATGCTTATATGCTTAACATACAAATCATTATAACAAATAGTACTGATGCAGTATCTATGAAAACCAGAGAGTAATAAATACTTTACTACCGGACCAAATTCATAAATCTAAATTATTTATAACCTAGTTTAAGACATAGTTATTTGCTCTCAATAAAATTATACAAATAAAGAAACATTATTGCTGCATACTAACCTCTATAGTCTTAGCAACGACGATATCTCCTCTGCCTATAACAGCATAGTGAACCAGATCCATAGGTTCAGTGGCGGTAATTCGCGCACGCATCTCACCACCCACACTCGTGTTCCGGGTCAGCACCTCAGCAGTGAGGAATTGGCTGGTATACTCGTTTCTTTGAATGTGCACCACGCGCTCTGTTACCTCCTTGTATTTAATCTAAAAATAAATTTATCTATGAGTACTACACAGAATAATGAATTATTTTGGTGTAGGGGTTAGTGATCCTGACTGCTGAGCCAGAGCCAGAGCGTCATTAAATTACACGCGTCCAGTATATGTGATTACCTGTCATGGTAAGTAAGTCTATACAATGACAGCTCAAGTTATACTGGCCAATGAAAAAAAAAGGTCGAAATTCGACCACCACGCTATCTCTAGTTTTCAATAAATATGACAATTAATGTATGTACATATATACTACACATTGTGTTATAAAATGGCCACTCGGATGTCGGCGTATTAAAGAAGTCATTTAATCGAGTATTGTCAGGATCTAAAAGTTCTCTGAGTGTCGGAGCGCGGAACGCCAGATTGTCTTAGTAAAGTAGAAAAATATTTTTTGTATGATATACAATTTAATATATCTACACATAGGTACCTATTTAATTACATATTATGAAGAGACAAAAATGTAATATGTCATGTATGATAGAGTCGTGTCCTTGACAGTATAGTAGCCATGCGAGTTTATCACGTGTAATAAAGCAGTCCGGTTTTCATTCGTTGCTATAACTGGTTAATATTCCTCATAGCATAGATGGATTTGCACTCTTTTATAACTTTGCACACATATCTATTGGCATCTAAACGTGAGGTTGTGGATCCGATTCCCGGGTAAGACCAATGTTATTAGGTTTTATTCATTAGAAAAGTCTTAGTACCAACACGGAGTTTGGAAATATGTACGGCATTCGGCAATAGCGTCGCTCTCTACCATGGTCACCGGGGTGCATTTGCAACCCCCTGCCATATAACAAAATACAATTTTTTTTTAAATAAAAACGTAAAGCGTCTAGGTTGTTGTCCAAATTTGTCCACCACTTTTTCCTTTGTTTGTTTCCTATGAATACTGAGCATATCCTGGCCTTTAGCCTTGAGTCTCCCATCGTTGATCGGTTCCACGCCCTAACACGTCACACTCAACAAAGATGCGTTCCCGAAATTTTTATTTAAACGTGTGATTTGAATGTAACATTAATTTGCTATGCTACTAAGTGCTGAATAAATTAAGAGATGTTCCTGACTGGGTAAAAGCAGTTATGCACCTCCCTGAAAATAATTCTGCCAGCGCCCATGCTCTCTACTACTACATGAAATCAAAAATATAGGTGTAACACACCTCTGCTTTCACAATGCCTGTTTTAGTAAAAAAACAAGCATGAAAAAAAACTGCTTTTAGGTAGTGTTAGTAGTAGTTAGTAATAGTTTTATCCGAAACAAACGAATCTGAAGTACTGCTGCTAGCTTGACTTTGCAAATGAGTGAACTAGAATTCCTAATCACGACTCGCTCATATACGTAAACGCAACTAAAGTAGAGGGAACAACAGCTGTCAAATACGATAACGTCCTTCAGCATCCTACACTATAGGCATTTTTGACTGCATTTGTTATGTAGTGTAAAAGTCGTATGGGCGTATACATACATAATTATTATGTAGGTATTTTTATTACCTGCCTACCTTACCTTGACGACCTCTGTTTCGCAGTGGTAGTGCATGCGACTGCCACTCCTTGGGTCGCAGGGTTGATTCAAGCTCAGTGCAATTTGTATACATGAATATGTTTATTTGCGTTGGTGTTGTAATATGTCCTAGGATATTATTCTTATTACCAATTCTGAGTAGATATGTTAAATAATAACTACCGAACGCTTTTTACTGGAATCTATACTAATATTATAAAGCTGAAGGGTTTGTTTGTTTGTTTGCTTAAACGCGTTAATCTCAGGAACTACTGGTTCGAATTGAAAAATTATTTTAGTGTTGGATTAGCCTATAGCCTTCCTCGATAACCCATTTATAGGCTATAGGCTAAAGGCTAAAAATGTTGCAAAAACGGGGAAAATTTTCAAATGCGGACGAAGTTGCGCGGGTCAGCTAGTGTAACTTAAAATTTGTCGAGAAAATAACAGTCATTAAAAAGGGTTACATTACACAATATTTCAGTATTCCTCTTAAAATAAATAAATTTAGTTAGATTTATTAATATACAAATCTCACCAATAAATTGAGAGTGGAGTTCACGTGACCTTTGTCTGGTACTAAAGTGTAAGTAGCGATGCCTTTGTTCAAAGGTATTTGCGTCACGTTCGCGGGAGTACCATCGTCCCATAACCTTTCAACTGTAACCTCTCCATCCGTAGCTATTATTTGTTCTGAAGGATTTACTACCTCGATCTGTAAATATATACACGAAATTATAAAAAGTCTCTTCAAATTAAGATTACATTCTCTGAAATAAAAAGGTATACGAATTTTGAACAAGTAATCTTACTTAAAATCTAACTCAAAATCGGAAGAAATTTTGGATTTTAAAGTTTATAGAAAGATTTTAGTTTTACATAGAACACGTATTTGTGACTTATCCTTAGTCAAGATGTACTTTGACGTCCAGGGATAATTCTCTGGTGCATTGTAAAAAACGAGGAATCGAATGTTTTGTTTATACACAAGGTACCTAAGTCCTTGTTCGGTTCAGGCAATTCTCTCGTCTTATTTATTATTTAAAAAAAAAGCCAGTTGCTATGATAACATGTTTGTTGATGGTGAATTTACTTGTGCTTATAATATAAATACAATTTTAATTTATAACAGTTTATTTAAGTACCTAATTAATATGTTATTCACCTGTACTGTGTATGGTAGAGCCGGTTTAAAGTAATTAGGAGATGACACTCTCAATCTATACGGAGCTCTCAATAACAATATCCTTGATGATATATTTTGTTTTATAAGAGTATCTTTTTCTTCAAGCACAGCCTCGACGACGAGAGGCCTTGCCGCGTCTTCAGCTAAATCAAGATCAGTCTTGAGGTCGAGTGTTACTTGTGTCTGGCCATTTATGTTGACCACTTTTCGCGTAGGAGCTGCCACTACAGGTTGCAGGAGTCCAGAGAAAAATACTGGATAAGCCGATATTGTTAGCTCTCCACGAACAGGACGACCGTTGAAGTGCCTGCGTATAAAGTACGCGAAAAAATAATAACATAAACATAAAACTTTTTTGTGGGCGTTCGAATTATTAATGTGACTAGTAATCTAAGTATATTAAAAAAAGATTAATGCTTCATTTGTTTCTTTTGATGCAAAGGAGATAAAAAGTGACATCTGAATATTACGGCATTACGTCTACAAACGGTTCTTGCTTATTTGTGTAATCATTATTCTATTGAATTCCATTGATGAGTTTTTCTTTAATGTTTCTCGATAATGAGAAACGACAGCTTTCACTGTGGAAATTGGTTTGTTTCATAATGAGAATGATGAGAAATTCTTATTCCACTTTATTACACAACTTACTTGTTTTTCATTTTGAGGCAAGTTGGCAATAGAATAAAAAATATTAGACTTCTTGGAAATCAGGTTTTTTATGTTAATGTACCTTTCTCATAATTTAAAAATGTTATCAAGTAAATTAAATTTTGTTACATTCTTGTATACTTAACTTGTTATGGAAAAAATGTGCTAAAAATGAGATTGTGTGACTTTTGCCTACTGTTTTGTGTAAGAGGCCGTCTTCATTAAACGTCATGTAATCATTACATAACTTGCCACATTTAGAGCTTGCTTTAGACAAACAAGCCTTAAAAGTAATCATTTAATGTTTTTAAATTTCTGTCGGATCCCTTAATATCGTATGTTCTGAGTCTTAATACACTTTTATATACAAGATATATATATATATATATATATATATATATATATATATATATATATATATATATATATATATATATATATATATATATATATATATATATATTTGGAAATGTATTACGTTACAAAAGGGTTCAATAGATGTACTAAACAACAACGTCCTGAAGATAAGCGTAATAAAAGGAAGATCTAGCTAAACCTTGACCAGTTTCATATGAAAACATTAAATAGCTATTTGAATGAATATACTAAAAACAGAAAATTAAATCAAAACATACTTAGCAGTGATGTTGACATCAAATCGTCCTTCGCTGAAGAGCACCTCTTTGGGCAGGTGCATCTCCATGTGAAACTTGGGCAGAACGTAGTCGGCCACCAATATGTTGTGCGAATACTTCTGCCCACGAACCTCCACCTGTTATCCAACAATTACGCAAACTTTTTTTGACCTATCCCAAAGGCCATCGTAAACTCGGCCAGTTATTATTTCGAGGTTAGTAACATTTCCGGTGTTGTTTGGACTTATTTAGCTTGAAATATTATAAAAATAGAAAGAATAACTTCTATATTATCAATCCTATTATTTAAGAGTTATTCTTAGTGCGGGAAAATAAAAAAAATTGGTGGCGAATAAGTATACCGTCCGTCCGGTCCGGGGTATAGGAATTGGGCAAGTACGGGTACCGATTACTAAACACCCGGAACACCAATAATGCCACTGGCATTTAGCAACCCTACCGCCCGCTTTTTGAATTTATCGCAACCGTGCACAAAAGTATATACGCAAAATCTCTTCCATTTGAAGTGGATCCCATTGAGTAGAAGTTTGCTATGCTCTACCTCCTCGAGATATAAAGTCCTTTGTGAAATAATGTCAAAATGTCAAGTCTTACCTTCCAGTACCAGGCAAGTGGAGTTATTTGCATCCTAGACTAGACTTGCTTTTTTTATTCGAGTTTACGCGAGTTCGGGGCAAACGAGCAGACGGGTCACCTGATGGTAAATGACTACCGCCGCCCATGGGCACCTGCAATTCAAGAGTCACAAGTGCGTTGCCGGCCTGTAAGGTGGGAGTAGGCTGAGAGAGGGGGAGAGGGAAGGGTTAGGGCCTCCGGTATCCTCACTCGAGCGGCGAAAAGCAATCCAAGCATTGCTTCACTGCCGATTTTCTCTGAGGCCGTATTATCACTCCGGTCGAGCCGGTCCATACGTGCCGAAGCATGGCTCTCCCACGAACAGACTTAATAATAGTATGTATAGGTATGTACTACTAATACGTAATAGAACATCCGACTTTTAAATATCAGAGGGTTACTTATGTATCAATATTGATAGATTGTCTTGGTTCAATACCATTATTATATAGGATCCAAAGGAGTTTGTAGAGGTACACTAGGCTGCCTTATCTGCGATGTGTTACAGAGTAAAAATATTTCTGCTCTCTCATATAATTTTCAGGGTTTTCTCATCTATACATAATTATATCTCGATGACCGTGTGATGTGTACTCCTAAGGTAATTTCTTTGTAACTAAAGCAATTACACAACAATTTAAACGTTCGTTAAAACGGACATAATTAAGTACAATGATGCACAAAATTAGGAAACTCTACTACACAACTACAAAAATATTACAACGATTATGTTAAAAGCTCGAATGAAAGTTTTTTTGTGTATTTGCAGTCATGCGTTAAGTAATTTGGTGCTGTAGGAATTTTAATTAATACGATCTTCAAAAATAATTAATTACAGACTTTAACTGTTAAATTACCTGTATTGTCCATTCTCCTAGTGCTGGTTCGTCAGCGAGGACTAATCCTTGAGTCAGTACTCCTCGGTCGAGTTCGGCACTGGCCCACTGTCTTATCGGCGAGCCTCCAGTATCCAGCACACTAACATCCACAGTCGTCGACAGCGGTAACAGGTATCTGTGTATGCGCACGGGGTCAACGACCGCTTTGTAATCACACGTAATTTTACGCGCACGAACTCTCGTTGTATCATTGATGGTACGGAAAACGAAAGTGTCTTGCCGATACTCTACTGAAGTTACTTAATGCTATTTGATTTTTGTTATCCTCTTTAAATGGAACAAGGGCATCGAAGTTACCAATACAAAAACAATCGATAGGGTCGTTATACTTTAACATATGCGTTAGTGTAAGCATTATTTTATATGTAAACACTGCGAACTGAGTTATGGCTACTTTGTTTCTTGGGTGCGGTCGATATTTGCTAGTTTCCTGTGACCTTTTTACAAAATTACTACTGCTTGTATATAAAACTTTTACTTTGTCTACAAAAACCATTGCAGGATTTCTCCCTATTCTTTATCAATTAAGTTTAAATATCTCTCGAATATGGACATTGACGTTAGAAGTCTCTACACTGCTGTAAAATCTTGTAAAATCTTGAAGAAATTAAAACTTCAATAATATCAATGTCATCGGTTCAATGTAATTGACGGAACGGATTGAACGCTCTCTCTCTGAACAATGATAAGTACTTACTTCCTGGCACATCGTATGCAAGTACAGCTACATACCTACAAGCAATATTAATCTTACTTGTCCAAGCCGATGACCCTAAAGTTTATGGTGTCTCCGGGCTGGTATACGCGCTTGTCTGTCTGCACGAAGACGCAAAAACTTCGCGGCTGGTAGAGCAATGAGGCCGACGATGAGAATAGCGGACCTGAGGTTGACCGCGCCACCAGCGCGTACTGTCCCGGCCCAGGGTCACCGATCTGCAGGTGAAATAGATTTGTCACGATCCATTGTGGGAAAATCATTGATCGGATGTAAGTGCGGTTCGACGGCTTGTGTTTTGTATGTTATGGGAATGAAGTTCTATCTTTATTATAGTCAATTACTGGTACTGTTTGATCAAAATATTGTTTTATTGTGGTCGGGACAAATATAAATAAATAAGACGTGATTTTGGTATTAGTCGAAGGTACTGACAGCCAGTCCTACTACATGGTGAGAATGTCATTACATAATAAGCATTATGGCTAGGTTGTCTCTGTCTTTTATTTAAATGTAATCATAAAATAAATCTGGCAATAGGATATTTTTGGAATATACGGGAGGACTTAGGACTCGTACACATTGAAGTTAAACGCTTAAAACTTGAATGCGCCCCAAGTGGAAAGAATTTGTCAACATTTTTAATGGTTAATAATGTTGTGAATGAGGCACAAGTACCCAAAATTTGTTGATTTATAGGAAGAGATGTAAGAATATACATATATAACATACATAAATAATATAAACATAAATGCACGTTTCATTATTCACATTGGATATTCATAACACGTATTCACATTCTGTTTTTGAGGATTTTCATCAAGCGCTTGACGTTTTGTTCGTGAGCTTTCACTTAAACTCTTGTGTTTCACCTGTCTGTACCCAACATTATATTAGTGCATTGTAATGAAAACTGTTAAATTATGAACAGTTTTCATTATAATTAAAGTAATTGATTGAAAATTGTTAAACTATGAACAGTTTTTATTATAATTAAACTAATCTATTGAAAATGGTTAAATTTTGAACAGTTTTCATTATAATTAAACTAATTTATTGTTATTGTGTATGAACGACACAGTGCACTTATAATGTTGGGTACAGACAGGTGAAACATATATATATAGTTTAGGCATCTGGAGGGAAATATACTTACATCAAGTTCTATGACCCTAGAAGTGGCCGCCGGGACTTGCACCTCGCGTCCCTGGTTGTACTGCTCTCCGTTAGCCCGACGACCTTCCACTGCTACGTATAAACTGTAGGATCTGGTGCTGCCTGCTATTGCTACCGTATATGAGCTGAACGGACGAAGCACGCGAGGCCCTACTACCGATATACTGTGGATTCAAACAAAATAATCTTTACATAATACATTTACTACATATACATAGTCGATTTGAAAAACCTCCTGCTGTATTCAAGCCGGTACATGACTGTGAAGTCGATCTAAGTTCAGTTCGAAAGGTAGTAAGTCCAACAAGTGCAAGGCAAATGACCTCTTTTTATTACCCATTTACAAGTCGATTGTTTTTACTAGACGCTTAAGCATCCGGAAAAGGTAAAATAATGAATCATTCCTTTTTACCCATACTCACTCTGGGCGAGTTATTTACATTTACATATAAGGTTTTTATCAGGAAACTTACCATTGTACAAGTGGCGCTGTCAAAGCAACCAAGAAGATACACACTCCAAATTTCTGAATCATGATTCTGAAAGAAAACATTTTATATTTAGTATAAAAATATAATATAAACAGCTAGGTACTATTAAAAATAATTATTTTACTTGTACTATTATGAAATCTGTAGTAAAGAAAAAGCATGTTGACAGTTCAGAGACTACTAATATATAATATATGTAAGTCCAGGGTGATTGATTAAGAAACTATTACGTAAAATGCGTAAAATAGATGTTATGACGATGATATTTCAAATAGATGTAAAAAGAGTAATATAACAGCACGTGTCAGTACATTTTGATGCATTTATAATTAACTATTTAGGAGTAGTAATGATAAAATCAATTAGTATTAGAAACGATTATTACATTATTTATATTACTCATATTAATCATGATTATGTCTATTAATAAACTAAAAGAAAGATGAAATATGAAATTTAATTTTCTTTTCTTTTTATTACTCTTGTTAGTTTCCTATGACGAGGGATTTAGGGGATTACCTTCTACCTGAGTACACATAATATATATGGGCTCGCCAAACAGCTATTAAAGGTATACAATAAATCCAAGACGGGAAGGGGCAATACTGATTTATGTTCGCTAAGAATGTTAAACATTTCAGTCTTGGTGCACGTTAGGTACCGAACAATATCGAAAGACTGGTCTGGATTATCTGGATGTGTTGATCCAACCAAAAATGTAAGGGCTGGTCAGTTTTGTTCAGAGAAAAGGAAGGTGACATCTGCAATAAGCGAAGTAATGAATGATATAGTGAAGACACGTTCATGAAGAATGAGCTGGTAAATGTAACCCCGACTCTCTGAGATATCAGCACTTTGAACAGCAGTTTCTGATGCCTAACACAAAAACAGCTGTTTGTACTGAGGAACGGTCTTTTTTTAAACACTTTTTTGGGGTTCCATACCCAAAGGATAAAAACGGGACCCTATAGAGCTAAGACTCCACTGTCCGTCCGATGATATATGTCTGTTGCCACTATAACAACAAATACTAAAAACAGAAAAAAATAAAATATTTAAGTGGGGCTCCCATACAACAAACGTGATTTTTTTTGCCATTTTTTGCTCGGTCTTTCTTGTACGATGGTGCGGAACCCTTCATGCGCGAGTCCGACTCGCACTTGGCCGGTTTTTTAAGTTTTTTAGTTTTCATAAACTATGATTGATCACTGATCAGATATGTTTATTGGGTCCATTAGAATATGCTTACTGCTTCGTTATGCCTAATAAATACATTGTAGAAACATAAGGTAGTCGTTTATTTTTAATAAAATTAAGGTGAAAAAATTCCTAACGAAAGTTTTTAGTGGCATGACTTAGGTGTACTGATGTCAGTTCTACTTTCTTCAAGATAGTTATCAAACAAATTCATATAATTTACGTTTTATAGGTGTACAGGTCTTACTCAAGTATTTCACAATCGCACTAGCATAGCAGTAAAAGAGAAAGTGTTTGTTTTTATAAAATTGTGCTCGTAACTCAGCTTATGTAATTGAAGATAATATTTTGTCTCATAATTCACATATCTTGTTCATTCATCAAAGAAATCGAAAAGCTTTGTTTGTAAAATCTATTTACGATTTACTTCTGTAACTCTGAAATTCTTCTTACCTGTTATAAAGCTGAAGATTTTGTTTGTTTAAATTCGAATTGAACAATTCTTTTAGTGTTGGATAGCCCATTTATCGAGGAAGGCTATAGGCTATATAACATCACGCTACGACCAATAGGAGCGGAGCAGTGACCATAAACGCAGTTTAAACTGCGGGGACGGTTATTATTTTTATAAAACTAAGATCAAGGAAAATTTATTTGTTTTTTATTAGCTTAACATCAAATATCAAGGCGTGACCACTTAAGTTTATACTTATGTATTTACTTAAATGAACATCTTCTTGATAAGGTGATGCAATCAATGCTTAGGTGCATCTATGGAGAGGAATAACTTTTTCTATACCATTAAGTTGCCCAAGCGGTTAACAGTAACTATAAATACTCGCAAAAGCAGCGTCATTCGTGTGTCGACAACCCTATCCCTCCCCCAGCCTTCCCTTGGACCTCTCGTGATCTTACTAAAGTTTGTTATAGAAAGAATGCTTAAAATTTTATTTGTACCCATAACACGTTGATGATTGGCATTGAGAATGCAATTACATGATATCATGGAGCTGATCTGATGATGAAATCGGAAAATGGGCCTGGATTTGGGTTTCCGTCATTTGTCTTGACAAGTTCTATAATAATGTGCAATATCCATAGTCTAATGAATAAGCCCGGCCTTATAAACCCCTAAATAAACAGGATAAACTTGATTCAGCTCTAAATAAGATAAACTGATGAGGTGTTTACGAAGTTTGGTTGTGTTTTACTAGTACTTAATAATATTATGGTCGTGTTGCAACTGATTGCATTCATATGACAAGTACTATAGCTCTAAGCGGTGGCCAAGGTCTAATGATGGGACTAGAAGTTTACTATGGCAGTAACTAATCAATTGAATAGAGCCATTTATTTATATGTAGAAAGAAAATATGACCCCCTCCTCCAAAGTCGTAAATATCAAGCATATTTATATGTATATATATCTACATATGTGTGTATTTGAGAACTAGGTGCTAAGATCTTGAGCATAAATTGTTTAGTTGAGCCACTTTTGATGCCCATCATCATATATTAGGCACCAAAAATTTTAGAAAAGAAATCCTAAGTTACCACGCTTTGGAGCTGTCTTCCTAATTTTCCAGCTTTTATGACTATTTTGGGCTTTATATAAAATGGAAAAGGTTCGCCCCGCCAAGGTTTTCCTTTTAGGTTACAGTAAAGGGTTTTCCGAAAAAGGTTTTTAGAGGATTGTACAAGACAGTTAACGCATGTGTACTATTCTTGGTGTTAGAAATTTCCCTAGGTTACGTTATTTATCACTTTAATATCATGAAAAATGTGCTTAGCAAAAAACTAAAACAAGACAGAGTTCACAGAGTTATGGTAATGCGGTGTAGTCATGCCACTTCTTGGCTCTATTATGAAATCTGCTCCACGATTCTATATTATAGTAATAGGTACACAAAAAAAATAATAAGGAGACTCAATTTCAGGAAGCCTGCAAACAATGGATTAAACTTTGGACTTTTAATAATGAATGTAAAGTTAATCATAAAATGCATCTTATTTTACTATCCATTCATCTAATAATATTGAAATGGTATTCGTTAGTAAGCGCATCACTAACTTGATAACGGCACGACCGATTTGACTAATTCTTTATTTTATATGTTACTAATAGTCCCAATAAGGTTTTTAACGAAAGATAAATGGAAAATTCAAAGTGATTTTTTCCTGAAATTCAAACAAATTTATTAAAATTTTGACAGGACAACGTCTGTCGGAGACCCGACTTTTACTGTATACTAGCATCAGCTAGTATAAAATAAAAATCATAATATGCAAGTTGCGTATTGCATATTTTTATTATTGAGAAATAAAACGCGTTCGAACTGGCTTTACTGAAGAACCTGTAAAACATGGGTTCTTTAAGGTTGCAGTTTAGGTTCCGGTCCCAGTTCTAGCTACCTTTTCGAAGTTTCAAAGCTCGTCTTCAAACTGCTGCTTCAACTACTCTATTCAGCATTCACCAACTACGGGACGTCACCTGGTATCTCAACATTAAGGATTCCATATAGTTAGTGAAAGAGGGTTCTTTATGTTGTAGGTGTACCGAATCGTCATTTTATTATAATATGTATGTCTGCTAGTGGGTATGGTATTATATAGTTTCACGTATTAAAATATAATATGCGATAACTGGGTGAAATTAATGAAATAAAATTACATTTATGTTAAAAAAACGTAACAGACCCACTAATTAACATACACGATGTAATAACTTGGTTCATTTCACTGTGTGTTTCATGAAGGAAATCTTAACAACCTTCTGAATAGTTACGCTCTATATGATATTAAATTGGCCTTTACTCTTTTAAAATTATTGTACATGCTTAATGTTTGTTCATTTAACTACAATATGAACGAGAACACGTAGGTACCTATATAAGTGTGTACGCTTATATCTTTATTCAAACATAGCTTACGTATTTATAATTTGGATACGAATTAAAATTTGTAATTAATAAATTAGGCATCTAGTTAGATTTGTGTATGTATCTTTATTGTATACATAATTATAAACAATTTTAGTAAGACTTCTTGTTTTGATACAAAAAAAAAACATTAAAATTATGCAATCAAATTGATATAATTGTACAGTGATATAGATCCTAGGTGTTCTTTAGGACATCGTATCGGTCGTGGGTGAGCTGTTTGTTCTCATGTACGGACTTTACATATGTATTTGTCATAATATGTTTGTCACGCAGAACTTGTGTCCTTGTGTTTCTGACTCACTATGTCAACATCGCGTGGGCGGAACAGCCTTTTCATCAGATATGGCAAAACATGTTTATTTCTTAAAAGATTCGCCTACATAATATGTATCGAGCAAAAATATTTTGCTGAACGAGAGATGTTAATGGTTATGAAGAATCGCGAGTCGAATTTTACTGAACTACAGATACTAAGCACATCAAGACATAAAGAAATAAGTGCATTGTGGTAAAAAAACTTTCTCTAGGTTCACGACGTTACTCCGAGTTACTCTGTTTACCTCCATAAATGACAAAACAATCGATGCAGTAATGGGGTATTTACACATAGGGAACTGCGTGATTCCAAGTAACTGTTAGATACCCAGTTTAGACACTTCGATCCAAGGCGTTATCAAGAACATCTCACTATTCATTTTAATAATTTACCCGCGAACAAAAACATTAGCATTATGTCATTTAAAATCTTGACGTCAGATAACTTGTATAAAAATAGAGTTTACGCACACTATTTAAAATGCATTGGTTGCCGTTTAGCAGTGCTTACCTGATGGACACTAGATTTATTTGTAGCACTTATTTTAAATACAACTTAACACTATATCACAGATAGTTTCATTCGAGTGCGCATAGTTTGTATGGCGTGTGTAGTGCGACGCAGAGTCGACACGGGGTGCACTTCACAACTAAGTGGGGCGAAGTGAAACAGCGCGACGCGAGCGCCTACGGTCTCCGCAGGTGGGGCGCGCAGAAGCCTTGCGAAAATTTACTACGCGTTGGTACTGGTACCTGTGCGCTGAGCGCTAATTTGGAGTGTGCTGTTTGAATTTAATGTTGTAGGGTAGTTTGTATGATATCTATATGAGACTTATAAGAAAATCCGCAAAGAGCCGTTAATAAGTCATTACGTAATCGGTGTAAAGTACGCTTAATTAGGAGTGCAGATGTATTCGTTGAGGTTACATACTTTATGAATAAAATTTTCCAGTGCGCTATTTCAATTCATAATGCAATGCTTTATCATAAAAGCTGATAAAGCACGTCCACAAGACATACGTCTCAGGTGTGGTCGATAAATAATGATATATGTTAGAGAAGCTCGGTGCTAGCCGAGTGCAGTGCATTCATAGAAACCTGTTTTAGTGCAACACAGACACACCACTGTAATTGCTAAACAGGCAGAGAAGTGTTGGCGTATTGTTCATAAATAAAAATGCTAAATACCTACTTGCTAAAAAAATAAATTCCTACTTATTAGTCTCCTTAAACAAAAAAAATCTGCCCACTCTACTTTTTTTTATGAAAATTGCTTATAATCATGATCTGATACAACTACCGCCCTATAAATTCTTGAAAACATGTTAACTTACTTTTTACAATACAACAAGTTTAGTTTAGTAACAAAATGTGATTTTAGTTTTAAATGTGAATGTGTATGAAAATAAGTAAAAATATGTTCATTTATTATAATGTGTAGTTTACTATTGTTAACAGATCGAAACATTAACATTCTTAAAAAGGATGATTCGACCTCTAAGTTTTCAAGCTATGCAAGTCGCGATCATAAAACCTGTTTGCAATATAAATGGTGCTCCCAAACCTCTCCTACATCATTATTTTTTAAGACGTTTTGTTTGAATAGAAGAAGTTGATATGTGCACCTGTGTATCTAATATGATCATGTTTTTGTGTAAGTATGTGTAGTAAGTAAGCTTTAATTAAAGGTAGTATGTAAGGCATGATGAATTATAATACAGTTTTTACCTACTGACTGAATATTTTCGTAAGGTTAGAATGAGTTTTGTTTCAAAAGATTTTTAGATAACGTAATTTAACTAAATATTATGATTATTACGAATATATATTTAATCAGCTAAAAAGGAGTCTATGGGACAAATGTTAGTAGAAGTTGATTCTGCGGGCGTCAAGACTTCGTTTGCTTCATCAGTATTGTCGGTAGCGTGTAGTCGAGCTGCCAAAGTCGCATTATCTGCAAGTGCTGCAGCTAACGCACGTTCGAGTTTTGCTGTCCCAGTTCGCTCCGCTTCTAAAGCTGCTCTTATTTCAGCCAGTACTTCTGTATTTGGGTCAACTGTTCTCGAGGTCATGTTGTTTTTAACTTCAGCCAAATAGATTTGTAGTTCTGCCACAGTTGCTCTGAGCTTGCTTATTTCAGCTTTGACAAATATAATGTTAAAATTAATGGTGAATCGTGCTTGTTTCGATTTCATGTAATGAAGATTGGGCTATCTTAAAAACAATGTTTTAAACATTTGCGGCAATATTTAATTTACATTAATTCATTTCACTCGAAATTTATTTCTTATTATAATAAGTAAAAATATAAATTACAACCTAGATCTTTAAGTATTTCCTTAAATATTTTTTTAAGAATAACATTAAATAAGCGTCGGCGGGAATAGCAATTGTCTGTCTGACATATATTATAGAATTCGGTATGAGATGATGATGGCGATTTAATGAGTCCAGTAATTGTCTACTTTTCAGGCATCAAGAATGAAATAAATAACTTTAATTGTTATTGGCAGTAAGTTTTTTTAAACCCATACTACAACTTCGTTTTTGTAAATAACCAATGTGGTGATCGATCTTACGATACTCGTCGCCGTATAGCCAGGTTACGTTTTTCCAATATTAAATTGTTACAAACATTTTTTTTAGATAAAAAATTGTAACTATAAAAAATAGTGTAAGTTTGCGTTTGATTTATTGATATAAATGTTAATTCAAATTATATAATGATTTATATCATATATAAATATATGATCTATTGACATATCAATAGATTTTTCAGATTTGTGTAAATAACGCTAATACCTAGTTATTCCGTACCTTGATCAAACAACTACACTCTACTACAGAATACATAGATTATGTACTACTATGTATTATGTGCCACAATATTCGACGAGATCCTGCGTTACTAACTAACTTACTCAATCGGATAGTTGTTTATACTGCGTTTTCCGTGCAGTTTATTCCTACTGGTTGACTTTACTCTCCAGCCGTTGCTCCTCCCACACGCTTGTAATGAACGGTATGTTGTATAATGTAAGTATTGGGGTTACCATTGGCATTGAGCAATTGTCGGTTAGTGTGCTGTAGTTCGGTGGCCGCAAGTCGCCGCTCCCGCGCGTGCGCTGCGGCGGCCAGTCGCGCACGTTCGCGTATTTCCGAACCCGCCGCAGCGCACTTCTCTACTCTTCGCAGCTCACTTTCAAGACGAGTCGATTCTCTACGGATATTACGGCATGTGTACAATAGCTTTCTTCGTATTCTTTATCGACCCTAAATTGTAGCTTAGAAAATTATGGGTTCAAAATATTCAGATTATCAGATGAATAAGTTTTCGCTATTCAACTAGATTTAGATACTTTTATGGAATAAAAATCTTATTAAAGAAATACTTTAATCTTTTTATATAATTCAAATAAATCTAAAGACGACTCAGCTATCTTATCAACTTCTTTTTACTTTTTTAATTAACTAATTAAAAAAATACATATAAACCTACTATTTACATGCATACGATGCGGAGGAATTTTATGACAAATTCCTCCGCATCGTCGCCTACTGGCAGCTGGCAGTGTTCCCAGAAGGCTGGCAGCATTGCCACGTTGAATGGCAATGCTAATTCTCTATGCAAGAAAAATGCCCTTTGGTCACGAAGTGTCGATTAGTCGCTCAGCTAGTTCCTTATAAACGGAGCGAGCACTCGGACTCGCTCGTTTCGACCCCACACGGCTAAAAATGTAGACTTTTTTACTAAATTCTACGTTAATAAAAACTATAGCCTAAAATACCAAAATAAAAGATACATAATAATTATTTTATTTACCTACCGTATCCATGGGAGTTTTTTCACGCAGTTTAGTTTCAAACAAAAGATTTCATTCCATTCCTTTAAGAGGGACTAGTCTACGACAACTACTTTGTTTGTAGTTTTTGTAGAGTAAGCACTATAATTTATCCTTTGGTCTCTACGATACTTTATGTTACCAAAGACCACAGGATAAATGGCTGTGGAAATGGTTATTGTTTCATAATCGTACCTTCGCACTTCTTCCGATGCATTAAGAATGCGTTCTTGAAGATCAGTATATTGTTTTTGCAAAGTGGCGTGCGCTGACTGAAGGGGCCTGAGTTGTTGAAGTTGTCTATCTAGCAAATTTATTTGTGTCGACATTTCGGTGCATCGTTCTTCTAATGTGGCACGTTGGCGCTCCTGTGACATTGGCACATATTTTTACACCAGTTTGTCTCGGAATTTGGATTGGTTTTTGGGTTCTGTAGTTTCAAGCTAGATTTGTTGACTTTGTTAGTTGGTTGGTTGTTGTTTTATTTACTTTTATTGTATTTAAAAAAATAAATAAAAGAGATTATTTAACTAATCAGCTTTCCTCGTTTGAGTCGACCGAGGACTGTAGCCGTACGTCGTACTTTTATTTAATTATGAGTAAAAATTCAAACAGATAAACTTAAAGTTTGTGATATGCATTACTTTCCAATCAAAACTAACTTAACTTTACGTTTTTAGGCTCATCTATATACCCATTTTCAGTTGAATTTATTTTCCAGCTAAATTTCAAATGCTCACGATATTGGTATAATTAATTAATAAATTATGTAATAAAAGTGATGTCTTCTATGATAATTTCTTTCGTATACCTATTTGAATAGCCGTATAAGTACAACATTTAACTATAAATATACACTAACTGGGAATAACATTTTAATTACATGATACCTGCTATACTTAGTAAGGCCACAGAATACATAATAGTACCAGTAAGGCTACAGTCCAACCAAATCTCGCAAAGACTATGTAGCTAAGGTCTTTCGTTTATTGTCTAGAAGCACGAGTCTACCGTAAGTTCTAGATGAATCTTAAGTCCTGTAAGTTGTTCCTGGGCGTGCGCTAGTGTTGTGGAGGCCTTAGTTACAGCTGCGGTCGCGGCAGAGGCGCCGCTACGTGCTTCGGCCGCGGCTCGCTCAGCGGCCGCGCGACCTGCTTCTGCTGCCTCCGCACGAGACGATTCCGTTCGTAATGAATCACGTAAACGATTCCCTGAAATCTAGAATATGTTGTCGTTAAAATGTTAAACATAATAATTTGTCTTACGCAATGTAATCATATTCATAAATAACGATATAATTAGTAGGTACAACAGTTAACTTTACACACCGTAATAGTCCGAAACTCAGCAGTAAGTTCCAAAAGTTGATGTTCTAGTGTCTCAAACTCGGTAACACCTCCCATTATTTTATATTTTGTCACTTTAATCCTGTTTTTCTAATTAAAAAAGGCTAACCGTTTATAGAGTCGTAATTTAATTAATGTTAAGAAAGCGCGGGTAATTTTTTTTTAATAATGCGCCAAGAATACTTTGTTCATACAGCCTTAGTTGAGGAAATAAATGTTGCGTTATTTATTAAGGTTTAAGACGTTTGTTAATATCTGAAATGTAAAAACTAATGTAATTTATGTAATGGGGATAAAAATAAATACCTAGTAGAAAAAATATTATTTGAGTTCTAGATCAGAGTGACCTCTTATTTTCAAACAAAAACCGAGAAATCGGTTTCTACGTGTTTTATTTAAATCGGTAACAAAAAAAAAACATTTTTTACTTTCACTAAATTTAGTGAAAATTTATCTATCTTTTAAAGCCCCAAACACGCTGTGATTTTTTGCAAGCTTTTCGTATTTCTGGCATAGTTTTCCATAATTATATTTGTTTTAAACCATCGAAAAGTAGACGTTTTAAACGAAAAAAAAGAACATTGTTTTTTTAATGTTATAAGAACGTGGGCATTTTCGCCTGGAAATGAGGCCTCCTTTTAGGGTTCCGTTCCTCAAAAGGAGAAAAAGGAACCCTTATAAGATCACTTTGTTGTCCGTCTATATGTCTGTCAAGACCAAATTTCTCAGGAACCCGTTGAAGTTAAAATTAACATCAAATAATTATGCCAGCGGTCCCTGGAAGCTGTAAAAAATCAAGCTTCTAAATTAACGCAATCAAAAGATATGGGGTATTTAGGGTAACCTATAGGGTATTTCCCATTGACCTAGAATTATGAAATTTTTGATTTTGAAAAAAAATTGGTTTTGTAATTACAAACTTACATTTTGCGGTTGGAAAGTTGACTTTGTCGTAAATCGATGTATGGGAGAGTATTATTAGAATTGCAAAGTTAAGTTTGTCTTTCGAAAAAGACGGGCCAAAACAAAAATCTTCGAGAATTTATTCACCAGATAGACTTAGTATCTACACAGAAGTTTGTTTTCTTACGGAACCCTCGGTGCGCGAGTCAGACTCGCACTTGTCCGGTTTTTTGGTTTAAGATCGAAATAATCTGTGAAAGATATTTTGATTGCAAAAAAACAGCGTGTTTGGGACATGAAAAGGTAAGTTTCCAACAAATATCATAAAAAAAAGATTTTTAATGGGAGATAAAAGTCTGAAACGTAAAAACAGGTTTTTGAAAATTTGAGATTATGTGAAAAAATAAAAAATAAAATTATTATCTCGGTACAACTATTACATTTAACTATTTTCGATAGGAGGTCTAGTTTTGCTGGCGATCGTGAAAAACCATGTTCCACCACTAAAAGATCATTTTAATTTATTTTTCCTCATGGTTTTGCTATATTTTCTTTATTATTAATTATTTCCTTCTAAAAATAAACTGGTTTACTATGCGAGTGTAGGTAAAACGAAAGACCATTTGAGTTCGATTAATCTTGAAACGTGAAATGAAAAATTTAATTAGAATCCGTTCAGTGCTTTTTTTGCGTTAAAATTTTACTACAAAAACAAAATCATATATTTCAATTAAACCAATTATAGGTATTTTTAAATTGTCAGTAGTAGGAGTCAGTCAGAATAAGTCAAGTCCTGAAGCTAGTTGCCTGTTCCAATACGTAGATCCTATGTAGAACAAGGACACTCTTTTTAACATTTTTTTTTGTATGTATAATAAGCGCAAATTTAATGAGAGGAAGATGTAACATATTGTTCTAAAATATAAACAGTCACACAAATTATTAATATATTTAAGAAATAGCTATCCGGAGGTGGCCTATCAATCGTTCACGAGCATGCCGCAACGCGCCAGTCATTGTCCAGAAAGGGATGTAACGGAGGTGAATTTATCGGAACCGGAATTTTTAACTTTCACTTATCGGAATCTTAGTCGGTATTGGAATCGGAATCGGCGTAGAAGTCAAAACCGTCGCCATCGTTAATGGTTAACGTAATAAAATAATAAAAACATGACCATTATACATTAATTAGTCTCTTTAATCAGAATGCAATAATTCAAATATTGCCTAATTAGGTATTATTTATTTATTTAAAACTTCATACACATTTGTACAAAGGCGGATCTAATGCCCAGGACATTTTCTACAAGGTGCAAAGATGCGTTGAACTTCTGATTAATCAATTTGAAGTTAATTTATACATAAAAGTTAAAATAATCAAGATAAGTTGATTAACATAAATAATACACGGAATACACACTATTACTTACATATGTACATAGATACATAATATACGTCACTTACATAATATATATAAGTATACATAAAATATGAATACCGCAGTGCAGGGGGATAACTCGTTGTGGAGGAGACTTTTATCCTAAATAAAAAACGGTTTGTGGACATCCTGATTTCGATTGGGAGCGCAGTCCAGAGAAGAACTGTTTAAACGAAGAACGATGAGTTGATGAAATCGGAGGTGTGAGGGCGGAGTAGGAGAAGTAGATTATTTATTTGTTAATCGAAGATTTCGGTATTACACATAACATACATAAGTAAGTACGCTATGATAGCTAATTTCTTAGAAGTCGTGGACGGTTCTTTTCTCAGTGATAACTGAACTTAATTAATTTGTGGTATTTAGTAATACGTAAAGCCGGTAAATGAGCCTTTGATGCAGTAGTCATACCTAGTGCTATCAGGTGTCTCGACTTTCAGGGGTCTGGTGACACGTGCTGATATATATCCTTGATCGGGACGCCAAATGTCCCGATTTTTCACTGTCCTCCTTAATCTATACTTTGATCGATAATTTTGTTATTATTATTATATTTGTGGTATTTTTTTTGAAAAACGGATTAATCTCTATGGTGTCACTACATCAGGAATATATTTTTTGGTATTTCTGGTAAAACGCATTAAAAGCCCTTATGACTAAGGATAGGTACATATCATTTCGATTTTCGACCTTCGTTATAACTCTATCTCTCGATTTTCTAATTAAAACTTATCACTTAACAAACTTAACAACACTGTTCCACAGTTTTAAATCTGGCCTTGAACTACTGATCGTTGTTACAAGTGATCCAACCGGTTCCCTTAGGGGGCCTCTTTGGTCGCGAAATTACTGATATTAGTGTACTAGCGTTCCTGTCCTTGGTCCACAGTAAATAATTTTTATCAAACTAGGGAATTTCCAGAACCCATAATAGTATGGGTTCTGGTTTGCAAGAAAATCTTTTTTTAAGTAAATATTTTTTCTGTGATTCCGAGATTTGTTGGGATTGGACGCCAGACCTCTGGCTACATACTCTTCCTTTCTCTTACACAGGAACTAAACGGTAGATCTTCATTAGCTTTCGACCCTTTAGGTACCTAAATTAATAAAACCACTGAAATCCCATCGTAACTCTCAATAGTAATAATAATATCAATCAGTCTCAAGATTCCCAATTGTTAAGAAAATTATAGCAAATAAGTATTTACCTAGTTAAATATTTTTCTAGTCTTGAAAACATCAATTTGTGTGGGTAATGTAATTGAAATATGTCAATTACTATATTATTTTATAAGAACAGACAGGCTCCGAGGGAATATTAAACAAGGGGAGAGATGTTTTCCAGCGGGCGCATTTGGTATATAAGAACCGATTTTTCAGGAGCAACGCATTCTGCTGACCGACCTGCTCACCTGCTTGTAAGGTAAGCTACTACTAAAATTAAGTTATACATATTATGTTATTTATGCTCTCTATAATCCTATTTTCTGTATTGATTTATTTACGCTACGAAACTTTTATAATATGTTTACCCATAGCCAGTACAACACGGTTTTTCACTGAAATGGCGTAGTGAGTGAGCGTTCCTTAGTCAAAAGATTGGCAAAAAAAGAGATAGTAGACAGAACTTCGATATCGCCTAGTACTTGGGTTGTGGAGGTCTGATGGCAGTCGCTTCACGTAAAATATCAAAGTCCGGCCGTATCGTAGTTACCAATCGTAGTCCCAACTTAGTTGGGAAAAGGGGCGAAGATGATGTTAATGCATATGTTACTCAAAATTTAAATTTAGCTTTGTCTTAAGCTTTTCTAAAACTTAGTAAAATGCAGCTTATTTACATACAGCAAATATTTTTTTGGCGTAAATTCTATTGATTTACTATCAATACTGAAAATTTGCGCGTTTGAAGATGAAATTTTTTCTTCTTTTTTTCTATATTTAGATGAATATTAAAAAAGTGGTTTGATCGTTGCTTCTGACCACAGAACACATATACTCTCTACCGAGAGCTTCTGACTTTGATTATAATAGATACATTGTAAAATAATATAATACACCAGATCAGTGATCTTATCTGTGGTTTGGCCATATACTTGTATACTAGCGAGTACCTATACTGTATAGGTCGGTATACCGATAGACTTGGTATGGGCTATACATACAAAGTTTATGGGTTTGATAGAAGTTATACAAATAGTCCGTAATGAATGTCCACCATTATTTTTAAGGGTGTAAAAAATAATTGAAAAAAATATTTGAATTTGTACTCCTATTGCGCTCGCTTAAAAAGTAGTAGGTGGATTGACGTGAAATTACGACTCAATTTTAATAATAAATTTTTAAAAAGAGAACATCAGTGTTACACCAAAAACAATATAGACGGCCACATAAAATTATTCATAAGAACTACCTTGACTGGCCTAACTGATGTTTCGGGTTTCAAAATAAAAAAAATAAAATAAAAAAAGTACATTGTTTGATTTTGGAGCCTTCTGGATCGAAATAAACTTTCATAGTTTAATAGTTTATTCAATGAACTATAGTCGTTAACTTTTATCATATTAAACTTATAGTACCTAAGTAGACCAATTTTAAATTATTAATCTTATATAGTTACAAAGTAAAATTATACCTACAGTTTCGTTCTTTAAACTCCTTGTAGTCAGTAACGAAAACCAGTTTAAAATAATTGACAAAATGTTCGCTGTCTATATATTCGAATATTATTTCATATCTTCCGCGTGTCATGTTTTCTACAGCCTCATATTAATATGTACTGGGAACCTATTTACTAGGCTCTATCTCTTTTGTCTCTCTCTCCTTATCTCGATAAAAGAGAGAGAAGACTTCACCGTATAAAATACACTGGGGACTTGGTTGTTTCTACAATTACGAATAGCTCGCGGAACACTTTGCCTATTACTGCTTTGATGAGGACTACTATGCCAGCAGCCCAGCGCTTATGAACGCAGGAGACTGTACAGCATCCTAAGTCTCTTATGAGTTATTTTATTGAGTTTTTTTATGACACCAGTGACTGCTGTTCATCGTCTGTTTCCTTTTCGCCCCTTCTTTAGTACGTACATCACCTTCATATAAAGAGGACCCGGTATAACCTAACATGTATATGCAACCTAAGTATAATCTTAGGAACCCCTTTTTTACAATTAGAGGAAAGGCAATTTAGAGCCCAGAAGCGAGTTTCAAAGCTGCAAACATAAAAATTCCTATCTACATAATAATATGCAATATTGCAAAGGACGTGCCTGTGTGTGACATACGGAGTTATATTGCGAGTAAAACTGATGTTACTGTACACTTAGAAAAAATGAGTATGAAAATACCTAAATTGTATGACGCATACAAGGTATTGGTACCGAAGCATTAATTAGAAACGTTTCTAAATGATGATTTCTGACCAGAAGGCGTCGCGCACCGTCGTTTTGTTGACTTCAGGATAAGAAGTAAAAATGTAAACAGTGGGGAAAAATTTGCCCGTGAAAACCAGTGGAATGTGTAAGAAAAATATGTGAAACAGCGGACATTATAGCACTTCAGGAAACGTGGCTGTTGCCGCACGATATACCATTCCTTGGCAGCATCAGGGACCAGTTCGCTTTCATTGGCAAGTCCGCGGTCGACCGTACGGAGGGATGGCAGTGCTGTGGAAGAAGTTTGTGTTTCCTCAGTATCAGTGTAGTAGTAACCGCATAGCAGCTATTAAAGTTGAATTACGTGAGCGTTCTATGGTAATTATATCTCTGTACATGCCAACGGACTTATTAGACAATCTGATCGAGTTTACACTACGTAAATTCGATCTAAGCGAAATAAATTCTTTATAAGAAAATAATGATGAATGTGTTGGGGGATTTCAACCCACACCCGGGTGAGTTATTCGCTAATCAACTCTTAGACTCTTGTCCAGAACAGTCATGGACCTATGTTGATCTCGATGTGTTAGTGTGTTACCTAACGATTCACACACTTTTGTTAGTGAGGCACACGGATGTCGCCCCTGGCTCGATCACTGTGTGGTCACGTGTGCCGTGCGCTCAACTATCGATCGCGTGACTATACTATATTATGATACTTCGTCTGATCTTTATCCGATACTTAGCTAACTTGCAATGTAAATAAAACCCAAAATTGTAATTAATGACGTTCCTAAAAATAATGTATCGTAATCATAATTTTTGTAATACTAAGTTGAGAGATATTGACTGGCCAGCGAAACTTAATGCTTGTGCTGATAAAATTTCATCCTCCTCGCCTTTTCCCAACTAAGTTAAGGTCGGCTTTCAGTCTAACTACGATACGGCCGAACTTCGATATTTTAGTGAAGCGACTGCCTTCAGACCTCCACAACCCAAGTAGGTACTAGGCAATATCGAAGTTCTGTAGTTGAACTAGATTGACGGACTTTGTAGAGCTCCCGTAACGAATGCCACGAATGTTCGTATGAAAACCGGGACCAACAGCTTAATGTGCTCTCTGGGGCACGGAAAAATGTGTAACTGTTTAATTCATAAATAATATATATACTGTATAAAGTATATACTGGCTGAGGGCGCGGAGTACTCTTATAGTGCAGCCCCAAATCTTGATAGGGATTAACACATAATAGGCTGGAACAGACACGTGAGGGAGGCTCACAGAAAGGTTTGGCAATGTTATCAAAATTGGCTATTGTATGGGAAACCTAGCTCTGGCCGGATATACAACGAAATGGCTGAGTCTAGGCGATTATTTGAGGTAAAATTGAAATGGCGTCAAAATAACCAAAATCAAATTACGATGGATATAATAGCACGGTACCATTGCAATAATAACTTCTCTAAGTTCTGGAAATCAACGAACAAGTTAATGCCGGCCCGTCATTCGAGGTTGTACATGAGCTGAATGATATCCCGAGATTATTTCAGCAGCATTTCAGGATTGAGCCGCTTATGAGGTCTGCACAGTCTGAACTATTTTCGGTGTCCGGTGTCGAGTCTACACCTGGAGACATCAATGTAAGATACTGTGAAAAGGATATTGCTTAGGTATCCAATCTATGAAAAAAAGGAAAGTTTCCAGGTCATGGTGGTCTCATCATCGAGCATACCGCAGGGGTATGCTGGGTATGCTGGTACACTTGTTGTGTGTTAGAAACTCCTACGTGCCTGACGACCTCATGTATTACTAATGTGGTCCCCATTGTAAAAAACAAGACCGGGGATATCTCTTATAGGTCAAACTATAGGCCTATATCCTTGGCTACGGTTATAGCGAAGGTAATGGACAGTCTGCTTGACGGTCACGACGGTCACTTAACTAAACATATAAAACTGCATGACAGTCAGTTCAGCTTTCGGACTGGACTATCGACGGATAGTGCGATCATGTGCCTCAAGCAGACTGTGCAGTACTACACCGCGCGTAAAACGCTTGTATGTGTTTTTTGGACCTGTCCCGGGCATTCGATATGATTTCATACGAGCTACTGTGGACAAAAATATATGAAGACACTAGTCTCCACATACATATTTTTACTTACATGTCCCCATACATGTTTATTGTTTAAAATTATTCTTAATTTCAGAACCTTAATTGCTTGCAAAATGCGGTTTGTCTCAGTGGTGGCGGTATTGATCTCGGTAGTGCTGGCGCTACTGGTGCGATGCTGTGAGAGTGCAAACCTTCACAGCTTTACCCTACCTGAAGAGGATGAGGAGTTTAGATTTCGCCCGCGGTATAGAGAATATACCTTGAACCGTAGGGCTGCGCGCGCTGAAGACCCTTTCGATGACTACGGACATTTGCGTTTCGGCCGATCTGATGACTGACGCAAACCCGGCTCCCACCCTAGATACCTATTCACAGTTCAGTACAGAGAACCTGCACGGCTACGCTATCAAAATCATGTAATTAGTTACTAATCTGTAAGCAATGTCTCGCCCACAATGCATACGCAAGAGAACATTGAAGTGTAGTAGAAAAAAGTATATCTGCCTACTTACATATGTATTTGTATTACAAATTGTGTAGAATATTTGAAGGCTGGTAAAATATTTCACTTAATATAATTATATTAAACGTTCTCTTTATTTTTTGATGTAATGTGGGTTAAATCTAGTGAAGTGATTTATTTCAACATATTAATATTCTACTTAACGTGGTAATAGCAACTAAGTAAAAATAAAACACTATCATCATTTCCACGAGTATATTATTACCCAATAAATACATTTTACAACAGATATTATTTTAATAAAATGTGTTATAATGTTTTATTAACGTCACGAACTGGGCACTATGATGCTGATGACTGAGAAAGTACCTTAGGCATACATTCTTTTTTGTTAAGGCATTTTAAAAATTAAACTGGTTCACATCGTAAACCAAAAGCTTATTTCACTATCTCAGCATTAAGCATATAAGGCGATGATTTTTGCGCACAATTTTGCACACAATAAAAGCCCAATACATAACTGTTACAAATTGTTATGTAAAAATATTGGATCATACCTCTACCTACCGTTTTATCATTTGTACATTTTTTTACTATAAAAGTGGCATGTTTGTAGTATTTATAACAATAGATTGATTTACCATTTTTAAGCTTTTCGCTCATTTTTGTTTTAACTTCGTTGTTTATATTACAGTAGATTCGTTTTTAGTGTCTTATTTGTATCTTTTAATTGACTTTGTTATCCATGGTGGGATTTCATCATAGCATGCACTGGATTTAGTTTTAACTAATATTCATTAGGCACACGTAATATCACTACTCTATATTAAATAATATGAGACTAGTTAGTTCCTTCCCTAAGCTAAGTTTTAATTTATATTTATATTATGAATGCAGTTTATCTTACCACATTAAATGGTTAATTGTACTTGGTGAAAGTGAAGCGTATTGTGGCGAAAATATTTCATAAATGTTTTAACATTAAAAATAAAAAGATCATTATAACCAAGTTTGTCATTAAATTTTACATTTATATAGAATGTGAATGATAAATAATAACAATAAATCATACGTCAATCATGTGACAGCAATGACGACAATATCGTGTTTTACACTTTACAGATTGTGAGTATTTGATTGTAACCCAGTACGAAGTTTCGGTGTTTGCGTCATTGTTTCTCCTATATTATATCTCTTTTCTGGGAGTTTCCAAGAAGTGCCTGAAAATAAAAAAGAATAATCACAGACAAATGAAAATTGTTGGGTATGTCTTTTTCGCATATCTTAGTACTTGATTATTTATACTAGGGTTTTTCTGTTATTACTAGTATTTAATTTGATGAAAAATAAATAAAATTTCTACACCTAGTCCCAACACAAAGCTTCAATAACAATTTAACAGAATCGGGCATCGGACTCAGGAACTCACAAAACTTATGTTTTTTAGGAAAAAAATTCAAGTTGATTATTAATAGACTTGGCAATTCCTAAGAAAAGGATATTAAGTCTGAAAAGGTTATTTGGATAAAAGAAATAAATTTTCTGAGTCCCTTTTCCTATAACACCGAAAAACATTTTTTTTGGGAAATTAGACTTAGAGCCTTTTTGATTACTAATTTTTTTTAATATGATGTAAGTAATATAGGTAATATTTAGTAGTAGTTTTAACGGACATAGAATCGAAAATCATCATCATCCATTGTAACGATTTTTTTTATTAAAACAGATATTATGTATAACATCAGAAGAACTGAAAGACAAGAACTAACTAAAAGAAGAAGAGTAGAAGTAGAATATCTTATATGTACCTTATTGACGAAGTTAACAATGGCAGTGGCTGGTTGTTCAGGTTCTAATTCAGCGAACACGTGGCATTGGTTGTCGGCTCCTGAAGAAGCTCGAGCCACGAAGGCGAATACTCGTCTGAAATAGTAGAAGCTATTATAATAGTGCTAGTAGTCCTAGTAAAAAACTAGGTTTTACCAAATGTTACAATTTATTCATATTTTTTGTCAAATTCGAAAGTTTATGAAGATTATTTGGGAAAGATTAGTTTGTTTCAAGTCAGTACTCTCTGCAGCTTCTCAACCGATTTTCATAATGATTTCACCATAGATATCCACATTATCCAGAAGTAGTGTACACTACGGGCGTTTCCAATAACCAGCTGTAGTTACCGATAGATCGCTATCTCCAAAAAAACAGAAAGGTCCTATCTATCTATAGTCTGCGTTTCACAATCAGAGATAAGTGCTATCTATCTTTATCCAACGAAGAGGAAAGGCGCTACGCCTTTCCTCTCGTCTATCCAGGCCTCTTGAAACATCTCGTTTTTTGTTAACTACTTCACAATAATCACCCTTAAACCCATTCTAGTTTTTATAGATTTTAATTTTTTTAGTCAATGAAAGCGGCCCATGACAAAATGTGAGACAATGCTGCTTGTGCAACATGTGGCGGCAAAAGTCGTCTCAAATAACAAAGCAATGAATGCAATTATAGAATCAAAGTACAGGCTTGTTAACAAATGATTTTAATTCTTCGATTTTTCGATTGGAATAAAAATAAAACTTCATTAAAATCTAATTGACAGAACTAGAAGCAGCTATAGTAATACGTATTCTGTTAAAACAAATTTACTTTTTAAATTGGTATTAAATCTTTAATATAACAATATTAAAGATTTATTTATTAGTACTAAATTATTTATTTAACTGGTTTACAGCAGACTCAGTATAAATCTGTATGCAAAGTATTCATGGCTATTCATTTCTTCACTACAATTATAATTTTAAATAATTCCAACTACAATGTTCCGTTGTATTATATTATTAGTATATATTTCCTACTTCAACTATTCATTTTTAAAAAGTTATCCTTGTCAAAACGGCCGATGTTGACATAATATATAAGCAAATGATGTTACTTGAGTTAGCTCCGTCTAACGAAAAGTAACTTAAAACATATATTGAAATGAAAATAAGAACCATTTGTATGGGATTCCTATCTCTAGTAGGCTACCTGTCCTCTCGACGATAGATCGACAACTTCGATAGAACATGCTTTACCCCAGTAGGATATTGAAAAGCAAGTAAGGACCAAACGATATATTTGTCTATCTTTTGTAGGTGTATTTACAGATAGATAGGTTATTGAAAACGGCCGTAAGTATATTTTATTTTAGTAATAGGTATCACACATCTAGTACGGCAATAATGTGATTGACTAACTTTTCCATCTGCGTGTTGTTATCGAGATACGTGTACCGCCTCTCATCTGGGTCTATTCCCGCGTATGAAACCCCAGAGGCAGGGTAGTGACGTCTGAAGAATAACTTGCGAGCTGCGTCCGTCAGCGTGATGCCACCCCCGAATACCTTGAAGTGGACCACGTGGGCTGCACTCTGGTGGAATAAATAGTTTTATCAACCATAAAATGAGAACACCACACTTTAGACGAGGCTCCTTTCGTAGTCCCTTAGCTTTTGTCTGTGCTAACTGACATAGTATAGATATCCTACTAATATTATAAACGTGAAAGTTTGTGAGTATGGATGTATGGATGTTTGTTACTCTTTCACGCCAAAACTACTGAACCGATTGCGATGAAACTTGGTATGTAGATAGCTGGAGACTTTTTATCCCAATATTCCCACGGAATCGGGACTTACGCGGGTGAAACCGTGGGGCGCTGCTAGTACATAATAAAGCGTATATAGTCAAGCTTTATTAACACATTTTTTTGTTATGGGATAAGGGGCAAACCAGCAGACGGGTCATCGGATGGAAAGTGACTACCGCCGCCAATGGACACCTGTAACTTAAGAGTCACAAGTGCGTTGCCGACCGTGCAGGTGACAATTTGTTCCTCAGATTGGTTGTGCGAGCCAATGTATATAGTTTATTTATTTGGGACAAAAAACAGGTACATAATATATGTAACACAAAAAAATTACATTTGTTTGGTTTGTTTAAAATATAATCTACATCATTGTCCACGAGTTAACATTGGAATTAATTAAATAGGATATTTTATTGTCAAATCAAATCAAATGTTTAGTACAATTAGATATATTTGTAAATATTGGTAAGCTTCTTTATTTAACTTATATGACAATGGTTGCCAAGCAAAGGAATACCATTGTTTTTTAAATGCTAAGTAAATCACCAAAAATATCAATTACGGCAAAATGTGTGTCATTAGTTATCTAGAAGACGACGCCGGAGTGGTGCTCGCTTTCTACCGCTCGTTCTACACTTTCGAGTATAGAACAAACAAGGCGCGCGCACTTCTCGTATCAATGACTACCGTTCTAGGACTTATAAGTACGTATACGTAACCAAGTGTATTCGTAAGATTAGTACAGTCATATCTATTGTTGCATATTCCAGGCAACATCATTACCTTGAGTAATTTGCGCCTGGATTTGGGTGTCCACATTTTATATTTTTGTAACAGTTCTACATTCTTGCATTCTTGAGTGAAAGCATTTATATTATAATGCATAGGGCGTAAAAAAATTTCTGTACTATTTCTGAGCTCTGTCAGCAATTATCGTAAGTAAGTTTTTATTTTATAAATATAATATAGGTATTGTATTGGCATGGAATGTGAGGAGGATGCAGGTTTAGTTTTTAAAAAATAGTCGGCACTAAGACACCTTTAAAACTGACGCCTCGTCAGTGTCAGTGGAGTAGTTTTGTTTATTAACATTGCAGTCAAAGTCCAGTTTTATTTGTTCAAAGCCTGTCACTCCCTCTGCCATACCGGTATTTCCGTTAAACAGTGTCTGACCTTTTTGTTTAGAATGTTGGTAACGGCCCTCTTGACTGCCGCGGGTCCAGTGAGGGCTTCAGTGTTCTCGGAGCCGAGCAGCAGCACGTGGCACGCCGCGCCGCTCGACAGCAGCGCGCGCGCCGCCGCCTGCGCGCCTCCGCCCGACCACGGGTCTCTGGTACATGGAACGCGTTTATTATATTTTTAACAAACGATTAAATCAGAGAGAAGCGATTAGTATAAAATATTGATAAGTAAGCTCCGAAACTAATGTCAAGGATTAAGGTTTTAATACTACCCTTACTTTTAACAGAAAAATCAATCACTGTACACATGTATCTTTTTCCAAATTGAAGGAATCAACTTCCAGAGTAGAGCTATCCATCAACAAAACCGCACTACACCCTACTCGTTTGAGTCGGTTCAAAAGACTTTTCAAAATATTAAGGCTGAATTGGATGTATTAACTATTTTTGTGAAAGTATTACTCGCCCAAAGTCGCCATGAAGTGATTATGTCTAAGTTGGCCTATTGTTAAGTAATACTCAAAGCTTTGAACTAGAACTTAGAAATGAATACTTAACATTACCCAGAATATAACTGCTTTAACCATCTACTCATAAATCGTGCTAAACTTAGGTATCAAAGAAACTCTCACCTGTCAGGTAATTTTAACGGCACTGGTAGAGCTAAGGGCGTCACAGTGTGCTGGTATACGAGTGCAGAAAGCGAACTAAACACTGGTTCGTCAGGACATCCTCGTAGTCGGACTCCTCTCACTGTGGGCTCGATAAGGAAGTGCCTCACGCCTCCAGCCCCTCCTGCTCGCACCGCCAGACCAAACGCACCCGGGAATGAGTTCGAGTCGCGGACTATGAATGCACCCTCTTCTAGTTGCAGTAAAGTTGACACCGCTATTGAATAACAAAGAAATAAATAACATTCTTTATTTGTCTCTTAAAACATTTGCAGGTGATGTTTGAAATTATTTTTGGTAGACTCTGTGAAGTAATTCCCAAATTAAGTAGTAGCTTTTTTTGGGAGAAATAATCATAGAGTTTTTCCTTTAATTCAGACAGCTTTTTAGAAGCTTGAAATTTATAGTTTCTGACCACTGACAAAAAGAATTTACATTAGGTATGTTGATAAATTATTTTACTAAAGAAATCTTGATAATCGATTGCAGTATAAAACATATTTACGATTTTATTAGAAATTAGTATGCAGACTATTTTATTAATGATAATATAATTCATTATTATTAATGAATTCATACTATTTTAAATGATATTTTCTTTTTCTACCGTCTTTTCTTAATCTTTTTCTACAAACAGCCTTATAATGTTCTATAAAAAAACTTTTAGTACTGCTATATTTATTAATATTTATATAAAATCCTTACCATCGTCCCTGGAGATGTTCGGTTTGTACCAGTAGTGGCTGGTGTCACGAGCGAAGCGCACGCGGTCGGGCGCTACGTGCTGGGGCTCGGCGCTGCCGCTCACACTGGAGCGCCGAGACCCCAGGCTGCCCGAACCGTTAAAGGTGCGATATTCTGACTCAGGGCTTACTTCGCGTTCTTTCCTGTTGTTGTAAATGGGGTATCAGAATACTTGATTTCAAAATGTAGGCCATAGCATATATTTGCATTGGGCCAGATAATGCTGTAATCTGTTTTAGTAGTAAGGAACTTTGGGAAGGAACTTTAAAGGTACTTTGGACATTGATACCTCACCGATTATGACCGTCGACTTACATATTATTATCTTAGAAGATAATCAAGGGTACAATGTGTTCTTTAAACCTCTTCGCTATAAACAAGTAAACTCTGGAAGCTCTGTTTAAAGGTTTTAATTATTTTTATATCTTCGACATTATAATTTAAAGCTTTCGAAACCCTATTTTTTAAAGGAGGCATTACATGGAGACTTATAACATCATTAAGCTTAAGCGTTGGAAGGTCAACAGGCCAAGTGTGTAGACGTGCATTTTTGTAACCATATTAAATTAGAAAAGAAATTTTATTAAAAACAAATTTATTATTATAATGGAATTCTTTCATTAGTCATACAATTTTTTGTAGCCAAACATCCGTATTTCCTTCTTAAATTTAGATCAGAAGCATTCTGTATTTGCATAATGCACTGTTTAGGCGCGTCATTGAGTGCAACACACGCTTAATAAGGGTGCGGAAACGGCCTTACTTGTGAAAGTTACTTATGATTTTGTCTGGCTTTCAGAATTCTAGAATTAGAGTGAGAAAGTAAAGAACGTACCTAGTAACTGACGGCGATCGCGGTGGGCGCGCACTAAATGAGGGGGTCGGCGTTGGCGGATAAGGTGTTCGAGGATGCGTCGGGAATGCAGGCGTACCTGCTCGCGATTCGGTCCGGGACTCTGCTCGAGACCAGCTCTCGGCGCGATCCTGTGAAGCACGAAAGAGATTGTTAAACGTTTCATGGATGACTTGCTCTTAAAATAATAAAAAAACCGGCCAAGTGCGAGTCCCGTAAAATATTTTATGATGTAACTAAAAATGTACGATTTTCGCAATTTTTCCTTTATCTGTGCTATAAAGGCTCTAAGGGACATTATACTTGAGTATTTGATATAAATTTCAGCTTGATACCTCCACGCGTTTCTGAGAAAAAGGGTCTTGACAGACAGACAGACCTTTGGACGGACGGACAACAAAGTGATCCTATAAGGGTTCCGTTTTTTCCTTTCAAGGTACGGAACCCTAAAAAGATATTAAAGGTAGCCACGGATATTATATCAATACCTTAAAAACAAAGAATTTTGTTTTTATTTCTTTTTTATTTATTATGTGAATGCAACATTTGATTTATGAACTACAACTACTAGTTCTTTCTCTGTACTCCTGATTACTCGTTATACTTGTGCAAAATTTCATGAAGATTGGTTATGGATAAAGTTACTTTCGACTGGCCTGTTGGTTTATTGGTTAGTGAAACCAGGGCTACATCACTCGATCGAGGTCGCGTTTTATATACCTACCAATTTAGCTTACCGTCTACGGGAAAAGTGTCAGTAGGGGCGACAACGCGTAGCTGAGAGCACGCACGCACGGCAGAACGGTCTTCTCCGTAAATAAAAACAAAATGTCAAATCGAACTTATTATGAAGTGGAGATGTTTTGTTATTGCTAAATGTATTTATTATGTTAAATTGCGTTATTGCTAGATGTTAGTGATCTGTAAAATCCTTTAAAAATAAGTTGCAAAAATGATTTTAGCTATTACTTTTTTGTCAATATAATATAAAAATACTTTAGATGTTTATTCTTTACTCGCCATTGCCGCGTGGCTTTACTAATAATAAATAATAGTTATCTTCTCAACAAAAAAATAAGTGTTACCTATATATATATATATATATATATATATATATATATATATTCTATACAATGTTGTACTAAATCAGGTTTTGAGTGATTGGCCATAGTGATGTTGTAATAAATGTAGTCTATTAAACCGTCAATAATAAACCCATAATTTCTACGAAAGGTGACGAACTTAGTAGGTGTGGACTGTAACTTGTATAGTAGGCAAGGCGAACTGACGGCTGCTTCTTTCACACAATATAGTTAGAAATATAGTGAAAATAATAATAAGAGCTACTGAAATGTAAAACTTATTGAGAGTTTTTATTTGAGTAGGTAGTTATTTGTTATTTAATACTTTTGTGTAACATAATATGTAATACAAAAGTATTAAATTATAAGAGTATCTTTCTTTAGTCTACGCAACAGCCATTACTAGCAACCGGCCCCAGCTTCGCACGGGTAGCAGAGACATCTTCAACAATCATAATCATATTTCAACCAATTTACACAAAACCTTAACAAAATTACATACCTAAACCTTCCTCATAAATAGCTCTATCTATTGATGAAAACCGCATGAAAATCCGTTGAGTAGTTTTTGAGTTTATCGTGAATAGATAGAGAGACAAACGCGGCGGTGCAAAATGTAGTGATGTAGTGATAGTGATGTATATGTCTACAACATCAACATTTTATGTTACTATTGAAGGTTTAGGGATATTTTAATTTCCTATAAAAATTAAAGATATAAATTTCATAGGGGAAATAATTTTATTAATCATTATATAAAACTAATAAATTTTATTATAAAGTGTGTGTTCCGATATGCACTGCGAGAACTATAAGAACTGACGTCAATTTAGTATACTGCTAAGCCGTTCCTTTATAATTAGCTTTACTGGTTACTGTTTAATACGGAACACAGTCCAGGACTGCCATCTATGTTTTTTGACGCTGTTTTGACGTGAAAATAATTATCATATAATTATAGGTACAAGTTATCTGTTCAACAAGAAAAAATTTGTTTGAATGTAGTTATATTTAAAAATTTAATATTCAAGTCAATTGACAATAACTCGCATAATAAAAGTAAGTTTACTTTTTATTAAAAGAAAATATTGTTTTTTAAGTAACCGAATGCATAATAACTTTATAACCAAATTATTTAAATGGGGCTATGTACGGTAAAAGTGATGAACATATTTCAAAAAATAATTGTTTATTATTTAACTGGTAAAAAAATGTAGTTGATCACATGATCAAAGCACTGAGAGCACCTTTCCTCGAAAACGCCAGTGCTCACAGTACAAAAATGGCGACGATTTATGACGTCATATACTTCCCTAGGATACTGCGGCAGTATACTGACAGTCCATAACGGAACGAAATTATCCCCAGTATAAGAGCACTGAACAGTGCTCGCAGTGTGTATCGGGACATACACCAAATAAATAATTTATTTCATTATTTGTGTACTTTGTACAACCCTAGAGTGTCCGGCAGTTCGGCTACACGCACAGACGAAGGTCGCGCGGTGGGCAAGGCGTTCTCAACTTTCGAGAAGCGTAAATAAGATATATTTCTGGTCGCAGCTAACGCCAGGTATTATTATTTAAATTTTGTAGGCTATTATAACGTAGGTATTTTGAGTTTTGTATGAGAGTGATGTATCTGTTACGAAGTAACTATTATCTTATCTGTGGTGAATCTGACTGCTCAGTCAAAGGTCAATAAAATCAAATCAAATCAAATCATTTATTTTTATTCATAGTACAGGTTCTGCCTAGTTTGGGATCAGACAGGCGTGTGTGAGATGTGGTCAAGTTATTTTTATTATTACTTTCGCATTTATAATATTAGTATAGATTTTAATCCAAAGATATCACTGCCCTGGTATCGGTTAGCCAACATAAGCTATGGTATTTAAAGACCACTTACAACAGTGTCTGTGCTGACAGGATCCGCAAGTGACAGTAATCCAGGCGCAGGAGTGTTCGTCGGGGTAGACGTCGCACTCCACTCGCGCATCGTCATCTTTTCATACATGAATTTCCTAGATGAGGTTCTGTAATAATAAAAGTAGGGCATTACCAGAGATACCTTTATTAGCATGTCGCAGGGTACGACCGTCTAAATATAAGGTAATGTCTAGAAAAAGTTATCATATTTTACCTGTCTGGAGCCTGTGGACTAATATGGTCGGTCCTAAGAGTAGTGCGTGTATTCACATGTAGCGGAACACTGAAGTCGTCATCGTCATCAGCGAACGCTGTCGTGTCACTCGTATAGCCATCCACTCTGAAACAATGGCAACATAAAAACTTTAAAATCCGTAATCTTAAACTATTAATATAAATACTCGTATATCAGCAGCTGCTGTAGTGGAATAAAAAAAGTTAGCGGTAAATATATTTTTGGGATTGGGTTTGGCGTAGGTACCTGTGGCTAGCTGAACGACGCACGTGCCGGGAAGGTGCAGTATCATACTCGAGCGGTAGTCGAGCGACTCTCTCCCTGGCTTCTTTTCTCTCACGTAGTTTCTGTTGCTGTCGCTGGAGCCACGTCAGACCTGAGCTACTTTCCACGCTGCTTTCGGAACGGCGAGGCTCTCTTGCACGCATGCTTTCTTGCCATCCTATAGAACTTGCTGATCTCCAAGTACCATTCTCCGGTGGAGTTTTCTGGGCAATACTCGCCGTTCGTTCCGACCATTCTACTTCCCCGTTCAACCATCTGTTGACAAAAATATTGTACAGCTTTATAAAAACCTCAAGGAATTTGTGACAAAATATCATGTACGAGTATTTGGGCCAGTTTTTATGTTTTAGTTTTTTTATAATTGTGTGTAGGACTTGAAGGTCCAAGTGCTCTTAATATGGCAATGAAAAACCTTGTATCCGCCTGCTAAGAATCTTTAATCGGTGGGTGGTTGGTGAATAAGTATTTATACATATTTTATTATACTGCATAAATCTAAATTTTAATCGCTTTCAATTAGCCATGGAATGTCTATGTTATATAAACATTTCGTCACAAAGTTTTAATGAAAGACATATGTATTGAATACTTTTAGCTACTCGTCGGACCACATGTTTTAATGAGAACATAAACAGTTTTAACGAATGAGGAAGTAAAAAGGTTTGACACAGCGCTCTTTATTAGAAAGTAAATAGTGTATCTGCAGTGTGCGGCGTCGTAGTGTCGTGGCCGGGTCGACACCCGTCCGTTTATGGCGACGTTTATCTCGAAATAGTAACTTGTTTGGGTCACGGCGGCGACGCAATCACACACCATCGCTCCAAATCAAACCCAGAATTGCGAATCGACAGCCGACATCGCTATCTGACGTACCTCTTTGTATGGCAGTATGTTCAAGTGTTTGATTACACAGGTATGTTGTCCAAGTGATCCATTATCATTACAAGAAATTGACATAGGCATTAGAAATTGACAACATGATATTAAAAATAGTACCTAGGTAATCCAATGCCTTATGTGGTTAGATTCGAAAGGACCGTAGCTTAAAGGTTAACTATCTCAGTTCCGAGAATGGCTATGCGATGTCAGTAATTTGACTAGAAACTTAAGAAGCCATTCATTGAGCGGGCGTCGGCGTCGCATAAATAATTCGCAACAGGCCGCTAGAGCCTGGTAAGTATGTGCGTCGTGCAATGTTGTGGAACGAGTAGATTGATACTCGGTTCGGTTTCAGCCCACGCCTATCACCGACTCAATTAAACGACGAATGCTTCCGTTTCTTAATGTAGGTACCTACTACAAACAATTTTAACCGTGCTCTAGATATAGGTAACTAATCCTACAATAAATAATGTTTACGACTTAATCGTATTTGTTTCCATTTTCTGAATTCAAATTTTATTGAATACGAAGTAAGAAAGCGCAATCGAGGTAAAAAAAAAAACAGAATTGCAGTGATCGCTTAACAAAAAAATGGGAATGATTCGATATAGGAACTTGATGAGTGGAAATATTGACCGTATTTCTGTTGAAAACTGTAAAAGATCCCCAAGATGCCCAAAAACTAGAATTAACTATATAAAATATTATCACATCAAATAAGTATTCTTGCTAGGAGCTTGTTACAATTTATATATTTAGCAAGGTCTGAAGACATGTGGTTCTCGTCGACATAGGTGACGTTCCAAATCAGTTCCTGCTACTTATGATATAAGTGTAAATCCATCGAAACGCTTACTATTCCAATGCGCCCCTGGACAAGACTCAAGTGTATTCTTAGTGTATTAAAAAATGGTCCGATTGAAGAGTACAAAAATACAATAATAATAACAAAGAGTATGATCACAGCTATAAAGAAGCGTTGTAAATTGTTTCGACTGTTCAATATGGTCGTCGAATCAACTATGTTTTAGGAGGTCCTACCCAAGGAGTTGCAAAATTTTATTTTTGTGCCAAAAAGTACAATAAACTGTAAATAAAATTCAGTCAACGTTTATCAAGAGACCATCTCACGATCTTCATTCAACTATACACGTATAGTTAAGTGAAGACGCTACTAATGGAACTCTGCTCCTAGAACAGTCTTCCAGACTTTTTAAGTTCATTTCGTTGGTCGTTTAGATCAGAATTCAAAATCACAGGTTATAGTTGACACTAGAGGACATGACCTCTTAAACCCGTCTCTCAATCTGATCTCTATAAATATTAGGACCGCGAAGTTACTTACACCGTAGACACAATACTTCATCGCGGCCAGTGCGATTAATATAATATATTAGTTCGTTGTTTGCATAATTTGCTAATTCGTACGTTGCGTTGCCTAGACCAATTCTAGAAAGTAATAGCCACATTAATAGCTCAGGCTTATTCCGATTCCGCCTAATATCAGCGGTGAACAAATGTAGATCAATACGTTAATTTTGTACAGTAATATTTGATACTGAAGTTGAGCTGTTGTTTATTTCTATGGTATATCACTTTCTATAGTATAACACTTTAAGCGACATTAGGTGGCTGTATGCAATTCGGGTTTGTAAGACATATTAGGTACCTATGTGTTGTATGTATTACTAAAGACATACACCTAAAGTAATAAATGGAGTAAATATACGAGTTTAATTAAATAACAACATGACCATTATAAGTATAGGTAGTCATAATTCTGATCTAAGTGCAAACAACTGAATGTCTACACTAAACTGATTTAATTTGTTAGTTTGGTTTGCGTAATATTGAGTTATTTTTACACACAGGCTGCAGGTATGTACTTGTAACTGAACACAAATATTATCTCAACATACAAGCACTATGCAGAGCTTTAACTCACGTCAACACAAAACAAAAGCATTCGCACTAAGTGTTGTGATTACAATGCATTACAACAATGATTGACAACGCAGATGTCGGTATCATGCCATTTATCGGATGTCGATCAAGTCCGATGTCAAATCTTCAACAAAGTGACTCGTGCCATTGTTTGCTTCTAGCAATATTAACATCGCAAATTCAACTATAAATATTTAAATTCTTTTTTACAGTTGCGATAAGTGTTGAAGTCAATGTGTCAAATATATTCATGCTATGTTCAATTGTAATATATTCTATTTTAATATATTTTAAACACAACATTGCAAGACTATTTCAAACAGTAATTTATATATTTCATAGACGGTTTCAAAGAATGTCAGTATCGATTCAATGAATTGGATAACACAAGGAATTTATAATGTTAAACAAGTTTAATAATCAGGTCAGTCTTTGATAAAGTTACAGAATATGCCATTGTGTATTACTGACACACACGCAGTAATTTTTATACAGGTATATGTATGGATAGATAATTAATGTAGTCACTTTGTTAATTGACTGTAAACTGGGGATAAATACAATACGACGGTCATTTATTATGTCTAAGTGGCTTACATTTGTACAATTTCCACGATATATATCGACTGGCAACATTCTAAGTTGACAGAAGCACATGTAATATATATAAGCCTATAACCCCAATATGCGCATTCAAGTATCTAAATAAGCCGCTACGTAGCTGAGGGAACCATATAAACCTTTTACTGCCGCATGGACAGTGGTACTGGGACTTTAAGTTAGTAAGTAATTAAGTCGGTTTGATTCTCAGACAGACCAAAAATATCGCTTTACCCCGTTATTAATAGTTATTAAAATTCTGGATTCCATTTGAATCTTATTTTAGAATTTATGTTCATCTCTCGTCAAATAGGGGAGCACTTTTAAATTTCAGGGTTTGGAGCGACATTTTTTAACATACATATATATTCTGCTGGTTTTAATATACAAATATTATGATTTATGGACATTATGGTTTCGTCTTTGAAATGGTTTAATCGATGACTGGCAAGCTAGATCCGCCCCGCTGCTTACTCTTAATGCATAAATAATAACATATATAGGATATCAATACAGATATAAAAAAACTAATACAAAAGAATAAGAGTTACCGCAGCATCGCGCATTAAATACGACGCAAAAATAAACCGACCGGTCCAGTACTTTTTGCTGTAATCATTGATCTATTGAATTTACGTTACACCCACAGCTTCTCAGCTCCTACGCTGAAAGACATTATTAAATGTTCTACTAGATCTTTTGTTTCATTGAACATAAATTGTTAGGCATTCTTTAGACTAATTGCTCCTGTAAGAACTTGAAGTGTTGCTATATAGCAAAATAATATGAAAAGTATGTGCTTAAAATATCATGATACTAACTTCATTGCGTATGTCTTCTAGGAATGTTTAGTAGTTTCTTGGTGTAACTGATTTGGCTTGTACAAAGTGTTCCGTATTCTTATACTCCCAGTGGCCCAGTCCCATATTATATTATTTACGCGCGCGCGCGCGGTTATATTTTAGCGATCCAAGCCAGCAATTTAGCAATTTTTTTATTCAAAGCAAGCAAAAACAGCAAGTAAATATACCAAAGACTCTTTAGTATATTTACTTGCTGTTTTTTTCTTCCGAGTGGAAGTTACTAAGTAAATTATTGAACAAACACAGGTCAGTGGGCACCATCGTTAACAGTACCTGTAAGAGGTTTTTCTCCTCAGTAGTATAAAAAAAATATAGAATCCTTTTATTTATGGATACTCGCTTTCTATAACAGTCCAACGTCATTGTTGATTATTCTTATGAGCGTATTTAGGAATCAAACTATGTAATGTTATGAAGTATGTCTGTATAACTTCTCGACATCTGGCACTAAAGTAAAACCACTGTGGTCTGACGAGGATATCTGTTACAGGCTTTTATTTTTGTTTGTTTAAAAAATAAAAATTGAGATTCTGCGTTAGTTTGATCTCGTAAGCTATAGTCTTGATACGATACCCTATATTTTATACGTCTTCATTGACAGTGAAGTGGGTCGAGCGAAACGCGGTTAAATAAATTAAGAGGATACCAACAGCGCTACGTTACACATTTCTTACAAACAATGTTATCGTTATTGATTATGGTTATAGAATTTATACTTTACGTAGAATTCGTAGGTTTCGTGTGTACATACGACATCTTACATAAAATCGTCATTGACCTTTGAATATATTTATCGTAAAACAAAACTAGGTTTGCTAAAATTAGGTGATGCTGTAAATGTAAACATCGTTTGAAGCGTCTGCTGTGGCCTTCACATCGCTGCACAGGGACACATGTGTATGTCTGCACCCCTTGTTTTGATTATATTAAAATAATTTTATGGCTTTTAGTTTACCTCCGTAAGAAAAGAAGATGCCCTTATAATTTTGTATTATGGATGCGATTTCATATAACGCAACTAAAATAATTTAATTAAGTCAAAAGACATGTGATTTCCTTCCAATTATACTGGTAACAAGCCTGTAGGGAACTGGTTTTGAAAGGTTGCCTTTATTTATGTTGTTATTATGCAGATATTTATCTCTATAATTACCGCCGGCTTGACATTTGTTTACATATATTTAAATATTCTAATTAATTAAAATAAAATACATTTCGACTGATTTGATTTACCTGCCGTTTCGTATTGGTGAAGAAGGTGGAGGCGCCGCGGTAGTGGTGGTGGTGACATCCTCGTGCGTAAGTTTCCGAAGTGTGCGTGGTGATTGTGGTGTTTGAGTGCGGGGTGATGGTGCCTCCGGGGTGACGGTGCGCTCGTCGTCGTCGTCGTCTTCAATAGGGCGGTAGTTACGATCAGTGCCAAGCGCGCGGCGGACCAGCTCGGGGCTGGCGAGGCGGTTAGACGCGCGCAACATGCCTGGGCGCAGACCGGGCGCTCCGTAGGTGAAGGGCGCGGAGTCTGCGCGTGCGTGATACGGTATGTCCGGAGGTCGGTCGGCGTGCGACTGCGGCTGTGGCTGCGGCGTGTGGGGCGCCGGCGGTGGGTCGGGCAGCGCGCTTACTGTTCGCAGCATGTCACCCAGTAAAGCGTCAAGTTCGTCTGGCGGGCTAGGGGCAGCGCGGCGCCCCGCTGAAGAAATACCCGAGTCCATCGACGCGCTGAGCGGCGAGGAGGGGCCGCCGCCGCCCGCACGCACCACCGTCGCGTATATAGATCCGTCCAGAGGTCCGAAGGTATGGACAGCCTCGCCTCCTTCTCCAGCCTCTCCTCCCGAACCAGAACCCTCTGCGCTGCCGTTGTTTTCACCTGCACGAAATTGGAGCAATGCCAAAAAATTTTATAAGTGCATTAAATTCCTAGACAGAAATTCGGTGTGATTACGCATCACCGACGGGTGATGTTTAGCGACGGTTTAATTACGAATTGCTTTTAAATTGGATTCGATTCGCTCCAATAAACTGGCGGGGCCTCGTCGCGCAACGAGATTGTAAATGATAGGTAGGATACATATGTCAATTTCTATTGCAGTTTGTAGGGTCTGCATTTATTAAAATGCGGTTTAAGAGAGCAGTTATTTTTGTCTAATTTACTTTTGTTATTTAACCGAAGATTTATACCATTAAGCATTCTAGCGCAGACTTAAAGTGGTCTAGACTGTAGACGAATCCTAAAAAGGACTAAGATTTCCATCCCGTTACAAGAGCACCGGGAACACACCGTTAATGTTGTTTGATGAAGTGCCGAGAGTTCTTTCTACTTGTACTTTCTTTATTACACAGTTAAAAGTTCTTCATTACAGTTAAATGTGAAGGAAGTTTATATTTTGACAGGTAACTATGGGTTCTGACCGGTAAAATTTAAAACATAAACTACGGTTACAGAATAAATTTTATTTTTGAAATTAAATCTAGAGCATGATTTATTTTAATACAGAGTTCGTAGATCTAAAATTTAATAGCTAGAAGATACAGTAGGTATCTAAACTAAGAAGCGACTTTAGCTTTAGGATATATACTATATAAACTTCAACGACTATATATATCCTAAAGTATTAGAGTTGAGTTCTATTTTAGATGGTAACAAGCAAAGGCTATCAGTTGTTGGGTCAAGGAGAAGGCATCTAATAAGGAAATCACCTCTACATGTAGGTGACTACCTACACATACAAAATATATTATTAAGTAATAAGTCAGAGAATTTAGGTAGTTTGTTATAATCTTATTAGATTGTTGATTTTCCTCATATCACTTATTAAGTTGGTTATTGAATTCAGCTGTCCCAATACCATAAGGTTAAAAAGTTTGTATGTTTGGAAAATATTTCTACTTTAGTTACTACGTTTATTGAGGAAGGTTAGAGAATGCACGCTGCTGCAGCCTGTATTCTCTTATTGCTTTAGAATAAGAATGAAATGGCAACGTTACACGAAGAAATATTTTATTACATATGAACATAACCTATTTAAAAACATACAAAAGGCTAGCTATTAAAACAAGCCTGTATATTACAGATATAAAATAAAATGGAAAAAAATAACTTACCAGTATCATTAAATTACGTGCCGGTTGATAATACACATATAGCGAGAGAATAAACCCACTTAACATTTTGGGCAACGTATCGTGTCAAAATGTGTAAATACCGTACCTGGGAGGAATGACACTATAACTTGGGTAATTTGCATAATGAGCGTAAATCGCTCTTTTAGGTCTGTAGCTATATATAGCGTGTATACATTTTGGTGCTTTTTCTGTTTGTGCCACCAAGTATAAAACATTTTAAACTAGCAACCCGCCCCGGATTCGCACGGGTAGCAGACACATCTTCAACAATCATAATCATATTTCAATCAATTTACACAAAATTTTAACCAATTATACAACTAAACCTTCCTCATGAATCACTCTTTTAGTGAAAACCGCATTAAAAGTCGTTCAGTAGTTTTCCAGTTTATCGTGAAAAGACAGACAGACAGACGTGGCGGGGCACTTTGTTTAATTATATGTAGTGATATAAAAAAATATTCTATGACATATTACACAGTCTATCTAGACCCAAACTAATGCTAGCTTGTACTACGGGGTTTAGAACAAGGTTAATCATATTTAAATACATTTTTATAAGTACATAGAAATAACCAGACCAATACATATATATATATATATATATATATATATATATATATATATATATATATATATGTATATATATATATATATATATATATGTATATATATATATATACATACAAATATTTGTACTGGTCCTGACCTGACATTGTCGAATATTAAATACAAGCGCCATCTTACGACGTTTGATTTCGAAATAAACTAAATGTGAAGCTGTCAATAAAGCAATTAGAGTAAAGATATCAACGTCAGCGTCTGGTGACCGTCGGTTGCTGTTAAGGAAAATGAGGTTATTTCTGTGTTGTCAACTAAAATAACGCGTGGAAGCGAGCGAGGGCTACTGTTACGAAATGTGTACTAGCGCAGGAAGAGGATGTGCGCCCTAGCGGCTCGCACGTGCCAGACCCAGCGTTCCCTCTTCGGCGCTTAATACTGATACGTGGGAAAAAAAAACATTCAATACCCTTTTATTTCAGTACACACAACAGACCGACAGCAAGACTTGTAATATCTTTCGCACAATAATCATTTTACATTGATAATTTCCACATGAGAACCAGAATCCTTTTTAGCACAGGCTCGCAAACTGATACCATACGAAATTAATAATCAACGAAACTAACAAAGCGATCGGATCCTCACACAAATCGTGTTCGACCAGCTTTTAGTTAATTAACTATTGAAAACGAGCGTGACGAAAATGCTCTTCGCGTCAATCTGGTGTACATATTAAACATTGGACACCTTACAAAGAATGAAACATTATTTCACTGTAGTGTTATGAGATAACCGTCATACCTATGAAGGTGAGCGCGTGTTCGTGAGCAGGTCGCAATGATGTCATCAGACTCCACCTTATGTTTCTGCGAAACTTTAAGCTCTACCGCATTATTATTCCACACTAGCTGTTTGGCTATCTGCGTTCGTTATCCTACGTTAGCACCAAATTCCAACCAGTTTGGTCTTTTATTTTGTTCTTATTGAAAGACGTAAATTTTTGTAACATTTGCATACGAAATCATATTATTTTATGTAAAATTTAACAGTTATACATATTTCGAGGACAATTAAGTAGAAAGCAAGAATTTTAAGAAGTACCCACTCAAATATAAACTACTGGTTTTGTTAATAGCCTACATGTAAAATTTATTTATCAGCATTTCGTTTTATGAAACCCATTATTCATGACATCACTTGTAATGTCACACAAAACTAACTATGTAGGGTATTGATCACTGAACACGAAACACGCGTCGGTATCTTATACCGTGGTTCAATTGACTGTTCGTCAATATTAAAAGCTGCAGCGATAATAGGCACTGATAGCTATCGCAGGACATGTGTACGTAATGTCAGGGTAAGCAACAACGAGGATAAACTTCAGTACTCGACTACTACTACTACAGATACTCGCAACTTCACCTATCTTAATAAATATGAAACAATAATGTATTTTTAAGGTCTAAGAATGGTTTGTATTAGTAAAAGTTTGACAATTTAAGTAAACAAACCTTGAGTTACATTAAATTAAACATGAAAACCATTAGTGTGAACTTAAAACGCAAAACTTTAATACTAGGTAATTTATATATGTAAATGTATACAAATATATATCAGTTGGACAACATGGTTTTGACGGGATCTCATTTTGCACAGCTGTGGATGACGTCAAGGTAAACATAGCCTTGTGCGTGAACATAAAAACTTAATAGATATTTACGCTCCGCCACGGGTGTCATCACATGCAAGTATCATGTGTGGTTATTTACCAAAATGTTTAACGATAGTTTTCAGTCAAACTTTTTAATTTTCAGAAATTTTCCTTTACATTCGGAAGTTTTCCTTCCATTGACCACTTTAATTTACTTCATTGAACAACAAAATGTTCGGTTATCAAGTCATTTAGCGTGCTGTAAAACATAAATTAATTATTGCAAGAAATTGGTACGAGTCAGTGCTTTCAATTCTCGTTTCACATTATATAAATATGTGACCAATGGTGGCCCTAAGAGCAAGCTTGTCGCCCAGATAACAATTTACATACATCAGCCATTCACCACGCTGGTCAATTAGACAGCAGGCGCCGCTGCCTGCGATCCATTCTTGTTTGTCGTTAGCATTAACACAATACATTGTTACCATTTATTCGATACAGCTATTGTTACAAATGAAAATCCGGCTATCCGTCTGAATATATTTCGACACACTTCATAAAGATTTGTAGGCCGTGTAATCAATCATCTTAATTAACGCGCATGCAGTTCATAATAGAATTAGAAATATACGGTAATCAAATGATACTCCAAATTCATTAACAAAATTTGAAAAGTCATAAAACGCAGTCTTTAGCTGCGAAATGAATGTCACACTCACCTAGATTGTGATTTTGTTAGCTAGCCTCGAAATATCCGAAATAATTGTTCTCTATTTTTCTTCTCCAATTTCCTGACAGTAACTAAAATTTGTTAGACAGATATTGCACTTTAAAATGTATGTTTCGTGGTGTAATAGTTGTTTGAAATATTTTTGTTTGATGTGAAAAGTTAGTAACGAGATGTTTCTAATAGTGAATATTTGAACGCGTGTGCGGCGGCGCGTGTGGCGGGTGTCAACTGGGCGGGCGGCGGCGTCGGGCGGCCGGAGTGCCAGACACACGGACACTAAAATAGCCGACACCTGCACGCCGCGTAAACCGCGACCCACCGTTAACTGGTGTAGTTAGGTCGCTTTGTCAACACTGTTGTCCCAGTTTCTTTCTAATGCTTGTAGTTATTTAAGCTACCTTTGAAAGGAATCAGTATATGCGGGTGACGATGATACTCGTGTTCGCCTATGTGTTGGGACTGAGTCTGTGTTAGACAGGATTGCCAAGTGTTCTTGGGAACAATTACTTCTCACGTCGGTAGTATTTTGGAAAATATTACGTTTCTTGTCTAAAGTTACTCAGATTTTTTTTTATGGTATAAGGGGCAAACGAGCAGACGGGTCCCCTGATGGTAAATGACTACCGCCGCCCATGGGCACCTGTAACTCAAGAGTCACAAGTGCGTTGCCGTTTAATGTGGGAATAGGGGAAGAGGGGGAGAGGGGGAAGACAGGAATAGGGGAGAGGGAAGGGTTAGGGCCTCCGGTAAGCTACGGTAACTCACCTATACGTGCCAAAGCATGGCTCTCCGACGTTTAAATAAATGCAAATGGATTAAAAAAAAAACTTAATATTGATATAATATGTGGTTATTATTTAAACTATTCGTTTCCGGGAATCTAAATAGATTCAACTTAATGTTCAGACGTTATTGGACACTGTGCGTCCAGATCTGGATTTAAACGAGGCTGTGCGAAACGATTCTCATTTCGACGAGTTCCTGTCCAAAAGATAGTTACGCAACTTTGCTGAAGTTACATTGTTGCTGGTAATGACATTCGGATGTTCTGCTTCAGCTTGGCATTGGCACATGACGTGTCTGCCCCTAATATACATACATTGGTAGACCAGTTTTCATTGCCCTACAAGAATAGATCGCTGTGATTTACGGATGTTAAACTAATAAAGTGAGTTCCAGCGGCTCTTGTATAATTCCTAGATTTTATGTATTATACCATAAACTTGAAATTACTCTAACATTTCATGAGATCTTATAAGGATCAATGGATGGTTCTAGTCTGCGACAGATATACCGTTTGGAAAATTTTATGTGTCGGTCTCGTGGGTATTATACCCACGAGACCGACACATAAAATTTATACAGTATTAAAATTTATACAGTATAATATTAAAATTTATACAGTATTGTAAGGGCTTGGACTTCAGCTACGTTTGAGTGTAACAGTGAGTTTAATATTGGGCGGTTATCGTACATTAGTTGAGGTAAAGTATATAAATATATTCATATATTAGGTATATTGTTAATGTTATAAAATGCGAAAGTTTGTGAGTGTGTCCGCGTCTGTTGAAGTTAGTATATATATTTGTTACTTATTATGATTCAGATGCAATGGGTACACCAATAGATTACGTAGGTACGTAGTAGATAGACCGGAAAACTAATAACTATCCTTGAGATAGCTGTACTAAATACGATCTGGATTTCTATTTATAGATATTAATTCAAACTTATCTAAAGATATTACTTTAACAAATAACAGGTAGTAATTTAAAATTGTTAAATTAAAAAGATAACCTTTTGAAAAGCCTTTGTCTTTGGAGCTATGCTTCGACACGTAATCGGAATTTAGGAAAAAAACCGAACTGAACTGAACTAAAATAGCTGTATAAAATTAAGTACGTCTAAAAATTTGTCCCGTATTTAGGACTAGTGCTGCCTGGGTGATCTAAAGTGTTGATACTAGCGACAGTTGTTAAATATCTTTTCTTATTTAGAGATCCGATATAGGGAAACAGTCCATCCGCACTGTTTCTCTACTCAGTATTGGTGGGTACAAAATTAATAGACCATAATCAAACCTAACAATTAAAAGAGAAGAGAATAACAAGGCATGAAACCGGTTAGCGGAGCCTATAGTCTAGTGGTTCATAGAGTTGACCTCAGGAACAGAGGGGTGTATTTAACACCACAGCAAACTTTCATCCCATCTCTTATCTCAAAAAAAAGTTGAAATAGAGAAGTACATTGCTTACATGCCAAAGCTGAATTGACCAGAACTGATTCTTTAAAGTCTCGTTTATTTGGTCAAGAAGTATATGTAAGTACATGTAAACGAATCTAAATAAATGAACTAACTTATTAAAGAGTCAATTTTAATAATCAAAATCCACTTTTTAAATTATATCCCAAAGACGAAAATCCTCCTATAAGTAATTAATACCTAAAGGAAGATTTTATTTATCTTCAACTTGTATTCGTACTCGGAAGTATGTTGTGCCCAATACCATTACAGAGTAGGTATAAATTTGGCATTGTAAGTATACATTGTAGGGGAAATCCCCATAACTAGAGCGGGTAAGGTTACCTAGCAAGTTAACAAAAGGTTCTAGTCGCAGATCAATCATCTAGTTCAGTCGTAGAATCATCGATTGGAGATAAATGCGGTTTGAATACAAACCTTTAGCAAACACTTCTGGGATAGGACAAGGGCTCTTCTCTAAGACCTTTGGTTGACTTAAATTTATCACAAAATGACTACATGGAGGATTTATTGCCAGAAGTATTTTTATTACCTAGTCAAGCTTAGGTCAATCGATTAGAGGTTTGAGATAAACGTTAAGTATAAATATAACAAGTGATTACGTTATGTATGAAAATGTTTTTATCATGGAGAATTTTAAAGCAGTGTTGACCTATGTCCTATAATCTAACTTATTTTTTTTAAGCAATAAAACATTACGCAATCGTTATATTTATGTGAATTACTAAATCAACGTAAACTTAAAAATGCGCAGTAATACCTGCCTAGTTTAATTCCGGCAAAACACTCTGTTCTTGTGCTCTATAATATAAATACAAGCTAAATACAGAGTTTTGTCACATTTCCGGTCCCATTGAGTAAGTGTTACGACAAACAATAACTCAATGGGTTTTTCACCCAAACATCTAGTATTTTGGATATACTTCGTATTTTTTTAAGTGAAAACTTCTTTAGGCACGTTGTGCACGCGTGACCGTCACGCTCAGATGACAGATGTGTCAGACACTAATTCCATTTGTGCCTACAGGGGAATAGAATTCTTCAGGTTTTTATTATTAGTATTATTACATATATTTTGGGCTGTTTAAGTTAGTAAATTTTCTAGAAGACGAAAATATCTGTTTAATGTCGGGAAGCTAAAATTTATATGAATATTTACCAGGGTCATCATCGGTGAGTGTGGACAGTGGCCGTAGATGTTCGAGAGAGTCAGCTCGAGCAAGAGCATCTGGTGCTGCTCGTAAAGGTGCCGCGGGTGTCGGCGCCGGCGCAGGCGCTGCACCGCCCCCTGTGCCGCGAGCGAACACTAGCTCGACAGCACCGTCGCTTGGGAATGATGGATCTAAACAAATATTAATTATTTTAACTTTATACACTACAAAATTTTAATGCAATATTTTAGGTATCGGTATTATATTTTATATGTACTTATACTTTCCAACTTTTTTAATTATTGCACTGGGCTTGGAGCTAGGTGTTGGCGTTGTAAACTATCATTCACCAACATTTATGCGTAAATTCATAAAATCGGGACATAATTCTACGCAACTTTCAAATTCTTAATACTATATTACCAAAGTCTAAGTTTAATGATGAATTTCTCGCATTATAGGTCCACATTACCTCCTTACCTTTAATTACTAACTCTTAATCTAAGCTCCTTACATGATTGGAATGGATGTCATAACAAACAAATCTTATTTGTGAAGTACCCTCAGATCAACAAAGTAATGATAGTTGAACATATAGTACAAATCATGTACAAATGCCCTTAAATCAATACAAATAAATAAAATTTTAGTGTCTGTTTGTAATGTCAAAATAATAGTTTTTTATTAAGTTCATACAGTTATTTGCACGATACCTATGTCTATACAATCAGTTTTTTAAATGTTTGTCTGTCTGTTGGATTGTATGTCTCTCTGTCTGTTTGTTCCGTCTAATCTCCGGAACGGGTGCACCAATTTTGACAGAACTTTCACTAGCAGATAGCTGGTGTTATAAGGAGTAACATAGCCTACTTTTATTTTGGAATAAGAATTAGGGTTAGTAGGGAATTGGAATTGCTTGTTATAAATACATCGTAACAACAGTCGTGGTACAATAGAACTACATATATTTTTTTTTTTGTCTCGAAAACCAAACATAATAAAGTTTTTGCAAGAGTCTAATTAGTCTCTTATCGATCAATGTCCCAGCAGAACAACGGATAAACACAACTCAAACAATATACTCATACAGAATTGTCTGTTAATCTTGAGTTTGCTCATCTTATCGCAATACCACCTATGGAGCTATGGAAAAGGCATAAGAAGATATTTTTCAAGAGAATAACTGTTGCATTGTATTTTCATGAAGTGGATGAATAATAAGTCACAATTTTGTGATTCTTTGCATTAAACATTTACAAATTGAATAAGCGTATTGTACAAGCGAGAATGTGAACAGATGTCAAGGCTCTAGTGTCTGTACAGAATAAGGTTTTTAATATATGTATAAAACTTAATACTCATGACTGAGTTAAGAAAGAAAAGTTTAACTATTAAAGATCAGTCTTTTAAACATTCATCTCTCACAATGAAAATAAGGGGTGAATTATGTTAACCATAGACGTATTATTTACCCAGATTGAGTTTTAAATATAAAACCATAAACCATAAACACTTGTGGCTGTGTCTTGTCACATGTTCTACATACAGTAACATTATATACAAACATTCTAAGAGTTATAGCACCTAAAGGCACCACTAATATTATTGTGTTAATCTTCTTTTCTATTGTACAGTAATGATGACAGTATAAAATTTCATTGGATACTTTGTTTTATTGAAATTTTGTTATGAATAAATTAATACGTATTTTTTTAAAGGCAACTACTACTAGAAATGATTGCTGTGTCGCGGGGGCTTTACAAACATTCAAACAACGGAAACGAAGAACCGACAGACTCGGGACATGTTACTATTTGTGGATCACATATTTTTTGGTTCTTGTGGAAATGGAACCCCCAATATATACCCACAATAACACTAACGATAATTTATTATGACTATAGAAATCTACTAGAGGTAACAATACGTCTACAGCTGAAATAGATTTGAAGGTCTGGTGAAGAGACTCTAGACTTAAGCAGGTCGGTATTCTATTGTAATATATTTTATAAAGTGTTTCAGTGCCTTACGTTTTGTATCATATCACCAAGAAATACTGCTTTACTTATACTTTACTTTACTTATATTTCAAGATACGCATATTGTTTACTGCGACAATATAATTATGTAAAAATAAATGAAATGCTGTTCGTTATTAGGCGCATCACTTGAAACCAGCTATAGTTATTGGTTTACATCTGTCTTTTAAATATTAGTAACTGTAATTGAAAAACTGGAAAATTCGAAATACAAAAATTGGACAGGACGTTTGCCGGAATAGCATTATAAAAAAAGTACAATTACAATGTTATTTTATACCACCCTAGACCTGTCAAATTTTTAAGAGTACCACACTGTATGTACTCCGTTCTGGTCATGTTAAATTGTCATCTAGGTTTTGGAACGTTGGCAGCTTTTCATGAAATAAGTATATAGCCTGCAGAAATCTAAAGTCCATCGCCAGTATTGGACAAGTTCGTGCATTGAGTTTACCGTGCACAGCATGATCTAGTTGCTGCTTAGTGAAGGACAGCGTGTGATCGGCCACGGCGCAGGTATGGAACTGACAAGCGAACACGAGATGGCGCCGCGCGGGGTGCGAGTTTGCCGGGCGCCGGTACGCGCGCACCAGCACGTCACCCCGTAACGCCAGGCGCCCAACTCCCACCGTCCAGCCACCTCCGTTCACCATGTACAATCCTGCGGACAACACTAAAGACTTAGTGTATATTCTTAATTATACCTATTATTGAAATCTTCCAAACCCCTGATCTAAATCTGAGTGCTTAAGTTGCGGACAAATAGATATGTAAATGACGTATTCAAGTTTTACCCGTAGGTGCTAATAAACTCAATGCTCAATTTTGATGACAGTGACACAAAGTTTCAGTGTGGTGCCACAAGGGTGTATTCTCGGTCCCATTTCATTTTTCATTTTACCAATCTATGTACCTACTTTCGTATGTGATCTTCATAACATATGGTGGAAGAATCTCAATTTGTATTACTGGTTTCTAGAAAGTGCTTGTCATATTTAACAAACTAATCAATAATCTAGTAAATATAATAAATACATTTAAAATGGGTACCTGAGGTATAAACGCAGACAAAGTTTTCGTATATCTTGAGAAAGGCGATGGTTGGTGTGGCGGTAGAAGCGAGCGAGCCAGCTACGCTCACGTGCGTGAGATGCAGAGGTGCGGCGTTCACTCTGATCTGACCAGCGAGAAGCCCGGCAAACGTGTCTATATACCTGGAGGCAAATACAACATCTGATGAATCGATCATAATGATTCAATCTATCTCACCGTAGCCAGTGACAAGTATAATAATAATAACTTGAGACATCTCACACACGGCCGTCTGATCCATAAACATATTTATATATTTCTAAATACATATTATAAATAAATTACACTCAGACACAGAATAAACGATCGTGCTCATCATACAATTATTTGTCCTGGGTGGGAATCGAACCACGACCTGGAACAAATTTATTGAAGTAGGATCCTGATACCTATAGTATAGTGTTTGTCGATTCAGTAACGTCGTTTAGATTATGGCAACGAATACACGAATACATACAGCGCTCTATTCGAAACAAAGGTGAGGTTTAAAAAATTACTTGTACTCATTTTTTATGTATTAAAATACTCATTCTAGTTGGTCTAGTGGTTAGTGATCTTGACTGCTGAGCCATAGGTCGTGGGTTCGATTCTCACCCAATACAAATAATTGTATGATTAGCACGATCATTTATTTGTGTTTGTTTGTGGGTGTAATTTATCTGTAATATGTATGTATTTAGTAATATATGAGTATGTTTAGCAGCCGTCTGGTTATCGTCGCGAGTCGTGTGTGCGGTGTTTCAAGTTATTATGTTAACTCCAGGGCTAGAATCGGACTACGAATTGCCTTCAGATCAGTTAAATCGCAGAAATCGACATTAATGTTGGAATCAATCAATAATCTACGATGAAGGCGAAGAGAAGGATCCGGGTCAGATGCAATGCGTGGTAACATTAAATGCATAACGGACATTTAAGCCTACGTGTAACAATAAAGTTTCAACAAGAGTTATCCGGTCAGTCTCATCCTTTGGCATAGGAATTACAATCGGCGACTGAGGAGTCAGTTAGTCATATTCCAGGTGACGGTAATTAAGATCCCATTATATATGTATAGTGTACCTTTTTCTCATGACAATTTGAAAGAGAAACAACTTATTATCCCTTTGAAAATTAGACGGAGGTAAAATACATAATAATATCTATATTTATGAAAATTTCGTGTATCAATTTTAATGAAATTTTGCATACTGTGTGCTGTGTGGATAGTTTTTATCTTAATGTACCGTCAGAATATTTTTTATAGCAAATTACTTAACCACAGCAACGCGTGGTTGAGTAGCTAGTTATTTATGTATTTTTGTTAACTGATAGGTACAGTTTTTAATCAGGGGCAAAGTTCAGGGACTCAATGCATTGTATTATGCAACTTTAAAGACTCAGAATAGAATAGATATATAAGTCGATGACTTTACGTTTAGGCCATTTGGTAATAAGCAGGGAAGACAAAAGTTAATAATTGCTAAAAGTATTATGGTGTCGGCGCTTAAAATGTGAAAGCAGCTGAATACCCACACGCTCATCTATTGCCCATCGAGGTTCTAGATCTTAGTACTTATTCTAATACTTAGTACTCTTACTGTATTAATTTATTATTTTTTATAAAAGAATTCTAGCAACGTGGGTCACACATTACTAGTATTCTTGTTAACCCCTCCAGCTAAGCCAAATGCTTGTGTTAGGAGTGGGTTCACGACGGTAGAGTACTGGGTGGGGTTCCAACCCGCAACCACTTGATAGCAAGTCCGACACCTTAGCCATTACGCTACCGTCGCTTTTTATTATTTTAATGGTTGGGGTAGATAGCGGGCGGGTCTGAACGGTGACGGCCCGTCCCGCCCGCTGTCTGTCCTAGCCTTTGATGTTTTATTATTGAAGGTAATCAGACATGCCTTAATTTATTAAACTCACTCCTCCTCCAATCTTAATATATTCTATATAAACTGTAGCCCGCGAGGAACAGTACTTTTTTTACTAGACCCTACCCTCTGTACCCTATGTCCTTTGCGTACCTCCAGTCAACATGTATGTAAAATTTTATTATAATCGGCAAATTAGTTATGGAGTGAAAGCGTAATAAACAAACAAATAAGCTCACATTCGCTATAATCATTATAATATTAGTTATTATAAGTATTTATTTTTTGCTATGATTATAAAAGTCAGTCGTAAAGAAGTCAATAATAAAATTAATGAATTAAATTTCTTAGGTTTCCTATTGCAACCAAGTCAGTTTATTCCGGCTTATTTATTTCATATAACAAACCATACAACACTATTCACTTTGTAATTAATGTTACAGCGAGCGTTTTTGTTGCAATTATGATGTTAAACAATGAAATGGACACTCTGCCGTGAGTTAAAGGCAAAGGCAAGGGATATGTTCTACCATATTTCTTATTATTGTTGGTATTTATACCAACTACCGCCAACTATATCTTATTATTGTTGGTATTTATACCAACAATAATAAGAAATATGGTAGAACATATCCCTTGGCACATATAACTCACGGCAGAGTGTCCATTTCATTGTTTAACATCATAATTGCAACAAAAACGCTCGCTGTAACATTAATTACCAAATGAATAGTGTTTAAATTACCGTTTATTAGAAGGTAGTTGGAAGATGGGTACTCTATCATCAAGGTATCTCCTCATCGCGTATCTGTCAAGCGCATGTTCTGGCGCGCCACATATAGCCGAGTAGTGCATGTACGCCGCTACTAACACGCCCAGACGTTCTCGATTGCCCCTGTAATGTAAAAAAATAGGTTCACTGACTTGTATGATGTTTTAAAGCCTGCAAGAAAAGAGAATATTATAATTGCAAATTACTTCTTGATAACAAAGCATGTTTTTCTATTCTTCTTGTACACATCTAACGCACTAACAGCCCCTATATCCAAAATATTTTATAATCTTTTAGTATTTCTGTATTACAACAAAGAAAATTAGAGAAATACCCAGACTCCAAAAACCGATAAATTACTTATAAACAGTGGTGTAAGCAATAGCTTCTCACTAGGGCGTTTGACTTTTATCTCTGCTCATGCAATTGACTTTTCAAAGTTTATGTGCGTACTACAATTAATTACGAATAAACGATGAAGAAGACATCACTAGTAAACCATTCGTACAGAATACAGAAAAAAGTACTTACCAAGCTAGTATTATAGCAACATTCTTTGGATGTGCGGCAAGCCAGCTCTCTATGTGTTTGCAAGCAGCACAGAGGCGTTCTAGTGGCGGCGCTAATTCACCAGCCCAGCCAAGTGACCGAGCGCGGCCGAACACTCCACGTGCTAGACGACCACCGTCGCTTTCACCCCCGCTTACTTCAAACACCTGAAAGAAAACCGACGACTCATTTATTTATGAATATACGCTATCCAGTTCAAATTAATACAGTGAAATTTTATAGGTTTTGTAGGATCGTTCTTTTACATAGAAGTTTGCTAGGAACATAGTTAGTAACGGCCTAAAATCAGGATTGTGTTCCATAGTGAGACTTTACGACATGGTTTGTATATGGTGGAGAAATGCTCTTACAGAATAGCCCAAGGATCTCATATCATGACATTAATGTTGCAATCAACTTATTAGATTAGAATTGCGCGCGACCTCTGACTTCGGACAAAGACGAAGATAATGATACGGGTCAGATCTAATCGGTGGTAACATTAAACGCATAACGGACGTTCAAGCCTACGTGCAACCATAAACTTCAGGTTTACAACAACAGCCGTGTCTCCGTTTTATGTGCCATTTTGGGTACTGTTTACGAGTTACAATAATACAATCTAATCACTGTTGGTTCTCACAAATTGCGCTCTTGTTTGAATAGTATTGCAAAATTGTAACTAGTTTAGGCATGAATTTAGACATTCAAAAGCTTGTCGTCAGCCTTATGTTTGTGTATCGCACTGTTGCTGAGCTACATCATCACGTCCCTGATTCTTCAGCTGACATGGTCTTGGTGGGAGGTAAATAACTTTTTATATGAAAATAATCATTGTGATATGAAACCTTGGTACGTTTCAATAATATACGGTGGACGATCTAGCAAGATTCAAACTGTAGTCGGTAATTAGGTGTCATGACTTGTTTCAAATATCACTTTGATATTGAATCTCTCAAGAAATCGGTGTTTAAGCAGCAGCTTAAATTCTCATCGAAGACAGTGCCTAAGTCACCCATTTTAAGTTAGGTATCGTATCTGATTTATAACAAGCGAACTTTAGTTATCTATTTCCTGAAATGATATGTTAGCAGACAAAAAATAAAGCACAAAGGGCTTATTTTATGAGTTGATCCGCCGTTTCGGTCGTCGTCGTCAGAAGCTATAGAAATTTGTAGATGCTGATTAATGTGTGTGAATGTAAAAAACATATTTTTCACTTTTTCAATAATTTTATTACCAAGATCTTATTAGAATTTTTAGTCTATATTAGAAAAGTATCGAATCTTACCATGAAATGTTCTCCATGTTTGTTGGTGAGCATATGCGCCGCTTGAGCTTCTGCATGTGCATCTCTTTCAGGTAGGTGTAACGCCAGCATACGTTCGGCTACATAGCACAGGTCCAACCTAGTGCCAGTCCCGCCGGGGTAACTTGCTGACCGGGAACCAGCCTGTAGAACATACCATATTTAAATAAGAGCACAAAAAACATATAACTTGTTGTGGATCTCATTAATGCTTTATAGTTGTCTATATTATAGGAGAAAGGTCTCTTTATCGCTAGTTGCGACACAAAAAGTGTTATAATATCGACAACCGCTGAATATAAATCAAAACAGTTAACTGTAGAGTGTGGGTGTAAGTAATTAAAGCTCGAATCAAGTAGCGATCTATCTATAAAAGATGATTTCCATAATTGAATTTCAATACGTATACTCGGCGCCCTCATTGGAGTGTACTGCCACATTTGTAACACAAAATATTTCACGTAGCAAGTTTAGACGATATTGTAAATCGTAATTATTCATATTGACTTTGCTATTTATTGTTGTATTTGTCTTTTTAGGTACACGTGAACTCAGATTGTGTTATTTACCTAAAATATATACCATATATTATTATATTTATGTTATGAATTATGATTGATCTAAAATATCATCGTGAAGCCCGGTCTACCTGTTTAAAAATAGCCAACAGTGCAGTACCTACATTTCTGTCCTCTGATATTAATTTGTTTAGCAGCTATCGATGAGCTTTAGTGTTCAATTTAATAAGGAAGAATGGAATCATATTGATAGGCAAAGACAAAACAATATAATGTCTTTTTCTCCTCTGTTTGTCAACCGCTTTTTTTTTCTTTTGTTTAGTATTATAATTATATTAAGCTCCAGTAGTAGTAATAGTAATAAAAAAATTGGAAACATTTTTTTCCTACCTTCGACGCGGTTTTAGTGTTTCAAATGTATAAAGCACGAATGTTTACGAGCAGATAAAAAATCGTAGGAACATGCAAATTCACGTGTATTTCTCAACTTTATAAAAATTAAAATATATATAAGTTTCGATCACTGACCGAAATTCAAACGTATTCAATTTTTTATCTCTATTTTACAGAACTTTTGTGTCCATTTTATACTTACTTTTAAACTTTCGCGTTCCATGATTTAATATTACATTTTATACTTTTAGTTTATTTAGTTATTTTTTATTCTTGCAAACACTTTACTTCACTTTTTATAAACGTGGGAGAGCCATGGCACGCATCGGCACGTATGGGCCGGCTCGACTCCGCTCGATACTACGGCCTCACAGAAAACCGGCAGTGAAGCAATGCTTGCATTGCTTTTCGTCGCGTGAGTGAGGTTATTGTTCCCGTCCTTCCCCCTCTCCTCCCCCTATCCCCTTTTCCCGCTCTTCCCTCTCTCCCATTCTTCCCCTACTCCCACCATAAAGGGCGGCAACGCACTTGTGACTCTTGAGTTACAGGTGCCCATGGGCGACGGTAGTCATTTACCAAACACCAAAAAAAAAAAAGTATCCCTAAAAAAATGTTTAGTTTTATTTAATGCTTAGCTTTTTATGTTTATTAAACCGTAATTGTTTATTACTTAATCATTTGTTTTTAGCATTTCTTTGAACTGTTATAGGTTCTTCATAGGTTTGCACAATTACCGTTAATAGAGCGTTTGGAGTTTTTCAGATCTGGATTAAATATGGCACAGAGATAGATTATGGTCTGTAGTCTGTAGTTTTATCCCGGAAAATGCACGGCTCTCGTGGGACAGATTTAACTCAAATATGCACGTGAACGAAGTCGCGGGCGACAGCTAGTATTATAAATGTGTAAGTTTGTATGTTTGGATGTTTGTTACTTAATTACGCAAAAACTGCTCAACATATTTGGATAAAATTTGGCACACAGATAGTTTATTACCTGGATTAACACAGGATATTTTTATCACAAAATGTACATTTAGTCACAGTTCGGTGTCTACCGTAAAGTTTATCATTACAAAAAAATTGATACGAGACAGAATCAGAAGACGATAAATGATCAATCCTAACTTCTTATCTAATATTATAAATGCGAATGCGTGTTGGTTTGTTTGTACGCTTTCATGAATTAACTACTCATCCGATCATTATGGCACGTTTCCAGGGGACAGAAAACGACATAGGGTACCTTCCGAAGAGCTAATCATGTATAATTATTCAAGTGGAAGAACTCATGGTACACTCAGCGATTAATAGAAAAGAATTACAAAAATGGTTGGCCGTAAAAATAATTAAATTCTTCTTCGTTCATCAGCTAGTACCTCCTTCATTTTCTGAGCTAGTACCAAAATTATTTAACTATACTGGTTTTAAAGTCTAAAAGATTTGAACTTTTTCACCGACCGACGCTGTCTATACAAGAAGCTATTTTGGTCCTTTAAATTAAGCTAGCGGGTATAACACGTGTTATTCTACCGAGTTTAAAGTATGAAAGACTTGTACAAACATTTGTCGGATTTTTTTAAACAATTTCGACTTAACTAATCTTGTAATAATTTCCGCTTTAGAAAATTAAGTCACGAACTCCCGACATATGAAGTATGTGACAATGTATAACGCGTTGATACAACAAACTATTTGCTGAATACTAAACTTGACAGCTTAAAGAAAAGCCTCGATTTACCTTTCTTTGAGATGTTTATGTCAAGCGACATAAGACCATAAGCGCGACATATTTCTGTGAACGTATCTTGAATATTGCGTAGGCGCAGGCGACGCGAAGCTTCGTACTACGCACACTTCACCTCAATGCATTTAATCCGATTAGTATAGTCACTGCGTAAGCCTATCAATGTGATGTAAATTAAGGCTATTTGAGCTCGAAGACATTTATTTGTATTGATGGTCTATAAAATGGCTTATTACGGCTGATTAAAGGTAATTGCTAAAATTACGGAACGTTAAACTCAATTTCCTTTTTACTGTTTTAACATTCACTAATGCATACTTTTATGTAGTCTCATTAATAATTCTACTAAATTATACCGTGTACTATATTTATTACAGTATTCGAACTATAAGTATCAACGTGCAACGTTTTATTAAAAATCCTAAACACCTAAGTTTCGCTTCACAATAATAAACTCATACATGGAGATAAAATCACCATTAAACAAGCACGATTATCCTTTCTGTAGGTACACCATTTAGGAATATTATAGCTGACCTATGAACAGTGAAATGTCTAATGAGAATTAGAGAATCGGCTATGAGTGTATCAGTTAATTATCATTATTTGAGATTCGTTGTCATGGTTGTAAAACAATTTTTTTTTTCGTTTATGTAATACACAAACACTAACGACGTAAATAAGAAACTGATACACATGTACATGATCAATTAAAACCTATGTAATGGCTAAGGCGTCGGACTTGCGATCGCGTGGTTGCGGGTTCGAACCCCACCCAGTGCACTACCGACGTGAACCCACTCCTAACACAAGCATTTAGCTTAGCTGGAGGGGTTAACAAGAATACTAGTAATGTGTGACCCACGTTACTAGTAGTTTTAAAAAAAAAAAGTTTTTATGTTACTGATTTAAGTCATTTTAAGAATGTAGTGTTAATTTAGTATTGTAGTTTACCTTCCATAATTGAAAACAATGGCTTTCCGATATACATTGTAATGAGTACATTAACATCAATATGTAAAGAAAGCACGACTACTGCTGAGTGCAAGTTTAATATTCCTGCAAACGGAGTAATTATTTTTCACATAGATTCATTGAAGAACACTTTTTATGCTAGCTGAGTTCTCGATACTTCCCCGTATATGTAAATAGTGAATTCTAACTCGACACTGCAAGTGAGGAAGTAAACTATCAAGATCTGCGAGGCATAAAATAAGTTGACCCTACTGACAGTCATGGGAGAGAGGTTTGAGTAAAATATATTTACAAGTAATTGGAATCCAGTTATTATAATGTTACCAGAATAGTAAAATATCGGATCCTTTGGCATCGTTTGATTTCGGTTGAGGAAATTTAGCAGCCTGCATTAATCCTGTGATGAAAAACACTAAAAAACTACCGAAAGGAAGCGCTGTACCGTCACCGAGCTAAGAAGTTGTACAGGGGTGGGAATCTGCGAGTGATAACCTAGTGCCTGATGCCATAGGCTAGATTGACTGCTTACGATTGATTTAGTAAAATAAATTAAAAGAAAACAAATAAGTAAGTACCTACCTGTTCTCTTGAAAACGTGGTTGAGGCTGGAGTGGCGGGTGCACTTACGGCTCGAGTCTAAAACAATAAAACAAAATTAAGTAACTGACTTGTATTTTAACCGTCCATTGTGTATTAGTTAAGGTTATTACTAGTTGCGAAATCAGTCTTTGAAAAACGCCGCCAGAGGTCGACTGTCATTAAAATGAAATCAAAAGTAGTAATTTAATCCTTGTCAGTTTTTCTCAATGTCGGCGGCCGACTTGATGGGATTTCGTTTCACAGAAATATTACTGTTTAATGTGTACTGCGTATGTTGTAGGTGTGTGGTATTGAGGAATGCATTTAATTTCACTATCTTATGCCGCCCGTTGAGCAACTTGCGTCTTGTCATTATAATTTCATTTGGATGAAGAAAGCAGCCCATTTAGATTGTTTAGTTGTTGCAACAGTTCAATTCAGAAAAGTTGTAGACATTGCTGTCGAATCTGATTTAATCAATCGTCTTATAACTACACCGATAATATACATTGTCAGAGATATGTAAATCGGAACAGTGGGTGCGAATACGTTTCTATTTCTGGATACAATGCGTTATAAAGTTTTATTGTTGATCGTAATTGAACAAAGTTATTGTTACCCTGCAGTCTAGTGTACAGCTAGTTGCACAGAGTATCGCGATCGGGAACGATGCCGATGGTCAGATTGCGTTCAATATAGCTGACAAATGAGCGCTCCACTGGGTGCGGCTTAAGTGATTACTGCAGCTTTTATCGCTATTATATTAAATGTCTATTAGATCAATACCATACAAAACTTTTACTCCATGTAAATTTTATATAATCGTTTTGGCATCTATACTTTAAGCGTAATTATCATCGATTATACAAATAATTTAGACTACAGGAGTAGTAACAGCTGCATAGTAATTTTGTTGTAATATCATCCATCACAAATAGCAGTGTATTTTTAATTTTTTACTTTCAAAACGGTAAAATAAGTTATAAATGTAAGGCATAAAAATACTTTTATTATAAAACTATGGGTTGTTATTTCATTAGACAGGGAAAATTATAGACTTATTATTCAATAACACCAATGGAGTGTAGGTACATTGGTAAAGGGTTAACTTACATAATTATTTTTTTGAGTTCCCTAATTAGGTTCATTCCACATTTGTCTCAACGTATTAAATAAACAGTCAACATGTAAACGTGTTAAGTTTTCATAAAAACGTACAATACAGCGTGTTGAAACAAATTCTATTTTGGGACGATTATTTCATAAGTTGCTAAATTAAATTTTGTTATTTATTCGATAATTCCGATGCGTATTTTCTTTGCGTGTAATTGATATCTAACAAGTGCCTTAGAGATAATAATAAAACCCAATTTACCAGTCTTCTTAAATTTATAGTAGATATGTTAAAATTAGGAATATTAGGTAGATAGAGTGTTAGGTCGAACAAGTGATACGGTAGGAACATGAAATTGTTTAACAACTAATAGAGTTTTTTATTTTTACGGATTTTAAAATACTTTCAAGTAAAATTTCATATGTGCATGTATAAATAGAAAGTAAAGCCGTGTATAGATAGACGCTCAGTCACATATAAGAGCATATATTTAGTAGCGACAATATTTTCTTAGCAGTATTCAGGAACGGATATAAGGTAATAAAACCGCGGTTGCAGTTTTTTTATGACAGTAATTAGGATTGTTAGACAAACCGCAAGGCGCACGCCTGTGTGTGCATTCTGGCTGCGCGAGCGTCGACGTGCAGCGTGCTGTGGCGCGCGCTGGAGATAAAACACGGCGCGCCATAGAGCGAATGCAAGCCGGTGCAACGCACGAGCCGCGTCCGCACCTTTCACTACACGACACCTCATCTTCATCAGCCCTCGTGCTATTCTCGGAGTTCATTAATTCCGTATTGTCTTTTGCTGACACCTAATTACTCACTTATTTATTCACCTTAGATCCAAATTTATTCCCCTAATACCTCGTCACTATAAAGTAAATCATTTAGCCTACTTCTAAATCTGAGAAAATAATTCTTACAGATGCTATATCGTAAGCAAAAGTGTTGTACCTACCAAAGAAGTAGCTTAATGTAAAAAAATGAAGAATGCTCAGTTAAAAAGGGTTGTGAATCTCTGTTTATGTTATAAAAACAAAGGATGTCTTCAAAGAGCGCTTCACCGCAAGTAGGGTGGTGTGTACGCAGTGTCCGCGACCGGCCGGGCGCCGCGACCGGGGGCATGCGCCCCTGCCGCTGCACTGCGACAACCGTGAACACACTGCACATTACTTTCACACTAATATCATCAAACTTTATGACACCTTTGCTGTAGATAACTCCTTCAACAACCATCAATACATATGCAAAAACAATAAGGCACTAATATTTTACTTGCAATTTGAAAATTATTTGCAAGCTAACTACCGACGTATTCAGTAGTACCTACCGTCACGTCATCAAAAACTATAACCCTGACCTTTCTCGTAAAGCACGAGCATAACTGGCGAGGGTGAATAACCTCGGGGGTGTGCCTCATCTAAGTAAAAGATTGCCATACGAGCGAGAATCAGCGGTCACTAAGAGGCTGTAGCTGCCCGTCTCTTTTCATTGCGGTTGCTTTTTGGCTTTCAATAGCCGCGTTTACCGACGGTACGACTGATTGAAACATCTGAGCATCTCTTTGAATATTTTTTGTAGTACTATACTTTTGTAAGAAAAGTTTATTAAAACACTTTTTATAACCGTACGATATTATGAGAAGATAATTATTTTGTTAGATTGTAGTGTATCTTCTTATCATTTTGCAGAACTGTTATCTAAAAAATGTACCTAATATTTTTGTTATACACATTTTATCTTATCTCATAAACTGTTTAATTAAGAAGATAATTTTATTAGATAATTTAGAAATTCTTTAAAAAAATTAAGAATTTATTTTTTATTGAACTAAAACAATCACACCATACTACGCACAACATTTTCTTTTTCACATAATATAGACATCTCACACTTTAGTTCGTTACTTGAGAAAACACTTCCACATTTTGTATTATAATTTAACTTCCACTTGTACAAATTGTAAGCACCAAAGTTCCCTTAGAAGTATATTTCGTTGAGTGTATGTGGGGTGATCTGTCGGGACTAGGAGCGACACTGGCGACGAGGAGCGCCGCAGCGTCCCGGCGCTAGACGCGCTCTGGCGTCGAACCGTTGCTAGGCAACCAACGCACTAGCCTCTCTACACCGACTACAGTACTGAATACACTGTTATCTCACCGGACATATAGTCCTAAGGCAGTCTATAAATGTACAATGATGCAGAACAAACCATATGACGCTATTACATAATGCGACTGAAGTGATTTTCTCTGATAAGAAATTTTTATCTCTTATACCTCTATTATTTCAATAACACTATCAGTATCAGTTTCCTAACCCTAAAACCGTTATGTTAAATTCAAAAGTGAGTTTGTTTGTTTGTTACGCGTTCAGGCCCTAACTATCTACTTGAGCGATCATTATGAAATTATGTTTAGACGTTGTCAGGGGTACAAAAAGGACATACTTACCTACCGTACCTTTCATTCGGAAAAAATAAATTTAAGAGGAGCTGCGGGAAAAACCAAGTTTATTGTAATTCATTTTAATTGCCTTGAAATTAAAGTTTTTATAGGTTTTTATGTAGGTATGTAACGTATAATTTTGTGGTATATTTTGAACAGGGAGCAGTGTACGCTCACCCAACCGCGTCGTACCACTGTGCTTTGAATTTTATTTGTCTAGTTACGGACCGACTGATTGTAGCCAGACATCATACTCATTCCTAACTTTACGATTTTTTATTACAACGAATGTTGCCTCGTTATTGGTTTTGGCTTAACATTGGCTTATTTTGGCTGATTGTTTTAAAAAACTCAATCAATTATAGCAGACTTACATTCATACACCCTCACAAACTTTCACGTTTATAATATTAGTAGCATTAATTAGCAATCAAATTAAGCAAACACATACATACAATTATACATACTTAGAATTTTGTCAATTGATCTTTGTGTATTTAATTTGTGCAATATTGGTGTACAATAAAGATTGTTCTGTTGTATCATATTTTTTTTTATTAATTGAAACGCATGTGCCAGGTCAGAAGTACTTAATAGTCTGTGTTGTTTGAGGCTCAGGATCGGTAGGAAGTGTATTTTTAAAATCTGTCAGATTGACTACAGTGCCTATAACTTAATCCAAATAAAGTTGAATTATCACAGCAATATTGTTTACGTAACCAGCCAACAAACAGCTTACCTCATTACCAATACTTACATATTTATTTAAGCAGTAATAGAGCAACGCGTGATATGATAACTACGATATACAAACAGTTCTTAATGGTTTATAAATTATAATAGCGATAATTATGGTTAATATTATTCAAAGCAGTTTGTATTATAGGCGTAAATATATAGGTACGTTTCATATATTGGGGTAAGCTATTTAAGTAGGAAGTACAAAAAGTTAAGGCGAGAATACATAACAAACAAAACAACAAACTGAAAACTCGCATTTATAATATTAGTTAGAATGAAACTCATGACGTAACTTTGATGACGCAATCACCAGCGGATTCATTCATACGTTGTTGGTTCGTCGGTGAGAGGGGCGAATGCGGCGTTGGGCGGGCGGCGCAGCTTCCGTAAACAAACGCGCGTGTTGTCGTGCGCTCTGCGCTCGTTCTAAATCGTACAGCGTATTACAAATGCTGGTACAAAAACTAATCTATGAAGAAAACGCAACACACCTGTGTTGCATTTCTGTGGCTTGTACTTTAGCAACAACCCTACTCATTATTTATTTATTTCTTCATTCTCCAAACATTGCAATATTATCACGAAAGAAACAAACTTATCGCAGAATATTATAACAATTATATTATTGTTTTGTGTAGCTCTACTTATATTTGTTTTATAAATAATATTACAATCATTTCATCATTATCAAAAACAGGAAACTAGAGATCGCCTGGTGGTCGGATTTCAACCACGATTAATTGAGTTTTAATTTTTTCGTTCGTTTCATTGGCCAGTATAACTTGAACTCTCATTGTATACTGCACCTCCTTTCTTTGCCGCACTATTAAAATGTGGAATGCATTTCCAGCACACGTGTTACCTTCGACATATAATCCCGGGTCCTTTAAGCGGGGCGTGAAGAAGCATCTCTCGAGGCCGTCAAGCTGAGGGCCACCATTATAGTATCATCCGTATCTATAATGGTGGTCCTCAGTCTTTGGACCTCACTCTAGCTTTCTATCAGGCGGGTTGAGGTGACTCTGACGTGTCACAATAAAAAAAAAAAAAAAAAAAAGGTATAGTCTTACGAACCATGACAGGACATCATATATACTGGAAGCGTGTATTAGGAGGAATAAACGTGGACAGCGCGATATTCTCACGGCACATGCATAAGTAGGGACCAACTCGTGCACGCCAATCCGTGCTATCATTTCATTCACAATACACTGACGATCCTTTAAGGCCCTTAAGTTTCATTATACATTATACATTATACATTGGCGATCTTCCCTTATTACGACTACTGTTAAGCTATGTTATTGGATAAAAGAAAGAAATAATCAAGAATGAACCTTCATAAAGGCAATCTCAAGGCTGTCTTTGTTTTTTATTTTTAGAAAGTTGGTACTATAACCAAAAAAAAACAAAACTCCATTGGAAGTGATCGGGTTAAAAAAAAATCTAATCGTAAACTTCTTGCGTAGTTCTTTAGTAAATCAAAATCTCATGATTACATATTTTGAATAAGTTAAGGTACAATATTGTACCTCTTTAGGGTTGTTTTCACCATGATTGATATCTAATCACTAATCACAAAACAACATAGCACGAAACAAAATGTCCTTCTCCATTTGTTTGCATCAAATAAAGCGCAACCAAAAGCCATAAAACACGATGAAGACATTCGTATGTATAACTTAGTATTAGTATATTATACTTCTTACGTGGGAGAGCCATGCTTCAGCACGTATGGGCCGGCTCGACTTCGCTCGATACCACGGCCTCACTGAAAACCGGCAGTGAAACAATGATTGCATTGCTTTTCGCCGCGTGAGTGAGGTTACCGGAAGCCGTAACCCTTCCCTCTCCCCTATTCCCGTCCTCCCCTCTAATCCCCCTCCCCATCTTCCCGCTCTTCCCCTATTCCCACCTTAAAGGCCGGCACCGCACTTGTGACTCTTGAGTTACAGGTGCCCATGGGCGGCGGTAGTCATTTACCATCAGGGGACCCGTCTGCTCGTTTGCCCTATACCATAAAAAAAAAATTGTACCTATATTAATTTATTCTCTAATCTAAATTTGTTTTACTTTTACTCATTTATTTAATTTAAGTAGTTTTACTTAAGTGAGAAATGAATTTCTGCCATACGACTTCGTTTCAAAATTAAATCGTGAACATTGTTTAAACGTCATAAACAGGAAGCCACTTTAATTGTTTAATATAATACGTACGCATTCTTGTTCAACCGGTTTTTGAGTGTTGTATATGTAATTTTCAACACTTCTCGATTTGGCTAATTCGCTTTGTACTAAGGGTACAGATTTATGCCATCAAAAACGCAAGTCTCGCAAGTCTCGCAAGTCGCAAAGCAGTTCTTCCACCACAAAAAGTGGTGAGATTTAATTGTTACTGAATTTGGTAACTAACAACATTTTACAGTGACCGCGTCAATATTGGACATCTTTATTTATATAATAAATGGAATAACTTGGCGATCGCATGGCACCATACTCACATACTATTTTACTGTCCTCATTGAACATAGGGCTAGCCAGCTTTTATGCACACCTACATAAACATTGCCGTATGCCTTTGCCAAGTAATTCTGTGCCTTTGTTTCTTTTTTGCTCGACTTGGCGGGGGCACTGTAGTGCTACTAGATACGAATCTGGTTAAAGTGATGAAGAGCAAACTAGTTGATTCAGTAACTCCCGCGCCGCTCCTCTAGGAAAATAAATAGTAATCGTATTTAAATTAAGTTTCTGCCGTGTGAAAATACAAGTGCAATGTTCACTAACAAGCCTTTGAGAGTGGTCCACCAATGTAAATATTACTACTTTTAAAAGCAACTAATCCAAGCGTAACGTCCAGCAACAACTCACTGCACAAATATTTACACAGAGACTTACTATTTACATAACATTTCATTTCTATGGAATAAACTTTCTATTTCGAACGTTTTATTTATATATATACACAGAGATTAACGACGATAGAATTGCATTGACTTATAGGGCTTGTAAAAAGGATCGCGCGATAATAAATGGCCATAAAACACCCTTATGACGAATTATTGTTTAGTGTATACGAGTACATCGAATTGCAATATACTTGCGATACGAGCTATTTTTGTCATTCGATGAGCTACTGATACAGGCCTCGCTATGCCTGCCTATGTACTTTGATCGTTAGCCAAAGAATTATCTTGCTAAAATTTTATTATGGGCACATAATATACCTATATTACAATTATATATAAAATATTAAAAGTAATATTTGCTTCATGGTTTATTTGGTTCGAATTCTATCCGTTTCTAACGTTATTCAATACTGAGAGAAAAAATAAAAAGAAACTAGCATTGCATAAGCTTTAATTATTATTATATTTGTAAGAAAGACAGTATAATAGGAACAGGCAAACAATCTACGTGAGTCAACTGTGAGAGAATTGTAATATAAGAAACGCTTCTGCATAAAATGCCTACCACCATTCTGAGTAAACAGTATTATCTGACTCTGTAAAAGGAACTACAATATTTTGTCGGTATCCAGTAAGCTAGGAAGATACGGGTGGATACGGCGCCGCAGGGCCCCGCTGCTATCGCAATAGCTATCGTGAGAAAGTTTCGCGATCCGCCGCCCAATCACTTATCTAACATTAATCCCGACCCGCGGCCTCTTTGACAGCCACTTATGGCCGAAAGCAATTTGTATTAATTACACCAAACCGACCTATATCAATCGCTACGTGTATTAGTTTTGCTCAATTTGTACAAAATAGAAGTCTTGCTCGGAGTAAGATCGGTAAACAGAAAGAGGAATCTAGATATTTGGGAGCAGTGTCTTGAAAGAGGACTTAGTGACAAAAATTTAAAAGGTATGCTGATGTGGTTTAGGCACGCGGAAATGCTGAGTGCGGATCAAATGGCAAAACAAATATATAAAACGAACGTTAGTGGGATGGCCGGTACGGATTCACGGGCCATCCCACTAACGTACACATACCATGGTCAAATTGGCGATGTTCAGAAGGAAGGGGCAGGTAACTACCCGAAACCGGTAGGTTTGTAAGAAAGGTTTAATGATAGTAGACGACGCTCGTGAAGTGTGTAAGGATAGAAGCAAGTGGCTGGCTGTAGACTCTGCCTACCCCGAAAGGAGAAAGGCGTGAGCGTATGTATGTAAGTAGAAGTCTTGTTTTCAGTATTTAATCGCTTGGAAGCGATATTGCAAGTGTTGGAAAAGTTATGAAAAGCAAGTTCACGTTATATATATAATATTTATATGGCAACCAGAACAGGTTTAGGTTGGGAACTTTTGATTACGGTGGAGTTACTAAAGAACGATGGACGGTATCGCTCGATCTCGGGGTCTGTGGGTCGGGTCGAGCCCCTGTCTATTGTTTAAGTGTCGAATTTTATTTATGGCGAAGTGAGGAACGGCTCGATGGCTTGCGCGCCGACACCTGATGCCGCCGATCAGTATCTCGCTCACGGCAGGGTGGTCTTTTCTTAGGCCGCGCCTAAATATTATCTATTGCTAAATACGACATATAAGTTATTAGTTATTTACTACTTATTTTATCAAAAAAAGGATTTAAAATAAGATGAAAAAGATTACTGGCGAAGTAGAAATTTTCTTAATAAACCCTCAAAGAAAATTATTGAAATGTGTTAATAAAAAAATGATAGCTCAGTGCAGTGACCTCCATATTTATTATTGTGAACTAGATAAGGCTTTAATTGGTTTATTTCTAAATGGCAATTTCCAAAAAAAGCAACAGACAAATATTTTTATATTCTGAAGTACTTATTTGAGTAAAAAAACTAAGAATTTAAATTTTCTCTTTATTTTTTAATAATAGCTACAGTTATTCTATCTACAGCCAACAAAAGACTGGGTTTATGTTAAACAGGATAACCGTAAAGAAATCCTACTCATATTCTGTATATGTAAATAAACTCCTTCATATTCTGAAACTATTTCTGACACATGCTGCACCTAAACAGGATCAGAATCATAAACAAAACTATTTGCATAAATAACGTACACCCATCTATCCCATCTGTCTATATAAATATCTTGCTAAGTAGGTGTAAAGCCCACACAATAAAATTAGGTAACAGTTTTCTACAACTAGAAAACTATTTAGCATTGTATTGCCAGTCAGAACTGAGATTAGATCGTTGCATTTGCAATGCTAAACGTTTAACTTCAGTCACAAAGAGCTATTTAAATTCCATAAACTCCTTCAGCTACCGGTAACTGTCTTCTCACTGAATAATAAGTAAAATAGTATGTGATGTAACAAGCATTGCAAAACAATTGTAAATTATTAGAAGTTGTAAAATTTATTTATTCAACTATTTTCTCGAAAGCGTAATAAAATAACTAACTTAGTTTGCAAAGTGATTGGCGAAAACATTGTTCTTACAGAGATATTTGAATTAAATAAAATGGCTGTAAGATGCTCGCGATTTTAAATTATTCATTTCTGACTTCAGCTGCTAAAATACGATCTCATCTGCGTATACAAGACTCTCTCTTTGAACGTATAAATTATTCATGGTGCCGATGTGATTTTCTTCCAGTGTTATTTTTAAAGCATTGTAGTACATGTATTTTAGTGTCAATATTAAATACCATGTAATTTATTTATGCGCACATATCAAATTAACCGAATGGTCAGCCCAGCATTATTAAATTTAAAACGCGTCAATTAACTATACTTAACAGTAATTATACTATACAATTACAGAAACTTTGTGAAGGTCAGTTTCGTATCATATTTATCAACTAAATAATGTTGAACTAGATTACCATCGTATGTTCTAACAATTGATATCACTAATGTGCTAAATATCTAGATACAAGGTTCTTCATTCCCTACAATGTGTAGGTTTAACAAAGGCATATATTTTTATGTAAAAATTAATATGAAATTTAGTACTGGTATACCGAGTTGCTATGTTTTTGTTGTTGATATTTTGATTTAAGACTTAGTTAGAAATATGTCATTCAACTGTTTTCCTACTAACTGTATTTGTAGTACGAAAGAAGCGTAGATAGATTGTCTAGTTGTCTTCTGTCCTTCTTTTATTCGTCTTTCTAGAGTTGGTTTTACTCGCGTATATTGAAATTGATGTCAGCATCTAATCGAACTAAATTCAAATGAATATTTGCTTTTTCCTTGAAGGTACCAACCGTGTCTCAAACGTAACATATCACAAGTGTTCGTAACGGTCGGGACCAATTGCTTTACGTGTTTCCGAAAGCTCGATGAAGAGTGGCTCTCTCTCTAAATGGCTACCCATCTATGGAAGAGCCTGCGGCAAGAATAACCGCACTAATTGCTGGATTATTCGCTTTGTGTTAAAGTCAGTGTACCTTTCTGAATGTTTTACACTTCTCCCCTATTTTTACCGCAAGGGTCTCCAGAAGTAATGAAATGTTGAATACTTATTTCTACATCATCTCAGACGCGAAAAAAGAGTGCAGAAGGTTTTGCCTTGCTTTCATGGCTACTCAGCCTGCTGGTATATTTTACACTAAATAATATACATAATTTGAGAATTATTGGTTTCTGAGAGATATTTAGGCCAATAGGTTATTACTGTACCGCATTAGTAGATCAAACGATCTGTGATTGAAAACAGCTGTAACCGGCAAACATAATAATATTGATATGACCTTCACTAGTTTAAAAGATCTAATTTTACAAAAATGCCAAAATGATTCTACGAAAAATAATATTTCGTGTTTACATATTGTGTGATGTATTAACATAGTATTCAAATTGCTCAAAAATGTGTGCATTTCTAGTTTGTTTTTAAACGTTTGTGACACATCAATGCAATATATTCCAAAGTTAATATACAAGACCTAGTGAAGGAGGAAGGACACTTGTTTGGATCTTCGAATCTCGGAATATATCTGTAAGACTTGAAACAAGAGTTAGCCCATTTAGCTATACCCTCTTATCACAAAGAACCTGGAATTCCGTATTCTGCTGGTAGGTATATCAGTCATCTAGCGCACAAAAATCTTTTAAAGAGCTATTTTTTATATACCGTGCGTAATAGCTTTGTAAACAAGTCAGTGTTTGTTGTGTTCTGCGAATTTCACAATGTCAAATTTAGTTGAGCAAAAGAGTTTGTCCGAAATTTTGTGTTTCTAACAAAATATAATGTACATAAGCGTAAACGGTAACCTCACTCACTCAAAAATGTCAAAAACATAACCGTACGAGTGGTACAAGGAATTTAAAGCAAGCCGTACTATAGTTCATGTTTTGCCTCGTTCCGGTCGTCTATCCACCAGTATTACTAATGAAAACATCGAAATATTCAAGGAAAATGTATTTGGAAATCGTTGTGTGAGCTTCAGGATGACAGCAGATAATCCTTTAAGGTTTTTGAAATCGTTTAGACAGCCATACATATATATTTAATATAATATGTATGTATATGGAGACACTATAGCGGTACTAAGTTTCTTAGTATCTAGTATATGTAGAGTAAAGGTTTATTTAACGTTTTTATTGATATCTGGGTTTATATACGGAAATGTAAACAACAAGATTTATTTATTATCTATATTAATATTTTTTTCCAACATATGTATTTATATGAGGAAAAAATATACCCACAATCAATTTAGCTAAACGTGTTATTAATTCTTTAACTACATATACCTAAATAATGCATATTTTCGAGAATGGAATTTAAAGATACGACACTCATCTCTATATCTATGAAAATCTGTAATAAATCTATCTCGCTATTTTCGCTCGTAATCATAGTGTCTGATAAGATAACACATATTCATCATTATAATCAAGTAGTATCGTTATCAACGACGTGTGATAGTTAATAATATGAAATAAAACCTCAAAGAATGTGCTCGTTTCAGAATAGGGTTAGCAGTTTCCTAAGTCCCAATGTCCTGATAAATGACAATACAGGTAAAAAGCAATGTTAGTAGCGGCGTAGTAGCGGAAGGTGGAGGCGATTGGCTCATCAATTATTCGCGAACACAATTACCCCATTAGAGTCGAACTACCCCGGCTGTCGGCACTTACGCCGCCGGAAATTGTCATAAACGACTCTAGGGACCGTTTTCTTTACTCTATCGTACCTACTTACACTAGGACGTCAGATACAACATACAGGGTGTAAGAAACACCGTGCCGGATACTGAAATATTGTATTCAGATCATCATTCTGAATTGAAAATCATTGGAATTTTCTGCCAGAAAATTCATCAATATCTTTTTATAACTTTACATTTTTTTGGTTAAAAGTGATATCACAATGAGTAAACAGAACATTTTACCGAAAAATAAAAATATAGATACCGCATACGGCCAAAAACTGCAATGTAAGCAATCAAACAACATTTAAACATTTTATGCAATCAGTCATTCACCGTACCGCACAGAAAGAATACCTATGCTTGTAACGCATACATTGCGTAGCGCCGAATGAAACTAATGACTATAAATCCTTAACCTCGCATTTTTATGATGAACTGACTTTTGTATTGTAAGAAGTATCCACACAAAGAAATTTTTGTAAGTTTTTCGCGTAGCTCAAACTTACACGCTGTGTAACGTCAAAAACTATTGCGGTATCTGTATCTATACTAATATAATCAATAAAGTGTACAAAGTGCGCATTTTGCGGGTGTGTAATCTCTAGAACCATTACACAGGCTTGAAAAGTATTATATTCTACATATGAACATAAACCTGTATGACCACAAAATTTTATACCTGTAAACCAAAAATACTTTTTTTTTAATCTGCGATCGACGAAGTCATAATCAGATGTTTTGGCTAAGGGGGTTGGTTAAGAGGGGCATTTCCGTAAATTCTCTACCTCAGTTTTACAAAATAGTATCTGCCTTCCAGGCTTCTAGCATCTCTGGTTCAACTGTAGTATCTGCCATCTTTTCAGTCTTGTAGTGTACTTGTTGGTGTGAACTAGATCTCCAGCGAGTTGATTTGTGTGTATTTGCAGCCTCTTATTGTATTTGGCACAGTATCTGTTATAACTATATATATATAACCAAAAATATGACGAATATTTCATGGTAATCAATACCATAACTTAAATATTATAGAACGAAAGGTATAACTAAAAAAAATATAGCTGGCAAATAAAAAAAAAACCAAACTCATTGCCATAATTACAATTAGTCATCATATGCCATAATAGCACAGATTACTAAGTAGTTACTACGTAACAGATAAATCACTCCCTACAAAAACGTCCATACCTACCGTTTTAATTACCTACTCTTTACGAGCGCCGACCCCTGCATGCGAAAATGATCTTTAATATTCTTAAAACACGATTATTATTGCCTCGCAATAATAATCGTGTTTTAAGAACATCGTGTTTTAATAATAAGCGCATGGCTGCGTTGCCGTAAGTGAGTTTAGGGTTACCTCTTTTTATGTAATATTAAATATCTATATTTTATCAAAAAAGGCTATGTTAATTAAGTAAAGTTTTATTACACAAAAAATCGGGTGTGTTACCTGACTTAGAAAAGTTTAACACTTAATACCACGTCCCCGTAAGTTTACTAATACGAAACACTTAACAACAAATCGCTTCTCCGAAAAACTTATCGCCGAAGCCAAGCGACCTTGCTTAACCAAACCTCTAACGAGAAACATCAATAAATTATTTAGAAAAGAAACTTAAAGAATTTGTCGTAGCGTGATGTTATATAGCCTATAGCCTTCCTTTATAAATGGATAGTCCATCCAACACAAATTTTAAGAATTTTTCAATTCAGCAGTTCCTAAAATTAGCGCTTCAACCAAACAAACGAACTCTTCACCTTTATAATATTAGTATAGATGTGATGTAGTGATAAATCTAAAGAACAATGTTGCATATGTATATTGTTGATGCTCCTTAATTAAAGCTGAGTACCTAGATCTAAATCTTTTCCCAATCAAACGCGTGGAAATTCACTACACGAGTAGATGCGTCTTTGTCCTTGACGACACTATTGCCAACAAAATCTAAAAACGCTAGCGCGGTGGCGTTTTGCTTTTGGATAAAAAAATAAGGTACCTAGGTACTAAAGATTTTATTTCTTGTAGTTATGGCATTCTTATAAATATAAACTAATAAAGTATCATTTACTTAAAATTATAAAGATAAGGTATTTAGTACTTACCTAAGTATATATTTTTTCCATAAATAGAATCTTAAAACCATTTCAAAATTACATATTTTCTTTACTATTATAAATATTTAATAAGAATGGTAAACCATTATTAATTGTTTTTATTACAGAATTAACTTTTTGTATTCGAAATAAACACTTGATTAATTAAATAAATTGTATAATTCGAATGGTTTACCATTTGAATTAAGTAGGTATTTGTATATTAAAGAAAGAACATAAAATCCTTATCTAAAAAACAACTCGGCACAGAAACAGTGACAGTGAAAACTGTATTAACTCTTATTTATTTGTAACAGAAACCAAAACATCAAAATAGGACAAAATATATTTGAAAAAAAAAACAATTACAGATTTTGTTAAAATTTTCTTTTAGTGGATCAACTCGTACATCCATGTACAGCACATAAACTACCAGAAACCATGTCAATTTGTCTGTATTTAAAGGTATAAAAATACGATTTCGAATTACGTAAAATTCAAAAATAAAAGCGTGAGCGCGCGGTACAGCTGTCGGCAACCCATTGCGCGAGACTGCGTATAAGGGCCGCCAGCGGCCATGCAGCCAGTAGTTGTTTAGCGCATGTAAGTACATCGAGTGGCATAGGCCTGATAATAGTATATACGTAAATCGGAGGCACACTGAATAAAATAAAAAACCGGACAAGTGCGAGTCTGACTCGCTCACCGAGGGTTCCGTTAGCAAGCAAACTTGTATGTAGATAGTACTATCTACATACAAGTTTGCTTACTAACGAAACCCTCGGTAATCAATTCTCGAAGGTGTTTTCCCGTTGTTTTCGAAAAACAAACTTAACTTTGCTGTCGTAAAAATACTCTTCCATACATCGATTTACGACAAAGTCAACATTGCAACCGCAAAATTTAAGTTTGTAATCACAAAAACTATTTGTTATGTGATACAACTACAAATTAACGACTTTCGGATTTTTTTTCTTTACTTGTACTGTCAGACCTTACTTTTTACCAAATTTCATGATTCTAGGTCAAAGGGAAGTACCCTACAGGTTTTGATTTAGCTGCGAAATGTTCAAATTTGGTCAAATAAGGCTTTAATGGCCGTATCTTTTGATTGCCTTGACTTAGAAGCTTGAGTTTTTTACAGTTCCAAGGGACCGCAGACATAAATAATTGGTATTCATTTCAACGTGATGTCTCCAGGATTCCTGAGAAAAAGGAGCTTGACAAATAGACTTTGCTTCCGTTCCTTTTTTTCCTTTTGAGGAACGGAACGCTAAAAACAGGGATACCAACAGACCTCCAGAAGTGGTTCTCCTCAAGTAGATCTTGAGACTATGTGGGCTATCCTGACACATAATTAGCGCTTTGTTTGCAGACTTTTAGCGATTTCCAGGTGGAGCAACTTGCTGGGTGTAAATAGTCACAGTAAACTCTAATGTGCACAGGATTTATCGCAGGAACACAGTAGGTGCAAGGTTATTTTAGATACATTAAGTATTGTCGAAAGTGAGGTTGCTCGCTAGAGCTGTAATTGCGCAGTTCATAATTCTGTTTTTGAATCTCTGGTTAATAAATATTGGTATATGCAGACAAACGCTTTGTTTGTCAAGTAAGTGGTTTTAATACAAGAAACTAAATCATTTCTACCAATCAATGTTTAATTAAATTGTCAACCGGCGGTACTAAATTGTACGCATAACTAGCTTTAACGATAATTACAAAGCTGCAATAACCATATACGGCAACACATACTGGTGATTTATTGGTGGATTACTGGCAGTTAGCGTGCCTAAGACGAGCTCATCAATGGCCAATTCACATACATTGATTACTTGTAACAATATCGTAGTTTTGAGCGAAATTTATCATCCTACTAGTCCTACTAATATTATCCTACTAATATTATAAACGTGAAAGTTTGTGAGGATGTATGGATGTATGGATGTATGGATGTTTGTTACTCTTTCCCGTAAAATTACTGTATGGATTATAATGAAACTTTACAATAATATAGCTTATATATTTATATATAATTTATGAAGATATTGTGTATATTGGCCAAAATATAACGATAAGTGTTAAGTAAGTCGGAAAAAAATCTGACATCTGCGTGCTATTCTGGCGTGCGTAAGAGTTACACGAATATAATGTACGGTGGGATTGTTTCTCCTAAATAGTTCTACAAAAAAGTACGCAATAGTATATATCTATCTTTTATGTGTAAGCCATTATTACCAAAATAGTGAAGCATATATAAAATAAAATTTGATTTTTCATTTCCATTAGCAGTAACAAATAGATTTTTATCAAAATAAATACTTTTATCGCTTCTGATATTCAAAGTAGATAAACTTTGTCTTTTAAAGAACGTAATTTGGTCAAATATTTTAAAAGTTACGACTATAATATAAAACTGCGGGCGAGGGAGGACATCGCTCACCGCCGCCGCCGCGTGGCGTGAGCCACCCGAACGTAGGCAGGGCAGACGCGTGAGGGCAGACGTTGTTGACGGTTGTGTCCGTAATGGGAATTTTCAAAACACTAGCGATTTATTCATCTCTGTATACATCCATTTCTATAATATACTAGCAACCCGCCCCTGCTTCGCACGGGTACAAATTATACACCTAAACCTTCCTCATGAATCACTCTATATATTAGTGAAAACCGCATGAAAATCCGTTCAGTACTTTTTCAGTTTATCGCGAACAGACAGACAGACGTGGCGGGGGATGTATGGATGTTTGTTACATTGTTACATTACTTTCGCGCAAAAACTACTGAACCGATTGCGATGATACTTCGTATGTAGATAGCTGGAGACCTGGATTAACACATATGCTACTTTTTATCCCGATATTCAGATGGCATCTGAGTTACGCGGGTGAAACCGCGGGGCACAGCTAGTAAGTAATAAGAACAATTGCTTGTACTTTAGAAGACCATCAGAAAGGGTCCGAGCGAAGTGACGGTACCCAAATAGGGTCACTCGTGCGTCTGTCTGTACGTCTCTGTCTCTGGCCTATTTACTCTGAATCTACTGGACCTATAAAGTTGAAATTCTGTACACATATCAAACACTGTGACCGACACACATTTGTGCAACGTAAATAAATGAATTTTGAATACGGAAGTCGCTTTTGGGGGCCAAATTAGAAAAATATGCAAACTGAATCGTGTGACATATAACATGAAAGGGCTTATTGTTATTGCATAATTTTATATTTATTAGTTTAAAAGTTTTTAAAAAAACAGGTGAAAACTGTCTTCGAAACTACTGAGTATTAAATTTTGAAAAAGATACAAAAAACAATTTGTTTTAATAATGTAATAGATTACATAAAAACCTATTATAGTCTTAAAATAACATAGTATACGGTCATAACTTGTAAACAAACCTATTAGAGTCATTCCCTTTCGATTTCATAATTTCATATACTTTCATAAACCATTTTCATATACTTCCTGTATAATTATGCATATTGTATTTAGATATTCTTAATACCGTATCAGCTACCGCATATTCTTGTCCGCTGTTACATAAAAAGGTTGTCTGGGAAACATCGGTTTTAGCGATAAGACAGCCCTTTGTACTAACCGCATAACGATAATGTATTATAGGTATTTTCTTTATGATGTGCTGTGTAATTAATGACGAATAGTTTACCAATCTATTTAATAGAAGAAATGATATATTTTATTATGTCTCGAGGTAAGCCAATCCTAGACATTCAGATGTCCCACATCGATAGAATAAACGTCCATCAGCTAAAGCCACATTTCCTTAAAAGGTATTTCGGATCAGTTAAATAAAGACTATCAACTTATTTCATATCGTCGGTATTTCTAAGTTACATATCCCGGTTAGTCATACTCACAAAGTCGTACCAATAGGAATATCACTTACTCAAATCTGACCAATTTGAGGCAGTGATATTACTGTTGGTGCGGAACATGAGTCGCGTGGGCGACTGTTGGGAAACAAATAGCCATGCTCCACGGTGCGGTGTCCCTACAGCACTCGTAATATTAATGACTTCTACATCCGGCCCAGTTCTCGTGGTATTATCGACCCTTAGTGAGCCAACATTTGTTATTTCCTCGACAATAGTTATTAGGATTTCTTCAAACTAAAAGCGACATTAAAATATCGATGGTATAATCAACAACCGTATTGGAGACAGAAGTTTATTTCCTCACTGCTGTTAACTTACTTTGTGTGTGTTTAGTTTTGTTCCGTCATCAGCATAAACTTTCTATAATGCATACATAACCTGCGCGTTACGGGATATACAATAGAGCAATGAGTGCCAGCCTAACCGAAAATATAATGTATGTATAACAGCGGAATTTAGTGACAGCATACGGCGGTCTCCGGCCACTAACCCTCATTTTACGAGCGTGCGAGCACAAAGGTACATTAGCGAAACAACAGGAACTCGCGGCTCGTGAGTACCCGTCTAAGCTGGTGGAGCCCTAGGCCGGCGGATTATGATTTATGACCAAGTAATGCAAATCTATAGTTCGAAAGCCGAGGTTCAGTTTCTATGTCGCCGTCGTGTACGAGCCGGCGCATGCGGCAGGCGGCACGCGGCACGGTGCCTTTTGACGGGTTAATACTACCTCCGCATACCTGCTTATTCGAATCAATTCTCAATGTTAATAAAATAGCCCACACATTCGTCAACACGGACTTATGACTGGATAATTACAAGAATATGCTGTAAAAACAATATGAACATAACGCATGTTCAAGATATTTTGATTTACGATTTGAAATTTAATTGCTCCTCTTGAGATACCTATCTAATGGTCAGACGGCTCTTCGCTAGTGATAGATAAGTACTAAATAAACCAACATAGACGTGATAATACGCAAGTTTACATGTTGTTTACGTGATGAAGATGTTGTGGTTCTTAACGAATAATGGGCGATCTGCCTATCTACAAAACATTTAAAACGATCGATCTCTATCTTCTACTTTATGATTATAAATGGCCTTTGATTAAAATTAGACATAAACAAATGTACTGATAAAAACGAAGCACAAGTCAACTTGAATGGTTTTATGTTTAGAGACTTACCTCTAAGAATAGCAGTAAGCATAGGTATCGACCATACTTCTCATTAGATGCGTTTCATTATTTCAATATTTACTCCTCAATTATTCTAAGCACGGCTAACTCTTGTACAAGCGATCTTTATTTAATTGTATCACAGCCGTATACGTATAAATATAAATAAGCGATGACTTTACTTACCGTAATCGTGTCATAAATGCCGTTCTGTTCCGAGCGTAAGGTAGCGGCCCCGGAAGCCGGTGGCACTGGTGGCGGAGCGGTAAGCGGCGCTGGCAGCGAGCGCGATGCTGTCGGTGAACCAGGCAACGGGTCTCCATTGCGAGTCCAATTGCGATGTATTTGCCAGCTTGTGTCCGAAAACCTTGCTCTGTCCTGTTAAAAATGTACGAGATTTAGAATCGATGTTTCCTAGAATAGTAAAAATCGTCTTAAGGTTTGAATAGGGTTTCTGCGGTATTATTAACGTGTTTTTTGCGTATAGAATACCATTAAATGTTTCACGAACTCTCACTGAAATCATTATTCTAAAGCAGATTCTTTGACAAAAACATACCAAATAAGTACAAGTAGGTACCATTCAACAGTTATACCCAAGTGATAACTGCCGCGAATGGGTTATTGTAAGAAGAGAAATAAGTGTTTAGACACGCTAGACACGCAGATATTGTCACCAGACTTGTAAAGCATTGTCTGCTAACAAAAGGCTTGTAGATCCGGGTTAAAATTTTAAATCATAACTTTTAAATCTATTCAATTTCAAAACGCGAGAGCTTACATTTGAAACGCATTTTTTTACATCTCGTCAACAGAAATATTACCAATAAACTAACCAATAAATATCTACTGCCTCAAATTATTAAAAAAGATTGAAATTAGAGTGTTAACTATCGTTATCCCCATTTCTAAATTACTCTCTCCTACTTCGTAATACCGTATTTGAATTTAATTCACCTATCATATCACACATACTCGTATGTGAAAATTAGCATTTTTTACAGTTTCAAACTCTGGGCAAATTTTGGAGTAATATAAAGATATATCTATCAGTCAAACGGAAACTGTAAACATTTTAAACACCAAACTGCTATTTATGTTATTTTTCATACAGTTGAACTGCAAAAGAATGAAGTCGATTTAAAAAGTTTTTTTAGAGCAATCAGTGCTTGCTCAATTTGGTCATAAATAGTTATGCATTTAGAATAAGTACGAGTATGTATATAATAATGCCCATGTAACAATGAAATGTTGTCTGCAAAGCAATAAAAAATATTTATGTATTTAATTTTTCAGGCAGGGATGCGTACATGCATATTTTATACTTACAAATTTATTTGAGTTCTGAACAAAACTTTTGATAAATCGTCTTCACCACGCTTTAAAAGTTAAGCCTTAATTGACCTTCATTTTCGTCAGCTTGCTTTTTTCAGAATGTATTTATTTACGCTGGTAATAATTATATTGAGTTACGACCGAACACGCATCTCTTAACTCGTTACTGATAATCCTATGCCTTAACTATATATTACTCTATCGATACAGACATTTCCAGTTAAAGCTAAAATAAATAATGTAACAACTTCGATCAAATTGATCGTAGTGTAGGAATATTAAGTGAGCACGTTGGTTGTGATTAAATTGTGGACAAGGGTCGGTATGCAACGCGATTGTTTATGTTATATATGTGCCTACAGATCGGTGTCAGAGTGAATATGGGCAAGTACATATTCTAGACACGTACCAGGCGCCTCAGCTGGACATCTTTGTAATGCAAGCAGCACTCGTACAGGATATTGGCTATAACTAATCTAAAAAGGCAGAAGACCGACCAATACTAGGTAACCTAATGACATACTACTTTCAAGGTGTTGAACTAGTACCATGAATTTTGCTTAAATATTATTTATATTCAGCCACCTTTAAAACATAATAGTCACCTCCAAAGGTTGATAATTATATATAGAAATACATACATATAATTATGACGTGACGGTACACGCGTTGACTTAATGCTACGGTTTCAGAAAGATTGATTTATATAGCAATAAGTGGAAGATGCAGTGAGGTCCCTTAATTGGGCTAAAATTGAATAATTATTGGTTCATAACTTTTGGGAGGCGTCGCTTCGTGTTACAAACGAAAATAGTTTCTTGAAATATTGATAAATTGCCGCTAGATACGTATATTATAAATTTACGATGTTAATTACAAATATCATAATATATGTATTGCTTGTATTTATAATTTTTTACTATCTACATACTTCTTACTATCTACATGCATGTATGTGCGAATTTTCCGAGTTTGTATGATCGAAGAGCTTAAATACAGGAAGGAACCATTACACCTAATTGTAAACATTATTTCACTATTTGAGAGATTCATCATTCTTGATGGATATAAGCTATACTATTATACAGTAGTCATTTCCTCCCATTCACCCTGGTTTATGGTCGCAGCTCATCTTCTAAGGGCCGTAGTATGATGTTACTATAGCCTATAACCTTCCTGAATTAATACTCTAGTAATATCAGACTAGTAGTTTCAGAGGTAAATTCAATTCAACAAACAAACAATCAAACAAAAACAACTCTTCAGCTTTATTATATTAGTATAGATAATTACAACCCCGAAGTAAGCAGAGACGGGCTGTTAATATTCTGCATTTAATTGTATCTGTGATTTAATCTTTTAGATTGAGCACAGTTTAATGTTATTATTAAAATGGTAATCTAGTTCCTTATAGATATAATTATGTCATCATCAACGGCTCCACATCCTTAACTTAGCTATTCAGCTAAAACCACTTCAACACCTCCAACAACACAAAGAAAAGCAAATGCTAGATAACTTTGTGCATAAAAAAAAAATACTTTTTGTGCAATCGCCACTGCCAAGTTCATTAATACATATTATATAAGTATATTAAAAACCCCTGCAGCAGTTATTCCCTTCTTGATTTATTACAAAAATCCCCAATATTATAATAGTAATACTACTGTATTACTTTCTCTTAGTATAAAATAAAATGCAGTTTAAAGCACTACAAAAGATTCAAGTAAGTAAAAATAAAATAAACAGAAAAAAAATGTTGAATGCTTGACAATAGGTGTGAAGAAAAATATCGTATGTTATTTTAAGATGAATCCTTAAGAGAGAGAGAGAGAGAGAGAGAGCGAGAGAGAGAGAGAGAGGAAACACACGCCTAACATAGTGTTGTTATCTTTTTTGTGGAAACCCCCACGGGTGATCACCTCCACCAGTTACTGTTGTTATTCTGGGTCGCTCGCTAAAGCTCCAGGAACGATAGACATCATATACAAGAAAAGGGTTGGCAACGCGCAAAAACAATATTATCAATGTTAGCTGTGTGGGCAGTCTAGATTGCATAAAAGTTACGATTGTTTTTTTTTTCCGTTTACTCGGTTTGTTTTCCTTCATTAAATTTATATTAACACTAGCTACTGGCCACGCGTTGCTGTGGCAAAATAATCACTACAAATGATAAAATAGAGTCCCATGCCGCGTGTGTCTTTTTGTATGTTCGCGATAAACTGAAAAACTACTGAACGGATTTTCATGCGGTTTTCACAAATAGACAGAGTGATTCATGAGGAAGGTGTAGGTGTATAATTTGTACTCGTGCAAAGCCGGGCGGGTTCCTAGTTTGCAATAAAAAAATATTGTGACTATAAATTAAGATAAAACTTTCCTATTCTTAAGTTGGACGACACTGCACACAGTGTCCATTTTTAAACAATATGACTTACAACTTTAAAAGATACGTGAAAACGGCTTAATGAAATTACACACAATATGGCACAGTTCTTATATGTAGACCTATAAAAGACATGCACAGGTATACATTAATAGATATTTGAAGTTTTAGCTAAAACCTATTCAACTAAAATTACAATAATATTAAATAAAATAAAATTGCCGACACAGGTCACACAGGTGACATTTGACACACCACTGCGACGCACTCGCCAAACTACAATGTTGCACGTACCCCGCCATGCTACTAACTATGCCCAAAATAGTGTCCTTACACGCATTGCTCGAACCCGTAACAAAACTTTGAGTGAATTTAATATATTTTCTTGTTCTATAGAAACCTTCAAATTAAAATAGTAAGTGCTTTGAAAAACAAGCAACTCGATGTGTTGTCGTAATTTAGTCAATTGCGAAACGGGCAGCGATGTCACTGATATAATTGCTAAAAAACCAACAAGATAAAGTACATAGCTGACCGCTAATATTATATATTGGACTGTGAAACGTTTTGACAAGTTTAAATATTCACCTTTTTTTATTTCAGTTTCTTTAAAATTGAACTTTTTATTTGGTCCGTTAATTTAGTGAATTATTCCTTCAGTGCTATATTCCTTTAATATTTTAATCTTTTTGTATTATTTACCTGTATTGTTGTTGGTTTCTTAACAAAAAAAAATACTGAAAAATATAAAACAATTTTAGAACCAAAGTGGCGATTATGCGAACGATTTCAATATTTTATGTTTAAAGTTGTGAAAAGAGTCATGAAAAATGTCCAAAATATTATATCTGTAGAGAATGCCATGTAATCAGTGTTTACAGAATGAATCTAACTAGTGCGTCACATATCTAACTAATTAAGTGCACTTGTTCACCTCGTATCTGTGAACGCGCTGCAGTCGACATAGATGATACAAAAATAACCACCCGTTAGATTTTTGAAACAGCGCAGTTTTGTAAGATGCTACAAACAATGTGTTAACTATAGGAAGATGCTATAAACAATCTTATTTCAAAATCTGTGCTCCACATTGTGTGAAAATAGCACAACGGATTAACGTGCAGGTAGATAAGATAATAAACATCCCACGTGGGTCTATGTAGTTGTATGCAGCGATACGCGATATGGGCACGATGTGTATGTTGCGTGGGTGCATGCACTTAACATTTCGTTACTTTCGACACGTACCGGCTAGATAAGCCAACTGGAGGAATTAATAAAGTTATCCACGCCTCCAGTTAACTTCTCATTCAATCTTTATTTCAATTAAGTACACGTTTCACGCTTCACCATTATATTTAGTAACTACATTTATAAAACCGTGTGTTTGTTAACTAATTTACACTTAATCTGTATTATGTATTAATTATATAAAGAGTATAAAATATAACAGAATAAGCAAGAGAACTAAGTTTATAACTACAACAGCCAACTGCCTAGAAATTATATAAAAGCTATCCTTTTAAAACTATCATTTCTTCTGGCGTATTCCAGTATTGTCAGTTGTTCCATCGTGGGTGGCTTTTTCATCTAAGTAGCTTTGATAAGCTACTTTAAAAGATAATAATCGAGTTATTTATAGTCTAGTCACCAATAATACCTTACATTTCATTTATCTTTATGTTCACGTAACACAGTTCTTCCGTCGCGACTTAGCCGGTTCTAAGACTTTAGTTTAATGCCATGATTATGCATATCCTAAGTCTCGATATTTTCACTTTTTCTTATTTGCTATATTCAGATGTATATCCAGCATCATGTATATATAATCCAGCATCGATAGAAGAACGGATAGACTTGCATTTGCATACAAGTGTTATACTAGTGTCATTGAGTTATCGCTTCTTAATATTCGCTATCTAAGTATATTACCGTTATGGTTATCATTGTTATTATTTATAACAATTATAACGTCACAATGATAGAGTTTCGATAATACGTTAAACTATTGAACAATAAGGAAATTGCTCAATGCTTTAATATTACTACTAGAATAGAACCGATATTACTGCATTCATTTTATTATTTATGGGTATAAGTGCCTACATTACTGTTTATAGAAGAAACTATTCATGAAATTGTGTTTGCTGTTCTAAGTATTGGTATGCGCGGAGATGTTTACTTGTCTTTTTCCTTAGGAGAAATCGAAAGTAGTGTAACGTGGGTATAGGTAGTTAAAAACTTAAGTTACTTGGTTGCAACCCACGCTGTGAGTAGCTACATAAAAGGAAGGTTGCAGTATTGAGTGTAATAAAGAATATATTCTATTTGAATATAGATTAGAATTTGAACTTAGAATACCCTGAAAGAGATAGCTTGTTGAATAAGACGAGATAAAGTTGTTCGAAAACGCTATAGTTTTGTTGTTAAACTCTCTGGCTTTAGGTTAGAGGGAAATGCGAATATCAATAGCTTAAAATAATGCGTAGAATATTACAAGTTTATTCCGGATAATGTTACAAACAACGCCGATCATTTATCACGTCTACAGCCCTAAAGCTATTTCTAGGACAAAATACCTTTAAGCTGAGTTAGTCACGATCATATTCAAAAGCGAATACTAAGACTTATAACCACTAACTATTTATATTGATACACACATTGCAAAACAATAACTTAGCAGTAGCATCTTCTTGATGTATGAGATCGATGTTAATCGTGTGGCTCTTATATATCTTATCTTATATCTTATAGATCGATGATTTATTTAGAGGCTTTACTTAATAATAATGAGACCATATAAATCATAGTTTGAAGTACTTATGGTATTCTCTTAATAAGTACCATAGCGTACCTACTAGTAACATTTAATTAGTAAGTAGGTACACATACCAATGTTTTAATCACAACACGGCATTTAGACGAGCATATTAAGAGATAAATATTAAATGTGTGCTTGCCAACATACAGTCTGTTCAGTACTCACTATGCAGCACAACATTGACTTTAGCTGTCACGTGGAATTAGTACACAGGTCATTAGTTAGAAGATAAGATTCCTAATTTATTTACTCATTTGAAAACCGAATACTTGTATCGTTGTTACAAGGGCATTGAATGCGACATATTGTATGGCATAAAATCACAGACTACGGGACGTAAGCCTGTGCCCTACGACTTAATACCACTGAGAGGATTAACTATTTCTTGTTTGTCTTATTTAAGTTTCTGTAAGGATAGAGAAAAACCGCTTATTCTTGCATGCAAGCGTGTTATCTTAGATTGTACCTAACTACCTACAGACATATTTATACAAAATAAATGTCTTGTCTTGTTTTATGTAATACCTCGAAGTTAGCTAGGGCTATATCAAGTTGCTTACTGTCCGGTTAACCGTAATTTTTCACACTGACAATAGGTATGTTTATGCGTAACTTAAACAAATACCAATAAAACAGTAAATTTATTTTTAAATAGCTTCATAACCAAATGTTTTTGCTCTTAAAAGAAACAATGGTATAACGAGATTTTTCTGCCTTTGTTCCACATTCAATTTTCATTATTTCTTTTATATTATATCCCTGTACAATCGGAATACTTATAAACAGTCACCCTTACAGACAACCTTAACATGAATAAATAAACTAGGATTTAAGGAAGTACAGCAGAGAACATTGCTACTCAAATTACAGGGCTCTCCGGGGCTCGGAGGTCAAGTGTTTGACGCTATCGTGAGGAGTTGAGGGTTCGATTCCGATGGAGAACTCGCTAAATGTAATAATGTATGAATATATTTAATAATATATACTTTAGTACGCCTATCTCTGCTCTAGAAAGTATAGGTTGCGTAGTGAAATATGTCCAAGATTTCTGCTCATAACTTAAAATTAGAATAAAAATACTGAATTTGGTATGCGGCACTGTTTTCAGTTTATTGTATTGTATATATTCAGACAAAATAACGGAAAAATCTGATAAAATCTCTAAAGGAGTAAGAAACTTGCTATAAGTGTACAGGTAACAACAACAGTAGGTCGTGTGGATTCAGTATCAAACTCCAAAACCCTTCTGATTTATGGCTACGGGTTCGGATAACGGATTCGGAAACAAAATGGAATTACATATTAATTATTATTTACTAACAGGATACCTAAACTCATGTAATAAATAAATAGGGATTGCCATTCTTTACTAAACACATCAGTTAAGATCAGCTCGACAATTAAGGCATTTTTGCTGTTTTAAAATGTCTACAACAGGTTGCTCTAAAAAGTTGTTTTGTTTATGAGATAAATTGTTTAAAAAAAATATTTAAAAAAAAAACAGTTTTTATTTAAATGCACCAAAAGGAAGATAATTTGCGTTTAATTCTCTTTTATTAATCAAAACCATCATTTTGTTACAATATACAATGTTATATGATATAATACTAAGCTTGTTGCGAGTAATCTTGACACAAATAATTCTAAATAGATGCCTACGTTTGTATTTTTAATAAATTTAAGTCAGAAGCATCTCGCGAAAAGCTTCCGATACCCTTTCTTATAATCGTTACCTACATCCTTATAGAAGACAATACTAGGAGCAGCTCCTGTGTCGCGAAGGACTTTAGAAACGTTCAAACAACGGATACGAAGAACACCTAGACTCGGTACAACTATTTGTGGATCACATAAATGTTGGTATCGTACGGGCATCCTAATACTCTCCGCAGCGTAGCTGCAAGGCGACTTAAACCATTGTCCCATCCGTGCAGTCATCACTATTCATCATAATTGAATACGTATAAAAATTTCTTGCTTGCGCTGTTGACCGCTGAGGAGTTCCCCCGTCCAGCCAATCCTGGGTGGAGTAGCCAGGTCATGGTGAACTTTAGAAAAATTCGTTTCGTGTCTGTACGTTGAGGATTTCCCTCGGCTTCAGACAAACCTGTGCGCAGCAGGTAGGTTATAGTGTAAACTTTAGAACAGAAAAATGTCTGGAATCAATCCTAGGTGCACAATCAGATCATGCTTATCATAAAAATATATTGTAATCGGAACTGATCTGATATATAAAATTTCAACTCATTTCAAAGTATGAGGTTTTAATTCAGCTTCCACGATTTGACCCAAACTAACAAACTTACAGTTTTACTAAATATATTAGGATCGACAAGATTTAACTTATTAGCAAGAAGTAAACATTGGAAATGATTATGTGACCACGATATCAATTCGAATGGCAGGCCAAGGACAAATGGTACGGGCACATTAGCAATGAGATTACGTGCGCTGATTGCACCGTTCCACAAACATTGCACCTTTCACGGTCCCCCTAGTGCTAGTTTCTTTTATCCATTATGCCATCTTCGACCTTTAGACAATGCCCATTAGCACAATGCACTCGTGTGCAACAGACACTAATCTCGTCGCTAGAATAAGTGTTCGTACGACTTGTTTTATTAACGTTTGGCATTGACGCGGATTTAAACATCTGTATAAATAGACTCCAGTAGGTATGAAGGCATCATACTCGTGACATCATTAAAATACTTCTATTAGGTAAAGTATTAGCATTACAAAGATCTTAGATAACAACGGCCACCGAACACGGCATAAATTCAGTCAACTTAAAAAAAAATAAGTGGTTTGGTTTTTTATTTTCTGTTGTTGATTGTGCATAGAGCTACTTAACTACGCAAAATGCTTTGCATAAAATATTATTATGGTCATAGAGGAAACCTTAAGAAATTCATTCATATAGAACCTTTTGAGTTATATGTTTTAATGGCGACTTAATGGCCCGTGAATTGTGATGCTATGCGTTCTTACCTCGACCAAAGGTGAGCAATTTTCGCACAAGTTGATTAAGGTTTTTTATTGTGTTAAAGGTGGCCTTTGGTCTGCGGTTATAGCCGACCAAAAATAGTGTTTTTTTTCTTAAATCACCATACATGTGGTAAGATTTTGTTACACTTATAAAAGTGCAGATCGGATGCTAAAAGCCATATATTTCGATTCGCAGAATTGAATCGTAAGTGGCTAAACTCGGTGAGCAGTGTGTACACGTCGCCGCGGCCCCCGACTGATAAGATAACCTTGCCTTTCAATTTGCTTTGCTAAATCGTATACCAACTCCTAGTTGAGAAAACATACATTTTAAACGCTTATCGATCTATCTTTGGTTTTGGACTCGAGAATTCTTGTTTTGCTCCTACCTTTCGGTCCACTATTGTTATTGATAAAGAATTAGAGCTATTCTAATGACGTTGGGACATTTACCTATTAGAAAATTTGAAATTTACAGATATCATTAACATCACTTATTTATAGCAAACGGAGCCAAGGAGGTTATAGTATCTGATATAAATTTATGTAACTATAACTCTGGTCTTTTATAGAGCAATATCTGCAGTGTGTTAAGACATGAGACATGGGTCTATTAAGTACCTCGTTCTCAAAGGGATCGTCTGCGCGCGGAACTTGTTTCCGTTTATCTGCGCTGAATGACAGCCTCCTCTTGAATAGCTTCATCTTAGACTCAGTGAGGGTAGAAGTTGGCGCGTCGTCTTGTCCAGATAACGATATCACTTTTCTATTCAGACTGGTACTAACTCATTGCTTGTAAGCTATGTGAAAACAATCTTAAGAGAACACCGTGATGATACGTAGATTTTTAAACTAATTCTCTTTGAGTAACTAAAGAAAATAGACATCACTGAAACACTTGAGCAAGTTAGACGTGATTTTAGTGCAAAATGACGCAAACTGCATATTTTCGCGCCATGTATAAGGCTACTAATAGGCGATGTATCCGCATCAATAGCGCATGTCCGTGGGTGGAAGCGGTGTGCGGCCGGCCCGCGCTCGCGTCGCGCACTGTCCGCGGGCTGCGGAGCATCGTCACGTCGCGCACGCTGAATGCCGCAACCACAACACGTCACCTTCACACCACGAGACGCATGAACCCGCCCCCTGAATATTCTGAATATCACACCTATTAGATCTCTAATAAAACCAGACCTCGTCATAATCACCCATTCTTATTTCCCAACATGCGACCCATAACTCTTAGGCATAGATATGATAATTATCAGCGGGGTATGTAGATAACATTTTATCAGAAAATTACCTACAAAGGTTTGTAAACGCAGAGCGATGTTATTATACACTTCTGAACTACTTTTATTTTAGTTTTATCGTTGTAGTAATGGATTGTGCATGAAATGAAACTGCATCCGTTGTTACTATAAACAATGTCTAAAATAGTGACTGTTAAGCTCGTTCTGTTTGACACATGTCAATTACATGGAACCCGCACATCATATGGTACAGTCAGGTCCAAAGATATCACACAGAGTACTAATATTCCAAAATCATATAGACCATCGTAGACTTTGGTCTATGGTCCGAATTTTCATTTTTTTGTCTTATTTTCTTTTTTTTAAGTACTAGTATATTAAGTGACTAATATCTATCTTCGAATAGTTGGTGACATAAGTTGTAATGGTCAATTTTAGTTGCTTAAAACAGATGATTCAATAATGGATATGGACAAGAGGAAGATAATGCCTAACGTCTATGTTGAGAAATTCGGGTGGCTGTTGGTGCAAGTACCTACACTTAAAATAGTGATAATGATGCAACGATATGGTTAAGAACAAAGCAATTAGGTAGGATACATAGTCCGGACAACCAACGACCACGGAAACTGGAGGTTGGGACGTCCTCCAAGTAGACCCAGTATACAGATTTGTTCAAATTGAGGTGACCGCTTACAACAAGATTCGACGGATTTTAAAATCATTGCCATTTTTTTAAAGATAAGTATTAAGGTTCTATTAAAGAAAAGAATAACCCAATCTAACTAAAGAAAACAGCAGATGATATCATTACAGAAATTCAAATTTTACGTACATAATGCCACAGTAACAGTTAACGAATAATTAATTCGATATTCTGTGTATTGGATGCCTATAAACTTAATTAAAAAACGCTTAGAAATAATTAAAAAGTAGCTTGACTAGCTTGTTCTGATAAGATATGTGTTGCAGGTGGACATCGTTATATGCCTAGAGCTCATTTTATTTCTAAGTTTCAATGTTATCTAGCCAATCCAAAAGTACATTATCTTGAGCTAGATGGGACTATCCAAACTTTAGTAGTTATTGTATGGTAATACAGTATCTATACTAATATTTTAAAGTTGAAGAGTTGGTTTGTTTGTTTGTTTCTTTGAACGCGCTAATCTCAGGAAACTGGAAAAAGTTTAAAAATTATTTTAGTGTTGGATAGCGCATTTATCGAGGAAGGCTATATAACATCACGCTACAACCATTTAATACACAAATATTTTTATTTGTGTATTAAATGGTTGTAGCAACTTGAATAGTCATAAAGTTGAAGCTTTTATTTAGGTATACAAATATGGAGCTAATTGACACTTGGAAATGCTGCAAATATTTCATTATCAAACGGCAAATATACTTAATTGATTTCAAGAGTCGGGTCTCGGAGCTCGGACATTTATTTCACTTATATTTTAACAGCGCGGAGGCCGATAAAACGATTTCAAATTGCTTGCTCTGTGTACAATTATTTTATATTAAAATATTGAGAGCGCAAGACAAATACCTATAGTAACGTGAATAGAACACGAGTCGTTAAAGAGAAAATCATTCAATTTGTTAATAGATTATTATATAATATACTTCCATACAAAGAATCTCAATAAATAATTACGTAAATTAGCGCTTTATTAAATAAAAATTACGTAATTAAAAAAATGTTTTTATAAACTTACTTTTTCATTATGTAAACTTTTAGTTTCATATTACCACAGCAGTCTTTACAATACCTAAAGGGAGCTAACTCGAAAATTTAAATGTTTGAGTTATGCACACCATCGAATTCCTTATCTCAATACCTACCAACCAATAAAACACATTTTAAAATATCACACTACTCGACCCTAGACGCTAAATTCACCAAATAATAAAACTTATGTATAATAAAATATACATAATTATGTAAGAAACAGCCTTAAAACCACTGATATAAACTATGAAAATCACTAACTAACAGTTACTGGCAAGTTGTTCGTACCTCTGTTCGCACTCAAGTCCTCGTTCTCCACTTATTCCTACCCTTTTTTAACCACTATTCATTAATATTTATCTATCAACCAATAGCATTGCGTTACCGGTATAACCAGTCAAAATAATGTCTATTAACTTATTTTTATTAAATAGTGAACTGTGTTATCATTTATCATCTATTATAGTTAGTCCCTATTTTTAATAAAATAAATAATACTTTTTGATGTGGCGACATATACATTGTTAAGCAGTAGGGAAATAACTACAAAAATTCAATTTTCAGCCCCAAAACATATTTAAAACACAAGATTCCTATTATATCTTTCTTCTAGCTGCATAGCATAAATCTATACAGAACAGTAGGTAATTAGTTATTCGCCTTTTCTAAAAAAAAGTGCTTTTTGAGTTAACACCTGTTTAGATCTAGGTGTGGGATATATCTACCTACCTAAGATTTGTAAGAAATATTACATACACGATAAGAAAGTATAATAGTTTAATAGTAAAAATAATTACAGTTAAAAAAAGCAATTTAAAAGCAAGGACCTAACAAACAACAAATACGAACTAAAAAGTAGGAGAACAAAAAATAATTAAAAAAAAAACGTGGGGTGCTCTTTACCGTATTTTATAATAACTCTACCTACATTTTTAAGTAGCTACCAATGAACTATTTGTAACATTTGATGTCAAACACCAAAGTTAATCGATCACCGAAGGTTGTGAAAACTTCTTTGAAAGATAGATAGATATATGGAAGATATAGGTCAAGGTTAATATTCATCACAACGCGAATGATAACCGAGTCGAGAGTTGTTAAAATAAAGACAATATTTTGTTCAAAACAATAGTAGACATTGGATACTATTCTAACAGGGCTTGCTTTCCTAGAACAATTAAAATTCCACGTCGTAAATTACGTTTTCACTTAAGACCGCAAGTTGTAATCCTTGAAAAATGTGACTTTAATGACCGCTAGTGTTTGGACAAACATCAAACCGGAAGAGGAATGTAGTGTTCGTAATGTAGCGCTAGTGTGAACCTGTTAATGTTTGATTTGTCGTTAGAGCTTTCTAAATCCTTGCTCTGAACTTCTCACGCGGTTGAGAAATAACGTCCATTGAAACTTGAAATATATTGAGCTTCAAAATGAACTACATGCTTAAAAGCGTGGCTTGTTGTTATGAATTCTATCCCCACAAAAGATAATTTTATTGTGTAATTCACAGGTAGTTGTTCCGATTCTACAGTGCGTCCGTTAATTATAAGTTTGTAAAATGTGTGAGGGAAGCTGTATTCTTCAAAAATTGGTTCTAAACGAATTGAATTATTTCGTTAGATAACAGTTCATATATCCGGAACCAATGAGCCTAATTCATTTAACCTAAAGAAATTTATAAATTACAGACATAAATAGTAAGACAAACTTAACAACTTTCCTAACATCAATTAATGTAACGGTCAAGTCTCAAACTGCAAATGTAAGTATGTACTTAATCGAAAAAAGTATGAAATAGAACTTTGATTTACTTGAGTAACAAAATATTTATTAATCTGGAGCTGTTATTAAAAATTAATAACAGCTCCAGATTAATAAAATGAAACCATGACAAGTATTTGATAATATTACGAAATTGTACTGTTCTTTTGGAAAAATTACTGGACAGATAAACGGGCAACGAGTAGTTCACATTTTTTCTTGCTAGGTTCAACAATGATAAAAAACTAAAAATATCACGAATACCTAATTGGGTAAAGTACAAATTTTCACCCATCCACTTAGAGCAGCGCATGCTCCTTACTCCGAAAATTTGCCAAATGGCGTGAAAACAGAACGGCGTGAGCCACGTTTTGACCCGACTCGTGCCACTTTCTTATTCACATCCCATAATCATAATGGGAAGTAATATCAGCAATTTACAGTAACAAAGAGGCCCTTATATCAACCATATCTCGCAGGTCATATTCATCGAGATGTTCGAGAGATGCATACGGAAAAGTTAACGATCGAAGCCTTTGATGATACATCCAAAAGTAATTGTAGTGAATTCATTTAGTACCTACATCATTCATAGCAATTATGCTCCGCCACATGGCATACACGGGTCCATTTGCCGATATTAATCGATGCCATCTTAATATTACAGGTACGGTTGTAAAATTTCAGTAGGTACTGATAAGATGGTTCTCTGATATACACGTTGTTATAATAGCAATAATCAAGTTCAAAATATTTGGTGTTGAAAGTAGACTCCGATTTTATGAGTAATTTTTAATTTCACTGGCCTAATTATAGTGTTACAAGGATTTTATGGACATTGGGAGGGGACGCAAGTGTTTCTTTATGGTTGACAGTTACTAAAAAAAATTTACTTTCATGCAAATAAGTCATGCATAAAGTCATACCTATTTTTAATATTTTTTTGATTTCGTATTATTTTAACCCCCAACAAAAAAGGAGGGATGTTATAAGTTTAACGTATGTATTTCTGTGTCTGTGTATCTGTCTACGGCATAATAGCTCCTAAATGGATGAACTAATTTTGATTTATTTTTTTTGTTTGAAAGATGACTTGATCGGGAGTGTTCTTAGCTTTAATTCAAGCTAATCTGTTCAGCCGTTCGAAAATCTACTCTTAGCTCTTTTCTAATCGTTCTAGGGATTTCAGTGTCGGGGGTAGGGTACATTTTTAATTTATGCTTTTACTACACAGATTTAGGGCCTTCAAAGAAGTGACTATATTATAGTAATAAAAAAATTATAATCATAAAAGAATTTCAGGAAAGTGATACCCTGATTGTGTACTTTAGGGAGGACAAGTGGTGTAAAAAGCTTGGGAAAAAAGACGGAAAAGCCATGTATGTACCTGATTAAACTCTACAACATGGGTAGCTAATGATACTGTAGCCACATGAAAAAAGATTCTTGCCAAATCCTTTGAGACATTTATTTTTAAACCAGTTACGTGGATGTCCTGTAGCACATTAAATAAAAATTCTTACAGGGCACATTTCTCGATAAAGAGGAAACATAATAATAATGAAAATTGGTCGCATAGACACGTGACATACTAGTGTGAAATCTGTATTCGGATAACGATACGGTGTTTCTGAACTCGGGTTAATCAAACATTTGTTTTAATGTACATCGATGTATATGTCCTAATAAATTATTTGAGTTTAAAACTTACTGAGTTTTGTACTTGCGCCAATATCTGCGCCGTATTGGCGGAGTCGGTGAGCTCAACGGCTCCGGATACCTGAAACAAACATTTCTCGTGCTACATTAAGTGGGTCAATTGTTCCCGAGGGAGGACATACAGACTCCGCGCGGACCACCGACAATTTCGTTGTTTCATTTGATAGTATTTTTAACGTTCAAATTGGGAATTTCAAAAATAATCAGTTCAAAAAGCGAGATTTTGACATGTAATATTTTGTCTAGTAGATAGATGTTTATAAATTAAAGGCAACAGTTTGAAGAGGCATGGCAGTGTGTGTTTGTTCAATACCTATTTACTGATAAAATATACATTCTAATGCTCGTTTAGGCAATAGAAAAACTGTCCACCTACGCGCCGCCGGTCAGAGCGCATCGACCTTGTGCTAGTACGTATTCGCGACTTCGATTCACCTTGCCAAATTATTACTACACAGTGTAACATACGACCCGTTTTAATTGTGCATAAGAATAATTTGTAATCTGTAAATATAAAAATACATCCCTATTTCCTTTGGTCACGGCATCACGCGTGAACGGCTGGACCGATTTCGCTAATTCTTAGTGTTTGTTATTGTCAGGAGAAGGTTCTTATGAAATAAAAAGTTAAGAAAGTGGCGCAGAAAATAGGAAAATTTAAGAAAACTTAACGACCATATTAACTTTTCAAACACATATAACCTTAGCGCTTAGCGCTTTGGACATACATAACTGTCAGTTGTTGGACAGTTGGCACGGTTGTTCAATATTCATAGTTAAGACAGGACAACGTCTGTCGGGTCAGCTAGTCGATAATAAATATCGAGAAAAGTTATTGCCAAAAAATAGATTTTCCAATTTTGAATTCGGGATCCGTTTATTCTATAAAACTTACTATGTACTACTTTTGTATGTTACTTGCTAGGTATATGGTATTTTTTATATTGTAACGAAAAGGTCGTCCAACAAAATTATACCTACATAATATATTATATTATGTATAATCATGATCAAGGAGAATATAGCCAGTAAATGCAAGGTCAATTGTGTTATTTATTACTCAGACGTGTCCTTAGAAAATTCTTTTAATTTATGATAATACATTTTAAGCCGTATAAAGTTAAAGTTAATAAGAAACTTTTAATTATGAATATTACAGTTACGAATATTACAGTGGCCCGACCGGAGTGTTACCACAGCCTCACCGAAAACTGGCAGTGAAACAATACTTTGTTGTATTTCGCCGCGCGAGTGAGGTTACCGGAGACCCTAACCCTTCCCTCTCCCCCTCTTCCCCCTTCTTCCGCACTCCCCATCTTCCCCTACTCCCATCTTAAAGGCCAGCAACGCACTTGTGACTCTTGAGTTTCAGGTGCCCATAGGCGGCGGTAGTCACTTACCATCAGGTGACCATTTGTATCCCATAAAAAAAAATATTTTTAACAGTTCCAAACAATAAAAGCCAGATAACAGTAAAAAAAAAAAATTATGTAACAGTCACATAATTAGAATTATATGTATATTACATTTTATATAATATTTATATTAACTATTTGTTTTTTATTATTTAACCAAACATTAAAAGTAAAATATTTTTAAAAATCTGCCCCCCAGTAGCCCCCTTTAGGGGAATATCCCCCATTCACGAACTTAACCTTCAAGTTTGAAAGCAATCGGTGCATAATTGCGCCCTCTATCGTGGCGGTAATATTGAGGTACATACATGTATACATATATATATATATAAACTTTTAACTGGCGGTTGTTTTGTGGTCTAGGGATCGTAACTAAAACTCGACAACTGGTACAAAACCAATAGGTAGACTTTTCTTCGAAATCTACCTAAAAAGTATGACATCACAACAAGTTTCTACAGAATGTACCGCTTTGACGTTAAGAGAAACCGATTTGATTTGGCATTCAACTATCGTATATTCTATGTAGAGATAATCTCTGCGTGTATTTAAAAAAAAAATGCATTCTGTGTGTACTCTCTGTGTCTCGATTTAGAATATCTCGTTAGACGCCATAGGTACTTATTCAAGTGGAAAATATATTAATGTCTTTAGCTCCCTGAAGACAAAAAGATGTTAAATATAAATAGACAAAACAATGACTCGTTTGTCTGCAACAATGCCTAATCTGCAAGTGAAAATGTTACCTATTCGTAAATCCGAAACTATTGAAAGGTAACAACGGTAGTAAATTCAAAGTGAAAGCGGTAAATAGTTCATAAATGGATGTAAAAGTTGGTTTACTAGTTTTCACATACAACTGCTGCGAATAAAAACGCCCCGAGGGAATAATTTGTGATTATTGTCTGGTATCGAACGATATCTCCTCATTTGTCACGGGAGTGCGTTTCATGCTCAATGGAATACATTGTAACAGACGTCGAATCTATCCAACCGCATTTAACACTTAAAATATATTTTAGAACCGATTCAATGCAGTCTCTGACGCAACAAATTGATTGACCACACACTTGATAATATTGTTTTCATGTTTTTAAATAAGTTTGGAAAAAGGGTAAGAAGAGAGATGATAAAGTTTTTCTTTCGAAAATTTCTTTTTTTTTAATATTATAATATTATAAATTATGATAATTTCAAAAGTAGTGATTTACCTTTGGTAAATTCAACTAAGGGATCTCATGACTATTATGATCCATTAAAGTATTCATAGATAATTCGGTTCACTTTGTTGTTGTAGCTACGGTCCTTGAAACTGTTAAACGAATCTACTGTAGACACTAGACAGTAGAGATAACATGTGCGATAAGAAAATTTGTGTGTAAACACTTAAAAATGTTTGAGACAATAAATATTATTATTATTGCCTCGCTTTCGAAGAAGCAGCAGGAAAAGCCACGGCTTATTATAACTACAATTCTGTAGTAGAACGAAAATAGTTTACATAATACGCCTTATGTTTTATTACCATTTTGGTTGCTACATCTTGAAAATTTGTTTTCCATATTACATGTCAAACTAATTCATTGCAGAAAACTTACTAGAAATCTATGTAATATCTTATAAAATCAGTTTACAGCTTTGACAAAACCTGTAACACTGTTAAAGATAAACATAATTCACAATCACTGTTTAAGCAACATAGGAAAAGAGTGAGTTATAATAATTTCAGTAGCTAATTGTTTTCTGGGAAAACGTATCAGTGTTTAAGGCTCGGAAGCTAATGACGTAATGATGGATGGCATGGTGAAAACAACATGTAACACTTAATAATTCATAAAGTCGGCTGAGAAATCAACGCAAAATTACAAAGATGCCAAGTTGACAACACAATCTACGAACTTATCAACATGTGAGGTACCGCCGCCGCCGATGCAATTATAAAGCTCATCTTCGAAAGTGTTAACATGTTCTTCGTCCACTTTTACTCTTTCGCTGTAATTTTTAAACGTCACCATTTAAATACACTCTCTTGTCGCAACAACTGTAGGAACATTACATATACCTACATTGTTATTGTACAAATCAATGTTGTTAACTTTCTTATAGACGAGGACCAAATCTCAAAAGACGAATTGAGAATTATATCAAAATACGAAATACTAATTTTGAAGCACAAATTGTGACTCCATACAAAACTTCAGATACCAAATATACACATATATTATGTTTAATAATTCATGTAAACTGTGACTCCATAGAACAAGGTATAAAAATTTACAACGTACTTCTCAAAGATAAAGATCGCACGTGAGATCGTAAACATTTGGCATTTTGTTTATTTCCCCAAGGAGTACTAATTCACGTTAATGCTTAGCATTTCGAGCATACTTTGCAAATAAAAAATGCTTTGCTGGTTAATACTAGGCACTGTACTAGAAACGACTTTGAAAACTATCTTCACATCACAACATCTTAGTTACCCGACTCTGGAAGTATTGCAGTCATCAAACAACAATAGAACAACAATCAGTCAAGCGTTTCTGATTTCATTACGAGTACAAACGATTCTTTTATTATTTTATGAGCAAATTATGGTTGGGGAAATAAAAGAACGGGTAATATCAGAAATACTTAACTTTCTGTCGACTATTTTCACAACAGCTTAAATAGGCAACTCTATTAACGCTATCCCATCCAGTCTATCTTTACAGAAACCACCACATTACCTAAGAATAAAAATCCCTAAACAGAAATTTAATTTAATGATGTACCGAAATTGTTAATTTTTTTAATCATTTATATTTCTATAAGTATAAACAAATTTGTAAAGAAAACATTAGTTCATCTGTAATTTAAAATAACATTTAACTCGGTTTTATGGATTTACGGGAAAGCTTAGAAACCGTCAATAAATGTGATTATGGAATATTAATAAAGTAAAAGTAGAAATTATTTTTTCATGAACAATACTTATAAATGTATATAAATCAGTCATTTGTGTTCTACAGAAGCGATTGTCTAAGCAGTGCAATTTATTACTAAACTCTGCCGGACTTTAAAATAGCGTTTTGACCCTTTTACAAGCCGTGATAAGGTTAATTTCCTCACACCAGCGGCAAGCCCACCTCCATTACTATCCATTAGCTTAGGAAATTCGTCACATATGCAGTAAATAACGTGGAAGGAGGCCACGCTGACTATCACTGCGTAACCTATAACCACACATCGGTCACCACACTCGCACATTTTTCTCTGACGCAACTAATATCTTACACCGCACTCTATATTTGTTATGTGGCATTGTTCTTTGTTACCATACCATACATGTGAAATTAAGAAATCTGGTACGGAAACAAAAAAAATATCTAAACTAAGAAAACACTCAACCAGTGACGTGTTATAAATGATGACTTACTGGTTATCCTCAAAACTAAACCTTTTATCTTTCTTAAACCCTGCTAGTTTGAGAGTCTATTTGTAACGCCTCAAAATTTCATTAAGAAATTGGGATATTAAACAAGGGAAAAGTGCATGCATCCGTGTGTTAAACACTTGACGCGGCGCATTGCTGTAAAAATAAACGAAAACACCACTTCTGTCCCAGAGGAGCCGGTGTCCGACCGTCGGCCCCATTTGTATTTCTTGATCAATTCCAGAACCTCACTTATCTATGTTTATTAGGCCGATCAGGAAATGGCAAAGTTGTAATACAGTTTATTTTTATTCGAAGCTTTCAGATGTTCCGCGGTTACGTACGAACCATTCAAAATTAGATCTCTATTGACGAATGATGAATTAAAGAGATGCTATCAGCAGGAGATGCCGATTGGTAAAATAAGGATTTAAAATTACGAATACCTTTGATAAAAACCTTTTCATGGGATTTAATAAACCAATTCAAGAACTTTATTGAATAGTTGTTACATATCTAATTTGCTCTTACATAAACGCTATTGAAATTTTACTGAACGAAAATCATCGAATTTAAATCATACAGAAAATATATTTCCTTAAATATTGCTAAAGAATAATATCGTCAGTCACGCGATAATACTTATCGTAAGGCTATAATTTCGAGTGTTTACTGGTGGGCAAGGGTGTCCTATTACCGTCGTGCGTCAGTTAAGTTGCAATTTGTGAGCATGCTGTTATTAATTACGCGGCGCGGTGGTCCCGTCTCTGGGGACCACTCCTGCGCTCCTCTGACACACCAATTTCGAAACATGTTTACGAGCCCTTATACTTAATCAAACTTCGATACTCTGTTACACTAACTTGTTTAAAGCACATTTTAATACGAGGGTGTTACTTGTAAAATTATTAGTATCTTCCATCTGTATGTTTTTTATATAATATATAATTGTATACCTATCTATTCTTGGAACATTACATAAACAAGGCTTAATAATAGCAAGTGAATGAAAAGACTCATGTAGATTTATATTTTGTTTTAAATTAATAAGGTAAGTAAATAGTACTTGGATGACCGATGATGATTTTTTTTTTTACGTTTTCTAAGAATTAAACCTAGCTTGATCGATTTATCGCCCCCGAAACCTCCTGCATACTAATAAAAAAATCTTTGGAGCCGTTTCCGAGATTCAGACTATATACATATATATACAACAATTGCTCGTTTAAAAGTATTAAATGTAATGTCAATCTGACATCAAATTATGTGACGAATTGTCATGAATGTGTTCGAATCCATTCGCGTAGTCATAGCGTAATTTCGTAATCGAAGTAAAACTTATGCTTGTTTAATTAGCAGTGCAAACTTACAGAACTTCTAGTCCGCTGTAAATTTTATAACTTTTATAAACTCACAATATAAAATTATATTATTTATACTTAGTAATAACGATTCAGTATTATTTTAATACATACAACTATTAGGAGACCTTCAACATGCAAAAAATATAAAAATTATACCTATTTATATATAAATAATTAAATATCAATTACATACATTAATATTCTAAAATTTTACACAACTGGAATGAAGTCTATTATAAAATATCTGGATTATGTTATAAGAAATCACATAGGTGATGGATCAACTCCTCGGGCTACTATAGGCTTGAGGAGAGCGTCAAGTTGAGGGCAGTAGAGGCCGTTGACATCCAGTGCCGTGATACGTAAATGCATAATCATCGAGTTCATAAAAAAGTATACCTAGTCTACCTACAAACAGTCCTGTACCGGTAGGATACCCGCCTCATTCGTTTTATAATAATGTCCTGAAATCTTGCCATATGAAACTTTCAACGTATTTTGTCTTGATATTTCAATAGAGGAAATTTATGAAAATGTATAATAATCATATAGGTACGTCTTAGATCATTTAAGGTGCGTCTCTGTTGTTATATGTTGATATCGAGCTCTTTACAAGTGTAAGATATCATGTAAAATATTTAAAGTGTAGGTATATGCTTGTATTAGTAATGCCACAGAAATGATAACTATATTGAATAGAAACCACATGTGGTGTATTTACGTTTATACGTAAATACACCACATTTATAGCGAAATATTTACCGGCCCTATATATCTATTAGGAAACTGACAACGGTAACCCACTTCCTCAATAGACATTTACGACTGGCGTAGCGCTGCGCCACCAGAATATATTCCCTGCTTTTGTTTCCAGACTAAAGAAATTACCATAATTGGAATTCGCCTTCAGAAGTCGAGTTTTATAAACATGAAATCCTTTTGCACAAAACGCAGAGTATACTCAATTTCACATTTTTATTAAACTTATTGCAAGTTTTCTTTATTTCTGTAGTGACACTTCAAATTACATTTAAGCTCACCTTATATGGCAAGCGGCAACGTTGAGGATAATTTAAGACACAATTTAAAGAGAAATGCGTGAGATTAAATAAGTGTTTAAACTGTTTATGCGGAGTGGCCGGCTCGACATGGACGTCTCAATTCGCCGAGATGACATCGAGGGTCTTGTCTCAACAAATTAAGGTGTAAGACATAACGGAATAAAGACGCACTGACTTTCGCACATTCACTTTGTAATAACGCGATTAATTGTGAAGGGATCGACCAAAATATTTGGGTGAAATCATAATGCGTAAAAAGCTGAATACAAGTTTGCCACTCGATGTCAACATAATAAAACGAGAAACATCTGACACGTAAAAACATACATTCGTGTGTATTTTAATGGAGGGTTTTATTTTCCCTTAGGTCAGTACACCGCCGTCGTTCTATTGCGTGCAATTATTTCTTGTGAAAGCTATAAATATTAGTCATGGGAATAGGAAATGTATTTGGAAGTAAAACAAGCGCAATTCTATTGTCGTTCATGCTGTAACACTATTAACTCAAATTTGTAGCGCTCTGGTAAACATCCTAATGTTTTGTAAATCTCTTCAAATCACAGGTACTCGTATGAAATACATTACATTAGGCACAGGAGTAGTAGGTAGTAGCACTTAGTCTTAACCGTGAACGTTATTTGATTTTATTTATATATATTTTTCGCTAAATTAATTAGTTATCCTCAGTGTCCAACTCATTCTTTGATAGTAAGTTATCAAAGAAGGAGGTAGACACTGAGGCCAAAATAGGAGAACAGCCCTAGGTAGAAACGATAAATGAATATAGAAATATTTGAGACATGTGTCACAAGACTCACAAGTTTCGTTTGTGTCGATTATGAAGAAGCCTTTTAAAAGAGCGATGGGTACCAAACGAGACAAAATAAGGTGCTTCAATAAATATACTGGGTACGGTAAACAAAATTTTAAGAAGAAACCCAATTTGACTGGCCTGTTGGTCTAGTGGTTAATGACCCTGACTGCTAAGCCAGAGGTCGTGGGTTCGAATTCCACCCAGAACAAATAATTGTGTGATGAGCACGATAATTTGTTCTGTGTCTGGGTGTAATTTATCTATAATATGTATGTATTTAGAAATATATAGGTATGTTTATCAGCAGTCTGGTTACCATAGTACAGGCTCTGCCTAGTTTGGGATCAGACGGCCGTGTGTGAGATGTGTGGAGTTATTATTATTATAATTATAAATTAAGCAATACGACGCGGACGTTGTAACAGTAGCATATATTAAATTTCTAGTTTTAAATTTAGCAGTTACTGCTAATGAAACCCCAAATGACGTAACAAATATTATTATATGATATTTATTATATGTAGTTAAACTTTGATTCAGCCAAAAGCAATCATCGTTGCAGAATATCATAATCCAAGTCCTACTTACAAAAAATTCATAAAAAAAAATGTGTTCAAGTTTCTTGATACTTACGCTATGGCTACATAGAATATTCTTCATACTACCTACATCAAACTGTAACTACATGGAGTGTCCATTCTCTCACTGAGCGATTAGGACGTGTGTACAGCTAGCTATTAACTGTGCGGCTATCGGTATTATTACCTACCTGCCTATCGCCGGCGCGCTCGCGCGCTGTCGATGGATCACGCGCGGTCGAATATTAATTCTTGTACAATATGAGTGAGGGTGCATTGGAAGAGAACAGAGAAGTTATGGATAACATTAGTATGGAAGGAAGTAGTGTGGAGGAAGATGACTTAATTCAGGGTGAGAACCAACAACACAACAATGAGGAAAATATTCACATTACAGAAGAACGGGAGGGGGATGATCACGAAAACTGGACAATAGTTGGTAATAATGAGAAAAGAAGAAGAATTGAAAAGATTGACATAAGTATTTCTAGTACACAAAAGTTACCTAAGCAGTTTGCATTAGCAAAATTATTCAGTTTGGAAAATATCACAGGAATTACTCGTGTTAAATTCATGAATTCTTTTAGAGTTATCGTCAGTTTTGATAACGAGGAAAACGCTGAGAAGTTATTGCAGTGTCAAAGTTTTACAGAAAAAGAATGGCGAGTTCAAAAAACGTGGGAGAAAAATGTATCCTATGGTATCATACGGCAAATAGATATTGAAGTATCTGAATCAGAATTATTAGAATGCATCAAAAGAGATAACAGGTGTGAGATTTTATCAGCAAAACGTTTAAAGCGGAGAGATTATGAATCTGGGTGGTCAATAAGCGAGACTGTACGCATCTGTTTTAAAGGTAACTACCTCCCACAGTATATTAAAATATACGACGTCAATGTAGCCGTTGTACCTTATGTGTTCCCAGTTACCCAATGTTCACGATGTTGGCGTTTCGGACACACAGTAAAAATATGTCCGTCCTTAAAAGTTATTTGCCCCAAATGCGGTAAGAACCACCCAAACTGTGAGACGACTTTTTATAAATGCGTAAACTGCAAAGGCAACCATATGTCTTTAGTCAAATCTTGCCCTGCATTTATTAAAGAAAAGAAAATTAGGTCCCTAATGTCAGAGTTCAACTGTACATACCGTCGTGCATTAACGATGTACGTACCACCTTTTTCACCTCGTTCTAATGAACAGTTTGAGAAAACCACGTATAGTCCCAGACAAAATACTACTTTTAACAGTGCGACGGAATCACAAACTTATGGACCAAATCCGAAGTCATACGCAGCAGTAGTCGCAGCACATAAGGTGGGAGAATATTCTAACAAGCCTACTAAACGTAAACAACACTTCTCGTCGGATCAACTACTGCAAGATGTAAATGAGTCATTATCGTCGGAGTCATGCATATCGGACGACGAGCACGCGCCCGCCACGGACGACGTGCGCACTACGACTACTGCGGCGATCAGTCAACACTCGCGCCGCCGCCGCCGCCGACGACGACGCAGCGGGAACGCAAGTGAAGAACATATTGGGAATACATCAGATACGCGCAACCGTAAGGCCGAGTCATACGAACGTAATAAGCAATCGAATCCGGAAATATCATTTTCTAATTGTAATTTTAACCCCTCATTAAGCAAAATTAAACGAATAATATTTTCTGAAAGGTACGACTGGTTCAAAAAGATTAGTTTAACTGTTAACATAATTTTAAAATGGTTTTTATCGACTATTATAACTAACATTACAGACTTGTCTTTACTTAAGAAAATGTTTGGCATTGCTTGTGATCCGCAAAATGGCTAGTACGTATAATGTTAATAGTAATACCGTTATCAATATCTTACAATGGAACGCGCAAAGTTTGCGACCAAAGCTATTATTATTTGAAAACCTATTAATACAAAATAAGATACATATTGCAGTCATTAGTGAAACTTGGCTTGATCAAAATAGTAGAATCAAAATTAGCAATTTCAATATTTTTAGAATGGATCGTGAAGACAATTATGGAGGGGTTAGTATCATAACACATAAATCTATTAAAGCCCAGATATGTCGAGTTGTACTTAGTAACGATGATATCCAAGTATTACATGTTAAGATTTTTAACTGCAGACGAATTGAAAATATAGTAGCGATTTATTGTCCTCAATGGGTACATACTCGTCAAACTGACTGGGATAACTTATTTTACAAATTTCAAAACAAATCGTTAATTTTAGGTGACTTTAATGGACATCATTTTACTTGGTCATACAAAACAGACGTTCGGGGCTCTCAGATATTTAATTCTCTGGCTGATAGTAATTTTGTCTCCTTAAATGATAACAGTCATACACGCATTAAGTTAGTCGCGGGAACCTCACAATGCAGTTCTCCTGATATTTCGTTTGCTACTTCGGATATTTCATGTTTTTTTAATTGGCAAGTAACCAATGAATCACTAGGTAGTGACCATCTTATTATTAATATCTCCACTTCAATTACTTTCAGCCCTAATATTTTGAGAAAACGCAACCTAAAATTGGCTGACTGGCATGGGTATGAAAATTGCCTCGACGGCGCATTTTCTGATTTCAGCCTAACAGATGAGCCTCAAAATGTATATAATAACTTTATTAATAACATAAATGTAGCTGCAGATAAATTTATTCCATACGTAAAAGTCAATTTAAACCCTACTAGTAATTTTACTCCGAAGCCATACTGGAACCCTAGCCTATCTCAATCAGTTGCTAAAAGAAGATTGGCCCTGGCACAGTTCAGGAAAAATCCTACCCCTGCAAATCTAACAACGCTCAATAAATGCATTAAAGACTCGCGTTTACTCATAAGGAAGGCATCGTCGGATAATTGGCATAAATTCTGTAACTCTTTAGAGGCAGTTTCGTCAGCCAGTGAAATGTGGAGAAAGATGAAATGGCTAAAGGGAAATAAAACCCAAAATATACATTTAGACGCGCCTAGAATTGAGCTATTGCTATGCAATCTATGTCCTGCTTATGTCTCGCCTGACAAGCCTTTATTTATCTCACGTAACCCTAAAATAGAATCTCCCATAAAATTAAATGAATTAGAATCTTGTATTAAAACTAGCGATACAGCACCGGGTTGTGATAATATGTATTTTTCAATGATAAAACGTTTACCTAAAAACGCAAAGTGTATTTTGCTAGCACTATTTAACTATTATTTATCTTCCGGTTTCACCCCATTGCAATGGCGAGATATTTATGTAGTTCCCATCCCTAAACCTGGTCGTGACCCTTTTCTTATTTCATCTCTACGTCCAATTAGTTTAATGTCCTGCGTTTGTAAAATATTTCACACAATCATTAACAGGAGATTAGAGTGGTACTTTGAAAATAAAGGAGTTTTTTCAAATGAAACCGTAGGCTTCAGAAAATCTAAATCATGTTTCGATAGTTTGATTAGACTTGTAACAAGGATCCAGACAGGGTTCTCAACTGATCTTCCAACATTGGCGTGTTTTATTGATATTGATAACGCGTACAATAATATAAATATAGTTTCTCTCCTAGATATATTAGATAAGGCAGGTGTCGGATCACAGATTTGTAACTATCTATGGCACTTTCTTAGTTTTAGGACTTTAAAAATAAAAAACGACCATGGTTTTATAAGTCGATGTACAGGCTTAGGTCTAGCTCAAGGGGACCCATTATCGCCATTACTTTTTAATGTTGCTACTCATTATATATGTAATGCCATTGATAAGGTATATTTGTCACAATACGCTGATGACTTTGCCTTGTACATATCCAATAAAAACCTGGAGGATTCAAGTAAGATACTTCAAGAATCAATAAATCATTTAGTTATGTATTTAGAAAACCTAGGATTAAGTGTATCTCCTACAAAAAGCAAAATATGTATTTTTAAGAAAGGTGTTAATACAAAAAGTGTCTCGGTTTCAATTCACGGTTTGCCATTGCAAGAAGTAAATAACGTGAAATACTTGGGTATGTGGTTAGATTCCTCTCTAAGATGGTCTAAACACATCAATGAATTATATGAGAAAACTTATAAGTTACTTAATGTCTTCAAGGTATTAGCTGGCCCAGGGTGGGGCGTGCACCCTAAACATCTGAGACGATTATACATATCTGTTATTAGAAGCCGCTTAGACTATGGGAGCTACCTTTATGATAATAGTTGCCATTCCAATTTGTTTAAATTAGATAAACTTCAGAATCAAGCCATGCGAATAATAGGTGGTTTTGTGAAAAGTACTCCTATCCATGTGATGGAGAGCGAGCTCGGCTTACAACCTTTATATATTCGTCGTATATATTTAGCTGGTAGGACATGGTTCCGTTGTAAGTCTATTTCTAATAACCCTACTGTTTCAGTCATCTGCGAATTAAACTCCCATATTAGTCAGAGATATTGGCGCCGTAAAAAGAAAATTCCAACGTTAATACAAATGTATTCTAAATTTAATAATGTTAATATCAATTCAAAGGAAATATTAGACATGTACATGCTAGATTACTGGATGAACTGGTATGATTTGAATGACACAGTTAAGCACAAAATTGAGGGAGTCCAAACCAAGAGAGAACACGATCCCACATCGCTTCGTCATAAATGTTCTTTATATTTAGATAAGCACTATGCTGCGTATTACAAGATTTACACTGACGGTTCAAAAGAAAACGAACATACTATGGGAGCGGCATTTTTCGACCCACAGTCTGAAATGTCTATTAAATTCAAAATTTGTAATAACATCTCTATAATGTATCTTGAACTAATTGCTATTTTGGAGGCACTATCATATATAAAATCTATAGACTACAACAAATTTGTAATTCTGACCGACTCAAAGAGTTCCCTACAACATATGGCTCGTGTTACCTCTTCTTTAAGAGGTACACCGATCGCTTACAGTATTATTAAATTATTATTTGAATTAAAAGCTAACTCTAAAGACGTTGTCTTGCAATGGATCCCTTCTCACATTGGCTTGGTAGGGAACGAAAGAGTAGACAGTATAGCTAAGGAAGCTTCAAGCGATGGTGAACCTTTACATGTCTTGCCAGTCTTCTCAGACTGTATTTATTTAATTAAAGTTTATTGTTACGAGTTATGGAAGGTACACTTCGATAAGAGATCTGTTGAGAAGGGGATATGGTATAAGACACTTCAAAGTGAACCATGGCAAAAACCATGGTTTGAAGATTGTTCAATGAGACGGAGTGTTTTAACCACCGCTTTTAGGCTTCGATCTGGACACATTCCACTTAATAAATTCGCATTCTTAATGAAAAAGGTTCCATCTCCTCTATGTACAGAGTGTGGCATAGTGGAAGACGTATTACATATTATAGTGGAATGTGTTCGGAACGAGGATGTTAGGTATAATGTTATGTTATATGATATTTTCGATTTAAAACAAGTAGGGAGATGTAATTGTGTCTTGTCATATCCGCTATCTGAATCAGCTTCACTGATATACAACATGGTTAACATAGGTATGCGAAGGCGGACACAGTAAATATTTTATAGATGATTATATAATTTTTGTAAAATATTTTTAAGAATTGGCCCAATGGAGTGGCATAATCATGTTTGATTAAACTCCTTAAATAAAGAAAACAAAAAAAAAAAACTGTAACTACATAACTGCTTTCTAATTATATTGTCATTAGTACAGAGATAATAAATATTAAGCATCTTGCAATCATAGAAAACTGTTTTTTTGGGAATTATTCTCGCATTAGATATGTCCAAGATTATTTTACAAGGTTATTTATACAGGACTCATTGAAGAAATGTACGTTTTAGTTACTCTGTCTACCTTTTTTTTATCCGTATTGTACTTATACAAGTGGTTGGCTATTGTCTTTGGCCACCCTAGAGAGGGGTACGCGTGACTAGGTATGTTTCTGCCAGTTGATCTTTGTAACGGAACTGTCCTTTTTATAGAAATTGACACAATATATAAACAATATATGAAATGGTGGAGCCACAACAATTTGTTTCGAGTCTATGAACAGTTTGTGTTCGTTAGTTGCATGCCTGTAAACTCGCCCTAAACGTACGTACGTAACGCAACTAACGTAACGTAGGAAGTATTTCCTGGTACGGGAATACGTATTTCTCTATGTATATTAATACCAGTATTCATGGGCGTACCGAGAAGGGGGCAGGGAATGACAATAACATTTTTTGCATGCCCTCTGATGACAAAAACAAGTTTTGCACCCATCCTGGGGTAAAAGCTGGATACGCCCATGCCAGTATTTTCGCTCCTTTGAGAGAATTATACTGTAATATTATACTAAAAGAGACTCATTTTCAAAGAGAGGAGTGGAGTAGACTGGAGAACGCAAGCCAAGGGTAGAGACAGGTGGAGAAAATTGCATGCCAGTTTATTTACATTTTTAATAAGGATAAATATACAAAGTTATTGGATAATTATAATATGCTAACATTAGAAAATAGACGTAAATTGCTCGAATCAATGTTACTTTATGATAATATCTGCCATAACAGATACGATTGAATATCTCTTATAAATAAAATTGCTTATAGAATACCTACTAGGACGCACTGCCGTAACCCTTGTCAACTATTTGCCACTACACGTTGTCGAACTAACGCAGGCAAACGTTCACCATTGCACCGGCTAGTTCAATCTTATAACCAGAACTTCAATACTATAGACATTGCAGCATTGCGTCCTAACACCTTTAAAGATAACTTAGTCAAATTAATATTAAACAAGTAATTATTAACTTAGTAGGTATCATTCTTTGAGTCCTTACATATATATCTGTTATCGGAAAATACAATAATTATTATTATGAAAACATAAAGCCATCAAAATCATACATACATACACTCCAAAAATCATAATCCCCCTTGTGCTGTAGGGTGGATAAACCTAACATTTTTATTTCTTGCGCAAATTTTAACAGAACTTACTCAAACTGTGGTAAATAGTATTGGTGACACATTAATTAAGTCCAATTTTTAAGAAAACTGTATACTTACTCTGTATTGTGTTACTGTTGATTTACCTAAATAATAAATAAAAAAAATAACATTATAAAAGAAATATTCACACATATTCTGAATATTATAACATTTATTGTATGAATTCTTATATATTCCTATAAGTTATAAATTCAATTTTAAATTAATTTAATGTAATATAATAAGAGACCAGTTTCAGATAATTTATACATAATATACATACAGATTATACATAATATACATACAGATTATACATAATATACATACAGATTATATACATACAGATTATACGTGTAAATGCGAAAGTTTTCCACTTTTAATGAATTTTGGTATAGGGATAGACGGCAACTTGAAGAAAGACATTTTGTCACGAAAATAAAACTTGAAGGGGGTTAAATAGTGGACGAAAGATTGTATTGGAGAGATTCTACACAGACGAAGTCACGAGCACTAGCCAGTATTCTACTAAAAATGTCGAAATCAACTAAAACTGCTCTGTGACTTATTCTATAGCATATAGGCCTAATGAGAACGATTTATATATACATATGTGTGTATGTCCGTTGCGCTCGAGTTTCGCCGTTCGTAAATCATACAGCGAAATGTGATTGACTGCCAGTTCCGGGTCAGTCGGCGTCTTTTGATGATTTTTTGTAGCTAACTCTGTTATAATTACGATACAGGCTCTCCAACGTATTGTGTTTGTGAGATAAAAACGGAAACTATAGACATAATATCATGAAATCTGATAAAACAGTAAGTCAGTGGTTAGTGATCCTGACTGCTGAGTCAGAGTGAGTTCGATTGCCACCAAGGACAAATAATTGCGTGATGAGCATGATCATTTGTTCTGTGTTTGGGTGTAATTTATCTATAATATGTATGTATTTAGAAATATATAAGTATGTTTATCAGCAGTCTGGTTTCCATAGTAAAGGCTTTGGCTAGTTTGTGATCAGACGGCCGTGTCACCGTGTGTGAGATGTGTCGACTCATTATGATTATACATAATACATGTTGTTCTTTCTTTAACGATGCTGTTTGTCTATAAGAAACACATAAGTTTTATTCTACTTTATCTCCCCGCAATACCTAGAAGAGTCAGAGTGGGACAGTTTAAATGAAGTTTTTTTTGTTGCTATATCTTGTTAAGTCCAGCTATTGTATTTTACCGATGTAATAGCACATTTAAACATTTTCAATGAGAATACAATTGTGCTAGTTTAGGTCACAAAGATCTATAGTTTTGACATCCGTTTAGGCCAGTTTTACTTTTTTTTATATTGCTTCGAACGTGATGTGCATTCTATTGATACATTTTATCAAAACTTCCCAGGTGCATTAAACATTTGAATTCAAAATCAATCCGTATTCATAACAGGGCGCTTCAGCGATAATTTTATTTACTATAAATCGTCTCTGAAGGATAAAACTACTTTCGGCTACGATTCTAGGTTTTACTACGAAGGGTTGAATATATTCTGGTAAATAAATAATTTCGACATAGTATTTACAAATTACAAATATTTACTTTACAAATTAATTTGTTAAAGTTCTAGAAATGTAGGTGCCTGAAATAGACATTATAATGAATTTAAATATATTAGATTTAGGATTGTAATAACAAAATATTTTTGATTAAATTAATTAAATTGTTCTTCGTCGTGCAATTAAATCTTAAATTATGATATCGGTTTTTAATGGCGACTGCTTGTACTCATTAATCTTAGACTTTGTTATTTTTTTCCAATATTAAGTTGTTATAAATTATGTAACCTACATAGAAACTTCCAATGGCTCATCAGAGTTATCAGATAGATAATGAGAAACAGAGAAAGTATTGTTTACTTAAATTTGTTTAATTAAACAGAAGCGTACTGTTTCACAATGTACATACACATGCCTTCCAAAAACATTAACATCAAATTCACAATTTGGAGAAACACTGTCAACAAAATGGCAACAGGAAAATGTGCTTATTCTGAGATGACAAACAATTTAGTTAACCAGAATCGAGTTCAATGACTGTTATACAATCTAAGGAAACTGCTTAGCTAATTCTGTACTTACTCGTACTCGATGCATATCCGGCTCTCCTTCGTAAGCAAGCCAACTTAGTATTAATTCCTAAATATGTGCGAGTTGTTAAAAGTATATTTGTGATTAAGAACGTATTTCGAAGACAAGATTTTTTCTAATTTCTAAATAACCTAATAATATAAAGAAAATATTATGTAATATGTAAGATAGATAAAACTAGAAATTAAATAGGCGATTCCTTGATTGAGTTATTTAGATTGATTTAGTTAGTTATTTATTGTAATTATGTATTTTATTTAACTTCTTTAGTTAGGAAATATTCTAAGTGAATGATTACTTATTTTACTGAACGGTTTGATAAATACATTTACGTTTCATGAATATTATTATCACAATGTGGACTTTTTATAACAATATATTGTACAAATCACGTAATACGTAAAGAGCTTTCTTTGTAAACATTTTAAGCAAATATCGCGTATTTAAAAATGTGGAATTTGGAATACTTAACGTTTGTATGTAGAAGAAGTGCAGATGGCTAAAATTTTAAATCAATATTCATGTTACGAGTTTAAAAATTATGCGAAAACGGCAAGAAGCTACAGTGCTACAGGCGTCTAGTGTATATGTTATGGACCAAGTGATGAATATGGCATCATAATGTCCACACAGTTTGAAAATGCCCAATATGAGGCGGCTATATAATAAAAACGTTTGAAATGAGCAAATTGACCGGGCTGTATGAATGATGGTAGGTGAGAATGAATACTACCCGGGCATTTTAAATTTTGCGAAAAAGAGTTTTTATGAATGTAACACGGGCTGGATTTTTTATATAATAAAATTTTATAAATGTAAAACATAAAATTCAAATTCAAACAGTTGTGTAGCAATTTTCATAATAGCCAGACAATGTGATAAATAATGGAGTTTACATAAATATTAGAGCACGTTAAGCCGTCGGTTCCGGTTGCCATACGAACATCTGTGGCATTCGTTACGGATAGTAGGAGTCCTAAAAATTCCGACAACCTGGTCTAATTACAGAACTTCGATATCACCTAGTACTTTTGTTGTAGAGGTCTGATGGCAGTCGCTTCACGTAAAATATCGAAATTCGGCCGTATCCTATTTAGATTGAAAACCGACCCCAATTTATTTGAGAAAAGGGGCGGAGGATGATGACATAAACATTAATCACATAGTCCGATTTTACTTGTCTTGATACATATTGTCCGGCCATTATGAATAGTACATCATTTAATCAATTGGCCCATAACATACACATAATCTCTTGGATCTGTCATGGTACGGCAAGTCTATACAATTACAGTTCAAGCTATACTGGTCAATGATGTAAAACAAAACATTTAAAAACTTATCTGATACCAGTACCTAGGATATAAATACTTAACTACGTACTTGTGAATGTAATTTAAAAATAAACAATTCTACTCCAAATTAGATAATGAATAGATATAAAGACCAAAAAATATTTGATTACGTATTTTGCTTTCAAGGTTGTTTAGTTTTTTGTACCACTAATCGTTTTATTATCTATGATTACTGATTTTATTGGCGCACAATATTAAACACGTGTCCATTCAATACACATAAAGAACCTTAACAAAGTTTCTAACAGAAATTCATGTTATTGTTCGTATTTAGTGCGGTTGACGGTCCATAAACTTACCGCAATCATGCAAACAGACTAACACAATCAGCCGAATACCACAGCCGGCCATAAAGTATGGCAGCCGATATAAATAAGTACGCGTGTCTCATCGATCTTACAGACTTATCTCACAAATATGTACCCTATCTCTTTCTCCAGACTTTCATCTTTCCCAAAAGACCTTTTGAGTTAAATATGCTGTCTCGCGAGTCCATTATCTTCTGTAAAAATACTTACATGCGAGCGGGTCACGAAATTCCGCAAACAACCGGAACGACCTTGCATTGTTAGTGGTCCAGACAATTTTGGCATGAATGATGGCACGGGCTCGATTAAAGATTGGCCTTATATTACACGAACAATTGGCAAGAATAACAAACTGTTTGAGATCGTTCCGGAACTGTTTTTATGTGAAATGTTTGTTGTTGTTGCGCTGCGGCTAAGTTAGCATACCTTAACAAAGTAACTTTGCATAAAATAAACAAACAACACAGATTAGTACAAGCGTTTCATATTAGAAATCTGTGGCCAATTACGTTTAATGTTGCTACTGTCGTAAAGTAGGGATATTCCATTCTCCAATAAGACTTTACATCGCAGCTGTCAATTGAAAGCTGTAAGCTTCAGAATCATTTATGTAAAAGTTTATATAAATTTTTGTATATTTTTATATTAACTGATTAGTTTTAAAAAAATAGTTTTCAATTTTGTAATACACCTTTAACAACCAGTTTCTTTCCGAATCTCTATGACAATTTCAAAATTCAAAATTCACAACAATGTTCGTAAAAGGACAATTACGAGTACTAGTTCATGAAGTACAGTGAACAATTGCCATATTCATTGTAACACGTTCTAATCGGCTTAACTTTTGAGATCTAGTAACCAATAGTGAATGAATGTTTGTGTGAAACAAAAGCTTATCATTGTACCCATACCTACATAAACTATTATACTTATTTAACTAAAGTACGTAGATAACCTACACTCAATAGGGATTAGTGGGATTAGTAGGACCATTCCTGCTAATCCCACTAATCCCACTAATATTATAAATGTGAAAGTTTGGATGGATGGATGGATGTTTGTTATTCTTTCACGCAAAAACTACTGAACCGATTGCTATGAAATTTGGTATGTAGATAGCTGGAGACCTGGACCACATAGACTATTTTATCCCGATATTCCCACGGCACCGGAACTTACGCGGGAGAAACCGCGGGGGGTAGCTAGTTAATAATAAAACTAAAACCGTTTAGGTTTTAGTGCCTATAGGTGCTATATATGTAAATTTATTAAAATTACTTCGAAATAAATAAGTCATTTAGACTTAATTTAACCAGCTTTTGATTGATGAAATGAAAAATGAAATTTAACATTAAAAAAACTATAAAGAAGTAAGTAATATTAGTTTTGTTAGCGTAGTGTAGATAATTTGTACCTAATTAAAAACTAGAATAAGTAACATAATCATAGCCCTACGTTTCATCACTGAGATCAGTCAAGAGAATTTAATAATCTTCGGGGAAACAGCAACGCGCCCGGAAACTGGGTGACATTTAAAATATCGAGCGACCCACCGAAGATGTATTTGATCCAAGACACCCCAGCACTAGTTACCTTGACACTTCTGACCTAATAACTACCGTATAAGTAGGCTGATAAGACCTAGAACATTAAATTCCATGTAGTGTGACTTTGACTACTTCTATTGAAATCGCCATTATGTTGTTTTCTTATAGCTGAATGAGTTTTAAACGCTATTTCAATAAGTAAACCAGAACTAAGAGTCATAAATGTTACCTTACTTCTCTCCAAGGTCTACTTTTCGTTATTCAATCATAATATTATTGAATAACGAAATATATAATGTATATACATAATGATGTGTATTTCGTTATGTAGTGGAGGAAGCATGTATCACATATATATGTATATGTCGTGGGCCAATCGTTGAACAGGGCACATCATGATACGCCGGCATTTCTTGTTTTGCCTATCTAGTGCCCGACAAATCGTTCAAAGCTTAACATGTTTGGGCAAATCGATTCTGTAGGGTGACCAAAGTAGTAGCAAATAAAATGAAGTTTTGAATACATAAAAAAAAAAATTATACGGTCGAATTGAGAACCTCCTTTTTTTCGTCGGTTAATAAAATTAAATTATGTTACTACTACATTAAGGCGCTTGAGGACCTTAGTGAGGAAGGTAAGGATATATATAGGCCGATATTCAGAGAATTATGAAAGAATATTCTTATTGGGGATAGGAATGATTTGGGCGTCTTTCCATGCAGCTGGAAACACGCTATTGGTAATGAAAAAATTCAAAATATGACAGATGATAGGAAGAATTGCGTCAAGGATGGGTATGATCATATTACGAAGTGATTGACATTAAGCTCTTCTTAACATCACAACGAGTGAATTGATCTAAGAAGAATGGAGTACAGTCATGAGTGGAAACTGATGAAAGATGTAGTATAATATGTCTCTTAATTGCTGGGTCAAAAGTTGAGCACAAAAATATTGATTTAATGCATTGATATCGATGTTATTCTGAATAGAGTCTTGTCAAGATTTACCAACTCCAAGTGACTTTAAGAATTTCCAGACTTGAGCTGGATCCCCGTTTTCAACAGAGGTATGGATATGTCGGCGTTGAGCATGTATTTATCCCAGTTTGTATTTGTAAGGTGTCTGTTATATTTAGATACATAGATATAGCCTTTTCTTTGCAAGAAGCGCTTCAATTTCAATAGTCAGGTAGCATCCCTAAGAACATTGTCAAGATTAATGCCACCAAAGTTGCATTGCAAGAGAAACTTAGGTTTAGGTTTTAGTGGACGGAGTCTGAAACTCTGAAGGATAGGTATAATATGCCTATTGCCTCATGATACGAGAATAAGTCAGCAGAGCATTGTCCGTGACTCACTACACGATTTGGAGAGGAAACAAGAATGAGGTCGATTAAGGAAGGTGTGCAGTTTGGAAAATGATGAGTGACGTTGGAGGGAAGGATGGATACGTTGTTAGATTGGATAATGGACTGAAAGGTCGAGGAGCGGGAATCATTTTTAAGGAGACAAGGGTTGAAATCACCCATGCTTATGGTTTACCTAGACAAGGGAACCGAGTCTTCTAGGAGAAGTTCCAAAGAAGAGAAGAAGTTAATACGCAATGAGGGGCAATAATATACACCCAAAAGTATTTTGGAATGAAGGAGCTCAATTCAATATCCGCCAGAGTCAGGTGGAGGAGGCTGTGGAGACATACTGATGATGTTAAAGGAAATTTCAGAACGTAGGTATATGGCTACACCCCCTCCCCAAACTACCACACGGTCATTTCTAATAAGATTAAAACCTGGCAAAGAATATTCCGCAGTGGGTAGACATGGATTAAGGCCTCGATTTAAAACATAGACAGGTAACATTTTGGATGAACTTATATGCCCACAGAAACCAAGATATGCTGGAAGGATAGCAGACATGAATGAGCCTTTAACATATTTTCAACGCTTTCGTAAACTGTTACGACAGTATAACACGACAAGTGGGTGAAGCTTGATACCCTCGACAGAGGTGTTACCTCCAGATAATCATCGTAACTCTACGAGCTTATACTGTAATAATAAGGTTCCTTATTCGGGTGTAGCGACACAATTCTCTATGCTCGCTATACTCTCGTTATTGCATTTCTCTGTAAATTAAACTCTAAGTTTGTCTAATATTCAAACTAATTGTGTAAATGTGCCAATGTAATTTGTAGGAAACCCCTATTATTGCATTTTATTTATTGATCCTCAATTACACCCCTTTTACTTTTATTATTTTATTTAAGGCTCTTGTAAAGGAATACTATCTAACACTATAAGTGGTGTACAACTCTCTCACGTTGTGCAATAGACTTCATAATAAGTAACTCCAATAAAATGTCTTACTAATTATTATAGTTATATCACTATATATGTGTATGTGTGTATATGTATATATATGTATGTGTTTATATGTACGTATGTGTAGAAGATACTTCACATATTCCTTTTCACCTAATTTCCTTTATTATTATTTGATTGTTACAGTTTTAAATATTTTTGGTACGCCACCAGCTACCGATTATCTTCCTCTGTTGTTTCCATACAAAGGTTGTCTGGAAGACATCGCTTTTAGCGATAAGACCGCCCATTGTACTTGCCGCTTAGTATGTTGCTACTAAACTGTGTTAATATCTGTCTAACTGTGGTGTACAATAAAGAATGTTCTATCTATCTATCTACACCCCAAATAAGCAGCAGATATTCAAGTGAATATTAGACGTTAAAAAATCCTATATGGTAATTAGGATTAGAAACTTTTTTTAAAGTACCTAACATTACAAAACGTTTAAGGTTTTCCTGGTAATTATCGATCGCAAGCGAAGACATTCGTACCAAAGTACTGAGTTGAGTTCGCGAGAAGTCGGAACACGCTGATTTCGTCGGGATCGCCGCTCGGTTACGTAAAGCCAACGTAACGACATTCCTCCGTCGCGTCGCATCGCCATAGTCGTGTCAATCCACATTCTAGATATATAGTAGACGATATACCTACTTACAATCTATTAACTACTTAAATCAATTAGATATCTGCACTTCGGCCGATATATTATATAGGTATTACGTAATAGGAGTGAGACGTCTACTGTCATCTCCGTGTTACTATTGCGAGCTCGTTAACAGTAGCTACCAGTGACAATTTACAAGAATCGAATCATTAATCAACGACATGTTATATGTATGTATGTTTGTTTATTGGACATGATTCTGGTGATGAGTTCCTGTTTTACTTAATCTGACCTAGGTACCACAATTATATAAAAAATACTTTCAGTGCCCAAAACTACGCAAACTATTTGTAGCATAAAAATAATCTGAACGATTTATATATCTATCTTAACTTAATGCGGGTATTTAACTTAGGCCTTCAGCTCATAATATAGTCTGTTAAACCGAATTAGAGGTTACTTTGTTTATAGTTTATTTTAATTTTGTTTTCTATTCCCAATCTCGTTTCGGTCTATTTAGTACATTACTTTTAAATTGTCTTTTTTGCAGGCAGGTTTTTGATTTTTTTATTATATTTTTTTATTATATGCCATAATGCCTTATACTCATTGATAATGATAGTAAGGAGTATTAAGAAAGGAGTAACAAATAGCGTTCGTTAAACATGACATGAGTTAAAAGAACTCTACTTATTTGTATATTCCTAAAACAACCCTTCACCCTTCGGTTTTCTTACCTTGTATTATTATATACTAGCAGCACCCCGCGGTTTCACCCGCGTAAGTCCCGATCCGTACCGAACCGATTGTATAAGCATAGATAGATAATCGGTTTGTGGAGGAACGGGTGTTATGTCCCTCCAACACAAAGGAAGGATCCTCGGACCAGGTTAGGTATGATGATGGTAATGTTGGGAAGTTGTATATTTACTAATCTCTCATAGCGCGATGCAGGATTAGTAGTTACTTAGTAGTTCAGCTCGTCTTCGCTAGATGATGTTTGAGTATGTTTTTGTTGTATGTAGAAGTAGAAACAGGCTAAAGACCTATTGGTGTAGGCTGGCTGAAACCAGAAACGTTCACGGTTTCTCTGGGACAGCTAATAAAGCAGTCCGAAGAACACCGTCGAGTGCGAGGGTGCGTTTAGAATGATGTCCTAAGATTATATTTTCCATAAATTCAATGTGTAAAAAAATGGTACCTGGTTAATTTTGTAAATTAAGTTTATTCTATGTAAAATTAAGTTGACTATTCTTCTGATTAAATATCTTGAAGATACATAAAATATTAACTCCGAAAATGAATAAAATTCATATCAATTTCAAATTATACACCGTTGAAGCAAACCGTACTATTAAGTACCTATATTATTAATGCTTGCAGCAAATAGTTATCAGCACACCTGATCTTTGGGAAACATTAATTAATTATCTTGAAATATTACCTAAACATATTATTAAGGGAACGGTAAATAAAGATATAATGTGCGTTTTAGCTTCGATATTGCACGGGTGGGTTGCGCCCGCGCCACTATTGCATCTTGCCTTCAGCCTCGGGCGAGTTCCACGGTCCGAGCGCATTCCCGGTCTAAGTAACACATAAGACAGTCACAAATTCCAATTCCAAATTAATTGCCTTAATTTGCACCTAAGATGATGATGTTGAAGTTTACCTTTAAATATGAGTTTATTGAGCACGGTCTGGGGAAATGGCAAATTCCATTTGAACAGAGATGAGTTAATTTTTTTCCACATTAATAAATATTATTTATTTGTGTATATATATATGTATATTGTTATCTGTATATATGTAGATTTACATTTATGTATGTGAAAACATATGTGGAATATATAATATATGATAATATTATTTTCAATCAACTATACACTGCAACTCCTCTTGCCATCCAATGGTTGCCTGGCAGAGATCGCAGACCGCGATAAGGCCCCCAATTTTACAAGATTTATAGTTTGTAAGATTATGTATATCCAGTCTTGTATAATTTCTTGTATATGTTTTGTACAATAAGAGTTTATCTATCTGTCTATCTATCTAAATGTGATTAAAGTTGTACTTTCTTAACCGACGAAAAAAAAAGGAGGAGGTTCTCAATTCGACCGTATATAATTATATTATTGTTATTGTTCAGCCCTTATTTATGAACCGATTTTGATGTTTCTTTTTTTGTTAGATAGGGTATATCTCAAGGTGGTCCTATATAAAGAAAGCCAAGATCTGATGATGGGATCCTGATAAAATTGAGAGAAACCCTAGAAAATGAACGAATAGTGTTTCTGTTTACTTTTCATAACTTAATCAGGTATTTGCGTTTAGGAATCATCACAGCATGACGCTGAGCTGATGATGGAAACCATACATTTCCTATACAATTAGAATTTAGATTTAAAACTGTGGTTTGAGTGACAGAAACCACTTAATATGCTTTGAAGTAAAAACATTTGATAGAGTTTTAAAGTATTTAGTACTAGCAGCGCCCCGCAGTTTCGATCCCGTGGGAATATCAGGATAAAAAGTAGCCTATATGTTAATCCAGGTCTCCAGCTATCTACATACCAAGTTTCATTGCAATCGGTTCAGTAGTTTTGGCGTGAAAGAGTAACAAATATCTATACATCCATACTCACAAACTTTCACGTTTATAATATTAGTAGGATTAAAAGATAGAAACAGTTAGTTGTCAGAGTACTAAAAAAAACGCGAGCCACAAATTAATCTTAAAATATGAACTTTGTAACAAAAAAATTTTAGTTCTATTTCGTCGGTTTAATTTTTTGTTAGTTCTCAGTTTTACACTAAAGATGGTCTTTTTTAAATATAATATCTTCGTGCGTAGCTCTGCACCGGTAAAAAAACTTTTTTCCTTGTGGTGGCATGATTATGAGATCGCACAGAAGGTAGTAAGCGACAGTGTCTTTGAACATATTATTTTTAAATCTGTTAAGTAAATATACTTTGATGACTTGCTTAAATTAAAAACAACTAACTAATAAAATAAAGGTTTCTTGACCTAGACAAGGCGTAGCCAGAGAAGTTTTGTGGTCGGCTTTGAAAGAAGAAAGAGTGCCTGCTAAGTATGTGGAATTGATTGGCGCTATGTACAGACAGTCTATTACTCATGTAATGTCGGTCGCTGGAACTCTCCGATCCAGAAACCATTTCGCTCAATAGAATAACGATACCAGTCTTCATGTTCCGATTTCCAGTACCTTGGCTCGCTCCTACTCGTTCGCGAGATAAGCCAGTCTATGCAGCATATACACAACGACAATATGTGATCCCAGGTTTCCTATTAAACTGAAGGGACAGATTTACAAGACGATCATCAGACCTCCCATCCTGTATGGATCTAAATGTTGGCCAACAACATTTGTTGGCTAAAAACTGATAATTGTTGGCTAATAATTGACAACTTTATGGAAGTTGACGAATACAAAAGTATAGAATGAATAAGGAAAAGATGGATGGACTGCGTGAATACCGACCACAAATAAATTTGGGACATGGGTTCTTGCCTTTTCTTTAGCTTCGCTTTTTCTTCTTTGGATGACGATAATGAATATAATAAAGGAAATTAAAAACTATAAAAGTAGTTTATCACAATAAACTATTTTGGAAACACATATTTTGCATTTAAAATTTAATTAAAAAGTATTGGATTTTGTTTTTAATTAAGTACATTTTATAAACAATTTTGCACATCTCTGGATATGAATATGTGTTAACGGTCTTTATCCAAGGGACATTATAAAGTAATATTTTGCCAGGGTAGTAATGAGGGTGAGCTACCCCATGTACGTAACAAGCGATTAGAAGCCAGTGAAAGTACTTTCTATGAGGTGTGCCATATCTGCTGTGTGCCAGTGATAGGGCCAATGTGTAAGATAATATGAAGTTGTAGACGGATCGAGTGCGAATTGCGGTTCTCGGTCGGTCGGTTCCGAGGAGTTTGGTACATCTTTAATTTTCATATTTAGAAGTACAACCCCTCAGATGTATTGGATCCTAGACTAAATCGTGCACAAAAGAGACGAACGACACAACACGTTCTTGTCTTTAACACATAAGCTTAAACATTAATTATGAATTGGATTAATTTCACATGTGGTGGGCAAGGAGGCTAACTAGATTCTACATTCGTAGGAGACTGGTGACCTCTCTGATTGTAGATCTGTACAGGTAGTGTCTCAAATTGCCTACAGGCGCATCACTGTATCCGATCTCTGACCCCGTCCTAACCCTACGCACAATTGCTGCTTATTTAGAAACTTGCGATGTCTATCTTCTGCAAAAGTTTTAAAATAATATCCTCGATAGTATTTATACCATTACTATTATTTTTCATGTTTCCTCATCACGCAGAAACATGTTTAGTGTGAATCGAATGCGCCACCTCTCATAAACTTAACGCTACCGTCGCTTATGTACAGTATAATACGGTAATGTATAAAAGAGTGTATTTTTTTAAATATAAATGTGTTCTTATCTTTAAGGGTATAATTGTATAGCATCTCTGTCTTATCTCAGTATCAAGGAAAAAAAAAATCCCTTCAATACCTAGTTTATCTTTGGGTGAACTATCATGTGGAGGTTCCTCAATTTGATAATCGGTCATAAACTTTAATTCATTGTCTTTCTGTTTAAAATGTTAAAATAATCAATTAGTGCAGCGACTTCTAGCAAAACATAAATAAATTTCACCAAATAGATAACCAACACATTAAAAACCATGACCATGGTTTTAATGAGTTTTTCATAATGTTTAAACCGGGTTGTTTGCCCATCTTTACTATCGACATAATATCTTTGTAACTCACCCGCAGGTCAGAACTCCCTGATGACGTGGAGGTACTGCTGCTATCCAACCTTCCGTTGTAATACATATTCAGTGCTCAAATAACTGTCTCATAAAAGTTCGTTAAATTCACAAATATCACTTGGTTGTCTCCAAAAAACACTTGCCTCACCTAAACTTTCTGTTTGCTATACACTTAGTTACAATTAACGAGTTGAGAGTGTCCAACATACATATTGTTTTAATATGACCGATTAAACCGCATGTCTTCATCTTAATGAATACTTGACACCATTAAAACTGGCTTCGTAACGAAGTACATCACTTCACTTCGTGTATATACAGTTCTTGGAAATTAGAATATAATATTTAATCAGTATGGGTTATATAAACTGGGGTATATTTACTAACAAGTGCTAATCAGTCAGTCGCTAGCAAAGGTACAGTCGCGCACAACACCTGTGTGTATATGGTGCAATGGCATACGTGACTCAAGGAGTTATATATCGATAAAACTGAAACACAACAGTGTTATCGTGTACGATCGTCACTCGCAGTAATATTGAGTACTGTGATAAGAAAAAATCGCTTTCACCTTGAACGATTTCAACTAATCGCATATTTTATTTAATTTGATATGATTTAGGGTAATATACGCTAATACAGTGATAGATGCACCTACGAATAAGTAAAATACATGAATATAAATTCCAATTAAACTGTTTGAATTTAATACGTAGGTACATTAAGTTGATTAGAAAATAGTTGTAAACATAAAAATAATTTTAAATGTATATTAACCACAGTTTTACATGAGTTTTATATAATATACATATAGATACATAATACAATTGGTGACAAAGTTTTTCACTGTTAGCACGCTATAGCAGCTAGCATGGTTTGGGCCCCTCTTGAGCATAGTTTCGTCGTAGTTATCATATATTATATAAATTATTTGACTGAAGTTTGAATTTTCACTAGAAGAAAGTTCACTATTACTTGACAGAGATATTATTAACCCTACTCGAATCTTATTTGAAGAAAGTTCAAATTATAAAGTCAATTTAAAAAATAATAATAAAAGCACTCGTTTGAAAAGTTTACCTAGACTTCACATATTTCGCACACTTCACGAGTAAAGTATTTCCATAAACTATTGAATTCAGCCAACATTTATCAAAACATTTATTTATCACCCAAGACGCACGCCTAGCGTTAAGTTCTACTTACTCAGTACAGAGATTTTAAAATAGTGCAATATCTCAAGTTTATAACATAACATTTGCACAAATTTCGCGAGTAGAGCACAACGGCCCACCGGTTGGCGTTATTTATAGAGCGACCGAGCTTTACTATAAAAGGATTTTGTTTGAAAATGGGAAGCTGTTTGCATTTGTGCGAATATGTATAGCGAAACGCAGATTTGGCGTGCGCGTGGGCCAGGCGGCGCGCGCGTCGGCACTGCTCGGGATTGCCGCTGGCAAAGGCAACGGTGCGCGAGAGCCGCGTGCGTTGCACCTGACTCGGCCCGCGCTCGCGGCTCCGTTCGCCTGCAGCTTCCACATCACTACCACCTATGTACCTACGTATTACAGGAATAAAACAATATCTACACCCTAGACCACACTATGTACCTACCTTATTTCTTTACATTTATCATGACGTCTAACTTAATGGCAGTCTCAATCATATTCATTGAGATAAATTTATATCGATTATCATATTATTCTTACCCATCATATGCATAGTTGCACTAAAAATATTTATTTTATTGATCTACATATTTTTTTCCATTATACATAATACACATTAGTACGGTACCTAATTGACATCCCCTCTAAAAGCAGTATTTGTTTTAAAAATAATGTAAGCAATGATTTATGAGAACATGAAATGTTGAATGTTCTGCCATTAAAAAAGGCTACAATGACAATGTATGCAACAAGTACCAATTCACACATCCTTTATTTGCATTCTGCGCCTGCGCTCCTAGGCGTTTCACTCACGCCTCGCCTGCCGCAACGCAAGATCTCTTGACACACGTAGTCTGGTCATACATCATACTTTATTGTCCGCTCTTTAATGAAACGCCAAAGACAGGCACCTAACTCAAATTTAATTAGAAATCTGATTTAATGCGTGTCAATATGCAAAACTGGAAAACATAGCAGTAGATCTTAAAGTCGCAAATATCTTTCATGGATTATCATTAAAAAGTCATACATAAAAGTTCTGGCGTTGACTGGCTGGTGATTGTGGAGCATGAAATATTAGTTTCTTATCTGCCAAAACAAGTTTGTTTGTTCAAGTGTCTGAATGGGTGACGTCACGCGGACCATTGACATCGTTCTTAACGGTACCGTACACAATGACACCCTTATTCTTCGTCGCATTTTTGAAATATGAATACAGACTTGTTTGTGTTACTATATCCATGAATAGAAAAAAGACACTTAATTATTAGCCTTGATATTTTTTAAAGCCGTACTAAGGTCACGAAACCAGTAACACGCACAGATTAGATACTAGTTCCTCTGTAAGTAGCACCCAGTAGGTGAACCACTTCTACTACTAGTACGTTCATTTCTGTTGTAACTTTATTTTCACTATAAAATACCTCGCAAGAAATTAAAGGAAACTGTAGAAACTTTGTAATTTCAGCTTCACTCACTATATGTTTTCAGGTCCCTGTATTGTCGTCAATGCTTTTTTTTATTCTTAGTTAGATAGACAAGCAGTATTGATGCTTCCGGCTAATATTCTACCAAGAGGGAAGTGATTCAAATTTTATGCCGCTTTGTTTCTGTGCATTTCCCTCTGATTGCACAGGATGGAGGATGGAGGAATAGGATGAAGGAAATTCAAACTAGTAAGCTGTTGGATGCAGCAGCAATCAATGACCGCTCAATTGGAAGTCTTTAGGGGAGACCTATGTTCAGCAGAGATGACGTGATTGCAAGGCACTTTACCTTTTTTGGTTAAATGACGTTGTTACGATCGAATGGTACCGAATGGTGGCGGGTGGACTGGTGAGAGCTCAGCCACACCTCCGCGAAGTGCGAGTTTCAGCAACTATCCGCACTTGGTCTTCAAAAATCAAACGAGGTAATCAATAAAGGTATTGTGCCTTGTAATCGTTATCGCGATTAAGTCCCGATTTACACATGTAATATTTATAGTCGCGAAAGTTGAAAAACAATTATGACTGTGATTGATTAAAGAAAGTTATACCTTATTGATTATTTTATACCGATACAGGACAGACATCGTTCATTTTGAACGCACGGACTATTTTAAAATAATTAGCATAAATAACTGCGATAAAAAAATTAATGTTATCCTTATCTTAACAGATATAAGGGTAATAATATTATTTTCATTTAAAAGTATTTGTTTTCACAAAAATAAAAAAAGACTAAAATATTATTGTTTAAAGCTGTATTCGCAAACGGCAAACACAGTTGCTTTAAAGTCGAACGTGTTAATAATACACTTAATTAACATAAGGATTTAAAAATATATTCTACCTCCGAAGTGGTAGTCGTGCGCTGAATTCTTAATTATCTCCACAGAGATGTGGTCTTTTATATTATTAATAAAAATGATTATATGATAAAAATGATTTTAACAAAACAGTTTCGGTAGTTGAAATCCCTGATTTTGTAAATTGCTTTAGTCGGTGTAGTGCCAGCTGTTGCTCCTGTCCTAGTGGCCTCACCAGTCACAGGAAATACAGGACGTTCGGGTACGAGATTAGCCTCTGCGAGCTACTGCAGTCTCAGTCCGGTTCCCCAACCGAGACTTACGGTATCCCTTACCCTAGGTTCCTCTTCCAACCTATTTTTCCTATTACAAATTTACCTTCTTCCTTCTTTCCCGACTTAAAATGACTACATGAAGGCAGCCAGCCATAAAAGAAACCAACCAAAAAAACTCTTTGCTATGTTACCGATTGCGCCGACCCTAATGAAAATTGGTGCTTTAGTCGGTGCGTAGCTGCACATCTACAGGAAAGTGTTTTTTTTTTTATTATTTATTGCTTTAAATATACATGCGTGTTAGAATTAGACGTGGAAATTATATATTATCAATTTATCATTTAAATAGATTCTTACATGAATATAGTAGAAGAATTTAATTCCGAATTTCAAGGTGAGCTTTTGTAATGAAATTGTCTGGACACAGATAACATTCTACACGGAAAATAGAAGAGTAGATTTACAAGAGAAGGCAACAAAGGATATATTATATCTTACGACCTTACTTAAAAGGCTTATACAAATAAACTATAAATAATTAAAACAGCAGGAATGACCAAAAAGCTTCAAGGCTCTCTAACTTCCTTATTACTAAAATGTTTTGTGAAATTTTGCATTGTTTAATTCTTACTTTAATATATTTTATTTCAAAGACTATTTACAAAAAATTAAATCGTAACGAAAAATAACAGAAAAAAATCCTCTTACTTACTTTACAAGCAGCAGAATAAGAAATTTCATACATACCATTATGTCATAATAAGCATTTAAATAAAATCTTCTTATTGATTTTTGATTTTTTAAGTAAAAAGAAAACCTTTACCCCTTAACCTATATAAAAGTTATATTTGAACTTGAACCTCTTTAATATAAACCTTTAATATAAACCTCTTTAATAGGCATGTTCAAAAATAATTTTAACTTTTTAACTAATAAGTGCAACGTGCAAATGTTCATCTTATGAATATTGTTTCTTATCAAGGTAGTATTGCCGGTCGTATTATATCGTACATGAAATCAATGTTCCGTTGAGTGTTGAACCCTCAAACTCACACGAGTAGATACGCGTATAAAATAAAACGGTTATTGCTGATTGTGCCCGATAGCCGATACATTCTTCAGCCAACTCTCAGGCGGCACACTGCACTGTCGGCGATGACGCCTTCAAGTTAACGCTGTCACAATGGCAACAAATATATTTTTGCCCGTTAAAAATGATCAACTCATTTAACTGTTACAAAGACCTTTACACGAAACTTTACGACGTGTCTATTTTCAACCGACGAAAAAAAGGAGGTTCTCAATTCGACCGTATAATATATATTTTTTTTTATGTCTGTTCAGCCCTCACTCCGTTATTTATGAACCGATTTTGTTTATTCTTTTTTTGTTAGATAGAGTATACCTCAAGGGTGGTCCCATGTCAAGGAAGTCAGGATCTGATGATGGGATCCTGAAAAAATTGAGAGAAACCCTCGAAAATTGTAGGAACGAATAATGTTTCTGTTTACTTTTCATTACTTTATCAGGTATGGCGTTTAGAAATCATCATCATTTTTCATCATCGTCACCATGATGATGAAAAAAACCATAAAATATAATCTTTTTAACAAAAAATTAAACCGACGAAAAGAACTAAAAAGCAAGAAATAAATAAACCTTAAGTCTTAAGTATTGAGCTTATTTACATAAACTATCTAATTTTATATAAACTTATTTTGAGTCGGCGCCAAATAAAATTTTGATAATTAATCAGTTTGTTGTTTGGCGCCGACTCAAAATAAGTTTATATAAAATAAGATAGTTTATGTAAATAAGCTCAATACTTAAGACTTAAGGTTTATTTATTTTTTGCTTTTTAGTTCTTTTCGTCGGTTTATTTTTTTGTTAAAAAGATTTTATCACAGTAAAATTCATTTTGACGTACAAACGTAAGGTGGTGTCCGAGAATCCGTTTGCGTGTCTGCACTCCTACGTGTCGTTCTGTAGAATTTACGATCATTTTACGATTCAATTTACATTTAAAAAGCATAAGTAACGGGTTTTCAAGTGATCTCTGTGTTTCGGTAATAGCAGTACAGAATGTTAGACAATTTCCTTAGTATTGGTCAGTACATACTCCTAAAAGCCGTTTATTTTGAATACTACGAGTATGTGGATACATTTTTTTTATTACTTCGAAAGATTTATTTTTATGTTTATTTGTAACCATATCCATGGCACAGATAAAAATGCTTAAAGCAATATTTTGGAAAGGTTCTGGGTAGTATTTAATTTCTCGTAAGCTATAGCTCTGAATATACTCGTAGTTTTCAGCTAATATTACTTCAGAATTGATTACAAGCATTTTAATACCATGTTAAATTCGATTCTCATTTTTATTTGCTGGTCGTCTATTGTTAGTATTTTAGTATAACTATGTATTTACGGGAATTATTTTTTTCATATCCCATTTTTTCATATTTATACTCGCATATCCACCCGCAAATAATGTGCGGGTGGATGAAGAACCTACCTCCTTCCTACCTTCTACCTCACGATCTCGACGACGGAGGGCGTGCACCGCTGAGCCAGTCAGCCTGTGACCACGGCCAGTGCAACCTGGTCGAAACGTCAGGCAATTCAGAGGTATGTAATACCTTTTCGTGATCGCGTTAATTCCCGTAAATACATAGTTGTCTAAGAACGATTGCTTTTTGTTAGTAGAAAGTCGAAGGTTCTTCAAGTACATCCAATAACCGCGTAATAACCTTTATGTATAGTCTAGTCAAAACCCCATAAGTCTATACGCCCACTTTCGGCCGGTTGTTTTGGTATAATAGTCGTAAAATTTATTTCATCCGTAAGACAAAAGTCGTATTTCTTACATATGCGTAATCAAACGGATCGATGCGTTACAAATTGAACTAAACAGCAAATACCAAAACCAGTTTTATATAAAATCTTAACTATAAGGAAACGATCATTCAATTTCAAGGTTTAACTTAACATTGTGGCGGTAGGTAGGTACATAAATAACTATTGATACCGGTACCCTGCTAGGTTTCATTAGCAATTCAAATTTACGATACCGCGAGAGAACGTCCAACTGACAATAACACTGAAATTGTTAACATATACGTGTACGTATTTTCGCCAAGTAAAATTTTAATTGCTGAAAAGGCTTTATCTCAAAACGAACAACGGAAAAAATTGCTAAACAACTAGAGCCCCCGACTTACTTTGCGTATAATCTATCGCTTTAAGTTTCTACAAAACAAATACAAGAAATACCCTATATCCTACTAAAATGTCCCGGCTATCTTTATATCAAAATCCATCAAAATTAATGCAGTAGTTCAGGCGTGAAAGCGTAATAGACAGACAGACAGAGTTACTTTACACATACATTTATTATACTATTATGTCTCCCCACGAATCGATAAATTCTGTTCTCGATTATTGTCAAACTTAATCGTCCTTCGTTCAATCCAGGTGAACACATGTACCTATTTTATCATTTTGTTACTTTTCTCCTTTATAACACAAAAGTTTGCTGGAAGGAGGAAGGAAATTCACTGTAGGGGCAAACAGTTACCATATCTATTTATTACAATAAGGAACTTCAGTCTTATTTTGAATTAACCTTAAGAATGAATGGCTAACCTTGTAATACCTATTTATAACAACTAGAGATCGCCTGGTGGTAAAACTTCGACCATAATTCATTAAGTTTGAAATAACTTTTATAACTCATTAACTATTATAACTTGAACTGTCATTGTAGAGACTTATCGTACCATGACAGGTCAACAAATATACTGGCCCATATAGCTTCTAGTAGCATTTTTTTTTAATTTATAACACATATTATTCAAAAATGTTTTACTAAATAATCAACTTTAAGTATCCCAAATTCGACATTCGTCAGTGCTCTAAATTTGTTTAACAAAGGGTACAACACACAATAAAGATATCTCTTTACGTATGGCCACCCAGAGATCAACAATCTACTGCGTTAAGGTCGTATTGGTCACGATAAGTAATATAAAAATTAATTAAAAAATATTTTTGATGAACCCTAATCGTCGATAGCTACAAAAGAAAATAAAAAAAGTCGGTTGACAATAAGTGTAGAAAAAGGAACTGAACTTTTTGTCTTTGTACTAGCTGTTGCCCGCGACTTCTTTAGCGTGGTAGTTTTGGTGAAATCTATCAAAATTAATTAATATTTCGTTCCATAAGAACCTTCCACAAAGTATTAGAATCCATAAAAGAAAGATGAATGAAATGTTAATTCGTTCTAAAGTTATGGCGTGACTAAGGGAAATAGGAATTCGTTTTTATATATATTTTATTATATATAAGACCGCTTACTTTGCTCATCGCTTCATTATTTATATGAGATTGCATAACGTCTACGAATATATGGTGTAAAATATATACATACATTTTATTCTCATATCCTGAACACAAACGATCTAAAATATTCATTCGTGTCGAGACAACGTTCTTCCGCATGTACAGAACTTTTAGATACCCAAAAGGCTGGAAGTACGCCACGTTAAATAGCAATGTTTATTCTATATGCCTGAGCAAGGTCAAGGCTTTAAAGCTGCTCGTGGATCGTCGACCAGCTAAGCTACTTGCCAATATAACGGTAAAAAGCAGCCCTACAGATAATATGGATTACGTAGGGTTTTGTTACATTAGCCAAATCTCCTTTTTCCTCAAACATTATAAAACTTAAATCCTTGTAATATATTAATAGAAACGTTTCAACCTGGATTTTTAAGGACAAATTTCCCGTTCAAATTTTAGTTAAAATTTAAAAGCTGAATTTTTTGCAAATAACTTTTTACCGGGAACCGAAACACGCTCATTTTTTCTCAACAAAGCAAAAAAAAAAATTAACAGCATTTTATTCTGTACGGATAGCGTTTATTTTAGCATTTTTTATTTATTTAGTACAAGTGACACATTTCCATAACTGTTTGCATTCTGTTTTCTAGAAAAATGTACCCACTGAAAGAAATATAAATGAGTTGGTTGTTACTGTTCCATAATATATTCAACATACTTAGTTTCACCTTGCAAAAAGTATTTAATTCCACGTCTCATGTTGGTTTTTTTTTATGATATAGGGGCTAAACGAGTAGACGGGTCACCTGATAGTAAGTGACTACCGCTGCCCGTGGACACTTGCAACTCTAGAGTCACGTCAAGTCAAGTGCGTTGCCGGCCTTTAAGGTGGGAGTAGGGGAAGGGAGTGAAAAGGGGGAGAGGGGGGAAATGGGGAGATAATAAAAGCAAAAGTATTAATTAGTAGTAATTATTCACTTTTTAAAATAAATGAAAATTGTAAAAAACGTTGGAGTGTTTTTATAGTTTTTATTGTATTATGAAATGTAATTAGTTTAACGCAGTTTAAATTTAAGGTTTAGGCTAAGGCGAAGTAAACAAGAAGATAAATTTAGTATTTGAACAACACAAAAGAAAATCTGAGAATAATGTGACCTAAAACCATTTAATGGTCGGTTTGTATAGGCGGCAAACGAGCAGACAGGTATCTTATTTTTATCTGTGGGTTTCGCTAAAATTGACATCAACGTGACAAACGTTATTTGATTCTTGCTAAAAAACTCAACACAAGTTTTAAAACCTATAAATTGCATTTTTAAAATGCAGTAGGCGCACTCAAGTAACAGAATTTGATTTTACAGTATTTCTTTGCGTTGGTTTTGTTTAGCATTTCATATCTTTTGTTGTAGCTAAAGTTAGCAAAAATTAGTAAAATAACTTTAAAATATTATTATGTGTTGTAACTTTGTATGTACAAAAGTAAATGTTTATCTACGAACTTAAATACGTGTTTATTTTACTATATTTTAATAGAATTTTCTGAAGTAATGACATTTTTTTTTCAGAGAACATGCGCCTACTAAATTGTCTGTAATACATATTAAGTAATATTAATATTGTATAATGTACTATATTTGCACGCCACAAGTGTCAGAACATGCTGAACCAAGCTATTTATACCAACACCTATGTATCTTTTTGACCGTGTTCTTGGAAATAAAGATTTATTATTATTATTATTAATAGTTTTTCTAAATAAAAGAAAAAACACCGTGTACTGCAATATATATATGAATGTTTTACACTTGGTAAGGCTTGTGGGTGCTAATTAGATACCTAGGTCAATTCCCACTATGTCGACGGGTTAAGTAATTTACATAGATTATGATAAACTACAAAAAAAAATCCGGTAAAAAAAAACGGTCAAGAAATATCTCTACACTTTCAGAATTTTATTATACATTAACGGTGGCGATATTTTATTAAAACTTGAAAAGAAAACAAAAGATCTTAGGTACTCAGATATTCGGCAGACCGAAATTAAACTATATATTAGAATAATATCTCTCTAACATCAATATTTCTAGTATTTTATAAAGTTTTGAAACAACAGTTGCCTATAAATACAATTACCTACACACGTCTTACGCAAACTGTAATTATGGCTAAACAAGAACATGACTAAACCAGAACATGACCAAATCAGAATATGACCAAGGGTAGAACATGACTAAAGTCGAACATGACTTCCATCTAACAACCCGTATGAAACACTTTTAACTAGCTGAAAATTTCTTGTTACGTACGATTGTAATTATACAAAGTAATGAATGTTCACATTATATTGTAATTAATGTACATAATTTTAGCAGCGACACGACTGGGGGAAGCATGTAATTACAGTCTTACAACTTTCGGGTGCAAAAGATTCTTTAGACCAGTGCTTTACCAAATTAAAAGGTACATTTCAGCCTCAAAATGGTTTCACAGCCGGCTAAAATGAAGCCTCAATTTAAATGAAGCAAAGAAACCTCGACCGTAACAAAACTAGAACCTTTTCGTCGAAAGTATAATTGCTGTGTTGTTCAATATACCAGTTCTAATAAGAGCTAACAAAAAATTGTGTGCAAAACATTTCTTTGGTTACTGAGTTTTACTGCGCTGCTTTATTTCTTAATGAGTTTCCCCCTGACCAAGGTCGAGCCTAGAATACTTTGGAATAAATTTTAGATTGTAGTTACAAAGGCATGTGTAGTAGGTATGTATAATACACAAGCGGATATAATGCCAAGATCGGTTACATTTTAGTACGTACTACTACTTAGTTCTTTTATTCTCTGTTCATTAAAAAATATATATAAAGTTCTACTTTGTGTAATAAACAATAGGTACGTAATGAAATATATCATAATTATAACAGCTTAACTGAAAGATGGAAAGGTTTTAGGAAAATTCATATTAAGATTTATGATTAATTCTCTTAGAAACCCCGAAAGAGACGACGATGGGGACGCAGATGCTGTAACTTAGCTGGAGGGGTTAACAAGAATACTAGTAATGTGTGACCCACGTTACTAGTATTCTTTAAAAAAAACTAAGTATTTTATTAGCTTTTAAAGTAAACGTGAAATTTACTTCAAAAGCTATGGATAAATTCATATGATTTAAAACAATCATTTACAATTGAAACATTTGCTTAATAACGTAATCTGTTACTATTTTGGTACGAAAAAATGGGAATCGGTGTTATTTAATACCCTTAAACGAGCAATTTTTGTATATATGTATATATATAAACTGAATCTCGGAAACACTTTAGTTAGGTTTAATTTTTAGAAAACGTAAAAAAAAACGAGCAAACCTCGGTCATCCAGGTACTATACAATTAAATAACCCATCTATTGTATGACTTTACAGTTTTCATTTCTTAAACATTAATAAAACATATATTGGTAAGTAGGTACTTACTAAAAGTGTCAAAGCTCGAGTCTCTCGTCTGAGAAAAGTATCACTCCGCGCAGTATACCTAATCGATGAATAACCAACTGTTCCTAATTCATTACTGACATGCATGCAAAAAGTGAAAAGGTACCATGCCATAGTAACTGCTTCCCATTACGTTCTATTTAGCAATCTATAATATAATCAACCATAAAAATTCAGGTAATAAACTATTGAACGTAACGAGCTCGACGGTACGATAAACCAGAAAAACAACAGGACAGGTAACACACGAAAACTTCTTCAGCAGTGCATACTGAAGCTAACTTTTTGTGTGAACTTCCGAAAACTGTAGCTGTCTGCATAAATTTGAAGCTAGGATTAGTATTAGTCTATATGTGTGTTATCCAGAAAGTACTCCAAAAGTCTCGAGCCTTTTAACCCAAAATGTAAGAATCTAGTACCTAGTCAATAAATAAGAGAAGAGAAAAAGAGTACATTCCCTAAACTATGTTATAGCTCAACATCATTTGAAATTTGAAACATTTATTGTAGAAGGATGCATTTCGGATTTTAATCTTAATTTACTTAAAAAAAGACTTCCTTCTTCTAAAACGCTCAGCTAAAGGGTTGATGACTTTATAAACGTTTTTTATTACACTTGAGCCTTATTTGAAACGTTGTCTTTATTAACACGTGTAGGTATATGTACAATGTGTATATTTTAGGTTCCTTTTAATTGAATCTATACATATAATATAATGGTTGATATACTTACCTACAAAATTAGATTGTTTTTTATTTATCCTAACAGATGTCAAGGTGCATATTGGTCTTTTTCTCTGTATATTTAAAAGTTTTAAATGAAAAGATCAATAATGGGGAAAATATTCTCAGGTTAATAAAAGTTAAAAATGACTTACAATTAAAAGTTTAAACAATTTCTTACTATACTGTATGTATACCAACTGTATTTAAGACTAAAAAGTACCAGGGAGTCGACGCTCTTAAATAGTACCAGGCTCTAAATCTAGAGAGTAATAAAGCGTTCTAGGCCTGGGTCGAGGTGTTTCTAATAGTCAAGTCTTCTAATAGGCTCAATTTTTTTTTAATTTATTTAAGGAAAGACACATACAGAGGATTCACATAAATATGCTACATAAACTCGTTAGAGTTGTACCGTAGCGTAGTTAAAATTCAGTAGGTATAGCAAAACACTAGAAGTTACTGAATTCTGATGCAGACCATAAAGAAGCTCTTCACTGTACGTATCAGGTATGTGAAAAGTTAATCCCAAGTAGGTATCTACCTAAATTTCGTAATCAATGCGTTATTGTAGTTACAAACATAACTCACTCATATAGTAAACTACCAAAACTTGTCAGGCTGTTGTAGTACAATGTCAATTTGTAACATGACATTGTTATAACGGTGAATAATGTTCGTTCTGTGTCCAAGTTCGGGCAAGGCGTGGAACAATGGAAGCGTGACAATGCTCATTGCTTACTAAACATGGACAGGCAGAGAAACAGAACCGGACTATTATCTAGTGTATCAATAAATTTAAGTCGGTACACTCGGATAAGCTTACAATATTGATGTACCAAAGAACTTATGGTAATATGTAATAGTTTAACTTTACTTTCCAGAAAAATTGAAGTGTTTCCCGTAAACTATTTAAAAAAGACATAATTACGTCCCCAATGAATATTTTTCTTTTTTTCAATATCAGCGCCATCTATCAGTATACATACATCATTTTGATCATAACGATGCGTACGCGTCTATTAGTATCGCGGTACCTATCAGTTAATAAATGATCACAACAGAGGGCGCTACTAAACAAACGCAGGCCCATTACGTATGAAAACCATCAACCACAATATTTACGTGCCGTAACAATTTGCATGTAATATTTTTTCTATTTTGTCAATAAATTTGTGTAGATTTAGAAACAATTAGAGGCAGCTTTGGTGTAGGAAGTTTTCATTAAGAGCCGTCTACGAACGAATACTATCACACTTGATATAAATATAGTAACATACTTATAGGTATTATTTGTATTACCCTAGTAGAATAAAAAGACTAGAAGCGAACAGTCTCAATTATAACTTTAAGAAACGTTGTACAATTCTATGATACAGAACCAGAAGAAATAGAGTCGCTAGAATGAAATATAAGGTTTCAGAGCTTTTTTACGAGTTTTTACATACGTAGGGCGTATGATCATATATTATGATTTGAAGTCATATCCGTAAACTCTAAGTAGGTAATATAAAAAAAAAAAAAAACAAATTTGGAGGCAAGTCATTTGTTAGATTTTTAAATTTATTTTCTAAATTAAAATGGCGGGCTTCTCTCGTTATGACATTCGTGTATTTATTTAGTACTAGCTTCACCCGGCATGAGTTGCAATCCCATTTTTTTCTTTTTTTATATCGACTTTTTTGGGCCAGGAACGTAGAAAATTTTATCACAATTTGATCAATAGTTTCGGAACGCATGGAGGACAAACATACATAAATTGATTTTTATTTATATAGATACCTTTAAGCGTGGCCTGACTAAACAAAAATGATTTGAGGAAATAAGTAGTGCACTGAGGGCAACTTGTCCATCTCTAAGGACCAAGGTCCGGCAGGCAGATAAAAGTGACTGACGAAAAAACATTGAGACTGTACGAAAATTATTGGAGGAAGATCGACGTGGGACACATCGACAGATCGAAGAAACCCTTAAGTTAAGTGCACCAACTGTTCATCGGATTCTTCAAGGCTATTTGAAAGTACGGAAACTTTGTTCACTCTGAGTACCGCACTTGATGACTGCTACGCTGATGGAGCAGCGTGTGACTCGGTCTCGAGCATATTAACGCTGTTCTAACTATGTAAACTCAATTGTTACATGTGATGAAACCTGGCTGTATTATTTAGTTGTTTCTACTAAATCCCAGGGTAAAGTGTGGGTGTTTGAAGATGTACCACCGCCGACGTCTATGAAAATCCCCCGATTCAGTTTTAGGGTTCAGTTTCTGAAAAATTAAAAAGGAACCCTTATAGGATCACTTTGAAGTTCGTCTTCTTGTCTGTCTGTCTGTCAACACCCTTTTTCTCTGGAATTCCTGGACGCCTGAAATACTTACTATTACTAATACCAAATACTTATGTGTGCAGTCCATTGAAGCTGTAACAATTCAAGCTGTTATACGGCCATTAAGCCCCAGAAATTTAAACATTGAGCAGGTAAATCAACCTCTATAGGGTACTTTCCATTGACCTAGAATCATGAAATTTGGTAAGAAGCAAGGTCTGATAGCACAAGTGAAGGAAAAAATCCCAAAGGCGTTAATTTGTTGTTATTTCACATAAAAAAATTGTTTTGTGTTTACAAACTTATATTTTGAGGTTGGAAAGTTAATTTTGTCGTAAATCGATGTGGAGGCGAGCATTTTTAGAACCGCAAAGTTAAGTTTGTCTTTCGAAAAATACGGACAAAAATCTTCGAGAATTGATTCCCGAGATGGATGTACTATCTACATACAAGTTTGTTTGCTTACGGAACCCTCGGTGCGCGAGTCAGACTCGCACTAGTCCGGTTTTTTTTTAAATTGAATTTGCCTTCTAGTTGATTGTATCTAGGTAACATGTTGTGGTGATGACGGATAAACACTGGCCTCGGCACGATTGGACCTTATTCTAGAATTTTAATTGCATGCACGTATTGTCTGGTGATATGCGTGCAAGTGTAAACGTCTATGTAAGCCTATGCATTGTATAGTATAACAAAATGATACATACCTTGCTCTCACAGGTGGTATGGCAGACATATTTGCACACTGTAACAAACAGAAAAAAATTACTCGAAATTATTCGTAAAAATAGTACCTACGTAATATCGTTTTTTTTTTTTAGGTTTACAGACAATACCACCTTACAGTAGTACTACACGGGTTCTGTTCCACTTTATTTTACCAGAAAAAAAAATTATAAAATAAATTTATCGCATGTCAGTAGACTCAGTAGGTTGGTAACTTATTTAATACCTACATAAGTATGTGTATATTTTTAAAATGTTGATATACATAATTCTGTATTTAAGCGAGATATTCGGAGGCAGGCGTCTATGAACTGTCGCGAAAGAATGCAATGCAATGGTGATCGTCGCTCCCCCGACCATAAGCAGGAGAACACCGCACCGGGGTAATATTTAGTCGGTAAGAGTCCGATAGACCTTTCTAGCCATTTATTGCCATTGCCCACGATCGGTGCTATTCGATTGAAACTTGGGGTAAAGAAAATAATATCATACTATATTATTCATACTAATACTGTATTACTGTAGCTATTAATGTTCTAAGTAATTTCGAATGAAATTGATGGAGTCGGAGCCGAATAGGTTAAAACAACATGATAGGTACCTATCTGTTATATATATATATATTATATGTATATATATAGATATATATACATGGATATATGGCCAAGAAAGATTCCAACAAATCACCAGCAGTACCTGGTGACTTCACCGTTTTGGAGAAGAATAAAATCCTCCTGACTACTCGAGAAAGCAAAAGCTAGTTGCAAAAACACGATGCCTTTGTAATATGAAATTTGTATATAAATAAATGAAAAAAAACACAGTTCCTAAACATGTCACCGGGAAAACTCTTTAGGAACAAATGAAAAGAATTTTATGTCAGTAAGTAAATCCATGACGCATATGCAAGTAACAGAATACATTGTAGTTGTAAGGATCTACAATGTGGCATATTAAGTTTAGCTCGGTTTAAACACGGGAACAAACAAGTATACTTTGCAAATGGCAATAACATTTTACACGTAAATAGATTGGTTATGTTTCCTACCGGTATTACCCATGATGCACTATATTTTAGCGAGGAAAATTACTTGCGGTACAAAAAAAGAAAGAAAATTCATGCGCGAAGCATATGCATGGTAATAAATGAGTTATTCTGCTAGACAGCAGGCTACTTCCAAGTTTTACTATTTCCCTGCGCATATATTCACATTCAACCCGCACCGGCTTCGCACGGGGAGCAGAGCATATATTGTTTTTTTCCGACATCTTCAACAACTTCAACACAAGAAACCTTAATAAAATTGTACATCTAGACGTTCCTTATAAATCATTTCGTCTATTGGTGAAAACCGCATTAAAATCCGTTACGTAGTTTCAAATATCTAAGCGTACAGAGGGATAGACGGCGGGAAGTTACTTTGTTTTATACTATGGAGAGGTTATAGTGGTATTTTATTAATTCACAAAATCTAGATTTTAACTTTAATTTTCAGCAGTTTGATGGATATGTATTACTTAAGTAGGCAATCCATCTAGTTTACCATCTATGTATGTGTGTATGTATATATATATATATTGGGCTACAAGTTGCGTATTATTTACTGTACAATTATTTAACATAATTTTTATTTGCACCTACTTCTTCTTTTCTCTGCATCACCCAATGGTTGACTGGTAGAGAATGCCTTAGGCATTAAGTCCGCCAATGTACCAAATGTGCATAAAGTTTAAAATAAATAAATAAATATATGTGTACTACTGTTATAGCAAACAACCGAACTAAACACATCCATAAAATACAGGTTTGTTTATTCAGGACTATATCTATGTATGACAGCAAAGCTAGTTGTTGCTAAAATGCTAGTCAAATGCGTGTGGTTATAACAAACGTTTGGTATGCAGAAATCGTTTCCACGTGGCTTCACTTGGGTTGTTATTCGTGATATTTACGGCAGTAAGAACATCTAACAATTGAATTTTTGGAACGTGACATTTGATTTGAGCACTTCTTGAAGGTGTTTATGAGAATGCTGTCAATGACTCCTGAATGTCAGAATGTTCGAGGCGATATTTTATATACTAGTACTGTAATATTCAGGGTTTGATCAGTCCTTCCGCGATAAAATGAATAAATACCTTGTATTTTTAAAAGTAGAATATAATAACTTCCTGGCACGTTGAGTTTTCTATTGTTAACTATATGTATAAGTTGATGATTGTGTGTAGGTATATATTTTATGATGTCATAACATAATATGTATTTACAACGAGCGCGTAACATTGGACTTGTAAATGCAGGGAGCAATCATTCATTGGCCAATTCTTTTGAATTTTGTAATTGTTTACAATTTCAATTAACGCTTTATGTTACTTACTAGCAGCGCCCCGCGGTTTCACCCGCGTAAGTCTTGATCCCTTGGGATTATCGGGATAAAAAGTAGCCTATATGTTAACCCAGGTCGCCAGCTATCTACATACCAAATTTCATAGCAATCGGTTCGGTCGTTTTGGCATGAAAGAGTAACAAACATCCATCCATCCAAACTTTCACATTTATAATATTAGTGGGATAGTGGGATTAACATAAAGCAACAATTAAAACTGTAAACAAAATTACGAAAATAAGAAGTAGGTACCTAGCTTACATCTACATGTTTGCTTCCAAAACTGCATGTAAATAATAGCAGCTATCTGAAGAGACTTTTTGTCTTACCATACCGTTTAGACTGAAATATATAATTTCTGCTTTAATAAAGTCTTAATCAAAACTTACATTTTTTATTATATGGACTTTATTGCAGAATCCCAGACGATGACTTATAAACTTCTTCTCTTTTTTTATAGTCTTAAAGCCGGTACAAAAACATTATCTTTGATTCTTGTATTTATGTTTTTTTTGGTATAGGTGGCAAACTAGCAGACGGGTCGCCTGTTGGTACTTACCAACGGCGACTACCGCCGCCCATGGGCAATTGCAACTAAAGAGTCACAAGTGCGTTTCCGACCTTTAAGGTGGGAGTAGGCGAAGGAAGGGAAGAGGGGGAGAGACGGAGGAGAGGCGGAAAAGAGGGAGAAGGGGGAAAGGAGGGAAGAGGGGGAGAAGGAAGGGTTAGGGCCTCCGGTAACCTCACTCGGCGAAACACAATGTAAGCATTGCTATGAGGCCGGATTTCTGTAAGGACGTGGTATCACTCCGGTCGAGCCGGCTCATACGTGCCGAAGCATGGCTCTATCACTTAAAACCACGTTCATTGAGTATATCATGTTTCCTAAAGTAGTTTTTATGTTTTTCATAAATTTAATTTTTATGTTTAAATTCCGATCAACAATACTTTGATATCTTTAATAAAACGAAAACGGTTCATTTATTATTCGATAGTCATTTTATTCCCTTTAAAGTAATCTCCATTACAAGCAATACACATATTCCAACGCTTCATCCAATCTTCGAAACACTTGTCATAGGCTGATTTAGGAGAGATTCCTAAATCGGCCTTCAGCTCCATCTACGAGATCTCTTTTATCGCCCCAATCGTCACAAAATGCTTCCCGCGAAGTGGTAACTTTAGTCGTGGGAATAGGAAAAAGCCACAAAAAGCCATGTCTGGTGAATACAGAGCTTGCGGCGTATAAACATTGTTTTAGGTCAAATAATCACGTACATGATGTCATGAGATGTGTGTACATATAGTGCGTTGTCGTAGTAAAGAAATCACAAGTTGTATCTCCACAATGCTGGCCTTTTTTCCTCAAAAGCTTCAATAAGCTCACGTAATACTAGTTGTTATGTCTATCACTCTGATGCTCACTGTTTGAATCGGTAATTTCGGGTGTACTTTTTGATCAGAATATACATTGTTACCCGACTGCCATGTTTGTACGAAAGTGGGTACGGGATGGAAAGGAAATGACGATCTCTCTGTGACGACGCTTTAGTACTGTAAGTAATACTGAACACTCACTAAGCACTTACTACTACTCTTCTTCTTTCCTCTATATCCCTACCGAGCCATCTGCACTCGTAATTTCGACAGTCTTTTCGATCTTTTGTTTTGATTTCGATCGTCTGTCACTTAAGATCATCTCTGATCCTTCTAGAATGTTCTCAAATATTCAAATACAATTTTCAAAAATCCAGAACATGCAAGAAATGGAAATTTAACGAAATACGAAAAACATAAATTGTTAATGTCACGTGTCAACAGTACTAATATCTATAAGTAAGTATATGTCTATTCGACAAATAGTAATATTTGGGTAAACATGATGTCTCGAGTCTAGTGTAAAGCCCAAAAACTAGACAGTCAAGCCTTCAATTTTAAATTGATATGAGTTACTTGTTTCAAGTTTCAGGTAGCAATCGCATACATTATATAGTAATTACATCTGGCCTGATAATAATTTGTGGTTACTGTCTAAAATTGCGGTCAGTACTTGAGGATATCGCCTGCTCAAAAGTCACTTCGACATTGATCTTTGAAGAATATTTTGAAGTGAAAAGTGTTTAAATTCATACATATCGCTCGAAAAACATTACTCTCCTTCAACAGTCGGATAAAAAAGGAATCATAAACAAAAAAAACACCGACATCTTGAAATAACGTCTGGATACTCTGAGTACCATAGTTAAATGCAGTCCAGTTGAACCAACTAAGAGCACAGTTAAATAATGACTCTACTGGGCAATCTGAGTCATATCAAATACGAGGATGTCTTGTACATAATTCATATTCTCCTGTACCCACAAACTTACAAAAACGCAATCATTAATGCAAAGCATTATTAGTTAGGCAACTTACCTCTACAGCAAGAGCCTTGATTGTGTACAGGCTGATGGCACCAGTGACATGGTCGTGGTTTCCGGAACGATTTACTACGGAATGCGTGTGCTTGCGGTACGCCTTCCTTCTGTGAAAAAAAAGATAGATACATATATATAAAGTGAAAGGATAAAATATCCATGTACATGTACCTACCTATATAACTTTGTACCGTAATCTATGTCCATAATATATGATGTACTTACATAAAATTATAACAAATGGCAACGTATATCTGCCCGTTAATGCAATTATCTCGAGAACTGGATATCTCATTGGACATATGTTTTTCAATTTATCTCGATTCAGATTTTAGAATCAAGTACGTTGGAATAAGGGTTAATATGACTTTATATTGATTTAAAATGACCTTATGTTGATATTGAAGATGATTGATATTTAGATAATAACAATATTTATTTAAACACTCTCGTAATTTAGTCTCACCGCTGCGCTACTCCAATTAATCATTTGGAATGGAATTACAGTCAAAGTAAATTTGAATGGGCAAAAAAAGATTTACAATTTATTCATTTAAACAGCGTATCTAGTCGAACAACTGGGACTCCGTTTTCGTCTGTTCTTTCATTGCATTTACATTCTTAATTCAAAACTATTCATAGAATTCGTACCTGCACCATTATGTATTATGTATTCTGTGCCTGCACCTACAGTGACAACGAAACCAGCTGCGGACCGGAATTGGTAGTACACCACGATATCATCAACTACAATTCCTCAAAATTCCTTTCAAAATTCCTCTGCATGGGCTAGTTAGTATAAGTAGTGTACTTAGTACTTTCTCTTATGTGACATTATTACAGCTTATTGCCTAGATAGTTCATGTTAGTACAACGACGACCCTAGAGCAACTTTTAAAAAATTAACTCTTCGACATTTAATTCAGTACTGTAGTACAGATAAGATTCATAACAGGAAATCGCTAAAGTTTGATGTCTAAACTCTAAACTAGATGAACTAACAAACTCTAAACTAAAATGGACATATAAACCAAACTTTATTTTTGACATCCTACAAATAAACATGGCATAGTAATTTTTGTAACTACTCCACCCTTCCAGCTTTAGAGGAATAGTATACTTTTTATTTATAGTAGTAAACACGTATCGTCATCGTATACCTACACTGTATTGTGAATAACATAATATAATTATGTGATTCTATAAATGTATTTACAATTCAATTATTACTGTACAGAGTTCAAGTAAAAATTTACGATTTGAGTTACACACAAAAAACGACAAAAATAATACATACTTAGTATATGAATATTGTATAACTAAATCAGAGATCTCTACCGATAGCATTCTTTAGACTGGGGCATTACCACGTTGCATGCCAATGATAATTCTTTGTGCAAAGAAAAGGCCCGAACCGCTAATCACGGGCAACTTTTTTGTAAAGCGCTTTAGCGCTTGGACACCACGAAGCTAGTTGTTGGTTCCTACTTGAGGACCTTTACAGGTGGCCTGTCCATCTTATTTATACGCACTGAGACCATCCCGTTTGTTCGTATACTTCGCTTAGCTTCGGTCGCGTGCCAAACCAAGAATAGCAGACACGAGCGGAGATAAGAGCCCGACGGATAATGTCGCGCGTAAACAGACGTGCCGTAACATACGGCCACTGCTCGTATTGTATGACAAGCCGTAATGAACCAGGCCAGGAACTGTTCCTCACACGAAAAACACGGAACACCCAAAATAGCGATTTGTGTATCCTATAATGAGTTGTGTAGCTATATGAGATTAATGCAGTACTTTTAATGTTAAATTGGTAAAGCGTTTTGGATGAAGCGAGTAGCGTACTCGCTTCATCCAAAACTCAATATGATGCTTGTAAATCTTTCTTTAATATAATAAACACATTCTTATCCCCAACATGTCCTTTCTAGAAAGTGTCATTTCTCATTGACTAACTAACGAGAACAAATACCTGCGCTGCGGGCAGATTACGAGACTGGAAAGCGTTTAACATAGATGCGTGAAATGACAGCGCCATTGTTGATGGTATAAGCTCGGGTGATGCATGCCCGCCGGTATTTATGACGGTACAATCACCGGCCATCTAGCCCTTACGGGCCTTACCTGCCCAACTCGCCCTTCGTTAGCGCACGTACAATGGACCGCAAGAGAGGTGGAACGCAAGCCCATTCAACTCCGAGAGAATATGCGCTCTATTTACGAGGTATGACTCGACTCGTCCGTTTATTCGGTACATGTACGTATTATATCGCACTTTTAAATTTAAAGAACATCTCATTGCAAAACGTAGTTTTATAAGTTTCTTAGTTCCTTGTTGAGTTACTTTTAGTATCACTTCAGAATTTTCTCTATTTGCTAACACAACACAGTTTGCAGAGTCGTTGACAGGACAATGCATGAGTAAATAATTAGTTTCTATTCAATCTATCTCCAATACGATACTTGTCGTTGCTGTTTACAATTTTCATTCAATAATACCTTGTGGGCCGTGATCTTTATCGTAAAACCCTGACAAGTTTTACACTCGTTAGCAAATTGTAACTGACAGCTGTAAATCGGCTCGCGTTTTATCTTTTCTAAATTAGAACGAAGGAAGGAAATCGGTTGTTATACGTTTATTGAAACAGTATTCGCCCTATGAATTAGTTGCGCCCAGTTTGTTTAAACAATCTTCTTTGTACGGGGTCAGAGTGCTCTAGTTATGACGTCACAAATTTCTGCGCAGACGCCGACCACAGGCGCCACATTTGCAGCCCACATGATAGATGGACGTCGTACTTGAAATCGGTGTTTGAAATAAATCATTCCTTTGTGTTATCGCGGCGAACGCCGAGCAGAGCACTCTCAAGTGCTTTTAGCGTAAGTTGCTACGTACTACGCTTATGTGCTTTGAGTGTTTATTTTATAACACAAGCTTTGATTAAGTAAATTGGATTTAAATTAGTTTGTGAGCGAGAATGTTTCTAAACTTTCTAACTGTACTGTACTCTGTACTTATAACGTACTAACAGAAGGAACATCTGGAATGTTCTTCCAAATATCTGCATCTGCAAACCATATGTATCTACCGAGCCAATTGGGTTAGTTGTAGTGAAAAGGTAATGAATACATTTAGATTTCATCGGATAGCAACGTATTCAGTTAAAGCAAGTATCTTGTTACATCTCACTACCACTCCCGCTTTCTAAAGACACGCATTCAACAATGTAGCTACCAACATACGTGCGATCGACACGTGCTCATAAAGCACCTGCTTAAAATCGCAGCAGGCCCAACTGCAGCCTGCGCGTGTGCCCGGGATGCGCGACAAAAAAATATCATCATTGTAAAGCTTTAGTATAGTTCAGAACATTGCCACGAAGATCACAATATATTTATTACACACGGTCCATTAAATATCGGAATCAAATTTCATTGAACAGCTGGATATATCAAGTCAAATAATGAGCTATAGGAACCCATTCCAAAACGATATCTCTATTTTCCGATATTGCGCGTACCTACAGTAGAAGAAACTTGTTCACGTATTGTATTTATAGGTTACTTATGATAAGATACTCAAGTAAGTATAACAACAAGTGCTGTTCATGCCAATCAAAACATCTGCCGCCTTTACGAGGTAGGAAGTACTAAGCAGTGAAGTATCCATACTTAGTTGTAATAAAAATACAGTCTGTATTTTTATTACACTGTTACTTTAGTACCAAATTAAAATGTTGATACACAGTAGGTGTTAGGTAGTAAAGATGTCCTCAATTCTCGGAAACGTATTCAACATTGAGTTATTCGCTATATCGCAGTGCAGGCCCAGTGGCGCGCTTCGGCCGCTTCGGGCACCGGGACCGTCCGTCCCGCCCGCTCCCGCAACCCGTCCGGTGCACGTCGGCCCCGATACAAAACACGCCGATGCGACGCAGCACCCTCGCATCGAAACAAAACAATATTAATAGGTACCCAACGATGACTACAGTTTCATTTGTTTTTAAAACGTATAAAGAAAACACAGGAAGTTAAGAGAGTTTCTAGTTTAACACATCAGTAATGCTATGATGACAGTTTTGGTTTCCTGTCTCATTTTTGAGATTTGAAACAACATTTTTTTTTACTTTTTTGTAACTTGAGTTATTTCTTCCGATGAACTTGAGCGGACCTTTTTAATCCTCGTAACAATGTCAAAAGTAGTCATCCAATGCATTGACTTTCAAGTCTTACCCTTTTAATTTTTTTTACGGTTTTTGATTATGTAGCCTAGTTATGTATAAGTTACTTATCCGCTATGTTTTGAATAATACCTGTAGTAGGTAGTTACTTACTAGAAAAATGGTCCGATAAAATTAGCAAAGTACTAAAATTATAAATAATTTTGGTTATGTAGTTTATGTACTAGTAAAATAAAAGTGAATATTCATCTGTATGTAGGACAACCTTTGACCGCGCGACATGTGATTGAAACCACGCCGTGGAAGAAAACAAAGGGCTCAGTGTCGGAATGATAAATCAACGAAACGCGGTGCCCTTTCGATATTAAACTTCATTGTTTTGTAATGAATAACTGTTTCACATAGTTCGATAACATCGAAATTAACAAAACAACTTGGTTCTTTAATAAACGAGCCAATGGCTAATTTACATAGATATGAGTGTTTCATGATTGAAGACTGGTTTAACAAGATTCTCTTTTGTTACTGTTATCTTCAAAAATACGCATACCTTATTAAAAATTATGTGTTCACTGAACAGTATAAACAAGAAATATATCATTGATGAAATACTTGGATTCGATCGTATGCGAGGAATCATGACAATTTATAAATTAACCAAATTTATTACAAACAAGAAAGCATTTACAAAGATATGTTTGTTCGTGAAGGTATGTAACCTATTTAGGTAACTAGATTAGTGATTTAAAAAGGCTGCTTGTACGTAGTTGATAAAATTGAAGGTAGTAAAGATGATAACGGTGTTATTACCGCGAAGGCGACGTTCCATTTTCCAAGTTATCTGTTTACTCTTTAGTAAACTTTCGTAAACAGCACACGTGTAGAGATCAAAATAAAATAAGGCTTATTTATCTGGAGACAAAACGTTGCATCTTTTCCGTCTTTCATTTCCTCAACACATCATATCAATAATGCCAATGGGCCATCTGTCACAATCACAAAAGTCGGCGCTTTCTCAAGGCTTTGGTACGTGACTTCCGTTTAATATCGAGGCGTTGTAAGCTTTACAAAATTGTCTCACGCGTCATGCAACTCAGCAGCTTGCGATCCGGCACCGGCACTTGGCGTCGTTCAAACCTGACACTAGTATTATTAGGACATACTGTTTCTGGTTACATATTTAAGTATGTTTATTTGAATTTTATGAACACACTGAGCAAGCTTGATCTGAATAACTCGAAAAACGACAACCTCTAATTGTCAATAGTGAGCATAAACCGTTTGTAACTCTAAAATAAAGTCTATCGATAAGTACGGATGTTAATTGTGTACATATCGTGAAAAAAATATATACGACGCAAAATTTTGTCATACGTTTACTTAAAAACATCACACAAGTATGGACCACTTATTTTTCACAAGAAAACACACAGACAAAGATTTATTTGTGTTTTCGATTACTTCTTTAATTTGATAATGATTGTCAGAGATGCAAACCTCAGACGCTACCCTAAAGCCTGCCGGTGACAGCTCTCTCAACGAGGCTCCAAGGCGCAAGCCGAGTTTTGCAAGCAGGGCGGCCGTACCACCTGTAGTGAACACTACAGGCTTGGGCCCAATGCCCCCCAAACAGGCGGTGAAAACCGTTAAGGGGTCTTGTGGGCCCTCTGGACAACCAGTGGTACCTCAAGGCCCGGCGAGTATTTTTGCCGAAACCTGGAGGGTGGTAACTCGGAAAGGAAAGAGAAGGGCAAACCTCCTAAGAAGACGGAGGGGCGCCCCCCAGCCAAAGGTCAACCACCCGCTGATGACCCATCCAGGGGCAACACCAGGAAGAAGCGAAAGAGGAAAACAAGAAGCAGCGTATGAAGGAGCCTCGCTTTCTCAAGCCGACACGACTGCTTCTCCTACACAGCTGCCTTCACAGCCTGTAGCGGCCGAACTGGGGTCTACGGTACCCAGGACGTCCACGGAACCTGCTAAAGGCTCTAGGCACAGGTTGGGTTGCTGAAGAAAGCTGCGCACAAGCACCAGTGAGAGTGCCAAGACTGCTGCGAAGAGACGACGTCTCGATGAGACTACGCCCCCACGAGATGATCACAAGAAGCGGCGGACTGGGAACACTGACAGGGCTGGTGCCATCAGCTACTCCGAGGCTGCAAAATCGGACCTGAAGGTGGCAGTAACTTGTTCGCGCACAGGTCACTTGCCCACAGATGTAGCCGACGGAGTCCTACACGGCATCCAACGAAGGATCGTCGACGACAGCCTCGTGCGGGAGCCTGGTCAGCCCGGGCCAGCCTTCAATAGCAAAGCCATCTATCTAGATGGAGCCTTGAGGCTATGGTGCGATGACCAGGCTACCGTCACATGGCTGAAAGCGGTGATCCTCGACATTTCCACACCGTCCAACATCACCTTGGTGGTGCGGCGACTGTCGGAGATCGCCATGCGAGTGCGCTGTGGCATCCACGTCCCCGACGACAGCGGGGTTTTGAAGAGCCCAACTGAGATTGGCAACACTCTGGCCTTCCAAAACCCCTGGGTCGATGTGGGCAAGTGGATTGCTGCTGCGCGCAGAGAAACAAACCAATGGCTGGTTCGTCTGGTCTCGATACCGGAGGAGGAGCAGGTTGGAGGAAATTCTGCAGTAATATTGAATCCTGCGACCAAGCGAACTGGGTAAGGAAGCTCCTAGCTCAAGAACCGAATTCGAGAGCTGGCACTCTTCGGAGAACCGACAACCCATTCACAACATCACCAGAAGAAACTGACCGCGTTCTACTAGAAACACACTTCCCAGGATGCGAGTTAGTACAGGCAGTAAACTGGTATGACGATGTATCCAATACACCAACATCTCAAGATTGGGCAATATGCGGAGCAGATCGCAACCGAAGGTAAGGTTCAATGGGCTCTCCAAAGTTTCCATCCATTCAAATCGGCTGGACCAGATGGTATCTTCCCTGCACTGCTTCAGTGGGGTGGACAATCCGTCATCAAGATACTGGCCGCCTTGTTACAAGCGTGCCTTGCACTAAGGTACGTGACCAAAGGATGGAGGGAAATGAAAGTGATATTCATCCCCAAGCCGGGTAAGAACGATTACACTAATGCGAAATCATTCAGACCAATCAGTCTAACATCCTTCATGCTCAAGACATTGGAGAGACTGTGTGAAAAAGAGCTGAGAGAAGGAGCGCTAAGAAACATACCACTACATAGCAACCAGCATGCTTATAGTTAAGGTAAATCTACAGAATCGGCGCTTCACCGGGTCGTAGGACAAATAGAAGCAGCTGTACAACAAAAGGGCATCTGTCTTGGGACCTTTATTGATATAGAGGGAGCCTTCGACAGAACTCATTTTACTAGCATTAGAGCTGCATTAGAGCGGCACAAGGTGAAACAGATGCTCATAGACTGGATCACCAATATGCTCAGCAAACGAGTAGTACGGTTCGCAGGTGAGTCATAGGCAGCCAAATTGGCTAGGGGATGCAGTTCGGGCCTAATCTACGAGTGCTACCAGCGTCTTAATGAGGTATGTGGAGTCAACAAAGTAACCCTCCAATGGATAAAGGGTCACAGCGGCTCTAGAGGCAACGATGCAGCAGACGAATTAGAAAGGAGGGCATGTGCAGATGTGCAGCATGGGCCCAGAACCCATAGTGCCCCTACCCTTCGGGCAAATTCGGACATTGGTAAGGATGCGCACTAGAGACCAACACAATTTCATATGGGCAAGCCATAAAGACTGCGGGCAGTCGAGGGCGGCACTTCCCGCCATAAACAGCCGGCTGTCGAGGAAGCTACTCCTTCTGAACAAGCGTCAGCTGCGAGTGGCAACCGGAGTTATCACCGGGCATGGCTCTTTTAACAAACACCTTTCTGTTATAGGTGGAGGATCTGTAATAGGAGGCAGAGGAAACAGCAACCCATGTACTTCTGGACGGTAAGGGGGTTGCAGAATAGCGGGCTAAGTACCTTGGCTCGCCAGGGTCACTCTCCGAGATCGTCGGTAACGGTAAGGGGTTACTGGGATTCTTCGGGGAGTTAGGGTGGCTCGAATAGCTTCTATTCCCACCAACGCAAAATACGCGCTTTGTCGTGGAGTTGCGGAAACCAGCCCGTGTAAACCTAACCTAGCGCAGGTTTTACACTGCCTATTCTACGTATCGCCAGTTATGTAAGGAAATTTTTGTAAGTTCAGAAAATGATAAGCAAAACAAAAACACCGGTGAAAAGGCAAGGACAAAGTCAAGAAACGTTGCGAAAACTTCGTTGGAAAGCGGAACAGAGGCTCACTGAAATTGTAACCAGTAACAATAGGAACAAAGTAGAGAAGAAGGGAATGATGTTGTAAGGGAAAACGCGTTACGAATTCCTTTATGAAGAATTTGCAACAGTTTTTTATAACTATGTCGGCTTTATGGCTGTTACGTTCATTTTCAAATATGTAATAGATAAAAAACAATTAGGTACTCCTACATACCAACTATCCCATAACCTATATTTAAATAAGTATTTTTATATGCAACCTTTATTTTCATAACCCAGAGAGTTATCTTTATTGTTTCGTTGTTGGTGCGCGTGTTCTGCCACTGCTGATAACATAGGTACAATAAATAACTCTCTACATTTTCACATAGCAGACGAAATAAATACCCAACAGGCAACACGATTTAAGGAGAGACAGTTTGATCGCTGGTATTAGAATCAGTTGAAAGTTTAAACAATAGCCCGCCATTGTTCGGTCACGGACTTTAATTAATTACGAGTACCAATTAAAGTAGTTGGACCTACCGACCCTTTTGAAACATTTATACGCCACGTCACTGATAAAATTCTTTACCATTATGCACTGATAGTAGGCGTCATTTAACTTGAACACATGGTATTTCGGTTCAATATTTTTCACTAAAGTCGATGCCTATATTATTTCTATGTATTTTAAAAAATATAGGAAATGTTCTTACTAGAATACTTATTACGAGGTAGGCAACACAAACTTTAATAATAGTATCAACGTTTTTATAAATAGAAAAACCGACTTCATTCCAAAATCCGCCAAACTAAATATTTTTCGTTTCTCACTATGGCGTTGTTTAAATTATACATGACTATAGGTAGGTACCTCAAAAGTAGTCGTATCCAATAATCAATCAGTAAGTAATTTATCCAACAATCATAATATACATAAAATCATAAAACCTCGCGTCAGTAATCAAGTGCCGAGCATATTGCGTAACAAAAACAAAACAACGATTCATTGAAGTTGGTTACGGTAAAGAAATTGCATAATCGAGTAACACAAAAAGAAACATATAAAAATCGATTTTTTTAATGAAAACAACAATAAAATATTGTTTCAGCAACGGCAAAGACATCGCGTAACAAAGAGTCATCAAAATAGGTTTCAATAGAAAACGTTACTTTAAAAAAAAATAGGTAGGTAACTAGGTCGGTGAAGAATAGGAACTAGGATGACAATTATAGTGTGTTAAAGATATGGAACGCCTAACCTCTGTCTCTTTTCTTCATAGAGTTTATACCTGACAGTTTTAGATATCTGGCACGCGAATTCCTGTTTGAAATTAAACTTGATTTCAATCGGTATTCGAATTAGTATGCATGTCATTGTTAATTGCAAGTAGTTCTAACTGTTGACGACTGGTATTATTAATAGATATAAATGTTTAATATGTCTATACATACATATAAATAATATGTCTATAATTACATATAAATAAATAGCATGGACCTTACTTTTGATAAAATGAACTAAGCATTTATTTCATTTATGTATATACATTTATATTCAGAATATTTAAGCTATATAAACAACTGAAAGCGACATTAACTAAAGTTTTCAACTCTATCATAGCGTGACACATTATGATTCGTAATTTCGACATAGCAACAGAGAGCAGAGTGGCGCAGTGGAAGCGTGCTGGGCCCATAACCCAGAGGTCCGTGGATCGAAACCACGCTCTGCTAGAATTTCTTTTTGTTATTATTATATAATCAAAATACTGATTTCATAACTTAATGAATACCTAATAACTCTCTTAATGTTTTTTTAGTTATTTATTACTTTAGAAGCAAATGAATCAAATAAAAATAACTTTATTTTAGATTGTACAACAAATACCACGAGAATAAAAGCTTGCGTGACTGGATAGCCCTACAACCTACAATGTTTTAAATAATTGCATGAGGAAGCGGACCGGTTATAAACTAATATTGTCTTCTTCGCCCCTTTGAGCGATGATGATGACCGGCCACTCCCTTTACTTTATAGTTTATATAAGGGACGAACCCTCATAGGGGTGGCTAGGCAATTCCTGACGGCAGAGGTGAAGGCAATGGTCATTTACGTGCATCAATTGCGATTAGCTTAATATTATAATGTAGTTGCAATCATATTATTAAATTTGATAACTTATTGAACTGTATATCGCTACTAGCATTCAACAAACATGATATTAATACCATTTACATATCGATAGGTATTCGTGATATTTATGTAACGAGTACTATGTATCTTCGTCTTTGATCTTGTAAACAAAATTGCTTTAATTGCTAAGAGGTAAGTAGTGTCAAGGAAATGAATGTCCGTAATTAAACTTCAGTTCAAAACAACAATCCTTATCAATAATAAATTATCATAAGCTTTTATTCCACGTGCCATTATAATGCAGTTATAGTTCGAAACATATGAGATAATATGAGACTTTTTACGGCTTCATTAATTTTTTCCGCTTTACTGGTTAAGTTATATTTTATTTCCAATGTTTTGTAGTTTACGATCCCAATATTTCTAGTCCTCGACTTCTTAAGAAAGGTTTGTAAGTTGTTTCTTTTAAGGCATGAGGTTTTATGTTAAAAAACGGGCAAATGCGAGTCGGACTCCCGAACGAAGGGTTCTGTAATTTTGTACACGATTTAACCCTATGTACTTTTTAAATACTTTACATTATTTACACAATCCTACTAATATTATAAACGTGAAAGTGTGTGAGGATGTATGGATGTATGGATGTGTGGATGTATGGATGTTTGTTACCCTTTCACGCAAAAACTTCTGATCCGATTGCGATGAAACTGGGTATGTAGATAGCTGGAGACCTAAATTAACACATAGGCTACTTTTTATACCGATATTCCCACGGTACCGGGACTTAAGCGGGTAAAACCGCGGGGCGCTACTAGTATGTAAATATTTGTAATAATACACACTCTGTGCACATTTCAAACGTCTGCCTATTGCCATTATTAAGATTAAGACAAAAAACACGTTTCTTATAGGAGGCCACGCTTTGTTCTTTAGTTGTAACTTTATTTTATTATTGTTATTTGTTGTTATAAAGACTATAATAATACTCGTTCCGTTAAAATTTCAGGTATCTACCTATAACAGTTTAAAAGATACAATGGTTGTATCTTTTAAACCGTAATAGGTAGATACTTGAAATTACGATCGAACAAAAACAAATGTTTATTGTATCTCAATTATTCATTCCATTAATTTTTAACTTTATTTAATTTCATTATTTGTTTTTATAGCAGCTATAGTATGTCTTATCCACTATTTGTGTCATGTGTCTGTCTACCTGTTACAGTTCAAGAGTTACAACGATTATTAGCAATAGATACCTTGTGAAAATTTACCTATTTACGGTACGTGAGATACAGCCTGCTGTCAGACAGATGGACAATAATTTTTTATTTAATTACCTACATTTTTTGTTGTTATATCGGCAATAAAAATACATACTTTTTGAAAATTTCAACTATCTACCTATGATAGGGTAATAGGGTTAGTAATAGGGTTCCGTTGTCACCCTATGAGTTAAAGGGTTAATTACTGTGTACCTACTTGCATCTAAGACTTTATCTCCAACCAAAATAAGTCTTATCTAAAATTAGGAAAAAATTACAAAGGATTTTTAAACAAATGGAAATTTTAGAATGGAAAAATTACGTATGTGTTTGTACCTAAACAGTTCATGGTTCAGGTCATGGGTGTATCTAAAGGTGTTTAGTTACCACTGTCTACTACGTTTAAATTGGAAAAGCCACTACATTCATAACTCTAACATTGCGACTACAGAGTAGGTAATTTATTTTTGCCAGTAGTATTCCAGGTTGTTACATCCAATGAAGTGACAACAAATCAACGATGAAATGCGCTGACATTCTAAGGCATACTTTTTTACACTTGACTGATTTTATCAATAACTCGACGACGACCATATAAAGCTGTATGGAGAAAGCCTAGTTCTCGTTCATGAAAGTTGTTCATACAATATTGGCACCTATTGCAACAAATCAACAAATTAACCGTCTCGTTTTATTAACCCAAACCCAGAGTAAATGCTATGCGTGGGTCGTGGGTGCAAGGGGTCTAGTGGGCACAGTAGGGCCATTAATGTAATTTGATTATAGCTTAGAAACCAATACGGGTCTGTGGTTACACCGCACGATTTCAGATGGAATGTACGGCGAACTGTGATATCGGTGTACGAACAACCCACAATACATTTCGATAGTTTCACAATTTCTTTATTTATAACTGATATACTGTTCTCGAAACTCGGACTACTGAAGTTACGTAATGTGATTGATTTATGGCCACCATAATAATGTAATGCTTACACGCATTTTATGAGCTCAACAAAGACACGATTCTAGAGAAACGTTTCGAAAAATTCAAAATTATAAGGTACCCGATAACCTAAAAAGAAGTTGTACATTTCTTAGTAGTGGTAATGGTTCCAGCAGACCACCCGTGTTGTGGGTAACGAGGAACGTCGTACAACTCATGTTTGTGGCGGAGTATAAGCTCGCTTTGTACTGATACTACGGCTCTACAATGTACGGATGTTATACGTCATGTCTACAGACACCTATGTCAAAATATTGAACCCTTGACCCATCATAACACTTAATTATGTGACCCGACTTAAATTGAATGTTAAAGCAGTTTTAAATTCACCACAGTGTTATAAACTACAATAATACTAATATGTAGTCTCTAGTCTCTCTTCTAGTCCAAACATTTTTTAATATACATATTATTAACATTTAGGTACTCATACTTCATTCAATATTGTTAGCCACAATTTGACTATGTGATGCGTTTTAAAATTTAATCAGAATTCTATTCATCTTGGTTAAAAAGTACTCAACACAAGGGGCTTCAATTAAATTAAATCTTCAGTTATACGGGTTAAGTTGTAATAACTGTGGATGATGATTCGATCATGTGTGACGGTTGGGTGAAAGCATGATTCATATTGTATCCATATTAAACAAATCAGTCTCGAAGACCTCCGCTCAGCTAATGCCGTATGTACCTATGTAAATTTATTTCCCAAATTATATTCATTGTTTGTCCTGGAAATGAGCACGCAATGTGTGCCAGAGGCTGGCTTGCGGCTTTGTTTGTACAATGTTGAAACTATGATGTGACGCCATTTAGGTACAGTAATACAGTTTACAATCGGACTTGCACAACACTATGATTACCGGAAACTAACATTTCTCTCATGTATCTTCCTTCAATGTATCTTCACTATTAACACAAAAGTAATCATTGATAAAATGCATGTGAATAGACTTAACACAGTACCAACAGTACAAAGAGAAACCTTGCAAGAATGACGTAACCCAATTAGTTTTCGGTGCGAACTTCTTATTGTCTAAACACTCGGACCTTTTTCAGAAAAGAAATGAAGTGGGTGTCCTTTTGTGTCTATTGACGAAATGACATCCTGCCCGAAATTATTATTTATCATATTGACTATAACTTGATAGATTTAACCTTGTATCTTATAATTAAAATATATAACCATTTTGTTGAAACAGTTTGTTTACTAACAGCAACAGACTCGAACCGATTAACTTTAATATTGTGCAGTGACAACTTAATTGCTGGAAGTGTCAGCACGGGAAGAGTGAAAGGATCGACTTGACGAGGGGATGATGTCTGCTATCATTGTCTCACTACACACAGCAATAAATTATACCCAGCACTTACTTATGATATAATTAAATGTTCAATAGCTTGTTGCAGCGTATATAAATGCATCAAAGAAGAATATTCAAGTGGATAGTTTGCTTTATAATGCAGATCCACTGAGTTAATTACATGAATATATCTAAATATATTTGTGTACCTAAAATAAGACGGTTCCAAAGTTATTTATAACAGCGCCGCAATGTGGGTAGGGATTGTCCCTCACACTGCACTGTTCTTGAACTATAATAATCGCTTGTACATACACATTTGTACATTCATGCTTGTACATATTATGAAAATACACTACTATACTACTGGTCATGGGGAGAGAGTCTACCAGTGGTAACCAAAAAAGGTATTGTACCTTCTAATTATTGCCGATTTACACATCTAACATACATAATATGTACGTCATCATTATCATTATTTTATCACCAGGTACCTCTGTTCACCTCTACTCTTCACCTCCGTCATGTACATAGGCCTCTTCTAAAGAATTCTACAAAGAGTGAGTATATTTCCATACTAGCTATATTTAAATGAAATTGCATAGCTTTTCCAGGTGAAGTTATCACGAACTAGATAAAACGTTCAAACAACTCTACAATATATTATAAACTCAAATTATTGTGTTATGTGTTAGGAAATGTGATTACGATAAAAATTTAAAAGCGTCTACCTAGTACCTAATTCATTGCTCTCTGAATGTAACAGGAGAAATCTTATTTTCTACTTGTACGTTAACTAAGTTTCATAAACGTTGTCTAATAAAAGACACAGAGATCGTCCTTTTTACATTCGACCACCATTTCAACGTGCTTTGAAGTGCTTTTAAAATATAAGCGACAATTCAAAAGACGAAACGTGCAAGTATTTAAGTTCTGGCGATTAATAATCTGAATTCCGCATACGCTTAGTATTACATTTATACCACATACAAAGGAATTCTCTAAATGTGCGGCGAAGCGTTGAGAACGTAAGTCTTCATTAGGGTTTACTATAACCCGGTTGTAGTAACCAACTGCTTCATGAATTTTAAAATAATCATCCGTATTGCATGTAACTTCCTAAGGGTTCTCAGATCCGATTTTTTCACTTCACCTTGATGATACGGCATTATAAGAAACTTCAACTGTCTTAGACGCCACTTCTGTATTTTTGCTTTTATTACGGCCTAATTCTAAAACCTCGACTTCTCGTGTTTAACAGATTATGGGAAAACTATTTTTAAATCCAATCTGATTCAGTTAAACCAAATTAGACCTCCCACGTTGTTAATTTTACAAAACAATCTGTAACACCTCTGGTACTGGATACAAAGCCGATAATTTGGGATAACTGGCCCCCGTTCGACCGTGAACGACTTACGAACAATTACTCATTATGTTATTTATAGCTCAATATTACAGTACCTCAGCATATTATTAGTTACAGGCAATTTAGGCATATTATAACCTTTCCAAGAAACTTGATCAGCTCATCACATCATTGATTCATTCAGTCCGTTCAGTCAGTTCTGTCTTTTTGTTAAATACTCAAGATTAAAACTTGACATAAAGGACTCTTGCATCACAGATGTAGACTCTCTGTAAAAGTAGTCTCAAAGTCATCCTAACAGCGTAGATGCTTCTCAAGGACCAAGGACCTCTGAAGCATAGATGTCTGATCTGCTGCTTGCTAACTAACAAGTTTATGTACCCTACCAGGACACAGCAAGAAACGGATTTCCAATCCTTAAAAAAGTCCACGGTAGCACACACAGCAAGTAGCACTACTGGGGCAGTGTTGATTTTCTGCTGAACAATAGGGTCGTCAGGGTAGGAGGTCGGAGAAGAAATAGGGTTACCAACTCGCCATACAACAAGGTTATGCGAGTGTTTATAGTGGTAAGCAACAATTTACTATCAGACGGGCTGTTTGCCAAATAATCTTTACAAAAATATTTGATTTGGTTTCTGTTTTAACAAAAGTTCGTCAAGTAATCAATTCGAGAGTATCGCCGTTACTAATTTACATTATGTTTTAAAGTCAAGTTCCCTTTATAACATATTACAATTCGATTCGAAATTCGATTTGCAATCATTTATCAAGCTATTGAACTTGACAAATGATTGCAAATCGAATTTCATAGAAAAATAGTTGACGCTTAATTGGAAGCTTTATAATAAAAAATCATAATTTATTAAATGTTAAGTAAAACAGGCATAAAATATAGCCATCGTTTCTACAAAAACAAATTATATAATGCGTTAGTCTTGCGTGTTGTCATAGGGGTTGAACAGGGTGATAAAGAGAACAATATGCCGTGCCCGTACACCACGGGGTAATGCTTCAAACGCGACCACTTGAAACTTCTACCTAAGGACAATTTGTTCTCTAGGAAAACAGTCAAGGGTTATATTTGCGGTTGCATTGTGTCGAGCCCACGGTCCCATAAATCAAGTTCCTGCACTGTAACTTGGGAGCGGAGTGCACCAGGTGGTCCCAACTATTTTTAGACTGTTTATGTACCAATAAGGGAATAAAATTTATTTTATGAGTTCCTTTCATATGGTTTTTGATTCATGGTTAAAATAATTAATTTTACTATCGAGTTCGTTAGCAACATTTGACGGTTGTGAGATATGTGAAACCTCTACAGTACAGTAAGCACTAACTTTTTTTACGTACGTCTGTTTGACAGCTGGCGAGCATGTTCCGCGGACCGTGATATTTTTTGCAAGACCTTGTTCTAAACAAGAGTTTAAATTTCAGTATTGAAATTTTACACCAGCCAGTAAGTTTATATTATCCCACTTACATGGACTGCAATAATTCATTTGGCCGCTATTTTTTGTAGACACTAAAAAGTAGCTTAACTAGTTTCGGAAGACCAAGAGCTAGGTGGGTTGTTGCCATAATAAAGCTTGTAACAATACTAATCATCTGGATAATTATCACACAAACTAAAAAGGAAATGACAAATAAGGAAGGAGGAGTAATCCTTGCAGGATTATGAATATTGGTGATGATTATAGTACCCTAAGCGATTATATAAATTACATAAACATCACATACACCTAGTAATATAAAGCAGTGTAAATCTGTACTAAGCTTCACTCTATGTGGTGACAAACTGTTAACCGGGATCTACGCTTGGCCTCAATAACAATTCTTGGCATGTATGCAGGGACCTTAAAGTTGGAATGTCAAAACTATGTGTAAGTACTTACTTACTGGAATACTTAACTCTTAATAAATAGAATTCTTGTGTCGCGTACGTAGAGACAGAAAATAAATGCTAAGTAAGTATACTACTTTGCTGTCTATGGCTTGCTTGTAACTAGTTGGTATATTTTATTGTTTGTGACCATAATTAACTCACTGTAACCAGAACGTACACTGTGTTGCATTTGAGAAAATAAGTTGTTTACTTCCTGAATAATTAGGTTCTTTAATTTAAACATTACTTTCATAATAAAAATACTATCGTAAGAAAGGTTTTTGACTAGTGTTCAGCTTTAATTTAAAATAGAAAAAAAAAGCTATTTGTTATAACGGTTTCTTCCTTTGATTTCTGATTCAATGGATGGAATTCAAATAGATCTGACGGATAGAAAGACATTTGGAATAACATTGTCAATTTAACAAATATTTACTCCAGGAATTGAACTCTGTTAACTGCTGTTCACGCTGTAAATGTCGAAGTAAGCACTTAAACTACTACATAACCATGTAACCGCTCTAGTTATGTCTATAGTTCTATACTAGTCGAGGTATGATTTGTAGGTAAGTAGGTACACACGCACTTGTCATGCTGGTCTCTACTCTATGTACTTTACAAACTGCAATGAATTCCTCAAGCGAGAAGCCCCCCACAATGTAAAAAAAAAAAATTAAAGAGGATTTATTATTAATTCATTTTCGCATGCGGCACCTTCCGTTTGGACCTCGTTTTCAGTGTTGTAAAATTAATTGAAAGCCATCCGTATGGTGAGCCGTTTAGCATGAAGGAGTATCGAACATACTAACCTACATCCTCATAAACATTCTCGTTTATAATATTGATAAGATTAAACCGAAAACTCACTTTCAATTCTATACCTACATATATATACCTATATAGTCAACATCACTGGAATACTTCCATCATAGTAACGATTTCCTAACCATTCCCAAGTGTACATGTTTTACGAAACACGCTCAGAGCATACGGTAATTATGGGCGGCTGTTGAACTAATTGTGTGTAATATATTGCGCATTACCAATAATAAGGTTCCTGCTGTTCATTAGTACAATCATTAAGTACCTGCGAGCGCTGATGCCCTGGTACAGGGCGCGCGTCCCGCCGGAGCGCACTTCCGGTCAAACGCTTTATTTGGGCAGTTCCACCGCACTTGCGTAACATCCGCTCGCAATTACAAATATAAACGTGAAAACATTTTAAAAGCTTGCTTGTTGATTTACAAATTTTAAGACTATTATTCATATACAAATTGAATTCCTACTAACGTATCCGGGATGCCGAGTTCGCAATGAAAACTATGAAAAGCATATTAACTTGTAGTAAGACGAGATTGTGGTTAAAAATTATGAAACGGTCTTTGTTTGCAGGTTCTCACGAAAATCCACTTAATTATAATTTAAAATAAACGCTCCTTTTATTATATTTTCTTACTCAATTTCAACATCAATTTGCCAAGACGCCCAACCAAACCAAATAGTAGTAGGTATATGCAGACTTAACTTTTATATCAATTTTATTTTACTGTTTACTTACATAGCTACATAAATATATCTAATAATAACAATCAAAGAAATCTATATCATGCTTAACTTTAGAGGTAGGTACAAAGAAAACAGTATCCCCGAACGTTTGTATCGAAGAAATATCGATTAATGTAATTGAAAAGCGTTTTGTTAACATGATCCGTCCGACTCGCTAATCAGCATAATGGACCAGGACCCTGACCAGACTAGAGACCTAGATGACTTGAAGCGTTTTAACAAACTTAAAAAAGGGGGGGTCCGTTCTATCGCTAATTTTACCTTTTAATTGATTAATTTCATTGTTTTTGTAAAACGGTATCTTAGAAGTAATTTAAATATGAAAAAATCCCACTCTAAGGGTGAAATTTGCTAATGAAAGTTTCGAGTGACATGATTTAGGTGCATTTTAATCCGTTATTTATTTTATATTAATCCATGGTCACGAACAAGTGCTAACTATAACGTTCCCAACCTCACATATCTCAAAACGTTTCAGAGAATAGAAAATTCTATTGTAAAAGTACTGTCAACAGGAACTATCATATAAATATTTCTGGTAGAAACTGAAACGAAAAACGAAATTAATTGTCATATATTTATAACTATAACAAGGTAAAAACAGTACTGATTACATATAAATGCCGGCCTCATACTCTATAAGTTAGCACAGATGTAAAACTGTTATGGGAAACTGAAAAATAGATCGCAATAAATATTTCAATGTATTTAAATTTACATACATATGTGTTCTATTGATATTCATGAGATGTTTGCTTAAAACATGATCCCATACTGATACAGTATGGATGCGGTGACTAAAGAGCACCAGACAATTTCGTACAATGATGCCACAAGGAGCTTTGTTTGTCAGCGGTTGGATATGTGAGAAGTAATCTCGTTCCCATCGGCGGCGTTGCATACTCACTGATGGATTCACGTCTCGCTCTGCACAGGAATGTGTCGTAAATCATGCTATATAGCCACTTATACCCGTTCGCGGGAGAGTCGGGTCCTCTGTCATCGGTCGCAGCCTGTCACTAACGTTAATTTATAAACAGATACATAACCGCCTACATATTAAGTAAACAACCGGTTTAAATTGGAAATTACCTTAAATATTTCGAAAAAATAATTAAATCTAAAATTTAAATTATATTTCCTCATTAGTATGACATTACCATTACAATTATAGTAAAAATAAGTAGATAGATTTTCTACTCTCTAAAAGTGGTCCTAAGAAAACGGAGCCACGTTTTAGTTCAGTTCTTCTTCTTTTAATTCAATGGCCTACGTTAGTTCAGTTCAGTCCGAGACATTTTGACGTTTAAATTTCTAAGACATTTCGGGAGTTTTGTCATTAGTGAAAACTTCTTTAGCGGCGTTGTGCACTTTTTGGGTTGGGTAAAAAATGTTAAACTTGCGTCAGGATACGTGACCCTGATCGAAAATGTGTCCGCGTCAGGACACGTGACCCTGACCGAAAATGTGTCCGAGTTTCATATATTTAAAAAAAAAAAATTACGCCATCTGTGGATTCTGCGCGATACTACTGTAGTTTGATATAATATATATTAATTATCCATATATTAGTTAAAGCAAATTTCAAAGATGGCGCAATAGATGAATATTGTCTTTAACCACATAAATGATAGTACTTTTATACTGGTAAATAAAGCAATTCGTGCGAAATTATTTCCTAACCATACCAAAGTATTCAAAATGCACAGGTTCAGGTTGCAGGGTTTTTAAGGATTTTTTAACTTAGCTACAATTATAACTGGCCAGTATGCATACAGTAGTGTACTCGTGATTTGGCAACCTGGTCACGGGCGAGTCCTTCATGCCTGACCGTTTCTTTATTCATAATTGTAACTCAAACTTTACCGATAATGACTCTTTATTATAATACATACGCTATACCATTATCTATCACATTAAATAAGCACTAAAAGACTGAGAATAGTGTTAACTTAGTTAAAACAGTTTATTGGTATCTTCGACTTGGGTGGTTGAGGTTAAAAGGCCGCCATTTCCTGAGGAAACTTTATACCGAACTCAAATTAAAGTTATTTAGATTGCAGAGCATGTATAGCCGTGCTTGGGTAGGTATAGACTGTAACTAAACCTAAGTTAAGTTTCTAGTTAAGACTAGCCTGATATATATTTTTTTAATTAGCACTTAAATAACGAAACGAATAAGGAACGAAGATCATTTATTCGTTAAGTATTACCTTATTCTTTAAATTTACTTGCATAACGTGGATGAGGTCATCGCAGCAAACTGAAGGCATGACGCAAGATTTGGAAGATGGGCTTTCGGGCTTAGATATGAAAATTTACCTTCATTGGCCTAAACGATAACCTAAATATACTAAATGATAACCTAAAAACCCTTCATTACTAAGGTAATTTGTTATTTGAAATTTATTAAATTAATTCATGTTGATCTAAATACATAATAGTTTAAAAAACTAAAAAAACACGCTTTTATAACTAGCTGGACTAAAAGTAGAAAATAAATTTCTATAGGTAAAAAAAAATTTGTGAATAAGAAAAAAATCATTTTATCGTACAAAAGCGTGGGTTGCTAGATGACATCGTGTATTGCCATGTATGCATTTTTACTATAAAATTATTTTCAATATTGTATTGGTCCTTGATAAGTGTGCGAAGTATCAATTCTATCCGACGTTTTAAAGTGAAAATACGTTTAAAGATGCCGTTACATAGATACCAAGCTAATAAAAGGATGTTAGAAAATATTGGTATTTGATATTATGGTAGTGAGAAAAACTGTATCACCACGAGAAATTTTGCAAATTATGCCAACGCCAAGTCGTGGCATGAAGGTAGGAGTATAATCAAGATGATGATAATAAATATATCTCTATATGAGTTTAACTATTTAACTATTTGTTCTTTAAAAGTCTAATCACGCAGTTAGTTTCGTAATTAAAAGCCACGAAATCAGTTTAGATATCAAGCAATGAAGTGAAACGTTTTCTTTACGGTATTCGTGACAATTTGTTCTACTGTGGACCCCGAACAAATAATATTGAACCTTAAATAAAAATTTCGTCATACGGATTAAATACTCTGCGAAGTATGGTGTGACAACATTTACAGAGACCGATGACCGCGGACTACGAACGGTACGTGTCGGTACCTCACCAACAAATGACGTACTTTATAGTCCGTATTGAAATCTAGGAGTTAGGTAGTAACTTCTGGTATGTGCATCATTGCTTTACGCCTACATCAAATAATAGCACATGTATACTCCAGTCCTCCTCTTGAGGATGGCTTGAGGGATCCTGTCTGATTTCTAAATGACTGTTATAAAGTTAATATCGTAATTTGCAAGTTAACAAAAGTAAAACAATAATTGTTTTAAATTTTTATCCGTTTATAATTTGTCAAAATTGTTTGAGTCTATGAAAGCCTCTTGGCTCCAAAAGGTTAACCAGTCATTTGGGGTTAATGTGTGCGATTTTAGTCTGAACAAATTTATATCAGTAAAATGACAACTATGCCTGAAGGGCTATTATTAATTTATTACGCATTGGTGGATTATAAGGAGGATACAAACGTTTGGGACGTAATTGTTTCTAGGTTTACAGGCTACGTGTTCTTCTTTTTCTACTACTTAATTTAGTTTTCAGTCTCCATACTTTCATAGCTTAATTTAAGTTTGCTTACTTTGAATCTTAATATAATATTAGTGCACAAGAAAACAGTTCTGTTATATATTTCACTAAATGTTGTTAAACTATCTGGTGATTTAAAGAGTGAGTTTGTTTGCCCGATTTCTTCTTACAAGACTCAACTATTTGGAAACTGGCGGTTATTTGTAGATCGACACTGGCAGAGAAAATTTTTCACCTACATTCCTTTAATTTTGTGTCGTACAATCTTTATGTATGATCGTGCAAACTCTTGCCCGCAACTTTTTTTACCGTGCTATTTAGACGGTAAAGCGAAGAACACCGTGGTGTTGCAATTTAAAAATTATGTGCCTCGTAAAAATATACTAATACAGCACAGTATGCCGAGACAACTCAAATCAAGAGCGACAGACACTGGAGAAAGAAAAGTCCTGACGGCGGAATACGTGGCAATGAACAGTTGAACACTTTGCAGGAGCACGAATAGAGAAAACCACAAGAAGGACATACTTCATCCTCCTCCTCTCTCCCTCACTTGGAACTTATTAGAGCATTTTAGAAGAATCTTAAAGCAACCCTTCCTAATAGTAATAGATTAGACCTAAGAACGGAGAACGAAAATTTCGAGTAAGACAATCAGAACACACGTGTAAGTAAACGTTCAAATAAAATATACTAAAATACTTTTTTTTCAATCTATACACTGATGTATAAAATAAAACACTTAAGACAATTATTGAACTATCTAGTAACTATTTATTTGATACTTATAAGTTATAAGAGAACATACACACGATTAAAATGATTATAGGTCACTGTATGAAACATTCAATGTCAGATGTGAGAGATAATATGTATCGCAGATGTCACTATCAACGAAATAAAATTGTCTGTTGTTTGGTTGATTTAGTTTGAAGATGCTTTATTTTATTGCTTGCACAGAGAGTTATTTCTGTTTCCACACCACCGAGTTTTTTTCGGTAATGAATCTAAAGTGTCGAGAAAAGACAAACACGTAACACATATATTAAGTATCTAGGTACATATTTTTATTGCTATAAAGAATATTTATCACACTATTTAATTCGTATTAATATCAAATCGGTTAATTCACTTATGTTCTATTGATAACATTGTATATATCGCACCCCTAGATCTGAAGGGAGCTAATTCAAATATTTAAATTTTCCAGTTATGCACACGCACACCATCGAATTCCTTATCTCAATACCTACCGACCAATAAACCATATTTAAAAATCTCACCACTACTCGATGCTAGATGCTAAATTCACCAACACGGGTTCAACTCAAAAACTAAATAAAAATACAATACATTGTTAAGCAATAGGGAAATAACTACAAAAGTCTAATTTTCAGCCTCAAACGATGATTAAAACACGAGTCCTACAATATCTTTCTTCTAGCTGCATACCTATAAAACTCCAAATAATTGGACAATGAGATCTAGTAAGTATATGTGCCTATATCAAGCATCAAGCAGCTAATAACGCGAGTCTCAAAGGCGCCGCCTGCTGAAAGGCTTTATTGTGTGCTAGAGCCGCACATGGAGCCCACACGATCCTAATTAACTTATAAACGCTAGATACCGATGAATGCACATATTCGACACGATCGGTTGTTCTCAACGCGGTAGGTGTACCCGTAGCTAACTATAAATAATGAAACAACATAATTTTCTCTGGGATAGTAGTAGTATTATTTCATACAATGATTGCGTCTTCATTGAATATGCCGTTTATTTATGTTGACTAGCCTTGACAAAACCGGTGATGTTGCATAATATGAGGCAAATCAATAATTTATGAATAAATTTGGAAGAATAAGGTTAAAATTGGTTCTAGTATGTTTCTTATAGTATTAAGGTAATGAATAGCTTATGGTAAACAGTTAAATTACTTGCTCGACAACCCTATCTAGGGTTTTATTATTATTATTATTGTTTTCGGTGCCTAGTGCTACCTCGACCATTTCTGGTCTTTTGTAGCGCACTTTTGGTTTACAGTTCACTGCCCAGACTTATGAGCAGTGAACTGGGTTACTGCGGATGTAGTAAAATCGTCAGGGCTTCATGTGGACCTTCACAGTGGACCCTACTCAGCAGTAGAAATTCTTCACTATCTTGTATTGTTCATCGTTCCCCAGTACAGAGGCTTTTTTTTTGAACATAAATCTGCTGTTTGTGTCATCGTTATAATAAGATGGATTCTTACATCTCCGAAAGATGAATACAATAGCAATAAACCAGGATGAACTTTAAACTTTGGAATTTTGGCTGGTTTGAATTTTTTTTTAATTTAAATTAAAACTTGATTCCTGCTATAGGATATACCTTAGATAATCTTGTAAAAGAAACGTATGCAAAAGTAATCGTTGTAATCCATCCGAAAATTAAGTATAATATAATAACTAGTTTTATCTTGATTCACTTATAAAAATTATTATAACGCGATGCTTAGTAAGATATTTCGTTACGTATAATTTATTCTAAACTGTTGACAATGAACTTGTCTAGAGATATTTGCTTAGGGAGACGACTCGGTACGCGGCCGCTCCGCTGTGCTCATCGTGGCCTGTGGGCGGTGCACTTGTTCTTGCGCAACCTTTTGGGATGCAAGGGCCAAGCACATGCGACAATACTACGAAGTCGCCTCACATTAGCATTCTACCGTTAACTCCATTGCTCCAAGGTAACTTAATGATACGACGCCACAACAATACAAGTGTTCTATTATGTATATAGTACGTTTTAATATGCGTTGTCTATTTTAATTACATAGGCTAATGCGGCCCGATTGACAGTTGAATCCATGTCAAGTGACAAGCTAGGGCTAATAAGATCTGATACTTAATATTTTCTGTTCTGATTAAAGATAACACAGCATTACAATTGTTTTTTAAGTAGACGTCAGAGTTAAGACCGGGAACATAAGTGTTGTTTTATATTTATTTAAAATTTAAGTAAAATTGATAACGTTGCATTTTCTTTTTTAAGATCAAGCAAACAAAAGACGAGAGAACAACAGTACAAATTGAACATTCAACTAATACAGAGCTCCAATTACATCAAATAAAGAAAGTATAACGTGTTGGTCAAAATAACTCCTTTTTTTACTTCCTGTACAAGTAGTTACCTACATGTTATATACACTTCAATGGACAAATGATTTTCACAACACTGCTATTTTTAGGGATCTTTAGAAGAGGCCTACATCCAGCAGTCGATGCTTAAGGATCAGGTAATTATAGAGTTGTATTTTTGAAGTTATGTCATTGTTGTAGGAAATGTTATAAAGTTTGTTCATAGGCCACTACACACATAATTTATGCCCATAGACTTGTTGTTTATCTAACAATAACAATTGAACACAAAGTTCACTGATTACTTATATGGTAATTTCTTTTAACTTCGGAAAAAAGGTAATAAGTTTTTCAATTATTTAAATGACTCCATTTAAACTTATTAGTTGAATGCAATGGACTTTTTTATGTTTTTGTTTTAAGAACCTTCGTAAGTGATTTAGTATCTAAATAACACGACACATTAAATTATTTTCCCACGAGAGCTCTCGTCGAGGCTCTCGGCATTGAAAATGCTTATTAAAATAAATAATGACATAACCAGAATTGTATTTGTATTACAATTCAAAGTGTATAAAATAATATTACGTCACAACAACTAATTTAAAATAATTACCAATGTTTAAAAAAAATATAAACGCCATAAACTTTTGCCACTTGAAACTTTAATTAGCTATTCTGTTACCCTGTCTAAGTGTCTATGGTTAGGATTTTCTTATTTTAATACTCTGTAAATATTATAACCTATCCACATACACGCAAAATATAGAGGATCGAATCTATCGAATTAAGAACCTCTTCCTCTTTTGTAGTCGATTAAAACATTTCTGAAAACTTTTATAAATTAATATTTACATCGTTTACTTTACTTTACTGTACTGTATATGATATATATATATAAAAACACCTGAAATTATCAACTCATAGTAATTATAATAGCCTAACATTGACATAACATTACCGTTTTCACGTTCCATGCAATCTACATAGATAAGTGGAAAACTCATTGAAAATGTATGCCTATGTGCGCAATTTTATTAGTGTGTTCGAACAACAATAAAATCGGTGCATGTTTTTTCTATGAACTATCTAATTAATCTAAAAGATAATTAACAGTATGAACTGTGTACCTGCAGTGCTAAATGCAGTGGTCCACTCACTCTGCATGTTGGTGCGGGTGCCTGGTAACCCCAGAGACAATTCCAAGGCATTTTATCGAAGCATTTTAATACATAATATTTTTCTCTAAAGTATTGTTTTTAAACCGACTCATCACACTTCACATTACAACACAACAGTTAAAAAAAAATTTCTTTTTATTCTTGAATGTATAATAGTAAATTGTCACTGCCATTTAAAAAGTAAAGCAGTTTTTTTTATGTGTCTTTCCGATGTTTCCAGCTCTACGTGCGAGTAGTCGCGGCCACTAACGCCTCATGACTGAGCGCAAGCCAGCTGATCGCTCTCAACAGTCTCAACCGACTCCACCACCTCTTGTTGCAGGCAGTTGTGGATCTCATCACACTGGTAGCCATGACGTTATGACATAGTAAACATGTCTAATGCTTAACCCCTCCCCCAAGTCTTACATACTTATTTATTGCAACTGTTATCAGAATATCATCATGAAAAAGAACCGATTATTTCAAAATTATGAATAAAACATCTATAATCTACAATTATTGTTAGGTAAAGTTAAACATATAGCATTACTGCTACTACGAATCCTTTCACGAGTAACATTTTAATGAATATGCTAAGCCAAGCGTTTCATTAACAAATCTTTCCCTAATTCTTCCACCTGAGTCAGCTCTGGAACCCAAGTTTTAGGAACTACATAAATAATTATACAGACTGACAAGAAAAACATAAAACGGAGATAATAACATAGTTAAAGAGCTAAGTGCGGTCGTCATGCATAGAGGCCATTTCTATTTTATGGACATGATATTAACATGTATACAACACTTGAAATCCATTAAAACATTCCCGGGATAACGTGTCAGTGGCTGGCTACTAGCGTTATCATTGTAGGTACGATTGTCCTACTATAACTTTCGAATCGGTACAGGAGCCTGACATTTTGTTATGAGTTCCTTGACTTACTAAATATTTACGTTATCTAATAAAAATATGAAAAACAGAAAATATATTGAATCAAGGTCTCATGCTATTTTGTCTAAAGGTGCCTAGAATACACCTATTCAATGAATGGGTACAATATGTTGTACGTAATATTAGAAATATTAATATTCATAATAAGAAAAGAAAAAACAAGTAATAGTTATAATGCATTATATAGGTATACCAATTTGATATCTAATAATAAAGAAATCAAAGTATTCAAAATTTAGAGTCGGAGAACCTTGGTCATCGCGATAAAAGGAGAAGTTTTTAGTTATATTTTATTATATATGTACCTATATTATTTATAGTGATAAATTATAAATATGTCAATAAATTGTCTTCTTGGCATCATGAGATTTTACAAAAGTAAGTTCTAACGATCGGAGCGGTATCAATCAAATTAAAAAATCAATATTTTAATAAAAAATAATAATCTATAAAATTTGGGATTATATTAGTAAGTAATTAATTAATTACGAATTCTGATAACAACATAAACAAACCTCTGTCACTAAACGTAGTGATGGACTGACCGCGAGAGGCTGCTGGTGGTCGCGCGACCACGGACAGTTCCAAGGCATGCTGCTACTTTGCAGTTTGCAACCTTACCACAATATTTGAAAGACTAATTCACACACGCTAATACCTATTAACATTTACAAGTTTCTACTTAATCATTATTCAACTGTATGTAAAACATAAAAATAATATTATACAATTCGCATTCGTTATCTAATATAGCGTAAACATATCGCACGGCCCCATAAGGTGGTAGAACGACGTAATCCGTGCAACAGGATAGGGGAGCGCACGCATGCGTGCGAACGAGCGACCGCGCGCCTCCTGACTACTCTAGTTAGCTCGCCTCTCCTGGATACAAATATGAAGTCCCTAACACTCCCGACATTCGGGCGCACGCCTCACGCCCCCCGCAAGGGCGCCGGACCGGGACATGAATAACGAAAGGAAGAGCGTGCGGTACGTTAATACCGCGAAGAATTTAAAGCGCTCTAACGCTATTATAGACACAGGATAAAAGAATAAATTAGTTCCGGGCAGTAAGCAGTATCTTGTACGTAGGTACGCGTATAGTCTGCTTATTACGTAATATAATAAATCGTAGTTTAGAAAAACAACACAGTTTAATTGGGAACCAAATAAAAAAGTAACAAATATTTCCACTATCCACCTCCTGGCTCCATCATCAGACCATCGTTACTAAGCCCAATTGTTTGGACTTGTGGCGATTTTCACATACAGCATAATTATACTCCAACATCATCTAGCGAAGACGAGCTAAACTACGAAGTAACTACTAATCCTGCATCGCGCTATGAGAGTTCTCGCAGCATTTCTGGTCTTTTGTGGCGCACTTTTTGTTTTACAGTTCACTGCTCAGACTTACGGCTTCGAGAAACCTCCAGATCTTTTCAGCAGTGATTGTTTGTATTTCCTACGGTTGCATGATGTGTAACGCTAGGTTAATACTTCGGTGCCGCATTAGTGGGCCACAAGAGCATAGAATATGCATTGCAGTTTCTTCTGCCTCTTGACAGAATCTGCATATTATGTTCACGCCCAACTTTAGGGTGAACATATGTTTGTTCAGTTTGCAGTGTCCGGGGAGGACTCTTGTAACTGCACAGATTTTGTATCTTTTGAGCTCTAAAAGTTCTTTGGGTACTTTATTATCATAGCCCTTTATTTGTGTGTCTTAGACCAGTCGTGGTCTTCCATCTCTTAATAGCCAATGATGTATATTGGGCGTTTATGATTGAGTATGCTCGCTGTTTGCTGATGCCGCAGAATGGTTCTGGGTCATGCTGTCGGTTAGCTGCACCGGCTTTGGCGAGTTCATCGGCTTTTTCGTTGCCATCGATGCCTGAATGTCCTGGTACCCATCTTAATGTCATTTCGTTTGATTGCCCCAGTGTGTTCAGGTTTTCCTTGCAGTTTTGTATTAGCTTTGAGCTAGTCTCTGTTTAGTGCCAATAGCGCCGCTTGGCTGTCTGAGTTGATGTAGATGTGTTGATTTTTTACTTTTCTTTTAAGGTTGATCTCCACGCATCTATTTAATACAAAGAGCTCAGCCTGAAAGACGGAGGCCTCTTCTCCCAGATTGGCACTCCATCTGAATTTTGGCCTCCCTCCATAAATTCCGCAACCTACATCAAGGTCTTTTTTAGACCCATCGGTGTACCACTCGTGACTACATTTTTTATTGGATTGGAGGCCTTCCAGCCATGTATCCCTCTGTGGTATGTCTACTGTGAATCTTCTCACGAAGTCAGACAATAAGAAGCTTTACATAATTAGTTACCAGTGAAGATAATTAACAAAAACTATGAAAACAGGAAATATGTGTACAATAACCGTAGGGTGTGATTAATATTAGTTGTCCAAAATCATCATAATCATAAATTAAAATTTTAAACACCCCCGACTCGAAAATCCCTTCAACGATTAGAAAAGAGCTGATGATCTTCGAACGGCGGAACAGATTTTCTTGAATTATATCTAAAAACACTCTCGATCAAGTCACCTTTCAAACAAAAAAAACGCACTGAAATCGGTCGTTTCCTTTGGGAGCTACGAATTACGATGCCACAGATCTGTCTGTGCATTGAAAGCTTTATATGACTAGACTAGACACACAGACACGTCAAACTTATAACACCCCTCTTTTTGCGTCGGGGCCGCGGGGGTTGAAAAGAAATGACATACAACCTCCTAACAAATGAGACCGCGCGGATCTCATTTGTTAGGCGAGGTCCTAACGAGAAGCTTACAAGAATTACAATAAAATTAGATTACTGAATTTGTATGTGTCCATGAGTAATGAAGATCATAGATAAATAATACATAGACTGGCTTAGCTAACTTATTCTGTTATAACTACGCCATTCTCTATTATGATGTAATCAAAAATAGCATATTTGTAGATCTCGTGAACTATAAATTTATGATTAAGCACAGATTATATTAATTTGTAGTAGTACCTATAGTTATTATTGGCCTAGTTGTGTATAATGGTGTTTCTATGTATATTAATATTATTTATGAATTTACAAAAAAATATATACTTACTTATCTATATGTATTGTTACGGAAGTTTAACCCGCGGGCGCCATCTATTGTCGAGTAGAGGAAGTCCTAGAGGGTTACGATTACCTAAATTGAGATGCACGTCATCTTTTGATATTGAGTGGAACTAAGTTATTTATAGAATGTCTAACATTATATTAAATAAGTGGTTTCAAGAAATATCACGATCTCTCTATGAAATAACGGGTATAAAATGGCATTTTTAAACTTACGCGTTCCATGATATAATATTATGTACGTCTTAAAAATAAAGCGTTAATTCCCGTAAATACGTAGATAATATTATATAAAATGGCAGTTGCATTGCGGTATTAATTGAGTTTTAGTTGAACGATACTTCGAGTAGCAAGGAACAAAACGAGTAAATAAGTGGAAATACAAGTACAAATTCCAAGTTATTATTTAAATAGTGAAAATTAATTATAATTGTGTTAATTTCGCATTATTGAAATAATTTGTGTCTATTTTGGTGTATCTTTCTAATCCCGAACCTCACCTCGTTACAGTATATATATCCATGTTCTAGGACCCACAGCGATATACAATATGTCCCAGGATTTATTATTAATATTTTCTTTATTTATTTAAATAAACATATAAATTACATTTTTAAATACATTTAGATATTTAAAAAATATAATTTAAAGCATTCAAAATTGTGTCTCACCGGCATCGAGTACGTACAGGGACCGAGTTGCTGGCGATTCGAGTTCCAGAGACAGAAACCTCCTCACTATGCGTGCCGTATCGAGGACGACTACCCTCTCTTTAGGCCCTTAATCCAGCTGCCTAACGTGAGTCTCTGAAAATGTAGGTCGAGTTGCCTAGCAACTAACCCATGGGCCCAAATAAATATCAGTAGTTATCGACCTTTTTTTGCATTGTACGATATCTATAGCTGGCTACAGTATTTTATGGTTTTTTATAAGTTCCGTATTCCGTGTCTTTATCAGAATCTATTTACCAGACCTTGTGGCTATCCCCGCAAATCTTCTAAAATCATAATGGTGTGTTAAATTTACACCCGGACCGCCCACAGTAAACCACATTGCCTGAGAACACGGGCACACTTTCGCACAGTACCTACTAAAAGCCACATAGTGTGATGGTGATTATATTTTATATTGTTGTACTAGCCCACTCCTTTTCATCTTCCGGCGCATTGTAGCTTATTTTTGAAAACCAGGTGACGTAATAAATCTTGTAGCTATGCGAGCACTGAGCGACAACAAGCTAGAGCTATAAAGATAATCTGGTCTACCGTTTCAATCCAGGTGATGGGGTGATCATAATTCGGTGCTAGGAATAAAATTCTCTGACTATATAAGGCTGACTTCTTGATATATTCATGCTCATGCCTTAGCCTTTACAATAATAAAAGCCGCCTGTGAACAGCACAACTTGTTTATGCGATACGCAAATTTAGAACAATTTGTGTTTTGTGCTATTTCAAGTGACCTCATCAATTAATTTACTTTATCGACGGTGAATACGTTAATGAGACTAAATTAACGTTTACGTAAGCCATTATGGCATACAGTGCCTATGTGAAACATGCGTAGAACTGTAAATAAGGTTATGAGAAGGTGATGAGAGGAGGAAATTTTTGTATGACTGGCTGAGAATTTGTTTAATGTATTAATGCCTGTAAACTGTACCTACTCTTCTAAATCACTGTACAGTAATTTATTAACCTTAATTACAATTACCAATAATTCTAATAATAATTAATTTATGTACACAATCAAAGTAAATATATTATCTATAATATGTATGTATTTAGAAATATATAAGTATGTTTATCAGCAGTCTGGTTACCATAGTACAGGCTTTGCCTAGTTTGGGATCAGACGGCCGTGTGTGACATGTGTCCAGTTATTATTATTATAAATAGAAATCATGCAAGTAAGCAATGTTCACTAACAAACCGATATCGAGACCTGTGATACGTAACATAATGAATAAAGGCAAGCGCCACCAGTTTTCTACGTTTGAGTATGAACAATGAACATTGGAACCACATTTTATATATACGTCCTAATGTAATACATTAGTATGACATCAATACATTAGTATTTAGTTATAGTGTAGTAAAGGTTTAAAGTAAAATGTATCCTTGAATGACTGAGGATCCCTTCTTCTACTAGTATTGCGTTTTGCTTTTTAGAAGTCAAGCGCTTGTCAATAAAAGAAATGGTATTTATTCAGACGAATTAATATAACAAAAATGCTGACTTACCAAAACCAACGCTCTGTCTGAAGAGTTTTCAAATCCTTGGCAAAACTTTAACCAATGCATGTAATTTGAAACACTCACGTAACTGTAATATAAAAGTAATAGTACAATGTTTGTTACTAATATTGCAATAATAAACAAATAAGAAGCGTTGTCTACGATTTGTTCTGTCATAATTTTAGATTCTAAAATTCTACAATTTTGGAAAAGAATTTCGTCAAAGATATTTCAATCCGCACACCCGACCGCTCCATGCGGTTGTATATTCGAGAGTTTCTGTCTATTAAAATCACCTACACAAGTTTCCTAATAGCCTTAAATTCAAATTATACTCATCATACTCACATGACATACCTACCTACTGGACGGAATGAAATATATCCCCTAATATAATTGGAATACAATGATATTATGTTACGACGTGGAATTAATAAATACCGTCATGTATTATTTACATATACAAACCGGTAGACAACTGATAAGGAACTCTCTAAGCTAGACAGAACTACAGGGGTGTGCATAACAGCTGCCTGTCCAATCAACGAAGCAAAGATACCTAGTGATAGGGTGTTGAGCAACTTCTCAATTTGCTCTACCTACACATCAAGAGCCAAAACGGCCAAATCACATAATAATATCCTTACAAACTACAGGGAATATAAAATGAATTAGGCAGTAGCAATTGGTTCATGCAGCTCAGGTTATGTGATGTGGGCACCCTAAATCGGGCGATTGATGCCTTGCGCCAGCAGGGTTCACTGTGGTCTGGTTGGCTACGTATCTCCACTCCGCCACATTCAACCTAAGGCGGAGACTTAAGGAAAGGATATATGTATGAAATGTGGCTGTCAACGTCATCTTCAAAATAAAGAGGTCCACTGGTGGTTCCTTGCGGACCTGATCGAGTTTGGCATGAGGTTTTATGAATAGGTACTGACATCTTTATGTACACTTACATTTTTTAATTATTTTTTTTACTTACATCATTTTTAGTAGGTATCAAAGACACGGCGCTTCTCACTTCTTATCTAAGTAACAGGATTCAGTAAGTCGATATTAATGACAAGCTATCTTCAGGGTCTGTGGTAAAAATTGGAGTTCCACAGGGATCTATACTTGGGCCATTTTTGTTCTTAATCTATATTAATCACTTACCTCATATTGTTAAGAACAACCACGAGATAGTGTTGTTTGCGGATGATACTTCACTCTTATTTAGGTTAAAACGTATGTGTACAAACTTTGACGACATAAACGACGCTATTTCGAATGTGGTTCGCTGGTTTAACGTTAACAACTTAGTTCTTAACGGAGAAAAGACTAAATGTATCCGGTTCCCTACTCCAACCGTTAAACAGGTGAAAACCACTATACTAGTTAAAAAAGACGAGTTAGAATTAGTGGATACCATGAAATTGTTAGTCATTACTCTTGATTCTAAGCTTCAAAGGGGCCCTCTCATATTGATAATTTATCGAATAGACTCAGCTCAGCAGCATACGCAGTTAGAAAAATTCGTGAACTGACTGATGTTGAAACAACCAGATTAGTTTATTTTAGTTATTTTCATAGTATAATGTCGTATGGTGGAATACTGTGGGGGAATGCCGCTGATATTCAATCTGTCTTCGTGCTGCAGAAAAGGTCTATTCGAGCAATTTCTAACTTTAGCAATCGTGATTAATTGAGGTAGAAATTTAAAGAAATTAATATTATTACGGTAGCGTGGCAATACATTTATGAAAACCCGATGTACCTAAATAAAGATCAATTCTGTAAAAAAGTGATATACCTTCTTTTAACCAGGGATATTCCGGTTAGGGTTAACCTAACCGAAATAACCTGTTATTAACCTTATTGGAAATGGGTTAACATACAATTTGGATTAACAGAAATGGATATTACAGAATTAAATGTGTTAACAGGAATAGCCTGTTACAGGATAATTACGGTTAACCTTAACCGAATCGATATATAGGTTTCTGCATATTAGTCCGTGTTTCATTCCTCGTCACTCACTCGCAGTACGTATCCTAGCAACCGCAGCGCGTGCGCGGCTTAACCAATCGGCAGGACATCGCACGCGCCGCGCATCTATGTCTTTTTTGTTTCTAATACTTTCATAAAACAAAAAGAGACAAGTATATATATCGCGAATCACGCGTATCGACTTAGTAGGTATATACGTATCGCTCACATTGTTTTGAGTTTTTGAGTGTTTGATGCGCTTGCAAACTTTGCTGTATATATATATATATATGTAAGTGTAAATATGCCGCGAATGACAACAAATGCCGTCCACAGATATTTCGAATGGGATGAACATTCTAAATACAGGTTATGCAAATTATGTGGAAATAAATAATAAAATTAAAGGTAAGTTACCTTATATTTTGGTATTAGCTTAAAAGTCTTTTGAACAAATTTACTTGGCCATTTTTATCTTAACATAATTATCATGTTAAGTTTAGGACTGATAGTTTGCTCAAATTCAATTTAGTAAAAAAGTGAACAATAAAATAATTATTTAAATGATATTGATGAACTGATTAACCGTTTATATCATAAAACTGTTCCGTGTAAGTATTAGTAATCATATCATACCTACTAGTTTTGACTTTTTCGTGATCCCATTAATCGTAGTATTAATAAACATTATGGGTTTTGGTTAAAGACTTCGTGTATTTTGACCAGCGTTGCCAGATTTTTTTTGCCAAGTCGGGATTTTGGAACTTTTTGAATGAAAAAAGCGGGATTCTTTCGTCGAAAGAGGGACATATTAAAAAAAGTATAAAATTAATCAGAAGTTTATAAATACATATTTATCTTTTTATTTGAATTCAAATTACGTTTACGTGAGAATAGATAGCAAAAATAGCCATAGAAAATGTATTTTAATAAAAGTATTTAAAATCAAATTTACCCTATCGTTAAATAGTTGAGCCTTATTCGTCTTCGGAATCAAAAAAAAATAAAAAAAAACAAATCAAAATCACGCACGCTGCACGCACGGTCGAGTTATCCCCGAAAAGCGGGACTGAGCCTGTCCCGCGCGGGACATTTAATTATGATTTAAAAATCGGGACATCCCGCCAAAATCGGGACGTCTGGCAACGCTGATTTTGACTGACAGAATTGGGGCACGAAGTAGAAAGTTAATAAGTTTACCGAAAATTTACATGTTAGATTAATTGTTCTCATTTTCAAGGTAAACGCGCAACAAATCTGAAGAACCACCTGCATTTACAACATCAAGCCATACACAAAGAAGTAATAGAAATAAATAAAGTAACCACTAAAATCAAAGAAAGTAAATCCGAAAAAGAAAAAAAAAATGATTGGATTGTTGCGTTAGACTTATTTCTATTCATGGAAGACCATTTGAGGATCTGGAAGATCAAGCTTTTTGTGATATCAAGGCTCTGATATTTTTTAGGCGAAGCCAATCCAAAAAAAATAAGATTCATAACAGAAAAAGCACATTAAGTACTTGCAATTACTGAAAACGTGCTAGAATACTCGTCGCATAAATTACCATATAAGTCAGCGGAAGTAGTGCTGGTGATCCTTGCTGCGCCAGCAAGTAACTGTAGAACGTCTATTCTCAGTTCTCAAATTTATTTTGACTCCTTTAAGAAATCGTTTATTGGAACAAACTATAAAAAATATTGTTCTCATGCAATGAAAATCTTTCGGATGATTAAATATTACAGTGACAAAATAATTGGCATGATTTTAGAAAACTGTTTTATTACCGATTAGTCAATCAACCAACCAATTTTTGATGAAACCCATTTTTTTAATAAATATGATTCTGGGTACTATTTCTTAGATTTTCATTTCCTGTACTTCAAAACCTCGGTAACTTTTTGTATGGTGTCATAACGTTCGTCACCTTTCGAACTTCTTAAGTTCGTGGGAGATAAATTTGCAGAACAATTTTCCTTAACTCCTGGCAAATAAGGGAACGTGGTCATAACGTGCTGTTGGAATTAAAATTGGCTATTGGGACTCGTTCTCGATAAAATCGTCTTCAGACTAACGTTGAGCGTCCTGTGTGAATTCCGTATTTGACTTGTAAGACGAGCGGGAGCCACATGTTGTCACATCGTCCTCATGATTAACTTCTTCTTATGCCTGGCTTTCTTTTCCGGAATGAATTCCGTATTTTCTTGAAACAAATCTTGTAAATCTGTATTTTCAACATTTGGATCATTTTCTTTATCTGATTCCATTTTACGCATGATTTTATTCATACCCGTTAAAAAAAAAATAGGATGTTAAATGTTTAGGTAGGTATGCATTTAAATTGAGAAAAATTGATAATAGAATACTGTATCTTGATCTATAACAGTCTGTTTAAAATGGTTGAAGGAGTCCTTGTGAGAAGAAATCGGGCAAACAAACTCACGGCCACTCATTTAATTTACCAGATAGTCATCACAACATAAGTAAATTGTATTACAGCCATCGAGATATTATGTACCTACTCGAAAAGCCACTCAAAACGAAATACATGTTCAGTTTCCGTTTGAATAAAAACTAAAACTGCAGCGCTAAAACAATAATTTTGTAGTCAAATCCTACGCTATTAACAAGCAGCGCTCGATCGTTTTTGAGTTGTAGTTTTCTCGCGAGTGTAAGGTCCTAAGCGCCGTGATTTTCGTGGCGTATACGCGTGTTGCCCAACGAACTGCTACAAAGATTTGTATTCACTGCGGTGCAGGGACCGCAGTTTGCGTTACAAACTTTTTCTTCGCGGTGTCTACTCTATACGCTAGTAATAATGGTGCCGATTCTATTGTACACTGTACGGCTCGAAGCTCACAGAAAACCGGCAGTGAAGGAATGCTTGCATTGCTTTTCGCCGAGTGAGTGTGGTTACCGGGGACCTTAACCCTTCCCCTACTCCCACCTTAAAGGGCAGCAATGCACTTGTAACTCTTAAGTTGCAGTTGCCCATGATAGCTTGTGTTGATATCATTGTTAATATAGCTTCCCATATACCTACTCGGTCGGTTCATTTATATTCTTTTTGACAGTTTGATAACTACCTAGTCAATTAGTTATGACTAGAGATCGGATATTCGGATGCATATTTACCTAAAGTTGAGATGTTGGCTATTATGGAAAGCACTTTTTTATCGAAAGAATCCCGTGCCCATGTACAACTTTTCTATCTTTCATTTCTCTTCTATGTAGTTTCTGTGTGTACAACATAAAAATATTATGTGATGTAATGAATAAATAAGTTTATATTAATTTATGTTTGCTTATTTACCACACCACCATTTCTCTTACACTTTACATACGTACATACTCGAATGGGAAACACCTTAACTTAAAAAGAATTACCTTGAAGTAAATATACATCCGATTAGTTATGCGATCCCGGAATCCCGGGATTTTATTTTAAATAAAAATATACTTAGAAGCCGCTTCCATAATTTGTTATCCAAAAAATAACATTAGGTAAATATGCATCCGATTATCCGATCTCTAGTTATGACCTAGCGCCAAACGCCAATTCGATTAAAAATAACAATTGATTTTACTTAAGAGGAAGTTTTAATCAATTTAAATAAGTAGATATTGGTGCCGATTCTATTGCACACTCTCTAAACTAAAACCTGACTTAATTTCTTCATATGAAATCAACCTTGTGTTTTTCGCAATAAGGTCTATTTGTTACTGGCATCTATTTCTCAGCGCCACTAAATTTCACTAAAACCTGACAACGTATACTCAACTTTATTTCAACGCAGCGAGAGTCCCCAATTATTCATATGCCGTATAAAAACTTGTTCAAAACGAACTATGATGACGATATTTTAATCGACACCTACGAAGACGCTTACTAAAAATACAGAGCAAAAGAGATGGCATTCAACGGATAGCGGCTCTCGCTACGTGGTATTAAAGTTTATTTAAGCGTATCAGACTTTATTCAAAAAATGAATTGCTAATTTGGATAGCGACATATGTTACCTACTTGTTTCAATTTGAAATAAGACCTTGTTTTGAAGTGTACAAGGTTAACATCTTATATGAAGAAAATTTAGTGAATTTTAATTTAGCGAGTGAAGTAACAAAATTGGGACCAATAACTCAGTGATTACAGTACTGTTTTGTTTTGTTTGTGCTTTTATCTTAAAAGGATTAAAACTTAATAAATTAAAATCATGTTATAAAAATAGACTTCTAGACACGAAATATAAAAACAAAATAGGTATTTTAAAAAAGGTAGAAAAGTAAAACAATAATAATTATGTATTTACGCGGGAGTTAACGCGATCACCAAATAGGTATTACATACCTCTGAATTGCCTGACCATTCGATCAGGTTGCACTGGTCGTGCTCACAGGCAAACCACGTCCAATGCAACCTGGTGATACCTATTTCGTAATCACGTGAATTCCCGTGGAAATACATAATTATATCAAGGCCATTACACTGTGTCGTGTCGTGTGAAGTTTAATGAATAACTGCCAGAAACGCCCGGCGTAGCCGTGCACGTTTACGAGAGAAATAACGAAGAAGTAAGAAATAACACCGCCCTATGAAGTTTAATAGGCAACGTCGCAAAATAACCGAAGTCCTGGGTTAACTTTTTCATATGGGTTAACAGATTCTATAAATAAACTCTTTTATTTGGGTTAACTGTTACGTGTTAACCCTTATTGTATGGGTTACCACAATAACATAAATTATCTGTTAACCGAATCAATCTGTAACCGTTTCAAAAGGTTACAGATTGATTCGGTAACCGTTTATAAAGGTTACCGTTATGCATGGGTTTTCCGATCCCTGCTTTTAACACCTCTAGGCTCCAAAAAAATATTAAATCATTTCGAGGTCAATGTGTGCGGTTTTATAATAAAATCCCAGATAATATTCAAATGTTAAGTCTAAACAAGTTTAAGTCCACAGTAAAACAACAACTATGCGTCAAGGGCTATAACTCAGTAGTAGATTATATACAGGATAAAAACGCTTGGGATTGAATTGTATTGGATTCACAGGCTATTTCACATACATAATAGAATTTTTATGTAAGGCAATATGTTTCTTTTCTTTTTTCTTTTATTGGACCGATGGCCGTTGGAGCAAGCGGATCTTAGAGTAGAGACCGCGAATCTGTAAACGGAAGATAGGACGCCCCCCAGCCAGATGGACCGACGACCTGAGGAAGGTAGCTGGGAGGGAACTGGATGCGGAAGGCGGAGGACCGGATGCTATGGAGCACATTGGGAAAGCCCTATGCCAGTTGTGGACTAGAATAGGCTAATTGATTGATTAAATATGTTTCTTATTTTGAATCTCTTGTTTTTCTTTTCTTCTTTTTAAGTTTTTCCTTAATTTTCGGTTTTCCTATTGTCATATCCTTATTAGTTTATGTATTTTTAATTTTAAAAACATAATACCACACAATAAAAGGATGTTACAAAATTTACTGAATTTTGTTAAAACTGTCTGGTTTTTTAAAAAGAGTGGCCGTGAGTTTGTTTGCCCGATTTCTTCTCACAAAGCGCAACCATTTGGAAACGGACGGTTATAGATCGACACAGGCAGATATGATATTATGTTTTTTTTTTTTATAATTTTACATTCGACAAAGCAACTATTGTTGCGGTGACTCTACGTCACAAAAAATTATAGATCAACACATGATCTATAATTTTTATTTTTTCGACGATTTCGATTGATGATAAATTTTATGAAATAAAGATATTGAATTTGAACTTAGTTTACTCAGGTGCGATTGAGACAAAGAGATTCAAGCTGGGTTAGGCTAAATGCGAAATAAAGTTAATCGTTCGAGACTTGCTAAGGTAGTCAGTAATAGAGGAGGAACTAAAATGAGTATTAATATACATAATAAAATAACTCCGGGTAACTAGTCTTGCGTATCCATTGATTAGACCGACTCTTGGCATATTTGTGAGCACTCCAAATACCTTCTGAGCAGTCTTTTTAATTCTGCAAAATACCACAGGGTATTTTGCAGAATTCTCTGCGGATCACCGCTACGTTTTTTTTTTTTTGTAAATAAGTACTACGAGTAGTAACGTCAGTCTTACATTACTAATATTATTGTTAACCCCTCCAGCTAGGCTTAACGCTTGTGTTAGGTGTGGGTTCACGTCGGTAGTGCACTGGGTAGGGTTCGAATCCGCAACCACTTGATCAAGTCCGACGCCTTAGCCATTATGCTACCGCCATCCTTGCGTTATTCTAAGTGCCGGACGAAGTTTCAGTTCAAGACCTTTCTGTTTAGGACATGTAGGTAGGTGTGTTACGCCAATGTGAAAACGCCGTCAATATTAAAATAAAAAACTGATGCCTACCAAAAGTTCCCAGCTTACAGTAGTCGGCAAATGCCGACTGAGGTGTGGTGGGTGCGGCATTTGCGAAATTTCTCGCATTCGATTTAGGGCTGTAACAATGTGACAAACTTTTCGATGATCACTGGAATGAACGAAGATTGACTCATGAAAGTTCTTAATATTTTTTTATTGTTGGATAAAAAACATTTTAACAAAAAAATTAAACCGACGAAAAGAACTAAAAAGCAAATTATTAATAAACCTTTAGTATTGAGCTTATTTACATATTTGGCGAAGACTCAAAATCTAATATATAAAATTCTCGTGTCGCGGTGTTTGTAGTTAAACTCCTCCGAAACTGCTTGACCGATTCTCATGAAATTTTGTGTGCATATTGGGTAGGTCTGAGAATCGGACAACGTCTATTTTTACAATCGATTATAACAATCGCGCTTTCTATTTTCACTGGGTTAATAAAATTGTACCAATGAAAGTAAAAATACTAATATCGCTATTAAAAAACAGTGGTTGATCGTAGAGGGTTAAAGGTTCAGGGTTGTAAGTATTTTCTAATGCTGTATCATAAAAAAATAAAAAAAAAATATCTAAAAAAAAATATTGGGGTGGACTACCCTTAACATTTAGGGGTATGAAAAATAGATGTTGTCCTATTTTCATACCTACCTAATATGCACACAAAATATCATGAGATTCGGTCAAGCCGTTTCGGAGGAGTTTAATTACAAACACCGCGGCACGAGAATTTTATATATTAGATTTATGGGAATATGCACAAGACTCCACAATACGATATTGAAAATAAGTTTTTCTATCCTTTTTAATAATAATAGGTACGGTTTATGTGACACATAAATCAATAAAGAATTAAACACGGACTACGACACGACGTCACAGAAAAAGCGCGCCGAAATGTCAGCGTTAAATCACACGAAACTGGATGTGGTTTTAATTTTTTCACTGTTGATTGATATTAGTGATGATGTGTTATTAACAATGCCAAAATCGAAACTATTTTTGTTTGAATTACCAGTGATTCACCATTATATTATTGCGTAAAGTTATGTCTCACTATCCATGCAATTTTTTACCCCCGACGCAAAAAGTTGGAGTGCTATAAGTTTAACATGTGTATCTATGCATGAGTCACATTAAATAAATAAATAACTTTAATACGAAAAACATCCACTAAGAAAACCCTTCCGCCGATCAGGTCAATTCTTTAGAATCCCATAATTTGAGAACCAAACCTTAATTAAAAAAAATAATATGTGTACATGTTCACAACCCCTAGCAAGCAAACAAACCCCAAATATGAACCAATTTCGGAACCTCACTTTTTTTCACGTGAAATGCCCCAATGTCAAATATAATGCCACAGACACACATGTATGTGTGTTTGTGGCATTATATTTTCTAAACATTTGCAGATTCACATGCGCCCTCTATAATATATTCACCGGAGAGGAACACAAGCGCCATTACTCAGAGTCTAGGCGGAGTGCGGACGGACGAGTTCACTTTCAGTTTGGTCACGACCGAGTCAACACTAACCTAGGAACTGTACAGTGTTTCTTTGCGTGTTTTACAATACATCAATGATTAAATATCAAAAGGGAGTTTTCTCATCGCCCGTACCCACTTCGTGCGTTCTGAGATTTTGACATGTATATGACGGCGCGTGCTGTTTAGGCTGGTTGAATCTGAACAAAATGTTGAATATTTTGCTTATGGTTGAATTAGCATTGCAAACTTTTTAATTATGATTGTCGTTTTATATTTGGAGCGGTTCTCTGTGTGCTTAATTCACAGCCTTTTATTCTGTACTGTATTTTATTTGTGGCGGAAGGAAATTGGATCATCTCTAGTCGGATGTTTCATGCAAGTTTCAGTTAATTTCATTTTTCACACTACTACATGCCTGTTTTCTGAGACATTTTTTTTATTTCTGTTTCAGGTGGGTTCTTTTACATACTACATTTCAATGATTTTTTAAAATAACTCTACTTTATGAATATTCCAACATTGTGGTACATCTACTTTGGGATGTCCTAAAGTTTATATTGCATACTGACTGAGGTAAAGTACACCTCAGTACTCAGGCTCAAGTACTTACCACCTGCCAGTACCAGGTTGTCACCATAAAGGAGGCTTCATCAGAGCTTACCTTAGACGCAGATCCTTACCAGAGCTTACCTTATAGGTCGAGTAGGCCTCGACGCTCTAGATGCTAAAGTTATTGGCGAGCCTCCTGCTTTAGTATTTTAGTATTATTCTTATCTATTAAACGTAAATAAATTAAGCTATGTAATCTAAACATACCAAATGAAACACTGATTCATCAAAAAAAATATTGAATGGCGAAAAGGCAAATGTTTAGGAGATATTGAGGGCAATAGCCATTCATTGTTGTGATTAAGAAATACCTACAGGTTATGTTGGCCACTAAAGTAGTAGTAGTAGTGTTTTATTTAGAAAAAGATAGTTCAAACTAATAATTTAATACATTGCTACCATTTTTCTCTCAGGACTATAAATGGTTTTTTGGTATTTTAACACATAAAAATCTCACGAAATCAAAAACAGACCACGCCATAGATAGCCACAGATAAGATAACAGTTACTCCGTAACAGATATATACATACTCCCTTACGAAAGCGAAAATACCTACGCCATAATAGCCTAAAAAAATTAAATAATAATACCTAGCATTTGCTGCAACCAAAAATATTTCGGATTGAGCACACTTATCAAAAGTTGAGAACACTTTGCCCACCGCTGGACGGGTGTGTTGTGACTATTGTGCAGTAGCTGACACTCTATGGTTGTACAAAGGTAATAATATAATGTTAATATAATATAATAAATCATTTAGTAATAACTTACATTTCTTCTTCGGTACTTAATCGCGATAATAATTACAAGGTACTATTCCTATATAGTACGAGTTTTGGCAACTTTCCGTACTCGCTTTTGAAGCTTTCGCGACTATACATATCAGATGTGTAATCTAATATATATAGTCGCGAAAGTTTAAAAACAGTTATTAGTGCCATTTGTTTTCCGCAAAATGACGAGGTTTTTCATTTTCCTGGTCAGACCATAACAATATTTTAAGGGTATGTAATTTGCAAACAGGTTATTAACAACTGCCTGTCAGAAAATGCTTAGCAACGCAATGATGGTAAACATTCCACAGCTTATTTGGCTGAAGTATAGTTAATTATAGTTTTTCTACTACATAATTATAGGGAACGTGCACAACTATAGGTTGCAGCACAAATCGACACGAGAGCCACCGTGTGGTTAAAAAAAGAAACTTTTTAGATCTGTTATCGTGTTGCCATCAATGTTTAAATTATATTTAAATCGTTTTTATTATAATTATGATTAAAATTAGAAAATACGGGTTTGTGCCGATTAGAAATGATCTCAAATCAGGCCATGTCTTAGAAATAGTAGAAACAGGAATCATGAAAATGCAGTAATAAATAATTGGCATAATAGGGAATATTTTTTTTTTTTTTCCTTATATTTTTAGACCTGCGATCAGTCGTCTAGACTATAATCAGGTGTGTTGCAAGAGGTTGGGGTTTGGAGAGATAGAGTCATTGCTCCATCTCCCCTTAGTAAGGCAGCACATCGGCTCTCTTGAGTCTTCTAATTGGATTAGGTTGGACGAGCATACTGGATAACGGGTTTTGGTGAGTTGTCAAGCGGTCCTTGTAGTTGGCTGAGTATCGTTTTGCTTCGTCCAAAATGGTTGGGATTTCAAAATATTCATGAATTTCCGAGTTGAAAGCATACCAGGGCGCCGAGGAAAAAACCCTTAGAATATTGTTTTGGGCTCTCTGCAGGCACATAATGTTGGATTTGCTGGCTGTCGACCACAGTTGGATTCTATATGTCCAAATCGGTTTTATTATGGAACAATATACCCTCAGCTTGTTAGATAGTGATAAGGCAGACTGTCTACCGAGGAGCCAGAGTAGGTTTTTGAATCTTAGGTTGATTTCGTTGCGCTTTCTTTTTATATGGTCTTTCCATGTCATCCTCCGGTCTAGGTGAAATCCAAGGTATTTGACGCAGGTTGATTGCGGCAATGTGTCGGGGCCTAGGTTGACCGGGGGGCAAGTTTCACGTCTTAGGGTAAATGTGATGTGCTGAGACTTTGGAGCTTGCTTTTATGCTGCACTTGGTCAGCCACTCATTAGTGGCGTTGAGCTGGCTTTGCAACAATCTGCTCGCTTCATTTGGATCACGGTCGCAACTGAGGAAGGCCGCATCATCGGCAAAGGTTGCTACAGCTGTGTCAGGTGACTGGGGTAGGTCACTAGTAAATATGTTGTAAAGGACCGGACCAAGTACGGAGCCCTGGGGTACTCCGGCTGTGCACATAAAAAGAGAAGATCTTGCGTCACGGAGCTTGACTTGGAATTTTCTGTCACAGAAGTAGGAGTCCATCAGAAGGTAGTAGGAGTGTGGGAGGTACTTTTTAATTTTGCAGAGTAGTCCTTTATGCCAAACCCGATCGAAGGCTTGTTGTACATCCAGAAAGGCAGCCGAGCAATACTCTTTCTTTTCCAGACATTGTCTTATTGTAGAGTAGACTCTATGTACCTGCTCTATAGTTGAGTGGTGCTTCCGAAAACCAAATTGGTGGTTAGGTATTATATAGTCCCTATCTAGGCAAGGAGATAGCCGTGCGAGGATAATCCTTTCCCACAATTTTGACAACACGGGGGTCAGGCTAATAGGGCGATAAGATGAGACTTCGTTAGGCGGCTTACCAGGCTTATGGATCATAACAATTTGAGATGTTTTCCAGAGTGCAGGAACATATGAGGTTCTCAGTGTGGCATTGACAAGAATGGTCAAAAAGACAACGCACTTCTTAGGGAGCTCTTTCAGCAACCTAGGAGTGATCAGTTCAAATCCAGGTGCTTTATTAGGGTCCATTTTGGCTATTTCTCTAGCCATCTCCCTTGGTGAAGTAGGGCTCAATGGCAGGCATAGTTGCAGATCTTGCTTAAGGATTTGATCTATTTCTGGATCTTCAGGACTATCCGAATCGTTGGGTTTGAAGACCCCGGCTAGGTATGTAGCAAAGGCCTGTGATTTATCTTGGTCAGTACGAGCCCATGTATTTCCAGATCTAATAGGCGGAGAACACTGTTGCGGCTGTGGGAGATACTTTGTTGCCTTCCAGAGATTGTGAGTCCCATTTGCATTTGGAGACATCTTCACTAATCTCTGTTCGAGCGATTCATTTTCAGTATGAGCCAGGAGATCTTTGAGTTCTTTAATTGCTCGGTTTAATCTAGTTTTGTCTGCGCTCTTATGGGTGGTCTGCCAAATTCTCCGAAAGCGACGTTTTTCGGCGATTTTTTCCTTGACTGCAAGAGGGACGACGACGGTGCCCCACGCGATGAATCCTTTAGCTCGGGAGTACTAGACCAAGCCGCCACTTGGATCAGATTTGTGATGTAGAGACACGCATCGTCAACTTCCTCCTTGGTTTTGAGTGGGACATTAAGGTTGATATTTGATTCCAGGAATTCTCGAAAATATTGCCATTCCGTTTTGTGGTTATGGAGATAGTCTGTGTGAGTGTCATTGGGTATGGCGACAGGACTAACCATCAGTAATACAGGTGAGTGATCAGAGCTACCGTCGAGGCTTGACTTTATGAAAGTATTCAGTACGCTGATACCCTTTGTGATAAAGAAGTCTAGGAGATCAGGTGTTTTGTTACTGTCTATGGGCCAATACGTAGGCTCCCCAGTTGACATAGGTAATAGGTGATTCACTTCAATACTCTTTTTTAGTTCTCGGCCTCTGGTAACCGTCAATCTTGATCCCCAATATGAATGCTTGGCATTCCAATCGCCACCAGCAATAAATCGGTTGCCCAATGACATAAAGAAGTCAGTAAACATTTTCTCTGTTATAGTGTGGCGCGGTGGACAGTATATGGCAGAGAGATTAAGGGGTCCTGATCGATCCTCCACCCTTATAGTTGTGGCTTGGAGATAGGGGGCCGCAGTAGATTCCAAGAGGCAATGCTTTACACTGTTTCTGATAATTATTGCGGTGCCAGCATGGGCTCCACCATCGGGATGACAAGTGTGATACACGGAAAATCCTGGAATGCATATTCGGCTTCTTGGTGTAGTGTGCGATTCAGAAATGAGGCAAGCGTCGAGCTTGTTGGATTTGATGAGCATCTCTAGTTCATTTTTATTAGGGGCAAGGCTATTGATGTTCCAAGTGGCAATATGTAGAGAAGTCATTTTGTTAGCTTAGAGACAAGAGTAGTGATAAGACCCACTAGTGAGCTTATTTGTTGTATTAAGAGATCCATTTTCTCGCTTTGTTTCAGTAGGATACCTTCCAGTTTGTTGTAGGATTGTTGATTTGATTTAGCGTCCTTCCCATCAGTAACTTCAGCGTATGTACGTTGTTGAGTAGGTCTTACGGTTCCTTCGGATATAGTCGAAGTGGAACAGATTGGGTTAATTGGCAGTGCCTTGTTGGTTGGGGCGGGTTGAGTTTCTCTTGGGGTAAAATTTTTGTTTCTTTGAGAAAGGATTTCTTTGTATATGTCACAACCTTTGTAGTTAGCCGGGTGATCACGCGAGCAAAGAGCGCATTTAGCCGGAGTGGCTCTATCTTTTTTTTTGCACTCAGAGGTTTTGTGGCCTTCTTCGCATTTGACGCACCTAAATGGCCTCATACAGTTGTTCTTTGAGTGACCGTAGCGCTGGCAACGTTGGCATTGGACGATACTTTTTGACTTTCGAGGATCCTCTATCTTGACCTTTTGGTTGAATATATGAGTTATATTTTTGACTGCAGGGTTGTTCACACTAGGCTCAATGTTCACAAAGAAGGTCGATGTGGGTTTCTTGTTGGGGCCGTATCGTGCATTGATGATTTCGCCTTTAATTTTATTGTTGGTTGCCTCAATGGCTTCTGATATTGCTTCATGGGGAGTGCTATGGTGGAGGTCTTTTATAACAATGCGGTAGCATTTGCTGTCTTTAGGGGTAAATGTATCTCGCTCTTATAACCGCTATGATTTTCTTGTACTCCTCAGCAGTGTTGACAAGAAAGTTTGTGGGGTAAGTTTTTATTTATTAGCTTGAATTTGAAATCTTCTTTGCTGCTACCAGTTTGAAGTAGCTTCGATAGCTCAGTAACATCCTCTATGCCGTTCAGAACGATAGGTGGGGGTTTACTGGGCTTAGGATAGACGGTAGTGCGCGAATCATCCTTTGGGTCTAGAGGCAGGGTGCTAAAACGGTTTTTCGTGATAGTGCTCTGGGTCTCTGACGGAGAACTGCAATATTTTCTTTTCTTACTGCTTCTGCTATTGGGTGATGATACCCTTTGCCATGGTGGGGGAGCAGGATGTGGGGTTGTGTCTTCCAGTGAGGTTGCCTCTGGCGGGCTACTAGTCTCATTTGGTTGCTCTGCATTGACTTTTTGGCTGTCTTGTGGTGACCTTTCTAAGTCGGAAAGGGATGACGAACGATGTCTGTTAAATAAGCCTGGGAGAAGTACTTGTTGGGTTAGCAATTTATGTTGCGGTTGAGGGTTTTTTGGGGGATTTGACTTCATTTTTGTTCCCACGAGTAGGGACGAATTGTTGGTCACTCACAGGGTGACGCCCATTCCTATGAGAAGGCACTATACAACGATGTGGCCAGGTCCATCGAGGTTGGCGCTAGAGACTGGATTCCCTCAGCCATTCATCCTGTCGGCGCGGTTCCCACCTTAGGATTGGGGTAATTTTTTATGGAGGATGTCTTCCTCTTAGCCCAGGCGATTAAGCCAAGGGGTGCTGTCTAGAAAACCTCCACGCGGTGCACCCTGGAAACGTTGGCGATGACGTTTCCTTTTCCTCCTCCGTGTTTGGGGAGGGCGTCATCGCCAACGGCTAATATTCTAGTAAGGAGAGGAGGCCATTTTTCTTCGGCCACTCGGTCGAGGCTTGGTCCAACAGAGCGGGCGTTTCTGCCGATTCCTCTGTTGGCTCTTCGCTCTTCGGAGCTATGAGGATGAAAACCTCGGTAAAAAATCACGAAGGAGGGACCCTTCCATGGGTCGGAGTTTCTCCGCTGTCCTCAGTGGAGAGCGAAGACGGGCTCGGCGTGCACTCACACTGCCACCGAGCAGGCATGGGGAATTTAGTTTCCTGGCCACCGTCGGCATATCGTAATCCCGAAAGGAGTCGTGGTCATGTTTTGCGACTCCAATCGGTGACGAGGGTCTTGGCTTAGCCGCCCGGACTGCGAGGAAGAAAACCTCTCTAAAAATCACCCCGAATCCCGTGTTCTGGTGTGTGACCAGGGGATGCATGGCTGATGGGTAGTTCAGTCGCAAGCGCACTCCCAGCCGGGGCACCTGCGGCCCCCTCGGTTGGGCATAAAATTTCGCTTGCCCGGGTATTGGGGGATCTCTGCCCGGGTCGACCTTTATTTCTCCCCCAATCGTGGGTCTAAAAATGGAAAACTTACTTACTAACTTAATACAAACAACAAAAAACATAACTGTGGAAAAAAAGAAGGAGATAAAAGAAACAAAAAAAAGCCAGAGAAGTAGGAAGGTAGCGTCTGAAGCTTCGTCAACCGACGATGAAGTTTCATGTCTGACTACTCGTTCGGTGGAGCTCCCAGAAGTCAGTATAACTCCTGGGAGCAGACAGTCGGAGCGATTACGCTCCAAGGCCGGATCTTCCACGGAAGTGGCAAATCCCAATCCTGAGGTTGTGGAGATGGAGCTTGAGCTCCGCGACCTCGACAGCCGAAAGCGAGGTCGCTCAAGGGACGAAGATGATGAACCATCTACAGAAATGCTCTCTCCCAAAATGGCTAGTAGCCAAAGAGGGAGGTCAAGGTCGCGTACACCGATTCCAGCTCCGGCTGGTTCCGCCTTCTCTATGGCGGGAGTGTACGCGCGAGCTCGTGCGGAGGGCGAAATCGTTGCGGAGGAGGAGATCGCGGATCTCCTGATGAAGATCCGTGCACCGGTGGAAGGGGGTTCCGTCCCTCAATCACCGGTGACATTAAAGGAGAGGACATACGCAGCGGTGGCCATTATAAACAAAGTGGCCACCAAGTCCACGAACCTGAAGGGTTCGTTCGTCAGGGCCCTGAAGGACTCCTCCTCCACCGTATCTGGGGTAGTTGAGAGCCTCATCGAAGACGTAGCTTGCCTTCGAGAGGCGAATGACCGCCTTACGGCGTCAAACGATCGCCTGACGAAGCAGGTTGCCGAACTGAGCGCTCAGTTTGCCCAGTTTCGGGCGCGTTCGGAGTGCCCTGAGTCACTGAGACCTGTTGCGGCGCAGACTGTTCCCTCCGCCCCCTCTCCCTCCGAAGTTCCAGACTCCCACCTGCGTCAAATCATTGACGCGGTGTGGAGGATGATAGACGGGCGCCTCGCGGGCCTGGAGGCAAGGCTTCCTCCGGCCCCCATCATCCGACCGCCTCTAGCCGGTGATAAGCCCAAGGCTGCATCGAGCCCGACGCCACTTCCCGTCTCGGGCGGCCGCGTCGCGGTCTCCTATGCCGCGGCGACATCAGCGCCAGTCCCTACAGCTGCGCCGAAGACTGGAAGACCGGCTAAGGCCGCAGCAAAAGCGGTGGCATCGAAAGCCGGGCAGCCCACTAAGGCCTCGGCCAAGGTAGCGGCGGCGTTTCCTCCCCTTCCCACTCCGGCACCTAAAGGAACGACAGTTCCTTCTGGTGCCAAAATTGTGTCTGGCCCCTCGGCATCTGGCCCCTCCGCATCTGGACCCTCGACATCTATCCCCTCTAACGACGGGTGGGAAAAAGTCAAGGGAAGCAAAAAGAAGTCCCGAAAGCGAAATAAGAAGGCTGCCAATAAAGCAGCCTCTACACCGCAGTCGCCATCGGTGGCAGTGGCCACTACAAAGAGGTCGCGAAAACTAAAGCCGCCAAAAACGGCGGCTGTGGTGATCACCGTGTCACTGGAGGCGGCAGATGGCGGGCTATCCTACGCAGCCGTGTTTAAAAAAGCCCGGGATAGCCTCGCCAGTGAATTCGGGGCTTCAGGTGTAAGGATGCGCCTCGCCCAGACGGGAGCTCGGGTCTTAGAGTTCCCCGGGGCTGAAGGTGTGAGGGCGGCCGACACTTTTGCTGAGAAGCTGCGGGGATTATTCCCAATGACGGATGGCGTGAAGATTGCCAGGCCCACCAAGTGCGCGGAGCTGCGCATTTCGGGCCTGGACGATTCTGTCACGGTCGAGGATGTCCGCGTTGCAGTTCGGGAGAAGACAGGTTGCAACGCGGACCACATCAGGGTTGGCACCATCCGTCCTAGTCCAGGGGGCCTTGGCGCGGTGTGGGTCAGTTGTCCCGTGGCGTCGGCCAACACCTTGGGCGACGCCGGCAGGCTCCTCATCGGTTTTGTGAACGCCAGAGTCACAGTCCTGACGGCGAGACCGATGAGGTGTTTCAAATGCCTATCATCGGGGCACACACGCGTCAAGTGCGCAAGTTGCTTTGACTGCAGCGGACTTTGCTTCAGCTGCGGTCGACCGGGGCACAAGACGGCGGAATGTTCCGCCGCCCCTCACTGCCAAGCATGTGCGGCGGGTAATCTGCCCGCCAATCACCAGATGGGCCAGGTGGGCTGCAAGCCTGCCCACGCTTCTCAGCAAACATCGGTGGTTAGCCAGTCGACCCAGGCTACCGCCGATGTCAGCCGTGCGTCAACGTCGTCGCCTATGGAGGAGGCTGTAGAGATGGTTTCATAAATGGACCAAGTCTCCAGCTTCCTTGTCCAGACGAATCTCAACCACTCTGCCGGTGCGCAAGATCTTTTCTTGCAAACCATGGCGGAGTGGGCGGTCAGTGTAGCCGTAGTTGCGGAGCCCTATTACGTTCCTCCCCGTTCCAACTGGATGAGTGACCGGGACGGCTCCGTGGCAGTCGTCGGCTCCACGGCAGCTCATTCCCCGCCCTTGTCGCTAAGAGACAAGGGTAATGGATATGTTGCTGCCGAATGGGGGGGATCACCATATATGGTGTCTACTTCTCCCCCAACAGGAGTTTGAGCGACTTCGAGGTTTTTCTTAACAACCTGGAGACCTCGACGCGGCGACTAGCGTCTGGGCACGTCCTAGTGCTGGGGGACTTCAACGCAAAGTCCGTTGCGTGGGGATCCCCCAGGACGGACGCACGGGGCGAAGCCGTAGAGGAGTGGGCGGCTTCGGTGGGCCTCTGTCTTCTAAACAGAGGCTCCACCAACACGTGCGACAGCAGGGGGGGTCGATAGTGGACCTTTCGTTCGCTACCCCTGCTCTCGCCGCACGAATAAGGAACTGGCGTGTCCTGGAAGAGGTTGAGACGCTCTCGGATCAACTCTATATCCGATTCGAGCTCTCCCGGACCCAGGACCCCAGAAGGGGTCACACGGCGCGGCGTTCTTCCCGTTTCCCGCGGTGGTTTGTTACCAAGTTGGACAGGGACTTACTGGAGGAGGCAGCTATTATTTATTCTTGGCTGTCTCCGCGGCCTCTGACTGCTGGAAGAGCGGGAAGCTGGTCCTTTTAAGGAAGCCGGGACGGCCTACCGACTCGGTTGCGGCCTACAGGCCCATCGTGTTGCTGGACGAGGCGGGTAAATTGTTTGAGAGGGTCCTCTCTGCCCGCATCGTCCGGCACCTGTGCGAGGTCGGCCCCGATTTGTCGGACGCCCAATTCGGTTTTCGAGCGGGGCGTTCGACGGTCGGTACTATGTTGCGCCTGAGGGCCGTGACCGAAGAGGTAGTGAGCTGTGGCGGCGTGCTGTTGGCGGTGTCGCTGGACATTGCCAACGCGTTCAACAGTCTGCCATTTAGCTGCATCAGGGAAGCACTCCACTATCACAGAGTGCCAGGGTACCTGAGGCGGCTAGTGGCAGACTATTTAGAGGAGCGTACCGTCATGTACGAGGACCGAGATGGAGTTTTGAGTCGTCGGCCCATGTCGTGCGGTGTTCCGCAGGGGTCTGTCCTTGGACCACTCCTGTGGAACATGGGGTACGACTGGGGCCTTCGAGGCGACTTCCCCCCCGGGCTCGGCGTAATCTGTTACGCCGATGACACTTTGGTCACAGCCCGGGGGGGTAAACTTTCAGGAGGCGGCGTGCCTGGCTACCAGGGGAGTCTCTCTGGTGGTCGGGCGCATCGAGGCGCTGGGTTTGCGGGTGGCCGTGGATAAGACGGAGGCCCTGTTATTTCATGGGCCCCGTCGTGGTCCACCCCCTGGCGCCTCTATCGAGGTCAACTCGGTCCTCGTACCGGTTCAGGCCCACATAAAATATCTGGGCCTGATCCTCGACGGTAGGTGGCGCTTCGACGAGCACTTCCTGCAGCTTGCTCCAAGGCTGGTCGGCGCTGCGTCCGCCCTTGGGCGACTCTTGCCCAATTTGGGTGGACCCAGCGTCGCTACGAGACGGCTGTACACGGGGGTTGTCCGGTCAATGGCACTGTACGGTGCACCGGTGTGGGCGGAGGCTCTGACCGCCCAGAATAGGGCGCGCCTCTGGCGCCCTCAGAGGGTGATGGCGGTTAGAGCCATACGCGGATACCGCACCGTGTCAACAGAGGCGGCGTGCGCGTTGGCCGGGACTCCCCCGTAGGTTAGTTGACCGCCGCCTACTACTCGGCGTTTGTTGTTCTTTAGCACCACCCAGGGGACACGTGTAGGGTTGTGGTTAGGTTGCTCCTACGGACGCGAGCAACTTTGCCCCCCATAATAGGGAATATGCATGTATTTTTTTTTTATCTTTTATTGACTTGTTCCATCATTCTACCCTAATAAAAAATATAAATAACCTCGGCAATGTTCAAATTAATTTTTAAAATAACATTGAAAACATCCATAAAATTTGATTTGTTTAAACGCCGCCATATTTCACGGGCCTTGGATGGCCTTGTATCACGCTCAGTGTTTGTTTCATAAACTTAGTATACTTACTTGAAGTGTTACAGTAATTTTATACCGATTTTCAGTTGTAATTACTATGTATTGTAATTAATAGACGATGGATAAAGTTAAAAAAACATTTTATAAGTAATGCCTTGTCCCTAAGTGTAAAACACTATAAGAAGTACACTCAATACAGTATTTTTTCCTGTACAAAATAATAATGTGAAATACGAAAACAATGGTGTAAATTAATGAAAAGAGATGAAGTATCTTCAATATCGTGTTTATATTGTTGTGAAGATCACTTTAATGTAAGCATATTACAATTTAATTGCTAGAATAGTGTGAATTAGTCAGCAGTAGGTCATTTATGTTGGTTTTCAATATCAAGCAGAAGGCAACTTGCTTGTCTACTTAAACTAAGTAACAAAAGTCCAATAAAACTTCATGAATATAACTAACTATACATATCTTACCTATCCTTTAGATTATAATATAACAAGTATTATAATAATTACCTTGCGGATTTCACTCCTTTGACCTCAGCAGACGTAAAATCTGGATTTGATGCAAAATATGTAGTCATCATAAATGCATCTATTTTCGGTAGATTGTCCGATTGTTCTTTGACAAAACTACATTCAGTCATCGTCCTAGATAATTTCTAATATCACTAGAATGCCTAAATTGCACTAGCTAAGGGCAAAAACCACAGAAACACCTATCTTTCTCCGTAACACTACGAATATAGGCGCCGATGAATGACAGGACGGGGAATTTGACGTCATGTTTTGTTTCGACCAATAGTGAAGCGTTTTGCAAAGTTGAATTTCGCTCTTACTTTGCATATTTTAATTAATATTTTTTGCAATTAAAGACGAACTAAATAAGAAAATAATTGTTTAGGCATAATATGTGGACAATAAAGATTGAAAGGAAAATTAATCAAGTAAATTTAAACAACATGCATATTCCCTATTGTGGCACAAACGAAAATTTCTAACGTTTATGATGACATAATAACTGTAAAGTATTTTCTGAACTCGGTTTTTACGTAAATATTTTGTCTATATTATTATTTATGTCCATGTCGCATATTGAAGAATGTTTGGATGGGAGCCAGTTATTTTGATGTTGAAACAAAATTATTTGATTTGAACAAAATTGATTGATTACTTAAAGATTTGTTTGTATTGAATAGTTAGTACTACTACATACAAAACTTAGCTATTTTTACAAATAACATTATTAGTAATTTCTTAATGTTTTTGAAAATTATACTTACATGTTTTTTTCAATCAAGAGGAGAACCCAGGTGTCAAGGATTACTACATTGTAATAGGGATATTGTAAATAAAAATACCACTTATTTAGATATTAATATATTTTCGAATCTAAAATGTACAAAAAAATACAACTTAAATGTTATGTCCTCATAACGCCTGATTTCATCAATGAATAAAATATTACAATTCGAACATTTTCAAGGTATTAGTACGCAGCGTGATTGTTTCATTAATTGACAGTTAATGAAATGGTAGGAATCCAGGAGCGAGTTACTAGGAACAAATGAGAATATATTCAAACCCCTTTTTATTGTACATTTTCTATGGATAGTTGAAAAATTTCAGCTTTCGTTAGAACTTTGTGCCAAAAATCATGTTCATTATTTTACTAATACCAGAATGGTTGTTTACAACGCTACATTGAATGTACCGACATTGTAACTGTAAAGATTTATTTGTATCACTTCTAAAATAAACATAACGACCTATATTTAAATTTCTTATTTAATCAACCATCACTTCATAACAACTTTGGTTGTGTATGCTAATCGTAAAAATATATGTATTTTAGCTATTTACAATTATATAAACATACATACATACAATGCGTAGAAATGCACAGCAACACAAAAGGCCTAACTAACACCTGAAAAACTATGTAACACAGACTTACCGGCCACCCACAAACAAGATAATTGTAGAAACAAGGACTAGGTTTCTGTTTAAGTTTTTTGTAACTAGTAATAGTTAATTTGCTTCACCTTTATGGTTTAAAATATTATCATTCATACTGAGTTTAAGAGTAAAGGGAGCGTTTCTGTTGTGCTTATTTCTACATGGATATACACAGCTCTATATGCAAATATCTAACTAAGCACAAAAATCATTTCTGTGAGCGACCTCATCTAAAATCACTTTGCAGTAGGTATGTTAGAAAAACATAATTAGTTTATCTATAACACTATAACAGAATATTAAACCTAAGTAATATTCACAATATAAAAATACCCTTGATTAAGGACGACAGGCCAAGACAAAAGGCACGATTTTATACAAAAAATAAAATCCGAAACGTACGGGAATGCCTTCTTGTGTTAGCGACTGTCATCCAACTATAATAAATATTTATCACATAATCTTACCTCTAAACAGAGGATTTTAGAAAAACCGTTAACTGTAGCAGAAAATAAACAATAACTGTAAATAAACTGGTTCATCTTGTAACATACAACTGAAAATAAAAACAAACTTGTCTTTAAACTAATTATGCTTTCCTTCAAAAACAAAGACTCCCGTACACATCTATGTTCTTTATTGTTCTGCTGCCCAGTGATAATGATGCGTAGGCCCCTGCCGCAGAGTAAGTTTATGAATGATAAAAAAATATTTCTATTACACATCGATATATCACATTTGTTAATGCAGTCCAATTGTATTTATTCTGCAAGATTGGATGGAATTTTGGACCCAATTAATTATACTTTAATTAATTAAATTTACTCTGTGACAATGGGTCATATCCTCTTATTTACCAAATTAAATCGTTATTTCAATCTTCATATATAAAATTCCAAATTATATATAGTAACATTTCGTATATACCAATATCTCCAGAATTGTAATAAAGTAAAATCTATCGTGCCCTTACAATATGTTCGACATAACCATTAATTTCGAATATTCCATAGATATAAGACAATATCAGAATTGGATCTACCAATTCGGAAACCAAATATTCTATAAGTAATTAGAAAAGACTTATAGGTATATATTTATATATCAGCACACACTAGCGTTTCCAAATGTTAATTCTCTTCTATGTATGTCAGGTTAGGTAGCGGTTTGTACAATTTCGTTATGAGCTAGGACGACCACATTGAGTTTACGACGATATTATCTTTCTAACACCTCATATACTTACTAGACAATTTCCATACATGCCAGATTTATTTATAAAGACTTTTTAAAATTTTAATGTTCTGTTACCAAAATAAATATTTATATTTAGGAATACTTAGTTTCGTTGATGATTCGTATATACTGTGCCGTAATATCGGAGCACTGAGCTTGCCAAAGGCCACACCACGACTATGTCAAATGTCAATCAAACGTTAAAACAAACAAAAAATATATAACCAAGCTGCAGAAAGAAATAATTATAAACAATATTAATAAACAACGATTTATATCGAGGTATACCGAACATAACTTGTTGATTATCGTTACACACTGTGTTGTAGGTACTGCGATTGATTTACCGTCATCAATACCTATCAAAATATTGTATTCATCTAAGAAATACACTTAAAACAATTGACACTCAAAACTAATTTTTGATAATAGTAGAAAATTGAGCTCCTAATAGGCTAACGGTAGAAAAGCCTATGGTGTTATAAATACCACTAATGTAATGGCACATCCACTAATACGTCATAATACGATATTTCAATTTAAAACATAAAAATGTTTACAATATAGAAGCTTAACGTTATTAAAACAGTTATTATTTATCGTTTACATTTTATAATATATATTTTAACTTTCCAATATTCGACAGCGGATAAAAATGCAAAAAGAAATGGTAAAAAGTGTTCGATAATTGTACAACCATGACGGTCATCAAGATCAGCTTGTAAACTACCTTTACACAGCAGTCCAGTCTACGATTTTAGATTTGGAAGACTAACATTTACCAATATCCTCAACGGTGATTATTTATTGTGGCTCAATAATCTATTTTCCAAGGCATTGCGGTTAATTTTACCTCACTTCATTAGAATTATAACTGTTACACAATCTATTATGTAAATATTTTCAATACATACATGTCATACAAACGCGTCAACTCTAAATTCGATGTGGTTTATTTACAATGAATTAGATTTATGTACGGTGTCAAATGATTTAAATTTAATGGAATATTTTGTGGTTGCAGACTTATTTATTTACTTAATATTTTATGAATATTTATTATAAGAATCTATTTCAATATTCAATAGTTATAATCGTTTTATTTCATATAAAGTTGATGATGAAAAAATATCATTTTATCTATAATTTTCAGGCACCTACGCTTTTGTTGCGGCATGACTATTATTTACATCAAACAAAAGAACGTTATCATGCAATGGACGTGTTTCAAACGTTATAATATAGTATTGTTTAGATAAACTAGTTATGTTATCATAAATCTGCAAAAAATATAACATTTGTGTACATTAATTCTCATTGAGATGTCATAGGTAAACTAAGTGACGGCATTTTATGCTGTTCCATCTAGCGACCAGTTACAAGTAAATAGATTTCACATATATATATACCAATTATGAATGTATTTAGACTCGACTAACCTCCATGCTTATTTATTTACTTAAAATTCCATGTAACAAGGCCATCACTTGTACTTTATTTGTTGAGATATCTATCAATATAGAATTCTCTTTATCGGAACCATCTTGCGGAATGAATTATGTTACCGGCATGTAGTACTTAGATTTCGTAATGCTAAAGTTACTACATATAAACATCAACTGAGCCGTAATATTGTGTTATTTTACATCAAAAACAGTGAAAATTAAATTGGTCAGTGGCCTACTTCCAAATTATTTATTTCTTATGGTATAAAAATAGTTTATATTTTATAGACAGTTCTCGTTTAAGTCAGGATGCTGATTATTTAAAGATATTTTGTACGTTCATTATTTAGTTATAGCAGATCACAATTTACTTCTTTAATGTATTACGTCCTATATGTTATGTTTGGTGTTCTGAAAACTATTGTTATTAAAAGGTAATGAATATACACATAAGGAAACTTACTTTTTATATTACCATCTAAATTGAGTTAACCCCCTAAACTATTTAAGTACTTAATAACTTTTGCGTTGTTGCCACTCGCCAAAATTGTACTTACAATGCAGAATCTGTGCAAAGATTATTATTGCCGCGGTCCAATAAACAAAAAACTATTCGTTTTGCTTACGGACGGTACAATTTCGTTTTTTTTTCGTCTGTAAGCAAAACGAATCGTTTCTTGTATATTGGAACGCGGCATAAGTGCAACAATTCCTCTTTTTATAATAACTGTTGGTAGTATGCATCCTAGAATCACCGATCGCTCGATACCTACTTGATTAAATTATTTCAAGTGAATGTGTAGTGATTGTAATTGTGACTGTCAAAGGCCTCAATGGCCATGGCTCTACAAGATTAGGGAACGAAAATACTTTTGACAAATCTGCAAGGGGAGAATTTTAAATTTTTAAATTACACATATTTGACCGTTATTAGGATACACAGCTCACACCAGAGGTCTTACAGTCAAATTTTAAAATATCATTATACTTTAAAGTTAACATATGTTAATTTATTAATATGTAATAATGTGCAAATCTAGTATGCTTAAATTGTTACGTCAAAATTACATGCCACTTCAAGCAGTGTTAGCTTTTTTTTTGTCGTGTATATTCGCAATAACTAACATTTGTACTGCCTGAAATGGCGAATACTGCTAAATTTCGTGCCTATAATTTTATACATAGTTACTAAAAAATTTGACATCCAACAATGTTATTAACCACAGTTGCACATTTAGATTGATACCTTCCACAATACCATGAAGACTTGTACACTCTTTGCCCTTAATTATAAACATCGTGAATAAACTCTTTGAAATCCTCAATTTTAAAATTAAAAGAAACTAAACGATTTTTTTTTTGTCGGTGGTGAACAAAGTTTATAATTAAGACCGCCCAACTGATAGGTAGCAGAGGGGTTCGCACCAAACCTTTTAATGACTTAGCCATAGAATAAATTTCACATTCTACACCATAGGTCTGTCATAGGTTTACATTTTCTAAGTGCATAGATTTTCATATAGGTACATCGTAACAAAGTTTTTAGTGGAACTTTAGTGAAGAAGGCCTGTTTGAACATTGGAATTCGAAATACAATAAAGAAAGTATTCCTCAAATTTAAAAGCCTGGCATCAAATTAAAAAAATATACACAACAAACCAATGCACTTAGCAGAAATGAGCAACAAGCATCTAATGTTAAAACTTATCGTAAAGTCGTGTCATCACACACTTTGCGTCATTGTGCATTATTTGATAACGCTTTATCACTTGGTTAATCTTATTTTGATTTTATATATCAATATGCACATACGTACATCTAGCTAAAACATTGAATTGTACAAAATCTATTTTACTTCTTGGCAGTTCAATGTATCTGCTAGTTCATTTTTATAAACGACAAACCCAAGCCGTTATAGACCACTACTTTATTAAACAGATTTTTGAATAATTTTAAGGGGGTTTTACTCTATACTCAAAAACTTGTAAATGTTATAATCACAGACAAGTACTTATAAGTTTACAATGAAAAACTTATAAGCATACTATTTAAAATCATATGTATAAATAATGTCATGTAATGTTCATAAAAGCACAAAATATCTTTAAAGCAAGATCATTATTTCCGTTACAATTATTATTGTCCGAAATAAAAAACTGAGTTAAGCAATTCCAATTTCGAATAAGTCACAGAAAACAATAACTGCGATTATAACATTAATCAAGCCGCACAAAGTGATTAAAATCAGGTAAATATTGGAAAAACATAAAATAAGCTTTGTAAATTATTTAATCAATATCATAAATGGGTTGGAACTAAATAATATTGTAACCATACACGAAACACAAAGAAATATTTTAACAAAATATTTACAATAAATCAACATTCATAATTTAACAACATATTATTTACACGTAAAAATAATATTCTCCACATGAGAAACCATTTCACACGACGTCTCCTCATCATATACTATAATACACTACTTTGTCATAACAGGTAACATCTGACTTTCATACTATAATACATAACGTTCACAACGCCAAAATATGTGTTTATTTCTATACAATATTGCACGCAGTATATTTCTATTGTACATTGTGTATATGTTACTGGGCGTACGAGTCGATAGGCTCTTTTGTAAATCACTATTTTTTCCATCACAGGAAGCTATGAATTTTGGATCGATTCGCTTATCGTTGCAATTACGCACATTTAAAGATACATACATATTTATAAAATACTATGCCTACAGTTTCTCATAGAACTTAATGTAGCAAATATCAATAACGAAACGATTTTTACAACTCGGAAACATCACTAGCACTACTAGACTACATTTAAAGACGTCTATAAATACGTGTATGTACTATATTACTCTCACACGAGTGAGATTTACAGCCGCAGAGGTACCACGTAAACCGTAACACGGAACGACGGTCGTTACGCTGGAATCTTCCTATTGTCCGTTGAAACGAGCGAAAAATGAATAAATGCAAAGTTCAACGAGAGCCGGGGAGTGTCGGGAGGCGCCACACGCAGGAACCGGGCGCTGGGCGCTCAGAGCTCACTGCGACAACAGCTTCTGAAGCAGCGACGCCTTCGTCGCCGCGCCCGCCGGCCCCGCCTCATCACCGGCCGCCGCGGGGCCCGCCGACCCCGCCTCCGCCGAGACCGCCTCCGTAGTATTCTGGCCAAAACAAACGTTACAGCTCGGGTGGGTACTGCACTTCTGTATTCGTTACCGTCGTGCGATCAAACTTATAGTGACATCCCATAGGGACATTATTGAATTGAGCACAAATAAGCCAGAATAGTACTAAATATTGTGGAATCATTAGTTTTTAAATTCGGCGGATATACATTGGTTACATCTGAGCTGAACATGTTTAAATTTTACGCTAACTAGTAATTGAAACATAATGAGATCCGTATATTCATTCTTAAGTTACTGGTTAACTTATTTGGCTTCTCATAGATTGTTGCAGAAAGTCTTAATACAGTGTGTTTAATTATTAAAATCGTTAATTGCATATTAGTAATTTTTAAAATACCTAAGTATACTAGGGCGCTACATAAGTTTAGTCGTACTTTGTGATTTCTTTTTTTCGAAATATTAACCAGGTGCTGAACACATTGCTCCAGTATCCCTCTGGAATAGTGCAAAGTCGCACGGCGCTAAATCCGGACTATAACGAGGGTGTCCTAACATTTTGATTTAAGCTTAGTGTAAATAGTCCGTAATTTTGCCGGCTCCATGCCGGGGTGTTTTCTTGGCAAAAGCCAAATATCGAGTCTTCAATTTCGTCGGAATTTTTCTAAGTTTCTAATGCTTCAGGTAAACATTCTTCTGTATACCATGCAGAAGTAAGAGTCTTACCTTCATCAATCATAACCGTAGCCAAAAACATTGTTTTCTTTACGAATCGGGACGATTTCACAGACGTCGGCGGTGATTCATTTCAGATTTAGTAGGAACGTCAAAATAATACAGCCAGGTTTATCATATATAACAATCGAGTAAACGTAGATAGATCGGGCGTCTTAATTTTTTTTTAAGATATTACGACACCAAGTCACACGCTGCTCCCTCAGCGTATCAGTCATCAAGTTCGGTACTCAGAGTAAACAAAGTTTCCGTACTTTCAAATAGTCTTGAAGAATCCGATGAACAATTGGTGCACTTAACTTGAGGGTTTCCTCGATCTGTCGATATATGACACGTCGGTCTTCCTTCAATCATTTTCGTCCGGTCTCAATGTTCTTATCGGTAGTCCCTTCTATTGGCCTGCCGGACCTTGCATCATCCTCCAAGTAAAAATTGCCCGATTGAATTGAATATACCACCGTTCTATAGTCCTTAGAGATAAACAAGCTTGCCTCAGTGCACTACTCATTTCCTCGAAAGATTTTTATTACACCGGATCTCATAACGAGAGAAGCCCGCTATTTTCATTTAGAAAATTAATTTAAAAATCGAATAAACGATTTCTTGCCTCCAAATTTGTATTTTTTTATATTACCTAAGAGTTAATGGATACGACTTCGAATCCCAATATTATAGTATCTAATTGGCAAACGACAAAATTTATGTAGCGCTGTACTGCATAGTTTAGACACGTATTATATTATCGAAAGAGAGTAATTAATTATTAAGTTTGGAAAGTAACACGTTTCTTTTTATGAAATGTTAATTTCTCGTTAGATAAAGTTCGGATGTGTTAATTAACAATAATATAATTCATTGTACGTACCTACATATAATTTTCTACCTTCTTTTATTTCTATTTATTCATTTTTAAATTCCAATTTTGACCAGTTCTTAGAAAATCGATAGCATTTTTAGGAAGCCAAAGATAGAAAGAAGTTCTTTTACTTTACACGAGGAACGATCAACCTATTAAATTACTTTAAATACAAATCGCCTTTTGTGTAAATCGGGATGACAGCGGTGGTGAGATCATTAGTGATAAGATTTAAACTTTGCATTCGTGTGTATATGAAGATTTCTACTTAATATACATTAATAGTTTAATAGAATTAAACTTTATAATATAGAGTAAAGCTCTGAATCACTGATTAACTGAAGGTGAAAAAGTAACAATGTCAAAGAGTGTGTCATTATGATCGTTACTCGTGTATGATATAAATTATGTCTAAAAGTGTGGTCTGATTCAAATTTCAATTATCGCCATGCAATCCTTTTGGGTATTTCTACGTAATTGAATCAATGAAAAATGTTCTATTACAGTTTCATAAGCGCACAATAAGCAACTATTGCGAAAATATAATGCTGTTGTTTTATTACTACAACGTCACAAAACCTTCACCACACTTTGATTTTCTGCGCATGCGACTTCCCCCGATTTATTCAACTTTGCTCATTTTTAATTCAAAATCCTAAAAGCCGGTGATATCAGTCATGGCAAATAACACTTTTTAACAGAATTCTAAAAAATATTTGAACTAATTATTTGTATACTGAAATAGTTTCTTCTATTATAGAGACATTATTAGACATCACATCACAAAAGCTTATTGAAAATTCAGGAATGTACCAAGCTGTCCTCACGTAATCGTAATTTGAAAAGTAAGTCTTGAACACAAAATCTAGAAAGACTACGATACAAGAGTGAGCTAAATTTTGGTACATTTCTCAAAATCTGCTTCTAAGTATCAAGATGATCGAATTGACAACACACGCATCAGAGCAGACGTAATAATATTATAAGAAGGTCTACAAAAATAATGAAAACCGATAAAGTGAAGTGACTAGATGATATTTTATACTCGCTGGTCGCTTCCCAAGCTTACCGGGGTGCTCTGTTGCGATTCCCACGAATTTGCCGACGCCGAGGACGCTCGGCCCCCCACCAAACTGCCGCCACCTACGTACGTACACACGTATACATTGGCAGTGATTATCCCCTACACTGACAATGTTCATGAAACGCGTGTCCGACACCGCCGTTTTCAATACTCATAAGAAAGAAAATTACTGTACTTATTGTATCGATTCCGGGTATCTAATTAAATGAGGAACATTGTCATATACAAAGATACTTTATTTGTCAGCGCAATTAGTGCACAGTCAGTATTTTTCATGAATGAGAAAACATATTAAGGCTGCAACTAGTCTTTCTTTTTTCAACTTGGACGATATCATTAACTAATTGATTTATTTCAACGATATATATATTTTTTTAATCAGGTATGTAAAGATTTTATAATTGATATCGACATTATGAATTCAAAGGTACCGGTCGATGCATATTTAGAAAATACTAATGTAAACCCTCACACCCCCCAACTTAGCAGTTGCCGCAAAAGACAGACAGACAAGTCTTCTCGTCACCATATCCGGTTATTATCGCTGACAATTTAGTGCAGATAAAAGAATTAAGTCAGTAAAATAATACCAACCGGGAGTAGGCATGTCGAAACTCATGAGAGGGTCCATATCGGGCGGCTGTAGCGGGTGTAAGTCTGGGCGCGCCGAGCGCGCACCGACCACGGCGCGCAGCTCGTTGCGCACGTACTCCGACGTGCCGGCACCGGCTGCCGCCACGCCCGCGCCACTCACTGGGCCCACGCCGCCCACGCTGCTGCCCGCGCCTGCACATAATATAACATCCGTTCGGTTCGCGCTCGCCTAGTGTGAAGTCGTACCCATCTTCCTACCTTTGTACCTGAGCAATGCTAGAGCACCGCTATGCTTGCGCCGGTACTGTCGTTCCATACACGTCGAACGACGAAAGTCGTTACGGGGAAGCGAAGGATATTTAAGCGCAGAGTGCAAAGAGTATTAACCATGCAGAGCGATAGGTAATCAGAAGAAAAAAAAAGGTTACTTTGCGGCCAATCCGATTGCTACTCGACGCCCCGCTTACCTCGCTCTGAATTGCGGCTATTTCTCGATTCGATCGCCGACGACATTTCCGACACGAGCTCCGTCTTCCACAATGTTAAGGTCAAATTTTATGTGTAAGTCAGATTGGTGTGAAATATTGTTGTGTGGCTGCGGGGCGATTATCGGCGATACTCACATGCATGCTGATGGTCGAGGGGCGGATGGGGCGGGTGGGGCGCATGGGACGCGTGGGGCGCGTGGGGCACGTGAGGCGCGTGGGGCGCGTGAGACGCGTGCGGCGCGTGCGGCGGCAGCGGGCCGCAACGCGCGTAGTCGCCGCAGTAGCCGGCCGCGCCCGCGCCGCCCTCCTCGTAGTAGCCTCCCACTGCCACACACGCCGCGTTATAAACTGGGGCCTATCTATCACCCACGAGTGCTAACCGACCTACCTAATTCGATGCGCCTGCCCGATCTCTACCGCGGATCGGCAAATGAATGATGACAACTTTCAGGAGTTGAGAGCTTTAGAGGTGTCGTTCGACAAGCCGCGCTTAGGTCGTAAAAATACCGTACGAAGAACGACTGCCACCCCTATTAAGAACTTGCTCTATCGACTGAGATAATATATTCGATATGATTTGCATTTGTCAGATTTTCAAAGATATCGAATAGTTAAGCGATAGACATGCAATAAGGTTAATTTATTCGTTTAAAATTTCAGGATAGTTAACCCTGAATTTGGTAGGAGACGCTATTTCTAAAATACTACGGGACATGCGAGTTCTTAAAAAATTTTCATGCTCTTAACTAAAACAAAATTGATTTGAAAATTCTAGTTTATCTATATCTACCCTACAACAATTGATTTATTATTAGTTAAATCGAAAAGCCGTAAAAATGAATAGCTCAATACTATCGATGCATTAATCCTTAAATTATAATATATAAATAACTGATCACCTAAGCAAAACTACATTTCTAATTTTAAATAACACCACAAGACCACCCTTTCAATTTACATCATTAAAAATAAATCAAATACCTTTCGAAATATGGAAGCTTTCGTTAGTATCTTTTTTGTTAACATGTTGAAACTGATTAACATCTCACAGGCGAGTAGTTTTCGATGCTTCTTTTTACGTATAAAACATCACCAAAATCGAAACGGACCTTTTTTATAACATTTCATTACATAATAGATGATCGGACCCTATCGTAGTGACGACTAATTGATGATCTTTTACACTAGGTATGCAAAACGACTTCGAACGGATGGGTGGGGGGGGGGTTCGTCCAATCGACTCAGCTCGCAATCGGAGTCAATCAAATATGTATCGACATGGACACTTGCATCGGTCAAAAGTTGCAAAGCATCAGCCAGTTGGCGAACTTCGGTACACTGCGAACAGGCCAGTCGACAGTGGCCAAGAAATCAAAGGCGGAAGTCGCCTGTGTCTAAACAAGTTTATGCGTCCCGTAGTCGAATGATGATCTAGTGCAAATGAGTCATGATTCACACCGGAATAATTTCCTCTAACGATCTGACGTATAATCGTAACTGCTATGGCATCCTTTATTTTATAATTAAACCGCCAGCAGTGGCGACATTGTATGTTTTAAAAGTATACAAGCATTGTGTTTTATAAGTATAGTAAAGGCGCAGCGACAGACAATAAAATAGTAACAGTTGGTGATATTTTATAGTAACTAAAAATAAAGGTAGGTATAATAGTGGTAAATGGCGCGGTAGTGTTTGTTACCTAGATGCGGGCGCGGGGGGCGGTGGTAGGGCTGCGGCGTCATGGGCGTGTGCAGCGCCGCCGCCGACGCGCCGCCCGCGCCGCCCGCCTGCGAGTACGCGCCGGACCCCGGCACCTACACCCACAAGTTATGCTTCTCGTTATATATACTATTTGAGACAATATGCTTCGAAAAGTTAGTTTCAAATAAACTTACACTAAGTTGCCGGCTTAACATTGGATTTTGTTGCGACGTGGTTATTTTATTTGTACCGTAATTCCCACTTATTTGATCTGTTGAAAAACAATTGAAATTAGATTACCTACCAATTTTTGTTTGAGAAACCTCCGGTAGGTAGGCGGTAGGAAGATACTCACTGTGATGGTATAAGTGATAATCTGTGCGAGTGAGGGTCACATTAGGTGGTGCCGTCACCGAGACGAGGGCGGTACCCAGGTCTGCTTGAGGTTGCTCAGACGCCTGCCAAATAGATATAATAAATTAAATAATAATATCAGTAGAAGTTATTCGGAGAAAAAAAAAATTAAAGATAAAAGAAGATGAGAATAAAAATGGAGAACGCATAATTAAATATTATAAAGAAGAACGAGCCTATATTTTCGGCGTTCGTTCCACTATCGTTTAGTACGTGAGAATTAGTATACTACTTTAAAGCAATGACCTCAGGCGGCACCATGATGTGTTGCGATTGCTGCATCTGCAGCAGACGAACGCGGTGTTGGTGCTGCTCCAGCAGGGAGCGCGCTCGCGACGCGTCCGTGCCGTAGAGCGCGCGAGGGGCCGCAGCGCGCCAGCGCTCGCGCGCGTCCGCCTCGCCCGGCGTAGGCGCCCGCGAGCCGCCCGCGCCGCCCGCGCCCCCCGCGCCAACCGCGCCGCCCGCGCCTGGGCTGGCCGGGCTCCGAACGGAGTAAGCCGGCGGCGCGCCCGGACTCGGTTCGGTAGGGTTGGCGACCTTTTCGCATAGCATCAGACTTTGTGTGATCGCGTTGATCATCGCACTCTTTTCCCTCGTTCCCTGAAATTGCGTCGGTCGTGAGTGAATCTAAAAAAAACTTGAGTTGAATGTCCGCTTTAGGTCCGCTAAATTTTTCGAGACTGTGGTACGGGCGAACGATTAATAAATATCGTACACTTTTTCAGCATTAAAGGAAGGTATTCTCGGCTGTTTGTGTAAAGTACCTGTATATTTACTGATCTCTGTCGAAGGTTGACGTCGGGAGCCGGCATATTGTCAATGAACTCGTCCAGAATATCCGAAAGCGTTTGATCGTTGGGGGTTTCACTGTCCCCACCGCTTCCACTTTGCGCCCGCGTGCTGCCACTCCTAAAAAATATATAGCTAAAAATGAAGGTTTGAAAATTTTAATTATTATTATTACATACACACATCACAACATATTCCGGTATCACATCAAATTCTAATGATCGAGCTGTTTGGAATGACAATTGCAACATGAATATTAATATAAACTTATTCGAATGAAGAATGAATATAAAAAAAAAAAACTTAATTAAGCTACAAAGGAACTGCATTTCTATTTCTAATTGGGATGCTTGTAATCGACAATTATTACGTATACTAACGGTGTTTGATTATTGTAGACATGTTGCGGAGCAGGAGTCGCGTAGTGTATCGAAGCTGCGTTTGTCGAAGGATATATACCTCCTGGACCTCTTTGCAATACTTGCTGCAAGTGGCTCTGTACGTTTGCCATGGTCGACGGACATTCTACATTGGCATCGTTTGAAATCACGCCCAATCCACCATTCACGTTATTTGTTCGGCTGTAAAATGACACATGGTTTTACAATTCTAAAAATAAATATGTTTTGAAATCAGTTATAACATTCTTATATTATCCTTTTAGGTGAATAAGGTGATACTCACTGATTGGACGGTCCAGTGACTATATTGGAGAGTGTGGAATTGATGTTTAGTCGCGTCTGAGGCATCTGTGGCGGCGCAGGAGGACGCTGGCGGGCGGGCTGCTGCGGGTACACACGCAAGTTGGGGTTGGGCGACGGCAACGGTGTGGTCGGATGTGTCTGCTGCCGAGCCAGCAGCGACACCAGGATCTGATTCTTCTGACATAAGGAACTCATCATTCCTCCACTACTACTGGTCGCAGGGCTGGTAGCCGTCGAGGAAGCTGTCGACGACGCAGCAGAATGTGCGCTGGACGTGACCTACAGTACCAATAAATAGATGTATGGAGACAATCAGAGAGAGTTATATGTATCTGTCATGGTATCTAAAGTCCATACAATAACAGTTCAACTTATACTGGTCACAGAAATGAAACAAATCTTTCAAAACTTAATTAATGATGGTCGAAATTCTACCGCCAGGCGATCTCTAGTATATATAATTCAATAAACAGAATCATATATTTAATTTATTTGAGTTCCAAAATTAGGTTGCTCAAGTCTTGCATAAGTTCTTATTAGACGCAAGAAAAGATGCCACTCGACTTGGAAATGGAATTCGTGAAAATGCCAACAATTGGATAAAAAGCTACCACACAGGAAGACGTCAGCGGCAACAAAGAAAATTCACATCCGACTATAAAAAAATTAGTTACAATGCGTCACAGGGGAGCATATGAGCACCACTCTTCTTCGTAACCTACATCAACGTTCTCCCTGATGCTATTAAAACTGTATATTATTCACTGACATACAGGGTGTTATTTAAACGCTCCCGAACGAAGACAAACGATAGTACTAATGATACCTTTGATGATGGGTCAGGAAAAAAGTTTTTTTTTTTTTAATTTTATTTCAATTATAATTTCAAGCTCCACCATGTTATTACAGCTAAATGAAACGATAATCTCATGAAAAATAAATCAAAAACAGACGCTCGGGTCAAAGGACTCGCGGGCACAGAAGGCCGCGCGAGATCGACGCCCGCGTGTCAGTTAATCTGAGCGTCAGCTGTTTTTTATTTATTTTTTATGAAATGATCGTTTCGCTGTACTAACATGATGGAGCGTGAAAAATGCTAATAAAAAACTGTAAAAAGATAAAAAAAAATCATCAGGATCGATTTTTTTCTGACCCATCATCAAAGGGATCATTAGCACTATCGTCTGTCTTCGTTTTCGGGAGCGTTTCACTAACACCCGGTATATTATACAACATTATTTACTTAGGGCATCAACAGAACTGATTCAGAAAAAAAAACTAAACAACGCAGTAACTTGGCTAGATCAAAATAAAATAAAACATGACAAAAACAAATATCATTCAATTTCAAACATATAATTAAAATCTGGCGAAACTTGAGATTGCATACAAAGATCATCACTAAACAAATATGTAGTATTATTAGGTATAACTGTATTTGAGTTTTATAGTTGGAAAGCACACATAGAAAAAATTGTGAAAAGTAGATTGATTTGTTTTCAGAGTAACAGTCAGCCAGGCTGATAATAAGAGGGCTTACCATGCATATGTATCCTCTGCAATGAGATATGGTCAGATAATTTGGGGTTTTCAAGACACAAAAAACATCTAGAATAATTCAAGAAATTTTCTGATAAAGAAGGTATCCATAAAAACTTATACAAAATTTTTGAACTTAGTTTTCATAGATTTTCTCAATAACATTGAATAATTTAAAATAAAAGGTTTGGTTTAAATAAAATCTTTAACTTTACAAATCGTTCTCACCATGTTCCCGAAGTTGATTGATATCATACATCAGTTGGGAAGTCAATAATAAGTCAGAATAATAATGTTCACTATTTGGCGTAATAATTATACTTCCACCCAGTCACATTGCCTCCAATCCTATTAATACTAAAAAGGATCAGGTCGCGCATCTATACAAACTCCTGACTGTGTAACATTATTCTTCTCCTTGATGTGAATGAAAAAACTTGACGTGTGTATTGAAGACAATATTGTCTGCCTGGAGCTCTTTAAGAGTGTGCTCTCCGAAAATCCGGATGAAACCCAAACCGACTTTAGACAGAAAAGCGTAATGATTATTGATAGTTACTTCGTACTAATGTTATTGAGCCCGCGAGATCTACGAGTATATTTATTACTAAAAAATTAAGAAGATTTAATTTTCTTCTAACAGTTTGGTCGCGTGAAAGGATTAGAGGCATGACACCATTTCAGCGTCGGAACATTTGCAGCCAGAATCAGGAGCCATATCAAAACTTAACCTGGAAAGACCTCTACCGATCAGGTCTTCATAATTAAAGAAAATAGATAAATTAATCGTTGCACTAATTGAAACAGACCAAAACCAAAGTGAGTGGTTCAAAAGCTGGAAGTACCATCTCATATTAAGATACTGAATGCTAAAGACAAGGAGAATATGGACAAAGTCGACAAACACAGCAAAACAACCGATTTCTTATTAAGCTAACAATAATAATATAATGTGAACTAAAGTCTTTAGGAACTACCAATTATGATAGAGGAACGCTCCGCGATTTTGTATTAATCGTTGGCACGCAAAAGAAGATTTATTGTTCACTACAATTATGAATTAAAATAAAATTTAGTAAAAATTACATAATAGAGTAGTAGTTGCCTTCGTTAAAAATAAATTCATGACAAGATTTCCAATGTAATTAATTATTATTTAATTTTTTTTTATTATTTTTAACTGTCAAACTAACTAATTATAATCGCACCAAAAACATTTTCATGTAAAATGTTGCCTAGAGGAGTCCCTATATCATCAATTGACTGGCCTGTTGGTGTAGTGGTTAGTGACCCTGACTGCTAAGCCAGAGGTCGTGGGTTCGATTCCCACCCAGGACAAATAATGAGCATGAGCAATGTGTGATGAGCACGATAATATATTATATATATAATAGACAAAAAAAAAAGATGTTTATGAAGTAGGTTATTTATTTAAGTAGGTTAAAATGTGTATGTAAATTATAGGCTAAGGTAACATAAAAAAAAGAAGAAAAATGTATGCTGAGGTTATTGCAATATACCATATTTTATTTCTTTCCATAATTTGTTCTGTGTCTGGGTGTAATTTATCTATAATATGTATGTATTTAGAAATATATAAGTATGTTTATCAGCAGTCTAGTTACCATAGTACAGGCTCTGCCTAGTTTGGGATCAGACGGCCGTGTGTGAGATGTGTGGAGTTATTATTATTATTATAATTTTCAGACCTCTAGCATCAAAATTTGCAGAAGTCTCATACAAACTTCCATCCCCTAGTTTAAGCGATTGGGGGGTAAAAGTTAGAAGTTTTAGATTTTTTTGTTGTTTGTGTACTAATAGTAGCTTACATACCAAATTTCAGCTTTCTAGGACTTTAGAAAGTACCCTAAGAATTTTGATGATAATCAGTGAGCGAGTGATGAAATAGGAGTTTTTTAGATATTAATAAAATTTAAAGTATCAGAGCTATGCAATTGAAACTTTATATGTTTAATAAGTCCACTATTGACATCATATCCCGAGAATTTTGTATATCTGGTATAATCCAGACCCAAGTTATGAGGGTTCAAAAAACGACGAAGCCCCTTCGAGAAAAGGTAGGTAGTGCCCTTGCGCTTCGTTTGGCTCGTTTTGGCGGGGTCAATACCGTGCCCCCAGATATGTTACCTACTGATTTCACGATAGCAAAGTATGACGTTAAAGGTTGTTGTTTCATACATTTTTCTAACGTACCATTTTGACGTTTAATAAAAGGTAACTGATATGACGTCAGCATCAACTACTGTACTAAGTGTTTATGTTAAAGTTACCTGTTGGTTTTCAGGCGTAGCTCTTTTAGCATTGTTGACCACTCCTTTAGATTCTTCGAACTTGCGTTTGACACCGATCCTTTCTAAGTAGTTGTCGCTATTGTCCTGCGCTCGACCATTACTAGATGGTCCATTGCTACTGGCTAAAAGCTGACATAGTACACTAGGTGGTTGTCCTCTGCTTCCGTCACCAGAGTTTCTTCTGTTCTCCGCCAGATCCTCATCCGATTTGTCATTTAAAATCTAAAAAGAAATTATTAAACGAAGATTTTTATTAATTTATTTTTTTATTTATTTTTTAGCGGCTGTTGAAAATATTATGACAAAAAGGATTTAATAATATTTTTATTACACCTTTTTTGTAATTTGTATTTAGTGTATTAATGCATGATGAGGCAGCCTGAAATACATTTTTGAACTGCTAGGAACTTATAGTTTTCTAATCAAACGAATCTTGATTGGAGAACGTCCGATGGTGCAACCCTAGGCAATGGAACTGGCCGCGGGTTAAGAAACTAGAAGTTTTAGGTTAGTTTCTCCACTTGTGCTATTTGATTAGAAGCGAATAAGGCAGGTAAGACAGGTTGGGTTGGCGACCCTGGGTATGAAAGTGAAATCCAGCGAGTGAGCTAAGTTATCCCTAAATCATGTCCTGGTCAGAAACAGTAGCTCTTTGGGATTGCGATTAGAATACTTTCCTACTTCCCAGTGGGGTTTTTGCTGTTTCTGTTTTAATTTCGTCGGCTTTCAGTTTTTTTTACCAATTTTCCAACAATTGGTTTACGATTTCGTTCAAGTAATTCCCAAGGGATGCGCTAACAAACGATCATTAAAAAGAAATAACTCGTTAAACGAGAAATACTCACCACCCTTAACAAGACATCAGAATTGTTGTGGTGCTGATGCTGCTGCTGCATAGGATGAGAGGGCTGCCCTACATGCAGATGCTGAGGATGCGGCGGCGGCGGTCGCGCATGCGCCTGCGCTGTGTGCAATGGCGAGAGCGCGGCAGCTGGCGTATGGGGCGTATGCGGCGTCAGCGGCGTATGAGGCGTGTGAGGTGTGTGCGGAGCCGAAATCTCGCTACCCGTAGCCTCCTCGTCTTCTTGCTTCAGCAAATCCTTCAGGATGCGGTTATTAGAGTTGACCGCAGTCTCGTTACCCGGCATAGGCTTCTTGCTCAACAGGCTTCTAAGCCTATTTGGTTCCTCCACCGGTTGATTTGACGGCATACCCTCACCCGGTGTAGGAGGAGCGCGGGGAGTTAAGGGCTGCGAGGATCCCCCGGTGGCCATGTCTTTGCGCTGTTTCGTCTCTTCGGCTGTCATGTCTCCAATAAGTGAAGTCCAAGGATCGAGTTCGAAATCGTTGAGAAAGGGTCCATCGCTGGGGCTCATAGAAGGGCGGTACCGTTGATCACAAGTAGATGATTCCCCGTTTGCTACGGAGGTCATGAGTGGCCCACCAACGGTAGGTCTAGTTCCTTCCGGTTCGAGAATATCCATGTCCTCGTCGCCAAGTACAGTGTGCGTGGACATTATAAAATCCGGTTCACCGGATGACGGTTTTGCTCGAAAAAGACGCGACCGAGCGATAACTCTGAAGAACGGTCTGTCCGGGGCGATGCGAAGCCGGAAAGGTTCACTTATCGCGGGTGGTGCAGGAAGACACACGGCCTCTTGCAAGTGTGCGGTTACACGACTACGGTCACTATTCTCCACAAGTTCTAAATAAGGACTGCCCACGAGAGAGACAGAAGTGTTTATTAAATTTTCCACTCCACTTAAATCACAAACTGTAATAAGAAAAACAAAAATTATTGTTTTTTATCAAAGGCGATAGAAGGCTGTCTGCTTTTGGTTTTTAATGGAGAGATAAGTTGTATTTTCTTAGAAGATACATTAGGACAAAAATGTAAAAATAACTTACATAAAATAATGAAGTTGCAGTCCAATCTGAAGACAATGTGATCTGATTGCTTGGCGGTGATGGCGGGTGGGCCGCCGTCGCCGGGAAGAAGTGCGGCCGACGCGTCCTCACAGCGCCGGATGACGCACATGACGGAGCCGGCCTCCTCTGAAGACGAGCCGCGTACCGGCGTCGCGTGGATCACACACTCCGCGTATCTACAAACGTTGCACCACCCCGTTACTCTTCACGATAGGTTCTGTTTGTACAGTCAGCATCAGATTTATATGAGCATGCAAATAACTCAAAATTATGTGTAGAACGCAGACTTATTTATATATTTACTTTTACGATGCCAAATTGCGATAAGTATTAAGAGTGGTCCTTTTTGTATAGGCAATTATATATCTTTATATATATATATTTCTTCTGTGTGTGTGTGTGTGTGTGCGTGTATGTTCCTAAACAGCTGGACCGATTTAATGAAATTTTTTGTGTGTCTTCAGGTGGATTCGAGAATGGTTTAGATTTACAGTTGGACCTAGTCTAGTAATAATATATATAATTAATTTAGCTGTCAAATTGTTCATTTCTATACTTATAATAGATCGTTCAATTGTATCTATGCTATGTCTCTTCATATTACATAATAGTACAGATACAGAAGTCTCTCTCCGCTGATTTCTTCATCATCATCATCATTTCAGCCATAGTACGTCCACTGTTGGACATAGGCCTCCCTTAATGACTTCCAAGAAAACCGGTTGGAAGCGGCCTGCATCCACCGACGTCCTGCGATCTTTACCATGTCGTCTGTCCACCGCGATAGTGGACGTCCTACGCTGCGCTTTTCGGTCCGTGGTCTCCATTCCAGAACTTTTCGAGCCCATCGACCATCCGTTCTACGTGCTGATTTCTTATCACTGACTATTTAATTACCAGTAAGTTATGTGCCTATTACTCTATTTTAGTAAACAAATAAACCTAGGCTAGGGACTAATAGCTCGATAGAACTATCTATCTATCTATCCAAGGTTCAATGTTATTAGAAAGAGAAATTCTTACTCTGTCTTTCTTTTTCTACTCGTTTACCTATCCTTTTCATTACGTGCACGACGTCAGTGCCATGTCGTTTATTTCGATTCGAATTATTTGAAACGAGCAAACCAAAAATGTTAAATTATGGAAAATGGGCATAGTCGACTGTGAAACTGGCAACCCTAAGTAATGTGTCGAAGTGACAACACGCGGTGTTTGTTTTGTTTTAATACTTACTGTGTAGGCTATTTTTCCGAGTAATATTATGGTGTTGTAGCCCAATATAATGTGATTAATGATGTCCATTCGATTTTTAACCGTGTTCTTTGTATAATGAAGTCTACCAAATTGACCGTTCGCAAGCGTGTGTAAATTGAGATATCGCAACCAGCCAATATAAGACGACATAATGTGTTATTATTATTGTGACATGAATTGATTATTACCTATCCAAATGGTTGACATGACAATGTGTGTTATGGCCAGTGACGTAACAATAGGGTGGCAGAGCTTGCAAAATGGCAATGGGCCCACGGCCCGAGGGCCCCCCCCTGGGGTCCAAAGGCCCTGTGCACAAGACACTTCTTACAAAATGGATTATTTTATTTCTACACTAGCAACCCGCCCCGGCTTCGCACGGGTACAAATTTTACACCTAAACCTTCCTCATGAATCACTCATAGTTTTTCAGTTTATCGGGAACAGACAGACAGACGCGGCGGGGGACTTTGTTTTATAATATGTAGTGATCGTGCTAAGTTTTTTTTTTTTGCCGCAGCACTAGCGGAATTCTAGATCACTGACGTTCTTGGTTTCCATTGTCCAATACTGTACAATATAGTCAGTCGCAGCCTGCAAGTACTCCAGTCCAAATAATAATGATCTTTTAAATTCTTCCTTTTGCTTTTAAAGTGTTTGCATGTTTATCTTGCAGAACTAGAAAAGTACCGATATGAATTGACAGATTTAAAAAGGAGAGCAAATAGTGCAGAAATAACTAACTTTCAAAAAAGTATCATATTCGATGCGCCTAAATAATGATAAATTGTAAGAAGCTGTATTCTTCATCCCTTAACTTTCCTCCCTAAGAGGTTGAATATTTTCTCCAAATTTAAATGGGACCAAAAAATAATTACAGAAAAAAACGGCTCACAAATAGTGAATTAATCGCGTAATGTACACACACAAAAATCAGACAAACTGAGAACTTCCTCCTTTTTAAAGTCGGTTAAAAATGGTCCATCAGCTTTGCATTTCTTAAAATCCTTCAGAGAAAGGTAATTTTGATGGAATTGTTATGGTTAACGTTTCTAAGATCCCAAAGCTTCTATAAAATAAACGTATTTTATCGTTATATTGGACATAATCATTAATCAACTGAGATCGCGCGTCCTTGCAATGAAAATTTTTTTTAACAATTTTAATGTCTTGCAACCTGTCACTTTAATTAATGATTTATAAAAATAAACCTATAAGCATTATTACATTAAGGGTGTCACCACATCATTCGATTAACTGGTGTGGTAGTTTTTTCAGACCAAACAACTAATGGTGTGGTAACAACTGATGATCGCTATGGCTGTGGTAGTAGATCCATGACTTTTGCAAGAAAACATGGAATATCAAGAAAATATTCTTCTGCGCTAGTTGCATCGTCATGGAATCAACATGTTATAAGAATTCTTCATAACATTCTTGTCTGATACCAACCTATTTATAAGAGCAACTCCTCCCATAGTCATGTGCAAACAGTGTGCTTGTTACGTCTAGTCATTTAGTAGTTCACATATTTTTTTTAATCCATTGCAGTAAATATTCTTAAAGACATTCCGAATAGCAGGTTGTTTTAATATACACATATCCATACATACACCATTAGATACAAAAAAGCTTTAAAAATACATGTCCAAATCGTCACAACAATTAAGTGTCATAAATGTACGCAAAAACTCACTATCCACAGCTCTGTAACTTTGGCACAAATCTGCATAGCTCTGTGAGTTCTACGACTCATTCAAGTATGTGATTAGGAAGGTCTACATTTATCACTACAACTTATTTCATCTTTGTACATGCTGGGCCTATACAATATTTCATCTTTGTACATGCTGGGCCTATACAATTCTTGTCCATATCCTTTGAGCCATCAGTTTCACTGCTTTATATTCTATACAACTAGATTGGCAAACAAAAACTAGGCCGTTGTGATGATAATCTGTTACCCGGGTACCATCTGTACAGGCCTGGTTGACTTGTAGCCTGATAGTCAGCGGACAGTTAGCGGCTCACTCATTTGGGAACACGTGTTTGTCGAGCGTGGTTTGCACTAAGACTAGAGTATAAGTTCATCAATGCCAGCTTCATCGCGTGTTGAGAAATATCAATCGGTGGCAATCAATGTAAACGCTTATTTGCTTTCGCATTTAATCATATTGACATAATTATTAGCTTGTGCATGCCATCTATAGGTAAATCTGTCTATTGGCGTGTTGTTTGGATCATCATCATCTCTAAAGGCTGTGTACTGTCAGAACGTAATTATTTTTAGTCGTTGCTCTTCATGAGCAGCTACTCAAGTTGTGAATGTTTACACCCCTATTTGTATTCATTATTTCATTAGATCCTGATTCAGGCCTTGAAAAGATAATATACTTACACATACTTCCAAAAAGCAGTTTCATGATAGTGTATGCACAATAACGTTTATGTCAATTAGTCATGCAAAAACCAGTTGGCATTTATTTTGTTTATAACCTGTTTTGTCCAATGTTGGCATAAGCAAATAAAAGTAGTTCCGGATGTCTTAATAAAAGCTGTTCCCGGATCCCTTATACTTAAGGCGCAGTACGGCATGCCGTGTGGTTTTAGTCGGTTCGATCCCGACACACCGCCCCACCGAAAACCCCGGTGGGGTGACCGCCCGAGGGGGTTTCCACACGCACAAAAGAAAATGGCAAATAAAAGTAAATAGTTCTTCTTCAGTAGCGAGTATAGCCTCCGTTTAAAATGTTTACGTCAGGAAGGCATGGCATAGATCTAACTGTATTTAAACAAAATAGATTTCCAAACAACATTCACATGCCTCCGTATATTTTCTGAGTTACGAGGTTGTTCATGATCCCATATTTGAGCCGTTCAACCCTGTCAGACGCCTGCCTCAATGTGGTTGACTGATTGGTGGAGTGGTTGGTGACGATGTCATCGGCAACCCAAAGGTGTCACTGTCATGCACGTCACTGCATCTCACACCTTTGGATTGCCGTCAGCTTCAGCTCTATGCCCCAGGTGTTAAAACCGTGTTGGATGACGCAATTAAAGAGACTTGCGAACTCTTTCAGGATTAGGATCCAGCTTGCCTTTACGAGCCAGGTAGTAACTCCGTGATCCCCAGAAGACCAGTTATTCTTTAAATGCTTAAAAATTATTGAATCTTCCTCAGTAATATTGGGTTATCAACAGCTAAAAGATTTTTCAAATCCGAACAAAACAAAACGGTTTCGTCCGTGCAATCAAAAAACAATCTCTTCAGCTTTATCTATACTAATTAATGTAGGAATCTAGCTTAGCGACTGATCGCCACTGCTCGTGATCAGAAGGCGGGGCTTTTTCTTGATCAGAGAATTAGCATTGCCATTCAACGTGGCAATGCTTCCAGCCTTCTGGGAACACTACCAGTATGCGATGATGCGGAGTTTCTGACGCATGCTTATAAGTAGTCCTTAGTGTAATTATTATTAATTAGTATTTTTAGTTTCATTTCTTGTCTTTAGTTGTAATTATGTATAACTTGATTAAATGTTAAAAATTAAGGATACATTTACAAATAAATGTATACGAATGAAAATCCTACTAATATTATAAACGTGAAAGTTTGTGAGGATGTATGGATGTATGGATGTGTGGATGTATGGATGTATGCATGTATGGATGTTTGTTACTCTTTCACGCCAAAACTACTGAACCGATTGCAAAGAAACTTGGTATGTAGATAGCTGGAGACCTGGATTAACATATAGGCTACTTTTTATCCCGATATTCCCACGGGATCGGGACTTACGCGGGTGAAACCGCGGTGCGCTGCTAGTGTAGAATAAAATAAAAATCAAAAAGATTTTGTTTCAGTAACATCGAAAACGTTTTACTTAAATATAAACCTTAGTAGCAGGAATTAAAGTATAATAAGCGTTTTATCACATATATATTGATAAAATTGAACGATCTATTCGAAGTACAAAAATGACAGACAACATAATATTGAAAACTTGGTTGATAAGATAATATTGACCACTCTGAATGCTTATAATGGTAATAATATAGGTACATATAATTAAATCGGTGTGCTTCAGATAATTTTGAATGCATTTCATGCTTATATGAATCTGGTGCTGACTGTACTTGCCACCTGACGCCACTTAGCAGCATAATCTAGGCACCTTCATCCAAATTATGATTCTGCTTATGTCGTAACCCCTTAAAAACTGCTTTGACAGAGAAAGCTCTTGTTTTTCAAGCGAGGGTTAAAATACACAAATTCGTGAAAATATTTTTCAAAATGCTTTTCTTCACAATTATTCACCGTGAGTCGTAAAGTAATAACCATTACTTTGCGTTAATGCGTATTAGTTACATGTAATCGGCCTCTTATCGTTCGACCGTCACCATCTACTATCACAATGAAATGGCAAAATATATTTCATATCAATAGTGTTACACACCGTTGTGTCGAAGTCTTTGACATATTAACTGATTTTTCATGTGATTGGAATTTTCTTTTACTTTAAATGTATACAAGCTGAATTTTATTGATTTTATTCATATAATTTCTTCAATCCACGTAATAAACTGCTGACATGGATGGGCCCTGGACCGATATTCTGTACGGTAGGTTTATCTTAAAAAAATGTTTAGGTTTTATTGATTACCTACTGATAAAACTGGGGCGACTAATATCTTCCTTTGAACCTCTCTTATACTGGATGCTATTTTGGTTCCGTTTAATTTCCTTTTAAACGCAAGGGTGCCTCGCGATAGGTATAAACAGTGACTAGAAAACGCGCACAAAAATATTCCAAAAATGATTTTAATGTATATTTTATACAAGAAAACCTAATCCAACGGCCCTTACAAACAAACAGGTGATCACGTGCGTGAAATATTACATAATAAATACATACCCAGCACTCTCAGTTCCATTGGAATCCTTGATGATCAGTCGAGCTTGTATGGCTTGAAATTTATCTATTTCTCCGGTACCCCAGTTAAAGCTTTGTGTATTTCTTAACAACGGTCTTAATTTTGCGTGATCTTTAGCATGCAAAAGTGAGAAAATAGATTTCTTATATAACTCAGATCTGTCCTGCAGAGTTAATTCCTTAATATTTTCCGTGATACATTCTATTTCGGCCTTCGAGTTTATTTCCAATAAAACCCAACCGAGTGTGCCTGTATAATGTTTGAGAGCCTGAAACGAGTAGTTAGAAACATGTTAAATAGGTAACATGTAGGTTCCCTGAGCGGTATTTATATTTATTAAAGTTAAACAGTTTTGTGTGTATTTCGGGGAATATTGTGGCACCCGAAACCGACGTAACAGGTCCCTTCAACTCTTGATAAAGACAGACACGAAACTAGTTCACCATCCCCGAAACACAAACAAATGTAAAAAGATAGCAGCATGGAAGCAGAGGCATCACTAAACACTTATATATTATATTTAACAATAAATCCCGTACGGCAGTAAAAGATATTAAAATTTAATTAGTACTTAATATTCTGCAATAATATACTTGAAAAATTGTAAAAGATTTTGAGTAAATAATTTATAATATTTTCACATATAAATATTTTTTAGTCTATCACTAGGCAACTACAAAACATTCAATATTTTCTATTAATCAAAATTACTTGTCTAATGATAATGCATATGGTTTTAAAATGTAGACGTAACCACATTCTAAGAAGCCGTGGAGGGTTTCATATTGCATATCATTATGACAGATTGCCTGCCCTGTGCTTTACAAGTTGCGGAACAATGAACAGTAAATAGTACTATCTTCACAAGAATCACCATGATCAGATCACGATGACTTGTTAAAATATGTATGTATAATTTATTCTACGTCTACTAGCAGTTACAATTTCTAGATGTAAGTAGAATCTTGTTTTAAAACCTCAAAACACTGAGCTCTTCATGTTAAAGGACATAACAATTTTCTCAATACGATTTTTTTTTCATTTCCTATTATTTTTAAGTAGGTTCTTCCCTGTATTTTGCTTGGTTGGTTCGTACATAGGTGATACGAACCAAAAGTAGGTCTGTTAACAACATTTAACTTAATACAATAAACGTAATAAAATACCTCAATGAGTGAAGTGAGCTCCGAATAATGTAATCCGATGCACGACGGCTGGGTGGAGCTAACTTCCCCGGCTTGTACGGGCGAGAGGCACTGGGCGGCTCGAAGAGGACACTCGTCAGGGCACTCTCGCCTTCGCCTCAGCACCTCCTGGATCTGTCGCGTGGCCTCACGTACTATGCCGTTTTTGTCCGGCTGTTTCACTTCAGCGAGACAAGTGCCTAGAAGTTCTTCAAGCTGATTGATAGTTTCGTTTTCAAGTTCTCGTCGCTTTTTCTCGTTGTTACACTTATTTCTGAAAATATAAAAAAACAGATATTATTATTTCATTAAGAAACAAAAAACTTTTTCAGTTAAACATATATTTGGTCTGAAATTTGAAAAAACGACCTTTAAAAAGTAAATAAATTGAAATTATGTTTTAAATCCAGTTGAAAGTGTAAGATTATTATATGTATTAAAATGTATGATTATTATGTACTGGACAAACATTTTATACCTAAAAATCTAAATAACAGATATAATATTCCAATTATAACAGCATACAAAACTGGGCTTATTAAATAATAAATAAAAAATATAAATCCATGATACATTGAACGGGTAACATTGCAAAAGACACAACATGACACATTTAAACATTCATAGGAGTAATATGATTGTATACAAGATGTAATTTGAATGACATTGAAAGACAGTAAGATAAGAAATTACCTATTGTGGCTTAGAAGAAAGTCACAAGAATTCAAGATAAACATTGATGATATTAAATCTTCTCTTAAAACATGTTTGATCATGCGAAATGGATAACATGGGATAGTTTTCGAACAGAACGATGGTGAATAAAAGTACTAAGAGAGGGGCCGAGACGGACATGCAATGACTTATGCTTTAGTACGGACAGTGACATGCGGCTGAATAGTTTATAATCTTACCAGTAACGAATGCTGTGCGCATTTCTTACTGGTAAAGTCTATGATGTCCCATGAAATTTGGTAATTATGGAATTTAAGGAGTCATGGTTGAGGTTATCTACGGTCGGATATCGCCAATCAATAATTAATAAAAGCCAATAGTTTGAGATTTAAGATGGAATTACGATTAAGATAATATCCAATTATGATTTATGTTCAAATATTTAAAACTGATGCAAGCAATGCATCAACGTGTGAAAGGTTCAAGAGAATAGAAAATAATTAGAACTAATTATTTTGACAACTTAGTCAAATCTTTACTCGTTTCATATTGTTGATGTTTTGCTCCCGGTACACCCAGTGCATCGGGGGGTTCAGAATTTGCTGCCACTTGACGACCTCTGTGACACAGCGGCTGAACATTTTGACTGTAACGCTCGCGGTTTCCGTTCAGAGTCAGTGCAAATATTTTTATACGTGAATATGTCTAACTGCATTAATCAGGTTGTTTCCATGTATAATGCTTTAGTTTGGGTCTAAATAGTGCTCGCTAGCGTGAGTTAGACGGCTGTTTCTCTGCCCCAGAGGCGGATTTATTCGCCGTGTCTGGATTATTTCAGCTCAACCCGTAATAGGCTAGGCGGTAGGAGGCTGGTAAGGTGGTAGTAAGGGCAGTCCATCACCTGATCACCAGAGCAAGTAATATATAAATTGGTTGGTTTAAGCAGGTTCCACACCGACGCCGCCCGCAAATAAGATCACATCTACATGATTGAATCATGAATCATTACCGTAATTAAATATAGAACCTGCCAGTGAAACAATGTAATACTCATGCAAGGTGATACAGTTCATTTTATACGGAGCGATGCCTCGGGGTCAGTTTGAGTTCAAGCCTGCCGCTAAGCACCCTGGTCTATACAAACACTAGCCCCTAATTTAACTCATAATACTTGGCGTACTGCCAAACTCCACCTGTCCACTCGTGACGACCGCTGCAATTCGATCGAAACGTCGGGTAACATTCTTGGTATTGTACCTTTTAAATATTATCGCCATTAAGTCCCGAGTTACACATCTAATATCACCTCCTTTAAAATTAAAACAAACAAACAAAGGTTACCTTTTTAAGGTAAAACGGATATTGTACTGTATGCTGGAAAATATACTAAATCTTACTAAAAGTTTTAGTAAATAATTTGAGGGAAACAAGGGCAAATATGGTTAAAAGGATAATTTTTTAAATTTTTATAAATAGTGCTGCCGCGCTTTATTTTCTCGTACTTTATCTATATTCAAATACTGCACATAAACAACCATGTCAATTTTCAGTGAGAAAGTATTTAATGAATATATCAATACGATCGAATTACATTTTTTGTACTTAAAAAACACGCGTGCGCGCGCGATGCAGCTGCTGTCGGCAACCCACTGTGAGTGACTGCGTATAAGGTCCGCCGGAGGACCAGCGGCCGGTAGCTATTTAGCGCGCGCAAGTACAGTGACATAGGCCCGCCTCTGTGATTTTAGACCTGTCTATCTGGCTATCTGTCGTGAGTTCTCATACTCGTAATGTTCCAGGGACGAGAAGAATGGAATCAGCGACACATATTAGCCCCTTTTAAGAGGATTCCAGCTAAAGATGCTAGTGTGTCGCTGATGGAATAATGCCTTATGCCGGTGGTTCTACCCAGAAGAGCAGACGTTCAGTTTTCGATAGTTCACGTCTGCTGATAACCACGAATTGCATTATTCTTAAAAAAAATATTTTTGTGCGGTTACATGGTATTGAAATTCCACTAAAACACCCAGTTGCAAAAAACATTTAATAATTAATATTAATTACGACATAATTGTATTTTAAGAAAAATATTTTTAATGATTAGAGAGCTAAGTTAAATTGGCTCCCTGGACGTAAACATGACACTATTAGTGTTATGCCCCTTCTCTTACTACACAATACTTCTGTCTTTTTACTACGTCTAGTTCTGCGATATTCCGGAAGTTTTTATAAGAACCATTACTTGATTACCTAGGGTTAAGATCATAAGGAGGCAGAGCACAGCATTCCTGCAAGAATTAAAGGCTGCAATTCTAGCAGATGGACCTTCAAAATAAATAAGAGTTGAAACGCAGCACTCTTGTTTTATGGTGGTGAACAGCGTCACCAAATCTCCTGGTAAGGAGGGGACAGGCTCGGCAACACACTACTGGTATACGAGTATTGATCACCTGAAATTGCTTCTCACCATCAGGTGCGCCGTGTGTTTTGCCAGTTTAGTTGTATAAAATATTTATGTATGCTTAAAAAGATTATAGAGCTCGAAAGCCTTAAGGAAAATTATGACAAGAAACAGCGGCTATTTGATTAGTTAGTAAATTATTACGATATAATAAACAAATTTAAATGGACAATATCTCAAAAACTAAATGCCGCAAAACACAAAGATATTTGTGTGCTCGCCTAGAAAACTTCCTAGAGCATTGCTAAAGACGCTGTCTGTGTCTGTTGAGTGGAGCAATATCAATGGGGCAGATGGCTATTTCTGGATTCCGAAACTAAAGACATGGTCTTGGAAACCATGGAGAGGAGTCAGAGCGCTTTTGTTTCGAGCGCACTTCTTAAGATGAAAGGAGAGTTTGCTCTCCTAGAGGTCTGTGCTTACAACGGCATTTAAGCTTGATTTAAGTAGTTAGTTGGTGCCAAAAAATGGCATGATCGATTTCGAGAAATAAATGCATTTAATTTGTAGCTAAAATGGGTTTAGAGATTATGGAAACTAACATATTAATTGTAATTAATTCTACATTCATTATAACAACATAGTACATAGCCGACTTAGTCGAATGTGTCATTTTGGCACAATATAATACTCAAGGCGCTATGGGTCGAAGAAAATTATATTACATAGTAGGTACTAGGTAACAGTTGTATTCGTTATTTAGAGACGTATATTCTGTTTCAGCTACCCGCTGAGCGAGTCATGTGTCCAGATGATCATAGGCTCTCGAGTGCTTTAACTGTTTTAAGTCTCTTTGCTTGATCTCTTTGTTAGATCATTGCTTTACGACATCGTTAGTTAGTAATAGGGATGTGTACATTAAGTAATTTATAAGAACTTATTTATTTCCTGTGATTTTTTACCAACTGATATGGCAAGCTAACTACCTACCAAAAATATTATTTTATGTATATGAACATTTTATAAAGACTTGATTACCGTAAAAAATTACCTATTCAGCAACAATTTGCCTAAGAAAAAAAACTTTCGTAAATGTATTCATATTTATTAAGGACAACGGTTTTACTCACGTGTATATTTCGAGGATGAGGTTGCGGAAGGTCGTTTCACCCCTTGATAAACATCGAGTCGGGCAACCTCGAATTACACAAGTAAGTCCTTAATACATAATTTGCCTACCTACCTAATCCATCTGCTAATATTGTTAGTATCGTTTGCCCTGTTTGGTAGATCAGATGCGTAATTTCAGTGCCAGTTGAATCCGTAAAATACCTACCTAGAATTTAAACTTTTATTGACCTGAATAAACAATACATATTATAAATATGTATTTGAAGGTATCTATCTAAGTGAAGAGGCAGACATATTTTACATAGTACACGTACATAGTATAGACTACACTAATAATTTCATAAATTTCAATTTTTACCAACCGACTTAACCTATAAGACTAAAAGAGAAATGCATATTAGACCAGGTAATACACCAGTTGTGTATTATCTGTTCTAATAAGCACTAGGTACCCTTGCAGTATTAACTAGCATTTTACCCCATGTGACTTATAAAAAGAAAACCAATAAATATTAGATTCGTTAGAGAAATTAAAAATTATAATTATATTTCTTTATGTGCTTAGTTTAAAACAGATACAAATACAACATACTTCCAGTAGGTTAATAGATATTGTTAATTATATACTGGCTAATATGGAGTATACAGTGTGGCGTCTTACAAGATAGAATAAACTCTTTATTATTTTAACAGATTCAAATAAAAACATGAACATTCACATGCGTCTATATAAAATATGCAGTGTTGGACACAATCCAATTACTATGGATTTTATCCACTTAAAGTTTTACTAAAACAACAATTATCACTAAATACAATTCATGCCGATTGAGTGAATATATATTATGTATAATAATATATTAGTAATATTTAAAGTCAAATTTAAATAACGTGTCGTCATCGAAGACAATAATATATATTATCTACTTTAAACATCAAGTTAATGATTCTATTGACTCAAACGGAATAAATCAGTACAACAGTCAAAGGAGCCACAGGTGGGTAGTAAACATATTTATAATAATTATATAAGATGGCAAATATTTATTATGTAAATACTATCACACCAATTGAAATATTTAAACAATTCATTTCGTTAGGTCTTTTCCAGAGCCAAAATTTAAAGCTGCTCTTATTTTTTTTATATTATAAACAAAACGAAACATCAATACCCACCCGGTGGATCATAGTTAATAATTGATCCGAAACGGCGAAACCATCTGGTATAATCTTTGTATTAATATTTGTAAAAGAATTATATTTTACTTTGTAAAAGAAAATGTTGGTGTTTGCTAGATCTAATATCTTATAAAGTTTTAAAATGCAATTTAGATGCAAATTCAAATATCTGGAATAGACCTTGTAAAATTGAGGACCGTTTTTAAGCTAAAATATACTTATTTATATTTTCATTTTTGTGCAGTATAAAACGAATGAATGTCAAAGGAAAGCTAAAATTAAATGGTAATGAAAATAAGCTTCGTATATAGTAGTAAGTCAGAAGTAGGCTTTAGAGGTACCGCGAGCCGCAAAAACCCAGACATTTCCACCAATGAATACACATTTCAAGCGTATTATACGTACATTTGAGCTTGTGGCTTATTGTCTGACTTTTTTCTTATCTTCTTAACCGGCGCTGTCACGCTCATCTTGCCTTGCATCCCCCTCCATGTGTCTCCCAGTTGGAGGTCACAGGATTCAATTCTACAGAAGCAGCAAACAAAATAAACTTTTATTAAGTGGGATGGTTTTGTTGTGTATAAAATAAATATGTTTGGTGATGAATAATGAAATAGAAAATGAAATAGTGATAATTTTATTTAGGCATTTGTCTTGTCCAATTGTACCAATTTAGGTACACACTTTTGTAACATAAGCTAAAAATATTAAAACAGTGGTGATGGAAAATTAATCTCTATTTTTGGATTAAAACAAATAATAAAAAAGGAAGCATACTTTATTACTGAAACGATTCCCCAATAGATATATACATTATGATAAACCACGAGCATGACTCATCTTTGGTGCCAAGCGAGCGGTACTGTATTGAATTTATTCAAGTTTTAAATAGGTGTTTTTATGTACACATAAGCGCATTATCAAAACTAACCAGGTGAGGATGTACACTATCGTAATGAACTGACTATCAAGGAATAGTTATGTTCGCATTGACGCGGCTCATATCAAATGCCAAGTACAGAGTAAGCTGAACCTTAATGCAAAAGAGGGACAGAGATACCAGTTGAACGACGCCTACCGAGGAGCCCCACTACGCAACCTCACTGCGACGGCCGCGCAACCTTGAAATAATAATGTTCGGAATAACAACAACGCGCCACAAGCGTGACCAGAAATAGTATAATAATTCTCAAAAATGTTTGAAACCTCTATTCAATTCCTGGTGTACATTTATTGTAAATTTGAATTGACTTTGAAATACCTAGAAGAAAGTATATTTACTATTAAATAATATTAAAAACAAACACTTACGCAGCCCTTCTTTTGAGTTGCTTAGTGAAAACTTAGATTCACGTTCGTTTATTAACAAGACTGTTTAATTCCTTTTTAAGTTTTAGTTAAGTTAACACTTAATTTTGAATACCTAGGTGAAAGTTGGTAAGCATTGTCAACACTACGCGGTCGAAGGTTTCGCTTTTTCAATCGTTACTCAACAGGTATTCGTCATCGAGACAACCACTTACATACCTACATAAGTAACTTTATTATAAGCTTGGGTCTGATTTTATTATATCGAGTAAGGTCGCAATGTTTGAGCTAAATTGCACTAGTTCTGATATAATGCGACAAAAATAAATAGTGCCATGTTGTGGAGTAGTATATTATATTTTTTGTATAAATATGACGGACTCATTTACTTTCAAAATTTAATTCGCATGCTTGATTTAGAATGGAACAGCCATTACCTCAATAAAAAAAAACGTATAAAAAACGTTTTCCAAAAATGATTTCTTCTTCTTAAAAATTCCACAATGATGAATGGAAAGAGTTTCTAAGAACTAATATTTTAATATAAAAAACGCAAATTTTAGTATGTTTTTTAGGCAGAATACGAACAAAACTTGCTATTAGTGCTTAACAAAAACAAGTGGACAAGGATGACCGTTGTCACTGACGGTCTGACCTTATTGAGGGTTTTGAAAGCATTGTTAGGATTGGTATAATGAGTTTGATATGAGGAATTGTGAGATAACTACAAATATAAAGAGGATAGAATGGAGTCACCTATTATTGCTTTCAGGACTTGAGAAAAGTGCATTTATTTAACTACAAACGGATATTGTTCTGTTCACATGCAATGTATTGAAACGGTGAGACTTGAAACGCAAACTGCAATCATCATAAGAGGTTAACTTGGAAAAATTAAAGAAAATTTACTGGTACGATAAAATGTATCTCTATAGGTATGTTGTGTAACTATGTAATATTATGTATAATGTCATGTGGTAGGTTTGAGCTATTTAGCTCGTACTAGAACAAGGCATTTACCAGCAGCTACGACTTGTCTTGTAGCCCCGGGAAATAAGCACAATGAGTTACAAAAACATTAACCAGAAAACCTACATAAAATCACTACACACTTACGAGACGAAGCTTTCATGAAAAATTGTCTTCATTCCCTACTCAAAAACTAAAAGTGATGTGATAACTATTATGTATTACTTTTTAAGTAAGAAGCCGAAAATTATTGCATTGTCAAATAGGTAACAGTTTGTATTTTTGTAAAATAAAATGTAACAAGAATAACTGATCCTATTAGCTATAGTCACAGATACAGCGACTTCGAAATAGTTTCATGATTTTAGTGAACCCATGTTTGATGATGATGATGCTACGATCCTAAGTACTTGTTTTAAATGAACAGGAATCTGGACAACATTGCGTAAAACTAAGCACTAAAGATTTACTTGAGTGACAGTGTCATGCCTTTTTTTTTTTAGTAACTACTCAAGAAGGTCGGTTTTGCAAGGGCATTATAAGTTTTCTAATTGTATACGTACTTGTTTGATTATATATATATATATATATATATATATATATATATATATATATATATATAAATAATCAAACAAGTATATATATATATATATATATTATGTCTAAATACCGTGTCACATTGGGACAAGTGTCATAAATACGGCTCCTCTATGTTATCCTATTGTGCGTAAAGACTTTGTTCTAGACTGGCACACATTATGTAAAGTGTTTCTATCAGGGATGTCATGTTAAAAAAATTTGCTATTATATAGGGAAATTTGAGATTGATTTCGGAAAATTTATTTATAATAATAATTATAATAATAATAATAAATTTTCGATTACTGTCTCTGTTTCAGGAGCTTGAACCAGCTGTCAACGTGTCAGCACAAAGACTGTCGGATCAGGTACGGGCTATACAGCGCTGTCACCTGCTGGATGATACCGTACTTGAGAGGCTACGCTCTGACGTACGGAATAGCTTGGTTATCCCTTCTTCATCGCAAGTTGTGGGTTCGGTGGCCAATCACACACCGCAATTGGTAACACAGTTCCACGTTGATGAAATTGTGGAAAGTGAAGCTATATCTGCAGTACCCAATGCAACGAAAGGTTAAGGAGCGCCTTGGAGGATGCGATTCTGAAATACCGGTTTGTGAACCACATTAATAGACCACGTTTATCCCGTTTGCCTATTCATAGACGAAATATAGCGCTGGTGTGTGCCCTGGATTCGTTATTGTCTGATTATTTAGACAATAGCGAAGATCTTAGTGATACACACTCTATTCTCTACTGTGCGGCTGTCGCAGCATGTCGAGTAGCAAGAGTACATTTCTCTGTAAATACCGCTACTACTCGACCCAAGCCTGCTGTGCCAGCCTGGCAGTGTAGAATCGAGCGTCGTATTGCTGAGGCCAGGACACTCATCGGTAAGCTAATCTGCTTTAGATCGGGTAACACGCGGCCGAGAGTGATGCGCTTTGTGAAACAGGCATTCTTGGGGACTGACATTAATCCTCAACAATATATGTCATGTGTCACAGAGCGCATAAACTTTCTAAAGCAGAAAGTTTATGCATGGGCAAATAGGATTCGAAGATACAAAAAGCGACCAGATCGGTATAACCAGAATCGTATGTTCCACAGAAATGAGAGGTGGGTTTACCGAAAATGGGAACAATCGGATCCCTATGTGAGTGACGCGCATTTCCCAGATGATGATGCTACAAATGAATTTTGGCGCAATATCTGGTCGGTGCCTGTCACTCATCCAGAAGGTGATTGGATACGAGATGTCGGGCGCTCATGCGAGTCTATACAAGCAATGGAACCAATTTCCATAGCCACAGGTGACGTAAGTAATGCAGTCCAGTCATTATCAAATTGGAAATCGGCTGGACCAGACGGACTGCACAAATGGTCCCGAAGCTCGCATGCTCGTTTGGCATCTCCGTTCCAAGCAGCATTGGATTCCGGTTCATTACCCCATTTTTTGACAACTGGCGTAACCCACTTACTCTATAAATCTAGTAGTGCCATGGATCCCAAAAATTATAGACCAATTACATGCCTACCAACTATGTATAAGCTTCTAACATCTATTCTGAGACTCAAAATTACTACACATTTAAATAAAAAATCGATCATATCTATTTCTTAGAATGGATGTAGAAATGGGACCCGTGGCACTAAAGAGCTCCTCATCATGGATATGGCCATTAGCCAACAGGTGCGTCGCATCCGTAAGAATCTGGTGACATGTTGGATAGACTATAAGAAGGCCTTTGATTCGGTACATGGCTCATACATGGCTTTTGAGAGTGCTGGAGTTGTATGAAATTGATACAACTCTTTGCACTTTTTGAAGTCATGTATGGGGCAGTGAAGAACGGCACTTCGCTATCCAGGATGTCGGCAGATTGCGGCAAACGATGCACCAATAAAGATCGAGCGGGTATATTTCAAGGTGATAGTTTGAATCCCTTGTGGTTCTGCCTAGCTTTGAATCCTCTCAGTACGCTGTTAGAGGGTTCAGGGCTAGGCTATAGGTTGCAGAAAGACGATCAAGTTATATCTCACCTTCTGTACATGGACGATTTAAAACTTATTGCCCCCACTAATTTGCAATTGACAGCGTTACTGAAGGTGACTGAAAACTTTAGTAACTCTATCAAGATGGAATTTGGTGTGGACAAGTGTGCAGTCATGCATGTAAAGAAAGGCGTGATAGTAGAATCTGAAGGAGTCGAACTTTCAGATTCAACAAAACTCAGATCTCTGTCTGCAACTGAAAGCTACAAGTATCTAGATATATCACAGTCATTGGGAATACCTGAATCTCATATGAAACAAGCGCTGCAAGAGCGCTTTTTTGGCCGCCTGAAAAAAGTACTTAAAAGTCTTATCAGGGGGTAACAAAATGCGTGCCTGCAACGGTTGGGTCATGCCGGTTCTGATGTATTCCTTTGGTATACTTAGATGGACTCAGACCGAATTGGATACCCTTGACAGGAGAGTCCGTACACTGCTGACTGCATTCCGAATGCACCACCCACGTTCATCGGTAATGAGGTTGTATATCCCGCGAAAGTTTGTGGACTTTTAAACATTAAGACCCTACACAATGGCGAGATATAAAACCTTAGAGAATATTTTCTTCATACTGACGTGGGAGTGCATCGTAGTGTGGTAGCAGTGGACAACGTACTCACTCCGCTCGCTCTGGCTAAAGAGAACTGGCGCAAGCCTGTAGTACTTAGTACTAATGATCGCAGGGAGGTATGGAAGGGCAAAGAACTTCATGGTCGTTTTTATCGGGCCCTAAATGGGCCTGATATAGACTTTAAAGCTTCTACATCTTGGTTACAGAAAAACAAATAAAATATTTGGATTTGTCTCACGAGATTGTCGATATGTGGAATATCGATTCGGCAATCATTGTTCCGATTGTCATATCTGCACATGGATAAATAGCCAAGAGCCTCGATCAACACCTTAAGAGGCTCGCGTTAGACAGCTGGATCAAGGGACTGATGCAGAAGGCAGTTCTCCTTGACACGGCCCGTATAGTGAGGAGGTTCCTGTCTTTGGAGCCCTAACCACCGGTGTCTTGGTCCCTGTACCCGATGTCGGTGGTCTACTGTTTTTTATATTTTTAAATTTATATATATTGTTTATTTAAAAATGTAATTTATAAGTGTTAAGATAAATAAAGAGGAATAATAATTTATAGTAATATATTTTTTTATTATCTTTTGTTTTTCTCTATTTTCATTGTTCATAATTTAAAGTACCAATTAGTGTACCAATTACAAAACAAGTTTTTATGAAAATGATCAGAACAAATATATGTCCATGTGTTTGGTTTCCACTAAGACTCATTTCTACTCAGCCTTACTATCCCTATCCATCGATGCGCGGGTATTATATCTTTGGGAAACCTATAAACACTATAAAAATAATTTCAGGATATTCATAAAATAATTCTGACGAACGCTCATAAAACATATATTTGTAGTAGTAGTAAGTACCATCCTTTACAAACATTTAAACTTAAAGTTTTTGCTTAAATAGCAATGGGAGTTTTGTAGCTAATTATAATGGCACTGAATAATTAAAATGGTAGCTTCTCTGTCATCTGTTAAATTATTAAAAAATGTTTATGAATTTTATAAACCAACCGGTGGAATGTTATTATCTTAGTTTTCTTCTTTTTCGCTGAATATTTTTTACAATATTTGAAGGCACAGACGCCATTATTGATTAAATTAGCGGCAAAGTTTGTAGCATTTGTGGTAATATTAAATAGGAAGTCCCTTATAAAAAATCACATTGCACCTTTTTAATCCTTGGTAAACTGTTTAAAAATTACAACATTTTAATATAATAAAATCTATTATACAGCACTGCAATGCAATAGACTCATTGACAAAAGGAGTAGCTCATATAGAAATGCACACATAGACTCTCCAGACCAGGAATGGCTCCCAAGTTCTTTCTGACAAGTCAAAAAGTTGTTGTGCGGTATGCACGGCATCCACACTCGGCAGTGCTCTTCTTTGGAACATATCCCATGCGTGCTCAATTGGGTCGAGGACTGGCGATTGAGTAGGCCACGGCAGAACGTTGATGCGAGCATCGGCAAGAGTTCGTTTGTTCGACTCTAGCCGTGTGTGGACGGTTCTGGATTGGTAGAAACGCATCACCCAACCGGCTTCGCAAAGGGATGATCACGTCTGAAACAATCCTCTCCAGTTCTTCCACTGATCCAAAAACCGGCCCAAACCATTATTGATCCATATGAATTCCTCTGAACCTCCGATCTTCCTGACAAAATTTCAAACGTTTTGACGTCCAGAGGTCCTCCAAACTCGAGTACGTCTTGCATCCGGCCTCATACCGAAACAAGATCCATCGGCAAAGCAAACACAACGCCAGTCTTCTTCCTCCCAATTTCTGTGTTCGTGAGCCCTTTGTAAACGGGCCCTACGATTGCGGGGTGCTATACGCGAAACTCTCAGCGGCCTTTGGGAACGCAGACCTACTTCACGTAAACGATTTCGGATGGTTTAGTCGTTTTTCAGCAAGCCTGAAGAGCTGTGGAACCTCGTAACCAACATCATGGCGGTCATGGTACGATTCCGTCGAGTAGTATTTTGGAAGTACCGGTTCTGTCTGCGAGTAGTGATGCGAGACCGTCCTCCATGTCGCTCGGCCACGCTGCCCGTGACACGATAGCGTGTCCAGAGGCGGTTTATGACGCTCTATGTAGTGCCAAGAGCGACAGCCACAGTAAGATGCCTGGAACCAGCTTGCAACATTGCGACGGCTCCCATCATCTCTTCTCGTGCCAAATGATGTCGTCGCTCCATATCGATGCAATTTTTTTCAGTTCCGATGCAGAAATTGTAATGGTTTTGTAAAAACGCTATTACACACTTTTATAAGATTCCTGACTGACAGTTGATTTTCTATTTTTAAACATTTAAAGAAAATTCTTTATTCAAATACTGTAATTCACTAAAAAGAATCAATAACGAGTTAATCAATAACCAAAAAAGTTAAAATAATAATCCTCAATTGCGGCGATACTCTAAAACGTACTTGATCCCTAGACACTTTTGATGTGCGTATTTAACCCAAATACTTGATTTTTTGCTTATTTATTAGAGACCGTTAGGTTATCTAGAACACCAAATTTTCATAAATACAGCTTAAACGGTCATCGATATATTAAAATTAAAAAATCGGCATTTTTATCACTGACTGACTGACATTTACATATTATATTTAAAAAAAAAAAAAAATATATATATATATATATATATATTAGATCAAATACCTCAACCACTCCCCGATGACCTAGAAAGTTGAAATTCAGCGTCCAGCTTGGTAATTGTGTGTATACAAAGGAAAAACAGTGAATTTTACGATATAAAATATTTGTCAAACAATCGATTTTTATTAACACCTAGCGCCTTTCTAAATTATAATAGCAATTTTTTTTCTTTCGCAATTGAATAGGTTCCACGATTCCATGATTTTATCATTTTGTTTACAAGATTATTTATAAAATTTAGACAACCAAAAATAACACAAACTGCAACTGGTAGCGCTGGCTTAGCGATCTGACATTATTGCAAACAATTAGAATTCTATTACGAAAGAAATACATTCTTACACAATCTTGCTCCTTTATTTAAAAATAGTAAAAGTCTGTGATTTACAAGAGCTCAAATCCGATTTCTGTTGTCTATAAACTAAATATTTATAGACAACAGAAATCGGTAGACTCTTTGAAAATGTACAGAATCACTTTTTTACAGAATCACGGTTAGGTAAGGAAGGATTCATCAATGAAAGGGCAATGCGCTCTAATATTCCTAATGTTTAAGAAAATACATAAAATAGCACAAACATTAAAACTATACGACAAGCAGAATAAAATGTTAATTTTACAGATCACTTTTGAATGATGAACAATAATAATTTCTTTTAAGTCTTGAGCTTCAATTTATCGTAACTTATATGATTTGTGAAAAAAAATCATATGTTCAAATTCAAGAAATTGTGTGTGTGTGTGTGTGTGTTGTACCGGGCTTTTTGGATACCATTACAATTGTGCTCAGTTGTACAATTATTATTATATATTTAAAAAATATGTGAAGGTGCTACATCAAGCTACGCGTGTTCATTATATACATATAATGACCTGTCTAGGCACGGAAAGTCTATACAATGACAGTTCAACTTATACTGGTCAATGAAAGAAAATACTCAAAACTTAATTGATTATGGTCGCCATTGGACCACCAGGCATCTCTAGTATGTATGGCGATGGTCAAGGCAACTTACTCAATAATAATAGATTTTTTACAAAGAATATTGTTTATTTACAAGTTTTAATGTTAAAAAAACCAGCCAAGTGAGAGTTAACCTCGCGTGGAGAGGGTTCCGTGCCTCCAGACTGTTGGGCACCGCCGCGGCACTCTCGCGGCTATTGCCTATCTTAAGGGGACCAAACACATCCTGCCGAAAGCTGTATACGGGGATCTTACGGTCTATGGCGCTCTCCGGGGCGCCAGTGTGGGCGGGCACTCTGACAGCCCAGAATATCGCGATTCTGCGAAGGCCGCAACGCACGATGGCCGTCAGAGTGATAAGGGGGTACCGTACGATCTCCTTTGAGGCGGCCAGCCTATTTGCCGGAACCGCGCCCTGGGACTTAGACGCTGTGCTCCTTGCGTTACAGTATCGGTGGCGCAAGGATTCGCTAGATCGGGGCGACCTTCCAATGCCTCGAGAAATAGAGGCACACCGGGGTGAGCTCCGCCAGATTTTGGTGGCGGAGTGGGAGCAGCGACTTGCGCGACCCAGTGCAGGGCACGCCGCTATAGCGGGGTAAGACCCGTCCTACGAGAGTGGCTGGAGAGATGGCATGGAGCCCTCACTTTCCGGATGACGCAGGTACTTTCCGGACACGGTTGCTTCGGCAAGTACCTGTGTCGAATCGGCCGGGAACCGACGTCACGGTGCCATCATTGTGGCGACTCCCCTGACGACACGGCGCTTCACACACTGGCAGAATGCTCAGCCTGGGCTAACCAGCGTCGTGATCTCGTCGCGGCAGTCGGTTTTGCGGGTAGTCTCTCGCTGCCGGCCGTGGTTCTGTCCATGGTCCGGAGCGAAAGTGCATGGAACGCCGTCGCCGCCTTCTGCGAGGAGGTTATGTCCGCAAAGGAGGCGGCCGAACGGGAGAGAGAGCGAAGTACAACTCTCTCTGCCCGCAGTAGACGCACCGGGCGCCGGAGGGCATTCAATGATCTCCGGCCACCGTAGGAACCGGCCTGCGGGCGACGAACTTTTGGGGAAGTCATCGTCCGAACAGATACAGGCCCGAGAGGCAAAGCACAGTGTTCCGCGCGCGCTTCTCAGAGGAGTGCGACCTTTGGGTGACGGTCGCACCGGGTGACGGGACCCGTCTTGGGTGAGACGGGTCAATGCCTGTCGGGGGTTGCGGAAGAATGCAATGGCGACTCTCGCTCCCCCGATCATGGGCAAGCAGTGGAACACCGGGGTGGTTTTTAGTCGGTAAGAGTTCGACAGACCCCTTCGCCCCCTCAAGGGCGGAGGACATTCATGAAGATCTTCCACCTCGACATCAAAAAAAAAAAAACTATGTAGAACAAACTTAAGATTGTAGTTGAAGAGCATCTTCTAACACTCATTCAAACTGCTAATGTAAGTTTGTATGCACAATACTGAGAGATTTACCATTTTATTTTAATAACATAGATTTCTTATAAGTTTGCCTGTAACCTATAAGCAAAGAACTATTTTGTCCTTTTTTTTCAAAATGTTAGGCTGAGTAGTTTTGGAGATTAGGGGGAGGGGGGCGAGAGATAAATTTTCATCTATTTCCTTTAATAACTTTAAAATCTTAACAACGTTATTACATTAAGTACTGTTTTTTTATTATTTTAACTTAAACGTTCGCTCGCTAACATAAAAAATAACTCGGCGTAGAAATTATCAGCAACAAGCACTATAAGGGCTAATCTTTATTTTATTTATTACCTTTATTGGTTAGAGGGTTCGGATTTCCCGGTAATGGGCAATTCGAGTTACAGGTATGCAACCCTCACCTTCTCGAGCAATTGCTTACAATTAATCCATATAAGCAATATCCTTGTCCTTCCATTCCCTTCCCTTCTTGCCTACCTTTCCCTTTCAATATACTCCTAATTTTCCCACCTTTAATTCCCAAAGAGCCTGGTTGGCGGCAATAGGATTGCCCCTGTTACGTGACTGGGTTCAAATTATAGTTAAGAAGATGTAGGTATTTTTAATTTCCTTGACTGCCACCTCTGTTATGTATAACGGAGTAATGCATTTGGAACTGCTTGGCCTTGTAATTTTTGAAAAATGTGTGGCCTAGTTGTATGACTATGCGTGGAAAAGGTTTCTTCCTAGCTTCTTTTGTAATAGATGTGTTTTGAGACATAAACAAAATTCAAGGTACCTATTTTCACTTTCTTTCTATAAGGCCACGTTCAGAGGACGGTCGTTGGACGCGCGTTTTGCTAAAGCGCGTTGACGCCCGTCAACAAGAACACGCTTTTTGTTCAAGTCGTTCAAATGCCACCGCGCGTTTTTATCCGATGCGATAAATTTTTTTAAAGTATATAAGTATGTTTATCAGCAGTCTAGTTACCATAGTACAGGCTCTGCCTAGTTTGGGATCAGACGGCCGTGTGTGATAAGTGTGGAGTTATTATTAATATTATTATTATTAATATTATTATTCTCTTCATTTATTTTATATACTTATAAATTACATTTTTAAATACACTTATAATTAAAAAAAAAACAAAATATATTTAAAAATATAAAAAATAGTGTCCCACCGGTATCGGGTACAGGGACCAAGCTACCGGTGGTTAGGGTTCCAGAGATAGAAACCTCCTCACTATGCGTGCCGTATCAAGAAGGACTGCCTTCTGCATCAGGCTCTTAATCCAGCTGCCTAATGTGAACCTCTGAAGGTGTTGGTCGAGGCTCTTAGCAATTAACCCATGGGCCGAAATGACTATCGGCAAAATGATTGCTGAATCCACATCCCACATGACGACAATCTCGTGGGCTAGGTCCAAATATTTTATTTCTTTATCTTTTTCGGCTTTTAAGAGATTGTCGTCATGGGGAATGGTGATGTCAATAATCATTGCTCGGCGCTCTAATCGGTCTATCAAGACTATATCAGGCTTATTGGCAACAATAGTCCTGTCAGTGATGATAGATCGATCCCAGTACAATGTTGCACGACCATTTTCGAGAACTGGGTCGGGCACATACCTGTAGTACGGTAACTCGACAGCCACAAGATTATATTTAAGAGCAAGTTGCTGATGGACTATCCTGGCCACTTGGTTATGTCTATGCAAGTACTCGCCGTTGGCAAGACGAGAACAACCAGAAATTATATGCCTGAGGGTTTCTCCGGGACGATGACACGCCCGACAAATGTCAATTGTGCCGTCCTTCAGGATATATCTCCGATAGTTATTCGTCATAACAACTTCATCTGTAATTGCACAGACAAAACCTTCAGTTTCTCCGAAGAGGTCACCGAACCGTAGCCAGGATACTGATGCCAATAAATCTATATCGGGTCCATTTAAGGCCCGATAAAAACGTCCATGCAACGCCTTGCTCTTCCATATCTCCTTGCGGTCTGTAATAGTAAGTACTGCTGGTTTGCGCCAGTTCTCTTTTCCTAAAGCAAGCGGAGTGAGTCCGTTGTCAACTGCCACCACATCCCGATGCACATCCAGGTCAACGGAGAGAAAGTAATCTCTAAGGTTGCATACCTCGCGGTTATGGAGGGTCTTGGCATTTAAAAAACCACGACCCCCACATTTCCGCGGGATATACAATCTCATGACCGACGAACGTGGATGGTGCATTCGGTACGCGGTAAGCAGTGTACGGACGACATCTAAGGTATGTGGAATCTGAGAGTTCCATCCCCTCAGATTCCACAATCCTGCCTCTTTTTACATATGCATGACTGCACATTTATCCACACCAAATTCCATCCTGATACATTTACTAAAGGTTTCATTTACCTCAAGTAATTTTTTCAATTGGAAATTGTTGCAGGCAAACAGTTTCAAATCATCCATGAAAAGGAGATGGGATATAACCTGACCTTCTTTCCGCAAACGATAGCCTAGCCCTGAACTCTCCAGTAAAATGCTGAGAGGATTCAAAGCTAAGCAAAACCACAAGGGCCTCAAACTGTCACCCTGAAATATACCCCGCCTGATCTTAATATACTCGCCGTAACCCTGAGACCGCCGACATCCTGGATAGTAGAGCACCGTTCTCCACTGCCGCATACATGCCTTCAAGAAAGTGCATAGAGTTGTATCTACCTTATACAACTCCATCACTCTCAAGAGCCACGTATGCGGTACAGAGTCATAGGCTTTTTTTGTAATCTATCCAACATGTCGCCAAATCCTTTCGGTTACGACGAACTTGTTGATTAATGGTCGTGTCAATAATAAGGAGCTCTTTAGTGCCACGGGCCCCACTTTTACATCCATTCTGAGAGTAAGCCATAATAGTGTTGTTAGTTATATGAGATGTTATCTTCACTCTCAGAATAGACGTAAGTAATTTATAAAGCGTAGGTAAACACTTTATAGGTCTGTAGTTTCTGGGATCCGTTGGCACTGCCAGACTTAAAGAGCCTGTGGTCATAAAAGTCGGAAGCGAACCTGATTCTAAGCATGATTGCAGTTGATATGCCAATCGTACGTGTGATCTACGGAGCCACTTTAACCAAAAGGTTTGCAGTCCGTCCGGTCCCGCTGATTTCCAGTTCGGTAGCGAACGAACTGCATAAGCTATATCAGTGTTCGATATTGTTATTGGGTCAATGGTATCAATCGACTCACACGATCGTTCGACATCTCGCATCCAAACACCCTCTGTGTGAGTGACAGGCATAGCCCAGATGTCACGCCAAAATGTATTCGTAATTTCAGCATCTGGGAGATGTGTGTCACTCACTAAACCAGGCTGCTCCCACCTTCTATAAATCCACCTCTCATCCCTTGGGAAGGAACGATTCTGAGTATATCGGTCCACTCGTTTTTTGTACCTTCGTATACGGTTTGCCCATGCATAAACTTTCTGTTTCAGAAAGTCAATGCGCTCTGTGACTCGCGCTGCATAATTACAGGAACTGATACCAGTTCCCGAGATTCACAAAACGCATTACTCTCGGACGCGTGTTACCCGATCTGAAACAGATAAGCTTGCTAATGAGTGCCCTCGCCTCAGCGATACGACGCTCAATCCTGCCCTGCCACGCCGGAGCATCAAGCTTTGACCGAGTAGCGGTATCATTTTCTGGGAATTTAACACCAGCTACTCGACATGCTGCAACAGCCGCACAGTACAGAATCGAGTGTGTATCACTGAGATCTGTACTTTCTTCTAAATAAATACCTAATATAGAATCAAGGGCACACACTAGCGCTTTATTTCGTTTATGCATTGGCAAACGCGGTAAACGAGGTCTGTTGTCATAACTCATGGTACGATATTCTCGAATAGTACCTTCCAAAATATTCCTTATTTGTTCATTGTACTGAGTAGTTACAGATGAAGTACCACTGTCCTCTCCGCCCTCTGCTGGGTAAGGTCGTAGTAACCCAGAAATTGATTGTGACACTGTTTGTGAAGGAGGAGAAGTAACAATACTATTCTGCAAGTCCAAGCGTAGCCTATCAAGCACGGAGTTATCCAACAAATGACATCGTTGAATGGCCCGTACTTGATCCGATAGTCTTTGTGCCGTATCGTTAACAGCTGGTTCAAGTTCCTGAAACAGAGACCACTCAGCAACTCGAGTAGTGTTCTTTTAGCAATTTCTTTAAGTTATGGAGTGTTTGTGCCCGTCTGATGAATAGTGGCAACGCATTTCACAAACGTGTGGCCTGTACTGTGAATGATTTGTCCATGAAATTTATAGAATGCGACGGCATTTTCAAATTCAAATTCTCCAACGATCTGAGGAACCTTGAATGGGTGATGGGATTAGATGGGATGGTGATGGGAAAAGAGGAGTTTTGGGATTGAATAGTGAAAGGATATGAGTATTCCGGCGTAGGCGTACGGGTAACCAGTTGAGCTTTTTCCGATATTCAGAAATTGGTAAAATTTGCGTAATCCAAAAATGAACCGTATTCAAAAGTTTTGAAGTCGCTCAAGCTTATTCAGTTGGTCCTCGGTGAAATCAGGATCGATGTTATGTAAATATAAAATTCAGCTTCCGTATGTTTCTTGCCGCAAATATCGGAAAGTTTGTGATGAATTGTCTTCCAATCTTTATTTTTTATTCCGAAGGTTCAATAGAAACATACATTTTATATACATTTTCGACTGATTAATAACGAAAAATACTGAGTATTTTAGATTGACTTCTAATTTGTCATAGTTACAGTTGTGAAATTTTACTGAGCCTTTACTGAGTTTAGTTTCATGTAGCCTAAGTTATGGATATTAAGTTATAAAGTGGCATTCAGTGGCTGTTTTTACATCCATCTTCAACTAATACAGAACTCGAACTGAACTGCGACCACGTGCATACAACGCCCGTGAAACGCTCGCCATGTGAACACTATATGGGCCACCGCCCGTCATCTGAATGTGACGATCATCGAAGAGTCGAAGAGTGTATTGGTCAGCCACTGTTCAGTGCATCCGTCGCTCCAAATGAGACCTTCTTTTAGATCTCTGTCTAATAAGTAGTCTTGTAAGATATCACCTGATAAGAACGTGCATGTAGTTGCTTTTAGAACACACGCAGTCTCATCAAACCAATAACAATCAACTTAGTCCATTCCAAGGTTGTAGATGGAAATATTAGGTACTTCTGATTTGGACTTGAAATATAGTGTGCTAGCTTTTAGAGTCAGCTTTACGCTTGCAAGTCAACAATAATATCATGGATTTGCCTGATCTTATTGTTGCCTAATCTCTATGGTTTTTTGTTTGCGAAATTTGTCGCTGTTTGATATACTGCTTTTACGCTTCTTCTTCTATGTTTTCTGACTTATTAGTTGGAATAATCCTACATTCTTCTCTAAAGACTTCATTAACGAGTTTTCTTGAAGCAACTGGATAACATCTTGATGCAAATGCTACGTAAATTTTGAAAAGCAAAAAGATCATTTATATACAACAGAGTTTGAGAATAAATTACATCACACATTCGTTTAAGTATTACGTATAATACAATATCAATGTATCGTAGTAACCTTAAGAGTTGTCCAAGAAATATTTAAAAAAATTTTTTTGCTCTAACGTCCCACAAACACTTTCACATTTTACGATTATTCGTGTCCCTGTCAGCCTATTAAAAATGTTGTTTTGTGCATCAACTCCATCAGCTACTTCAGCAGCGAAATTTCAATTTAGATTTTTTTGCACATACGCGTTATTTTTTTTTATTCTTTAAAAAGACAACGCCCGCATTAGGGATATTCCTGTATTGCGGGAAGGCTTCACAAAAAATCAAATAACAGACACTTAGAACACCTAGACTCTAAACAACTATTTGTGGATAACATAAATTATTGTCCCGTGTGGGAATTGAACCCAACAGTGTTCTCGGCGTAGTAGCGAGGTGACCGGTGACCACTTAAACCATTGCACCATCCGTGTAGTCATAACATGACATGGTATTTGACAATGCTAGTTACACGTTATTAGACTGCTATCAACGACAAAATCAACTTATATACATTCTCAACATTTATATGTATACTAATGTACAATAAAACTGAAGAGTTTGTTTTTCTGTTGAATGCGCTAATCTCTTGAACTACCACCAGATTAGAAAAAATCTTTTTGCATTTGACAGCCCAGTTTTTGAGAAAGGTATTTGACATCGTGCTACGATCCAAAGGAGCGGTGCAGTGACATGTGTTCTATACAAATAATTCGTGAAAAAACAAGGGGCTGATGGGCGGCCCGTCTGTTTGTGGGTACTCATAAACACTTAAAATATTCTCTTATATCAGTACTCTCACATGTGCGTAAACAACTCTATCCTCCTTTAATGGAGATTTACCTACTAGCCATTTCCATTCTGATGACCCTACTAACTACTAACTACGCTAGTGGTACTAAGCGTTGTCCGGATTTCTGGAATTGAAGCTTTTCTTTTGTGTGGAACCCGGGTCGTCATCTCACCGGGCCAACTGTAAGGTATGTCGGACCCGAACCGACTAAAACCAAACAGTGTTCGGTCAATGGTCTTCTTGCCGGGGCCTCAGGTGTTCTTGGATTGGAGCTGCCTTTTTAATCAGACATCTGCTATGCTCTATGTCCTAACACTAAAAATGTTGTCTAGTCAATCTTCTATACTTATCACTTTATTTTTATATACTACTAAAATAGTCTTAATCTCTTTAATGTTGGGAAATGTTTATTTCCTTGACCTACTCATGGATAAGAGCTGAAATATAAGTGAAATCTAGAGTAGTAAGTATACAACTCGAAGTATAAGCCTCATCATGAATTGCTCGCCCCAACTTCGCCGAGTTTTATTCACAAAACACAACATAACAATTTTTATATCAGAAGTAAATTGGGCATAGGCATAAGAAAGTATGATCCGTACTCTATAGAATGTACTAAAAATATATTGATCGTTATAACTTAATTCAGTCCTATATACTTTCATACAAAATTTGTATACAATGTATTAAAGGTTAGCCGAAGAAATTACTCGTGAATCATCATATAGTGTTAATTAAATACTTCATTGTATTAGGTCGATTTTTATAATTAAAAAAAAATGTTCTTGGTCATGTCCAATATGTTAAACCAATGAAATACCAGGTTATGCTTTTAAATTACTTCGAAAGAAGTTTAAAGTATTTAAGACTTTTCAGCAAAATGAAATCTGGACAGCTCTAGTGCAGAAATACTTAGTGCTTAGTGTTACTTAGTAGTAGAAAAATGGCTTTTGGAATGATTTGGCATCTATTATTTACAAGATTTGCGCGCAAAATTTCGAGACAAACCGGTATATAATTTATGATAGATATGTTCTTCTACACGAGCAAGCTATCAAAAGAATTATGAAAAAATTGAAAGTCATTGTTATAGAAGGTGTACAGCAGTCTTAATTACTTACAGCATTTTTAGACATGAAAATGTTATACATATTGGCAATAATAAATGCGTTTCGTTATACTTCTACCCTAGATGCAATTACTTTTTAGGTAATGTAATGTTAGTTGTATTTTGCGCTATGCAGTTAAATGCGATAACGATAGTTAGATTCTACGTTTTTAATCAATCGCGCAATAAAACTACTCCTATAACCTATTTAATTAACGATGGACATGTAAGATCAAGCTAAAATGGATTAGCATGTGTTGATTTAATATATTTTCTTATCGTCCATAATTACTAATTTTATCTTCATTATATGACCTGCAATCATTCGGGGGCTCAGTGTTTTATGTCATTGGTCCGGCGTTAACTTAGCTGATTACAGTAGGTAGGTTTCACAAAACCAATTGTCACAAGTCAACTTACAATAAACTTGGTAAACTACTTAGTCTAAGTCAGAACTATGAAATGTCATGTTTCTATTGCTTACAGGTTTTTACTATACATCGCAGCATCGCTAGGTGGTACATAACAAGATATTAAATAATAGCAACAGATCAGAATTTAACAATAGTAATATTATGATTTATCTTATAACAAATTCTAATAACAAGTACACTTTTAAGTTACATAAGGTAGTCATTTACTAAAGTTGTCAAATAAAAAATAACAATAGGTAGTTATACCGCACTCAATAGTAAAAATAACTATCCCATTGCAGTAGATACTACTATCTAGTTTTGAGTCTTATCAGACTTACCATTTTTAAGTCATTGTGATTAAAATGTACATAATATGTATATTTGTTTATTGAAATTACCTCGGAAAAGCGTTAACAGCAACATCTACATCGAAGAATATATCAACTAGTTCGTCGACATCCGAATCCGGTGTGAGCGAGGGAGGCAATGTGGCCGCAGGAGATGCGGCCACATTTGCTGAGTGGACTCCGCAATTGAAAAGCACGGGCTCTGTCTGTACCATAGGCAGCATGGTTAAGACACACTGAAGCGTTCACTTCCACTTTTAAAAAAACGTATATCTCCCTGGATAAACTTTAAACAGCACAATTCGTATCCGCATCCAAACATACACTGCATTGCGCCACGACCGCCGCGATGCTATTTTTTAATAGTATGAAGGTTTTAAATTCACACTTGGAATTGAGCAACTACAAGTTAACCAAAAAACAACGAATCTGAAATTACGTCTTGATAATATTTAATATTGGCCGACAATAACTTTATTACGTAGTGATAGTGCAATTTCGTATCGATATCCGTACGAAACGTTCGCTACAAAACGACGATGAAAGTCAACTGAAAGGCGAGACGTAGATATACACACATCCCTTTCGCTCGCCGCTTTACAAATTATCAACACGACGGGCGGCGCGGCGCGACACGACGCAGAACGTCGACGGCGACGACGACAAAGACGGCTAAGAGCGTGAGAAGGTGGACTGGCGGACTCAACAGTATCGCCACTACAGTCACACCAACGATACTCCTAACTAAAACGATCTCTTCTGCGATCTCGCTCACTAGTACGACTATGTTGAACTTGCCGAATAAATCCGAGCATCTACGAATTAATACGACGTATAAATACATACAAAAAATTGTTTGCTATTTCATTAGCCATCTATGTATTGCGAAACCTAACCAAAATATAATTATCAACAGCAAGGTATAACCAAACGTTCCAAACCACCAAATAAATAAAGAAAAGTTCTTTGAAATTTAAATTATAATTTACCAGATAATTATTAGCCATATAATGAATACTTTTTTTATGTTTTCAAATAATAAATATACACTAAGTTAACTAAGTATATCACGTAACTACAAGTCGCATAATATATGCTTGCTCAGAGGTGGATTGTTTTAACTCTAAAGCCAAATAATAAGCGATAAGACTGATTGAATTTATATTCCATTTCATTGCATTAACTTTTGTTTTGCCCTCATCGGAAACAACTACATTCTTTTTTTAAATAATATACCTACCCCTTATAATCATCATAAAATTGTTTATTATAACAGTTATATATCAAAACGTCGTCTACATAGCTAAATCCACCTACATACAATGATACGATGTAAACCGTGACGTAGGCACTTGTACCTACATGAAAGTGAAATGGAACAGTATTTGTGTCAAGTGCACAATTTAGATAACAAGGTCATTTATTGCATAACTCATAGCAATTTTTTATAATATTTACGACACTTGCAAATGTTATATCGTACTTATCAATTATTTGAATTTTCAAATTATCTTTGTTTCTCCATGTTCAGAGGGATTGTTGTTGACGAAGCTACATTTCCATGTGAAGTAATATGAATTATAAAAAGGTTGAAATTAACTTCAAGTATAATACTTTCCTTTTAAGGAGATTCAATCCAAGAATAATGGTAAATAACCAGCAAATATATTACGATTTTAATTAAATATATACAAAATCATCATTTTTCGCAGTAACGCTGAATAAATTATGACGCAAATTCATTGAAATACAAATTTATAGGTAAAAGAGTAAAGGGGCAGTAGAGGAAGAGCGCGGCGCGTGCAGATATCGGTGCAGGCGGCCCCGCGGATCTATGTCAGTGGGTCACGGCAATGACGTGGCACACGGCCGCCGCGAGTCGCGGCGCGCACTTCATTCTAATTCCGCTTCACCGGTATCGTCATGTTGACTAGAGGACTATTTATTTATTTACATGTGTGTTAATATATCAAGTTCTATAAGTAGTACATTATCATCACTATTTAAAACACCATTATGACTTATACAATTAACACCCTCAAATTAAACAAAACCGTACTTAAATACGATAACCAAGAGGTTTACTTATTGTTGGCATTGACCGACTGAAATGATTCACGTGAGAATGAGAAAACCAAGTTGAATAATTTGTAATTCGTGTAAGGGGTCTGTTTTTTCCCTGTTTACAAGCTATGTGATAATAAATTAAGTAAAACTTCCTCTTCTCCTTAACTAAAATGACTAATGAGCATTTCGAGAATAAAAAATAGGGAATTGCGTAAATTCATGAATATTTAAAATGAAAAAATGTAGCAGTATTCAAGTACGTAAAGGATTAAAGAGATAATATAATAAAACAAAGTTGTATGGCCAGACCAAAGATAGTACAACAATAAAAGCTAAGTTGGCGCAGGACGTTGTTTAACAAATAGAGTGCAGAAATAGAAAGAGAATCTAGCAGTTCTCGTCTATGGGTTCAGATCTCCCGTGGCGTTACACTTAAATTATAACGCTACAATATCGTAATTTAAAATATTGTTTGAAACTAGCGTCAGACGGTTATGCAAATATTCAGTCCCATGTGTTGACCAGTTTACCTGCAATGGTTAAGGGCGTTTAAGTGTCTTGAGTAATGTTTACATGGACACGCGACTTGGCACGATATATTCAGGCCAATTTGTACTCTGTAAACTTTAAATTACACTTAACTAAGATTGTATTTACAAGAAATGATGAGCTGTTACCCCAAGGGATTCTAGCTAATCTGATAAAATGAAACAACTAATGAGAATATAAATGGCGTAATATATTGCTTAGGGACCGAGTGAACTGTCCCCGTCGCATAGTTCATCACATATAAATCGGGCGTATTGGCTTATCCACGGTCGGATAAGCCAATACGTCTAATATATATATATATATATATCTTTTGGGTCGATTTTATAACAGTAATTGTAGAAAGAATATCATGTTTTATCATGGCTACGCACAAATAGAGTAATATTTTTAACTGACTTCAAAAAAGGAGGAGATTCTCAATTCACCGGGATCTTTCTTCGTTTCGATTCGTTTTATTCGAATTTAAAAAACAGATTTATAAACATACGAAAGCTATCAGATAGACTCAAATGTGTATATAACCTTAATTAATTAATATACAGCAACATAGTCACTATTGTCATAGAGCACCCATATGATCAATAAGAACAAACTCTTGGCGGAGCCACACTTAACACTCACTACTACCACTCAACGCATTTGGGGGAATATTCCCCATTCACGAACTTAACCTTCATTTTTGCCCTGTTGATTTGTCGTCCAAGTTTGAAAGCAATCGAGATAATCGATTGCCGTCAAGTCGATGTCAAACTTTTTTTTTTATGGAATAGGGGGTTAACGAGCAGACGGATCACCTGATGGTAAGTGACTACCGCCGCCCATGATGGGCACCTGCAACTAGAGAGTCACAAGTGCCTTGCCGGCCTTTAAGGTGGTAGTAGGAGAGGAGGGGAGATGGAGGGGAAGACACGAGAATTTTATATATAAGATTATTTAATTATATATCCTATTAATATTATAAACGTGAATGTTTGTGAGGATGTATGGATGTTTGTTACTCTTTCACGCCAAAACTACTAAACCGATTGCGATGAAAGTTAGTATGTAGATTGCTGGAGACCTGGATTAACATATTGACTACATAACTTTTCTCCTATGAAAAATGTTTGGACCGTTTAACATTAATAGCATGCCCATAGTAAATACGAACATTTTTTAATATGAACCCTAAATGATTCCATCCTTAACTTGGGAAGAGGAGGGAAAACCAAAATTGGTTGGAAAAAAATTCGTAGCTCCGAAACTGTAAACTGAAAGCAATTTTTTTTTATTTTACTCTACAATGTAGACTAAAAAGTTTTTAATGCGACTTATATTTTTGGAGATAAAAATTCAAAAAAAACACGAAATCTGCCTCTGCGGGCCTGCTGCGGGACCAGATTTTTTTTTATATTGTACAGCCGTTTCAAGAAGCAAAACTTGTAGGCTTTCCCGACAAATGAAATCACATGTAATGGATTTTATGGTGAGCTACCTGCCATCTTGCCTGAAGATTTCAAACGCTCTTATTACTTTTTATACATTTTGCATGGCCGCGAGCCATACCAGTGATTTTGAAAACGTCCATAGACTTCTAGTGGGCCGCAAGTTTGTTTGTCACTTTAGTGCATAAACAAAATTTCAGGGTGCATTTCCATCTCAGGATTTGTTTTTGTCTTATTTCTCACTTCAAGTCCATTGCGAGATGAGTCCTTACGGCAGTCTGGTGGTCTTTCATTCATAACAAAGTATTATCACCATCATGTTGTAATATTTTAGAAAGTTAGAAAGTCATCGCCAATATGTGACAGTTTAAGTGTTGCTCCGCCAAGAGTTTGTTCTTATTGATCATATGGGTGCTCTATGACAATAGTGACTATGTTGCTGTATATTAATTAATTAAGGTTATATATACATTTGATAGCTTTCGTATGTTTATAAATCTGTTTTTTAAATTCGAATAAAACGAATCGCACCAAAAGATTATATGGGATGGATGTAAGATACACCCATTACGACAATCTTGCAGGTCGTCATTTACATGTGAGCTAGTCACCTAACTAACATATTGGTAATTACGACCAGGAAAGGCACTCTTATAAAAGAAACAAGTATCTGCAAATATGTATATATATATTTATATAGAATGAAAAAGTTTTCTAAAAAGTTTAAATAAGTTAGTGTGTAACTCTATAAATCAAAGTACGTATACATTTTATTGTAAGTCTAATCCTGTAAATATAGGAACGCAATACTTTAAAGTGTTTGTGTTATTTTACTGGACCAAGAGCAAATTTGTAGTATAAAGACTTGTGAGCGCAAAGAATCCCCGCAAATGCGTTGCGTCACGTGGGCGGACAGATCGATTGGGCGAGCGGGAATGTTAGCGCTTGCGCGAACCCGATCTTTATATCGACCGCCAACTTTCAACTGTACGCTTTTGGGGCAGGTTAGGCCTATGCTCTGGGGTCAAGGTCACATGCCTCACCAATGAAATATTGCCTATAGTACCCAGAACCAAACAAGACAGCAAGTTTTAAATACTTCTCAAAGTAAATGGCTGTAAACGTATTTTATTAAATTACAAACATTACGAAAGGTCCTGAATAAAAAAGAAACCGAAATCTCCTATTACCTCATTGTCTCTCGCGTATTTTTGTCAAAAACGTAGTTGTGACTTTATTATATACTAGCCGTCCCCGCAGCTTCACCTTTATGTTTATGGTCACTGCTCCGCTCCTATTAGCCGTAGCGTCATGTTATATAGCCTATAACCTTCCTCGATAAATGGGCTATGCAACACTAAAAGGCTTTGTCAATTCGAACCAATGATTCCTGTGATTAGCGCGTTCAACCAAACAAACTTTTCAGCTTTATAATATTAGTATAGATGTATATTGTCTATATGTATACACTGAAAGTGATGATCTATATCAGTATATCTCTTAGTAAGGCGTGTATCATAAAACAATCGTCGCCACTATAAGGATCACTTATAATTTGTGTTCTGTCCTTTGTACGAGCATAATACTCCAAAATAACCGTTGTCAGAGAATTTTTCTCTCTCTAAAATAGATACTTAAATCAGGGTAAAAACTAGACCGCTTCAGCTGTGTGATAAATGATTTTGAGATACTTTAATTAACATCTCAATTATCTTAATTATTTTGTTAATTAATTATTGTAAGATTAGCCAGATTCTGGCTACTGCAAGTTATCAAAGATTAAGAAGTTATTGATTCATGCTTAATTATATCAAATATATGTATGTATATATATTTGTTTGACAACAACTATCTTGGTTTCTTGAAAAATATTATGCTACAAACGAAGAGCCATCAAACCGAAAAACTGCTCCCAAAACCAGTTAGCCTTGGAGACCCAGATGTTCATTTCCAACTGAATCGGAGAATTCCGGCTTCTGATACTGCAACGACATGACTAATGAATAACTATAAAGATAAAGACATGGCTTAAAAGATATTTTTTACAGGAAATTATAGGTTCAATCTTCGCAATACGTTAAATTTAGTATTAAGTTGTCTAAGGTTTTATTAAAAAAAAATAGCAAAGCGATAGCATAACGAATGCAAAAAATTAGACGTAGTCGCAGTAAAAGATGGCTATTAATATATAGAAAGTTTTGATGCCGTCAATTTGTATTTTAAACATGTTACAAACAAAGCAGGACCAATGCCAAGATCAGGAAAAACCGACGAAGCGTTGCCAGTACCTACATGTTGCGTTACGTTTATTGTGTAACTCCATCGCCAAGTTACGCAGAATAAGCGATGTTATCAAAACACGCTTAAGACAGTAAAGCACGTTTTATTTAGCTGCGCTTCACAAGCCCATCACGTATATAATAAAAAACTCAATAAGCAACATTTTCACTGAAATAAAAAAATAGAGCGGTCAGTAATGCCATTTCCTATTAAAAATAGTAAGTTGAAGAAGAGATGAATCTTCGGACAATTGTAATTTAATATACATCATAAATGTGGATATGAAGAAATAGCTGTTACTAACGCATCCTTGATGAAATAATCTTATCATACTGGATTGCCTTTCGAGTTAGAAGAATCGTCGTCGAAGAATTTCTACTTTTCATGAAGGTTACGTAGGCGTCAAAGAAGGAAGAAGGCAGAAAAAACTTTTTGGATTGACATACAGCAGAGAGTCTGGTGAAACGTTTCGAAAGGCAAAGCAATAGTATGACTGGGATATTATACGTTTTTAGCTAAGTGTTACTTAATAATAACACCAATTTCATTGAACACTGTAGGCCCTTATCTCCTGTTTGAAACTATAACTTGAATGGTCTTCATAGAAATTATTTAAATGAATTTTAAAATTTTATTCATTATCTTCTTATCCTTTTCCCAAATTAATTTAAGGTCGGTGCAATGTGTTCTTTATTATACATGTATTTGTTTTATTTAGACTTTATTAACATGCAGTACAAAACCGTGGGTGACGAAACTTCTCAATTCGTTTGTTCTGTCGGTTTGTAAGCCTGCATATTAAATCTTGAACTGGATATATGTCATGATTGTGATTAAACACATTTATTCTATAACAGCAAATAGAGAATAAGATAGCTGGTTATATTGTTGTACAATATTTGTAATCGTATCAATTGCCACGGACTCACCGTTGTTTTGAAGGGACCATATGGTCACAATGGTACGGTGTATGATTATGATGCAATCTGCTCAGTTTTTATCTTTGTTCATAACATTGGAGTTATATTAAAACAATACTGCGTCACAAATAACAGGTGACAGTTGCATTTAATGGAAGGTTTGTTTGCAGACTTAACCATTATAGTTCCTAAAATAAATAAATAAGGAATACGAAACCCACTTACTTTAGAAAATAACTTCTCAGATTTAATGATTTCATATATAATATAATAATTGAAATTGAAATATATAATATATAAAAAGAATCTATTTATTAAAAAAAAATATGAAACCTATTTCAAGTCTGTCCGGCCGTTCTATCTAACCGATTGGCTTAATTTTGATGCACAGGTTTCTCTAGTTGTACTCAAACGTGGTTTCATATTGTATATTTCTTATATTTTCATAGCTTTCTTTTTCTATATCTTGGTTCTAATTGAAGTACGCACTTCCTTTTGGTCTAAGAACACTCGCTGGAACGAGCTGTTTCATTTGAGTTTTTGCACACTTAAATTGGTTGAGTTGGAGTGAAGCTAGGAATAAACATTCAACTGAAACTTAATGCTGCGGAGCAGCACGGATTCTCTCTCTCATTCATTTAATCTATACTATAAACTAAACATAACTTAGCGATTTGTTAAACTACGGGTTTTATTTTTGACTGTCCATGGGTAGTGCAAACTTTTTACACTTTTACCGCAAAACGTAAGACGATACGCCTTCACCGTGGACAGATAAACGAATGTACCTCGTATGTAATTCGTACATTTTAAACTAGATAGTAATTTAAAGATTCTAAAGTCTTCTCTTGAAAAGATGGCGAGCGACGGCGGCAGTGGCGACGGGAGAGCGCAGGCTTCCTCCGCCCGGGATTGATCGCACCGCACCGACTCCGCGCTTAGCGACATGCGAAGTCTCCGATGCGATGTCGTCATGGAAACCGTCAGCCGCTGTCGCCGTCCTAGCGTCGCCGTACTACCTCGCACATTTAATAATGCGTATATTCACATATACTTAAATCATAAATTAAAAAATTACTTTACTTATTTTGACGATGTATTCAGAATAATGAATGGATTGAGTAATTTAATGAACATTTACATATGAGGGAAAATAGCAAGTACCTATCCCGTTTTTTTTAATGAGATATAGTAACTACCCACACTTTTTTAACAATATTTTTTCTATAATTTTTAACCCTTACGTACTACATAGGCTAATGCCCTTCTCCTTTGTTTTATGAAATATATTTATTTTTGTAATATGGTGCTGTAAATACAGGTGTTATAAAATCAAGCCATATTATCCATGTAGCATAGTTTTTTATAAAAAAGTAACAGCATATAATGGTTATTAAAAACTTCGAAGCGTTTTAAGGAATTATTTTGGTTGTCTGTATATTGTTTGAATTATTCATTGCTGCATATAAGCTTTTGTAACTAAACCACAAATCTAAAATGGTATCAACCATATCTAAAATGATACTTGTTAGAACTTTTTTACTATATGGATTTATAGGAAAAAATCCAATGAAGTAAAATCAAATGAATTTGAATAAGGACACATTTACCATGGGAAGAAGTGAAATTTTATTTAGGTTCCAATTTTTTTCTATATCTTCCCCAAAAAATATTCTAATCATAAACTAAAATTCATTAATAAATTATACAGTTAAATAGATTTTACTAATCACTGCAGTATGGAATATTTGTGTTTTTTTTAGATACGTAAATTTGTAGGAAAATGAAATTATGATTGATAGGTATTTTATTTTACTAATGCTTAGATGGATGTGTTAGAGGAATGAAAATATTATAAAGGAAGCTTAAAAGTAGCGCCAGTGGATGAAAAGTTGAGGAGCAAATTGATAAGCAAAGTGTGGTGCATAGAACTCTCTTCAGTTTTATGTATGGATATTCACGAATACCAAAATACTAGAGAGGCGACCAAAGAAAGGATGGATGGACCGCGTGAAAGAGGATATGGATAGAAAGGAAGTAAGCAGTGCACTGACGAATGATAGAAGGGAATGGAAGAAAACATATTGCACAGACCCCAAATTAATTAATTTGTGAAAAGGGCAAGAAGATAATGATGATGATTTTATTTACTTTTTTATTGGCACACAATGGTGTGCACTTCACTGTCACGTAATCATGGAACAGTAGGTTTGATAGGCAAAAAGAAACTTTTATAATTGAACATACCTAAAAAGTGTGATATCTGCTTTTTTTTATTTAATTTAAGCAATTCATACATACCTACTGCTGGTGTAAAAGGAACATACTCAATATCCCACACGAGTTCTCAAAACATAATCTTTAATATTATCATTGAATATCTTGATATTTATTTTTGTTATGCTCAAAAAACAATTTAAACATTTTAATACAAATAATGATACAATTTTACAAAAAAAATAAATTTCATAACTGTTTTTATAGGACTACAAATCTACTTTTTATTGATAGACTATATTTTTTCAGCAGTATTTTTTTCAGGTTCTTTTATAGAAAATGTCTAACTTAATTTATTTAAGCAACAGTATGTAGTCTATTCTACACAAATAATTCGAAGATAAATACAAAACTATTCCTAAATAAGCTATTATGTGTTTATTTACAACGATATATATTTTATAAATGTTACAATTTTATCATCCTACTAGTCCCACTAATAATATTATAAATGTGAAAGTTTGGATGGATGGATGGATGTTTGTTACTACATAACTACTGAACCGATTGCGATGAAACTTAGTATGTAGATAGCTGGAGACCTGGATTAACATATAGGCTACTTTTTATCACGATATTCGCACAGGATCGGGACTTACGCGGGTGAAACCGCGGGGCGCTAGTTAAGAATAAACCTGCAATGGATTGATGACTGCAATTGATGGTCTACCCCTCTATTTAATTGAAACATGGTTTCTAAGCAGCTTTACGTTAGGAAAGATTGCATTCCGAAGATTAAGAATCAAAAACAAAAAATTAACTCAAAGGCGTTGCGCAGACTTAAAGTGTCTCATGTTTGATACGAGCAACCGGCCACCTCAACTAAAACTAAGTCAACTGGACACAACAATCCCATGGAAATATGTAATCGGTTTTAGCCTCTAGACAGTCTTAGTGGAAGATACAGCAACAATATAATCGATTTACATGGAATTTGTATAAGCAAAAAAGTTGTTAACTTTAATTGTATGTATCACATCACACACAGGACACGTTGAATTAGCAAAACAAATAAAAAGAATTTCTTTATCAACCTCCAAGGTCATTCTGACAGTACACTTGGAAAACAAGCACCAAATTGCTACCTCTTCTCAAATACATTTGACAACAAGTGACTCTGTTACGTTAAGAACGACCACGATAATGCTCCTTAACAAAAACGAATATGTCATTATCGTAAAGGAGCAATGCAACCAGCAACCGTGGTGTCCTATAACAGTGTCCTGTGTTAGGAACAAAAAGTGTTTAGTTTTGTACAGTACCTCCATCAGCTTTAAGGCTTAGCTAAGCAATCTAAGCATAGGTAAACTTCTTTTGTTGAAATCTTACATCAGTATGACGAATCGATTTAAGATAGTTTTGCCATAAACGAAAATGGTAAAGGTATTTATAATTGCATTAACTGTTATGAGCATTACAGCAATAATATAAAATGTTTCATGTTCCTACAAAAACTCTGGACTGGACTTCTGTAAATATAATTAAGTGCAAATATCTGTAACAAAACTATTAAGTAAATTAATGTTTTTAACGTACCTTGCATCTTCCAAAGCCAGCACTGGCATATATAACTCATTGAAGTGATTGGCGCCGCTTAGCGCCGAGTTCTGATGCTCCGTGGCTATGTTACTTTGAAGAAGGAAGTGCAAGAAAGAAAGTCACCTGTAACAATATTTAATTGAAAAGTTACTTACTTGTAAAAGTAAAATTATAAAAACAAAATTTTTTATTAATAAAACTTTAAAAATAAGTTTTCTACAGCTTTATCGAAACAGGGAAGCCCTTGTAATAGTCCACGAGGCAGGTCCAATTTCGTCAGTAATTTCCTCTCGATCGATAATTCGTAAAATACTTCAGAAAGTTGTATCATGAAGCCTCGTGAACGTCAGCTGCTGTTCCGCCGGGGGTTTGAGGAGCAGCAGCCTCCCGCGCACGTGGAAATTATTCAATTACATAATATTAATTGTATATTATTTCGATTTCATATATTTGTTATATAGTTATATATAGTTGAATCGGGCCAAAGTCTTCTTAAATTTTGTTATAAATTTATGTTTATATTCTTTTTGAAAATTACCTAAATTACTCGTAACTGATTCTCTAAGAATATTTTTCTTTGCTTTGTCAATTGTCACTGCACTTTTTTTCGATTAACACACCGCCACTTTGTACTTTTTTTTTTGTCGTGTGGACACCCCCACGGGTCATCACCTCACCGGAGCTAACGGTAAGATGGTATGTCGGAATCGAACCGACTAAAATCACACGGTGTTCCGTCACAAGGAGGTCTATTGCAGGAGGACCCGGGTATACCCTAGGAAAGAGTCCTCCGGGAACCCCTAATTCTTAAAAAAAAATCTTATTAAAAAACCCTATCCAATAGCGATTCTCGCTCCCCCGATCATAGGCAAGTAGTGGAACACCGGGGTGGTTAAGTCGGTAAGAGTCCAACAGACCCCGAAGGGCGGAGGACATCCATGTAGTATCTTCCACCTAGTCAACAAAAAAAATAATTTGCTGATTTTCATATTTATTTTCTTGCAGTTGGTATTGTGATATGCATGGGACAATTTGCGAAGGGGACGTTTTGTGGGTGGGACGTTTTGCTACAGTGCGACCCATGAATAGTGCTTCTGGGAATCACTAGCACATGGTTCACCATCACACTTGTCCTAGTACTCAAATTAACCTAAAAATGCTTTTAAGATGAGGTTATGTTATTATTGGAAAACAATAACAAGGTCGGTAATCATTATCCTTGACATCTTCATAGAATAGGTGACCGCTTACTGTCAAGCGGGCCGTAAAAACTTAGAATATCTTGTAGCCCAATGCAGAGACCATTTAACAAGGCAACTTTTTACCCTTTAATAAACTGTTTCCAGCAGAGGTATTTTCTAAAACTTAAATTGCGGTAAGTAAATATTTTGATTGAAAAAATTACAGTGTTTGGGACCTAAAAAGGTAAGTTTCCACCAAATATACGCCAGAAAAAGTTTTTGTGAAATATAACCACCACTTCTCACCTCGTAATTCGAATCGACTTTAATTAATTTTTCCTGTTTGCACTGGACTAATTTATATTAGAGACCTTCGTCAGCACCAGTTTAGATTGCCTACAGTGCGTTTTCAGAGTCCGTTGCCTTACCCATGAGCGTAGTTGACTAAAGGGAAGCAGCAGTATAGTTGGACCTGCCACTGACGTTGCAGATCCCTTCCTTGCCAGCTCATCGGCGACATCGTTCCCGAGTGAGTCACTATGTATCTTGATCCTTTGAAGCCTGTTCGCAGAGGCTAGACGTTCCAGTGTCTGGTGGCATTCGTAAATAAGACCGGAGCTCATGGTGTTGCCCTTCAGGGCCTTTAGGACGGCCATACTGTCTGACAGTATGCGGATGTTGTACTCCTTTATACCCCTTGACATGACCGCGGTAGCGGCGTAGGTTATCGCAACGCACTCACATTGAAATATGGAACTGTGTTGCCCTAACGCCAGTGATATTGTTATGTTCAAGTCTTATAAGAAAATTCTGGCTCCCTGTCCCCATCTTAGAACCGTCCGTGTATATTCGGACTTCATTTATGCCAGATTGATCTCGGTCGTTTTCATATAGCTATTAGATGATTGGCCGTATGACCGTTTTGTACAGCCATAGTGTGATTTTTGGTGATAAGCCCTAGCTTTTGCCGAGGTGTCGCTTGCATTGGCAGAAAAAAATTCATTTATCTAATTATTTAATTGTATATTTACATAGATAGATAGATAGATAACTCTTTATTGTACAAAAGGATACAATTTGTACATTTATACATTCTTATAAACTAAAAGCCAAAAATAGAAAAATACAGAAAAAAAAACAATTGAGTTTTTTTTTCTGTATTTTTCTTTTTTAAAAATACATTGTACAATTGGCGGCTTTATCGCGATTTGCGATCTCTTCCAGGCAACCGGTGGATGGAAAGAGAGAATAAGAATGAAATGAGGAGTTGCAGTGTGCGATTAATATAACTCTCAGATATATAGATACATATAACATTTGCGTATTTTTTTTTTTTATAGTAGGTATATAATTATAACTACTATTGTCATCGTCATAGTGTATAACCTAAACACATATATAAATATATATCCATACACATATATTCAAATTTACATATAGGTATACATACAAAAAACATATATAAACATACAAACATATAAATAAATTGGATGGTATCCTGAGACCACTCAGCAGCTCGAGTAGTGTTCTTTCAGCAATTTCTTAAAAATATGGAGTGTTTGTGCCCGTTTGACGGATAGTGGCAATGCATTCCACAAACGTATGGCCTGTACTGTGAATGACTTGTCCATGAAGTTTGTAGAATGAGTCGGCATTTTCAAAATCAAATTTTCTGACGACCTGAGGAACCTTGAACGAGTGTCGTGTAACAATTCAAAGCGAGCTTTGAGATAAAGAGGAGTGTTGGAATTGAACAGTGTATTGTATAATAGTGAAAGGATATGATTAGGATATTTACCTATGTGTGTAAGTATATGTATTGTTATATAGTATATATAAGTATGTTTATCAGCAGTCTGGTTACCATAGTACAGACTCTGCCTAGTTTGGGATTAGACGGCGTGTGTGAGCTGTCCTAAGTTATTATTATTAGTCTTTCCGTATTATATATTTTAGTTTATGCCTTAGTATTCAGCTATAAAAATGTACATGTGAAATGTCAATTTCCCATACGGTGATTTGTTTTTGCCTGAGTATTATTGATCTTAACCTAGCACGTCATAGTTCCCTAAACATGCAAGTAATACAACTAACCACAATATAGAAATACCCATCTACAAAATCACAAACGTTGCACTAGTCAAGCGATTTGGGGGGTTTTGCCAACCTGTTAACACTGGTGCTCCAGGGGACAAATGTGTTTTGATTCAACAAAGTCACATATGCCATAGGCTTACAGTAAGGATTTCACAATAAAAAAAAATAGTGCGTGAACGGGCTAAAGAAAGCGAAATAGGAATAAAAACAGGTTCATCCCCGTTACGCAATATATGTGAACCAGTTAATTAAAAGGGATCCAGCCACCCTGAGCATACTAGCCAGTTGTAATAATTAAAGACCTACAATTTACGCAAGAGTAGATGCTAACCCTTACAACGCAGACAGCATAGCCAGAAAAAAATGACTACTTATTGGGAACTCGGTTAGAAAGTCTCAAAGACTAAACCACAAATAATTGCTTTTAAGGCCAGATGCCTCTTCATCAATGACTTGCCACTCAGTGTTTATTATGCTCTAAGCCCAGAACATATACTTCTGTAGTTAGCGAAATTATGACTTTTATGTACAAATGCGACTCAGTCGCAGTTGTACATAAAGAGTTTTTGTTATTATATTCTCATAAAGACCACTACTGCACTTAGAAATAATTCCTGTATGGCAACAGCTTTACAAACTAAAAATTAGAGTGGTGCCAGTCTGATGGTAGGTCTGCCCTGCTTTGCATTGCTGTAAGGTAATAATAATGAATTTATTCGCATAACATGTGGTACCAAAAGATGATAGATAAACAATAAGTACAGGAAACATTTTCCCATTAAAATAGCATATAAATATTTAGTTAGTAATTTGAGTATAAAATTATTAAAGTGAAATGAATGAGAAGCGATTTTTTCAGAAACTCGTTAACAGAATAAAAGCCCTGTGCAACTAGGCATTTCTTTAGTTCTACACGAAATCTATGGTATGGTAAGTTCACTAATTTCTCAGGTAATGCGTTGTTAGTAAGTGGCGCAATGTAGCCACAGCTTGCTCTAAATGAGGTAAAGCCATTTTTAAATAGGTTGGGTTAATTTTACGCTTATTTAGCTTCTTTAAAATGTTGTGGTATATATTTTTCTATAGCTTCGTTATTACATTTAATATTTAACTGTTTGTGCTTAGTATGAATATATCTAAAATGAGTAAGTTTAGCTTTATCTACATTTATTTTTAATTCGTATATTAGATATAAACGATAACCATAGCATCTTTTAGTACATTGTTAATTTTAGTTTCACAGTTAGTAATATTATTATCACATTCTATGATTACTATGGCAAACAAAACACAGTCATGACTTTGTATCCGAGGGAAATCTTTATAATATAAAAATCTTTTTAACAAAAAATTAAACCGACGAAAAGAACTAAAAAGCAAAAAATAAATAAACGTTAAGTATTGAGCTTATTGACATAAACTATAAAATTTTATATAAACTAATTTTGAGTCCTGATAAAGTAATGAAAAGTAAACAGAAACACTATTCGTTCCTACAATTTTCGAGGGTTTCTCTCAATTTTATCAGGATTCCATCATCAGATCCTGACATCCTGAATGCACACCAAAAAAGTATTATACAAACTAGAAATTGAATATAAAGTATCAGTACAATGGGCGGTCTTATCGCAGTCTGCGATCTCTTACAGACAACCTTAGGATGGACTATACTGTATGGAAGTAGGTAACTCGCGGTGCACAACAATTCAAAATAGTAAGAAAAATATACAATTTATAAATATCAGTCTATTTAAGTCTACTAATTTTTTATTATTATCTAAATAATACACATACATACATATACATAAAGAAATATACATACACACATATATTCGTACACTACACATACATATAATTATAATATATGGTTCTTACGAAGAAAGGTAATGATCCTTGATGAGTTTCTGAAAAACAACTTGTGACTGTGCTCGTCGGATAACTTCTGGCCATGCATTCTACAGGCGTGCGGCTTGCACTGCAAATGATTTGTCAGAAAATGTTGTGGTATGAGTTGGAATTTCCAACGTTAAATTTTCTGATGATCTCAAATATCTATTGTGTGTGTCGTACATAAATGCGAAACGCTTTTTTAAATAGACAGGTGTAGTAGGGTTAAACAGGATATTATACAGTAAAGAGAGGATATGAGTATTCCGGCGAAGACGAATCGGAAGCCACTTGAGTTTAGTACGGAATTCGGAAATATGATCATATTTGCGTAAGCCAAAAATGAATCTTATACAGAAATTTTGAAGCCTCTCAAGTTTATCAAGTTGGTCCTCATTGAGATCGAGATAGCTGACGTCGGCATAGCCAAGAATGGGGAGAAGAATCGATTGCGCGAGTTCAATTTTAGTAGAAGTTGGAAGGAAATTACGTAATCTTCTTAGAGCAGCCGCAGAGGCAAATATCTTGCGGCTGACATTTTTTAACTGGACATTCCATGAAAGGGTTGTGTCCATATGTATCCCTAGGTTTTTAACATTATTGCTTATAGGAATAGTAACCCCTTCAAAAGACACTTGTGGAAGTGCTGAACAGTCAGTTTTAGCAATAAGTCTGGAGCTACCGACAATTATAGCTTGCGTCTTGCTAGGGTTAACCCTAAGCCCATACATAGTGGTCCAATTACTTATACTAGCCAGATCTTTATTGATAGTGTTAATACCTTGAGACAGTTCATTAAGATTTGCTTGACTGTATATTTGCAAATCATCTGCGTAAAGGTGGTAGGAAGAGAGAAGTTCATTCGAGATTGAATTAATAAATATTGAAAAAAGTAAAGGAGATAAAACGCCACCCTGTGGCACACCAGCAGCTGTGTTGGACCAGGTAGAGTAGTTATCATCCAGTCGGATGCGCTGCCGGCGGCCGAACAGGTAACTACGAAACCAGTCAATAGCCGTTGGAGATATGTTGAGAGAATTAAGTATGGCAAGGAGAACGTCGAAGTCCACAGTGTTGAAAGCATTGCTGAAGTCTAGTAGTCATAGAACTGTGAAGTTTCCATTCTCCATGCCTGTCCTTATATCATCTGTAATATTGACGAGAGTGGTGGTCGTGCTATGACCGGGGCGGAAACCGGATTGGAACGGGTTAAGTAGGTTATTTCTGCAAAGGAATGTACTAAGCTGATAGTGGATATGGCGTTCCAGGACCTTTGACAGGAAAGGTAAAATTGAGATAGGACGATATTCGAAGTAGGATACAGGTTTGGGATTCTTGGGTAAAGGAATAATTTGGGCGTCTTTCCATGTCGATGGAAAAACACCGCTGACAATGGAAGTATTAAGGATGTGGGTAATAATAGGTAAAATTTCATCGAGGATGGGAAGGACCATATTACGACTGATAGAATCAGTGCCAATTGCATTAGATGTAATGGACCGAATACTCTTCTCAACATCACAAGCAGACACTTGACTAAGAACAAATGGAGGATAATCAGGAGTCGGAATTGTTGAAAGATAATTTAATGTATTCATTTTAGTTGTCTTATTAAAGTTAGACGAAGCATTGAAGTGCTGGTTGAGCTGGTTAATATCCAGAAGCTTAGGAGATGATTCTTGACGCTGCTTTCCGACTCCTAGTGATCGCAGGAATTTCCAGACCTTAGCTGGGTCACCGTTTTCTACGGAGCTATGGATATGCTGGCGTTGTGCATTCCTACACACCTTGTTGCATAAGTTACGTAACTTTAAGTACTTTTCTTTATTGACATCGGTAGGTCTAGACTTATATTTTGACCTCGCTGCTGCTTTACGAACGATATTTTTTTTAATTTCGTCTGTCAGCCAGGGTGATGGTGAATGTTTTAATTTGATGGATCGAACCGGTGCGTGTGTGTCATAAAGCGCTATCAAGTTGGTATTAAAAAGGTTTACCTTTTCGTCAATGGACTCTGCTGTTAAAAGAGGGGTCTAATTGATCTCCTTTACGTCTTCTCTAAGAAGATCGACATCCATGCCACCAAAATTGCGCTAGGCTCGGAATCAAAGTTTAAAGCTAAATGATTTGTATTGTTATTGAATTTGGTTATTCTAGTGATTTGTTTTATGTTTTTCAAAGACGAATTAAACCGTTTTAGCGCAAATACTATATTTTTTTTAATTATCAATAAGTATATTATGGTTTACAAAGTCAAACACTTTGCTTAAATCTAAAAATAGGACAAGAATGGACTTTATTATTAATACCTATTGCTTATTATTGATCTGACTAGACTGAAAGTAGCTTGTTGAGTTGATCTTTCTCTCCTAAATCCGAATTGCTGTGGATCTAATTAAAAAAAAATGCAAATTCTCTTATTTATCACTTTTCCTTTAAAAATATAGGTGTTAAGGCAATCAGCCGGTAATTGTTAGTTTTATTACAAAAAGTTTCAAACTGTCTGGCAAGCAACCTTGTTTAAGTGATAAATTGATGTATTGAGAATTTGAGATACAAGATTTATAAGCTCCGTAGTGAGGTTATCCTGACCTGCTGATTTACTTTTCCTTAAAGATTTCACTATATTTTTTATACTACGAGGGCGGCACTGAAAATTTCGGGAATCAAGGAAGTGACACAAGATTACTATTTAATAATGTATTTATTGCTTTTCGAAGTATTCTCAGCGACATTTGACACATTTTTTAAATACGATGGAACCAATCATTGAAACAACCATTCCATTCGGAAGTTGGGGTCTCCAAAAAGGCCGTTTTGTAGGCGTCCACAGCTTCTTCAGGTGACTAAAATCTCTGACCACGCAATTTATTCTTTATTTTAGGGAAAATATAGAAATCATTAGGGCTTAGGTCGGGGCTGTACGGCGGATGGTCTAATAATTCTATGTTTTCTTGATTTAAAAAGTCTTTTGTTCTGTGCGCGGTGTGAGAACTCGCATTGTCGTGATGGAGGATGATGCGGCGGTTGCAGTTCTCTTTACGCAGTTCAGAAACGACCTGTGGCAAACAAATGCTAGCACACCATTCTGCATTAACCGTTCTTTGTCCCTCAAGAGAAATAGTCGCAACATGGCCGGTTTTGGAGACAAACGTGGCCACCATTTTTTTTGCAACACTCCGTGAACGAACAATTTTTGTTGGCTTTAACTCATTTTCGAACACCCAATCTCGTGACTGGTTTTTTGTTTCGGGTTCGTACGCGTATATCCAGGATTCGTCACCTGATACAATGTTGTATACAGCATTTGAGGATCCTGCGTGGAATCTTTCGAGAGTTCTGAAGCACCAAGTAACGCGAGCCGCTTTTTGCTCTTCACAGAGCGAATGCGGTATCCATCGGGAAAACAACTATTTTACACCTAATTGTTCATGCAAGATTATTTGTATTTGACTCATGCCAATGTCTAAAGTTGCCTGAATTTCGCGGTATGTCACATGTCGATCTTCTTCAATCAGCTTACGCACAGCATCAACGTTTTCTTGGGTGACTGCAGTTTTTGGAAGACCTTGACGGGGATCATCACTGAGCTTGACACGTCCACGTTGAAATTCAGCAAAACAGCGATAAATTGTGGTTTTGGATGGGGCTTCATCACCAAATGCAGAAATCATCCGGTCAACACACTGTTTTTGTGTTAAACCACTTCGAAAATCATAATAAATCATCGCTCTTGAATTTTCTCGAGTCAATTCCATTTTCTCAACGACTAAACAAGTTTGACAAAACCTTGTGACAAGACCGAGAATCTTTTTTTAAATAAATAAATGTTATTCGATTTTTAAAACCAAGGAGTTTTCAATTCAAAAGATTTTAATATGACAGAAACAGTGGAAATATTCCATTCCCGATACTTTTAGTGCAGCCCTCGTATATGGGCGGAAAACAAGTATACGGCCCGCCTGATGGTAAGCGGTTACCGTAGCCTATGGACGCTTGCAATTCCAGAAGACTCACATGGGCGTTGCCTACCCTTTAAAAATCTATACACTATCTATCAAAATCTCGTGTCACGGTGTTTGTGTTCGAACTCCTCTGAAACGGCTCGATCGTTTTTTTATTTAATGATTTTTTTTTTGTATATTTGGTAGGTATGAGAATAGATCGTAAAGCATTTTTCACCCTCCTGCTTACCCCCCATTTTTATCGTTAAAAATGGAAAAAAGGCATTGCATTGCATGCCGGGTGCAGCTAGTTTTATTATATATTTCTATTGAATATGTGGGTTCAAGAAATACACTGTGATTATTTACTGGCAGATCCAGGTGTAATCGTAATAAAGGGTCTTCCAAACTTTGACAGTTGACAGTAGCCATATTGTTGAAGCTACATCTGTCGAATTGGCTGTCATTTATTCAGTCTGTTTTGCCAAATCACCATGGATGGATATAGCATTCAACAACACGTGCAAATGATAAAATTGTATTACGAAAATGTGTATTCTGTTCGGACAATGTTCCGTGCGCTTCGCCCATTGTACGTTCGCCATATTCGCAGTGTGGTGAATAAATTTGAGTCCACTGGTTCAGTAAACAATGAACCGACACCCGTACGATGACGAAACGGAAGATCTGCCGAAAATATCACCGCTGTCTCTGAAAGTGTGCAGGAGAATCCGAGCTTACAAAAACAACCAACAGACAACTTGTCGTATTTTGCGTCGTGACTTGGGCCTGCACCCATACGTACGTAAAATTCAACTGACCCAGGAGTTCCGGCTGCGAACTGCTAGTAGATACTAGTCACCCGGAGTAGATAGGTTCGCAGCCGGAATTACGGGTCCGGCTGTTAGATCAGGGTACCACGGGAACCGGTCCCTGAGCCCTCTAACGGCGAAAGATTTCAGATACCGGTTTTGGAGTTGGATTCGTGGGGGTTTGTGGTTAGCTGCGGAGAACTGGCACGTTCGTCTGCTCCATTACTGTCGCTGTAGCGTCTGTTCTCGCGCGCAGCGAGCAGCGGAATTAACCGGCCTAAGGCGAACTCCTTTGTTTTCCGCTGCGCGGCTTGGAGCGTCCTTTAGCAGAGGTCCCGTCGGACCGATGCAGCTGGATACTTGCCTGCTTAGCAAGGAGAAAGGTGACTAGACACTGATCCGGAAACCCGACCGTAGGCTAGGGAAGACCTACACATGATTGTAGATCGGGAAGTGAGCGAGCCCACAGCTCCGGTACCAGCTGGAAACTGGTAGTTGGCTTCTCTGACGAACCTAGCGGTGTTACCGCGAGCATATGCAAATATGCGGGAAGTGAGCGTGCCATTACAGCTCCGGTACTTATCTGGATAATAGGGAGTGTGTCTAGCCTCAATTAGTGCCAGCGCCATGGCGTTGGAGGTAAGACCTGCCCGTACAAAGGTCCCTGCGTCTCGGGACCTTAGTTTGGGGAACGAGGTGCAGGTATACTGACCCTACTTTTTATAACGAATGCTTTGGTAAGGTGGGGGCAGTATAAAACAAATACGTAGTGAAGAGAGAGGGCTGTGACCGAGGAGCTGAAGGTAAACGACCATAAACAACGACGTGTGTTCGCTGAATGGGCTCGGCAACGGTTGGAAACTCAATTTCCATGAAAAAATTATCTTCAGCGATGAGGCCCATTTCTGGATGAATGAGTACTTCAAAAAAACAAAATTGACAAATTTGGGACAATACCAATCCACACAAAAAGTAACTGGTGTCACCATCGGTCTATATTTCTTTGAGAACTACCTTGGCCGATGATTATCAACTTCTTTTGGCCTGGATTGAATTATATGTTTCAACAGGACGGCGCTACGCGCCACACAGCTCATGCCACACTGGACATTCTGCACGAGCGATTTGAGGGCATGGTCATCTCACGTCGAAGTGTATGAACTGGCCACCGATGACGTGCGATTTGAGCCCTTTAGACTTTTTCTTGTGGGGTTTCCTTAAGTCGCAGGTCTATGCGAATAAGCCACAAACCAAAGCGCTCTTTACAGCCTAACCCATGCCATCGATCCAATTGAACCTGATTTATACGCCAGAGTCATGGAACATTGAACATTTCGGATGCGACCCAGCGAAGCCGCGGCGGACATTTGCACGATCTTATCCTACTAATATTATAAACGTGAAAGTTTGTGAGTATGGATGTATGGATGTTTGTTACTCTTTCACGCCAAAACTACTGAACCGATTGCGATGAAACTTGGTATGTAGATAGCTGGAGACCTGGATTAACATATAGGCTACTTTTTATCCCGCTATTCCCACCGGATCGGGACTTACGCGGGTGAAACCGCGGGGTGCTGCTAGTATTAGAATAAAAATATTCGATATCTCACACGCATTTTGTTTTATTTAAATTTAAAGATAGGAAGCGCTTAATGAAATAAACTTTATTATTGTTCATACTACGTTACGATTCATTACCCATACTACTTTTTTCGACATCCCATATTGCTTCTGATTATTAAAAGATTGTATGTTATTCATGCAGTTTTTAAGTATATTTTTTATTTTTATCAATACAAATAAATAAAATTAAAGTCTCTCTTTGTAATGTCAGAATAATAGTTTTACGTCTTATAAATCGATGAATGCCGGCTACACGCACGAAAAAACATGACTCATTGTCACGTTCCGCCTCAGCAGAGCGTGCAAGCGAGAGCGCGGAACAAGCGATAGAGAAGCACGATTGGCCTAAGCGTTCGGCTTGTGACGCATCTATGTTATCACGTAAAATTATCGTCCATAAACCGAGTTTACAGACAACCAATTTTTTTGAAGCTTGTACAGTTATTTACATGATACCTAAGCCTAAAAATCAGTTTTTAAAATGTTTGTCCGTCTGTCTGTTCCGGCTAATCTCCGGAACGGGAGGACCAATTTCGACGGGACTTTCGTTGACATTTTTTCGTTTTGAGGAACGGAACCCTAAAAACTGTTCATGTATGACATTATACATAAAAAAAAAACAGTTTTTTTATTTACGATCATTTGTGAACAAATTTTTGTTTTTTTCTATTATTTTAAAGTAATAAGGAATTATGCCCCTTGCATGGCTGTGAACTTTGATTATATGCTGTGAGTTCATAAGTTTACTCTTAGACATTTTGCTTTCATTACATTCATTACGACAATGTTTTGCCACATTTTTATAATTTCATGGCATCATAATACCTCTAGCATACCAAAACCTGTTAAGTTATATGGTATATATAAATGAATTTTTAATAAGTGCAAAATTTATTAAAAATAAATTTGATTACATTCATCAAAATAATTTTTTTGGATATGATTTTTTACAATACCATCATTTCTGTATGTTTTATGAATGAACAATAGTTGAATAAGTCTAAGCAGTTGTATTCCTAACTTTAGGAGGAAATACATGTGCCTGGAGTTCTAAAGGTAGAATTATTTAGGTTTTCATTCAATAATATTTTGCAAATTAAAAAAACATTTGAAAAAGTTGGGACTCCAAAAGAAAACTGTTGTGCCCTATTTCACTTAGCTATTTCATTATTATTTGGAGGATGGTGGTATATACGACCTTCAGATTACATAAAATCATAATATTTGAGCAATTTTTCTGTTCAAAAAACATCAGTTTTTTTGGAAAATCTTACTCAACATAATTTCAGACACAGTAAGTATACTGTAAATATGTTATTAAACATTTCAATTCAAATACATAAAAACTGTTAAGATAAAAGCACTAATGCTAGATATCGAACTAAAAGATGACACTTTCGAAAAAACCTTTTCAAATAAATAAAAAACCATTAATTTTACATTACTATTGATTTGAAAGACACTTAACAATATCTATATGTGGTCAAAAATTTCATACACTTTCATAAACAAATTTTAAAATTTCGTCATATCACAGTAAACACTATGAGCAGTTCAACATGTGTGTGATGATTCTTATGCTTTAACTTAAGGAGACTGACTTTTAGCAGGTATGATTTTGGTCGACATATTAATTAATATAGCTACTGTTTATTTTGATATTATAAATGTATGAATTTAGTGACATACTAGGACAATTATTGTCTTCTTATTTAGACTAGATTTTGTAACAATTTCAAGTGGTGTCTACCATTACTACCAAAAATTCATCAAAACCTAAAAGATGACATGTCTGTCTTCTATTGAGGTTACATAAAATTTTATTTGTCAGCTCATTTTTATGCAAAAATAGTCTGTGTTCTGTAAATAAAAAGATTATGTCTAAGTTTCGTTTGTTTTACATTAGCCTATCCAAAAGAAGACAGTGTCAACTATTAGGGTATCCTAGGTGTCAACCATTAGTTCAATTGATTTCAGATTTAATTTTGAGCATGATGCCGCAAGCGCAGGGACAAATGTTTCGATATTAAAACATATTGATCACAGATTGAAACTAAATGTACCAGTTGAACCTGATAATAACAACACAACTGAAATAATACCTTCAGTTATAATGAAAGCTTATATTAATGATACATTGGATTGTCTGGCAGAAAACCTTGAAACATCTATTAAACTAACCGAAAATAATACCATCAGTACAAATCCCTTGATAATGCCATAGTACATCAAAATTTCCAGACAGTTCAGTGTCACAATATGAGTGTGACTATACTAAGTCCTCTTTAAAACCTAAAGAAAATTCTAATAAAATCTTTTTAACAAAAAATTAAACCGACAAAAAGAACTAAAAAGCAAAAAATAAATAAACCTTAAGTCTTAAGTATTGAGCTTATTTACATAAACTATCAAATTTTATATAAACTTATTTTGAGTCGGCGCCTATATATATATATATATATATATATATATATATATATATATACGGTCGAATTAAGAACTTTTCGTCGGTTAAAAAAGGAAGAAAGGGAAAATATCCTCTGTTGTGCTTTCAGCGTAACGGCTACAATATTATGAAGGCAAGAAGGAGAAGAAAAATAATTAAATAAAGAAAGAGAAAAAGGAGATTAAAAGAAAGAAGGACAGAAGAATGAAGAAGCACGAAATTTTAAGGATGCTCAGAAATTAGCAAAGAAAAGCTAAAACTAATAAGACTGATAATGATAGTGACACAAGTACTGAAGAAGGATGGCTAGAATAGGAGATAGCTTAGATGATCTATTTGACGAGCGTGAGAAGGATAATGAAGAAAATTACGATGAAAAAAATAAAATCAAGCAAGGTGACTTAGTAATTATTAACTTTGCTGGTAAAAAGAAATATTACAAGTTTGGTTGCATCCAACATGTTTTACGAAAAGATATTGAAGTTATGGCAATGGGATGCTGTGGTCAAACAAGTGTTTTTGACCATGAGCAGGGACTTGATTATCTATAATAAGTTTAGGTATCAATTAGTGATGTGCAGGATCGTTAAAAAATCTTTTTAACAAAAAATTATTACTGATTAACTATCAAAATTTTATATTTACCTACGTAAGTAATTAATCATTTTATTATTTGGCGCCGACTCAAAATAAGTTTATATAAAATTTGATAGTTTGTGTAAATAAGCTCAATACTTAAGACTTAAGGTTTATTTATATTTTGCTTTTTAGTTATTTTCGTCGGTTTCATTTTTTGATAAAAAGATTTCTATTTCGTGTTTTTTTTTATCATCAGCTCAGCTACATGATGTGATGATTTCTAAACGCAAATACCTGATAAAGTAATGAAAAGTAAACAGAAATACTATTCGTTCCTACAATTTTCGAGGGTTTCTCTCAACGCATGACCTTGAGACGATAGTTGTTGTTGAGGACTGTAACACGACATCTTTCAACTTGCAATGGGCGTGTTTTTTACTAATTATTTTAATAGACATACCACAAAGATTTAGGGGTTGATCTCGTTATAATGTATATGGTGGGAGAGCCATGCTTCGGCACGTATGGACCGGCTCGACTGGACTGATACCACGGCCTCATAGAAAACCGGTAGTAAAGCAATGCCGAGTGAGTGAGGTTACTAGAGGCCCTAACCCTTCTCTCTCTCCCCTCCTCGCCCCCTTCCCCTACTCCCACCTTAAAGGCGACAACGCATTTGTGACTCTTGCGTTGCAGGTGCTCATGGGTAGTGGTAGTCATTTACCATCAGGTGCCCCTCTGCTCGTTTGTCCCTTATATCATAAAAAATATATATTTATATAAAGATAGTGAAATAGTACCTTATAACTAACAATAATATTAGTCACTTACTACATCAGATATTTAATTTAGGCAACATAAATTTACAATTTCATAAGCATAATAAAATATAATAACATAAAAGATTGTTCAAGATCCGCCAAACAGTAACGGACACGGATATTTGGCACATCACTACTATTAAGAGCCATTTCACGTTTTCACGCCATTTTTTAAGATTTCGGTCGCTTAATTTATGATCTTAGGTAATACTTTGAAATTCTAAAATACATGTAAGCTATAGAATACTCTTTGATCTTGTTCCTTAATGTATCACATTTAAGAAAACCAACTTCGTTGCTCTGTGGTGATCAATCTCCCACAACTCGTTTAGTGAGAAATCATCGCAGAGACAATTTCCGATTCCAAAATCTATCAATAATATTTATAAATTTGGGTGAAAAAATACGGCAAGCATAGGACATATCTTTTAATCTTTAGATAATGTACTATTTTCTCAATTATTGATTACATTAATTAGCAAAAAAATAAAGACTTAGTCCAATTTATACGGCTTATATCGCAAATTTATCGCGATTTTTTGGTTACAATAAAGCGTAATTTCAAAAAAATATACATATTTAAGTAAACTATGTTCTTTGAAGAATCTAATTCTAAAGTTTTTTTGACAATTGCTTATTTGAATTAGAAATAAGATCATTTTTAAAACTACTCTAAATTGCAATAAATTACGATGCGCAAGTGGATACCAATCAGTACGGCGTTATCGCCCGTCGAAGTAGGACCTGTGTCACTTTTCCCGCTTCCCGATTTTCGAGCGCTTGTATTGTAAACGCATTATTATACTACGACAACAAAGTTTTGATTCTCAGTATAATTTTTTATCAGGTAAGGTAACAAAACTCTTAAGTTTTGTTTATTTTGAAGTAAAGTATTATTTGAGTATATTGTAGAATAAAGATGCTATTTTTTTATCAGTTTAAGAAATGGGGCGCAAAAGTTCTGTATACCATTGTGTCAAAAAAAGAAAACGTAATAATTCTGCTGTCATAGAGAAAGCAACAGAAGCAAGGTAGATCTTTTTTATTTTTTCAAATCATTATTCATTCAAGTTATTTGTAGGCATTGACCTTAATAGCTATGTTTTATTTTAGAATGAGAAATCGCGCAAATCGAGTAGGGGAGGGTAGTATCATTAAAAGGAAGGAAGGACGCTGTGCCGGGTACAAGTGAAAATTTAGACCCGGTAACAGAAATTGATTCTTTTAGAAACAATTCTAGGTTTAAACCATACCTCTAATTAGCAGTAAATAATATAATTTATTAAATTTTATAGGAGAAAAAACCCGTTGCATTAAACCCCGGACTGGTCGAATCAGTGGAATTTTTGGAATCAATCGTAAATATTTCAGTAGTACATTTTTTTCTTTACTTTTCATTTGGGCATTCTACCGAATTGACATAGTCAGCCATCACTATTTCTATTTAATTAGATAAATATGCGTTAAAGGGACTTTAACAAACTTTTATTATCTTAGTTTATACAAACAGTATGATTTCTTAAAATTTGTAGGTGAAAGATGCTGTTGTATTTGACCACGACCTTGAGGAATCAGTGGAACTTTCAGACTCAATCGTAAATATTTTTTGTATATACTATGTTTATTTTGTTTTGAATTTGAACCACGTAGATGCAGATTGTCACTTTTATTTTAGAATTACATAGGATGGCAGGCGAATAATAGATTTTCAATACTTTTGGAGTCAAATAATGTATATAAGGAAACATAACGAGAAGTTCGGCTGCCATAGCCATTGATAATGATCACCCCCCCCCCATCCCTACCTTTCATACCAGCCAGAGTCTTTGCAGCCCTTAGTAACTCATTCAAGAAGACATTTACGCTGTGTTAATTGTGGTTTAAATGGCGCCAAAATACGGAGACATTTTGTTGGAAATAGCAGAAGTTCGAAATCTTATAAAACAATGAGTTCGACCACAGCAGGTAAATAGTTGATCACGTCACCATACCTGGCAGATCTAATCAAAATTTGATAATGTAATTTATAATGTGATTGATAATGTGTTACAGAAAATTAATGTTTAAAACTATATTTGTAAAAATAAAAACCATTTTATCTAAAAAATCCGGACTTTTTTTTAAACCAATTTCTTAACCATTTAATTCTGTAACTTGTAAATTTCATATGCTTTTATATATGTGCACTCAGGGCCGAAGTGTCTATAGTAGGTGCGCATTCCTCTTTGCCAATATAAAATAGTTAAAATATTTAACTGTTAAAGGAGATATTTGTTTTCAAAAGTATCACTTCTTCTCTTGTTACTTGTAATTTTTTTTTTAAAGAATACCAGTAACGTGGGTCACACATTACTAGTATTCTGGTTAACCCCTCCAGCTAAGCTAAGTGCTTGTGTTAGGAGTGGGTTCACGCCGGTAGTGCACTGGGTGGGGTTCGAGTCGACAACCACTTGATTTACCGATCGACGCCTTAGCCATTACGCTAACGCCGCTTTAAAAATTATACATTTACACAATATTATATACAATTATACATAATCATGTCATTATACAATCATTCTTCAAATATAAAAATATCTAATCATTTTCTCACTTCAAAAATGTTTTCGGGGTACCAAGATTTATAATTTTTGAAGTGAAAACTTCTGTAGGCACGTTGTGCACTTTTACTATAGCAAAAAAGCACTGAACTCTTGACCGTCACGCTAATAATACATATATAGATCCACTAGAGGGCGCTAATCTAAACATTGAGTTCTGTCAGCTCCTTATTAATTAATCTTTAAAAATATAATTATCTTAATAAAGTACTTATTGTGTACGTGATTTATATGGTAAAATAAAAAAAAAACATATTTGTAATTAAGGTGAAAATTTATAACGCCTATAGAGCTCAATAGCGAAAACCTTTATTAAAAATTTCGTTGACTCGATATGTCGTTTTAAGGCTCTTTTTATTATACGTTTTATCTACACAAATATTTGTGATTTATTATTAGTCTAAAAACCTTCATTCTACTGCATAATGAAATATTTCTTTAATAAATCTCTAATTAGTGCATTACTATTATAACAGCTCAAGATTCTTTAGTCTGCCTCGTCACTCGCGCTACACTGCTTGCAGTGTGTTCGTGTTAGTAACTACGCACACATACAAAATGCTGCCGTCATTTACCTAAACTCGAGCGTTCAAATTTTGTGAAATGGCTCTTAATAAGTTAATTTGATAGTATTTTGTTGATTAAATATTTTATAAAGTGATTTTAAACTTATGTCTACTATTAGTTCATATGACAATGGGTACGTACAATCATATTATTTAAAGTGAAAATATGTTAGTGATCAAGATTTTATGTGAAAAAGTTATATAATTGAGTTTGAAGATAAGCTTTTGGTAGAATATAATCATTTTACAACAATTATTATTTACTTATTCATATTTTAGTACTTGTTTAACTACCTCCTGATTTAATTTTGATGGTGTTAAAATTATCACAATTCAAACTTAAGTCTAGTAAGAACCATGTAAATATAGACAATTTAGTCATTCATTTCATCTTTATTAGTGTAGTCATGTGTTGGCAATTGCCAATAAAACATTATATATTGTTTCATGATAGATTGTCAACAACTAAATAAAACATCTAAAATTACAGGAATATAGTTCTAATTAAATATTGAGTAGTGTATGTAAAGTTCAAAATATTTTTATTAATTACTTAAAAGCCTAAAATAGTTTTTTAATCTAGAATCATTAAAACAACTGATATCAATAGGTTTTATCTCATGTTATATTTTTATACTTTTTTTTTTTTACTCCAGTGCAGTGATGTGGACACATCAGCAAGTTTGCTGCTCGTCCATAATTCAATAATGATAATAATATTTATTATTAGCTACGGTCTGCAGTTTCACCTGCGTAAATCCCATTCCCCCGTGGGAATATCGGGATTAAAAGTGCTGTGTCCAGTTCTCCACCTATCTACATAATAAGTTTCATCGCAATTGGTTCAGTAGTTTTTGTCACCTCACAAACTTTCACATTTATAATATTAGTAGGATTGAAAACATTTGTAATGCAAATAGAGAAGTGTGCATAGAGTGTGTGCATTTATACTCATTAGCTATTAAATAGGTATGATAAATTTTTTCCTTTATACTTTTAGATAAAAATCTAATAGGAATGTTTCAGCTTTAAGGTGTATGCAAAAATGAACACTTTAATAATTAATGTGTATATATGTTACTGTAAAAGCCCGAATATTGATAAATCCTAGGTTTTACCGGTAAATCCCAAGATTTACCAAGTGTTATTGGTAAAAGTCCGAATTTTATAAAGAAGAGATAACTTTTTGGGCTTTTACCATGAAAGTTTGGTAAATCCTAGGTTTTACCAATGACGGTTGGTAAATGTTGTTTATTTAAAAAAACAATGGATTAATCAACTTAATTATTTATTTGAATCACATTCACACACATAAGTCAAAACCTATGATTTACCAATATGCGGGCTTTTACAGTAACATATACAATTTTTGTATAAGTACTTAATTTTTTTTAAATTAGTCTTTTACTTTCTACAAATCTTGTGGGAAAATCCCTATTTCTTCAGGCACATCATTAATGATACATATAGTATAGATTTTAAATATTATTATTATTATTAGATTTTAGATAACAAGCAGTTTTAATTTAGTTTTTAGTGCATTAGAGTATTTGGAGGATATAGATAATTTTGTATTACACCAGAATTGCCCAACATTATGAAACCATAATTTAGAACTAGAAACAACAAATAACACAAAACCTCACACTGCTTAATTAAGAGTATTTGACGTGAAGCAGACAAGAAAAAAAGTGAGGTTCTGAAATTCGTGAGTATTAGGATTATTTATACTTCTATGTGTAAATTTTTTTTTAAAGTATATGTTCCTTCCGAGTATTATTAGTATTAGTCTAAACAAAAACAAATTTACTACCTAAAAATGCAATAATTTAGTCCACTTAAGTTGTGGACATTGCTGCTTACCTGAGTAAGCTATAAACAATCAGGTGAGGAGAGATGGTTTTTAACTAACACAAAAAAGTGAGGTTCTAGAATTGGTTCATATTAGGCTAGTCTAGTAATATTATTAAAAAGAACCATTATTGATTCTTCTAAGCAAAGAAAATTTTACCCCTAAGAAAGGTAGTGTGGAACATCTGTGGAATTTTAGATCTCTGATTCTGTCATCTCTATAAGAATAGGAATCAGTCAATTTGTCAGTAAAGCATTAACATTCCTTTTCTGCAAATAGTTAATTCTTTTTTTATTGCCTAGTTATTTTAAAATAATAGTTATTAACATGTTTGTTCTTTCAATATCTTTGGAGGACTGATCCCAATGAATAAACTAACAGTCATAAAAATATATATGCATATGTATGTTCAATACTTGGGAATTGCAGACATTTATTGCAACAAAAGGCAATAAATTTTTGTTTCTTTTTATATTTACCAAAGTATACATACAGTCATGTATATTTTTATAAGACACTATATTAAGTGCTTCATTTTAGGAAAAAAGAGTATGAATTATTTTTTTTTCCAATATATGATATGGGTGCCGTTAACTGCCGTTGGTCGTGGCTGGTCATCATCTCCGGACTGCTATTACTTAAATATGTATATAGTAATTAGCGCGTCTATTTATATTTTAGAATAATATGTATGTTACATTGTCCTCACATTTCATTTACGCTTATAAGCAATGTAACCAGAAATTTGTAAAAAAACATTTTGAAAAAGAGTGTCCTTGGAGTTTCTTGCCTGTTCTTCTCCATAGGATCTACATATTGGAATAGGCAACTAGCTTCACGACTGACTTAGTCTGACTGGCGCTACAAAAGACGAGAAATGGTCGAGGTGGCAGTAAGCACTTCAACAATACTAATAGTCTCATTGACTCCTACTCCTGACAATTCAAAAATACCTATTATTGGTTTAATTGAAATAAATGGTTTTGATTTCATTTGTTTTTACACACTTTATTATTACTAACTTTTAAACTTTTGCATTCCATGATATATTTAATTATGTATTTATATGGGAATTAACAGGATCATGAAATAAGTATTACATACCTCTGAATTGCCTGACGTTTCGACCAGGTTGCACTGGCCGTGGTCACAGGCTGACTTGGCCTGATTCCGATATAAATAGATAATGAAGTACACTTTATATTAGCTTAACCTACAGGTCACAAATATATTAGGTATCTATGTAAGGAATCTTTAGGGGTTCAACATGGTCGGGGGATGAGATTGTGGTTGTTGAACATGGACTAAACTATTTACCAACTTCAACACATCCAATTCAATCTTGGAAATTTGCACACATATCAAGGACTGATGACAACATAAGACATAAAAATAAAACAAGCTTTAAAAGTAAACCAAACTAAAAAGGAAGTGCTTGACATCTAATGTTACAAAGAGTTAATTTTAATTAACGATATGGGGCATTCTACGCCAAAACGGACAGTTTCAAAAAAATAAATAAAATCTAATGTTTTTATTTATTTTTGTTTTCTTTTAAATATTGTTTTATAATCCTACTAATATTATAAATGTGAAAGTTTGAGGGTACGACTTTCCATTAACATCCATCGATGTGAAAAACAAGGAGAGACCCCTTCAAGGAGAAGGGGATGAAACCCCATCGAGGGGAAGGGGGTTGAACCCCCTTCATCAGAAAAAAATAGGGGGACTGATTCAGAGGGATTTCTGTATCTATTTTGAGACTGCAACGTCTATGGCGCTGCGGGACGAGCAGCCTCTACGCCCTTGAGTAACAAATCGTAGGCATCGGATGAGCCGGAGCGGCTGAGGCTGGTGAGCGCCTAAGGCGCCCAAAAGTCCGGCTCCGGCTCTATAAAAACACTCTAGGGGTAGGACAGACTCGTACCAGGTGGAGTCGGGCTCAATCAATTCGGTTATTTGACCTAACTTGAACCTAACCTATTTCATTGGTTATCTAGTCAGTTTTACGTTTCGTTCCACAAGCCGGCAAGATGTTAAACACTACACATTTTAATAGCTCGTAATGAAATATAATATGCTGTAATTTAATGTATATAAACTGTTAAATATATGTGTGCATGAAAACTATTGCCCCCAGCATATGACTCGCACCCCGCACATATGCGGAGTTGGCACTTAACGTGATATACAGTTTTCACAGTATTTTCTACTTTTTAGTTTGAAAACATGGTTGATAAAACTATAATTTATTATCCCACTTATTACTTAAATAAAAAATATACACATATATTTACAAAAAAATGGCCAAGTGCAAGTCGGACCCCTTTAATTTTTAATTTATTTTTATTATTTGTTGTTATAGCGGCAACAGATATACACATTCTGTGAAAATTTCAAGTGTCTACCTATTACGGATCATGAGATACAGTCTGGTGACATACGGACAGACAGCTGAGTCTTGTGTCAATATAGAAACTGAGAGAACTGTTTGTTAACATAAGCCTCAAGCACTAATAGATAGAAAGGGAAGAATAGAGATTAGTCGAAAGTGGGATAGTGAAGGATAGTGTCTATCATGCAATGTCTAATGCCATTACAGCCCGAAGCATTGGAATGTGCAGGATAATCTTTTTGATGTTCTCAGATAAGTCCTCAGTAAGAACAGCTATATAGTTCCAGGTCTGAAACTCAAGTTGATGATCCAGCTGTGTTGTAGATGATAAATGTTGGTTGATTTCATTGAAACCAATTGTCTCCTGGTACTCAGGATGTTGTTGTTTACCAATACCTAAAGTACCACAAAACATCCTGATACTGAAAGGCAATGAAAAAAAGGCTCTACATTTTGAAAAATATGTCAGCATTTTGCATTACATATCAACGAGTTATACCAATTCCATGCAGCCTTAAAAGGCTCCATTTGTCTTCACAGTGATCCTTCTTGAACTAATGGAAAGTCTGAGCCCTCCATCTCATTGCCATTTGGACTTTGTCAGTCATACATAGATCCGGAGGCATGGTTCAATTTTACTTTTTTAATGGGAGCATGGACTTCATATAGTCTAACAATTGTCTCATTAATCCAGGAGCAGGAAGTTGGCCATGGGAACAGATATGGTTAGGAGTAAAAGTGAGCATTAAGTCAAGCCAGGTACCCTGGTGCTCAATGTTATGATGAGTGGCTGAAAGAGGGAGAACATGGAGCCTGGTTTGAAGGAGATTGCGTCTTCAAGGCCAGTTTAGTGACAGATCTTTATTGAAATCACACATAATTATGTGGTGTGTGTATTCTGACCATAAAGATTCCATAACTGTTTCCAGACTGGAGAAGTAGTTAACCACAGAGGGACAATAGACTACACCAAGAAAAAAATAGGCAGTCCTGGGACTGCCGACAGAAGTGAAAACTTAAACGAAAAGACGAACTTAAAACGTCACATTAGCAGGTTAGTGTTATTAATTAATAAGGAGCTGACAGAACTCAATGTTTAGATTAGCACCCTCTAGTGGATTTATATATGTAATATTAGCGTGATGGTCATGAGTTCAGTGCTTTTCCCCATAGCAAAAGTGCACAAACATGCCTAAAGAAGTTTTCACTTCAATAACATTAACTCCCTTGATACGAACCTCAAGGAAGAGATATTTCACAGTGGTAGAATGGCTACAAGAGGAATAGGCAAGAATTTTGTAGGATAAAAAACTATATAGGTAGATGGCCACCTGGCCTCCTCTTTTATCTAAATAGTCATTGCAAATGAGGTCAAAGCCGGTGAGAGGATATAAAGTGGAAAGTAGGAACATCATTATTGGTGAATTTCTCAGGCATATTGCTAGTGACAAAACAAGTACACTAAGCATTTATATGGCACACATTTAGTAGAGAATGAGAATAGAGTTGGATTGCAGTATGGGCTGACTATAAGTTACTTCAATTGAATAGATATTTACTATGAATGTATAACAGTAGAGAAATCTTAGTTGAAAACGCTTTGTACAGGCCAAAAAATTATAAAAAACTGTAATAAATTATGAAAACATTTAATTATGTGTCATGTGGGTATTCTGAATCAATGAGTGTGTTTAGATTTGAGAAAACACAACACTGGTCTTTATTTATTATCATAGTATTAGCAATAATTTGAAGTTAAAAAAGGCTATTTGCCTTTTTTATAACCAATAATAGTGTAATATTATGTGGGTAGATAATGTTTATATTCTGATTATCGTTAACAACAGTTACATACTGACGCCAAATAAGACGGTGAGCGACTGTTAAGATGCCAAAAAGAATAACCTAAGCAGCAGGTAAGTGATGTGATCAAGGCTATGCAAAGACCTTGAGAGAACTTCATACACAAGGAAAAGGGGGTAAAACTCTCCTCAATGACCAGCATTACTAGAAAGTTTAAGATTACTCAAAAGTTAAGTTTTAGCAATTATAGAATCAGTAACTACTTACATATTATGACGTCATTGCATTGACAGTCAAACACTACAGTAAACATAAAATTTCAAAAACCTATTTATTAATACTAATAGAACTTCGAAGTTTTATTTAACTCCAATTATGGACATATATATATTATTTTACTTACCGATGTTAGGGAATGACGATAAATCCTAAAGCAGTATCCAGGCCTAACCGCGACCTGTAGTTGACAGCGAAACTGCGAATCTTAAATAACATGGCGGCATCTTGTCGCAGCCGGTGTATGTACGATAACACTCGTTTGGGACGTTTTACACTTGATAATACGACTCACAGCTTCAAACACTTTTTAAGTTAAAAACACGTCTAGTACAGAAACAAAATATGTAAGTTTATATCACACACTAAAAGCAAAATGACGTAACATTCTCAACCTTCACGGTCGCACAGTAGGTATAAATGGTAGTAAAAGAAAATGTTGTTCTAAACGTTAATTACTGACATTGCCCACATAACACTGCTATCTAACAGGTCACTATTTACAAACGACGCATTCCGACGAAAGAGTTCCTGTTTATTTGGCAAAATAAAATCAAATGCGATAGATTATTATGCCTAGAACAAACGTGACACGCAGTCAAGCAAGCTCGCTGTTAGCTCTTTCTTTTTTTATGTCAGTGATACCCGTTAATATTAATTTAACATATTTTACCCTAGTCTAAACAAAAACTTGTTAAAAAAATTAAAGCAAACAATTTAAACAACTATTTTTGTTATTACTAAATTTGTTAAATAATAATACTTAAGAAAATGCGATCCTTATCAAATTACTAATGTGGCATTTATTTCAATAACGATAATTTTAACCTGTTGTTTTTAATTTTTTTTTTGTTAAATAATACTGGCGGTTAAATAATTTTCTAGTTAGGAAAAAACATTAAATATCGATTAAAGATATATTGAACTATATTAATACTAAAATATCGATAGACAAAGAAGTAATCTTTCTAATAATATCGATATATCTTTATCGCCGATATATTTTAATGGGATATTTGGATATTCGATATTTATGTATTGAATTCGTATCAATTGCTATATATTTTAACGCAATTCTGGTTACATGTTTTATATTACTAGATCTTCTTCGAGCCTTATTTATCTTAAAATTTTTGCTATAAACTTTTTATAGTATCGCATCAAGTCTAGACATTGCTTTCAACATCTGATTTTAAAATTACATATTGCTTGATACCTACGGACAAGACTGAAACCCGTAACATCTAATATATAAAATTCTCGTGTCGCGGTGTTTGTAATTAAACTCCTTTGAAACGGCTTGACCGATTCTCATGAAATTTTGTGTGCATATTGGGTATAAAAAAAAAGTCTGAGAATAGGCCAACATCTTTTTTTTATCCCCCTTAATGTTAAGGGTAGTCCACCCCTAATTTTTTTTTTAATTTTTAGAATAACTTTTTTAATTTTTTTTATGATACAGCATTAGAAAATACATACAACCCTGAAGTTTTTTAATAGCGATATTAGTTTTTTTAATAGCGATATTTTTCTTTCATTGGTACAATTTTTTTAAAGTGTTTAACCCACTGAAAATAGAAAGTGCGATTGTTATAATCGATTGCCGTCAAGTCAATGTCAAACTTTTTTTTTATGGAAATAACTAATTAAAATTTTTTTATGTTGTTAACTAGCAGACGGGTCACCTGATGGTAAGTGACTACCGCCGCCCATGGGCACCTGCAACTCGAGAATCACAAGTGCCTTGCCGGCCTTTAAAGTGGGAGTAGGAGAGGAGGGGAGATGGAGAGAAAGGGGGAAGATAGAGAGAGGGAACGGTTAGGGCCACCGGTAACCTCACTCGCTTGGCGAAGTACAACGAAGCATTGCTTCATTGCCGGTTTTCTGTGAGGCCATGATATCACTCCTTTCAAGCAGCCCCCTACCTGCCGAAGCATGGCTCTCCCACTGTTTAACTTTAAATATGTCAGTTAAGTTAATGAAGTACTTTGAATTAAGAAAATGAAAGGTTTGTGTTTTGATATTTTTATAGGCCGCCAATAGACCACAGCGCTCCATTCTTCTTTCAGTCATTGACCCCATCCCCACAATAAGTTAGTTATTTTTTATTTGACTACCAAAATATTTATTTGAAATAATTAATATGGCAAAACAACGTGTGCCGGGTCAGCTAGTATTATATATAATGTGATTAATATTGGTGATAGAAGATCGATATATTTAAAATCCTCGTATCCTGAGTATCTTCCAAATCAGGTTAATTATGAAATCATTGATTCCAAATACATAAAATATGAGACAATCAATGGGTGTTAAATTTAATCATGAATTTCAGAAAACGTATGCAATACCTATTACGTGATCGCGTTAATTCCCGTACGTTTACATAAATGTATATCATAAAACGTGAAAGTATTAAAGTTTTGTACGAAGGTTTATAAAAATGTAGGTTTCATAATGCGAGAAACAAAGGACTATTGGAATACTAACACCGTGAAATCGGTATATAACGCGTTGGTTAGAAGTAGATTAGAGACTGGTGCTATCATCTGGAATCCCCATGAAGTTAAATATAGCTTCATGGTGGAAAAGATGCAAAATAAATTTACCCGTTACCTACACTGGAAACAGTACATTGTATATCAATTTTATCCACTTATGTATCCAACCCTCTTTGTTATATAGATGGTTGGATACTATAAACTGGAAGTAAGATAAAAGTTAACCTTGGTTAAGTACGTGTTTTTAGTGTTCCGTGGTAAATTAAACAATCCGCAAATTTTACAAACCGTTAAGCTGCTCGTACCAAACACCAAACTGCGTCAGGCACCAACGACTAACGTGTTCAAGGTCCCTGCACCTCGCACCAACATTGGTGGAATTCGAGAGGGTAGCATTAGTTTATTTAACTCATTTGAAATAATCGTTTCATTGTAGTTTTATCTCTTTTATTCATTTAAAAAAATATATATTTTCACTTGTAATGACAATGTGTGTTGGAATATAAATAAATAAAAAAGTTAGTAAGTCAGAAAGCTCCGGTATAACCTCAAAATTATACCGAAACATGAGTTTTTATAGATCTGTATATTATCCTCAAAACCCAGAGTTTTTAATCAACTGTATGTTACCTCAATATGCACGGTATTATTATATGATTTGTGAGTCCTCCAGATATAATTTTATATGTATGTGATATATTTTATGTGAAACATTTTTTAAATAATATTTTTTTGGCTATTATATTATACGAAAAGATAAAATACGCTACGTTGTAATTTAATAATCAAGTTTGACAAAAATTACCATATTTATCCCTCGATAGTTATCGATAGTTTGATAATATCGATACGATAAATATGGTTGTACTTGTTCCTTAATGTCATTGTCATCCGCTTCAGCCAGTGTTGCCAATCGTACGATTTAAATCGTATTTATACAACCTTTTTGGAACTGGTACGATGTATACGATCATGTATTCGAAATCGTACGCGAAATATACGATCTTTCAAAGTTATTTAAACTTCATAACAAAATAAAAAAATCTTCCAGCAAATTCATTTAATTAGATTAGAATTTACCGGTTGACCTATTTTGGAGTGAGTTAACCTTTTTTTTGTGCTTGTGGAAACCCTCAGGGGTTTTCGGTGGGCCGGTGTGTCGGAATGGAACCCAATAAAACCACACGGTGTGCCGTACTGCCCCTTAAATAGGAGGGATCCGGGAACAGCTTTTATTAAGACATCCGTAGGAGTGAGTTCACCTTATGCCAAGATTATAACAAGCATTACAATGCGCTTTAGATACTTTGTGCATTCCCCATTGTAATGAAAACAAATATTCGTAATTAATTTATAGTAGAAACAGTGAATAGGACTTTGTTGGTGTTTTTTAAATTAAATTGAAGTATATGTAATACTTGTTATAAAAGGACTTTCAGGACCAGATCCTACAAAAAACAGTTAGTTAAATTTATAAATATATTCTTCTTAATTGAATTTATTTGGCAAATTAGTGTGCAGATTCTGGTAATCAAAGTTCAGAAAATCCTTGTTCATATCTAAATAAATACATAAATATATTAATTCCAAATATTTTGTGTCGTAACTCGTACCATATATGTTAAATATTGATTTATTGTTATAATTATATCACGTTTATGAATAATGAATTATTGTTTTATTGAAATTTCAATGCGTGCCTACTATTTTTTTATAGATTTTATAGCAAAATACGATTTTTCCTAGTCTATGGTACGATCTCCTAAAAAAAACAGTTAGTCGTAGGACTGCACGTGAGAAGTGAAAACATAACTTCACAATTTATTTGCATACACACACACACATACATCTGCATATATATATATTATTCAATCAATTAGTCTAAGTTAGTCCACTGCTGGACATAGGCCTCTCCCAATGTGCGCCATAGCACCCGGTCCTCCGCCTTCCGCATCCAGTCCCCCCCAGCTACCTTCCTCAGGTCGTCGATCCATCTTGCTCGAAAGCGTCCTACCTTCCGTTTACCAATCCGCGGTCTCCATATTAAGATCTGCTTGCTCCAACGGCCATCGGTCCTTCGGCATACGTGGCCAGCCCATTGCCACTTAAGCGTGCTTATTCTGCGAGCTATGTCATATATATATAATTAGGTTAAAAATAAAAAGTAGGTAATAATATATCTAAATGTATACATAGGGTACACTGGAAGTTCTGAGCTCCTGGCCGCTTATAAATGTTTGAATTTCGAATGTTATATTTTTTTAAATATAAGAAACTCGGCTCCGTCTTACGAATTTTCGATCAGGGTCACGTGTTCTGACGCGAGTTTAACATTGTTTACCCATCCCAAAAAGCGCACAACGCCGCAAAAGAAGTTTTCACTTTAATAAATTTCTCGATTCTCGATCTAATCGATTTCTCAAACGTTCATCATCAACTTGGTGTGATATTGATACAGGCGTTCCCCAAGGTGGCATTATGTCTCCTCTATTATTTTCGATGTTCATTAATCTCATTACTCTTGATCTTCAGTGTGCGTATCATTTGTATGCAGATGACCTTCAAATCTATTCACAGGCAACTCTGGATAATTTGGCAGAAGCAATTCACAATGTTAACAGAGATTTGGAGGCCATTAAGAACTGGTCTGATCGTTTTTTGGGTCTGTTAACCCCTCAAAATGCCAGGCCATAGTGATAGGGAGCAACCGCATGAGAAGTAGAATGGATACCTCTGTACTGCCGGCTGTTATCTACAACGGATCTGTGTTACCAATAAATCTGTCGGTCAAAGACCTTGGTTTACAAATTGACGATAGCCTCACCTGGCAACCACAAATTGCGTCCGTCAGTCATAAAGTTACTGGGACCTTGCGATCACTTTATCGACTCAAAAATTTTCTCCCAGCCAGCACAAAGTTAATGCTCGTACAGACATTGGTCTTCCCGATCATTGATTATGGTAATGTATGCTATCTCGACCTGAATGAAGATCTGCTCAACAAACTTGACCGACTTCTCAGTAATTGCATTCGATTCGTTTTCAAGGGTTTTTTCTTCTCTTATTCACTCTTCATTTGCTGTCCAATCTATCTTGCTTTGGAATGCTCCTCCCTCCCTCCTGAAATTAGGATGTCCACTAGCCGTCATACTTTTAAAACTATAGTCCGCGAGGTTTATAGAAAACAAATATCTTCATAATAACATGTCAGGTATATTTTTAGTTATTTATTATATTATCGTATTTATTTGCGTGTGTCTATGCACGGCATATGACATGTATGTATTTGTGTGTGTATGTATGTATGTATATATATATATATATTATATGTATATATGTACTAATTTGTCACTTCCCTCTCTATATATATATATATTTTTTTTTATTTTTTTAAAAGACAACTCCCCATTAGGAATTACTCCTGTGTCGCGGGGACTTTACAAACATACAAACAACGGACACAAAGAACACCCAGACTCAGGTGGGAATCGAACCCACGACCTCTGTCTCAGCAGTCAGGGTCACTAACCACTAGACCAACAGGCCAATCATATATATATATATATATATATATATATGCACCTGCCACGTCCTTCTCTGCACCACCCAAAGGTTGACTGGTAGATAATGCCACTTGGCATTAAGTCCGCCCCATACAATTTAAAATGCAGGAAGTATTAAATTAATGAATAAATAAAATAAAGTTGGCAACGCAATAAAAGAACATAGACGCTGTGGAAGCGCAAATTCAGCTTACTTTACCCGGGTAAAGTAAGCTGAATTTGAAATAGTAAGCTGATTGTACATTGTACATCAGTACTATATGAGAAACGGAAAGCGCTAGGCGCTGTCTAAACGTGACTACGTAATCATTAGTTTCTCATCTAAAAATAGAGGAAAAGGAACGAGGTTCTCAATTCGATCGTATCTGTATTTATTTTATGTATTTTTAGCCCTCACTCTGTTATTTATGAACCGATTTTGACGATTCTTTTTTTGTTAGATAGAATATACCTCCAGGGTGTTCCCATGTTTAGGAAGTCAGCATCTGATGATGGGATCCTGATAAAATTGAGAGAAACCCTTGAAAATTGTATGAACGAATAATGTTTCTGTTTATTTTTCATAACTTAATCAGGTATTTAGGTAGGAATCATCACACCGTGAAACTATACTGATGATGGAAACCGTATATTTCCTAAACAATCAGAAGTTAGATATAAATATAATTTTGAGTCGGCTCCAAATAACTTGACTGACCTGTTGGTCTAGTGGTTAGCAGTGGCGTAGCTACCTAGGGTGGCACCCGGCGCGAAAGTTGGTGGTGTCACCCCATCAAAATCAAAATCAAAACCAAAACCATTTATTTCATTTAAACCAATAATAGGTATTTTTGAATTGTCAGGAGTAGGAGTCAGTCACACTAAGTCAGTCGTGAAGCTAGTTGCCTGTTCCAATGCGTAGATCCTATGGAGAAGAACAGGCAAGAAACTCCAAGGACACTCTTTTTGAAAATGTTGTTTTACAAATTTCTGGTTACATTGCTTATAAGCGTAAATGAAATGTGAGGACAATGTAACGTACCTATTATTCTAAAATATTGTTATGAATAACCCGCCATCTATTGGCGACTGTGGGAAGGTGTAGAGAGCTACAAAATAAAGATACACGCCATCTGTTGAGACAACACGGATCTAAGTAGTTATCCATTAATGGAAGTAGTTCTAGTATGTATTAGACTGTTCTATTGTTTTGTAGAATTAACCAGAGGTGTGGCAATGTTTCTAGAAATACCGTTTTGCTATATAAAGCGTGGCATTGCGGAGTAGTGAGTCAGTTATCAAGTGAGTGTCAAGTGAGTTAGTTACCAAGTGAGTGTCAAGTGAGTTAGTTTTCAAGTGAGTGTCAAGTGAGTTTAGTTTCAAGTGAATTAACAGCGATTAAAGTGTAAGTGAATTAAGAAGTTTAGTGTAATAGTGATAATAAATTATTGTAATTGTGTTGTTGCTAGTTTCCCTGTGTATTTTGTGATCTATTAAAATAAATTGTGTCTATTTCGGTAACAATCTAGTATAACTCTCTAATCCCGAACCTCAGCTCGTAACAATATAAATAGACGCGCTAATTACTACTATACATATTTAAGTAATAGCAGTCCAGAGATGACCAGCCCCGACCAACCTGTTCACGAGCATGACGCACACGCCACCGAATGACCCGACATACACGCCACCATCGGCAGGACTTTTAGGCGAGCGTGACATACTCAGAACTGCCAAGCAACATAGGAAGAAAGTAAAATGCAATAAATTTTATATGATAAAGGACATGGATCATTTATCTTATATATAAAATTCTCGTGTCACAATGTTAGTTACCGTACTCCTCCGAAACGGCTTGACCCATTCTCTTGAAATTTTGTGTGCATATTGGGTAGGTCTGAGAATCGGCTCTTATTTATTTTTCATCCCCCTAAATGTTAAGGGTAGACCACCCCTCATTTTTTTTTTAATTATTAGATAAATTATTTATTTTAAATTTTTTTATGATACAGCATTAGAAAATACATACAAACCTGAATTTTCAACTCTCTACGATCAACCCCTGTTTTTAAATAGCGAGATTAGTATTTTTACTTTCATTGGTATAATTTTTTCAAAGTATTGAACCCATTGAAAATAGAAAGTGCGATTGTTATAATCGATTTTTTTTTATGGAATAGAGGGTAAACGAGCAGACGGGTCACCTGATGGTAAGTGACTACCGCCGCCCATGGGCACCAGCAACTCGAGAGTCACAAGTGCCTTGCCCGCCTTTAAGGTGGGAGTAGGAGAGGAGGGGAGATGGAGAGATGGGGGGGAAGATCTAGAGAGGGAAGGGTTAGGGCCACTGATAACCTCACTCGCTCGGCGAAATACAACGTAAGCATTGCTTTATCGATATGCCGATCGAGCCGGCCCATACGTGCCCAAGCATTGCTCTCCCACTGTTAAACTTTAAATATGTCAGTTTAGTTAATGAAGTACTTTGAATTAAGAAAATGAATGGTTGGTATTTTGTTATTTTTATAGTCATAGACCCCATCCCACAATAAGTTAGTTATTTTTTGACTAACAAAATATTCATTAGAAATAATTAATATGGCAAAACAACGTGTGCCGGGTCAGCTAGTTATTTATAATATTGAAGAAATAACAAAACACAATAATAACTAAGACAGAAAATGAATTGTTATACAATTAAAATTTCTTCTTTCTAGCTTTGACAGCTGCAAACTCAGCAATAACTTCATCGAAATTTATATTTTGTATTACCTCGTGTTCGATGGCTAATATACCAAAATTGCTAAGCCGCGATTGGGTCATTGTTGCCCGCAAATAGTTTTTTATTAATTTTAATTTACTGAAACTCCTCTCACATGAATCTACGGACACGTAAACCGTCATGAACAATTTCAGTGCAATCATAAGATTTGGAAGAGATTCTGTAAAATCCTATTCTACAATAAACTTTAAAAAATCTAGAGACACACAATCAGTAACCGTAACATTAGCGGCTTTTAAGTGTCTTCGCAGTCTTGGTATCTCCAAAAGTAATTCGGTTTCTGAGACCTCATCATAAAAATCTGTAAATTTAGATGGATTTCAGTTCTTCAGTATTCGCCAAAAGCAAAGCATTAGTTTGTACGATCTCGAACAATGAAGCTACATCTTGAAGAGACTTCGATCTTGTTTGGAGTTCAACTCTGAATCGGTCAAGACATTCCGACATATCTTTTTGAAGTGTTATTATACATAGAGCTGAGCTAGTGCTAGTGGAGGAATCCCCGAAAAACAAATTTTTGTGCTAGCGATTTTTTTTTTGTTTGTACGGGTGGGTGTCACCCCAAAAAAGGTGACGCCCGGTGCGGCCCGCCCCCGCCGCCCCCCCTTTGCTACTGTACTATAACGCACGTGGCAGCTGCCAGCGAGTATTTTAATTTAAAAAAAAACTAAGATCGAACAAAAAATTTTTTATCGCACAATGACGAACAGTTGAAATAGCAAAAGAAGATGTAAAAAAAACGACTACTCCCCGCCAACTTAAGGGTAATTTACATTACACAATTAACAAAAAAAAAATTGTTCGAACAATGAAGAACAGTTAACGAACAGTTTAAACAGGAAAATCAAAATTAAAAAAAACGACTTTTCCCCGCCTACTTGAGGGTAATTTTTTATTTCATTAAAAAAAAAACTAAGATCGAACAAAAAAAAATTTGATCGAACAATGACGAACAGAAAACAATAAACACTTTGTTGAATTTTATAAGATCTATGAAAGCAATCTTTTGCTTTATTGTTGAGAGTTTTATTGTAAACAAAATGGATCGAATGGTTAAAGCAAGTGGTTAAGTACATTTTTTTTATTCTATAAGGAGATTTTCAATAAAAATGTCTCAAAAATATGTTTAATATATTTTTATATATTCCTTAAGTACAATTATTTAATTGTATATAATGTAATTGGATGAATAGTTTGACGGTGGCCACATTTTAGCTTTTAACATAGGTACATGCATTGCAGATGTATGCTACAGAAGATCACGCACACAAGTCACCCAACGTGTTACCAATGCTTCACTTATTGATACGTGCGCGCCGTCTATATTGAAGTGAAACGTCTATAGAATCGTTGTGATTTGAAATTCGATGAAACGGAAGCATCACGACAAAGTTAATACGATAGTGTTCCTATAATCTTTGTCTTTGCGCCTGCGTACTACCAATCTTTGTCTTTGCGCCTGCGTACTACCAAGCCTTCCGAAAATATGTCAATGTCAACGTGGTGTAATTTTTGTGCATTTGCGGATTTAAATATATTTTAGTTGCTTTTTCTCTATATTTCACTTATACTTAATTGATTCTTTACAAATTTACATTTAAATCTAACCTTTACCTATATTGAAAACGAAGTATTGTTTGTTTTGAAAGTTGTGTACAGTTGTAACTGGACTTCAGGTTTGCTTACTGTTTATTAATAAGGCCATTTTTTGTATATCTTGATCTATTGTCTGTAGGTATCTGTACCTATTGAATAAAATAAAATATATATCTATCCAGCGCGAATCTTTCATCCAGAACAAAAACCTACTGTTTTCGAGGGAGAGAAAAAAATTACTTTAACGCGTAGCAAAGCTGTGGGCAAAATCTAGTTTGCAATAAAAATGACTTGAAAGTTTTAATCATCCTTCTTAAAGGTGTTCAAATGATCCGCTCCGTTATCATAAGTATATGCTTAAAATATTTGACAATTTATCATACTTTTAATTAAGTCTCCAACCCAACCTCGCATCTAGGAGCAAAAAAACAAGAACTTTCACGTAAAGTTGCGTAGCCTTGCGTAGACTCCTTTAATCAGGTTCTGTCGCAAAATCCGTTTTTAACTGTCCTACCTGTAAACTACCAAAGCATTTCATATAAACATGTGCGAGACCTTAATCCATCTCAGTGGTAAAATCCGTTCTGTTCTTAGCTGACCTCTCCATAATAATTTCATAAACTAACTCTTTGCCAAATTTCACCCTCTTAAGTCTAGTACTGTCCGATATTTCGTGATACTCAATAACTGTGAGTGAGTATCTTTTCGCTGGTACCTTATATGTAAATAGATATATCGGTATTACGTACCTATTTATTTAAAAATTTCTATCTCCTTGTTTATGTTTGTAAAGGATTATGTATATAATATCGCTTTTCCTATTCTTAAGTTTGAAAATCCTCGCACCCCAAGCAGCCTATAAAGAATACCTACTGACCAAGAAATCCTCAACTCTTTATTTGGAGTCAACTTCACGCTTTTGTCCGTAGGTATGTTATTCTGAGACTAAAGTTTTACTTAACCTTTTTACTTCAAAATCGGAATTTACCTGGCCACCTATAAAGTTATTTGATCTGAAAAAGAAACGTTTGTCTTGACCTCTTTGTGTCATTTTCACGTTTGTGACATTTACGTAGCACAATATATAGTTATCTGTGGTCATTTTGAGAGACTTTTACTGGGTTATAATTTTCTTAATTGTATTTTGTAAAATTTGGGTTTTTACAATTAGAGACACAAAAAAATATTCCAACCTATAAATAAATACAATGTCATTACCCTGGCATATACCTTTGGAGGGAATACCATCAAAAAAAGGTAAGGCGTCAGTACTTGCACCAAGCCAGTTCGAACACTACTGCGATATCAATATTCATGAAAATCCATCCGAAGAACTCCAGACAGGAATAATGTGCGAAATTGGAGTAGCTAATCGAGAGCCCGGAACTATCCAAAAATTGATTGCAGCTGGCATGACAGTGGCTAGACTTAACATAAGAGACCTAGAGCCTGATGCTTGTGCCCAACTGATTCAAAGTGTTAGGCAAGCTGTGTATAATTATAGTGCTGAATTGGAATACGTATATCCCTTGGCTGTAATTGTAGATGTTAGAGGTCCAGACATCGTAACTGGCGAGCTAAAAGGTGGTCCAAATTCAACTATAGATCTTATACAATATGACACCATTCGTCTAACTACGGACGCCAGTTGGCGTGAGTGCGGAACGGCTGATTGTCTTTATATTGGTTACGATCACTTAATGGATCTCCAAACGTCGGATATAATATTTATTGATAGTTTAACTCCAGGAAAAATTAAACTTGTAGTAGCTGAGGTCGGAGAGGATTCGGTAGAATGTTCGATTGCTATTGGCGGGACCATTGGTCCCAAAATGACTGTTCGGATTTCTGAAGTGCCTCGTGAAGTTCCATCTAAAGAAAAGGGAGATAGTTATGATGACTCTTTGAATTGTACCGAGCCTTCGGTTCCCCCTTTTGAACATATGGAACAACAAATAGCTTGGGCAATCGCTTATGACGTAGACGGCTTACTTGTACCAAATACTCAAAATGCTCACGACATTCGTGCAGTCAGAGAGATATTATCTGAAAGAGGAAAACACATTATAGTTATCGCCAGTATCGATTCTGCACTAGGATTCGATAATATCGATGATATTCTGACTGAGGCAGACGGTATATACGTTGATCGGTGTATTTTAAGCACTGACTTGCCTGTTGAAAAGATATTTATGGTTCTTAAAGTTTTAGTATCAAAATGTTCTAAAGCTGGTAAACCGTATATTTGTAAAGTAGTTATTAATGAGCAAATTCCTACACTTTGTGTGACAGATATTGCAAACATCGTTCTCGATGGTGTAGATGTGATATCTCTTGAATTACACTACAATTCACCCTTACAGAAATTTTCCCCACTTTATGACTCTCTAAAAATGGCTGAGCATTGCATTGCTGCAGCCGGTGTTATTTGCAGACATGCAGAGCGGATACGGTGGCAACCATTTATTTATGGCAATTTGTCATTAATGCAATCAGCTCTAGATGAGCCAACGAGAGCAGTCTGTGTTAGTGCAGCTGAACTTGCAATGCGATCCTGTGCAGTTGTTATTATATGTCTGACTAATTCCGGTCGGACAGCTAAACTTTTGTCCCACGTTAAACCTCTTTGCCCTATTGTTGCGGTAACAAGAACTTGTCATACCTCTAGACAGTTACGATTTTGGCGAGGAGTACGAGCAGTACATTTTTTCGAACCTGCAAGATCTAATTGGATATCAGAAACCGAAGCCCGTATTCATGCTGCTCTTGATTATTGCAAGGCTAAGCGTATTTTACGAGCTGGTGACGCATATGTCATTGTAGTAGGTTCCCGACGTGGGGTTGGATATTGTGATACTGTTAGACTACTGTATGCGAGCGCCCGTAACACAATTAACATTGAATAGTTCATGAAATTTTGATGTTCGTGAGCAAGTCTCTTTTAATGTTACTGATCAACGGATCCTGATTTATGTATAGCGTATTGCATAATGTTGATTATAATTATGTATCATGTAAAATTATAAATGAATTACAATAGTTAGACTATTGTTTTAGTCAGACTTTTATAACAGAATTACTGTACACTAGTGACAGTATAGTAGTAATTGTGATGAGATCACACTAACGAATCCTTCTATTTTAAAATTTTAGTTTTTCTACTTGAAATCGAACTGTGTATTGGTATTGGTGTAAACTAAAAAATATTTGATAATAAATGTTTAGAAGGTTTTGTGGAGCTTCCAAACGACATTAAGGGCGGCGCGGACCGGCAAAGGCCAATGGGGGTGCGTTCTATCTGCCACAAGTCTGTTAATTTTGTTTGATTGTTTTACTACGAGGAAGAAGGGATTTTACCGAATAGCTATTTATTATGATGATGAGAATAGCAAGATATAGCTAGAAATGACAAGTAGGCGTGACGCGCTTGCCACTGCCATGCGTTGCATCGCATACCTTTGTAAGTTGTAGGTATTTTGTATGGTATAGTCGTGTTACAACGCTGTGTCGAGTCGGTCGTCAATTGAAAGTTCTTTTTACGCCACAATGCCGTACTGCTCTGTTTTACAGTGTAAAAATGATAGCAGAAGGAAAAACATTAATAATGGAGGTGTTTCTTACCATCGGTAAGTACAATTTCATATATTTTTTCAATAAAATCTTAAAATTTTATTTAACTAATAATTGACTAGAGATTTAAGCTAAACTCTTATTTACCTTTTTTACATTAAGCTCAATTTGGTATGATTGGGTCTTATCAGTTTTCAATGTTATTCTCGAATATTCTATTCTACTGGATTAGTGATGTAGTCAGGTAGGTTTATGTTGGTTTTATCGATATACATACTTTTAAACGTGTTATATTTACTTACTCTAATATTATAAATATTAAATTTTGTTTGTTTGTTTACGTGGCCTTGTCGTTGTCTTGAAATAAGTGATGGTAGCATCAAATAATTAAATTGTGATTTTCTTTTATATGGTTGTTATAGGTTCAAGAATTCATTGCCAGAGAAATTGGAAACACGAAGTCAGGTGTCACATCAAGCGCAAAATATTCAGCAGTTAGAATCGCTAAACACTATACCAACGGGTCGACAATTAGACGTATTGCATTTTTGTTCATTGCAGTCAATTATGATTATTGAGACTATGTATTTTCTAAAAAAATAAACATGAATATAGTAATATTTTTATACATTTTATTTTAAAATCTACTACTAGAGATACATACTTTGCCAAATATTAATTATGTAACCACTGTTTTGAATTTTGTTAAGTGTCTAATACAGTCTTTATTATATATAATTTTATTATAATACAGATTCTTAAAATTAATAAACATTATTATGCAAGTACTTATTTTTTAGCTTCCTCATTTTTTTATATCCTTCAATTCATGTTTTTTATTCTGCTCCGTCCACACAGAAGTTAGGTATCGCTACAACACTAAGCGAGTAGCGGTAATCCGAATCCTCGAGAGGAAGCGCATTCCATAGTAGAATAGACTGAACCGGGAAAGAAGAACCGATAAACCCAGTGGTATGAGAGGGGCAAAGTAGAAGTAGCTTATTTGACGACCGAAGGTTTCTGTCGTGGTTATTACACAGTAGTTGGAAGTGTGGTGTTAAGTAAATAGGGGGAGGTGGGGAATTGAGGATAGTGAATAGGGTAGTGAGTGCGCGCATTTTTCGGCGTTGACGAATAGGCAACCATCTGAGTTGAGAACAAAAGGTGTTAATATGGTCATATTTACGAAGATTAAAAATAAATCGAATGCAGATATTAAGAAGACGGTCTAATTTATCGAGAAGATCTGCATTCAGGTCATAACAGCACATATCACCATAGTCGATTAAAGGAAAGATAAGAGTTTGCACGAGCGTGGTCTTAGTTTTCGCAGGGAGAATTTTTTTTTGGAGATATATGGCTCTGAGGGTTCCGGTAACCCTTTGACATACGTTGGTAACTTGGTCGCGCCAGTTTAGCTTAGAGTCGAGATGTAAGCCTAGGTTTTTCACCGAGCGATAAATGGGTATAGTTGTACCGTTAAAAATCACAGCAGGGAGTGCCTCAGAGTCGACTCTACTTATCGATCGGTGACTACTAATTACAATGGCCTGACACTTTGTCGGGTTAACAGATAACCCGGTATTCTCTCGTTTTGCATAAATTCATTTGCACTAATATTGTTTGCCATAATCATCCCCGATCATAATATTTACTTGCACTATTATCATTTATACTAATAACGTTTAGCATAACAACTCAACAGTCATAACTTTTATTTGCCATAAAATGACTTTCTATAACAACATATATCATAATAATTAGTTTCCATAAGTAACACATCTCATAATCGACTCTCGACATATCGACATAATCAAAATTTTATATAATTATGAAAATAATACATAATATTGTTAGGTCGAAATTAATTATCGTTAACACCCCGACTCAGTGCAATCCGACTCGGATAGGTTATGTTAGAAGACGCCATATGAGGTTTAGTTTTAAGTTTAATTGTGAATAAAAAATCTGTGTTGTATAATCATTTATTAATCAACATAATTCAAGTATAGGTAGATAATATAAAATGTTTATTTTCTTGAAAGCAACATTATACTAAATTTAAATTGGAGGCCAAAGCTCTCAAAAACTCTTCTTCACTGTAATTATTTTTGTTCTTTATAATGTTGTTTAATCTTTGTTTTTTTTAATGTATATTCTAGTTTTCTTTTTTTCTGGTTCTCCATTAAGAATCGACTCAATGTTCATCAATGAAATTTAAAGAAAATTATCTTTATTTATATTATGGTGAATAAAAGTTATGAAAAATGGCATTATTGAAAACGAAAATTATAGCAAATACATTTATGGTTTTCTATTATTATGACCATGTCCACAGAACACTAATACCCTACGGACCATGCCTGCAAGTGTGTGAAACAGGGCTGCCAGATTGTAAAATTGGATACAAAATTGGTATAATATCTTTTATCTTTTGTATCCTGTTTGTATAGTAGATTGCATTGTATAATTGGATACAATGTCATTGCTGATGTTAAATATGTGTAAAAAGTACGTACATACACATAGAGATACTTAAAACAAATCGTGTCTGTGATAAACTGATAAATCCTTATCCTTATATCCTTAAAGTTAAAACACCTTTTACTAAAATTACCAAAGAGTGACGTTCTATAGTTGTACAACACTGATTTTGTATAATAGTATATGATTTTGTATAATTTCCGAGTCTTAGCGGTATAAAATAAGTTGTCCTTACTGGCAGCCCTGGTGTGAAAAGCTTGCTTGGCACGCTGCGTGGCAGGCTGCGCGCCGAGCTGCGTGCCGTGCTGCTTGCCAGGCTGCATGGCGTGCGTGTAAACGCACCATGAAAGAGCAAAAAAAAATTGTAAAAAAACGACTTCTCCCCGCCAACTTAAGACAGCCCCGTCGGCATTAGGCCAAGCCTATATTGTAGTCTTTGGGCCAAGCGCTGTTGGCAACACTGTAAGGTTGTTGTGTCATGTGTGTGTCCAACCACAACGTACAATATATAGTTATCTGTGTGTCCAACTGTCCAATTCAATTTACCAGGCGGTAACAAATAATTTCAAAGGGGAATGATCGCTACTGAAGTCAGTATAAGTTTATCTGAGTAGTTGACATGGAATTGGAAATTACGTTAAAGGAGGCCTGCAATGGCCTTAAATCTATACGAGCGACGGAGCGAAAAAAAAATGCCGAAAGTTTAAAGGAATTCCTTACAAGAAATGCCGTGCCTTCCTTACTAAATGAAAATACTTTAAAAAACAAGGGTTACTCTTGGAATAATCTCTTTGATGATATCAATGAATATATTTTGAAGGTATGATACAGTTTGAAACTGACACTTGTTTATCATAACTTAAAAGTTTTTTTATTCTGCGTTTATTTATACTGCGTTACAGGAAACTGAAAAATATGAGACATCTAAAACATATGATAGTATCACAGGGCCTTTGTGTTCTAGTCTACTACATCTATGTGTCGCTGGATCTAATAAAGGTAATCTCTATTGTTATTATAAAGTCGTAATGGTAAAATCAGTGTATAATAGGTTTTCAGAACCACAAAAAAAATGATACCTAACTACAAAATAAATTCAGATTTGATACTACTGTACAATAGCACAGATAAGATAATAGTTACTCCACAACACGTACATCTCTCCCATACAATAGCGAAAATGCCTATTATAGCAATAGTATACAAAATTTTAAAGATAATACCTTGTGTGAGCACTTATCAAAAGTTGAGAACACTTTGGCCACTGCGCTATGGTTGTGTGTATGTGTCATCTTGTGAAATAGCCAATGCTCTAGGGATATACAAAGAAGATGATTATAAAGGAACGACTAGAAATAATGAAATAATTTATTTCTATAGTTGTGTTTCCATCTATGAAATTTATATTTTTTAGCCGTAAATACAAGTACAGTATATTTGTCAACACAATAACGGATTTCAGTTGCATCTGAAAGATTGAAAAGAAATAATAAACATTATAAAAAGTGAACATTCATAGTATGAAAAAAATTTAAAACCAGAAAAGAATATGTTGTATAAAAAGAAATATAATTCTGAACATTTTTACTATTACGTGATATCAATTAAACTCAATTTATTTTAATTTATTTAGCAATATTTACCTATTAAGTAGATAAGTATTATTATTGCTACACAGCAATTGCGAGTAAAGAATTTACTGTTAGCATTTATTTATTTTAAATTATATTAATAAAATAACTAAAACAATTTGTGGAGGAATTAATAGATTTATAACATAAATGTCTAGTAATAACGTAATATAACAATAAATAATTTAGTAATAAACTAACATTTCTTCTGTCTGCTATTTTAAAATGATAAATTTTCATTGGTTCTCAGGCTTTTACATCCGCCAATATTGCACTGCTCAATATATAAGCAATTTTTTTTAAATCTTGTAAATAAACATTGCTGAAAGCATATTGAAAGGTACATTGGATGTTTTAAATCTACATAGTCTAGAACTTAATATAGATACATGCAGTTATTGTAACAAAAATCTTATTTAGATATCATCATGTAAAATTATTAGTTTACAAGAAATTACACAATCCCAAAGCTCAATGCCAAACTTATATAACACTAAATACAAAGATTATAGATTATACATGTTATATAGATAAATTATACCCAGACACAGAACAAATGATCATGATCATTAGATAATAACTTGTTCTGGGTGGGAATTGAAGGCACAACCTTTGGCTCAGCTGAGAATCAGTAGTCAGAATCACTAACCACTAGACTAACACAGGCCCGTTGTATGTTATTTAAAATATGTTTATTCTAAGTAAGATGTGTCTTCTAAGTAAAATGTTTTATTTTATAGCAATAAATGTTAATGCTAATCTTCAGATTATTGTTAGATATTGCAGTGTCATTTTGGAAACACCAAAAAAACATAGCTTCAGTTACAGGAAAAAACAATTGAAGTCTTAACAAGGTGTTGTTTTGCAGGGAAAGCATACATTAAATGTGAAAAAATAACGGAAATATGCTTATATGTACTGAATGATAATCGCTTGTCGAAAATCATAGGTGATGCTTATTTAAATTTGTTATTCAAATACATTCTCCCATGTGAATACTACTTGGGTTACATGACACCAAAAATATGGAAGAGTAAGTAAATTAAAAATGTATTAAATTTTGATTAGGTTTTTTAATATATAAATTAGATTAATGGTACTTACAAACAAAAAGAGAAATAACTTGTTTTCAGTATTAGCTTGAATTAAAAAATAGCTACCTGATGGAATGATAGAAGAAAGCACATTTTGAATGCTAAAAAATCACTAAAACTATCTATGTGTAGTCTATTTATGTGTATATATTTGTCTGGTCTTAATTTTAACAATTAACTTACATAATTCTCATTACTATCTACAGCCAATCTAAGGCTTTTTCTATACTCTTTACAAATGATTAAGTTGTACTATTTTAAAATTAATAACATTTTTGTTTTTATTTTTATTTACTACTATCTGTCTGTGCGACTTCGTTGGCGTTTATGTCGGAAAACAGCAATATGGCGCTTATAATAGGCGTTGCACCTCTTCCTGAAAGGGGGGAATCCTTCAGGCAGGATTTCTCAACTGTATATGCGGTGAAACAACTTAGAGCGTACAAAAAAAAGTTATTTTTATTGCTCACCTTACCGGGCTACTGGTGAGGGCGTATCAGACTTAAACCGACTAAAACCACATGGTGTACCTTACAGCGCCTGTAATGAATGGATAGAGTTGGGCGAGTGGAAAAAATTGGAAAGGAAATAAATGGGCAAGAATGGGAATAAATGGAAATATTTCTAAACTTCCATTTCTTCCTATTTACTCCCGGGCAAAAATATTTCATACTGGAAAGAAATTAACTTCAACAAAAATTTATATTTACATGATTTTAATAAGTCTTTCTGATAAGAATTAAGTATATACATACACCAACGCATCCAGACATTTAAGTTTACAGGTTTAAATAAAACAAATAATACTAAAAAGGAAATATTATAAATCTCGAGTTGTAGGTGCCCATGGGCGACGGTAGTCACTTACCATCAGGTGACCCGTCTGCTCGATTGCCCCCTATTCCATAAAAAAAAGTTTCAATCTATTATTACAATCGATTATAACAATCGCACTTTCTGTTTTCACTGGGTACATAATATATAAAAAATTTCATACCACAATGATTAATCAATTGCCATCTTGCAACCCTATTGCGCATCTGTAGATGAAAGTAAAAAATACCAATATTGCTATTAAAAAACAGGGGTTGGTGGTAGAAATGTGAAAATTTGAAGTTGTATGTATTTTTCAATAATGTATAAATCATAACAAAATAAAAATAAAAAATTTGTCCACCCTTATCATTTAGGGGTATCAAAAATAGATGTTGGCCGATTTCATAAAATAGGTCCAGCCGTTTCGAGAGAGTTTGGCAACAAACACCGCGACACGAGAATTTTATATATTAGATATCGACTACTACAAATAAATATTGAAAATGACTAGAATGGTGTAATTGTTTTTTCCAGATTTGGTGGATGTTTGTGTGGCTTCATGTGTTTCTAGTAATACTAAGCTAGATCACTTCACAAAACTTAGATTGGTTCTTCTTGTTTTGAAAAGTGCAAAAGAGAATTCTCAATGTGTACGGCCAGTCATTGATTCCTTGCCATTGTTAGAAAAATACTTAGTGAAGATTTCGAATGACAAAAAAGTCCAAGATGTTATTACAGAAATCATTATATTGCTTTTGGAAATGGTATGATAATATTTTTAATATAAATTTGAGCCTTAATGTTTTAACTTTATTTAAATTTGTACATTGATTGTTTCAGTTGTCTTCGGAGTACCGGTTGACTATATGTAACTTTGTTGAAAATATGTTATCACCAATATTAAAATTTTATGATCCAAATAAGGACCAAAAGAAAAAGGTAGATAATATTATTTAAAAATAACTAGAAATATAATTATGTATATGTACGGGAATTAACGCGATCACGTAATAGGTATTACATTCTTTGAATTGCCTATCGTTTCGACCAGGTTGCACTTCCCGTGGTCACAAGCTATCTCAGGCTGACCTCTTTGGAAACTGACTTCAAAAAAGGAGGTGGTTCTCATTTACCATTTTTTTTTAAGGCAATATGGAAGGTTCTTAACGGATCATTACGTAGTTAAGTAATGCAGCAAACCCATGCATCGTAAACAACTGCCCGTTGATACTACCTGTTAAGGTTATTGGGCACAACTAATTAATTTGTATTGCAATACATAAAATACATACAGTAAAATGTATACTTCAGTCTGATATTACTTACCCCAATGAGCTACTTGAACAAGGACGCATCGAGTTCAACGTTTCGAGTGTGTGTTCCAATTCAGCTACTGTCTGATTTTCAACCAAAGATGCCAGATAGTTATCTGAACTTTCATAGCTAAAATGACGTTTTGCTAAATTGACGCTGAAACAGTTTTCCGAAGACAAAATAAGCGAATACTAACTTGTGAATCACTGTTAAAACTTTTGACGGCGCAATGGTTACTGGGCGAGTCGCCACTAGGCCACGCCTAGTGTTGTTGGTTCGATTCCCACACGGGACCAAAATCTGTGTAATCCACAAACAGCTGTACCGAATCTGGGTGTTCTTTATGTCCGTTGTTTGAATGTTTGTAAAGTCCCCCGGATACAGGAATCATTCATAATAGGTGTCCAAACGGAAGTTATACATGAGTGGTTAGAAAACCTCTTTGTAGTATTTTGATAGTCCACATTGCGATACAGGCTGCAGTAAAATTGCATAAACGCAGTACATGTATACAATAATAATAATTATTCATGGATATCAAAATATTTTTTATATTCATCGATTTATTTTGCAGCATTCTTATAAATGTTGTAAAATGTAATCCAAACTCATTCTGATAAATAATAATTATAAATATCCTGACAATCAGGCACTGGATATGGCATTTTTTTGTCGTGTAGACACCCTCACGGGTCATCACCTTACCTGGGACGACGGCTATGTAGTATGTCGTACTTGAACCGACTAAAACCACACGATATTTTCCCTCACGGGATCCTAATGCCAGGGACTCGGGTGTACCCCTAAAAGGAAATCCCGTGACCGCCTGGCGACAGGCGACCCACCGTTTGGTGCTTTGCCCCATTCAGTTTAGCTGCCTGCTTCTGCTAGGGTGACAGGTAACCCTTCCCATCATCCTCAGACAAGCGCTCATGGAGGCCGAAAATAATTTTTTACTCCGGCGCCTGGTGCGGCTTCTGTGGGACGAGAGAGAAGTAGTTCTCTCCCGTTCCCTTTCTTCCGCCTCTTTGGCATACATCAGTTTCTCGCAGAACGAGGCAGCGAAATCCTATGCTCTCTCACACCAGCGAGAGGACTACCCACCAATGTCATTCGTTGACTAGTAGATTCCTCTTAAGCAGCAATACCTCTTCATCGCTCTTGTCGAAATTTAACCAGATATCTGACAATTTGATGACGATGTTATCTCTGAGTATTTAATTTTGGAATTAATAAATATTTAATACTAGCAGCGCCTCGCGGTTTCACCCGCGTACGTCCCGATCCCGTGGGAATGTCGGGATAAAAAGGCTATGCGTTAATCCAGGTCTCCAGTTATCTACATACCAAGTTTCATCGCAATCGGTCCAGTAGTTTTTGTGTGAAAACATTACAAACATACCTACAAAAACACAAATGTTTCCTCTTTATAATATTAGTTTAGAAAAATGATTTTCTAGTTTTAAGAATTAGATACGAATAAAATAAAATATTGGTTACAGATGATGTTGTTTAAGCTATTATATTACACCATAGCCCTTCATCATCCAGAAGGTAGACGCCAACATGAAGAAGGGAGTCTGGCGAATAATTGGGAACAGTGGAACAGATCGTTGAACAGTATTACTGAGTTAATTTGTCTAGAAGTAAGCTATGTGCGAAAAGCCCGAAGGCAAAATGATAGATTATTGCAAAAATATTCTTACTTTTACGATTTAGCCGCTTCTACATATTACCAGGTAATTTTATTTTTTTCAATTAATGATGGTTACGAATTCCATGGGGTGCACCATCATTATACACTAGATATCTGGATAGGTTAAATGCGCTACCATCGCGTAAACATTACATGAATGGGATTCGATTGTCTGGCCCCGTCTTATGGCATTTGATTGCGAAAAATGGATCAGTGTATCCTCTTTTTACGTGTGTGGTCTGACTTGATTTTAAATGCCACCGTTGTACAAATCGATTTTGGTCACTGAGGTTCGCTACGGTTTTTGCTTGGCTCCTTCCATACCACGATAATAACAAAAACGAGTCATAATGTGCTGCTGCAGTAGTAATCTACTCTGTATAATTTGTGAAAAAAATAGGAAATATTTTAATACCTACTAATCATTTACAAGAAAAACACATAATCTGTACATTTTAATGAGCTATAGCACATAGATAGGTATATGTATACCGCTTTCGAACTAAAAGGTTACACTGTTTTTTTTTTCTGAAGTCGTACCTATTGACTGCTTGGAACAAAGTCAAACTTGATGGCCTGATAGATATCTGTTTTCAATCAATTACAGGTGTTTAAGCTTTATGAACAAAATGACAATGAAGATGAAAGTGCTTCGAAGAGGCTTAGAATGAATTTCAACAAAAACAAACATTTTAGTGATTTAATAAGCAAATTGCAGCAGAATTCAATACCATGGTAATATAACATTTATATAAGTATATGCGCAATATATACCACAAAGGTAGTAAGTAGTAGTAAAAGTATTTTATCTATTTTTTTTTGCTGGAAGCTACTGTGGGTACGCCTGCTTGATGATACTTGTCCAATAGCAAGCTTAATGAAATTCCCTTGAATTTTACAAATTAAGCTTGGTGAAAATAAGTACGTGTGTAATTTTTTTTTTCTTTTCTGACTTGATTCCTACTTTATTGCCTAATAGCGACGGTTGCTATTTATGTAATTGTACTTAAAAAGACTTCATATGCAAAAATTTAATTTTTTTTCTATTTTGGGTTATTTATAACATTCTATTCAAATTTCGAACATTTTATATTTAGGTATGTTCATATTGAGTAACTGCACTCATATCATGCAAACAAAGCAAGGGCGGCCACAACCTATGATTGTCCTTGACACATTTAACTGTTCTGGGTTTTGAGATTTAAAATTGTGCTTTATGTTCTTTTAAATAAAGTTTATTTTTGTCAGTCACATTATTTTATTTTTTTAGGATGGCAATTATCAATACATATGTTAAAAATTATGGCAGCAGCATACCTACCACAGATTTTGCATTCTTAATAAACTGTCTCCAAACAATATTGACCAACAACAATGGTAATTTAGATTGGGATATTTTTGAAGAACTAACATGTTTGGTGTTGCAAAACTTATGTCGTTCTACGCATACAAACGAAGAGACTGATAACACATTAATATCATTATGGAATTCCAGCATCAGGTATGTTGTTGTATTTAAATATCGGGGTTAGATTTTAACGTTACTCAAATGAGTAACGTTAAAATCTACAACAAATAGAGCTGAGAGCTGATAAGAATTTCAATTTCAAATTAATTTTTTATTTAAAAACGTGGGTTTCTTTTTTTAAAAGTAGTCGTTTGTTTATTGATTAGTGTTATGTTTTCATCGTATTTGAATCTTTTTCGTCATCATAGATACGGTAAAAATTCGAGTAGTTATGGAATATGAGTACCGTCGTGGCAGCAACGCAGCACAAGTGGCATGCAACATCAACGACTTTTACGGAGCAAACACTACCAATCAATGCACCGCCTGTTTGGTTTGACTACTTCCGTTCTGGAAATTTCGACCTGAAAAATGAACCTCGTGGTCGTCCGAAAACTTTGGTCGACAATGACGAATTAAAGGCGATTGTGGAAGCTGATGAAACTCAATCTACGACTGAATTGCTTGCAGCGGCTTTCCACGTTAGCGTCAAAACAAGATTGGTCCATTTGCGTCAAATTGGCAAGGTTAAAAAGCTTGACAAACTTGACAAGCTTGACCACGAACTCAATGAGCGCCAACGCGAAGTACGCGTCGAGACGTGCCTTGCAACTGCTCAACAGGCGCACAAATTAAAGAATTTTGAACCGCATTGTTACCTACAAAGAAAAATGGATTCTGTTTGACAATTGCAAGCGCTCAGCAATGTGGTTGAATCCTGTTTCAGCATCTAGACAATGCCCTAAACGAAAAGTTTCCCCCAAAAAAGTGATAGTCACTGTTTGGTGGTCTAGCGGCGGTGTGCTGGACGCGGGTGAGCATTACTGCAGATGAGTACTGTGAAGAACTGAACTGAACGGTTTAGGTCAATCGTTCGTCTCCGCTGCTCCTGCGCGACAACGCGTGACCTCATACTTCACAGCAGACGGTCTCCAAGTTGCAAGAGCTGGGGTTGGAAGCTCTCATCCGCCGTACTCACCAGACCTTGTGCCTACAGACTTCTACTTTTTCCAGAAATTGGATATCTTCTTGGCAGGCAAAAAAATCAATACCTTGTGGAGCGCCAATATATTTATAAAATGCATACATAATCGCACCATAATATATTTCGTTATATTATTAATTTCATAGTCCTTATAGTAAACCAAATTATGTTTGTCAAATGCAATTATTGCTGGTACTACTGTAATATTGCCAATGTACTCGACGATCTCAAGAGATGGCGTTAGCAGTCTTCAAATAATGTATATCCGCTGCACCTGATTGGTGCAAGAAAAAACGGGCATACCCGTATATACCCGAATACAAAATAGTACAAGTACATAAGTCCCATTCCGCCAAATTATTTAAATAAATAGCTACTCTTGTTTCGACATAATAAAGTTGCAATTTAGGTCGCACACTCTCTTTCTATCGCGTAACTCTTATCTGTTCGGACTTTATTTTATTATAATAATTTATTATTACTCTATTTTAATGAACAAATAAACCTACGCTAGGTATTAATAACTCGATAGTCTAGATACGAAAGGATGGCGCGACGTAGCGCGTGAGTGAGCATCGAACTAACGTGCGGCATGGCCGGCGCGCAGCTGCCCACTGAATTTTGGCACGTTCAGTCGACCTCAACGTGTACTTGTAGCTTTATACCTACTCTGAGGAGTGAACCTGGCCTTCTAATTTTATAAACTTGAAAGTTTATGAGTATGTGTGGATGTATGGATGTTTATTCCTCTTTTACGCAAAAACTACTAAACCGATTGCGATGAAACTTGGTATGTAGATAGCTGGAAACCTGGATTAACACATAGGCTACATTTTTATCTCGATATTCCCACGGCATCGGGACTTACGCTGGTGAAACGGCCGGGCGCAGCTAGTGCTTTATATATTGTTTAGGTTTAGAAATATGAGAACTATTTCTCTAAAACAACATCAAATGCAATTTAAAAAAACCGGACAAGTGCGAGTCTGACTCGCGCACGGTGGGTTCTGTAAGCAAACAAACTTGTATGTAGTAGTACGTCCATCTCGGAAACAAATATTCGAAGACTTTTAAGCTAAAAGCTGTTTCAAAAGACAAACTTAACTTTGCGGTTGCGATGTATGACAAATTCAGCAATCCAACCGCAAAATATAAGTTTGTAATCACCAAAACTTTTGTTGTATGTGATATAACAACAAATTAACGACTTTCGGTTTTTTTTTGACGCTGACGCTGTCAGACCTTGCTTCTTACCAAACTTCATGATCTAGGTCAATGGGAAGTACTCTATAGGTTTTGATTTACCTCCGAAATGTTAATGGCCGTATCTTTTGTTTGTTTTGACTGAGAAGCTTGATTTTTTTACAGCTTCAAGGGACCACTAACATAAGTATTTGATGTTAATTTTAACTTGATGCCTTCACGTGCTCTTGAGGAAAAGGGTCTTGACTGACGCACAGACAGACAGACAGATGTAACAACAAATTAACAACTTTCGGATTTTTTCTTTTAAATCTGGTGGCAATTTAAATCTGAACGGTGCGCCAAATTTTAAAATACGCCACTGCGTCTGGTATGTGATCTGCGCTCTGCGCCCAAATGTGCCTACTGTATACGATCGAATGCCTCTGCTGTAACTATATTTTTTTAGAAATTTTATTCCTCGAAAGTTCCCGTTTTTTGTTAGGCCGAACGGAGGTCTGTAACAGACTTCCATAGATATTGAACCCTTCTCCCTATATCCTCCGCTAATCAGAGTTCCAAGGAATAGGTCCACGTTAATGATAATATCGCGGATAATAATCCATATTTTATTTGAATCTGTTATTTTTCAGGCTTTATGACGTCGATATCTCGGTCGATTAGACCTAATATTTTTCTTTTTTCAGAAATTGTACCTCTGTCAATGCATCTCACAAAGCTGTACATACGATTATACAAAATTTATTACAAACAGAAACAGTTAAATACTCTCAAGTACAACATCTAATTAAACTGTACCTCGAAAGTGATATACCTCTGACTACACATAGCGTCAAGAGTTTGAGCATGGTATTTCATCACTGGTACAGTAAATTAGGGTCTGAAGAATGTCGAACTAAATGCTTATCATGGCTGACCACGTGTGATTTTTCTTCTGTTTGTGTTAAAAACGCAGCAGAATTAATATTTAGACTTCTTGCTAATGAAAATGTGAATATCACATCATGTTGCAATGTTGATTCTGAGTATAAAAGGTTACGAGATATATTAATTGAATCTAACGAAAAGTGTATTTTATTTACTGAGTTTGAAATCGATAATTCAACAACACTCCCAGAATCAGAAAAACGTAACGGTCAAATTGAAACCGTTAAAGTTATTGAAAATCAAATACAGGAATATTTCACAACAGTTCTATTGGGAGCTATTTCAAAGTTCTTCCAAAAAGAAGCAAATTTATTGTCCTGTATTAAATTAATCAATTTCGTCATTTCATACTTAGATATACTTCTAGTACATAATATTAAATCTCAAGATGAAGTAGAATATATGGAAGTGTACGCTCTGTTAAAAAGGGTATTATCGTGTATGTACTCAGTATTGAATGCCATGCTGCAAAGCAATACACAAATTCCTGTTAAGCTTAATGCACTTCAACTTGTAAAGGAACTATTGATTACTGAATTCCATGGTCTGCTTACGAGTGTGCTAAGATCTAGCATTGATGGTGATTTGTTTCATAGTATTAATAATATAATAAATACGGAAGTGGAAGCTAGTGACAACAATATTTCTGTTGATGAAGATGAGGATGAAATGAATTTTCATGCTTTGAAACACAACTGTTTCTTTGTCCTTGCTGCATATTGCAGAAAAGAAGCAGAATATCGAGAAGAACTTGTCAAACTTGTATTAGATGACGGCATGTATAATTTTGCCACGGATTTGCAATGTATATTTCAAACCATAGAGATTTTAACACAAGCAAAAGTGGATGATCCACCTTTAGGTTATTATTTTTGAGATTGGCACTAAAAGATTGTATTTTATTTGCACTTCATTTACTTTACTACTAATTTTAAATTTGCAGGTTTAGTATTAACATTGATGCAAGCTTTGTGTCGAAAATTGTATAAGAATTCTAAGGCATCTTTTGGAATACTGAAAATATTAGTAAATATTATTGACAAGTTGTGTTTACATGACAGTGTTAGAAAGAATAACTGTTTCATAATGATCAAGAGTTACTTGCAACTGTGTGCAGATAAGTATTATCCGCCCAAGGTAGCTTCTCTTGTCTATGAATGTGCAGCTAAACTTATTGTATTAAATCAGAAACAAGATGATGCTATAGACAGAGCTTTTGAAAGTGCTTTCATTACTAAAATCAAAGGAGAGGTACACAACATGCGTATCTATTGTTGTTACTTACTGAAGTTGATAAATAATGGGGGAAATAACATCGAGAATCTATCATCGGATTTGATGGATATATTTGTGATTGATGTGAGTAATCTTTGCTGTACTATGTGGTTTGGACTGTCCTTTTCAATTCCCATAACATTTGATCTACATTGATAGATGTTTGGTCTGAGTGTGAACATAAATTGATTTATAAAAACAACATGGTGGGAGAGAGCCTGAAATTGCTAGCTGCTATCCCGCGACGTACTCATCAAAACGAGTCTTTTCCCATTGTGATGACAACGAGTCTTTTCCCATTGTGATGACAACGAGTCTTTTCCCATTGTGATGACAACGAGTCTTTTCCCATTGAATGATGACTTCAGAAACTAGTTGATAACCACAATTCACATTCGTTTAGGTGTACTCCTTTATTTGCTTCGTTATGGTGTGTGGCTTAAATTTTAATAATTATATTAATAATTTATTATAACATAACATTAATTTCATCTCAATGGATCTACCAGGTTTTGTGTTCTACCTGAACAAGACATACGGAGGCAGAATGTTTATATATTTGTACCTTAATTTTTTTAGGTATCGGATGACGAGAACGAATTAGTATTAAAAGACGAGTCAGCTAACAGAACATTCACAGTGCTTCACTGCTTCTTTGCACTAGCACAGTCAAACCCATCAAATATTCAAACCATAATACTTGAAGTTATTAACTTACAAAAAACTAAATGCTTAGACAAAAAAACAGTTTTTAAAGTCTTACATCGAATGGCACACACTGCAGGCATTGAAGATCTTAAGGTTTATTTAAATCATCACATTCTATCAATAGTACACTACTGGTTTTCCAAACATAACACCGTGGATGATCTACCGATAACTTTGTTTGGTTATGATGATATAGATTCATTCATAGAAAGGCATAAGGGGTGGCTTATTGCGGGTAACATACTGTGGGTGAAAGAGGGAAACGTGATCCAAAGTGAAATACTAAAATATGTTGCTGAAACACAAACACTACCTATAGAGAATATACTTGAAGTAAGTACCTACTAAAAATTATACATTTGTAATAAGCCTTAACAGTACATACGCGATATTGCCTGTGATGATATAGACTAGTAGCACAGTATACTAGTACTAGTACTAGTATACTAAGTATGTATTAAGTAGTTACTACGTAACAGATAAATTACTCCATACAAAAATATCGATACCTACCGTTTTAATTATCTACTCTTTCCGGGCTTTAAAATGTGTGCAGGGCTACCCCTTCAATAATTATTAAAAAAAAAAATACAATTATGTAAATTAAGTATGTACTTAATGCTTATTTTTTATTTCCAATGTTTTAGTATACGAAACGGAGGAAACGGAGGGGCTCGTGGCTAAGTGGTAACCGAGTAGGTTAACACATTACAAAGTCAAGTAATGCTAGCCAGGTCAGTCTAGGATGGGTGACCATTCTTAACACATTGAGACCCCTCCGGGCCTCTGAGAGCACGTTAAACCGTCGGCCTCGGGTGCCATACAAACATCTGTTGCATTCGTTACGGGTAGTTGGAGCCCTAAAAATCCGACAACTTGGTCTAACTACAGAACATCGATATCGCCTAGTACTCAGGTTGTGGAGGTCTGATGGCAGTCGCTTCACGTAAAATATCAAAGTTCGGCCGTATCGTAGTTAGATTGAAAGCCGACCCCAACTTAGTTGGGAAAAGGCGCGGAGGATGAGGATGATGTTTTAGTATACAAAAATCCTACATGTGTTTTATGTAAAGATTAATAAACTTCTTCCCTTTTCTAAAATCTCGATTATTAAACTTTATGGTAGAAATATTCTAAATCTTACAAAAAGTGTTACTGAATAATTTGAGGAAAACCAAACACCATGTAAATTTTCACTATGAATTTTACAGTATTTAAAGAATATATCAATACGATCTCGAATTACATTTTTTGTACTTTATAAATTAAAGCGTTTGCGCGCGATGCAACTGTCGGCAACTTACTCCGCGAGACTGCGTATATCTAAGGTCCGCCGGCAGCCAAGCGGCCGGGAGATTTTTAGCGCGCAAGTACATCGTAGGAGAGCCATGCTCGACCGGAGTGATACCACGGCCTCACAGAAAACGGCAGTGAAGCAATGCTTGCATTGCTTTTTGCCACGTGAGTGAAATTTCTTCCCCCTCTCCTCTCTTCCCACTCTAACCCCTCCCCTCCTTTACTCAGACGCGCGAAGTACGTTCTTGCCATCTCGGGTCGAAGTGATTATTACCCTGATATTAAAGAGTAACAGTATATATAGGCTGTAGTATGTTTGTTAGCAAACAACCACCCCACCCCAGCCCCGTCCACCAGTTTGCAAACTCGAGTCTGTGTTAGTATAATTACTTGTGTCCGGTTAGATTCGATGCTGATGTTGAGAATATCGTAACAGAAAACTAAATAAAAATCTGCCGGTAACCGAATCCACAACTTCAAGATCGCACGCAATCTTGCAAACTTATACCACGGCATAATCGGAGCAATCTTAGACCCATGAAAAATTTTGTAACTAAAAAAATGTCATGTTTCGTTTTCAGACCTGCTTTCCAAATATAATCGCATTGTGTTTACCATACATTATAAGCGAAAAGTATAGTGTAGAATACTATCCATTGAATAAACACAACGATTTTAAAAGAACTATGGAAAATGCCAATAGGATGTTTAAAGGGACGCATAAAATTTTAAAAAACGATAGGTGGAACAACTTGTTTGTTGAGAATATAGGGGAATTGCTTTTGTTAGCAGCATCTCATGTAAGGGACTATGAGCATACTGAAGAAGATTTTGATATATCTTTAATGCAGCAGCGACAATATTACTATTATCCGAAAAAGATTTTCTCAGCTATACTTAAATATTTTGAAGTAAGTAATGTAAATTAAGCATGTGAATACTAAACATATCGAGTCTTAACAGAGTTAAGTTCCTTCTATTTTAAGATGTTTAGATCAACTTTTTTACTTAAGAACTAAATGCGATTAAGACTCTTCTTCAATTTGATGTGTGTATAAAACGCATATTTAAATAATGAAAGTTAACAACATTTTAGTAATGTTTATTTGTTTTTTTATGTCTAATAATTTTAATGCATTTTCAGAGCATTACTGATGAAAGCATCGTTCCGTATCTTTGCAAAAATCAAACTATAACAATTTTTAAAATATTATTTAAATTATGGAGAAATGTTATGCAAGAAAATGTATTTGAATATAAGGTACTTGCCTTGCATGCATTTGTAACATTTTTGAAAAGTATACCTGTCGGCTTGCCCTCTGACGCGTTTGTGTGTAACTACGTTTGCAACAGTTTCACACAGGCTATCAAACACTGTAACAAGAAAAATGAGATGAAAGTCTTCGTCAAAGGATTGAGAATCGTCCTTGATTACTTATTACCTCATACAGCATCGTTAATGCGGAAAACACTATTGGAGCTGTTACCAGTGCTGATTATTAAAAAAGAAAATAGCTTTAAACAAGAGTGTGCCTCGTTTTTGAATTATTTACTTAACGACATGAAGGATTACTTAACAGAAAGCAATGATGTAGTTGATTTTCTTAATTCCATGTCACAAGGAATTGTAGACAATGGCCCTTGCGCCACTCTGGCAATGTTCAAAGAGAAATTAAGAGCTCATAAAATCAGTTTAAGTCGACCAAGGTACATAAAACATTATTTTATTTTTTATTTACATTTAGTAGTGTACTGAAGTATACAAATGTTTCTTTTTTTATAGTCACGAGACACTGCTGAATTTACGTAAATTTTTAACCTGTAATAATGACAATACACTTATGTTGTACCGTGAATTACATTCCAAAAGATTTTCAGAAGATTGTGAGACTAGTTTGGTTCATCAAATTATCCATGACCTTTGCAATATTTTGAAGTCACCGTATGATGAAAAGGTTAGTTTTATTTAATCAAGCGTCTTTTTGTTACTGGTTGGGAATTCATTTATACATTGAAGTTTGAATGACACTAAGTTTTTTTTTGTTATGATTTACACTTTATAATGTAGTTAGTTCTTCAATATTGTTGTAGGTGCCAATTTATTATGTAATTTATCTGTATTATCTTTAATAGTAAACAAAATTTTCGCTATTTGAAAAAAAATGCAATGAGAAATACTGAAGCATCAACACTATAACAATACAATTTTACTTAAATTGTCTTAAGCGCTTATAAAACCCTGACAATTTAAGTAAATGTCATTTATTAGCAGATGTCATTTATTTATTTTTTAATGTATTCTAACATTTTTCAGACCATCATTGAAGCCTGCAACTGTTTATCGGAGATCAGTTCGTATGACTTGAAGACCCTCGTCACAATACCGCCAATTAACACTGACGGTATAAAAAACGTAAATCCAAAAGCTTACTTTGTTCAAGTTACTGTGAAAGCACTTCTAGAAGTAATCTTTGATGAAGATCCCAATGTCACCAAGGAAGTTGCTGCCACTTTGATCAAGTTACTTCAGTGCTTTGATGTTAACGATATCACAGGTATAATGTTTATTATGTTCTAAAGTTATTTTATTTATATTTGAATGTTCGATGGTAAGAAATCTTTTAATTAATGTTGAATTGCCTATTACCTATCTGTGACTACACTTCCTAAGAGAACTGCGTGCGTCATATTATAACTTTTATTTTTTTTATATTTCAGAGTTAGAAGATGTTGATAAAGAAATATTGAAACCATTATCGTCTTCTAGTACAAAAGCAAACGACACTTATGTCGATGGCGTCAAGTTTGAACAATATTACACAATATTTCCAGATGGAATTTTTTTAAACGCCTTCCTCAGCAAAAATAAAGATGATTGGTTAAAGGAAGTCACGTGTACCCTTTTGGAATTCGTCAATTCATCGACTAATTATGTTGATAATTTACGAGAAGTTTGCATCTTAAAGGTAATGATTACAATGTTTTACTCTGGCAAAAATAAAAAATTAAACTAAATCTCTATTTTACCATTTCAAAAGAAATCCCCACCCAATTGTTTTGACGTGATAACGTCTTATAAATCGATGAACGCCGGCTGCACGCACGAAAAAGCATGACTCATTGTCACGTTCCGCCTGAGCCGTGCGTGCAAGCGAGAGCGCGGTACAAGCGATAGAAAGGTACGATCGGTCTAAGCGTTCGGCTTGTGACGCATCTATCTCTCTTCCACTTTTTTCTTATGACGTAAAGTTATCGTCCGTAAACCGACTTTACAGACAACCAATTTTTGCCATTATTTTACTTCATTATGCAAGTATATCTCCTGCTTCGCCTTGTTTACATCTATTGCTAAAATAATAATTTAATTGTTAAAATTTGATATTACAGAATTTTTATTTCTATTCAACTTATCACATGCACAACCTTTTTTCAGTCTCATGTTTGCCATAAAGTACTACCCGCCTTAATAGGGTTGTTGCTGGAATGTTTGACTGACAAACGCGTTCAGGCTGTAGGAGAACATATAAACAAATTATTTAACTACATTTATGAACAAACTTTTGATAATAAGTTAGAAAGTAGTGGGCATAGTATTATTACGTCTGCTGCAGCGGGCACACTACCAGATGGACATAAAGTCATCATACAGTATATGCTGGATATTGTGAACTTTGTTCGAATGCAGAGAATATTTTTGTCAATGCGGTAAGAATTGTTTTATTTTTGATTTATTTTTCAATTTTAATCCTAAAAGAATTTAATATTAATTATTAGTGAAACCGCGCTCTGCAACATCTAAAAGTTTTTTTTTCAAATCGATTTTTATACTCATATGTTGTTTAATCTATCGGATAAAGTATAGTAACATAATGATAGCCATCTATATAGCCTATGTCACAAGAGAAAATTTCAGAATTTCGCATTCCAATAATCTTTAAAGACACTGCAAAAATCAATTGCTCTTGATCGCCATGTTCGTGACACTACTAATGTGACATCATTAGAAGTTTGCGTGAATTAGCTTTCACGCAAACTTCTAATGATAATACCTGAGTGGTCCTCTTGTTCTTATTGAAGTAATTGACAAGTTTAGCGTTGAGGGAATATGGTTCTGAGTTTTATCTAGTAAAGCGCGACATTAATTTACACCTAACACTGGAATTAATTTTAGTTAAAAGGTTTAACATAAAACGATGGGTAATACCATTCTTATTATAAAAGGGGATCCATCCGAGTCATACGGAACGGTGATGACATATTTTTGTAATAGTTCGGCATGCCTATAGTATTTCAAACGATTGAAAACACAATTGTTTAAACTTTATATTGATTTTATTTTCTTAACATATTCATTACTTCTTAACCACAATGTAAACGACATTTGACTGTTGCGCTTACTAATTAATTGATTAATTTTCTTGGAATATTTCACAGGCCCGGGTGTCCGAAGAAAATATTGAATTTTCTAGAACTAGAGTATGATAAAGTGGCATGGGCAGCGGCATACGTCGATCAGAACTGGGCAGCTATTTACTATGGAGAACTTTGGGCCGTGTTCCAAAACAGTGGTCTTTCGCCATGCTCACCAGAGGCCACCACCAAACTACCAGGTGGAGAAAATCTCCAAAGAATTTTTAGAAAAGTGAGTAACTGTTTTATTGCATAAACCTCATGTTGCATGGTCGACCCCTAAAACTCGTAATCTATTTACACGATGGAATCTAAGTCGTGTTGTTACGAAAAGTATGTACCTATCTATGATGATGATATATAATATTTCTATATCAATTAATTACTACTTATTTACTATGTTGCATAACTAAAGTGTAATTAAGACTGTCCTGAGGCTGGTAAAATATGAAGGGAAAATTTAAATGAAATGCAAAATGGATTCGATTTGAAATTAGATTCGTTTTAAAGATATTTTGATAAGGTCGATGCCCTTTAGTATTACTAGTACTAGTAGTATTTTAAGCGTACGAAGTTGCGGGTTATTATATAGCTAGTGATTTGATATAGACAACTCTTCCACTTTTTGACTTTCATGGATAACGCTGTTCAATTATCTTGATGATATTGTCCAAATCTAGTCAATGGAGTAAAAATACTGCCATACATTGACTGCCATACATACTCATGAGTAAATCTTAACCTATAGGACTGACATCATGAAATTATGTAAAAAGTAAGGTCTTACAGCACAAGTGTAGGCAAAAAATTGAAAATCGTCTAGGTATTTTTAGTTATATCACATATTTTTGTTTGAAGCCTTTCGAAATATTACCTATCAACTATACGTATTATTATAACCTCACTCGCAATTGTCCGGTTTTTTTCTTTCAGTGCTACGTGTCTATTGGAGAAATGGATGCTGTAGAGGGCTGCGGTACTGCACATTTAACCATAGAGAATGAAAAGCGGAAGCATCTCATAAACACTGGACAGTACTCGGATGCTTTATTGTTGCATGATATCGCACTGTCTTACGAAACCCAATCAGAATACGATCTCCAGTATGGTGTGGTAAGATCACTGCATAAATCTGGTATGCACCATCTCGCATTGCGGTACATAAAATCCTTGCCAGAAAGTGATCAGTTGAATGACGTCAAATATGAGTGCTTGTCATTTCTTGGTAAGTATCGAGTGATTATATTTTTTTTATTAACGCCGAAAGTGCCTAGATTTTGAGCGGGAAATCCCTCGGGCTCTATCACCATCATCATTTTTGGACCATCGGATGTTCAACATTGCTTTTACAAGAAAACTTTTAGTACCGAAATTCTACGTGTTATTAACGTTCATAGAATGGGTTTATAGTGGGTAGTACATCAATAATATAATTAACAATATCCCTCCGTGATAATAGATAATATCACAGAGGGATATTGTAGTGTTGTGTTTTGGTAGAAAACCTTTAATAATATTGTTACGAGCTGAGGTTCGGGATTAGAGAATTATACCAGATTGTTACCGAAATAGACACACTTTATTTTAATAGATCACAAAATACACAGGGAAACTAGCAAAAACACAATTACAATAATTTATTATCACTAACTTCTTAATTCACTTACACTTAAGTCGCTGTTAATTCACTTGACACTCACTTGAAACTAAACTCACTTGACACTCACTTGAAAACTAACTAACAACTCCGCAATGCCACGCTTTATATAGCAAAATGGTATTTCTAGAAACATCGCGACACCTCTTGTAAATTCTACACAACAAATAGAAGCCTCTATAACAAACTAGTATTTTCTATTAATGGGTTACTAACTATTTAGTTCCGTGTTGCCTCAACAGATGGCGTGTATCTTTATTTTGTAGCTCTATACGACTTCCCCAGTCGCCAATAGATGGCGGGTTATTCGTAACACTGCCCCCTTCTTAGATATGCTCGTCCCGAGCATGATTATCCCCATGAAAACGCGCCAACCGATCCACATGGACGATCTTGGGAGTGCCCCGCGGTCCTTTCCGAATGCGGTACGTTACGTCATTGAGTCTGGTCACTACTTTGTACGGTCCGTCCCATTTCACTTGCAGCTTCGGAGATTTGCCTTTTCTGCGAACCGGGTTATGCAGCCAGACCAGTGATCCTTCCTCAAAGCTTCTGTCATTTATCTTTCGGTCGTACCGGGTTTTCATTCTCTCCGACGTCTGCTGTCCTGATTGTCTGACGTGCTCATAAACGTCATTCATCTTGCTGCGTAAATCATTGGCGTAATCCGTAATACTGAGCGGAGTGTCAGGGGGAGTGCCCGTGATTAAATCCGCAGGCAATCGAAGTTCTCGACCGAAGTTCGCAAAGGCTGGTGTTGCTGACGTGCTCTCGTGGACCGCACTTCGATACGAGAGGAGGAACGGCTGGATGTGTTTATCCCAGTCTCTTTGTCTGCCTTCCACAACTTTTGACAAGTACCTCTCTAATGTCTGATTAAACCGTTCCACCATTCCATCAGACTGAGGGTGGTAAGAGGTGGTTCGGGTTTTAAAAGCACCCATCACGCGGCACGTTTCCTGGAACAACTGGGACTCAAAATTCCTCCCCTGATCACTGTGAATCTCCAAAGGTACCCCAAAACGACAGAAGACTTCATTGACCAGCTTATCAGCTACCGTGGTCGCCTCTTGGTTCGGTATCGCAAATACTTCCGGCCACTTCGTAAAATAATCCATGACAACCATGAAATACTTGTTGCCATCTTCACTCTCCGGAAATGGACCTGCTACATCCACGGCAATACGTTCCCACGGAGCTCCCACATTATTCAGCTGCAATGCACCCCTGCTGCGTGTGTGAGGTCCCTTCACTGCTGCACAACTGATGCATTTTCGACACCAGTCTTTCACATCGTCGCGGCAGTGGATCCAATAAAACCGCTCTCGAATCTTCAATAAAGTCCTTTTCACACCCAAATGGCCTCCTTAACATCCATCGTGGTAAAGCTGTAATAATAAATCTCCGGTACCTTGGCCTTCGGAACAACCATTTGGAGGTGACAGGTGTCCCCTCGAGCATTCTCCCATTTACGGCACAATACTCCGTCCCGGACGATCAAGCTATTCCACTGCGCCCAATACCCCTTCGTTATTGTGCTCATAGCTGCAACGTCGCTCCAGTTTGGCCTCGGAGCATTGGCTTTGACCCACTCGAGGATTAACTTGACATCTGTGTCCTCTTCTTGAGCCTTCCGTAAGGTTTCCTTCCACTCGTCACTCAGGTCCGTTCTTAACATGCGGACGGGCACAGCTTCCCTGGTCTCTTGCCTAACGCAGTGTTTACAGTCCTCTCTACAAGGCCGCCTTGACAATGCGTCAGCGTTGCCATGGGATTTGCCGCTACGATGCTGGATCTCGAAATCGTACTCCTGCAGCAGTTCTATCCACCTCGCTACTTGTCCTTCCGGGTTCTTGAATTGTAACAACCACTTCAATGCAGCATGGTCAGTACGCAGGTGGAACCTTCGACCTAGCAAATACTTATTGAAGTGCTGCAATGTTTTTACCACGGCGAGCAGCTCCCTTCTCGTGACACAGTAATTTCTTTCCGGTCTAGATAGAGACTTGCTGAAGTACGCTATCACAATTTCTTGATCGCCTTTCCGTTGCGACAACACACCGCCGATACCCGTGTTACTAGCGTCTGTGTCGACTATAAATTCATTTCTCATGTCAGGATAACCCAATACAGGCGTACAACACAGACGCGTCTTTAGCTCCCGGAATGCAATGTCACAGCTTTCGTCCCAACAGAAAGTTCATTTTTCTTCAGAGAGCCGGTGTAACGGTTTTGCAATGTCCGAAAAGCTTTTGACAAACCGCCGGTAGTATGAGCATAAACCCAGGAATGCTCTTACTTGCGTCTTGTCCCTTGGAACAGGCCTGTCCTTGACAGCAGCTACCTTCTCCGGGTCCGTTCGCACACCTTCTTCCGACACAACATGTCCTAAAAAGTGTACTTGCCGTCTAAAGAACAAGCACTTCTTAGGACTCAGTTTAAGGTTAGCCCCCCGGATTTTTGAAAGCACACGCTCGAGGTTCTGCAGGTGTTCCTTAAGGGTACGTCCTACTATAATGATGTCATCTAAATATACCAGGCAGGCGTCCCCGATTAGGCCGGCGAGCACTAACTCCATCAATCTCTCAAAAGTCGCTGGGGCATTGCACAGACCAAACGGCATAACTGTAAATTGCCACAGACCCTTTCCTGTAGAGAAAGCGTTTTCTCCTTATCCCTTGAATCGATTTCTACTTGCCAGTAACTTCTTTTCAGGTCTAACGTCGTGAACCACTTCATTCCTGTTAGCGTGTCCAGTGTATCGTCGATACGTGGTAGAGGATAGCTGTCCTTCTTCGTGATGTCATTTAACCGACGGTAGTTAACACAAAACCGCATACTACCATCCTTCTTCTTCACAAGGACCACAGGAGAACACCACGGACTGGATGAAGGCTCTATAATTCCATCCTTTACCATTCCTTCAATCATGGCGTCTACCTTTCCTTCTCGTGCCACCGGTAATCTTCTTGGACGCTGACGGATCGGAAGTTCAATGCCCGTGTTAATCTTGTGCTGAACTAGTCCGGTCTTTCCTATGTCCGTATCACTTGAAGCGAAAACATCGCCGTATCGAAGGAGCACCTTCTTAGCCATGTCGAACTCTTCCTTCGTGAGTTCACTACGACATTCCTCTAATAGCGTTGAGACATCAAAGCTCGTTACGCTAGTAGAACCGTCCTGGCATCTACGCAACCAAGTAACTTCCTCACAGGTGCCTAACAGAGTGCCCTTCCCGATCACCTGCTCCTTGTCACAAAGATTCATCACACGAACCACTGGATCACCAGTCGTCCTCACCAGAGTCCTCGCCACCCTCCACGGAAAGTCATCATTCGTGCTTTCTATTAGTACACACCGATTCTTTCTGGGTGACGACCGCGGCAGAGCAACCGGTACGACTGCTTCTGATCTAGGAGGAAGCACAGTCTTCTCCAGGCAGTACACTTTTCCAGGTGACGCTCCTTCCACGAAGAGCTCCTCTAGACCACACCTCAATAATCTCTGATTCACATCTATCTCACAACGATGTTTACGCAAAAAGTCCAAGCCCAGAATGCAATCATCAAGAATATCTGCCACGATGATGTTGTGCTTGTAAAGTTCGTTACCCAGCTTCAACTCCACCTTTTCTCTCCTCGGACGGCTATCCGCTGACCGGTAGCTGTTACCAGCTGTATTTGCTCGCGGTCACGGATGTTGTCCCCAAGAAACCGATTCGCGAGCTGGGAACTAACTACAGTCCGAGAGGCTCCTGTATCTAGTGTTATACTGCACGGCATCCCGTTGACCTCGCCTCTGATGATCAGGCTATTCCCGTCATGAGCTTGCGAGATCGAAATTCTTGGGGCTCTTTGACCACCAGCCAGCACCTGCCCCGCAGTCCTGGCTTCTATTCGTTTCCCTGCTGTTGGGCGGCAGCATCAACCACCCTTCTCTCCTGTGGTCGTCCATCTCTTTGCCTTGGGCAATTCGCCCGAAGGTGGCCCTTCTCTCCGCAGGTGTAGCATCGGGGGCTGTATTGGGGACGGTCACGGGCGGTGGGTGTAGTTACTTCCCTAACGCGGTGGGCTCGGTGGTCTTGCCTCACCGCTTCCACCTCCAATGCGTGGGCAAGGGCAGCCTTAAGCGTGTCGTGGTGCCCCAGCCTAACAGCAGCCCTGACCTCCAGGTCACGGATGCCGTCGATGAAGGCTTGCACCAGATTGCCCTCGATCAATGTAGGCGCAGACCGATATGCCTTCCGGACGAGCTTCTCAATTTCCAAGGCCCACTGCTGCAAATTCTCCCCTCCACGCTGCACGCGCTCCTTTAACTGGGCACGGAATACGTGCTCCAGGTGAGACCTAGGGTGAGCGATGTCATGGCCTGCGCCTCAGTCCACCCGTTCGCTTTCATAACGGCCTCGAACTGGATCTTATAAGCAGACCATGAGGACGGACATCGAATGGAGGCACCTTAAACCCACGCGCAGCAGGAGTACTCCCCACAGGAGCAGTTCCGAGCTTCAGGTCTCCTAGGGCCTTCTGCATATCCACAATCTTGTGCTCAGTGTCCGTGATGCGGGCCTCGTGCTGGTGGACCGTCTCCTTCATCGCCTTGAGGTCCTTACCTAGCGCAACCTGGAGATCTTTCATAAGGAACATCTGCTCCTCCTTGTCTCGCCGCAACTGGTCCTGCAGCTGCCGAGCCTGCTCCTCCTGACGACGGGTCTGCTCCTCCTGACGACGGGTCTGCTCCTCCTGACGACGGGTCTGCTCCTCCTGACGACGGGTCTGCTCCTCCTGACGACGGGTCTGCTCCTCCTGACGACGGGTCTGCTCCTCCTGACGACGGGTCTGCTCCTCCTGACGACGGGTCTGCTCCTCCTGACGACGGGTCTGCTCCTCCTGACGACGGGTCTGCTCTTCCTTGTCCCGCCGCAACTGGTCCTGGAGCTGACGAGTCTGCTCCTGCAGCATCATCATTAATGCGGCGAGGTCCGGAGCCGCCGAGGTCGAGGGAGCCGCGAATGAACCGTCAACAGGTTCTGCCGTCGGCTGCCGACCGTCCGCTGGTTGATGCGGAGCATCCCTAAACCGTCTCTGGTCCATTTCCTGCTGTCGCTGTCCCTTAGTACGAACGCCTTCCGTGTCCTCCTTCGGTAAAACTGGCATCATCTAATCACACTTCTGACACCAATTTGTTACCGAGCTGAGGTTCGGGATTAGAGAATTATACCAGATTGTTACCGAAATAGACACACTTTATTTTAATAGATCACAAAATACACAGGGAAACTAGCAAAAACACAATTACAATAATTTATTATCACTAACTTCTTAATTCACTTACACTTAAGTCGCTGTTAATTCACTTGACACTCACTTGAAACTAAACTCACTTGACACTCACTTGAAAACTAACTAACAACTCCGCAATGCCACGCTTTATATAGCAAAATGGTATTTCTAGAAGCATCGCGACACCTCTTGTAAATTCTACACAACAAATAGAAGCCTCTAAAACAAACTAGTATTTTCTATTAATGGGTTACTAACTATTTAGTTCCATGTTGCCTCAACAGATGGCGTGTATCTTTATTTTGTAGCTCTATACGACTTCCCCAGTCGCCAATAGATGGCGGGTTATTCGTAACAATATTTTACTATAAGTACAATCATATTTTATTCAATAAATAAAACGTATTGTCTTTTAGGTGATTGGAGTGATTTTATAGACACCAAAGAGTTAGCCGAAAAACATAAACTAAAAGGATACAATCCAAACTCCGTTCTCAAAGCATTCCAATACGCGTGTCTCAAAAATTGTTTGCATATTCAAACAGCGCCTGAATTTGAAGATAAGTTAATGGTACCTCTTAATGATGCAAAACTAACTGTGTCCAGATTATGTCATAATTTAAATATGGAAAACTGTCAAAACTTATACAAGATTTTAGAAAAACTTCACACGTTTAAGGACATTGAAGATTACTATTTAGTGCGAAGAAATCGTTTGAATTTATTAGATCTGCTTAAGCTTTGGGATGTTGAGAACTTACCACAGTTTCATGATTTCAAGCATATTGAAGCCTTGGCGTCACAGCGAGTTTTGATACTGGAACACGCTGCAAAATCACATACATGTGCCATGAACGAAATAGTTTCGTTGCAAGTTAAATATGCAAGTAAGTTAACTTACCTATAAATTGTAGTCTGGGTCCTGACTAGTATACACCATATTTATGATCAGCGCCGGCCGTAGCCCTTGATCAGGGTATTTCAGCTTCCATTTTTTTAGGGTGCCGTTCCTCAAAAAGAAAAACGGGACACTTCGTAGGTAATTCAGATCCCGTAGGCTACTTCCCTTTCACCCAGATCAATAAAAATTGGTGAGAAGTAAGGTCTCACAGCACAAGGAAAAAGAAGGAACCCCGAAAGTTATTAATTTGTTGTTTTAATACATAAAATAATATTTTTTCGATTACAAACTTATAGTATTTCGCTTGGAAAATTAATTGTGATTGTTTTATAAAAAAATTAACGCCCTTTACATTGATGTATGGTAGGGTATTTTTAGAACGGCTACTCAATTGTTTGTTGTTTGTAAATTAGGTAAATTAAGTAACTTTAATTAACTTTACTCCTGCTTTTTTGACATTAAGAAAGTTTCTACCGGTATTGGTGCTTATTTCAATCAGTCAATAAATAATAAAATCTGTTACTTATGTCCCCAGAGCCTCTCAAATGGCGCCATTAAATTTTATTTTAAGGTAGATTTTTTTTTCCTATATGGTTTCTTGCCACCTGGCGCCTACAGCGACCGCTTCACTCGCTTTACCCATGTTGTGTTTCTTCCAGAAATAGCCTTAAATAATCACAGAATTCAAATGGCGCAACGGTTGTTAGCCATAGCTTCAAAATCACAGACGAATAATGACATTGCTCTACTGGCGAGTGAGATATCGTGGGCTAAAGGTCACAAGGAATTAGCCTTGTCTCTTCTTCGTAATATCGTGAACAATCCACCTTTGAATACAAAACTGGCAGCTATATCGTTACGGTAAATAAAAACTGTAGTACAATACGTTTGTATTATATATATATAGGTGTTACAGACTGGTGTGTTTATATTTTAGGGTCGTATATAGTAGATCCCGTAAATAACATGAACCGCTAACAATTTTAGGAAAATTCGTGATTTTTAAATATAGAAATCTTATTTTGAAACTGACAAATTGATCTTGAAAATTGCCTGATAAAGCTATTTCGTGTGAGAGAGGGCTGACATTAATGAAACTATAACTATTTAATATCAAGGATAGTGATGGAAAGTCCAGGTTTTCCTGAAAATGTATGCATAAAAAAATACAATTTTATTTTTCAAGCTAAATCAATATTTGTTGGCTACAAATTACGCTCCTAAATTTTGAACACACTTTTCTGTAATAGTTTGAATAGTTATAAATGGTTATTAAATGTTATATTTTTTATTATATAGTGTATTGACAAATTATTGTTAAATTGTTTTCAAATATAATTCAAATTTATTTGTTTATCTCGACTTTAGTTTTAATTCTAATAGTACCACTATATTTCTTTTGCTACGAAATATCCAAAAATAATTTTAAGGTAAGAATTCACCTATAAATAATAGTGACTGATGGTTTCGTAACGCTGTAATCTTGTCTTGCCAACAATGACAAGCGCTGGTATTTAAATCACATCTAGTAGCTTGAATATCAGCCCCCATAAGGGATAAACTAACTTTTCTTTAAGTTTCTACTATAATCATTATGTCGGGGATTGGCAGAATTAGAAACGAGTCATATGCAATTTAAGCTATAATAACCTGGTGTGTTAGTGATGCGGCCAGCGGTCAGTCGGCCTCTCGATACGAAGGTAGGTATTGCATTGTCAGCCGGCGAAATATATTTATTATTGCGCTGTCAGTGTAGCTTGCCATGAGGCGTGCCATCTATTTGTAGCATACAAATAGTTTCGTGACCACCATGACGACTGGTTCTGATCATAGACTCTCTATCAGTGAGTTCTGTATTAGTCAAATAAATAAATAACGTTTACTTTTTAGGCGATACGCGTTATGGATGGCTGATTCAAAGCACGATACCCCAAGAGACATTGTAAATAAATATTTGCAAAAAAGCCTACAAGTTTTAGGACAAGAGCACGTGGACGTAAGGCTAACAGTATATCGCAATATTGCGAAATTTGCAGATGCGGAATATAAGCAGGTAAAAAATACATATACATAATAATTATATGACTAAGAATTTCACATCGATCACTATTTAGGACGATTATATTAGTCATTCTTTGAAATAGCTTTTAAATTTCCTGAAATATAATAAAAATTCTTTGAAATATTTTCTGTTTTGTTATTTATTAATTCGCAAAGTTTGTTTTACTTTTAGACATATGTCACAATAGCAAAAACATTTGTTGAACTCTGATTTTCTTCATACTTATTCTGTAACGTAATAAAATTGCCATCGATGATGGAATCATCTTGCCTCGGTATTTAAAAAAAAGTAAAAAACATTGCTTATAATTCTTTTGCTTTTATTTTATTGTTTTAGTTGGACATTATCGACCCTTTCAACACCACTGTTTATCTTATAGCTTAGAAACTAAATCAATCTATAATAATAATCGTCTGTATCCTAATATCGAGTGAAAAATATAATGCTATAATAAATATTCCAGGTGGTATCTTACATGAATTCATCAATATTTGATAACAGAGTTAAATGCGTTGAGAATATGAAGGGTACAGAATCGTCTCTAAGCAAGAGAACTACGAAGTCGTTATCAAAGTAAGATCGTCATTAAATCATTGTTCTAATTGTGTAATGTGTGTAATGTAGTACACAGGGATATTTAATGTATGTACCTACATACTTTGAGCACTTTGTACTGTCAATCTTGTGGCTGATATGTTAAAAATACTGTTGCAGGGAAGAAGGTAAAGCACTATCTACAAATAGACGATTCAAAGAATTAGATGAAGCAGAGATTGCTAACACACAAGCTGAAAGAGAGAACTTTTTACAATTAGCAATGAGGTAAGTCCAAAAAGTAATTAAAACTGTGAACAAGTCCTAATACGTAACAATATGAAGGATATCTTTGATCAGTACACACAACACAATTAGTCACTTCTATAAAGGCGACAGCTTGCAATTTAAAAGTAAAGTTTTTATTTTATTTCAGATATTACTTATTATCTCTGAAGGAATGCAACGAGAGCAACTTATCAGTGTTTAGAGTAATATCATTATGGCTTTCCAACCGGGATTTCGAGTTTCAAGGGGATGACAGCGAAACATTTGAAGATTTATTGCATTCGATACCGTCTTGGAAATTTATTACTATATTGCCTCAATTGGCCCCGCGCGTAACGAATGAAGATACAGCGTTTATTCTAAATTTAAAGAAACTACTGAGTAAGTTTGTTAGCAGATATCTGGAAATTGATAACACTTGTAGTATTGAGTGTTCGTATTTTGAGTTAAAATTACATGTAAGTTGTGTCCTACTACATAGGCTGTTTAATACTACCTATTTAAAATATTTTTTTAAAGTCTGCTTAGAATTATAAATGTTGGTGCGTCAAAAACTGGCTAGCTTCTAGCCAATTGTTATATTCACACAAATAACTTCAAAATGATTTGTAGTATTATATTAAAAACGTATGAATACTATACATTGTCAAACATAATAGATAAAGATATTGTACACCAATGGATTAATAGATTTCTCGATAAGTAGCCGTCTACAAAATAATATTATAATATAAAGTTTTAAGTGTGTCCTGAAGAAGTTACCAATTTTAACCTATTTGATACCTTAATTGGCAAACTGGTAACCAGTTTGCCAATTAAGGTATCAAATAGTCACTAAAATTCTAAAAATATACATCTGCCCCATTTTACGTTCTACGTTCGCTTGCAAAGTATAAATATTATAATAATTTTCTGTCCAGAACGTTGTGCTGTGGATCATCCTCACCACACCCTACCTATCCTGTTTCTTCTGAAGAACTCTGACAAGGACAACGTAATACTTAATGCAAGTGGCGCGGTCGGCGGCGCGACCCGTGCGCGGGAGCAGGAGGCACGAGCGTTGGCGGCGCAGGCGCTGGTCGCTCAACTTCGTCACCATAGTGATGACCTTACGATTGTTATAGACCAGATGGAAAAAATGTGTGATGGTTAGTTCATCCTAATTATTTGGAAGTACATTCGGCCGGTTTTTAGGCTCAACGCATTGGATTATTTTCTCTACGAGTCTAGAGCCAGGACTACATAAAAGGTGTCAGGAATACTAGGTGTTGTATTCAGGGTGACTTCCAACACCAACCTTCAATAAAGGTAATCGTGACGGCCAGTATTATTTTGTAACTTCAATCACTTTTGTTATTGATAACTGATACAACAATGGCGTTGTGAAAATAATGCACAGAATGTGCATTAGCTTAATATTAATATATTAAACTTAGAAATATGTGATTGTTACACTGGGTTAAATATTTAAAAAAAATTGTACCAATGAAAGTAAAAATACTAATATCGCTATTAAAAAACAGGGGTTGATCGTAGAAGGTTGACAATTCAGGGTTGTATGTATTTTCTAATGCTGTATGATAAAAATGAAAAAAAATATTTTTTATCTAAAAATAAAAAATAAAATTAGGGGTGGACTACCCTTAACATCTAGGGGTATGAAAAATAGATGTTGTCCTATTCTCATACCTACCCAATATGCACACAAAATTTCATGAGAATCGGTCAAGCCGTTTCGGAAGAGTTTAATTACAAACATCGCGACACGAGAATTTTATATATTAGATATAGTTCCATCGAGCTTCTACCGAGTATGGGAATTCTGTATCTCAAACGTTATTAAAATAATTAACCAAAGTGTCAAGCGTATCTCAGAACATTTTATTACATTTAAAACTGATTGATTTTGGCTTATTTCTTTCCAGCAATGATAAGTTTCGCTAACCACGTGCCTACGTCGAAATCAAAAAAACAAAAGATACCAGACGCTGAAAACATCCACAAGCTGCGAAACTTGAGTGCTATCCCCGTCCCCACCGTGACCTTACCTGTCAAACACGACTGCCAATACTCATATATACAAAGTAAGATCATTGTACTTAAGGGCTTCCTAAAGCAAATAAGATTCATTTTCCTATAAACTGTTCCATAAGGTAAGTGTATGTGTTCCGTTACAGTTGTTAGGCTGCAATATCGAGGTTTTTTATAATAATGAAAACTAAGGCTTTCGCAACTTGGCTTAATAATAATAAAATAATAATAACTCCACACATCACACACTTGAAACATATATTGTATTCATTCTGGTTACAGAAATGCAATTTACAATATCAATATTTAGATAAGTGTAAAAGGAATAACGCTAAGTAGATGTTGAGAAGGTTGACAATATTCAATTCCATTCAAATTTATGAGTCATCTTGAACAACTAGATGTGACAAGTAAACATGAAGTACATCTAAGTTTAATAATATCGTTGTACTTAGTCACATTATTTTATACTAGCCACGACCCGTCTCGGCGTTGCACGGGTGTAATTGAGAAAAAAAGAGGTGAAAACTGTGAAGTTACTTGAAAGCCTTTGATTATAAAATTTATTTTCAAAAATGTTTGCAGCTGACTTTACGTTACACAATCGAACAAATTTTGTTTGGAAGTGACGCGCAAAAGGGCTACTATAAGAGCAAATAGCTGTCTATGGGGAAAACACTCAACGCTCAGGTTACGCTCGCAACGTTGAATGTCTGACCTTGTGATTTGTTAATATTCATTGAAAATGTCAACTTGATTGGAAATTGAAGGCTTTTGAAATGAGAATCTCTATAGGAATCATCCAGTAGCCTGGTACTGGCGGCGGAAACAGCGGTCCTTAACCCGTTCAAGCGTTTCAGAGAGATGTTTTTCTATCGTATATTGTAAATTACATAACCAACGTAGATTAGGTATTATCTCTTTAATTTACTAGTTTTTTTTTATGGTTTAGGGGACAAACGAGCAGACGGTTCACCTGATGGTAAATGACTACCACCGCCCATGGGCACCTCAAGAGTCACAAGGCGTTGCCGCCCTCAAGTCAAGGTGGGAGTCGGGGAAGAAGGGGGGAGAGGGGAGAGGGGAAGGAAGGGAATAGGGGAGAGAGAAAGGTTAGGGCCTCCGGTAACCTCACTCACGCGGCGAAAAGCAATGAAAACATTGCTTCACTGCTGGTTTTCTGTGAGGCCGTGGTATCGAGCGGAGTCGAGCCGGCTCATACGTGCCGACATTATTTAGTAGTACATTATTATGGTACTCGGCTCGGGCGCCGAATGTCGCGTTAACGTTGTTTGTTATAATTTTCAGCATCAATAAAACCTGGCAACATTAAAGTTTCTATCGAACAAAGTTCGCAGTACTGTGGTTTGTTCGATAGAAACTTTAATCATCAACTTAAACTTCATAATGGGAAGCCATTATGAAGTTTAAGTTGAATAAAACAAACTTTGTGTTTCGTTTGATAAAATTAATTTAATTAAACATTTTCTTTCAGCTTTACACTCATTCGAAACGTATTATGAATTAGTAGGCGGTGTGAACTGTCCAAAGAAAATCAATTGTATGGAATCTTCTGGGAAGAAACATATTTTGTTAATAAAGGTTAAATTTTTTATTTTTGATAAATACTTTGAACTTTTGACTTAAATAATTTGGTTTAAATAATTACTTTTAGGGTGGGGACGACATGAAACAAGACGCAGTTATGCAACAAGTTTTTAACATTGTCAACACGCTACTAGAGAAAGATCCTGTTACTAATAGAAATAAACTTCTTATTAGAACTTATAAGGTAAAGAATGTTCACGTCAAGTTTAATGTATTTGTTAGTCATTAGAGCATATCATAAACACATTTTTAGCATAATTATATTATGTACATTCAACAAATTATTTCTTGATTCTTCAAATTATTTTCTTGTCTGTTTAAATGAATGCAGTTAGAGCCCAAAATAACATTTGTTGAAACTCTTTTATGTTTAATAGTAGAGTACTTAAACATGAACACATCACACTAATTAATTAAATAAAAAAATACATTATTGGTATATAATTATGATTTATTATTTTTGTGAAGTTCTTGTGCTGGTTAGTTAATATGTCAATCTAATTTCAAATCTAACAAAATTAAAAACATTGGGTCACACAGATAGTTTTTAGAATAGGCCAGTAAGAAAAGCAGCCGATGAAACATTTATTTTAATTTCGAATTAGAAACTCTTTGGGAATCTGTAGATGATAAATGATTTCATATGTCATTTGTTTTTACAAATTGGAAAATGTTAGACAGCAGCGCCCAAGAAGCAGGAGTATCGAATATTTGTCTATTGAAGGTGTGGAGCTAGTGAGTCATCCCGATCTGACACCATGTGACTTTTATTTATTTCCAAAAATAAAAGATAAACTTAGAGGAATTCGTTTTATGAACCCTAAAGATATCGTGGCTGCGTTTGAAATAGGCGTGGAAGAGATCCCTAAAGCAGAGTGGGCTCACTGTTGCTTCAGTCAATGGTTCCATGGCGACGGTGCTTAGAAAGGAACGGAGACTACTTCGAAAAGCAATAAAAATATTAACAGGCTTCCATATCATTCCGTTTTTATTTTCTAAAAACTTTCATTATGAGCCCCGCATATATGATAAACTTGATTTTTTGTATTTTGTCTGCCAGGTAGTACCATTGTCACGTTTATCGGGCGTGTTGGAGTGGTGTGAAGGCACCGTGCCTATTGGCATGTATCTAGTGGGGACAGAGGGGAACAGAGGGGCTCACTCGAGGTACCGACCCCAGGTAAGGGATAAGAGTGGTGATAATGGAACATTTTGTTAAAGATTACAAAATTCGAAGGAAATACTGTGCCATGAGTAGAAGCTGGCTCGTAGCTTAGAAGTAGCTTAAGCTAGTTACCATAATTGTACGAAATTGTTTTTAATAGTTTCTAGATAAACGAGTTTCTTTGTTACATATTATTATAATCCTGTTATAGGATTTTAAAGTTTAAAGGAGATGTAGTTTTTTGTATAGATGCTGGTTTTTTAATTCCGGGCATTATCCAGTATGGATCAAATGACACTGATATGACAGCATGATAGATAGAAAGATATAATAGCAACAGTTTTGTTCTTATTCAGCCAAAAATTACACTTACATAAAAACACATTTTTCTCAAAATTAGGGGTGTTTAAAATTAGGAACTCTATCCAAAAACATTTGATTCATCACTGTTGGAAGTTTTCAAGAATAAAAAAACATCTTTTGACAACAACTTTGTCTTTAATTTGCTTTTGTTTATTGCAAGCGCTGATTATGGTCGCCCATTCAAACTTGTTATTTAATTCAAACAGTATGTGTTATATTAATGTATGAAGAACTTTGTTTTTTGTTTAAAGGATATGTCTTGTGAAGCCGCTCGCAAGAAGGTAATTGACAGTTGTAATGAGAATACTGCGCAAAAGTTGGCGACTTTCAAAAGAATAATGAAAGATTTTAAGCCAGTGTTTCATTACTTCTTCACTGAACATTATCTAGATCCCGTCACATGGTACGAGAGGAGATTGGCATATACTAAAAGGTGCTTACATCTTTGAATTTCTAAATCTATTTTTATCTTTTTCTGTCACTTAACCCCCAATAAATTTATCAGTAAATTTTTCCATGTTGGTAATTTTTCATTTTATTTTATTTTTTCAAGTGTTGCAACATCGTCGATGGTAGGTTATATCCTAGGTCTCGGTGATAGACATGTCTACAACATCCTAATAGACCAAAGGACTGCTGAAGTAATCCATATAGATTTAGGTAACTATTATGATGTTTAAGTTTGGTATATTAACATACTGACAATTTGGGAGTAAAACTCACAGAATTGAGAATAAGTAAGAAGTGAGATGTGGGCACGCGTGTGCCGAAGTTATGAGCCAACGCTCAGAACTAATAGAAACATGTGCATCACTGGGGACGTAACTGGGTGAAAAAACAATAATTATGCCGAGTTACGCAGTAGTTATGTATCGAAAAAGATATTAGGGACTGCAGTCCGTCTAAAGTAAGGACATCATTTCGTCGGTGAGTCCAAAAAGTTGTTTTTGAGTTTAATATTAACAAAAATTCACAAGGTATTATGTGATTTAACAGAGAAAACCTTTGTGATCTAATCTACAGCACAGAAAATATTTTGTAAATGTTAAGATGCACACTCATTAGCTTTCTATTGATGTCGACGTAACGGCGGGCAAGTATATATACGAAACGGTACCTTATATTGATCAGCGTAAGGGTATATTTAGTATAAATATAAATGGCGTTTAGGATTCATATTTAATCAATCCTCTGTAACGAATCAGCGTAAAGAACTGTAGGTGTGTAAAATAATGACTACCGTCTAAGGGCGACTGACGACACATGATTTCAAACAGAATTACAGCTGATGGCAAATCATATTCTAAATACATAATTTCAGTTCTGTGGTAAAACTAATGTTTTACTCTCAAAACAATATGGTTAATATAAAAGAATAAGTTCGACTTAATAGTCGATTTTATTCTTTTTGCTACAGCACTATTTTTTTATACAGTTTGTAAAGCGTCAATGAGGTAAGAATTAGACCTCATTAAAATAAATAAATAATAATTAAGCCTTATTTGCTGTAATTTGATTTTTACACATTTTTTAATTAACTGAAACTTATACTATTGAATAACGGTTCATCATCTTCTACAGATTGTCTTTCGACAAGGCCTCCTCTAAAGCTTACAATTTTTGTCTGTCTTTTGCCATTCGAATCCAGACTCCGCCAGCAAGTTTCTTAATTTCGTCTTCCCATCGTTAAATCTGTCGCCCTTTGCTTCTTTTGCTTCCCCTTGGATACCACTCCGTTACAATTCTTTTCCATCCATTCCATTTCTCTTTCATTTTTCTTACTCTAAGCATATGTCTGTCTGTCTCCATTTTAAAGTTTTATATGTTTTTTCCACGTTTTCGAATTTTGTTTTACTCATTAAATATTAATAAATACTATTCATGTCCCTGTTTTTTATTCATATTTTTTTGGACAAAAAGAAACATGCTGTTATTAAACCATATTTATAATAGATATTTTAAATTTGTTTTGAAAAATCAGCATTTATTTTCAGCATACTTAATATACTACACTGTATTCAACAGGTATTGCATTTGATCAAGGCAAAACATTGCGTACTCCAGAAACTGTGCCGTTCCGTTTAACTCGAGACATTATTGCTGGGTTCGGGTGTAGCGGCACTGAAGGAATATTTAGACGGTAATCAACGTACTACTTTACACTTTTTCTTATTCTCTGCACCGACATAGTGCAGAGTCACTAACAGAATACCCGTTTGTGACTCTGCGCTCTGCTTATGCCATAAAATACAACTTTGTTATTTACTACATTAAATTCGGACATGATTGTCATACTTACAATCGGGTCAGCAAGTTGGACATAACATTCATGGTCTTGCAAACGTCCATAGGCTAAAGTGACCGCCTGACCATTAGGCGTTCCATGTGTCTCAGGATGGACGGTTTATGAGGCAATGTTTATAGTCTGTCAGGTGGACTGACTAGTTAACATATTATTTTATTGATAACAGGTGCTGTGAAAAAACAATGCAACTGCTTCGCGACAACCAAGAGACGCTGCTGACAATATTAGAGGTGTTATTGTGTGATCCGCTGTATTCGTGGTCAGTAAAAACTGCTCAACAAAACGCTCCCGCAACGAGCAGGAATAACAAGGATATCTGTAAGCTTTCTCATAATAATTATATACATGTTTTAAATAATTGATCAGATGCCTGTACATTTATTTTTATGTAGCCGCAACGGGTACTCCGAGTGGGCTTGCAAAACGAGCTTTGCTTGTAGTGACAAGCAAGCTGAGCGGTACGGAGGATGGCGTGGCGGGTGGAGTGGCGGTGGCCGGCCAAGTCGCTCGACTGCTGCGCGCTGCCACCGACCCCTTCAACCTCTGCCGCCTGTTCCACGGCTGGCAGGCCTACCTGTGATCATTGTGTGCTGTAGTGTATGCAACGAGCAAGCTGAGCGGTACGGAGGATGGCGTGGCGGGTGGAGTGGCGGTGGCCGGCCAAGTCGCTCGCGCCTGCTGCGCGCCGCCTACGCAGAGGCATAGGTTGAAGAGGTTTTCTTCAACCTCTGCCGCCCTATCCACGGCTGGCAGGCGTACCTGTGATCATTTGTACTGTAGTGTATGTTGATATGTCCTATATTATAAGTTGTATGTTACTCGATTCACTGAATGATTTAAATAATCATAATAATTAAATTATATTTGTAAGCTAATAATTAATTAAAGACGAAAATGTACAAATCATTTGAAGTTGTTTTATTCCTGGTATACATTCTAAATTAACCAGCAACTAACTAAATTTCATACACAAGTTTAATTTTGAGTAACAATGGAACTGTAAGTCCGCAGCCTCCGGAGGAAGGTCAGAAATACTAAGCGTTGTACATACTACGAATCTGGGTGTTTCTTACAGCGCTTAAATACTAAGCGTTGTACATACTACGAATCTGGGTTTTTCTTACAGCGCAGTTGATTCATATATTGCTGTAATGTACACAATACACAATTACACGACGTCATACACTAAATATTTGCATAATTAAAATCTTTAAATTCAACAACATTCCGCTGCGCGAACGCACACGAGTCGGGAATACCCTAGGAAGGAAGTCCCCAAGAACCCTGGCAGACCTTTGCCGACTCTTAAATAATAGGCAGCCACACCAAAACGTTCGGGGCACCTCGCCCGACTTCCATCAGAGGCGCGCGCGGAACACATCGCGCCACCATCTTAGGCCTGCTTCTGCTAGGGTAACCGGCAGCCTCACCCGTTATTGACAAAGGTTTACTTAGCTGAGACTAATCCATTTAGAGCAATTTCTGTTTGTCGATAGCATATCACTACATATTATAAAACAAAGCCCCCCGCGTCTGTCTGTCTGTTCGCGTTAAACTGAAAAACTACTGAACGGATTTTCATGCGGTTTTCACTAATAGACAGTGATTAATGAGGAAGGTTTAGGTGTATAATTTGTACCCGTGCGAAGCCGGGGCGTGTTGCGAGTAAAGAAAAACATTTGCAGATTTTTACCGACACCACTAGCCCGTATTCCTAGTGAACAGTTGCTCATTAGCGCTGGTTTAATTTATGAACCTCCGCAAAACTGATTTAAACCTGAATTGAACAATTAAATTAAAACAATTTTAGGAAGCTTTTTGTAAACTCTACCATTTTTTTTTAAAGAATTAGGTACTCCTGTATCGCGCTGGACTTTACGAACATACAAACAACGGACACAAAGAACACCCAGACTCTGGTGGGAATCGAAGCCACGACCTAGCTGTCAGGGACACTAACCACTAGGCCAACAGGCTAATTGACAGTTTATAATCCTTGTAAGTTTTTTGAGCGCAAGTTAGGTTATCTGGTCCGTGGTTAGAACTGTGACCATAACGCCAGAACTGAATTTTATGACAAACGAAGTACTTGGTCAAACCGCCAACTTGAGGGCAATTTTTTTTGTTGATAACTAGGATCGAACAAAAAAATGTTGATCAAACAATGACGAACAGTTGAAATAGCAAAAAAAAAACTTAAAAAAACTATTTCTCCCCGCCAACTTGAGGGTAGTTTTGTATTTTATTAAAAAAAAGCTAATATCGAACTATGAAGAACAGTTAACGAACAGTTGAAATAGCAAAAAAAAAGGTTAAAAAACGACTTCTTGTCGCCAACTGCCAACTTCTTGTCAACTTAAGGGTAGTTTTTTATTTTATTAATAAAAAAAAACTAAGATCGAACAAATAAAAAGTTTGATCGAACAGTAACGAACAGTTGAAAGAGCAAAAAAAATGTAAAAAAAACGACTTCTCTCCGCCAACTTAAGACAGCCCATTGTGAAGTGGGTGAAAATAAAGTTCAAGATTTTCATCCACTTCAAAATGTCGGTTCAAATTTAAAATTTGTGCACCGATTAAAAACCAATAACAATCCAATAGTTTGATAACTAACCTACCCCATGTAACAAAAGTAGAAAAGTAATAGGTATCTCTAAAATCACAATAATTTTTAATTAGATTTTAGAAACATACTTAAAATGTTAGGAAATAAAATGTAGTAGTTAAATACCTTATATAAATTCTAAAAAAAAATTGAGGATATCGATCAAAATTCAAACTAAATTAAAAAAAACATTAAAAGAAAAAGTCATAATAATCATAAAAAAATCAGAAAAAGTCCCAAATTAGAACATTTTAGACTCATTATTAAAATAATAATTTATATAAAAAGGCTTTGGTACGCCTTCTGCGGGACGGAACAGTACTACTTTTCTCCCGTTTCCTTTACGCCGTTTCTTTACCTACACATAATCATGATCTCCAGCCAGCGAGAGACTACAAACCATGTCCGACATGGGATTGAACCTGGAACGGTTCCTTTCCTTGTCGGAACTAGTTCCAGGAAACATGTCCGATGAACTATCTAGTTCCTTAGTTTTATCCGGACATTGTAGTTAACAGTTTTATTTCGGTTCAGACAGTTCCTCGGACATAAATGGTTGTAAACAATGATATTGTTTATTTAGACTTAAAATATTTTAAATTAATCTATTGGCTTGGTCTTTAAAAATCTTTTTTTTTTTTTTTTAAAAAGAACTCCCGCATTAGGAATAATCCTGTGTTGCGGGGGCTTCAAAAACATTCAAACAACGGACATAAAAGAACACCCAGACTCTCGACAACTATTTGCGGATCACACAAATTTTTGTCCCGTGTAGGATTCGAACCCACAACACTCGGCGCGGCGTAGTGGCGAGGTGACCACTTAAACCATTGCGCCATCCGTGCAGTCTAATTGATAGTAAATTTGTAAAAAAAATTGATAGTATATATACATAATTAAGTAATATTTAAATTTGTATATCATAATATGTTATATATAGGTATTTTATTTATAATTGCCAACATAAAAAGTTGCTCAGGCACCTTTGATCCTTCAATCGTTGCCTTCTGTCCATAAAAGTAAATGGACTTAGTGCATCCATTCTAGTTACTACTTGCGGGAATGATCGATCAAGCTAGTGAAGCAAATCGACTCAGGATTTCGTTTGCTTTATATTTTGGCTACATATTTAGGAATCTCTAGGGGGCAACTGCCGCGCCCTAGCGACACCCTTGGCTAGGAGTGTATATAGCAGAGATATCGTTCGATAATTCTCTACATTCTGCCTAGGCCCGTTTTGTAGATAGGTATTATGTTTGCTTTTTTCCATATGTCTGAGAAAAAATCACTACTAAACCTACCTATACTTTACCCATGCCATGCCGGCCGGGACCGCTCTGGGACTCAATTGGCAACACCGGTAACCATAGTTATACACTTGACAACAAAAATACTTTTCTTCACAACATTACAGTTATTTCGAGCTGCAATCAGCGATTATTAATATTAAATAATTGATGTTCATTTATGGCAGAACTGCATATCCTTGGACTGTTGCAGTGTGCTTCAAAATTTTATGATAGATCTTTCATATTTTGTCGATATTCATTTCAAGCCGGTACACAAGATTTTCTTGTATTATTTAATTTTATACTTAGATAAATAATGTGAATGAAGTTAAAATAGTTCCATATCGTAATATCTGTTTGAAGGACCAAACTGGACAATAGTCTCGGGCTGCCCAGAAGGGCAGACTGTGTCTGCTAAATTGGATTACGACAAGACAGCTATATGGGCTCATCCTCTCGATATCCACTACGTTACAAAAGGCATCCAAGGTAGGTATTTACTAGAGCGTTTAAAGATACTTTTTACTAGATCCTGCTTATATCCATAGATCCATATTAAAAGAGAGTTGAGAACAGTTGGACCGAAGTCAACACAACTTATAAAGCTGACTGAGAAGTATGTACTATTTATTTCTTAGATATGGGCTGTCTTAGGAAGTGCATAATTTCACTTAGAAAATGCCATTCACCTAAGCTCCATGATTTTAAGACACAATCCTCATTTCAAATAATTTTGTGATACTTTGCATTGAGATTTAGTGACTTTCTGTTGTAATTATTAATTTCATATTTACTGTCTCTTCCAAAACATTTCAACACATGTGTCCTGCGAAATGTGAAAGGATTATGCAAAAAAAATCACAAATAACTATTATTGAAAATAACCAAAGTTGAAGATGTGGCAGTTAGGTAGGTAAGTTAGGTAAGCAGGCTGAAATGGAGGTGGGCAGGCCATATCAGGGGTCAAGACAAATAGAGCAGAGCAGTAACAGAATGGTACCCAAGAGATGGAACCCGCAAAAGAGGTATACCATTTAGAAGATGAGCTGAAGAAATTAAAAATGTGGCAGGATAGACAAACGCATGGATGAGGACAGCAAAAAACCCAGCGAAATTTAAAGAGTTAGAGGAGGCCTTTGCCAAAAGGCAAACAGACCCAGAAACTAGGAGGAATTGAAGGGTAGCGACAAAACATGAAAACCCAAGGCATCATATATTATTAAAAAGTATTCCATCCTCTATGTACCTATTTTAAACCAAATTGTACTATATTGTGTCTGAATAAACGCTAAATTATTATTATTATTACCGTCTTCTTAGATAATTGTGTTATCATAGGTTGGCCTAAATTAATACTCCAAGTGAGCTGTTTGGATTCTATTGGACGTTCATGGATAGTTGGATATGGTTGCTGCAGTTTGCCTGCTGTTCCTGGTCCTCACACAATTCTTGTTAATTGTTGGATACCATCTACTTCTACATTAACTGATAAAATTCGGCAATATTTCTTAGGTGGATCTCATCAGCTTATACAAAGTGATATAGTTAATTTAGGATTGAATCGGTAAGTTTGTATATTGAATATTACAACCAAAATAAATGGTTCTTCTAATTTCTGTAAACTCAACTACATTCTTTGTTTCAGATCTAAATTAAGCACTCAATCAAAAGGCACAGTTCAGCTGCAATTTAATTTAATCTTAAGAAATTTTAGTCAATTTGGGATAGAATATAAGTGAAAACATGAGAGTAGTTACTTACCTAGGGTTTACTGTCTTGTCAATATTCATTCAATTTTGTGTTATGGATTTTATTAAAGAGAAGATAAAGATTGAAGAGAATCTTGAAGGAGTAAATATTAGTACCCGGAAGAAAATTGTTGAAGATTTTCTTATAAATATTACTAACAAACCTCATGCTCTTTACTACAGAACTCTTACGAGTAAGTCTTTGCAAAAATCACATCCTGCTAGAAGTAGATTTTCTGAGAGGATCTTCAGTAACTCCTCTGTGCCTACAGTACCTTCAGGAACAACTGATCTTTCCACCACTGTATTTGACATCCTGTATGATGAGAATACTTCGGTCACTGAAATAACTCAAACTACCGAAAGTTTTTACACCAACACTGAGCTTGATAATGTTACCGAAATAACTTTCTTTGAAGCAACAAATAAGTCATCTGCCATACCAAATAATGTACCAAAAATTAATTTTAAGAATTATTGTGGCTGCAATTTACTGGTAAGTTGTTTCATAGCTGTTTTCATTAATTCTGCTATAATAGTTTGTGAGGCTAGTCTGTTGGTTGCTGTCCACAGCTTGAAGCAAATTAACAGGCACCCATTATGCAATTTAGAAAGTTACCTAAATTTTAGTCAGTATAGAAAGACTTTCTACCAGAATATAAATGTACATACGGCACTCATCACCTTTTACTTAACTGCTAAAGTGGGTTTTCTATACCTTTGAGACCACATAGGACTTGGATTAAGCGCCCCGCGGTTTCACCCGCGTAAGTCCCGATCCCGTGGAAATATCGGGATAAAAAGTTGCCTATATGTTAATCCAGGTCTCCAGCTATCTACATACCAAGTTTCATCGGTTCAGTGGTTTTTGCGTGAAAAAGTAACAACATCTATCCATACGTCCTCACAAACTTCCACGTTTATAATATTAGTAGGAAATCCAGACTGACAGTACGGCTGTTAAGTTTTTGATACTTAACAGGCTTAATGCATCTAGGAATACACTTAAGAATAATTTTATATTAGAAGGGTGTACTCCCAAAATTCGCAATTTCACTATGAAACATAGTACCTACCTATATATTCCATATCATTGGTTGTAAAAAAGAGACCCCAGGGAGCTTTTTATTTAGGTGTTTCTTCCATTTTAACCACCACTTTCTGTATACACTTTAAACAATGTTTATACCTGTTAATACTGTTACAAATACAGGCTCAGATGTGGACCAAAGTGAATTGAGGCTTTTTCACTTAGTCTGGGATGACGCCTTTTTAAAGTGGTGTGTTTATAATTTATTTTCAGTTCAGAGTTTGCGATATTAATTGTTGCTGCGATCCAGACTGTTCTAAAGATGAACTAAAACAGTTTCAATGTGAGAAAAAAAATAATGATGGCCTATCTAACGATGGATGTATTTCGCATTTGTTACATGGTGACCTAAGATGGAGTAGTTCACTTGACAGTTTATTTTGTGTTGTCAAAACTAATTTGCCTGATAAAAGGAATATCCAAAAGGTACATAAGTTTTGCAGGTGTATAAGTATGAAAAAAAAGCAGGTTTTTTATTTGCTCAAACTTTTTTAGCCAAACCTGGTACTAGCAGATCATAACAAATGGAAAGATGTTCACCAGCAACAAAAAACATATGAATTTAAGAAAATGTTATATCAACAGGCTGATCCTATATGGCTGCTAAGGAATGGCACAATTTATTACTTCGGTTAGTATTTTCGTGATAATGTCAATGTGTTGATCGCGATTTCAGTTATATCTGATAATTTTAATATTTGTTATTTTTATTACAGATGTTCCCACACCAATGGTTAACAATTACTGCACTGACCGAGCACCTATTGGATTCCTAAACGAAGAAAAAATTACGTGTATAGTAAAATTTAATGATCTAGAGATGTTCCATATTAGCAAAACAGAATCCTCAATGCTTATAAGTGCAACTGAAAGAACTATCAACAGTACTGTTCTGGTAAACGGTCTTATTAGTAGTTTATAGCAAATATAAGAATAATTTAATAGATTATTTTTAAATATTTCAAAACTAGGGATCGAAAATCTTGGCTGTAAATCGACATACTTTAGGCTGTAAAGTTAAAAAGTTTGCTGTTCGAACTAATCTCTGCTTATTGAACAAGGTTAAGATTAAATAACATCTTGCTGTGACTTCTGGGAAACGGAACAGTCTACACAAAATGCGGGTGACACTGCTGCACTGGAGTTACAATATAAGGTGTCGGATCCTGTGGCGGGTTCCAACCCCACCCAAAACTGTACCAGCTTGGCTGGAGTAACAAGAAACTGTGACCCACGTTGCTAGTATTATTTTAAAATAAATATAAAATAAGTTTTTTTCGTAAATTAAAAATTACAAAATTTTTCAGAATTGTTCTAACTTACACTGCATCAATTGGACTATCCTTACGTGTGACAATGGAATTTGTAAGAATTACAATAAAAGTATTGACGCCCCTTCGTGTACAGATAATAATTGTATAAATGTGGCATTTAAAATAGATTACAACTTCTATTACTATGATTTTAAAATAATAAATGCTACTATAAAATTGCACATTCAAAAGGTTTTGTATAATGTACTACCATTTATGTCACAAGAAATAACGGTAAAGTTTATTATGGCTAACAAATCTCTAGACAATGTGATAAAATTTAGTGGGAATCCAGGATACATCAAACATTTACAGTTAATTATTTCAAAAGCGAAGAGCAATTTTACTGACAGTTATTTCAACAATACGCCTACTAAAAATTACTGGACCTTACCAGAAAATCAGAATGGAATGTGTACTTTGTCGAACATGTCTGAGAATTTTGTAAGATTTAATTTGAATAAGAGAACGAAGTGTCGTTACGTTCACACACATCGAATTTCAACACAAAACTATACAAGTGTTTGTAAATCTATTCAAGATGATATTAATGCCTTATTAGGACTAAACAGAGAAGTTTCTATAGCGCCTTTTGGAAATCCGTACGGCGTTAACGACGAGGACTGGATTAAAATGCAGACAAACATACATAGCCCTGTGTATGGAGAATACAGCGAACATACATCTAAATTCCATTGCTACAATTTAGTACAAAGGGTTTCGCTTCTATTTGTGTTTGCCAGTGTCGACGAAAAAGATTTCGTAGGTCAGAATAAAATCCTGTCCGCAAAATACGAAGTTCTACCAATGAATAGAAGCTTTAATATTGAAGACATTTCGATAGTGCTTACAATTGATGCTAATTTCGTAGACGCTACTACGCCTAATTTATATGTATACGCAAGCAGTCCATATTTATCCATGCATCTACCCAAAGATTTCTTTTTCCCGTTCCCGCCAAATAATGGTTCCCTCGTATCTAACTCGTACATCGTAGCTATACTTTGTAGTATAATAACTTTTTTCAAATAAAATAACTCTTGAATAATAACTAATAATTTTTATTTTGAAATAATTTAAATACTTTTGTTACTTCTATCACTTCTAACTTGGCATCCCCTTCAAGGACTTAACGATCTTGAGTTTGTGATGGCCTGAAAATAAAACCCGTTTTAGGTTTAGTTAGATCGCCTCGTCCCCACACTAGAATAGTAAGAGACAGGAGAGAGAATTAATAAAACATGTTGTTATAAAGGAAATTTTTAATATAGCCGCATCACGGAAACGAAGTAAACTATCATAGTACATGACGTAAGGTACTAGAGCTATATTGGTATTTACAATATTTTTACATAATTTTATCTTCAAAGAATATTTTTATCTAATAAAATATAATAAAAAGCAAAAAAGACAGTAGTAGTAGACAACTGAAGCTGCTTTTACACAAGTCAATCGGAGCAATGGTGAGATGTGTCGCTACAAACCTATGCGACGTAAGTGTAGACTTTGCGGTCGTCGGGCGTGCGGGCGAGGTACTCGCGCTCGATCAGCCCCTCGATGCGCTTCTTGATCACCACCGGCGACGGCAGGAAGCGCGCGCGCAGCTGTTCCGTCACCTCGGCTACCAGTAGCGTGTGCTGGAATTCGGGGAATTATTTAATAATATTTATCTTTATATATATTAAAATATCTAGCAAGCGTAAACCAAATGCACATTAGGAAGATACAAGACAATATTGGTTATCTTAATTACAAGTCACATTATCCGACAATAATGTGTTAAACCCATAAATCTGTTTTACATTATAATCCTTTTCCACAGCAAGCCTTCAAATGTTAAATTCCTAAAATACGCTTTTTCCAATTTGCACAAAATCGAATACAGTTTTAGTGCGGTCGCCCTAACACCGAGGCGTGCCAGGGTTGGAAAGGCGTAGAGGCAAGGTGGCACTACGCTCTTGCGTTGAACTCATTGTATGCACAACTATGGACTCAGAATTCGTTCGACTCAGAATTATTTCCGTTGGCAACCAACGCTAGCATCGCGGTCTTTTTGCGATTGTATCACAAAAAGTGGCATGGGATACTTGGACCGATTTAAGCAAAAATGATCCAATCCACAAGGTCTTTGATATGTTAAAATATACCTTATTCGGAGTATATAGGTCACAAAAACATAGTCAGGTTGTGGATTGGATCATTTTTTGCTTAAATCGGTTCACTTATTGCTTCAGGAAAGTAGTTGATTCCTTTATAATTTAAAAAATAATATAATAATACGAGTCGCGTTAGTGTTTTTGCCTAATTTCGTACATTGATCATTTGGAGTGTAATCCGTTAACAAACCCAAAGAAACAACTTTGTCAATTTAAAGGTTAATGTCAATTTGCATTTTAAGAAGTAAAGATTTTGAATTTAATTTTAAATATTGGCGTTCTGAAACTATAAGTTGTAATTGGCAAATTAATTTTATTTACTACCCGCGGCCATACTACGGGAGGGGTAAATGATTATTATCTATCTGGCATAATGTACCTTACAAATGGTGATACTTTTCCCCCCTATACATACCACCACCGTTCAAATACACAAACAAATATAGATGTGATTATATACTTGATGTACTTACCGCCATTTTCTTTCTGGCTTTCATAATACGGACGATAGCCGCCTCAATTTCATGTTTACGATCTTCATCAACTTTGTTACGTGTCTCGCGTCGCTCTGGTTCTGATTCGCCTTTAGCTGCAACTGTCTGGATCTTAACTCTGCAATTAAAGTAAAACTAATTAGTATGCTCTTAGTCACTATTGTCATTACACCCGACTGCGAAGAAGGCCCGAAAGACCTGTATGTAAGAGGGGCGGCTGATAAATTCGCGACCTAACGTACTTAGCGATGACTCATCAGCTCGTTACTGATAACACTAGTTGCCTGACTAATTGCTAGTTTAAATAACACCCCTCTTTTATTTGGCTCATTAACACTTCATCCCTGGAACAAGCAACCATGCTATGTCAATGGAAACTGAAAATTCTCGCAATTTTGAGCACCGCGCAGTGATTAAATTCATTGTGAAAAAAGGAAATTCGCCGAAAGATTTTTTTTAAGAAATGTGATCGGTTATTCAGGACCGGGCCTTCATACACGAACGTAAAAAAATGGGCTCGGCTACTTCAACAAGGAAGAGAGCTGTGAAGACGACTCCCGCTCGGGTCGCCTAGTGACGGTAGTAACCGAAGAAAATGTTCAAAAAGTTGAAAAATTAGTACTGGCCGATCGTAGAATTAAATTGTGGCAGATAGTTGAAGAGTTACAGCTTAGTAAATAGCGAATTGGAGAAATTTTACATCAACATTGCATATGAAAAAAAATTGGTGCGCGTTGGGTACCGAATGTTCACACCGCTCGAAAAACAGCGACGACCGGCGAGTTGTAAGGATGTTTTGGAGTTGTGACAGTGATTTGGACAAAATTTGTAACCGCATGGTGAGCGTAGGCGAAACTGGATTCGTCAGTATGATCCCGAGTCCAAACAACAGTCGATGCAGTGGATTAAGAAGGGAGAAAGGCCACCAAAGAAATTGAAAGTGGGCAAGTCGGCCTCTAAGATTATGGTAACCATTTTCTGGGAAAGCGAACAAATTTTACTAATTGATTACGGTACTTGCCAAAAGGGACTACAACGAATGGCCGGTATTACGGTAATTTATTGGGTCAGGCACGTGAGGCAGTCGTACAGAAAAGGCGTGGCAAGTTTCTGCAAGCCAACACGCCCGTTCACACCGCTCGTGTTGCGAGGGATGACTTAAAAGCCACGGGGTTTACAGAAATTGATCATCCACCCTACAGTCCGGGCTTGGCTCCCAGTGATTTTTATTTTGAGTTACGGGGGCGAAGATATTCCGACGACAATGAGAGAGGCCGTGTGAAAAAGTGTATTTCACTTGAGGGGGATTATATTGAAAAATATAAAAATACTTTTCTTTATCAGTCGCCCCTCGTATATCAATGTATCCATTTCTTTGTTGTCCCTCTTAACTACTAAATAATTGGACCGATTTGGATAAATTATACGTCGTCGATGTCTTGGTGGCGCACATAAAGAAAATAGTGAATTTTGGGCGCCATGTTGTGGGATTCCGAGATTTAAAGATTAGTATTGTTAACGCAGTCGGGTTTTTTGTTTCATTTAATGATTTTTGTTAATATCTGCTACCTTACCTATGTAACTTAGATGTAAAGGCGTCATTCACGTAAAATTGATGAGAGGGTTCGATTTCTTTAGTCTTCGGCTGCTTGATAAGCACTCTCTGGGTCGGTTTACCCATTGCCAACGATTGGAGGGCTCGGACGAGGTCCTTCTCCGGAATGTCAGTCTCGTTAAGTATCTCCTAAAACAAAATAGATAAGATTGTAGGTGTAGAGTGACATGTGTGTAACGCCAAAATATTGTTGTAATATTTGCGATTACCATTTCATTTAGGAAAATTGAATTAAATTATGATTCCATAAAATGATGTTAACTGAATGACTAATTACAAACTCTTGTGGTCGAATACTCAAATGCTAGTCAATGGTGCCGATTCTATTGTACACTCGACTAAACTAAAACCTGACTTAATTTCTTCATATGAAATCAACCTAGTGTTCTTCGTAATAAGGTCTATTTTTTACTAGCATCTGTTTCTCATCGCCTATAAATTTCAATAAAACCTGTCAACGTATACTCAACTTGATTTCCACGCAGCGAGAGTCTTCATTTATTCAAACGCTGTATAATTGCCGTATAAAAACTTGTTCAAAACGAACAAGGATGACGTGTTTTTAATCTACACCTACGAAGACGCTTACTAAAAACACAGCAAAAGAGATGGCATTCAACGGATAGCGGCTCTCGCTACGTGGTATTAAAGCTTATTTATGCGTATCAGACTTTAGTCGACAAATAAATTGCTTATTTCGATAGCGACATATGTTACCTACTTGTTTGAAATAAGACCTTGTTTACAAGGTCTTATTTCAAATTATTTATTATTTCTTTGTGTACAAGGTTTACTTCTTATATGAAGAAAATTTAGTGAATTTTAATTTAGCGAGTGAAGTAACAGAATTGGGGCCAATGACATGTCATTAACCCTCGTTCTGACCTCCCTAAAATGTACCCTAAAACTCTCAACATGCGTAACCAAAAATAATTTATTAACAGAATGAATGGCTATCTGCACAAACTTTTCGTAGTTTTTGGTTTGCTATTTTGTATGTTTTTTTTTATATTGTGGAAAAAAGCATAATGACGTCTTATGATTAAATAGATTTTGAGTAGTCGGTAGCTACAATATCAGTAAGAGTGGAATAGAAGCGACATACCTCGTAGGTGAGTCGCTCGCGCTTGTTGAAGAGCAGGAGCACACACATCTGGAAGGTGGAGACCTGTATGATGTGTCGGCGCGGCGCGGCGGGCGCGGGCGCGGGCGGCGAGCGCGGCGGGGACGACGCGGCCGAGCGGAACGTCGCGTTCAGGTCCGCGCTGCCCAGCTGCGGCTGCAGGGACAGCTGCCGTCCCGAGTGCTTCGCCAGGTAGAAGCTGACACAGAGTAAACCACGTATTGCTAACTAGGTAACCATCGATTCCATTCAAATACCTACAAAAATCGTAGGGATTCCAAGATTGTATCTTATAGATCTTGGAATGCCTACGGACAACTAATTGTTGCTATTTATCTCCTATTTTTTACAATAAAATATCACTTCGAGACTGCTATTGTGTAAGTCTTATATTTAGAATGAAATAAATGCACACGTTCAACAGCCGTAGTTTTTTGAGATATAATATTTTTTTTTTTAATAAACAAATTTGTACCGTGTCAATTCATTGTTACAATATGACCATTTTGATTAATATTTAGGTTTTTTTTATAACAACTCTCACTTTCACGGGGAATTCAAAATCATATAAACTCAAAACAATTAGCTGTAATGGAATTCGGTTGATGATATTGGAACGAAAAAAAAATTATACCTACTAACAATGTGAAGCAAATTGTATTTAAACATAATTTAAATCGATCTTAGTTTGAAGGGTTAACAAGAATACTTATCATTGGTAGCCCGATTTTTGTGCGTGTACAAACCTCCATGGGCCGCTTTACAGTAGGAGTTTTTAGTGGAGCGGTGTGTGGAACCCAACCGACTAAAACCACTGTGCTCTACTGCGTCTAAAATAAGAGGGGTCCGTGAACAGCTGTTGTTAAGACACCCGGTCCCCGTCTTAGTGCCTGTCCTCAAAAGTACGGGCACCTCCTCCGGTTATTATTGTACAAACCCCTAAGCTAAATTATTTGCCGCTAATCGCTTTTAATATTTAACACACATGTGAACTTTAAACGTTGGACTCCGACGAAATTTACAATGGACATTTATAATTGCTGAAGTAAAAATGCCAATATTGGGAGCCGAATTTTTAGAACACCGGTGCAGCTGAAGCTTCACGGACGGAAATTAATAGACAAAAAGAACGCCTACGAAAATAATTATGGCAAATATTTCATCCGTCCGATCGATAGATACGTTACTACCAGATTCTATCAGACGCTTGTTGAAAAAATATGAAGATATTACACGACCGACGTCGATGAAGAATCCTCACAAACATCAAGTGCAGCATCACATTATTACAAATAGATTCCCAGTTGTTGCTTGCGCTCGACCTATTCCCCCTGACAAATTCAAAGCAGCCAAGAAAGAGTTTCAAGAAATGATGGAAATGGGAATTTGTAGTAAAGCAGTCAACGGACTTCTCCACTTTACATGGTCAAGAAACAGAATGGTGAATGGAGAGCATGTGGTGATTATCGTGCATTAAACAAAGTTCCTGACATAGCAAGTAGGAAAACTGTATTTAGCAAATCAAAAAAAGAAAATCATTCCACACAATAACCACTGCGGAACCAGAGGAAACAGCAATTATAACTCCGTTTGGACTTTTCGAGTTTCCCAGAATGCCATTCGACCTGCGGAACGCTGGACAGACATTCCAGAGATTCATGGATTCGCTGCTTCGAGATTTAGATTACATATACATATTCGTTCATAATGTCTTGATCGCGGATGGGGATATTAATACACACTATAAACATTCGCTCGTTTGCGCGAAAATAGCATTAAAATAAATGTCAACAAAAGCAAATTTGTCCAAGACAGAAATAGATTTTCTTGGTTGTCATTTATATGACAACCAAGAAAATCGAGCCAAGGAATAACTCCCACGTCAGAAAATATTCAAACCATTAATGATTACCCTAAACCAAATACGGTTAAGGAATTAGTCGTTTTTTGGTGATAATTAACTTCTACAGAAACAGTATTGCCCACGCACCACTAAATCTGGTGCCTGAATTTTATATCACAATTTAGCACAGATATTCCACACATAAGCGGGCAAGACAATGTTTTTGCCGACGCCTTGTATTGAGTTATCGAAACAATATTTTTACGTTCCGTAATTGATTGGCACGGAGTAAAGAAATACCAAGAAATGACAATGAGCTAAAATTATTAAGATTAAACAAATCATTAAAAATATCACTGGGGCAGTTACAGAGATGAAAAAAATCTAGATTTATTGTGATATTTCTACGGGGATAAAATGGCCATACCTGCCCTACCAATTTAAAAAAAACTATATTTTGATAGTTTACATAATTTGAGTCATCCTGAGAAAACACAACAAGGAAGCTAATTACATCAAATTATATTTTAATGAATATGAACAAAATTTCACTTAGAAAATTTATGCCAGCAGGAAGATTTTCTCACATACATGTCGATTTAGTCGGACCCTTACCAACTTCACAAAATATTAGGTATATCTTAACAGCACATCATGGCCTGAAGCTTTTCCTATTGCATATATTATTGCTGAAACTGTTGCCAGAGTGGTATTTTGAAGGATGGGTCACCCGATTTGGATGCCCCGACTACATCAAGACTGACCAAAGACGACAGTTTGAGTCAGGGAGATTCAGGAATCTGGCTAAATTAATGGGTATTACGAAGATCTACACCATATCACCCACAGTCTAATTCAAAAGTGGAAAGACTGCATAGGTCGATGAAAGCAGCATTAATGGAAAGAGTGAACACCGTTAATTGGACTAAAGTATTATAGCAGCTGTCTTATTGGGATTACGTACCAGTTTTCCATTAGATACCGGATACTCGGCGGCCGAACTAGTTTACGGAACAACTATCAAGTCACCAGAAATATTTTTTGGAAAACAAAACGAAACAACATATTATGATGATTTTGTTAAGGAAATCAAGGAAAACATTAGCCGTGTAACATCCGTACCACAGAGGCAGAGTACAAATGATAACATTTTCATCCATGTTTATCCGACTGTACGCACGTTTTTGTACGCTGAGATCGATTACATCCAGGTCTAACACCTCCTTAGGATGGTCCATTCCAAGTCATCAAAAGTGTCGACAAGATTTTTACGATCACGAACGAAGAAACCAACGTGTCAGTAGACCGTTTGCAACCTGCAGTTTTGATAAGTGTAAAAGTGTGTAAGTGTGTGTAAATCTGAAAATAGACAAATACAGACCGTAACCCGTTCAGGCAGAATATCGTTCTACCGTTCGATTTAAATTATAGTATAAATAAAAGAACAAACTTATTATATGTATGATATGTGTACACAGATGCTAGATGAGATTCTGAAGATAAGATTTATGGCTACCATCAGTACGCATGTACCGTGATGACATAGCTTATTTACATAAATTGCAATTATTATGAAATACGTGCAAACATGTTAGTTGTTCGATACTCCGTGTACAATGTATATACTTTGTTGTTTTTTAGTATATAAGTAAAAATTTTACTATTTAGAATCAATCAGTTCATCAGTCTAGTAATAAACCAATATTAACTCGTCTAACATTGCGAAATGGCAATAAGTACATATTAAATACCTTCTAAACACTTCGAATGCGCTTCGTGGTGCCGTTGGTATATTGCATTTTGGGGTAGCACTTTGTGTCGGCCAGAATCCAGTTGTTAGTACACGCACTGACAAGTCGACACCATGAAGATTGATCTGCAAATTATTCACAACATATAAATTATAAAACTAGTAAAAATACTTTTCATTACTATTACTGTAGCAGGCCCCTCAATGGGTACATAATACACCTGATTGAACTCCTTCCTCAATGACGACATGAAAGTGCAAATATTTTCTAGCAATATAAAAAATTTATAACAATTATATTATATAAGTATTGATACTACTTTCGGAGATTAATTTAATAAAAATTTCACGATAATGTTTATAAATATAATTGACTAGATTATTAGAGCAATAATAACAAAAAATTAAAGTTAAGTAAATAACATCGAACTCTAATGCATTTATTCTATCAATTAAATATATTTCCGATTCCATGGGGTTTCATTATATTTTCATACCATGCAAAAGTAATAAATAAAGGAATAAGTACACTCACTCCAGATGACAACACATGCTCTTTGAACTCTTCCATGATGGTGTTGGATACAGTCATGTCTTTAAACATTCCTTCTAGTTTCGATGTGAACTGACAACCGCATTCAGTCTGCAAAAGAATCTAGTGTTAATTCCGTTACACTAAGTTTATAATATTTAACAGCTTTGATTGTACTTGTCCAGAAACCCTATTATATAAAACTAATAATGTCCTGAAATAGGCTTGCAATAAATGTGTCATTGCATTACCGTACGACGGTGAAGTGCCCTTTGACATTTTTCGAGAAGTTTACTATTTTAGCGGTTTGAATTTAAATGCACTGGTCGCATGTTTTCGACAAAAATCTTAGGTCTTTTTTAAAAGACTTCTGTGTTCGGCTGTATGTATTTTTTATTTTTGCAGCTTTACAGCTAAATGTATATAAATGTGGAAATAACTCCCAACTAACGTGTCATTTCTCTACTTACACTTTGATATAACCGAATGACTACTACACTATTATAAAATGTATTAATATAGCAAAATAATTAAAGCACAACTTATCTCAAATAAGTTTATTTTTACTTTCTGTTAAATCTTGATTACGTCAGTTATTAGTTATTGGCACTTCGCGCTCAAGTAACTGTTGTATGTAACAAGAGGTGTTAGTGTAGGCAATGGTTGTCAGCATAGACATACGTGTATTTAGTTTAATTGTTACAGAAATACTATTATTACGAAGGGATAATTATCTACTTCGCTAAACTGATAGTAGCTATGACCGTGTTGACTACAGAACCTTAATTACGTATGGGTCAAATGAGCAAATTGGTATTATATAAATATAGATGTGAATACACAGTAATTTATATCGATATTTTCCAAATGTGTAACTGTGTTCATTAAGGTAAAAGTACATGGAATTAAGATAACTTCGTTTTTCCCAAATAAATAAAGTATAGTTTTCTCTGTGAGAGTTGATGGTGATATCGAGTTATAGTTGATTTTATTTTTTACCTTATTTACGTTACATTCTAAACAAATGTTATCGTGCTTAAAGTCTTAATTATCTGCAAAATTCTTTACACACGTACTTTAGAAATAAAAAATAAATAAATCTTGGAAGTTCAATTAATGATTTCGATTCATATGCCAAGACTTTAAGCAAGATTTTTGTTACAACGAGACGGGCTACAACGAATTTATAAGACAATGGACACTTACGAAAATGTCCAAGCACTAATGGTAAAGAATTTTGCAGAAATATGAGGAAAGGGTGGGAAGATTGGGCGGCGGTTCGTTTAATCTGTTACTGAGCTTTCTATTTGCGAGACGTCTCCGATTATACAATGAAAGTCTCGAGGTTCAACATCCTTAAGTAAACCTTCTGTCTGGGAACGGTCAGAAACCAAATTATACACCTAAGCATGTAAATAAATATAACCAACATTTAATAACATATTGGTATAATAATATTCGTACACCTACCTTCAATTTTGAGATCATATTTTTCTCACTATCGTCAGATACAGATTTGTTGAGTAATAACCGCTTGGCTAAGTGCTGCTTATAATAACGTTCAAACACATCCTTCTCTTGTAAGAATCTAAACAGTACCATTGTTTTGTCTAAGACCGCTTCGATTTCTTGTTCACTCATCTATATAACAAAATGCAAGGACAGTGAATTAGTGAGAAAGACAAAAAACTCAATCAAAAGTATTGCGAACTTACCCCTTTCTCGCCCTTCTTCAACTTTCCGTCAATGAACAATGATAAAAATTCAGGCGATTTACTGTTCAAATTAAGGAAATATTCGAAGTCCGATGCGATCATGTGTTTGAAAATTTTGTCATTGTTGAACGAATTTTGAAGGAAATGGTCAAATCTGTCTTTTAAGTCCAGTAAGTTCTAAAACAAAAGGGTTTATATTAAATGATTTTTGCATTAATGAAAACACATAAGGGCTCTTATTTTTTTCTTCTATTACATAAAACAGTAGGTATAAGGTGAATCAACAATAGAGATAGCAGGAGTTGATCATAGGATCAGATTCATGCCATGGTACAATTATGGTTCACTACCACATACAACTACTTCTCTCTGTCTCCTCTCAGTATGAGTTTGACCATTAAACTAAATAAAAAATTAAATAGTACTATGGAATTGAACTTCGTATAGACAATAGCATGATACAAACTACTCGCTGTAGGAAGTCACCAAAAGCCTAAAGCGTCGAAAACCGACATACCACCTATCAGTAATAATAAGGGAGGATGGTCTAGATCAGACCTGGAGAAGGCAACAATTTTCGCAGAACATTAGTATTGTTTTTCAACCGCTACCTGAGAGTTGTCATGAACATACCACAGAAATCAAAGAATTTCTTGAATCACCTAATCAAATGTGTTTAGCCCCGAAAAGTACTAGTCCTAAGGAACTATTCCAAGAAATAAAAAACTTACCAGGAGGGTAAAGCACCCGGTTATGACTGTATTGACGCAACCCTTCTGAAAAAGTTCCTATACAAAAGAATAATGAAACTTGTATACATATTCAATGCCTGCTTGAAACTTAAACATTTTCCTAGTCAATGGAAGATCGCACAGGTAATGATACCAAAACCTGCCAACCCCCCGCAAGTAACAAATTGATACAGACCTATCAGCCTGTTGCCAGTTGTTGGAAAGCTGTTCGAGCGGATACTACGATACCGAATGAAAGAACATCTTGACGAGATTTTACCTACACATCAATTCGGATTCTGTGAAAGGCATGGAACAATCGATTAAGTTAACCGTATCGTTGATATCAACAGTAGATGTCTAGCAAACAAAATATACTGTTCCGCAGTCTTCTTAGGCATCAGTCAAGCATTTGATAAGGTATGGCGCGATGGCCTTATTTATAAACTAAAAAAGATGCTCCCACACTGTTTTCTTGGCATTCTTAAATATTCTCCAGATAGAAGAAGTTATCAGGTGAAGTACAACGATGACTGCTCTGACCTCTATGAGATGCAACTGCTTCGCTTCTGATACAAAAGCACCTCAGGGAAATGGAGACGTGGATAAAAAAGGTACAGAATTAATGCAAATCAACTCACATAATATTTACTATCAGGCGAGATACTTGTCCTCCCCTTAAAATGAATGACAAAATGATACTTCAAGAAGATAACGCGTACTTGGGAATGCACTTGGACAGAAGATTAAAATGGCGAAAGTATATTTGGACTAAGAGAAAGCTACTAGATAAAAACTCTGCAGTCTTAAGTCTAAACTGGCTAAATAGACGACATTCACAACTTAACGACAGCAATAAAATGTTGGTATATAAATCTATAATTAAACCCATATGGACCCGGCATACAGCTATGAGAAACTGCGACCAACAGTAAGATCGAAATACTAGAAAGATTCCAAAATAAAGCGAGAAAAGAGAAAAAGAGAAGCTAAGAATAATGTTCGAAATCCCCAGTGTATTAACAATAAATACCTGTACCTCGACCTCTGTATTAATTATGTTGAACAGATGTTTGATCAGTTTGCAGTGTCTGTTGAGGATCCGTGTTACTGCACAGGTTTTGTATCTTTTTTGGTACTTTGTTATCATCAAACTAACTTCAAAAGCTTACTTTCTTTAATTATATATTTGTTTAATAATTATTGTCATCCTTAAGCAGTATTACCTCCCCCCTACCCTTTTGGGATATGCAAGTATTATCTTCCTCAAAGAATCCTAATTCCCGAGTCTGAAATCTGAAGTTCACACCTACACAATTACATTTTACACATTAAAAAATAGTATCACCTGCACGAAAGTGATGGCGTTAGTGTTGTGGTGCGTGTCGGTGACGAGCGCGCGGCCTTGCTCGCGCAGGTGCGCCGACACGGCGTCGGCCACGGTGCGCAGCCCCTCGCCCACGCGCGACAGAAGCTTGTACACGCACGCCAGCTCCAGCGTACGCGTGTGCATCAGCATGTGCACCACTCCTGAGTTCTCCATCTGCACACGGGAGGTCACCCATTCGGTCTTATACTTTGTTATCAAGAGAGACTTAGTCAGAGATCGATACAAACTACCACATATTATAAATAAGAAAGGTTGGATCGATGGGTATTTGTTTTTAAATCACGCCAGAAAGTCTTGAACGAATCCTGACATTATTGTAACACAATTACTGTCAATAAAGAATTATTATTATTATTATAATCTAGATGAAATTTGACACAGATGTAGATTATAAACTGGAATAGCACATACTTTTATTCCGAAAAAATTTACGGTTTCCGTGGGATATTTCCTAGCTAGTATAATATTTTGTAATCCATTAATACCAAACTAAGCAATTGTGCCTTCACGTAACTATTTAAAATCTTACTTTCCCCATAGTACGTAGCTCTCAAGAATGTTACACAAATAGTAAAATAATATATTATACGTTTTTCTGCTTAAGTTATTGCATATATACTGTAATAATCCAATGGAATGAAAATATTAGAACAAATCAAAATTTTTGGTATTAAAAGTATAATAATTAAAAAAAAAAAAACGAGATGTAGAGTATATACAATATAATTCAATCTCTTCCTATATATTGAAAAAAGGTTCTGAAGCTCTGTGATTTGTTGTCGACATCGGTCATCTTATGAAAGGTGTATTTTTGGTTACTACTGTTACAATACAAAAATAATGGTATCTCAGTCAGTTATCATTTTTATTTTTTTTAAAAGTATATTTGAATATGCAATATTTATTTATTAATTTAAAGGAATTAACAAATTAAATTCAAAAACGTATTAATAAGTAATATATCGGATGATGATGTGATAGTAACTAACAGAACTATCAAGGTAAGTGACGGACCTGGATGGTGGTTACAGTTTGGGTCTTTGCTAAAATGTCCAAAACTCTGAAAGAATCCAGAAACGGCGAATCATTCCGCCCCTGACTCTCATTCCGTTGTACCCTCTGCTAATCAGTGGGACACTCGAATAAATTGATAAGCACCAAATATAAGCCACTACAGGGTTATCACAACTTTAGAGCAACCCACCACTATAGGCTTTTATAATCTTTTATTTTTTAATTTCACCTATATTCATGATATAGAAAATCATGGTTTTATTATAAAAACCCTTTAACATTGATATATTATAATTCTATATGACCTATTTATGTCAAGGAAAAAGTGTTAGTAATATTAAAATTATATTTTACACAAACTAAGCATATTTATTTAATGAGTCACAATATGACTCCTGACACAAGAAAGTGGTACTGTATTGATGGCAAACTAAATGCAGTGTCGAAAGTGAATGAAGTACTGTTAGCGTAGTAAAAGAGAACTACAGTATAGTATGTCAGAAATAAAAGATCTCATTACTGAGCACTTACTTCAACAATAGTTTTCATATGTCTCTCGATGAGCTCATGCTCCAGCACGGACACGACGCGCGGTTCAGTGCTCTCATCGAGGTAGTGGCGCGCTCGCTCCGCCTCCTCGGAGATACGGGCCTCTACGCGATTTATATACACTGCTGCACTATTCTCCGCCAAAAACTTCTGAGATTCCATCTGGTGGACACATTTCGTTGTTTATTCATACACTATAACTACTACCACCAATTATCATATTAAGACATCAAAAATAGGTTTCTAAGTAAACATCAAAACAATTTTTTTTTCTTTAATCAGGATTAGGATTTCTAACAAATGGCTTACCCTATAAAACTCTGAGGACTGGTGCAAGAATGGTTTCTCAAAGTCTTCCTCATAAACAGAGCGTGAATTGATCCCTAGCACCATGAGCATTTGACACGCATTGCGGATGGCTAACCGGTCTACCACTTCGCCTCGACGCTCCCGAGCGACCAGCTCCAGCAATGTCTGTCGTAGGTGGTCACGGATGCATCCATAGCGTACCACCTGTATCAAAGTAAATTTAATGTTTAATAAAATGTACACAACTTACTTTTTTATTATGTTAATAGGATGTGAATATATTAAAGTGGCCATATACATAAATAGAATCAGTATAAATCAGTAATACTTTAGATATTTCAATAGGTATTAATGACATAGCTCTAACTTTGAAGAATAAATTATTCTGTAACTGATAAGGTTGGAATTGAAAAGGTGTACACATAGGGACAGTAACATCCCAAGTCCAAGCAAAGTTTAGGTTGGGAAGTCCATACATATCATTATAAAAAGGTTAAAAGCCAAGTAGAAACAAATTAATTATAATCATACACATGTAAGTTATAATATTATAACATCCTTTAAATGCTTGAGTTCCATGTCACTCATTTTGATAATTTTTTGTAGATGTATTGCAGTGTTGTCATCAATCATCCATACAAGTTTAACAGAAATACATGCTAACTAACCTGATCTCTAAAAATAATGAGTCCGAGATTGTAAACATTATCCACTTCATTTTGTTGTACATATACTCTATCCATGTACATAAGTATATCCCGAATCATGACCATACTAGTTTGATGGTCTGTCCAGGCATTATTAAGTGTTTGAAGGAATCCATTGTGTAAAGAGTGGAGTACATCTTCCCTGACCTGAAAGTAACAGGCCAAGTCAAATATTTGCAGAGTGATAATTAATTACTTAAAAAGTTATTCAGACCTTTGTTTCAAGATGCTGAGTGACCACTTCCTTTAGTCCTGTGTACAGCCTTTCACCATGCTTGTGGAGAACCATAGTATATGCATTGCGATAAAGCTCTTCAAAAGAAAGCCCAGAATTGTTTTTCTTTTGAATCTCTTGTATTGCATTTTTTAGCAAGCTCCATATACTTTCCACATACTTTTCATCCATAGTCATCTGCAATTTATAATTATAGTCACAATGTGTTTTGAATGCTTCATTTAATAGTGATAAGCTTTTTTACTGAGTAATACCTACAAAAACTGTTAATATACAGTTCACTACGCTATACTGACCCAAGTGTCTGGATACATTTGATAATATGGTTCAGAGTAGTTCCATACTTGAAATTTCCTCGTCATCTTGATTAGCTCAATAGCTTTGTGTATTAAAGAAACATTGTTCAAAATAAAAGTAAAAGTTTAAAAACATTAAATACACTAAAAAATACTTATGTTTATCTTTTGATTGATTTTCACTCCTGTCATCAAAAATATAATTATGACATAATGAATACAAAAAATTTTTGTTCTGTAAAAATAAAACATTTTCTATTTTTAAATCAAACTGACATCTATCATAAATTTGTAGGGTTACCATATTCAATAGGAAATAGTAAACCTTTTTACTTGTGCCATATGCAAATCCCCAATGAAATGAAGCTGCTGTCTTAGAAATGTGTGAATGATAAAGCTACCATTACAATTGAGTGTTTAAATTAAAACTTATAGAAATCTGTAGTAAGGTATTAAAACAATTATGAACTTGTTAAAACTGTTATGAGTGTCACAAAATATCAGATTTTAAAAGCAAATATTAAGCAAGTTTAAATATACTTAAATGAACAAAATTTTAAAATAATCAGTTCATATAAGTGTAGTGTCTTAGCTTTTAATAATTATTTTTTGCACATGATAAGCTGAACTCATGTTTTTACTAAAAATGTGAGAATAGGACAGTGGTCATACAGATGAACTGACATGATTGGAGATAAAATCAGGAATGCATTGGCAATTAATGATTAGACAATGACTTAAATTTTATGAAAATACTCAAAATCATATAAATTACTGTAGCTCAGTGATGGCAGATGATGCAAAATATTTTTAGAATCATTGTTGTGATTTTAATAAAGGTGAATGCTTACTAGGTGATTAGTTTTGTATCTCATAATTTTGATTAATAAAAAAATAAAATAGCTTAACTGTAGAAACTTACTGGGAAGGCTCTGATTCGCATCTTGCCTGGTTTGTCCTTCGGTAACGTATTCTTCATCATTGCGGCTACGATATATTGTATCAACGAAACACTACACAATTAAAGAAGATTTGTTCACTGTTCATTTGTTGTCGCGATATCACATCGTTACTCTCATTTACATCTGCAAGAAGAGTTTAGTAAACACAGCAATTCAGTAAATGTATTCATTTAAACAAATCATGAGATCAGTACAGTGCTGACATCCACAGTCTAATTACGACATGAATTAGTTACTAAAATAATAATAATATATAATGATTTATGTAGTAATTTATCTATAGTAGGTACAAATTAAAAATAATAATTATACGATTCAGTCATATCTGTGAATACAGTTTAATGACATTGACAGATAAAATAGTTTCTCTCTCTTTTTCTCCTGTGCTAAATGTCGTATACAATAGCGCCACCTCACGTTTCTATACGACGTTCTTTTTTATTTCCTTTTCTCTGCAATGGCTATTATACAGATTGATGCAAACTATTTTAGGGAAATTTATGAACTTACATGTAACGAGATAATCCACTGCTAGCTTGGTCAGAAATATTTCACTGTCGCAATATTTAAAGTACATATATTTCTCCGTTTTATCATGCCTATTAGTTCTTCAATTGTTTCAGCTTTCTGACGAAACCATAAACAAACTGATAATTTTTTTTAAATGCATTTTGATTCTTTGGATACGCTCCTTTTTATCTAGTACAGAAATTGTCGATGGTTTTAAACTTAAAGGAATTTCCATGCGTAGTAGAGGATGCAGATCGACCGACTTACAAGACAATATCATGATACCATGCTAACCAACATACATTATGACTACAATACTTACGTAATTTTGTCCGATGCATGTCTTACAAATAGAACGGGAAATAAAAAGATACCTCCTTTAAGGTATAAATACTAATTTATTCAGTGCACTGTTCAGCCGACATATTTTAAAATGCAATGTTGACATTTAACGTAAAAGGATATGCATTTGAAATATTTTATTTTTTATATAATAGGTGGTGGTGGTCGGGGTTTCCGTTTAATCTTTGAATCCGTTGAATTAGTGAGGACTGGACATCACATAATTCTAGGACTTTTAACGAATATCGAAAATGCCGAAAATCTTACGTACTAATGTAAGAAAAGTTACTGATAACAGAACAAAATAGACAGGTCAAAAATCGGAGTAGTGCGAGTCTGACTCGCGCACCGAGGGTTCCGTAAGCAAACAAACTTGTATGTAGTTTTGATTATTCCTTTAAAGTAACAACAAATTTAGTCCTAACAAATTAGTGACAAAAAATTCACGACTTTCGGGTTTTTTTCTTGCTTTTTGGGAGACGCTTCATACCACATTTTATGATTTTAGGTAGGATATAGGTTTATTTATCCCTGCGAAATGATAATTTTTTAAATGGCTGTATCTTTTGATTGATTTGACTTAGAAGCTTGAGTTTTTATAGCTTCAAGATTCCGCAGAAAAAAAAAATTGAATTAATTTCAATTTGATACCTCCAAAGGTTCCTGAGGAAAAGGGTCCGAATAGACAGGCAGATAGTTATAACAACAAATGAACGACTTTCGGGGTTTTCCTTTACTTGTGCAACTTGTGTTTCATGATTTTAGCTCAATGGGAAGTACCGTATAGGTTTTGATTCACCTGCGAAATGTTCAATTTTGACCGCTGTCATTGATGTTAACTTCACCTTGATGTCTTCACTTTTTATACAGACGGACAACAAAGTAATCCTATGGGGTTCCTTTTTTCCTTTTGCAGAACAGAACGCTAAAAATGAGTGACGTTGCAGTGCATACAGTTTACTAAAATTATTTACCTAGGCAGTGATACTCTATGTTCATCTAAATACAAAAGAAGTCAGAACAGAACAATGCTACCAGCAGTGCTACTCTAGTTGGATTTCGGAGAAGTTTTGGTTTAAGGTGGATGAAACTGCAGGGAGTGGGTAGTTATCTACAAATCTTTGAATGTGTGTAAGGGTATCTAGTTCATAGCTTCATCAATTGCTTATCTCACTGGCTTAAAGTACAACCTTTCGGTAACAGACGATTAACTTTTTATTTAAAAGTATCACCAACTTCATTGCACCTAAATCACGATAAATTCTTTATCCCTTGGAGGTGGAACATTTTCTTTAAATTTAAATGGGACCAACCTTGAGTACAACCAACCAATTCAATAAAAAAAATTTAGTTTTAGATAATTTATATAAAAGTTATTGGTAACATTAACAGAGATGCGTTAAATATTTTTAATTACACAAAAATGACGCCACGTTGGCATTGATGCATTTTCTGAAAGCTTCGTAGTACGCAGGCACAAAGATAAAGATTATAGGAAACACTGATACTTGTATTCTACCTCATTCTCTCGCAGGATAAATCCTATTTATGTTTGTCTTGTTTGTCTCTTTTTAGTGTAAGTTTTTCGTTTCAAGGAATTTTAAATCACAACGATTCTAAAGAAGTTTCACTTCAACAATACTCATTTGAGAACCTTTCCTTTTTGTAGTCGGTTAAAAAGACCCATTCATTCGTTGGCAAAGAGTATTCAAACACTTACTTGGACACTACTACTACTAGCTGGAGTAAAGTACATGTGTAGTTCCGGAGCGTAATAGTTCCTGGAACGATATCCGCAGTAAAGAGTATACAAACCATAAACTTAGTATGTATATTAAGTTTATGATATAAACACTACGTGTCTGTAGTCGGAGCTATGTTAGTTCTTTCCGACTTGCTGAACCTAATAGTTCCACAGTTCCTCGGAACGATCACGCGGATTGGAGGAGCGGCCGGAGCGGTATTGAATGGTGGAACGAATAACGAACTGTCCGCTCCGGGCCGTCCACCGCTACTTCGGTTCCGTTCCGTTCCGTGTATTTTGAATACACGAAAACACAGAAGGCAACGATTGAAGGCATCAAAGGTGCCTGTGCTTATGTTAGCAATTATAAATAAATACCTACATATATAGTATATTATGTATATATACTATCAATTGATTTTTAAAGACCCAGTCAATACATTTATTTAAAATATTTATTATTTGTACATTATTAACCAACGAAAAAAAGGAGGTTCTCAATTCGACAGTATTATATTTTTTTATTTTTTTATGTCTGTTCAGCCCTCACTCCGTTATTTATGAACCGATTTTGATTATTCTTTTTTTGTTAGATAGGGTATACCTCCAGGGTGGTCTCATGTCAAGGAAGTCAGGATCTGATGATGGGATCCTGATAAAATTGAGAGGAGCCCTCGAAAATTGTAGGAACGAATAGTGTTACTTGTTTACTTTTCATTATTTTATCAGGTATTTGCGTTTAGAAATCATCACATCATGTAGCTGAGGCGATGATGAAAAAAAATCATAAAATAAAAATCTTTTTAACAAAAAATTAAACCGACGAAAAGATTAATTACTAATAAAATGATTAATTACTTACGTAGGTACATATAAAATTTTGAAAATTAATCAGTTTGTTGTTTGGCGCCGACGTAAATAAGTTTATAACAAATTTGATAGGTTATGTAAATAAGCTCAATACTTAAGACTTAAGGTTCATTTATTTTTTGCTTTTTAGTTCTTTTCGTCGGTTTAATTTCTTGTTAAAAAGATTTTTTGGTTGACAGTTCTAAGCCTGTATCTGAGTATGAAGAAAAATCAATTGATATTATTTACAATTACCATATATGTCCGAGAAACTGTCTGAACCGAAATAAAACTGTTAACTACAATGTCCGGTTAAAACTAAGGAACTAGGTAGTTCCTCGGACATGTTTCCTGGAACTAGTCCCGAAAAGGAAACGAACTGTTCCAGGTTTAATCCCATGTCGGACATGGTTTGTGCATGTCTACCAGAGTACTAGAGTCATTGGCTAGGTTCGTTTTAAAAAAGATGTTGACAATGATGCTGTGAATGTGGGACCAATAGCCAAGAAGGAAGAAATACATTTTTTTATAAATAGTTGTTTTGTGAAAATTGTTTGTAATGATAAGTAAAAGTATTCCTTTAAAAAGCTTATAGCCCACATCCTTTTTAAATAATAGTAATCTTTACGCTTTGATTATAATTATTATTTACTTATACAAATAAATAAAATTTAAGTGTCTATCAAAGAGTATACAAACACTACGTGTCTGATGTATTTAAACGGGAATAAACGCGATCACGAAAAGGAATTACATACCTCTGACCTGTCAGTCAGCCTGTGACCATGACTGTGAAACGTCAGGCAATTCAGAGTTATGTAATACCTTTTCGTGATCGCATTAATTCCCGTTTAAATACGTAAGTATATCATGGAACGCGAAAGTTTACAAGTTAGTACTACGTGTCTGTTTGTAATGTCAAAACAACAACATTTTACTAAATGCATCCGAATGTTCATCCGGTACTTATACCAAAGATTTTTTTTTTAATTTTGTGTGTCGGTCTGGGTAATCTCCGGAATGGGTGGACCGATTTCCATGGGACCGTCAGTGGTCTATATTTGGTGTTATAAGGTACTCCTAAGTGATTACTTAGGCTACTTTTATGTTGAAAAAAGATTTAGGGTTTCGCGCAAAATATATAAATATGTACATGCGACTGAAGCCACGCGTAGAACAGCTATTATATACTTGTATATAATCAAAGCCTTTTCGTATCTGACATGTAGTACCTAAGTAAACAGCATCCATTCATCTTAAATTATTCTGGAATAAAATTCAAGCTACGATTCATAGCTGCAGAGTAGTTAATAGTAATATATCACTATACCATAGCATACCGTCTTAGGTTCAAAATCAAAAACCTTTATGTGCATAAGTATTACAGATGAACAAGCCCAGTGAAATTTCTATGAATATACTTACACGGTACCACACCATCTACATGTATAAAAGCTTGTCTCATGTCTGTAGAAAGATCGACAATTATTGTTCTAAGTCGACATGGAAGTACACCCAGCTCCTCTCTGGTAGTTAAATCTCAATGCAATAGATGGCAATACCGTCTACTAAAATATTTTTTTCCTACTATGACCGGTAAGCTCTAGATAGCTTTATGATATATCTATTTATCTTTTGACTTTATGCCGTCATTAGATAAAAGAAAAAAGCTACATTTTATAGAGTTACTATAAGAAGATTATCATTTACTTTTTCTTTATATTTAGGTACCTAAAAATTTCCTTCTCCATCGGAGTTATAATAAATTAATTCAGTCACTTTACCCAATTTGATATGGAATATTTAATAATGATTAATCCTTGTACTGTAAAAATACCTACCTATATGTTTTTAGGTACCACTCCGTCGTTAGAATATACAATTTATTAGTAAAAATCCTAATTCTAACTAATCCATACCAATATATTTTTTTTATAATATAGGGGCAAACGAGCAGACGGGTCATCTGATGGTAAGCAACTACCTTCACTCATCTACACCTAACTCAAGAGTCACAAGTGCGTTGCCGGCCTTTAAGGTAGAGGGAGGGTGGACGGGGGAAGGGTGGAGGGAAGGGTGGGAGAGGTGGGGCGGAAGGGGAGGGGGGGGGGGGGGGGTGTTAGGAAAGGGTTAGGGCCTCCTTAATCTCTCTCGGCGAAAGCAATATAAGCATTGCTTCACTGCCGGTTTTCTATGAGGCCTTGGTATCACTCCGGTCGAACCGGCCCATACGTGCCGAACCATGGCTCTCCCACGGTAATTAATGTAATTATATATAAATAAATGTCGTTATAATATCCTTTAAAGAATTCTTAATTTCCATGCTTTTAAACATTTCTGCTTCTCTCTAAGACCCATATACTTACTGATTAAGTTCGTTTTAATTGAAATGGAAAAACAAAGGGTACCTACCTTTCTTTTTCCATAGGTCTGTCACCTATTTTTGCTCTTCCCTCGTTTTGCTAACTTATAGAGCAAACTGTATTAGTAAGTTTGAACTATGTGAATGTTCAATACTTGGTTTAATATATCAACAAATAATTTAGCGGAGTCTGTGTTTACTTAAATGAATTTCCATGCGTTTAAAGGCCTAAACCCTATTAGTACTTAACATAGACCATTTAGGACCAATGAAATGATTGAATTGGAGGTGCCTTCCCTTTTTGCAAGCGCTGATGTTGCTGTCCCTCGTTTCCTGCAAGAGAGAAGTGGACTTGTTGCTCTATATAATGAAATTACTTGCTGGATCCCAGAAAGTTTTTGCCTTGGATTCGCCGAGTGTCATGCTGTGTGTAAAGGTGCCACAGAGCAGATACAAGATTAGACGCAAAAACGAAAGCACGCAAGCTGAGGGCTTGCATGACAGTATTATCGTCATGCAAGCACGACGGTACGGCAAACTGAAAAACTCTTTCACATTCACGATCGAAATTTATTAAATCGAAGCAAGCCTTATATTTTCATACCTTGATTTTTCTAAACGGAATCCCCACATCAAGACTCGCTAATTGGATGACTGCTCTCCAGTGAACTCTAAATTTATTTTCTAGAAGAGCTTAGGAGAGCATGTAAGCTGGTCCTCCTTCACCTGTCTGATTGCTATGAATTGACACCCGTTGGCACGCCACCAAGTTTAAACAGAAGCTTATTTTTTAAGGTAAAAAGGAACTAAAAATTAAATAATTCAAAATAAATCTTTATTATCAAAAATTTTAGCCAGCCTACAAACGTTTTATAAATATTTCTGATAAGGTTACAGTTAAATAAAATCTCTGCATTGATAACTTCAATAATAAGCTTATTTTTACAATCTTTGGATATTTATAATTAACATTCAGATTTAGATCTTTTGTGTTTCGGATTCTCCATTTACATTATATCACAAATTTGTAGTACCTAACCTGTAGGTTTCTTGCATTTTCTTATTTAATATTAAAAGATCTCTTTTTACATTTCGCGTATACTCGCGAACTTTACACATAGAATTACGGTATAAATATCACTTTATTTCTCAAGATTACACAAATCACTTACAAGGAGAAATAAAATATAAATTACAAAAACAAATTTTAAATGCGTTGACAGGTTGACAGTTTATCTCAAATATTACTTTTTACAATGTAGGTACTTCTAAAATAAGTTGTCCATTCTAATGCTGGTTTCTAGTTGAGCAAACAAGGAACAATAAGGGACGCAGTAATTTACTCTATGAATCAAAAATGGTTTTTTTTTCTATCTACAAACTGCTGTTTTACAATTGTTGTCAAAAAAGAAAAAATATAATAATAATAATAGTACATTTGTAGAGCGTGTTGTGTAGCTATAGGTTTCAAAATACATTTTAGGTGGAGCCTTTGAAAATGTGTTCTTCATAAACATAAAGAACATTAAGATAATAGTTTAAATGGAATCATTACCTCATAAATGCTGGTTCCACATGATTTAATCAAACACACACATTTCGTTGCACATAGTTTTTTTTCTAGTTTACACGGGTCACATACTTATATAATTTTCAGAAAATATATTTTTATACTAATTTGCTTAATTTGTTGCTGATATTCAAATACTAGCGTTCCTCGCGGTGTGCGTATGATTACTACTTTCTTAACAAACTGTTTAAACATTCAAACAATCAAATGACCAATTTGAATTTACATGGATATTAAGAAAACTGTAAAAAATTAAATGATCTAATAATTTAATTCCAAATGTACAAGCTAAGCTAACTTATTTGAGCCTAGTACATATTTGGTAAAAAAATTAAGTATTACATATACATGCGCAAAAACAGATGGCGCGAAGATCACTTCGCCAGCTGCCAATATGTCAGTGTTGGAATGTTGTGACTTCGATCTTTGTTTAGAATAATTTATTTTTAGAAATCATTTATTTACATACAACTGTGCTGAATCTGGACAACAACACACATGGATAATTTCTGTGCACAGGCAAGAAGATGAGTGAGGTAAGGTACAAAATCTGGCCAATACGCGTACATATCTATAACCGAGAGTGTTCGCTTAAGATTTAACAAAATCGTATACCTACTTACGAAGTCCTGCATTTCAAAATGTCCAGGGAGGTGTGACAAATACATAGGTACAATATTTTATATATAATTCTTGACAAAACCTTGTAACTGAACATTTCACAAAACCCTACTATCAAAAATTTTAGTATAAAGTTTTGAATAATTATAATATTTTAAAAAGTAACATTCAGCTAAAGTTATAACTAATACTAGTCGTCTGCCATCGTTACATCTCACAGATTGTTACTACAACATGAAACATAGATTTTTAGTCTACTTAAATCTATTCATTATCGTAAGCGGGGTGTGCATGCAACACCCACCGAAATAATAGGAGAGTCAAACAAGCTAACACGAAGAAGGACACCATCACTCGAAGGTTTTTTTCCGACCGATGATCGCGCTCACTGGCTCTTAATCGCTCAACCAATCCATTCTGTAAAAAAAGAGAGTTGCTTGAAACTATTGTGCAGTGCATTTATTTAATAAAGGCAGAAGGGTAGCAAAAAATAATAAGAGAAGAATCAATAAAAACAGGTGTCAATAACAGTATATTTATCACATAGCAACAAGCTCTTTTTTTATGGTATAGGGAGCAAACGAGCAGACGGGTCACCTGATGGAAAATTACTACCGCCGCCCATGGGCACCTGCAACTCAAGAGTCGCAAGTGCGTTGCCGCCCTTTAAGGTGGGAGTAGGAGGGGAGAAGAGTGGGAAGAGGGGGGAGAGGAAGGACGAGAATAAAGGAGAGGGAAGGGTTAGGGCATCCGGTAACCTCACTCACGCGGCAAAATGCAATGCAATCATTGTTTCACTGCTGGTTTTCTGTGAGGCCGTGGTATCGAGCGGAGTCGAGCCGGGCCCATACGTGCCGAAGCATGGCTCTCAGACGTAAAAAATATAGATTTTTCTATAGATATCAAATTTGGATATATTTGATTACAAAAGATACTGTATTGTTGAAATTTATTACGGATCAAAGGTTTAGGATTAATCGCGAAAAGCTATATATTGAAACATGTATTTAAAAAGTTTTGTGTAAAAAGTTTTAAGGAAAGGCCATTATATTTAGCACTAGTACCAAGGATATGCACATAGTCAGGGGCAACCTTGGGCATTGCAAGGCCTCGGGCGTTAGATCTTTTTTTCCCCTTTTAATTTTTCAATTTTATTTTTTTTACATACATTCCTCTAAGGACAAGCCAAATGCAGAAAAATATAGTTTTAAAATTGTATCTAAGAAAATGACATAACTTATGTCTATAGAATTGACAATTTGTTTTATTTTCTGCGAAATCTTTCAAAGTATCACAATTCACATATATAGCTTAGATGATATTGAACGGCCTTCATCCAGTCTACCCTGCATTCCCAGTAACCGTAGTTTCAGTTGTTGTGCGAGGGCGCAAGGCCCTTTTAAGAGCGAGGCCCCGGCCTTTTTAAGAGCGAGGCCCCGGCCGGTTACCCTGCTTGCCACCTGCTAAGGCCGCCAGTATATAAATATATATAATAACAGTTTCTCCTACTCATGTAAGCAAAGGAAGCAAGCGACACACTACTAACACTAAGTAGTTTTTAGTAAATTGAAGATTTGAAGAAATGTAACTTCTCACTTATGAACATCATTAATAAGTGTTACGTTACGACCTAGCGTAGTACTCTCTAACTACGGTCTTCTGTAGGATAGGGTTCAAATGATTTTTTGTGTAGGTAATAGAACAGAAAATTCTAGAAAATAACAGTACTGTGCCCTACCTCTTCAGTAATTAAAATTAATTTTAATAAATATTAACTTTTTTAACTTTATCTAGGACATCGAAGTGGTAATAACACTAGAAGCTAGTAAATGTTATCTAAGTTTGTCTATGGTTGTAAGTTGTCTAAGTTAGTACCAACTTTTCAGCTCACTATCTATAGGCGTAGGGAGCTTCAATTTCCTGTTGAAATTAATTCACTTGTTTGTTTTTGTATCGAACAAGCTAAGTTAACATTCATAATATAACTTTCCTCTCTGTTTTAGTTATGTCAAGAACGTATATTAATATTATCCTCCTTTTTAGTGTACAGTGTAAATATCTCTCGAGCGGTCTCGTAAATATTAGAAATAAATCTAACTCCGAAGGAATTTCTCGAATCACAATCAGTTTCTGTCTAAGGCTAGCCAGCTAACAGCCCAGATCTAAATAATGTAGAACATCGTTGGTTCAAAGTGAATGATGTTTTTTTAGAAGAATGGAACTCAATTCCTGTGGAAAATGCAAGATATTAATGAAATAGCTGCCTCCTTGAAAAGTAGTTATTACGAGCCGTGGACATGCCGCCAACCATTAATTAAAGTTTAAACTATATTTAATAATATTTTTCATCATCAATCATTTATAATGTATTTTTACTTAGTCTATGTTTCATTAAAAACAATACTCGAATAATTCAATGTTCTTTTCGTTTTAATCTTGTGAATATTTCATAATACAATATAATAATAAAATTTCAGAAAGAAACGTGTTTAAAAAAATCTATATAAAATTTACAAATCATTCTGAATTATATGACCGCTATTCTGATGTATATAGTACGTAATCTAATATTTAAGTTGAAAGTTTTATATCCCATAACGGAGGTAAGGATTCATAGGGTCTCTTGTCAGAATTGTTTCATCCACCTTTGACAAACCCAAAAAAATAACAGTCTGTTATTATTTGGGTTTGTCAAGGGCGGATAGAGGATTCTCGAAGCGAATCCTCTATCCGCCCTTGATCCCGGGATCCTGATTATATTCCAGTCCCGAACATTTTGGGATTAAATTTGATTAACCCTGGGATTTACGGAATTAGCAATCATTTAAAAAATTCTTATATGGAATTGATTTGATCCCAATCCCAGCCGCACCAACAATTTGGAACAACTCACTGATAATAACACTATAAATATTTATTAAATACATCAAAATATATTCCGTGCAAGTTGTTTATTTAATAGACGATAAATATTGAATAGTTTGTAGATAACAATTTTAGATGAGAATATTTACTTGTATCATACTTTTTGAAAAAAAATGCAAAGTCAAATAATATGACTACACCTTTTTGTAACAGCTTGTAGAACTCTGACATTTTTTACCTGTTCACAATCCCGGTATCCCGGAATCGTGATTAAACAATCCCGAAGGTCTGGGATTAGTAAAAAGAGCCGGGATTGAGATTCATTTAAAGTACTCTCTTCTGAGTAGGTCCGCTCCGTACCGATTCATATTCATGTTAACAGAGTATTAAACTCCGTTTAGGATTTACTCCTTTTTATGCCAAATCGATAAACCGATCAACTTTGCTAGTTCTTTTTGGTTTCGGTTGACATGACATTATAGAAATCAGACGCATTGAATTAATTCGAGGCGTTTTCCTGTCATTGTGCCGGAGTGTTAAGTATTCACGGAAAACGGTAGAATTAACAAAAGCCCATTTGTCACTGCGGCTCGTAGGGCTAGGTTACTGAACTGTGACGAGCCATAGGATTTGTGTTAGCATTTACAGTTTATTCTCCCTTTGCGTAATTGGACACTATTTCAACAATGAATTTACTTGCAAAGAATTTAATTGCGCTTGCCATACAGTAAGCATTTGTGTGCCAAATTTAATCCAAATATCTCACTCTCACAAAAACACTTTCTATTTTTCACAAATTTTATTTATTTTTGGATTATTTGACCAATGTACATATCGTTGAAAATATTATGTGGACTCTTAAGACCACATAAAAAAAAATTGTTAAATGCTAGCTATTCTCAAGTTTGTTACCAACAAACATTTATTATTTTTTCTTTAAAGAAACAGAACAATGTTAAAACAAGTGATTACCAAGGCTTAGTATTAGGGTGGTATTTTAAAGATTAACTTAATGAAGACCTCTCATAATTCAAATTTGGTGACGCACGCTGGCTTAATGCATACATAAATTATAACAAACAAGAATCGATATGAAGTACTGGTACTATTAGTCGGATTTTAATAATCCTTTTTGTATAGGCTAGAGTATTAATTGAGGAATATTATAGGCTATCTAATATCACGTTACAACCTTTAGGAGCGGAGCAGTGACCATAAACGCAAGTAAAACTGCGGGGAAAGACTAATGATCGATATACGGATAAGGTTTAAGGTTTTTTAGCGACGTTTTCTTGGGGGCTCGGACGTCCCGGTGACAGCCAGTTCCAAATGTGGGTATACGACCCTGACCTGCTCCAGCTATTGCTGACATCCCTCAATCTATAAAAGTAATATCCCTTTCCGGCCATTCCCTTCCCTTCTTACCTACATTTCCTTTTCAATATACTCCCAAGTTTCCCATCTTTAATGCCCAAGGTGTCCGGCAATTATAATTTTCAAAATTTGGGTGTTTACGTCCCTTCAGGAATGCAGGCGTGAGTGTATGTACCTATGTATAAAAATAAATTACCCATCCCCCATTAGACGCTATCCAAGAACCCGGTCCTTCGTGTAGGAGATCAGCAATAGCAGCGGCAGGTGCGGATACCAGTTCCAAGGCTGGTTCGCCCTCAGCCGCTTCAGCTGCCTCTCTTGCAAGAGCTCCACAAACGCAGTACACTGCTGCGATCTGAAAGTATAAACACTAAAATTTTAGTACGTGAATTATATCGTTCCAGGGATAAGCGTCCAGCGTTTCTTCGCTGATTTAGGTGTACCTCTACTCATAAAATTTATTTAGATAATTCCAATATTTTTTGTATAAATCACTTTTTACACAATTCCCGATACATAAAGCCTCTCTTTATTCACCATGTGGACTCCTTTGGTCGCTACCGCTAACGTCACCAACCTTTGGAATCCAGCTTACTTAGTTCTGAATATTTTTGCTGGAGAGTATAGTCACAGATTACATAACTGTTCTTGCAAGTATGTAAAAGCACTCGTAACCGCTTGACATCGGGCCGAATGCTTGTTTGTCAATGTTGATGCACATATGTGTATAAAATAATTACTTGTTGACATCTTACTCCTTGCCAATTCTACACTTATTACTTTGTGAAACAATTTCTTGTAATAATGCAAACTTATTTAAGCCTTAAGACATGTAGGACCATTCTAACTTTAGAATGGCCCTATATGTCTTATAGCGAACGCTAACTCTTTATTAACTATTTCAAAGCTGTAGGCATACTGTAATACCTAATTGGATGTTGTACAAGTAAATTTTTGTTTAGGAATTACACAAAGCAGTATTCAAATAATATAATTAAACTCAGGAGTGGAGACGAGAATAGAACACAATGCAATTAAATTACGTGAACATCAATCATTAACGGGTTATATGTTGTCATATTAAATAATGTGTTAAGTACAGTATAATATGATTTTTGATGTGTTAGAATCCTGAGAGGGTTAAAATGTCAAACAAGTAAGACCATACGAGGTGCCCTGATTATGATATGATGGTTGTTCCAGGTATTGATTTCTTCTTATTCATGTAATGTAGGGAAAAAATTCCAGAGTCGTTGAAGTCTAAACTTGAATCAATTTAAACGGTTAATAATAGTAAAGTGCGCTGTTGAACTTAAACTCGTAGAAATCTTATAACTATATTATTTTTATTATTATTTTAAAAACTAGCATTTCCCGCGCAGATTCGTTTACATATTTATATATAATACGCGGAACCCTAATTCTTTATCTTTTTCCAAAATAAAAGTGGCCTAAGTTACTCCTTATAACACCAACTATCTGCCAGCGAAAGTCCCGTGGAAATCGGTCCAACCGTTCCGGAGATTAGCATGAAAAACTGATTTATAGGCATAGGTATCGTGCAAATAACACCCAGACACAGAACATATGATCGTGCTCATCGCACAACTGTTTGTCCTGGGAGGTAAAAGTTAAAAAAAAAACATTTGGTTGGTATACCTTGTTTATAGTGAGTTCAATAAACTCTATTAATCTCAGCACAAAGGAGGAGAGATGTTTGTCTCTAGTTAAATAGATTCATATGTATGTATGTTGGTTTTGTCCTGGTATTAGTTAGATAACAACACCAGACAGCCAGTTAATAATAATCTGTTTGAGACGTCCTTATTGAATTATCTACGTTAACTCTTTCGACCTCACAAAGGGATTCAATATCATTGCGTTACAGTTAATGGTGATCAAAGACATGACGAAGTAGACACAGTCTTTATTGTTTCATGTTTTGTTCAAATGATTAATTTTAAAGACAGTTTCAAATTGCTTTTAATGTCAAAGGCAGATAATTCTTAGTAAGTGTCGAAGTGTGTGTGTGTAGAATGATCTTATCTCATGATGATCGGGTTTGATAAGTTTTTAATATCAATTTCTATCTAATCATCGAGTCGATCAGAGAGTCGTTTACATATTTTTTGGTATTTTATGTTGGTAGTTTTTAATTCTGTGTGTATATTTCATATTCGTTTTCAAATAACGTAATTTAAAATTTAATAGAATGGTTTAATGTGCTCATTACCTTAGACCACGTTATTTTATCTCTAGTGATCCGACGAGCTAATGCGAGGGAGAGTTCTGCAAGGGCAGTGTCTGACTTCAGCATGGCAGAGGGTGCTCGTGTGGCCTGCCTCGCCACCTGTCTGAAGGCATTAGGTTTTTTCCTCTCTAAAGCTGCACATAAAGCCCGTAGCCCCGCCAGTACTCCAGCCTCTGTATTACTAACTGCTTCCTCTCCACATTCGGTCTCCACCATTCGTTGTAGTCGTTTCATCACTATTTGCTGTACGAAAAAGTAAATTTGTTATGAATTGAGTATCAGAATAAAATAAAATCTATTAAAAACTAAGTACGAATACCTTTTTCTGACACAAAGTGGATCTTCTTATTTGTGTTTTTATATATTGTAGACAAAGGGCGCGTCCTTGTCGGACTATTTGTGGCTTGACTTGTGTAGGAGAAGCGAGGCACCACCCGATTGTCGCTGAGAGACGGCGGGAGACAGCCGCGGCTGCGGCACTGGACACCATAGTGCTGAAGCGCCGCTTTGTTCGGTCTAAAGGCGAGAGAGACCTCGATGGAGACACGCGAAGATCTGTCAATCAGAAAAATATAATAGTAATAATTTTATGGAGCCTAAGCTATAACATTCATTAAAAAATTCTATTTAGTTATAACGACCGCTTGTGGAGCAGTCTGTTTTTTTACACAACTAAGTCTGCAAATAAACACATATACACTGTAGGATAGTGATTACACAAAATACACGTTCTCAAACTTACATGGAGTTCATATTCCTTATCATAAAATTAAAAAATATATTAATTACTACGCCAGTAGTACCTACTGTTTATCCTCAGATTTCTATGGGATGGAGGACGGTATTTCTAGAGTTAGATGGTTCCAATTTGCGCAGAAATATACATACAATGAACTTAGGTATTAGGTTAGCAAACAAACTTTAATTGAAACTTGCTAAAGCTATATTTTGATAGCTTCCACTGAGTATTAGAAATCAAGTTTTAGGCAAAAATATTGAGTAAGAAACTACTAAGTATGTTAACCTCAATGTACTTGCTTAAATTAATATCGGTATAACTACTCGAGCAACTTTCTTGGACTTTGATGATTCAAAATTGTATTACCTAACAAACTTTCACCTACGCCTTCAAATAATTGGATATTCTTTATATAATTTAACCTCTTATGGCCATTTTTATATAGAAGAACTGTAAGGGAAGTGTACATTTTGTTTTATATTTGTCAATACTAGGTACATATAAGTTGCCTATACTATGATTGACTAATACGTAATAGATAGACTTAAAGAACGAGCTCTTATCAGGCTAGAGGCTTTTCTTAGCTCAAAACCCAAAGACCACTTTAAGTTAAAACTATAAGTTACAACTTGAATGAAATTCCTAAGCTAATTGAAAGGTCAAATGACTATTATCTCCAGATGTAATTAGACGTTTGGTCTGTAAAGGGTTACACCACAATAAAGGATAGTAAGGCATCTTGTGCCCTTTCTTGAGATGTATACCTACTGTAACTTTATTTGATTTTGCACTTGGCCTCATGCCTTTGCCCGTTTGTCCTTTCGGATGGGTCTCTTACAATTTTTTTTTAAATTTATTGTCTTCAGTAACATTTATTGATGAATCGCTTTCTTCAGTCTATGATCTGAAATTTATAAATGCATGGTTGGGGCGTTGGCTTGAGTATTACCACTTGATAGCAACAGAGGCGCTAAGGGGGGAATCATCGAGCTTGTGACCACAAAGCAGGTAGATACATTTCTCATCTTTATACCTCACATGCAGATCCGTACGATTCAATATAATAAATAAATGTTGAAAATATGGCAAGCCTTCTGTTCCACTGCCCAGTAACATTAAAGTTACTGAGCTAACAAAATTTTTAAGAACAATGGAACCCCGAACCTTTTACTTTAATTTATTATATTATTTTTATTCTCATGTTTTCTACGTCTTATTGTAGGTATTTCCAAGCTTATGTTAAATTAAACCTTGTACAAGAACACAGTTGTCTACTTCATTTGTATTTTCCTTTCTGTACAGCAGGATTTAGTGCTATTAGATTAATTTTTATTTCGTACTTATGTAAAATGTTAAATTCGTGGCAATTTTGTAGATACGACGACAACGCAAAGTCTTATTTTATAGTTACTTATTAAAATGTCTTTCTTGCCTGTTTTTCTCCATAAGACTACGTATTGGAAAAGGCAACTACCTTTAGGACTGATTGATTCTGAATATATGTAAATCATACTCCTGACAATTCAAAATTATCTATAATTGGTTTAATAAAAATAAATAATTTGAATTGAAACGTTGATTTGATGCGTTAGTTTACTTTCGAGACTTTTTCTATTGAATCATTGTGTGGTCGTGCTCTCTACAGTATGTGTAGTCGGTACATTTTTTTTTAAAGTTTACTGTTACCGAAAAGATTTTATAATTAAGTTTAAGAGACTATGTTTTATCTTACTTGGTAGGCTAATCAGTCCATCAGGAAGTGTGCTAAGAGGCGTGCTAAGCTTCCTGCGCATACGCAGTGTAGGTATGAAGTCGTCATCTTCTTCGCCATCGGGTGGAGTGACTTGTATGTTGATGTTTCTTGCATCGCGCTCTCGAGATCGACCCAGTTGCCATCGTGAATCGATTAGTGGCCCTATCTGAAAATATATATATCAATAGTTGATTTAATATTAATGTAAAAAACACGCTTCCAGAGTTGAAGTCAGATGATAATCTAAGTCTAAATGAATAAATTGTACAATTCGATACAAAATTCATAGAGGAAGCAAGTTCAATGAACGGATATTTTAAAAATTAATAATAGAACAAGAAAACTTTACAGATTATAAATATTAAATAGAGTTTGTTTGTTCGTTACGCTTTCACGCCTTAACTACTCAACCGACCATCATCATCATAATCATCATCCAACTATTCTCGAAGGATAATAAACAAGCTAGTATTTAGATGAAAATAAGTATAATTTATTCATTTGAACATGAAAACTGATAAGATATTATAAGCACAGAAAACTGATATAAAAAGATAGGTGTAACAGTTAAATGCTCGGAATTTTTATGGTGCACCGTCCAATCATAGCGTAGAGCTACAAAATGAAAACCCACGAAAATGCTTTGACGACGTCAAAGGAAACCTCAGTTGTATTAGGGCTTGAGATATAGCAAATATATTCATAGTTGAGTGTTATTGCAGCACACAGAAAAGCTTTGTTGCCATCACAAATAACAGATTTACATCCCCAAGGATTAGGTTTATTTTACAGTTATTCAAAACTTACGTAGACTCATTTTTTCGATGAAAGTTTTTTTGAAGTTTTTTATTATAAACATAACCGTACTTAAAGGTGAACGTGGAGAAGGATGATGAAGATATTGATTTTTTTAAATGAAAATTAGTAATGTATAATACTCGTATTTGAGCATACTGAGATTAAAAGAAACAATATATATCTATAAATCTCGGTTCCATGCAAGCTTCCATTTCAATTATTATTCAAATGCTGTTGCATAACTGAATAGATACCGTATTAATATTGTTTGGTTGACGTATTATGGCTTCTAGATTGTTATTTTAGGCACAGGTTGAATGAACTAAGCTAAGCTTCCGACACATTACACTCTTTACTTTTCTATTTTTATAGTGAATAAAGCTCCTTAGGATCGGTACCCGTACATCATTAATAACCGTCTTGTCGTCTTTCGGGCCTTTTTTGTATGCGGTGAGAGCTCTCGAAAATCGAGTAGAGTAATGCCACTTTGGTAATGTGACCCTAGTTCGCACTTAAAAGGTATTACCTAGTCGCTTTTGAAGTTGTAAGCCAGCGTTACTACCTGGAAGCTTGATAGCTACTTTACTGTTTTGCTAGTAAAAAAGACACTATAAGCTTTCTCATCTTACGTGAAATGTTAATAAATATACTTATTTATTAACATTTCAAGTAAGATGAGAAAGGTAGGGAAGAGTACTCCCTTATATAATGATATTTCACGTAAGATATTACAAAAGTTCAGATAATCATTTCTTTTCAGGAGTTACAATTTGTTAGGTTTATGACGTCACAATACGTCATAAACATCAAGAAGTGAAATGTTTATCTCCAATATTTAAGCGATCGAGGCAGGCTATCTAGCTAACGATGGTATAGGACAATTTGTAAAGTCAAATATTACCTTTTGGATATTGGTTTGTGTTTTGAAATTACTGAATTGCGATACTGAATATACCTATTAGACTGGATATCATTGATGCCATTTCTAGGAGTAATGAAACAAGTAAGTAAAGCTATTAATAGACATTAATATTGATGACGTACTATGCGCAGGAAACGTTATGGAGCACAATTGACGAAAAACTTCTTGTAGTAAAAGTTCGTATGATACATATATTTATTTCTCTAATTAATGCTTCCAAATTTATAATACCAGAAGTTATATTTAAAGGTTAATAATTTGATTTTTTATTTATTTTCCCCCTGCTATTACCTAATCGTCACGTGCAACGTTGCATAATTGTTCCATTAAGCGACTTCGTCAGTCGTGGTGTTCATGGAATTGTATTGTGTGGTCACTGAAACATTATAGTCCCACTATTTTGCCGCGAGATGTCTTTAGACGCTCTTGCGGTTCCCTACATCTATTGTAAACTAAGACTTTGAGCTTTTTGCTGACCGAAGTAAGTGGTATGCAGGCTCCGTGAAGTTGCTTATTGATTCTAAATGAGCTTTGATATATTTTTTGTAGTCTCTAACATTTATTGTATAAATTATCTCATTAGTCATCTAAATAATATGTCAATCAAACAATATATAACAACTATTTATCATTTATACTAATGAAATTTCAAATCTTACTAATATTATAAGCGCAAAAGCTCTTTCACGCAAAAACGGCTCAACGGATCTGGATGAAATTTGGCACAGAAATCGATTATACTCTGGAATAGCACATAGGCTATTTTTCATCCCGGCAAAATGTACGGTTTCCAAGAGCTAGATTTCACCAAAATTGCCAGGGGAACGAAGTCGCGGGCAATAGTTAGTAAGTATAATATAAAAATCAAAATATGTTTGCGTGTGGGAAGATGTAATTATTTTGCAAATATAAGAAAGTCAAAGCTCTTCATGACTTAGGTTCATGAATCTCATTATGTACAAAGTAAAGTACAAAGACAAAGTTGTTCTTGACAAAGAGAATTCATTAGTATCTGCCTGATGATTAATTTTTATTACGTCCGCCTGGATTAATTAATACACGAGTAAATGAATTTTATCAAGGGCATACTTCAAGAAGGCCGCTAAGATTATCATGTTATTTGGCCTTCCGTAAGTAGTTAGATTTTCAACCACTTGAATTAAAATCCGACGGTTGTGTTATGTCACCGTTTTTTCTTTGCAACTAGTTAAAGGTAAACCTAAATATGTTATGTTTTCAAAGGCCCTAATTTACACGTTACAGAAAGAAGGCGTTCATTACAACTGGAGAAGTGCTTCATCAACAAAAGATTGATATAACATTATCTCTGTCTCCTGCACCAGTTCAATTTCATGTTCAATTTTCGATGGATCACTCGTTAGTGATAACCCTAAAATTATACAACGGGTTAGTTTGCATCCCATCTCTTTGATCTTAATAGTCCGTATATAACATCAGAAAGGTCAACTAAGCGGTTACCCTATACTTAAGTACATGAAGCGTGATAATGTATATGAAACCGCAGAGCATAACTAGTTACCTATACATTTATGTATATGCAAAAAGGTAATGGCTTTCTTATTGAAGGTATTTATAAAGACGATAGACTAACATTAATGTTCTCATAACACAATTGAACAAAAAACCTATTTGTTTGTAATATTTCTGCCGTAATGACTTTGTGATTTGTTCCATGATTGAATTCTATCCGGTTTCAAATTGATATCCCGATATTTCTTTAATGCTCATTAGGCACTTAATCTCTTATCTTTAATTCCTTTACAGACTAGATCGAACTTATTTAGACTAGAGACTTAACTAATATTTTCGGGATAGATCGATAGATGAAAGAAAGTGGATATGTATGTAAATTATATAAATGTACTTATATTATTTCAATCTATGAATGGTTACATCGTGAGATGCCTATTCTAGTCAAGAGTACATGCCAGCCTCTAGATTGAAAGCAATCAAATGATTTATTGATATTGAGCACTCTGATGTAGACGCGTGACCATAATATAATCTCCGTTCAACTGTGAACTGTAACGAATTCCATTTTATAAACTTCATTAGAGTACGCGTTTTCTAAAGCAGGTAAAATAAAAAAAGAAAACATTCATCTCGCATTTTATTATAAACATTTGCAGCCGCTTGTGAGACGACATATGCGTTTATGTGCATTAAAAGATAGTATAAGTCGGTACAAAATGTTTTGAAGAGAAATTTAATATTTTTCATAACTTTTTGAACTTTCCTTTCACTTGGTGATAATTTATACATAGAAAATCTTATTCACCTTCACCAGCTTAAATACTACACTATTAAAAGTGTGTGGCGGTTTACTGTATGGTGGAAGTAGACACTTGCTTTTTTGTTTTTACTAATTTTATGAACATTACACATTACATTTCATTGCTGTTGTTAACACAGCTGTGTGTGTAAGTGTAACATAAAAAAACGGTCAGATAATTGCATGTCTGATTAACATTCGACTACGGAGGACGTGCATCACTGTGCCAGTCAGTCTGTGACCACAGCCAGTGCAACCTGGTAAAAGTCAGGAAATTCAAAGGTATGTTACTGCAAGAAAGAAGTGTACAGGTTTTTAAAGGGCCGGTAACGCGAGTGCGAGTCCTCTGGAATTGCAAGCGTCCATAGGATACGGTAACCGCTTACTATTATAGTTATTTGCCAGTATGTTTGTTTGCTACTGTGTCTGGGTGTAATTTATCTATAATATGTATGTATTTAGAAATATATAAGTATGTTTATCAGCAGTCTGGTTACCATAGTACAGGCTTTGCCTAGTTTATGATCAGACGGCCGTGTGTGAGATGTGTGGAGTTATTATATATTATATTATACACACACACATCTGTACATACCTATAATGTATCTAAGCGTGACGGTCACGCGAGTTCAGTGCTTTTTCTGGATACCAAAAGTGCCCAACGTGCCTAAAGTTTTCACTTAAGAAATGTAATACCTATTACAAGATCGCTTTAATTCCCATGAACATAACTATATATCATGTACGCGAAAGTTTAATAGTTGGTAAACCGTATAAAACAGCTAAGAGTGATGACTCTCTTCATTTGTTGATGTCGATTACTAGATACCACATCGTCATCCAAATTAATATTTAAATGACCTCTTTATGTCGAGACGGAATCTGAATTTTGTCTTCAGAAGCGCTTCTGTGTTCGAATCAATGGCCATCAGAATAAACATTAAAATGCTCTACCAGTTTCAATTTTTTAGACATAAGACTCCATAAATATTTTTATTAAAACACTTTTTATTGCGATTATACCTTCGTACAGTTATGGACTAAAGACGGACTCGTACATACGTTTGTTTTTCAAAACAACATCATAATGTGCGTACACGTGCATCATAATGTGTTTAAATCACAGCACAAAACGGTATCTCATTCGATCACAGGCGTACGTCGCGTCGTCACAATCACAAATGCTGTCAGACGTATAAAAACAATCAAATGCTCCGGACTTTAAACTGTGGTTGTTAAATAAAATGGAATGACAAAAAAAATCTCAAATATTAATGCTATGTTTTTATTTAAAGTGGAAGAGGTTATCATTAATCTAATCATCAATCTAATATCTACAGATTTAGAATTTGGCATCTGACATGACATGTATTACTTCTGATATTTGACATATGTTTTATTTTATTGTCCTATGATCACTACATATTAAAAAACAAAGTCCCCCGCCGCGTCTGTCTGTTCGCGATAAACTAAAAAACTACTGAACGGATTTTCATGCGGTTTTCACTAATAGACAGAGTGATTCATGAGAAAACTGACCTCCATTTAACTGTTATTTTACTAAGATAAAAAAAAGTTCATATAATATAGGCAAAATTTGATTTATAGCCTGGGGATTACAAGTACCCGTAGGCTTCGGCAACCGCTTCCCATCAATTGGGTCGTTTGCTTGTTTGCCAGTTTTTGGTATAAAAACGTGTTAATGAAAACGATTTGCGATGAGGTAAGTACTCTGGTCAGTAGGTACGTACACGTTTGGCAAGAAATTAAAGTGTTTTTAATTTTTATATGATTGTGGTCTATTTTATACAGAATTCTTTAAAATGAAAGCGTAAATAAAAATATTGCATGGTCCCTACCACGTTAAAGTAATTAAATCGCAACTCGTGAAGTACTTATTATTGAGTAGTTTCGGTGGCATTTGTGGTCTTTATCGTGTGATGGTGATGATGGCGGTTAGGATGATTCCTAAACTGTAAAAGTACTAAATTAACTATATTATAATGTAAGTACCGTGGTAAAAGGTAGGTTTACACAACGACGTGTCATCTATATCTGACATCCACAAACACTGTTGTGGTGTATGTCAAATAAACTTAGTATGCTTTACTGAGTTTATGGAATGTTCTATAGGCAATTGTTTTTAAAAATTGTAATTATCAGCTTGTCACTTATAAGTAACGCGAGTATGGTGTTACAAGTTAACAAATCTTTTTAAAATAAGAAGAAATATATGCCTCTTACCAGCTAATAGTTAGAGACTAAGTAGTTGAGCAAGTAAGTAGTTCACTATTAGAGAGAAATTTTGCTTTTCTTTGTGATTAATAATGTAACAAGCCAGCGTTCGACGTACGTACTGCCAACGTATTAAAACCTACTAATTATTAATACATATTTTTAGTAAGGGAGATTTTAAAGATTTTGCAGGTAGAATAAATTTGAAGATATTATTTAGATTAATTACTTCATTTATTTATGTCGACTCTTTGCCCAAAAGTTGCTTCCTTGTCCTTAATTTGCCCCTATTTTCATGCGGTCGTAAAAGTATGAGTTCGTATCAAAGTCTCGCAAATTGTTATTGAATTTTGATAAAAAAATATCATTAGCATCATGGAGTCATGAAATGTGCCTGATAGACAAAAAATGCCCTGTCTTCTTTTACGCATGACCAAGAATATAGCTGGCGAAATGTGGGACATGGGCACTGGGCACAGACTTCTTCTCGATCTACCTCGTATTCCTGACTGGCAACCGATGTGAATCTTGTGGAGAAATGGTTTTTTTTTATGGTATAGGGAGCAAACGAGCAAACGGGTCACCTGATGGTAAAAGTCTACCGCCGCCCATGAGCACCTGCAACTCAAAAGTCACAAGTGCGTTACCAGCCTTTAAGGTTCGAGGGAGCAATGGAATCATTGCTTCTCTGCCGGTTTTCTGTGAGGCCGTGGTATCACTCCGGTCGAGCCGGCCCATACGTGCCGAAGCATGGCAACGAGTATCCCACTGTCACCTTCCGATTCAAAGCAAGGATCCTCCGACTAGGTGAGGCGATCACGCTTAGCGGACCGCGGACTATCAGTTGCTGTTGTGGTATATACTAATCAGCGCGAGAACTTTCATTGCGCAATGCACGATCAATAGATACTAGGTACATAGTTCGGCTTGTCTTCGCTAGATGAAGTTGAAGTATGTTTTTGCTGTATGTGAAAGTCGCTACAATCTTTTCGGGGTGACGATTAAGGTGTAAGAAACCTCCTTTACAAGTTATTCACAAGCATTCTGTTCGGTCTGTTTCTGTGTTTGATTAGGGAATCGTTTGCAGGTACATCTCCCGGTAAATACGTAACCGTGACCCACAACAAACCGGCATTGTGGCGGTTCTTGTATACGAGGAAGAATACTTAAAGATAAATTGTATGGAAAGTGCGGTCTTTTGCTCGATGTTTTTTGTTTCGATTTTCTTCAAGGAATGAAAAGTTACCTCGTTAACGTATCTAGATCTAGCCACTGATTTACTTTTAAAATAAATCAAAAGCTGAATATGAAATGTGATAACAATGGTTATAATCGTTTACGTGAAACCAATTACACTCAATATGCTTTTTTAAAAGTATTAGATTTAGTGACGGAACAATACTTTAATTCTACGATTCGTTTTCAAATTAAATTACGATAAAGAAATAAAGTGTCCCGATTCAGTTTCACATATATACCTAGAAATCTTAATATAACTAGAGAAAAAGGGAAATTAAATCCGATCATGCCAATTATATTCAAGCGGCGGTAGCGTAATGGGTAAGGCGTCGGACTTGCGAACAAGTGATTGCGGGTTCGAACCCCACCCAGTGCACTACTGACGTGAACTCACTCCTAACACAAGCATTTAGCTTAGCTGGAGGGGTTAACAAGAATACTAGTAATGTGTGACCCACGTTGCTAGTATTCTTTATTTAACAAAAAAAAAAATATGAAAGTAGTCTCATGGGTTATCTATCACCGTTAACATGAAATAAAGTTAGACAAAGAAGCTACGTCCATTCTACGTCACGGTACGTCAGCTCGAGACAAAGGAACACCATTGGTTTGCTATCACTAGGCACACGTGCTGAAATGGTCCAAAAAAGATTTGTTGATACTTTGTCACTGTGCAACAAGTAACAAAATATAACAAAGAAGTATTGTGTCGATGATGTAATGAACTGAGACAAAACCACTTAGACAAATGGCAGAAATTTGCTACAGAGGATACCATAATTTAGTCTGTCCAACACATACTAGATACAATTAAGCAACAAAGAACTAATTAGAATTCTTTCTATTGCAAAAAACAAAGAAGTTCTTTCGGTTTTCTATGACAATACGTGACAGAACTTGAAAACAATTATATCTATTTTTTATTTATTGTGCACATGTATTAGAGTGGAAAAAATACTATTTTACCTTCGATTCTCTGTGATGGTGCACATATTACGAAGTGAGGGAAGAGGAAGTATAGTCACAGAAGTATAGTAGGACTGTCGGTTATCTATCGCGCACACTTGATGAAGACTGATAAGTCCATCATCTGATCTTTGTATCTATCAACTTTTAAACAATTTTCTGCTGTTTTGAACACATTGTTGGTACAAAGGTTTATTACACATCATCTCATTGCTTATTAGACATAAACATAAAAGTACATGTACAAAAAGTAACAGAATCAAATAAAATTATTAATACATTCGATACAATGACGTGTGAAATGCCTCTAGAGCGAGGTTCAATATCGATTTCAATGTCAATTACGTGGTCGATTGGTTACTTATTTTGCTTATCACATATTGATATAAACACATAAACTTTTATTATGTCCCGCAGAGATACCGCATTATATTTGCAATTCTGATCACATCCATACAATAAGGTATAAAAGCTTATGTTTGTGTTCTCTTATAGTTCATTCATATTCATATTTTTGACTTTATTTATAATGTTTTGGCTATTTTATTTAATTAGACACCTAAAATAGTTTGTTTATATTGGTATATTGGTTCGAATAGGACACGACATGTCATGATATGGTGGATATGATCTGTTAAATCTGACCAGTTATATACAGGAACATCGACTTTTGGGCGGTGTGCGAGTAGGGAAATTATTTAAAAAAAATGTGACAGCACTTAGGCCTGGTGGAAATAGGTAGTGATGGTCAAGAATCCAATAACAGAGACGGCAACTCACTCATGTTTGTAGTTCTCGAACGGACCACTAATGGAGACGAAGGAACTGTCAAGGACAAGGACCGATGTTGCAGTTGCCGTGTTGACACTATTGTCATGTTATATTTTCACATTATAAATTTAATAATGATTTTATGAACTTTGTCGATCTATATGAGTTGCCAAACCAATACACGTACATAAAATATATTTATTTATTCTTTTTAGAATATGGTGTAAATATTTACTAACTTCTGTTCGTGTAAACGGAGTATGGTCGTTGTAGATAAAAAGTATAAACTGATATTAGGAAGGAAATTGCAATTAGATGCAATAATAGTAGTAAATACGAACCAAGAACCCTAAGGTAGTGTAACAGTGTGGCGGTAGATCGGGGACACACGACCATGGCTGCCGCTCGTCCGCAATCTTAATTCAGAAACTCAATGTTGTACTTACATATTAGATGTAAACAGAATGCCAAATGAGGTAGCTTTGAGGAAACTTTAATTCAGTACCAACCATATAAATAGAGAAATCTATCATGCAATAGGAGATAATAATGCTAACTAATGAAAAATGAGTTTGTTGTTACGCTTCCACGCCTTAAGTACTCAACTGATTATCGTGAAATTGTTGTAAACACACATGTTCTCAGGGGTGCAGAAAAAGACTCAGGGTACCTTTCATTTGGAAAAAAAGTAATATTCCCGAGTGATACATGAATTGATTGACAAAAACAAATTAATTCGAACGAAGTCGCGAGCATAAGCTGATATTCTATATGGGTAGGTCTGCCATCATATAAATTGCCGTCGCCACACAATTTTTTTTTATTAATTTAAACAGCTTGTTAACGATTCATCTAAGAATTATAATTTTCATCTGGCACAGAGCGTTGCCCAGACACTTTTTGAACACCCCGTCTAGACGCTCCCCGGACGCCCTCTAAACTAGGACAAATCCTGGCAAAACCCGGACGCATGGCAGCCCTATATGAGAGACCTAAATAGTTCATCTAATACAATTATTTTTTAGCTCCCCTTTGTATGTCATAAAACAACACTTTGTGTATGTCAAACTTTCTAGTCTTGTGTCTTAATAAAGAAATATATGTTGTTTAACAATTTAGATTTTTTTAAATAATAATACTAGTAACGTGGGTCACACATAACTAGTAATTTTGTTACCCCTTCTAGTTAAGCTAAATGCTTATGTTAGGAGTGGGTCGACGTCGGTATTGCACTGGGTACTGCACCCACAACCACGAGATCCCAATTCGGCCGCCCTAGTCATTAATAACGCTACCACTGCTTGATTGATTGAAGTTAGTTGGGAGTTGTTTAAATGTTATTTCAGCGAATCAATTATAAATTTGATAAAGAGCTCCTTCAGGTAATCACTATTAAAACCCAGGCCAAAACTAATAAAAACTAGAAATAAAAAAATCTATACTATGCTTTTATAATAAAACCGGTCAAGTGTGAGTCGCACTCGCTCATGAAGGGTTCTGTACCATCCTACAGGATTTAATACTATGCAATACAAACTCGGTTAGCATTTCAAGCGTCTACTTGAGCCAATATTAAGATCGAGCAAAAAAAGCAAAAAAACACGTTTCTAGTAGGAGAGCACTCTTTAATTTTTATTATTATTTGTTGTTATAGTGGCAACAGAAATACACATTCTGTGAAAATTTCAACTTTCTACCTATTACGGATAATGAGATACAGCCCGCTGACAGACTGACGGACGGACAGCGGAGGCTTAGTGATAGGGTCCCCTGCGGGTACGGATCCAAAATTATATATAATAAAACTGAAGAAAGCTTGTTTGATTGTTTAAACGAGCTAAGCTCTGTTACTAACAGATTCAAAAATTGATTTTGTATTTGATAGTCAAATTCATGAGGAATAAACCTCTCAGCTGTACTTAAATATTGATTTTTGTGAAGTAAGTCATAATATAAAACGCTCCGAACTGCTTTATCTGAGTGTGCTGGCGTAACGGTTACTGATACGTAAGTACAATGTTTGTTAAAAATGTATTTATGATATTTATATATATAGTATTCATGGCATGTTAATCCTCATGCACAGACACACTTCATCATAACGACAATTTTATAACGAGAAACTTTATACCATGTAATTTGAACGAATAGTTTAGGAGATGATAAAAAATTCAAATAATTCTATACTTAGCTCGGGTCTATGACTACAGTAGTAGTGGCGCGAACGTGCCTCTGAGCCTTTATTTTGTTTATCGTGTGAAACCCCAACGGGTCATCACCACAACGAGTGATTTCTTTTAAATTAGTCCATCAGTCCATCGCTTGTTTGTCAGAGAAATTGCTGCTTTGAATACGGCTTCATCTGATGTAGTTAGTAGGTTTATCTTTCAATATTGCCCAAAATATTCATACCTTTTAATATTCGCCTACATCATTCTCGATAATCGGCATAACCTGTCAGAATTACGTAGAACATATTTTATTTTATGATACCGTATCTGTTAAGCGTTCATAAATTGATGTACGAGTATACTGAATAATCCCTTATTGTGCATATTTTTTTTCATAAGTGTAAATTATGTTGAAACATTAAATGCGTACTTTACCTTTTTCGTAAATTATTTCAGGGGTTGAGTTTAACGGCGCCTTCCCGAGAGGGTTAACAATTCGTCATTACGTTTTACACATTTGAGCTTCATGATTTAACGAAAGAGGATTTTCTTTTTATAGTTTATATTAGACAACCTTTTTCTTGCTTTTTGTTTTACAGATACCATGTAAATTAACATTTAAAGTTGTTGACGTTTTCCATAATTTTACTACCGTACTCTTACATTAGAATTTAAGTTATTAGTGTTCATGATTGGTAAATTACAAGAAACAACAGTGTGAAATGTGAAAGTTTAACAAGTCGGGGCAGTATTTCGCCTGTTCCTATGAATATCGAAGGCATCTCTCTTTCCTTTGAGGATTCGGATTTAGTTTTATTGTACGAATATCCATAATCTTAGAGATTGAAAAGGGTAATATATAACTTTTTATAGATTTTTAGTTAATAGTTAATTTAGGGAGTATCATTACGTATCCTGTATTTACATAATAATGGAAATTACTCGACTGTTCGCTCTCAGGACTAATTCTCTAAGAAGGAGTAAGTAGTTCATTACCCACTTTGTTTAGGTATGGTGTCTAGGTAGGATAAGTAGAATAGTAGTTACAAAAGGGGTCGATGGCCTGATGTGATGGTCATGGTTGTAGGCATATTGTAATTTTGATGACCTAGCTGTAAGCCTCACATGACACTACTGTGTGATTCCTATATTTTTCAATGTTTGCGTTTGTCTCTCTGGAATCATGGCAGTCTATCATGTTTCTTCTCTTTTTTTGAAAATGTAAATCCAACCATGTTTTAAACTGATTTAGTTTAATTTTATGGCACAAGTAACCATTGTATATTAGTTGAAAACAATCAAATGATTCATGTTTTGGGTATATTAATGATCAGGCTATATTTTGCCTTTCCGCATAAAGCGGGCACTTAATTTTACATTATCCAAAATACACAGGAAAATGCTTTCACGAACATTTCGCGGACCCAATGTTGTTTTACTATTACCCATTCTACTACTAACCTTGTTTGGTTTGTGTTATTGGCTTTAATATGTTAACAATCTGATAGCTCTCTAATATGTTTCGGAAGTATCCTACTGTATTACAATTGCGACCTTTTTATTTATTATATTTTTTATGTATCTATAGTGGAATAATTAATTTATGAATGATGTATTGTTGAAACTGTTATGTCTTTGGGAGTTGGGGACATATAAAACTGAGAATTAAACAATTTAATTTGAGAATATAATAAATACTCTTTCGCACCTAGACCGCAATGTTCCTTAATCTTGCTATTACGAAAGGACCATTTCAACTTCTCAAACTATTTTTTGACATAACCTTAACCCTGACCTGGTGGATAGCCCGTGCAAAACGTCTCATTCAATGACTACCGTATAGACTGTTGACTCGTGTTCTATCAGACGGTAGTCAGTGGTCAGTACATTTCGTTCGGCTCGGCAAGGTTAGCTAACATGTGGTGCAATCTGTAAGTAAGTTAACATGTCGAGCTTTATTATGTCTAGTGGTCCCCCCAGTGGTTGGAATTGAAACCATATTATAATAATATACAGCTTCAGTATTAAGAGTGAAAAACCCAAAAAATATGCTTACACAAATTAATTTAGCTAAGGACAATAGTTGATTCTACAGTTTTTGACTTTTCAATAATTCTGTAAATTAATTGTTTTATAATGGTGCCGATTCTATTGTACACTCGATTAAACTAAAACCTGACTTAAATTCTTCTTCGTAATAAGGTCTATTTGTTACTAGCATCTATTTCTCAGCGCCTCTAAATTTCACTAAAACCTGTCAACGTATACTACGTTGACAGGTTTTACAACTTTATTTCCACGCAGCGAGAGTCTCCATTTATTCAAACGCTGTATAATTGCCGTATAAAAACTTGTTCAAAACGAACAAGGATGACGTGTTTTTAATCTACACCTACGAAGACGCTCACTAAAAACACAGAGCAAAAGAGATGGCATTCAACGGATAGCGGCTCTCGCTACGTGGTATTAAAGTTTATTTAAGCGTATCAGACTTTAGTCGACAAATAAATTGCTTATTTCGGTAGCGACATATGTTACCTACTTGTTTCAATTTGAAATAAGACCTTGTTTTGAAGTGCACAAGGTTTACATCTTATATGAAGAAAATTTTGTGAATTTTAGTTTAGCGAGTGAAGTAACATAATTGGGACCAATATATGTAATAGTCTTAACGAAGACATCACAAATCGAGGGCACAAATATTGTCTTATACATATATGTTGTATGTCTACAATAATGGTGCAGCAGTAGGCCGCTTTAAGACCACACAAATGAGACGTTTCATCAGTCCGTCTCGTTTCGAGAGTGATGTGTTTGTGTTGGCGAAAATAGAAAATACAATGGCATTGCAGTGCGATACACGAGCTTTGTCCGTGAATTAAAAATGTAGTATCTACTACATTTTTAATTCACTTGGGCACAATATACTTGGGCATACCCAAGCATATTTCTTAGAAATCTATAGAAATAAAAATTAAATTCTGTTCGGTGGTAAGCATCTTTTGCGAGAGTCGATTTTTTTCGAATAATTTGGTAAAAAACCAAAGAAAAATAGGAAAAGTTGCTCGCAAAATTGAAATGTATGACCATGCTCCACAACTGAATGAAGAACTTAACAGTGTTTGACTTAAATGCGGCACATATATAGATTGTCTTCTACATAAATTAAGAATGGATTGCCATACAAGTTTGTAAGCATGTCATATTGTGTTGCCAGAGTGTATTGCTTTTAAATATGGGTAAAACTCCCGATAAACTATCGGGTTCTGTAACAAGTTATTATATGATACTTGGGTATATATTTCTGTTAGCGCTCTAGCGGAGATATATAAACTGGAATATATGTTTTGTGCCCGAACTCATGAGACGAGAAATTAAAAGCGGCGGTAGCGTAAAGGCTAAGGCGTCGGACTTGCGATTAAGTGGTTGCGGGTTCGAACCCCACCCAGTGCTCTACCGTCGTGAACCCACTCCTAACACAAGCATTTGGCTTAGCTGGAGGGCCTAAGAATAGTACTAGTAATGTGTGACCCAAAACAATACTAGTATTTAAAAAAAAATCACTACTATAATATTTTCCAACTAGATAATACATTTGTTTACAATGATGTCAAAAGTAAAACAGTATGTTTTATAATAAGAATGAATAATATCCTCGAATCCCTTTTCTATTTGGTTATTGTGTTTTATTTATATTTGTATCTATAATATCTATGTATTTTAAGTCCTCCATAAACATAGTAAGATATATGTATATATTTTATTCATGTTTAAGGTACAACCTCCAAGAGTCAGGATAGCGCTGTGTAATTTGTAAAAAAAAATATATTACTGCCAACTTATTAAAATGTAGCTTACCTATTTATTAAAATTTTACATGATAAAAGGAACGAATATCATGATGCAAAGAAATCATGTATATGTATTTACGAGGCGTATTGAAAATATCATTGCTCCTATCGATTTATATTGTATATATTGTAATCAGATTGGCGTCAAATCAACCATGAGATCACTCCATACGAACAGAGGTTGAGATACATATGAAATCAAATCAAAATCAATCAAAATTGTTTCTTTAGCTTTAGCTGTGTGTGTATACAAGAAACTCCTGTAACCTTTCAGGCTGTTAGCTATGCAGAAATATTGGTATTCAAAGCCTACAATATTCGGTACTGGTACGGTTAATATCATACAGTTGTTATCAGGAAATGAATAATATCTTAATTCATTTAAATTAAACAGGGTAGTTAAGAATCTTAACAACTTAAGAATCTTTAATTTGTTTCTTCTATAATTACTGCCAGATCCGTCACAAATTACGTAACATTTGGTAAACATAAGATCAACTGATGACAAACTTGCTATAATAAACTGTAATGGATTAAATTGGATATTATCTGTTCTGTGTTTACTGTTTTCAGTTTTCAGGTTCACTGTGTTCGTATTCTAGAGTATCACTAATTATTATAAAAAAAGTCCTCCGCCCCGACTGTCTGTTCCCGATAAACTGTAAAACTCCTGATCGGATTTTCATGCGGTTTTCACTAATAGACAGAGTTATTCATGAGGAAGGTTTAGGTGTTATTCTGTACCCGTGCGATGCCGGGGCGGCTTGCTAGTTGTATTACAATTGCTGCTTGAGTTTATAATACGCGGATTAACTTTTGCTTACAGCAACGTACATTGAATGCGATGAAAAATTACGGTATTAAGGAAAATTTTAAAGCTTTTATTTGTGTTTTCTCACGCTTGGGATGCCTTACTTTGATAAAGAAGGCAACATTTTTGTCGGATGCCGACTGTATGAAAATTCTTCTGAATTGTAAATAATTGTGTTAATAACAATAATGGTATTTAGTTTTAGTGTTATGTACAATATTTTTATTATTTATAAAGAAACATCTGTCTTGAAAGTTATTTAGTAAAAGTGTAGGTAGTTAAAATACATACAGAAAATACCTACCGTTAATTAAACAACGTTAACAAAAAATTAAGGAATGTTCAAGTTGAATCTAATTACTTGTGTCTTTATTGCAGAAGTAAAATGTACTAAAGTAATATCAGGTGGGTAACATTTTGATTAAATAAACACTTTAATAGTATTCTCTCAGACGCGATGTCTCTAACATGTGGTGTACGTATCCACTTGTCGGATATAAGAAAGAAAGCAAAGATTTATTTTGGCACACAATTACACATACAAAAACTAAAATTTTTACAAGAAAATAATAAAAATAGCAAAATAAAACAAGAAAATAATAATATAGACTAACGATGTAGACAAAAAAAAGAAATGACTTTCTTGGAGCTAAGAAAGTATTCTACTATACCTAATGACTAATTCCGGATTACCATAACCTTTAAAAACGGTGTGCTTTATAGTATTTTGATGTTTTTAACAAGACTCGGAGTAAAACCGTGGCCGCGTGGCTGGCGTAAACACATTAACATGTCGACTTCCATGTTTTTTTATTGGCATAATACTTCCTAGGCATTAGGAATTTATTTGAAAAAGAAATTACAGTTTCAAACACCTATACATAAATTTTGGAGCCATCGACTTTGAAAATATTTTGACATCTCGCATTTAACATGTCTAACTTGACAAAACCTCATGTCAAATTAACAATTCACATGATTTTGTGAATGACGATTGATATTTTTTTATATCAACTTACATTCAGTCACCAAAATAATATTCGTTATTTGAAATCTCAACATATACCTAGACCGTCAAAACCTAAAAACAGCCGCCCTGAAAAATAGCAATTTTAGACATGTCAACATGTTCACGCCAGGCACGGATATATACAATCAACTATCTGGATAATGAAAGGTAAATCCACGGCATCTTTACTAATATCTGTCAACATGTGGAAAAACATTATTTAGGTTTAATGTAACGTAATAGGGATCACGTTGGACACCTTTATTTTGTGAGGCCGTAATTTAATCTCCCGACTCAGACGGATGAGCGTTGACCAATTTTTCCGGCGTTATGTTTATCTTAATGACCAGTTATCATATCTAGTTATACGCTTATCAGTACCTCGAACCGATAGCGATAGCACATTGTTATGTAAAGCTCAAAGCTATTATAACTATTAAAGAACTAAAAAATGATTTTAAAGAAAGTTTATCGGTGAAAACTTCTAAAAACTCTAGCTTCTCCAGCGTAAATTCAAAAGCACAAGTTTTAGAGCGAGTACTTTGGGTAATTTCGAATTTCGAACAACTTGAATACCGCTAATTACTTTCATTTGGAATACACGGTAAACAATTGAAAGCTTTAGTTATATTACGAATTTATTATTCCACCAACAGTAAAACAGTAAAGAAGTAGTAGCCTAAAAGCCTCGTGATACACTGTTGAGTACTTTTATTCCGTCACTTCCGCTGACGTGACCAGCTTGATAAATATTACTATCGACACTAATGAAAATGTAGATAACTTATATAGGACATATCGTTGGTTTAAAGGTAAAAATCATTAAGTGTTTTTAGTTGGTTAGGAGATTATGATGATTTTTTCTCCTCTATTAACTTTCCAAAAACTGTACTTAGGTATTTTTCTAAATTCTTCTTTCGATACTTCCCTCAGTAGAACAGTTGCTGAGTTTTGCCTATGATAAATTAAATCGAATTAGAGACTAAAAGAAAAGAGGAGAGGAGTAGAAAAGGCGAGAAGAAAGGTGTCACTTAGTGAGTTTTACCTTTTAGCCAACGATATGTTACCGTAAAAGGCTTTTAGAGAAAATATTTTAATATAAGAAGTGGATTAATTATGCGAAAATTCCATCCCTCGGGCACGGTACTTTTTTTCTGGACGAAAGGTACACTATGTAATTCTCTGTTATAACTTTTGCATACACGACCAAATTTGATGATAATCGGATGAACGGTACCGCAGCGCACACAATAGGAACAAACATTTATATTTTCGATTTATTGTTCCCTGTTCAACGAAAAGGAAATTTAATTTTCGTTGCATGATTTACAATTATGTACGTTAAAGAAAATTAAGGCGATGATATGTGTATATTTGTTTTTAAACTTTACTTTACAACTTTTATACAAATTTTATTTATCGGTCACGGGGGACGTCAGACAGTCCATCCGTGACCACGATCTATGCAATTCGATTGGATCCATGAGTGTGGCCGCGGGTAGACGGGACGGGTTTTCCCTTCTACCCGCTGTAGTGGCTCCCCATAAGGAGGCGGTGTCCGCGTCTGCCTGGACGTCGCCTAACTGAGAGGCTTTTACTCGAAGGTGGTGCCCGCAGGCGCTAGGAGGGGTCCGGATGTCTTAATAAAAGCTGTTCCCGGATCCCTCCTATTTTAGGCGCAGTACCGTGTGGTTTTAATCGGTAGGATTCCGATACACCGCCCCGCCCGCGCGCCCCACCGAAAACCGCGGTGGGGTGATGGCCAAACGAACAAAAAAAAATCTCACTATCTACATATTACTATTAATAATATGCTGTAAAACACTTAAAAGAGTGCCCGTGGGTTTGCCCGATTTCTTCTCACAAGGCTCAACTATTTGGAAACGGGCGGTTATAGATCGACACTGGCAGATGCGATCTTAAAGGCTTTGCAACACGGTATTCTTTGTTATTTATTGTTATAATAATTATATTCTTGAAAAAACAACCTATTGTTGCAGTGACATTGCGTTGATCTTTAATGTTTAGTTTTAAAAAAAGACGATTTTAAGCAACATTCAAGCAGCAAGCATTGTAAGGAATTCTATGACTTTGACTCTTTTAATCTAATCGTAATTGGTTTCCGAAACACAATAATATTTTGAAATGTTAGCTACTTCAGTTCAGTCATACATAAGTGCCTAACTTGCCTAATACATATATTATACAACAGTTCAGAACCATATTCTCCTATGATTGTCAACCATTTTCTTATTTTTTTGTATGTAGTCATTGACGGGCTTTAGCGATATCAATAAAAAAATGAAATAAGATTTTTTTGACGTAATTATTAAATTTTTAACACATACTGTTTACAATTTTTATTTTCCTGCATTTCATCTATACGTAGAGGCTTTAAGTATTTCAAATTTCACGTACTTGATTCCCGAAATTATCTAAAAATGCATACATACTCGTAGAATTATCTTAAGCCGTAATCGAAATTTTATAATGCCTCCATAACTTGAGTATTTATAATCTAACTACCCTTTTGTATGTTCAACAACAAAATTATGTGACGGTGAAGGATCTCGCGGCTCTAACGACCTATTATAGTTTGTACAACTCACTGTCAAGAAGACACTCAAGATCGGGGCGAACTAAAAATTGTTAAAACTTCAAATTAAAGTCTGAAACTAATATCGCAAGTACCTACTCATTTTAAGTAAAGTTCGGCTGTAAATTTAATACAGCAAAAGTTGGCAACTACTTTAGAAAGAAATTCAATACGCGGAGAGCTTACACGGCAAAGTGGAACTGCAAGGCATGAGGCAGGAACAGGCAATCGCAGTCACCGAGTGTCGACATGCGCTAGACATGCCCATCGGATTGAATTGGTCAGGTAAAACTTAGACATTTTCAACGAACAGTTGGAAAGGAAAATTTTAATCTGATATATTGAACTGTATATATAAATAGGGTAAATTTTACGAATTAAATTTTCTACGTTTTCTTTATTTTATACTAGCAACCCTTCAGTTTCAGCAATCATCATCATATTTCATCCAATTTACACAAAACGTTAACAAATTATACATCTAAACCTTCCTCATGGATGACTCTGTCTATTGGTGAAAACCGCAAGCAAATCCGTTCAGTAGTTTTTCAGTTTATCGCGAACAGACAGACAGACAAACGCGGCGGGGGACTTTGTTTTATGACGTAGTGACTAGCTTTTGCCCGCGACTTCGTCCGCATTGCGGTCGATCTCGACATCATAGAGGGTACAACCAATCCATCAAGACCTCTATTTGTTACTGCTCAATAAATAAATAAGTAAAAAAATTGGCTTTAAAATAGTATTAAAATGTCATCAGCCATTAACCTATTTCATATATTATCTAGTCGTTTGTTATTGTACAAGAAAATGAATATAAAAGATCCACTCATTATAAGGGAAACTAGGCGCTTCAAAAAAATATTACTAGGCAATTCAGAATTGAACGGTGTGATTTTGTTAGGTAATAATATGTTATTTTTTAAATGTTTTTTTTTTAAAGATCGCCGCATAAACAAAAACACCAAGGTTCGCTTAATGAGATGCCTAATATTTCCTATTTTTCTGTATTTTTTGAAACATGGTCAATCAATCAAAAATGTTGTAACAAGATTGACGCCCTTGAGATGTAGTGCTGGAGGCGCTTGCTGAGAATAAAATGGACTGGTTACAGCACTAACGTTTTAATCCTCAAAGAGCTTGGCAACAAACAAAGACTTTCGTCATCGTGCAAGGGCGAATCTTTAAGATGTTTGGACATATTGTCAGCAATGAAAGCAAAAGAAATCGTTACAATGAGAACGATTAGTGGTGCAAAGAAGAGTAGAAGATCAACGTTCTCGCGGCCGATCACCCAAAGATGGACAGACTTAATTAAATCGGTTGTAGCCGATTCAATGAAGTTATCTCTTACGGAATGTACACGCAGCGCCTTAAATAGAGAGAAATGGAAAGCTGTGAATTTATCAGACGATCCATGACCACGACCACTCCGCCTGGAGTGTAGGACTAAGAAGAAGAAAAGGTGATTTTATATTTGTTCAAATGTTTATGTTTTCATAAAAAGTATGTTATAATAGTGCACTTACTTACTTTTACAATATATTTTGGTTCAGACTTTTAAACCTATCAAAGGATATTTTTTTAGATAGCAATATAAAATATGCTCGGTCTACTTGCAGCCGTGCCCCTGTCAGAAATAATTTAGCTTAGTTGGAGAGTTGTTTAACAAAATTAACTTGATAACTAAATATTTAAGCTTCTAACATATGAAAGTAAGGGAGGTCCCGACTTTAGATTCCAGGTAAAGATTGATTCTTTGCCATTTAAATAAAAAACGAGTGTTTATACGTCTATTTATTGACATAATACTGGCCTGTTGGTCTAGTGGTTAGGGACCCTGACTGCTAAGCCAGAGGTCGTGGGTTCGATTCCCACCCAGGACAAATAATTGTGTGATAAGCACGATAATTTGTTGTGTCTGGGTGTAATTTATCTATAATATGTATGTATTTAGAAATATATAAGTATGTTTATCAGCAGTCTGGTTACCATAGTACAGGCTCTGCCTTTGGGATCAGACGGCCGTGTGTGAGATGTGTGGAGTTATTATTATTATTCTCTTTATTTATTTATTATACATACACATTACATTTTTAAATACATTTACAATATAAAAAAAAATACAAATATATTTAAAAATATAACAAATAGTGTCGAGAAGGACTGCCTTCTGCATTAGGCTCTTAATCCAGCTGCCTAACGTGAGCCTCTAAAGGTGTTGGTCGAGGCTCTTAGCAATTAACCCATGGGCCGAAATGACTATCGGCATAATTATTGCTGAATCCACATCCCACATGTGGACAATCTTGTGGGATAAGTCCAAATATTTTATTTGTTTATCTTTTTCTGCTTTTAAGAGATTGTCGTTATGGGGAATGGTGATGTCAATAATCATTGCTCGGCGCTCGAATCGGTCTATCACCACTATATCAGGCTTATTGGCAACAATAGTCCTGTCAGTGATGATAGATCGATCCCAGTACAATGTTGTACGACCGAGAACTGGGTCGGGCACATACCTGTAGTATGGTAACTCGGCAGTCACAAGGTTGTATTTAAGAGCAAGTTGCTGATGGACTATCCTGGCCACTTGGTTATGTCTATGCAAGTACTCGCCGTTGGCAAGACGAGAACAACCAAAAATTATATGTCTGAGGGTTTCTCCGGGACGATGACACGCCCGACAAATGTCAATTGTGCCGTCCTTCAGGATAAATCTCCGATAGTTACTCGTCATAACAACTTCGTCTGTAATTGTACAGACAAAACATTCAGTTTTTCCGAAGAGGTCACCGAACCGTAGCCAGGATACTGATTGTTATAAAACTACATCGATAAAAACGTTCATGCAACGCCTTGCTATTCCATATCTCCCTACGATCTGTAATAGTAAGTACTACTTGTTTCCGCCAGTTCTCTTTTCCTAGAGCAAGCGGGGTGAGGCCACCACATCCCGATACAAATCCAGGTCAACGGAGAGGAAGTAATCTCTAAGGTTGCATACCTCGCGGTTGTGAAGGGTCTTGGCATTTAAAAAACCACGGCCCCCACATTTCCGCGGGATATACAATCTCATGACCGATGAACGTGGATGGTGCATTTGGTACGCGGTAAGCAGTGTACGAACTCTCCTATCCAGGGCATCTAGTTCAGTTTGAGTCTATCTAAGTATGCCAAAGGAGAGGGTTAGAACTGGTATGACCCAATCGTTATAGGCGCGCACCTTATTACCACCTGACAAAAGACTTTTGAATACATTTTTCAGGCGGCCAAAGAAGCGCTCCTGTAACGATTGTTTCATAGACAATTCATTTACAACTAACGACTGTGACATACCTAGATACTTGTAACTATCGTTGGCGGAAAGACATTGAAGGTGTGTGGAATCTGAGAGTTCCATCCCATCAGGGTAAGGTTGTAGTAAACCAGATTGTAATTGTGTAACTATTTGTGAAGGTGGAGAAGCCATAGTGTTATTCTGCAAGTCCAAGCTTAGCCTCTCAAGCACAGATTTATCCAACAAATGACATCGTTGGATGGCCCGTACTTGATCCGATAGTCTTTGCGCCGAAACGTTAACAACTGGTTCAAGTTCCTGAAACAGAGACAGCATACGATCACGGTACGCAGTGAGGTTGGTTCCTCCCTCTGTAGCCACAAAATATGCATGCATGACGTTCTCATTTATTGAGGTTGTCCATCTCATGCGACGCATATTACCACCGGTAGCGGGGGCCCTATTCGAAGCCGGTGGGCCTCGGGGTCCCAAGCAGGACGGTGGCCGGCCTCTCCCCTGCCGACGTACAGGTGTTGGCGACGTCGGCGGAGAGAAAAACTCGTCACTCGAAGTCGAGCTCGACGCCTCAGCAGCGGCCAGAATTCTTGAGGTAACTTCCGGGGGGCGCGAGGCGGAGCTGAGCGACGCGTCCGGGGATGATAAACATGCTGTTTTCGCTCTGGATCTGGTAATCATTCAGCAGTCGTGTAGATATTTTCTATTTGTATTAGACGTTTGTAACGTCATGTCATATATTTATGGTCGTTTTTCATCGTCGTCCTTTTATTGTAAATATTTATTATGGTCCACATTTTTACGGATATTATTTAAAGAATATATATATGTATTTGTCTCGGAAATATTAAAAATTAAAAATATTAGAAATCGGATGAAAAATGAACGACTGCTATGTAGTGTTGCCAGGTTATTATTATTTATAAGGTTAAAATTTTCATAGTCAGGTCTGTAACTGCCTAATAGCCAATTATGTGATTACTCTTTGCAATAATTTATCTGGATGTAGCAGATGGAAATTGCTTGTAAATTTCATTAGCAATTAATGTCAAACCGTTTTATCTCTATTAAAGTCTCGAGGGATATTTTGATAGACTAGAAGTGGCTACGAATTTTAGTACCGTACGCTGTAATTATTATGTTCGGTACCTCTTGCCCGGGTACCGAACATAATAATTACAGCGTACGGTACTTAAATTTATGTATTATTAGTGTTCTGAAACAATAGGCATACCTTTTTTTTTTCGTTTGAAAACCCCCTCGGGTCAGCACCTCACCGGGGCTGCCAGTGAAGTGTTATGTCGGAATTGAACCAACTAAAACCACACGGTATTCCGTCATAAATGAGTTCCTACGAAAAATTGTAGAAGCAACGGCGGCAAAAATTTTGTTAAAGTCTTATATTATTAAAGTTGAAGGTTTCAGGTATAATTTAACTTACTTTTAAAATGTTGTTAAATAACTTTTGGGGCTCGTGGCTAAGTGGTAACCGAGTAAGTGAGCATATTGCAAGGTTTAGTAATGCTAGACAGATCAACACATTGAAACCCCTCCGTGCCTCGGAGAGCACGTTAAGCCGTCGGTCCCGGTTGCCATACGAACAGCTTACACCAATACAGTTGAAAGCCGGAACGCAGTAGGACTTTCACCGGTACCTACTTCAGTACTCCTATTTTTAGTTTTTATAGCTTACAAGTTAATAAATTCACTCGCTTTAATGTAGATTTTGTGGATTAACCCAGTATTATTTTTTTTTGGATAACAGGCACCTTATGTTCTTCTCTTTACCCCTGACGACGTATATGCAAAATTTCATGAAAATTAATTGAGCAGTTAAGACGGGTAAGTATAAAGAACAAACAAACTCACTTTCACATTTATAATATTAGTTAGGTCAGTTGGTTATTTGATCGACGTCATCGGTTTTCCCTTACATCATTTACGTTTAATACCGTTTTCGGCAGGATTGATGTCGACAAAGGTATAGGAAACTTTGACAAAACTCATTATAGATGCAAACTGTAAAAACTTTCATTTAATATAAATCGGATATCGGATAATTTATTAATGTCCAACTATAAGTCGTTTGTAATAAATAGTAACTTCGTAATAGACAGAATAAGGTTTTCAGGGAACGACTAAATTGGAAAATTGCCGATTAGGTTACTTCACTTTGTGTTAATCACAAAGTTCCTGCCTGTCTACACACACTTAGGAGCCGTTGATGAAAACTTGTATTTTAATAAATACACGGTTTTCAACAAATCCCCAGTGTTTGTTTATTTTCGAAAATAGATAGAAAGTATCTAATAATTGTCTTGTCTTATTAAAAGAGTCACTTATTAGATATAGATACTGACAAACAAAGAACGTACCAACATCATGAAAGCTAACAAAATCACTTGGTTTTTGCAAATTTATACCGAGGCCTCCAATTTAACCTAAATTTTAACCTTACGTGGCTGCATAATATTGCATTATGAAGCCTCAATGAATAAAAGGTATATTAATAACGAGTAGGTTTCGTAATCTATTAATATAGTCTTTACAATGATATCGCGTTTACTAATGTATGAATGTCTGTCATGAATAATAATAATAAAATCCTGGAACATTACAAATCGCTAAGTAGCTGCAGTTAAGCTGAGCTTGTACTGAATTCCAGATCAGGGATAAACATACATAGATACATGTTTTTTTGTAAATAAAACATATTATACGTAGAAATCCGGCAATCGAACCCACAACCTCCGGCGTGACAGTCGAATGCACTACCGCCGCGCCACAGAGGTGGTCAATGATGTAGTACGTATGTTATTCAGTACCCGTTCTAAGTCATAATTAATGATATTTTAATTATCTACATAAAGGAGCCTATACTGAACCAAAATCAAATATTGACAACAACAGGTGTAAAATACACTCAGAAGCTTAGGACTTAAAGGTATTCGAGAGGATATTTATACTAATACTATGAATCTGAAAAATTTGTTGTTATAACTAGTCTGATTTGAGAAAGTATTTTGGTTCTGTAACATCAACCAATCTAGCAAGTTCAATCGAAGATCACATTTAGACAGAGACCTCGAGAGAATCATAAATATCCACTTCAGAACCTAAACTAAACATAAAAAATTGTATGAAAGAAAAAAATAAATAAGCTCAAAAAAGCAATGTACGAGTATATGTATGTATTATGAGGATTTCTCTACTTCTAAGAAGTTGTGAACATTGATTTAATATTTTATAATAACTATTTTACATAAGCCTTAGTATGTATAGTGTTTTATATTTATATACAGTACAGAAATATCGAATACAAAATTTCTGTATCATCATATTATAATGTTTGATTAGAAATTAAAGGAGCTGCTTATATTGGGATAGATTCAGCTGTAGTGTATATGAAACTGCAAGTTAGCTCTATCCGAAAAAAAAAGACATTTTTAAAACTACTTCAGACCAACTGAATATGTAAATAATAGAAAAACTTATAGTTCAGTAATAAGTACTTTGGTAAGTATCAAATTAATTAAGAGTCACATCGATTTCCAATACAACATCTTAACGATTCGTAGCGTATAACGTCATTATATTTTAGTAGGCATAACAAGCAATCATTGAACGTGGCGTTGAAGTTAATGGGCCGGGGGCTTTGTGCTGCTATGATGTCACTGACATGTATTTGTATTGTATTATGTGTTAGTGATAATAAAACATTGTAGCTAGTTGTGTGACATTAAGTTCCTAATGAAGGATTATTTTTGTCCTTTTCGGCTTACGTCGGATTAGGAATAAAAAAAATATCATATAGTATTCTTACACTTACATTTGTAAATAAGTTGTTTGATGAAGACGAAAAAAGGTTTCCTTTCTAGAACTAAGCTGATAACCCTACCTGATGATAAGCTAACACTCGTAATAGCTATGGCATCACGCGCAAACCCTAGTGACTTGTGTAACCCTATCTTAATGAAGTTCTAGCGACCCTACTCAATAGCACCAATTCAACACTACGCTACTAGTGCTGGAGGTGCTACCTTAGTTTAGAAAAGGCCATGAGGGTCTTAATAAAAGGGTTTCCGGATCCCTCCCATTTTAAGGCGTAGTATACCGTGTAGTTTTAGTCAGTTCGATTCCGACACAATGCCCCACCGAAAACCCCTTCGAGTGAACGATACATTTTCAGGAAAGAGATGGCTAATAAGTGTAATTTTTTTACGAAACGAGTGATGTTATTAACACATTGTTATTTTAAAAGAAGTATCATAACTAGGACATTGGCAGTCATAATTCATAAACGAAAGTCGCCGAACAATTACCGTTTATAAACGGGTTTTCAAAGGTACGCTCGAACTTTGACAGCTCGGTCATCTTGGCAAAGCTGTCAAATTTGACAAGAATACTTATTTAGTCTTGGCCTTTCACCATGGAACGCTACACACTTCAACAACGCATTAAAATTAATGTTGCCATTCGGGACAGAGTACGAGAAAGCCCCAGACAGTCTATTCCGCGTCGTGCGCAAGAGCTGGGTCTTATGTGATCCAATGTCCTTTAAAATAAAATAAAAATCGTTTCAATATCACTTACACAGGTTGTTTTATTTCTTTTCAAAGTTTAATGAAAAACCCTCTAAAAGGATTCAAATTAATTAGTAAAGAATTAACGTTCAAGAATTTTATCCATATTTATAATTAATTCCAAATCTCGTCTATTGTTTGATGGGTCAAAGTGTTCAGTGTTTGTTGTATCTTAAAATGGGACTTTTTAAGAATAGTTTAAAATACTCAGTAAAATCCTTTTTATTATAGAGTACTGAAAACCTTAGTGTGTGACTGTACACCAAGGTGTGTTTGTGGGTACAAAATGTCATAATGTAATATAGTCAAGTTAGTTTGTCTACCCGAGGGTGGTGCATTGCGGATATTGCGGTATGGACCAGATGTCATAAACTTGATGAGATCTGCATATTTTCATTGTCTGCGTTCCTTTTGCACTGACATGTGCTCCTGTAGTGCAGATATTAGCATTTTCTCATCTAACATCTTCTATGTATAGACACTTATTATAGGATAAGGATATCTATAATGTACTACCTTTTAAACTGCCATTATATACTTAATTATGTATTTATACGGGAGTTAACGCGATCACGAAATAGTTATTATCGTGATCGCGTTAATGCCCATATAAATACATAATTAAGTATATTTATAATATATATCTTTTACCATGATATGTCTTTTAATACAATAACTTTTTTCTTGTTAACGCTCCTATGATTGGTTTGTGAGTGCTTAATGAAATTATTACGTCACAGAAAATTTTAAACAAAAATAAATAAAACTCTTCGATTTCACGAAAATCTCATCCTTACCAATACCACCACAAATGCGTTCTATGGGTAGGTAGTCTGTGGGGGGTCCAGGGAGATCCTCCCCGACACCCGTGACGGAACACCGTGTGGTTTTAGTCGATTCGATTCCGACATAACCACATAACTGAGTATTGGCTCGGTGAGGTGGTACCCGAGGGATTTTGATTTTAATAATATCTACGAATTTACGGGAATTAACGCGATCACGAAAAGGTATTACATACCTCTGAATTGCCTGACTGATGTGACTTTGGTGCATAAAGTCTGTTGTACTCGTCTTCTGAAAATAGGTCCTCGTTATCCTGGATAAGAGATCGTATTCTACGCGTTACTCAGGCCGTGGGGTTATATGATACCGGTTTATAAACCTTGAAAAAAAAGAATATAATATTTAGGGTAGGTAATGGTTATCGCAATCTATTATAGTTAAATGAAGGAATTTGTCCAGAGTACGTAGCAGAATTAGTTAAGTAGGTATCTTTAAAGGATGAAAATGTTCTTAAAGCATCTTACGCAAAAATCAAAATCATATTAACTAACCTAGCGTCTTGGGGGCAAAGTGATTTCGCTTGACGGTATACTCCTAATATGGTTCTAGATTTTCCTTTACACTGACATAAGTACACTTCTTGTAAAATCTTAATAAAATCACAAAAATAAAGAAAATATTAAAGTGAAATAATGTTAGAGTCACGTTTCCTTTGTGATTTTCTCAAAGATCATGACGCTTAAAGGTGAACAATAAGAGGTAATAATGTCGCCATCTACATAACAAAACAAGAATCGTTAACTGTAACATATACAGAGTGTAGTAGGTAAATGGCGTACAATATCGACGATCACTTGAAAAGTTTTTATTTAATTCTTTGTTGCATTCTAAAATAAAATAAAAAAACAGTTTTAAGCCTCCCCTCCCGGATCAGCATATTCAGTAACAAACGCAAGTGTCAACTCGATGCTGTTTAAATCATCTGTCAAAGATGTTGACATCTATATATGTATAAAAAAAAATATTATTTACGTTATCGAGGCCATATTTAAAATCTAATGATCTTTTCCTCATCACGCTTAAGTAAATATATCAAAGTGTTATTAATTAAACGAACACAATCATGAGAATTTTCTAGATAAGGAGTCTTTAGTCATACATTTTAAACGTAAGCAATACCTACAACCAAAGCATTCTAAATGAAAGCTTGAAAAAATGCGTAACAAGAAGCTTCTATTATTATCTGATAAAACCAATTAGGTATTATCCATTTTACACATTAGTGGATAGTATATTAAGTAACCCATATAAACTAAATGTTAGAAGCCTAGTTTTAAAACAAAATATTTATTTTTAACTCAGCCTGTATATTGTGTATGGTGATTTATGTCGGCACAGACAACCATATAGGTGTATCTTCTGTATTGTCTAAGTATGTACATAACTACATTGTGATATTTTCATAACAATAGCCTTTAAAACTGCCGTATATGCATTGCAAATCGTGTAGCCAGAGGTTCAAGACAATTTAAATTGTTGTTTGTATAATCTTGTTTAAGTTTGTAGATTAATAGCTTAGTAAAAATTGTGATAATTAGGTTAGTTTGTTTTTGGTCCCATTTTGTAGTCAGTTTAACCGGATTCTAATGTTGGAATGAAAAATAATAAATTTGTTCTTCTATTTATACTAATTTAAATCGAACGGTAGGACGTGATATTGTGCCTGAACGTTTTACGGTCTGTTCTTGTCTTTTTTTCAGATGGTTTTTGGCTATGTTTTTCATTTTATTGTATTTCCAGATTAATTTATTATATTTCCATCTTCTTTATCTCTCTATTGTGTATCCAAATTTGTGTCTGGTCAATAGCTTCTGGTAACCGCGTATCACCAGGAGTGCTGTGTGCTTATTTGATACTGATTACTGCTTTTCATAACGCTCAAATGTTACATAACGACCAACGGTACGTCAGTCGCCCTCGGTAGCTGAGCACAAGTGGGCGATGCCAACCGCCCGCGGTGCGTTCCATGAAAAATTAAAGTTCCATTTCCATCACTGTACTAAAAACGCGCTCCGGCGCGGCCCGTTCGGTGTGAATCGTACTTAAGGAAATTAGCATACTAGCTTCTGCGCGCGGATTCACTTGCGGTAATGCGATTTTATCAATCAGTTAAACCATCCTTTTTGAACAGTACTTTCAGTACACCTGACAATGTGTGCAAAATTTGACGATAATGGGTTGAGTAGGTAAGACATGAAAGCATAACAAACTAAACTAGGGTACATTAGTATTAATAATATGAGTTAGGACTGGGGCTGACGTGTAGCTGTACATCGGACGTGCAATCCAGAGGCTTTGGCAGATTATATAAAAAGAGCTTTATAATTACTAGAGACTATATTAACAAAAATGTGAAATATGCATTTGCTTCAAATATATTTATAGTCACGTCAATGATTACCTAAAACAGGCAATCTTCCACAAAGTCCACAGAAACAGCTCCGATTTTGATGTCTTTTTTTATTTTGTCTTTTTGTATCATTCAAAATCAGAAACATTTTGAAGCGGGGACGAAATTATTTATATTGTTTAAACAATATCTATCTATGATATTAATGGTGAAAAAGTTCAGTTTCGTATCTATGTTTTTTTACTTCTCATTTCTTTACTCTAGCATAGAAAATAATTATTTTTCTTAGTTTAGTATGAAAAATAATTGTTGAATTTTTTTTTATTTAATATATAATTTACCATTATTTTCAATTCATATGAAAACATATCATAATTTTTTTTTTTCGAGTTTTACAATGGACATGGTGAAATTTTCTTTTTCTCCATTAATATCATAGATATTGTTTAAATAATATAAATAATTTCGTCCCCGCTCCTAAATGTTTTTGATTTTGAATAAAATAAAAAAGCTAATTATAAAAAAAATCATTAAAATCGGAGCTATTTCTGAGGACTTCCGAGAAAAAAAGCTTTATTGACGTGACTATTATTCAAAGAGTTAGTATTTCTACATAGCCGTTAGAAAACCGAAAGCACTCTTTTTCTTGTATCACGTCACCCTACAAGTAGTCCGGGCACCAGAGCGTTTGAGGGTGGCGGTCTTTTATAACAATACTATACTTGGCTTAAAATTTAAAGAAAAATACGTAGAATAACATACTAAAGTGTCTACTTCGACGGAGATACGCGTCATTGTTTATTATTGCAAAATAACTTGAAAATCGGCTTTTTTTTTGGTTTTCATTAAAAATCTAGAAAAGTATTGCTTTTAGAGCAAAATGTTAAATGCAAAAGCTGTTAAGCCGACCACCACTTTTCGCGTTATTTTTGGCTCTGGCGCCCGAATTAAAGTTGTTTTTGCCAACTGTGGGTCAAAACAATACATTATGTCACGTTATAACAATGAAACAAGTTTTAATGGCTACATTAACATATATAGATTAACAAATCCTTGTAATAGCTTCATAAAACCAAGTTTAGATAAAACATACATATAAAATACTAGCTGTGCCCGCGACTTCGTTCGCATGGAATAGTGTCTTTGGGTAGAATTTTTAATTATTTAGAATGGTTAGTTGACAATACTTTCATACAACTTTTCATCCCCACTTTTCAACCCCTTACACCCCTTTTTTCGCATTAAAAAGTACCCTATGTCCTTTCTCAGGCTCTAGACTATCTGTGTACCAAATTTCATTTAAATCGGTTTAGTAGTTTTGGCGTGAAAGGGCAAAAGACAGACAGACATAATTACTTTAGCATTTATAATATTAGTAAGGATTTGAATACACTGTAAAGAGTTTTTTCAAATGATTATTCAAAGAGGATTCGTATATAATATTAATCTACCCAGAATCAACAATAGGATAATATTATAAAAGTGAGCATATCACTGTCATCCGCGTATATACTCGTAATCTCTCCATACCTTTTAAGCAACTACCTATATGACAAAATATTTAAAATAAAACTCTGAATACTATAAATCATTACTGGATGATGATAATGATAGGGATGATAATGATTACTGAATAAACTATAAATGATTACTGGAGAATGTATTTTGTAATCTGCAAGGGTACTTTAGCAGAAGGCATTCCTGATGTTATTTTTGTTGTTGTAATTTCAGATGTGTATTGTAGTGAATATTTTAGTTATTACTTTTCATTTACGCTGCATGTCCAAAAGGATAAGCTGGTGGGTTAAAAATATGTATACTAGTATAAGACCTACTTTTACACAGCTAAGCAATAAAATTTTCTTTATGTTTAGAAATTCCAAGACAGAAGTCTTGTCCGATAAGAATTTAAATAACTTAATATTTTCACAGCTGCATCTGTTATTCAGAGTATGCTTGTCAACTTAGCTATTAAAAAAATATCGTGATGATGAGTTCGCAAGTATTTCTGGTTCAAGTCGGTTACCACACATCTCGCCTCTTTTAACTACCGTCGTGGTTCTATTTATATGTTCATCATCTATCAGTTGATCAAAAGTTTTAGCATTAGCTCTCTGGGTTTTTCGATTTTTTAGATAAAAAATTCATTTAAGTTGTTATTACATACATAAATCTGATCGTTTCTCTTCGTGTTAAAACTTGCCGAGAATACAATAACACTGTGTCACCGACATCAGACCTGTTGCTGGGAGAGAAGTTCCACCAAGCCTGTTTTGAATAGGTCACAATCACGGGTAGAGTCACGTCCTCAACGATTAAAATAACAGTAAAATTTTACTGTAAAAAATCGCCTTTGAAACCTGTTGCTATCCAAAGTAACACTTTGTTTCAGAATACTAGCTTGTCTCGGTTTTGTATTTTTTATTACTTTTTTATTGCTCCTTGTTAGGCAAAACCCGATAATTTACTACAGTATGGTAAGACAGCCTTGTTTAAAAAGTAATGAATCACAGCGCTGGTGCCGCTATGGTCAAATTGGAGTATAACTGCAGCGGTTAAAAGTTTTGCCAGTGCTTAGCTTAATTTCATACACATTGAACATATCAAATCATGGTGATTGCCAATAATGGACAGTTATTACGGCCAATCAAATGTGTGTCGTCAAGGTTAAAGGCCAGATGGAGATGGAGATTAATCTGTTGAATTAGGTTATATTAGTAGATAATTGGCTCCTGTTTTTTATCGGATACTATTAATATGATTCAGGTTTACGATTTTGGTAAGACAACAATTCGCAAACCTTAAGCTAGTAAAATCATAAGTTCGATAAAATATATCATATGTTTGTAAAACTTAATAAAAACGGAAAACCGACGGGTATCACTCTGCCGCCGCGGCATTTACAACATGTTTCCGACATCAAGTTCATTGCCAAATAAACTTCAAACCCCTTGCTTGCCTAACGTCTTGCACAGGTTTTTATCCACGTAGCCTCGAACTGTAACCATCTGTTGCTGGTCAGGATGATGTATGCATCAGAACACATTTACTTTTAGAAAAGATAGACAGAGAGAAGATTTCAACTCCCTGGCCTCATATTTAAAAACAGAACTTTTATGTACTTTAAGACAAACAACACAACATACTACTGGAACATCTAAAAAGGACAGCCAAAGAACTATGAAAATAAACATAAGTCAAATGATGTATCAAAAAACAAAACAGAAGACAAAACATCTTTACGACGGCAATGACTAGAGTAATGTATGGTGCTACTAAAGATACATGTAATAATTTATCTTTAGTATATTACTCTGTATTACTATGTGACGGAATACGTAAAGAAAGTGAAGTTTAGTTATTATGATATACTCATATCATAAGGATGACCAACGAATTGGGACGATGTAAAACAAAATATGGGAAGATAAGCAAAAACAAACCGGAAACTTACTCCAAAAAACGTGGAAAGATTAAAAAACAATTATAGCTGAAAACAAACACTAGGAAATTAGGAAATATGATTGAAGAACAATTAATTGCTTCTCGGGCAATTGCAGACATTTGTCATGACATGTCACGAATTGTAATAAAGTGTCTATTTCGACTGGAAACAGCATAAACACAAGTTTTTTTAAAAATGAATATTTAAATGTGTTACGGCACAGCTGCACAGAGTTAAGATGGACCTTTGATTTTGTATGTTCGATACATAACAGACCGTATTCATCTCACATAATCCATAAATCACGTTCCGCATTTTAAGCCTCATTATTTTTACGGGAACATATGTAACTGAATAATGCTAGGTAAATTACATCCTCAATGTCACGATAATGATAAGAAATTATTTGAAATGGGGTTCATTTTATGCAATTCATTAAATGGTATCTTATTTTCTTGTTCAAATGCAATGGTAGCTTCACTGGTTGCAATCAAAACTGACGACCACTCTTTTTCAAGTAATTCTTTTTATTGAGGAAGAAACATGCAGCAAATAATAATTATTAAGCATACATTTTAGAATGCCAACGTTTCAGATAATCAGAACGGTGTGTTGGGTTCTAGACACAAAAATTGTCGATTGCATTTTGTTTATTCAAATATTCTATCCTATCACATTTTAAATGTGTTTATAGCAAACATTTTAGTAAAACCTTAGCTTGAAATAGTCAATGTCAATCTTATTGCACTTATATTTAGGGTTCCGTACCTTTAAAGGAAAAAGGAACCCCTATAGGATCACTTCGTTGTCCGTCTATTTAACAAGACCACTATTCTCAGGAACACGTCTAGTGATCAAGTTGAAATTACCATGAAATACTTGTCCGCGGTCCCTTGTAGCTGTTAAAAAATCAAGCTTCTGAATTAACGTCATCAAAAGGTATGGCCATTTGAGCCTTATATTTTATCCAATTTTAACACTTCGCAAGTAAATCAAAATTGTTGCATCATGCAATTTAGCAGAAAACAAGATCTCACGGTACAAGTAAAAAATATTTTTGCAATTACAAACAAATATTTTGCGCTTGGAAAATTTTATAACCGCAAAGTTAAGTTTTTCACTCGGAAAAAACGGGCAAAAATCGATCGATTTCCGAGACTGACGAACTATCTACTTGACTTTGATCTTTGAATGAAACCCTCGCTACGCTATTTCTATTTTCTTAGATGACTGCGACATATCTACTAGTTGATTATTGCGAGTATCTTAATAATTTGTCAGCTCACTGGAACACATTTTGCATCATAAAATGTTTTTACATTTTCATTCATATATATATTTTTTTGTAATAATCATTTAATAAATAAAAAAAAAAATACCTTAATCATCTCAGGCATTTGCATGCATTAAAGGCAGCATTCGATCATGCGAGTTTTATAGGCAGGATAATCTTTATACTTTTTTTTCCTAAACTTACTTTCGACAATAATATAAATATTGAAGGGTTCACTGATTTTGCACTTGTTATCACACTCAGTATCGTCATATATATTACTGTGGGTAATTTGGAATAATTTACTGTTATTTTATGCTCTTCTTAAAACTGATTTGTTTTTTATCAAGTATACAAGTACACATACAAGCTTCTTGTGTCCTAGATTAAAAAAAATGTAGCCAAGTATGAATGTTGAACCTGAATATGAGGGGAAATTCATCGGGAGAAGTTGACTATTGCTTTTTATCCAATAATATCAACTAAATGAGTTTTAAACGAGATATTATAGTATTAGTGTTTACATAAACATAACGTAAATATGTATAGATATTTAAGTTATAATTTTTTTTTTCATTTAAATGAGAGATTTTGTTTTGTTTCACCCACGTGCTCTGCCTATTCAATTTTGAAGTCTAACGTAGTATTATAAATATAACGTAAGATCAGTCAATGAGTTTGTGTGTAGAGTATCTCGAGAACTGCCAAACCTATTTGACGGTTACATCTAAGTGAGGAAGGTTTTAATATATTATATTGCTCAACAAGGGTGAAGTCGGAGCGGGCCGCTCGTAAGTGAATAAAATATTTAGAAAAAAGTCTTTTACAATTTTACAAAAAGTCTGAGGGTTGTAGACTTCATAGATAGATAGATCTATCAAATTTATGAAAAAAATCGTTGAATTATGATTTAAGGCTTAAAACTTGTTATTAGATGGAATAGTTTAAGAAATAAAGGCTGTCTATAAGTATAAAATCTCCATGGAAATCTCTTAAGCATGCAAGTTTCCTAACAATGTTATTCTTCACCGTTGAAGCAAGTGATAATTAATTTCTACAACGCATTAATTACTAAAAGTCAGAGGTGGCTGGGGATTAAACCAGTTGGCCTTAGACTAATTTTATTTAAACGCCATTGAACTATACCATGGAATTAAATAGAGAAGTAAGCATAAACTTAAAGCAATCCGGCAAACTGCTGGCAATATTTTAACGAAAAATCTAATAACAATTTTCTCGATACGGTAACGAACCCAAACAGAAGCACCAAGTTATGGCCGGGACCAACAAGGCATTTAAAATAGTTGTTAATATTTTATAATTAATCTTTAATAATTGTTCTATAAATTGTAATGCCTTAGCTCTTTCACTATTTTGTTTATTTTTATGTATACCTACTACTTAAATTTATTCAACATTCTTCGATATCTAGCACAGAAATAACGAAGAAGTGATATGGACCGAAGGTGAACACACCAATAATAATGAGCAAATTATAATTATGGATTATGGATTTTGTGATAACAGAAGTTGAAAAGTAAGACTTACAGTTAAATTGTAAATACTTTTTGGTATTTTTTGTACATAAAATTCACAAATAAAAAGCTTTTAAAACGAACAAAAATTATGCTTTAAGAATACAGCGTCTTGTTTTCACAAATATTTCGTATTTAAGGTGCTCTTCCGCTACGAAGTTACGCTAGGATTCCAATGAATGTAGTGCCCGCGCTTTAGAATGCAGGAGCTATGAGGTGTCCGGATGTCTTAATAAAACCTTTTTCCGGATCAATTTAATTTAAAATCTATACTTATAATAAACCTGTAGCGGGATGAATTATGTACATTGAATATATTTAAAAAAAATCGACTCAGGGGTATTAAGATATCGATACTGATGCCGAATATGCAATTCAAACAATGTTTGTCTGGCAATTCAAACAATTTTTGTCTGGCAATTCAAACAATTTTTGTCTGTCTGTCTGTCTTTCTGTCTGTTAGTATGTTCACGATAAACTCAGAAGTTACTGAAGGGATATGCTTGAAACTTAGTATGATAATAGTTTGAGTGCCTGCGCAGGTTACAGGGTACTTTTTATCCCGGGTTAAACTTTGGTTCCCACAGGAAAATCAATGAAAGCTGTAATAACATTGTACGTTAGTAGAATGTATTTACTTATTTCGAACTACATTACAGCGAGCGTTTAGCTTATCTGGTGTAGAGTACGATTTCTACGAGGTTGGGTGCCGGAATCGTGTCCCTCTTTGACACTCTTTTCTTTTTTTACACTTTTTTTTAATATACATAAACTAATTTACTTTTTAAAATTAGGTATCGTTTTTAACCGACGAAAATAAAGGAGGTTCTCAATTCGACCGTTTAAATACATATTTCTTTTTTTTTATGTATATGCAGCCTCGTCCGTTATTTATGAACCGATTTTGATTATTCTTTTTTGTTAGATAGGGTATACATCAAGGGTGGTCCCATGTCAAGGAAGTCTGGATCTGATGATCGAATTCTGATAAAATTGAGAGAAACCCTCAAAAATTGTAGAAACGAATAGTGTTTCTGTTTACTTTTCATTACTTTGTTAGTATTTAAAATTGTTAGTTTAACTTAACACTTTGTTAGTATTACAGTATTTTACTATATTAAATGCATGGCAGACACTATCGCCAAAAACATTACATCTAAGCTGAAATATTGACATGTAAGCGGTGAAGTTTTTTTACACTTTCAGACTATTTATTTTCCGTTCGGTTACAGTAATGTGAAATCTTATGTTACACCGTGACTAAACAAAGCTCAGAAGCAAACACTGACTACAGCAAGAGTCTCCCAATTGGTCGGACGAATCGAGATGTTAGGTCGTCACAGTTGTTTTATGACGATTTTCTGCGAGGAGAACATCTCGCGCGAGGAGGAGGTGACGATGTGGATTCGGTAGAAAAACTTCCAGGTAGAACCTTTTCACTCGCGCTCTCATGCGTGCGCTAAGAGTTGACGTGGGTGTATGAGACGAGTTTTATGTTATTCACCCGAAGCAGAGTCTCCCGTGAAGAGGGTGGTTGGACATCGCCCAGTTGCCGTCCGTTAGCCAGCGCTGGGTCGATCATTGGAGGCAAAACGTCGCCGTACCGACGGTCAACTCATAAACGGTGCTGTGAGGCACACAGTCTGGTTTTAGTTTAAGCTTGATATTCGGCCTCACTAATAGCCCGGTGAGGTGAGCTTCCACACGAAAAACAAATGAGTAATATTACCACCATTATTATTATTGCCTGGAGAAAGAGGTACTATGCAATAAGAGACAAATTGCTGTTTTCCGAAAAAAACGCGAACGAAGTCGCGGGCACAGCTAGTAATAAATAATTTAAGATTTAAAATTCAATTCATTTAAAAAATTCATTCATATTTTTTTTCTCAATTCAGAATATTAAGCTAAGCTAAGAAAAGGTAGAGCCTCTGAGACAAAAGATCCTTATAGAGCATTTAATAGTATGTGTGAATAAGATTTAAGAATAAAACATAAGAGTGGTCTTCACGACAACGACGCGACGGGACTAAAACTCATTCGTAACAGATTAATTAATACCTGATTTCTCTTTCTGAACTCTCGTACAATACGGCGTTCTTCGTCACTGTCACTTGACTCATAGTAATCGTAATTATTGCGCTGCATATTGTATTTGAAAATAGATTAAATATACCACTTTGTGTCGACTATAGTAGGTACACTTTTTCGTTAAAGCTATGGGTGCACGGTGCACACCGTTGTAACTATACGACTGATTAGTATCAGAACTATTTTAAATACATCAATGATGATTATTTAATGATCAGTTGTACAAATTAGAAGATAAATTACTATTACTATTAATGACATTTTAATTGCATATAGTTCAGCGTCCAGTGCTTAGAATATTTAATTCATAATACCTGGATTGGTCTTGCAAACAATTAAAATGAAAAAAATGGATGCTATTTTTAAAACCCTCCGACAAAAAAAAAACCCGTTCTCTAGCGTTATCAAATTTTACAGTCACTGCTATGTGTGCTGTAAAAATCTGTTTTGGCCTGCATCGTCTACATCTCAGTCAGATCTATTCAAATTCTATATTTGATAGACTATGCATCATCATAGTATCTCATAATAGAAAGAGACAGTGCCTAACAGGTGCACTGTTTCTATATTTCGCTGAAAGTAAACTACTTTAGATCTAATTAGCAACCACTGTTGACTAAGTTGATAACCATCTTTTTCTTCTCGTTTGTTTTCTCGTCGTTTTATTTGCATGATCAAAACGGTCAAAACCAGTCAGCAAATAACGCTGTATCAAAACTTTCTACCCAGCTTATTAATGCTGTCCATTAATGAAAAACTACCTACGACAAAAACTAAATAAATTAAAAACAAGGTAACCCGATACCAATTTCCATGAAGAATAATTTTAAAATACGACCTGTTAACGAATACACCTCTGCAGACAGATAGGTATACCAGTCCATGATTGTTGCTTATAGGTTTTAAGGTAAGTATCTTGTTTAAAACTTTCGCACCTTCCTTTTCACCGGGGCGCTTTAATTGCGTCAATCCTTGAATGACAGCTTAATTTTTTGGAAAACTTCTACTTATTTTCAATCACCATCAATTTAATAACGTTTAATACTTTGATCCACGTAATAAAGTGACAAACGATCACATCTCAGTCAACTGCGGCTTACCCTTACCAGTATCTATTATCTTATCTGTGCCCTTACTGAGCGTACGTACGTACTTATGAGCGTATGATAAGGTGAGTAAAAGAAACGTGTCCAAGACACTACATATATTGTAAATTTAATGACTGTCTACCCGCCATATTTCTGGAGTTACGGAGCCTCAGATTCGTTAAGCAATACTTTGAGACCCACCAACAACCCACTTTTATACTTTCTTACTTTTGTATTTCAATGTAAAAGAAACATGTTTTTATGAGAGAGCAATATTTTAAATTCCAACTTACATCGCGATTTATTTATTATATGTACACGCTTTGTCTTTAAATAAATGTCCTCTATTCTTTTTATTTAACATTCCCTGCTTTAATATACATATATAATATAGTGAAGGCAATGTCAGAATCGTGTATATGTCTTAGTTGTATTATGTTTCAATGGCGTTTTTGCTTTGTTATTGCTTAGCTTCTATGAGTTTTTGTATGTGTAGTGTAGTGTGTCTTGTAGTGTTTAAATATAACATTACGCTACCGTAATGTTATATTAAAACATTCCTCTAAAACATGCTATAAATCGGAGATTCTCTATTTAGCTGAATTGAACAAAACTGCAAAATCAGTTTCATGATTAATATCTATTGATATCACTTGAGAATGAGAGCTGTTTTCGTAATCCTGTCACAATACTAATACAGCTTATATTAGATTCGAAATACGTTTACAGATTAATTAACTTGATATATAATTATATTGTAGAATGAATTCCTAGAGAAACCCATTAGTTTTACGGCGACAAGATACACCTACGCGAAGCGAAAAAAAAACGGGTTGCACACCGGGAGTGCTGGCAGAAGTGAAAACTTGAACATTAACGTTATGCATTTTTGAATATTTTGGAATGGTTCGGGAATAATTTCGCACGAATTGCTTTATCCCTAAAAGTGCACAACGCCGCTAAAGAAGTTTTCACTTCAAAAATATAGGTTAATGCTATAAAGTATAAACATATTACAAATATTACATCTATAATGTGAAGATACATATGTATATTTTTATAAAGTACTCACTCATTTTCTTTCACTATTTCTTCGTCACTTTTTTTAGTAATAGATGCACGTTGTTCTATGTCCATTTTTTAAACAGTTGATATACACGAATTTTACAAGTATACAGACTGCCGAGCCATCCAGCACTCACCAGTATAAAAAAAAAGTAAAGAAACGACTTCTCCCCGCTAACTTAAGACATCCGTCAAAGAGCTGAGCGTTGTGCGCCGTGTCCTAGGAAATAGGTGGACCCTTAGTATGCAGTGCGATGGACATAGGCCACCCCAGATTTTCAGTGCCCACCTTACACCGACAGCCGCAATCGCCATTTATTGCTAACCGTTACGAAATGTAAAACTGTTATGTATACTATTTCTATTTGTGGATCAAATTCAGCAATAATTTAAAAATCTGCCATTAAGAACCATCATAATCCATTACATATTTCTAATTAAATTAGTTCTAGTGCTGTATGCACTAAAACATTTTTTTTGTTATAGTTTAAATATCTACATAAATATTACAATTATTAGCTTCACTTTTTGTTGGTTGTGGTTGATGTGGTCAGTTGGTCGTGTCAACTTAACCTGCTTCTAATTGTCGTACCGAAATGAAACTTTGTATGTAGTTTGGATGACAATGATGGAGCCAGCAGGTGGATACTGAAACTCTTTAGTGGTTACTAGTTAAGTCCTCGAGTTAGGTGTAATAGGATTCATCTTAACGAGCACGACAGATTGGGCTAAAAATATCCTTGGCGATGCAATCTTTAAAAATATCCTCAATTAAAAAAACACAAGTCGTATAGAATCATTATATCATGCACTTGTCTTCTCAATTATTATATGGGAAATCAAAAATCTGTTAAAAACCAGAGTCTTTGTAAATATGACGTTTTATTTTTTCATTTTATTTATTGTTTAAGATTTTAATGTGGGATATTATAAGCATCATATTATGTAGTTATATAATTTTGTTCTAAGAATAAGAGTAAATTACTGTGACAATAAAGTGCATGTACAAGATAGATACATCTGTAATTAACTGTGTGGTTCATAATACCCTTGCAACTGGTATCTACTCGTCACTGCTAACTGTCGTTTGTTTTGTTTAATTACAGCTATTAAAATTACCTACGTACTTCGATCATATATATGACCGAAGACCCACTTCCATTATACCACTTCTACCAACTTCGGTTATTACATATGATGACTGTAGTGGGAGTAATTTTGGATTTGAAGCAATAATACTTTGTGTAACAATTATTATTTCTTTCATTAAGTTGTTTACAAAAAAGGTACGGTTGTACTCACGTGTGTATCACGCGGGAATATCTGACTGGTTTCAACGACGACGAAAAGGGAATAAGTTTAATAAGTATAAATTTATTAACTAGTAGTACCTATATCAAGTCATTTACAATTAATTTATGATGATGCACGTACTAGTAATGGTTTGCACTTGATGGTGGAAGGTTAGTGGAGCACTGTAACAATATTATTAATATTTATATTAAATATATATATATATATATATATATATATATATATATATATATATATATTATAATAAATAAATATTTGAAATGAGATTCAGCATTTTAGTGACTATCCTACAAAAGCGACATAATGACACCTTGTCCTTAATACCTATACCATACCCATCATACAGTCCCTAACTAGCATTGTCGTCTATTTGTTGTTCCCGCAACATGCAACGGTCTTCAGGTTGGTACCGCATGGTCTTTCTGAGGCAGGAGATGGTTTAATGTCCTTTAGTGACAGCAAGGATTGATTGTGAGAGAGACGAGAGCTTGTTGTTTTCTTCGATAGCCTCCCTTAAGTAATCTCTCTCTATATAAATAGCCAACGACAAACCAGTTCATTACCTACCTTTTCATTCCTACCTTTTCTACTCTGTTTTTACAAAGATTTCTTGTTTGTTCAGTAGCTATTAACGAGGTTTTGTGTTATCAATAATTAAATAAATTAAGGTCGGATTTTAAACTCTGGGTGAAAACTACCTAGTCATTATAAAATAAGTTAAATTTTGTGAACCAACAACCCTGCTTTCCTAACTTCCCAAATTCATACAACCTTAGATTGACAGGGCTAATTATTACGAATGTGCAAGAAATTATATAGGCAATTACGTGCTTTGTAGAAGTGCACTTTCCTGTAGAATGTAGTCACGTCGGAAACCGTTGTATTAATGTTGTATTTAATGAGAAAGGCACATTTAAAGAAGTCGGTGAATGAGTAAACAACGCTGGCGTGCATCGCACTGTCACGTGTGTATTTTTACCACTATATCTTGTTCGTAAACAACTAGTCTCAAGGCGAGATGCGGCATAGGTAATATTTTATCTAGTTTAAGCTCTTAAATTTTTTTTGTCAATAATATTTTTATGGTTTCTGGTCTTAACGGTAGTGTTTGCAGCAAACCTTCACGTTCCACGGTCGAGTACCGACTAAGAGACTTGCCGCTTCAATAGAGATCGTGCGATATCTTCTTATGATCCTGATGACCATTGACCGTTGCGGGCGTTTTATAGGCGCAACATTGCGGTCCGTCAGAGTCGCTCCGTCACCGTCACCATAAGCTTGGGACCTAGACTTCGAAAGTGGAGCCCGGTACGGGCTATACTTAAAGTAAATTCATGTTTTTGTTTTTAATTTGAAATGTAAGTTAGAGAGATTGGCCTTCCCGGCAGCAGCTCGAGTTACAAGTATGCAACCTTGACTTGCTTTGCCCGCTTTGAAGCTATTGCTTACACTCCCCAATCTATCCGTATAAGCAGTATCCCTTTCTTTCCATTACCTACCTTTCTCTTTTAATATACTCCTAATATTCCCACTTCATTGCCAAAGTGCCCGGTTGACGACAATAGAATTCACCTCTATTACGTACCTAAGTGGGATTTACTGTTGACAACAATAGGCTTGACCTCTATTACGTACCTAAGTGGGACTTACTGTTGACAACAATAGGCTTGACCTCTATTACGTACCTAAGTGGGACTTACTGTTGACAACAATAGGCTTGACCTCTATTACGTACCTGAGTGGGATTTACTGTTGACAAAAATAGGCTTGACCTCTATTACGTACCTAAGTGGGACTTAATGTTGACAACAATAGGCTTGACCTCTATTACGTACCTAAGTGGGATTTACTGTTGACAACAATAGGCTTGATCTCTATTACGTACCTTAGTGGGACTTACTGTTGACAACAATAGGCTTGACCTCTATTAAAATCAAATTCAAATTCAAAATCATTTATTCAATTAAGACACTAAGTGACATTTATGAACGTTAAATTGAAGCTAGAGTTAAAATCATAGATCAGAGCAAACAGACGCCACAGCATGTACTGGATTGACGAATTAAATTAGGTGAAAACACCAAAATTTACTGCCTGCTTGTGTCGATCTATAACTTCCAGTTTCCAAAATGCGTAGAGCCTTATGAGAGGAATACTGGCAAAGAAACTCATGGCCACTCTTTTTAAAAGTCAGATGTTCAGGTACAATAGTATTAGTGTTACACGAAAGGTAAACAGGATGCAAGCTGATGCCACCTGAATTTCATTTTATTGAAATGCTCCAAAAGCTAACGTACTAATAAATAAATAAATAAAAATAAAAATCACTCAGTGATACCGTTGAAGGTTTGAACCTATTAAACATAGAAATCATTCAAGGTGCACATCTACCTTCATTCAGTTACAAAATCTATTGTTAAAAATAATTCGTGACTGGATTAAGAGGCTAGAGTTGCAGTTGATCGAATTAAAAGAATAGTATAGGCTAAAGCATCGCTGACTATGCCGACCAGTCACCCCAAGCAGCACCCGTTCACGAGTATGACGCATGGACCAGATATCATCTCCTTCGCCATATCAGAGGGAAAGAAATGACCCGCCCCATGACGACGCCGCAAGCAATGACATTTTAGTGAGCATGACGAACCATTGTCGAGATACTGATAAAAATCACTACTAGTCAAATTAACATAATAATCGTCACGCATTACTTTCAACTGACAATGATTTGTTAATAATCTAGCTTAATTATAAGACAAAGAAGTTTGTGTATATATACCTAAGTGGGATTTACTGTTGACAACAATAGGCTTGACCTCTATTACGTACCTAAGTGGGACTTACTGTTGACAACAATAGGCTTGACCTCTATTACGTACCTAAGTGGGAGTTACTGTTGACAACAATAGGCTTGATCCCTATTACGTACCTAAGTGGGACTTACTTATATTCAGCAAATTGTGGCTGTTTAATACGCCGCGGGGAAACAGGTATGTGTTGTAATGTAATGAGATAAATCAAATTATGATTATACTATAATTTTGAAGTGTGAAATGATTTATATTGTAAATCAGAGCAATTAAGAGGAAATACTGAAGTATTAATAGGTAACACCGTGGAATAATTGTAACAGACATTAGAAGTGGACTGCCAGGCCCCAAGGCGATAGCCCGCTTTTCTTAATGGAAAATTTAGCGATGTTTAAAGGTCAGTCGTTAATAAAACTCAAATTAATAAACTCTGGATGATGAAAACAAAGTTTCATTATAAATTATAAGCGTCAAAATTTTATACCAATTAAAGATTAAGGGCTAAACGTATTTATTTATGTTTTCTTTAATATTTTGAAGTAAAACTTCTTTAGAATCGTTGTGATTTGAAATTCGATGAAACGAAAAATTCATACTAAAAACATTCATACATAGGATTTAGCCTGCGAGAGAATGAGATAGAATACAAGTATATAGTGTTTCCTATAATCTTCGTATGCTAGCACGTGTCTTTGCACCTGCGTACTACAAAGCCTTCTTGTGTCATTCACGTGTATCATTTTTGTGGATTTGCGTATTAAAATTCGTTGGTTAATTAATTTAGAAGTTTCATTTCTACCGAGTGTGAATTGCACGCACACACTTTTTTATTATAACGTTATTAACGTTATAATTAGTCATAAGAAGATAGCAGTTTGATACATTCCAAGTTATCACTTTTTGTGAGCACATTATATCAGGCGTCTGCTTCCGTTTATGATCACAGACGCCTGCGCACCACGTAAACAATTATCACAGTAAACGAAGAACAAAGAATGCCATGTATTTTGACTGTCGATAATTTAAAAAAATCTGGGTATATTAACATAACATTACTAATGATAACACGTGCTTGTTATAAAAATAATAAACTTAAAAGAGATAATTGTTTTTCAAATGGTTTCATCCCCGGCTGAACAAAACAGTGAGTTGTCTGTATCATTATTTAATGTTAATTGTGAGGATACAGTCTATGCTAATAATAGCTAGACATTGAGAAGATAATAATATCAATTATTTGAACTAAACATTCAAATCAATATCTGAGAGCTGATCTGACATTGACAGTATGGAAAAAATAATGATGGGTGGAGTAATTTCCTATTAATGGTTTGAAAAATGTCAAATGTCAAAAAACGATGCCTGCACCAATTTGGAAAATTCTTTTTTGTTTCAAAGGGCATATTCCCAGGTAGTCCCATTTAAATTTTATCGAAATCAGTAGAGCAGTTTTTGAAAAATCAACAAATATCTAAAAATTTTATACGTCAATGATATTTTTGTTTGCTCCGAAACATGGCTGTCTCATTGGACCAGTGCGTTTAGGTGACCTACCCATATTATATTTAAATAAAATACATCTACTTTGAACTAAAAAGCACATTGAAGTCGGTGATAATTTTAAAAGATAATTATTCTTTGTTTTGGTAAAAAATGCGTATTCTGAAGATATTAAAAACTAGCTCTTCCCACGTCTTCGTTTGCGTCTAAGTCGGAAAACAACAATATGTCGCTTACAAAGGCGCAGCACCACTTTCTGAAAGGGGGAAATCCTCCGGGCATTGTTTTTATAATGTATAGGCGGTGGCACAACCTGGAGCGTACAAAACAATATTGTTTTGATTGTTAACACGCGAAATACATAAGTGGGCAAAGCACCCATTTTTTACCCTTACAGTGTTAGACAATAAATGTTTGGCTCTGAGTTTTGCTTATTGTCACGAGATACGAAGAAGGAAACGGCCGCCCGCGTTATCCCGGAGTGCGAGGGAGTGGCCACACAACGGGCATCTATCCTCGCGGATGCTCTAGGAGAACGCTAAGATCGCCCTAGGAGGCTTCTGTGCTTCTAGAAGGAGCTAGGCTGGCTCAACTAGTCAGCTTATCTGAACTCATAATGGACCGCCTATAAGTCTAAATGCGGAAACAGATCCCTATACCAATACCAATTGTCAGGAGGTAACAAAAGGTTTCACACTAATGTAACCGAACGGAAAATGAATGGTCTAGAAATGTAAAAGAACTTCCCCTGCTATCTTTTAATATTTCAACTTAGATGTCATTTTGTGGGAGAAAGTGTGCCGTGTGAGATATTCTTGTTGGTGGTTACTTACATTTTTCAAATGATTTAGAGCAATAAAGCCGTTTCTTAAAAACGCACTGCACTCTAAAATATATCCAGCTGATTAAATAGGTACATTAGAATAAAAACTTTATATATAAACGAGTGGTATTTATTTTTATGAAGGATATACGATAGGCGATAGGTCGCTTTACCCCTAGATAAAGATCGCCGGTCGGGTCCGAACCTAGTCGGGCATCCCCGAAATTCAAACGTGAGCAAAACCGTATATCCTTAATAAATATGATTAAATACATATTTATTATATACTTTGTACCTAATGTTAATTAATAATTGTTAAACACAGAATTACTTTAATTTACTTTTCACTTTTTAGGGTTCCGTTCCTCAAAAGGAACAAATGGAACCCTTATGGGATCACTTTGTTGTCCGTCTGGCTGTCAAGACCCTTTTCCTCAACAACCCGTGGAGGCATCAAAATGAAATTAACATCAAATACTTATGTCAGCGGTCCCTTGAAGCTATAAACAAATCAAAAGATATGGGTAATAATTATAACAATATTACGGCCTTTGATTTTAACTAATTTGAACATTTAGCAGGTAAATCAAAACTACTAAATCTACATACAAGTTTGTTCACTTACGGAACCCTCGGTGTGCTAGTCGGACTCGCACATGTTCGGTTTTTTTTATTACTTAATGTCAATGTACAACATTTCAGCTACATAGAACAGGAAACAAGTAATAATAGACGTTGATGATTTTCAATGCAATGGGCAAAAAGGAAATCTTTCGATTTCCCGGAAATCGTATTCCATATTATTACATATGTATTATTCATATTCCCTTAAGGCAGTAAATAAAGCATGTATGTATTTAAAGTAGACATTCCTTGTCTAAACCCCGTAAACTCTGTTTTGGCTAATAAATTCAATAAATACGTAGAATAGAATAGAATAGACATAAACTTTTTTGTACACCAATAAAATGTTTTTAAATATGTACAAAGGGCGGCCTATATATACCTAGTGTACGTTTTAAAATTGAAATGTACTTTATTGATCTCAAGTGCTACAGACATTGATGTTTCATGGACGATATAAACTGTCATAGTCAGAAAATTTTAAAATACATACGGTGTACCACTAGTAATTCAGTTCGGCATCTACGCCTCGTATTCTACTGGTACTTACTGTATACATTTTAGAGCTCGTCGAAATGCCAAGCCGCCGCGTATATCAGGTGCTACCGATTGCATGTATTAATGTTAGTAATTATGAGCAGTCGAGAGTCCAACAATTCTCAGAACTGGTTTCATTGCAGTTACTGGTATTGAATGTAGGTGGCAAGGGGTCACAGAGGTCAATCAACAGATCCTTCCACTACATAATATCGCACAAAACTACCTACGTATGTTATATACTGTGATAGATTTGAGGTCGTTATTCAATATGCACCGTAATTTTTTTCTGCTTTTTCAGTAAGTATGTATTTGAAGGAGCTATCTGGGTAATATCCGCTTGGCCCTAACGCGAAATGCGGTCTTCAACGTGGCACATATTAGCTAGTAAATGCGTATTTTTTCAAGCCTATGTTATTGAATAAATTATCATTTACATTTTAATTATTACTACTCAGATACTTGATTTGTTTATGCACATCCAAAAACATTTACAAACGCAGACGAAATTGCGCGGGTCAGCTAGTATAAAATATATACACATTTTTTATATATTGGGTTGCATTTTTGCAATTTTCGTAAGGGATCTCTAATTTTTTTTAAAATGAATTGCAGCCTGTTTTCCTCGCTGATAATGTAGCTTTCTATAAATGTGAAAGATTGTCTAAATCAGTAAAGTATTTTGTAAGTTTATCTATTACAAACAAATATACAAACAAACGAAAAATTAAATCGTCTCGTAATACTAGATTATTGATTGATTGATTAGATGGGTCAATATATTACAATCTGAGAACCTGGAAGCGGAGCGGCTTGGGATATCGAATTATTTGCTAGTCCTGGTGCGACTATTTCCATACAATATTTTTTACATAATTGTTGTATTTTATTTTCCTTGCTAGAGCTATACTGAGAACTGTGACTTTAAATAATAAACATTAAAAGATTGTATAAAATAATCGCTGTTTTAATTTATATGTAATCATTGTATGGGCTGAACTTATAAAGTTGCATACAAACTTGAATTTTTTTTTATTTTATATTACGACTTTAATGAACGAGAAAAGTACTGAAATAAATCAAATTATAAACTACAAACAGAAATTGGGTATTCTTTTAATCTTTTTTATATTCCGATGTCAATGTCAAACAAGTTAAAAAATATAAAGTAGAACTGTCCCTGTAAGCTATACAACATTTCTTTAAAACCTACTTTTAGAGTTCAGTACAGTTTGTATGTAATCATATCAGATTCTATGAAGTTATTCGTATTACACTACAAAACTATTAAATCTGATTATTTGTGTAATATTCCCTTAAATCACCCTCATTACTTCAGGACTGATATGAATATTCAATATTAATTTCGCCACAAGCTGATATTAGATTTCCTATTAAGTAACTTTGCGAAGTATTTTACTTCATCACATTAATTTAGATTCGTCATTACCATGTTAGCAATTGTTCATCAATGTTCTCATTTACAGGGATCTTTTTATATATGCGATGGAATTACGATAAGTTATCTAATTTATCGTGAATTGTTCAATTCTGCCTACTAGTTAATGATATTATGGACAAATATATACACTTATTAGCACTTTAGATTGAGCATGATCTACAAATTTTTCAGGGACCCCTCCACTTACTAATTACATGTTCATATATAGGCGTAATGTAGCCGTTACCAATTACGATACAATAAAACTCAAGTAACGATTATTTGTAATGTGTTGGTATTGTAGTGATGAGACCTCACGCGTCGTTTGCACACTCCTTCTATTGGAATGAAAACTCCTTGCAAAGGCTCGGAGGTCTTGGCTAGTGGCGGAAAACTCGAATTTAGAAAGATTCGAATAGATCGAGAAGATTAAAAAAATACAAAAAGGGAAGACAATCGTTTGGAAGGACTGATGTGACGGACACCGTGCTGGACGCACGGATTCCTCAAGAAATATTAATTTACTTAAAGTGCCTGAAATTTTATTGTATAATCACATTGAATCTTGTTATAGCGCCAGTTGTGTTTGATGAAACTTTTAATTCTTCTCCCTCGTTATTCGACCCTATCGACCCGGAAACCTAAGTTTCCCCGATCATTGCAGTATGTAACGCGCAAAAATAGGCGCTCAGTAGTCTGTGCTTCTATTTTGCGTGACGGGGCGAACACTATTGCCATCCCCAACTCCTCAAGATAATTTATTAAAAATCTGATGTCACCGTAAACCTCGGTGAGAGACCTCGGTGACCCCATATGTTTGGCCTTGTATGTCCCAGATGTAATGTGGACTAATGTGTTATAGAAATTTGTGGTCATTTTAGGAGTGTTATGTATTATAGGCAAAACATTTTTGAATTAGTTTAAAAAACGTGTTTAGAAGAATTGCTTTTCCTGAATTTGTTAAACAGTTCTAAACAATATTTATTTATTACTAGTTGTTCCCAGCGGTTTCACCACCACCAGTTTCATTTGTAATACTTTAATATAGATAGACAATATTTTAGTAACATTTTCTTGGCATGGAGGCGTTCCTAGTTCGTCTCTTAGCAATACTCGTTTTTCGTCGGGCGGCTAGGTGTCTGTGTCACCTGCCCGTTACCATAGCAGAAGCAGGCCTAAAACGGTGGCACGACGAGTTCTGCGAGCGTCTCTCTAAACCGGAAGAGGGGCAAAGCACGCAGCCGTATGCAGTGGTGTGGCTGACTACTGTTTGAGAGGCGGCTAAGGTCAGCCGGGTTTCTCGCGTCTTTCTTTCTAGGGTATACCCGAATCCCTTGTAAGACTCGCTTGTGACGGAACACCGTGTGGTTTTAGTCGGTTCGATTCCGACATACCACTTCACTGCTAGCCTCGGAGACGACACATGGGAATTTCCACACGATAAAAATTGCGTTACTACTACTATGGCGTTGCGTTGGTATGATCATAGAACCGAGTGTTGAATTATTTTAATTTTCTTTTAATATGGCATTGATGATTTTTTTTTAGATGTACAAAGACCAATATTTTTGTGGAACATTGTATTTACGTATCACTAACCATAACGCCAGTGTACGGATAAAGATGTTAGGGCGTGCTTTTCCTACAGAGAACCTTTTTTTTCCTATAGAAGAATCTGAATATCATATACAAGAAGAATTTATCGAATCTGACAGGTAGTTCCTGAGATTAGTGCGTTTAAACAAACAAACAAGAAACTTCTTCAGCTTTATTATATTAGTACGGATTCTTCGATTACTTTCCTGCTTGAAGCTTTGCAAAATTTGCATTTTAAAATTAATCATTCTATTTCGTGAAAGCATTTTTCTTAAAAAAATGTAAACATTTAGCCGAGAACCTTTAATTCAAAACCCGTTAAGCCGTGATTAAATGTATAATATTATTAGGTTTAGGATTTTAAGACAAAGACAGCTTTGGCTAGTTGAAGTAAGAGAGTTGCCAAAGTAATGGAATATCTCTTTTTTTGCTAAAGTTTTCTTAGTAGCTACTGTCAATGTGTAGCATTGTAGGTCAAATGGTACATAGTCTGTACCATATTGGGTGCAGTATTTTTGTTTTATTGTATAGGGGGCAAACGAGCAGGCGGGTCACCTAATGGTAAATGACAACCGCCGCCCATTGGCACCTGCAACTCAAGAGTCACAAGTGCGTTGCCGGCCTTTAAGGTAAGAGTAGGGGAAAGGTGGAAGAGGGGAGGGAAGGGTTAGGTCCTCCGGTAATCTCACTCGGCGAAAAGCAATGCAATCCTTACTCCACTGCCGGTTTTCTGTGAGGCCGTGGTATCACTCCGGTCAAGCCGGCCCATACGTACCGAAGCATGGCTCTCCCACGATAATTGTTTTTTTTTGCAAAACACGTTCATTCTCCTAATCCTGAATATAAAGTTTCGATTGGTAGCATCACATTTGGGGACTAAAACATCTTTCTTACGGAAACCTTATTTCTTCGGAGCTTGGAAGAAGGCGTAAAATAGGATTTGTGAAATGTTTTTGTGTTTGTTTATGACGCCAGTAGGTGTTAGTGACCTTGTGTAAGATAGTCGTCCCCGTGAGCTATAAATACACGTAAGTAATTCTATCTTTCTCATTATCACCGCTACCCAAGGAAACGGTAAAAGGATTCCAAAGTTGTGTAGAACTGTGTAGAAAACGTGAGTAATATTGAAAACGCCCTTTTCAGTCCTTATAAGCAGTTTATCCAATATCACAATATTGTTTGGTATGCTACAAACCAAACAATGCCGTCATCATGGCGTTGAGAATGGAAGGCTCTCAAAGAAAATGTGGACGTCACTCGTGTATTTGAATTTATGTAACTTATCCCTATTTCAGCTGTGTTATCAATAATGTAGTTAATGGGAGTATTATACAGGAATTGAGTTACTACAGGGATATACTGACGATGCTGCAGTTTACGAGTTTGCCTCTGTAGTAAAGTGAAGGGTAATTGTATGAGTTAAGGAAGGTTATGCCTTGCCTTGTATAATTTCCTTTAAAACGACCATTGTTCTTTGTGGTATAGGTACGAGTTATTTTTGCGTACATAAATAGAATATACTTTTGTCTATGAAAATCACGATAAAAACCCAATAGGTATATAAAAAAAATTACAAATCATTCAGTAGCAAAAAAGTCAATAATGATTTTGGTTTTGCAATGACTTATTGGAATCGTTACTAAGACTGTGGATATAGTAATTACTACCTAGTTACTTCTTTCTATTCTATTCTAATATTCTTAATTCAAATAATTTCATTGGCCTGACTGGAATTGAAAACAATACAGACATCTAAAGATTGATGTTAGTATGTACCACAATTATTGATGTATGAGATGTAACCTATGTATACTTTTTGTACAAAAAGCATTTCATTTGAAAAGAAAACTTTAATTACGTGATCGTTTTTAAACTTTCGCGACTCGGGACTTGATCGCGATAATATTTATAAGGTACAATTCCTCTTTGTAACCCGACATTTGGTTCGATTTGCATCGATCGGGGTCACGAGTGGACATGTCTACACGCGTAATACGATTTTTCAATTTTATAAGCTGGATACGTTTGATGTTGCTGCTCCGAGATATAAATAAACTCTTTAGTAAACAGCTATGTAGGTATGTGTTTACGTGTAGCGCCACGCTTCGCTTGGACTTGCAGAATAGCATTGTTACTTCTCCTCCTTTACAAACAGTGACACCTTTGCATTCTGGACTACCACAACCTTAACCAGTTGAGGGAGCAGAGGACAATGGTGCTTCATCTGTAAGTACTCAGTACAATGATCAAATAAGGCATACTTTGGAAGGTTCTATTCGGGAATATCGGACTATGAGTTTCGAAAGTAGACCACGTTTACCACGTTTGCCAATGCATAAACGAAACAAAGCGCTAGTGTGTGCCCTTGAGTTTATGTTAACTATTTATTTAGAAAAAAGTAAAGATCTCAGCGCTACACACTCGATTCTGTATTGTGCGGCTGTTGCAGCATGTCTAGTAGCTTTTGTTAAATTCTTAGAAAATGACACCGCTGCTCGGTCAAAGCTTGTTGTCCCAGCGTGGCAGTGCAGGATTGAGCGTCGTATCGCTGAAGCGAGGGCACTCATTGGCAAGCTTATCCGTTTCAGATCGGGTAACACACGCCGGAGAGTAATGCGTTTTGTGAATCGGGCTTTTTTGGGAACTGGTATCAGTTCCTGTGATTATATGGCACGAGTCACAGAGCGCATTGACTTTCTGAAACAGAAGGTTTATGCATGGGCAAATCGCATACGAAGGTACAAAAAAAGGGTGGACCGTCATACTCAGAATCGCACATTCCAAAGGGATGAGAGGTGGGTTTATAGAAGGTGGGAGCAGCCTGATTCAGTGAGTGACATTCATTTACCAGATGCTGAAATCACAAATTCATTTTGGCGTAACATCTGGTCGATGCCTGTCGCTCACACTGAGGGTGAATGGATGCGAGATGTCGAACGATCATGTGAGTCAATTAATAGAATGGAGCCAGTATCAATATCAAACATTGATATAACCTATGCAGTTCGCTGCCGAATTAGGAATCAGCGAGACCGGACGGACTGCATAACTTTTGGTTAAAATTGCTCCGTAGCTTACATGTAAGTTGTGCATCTCAATTTCAATCATGCTTAGAATCGGGTTCGCTCCCAACTTTTATGACCACAGGCGTGACTCATCTGCTCTATAAATCTGGTGGTGCCACGGATCCCAAAAACTACAGACCCATAACATGTTTACCAACCTTGTATAAATTACTCACGTCCATTCTGAGAGTGAAGATAACATCTCATGTAACCAACAACTCTGTTATGTCCTACTCTCAGAATGGATGTAGAAGTGGGGCTCGTGGCACTAAAGAGCTCCTTCTTATTGACACGACCATTAACCAACAAGTTCGCCGTAACCGAAAAGACTTGGCTATATGTTGGATAGATTATAAGAAAGCCTATGACTCTGTGCCGCATACGTGGCTCGTTCAGCAAAGCAATTGTTACAGGACCGCTTCTGTGGCCGCCTGAAAAAAGTATTAAAAAGTCTTTTGTCAGGTGGTAATAAGGTGCGGGCCTATAACGATTGGGTCATACCAGTCCTAACCTACTCCTATGGCATACTTAGATGGACTCAGACGGAACTTGATGCCCTGGATAGAAGAGTCCGTACATTGCTAACTGCGTACCGAATGCACCATCCACGTTCATCGGTTATGAGATTGTATATCCCGCGGAAATGTGGGGATCGTGGTTTTTTAAATGCCAGGACACTACATAACCGCGAGGTATGCAATCTTAGAGATTACTTCTTCTCTGTTAAGGTGGAGGTGCATCGGGATGTTGTGGCAGTTGACAACGGACTCACTCCGCTTGCTCTATGAAGAGAGAACTGGCGCAAACCTGCAGTACTCAATATTACAGATCGCAGGGAGATATGGAAGAACAAAGAGCTGCATGGAAGTTTTTATCGGGCCTTAAATGGGCCCGAAGTAGATCTATTATCGTCTGTGTCCTGGCTACGTGTCGGTGACCTCTTTGGAGAAACTGAAGGTTTTATCTGTGCAATTACTGATGAAGTTGTTATGACGAACAACTATCGGAAACATATCCTGAAGGACGGCACGATTGACATTTGTTGGGCATGTCATCGTCCCGGAGAAAGCCTCAGGCATATAATTTCCGGTTGTTCTCGTCTTGCCAACGGCGAGTACTTGCACATACATAACCAAGTGGCCAGGATAGTCCATCAGCAACTTGATCTTAAATATAACCTTGTGACTATGGAATTACCGTACCACAGGTATGTGCCCGACCCAGTTCTTGAAAATGGTCGTGTAACATTGTACTGGGATCGGTCTATTATCATTGACAGGACTATTGTTGCCAATAAGCCTGATATCGTGGTAATAAACCGATTAGAGCGCGGAGCAATGATTGTTGATATCACCATTCCACATGACGAAAATATCTTAAGGGCTGAAAAGGAAAAACAAATGAAGTATATGGATTTGGCCCACGAGGTTGTCGACATGTGGGATGTGAATTCGGCAATAATTGTGCCGATAGTCATATCAGCTCATAGAGCAAAGAGCCTCGACCAACACCTTCAGAGGCTCACGTTAGGCAGCTGGGTTAAGGGCCTGATGCAGAAGGCGGTCCTTCTTGATACGGCACGTATTGTGAGGAGGTTTCTCTCTTTGGAACCCTAACCACCGGTAGCTTGGTCCCTGTACCCGATACATATTTTTATATTTTTAAATATATTTTTTTTTATATAATAATGTATTTAAAAATGTAATTTATATGTTTTATAGATGTTAATAAAGAGAATAATATTAATAAATTGTTGTTATTGCAATCATTGTTCCGATTGTTATATCTGCTCATGGATTGATAGCCAAAAGCCTCGATCAACACCTTAGGAGGCTCGCGTTAGACGGCTGGATCAAGGGACTGATGTAGAAGGCAGTTCTTCTCGACACGGCCCGTATAGTGAGGAGGTTCCTGTCTTTGGAGTCCTAACCACCGGTGTCTTGGTCCCTGTACCCGATGTCGGTGGTCTACTATTTTTTATATTTTTAAATATATATATATATTGTTTTGTACATATTTAAAAATGTAATTTATAAGTATTGAGATGAATAAAGAGGAATAATAATAATAATTTATTCCTTTTAAGCAATAGATGCACAGGCATCTATTGCTTAAAAGGAATAAATGTTGCACGACCATTTTCGAGAACTGGGTCGGGCACTCGACAGTCACAAGGTTATATTTAAGAGCAAGTTGCTGATGGACTATCCTGGCCAGTTGGTTATGTCTATGCAAGTACTCGCCGTTGGCAAGACGAGAACAACCGGAAATTATATGCCTGAGGCTTTCTCCCGGACGATGACATTGTCTGTGAAATGGTAAGTTTCATGAAATTGATTCGTTGAGTTTTAGAGTACGAACATAACTTTCATATAAATCATGTTAGTTGTTATAGATATCAAATCAAATCCAATCATTTATTAAATTCATTACATTTTGGGTGAAAAAAGTGTTCATGAAATATAATTGAATTTGTACCACCAAAATCTGCCTGAGAGGGCGTATGAATTATTTGCTAAAGAATTAATTACAATATATCTTAGAAATAATTAGAATGATAAAATTTCATAGAAAAAATAATATAGTGATGTCAATGTCTAAAATTATCATGATATTCTTATTTCACAACTCCTTCAATCGGACAATAAGTTAAATAAAGAGGATATAAGGTACAGTAGACTTCAACATCTTCAAAGTAATGTGGAGAGGGGTACAAAGCTTATAGTGAATCCGCTGGCATTGTAAGTGTTTATATGTACATATAACATGTTTGTATATCGGGTAGGTATGAGAATCGGCTAACATCTATTTTTCATACCCCTTAATGATAAGGGTGACCCACCCCTAAATATGTTTTTTATTTCTTTGACAATTTTTTTTATTTTTATTCTATTTAACATTGAAAAATACATACAACTTCAAATTTTCATCCTTCTACAATCAACCCTATGTTTTTTAATCGCGATTATTACATTATTCTGTTCCATTCACAGATCCGCAATAGGGTTGCAAGATGGCAATCGAATATAATAATTGTAGTACGATAAATTTTCATGTATTTTCCTCGTAAACGGCTGGACCGATTTTAATGAAATTTTTTGTGTGTCTTCCAGGAATAACATTTTTTACGTTCCAGCAGGACAATGTCTGTCGGGTCCGCTAGTTTGTCTTATAAAATAATAAGGAAATATGTTTACGAGTACACGTATTTACGTCTACAAAATGCATAGGGGCTCGACGGATAACCTTGTTCTACTCAACTTTAATTTCGAGATGTGGGTATATATGTACATAAGTACCTATATTGTGCGTTTATTTTAATCATTTTGATGCCAGTTTTGTGCCTTTATTGCAAGTGTAAGTTACATTAGCTTGCAAATTGTTCCCAAGTAATTGTAATTAAGTAACTTATTTTTTTTTGTGATGTGGAAACCCTACTGGGGTTTTGAGTGAGGTAGTGTGTCGAAATCGAACCGACTAAAACCACACGATGGCCATAATGCGTCTGAAATAGGAGGGAGTAATCCGGTCTGTTATTGGTATGCGTCAGAATGACTGGTCGCCTGTCTCATTTAGCATCGAGGTGGTGATTAATAATTATACCGACACCTATGTTTTTTTTGACCATGTTCTTGGAAATAAAGATTTATTATTATTATTCTCTTTATTTATTTAATATACATATAAGTTCCATTTTACAATACATTTACAATAAAAAAAAAATACAAATATATTTAAAAATATAAAAAATAGTGTCCCACCGGTATCGGGTACAGGGACCAAGCTACCGGTGGTTAGGGTTCCAGAGACAGAAACCTCCTCACTATGCGTGCCGTGTCGAGAAGGACTGCCTTCTGCATTAGGCTCTTAATCCAGCTGCCTAACGTGAGCCTCTGAAGGTGTTGGTCGAGGCTCTTAGCAATTAACCCATGGGCCGAAATGACTATCGGTACAATGATTGCTGAATCCACATCCCACATGTCGACAATCTCGTGGGATAAGTCCAAAATTTTATTTGTTTATCTTTTTCTGCTTTTAAGAGATTGTCGTCAAGGGGAATGGTGATGTCAATAGGCATTGCTCGGCACTCTAATCGGTCTATAACCACTATATCAGGCTTATTGGCAACAATTGTCCTGTCAGTGATGATAGATCGATCCCAGTACAATGTTGCACGACCATTTTCAAAAACTGGGTCGGGCACATACCTGTAGTATGATGGTAACTCAACAGTCACTAGGTAATATTTAAGAGCAAGTTGCTGATGGACTATCCTGGCCACTTGGTTATGTCTATGCAAGTACTCGCCGTTGGCAAGACGAGAACAACCGGAAATTATATGCCTGAGGCTTTCTCCCGGACGATGACATGACCGACAAATGTCGATCGTGCCGTCCTTCAGGATATGTTTCCGATAGTTGTTCGTCATAACAACTTCGTCCGTAATTGCACAGACAAAACCTTCAGTTTCTCCGTAGAGGTCACCGAATCGTAGCCAGGATACTGATGCTAGTAAATCTACATCGGGTCCATTTAAGACCCGATAAAAACGTCCATGCAATTCCTTGCTTTTTCATATCTCCTTGCGATCTGTAATACTAAGTACTGCTGGTTTGCGCCAGTTCTCTTTTGCTAGAGCAAGCGGAGTGAGTCCGTTGTCAACTGCCACCGCATCCCGATACACATCCAGGTCAACGGAGAGGAAGTAATCTCTAAGGTTGCATACTTCGCGGTTATGGAGGGTCTTGGCATTTAAAAAACCACGACCCCCAAACTTCCGCGGGATATACAATCTCATGACCGATGAACGCGGATGGTGCATTCGGTACGCGGTAAGCAGTGTACGAACTCTGCTATCCAGGGCATCTAGTTCCGTTTGAGTCCATCTAAGTATGCCAAAGGAGTAGGTTAGAACTGGTATGACCCAATCGTTATAGGCTCGCACCTTGTTACCACCTGACAAAAGACTTATAAATACTTTTTTCAGGCGGCCAAAGAAGCGCTCCTGTAACGATTGCTTCATAGACAATTCATTTAACCCTAACGACTGTGACATACCTAGATACTTGTAAGTTTCGTTGGCGGAAAGACATCTAAGGTGTGTGGAATCTGAGAGTTCCATCCCGTCAGATTCCACAATCCTGCCTCTTTTTACATGCATGACTGCACATTTATCCACACCAAATTCCATACTGATACATTTACTAAAGTTTTCAGTTACCTCTAGTAATCTTATTAATTGGGATTTGCTGCAGGCAAAAAGTTTCAAATCGTCCATGTAAAGGAGATGGGATATTACCCGACCTCCTCTCCGCAAGCAATAGCCTAGTCCTGAACCCTCCAGCAAAGTGCTAAGAGGATTTAAAGCTAAGCAGAACCACAAGGGACTCAAACTGTCACCCTGGAATATACCCCGCCTGATCTTTATATATTCGTCGTCACCCTGAGACCGCCGACATCCTGGATAGCAAAGGACGGTTCTCCATTGCCGCATACATGCCTTCAAGAAAGTGCGTAGAGTGGTATCAATCTTGTACAACTCCATCACCCTCAAGAGCCACGTATGCGGCACAGAGTCATAGGCCTTTTTATAATCTATCCAACATGTCGCCAAATCCTTTCGGTTACGGCGAACTCGTTGGTTAATGATCGTGTCAAGTATAAGGAGCTCTTTAGTGCCACGGGCCCCACTTCGACATCCATTCTGAGGGTAAGCCATAATGGTGTTTTTGGATAAATGAGATGTTATCTTTACGCTCAGAATGGACGTGAGTAATTTATAAACTGTTGATAGACACGTTATTGGTCTGTAGTTTTTGGGATCTGTGGCACTACCAGACTTATAGAGCAGATGAGTTATGCCTGTGGTCATAAAAGTCGGCAGCGAACCTGATTCTAAGCATGATTGAAATTGAGAAGCCAAAAGTTAAAAGTTATTATTATTACTCTTTGCTACCTACAATTAAATTATTGCTACCTAATTATTTAAAAAATGTAAGGAATATCAATGTGAACAGCCAGTTGGCTGGTCAACAGTGCGTTTGTGTAAACTAAGCTGAGTTGAGTTATTGTTTTTCTAAGATTAATAGTTCAAAAGTTATTGAAGAAAAAAAATGGAAATCGACATTTCGACTTTAAACTCAGTGCCTAAAATTTTGAAAAAATACCAAAAATAGTTCTTTACTTATAGATAACAGGAAAACTTATAAGAAGTTAATGGTAATAACATGTTATACCTCTCAAAGAGCTCACAAACTTACCTTTGCAGTTGGAATGTATGGGAGAACATGCTTTTAAACTGCAATGTTAAGTTTGTTTTTAGGATACATTCGAATGACAGCGCCTCCACCCTCCGTTCTTCTATTAATCAGTTTTACCAGTCTTCGTGCTAATGAGGTCAGAAATGGCAGAGGTGTTGCTGTTTGCATTAAAGACTGGCCAAGTGAGTGTTGAACTGGCGTGGAGAGGGAGAGAGTTCCGTACGATGAATAGTGTCATTTTTCACATAGTCAGTCATTTTTATATATATAGATACGATGAATATATCTATATATATAAAAATGACTCCCTATTTCCCTTGGCCACGGTATCACGCGTGAACGGCTGGACCGCTTTCGCAAATTCTTTTTTTTGTGTTTGTTATTGTCAGGAGAAGTTTTAGAATTTAAGAAACTTAACGACCATATTAACTTTTCTAATGTAACCTTAGCGCTTTTGACATAACTGTAAGTAGTTTGACAGTTGGCGCGATTGACAGAATGCGCGCTGCACATTATACCAATTTGAATTCAATATTCATAGTTAAGACAGGACAACGTCTGTCGGGTCAGCTAGTTATTATATATATTTCCATCCAAACGGAACCTGTCTAAGATTTGAGCACAAAAAAAAAAGAACGAAGTGTGAAGTGTAGAGAAGGATATTTTCTTAAATCACAGAAAGTTATTGTTTCATTCCAATAAGATGGACAACAAGTATGCGGCTCATCTGATGAAAAGTGGTATTACTGTAGCCTACGGGCATTTACAGTAAAGAAGAAAACGATTTTTGTAGGTCTCAAGTGAATATGTCTTTCAATTTATTTTCACCTTTCAAAGTAAAACAATATCATGATCATCTTACTTAAATTTTCTTATTAATGTATGGTTTCTTAGAGTTTCCTAGTTCTTTCATTATTCATACACCTGTCCTAGTTATAAAAGTATATAGAATAATCTTTAAATGTCTACTAACAAAATTGAACAGTGGTGACGTTAAAGTATGTAAATTCAGAATGCATAATCGAAGCAATTTTCAAAAAGTCTCAAAGCAATTTTCACTGAAGACTCGAGAAACAGCGAAGTTCTGCTTACAAAGTTTATATTATTGTTCGGAGCACTTTTAGCACTAATCTCTTAATTGCTTAAAGAATTGCTTGTAATCCTTCAATGACTTGGTAATTCTTTGAATTTAATTAAAATGTTTTCTCTTGAGGTTCGTATCTATTTTGTTTCATTACAAGTTAATCAGCTCGTACATTAACTAGTTTGGAATTATTATTCTTCATCTATTTAATGTAACAGGTTTAGCTTACATTTCGAATTCAAACCTAGGTAGTAGTTAAATTAAATTTCTAATATTTAAACTGCAGTAAGTAAGTTACACTACTTGTTGTAAGAAGGCTACTAAGTGGTAACCGATTAGGCTAGCACATTACAAGGTTAAGCAATATAGCCAGGTCAGTCTTAGGATGGGTCACCATTCTTAACACGGGGTCCCGGTTGCCATACGAACATCTGTGGCATTCATTACAGGTAGTGGGAGCGCTATACAAGTCCGACAACCTACAGAACTTCGATATCGCCCAGTACTTAGGTTGTGGAGGTCGATGGCAGTCGCTTCACGTAAAATTTGAAGTTCGGTCTTATCGTAGTTAGACTGAAATGCGACCCCAACTTAGTTGGGAAATGGCGCGGAGGATGGATGATAAGTAACTTACACTACATTTCGAGATGGTCCCAGATATAAATGACGACATGGTCCCATATACCTACTTTTCTATGACGTAGCAATTTTTTCAGAAAAAATTAAAAATATTGTATTTTGCTCTTTTAAATAGAAAGTTATAGAAGCAATGGTAACAGTTTGCATTCGCTATGGAATAGATTTGTAATCCTCGTACTATCATTCGAGGCGTGTACTTGTTTGACAACTTGCATGTTTGTAAGATTCCCATTAGACAAACAAAGTTATAGAAATACTCGGTAATTTTCTACAACTCTACACTACAGAGTGTAGGGTTGTAGAAAAGTCTTTTTACAATGTGTGAAACAGTCTCCCGGGCGTCACACTAGCACTCGAAAGATATAATATTTTCCTTCGTGCACAGTTATTGTCACAGCGAAGCTTACGGTTGAAACCTAACATTTTATCTAGTGTATATTTCATAAACTTAGTATAATAGCGTCATGTACAAAGTTTATGATATATTTATATTCAGTGCTTCTATATTATAAAATAAAAAATACTAAGTATGTTAAGGTGTCTGTGTTTTAGACTATTAAAATAATGTTCTGTGATTCTAGACCGTTGTGTAATAAGTCATAGGATTGTATTGTTTATATTATTATCTTATTTTAAATTACTTAGACATACTTTTATACTTCGATTCTAAAATATGAAAAAGGCCACCATAAGATAATGTTTAATATTTTAAATCATGACATGCCTTAATATAAATTGTGTTTTTTTTGTATGACATATTGTAAAATGTTATTAATTTATTTTTGATTAATATGTTATTTATATTTTTAAATTTATTGTATTATTAGTAATTGTTATGTGTTCAAACACAATTGTATGATTGTTTCTGAATAAATGAACTATGAACTACGTTGTATGACGCATTAAGTAGCTAAATACCGCTAAAAGATTTGATATTATGTATGAAGAGTTGATATTATGTATTGTATTTTAAGCAGTTTTATATATGTAATATATATTAACTTTTAAACTTTCGCGTTCCATGATATAATATTATCTACGTATTAACGGGAATTAACGCGATCACGAAAAGGTATTACATACCTCTGAATTCCCTGACGTTTCGACCAGGTTGCACTGGCCGTTTTCACAGGCTGACTGATAATACCTTTTCGTGATCGCGTTAATTCCCGTTAATACGTAGATAATGTAATGTGTTTCTAATACTGTTCTTCATTTTCTGAATTTATATTCGCAATTTTAATTATAATTATACACCTGCCACACACGTCTCTGTATCACCCAAAGGTTGACTGGTAGAAAATGCCTACGGCATTAAGTCCGCCTCATGCAATTTATGTGCAGGAAGTGTTATAAATAAATAAAAAGATTTTTCAAATCAGCCTGGAAGAACCTTTTATGAGAAAGATTACATACTTAAACAAACTCTTCATCTTTGTTATATTAAAATAGATAAACTGAAACTTATAGAAGTTTACATAAAATCAAAATATATGTGTAATATGTAAGTTCAATATATTTTTTAATATACAAGTACTGACAGATAACTAATAGCAAGATATAATGATTGAGGTCACTACCGTTAAGGACGTAAGTTTCTTTCAGATACGGATTCCTTTCTGCCAACTACGAATACAAACGTTGTCTATTACAGTTGAGGTTGAATCAAAGTGGACCGTGTATTGTTTTACTTTCGTTTGTTCTAATTCCTTTTATAATACAGTTTGTACAAGTTTAACAATCTCCATTGCTAAGTCACAATCGCATTATAAACTACACTTGATAATTTACCGACTACAAGATTGTCTGTTTTAACTGCCGTTTTTTTGTGTAAAGAAAAACAGTAAAGATAATTTGTTCTATACAACACGTGGGAAAGAATACCGAACCGAATAATGTTTAAAAGTAAAGTTACGAAAACTAGAGTCGTTTTGCATTTAAAGAGCCATTTTTTTTTATGGCATAAGGGGCAAACGAGCAGACGGGTCACCTGATGGTAAATGACTACCGCCGCCCATGGGCGTTTTTGTTTTTAAAGTTTACCGCGTAAGCAGTCGACGGTACGTGGTCGTGTGTTCAGAAGGCTAGTTCTGTTTATGTGATTAATGTTTTGTTGTGTATAAAACATATTATTTTCATATTGGAACTCATATCTAAACTAATATTATAAGCTAACTCTTAGATTTTACCAGTATGTTTTCAACAATTCTTGCATTATTTGGGTTAAATAGCCTAATTATTGATTAAGTTTATCCTATACACTTAGAAAATACAATGAAGTATTTCATAAATGTGATCTAAATGTTTTGGTGGCACTGTGGCAGTTGTTTTCTTTTAAGAGTTCCATCTTTAATAACATGTGAATATTATTTACTAAGTTTTACTGCATCACATATATTTCGTTCATCCTTTTTTTTGCCTCAATCACCCATTGAGCATTGCTGTGTTTACCTGTAATTTAGATGCATGCATGCATGCATATTTTAAAAATTACAATCTTACAGTCACAGTGTTACAGTCTTAAAGTTAGTGCCATGTTTGCATAAGTTCCCTAGTCTATAAATAAATAAATAAAAGCGGTACACGCGTAATGGCTATATAGGTTGTAATGGTTGTAGGTTTGCGATTTAGGGGTTGCGGGTTTAAACCCCAACTACAACATAAACGACGTAAGCAAACTTCTAATAGCGTTTAGCTTCGTTGGAGCGATGACAAGAATGCTTGCAATGTGCGGTATTACAACTGGTGAAACTCCGGATAAGGTGAGTACCTATATCTATATAACAAAAATTTTCACGTGTTCAACAAAGTTGGCTGGAAAATCCGTTACAGTTGAATATGCCTGTCTAATGCCTAACTGTTATCTATCAAACGGGCTCAGGAACGGGGAAACTGGGAACATTAGAAAATGGGAACATAACCACAAATTACTAAGTAGTTACTTGACATAACTACTTTTGCCCAGGAGATATTGATTTTTAGGGTTCCGTTCCTCAAAACGAAGAAAGGAACCCTTATAGGATCACTTCCGTCACCGTCTATCTGTCAAGACAACTTTCTCAGGAACCCGTGGATACATCAAGTTGAAATTAGTAATGTCTTCAATGTCTAAATATTAATGTCTGCGGTTCCTTGAAGCTGTAAAAAATCAAGCTTCTTAGTCAACGCAATCAAAGGATATGGCTATTAAGCCATAGATTTTAACAAATTTGTACATTACATTATACTAAGTTCATGGGTATATCCCATTGACGTAGAATCATGAAATTTGGTAAGAACCAAGGTTTGACAGCACCAGTACAGGAGAAAATACGAAAGTCGTTAATTTGTTCTTTTATCAAATAAAAACATAGTTTTTGTTGGAAAGTTGACGTTGACGTAAATCGACGTATGGGAGAGTATCTTTAGAACTGTAAAATTAAGTTTGTCTTTCGGAAAAGACAGGCAAAATTCTTCAAGAATTGATTGCCGACATGGACTTACTACATACGAGTGTTTCCTTACGGAACCCTCGGTGCACGAAGCAGACTCGCACTTGTCCGGTTTTTTATGATAAGGTCGTGCCATTGTGGATTTTAGGATTAAAAACATTTGTAATTTGGTGAACAATAAAAATTATTTAATATTTCTTACCATCCACGTTTAAAACAAATTATGGCTACATTGCAGAAGAAACACAGTAAAGCCAAAATCAAATAAAGAGAAAGGAAAACAGGTCAGGAGAGTGACAAAGTGTATTGTTTCACTATTTAATCTACTTTAAATTTATATCTGGATTTATATCTATATCACCAACAGCCCTTTCCTGGGATACCTTTCGCTTCTAGTTACCTCACAGTATGCATGTAACATTGTTCTTAGTCATTTGATTGGAGATCGGCTAAGGAGGGTACTTATTACAAGAAAACCTCGTGTTAAGGTTTCTATCGCCTATACCTTATTTAGATAAATATTTCAGCTAAAGAACTAGAGATTTCTAAAGGAGTCAACATGGTATAAGTAAATATAACAACCAAAATTAGCAAACATTTTTTTTATCTCATTTAGTATAAACACAGATTAGATTGTGTACTCTGGCCTGGCCAATATGATAACCCGGTTACCGCTATAAGAATTATGTTAAACACCCAAAAAAGGCTTTCATATTATTAGTTGTGTTAGTTGAACTTAAATGTGATGCTACGCATTTATAAATAGATTTTCAATGTAATGAATTTAAATATATATATATATATATATATATATATATATATATATATGTATACACTGTACATAATTGTGTGACTATGACAAGCTTGGAACTGCCCGCTTGTAATTGACCTCAGTTTCCGTATTAACATGTATGTATTAATAATAATAATAACTACGCGACCTGCTGACGCAATTTCTGCGTGCCGCTGCGCTGAATATCCTGGTGTACATCTTTCACTCACAAAACATCAATGAGGTAGAAGATATCGTGAAGTACCGCATGTACAAAGGTGAAGTACCTACACGCCGAGAGTGCAGCAGATGCCACTACGCTGACTTCAAGGCGTTCGTGGTGTAGTAGGTACCTACCTGTTACCTTCAGCAGGTGTTAGATGAAAGCTTTTGGCCGCAAGGTGTGGTATTCTGTCACTTCCGCCGACAAGTACCAATAGACCGCACAACGAATTAGTGCTAGTGAGGTGCAAGTAACTTAGTTTTTAAGTTATATTTACTAAAACAGAATGTTACAATATGTGTATTTGGATTAAGGTATTTATCTACGTATGTTGCACTACCATTTTCAAGAACTGGGACGGGTCCATACTTCAAGTACGGTAACTCTAGTCACAAGGTTGAGCAAGTTGCTGATGGACTAGCCTGGCTACTCGGTTATGTCTATGCAAGTACTCGCCGTTGGCAACAACCGGAAATTATACGCCTGAAGTTTTTTCCGGGACAATGGTATGCCCGATAAACGTTAAAGTGCCGTCCTTCAAAATATTTCCCCGATAGTGTTCGTTATAACAACTTTATCTGTAATTGTACAGATAAAACCTACAGTTTTTCCGAAGAGGTCACCGAACCGTAGCCGTAGCACAGATGATAAATAAATCTAGATCTAGATTTATTATCATCTGTTTATTATAATCTATCCAATATGTTGCCAAATTTTTCCGGTTACGGCGAACTTGTTGGTTAATAGTCGTGTCAATAAGGAGCTCTTTAGTGCCACGTTCCTAACTCGTACATCCATTCAGAGAGTAAGACATAATAGAGTTGTTGGTTATATGACAGATTATCTTCACACTAATGTTCGAAAACAGGTCTTTAGTCCGTGAGATCCATGGCACCACCAGATTCATAGAGCAGGCGAGTCACACCTGTGGTCATAAAAGTTGGAAGAGAATTCCAATCTAATATATATATTAGTCTACTATAGATTATACTATAATCTTAAGCATAATTGAAAATGTGATGCCAAACGTGCATGTGAGTTACGGAGCCACGTTAACCAATGCAGTGGAACTCACGTCTGGAACTCACGTAATAGGAGACAAGCCTTTTGCAGTGAACCGGGAACTTTGGCAATTAAAGATGGGAAAATTAGGAGTAAATTGAAAGAGAAAGGTAAAGGCAATGAAAGGAAAGGGATATTCCTTATACGGAAATCCTATAAAGTTTAAACTTAAAAAATATAATCTTGTTTATAATAATAATAATAATAACTTGAGACACCTCACACACGGCCGTCTGATCCCAAACGTAAGTAAGTTAGGGAGGCACCTGTAACTTAAGAGTCACAAGTGCGTTGCCGCCCTTTAATGTGGGAATAGGGGAAGACGGGAGAGGGGGATTAGAGGGGAGGAGAGGGGCTGAGGGGAACGACGGGAATATGGGAGAGGGAAGGGTTAGAGCTTCCGGTAACCTCATTCACGCAGCGAAAAGCAATGAAAGCATTGTTTCACTGCCGGTTTTCTGTGAGGCTGTGGTATCGAGCGGAGTCGAGCCGGCCCATACATGCCGAAACATGACTCTCCCACGTAAAAAATTGTGTGTGACGAATGTGACGATACACGGTGAAACGATCTTGGGAATGTGTAGGTGGATAACACAGTGCTACCTTATGGACTTGACGATGAAAGGCGGATATCGCTGTGTATACGTGTATCAGCTTGTGACTACGTCCCTTGTAATCCGGTAAAAAATCGGAGCGTCAACGTCGGTAGTTCAAAGGTTTGTACATATAAAAACCTTCCTCCTCCGAGGAAGGTTGTACGTATAAAAACCATCGTTTTAATTCCCGTAAATATACCTACTGGTATGCTGTTACATTTAATTTAAGTAGTACTGTTTTAACGAATTCTATGTAATATGCATCTTTAGAAGTCTTTTGTGAGAAGGCTTTTCTTAAATCTGTTGTGGATGATTGAACTTTGGTGATCAGCCGACTATGAAATTTCTCTTTGAGACTGATAAATGATCTAGTTGATAGGCTTAATATATAATAACTTTGAAATGGTTAGCGATTCAAATTTAAAATTGATTTGCTAAAGTGTAAAGGATGCATTACGAGCTTACCGTGCCAGTGAGAGAATCGACAAACAAACTCATATATTGCGTCGCTAACAGTATGATTTATTATGTAACAGTATGGTTTTTGTTTTAATAATATGGCGAATTTAATATTTCGTCATCATAATATATAACAGTTTACCGTATTTGCTTATTGATTATTTTGGCAAAATATAGTTTAATTATTGTAGTTATGTATAAAATAAGATTACATCTTTCATATAATTCACTTAGCTGTTATTTCCGCAAACAACCATTGAAAAACGCGGCATTTCGTAGTATTCGAGTAATGACGCGGTCGCTGGTTGACACTCGATTAAAGACAGATATGAATAACAAGCACAATTTACGCCAGATAGGGCGCACACGCCACGCCTACTCAACAAATCTCCCTTGATCTATGGTTTCATCGCAGGCGATGGTGCTTAGAAAGGAACAGAGACTACTTCAAAAAGCAATAAAAATATTAACAGACTTCTATATAATTCCGTTTTTTGTTTTCTAAAAACTTTCAGTGCTTTAGCTTTCATCGCTTGCCTGAATTTTATGGTGTAGAAGCTGAACAAAGTTAATAGAGGTGCTTCTTCAGTAGAGCGGCTCAATTTCCAGCAGAACTCTGTATTGAACTACCTCTTAATTCCTAAAGATATAAAACAAATATGTCTTTTTACTTTATATCCGATAACAACACTGCTGTTCTTATAGTTAGCGAAAGCAAGGCAATTAAATATAGGTGAGATAAAAAAGAAACGTATCGTTAAAAATCTTATTAAAGATATTTTCTATTCTTATAACATCACATACGGTTACGGATTTTTTTTAAACAAGACAGAAAAGTTATAACATTATTTTTTATATTATATTTTTATAACATTAGTATAAGTATGTGTTCCAACATTATGATACAATTATAACAAAAACATTTACATTGCCTGAAACAATTAAGTGTAGTAATAAAACAGCCGTTTTACATAAAACAGATCCTAATTTGAATGGGAAAATCGAAACACACTTAACGATAATACTTTATAGGTTTCAAAGCTCCGGGTCATCGGTGCTATAAGGAAATCATAAATTCATAATAGCCGACTGTTTCATTGTTTGACCAATTAATTTTGCTTTTGTGTACGGTAAAACCATTCACTGACTCAAACTTCACATTCGAGTTTGTAATTTATTCGCAGTGGTTTTACTTGTTGTAAAAGCGTAAGCAATAGGGAATATGCATGTATTTTTTTTAATCTTTTATTGACTTGTTCCATCATTATACCCTAATAAAAAATATAAATAACCTTGGCAATGTTCAAATTAATTTTTAAAATAACATTGAAAACATCGATAAATTTTGATCTGTTTGAACGCCATCATATTTCGCGATATTTCGCGGGCCTTGGATGACGTCACGTTCCACGCTTAGTGTTTGTTTCATAAACTTACTTGAAGTGTACAGTAATTTTATACCGATTTCCAGTTGTAATTACTATTTATTGTAATTAATAGACGATGGATAGAGTTAAAAAACCATTTCATGGGTATTGCCTTGTCCCTAAGTGTAAAAACACTATAAGAAGTACACCCAATACAGTATTTTTTCCTGTACAAAATAATAATGTAAAATACGAAAACAATGGTGTACATTAATGAGAAAAGATGAAGTATCTTCAATATCGTGTTTATATTGTTGTGAAGATCACTTTAATGTAAGCATATTACAATGTAATTGCTAGTATAGTGTGAATTAGTCAGCAATATTTTATGTTTGTTTTAAATATCAAGCAGAAGGCAACTTGCTTGTCTACTTAAACTAGGTAACAAAAGTCCAATAAAATTTCATGAATATAACTAACTATACATATCTTACCTATCCTTTAGATTATAATATAACAAGTATTATAATAATTACCGTGCGGCTTTCACTCCCTTAACCTCAGCGGACGTAGGTACAATCTGGATTTGATGCAAAATATATAGTCATCATGAATGCACCTATTTTCGGTAGATTGTCCGATTGTACTTTGACAAAACTATATTCAGTCATTGTCCTAGATGATTTCTAATATAACTAGAATGCTTAAATTGCACTAGCTAAGAGCAAAAACCACAGGAACACCTATCTTTCTCCGTAACACTACGAATATAGGCGCCGATAAATGACAGAACGTGGAATGTCACGTCATGTTTTGTTTCGACCAATGGTGAAGCGTTTTGCAAAGTTGAATTTCGCGCCCTTATTTTTCATATTTTAATTAATATTTTTTGCAATTAAACACGAACTAAACAAGAAAATAATTGTTTAGGCATAATATCTGGACAATAAAGATTCAAGGGAAAATTAATCAAGTAAATTTAAACAACATGCATATTCCCTATTAAATAATATTGCTTTGTTGAAACAATGTTAAAAATTAAATGTCGGTTTAATACTTTATTCTACTTATTCTTTGATACTGTAACTCCGAAGCGATAAACTTTTTCTTTGAAATTCATATTTTTAGAGAGAATAAAGACTGAAACTCTTCATTCTCTCTAATCTAAAGCATGTCTGCTTTAAACTTTTTCATTATCTCTAGAAACATGAATTTGAATACTGAGGAGCCTTGTCAAAAATAAAAAAAAAAATTTTTTTTAGCGATACTTTACTAATAGGAAATATATCCATATTGATATTGTTTAAAATATGAATACCTTTGTGAGATGTTAAATAGTTTTACGTACTAAAAACAAATGTCCCTACAATTTTTTTGGTTATTTGAGGAACTATTTGTCGTTTTATAAACTTCTTATACCTAATTGTTTTTAAATGTTCGCGACTTTGATACATTTTAGATGCGTAGCTCGGGAATTAATCGCGATAATATTTAAAAGGTACAATACCTTTTAATGTTATCGCAATTCGATCGAAACGTACCCAACCAAGACGTATTGTAGCTTTTAAATATTATCCCGATTAACTCCCGAGTTACACTTCTTACACCTACTTATGTTTCTTAGAATGCTAAATTTTACAAGTGAGAAAGCATATATTTTTGTTTGTTTCCGTTTTCTGGGAATGTTACCATACTATGATTGCAATGCGGCGGAATTCCATGACGTGTATTAGTGTGACGTGTATTTTATTGTTAATTATTAGATATTACCTACTTGTGAATAGCACTTTTCAATGAGTTTAATTGAGGTGGCCTTTTCAGTCGGGTCGAGGTTTGACACGTAAACTTCCCCAAAAAAGTGGTTTTATGACTAAATTTACCACCTAACACGAAAAAAGAGGAGATCCATTGTTTATCTTACCATTGATTACTTCGTCACGGGGTACCACGCCTCGCGGGACAAAAAAAAAACGTAAATTGATTTAGAAAGCACAGAGTACATAAATACTAAAACCCATTATCTTAAAAATATGTGTATTAGAATTTAAAAAAAAAATAAGTCCAATCAGTCAAGTCCAGTACCGTACCGTAAGTACTGTAATTACGGGTACATTGTGTTACATATGTTTTTATTTTAATTTGATTTTTGAAATTGTAAGAAGAGAGTTTTTGTAGTTAAGCTACTCACTGAAATATCTACTACACTGGTATCCAGAAACCTTATAAAATCGTTTGATCTCAGAAACGGTGGTTCATGAAGGCATGTGTTCAATGTAGACAAATATTCATAAACTTACAATACCTACATTTATGCTAGAAACAAAAAATACCACTTCACCAAGTTACGAGTACGCGCAAGGTCACCTGCTTTAAGTATTTACAAAATGATCATAATGTTACCGAGTATAGTTATATTATAACAAGTATTTACTCACATTTTTTTTTAATCTTAGTAAGTGTAACCAATACTCTAGTGTATTTGTATCTTTACGAATATTGAGACCTTTAACTTAAGTTTATAATACTCACTAAGCAAAATTATTATTTACTATCATCAAGACTCTTATTATTGGATTACTGTTTACGGTTGGATGTAGTTATATTTCGGTTCTAAGATAGTTTATTATGTAACTAATTTAAACGTACTTGCCAGTATCATAAGTCAGAACCCTGTCTTAAATATGCTTAAGTGAGATATTCAGGGATATTTAATGTAAAGAGTATATTGCAACAGAGTTTATTTATTATTGAAATTATTTCGCACACATTTGACCCACATAATTTCTTTGAAACAGCGCAGCGTTAACATAATAATAACGATAGCAACTATCTCAAGAAGATGTACATAATTGGATTCGCTAATTGCCATGCATTGTTAAAAAGCATGTAGATACTTAAACAGTATCCACACCATACAATTGTTTTTTTTTTTGACATACTTAAATCTTATTACTTTAAACGTGCAATTCTTGCATGTATGTATTTATTTATGTGTGTATTTATATTTTGGGTATCTCGGAAACAGCTTTAACGATTTTCATGAAATGTTGTATATAGACACAGTTTTGCATTTTACGTTCCACTGCATAGTTGTATTTCCTGTAAAAGGCAAATTTACAAAAATAGAATTACGATTTTCCAAAAAGCTCGATCTCCCAGGTACTAACTTTATGTACGTAGCTTATAATAATAATACATATTCTTTATTCAAGTAACAATGACTCATATGTGTTAGTCAAACTTAAAACCTATGTAAGTAAAAATTCTTAATTTAATAAAATGATTAATTTATGACAGTGTAGTTCGGGCATCTCTCGAGAACATTTTTTTTTTCTGGATGAACTGAAAAGAACATTGGGACCCTATGTCTTTTTCAGTACCATTGAGAAAGCGAGAAAGAGGAAGCTTAACAAACAAACTCACATTGGCATTAATAATATTACTTAGGATAGTTAGGATTTCTAAGATTTATTGGATAAAAGTACTTGAGAGAGCTGAAAGTAGACTTGATAAAATTAGAATTTCAGGGTATCCGTATAAGTACATTGCCTGCAAACAGCTTAAAATGGACTTTGTTAAATGAAAGTTAAGTCCCAAAAGTATGTAAATAAGCACGCTGAGTAAGTTAATGCACTGCTTTCATTCTCATCGGGGAGGTCTTGTAAATAGAGATTCTCTTAACTAATTTTTATGGACACTCTTGTTTGAGCTGACTAACACAAAAAAAGTCCTAGGGATCATGATCGGAATGTTATCAATTTATCAGTTTTTAAGATTTTGTAAAAAACGACAACATTTCGTAGTATTTGGTAAGCGATGCCAACGTATTTTTCAGTAGTAAGCGAGGCGAACCAATATCACTTTGAATTGAAGACACCTGTAAGTCACCCGTCTTGAATTCGAAACGGAATCTGTAGTGCTCATTGTTATAAAGAGTTCATCTTTGTAAATCGCTTGTATTTTTATACCTACTTCAATTGTGTAGAATATCTTCATGATAATGTGGCCACTCGTGTGACGAACTCCATTTTTACTTTGATGACCTTATTTGCTTTGATCCCTTTGTGTCAACATTTTAAACAGCGGTCGCCCGCACAGAGTACGGCTCTAAAAATTTGCACTACATAAGAGGTTTCTTTTGTACACTGTGCATATTTACATGAAAATAGGAATTTAAATATAGTCAGCTCTATAATATTCTTTTTAACTCGACTGTATCTATTCATTATTCAGTAGGAGCTTAACAGATAGGGCATCAATCTTGGGCCTCGCCTGTGCATTCGAACCACTACAAATATCAACCCACTTCTAAACACAGATATGTATGTACATACTAACTCGTACATAATTTTTTTTTGCTTCCTTGCACAAAGACAATTTAGTATCGCTATATTTGCTTTGTAAATTTTACGCTATAATGTAAATACCTCAAAATTTTCCGATATTAGTTAATAATATGCTCGTGGGTGTTGCAACCAACGATCATATTATTTGCTAAATTAGAAAAATATATGGTTAAAAATGTTTACTTGAACGGCTGTGTGAAACATTTTTTATAATAAGAATGTTTTCCGCTTATTGTTACAAGATCTGATTGGTCCATCCCAAAAAATTGTTTATTTAATTATTACTTTCAGGATTCAACTTAAGTCATCCTTACAAATTATACGTGTTTCCTTGAAAATAAACGATATTTTTTTCATTTATTTAACTACGATTATTAGATACATGTGTATACATTAATTGTAAATTCAAACAATTTTGTGCTGATTCAAGAGCCAGAAGATGTCCACTGGTAAACATAGGACCCAGAGACTTTCACAACAGTCGGTGATTTCAGTAAACTAGAGATCTCGTGGTGGACGAAGATGAACCATAATTCATAAAATTTTTAATGTTTTATTTCATTGACCTATTTGTAAAATAAGTCAAGCTACTCCTTTCCAGTATAAGTTGAACTGTCACGGCATAGACGTATCATGACAGCTCAAAATATATACTGGACTACAAAAAACTATACAGCTTGTTGTAACCATTTTCATATAATTTTTAAATTTATAACACATGCTGTTTAAAGATTTTAGCTTCTTCCACTTTTTCCAAATATAAACTTTATGTATTCCAAATTTCAAATTCCTGTGAAAGAGGGGTATAAAGAATTCTCTTCATGTATTAATGTATGGATACCTAGTTACTTATAGTTCCTAACCTACCTCAAAAGAAACTAATCATGTCGGTTCAGAGACTCCAAGTAAAGTCGTGAAGGCCAGAATTGCCTTTGATTTATCACTTCAACTTTTTCATGTGTTCTTTTCGAAATCGTGGCCTATTAAATACGAAAAGTTTTTCTATAACACCCAACCCATCCCACGCACGTGTTTCTATAATCGCATCATTTCAAGGGAAATTAATCAAATATCTATACTTATATTAAATCTGTAGCGGGATGAATTCTGAACATTGAATATATTTAAAAAAAATCGACTGAAGGGTATTAAGATATCGATACTGATGCCGAATATGCGATTCAAAAAATTTTTGTCTGTCTGTCTTTCTGTCTGTCTTTCTGTCTGTCTGTCTTTCTGTCTGTCTGTTTGTATGTTCACGATAAACTCAGAAGTTACTGAAGGGATATCCTTAAAACTTAGTATGATAATAGTTTGAGTGCCTGCGCGGGTTATAGGGTACTTTTTATCCCGGGTTAAACTTTGGTTCCCACAGGAAAATCAATAAAAGCTGTATAATATTGTAACGTTAGTAGAATGTATAAACTTATTTCGAAATACATTACAGCGAGCGTTTAGCTTATCTGGAGTAGAGTACGATTTCTACTAGACCGGGTGCCGGATCGAATCCCTCTTTGACACTCTATTCTTTTTTTGCACTTTTTTTAATATATAAACTAATTTACTTTTTTAAATTATGTATCGTTTTTAACCGACGAAAAAAAAGGAGGTTCTCAATTCGACCGTTTATATACATATTTCTTTTTTTTTATGTATGTTCAGCCTTCTCCGTTATTTATGAACCGATTTTGATTATTCTTTTTTGTTAGATAGTTAGGTTCATTTATTTTTTGAGTTTTAATTATTTTTGTCGGTTTAATTTTTTTTTTGAATTTTTATAAAATCACTCAATTTAATTACCTAATAAATATTAAGAGTACAAAGAATCGATTTTTACTTGTGATGTAAAGAAATATTATTAGTTACATTAGATTTTACCTGCAAATAGTCATGTCTGTTTGAGGGATTTCGAGTGAATGTATATTTTCAATCGTAGGATATCATCGTGTTTTTTTGTGGTGATTGCTGAAGCAGCAGGAGTTTTTTTTTCTTTGTTTGGTGATCCCAGAGTAATCGATAGCTGGTTCTTGACTATGCCAACGAGCTATTTAGCCTCTCGCAGCCATTAAATTCAAAAATATGTTTCAGGGCATTAATAATAGTAACAACTTCACACACCTCATACACGGCCGTCTGATCCTAAACTAGGCAGAGCCTGTACTATGGTAACCAGACTGCTGATAAATATACTTATATATTTCTAAATACATGCATATAATAAATAAATTACACCCAGACAGAGAATAATTTGTCCTAGGTGGAAATCGAACCCACGACCTCTGGCTCAGCAGTCAGGGTCACTAACCATTAAACCATCAGGCCAGTTTAGTAAATATACATATATTTATAAATAGAGTTATAGGAAAAGAATGATAATATAATTATGTTGACGGGAATTCACGCGATCACGTATTTAAAAAGTATTACAATACCTACAGGCCTGTGATCACGGCCACGACCACGGCAAAGCAAAGGTTTGATTCCCGTCAACATGATTATATTAGAATAGAATAGAATTTTTATTTAAAGCATCTATGACTTAAAAAAAAGTTGTTAGTTAACTTAACACTTTGTTAGTATTACAGTATTTTACTATATTAAATGCATGGCAGACACTATCGCCAAAAAAATTACATCTAAGCTGAAATATTGACATGTAACCGGTGAAGTTTTTTTTACACTTTCAGACCATTTATTTTCCGTTCGGTTACAGTAGTGTGAAATCTTATGTTACACTGTGACTAAACAAAGCTCAGAAGCAAACACTGACTACAGCAAGAGTCTCCCAATTGGTCGGATGAATCGAGATGTTAGGTCGTCACAGTTGTTTTATGACGATTTTCTGCGAGGAGAACATCTCGCGCAAGGAGGAGGTGACGGTGTGGATTCGGTAGAAAAACTTCTAGGTGTAACCTTTTCACTCGCCACTCGCGCTCTCATGCATACGCTAAGAGTGGCCGTGGGTGTATGAGACGAGTTTTATGTTCTTCACAGGAAGCAGAGTCTCCCGTGAAGAGGGTGTCTGGACATCGCCCAGTTGCCGTCCGCTAGCCAGCGCTGGGTGGATCATTGGAGGCAAAATGTCGCCGTACCGACGGTCAACTCATAAACGGTGCTGTGAGGCACACCGTGTGGTTTTAGTTGGTTTAAGCCTGATATACGGCCTCACCAATAGCCCGGTGAGGTGAGCTTCCACATGAAAAACAAATGAGTTATGTTAACACGGCATTATGTCGTTATTTCACGTGTAAGCAACTAAAACAACCTTTTTTTGTACGGCCCAGGTTGTTTCACCGCCAATACAGTAGAAAAAATCCTGCCTGGAGAAAAAGGTACTATGCAATAAGCGACAAATTGCTGAACAAAACGCGAACGAAATCGCGGGCACAGCTAGTGAATTAATATAATGACGCACTATTTGGCACGGCGAATGCTGGACTGTTACGGGGTCGCAATCAGTGCAAATATTCGTAAACTATATATTTTTCCCCTCAGTTTGATTATCCATGTTCTAGAACCCATAGTGATTGTTCATCCGAGTGGTAATAAGCAGTAAGTTAGCGATGTCTACCAAAAAAAGCAATAGCAGCGGTACTATAAGTAGAAACGCATCCTTTGCTAACTGTGACGTTTAAAAGCACCAGGCAGTATATGGTACAGCATGGCGGCAGTGCGGCCTTCTTTATCGTGAATATGCTTTCTTTAGGCCGGTGACTAAAGTTCGAGCACGATAAGTTTAAGGATCTTTGTTAAATCTTTTAAAGTTTAGTAATTTGTTGCTACAATTCAGCCTGCTAACATTTTGGCAATTTTAGGCTCAATTTACGTTTTCTAAAGAAAAAAGTATACGTAGCGTTAAAATAATATTTGGGGGCTAGCCTACCTACGTCAATACACTATCTAACTTGGACACGATAATCAATAATCAAAAGATATAAATAGTTAAAAAGCAATCCAAAGGCATGACAATTGATTACTTGGACGTCTAACTATAGTCACCATTTATTAGTCTATTAAATGGTGTTTGCGAACGGAAAACGACGAATTAATTTGCCTTGAAATAGAGATAATTTAGTTTTTTTGTCATATGTATTTGTTAGCAATACATAGTTTATTATGATACTAGATTATTGGCACTTCTTGTTTGGCACTTCAATATTGAGCTTCATTGCTCTGTGTAAAAATGCTACCGCAAGTAAGGCGTTCTTTGAAACCAATAATTAATGTTTTAAACTTAGTGTTTTGGATTCCTATCACATCTATCTATATTGGATTCATCTTGCTTATTTCTGTTTAGAAGTTACATCCGTTTTATTTGTTTTGTTCTTGTAAAACCAGCGCTCTTTTAATAGTCTAAACTGAGAGTTTGAACAGCGCACTTGCAAGAAAAAAGACTATAAACACACTTTTACAGCAAATCGTAAATTTGGTACCTATTGCATTGTCACTGTCAATAGCGCTCTTACGCATAATACGCAGCGCCAACGCTTTGTGGCAGACTGAAGTGAGGGAGGGGCGCGTTTGACCTAATGATGCAGTATTTTGTTTTTACGTTTAGTTTTCACGTAAGCGTACTTTAGGCGTCTATCCCGCTGAGGCGTATATCCCGGATATATTAACCCTAGTAATAATCTCAAAAACTATGAAAGCGATAAAAATATTAGATTTATATAGTTAAGTTAGTTTTGTTTAAGTAATTAATAAAAGAGGAAATCATAATAACATAAAATTTTTTTTTGCCTTGCACCTTTTTCATACCTACATACAGATAAATATAAAATTGTATAACACTTTTTGTTTTGACGAAATTGATAGTCTGCTGCTCTAAGGCTCTATTTTAGTCACCTTTGAAAAAGGTAGATACAGTGTATCGTATCGTGATCCAGAACTAATATTTCCCGTTTCTAATTCTCAATACTATCTTACTAAAGTACAGACTTTAGTAAGATAGTACTTTAGCAGACGTGAGGCAGACGTATTGAATTTAATAGTTAATACATCGGTAAGATTACATATTATTAATGAGGTATTTATTATATTTGAACAGCTTTGGATAGTTCATTCAGTCACGGTTGATACTGAGCAGTTGAAGTTTAATGATCATATACCAAAAAGAAAAACAAAAATATTATCGATGACTTAATACTAAACTTTGCGTTTGTTTAATAAGTTGTACATATTTTGCCTAACAAAACAACGCCGTATAAGATACCAGTAAGGTAAAAGCTTATATAACATAATCAAATACCCGCCTATATTAGATACATCAAAACAACAAAAAATGTTGTTGCTGCCAATCTATATCCATTTATAATAATAAAATTTTGGTATTTCACTGGCATGCTGTGTAAGTAACTTTGCAACATCGTTCATGTCTATATTGGTCATAATTAATCTAGATGAAATAAAGTAAAACATGGTATAAATAAAGTTGCCATTTCCGTTTGTAAAAGGAGTTAATGTTGGACATGCAACGGTGTGGCCTAACTACCATATTTTTTGTACTCATGACGCTGCTAAACTCGAATCAAATTATGACCAAAGAAGTGTATAGTTTGTACCTCACACACACAAAAACAGTTTATTAACGAATGTCTGCCTTAGTTTTGTATATATTCATTTATGAAAATTATAATGCAGTTACGGTCTTCTGCAGCTACTTAAATCCATAGACTTAACATTATAATTCTATACATATTCGAGCACTATACTCGTCCCTTGTCTTAGATACATAATGGAATTATGTAAAAATAATTCGAATAGATACCGTCTATTCGAAATATTTGATATACCTTGAGTCAATTGTGATCACAGTTTCTTGTGATATATGGACCGGATCGGCTTCGTAACACGTTGATAGGTGTCACGTTCGTACAACCGAAGAATGCACTTTAAAAGTTTTGGGTCAGTAGTGGAACCACTCTCGAGAAGTTACACAATGAAAACACGAATAAAACTGGTATGTGATAAGAAGTGCAGCGCGCTCGTCGTGCGAGTTGCGCGCTGACACAAGCGTCGTGCGCGGCTCGCGGTTATCAACTAAACCCATTAAAAATGCCGGTTGGTACAAAACCAGAGACTTCTTAAAGTGTGACTTCAAACCCATGCATTGCTGATTCAGACAAGATGTATCCAACTTTGTCGTTCTTTCTCTGTTCTATTTTATTACAATCAATTCGCAGGCGTGTTTAACATTCTCTCAAGGTCATGTTGATCTCGATCGATGTTCGAGTGAGGCGATACTACAAGGTTCACTGTGACGAATTGTGTTTACGTTTGTTACTTTACCTGCCGATGACTTTTACAATAATTTTTTTTTGTTAGCATTTTTTGGCTTTGCCTCCTGACTGGCCTTCAAGCCTCTCAATGTGAACTGTGAATTTCTAAACAAATATTGAAATACAAGTTTTAACCCCTTCAGTGCTTACGACTGTATCTTTCGAAGAACACCCTCCTCAAGCGACAAAAGTGACTAGACCTGAGGAGTTCCTGAAGAGTATATACCTACATACATCACCTTAAGTTGACAGTTGCCTGAATGCCTATTTCGTTAAGTCCCCCCATGTTCATCAATATACGCAAGAAGAAATAAAACCTACTTAAAAATACACATATGGAATATAATTTAAACATTAATGCTTCACCAGACGCTAACTTCTTTCTTTTACTACTTTGTCAAGGGCACGACGAAGCGAAAACAGAGGCCGGTGATGAACCAACTGAAAGAAAGTACACTATCTCTGATCGCAGATCAAAACCCGGTAGGCTGTCAACTAACCTTAACAAGAAGTTTGTTCGCATCTAAAAGGTTCAAGACATTTTACCCGGCATTAAGGCTGAACCGGTGAAACACGTTTCTATGTAGAAAATGCGAAGAAAGCTAAAATGTTTAATAAAAATGTGTTATAAATTTAAAAATGATGTGAAAACGGCTACAAAAAGCTACAAGAGTCCAGTATAAATATTGACCTGTCACGGTACGTAAAGTCTATGCAATGACAATTCAAGTTATACTGGCCAATGAAATGAAACCAATAATTCAAAACGTAATGAACTACGGTCAAATCCAACCACCGGGCGATCTCTAGTACGAGTAAGTGTAAAAGTTTATGAGGATTTTTATGTTGATTGTTTGTTTGTGTATTTTCTCTAACAGACAGCTAGATTGTCATCCAGGCAGACAAGAAATAGTATATTAAACATAGCTATGACTAGAAAGTCATTGGACCATCAGACGCAATTAACGGTTACTTAAGCAATGAATCTGGGTCATTATAAAAAAAATCGGGCCCGTAGCAGGCCCGCAGAGGTAGATTTCGTGTTTTTTATTTTTTTTGAAAATCTGCCCCCCCCCCCCCCCTTTGGGGGAATATTCCCCATTCACGAACTTAACCTTCATTTTTGCCCTGTTGATTTGTCGTTCAAGTTTGAAAGCAATCGGTGCATAATTGCGACCTATCGTGTCGGTAAAATTGAGGTACATACATTTATACATATACGAGTATACAAACTTTTTAACTGGCGGTTGTTTTGGGGTCTAGGGATCATAACTAGACCTCCTGTGAAGAAATTTTTGGAATACTCGACAACTGGTACAGATCCAATAGGTAGACTTTTCTTCGAAATCTACCGAAAATAAAAAATACAAATTCTATTTGTTGGATAGATTGTTTCCACGTGTGTTAATTTTATGGGGAACCACTCGATTCAACAGATTAGGATTACTTACATTACACAAACGTTACAAAGTAGATACATTGTATTATTTTTCCTTTATACTGTCTCTAGCTATTTCTGACGTCATAATTAAGCTGAAAGTACTTATAAACTAAATTGTTGTGTTTGTCATATACCTAATTGACATATTTGAACAGTTTAATTCGTCACGCATGGTGTAGATTAACTGGTCCTGAATGTCATTACTTGCGTGAGTCGTTTCATGTTCCTTACGTGTTCGTGGGATTGTCTCATAGCTTAATGAGTCTGCGTGTATTTTGTGGCTGTTATTGTACTTTTACGAAATCCCTATGACTCTGTGTTCTGTAATACAAAGTTTTTTTTCATTTTAGTCCGAGTCAGACTCACGAGGAGATGGTTTCTTGCTACAAATATAGTTGGTCAATTTTTGTAAACAGTTCGGTTATTAAACATAAAAATTTTGTATTTTGACATAGTAAAAATATAAAACCTGAACGTTCCATAAACACGTTAAGTTTTGTTTGTAAATTCTTTAACTTACATTACCTACTTATATATATATATTAATAGGTGAAGAACATTGTTTAAACCCTTTTTTAATTTAAGTTAATAGAAGAAGTGTAGAAAGCTAAAATTTTTAATCAATATGTTAATTAATTATAAGGTTGACTCTAAGAGATCACTCTTAGCGATAAGGCCGCCTATTGTACATATAGACTTTGTGTATTTATTTTAGCCAATTATGTCGTTGGTGTGCATTATAGGTTATTCTATTCTAAAATTATGCGAAAACGGCTACAAAAAGCTTCAGGGCATCAGGGGTCCAGTATATACGTTGACCTGTCATGGTACGGAACGTCTATACCTACTGTTCAATCCACTGACAGTTCAAGTTATGTTGGACAATGATGTAAAACAAAACATTTAAAACTTAATAAATAAAAGCATCTTTCGAGGCCGTCAAGCTGAGGGTGACCATTTTAGTGTCATCCGTATCAATAATGGTGGTCCTCAGTCTTTGGACCTCACTCCAGCTTTCCATCAGGCGGTTTGAGGTCATTCTGACGTGTAATAATAAAAAAAAAAAAATTAGGGTCAAATTTGGACCACCAGGCGATCTCTTTCTAATTAGGTGAATACGAATAGTGTGCATAAATATGTAAAGCTTTAACCATTTCTGTCGAGTACATTTAGCGAAATATTTCCTGACAAACGACAGACAGACTAGGGTAAGACTAAGGCTTCCAATATCCGTAGAATGTAAGAATAACAACGAATCTTAGAAAATAATAAAATCGTTGTAAAAATAACAAAACAGGAAAAGTTATACAGATATATCTACTACGTTCATGTTCCGTTTTCCCTATGAAGATACATAATAATATGTCTTTGTGAAGGATATTTGAGAAGGATATTACAAGAACAATATTAATGCAAATAAGACTACTGTTCCAGCTGTGAATACCTTGGTAAAAGCTTTGTTAATGGTGTGTCGTGTAATGGAATGCACCACGGTGACGGTAAGGTGGTTTTATCTTAACGTTTGTGATAAGAGCTGTTGACCTATTTGTGGGAACATTTAACTCTTATTAGTTTGACTTCTTGGTTCTCTTTGTAAAATAATGAAACGGGCAAAAGAGACGCTTTCCTATGTGATAATAAGCACGTAGGTCGTGTTTTTGCTGTTATTCTATGTATTATTTCTATCGTACGTCCACAGATCCACAGAAATACCGAGTCCAAGAGAACGCATCTCATTTTTGTAACAAGGTGTTCCAAGTGTTTGAACTGATTAAAAAAACAACTTGGTTTTTTGTATGAACTGATTAAAAAAACAACTTGGTTTCCATGTCAAAAAAGTAAGATACCTACTTACGATGCTTGTTACTTTTTCACGCAAAAACTACTGAATGGATTTGAATGAAAGTTTACAATAATATAGCTTATATATCAGAATAACACATAGGCCAAAATATAACGATAAGTGTTAAGTAAGTCGGAAAAAAATCTGTCATCTGCGAGCTAGTATCTAGCGTGCGGTGGGAAAACTGTACGAATATAAAGTACGGTGGGATTGTTTCTCCTAAATAGTGCTACAAAAAAGTCCGCGACAGTATAATCTTTTATGTGTAAGCCATTATTACCAAAATAGTGGACCATAAATACAATAAAATTTGATTTTTTATTTCCAATTCACATTTAGCAGTAACAAATTTATTTTTATGAAAATAAATACTTTTATCGCTTCTAATATTCACAATAGATAAACTTTCATTGTCTTTTAAAGTACGTAATTTAGGGAAATATTTTAAAAATTACGACTATAATATCGGGGGGGGGGGAACATCGCTCACCGCCGCGTGGCGTGAAAGCCGTGAGCCACCCGAACGCGGGCAGACCCGTGAGGGCAGACGTTGTGACGGTTGTCGGTAATGGGAATTTTCAAGACACTAGCGATTTCTTAAAAGGCTCTGTATACATACAATTTTATAATATACTAGCAACCCGCCCCTGCTTCGCACGAGTACAAATTAAACACTTAAACCTTCCTCATGAATGTGTCGATGTTTGTTACTCTTTCGCGCAAAAACTACTGAACCGATTGCGATGGTACTTCGTATGTAGATAGCTGGAGATCTGGATTAACACATAGGCTACTTTTTATTATCCCGATATTCCCATGGCATCTGAGTGATGCCAGTGAAACCGCGGGGCACAGCTAGTTAGTATTATAAAGGCGAAACTTTGTGAGTATCGATGGATGGATGGATGTTTGTTAATCCTTCTAGCACAAACGGCTGATTATAGTCTGAAAAAATAGATAATTCTATAGATTTCACCAAAATTTCCATGCGAATGAAGGCGCGGGCAACAGCTAGTTAGTGCTGTATAAATTTATCAAAAGAGAAAGTAAATTCACGCTGTCGAATGACATTTAATTTGTACTTACCAGTTTTTCAGTGTCGGGCTATTTGATTACCAGTTGTCGGAATAGGTAGAATTATTTTATAATGGTATCGAGTTTATGGGTATGAGAGCGACCAGAGCGAGCTGCATCCTTGACATCAAAATTCCTGGACTGAAAACGCTTGAACCAACTTTGTGCTAATCTTACTGACACTGCATTAGGTCCATAAATGTCACAAATTTTTTTCGCGGCTTGTGTCGCATTTTTCCTTTTTTTTTTAATAAAACTTCAGAATGTATCAAATTTTTTCGTTAGATTCACTCATATTGGTGGACGTAAAAATAAATGAAAAATGGCGGGTAAGTGTTTTTTAGTTTTTATTTTTCATATATTTATTGATATTTAAACTAGCCAGTAACAAACAGTACGACCAAAGAGATTTTTCTTAAATTTTATACATACAAATTACGAAAAGATTTTTTGACTCCGACATATTATGTACCTACTGACGTTATCCTTGGATCATGTTTTAACTTGGATATTTTTCCGTCCCGGATAATAACGGTATTTTCGTAATTGACTTAATTATTAAACTTGAAACTATTAAAACATATTTATGTACATGTTTGATAATAAAAGCAATATGTAGGATGTAAGAAACACCGTGCCAAATACTGAAATCATGTATTCAAATTATCGAAAATCATTATAATTTTTTGCCAGAAAATTCATCTATTTTTATAATTTTACATTTTTTGGTCAAAAGATTCACAATTATTAAACAGACCATGTTACCGAAAAAAATAAATACTGCTTACCGCCCAAAAACTGCAATGTATTCAATCAAACAACATTTAAACATTTTATGCAATCAGCTGGCGTTAACGGCGCCGAACGTTTAAGTGCATTTACCGTACCGCACAAAAAGAATAACTACGTTTGTAATGCTTACATTTCGTAGCGTCAACTGAAACTAATGACTATAAATCCTTAATCTCGCATTTTTATGATGAACTGACTTTTGTATTGTGATAATTATGTACAGATAGACATTTTTGAAACTTTTTCGCGTAGCTGAAACTTACATGCGGTATAAAATTTTTTAACAAAGATGAAAGAAAAAAGGAACTATAAAGCGAAAAATAAACTTGTTAGCCTAACTAATAGACCACGAGACAGGTACAAATTTCGTCAGTCATTTCCTCTCGGGCGATAATTCGTAAAATTCTTCAGAAAGTTGTATCATAAAGTCTCGTGAACGTCAGGTGCGGTTCCGTTGTGGGGCTGAGGGCAACAGCCATCCGCGCACGTAGAAAAAAATATTATTTTTAGTAATTTCCTCCCGATTGAGAATTCTATCAAATTATAGCTAATCCAATATCTTGAAGAAAAAGACAAGTCAGCTGACTAAAAAGTGGTGGATTGTACGTCAGCTTTATAAAAATTGAAATAAATAAATTAATAAATACTGTGATATGTATGTACTGTGTAAGTAAATTAATTTATAAGTGGTAGTAATAAGATGTGCCGTTATATAACGAATTTTGTGTTAATCGAAACATTACAATAAAAGAATATCTTTCAGTTAGTGTTCGGAACATAATGTCAAATAAATTTAGATACGTCATATCCCGGATGAAAATTGGTAAGCTGCTGTAAATATGACCTTTTAACTTACAAAAAAAATTCAGCTGGCAATGTGCCGAGAGAAAACTCGTCAGCTGGTGCATTTAAATAGGCGATAGATACTCCCGTCTGGCTCCTGCATTACACCTTTCAGGGCATCAGCTGACAATCTTTCCACCGAGTTACAGCCAGCTAACATTTGTATTTATTCGCAATAGTATTTATACTGTCTATTTATACATTGTCAATTGAGAAGAAATCATTGAACGTATAAGTACATATTTTTTTCACGTTCATGTGACCAGCTGACGTGTAATCCACCACTCTATAGTCAGCTGACTTGTCTTTTTCTTCAAGATATTGGGTTAGCTATAATTTGATACAATTCTTAATCGGGAGGAAATCGCGGGCCATAAACCCTTACACTAATGTAAATATCTAAATAATTATGAGTCAGCGTCAAACATACAAAAAAGTTCTCCAACGTTTCCAAAGACAAAATTCTCGAACACTAACTGTGAAACACGGCAATAAAAGTCAAGTCTCAAGAAGATTCTAGAAGTCGGTATACAAGCCAAGGTCAAGTTACGTTTTCTACATCATATCAAAGAAAGAAGTACCCGCTATGAGTCTGGTAGTGGTCTGGGTCATGGTCTTATCGTAAATAGCAGACCTGCTTACTTCGGTAAGTAAGTGTGCTACCTGGGTTATGAGCATGCATTGTTCTCACAAACGCTTAATGAGTCATCCGAGTACAGATTTTACAGAGAAGGAGACGAGAGGCACTAATTTATTATTAAGTGTATTTGTTAGAAATTGTTTAGACCTTACTAAAAATCTTTAAATACTGCAATTTTTTTAGTGTACTTTGTAATATGCTGATCCTGCGTGAGATCCCGTATTTCCTAACACGTAGCTCTAAGTCACAATTTTTTTTAAATACTGAAATTCCGAAGGCATGTCCGTTTTAGCATATACGTTACAGTTCATTCACCCTAAATCAATCTTATGATGATTACACATTAGATGTTTAATATAGGACGATTTTGTCATTGTCAGTAAAGAAAAACGTGTTCATTTCATAATCAATACTGTTATAAATCTGAAGAGATTTTTTGGTTGATTTATTTGTTTATTTAACGGCTAATCTCTGGAACTATCAGTGAGACTTGAATAATTAGCTAAATTAAAATTCACTAAAATCGGCACTTATGGCTGTTTTATGATCAAAAATTGACATTTTGATTACCACGCATAGCCACGCATTTTTAATTTTGGATAAAAAGTAAAAACAATGCGCTGATTAAGAACTTCGATACCCGCAGTCTGGACAAGTGGAGCGTAATTTTTTTCAATAATAAAAATGCGTGGTAATCCAAAATTTAGGTATTTTAGTTTCTTGACTGGGCTAAATTATTTTTGTATTGGATAGCGTAATCATTGAGGAAGCTTATTGGTAGTGTTTGTATACTCTTTGGCTTATTGGCTATATAACATTACGCTACAGCCCTTAGGAGCGGAGCAGTGAAACAATAGAGAACGGCTAGTTAAGAAATAAAATAACTTAGTTTAATTGAAAAACACTTACCAAGTACAAATCACGTCACGGCAAAGTGGTAAAAATTAATGGTCTGTTTATAACATGTAGTTAGGTATCTCTCATTTCATTGCTGAATGAACCAGAATATTAGTCGTGTAGCTTGTTTGTGCTATATGAAAATAAATTGTGTTTTCCGATAGGTTGGGCCGAGCAATTCAGTGGACGAGGCTTATAGCGTCCAAAGCGGCAACAACAACAGATATATGCGGTATGAGTATGACGGTACGGTGGTACCTTCACAATGACGAAAAGGGAAAGTGAATCATATATAATTAAGTTTCTTAGTTGTAGGATAGTCCTTTCTGTTATGACTACTTATCCTGGAAGATAAAATTTAAATAATTTTGTAGTTTTGTTGATCTATGCTACGAAATAGGCTGTATGATATTTTTTTCTAAGGAAGAAGAATTCTACTAACACAGTTGTTTTTGTTGCCAAATTGAAATGAGAATAAATTAAGTATGATTCGGGGAACATTAAATCGCTGGATAATTACAGCGTGGTATAGGTATTGAATTATCCTATGATAGATAGCTCGTATGCTACTCATAGTTTTGTTTACTGTCTAAAACCTTGTCTGCCACACGGACTTGCGTAGGCATACGATTGACGAAAATTCATTTAGATGGAGATATACAATTTTTGTTTAAATTGTAGACTATTTGAATAAAGGGAAAATATAAATTCTTGGTATCTATTCCGTTCTATAATATTAAATGCGTGTATTCAATCGACGCGTTTGCGACTGAGCTCTGTTATTAATATCCAAGGTTTTGCTCGTTTCCTAGAATAATTCTCTACTGAAATATTCTTACATTTAATATTCTATTTCTTTAAACTACTGCCTATTTACTTTATCACATGAACCATATGCTACCGAACTGATTTATTACTTATTTATTACATAAGTAAATATATATCATTTGATAATATAAAATGGAATAGATGCATACAAATACAATTGTGTGGTAACTTTTAAACTTTCACTTTCCATGGTATAATTATGTATTCTCACGGGAACTAACGCGATCACGAAAAGGTATTACATACCTCTGAATTGCCTGACGTTTCGACCAGGTTGCATTGCTCTGGCCGTGGTCACACACAGGCTGACTGGCTAAGCGGTGCCCGCCCTCCCCCTCTGTGTTCGAGTTCGTGAGCTAGAAAGTTCTTCATCCACCCTCACATTTTCGATATTTTTGATATTTTGTTTCAACATGTACCGTCACATACTATACTAAAAGTGTCCCTATTCTGTAAGAAAAGTGGAAAGGTCTGGAAGTGTTCACCCTACTGCACTTAAAAGCGAGGTGGCATGTTATTTATCACTGGATTCCACGCTGTAGATAATTTGAAACCATCTACGCGCTTGAAAGTTTTGTGTTTTTCGCTTCGAGTGCTTGTTCTGCAATAGCTGAGTCGTGAGGGTGGATGAAGAACCTTCTACCTCACGATCTCGACAACCGAGGGCTTGCCCCGCTGAGCCAGTCAGCCTGTGACCACGGCCAGTGCAACCTGGTCGAAACGTCAGGCAATTCAGAGGTATGTAGGTAATACCTTTTTGTGATCGCGTTAATTCCCGTATGAATACATAATTATACAATTGTGTGTATTAGCTCACAACTGTGTGTGGCACGGTGAGGCGGTTTTGTCGGAGACTAACTAATTAAAACTATCGTGTGTTCCAACCCGGGTAGCATATGGTCGAACACCCGAGTAGAACCTACAAAGAAGATCTCTGGGTACCCAGGCAGACCACGACCGTCTCTCAATAAGCGGCTTCTGTTCCTCCTCTGCAGTTTTTTAGATTCATCTCTTCCTCCTTTGCCCTTTTTACATTATTTCAATTTAAATCAACCCAGTCATATCTAGTTGTTTCCTTTAAGAATAGTGTATGAAGTTAAATTAATATTATGAATCCGCTCGAAATTTAACGTGTTTTATTGGGGTAGTTTTATACATTAAATTATTTTAATTTACTACTTATTCACGTACAGTTAATACATTTCGATGTAATTCATAATTTAGTATTACTCATGTTGGTTTTGCTATGGAACATAATTGAGGAAATAGTGTATTTATTTCCTTAATTCCTTAAGGGGAGTACCTATGCAAATGGTGCAGGTAGTTAGTGATCCCATTATATTAAGTTTTAATTATGAAGAAGGCCCCGCGGGTAAATTGAAATACTTACTTAAATTTAATTTATTTTGCCATAACTTGCATCATAACAATATAATAACTTTTTTCTGTGATAGGTACAAGACTATAATGCTAGAAATTGAAATTGAATTATTATTTCTTAAAAATATCAATAAGTACAACATAGCTCTCTATGTATGTACGTATAGAATTTATAAATCGATGTCCACTTAATACGTGAAAACGTACCTATACATAAAAGGGTTTTTTCGCAGAGAAAATTTATCTATTTTCCATTTTTTCATCTGATGCCACTTGATGGCCCTGCAGAACCTAAACTTTAATAGTATTAGAACTGGATTATTATAAGGATTAATAAAAACGCATTACCAAGGCAACTTCATCACTTGGATTTATTCGTTCATCATTCATCATTACACAGGTACAAAGTAGGCATACCTACGAAAAGATAAGTAGCAGATAATATATTTTTTAAAACGACTCTGTCGTACGTCACACTTGCTATCGAATGCTACTATTAGAATAGGTATGTATATTCTCCATTATGAAACACGCCACTAACGGAGAAATATGGACACATGAAACGTCATAATATTTTCGTGACGTTATACGTGTAACAGCCAGCGCTTTAAGAATTATTTACATTAGAACGTGCCGGGCACGAGCCGTGGCACGTATGAGGCACGGATTGGAAATGCTACAAACATTTTATAACTAACTAACTTTTGAAAAAAAAAATCAATTCGATTATTGATATGTCGATGTGGTTCAGGTAACCAATCAGTCATCTCCATTATCCAAACTTTATTACACAACTCTCTTGTTTTATTGTTAATTATTTTTTTTTACTACCGCCGCCCATGGGCACCTGTAACTCAAGAGTCACAAGTGCGTTGCCGCCCTTTAAGGTGTGAATAGAAGAAGAGGGCAGAGGGGGGAAGAGCAGGAAGACGGGAGAGGGGGATTAGAGGGGAGGAGAGGGGGAGAGGGGAAGGACAGGAATAGGGGAGAGGGAAGGGTCAGGATCTCCTACAATTACAATTTACATATTCTTCGTTTAATATTTTTTAGTTTTATTATTCGTTTAATAATAATGAGCAACGAATATTCAAACTTTCTCCTTTCTTACTTATAAAAACATTGGTGCCAATTCTGTTGTTCACCACACTAAACTAAAATTTCACTAAAAATCTCTTATTTTAGTCAGGAGATATCGAACATGGTATTCTGTTGTTTCGTTGAACTAAATTTAGTTCTTATTAGGACAGCACTAACTTTGAATCTGAACTAAAAGTTAAGTACGAGAGTGTTGCGGCTACTTAAAAGTAAAGAATGAATGACAAAGAGTGAAAGAATAAAATCTTCTGAAACAAGATTTTTAGGTTTTTGAATGCATGTTAATGTTTGTTTACGAACATTATAGTTATGTACCAAACTTATTTTTTAAAATAAGTCTAAAGTTATAAATAAATAAATCAATCACGATGAAGGAGAATAATAGAAAAAAGAGTAATTTGTGAAACGCATCAACAATAACCTAGAAATGGCGAGAGGTAAGAAATTTTTCATTGTTTTATTTATCAAGTAATTTCGTTTGTAAAATTGTTTTATTATCCTACTCTTCTACGTCTTTACTGAATTTAACATTAAGACAATTTGGTTAAAATATTGTTTTGTACTCGCTTTAATGACATTTTTCACCATGTCAATTTCATTTTTTTCAGGAAATTTGGCAAATCAAAACGTAAAGGAATTTCAAGCATGGTTATCGAACTAGTTCTACAAACTAAGTTCATACTGTCTCGAAATCATCGTGAAGAGGCGTTTGAGGATACATCGTACGTTCACGAATAAGTAAATATAAAAGATCTATTAAAATCAGAATTTATACAAAATACATGATATGGTTCGAGTATGTGAAAGGTCTCATAAGTATTTATAAGATTGATATAACAAACAGATACACAGGCTACCTGATGATAAACAGTTATCATCACTATGTAAGCTTGCATAACTTCAATAGAAAAAGGAAAAATGGACAGAGGAATCTTGAATTTCTTTTTAATGTATCATACTGCTACTTAAAGCCAATATTATGAGAGTGGTAGTGCCCAGATTGACTCTAGTACCTCCTCATATCATAATATGCTTATACTAATACCTTGTGATTAATTTTTGTCTAGATTTGGAGTTTATGGAGGGGCAAAAGTGAAGACAAAGGGGCGTAACATCTGTGATTCAATAAGGCCAAAGAAGACGGACCAACTGGATCTGAGCTTACAGATATAGAGTGAAAGATACTAGATATCATAGGGACTGCCTCCATTCCAGGATTTCTTGTTGAGTTGATTATATCATGTTAAAAATGTTAGTTATTATTTGTTAATGTCAATTGTGGATTATATTAGTAATAAAAAACAAAGCTTTAATTAAAATAACATTTACTAGTAGTTTAATAAAAATGTGTTTGAATCAGTTTTTCCTGAATATGCCATGTCCGTATCAAGAAACCTGGGTCCGAAGACCTGGGAAGAAATCTGGGTGAGAATCATGATTCTCCTCATGCACATCATTTTCATCATTATCTGGAAACGTAGAAATACAATAATTATAATTTTGTTTAAAAAAATTATCTAAATTAGAGTTTTATTCCATTGAAGTAATCAAAAACCATGTTGAGGGTGCAACATGCTAAAATGATTATTACAGTTCGCTCTGGCTCGTAATGAAGGCAGCGATGGTGATGTAGACAATGAAATTTGTTTTAAGCCGTCCATTGCACATTTCCAAATTATTTTTGACTAGCATAACAAGCCTTTATCGAGATAATTTAGTAAATGAAAAGCTCTAGATGTAGAGCCTAAAAAGTTTCTGCTAGTTTTCCTGTACCATTTCAAACGGATTGGAATTATTGTCTCGTATGTTTTTCCTTACATACCTTTCTGCCAAAGCGAACAAAGCTGAAATCACATATTCGATATTCATCATTTAAAAAAATATATTATTAATTTACTTTTATCCAAAAATTCAAAGATCTTTATATCACTAAAGTTAGTCGGCATGTATTTATATGTCGTCTAATTTTAGTGTGGCGTTCCCAATTTTAGACAATTTTAGACATATAAAACTTACAACATCATAGCAAATGAGTAAATTTGGACCAAGTTGAGTAACTTAACCAATTTCAGTGCTGTCAAACTAAAATTAGTTTAATCCTACGTTTTCAGAATACGAAACGTCATTTGGCAGGACTAAACTAAATTAGTGATTTTTAGTCTAATTTGGTGAGTTTTGTAACAACAGAGTTAGCACCATTGTCTGTCTATTGTCACAAACCTAGTCAGTATTAACCATCGAGCCTCATTCTCAAATGAGACTTGATCGATATAAAACCAGTGTACGCTCTAAGTTTGCAAATATGTAGATATGATGTGGACTTGCATTCTGATGCTAGACCACATCTAGTAGTGATGTTTAATATGCTCAAAACAACGGTAAAATCAGTGTCAAAGTTTCACTTCTTCCAGGCTTTTATCTAATGAGGCAAATTGTTTTGTTGACGGAATTGGTTTTCGTCTATTAGTGGCGATTTTTTGCAGTTTATTTTTGCTATCCATTAAGCTTTGTTAAATACTACATAAAAAATATGAATTCATTCAAGTTTTTCAATAGAATATGCACTACTAGCGTTTTCGTAGTGAGAGTATACACACATTCACCTACATTCATTCTTCAATCAAAAGTTTCTCTCCGACATGTTTTGCTCTGTAACAGCTTTTAGGAACAGTCACAGTGTTCTTTGTCCGTAAAAGTTAAACGTTCAAGTTTAAATTTGATCTACTAGTAATTGGATGTCAGAAATACTGTAGTCTCAAGTAAATTCCCGTAGTCTGAGTTGTTAGTAAAAAACTAATTACACTCAAATAATGGCGAATGGCGAATCTGAGAGATACAGTTGTTGTTCCGAAGTTAATCCATTGCGTCACAACTGGCATTCCATTAAAAAAATTTTACACATTCGAACTAGTATTTTTTAAACTTGCTTTTACCCGCGACTTTGCTCATATTGATGTAGATTTGTTTTTTTCTTTATTTTTCATAATGAAAGGTACCCTATGTTCTTTCCTGTATCCATAACATTTGTGTATGCAAAACTTCATAGTGACGGGTTGAGTATTTAAGGGGTGAAACCTTAACAATCAACCTTACATTCGCATTTCAATATTAATTATGGTAATTGTTAGAAACAATCTCACCACTATGGCTATGAACTATCAAATACATTAAATTACAGTAACTGGTATGTTGTTTGTACCTCAATTCGCACTCAAGTTATTGTTATCAACTTATAATGTATGCTTGTCCTTTTAACACCCCACTATTGTTAATCGACCAATAGAGTAGCACTACCGGTATAACTAGTCATAATAATGTCTATTAACTCCTTTTGATTAAATAGTGAACTATTTTTAATAAAGTAAGTACGATTTTTTGATGTGGCGTTAAACATAATTCGGATTTAGAAGCTAGGTCTAGATTCATGAATTTCTGAGAGCCCTAGTAAAATTTGCATATTTTCGTAATCACAATAATCCCACGACATTACAAAGTAGTTATTAAACGAACAATAACAAAACTAAGCAGTGTAGGTATCAAACGTAATACCTTTTGTCAAGTGAAGCGGTTTAGTGATCAACAATCTAGCAGTAAGTACCATTATTTAAACGTACCTGGAGGAAGTACCAAGAAGTATCTCCTGATCTTCAATCATATATAGTTTAAGCTCGGCCTTGACCTATGTCAATAAATCCTTGCTGTTATACATGTACTGATAGCAAACGTGCTTATAATATATTATCTACAGGGCTATGGCATCAAATGGGCACACGATGCGTCACTCGCTCTCTACTTTGCATTCATACATTCAATTGACAACCTAATATGGTTCCGGTACAATCTCTTTGTAATAAAGTGTGAAAAATGGTGTTGGTTTTGACATATCCATTCAAAATATCACAATATAGAACATGGTTTGACTGCCATTATAACAACATGTCGAGTACCTGCGTTTAATTTAATAGACATTGCACCGCTGTGACTACTCTTAGCGTGATGTTACAGTCTACAGATCCACTCCCTTTCCTGCATTCTTTGACAAGTGACAAACGTTTCCTTACGTTTCTATGTCTAAAAACGCGGATGTCCTAACCTACTTAAATGTACTTTGATTTAACCTAAGTTAACAAACGCTAATTCTATTCGAACTTTGTGAAAACGGAGGATTGTCTATCGTTTCCTTCACAAAAGTTTGACGCGTATTATTTAGAAGAGGGGTTCATTGATTTCATGTGGCCTTTAGAAGGGGAGAAGATCGATCTGAAGCTCAGCAAATATCACGTAATAATAATTTTTTTTGGCACGAAAATGTAAAAGTCAATCTTGAGATCCCTCATGAGTCCCTAGGGAATAAGTATTCTTTTACGACCTTTAGTAGTTCTTATTTAAGTATTATATTTTTCGATTTTTATACTGTGATTCTAGACTATGTTATGTCCTACATGCTAGTATTCACTAGTTAAATAAAAATAATTAAGCAAATTATGTTTTTTTTTGTATAAATCCAACGCATCAAGCACAAATTACTTATTGGCACTAAAATACGCAGTTAAAAAATCTTACATGAGATAAATAGGGGAGGAGGTAGTCGACACAAATCTACGCATCCGACATCTCATCAAAGAGAAGGAGATCGAAAAATCGTGACCATCTTTGTTGAAGTTGAAAAAGTGAGTTTCGTGTACTTTCTATTTTAAGTTTATTGTAAAGTTATATGTCACTAAATATATGTATTTCCTGGCTAGCTTTGGCCCGTGGCTTCGCTCTCGTTATATTATTAGACAGAGACACATTAACAGATTTTGTCAATCTGTTAATGTATCCCTCGGGCAGAATATCTTCGGTTGAGTAGTTAAGGCGTAAAAGCGTAATAAACAAACAAACTCACTTTCGCATTTTTAATATTACTAGCTGGTGCCCGCCACTTCGTCTGCACAGAAGAATTATTTCTGGTTGTCTATGTTTTGTCAAAGCTTTCATTAATGTCCATATTATTTAAGTCATTATAAAAATATTGGTACTACGTGGTCTAAGAAAATACTAAGAAAGGGCACTGAAAATGATCGATTTCAAACATAATTAAAAAGACTATATACCTACGTGTGTCACATTTAATTAGTCTTTTTTATTAAGTTTGAATTTTGTTAGTATTTTTTTAAGTCAGCTTAACTTTTTTCTTAAGTGTTTATTTTTGCAATTTAAGTGTAAGCTGGTACTATTATGTATTCTGTGGTGTAAGGCACGTTCGTACTTAGAAGTAGTAGAGTAGATACGGTATTTAGAACATTACTTACTGTAGTACTGTAGTTTGTTAGATTATATTAACTTTAGTTTAATAAGCCCGGCACTTTATTGAGATGAAGTGATAAGATTTTTGGTTCATCTAGAAACTTGCTGCACTTGATTAAATAAGTTATAAAGAAAAGATGCAAACAGCCGAAAGTAGAACCTTCTCCTTTTTTACGTCGGTTAATAAAAGAAACGTCACTTTCAACTTTCAACGTCAACTTTGCTTAATTTCAAGAAAAAAAATCAACAAACAAACTACATCTGTCCTTAATTTGTGAGGGTTTCCCTTAGATATCATCATCAGATCCGGACTTGGTGACAATGGGACCACTTGGGGAGCATACCCTTTAAAAAAAAGATTTTTTTAAATCGGTCCATAGATGATGGAAATATTGGTGGTGGTGATAATATTTTTAACGACAACGAGCGCTGTTGTTTCCAATTACAAAAACTTATCTATTCTAATGAGCTTCTAAGGCTACCCACTATGTTTCCCTATTTCACTCTCACCATAAACGGTTCTATCATCAAGTTGATGGAGGGGTGTTTTTGTGCAAATCTATTTGTAAGCAAACGTAGTTGTTATACTGAACTCAGAGTTGAAGTTGCCGTCGCAATGCTAGTCGCGTTCTTATTCCACTTTAAGTTGCAAATTGGAAAAACTTTTCGTAGATACATAACAGAATTTAAATGTACTCGTATGTTGTAACAACAAATGCTTCAAATTCAAAATTATTTAATTCCCTTTCTCGTTCTTTATTCTGAAAAACCTCATATCCATGAGTGCAACTCTAATAGATATCAGATTTTTCGTGGAGTGACTGGTACGTGTATTTTTTACTTACACATGTACCCCCGAGGGATAAGTAGGTAGGTTCGCTATTAAAATCCCCATTTTAAGCACCATTATTTTGTAGGGGGCTAGATTATTACGATCTACCAGAAGGTAGATCGTAATAATCTCGTTCGTAATAGTCTAGTGACGAAGTTTGGAAACGTAGAAACGTTTCCAAACTTCGTCACGACCATAATTTTGTATGCACATAGAAAGGAAACCAAAAAAATCTCCTATTCCCATAAGAGGATGAACAAAAGGACACACGGTCGCTTAATTTTCTTTTGAAATGTATTAAACATGAGTATGGTGGCAGTATTAATGTCTCAGTTTATTTTTGACTTAGCAGTAATTTATACCGTAGCCGCTTTTTTTTTTATAAATGTACAACAGGATCAGATCTTTGACCCATTCAGTATTATAATGCTCCCATGCTCCTATAGTACTACTGTAATATATTAAAGAAAATAATAACATGTCCAAATTGCATTTAAATCACGTAATAACCTTGCTATTTGTCAACTAATATACATATATTTTTGTGCAAAACTTTAAACAATAACAATTTCTTTTATGCTTATGTTTATAAGGGAGTTTTATATTTATTCATATTCAATTTATTTATATTTTATTCAAAGTCAAATATCTTTGTTTCATAAAATTATTTAAGAATTGATTTAAAAAGGTTTTTTTTAAATGAACATAGATCAACAGGGTGACATCACCGCAACAGTAGGTAGGTGGTTTGTAGAAAGTAAAACAAATAATATATACAAATAAATAATACAGTATTGCAAATAAGGTGAGAATGATCTATATTGCTATCTGCCAATGTCGATCTATAACCGCCCGTTTCCAAGTAGTTGAGTCTTGTCTTTAAATCACCAGATTGTTTAACTAAAACTAGAAATAATGTAATACAATACTGTTTTATCGTGAGCTTTTATATTATTAAGAATTAAAGTAAGCTAGCAAGCTAAGTAACTAAAATTAAGCATTGAAAGTATGAATACTGAAAACTAAACAAGATAAAATAAAATAAAAACCGGACATGTGTGAGTCTGACTCGCGCACCGAGGGTTCCGTGATAAGCAAACAAACGTGAATGTAGATATTACGTTCATCTCGGGCATCAATTCTTAAATATTTTTGCCCGTAGTTTGTAAGATTGTTTTTAACAATATTTTTTAAAATTAATATAACTACAAATTAACGACTTTTGGATTTTTCCTATACTTATGATGTGAGACCTTGCTTCTTACCAAATTTCCTGATTCTACGTTAATGTGAAGTACCCTATACGTTTTGATTTAACTGCCTAACGTTCAAATTTTGTTACATTTAGAGCATAAATGGCCGTAATTTTTTATTGCGTTGACTTAGAAGCTTAAATTTTACAGCTTCAAGATACCGCACATATAAAGTATTTGATGTTAATAAAATTTTTGTTAGACTTGATGCCTCAGCGGGTTTCTGAGAATAAGGGTCACACAGACAGACGGACAACAAAGTGATCCTATAAGGTTTCTTTTTCTTTTTATAGTACTAGTTATTTTTCAGAACCCAACCATTATGATCTGCTTGATATGTAGTTGGAGTTTTTATGTGAGTATTGTTCCCAATAGGACATAGTTATATAGTTCATTCTTAAATATTGCTGGTAAACGGTGGGTTTAAAAAGTGGTATCCTGCTTGTATCGATATTTTTCAATTTATTACGGTCAAAGGTTTCATTGACATTTGAGACGAAATAAATTTGATGAATATTTGAAGTCGGTAGTATCGACATCAATTGTCTCTTCAACATTGAATATATCTAATACCTTTAAACGAGCAATTCTTGTTTATATGTATAGATATAATCTGAATCTCGGAAACGGCAACAACGATTTTCATGAAATTTAATATACAGGGGGTTTCGGGGGTGATAAATCTATCTAGCTAGGTTTCATTTTTAGAAAACGTAAAAAACACCGAGCAAAGCCGAGGTCATCCAGGTACTGACATATAAATTCCGGTTGTTAATTTCAAATAATTTGCTATCAACAAACTTAATGAAAGCTTTTAGATATTCTTCATATTTATTTTAATGTTTTAAAAGGATTCATTTTTCTTAAAAAAAAAACGGGATTGTAATCATAGCCTGTTATGCATGTTAGATACATGCATAACAGGCTATGATTACAATCCCGTTTTCTTTAAAGGTAAACTTTTGCAAATAAATTCTACCAATTTTTTGTATATTTTTGTCAAGTTTACATATCATATGTTGTTTCCTACACCTGTAAGCATCCAAACATACGAATATTTTTTTAGGATGTGCATGTGACCACGCATTATAGCAGCAATAGCAGTATCGATGCTTCTGATCACTATATTTACTTGATAATCGACATTACATTACATATCGTATATTCATGATTTGGGCATGATAACTCTTCAACCACACTCAATACTACGCTATTGAAATTTGAAAGTGGTTTCCACAAAATTAAAAGTTTCCGATAACACTAAAAAAGAGTTGAACTTAAAAATTCACTAAACTACTACAAAATTCACTACTACAAACAAACTACTGTCTAAATAACGAGGATGTGACACAGGTCAGATACTAAGCGCGCCAGCGTTAGCACCAACCAACATACTGCTGAATGTTCCATGAAGGAGACAGATCCGAAGTGTAATAAAAGCGGGTTGTGGTAAAACTTCATTGGATGCATTTCGGTGGAATGAAATCCCAACCGAAGAAGAAGATACAATAGGAAAGACATAAACGTAACTACAGAGTTTATCCGCTATTGTGAGGTACAAAACAGCACTGTATATACTGTATATAAAATTCCAGACAGAAACGTTCAGTAATCGTTGAAACTCGAAATAGAATGAGAAATTCAAAGTGAACTAAGTCAGTTGTAAACTTTTGTCGCGGTAGTAGTGAAAATAAAGTTATTGTAACTTACATATAAATCAATAATCTTATAAGCGAATGTCACCCTGATCCCCAAACACTTTGAATGTTGAATTATCGAAATCGGTTACCTAAAACGTGTTTATTAATTACGGAACTACTGTTCTATAGTTTAAATTGTGATAAGGAAAATTATTATATATTAAGACTTAAAATTATATCGACCATTTTGAGCTTTTCTTAAGGTTTTGGATTTGTTTTTTGACGCTCACAAAGACCATAGAAAAACAACATATTTTTTGAAATTATAAAATGAATTCTCATTCTAAGGAGTTTAACCCGTTTTCACAACGTTAACGTAACGGGTCGGTAACTTCAATTCATAAACAATACTTGAGGGATGAACAATGCTATGCATTCATTATAAGGGACTTTCAGGTAAAGTAGTTCGATAGCTAATTACGCAACGCATTATACGTTGTCGGTGAGAGTGATGTGAAAATTTAATTTTCTGGATTTTTCCGGGGGCAGTGGGTATGGGCGTCAAAAATATTTATTAACGACTGGTGTTAACAAATACGTCCAGAAGATTATTGTGAATAAAATTTTAATAGGGTACTTATAAAAAACACAAAATACTGTGGAAGTAACTATAGGTGTTTGGAAAAGAATTTACAATTGACTTTCTAAAATTATGGCTATCAATTTTATTTTACTTATTTACTCAGAAACAATTTGTACATTGTATTTGAATATTTCACTAATTGCGTAATTATTTATTTATTTATTTTATTTATTAGAAACTCAACAGCTTGTTTTCCATATACATAGACAATAGTGTAGGTACCACCAGCAGCATTGACTAATGCTTGCTTAAACACTAGTAGGTATGAACATATATGTATTATTTGCTGGTGCCACCTATAACAAAAAGGTCTTAAGCCAATAATAGAGTTTCCTGGCATTTAAAAAGGCAGAAGTGTAAATATAACACAGAGTTGGCAAAAATAAAAATAACAACAGATACAACTAAAAATACCAAGTTAATACCCAATGATGTGCTGCATGAATTTATGGCATAATTTAAGAGTCAACAAGAGTACACACAATTCGTTCACGGTATTCGTTTTTAGAAAGGTGAAACAGGTCGACACTCGAGAAACGTGAGTTATAGGTACGAGGCAACCTAGTCATAATAGCATTTTTACCGTAGTTCGTACGATGAAGTATTACTAAGTATTATACAATTTTAAAATTATTCATGTCAATCATATAAATAAATCAAAGTTATGATACAAATTATTCCATACATATTACATAGTTAATTCATTATTACAAAATTGCTGACCAGCAGAAATATTATAATATTTACTAATAAGTAAATAATGAATAAGGAAATTAAATGTTATTGGGGTCGCTGTTATTGAGGTGACATACATATTTGTAGTGGAACCTAATTCTAATGTGCCTACAGAATGTGAGGGGGATTTGAAGTCTTTTCTTCGACTTTCTTGTCTTGCTATTCGTTCATCAGGTGTTTCAATAGCTGTGTGGAGGAACGGGTGTTACGTCCCTCCATCATGCCTGGAGCGCCGCGGCCCAACGGTTGATGTTGGGAAGCTGTATATATACGCCTGCTCAATGTTCTGTACATTTGGCTCACTGGCGTAATATGCAGGAAATGTGACAAGGCGCTTATTTAAAGCCGTACTATATACATACATTACTGACACATAAACAGAAGTTTTTTCAGTGTATAAAAGTACTACTGTACACTGGGATTGATTACTTGAAGTTGAACTTCATAATTTTTAATTTACCAGTAGGTTCCAGTATTTTGGATGAATATCCACACAACAATTTATTGTTATTGTCAAATATATTAAGAGTACCTACATCATTGTTCGAAAATCTGTCACTTGTTTTTCATAAAATAAAATTGTAAATTATAAACCATACACCCTAGTGATCGTCCTCAGAACACCCTACCAAAGTTTCATCACAATTTGATCAATGGTTTCCCCATGACCTCGTTTATCCATTTTATCCTGTACTAATAACTTATACACACAGAGAAATAGCAAACAATAAGGAAAACTCAGCAGAAGATTAAACAAAATCAGTGGTGATAGGAGTTACCCTAAAAATTGCAAAAGGAGTAATGGCACTCTTCTGCGAGTATTCCAAGATTACAGAAGATTATAAAACCTTAATCAATACACCATGGTTAGAATAATAAGTAGTTATTGTTTTGCTTAGTTTCAATCGATATCATTCAAATAACGAAAAGTTTAGAAATCATCAAATTACATGCTCTGTTATGGTTTGCAAGTTACATCTGGTGTGGAAAATATTCCACTTCAGATATAACTTAGTAATAACTCTGATATTTTGTTAACTGATATAACGTATGCTAGAAACGTTAATGATGATTATAAAGTTTCTAACATAAATAATATTGGTTTCTATAGACGTTAAATTTCGTAATGTTCGTCATATCATTTCTCATCCTAATAGGCTGCTACACTCTAACATAGATATTTTCCACTGTGTTCTAAAATTTAATGCCTCCTGTGTCGTCTTCAAGGGAAAATAGTTTTTCTGGAGATACGAAGAAACTTATGTTATGCTTACAAAGGATATATTAATGATGTTGGGAAGCTGTATATATACGCCTGCTCAATGTTCTGTACATTTAGCTCATTGGCGTAATTTATCTATAATATGTATGTATTTAGAAATATATAAGTATGTTTATCAGCAGTCTGGTTACCATAGTACAGGCTTTGCCTAGTTTGGGATCAGACGGCCGTGTGTGAGATGTGTGGAGTTATTATTATTATTTGTTTACTCTCAAATTCACACATAGAATTACATTTTAGCAATTAAAAAGCTTAAACAGAGACAATAAGTAACTTATTAAACACAGTTACTTCCAGCGCTTGAGTTCCTAAATATAAAGGGCTTATTTACCTCGGAATGAGTTAACTGGTTGTTTCTATAAAATAATAGCTGTTGCCCGGGACTTCGTTCGCGTGAAAATTCAAATTTGTACGACATCAACCGATTTTTTGCTTAATTTTTTTAAGTTTTCTTCGAAGGATTAGAAAACATAAAAAAAGATGAATGAAATCGGTTAAGTAGTTCTCAAGTTATGGCGTGACCAAGGGAAATAGGGATTCATTTTTATATACAGGGTGTAAGTAAGACTGTGCCGACTACTTAAATAGTGTATTCGGATCATCATTCTGAGTCGAAAACCATTGGAATTTTCTGCCGGAAAATTCATTTTTTTTTTGTAAGTTCCCATTTTTCGGTTAAAAGTGATATCATAAGGATATCATAAGGAGTAAACGGAACATTTTACAGAAAATAAATTAATAAATTGCCAAAAACTGCAATGTAATCAATCAAACAACATTTAAACATTTTATGCAATCAGCTGTTCTTGACGGTGCCGAACATTTAATATCATTCACCGTACTAAAACTAATGACTATAAATCCTTAATCTTGCATTTTTATGATGAACTGACTTTATTGTATTGTGATAAGTGAGAAAGACATTTTTGTAAGTTTTTCGTATACCTCAAACTTACACGCTGTACCTATATAGATGTATATAATAATACTAGAGATACAAGTTGCTTTGTCCCGGAAAGAATGCAACGGAGTTGTAGGTTATAATAAATAACAATAATGTTCTAACCAAGCATAACTTCTCCGATTCCCTATTCTTTCTTTAAGTTGGACTTGGTCTGGCATAGACCTTGCCGCCGTGGAGGCGCTCCAGCCGGTCGTCATCGAGTCGGCAGGGCGGCAGCACGGGACCCTTTCTGTCCGACTGACGCAGGTACTTTCCGGGCACGGCTGCTTTGGGAAGTACCTGCACTCGGTCGCTTGGAGGGAATTGAGTCCCGCCTGTCACCACTGCGACTGCAGTGAGGACTCGGCCCAGCACACGCTGGCGGTCTGCTCTGCCTGGGTCTGCGTACGTGTGGAAACCTCCTTGGGCCGTCACCCCACCGGGGTTTTCGGTGGGGCGGTGTGTCGGAATCGAACCGACTAAAACCACACGGTGTGCCGTACTGCGCCTTAAGTAGAAGGGATCCGGGAACAGCTTTTATTAAGACATCCGGAGAAAGTCCGACAACCTGGTCTAACTTCGATGTCGCCTAGCACTGGGGTTGTGGAGGTCTGACGGCAGTCGCTTCACGTAAAATATCGAAGTTCGGCCGTACCGTAGTAGTACCGGAGGATGATGAGTGTTGTTGTTGTTAAGCTGATGAGTGAGCAAGTCATCACTTGTTACATATTTAATCCTAATGATTATGAAGTGACTTGTTTGAGAGTGGTATTAGCTTAAGCACGCAACTTCTCCATCACAACAAGTTTTGCTTAAAACTACCTTCGCCATTATGCTACCAGTTTTATTAATGTTTCTCTGATAAAGGATTAAAGATAGAATATTCCTTATGAATGTTTCTGTTCAATCAATAGGTACCTAAGGTATTGATTGAAAAGAATTCATACTAGCATTGAAAATATATCACGTTATTTGTGTAAATGTAAGATAATAAAGTTTATGACCTGAAAATCAGTTATATAGTTTTGTGCGCGACGATTTGGCCACGTATGGCCACCTAATTGGTCACGATCGTTACAGCAGTGTCGTTGATTTCGTTAAATTCGACGTGCAAATAGCATGGACTCTGTCGTTAGGCCACGCACTGAACGTGATATTGTTGTTATTCATACATTTAAGCTGTAGCTATAAATAATTTTCTAGACATTTTTTTTTCTGTTTAGCGTGTGTGTAAAATAACTAGCTGTGTGTCCTCTCGTCACCTATCACTATGAAGTAGGTTAAGCTATAGTCAAGCTTATGCCTGTCGAGGGTTGCGGAAGAATGCAATAGCGACTCTCGCTCCTCCAATCATAGGCAAGTAGCGGAACACCAGGATGGTTTTTAGTCGGTAAGAGTCCGACAGGCCCCTTCGCCTCCCAAATTGCGGAGGACATCCATGTAGGATCTTCCACCAAAATACAAAAATGGGGCATGGTACAGATTTCACAAATTTTCGAGCATTATGGAGAATTCTTTTGTATGTAGATTTCCTCACGATTTTTAGGGTTCCGTTCCTCAAAAGGAAAAAAACAGAAACATTTTGTTACCCATCTGTCTGTCTGTCTGTCTGTCAAGACCTTTTTCTCAGGAACTCGTGGATGCATCAAGTTGAAATTAATTTCAAATACTTATGTCTCCGGTCCCTTGAAGCTGTAAAAAAATCAAGCTTCTAAATCAGCACAATCAAAAGATGGCCGTATCTTTTGATTGTGCTGACTTAGAAGCTATTAAGCCTCCGATTTTAACAAAGATGAATAGGTAAATCAAAAACTATAGAGTGCTTCCCATTAACTCGATTCATAAAATTAGGTAAGAATCAAGATCTGACAACACAAGTAAAGGGAAAAATCCGAAAGACGTTAATTTGTTGTTATATCACATAAAAAATATAGCTTTTGTGATTACACACTTACATTTTGCGGTTGGAAAGATGACTCTGTCGTACATTGGTGTATGGAAGAATATTTAGAACCGCAAAGTTAAGTTTGTGTTTTGCTTGAATTGATTTCCGAGATGGACGTACTCAGTGCGCGAGTAAGACTCGCACTTATCCGGATTGTTTACTTTACAGCTGTGGTAATAAATTTCTGATACCTACAATTTTAATAGTTAAAGGTGACCTCGTACCTTCGATGTCAGAAGTCAAGACTATTAGAGGCATTAGCTATCACTGCTCGCTATGGAAAGTTAGTAGTTAAGATATAGCTTTTAGGAACAATATATATTTTACATAAGGCTGTTGTAATCGTAGTCGCACTAATGTGACGGCAAAAATAATGTACTCGTAGATTTCTACTTGCGATATTCAATAAATATCGCTAGCTTTTTTCTTGAAACAGTTTTTTGAAGTGCTATTTATCTCATAGACTGAGATTACAGAAACGGTCAACCTTTCTAATACTGATCAAAAGACTGAGTGTCCTAAAGAAAAATATCCTTTCTTTAGTTTAACGTAACGGTTGTTCGCATCTAAACCTAAACCTTTTCTCTCAAAATGTTCAAGTTTGTATCTCTGAAATAGACAAATATACAGACCATTAAACAATTTACTATAAAGCATACTTAAGTTGATTGCTTCTATATTACTTCGACGCACAGCTGAGCAAAGGATTAGGCTTTTATCAAAAATTTGTCCTGCTTGAGCAGATTTCTTAGATAGATAGATAGAAAACACTTTATTTGTACACCATATTTACAGTAGAAGTATCATACATACATGTGTGAAACAGATAATGTACAAAGGGCGGCCTTATTGCTAGACTATTAGTATACAATATGTTATCAATATTTTGCACGTACCGGCGATGCCACATTTCTCTCCATAAATGTGAAGTTGTTTATCTACCTTACAGTTGTACCGACGATCTATGCTATATACCATTCGGAATTCCACTATAGCACTGTAGAAATTTAAGGCTGAAGGTATCTAGGTAAGATATTAGAACATGCAAAATGTAACAGTAATAAATTTCAATAACGAATTTTTGTATAAACCAGGTAAGCAGAAAGAGTTTTTTTATTTATAGTTTATTTAAAAAATCAGAACATGTACGATAAATAAAAATTTGAGATTTAAAATTTTGCCGTATATTTTATTACAAACTCAATGAAATTATCGTGTCTGACTAAAAAATGGATCTATCTCAAGAAAGATGAATACATCGTTCTCTAGTAAAATTCAACAATTTAAATATTTATTATCAGAACTGTAGGGGCTTAAGAACAAAAACTCATAGTGTCTATTGTAAACTCGTATGTAAAAATTCTGATGTTGTTATACTATCTGAAATATGGCTTAACAATTCTGTAATGGATGGCGAATTATTTCACGACAGATACATAGACGAAATTGTAGATACCTTTTACGGGATTCTCTCCACAGCTATTGAATGCAAAAAAATGCAGATATGCAAAAAAAATACAATTAAGCTTTAAGAAGGGTACCATTCCATTTTACTTCTCTATTATCAGACCAAAACAATCTGGTTACAGATGAAACACTCATCTTTTTATCATATTATTTTTATCATCATATTTTTTTTGCATTACTGCATTTGGTTTAAATAATTAAAATTGTCTCCGTAAATGACCGCTACCCATAATTAATTGGGCGACATAGTGATCTACCTAAAGCCAAGATCTAGTCAACTGGTCATGAACGTTTGGAAAGAAAGGGAAGAGATGGCGCAATTTAGTTGCTTTGATATCTACTATCTCAGTAGACTGCAGTGAAATATCCAGATTGACCAGGTTCCTTGGAGTAGTTGTGTTTTGCGTTAAGAAATATTTTATGCTATGTCTCCGGTTATTGATTCGCTTTGTTTGATGGTTTGCCTAAACATGTAGTGTTTGTAGAGCCTTTCATAACGCATTGATCAAGGTTGGCAGTCCTCTTTTACGGTTTCCTTTGCTTAAGGATTTTTCCTTAACAATCAACTTGTCATATCAAATATGACAAGTTGATAGTTGATTTCATAGTTTCCTTTATGTTCTTCTGCCTTAAGTTTATCTTGTAATTTTTCAGATATCTAAATATCCCCATACATATACACAGACAATTAGGTATTATGGGTGCTCATTCATTTTATATTTTTAAAAATCCTAATGCAGTTGAAGCCACAAAGAATAAAAAAAACAAGGATAGATTTTATTCACGCCATGAATATTCGACCCAACAAAAGAAGTTTTAGGTTAAGTACACTGATTCAGTACACTGACTACATATAAAATGAAATGAAAAAAGTTAGCGAGAGCTGCATAGTGGGCTACGAGTGTTTGCATATAACCGCTCGACCAAGTTGCGAGTGTGTGCACTTTGACTTCATGGAGCAACTTACGCCTCTCGAGACTTTAGTCTCAATTCCTTGTATAAGAACTTCTGTGGCAAACTGATATAACCAACTCACAGTTCTTAAGGAGAGTGAAGTAATACTGTTAATATGAAGTCATTGTTTTCCACTATTTCTATGTCTATTATTTATAAGTGAAGTCCTTTTTTTCATCGTGTGGAAACCCCCTCGGGTCATCACCCCACCCGGGCCGCCGGTGAAGTGGTATGTCGGAATCGAACCAACTAAAACCACACGGTGTTCCGTTATAAATGAGTCTATTACAAGGGACTCGGGTATACCCTAGGAATAAAGTCAACGAGAATCCCGGCAGACCTTGGCCGCCTCTTAAACAAAAGGCAGCTATTATGTGCCGAGGGCCTTGCTTCAGGCCGGCTACTGCTACTTTTACGAACTCTTACTTTGGACCATGGACCGAATAATGGTCTCCAGTTAGAGGCTTCCCACCCCACGCACGCTGAGTACTCCACTGAAGTGTGGAGTGCAGTATCCTCCTGACAGCCTTCGCAGTGATGGCACACAGACGTTGGCTCCCGGCCTGTGCGACACAGGTAATTTCCAAAACAGCCGTGGCCGTAGGAGAGGCTGCCGTGCTGTCTCTCAAGCCAACCCTCCCTGATGGGTCTTACCGCCATTGTCGCGTGCCCATAAGTTAAGTTTATTATAAACATTTGTGTATTGAATCATTTAGAGATAACATAAAAAAAAATTTTTGTGAAATTTATCCAGTTGGATGTATTTCCCTCATTCGAGTTAACCAACAATTGTCGATGATCACCACATGTTCTGCCTTGATTACACGATTATCAAGAAGCAAAAAGTATGAAACATTACTTTTTTGATTTCCCGGATATTTTTTTTATATAGTAGTATAGCAAACTAGCAGACGGGTCACCTGATTGTAAGTGACTACTGTCGCCCATGGACGACAAGAGTCACAAGTGCGTTGCCGGCCTTTGAGATACGAGTACTCTCTTTTCTTGAAGGTTTGAAGGTCGTATCGGTCCGGAAATACCACAGGCGACAATTTGTTCCAGAGATTGGTTGTGAAAAAATGTTACATCACAAAATATAGAAAGACGATATTCTGGCAACATATTGGTATGAATAAACTAATTACAGTGACACCTTAATAAAATGAGGATTTCCTCGATTTATTCAATTATTTTAATCCCCTACAGCTTTTCGTAAAAATAATGGAAAAATTACAAATTCAAATTTACAAGTACAAATTCAACAATATACAATCAAAAACACTCGAACTCGGATTGTTATTTAGCTTGTTATATCGAGCCTCCTTGCCAAACCCGCTTTGTTATATCGTGGTTTCATTCTATTATTAAATTTGGAACAATCAAAAGAACATTTCTGAATAATCAAATGTAATTAAAACTGGATATTTAAGAGCCACTTTCGTCCTATATAAGCACGCCAAAGCAAACCTCAAACCTAGTCAATTATTAAAAGATTCTTCATATTTTCACATTTAACATATCCAATAAGATTCAAACTTCTAAAATGTAATCAGAAAACGATTACTTCTAGACTATTTTCTTGATTTTTTGGCTTTCGACGACTTGTCTAGATTTACGCGGACACTTATGACGGAAGAATGTGATTACATTATATTTTGCTATTCCTTAACGATTACGTACTGTATATTAAAACACTACCGTAATAAGACAACTTACAATTTTGTCATAGGATTAGAGATTAATCTTACATAGGTAATTAAAGCATGGTTCATTCTTATTGTCAGTAGCAGCACCGAGTCCAGTAACGTTTACAACTGAGAAAAGCTTCCAACATGGATATACGCAACGGTTTGTTTTTCACCCACAGCAAAACCTTTTAACTACTTTCGAAAGGGAGTCTTAAATCATTCGTTATCCTCCTCGTACAAATTCAACAATAAAACTATCAAAAACAAGAACTCGGATTGTTATTTACGTTAACTTTTAGAAAGAATGTCGGGAAATCGTGACTAACATCCGACCCTATTCAACAATATAACTATGACCAACAAGGCGTCAGTTTGTTATTTGCGATTAAGTTGTGAAAAGTAAATCGACAATATGCATCATGCGGTAACCGCTTATTCGTAATCGAGGTGAATGCTTCTATGCCACGTTATTAGTATAAAAGAAAACTATTAGTCTAATGAGCACATTAAAATAGTAAGTGAAAACTCAAAAACGAGCCTCCATCTGTTGACATGGGTGGTTGATTTCGTGGGTTCCATTATCGGACTGGGTTTTTATTAATCTGAGTTTTCATCCCAGAAACGCTTAGAGCGGTTTTGGGTTTTAAAATTTTACATTAACATTTTTGTTTTACATTAATATAATAAAACACCTACTATTTCGCATTTAATATTGACCCAGAATTCCTTAAAAGGCCTTCATTGAATTTGAGCGATATCTTGATTTTTTTGTGTGGTATTCATGTTTATTAAAGACCTATACGGCTTTACTCACGTTTGTATTTCGGGGTCGCCTGACACCGTCACGGCAGCCTGCCTGAAAAAGGCTTCACTTCCTGAAAAAGGCCCCCGTCGGGCCCGCAACTAGTCGGACATCCCCAAAATACAAACGTGAGTAAAACCGTACAGTTATATAGTTAACTTTTAAATAAAATCACAAAACATATTTCGAAACATCTTCGATTAATTTCAGGTTTGAATTAGAATATTTAATTGCTTGGTAATTTTTTTACTTACTTTTCACGATTTTCTTATTTTTATACATATTTAAATGTTCTTCTGGATTAAATTTGATTGACAAAAATATATAATCCTAAATGAGTATAAACAAAATTATTGAATATAAAAGTTTTTTGTGTCCGATTGTGCTTGGCTGAAAACGATTTCACCGTTTTTGGATTGTTTCGAAATATAAGGAATCTCCATACCCGACGAAATCCGTTGTAAAAAATTACTGGATAGGGCCAAAGACAGTGAACTTAACCGAGGTTCACTGTCTTGGAATCATTCAGAAGCAATAGACATAGTGTGACATAGACCATTAAGTCATACATATCATGACCACATATATCATGGGCCAAGTCCAAAGAACTGCCGGTAATAGACGGAAACGGTGGGGCTTGCGAGGAAGTAAAGTCTTTCTAATTAAGTACTTCATCTGTGTTTCTCCTGGATATATCGCTGCATTGCCATTCTATAGGTGCTTATTTACTTGTTATTATATGTGAAAGTTAAACAATATTTACTTTAGAAGGTTGAATGTAAATTATTTCTACCTTTTCCAACCCAATTCAATTAAAACACGAACTTGGTTTGGCTGGTGACCATGACAAATGACGGCATCACTGACAAATTGTCGATTCTCGCTTTCATGTACGCAAATGCGGAGGAACATTAATCAATCACTGTGACGTATATGTAAAATATTATTAAACAATAACAAAAAACAAATAAATTATTTTTATGGAATAGTTTATTTAGGTGCTATGAGTCTTACCACATTTGAGAGTGGTATTCATAATTCCTTCAGAGTTACCAACTTTTGGAGTCGTTATTCATTTGGACATACGAGAACTATCTTTAATTTTTTTATGATATTTCTCGTACAAGTCGATGCGGCCTTCTTGTAATATGAGCAAAATTTTACGAAACCTCCGTAACTATCTAACATTTTTTTACCCTTCCGTTCATACCCAAGAACTTATAGAATTGAAACCCCAGAACTACTAATTTCCTATTTCCTTTGAAATTGAACTCCTAAGTTGGTACACTAAACTTACTAGAATTGTGTAATCCACACAGTTATTGGAATACCGTACCTAATTGCTATTTCCTATTCTGTACGATAAATCATAGATAGAACCTATATTTGTGTTCGTGAGTGCGTGTGTGAGAATTCGCCAGTCAGCAGTTAGATGCTGCTAAACGCTACTTAGCGTCTTGTGATTCGAAAATATTGCTGTAGTTGTTAAAAGTTGTCAACGCTTCGTGTGATTTTTTCGAAAATCTATGAAGACACGAGGACGGCGTGGGATACCAATTTTCAGGCGATTAACGGTTACGTTACGGTCTTACGTTTTACTTCTGTCATCTCACGAGTACAATGTTATAAATTCCTAAAATCTCGATAAATTTTTCACTAAAACCCATCTAAACATCTTTATTTCAGAATACGTTTACTAACGTCATATAATTTTTCTGCAAAAATTTGTCTGACTGGCCTGTTGGTCTAGTGGTTAGTGACCCTGACTGCTGAGCCAGAGGTCGTGGGTTCGATTCCCACCTGAGTCTGGGTGTTCTTTGTGTCCGTTGTTTGTATGTTTGTAAAGTCCCCCGCGAGACAGGAATAATTCCTAATGCGGGGAGTTGTCTAAAAACCAAAAAAAAAAAACTTTTATTTGCTATTCTTTAGTATAAATGTTTTGGATATTTTTTACATTAAGTAAAATAACTACTTATTAATAATTTTTTGTAGGAAAACTGTATTGGGTCAAATATAAATATTGAAATTACTAGCTTCATTTAGAAAAATGTTAAAAGAGAAAATTTAATGAAATACAAATATATAATATACTCGACTAATGTAGAAAACATTTAAAAATATAAACTATAACACAGCAGGATATTATTTAGAATTAACTGGGGATTTAGGCCTTTTACAAAATGTTTTTTTATGATGAATATTGAGTTGTCTGCCTCATCTGTCTTCTAATTAAAATTTTACTTCAGAATTTTGTAGTTAAGAATAAGTAATCAGCTATTTAATTAATATAATGTTTGGAACATGTACACGACTTAATAGTTTTACTCGAAAATATAATTCTTCACCGAAAATATTTAATATGGTAGTAGTACTAGGCGATATTCCTATTAATTCTTTTGTGTGATGACAAACAATACCTTATAACTCCTGTTTCTGCTTTGAAATACCAATTTTGTGACCGTGTAATAGAAATAATTCCACTAAAAGACTAAAATATGTCACTGTTTATTATAACCGCACTGCTCGGCGGTCTCTATCAACTTATATACACTCGTATAAATCGCCCAGTAGGCACTGTCTAATAGTCACCTACGTAGATACAGAAATCAGAAGTCTCTTGATTGTAAATGAATTCACTTGTTAGCCTGCTTTATAAATAATATCGGAAAAAAGAAAGAAATTTATTTTGATCTCATACACAGGTTACGGATTTAAAACAGAGTTGTACCTAATTAAATTAAGGTTAAAAAAAATTATTTTCAAAAAATACCTCTGCATGAGTCGAAATGGTCGTTAGCGCTGGTATTCTGCTAACACCTAGTGATGAACACGGATGGAGAGCAGCCAGGCTATTACAGTGAAAGAGAAAGGAGAAAATAGCTAAAACCTGACAGACATATATATATAATGAATAAAATTAAAACTGTTTAAATAATATTACAGCGCTAGCTGTTTTTATCTGCACTACTTTAAACTGATAAAGAATATACCGAACTTGTTTATACTTTGTATATTTTCAAATACTTAAACTAAACAACGAACAAGGAAGTGATATCAAAACAGAAAAGAAAAACTTTACTGCACTGTTACACCTGTTCTTATTTGAATCTGCTCTAAAAAATGCAAAGATCATTCGCTGGCGAACTAATCCGAAGAGCCCCGAGAGCTCCCGACTGATCGGTTCGCCTCGCTCACAATTACTATAGCGTACATAAAATATCAAGTACCTACATATTATTATATACTACGGTACCTAGCTACTAAGTTGATAATTGCATACAATTGTTAATAACACAATGCGTCACAATATATGTACATGAGTATAATTGAAAGATATTTTATAGGTTTATAAAAATGATAGATATTTAGGCTTAATTACATTACTTTAGACACATTATAAACAATAATAAAATAAGGGATCGCTTGATCATGTTAATATGTGTGTTTAATTATAATTGCCTTGGACGGAACGATAGGTGTTATTTGCGAATGAAAGCTAGTTTTTATATATATACAAAAGTTAAACAGGATGACACTACAATATGATAAATAGTATATAATATGCACACAATAAACAATATAAGATACCATTTAAACAAATGAACATAATTAATAATACGTGTATATTATGCATATAAGTAGGAGAAGAATAGCATTAAAGAGTCAGTAATCAATAGAAAAATCAAAAAGTTTACTTAAACATCGGTGGTCTCACCGTTGTATAAGCAAGGTCTTGGAAACTTAGAGCAGCCAAGTCCTGTAGAACTTACCTTACTTACGTATTTATCCCTCTGTTACCTGGTGACTTACTACCACTATAGTACAAGATATTTGTTCGTTTTTGCGCCTCGCAGAGCCAGACAGCTTTCGTTTTTAGTTCATTTCGGGTCAGAGTTCACGTTTGTGCACAAAGGAAATCTGACAGTTTACTTTTGCTACCTTAGATACACTTTCTTCAATTGTGGTGCCATTATTAGAACTAAAATATATATAAAATAGCTATAAGTTTAAAATAGAAATGTTATAAATACACTCGATATTTTGTAATGAAAGAGCTTTTATTTCATTACATCATTGATAAGTTCTCATAGCAACAAGTCAAAAATATAAACCTTAATTACAGTACATGTTATATTACGACGTAGAATCTTTCTAAGTTTCTTAGAATAGAGTTTAATAAATATCCATTACAATTATATTGTGTTCTGCGGCTAGTTTTATTGTAAAACCAATTGTAAAAATTGAAGAATAAACCATAAAAATATACTTTTCAGTATAACATTTCAATCAAATCAATCAATTAATTTACCCTTCCCCTACCATCTTGTACCGTGTAGACAACGCGGTATTTACAAATATATTGTAGGGTACACCACATTTATAAATAAGCAGACAAAAAACACTCCATACATAATATAGTGTTGATATTTATTAGTGTTGAGCTCCTGTGTATAATATCAATTAAGTTCTGGTCTAAGATCGATCCAATATCTAATACAAGATCGGCTCGGCAATTAATCGTTACTCATACGTTTACTGATCCATCAGACAGATACATAGATAGATAGATACTCTTTATTGCACACCATAAATAGTATACAATTAAAACGAAATACATTAGAAACAGCAGGAGGTTCAATAGGCGGCTTTATCGCAGTCTGCAATCTATAATATATATATATCTAAAAAGGTATTTCTTTAAAAAAAATCTGATTGCTTTTTTTTAACACTTAGATTTATATATCTTATTATATATTATAGGGTCTTTTTTATATGTTTATTTATTAAGAAAATGTCACATATACATAAATATAATTTTGGGGGTGTATAGTATTCACCAATAGTGTTTTACAATAAAAAAATGAAGAAAAAGTGTACATACTTTTGACCCGGTTTGAAGATTATATAAATTTGAATACAACATGAGATACTTCTTTTTGAAATCTATACTTATAATAAATCTGTAGCGGGATGAATTCTGTACATTGAATATATTTAAAAAAAATCGACTGAGGGGTATTAAGATATCGATACTGATGCCGAATATGCGATTCAAACAATTTTTGTCTGTCTGTCTGTCTGTCTTTCTGTATCTTTCAGAAAAAATAGGCACATTCAATGAAGATGATATCTCTTCAAATTAAGACTATGCTATTCCTGAAAACAGTATACTAATTGCAGCACTGACATTAGTATCAATGTTTTCAGTATGTTTGGGATCATCAAAATCAATATAAAAATATAACCCATACATTTCGCATTTTAATCTAAACTGAACCATTGTACCAAACAATTCGGACTAGTAGTTTAATTTTTATATGAATGCCCTCTGATATGCCCTCTGATATAGCGAAGGAGATGATGGCTGGTCCATGCGTCATACTCGTGAACGGGTGCTGCTTGGGGTGACTGGTCGGCCTAGTCAGCGATGCTTTAGCCTATACTATTATTTTGGTTAGATTAACTGCAACTCTAGCCTCTTAATCCAGCACGAATTATTTTAAACAGTAGATTTTGTAACTGAATGAAAGTAGATGTGCACCTTGAATGATTTCTATGTTTAATAAGTTCAAACCTTCAACGGTATCACTGAGTGATTTTTATTTTTTAGTACGTTAGCTTTTGGAGCATTTCAATAAAATGAAATTCAGGTGGCATCAGCTTGCATCCTTTATACCTTTCGTGTAACACTAACACTATTGTACCTGAAGGTCTGACTTTTAAAAAGAGTGGCCATGAGTTTCTTTGCCAGTATTCTTCTCATAAGGCTCTACACATTTTGGAAACTGGAAGTTATAGATCGACACAAGCAGGCAGTAGATTTTGGTGTTTTCACCTAATTTACTTCGACAATCCAGGACATGCTGTGGCGTCTGTTTGCGCCGATCTATGATTTTAACTCTAGCTTCAATTTAACGTTCATAAATGTCACTTAGTGTCTTAATTGAATAAATGATTTTGAATTTGAATTTGAATTATAAGTGTTTTTTGTACGCTTTTTTGCGAGGAATAACTTAATAAAATAAGTGACTTTATTCACAAGCTCTATGAAATCGACTGATGCGACACTACGACAGACCAAAAAAATTTAAAGCATATGCAATGTATACATTATTGTAGCGTATAAAGAAACGATCTCCTGGCCGTGTTCTGGCTTGTATTCGTAAATTAGAATTAATAATTATTAGAATTTCAATAAATTATTGTGTTTACAGAATTCTTAAAAAAATAACAAGATTGTGCACAACTACTTTCGTCAGAAATTATGTTCCGTTAAGTTACGGTAAGGGTTTTGTTTCTGTACTTCTTGATAATAATCAAGCATCATAGTACTTAAGCGAGCCAGTTTAGGTCGACTTCCTAGGTTCTTGCAGAAGTACGACAATACCCTGGGATGAGTTCATTTATGCGAGGTAAATTCTAATACTATAATTCTTTCAAAAAAGTTATTAGATGATGGCGCATGGAGGGCCCGAACGGGAGTTCTGTCCGATCATAATTTTTAATGAAAGTAATATCTTAGGCATAATGAGTGACGAGCTGTTAATATGTATTCTTTCAATGTTTTTTAGGGTTCCGTACCTTGAAAGGAAAAAACGGAACCCTTATAGGAACACTTTGTTGTCCGTCCGTCCGAAGGTCTGTCTGTCACTCAAGACCCTTTTTCTTAGAAACGCGTAAAGGTGTCAAGCTGAAATTTATATTAAATACCCAAATCTACTGTCCCTTAGAGCTGTGAAAAAATGAAACTTCTAAACCAACGCAATCAAGGATACAGCAGTTTATGTCGCAAATTTTCGACACTCGCAAGGGAATCAAAACCTACAGGGTACTTCCCGTGAACTCAGAATCTTGAAATTTGGTACGGAGCAACGTCTTATAGCACAGACAAAGGAAAAATTGCGAGAACCGTAAATTTTTAGTTACATCATATAATAAAAATATTTTTAATAATTTTAAACTTACTACCCCTTTCCTCATGAACGCATAGAGGTATTAAATTGAAATTTATATCAAATACTAAGTCTATAATAACTTTAAGCTGTAACAAAATCAAACTTCTATGTGAACGCAATCAAAAGAAACAGCAATTAAAACCGCAATTTTCAAACTCGCAAGGGAATCAAAACCTAAAGAGTACTTCCAGTCGACCTAGAATCTTGAAATTTGGCATGAAGCAATATTTTATAGCACATATAAAGGAAAAACAAAATGAGGCGGCGGAGACCCACGCGCTCTCGCTTTGTACCATAGCTAGCACCATGGTCTCTAGCGAGAGGCTTCTCACACCTAGAGCTGTCTCAAGGTCATCGCGCTGTTGGACCCACGCTGGACACTCCACTAGGGTGTGAAGTGCAGTATCCTCGGAACAGCCCCCGCAGTGATGGCACTCTGGCGTTGGCTCCCGGCCTATGCGACACAGGTACTACCCGAAGCAGCCGTGCCCAGTAAGCACCTGCGTCATCCGGTAAGAGAGGCTGCCATAACGCCTCTCTAGCCATTCCACGGCAATTTATGCCTAAGATTTGACCAAATTTGAACATTTCGCAGGTAAATCAAAACCTGTAGGGTACGTCCCATTGACATACAATCATGAAATTTGGTAAGAAAAACGGTCTCATAGGTCACAGCACAAATAAATAAAAAATCCGAAATTCGTTAATTTGTAGTTATATCACTTAAAAAAATAGTTTTTGTGATTAAATAATTATATAAAGGTGACCCAATAAGAGTGCACGATTTAATTTAAAAATGAAACGCATGTTTTTTTGAGCGAGTGATGATATTTTTATTGCATTGTAAAGTAGACATGTTCCGATTATGTATGGAATGAAATATCCGGCATATGGCCCCCTCGGCTCTGAACACAGGCTCTTGCTCTTTTCATGAAAATTTAGATGTGATTTTGACAAAGATGTGGCTCTATCTCACCGATGACGCGTTGGATCTCGGCTTTGAGCTCAGAAATTGTTTATGGTTTATTCACATAGACCTGAGATTTCAAAAACCCCAAAGAAAGAAATCGCACGGTTTTAAATCGCACGATTTTTGGCGGCCAATTGGCATCGGAATTTCGGGAGATGATTTGGTCTGGAAATCGTTGCTTCGATAAATCGATGGTTCCGTGCATGGTGTGGTAGGTGGCTCCATCCTGCTGAAACCACATGTCGTTCAGATCCATACCAACCAGTTGAGGCCACAAGAACTCCGTTAGCATGTTCCTGTATCGAATGCCATTCACAGTCACTGCATTTTTGTAATGGGTTTTCAATCGGAACAATCGTTGATGCCAGCTGTCGAATATCAGAGCTGCAACCTCCAAAGAAAAAAATGGTTTGAAATTTAAATCGTGCACTCTTATTGAGACACTCTTTATTACGGTTGGCAAGTTGACTTTGTCGTAAATCGGTGTATGGGAGAGTATTTTTAGAACTGCAAAGATAAGTTTGTTTTTCGGACACAGGTAAAAATCTTCAAGAATCGATTCTTGAGATGGACGTACTATCTACATACAAGTTTGTTTGGTTACGGAACCCTCGGTGCGCGAGTCAGACTCGCCCTTGTCCGGTTTTTTTTTTTACAAACAGTGCACAAATAAATATGGTTGCTGTGCTTCATCAGTTCCTCGTTTATTTTTAATGAAAAATTTAGTATACTAAGTTTATACTAATATTTTAAATATAATAAATTTATGGGAGTGACTGAAGCGTCCAACTTTCGCTGATCCAATTCAAACCGGAATTGGTTGAATCCTAGGAAGCAACTCTAGCGTGTTTATATGTACATGATATATTATATCGTCACATACGCTGCATATAAACATGTCCGAGGTAGCGAAGCGGTGCGCGAGTAAAAAACGTAGGATTACTTCATGTTTCTAGCCTCGCACTTCTGGTGGAAAAGGGCTGGCAATGCTAGGTATTTCGACATATATAAAAATGAGGAAATGCGTGCAAGGGACGCGAGCAAAGAATTTGTGCGAGAGACGCTATAAAGGAATGTGTGCGAGGGATGCTAGCGAGGAATTTGTGCGAGGGATATATGCAAAATAATGTGTATCAGTCAACAGAGTCCGCAGCTACGCATCCTGGCACCGCGGAATGTGCATAGCTTTAGTGGAAACAATCACAAGGAAGAGGGCAAAAAAAAACTGTTGCGTTTTGTATCGAACAACTGTTTAAAGTTGTGTTTATTATTGGATTCTGCTTGTGCTTTCCATCAGGCGGGGCAGAGTAATTTTGGCAGCTCAAATAAAAAAAAAAATACAAATTAAAATATAATCTTTTAAATCGTTTTGTTGGATTTGCCAAACATTATGAAACTTGTTTTTCGATTCGCTATGGAATAAAATACGGAATTTACCTCGGCCAAAAAATAACTTCGGAGGTGTTAGAACTTAATTATATATAATTAAGTTCTAACACCAGGTTATAATTAAAAAAAATTAATTAATACCTTTTTCACAAGTATACCAGTTAGTACAACCAGTACTTTGAATTCTTGTGCGCCAGGTCTGAATTGTTGTTAAGGGCCAATGTAAACAAATCTAAGAATTTATTTGAATTTAAATTCATAAACATTATAAAAACGTTTAAGTCTCTTAATTTGAAGAATTCAGGGGATTTATGGGGAATTTCTGTTAAATTAATAGAAACTATTATAATTGATATAGCACCATTTCTAGCTATAACTTTCAATCGATGTGTTGATTCTGGTGTTTTTCCTAACTTGATGAAGTATAGCAAAGTAATATCTTTATTAAAGAAAGGTTGTACAACTGAATCAAGTAACTTTAGGCCAATCTCAATGTTACCGGCTATTAGTAAAATTTTTGAAAAAGTTATTTTGCAACAACTAGAAAGCCATTTTAACCTAAATAATCTATTTCACAAACAAACAATTTGGCTTTACAAAAGGTCGTTCAACAATTGATGCTGGTGCAACTCCTTTGAGACATATATTTAATGCATGGGAGAACTCGCAAGATGCGATAGGTGTATTTTGCGATCTCTCAAAAGCTTTTGACTGTGTTGAACATAACACGCTTTTTCTTAAACTTAAACATTATGGTGGTAATGGTATTGCTTTGGAACTAATTGTTTCCTACTTGAAAGATAGAAATCAACATGTAGATGTCAATGGTGGATTCTGGATTACCTGTTACTATGGGCGTTCCTCAGGGCTCTATACTAGGTCCTCTACTTTTTCGTATATATATAAACGATTTACCTTATTATTTAAAAGATCTCTGTGATATAGTACTATTTGCTGATGATACGTCACTTATTTTTAAAGTCGATCGTAAGAAAACAGTTTTTAACGATGTGAATAGGGCGCTAAATGATGTATTGTATTGGTTTTCAACTAACAATCTCCTACTAAATTCAAATAAAACAAAGTGTGTGAGATTTACTATGCCAAATGTAAAACAGTTAGGTACTAATTTAACTCTAAATAATGAAATGTTAAGTATTGTGGACTCAACAGTATTCTTAGGAATTACATTAGACAGTAAACTACAATGGGGAGCCCAGATAGACAGCCTTGCAGGTAGGCTTAGTTCGGCAGCTTATGCAGTATGGAAGGTATGTCAGCTCACTGATACGGACACAGCTAGGCTAGTTTATTTTTGCTACTTTCATAGCGTCAAGTCCTATGGTATACTACTTTGGGGCAAGGCGGCTGATGTTGAAACGATTTTTATTCTACAAAAACGAGCCATCCGCTCCATATACAATTTAGCTGCTAGAGCCTCTCTTCGAGAGTTGTTTAAGGATATAGGTATTTTAACTGTTGCATCACAGTATATATTTCCAAATATTATGGTTGTTAGGCACAACATTAATTACTATAAGAAAAACAGTGATATACACAATATTAATACAAGAAACAAGTCTAAACTCGTTGGTACCTATCAACGCTTACATAAAGTACACAACTTGTTCGAAGGTCTTGGTATACGTTTTTATAATAAAATTCCTATACATGTAATCAACCTTCCTGTAGATAAATTCAAGCTAACTGTAAAAAAATCACCGTATTAGGAAAGCCTACTATACGATCAACGATTATCTAAAAGACAAACAGTCTTGGACTGCACATTAGGTATATACATACAAACTTCTTTGTCTTATAATTGAGCTAAATTATTAACAAACCATTGTCAGTTGAAAGTAATGCGTGATGATTATTATGGTAATTTGACCAATAGTGATTTTTATCAGTATCTCGACTATGGTTCGTCATGCTCACTAAAATGTCATTGCTTGCGGCATCGTCATGGGGTGGGTCATTTCTTTCCCTCTGATATGGCGAAGGAGATGATGGCTGATCCATGCGTCATACTCGTGAACGGGTGCTGCTTGGGGTGACTAGTCGGCCTAGTCAGCGATGCTTTAGCCTATACTATTATTTTGGTTCGATCAACTGCAACTCTAGCCTCTTAATCCAGTCACGAATTATTTTTAACAGTAGATTTTGTAACCGAATGAAGGTAGATGTGCACCTTGAATGATTTCTATGTTTAATAGGTTCAAACCTTCACCGGTATCACTGAGTGATTTTTATTTTTTAGTACGTTAGCTTTTGGAGCATTTCAATAAAATGAAATTCAGGTGGCATCAGCTTGCATCCTGTTTACCTTTCGTGTAACACTAACACTATTGTACTTGAAGATCTGACTTATAAAAAGAGTGGCCATGAGTTTCTTTGCCAGTATTCTTCTCATAAGGCTCTACGCATTTTGGAAACTGGAAGTTATAGTTCAACACAAGCAGGCAGTAGATTTTGGTGTTTTCACCTAATTTACCTCGACAATCCAGTACATGCTGTGGCGTCTGTTTGCGCCGATCTATGATTTTAACTCTAGCTTCAAATTAACGTTCATAAATGTCACTTAGTGTCTTAATTGAATTAATGATTTTGAATTTGAATTTGAATTTAATTGCAATCTAAACAAATTTAGGAAAACTAGAAAAAAAGATTTTAAAATTAGTTTGAGAAAATTATTCTTAATTTTTTCTGTCAATAGTAGCATACATTAACTTATAGTTATACCTAGTGTAGATTTTTTATTTTCAAAGGCAATAAAAAATAGATACAAAAAAATAAAATTGCAAATGTAACCTTTTGATCAGTTACTTGGAAAATATAACGTTTTGTTGAGACAGTACCGCAAATATAGTTTTTTCATTCAAACACTTTGGAGATAGATATCACTACATATTATACTCGTAAAACAAAGTCTTCCGCTGCGTCTGTCTGTCTATTCGCGATAAACTGAAAAACTACGGAACGGATTTTCATGCGGTTTTCACTAATAGACAGAGTGATTCATGAGGGAGGTTTAGATGTATAATTTCTTAAGATTTTGTGTAAGTTTATTGAAATATGTTGATGATTGTTGAAGATGTCTCTACTACCCGTGCGAAGACGGGACGGGTTACTAGTATTTTTTTATAATAATTAAAGGTAACAAACTTATGTTTGAAAAATTAATACAATTTTCAGACCAACAAAACAAAAACAGTCACTTATAAAAAATCTAATTCTGACATGACCAATATCCATTTCCAAGCATTGATTCATCATCACATTTTTGTTAGTGCTGATCATCTTCATTTATTTCACTGCCATCAAAATCATTCAGTAATACGTTTCGGTACCACACCAACTCCGACAGTTGTAACCAATTAGCTATCACCGAACTGTATTTTTACTAACAGATTGATGACGTCTTTCTTTTTATTCGCATTGAGTTGATAATGACAATCTTGGATTTAGTCTATAGATAAGGGATGCCTCTTGCCTCTCTTTCATAAGCTATATAGCATAGATATAATATTATCTACGTATTTACGGGAATTAACGCGATCACGAAAAGGTATTACATACCTCTGAATTGCCTGACGTTTCGACCGTAGATAATTTTATATCATGGGACGCGAAAGTTTAAAAGTTAATTCCTCTGATGCTTCGAACCTATAATTTTCCATTGATTTAACTTTGCAATCAAGCGTGTATAAGTCGCCTAACGTTCCCTGGATGGCGTTGTACGAAGTTACGAGTCGGCGTTAAGATTTTCCTACAGGGGTATAAAAACTGGCCTACAAAATTCGTAGCTAAGATCCAATGCGATATTGTGAGACATGTTATTCAATAGAATAAAACGTTTGAATTCAGTGGTTCTTGTTAATTTACCCCACACCCCTAAGTAGACCTTTTTACGCGGACTAGTAGTCCAACAAGCGTCCCCGAGTTGTTTATTTTTTTAATTGTATTCTTTTTATAGACTGTATTGCTGAAGCTTTTTAAAACATAATAACTTCTTTACATTCAGTCTAATACAAATATAACCTCATGAGTGAAACTTTTCTTCCTAACGCATTACTGTATGAAAAATATATCTCAACAGCATTGACAAGAACCCTTTGTGTGTACATCTAATGTAAATATAACTTTTTGATAGGGGTTACGATTTTTAAAGACGTGTATTATGGATAAATATAGCGTTTTGAACAAGATTACCTGTATATCTTGATAAATTGTTATGTAAAGAAACAGTAACAAAAAAAAACAATCTGGTAATGTAAATTTAACCTTTTGAACAGACGCTCCTCATATTATAGCCGATCCATGCCCCCGTTTAGTTGTTAAATCGCCTTTATTGCCGGGCGTTAATGCTAAGCTAAAAGCATAGTGCCGTGATCCTCGGTTCGAGGCAGCAATCAATAACAACATCTGCACCTATAAATGAAATAGTAGCTGTGTCTACCAAGTTTCAAAAAAAATATCGAAAGTAATATATAATAGATTCTAGGCAAATACTTGTAGCTGATAATGCTACAAGCGTATGCATAGATAACGCGGATATCAATTTAAATATCTGTTTTCTTAGTAATTGGGTTTGTTTTAAATCATGTTTCATATAAATCTTCAGAGTACCTAAGCTATAATGCTAGTTCTGCTTTCAATAATTGCAACATAAGCTTGTAAGTCTCTAGGTATGCCTTTATGTGTATTTACGGATCTTTCATGTGACTTACGTGTCCGGTAATTTATTTTAATGTTTTTGCTACCAAATTCAAATTCAAAATCTTTATTTAAATTTTTATTTTATTCACAAGCTCTACGAAACCGACCAATACGACACTACAATAGAAAAAAAAATGCATATATATACTTTGCTACCCGTGCAAAGCCGGGGCGGGTTGTATACATTATTGTTGCGTATATAGAAACAATCACCTTTCTCGTATCCGTCAATTAGAAATTGTAAAAAAAAATGGATAACATGATATAATATCTGCCTGTGTCGATCTATAACCGCCCGTTTCCAAATGGTTCCAAACTATTTGGACTCACGGCCACTCTAAAAGAACCAGACAGTTTTAACAACTTTCAGTAAATTTTATTAATACATAATTTTTCAGCACCAGTTCATCAATAACCAAAAAAAGGATATGACAATGGGGAAACTGAAAATAAAGGAAACAATAAAAAAGGAGAAAAGAAAAAATAAGAGATGGCAAATAAGAAACATATTAGCTCACATTACATCTATTAAGTACCAGATGCAAACGGCATGCGTTGCAACGCCTTTTTTTATAATTTTTTTGGGCCAGGACCCCTCGCTGACTTCCCCAGAACACCCTGCCAATGTTTATCACAATCTGATCAATGGTTTCGAAACGCATAGAGGAAAAACAAACAAACATTGATTTCTTTCTTTGTTTTTTAATTAAGTAATTGGTTCATTTGTTATTTTTTCTATATTTAGGTAGCTTAATATATTTTCCTTAGTTTACACAAAATAATTTAATTAATTTCTAAACGCACGCATAAATATTTGACAACCAATATATATGTCAATCCTTTTTCATTACTGACATTATTCTACATTTTTAAAATCTAAAATATGCCATTATCCCAATATAGTGTTTATATATCTTGTCGATTCGAAACCTTTATTTAAATACGTTCTTTAATTTGAGGGGAGAGTTTACCGTATCGACGGGACAAACATTAAATGCTTGACAGTTACGAAATTCATAAACATTTTGTATGGGAAAATGTTTTATCTTTTAATTAATTTTTTCGTCAATTTTCAATTTTCTTTTATAATAGTTACTCTGCTATTCGGGACGGAGACAAATACAACTAATCAAAAACCATGAAAATCGGTCCTACCGTTCTCAAGTTATAAGTGCACGAACAAACCCAACATTGTTGTATATATAAAGATATGAAATGGCCTGTGATACCAATACAATTCAACCCAAGCGTTTTTATCCTGTATGTAATCCACTACTGAGTAATAGCCCTTGAGGCATAATTGTCGTTTTACTGTGGACTTAAACTCGTTTAAACTTTAACATTTGTATATTATCTGGGATTTTATTATAGTACCGCACACATTGACCTCGAAACGACTTGTTATTTTTTTGGAGCCTAGAGGCAGATACAACAAGTTTATGCTTATTACGCGTGTTAAAAGAATGTTTATCACTTTTTTTCCAGAATTGATCTTTATTTTTATGAAGGTAAATCAGGTTTTCATAAATGTATTGGCCCGCTACCGTCATTATATTAATTTCTTTAAATTTCTACCTCAATGAATCACGATTGCCTAAGTTATAAATAACTCGAATAGTCCTCTTCTGCAACACGAAGAATGAAGACTATCACATGTATAGTATGAATCTAAAAGTGAATCTCTCTTATATAAGTTGAAACATTATTTTTAGTTTCACAATTACAGAGTAGAGATAAAACAATTATGTATAGGTTATTTTACGGTTCTTATTTTCTGTTCTTCTACTATAGTTGTTATAAAAATACCAAAAATATCTGTCTTTTATTTCATTCACCCCGCTCAGATATATTTTTACACCAAAGCGGCGGTAGCGTAATGGCTAAGGCGTCGGACTTGCGATCCAGTGGTTGCGGGTTCGAACCCCACCCAGTGCACTACCGACGTGAACCCACTCCTAACACAAGCATTTTAGCTTAGCTGGAGGGGTTAACAAGTATACTAGTAATATGTGACCCACGTTGCTAGTATTCTTTTCATAAAAAAAAAAAAAAATTTATTATAATTCATATCTTTGTAAAGGGTCTTTCAACAAGGACGGGTCGATGTTAAAATTGAAAAAAACAAGATGTGTGTGAGATATTAACGCAATTTATTTTTTATTTGAAAGGCCCATTTATGCCAATATGGATGGAATATGACATCATTCAAATGTCCGCCGCGGCTTCGTATGGTGGCACGAATCCGAGATGTCCAATTTTTAATGACTCTGCTGCATAGATCCGGCTGAACCTGAGCGATGGCCTGCGTTATGTTGGCTTTCAGGGCAACGGTCGATTGTGGCTTATTGGCATAGACCTGCGACTTCAGAAAACCCCACAAGAAAAAGTCTAGCGGAGTCAAATTACACGATCTTGGTGGCCAATTCACGTCACCTCTGTGAGAGATAACCCTACCCTCAACCCATTGTGTCGTTCGCTGTGTGGCAAGTAGCGCCATCTTGCTGGAACCACATGTTGTTCACGTCCATATTGTTCAATTCAAGCCAAAAGAAATTGTTTATCATTGATCTGTAGCGCTCGCCGTTAACGGTGATGGTCTCGCCAACGTAGTTTTCGAAGAAGTACGGACCAATGACGCTGCCAGACCGAAATCCGCACCAAACAGTAACTTTTTGTGGATGCATTGTCACCTGGTGAACCTCATGTGGGTTGTAGTCATCCCATATCCGAAAATTTTGCTTATTAACAAAACCATTCATACAAATATGTGCCTCGTCGCTAAAGATTATTTTTCGGCCAAAATCGGGGTCCTCTTCCAAGCCCATTCAGCGAATACACGGCGTTGTCTATGGTCATTAACTTTGAGCTCTTGGGTCAGTTGGATCTTGTACGGATGCAGGCCCAAGTCCCGACGCAAAATTCTCCAAGATGAAGTCTGCGAAAAGCCGAGTTCTTGTGCACGGCGAGAAATCGACTGCCTCGGAGTCTCCTGAACACTCTCACGTACAGCGGCGATGTTCTCGGCCGATCTGGCGTTCCTTTGACGTAAAGGTGTTGGTTTGTTGTTTACCGAACCGGTCGTCTCAAATTTAGTCACCAATCGTTGGAGAGTAGATTTTGAAGGGCCACCGTGTCTGCCGTAAAATGGGCGCAATGCGCGCAACGTTTGCACTAACGAACACTCATTTTGATAATAAAGTTTTATCATTTGCACATGCTGCTCAACCGTGTAACTTGCCATGGTGATTTGGCATCAGTGACTGAATAAGAAATAACCGATTTGACAGATGCCGCCAAAATAAAATGGCCGCCACAGATTATTAACATCGACCCGCTCTATTTAGACCATTTATAAATCTTTGCTTTATTTAAATACACGAGTAAAAAATCTGAGTACCTACCTATTGTTGCTAGAACCAGGTATGTAAACATTTCATGAACAATTCAAAAACATACATAAATTAAGGTAAACGTATAATTTAAGATCTAAACTAACTTTTGTTAATTAACCGTGTAATTGAATTGACTCCCAGACAAAAAGAGCCCGAGAGTAAATTGTTTTGGACTTTGCAATATCAGAGGCCGTCCACCAATTAAAAATATGTAAATGAAGTTGATACTTGTTTAATAAAAATGCATTCAGTTAACGACGACGACCAAATTGTATAGGAGGGTTTAGATTTTTTTAGCTATATGAACCGTGTAAAGTTTCAATTGAAATTGAACTTTATAGGGAATATTTTTTATAACAAAACATCAACTTTACCTTGTCAGTTGTATTAAAAATATTGTTTATAACGCCTATTTGTTTAAAATGTCCTTTATCATAAGCTAAGCTAGCCAAGCTCGATATGACATGGTGTAAAGTTTAATAAGGGTTTTGTAATGTAACAAAAGCAACGTCCATAATGCCTTTCCTATTTAAAATAACTTAAGGCGCTGCTTCGCTAAAAGACGAGGATCAGTTTTACATGGAGTAAAATATAAAAACGATATTGAAACCTAATCCGAGTGAAGGTAGGGTAAGCCGGATTATACACAGGTATAATTCAGAACAGCCGGGTTATACACTGGTATTCCTCTGAAATTTTGGCGTGCAAACCCGGTGGGTCGCCTTTTATTGATGGCATTGATTAACATCGACATTGAATAATAGCCGGTGTTTGTAAATTTAGTAGCACCTACAACTAAGCAAGTAGGTAGATACAACTCTTCTAACCTAGGACTTTAATTAAATGCAATGTTACAGTGAAATTAAATATTTCATTTTTATTTTCATAATTTCAATGTCACAAATATTCATAGATAATATAATCCTAAATAATCAAAAAAGATAAATATATCCATAAAGTAAAGCATCGCCATTTTTTCCCAATTCCATTTTGTACCATGTAAGCACTACAATAGTAATTAGTAATCGTCTATTTTTTTATTGTGGAGTATAATAAATTTTAATATTTCAAAAATAATAAGTACAAATTTTTTACTATTTTCATTATTCCATACTATTGAACAGGTGTTGTCAGCAAGACGAACATTGCACGCATGTTCAACTTACCAATGTTTGCTCTGATTTCACTTCAACTACAAACATACACATACTGGAAGTGCTTACATTAAACATTTCTAATACTTAAGTTTATAGGTCATAATTATATAAAGAATTAATCTATCACGAATTTTTTTATTTAACATATTTAACCCACTCCTATAAAATAACGTTAAATTAACAGATGGAGTTAAATATTTTTAGGTATTATTATCTCCAGTTTTCATAAAAGCAGGCGGAATGTGTAAAATTCAATATAATAATAATATAATCAAACATACTTATTTATTTTGGAATTATTCATTCCGTTATTGAGAAAATAAATGAAAACTAACATGCATAATTAGTTATGGCATAATAAAAAAGTTAGTTTTTTGGATTTTCTCAATAGCGGAGTGAATAATTTCAAAATAAAAAACTATGTCCGATTTCAAATCTTGAACTTTACGCATTCCGCCTGCTTTTATGAAAACCGGAGGTGATAATATCTATAAATGAAAACAGTTATAACCTTTAAACGAGTAGTTTTAAAAAAATAATCCTACTAATATTATAAACGTGAAAGTTTGTAAGGATGTATGGATGTATGGATGTGTGGATGTATGGATGTATGGATGTATGGATGTATGGATGTTTGTTACTCTTTTCCGCCAAAACAACTGAACCGATTGCGATGAAACTTATTATGTAGATAGCTGGAGACCTGGATTAACATATAGGCTACTTTTTATCCCGATATTCCCACGGGATCGGGACTTACGCGGGTGAAACCGCGGGGCGCTGCTAGTATACCTATATTTTTGTAACTGCATGCTACAGTTTTTGCAATTTCAGTTATTTAAGCATGTGTCGTATTGTTAGATACAGCCGTTTGTTGTTTTATTATGTGGCATAGGTGCATCTACAGAAATCTAAATAAGGTAATCTAAATAAGGTAATAGAAGTGCTATGAACGCGTAAACTTGTCGCCGCGGTGGTGACTCAGACGCCACCAGTGCGCAATGTTACGCTCAGTTACTCGTGAAACTTTGTTTCGGCAAGTGCGGTTGTAAAAATGGTGTTTTGCAGTATTGTCCACTGCGGCAATTCGTCTACTACGTGTTATTACACTAATAAAGCGATAGCATTGGGATAACTTTCATAGGTAAGTGTTTTCTTTTGGTTTTATTGAGGTTTTTGATAAAAGTACATTTTAAAACATAACTCAACCAATAAATAGTACAAATGGCATAATTGGCGGCTTTATTTCTACTTACTACTATATTGCCCGTTGTGTTGGATGTTATCCGACAGTTTGGTTTTACAAAAAGAAATGTATATCGCAATGAATAATAGTGTTTGCTTTAACACTTCTAGTGGCACGGTCGCAGAGAATCGTCGCGAGCTAGAGCTGTGCTAAACGATATTAGGATACTTACAGTAGTACTCACAAACTGTACATTTTACATTAAAAGATAACAATGAAACTAAAAATTGTGTTCTTAGTGGGATATTATTTTACTGGTTTATTTCGTTTATTTTAGATTCCCGTAAAATGTAGATACGAAAGACAAGTGGATATATGCCTCGCGAAGAAAAAAGTTAGTTCCTCACAACTTATAGTCGGATTTGTTCGATTCATTTTACGGAGGATGACTTCAATATATCAACAATCAATGTAGTAAGTTCAGTTCAGGTTTAAATGGTTTAACCGATTTAATAAAAAAGTTAATAAATACTTTAAAATGGTGGACGCAAGAATAACGTGAAGCTTTTTTTTTATATTTGATGACATACATTTTCACCAATATGATCAGTCCCCGACTGATAACCACGTCATTCATTTAATTAACTATGATATCCGCCTTAATTGTTACGCAAAAATGCAATTGAAATTGTTCCAAAAAGACAGTTATTTAATAAATATCTTCATTTTACAGGACAATAATTTTTAATACTTCATCTTTTTATAATTTTTGTAAATTCGGAATTTAATTCGGATTCGAAATTTCTTATCGGATTCGAATGATTTCTCTTATATATCATATTCACATTGTCTTGACTTGTCGGTCTAGGGAGCCCTGATTTTCCTCACTGAATCACAAAATCCCGTAAATTGACAGCAAATTTATAAAAAAAATATGAACCACTTGCCGACCACTTTCCCTTGTTTAACAACCCTAAAACAAAATGTTTCACAAATAATAGCTCATCTTGCTGCCATAACGTCCTGAGGATGTCTCATGGGAAGGCAGATCTGAATTTTATACCTTTTGTTAGAAAAACCGAGGCATATCTAGAGGTCTTTAGTTGCTATGAGAGTTGATAAACATCGCGTTTATCAACTCGCGTCCGGCTAATCCAAATGCTAGTGTTAGGATTAAGTTCACTTTTTTTTAATTTCTTAAAAGACAACTACCGCATTAGGAATTACTCCTGTGTCGCGGCGGACTTTACAAACATACAAACAACGGACACAAAGAACACCCAGACTCAGGTGGGAATCGAACCCGACGACCTCTGGCTCAGCAGTCAGGGTCACTAACCACTAGTTGTTCAATTCTTAGTATTATATACAGTTTCAAAGCTATTTAGTTCACTGATACAAGATAATTATCATTTTTTTAGCTTCTTTCACTGTAAACACCATAAACATAGTATGTGTAAACACAGACCCGCATGATGTCACGTGGTAACTAGTTTCTATGAATACTTATAACACCAGTGTTCCTGTTTTTTTAAACAACCCTTTTGTTCATAGGAATCGACCAAAACGTCGGGTTCTTGGTCACCCCCATTTCGATTGAATTGAACCGGCACTCACATCTCTGGCGCTGTGACCCTCATCACCTCACCAGAAAAAATAACACGACGCTATTTTTAGAAGCTTGTTAAAAACAAGTTCATATACAAATACTTATAAACTTGTTTATTTGTAATAAATAAATCATTTTTATGAAGTTAATCTACAGGTTAGAAAGCCAGCTTAGCAAAGCTAGAATAACATAGTATATGCTTAGCATATATAATATGTTATTCTTATTCAATCAGTTATTTGCAGTCATCAGTTTTTGTCATTATAAACATTCAGAAACTACCAACTTCACCGATAAAAAATACCATATATATATTCTATTGCTCGTAACATACGTTGGACTCCGTGCAGTAAAACAAAATATCCATGTTTAAATAATTTACGTTAATGCCGAAATAAACAGTATAATGTTCTGAGGATCAGTCACGTTTTTGGTTAAGTATGCAGACATTTAGCTATAAAAAGAACAATAAATACTGTGTTTAAATTTTTTTATCGGATCAAAAATGACCAAGATACAGAGATCTTAGTGCACCAACTTAAAAAACGCGCGCGAGAAAGACCGTACAGGCTGTGACGTTATTCATCGCGTATCGGCAAAAGTGGCGAGTCGCGCGTTGTGTTGTCAGCTTGGTAAGCTTCTAGTCCAGCGCAGTTAGGGCAACGACCTGACGATTGCTGATTTTTTAGATTATTTTTTAAAGTGATAATGCCATCTAATAAGTATTGCATTGTGCCAAAATGCAAAAATACAAGCGTTAATGCACCTAATAAGCTTTTTTTGACTGTGCCGAAAGATGCACAAATAATAAAAAAAATGGTGTAGAGCAATGCGGAGAGATGACATAACTCCTTTATAGGTACTGTTGCGAAGATCATTTTGACGTTAGTACCTGCAGTATCCTAGCTAGAGTATCTACCTAATATCAGTAGGTACAATATGGTCAACGGATCTAGTGCTAATTATTCGTAAAATTAGCAGTTTCGATGCGCAGTAGACTATTTAGTATGAAATGCTGCACTGCGCATGTCAAACAGCTAAAATTCACGAATAGATCTATACGGTCAGTGGGACCGTATATATTTTATTATAATATACCTACCTATTGTGCATCGTTTCTATGATTTCTTAATAACATTTGAATTTCCGCGGATAGCTTTGATGTCACACAGATGATGTTCGTTCGTTCATGTCTAATGCCTACCTTCTCAAGTAAACAATGGAACACAATTATATTGGAGCCAGGGCTGCACCCAGACCACGGGAGAGCCATGCTTCGGCACGTATGGGCGGGCTAGACTGAAGTGATACCACGGCCTCACAGAAAACCGGCAGTGAAGTAATGGTTGCATTGCTTTTCGCCGCGTGAGTCAGGTTACCGGAGGCCCTAACCTTTCCCTCTCCCCTATTTCCCTCCTTCCCCTGTCCCAGTCCCCCCTCTTCCCACACGTCCCCCCTCTCCCCTTATTCCCACCTTAAAGGAAGGCAACGCACTTATGACTCTTGAGTTACAGGTGCCCATGGGCGGCGGTAATCATTTACCATCAGGTGACCCGTCTGCTCGTTTGCCCCCTATAGAATAAAAAAAAGAGGTCTCCTGAGCGGGTGGGTCATTTTGTCATGTGATAAACGCAATCTGTGATTATGTGTGAAAGCGCGCTTGCCGCCGGGCGCCCGATACTTACTGTTGAGTATTGTTTTATTTGTATCCTATGATATACAATTAGGCGAATGTTTGTTGTACCTAATTTTTTAGATATATATTTTTCCAAAATGCAATGCATTCGGTAAAATGGTCAAACAATAGTTTTCGTCATAGTCAACTTCGTGTATAGCTAAAGATTTATCTTGTTCAAACTGAGGGCTCAGTTAGGTTTGTGCTTTGCATTTGTTAGAGATAATATTTGAATGATTTAAATAATCCAGAAAAATCTCATCCTCAGAACACGAAGTTAAAGTGGGTAAGTAGGTAGTTAGGTAGGTACCTAACTACCTACTTACCCACTTTACTATAAATACCTTTACTATAAAGACCTATAAACACCTAAAAGGTAAGTAAGTCTATACATACCTACTCCTACTGAGTACCTAAAATACCTATTTTAGGTACTCAGTAGGAGTAGGTATGTATAGACTTACTTACCTTTTCATTTTATCCCTACAAAACCGACCTCCATAATAGGTAACTACCTACTCGTATCTATTTAGATATTGTGGCGACTTCCACATACAGCAAAATGAAACATACTCCAACATCATCTACAAACTACTAATCCTGCATCGCGCTATGAGAGTTCTCGCGCCGATTAGTATATATACAACTTCCCAACATCAACCGTTGGGCCGCGGCCCGCCAATAGATACTCAATGTCTATAAAAAATACTGTTAAAGTAAAAACTAAATATGTAATTTACATGCCACGACATGAGCGAAACGGTGAATAGTCGATTCGATCGAGACGATTTAAGGTATTGCCAGTCAACATTGCCAACCAACCAAAATCTCAATATGCGTGTATTACGTTGAGATTTTGGTTGGTTGGCAATGGTGAAAGTGTATTTTTTTCATTTTTGTCTGTCTGTTTGTATCTTGACCGCGGTCTACTGCTATAGGTACAATAATTTTTAGTTCATTTTTCAAATTCTGCACGCGGTCGCGCGAGTTCAATGCTTTTCCTCATCCCACAAGTGCACTACGTGCCTAAAGAAGATTTCACTTCAAAAATATATAATATATATATCCGACCAAAACTCGGTCGTTTAGTTATAAACGGTCTTTTGGGAAATATGCTTACCGTTAGAGAAGATATATTTTCACAGTTAACGTGATATGCAATTGAAACAGTCAAAGCGTGGCATCGTCACATAACACAAATAATAATGTGTTCTGCCATTTCGATTTTCTGAAAATTACTTACATTTGCGCAGTGTTATAAAATACCTTTTTATGACATTTACGTTTTTCACTGACGTTTTCAACCAACAGAGCTGTCAAGTTAACAGTGCTGTCAAATCTCTTCGAGTTTCCAAAACGTTGATTAAAGAAAAATTTAATAATCTATGATCAATTTCATTGAACATTCGAATGGCATTTTACATAAGATTTGACATTTGATATAAGTTCTGTTAATTGATACGATGAGCCAATCATGCTTCCAGTAACTCCATATACATACAGGTACTTTACAAGAGATGATTTAACATACGATTTGTTAATTTTTGCGTTTATCTGTTCTAAGATTGACTAAAGCGATCCATTTCCCTTTTATATCTTTGTAGAACTTTAATTCTTCGTTCAGTTTCTTTCATTTCTATTGAAATCAGAATGTTTATTCATCTTTAGATATGTAAATGTTACCAAAGACTTATATAAAGCGACAAAGATCTAATGGCGCGTTTCTAAAATCAGAACTAGGCCTACCTTATTGTGGAACGTTCTTTTAGTGTTACCAAACACTCACTTCCACGCTTTTCCAGCATCGAATCTGTCTTCCACTTCAGATAATCACGGTTCCGTTTTTCCTTCTGTTACAGTTTTTTCCCTTTTTTTTCTGTTACGTATTGTTATTATATGATATTTTTTTCTGAACTGTGTAAAGGAACATTTCTTTACTGTTAAAAATAATCACGTTTGTCACTTGTTAGTATATGAAAATCTCAAAAGTTAAGGAGATTTTTATTAACACGCAAAAGAAATTCTTGTCGCACTATATTACGCAATCTTTTTCGGAACTGCTGAGAGTAAAAAGTAAAAGTAGATTAGATTTTCTTGATCTGTACTCACTGCATTAATATAATAATCATATTATCAACGCAGGATGTTTTCAAGCCTCGCTAACGAGATTGCAGTAAAAAAACTGTTTGTACCGTTTGAAAGCTTGTCCGGTAAACCGATTATAACAATGTTTCGGACAAAGCGTTTTCCTACTCACACTTAATTAAAATAGGGATTAACTCCATTAAAGTTGCATAAAACTGACGCAGCTAACAGAAAAAAGAGCAACCCTTTACGAGGTAGTTTAATTCAAATTCAGATAATATTCTAAAATGGCTTGATATTTATCAATATAAAGTGATCTATTCAGCAAAGTAGCGATTACTTGTCTGATACCTTTCAACGGGTACCTAAAGCGTTCAATACAATTTTCTGGAAGCTTAGCCACAATAAACATTCCCACCCACAAAGTGGGCAATTCAGTACATTTTAGCAGATTTTATCTTTAACGGATAACAAACAAATAAATAAATAACCATAAAAGATCAGGTCGTCTTTGTTAGAAGATAAATATTTGGATATGATTTCATTGTAGGGAAAGTGTCTTAATGGAACATCAAACAAAGCAAGATAATAACAAATGTTGTAACGGCACTTTCCAATATGAAATATATTACGATATGTATAAATTAGGATATTATATTATAGGATGCTATTTTTTTTGGCATTTAGCAACGACTATGCATAAACTACTAATGAGTTCAGTACAGTTCGATAGTATAATATGTATGAGTATGGGCTTAATTGTCACTGACTGGAAGCAGCAGTATGAATTCTGGACTATAAAAAGCCTTACATGTATAATATGCAGATCGTCATGACCTGCATATTATGACGATTATACAATATCGGAACAAGGTGCTTCATAGCCTAGTGATACACTAAAACATCAGTACCTCAGAGCCAAAAAAAATTGTTAGCAAAGTAAATACATATACAGGATGTAAGTGACACCGTAACGAATACTGAAATAGTGTATTCAGACCATCAGTCTGAGTGGAAAATCATTGGAAATTTCTGCCGGAAAATTCATATTTTTATTTTCACTTTTTTATTTTTTTGCTTAAAAGTGATATCACAATGAGTAAACAGAACATTTTACTGAAAAAAAACCAGTAAATACCCCATACGGCCAAAAACTGCAATGTAAAAAATTTATGCAATCAGCTGCTTCGACGGCGCCATGCGCTGAAGGTCATTCACCGTAGCACACGCATACGGGTTCGCGTTACACTGCGTAGTTCAAAATCAAACTATTGACTGTAAATCCTTAATCTTGCATTTTTATGATGAACTGACTTTTACATTGTGATAAGTATCCCAAGAAAGTCGTTTTTGTAAATTATTTGCGACGGTGTTACTTACACGCTGTATACAGTTTAGTGGAACAAAACGATAGCACGATATAGCTATCTGTCGAGTAGTAGTAGAAAATTTTTCATTATATTGGTCAATATCGGTCAATGGTCACGCAACATAGCAATCAAACGCCACCAGTAAATATGAATTCTCCTGATACGGAACATCAGTCACATTTGGACTGTTTGTAGGCCGATAAGTAGTTTTCTGAAAAGGATTCTCATACGACATCAAAAGGGTGCCATGCCATCCTCTGAACTCCGGTATAGATACGAATCTAGTACGCAAAGTCTCCCAAAATAAGTAATTATGCAAGCACACAGTAAGTTAATAATGTTATTGACAACGTCTTTCTCTATGTGATATGCCTTTATGGTCCGAGTCTGACAGAAGTAGAAGCGCCCAGATTCCTAACGATGAGCAGACAACCATTTTTAGCTCAAAACGCCTACGAAGGGCTTAAAATGCGATTGATGCCATTCTACTTGATCTATGACGTACCTGGTACTATTGAGGTTTTTGCGAATCGCGAGGATAGTGATAGCAAAGATAGTGGTAGCGATGATAGTGACGACTAACCGCTGGCAACGAAAAGAAGGCAACAAGACGAAGGTGAACCTGGCGCAAATGTCCCCCTGCATACATCTCAATTTCCCAACGTACTTTCAAAGCATGTGTTAAGACTAATGCTATTTGAAAAATGCTCTCCCACGACAATGTGTGGGAGAGCTATGCTTCGGTTGTGTATGTTCTTTCTTGTTTGGTTTTATTTGCTCTTTCGTGCTTTACATTAACAACACTTTTGTAGTTTCATTCTCTCTTGAATATTGCAAGTTTCAACAAAATCGCTTCCACAGAATTGTAAAAAGGTAGTTTAATATCCGTTTTACTAGAGATTTTTAGAATAGAAAGCTCTATCAAAGTGGTTACTGGTATTACAACGTTAGGGTTGAAAAGATCAATATCTAAACTGCCATTGTTACTAACCTTTTTTTCTTATCATCTTGGAGATAATCGGATTAGAGAGATTTAAGCTACATTATTGTCTGATTCGGATTTGTAAAAATAAATGAACTTAAAAATAATAAAAAAACAGCAAAATTTATTCAATAATATATGCAAACTTACTATTAAATATGCCGCCGATCGTCTTTCAAAATTCTTACTAAAAAGCGATATGATAAAGTCAGTGTTACATAACTGAGAAATATCTAATGACACTCCTGACGGTTTAGGCTAGAAGAAAAGAGCCAACGAATGTCATTTTATAACTATTGAAGCCGTAAGCATCCCAAATAAAATAAAATAAAATAAAAATAAAGTAATGAATACACATTTACACACACATCCATACGTATGTACATGCGTTCGAAAAACGTTACCCTCTGATAGTCGGTTAAAAAACATTCACAATTCGTAGTACCTTTATATATAAAAATTTCGTGTCACGTTGTTTGCTCGCAATGAACTCTTAAACTAATGAACCGATTTTAATGAAATTTGGCACACTGTGTACAGTTTGGTCCAACTTGAAAGAGAGCATAGTTTTTATCTCAATTTATAGTCCTTATATTTTTTATTGCAAATTTACTTAGCCACAGCATACAATATACAATATTATAAGTCTATTAGTATAATGATAATGGCTAAATTGAGAAATAATAACAGTAATCCAACAATAAATACATATATTGGTAGACGTAATGTAATTTTCTTGATTCATCAATTGAAAACTGAAATCAAAAGTACAAAACGTACAATGGATATCGAATTACTCCTCCTTTATCCTAACCTTTATGGCACTGACTTTCAATACACCAGTTTTTGTTGATCAAGTATTGCGCTCGCCCTTTTCTGACCTAGCACTAGACAAAGGTCTCCACTCTTCTGCAAGAATGGTTTTCTCCGAACAATCCATATTTTGGAAAACAACGTCATTTTTATAGTTTGCCGTATGTCAAGTCTCTGTCAAAGGAAGTATAAACAGAAAAAGATTTTCTTCCATGCAAAATCAAATGACACTTTGTAGCAATTAGGTCTGGATGTACGACATCTAAAATGAGTTTGATTCAACTTTCTGGTAATTATGATTAACCTGTCTGATCTTTTTCGTTAGATTCAAACATCACTTGAAAAGCCTTAAGACTTCCACAATATGCGAAACTCTATTTTAGCGTCATAGTCCAATACTGATATTATAAACAATTACTATCAAATGTTTATTACAATCACACAAATTTTTCAATTTTTTGTTATTGTATAGGGGGCAACGAGCAGATGGGTCACCTGAATGTAAGTGACTAATGCCGCCCATGGAGATTTGCAACTCAAAAGTCACAAGTCCGTTGCCGGCCTTTAAGGAGTAGGGGAAGAGGAAGTGCCTCCGGTAACCTCACTCACTCGGCGAAACACAACGAAGCATTGCTTCACGCCGCTTTTCTTTGGGGCCGTAGTATGACTCGGGTCGAGCCGGCCCATTCGTGCCGAAGCACGGCTGTCCCACTGTTTTCACCCAAGTTGTTCAAATAAGGAGGAAGTTCTCCATGAGTTTTTTTTGCTTTGTTAAATATAAAAATATTTGTATGATTCACTTTTATAGGAAAAGTTATATCTCCAGGAGTGGTCATGTAAATATAAAAAAAAAAAACGCCAGTCAAGAGGAGTAACTGATATAGTTTTCTTCAAATGAAAGGGATTTTTGGATGATATGCATTAACGTTCGAGGTATGTGTAAACAGTAAGTTGGATTTGGAGCCTTTGTTCTAGATGACGTATGCATACATATTACGGAGCAGATCTATGCTCAAAATAAAAATAAAGTAAAATACCTAAGATGCAGATACTTTGCCTTCGGACACGCTGACAACTACATTTAATTAAATGGTTTAAGCTTAAAGAGATAATTTCCAACAACATTTGCTTGGGAATAAGTTCTTTCACATTATTTATCTTATTTAAATGTATAAATACTCAACAGGTAGAGGTCTTCTAATTTATTTCCACTCCAGCGCTCTTGTACTTTATTAAAATATTCTAATTTTAGAGGCCCTTGATGCTTATAATACCAAATGAAAGATAATGAAGTTGGATGGAATATGTTAAATTCATTTACTTTAACACCCGATTTAACGTGTTTATCTGTGTATTTGTGTCTGTCTGTGGTGTCATAACTCCTAAAAGGATTTGGATTTCTTTTTCTCTTTTTGTTTGAAAGGTAACTTGATCGCGAGTGTTCTTAGCTATAATTCAAGAACATCTGTTCAGCCCTTCGAAGATCATTACCTCCTTTTTAATCGGATTACTGTGTCAGGGGTATATTTAATTTATATTTCATAGTGTAATCATTTACTTGAAGCCTATCCGCATTATACGGGCCTACATTGTGCAAAATTATTTTTGTTTGAAAAATATATACAACTTGACTGTTTGCATAATAAAATTATGCAAACAGATAAGTTGTATATGTTAGACAATAAAATTATACGAACCAATTTCTTAATTATAAACATAAGTACTTTAAACCCATTAATTACTGTAAATAAAGTCGCGATGAGGATATCGGCCTCTTTACATAATGTCGCGTAGGCTTAATTGAAAACGTCGTCATACCAAACAAACTTACCAAAATTGCTCCTTCATGAAGAAAATACAATTTAAAAAAACACCATTCGCTTGCTGCCTGCATTGAGGTGGACTTTAGTAACATACAACTAACGGGCAACACCAAGAAAATGTCGAACGTCTGAAGTGCATGTAAGTCTACCACATTATACACCGTATTAATAACTATAATATCTGGGTAATACCTTAACATCTTGGTATACTTTACACAAGGCCGTCTTATCTCATACTAGGCAGAGCCTGTACTATGGTAACCAGACTACTGATAAACATACTTATATTTTATATTTATATCACACCTCCATAATATATACTGTATGGTACTAGCGTGTGAGAAGTCCGCACTGAATTCGTTTCTAACAGTCGTTATTTGAATTATATAATTGTTAGAGGAATAACAAGTGAAGAGTGTGCGTCAAGCAGTCGGAGTGAACAACTACGGTCAAGTTGCCGTACCAGATCTCTTCAAGAAGTCTTTGTAATGTAACAGTATTTAGTTCAGTCTCCAATATAATTACTCTGATTTACAGCCTCTCTCAATTGAAATCCTCCTAACCCAACACCCCTATCCCGAACAAACCTCTCAGCCAAGCGAGGGCCTTACAATATTATAGATAAATAGCACCCAGACACAGAACAAATTATCGTGCTCATCACACAATTATTTGTCCTGGGTAGGAATCGAACCCACGACGTCTGGTTCAGCAGTCAAGATCATTAACCGCTAGACCAACAGGCAGAATACTTAACCTTCAGAGTCCAACTGATATTGAACCACATATACTCTATGATTTCTTCACCACAAACGAGAAATATTCTGTACTGTTACGCTGAATGGTTTTCACAAACTACTTTCTACTTTTTTAACCCCACTGACATCATCTTCCTGCTATTTTTTTTTTGGGGTCAGCACAATTGCGAAGAGTTTTGGCTGGTTTATTTTATGGCCGGCCGTCTGATTGACACCAACCCTCCTTTAGAATGTAATCGTTTTCTGACGGGACAAAGGAAGAAGGTAAATTGGAGTAAGAAAAAGGGATAGATAGGGCGAAGGAACTAGGATAAGGGATGTCGCAAGTCTCGGATGGGGAAACGGGACAAGACTGCAGTAGCTCGAAGAGGCTGGGGTCACGTACCCGCATGCCCATCCTGGGATTGAAAAAGCCACTAGGATAGGTACATCATATAACCCCACTGTAATTATTATTATTATTATTAATTCATCCTCCGCGCCTTTTACCAACTAAGTTGGGGTCGGCTTTCAGTCTAACTACGATACGGCCGAACTTTGATATTTTACGTGAAGCGACTGCCATCAGACTTCCACAACCTAAGTACTAGGCGATATCGAAGGTCTGTAGTTAGACCAGGTTGTCGGACTTTTTTGGGGTCCAACTACATCCGGGACCCACGGTTTACCGTACTCTCCGAGGCACGGAGGGGTCTCAATGTGTTAAGAATAGTCACCGACCCCACACTGACCTATCTAATATTACATCACTTCGTAATGTGCGAACCTACCCGGTTACCACTTAGCCACGAGCCCCTTTTCGTAATGATTTATTAATGGGTACAATATTATAATGGAGTACCTTTTTGATGATGTGAAAGAAACTTAATTTGCGTTTTAGTTTTACTAGTATGACTAGAGAGGGTCTATTTAAAACAGAGAGGGTAAATTTAAGTGCTTGCGGCAAAGGCCTATTATAGTCAGCCTGAATAATATAGGCGATTACGACAGTGTTGTTTTAAATTCACTAAAACCATCATCCATTCGTAAGCGCTTGAATTTCGCGGGTCAAAAAGTAGCCCACTGTTTTAAGAATTTACCAGTACCTACTACACTACATAAATAAGTATGTCTTGTGTATTTTAAATTGAGACTAATGATTTGCTATAGGTTTTTTTTTAATAATAACTTGAGAGACTTGACACACGACCGTCTGATCCCAAACTAGGCAGAACTTGTACTATAGTAATCTGACTGCTGATAAACATATTTATATTTTACTAAATAAAATTATCGTACTCATCACACAATTTTTTGTCCTGGGTGGGACTCGAACCCACGACCACTACCTCAGCAGTTAGGATCACTAACAACTAGACCAACAGGCCCGTTTTTCCTGTGGGAAAAGTAAACCTTCTAATTTAACTGACACTTCGTTCGCTTGGTTTCTATTATAATGTTATAGCAATTAGGCAATGTTGTATGAGCTTTGTGCCATAGAAAGAAAGAACTAAGCTTTAACACCAGTTATTTAGTTTCAATGAGGGCACGAAGTTTGTAATTTTATCACCAAACTTTCTCCCTTATCGCACCCTTGTAATTATTACAAATAATTATGAGAAATATAATATCACATAGAGATTCTACCTTTATCGAGTTTCATAAGTTTATCACTCCTGATAAGATAGATTTTCGAAGTGTCTCTCAGCTATTCTGCCCTTTCTTATAGTGAAATATAGTGAACCACGTTTGCTATCAATCACGTTCGTGCTTCTTATGTAGATAGTTAAGTTCTTGAAGAAGAATGTGATGCAGTTTTGATTGTAGTATCGATTGTATACTTCGGTGGAGTAGTGTTGTCACAGTTAAGTTCTGTATTCTTTGCTTTTGTAGTCAATCTTAAAGCTAATCTATTCGAATATAAATGTTAAATTGATGTCAAGCAGCCTTGACATTCAGTTAAAATTTGTATTTTAAATATAACTTAAACAGCTTATTTTTTGATTGATTCAGATTGCAGCAATGTTAGCCGACTTCTAGTTGTTTGTAGGGCGTTGTCATAGATAAACTACCGTACACCGGGGCAGGACGTGACAGTGGTGAGAGAGCGTGCATACATTTACTGAAACGGGTGTAACCCAACCGTCGATGTACAGCAAAGGTGGGTGATGCTCATATTCGCTTTGTTTATAGCGATTATATAGTAGTAGTAATAGGCCTAATCTAACGTTTGTATTATACGTACCTAATCGTAATCCATTATATGTAATTAATAGAGTTACTAGTGTACGATTGAGTAGTCTTAAAGTTTATAAGTCGACTTTGCTGTCTGGGACTCGCTATTTAAAAAATATGTAATTTAAATATCTTACTAAACAACTATTGTGGGGAAACCAATTCATTGTCAGAAGCATAAAGTACCGAAGCAGTAAGCCGTCACGTCGTTAGTGTAGTATGTCGAGCATAACTCATAAATAACAAATAAGTCTCCGATATGTGAGCTTCGTTAAGATGCCTGTTTTGTTCAGTTCAGCTTGAAGTACGATCGATAATCGTTAGCGTTATACTCATGTTGTCGTCATTAATTAACAGGTCCTGTATGTACCACGAATTTGGGTATGGCGGAGATCTTTATTTTTGAAGTTTTCGCTTTTTTTTTTTGAGTTTTATAATTCCAAACATCAAATCGTTATCATACTTGTGCCATTGCTCAGATTCACAAAACAGAACATAATGCTGAGATTAAAGAAAAACAAATTGGCTGAGTTAGTGGATTAGGTACTTCAAGTTATCTGAAACTTTACGAGGCAAAATTTGTAAGACAAGTTTATGTTTGCTTGTTATTGCCTAGTTCTCTCAAAATCACCGTTCTTACGTTAGGCTTACTCCTGACTAGTCTACGGCCAGGTAGTAAGTAGGTCATTACCTGGCAAGCTCACGTTCAAAGTAACAGTTGGGTATAATACACGATGTCGTGTGTTGAATCTAAACTCCCAGAGATCAAAGGTGAGTCAGGTATCATTTTCGCATATTACCTATTTATGAACTTGGCTTACTGCAAATATCCAATTGGGGTCATCAGTTGTACCTAATAAACTACTACTTTTAAAAGAATAAAGATGATGAAAAGTGTAAACTTTGTTTTCCAAAAAAGGTCCACATAAATCTTTGATACTATCACAAACGTGCAGCTTTTTAAACAAAGATAAAAATTTGTTCCTACAAAATAAGGATTTCTTTTTCACAGTTTTAATATAATAATAAGACACAACTTTACGGCCGTAACCTACAACAACGTGTCTGTGTATTTGCATTTGAAATTATCTACAGTAGACAAAAAGGAATCGTATTCATGACCTAACACTGTAATATTTTATATAACATGTTTCCTGTTTCAGATTCTAATAAGAAAAGTAACATCAAGTGCTTCCAAGATTCAAATCAAATCGTAACTTTCTCTGTATTTATTCAGTAGTTGTAGCTGAAAGAGACCAATTTATTATAATGAAATGTACTTTGTCTTCTAAACAGAATTCTAATTATTAATATATCGGTAAGAGAAAAAAAGCACGAACATTAATCCTTAAAAATTAAATTCTGAGCTTAATTGACACAAGAATCTATGAGAGTTAGAGTTAAAAAAAAAAGTTAATATCAGTTCTCATAGATTTCCATATCAAAACATGTTAGAATTTATTTCTATGCCTTAATTTTATTTGTAAATTTTTGTCTCAATAAATAAAGTGCTATTGAAAAATTTAGATAAATTTTATTTAATAGGTAAGTGAGTAAAGTTAAATAGTAGCATTCTTCGGTTTTTTTTTCTTGTGTATATACATATACATAGGAGCCGCCGATATTCAATCTTCGTGCTGGAGAAGAGGGCTATTCGAGCAATTTATAACTTAGGCAGTCGTAATTCACTGAGGCAGTAGAAATTAATATAATGACGGTAGCGTGCCAATATTTTTATGAAAATCTGATTTACCTTTATAAAAATAAAGATCACTTCTGTAAAAAAAGTGATATACACTCTTTTAACATGCGCAATAAACATAAACTTGTTGTACCTGCCTCTAGGTTCCAAAAAATTAACAAGTCGTTTCGAGGTCAATGTGTGCGATATTATAATAAATACCCAGATAATATTCAAATGTTAAGTCTAAACAAGTTTAAGTCCACAGTAAAACGACAACTTTGCCTTAAGCGCTATTATTACTCAGTAGTGTATTATATACAGGGTAAAAACGCTTGGGATGGAATTCTATTGCATTCACAGGCTATTTCATGTACTTAATAGAAATGTAAAGTGCGCTAATATGTTTCTTATTTTGAATCTCTTATGTTTTTCTATTCTTCTTTTTAATTTTTTCCTTAACTCTCAGTTTCCCGATTGTCATTTTCCTTTTTAGCTTATTTACTTTTAATTTTTAAAAACATAATAGCACAGAACATAATGATGTAATATTTACTGAATATTGTTAAAACTGTCTGTTTTTTTTTAAAGTGAGTTTGTTTGCCCGATTTCTTCTCACAAGGCTCTTCCAACAAGGAAAAGGGCGGTTATAGATCAAAACAGGCAGATATGATATTATGTTATCCATTTATTTTTCTTCAATAATTTTACATTTAACAAAACAAACTATTATTGCAAAGCAAACTGTGTGTATGTGAATAATTGATGATCAATTTTATGAAATAAGTAGTAGTAAGTAATTACGAACTAGTGGAGATGCTGAACGTCCTAAAATGTGAGATATTCCCGCGTTTACAGAATATTAATTAATAGCAGCAACACAAAGAAAAGGGGGGGTTGTCACTTTTGTCACGCTCTACCCAGACTACTCCTCGAGGAGATTTTTTAAAGAAGTCGTCCTTTTTCCATGTGTATCTTTTGTTAAAGGAGTGGCATTTGTTTCTATTTTAGTAAACTTTCATCATCATAAAACTAAATTATGTTCCAAAATATCAGGTATGAGTGCTATTAATGAACACAAGTAAAATCTCTATTCACATTTATTAGATATGTGTCATAGATTTAAAGAAGGTTTTATAAAATAAGTCTATCGATTAAGCCATGCCAGACGATTTAGTCCATGTCTTACACGCGGTGGCACCGTGTAATGTGGGTTCTAATTGTTAGAAACAGCGATTCATGTTTTACGTTACGAACTGTACGTAACACGCGTTTAGACTTCTGTAGTTTGTGTCGTCTGTAACATCCCAGACAAGCAATGGACGAAAACTTCTATCTTGTGTTTTATTATATAACTAGATTTTGTCAACCGTCTAAAAGTTATTTTTTTATTCCTCGGGAACACTCCTTTTTTCAGGATGACCTTTTCTGCACCCCTTTAAATGTTTATGCAAAGTTTCATGATGATCGGTTGAGTAGTTCAGGCGTGAAAGCGTAACAAATAAACAAAGTTACGATCGCGTTTATAATATTAATTGCTTTTGCCTGCGGCTTCGCTGGCGTTGTCACCTTTTGGTTAAAAGTTACTTTTCAAACTCTCGGAAACAGGTATATAAACTTAAAATATTGAATTTCTTATAAGACTTTGTTTCTTTTCAGATTTCACTATACAATCAACATATATATTTTGTTAATTGAGTGACAGTATATTTAATACGTTAATTTTCTAAAGCTTTTGGGAAATGTATTGTTTTATCACTAAACTTATTTATATTGGACGCAAAGGAAAAGTTAAAGACGTGGATATGTAATTAAATAATATTTATTTTACATATTCAACACCATAGAAATATAAATAATCGTTAATTTAACATTATACTTACACATAATATATTACATGCAAAACAAAACCGACATTACATCGATACAGATAGATGTAAGTATATATTTCAAAACACTTGCAATAGTTCAATAAAAAATTTAAATGTAAAGAACATTTAAATTGCAAATAGCAATGTGTTCATAAATTTTAATAACTAGGCTGATTCTAACATTTCAATTATATGAGAATTGCAGTTTCATGCCACATAATTAGTTATTAATTTTGACAATTCGCCACATAATTAGTTAATAATTTTGACAATTCTAACACAAATGACAATCAGGTCAGATTACTCCATTTACAGGTTTAACAAACTATAGTCAGTTTAAAAAAAAATAGAGAAACTGAATGATGTTTCACAGACAAAGCAAATCGTAAGTTTTGTAAATGAAATGAAATATGTGCAAACATAATGCATCATGACATCGGACATATAAATTGTTTGTCTCATCTAGCGTAGCAGTTCAGGCTTCAGTTATCAAACACGTCTTGTCGGTAACAAAAATATAAAGGTTCATATGAATTTTTTTTTTTCTTTTTAGTTTTATGTTTTACCATTGTAAGTTGCAGTTTTTTTTGGTAATTTGTTGTTCTGTCACGGGCCATGCTGACGTTCCCTATATAGATAGGTGCTTTGAGATCACACACTAGGTTTTTCACTAATGTAATAACCTGCTACCTTTGTTATTGATACACATTGACCTCTTTCTACCACCGCTTGCCACCGGCAGGTCAGTCATCGTGGTTCACGAGTCCCCTTAAAATGCAAGCGTCCATAAGCTACGGAAACTGCTTAATACAGGCAGGCCGAAGTCTTGTTTGCCACCGACATCGTATAAAAAAAACAAATTTTTAATACATGTAAAGGTTTGTGTGAATTGTCGTTTACAACCATTTTTTAAATAATGGTATATTCTCACAATAGTTTTGATAACCAGGAAAAGCTTTGTAGTAATGTGCACACATTTAAAATAACATCATGTCGGTTAGGTACTTCTTACGCTTATTATGTTTTAAAACACCTTAAAATATTTTCGGACCATATATAAAAACATTTTTAGGTATGTACATTAAAAATAATATGTTTACAATCTATACCCGTGAGTATTGTCCATTGTGTTGCAAACAAGTTTAATACTGCAAGTATTATTAATAAAACACCAATTTAAAATGTTAAGTTTTGAACTGAATTGAATGTGTGTAACTATGTTTGTGTCCAATAAATAAATAAAAAAAACATATACAAGTTGATAAAGTAAAATTGGTGGCATTGACTTTGCTATCAGATATTACTCAAATAAAATATATACCATAAAAATGACTTTGACTGGCGTTTTGGTCTAGTGGTTAGTGATCCTGACTGCTGAGCCAGAGGTCGTGGGTTCGATTCCCACCCAGGGAAAATATTTGTGTGATCAGCATGATCATTTGATCTGTGTCTGGGTGTCAGTCTGGTTACCATAGTACAGGCTCTGCCTAGTTTGGGATCAGACGGCCGTGTGTGAGATGTGTCAAGTTATGATTATTATTTACTAGATTGAATGGATTGTTTACTACTGAGGAACGAATGCCTATTGAATACTTGTTTCGTCATTTTATCTAAATTATCATTTTACGACTTAAGAAAATCGAAGGAGAAATGCTTCTAGAAATAACTCAAAATGTTGGTACAGTTCAAACAGTATTTGCGTAAGATTACCTTAGCGGATTGTTCAACTAATTTCCCAGAAGATCTGTAAATAAATATCTAGGTAATATCTCATTTTCGTTGGTTTTAAGTGTCATCCGAAAGCTACGTTTATATAAAACAATAGAGCCGCAATTCGAAATTTGACAAGTTCGTTTTTATTTGTTGTAAAGGCTTAGGCAATTGGTTTTCCATAAAAACTTACTATATTGCAATTTAATGCGGAAATTTTTTTTTTAACATAAAAATAGCCTGTCCTGGCAATAAATTTAAAAAGGTTATCAATTTATTCAACGCAAAAGCTATGTTGCCTATCCCGTGAGTTAATGATGTGTAATAAAAATATGATAATACTTATGATAGAAAACAAATTTGAAAATTGGTAGCTCAGCGCATATTAAAGGCAAAGGCATTTTGCCTTTTCTTTTGGATGGAAGATCCTCATTGATGTCCTCCGCCCTTGGGGTCGAAGGGTTCCGTCGGGCTCTTACCGACTAAAACCACCCCGGTGTTCCGAGAGCATTTTGCTTCAACCTTAGAGACCTAAGCTGTTATAAATGAATTTAGAATGTGAATTTAGAGTATAAGAAAATAGAGCTGGGAAAGTTCGGTATAAGTTTGTAACCGTAATTAAGCACTCTTTGTTCACTATCGAGATCTTTAAATTTAAATAAGTAGATAATTAAAGTTTGCCTACAAAGAGTATCTCAGGCAATAGGGTGGTTGAATTTCGACGCAAGTTGGGATTTAGTTATGAACAGGTTCGGTATCTGAGATTATAAATCAAGGTAAATCGTGTACTCATTTGTCTTCATTCAACAAGTTTGATAAAATAGCCGAAACAGCTTTCAAAGTGGAAAGTATTTTGTAAAACGGAACTTTTTTAGAAGTTATACAAAGGACACGTTCGGTTTCATATACAATAATCTATCTTTTCCATATATCTTTTCAGGGAAATAAGTATTATACGTGAGAGAATATCACGTTCTCGTATCTCGTTTTTAGGTTTTTTAATTTCACTGGCTGAAATCAATAACCAAATAATATATAAATTTATAAGTAACTAATAAGTAGACGCTAAGTTATTTAATTTCCTAGCACATTTATTTATTCAAACTTTTTGCACATTTGGAACATAGGTGGACTTGATGCCAAGACATTCCCTACCAGTCAAAACTTTGGGTGATGCAGAGAAAAGAAAAGAAGTCCATTATAACTAGGACTCCCCAAACTGAACAGAGCAGTAGGTACAAATTAAAATGCCTGAGGTATAAAATCTAAACACGTAATTCTTGAATGCCCTTCATTCTCAATTTGGATCGTGATCAACCTTTATTTGAATTCCAAGTATAACGACAACAATACTTTCTAAATAATAAACAATACAAGTTTAGCGCCACTTTAAATCTCTTATGAAATTTACTAGGTATTAAAATGTGGCCTAGGCCTGTGAAATGTATACTTAAACTGTTCGTATTTAATAATCACTGAGTAGTACGAGGTAAATTTTAATTCACGATAACCATACCATCAATCAACTTTGACCTTGACTAAGGTTATTGTCGAGTGGTTTGTGTTCAGAATATTTGTAATACCTACTCTTACTTCAGTACATAACGTTTTGCATTAGGGGCTACTTTTCGTTTATTTTCTTTTAGATGAAAATCAGATCAGCACGATAATAAAAATAACTAATAATTACTGCATTTTTATTACAACGACAGTCAATCTTATTGAAAATTCACATTAGCAACAAATTAATTAGTTTGAAAGATTTACACGAATCAAAATTCAAATCTTATACATGAAATGATTTGAATCGGAAGAAAATAAATTGCTATAAATGCCTATAAATGTGGATACAAACTGTTAAGTGATGTCGTACTACATTTGATTCATTATCATAAAATTATAGACGATCTCTATGAAATCAGCCCTTTTTTTTTTCGTGCGGAAACCCCCACGGGTCATCACCTCACCATGGCTATCGGTGAAGTGGTATGTCGGAATCAAACCGACTAAAACCACACGGTGTTCCGTCACAAGTGAGTCTATCGCAAGGGACTCGGGTATACCCTAAGAAGGAAGTCTCCGAGAACCCAGGCAGACTTTGGCCGCCCTCAAACAGAAGGCAGTCACACCATTGGTAGCGGAGGGCCTTGCCATCCTTCCGATTTAGAGAGGCGCACGCAGAACACGTCGCGCCACTGTCTCAGGCCTGCTTCTGCTAGGGTAACGGGCGGCCTCACCCGTTACCCCCAGGCCAGCGCTCATGGAGGCCAGAGATCATTCTGCGCTCTCCGGAGCCTGGTGCGTCTACTGCGGGACGGGAGAGTACTAGTGCTCTCCCGATCCCTTTCCGCCTCCCCTTTAGCGGACATCACTTCCTCACAAAAAGAAGCGGTGGATTCCCACGCACTCTCACTTTGGACCATGGACAGAACCACACCGATGGCCGCCGCTCTTGCATCCACGCTGAGCACTCCACAAGAGTGTGGAGTGCAGTATCCTCGCGACAACCTCCGCAGTGATGGCACGCAGACGTTAGCTCCCGGCCTATGTGACACAGGTACTTTCCGAAACAGCCGTGGTCGGTCAGCACCTGCGTCAGCCGGTAGGAGAGGCGGCCGTGCTGCCTCTCCAGCCAATCCTCCATGATGGGTCTTACCGCCACGATTGTGGCGTGCCCTATGAAATCAGCCCTATTTATTAGGTGAAACAATTATTAAATTTACAGACATTATTGACATTGGTCATTGACATTTTTTTATTATTATGGTTTTTTAAGCTTAATTTACAAAATTTTTAATTGTTTAAGTAAGAACTGTGTTTATTTAGTTAAATTTCCTATGTTGCTTGGCAGTTCTGAGTATGTCATGCTCGCCTTGAAGTCCTGCCGATGTTGGCGTATGTGTCGAGTCGTTCGGTTCCCTTAATATGGTTGATCTGTACGATGGCTGGCGTGTACGTCATGCTCGTGAACCGGGTGCCGTTGGTCGCGCCGGTCATCTCCGAACTGCTATTACTTAAATATGGATCTACGTATTGGAACAGACAACTAGTTTCCCGACTGACTTTGACTGACTCCTACTCCTAACAATTCAAAAATACCTATTATTGGTTTAATTGAAATAAATGGTTTTGATTTGATTTGATTTAAAAAAATAACGTATCAAAATATCAGATATGTTGATGTTTTTTTAAACATTATTTTATGTTGTGTATGCTTCAGTTAATATTTAGAGTTATATCTAAGTATTAACTGAAGCATAGACTGTACATACATATTTATGACTGTTAAAAAGTTTAATAAATTGAAAGACGTTTTTGACTCATTATACATACATTGTTGATAATTATATTAAATATGAATATTAGGAATTATTAATATAATATTGTCACAGAATTTTTGCGCTAGAATTTAAATTTGGCTGATGCATAAACCGCTAGCTGCTGCTGGCTCACGTTGATATCAATTTGAGCCATATACCTATTTGTATTATTTAATGGAACTATACAACTCTTTAAGATATTTTTATATCAAATATTTACATTTTATATGACATTATATAGTATTTTTCTTACTTACCGACACTTTAATAAAATTATCTGTTTTACTTTCATTGTACATTGATTTAAGTTCATTAAATCATTTTATTCATATAAAAATCTTTTACGTATATAGTATTAACTATCTAACACCTTTAGAATGAACATTAAATAAGTAGATTAAATGTCACAATAACCAATGATTAAGACAATTCAATTAACAGATATGTAACGTTGATTAAACTCTCAACTTATTATCCTAAATTTAATTTATCAATCTAATCACCAAGATTTAGGACTTTAAGCTCGTGAGATCACAAAGTTCGCATTCACTTGAGTTCAAGTTAGTTTCATGTTGCTAAATTTCAAAGTTCATCAACAAGTTTCTAAGAAACATTTACTCTTCAACAGCAGCTGCCATCAAATCCGACGGTATTTAGTCGTACAAATCACGTCTAGATATAGTAGACACGGTATAAAAGCCGCTGCTGTCCGTCACTTCGTCGGTGCTCTCCGTTAATCAGGAAATATCTATATTTTCCACCTTGTACAGGAAGCGCCGCCGACGCATGTCTCATGATTCTCCATTCGGTGCTATTGTCACCGTGCTGCAGTTCGCACGGGTGGACCGAGTCGAGCTTCGCCTTAAACCAACGCCACCCACGGGATTCAATAAAATTAAATTTTCACTTTTTTTTTTGCCGTGGCAGTTGCAAAACAAGAGTTCCTTCATTCCTTTTCTAAAATTCTTTGATAAAAATGCGTATAAGAGAGGGTTAATACCAGAGTTGAAATACGTGATGAGGAAGGTGAGCGGTGTAAGGAGAGTGCTGAAGTCACTGGAACCCTCATAACCGCTGGACCAGTACTGCCACATCTTGCGAGCGTGGAAGGGTAGATTGCAAATGGCGAAAGTAAGTACGACAACAATGAGCATGCGGACGACACCGCGGCGGGCCCGTAGCACGTTGCGTGAGAGGTGGCTCAAGTGGCTGCAGTTCCGCGAGTCGTGACTCCTAGTGCTCTTCGCTTTGCCGTTCTTATTGCTGTTCACCGTCGCCGTTTTCTGTGTCAAAATAAGAAAGCAGTTTAATCATTATCTTTATAATTATTTAGCAATTACATTAGCCAACTGATTTACTTTAAAATGGATAATGAATATATAAAGTAAATATTAGCTGACATAAAATAACCACGTTATATCGATAAAAGTTTGAAGAAGCATTCAATGCGTCTAACGCATAAGAGGGGTCGTACCGTTTTTTAAGATGCGACTCATTATATAATGTACCTTTAAATCACCTTTAAACGATATGTACGTTTAAAGGCGATTTCAATTCAATATTCTTGGCCGCAGTCTATCTTCAATGGTACTCTCTTGGGAGATTTTTTCCCTTTATTTATAATCATAGCTATTATGGCCCGAATTTGAAAAAGAAATCCGGATTGCGGTAAAAAATAATCACTTTTAATATAATTCTTTACGGAGACCTACAGATGGAAAACATAATTATAGCGACTTGGCGATTTCTTGTAATTTAGCAGCATTTTAGTAGGTATAAAGCTACTTGATTTGAATGAAATAATGAATTACTTTGATGTTGAACTATGAGAATAAGTAAGTACTCAAGTATAACAAAGAAATACTGTAGAAGTTACATTTACCTTTCTCAATTTCACTTTACTACCTACTTATTAATCATCTACATCTACTTATTAATCGTCTATTTCCCGTAAGACCCTATAGTAGCGCCTTTTACCCAAACTCTCAGTCTTGAATAGCTAGAGACTTGAAATAGCCATGGGAATCTAGCACTACGGATCACTTTGTTAGAAATGAAAACGGTACCACGAAGTTTCGTCGATGAGAAAGGCTTTTATTCGCCACCATATATCATTTGTTTCTAATATTGAGGCATTATGATTAATGAATAGCAATACGTCCGAAATACTATGGCTAAATAGAAGTATAATTAAAGCACACGACGTTAATATGTAGAAGATATTTAATAATGAAAAATAGTAATAGTAGTAGTAATACATAAACACAAACACTAATAACTATTAATGAAAAATTGTGATACTCCAATATTACAAAAGTATGCATTTAGTACACAGAACGAACGTGTTCTGAAATTTGTATGAAATAATGACTTATGACGTCATATCTAACTATTGCCAAATCATTTACTAACAAGACACTTGAAACCCGTAACTGTAATAAAGACTGTTTTATTTACATGACCTGATCAAATGTTTAATGTTCAAAAAAAAAATTTACATGAATTCTGCTACTACCAATATTTTTCTTCTTACTAGTATAAGCTACGAAATCTATACCATATTTGTCTAAATAGTAACTGTTCACGTCAAGCCAAATCTTCGAATAAAATGGACATTGGGCTTTGAATCGCGATTTTATCGATTAATGCAAAATAGACTGGAAGCACGAAAATGTTCATGTAATATGCATTTATTCATCGAGCAGAATGTGTATGAAATTGAGGGTAGAAAATATTATAAGATTTATGAGCATAATTTGTACTACGTTGGGTGATAGCCAGCTGCAAGATGTCTTCATAAAATACCTTTGTACCATATTCCTTACAATTTATGTCAAATTTAGACAACTTGTCGTCTACTGATGGGGAACTAACATTATTTTATAAACAAGAAACTATAATGACTACACCATCTTTTATAATGTTTATTTGCGATAGTAATGTTTTTTCAGTCAAGATTCATTATTTCGATATTTAGATTTAATAGCCAAAAGTCATTTGTTTTTCTTTTCTCCCTGAGATTTCCAACATGTGAATAGTGTGGGAGACATCGCTTATCCGATTAAAAAAACCTCCCGCCCACTTTTTTTACGGAATAATTAGGAGAAAAATAGTAGAAATAGCTGAGTATATCTTTGGAAATCAAATTTCCACGGAACCTATGTGAAAAAATGCGAACAGGTCCGTAAAACCGTCTTTTTGAGATATTCAACGCTTAAAAGTTTTTTCAAAATTAAAAAAATATTGTGAAATAGTGCTCAAGAAGACAAAAAAATAGCTCCTTTGAGTCCAAATCAGTCCATAACTCTTTGCAAAAAAAAAAAATCGCCGAAAAAGGCTATTTTCGGAAATTTAATTACAAATTTAATGATAATAGGAAGTACTTTCAAGGCATAAATTGTCGAAGATATTAGTGACAACCAGATATGATAAAAATTGCAAAAAAAAATTGTGTATACCACTTTTAATTTTGCGAAACGAAAATCCTGTATTGATCGAATCGTGCACGAATTACCTTCTCATTTCGTTGGTGTTGCGGTGCACAGCATTGAACTCGCTCCATGTGTTGTAATGCGTGTGAACTCTGCCATAGGCCAACTGCAATCCGTGTGTACAAAACCTATAACAAACAAATTTATGTCAAATAATGTTTATAATAAATTATTATCTTTCTGATACAATAGATGGAATTACTCTATAAAGAGAGTTTATTTTAGGACTCGAGAATTGGAGTGTTCGTACTCTCGAGTTCTATACAACGATACAATCGATCATTATTCAATGGGGAAAAATAAAATGAGCGAAAATAAATACTTAGCGACTAATGGTAAGATACTGTTTTAATAACTTGAGCGGCATGAATTTGGGTTAGCGAAAAATTTACTAAACTGATGACTAATATTGATTTAAAAAAAAAAACAAGTTTCTAAAAGCGTGATGCGTATTACTAAGTGAACGACCAGAAATACAGAGAGGGTGACTTTAATCTTAAGTTGGAGACGATTTAACATTAGAAGGGTAGGTCAATTGAACAGAAATGGCTAGGTTAGAACTGCGACCACAACGCCAATGAACCGAATTCTATGACAAACGAAGTACTTGGTAAAACAGTACATACAGTAATGTCTATCAAGGTCACTCAATTAATGTTTGTAACTTGCTGTTTTAGAGATTTCTCGTCACTCACAGTCAGTCGCTCACTGAGTATTTTTGTAACCAAAAATTCATTAATGTTGACACTTAATATTTAAATGTACAGTCACTCATTTAAATACTACCCTTAATCAATTAAGCAAAAGTACATTGTACATCGTTTTTTGAATCACACACGCACACGCACACGCACACGCACACGCACACACACATACAAAGAAAGCCAAAGATGCTGTGAACTCAAGTTAGTTTTTATGGTTTTTCTTAGAAAAGGAATTGAAAAATCACAAAATAAATAAATATGTACGATTTAACTTTACACGTTCCACCTGCTTTTATGAGAAACATGTAAAAATACCTGGAAATTCAAACGGTCATAACTTGTCAACGGATTTTTTTTTTAATTCTTATTGTAGCTGCATGCTAGATGCATGCCCTTCCAGTGATTTAAGTAAGTGTTCTTTTTTCAAATACACTCTGTATATAAAAATTGCTCGTTTAAAGTTGTTTAGATTCTTACACGTTTAAAAATGACACCAGTGGTGTGTGCAAAATTATCTGTACCGGTAATCGTTTCTTACTACGGTATACAGAATTATATTTACCAAAGTTCATAATATAAATCGTGCTTTTATGTTGTCGTCTCCTTAATTGTGTATTCAAATAGTATTTCATGAAATATTACTTCTTTTACAAGTTTCAATTACATTAATTTTAGTTGAAAGTTCAGCCGTTTCAAAAGACATTTGTTGAATATCTACTGGGCAAGCGTTTATTTCAAATATTATTTCCATATCATTGAAACAAGATATCCTCTTTATATAAACGTCGCCTTAGTTACGAACTAAACCTATTAATAATAATATATTGCTGTGATAGCTATTGAGGACCGTAATATATAACCGTAATATAAGCCTTACCTTGCGGATCAACATGGAAGGTAAATTGAAATGGACAACTATTCACTAGGTAGTGTAGCAGGTACCATCTCTAATACTTTAAGAGATACCATACCTTTAGATCGAACGCAAATTAATTAATAAAACCCTTCAGAAAATCGATGGATATTGGTATTAAGCACTCATGATAGATATTAAACGTCTCAAATTCGTATTGTTAGTTGACTACTTGTACAATTATACAATGGCTACGTAATTTAAAAAGTTAGTTTGATTAATTTAGACTTTTTTTCTGAAGATTGGTCTTCTGCCTAGCCTATCAAACAAGACAGCTTGTTTGGCAGACTACTGCACGACATCATTATAACATATAAAATAGCTGAACAGTTTAAAGGGTTTTTACGGTATTTCTATTACCGTAACACTGAATAGTTTTGAATATAATTATTTATTTATTTATTTATATTGAAGGTTTGGATTCAACCAAAACGAAACAGCAACAACATTAATAATAACCGTACCTTTTGAGTTACGTAAGCCAGTCAAGTGTAAATTATTTCAAAGAGACTGTAAGTTATTTTAGGTTTAAAAACTACAGTTTAAACCTAAAATATAGGAAACAATTAAAGATCTACATAAATTTACCCAAAACTTAAAGTAGGTAATTTTTTTTTTTCTCAATCATGTAATCATAGTTTTAGAAACAGTGAAAATTAATTTAATTTAAAATGTGAAAATTAGTGAGAAATATGATAAATAGATTTTGTTTTCTCTGTTTCCATTTGAAAGTATGTCTATATCTGTGCCAAATTTTATTCACATCAGTTCAGCCGTTTCTGCGTGAAAGAGTAACAAACATCCATACATCCTCACAAACTTTCGCCTCTATAATATTATTTAAATAAAGTAGTCCATACAAAATTTAATATGAAGAAAATAACTAAAAAAACACAATAACTTTTTTCAAAGACCTAAGCTTCTAGTTAGGTGTTCATCAAAGTTACACTTTGTAAACGTCAAGTGTCGGGCAAACTTCATTCAAACGACAAGGATCAAGTTGTACTTTTCGTCGATAATTCTCACGCCTCAAAGTACATTTTAAAACTGTTAGTCCATTTATTCCAGTTTTCACTTAACGCGCCAGTTGTTACGTTTGTCGTATTTTGATCAAACATAAAAAGGAGATTGCGGAGTTAGGATAGTTTCCATGTTGTTATTCTTTAATCACTTTTACATATATTATAAAATGTTTTGCATGGTTTCAAGATTTGTATCTTACCGACTGTGCCATGTCAAGTGTCGGGCACACGACATTCAAATTAGAAGGATCGATTTGTACTTTTCTTCGATAATTCACAGTGAGCACGTGTCATACCGGTAGATATGTTGGCCATATCTTACAATTTATTATATCATCATGTGTCCGACCTTTTCATGAAATGGTCGTATTTATTAATATAGCCAGCTAAAACTGACCGTATCGTTTAAACGTAAACGTTTGATAGTACGTCAATTCAGGTTTGGCCATGTACAGTCTTCTGAGTCAAATGATATAAAAGGTTTCATAAACATTCTAAATAAAGAATTTACTAATAATATTACGCTTTTAAGTTTTCGTAAGACACTGCACTTTTTTCTTCTATTTGCACATTATTATTCGCTTTTAACATAAAATATTGTCCACCGCCATAATTAACCATAAAAACAAAACGATATCATCGCCTCGAACTGTTAATAATGTTACTATTTTACGATATCATCACCTATGTTTGACCATTTCATTATAAGTTATTCGTTTAGCGATTCATATCGTCAAAGCTGATTTATTCATTGGCCATACCAAATCATGACGTGACCGATCATTTCATGAAATACAAACATTTTATGAAATGCTCGCAGACATCATGAAGTAATCAATTTTAAGATCTGGATACCATACAGATATAATGTCAATGGTAATAATATTCAAATTCCACCACATGATACTGTAATTTACATTACACAACATAAGATACTACATCCCTTCCTATTATAAATTGGTAATAAATATCTTAAAACTACCTAAGTAAAAGTTACCTAATTAATAGTATTACATATTCCATGACAATAGCAACAAACAAGGTGGATTATATGCTCTATAAAATATATTATTTTCCTGAAATATTTCAACTCAGGTGCAGATGACCTCTGGTCCAATTTACAATAACCTACATCGTTCCATCCCACTTATTTTACACCCATGCCACGCTGTAAAGTCCTGAGAATTATCAGGTATTAAGTATTTGATTAAAGTTTGGTTTAAATTAAGTTGCCTTTTAAGAACATTGTCCTGTAATTTATAAAGGTTTTAGAATTTTAAGTTAATATTTACTTGTAACCATGTGGTTAGACCTAGCTTAATTAGCGGTGTGTGACTAAATTAAAACCCTCGCCAGACCGCTGCCCACTGTAGCCTTTTATTTACTTCAGGTTATTTGCACTGAGAAAACATGTGATCAAAGTTGTATAGCTATTTTTGTGGTGTTAGATTGATTGGAAACTTAGCAGGTATGAATACCGTTTCATACAACTTTTTATATATTTTTTATTCGCAAATGAACAACGATTGCAACTATATTATATAATGTCATGAAGGCAGAATTGTGTTTATGTCCTCTGTTTGTGAGGAGACAATATCTAGCATACAAGTTTTGTATAAAAAGCATGTCAGTTTCGAATTATGTAACTATTATCTTGATTAGTGAGTTATATGATTTATGAGTTACAAGATACTGAAGAAATAAGGAAAAGCCTTTACTGGTAGACAGACAGTAGACAGTATACAATCAATGTAAGGCCTGCAGTATACATTGTTCGAACATTTTAGATATGTACTCATTAGACGTATGAGTAACTTTTAGAGAGGTACGTGTTAAAATAAAGTTTAAAAAATTCGCAAAAAAACAATCACGAAGATACATACTTAAATTCGAAGTTTATAAAGAGTTAAATGAAATCTAAGAGTAGCAGTGCAGTTTATTATAATTTAAGTGATGGAACTTCGGCGTCATTCAAAGGTCAAAATTTGAACTTATCTATAATTGCGGTGCGATATAAACTCATTGCAATTTCAAAAGCATTAGATAATGTTTGTTGAAACCTCGTGGATTACAATAACAAAAATGTAGTAATATTCACTGACAGGAAGAGGGGATTAATGCATCTAGCTCAATGCGCCTCTGGATTTAGAGGTGCACCGATAGCGTATGCGATTCGCAAACAAATACACCGGCTAAGCGATGTTAACTTGAGGTTGCAATGGGTTCCATCTCATATATAAGTGGAAACGAGGAAGCATACAAATTAGAAAAAGCGGCTATTATAGAAGGATTGCAAATAGAAATAGTCCCAACATACACAGAAGTACTTGGTCTTTTTAAAAAAATATGCTAGTTCTAAACAACGCAATGTTTCGATGAACGCAATAAAGACAAAGGTGTGTGGTTGAAGATATTACCAAGTAAACCTACACGAATCCCTTGGTTTGCGGATGGCAAATTAAAAAGAGCTTATGTTGTAATGGCACATAGATTGCGTTCTCATCACTTTCCATTGAGAAAGTTTGGATGCCTAATGAAAAAAGTTGATTTATGTAATTGTCAAGTATGTGGAATGGCAGAGGAAGTCCAACACATTCTAAAGGAGTGTAAACAGAATCGTAGAGACAGGGAGATCGTGATGCAAAACTTAAAGATTAAGAAATATTGATGTGGGGGCCTTTATACCAATTTTATCTGCGCCAAGTTCTGATAACGCTTTAATGTTTTACGATATGGTTGTTACATCACTATCTACCTCTATTACCAACGATATAAGTTTAATATATAAATTTTTAGTTTTTATAAGTAGATAATCTGTGCTTGCTTGGATGGATTTATTAAAAAAGTACATACTTCGCTTCATTATTTTTATTCAAGTCAAATAGTCATAGAGAACTAGTATTTAAGACATCATTTAGTCTAGAATTACCGTAACAAAACCGAACAATAAAATACTTAAAATTCGTTCAAGAATACTTATTCCACTCCACAGGGAGACATGAGAGGCACGCGAAAAAAAAATTATTACGTCATATTTGTCGAGATTCGAAAAGACGCTCTCCCCCCTAAGGGCCTCACGTAATTCCATTAATTATGTGAGGCCTATAAATAATACGCGCCAAACACGTTGACGTTTATGAAAGAAACCGTAGACAACAATCTGCTTTTTGAAAAATATCGAATAGAATTAGCGTTCGCTGAAACAATTGTCTTCCAATCTATTATCGTTTTCGTTAGGGCGACAACGTTTAGAAAAGAAAACGCTGAGAAACATTTGACACTTGCCTAACGCACTGGACAATGGACATCGATACAATTCGATATCGAAATCGTATAAAACAATATCGTATTCTTACTTTACCAAATATTATCGCGATTAAATCCCCATTTACACAAAAATACGTCGTGAAAGTTTAAAAATATATTTTATTAACAATGTTAAAGAATGTTTTAATCGAAGAATAGAAAAAAAAAATATGATATCATGAACTTCGAAGAGTATGAAATTTGTTTAAGATAGTAAGAAAGAATACTATCTGCAAAGTTATGTCCAAGATAAGATGTACGTACTGTATAAGATGAATGTAATGTATGTACTCGTATTTAGGTGTGTGTATATTAGGGTGGGTCAAAAAAACTTTTTTTTTCATTTTTTTTTTCTAGTAGCCATCCTGGCCATTCTAGTAGCCAACCCTTAAAAAAATTATTCATTTATTAAGTAAGTAAACAAAAACTATTTCAAAAGCATATTAAACAACGTCGGATGGGGGTCATCACGCCAGCCATTATCACCTAGTCTGATCGGAGAATTCTCCCTTAGTGTCAGGGGTTACTACAGTCTACCACATCCATATTTTAAACCTCTATAGACAACGACTTTGAAGGAGAAGTTCCATTTTTATTCTGGTAATAAAATCCAATTTCAAAATCTTACCAATGCCATGTAATAAATTAAATTTGATTTATTTTCCTAGCAGCTTTAATGCCTTTCAAGCAGACATCAATTAAAATTGTGTATTGTCGTGCTCGTTTCACTACACACTCGACGAAGCAGATCGTGTGGTAACGACACTTGGGGCTCAACCTTGCATTTGAATTATTTATACACAAAAACTGGTATATTAAAATTCTGTGAACCTTTTTGGATTTAGTTAAAATTACGAAAATAACTACTATTGTAAATTTATTAGGATCAACAAGATATAATTACGTATTTACTACTGCTGAAAACTTTGTCCAATTTTGCAAATTATGCAGTTTTAGAGAGGAGCAACGTCACACTAAACAAACAGACCTTAGGCCCGATACTTCCGTGCTCACTTATGACAGGTGTAATAAGGAGTTTCGCTTAATTGGAAGCATTCCGGTATTGTGGTAAATCCCACACACATTTTGCAACAAAACAATGTCAGTATGAAACAATCTAGGAAAATCAATAAAAACATTCTACTAGTATTGCACCAGAGCTCCACAGCGAGGAGAGGTCGGTACCAGAAACGACTTACCATTAGCTAGGTCTAGTGCTTGTTAATTAAAAAAAACCGCTTATGTTAATTTGACATGCCACTAGTGAAAATTTTCGTACAACACGGGGATGTGTTTGTGCCTCCCGCCCGTACGAATTAATATGCATGATTTGTATTAAATCCTGCGTAGATATATCTTGTACATGCGTGCCACTTTGCATACATTGTTTCAGAAAACGTTACAGAGTATTGGAATATATAGAATGTGAGTCATGTTCCTCCAACAAAACTAAACACCCTCTGTTCAGATTTAATAATAATTATTGTTACAAGACTATAATATAAGCAGCATAAGACACATGGATGATATGCAGTTACCGATGTCTAGTTAGTATATACAATTGCAATACTGGCGACTTCGCTAATGTGTTGCCTAAACCCCGTTTTATCTCTATTTTATTTTGGCAACCCTGCTAATAAGCAGGGTTGCAGAAACACTGCACGGTTTAAGAAATTTAGAAAAAATCTGGTAGACAGTAGTAGAGCGGTCGTTAAGAACTAATAAAAACCGAATTCAAGCAGGAACTTAATACAGGGCTATCCTAGTAGCTGACTAGAATAGCCCTGTATTAAGTTAGAGAGAGTAGAGGTGCCCGAGATTTTCCATTACCTACCACAATAGTGTAGATAGCTGTCAAGTAGAATCAGTATATCTATATACTAATACGTAAAGAGAATTCTTTGTAAGCATTTTTTAAGCAAATAAATGCGCACAGATAGGAATATGAAATTTGGAATACTTAAAGTACACCCTCGACATCATTCAGGGGACGTCGTAAGTGTAGTGTGTCGAAGTCCCGACACAACGAATAAAAATAAAAATAGTGAAGACCAAGTGCGGGTAGTTGTTGAAACTCGCACTTCACGGAGGCGTCGCTGAGCTCTCATCGGTCTACTCGTGACCACGATCGGCTCAATTTGATCGAAACGTCGGGTAACCAAGAGGTATTGTACCTTTTAAATATTATCGCGATTAAGTCCCGAATTACCCATCTAGTATGTATCAAAGTCGCGAAAGTTTAAAAACAATTACTTAAAGTTTATAATATAGAAGAAGTGTAGAACCCTAAAATTGTTTTAATCAATCCGATATCCGATAAAAGGTATTATGCCTGATGAGTCCAAGGTGCAGGCTATTCAGCAGATGAATGAGCCTACTAACCTCAAACATTTGAAAAGCTTCCTACAAACATGTTCATGGTTTAGGAAGTTCGTGCCAGGGTTTTCTGAAATAGCTCAGCCGCTCACCAAGTTGACCAAGAAGAATGAACCATGGGCTTGAACTGACGATCAGTGTGGAGCCTTCAATGAGCTTAAAAGGAGACTCACCACAGCAGCAATCCTCGTTCAGGCAGACCATAGTAAGCCATTCATAATTCATACGGATGCTAGCAATTATGCATTGGGTGCCGTCTTACTACAAGGTGAAGGTAACGATGTGCACCCCATCGAGTACTCTAGCCGTTTGTTGACATCTGCAAAACGTAAGTACTCAAGCGAGAAGCCCTCGCAGTAGTGTGGGCAGTGGAAAAGTATCGCCCATATATTGAGGGCCACCCAGTTATTCTGCGTAGCGACCACGAACCATTGAGGTGGTTGTTGACTTTTAAGTCACCCAGTGGCCGGCTGATGCGCTGGGCCCTAAAGTTGCAAGCCTTCGGCATACAATACGAGGACACTCCTGGTAAGAGCAAAGTAATTGCCGATGCGCTTAGCCGCCCAGCCTGCAACGAGGCTACTCAAGATGTATGTGGAGTCTGCTCGGTGATCATAGACTTACCTCGTGAGAGTCCTGCTGACCTTCGATCCGCGCAACTGGAGGATCCTGAGGTGGGTAAAATCATTAAGGATATAGAAAACTTCGCTGACCCCACGTCTTCGACCCGATGAGTAGAGCGCGGTTATCTTATGGACTAGGGTGTCCTCTATCGTTACGCTCCAGACTCAGAGGAACCACAGTTAGTAATTCCCATATCTATGCTTAAAGACGTTATGGAAGAATTTCACGACTCCCCTACTGCAGGCCACCAGGGCGTCGATCCTACAATCGACCGTATCAAGCAGCGGTACTATTCTACAAGTATGCGTAAATATGTTACGGACTATCTGAAGAATTGTATAGATTGTCAAAGATATAAGTTTTCACATTCACTGGTCTTCTACAGACACCAGTGTTGAACCAGACAGGTAAGGTACTGGCTATTGACTTGTTCGGTCCTCTCCCTGAAGCTGTATCCGGGGAGAAATGGGTGCTTCTCGTCGAGTTCACCGCCACTAGATGGGTGGAGTTCTACGCCCTCAGGGACGCCAAGGCTGAAGTATGTGCCAGAATTATAATCGAAGAATATTTCCTTCGCTATGGTTTCCCTAGACGTGTCATTTCTGATAATGGAGTCCAGTTTGTGTCTGCAGTCATGCAGCAGTGTATGTTTCTATTCGGTATTAGACAGAACTTGATACCTCTCTACCATCCGGAGGTCAATCCTGCAGAAAGAAAAAACAGAGACCTGAAGACCCAACTGGCAATGCTGGTAAAAAACGACCACCGCTCATGGCCTCAGTTGTTACCCCAGGTACGGTTTGCCCTTAATATTGCGACCTGTTCGAACTGCGAACGCCGTTTGATGCGCAACATGACCTTCGAGCTGTTTTAAGCAAAGAGATATTTATTCCTCAGGTGACGCCTTACCTTTCTAAGTTTATTAATTCCCTGCAGGACATAAGATAACGTGTTGAAGAGCAGCAAGACCTAAGGAAGGAATATGCTGACTCTTCTCGGCGGCTATCACCAGTTTTTAAGGTTGGTGACCAAGTATTGCTCACTACTCACTCTCTTAGCAATGCTCCCAAGGGTTAAACCCGAAAGTTTATACCACAAAGGGATGGACCGTATACCATCAAGAAGGTTATCAGCCCTACCTCCTATGAGTTGGTCGATAGTCAGGGACAACATTTAGGTCGTTTCCATGTTTCAGATTTAACAGCTCTCATTAGTGATCAGACTAGTATAATTGAGCCGGTCCAACCTCGCCGTCTGCGAGGTCAGCCGCCTAAATTGAAAGTGCGCTCTTAGGTTTTAGCCAAATCACTCTCGGGGCGGTCTCGTGACTTGGAGGAGGAGGATGTAGCGCGCCATACTAGTAGCCGACCAACCACGCGACACTCGCACCCTCCTTCCGCTCCCCGCGCTTGCAGCGCGGAGATTTCAGGAACTACTTTTAATGTAATACTTTTTAGTCGCCATATTGTTGATACCGACGCGTTTGTTATGTTTGTCGCTTACAATAAACTGTGGAACGTTACTTGCACGTATATTTTATTATTTACACTCAACCACGAACCCTACAATATTATTTTGACTTGTTATACCGGTAACGCAATACTATTGGTCGATTGATAAATATTAACAAATAGTGGGATTATAAAAGGGTAGGAATATGTTTAGAACGATTGACTTGAGTGCGAACAGAGGTACGAACAACTTGGCAGTTACTGTTAGTTAGTGATTTTCATAGTTTATATCAGTGGTTTCGAGACTGTTTCTTACAAGCATCTTCCCAATTGATTGTAATGAACGGTATACACTTACTTACGTTTAAGACCACTTCGCTCTATTTGTCGTCATATTGGTCTACCGTACAGGCAATATGTGTGTTTATACGTACATAAATTACACAAAGCTACCTGTCTACGAGTACCTACATATGATACAATAATTGATATGATTGCTACACTCAGCATTATTATCTTTTCCATTTCCAGCATTATTTCCAATAAAGTCGTACATCAACAATTTCTATCCATCAAAGGTGTCTGGGATAAGTTCAATATTGAGCTTAGGTCGTTGTTGCATCGTTATACTGTAAATATTAGTGTTCAAAATTTGCCTACACTAAAACTTAGGTTAGTAATTATAAAAAAAATTAAAATGAAACCTTGCAGTATGTTTGCAGTTAAACTAGTACATATACCTACCAAGTTCATTAAATAGAATATTCGTGGTGACGTCTGTACAAATTCTTGCACGGTACACTAGACCACAAATTACGCTCAGCTTGACTTTGATGTTTACAAGTCTGCGGTCTTCCTGCAGCACATTACTATTTTGTTGAAATGGTTAACATGTTAAGCATAGTCACAATTACGTGTTGCGTACTAATTTAATAATGACATTATAGATTTTTTTTTTTCTAATAATTTATGTAGGATAAAATAAATATATAGTCGTTATAAAGGCATTATAAACTTTGAATAGTATATTTTTCTCCTTTCGCAGATATTCAAATTCTAAAAAGAGACAAACATTATCATATGAGAGAATGAGATAGAATACAAGTATACAGTGTTTCACAGTGTCGTTGCGCCTGTGTACTATGAAGCCTTAAGTCCCACTGAAAAGAAACTGGTGTCTTTTTTGTGCATATGCGTATTTAACTTCGTTGGTTAATTAATGTATGTTAATTTTGTAACACATCTTTGTTATTTGACCAAAAACTTTTCTCTCTCTCTCTCTATGTCGCTCTGACGCTGTACATGTAAATATAAAAAACTCGGCTCCGTCGTACGCAAATTCGATGGGGACGGACATCAATCTCATTTTCGAACACCCAAACTCGTGACTGGTTTTTTGTTTCGGGTTCGTACGCGTATATACAGGATTCGTCACCTGTTACGATGTTGTATACAGCATTTGAGGATCCTGCGTGGAATCTTTCGAGAGTTCTGACGCACCAAGTAACGCGAGCCGCTTTTTGCTCTTCACAGAGTGAATGCGGTATCCATCGGGAAAACAACTTTTTTACACCTAATTGTTCATGCAAGATTATTTGTATTTGACTCATGCCAATGTCTAAAGTTGCCTGAATTTCGCGGTATGTCACATGTCGATCTTCCTCAATCAGCTTACGCACAGCATCAACGTTTTCTTGGGTGACTGCGGTTGGGACGACCTTGACGGGGATCATCACTGAGCTTGACACGTCCACGTTGAAATTCAGCAAACTAGCGATAAATTGTGGTTTTGGATGGGGCTTCATCACCAAATGCAGAAATCATCCGGTCAACACACTGTTTTTGCGTTAAACCACTTCGCGTCATAATAAATCATCGCTCTTGAATTTTCTCGAGTCAATTCCATTTTCTCAACGACTAAACAAGTTTGACAAAACCTTGTAATAAGACCGAGAATCTTTTTTTAAATAAATAAATGTTTGGATTTTTAAAACCAAGGTGTTTTCAATTAAAAAGATTTTAATATGACAGAACCAGTGGAAATATTCCATTCCCGATACTTTTAGTGCAGCCTATTTACAAACCTAGTAAAGTATGATTTAATCAGTTTAAGACTAACAAAAAAAACAACATTCGAGTAATGATTTTATTATTGTAATTTTGTACTTCACCAGAGCCGTAGTGTTACCTATGTTCCATTCATATACCTACTATAAAAAAATATAAATGTTAAAGTTCACGTAAGTTTAACACAATAAAACGACTCGACGGGATTGGACAAAATTTGGCACACTAATATGTATTCATAACATATAACAATATTTTTAAGAATACTGTAATACTCTATTTACGACTGGTTGTAAAATGTTGGCGGACAAATGAGCATAATTGTTAATGTCCACTAACTTCAGTTGCTGGGTATTGTCAACGACCATAACATTTTTATTCTTTCAGTTGGGTCATAACATTACTTTACAGACCGAAGGTTACATATTAACGCCAAAACTTGCATTTTGTATTATTATTTGTTGACTAATTACATTTTTTCCCCACTTTTTTCTTGTGCGCTTTCTTTAGAATCCCTTTAGAATCTGGAGCTTTACCAGTCAGTAAGTAATTCTCAGTGTTTCAAAATGACTACAATGTTTTAGTCATAAATTTGGCTAGTAGAAGTAACTATTTAGTTGCTAAACATTACTTGAGTTAAATGGGAACTCCTATTATGAAAATAGAAAATGCATATACCTACAAAGGTAAATCATTTTGTACAAGAACCGCATACGACGTCGACTATGATTGGATAATTTAAATGCAATCGAGCCATCGAGCATAGAAAATATTGAAAAGCGATGCTAGACGATAAGATTCAGAATAAATTTAAATCTTTATACTTCCATATTCTCATATTCTGAATTGGGCTGGACATCTGTGCCAAAAGTCAAATTCATCACTCGTAAAGACAGATTGAGTCCGGAAACAGATTTTATTAGATTGAAAAAAAAAGTGTAAAGCTTTTGCCTGGCTTCACCAATAAAACATTGAACTTCTGCTGAACACACTAATAGTAATTACAAACAAACACTACCCTTGATTTAACTAATTAGCAAAAATTAGGATTTTATCGAGGCATCTCCAATAAACCGACGGGTCCTATGTATACTGGTAGAAGTGCAAAATTGTAACTTTACAGGAGAGCGATTCAAAGATTCTAAAACTTGTTACTTTGTACTAATAAAACAGAATTTTCTCAATTATATCTTTGAAATTAATCGATATTTTAAAATAAATTTTACAGGTTATAAAATGTAGGTTAAGCTATAGCTATTGATGTTGTTATCTATATCTCTGGTTAATTTTTATTGTAAGGATAGAAAAATTAATAATCTGTGTTTCCACAATTGACGCGAATCACACAAAAATGACTGGCCTGTTGGTCTAGTGGTTAGTGACCCTGACTGCTAAGCCAGAGGTCGTGGGTTCGATTCCCACCCTAGTCTGGGTGTTCTTTGTATCCGTTGTTTATATGTTTGTAAATTCCCCCGCGACACAGGACTATTTCCTAATGCGGGAGTTGTCTTTTAAAAAAAAAAAAAAATCACAGTTATTTGGCATGCTTCAAATCAGTTCATTAAAATCACTGAGGAATGGCCGCCCACATTTTTTTTAATAAATCAAAAAGTTGTTGTGCGTGCACGGCATCCATACTCAGCAGTGCTCTTCTTTGGACCATATCCCATGCGTGCTCAATTGAGTTGAGGTCTGGCGATTGAGCAGGCCACGGCAGAACGTTGAAGCAAGCATCAGCAAGAGTGCGTGTTAGGACTCTAACCGTGTGTGGAAGTGCATTGTCGTGCATTAGTCTAAACGAATCACCCAACAGGCGTCTCAAAGGGATGATCACGTCTGAAACAATCCTGTCCCCATAAATCTGAGCATTGAGGTTGCCCCCTAATCCAAAAACCGGCCCAAACCATTATTGTTCCCCCTCCATATGAATGAACTTCCTGACAAAATTTCCAACGTTCTTGATGTCCAGAGGTCCTCCAAACTCGAGTACGACTTGTATCCGACCTCATATCAAAACAAGATTGATCGGAAAAGCAAACAAAACGCCAGTCTTCTTCCTCCCAATTTCTGTGTTCGCGAGCCCATTGTAAACGGGCCTTACGATTGCGGGATGCTATAGGTGGAACTCTCAGAAGCCTGATTGACAGTTGATTTTCTATTTTCAATGAAAATTTAAAGATTTTTTTTTCCAATAGTGAAATTCACTAAAAAGAATCAATAGCGATCTAAAAAGTTAAAATAATAATGATGTGTGAGTGTGACACATGTTACTAGTATTCTTTACAAAAAAAAAATAAAAAAAATGTTTGGGTATTTTTTAATAGTTTTCATACCACATTGTAAGGTACTTTTTATTTTGTGCACCGGTTGATATCAGACTTTTTGTTTTTACGATGTGGAAGGCTTTTATTATTTAGATACTGCTTCGCTTTGAAACGAGCGTCATATATGTCCGGCTGAATTTTGCAAGGTTTTGTACGAAAAGACAATTTATTGTTATACACTAGCGTCGGCTGTATGAGAAATACCACAGTTAAAGCATTTTGTCATTATGAGGCAAATTAGTGGTAAAACAAAAGACTGAGATTCTAGGCTATCGTATTAACAGAAGTTTTTTTGGTAAACTTACAAACTAGTATAACCGTGTTTGAAAGAGATTTCAACAAATATTTATTTGAAAACATGCACACCAACATTAGTGTCAAAACTATTTGACAATATACATAATTTTGACCAGAGAGTGTCGGACAAATATTAAATGAAATTCGTTGTAACATTTACATTTAGTTTTAGTTTCGTCGCAAGCGTTTATATCCATAGAAATAAGAATTTAAAGTGTTTAAGAATAACAAACAGTCCAACAGCCCGTAGTATATTTTCGGCGGTTAGCTGCTGGCTGAAAGTGCCAATCTGTTTCACGAAAATAATATTTACAAACGCCGTAGTATACGAAGTATTCGGATAACGATTGCGCTCTCAAGAAAGCATTGAGAAATGTGAAGAGCGGTTTTCAGCTGACCAAAAGCGCCACGCACTGTCTGTGCGTGCTTTTATGTTGTATTTTTTATTTTAGGCACCCTATAATTCTGCGAGGAATACGAGCCGATGAAATTAGTGCCTTTCTAAAAGGTTCTATTCTACGGTGCCATGTAACATCTAAAACGCAAAGACACCGGAGTTCAAGACGCCGCGCCGGAGGTCCCCAATTTACTAATAACAAGTTGTGACGGCACAACCCCACCCCACACATGATTGTAAAAATAGTTTAGTACATAACCTATGTTGTTTTATTGCTTCACAGCAGGAGAATAATATATTTATCTGTGTGCTGTGTTATACCAATGACCTATTTTGGCCTTTTGACCAAACAGCAGTAATAAATTCACAAATACCTAGTGATACATTTTACCTAGAAAAGTATAAAATATAGTTACACATATAAACAAGGTTAAAAAGGAAGAGGATTTTATAGACCATCCAGAAGCGCTCGGACTTCCACCGTCTTTAGTTCATTTAAAAATTAGAGTGGCAATAGTACGTACGTAAATACCTTTCAATTTTGCTACAACAATCGGCTGAAAATAAAAAGTCTCCACTAAAATGTTAAGGAAGTAGAAATATTGCTATTTTGATTTATGCCCAAAGTTCCTCTCATTCCTATTAATTTTCCGCTTGGTTATAAACGTGTGCAATTCCCAGTCAGCTTATGTTACGCCATGGCTACGAAACAAGCTCAAAGCCAGACATTATGTGTTACGCAGATGAACCTTAGTATTGCTTACTTTTCCAACAACCAGCTTTATGAATGATTCGCTCATTCGCGTGTAAGCAATCATAGGAATCTTTTACACAAGAGGTGGTTCCCCGCTAATATTATAGAGAAGCATTTTCTTAAGTAAAAAAAGACACTTTTTAGCAACATTTTCTTGTGGTATTAGAATATATTGGTTTTCACCGCATCCTGTTCTAGATAAGCCAACATAGAATTGCCCATGTGGAAATCAGCATTCCCTTAAATGTATCCCCACGTCTTTAAAGGTCTGTTCTTTATTTATAGTGACTGCAAATGATAGTTTCACGAGAAGTCGTATTATTTTCAAACTAAATGGTAAATCTGTAAGTATCATAGGAATTCGAGATATTTGTACCAAAACTATACGCAATATGATATTTTTTTTGAGAAATTTAATTTAAAATCAAATTCTGTTACATCTATTACATGTTTTTTTGTCGCAGGTTTCGTAATAAAATAATTTAGATTATTTAATTCGCTTAAGTACATCATACCACTTCTATAGTCATAGAGCCGAGCCGCAAGTAGAATTATTTTCATTTTCAATTATCTATCTACTATTATGCACCAATTACAGACATAAAATTAAATAATACATTATACAGAATCACTTCGACAAAGTAAATATAACTCTCGCCAAACGGTAAACAATATTTTCGAATGACAAAAAAAAAGTTATATTAGATGTATTCCGTAAATAACTTTAAACAAAATTATGTTCGAAAAATAAAACAATTAGTTTTCTAGAATCACCTGAAAATAGCATTTTATGAATAATATTATATAGTCAGCTGCAGTCTCTCACAGGGAAAGTCAGTTATGCGGCTTTTGCAGTTAGTAAGACAGGTTACGGATCTGGCGTACCTAATCTGTAAGTTTAGTTTATCGGTAAGAGACGTAATCAAACTCATGTGACAGGTGCGAATGTTTTAGAGGGAAATTTTAAAAGTAACAGACTTTTTTCTTTTATCTATATATTATTTTTTTAATTACAATATTATTCTTTGTGTATAATAAAGTAACGTAGGGAGTAGCTATAAAATAAAAATCTTTTTAACAAAAAATTAAACCGATGAAAAGAACTAAAAAGCAAAAAATAAATAAACCTATTAATCTAGTACTGAGCTTATTTACATAAACTATCAAATTTTATATAAACTAATTTTCAGTCGACATTATATCTATCAGGCTGCCTATCAAAACGTGGCCGCTAGTATTTTTAATTTAATTATTGTTAATTGATTTTTCGGAAAAAAATGTCATTCACTTGTTTTTTAAATAAAATATCGTCCACTTCAATGCAATATATATAAAGACCCTGAAAAAACACAGCTGCCGTTGCGCACTTGGCCGCACCACTTAGCAGCCAGGTGTAAACAGGTATATCAATGATTTTGACACATTTACACGTTCATAACGTACATTTATTATTTATGTATCAAATTAAAGCTAATTTTTTCTGTTTATTATGATATACGGCTGCTTAATTAAATTTGGCCGCAAATAAGGGCTGCTGGCTATTAAAGATGGTAAATACCTAGTATAGTCAGACGAGGATAGCGATTGCTAACTGTTCGACACTTTATAGCCCTTGTGTATGCGTCGAATGCTAGTGTTCTCAACCAACGGTGCAAACATTAATAAGGACGACTTAATAAGTAGGTACTCCACCATTGACCATTGACATGAATAGAATCTTCCTAGCAGTTTTAGCTCAGATAAGATAATAGTTACTGGTTTTAGTAAAATATTTTCTTTCAGTATTTAGCACTGTCCAAGCTGTCCTTGTTTTTCTTAAATATGGCGGATTACCAACCATACGCATGGCATGACTAACTTAACCTATCCTAAATATCAGACCTCATGCATGCCGTAAGACCTAAGCCACGAACACGATAAGGTTAGGTGATCTCTGTTAAGAGTTGAATTATTCGAAATATTTATTCCTAAATATACTAAAAAGTATATACATGGCTCTAAGACTAGGAAGAAAACAAATGGCGGCGCGAAAAGCTATTTTTTTAACATTTATAGCCATGTCATTTACTCATCATTGTATAATATGTTCTATTTATGGTTGAAACAAAAAATAAACATATAAACAACTTCTTACAAATTAGGTTTGAAATTTGCTTTGTGAGGCTTTGTCTGCCATGTTTTCACATTTAAGAAAATTTAATTTAACTTCAAAGTCACTCGGAACACAGTAAGTTGTAAGGTTAGGTTACACTTTACTAAATAAATATTTTGGTACAAACGAACCCCCGGCTTTGTACATTATAATGTAGACACTCTGTGTAACCTAAACTAATTTATGAACACCTTTAATATAAGAAAATATTTATTTTATATTTCGTTTGAAGAGGGAATTATTTTGTCTTTCTTAAGTACTTTTTGAAGGAGAAATTAACATTACCAAATCTTTAATTAAGTACGAGAGGAACAATATCGCCTTTTAGAAAAGTTTAGGGACATGAGTTCAGAACCTTTTAAAAAATACTAGATATATTTCATCAAACCATTTTATTGTGATAAGGTATTTTGTAATACAAAACACTAAGGCAGAAAATCTAATAAAATGAAGTATCATGTTTTAGGTTGTAAATTTCTCCATTCCTGTTATATTATGCCTTTGGTATAATGGACGGAAATGAATTACAATAAATAAACAGTATTTTGATTTAATATTGGCGTATTCAATTACTTGAGGCTTAGTAGTCAGTGTAACTCTATAAATAGTTATCAACCTTTGGAGTACTACAATGACATTGTCTCCTTGTACAAGTAATATAAACTTTCCATCCTACTAATATTATAAACGTGAAAGTTTGTGAGGATGTATGGATGTGTAGATGTATGGATGTATGGATGTTTGTTACTCTTTCAAGCCAAAACTACTAAACCGATTGCAATGAAACTTGGTATGTAGATAGCTGAAGACCTAGATTAACATATAGGCTAATCCCGATATTCAAACGGGATCGGGACTTACGCGGGTGAAATCACGGGGCTCTGTTAGTTTTAAATAGAGTCAGATTCACCTCACCCGATTTGTCAAAATAACGTCAATCGAGAATCGAGAAATGACATCCATACTAGTTCAAACACAACTAACCTGCTAACGCGTCATACAGCCGCCATATTGATGTTTTCCAAAAAAAATTATAGCCGCCCGGGTGTCGATAGTCACTCGGGATGAAGTAAGGATTCTTACCCCATACACCCAAATCTGTTCCGGCAACTTAAAGTTACGGTGGAATACAGAAACTCACATACATACGTATGTGAACCATGAAAACATTCCTCTATTTTTCTTCGCAGTCGTGTGTGACATATATTAAAATAAATTTGAAAGTTTGTGAGGATGTATTGATGTGTGGATGTATGGTTTTGTCAAAAGTTATTGATTGACGACAAATGTTTGGCAGCTGGGGACATGTTTTTTAATTATTATTTACTTTGTGTTTTGTATAGGAAAATAAAAGTTGTTTTTGCTATTTTCCTCGCTATTTTTACACTTTTTCTCTCCATAAGAACCTTCCTTGTGCCTTAACAAAAATATGAAAAAAATAATAATAGCCGAATTGGTCCTTTATTCCATTTAGTCCTACCTACTAGTTCGAGAGTCGAACTGTTTGGATTTTTTTATTGTCGAGCCGTTCTCCAGTTTGGCAATTCATTTTTTTTATGTATATAGACTGTATGTATATGTATGTGACTTCGTGACTTTTCCAGTTTATACTCATACACATTGGAGTAATTTCTATGTAACGCCTTCTGCATTGCTGAGCACTTTGTATTCATCTGTATCGAAACAGTAACAATAAATAAAATATAACTCTTCTTTTCACTTGATCTAAAAATAGGGGGATGCAGGGAAATATAAAACGACTCTTACACACAGGGGACCTCTTTCCTAGCCACTTCACACGTTACCACGCTAGTGAAAGGGTAAGGAAAGATTGTTATCTTAGAAACAGTATTTTTTTTCACAACCATGTAAAATTACTTCGTTTATGTTCAACCTTTCGTTTTGAAGTACCAGTACGTTTTTTTTTTCATAATGTTCAGTAATGTTCACAGGGGGCAGTTCTGTGCGTCACTAACAAAGTCGGGCGCGGTAATCCGACGTAGTATTTAATAATTTCATTCGTAAATATTGGTTTACCTGCTAACAAAACACTCAATTCTAAGTGAAATATGTTAAATGAGCTCTCTGTTTACTCGTACTATTATATAATTCGTTTTTCTAGCTATTTTTAAAGAAAAATAAACAAAGGTAGTTTTTTTTTTTCATCGTGTGGAAACCCCCTCGGGTTATCACTTCACCGGGGCTGCCAGTGAAGTGGTATGTTGGAATCGAACCGACTAAAACCACACGGTATTCCGTCATAAATGAGTGTATTGCCACTCGGGTATAGCCTAGGAAGGAAGTCCCCGAGAACCCCGGCAGACCTTGGCCGCCTCTTAAACAAAAGGCAGCCACGTCCTTGCATGCGGAGGGCCTTGCCCCCCTTCCGGTTTAAAGAGGCACGCGCGGCACACGACGCACCACCGTCTCAGGCCTGCTTCTGCTAGAGTAACGGGCAGCCTCACCAGTCACCCCCAGGCCAGCGCTCATGGAGGCCGGAGATTCTGCGCTCTCCACCGCCTGGTGCGTCTCCTTCGGGAGTACTCGCTCTATCCCGTTCCCTTTCCGCTGCCTCTTTAGCGGACATCACTTTCTCACAAAAAGAGGCAGCGGATTCCCACGCACTCTCACTTTGGACCATGGACAGAACCATGGCCTCTAGTGAGAGGCTTTCCACTCCAATAGCCGCCGCGAGGTCACAGCGTTGTTGCGTCCACGCAGAGCACTCCACTAAAGTGTGGAGTGCAGTATCCTCGCAACAGCCGTGACCGGTCAGCACCTGCGTCATCCTCTAGTAGAGGCTGCCGTACTGCCTCTTGAGCCAATCCTCCATGATGGGTCTTACCGAGACAAAGAAGGTCCTACGCAAGATTATGTTACGGCATTCTTATTTTATGTACATTTACTGCTTGTGTTAGAATGTTTCAGGGTTATTTGGAATAGTTTCAGAACTTCCCCTAGGCCTTTGTAATAGTGTATCGTATAGGTTTAATATATAAGTTTGCCGTAGCCAATAATCAAAAGTACAAGAATATACCTCTATATCTTGGTACACTTATTTGAAATAGAAGATAAATTTGTATGTATGTGAAAGGCAGCTATTTATTTCCGAGAATGGAAAGAACGGAAATTAAACGTATACAAGGGCTCACAGCTCAGCTTGTTGTTAACACGAAACATTATTTCGTAACATGTTGATAAGAGGAATTGGGTCTGTGCTACATAATACGGTAGGTGATTGTCGAGTCAAATGAGTTTTATTAAAAGCTTTTATTCAATTTGCAATGTTCATTAGTTTGAGTTAAATCTTATGCACTGAATTAAAACCACTTGCTGATTTCCTACATAATATTCCTTTCATATAAAATTCATTTAATTCAAAGCTCATTTTCTTTATATTCAAAACGGTAGGTTCTTTAGAAACCTTTGGTAAGATTAGAATACTTTGGTATCCTAATCTTACCAAAGTTAATCTCCTAAATGTAACTGTTCAGCAAGTAATATATTATTTCATTGAATCTAACGTCAGTTGATGTTCATAAATCTATTGTCAACTACGATTCCCGTTTTAGATTATGTGGCGGATATGCTGATCTTTCCTTATATGCCATATATTGCCATCCTACTAATATTATAAACGTGAAAGTTTGTGAGGATGTATGGATGTTTGTTACTGTTTCACGCAAAAACTACTGAACCGATTGCGATAAAACTTAGTATGTAGATAGCTGGAGAACTGGATTAACACAAAGGCTTTTTATCCCAATATCCATACAGCACCGGGACTTGAGTAGGTGAAACCGCGGGACGCAGCTGGTATATTATATGTAAATATACATCAATGGCAATTAAAGGATGGTAGACCACGACTGGTCTGAGATACTCGAAACCCTTAATAAAAGGCTATGATAACAAAGTATCAAAAGAACTTTTGGAGCTCAAAAGATACAAAACCTGTCCAGTAACAAGAATCCTTACCGGACACTGCAAACTGAACAAACATAATAATATGTTCAAACTAAAGTTGGGCGAGAATACAATATGCAGATTCTGTCGATAGACATAAGAAACTGCAAGCATATTCTATGCTTTTTTTTTTGTGACCCACTAATGCGGCACCGAAGTATTAATCTAGGGTTGCACATCATGCAACCGCAGGAAATATAAATAATCACGGCTGATAGGATCTGGAGGTTTCTTGAAGCCATAAGTCTGAGCAGTGTACTTTAAAGCAAACTGGCGCTACAAAAGACCATAAATTGTCGAGGTAGCACATATACTTAAAATAACTGGACTGGCCTGTTGGTCTAGTGGTTGGTGACCCTGACTGCTAAGCCAGAGGTCGTGGGTTCGATTCCCACCCAGGACAAATAATTGTGTGATGAGCACGATAATTTGTTCTGTGTCTGGGTGTAATTTATCTATAATATGTATTTATTTAGAAATATATAAGTATGTTTATCAGCAGTCTGGTTACCATAGTACAGGCTCTGCCTAGTTTGGGATCAGACGGCCGTATGTGAGATGTGTGAAGTTATTATTATAGTTATTATTATTATAATAATAAATATACTCCACCTTAGTTACTATAAAATCAATAGAATTTATCTTGTATAAAATAACATGCAGATGGCACGTAATATACACACAAAAAATATATCTAGTACTGACTTGTGTTCAGTTGTTTAAAAAATACGTTCCTTCGAAGTAAATGACATGCTAATATTAGCGTTTATGAAAGAAAATAGATGGTTTTCTTATTTCTCCTTCCGCAACAGTTTTTGTTGACGAAGACAAATGGTAATGGAAATGAATACTCGAGTGATAAATAGCCCCGTTTTTTTTCGTAATACGTAATTCGGAAACTTGTGACTATTGGACTTGGTAGTATGAAGACTTAAAAATAATGATCCACCTTTTGATGATTTGCCGTTACCCGGTCCGTTCAGTCATTTATGGTCCAGTGTTAATCGGGTACACCGGGCTGTTTACTGGTATTTGCTGTAATTTTTATATGGCCTTATCTGCGTATGACGGTATATCCAGTATTGTTTAGTGTTTCAATTCTTTTTACAGGCCGATGTGTAAATCGCCATTTAAAGCGTGCTGTCGTGTGGTATTTAATATTGTTCGCGCTTATTAGGTTACTTTCGGTACAAAATGGTTTTTACGTGAAAGTTTAAGGTAAACGTTAAAAGAGGTTCACAACGATTGATAATGATTTTGATGTACGAACATTCAATACAAATTATTTATCATATTTAATAGGATAACGGTAAGCCTCTTTCCAGGTAACCCTTTTTTATTCAATAGCTGTATTATCTATTATCTCTCTATCTATAAAAAAAATTTCCAATAAAAATGGATCACTGTAAAAGATAAGTATCCTTAAGTTTCATATTTCCGACAAAAATCTTATATCAGTATAATTTTTATTTGTATAGCATTGGCTAAAAATATTTTTTTTTATTAGCCCAAAAATCTGACAATTTACACTACACAGTATTATAATATTCTTTTTTTACGTGGGATGATTTCTTAATGTGAAAAACGCGGAAAATTTTGTATATTCATATATAGCCATTTTTATTGAATTTTCGGTTTCCCTTGCATCTAAGCTATATCTACTAATGAGTATAGGGTCTAATTTTTATAAATATACATACGCTTACGTCTTTCTCACTTCGAAGTAGCCAGAGACAACAGACATTCAATTGCTTCTATCTTTATAACCTAACGAGCTTCCCCTACTGCTGTCATTAAACCTTTCATACGAGCGCGATGATTTCTGGCACACTGATCTACCCTTTCCTCTGAACCTCACCAATTTGGTCACCAGTCGCCCCCTACCAGCCATCCCTCACACAGTTTCTATTTTATATTACTATTTTAATGCTATTTGTAAGCCGTCAGACAAATCCTAGGGGCTAAAAATTCCAGAGACCTATTTGATGAGTCCGCGCTCATTCTCACTGCGGCATTTTAAATGGATCTGAGGGATTTTTGACTCCCAGGATTTGTCTGGCTGCTTACAAATAATATTATATAAGTTTATATATATATACTACTTATATAAGTAAAGTTACGTTATTTTTTCGAAATTTAAAGCGTCAGGTATATTATTAACCGCCCACGGAAATTGTCCGGCAATATTGATAGTAACTTTTTAATGGTTTTGTATCGGTACTATATATATGTAACTTTAGCATCTGGTATTTAGATACCCGTAATTGTTTTTTCGTTAAATGTTGAATTTACGTGCAAACATCTTAATAGTTGAAGTATATTCACTTTTTTTTACTAATTTCACTATTTATTTTTTGATGCCAGGATTTTAGAAAAGTTGTTTATAATCAGAAATTTAGATCGTTTATCGACAAAGACATCATACAAACAATTTTCTAGAAATTTGGCACCAAAAAATAAGTAATAGTTACTTATTATACTTATCCCTACCAGTAGGGATAAGTATAAATAAAATTACACTTAGCCCTACCGGTAGGTATAAGCATAAATAAAATTACATTTAGCCCTACCGATAGGTATAAGTATAAATAAAATTATACTTAGCCCTACCGGTAGGGATAACTAGTAGGGCTAAGTGTAACTGCCGCTGAAAATTTACCGCCGCACCCGGCGCAGGTATGGCTGGCAGATCTGGCGGCTTTGGGATCTTGGTATATTACTAGAAATAACAGCGTTCGTCAAAATAAACTGTCAAAATTTTGTCAATTATTCGAAAGACCAACAAGCACACTTTTAAATATCTAATGCATAGTCCTGTAATGATTTCTAAAATACTATTCAAATACATAGGCTAGCATAAATGTTAAATTAATTTTGAAAAGGCACCAAAGGGTTTCAAACCACTCTGAAACGTTCAATATGTACCATACTAGCAACCCGCCCCGGCTTCGCACGGATACAAATTATACACCTAAACCTTCCTCTTGAATCACTCTGTCTATTAGTGAAAACTGCATGAAAATCCGTTCAGTAGATTTTCAGTTTATCGTGAACAGACTAATAGACAGACAGACGCGGCGGGGGACTTTGTTTTATAATATGTAGTGATTGAACATTTGGCTCTAAATGTATAAACTTGGCGAGTTTGTGGTTCTTTTCATGTATGTGTATATTTTATTTATATGTATACGAGTACGTGTAATACTTTTGAAAATATAGTTTCTTAAAATAAAGGAAAAATATGGTAGTCCTGTACTACACGTAATCGCAATTTAATTTATTTGCCAATCATCTTATTTAATAAATAGACTATTTATGTTTGGTAGTAATTACTGACAAGGGAAGTGTAAGATTCATGTTTTAATTGTCTAAGTATATAGGTATCTGCTTGCTGTAAGGGTTACACATAGGGTTCAGAAGAAGCCTTCGTGTGTTAATAGAAATCGAACCTTGTACATTTTACTCTTCTTTGATGAGGCATAATTATAACGGTTACTTAATTTCACATTTTCGATATCACTACGATGAGTAAATAAAAGTTGCACTAAAACTTCTGAGGAAGGTCAGTGCTTCCACGTGAAAGATTTCTGCCATGCTCGACATTTTCTGTTATATTGAAAACTACGTTGGCCATCAAGATCATGCCGTGTCATCCTCACGTTTGAATCCCTAATAAGTGAACATGTAACACCTAGATTCCATAGACAGATGATTGACACAACAGTGAGTTTTATTCATACCTTGCCAAAATAGGCTACCCTTACCACCGTCAGAAATACACCACAATGCATATATTGCTACTTGTGTATGCATATAGTCATGGATCTACTTTTCCATATTCCTCACACAAATTGTATTCAGTATTAAATTGTATAATATTACTAGAAGTTTCGGTCGTTCATTAGTATTTAATTTTAGTATCCAAAAAGTAAAAACTAATAAAACTTTTTAATGCCTCGTTCCAATAAACAAGAAACGATTCGTTTTGCTTACGGACGGTAAAATTTCGTTGAATGTTCAACGAAAATTTTACCGTCCTTAGGCAAAAAGATGTGAACGCGGCATTAAAGTTTTCTACCGATAGTTGTCAAACCATGACAACACTAGGGATGTTTTATAATTCGTCCTATAAAATTTAAATGCATTTACAGGACACATTTTTTGAGCCCCCCATGCTCCACGGGTCATCAATTTACCGGAGTTAATGGTGACGTGGCATCTCAGAATCGAACTGACTAAACCTACCCGGTGTTCCGTCACAAGTGGGTCTATTGTGGGTCTATTGCAACGTCCGTAAGCAAAACGAGTCGTTTTTTGTTTATTGGAACGCGGAATAAGTCATTTTCAGTCGTATACGAAAAATACTGCAAAGAGATTTACACATTCAAACTTACAAATTATTCTTTTCCAACTTGTTGCGTAATCTAAGGCCACGTTGAGTTGACAGGCGTTGAAGACGCATTTTGTTCAACTAATTTTCAAGGTAACGCCAGTTTCCAACCTGACAACACGTGATTTTAATAAAAAAAATAGGCCATTGAAATAATAGTCTGTATAGCATTTGTCACATAGCATGAGTTCGTTGATACTTCATTTCATTCATTTCATGCAGTTATTTTTTTGGATAAAATAAAAATTTAAAATACAATCATTTAACAAGAATTTAAAGAGAAATAAAAATCTGTTTTACGCCCATTTTCAACTAATACAGAACTTGAACTGAACTGTGACGACGCCTAAGAAACGCTCGCCATGTAAACACTGTACAAAAACTCAACGCCCGTTCGACGCATGTACAGCGCCCGTCGTCTGAACACAATCTTATTATGAGGCAGTAAAATAAATGAAAACTGCCATGCATACTGAGCAAAATTTAACCCGCTTAACTGCTTTATACATATTTGTATGCTTTTTTACATTAAAAAAGAGTAAACACTTTTTGTAACACCTCTCTGTACAGCGAATAACATTTTTTATTACAACTAACTCACGAGGGTCTCGTCTTGTCGGGACAGTAATAACATCATCATTATAGGACGTAAAGTACATACTCACAATCTACCCTCTTTAATTAGAATAAATAATTAAAAAAATTGAACCACAATACACAATACAATACACAAGTTCCTGAGGTGACTACTCAATCAGTTCCATCAGAGCAGTCAATATACACACATTAAATCTATATCCCACTAATGGACCCGATTTTGTCCTGCCTGAACATAGGATTTACTTGGTGTCATAATTGGTTTCGACATAAACTAATACACTACCTATTTGTAAGACATGACGCGTACAGCCCTCGGCAATATATATGCATAAATAAGTGTTAAAAAGTTAATTATAATAAAGCATAAATCATGTATTTTTATACCTGGGTGAGTACCATATTATTATAATAAACGTGGTCCATTACCCTCGTCAATACGCCACGTCAGTCTACAGATAAGTCACTTTAAGACCACTGGCTATGGATCAAGTTTCACTGTCGTTTGATAACTAATCTTTTAGACATAATATAACTGGATAGATTCCTATGTTCAAAATAAATAATTTGGCATAAGTCAGGCCATGCAACATCTTAAAAAATAAATAATTTGGCATAAGTCAGGCCATGCAACATCTTAAATAAATTTGAACGCTTTACTTTATTATAAAATTGTCAAATCAACATTAAAATGATTGATTTGACTACACTAAGGCGTGACGTCATGTTTTAGTATTTCATACAAGAATGATAAACGTCAAAACGGAAAGTTGTGTAACTTTCCGTTTTGACGTTTATTAAGAAAAAAACTGATTTGACTTAACAGTCGTCTACGCCATTGCAATTGCTTTTTCTATTAGACGGTTTTATTTAGCCTGTTCGTTTTTTATTTGGGTCAAATTTAGTAGCTGAAATTTCACCTTCTTCCTGTTGACAGATTGATCTGATGTTTGGTACATTTCTTTGGTTCTGATTACAATTTAATATATTCAATATCATTGTAAATCTAAGACGGTCGCCGCTACAAAATGGCGGATTACATATTTTTGTACCACCCCCTCAATATGGGTATCAAATGAAAGGAGTCGACTTGTAGAATAAAGAAGACTATTAACAACGAAACAAAAATTAAAGACTTGAAAATAAAATAAGTAAAAAAATGTTTTTGAGTTAAACGGTTTTATTGAAAATAAAGATAATAATGATGTAAATAATATACTAAAAGCTAAAAAATAGTTCGGTAGGTCCTACGAACCAATCATCACACCACTCTTCTTATGAAATTAGGGCATTGATCAGACAACAAATCAAATCGGGGGGCGCGTATTAATATATTATCAAGTCACTTCGTGAAATGTCACTTCTTCAATTATTTTCAATGGATTTCAATGGTATGGTTGCATAACCTATAAGCCAACCACTTTCTTTGTTATGAAGACATGTAAGTAATAGCAAAACTCAAAACATCAAAATTTTACCATAAGATTTTTTGCATAAAAAATACCATAATTTCCAGCATTTTCAGTTGACTTTCTAAAATTTCGAGGTTAATTAAGTTCACGACTCTAGATTGTCATGTATCTAACTGCAATCTAGTACATATAGTTGTCACAATATTACAGTAAACAATTATAATACCAATTAATAATTATGATATACAGTGTTTGCCTAGCGGTCGAAATTCTTTAACTTATAATCATTATTGAATATCCACTCTTACATTCGTCGTTCGTACATTAGTGCATTGTACAGTTTATACATCTGAGAAAATACACTTTTATAACACTAAAGTTCCGTCGAAGGTATTTATCAGAATGGTTATTGTAACGAGATTGAAAACAAAAAAAGGAAATTAAAAATATAAAAGATCTTTTTAACGAGGTCTAAGGCTTACGATTTCGCTTTTTTATTGCTATACCTAATAAAAATAGTTCATGATATTCCAGGTCTGGTTCCTAAAAGCCGCAAATGTGCTATAAAATAGGCGTTAAGCATCTTAGTATATGGCGCGGAAAATGGTAAATAGTCCAAGAGTGAGGGCTGGAGAATAGATTCCATTGGGACTGCACGTGGTATGGTTACTTAATAGTGTGTTATGAGATTTAATTTCATACTAGAGAATTATTTGTATAATTCCCTTTATTTTTTATCTACAATGTCAACGGGTTCTAATGACAATTGACACGAACCAATACACGAATAATAGAAACCCCGTAAAATATACAACATCGCTATGTAGAGGAGAATACAGAGGACATTCTATGGCATATTTTTGAAGTGAAAACTTATTTACGTACGTTGGGCACTTTTGGGATAGCGAAAAAGCACTGAACTCGCACGACCATCACGCTCAGATCCATAAATGAATACAGATGTGTGTGTGATAATCTTATGTCGTTAAATATAAAAAAGTGTCAGGTTATATCATTTACAAAAAGCAAAACACCGCTCAATTACAATTATAACATCAAGGGCACTCTAATAGATAGGGTAAAGGAAATTCGCGACTTAGGGGTAATCTTCGACTCAACTATGTCTTTCAGACCGCATTATGATCAGGTTTGTAATAGGGCTAACCGCATGTTGACTTTCGTGCTCCGGAATGCAAAACCTTTTAGGCAAACCAGTTCACTGATAACTCTATACTATGCTTTAGTTAGAAGCATTATTGAGTACTGCGCACCCGTGTGGGCTCCGATTTACAAAAATCATATAGACCGTATAGAGTCTATACAGAGGCGGTTTGTCAGAGCTTTATGCATGAAATGCGGCTTAAGACGTAAAATGCCTGAATACGAGGCACGGCTTCGTTATTTTAACATGGTCGGATTGGATAAAAGGAGATGAATGAGCGACATGTCCACCTTATATAAAATTATGAATATTTCATTTAATAGTACCCTCCTAAGTCAGTTACACTTCAAGGTACCTACTCGATCTGTGCGTACTCTGCAGCTGTTTCGAATACCGACAAGCAATAATAATGTGTCCCAAAATAATCCACTGTTTCGAATGTGTAGACAATATAATGATATCTGTTCTCATGTTGATATTTTTGTGGATAGTCACAGCAGATTCATGGAATCCTTGCGCAAATTGAATGCACTTTAACATATTTTTTTATACTTACTTATATTATTTGTATTGGTTTTTATTTTTATTTTATTTTTTTGTTTTTGTAATCTTTACTTACATCTTTGAAGCTGTATGAATCCTGGAAGCTGTGTACGGTTGTTATTGGAGTGCAGATTTAAAAATATTATCATTTAAAAGTAATTTTAAGCACTACTAGGTCTGTGTTCCGTAACTGTACCTTTTGTAACTAAATAAATAATGTCATCATTCTGTGTATATATATATTTATTTATATACATGTAAGAGAACTATATACAAAAGAGCTATATATAAAGCTCTTTCTAAATGGAGAAAAAGCACTAAACTCGCATGACTGTCACGCTTAGATACGTATATCTGATAAGAAGTTCTCACTTCGGATGTGCAGTCGTAAGACTAACAGGTTTTGAAGTGAAAACTTCTTTAGGCACGTTGGCCACTTTTGGTATGGGGAAACAGCACTGATCTCGCGTGACCGTCACGCTCAGATACATATATACAGATGTGTGTGTATACGTACATATATATTTATATGTAAGTTACGTTTTTAGTTCTGATGTTCAGTCCTACGACTGACAGTTTTTTTGTATAAACAAAAACTTTTTTTTTTAAATCAAATAATACTAGTAACGTGGGTTACACATTACTAGTATTCTCGTTAACCCCTCCAGCTTAACGCTTGTGTTAGGAGTGAGTTCACGCCGGTAGAGCACTTAAATAAATAAATAAATAAATACTCTTTATTGTACACCAAAAAAAGGAAACAATACATGAACAAATTATACACAAAATGCACAATGGGCGGCCTTATCGCTAGAAGCAATATCTTCCAGGCAACCTTAGGATGGACAGGAATGTTATGATATACGTGGGTGGTTTTGGTGTCACAATGCCAAGGAAAAGCTTGTAGTGATTTATGCAATCAGTGAATGGATTGCATAAATAATATTTATACATTCATATATTAATTGTATTATATGTTATATTAGTACAGCACACATACAGATACATATACAAATACATATACCTACCTACTTAATTACATACATATTTTTACATAAATACATACATTATAATTATCCATTATAACTAAGAAAAGTGAACATATTTATTTTACCAAATAATATTCTTTTACCATTTTTTTGAAAGATGATATTGTTTGAGCTCGTCTGATAGGGAGTGATAGTGCATTCCAAAGGCGTGCTGCTTCAACGGTAAAAGATTTGTCTACGAACCTTGTAGAATGCTCTGGAATTTGCAGTTGCAAGTTTTCAGATGATCTCAAGAACCTGGAATGTGTGTCACTTAAGAAGCTAAAGCGTTCTTTGAGATAAGAAGGAGTGAGGGGGTTGAACAATATGTTATAAAGTAGGGAAAGAATATGAGTATTCCGTCGAAGGCGGACCGGGAGCCACTTGAGCGAGTTGCGATATTCGGATACATGATCATATTTGCGTAAGCCAAATATGAATATTATGCAAAAATTTTGAAGCCGTTCAAGCTTATCGAGTTGCTCCTCCGTGAGATCAAGATAACTGGCATCAGCGTAGTCAAGTATTGGAAGTAAGAGTGATTGTGCAAGCGACATCTTTGTAGCGGTCGGAAGAAAGTTCCGTAATCTTCGTAAGGACCCTGCTGCAGCAAACAATTTGCGACTAACCTCTTGCAGTTGGGGGCCCCAGGATAAAGTACTGTCAATTAATATTCCCAGGTTTTTTACACTATTACTAAGCAATAGCGGCGTACCATTGAAAATTATTTGAGGTAGTTGGGCAAAATCGACGCGTGAAATCATTCTGGGACTGCCCACCATGATTACCAGAGTTTTTGCCGGGTTGACCTGGAGACCATAGTTGATACTCCACTCACAAATACGTTCCAAATCACAATTTATAGTTGTAAAGGCTTCGTGGATTGTATTGATTGGCGCGTGAGCATAAATTTGGAGATCATCTGCATAAAGGTGGTAGGATGAAACAATTTTTTTAGATATGGTATTAATAAATATTGAGAAAAGTAAAGGAGATAAAACGCCACCCTGCGGTACACCAACCGAGATATCACACCAAGAAGAAACCGAATTTTCAATGCGAATCCGTTGTCGGTAACTGTGAAACCAATCAATCACTGTTGGAGATATGTTAATAGAGCGTAGTATGCCGAGTAGGATATGGAAATCTACTGTGTTGAAGGCGTTGCTGAAATCTAAAAGTGTCAGTAACGTGATACTTCCCCTTTCCATGGCCATCCTAATATCGTCAGTACTTTTAATTAAGGCTGTAGCAGTGCTATGTCCTTGTCGGAAACCAGACTGAAAGGAATTTAGCAGGTTATTTTTAGTTAGAAAGGAGTTTAATTGAAGATACACTAGACGTTCGAAAACTTTTGACAGAAACGGTAAGATAGAAATAGGACGGTATTGAGTGAAGGATGAAGGACTTGGCTTTTTAGGTAAGGGTATTACTTGGGCTTCTTTCCACATAGAGAGAAATATGCCGCAGGAAATAGAGTGGTTTAGGATATTACATATGATGGGAAGGATTAAGTCGAGAATCGGAAGGATCATGTTTCTGCTGATGCAGTCGTTACCAATAGCGTTGGAAGAAATGGTCAATATACTCTTTTTAACATCACAATCAGTGAGTTGATTAAAGACAAAAGGTGGAAAGTGAGGAGCTGGAAGCTGTGAAAGATAATTTAATGTGTTAGTTTTAGTGGTATCATCCAAACTAGACGAGGAAGTGAAATGCCTGTTTAAAGCGTCGAGATCAATATTGTTAGGATTGACTTCTTGTTTTGACTTCCCAACTCCTAAGGTTCTAAGAAAATTCCAAACTTTGGAAGGATCTTCATTATCAACAGATTTATGAATATGTTGGCGTTGCGCTTTCCTACACACCTTATTGCAGAGATTTCTAATTGCAACATAACTATCCAGATTTTGCTGGTTCGGTCGACACTTAAACTTAGTTATAGCTCTTGCTTTTTTGTTCAACAGATCTTTGATGTCATCTGTGAGCCAAGGTGATGGTAAATGTTTCATTTTCACTGCACGTATAGGTGCGTGAACATCGTAAAGCGAAATTAAGTTGTTGGTTAAAATGTTCACTTTTTCATCGACAGATTCAGAGTCAAAAAGAGGAGCCCAATCAATTTTAGCAGCGTCTTCACGAAGCCTTTCGACGTCCATACTACCAAAGTTACGCTGCATCAGAACCTTCGACTTAGCCTTAGGGGGACGAATTTTATATGAAAGATAGATAAGGTCGTGATAGGAGAAGAGATCAGCGCAACACTGGCCGTGCTTGGCCACATGCTCAGCCGATGAAACAAAAATAAGATCTAGAAGGGAAGGAGAACAGTTAGGAAAGTTATGAGTTGCATTCAAAGGGAGAATAGTAAGGTTGCATGATTCAACTACATTGTATAAAGAGGCAGAGCGAGAGTCTTTTTTTATAAGGCACGTATTAAAGTCTCCCATAATAATTGTATGACCGTAAGATGGCGTGAACTGCTGCAGGACGTGTTCAAAAGATGAGAAAAAGTCAATACGTGAGGAAGGGCAGTAGTACACACCTACAAGAATTTTGGAGTGATAAAGTTCCACTTCTAAAAGAAGATGTTCACCCGCATTTGATGGCGGCGGCTGTGCTGAAACATCAATAATTTTATAGGGAATGTGGTTACGGAGATATATGGCAACACCGCCGCCCCCACCAAATGTACGGTCATTTCTAATTAGTTGGAATTCCGGAAGAGAGTAGGAAAGGGAAGGCAGACATGGTTTTAGCCATGACTCAGAGATAAGAATGGCATGAATATTCTTACAATCGAAATTGGCCAGCATCTCGGGGAAATGGGCTGGAATACTCTGGGCGTTTATGTGGACTACATTAAAATTCTGGGGAACATCCGAAAACTGCGACTGAATCACATCTGCGAGTGACGGGATGCTTGAAAAGCTGTCATTCAGGCTATTGGCGGTTAAGAAAGTGTCTGTATCACTATCAATAATATCTGACATATATGTTTATATATACATATATATATATATATCAATAATAATTTTAAAATACTAGATAAACTACTGAACTATGATGTTATTGTAGAAATTTTACAAAACTATAAAAGGTTATAATCCTGTTCACCCACCAGTTGCGTGTTATATTGGAAAACAATATTTACATCTTATTAAAATAATAGTTATAAAAAATAAAAAAAATAGAAGAAAAAAAATTAAGGGAGAACACCAATATTGGTAATACATATCACTATCGCATTAATCGCATTACGACGACAAATTACCACATTCAGCCAATTATAACATTAAGAGATGTACCGTGTGATTCGATTAACGGGTTTAGCGTAAATGTAGCAATTATCGTCATCCCATGCAAAGTACGCAGCATGATGAAACTACATAAGGAAAAAAAAAAAAATACTTATATTATTCTATCTTGGGTACAAACAGCACTTACACATAATATTTAAAAATAAAATATGATAGGCAAGGAATAATATTATTGTATTGGTCTAGTGGTTAGTGACCCTGACTGCTGAGCCAGAGGTCGTGGGTTCGATTCCCATCTGAGTCTGGGTGTTCTTTGTGTTCGTTGTTTGTATGTTTGTATAGTCCCCCGCGACACAGGAGTAATTCCTAATGCGGGAGTTGTCTTTTTAAAAAAAAAAAAAAAAACTGTTAATGCGAATTAAGTAGGTATATTTGTGTAATGTTTACCGACTGTAATTTTTAGCATTGTACAAACCTTACTGGTTTATTTTGCTATGTATAACACAACTGTAAATTGATCGTTTTTTACAAGATAAAAAATATATATATATATTCATGTTATTAAATCAACTTTTAAATCCAGCAGTATGTATATCGAGTGCTCTATTCTGATTTGAAACATGTACAAAAAATGTCAAAAATGTCCGAATTTATACCCGAGAAATAATATCTTGATAAATCATCTGCCTCTGCTGGGATTCCACCCAGGCAAATGTAGAAAAATAGCCTGTAAATAAATTACTGTAATCCTTTTATCAGATAAATGCTTTCAGATCCGACACTCTTAGGATATACATATAGCTATTTGTACAATTTTACAAAGTAATAATTGTTTCAGATATCTACCCACAAAATTCTAATTATACCACCTGGCAATGACAAGCGGTCTAACACCGACGTCAAATGTTGCGTAAGTACTTGGACTTATAAGCTTTCTATTGATGACTATGAAAATACCAATGAAACCTTTTGACATTCGTTTCAATGAAATGAATTAACAAATAAACTTTATGCTCATATATACTTATTTCCAGGTATTGCTAGCCGCTTCTATCGCGTTAAAAATATTATTTTTCCATACCTAGGGAACAGTCCCTTTTTGTCGGGATGAAGGGTTCCCTATGTCCTTTTTATATCTAATGATTAATTAAGTAGTTAGGGCACGAAAGCGTAACGAACAAACAAACTCACTTTCGCATTTATAATATTAGTTATACCTTATAATAGTCCGATACTATTAACTTATGAAAGAAAGAATAAGTAAAATTGGTCCAGCCGTTGTCAAGTGATTCCATTTTTTTTTATATACATTTTGGTCATTCGTAATAAACGTAAGTAACGGGGTTCTAAGACTCAAACGTCGGACTCAAAGTCTAATTTAGTTCCATTTCTCACCGTTCAAATTTACCCTACAGACCAAGTTCGCTGCATGGCGGAAATGAACTTAACTCAAGGCTCGATTCATTATAGGAACATTGAGTTTAAAATACTTTTAAACGAAACCTTCATTACCCGTTTATTTAAATTAAAAGTAATATTTAACTTCGATAGATCATGATTTATTTTGTAATGGTAGTTTTTTTAATGAGAACCCGAAGTTTATTTTTAATGTATAGGTACACCTTTTAAAATTTATTAAATAAAAATATAACTTTTACAGCAACTTTATTACTATAAATAAAATGTTGGTGCAAATAGGTCGTGAGCAAAAAAATTAAGTTGAAAACGAAGACTATCATCAAATTACACACCTCTAACGTAAAAGGTTTCAATAGACCTGGCTAATATTAACTACTCTGTTAAGTTGTGGTATTTATTTATACAACCTGACTAAAGTAAGAAACATAAACAACAATATATTATTATTATTACAATGAAATGACAACTTCACAAACAACTGCTAATGAAAGAGCCTGGGAAAATAACAGCATGTCAAAGGAAGAGAATTTAATTAGTTCAGACGAAATACTGCATCATTTTTCAAAAAATAATCTGGAAAGAATTCTGTATAACAAAAAATTACTAATTCCAAAAAAAGAGCTATTTAGAATTATTGTTCAAAGATTTATAATTATAATTGTTTGTCGATTTGTTTTGATGCCAGTCTAAGCAACAGACATGTGACAGTCTTAACAATGGGATAAAGGCAGAGAGATGATGATGTTTTAAATTACTTTGAAGAAACTTTGTAACGCTAGGACCGCTGACATGAAAATTTAATTAGGAACTTTTTCTTTTAAGTAGATCAAAACACTTCTAACTTATACGTGAGGATTTCATAAAACGTTGTAAATATTATGTAGAGTTCGCCGGTTTACAGAAATCAAATCAGATTAACTAAGAGTTCTCTAGAATGTTGATAAACCCTCACAATGCTTTCCTTTACAATCAATGTACAACTTTCATCCTCAAGTTTAAAGAAATGGATCTCTCTAAGATCAGTCAAGTAAGGCAAGCTGCAAGACAAGGCAACTTTTAGTGTTGTACTTCTATCAGTCAACTCAAAACTTGTTTAAACAATACACTGACCAACCACTGTTTGTTTATTAAAACCCTTTAGATTAACTAGTACCCCAAATTTCATGAATACACCTCAAATGGTCATTAAGTTTATAACGTCTAAAAATCGGCATTTTTATCACTGGCTGACTGACATATAGATCAAAAACCTAACCCACTTCCAGATGACCTAGAAAGTAGACATTTGGCGTCCAGTTGGATAATTGTGTGAAGTATAAAGGAAAAAATTAGAAAGCAGTTAATTTTTACGATTTGAAATATTTTCAAAGCAATCGATTTCTATTAATTGTTGTTGTTGTTGTGTTGCTTTAAACGAAATAGCCGCGTGAAATTTTACATTTCTCGTTCTTTAATTCTTATGATTAACCCCCGAAGTATACAATGGTGCCGATTCTATTGTACACTCGACTAAACTAAAACATGACTTAATTTCTTCATATGAAATCAACCTTGTGTTTTTCGTAATAAGGTCTATTTGTTACTGGCATCTATTTCTCAGCGGCACTTAATTTCACTAAAACCTGTCAACGTATATTATTTCCACACAGCTAGAGTCTCCATTTATTCAAATGCTGTATAATTGCCGTATAAAAACTTGTTCAAAACGAACTAAGATGACGTTATTTTAAACGACACCTACGAAGACGCTTACTAAAAACACAGAGCAAAAGAGATGGCATTCAACGGATAGCGGCTCTCGCTACGTGGTATTAAACTTTATTTAAGCGTATCAGACTTTAGTCCAATTTCCAATTTCTATTATTTATATATAATTTTTATTATTTTCGAGATAAATATAAATATATATATACATATAAACTTTAAATAATATCAGTGAAAATGCATACCATAAGAAATATATGCAATAAAAGAACGTTTTAATGTAAAAACAACCATAAATATACGGCATGACGTTTCTAACGTCATGTCTAATAGAAGATATGTGGATATTTTGACGATTGCTAAATGATTACTAGATCCAGAGCAAAGATTGCATACTTATCATCCCCGGACTCGTCGCTCAGCTCCGCTTCGCACCCCCCGGAAGTTACTTCAAGAATTCCAGCCGCTGCTGAGGCGTCGAGCTCGACTTCAAGTGACGAGTTTTTCTCTCCGCCGACGTCGCCAACACCTGTACGTCGGCAGGGGAGAGGCCGGCCACCGACCTGCTTGGGACACCGAGGCCCACCGGCTTCGATTAGGGCCCCCGCTACCGGTGGTAATGTGCGTCGCATGAGATCCGCAAGGTCTATAAATGAGAATGTCATGCGAGCATATTTTGTGGCTACAGAGGGAGGAACTAACCTCACTGCATATCGTGATCGTATGCTGTCTCTGTTTCAGGAACTTGAACCAGCTGTAAACGTTTCGGCGCAAAGACTGTCGGATCAAGTGCGGGCCATCCAACGATGTCATTTGTTGGATAATTCCGTACTTGAGAGGCTACGCTTGGACTTGCAGAATAGCATTGTTACTTCTCCTCCTTTACAAACAGTGACACATTTGCATTCTGGACTACCACAACCTTACCCAGTTGAGGGAGCAGAGGACAATGGTGCTTCATCTGTAAGTACTCAGTACAATGATCAAATAAGGCATACTTTGGAAGGTTCTATTCGGGAATATCGATATGAGTTTCGAAAGTAGACCACGTTTACCACGTTTGCCAATGCATAAACGAAACAAAGCGCTAGTGTGTGCCCTTGACTGTATGTTAACTATTTATTTAGAAAAAAGTAAACATCTCAGCGATACACACTCGATTCTGTATTGTGCGGCTGTTGCAGCATGTCGAGTAGCTAAATTCTTAGAAAATGTCACCGCTGCTCGGTCAAAGCTTGTTGTCCCAGCGTGGCAGTGCAGGATTGAACGTCGTATCGCTGAGGCGAGGGCACTCATTGGCAAGCTTATCTGTTTCAGATCGGGTAACACACGCCCGAGAGTAATGCGTTTTGTGAATCGGGCTTTTTCGGGAACTGGTATCAGTTCCTGTGATTATGCAGCACGAGTCACAGAACGCATTGACTTTCTGAAACAGAAAGTTTATGCATGGGCAAACCGTATCCGGAGCTACAAGAAAAGAGTGGACCGATATACTCAGAATCGTTCATTCCAAAGGGATGAGAGGTGGTTTTATAGAAGGTGGGAGCAGCCTGATTGAGTGAGTGACACACATTTCCCAGAAGCTGAAATCACAAATACATTTTGGCGTAACATCTGGGCAATGCCTGTCACTCATACAGAGGGTGATTGGATGCGAGATGTCAAACGTTCATGTCAGTCGATTGATAACATGGAGCCAATATCAATATCTGACATTGATATATCTTGTGAAAGCAGCGGGACCGGACGGACTGCATAACTTTTGGTTAATGTGGCTCCGTAGCTCACATGTATGTTTGGCTTCTCTATTTCAATCATGCTTAGAATCAGGTTCGCTGCCGACTTTTATGACCACATCAGGCATACCTACACATGAGGCATAACTCATCTGCTTTTTAAGTCTGGTAGTGCCAAACTACAGACCAATAACGTGTCTATCAACAGTTTATAAATTACTCACGTCCATTCTGAGCGTAAAGATGACATCTCATTTATCCAAAACACCATTATGGCTTACCCTCAGAATGGATGTCGAAGTGGGGCCCGTGGCACTAAAGAGCTCCTTATACTTGACACGATCATTAACATACGAGTTCGCCGTAACCGAAAGGATTTGGCGACATGTTGGATAGATTATAAAAAGGCCTATGACTCTGTGCCGCATACGTGGCTCTTGAGGGTGATGGAGTTGTGCAAGATTGACACAACTCTATGCACTTTCTTGAAATCATGTATGCGGCAATGGAGAACCGTCCTTTGCTATCCAGGATGTCGGCGGTCTCAGGGTGACGACGAATATATAAAGATCAGGCGGGGTATATTCCAGGTTGACAGTTTGAGTCCCTTGTGGTTCTGCTTAGCTTTGAATCCTCTTAGCACTTTGCTGGAGGGTTCAGGACTAGGCTATTGTTTGCGGAGAGGAGGTCGGGTAATATCCTATCTCCTTTACATGGACGATTTGAAACTATTTGCCTGCAGCAAATCCCAATTGATAAGATTACTAGAGGTAACTGAAAACTTTAGTAAATGTATCAGTATGGAATTTGGTGTGGATAAATGTGCAGTCATGCATGTAAAAAGAGGCAGGATTGTGGAATCTGACGGTATGGAATTCTCAGATTCCACACACCTTAGATGTTGACCTTTCCGCCAACGAAACTTACAAGTATCTAGGTATGTCACAGTTGTTAGGGTTAAATGAATTGTCTATGAAGCAATCGTTACAGGAGCGCTTCTTTGGCCGCCTGAAAAAAGTATTTAAAAGTCTTTTGTCAGGTGGTAACGAGGTGCGGGCCTATAATGATTGGGTCATACCAGTTCTAACCTACTCCTTTGGCATACATAGATGGACTCAAACTGAACTAGATGCCCTGGATAGAAGAGTTCGTACACTGCTTACCGTGTACCGAATGCACCATCCGCGTTCATCGGTCATGAGATTGTATATCCCGCGGAAATGTGTCGGTCGTGGTTTTTTAAATGCCAAGACCCTCCATAACCGCGAGGTATGCAACCTTAGAAATTACTTCCTCTCCGTTGACCTGGATGTGTATCGGTATGCGGTGGCAGTTGACAACGGACTCACTCCGATTGCTCTAGCAAAAGAGAACTGGCGCAAACCAGCAGTACTTAGTATTACAGATCGCAAAGAGATATGGAAAAGCAAAGAGTTGCATGGACGTTTTTATCGGGCCTTAAATGGGCCCAATGTAGATTTACTAGCATCAGTATCCTGGCTACGGTTCGGTGACCTCTTCGGAGAAACTGAAGGTTTTGTCTGTGCAATTACGGACGAAGTTGTTATGACGAACAACTATCGGAAACATATCCTGAAGGACGGCACGATTAACATTTGTCGGGCATGTCATCATCCGGGAGAAAGCCTCAGGCATATAATTTCCGGTTGTTCTCGTCTTGCCAACGGTGAATACTTGCATAGACATAACCAAGTGGCCAGGATAGTCCATTAGCAACTTGCTCTTAAATATAACCTTGTGACTGTCGAGTTACCATACTACAGGTATGTGCCCGACCCAGTTCTCGAAAATGGTCGTGCAACATTGTACTGGGATCGATCTATCATCACTGATAGGACTATTGTTGCCAATAAGCCTGATATAGTGTTTATAGACCGATTAGAGCGCCGAGCAATGATTTTTGACATCACCATTCCCCATGACGACAATCTCTTAAAAGCAGAAAAAGATAAACAAATAAAATATTTGGACTTATCCCACGAGATTGTCGACATGTGGGATGTGGATTCAGCAATCATTGTACCGATAGTCATTTCGGCCCATGGGTTAATTGCTAAGAGCCTCGACCAACACCTTTAGAGGCTCACGTTAGGCAGCTGGATTAAGAGCCTAATGCAGAAGGCTGTCCTTCTCGACACGGCACGCATAGTGAGGAGGTTTCTGTCTCTGGAACCCTAACCACCGGTCCCTGTACCCGATACCGGTGGGACACTATTTTTTATATTTTTAAATATATTTGTATTTTTTTTTATTGTAAATGTATTTAAAAATGTAATTTATATGTATATTAAACAAATAAAGAGAATAAAAATAATAATAATAACTCCACACATCTCACACACGGCTGTCTGATCCCAAACTAGGCAGAGCCTGTACTATGGTAACCAGACTGCTGATAAACATACATAAATAAATTGCTTATTTCGACAGCCACATATGTTACCTACTTGTTTCAATTTGAAATAAGACCTTGTTTTGAAGTGTGCAAGGTTTACATCTTATATGAAGAAAATTTAGTGAATTTTAATTTAGCGAATGAAGTAACAGAATCGGGATCAATATCACTTGAACACAAAGTTCTGTGATAAAAGATCACCATTCTTTTAAATTAGTTCTTTTGCTCGTTAAATGTTATTAAAAGCGTACATAGTTAGATACATTAGTAGAATTTCTGCTATCCTACTAAGTATATCAGCTAAAGGTTGTCTTTAGAAATGGCTTTTCATGAAAAAGCTGCCCTTTGAAAATTGTGTAAATTCCATCTAAGCGAATTGTAATTGGTGTACACGAATATTGGTGTACACGAATATTGGCGTACATAAATGTCTTTTCTTCACTACATATTATAAGACAAAGTCCCCCGCCGCGTCTGTCTGTTTGTCTGTTCACGATAAACTAAAAAACTACTCAACGGATTTTCATGCGGTTTTCACCAATAGACAGAGTGATTCATGAGGAAGGTTTAGGTGTATAATTTGTTAATGTTTTGTGTAAATTGGTTGAAATATGATGATGATTGTTGAAGGTGTCTCTGCTACCCGTGCGAAGTCGGGGCGGGTTGCTAGTTTTATTATATATTAAACCGTGTCAGCGTCCAATGCTTTTCTTATCACTTTCAAACTCTTAAAAAAAACTATGCTTCAATAACACTGATGTTGTTCTAGAGGAGGTACCTTATGTTCTTTTTTTTTCCTTACTCCTGACAAGTGTATGAAAAGTATTGTGATGGAAGATTGAATAGTTATGGCGGGAAAAAGTAACAAAGAAACAATTAATAAAAGATTTGAATTTGCCTAAATCGTAACCATAAGCTTTAATATATAATTCATTGTTGAAAACTTTTAAAGGGACACTATAAATAAGAAGATTAGAGTATTTCAGTTTTATACAATCCTAATTATAACATCGTATCGGTAAGTGCCTAGTTTAAGTTAAAAATATGAAAAATTTGAGCATCGGCTTACACCAGGCAATTTATATTAATTTCTTTTGATTTAACCGTCGGTTTTTGTTTTTCCTTTTTTCTTAGTAATCGTTTTGCACATAAAAATAATATATTTTTCTTTCTTCCATTATCAAAGCGCCATTAAAATCCAGCTACAAAATTGGAATGAGTAATTCGATTAAAGGTTATAGTTTAGTGAAGTAGATTTGTCTTTTATTTAACTATTGAATTACATGCTTGTTAGGTTATTATTTTATTTCCTGATGAATACGGTTTCAAAATGAACCTGTTAAACTACTTCGTTACCATTACCACGGATTATATGTCTGTATAATATATATATTTATATTATAAAAATGTTATGTTCCTTTGTTTAAAATCGGAAATCTCCTATGCCGCGTTCCTATATACAAGAAAAGATTCGTTTTGCTTACGGACGGTAAAATTTCGTTGAATTTTTTTTTTTAGCAAAACGAATAAAGATAAAGACCTATTGGTCTGAGTATTTACAACAAGCAAAGAAATTATATATCTACACCATAAAAGATATATTGAGTTGTATCCCACTAACATATAAATTATATCAGAAAATTATTATGTCTCTTAAAAACATAGAATGTTAAAAAGGAACTATCCTACATAAAACGAATTCCACAAAAATAAAAAACCACAAACATTCGTTTATCTTGTGAGGCCCTGGTGCTCATGAAAGTCGAAAATATGAGGCCGGTAAAAATATTTACTGCGGGTATGTACATAGCCTTACTTTGACTTAAATTAATATTCAAGCAAAACGAGGGCATATTTTTTGTTTTTATTTATGTATCGTACCTACTCGTACTCCTCAGACTACGGTAATGAAAGCGTAAGTTTTTCCTTGCCTTTGATTTTCTTAAAAAACTGTGATCAAATGTTTTATTTCACTAATGCTCATCTAAAACTAAAAACAAATGTACTAATTTACAAAGCATGCGCTCCATCTTACTGTCGTGAGTTGCGACTGAGCGATAAAGTTATTTCCAGCATGTTATTATTATTTTTATTTGTCAGTACCTACCGCAAAAAAAAATTGACTTCAACAGCAGTAGTTTTTTCCATTTGGTTGTTATTGTTTTAACTAAGTAGAGAAACCACGCTGAACCGGGATAAATAGTAATTTGAATACATAAACAATCAAATATAAAATCTTTAGAAAAATAATCGTGTTTGTTGTATATAAAATATTACTTGTGATTGAATTATTCTTAACATCAAATCAATTTATAAAAGTCAATAGTTTGACAAATGGTTTCATGGCATAAAGAATATGTGCGATTATTAGAAAAACAATATAATGACAGCAAGTGCTTGCATAAGTATAACCAAGTGGCCACGATAATCCATCAGTAACTTGCTCTTAAATAATATACATCGTACTACAGGTATGTGCCCGACCCAGTTCTTGCAAATGATCGTGCCACATTGTACTAGTATCGATCATTACCACTTACAGGATAGCGTGTGACATATGTCATGTGGATTCCACAATCGTTTTACTATTTCAGCCCATGGGTTAATTGTTAAGAGCCTCGATCAACACCTTCAGAGGCACACGTTAAGTGGGTGGATTAAGGGACTGGTGCACAGAGCAGTCCTCCTCTATGCGGCACGCGAAGTGAGGAGGTTTCCGTCTTTGGTATCCTAACCGCCGGTAACTTGGTTCCCGTAACCGATACCAGTGGGACACATTTTTTTTTTTTAATTTATATTTTTAAATGTGTATTATACATACAAGTATATTTAATTTAAGTTGATGTAATTCTTATGCTTGTTTAAAAAATAAAGAGAATATTAATAATAATATTCTGGGACAAGTTAGACAGCGCTATTTAGACCCAAACTAAGCCGATTTTATGCTTTATATAGGGTCGAGAATACGGGCAAACATATGTACTTAGATACATTTTATTTTGTAAATACATGTGTGTAAATACACATTATAAGGAGGGGCTCATGGCTAAGTGGCAACCGAGTAGGTTAGCACATTACAAAGTTAAGTAATACTAGCCAGTTAGTATAGTATGGGTGACCATTCTTAACAGATTAAGACCCCTCCGCGCCTCGGAGAGCACGTTAAACCGTCCGTCCCGGGTGCCATACAAACATTAGTGGCATTCGTTAGGGGTAGTTGGAGCCCTAAAAAGTCCGACAACCTGTCTAACTACAGAGTTTCTATATCGCCTAGTACTTGGGTTGTGGAGGTCTGATGGCAGTCGCTTCACGTAAAATATGAAAGTTCGGCCGTATCGTAGTTAGACAGAAAGCCGACCCCAACTTATTTGGGACAAGACGCGGAATAGAATACATATTCATGCATGTGAATATTTGCACTGAGCAGTCGCATGCACTGCCTACGCGCCACAGAGGTTGTGATTTATATAATGGAAATGGAAATTGTCAACCGGGAACGCCGCCCGGTTGACAAAGGTGGAGGATAAAAAGGCCTAATGCATTATAAGTTGATAATAATCACTTAAGTGCGGATGAAGGTATCAACAACATAGCAGTTACTGTTATTTAGTGAATTTGATAGTTTATAGCAATAGTGGTGAGATTGTTGCTAACATAATGCAAAAAGATTTTTACATAACATAAAATAGCTGTGGGCATAAATTTAGCCAATTAATTCCTCATAACAGGGATTCAATACCTCCTCTCAGTTTGGGGTCGACATCAAACCCCAAGGCTTGTCTTTGTACCAAGTCAAAGGCACCATTACTACAAGAGAATTTGAGTACACCGAACTTTTTAGATACTTTACCATATCGTCTAGGTGACTGGGGTCCTGGACGTTACTTGAAATAACAACACTAAGAATACTTTTTGAGGTGGTACAAAACTCCTCCTGAAATTATGGAGGCACATTACATGGGGTTTTTGAAAATGTATATACTTGTATAAATTCTTTGTACCTACTACTTTCTTTTTCTTTATACTGTTTCAGCTCCTCTGACATACAGCGCTTGTCTCGTTAAGGAAAACCTTGAAAATATTTTGGCTAGTGATTTACATGTTCGTGTACGTGACAAAAAAATTGAATATAGACCCATTTTCACACGTGTCGCTATATGTTTTGAAAGACCATTTTCCTATTCCTATATATATTACCATTCGTAGTATTTATCATTGAAAATGAGCCACAGAATGCGACAGTTTAAGGATGCCAACTAAGGAATACTTAGATATTATATGGTTAAGTAAGATTTTATAAAAGACTAGCTTTTGCCCGCGGTTACGGATTTTGGCGGATTTTGATGCAGTAGGAAATAGAAATAGTCAATTAAAGTATCTATTTATATACGTCATTAGAGGTATAGGTCAGGCGCTACATTGCAGGTATTCGTGGTATATACACTGACTCACCTTGAGCGCAGCCGGTAAATATAGTGGTCTCTACCACGTTTTAATGTAAGGTTTTCACACACAATCTGGCACCGCGGGCAGAGTCTGACGGAAGTCTCCAGCCAACAGAACAGTAATACCATACCACCCATCATGTCATCGTTAGATCTTATATCTTTTAGAGTTCTGTTAGTGCTTCGAAACCCTTACATCTTGTATACCTATCCCTTAACATTCTGTCTACTGTCGCCACTGCCTTACGGTCTGCCAAACCACACTCGTCCCAACACTCAAACTCAATTATTAAACTACATTTGCGTAGAACCTTTGCTTTATCGCATTGCTTGAAATATTACAAACCGGGATTTCTAGGTAGAATTACGTAATGTAATTTGTAATTATAAATTAACGATACATCAAAAAACCCGTCAAGAATTTATGTATGAAGTGTAAATAATATTATCTAAGTTAACGAAATTATTTATTAGGAAAATAAATTGCAGTAGAATGAATTTTTATCCATGATCGTAAGAACAATTTTATACTGATAATCATACACAAAGCCTGCCATTTACTACCTTTTTTCAACGTGTGGAAACCCCCACGGGTCGTAACCCCAACGGGGCTAAGCGGTAGGGTGGTATGTCGGACTCGAACCGACTAAAATCAAACGGTGTTCCATGACAGTCCATATTACCAGGGCCTCAAGTGTATCCTTACGCCATTTACTATTTACTACCTTTTTACTACTTTTTTTTTTGTTTAATGGTGTGGAAACCCCCTCGGGTCATCACTTCACTGGGGCATCACTTCACTAAAACCACACGGTGTTCCGTCATAAATGAGTCTATTGCCAAAGACTCGGGTATACCCTAGGAAGGAAGTCCCCGAGAACCCCGAGAGACCTTGGCCGCCTCTTAAACGAAAGGGAGCCACGCTCTTGCATGCGGACAGCCTTGCCCCCCTTCCGGTTTAAAGAGGCGCGCGCGGAACACGACGCGCCACCATCTCAGGCCTGCTTCTGCTGGAGTAACGGGCAGCCTCACCCGTTACCCCCAGGCCAGCACTCATGGAAGCCGGAGATCATTCTGCACTCTCCGGCGCCTGGTGCCTCTCCTTCGGGACGGGAGAGTACTAGCCCTCTCCCGTTCAGATTCCGCCGCCACTTTAGCGGACATTACTTCCTCACAAAAAGAGGCAGCGGATTCCCACGTACTCTCACTTTGGACAATGGACAGAACCATGGTCTCAATAGTCGCCGCGAGGTCACGGCGTTGTTGCGTACACGCAGAGCACTCCACTAAAGTGTGGAGTGCAGTATCCTCGCGATAGCCTCTGCAGTGATGGCACGCCCTAATTTTTTATTTTTTATTTTTAGATAATATTTTTTTTTATGATACAGCATTAGAAAATACATACAACCCTGAATTTTCAACCCTCTACGATCAACCCCTGTTTTTTAATAGCGATATTAGTATTTTTACTTTCATTGGTACAACTTTTTTAAAGTATTAAACCCAGTGAATATAGAAAGTGCGATTGTAATAATAGATTGCCGTCAAGTCGATGTCAAACTTTTTTTTTATGGAATAGGGGGTTACGAGCAGACGGGTCACCTGATGGTAAGTGACTACCGCCGCCCATGGGCACCTGCAACTCGAGAGTCACAAGTGCCTTGCCGGCCTTTAAGGTGGGAGTAGGAGAGGAGGGTAGAAGGAGAGAGGTAGAGGTAGTAGGGGGGAAGATAGAGAGAGGGAAGTGTTAGGGCCACCGGTAACCTCACTCGCTTGGTGAAGTACAACGAAGCATTGCTTCACTGCCAGTTTTTCTTTGAGGCCATGATATCACTCCTTTTGAGCCGGCCCATACGTGCCGAAGCATGGCTCTCCCACTGTTAAACTTTAAATATGTCAGTTAAGTTAATGATGTACTTTGATTTAAGAAAATGAATGGTTAGTGTTTTGTTGTTTTTATAGGCCGTCAATAGACCACAGCGCTCCATTCTTCTTTCAGTCATAGACCCCATCCCCACAACAAGTTAGTTATTTTTTATTTGACTACCAAAATATTCATTAGAAATAATTAATATGGCAAAACAACGTGTGCCGGGTCAGCTAGTCATACTATAAAACAATGGGTTTAATTATTATTTTTGAGTATCTTGATTTATTTTTTCACAAAATTCTGAATTGTACAGACTCGTGAAATTTTATTTTTTTTATACGTTTAGTTCATTAGAACGCCATATATTATCATAGTCTTGTATTTTAAACCCATTTTAAACACTTGTATTCAAATGTTATATTTTCGTTTTATTGTGGCGTGTGGCGGTGATTGACTGGACTTTTATTGTCAACTTGACACTCAACATTGCCTCCCATTGCTCAGGCCAAGCAAGCACGTATTCCCATACAAGTTTTGCCACCCCTTTTCGACCATTTGGGGATAGAATTTTTAAAAATCTTTTCTTATCGGATGCCTGCCTACATCATAAAAGGAACACGTCCTCCAAATTTCACGTCTCCACGACCTACGGTTTAGGCTGTGCGTTGATTCGTCAATCAGGACAAAGGATTTTATACATATAGATAATAAAATTTGAATAATAACGTACGTTTTAGAGTATCGCCGCAATTGAGGATTATTGTTTTAACTTTTTTGTTCTGCGGTGGCCTGCTCAATCGCCAGACCTCAAGCCAATTGAGCACGCATGGGATATGGGCCAAAGAAAAGCACCGCCGAATATGGATGCCGTGTGTTGTGTGGTACAAAAACTTTATGACTTGTTAGAAAGAATGTGGGCGGCCATTCGTCAAAGGGATTTTGAAAAGTTAACTGATTTGAAGCATGCCAAATCGCTGTGATTGTGTGATTCGTGTCAATGGTTGAAACACAGATTATTAATATTTTTATCTTTACAACAAAAACTTAAAAAATCCTTATTTTTGCCTTTTTTGTATTTAATTGACGACATTAACTTAGGTTAATTTCCCACGATTTGCAAATATTGCTATTTTTCTTATTTTTTACAAAATATAGGGATAAGTTATTAACTTAAACATTAGGAGTTAATAAAAAAAGCCGGTGTGGAAGACTAGACTTAGTAAATATTAATTGGATATTAGTTACATATGTACTTGATCCGTAATCACTTTTGATGTGTGTATTTATTAAGGATTTTCAGATAATGTGTATTCTTTTACTAAGGAATCTATTGTGCAAACTATATCTAATAGTGGCTGAAATGTTCGGCTTTCTGAATTAACTATACGTTGAACTGTGATATTTATAAAATAGTTCCCGATGCAGTGACCTGCGAAAATATCACCACAAGAAGTGCACCACCCACATCTTGCCAAATATAATTTGATCCCATTTACGAAATGGGGCGGGAAGATCCAGGGGGGGGGTCCGGATGCCTTAATAAAAGCTGTTCCCGGATCCCTCCTATTTCAAGCGCAGTATGGCCCACCATGTGGTTTTATTCGGTTCGATTCTGACACACCGCCCCACCAAAAACCCCGGCGCGCACACGCACAAAAAAAAAAGAAAGTAGCGATTTGGTTATTATTGAAAGATATACTCTCAATAACAAACGAAATTGAAAAAATAAAAGTATATGTAATAAGATAAATAAACTAAAAAGTGATTTTCCTCATATTATTAAATCAAGAAAATGGAACGCCATTTGAGCAGTGGTTCTTCACTTCTCTGACAGTTACACCTGACGCATTTGAGGGGTGAAGGTAAATTTAAAAATATTTAGGCTCAGGAAAATATGATTTGTTCTTCATGGAATGATTGCAAAAAAACATTGTTTTGTAATTTAGGTTAGCTAAATTAATATCATAAACACATAATAATGAAATAAAAGCTGTAAAACAACAACACGACAATAGTAACAATTTCGGTGATAGTTCTCTGTCTGATTTAATGTTTTTTTTTACTCTATGAAAGCTTCATATCGTTAACAATACAACAAGTACAATAAAGATTGTACATTATTATCTATTTATGAACAGAGAACTATAGTAGCATTAAAATGATCTACATGGCTATATTTACTATTCTACTAAAGTCACAATGAAGCATGTGACTGTTATCGTAGCTATAGATTATTTGAAATAAAAAATAATTCATTAATTTTGAAACTTTTGAAATTGATTGCACTACTTACAAATTAAAATTTGCGTATCTCACTGTTTTCATAGTAAATTCTCTGTGCAGGTACCTAGAGTTTATTTTGTAACAGATTACACAGACATTTTAACATTTTCCCTAAAACTCTGAATTGCGAAAAGGTTTTGATATGCAAATATGCGTCACAACCAGGCGTAAGTGTTGTTGAGTTATAATACTTCTTAAGTTACTAAAGTAGTTGGTTACTTGACGAAAATACGTTACTACAAATGTATATTCTTCACATATAAAATATGAATCTGGACCGTATCATGGTAAAATTTATACACGAATTGCTTATTAATATTATGACCATTTTTATTGAATAGGTATTTATACTACTCTTAAAAAACATTACACACTGCAAAGACGGGATAAAAACCATTAAAAAAACTCCATTACGGTAACTGATTTCCTGTAGTTCGACTACAGGGAATCAGGCTTGTAACCTTGACTTCTACTGAGCTGAGCAACACTTAAATTATGGACTTCTAAAAGTAATATATTTTTAAAGTTAATAATGTTGGCTGATGCTTATATCGTTAAAGTGTAACTAGAGCGTGTTTAAGTACTGCTCAAATCAAATTTATTACGATACTAGCTGTGCCCGCGACTTCGTTCGCGTTTTTTTCGGAAAACAGAAATTTGTCGCTTATTGCATAGTGCCTCTTTTTTCCAGGTAGGATTTTTTATACTGTATTGGCGGTGAAACAACCTGGAGCGTACAAAAAAGGTTGTTTTGGTTGCTTACACGTGAACTAACGACATAATTTGGCCGTGGTAACATTACTCATTTGTTTTTCGTGTGGAAGCTCACCTCACCGGGCTATTGGTGAGGCCGTATATTAGGCTTAAACCAACTAAAACCACATGGTGTGCCTCACAGCACCGTTTATGACTTGGCCATCGGTGCGTCGACGTTTTGCCTCCAATGATCCACCCAGCGCTGGCTAGCGGACGGCAACTGGGCGATGTCCAGACACCCTCTTCACGGGAGACACCGTCACCTCTTCCGTGCGCGAGATGTTCTCCTCGCAGAAAATCGTCATAAAACAGCTGTGACCTAACATCTCGATTCGTCCGACCAATTGAGAGACTCTTGCTGTAGTCAGTCAGTCAGTGCCGCTTCCTAGAAACTATGGGCCCCCTCGGTATACCTAACAGATAAATGTTTGCTTCTGAGCTTTGTTTAGTCACGGTGAAACTTAAGATTTCACACTACCGTAACCGAACGGAAAATAAATGGTCTGAAAGTGTAAAAAAAACTTCACTGGTTACATGTCAATATTTCAGCTTAGATGTAATTTTTTTGGCGATAGTGTCTGCCATGCATTTAATATAGTAAAATACTGTAATACTAAGAAAGCGTTAAGTTAAACTAACAACTAAGTCATAGATGCTTTAAATAAAAATTCTATTCTATTCTAATATAATCATGTTGACGGGAATCAACGCGATCACGTATTTAAAAGGTATGACATATACCTTTGCTTTGCCGTGGTCGTGGCCGTTATCACAGGCCTGTAGGTACTGTAATACTTTTTAAATACGTGATCGCGTGCATTCCCGTCAACATAATTATATTATCATGGAACGCAAAAGTTTAAAAGTTTGGATTTTCTTTTTCTATAACTCTATTTATAAATATATGTATATTTATTGGACTGGCTTGATGGTCTAGTGGTTAGTGACCCTGGCTGCTGAGCCAGAGGTCGTGGGTTTGATTTCCACCCAGGACGAATTATTCTCTGTCTGGGTGTAATTTATTTATAATATGTATGTATTTAGAAATATATAAGTATGTTTATTAGAGGTCTGATTACCATAGTACAGGCTCTGCCTAGTTTAGGATCAGACGGCCGTGTATGAGGTGTGTGAAGTTGTTATTATTATTAATGCCCTGAAACATATTTATTAATTTAACGCCTGGGAGAGGCCAAATAGCTCGTTGGCATAGTCAATAAACAGCTATCGATTACTCTGGGATCACTTAACAAAAAAAACTCCTGCTGCTTCAGGAATCACCACAGAAAAGCATATTCCCCTATGATATCCTACGATTGAAAATATACATTCACTCGAAATCCTTCAAACAGACATGACTATTTGCAGGTAAAATCTAATGTAACTAATAATATGTCTTTAAATCACAGGTAAAAATCGATTCTTTGTACTCTTAATATTTATTAGTTAATTAAATTGAGTGGTTTTATAAAAAATATAAAAAAATATTTAAACCGACGAAAAGAACTGAAACGTAAAAAATAAATATACCTTTTAAGTCTTAAGTATTAAGCTTATTTAAAACGTTTATTTATTTTTTGCTTTTTAGTTTTTTCTTCTTTTTAATTTTTTGTTAAAAAGGTTATTATTTATGAATTTTTTTTTTCATCATCAGTTTGGCTACATGATGTGATGATTTTTAAGCGCAAATACCTGAGAAAGTAATGAAACGTAAACAGAAACACTATTTTTTTCTACAATTTTCGAGGGTTTCTCTCAATTTTATCAGAATTCTATAATCAGATCCTGACTTCCTTGACATGAATTGACCCTTGAGGTATACCCTATCTAACAAAAAAGAATAATCAAAATCAGTTCATAAATAACGGAGAGGGCTGAATATACATAAAAAAAAAGAATATGTTTAAAAACGTTCGAATTGAGAACCTCCTTTTTGTTCGTCGATTAAAAACAATACCTAATTTAAAAAAGTAAATTAGTTTATGTATTTAAAAAATAGTGCAAAAAAAGAAAAGAGGGATTCGATCCGGCACCCAACCTAGTAGAAATCGTACTCTACACCAGATAAGCTAAACGCTCGCTGTAGGGAATTTCGAAATAAGTTTATACATTCTACTAACGTTACAATGTTATTACAGCTTTCATTGATTTTCCTGTGGGAACCAAAGTTTAACCCGGGATAAAAAGTACCCTATAACCTGCGCAGGCATTCAATCTATTATCATACTAAGTTTCAAGCATATCCCTTGAGTAACTTTTGAGTTTATCGTGAACATACAAACAGACAGACAGACAAAAATTGTTTTAATCGCATATTCGGCATCAGTATCGATATCTTAATACGCCTCGATCAATTTTTTTAAATATATTCTATGTACAGAATTCATCCCGCTACAGATTTATTTTAAGTATAGATATAGATTTGCGAGTGCTAGTGTCAAACGCGTTGATTAATTATGGTCGCACATTAAAACAACATGTAGAACGTCCGAGTACGAAGTTGAGATGTACCTCCAATGCAAGGTCAAGATCCTCAAAGCAGGTTAAGTAATCATAACAAGAGCCATTGCCGGACTCCCTTGTATTCTAGGCACAGTATGGCACACTGTGTAGTACTTAGGTTCGAATCCGACACACCGCCCCACAAAAAACCCCGGTGGTGAAGGCCCACCCTTAAGTGTTCACCTCTTCTACGCCCCGTCTAGTGTTGTGGGTTAGATTCCCACATTTGACAATTTTTTTTTGTAATCCACAAATAGTATAGTCCCGAGTCTGGATGTTCTTTGTGTCCGTTGGTTAAAAGCTTGTAAAGTCCCTCGCGACAGAGGTATTATGCCTAGTGCGAGAGTTATTGAGTTATAAATTCATGAGGCGTAGGTAGAGGCGTTTTAAGAACCCACATTTAGCCTCACTTAAGGACAAGCCTATTGCCATCACTTGGGCGCTTTGGAAATTAAAATTGTGAGTATATTAAATGCGAAAGGTAATTAAGAAGGGACACCAGTTTTGTTCGTGGGAGAGCCATGCTCGACATGTATAGGCTGGCGCCACCGGAGTGATACCACGGCCTCACGAAAAACCGGCAGTGAAGCATTATTGGCATTGCCTTTCGTCACGTGAGTGAGGTTACCGGAGGCCCTAACCCTTCCCTCTCCCCCCTCTCCCCGCTTCTAACTCGCTAACGAACATACTTTAATGAAATAGTAATACTTTAATGCTCGACCGGAGTGATACCACGGCCTCACAGAAAACCGGCAGTGAAGCAATGCTTGCATTGCTTTTCGCCGAGTGAGTGAAGTTAACGGAGGCCTTAACCTTTCCCTTCCCCCTGCCCTCCCCCTCTTCCATCCTTCGCCTACTCCCACCTTAAAGGCCGGCAACGCACTTGTTACTCTTGAGTTGCAGGTGTCCACGGGCGGCGGTATTGAAGAGTACAACTACAAAAGGGTTTTGCTTATACTTAACAAGGCATAGAAACAAATTTAAAAAAAAGTATTTATGAATCTCATATTTTCAGTATCGTCATACATATACCTAAGTCTATTCATTCTATTCATTCAGTATCATTTTGGTGAAACATAAATAAAAAGGTTATGTAGATATTTGATACGTGTATTTATTATGTATATTCACTGACTTTTTTAGACTCAACTGTATTCATAAACCGTTTTTTTTATAAAATCGACATAAAACATTCCCCTTTAAATTGAATCCTTTAGCAAATAGCTACTAAAAATTTAACAATGAAAATACAAAATCAAACGTCTAATAAAGAAAACCAACCCACGTTGCTAGTATACTTTCTAAAAAAAAAACCCAATACACATATACCCAATGAAAAAAATTACACAACAACAACTTAATCAATGGCGCTGTATAGCAAAAAAATAAATAATTGCTATTTACATAGGTGGGTGTACTGTGCCTCGAAAATTTTCACGTCAATTGGTAAAGCCCCACGTGTTACCTTCCATAATACTGTATAATTGATACTTAAGAAATGTTGGAATTTTCCTCACTCGGGTGTACCTGTTTTTTATTGTGTAATGGAATAGGCGTTTTACTTTAAGCTCACCTGATGGAAATTGACTACGAAAACGAAGATGGTAAACGCGTATCTAAGAGAAACCTATTCACTCTACACTTCAACGTTTCCAGTATTATAATTGACTGGAAAAATAGATGCAGGCAATTCATTCCACACTTTGGCGACTCGAACCATAAAGAAGTCAAACGTTTAGTTCGACTTTTTGGTGTTTCGGTAATGAAAGGATGGAACCTCTGTCTGCGTCTAGTAGTCCGATAAAGGAAAGGTGAGGGTTCAATTAATTCGATGAGAGCTTTCACACACACACCAAAGTAAGTCCTATAAAAAACCGATAAGCAGGCGATGCGTACGTCGATGCTCAAAGCTAAGTTCGTCATTCGTGAGCACATCGTCACTTACAACCCTTTGGCTCTTTGAACAACAGAGCCCAGAGCTTCTAGTTGGTATTTAGGTGAGCCATCCCAAAGGTGACTGCAGTACTTCATCCAGCTGTTCAGAGCTGAACTACCACCGGACCTCCGAAATGACTCCCTAATTTCTTGAAAGCTGCCTGTGCATGGGATTTGTTGACCGTAGTTAAGTTTGAACGTGACGGTGATGCCCAGAAGCCCGAGATGGTCAGCCAAGAGTTCCTAAGTTATATGTATTATCGCTTCAGAGATATTAAAAAGAAATATATTTTATTCCATTACTCTATACTTGTATTGGCTGGTTTATTAAAAATAAGCTGTGAATCTGTTGTCAAGTAAATATGTATAACGTTATATCCTAAGTTTGTGTATTAGAATTCTTGCTATAATTCTTTTTAGTAATTTTATTTGTTTACTTTTTTGTAGTCTATTAATTATCTTATAAGGTAGTTAAATGTTATATTTATTTTTATGAATGTATTATCTGTTACTTAAAGTGTAAACAGACGTTGGTGAACCTAATAAATAAAATGAACAGTGTTAACTATCTTTACAAGCTTTTACTTAAAAGTCATATTTAATATTTCTTACATGACTTTAACTAAAAAATGTTAGGAGCAGTGTGTTATTAGAGTATATTACTAAATCCGGCTTAGGTACTGCAAAGGCTCATCAATCAAAAAATCGCGAACGATTAAATAAAATGGAAAATCAAGAAATCCGAAAACAAAATTGAGTCAATAAAAATTAAAAAACATGTCCAGAAGTGGAGTGCACTCACTAAGTGAATTGTATCTTATTTAAGCTAAAGTAAGTTCTAGGCGGGCGGCGCGGCGGTCAAGGAGATTCCTAATGTTGTTAGGTACTCAGCTAAGTAGATACTAAACCTGCTTAGTTAAATATGTAAAAAATGTGATTTGTGTAAAAGCTTACTTAACATGTAATGTTTTGTAAAAAAAAATATTAAATCGTCTATAGGTGTTTTATTGTAAAAGATTTTCAAATATCTAAATTTTTAAGAAACTTTTAAACAGATAGCTTATGCATTAACTGATTGCTTTCTAAAAAGCCAGCTAAGAGCACTACGGCAATTTATCATGATTGTATATAATAACAAAACAATAGAATTACCTCACTACTCTCACGTAAAATTATTCTGATATAAAATTTACATAAAACCATTCATACAAACCGAATTCATAAAAAAAAATTGAAAATGTAATAGGAAACCAATCATTTCTCAACTTTAGGGATAAAAAAAAATTATCACCACCATATTAACCACTTGATCGCAAGTCCGACGCCTTAGCCATTAAGCTACCACCGCTTGCCTCTATACTTTTGGTAGGAAATAAAGAATGTTTCGGCGTTTGTGACCAATCAATTTAATGTATTTTCTTTCATGTCTCAGCCACGTAGATTATGTGACGCGATAACCTTAGTTATTGACATTTGTATCATCTACAGTGAGGTTTGAGAAATCGGTGAGGCTCAATAATATTTCCGTAGTTATCTATTACGGGTAGAAGAAAGTAACATTTTGAAAAACGTTAGTTACGAACAGCATATTTTTATTTATTCAATATGAGGGGATTAGATGAAAATATTTTTCAGAATACGTGTCATATATTCTGAAAAAGAATATTTTTACAGTCAGTTCTGCGACACAGAGGTTTTACGACTTAACCTACTTAGATTTTTATACATACAAAATAGATCTGTTAAAATCATGATCGTCATCAAGTAAACCGTAGAAAATCTATTAGTTAAAATAGGATCCCAATATTTTTTGCAATAAACGATGGTTTGCAGCTTCAACCTATTTATTTTTAATGGCAAGATTTATGTCACTAATTTTATTCTTCTACAAATCTATTCATACCAGATCATATCTTGTAGAGAATTGCCTAGCATAGCTCTTTCTTTCTTTTTTATCCAAGGCCGGTAACCGAGACAGTCATTTATTAACAGTAGATGTGTCTAGGTTACCGTATAACATATTATATGCTGATTAAAAACTTTGTGTATAAGCACTGTCCAAGTTGGCATAGGAGAATATAGTAATTTTCCAGAAAATGTTTAGCCGAAACTGATTAAATTTACTGGTGTCCGTCAATTTATTGTTAAAGCTCATTCAAATTAAAAATAGGCAAGTCGTTCATGTCTCGCTTTGAAGTATAATTAGACAGTAATTGCAATGGCACATTCTTATTACTAAATATATTTTTGAAGAATCATAAATTCCCGAATAATTAGCCAAAGCCTGGCTTTTCTCATTTTCCCTCATTAAAAAGCAAATCATTGAGACTCCAGCTCAAGAAAATTACTTTTCTTCTTATTTGTTGAAATTAGACATATCATGCTTCTTTATACAAAGAATTTTAAGATACAAAAGAATTTAAGGAATCAGTGTACATTTTAAAGTACATTGTTAACCACAATTTTAATTTTTCGTGACTTCTAATCCTAATTAAACGTCAAAATATGAATATTAATACATGTTTTATAAAATAATGACGCCATTATATGTCATAAATTTGTTAAAATCTCAGACATGTGGCACATTAACCTTGTATTGGTAGCTAAACACGCGTTATCGCGCACGTCCGAACATTATACCAACAGACAGAAATATATTTTCACTTACCGTCATCACGCATAAAGGGGTCACGTACAACAGGCCGAAGTTCACCATATCGAACAATTCAGAGTTATATTTCCTCCGATGAGATATGCATATGGTTTCCATATGTCCTTCACCAAGATCGTTGGTTATTGTCTCGACCCAGATAAATTTGGGAGCACTGTATACTGCACTTGTGATCCAGACGCCAAGAATTACCAACTGTAAATTAAAATTATTGTTTGGAATAATATGTGGATTTGGAAGGAATTAGACAAAAATAAACTCTACAGTCATTTCAAAAATTCTTTTTTTTCTTTATTAATAAGATTTTTTTTTTAATAATGTTTAAGTGTGTTGTCCTGCAGGTTAAAAGTTACGGTAAACTTTAGGACTTAGAAAAATATAAGTAAACTACGCTCAGAAACATTCCAAATCTAAAACAATCATCCCAACCGTTGCTGGCCAAATGCCTCCGGGAATTCAACCCATTTCATTCGTCTTACAACATATTATGTTCTACGTTTATCTGTATAGCTCTGCGTTCCTAATCAACTTTCCGAACTACACAACCTGTCTAGCATCTCAAGTTAAGCAACTAATTAGCAATTCGTTTTAATAAGTTTTAGAAAGTTTTCTGTCGAGTTCATGAATGTGGTTCTCGTCAAAAATGACCAATGAAACTCAGTAGAAGGCTGGTAGAAAAACTCCTGTACAGTGAAGAGGTATGGTAATAAACTATTATTTAATATTTTAAATTAATTATTAAGACCATTGAAGAGTTGACAAGATGAATTACCAGAGTCTAACGTATACCACTAACAAAAATTAAACAATAGCATCTACTACCGGCGATATCGGTATCATAAATCGGTAAAGTCGCAAATTTATAGCATGTTACGTAAAAAGCTTTCAGTATATTTTAGTTCTTGTTAGTCGGATTTCATAGTTGTTGAATCCTACGATAGTGGATTTTTATGACTAACAAAAATCTTTTAACGCTGATTTTTATTTTGTTAGATAATCTTTTTTTAGAAATAAGTGGTTCATTTAGTTTTACAAATAGAATTAATGCCACACAGGTATTCAGGAATAGTTAAACCTATGCACTATTTAGAGTTTAATAGGTGTGTTAGATGTTCCATTGCGTAAATAATAACATTGTTTGTGATATATGATTTTTTGTGACATTTAATTGTGTGCAAAACGCAGAATAATTTCATATGGTAATAAATAGCACCTCAAGTTGTTATTGATATTAACAATAACCTTCAAAACTTAGGTACATCACATAAAATATTATATTACATGTATGTATTACAAGCTCAGATATTCTTAAATTTGTTACATGTTTAGACGTCATTAAATCTTCGGCTCTCACGCTTATCTATACAAATATTATAAAGCTGAAGAGTTTGTTTGTTTAGTTGAACGCGCTAATGTGAGGAACTTATGGTTCGAATTAATTATTTTTTTTTAGTTTTGGATAGCCCATTCATCGAGGAAGGCTATATATCATCACGCTATGACCAATAGGAGCGGAGCATGAATGAATAATGAACGGGGAAAATTCACAAGCGCAGACGAAGTCAGCTAGTTAGTCATAAACTGCAAATCCATTCATGAAAAATAATATATTGATTGTAACGGTGAAATACGACGCAAATTATCCACATACTTAGAGTTAAATTGTGTAGTCAAGAGTGATATAAGCCTTCCAAAAAAGGCTTTAGTTGAGTGGAGATGAGAAATATGTATGAAATAAATGGTTCCCTCGCGTCGTATTCACCGGTCGTCTGTAGCTTACAATGTCTTACCCTAAGTCTCGTTGAAGTGAGGATCTGTTTGCAAGTGATGGGGTGTATAATAGCGAAGTATCTCTCTGTGCATATCACCACTAGGATGAATATAGACGCCGTGTAGCTCAAGGAGTGTACGAACTGGTACATTTTACATAAGAAGTCGCCGAACACCCAACTGAAAATGAAAATATATGTTAAGTGTGATGCCGCTGGATTAAGATAATGTACGTGACTGTGCTAAGTTTCTTTATAATTTATACTAGTCGTGAATGTTTTAAGCTTATATTTTGTGTGAACGTGCCTTAACAAAATTTCAGATATTATACTTTCTGCTCACGAAAGAAAGCCATAAACAAGACTGACAACTTAAGGTAAAGACTCAAGTAAAAACATAATATATAAATGGTGAGTGGATTTCATGATTTATTTACATCTCATATTGGAAGTGAAACTTAAAATATAATAAAAATTAACTAAATAAAGTAAGTACTGCTATAAACACTCCAACCGAGTCATAGTGGTTTACAAGGGCTCAGTTGGAGTGTGCATTTAAAGAAAATTTGGACGCTGATAAGCAATACAGATGAAAAGATGTCATACCAATTCCTAATCAATTTGTTTTAAAAAATATCTATTCACCTTTTAGGTAGATTTTTAGATATTTTTCAAACAAATTGATTAGGAACTGGTATGAAATCTTAAAACGCCATTTTCTCTAAATGAAGTATGTGTGGCTTGACACTGTATTGCTTTTCAGCGTCCATTTAATAATTTAGTTCACATTTTAAAGAAGTGTGTACATACTCCAATGCATCTAAATCTTAGACGTAATATAATCTATTCACTATCCATATTATAAATCTATTCATATGTTAATATTAACAAAACAAATTAACAATATTTAATATGTTTTGTATTTTTTTAATTAACATAAGTCGTACATTATTAGTATTCTTGTTAACCGATCCAAATAAGCTACGTGCTTGTAACATTGGTAACAAATACAGTAGGTGAGGTTCAAATTCTGATTCACAGATAGTTTTCCCGAATCTTTATATTCTTTGTGTCCGTTGTTTGTATGTTTGTAAAGTCCCCCGCGACAAAGGAATCATTTTTAGTGCGGAAATTGTCTTACAAAATCATAAAAATTATAGGCAGATCGTGAGGACTACAGTGAGTACACATATATATTTATAACTACGATTAGACAACTTTGCAAGAATTAACATATTGTTCAAATAAATTTACACATAAACCATATATATTTTTTATGTAAACATAATGTCGATAGCCTGAAAATTACATGTACAAGTACAGTGCCTTAATTGGCAAACCAGTGAACTTCACTTTTTGTATTAACTAACAGACAACTCCAAAAATCGCTGTAATACACTACAACCTCTGTAAATCGAACCTCGATAAGTCCAAAACGTCCACAACTCGAAAAAATGTTTTGATCGTTCCCTTCCCTTTAAGCCCCAAAACCTCCATAGCTCGAAATCTAAACCCTGTATAAGTCGAAATAATCAGTGAGTTCCTACAATCAATTTCAATATATACATATTTTTCTTAAATAACTAGAAAAAATAAAATTAACCTCTGAATCGAACATAGCACATGTTTGATTTTACAGCCTTTACAACTCGATCATTTCACCTCTATAGCTCGACGAAAAATAAAGTAAGATAAGTCTTTAACAATTTCCCGGCAGTGTACATAATTGTTGATTACTTAGGAAATATTCTATGAAATGATAAAGGAATTTGTGGCATTTTTGTTTACAAGGTTTCAGTTGTTTAATTTTGGGTACTTACTCTTGTTATTTTACTTGAAAATGCGCTCCATGGATTTCCATTCAAGGGGCAAGTACAGCATTAAATACCTAACGGAATTTTATAGAACAAACCAGCAACACGGAAGAAAAATAATCTACTCGCTTACATACCTACTACAATAGGTACAGACTACAGACTTTTTTAAATATTTTGTGTTTGAAGAATGTTTTGAAATTAAGTTGATTATGTTGATATTTTATATGTAGTATACGTTTATTACATTGTATTTTACATCTAACTCAATATTAGTTCGAATGAATCTAAACCTCTACAAGTTGAAGAGTTTCCTAACAAAATCCATCTAAGTCGAAACCCTTCATAAGTCATAAACTCTATAACTGGATGTTTTTGACGTGTTCCTCCCTGGCAGTTCGACTTACAGAGGTTCTGCCTTTAATATAAAGGTGTGAAGTATTGTACGAAAAATTATAGCTAGTAATTATACGCGGATATATATAAAAATTTTTTTTTTTTTTTGGTGCGGAAACCCCCTCGGGTCATCACTCCACTGGGGCTGCAAACCTTTACAACTCGATCATTTCAAACTAATTACCTCTATAGCTCGACGAAAAACAAATAATATATAACTATTATACGCGGATTTTTAGATTTTTTGGATTAGTAGTCTACGAAAATATTATAAAGAATTAGTTATCTCTTAAAAAAATTACCAAACAAGGTATCCATTTGTACTTATGTACATATTCCTAAATTACAGCTTCGCTTCAAGGGCAAAGGTCTGGCGAGTTTAGTACGTATATACATACATACTAGGATAAAAGCTCCAGTGAATAAACCATTCACATATTTTTGCAAATAATAAGAGCAGAAATAGTAAGACAGCTGATACATACACTTTCTAATGTCCGTTTACAAATTTACTACACTGTCGACACTAATTCTTAATGATTTGCGATCAGTGAAAATCATAAACTTAGTATTATAGTATACGGTTGCTAATTGAAGAAGGCCGGTTGTTATTCCTTTACGAATTAGATAAAAATAGTAAGACCTGATGTAGGTACTGCTAACAAAACGATGTCACTTTCCATTGGTAAATATGACTTATTTGGTTATTTTCGTTTTAATTATTCCTTTAACACGGACCCAAACTAACTCCCTTGACGTAGTAAATGTGGGCTGGTTGTCACTTTGGATACTTGCGTCTTATTATCGGTTGCTTCCGTCAGATTTTAAGAATTTCACTTTCGCTTAGGTTTAATCATCCATCAAAATAATGGTCGCCTCGTTACCGAAATCCGTCACGTTTATTTCAAGAGCATCTAATAACTTAGGGTCAAAATGAATGATGTTAGAATTTCTCTGCAGGAAATAATTCGGGGATAGGTCAGTTGGGGATTAAGTTCTCCATTCAAACAGTAGTTCACTTGTACCACGTGGTACCGCGTCTTTATTACGATTCGTATTTCCGAGTTTGAACACAGAGAATTCAAAGTCGGAAATACGAATCTATTACAGACTGAAACAAATAGTGAATATTCGAAAAATACACTGTTCAGTATTATTATAGTATTCGTGGGAGAGTCATGCTTCGGCACGTATGGGCTGCCTCGACCGTAGTGATACCACGGCCTCACAGAAATCTGGCAGTGAAGCAATGCTTGCATTGCCCTAACCTTTCCCACTCTCCCCTCTCGCCCTCCCCTTTTCCCCTACTCCCACCTTAAAGGCCGGCAACGCACTTGTGACTCTTGAGCTGCAGGTGCCCATGGGTGGCGGTAGTCATTTACCATCAGGTGACCGACCCGTCTGCTCGTTTGCCCCCTATACCATAAAAAAAAAGATGACAAGTAAAATTTGTACTTATTTACTTAGCAGTAAAATTACTTGATTATATATACTGTACAATCATTTGGAAGGTAGCTTTGCTTTGTTATTTGCACTACAATTGCAATAACTTTATCTGCTTGTGGCGGTTTGTGAAGTTCGTTTTCAAATATTATGCATTTAACAGAAAGAATAGTCTACATAAATAATTTACTATTAGACGAGAATTCTAGTTTTTCTGTGTCAGTTTGTCTTAGATAGGTGGACTGACAGTTTGTCAGAGCACAATAGGAAGTGATAAAATGTATCACCGTCTAGATTTAGTTAAATAGAGTTTGTTGTAAGAAACAAGTTGGTTTAGCCGAGTTTCATGCCAATGCTTTGTGTTTCAAAACCGTGATTCGTGTTTGCAAAACCGTAAATACCGTTTCACATTCTGTGCTAGCAGTAATTCCTGCGATTTCAGCGGCATTTCTGTTGATTTAACAAGTTACAGTTTGTTGACTACGTAGTTGTTAAAAATCATCTTTTGTTTAAAATACGTTGTTATGAAACAAAACTGCAAATAAGTGAATGTCGAACCATGCATAATCAAATATTACGTAATTATGAAATATATTCATGGTTATAATCAATACTATTAGTTTGTAGCGGCACAAATTCATAATAATAAGATGGGCGACAATCTCACGACAAATAAATTAAGTTCAATGAATGAGACCGTTTTGTATACTTAATACAGAGTGGTAACACGTGCAATCTGATACATATAGGAATAGTTATTATACTTGAGGGCATCTTTAACAGCGTACTAACTACTATGACTGTCATTAATCCGCTTATAGCGTACGAGTATCCATTACAGCATTTCCACAATTAGGTATGCCTAATTTGAATAGACATAATCACACAGAGTTTCGAATATCAGACTTACTACCAGGAACAGCCGCATCATGCGATATGGGTTGTATGGTAACCTCGTTAGATCCTGGATACAATTTTCAACAACTTTATCCATTTGCAGAAGAGCAGACCTTGACCCTTCTCGAACTCGACCTTATTTGGATATAAATGTTCCACTGCGGTTTCTGCTTCATAGCTCCAAAGAATCACCGCCCATACCATATTGGGGCAGGTTAGCTTAGCTTCACTTTATAAAACCGTATCATATTTTATACAGGTTTTCTTCAAGAACCCTCCGATAAGTCTATTGCTGATATGGGTTACGGTTTTTCATACGGAGGTCTGACGTCTCCACTGCCTCCGAATGAATCTACAGGTAGCGTATCATACATTGCAAAAATAATACCTTTTAAAAGGTTTATTGCGAAAAAAAATATATCCGCGGTTAATGTCGTATAGAAAATAAATATAAAAGAGGCAATATCTTCATAAAATCCTTGTTCATAAAAAAAATGTACACAAAACGTAGTAAAGAACTAAAAAATCATAATTAGAGTGCTAGTAGGTACCACTGTTCACAAAGCAGATTAAAGCATGGTACTTCAAAAACTCACTCTAAGCACTTACGTTTAGTTAGCTTTAATGCTCTTACTGAAATCGACTTTTTAAAACTTAATCTAATAGTACATTTATAGAAGATCAGCATTAGTCCCGTTCGCTATGATCGTATAAAAGTATAGCCGATTTCTTTTCAGCTTAGTAGCGAAAAGATGGAACACCGCTTCACATTATTTTGACCATATTTTTGTTACTTATGTCTTAATTTACACTATACCGGTTGATTATCCTTATTTCAGGAGCTTGTGTTTCTTTTAATTACTAATTTTTTTCTTCTTCTTCTTTTAACAGGCAACTTCCGCATTAGGAATAACTCCTGTGTCGCGGGGACTTTACAAACATACAAACAACGGACACAAAGAACACCCAGACTCGGGTGGGCATGGAACCCACGACCTATGGCATAGCAGTCAGGGACACTAACCACTAGGCCAACAGGCTAGTCATTTACTATCAGAGAGTAGTACTTAATATGCCGTTTGTCTTAGAACTACAATCGTCAGCTATGGCACTACAAACTAATTTCAAGTTTCTAAAATTAACATTACACATCAGTTTCAAATAAATCGTTTTAAGGAAAATGGATCTTAAAATTTCATCTTTATAGTTTTAAACTAAAAGCAATTCGCTTTACCTAAAACATTTTACGTATTCAAAATACTACACGCTATAATTCATTCAACATGATCGTGTGTAAGAGTGTGTTTACCTAATTCTACGATTCACTCACCTTGGTATTAGGTAAATGGTCAAATTCTGGAAAACGCAAAACACACCGACACATAAATCTGCCACGGCAAGATTCGCCAAGAAGAAGTTGGTGATAGAACGTAGCCGTCTTGATAGAGTAACTACTAGAATAACTAGTAGGTTTCCTGTAACAAAAGGAAAAAATAATTAAGATTGTAAATTTTAACAGCGGAAGTATTTTTGGAGTTCTACAAAGTAAGCTTCAATCCCTCTATTTTCTTCAATATAAGTGATCACCTGCTGACGTTTTGTCAAATTGGATTTTCATTTAGCAAAAATAAAAAAATATAAGCGAGAGAGCTCATAATGCCTTTCTATTATGGTAGCGCGTGCTTTATCAGTTTCCTTTCTTTTTTGACAAAAAGTGAACATAAATGATATTTCCGTTCCTCAAAAGAAAAAAAGGAACCCTTATAGGATCACTTTGTTGTCCGTCTGTCTGTATGTCTATCTGTCAAGACCTTTTCCTCAGGAACCAGAAAAGTCATCAAGTTCAAATTAACATCAAATACTTATGTCAGCGGTTCTTGAAGCTGTAGAAAATTTAAGCTTCTAAGTCAACGCAATCAAAAGTTACGGCCATTAAGGCCTTAGATTTTGTCAAATTTGAACATTTCGCAGGTAAATCAAAACCTACAGGGTACTTCCCATTGACCTAGAATCACAAAAAAAAAATGACTTTGTCATACATCGCAACCGCAAAGTTGTCATTCGAAAAAGACTGGCAAAGTCTTCAAGAATTGATTCATGAGATGGACCTACTATCTACATACAAGTTTGTTTGATTGCGGAACCCTCAGTGCGCGAGTCAGACTTGCACTTGTCCGGTTTTTTTTTAAATGATGGTATAACCAATCTAAATATTTTTTTAAATAAAATTGTCAGAGCTTTTCCAGTTCAGCAGACGATTTACGTGAATGTTATTTCATTATTTTGCACACTTTTGCACACAGTGCGTACAACTACTGAGGATTATAATTATGTTATCCACTGCTGGATATACGCCTCTTCGTAGTAGCCTCTTTACTAAATTAAAATAATAAAAAAGTCTTTTTAAGTGGTTTACAGTAATAATTTTGTACAAAAATAATAGATTAGTGGAGTAGAAAATTATAATTCTCCAAGATGTCTTGGGCGCTTTCGTTATTGTTTCTTTAATTGTGCGGCATATTTTTAAAAAGGTTTCATATTGTAGTATTCTTAGAAACGTCTTTACATCCTTAAATCTTAGCTTTAAAACAAAATCTTTTTATTTATTTATATTAAAAATTAAAGTTTCAACGTTCTTTGTTAAACAAGATTTTTAGCTGACATAGAGATATGCTGAATAGGCATTTTTCACTCCACCAACTTGTGTAGATGTTTTAGAAAAATCATCTACTCTTAGGTATCTTTCCAGCCTTCCTCTGCCTCAATATACCTCATTTTCTTTCAACCCGATTACAGATGGTGACGTAAAGAGACTTATCCTATCAATCTCCACGAAAGCTATTGCTTATGCATAGGTGATGACGGGATTCAACAACAAATGTTGCAACCTATTGAAAGTAACCTCCTTCCAGCTGTCACTCATATCATCAATTACTTCCTCCAGGAAAGAGTGTTTCCATAGCCCTGGAAGAAAGACCATGTTATCCTCTAATAGCCTGCTGAGTCCATACCACTCTGGATTGCGTTCTGGACATAGCATTGTAACTGCATTATTTAAAATAAAATGAAAATAAACTTCTGACAGTATTGGTGTTATTAGACTTCAGCAGTGCCTTTAACTCTGTTGATTTTGACATCCTCTTAGGCATCCTGTCGTCTCTGAATGTCACTAACTTGGTCTGTCGCTTGGTTTAGCTCTTATCTTCTGGATCACTCGCAGTTGGTTTGCTCGGAAGAGGCATCCTCTAAATGGTGTGATCTTACTACGAGTGTGCCTCAAGGTGGCGTACTTCCTCCTCTACTTTTCTGTATGTTTATTAATGCTAGCATCAAATTAATATGTTCTCGATATCATCTTTATGCAGACGATTTGTAGCTGCACCGACATTTTAAGACTGGTGAACTCGCAGAAGCTGTCACTACCATCAATAATAACCTTAAAAACATCTGTAAATGGGCAAAATCGTTTGGACTGTTTGTCAATCCCGCTAAATCGCAAGCTGTCATTATTGGTGACTGGTGTTCAACCGGAGAACCAGGGATTATTTTCTCTCCCAACAATAACTTAGACTTATAATGTGTATATATATTTGTATGTATTTATATGTTTAATATATATTACTTTATAAATATGTGTAAATATAGGTATTTATATTGATTGTTATTTCTAATTAGTTTACACATGACTTTGCCTCTAACGTTCTCTACTATCCTCTATTCACTCCAACTCAGGTTTGGGTTAAATAAGCTCACCTTTGTACATACCATTTCCTTGATTTTAAGATACGTAATCTACATCTAGTGTACAAAAAATAATAAATGAAATGAAACATTTTTGCAATGCTGTACTGAATAGTTAGTGACAATACGATAAGTCTTAGTTTAATAAATTCCTTACCTTAAAATTAAACCCCAAACATTAAATCAGTCCTTAAAATTATAATTTATTTATTGCATGTCCCAAATGAATAAAACTTCCCGAGTTTATATAAATAGAAAACTGCTTTAATAAAAATCGGTATAGTATTTAAACTTCAATAAGATTATAGAGGCACATAAAACAATTGTATTGCCTACTAACAATGCAACAGTCTCCAGTTTACAACCATAATGAGAACATAATAGAGGCACATCTGCTGCTGACAAACCAACAATTTGATTTTGAAATCGGAAATTTACAGGCACAAATTAAATGAGCCTCACATTATTCACAATAATAGGTGTATAAGCAGATGAGATATGATTAAGGGTATAACGTAATATGTGCAGCAAGCAAAGTCTAAAGAAAACTTTCGAATAGAAAATATTTCTTCATATTAAATCAACAATTCGTTTTCACAGCGCGAGGAGAAAATGAATATTCTTGTACGTTCTTGCAGCCATGTCGAAACATTTTAGGATTTATTCGTGTATGTACATGAAATAATATAAATCTAATATATAAAATTCTCATGTCGCGGTGTTTGTAATTAAACTCCTCCGAAACGGCTTGACCGATTCTCATGAAATTTTGTGTGCATATTGGGTAGGTATGAGAATAGGACATCATCTATTTTTCATACCTCTAACTGTTAAGGGTAGTCCACCGCAATTTTTTTTTTTATTTTTAGAAAAAAAGAATATTTTTTTTACGATACAACATTCGAAAATACATACAACCCTGAATTTTCAACCCTCTACGATCAACCCCTGTTTTTTAATAGCGATATTAGTATTTTTACTTTCATTAGTACAATCTTTTTAAAGTATTTAACCCAGTAAAAATAGAAAGTGAGTTTGTTATAATCGATTGCCGTCAAGTCGATGTCAAACTTTTTTTTTTATGGAATACTGGGTTAACGAGCAGACGGGTCATCTGATGGTAAGTGACTACCGCCGCCCATGGGCACCTGCAACTCGGAGAGTCACAAGTGCCTTGCCGGCCTTTAAGGTGGGAGTAGGAGAGGAGGGGAGATGGAGAGATAGGGGGGAAGATAGTGAGAGGGAAGGGTAAGGGCCACCGGTAACTCACTCGCTTGGCGAAGTACAACGAAACATGGCTCTCCCACTGTTAAACTTTAAATATGTTAGTTAAGTTAATGAAGTACTTTGATTTAATAAAATGAATGGTTAGTGTTTTGTTATTTTTATAGGCCGTCAATACCACGTCATACCACAGCGCTCCATTCTTCTTTCAGTCATAGACCCCATCCCCACAATAAGTTAGTTATTTTTTATTTGACTGCCAAAGTATTTATTAGAAATAATTAATATGGCAAAACAACGTGTGCCGGGTCAGCTAGTAATAAAATAAAATATAATTGAATATGCAATTTCGAAAAGGGCACATTCGCATATTTTGACAAATACATTTTTTCATGTCAATGCGTTCTACATGCTTTCCTGTACATATTATGTTCGAAAAAGGCATACCTATGGTATTCGTTATATTTTCGATGTCAACCATGACATCACACACACCAGTGTAGGTACTGAAATAATTTCAAAACTCTAAGAATATATTATATTACTTAGACGTAAGACCGTTAACCGCCAAAATAGTTCTGTCTCTTTTGCTTTATCTTCAAAGTATGATCGAGTTATTTATACCTAAAGACACATCAAAGCGGGTCAAATATCCAGCAAACACAAAAAATAAAACGCTTTCTTGCAAATTTTCTTTCTTTCTAGCGTAATAGATACTTAACATACCAAGCCAAACTGTTGGAGCTAAAATGGCAAAGTACCTATTAATCATCTGAAAATTGCAGATATTGCAAAAGTGAAACAATATATTATACCGTCTGGATTAACAGAATTTTATGAAGAAATACCAGAGCTTTTAGAAGAGGATTAGAAAAAACAATTTATTTTTCTTATCTTTAATAGAATTAAAGAAATAAATTGGTTTTCTTTAAATTCTCTGTTGTATTGTTAACTTTTTTTTAATTTTACATACCATGTATAAAATAAAAGTTTCGCCAAATTTAAATGGTTTTTTTTAAAATGATGTGTACTTGATGCGGTAAATTTCGGAAAGGGCACATCTCAAAAATTAAAATATCGAAATATATCATATACAATAAATCGTAAACGAGCTACTTTCAGGGAAACTCTCTGCCTTGAATTGCTTACTTGAAGACCAATATCCGAGAAGAAATGGCCGCTATTCCCCGGGCAAGCCATGCCAGCGAGTTTATACCGATTATGGGTCCCGATGAGGAGTTGATTGAGGAGTGTTTGCAGCGCGACATTGCACATCTGGATGACGTTATTTAAAAAAAGTGAATTTCCTAGATGTTTTGATTTTCTTAAATTATGTTTTCAAATCCGCCAAAAATAAATATACTGGTGATGTCACCACACCACTTATCTAACATAGAACATGACTGCACCACTCACTATGTACACATATTTATTGAAATACATAAGTAAGTTTGTAAAGATATCTGTTGTATTGTGACATAAAGCATATTCAAAAAAATGGTCAGCTATTATTCGTTAAGTTGTAAAGCTTACTTAACTGTGATAATTTTCCTTATAATGTTGTTATACAGGGTTTATCACAGGTCATTAGGGTACTCTAGCATGCAGTAACAAAAAAAGAATAGGTATTCATGGGTTTGCTGACAGAGTCTCTCTCCCTCTCTATCTCTATCTCACTCTTACCTCCGCTTCTCATAAAAGCAGCTGGATCTTGTAACGTTAAAGATTTTAAATGGTATTTTTTTTTCAATGCATGACTCTAGCATGCAGTCACAAAAAGAGAAATTTCAGTGTTTTAAATACTTGTTTCATTATCATATACAGCATGCAAGTATCACCGTCATGAAGAACTTACAAAAACGGCTTTCTTTGGCTACATATCACAATGCTTTTGCATTGTGATAGCTGCTATCAGTTCATCAAAAATGCGAGATTAAGGATATACAGTCATTAGTTTAATTTTGCGCTACGCAATGTACACGCAACATAGGTATCATTTTTGTGCGGTTCGGTGAATGAACTTAAACGTTCGGCGCCGTCAAAGCAGCTGACTGCATAAATGTTGTATAATTGATTACATTGCAGCTACTAATCGGAACTACTGTGCGGTCGATGTCTATTTACCTTGCTCTTCAAGTTAATTTTTACATTTGAGTTTCCAATGAGTGTTTTGAACAGTTCTTCCAATTTTCAGTTAATTTAGAGATACTTTTATAAATATATACAGTTGGTGAAGTGTTTAAAAGTGTTTAAGAGGAAAAAATCGATACACTAGAAACTTTGGAAAAGCAAATCACCCTCATCAAGTGATCGTTATATCTATTTGTCAAAGACGCGCAAGCGACGCACTTTGCACGGCGCTTATGACGATTTTCTCGCTGCCTTGCTCATAGAGATAATTGTCTGTACGATGTATTGAATCATTTATCAGTGCAGTAAATAATATTATATCTACCTAATATCTTGTCTATAAAAAGTTTGATTACATCGTTCTGTTTGCGATCGATACGGTTTGTTCAAGATGACGACAACTTCAAAGTCTTGGGGATATTGTATTCATGAAGATGAGGATGAGCTACTGTTTATTAATTGTATTCAATGTAATAAGTCATAACATTTTTTATGCTTATCAATCTTAGAAACTCCAAGAGATTCCGATGCGTACTTAAAGTGGAAATGCCCGGGATGCTTGAATTTATGCCCCAAATCTTCAAACAAAGATTGCACACCGATAAGGAACGTCGCCACTACTAGAGGTAATAAGAGACCAGCGTTGAACTCACCCCCTGAAGTAGCGACTATAACGGTTGACGACGTTCGGAGTATTGTGCAGGAGGTAATGAAAAAGGAGTTTGCTTCGATGATGCAACAGCTGAATACCACCATTATCAATGTCGTAAGAAAGGAGTTAGAACCAATTAAAAATGAAGTCGCAGATTTGAGAGCTTCATGGAAGTATCACTGTCAGGAGTTTGATGAAATTCGAGCCCAGCAGGTACAAGTAAAATTTCTATTAAAGATTTAATAACAGAGAATAAGCAACTGAAAATCACAGTGACGGACCAAGATCAAAGACTGAATTATTTGGAACAGAAAACAAGGTCTAACAATATAGAAGTGCAATGCCTGCCGGAAAGTAAGCAAGAAAACTTGTATACAGTAGTCAAGAAGCTCGGAGAAGTTATTGGGTGTAAAATGACGATGATATCCAAATTTAACCCTAGTAGCCCCCGCCCTCGATTTATCGTAGTACAGTTGGCTTCCCCTAAAATTCGTGATCGGCTTTTGGCTTCTGTCATTGTGTTCAATAAGAAAAATAAGGAGAATAAACTGAATTGCTCCCACCTCGGACTCTTAGGTAGCAAAGCCCCGATATATGTGGTGGAACACCTGTCTCCCGCGAACAAAGCCCTGCATGCGGCTATCCGTCTAAAGGCAAGGGAAACGGGCTATAAATTCGTATGGATAAGAGGAGGACGAATTTTTGTAAAAAAGAACGAGGAAACGGAGCATATTCTCATACAGAACCTGAATTCCCTCAACAAGCTTAAGTAAACTGTTATCGTTTGTGTTTTTACTCTTTTTTATTAATGCATGTATTTGTAATATTAATGTAAAATTTAATCAGTTACAAATATATTATCAGAACTGTCGAGGTTTAAGAACAAAAACAGAGAGTGTACGTCGTAAGATTGCTTGAAATGACTACGATATTATAATCTTTTGTGAAACCTGGTTAAATGATTCAGTACTGGATGGGGAGCTGTTCGATTAAAGGTACATAGTCTACAGGAGAGACAGAGAAAGTTCTAAACAGCAATGTGTTAGGGAGGGTGGCGGGGTTTTAATAGCTGTAAAGAAATCGATTCAATCTAAACGCATTAAGAAATACGAGAGTAATTACGAGGACCTTTGGATTTTTTTAGATCTCCCTATGACTGGTACCGGGCGTCGACTGACTCTCAGTGCAGTATATCTACCACCGCCCGTTAGCCGTTCTTGTTTAGAAATCTATTTAAATCATTTAAATACAGTATTTGAACAATTTTAAAATTTGGAAGTGTGCTTGGTAGGGGATTTATATTTGGGTCATATAGACTGGTCACCTATTTTTAATATAGACCAATACAATAAGTTACCAATTACAAGTGAAATGCTACTTGATTTTACCCAGACTAATGCCCTAAATCAGTTTAATTTTGTAAAGAATGCAACTGGGCGTACCCTAGATCTTGTGCTGTCGACGTGCCCTTCGTGCAACGTTACACGGAGTGCAGACGAAATAACGCATATTGATCCATATCACCCTCCTTTAGAGATGAGAATCTTATCGGAGAAGGAAGCGAGGTTACCCTACAATGAAAACTATAAAAGACCAAATTTCTATAAAGCAAACTATCAATCTGTCTGCGATTGTCTGGGTCGGCAGGACTAGGATTTACTTCTACAAGCACAAAGTGGAGTTGATGATATACTGGAAATATTCTATGACGTTGTTACAACAGCAATAAAAAAATATATACCTTTCCGTGTACCGAAAAATAATAAATACCCACCGTGGTTTAAACGAGAGTTAATTAAGCTTTTAAACACTAAATTTAAGTTAAGAAAACGCTATCAGAAATATAAAAATCCCCTAGATGGTATCTAATTGAAAATAATCGCAAAACGGTGTGACAAACTAACAACTGAATGTTATAATAACTACATAAAACATATTGAGAGCAAGCTTACCGAAAACCCCAAACTATTCTGGACGTTTGTAAAATCAAAGCGTGGTGGCTCAAGCGCTTATCCAATTGCCATGACAGATGGGTCAATAACTACATCCGAGGGCACTGAGATGTGTGAATTGTTTGCCACTTATTTCTCATCGGTCTATAGCCCTGTTGATACACGGGTTGATTATAGCGCAATGCCTAACTTTAGTAAGTTGCAATCCCTTAACAATTTTAGTTTAGACTTACAAAATATTTGGATAGAAAAAGAACACTTATTAAAAAAAATAAAGGGCTTGGATTGTAGCAAGGGCGCGGGACCAGATGGAATACCACCAATCTTTATTGTAGCTTGCACAAATGAGTTAGTGCGACCCCTGTTATTAATATACAATAAATCCTTGCTTTCTGGATATTTCCCCTCAAGATGGAAAATAGCTAAAGTGGTGCCTTTTTTAAATCTCAGGACAACAAAATGATTTCAAACTACAGACCTATTTCCATTTTGTCAACGTTTGCAAAAGCTTTCGAGCTTTCTTTAAAATTATATCTTACCGATCATCAGCACGGGTTTGTCCGTTCACGATCCACCAGCACCAACTTAGTCCTCTACACTGAGCTTTTTACAAACGCTATAGACTCTGGAAGACAGGCTGATGTTTTATACACGGATTTTTGCAAAGCGTTCGTTAAAGTCAAAACAGTCAAATACAAACTACGTGCATACGGTATCACAGGGTCGTTACTGGAGTGGTTAAGCTCTTACCTAAAAAATAGGTTTTTTTTTGTGGTAGTCAATGGATACCAATCGGCAGCTCAAAGTATCTCATCTGGCGTTCCCCAGGGTTCGCATTTGGGGCCAGTTTTGTTTAATTATTTTATTTACGATATACCATACTGTTTCCAGCATTCAGAAATATTTATGTTCGCCGTTGACCTAAAGTTTATGAGAATAGTAGAACAAATGAAGACGCTAAATACCTACAAGAGGATCTGGATAGACTAGCAAATTGGTGTAAATTTAATGGAATGCGATTGAATCCCTCAAAGTGTCATCATGTTAAATTTACGAGAAGGCACAACATATTACCATCGAATTATAATGTAGATGGACAAACTATAAGACAAGTCGATACAATCCGCGATCTAGGCGTTCTGTTTGACTGCAAATTAACGTTTACGCCTCACTTAAACGATATTATTAAAAAAGCATCTAAAATGTTGGGTTTTGTCTTGAGAAATTGCAGGTCATTTCGTAACGTAACTACGAAGAAAATCCTGTATAATAGTTTGATCCGTAGTATCATTAAGTACTGCAGTGTCGTCTGGCGGCCGCATTATGCAGTGCATACGTTGCGCTTGGAACGTCTGCAAAAGCGTTTCGTTTGGCATTTAGCGTTTTCTACGGGAATATTTAAAAAAATAAGATCATATAAAAAGAGATTACAACACTTTAAACTTAACTCGTTGGACAAGTTTGCAATGCAATGTTTGCAATTAAAGTTTTAAAAAATAAAATAGATTCTTCCCAATTGTTAGCTTTATATAAATTTCGTGCTCCATCTAGAATTCCACGGAGCTGTATAATACTGCTTTGCACACCACAAAGAAGGACAATGTTAGGCGCAAATTCCCCTTATGCAAGAATGTGCAAAGTCGTAAACAGATACAGTGAATACATAGAACTACACTGTTACTCCTTCGTTAAGCTAAGGGGAATACTATTTTTATTATTTTTAATATTTTATTTTTAATATTTTAAGTTGTATTAATCTTGTTTACAAAACCTTATACTTGATATCATTCATTGTTGATATTTATTCATAAGTTATAATTATTACACATAGTTGCTATGTTGTAAGTGCTAAGTGTTGACTTCCGCACAGTTAATATTTAATATTCGTATGCGGTGCTTACTTCTAAGTGTTTGTAACACGGTTGTTAGATTACCTATGTTTTAATTGTGTTCAATAAGTGTTAACAAATGTTGTTGAACCAAAAAAATAAAATAAATAATATTGCGGTTTACTGGTTCTTTTTCGGTAAAATGTTCTCTTTATTCATTTAAAATCACTTTTAAGAAAAAAAGATAGTTCAAATGATTTTCCACTCAAAATGATGGTCAGATCCTAATATTTCAAGATTAAAAGGGGAGAGCAATTGACTCTAACAAAAAATACCAATTTAAAGCATTAACGATTTTTCTATTTAAGGATTCTAAATGGAAAAATTGATTTCACATACCCGCAATATATTTAAAAGACCTATATATATATATATAGGGTTGCAGTCAAATATAATATTAACTTTGCACTTCTTTTTTATCTTGTTATACATACTATATTCCGCAAACTTAAGCACACACCCTCGTTTAATACCAATGATATATATTTTGAAACGTTTGATGTTAAAACTAATAAACACGTTTGAGATAAAGAAGCTAAATGGAATATTTCTTTTTAATGTTGTGCGCAATGATAATTCTGCACCCAATTTTATTACACGTACTGGTTATTCTCACAATCCAATATTTGTGTTCTATACAACTCAGGATGTGAAATACCTGCGAAAACGCATATTATGTTCAGTGATCTCGAGAGCAACAACATTCAAACACTCGAGATATACATAAGCATACATAAGATGAATTTAATCAAAACTGCTTCGGGGAATAGCACAACAATAAATCTACCGATCAGATTTATTAGGTACGTATTGCCTGGAGCTCTATAAGTATTTATGTACAAATATGCAATACGAAAGTAATAGACTTACAATTTGAATATGCTTTTGTCTTTGTCTTCACTTGTGCCTTTGATAATATCAGTGGACACTAAATGGAAGAAGGAACTACCAACATATTTCCATATAATATATATATATATATTTTTAATTGCCTAGTTCTACTACTGCTACCTCGACCATTTCTAGTCTTTTGTAGCGCATTTATGCTTTACAGTTCACTGTTCAGACTTATGGCTTCGAGAAACCTCCAGATCCTATCAGCGCTGATTGTTTGTATTTCCTGCTTTTGCTTGATGTGCAACCCTAGGTTAATACTTCGGTGCCGCTTCCATATAATTACTGTATCGTACAAAAGTAAATACGTATGTTTACTTTACGTACTGTACGTTTATACGTACTAATGCATTTTATTCTTAACTAGCTGACTTTTTCGGACTATTAATAATAAGAAAGAATTAGTCAAATTGGTCCAGACATTCTCAAGTGATGCGCTTACCAATGAACTACATTTCATTTTTATACAGAGACTTAGACTTTTTTGATGTGTGTATATGCAATTAAATCTTTGGTAAACACATGCCTTAATTGTTTTATTTAAATAAGTTCTAAATAATTTGTTTTTTCATTATTATGTTACTTATATTTTTAATTTAATTGTATTATTATGTTTCCAATATTATGTTATTTATATTTTTAACTTAATTGTATTTTTATTTTAAAATGTTTTGTATTATTATAAATTGTTATGTATTCAAACACAATTATATGATTGTCGCGGATTAAATGAACTATGAACTAACATGGTATAGAATACAATAAACTGGATTAGGTAAATATTAAGGTAAACATTTGAATAAAGTAATAATTTAGCTGTTTCCATCATAAGTAATCAGTTATCAAAGTTAGGTACCTGGACATTACCATAAGGGGTAGGATAAAATTTAAAGTAACTAATGGACTTCGGATACGTCAGCTGTACCAGTAACCCTAAAGGTTCGGATATTTTGAGTTCTGTTTTGAGTTTTAACTTTTATCTAATTTAAAATTACCGAAATTTTGAATGATTATCATATATTCGTATAGTAATTATTTCCGAATAGGTATATAATTCAGATCTTAAACCTGTCTGTATGTTTATTTATAAACACTCAAGCCTGTTTGAGGCTGTATGAGGATGAATAAAAGTTCTGAAAGGATATGTATCACTTTTAGTAGCTATGTTTTTGGGCCTAATTATTTAATAGCGGGTGGAACCATTGCCCTCAATGGGGCACAAATCTAGAATCCGTGCTGCTAAGAATTTTTTATCATGGTTAAAACCGAAAAAAAAATGTTAAATAATATTTACTTTAAAATAAGTGTCTAAAGCAAAGCATGGGGATTTGATTGGATTTTTAGAAAACGTTACCTTGAAATAATAATAAAGTAAGTAATATGATTAAAAGTTCTATTGTGACAGACCCAACGAAGATGTATAAAACTTCGCTTCGAATGCGATTTTTTGACATCAAACACATCAATACTTAATTATTATATATTAATATAGCCGCGAAGTTTTTCTTTGTTTTATTATGTTGCTATTTTTAAAAATAGATTAATACTTAACAATAAACTAAGACAAAATTAATCTTAACAATAAGACGGAATTTACTGCATTACATTACAATTACAAAATTGTAACCTCAAATTTCAACATACAATATTGTCATAGGTACACTTATACTCGAGATTGAATACGTTAAAGGATTGCGCCGTTAGCTCATTTTTTAAACTGAAATTGTAGCACACTACAGGTTTTTTGATGAGCTCAAGGTTTCAGTACGACCGCCGGCTGCTCCGAGTGATCAGTATGCAGATGACGTGCCTATTTTTTTATTCTTCTAAACAAAAGGAAAGGTTCTACAAACAGGTACCATCTATAGTATACTAGATGAAATCAAATGAAATTCTGCTGTTTAAGATATGTGTGTACATTTATCTACTTTTGAACTTACGATCGTTTGTCATATGTCATATGACGTACATAGGTATATACTTAAATCATTTAAATGACACTGAAGAAAAATATCAATATGTCCAAAAATAAATCATAATAAGCAACTACGTTCGTTATTAGTTACGCGTCAGTCATGAAATAAAATATTACACGTAAAGTGGCGGTAATTTGTAAAAAGCAAAGGTTTAATTACAATTTTCATAATCCTCGATGGATATTAAAGACTATGTTTCCACTACAATCGAAGATAAAAATGCATTTAACCAAGACCTTTTTAAGTCAACTCAAGAAAACAGGCTACTTAATAGTCGATACGATTTCTTGACAAAGTTCCAATAAACTACTGGTGCATTGCTTTTTTAAGACCTTTGCGCATTATTTCAAAAGAACCACTAGAGATTTTATTTAAAACAAGTGCGAGTCGGACTCGCGCACCGGGGGTTCTGTAAAATATTTTTATTAATGATGTAACTAAAAATTTACGGTTTTCGAGATTTTTCCTTTATCTGTGCTATAAGACGTTGCTTCATACCAAATTTCTAGATTCTGAGTTCACGGGAAGTACCCTGTAGGTTTTGATTCCTTTGCGGGTGTTAAAAATTTGCAGAAATTTGCGGCATAAACGGCTGTATCTTTTAATTGCGTTGACTTAGAAGTTTGATTTTTTCTCAGCTCTAAGGGACAGTAGACTTGAGTATTTGATATAAATTCCAGCTTGATATCTCCACGTGTTCCTGAGAAAAAAGGTCTTGACAGACAGACGGACGGACAACAAAGTGATCCTATAAGGGTTCCGTTTTTTCCTTTCGAGGTACGGAACCCTAAAAACCAAAGACCAGACAAAATAGAAATGCAAATTTAGATAAACTTGAAAACCGCTAGTACACCCTTTTAAACAACCCTAGTATTATTTTCACCATCTAGTCTCTACAGTAGGTAACTTGCGTAATGTCTTCAGTCCAAAATGTTTGTTTATTTATCTTGGTAAATTTTTGCCTTTGTTTTGAGCGTTATGACTCCACTTTGTGTATTAGATTATATCGTTAGTTTTAATTCAGATTTAGGGCAATGTTTAAAAAATTAAAATATCTATTTATAATCCAGTGCGTTAAAAAATTAAAAATTACGGTACCCAGATAGTAATATAGAAAGCGAAAATGGACTTTGCTGAATGTGCTTTTTTAGTTTCTAATGCCATTAACTAAAAAATGTTTACCCATTGAAACTTTCCACTAATGATCATTTTGAGAAAGAATAACTTCATTAAAATAGCGTCATTTCTAGTAGGTAAAAATATACCTTTGACAGTAGTATCCGTTTTGAAATTTGAGAATCATTTAACTTTATACACAAAAGGAAACAAACACCTTGAAAAGTCGGTATTGGTAAGGGTAAAAGGAAATGTGGAGGGGAGACAGGCATTTAGTGGAGATCACGAGTGGCAGCGGTATCTCCGTTTCAAAAACTGTTTTATATCGTGTTTGTGTCAACATAGAACGTTATGTTCCTACTTCTTTATGTCTGGCTGGCACTGAAAATTAATAAAATTAAGCTTACGCTTTAGTAGTTAAGCTAACTCATCTATTTTGTTTACAAATCTGACGTTGGAAACACGTTTGACCAATTTTGACGACGATAATTCATCAGGTTTGCGTCAACATTATACGTTAAAAGCAGTTGAATTATACATGTGTCGTAAAGGGGTGGAGTGGTGGTTATTATGTCAGGATCACATGTATCAATAATTATATTTGAGAGGTTGTTTTAATAATACTAATAATAACACCACACATCTCACACACGGCCGTCTGATTCCAAACTAGGCAAAGCCTGTACTATGGTAACCAGACTGTTGATAAACATACTTATATATTTCTAAATACATACATATTATAGACTAGCTGTGCCCGCGACTTCGTTCGCGTTTTTTTCGGAAAACAGCAACTTGTCGCTTATTGCATAGTACCTCTTTCTCCAGGCAGGATTTTTTTTACAAAAGCGCGTGAATTCCCGTCAACATAATTATATTATTATGGAACGCAAAAGTTTAAAAGTTTGGATCGTCTTTTTCCATAACTCTATTTATAAATATATGTATATTTACTAGACTGGCCTGATGGTCTAGTGGTTAGTGACCCTGACTGCTGAGCCAGAGGTCGTGTGTTCGATTTCCACCCAGGACAAACTATTCTCTGTCTAGGTGTGATTTATTTATAATATGTATGTATTTAGAAATATATAAGTATATTTATCAGCAGTCTGGTTACCATAGTACAGGGTCTGCCTAATTTAGGATCAGACGGCCGTGTACGAGGTGTGTGACGTTGTTACTGTTATTAATGCTCTGAAACATATTTATGAATTTAATGGCTGCGAGAGTCAAAATAGCTCGTTGGCATAGTCAAGAACCAGCTATCGATTACTATGGGATCACCAAACAAGGAAAAAAAAATTCCTGCTGCTTCAGCAATCACCACAGAAAAGCACGATGATATCCTACGATTGAAAATATACATTCACTATAACCTGCGCAGGCACTCAAACTATTATACTAAGTTTCAAGCATATCTCTTCAGTAACCTTTGAGTTTATCGTGAACATACAAACAGACAGACAGAAAGAGAGACAGACAGACAGACAGACGAAAATTGTTTGAATCGCATATTCGGCATCAGTATCGATATCTTAATACCCCTCAGTCGTTTTTTTTTAATATATTCAATATACAGAATTCATCCCGCTACAGATTTATCATAAGTATAGATATAGATAAGTATAGATGAACATACATAAAAAAAAAGAAATATGTATATAAACGGTCGAATTAAGAACCTCCTTTTTTCGTCGGTTAAAAACGATACCTAATAAAATTTAAAAAAGTAAATTAGTTTTTATATAAAAACAAATGCAAAAAAAAAAAAAAACACCAAAGAGGGATTCGATCCGGCACCCAATCTAGTAGAAATCGCACTCTACACCAGATAAGCTAAACGCTAGCTGGAATGTAGTTCGAAATAAGTATATATGTTCTACTGACGTTACAATGTTATTACAGCTTTCATTGATTTTCTTGTGGGAACCAAAGCTTAACCCGGGATAAAAAGTAACCTATAACCTGCGCAGGCATTCAAACTATTATCATACTAAGTTTCAAGCATATCCCTTGAGTAACTTCTGAGTTTATCGTGAACATACAAACAGACAGACAGACAGACAGACAGACAGACAAAAATTGTTTGAATCGCATATTCGGCATCAGTATCGATATCTTAATACCCCTCAGTCGTTTTTTTTTAAATATATTCAATGTACAGAATTCATCCCGCTACAGATTTATTATAAGTATAGATAAATATTGTCGCCACATTAAAAACTCTTATTTATTTTATTGAAAATAGGGCTGAAAATAGTTATTTTTAGTTAGTGGTTTTCATAGTTTATATCAGTGGTTTTGAGACTGTTTCCTACATAAATTACACCCAGACACAAAACAAATGATTGTGCTCATCACACAATTATTTGTACTCGGTGAGAATCGAACCCACGACCTCTGGCTTAGTAGTCAGTGTCACTAACCACTAGACCAACAGGCCAGTCAAATACTATGAATACCTAACATAAACAATTTATTGTAATTTTGTTTAACCATCTTGAAACTTTATATTTATAACGCTGACAATAACCTCGGATTTTAAAAATGTTGTGCAAACAAAACCGTTACATTAAGAAAACGCCAAAAAAGCCGTTTCTTTTCTATATTATTGCTAATCTTTGCTGAAGTGTTGAAAGTTAATTCCGGACGTTTCAGGTAAAAAAGGCCCGGTTGTAGCGAGCAGCAAACGCTCTGATACCCGCTTGAAACAGAAATATAAACTACATTTCTCGGTAATAAACTGCGTTCAAACAAATAAGCTTGTAAATATTTCCCTTAACCTTAGATCGAAAAGCTCGTTAATTATGTCTTTGTAACATAAAAAGTCAAAATGGATTCCAATTACTAAGTCAAATGCTACCTCGATTACACAAAAGTTGGATACTTGTTTTAATACTGTTGTGTAACATAATGTTTAAATCTTTTCGTTTTTGTGATTTTGAATTATATAGATTCAAAATAAAAGGAAGAGAAGAAAAATAATCGCCGCAGTGAACATCTGTCAACTTGCAGAGCTATTTCTATGAAGCCAATATAAAGTGAACATATTATTGTGAATAGATCAGTTTCAATAAATAATCTTTCAGATTTGTTATCAATTGTCAATCCTTCTCCTTTCACACTTAACACCACGAACCCACATCCTCTCAGCCAAGCGAAACCTTACAATATTAATTATATCTAGCTGTTTTCCGCGCGGCTTCGCTCGCGTGTACATATTTATATATTTTTGGTATCCGTTTCCGGAGATTAGCCGTAACAAACAGACAGACATACAAAAATAAAAAAAATGATTTTTTGGTATATGTACCCTGTAAACATTCGGATCCATTTAGTAAAATGCTGTTATTATGACATTACAAACGAACACTTCAATTTTATTTATTTTTATAGATGCAGAAGTTATCTCTAAAATATGAACAAATAGGTACTGAAAAATATTTTTAACACAATACCTGCTTCCCTATACCTACTTAAATAATTGTAATAACAGATACGAGTTTATAGACCCACAAGTTTGTTAATACCCGGTTCCTATAATTAAAAAATTTCGTTGAATTTTCCAAGAAAATTTTACCGTCCGTAAGCAAAACGAATCGTTTCTTGATTATAGGAACCGGGCATGGATCTATTCAGCTTAGTTGCTTACATGCAAAAAATGTATTCACGAATGAGCTCGTAGCTCATTTTATGTAAAGCCTTACCTTGAAGATAAAAAGAGAAATAATATGTATATCTTTATTCTACCTCAGTAATACTGTCATCCTCCTAGTAAAATCAAACCATTATTTCAATGTCTCTATTGCTACATTGGATTGAAAATATATTGCTGTAGATTTCTTATTTTAGTAATTGCAAAACTTTTCGCAGCAAAAGTCTCAAACTGAAAAACAACGAAAACATAGTAAAAACAGACGGCTGTCACTAAATATACCAAATTGTTCTTTTGAATTACCATTTAGAAATATTGTGATTTTAAACATATTTATGCGATGTTTATGATATCGTCAAATGTTATATATGTATATACTTCCTACTAATATTGTGTATGGATGTTTGTTACTCTTTAACGCAAAAAGTACTGAATGGATTTTAATGAAACTTTACAATAATATAGCTTATAATAATATAACACATATGTTATAATTTATGAAGATATTGTGTATATTGGCCAATATATAACGATAAGTGTTAAGTAAGTCGGTAAAAAATCTGTCATCTGCGAGCTATTCTGGCGTGCGGTGGGAAAACTGTAAGAGTTACACGAATATAATGTACGGTAGGATTGTTCCTCCTAAATAGTTCTACAAAAATATATATATCTATCTTTTATGTGTAAGCCATTATTACCAAAATAGTGAACCATAAATACAATAAAATTTGATTTTTTATTTCCAATTTACATTTAGCAGTAACAAATTGGTTTTTATCAAAATAAATACTTTTATCGCTTCTGATATTCAAAGTAGATAAACTTTGCCTTTTAAAGTACGTAATTTGGTCAAATATTTTAAAAGTTACGACGATATAAAATTAATATAAAATTGTGCGGTGCGGTGGAGGGGGGGACATCGCTCATCGCCGCGTGACGTGAGCCACCCGAGTCCCGAACGCGGGCAGGCGGACGCATGAGGGCAGACGTTGTTGATGGTTGTGTCCGTAATGGGAATTTTCAAGACACTAGCGATTTGTTTAAAGGCTCTGTATACATACATTTATATAACACTAGCAACCCGCCCCGGCTTCGCACGGGTACAAATTATACACCTAAACCTTCCTGATGAATCACTGTCTATTAGTGAAAACCGCATGAAATTCCGTTCAGTAGTTTTTTAGTTTATCGCAAACAGACAGACAAACGCAGCGGGGGACTTTGTTTTATATTTTATAATATATAGTGAAGATATTGAATGTGAAAAAAAATTGAAAGTTAGTGAGGAGGTTTGGATGTTTGTTCTCTTTCACGCAAAAACTACTGAACCGATTGCGATGATACTTCGTATGTAGATAGCTGGAGACCTGGATTAACACATAGGCTACTTTTATCCCGATATTCCCATGGCATCTGAGTTACGCGGGTGAAACCGCGGGGCACAGCTAGTATCTAATATGTTTGTGGATAGTCACGCATTTTATACATTTTAATGGTTGATTACCTGACTAAGGCGGAAAAGTTTCTTTATGTCTGGTACGTAATGTTGTACATATATGTCGGCGCGGCTCAAGATAATATTCGTTACGACGGATTAGAGAGACAGCTGTCGTGCTAGCGGAACGTAACATAGTGGAGCGAGGCGGCCATCTTGTTCGACAGAACTCGAACTGGCAGTCGCCGACGCACCACTCTCACGACGAATCGCTTATTTTCTACACAATCACTAAAGCTTATAATGGGTTTCACCTGACATCGTTGACACTGATTTTAATTATAGGGGAACCTATATATTTAATTATTGGTTCTACCTACGTGTATGATGAATCATATTGGTCATCCAGTTACTATATATAAATGAAAATGCACAAACATCAGGTTTAAAAGAATCAGAAAGATTTCTATGTATTTCAAAAAAATATGTTCTGGACGAGGATTGATTAGTCTAAAGTCATCCAAAGTAACATTTGCATACGATCAATATTTACTTTTTACGAGTTATTTTTTTAAACTTATGGATTTTTTGGCCAGGAATCCTCGCGGGTGTCCCTAGAACACCCTACCAAAGTTTCATCACAATCTGATCAATGGTTTCGGAACGCATCGAGGGCAAATAAAAAAATTCTAAAAAATATTTATTCACGGTTAGATGACATTACCTTCACAGCAAAACCGAGTAAATATTTTTTAAATATATTTTTTTTATAATTTGCTCATAAAAGTAATTATTTAATTTTGAACCGTATACATAATATATTACATATGAATATGATGCAATCAGGTGGATTTCATTTTACATCGGATCATATTCGAGCCGTATTCAGTGGCACCTAACCCCGTCTAATCCTTAATGACGTGGACTGGGTGCCAAGCTCTATTGAAAAATACCTAATTCACATACATGTAGTAAATAAATCTCACCTTTATTGGTGACTCTACTCAGCCACAGAAAAACAGAATTGAGTTATTAATGCTAGAGTTGGTACTTATACTTAGGTGAAATAATTAACTCCACGTTAGGAAGAAAAATGCTGCATAAACTTCTAGTTTTTCAAGCAACTAACGTAAAATCATCAATACAACAATAAAAACGTATTTTAATACTAGCTGTAACTCTCTCACAAACACGACTTATGTAGTTATGTTCGGTCGACCAAATATATTGTCTACCACCCAACAACGGTTGAAGATCCTTTGACATCATAAAACAACAAGGTTGATTTTCCCATGCAGTAATCTGCCTTTCTCTTTTCTTATTTATGTAATATGTCACGTCATCGCTGCCTTATGTTCCTAGTTTAAATTGTCACCAGTTATTGAAATCATATATCTATCGTATCATTTACACAATTTCTTTTTTGAATCTACTCGGTGAAGTCAGATTGAAATATGCTAACGTTTATGTAAATAATGCTTTTTTTGGTCAAAATAACAAAAGTATTTCGTTTAATTTTTTCACATTTATATATAACACTAGCAGCACCCCGCGGTTTTACCCGCGTAAGTCCCGACCCCGTGGGAATATCGGGATAAAAAGTAGCCTATATGTTAATCCAGGTCTCCAGCTATTTACATACCAAGTTTCATCGCAATCGATTCAGTAGTTTTAGCGTGAAAGAGTAACAAACATCCATACATACATCTATACTTCCTCACAAACTTTCACGTTTATAATATTAGTAGGATAATATTAGTAGGATGTAGAATCATAGTTATAACAGTAATTAAAAAGAAGGAAAAACACACATCTTTCAACGAAACTATAATAATAGTGACGATACAAATATTATATTAATATTTTGTGTAACCAACCACCATTTGTATCTATAACAGCTTGGACACGGTGTCTCATTGAACCTACAAGCCTTGAACAAATATCAGATTCGCGGGTTTCCTCCCATATTTCGTTATGGTACCGTTACAGAGCTTCTCGTGTACTATCGTTGCTGTTTGACCATCTTTTAGCCATAAGGGCCCAAATATGTTCTATTGGGTTGAGGTTTGGCGATTTTGCAGGCCAAGGTATGAAACATATTTCCGGATGAGTATCGAACCAAGCACGCGTCACCCTTGCTATGTGTAAAGGACAATAAATTGTTTTCTATCAATAATTAAATTGTAGCCCTTCACTTTCTGGGTAAATAATACGGACGGCTGGTAACATTGCATTTTGAAGGATATCTACATAATTCAATACTAATGCTCGTGGTGGCAAACAGCACAGCTCAACAACCATAAATGTATGTAGAAATTCGACCAGATTCCATGTTAGGTATAACGTGTCTCATTGTATCGCCAAAGATCTAAACGACTATGCTGACAGGATTTAAAGGTCTTCTCGTCACAGAACATAGTGTTATTCCAATCGAAATTCAAGTAATGTCTGGCAAAATTCAATCGTGCAGTTCTGTGAGCATCAGTCATATGTTTTTTTGCATTTGCATAATGACTGTAATGCAAACCCATGTGATGCAAGTGATTTCTGGTTGTCTGAGTACTCTGAGTAGACAGACTTAGAAAAAAAAATCTTAGAAAAAATGTTCGTACCTGTCCCGCAGTTTTTAGTTTCAAGCATATAAACCCTACAGTAGTAATAAAAGCTTTTAAGAATATTAAGTAAAAAATTACTGAAGCTCTGTGGGGAATGTCCATCAAAATTTGTCAGTCTATTATTGTAACTTTTGCTCCCTACTTAGCCCTAACATTTAATTTGTGTGTAGATCAAAGAGTTTTCCCTGATCTTATGAAACACAGTAAAGTCATACTCCTTTTTAAATCCGGAAACACTAAAGATTCTAGTAATTATAGGCCTGTTTCAATCCTGCCGGTACTTAGAAACATTTTTGAAAGGATCATGCTTAATGCAAATGCTTCTTAATTTTATTAAAAACAGCATCCTTCACGATCAACAATACGGTTTCACTAAGGGGCGTTGTACAACTGACGCCGGTGTTACCTTGCTACAGCATATTTTTACCGCCTGGGAGAAAGCTCAGGATGCTCTAGGTATCTTTTGCGACCTCTCTGATCTTATGAAACACAGTAAATTCATACCCCTTTTTAAATCCGGAAACACTAAAGATTCTAATAATTATAGGTCTGTTTCAATTCTGCCGGTATTTAGCAAGATTTTTTAAAGGATCATGCTTAATGCAAAATAAATGCTTCTTCATTTTAATAAAAACAACATCCTTCACGATCAACAATACGGTTTCACTATGGGGCGTTGTATAACTGGCGCCGGTGTTACCTTGCATATTTTTATCGGAGAAAGCTCAGAATGCTCTAGGTATCTTTTGCGACCTCTCAAATGCATTTGATTGCGTGAGTCATGAAACGCTGCTGCTAAAACTTGAGCATTATGGAGTTTGTAAACAGGCCCTCTGTTTGCTTAAATCTTACCTGAGTGATAGACAACAGCAGGTTCAGATAAATGGTGTCAATTCATTAGGATCAAAGATAAAAATGGGCGTGTCACAGGGATCGATATTAGGCCCGTTTCTATTTCTCGTTTATATTAATGATCTCCCCCATTTACTTGATAACCAACCCAAAATAGTATTATTTGCTGACGAAACATCATTAATTTTTAAAATAGATAGACGCGCCGATAGCTTTGACGATGTAAATAATATTATTCAGAGAGTACACGGTTGGTTTACTGCAAATAATTTAGTGCTAAATAGCTAAAGATAATAAGACATACGGAATGTGGCATCTTATTAAATAACGCAAACATGTATTTTGTGAATGAAACTGTCTTTTTAGGGATTACGCTGGATTCTAGATTACAATGGGGCTCTCACTTAACATCTCTCTCTAAGCGGTTAAGCTCTGTAACATATGCGGTAAGGAAAGTCCGCCAATTTACGGACACTGTTTCAATCGATACTGCACGACTAGTTTATTTTAGTTATTTCCACAGTGTCATGTCTTATGGGATTTTATTATGGGAGCGTGCCGCAGATATAGAATCTATATTCATTTTGCAGAAAAGGGCTATCAGAGAAATTTATAATCTACGTAGTCGCGATTTCCTCAGGGATCTATTTAAAGAAATCAACATCCTGACCGTGCCTAGTCAGTATATTTATGAAAACATCATGTATGTCAGAAAAAAATTGCATCTCTTTACAAAACGGTGTGAAAGACATAATTATATTACTAGAGATGGAAATAAATTAGTTCAACCTAAATTTAGATTAACAAAAGTGCAAAAGTCTTTTATGGGGTACTTACTGTGTTAAGTTCTATAAAAAAAATGTGTGTGTGTACCAGAGTACACAGGTAAGAAGTGAAACTTCTTTACGACATATCATTTTTCTACTATTTGCAACTTCACGAAAATGGGGTAGATAAGGCTTAAGCCTTAAGAAATTATAAAACGAAATATATAATCACTCTCACTTTTCTTGTAAATTCACTTAAATTTGAATAAGTCTTTTTATTGTATCACTTTCAAATTAATATATTGTTATTCTTATTTCAAACCATACTTCAAAACTAATATATTGTTGTTATTATTATAATATATTACATTATATTCTTTACGTCACTATACTAAACTTTGATAAAAAAAACAACATGGCGCGTAACCGAAAAACGTGACGATTGCTACAAAAATTTCTCCCATACATCGATAAAGAAGTTTCACTTCAATAAAATTCCTCCTAATATTCTTGAACAAAGTGAGAAAATATTTAAAACTTGTATAAAACGCACACTATGTAAACAAGCATATTATAAACTTGATGATTATATGGCTGATGACACTGCTTGGCAAAATGCTGGTCCAGCTCCACAGCACTGTACATGAGTAGGTAGTTATGGTGGTTTTTAGATCCGCTTTTTCTGAATTTTCACTTTTAAATTTAATTTTTTATTTGACAAGTGTCTTTTTATGGATATTTTCATTATTATTTGTGACATTGTTAATTTTACACAATATTGATTTGATCTATAGTTATACTATGGTGACATTGAAGGTATTACATTTTTAAGTTATTTTTATTTTGGTTTTTTATTATGATTATGATTTTTAAGTTTAATTTAGAAAATTTTGAATCGTTGATGTGATAACTGTGTAGTCACTTATTTAGTTATATTTCCTATGTTGCTTGGTAATTCTGAGTATATCATGCTCGCCTATATGTCCTGCCTATGGTGGCGCATATGTCGGGTCGTTCGGTTTCCTTCAATATGGTTGATCTGTACGATGGCTGGCGTGTGCGTCATGCTCGTGAACGGGTGCCGTTACTGCTATTACTTAAATATGTATACTAGTAATTAGCGCGTCTATTCATATTTAAGAATGATAGGTACGTTCCATTATCCTCAAATTTTATTTACGCTTATAAGCAATGTAATCAGAAATTTGTAAAAAACATTTTGAAAAAGAGTGTCCTTGGCGTTTCTTGCTTGTTTTTCTCCATAGGATCTACGTATTGGAATAGGCAACTAGCTTCACGACTGACTTCGTCTGACTGACTCCTACTCCTGACAATTCAAAAATACCTATTATTGGTTTAATTGAAATAAATGGTTTTGATTTGATTTGATTTGACACATGAAACATTTCGGCAAAATGTTTATTCGATGTAAAACCGTAATTTAAATATTCACGTCTCATAATTGCTCTTTCATTTACCACTTCGACGAAGATCATTTAAATTTCTCTCGTCTCCTTCACGTGTAGCCGAAGGCGAACGCCTTGTAGCAACACATTTATCCGTCTAGAAATTTCACTATTATTGAAGCCATGGTTATGTAACGCAATTATATTTGCTCTTTCAGTAATTGATAAATTGAGAGGCATTGCTGAAAAATTAGTAAATCACAAGAAGTAAGTTTATTTCAGCGGAAATAATAAGATGACATAAATGTTTGACAGTTTCTTTTTTAGTGAAAAATAACTTATAATCTCATAAAATATTGAAACGAATAAAATATGAAGATTGTTGATGAAAATAATATTCTAATGCAGTGGTAACAAAGGTCATAATATCATCTGACGACTTCAGATGTTATTATTAAACATGTATGGTTGGATGACTGCTGATGGTGTTGGGAAGCTGTGCTGTTTGCCACCACGAGCATTAGCATTGAATTATGTAGATGTTGTTCAAAATGCAATGTTAACAGCCGTCCAAGTTATTGGTAACAAATATTACGTCATAATTGTACATCTCTTTCATTTTTAGATAGGTTCAACCTTATCGCTATTGTGATTACACAGAAACGTTTGTCAAAACTGGTAGATCATTTTCTTTGTCGACTGTACATACATGTTGTAACATACCGACCCCTTCAGTTTGAATGATGTTCTGCCATGTAAGAAGATAGCTGATTCGCTTTTAGCTTTATTTTGAATTGTATAAAAATAATCCTACTAATATTATAAACGTGAAAGTTTTGTGAGGATGTATGGATGTATGGATGTAATGATGTTTGTAACTCCTTCACGCAAAAACTACTGAACCGATTGCTAAGAAACTTGGTATGTAGATAGGTGGAGACCTGAATTAACATATAGGCTACTTTTTATCCCGATATTCCCACGGGATCGGGACTTACGATGGTGAAACCGCAAGGCGCTGCTAGTTCATAATAAAAGAAGAAGACAATCAAAGAGACTTGATGTTTGTATTTCAACGCCTGTCATTGACTGGAAGCTCGTATAAAGATATAAAGTGATTTATATATAATTATTTATATTAACGAATACTGTACATATAATATAGTATATTGAAATATATATATATGTACGGACTATTTACATGCATGCGTCATAAAATTCCTCCGCATCGTCACCTACTGGCAGTGTTCTCAGAAGGCTGGCAGCATTGCCACGTTGAATGGCAATGCTAATTCTCTGTGCAAGAAAAAGGCCCGGCTTCTGGTCACGAGAAGTATCGATCAGTCGCTTAGCTAAATATTTAAAAACCCCATGACCCAATCGTTTCACCCCAAACGGCTTAAAAACATAGTCACCAATTAAATTATTGTATTTATGTATAATTGTGATATTAAATATTTGCCCCAATACAAGTTTCCTCCCGCGGCTAGAATTTCATTTTGCATTCACTCACACCACTTTACTGAGAGAAATCCTCTTGTGAAGCCTAGCAAGCCTTAACCACACACAAGTGCTACAATATGTATGTATGTGATCACTATTGGGATTAAAAAGACAGTGTCACCGACGTCTTATTTTTATTACTTTGAGGCATCATTTCATTTATTCTCCTTGTGAAGCCCGATTTATTGACATTTTAACGAGAATTTCTAAGAAGAATAACAGTATTAACTTCATTTAAATTTTCTATGAACCTTAACTCTTACTTTACAATATTATTATTTAAGAATAAAACTATGGAAAAAATTGCAGAAATAACTTTATCCAGTTTTTTTCTTGATAAATGCCAGCAACAATCTCACCACATATAAACTATCAAAAAAGATATAAATAACAGTAACTACTATGTTATTCATAATTCAATCAGCACTCAAGTAATTGTTATCAACTTATAATACATACCTAGCCTTTTATCACCTCACTAATGTCAACCGACGAATATTACAGTATTCCTAGTCATAATAATGTCTATTAACTCATTTTATTAAATAAGTAATCGTCTGTTTTAGTTTTTAATAAAATAAATGAGAGTTTTTCAACAAAAACAGCGACAACATAAATGTATCGTATCTTCTAAATTAAAAAACAAAAAGTCAGCGCTTCAGTTACTGACGTCACATATTGCACAATATTGACTGCTACACTTCGCCTGATAGATTTCGATTTTGTTTGAACCACTTCCACCTAAAATAGTAGCAGTGAGCCAGTGATCGTTCACTTTATCTCAGTAGTAGGTTTTACTGCTATCGATAAACGTTCCAAACGGGCTATATACATTTAGGAAAACGTAAGTAGTAGATATGGGTTTTGTGTTACTGAAGCATTGTTGTTTAGGACTCAAATTTTCTAATTTTACTATAACGGTTCTTATAACTGTATCTTGAAAAGTATAATAAATAATTGATACCTTTAGTTTTTTTCCAGTTCTAGTTTAGTTCTCGTTCCAGCAAAAAGTATAAATTATAAATTTTAAAACTTGACTGCGTTAAAATTACCAACTAATAAACTTATGTATATGTCCCAGCCAACTAGCTTAATTAGCCGTCCAATTAACAGCCTAGCCTTTTTACTATACGGCGCCGTTCAACTAGCGGCCTAAATGATATTCAGCTGTAGCAACTATTACACTATTTAATGAACTGACTGGCTGATGCTTAGGTCATTCATACAATAGGGTGACCATGTGAAACAAACTAAAAAAGATGAAATATCTTTATCACATGCATAGCTTGCAATTTTTTTTTTTCTAAATTTTACTCCAAAAGTGATATTCGAAACTTATTCACATAATATATTTACGTTGCATATCTACGTTTAGGTTACAGGAATTAATATTATGTGTACCAAATTTTAATTGAATCGGTCTGGTAGATTCGTAGCAAATTGGCTGTGAGAAACGGACAAACAGACGCACATGTCATCCTATAAAGGTTCTGTTTTTTCATTGGAATGTACGGAAGCTTAAAAAAACATTCAAAACCTCTTTTTGTTTTTATTTGGTAAAATGCTTCTACTTTCCTCACTAGATACACTAAGTATGTGAGTGTATATACAATTACATATATATAATTATAATAATAACTTTACACATCTCACACACGGCCGTCTGATCCCAAACTTGGCAGAGCCTGTACTATGGTAACCAGACTGCTGATAAACATACTTATATTTTACTAAATACATACATATTATAGATAAATTACACCCAGACACAGAACAAATTATCGTGCTCATCATACAATTATTTGTCCTGGGTGGGAATCGAACCCACGACCTCTGGCTTAGCAGTCAGGGTCACTAACCACTAGACCAACAGGCCAGTCGATTATGATAACATGTGAACAAGCTAATCACTGTGTGCTTAATTAATTTCACCTATAGAGCGTGTCTATTATTAGTCAGATAAATGATTGTTTGTTAATGTGATCCGATGTTATGATGACGTAATTGATTTGAAGTGTTCGTAATGGTCTGGTTATAAATGCATCTCATTTACTAACGCACATTGTCCGTTGGTAGATTGTTTATTTAGTTTTAGGTTTATGAAAATAACGTATAAAAATTGCACTTTTTATTAAGTTTACCTACACAGATAGATAAATAGATATATTTTTGTTACTGTTGTGTATGAGTTAATTTATGTACTTTTGTGCACAAATAACTATTTAAATAATGCAATAATAATAACAATAATGGTCTGGGTTATATTGCAACACAGACCCAAACTAAGCACAGCCTGTACTATGGAATCTAGAACACGGATAAAGATAATTAATCACGCAATATTATAAACTTGTGACATGCACCTGCCCGATGTATCCCTCCATCACCCCAGATTGACTGAACTTTGTGTCCAAGAAAGCGAGCTACCAAACACCTGAACTTGACATGACACGAGTTTTTATCGATTTCGTAGATAAGTAATGCATTCGTTAAAAATAGTAAAGTCAGTGTCAGTCTAAATAAAAATATCTGGAAAAATGTTATCTCTAACAGAAATTAAACATTACCATTGATTGCACAGTATGTTACATCAACAGACACACGTAACACTCATTGGTCGCTTATTATTTAATCCTTACTTAAACCTTATCGGCGTAATATACTAGGTAAGGCATACTATAACTTGGCAGTATAAGTTGCGAGCGAGAGTAATATGTTATTAAGAAATAAACAATTTACGTATTGTATATACGTAAGTTGTTTATTTATAATGTAATATATTTATAATGTCATAATAAAATGAGTAAACTTGAAAGGCAAAAAAAAACAAGATGTGTTGTCGCCACATCAGAAACTCTTATTTATTTTATTAAAAATAGGGCCAAACTATAACATATGATAACACAGTTCACTATTTAATAAAAATAAGTTAATAGACATTATTTTGACTGGTTATACCGGTAAGGCAATACTATTGGTCGATTGATAAATATTAACGAATAGTGGGATCATAAAAGGGTAGAAATAAGTGGAGATCTATTGACATGAGTGCGAATAGAGGTACGAACAACTTGGCAGTTACTGTTAGTTAGTGATTTTCATAGTTTCTATCAGTGGTTGTGAGACTGTTTCTTACAGATGTTTTATGAATTCTCTAGAATACATGATTTTGAAGGTAAACCAATCAGTATTGTGTTTATTAGACTCTTTGGAACTTAAATATTACAAGCTTCTGAGAAAAATGATTCTGACGTCTGGGATCAGACGTGTCAGGACAGTTATATAAAAGCGTACTCACCAAAGAAGCAGCAACAAAACACAATTGTGTATAAAGTGATGAATATAGCTCTGACATCCGTTCTATCAAATATGTATTCGTCATCGCTCATGGAATATACTGTCTGGTTCAATCTGGATACGTTGATGGCGCCAGTGTCAACAGTCTCCGATTTGTTGATAGACAGCCAAACATTGTTCTGCTTCACATCAGAAGCTGCAAACAGCTTCGCACCGTACATATTTTCTGGCACTGGATCGATCATGGCACATTCTTTACCGCCACACGCAGCACCTCACACATTTTCTGGAACAAGAGCAAAATTATAAAACGTCTGAAACCACCGCGTAAACGATATACTAAAGAAAAATACACACAATATTAACAGATGTTCTTTGTAATCATAACAAATTGGGTAAATGAGGCGAGAACCGAAATCAAAATCCGTAAACAGCCATATAATCCGGGCGCCAGAGCCAAAAATAACGCGAAAAGTAAGATAGTAATATAATTAGATAATATCATGAACTCAAACATTCATTTTTCGTTTTCTTGTTGAACGCCCAAGACATAGATCTTATGTATATACCTGCAAATATAAAAGCGAATTAGAATTAAAACATCAATATAATGTAAGTGGTGTATCATTAGAATAAGGTATATCTGTGCTGATTCTTCTGTTAAACAGGATGATCAAGATTTATATTTATTTAGTATGAAAACTGCATGTCCTTGTTTCTTAATGTCAAAGACTATTTTATTACCAATACATTGAATACCAACAGCATGAAATACATACAATAAATGCCAGAGGAACTAACAATGAAAGCTATTGACAGGTATTTTTTATTCGTAATTAGATTCTACATAACACAACATCACTAGAACAAGTAAAGCAAAGGATGTTAATATTAAGTATAACAAATAAAAGACTTAAAAACTAAGAGTGTATGGGTTTGTTACGCTTTTGGGATTAGAGTTGAAAAAAAATTATGCGAACATTTTTCTAACTTGTGGGGGTTTAGATTTGAATATCTCAAACTCGCTTATTTTATTGATGTCGTTTACAGCTCTATTCGCCCAAATAATAAATAAATTTTTGCGGTAATTAGTTATTACTCGAGGAACTGCTAAGGGTGGATTATGCCGAACTCGTAGATTATATGGTACCCTAATATTAACTTTCTCGAGTAGTGTAGAGGAATCGACATCTCCTTTAACAACTTTAATGAGCGTTACAAGGTCAGAGACAGTACATCTTTTTTTTAATAGCAGAAAATGATATCTTCTACATCTCGTGTCGTATCCATGATCAATACACTTACTCTGATACTGTAAATATCTTAAAAACTTTCTCTAAATAAATTATATACTATACGCATACGATATACTAGACGCATATAATGGTTATTAGATCTATTAAATAAAAAAATCCATGTCAGAGACTATACTTTGACGGGCTTGTTAGAGTGGTTAGTGATCCTGGATGCTGAGACAGGAATAATTGTGTCATGAACACGATCATATTACTCCGTGTCTGAGTATACTTGATCTGTAATATACATGTACTTGGTAATATTGTATAAGTATGTTTATCAGCAGTATGGTCAGGTTTGCCTACTTTGGGATCAGACGGCCGTATGTGAGGTGCCCAAGTTGTTATTAAGTTATTATACCCATGACATATTTCAGTAACTTTTCGTTACTTTATTGATGTAAAACCAGCTAATTATAAATAACTGTAGATGTCTGACTTACTTACAGCCTATTAAAATTTATTTTAGTCGAGTCTTTTAAGTTGGTATGAGGATATCTCTTTTTGACTAGGGAAGAAACTGTGTGAGTGAGCGAGACAGGTATTGTGCATTTCATGTCTTCCGTTTCACTTAGGACCTAAAACTTAAAGTATAATAATATAGCATTCCTTATAGTCATATAAAATTTATTTAAGTCGTGAAGTTGAGCGATTAAGTGTAACAGTTTTATAGGCGGGGCGAAAATAGTTGGTTAAAGGAATAATAAGACTACCATTATATGCGGAGCGGCCCTTAAGCATGCGATGTTCCTATAAACATACGCGGGTTCGATACTATTTACATTGGTCTGAGTGTTACTATGAATAATATGTATGTATATAAGTATGTTTATCCGTATTTTAGAACCATAGCATAGTTGGAAGTTGTATAGATAGTTATTATATAGACTAGTTATGTCATAAAATTGTGAAAAACTATTCGTTGCTGTTTGCAAGTTTTGGATGTGAAACTTCTTTAGAATAGTTGTGATTTGAAATTCGATGAAACGAAAAACTCACACTAAAAACAAAACATTCATAAATAGGATTTAGCCTGTGTGAGAATGAGATGGAATTCAAGTATACAGTGTTTCCTATAATTTTCGTATGCTAGCACGTGTCTTTGCGCCTGCGTACTACGAAGCCTTCTTGTGTCATTTACGGGTATCATTTTTGTGCATTTGCGTATTAAAATTCGTTGAATTAATTTTAATTAAAGAAATTAATTCAACGAGAATTTTCACTTCTCCCGTGTGTGAATTGCACACAAACACTTTTTTTTAAATTGTGCTTTAAATTAATGTTAAAATTCATTTGATACCCAACACGGCATCATTAAAAATATTTTTTTTAGTTGATGACTTTATGTCCTAAAGAGGGCGCCACATTCAATTTAATGTGACGTCACTATGACTACCTAGTGATTCTTCTTCCGCTTCCAGTGTATTTTTTATGCGGCGGCTGCGGTAGTCATTTACCATCAGGTGACCCATCTGCTCGTTTGCCCCCTATAACATAAAAAAAAATACATACCCACATAGGTACATACATATCGGTCAAAATCAATACCCTCTTTTTTGCTTTGCCGTACTCGGGGTAAAATAAGTAAAAAGAAAAAGAGGCTTTGCAGTGGAGTATAAAACGTCGCTTAAGCCAATTATTAGTTTAGGTACTTATAAATACAAAGCAATTTAATCTGTTAGGGGGCGTCCATAAATTACGTGAGGTGTTTTTTTTTAATTTTCTGTCCCTCCCTTCCCCACTGGTGAGATGTCGTAAGATTTTATTCAACCCACTCCCCCTTCCCCCAATCTCACGTGAGATTTTTCAAAATGTGGGTTTCTTACGTAAACGCGTTGGATTGTTATTGTAAAAAGAAAAAAAAATCTTAAGCATGTACAATCTGGATTAAATGGACCAAAATAGTATATTTTTTTTTTGTTTCAATCAGAAAAAAAATTGCGTGATATTTGCCGAGACCCCCTCTCTCTCCAACGTAAGATTAGATGAGATTTGACTTGACCCCCTCCCCCCCTTAAACACCTCGCGTAATTTATGGACGCCCCCTTATAGAATAAGTATGCACATTAACGCGTTTAACAGGAATATTGTATATATTACACCTACTCGGAATTTCAACATCACAGCTAAGTACGCCCAAACTTCGTACCGAATACATTTCAAACTGTCTGACATAATATTTCTCTAAAGTGTAGACATTATAGTAACGTCATTCTAATGCAATTTTGTGTGTTCATGTCTGTTTGAAGCTTGGTTAAGTTGGACAATCACAAACTTGTTAAAAGGACAAAGAAAAGCAATATGTAGGTAAAACTTTCAAAGATACTGTGCGGAAGTATGTGTTATCCATAAATTTACCTACAGCTCTGAGTTTCTTTATGCTGGTAATAAGATTCAATTACTTATTGCTGTTTACATATGCCAAATATTTTTTTACGTTCAAACACCAATATTTTGCGCTTGATGGTAAGCAATAAAAATCGAAATAACTTATGAAACGCATAATGGCGGCCGTACCTTACAGTGAATAAAATACAAGCAAGGGGATAGGATGAACCATTAACAAAATAGAAGAAGAAAAAAGTTTGGATTAGTTATTTCCCGTCCATATTGAAAAAACGGGGGAGAATCCAATTTTTTTAAAGAACAATATAAAACAAGCAAAAGGTTCATCTAAGTTTAAATTGGCAAACAGACACATCCACGTGCGGTTACTGGTGGATATAAACACTCAATAACAGTATCAATACGCTATTTGACTTACTTTCATATGGATAAAGGTTTTGTTCTTTATGAACCGTACAGCCACTGGTTCTATCTTTAGACGATTACGTCATTGACAGCTTTAACTCTATGCCACACCGTATCCCCTCCCCCTCATATACGTTCAAAAATTCAAACCATCTGATTTTTTAAGTAATTTTTTACTTAGATTCTCTTCCTCGTAACCCTAAAGATCCACTTCCTGTCTGTTAAAGCTTGTGGCCGTAGTACGGCTTGGGTCAAACCAAAAAAAGAAGTTATAGATGGCAAACGTCTCTGAAATTAGGAGGCATAGAGATAGTAGCTCCAACTATAGGCTGATGTTGAAAAATTTAATGTTTTTTTACACCGAGTTCATAACAAGAGGAGGTTCTATGTTCGGCTGTAAGTATTTTTTATGTATGTTCACCGATATTTCCGTCATCTACGGACTAATTTCAATTTTTTTTTATATGGATGGACCTAGTCTATCTATCAAGTATCTATTTAACTTGGCATCGACTTTAAGCAGACCAGTGGGTACATAGTGCCTTTAAAATGTTACCTATTATTTTAAAACTGTCACATGTATTGTAGTCTTTTCAATTAAGTTAGGGAACTATCACTTTTCAGTGCCTTTTCTTAGTGTTTTTTGAAGTCGGTTTAACTTTATTTTTGAGTGTTTATTAAGTTTAGTTTTCCTTACTCGAAATTAGCTAGCCAAGGATCCCATGCATAAGCATAAAGTAAATTCTATAGTGTTTATTGTACGTATGTATATTAATATACTGCCTAACCTATTAATTCACGACTACTATAAACGACTACTTGATTATAAGTTGATTTAACACAATAGCAATGAATTGATTAAGCCGTAGTGAGCAATTCAAAGTCAATCATTAATATATGCGTGCTCTAAATACTGCAGTGTAATTCAACATTGTGGTTTCTGTTTGTTTTCATACGCATAAAAATGAGCAATACTTTTATTTCACTTACAGTATTACTTGTTTTAGGTAAGGTTTGTGTTTGTAGGCAATTTCCTAGTTTACGTTTTGTGCATACACCCTCCTTAAATCTTTTAGGAATGTTTCAATAAAAAGAAATTTATTTTTAATTACAATAAAAAAACTTCTGCAATATTTGTCCTTTAAAATATATACATGCCATAGGGGTAAGTATATGTGTGTCAATAAATATGTATGTGTGTATTTTTGGATATCTAATAATAATCTCAGAGTATTTAGGGATGTTTTCAGTTCTTAACTGACTTTAAATGCAGACTTATTTTAAAGTATATTTTGAATTATGGTAATAGTATATATTTTTTATGGTAAAGAGATATTATGAGAACGAATACATTATGGCAAAAGTACATTTTAGAATACAGGTAATTAGATAAGAATCGCGGTATGATAAAACTATCTTGTTAATAACTTTCTCAAACGCCGCATAACGCTCAAATAATATAAACTGGCGACACAGCAGCCGTGTGTTTATATTACACAAACCATTTGGGGCCATTTTAACCAGTTAATAACTCATAATCTCTTTAATATAAATACTTGAATTTTTGTTCATTTATTAAAACCCACTATATTGACTAAAATCCAAAATTTCATAAATACATCTTAAACAGTTATTGAGATATTATCGTTTAAATATCGGCATTTTTATCACTGACTGACTCACATATAGATCAAAAACCTAACCTACTTCTCGATGACTTAGAAAGTTGAAATTTGGCGTCCAGCTGGGTAATTGTATGTATACAAAGGAAACAATCAGAAAACAGTGATTTTTTTCTTATTTTTACTATTAACAGACACTTTGAAAATGTACAGAATCACTACCAAAAATGTAGGTTACGTAAGAAAGGATTTAACAATGAATGGGCAATGCGTTCTAATATTTCTAATTTTCAAGAAAATGTACAAAATAGCACAAAACAGAAAACTTTTGAATGATGAAAACATAAATGTGAAAATGGGAGCCAAGTTCAATATTAAGAATATACGTGGTTATCGATTACGCTGACAAAAGAATTGAGATCTAAATGATTGCCAAGTTCTGTAGAAAATCCTAAAGATTTGACTTGGCAAATTTTTAAAGCACACCATCTTTTAGAAGAGTAAGATATGTTGACCTTTTAATATAAATACAGTACTATGTAGTAACTTGTGTATAAAATAAAGGAGAAAAGTTGTTTAGCCAAATATAAGAAAACTTGGATGTGAAAACTAGCTAAGTCAAATCTTCTGGACTATTTACAGAACTTGGCAATCATTTAGATCTCGATTCTTTCAACTAACATTCTAACATTTTCAGCGACTCTGAACATGAAATTCCATTTGCAATGTAAAATTTCAGACAAAGTCTTTGTTCGATGTTTTTATCCATTATAAAAATCGCAAAACACTCTTGAGATTAGTTTACAAAATCGAGTACTGAAAACAAACTAACTAGATATTGCTCAAACTCCGCGCCAATATAGAAAACCGTTTTGCCAAGTTAGTCACAAAAAATAATTATTTGAATTGAATTTGGAATTAGAATTAAATTATCAATTCCCGATACTTTTTTATTTAACAGAACTTTACCATTAACGAAGCTGGCAATTATAGCGTATGTGTTAAGACTTCCAACATTATTCTGCTTGTGTTTCAAAGTACTTTGCGGTTCCGCATAGTTCCCGTTTTGTTTGTTTATGTCTTAGTAATAGAACTGAACCAGCCTTTATATTCCATTTTCTATATATAGGCGTTTAAATACCTGATATTTGATAAGTGCAGTTCATCCTTCAAAAATCCTTTTTTTTTAACTGTCTAGTCCTAGCTCCAGTTGTTTCAATAGCCCTTAATGGTCTTGCACTCTCAAACACAGATATTACGTTTAAAAACTTCAAGAAAGTATAGTAGTACCTCTACCCCACAGAAGCTGATGTTAAATACGACGTAGTCATATTGGGGGAGGGAGATTATAATTATGTACCCTTAACCACTTACCGTCAGGCGAACCTTGTTTGAAAATTTGGACGTAATTTTGTTCTAATTCCCCAGGAAGATTCTTAATAATGTTTCATGTAATGTCAATGTTTAATAATGCGTTTTTAAAAAACTTTATATAATAAAATCTTACTAAATTGTTAAATGCCACTAACTGAAGAGTGGTAATGTGGTATGTTAAATTTATTATTATTTACTAAGATTTTTTTTTAAATTACTAGGTACATGTTGTATTAGTTACACAACATGTAGTTGCAATTACATAAAGAAAAATACAGCCATGTCCAATTAAAAAAACATTAAATTTTATTAGAAAGTTAAATTATTTAGAAGGTCGAATGAACACTGTGGAGGAACGGGTGCCATGTCCCTCCAACACAAAGGGAGGATCCTCCGACCAGGCGAGGTGATAATGCCTGGCGGGCCGCGGCCCGACGGTTGATGTTGGGAAGTTGTATATATACTAATCGGCGCGAGAACTCTCATAGCGCGATGCAGGATTAGTAGGTTGTAGATGTTTCTTGTTGCTGTATGTGGAAGTCGCCACATCACTCCCCTCCAAGACCGGAGGTCGATATCTTGATGAGTCAGCTGTCTATGCTCTATTAAGGAGCGTGGCAGGGCCAGTAATGAGTTGTTCCGGTGAGTCGGAACTGAGTGCCGCAAGTTCCAGTGAGTCGGAACTGTATTCCGCTAGTTCCAGTGAGTCGGGGCCGCATGCGGTGCTGCGGTGCTGCGTGCGGTGCTGCGGTGAAGTCCCCAGTGAGTCGGGGTGGTTGCTGCGTAGTGGCTGTCTGCTGCGTAGACGGGAGAGAGATGCTCTTCTTACGTGGACCGTAGGTGCAGTGTTCTGTGCCTAGATGCGGATGAGGCCGTAGGGGTAACCAGGGTGGAGCGGACACCACAGGCGTGTGGTATCCCTGTTGAGGCCGAGGATGCTGGCTGGCTGAGACTTGATTACCGCTCATTGCTGTAGGAGTGTATACGATAGTGGCGATGATGATGCTACTTATCTGCTCCATGAAGACTGCTTCCAATCACGTCGGGGTCACCACTGTGGACGAACGGGTGTCATGTCCCTCCAACACAAAGGGAGGATCCTCCGACCAGGCGACTCGATAATGCCTAATAGTAGGTTGTAGATGTTTCTTGTTGCTGTATGTGGAAGTCGCCACAAACACCAGTACTAAAATAATACCTAATACTAAAAACGAATACAGTTGTGAACAAATAAAAATGAAGGCAAAACGAACTGAAATAATTCGAGAAAGACTAAGAAAATTGGATAACCTTTAACAACCTTGAATTGGAGAGCATTGTAAAACATATCTTAAAAAAAACCACAGAATTAAGAAACATTTCTAAGAGTTTCACCATAAAAAACTGTAACAGTATTTGGGAAAAATTAAACATCAGCATAATTTAACATTTCTGGAACGCGACAATTCCATATCCAAATCAAATTTGAAATCCTTATAATGTGTTTATTTGTTCTATTTCTCATTGTTTTACATTAAATAGTAGACAATCACATAGAAGATATTAGCGCCATATTTAGTCGTAAGTGTTTAAATGAATTTCTCTAGATTAAAAAAAATTTTGCTCGATTTATTTATAAGACAGTATCTACCCTATAAATCAGTTATTATGATTTTGTCTGTAAAATTGTAAGGAAAATCAGTTACTTTTTAGACCTAGCAGTACTTTGTTTGCGTAGTTTTTGTTCTCAGGTTTTTTAATAGGTTAAAGGAGTAGTCTATAGATCAGTAATTGTTATTTCTTCTGTAGTTTATAAAAATGGAGGGAACGTAAAATCGTAAAGAGAATCAGTTACTTTTGTAAACCAAATCTATTATTCATTAAGTACATGAAATAATTAATCAACGAATTAAATAAGCAATTAACATTTACGTAAATGTAAGTGCGCCACTACGACTTTTTTATTATATTTAAAGCAGGCACTTAAAAAATCTAACGACAACTTTACTTACTTACTTTTTATAGTAGTATTATATTTGCGTAGTTTTTCACAGTAGTTCACAGATTTTTTTAATAGGTTTCGATACATTAAATCATATAGTGTTCAAACAAACATACCTCTACAGATTAGGTAAAATAGACTAATATACTTTAATTCCTCATCGTGTCGTTTGTAGCAATAACTAACGAATAATTGGTAAACCTTGCCACCCCTCTTTGGCAATTTCGTATTTTCATCCCTCGGAACACATCAATCTAATTTTGGTGATAGAATTTTCCAAAGTACTTTCAATTATTATTCGATTTCGTAATGTCATGCTCTATTCAACGTTCGAATATTTGAGAAAAAATATGGCACTTTTTTATTACCAATATTGTTATAATAAGTGTCCGCATATTTACTGACAAATAAAGTAAGAAGATGTCGATTTCCTAAAAATATATAATATATGTTGTATTAACTTCTTCTTACTAACTTAAGTTTAATAATTTTAACTATGTTATTACCTACAGGTGTATAATAAAGAATATTCTATTTATTTAAATATTTTAAACGATAGCCAATCCAGTCTGTTCAATCTATTCTTAAGTGGTCACTTAGGAATAGATTAAACAGACTGGATTCTTACTTTAATTCCTATGTTAAAGTTAACAACTTATCCCTATATTTTGTAAAATAATTGTACAATTGCAATGTTTGCAAATTGTAGGTCTGGTCAACAGTGACTGACATCTTTTTTTTTGTGTATTGGTGCCATTATTGTTTTGATCAGGGGTACATAAGGTTCTATTACATAAATAATTCCCCGTTCACTTACCTCGGCTACAATTTTCCTTATAGTGGCCCCGTTACAAAGAAGAAATGAGTGTGGGACTCAAACTGCCACTTAACTCGGGACAGTTCCACACCTTTCTTCTTTTATCTACAGAATAGGTGGCAATACTATACACACATGATAAGCAATACCTAATTTATTGTTATTTTTAACCGACTTCAAAGAGGAGGAGGTTCTCAATTCGATTGTATTTTTTCTTCAACCGGATAGACTATGTTACCGCGAATTCGGTTGATTATTGTATTCTAAAGTTTCTTACATATTACTTAACACACCACCAATAATTTATAAGAATTACCAGTTGTTAAGGTCTAAACAGCTGGCGATCACATTACTTTTAAAGTTATTGAAATGAAATTTCGAAACATTTTGATAACATCGCGAGAGTTAATATTATCTACGTATTTACGGGAAATTAACGCGATCACGAAAAGGTATTACATACCTCTGCAATTCAGAGTTATGTAATACCTTTTCGTGATCGCGTTAATTCCCTTAAATACGTAGAAAATATTATATCATGGAACGCGAAAGTTTAAAAGTTAGTATCGTGAGAGTTATCTTGTATACCATAAGATGTTTTTGTATACCTGTTAGCCTCCGGGCCAGTTCTTCAGAAAACAATCTTTGGCTATGTTGCGGTATATGTAATTTTGAAAATGTAATGCTTATAGTAATTTAGTTACTAACTTAGTTATATCAAAATGTTCAAACAGACAACTGTTTAAAGATAATACATTTTATTTTGATATACCTTTAACACTACAAATAACTAACACATAGATAAACTAAATATTGGTGACTCTTTCTCAGTGGATTATCAGCGCTTTATGTCCATAAAAAGAAATTTTTAAAATGATCAGTAACTTTTTGTACAGCACAAAAAACTCTTTAAAGATAAAGATAAATATATATTTCTTTGCAAAGCATGTATTATACATGGTTACATGTTTATTATATGTAGGTCTTAGGAAATTCCTGAAATTACATATGATTCTGAAGTATGTGATAGTATTACGTTCACACAATTCTGCTATTGATACGCGCTATTGTTGGATGTCAACGTGGTATATTTTTAAGTATTGAGTTCGCAGATGTGTTACTTGGGTCATCAGTCATAGAAAAAAATCCAAACTCTGAAAAAACTTATGTTTTATTGCTATAAGTATGAGTGTCTTAGAATTGAACATTTGCAAAGCTGGAAGGGTCAGTCATTAAGATAAATGAATAGGTTGTGCAATAAAAAAAGGTCGCTTTAGAATATTCCGATAGAATATTTCGGTTAGAGGAAACAGATGTTGGTGGAGTCATGGCGACAGTGGAGCTTAGAAACGGGGATGGTTGGACAGTCGGGTTGAGTACGTGAAGCGGGATAGTTGTAGCATCAGAGTCAGCGGGTTGACAGGGTCCAGGAAAGACGGCCGGTTCTCGTAAGTTTTGACATAGAACGTTGGGGAAGTTCAGTGACTCTTTAATGTATTATTGTTAATAGACGCTTATATTTCATATGTGTTTATGTCCTACACTGAGTAACGCAGTATCCGTCAGGTAATCGAATTTATCTCCCGTGTACATACCGGTTTCAAGGTATTAATGTAATATTATTACTTTTGGTATTCGTTAAGGTGCTTTTGGACGAGATGAATGAATATTATTACCCTGTAAGTCTCCTGGTTATAGCACTCGATCTTGAACAGAGGGCAACGGGGCCTTGGTGATCATCAGCCCAACTGTCGTGTGCTGTAGAAGACTAACTATCGGGTACCATAATCCCGGGTTATGGTAGTCTAGGTTTAACGGAGGCAGCGATATCCTGATCATTGGCAGGTTGTTCTCGTCTGCTGTTCATGTCAAGTCCAAGTTTCGAGTGAGTCGTTAGCGAGGTGTGGTTATGGGGTAAAATGATTAAGATTATATATATGTGAAAACTAAATCAATGCCAAAGGGTTTAAATGTACGATCATACGAATTAACTTAATTAACTTTTGGATCTCCTCTTATCGCGGTTTTTATTATTGATTATATCAAAATGTCGAATGCCAGTGGAAAGATGTCCAGCCAGGGTCGAGTCTTACAGTCTAACGCGGAAAAGGCGGGGCGTTAGACCTCCCCTAATTAGAGGGGAGCTGGTTTCAGTGAAAAATACTCAGTTGATTAGACGAATAAATGCTTTACTCGGTTTAGACTCATCGAGGTACCATCACAAGTATCAGAGGAAGAAAATGAAATTCCTTAATAATAATAATTACTCCACACATCTCACACACGGCCGTCTGATCCCAAACTAGTCAGAACCTGTACTATGGTAACTGCTGATAAACATACTTATATATTTCTAAATACATACATATTATAGATATATTACACCCAGATAAAGTACAAATTATCATGCTCATCACACAATTATTTTTCCTGGGTGGGAATCGAACCCACGACCTCTGGCTTAGCAATCAGGGTCACTAACCACTAGACCAACAGGCCAGTCAAGTCAGTCATTGCTTTATATTAAAAGTAAAGTCCAGTACCTTTGACATATTGGATAGATAATCTGTTTTGAATAAGATGAGAGTTATCTCATATATTATATTTAGGTTTCATCTTTATTGTCAAAATCCTACTAATATGAAAAACGTGACATTTTGTGAAGATGTATGGATGTTTGTTACTCTTACCCGCAAAAACTACTGAACCGATTGCGATGAAACTTGGTATGTTGATAGCTGGAGACCTGGATTAACACATAGGCTACTTTTACCCCGATATTCCTACGGGATCGGGATTTACGCGGGTGAAACCACGTGGCGCTGCTAGTCATATATACAAGTATATCTGATCGCGTTGCAGAACCGTTTCCAAGTGGAGAAACGACTATTGTAATTTAAATGAAGCAGAAATTGTCATTGTTAAAAACTTTAACTCATCTATATAAGATTGGCCTTTAGCCAAGGTTGTATTGTTATAACTTATAGTTTTTATATTAAAACATGCATTCAACTGTTAAAAAGAAATATGTTTTGTCATTAGTGGTTTATTTCCCGTCGCAAACACGTTCAGCTAATTCCCGAACATACAAATTGTTTTATTTTTCTAATGTGGCAACGTTTTGTTTCTAATACAATTAATATGACAAAACTGGCTTCTGGCGTGCCCTTCTGGCACCCATTAAACACACTGGAATAAAGTATTTTTTTTTGTTATGATATAGGGGCAAACGAGCAGACGGGTCACCTGATAGTAAATGACTACCGCCGCCCGGTGGGAGTATAGGAAGGGGGGAAGAGGGGGGAGGGAAGGGTTAGGGCCTCCTGTAACCTCACTCACTCAGCGAAAAGCAACGTCACCATTGCTTCACTACCGGTTTTCTGTGAGGCCATGGTATCACTCCGGTCGAGCTGGCCCATACGTGCCTAAGCATGGCTCTCCCACGAATAAAGAACTAACTTAAGAAATAAATTACTTAAATAATATTATAATCCGTATTTTTCTCATACACCTATAGTAGTTGACGAGGAGGATATCGTGACAATATAGTCTAACTAAATTCTCCAAATATAGCCATTTTTGGGATTGGATGGCTCTTTGGTAAAACTGTTATTCAATGAGATCTGGTTAGTCAATTCAGAAATAATATTAAACTACTCCCACGCCTTAATACTTATTGAAGTGATAGTTCTTTAGAATCGTTGTGATTTGAGATTCGATAAAACGAAAAAGCGTCACGATAAAGAAACAAACATATTCATAAATATGATTTAGCCTGCAAGAAAATGAGATAGAATACAAGTTTACAGTGTTTCCTATAATCTTTGAAAGTAGACAAACATATTCATAAATAGGATTTAGCCTGCGAGAGATTGAGATAGAATACAAATATCAATGTTTACTATAATCTTATTCTTACTCTTTTCCTGCGTACTACCAAGCCTTAAGGAAATATGTCAATGTCAACGTGGTGTAATTTTCGTGCATTTGCGTATTAAATTTATTTTAGTTGCTTTTTCCCCATATTTCACTTATACTTAATTGATTCTTTCCAAATTTATATTTAAATCCAACCTTAACCTATATTCAAAACAAAGCATTGTTTGTTTTGAAAGTTGTGTACAGTTGTAACTGGACTTCAGGTTTGCTTACTGTTTATTATTAAGGCCATTATGTGTATATCTTGATCTGTTGTCTGTATTTGTACCTATTGAATAAAATAAAATAATTGGACTAATAACTTTCATAGAAATTATCTAAAATTAAATTTATTAACATTAGTAAATTATTTGTGTGAATTTTACTTTTTATTTCTCATTCTCTCGTAGGCTACTTTTCTGAAGTTTCACTTCTGCCGTGTGTGAATGCACACACACACACTTTTTTTTTGACTGCGTAATAAAACCAAGAAGAACGCAGTCTTCGTAAATTTCTACTAAGCTTATTTTTCAACTATCGAGTAACGAAGTTAGTTAATTGACCAATATATACAACCAATACTCACACACACACTAGACGCTTACTTGGTAAGCTATGCATAGATTAAGATAGCAGAAAGAGTAATATAGCGTCCAACCGGTTAAAATATTACCAGTAAAACGGCACCATTATTTAAACCTCATCAATACTCATCATATAAGTGGAGGCCAAGAATTCAGACAAGGCATATAGACTCCTACTCCTTAACAGTTTGTTGTCCATGAGTGTTAGTTATTTAGAAGAACAAAGACATAGCAATCGGTAGATGTGGGTTAATAATAAAGACTGTCTGTACCTAAACAAATTATAGCTAGTCCTGCAAACAGACGGCACAATAAGTAGTCGCTGATTAAATTAATTTATACATAAATATTAAATTTCCAGGTCTTGTACAGTGTTTATATTCAAACGTTTGCCGTCCCCCACGAAAATGTAATTTTCCTCACCTCGCCTGAAATATAAAATCTCCCTACCTACGTGCTACTTTCATTTCTGTTACAGGATGTTAAGCACAAAAAGAACACACGTATTCACTTGCATAGGTATGTCCTTTTATATTTACTTAAATAAGTCTATGAAAGATAATAATTGGACGTGAAAGACAAGGAATAATAATAAATAATATTACGGTTGTTATTGCGGTGAACGGTTAGTCTTTATTTTGATTAGAAAAATTTGCGTTAAATAAAACATGTATAAAGAAAGGTTATGGTACCTACATACTTGTGTATGCTGTACTGTAAACTATTGGCATGTAGGCAAAACGAGATTAACTAGGTTGAAATCACGGGAAACGGTTTTGAAAGATTGTTTTATCAACATCGTATTTTTATCTTTATTGCTTATTTTATTATTATTATTACTAGACAGAAGCGAGAGATCTTTCAACTTCTAATTTTTGAATCCCATCAGAACGTTGATGTTAATTACAAGTAAAGTATTATTAACAATTCGTTTTCGTGAATTCTGACAATAAAATTATAAAATGTCAACAATGTTGTTGACCTTAAAACGATGGAATCACGGAAAATTTTATTTCGATAAAATCTTTCAAATTTGACTGTTAGTAGATGGATATTTTTTAATTCCCTTTTATTTGTTCATGGGCCATGCATAATAAAAAGAACTTTACAAAATAAGTGGCAAAATCTTTTAATCCCTTTGTTTGACTTTAAAGAGCAGTTATGTAGTTAGGGATTTTCTTTACTCTCTGAGGTCAAGAAATTCCCCACGCTGTTTATGATTACTTTAAAATGTTCTTCTTAAGATAAGAGGTCTCGAAACTATTGAAGCATTAAATACTTGCTTTATTTTAGTTACAATGTATTTTAACTATAAAATAGCCGCTATTCAATCTGGGGACACGGGAGTGTCAAAACAAAAACAAAGGTACACATTCAGGACATTTCCAACCTCCCTAAACTTCGTTGTAGGTAAAGTTAGAAATCTGAATTATCTACATTAATTTACTGATTATCTACATCAATTTTAACCTGTAGTTTAACCATTATTTCAAGTCAAAGTTCCTTAATTTTGCTACTGAAACACTCGCTCACCTATAAAGCAAAATAAACTAAAATATATCGCAGTTTCAGTTCCTCTTCCTAGATACACAAACTGCATAAGTAAGTTTGTAATCTTATACAATAGATATGCGATTATAAAGTTACTGTTGCAGTTTGTACAATTTTTCGTCAATTACACTACCCAAATAGATGGATAGGTTGGATAGATAAACCAATACATACTCCACCAATCCTAAATATAATTATAAACACACGTACTACACACATTGTAAGGTGATGAAGTCTCTAGGTGTCGTTTCTAAAGTTATTCGTTTTCATATTTACGCAAATGCGCACGTATGTAAGTACAACCATGCCCTAATGAAAGTTATCTTTATTACTGCTCTATCTACTCGTATTCCTAATCCAAAATAAGCTTCTATATGATACAAGTATTTTGGGTAATAACATTTTCGCCGAATATTTATGGGTAATTTTATTAATAAATTGGTGTTATGGGAGATAAAAGTCGGTATCATAAAAGCCAAATCCCTAGACTAATTGGCGAAAGCGTATATACATTATTGGTAATACCTAGTGTGTTTATTATATGAGTGAGTAAACTCTCTTCTTTGAAGAAAATATCTAGGGGATTCCACAAAAGAATTAATTATCGTGAAACTCAGATATTTAAAACACCAACTACATTTTATTTAAAATACCATTTGTTTAATAAACAAAGTAACTGTCTTAGATCTTTAATACTGATCGATAAATTTCAGTGGTTTTTTAGGGTTACAGAATAAATCAAACCTAATGTATGTTAAAGAGTAATGAAGTCCTCTATTCTCGGTTATATTTCTCACTATAGCTTAGAGATAGCAGAGATATTCTCTTACGCCCTCAGTTAACCCTATTATGTATATCTTTGTACTATAAAACTTCATGTCTTATCACACCAAGGCATGCGACGTGACATTATACTCATTGCATTTTTGAGCTTTCCATTAGGAACGTAGCTACTCACCTGTTACTTCATTCCTCGACATTCGTGTCGTATCTACAGCCTGAACCGACTTATGCTTAAGAACAATATATTTTTATTTCACATATATATTTTTAGTCTGAGACACTGCCACAAAATTATGTTGAAGGGAATAACTTTGCAACTCGTAAAGAGTAGAATCACACTAAACCTCGTGGACCACGTTTATGTTATTTTAAGTACTTTTCTTTTAGTACAAGTCCGTCGACTAGGCTTTTTAATACTTTTGAAACTTTCTCCACAGTATTTCATGATAGTAATAACTTCTTGAGGGTTAAAAAAAATATATGTTTGGGTTACAGTAATGAGGTATAAGTACCATATAGATTAATTACTAGCTCACTACTTACCCCTATCTTCATCTATTTTCCTTTCATTCTAGATTAAAGAAAAAATATTGAGTTCAAGAACCTATAGAATGGATCATCGGATGATTGGGAGGAAAGGGGCTCTCAACTACATTTACTTCAAGTAGTTTTTTAGGTGACAGGTTTATTTACAGGTGCCAATAGAGACTCGCATAATGTTCTGGCGACTTTACTCACAAATATAAAATAAACAGCAGTAAATTTTATCTTTCTGTAAATGGTGTTTTTGTAGGTCCAGGTACTCGTACTTTCCTAGAAGGTATATATACTATGTGGATAAGTTAAATTTATAATCAAAGAGACTTATAATGTCGACAATGGGTTAATGTTACTAGGGTACTAGTAAACTGGATTCAGCCCTGGGTCTTTGACAATGATTATGAGTTTAACAGCATTAAATGGCTACACTCCATAATAATGCAAGCAATCAAAGGTCTAAGTTAAATAAACGTTATGAGGCAATCATTAAAAAAAATATCGTAGCAACAATTACCCTATGTCGACAAAAACGTTTTTCTACAAAACGAATCTAAAAATACTAAAGATTTGTGCAGATTGGATTTGTGCTCAATTGCTACTTTTTGACGATGTTGTAAAACTCTTGTTTCCATTTTTATCTCTTATAGAGTAACATTTTATTATTTTAATAAGGCTTTCAAATCTTGTTTCATTTGGCAGAACCGTTTTTGTGATATTTAGGTATATAAAAATTAACAGATGTCAGATTGAGACAAAAAGCTTTGATCATCTGGGTAGTGAAACAATTAAGATTTCGAATAATATTTAGTCTTCATAAGAATTTGCAAAAGTTTTCAAGCGTAAACGTCTCTAAAATTATGCATAATAATAATAGTCATAATAGTCATAGCTCATAATAGTAATTTATTGGTAAGGGTCACTTACAGGTCAAAAAACATATGAATATAAGTGCATTACATAACAATGAAAATATAAGTATAATACGTACTACCAATTTCACAATTACTTATAATATTAATAATTATGTAAAGTCGGTTGAAACGAAAATTACATTAAATTGTATTAATGAGGAACTATGTTCCAAAAATATAGAAAATTATAGAAAATTACAAAAAGCCATAGATAAGTAGATATTAGATCAATGATAAATTAAAATTGGATAACAGTCCCATCGGATGTGAATAAAATGATATTAGGTTAATGTCAAAAATAATTTATAATTTTCGTAAATCTATCAGTTAATTAAAAATATTATTATTCAATAATTCGTCAAAGGAATAAAACGTTTGCTCGACAAGCCAGCGTTTTAGCCGACTTTTGAAAATATTAATGCTACTGGCATTGATGATATGCATAGGTAGCTTATTATACACTGCCGGGCCCATGACATGAGTCGTCTTAGATGTCTTAGTGAGAGTTCTCTGCACTGCCGACAATTTTTCCCTACCTCTAGTGTAGGAACAATGCACGTCTCCGCGTCTAGAGTATTGCTCTGAATTCAATATCACATATACTGCCACCTGATATATAATTATTGAAGGTAATGCGAGTATGCCCAGTTCTTTAAAATATATCGTATATAAATATTCGTAGAAAAGCACGAATAGCGCGCTTTTGCATCCGGAATGCACGCTCCCAGTCAGCAGAACGTCCCCACAGTTCCGCACCATACTGGATGACTGAATGGACTGTGCATTGTCGAAAATTAGCTCATCCCATACTTATTATATAGAAAATAGCCTTTCCGTATCCCTGACGTTAGCAGAGAGTCCAGCGATTGTAACATCAAAATTAATATCCACAGTTAAAACTGATCTAATGTCATCGCGATCAAGCCATCGCGTCTTAATGTTAAGAAGTAGTTGCTTAGAACAGGGCTAAGAACATAAGCAGACCCGGCTGACACCTTCTTGGGGCGTAGGGTCTACGTTTTGGTTTTACACTCACGATAGAAATAGAAAGCAGTGTTAATTTCTTAAGGTACAATTTTCAAATTACAAGGGCCCTATAGTTAGTCACCTTAGCATAGTTTAGTCAACAATTTTGCCACCGTTTTCAATAATCACTGTACAAATTAATCAATTAACAATAATTTATTTTAACAAAAAAGTAACAGTAAATGCAGTCAAGTATCCTCTTTCATTGTTTCTAAATAATGCAGCTACATTTGTATTGAATACCGATTTACTTAATAACATTAAACAAAGGTCTCCGGAACAGTTCGCAACTCTGCAAAATTTTAGCTTAGACAACCATCATCGTTTTCGGGCTTGATGGGACAATTTCGTTTCGATAGACATTTGAATCATTAGAGTGGCTCTGCGAACAAAAATTTTAACAAAAAAAAAATTAATTGGCACCTGTTTCTACTAGCAAGTATTGATTAGTCGTTTTTTTTTTATTAGAATTTATATTATTAATGCAAAAGTATGATTGTCGCCGTTCTTCTTTTTCATAGATCTATATTGTTTAATCGTCGAAGATACATACTATTATTTTATATTATATTTATCGTATTATTTTTAGAAAATTATTATTATTAGAAAAGTGCTTAAATGTCTGTCTTGGGATATAAATAGGGTATTTCATTTAGTATGCCAAGGATTATTTATGTGTTATGACATGTTTGTTTAGGTCGATAAGCTATTAGGGTTGTATGGTGAAAGCTGTTGCAAAATCACCTCCCGGGTTGCTAAAGGTCATTTAGTACCTATGTTTTTAACGGAAGTATTTCTGGTCAATCTTTAGATTCATACACGCTTACTTCGCTTTCACATCGATGCTAATTCTTTGTCGGACGCTGTAAAATCAATAAATTATTCAACCAGCAGAAAGATATGGTTAACTACCTTTCCAGCGCAATGTCAAGAATATTGTGATCTATCACTTTTCTCAGTTTTTGAAGACATTTCAAAAAGGCCGTGGCATGATATAACTAGAGATAAATTGATCTTTGTTGCTCAATTTCTTACCAATTCTGGTCATTTTAAAAGCAAGCTGTATTCGTATAGTTAAATGCGTGTTCTGACAGTTACCAATACCTACCCGCTTATAAATACAAATAAACTAAGTATAATCAATTGGACAAATGAAGGTAATTTACATAGTACTATGTGATATGTGTCTTTGGGCTTCAGCTATAAATCAGCGCTGTGGTCACTTTTAGGTGCCATAGCATAGGCTGAGCTGTGGCCTTTTAGTCACACATTTTATTTTATGTTGTTTTGGAAGTAATTATTTTCTTTAGTTTAGTACAATTTTTTTTTCTTCCATGATTATTTATTGTATGTGGCTAATAAATGTATTTTCTTTCTTTCTTTCTTTCTTTTTGATATCTAATGTGGTGGGCTATGTGGGTCTTGTTTTAACTAGAGTGCATTTTCATGCCCGCAACAAGATGTTTTGTCGCGCATATTATTTTCATTAAATATTAACTAAGAACATGACATATGCATTAAGGACCCACAATCGTATGCCTCTCCCTTTGTTAAAAATTCGGCGTGTGTGCCCCGCCTATATTGAACCTATTTCCTTACTGCTTTTTAACCGACGAAAAAAAAGGAGGTTCTCAATTGGACCGTATTATATTTTTAATTTTTTTTTATGTCTGTTCAGCCCTCACTCCGTTATTTATGCACCGATTTTGATTATTCTTTTCGACGCCAAACAACAAACTGATTAATTATCTAAATTTTATATGTACCTACGTAAGTAATTAATCATTTTATTATTTGGCGCCGACTCAAAATAAGTTTATATAAAATTTGATAGTTTATGTAAATAAGCTCAATACTTAAGACTTAAGGTTTATTTATTTTTTGCTTTTTAGTTCTTTTCGTCGGTTTAATTTTTTGTGAAAAAGATTTATTATATATTTATAACTTATTTACTGCTTTCATTTATTTAGTAACTACCCGCCCCGGCTTCGCACGGATACAAATTATACACCTAAACCTTCCTCATGAATCAATCTGTCTATTAGTGAAAACCGCATGATATTCCGATCAATAGTTTTTCAGTTTCAGTCAGACAGACAGACGCGGCGGGGGACTTTTATAATATGTAGTGATTAAAACGTTTAGCATGCAAAGATATTGATACAATTACAAATAAAAAGTACATCAACATATTAAAATAGTTGATAATTAGGATACAAGTGTTAATTTACACTAATATACCTTCCGGAATCAATTGGTCGGATCCAATGGCTATACAATGCTTTTTTTTGGAAGTTTGACTACTGGTAGCGACCTCTAAATCCGTTCGAAAAAATAAATGAAAATCAGATATGATAGAGAATCAGAATATGCCGGAGTAGTTGAGAAATAAGGACCATCCTAGTACATATATGTGCGGGCTGCGTCATGCCCCTTTTATTTAAAACATTAAATGAGTGTGCATTTGTGCAACCAGCTAGCGAGTTTGATTGACGTACTTCGCTCCTATAGCTCACTTTAGTGTCGATACATAACACTAAGCAACTAACTTTAATTACAAGTAACTTTGTAAGTGGTTTACTGACGTGAATGAAATCTGTCTTAAGAGTTGGTCTGATATTGAAACGATCCCTCAAATACCTTTTGTCTTTTTGATACAAATTTAACTCAAAGAGCTAAGTTTGTATTAATCAAAGACAAAAGACATTGCAGGAATCATTGTGTCTAAGCTTCTCAACAAATTTAATCAAATTCGGTATGTTTACATTCGGTATATTACATAAATTGTTTTGCACCTATGTATAGGAATAATAAAATAAAAACCATTCTGATAAGACATCGGATGAAGCTCTTCCACAAATGAATGAATGTTGTCACTTTGCCATAGTTTGAAAAGTGTATACGATATGTTTGTCATTCGCCATATTCATCATTTAAGTGTCAAGGTTACTTTGACCTAATGTTTTCATAACATCGACTCATAGAATTTCAGAACACGTCTAAACTAAAGAAAGTAATTTTGTTTTATCTACATCCGTATTCGCTGTGCTCATTAAATTCAATGAAGTAATAGTAATTGCTCGGGCCATATCAATAGTCATTGAATTTAATGAGCAAGCGGCACCCATGTTTGCAAAACAATCTATTTTGTACAGTAGACACAGAATGATAATAGAATTAGAAAATCTAAAATAATGTTGATAAGCTTTTAGTTAGTTTTTTAGTTACTAAATGAAATTATATCCCCCTACAAAAAAATAAACCTTACTCCATTAACTTCGTTTATCATCGTTATATATTGGTAGGTATTATTCATTACCAATCAAACAAAAATAATAACATTTATATTATTTTTTTAACCTACCACATAACTTAAAGTAAATAATAAGTTATAATTTCTAAACGCGCGGTATCAAACCCTGTAAGGTTTAAATCGCAAGCACTTTTAAAATGTGAATAAAACATAAACCTTGTTCCATTGAAACAGAGCGCAAGCATGAACGAACATTTGCAACGGCCTAATATCAGCAACTGCTCTAACATAAGCGAGACTGGTCGAGCATGCGCGCGTAGTATGCTAGGTATGAGTTGCAGCACATGCAAGAACATGCTCGAGCTACTTCTATTGTAGTATCGAAATTAAAATTTGTGATCGGTATGTAGGTCGGTTTGGATGACAATACTATAATTTGGCATCTTGGAGCTGATCTGATGATGTAGCCAGGAGGTTCATAGTGGAACATTTTTTAACTATTTAATTCGGTTGTCATTACTTTTCCTCCTCCGCGCCTTTTCCCAATTAGGTTGGGGTCGGGTTTCAGTCTAACTACGATACGACCGAACTTTGATATTTTACGTGGAACGACTGCTATCAGACCTCCACAACCCAAGTACTAGGCGATATCGAAGATCTGTAGTTAGAGAAGGTTGTCGGACTTTTTAGGGCTCCAACTACCCGTAACGAATGCCACAGATGTTTGTAGGCATCCGGGACCGACGGTTTAAGTGCTCTCCGAGGCACGGAGGGGTCTCAATGTGTTAAGAATGGTCACCCATCCTAGACTGACGTGACTATGATTAGTTAACTTTGTAATGTGCTAACCTACTCGGTTACCACTTAGCCACGAGCCCCCACGAGCGGTTGTCATTACTTTTACTAGACTATAATTAAATATTATAAAATCAAGTTGGTAAAAATGGCACACGGCCTACGGGTGGTAACTTGGACACTAATTTTCGATCATTTATACTATAAATGTTTAATCAGCGCATATAAAATGGCACCAACTAAACTATGCTTAAATGCAGTTGTAAGCACAGTTGAGCTATCAGACGCTTCGCGCCTGCGCCATCGGTGTGACGTTTTAAGTGTAGCCGAAAAAGCCTAAAAATTGCTCTTAGCCTAAAACTATGCAAAGAAGGCAGGAAATTACGTACTTTTAACAAGCATAATATTTTTATTTTAAGCACTAATGCCACTTCCCGGAGCTTGAATTTAGCCACCCTACTCACCAGGGGAGTACCAGCACCACACTAGTAGTGCTAGGTTAAATATCTGTCTTTTATACTTTGGTGGTAAAGAAAAAGTTTTTTTTTTTTTTGAGAGAGAGATGATCTGGTTCAGCATAGTAATAAGCCGGACAAGTGCTTAGCACTGTTTTTCAATCAGACCATCTATCTCCACAATCAATCTTTAAAAAAAGTGTTTATTTAATACAAATCAGTACAATATACAAAATATAAGATATGTATAATACAGCAAAATACAGTGTTTCTTACTTTAGGTACCTATCTATTTAGGCCCTTCATCACTGGGCAAGCGGGGCAGGGCAGGCGGTGAGACAGTGCGTTCAGCATTGTGTTAAGTTGAGCACATACCACTCCAACATTCATCGCGCAATGGACGACAGGACCGTGAGCACAAACGGCCCGCGCTGCCCTGCACCGTACGGAAAACGATATATTACAGGTACTGATTCCAATTCCACTTTCCACAAAAATCTGTTATAGCCCATGATTCGTTTCATCTCGTCCTTCTCTTTTCAACTAACACTGCTTTATGGATAATCTATAAGTGTCCAGTGACTTCAACTCCAATTCAAACGCATCAATCAATGATGTCGCATAACAAGCTCGTAGATATGTATATATAGCCGTATTTGGCCTATTTGTGATCTCTATCAAAAATAATTCTGAAAATAAGGATCCTCATTAAACTGTAATACTGAAGCAAAATATCGGATCGTAGGTGGCCGCTATTTTTTCATTTTCAGCGGTGATATTTCTCACTCATAAAAGTCACTGCAACATGAAAGTATAATTTGTTTGGTCTATTTATGATATCAGTTTCATGTTCAATTACTTAATTAACACATAAACATTAGCGCCTCTAGGACACTTTATGTAGTATAATTATAATACTTCCAAGCCACTCACCATAGATCTTATCGAAAACTCTCTACCTATGACTTAATTTACGCCACATAAAGATTACTACTATTTTTAAATAGAATCCAATTTATGTATATTTGTGAATACAAATTGTGTTCACAAATTGCATTACCAACACAGCGGCTCCTTATTGTTCGTATCGTATTTTACACAGAGAAATCGCGCACAACGCCTTTTATGATCCGATATCCATTTGTCGCGAATGGATGCTATGCTATGAGATCGTGTGAATTCGACCAGAACTAGAACGTCTTCAATATTTTAAACTATTTCAGATCACGTATCTGCAATTTAGGTTCTGAAGCTACTAAGAGGATACAATGCAACAGTCTGATCTGGACCATCAAGGCCTCCGTGCGGTGTCATCATTTTATCGCACCTTTATACTATACACTACAGTATGAGTTTAGTTCGTTCAACGCAATCAGTATTAATTTTGCCATTGAGCATACTAAACTCGTACTATGAACTGTACGCAACCTTCGACAATAACGTGAACAAAAGTGAAACCTTGTTTTTGTCTATAAGTAAGCAATGTTAATAAAACGACTCGTAAGGTCATCTTGGACATTTTTATTCTTCGACAGTCTGATCAATTTGTATTATCTGTGGACACTATTATATGTACATTAAATACTTGAAAACTGAAACAACGTATGCATTTCTAAGTACTGAATGAAGAATGAAACACAAAATAATAAGTAGGAAACTAAATATAAGAAAAACCTGATAATAATAATAATATCACAGCGCTATCTAGACCCAAACTCAGTATAGCTTGTATTCATGGATCTTGAATACGGATAAACATACTTCAATACTTTTTTTAAACATACATACTATAGACTAGAGAAATAGACATATTCATGCATACAAATGTTTGCACTGAAAGGGAATCAAAACCTCTGATGTGGATGTCAAATGCACTACCATCGCATCACATTGGTCCTTGGTCACATTGGTCGCATGTTTTCTACCCATATCATTCTAGTGTAAACACAGGAGTATATATAATTAATTATATACAATCCGAATCCAAAATTTCCATAAAACGTTAAGATCTTATATTACACTATATTTGGCTAACATGAATTTATGAAGAAGTTTCGTACTAACGAAAAGCGACTCGGACGGAGTCGGTGTCAATGATGAATAGATACCACTCAAGCAGAGTGTTTGGTGTAGTGGAATGGCAGAAAAGCCTGTAGGCTGCTACACCTATACCTATATGCTCCTATAGCTATGTGTTTCTATATGAAGTGCACCTCTTGACTTTATAAAAATCCATTGGAGTTGGCTTTCGAACAATGAAAGGATTAAGGTACAATAAAGCAGTAAATGGCGCGTCGTAGATCAAGTATACCGGTATACCGTACTGTTTTATTTACTCTAGCTTAAAAATCGCCAGGAGTTTGGCTTGCCACAGCAATTTATCGAAATTGCATTTTATGTATATGTCATTATACGTAAGTCAAACTACTATTGGAAACATCACAATAAAACATACCTCAGTTTTAAGATAGATAATCCCACTAATATTATAAATGTGAAAGTTTGGATGGATGGATTGATGGATGTTTGTTACTCTTTCACGCAAAAACCACTGAACCGATTGCGATGAAACTTGGTATGTAGATAGTTGGAGACCTGGATTATCGCATAGGCTACTTTTTATCCCGATATTCCCACGGGATCGGGACTTACGCGGGTGAAACTGCGGGGCGCTGTTAGTAAATAATATTTTCATGAAAGTTCTCGTAATGCTTTCAACCCTTAGAGTTAACAAAGAAGACTAGAACAAGATAAGTATTGTTTTACTATAATATAGGTACTTCGTATTGAGTTGTTTAATTCTAGCTCGTACTAGAAATGAAAGTAATAAATATTTTTTTGTTTTAATTCCGACTTTAAATAAAATAATTATTATTAGCAAAAAGTAGATTGGAAAGAATGAAAAATAGAATACCTATTAATATAGGTAAATGTTACTTGCTTCTCTTTAAAACATTTTTGATTAACTTTATAACTGCACCCATTATTACATTTATCTCCTAGAACTGTAACTTCGCACTAAAAACTCGTAACATTTCACATCCTGAATTGAATTAGTTACTTTATAATGACCCAGCTTTATGAATCTTTTTCAAAATTCTAATGCAATTAAGTGTTCCTAATTGTAAAACATTGCTTTTAAATTAGGAACACATGTATTGATCTAGTAAAATATCTCGCGATATTAAAGGTAAACTTTTTGTTAAGGTCAATATTTTAAAAGCGTATAAAATAGTAAGCGGATAAAAAGTCATGTCATAACAAGACTGCTTTATATTTTCCTGAGGGGCAAAGGGGATCAGAATAGGGTATAATTTATGTCAGTTTAAATTACCAATATACCAGACACGGGTACCCACTGTCTGAATCCTTCGGACATTGTTTTCTTTATATATTTTACTACACAAAAAGTTGTTGCGTAGTTGAAACATGTTTCAGACCGCAATGAAATCCCTACCAATCTCGTGATAGGAAATGTATCTAAATATTCAGTGAACGGTTAAGTTTTCAATTGTGTTCACTGTCTGATTATATTTATCCGCAACTGGGATTTGACGATGCAAGCTGAGTGACTATTGCGTAAATCAATTTACATCGGTAGGAAGTGGCATGGTAATATGAACTCCCAATCTCATGGTTTTGTTAGTGAAAACCACTGAAAATATTTAATTTAATCCTCTTTTCGTCTAAGGTAGGAAATAAACTGAAATCTAATATCAAAAATGTTTAATAAAATAATTCAGGCAAACATTCGATCATAAAAAAGGTTGTTTTAGTTGCTTACACGTGAAATAACGACATAATTTGGCCTTGGTAACATTACTCATTTGTTTTTCGTGTGGAAGCTCACCTCACCGGCCTTTTGGTGAGGCCGTATATCAGGCTTAAACCAACTAAAACCACACGGTGTGCCTCACAGCACTGTTTATGAGTTGACCGTCGGTACGGCGACGATTTGCCTCCAATGATCCACCCAGCGCTGGTTAGCGGACGGCAACTGGGCGATGTCCAGACACCCTCTTCACGGGAGACTCTGCTTCGGGTGAAGAACATAAAACTCGTCTCATACACCCACGGCCACTCTTAGCGTACGCATAAGAGCGCGAGTGAAAAGGTTCCACCTGGAAGTTTTTCTACCGAATCCACACCGTCACCTCCTCCTTGCGCGAGAGTTGTTTTCCTCGCCGAAAATCGTCATAAAACAACTGTGACGACCTAACATCTCGATTCGTCCGACCAATTGGGAGACTCTTGCTGTAGTCAGTCAGTCAGTGCTGCTTCCTAGAAACTATGGGCCCCTTCGGTATACCTAACAGATAAATGTTTGCTTCTGAGCTTTGTTTAGTCACGGTGTAACAAAAGATTTCACACTACTGTAACCGAATGGAAAATAAATGGTCTGAAATTTTAAAAACAACCTCACCGGTTACTTGTCAATATTTCAGCTTAGATGTATTTTTTTTTGCAATAGTGTCTGCCATGCATTTAGTATAGTAAAATACTGTTATACTGACAAAGTGTTAAGTTAAAATAACAACTAAGTCATAGATGGTTTAAATAAAAATTATTTTCTATTCTAATATAATCATGTTGACGGGAATCAACGCGATCATGTATTTAAAAGGTACGACATACCTTTCAACGTGATCACAGGCCTGTACCTATAATACTTTTAAATAAGTGATGATACGTGAATTCCCGTCAACATAATTGAATTATGAAGAATATTAGAAAAAGAAAAAGAATATAGAAAAAGAAGATCAAATTTTTAAACTTTTGGTTTAAAAATTTATCTTATTTTTCTATAACTCTATTTAAAAATATATGTATATTTACTGGAGTGGCCTGATGGTCTAGTGGTTAGTGACCCTGACTGCTGAGCCAGAGGTCGTGAGTTTGATTTCCACCCAGGACGAATTATTCTCTGTCTGGGTGTAATTTATTTATAATATGTATGTATTTAGAAATATAATTATAAGTACCTATGTTTATCTGCAGTCTGGTAGCCATAGTACAGGCTCTGCCTAGTTTAGGATCAGATGGCCGTGTATGAGGTGTGTAAAGTTGTTATTATTATTAATGCCCTGAAACATATTTATGAATTTAATGGCTGCGAGAGGCAAAATAGCTCGGTGGCATAGTCAAGAACCAGCTATTTTTTTTTCATCATCAACTCGGCTACATGATGTGATGATTTCTAAACGCAAATACCTGATAAAGTAATGAAAAGTAAACAGAAACACTATTCGTTTCTACAATTTTAGAGGGTTTCTCTCTATTTTATCAGAATTCCATCATCAGATCCTGACTTCCTTGACGGTCGTCGGTTAAAAACGATACCTAATTTTGAAAAGTAAATTAGTTTATATATTTAAAAACAGTGCAAAAAAAAGAAAAGAGTTTTTATTTTATTTTTTATTTGGTTTAAAAGACAACTCCCGCATTAGGAATTACTTCCTGTGTCGCGGGGGACTTTACAAACATACAAACAACGGACACAAAGAACACCCAGACTCGAGTGGGAATCGAACCCACGACTTCTGGCTCAGCAGTCAGGGTCACTAACCACTAGACCAATAGGTCAGTTGAGTGTCAAAGAGGTATTCGATCCGGCACCCAACCTAGTAGAATTCGTACTCTACACCAGATAAGCTAAACGCTCGCTGTAATTTAATTCGAAATAAGTATATACATTCTACTAACGTTACAATGTTATTAGAGCTATTGATTTTCCTGTGGGAACCAAAGTTTAACCCGGGATAAAAAGTACCCTATAACCTGCGCAGGCACGCAAACTATTATCATACTAAGTTTCAAGCATATCCCTTAAGTAATTTCTGAGTTTATCGTGAACATACAAACATTGTTTGAATCGCATATTCAGCATCAGTATCGATATCTTAATACCCCTCAGTCGATTTTTTTTAAATATATTCAATGTACAGAATTCATCCCGCTACAGATTTATTATAAGTATAGATATGAGGAGGGATATCGCTAGTTTGAGGAGTCCAATTGAAAAGGCTGTGAAGCAATATTAATTGTATTGATATCTGATCATTTCACCACTACATAATTACATTCACTTTATATTTGCTTCATCGAAGTATCGCCGCTTGATAGATAGTCCGCACAGACTGCTGCTGGCATTTATATAATTAAAAAATAGTTCTAATATAATTCAGTGCAGACTTCTCACACGCCAGTACCAACAGTATGTCACAGAGGTGTGACAATATATATGCATTGCCAGAAGCTGTCAAACGGGCAAAGTCACTAACTATTTTCCAAAAACTCGTCAAGGATCACTACCTATCTTTGTAATAACCTATACCTATGTATACGTTTCTCTGTATTTGTGTATATATATATATATATATATATATATATATATATATATAGTTATGCATGTATATATGTTATTGTTTTAGTAAGAAAGACTAATGTGCACCACAAGTGCCCTATTACTATACAGTATAGTCCACAGAACACATATACTCTCTACCGAGAGTATAGTCCATCAACAGCTGTCTGTAAGAGATCGCAGACTGCGATAAGACCGCCCATTGTACTGCTACTTAATATTGTATGTTTCGTATGTATCCTATTTTTTGGTGCACAATAAAGTATAATCTATTTATCTATGTATTTTAGTGTATGTATAAGTAATATAAATATTAATATATGTATGTAATATGTTTATAGTTAACATAGGTAAATATAGGATTCAGTATATAATATCTTAACATAACCTTATATTAGTACACCACAGACTACCCTCAGTTATATTTGACAATATCCCTACAAAGGTTGTCTGGAAGAAATCGCCGTGTGTGATAAGACCGCCGATTGTTATACCTTAACATTTTTAACTTGTTTTGCACTATTTACTACTTAAAGGTATATATAATAATAAAGAGAAATAAATAAATAAAAAACGCCAAAAAAAACTTATTTCACAATAATCGACAGACCTGGATAAAACTTTGATAGATTGTATCTTGAGTTTGATAGACAAGCAAATGAGGACCAAGATCTATGCGGATGAGGCTGCGAAGGGCGAAAGTTAGTCACTCAGATATATATTTATTTAGCCGTATATTATAAAATTGTCAGTAATAAAGTTGACATTTATTCCATAAATCGCATAAAAGCAGACAAATTTGTAAAAAAATCTGTTGAACTGCTTTAATGTCCATAAAATTTTAATATAGTCGTGAACTCACGGCACGGGAAATTTATTACAGAAACAATGTTTATATCTACTGAAGATTAACGGCACAGGCGAGACATTAATATTTTTTTCATTGTTCCATACTGTATTGTTTTTTTTTGTACCGTACAAAATGATAAATTTACTGAAAACTAAATTATCACGGGTAAAAAGTATTCATAGAACACGTTAGCAATGCTAGCGTCAGTGTAGCCGACATATTACAAATTCCAAAAGGGGAGGCCACTTTTTCCTTGTCTAGTTGCCAATAAATAGTAAACAAGACGAGATCCTTTTGCTTTTTTTTTTGCCATGAAGCCTCATATAGAGATGACTAGAGATATGAATAAATAAAAAAAACGAAAAAGTTAAATACCCTTTCTTTTTATTTTTTTATAAAATCGTGGTGGGAGCGGTTGACGACGGACGTGTTACGCGCAGCACATAACCTGTTTAAGCAAATATAGTGTATTAGTGTAAAATAGAGAAAATCTTATTAGAAATTCGGCCCACTTTCGATTTACCGCGAGTGCAACAATTTTAATTTCGTGTATATAAAGTTATGTACACTATGCCTCGATCTCCAAATAATTCTCATAATTCGAAAGCTGATTTACCATCTTTGGAGCCTAAAGACTCCAATGTAACGACGCGCAATAAGAAAAAACAGCAAGAATGCCCTTGTTCTGCGGGTGGGTGCAACTCGCAAACAATGTCTCGAGTGATTGCAAATGCAATAAAAGAACTGAGCCAGGATTGCAAGTTGTCGAAGATGAATAATAACATTGTAACGTCCATTAAAGCAGATCTGGATGTCCTCCAAGATACATCGCGCGAGATCAAAAGCGAGATCAATTCCTTGCGACTAGAACATTCCACCCTCAAACAACAGTTATCAACTTTTGAGCATTCTCTTCAGCATCACTCCGAGCAACAGGACGACCAAACGAAACGTGTGGAACGCATTGAAACACGTACCTCATCCGTGAACACCTTAGCCGATCAGCTTTCCCCTCTAGAGAAGAAAATGGAAACGTTAGAACAACAAGCCAGGTTAAACAACATTGAAATTTGTAACGTTCCCGAAAAACGCCACGAAAACCTGCTGGTGCTCATGGAGTCTATCGCCACTACCTTGAAATGCACTACTTCACGCCAAGACATTCTTTCTATTCATCGTGTACCTCATGCTCGTGGCCAGAAAAGTAACCGACCTAAGAATATTATAGTAAAATTAACTTCTCGTATACTTCGTAACAACCTGCTTAGTGCTTATCGTCTGTCTAAAAATCTAAAGTCCGAGCACATCGGTATCCCAGGTACCTCTCATAGTATGTATCTAAATGAACACCTTACACTGTCTAATAAAAAATTATTTCGTGAATGCCGCGACACGGCTGAAAAGCATAATGTTAAATATGTGTGGGTTAAGAATGCAACCATTCTTGTTAAAGAGTCAGATAACGCCAAAACTATTGTTATACGCAGTCACAATGATATTAAAAATATTGCTCAATGTAAACAATCTTAGTTGCAATTCTAAGTTCTACTTACATACTTTTTATCAAGATGGTAATAAGCAGAATAATATTTCTGTGACCGTTATTTTTTACAACTTAATATTATTGTTTTTTTATGCATGTTTACTTAACAATATTCGGCAAGCATTAGCTCCTGCACTTAAAGCTTCACTATATTTTCTGTTTTTGAAATATTTACACCCCGCGGTCTCAATGTGTGTTAATGTTAATATTAATTTTAAGTTCTACTTACAAACTTTTTATCAAGACGATACTAAGCAAAATAACATTTTTGTAACTGATAACTTTTTCAACTTAATATTGTTGTTTTTTATGCATGTTTACCTAACAATATTCGGCAAGCATTAGCTCCTGAACTTAAAGTGTCCCTATATTTTCTGTTTTTGAAATATTTACACCCTACGGTCTCAATGTGTCTTAATTTTAAAATACTAATACAAATAGATTTTATTGAAATTGCCAATATGTTGCAATGGCGTTCGCTAATAGCCTATACATATTATAAAACACAAATCAAACGTTTCCCCAAGCATAAATTTGAATACTCTTATTTCATTTTTATTGTATCATTTCTGAGTAATTGTGATTTATCATTGCCTTCATGTGGAAATAGCTACAACTATAATCATTTACAAGTCTACTCTTTTGTTTTGTTACTATACCTGTTTTAATGCTCAATTACAATAACATATCAATATTTTACCAGAACTGTAGAGGAATCCGTACAAAATTACATTCTTTATTTATGAATATTATGTCGTTTCCTTTTGACGTAATTATATTAACCGAAACATGGCTTACACCTAGTATACAGGATAATGAGTTTATCGACAACCGCTACTTAGTGGTCAGAGATGATCGCGACCGTGTTGTCACAAATAAACAAGAAGGTGGGGGAGTATTGATAGCTGTACGGCCGGCGAGACTGACCATGCGGCCGGTTCTCGCTGGCTTCGAGAATGTTATGGTCATACTCCCCGCGTCGTGTCCTAACAGACGGCACGTTATCAGTGCTGTATATATACCACCTCACACGCATGAAGATTTATATGTAGCACACTTTGACACTTTACAAAAGATTATAACTGAGCCTAGTACAGAAACATTTTATCTTGCCGGGGACTACAACTTGCCTGACATTAAGTGGCATGTAATTGGTAATCACACCTTAATTCAATCAACCGATCGCATAAGTCGCTATTTAATCGACATGCTGACATATGTCAATGCATTCCAATACAACACAATTACAACAAATCTTCTAAAATCACTGGATCATTCAAAAGGAGCCGGACCCGATGGCTTACCTCCTAGTTTTCTAAAACATACTGCAAAAAGCTTATGTATCCCTTTACATATTTTATATAATATATGCTTAGAACAAGGCATTTTTCCAAGCGTCTGGAAGCGAGCTTTTATCAGTCCTATTTATAAAAGCGGTGACAAAGCAAATATTGAAAATTATCGTCCTATCTCAATTCTCTCCACTTTGTCTAAGCTTTTCAAGAGTCTTGTACATAGTTCTATATTTTCCTATAAACGACCTCTTATAGTGCCTGAACAACATGGTTTTGTTAAATCCCGTTCCACTACCACAAACCTCATGGTCTTCATGGATCATTTATTTGAAAATATGGATTGTCGTATTCAGGTGGATACTGTGTACACGGACTTTCGAAAGGCTTTCGACAAGGTGGACCACAAAGTACTTATGGACAAAATAGCATTTAATGGGATTAGAGGTAATCTGCTCAGGTGGCTTATATACATAACAGGACTCAGACCGTTACAGTTAATGGTTTTGAATCAGACTGTGCTACTGCTAAGTCTGGAGTTCCCCAGGGTTCAGTTTTGGGGCCCCTATTATTCCTTATCTTCATAAATGACGTGAAATCATGCTTCATCAATTCCAATTTTTTAATGTACGCGGATGATATAAAAGTTTACAAGTCATGTAGAAACACACAAGATTGCTAGTTACTCCAGGATGATCTCAATAGACTTACCCAATACTGCAAGGACAATAAGTTGCAACTAAGCCTCTTAAAATGTAATCATATAACTTTCACCAAGAATTCAATATCTTATATTCACACTTATACCTATTCTTTAGATAATGTTCCATTAAAAACTGTTAAAACTGTTCGTGATCTAGGCGTAACACTAGACTCTAAACTTCACTTGGATATTCATATTGAGAACATTATCAGCAAGGCCTTTCGCTTGTACGGTTTTGTTATGAGATCTTCTAACGACTTCAAAAAAACCCTCTACTTTCCTACATTTATATAGAACTTTAATTCGATCTCAACTAGAGTATGCTGTTCCCATTTGGAGTCCTTACTACGATAAATACTCACAGAGCATAGAAATGGTACAGAAAAAATTCCTACGCACCATGCATTATAAATGCTGTCACTCAAGAATGCCATATGTTGAACTGTTACAGAAATATAAATTGTTAACGCTCGAATCCAGGCGTAAACTACTTAAGCCAATGATGTTGCATGGAATATGCAAAAATAGATATGACTGTATTAATCTCACGAATAAACTTTGTTACGTAGTGCCTAGAACGGTGGTCATACGAGGGGTGCGTGCTCCTCGTTTGTTCCATACAACAAAGTGTAGAACAAACGCCGGAGAGCGAGCACCACTCCGTAGTCTTCTAGATAATTTTAACACACATTTTGCCGTCATTTGCTGAATCCTACCTAAAATTCAAAAACAATGCTATTGCTTTGCTGGAAAACCATTGTTATCGAAGTCGAATTTGAATGCTTAACTATATATTATATGTATTTGATTTTGCTGAAAGTTGTGTATATATATATATATTTATATAGATTTTTTATTATGTATGTAGCGATAATGTCCGCATCTCGCTCCTACTTAGCTTAATTTAATCTAATGTTAACTCGTGGACAATGACTCGTGGGTTATATGTTGAACAAACCAAACATATGTATATTTCCTTTTTTTGTAACATATACCATGTAACTGTTTTTTGTTCCAAATAAATAAAATAAAAAAAAAACAAAATTGATATACATTATTATACACATATGATTTTTTTAAAGTTACCACGCTTACCGCTTACCTACACTTAGATCAGATCACAATACGAATACTGAAACACAAATTATGATGAGTTACTTTTAACTTTACTATTGTCGTTGACCCATTATAACACCTTCGCAAAATTTAGCATTTAACGTTTAGGTGTCGTTTACACAAACGACTCCCACTTCGATTCTCTTGGAGTATAATCAAAAGAATAACTCTTGTTTATCTACGTCAAAACACGAATTTAGACTCTAATTCTTACTTAAGGCAATTCAAAACAAAGAAGTTCAGTCCTATTTGAATTACTTTAGAAGTAGGTAATGAACAAAGAAATCTACTGTAACTCTCTAGAATTATGAGTATGGGTACGATGGGAATTCTTCTCGGCATCAACGATCAGAACAACAAAGCATTAACTTATTTAATATACATATATCAGTTTGTGAAAAAGTAATAGTTTTTTTTATGTTGATTATTTTGTTCTAATTTTACAGTCACACGTTCAACACGTAGTAAATAAGATTTAAGATCGTGATTTCACGTTCAATTGTATGGTGAACATTTAATCACAAGATAATCATCATATCACACAATTATATGCCCGGTCTAAGAGTGTTTGAAAAATTGACCGATATCCATTGCCGGTTTTTAACAATTTCTAATTCCAAGAATTTTATAAAGTTATATAAATATCGCAAAAGATTCAGATCCACATTTATTTACTCATCGTTCACAGAAATTGATGTAGCTAGTTTAGTCATACCAGTTGCAAGTGATAACGTAAAATTTATGGGAAAAAGGCTATAAAATCAAACATATTGCTAATGTAAAATATACTTCTGTATTCGCAGCACAGCGAATTTATTTTAAGAACATTACTTTTTTGCTAAGAATGTTAGTTTTAATATTCGAATTTTAGAAAACAACTTTATAGATATGTTAAGCCGCCGTAATGAGTTTGATTGGAACTTGACTGATGCCGCGTTCCTATATCAAGAAACGATTCGTTTTGTTTACGGACGGTAAAACTTCATTGAAATTCTACGAATTTTTAACAATTTCATGATTACAGGAACGCGGCATGAGTCTTCTCTAAGTTTTTAATCTAGTTTTCCAAATTTGAGGCTGACGTTGAAGCTAATAGAAACCATTACAATCTTTATTTTTTTCCGACTAATTTAGCTATTTCTGTAAAACTTTAACGTTCACCATATTCTATCGTTAATAAAAAAGTAATGGCGATGTCTTAGTTTCAATCTTTCCAACGCCTCTAAATTAAATTACGTTATGCGTACATTTTACAAACTCGTAAACTTTTACGAATCGTTTCTCGGAAACGTGTTTGTACTTGTAATGCGGATTCGGTGCTCTTGATGTGAATGCTTTTCACCGTAACATTAAAGAGATACCTGTAGTAAAAACTGCTTATAAAAAGCTGTTGCTGGTTATGAAATATCGCACGCTTATGACAATACTTTGTAATTATTAGAAACAGATATTTACACCTGCATTATAACTGCGATATTTAATAAAAAATATATAAATAATTTAGGGATCTGAAAATGTAAATGTCGAATAAAAACTTTCGTGAGTGGTATTCATATTATTTAAATTATACGGTTTTACTCACGTGTATATTTCGGGGATGCCCGACTAGTTTCGGACCCGACGGTCGCCCTTTATCAGTCTGGCACCTGCAACCGGCGCGGCAGGACGCCTCACCCCTTGATAAAGGGCCCCCGTCGGGTCCGAAACTAGTCGGGCATCCCCGAAATATACACGTGAGTAAAACCGTATAATTTAAATAATGTAAATGTCAAATTTATACTTTCAATATTCTTAAAATCAGGTTTGTTTATTACAGTTTGGACTGAAGATACACACAGCGATATCCACAGTACAAAGGGAGAAAGGCGTGAATTCATGTATATATGCTCAGATCCATTGACATTAATAAATAATCAACTGTTTCGTCGCTCTATCTGCTCGTGGTGGTGGGGTAAGAAAAAAATTTTAGCTTTTTATCCGAATTTTTAGAACAGCAGAACCACAGGGCCTATATAGTAGTATTCATTTTCAAGTGTTTTGAACCAGTAGTGATCTTCCATCTCTTAACTGTCATTGATGTATATTAGGCCTTTATGATTGAATAAGCTCGCTGTTTGGTGATGCCCCAGAATGGTTCCGGTCCATGATGTTGGTTGTATGCACCATCTCTGGCGAGTTCATCGGCTATTTTATTACCATTGACACCTGAGTGGCCTGGTACCCACCGTAATGTAATTCAGTTTTATTGTCCCATTGTGTTCAGGTTTTCTTAACATTACCTGGGGTACACTGAAAGTTTTATAAAAGTAAGTCATTAATAAAACAATTTACATATAAAGTAATATATTTACTTCTTTTCGAACTATTCTCCATTACATTTTAAACATTTTTGCGTTCGGTCAAACCACTTTTGAAAACATGAGGACCATTGGTCTAAGGGCATGTTTTTCACGTGCTGGTTGAAAGCTATCACGGCCTCTTCCGGTCCCGTAAATGTCATACCTCTCATCAAGTCTTTAATTTTTGGGCAAATAACGAAATCGCATAGTGGTCTGGTCTGGTCTGGTCAGGTCTGGACTATGTGCGGGATGGGTCACTAGCTCTACAGCCGAAGCATTGTCATGGTGCAATAGGGTGCGACTTCTTGGCCATTTTTCCCTAACATTTTCAAAGACACGGAGCAAACAAATGGTGGTGTACCACTCAGCATTAACTTTGTTCTTCAAGTAGGAATGATCCTACTGGAAGAACAAAAGACAGTCAGTCTTGCGGAGTCAGTGACGTTTTAAAATCATAAAAAGCCATCGCCCTGAAGTCTTTTCGCGTTTATTTCATTTTTGCTATGGACAACGAACTTCAACTTGCGATAAAAAACAATTGACACGCGATTTCATGCCAAATTTTTTAATCAATGATTAAGGTTATGTTTAAAAATATATAACGTTCGAAATTCGAACATTTATGAACGGCCAGGACCGCAGAACTTTCCGTGTGCCCTATGTATTTTATTCACTTTGAGCTAGTGTCAAAATCGTTAAGTGCCAATAGCGCCGTTTGTGTAGAAGTGTTATTGTCTTACTTTTCTTTCGAGGTTAATCTCCATACATTCGTTTTTTGCGAAAAGTTCGGCGTGAAATATGGAGGACTCTGTTTCCATCTTATTTTGACGCTGCACCTAAATTTTGGCCTCTTTCCGTAAACGCCACAACCTATATCAAGGCCTATTTTAGACCATTTGGTGTACCACGCATGCCTACCATTTTTGTCGGGTTGAAGGCCATCGAGCCATGTATCCCTCTGTGGTATAACTACTGTGTACCTTCTCACTTAACAATGAAACTACTATATACGTATTCATTTAACTATTAGTAATATTAAACGTATTCATATATCAGTAATACGATGAATTCTAATATAATATTCATTAATATGTGAATACCGACCATTCAACACGGGTCGCATAATAGAATTATTACTACAATCTGATATCAGATTGTAGTGGTATTAGTTACTTAGTAACTACTCGGTAATCTGTTGTATTAGTCAGATAATGTATCACTACCAATCAGCCCGTCGTCTATGATCAGGATCGTATATATAATATTTATATTACTAGGATTGGCGGGGATCGTTGTCACTCTGCTCGTGAATTTGAATATCTTTAACCGTGAACTAATGGGAAGCTGTCTCATACATTCGTATTTATTTATAGACACAACAATATTTAAAAAAGATTGTGGCGTGTTAGCGACTTTAGTTCTACGTGAGAGGGTATTTACTTAATCTAGCGAGCTGAGCACCAAATTGTTAATTAGCATAATTATATTATATTATTTTTATACATGTATAATCTTTTATCCTGAGGTTTAAAAGTAACTAGCCCGCGACTTCGTTCGCGTGGAAATTCAAATTGATGCCACGGGAACCGATTTTTAGCTTAATGTTTGGTACCGTAAGAACTTCTACAAAGTATTAGAAAACATAAAAAAGATAAATAAAATCAGTTAAGTCGTTCTAAAGTTATGGCGCGACCAAGGAAAATAGGGATTCATTTTTATATCCATAGGTAATAATTATATCCTCTATTTATTAGCAATGAAAAAATATTCTTACAATTTTATTACACCACCAACCATTACTATCACTGTGAATCAGTTTGATCCATCCTAAGGTTGCCTGGAAGAGATTTCATCTAGCAATAAGGCCGCCCTTTGTACATTATCCATTTCACACATGTATGTATGATACTTGTACTGCAACAAAGTGTTATCTATCTATTTATCTAATATACTGGGACATATACACATTGCTATCTAGACCCAACTAAGCCGAGCTTGTACTTTGAGTTCTAGAATTCAGTTTTAAATCCTTTTGACAAGCTCTCGTAGTACAACCCAAAAATTACCTAACGTTATCTAGACTAATATTATAAAGCTGAAGAGTTTGTTTGTTTGTTTGATTAAACACGCTAATGTCAGGCACTACTGGTGCGAATTGAAAAACTCTTTTGTGTTGGATAGCCCATTTAACGAGGAAGGCTATAGGCTATATAATATCACGCTACGACCAATAGGAGCAGAGCATCAATGAAAAATGTTGCAAATACGGGGAAATTTACAAACGCCGACGAAGTTGCGCGGGTCAGCTAGTAAATTTATATAATGAATTTAATACTTGAGTATGTCTTTCATTTCTTTGACTTTTGATACTGTTTATAGTCAGTCAACATTCTTCCCTGATTTGCAAGAACAATTAGTTTTATCTACGTTGTTGAATTTCTTATAATTTGAAATTGCTCACCGTGCCACGTGACTTGAAATTGTATGTTCGTGTTCATGATTATTATATTTGCATCAAACCCTTGTGCCACAAACTTGTGCTACAAGTTCGCTAAGCGCTACTCACCAGTGCTATGTTAAAGAAAATCATTAGGATCATTCTTACGGATCAGATTTATTTGCCAATGGGTCCCGATCAGCCCGAGGAGCAAGGACTATCGTATCAGAGATTCTTAGACTATTCTAACGCGAATGCATCTGCGTTGACCTTCGGCAAACAATTGAACACCAATATCACGTCCATCACGCCCTAACACTTTGCACGCTACTTGAATTAATGGGCTACAAACAACATATTATGCGGCCGAGTTCTGGGATGATGTAACTTAAATTCAGTTTATATTGACACACTACGCTTGGTTGTAACCTGTGATTGTTTTTTACATTATCTACATATATTTGCTTAATACGATCGCTTGAAGTGTCTACGTCAGGACCCAGTTTATAACAGCTGCCAACGTGGAAGAATATGGTGTAATTTTTACGGGGTTTGTGTAATGTATAAATAGAGGTTAGTGAATATCCCCACGAACAAGAGAAAATTCTCGAATCCATCTATACATATAAATACAAGTATGTTGTCCCTCTATACATTTCTTAACCGTTGATTGGATTGTGATGAAACTTTGGTAGGTACTAGAACGCTCGCTAAGTTTTCTGGCCCGATCTATATAAAAAAGCATATTGCAATGCATGGAGGGTACAGCTAGTATAAAAATATATTTTTCAAGAGATCTTATTGTAGAAAGCAGTTAACATAGTAATAAGCAGTTTAATAATTTCTGACTGGAGCAACTGATGACGTGATTACCTAGAACTTTTAGCTTAGTATTGTATGCGTAAAGGTGAGCAGGGTTAGAAAATATATATACGGGCGTTTTTGGAGTATTTATAGGCATTTGTGAAATGTTTATCAAGACCAAGATAAAAAAGAAACTCAAAATAAATACGAGCCTTTGCTTTCAACGTAAAATACAAACATATTCCCAGGATGAACTGAATAAACACTTTTATACTTGCAAACTTGACTTTCAATCTCTATTAGGAGAGTTCGGTACCCTTAAACTAGCAAAAAATTATTCTGTTAATTTGACATTTTGGCAGTGTTGTTATTTAAGAGTATTGTACTTACTTAAAATTTTTAATAGAGTCGATACTGACTGAGATACAACAAAACATTTCCCTGAATTAGTTTGATTAAACATGTTAAATAAGCTCCCTGTTTCTTTGTAATCAATCTATAGCGTTTTTAACAAACAGCGCACACGACACTTCAAACCCACCATCTCTCTGGAAGATGTTCTCATTTTAAAAATGGCTTTTTAGGTCATTGCGGAACTAACAATAAAAAAACTAAAAATATATCCCAAAAAATCAAACAATTGCCGGTCAATGGTATTAAATTGTCGTGAACTTATCACACTTATGGCTAAATAATTTTTAAATAAATAAATTTTAATTCAAGGTGACTTGTATTAAAATACTTTTTACCCTAGGACAATATCAGGTGATAGAAGATAAAATATATTCGAAATAAAAGAAAAAGTTCAAAAACCATAACCGGCTACAAAAAAAAATGCTATAATAATAGAAGCCTCTTACAAATAACCCTTATCCCTGTGATCACAATAATTGCTAAGGAGACAAGTAGACAATGTCCGCAAATCTCAAGAAAACAATACGATATCGTTATCCTTTTTGGTAGCAAAAGGTCAAATTGTAGTAATTCCGGTGAAAATTCTATTATCGTATACTACGTGGGGTACACTGAAAGTTTTGCGGAACTCATTAATAAAACAATTTACATGTAAAGTAATCATATATTTACTGCTTTTCGAAGTATACTCTATTACATTTTAAACACTTTTTATTCGGTCAAACCATTTTCGAAAACATGAGGACCATTGGTCTAAGGGCATGTTTGTCATGTGCTGGTTGAAAGCTATCACGGTCTCTTCCGGCCCCGTAAATGTCAAACCTCTTATCAAATCAAAGAAAAAAAACGCAATAATTTTTTTGCCTACGTTTCTCACCTGCCTCCATTTTGTTGGTTTGCTGTCACCTTTGAACACCCATACAGAAAACTGTTGCTCCTGTCACAATGTCATACATAGCATTTGAACGTCCGCGATCGTACTTTAACAACATTTTTTTACACCAATCAACACGAGTCGGTTTTTCCGGGGTGAGTTCATGAGGAATCCAGCGGCAACAAAGTTTTCTAACTTTTAAATATAGATGTCAGTTTTTTTTATTTTGACTCATACCAATCCCCAAATGTCCTCAAATCTCCTCATAGATGATACGCCAGTTTTTTTCAATTAGTTGCCTGACAGTAGCCACATTTTCCTCAGTGATCGTAGTTGAGGGCCGACCTTCACGAATTTCATCCTGGAGAGAAACATGGCCACGATCAAATTTTGCGTACCAACGCCTTACGGTGCTCAAATGACGTGCTTCCCTCCCAATAGCATGCTGAAGACGAGCGGTGCAGTATTGCGGAGTAAATGAACTTTTAAAATCATAAAACATCATCACCCTAAAATCTTATCTTAGAGACTAGGACTTCAACTTGTGATAAAAAACGATTGACACACGATTTCCCGCCAATTTTTTTTTTAATCAATGATTGAGTTTCTTATGTTTAAAAAATATACCATTCGAGCAGAGTTTTCAGTGTGCCCTATGTATAAAACATTAAACGGAAACAGTATTAATAGAAACAGAAGTTTAAAGTGTTTTTAGAGTAAATGAAAGAAAAATAATTTAAATACATACAACATAATGTACCTATTACATAATATGTATTGTACCAATCTTACGCCTGTAAAGTGATTACTCAATAATGCGCCGGTTATTATTCTGTGGTATTTCAAAATCTCCTGCTATCTCTCGAATTAGGAATGGTTTTCTTATTGTTTATTCTTACCCCCCGGGTAATGTATGCCACAATATTATTTGCTATGAGCAACACTGGTATTATAATAATGTATGATACACTGATATTCAAATGTAAAATATCTAAGTAAATCACCAAAAAAGAATTGTGCAATAAGTGTCACGATTGCTTCTGTTGATCAAATTCGGTGAAATTGTCTGCCAACTCCTAATATTTCCAATATGGCTGTATACGTCAGCATCAAAAATTCAAGGCCTCGCTCTAGTTGCTTTTACTGTTTGGAACTTTTCTAACTAATAACTAAGTAGTTTTTACCCGAAAGAGGGACAGTTGAGGGATAGTAATACCTACTGACCTATAGGTATATAATACGAGTAAGCAAAGACAAACCAGTCCGGTAGTTTACTCTTCAGTTTGTCAAAAGATTTTCTTTCTTTTATTTAGTAGCTAATAACAAGCTTGCGTGTTATCAACAAAATAAATTGGAAACGTTATTTTTTTTATATCCTCAACGGAGCTTTATTGCTATCAAAAAGTTAATAAATCACGCTTAAATTTCAACCTCTGGCCGACCACTAGTTTACAGAAATAAGTATGAAGTCATAGTAATCATCATTAAAGTTTAAATAATCGTAATGATACGTGGAATACATCAATATCATCGTATAAAAACAATTGTAGCGTTAAGCCTAATAAAAGTTATTAGCTATTGAATAGAACTGATAACATTAAACTTATCTATGCACTGAATGTGTAAAGTCTCATATCGATTGCAAACTCACGATACCGCGTATGTAATGCATAAACTATTATCGTTGGAGGCGTATCGAACGCTTCCGCACTTGAACGTGTCGTAGGGCAAACCGTCCTCGGTCGCTAAGAATTCGGTAAAAGAGCCTTACGATTTTGCTGTTTTATTAAGACGGTTTTGTCGTCTACGGGATATTACAAAAAAAATTAAGAGCGTTATCTGTAGCCGACAAAAGCTTGACAAAGAATGGATATTGTTTTTTTTTTCTCTGGACATTCTATCGACATCCTTTGTATTAAATACCCATACTTTCATTCATGGCAGCCTTCTCTCTTACGAAATATTCAATTTGTTAGTTCAAGTGTCAAAATAAGATTTATGTAATATTATTTATGTGTTATATCACAAATTTTCTTAAAATTGTTAGCGCTTTACATTATTTACATGGTCTACTATATGAGTAAAAAATATATATATTTTAGCTATTAAAATCCACTTAGCAAAAATATAATATGTTGGACGGAAAGTAGATGACGGAATCTAGGTTAATAGCATACAGAATAGGCTACTCAACTGGGTTTACCATTGTCTGCAAAATTCGGGAACAGGGATGGCCACAGTAGCTCCACATTTTCTGAAGACGGTAACTATACATCTAGTAACTATAACATACTAAGAGCAGTTTCGTGCCACTGAAGCCAATGAACTCTGAATTCTACGTTCTGTTTTCACAGACTCAACATTGTTCAGCATACTCAGTGAAAGCTCTCCCTCTCTCAGAGCACATATCTACCTCAACAAGATTAATAATATTATATTTTTTAGTATTCTTCGAGAAAAAGCAAATAAATGTTGACGAAGCTATTGTGTTTTCCTCAAAAGAAAATGGAAACGACAACTTTCAAGATATGGTGAATCTTATAACTGATTTCAATTTCTTTGTTTTGTTAAAACATGTTTGCAATAACAAAGCCAACAAAGTTAAGGGAAGTGGGCAAAATAATACCTTAAGAGTAAATAACATTACTTAGGTAAGTAATAAGATAAGAAAACAACACAAGTTTAAAATTTTGTCTGTACTTGTTGGACCTCAATAACCAAAGAATAACCAATAATTAATAAAATTTGGAAAACATCACTCGGGCAAAAGGAATAGTGGAGTTTTAATGTATCTAACTTTGAAAACCTACCTACACCTATCTTTTAATCAACTTACTTCTTCAGTCTTTACAATGTCATATTCTTTTTATCCTGTTCACTAGTCCAATACAATTGTTTTATAAGATTAACATATTACATACGTCACTATACACTGCAGCTTCGTTTTTAGTAACATAAACAACTTTTATAACATTGAATAAATATATGAAACAGCCAAGAATAGCTAAACAACTATTTACAAAACACCCACCTTGCTCTATTCATATGTATTTTATGTAAACACAATTCATCTGTTCCAAAGCACTACTTTTAAAGGAATATCGTAGCAACTTGCCAGCCACTCTCCGACAATGGCCGAATTTGCTATGGATACGATGGTTAGAGCAATCGAATAATCACTACATCACTACATATTATAAAACAAAGTCCCTCGCCGCATCTGTTTGTCTGTCTGTTCGCGATAAAATGAAAAACTACTGAACGGATGTTCATGCGGTTTTCACTACTAGACTGATGACTGACTGACACAGAGTGATTCATGAGGGAAAACCTCCCTCATGAATCACTCTGTGTCAGTCAGTCAAGTGTATAATTTGTTAAGATTTTGTGTAAATTTATTGAAATATGTTGATGATTGTTGTAGATGTCTCTGCTACCCGTGCGAAGTCGGGGCGGGTTGATAGTTTAATATAATATTCACCCGAAACATTCACTTTGCCCACAGTTCCTCTACTGTTTCAGTTGTACGAGTAGCATAATCGATTTTGGTACAAAATGTGAATATTGTTATACAATACAAAACAATAGTAATATATACTTAATTCCCATGACCCACAGATAAACTCTAATAATCTTCGCTATTTCCCAAAACAATTTCATTTACAGCAGTAGTTAAACTAGCAGTTTTAACAACGTACAGGCGTAAAGAAACTATGGAGAGCTTATTTTCTTTTATTTCGCACTTTAAATTAGTACAATTGTACTTACGTTATTTAGCAGACGGGTCACCTGATGGTAAGTGACTACCGTCGCCCATGGACACCTGCAACTCAAGAGTCACAAGTGCGTTGCCGGCCTTTGAGATAGGAGTACGCTCTTTTCTTGAAGGTTTGAAGGTCGTATCGGTCCGGAAATACCGCAGGTGACAATTTGTTCCAAAGATTGGTTGTGCGAGGCAAAAAATTTCTGGAGAACCGCACAGTGGTGGATTGCCAATTATCCAGGTGATGGGGATGAAAGTTTTGTCGCGTTTAACGATGGCGAAACGTTGCGGCCGGTATAAGTCCCAACAATTCCTCGGAGCACTCCCCATGATACATGCGATCGACGCTCTTCCGTCCGTAAAAATAGTAAAGCTATATTTGAAGTAGAAATATTTGCTTGAGAAAAAACGTACGCCTCCATAATGTTTACCTCACCTTTAATTAAGTTGGTGTATGGTGTGAACGTATGCAAAACGCAATGTTGTGATTTTCCACAGAATAACATAAAATTGAAAAAGTCCGACTACTATAAATAATCCCATCCCACTATCCCACTAATATTATAAATGTGAAAGTTTGGATGGATGGATGGATGTTTGTTACTCTTTCACGCCAAAACTACTGAACGGATTGCAATGAAACTTGGTATGTAGATAGCTGAAGACCTGGATTAGCATATAGCTTACTTTTATCCCGATATTCAGACGGGTTCGGGACTTACGCGGGCTAAACCGCGGAGTTGCTGCTAGTATCAAATAAATATCTGACATTGCATATTATGTATATCAGTCTGTCAACTCACGTAATTAGTAAATAAATTAATAAAAATAGGTAGGTTTATAAATGAAACCATTTTCTAATTATTGTCAAACTGCGATGGAATGTGTTCACTTCTATTTTTATACAAACAACGGCGTATTTAAAGCCGGGTGTGCTTAAACCTGGATGTTCTTTAAAGCCCTCCGCGGCCATGCACAGTAGAACCAGACACGAAAACACGACGTTTGTGTATGCCTGGACAACACCTAGTTAGAAGAAAAAAAAGAAAAGAGTTCCACTGAAAATGTTCATGTTTTTCACAGCAGAAGCAAAGTGCTTTTTTCTATTATTTGCTTGATGATTCTTTTAGTAAATCGTTTTTGGATGTAGAAAGACTCTTTGCAGTCTCTATAAACATAAATGGATTAAAATTTCTGTTCCGGCATGATCTCTGCTACTTCTGAAAGCGAAAATACGAAACGAAGCAACTTTCTTTTGCGAAAAGTGTTCCGACGAATTGAGTAGGTACTTCCTGATTTTTTAACCGACTTTAAAAAGGAGGAGGTTCTCAATTCGACGGTTTTTTTTGTGTGTGTTTGTTAAGCAGTGTTTACGCCATTTGTTAATTGAAATGATTGTACCCAAGGTTGGTTCCATTTAAATATTAAAAAAAAATATTTTACCTCTAAAGGTATAAAATTAAGGGATGAAGAATACATCTTATTACAATTTATCATGGTTTAGGCGCATTGACATCGGTGATACTTTTTAAAACGTTTATTGTTTAAAAGTCTGTTAAACAGAAACCAAACTCTGAATCAAAGCTATATTAAAAAGCTGACCTAAGTAGATCCCCAATTGAAATCATTTGATATACTACTATTCGGGTCGGAGTAAAAGTTTTGTATCTTCAAGTTGCCTGCCTATGCCATTCAAACTTACTAGATAACTAACTATTTACCAGTCTAACAGGAATAAACTTTCCAATTATCATTGGTCGAGAGTTATTTTGTACACATACTTAAGTTACCAACACAGAGCTTAAGTATCCTCACTTTAGAAATAGTAGTTTCGCGCCCAGACATAAAAGTTAAATGTCTAGCTCTAAAAACACGCAGAAAACGAGCTGATCCATTTGGGCGAGATGAAGCCTAGCTGAAATGGTCTTTCTTTCTCATCCTAAATATATTTTACCGAAATATAATATCAGCAAAACGTGAAACTATTTTTTTTTTATTTTATACTCAGTTGTTACATAGGTAAGTAGATGAAGTTAATGCCTGAGGCATTCTCTACCAGCCAACCTTTAAGTGATGCAGAAATAATACTAATATTTTCTTTTTTCATTAATGTGAAAAACTATTCAGTAACACAAAATTAAAGATTGAACCCTTACCCCAATAAAAATTACACTAAAAATGTATATTCTTTAAAAAAACATTAAATTAAATATTGCTTGAAAAAATATTTTCTACATTTTCCTAAAATAATACAATAGCGATATTTTAGTAGAAAAATGCTCGAAAATTTTAGTAGAAATTCTTATCACTGATTTCAATTACTATCGTTTGTGAAGTAGGTATATGCGTAATAACAGAGCTAGGTTACTGAATATCATTGTATAAAATAACCGTTTTCGTACAAACTTTGAACATTGTATCGGATATTACAGAGGTAAAAGACAACAATTTATGACTGGGCCTCGTGCAGGGAGGGTACAGATCCAGTTCAAACGTAACTATGTAGATACGTATGAAGATAGTTCACATATCTTGAATTCGTGTGTCTTATTAATTTTACATCTCGGAAATTGATAATAACTATTTTTGCCGCGGCTTTGCTCGCGTGAACATAGATTTTATCAATTCATGTATTCGTCGAGAACAGTACTTTTTTCGGGATAAAAGATACCCTATGTCCTTTTCTATACCTACCTACCTATACCTTATTTCATGATGATCAATGGAGTAGTTAAGGTGTGAAAGCGTAACGGAGAAAGAAATAAACATACTCACTTTTGAATTGATAATATTAGTTAAGATTAGGATGATTATCGTCACATATACATACATATTTGCATAAGTGATACCACAATTTATTAGTCACTTTCAATTTGTAATGTAAGACCTTGCTTCTAGCTGAAAATAATGATATTATCACAACTTGATACTACTAGCCAGTCCGAGAAAAACGATCGTAAGATACGGACAGGAAATATTATGGGTCACAACCTGCCACCAACTAAACTGTGCTTAAAACTGCATATAAAAACTGTAAGCACAGTTGAGCTGTCAGGTGCTTCACACACGCGCTAGCGGTGTGACGTTTCAGGTGTATCAAAAAATTCTAAAACTATGCTTTCGAACTGCAAAAAAGGCACGAATGTCTTTCTGTAGTGCAAGACCTTGCTTCGAGCTGAAAATAATGATATTATCACAAATTGATACTACTAGCCAGTCCGAGAAAACCGATCGTAAGATACGGACAGGAAATATTATGGGTCACAACCTTCAATCAAATATACTATAGATGTTTGATCGGCGCTCAAAGAATGCCACCAACTAAACTGTGCTTAAAACTGCATATAAAAACTGTAAGCACAGTTGAGCTATCAGGTGCTTCACACACGCGCTAGCGGTGTGACGTTTCAGGTGTAGTCAAAAAATGTTAAAACTATGCTTTAGAACTGCAAAAAAGGCACGAATGTCTTTCTGTAGTGCAAGACCTTGCTTCGAGCTGAAAATTATATTTTCTTTTTTCATTAATGTGAAAATAATCGTTATGATAAGTAACAAACCGCAGACACTATACATTGCAGTTTTTGTATCAAACTTTTACAACGTATATTCACAGAAATATACATTGGATAGCGTGGTTTATTATTACTATGGAATATGAAATACATGCACGAAGAGTAATGTAGAACTAACGGGTGCCACTATTTGACGCGATTTTTGTAGGAGATTGATAAATTTGATCTGAACACCCAACATTAAAGTCATATTCTCGTAATCTGAAAGTAGTAGTAGTAGGTTGAAGATAATGCTAAAACAATATTGTTTACTAAGCTTATGGCCTCCTTGCTTGTTTTATAGTTTTCTTTTTAAAGAAAGCTTCGAGCCCTGAACAAATATAAACAACGACACTACAAATAAACTAAAAAGCTATGTCTGATACTCTCAAGGTTGTTAGGTTTTACACATGAGTTTATTTGTTAGATATAAGCCCCATAGGTATTCAGCCTATTGAATAAGGGGCTTATAGCTTTACAAAGATTTCACTGGTCTACAAAATCTAGCTGTTTTTTGTACATTTTAAGTAAATGCTATATTTTTATACTAAGAGGGGCCCTTATTCAGGGGAATATAAAAGTACAAATACTTTTTTTCAATAAGCTCTTATTGAAAAAAATAATACTGGTATAAAATACTTGGCTTTAAGTGAAACTTCAAAGTTCATAAATCGTTTTTTTTTTTAACTTTACACATAAAATTAAGAAATTAGAAATATATTAATAAACATTTAATACTTTTAATCATGAACTTCTTCTTGTGCGCTTTTCCTTTGGGATTAGCCAGGGGTTTCTCTACTCAAATTCCAGAAGTATTTAGCACTCCACCTCGCATTTCACATTCCGCTGGTATCGTTTTCCTTTGTCAATATGTCTTCGAAGAATTGTTGACCGTTGTTCGTCACTTACATTACCGCAGTTAGTAGAAAAAAAATTAAGATCCGAGCCAAGAACGTGAATTTTTAGGGATACTTTTGAAGAAGTTTGTTCACAAGTTCAAGATAATTTTCACTTCTTCTATTACCCAAAAACCATGAACGACTGCCCTAAAAGACTCTCAGGCCTCTTTTTCAAAGCCCTGTTACACGGAATCGAAGCTTTTGTACTTTAGAATCTTTCTAATTTGAAGCCCGATTAAGATTCCTTCTTTTATTTTGGCGTCGCCTAAATGCGGAAATTTACTTCGCAAATTTGTTCAAGTTTTTTGGTAATTTACTATTTTTTTTTTATACGGAGAGATCTTGTCTTCGGTTCTAAATCTAGTCCCAACAAAAAACAATATTCCTTGGTGTAGCAGAATTGTAGACTCGACAACATGGCTATAACTTTGAGATCAACTTTTTCACCATGTCAAAAAGTAAAAAAATAGGACTTCACGTAACAACTAGTAAACAATACAAAGATACCATTAAGCACAACAAACAGATAAGTCAACAAGTAACAAACATATTAATCACTAAATATTTTTTATATCCAACTACCCGCTACTTAATACAATGTAGCAGAAACACGCAGCTAACTATCAATTTTAAAGCATAAATTTAGATTCAGCGAAACAATTACTATAAATGAAATACATTTTCATGTAAAAGACAAATTTGATGTAGACCAATGACTTTTAGAAAAAACTCACAACCCAAATCAAACAGTTTTTTCTCCTTTTCTTGTAATAGTACTGCCATAAAAGAATATATCGGAACTTAAAATGTATTTGATTAATTTAATCCACCTCTGGGGCTTAAATTAATCAAATACACTTCAAATCGTTATTGACGATTTCATATTCAAAAATAGGTTAAAAAAAATTACAATATCTATGCAAAGGTGCATTGTTTAATATTTGAAATTGCGAAGAATAAAAGGCTAAGCATCGTTCGCATTTGAGTTTATACAAGTGCAACGGTTTTATCTATCTCTTTTGGTGACTGAGGAGTCCTATGGGAGCACGGCATTTTTTGCCACATCGATGCAATGTATGTAATTACTTGTTTCTTTACATTTCTCGATACAGAAGCACTTTTAATTCCGGCCAACTCTTGACCCTGAGAGGAAACGGGCCGGAATGTGATCTGTGTCAAAATAAATGTATATACCGTCTTTAAAAGCTCCACCTGCACTAAAAACCACCTTTAAATATAAAAAGCTTTTTTCCTCCAGTTAATTTTATTCAACTGGAGGAAAAAAGCTTTTGCTTTTGCTTTTTAGATAGCACATCATTCAAATGAGCGTAACTGAATAGTTTAGATGCCACATCTGGAGCAGTATGCTATCTACTTAAATAAAATTCCGTGCGAATCATACCCTTAGGACCCATGAAGTGTAATGAGTCTGTGGTGAGCTTATTTTTATCTCCCGATTTTGTAATATCTCTGATTCTTCCAAAACATCATCAAGTACTTTGCAGGTGCCGATAGTTGTTTCCCTGAGTATAGGTGAGCGTCATGATTGGTGTCTTCGTAGGTTACTAGGTAATGTTGATTAACCTTGTGTATAAGCGACATTTATAGTGACGATTCGTCAAAATTACGAAGAAAGAAAAACATAAATCTGTAGCTTCGGTTCGATAATTGTTCAACAATTGGCGGTTTAAACATAAAAAGAAAAGTATACTGATTTCTAAGTCTACGTTAAAAAGAATATTCACTATTACTATACACATCAACGAAAAACAGATAGTCAAGACGTGGAAACCTAACAAATACTTAGCAACTTAATTACTGCTATATGCACTAGCTTTGGTAACAATATGTCTAACAAACTGGCGGTACCGACAATCTGCTTTACATATTTGTACTTCTAACAAAAACTGTTATTTTTAACAAGTACAAATTGTCTATGTTACAAAGAATATTAAAACCTGAAACTGAACCTTATTTCTTAAAAGTACTTCGTTTCTATCGAAGTTTATGAAATTGTTTTTTTAATAATTTAATAATAATGAAATCATTTTTAAAACTTTCAACATCTATAAAAAACAACTGAGATAAATATCGGTTACAAAATTACTTTGCCAGTGTTTCATCATTTTGTTATCTTAACCTTTAAATATCACCAAAAAAATCAAAGTGATTTTAATACGCTCAAAATAAAGTATTTCATCTGAGTTGGCAATACAATGTCTTGAAATACCGTGAAAAATACCGTCCGGTTTTATTTCAACGTTTCTTAGTTATTTTATTAAAGGTAATGATTTGACAACAGTACAGCATGACAATAGGTATCTTACAAAAATGTATTGAATCTACGGTTTTGACGCTCACTAGAAACTTTTTATGGGTTACTGTATACAGTTTACTATGTGAATATTATTTACTTCTGTTTCTGTTATTTTTATATGATGTACATATATAAAGAATATTCCTTCTATTCTATATGGACAATGCATTAAACGCTCAGCTTATTTCATATTAGTCAGTAACAAGTTAGTAAGTTTAACACACAAGCCCAAAGCTGAACACGGATATTATCTTTTATGCCAATGGCATAGAAACCAAAATCCGAGTTCCTATTCAATAAATGGTTGTCAATATGAGCGTGCTCATTATTAAAACAACTAAAACAAAAACATGTATAAAAATCACTCTGTACCAAGTTTTTCTTCTTCTTAATGCTCAAGCGCTAATAAGCGCTACTAATCTTAGTCATTCTTATCACAGGATATACTGAAACAATTTTATCGCGGTTTAACATTGTTTTTGTCTTTTCTGTACTTCTAGTCTTCTAGCAACATATATTTCATGATGTTCGGTTGAATTGCTTTTTCTTATGCTATAGGAGGCAAACGAGCAGACGGGTCACCCGATGGTAAGTGACTAGATACTGTCGCCCATGAACACCTGCAGTTTAAGAGTTACAGGTGCGTTGTCGGCATTTGAGGTGGGAGTACGCCCTCTTCTTGAAGGCTTTTCTTTCTTTAAAGTTAAGGTATGAAAACAAACAAAGAAACCAACTCACTTCCCCGTTTATAATATTAGTTAGATAAGATTCAATGTTACCCCACGGTCCGCCAAGCGGCGTTTGTTTTGCTTTATGTATACGATTTAGTGGAAGTAATTTTGTTGTTAGCCGTAAAACGATTACTTGGATATCAAAGCAACGTGATTTCAATTCAAACGTGTGTCCAATTTTCATAAAAAATTCTAATTCAAAATTTCTTTTTTAAATTATATTAAAAAAGAAATTTCAATAAACTTATCGAAAGCTCGAATCATGAGCTATACTTTGATGTTGTGTTGAACAGTTGAACCTATTTATAACACCAACTCCACAGACTAAGAGCATCATTCGTATGTAGTGAATTAATAAAACTTTAACGATAGATTATAAATGATATACTTTCATAAGAGATCTCGCCCTCAACTCGTTGGTCAATGCTACACCATAATAGAGTAAACGTGAAAGCTAGAAAAATAAATATATTAAGAACTAAGGGCAAGATCATTGACGAACTAGTTCGCACAGTTCACCTAAAAGAGCGCTCTTCCCACCTAGGTCGTTCGTGAACTATCCAAGACTAGTCTTGTATAGTTGTGACTAGTCACAAGTTAAATAAGTTAAGTTAACTCGATTTCCAAATCCACAATGCATTTGATAGAACCATTGAAAATGGAATCTGGCAATAAAACCTCACCGCCACAAATACTTTTTAACACATAAAGATTCTGATAAATTACCACACCTTTTTGTAACACAAATAACAAGTCAGGCTCTGTATGTTTATTCTGATTACGAAATGGAATTAAAATTTCGACACAACGTTTTATTTCAATAAGCGCATGTTAAAAACATCAACATAAAACAAAAACTCAAACAAACAATAAATAACCGAGAAGGCTGAACCAAAGCGAAGCGTGGCCGAGTTTAGTTATAGTATAAGCACGTAAACATGTCCAACATAATACATATAAAACCATGTAACAAAGCACACGTTTGAATTGAAATCACGTTGCTTTATATCCAAGTAATCTTTTACGGCTAACAACAAAATTGTTTCCAGTAAATCGTATACATAAAGCAAAATCATCAAAGCAAAAGCAATATTGAAAAAAAAACTAACGAACTAAAAGTGCGAATTAGTTCGCCATTGGTCAGCGAACTAAATTGAGCGCTCCGCTTCTTATTTGTAACCTACAGGAGTACAAGATATTGTTTTTTTCGTAATTTTTAAAGGACTAAATAACCAATAAGTAAAACAATAACATAAAATTGTACAGAAATGATTTCCTGAACCTGTAGTACAATGTTATTGTTACCTAAATAAATGTCCATTTTTCTCTGACATAATATAAGCGGTTATACTTACTAAAATAAGTTTAGTTGAGATTGATGAAATAATGGGTCACTCTCCTGCCCTGGAACAAAAAGAAAAATAACTTATAATATCAGGATATTCATTTTATAATACTTAAGAATTCATTTGTTCGAATACAGTAATCTTAATTTATGTAGAAATCAAGTGCTTTCTTTCAATTTTTAATTTTTAAGGCGTTAAACACGGCGTCACTGTCTGTTAGCGTATCATACTTAAGATATGCAAGGCTGCACCCAGAAACTGTTAAATACTATTACTTTACAAGAGTAAAGAGGATGAACATTAACTAAAACAATGATACATTAGAGAATTTAAATTTTTGAAATGTCATTAAATAGAGGCAAATAATAGCAAGTATTTGAGAGGAACATAGCACGTCACCTCTGGAAGACTGATTCATATCTCTGTTTTTTTGTTTACCTTTTAAGATACAAAAGCGCCAAACATACTAAGAATTATCAACTGTGGATTTTTCTCTGACGTTATCTTAGGCCATTATCTAGTGTAACCTACTGTCTATAGCGGATTCTCTATTCTAATCCACTTTATAATATGGGCTCTATACATTAGAGAATGTAGGTATAACACTATTTTCTAACGTGATCTGAGAGTATGTTTTATTTATCATAGACGTCTATTTTGTATGTTGGCAAACTATTTTTTTAGTTGTTTTTGAGGAACTTCCTCAAAAGGTGTGAGAAGTAAACATACCAAAATAATTTTGATTTTCATATGATTTGCTATAACTCGTGATACTTATATTTAGTAAGCGTTTTCATTTTACATGTTAAGCGGTGAATGATGAATTAAAGTCCATTCATCAAAATTTTGAATATAAGCAGATGTAAAGTATTTATAAAGAAATCTTTGTGGTGAATGGAACAAATTAAATGTTATTATATCCTCTTCAAATTAATTATTAACAAACAAGGTTGCGAGCAAACGCGGTAATATTATGATTTGAAGTTTTCTCAAAACCCCATTCTAGTAGCAAACTAATATATTACAAACCGATACTTAAAAATCAACTTTTTTTTAATTCAAACTACACGTAATATTGTGAATGTTTATTTTAAATACAAGTAAGTTGTATCGGTAAGCTGACAACGGTGCCTACAAACACACTACAAAACCAGTTGTTTCACTTGTAAGCTGTTAATGATAGGTAAAATAAATTATAGTAAAGATAAACTAATAAAACACGCTTTAATATCTAACCAAATTAAGAAGTAAAATAGAGTTCCACTATCTACCTGGCTCCATCATCAGATCATCGTTACTAAGCCCAATGTGTTGGACTCATCAAAACGAATGTGAGCCCAAAGAGAAGGGACACTGGCTTCATAAGATCGGCTCCAAGAATTAAAATTGCCACCTGAACTACATTTACATACATAGTTTCATTTCAATGTGTCAATTAGGATCAGCTAAAAATTTACTTCCAAGATTTGTTTATACATGGTTAGTTACAAATAAAGCTAATAAAAGCTTGGTAAAAACACGCACACATGTTCCACAACTTGAAAACAGCTTTCCTTGTTCGTCTGAAGTCGAAAACACGTTACGCGGCTCTCTCCACTCGCAAATTCACGACAGTGGCAGACACATGCTGCAGTACCTATCATGATACACTGATCATGATAATATATAACTCAACGTAATATTTTTTTTTGGTTTTTACTTTAGATAAATTCTAGCCCTGTACCAAATTTAATGTTTCTAAGTAGCCCAGAAGTAGAGAAATCGATTTTTGATTATCTGCCAGTGAGTCAGTCAATCAGCCCCAAATTTGTGAGTTGAAGTTTTGAAATTTGTCAAATGGTGTTAGTAAGAAAGCATATTGTCTATGAAACAAGTAAGATTGAAATCAATTTTTATCTACTTCTTAGTGGAACATTAAGATCCGCCCAGCCTTCAAACTACGTGTGCCCTAGGTATACCCCCTCTTATTTATTTATCGTGTAACGGATACGAGTATAATCATTTTTTATGTAGTCTTTTTTGTATAGTATGACCGACCATTCGATTCATGATACGATGCTCTAATATCATAGATATGCATCACAGACGTATTCAGTGAATTGTGACGTATATGCAAACATTCTGACAAAATGTTTACATTTTCGCCACGATAGTACGAGTAGCTATGACGTGCAAGTCAAACAATCACATTTAATGTGCTGGCAAAATACTCTTTAATATACTTTAATAATGTACCTTCTGCACTGCACACCTATGCCACTGAATAATAAATTATATAGATTGTTTAAAGGGTTTTGGTACCTATACAGAACATCGGATGGTACATTACTAATTATAACTTTTAATGAGCAATTCTTGTTATATATACATAAATAGGTATGTTTCCTCGGAAACGGTGGTAACGATTTGGATTATATATTGGATTTTGATAAGGTTTGCTTTAAGTTTAAGGTGTTTTTCCTAAAAAAAAAGCGTTTTTTTAGCAAATGTGAAACAGATATAGGCAAACGCGCTAAATTCAATAGAGAAACAAATGTAGGTATACATTTTCAATATCTAAAACAATTTGTTTCATTAATTACGAAGCAACGAGGCGTTATGTTTATAAGTTATGAATACACATTACGTTGTTTATGACTTCTGCTATATCTCATGATACACGGATTAATTAAAACCAGATCCCGGAGTGTAAATATTTGTTTACAGCACACTATATAGTTTTACAATAATACAGTTTACAATAAACATTCTTTAGTTTAACACTTTTATAATCTTCAGAATTTTTTGTCGTTGTTTTCAATTTATTTATTCTTTAAACTTTAGAAAACCAAAATAACCAACACGTTATAAATCATTTATACCACGTTGTTAATTATAACAAAATAAAACGGCTGCCCTGCCAAAAAACAAAGAACTTTTACATTCTGAAGTTTTTACATTTTTAAATTGCGCCATAATCCCGTTTTTTTTTATTGATAGCCAGGTGCACTCGGGGTGTAAGGATACATCTCAAATCAGATCAGGCCCTTTTTTAACGTATACTTTCTTACAATACATAACATATTACACACATAATTAAAAATATTTCTCTCTAGTTCATAATTGTACAAGAATATTTTAAATCGGAAATCTTAAGATAAAAGATCTCATCATCTGTTAAGGAAGTCATAGTTTGATTTTTATTTTGAATGCCATGTAAACATTTGACTATTACGTAGGGGAACCCATGTGTATAAATAGGTATTTAGGGTCGTTCGAACCTATTGGATTTTGAAGATTAGATGGTGAAAGGAATAAAAGTTCATACGATGTATCCCTTCCACTGGTGGCTACAGGTTTTCAAAGATGTTGAAAAAATTTGTAAAATAGAGTTACACGGGTCAGATATTAAAACTGTGTAAATACCCCACATGTCTCTGATAATGGAGGTGGTGGGGGTGGCCACCCCCACCACCACACGATGTATGGAAGGGTATAAAATGGGAAAAAAATAATTTATTAGAGCGCGTCATAAATTAAGAGGGGATGTTAAGTACCCCTACAAAGAAACCTCTATTCAAAAATCGACGATCCAGAAGTGACGCAAGCTCGCGGAGGTTTTTGAAAAAGCAAAAAATATCACCATATTGACATACTCGAACGTCCCGTAGTCTAAGACACCAGAACAGGTTGGCGTTACCCACATCTAACCTATCCATATACCACTCCGGGCCATACTTTATGTTGATTAAAATTTACAATAAAATACCACAGGCACTAAAAGATTCAAAAAGCGATAACATATTTAAAAATAAATTACATACCTATCTGCTTCAAAAAAGCTAACACTCATTGCAAGAGTTTTTTGACGATAAGAAAATATAATGAAGAAATTAAATTTTATTTTAATATTCTTAATAATTAATTTCATAACGTATAATAATATATTTATTTTATTGACTAATTAGTTAGTTATTTCATATATGACACCAACTGTTTAAAATGTGTATTTAATCTTGCTTTGCCCTAACAGGGTTTCATGTTGAGCCTTAACTTATTGTAGGTCGTAATATGTACACATGAATGCAATAAAGATTTTGACTTTAAAGTCTTCGAGATTTACATACATATTTTGCACTTGCTATTTGCTACAGTAAACCGCCTTGAGAAAGAACGTGTCCGTCCATTCAAAATGAAGCTAACTTGATAGTTTATGACTAGCAGTGACATATAACGCGGTTTAAGTAGGTACGTATCTAATTGCAATTGCTGCATCTTGTGTGCCTCGGATTTGCAAACCCAGTCGTGTGTATTCAATGGCACATCTGCATAACGCCGAAAAAGACTGGAATAAAGCGAACCTTCATTTTCGCATTTTGTAACGGTTTCAGAGTATCAGTTCATGTATAAAATAAAAAAGGATCACAAACTAATGGTAATGGATTCGTACGCCGCTACATGAATTTAGGACTGATAATATTTCAACTAATGTAGAGAAGAAGTAAGAGAGATGTAGCTGAGGAAACGAAGACGAACAATTTTTTGTTTTTTTGGTATAGGGGGCAAACGAGCAGAGATGGTAAATGACTACCGCCGCCCATGGGCACCTGTAACTCAAGAGTCACAAGAGCGTTGCTGGCCTTTAAGGGTGTAGGGGAAGAGAGGGCAGAGGGAAGGGTTAGGTTACGTTAGGTTTTCTGTGAGGCGTGGTATCACTCTGGTCGAGCCGGCCCGTACAGGCCGAAGTATGGCTCTCCCACGATATAATGTATTCACGTTCATAGCCAGACAAAAATAAAATATTTGGTTGTACTTTCTTTTCCAATGGAATGCCGTAGTATTTTAGTACCGATTTATATTGAGGATTGGTATTATATATGTTTGCAATCAAAGATAGGCTATGAATTTTCCTTATTTTTTTTTTAGTAGCTGTTCTACAACAAAATTTACATTTATATGTAAATTCTGTATTATTCTTGATCCACTTTGTAAGAAAGAGTACTTAGTTGTGAAATTAACGATTTCATGTCTGTATTTTCTTTAGTACAATGTCAGCTAGAGCGCGTACCCACGCTTGATAGGTTGTTGTCTCTAGCTACTTTCATGATAACGACTATTTGCCGTCACTGTGTCGCTGAAATTTTACCGTTGACCATATCGTGTCTAGGCTTTTCCTACTGCTCAATGTTTCACGGCAGTCGCTTTATCGTTAGCACATTAGTCGCCTCTACGTGCTTTTCGACGTCATTAGTGTGTGTTATCTGCCGTGTAAACTAAGAAGATATTCAAGTAACGTATTCATTTTCAAAGAGAGATATATAAGAGATCAAAGAAGAAGCAAGCGAAGAAAAGAAGGTTTTGGGTACGATAAGACATTTTTATCGTAATTACGGCAGATAGTCGTTACTGCTGTTTGTCGCAACGATCATGATTTTTGATTTACTTACAGTTAAAAGGCGTGGACGGCAGGCAATCGTGCTGTAATATATGTGACCAACTCCATTTAAATATACAAGCCATGACGCTTTAGATAGGATGACTATCTATCTATCGTTAAGACACAGTGGAAACGCCCTAGTGTAAAAATATGCGTCTTTTCGCGTCGTATGTTTCCTGATGTTCCTGGGAGCTTCACTGAGATATCGTCTATCGACATTATTTTAAGCTATTCGAAGCTTCTTATTTACTTTGCCTCAACAGTGCAAAGTAATGCTTATACGCCAAATCTTAGTAAACAAAGGCTTGTCTGCACGATTACCTAAGACATACATTTTAGGTATAAATTGGGACTGTATCTTTAATATAAGCTAACGGTGAGACAAATTTCCAAAGCAGATCAATAGTTTAAGTTCAGCTGAACGGTTAACCAGAATACTAGTAAAGAGCAACATAATAAATATTATGTTTCTTTTAATTCTATTAAGAGTCTACAATTTGATAAAAGATAGACTCTTTAATGAATTTTGATGTACGCCTAAGAGGCGACGGTAAGGAAATGGGGAAAGGACTGGCACTCTCCCGTCCCGCAGAGGATGCACAGGCGCCGTAAGGCATTATAAGCGGCGGTAGCGTAATGACTAAGGCGTCGGACTTGCGATCAAGTGGTTGCGGGTTCGAACCCCACCCAGTGCACTATCGTCGTGAACCTACTCCTAACACAAGCATTTAGCTTAGCTGGAGGGGTTAACAAGAATACTAGCAATGTGTGACCCACGTTACTAGTAGTCTTTAAAAAAAAAAAATCTCCGACAGCTACCAGAAGCGCTAGTCTGTTGACGTCAAGTAAAAAGTAGAAAATAAATAATAGTTTACAAAACTAAAAAGAAAGAAAGAAGAAGAAGAAGAAAAAAAGAAGAAAATAATTTTCTATAAGTAAAAAGAAAAATATTTATCGTAAAAATGCGTGGGGTGTTGAGATGTCAATTATTTATTGTAAATATTTTGTTGACAGATATAATTATGTAAAAGTAAAGTCATTATATATTTTTTTCTTAATCACTCTTTTTTTTTACTTATAGATTTTTTTCTACTTTTAGTTCAGCTACCTACAAAAGCATGTTTTTTAGCTTTTTAAACTACCTATTATTTCTTTTCTACTTTTTAGTTCAGCTCGCTACAAAGCGTGTTTTTTAAACTATTATTTATTGTTGTTTTTTAGTCTTTAATATTGTATTGCCATCGGGCCTTGATAAGGGTGCTAAGTTTCAATTAAATCCGACGTTTAAAAGCAGGTGAAAATCACGTTCAAAGATTCCGTTACTTAGATACATACAAACATATCCCCAAAACGAAGGCAAGTCGTATTTCTAGCGCGCCTTTCTAAATTGTTTATCTACTGAACGTGATAGCCATTGGTGAATTTCTAGCGATTAAATAAAAATATAAAAATGTATCCGACTATATACATTTTGATACCATGAAAATTGTATTTGACAACAATTGAAAAAGTTCTTTGCTCCGTGGCGCTGCTTATTGCGTTTAGAAAGTATGTGCCTAGAATAAAAAAAAATGTTTAATTTCATAGTACTTGCTTGATATAAATGAATAAATGTTTCGTTTCCTTTTTTTAATTTAGATTTCCAGTCGGTATCAATACAATATTGTTTTTAAAAATAATCGTAAATTAAACAACTATTTCAGCACCTTACATCATTCACAGCGTCTATTATACCCCACTCTATTTGTAACGCAGTATATTATAGTACCTTCAAAACTGCAAAGGAATTTAATGTGAATCCAAACTTTTTCAATAAATTCCAATACAGTTATTAGAAAAAACCATAGCGGTCTACAATTTTACAAGCTTTTCCACGAACCTTAGCCAATTTACGCAAATATTTCAATTTAGGTATTTATAATAATCGCTGCCACATCAAACTTTTTAGTTGAGCTTTCGTCGCAACAGAATACATATGAGTACGTACGATCAAAAGAGGGTTGGATTAGAATTCAAACATTCCATTACATCAAACGCCCTTGGGCGTACTGTGGGTACAGTGGAATCTTCCAATTACTCAATTATAATACATACCTACAGTCAGATAACGTTAATAAGAGAACGCTTTGAAAAGTTATTTATGCCTAAACTCAATGTTCTAATTAAAATTTTCCAAGCACAATGCTTAATGAATACTTATTTCCAACATGGACATTCGTATTCTAATAAATATGTATGTAATCAACGAAATAAAGTTAGTACGTCAATTGAGTTCGGGTGCCTAAAATCCATCGAATAGTTGACTATTCGATCTAAGCTATTATCTCGAATCCTGAGAGAATGAAGCGTTTATTGGGACGCGTTCCTTTTCATAGATAGATACGGTCCAGTGGCAGTCGGTTTAAAAAGCTTTTTTATTATTTTTTCAGCCGAGTCAAGTAGGAAATCTCGACATTCTCTGCCAAGATTTCCTTCTTGACCAGAACCGAGAACGATGAACCATCTCTATATAATAAAAAGATAAACAATGAGAGAGAGGTACAATGTTTATGTTACATACATATATATTCATACGCCAGGTATCCCATTTTTGGACCCGCTCACGGAATAGCTTATTGCCGTCAATAGTAATAGAAGTAGTATAGTCGCCGGCTCTTTGGGGTTTAAAAATGAGAAAATTAGGCGTACTTATATGAAAAGGCAGGTAAAAAGAGAAGACAATGGAAGAAGACGGATATTGCTAATACGGATGGATTGGGATCCTCTTCAAACTCTTCGTAATAAACAGGAACGGAGCTGAGTATTCTGTTTATCAAATTGATAAATGGGATTTAAAATATCCCTATATCTTCTTAAACTCGATTCAAGTTTGAAGTGGAACTGGGGTTTACACATAAACACCCCATGTCAAATCGACTTGGCCTTAGCCAAACACAGAATTAATTAGATTTTAACTTGGCAAGCGATAAATTTGGCAGTATGCGAGAGACATGGATCGACGGATTCCTTGCAAAAAATTTTGTCTACAAACACAATAAATAAGAATGAAATAATAACAGGTTTTATCAAATGATGAAGATAGTTTGAAGACCTATTAATTTCTGCGAATGAACGCATATCTAGTGAAATTGCTTCTGTAATATAAACGATGTCCCAAAGTGACCACGATGCAATATTTGTATTAAAATACTTGAAAAAAATATTTTTCAGAATTTTTCTTTTTGATGAATTGTGAGATTCAACACAAAGAGCCTTTTATATTTCAAAATTGCATTACGTCGTAATTATTAACAAAGCAGATAATGTTCGTATTTTTCCTCAGATACAGATCCTTCCTCCGATTGCTAAACTCAACACACTAAGAGTTCATCACCCAACTTATCAAAAAGCTTCTAAAATTTTTGGTTGTCAAAATCCTGGAATACTATATAACTGAGCATGTAGAGAGAGCTTTAATTACATTTTTTTATTAGTATACAATAATATGTTCTACTATATCTTTATTGTATACATTACTAATTTGATTTATCCTTATTATTTTCATAGAATAACACCTTAAGGCCTAAGAAACAACCTCTAAGGATGGTAAATCTATGTAATAAAAATGAATCCCTATTTTACCTTGGTCACGGCATCACGCGTGAATGGCTGGACCATATGAACTTTTCTAATGTAACCTTAGCGCTTTTGAGATAACTGTCAGTAGTTTGACAGTTGGCGCGATTGACAGAATGCTCGCTTCAAATTATACCAATTCGAATTCAATATTCATAGTTAAGAGAGGACAACGTCTGTCGGGTCAGCTAGCTTCTTATAAAGTTTTAAAAAGTTTATAGAGGCTTTATTCAGGTTCGTGCCATAGTGGAAGTATACAAATGTGTCAGTCAGTACTTATTTGTATACTTCCAGGACTTCACCGATTCAACGCCACAACACTGCGTGTACATGCTATGCCATTACTGACCTTACGTAATGTTGTTATTATCGACAGGGCCTTTTTATCTGAACTGATACATTGATCCCTAAAACCCATTAGTTAAAACATCATGAAACAAAAGTACTGGTGGAAAAAACAAACGGGTTTAATGTAGAACAAAAATAACTGGATGTTTATAATTTTACGAACCATTCATTTGAATAATGTATACAGTTGTGCAGTCATGTGAGATAATTTTATGAGTGTTTTTAAATGTCTGTCGTCAGTAGGGCGGGTGCTGTACATTGCCCCGAAACAGCATGGTTTGGTTTACATTATTATCTATAGTTGACGTTAATATAGGCATGACTAACCTAATATGGCATTTAAAGGAATTTATTCTTGAACTAAATGTATTCTGAATTCAAATTGGCTTTCCGTCCACGTTTGGTCCAGTTCAATCACCACACGGGATAAAACGCAACGTAACATACTTGCTGTGGTTTCCACATTGTTGGTGCAGGAATACCTAGTATACATGTCAATTTAATATTTGCATCAATTCAGTTAACAAAACCTAGCACAAAATTGTGGTGGAAACAAGATTAAAAAACATTTTAATAACTAGTTTTTACAACAAAAGTAGGTACGCGTGTCTACGTCTTAATATATATTATGATGTATCGACCTTTTTCCAAATACATCTTTTATTACCAAATTGCTGGCTGCCTACTTATATTTATTAATGCCTACTTATGGTTTTAAATCTCTTCAGAACACACTTCGGGCATCTGAGACGCAAAAAATAATACAGTTGTCGCTGCTGAGCTGCAAAATATATGGAGTCTTTTAGAGTGGTAGAAAAAGTCTGGTACAACCCCATTCTCGCGATCGTAAAAAGGACTCTTGGCGGGTGTGTGGAAGACAACGTATTTAAAAATCTCTGCTTCTTGAGCAGGGACTAATCTATTTTCGATAACCGTGTGTCGATGGACTAGTCTACTTTAAATGATCGGCGCCAATAGTTTAGTCGCTCAGGCCACCATTCACTACAATAGGTCTATTATTATCAAAGCGGCATCTTTGTTTTAGTCTGCTCGTCTTCGAAACTACAGTTTCTTTGTTATCCGTCCTTTGGTAACATTCCTTGGCTGTCATCTGGGTAAGATATCCCTTAAAATAATGTAACAATGAAAAACCTGACGTTTTGACATTGTTGTATTGGCTGTGGTCACAGGCAGACTGGGTCAATTGTGTCAAATAAATGAAGCAAAAAGGTTTTTCGCCGACTCGCACATTTTCGATATCTTTGATATTTTCGTTTCGGCATGTACATATACTATAGCTACAGCTTCTATATACTAACAGCGTCCCCACATACGTAACTATATAATATACATATATAATTATATATTACGGAACACGAAAGCTTAAGAAATACTATTGATAAGAGTACTCCTTTCACCTCCCTCATCTCTGATAAATCTTTTTAATATACTGCCAGTACTTTAAATAATATTTAGTAACGTCCGGTTGCCATAGATACAATTAGGTGCGATCATGAAGGTAGCGACGCCAACGCGAAGGTACTAATTCCAATAATACATATTTTTAACTTATCTTCGAATTTTTCATAATTTTTAAATGGTATCTCTTGAATAATTATTGGAAGCTGTGAAACATTGATCAGTAATTATAAACTATTATTTATAGACGTACATGCCTTTACATCTACTTTCAGAAGGTACTGCATTTTATACTGGTAAAAGATCCAAACTCCTCTTGTATAATAAAAACGTTTATTGTATTTCACAACTTCACTATGAATTATCACCAACCGATATCACAAATAACTCTTATTTCCATGCGACCACTCGGTCCGACGGTCAAACCTTGAGTGCTTTCCCACCTCTGCGCTCAAGAAATTGTTACGTCAAACAGTAACGTAACGATTGAGTTTAACCGGAAGTCAAAATATTGTTTAATACATAGTCTGTTTATGTCAACGAAAATGTCAATTTGTAAATTTGTTGACAATAAAATGACATGTTTGGGAATCACGCTAACATATTATATTTATCTGCTAAGGCGTTGCGATTACCACTACATACAGAATGTACAAAAATGAGAAATAGACTTCAAAATAAATAAAAAATTTAAGGCATATGCTTAAAATAAATGTTATTTATGATTACTTCGACGAGAGTTCTTAGACTAAAAGGTACACTGTTTATTTTTTGAAGTAAGTACCCTTTTTTTCTCTAAAGCATATAGACATAGGCAATGAACATACAGGAAGGTATCAATATAATGTGCAAATATTTGTTAGACCAAGGGCCGTGTAAACAATACCAGGGATCACAGGACACACGCACTTGTGAAGTTACTACAAAACACTCAATAACACTCACGAAAAACTTACAGTGGTTTTGAAATTTAGGTAGGTACTATATTGATTTAAAAAAATCTTTTTCTAAAGGCTTTTGGCGATTAATCAGAAAGTGATTGCTTGCGTTTTTAGTAAATTATGCACTTTTTTATTTATTTATTGGTTTACCTACAATTGTTACACTTACATACATATTCATAATATAAATACACATGCGCACATACTATCTTAGTGCACAATATACAACGGCAAACACAACCTTCACAAATTTACAGATTAAAAATATATATATTTAAATATATGGTTCGATATCTGCTTAAATTAAATAAACGCATGCAACTATTATAATGACAACTATACAAAAGAGAAGGAAAATGTTTATTAGTAAACTTGATGGACTTGGTGCTTGAACACATTAAGAGAAGTGCCAAAAGTATATATCTAATGGGCAAATAGGTTGTGAAGCCTACAATGGCTGGGGGGATATCTATGGGGAACATTAATTTTGATTTTTTCAAGTAATTGGGGATTTTTTTTCTAGCTGTCACATGTATTCAGCTTTAACACTTATTTCATCTTTTTCCTTTTGTCAAGGACTACCGTAAATAAGAGTGACTTCATCCCTTAGTTCAATAAATGAAGAAATGTTCAGCAAATATAATTTGAAACTGGATGATTGACTATATAATATGTTGACATATTTTTAGCACTGATTATAGACTTATAATTTTGCCTTTATTTATTATATAGTTCTAATACACATTAGAACTATAGCTATTGCCATAACAAATAAAATAATTTCTTCAGAACCAAAAGTACCGCAAGATTTTTGTGCATATTTATACAGTTATAAGTTATAACTCACAAATAGTTTTTCCCCTACATAATATAACTAGCTAACTACAGCTATATTAAATATCCGTTATCGCATTGTATATACAGCCCTAACATCCATTTTTTTGTCCAACTAATACCGTTATAAAAGAGCTCCTATAAACAACTGTACCATTACCAACATAATTATTACTAACATTATGAAATTTAATGTTTTAAGTAAATATTTCGTATTAATATTTCAAATCACAGTAACGAGAAAGTTATTGACTCTGATTTAATATAATTGTTTTTAATTTTTAAATAACCTTACTTGTTTTTGACACATGTCTTTACACCCAGCCTTCAATGTTAGGAAAGAATTTACGAATATATTTCTCTTATTGCTATCTACTAGAACGTGACGTGGTAAATATTACACAATAAGGCATTTATTTAGGTTTTCTTTAAACAAACCGCCTGAAACACTTATCTCAGATAATCGCAGTAAAGCTTGATTTTTCTTCACAATTAAGTATTCAACGAATTCAACTATCAACATCTCTAGGCTACCTACGGTAACTATTTGCATATCTCATTGGCCACTTAAAATATTTAAAAATTTTAACATTCAGTACATTTAAAAATAAACTGCTAAAAATCCTTCATCACTTCGTGGGTACACCACCAGTATTGAAAATACTGGCATCTACGAGTCTCTTTAAGTCATTGTTTCGTTGGTTAAACTTAACTGGGTCTCTAAACGACTTACGATGAATTTATCACCTGCTAACCAATAAAGAACAACAGAGTAATGAAACCGACAATCTATTTAAGGAATTGAGGCCGCAATGTCGCTTTTTAAGTATTTCTACTTTTAGTCTCTTATTTTTACTTGCAATGTTTTTATTTTATTGTCTCACATCTATGACAAAATATATTATATTTCAACTACAAACTTGGCCTTGTTATGAGATTCCTTTGATACAAAGCCATAACGATATTACAGTCATATCAAAGACTAAAGAAATGGCTTCAAGCAACAGGTTTTTGTTCTTCGTTTACTATATTTTTACAAAGCGCATTTTTAGTTTAATAATTCTTTTAAAACCTCTAATTAATTGGATAAGTAAAATTAAATTCTATGGGTAATTCAACTCGTTTAATGTTAAAAACAATTGCAGGCTGACTTTTTGACCCTAAGTTATTGCTAATTGAAATCTCGGATATACAATCTATATATATAAAAATGAACCCCTATTTCTTCTGGTCACGCTATAACTTGAGAGCGGCTTTACCGATTTCATTCATTTTTCTTTTTAATGTTTTCTAATACTTCGTAGAAGGTTCTAACATTTAAAAAATTAAAGAAATTGCTAAGAAACTTAGAAAATTTAAGAAAACTTAACGACTACCTTTACCTACCTACCTTAGACCCAGCGTTATATACTCTTTGCTAAGCACGTTTGAAATAACTGTCAGTTGTTTGACAGTAAGAGACAGATTGCACACCGCCAATATCGTTTACAAAGATCGCATACTTCTAGCTTAGCGTTATATTCTCTTTTCATCAATTAGTTGTATCAGTCGGCATCAAAGACTTCATCATGGAAATCCATAGTCGGCGTTAAGAACGAAGTATAACCCTTACACAGCTCCCTGGTCGGAATGATATCTTTGACGAGGTAAAATTAAACCATTTTGCTTTGATTTTGCATATTGTTAATGAATTATGGTTTTCATTTCTTAGTGCACAATGCACAGTCGATTGAAAATTTTGTAGAGTTTTAAGTTTGTTCATTTATAATTTTCAGTTGAAATTTTGATATTAAAAATGCCAAGAAGTAGACATACAAACATAGGTCGCAGAACTCGCAATCCCGCAAATCAAACATATTTAAGAGCAAGTCAAATTGATGAGCAACGCAAAACTCGAAATGTAGTTGAACGGAATCAATATCAAGAAAATAGAAATGTTGCATTTGATCCACATCGATTTCAGTTCACAGCAAATCACGTCTTTGTAATGGCACCCGGCTTGTGGTGAAGAATTTAATTAACAACGTCATCGAAGCCGCAATTTTAAAAGGGAAGTATAAAGGCGAAGACTGAGATGATGATGAGATTGATTCCACGCATCCCTCTGATTCCGAACGACATGCCATCCGACTTTAAACGGTTACAATTTCCAGTGCAGCTTGCATTTGCAATGTCAATAAATAAATCGCAAGGGCAGTCGTTAAGTGTTGGTGGCATTAATCTTGAAAATGCCCGTGTCGGAAAACCATCAGCATTATTTATTTACGCACCAGGAAACAAAACTAACAATGTTGTGGTTTTTTTTTACCAGATTAACAAGCATCACAATAAACAGAATGAGAGATAATAAAAAATTACAAACATACAATATCAAAATATACAACAATAGAAATAATTATTATTAGTAAAGTATTCCAGTTTGAATTGAATGACAGAACAACGTCTGTCGGCTCAGCTAGTAATAATTAAAAGGCAAATCCTAACCAAAAACATTACGTTATTTGACGACATTATTTGCAATATGAAGGAATTCAGATTTGTATTGGTCCGGTAAATACATGGAGTAGGTACTCAAAATATTATAGAACATAGATACTCGTAGTTATTAAATAAGATTTAAAACCTAAGTTTTGCGTTAAAGGCATTTTCCCCATACAATTTTGAACAGATGAACAGTTAATATTTCACGTATGTGCAACGATAACAAAGCGATTGCTTAAGACAAAAGTTTTGTTGTAAACTGACCGTGCGTCGAATACTAAAAATCATATCACTGTCCAACATGAACATAGTGCATCAGTTAAAGAATTGCTTCACAGTTCATGTTTTATTGCTCAAAATAGCCCGTTTTTCACTAGTTCTTGTAATTCTATAATCTATCTACCCTCTGCGATATATAATAACGTCGCTTTTTAAATATGAGAGGTAAAAACGACGTTGAAAGCCCTGGTACAATCTTAAGCTACCCACTTGATGCTACCGAACTTGAAACCCCGACAAGGAAAGTTCGTGAACACGATTACTGTACAACATAAAAAGTGATTTAAAAATTATAAGCCTACAAAACTCAAAACGTAAACAGTAATTTTATCGCAAGTTTACTCTGCCCTTAAAACAAGAGGTTAAAACAATATTCATCCTGTTTCAGCTTTTATTTATTCAAGAGTTTTTGAGCTTTTTATGAGTTTTAAAGTTTTTTATGAATTTTGCAAAGCTAATCTACAAAAATTCTAAGACACGCGGCATCGTGTCAAGCCAACTTCAAGAAAAATGAACTGGCGACGCAACAGCCGTGTGTTATATTACACGAACCATTTAGAGCCACTTTTGACCGCTTAATAACTCATCTATTTAATATTTGTTTATTTATTAAAACCCCTAGATTAACTAGAACCCCAAATTTCATAAATACAGCTTAAGCAGTAATTGAGATATTATCGTTTAAAAATCAGCATTTTTATCACTGACTGACTGACATATAGATCAAAAACCGAACCCACTTGCCGATGACCTAGAAAGTGAAAATTTGGTATCCAGCTGGGTAATTGTGTGTATGCAAAGCAAAAAATCAGAAAACAGTGAATTTTTACTTATTTTAACTTTTAACAGATACTTTGAAAATGTACAAAATCACTACCAGAAACTGAAGGTTACGTAAGGAAGGATTTATCAATGAATCAGCAATGCGCTCTAATATTTCTAATGTTAATGAAAATTAAAAAAATAGCACAAAAAAGAAAACTATACAACTTAAACGCAGGAAAAATGTTAATTTTACACATTACTTTTGAGTGATGAATAACAATAATTTCTTTACAAAAATCCCGTCAAAACACATAAATGTGAAAATGGGAGCCAAGTTCAATATTAAGAATATATACGTGGTTATCGACTACGCCGACAAAAGAACTGAGATCTAAATGATTGCCAAGTTCTGTAGATAATCCGGAAGATATGATTTAACTTAAAGAATAATGGTCTGAATACCTTATTTCAGGATTCTGTATATAATATATTATTTCTGTCAAAAACCCGTAAAGTCATATTCGCACATGGATACTACCCGTGGAACTAAAATATACATAGCATAAACCGTCGTCGATGAATCGTCGACTCATAAACAAGGCTATACGATCGCAATATACGATCGCAATATACGGCATATACGATCGCAATCGCTGTTTCATTGTGTCTTATTTTGTTTAATTTGTTGTAATTTGATTCACTTAACTCTGAGAACCATAACCATGTCCCAAGAATACAGAGGACAGACGTGATGAACACGTCCGAAATATACTTAAGAGGGTCCACTTCATTTACAATTTCATGAGACAGTATTCTTTCGGGCGTGTTCAGTGTGCAAATCAATCTATTTATTTTTCTTTTTTCTACAGAAATAAATTATCTCGAAACCATCGAGTCCACCACACACAGACACATTCACCATTACAAATATATGTAAAACTTAGTTATAGATTGTGGATAGGGATCGGCCTGAGTTCAAAATTTGACCTTCTTTCGTTAATCTATTGAAAATAAATTTCAAAAAAGAAGAGATAGGGCACAGTATATGTCTGCTCGAAATAACTTCGCCCTTCAGACGCCTGCGTTTAAGCAGCACTACTATCACAACTCTGTTTATCGGCCCGTGAGCACCTGCTCAAACTGCTGACTTATTGTCCGACGGACCTTATTATTAGTTATTTGAAAACTGAATACTAAAGAAATATTGTCTGTCTGTTGGTCTAGTGGTTAGTGACCCTGGCTGTTAAGCCAGAGGTCGTGGGTTCGATTCCCACCCAGGACAAGTAATTGTGTGATGAGCACGATAATTTGTTCTGTGTCTGGGTGTAATTTATCTATGACATGTATGTATTTAGAATTATATAAGTATGTTTATCAGCAGTCTGGTTACTATAGTACAGGCTCTGCCTAGTTTGGGATCAGACAGCCGTGTGTGAGATGTTTGGAGTTATTATTATTCTCTTTATTTACTTAATATACATATAAATTACATTTTTAAATACATTCACTATAAAAAAATAAAAACAAATATATTTAAAAATATAAAAAATAGTGTCCCACCGGTATCGGGTACAGGGACCAAGCTACCGGTGGTTAGGGTTCCAGAGATAGAAACCTTCTCACAATGCGTGCCGTATCAAGGAGGACTGCCTTCTGCATCAGGCTCTTAATCCAGCTGCCTAACGTGAGCCTCTGAAGGTGTTGGTCGAGGCTCTTAGCAATTAACCCATGGGCCGAAATGACTATCGGCACAATGATTGCTGAATCCACATCCCACATGTCGACAATCTCGTGAGCTAGGTCCAAATATTTTATTTCTTTATCTTTTTCGGCTTTTAAGAGATTGTCGTCATGGGGAATGGTGATGTCAATAATCATTGCTCGGCGCTCTAATCGGTCTATCACCACTATATCAGGCTTATTGGCAACAATAGTCCTGTCAGTGATGATAGATCGATCCCAGTACAATGTTGCACGACCATTTTCGAGAACTGGGTCGGGCACATACCTGTAGTACGGTAACTCGACAGCCACAAGATTATATTTAACAGCAAGTTGCTGATGGACTATCCTGGCCACTTGGTTATGTCTGTGCAAGTACTCGCCGTTGGCAAGACGAGAACAACCAGAAATTATATGCCTGAGGGTTTCTCCGGGACGATGACACGCCCGACAAATGTCAATTGTGCCGTCCTTCAGGATATATCTCCGATAGTTATTCGTCATAACAACTTCATCTGTAATTGCACAGACAAAACCTTCAGTTTCTCCGAAGAGGTCACCGAACCGTAGCCAGGATACTGATGCTAATAAATCTATATCGGGCCCATTTAAGGCCCGATAAAAACGTCCATGCAACGCCTTGCTCTTCCATATCCCCCTGCGGTCTGTAATAGTAAGTACTGCTGGTTTGCGCCAGTTCTCTTTTCCTAGAGCAAGCGGAGTGAGTCCGTTGTCAACTGCCACCACATCCCGATACACATCCAGGTCAATGGAGAGGAAGTAATCTCTAAGGTTGCATACCTCGCGGTTATGGAGGGTCTTGGCATTTAAAAAACCACGACCCCCACATTTCCGCGGGATATACAATCTCATGACCGATGAACGTGGATGGTGCATTCGGTACGCGGTAAGCAGTGTACGAACTCTTCTATCCAGGGCATCTAGTTCAGTCTGAGTCCATCTAAGTATGCCAAAGGAGTAGGTTAGGACTGGTATGACCCAATCATTATAGGCCCTCACCTTATTACCACCTGACAAAAGACTTTTCAATACTTTTTTCAGGCGGCCAAAGAAACGTTCCTGTAACGATTGCTTCATAGTCAATTCACTTACACCTAACGCCTGTGTCATACCTAGATACTTGTAAGTTTCGTTGGCGGAAAGACATCTAAGGTGTGTGGAATCTGAGAGTTCCATCCCCTCAGATTCCACAATCCTGCCTCTTTTTACATGCATGACTGCACATTTATCCACACCAAATTCCATCCTGATACATTTACTAAAGGTTTCAGTTACCTCAAGTAATTTTATCAATTGGAAATTGTTGCAGGCAAACAGTTTCAAATCATCCATGAAAAGGAGATGGGATATAACCTGACCTTCTTTCCGTAAACGATAGCCTAGCCCTGAACTCTCCAGTAAAGTGCTGAGAGGATTCAAAGCTAAGCAAAACCACAAGGGACTCAAACTGTCACCCTGAAATATACCCCGCCTGATCTTAATATACTCGCCGTAACCCTGAGACCGCCGACATCCTGGATAGTAGAGTACCGTTCTCCATTGCCGCATACATGCCTTCAAGAAAGTGCATAGAGTTGTATCTACCTTGTACAACTCCATCACTCTCAAGAGCCACGTATGCGGCACAGAATCATAGGCTTTTTTGTAATCTATCCAACATGTCGCCAAATCCTTTCGATTACGACGAACTTGTTGGTTAATGGTCGTGTCAATAATAAGGAGCTCTTTAGTGCCACGGGCCCCACTTTTACATCCATTCTGAGAGTAAGCCATAATAGTATTGTTAGTTATATGAGATGTTATCTTCACTCTCGGAATAGACGTAAGTAATTTATAAAGTGTGGGTAAACACGTTATAGGTCTATAATTTTTGGGATCTGTGGCACTACCAGACTTAAAGAGTAGGTGAGTTACGCCTGTGGTCATAAAAGTCGGAAGCGAACCTGATTCTAAGCATGATTGCAATTGAGATGCCAATCGTACATGTGAGCTACGGAGCCACTTTAACCATAAGTTATGCAGTCCGTCCGGTCCCGCTGATTTCCAGTTCGGCAGCGAACGAACTGCATAAGCTATATCAGTATTCGATATTGTTATTGGCTCCATGGTATCAATCGACTCACACGAACGTTCGACATCTCGCATCCAATCACCCTCTGTGTGAGTGACAGGCATCGCCCAGATGTCACGCCAAAAGGTATTCGTAATTTCAGCATCTGGGAAATGTGTGTCACTCACTAAATCAGGCTGCTCCCACCTTCTATAAACCCACCTCTCATCCCTTTGGAATGAACGATTCTGAGTATATCGGTCCACTCGTTTTTTGTACCTTCGTATACGGTTTGCCCATGCATAAACTTTCTGTTTCAGAAAGTCAATGCGCTCTGTGACCCGCGCTGCATAATTACAGGAACTGATATCAGTTCCCGAAAAAGCCCGGTTCACAAAACGCATTACTCTCGGGCGTGTGTTACCCGATCTGAAACAGATAAGCTTGCCAATGAGTGCCCTCGCCTCAGCGATACGACGTTCAATCCTGCACTGCCACGCCGGAGCAGCAAGCTTTGACCGAGTAGCGGTATCATTTTCTGGAAATTTAACACCAGCTACTCGACATGCTGCAACAGCCGCACAGTACAGAATTGAGTGTGTATCACTGAGATCTGTGCTTTCTTCTAAATAAATACCTAATATAGAATCAAGGGCACACACTAGCGCTTTATTTCGTTTATGCATTGGCAAACGCGGTAAACGAGGTCTGTTGTCATAACTCATGGTCCGATATTCTCGAATAGCACCTTCCAAAATGTTCCTTATTTGTTCATTGTACTGAGTACTTACAGATAAAGTACCACTGTCCTCTCCACCCTCAGCTGGGTAAGGTCGTAGCAACCCAGAAATTGATTGTAACAATGTTTGTTTGTGACACATGGGAGAAGTAACAATGCTATTCTGCAAGTCCAAGCGTAGCCTATCAAGCACGGAGTTATCCAACAAATGACATCGTTGAATAGCCCGTACTTGATCCGATAGCCTTTGTGCCGTAACGTTAACAGCTGGTTCAAGTTCCTGAAACAGAGACAACATACGATTACGATACGCAGTGAGGTTAGTTCCTCCCTCTGTAACCACAAAATATGCTCGCATGACGTTCTCGTTTATCGAGGATGTCCATTTCATGCGATGCACATTACCACCGGTAGCGGGGGCCCTATTCGAAGCCGGTGGGCCTCGGGGTCCCAAGCAGGTCGGTGGCCGGCCTCTCCCCTGCCGACGTACAGGTGTTGACGACGTCGGCGGAGAGAAAAACTCGTCACTCGATGTTGAGCTCGACGCATCCACAGCGGCCGGTATGCTGAGCGACGAGTCCGGGGATGTTAAGGGTGCAGTCCTTGCTCTGGATCTTGTTAACATCAGCAGTCATATTCTTCTTCTTTTAATTCAATGGCTCCATCGTTTATCGATGATTTCAATTATATTAGACATGACGTTATAAACGTCATGTCGTACTCATATATTTTTGGTTTTTTACATATTTAAAACTTCCTTTTCATATGAATATTTATTTATGGTATTAATTTTTATAAATACTATTGAAAATATATATAATTGGATTTGTAAATACAGAAAAATAAAAATATTGGATAAGAGGTGAAAATTTTACGACTGCCATATTATAGTGTTGCCAGTATTATTATTATTATTATAATTGTTGACTACGAAAATAATTTCTCTTTTGCTCTCTTGGTTCAAAACAAAAAGAGAATGATATCATCACATCGAGTGTACACACATGTCAAATGTACGTCCCTACGTTTGAATTTATTTCTAACTAGCTATTTTTTTATTAAATTTTGTAGTTTTCCGGACAGCCTTTCCAATTTATTTATTTTAGTCTAATAACCTAATTCGTACTATTACTGATATTTTAAGACAAAAAATTCAAATTTATCCAAATCAAGCCAGCTATTTTCGAGGGATGTGCTTTTCATTTTTATTTATATGTATAAAAAGTGAAAGTTAGTTTGCTATTCCTGGTGAACACAACTTTTTTCTGCTAGGCAAAAGTTCATCACAATCGGTTGAGTGATTAAGGCGTGAACACGTAAGAAACAAACCATAGTCACTTTCGCATTTATAATATTAGTTAGAATAAGAGGTGCTATATTCGGCGTATAGGTAACGACTACACAAAAAATTTAAAATCTATCACATTTCTAATTATTATATTGTAATAGCAACCTTACTGGGACTATAACAGACATTTAAAGAAAACGATTAGCCAAATCAGCCAAATGATACGTTTACAAAAGAAACAGAATTTACTTTTTAACTATATAAAAGATTCCAATTAGCGAATGCCCACGGGAATAGATCTCATTATATATTACATGTTATACAATAACAATAACAAATATTATTTATATGTGTGTTCGTCACAGTGTTAATTAAAAATAAATTGTGTTTATATTATAACCTTAAATGTAGATTTATTTATTAGTCACTTCGTCAATTTACTAATTTAATCATGGGTATTTTCCACCAAATATCCGCTTTTATCAGTCCATCTAACATTAATTAATTCTGAAGTCGCTCCAAGACAGTCCTTTTACAAGTCAACAAGTTTGAGTGACACTCGATGAGAAGCGAGGCAAATCTTTTCTTTGGAGAAATTACGTCCACGGCAATGGCCAACCGTACAAAGGACTGTAAAAAATGTAGACAGAGCTACTCAATTATTGACAAAATATTACATTAATAAGGTTTATTAACAAAAGGCACATCATATTGACTATTAGAGAATACAAAAGAGAGAGTACAAAAGTTATTAATAGAGGATTCACGTAGAAACGTAGAAATTGAGACTTGAGACTTTTACTAGCAATTAAAATGCTAAAATTCAAGTAGCGGTGCATTCAAAAGTAGCCCGAGAGGAAACCGAAATATACAATGGATAATTTTTTGCAAGATATGAATCGTCAGCTGCCAAACTCAGTGATTACTACAATACTGTTAAGGCTACACAAATTGTGCCTGGGTTCGAATATTGGTAAACTATTTCCAACTGTATAATGCAGCTGAGACATTACAGTCTAGAGAGAGAGACATAGCAGTCTCTCTTCATTAGATAAATTAATAACAGTCAAAAATTAAGAAAAGTCAGCACCATCTGCTTTAACCACCATTAATTAATATGTAAAAGAGTCTGGAAAAATAGATTTTACAAAACATTATTCATTATCATTTTCATTGTCGACTGACGTGATAAATTGAAGAAGTCTGCATTGTAAGGAAATGTTAGATAAATTAAAGAACTGTAGACTACTTTTTCGTTAGCTGTATTCACTTACATTCGAAGTGTGCATTCTGATATTAAAATCATATCGACTAATCATTCTGATACCAATCAACCCAAACATGAAATTGTTCTCATTACAGTTTCATCGTATAAAAACCATAGCCATCCATTCAAACTTTGGTGATAAACAAACGCACCACATGGAGCAAAAGTTACCTATATAACTACTTTCGACGAAAGTGCTTCGTTAAGTGTCTCGTGCCTATGATTTGTTGATAGTGTTGTTTGATCCTTTTGTTATAGCGATCAAAGCATCCGATTTATTGTTACTTTTACCTGGCTTTCATTTTCTTCCGTGTTTCAAGCTTACTTAGAACTTACGTTAAAAAAATACTGTCTTCGTTTCAGTCATTCTTAATTGTGATTATTGTTTAGGGATTAGTGCTTGCAATCAAAAATAAATTCTTCCATGACCCTTAACTAGGTTAGGAAGTGTGTGTGTGTGTGCGTGTTCCGTTATATAAACGAACTAACTTATCTAACCTTTAATGCAATTATTTTTAAGATTTTTATGTAATATTATATAATTACATATATATTTAATAACTATTGTTGAGAGGCTCGTGGCTAAGTGGTAACCGAGTAGGTTAGCACATTACAAAGCCAAGCAATGCTAGCCAGGTCAGTCTAGGATGGGTGATCATCCGGATGTCTTAATAAAAGCTGTTCCCGGATCCCTCCTATTTAAGGCGCAGTACGGCACACCGTGTGGTTTTAGTCGGTTCGATTCCGACACACCGCCCCATCGTAAACCCCGGTGGGGTGACGGCCCGAGGGGGTTTCCACACGCACAAAAAAAAAAAAAAAAAAAGGATGGGTGATCATTCTTAACACATTGAGACCCCTCCGTGCCTCAGAGAGCACGTTAAACCGTCGGTCCCGGGTGCCATACAAACATCTGTAGCATTCGTTACGGATAGTTGCAGCCCCAAAAAGTCCGACAACCTGGTCTAACTACAGAACTTCGAAATCGCCTAGTACTTGGGTTGTGTAGGTCTGATGGCAGTCGCTTCACGTAAAATATCAAAGTTCGGCCGTATCGTAGTTAGACTGAAAGCCGACCACAACTTAGTTGGAAAAAAGGCGCGGAGGATGATATTTTGTACTATTGTAATTTAATAACTTTTTTATCGACTTCATTGTTTAACCTACTTTAGGAAAAAAGTTCAACGCTTATTTTCGGCAGTCTCTACCAGTTAACACAGTTTAATGTTATTCTATTAACATATTGATCTCGAATTAGTTAGATGCTTATATTTTCTCTCTCAGCTAAAACGAGTGTCTTAAATCAGAAAATATAAATGCATGTTTTAGAAAAACGACAAGGTAAAAGAAATGAATTTCGTCTTTTAAATAAAAATAAAAATATTTACGGACAATAATCGTAACGACAAAATAATGCAAGGCGACAAAAATTGAAGGCAAGACAGTACATTTTATTAAGTAAACTAACGATATACGTAATAACTGTAGTGGGTAAACACGGAATTAGAAACGCTACCTCGATATTAGCATAACGCGAAAACTTAATAACATAATATGTTAAACGATTATGATCTGCCATCTAATTTCGGTGTCCAAAGCCATTAAACAAAAACTATTAAAACCTTTTATTATTCATAGAGCAATGGAGGAGGCAAGGAACAGCAGATTTGTGCCCTAATTTGATCCGACTTACACTCGAGAAAACTGCGATAAGATATCAGCGTTATACTGTTATTTCCTGTTGATACTAAGGGTCGCACAACTAACACCGTCGTTGTTGTGAATGTTGTCAAACACCTTTTACAACCATCATGCGGAACTTGTTTGTGTGTGTACGTAATCTAAACTAATAAAATAAAGCTGAGTTTGCCTTTCTTTTTGAACGCGTTCATCTCCGGAACCGCTAATCAGATTTGAATAATTGTTTTTGTATTGGATAGAGTATTAATTGAAGAATGTATAGTCAAAATAACATCACGCTACAATACTTCGAAGCGAAACAGTGACTATAAACACGAGTAAAACTGCCGGGCACTACTAGTAAGCTATAAACTACAGAATATTTATTATTTGGATTACAGACAAAACTTTTTATTTATTTATGATGATTTACTTTACATACTCGTAAATATGTTACGTTAAGTAAAACCTGTATTCAAAAGAAAACAAAACATAAAAGTTCTGAAGTGTATTTGCACGTAACTATTTATCAACTAACATACGAAACACTGTTATTTCTTCTTGAACATTGTTAAAAAATATTATTGTAATAAACTTCAACGTTCCAATTAGAGGTTTCTATCCCGGAATTGATCTATCTTTAAAATTTAATCAGTCCCGGGATTTGCGGGATTAGCAAACATTAAAAAATTGCCATATAGTCTTAATTTGAGACAAATCCCAGCCATGATTTGGAACATTTAATGAAGATTCCTCCACATTCAATCTAGTAAGACGCGCTTTCGCTATGCAGATAAAACTTCAATTTTCACGTTATTTAAATTAATGTTTATTAGAGATATACTGTTTTACTCATGTTTGTATTTCGGGGATGCCCGACAGTGTGACGCTTCACTCCTTGAAAAGGACCCCCTTCGGGTCCGAAACTAGTCGGATATCCCCGAAATACAAACGTGAGTAAAACCGTATATCTTTATTAACATGAAACCACTCACAAAAGATTTTATTGTAAAATTAATTTTAATTTAATAAGGGAAACATTGATCTCTGTAGTTTTCATTTTTTTATAGGATTGAAGTTTATTTTTGTTGAATTTTAATATTCTAGTCTAATCTCTTTGCAATAAAACATAAAAGAACTGTAATAATACTTCACTCTTATTTTAACACTGAAGAATTGAACTTAAAAATTAACCAATCAAGCTTACAGGAACTAGAGGGCCGACATGATTAAAACTAAACAATAGGAAATAGGTATGTAATAGCGAGGATGTTAATAAAACTTCGGTTTTGTCAGAATTTTTAAACAACGTATTTTCATATTTTGTTTTGTTAAAACAAAATTTGATATGAAAATTTATATTACGTTGTTTAAAAATTTCACATTCCTAACCCTACATACGTTTCTAAAAATTTACCATCAATCATTGAATTCTAAAATATGACCACACCTTTCTGTGTTGTGTCTTGTAGAAATCTGACTTTTTATTACTTGTTTATTGTTATCGGGATTATCTCTAGAGAATCCCGAAATCCCAGCAAAATAGGTATTCCCTAGATCCAACAGAACAGCGCAAAAAAAATATTAAAATGAACAGTCTACAGCATTTTTACAAGCGTACGGCGTGCATTTGTCGGTATAAAACAGTTTGCTAGCTATTACATCCGCTTCCACCCTAATTTAAAAACAGAAACGAAGCAGCTATGATAACAGTGTAAATCAGTTACTTTATGGCCGGTTGTTACTAACGGACCGACATTCAATACTTGATCTAGGTTGGGGAGTCCGAGAACTTACAACAACCATAATCTGAAGCCACGCTTTTGGGACAGTTACTTAATCCGAGTTAATTTTGTCTTGTCTTCAGTAGAAACTAATTTAAGTTCGCACACGAGATTAAATATTTGTCTAACGGTTGATTTTTTTTGTATAAGTGAGGCGATGAAAGGTGTATTGAAATCCAAATTTTGAGTAAACGGGTTAAGTTCGGTTTATTGGTTTCTGGTAATTATAAAGTTATAATTTATTTATGGTCGAGCGACCTATTAGTCAATTATACCAAAGGAGTTATCATGAATAAACCAAAACCAATGCCATTAAAAGTTTTGAGTCGTTTAAATTGATCGTAATCAACAATATAGAACAGGTAATAACAATGAAAAGTTAAGCACTTATCAAACATGAGTTTAGGAGTAGGTAACTCTCTCTTTTAGCAATCATAAAGATATCAATATAAGATATCATAACAATATCATAAAGAAAACCAACACCAAAACAAAAACAAACCCTACTCTTTAACCCTGTTCTGCTGTAGGATGGAGGAACAGGTCAATGGGCCTTGGGCCGTGCTCCTTCAAAAAATAACTGTACTTATTTACTTGTCTACCTGTTTGTTACTGTTCACTACAAAATTCCTGAGCCGATCGTAATAAAATTTAGAAAAGAAGTAACATAGAATGTTGACAAAATTCTGGAGAGGAATATTGACAAATAGACTCAAAATTATTCGTTTCCGTAAGTGATAGAGACTATCACTTTCACAATAACCGAAAAAATCGGTCTCTTTGCCAAAATCGTAAATATTTATACTTAAAAGGCAATTTGAAATGTATACTTTATTTTGTAAGAATAGAATTGGGTATGGGTGGGAATCAAAAGATACCTAAACTATGATTAGCTAGTCATAAATACAGTAATTACAGTGACCTAGCCTATTCATATAATAATATCGTTATTTTCGTAGTCTGTTCTGTATGAGAAACAAACATTGTGGCATTCATACACATATTAGCATTAACACGATTTACACTATACATAATGCACCATGCAGCCGTTAAAGGTTTGCCTAACCTCACCAATTTAAGATTTTATTAAAAATATATGTAAACGACTGTAACGAGGTATCAGAGTGCAATGCAAATTCACAAGCACCTTTCTCCATATATTTATGTATTCACTTTGTAACCTAGCCACCTGGGTATTTGCACTTTTACGAAATCGATACTACTACAGCAGGCAAGTAAAATAACTAAGGTTCTGCTCCGCGTTCCTGGAACAAAAAAATTCCTCGTATGTGTGCGCATTGCCCGTTCGTCTCGGAACTGTCACGATTTTAAATTCGTTACATTTAATCGACTCCTTGCAACGACAAACTATACAGAAGTTCAAGAGAAAACTTTGACACACCTACTAACACGCGCGCAATGCAACGCATCGCGCACGTGCTCGGCAACATTGACTCACGGTAGTAGTACTTTTGAACCCCTGTCTTCGGCAGGTTAGAAGTACTTACTTACTCGCTTGGTTTCAATTGGAACAGAAATCTATCGTGTTCGTGCCCTACCTTATTCGACAAACTTATTTCTTGTGCTAGACAAAATGACAGTCAAGATCAACGTCAAGTGTAACGATAAGGTCTTATCGTTACAATAGAATTTGTTTACAGCATAATAACTGTTGTACATCATATAGTTAAGAAAGCTAATAGAAATAGACAGAAGTCTTTCTTTGTAAAAATACTACCCATATATCTATAAATGCATAGTTTAGGTTACTATTTTACAAATGCCCTGTGTCGTCGGCATGCTCGATTTAAGACAATAAAATTCCCGACACTTCGAATTCCAGGAGAGCTATTCACTAAATAAATTACACCCGTCTGTAAAATATACGTACAGTTTAATTAAATTTTATTTTGTAAAATAACGACGAACAAAACGGTGATTTTTTCACAGGTGTACACTATACGGTTATATATATATACTAATATAATAAAGCTGATGAGCTTTTCGTTTGATTATTATTCGTTTGTTTAAACGCGCTATTCTCTAGAACTACTATCTGGATTCCAGAAATTATTCTTGTATATGATAGCCGGATTCATAAGGAATAGTATAGGCTATAATATAGCATATATTATAGTATTAGGCTACACCTCTCAGCTAGCCTTAAATCTTAAGTCGGAAGAAAAAACGCTCCTGAACTGCTTTATCTGCGTGCGCTGGCATAATAGTTAGTGATACGTAAATACAATGTTCTACAAAAGTATTGGCCAGTAGTACACCCAAAAAAAAGAACACGATGCCATAACTTTTATACTTAACGGATAATAAGATAAATATCTTTTATCTATCACAAAAAGTTATTGAAAATTAAAAAGTGATTTATGAGCATTATTATTAGGCATAGCATACTAATCCTTACGATTGAAAGTTATTTCTATATATCGATCGATAATTTAATAATAATATAATCCAACAATCGGCTTGGGTCTATAACTATAGTTGTAGAGGTAAGGTTAAGTAAGTTGTTTTTCGTGACTGTTAAACATATTAGATGTGTAACTCGGGACTTAAACATGAGTGGAGTCCACCGACCGACGACGTTTGACGTTTCAATCGAATTGCACATTCGATCGAAACGTCAGGTAACCAGAAAAGGTATTGTACCTTATAAATATTATCGAGATCCGACCTACTTAATTATCTAATATGAATAAAATATCAGCTTTAGGTAAAGGAACTAGACTTATAGTTAAATTGCTTAGAAACAATATCATAGTTCGTATAGTTTTAACTGGGCCAGCAGTCGGGCAAACGGCACTAATTATTATTATTATTGTTTTAGTGCCTAGTGCTACCTCGACCATTTCTGGTCTTTTGTAGCGCACTTCTGGTTTACAGTTCACTGCTCAGACTTATGGCTTCGAGAAACCTCCAGATCCTATCAGCATTGATTGTTTGTATTTCCTGCGGTTGCATGATGTGCAACCCTAGGTAAATACTTCGGTGCCGCATTAGTAGGCCACAAGAGCATAAAATATGCATTGCAGTCTCTTCTGTCTCTTGACAGAATCTGCAAATTGTGTTCTCACCTAATTTTAGGTTGAACATATGTTTGTTCAGTTTGCAGTGTCCGATGAGGACTCTTGTTACTGCACAGGTTTTGTATCTTTTGAGCTCCAGAAGTTCTTTAGATACTTTATTATCATAGCCCTTTATTATGGCTTTCAAGTGTCTTAGACCAGTCGTGGTCTTCCATCTCTTAATAGCCAACGATGTATATTTGGCGTTTATGATAGAATACGCTCGCTGTTTGCTGATGCCGCAGAATGGTTATGGGCCATGCTGTCGGTTGTCTGCACCGGCTTTGGCGAGTTCATCGGCTTTTTCGTTGTCATCGATACCTGAATGGCCTGGTACCCATCTTAATGTAATTTTGTTTGATTGCTCCAGTGTGTTCAGGTTTTTCTTGCAATTTTGTATTAGCTTTGAGCTAGTCTCAGAATTGCCTAGTGCCAATAGCGCCGCTTGGCTGTCTGAGTTGATGTAGATGTGTTGATTTTTTAATTTCCTTTCAAGGTTGATCTCCACGCACATGTTTAATCCAGAGAGCTCAGCCTGAAAGACGGAGGCCTCTGTTCCCAGGTTGGCACTCCACCTGAATTTTGGTCTCTCTCCGTAAATTCCACAACCTACATCAAGGCCTCTTTTGGACCCGTCGGTGTACTACTCGTGACTACCATTTTTGTTGGATTGGAGGCCTTCCAGCCATGATTCCCTCTGTGGTATGTCTACTGTATCGACTTCTCACGAAGTCGATCTCTGTTTGCATGTCATCCGCTGGCATGTTCAGAGATTTTATACCGAAAATGGCACTAATACCACAGAATACATAATAGTGATAATACCTCGAACCCTAATATTAACCACACATTTATGATTTAGTTTTAAAAGAATACTGTCGCGTAAAGCTACCGTTTGCGGGCAGGCACTTTAAATAAGGCCCTGCGAGAGACCTTTAAGCACGTGGTTTAGCTACATGTAAGGGAATGGTGTGAAAATTGTATTTTGACTTATTTAGGGTACCGTATACAGGGTGCGGTGAAGGCTCACTTGTGACGGTGTGACGGAACACCGTGTCGTTTTAGTCGTTTCGATTCCGATATACCACTTCAACCATTAGCTCCGGCGAGGTGATTACCCGTGGGGGATTCTACACGAAAAAAAAAGGGTGCGGTGAACCAATATATTCGCATACCACAAAAAAATGTTACGAAAAACATTTTCTAAGCTGAAGTGTTATAAATCATCAATCAGTGATCTGTTTTAAATTATACGAGGGTGAAATCACGAGGCACAGCTTCTGTATAATAAAGTTGATGAGTTTTTTTGTTTCCATTGAATCCATCAGTCACATTTGAATAATTATTTTTGTATTTGATGAAGTTTTCATTGAGACTGGCTATGTAACATCACGCTACACTAAGAGAAGCTACATATGTAGTTTAAAATATACGTGAACTTAGCGACCCATTTTGCTTAATTCTTGCTACAACTACTCATGAAGTTTAACAAAAACATACTTATAAATCCACAGACGTATATTATGTACCTCTAAGATCCCAAATACCCATGGCTTGGGTGAATAGCTATAGTAGGTACGGTGGCCTATAGATCCTTGCAATAACAATACCAACAATAAAATTAACATCGCTTTTAAAAACGTTTTATGTCCTATTTACCGAGCTATGAGGAAAGTGCATCTTATTAATATTCAAATTTAATCTTATCTTCTAAGTGACTATTCCACTGGACTCGTAAATAGCTGTACATAAATACTATAAGCTTTTATGTTCCCTCTTATTTGATTATGTGCTTAGGATATCTCTTTGTATGAAAAAAACTATTATTTAAAATTGTTAACATAAATAATTAAAATATATTGAACATATGTCAACAATCACACACCTATGATAATATCTCGGCCCGGTCACACACAATAATTGTTTGCCATTTAACAGTAAACCTACAAATATCATTATTGAAGGTATCGTTTACTTATTTATTCACTACATTTGTTATTCCTAAGTTTCAGATTAGTGGTAAATAAGAAGCAATGTATTCTAAACAAATATAATATTGTCATTGTGATCCACGTACATGTTACGTATATGTTACGTAATAAAATATTTTATTGTTTTATTTTTATAGCCAAATAAAAAACCGTCTTGTACATATACATTGTAAGCGATTCCTTCCTTGATTAGTATATTCACAATTACAATGATTACTAAACAGACCGGCATTTTATCAAAATATTTCTTATGCAGGCGAATATGCACTAATGATGTAGTCAGCCATTTTTTTCATGACTGGATCAATTCAATCACGTGTCATGGTGGCGCGAACATGCCTAAATAATCCTTCTACCTCATTTCATGACAAAGCTATAAACTCATAACTTTTCATTATGAATATTTATGAGGTAAAAGTGGAAAAAGGTTTTTGTCCATGAAATCAAAACATAATGTTAAGTGACTGATCCGATATTAATTGAACTTGGTAGGGATAATTTTTGAAGTGAAAACTTCTTTAGCGGCGTTGTGCACTTTTTGGGATGGGTAAAAAATTTTAAACTCGCGTCAGGAAACGTGACCCTGATCGAAAATTTGTAAGACGGAGCCAAGTTTCTTATATTTAAAAAAATATAACATTCGAAATTCAAACATTTATGAGCGGCCAGGAACGCAGAACTTCCAATGTACCCTATGTATACATTTAGATATGTTATAACTTTTTGGCATAGCAGTCAGGGTCACTACCACTAGGCCAACAGGCCAGTCAAGTCATCATCGTTTGTATTTCTACATGTACTTATGTAATGTACAAAAAAATATAGTATAATCTTACCTTGCCTTGTAAACATCGTTTAGGTATTTACATTAGTCTTAATAGTTTGGCATTAATCACAGAATTCTTTGTCTAAAGTGAAGAATTCACTGTATATTTACGATAGATATCTATTTGTATACACCATTCTGCCCGCCATTTTCCAACATTATTTTACATTATTTAATACAGAAAAGAATTTTACTTAGATTCTTGGTTGCAATTAGTAACACAGTTTCATAATCTTACATGTAATAGCTTAAATTAACTATTTTAAATCCTCCACTTTCCATTGTTAGACATTTTTAAATTTTTATTTTTTCTGCGCTTTTCATATTGACAAGCGTCATGATCTCAAAACATTGTATTGAAAACCCCGCGCGTCGCCGGCGTCTATCTTTCACCATAGACAAAGAGAATGTAACCATAGATTTTTTTTTTGTTAAAGTTTAGTTATTTGTGACTTTGTCTTTAATGTTAATCGTTATTTTAATGTGTAATTTGAATATAAGTTTAGTCTCTTATAATTATTTGATAGCATGGTGTCCGTTCCTATGTCACTTGGCCTTAGCAGAATACCAGCGCTTCTTCGCTAATCGTGCGAATTAGCATAATGCTGAGTTAAGGACCATTTTTGTCTCATGCAGAGGTATTTTATTATTTATTTATTCTTATTTTTTCTTGCGCAAAACCATGTACCATGTATGAGTCAGAATAAATGATATTTCTTTCTTTCTTTCTTTCTTTCTTTATTTTTATGTTTATAGTTTACTTGTATGTATACTACTAAGATCGTAGCCCTGAATGTATTAATTTGTTTTTCACCACCTCATGGTTGCCTGTACGGGATTGCAATAGAGCAATAAAGCCATCAATTGTATAGATCGCAATTTTTATTAATTTAGCTTTTTAATGTTTCTGGTGTACAGTAAACAACTATATTATTATTATTAAAGACTCAGCCTCTAGCTAGACATAATATTAGACATTCATAATACTCTGAAAGGTTTGGAACAATGTCATCGTATTACATTGAACTGACTAATCAAACTACACACATATCTTTCATCTTATTATCTTTCCTCACAGGCCTTGATATTTCAAGCTGCTTCAGAGTACTTCAATCGCAAAGGTAGACCTTGACTTTGGGGTTTAACGGTTCTAAACATCTGTAAATTGTAATGAATAATAGGTTCATCATCTAACACTTAGTCTACCGTACGTACTTTATTTAAGTACACTTTTTTTTTTCATTTAGCGTTTACCACATTTTCCACTTCACTGAGGTCGTAACGATGTGGTTAGGGTTAGGTTAGGTTTTCATGGGCTGGTTTCCGCAACTCCACGACAAAGCGCGTATTTTGAGTTGGTGGGAATAGAAGCAATTCGAGCCACCCTAACAATGTGGTTATATTGATTGTTAATAGATCTGACGAAAACAAGGCGGTATTCCGTCACGCGCGCTTACGGCCGGAATTTCAGGTGACACCGAATTCCAATAGACGTTATGCGAAATTATATTATTATTAATTGTATACATACTTGTATACTACATTAGGTTTTAATTTAGATTTTCTATATTATTGAATTCTATATTATTTGATTAATATTAAGACCAGGCCTGTTATAGTACATGCAGACTCTACTCTCTCACCGGAGAAGAGAAACAAATACACCTATGCCAAACGGCATACAAGTGGCGGCTCACTAAGTGATTTGGGCCATTCCTGAATTGTAAGCAGATTAACGACAGCCCCAGCACTATCCTTAAAACGCCGGTCTCGCGCATCCTGATTAAGCATGCATTTGTTACGATGTTAGTTAACAACAGATTGGAATTGCGTATTGGAAATTTGTTGATCAAAATTGAACTGCACAGGCAATAACTGAATATAATAATATTTTACTATGAAGGTAGAAAATAAGCAGAGCAAGCCGTCCCTTTTTATTTATTGTATTCTTAGAATCTTCAATATGGTTTCATAGCGTAATAGGACACATTCTTAAGTAGCCGAATTTTGTAGGCTGTTTTTTTTAGTATGTTCAAAAAGTGGTCGCCCAACTATGGAAGTATCTTTTTCTTAGACAGGTGGTTCCGCTTTTAGTAATTTAATTTTATGCTACAGTTCATTTTTTTCGTCATCGTTAGAAATGCACCCTAATTGTATGAGATTTAGAAAAAGAAAAAAACTAAAAATACCCTTAAATTTGTTTTGTTAAAAAAATATATCTTCGAAATAATATAATGTGTCCCTATTATGTAACTACTAGCAACCCGCCCTGGCTTCGCACGGGAAGTAGAGACAATCTTTCTTCAACAATCATCATCATATTTCAACCAATTTACACAACACGTTAACAAATTATACACCTAAACCTTCCTCATGAATCACTCTGTCTATTGGTGAAAACCGCATGAAAATCCGTTCAGTAGTTTTCAGTTTATCACGGACAGACAGACAGACGCGGTGGGGGACTTTGTTTTATAATATGTAGTGATTAAAGTAATTCGCTTAGTGCTTGCTACGTTTTACTAATTAACTAACACTATTCTCGTCCTACTCCAACTTTTCAGTCTGTCTGTCTGTGTTCGTATAGCATGTAATTTGATAATTACTTTGCTTTAGGACTATTATTGATAGTCTAGTGCACGCCAATACCGAAAAGTCTAATTGTATGTTCCACCCGTTGGGAAATACACCTTGTCTTCTTGACAAACCAAGTATGTAATTTAATCTTCCGACGTACATTACATAGTCCTGAAAACCTTTTGATATTTCAATCATTGGTGTCGACTTGTGGCTTCCCTATTTATTTATTAATACTTCATGCACATATTGTACAAAGGCAGACTTAATACCTAAGGCATTCACTGCCAGTCAACGGTGGGTTGATACAGAAATAAAAGTGGTAGGTGCAAAGACATGTTAATGAAAGAAAACAGAGAAAAGAGACAGAGAGAAAGATAAAATTCCAAACATACGAATTTAAAAGTCTTATAATAATTCGGATCGATTAATCAAACCACGCACTAAACATACACATCAAGTACATGGAATACACACTGTCACATAGGTGCATAGTTTACTATGCGTCATTGATACATAATATACTACATACACTATAAATATCAAATCAGAAAGTCATGTACTAGCGCTATGTCAACTCTGGCAACTCATTGTGGAGGACATCACGTACTCTCCTCTTAAATATAAAGCGGTTTGTGGAGCGGTTTCGAGTGGGAGCGCTTTCCAGAGAAGGACTTATTGGACACCAAACGAAGAGTTTACGAAGTCGGAGTTATTAGGGGGACATAAGAGAAGGTTATTATTTGTAGAACGAAAATTTCTGTCATGATTTGAACCCAAAAACCAAAGGTAGGAAGTTAAATAAGAAGGTGGAGATGAAGAGTTAAGAAAAGAGTAACATATTAACATATAGGTAAAAATTATATGAGACAGAATATATGCAGTAAAAGTAAGATTGGATCAAAGAAAAACAAAACAGAAATCCGAGTGTCCACTTAAAAGAAGTTACAAGTTTCCGAACGTTTCGTGATTTTGACATGTAATTAAACAAAAGCTGTCACTGTATTACAACTATTTCTAAATTGTAAAATAGAAGGTACTAAATAGAAAAAGTTTTGTGTTGTTGTTATTAAAGAAAAGGTAATAAGTAGAAAAACGAAATCAAGTATCTTTACATTATGTAGATTATCAAGGAAACTAAATATGTGTGGATAATGAAATTTAAAATAATAACAAAAGGCAGCAAACAGCAGTGTTATAATATATTGTCTACTATCTTGCGGAACCTTTTGTGTTTAACCTTCGATTCGAATTTCCGGAATCGTTCCTGATTGTGGATATGGCCTTTGGGTACTTGGCTATCAAAGGTTTTAGCTCTTCCGCGGTTGTTATTTTATGACGACCATTGACCATTGTGTTCACCAAGAAGACATGCCGAAATGTTGCCGGGCCATGCTAAAGACCGTCTGTCGGATTTTAGTTAAAAACTCCCTAACCGAAAAGCCGGATCCCTTCAAAGTCGTCCTCGCCTTCCACACAACATATCTTACCTCCGCCGTGGCAAATCTCACCAATATTGGACGATGATGTTCCTTACCTGTGGCACCAATGTAATGACAGATCTTGATGTTAAGCGGTGTGATGTCCTTACGACCCATCTTCTTACTGATTATATCGAGAAGAGTTCGACTGGAATCCTCTCCGTCAGCTTAATCCATATGTTTCCGGTAATTGTTATATGATTTATTTTTAAATCAAATATGAATCTCCACGTACTTTATGTTTAGCAAGTGAGATTCGTTTTTGGCAACAGCTTTTTTAGAAATAAATGAATTTGAAATTAACCTACAAATAATTCTACTTCTAGCATAATTAATCATCATAGGTTTTGCTTGTGAGTGAGGTCGTCTAGGTTCCTTGGGAGAGGCCTAGCAACGTACGTTCCAGGATTATAATTGTCTGGAAAAATAGACACAGGCATTTGATTCCAGACTTTGGTAACTCGAACCAAAAAGGAGCTGTCAAAGGTCTGTCTGCGTTTAGTAGTCTGATGACCTGATGAGGGTTCAAATAATTTAAAGCGAGCTTTCGCACACTCATCATAGTGAATTCTATAAAAAACCGATAAGCAGGCGACTTTACGACGACGCACAATAGTATGTAGTTCGTTTATAAGCTTATGGGCTCTTCGGCCAACAGAGTCCAAAGCTCCTAGTCGGTATTTAACCGAGCCATCCCAAAGATGACTGCAGTACTCCAAGCAAAATCGAACCTGAAACGGTATAGAGATTGAGTAGCTGTTCAAAGTTGAAGTACCGCCGGACCTTCGAAATGAATCCCAACTTCTTGAAAACTGACTGTGCCATCGACTCGATTAGTTGACTGAAGTTAAATTTGGACGTGACGTTAATGCCCAGAAGCTCTAAATGGTCAGTAATTGGCAAGGATACATCTTGGAAAGTGGATTCTAAAATACGCTTTGCCGCAGAGAAGAGACATGACTTTGCTTTGGAAGTTAAAATTGACAAGATTGGTGTCACCCGGTGTCAATCGAGCACCCGCTGAAATTTCAAACTAACCTGTTCAATCAGGGACTCTCTCCAACGCTGGATTTCTCGTAAACTTGCTCACGCTTAAACTTAAGTAGGTATGTCTCTCTACAATGGTGTTGTTATCGGCGTAGCCAAAAACTCTAGATGTTTAAAGGTCATTAATATGGAGCAAGAACAAAGTTACAGAAAAAACAGATCCCTGAGTTACCCCGGCATTAATTGCCGGGTCGGAAGAGCAGCAATATAAAACAACTCGAATCGACCGTTACCTCAAGAAATCAGATATCCAGTCACAGAGTTTCCTTACTTAAAAGAGCCTCGTGCTAGACCCTAAGAGATGTCTAAGGATATGGCTATTGCCTCGCCATGACCCCCCAAGGTGGCAGTGTTCAGAGGTGGGTGGCGTATGTCAAAAGGGCAGCCGATCGTCTTCTGCGAAAACTATATTGGCTGTCATTGAGGAGCTTGTTGGTTTCAAGGCATGCCAGGAGATGTCCTGGTTGTTCAATACACGCTCCATTATCTTGCATGTAATAGAAGTGATTGCATTGGACCGACAAGTCTATTGTAAATCAGTTTTTCTAAATTTAAACAATTTAAAGATTTACACAAATGTCACAGAAACGCTACTAGCTAATAACAAATATAACACAAAAGTTGGCTGCCAATAAAAAGAAAATAATAATATATCATATAATAATTTATTAGCAATCAATTGGAATATTACTCAACAATCAGACTGAAATGTATGTCCAATTTTTCATCTGTTCAATTATTCAATCATATTTACAGCAATAGAAACTATGTCCAGCTGTCTTAAGGAAAATAACTCCATAAAATAGTAGTTTTATTACTTCGTTAATGGAATCTAGAAACAAATGCCTTAGAAACATTTCGAATTGGAAAATAAACAAAATTGAGTCGGTATAAATCGAAGACATGTTTTATTTTGTTACCAGAGATAAATATATTTTTAAAACTCATTTTGCATTAGAGATACCTACTGAAGTTATTCGTTGGCGATTTGCCAGCAGGTCGTTAATACTTTTTCAATTTAGTTGCTTTACCGAAAAATCATGAGATTTCATGTTTTATGCACTTCGAAAATATCATCTACATACATATATTCTTTATAATATATTATACTATGAGTGCAAAGAAGATTTAATTAATTTGGTTAAGTAATTTCGGAAATTTAGATCATTCCGTCTGTTAGAGCCCTCTTACATAAGGCCTAATGTATAACGAAAAAACAGCACAACGTGTGGGCTTAGAAGGTTTAACTATAGTATATCCCCGTTAGCGTACCCTTATTGAAGTAGTTTAGTGCAAATAAAACAAGAGATTAAGAAATTACAATTTTAAATCGGCCTGTTAATATCAATAAAAAATTAGTAATATTTGCGACATTGATAAAGCAGTTTAGAACTTGAGTCGTCTATTTCTGCTATCAATATTAAGTTAATAATTTCAAGAGCCCTTTTAATCTAATTATAAATCCAGTCCTGTTTATCCATTTCTCGTTCCAATGGTGAAATTTATGAAGGCAGTGCTTCATTGTATTTACATATTTTACGGGTTGGTTTAACAAATTTGCGGTTGCTGATTTTGTTACTAGTTAAAACTAAAGTATTTCCTTATAATAAAGTCATTTATTATATGCCAGCTGACACTTGTCCAAGATGTTATCTTTTATCTAAAAAAAAAACAAGATAACAGCTTTATGTCTTTTTTTCTTCCTTGCAGCTCCGTCCGCGTCTATGGCCGGTCAGAGTTACTACGGTTATGGCATATGGTTTGTGTTGTACCATGTTCTTCGTAGAACATCTTGATCAGCCTGCCTTCTTCTTCTCTTTGGATAAATAGTGAATCATAATTATATTGTATTTTATGTAAACTGTCTGAAGAAGACAATGCTGATGATAAACATATTTGTTTACCCTCTTTTTAGCTTTTGTCTATTCTCTGTATGTACATATACCTACTACTTATGATAAAGCTCAAACGTACTCGTATGAACGTGCTAATGGAAGGAAAACTTTTACGCGTTAGACAGCCTGTTCATTGAGACAGACTTAACGTGTCCCTACAAGATCAAATAACTTCGCGCTACGGCTACGACCTTTTAGAGTAGCGATATTATTATATAAATATAATATATAAAAATATTATATACATATAAGTAGTAGTAGTACTATATAAGTATAAACTAAACTAAAGTTCTTTACCAACTTCATTAAACTGATTTTATATAGACTGTTTTCATTATGGAATAATAGGTAGGTTTTAGGAACTCTTTTACCTGATATCTAGATATTTCACTTCTACCTTTATGGTAAGTGCCGCCCGCCAGAGAGCCTTGCTTATCGCCCGAGTCTAGTCCCTTTTTTTTTACTTGACACATCTCATATACCGCCGTGTGATCCCAAACTAGGCAGAGCCTGTACTATGGTAACCAGACTGCTGATAAACATACTTATATTTTTTCTAAATTTATTTATAGATTCGCCGACAATTGTTACACATTTCTTTAAAATAATACATGAGTTATAGTGGGAGATTATCCATGTTATAGTGGGAGAGCCATGCTTCGGCACGCATGGGCCGGCTCGACCGAAGTGATACCACGACCTCACAGAAAACTGGCAGTGAAGCAATGCTTGCATTGCTTTTCGCCGAGTGAGTGAGGTTACCGGAGGCCCTAGCCCTTCCCTCTTCCCCGTTTCCACCCTTCCCCTATTCCCAACGTAGAGGCCGGCAACGCACTAGTGCCTCTTGAATTGCAAGTGTCCATGGGCGGCGGTAGTCTCTTACAATCAGGTGACCCGTCTGTTCGTTTATACCATAAAAAAAGGCAAACACAACATTTATAGAAAACATTCTTATTTTACAATTGGTAATTTATATTTTTATTTTAATTTATATTTATTTTAAAATTGGTAATTTAGAGAGAAAAAATTAAAAATAAACACACATCTAACAAACAGTAATATAGCTTAGAGTTTTTAAAACTTAATAAAAAATTGACACACTTTAATTTAATTAGGTTATTAACAATAATTAGTTCGGTTGCGAACCTGGCTCTTAAATCTATAAATACCAAACATGTGAATTTGTTCGTCGTACTTAATATAAATAGATAGTAGATTAATAGTATATTGGGGATACTTACAAAGGACATTAACATTTTTTTTACATAATAATTGAGGGCAGTCAATAAAATTACTTACCAGTATATATAGAAAAATAAGGTCGAGTGATTCTCGTCGTGTTTCGAGCGATGTTATATTAAAAGTTTGTAATCGCTCAGTGTAACTTCGCGTCCTTTTGGCGATACCAGTGGAATAAGCTAGATGATTTAAGAACCATTCTATTCTAAGTGTAAATGTAGCATAGTGTGGATGTCAAACGACCGAACCGTATTCGAGAATAAAAACAATTGGCATTTCAGCGTATTGGGTCCAACGCTCTTCATGTTATACATCAATGACCTGTGTCAACTAACAATTCCAAACTGCAAAACTGTTACATAATTATGCAAATGACACAGCAGTGATTGTCTGTGGAAAAAACACTCTAATACGCTGGCTCCCGACTTTGGACTATCAGGAAACTATAAATCTGTTAATAACAGTAATTTGATGTTGGAGTTCGTGCCACACATACATCGAACACGGCGTTATACCATACTCACACACCTACATCCAAACCCAAGTCTTATTTAGATGGATGGATGCATTCAAATATATGCCTTATCATTCATAACATTTTCTTAATGTTAATTGTGATTGAAGCATGATTAAACATATAATATTTAAAAAAAAATTTTTATTGCACCACGAAGTCAAGAAAAATTTAATGAGAATAATATATTTTTATTTCAGTGACACGTGAATTTGAAAATTGTTCACGTTATGATGGAAGACGCTGGCACTTGTGATACAATGTTTAAATACATTAGTACAGGGGCTAATGTTTCATTTTATATTATAAATCAAATTATTCTACGACCTATATTTTGAAAATGTAATAATATTGTAAACCCTCACTAGGCTAAAGAATAAAAATATTATAAAAGAAAAATACCATAAGAACCCTTTCATTTTGGGCATCATTTGGCAAACTACGTAAAGTCTTTTCATCACTCTTAAAGCAAACCATCAAAACGAAGGTCTTCGATCAGTGCATCCTGTTAAAACTTACGGTGCCGAAACGTGGAAACGTACGATCTCGCTAATCTACAACGTAAAAGTTGAGCAGCAGGTTATGGAGCGAGCTATGGAGGTCATCTAAAATACTCGCAGAGTAAGCACGCTGATGTGGCAATAGGCTGACTATGTCTGCCGAAGTACCGTTGGCCGTTGGAGCAAACGGTTCTTAAAGTTGAGATCGCGAATCGGCAAACGGAAGATAGGACGCCCTCTAGCCAGGTGGACTAACGAGCAGAAGAAGGTAGCAGGAAAAGATTGGATGCGGAAGGCGGAGGACCCAGTGCTATGGCGCACATTGGGTAAGGCCTACGTCCAGCAGTGGACTATAATAGTCTGATTGATTGACTCCATATATAAATATTATACGCAAGAACCCTCAAACACAACTGATATTAATTTCTATAGCATGTAAAACCATGTATTACTACTAAAAACATATCGCGATAAGATAAAACGCCTACACTTGACTTTTCATTCCATTATAAAGACTACCAAATGCACTTAATCCCTAAAAGCTCTCTTCATTTAACTTATATCATTTAAGCAGTTTTAAGATAAAAACGTAAATATGCATCAACATTTACTGCTGATAACAAATAATTTTCTATTTTTATTTCTGCACTAGTAACCCGCCCCGGCGGCGTCACACGGCTGGCAAAGCATAATTATATTGATTTTATCCTATATATTTAACAATCATCGTCATATTTCAGCCATTTTACACAAAACCTTAATGAATTATACACCTAAACCAGGTAAAACCTAGGTAACCAAAGGCCCTGGGGCAAATAATAAACTAGGGCCCCGACTAAACTATTTAAAAACTATTGTTCCGTATTCGTCGTGTTCCGAATTCGACGTACTCCATATTCAAATAAATTAAGTACGCAATTTAATATAAATAGTGGTTTAGTCACAACTCTAGTACAAACTTCTGGTTCTATAAAATCTATTTTATTTATACTCCGAATGTGGGAGAAATTTTCACTAGTTCAATTTATAGTTTGTAAGTCAGAGTTAGACGGGCCCCTTGAGCTTGGGGACCCCGGGGCACTGCCCCGTCTCGCCCTCCGGTAGCAACGCCACTGATGTAGTGATAAAACCTTTAACATATTGTACCTATATGTATATTATATGACGATACTTTACTGTGACATGCGATACAAAAAATAAAACAGCCTAATACCACACTGGTCTTAAAATTTATAACAACGTACAATTATTAGTCAGCGAAAGTTTCATAACAAACTGATACTCTTAAGCTGGGATTTATTTAAACCCTCTAACGACCGAAACGCAACGCTGTTTCATCCAATACAAATAAATAAAATTCAAGTGTCTTTTTGTAATGTCAAAATAATAGTTTTTTTTTTTTTAAGCTCATACAGTTATTTGCAACGAGACATATGTCTAAAAACCAGTTTTTATTTTTTTTGTATGTCTGACTGTCTGTTTGTTACGGCTAATCTCCGGAACAGGTGGACCGATTTCCACGCTACTTCCACGCTTCACGCGTCCTAATGGACGCGTGAAGCTTAATGTGAAGCTTCCTGCACTTCTTCTACACATATATAAACTTTAGCTTTTCAAAATTTCACGTTCCTCTGTTAGCGATTTTTTTAAATGCGTACAAATAATGCTCTACACGTATTAATATAAAGAGATCCAGATGATCAAATGCAAGAATACTTTTTCATTAGGTTTTCCAAATTTGACCTACGCGTATCGCCATCAGTTACGTATTTTGTAATGTCATTTGTGTTAATTTAAACAAGATTAAGGAGACGGAAAAATATTGAACATAGATTATCAACCTTCTATCATACATACAATAGATATTTAGATAGATCGGCGCTCAAAAAATGACACCAACTAAACTGTGCTTAACTGCAGTTTTAAGCACAGTTCAGCTATCAGACGCTTCGTGCCTACGCCAGCGGTATGATGTTTCAGGTGTAGGTGCAAAGAAGGTCATACTTCGATAAGAATATTTTTTATCATAGCTTTAATTTTTTAAAGTACAATAATGGCACTGTAATAAACAATAATTCAAAAAGTTCGTTTTTTTTTAAATACCTAGCTAGTACCTGGGTAAAGAAAAATGATGAATAATGAAAAAAAATTATGATTTTGCAAAGCTCAGTCAGCTTAGCAAAATCGTCATTTTATTAATATATTTTTTTTAATGCGTTTTGTAATGTAATGCGTTTTTACAAGAAATACAACTATGCAGTTGAACTTAAAATGCAAAACTATATCTGTATACGAAATTTCATCAAAATCGTTACAGCCAACATTCCTAGTTTCCAAGATACCCGAAATATAAACACATACATATATAAAAACATACATACAAGAATTGTTCGTTTAAAGTAATAAGATGCACCTTCGCGAGTATGCGTGTGGAATAGGTACCACGAGCAAAGAGTATACAAACACACACAGAAACATTAATTCAATGGTCTGGTTTATTATTACGATGGCATATTCAATGCATGCACGTAAAGTAATGTGGAACCATCGATTGCCACTATTTGATGCGATTTGTAAGAGATCGTGTATAGTATGGTAAATTTGATCTAAATTGTCACCACTTTGAAGTAAATTGGAAATAAGGGGAAGATTGCATTATAGCTATTTCATCAACAAATAGAAAATACTAACTTTTAAACTTTCGCATTCCATGATATAACATTATCTAGCCAGTCAGCCTGTGACCATTGCCAGTGCAACCAGGTCGAAACTTCAGGCATTTCAGAGGTATGTAATACCTTTTCGTGATGGCGTTAATTCCCGTAAATACGTAGATAATATTATAAATAAAAAATAAAACTCAACATACTAAGATATCAAAGAACTTGACACTGACTAAAAGTGAAAATATAATTCAGACCTCCCTAAAGCTACAGGAAATTATGGTAATATATTCACAGGGTCGTGTGTGACACCAATAAACACAGCCCGAGAAAATAACGAAAAGATTTAACAGACCCTTTATATTTATTAAAAAGTTTATTTAAGTTTGAACAGAATTTTCATTATCAAATATTTGAAGCCAGTGTGTAATTACTTTTAGTCCCGGAGCTGGCAAGCAATTTAGGGAAGCTATTTGAGGCACCAAGGAAAATTGTATTCAAATTCTTTTGAAATCTCTAATACAAAATCGAAGACCTGGCTAAACAACAGCGGAGCTTTTGCATTATATGAATGTTTAATGTTAAAAAAAATGTGGTATTTGCATAAAATATTCTTGAGCTATCTTTAAATGATGTAACACTAGTGAATTAAGTTAAAAATTAAGAATACCAGATCATTAAGACGGGTATAAATCCATCAATTGACACTCCCATAAATATTTTGTTACTACTAAACAGGAAAAGTTGCTAGTACTAAAACTTGATTATCCTCTTAATCGAAGATAATAATTGCCATTGAACCTATTGTTATTATTAATATCGTCATAAATTCCTAAGATATATCGGTATCCTACCATATAAGTAAACGTAAAAACGTCCTAAAAATTCTATTCATTAAAAAATAATAAATCAAATATTAATGCGTGTTATACCTATACACGTGTCAGTGGCTACATCAGTCTACATTATAATCACTTCACTATCTGTCTGTCTGAACGCGATAAACTGACGTACATAGGCTGCACTAAAAGTATCGGGAATGGAATATTTCCACTGTTTCTGTCATATTAAAATCTTTTTAATTGAAAACACCTTGGTTTTAAAAATCTAATATCATTTATTTATTTAAAAAAATATTCTCGGTCTTATCACAAGGTTTTGTCAAACTTGTTTAGTCGTTGAGAAAATGGAATTGACTCGAGAAAATTCAAGAGCGATGATTTATTATGACTTTCGAAGTGGTTTAACGCAAAAACAGTGAGTTGACCGGATGATTTCTGCATTTGGTGATGAAGCCCCATCCAAAACCGCAATTTATCGCTGGTTTGCTGAATTTCAACGTGGACGTGTCAAGCTCAGTGATGATCCCCGTCAAGGTCGTCCAAAAACTGCAGTCATCCAAGAAAACGTTGATGCTGTGCGTAATTTGATTGAGGAAGATCGACACGTGACATACCGCGAAATTCAGGCAACTTTAGACATTGGCATGAGTCAAATACAAATAATCTTGCATGAACAATTAGGTGTAAAAAAGTTGTTTTCGTAAATCGTCGTATCGTATCAGGTGACGAATCCTGGATATACGCGTACGAACCCGAAACAAAAAACCAGTCACGAGTTTGGGTGTTCGAAAATGAGTTAAAGTCAACAAAAATTGTTCGTTCACGGAGTGTTGCAAAAAAAATGGTGACCACGTTTGTCTCCGAAACCGGCCATGTTGCGACTATTTCTCTTGAGGGACAAAGAACGGTTAATGCAGAATGGTATGCTAGCATTTGTTTGCCACAGATCGTTTCTGAACTCCGTAAAGAAAACTGCAACCGCCGCATCATCCTCCATCACGACAATGCGAGTTCTCACACCGCGCACAGAACAAAAGAGTTTTTAAAGCAAGAAAACATAGAATTATTAGACCATCCGCCGTACAGCCCTAATGATTTCTATACTTTCCCTAAAATAAAGAATAAATTGCGTGGTCAGAGATTTTCATCGCCTGAAGAAGCTGTGGACGCCTACAAATCGGCTATTTTGGAGACCCCAACTTCCGAATGGAATGGTTGCTTCAATGATTGGTTCCATCGTATGGAAAAATGTGTCAAATTTCGCGGAGAATACTTCGAAAAGCAATAAATACATTTTTAAATAGTAATGTTGTGTCACTTCCTTGATTCCCGAAATTTTCAGTGCCGCCCTCGTAATGGTGGGATACGGTTTTCACCAATAAACGGAGTAATTTATAAGGAAGGTTTAGGTGTGTAATTCAAGAAGGTATCTGTGAATTGGCTGAAATATGAAGACGATTGTTGAAGATGTCAGCAAAAGATAAATCCTACTAATATTATAAACGTGAAAGTTTGTGAGTATGGATGTATGGATGCTTGTAACTCTTTCACGCCAAAACTACTGAACCGATTGCGATGAAACTTGGTATGTAGATAACTGGAAACCTGGATTGGGTGGAACATATAGGCTACTTTTTATCCCGATATTCCGACGGGATCGGGACTTACGCGGATAAAACCGTGGGGCGCTGCTAGTGGATAATAAATAGGTCGTTAAGTGCTATAATTTAAATAAATAAATAAAAATGAATATATAAGAAAACATAGTATAGTACTCAGAATATTACGACTACTTCAAACTTTTTTCTAATAGTTGTAAGCAAATTAGGTAGTTTCCCATGCTCAAAATTATTATTTTCAGCCAAGTCGTAGTCGCTTTTAGTTTATCGATTTTATTTTTATTTTTTAATTGTCAAATCAATATTAAAAGTAAATGTGACAACACTAGATTTAGTGTTGTAAAAATCATCACGGCTGTGATGCCTTTGTAATTTATACAGGAACGCGTTTTTATATAAAATACGTTGACGTTTGGACATTTACTAAAAATATACTGATTTGACTTGACAGTCATCCACCCTATTGTTGCAATAAGTAGACTACAGTAAATGTATGCGGTAATTTTGTCGTGTTTATATTATTTACCATAATCAAATATAAAAATCGTGTGTGTCAGCAGGATAAGGAGTAAACTCTAATAAAGAACAAAAAGCACAACAAAGCGTCAAAGCGTTACGCACCCTCTGATCCCTAAGTTTTACTCTTCATATTTTTTTCATACCGGGCTCCTTATATGAAAATCGATTCCTAGGGAGTAAACTCCAAAAATAATCTAATCCGAACAGGTCGTTACTTAAAAATCTCATAATGTAAATGATATTATGTTCAACAGTATGTTTCAATAAAACACTGTGTTTTCCAATCTCTTTGTTTTAAGAAGTTAAACGTTACTTAGTCGTACTCACGGAAAACAAAGTCTGGCTTTTTACAAATGTGTTATTTTGGGCCTAATCATAATCATAAGAACATAAAATAAGTAACTAATTCACAACAAACCTTTATGAATTGCATCATTCTTTAAAAACTGCTCTTAACAGAAGTTATAAATCATGATACAAATTTTAGAAATGCCTTAAATACCTTCTACAGAAAGCTTACTAGCTCTTCTCCTACTCCTATATATTTCATATGGAAGATTATTAACTCTAAATAAGGACATTTAAAGGCTATGGGATTTAAAATGTATGTTTTATTATTTATTGACTAAGATAAAAGCGATTTTATTTAAGTGTTTTAATACATTTCTTAAAATAAAGATTATATTTTTTGTTCCTATAACGCACATGAAAGTGTAATCCTTACCCTATTCTCTAAAACCTAATACTCCTAACTATAATCGTATACTCCTTTTTCCACCATATATCTTACCTCTTTCTTCTTTCCAACCTTTCTCTCCAACATTTTACTACTACGTAGTACATTAGAAGAGGTTTAGCAGAATTTCAATTTAGACATCGCGAGCCCCGAATAATTGGACGGACTTAAGTCTAACTTTAGTCTTTAAAGACTTTAGTCTAACTTTAGTTAGTAATTCTGAATTTTAAATCAGAACTATTTTTTCGCTTAATTTATTTGTAAGATGTGGGCTTTCATTAAAATTCATTTTTAATAATTCTATATTCTTAGTATAACAAATCTCACTAATGTCCTTAATTTATCTAAGACTTGATATCTATGTTTTTAGATTTTATCCTCTGACTCCATCAGTTTGAAACAGATTTATGTTACCCGAGGTGAATTCCCAACGCTAAATCCGTTTTGAATTTATGCGAAAACCGAGTGCTCTTTTAACCTTTACTTGTATTATAAAACGCAAAGAGAATTCGGGTCTCATTATGCAAAGCTGACAACATATGTTAAGTCGTATCTGTGTGGATGATTCAATCAAATGAAATGGTAGTGATAACTAGTTAATGGTACGAGTAGGTCGGTAGAAGATAGCGATGATATTATGTCATCCGTAACTGTACAGATTTCAGACGAAAACAATGAACGAATAAATTCTCATAAACAATTTTCAGTTTGTTATATTTTAGTGCAGATAAGTCGTATGCTCTACAATGACACAGAACAGATGTATGTATGTGATGTAGAACAGAGCCTACAATGCCTACTTATTAAATTTAAAAGTTTTTACTCACATGACGTATATTTCGAGGATGTTCTGCTAGTTTCGGGCCTTTTACTATTGCCCATCAAATACTTAGCAAAAGAACATTAAAAGATATCAAATTCCTTCAAAGTATTTATTCGTTTTGAGGATCTTGTAAGATAGAACACTTTAATAAAATAATTTATTTCTTAGTACATTATTGTATTATTATAACTACCTGTGCCCGCGAATTACGACGCGTTTATGTCCGAAAGCAACAATATGTCGCTTATAATAGGCTTAGCACCTCTTTCTGAAAGGAGGGAACCTCCAGGCAGAATTTTTCATACTGTATTGGCGGTGAAACAACCTGGAACGTACAAAATAAAATTGTTTTGATTGCTTACAGTTTGATTGCTTATTATTATTTCCACTAGCAGCGCCCCTCGGTTTACCCGCGTAAGTCCCGATCCCGTTTGAATATCGGGATAAAAAGTAGCCTATGTGTTAATCCAGGTCTCCAGATACCTACATATCAAGTTTCATCGTAATCGGTTCTGTAGTTTTGGCGTGATACGCAGCCAAGATACAGTCAGACAGGCAGAAAAAAAAAAAACAGTTTTGGCTTCACTATCAATTAAGATATTTAAAAGAAGCTATAATTCAAAACAAAAATTCCAGCCGTTCGAATATCATTAGCCCTTTTCTAAACTATGAAGGGATTTTTCAGTCGAGGATATTTTTAATTTATACTTTATAATCAGTTTAGGCTACTCTAAGTAATCGGGAGTTTCCGTCGGTAGTACTAGTAGTACATGTGATTCGAGCCTGTAACCGATTTGATTGCTAATCCGACGCCTAACACATTATACTATTGTATGTATCTAACATTAAGTGGTTTGTGTATAGCGTACTATGTATAGTGCTCGTACATTGGTAACAAATAGATAACATCCACGCAATAAAGTGCAGTCCAGCTCGCACGAACAATAATATTTGCCACTTGCCAACTGTATTGTGCCGTTAGATTTACTACGCTTTGGTTGATCGGTTTACTCTCTGTGGTGGCCAAAATTGTATTGTAAATATATAATTGTGGATTTTATTTAAATTTATCGATTTATATTACATGTACGTTGAATGTTTAAGGCCTGAATAAGGTGTATTGGTTCAAAACACACTCGGCAATCTGTAAAATGTTATTTCTGGAACCGAAGTCTATTGGTTTGCGTCTAAACCTTGACTCTAAGCCCAGGAATTCTTTAAATAGTATTTTTTTATTCTGGGCAGTATATAAATATAGGATAAACGGAAAATATTTCAAAACTCTTCTAATTAATCTCTGGACTGCTTTCACTTAAACAGGCTATAATAGTAATTTCCGGGACTGTTGATATATTTCTAACATTATGTTACATGTGAGGACACTCACATACAGTTTTCACTTATAAACAATAATGCTATAAGATTGTAAAACAAAATATTAAAAAAGAGTTTCCTTAAGTATAATTTCTTGCCTGTCCTTTTCAATAGGAATTACGTATTGAAACAGTCTTCACGATGAAACAGATTCACGTCTGACTTATTACGACTGACTCCTACTTCTGACAATTCAAAATTACGTATAATTGGTTTAAACGATTTTGATTGATTGATTGTTTTTGTCTTTAATCAATTTTTTATATATTTCAGAGTGTAAGTTGTCCATAAAAAAGATACATTGATATTAGGCACTTTTGATGCACGTTGGACGAATTCTGGACGATTATAAGTCGAAAAAACTAAACTAAAATATTTTTTCCTAGACGTTGTTATTAACCGGGTTACTAAGTTTTTACTTAGTAACCCGGTTGACTTCAAATTACAATATTAAACAACATTTGCATACCACAAAATTTATGTAGCGCCCTACGTATGACATACACGTAGCGCGATACATGGGTTTTTGTATTGAATGAAAAAAAAACATGATTTTAATTGCTATAGGGAATACAATCCTAATTATCAGCTATGTCCAAATTATTTATTAATTTAATTAAAAAAACAAGACAAATTATTTTAAATTTAATAGTTGAAGCTCACTGAACATTTTTATCGCTGTACGTATTTGAATTCCTTAAAGCTTTCCTTAGAGGTTCTGTAAGTAACTCTAACTGAATCCCTCAAATTTGAAATTTCATGATATAATTATCTATGTATTAACGAGAATTAACGCGATCACGAAAAGGTATTACATACCTCTGAATTGCCTGACTTGTCTTAATTCCCGTTAATACATAGATAATATTATATCATGGAACGCGAAAGTTTAAAAGTTGAAATTTCACATTTCAACGTTTAAAATATGAAACTTCAAAGAGATCACGAAAATGTCTTAAAAAATTGCTGTATATCAAAAAAATGGTATCGTGAGTTTTGTGTTATGATTTTTTCATAACTAAGTTGCTTTCGCCGATTGCATGAAAAATTTATTTTATCAAAATATTCCCACTTGAATTACACCGATATTATGTTTTATATATATATATATGAGTTGTTGACTATAAGTTTTTTAAGGACAACTTAAGCTGAGTCAAAATTTTTACTGCCAAACATTTTTAAAAGTTACGTAAAGTTATTCGCTTACCAGAAAACAGAACTGCAACAAAGTACGCGATTATGGCAGTAAATCAGACATACTTATTCACTGGTAGACGTATTGTCACCACATTAAAAACTCTTATTTATTTTATTAAAAATAGGGACAAACTATAATAGATGATAACACAGTTCACTATTTAATAAAAATAAGTTAATAGACATTATTTTGACTGGTTATGCCGGTAACGTAATACCATTGGTCGATTGATAAATATTAACGAATAGTGGCATTATAAACGGGTAGAAATAAGATGAGAACTTCACTTGTGTGCGAACAGAGGTACGAACAACTTGGCACTTACTGTTAGTTAGTGATTTTCATAGTTTATTTCAGCGGTTTCGAGACTGTTTCTTACATCAGAAGTGAGATAAAGAACGCGCCCCGATTGATATAAAAATAAAGTGTTAGTAAGTAAAAAGTTTCTTGTCCAAGATTTTGCTATTCCTAAATCCCAACGTCCTCATCATGGTGTTCATCAAGCAATCGGGATGCAATGAGTATGCATCTAACAGTAAGTAAAACGTTTTCATTAGTAATTTCCGAGTGTGTTTATTCTAATGTGGGTAGATGTGATAGAAGCGAATACTCGTACTATCGGATTCATTATTGTGATATTCTTACGGTTAATTAAGAGTTGGAAGCTAAACATTATTATTGTCAAAGTCAACTATTATTTATAATTTTCTTATTTGTTAAAAAAAAATCTACGGATCGCAATAGGTACATGTATTTTATTTAAAAAAGAGGGTATATGGATAAAATGAGGTGTTCGAATATTTCTATACTTGTAGAAACTATTTGCCACAAAAACATAACTGTTAATAGTTTGATTCCTTGGATAAATTTTTGCGTGACAAAATGGTTAAAAATGTGTTTTACAAGTTATACGTTAAGAAACTTATAAAAATAAAATAAAATAATTCGGACTTTAATTCGAAGTGTTTATCAAAAGTACTAGTAGTAGGTACCTACTAAGATGAACATCTAAAATGAAGAATGCTTAAATATCCCTTTAAAGTGATGTTAATAACTGGTTTTTGTTGATATATGAAGTAGTCACAAAAAGTGTGTTGAACACCCCAATCCTGTTAAAAGATTTTAAAATAGATTTATACTCTCTTAGTTTCGCAAAAGTAGTCTGTTCACGCATTAAGCAGAAATACTATTAGTGCCTGTTCTCCGCTGATATCAAACAAAAAAAGAAAGAATTGGTTTTTATCAGTGCAATTGCTAGGTGCTAATGTTTTATTAGACACTTAAAGTCAGGCCAGGCCGAGCTTCACAGGAAAAGGAAGTACAACCACGTCGAAAAACTTGGTAAGGCATAAAACGAACCAGTGGCTATCAAACATTAAGAACAGCGTGTGTTTAAATATAGATACCTTGGACTAAATTAGCGGAACTGGATAAAGACCACTTGAAATTGGATGGACCAGAATGTTGTCCGGTATTTTATGACTGTGTCATAATTTTGCTGACTGATATTTGAGAGAAGTATGTACGATGATAGACTTAAGAGTGAGGAATAAGAACATGAGAAAATATGTATGATGTTTAGTCTAGTACATTTGCTTCGGACAATACTGGGTAACCTATATGCGGAATTTACTCGTGTAAAGTCAGACGTTAAGACCCGTTGTAATATGCTACTAGGGTTGGCCAAAGGCATCGCCTAGGGGAAGCTTCGGGTGCTTGACGCTGGCTGTATAACTTACCGCCGATGGAATAGTTATACACGCATGAGTAAATTCTCACAGCCAGATGTTAAGACTTGTTGTGATATGCAACTAGGGTTGGCCAAAGGCATCGCCTAGGGTAAACTTCGAGTCTTAACGTTGGCTGTATAACTGACCGCCCATGGAACAGTTATGTAAGCATTAAGGTTCTAGTAGTGTCTAGGGATTGTCTAAATGAAGCGGGGAGCTCTTTATCTACTGGCCGTCTAGGGAATAGTAGATGGAAGAGCCCTCGTTGCTGTTTATAAAAAAAAGTGATCGATGCAAATAACTATATTGAAATAGATACAAACTAATGGTAAATACTTTGTCCTCAGCAACCACACCACACCATGACGCTATCCGGGACGGATGCGTACGCAGGACGGCCGTATTGTCGCCACATTAAAAACTCTTATTTATTTTATTAAAAATAGGGACAAACTATAATAGATGATAACACAGTTCACTATTTAATAAAAATAAGTTAATAGACATTATTTTGACTGGTTATGCCGGGAACGTAATACTATTGGTCGATTGATAAATATTAACAAATAGTGGCATTATAAAAAGGTAGAAATAAGATGAGAACTTCACTTGTGTGCGAACAGAGGTATGAACAACTTGGCAGTTACTGTTAGTTAGTGATTTTCATAGTTTATTTCAGTGGTTTCGAGACTGTTTCTTACAGAAGGTCCTTACAAATCTCGCAATACGCTTTCGTCTCAATATAATAAAGCCTCGGAGTAAACTTGCCAAGGAAGGCACTGAAATTGTTTCTAGATTATGTAATAAGAAAAGTCAGGGCTGTCTATTTATTTTCATTAAGGAATTTGAAATCCAATTACGAGTAATGGCTGAGTAATATATATTCAATGTTACATCGTAGTATTTAATGGAATAATTTAATCTTTTCAAATACAATTTTAATCTTTACAAATTCAGTTCGGATTTTTGATAAACTAAGTTTACAAACGTAAACAACATAAATGGAATTTATGACAAATACTAAAACTATTGACTGTCTAGGTAAATGGAAGTATTTAACAGTAATAAACTTATATTAGCGTATGTCAATATTAAGTATTGTATGGTAAGGAACTAAAGTTTTAAGAAATATTTCGACACTGTTATAAAACAACGACGGACACAATACTACGAAATCTCGTTTTTGTCACAATTGCTATTTTAAGGGACTATCGTTTACTACATTTTGATTTTTTTGTGCACTAGTTTTGCAGATATTCAATCGAACAAAATACAATACAATACAATATTCATTATTGTACACCATAAAACAATTTACAAAAAATAAAAAGAAGTCATGGTACGAACGGCGGTCTTATCGCTAGTTGGCTAACCTTTTGAATGAAAAACAAATTGATTACAAATTAAGTACCTTTAGACGGATTTTCATTTACAGTGCAATGATACGTTAAAGAACATAATTTTTTTTATAATTTATATTATAATAGTGTTAAGATACATAAAATAATGTCGTCTCTAAGATACAACATCAATAATATTATAAAATACCGAAGAAAAAAGTGATAAGTATCCAAAGTGACACTCATTTACCGTAGGACAACGTCGAAATGGTACATACACTACTCTATCGCGCATTTAATAAAGTTGAATGTTGACGAAAGAGGACTATTTTGGTTGTTATTTAATAAAAGATACTGGTAAAGACTGTAAACATACATAAAATGTATGAAGGTCACACGAATTCAGCGAGTTATCACTCATCAGTACACACCTAGTCGTGTGCTGATGAGTGATAACTCGCTGAATTTCAAAAATTCAAATCATGAAGGGTAACAGCAAGGGGGTGAAACAATTTGTAAGCCACTTAAACTCCATCCACCAGAACATTAAATTCACGTTTGAAATGGAGATAGACAGATCGTTGCCATTTCTCGATGTAAAATTAACGGTGAGACAAAATGGTACACTCGGACACACTGTTTACCGTAAGCCGACATGCACAGACAGGTTCTTACACGCCCACTCACACCATCACCCATGTCATCTGCAATCCGTTGTGGCTTCTTTAACAACCCGAGCCCAGGTGTGCGACCCTGAACACTTACGAGATCGAGCTCACTCACGTTCAGGAAGTACTAAGACGCAACGGCTACCGAGACAGCTTATAACGTCCAAAGAGGAACGCGAAACCAGTACACGTGAACAGAGTACCAGCACATCTGCCATATGTTAAAGGAGTGACGGACAAAGATGGAACAGTATTAAAGAAGTATTCCATTAAGACTGTATATAGTCCGCACTCGAAGATAGCAAAGTCCTTAAGAACGCCGAAGGACGTTGTTCGTCTACAGACGCCAGGTGTGTACAAGGTAGATTGCACCTGTGGTAGTTCGTACATCGGACAGACCAAACGTACGATCGCAGAACGGGTCAAAGAACACATCACAGCTGTAAAAAACCGCCAAATTAACAAGTCGGCGATCGCGGAGCATTTGCTGGAGTCAGGTTCAGACAATTGGATTGAATTACATCAACCACAGGTCCTTTCAACCGACCGTCACTATTTCCCCAGAATAGTACGTGAAGCAGTGGAAATAAAAAAGCATAAAAATTTCAACCGAGAAGATAGGTACCGCTTATCAACATCTTAGAATCCCGTCATCAGCAAATGCTATCGTCAGCGAATACACCCTCGACATCAGTCAGGAGACATCGCGCGTCGTAAGTGTAGTGTGTCGAAGTACCGACAGTACGAATAAAAATAAAAATAATGAAGACCAAGTGCGGGTCGTTGCCGAAACTCGCACTTCACGGAGACGTCGCTGAGCTCTCATCGGTCCACTCGTGACCACGATCGGTGCAATTCGATCGAAACGTCGGGTAACCCAAAAGGTATTGTCCCTTTCAAATATTATCGCGATTAAGTCCCGAATTACACATTTAATATGAATCCAAATCACTTCTACTATCAACTCAATAAAATGGTAAGCGGTTTCTCTTATGAAACAAAAACATTTCAATGAGCGATACACAGAATTTCGAAACTGTTTCGTATACTAAATTCCAGCACCACTTTTAATAGTTTTCTTCGTCTAGAGAAAAAATATCTTCTTATGCTGTTCGTTAAGTTGCAAGTATGAGGTAGCCAGTTTATTTCTTTTTTGTGAAGAGTTTTATATTTTTTATTAACGTCATTAATTTCTTTGGCTTTTAGAAATACAGAAGTAATGTGCACTATAAATGAAAATATAAAACTCTTTAACATTCATCTATTGAATCATCATTCTCATCATTCATCAAGAATTGGGGTGGCTACCACCACCCCAATTCTTGTCACCAAGCTGTCTAACGATAAGTTACTTCCAATTATCAATTATCTTTTCTGAATACCTTTTCTCTTTGATGCTAAGTTGGCTTTAAGATCTCTTAAGGTTTCCCTATTCCAGACCTAAATGAACTGAAGATTCTGTTCTCATTTAAGTAAGTTTAGTCTTAAAGAAGGCTTTATCTCCTATATAAAGGCTTTGATCTCATCGCCGTCGAAATTGTCTGATAACATTTTCATTTTTTTCATTATCGTCAGTAACTGATACATAACTTTAATTAGCGCCTTTCCTAATGTTGTAAACGAAACGTTCGTTTGAGTGTCTTATTATTACAGTTATAATTTAATTACCCAATACCTATACCCGCTGTATTCGTGATAATAGAAAAATATTACCACGAACCCAGCGGCTCTAGGAATCAGACGAAAGGGAACACGTTGATTTTTATTCAGCAGAGCATTCACTCGGATTCTAACTTCAGTAGGTAATCAAAAATTTTATTTGTTTATTTATTTTATAACTCAATACACTGCGCATAATATTATCTATTTTGTCACAGAGTTAAATATTATTAACTTCGAATAATGTTGTTAAAGTGCGATCATGGACGTATATATGGTATTTTTGACATTGTGCTAGAGAACAAAATACATTTTTATAGTTATGATTGTGACGATTGGTGCAAAAAATATTTTCAAACTCGACCCCGGATGTTCAAATGGTGTTTATAACTTTATGACAGGAGATGAAACATGAATTTGTTTTTATGATGAGAGAAAATTATTATTATGTATTTATGTTCGACTATGACACCAAGTCGTACTAATGGCCAATAAAAAGGCAACTTATTGATTTTTCATTTTAATCTAGGTACAAAGAACTAATGATAGTAGTTATCTCAAAGTTATAGTTTATCTATAACTTTGATGGCAAACTTGATAAAATGATATCTTTTTAATAGCTTATCCCATCTTAACCCATCCTTATATACAGGCCGTATCTGATTATGGAACACTTACTTAAATCACTGAAGAGGCATGATGCTAGCATGCAGTAACATTTTTTTTTGTTTTAAATTTATGTTTTTGGATGTTAATTTAAATGGATTTTCTTAGTAACAAAATGAAACATTACAGAATAAAAAAACATGTACGATTCAAATCTTTAATTTTACATATTCCACCTACTTTTATGAGAAACGGAAGTTCAAAAATTCTATTCGTAACTGCATTCTACAGTGCCCTTTCTGTGATTTAAGTAAATAATAATAATAGCTTATATAACATGTATAGAATGGTTTCTTCAAATTGAACTTACCTACCAAAGAGTTTACAAACACTTGTTACCTACTATCGAATTTCCGGTCATCGCTTAGCTCAACGGTTAACGATTTTAACTAATCATCGATACGTAATTGGTAAAGTAACCCGGATAGTATTGGGCGATTTCAGGCATTATTTGATAAGGTTGAAATTTTCTCATTCGTGAATAAATGGGTGAACGAACACCTCGACACCTCGAACCACCTTCACAAAGCGTAAGTCCCTTAATTTTATTAACATAACCTGAAATCAAATCATCAATTTTACTGTTGTTACTTATACACTTTTTGGTTTTGAAAATTTATTTTAAGCCATATTAAGATAGTTTATAACTCGTAGGCCACAAAAAGAACTAAATTGAACACTAAAAGATAAGGTGTAGTTTTGGTTTACACAGGCAGAATCAAGGATATTTACATATATATGTAGGTCCTCGAAATTTAGCATACTGTAGAGCCGAGTTTCATTTGAATTTGTTTCTTAAGTGTAAATATGGTTTCTACTAACATACCCGAAGGCCGTACAATTAAAGTAACAAATGCCTTAAAAATAAACCACTTACATCTGCCTTTTGTAACGAGAGTACACTAAGTATTAGGAATTTAATTTCTACTAGTAAAAATAGACACATCCTTTAATCTGAAATTGTTCTAGAAAATAAGGAAATAACATTAATAAAATAAGAAGAATTCTCAGCTTGTAAACTAAACACATTACATAATTATATTAAGAGCACAGTCCATCTTTTACCATTGGACCAACTGTGGAAACAAAGTTGGTAAGATATGCTACCCATTTTATTTGTACAGCTACCCCAAAAGTTACATTTTAACAAAGGATGCCCGTTATGAAACGCCATTTTTTACCCCGACATAATAAAAGTTTGAATAAATATTAAACAAGGTCTACATTTAAATAAAGTCCGACCAAACCTCTGAGGCAGGAGAATAATTAATTAAAGTTTTTTGCAAAACATATGTCGTATCTTATATGCTTCTATTTAACCTACTTGAAAAAGGAGATTCTATGTTCGGATTTATGTATTTTTATTTTTTTAATGTGTGTTACTGATATTTCCATCTATTAAAAATTTTGTTCGAAAGAGTATGCTCCCAAGATGGTCCCATTGTCACCAAGTGAGGATCAGATGATGAAATTACCGGAAAAAAGAGGAAACCCCCTCAAAAATAAGAGGCACATGTAGTTTCTGTTGATCATTCTTGAAACTAAGCAACATTAACGTTAAACATTTTGAATTTTATTAACAAACTATAAAAAAGAAGGAGGTTCTACGTTCGGCTGTATGTGTTTTTTTATAACTTATTGAATCAATAGCAACAAGTTGGTATCTTCCTGAGCTGAGGAAGCTGCAATAAAGACAGAAAGATAGGCAAGACTCCATACAAAGATTGACAAATAACGCCAAGCAGATGTTTGCGTTACTCCGGAGTTTTGCTACTCAAACGTTAGCGAATAACATCGATTCAATTTTCGCGCTGTGTCAAGGTTTCGTTACTCAAAAGTTCACGAATAACATCAAGAAGAAGTTTACGTTTTTCTAAAGTTTCATGATTTAAACTCACGTGAATGGCGATGTTGGTGCTGTTCAGATAAGTTTGACGAGCCAGTGTTCTCGAATGCTTTCACTACTCCTGTTTGCCTTGAAGCAGGCTGCACCTTTCATTGGTCTACCCATGATGCTAATAAAATGTTATCAATAATATTATTAGATTTTTATTACAGCTCTTGGTAATATATTAATACTAAAAATATGACAAAAAACTTAAATAAACGAATTTCCAAATTAGTAACAATGTAATTAGTAAACTTACCTAGACAAACTAATAATAAAATCTTACTACCTTATATATAAATATGAAGTATCGGACACATTTTGCTCAAGTTAATATAATCTAAATTAAAGTTTTACTTACTATGATACGGCACCTCTAAATACCGTACCTACTCTCTACGATAAGATACAAAACCTGTGCAGTAACAAGAGCCCTCACCGGACACTGCAAACTGAACAAACATATGTGCAAACCTTTAATTAGGCGAGAACACAATATGCAGATTCTGTCAAGCGACAGAAGAAACTGTAAAACAAAAGTTCGCTACAAAAGACCAGAAATGGTCGATAATAATACTCTACGTATGTACCTTACACTACAAATTTAAAAATAAATGATGTTTTTAATTTAAAAGTTAAACCGACTTAAAAAAAAGCAACATAAAGGCAGTAAAAACGAGAAAAATTTATTTCAAACTTAATTCAAAATACTAAAATACATGTAAGACTTTAAATAAAATAGGTAATATTATAAATACACAGGATACCTAATGGTCTGTTTGAAGGCGGTGCCAAGCCCGCAATGCAATAAGTAATACTTAATCAAATTTATGAATATTTTGTTAATGGTCAAAAACTATATCCTGTTGCTAAACTTACCACATCGTAGCGCTTACGTTTAATGCAACCAAGAATTTATATTTTCCCGATTTGGATTCTCCACATGAACCCAAACTCAGAAATGCTGATGTAAGACGTAGACCGGATTTGTAAGATAAGTAAAATTTTGGGATATTTTACACCTTCAAGGTGGAGCATTCCGTTCTAGTTGAGATAGGTAGCGAGATGTGACATGGGGATGACACTTCTAGGGTTGCGTACCTGACGAGTTACTGGTATTTACACGCATAACATACCTACCATGTTTAATCAAATATGTTTAAAGATATAGTGCAATTTACCCACTGTAGAGTAAATAGTTCTCAAGTTTCAAATGGTATAATGGAGCTAGGGATCCAACATACTCATCTTTGTTAGAAAGCATGACAAAATTACGGTTCAACTACTTGTTACTGTCCGTAACCAAGTCCTTGATAAGGAATACTATGGTTATCAAGGACTTGATTATGGACTACCCGTTTAGAATGTGCAATTGAAAATTAAAAAAAAGATTAACCAAAGAATGAATGAATCTGTGTGTAAAATTGTGCACGTGTTAAATCACATCTCGTATCACTTTTAATTGCTTCTAGAGTAAACATATGTTGTACTACGTCAAATATGATTTATTATGTTTACAATATGGGTATTTACCCATAAAAGACATTAATTTTCGTGCAGATTACTTTGCAAAATCTAAAGAAAAGAAGTGACAGCGCAGTGGCAGCGCCAAAATGTTTATTATGTTCAATAAAGAAATTGCAGAGAAAAATAAATAGATTAGTGATAGTTCATAAAATTTTGTTCATATTTTGAAACGGAGGAAGTGAGATGATGAGTTGTACCGAATATCATGTTTAAGATATAAAGCGACATTTGTTTTAAAATGTCTTCTTCCCTCTATAAATTTCAAAAAACTTCTAGCCTTGAACATAGTAGTATCGTAGTATCAAATTAAGATAGAAAGTGTGTAGAACCCAGTTGATACTTAGATACCTGAGCAAATTTCATTTATTAGAATTCTAATCTTATAGTATCGACCTATAGAAAAATCATCAGCGTGGCCAAACACGAAACAGCAAACAACCTAAAATGCTGTTATAGTAAATCGTAAAATAAACCAAAAAAGCACCAAATTAAATGAGCTTCGTCTCATTATGTATACGAAACTGAAGATTTACAAATACAAATACGGCACAGATTCTTAATGATAAAATGAGATATATTTGTTTTGTTGAACTTTAGTCAGTAGTCGACGACACGTACCGTACGTTGACTGAGACAGAAAGCCAATTGCTTTTGCTAATTTTACTTAGGAAATTTTAGGCGAACAATGTGATAAGATACAGAAATAAATGGACTTAGAAGCCATGTTTTGGAATTATTAATATATAGGATGATGACAACCGATACAAGACATATGACACGGTAAAGTCATCAGCTTAATAGAAGTATGTATAGCCCTAAATCTTGTGTGGAGTTTAGTTATTTATCAAACTAATGCGAGACTGTTTATCTCAGACACAATATAAACAGTACAAACAACATCAATACCAACTACCATAAAATACAATCTAAAACATTTTCACAAAAAAAGGACTACTATATCTAAACTGTATCATAAACTACAATTCACAATGTCCCAAAATATCTCTTGTTATTTTATCAACAAAGCATTTTACCCGTATAAGAATAGGATAAGATATGATAATATTTCAGTGGAATATGAAACGATTACTTTCAAACACAACATCAAGGAGCTGATTTACAGAGCATAAGTTGCATCACTTTATATTTTAGGGTAATATTTTAATATACAATTTAATAGCGTCTGGTTATGCTTTGACACGTACTTTTATAGTACCGGCAAGCTCAGTTCAGAAATTTAGAGACTCTCCTAGCTTTCTTAACAGGGATTATCCTCGGTTTAAAACTACGGAAGATAAACTTCAAGGAAAACAGTTACTATGGTTAGGGATATCCTTAAAAATTTGCTAAATACACAAAACATCAAGTGACCTTAAGTTACTACTTCCGCAATGGTTTAACTCCAAATTTGATAGGAAATAATGTGATCTTAAAATTACAGTTTATTTTCTTTATAAATCCAACGATCATGAACATTATAATTACACAGTTCCTTTTCTCACTTGTGTTCTGAGGTAATATAACCCCTGGCAACTCATCATCATCAGAAACACAACACAGTGCCAGTACTGCTGATAAACTGGGGACTTTTGTAAGTTATACGTATTTGACCGGGGTTCCAGTTCAGTCAGATATCTTATTTGCCATACCTCCTTAAATATCTCAATTGTACCTGTAACAGATTATATCATTGAATTTACTACTATAACAAACTTTAATCGCCTGACAAAATGAAATAAACAGATCGATATTACGTTTTAATAATAATAATAATATAATAATATATCTCTTTATTGAACACCAAAATGATTTTGAAGAGTAATGTTTTGTGGTAGATACAATTGGCGGCCTTATCACACTGAGGCAATCTCTTACAGGCAACCATGGGATGGAGCGAACATAGGATATTGATTTTAGGGCAGTATGGTGTACGCTCAGTAGGTATATAATATATGTTAAATAAAGATGACGTATCTTACATATAGTGTAAGAATATACATACAAGAGAGCAACAAACAAATAAATACATAAGCAAACATAGGTATAAAGATTCACATATAAATCGAATAAAACATACAAATATAGGACTATACTACATTAAGTCAAATAAGAAGATAAAACTAGGCAATTATAATATGTTGATATCACCCAGGTAATGTTCTTTTACCAGTTTCTTAAAAGCAGGCAGTGACTGTGCACGTCTTACTGTCAAAGGTAGGTTATTCCATAAACGAACGGCTTGGACAGAGAAGGAATTGTCGACGAATTTCGTAGAATGTCCAGGTAGTTTTAATATCAGGTTCTCCGACGATTTCAAAGATCGGGAATGAGTGTCGTGTAAGAAGCTAAACCGTTTTTTAAGGTAAATAGGAGTTAGGGGATTAAATTTAATATGAAATTTATAATTTATTTAACTATTCTATTAAAACTTTAAGTAGAAAACCAGGAAACACGGAATATTTTTCACTGCATTTTCGATACAAAACTTATGTTTTGTCAATAATCACTATTCAAAGTTCACTAGAAATAACTTCTAAACTAACTTCTTGGAATTCTAAGGTAGTTCTCTGTAAAAATAAAATAGGCGAAAACTGTTCAATATGCTTTTAATACGTAAACTCAAGGGTAATTCAGACTGACAGATACTGAGTGTAGACTAATAGAGAATGATGAATACTTAGAAATGTCAAGCCAATAAGCGATGACTCGTGTTACACCGACCAGGCCGAAGTAACATGAATCAGCCTTTAGAGGACCGACAAAACCCCACCGATACCTCCAGTCCGTAACCCACCTGTGCCCTGTGTAATATGAATCCTACTAATATTATAAACGTGAAAGTTTGTGAGGATGTATGGATGTAGGGATGGATAGATGTATGGATGTTTGTTACTCTTTCACGCAAAAACTACTGAATGGATTTTAATGAAACTCTACAATAATATAGCTTATATATCAGAATAACACATAGGCTATAATTTATGAAGATATTGTGTATATTGGTCAAAATATAACGATAAGTGTTAAGTAAGTCGGAAAAAAAACTGTCGTCTGCGAGCTATTCTGGCGTGCGGTGGAAAAACTGTAAGAGTTACACGAATATAATGTACGGTGGGATTGTTTCTCCTAAATAGTTCTACAAAAAAGTCCGCGACAGTATATATCTATCATTTAAGCGCAAGCCATTATTACCAAAATAGTGAACCATAAATACAATAAAATTTAATTTTTATTCCCAACTCACATTTAGCAGTAACAAATTGATTTTTATGAAAATAAATACTTTTATCGCTTCTGATATTCAAAGTAGATAAACTTTTGTCTTTTAAAGTACGTAGTTTGGTCAAATAGTTTAAAAGTTACGACTGTAATATAAAACTGCAGTGGGGGGGGCAAACATCGCCGGCGTGTGAGCCACTCGGCTCGGACGCGGGCAGACGGCGCAGACGCGTGAGGGCAGACGTTGTCGACGGTTGTGTCCGTAATGGGAATTTTCAAGACACTAGCGATTTGTTAAAAGGCTCTGTATACATAAATTTCTATAATATACTAGCAACCCGCCCCTGTTTCGCACGGGTAGATGTTATACACCTAAACCTTCCTCATGAATCACTCTATATATTAGTGAAAACCGCATGAAAATCCGTTCAGTAGTTTTTCAGTTTATCGCGAACAGACAGACAGACGCATTTGAAAGTTTGTCAGGATGTATCGATGTTTGTTACTCTTTCGCGCAAAAACTACTGAATCGATTGCGATGATACTTCGTATGTAGATAGCTGGAGACCTGGATTAACACATAGGCTACTTTTTATCCCGATATTCCCCTGGCATCTGAGTTACGCGGGTGAAACCGCGGGGCACAGCTAGTGAGTAAATAAAACAGCGAGGGCACGGCCCGACTTCATGCCGGTGTAAAGTCTTAAAATAGGTTTTAACTAAACAGAATGAATACAAGTTTATTGTCAATGTTTAACATAGAAATTGCCAATTAATAAATCTCGTAAAGTAAACCAAAAATAATATTGTTAAAGGAAAAACAAAATGTAACATCGAAGGCTCAAAGTGGTTGAAAATCTTATAAATAGTTTTACACTTGACCCTTCTTAGTAGTAATTACTATGAAATCCTTGATGCACCAAAGTAACCACTATAACATTTGGTCACGTAGCAAAGTTCTTGTGGCTTGTGCACGGGAACTTTGCTACGTGACTACCGTTGAGGATGAGAAATGGCGACGAAAATCTCAACAAAATTGTCCCTACCATTTCAGTAGCTATTGAGAGTATAAATTTAGGCCTATGTTAAGCTTTTCTTTAGCACAACGTACAATAGATAACATAATGAGGAAACGATGCGTGACTTTGACATTTTAAATCGTCTGAGGCTTAAGAAAATCCTTGTGTAATTTCGAATTTCGGATAGATCCGTTCACTCTCTATATCCCTATTAATTCACCATGCATAAAATCACTATACGACACAGAGAACATATCTCAACTTCAACAGTTTCCATATTGAAAATCGATAAGCATCAGGTAAAACTCAAATATCTCTTAAAGTACGGAAACAGCAATACCCTTTGAAATGTATATATCGTACTTTACAGTACTTAGCTATACTCCTATATGTCTTTTGGCGAGGAAATGTGAGATTTTCCAACATAATATTCACATTCACGACTGTTTTAATTCGGTGTGCCACCTGGGAACGAAAAATCCGACCTGGTACACGGAGTTATTGTCGTATCCTTTATCAAGTACCTTGACACATGACATGCGAGTATACAAATAATAATATAACAATTACTTATACGTAAACAGCGCATATTATAAACAATTATAAACAGTAAGCATAAATTACAAATAAATATACAATACAGTATTTAGCGTAACACCTGTTTCAAAGTAACACTAGCTAAGGACTTCATTTGAAAGTGCTTTAGACGGCTTTAATATGAGAGTATTTTTATGACCAAACCATTGCAAAATAAAGATGCCATAAGTACAAGACATTTTTGGATACGATCAATACTCAATAAGTGTGCGGCATAGTGTTGTCAGACTTCGCTACAGTATAATGAATAATAATAATAATCATTTATTTACTATAAAATAGATTGTACAAGTTTGGTAGATGTAGTATTGTAGGATACTACAAATAAGTTACAAATAATTATTAAAATAGATAGACGCGCCGTATAATCAATGTAGTCGCGATTCCCTAAGATTTCTATTTCAAGAAATTAAAATTCTGACGGTGCCTAGTCAGTATATTTATGAAAACATCATGTATTTAAAAAAAAAATGCATCTCTTTACAAAACGGTGTGAAAGACATAATTATATTACTAATGATGGAAATAAATTAGTTCAAGAAAAATTTAGATTAACAGAATTGCAAAGGCCTTTACGGGGTACTGTGTTAAGTTCTATTATAAAATACTCCTACTATTCTTCAACTAAGTGAGAAAAAATTTAAAACTTTTATAAAACGCATACTATGTAAACAAGCATATTATAAACTTGATGATTATATGGTTGATAACAATGCTTGGCAAAATGCTGGTCCAGCTCCACAGCACTGTACATGAGTAGGTAGTTATGGTGGTCTTTAGATTCTGCTTTTTCAGAATTTTCACTTTTGTATTTTTTTTTTTTGACGTGTATCTTTTTATTGATATTTTCATTATTATTTGTGACATTATTGATTTTACACTATATTGATAATATCTATAGGAATACTGTGTTGACATTGAAGGTATAAAATTTTTTTTAGTTATTTATTATTATGATTTTTTAAGCTTAATTTAGAAAGTTTTGAATTGTTCATATGAGAACTGTGTAGTCACTTATTTAGTTAAACTTCCTATGTTGCTTGGCAGTTTTGAGTATGTCATGCTGGCCTAGAAGTCCTGCCGTCGGGTCGTTCAATTCCCTTCAATTTCAATTTCGGTTGATCTGTACGATGGCTGGGGTGTGCGTCACGCTTATGAACGGTTGTCGTTGGTCCGGGCTGGTCATCTCCAGACTGCTATTTCTTAAATATGTATAGTAGTAATTAGCTCGTCTATTTATATTTTAGAATAATAGGTATGTTACATTGTCCTCACATTTCATTTACGCTTATAAGCAATGTAACCAGAAATTTGTAAAAAACATTTTGAAAAAGACTGTCCTTGGGGTTTCTTGCCTGTTCTTCTCCATAGGATCTACGTATTAGCTTCACGACTGACTTAGTCTGGCTGACTCCTACTCCTGACAATTCAAAAATACCTATTATTGGTTTAATTGAAATAAATGGTTTTGATTTTGATGTAAAGGCAATTTTTTTTTTTATGGAATAGGGGCAAACGAGCAGACGGGTCACCTGATATTACGTGACTACCGCCGCCCATGGGCACCTGCAACTCAAGAGTCACAAGTGCGTTGCCGTCCTTTAAGTAGGGGAAGGGTGGAAGAGAGGGAGAGGGGGTGGGAAGGGTTAGGGCCTTCGGTAACCTCACTCACTCGGCGAAAAGCAAATTGCTTCACTGCTTGTTTTCTGTGAGGCCGTGGTATCACAGCGGTCGAACCGGCCCATACATGCCGAAGCATGGCTCTCCCACGATAAATGGCAATGCGCTGCAATTTCTTGATAGAAAACCTAAAATAAAAAAGGTTTCATAATCGTGTTTTCCAAATGAGGTATAAAAGTTAATTTGCTATCATATATTACTCCCAAGTCGCGAATATGATCAACTTCTTTAATTTTATCAGTTTTAATATAATAATCAAAAGGCAATAAATGTTTTCTTCGTGAGTTTCAAATGATAGCACTTTTTACGGATAAGATACATTCCATTATTTTCATATCAAAGCCGCAGGAAGACTCTGTGCAGCTGCACAGAGTCCACCTGCGACTTGATTATTTCTACAAACTTTCAGTTGTCTGCAAACATGAAGACATCAAGTAGGAAAAAATGGTTCGAGACATCGTTCATAAAGTAGTTGAATAAAACTGGTCCCAAATGAGACCCCTGTGGAACACCAGAATCCTTGGAGATACGAGCTGCACTACAATAGATCGAGGACGACTATTTGTGTTATTTAATTTGGCAATAAGAGTGTAGTGTATAGTATCGCTATCCTTCAATTCATTCTCGACTACAGAAAGAATCCAACTGTTAAACCAAGGTGTATAGGTTTTCCGATTTATTTTCTGGTAGGCACTGTAGTTCAAGGTTATTTGGTAGAGCTTGTCGTTCTAAATAACTAAGCGTATGAGTAAAACCCGAGATTTTAGTTTTTAAGTTGATTGTTCACATCCCTACCTACTTTTAGGTGTTTATTGATGATAGATGTTCAGACTGAAATTGTTCAAATTCTTTTGCTTGAAAAGTTAGAGATTCTTTCAGCTCTTACGTCATTTTTATAGGCACTAATCTCTTTTATAGATTCTTTATTTATGATGTTGATAATAGCTTTATTCATATTTTGTAGCATTGCGGCCAATTCCGTTTTTATGAAGTCCTCCACGATGAACCGTACGTCTTCGCTATTTACTGCCGTAGTAAATACTACGGCAGTAAATAACTCTCCCCCAAATGGGGGAGAGTTTAAAGCAGGTCTTTTTGTTAATCATAATAATCATAATCATTTATGTAACATAGATATGTAAATGAAGGGGACAATATTTATTATGTCCACTATGTTATGCCATGTGGCGTACAAACGCAGTAGCGTAGTACACTGAGAAATAATAAAGAAATAAAATTGCCTGTTTACAGGCTTTTGTCGTGCACGTTAATTCGACACTTGATGGCGGTAACCGGGTATAAAATGCTATCATGTTAGCTCGAAAACATTAAATATTGCCTCATTTACATTATATTTTTGTCTACTTTTTCCATAGTTTTGAGATAAATACTATTTATTACCAGTAAAATATTCACAGAAATAGTTCCGAACACTTTTACACACAGACAAGGATTATCACGAGGAAAGTTATTTAGATGTCAGCGCGAGCGGTAGCTTACTATGTTTTATTTTTAGGGTTCCGTTATATAAAAGGAAAAAAAAAACCTTATATAAAAGAGACCCTTTTTCTCAAGAACCCGTGGACGAATCAAGTTGAAATTAACATCAAATACTTATATCTGCGATCCCTTGAAGCTGTAAAAAATCAAGCTTCTAAGTCAACGCAATCAAAACATTTAAGCCTTAAATTTTACCAAATTTGAACATTTCACAAGTAAATCAAAACCTACAAAATCAAAACCAACAACCTATCCCATTGACCAAAAATCATGAAATTTGGTAGAAAGCAAAGTCTTACAGTACAAGTAAAGGAAAAAAGCCAAAAGTCGTTAATTTGTTGTCATATCATAAAAAAAATAGTTTTTGTGATTTCAAACTTATATCTTGCGGTTGGAAAGTTGACTTTCACGTATATCGATGTATGGGAGAGTATTTTTAGAACTGCAATGTTAAGTTTCTCTTTCAGAAAAGACGGGACGAGATTTGATGCCGGAGATGGACGTACTATCTATATACAAGTTTGTTTGCTTACGGAACCCTCGGTGCGCGAGTCAGACTCGCACTTGCCCGGTTTTTTATCCTCATGTTAAACAGTTCTTCTCTCCTGCTATTATTCTATCTTTGCGGATGCAGCAGAAAGATAACTACGAGATCCGTTCTGTTCAGTTCAGTTACAAACAGTTCAGAAGCTTGTGGACTAAGGATTAGACATCAGGTTATAGAACGACTAGGGATTAAGCGCAGATGTAAATTGAGCTGTGAAGGTTATAAGCCGCCCTACTTTTTTTTTCGCCGCCATTCCACAGAGAGCAGCTCCCAATAAACTACTGTTCTAGCCCATTGTTAGCCAGGCTTGGCAATCTGTCCAGAACACGTCCAGTTTCACGAATTCAAAGATTCAAAGAAAAAAGTGCCAAGTTTTTCACTGAACTATGTGAGGTCTGTGGGAGACTTTATTCACCGTTTTACATTTGCACAATAAAATCCTTCTTACCCCGTTTCTCTTCTGTACCCTAACAAGAGCTTATATCTTTATAAATTTAAATAAAAACCCACCCATGAAATTCGAATGCCGATTTCTTGGGTACTCTTACAACTAATATAACGCAATGTTATTTAGACTCCTTGGTTTGCTGAGCTGAGGAATTTACTGAGGATTGAACAATTAACCACAATTAACTTAAGGACAGAGAAATTCGATAGTCCCTAGATCGTAGGCTGAGACAAAGTTCGGATTTTTGAACCAGGAGGGTACGTAAGATTCAACCAAGTCAGGTGTTTAAAATTTGATTTGAAGGTTATCTGCCCCTACCGCTGCTTCATAAATGTACCTTCGACATTTCATTTAAAATTAGAAACCCCGTCACTTTCGTCAAATATAGATATATAGATGTACTCTTTATTGTACACAGAGCAGATTACAATATAGGTTCGTTCGTATATAGGTTTGTGTCTTAAGAATCAGTGATGTCCATGCTCGTTTACAGAGGTTCAGCTTGTTTTGTTCGTAGCTTCGCATTACTTTATTTCAAAAAAAAATTATGATTTGGGTTTAGTAAAAGAAAGAAAAAAGAAAATAATTTCTAGCTACATCTCAAAAAACTATAAATTACCCGAGTAGACGCGAATAAGCTAGGATAGCAATATTCTCGTATATTTTGTGGCTAGCATCTTTTAATTTTTTATATCGCACGTAATACAATTTAATTATCGTATATTCTAACTAATATTACAAATGCGAAAATGAGTTTTTTTACGCTACACGCCTTTACCACACACCCGAACATCATGAAATCTTGCATACACGATGTCAGGGATGCTAAAAAAGACATGCCTTTCATCCAGAAAAAAGTACAGTTCCCGAGGGACAACTTTTGGGCGAGCGAAGCTGCGGGCAAAAGTTATTATTTTAAAAAACATAAAAAGTAGTATAATTACCGTATTGCAACATTATATTTGCCAGGAAAACATCTAACATATTTATAACAATTATGTACATGGTCGGTATGTCTTTGATTGCCCATCATTCAAAAACAAAATCATCTCATCAAATTAATATAAGCATTTTTTTTTTACTTTTAAACTTTCCCGCGATCACGAAATAGGTCAACCCGTGTCCACGGCCATTGCAACCTGAGGAAGGTATGTAATACCTATTTTGTGATCTCTAATTCCCGTATATATACATAATTATAATACATGCATATTTACTGAATCTTCTTATGAGAATAGCTTATTATGAGAAATACAAGTAAAGAAGAAAATTGACGTCCAATCTCCTTACTTGCTGAGCCTAATATTATGAATATAATGCTAAATGTAGGTCGTTTCTCAGGAAAAACTATACAAACATCTTAACTTAATTAATATTTTCATTATTGGATAATAATGAAAATAAGAGAAGGGAAAATAAGAGTAGGTACTTAATGTACGGTACGGAATCCTCCTCTTTGCTAGTCCTGTTAATATTGATACACTTCAAAATTTCTTAAAGCTATATATGTAGCATTCATACAACGAACACATAATACTCAATTATAGAAAAGGATATATATTATATACTAAATATGAAGTATGTTTTACAATAAAAACTATATTTTGGACTCGTACTGAGGTACAAAAGCTAATTCCTAATTTATCAAAGCTATATATTTATTTTAAACATTCATACAATGCACACATAATAAGTATAAACAACAAAAAAAATACTTATATCTCAAAATAGAAAGAAAGATTTATTAAGAACACGCACAGACATACAAATAAACAAAAAACTATTACTAACATCCTACTAATATTATAAACGTGAAAGTTTGTGAGTATGGATGTATGGACGTTTATTACTCTTTCACTCCAGAGAGAGAGAAGACAAAAAAGGAAACAGGTCCCATTCTGTGCGAGTCTAAAATGGCCGCCATCACAGCATATGCTGCATGTATGACATGCAGCGCTGGTTTTCAGATGGGGCCAAAATATGTTTTATGATAAAAACTAATAAAGAATAAAATACATAAAGGAAATGCGAAAATAAAAACACTTCTACTTGCGTCTTTTTAAATGCTATTCTTGGTTTTGAGTCAGTGACCATATACTTGTCCTCGGTCCACCTCGATCCTTGAGTCCTTGAATTGTGTTTGCAAAAGCGACCTTTAAAGTCTGTACTAACACGAAAAGCATCGATGCGACGGACCAATCGTAATTTCAGAAAGATAACAATTTGAAACTTGCACAACAGCAGAAGCCAGACTTTGAAACAGACTACGAAGGGCGGAGCGTTAACAGCTGAAACGTTGATAATACTGCGGAGTGCGAAGGAAAGACAATCAATCAACACAATTTTGCCCAATTTGGAAAACTCCATGAATTGGTACGCCGTCAAGTGTCTGGCACTTAAACATTGGATAGATGAAATTTATGTGAATGGGAGTAATGTATGTATCAATAAAGTCGTTTATTTTATGGTGAGGGAACGGTAATAATGAGTGTAGTGCTACAATGAATATCAAAATATTTCCACGAATATAGGTAATAAATAATAATAAAACGTTATTAGGATTACCTAACGTTAATTAAACGATGTCTACTAGATGAATACTATATATATATATACCTACTTAATAACTGAGCAAAAGAATTTAGCGGAACTGTTTCGGAGTTTCCTTTGGGATTATGAATTTCGGAATTATTGTTTACTATCATTATATTCGTTCATTCATCATACGTTTTATGAAAATTTCTCCTAAGTAGTAACGTGAATTTTTGAATATTTACAGTCTTTATATATAAAAGAAGTGCAGCAAAATGTGCAAAAGATAAAATGTTTAAACAAAATGTCTTAAAAATCTTGTAAAAATTACTGGAAAACGGCTTAATGAAATAACATGCGTCCAGTATAGGTCCTGTCATGGTAAGTAGGTCTATACAATGACAGATCAAGTTATACTGGCCAATGAAAAAAACCATGGTCGAAATTCGACCACCACGCGATCTCTAGTTCTAGTTCAACTTTGAATAGAATTTTCTTTTAACAAATCTACATATACAATAACTGCTGTTTTATAAGCTGCTCTTAAAAAATAATCTGAAGAAAAATATGTTGATTAGTAAAACTTACAAGCGACCTTAAGTGTTTCCTAAGGGAATTCCTATCAGACCCATCTTATTTTAAATCTCGAACGACTCATTTGCATTGGACTCATGTCTTAAAGTAAGCCGAAAATAGAATCACTTTTTCTAACGATAATATGCTTGAATCTACAGGTAATTTGCAACTGTTTTTTTTTATTTTTATTATTAAGTAGGAATATTTCGATATAAGAGGCTTTGGTTCTACAAAAGATTGAGATAAATGCTTAATATAGATGTTTTTTCATATAGTAACTTTCATCTGACCCCTGCAATCCAAGGTAATATCAATACTTAACGATTGGATTTAGGTTTAGAAACTCCCAAAACTAAATCAATTCAGATTTTATTTAAATCATAAATCATTTATTTGCATAAAACATGGGTAAAAAAGGTGTTACAGTTTAAAAATGCCGCCATATTTTACCTCAGCAGGTGTGCAAATTGCCAAACATTTAGTCGTACATTTAAATAAAGTTATACCGTATTTTTATTAAGTCAAAATAATTAATAATAATAATACAATAAAAGTGAGGTCGAATAACAATTAAAAAGAAACTCAAAATAATATTAATAATAATAGATTGTCAAAGCTTAAATATAATGCATTCATGACAATAATCAACACTATAGTTTAATATAATTACACAGTGTTTTGGAGCCATTCATTTACTGAATAAATCATTTTATCAAGGAGTAGCGATTTTAGCTTCCTTTTGAAATTAGGTATAGAAAACTCTTGGATGGCTGATAGCAATTCCTTTGAAACAATATAGTTTTAGGGACAAATTCTATTACGAGACGCTCTCCACGTCGTGAGTTACGAGAATAGACATCTTTTGCTTTCGAGAAAATTTGAGGATGAGTTTTAACAAATACGCAAATTTCAAAGATGTACAATCAAGGTAAAGGCAATATGTTTAATTTTTTGAAATGAGGTTTACAAGAATCGAACGGGTGTATACCAACAATAGCTCTGATACATCTCTTTTGAGGCAGAAATACTCTTTGGGCATCGGTAGAGTTTCCCCACAATATTAGACCGTACCTTGGTACGTCACACATATCCATGATATGCAAGGAGTACGGTCTGTAGGATGGATGTAGTTCCTATTTACTTTACTGCACACTCCATCAGTGTGCTTCTTCCAGTTGCAATATCTGTCGATTACAATGCCCAGAAATTTGGTATGTGTTGTCTCATTAATTAATGTGTCACGATGGGCAAGTGTTCTAGAATTTACTATTGATTGATATGCTTGAAATTGAATGTGTTGTGTTTTGGATAGATTTGCATGCAAGTTGTTGTCATATAGCCATTTATTTACAGTGTCAATTGTATTGTCATTTTCACATGTCAAGATAATAGATACGTCATCTGCAAAGAGGATACATTTGTGTTCTGTAATGTCAGGCAAGTCATTTATGTAAATAAGGAAGAAAAACTGACCCAGCACACTTCCTTGTGGAACACCATATTTATTTACTATATATTCAGAATTTTCTTTCCTTAAGACTGCCTTATTACCTAGGCTAGCTATTTCAACACATTGCTCCCGCTCATGCATATAGCTTTTTATCCAATTTAATGCTGGACCTCGTATACCATAGTTTTCCAACTTCTCTAATAGAATCTTGTGGGACACAAAGTCAAATGCTTTGGACATGTCAAAAAAGATGACTGCCGTAGGCTTCTTTTTATCAACATTCATAAGTACATTGTGAACCATATGAAATGTAGCGATAGTAGTCGATTTTCCTTTCATGAACCCATTTTGTTCGGTTTAAATGAGTTTGAATTTGTCTAAATATGCAGCGAGCCGTCTTTTCATAGCCTTTTCAAATATTTTTGAAAGAACAGGAATAAGGGTTATAGGTCTATAATTTGTCATTTCCAGTTTATCACCTTTCTTGTAGAGTGGTTTAGCTATTGATTTTTTTAATCTGTTTGGGAATTCACCTTTTTCGAATGATAGGTTAATTAGGTACATTAGCACTGGTACAAAGATCTCTACACACTGTTTGATTACATTTGTAGGGATGTTATCATACCCAACAGACTGTGTATTTCTGTCACCTCAATCGCGTTAGCTTTGAATTCCGTTCGTATTCTTGAATTCTACACAATCGTAAGATTGATGGCTCTATTGGAGTGTGATTTTAGCAAGAACTATTGTAAAGTTATTTATGTTTAAAAACGAAGCAATTTTAAGGTAAACAATGCACTTAATGACATTGATAACACTAGAATGTAATTCAATATAGGTTTTGTATTCTATTCGATATTGGTTTGGGTGTGCGACTTTTATAATGAGTTTGAATCAAAACCGAGTTAAGTATATTTTATAAGTTCAGTTGTATAAAATATATCATTAGTTTAAAAAAAAAACTTGTAGCGATATGAAAATACTCTTTAAATAATTAACTCCGTTTTTAAGTTTTCTGTGGCTCATTGTAAATAATATTATCAAATGCTACTAAATTATTACCCGACTAATTTATACGTCGGATGGTTAACAAAGTTGCCTAGATGTCTCGTAGCAAAGCAGTTATAATCCTACTAATATTATAAACGTGAAAATTTTTGAGGATGTATGGATGTTTGTTGCTCTTTCACGCAAAAACTACTGAACCGATTGATGGAACTTGGTGAGTAGATAGCTGGAGACCTGGATTAACACATAGGCTTCATAGGCACATAGGTACTTACGCGGCGGAAACCGCGGGGCGCAGCTAGTATTAAATAACAATACTGAATGCTGAATAGGATTATTGGAGATATGTTACGGTTTTTGTTTCTGTTGTGGAGTTTATTCCCTAAAAATGGAATTAGTCTTACTAGGAAAACTTTTCACTTGTTAATGATTTATCTTGTAACATGACCTTCACTATAATCGTTTTACACTGTATAATTTTAGTACAAAACCACATCAATTACTCCTCGACAGCCACAACCATTATCTTAATTGAACTTCATTGTGCCAAAATGCCCATAATCCATTTAATAGTATAGTGTGCCTTCATTATATAATCAACAACTTCTGTTACCAATTATATCGACTGGGCAACACGCCAAGAAATATTTCATTTCAATCACACATAATTATACAAAATACAGTAATCGCATACATTTTTTTCCTTAAAAGGAAAACATTCAAATTATCATAAAATTTAAGAAGTTATAAATATTTAAACTGACGTTCTCCCAAATATGAGCCATGCTTCGGCAGCTCGACCGGAGTGGTACCACGGCCTCACAGAAAACCAGCAATAAAGTAATGCTACATCTTATTACAGTTATTGCCAGATTCGTTTTACATAATATGTATATATTATGTATGTAGTGCCACTGATGTTTGATCATTGCCAAGGGATCCGCCGATCTCCACTTAAGGCTATGCAAAATCTTAGAATTCGTATAATTGCCTTCGAGCTTGTACCTACCTTTTGAAGAACCCCATACTGAACTTGAAGTCTTACTTAAAACTTATTAAACCATACTAAAGGGTGACCCAATAAGAGTGCACGATTTAATTTAAAAATAAAACGCATGTTTTTTTGAGCGAGTGATGATATTTTTATTGGATTGTAAAGTAGACTTGTCCCGATTATGTATGGAATGAAATATCCGGCATATGGCCCCCTCGGCTCTGAACTGAGATTTTGACAAAGATGTGACTCTATCTCACCGATGACGCGTTGGATCTCGGCTTTGAACTCAGGAATTGTTTGTGTCTCTTTGAACTCAGGAATTCACGTAGACCTGAAATTTCAAAAAACCTTAAAGAAAGAAATCGCACGGCGTTAAATAGCACGATTTTGGTGGCCAATTGACATCGAAATTTCGGGAGATGATTCGGTCTGGAAACCGTTGTTCCGTGCGCGGTGTGGCAGGTGGCGCTATCCTGCTGAAACCACATGTCGTTCAGATCCATGCCAACCAATAGACGCCACAAGAACTCCGTTAGCATGTTCCTGTAACGAATGCCATTCACAGTCACTGCATTTTTGTAATGGGTTTTCACAATGATAACGCGTTTTTTTGAGTTGTGTAGCGCTCATTTTTTAATAATCGGAACAATCGTTTATGCCAGCTGTCGAATATCAGAGCTGCAACCTCCAAGAAAAAAATGGCGTGAAATTATATTCGTGCACTCTTATTGAGACACCCTTTATAAACTATTACTATACTTATTATTGTCATTAAACATTGGGCTATTAAGATTAAAGAGACATTTAGTACACGTAACCGAAGAAATCACATTACTTTATAAATTGATTACTAGAAATTGTCCATTTCATAGAATTATTGTATTAAGATGTTGTCGCTGAAACATTAACATTTTTATAGTCGATAAGCAAATCTCAATTTCGATGGTTATTGACCCATCATTAAGTAATCGCTACGAGACGATCAAAGATAAAAAGAAATGTAATAGAAATGAACTCTAAGAAAGTCCCACCTACGTAAATACGCAGCTAGAGCCTAGTCATACATCATTCGTACCATATTAGCCTTCTCGTTTCCACGACATCATGGAACACTTTTATGAGCAATAAATCAGACGTCTAAAGAGAATTATGTTACCTAAAACTCACTTTGCGGCGTAGGTACATAGCAAAGTTAGTCAACTAACACCTAAATGTCGTTAATTGTATCTTCAGTAAACCACGGATTTATAAGAAACTTAGGTACTTTAAGATAAAGACCCGACATGTATAATTAGTCTCAAAGGGTTCTTAATGTTCTAACGTGAAGGAAAGACCACTATCGAATGAAAAACAGAATATTAGGGCCATAGTTTCATAGAGCTGGGTAGGGCTAACTAATGCCGAAACACAAATAATATATAAAGTAATAACTATAATTCGTTTAGCGATTTACAAGTCATAAATATTTTAAGAGTTAATTCTACTCTTAATTTTTTGACAATAAGGTATCTTGAAAACTTAAGCGTTATCTATGCACTATGGCAATGAGATAATAGTTTAATATCTGACCTCAATAATACATTAGCCGGTAATGTACGGACTTTACTTTACGTTATTTATAATGGAGTCACTTATCGGCATAAGTCCGTCAGTCCAATAAACAAGAAATTAAAAGTAAAGTTTCATTGAATTTTCGAAAACGAAAATTTTACCGTCCGTAAGCAAACCTAATCGTTTTTTATTGGATATATGATTATTGGAACGCGGCATTAGTCTCATAAAGAATATAAGATGCAAACGTAATACTGTTTTAACAGACTTCTAAAAAGATGTAATGCAACTTTTTTTGTGCGTAATTTAAGCAATATACGACAATTGTGAAGATATTTTGATAATATTTTTTTCATTATTATTAATTATTTTATACATTATTATTTTTTATTTATAAAGAAAATACAACAATACGCTACCAGTGCCACAGTAATGTTATTAATATTACCGTATCAGTGCTATTTATTGACTCTGATTCAATTACAGGTTAGTAAACAATGGTAAAATTCACGGATCATATATTCTCATATTACCAAATAATCCCACGTTGAAACTATCCCTGGAGAAATAGTCTACAATTAAATTCATTTACATTGCGGTTATCACTCATTATATATGATATGTCAACTGTTATTTTGGTATATATATTGTATACATTATTGTACTACATCATCACATCATTTTACTTCATTATTTTCAAAGATTAACATGTTCTTAGTTTAAAAGTCATTTTATCGAGCGTAGCGATATTTACAGTTGTCTACTTACTTGTGAGTCAGGATTATTTGAGGTCTAGCGTTTAGGTAAATATATTAAAATTCCAGCGCTTTCTCACTAATATTTTATATAGTAAATAATTACAAATAGCAAAGGAGGAATCATACTGAAATTAATCATTTACAATTCTACAAGGAAAGATTCTTGTCACAAATACGTAACTGGTACTCCAAGCACTCGATAAAGAAGCTATTATTTGTTGGTACACCCTCAAAATCCCACTCTTATTACTCGCCTATAGCTCCAATACAAGTGCATGGTCACCATGCTTATTTAATTCTAACACAAAGCACTCGCACAGAAGCAAGTAGTCGTGTTTCCAATGTTTGTAAATTTCACGATTACATAAACTCTACTACTACATGTATACAACATTTTAATAAATTAAAAAATAAACTTTGGTAGCTTATATTTTTATAGAACAAAAAAATCTAACGTTTACCGACGGTATGGGTTTAATCAACGACGTAGAACATAATATATAATCCAGGGAAATCTAGATTCATAACTTTTAAAGAAACAAAATATATTTAAGATAACGGAAAGGTTATACATTTGTAAGTTCTAAATACAAAACAGCGGGTTAGAAAATCACTTTTATTAAAGTGAAAGTGGTGGCAGATGAAACATTAATGAAAGTCTTAATGAATAGCAAATGAAACGTGCAAGGAATACAGATGTTCCAAAGATACTAAAAGCTTTCCGAACCCAACCAGAGGCCACATCACCTTTTACTCAACAGAGAGTGACTTAAGACTGTAAATGACGTTCTAGTGTTAACAAGAAGTGATATAAATATTTTTCTATATGAAAACATTTCAACGTTAAAAATCATTTGCATATCGTTAGGGATGTTTTAAGGTTTATAAAAAAAAACCGCTAAATTCCTTCGTGACCAGTATCCTATAATACCAGATACCTATTAAAATCATTGTTAGTAAGCAATTAGTTTAAAAAAGATATTTTCCATGAATTTTAGAGTCAATTTTAAATATGAACAGTTACAATAATAGCTCGTTATCAAGTACAAAATGTAACATATGAAATTATTCAACGTATGATTACTTTGGGCAAATATTTTGACTATGTAGTTAATTAATTCTAAATTATGGAAACAAAAATAGAAATGGTGGAGGGGCAGCACAGCGATATTTCTGCAAGAAATGAAGCTGCCAACTAGGAAAGCAGACTATTAAAAAACCTTACTGTGATACGGGTCTCCAAAAACGTCTTAATTTTATAGAGTATATTTAGTGTTTATAGGTTATCAGTACTGCTTGGTTATTCGGTATTTGGTTATGATCCTCCAAATGAAAGGATTCAATCTTACGGTTTTTGTATACATTTTCTTCGGTTAATTTAAACTGTTATAACTAAAGCTTAACCTTTATGATTAAGTCTTGTATTAAATAAATAAGTTAATGATAGCAACGATTATGGAAGAAGGTTCGGTAGGAAGCAGAGCAAGGAACCTTCAACATACAGAAAACTATGATTAAACAACACTACTAGCGTAATATTTCTTTTTCTGAATGTCCGTTGGGGTCAATAGAGCTGAGAATGTTAGGATAAAGTTGGTTAAGTGTTAGTGTCGACATTGCTGTGGCTAGTGTTTAGAGACAGCGATGTTTGTTTGCTAATTTAGGTGTAAAAAAAGAAACAAAATACTGTATTTTATGTCGAATTAATTGGTCCAAAGCTCCCACCATCTCCTTAAGCATTTGTTTATATTCACAAAGTCACAGAAACGTTTGAAGAAAATTCTGCAAAAGTCCCGGAAATTAAATCTTGGAATGCCCACAAGATGAAATCAGATCAGACTTTTCTAAAGATCAAAGTTGCTCTTGGAAAAGTACTTGCGGCAATGAATGCCGGGGATCGTTCAAACACTTGAGAAATTAAGTGCTTAGTTACTTATCTAATCTATCGCAGATTTCAAGAAATGAAGCTTAACAAACACAGACTTTTTTTATGGTATAGGGGGCAAGCAAGCAGACGGGTCACCTGATGGTAAGTGACTACCGCCGCCCATGCAACTCGAGAGTCACAAGTGCGTTGCCGGCCTTTAAGAAGGGAGTAGGAGAAGAGAGGGAGAAGGAGTGAGGGAGGGGGAGAGGGAAGGGTTAGGGCCTCACTCACTCGGTGAAAAGCAATGCAAGCATTGCTTCACTACCGGTGTCCTATGAGGCCGTGGTATTACTCCAGTCGAGCCGGCCCATACGTGCCGAAGCATGGCTCTCCCACGAAAAACTTGTAAAACTGTTACTACTTCCATTAGATAGGGTTTCTTTTTAGCAGTTACAATTACAGCAGTTGTTTTAATATTTAGTTCAGAAAAGTATTAGAATATCAGAAGCTACAATTACTATTATAAGGAATTTTTATGTTGACGGGGGTCTTTTGAAATTCTCAGTGACTCAGTGACTTGCCAATATATTCAATATTGTTCAATGCCTAAAAAAAAATTGCTTTTAGTCATTTTGTTTACGTGACTTTTTTGATTTGCACGATAAGATACCCATTCATAAAAATCAGTTTTTAAAATTTTTGTCTGTTTGTTCTTTCCGGCTAATCTCCGGAACACGTGGACTGATTTCCACGGGTCTTTGACTTGCAGATAGCTGATGTTATTAGGAGTAACTTATTCTACTTTTATTTTGAAAAAAGAATTAGGGTTCCTCGCAAAATATATAAATATGTACACGTGAGCGAAGCCGCGAGGGGATTGCTAGTAAGATCAATAAAAATTTTATGATACATATATTCCAAATGTATGAAATGTAAAAAATAGAGATTGTTGAGAAACAATTTAGTAATCACATAAACATAGAATAAAACTCAGCATGAGGTTGAATTTTGAGCCGGAACTGTCTTAAAATTTCAATTGCCATAGACTATACTGCCTATTTGTAGATTGTATCAGCACGTCAGACGTTCCATCTAATGTCACTCACTCACTCACGAAGAAACCTCAACCTTAATGTGTGGGGTAGTGATGGGGTTCTTTTTTTGTTCAATTAATTGCGACTCACCCACTTTAGTCTACATTGCCAATGGCTATAAGTTAGACCAATACTATACTTTGAGTTAGAGCTTCTTTTATTCTAATCGCAAGGTCGTGGGTTCGACTCTAGGGTCGAGCTAATTATTTTATTATTTAATTATTCTGCTTGAGAATTCTCAGCAACATGACGGCGTCTGGAATTATTATGGTCTGCAAGTAGTACTGTGGATGTATCTCGTCTGTCTACCCCTATTATTGTGGATACACAAGCGTACGAATAAAATAAAAAATAATCCGTCATAACAGGGGCACTCAATTTAAGAAGAAACGATAATCGCAGAATGTGGCTAAACAAGCTTTCAAGCTTGTTTTACTTATATTAGGATTCAACTTCTAGTGAACTAAATATTTATTAACAAACCAGCATTATTTTGAAGCATTTCTGACATCGGCAAAAATTATACGTGTTCAGATATATGTAATGTGTTATAGAGATCTGTTACAGAAACATTACTTCACCACTTTTCTATCAAAGTTAATAAATGTATCATTAATTCGCAATGCTTCATAACTCTTCAAATTGGAAATTGGTGATCAATAATTACAGGAATATCGCATATAATATATTTTATCATATTAATTCATGATTAGTGCTGTTGTAGGTAAGGTTGAATAGGCGTGAGCATAAGAATAATTTATGGGTAACACATATTTGTATTGAAAACAGTGTTATCTTTGCATACATATGTTGCCATTAAACCACTTTATTGATCAAAGAGTTCCTACAACTTCTAATATTATTTTCCTAGAACTTCTTACAACACATTATAATGTATTGTAAGAAATATTATTTTTCTAGAATTTTTTTTGTAAGATAATATTTTATTACTAAGTACCTAGAAAATTTATTTTGATTCAATGGATAATCTTATGTAGAAGATTAAGACCCAATTTACTATGACAGCATTTTTTTATGATAATACATTTTGTATCATACAATCAGTAAAAATCATGTAAAAAGTAGATATAATGTTTTTAAATACTTTACAAATATTTTCATGAATTAACCGGTATGCTTCAGGCAAAAGGCAACTTTTTTCGGACTGACACTAATATTGATGTCAATTTTATTCGTTAGAAATAATCTGATCCTGTAGGCTTCAGAACATGTAAGCTTGTTTATGGCTGAAATGAATTAAGATTATCTAAATATTTTCTACAGAGGAGTCAAAAGAAAATATTTGAGAAACGTTTATAAAAGATCCAATTCCAGCCATACAAAAGGTAACATCAATCAATCGAAAAAGTTATAGGATTATTTATTTATGAAGCTTTCCAACCATTCCTATTTTAATTTCATTGATACACACATTTTCACAGATCACAAAGGGAAACTCCTCGGTGTAAATATAATTAGACGCTGTGCTTCCTATTTCAATTACCATCTTTATTCGAATTTTGACGAACTTTACCGTACTGAATCGTATAGATATAAGTATAGTACTTTAATCGTACAAGTTAAACATGGGTGTACAGAGCAATGTGTAACATCGATAACGATCAATTTGCCTAACTTGTTAAAGCAAACCTAGGATGTATTGATTAAGAATTACTATTTCGAAAACTCAAACCATAATTTTACACTGCAGAAAACAGCATAGCGATGATATTATGAACGTGCTGCTTTTTTATGGAATTGCTGATCCTACAAAAATATCAAATGCACATTGCTAGTACCTTAGATATTTCCACTTTAAAGGCGACTGCGGATGAGAACCGACAGTGACTCAGTGAAGCAGGCCGTGTACTTGTTTGAAACTTTGGTATTATAAAATACTGTATTCTTGCCAATTAAGGGTAATTTATCTTCTTAAAATTTGTACAACATATTACACTATTATGCAAAACCGCACCAAGTTTCTTCGTTAAATATTTGTACCTAAGTAAAACCGTGTAAAATAAGTTTACCTGCAATATTTTCTTATTACGAAGGTGTAAATGAGAAGAGTTTATATATAAATTGTTACACCACACTACACAATACATTTAACCGGCACTATTATATACTCTTCTTTGGTTATTTTGTCAGTAATCGTTTAAATAAAAGTATTGTACAAATTACTACTTACATTAGCTCACACTTTGAATGCTTGAGATGAACAAGGTTGTTGTATATTTTGAAAATACTTTAATTAATTTAAAATATGATATAATCTGAATATTTACCTGAAACAAAAAAAGAAAGCCTACTGAAAACAAAAAACTCTACTGCATATTAAAAATGTATCTAACGGAGAACCAGAAAATAGTTAATGACAGATCTTTTTAAATACTTTTACACATGCTATTGCTAAAACTGCTCTAATAGATTTTTGTTGAAATATAACTTTGAGTCAACAAATATACATATACCTTTTTTGCCACTAATCAATGCTTGATAGAAATAAACTGTTTCGCGGAGATTTTTAAAGCTTTTTTAATGAAGCGTGAAAAGATACCACCACCGCACCGTTTCAACCTCCGCGTTGCTTATAATAGAAGCATTCAACGTTGATAATTCACGCAGTTGGACTACATCACGGTGCTATTACTTTTAAAAACAAATGTGACAACTTTAATAATATGGATGGTGATATATGTAAGATTTTCACTATAGCCACACTATATTAGGTACTTAGTTTCCATGTTACTTTCGTTTTTATGTAACTTATCTATTTAATTATTGTTTTTTTGTTCTAGAAGTAACTTACTTACACAATCCAATAGTATGTCTTTATTATAATTTAACTATTTTTATCTTAAAATTATTACATTAGTGTAATTATTTTAAGAATAATTGTACTTTTTTATTTAGTACTCAAGACTTACAAGAACTTATAATATTAAGATATCCTATTAAGTGTTAATAATAATTAATACACTAACTTACTTACCTGAAAATAAAACTTCATAACCTTTTTATTTTTGATTGAACTGAATTTTTCACTGTATTATTTTTCAATTAACTTTTTTACTTATTTTGTTTTTATAATGTCGCAAATTAATACTCGCGTAAGTTTCACAAATATTCCTGTGGACGACGGAGCCGCGCGCTCGTCGAGCGAAAGCACTGAACCGGGGCCGGCCTAAACGAACACTGAATGAGGAATGAGAATCAAAGCATACCCCTTACATGGATGCGCCGAAATGTACTAATACCGACTTTATAAGTGTTCCATAACAGAAATGACCCATTGCCACGTATAAGAAACACCTGTGCTACAGAATGGGAGAGCTTTGTTAAGAAATTAACGACGTATGAAGTAGTAAAATAAAGAAAATATTAACCTCAAAGATATAAAAAGTTCAGTTACCTGTAATACCTCTTTTAAAACAAAATATTTGTGTATCATAAATATTTTACAACAACTCATGGCCTGTTTTATATCTTTAAGACTGTTATTTAAATGATTTAGATATTATTTCAAGGAAAATGGGGGAACGTAAAGGAAAATTCCAAAAACACAAGCTCTCTTGTATTATATACATACGTTCGTAATAACGTAATGTTTATAAACGTTTTCAGTAAAGTATAACCAGGAAAAAAACAAGTAAATTTGTAGTAGCATATTTAGGCTGGTACTTTATTTATTTATTCAGGACCATCGCTGGCCATTACAAATTACTAAATGTTATAGTGTTTTCGTGGTACGACGGATTTTTGACGTACTGCACAAACAACATGGTACTATGTATTTTGTGGAACGAAGGACAATTATCCGGTGGTTGCCACAAACAAAAGACGGCGATCGATTCTGATACAGATGCCTTGTGTGAACATCACAACCGACCAACAAACACTCTGAAAACAGTCAATCCAAATTTCCTCGAAGACTGGAGTTATTTCCACTGCCGGGCGGCTCGGATACAAACAGGAATGTGCTATGCTTTAGGGTTTAAAAAAAAGAGATTACTTCATTATAATATGTATAATATGTACCTACCTTTAAACTTTTTCTAGGAATACCCTTCCAGTATTCGAGAGTGAATGGCATACTATAGTTTCCTTATTTAGCAGTAGGTATTTTATCGTTCTGCTAAGGAAAGGGTGTCATTGCGGGATTTTGTAAAAATGGATTTGAAATTAGATAGTTCTCTGAAGAAAAAGCTCCTACTGATCAGATAAGTTCAGTAGACAGTAGATAATAGGTTTTTTGGATTATCTGAGACACATTTCCAGGAGTCCTAATAGCGGGAAGCCTTTAAAGCATGTTACTGACAAAGTTAATGTAAATTCCTTTCAAAGGAATTCTACGACGAAGGTTAATCAATTGTAAAACAATTTTGTAATAAGACTATACTGAAAATGGGAATGTAACTCTTGTATTATTGACTTTAAGGTTTTTTATGGTAAAACTTGAGCTGTCATGGTATAGACTTACTTACCATGTCATGTAAACAAATATACTGGACGCGTGTAATTTCATTAAGCCGTTTTCACATAATTTTTAAAGTTGTAATACATATTGTTTAAAAATTTTAGCTTTCTGCACTTCTTCTATATATAAACTGTAAATATTCCAAAATTCACGTTACTACGTTCGCGAAATTTTCCTAAAAAGGGGTACAAAGAATTCTCTTCACGTATTAATATAATGATACTCATACTGTACCTATATGGAATTTTAACATATTATGATACGGTTTTTCAAATTATCGAAGCATTGGTATCGAAGTGGACTGCAATAGGCTGATTGATTTGATTTGTTGCTAATAAATTTTTCATAAAGCGCAAATTTAAATAATCAGGACGCTAGACGAAGATACAATTGTAAATATAAACGGAAAAACCCAGGGTCTGAATTAATACGTAGATTTGTTGAAACGTAATTATAGTAACAATAGTAATTGAATATGCTACACGTGTAAAAGTCAAACTAATAGCAACGTACTTATGCAACTTATTAGTTACGTAGTTCACTGTAGGTCACTTTGTGTCACTAGTTTCTATAAAAGGGTAATGAGAATGATTTTGTAAAATTATCTCTTACATGTCTTTTACATTGTCTTAAGAGGCCGTATACGAAATTTTGCCAATTTCGCTGATTAACGTGGTTTTACAGACGTGATTTTACAGTTAAAATACTATATTTCTATGAGTTTTTATAAACAACATAAAAGATCATTTCAATTTAGATCTAATGTATGAGCCACTTTTTTACTTTTATTATTCAATTTTGATTAATCGACCTCAAACCGGTGACTGTTTTGTAAATTTTGCCGTAAGAGGTTTAGAATATCACATATTTACGAACTTTTTTGAAGTACCAGCGGTATGAAAAAATTACAATGTATTGCTGTAAAAGTCGTCTATACAATGTATGAAACACTTTTTACCATTTTAATATAAAAAAATTGCGTAAAAAAATGTTTAAGTTAGTCAAATTTTACAGAAAATGGACAAAGTTTTGCTTTTGATTTCGGCTGCGTGGAACTTTCATTCATAAAATTACAACAACAGAAATAAACTTCAGTTCAAAGTTAACCCATTTTCTGAAAAAAAATTGCAAAAAATAAAAAAAATATGGTAATAAAAAATGTTTTAAAACAACCTAAATCTCGCATTATTATTTATAATAAAAGTAAAAAAGTGGTTCACTCATTAGATCTAAATTAAAGTGATCTTTTATGTTGTTCATAAAAACTTATAGAAATATAGTATTTTAACTGTAAAATCACGTCTGTAAAACCACGTAAATCAGCGAAATTGGCAAAATTTCGTATACGGCCTCTTAAACAAGTTATTACTACTTTTTAACTTCCTAATATCATAAACGTGAAAGTTTTTGTTGATGTATGGATGTTTGTTCCTTTTTCACGCAACAACTACTAAACCGATTGCGATGAAACGTAGTATGTCGATAGCTGGAAATCTGAATGAACACATAGGCTACTTTTTATCCCGATATTCCCACGGCATCGGGATTTACGAGGGTGAAACCGTCGGGCGCAGCTAGTGAGTTAATATTTAAAGATGTACCCAAAAATATGTATGTTTATGTCTTCAGTATGACTAGAGATTTTGATGTCAGTTTTCACTCCTTTGTACGGCCTTTCGTACATTCGAAGTCGGCCCGCCATTACCGGCATGCCAATCAAGGTCACACATTTTTGGAGAAAACATGACGTCACAGGGTCGTCTAGGACGAATGCCCAGTCTAGATTTTATTGGCTATAGCTACTATCCAAGTAGGTAACTATCATGTCGTGGTGTAGATAAAACTATATTGACTATGTTGTGAGGTTTAAGTTTTCTTAAAATATAATCAAATCTATAGCAAATTAATTTTCGTGTTTCGACATGTGAAGTGTGGTCGTTTTTGGCAAATTTGTATGAGACCACACTTGAGGCACCCCCTTTAGTACAAAGAAAACTTGGAAAAGAGTGGGTCGAGCCGCAGGCAGTGTAGGGTTTCGTAGTGATCGACTATTAACTAGATAAGCCTACCAAACTATCATAGTTTTCTTTCAACTGTCTTGTACTTGCATATGTACTTGTATATATGCTACTGTCGTTCACAACACAAAAAAATTTTACATGTAAAAAAAACATTAAGCTGACTGGGACACTTGACTTGAATAAAAATTACTATTGCCGCGTTCGTTCGTTCGTAAGAAACGATTCTTTTTGCTTACCGACGGTAAAATTTTCGTTGAAAATTCAACGAAATTTTACTGTCCGTAAGCAAAACGAATCGTTTCTTATTTATTGGAACGCGGCATAAATCATTCATTGACCCTCTTGCGAGAAAATATTTTCTATAGGTAAATATGCTCAGAAGAGTGCAGGTTAAGGTTATCAAGGGACAAATATCACTGCCAGTGTTGGCAGTTTTTAAAGCCCTTGTAACCAATTACCAAGAGGGAACGGAAGCGACTTAGCGCTTTTTGCCCACTTATGTGTATAAAAACATGCCTTAAGGCATTCAGTACTTATGTTCTGTGTATTTCTACTTCAACATAGACATTCAATGTTTTACTAATTTAGGTCTCCAGTGGATAACTCAATTGTGACACTGTCTTTTCTAGCTATTTCACCTAAACATATTTATTTTAAAAGACGTGTGAGAGACGAGGGACATAAAATAGTTTGAAATGTTTACCTTTTCTTTATGTTAGTTTAGGAGGGCGATAGCCGTATTACTAGTCGCAAATTAGTCAAAGGTGCTACTGGAAATTTCGCACCCGTAAAGCTAATTGACATTTTGTATGCTTTGACCCTTCAGTTCTTCATCAAAAGAATAATCTAATAATTATACTTTTATTAAATATACTTGTCTAGATGACATATTCGGCCGTTGTCACGATCACTAGATGCTGTTCCTACATAAAAAGGATAAAACTTAATCTAATCAATCTTACATAACTATTTACAAAATATACCAACTAATCAATTTCAAATTATAATCTAATCAGTTTTCATTATATAAAAACAAAAAGCAAAACAAACAATTATTGAATGTAAAAAACAAATAAATTATCAACAAACAAACAGTCACGACAGACACGCTTACTCCGTATGCCGTATGACACATCCGAACGCGGCCAGATCCATTCGCGCGCGCGCTGCCTCAGTCGCTCCAAAACTGTGGTTGAGACACGACACGTGCTTCTGCTCTGTACTAACCCTCAGTGTAACCAACATTTAAAATATAAAACCTCTACTCTCATAAATCGGTCAATACTTATAACAGTTGTTTCTAAGTGCCTTATTTGTTCCCGTACTGGGTAAGTTGTACAAATTAACTATATTATGTAGCTGACCAATGTAAATAATTATTCGTCGCTGTAAGTTGCCTCGTATGAATTTGTGAACATTATATCTTTCACCCGCTTATTGTTTAGTACTGTCTAGTTACTATAATATCATATATAGTGGTGGTAATGTTGTAATCGATTACGGACACCAATTCTCTTAGATAATACCTTCTATTTTCTTGTTTATGTTACTTATTTCTTTAGATATTTTAGCAGTAATTATTAGTTGTTTTTATTGCCTACTAAACCTGGATCAGCCATCTGGTAGATACCAATCTCCTACTGTTAGGTGAAGGGCTTTTCATGGCAAGCTGTGTGTATTAGCTGCTGATGCTAGTTGGAACGGTTTGCAGGAACTTCTATGGGGCGTGAGAGCTGCGCTCGACACTAGCTCTCGAGAACCTCTGCTGCTCTCTTCGACCGAGGTGCTACCTCAGTCCTCCTGGGCATCGCTCCGTCAGACTACGCCGGGCCTATACTACACTCTTCGCTCGAGCTGATACCTCAGTCTCCCGGGTCCGTGCTCCGCCAGACTACGCCGGGGCCTTTGCCAGCTGACACCGACCAGGGGAGTGCGGTATAGAGGGCTTTATACGGGAACCAACCTTTCGTACTGGCTTAACTGGACTTACTACCCACTTTTTTATTATTTATATTTTTTAAATATAACAATTTAATATCGTAAAACTTTGTTCGTTTTATTTGGGTCTCTAAAATAAAACGTGACACCGTACAGAACGGCACTAATAAAGTCGACTATATTTCGTAGACTCACGTGTGACAGGCGTCATTGTCATTTGAATATCTAAGCGGCGACGAGCTTGCGAACAACAATTAATAATGCCGGTTTGTGCTATTAAATTATGTCGAAATTATGTTGGAAAATCTTATTAAACAATAAGATTACTTTTCATCGGTAAGTTTTGTTTTAATTTACACTATTTTCTGAGAAAACACGATACTTTATTTCAATATGACAGATTAGCCGGTGTTGTCAATTTATTACGAGGTAATTTTACAAAAACTATGGGTAATCATAAACCATGACGCTACTCCTGTTTTATATTATTAAAGAAGTCTATCGCTGAAAAAAAATATACCTAATGATATTGTTGATTTTGACTCAAAGTATTTTAATTATTCGTGTTAGATGATATGTCTGCATCATCTAACATCTTAAAACACTTTAAAGAATAAAATAATAGTCTTATAATTATTATTCTCTTATCTCTCTTAAAAAATACATCTCATCCATTGAAATTAATCACTTATTTTCACTAATTCACATTGGTATGTACCTTTGTAATTTGAATAAGACCGATCATTTTTCGTTTCTAACATACAATCACTTAAACCTCTACTTCAAAACAGATTATATTTTTCATTGTTTTTTTTTTGGATAGATATGTTTTGTAATAAATTCATTTTGTTGACAATAACTACACGCTCGTAGCTCGTACGTGAATTATGTCTGACTGTGAACATAATTCGTAATTTGAGCCCATTTTATGCGCATCTTTTGTTAGAATTTATAATCGAAGCTAATATTCTTCCTCTCCGAAAATTTTTTTGATACGATCAAATTGAGGGTTTTAGTTTTGTATTTATATAGGTATAAGAAATTCTAATTTACACTGACATTTAGTAGCGGATTAAGCAACATATATAAGTTGCTATGAATGCTATGCTATGATTGTAATAAAGTAAGAACAACAAATTACCACGAGCTATTAGTAATTGTACCTATAGAAGATATAACGCGCGTGTTGTAAGATAGAATTAAATTATAGTTACGAGTTCACTGTGTCGTGCTTACCGTAGAGGGCGCACGTCAGTCAGCCACTGCGTGAGCCATCGCCGGGTACAAACGTGGCAGCTTGCATATCTATAATGAGTTGCTGAGCCAGAGAAATGTTTATATGTACGCGTGGTATAGTGAATATAGGGATACTCTACACACGGCGACAAGGAAAAAAAGTTAGTAACAAAATGTGGGACAACGCGTGTGACGCATGACAGGTCAGAATAAAACGCCGTCGCGGCAGAACGCTTAACACGTTCGAGTGAGCAACCCTGTCTCAGAATTGTTGTGGCGAGGCGCATCTTTCTCCTATACAAATTTATACGTCTAAAGACGTCCCGCCGCAACATATGTGTCTTAGTACTATGCCATGTGGCGCGACGTCACTCCACGTCCGACGCTTATAGACGTTGCCGCCATCTTGCACGTCTAATTTAATATGCTAAGTGACACAACGTTCATGAACGTCAACTTTAATTCAGGAAATTTAAATATTACAACTGGCTAGGAATAAAAGTTTAATCAAAACATAAGTATTTTCTTAACAATAATAATCTTTCTTAGCAATAATCACAACCATTTTGTTAGTCTAATGATAATTCTGTTATATCTGATGTTGTGTGTTCCCAATGTACAGTCGTACCTGGTGTAACAGGTCCTGGTTCTGGGTCTTGCATAGTATTCGAACTAAAATTAGGATCCTGTTGCTCTTCCATTGGTTGATTAGTGTTAGACTGAAGTAATGATTCCGATAGCATAGATTCACATAAAGTAATAGATCCATTAGGACTACGTGGAACATTTTCATTTAGTGACATATGAGATATATCTTGATTATCGTCATTATCAGTCGCTAGAGATTCAGTTTTGTCCAGATCATGTGATGTCGATGAACTTCAACTGGATGATGACAATGAGCTCGAACTAAAGGTACGATTACGCAACGGAGCTGTATTTTGCTGGTTGAGATCTATTAGAAGTATTACATTATTTACTTCTATTTCTGGTCCTTTCAGGAGTAGCGCTGCTGTCAGTACTAACTTTATCGTCACCAGGATCATAATCTCCATCCGATCCATACTGACCATCATCGCTAATTGGATCTGGTATGGTGCTTAACGATGACGCTTCTTCGAATAGTTTCATAATACGCTGATCGAACTTATCCATCTAAAACAATACATATCATGCATTTACTAAAGCAAATAATAATCTAAATATTGTAAAACATCATTATGACTCAACATAACACGATTTATTATATGATTAGTACATGTCCTCACAGTTCAAAATAAGCATAAGAATAACACGCCCAGAAAAACCAAACCAAGTTTCTTTCAAAATTATATCAAGTTCAAGCTTTTATGACAATGGTGCCGATTCTATTGTACACTCGACTAAACTAAAACCTGACTTAATTTCTTCATATGAAATCAACTTAGTGTTCTTCGTAATAAGGTATATTTGTTACTAGCATCTATTTCTCATCACCTCTAAATTTCAATAAAACCTGTCAACGTATACTCAACTTTATTTCCACGCAGCGAGAGTCTTCATTTATTCAAACGCTGTATAATTGCTGTATAAAAACTTGTTCAAAACGAACAAGGATGACGTGTTTTTAATCTACACCTACGAAGACGCTTACTAAAAACACAGAGCGAAAGAGATGGCATTCAACGGATAGCGGCTCTCGCTACTTGGTATTAAAGTTTATTAAAGCGTATTAGACTTTAGTCGACAAATAAATTGTTTATTTCGATAGCGACATATGTTACCTACTTGTTTCAATTTGAAATAAGACCTTGTTTCTAAGTGCACAAGGTTTACTTCTTATATGAAGAAAATTTAGTGAATTTTAATTTAGCGAGTGAAGTAACAGAATTGGGGCCAATGTTTGTTATTGACGAACATGCAAATAGTTATCCCAACTAAACGTAACAATAATATTTATAATATTTACTCACTTTTTAGTCGTACGTCGTTCACGCTCGCTGAGTCTCACCACAGACGCATGTTAGGTGCTCCGATCGCGCGCACGCCGACTGACTGTGAGGAGCGCGGTACAAAGGGAAGACGTGGTACGACGTTGCGCATGTGTGTCTGGGACTTTTACATGTGTGCGTACACTCTTAAGAAAATGAACTTTTGAAAGTCACGCGGCGGTATAAACATCCTAAAAGTGAATGTGTTGCGGCGCAAGGAATATGTTCAATAGGAATTTGCCCTCAAAGTAAACGTCCCAAGAAGTTCCGCCGAAAAAAATTGATAATCTAGAGGACGTGATATAACGTTGCGCCATTTCAAAAATATATCACCAAGACGTTGCACGACGTTGCTCACGCGAACGTGTTAAATAATATGAATACAAAAATATATAAATGGCAAGGGTTTTGTTAGCCCAGTCATGCGCAACCCTTATCGGATAAACACAGCATTTTGTTTAATACATTTCTACCTATATTAATAGAAACATAATTAAGCAAATTGTCATTGCAAAATGGGTAATATACTCGTAGTAATCCTCAATTTGTAATTAATATGCGAGTGTAGGTTTTACAATTAATTATTTAAATATACATATATAAAACTACACATAATTAAACACTTGGAAGTGTGGTTATAGAATTTTTGATACTCGTGTGGATAGTGTACCCATACGTTCAGCTGATATGCTCATCAGCCTTCGGTAACTGCTGTTACCGACGATGTAGAAAAAAAAATTTACTAGGTACTTACTACAAACCTGAGCTACAGATATGTCATGCAAAGTTACCACAACCAGAACTCGCGCACTGGGATACAAATCAGCTCCATAAATTTATGATCATCTAATCATGTCTAATACGTCAAGAGCAACTGGCAAACTCGATTTGCAGGCCTCAAAACGGAGGTCTTAAAAAAATCATCCTACCTGTTGATCTATGGTACCGAGACATGGACACTAACGGTGGCGCTAGTTCACAAAATAAAAGTTGCGCATCGGCTTATCGACCGATCTTGCTGTGAGTTGCTCTGAAGAAGTTCCTAATGAGGTCATCAGACAAAGAACTAAAGATACCGACATAGGTCAGAGAATAAGCATACTGAAGTGGCAAAGAGCTTGCCATACCTGCCAATAAACCAATGGTCGTTATAGCAAATGGATCCAAATGTGGATACCGTGAATCAGTAAAGGGTAGGTAAGAGCCAACATCAGCCTTATGGACTATACACCGAAGGAAGGTAGCTAGGATGAATTGAATGCGGGAGGCCATAGTGGACTGCCATAGGCTTATTGATTGATTGAATGGAAATCAACATTAAAAAGGAACTGGTCTTGAAAATATTATTATTCTGCGTATACATTTCAGGATATATCAGGATACTGTTTGGCTCACACCTTACTGCAGTGCGTCAAGATAATTCGCTGATGCACACACGGACGATTTTTAGGTTGTAATGCGCAAGAACGTTGCCTCCTTACTACGCAGGGTTAGGGGGAGAACCAACAGCATTCTGAAAATATTTGCGGAGAGCTCAGATCATAGAAACAAGGGAGATTTGCCTTTTAGATCGAAATGTATGAAAACCGCTGTCTCCAGATTGCCCTTTCCATTAGCTTACAACTATATATGCAGTTCAACCAATAGATACGTAAACTCACACGCACTTAAGTGTATATGATATCAACAAGACAATGACTGCTTGACAATCGAATACACACATTAACGCGAAGAAATGACGTTTATTTAGAGTTGCTGTCCGCCTTACACACACATAGGTATCAATAATTATTGCACGTTGTATTGTGCAAAAGCAATTTATATTTCATATACGCTAGTGTAAAAAACAAAGATTTAGATAAATTTGCGCTATTTCCGTTCAGGGAAACCTACTAGTAAGCAAATGATTTTAATGATCAGTAAAATGCTAATACTTGTTTAACACATATCTTTTGGAAAATTTGTTTGTTTTTTGTTTTTAAATAGATAACTCCCGCATTAGGAATATTCCTGTGTCGCGCGGATCTTCATAAACATTCAAACAACGGAGACAAAAAACACCCAGACTCGGGACAACTATTTGTGGATCACACACATTTTTGTCCCGTATTAGATTTGAACCCACATCACTCGGCGTAGTGGCGAGGCGACCACTTAAACCGTTCCGCCATCCGTGCAGTCAAGTACCGTCAGTCGTTGTCTTTAAAATAAATAAATAAATCATGCTACATGTAGCTTGATGAATCTGCCAAATTATAAATAAGTCAATACATATTTTTCTGTCAATGTTATACTAACATAGTTTTAAGATGCTTCATACTAACAAGACATGGGCCTAGTTGTCTAAAATAAAAAAATAAATTTTTTTATTTATTTTATTAAGTTGACAATTTGACTCATTATTTGATTTGTAAGCACTTTAATTTGGCACTCATGATTGATTGTAGAAACAGTTTGATTGGTCATTAAATTGACACTACCGAGTCATTCATGAAAACTGTTTTGACTGGTCATTAAATTTAAACTAATTAATTATTCATGGAAACAGTTTGACTGTTCATTAAATTGACACTAACATTCATTCATGAAAGCAGTTTTTACTGGTCATTAAATTGAAACTAATTATTAATTCATTTAAACAGTTTGACTGTTCATTAAATTGACACTAACATTCATTCATGAAAGCAGTTTTGACTGGTCATTAAATTGAAACTAATTATTAATTCATGGAAACAGTTTGATTGTTAATTAAATCGACACTAACATTCATTCATGAAAGCAGTATTGACTGGTCACGAAATTGACACTAATGATTTTGTCATGAGAGCAGTTTTTACTGGTTAAACTCATAGCAGCAGTTTGGCTGAGAAATAATTGAATTTAGTAGCTTATTAAATAGTAGGTTATTAAATAGGTAGAAGTTGGATGGCAGCCACGCGAGGTCGCAGTCGGTGACATTGATCAAATAATACCGAAGAAATAGCTGCGAAACTCTTTGCACATTAACGATCAGAATATAGCAAATAACACCACTAGAACCGTACCGGAACACTTTAAACTCCACAATCGGAATTCCCGTGGTTAACCTTTGCCGGACAATATTATTTCACCTTCCCCATCGCCCCCATCCCTTTGAATCATTTTAGTCCGGCAAATATAATCTACGACTACGTAAGACGATGCATTAATCACAGGTAATTTTCATTTTGGGTTTTTTGATTAATATTCTTTTATTTATAAATTTGATTTTTACTTGACATTCTCGTTGCCTGGCGTTTGTTCGTTTTTTACTGAACGGGATCGAACTTGCAACAGTTGGGGCATAGGCTCTTCGCAACTGCTCTAACTGTTGTGTGCGTTAATGTACTATTGTTTCTGTATCTTTTCACTATACTTAAGTAAAAGTAGATTTTTAAGGGTGTGTGAATGTAATGTATAAAAATGTACCTTTATTTTTATTAATTAAAGAACTTCATTGAAATAGTTTGTCACTGTACAAAGTCAGTTACAAATCAGAGGTAAATTGACTATATTGATTACTTATTATAAAGATGTAATTTAAAAATGCATTTGGTTACACCTATACATAATTAATATAAGATTACGGGGAGAAACTATAATATATTGTAGCTGCAGGTAGATAAATATTATTCTATCTGCACATTGCTGCAAATAAAAATAAAGCCAGTCTCGAACCGATCGCCATGCGCCATTTCGTTTCATTTTAGTATCATACATCTTAGTATTTCACAATACAATAACTGACATTCAATTTATCGAATTCAGATGTGCCTAAAAATTAAATAGGTTCCGTTTATTTTTGCCAGGAATCTATAGAATTGAGTAAGATGTTATTACATACAAATAGAATATTCTTTTACACAGGACTGTCTACATCATCAATCGTGCTTAAGTTTTATGAAAATAAATCAATCATTCCATTAGAGGAAAACTAAATAAAAGGCTGAAGCTAGAAGGGGTAAGCACATAAAGAACTGGTCAAATTGATTTTGTACAAGGCTTATCTTGAACTCATTTTATCCCTGATACTATTCAGCTAACGTATGGTCCTTGAAAGCAGGACACTACCCGCAAGTTAACATCTACATCGCTTTTGTATCTTAGAGCTTCTTTTCAAAGACGTTGATAATGAAATTAACAAAGCTGTTTAGAACGAGTAGTAAACTTTTAACTTTCAGAACCACTACACATAATTATATTTTATGTTGGAAGAGAACAATGAGAATCAACTGAAATATTTAATACTGGGGACACCTTTGATAACTGATACAGTTTATATTATACCTACGATTAATTAGCTGAAGGTTTTTTTTTTTTATAATGTAAATAAAGTAAAATGCTTCCGATGGTTTATTAATATTTGCAGGCAAAAAGTGTGGGCGTTTCGTTTAACGTTTTTACAAGATAATCAAACAGAAATACATTTATCACCATCATCATTTCAGACATGGGACGTTCACTGCTGGATATACGTCTCCCCTAATGATTTCCAAGACGTCTGGTCGAAAGTGGTTATATCCACAGACATACGTACATTAACTTGTTGAATATTATTTATTTAGCATTTATTATCAGTTCAATTTATATTGTATTTATAATATATAAGTATAACTAATTTATTATTTACTCTGTACCGGACTTATTTCTATTATTAAAGTAAGAAAGATTCTAGACACGCGGCAGCGTGTCAAGCCAACTAAGCCAAGTTCAAGAAAAAGGAACTAGTTACACAGCAGCCGTGTGTTATATTACACGAACCATTGGGAGCCACTTTTGACGCCTGAAAATCCATTTAATATATACACATCAAATTTGGTATATTTAGTAAACCCCCTTAGATTAACTAGAACCCTAAATTTTACCCTACACCCTACACCCTAAACGATCATTAGGATAATATATTAACATCTAAAAATCAGCGTTATTATCAGTGACTGACATATAGATCAAAAACCTAACCCACTTCCAGATGACATAGAAAGTTGAAATTTGGCGTCCAGCTAAGTAATCGTGTGTATACAAAGGATAAAATCAGAAAACAGTGAATTTTTACGATTTAATATATTTTCCAAGCAATCGATTTTTATTAACACCTAGCGCCTTTAAAAATTACAATAGCATTTTTTTTTCTATCACAGGAGAATAGGTTCCATGATGAAAGATCGGTTTTATTATCATTTTGTATACCAGATTTTTTATAAAACTTAGACAACCAATAATAACACAAACTGCAACTGGCAGCGCCGCCGGCTCAGAGCGTTCTGACAGTATTGCGTCATTGCGAACAATTCTGTTAGGAAAGAAATACATTCTTACGTCTTATTTTCTTCTAAATGTACAGAATCACTACAAAAAAAAATTTGGTTACGTATGGAAGGTTTCATCAATGAATGGGCAATGCGCTCAAATATTTCTAACGTTTAAGAAATTTTATAAAATAGCACAAAAAGAGAAAACTATACAGCGTAAAGACAGGAAAAAGATTAATGTTACAGATCACTTGAATGATGAACAATAATAATGTAATGTGCCGACTCAAAATTAGTTTATATAAAATTTGATAGTTTATGTAAATAAGCTCAATACTTAAGACTTAAGGTTTGTTTATTTTTTGTTTTCTAGTTCTTTTCGTCGGTTAAATTTTTTGTTAAATAGATTTTTATATATTAAAAGTCCTTAAAAATGTAATATTTTAATATTTAATTTGGTTAATGATACGAGAACTCAGATTATATATTTTATTTGGGCTCATTATGAAAGATATAAATAGTAAAACAGTCAATCATATTGCACTTATCGTTTGTTATTATTATAGTAGGTATTTAATTAGTGGTGTTTACTAATGTAAGAAATGGTCTCCATGTGAGAGTGAACAAGACGTGTCAAGCGGATACATTGAAATACCCATAGAACACTTGGGTGTTCCACGGGTACATTCCATTACCCATAGAACACCTGGGTAGACCATGGATACATTGAATTACCAATAGAACACCTAGGTGTTCCACGGGTACATTGAATTACCCATAGAATACCTCGGTGGACCACGGGTACATTAAATTACCCATAGAACACCCGGGTGGACCACGGGTACAAAATGTTAACCGTGGAACACCTAGGTGAACCACGTAGGTAGACCACGGGTAATAAACCTTATTTCTGCTACAACAATGTTTGCTATTTAAAATATAACTTCTTAAATTGGAACAGTCGTTTTTTTTACACAAATCAGATAACTTACGACAAATTGAAGCTCAAAATTTGACTTGGGTAGTTTTTACCAGCAAACCAAACTTTTAGAATAGTAACATTTGTTGATCTTAGAATATAAAAACAGTAACTTGCGTATAAAATTAAGAAGATAAGTTGATAAATCAAATATAGGATCACCTGTATGTGAAAACTAGCTAAGTCAAATCTTCAGCTTCAGTTCCGTACCTTAAAAAACAGGATTTTTGTAAGGGCTTCATAAAAAGGGTGCAACCAAGTTCTTTCCAAGAATAGGGGTTCTGTGTCTTAAATTAATAGAAGAAAAAGAGTTGTAAAATAAGGGCCTGAGATATGGTACAAATTACAATTAAAGCTGCACAGAGTTCAACAGCCACACCTAAAAAAAATGTCTGTGTGTTGATGGGTCACCGTTGCCTTCTTTTTCAAGATCACAAAAAGCTTGTGGTGTCAATTACTTTGAGCTCTCCTTAAAGCTAAATTAGATTTACGCAAATGAATTGTTAGGGTCGTCGCCCAGGATTCGTTGAGAATAGCATTATCCTAGAGTTTCAACTTTCATATTATTCAATCAGTTTGCTAAAAACATGTCCTCAGGCCTGTTACTAAAATTAAAATGTAATAAATATCAACATTTTAATTTTCACTGTTTTGAATCAAATCTTTAATTTTTTCTTTAACCACATTCTTGCTATAAGGTTAAATATTTTTTTGTAATTTAGATGGAAATACTGTTGAGGTATTCCATTAAGAAGTATAATTTAAATGGTTTACTATCAGCTAGGATATCGAGTAACACAAAACCAAAATTAAATCAACCAAAGAATTTCTTCAGGTCTAAGTAAAATCGAATAAAAACAAAAACCTACTAACCGGTTCACTGCATAGATGTCCCTTCACTGTTATTAACGACGGCGACGCAACTCGGGATTCAGTCTACTGTATCATTGCCTCTGTCTTATTGGTCCCGTGGCGAATCCGCTAGATATCGAATATTTATAGATATAGCTATAGTTGTATAGAATTATAGTAATTGGACTTTTGTAAATCGAAGGTTTTTCCGTTTTGTAAGTTTGTCAGTTTTTTTAAATTGAAAACAATTATGACTTTTTTTTTAGCATAAGGGGCAAACGAGCAGACGGGTCACTTGATGGTAAATGACTACCGCCGCCCATGGGCACCTGTAACACAAGAGTCACAAGTGCGTTGCCGCCCTTTAAGGTGGGAATAGGAGAAGAGGGGGAGAGAGGGGAAGAACGGCAAGACGGGAGAGGGGGGTTAGAGGGGAGGAGAGGGGGAGAGGGGAAGGACGGGAATAGGGGAGAGGGAAGGGTTAGGGCCTCCGGTAACCTCACTCACGCGGCGAAAAGCAATGAAATCATTGTTTCACTGCCGGTTTTCTGTGAGGCTGTGGTATCGCGCGGAGTCGAGCCGGCCCATACGTGCCGAAGCATGGCTCTCCCACGTAACGCTTGATAAATATGACATTTTAAACTTTATCTTCCTAACAGTCTTATGAGTAAACATTGTGAATTGCAGAGGGTTGTTAGAAGTAAAATAAAAGGAAGTTTTCTCCTCAAAATCGCAAATTAAGAATTAATAGAATTATGTTATCATTAATAGCGTGACTCTTAATTTTTTTAAGTTACCGAATATGACGTTAAGAACATGGCATTAAATTCAAATTTAGCTTCAAAAGTTTTTAATGTTCATAAGTGTTATGTTTTGTATTTTGAAAGCAGGTACGTCCACATAAGCCTTGCTCCCTCGTCATTAAAATATTTGTAGTCATTCAAAGAGCCTCAAATTTTAATTGTAATGATGGTTTAGCGTTGATAAATGCTGCGCATTGGTTTTGTAGTATAAAAGTTATTATAAACCTTCTCTCTTGTTAACCACTGGTGGATAAAATAAAAAATACGAAATGCGGATGTAATTATCAGGTACCTACATGTATTATGCGAGGGATGAAATAGAATTATTCTGGTTTTGTGGATTAAAGTCATAGTCAAATATCTTTATCTCATAAAATGCCTTAAGAATTGCTTAAATTCATCTTTTTTAAACTAAAAATTATAGTTCAACATAATGTCACCGCAACAACCGAAACAACAGCTTTGTCGAAAGTAAAACAAATCTATACATGAAATAAAACTAACAGGACCAATTTTATACATTGAAAATATAAAAAAAATTATTCGGATAAAAAAAATTATTAATTATAGAGTGCCCACTCTATAATTAATACTGAAGCAGAATTTTATTTTCATTTTTGTCTGTCTGCCTGTCCGTCTGTCTACATCATGGCCGCGCATTCTGAAAATACTGAACGGATTTAAATGAAACTTGGCATGATTTGAGTTCATACTACAAGGTAGAACATAAGATACTTTTATCCTGAAATTCAGGATGGTTTGCTTGAGAGGGTGGATGAAAGTCAAAATGTGTGCTTAGTTGTAATTCATTAACACGTAGTCCGATTGCAATAATTCTTTTTTTGTTGGAAAGGAGTTACTTTGGAGATTGTCACAAAGTCTTCTTTCTTCTATATCTATAAGTATAATAAATCTGTAGTTATGGAGATTGTCTGTTTGGTTGCTTCACATAAAAAGTACAAAATAATCGCGGAAACGTATTTTGAAAATACTTCAGGTAGACTTTATCAGAAAAAAACATACAGTTTATATAGAGTTAGGTTATATCAAGGTCCCTTGAACAGGTGAAGTTTTGCCTTATCATCACTTTTTACAGGGGGTTACGTTTCTATATACGAGTATGTATGTCAGACCAAGTTCACAGCTCCAAAAATATCTATATTCCCCTTTTCGTTATGGTGCCGCACCTTTAGTAGCACCTATAGGTACACACGGCTGTATAGAGGCAAACCTTAGGTCAAGGTTTCACTTTGCAGTCTGAAACTATGGGCAAGGTATTCATCCATTGTTACAAACGATCATACGTATATAGGACCATATACTTGCTCATTAACTTGGATATTTGTAGTGTATTGCAATAAGTGGAACATGCCTAGGCAAATAAATACAATTGTTCTGTTGTCTTCTTCTTATATTCTTACCTTATTACAGCACCTTTCGAAGGTACTCGCTTCAAGATATTCACTTTTAATAAATCGCCGCTAGAAATTTTGTTGTAAAGCACCTGTCTGTTTGTAATACGAGTGCGTTCTCATACGAACATAGTAATTATTATTATCATTTCACCAGCACTTATTTCCAACTGTTTATAAATGACTCTTTGTTCCCTTCCATTCAGAGCGAATCCAATCTCGTGATTCACACAACGGCGTGCTATTTCCTCGCCGTCTTGTACACAAAAACGTAATGAACGTTCAAGTTTAGCTTATTTTTACACTTTCAAAACCTGCATTCGACAACAAAACACTCGGTAATACAAAAACTGTAATACCTATTTGTTATTTGTAACTGCAGAAAACCAACTGCCATTATTTCTATTTACATTGCTTAGCACAAACAGTATAATAATAGCTGCACCTCCTAGTCAACTCTTAGGCCTTAGACAAACTATAGACATTATATTTATTCCAAGGCATGAAAAAGTGATTGAAAAAGGCAATTACCACAACCAAACGTTTTAAGAATACATCAAAATTTCGTAGGTAGTTCATTGTCACTATTCTTTGTGAATTTATTTCGTATATGTAGCGGACAAAACATTTCCAAATTATTTACAAGCTATTATTTAGTAATTGACTATATGATAATATAATTAAGGATGAGACTGCATTACGGCGGGCGAAACAACCCACTGCTGCGGTAGACAGAAAGAGGAGCTAAAGGGTGTCTCAGTAGGAGTGCACCATTTAAAATTGACGCCATTTTTTTCATTGGAGGTTGCTGCTCTGATATTAGACAGCTGGCATCAACGTTTGTTCCGATTATTAAAAAATGAGCGCTACACAACTGTTCAACGCGTTATCATTGTGAAAACCCATTGCAAAAATGCAGTGACTGTGAATGGCGTTCGTTACAGGAACATGCTAACAAGTTCTTGTGCCTCAACTGGTTGGTATGGATCTGAACGACATGTGGTTTCAGCAGGATAGCGCCACCTGCCACACCACGCACGGAACAATGGATTTATCGAAGCAACGGTTTCCAGACTGAATCATCTCTCGAAATTCCGATGTCAATTGGCCGCCATGCGACTTTTTTCTTTGGGGTTTTGTGAAATCTCGGATTTATGCGAATAAACCCGAAACAATTCCTGAGCTCAAATCGGAAATCCAGCCACACCTCTGTGCAAAAGTGATGGAAAATTTCATGAAAAGAGTAATGGCCTGTCATCGGAGCCGTGGGGGTCATTTGCCGGATATTTTATTCCATACTTAATCGGAACATCTTCGTCTTCTTTACAATACAATAAAAATATCACAACTCTGTCATAAAACACTTGTTTTTATTTTAAAATGAAAAAATGCACTCTTACTGAGACACCCGTTATGTAAAAAGAGTCGGCACACTATAAACACGAACTTCTAGTAATACAGTTATGAACACTTTTTGATATGTAGGTAACAAAGTTTTTATATTATATCTTTTATATTTGGTTTTTATAAATTATAATTTCGCTTACCTATTTTCTATGATAGCGATACTTTTTTCGGCACTCGCTGCTCCTGATGACTAGCGCGTTACCGTTACTGAGTCTATCCCCTAGCCTTAACCAAGGACTTCGGGCTACCATACCATAGGAAAATTATTTACTCGCTACAGGTCGGTTGGTCGGTCGGTCATAAACACAGATGCCCATGCCGCCCATGATTGTTTCGGGTATGCGACGCGCGCGCAAGTTCGTTATTGATAAAAGAGAAATTGAAGAAAACAGTGACAATTAATCAGTCACAGATTAATAGATAAGATATTAATTTAATATATGAAATGCGTTTAACGTTACTTTTATGGAGAAATCAAAACATATGTACAAAACCTACTCATAAGTGGGGGACAGAGCTTAATATTGTTATCACACTTTGATGATTTATGACCGAGTCTACAATGAGTAAATAATTTTACTAAGGCAGAATGTATATGTACAATGGTGTGTACCATTGTACATATTGTAGTTTTTTTTAATTTAAAATTTAAATTTTCTCCTAATTCTAACAGTCGTATCGAAATGAAACTTTGTATGTACATGTAGTTCGAATGACAAAACTGTGATTTGGCACCTTGCAGCTGATCTGATGATGAAGCCAGGAGGTGGATAGCGGAAGTATTCAGAGGCTAGTAGTAAACCACTTGAGTTTGAGCTCATTTGGTTCGTTTTGACGAGTCTAACAGATTCTATTAAGTAACGATGGTCTGAAATTGAAGCGGGAGGTGGATAGATAGGAGATAGGATGGTAGTGGAACTCTTTTATACTTTTGAATTTGGTAGGCTATTCATGCGTGTTTTTTTAGTTTTTCTAAACTATAATTTAATAACCATTATTTTCTGGAAGATGAAGGTTTAAATGCGTTTAACATTGAATGTTACAACCGTAAAACTACTCATTGAGGAATGTTATAGAATACTTTGCCAAAATTCAGTACTGTAACGACTGGTATAAATTTGTTCTGTTAAACAGACCATCACTGCAACTACTAAATTGTTTAGTCTGCGGACATTGTGCATCATAATCGACAAGGTTGACTATTGAAATTAGATCAAAATTGCACCATAATAATTTTGAATCACAGCGAAGATTGTATACAAGACAAGCATAAGTTTCAGTGGGTACAAACAGACAAAGAAAAAAGCTTAGCGACCAGCACTAAGACTTGTAGCCAGTATTATTTCTAGTCTCATAAATACACTTCTAACATGTGTCCTGGCATGTGTAATAGCATTACCGATGTCTAGACTATGATTTAGGATAGGGCATAATTTGAAACATAATAAAAAGAGAACAGGACGTATATATATTCACACAAGTAGGCAGCTTATATTCAGTGACGTGCTTATATGAGCCACTGGCGCTAGAACAAAATGCACACGCTACATAATAGCTCCGTCACAGATTACTAAGTAGTTACTACGTCAGCTCCGTGTGTTTGGCTACTTTAAGTTGAATTGAAAAGATTCTAGGTTTTTTTTTAATTAACATTTTAATTATATCAGATAAAATTAGAAAGAAATACTGCCTACATTTGTACAGACCATGCTGTTTGTTTTTGTTTAGTACTTAAAGCTGAAATTTCTTTGTTAAAAAGTCTTAAATGTAACCACTTCAATATTTGTTCATCCTTTTAACGAGTAAGGTTGTATGAAACGTGCACAAAAGTGGATCAGTAAATGAAAGATGAGGTGACCTACCTACTGTACAATATTCTGCAGGGTTTAAAATTAGTTTTAAAACCTGCTTCAATCATTGTCATGAATGTAATTGCCACCTCAAAAGCTCGTATTTATTTTATTAGAAATAGAGGCAAACTATAATAGACTCAAACTTATACCTACGCTGTATAAAATGTAAAATTAATAAATTTTACATTGTTTTTTTTAAATTAACATATAATTGAAATAAACAGTCCATTACGCAATTTTATATAGAACCAAGACGTAGTTTGTTACTGTAACTGGGGTTCCTCTTCAATACCTAACATTTACAAAAAGCTTGAGAGTTAAAAAACGAACTATTTCAATGCAAGAGTTTAAGTTTGATCAGATAACAAACTTTAACAATCAATATCAATAAACTTTAAACCGTCGCTCGCTCATGGCAATAAAATCTTATAAACTTTTCACGACAAAACAAGGCCAACTTTGTTGACTCGACGCAGTAAAGTGAAGGTATTTATTTTAAACAAGACACGCGATGGCCAATTATTGATCTCTTTTTACTGTGAATTTGATTGAGTCATCTTCTTCTTCTATCTTAACTTAGTTACACAAAGGTAACTAAACAAAGCTCAAGCAAATTAGTGAAGATATGTTTTATTAACAGACTTTTAAGACCATTGAAATCCTTTAAAATGTTGTACAAAAAATGTCTAGCCCTTACACTTGATTGTATTACTAAGTTAGTTGCCACGACGTCGTATGTTTATAATGCAAATAATACTTCATTGAATATGCATGTATGTTACATATGCAAATTAAAATTTTCATGTAAGTACTTATACTGACACCTGTTTTAGTATTCGTACGCGGCAATGCAGTTTTAAAGACTGCATATCTGTGTATTAAGTCCTTTAATCACGTGATGTTTTTTAGCAACTTTTTAACCCCCCCTCCACCCTGGTGATACGTGGTGCGGTTACCCCCACTCCCCCCTCTAGCCAATATCACGTGTATTTTTTTAAGTTCAAAACATATTTAAAACTAGCTGTGCCCGCGACTTTGTTTGCGTTTTTTTCGGAAAACACCAATTTGTCGCTTATTGCATAGTATCTCTTCCTCCAGGCAGGATTTTTTATACTGTATTGGCCGTAAAACAACCTGGAGCGTATAAAAAAAGATTGTTTTGGTTGCTTACACGTGAAATAAGGACATAATTTGGCCGTGGTAACATTACTCATTTGTTTTTCGTGTGGAAGCTCTCCTTACCGGGCTATTGGTGACGCCGTATATCAGGCTTAAACCAACTAAAACCACACGGTGTGCCTCACAGCACCGTTTATGAGGTGACCGTCGGTACCGCGACGTTTTGCCTCCAATGATCCACCCAGCGCTGGCTAGCGGACGGCAACTGGGCGATGTCCAGACACCCTCTTCACGGGAGACTCTGCTTCGGGTGAAGAACATAAAACTCGTCTCATACACCTACGGCCACTCTTAGCGCACGCATGAGAGCGCGAGTGAAAAGGTTCCACCTGGAAGTTTTCTACCGAATCCACACCGTCTCCTCCTCCTTGCGCGAGATGTTCTCCTCGCAGAAAATCGTCATAAAACAACTGTGACGACCTAACATCTCGATTCGTCCGACCAATTGGGAGACTCGTGTTTGCTTCTGAGCTTTGTTTAGTCACGGTGTAACATAAGATTTCACATGACTGTAACCAAACGGAAAATAAATATTCTGAAAGTGTAAAATAAACTTCACCGCTTACATGTCAATATTTCAGCTTAGATATAATTTTTTGGCGATAGTGTCTGCCATGAATTTAATATAGTAAAATACTGTGACACTAACAAAGTGTTAAGTTAAACTAACAACTTTTTTTTTTAAGTCATAGATGCTTTAAATAAAAATTCTATTCTATTCTAATATAATCATGTTGACAGGAATCAACGCGATCACGTATTTAAAACCTTTGCTTTGCCGTGGTCGTGGCCGTGATCACAGGCCTGTAGGTACTGTAATACTTTTTAAATACGTGATCGCGTGCATTCCCGTCAACATAATTATATTATCATGGAACGCAAAAGTTTAAAAGTTTGGATCTTCTTTTTCTATAACTCTATTTATAAATATATGTATATTTACTGGACTGGCCTGATAGTCCAGTGGTTAGTGACCCGGACTGCTGTGCCAGAGGTCGTCGGTTCGATTTCCACCCAGGACAAATTATTCTCTCTCTGGGTGTAATTTATTTATAATATGTATGAATTTAGAAATATATAAGTATGTTTATCAGCAATCTGGTTACCATAGTACAGGCTCTGCCTAGTTTAGGATCTGACGGCCGTGTATGAGGTGTGTGGAGTTGTTATTATTATTAATGCCCTGAAACATATTTATGAATTTAATGGCTGCGAGAGGCAAAATAGCTCGTTGGCATAGTCAAGAACCAGCTATCGATTACTCTGGGATCACCAAACAAAGAAAAAAAAACTCCTGCTGCTTCAGCAAACACCACAGAAAAGCCCAATGATATCCTACGATTGAAAATAAATATTCACTCGAAATCCTTCAAACAGACATGACTATTTGCAGGTAAAATCTAATGTAACTAATAATACTTCTTTAAATCACATGTAAAAATCGATTCTTGGTACTCTTAATATTTATTAGTTAATTAAATTGAATGGTTTTATAAAAAATATAAAAAAAAATGAAACCGACGAAAAGAACTAAAACGCAAAAAATAAATAAACCTTTTAAGTCTTAAGTATTAAGCTTATTTAAAAGGTTTATTTATTTTTGCTTTTTAGTTTAATTCTTCGGTTTAAATTTTTCTGTGTTTAGTTTTTTCTTCGGTTTATAATGCTACATGATGTGATGATTTCAAAACGCAAATACCTCATAAAGTAATGAAAAGTAAACAGAAACACTATTCGTTTCTACAATTTTTGAGGATTTCTCTCAATTATATCAGAATTCCATTATCAGATCCTGACTTCCTTGACATGGGACCACCCTTGAGGTATACCCTATCTAAAAAAAAAAAATAATCAAAAACGGTTCATAAATAACGGAGAAGGCTGAACAAACATAAAAAAAAAAGAAATAATATGTATATAAACGGGCGAATTGAGAACCTCCTTTTTATTCATCGGTTAAAAACGATTCTTAAATTAAAAAAGTACATTATTTTATATATTAAAAAAAAGTGCAAAAAAAGAAAAGAGGGATTCGACCCGGCACCCATCCTCGCAGCAGTTGTACTCTAAACCAGATAAACTAATCGCTCGCTATAATGTGTTTCGAAATAAAGTTATACATTCTACTAACGTTACAATGTTATTACAGCTTTTATTGATTTTCCTGTGGGAACCAAAGTTTAACCCGGGATAAAAAGTACCCTGTAACCTGCGCAGGCACTCAAACTATTATCATACTAAGTTTCAAGCATATCCCCTCAGTAACTTCTGAGTTTATCGTGAACATACAAACAGACAGACAGAAAGACAGACAGACAGACAGACAGACAATTTTTTTTTGAATTGCATATTCGGCATCAGTATCGATATCTTAATACCCCTCAGTCATTTTTTTTAAAATATATTCAATGTACAGAATTCATCCCGCTACAGATTTATTATAAGTATAGATTTTCAAAATGTTATCTTTAAATACAGATACGAGCATTCTACAAAAAAATTAAAAACACGTGATATCCCCCCTTGTGATATTTCGTTATTTATTTCAAACCCCCTCGCCCCTTTCAAGCCTCGATTAATGGACAATCCCATAAGAAAAATTGTTGGCAGCAACTGGCGAAGTTGGTATACCTACAGAGAAATTCTATATCACTGTAGATACTTTTACTTTTATATCACCGTAGATACATTTACAATAATATTGTAAAATAGGAGAATGTGGTTGTTAGTTTCTCTCTAAATACCTTTATATAAAACTTTGCCCATTATAGATAATCGTAAAATTAAAATTCAATAATTAAAATAGAAGAGATCAGAAATAATAGGTACAGGCGAGAGCATTCGTCCAGTATCATTATACCCCACTCATAATAGTGTTAAAGGTTAGATACAAGGAATGCTATTATTCATTTATTCATTCGCATCAAATACAGGTTAAGACACCATGCAAATTTATGTTATAAGGGGGACTAGAAAGGGGAGAAGTGAATGAAGATGTAATGAAATCTGCACTTGGAAGTCGCTAAGTGATGTATAAAAGATAGAACTACTTTGAAATCCCAGCGAGTGTTTTTACTTCTAATTTCACGTCAAATTTATTTTTATAACTTGTATACCTACTAGTTATAACTTGCTAAATAATAGTGTTGTTAATTTTTACTTTAAGGCTATTTTTAAACGACTTCAAAAAAGGAGGAGGTTCAATGTTCGCTTATACTTTTTTTTATGCATGTTCACCGATATTTCAGTCATCTATGGACCGAAAATTGTTGGTCTAGCCAATTATTCATTACATTAGAGTAAGTAATGTTCTAAGTACCGTATCTACTCAGTACGTACGTACCGCGTACTAAAAATTAAAAAATAAACACTTTTAAAAGATACTAACTTTTAAACTTTCGCGTTCCATGATATAATATTATCTACGTATGAACGGGAATTAACGCGATCACGAAAAGGTATTACATACCTCTGAATTGCCTGACGTTTCGACCAGGTTGCACTGGCCGTGGTCACAGGCTGACTGCTCTGTAATACCTTTTCGTGATCGCGTTAATTCCCGTTCATACGTAGATAAAACTTTTAAAAGAGTTAAAAATAATTGATTACAACCTTCATTGAAAAGACTACAATATATGTGACACTTTTGATATAATAGGCAACATTACAAAGCCACGAGCTACATAAAGACTTGTTTGAAGTCGGTGCCGACAAGTTTGTAATCATTTATTTTCATTTTAGTGCCCTTTGTTAGTGCTTTTTGGAGTCGGTTTAACTTTTTTGTTAAAAGTGTTTATGATCTCAATAAATCTATTAATGAAAAAATAGTATTTTTATCACCGTATAGGTACGTAAACCTCCCACTATGTACGAATGTACTGAACTCCACACTGTACGAAGCTACAGCTTGTCAGATGATTTCATACAATTTCCATTTGATGGAAAAAATATACTTTATCATCTTTCTGTATAATATTTGCTTTTTAAATAGGTATTAGAGTAGCATTGAAACTATTTTGAAATTGTTATTTAGTTTTTATTATTTGGGACTTAAAGAAAGAACTGTACAAATCTTCGATCAAATATACCATAGATGTTTAATCGGCGCTCAAAAAACTGCATCAACTAAGCTGTGCTTAAATTAATTGAAGCAATCTCAACCTCTTTCCGCACGGATGGCGCAATGGGTGAAGTGGTCGCCGCGCGGAATATTGGGATTCAACAAAAATATCGTCCAAAAATGTGTGTGATCTACAACGGGTTAGCTGGGTCTTTATTAAGTCCCCCGAGACACAGGAATCATTCCTAGTATAGGAGTTGTCTTTAAAAACAAATCTAATGGCCTTTTTTTAAGGTTCGATACGTTTCTTGATCTGCTATAAGATCGGCTATAAACATCTTTAACTTCTAGGTAACTCTTGTTCTTTTCAAGAACTTCGCATCTCGGAACTGGCACCTTATAGAGGACCAAATCATTAAACGTTTTATCCCGATAAAAACGTTAAAATTGAGACCTTAAAATATTTTATTCACCAAAGCTTACTAGGAAGATCTAGAAAAGGCTCAATGTCAAAGATTCAAATTCTCTTAATGGCCTTTTTGGACGATGCATTAAAAACTATACCATAAAAAATATGTTGTGTGTTTAAAAAAAATCTTAAATTGTGTTTTATTTAAAACCTAGCTGCGCCCCGCGGTTTCACCATTGCCATGGGAAAATCGGGATAAAAAAGCCTATGTGTTAATCCAGGTCTCCAGCTATCTACATACCAAGTTTCATCGCAATCAGTTCAGTAGTTTTTGCGTGAAAGAGTAACAAACAATCATACATCCATACATCCCCACATACAGAATAAGCTTACTATTTTTAAATAAATAAATGCTAGGAACTGAATCAGCTGAACCACTATGCTCATGAAAAGGTTTTTTTAAAACCGGTTAGCTAAAACCTCGGGTTTTTAATTTACTAACTCCAGCGTCCCGTTTAAAAACCACTCGGAGGTTAAAGTTGGTCCACATTAAATTATAGTTTATCGAGTATTCAGGTTTCATTTAAATTTAGTTTTCTATTTATTTTAATGCCGTTGTCAGTGATGGTTTGCGTTGGTTTTTGTGTCGGGGCCGAGAACGCTAATTGAGAAACAATAAAACAGTCCGTATAATTACTTACTTATGTCGTTCTTTTATATAGATAATCTAATAATAATACGATTTTAGTATTATGTGTAACGTTAACGTTAAATTTATATAGTCTTTTAAAACCACGCCATAAAAGCATGAACATGAATACGTAAAACCATTTTCTTCTTTGTTGCCTTATTATAATGTTGTGTTGATGTTCGCAAAACAGTTTTGAAGATTCTAGGACTCCAATTACAGTAAGTACTGTACAGGCACTTACATTACCTAACACTAAATGAAGCTAGCAGTTAACCTTTTGATGTATAATTCATGATTCGCACAACAAAGCTAAGTAGTGGGTACTGGATTTGTCTTTAAATCTACAAATTCTTGAACGTTGTGGCGACGTCATAAATTCATAATTGACTAGGTTTCTGTTCTTGTTTACCGTAACTATATAAACAGAATATCAATTTCAAATGTAAAGAGAAAATGGATAAAAGGATATTACGAAAATTACTAATATTAACAATTTTTTAAACTTCAAATTTCAGTTTTAGAATAGGTGATAATAATTGTTAGTAATAGTATTTTCAAAAATTAATAGTCTCAGCTTATAAAAAAATAAGTCAAAGCTAATGTCATTAATTCTTCAGAGAAATCTATAGTGAAAGAAAATCGTATTGCACATATTAATATTTATATTATTAATGTACCCTGTTAACCAATAGTTACCGCTTAGCCGTATGATGGTATGCGGTTATGGGTAAACATGAAAACTCGCTACATTATACTCTGTCCATTCATTTTATTTTCTATTTGAAAGTTCGATAAGTATTCAAAAAAAGCAAAAGTTAATTTTAGCTAAAATTACTGAACTTGTTTAAACAATTATATTCAATCAATCAGCCTATTGCAGTCCACTGCCGGACAGGCCTCTCCCAACGTGCGCCATAGCAACCGATCCTAAATCGGCTATAATATTACTATAAATTGGTAGTATTTTTTGCAACTGTACTTACGTAGTAAATAAAACTAGGTTGTATTTTTTGCTCCACATATAATTTTATTGAGTACCTAAGTAAACTTGTTTAATCTGTTTAGTTTTTACGAATTCGGTATACTTAATAAAAATACCTAAAAATAAATATAATAAATATACCTAAAAATAAATACATATTTGAATAAAAATTATTTACTGGCTTACAGCGGAAAAGGCCTGATAAATTGTACATTTATACGAATACATTTGATATGAATAGAGAATATATGGTTACATTGCTTGTAAGTTTTCTTCTCATAAGGCAGATGATCTTACGTATTTGTAACACGGTATTATGTATTTTTAAATAAATTTTGGATGATCTAATTTATTTACAACTCGAGTAATTTTGTTATGTCTTTCATACCATTTTGTAAATAGATGCATTTTTTTCTGACATACGTGGTGTTATCATAAATATCTTACCAAGGCACCTTTAGGTTGTTAATTTTCTAAAATAGATCTACAAAGGCTTTTCGACCACGTAGATACTATAAATGGCACTAATAGCTCTTTTCTGTATAATGAATATAGATTGTATATCTGCAGACCGCCCCTTCAGTAAAATACCGTAGATATGACACTGTACAATTAACTAAAGTAAACTAATAGATACCCTGAAATATATTTGATCTTCCAGACAATCTTTATACAGATACTCCGTATAAAGATTGTCTGGAAGAGATCGCCGTGAGCGATAAAACCGCCGATTGATATACCTAGATGTTTACATTATATTTGCGTTGTATATCAATTAAAAGGTGTACAATAAACACATAAATGAATTATTTCAGTGATCTACTAGTCGTTCCAGTATTATAGGAAACCATTATTATCCATACAAATATTATAAATGCGAAAGTAACTCCGTTTGTTTGTTTGTTTGTTTGTTTTCACGACTAAACGGCTGAATGGATCATATTGAAGTTTGGCAAAGAGATAGATCCTGGGAGGGAACATAGGCTACGTTTTATCCCGAAAAAATCCCGTTGGTCGGGGGCAACAGCTAGTATTATTATAATGACAACAGATGCTAATAAAAGAAAAACGACATAAATACACATTTAGAACCTGAAAGATTAAGACTTTTTGTGCCCCTTGCTTTTATTACGCTCAGCTCGCCTAACAACTCTCCCCATTTAGAATTGTTATAAAGCTTCCTGTTCTGACTAATATTTTTTTTGCGATTGACTATTGAATTATTGATTGCTATCTTTGCATTATCTTATTTGCCACTTTGATGAATTAAATCATCTTTACAACCACATTATTCGTAATTTATTTTAAATAGAAACCCTACTGCTAAGTGCGCTTCACTGAGTCAAATCAAAATATCTTTATTTTCAGCTATTACAAGGGTAATAAAACTCTTCTGTTAAGTTTAAATTAACCTGTATAGAGGGGACTCGTCCCCTCTTGCCCGTGGCTTATACTTTAGCAATGTAATAGATAAACTAATAATACATTAAAGGTAAGTAAAAGTAGGCATTATCAATATACATACCATAGGTTAGCTTAGCTTAGAAGTATTTAGCTTATAAGTCGAGTCGTCAAGTAACGACACTCAAGATTTCAGAAAATTGTCGTTTAGACAGGCAATTTTTCACCAACGGAAAATATTTTCTCAATATTTTAATTAAGCTCTTTCAAATATTGCTAAACTGATATATGTACCCACAGAAAAACAAAAACGTCTCTAGCTCTATAATAAGGTTAATTAGTGTTGTACGGAAACATTGTTAATGCCAGCTTGTCTACCTGTTTTTGTAAACTCTCGTACACGTTGGCTGAAGCTTCCGGAAGATTGTAAGTCAACCAACCAACTTAAAAAGGTTAGCTTTCAACTTTAATTCATGAATGCAGTATGGATTGCAGTCATGGTAATACCTATCTAAACCATAACCATTTTCAACTTGTCGACTAGACTATAAGTAACAACATTACTTTACCTTAAAATAATGAAGCCCTTAAAAAGTTGAATTTAGATGTAAGTTGTTGGGTTACATCTAAATTGGAAGTATTAACATATCACCCAGTTCTACGAATTCGTAGACTATTTCTATACAGGATTATATTCTGTACCAAAAACTTTTTTATATATTGTAGTACATTTTTCTAAACAATCCTATAGACAAGTTATTGTGGGGCAATTGATTGATTGAGGCACACATAAATTTTATGTCTGTATATGGAGCCACAGGTACAAAAATAGTACGTAATATAATATACACATTGTATATTTTGCACCTGTGGCTCCTGTATTCCACATATCATTTACATACATACGTACACTCACGTCTGTATTCCCGGATGGGTAGACAGAGACGTATCAAACACCCACATTCTCCAAATATAATTTGCGCCCATTCACGTAATATACTAAGCCTTTATTTTGTGCGTGTGGGTTTCCCTTCGGGGCGTCACCGGGGTTTTCGGTGGGGCGGTGTGTCTGAATCAAACCGACTAAAACCACACGGTGTGCCGTACTGCGTCTAAAATAAGTGTCTTAATAACAGCTATAACCAGATGGGAATAGCTTTTACTAAGACATCCGGAATGCTAAGCTTAGCCTAGGGCTAAGCCCATTGCCGTCAACCAGGCACTTTGGTAAAAAATCCGTACGGCACGTATTTTTCAATTTTACACCCATAACTGAAAAGAGCAGTTCTAAATTGTTTTTTAATAAAAGTATAGTAACGTGTGTCTAGTCTTTCCTTTCACCCCTTGTGTGATTTTAGAATATTTCTCCAATAATCATGAATCAGATATTTAAAATCTAATTACAAAAAAAAACATGAGTATCTAAAGAAGAACTTTTTGGAAAAGCGTGGAACAAGATATCTACAAACCTTGTGAAAAGGCGCAGACTTTGGCCAAAGTTTATCTACAAACCCTCTTGAAACTTGTTAATTATAAGATTATTTACCATCAAACTTCCCAATTTACAGAAATGTTATAAGAAATATTTCCGTACATATTTTTAAAAAGACTACTCCTATAAAGCTGACATTGTGAAATAGGGTCCGATCATTGGCCTCAAATCACATATCGATAATTAATTACTATGGGCTCAAAAGACGTGTAACACATACAATTACATATACTATATGTCCTTTTAGCATCGGATGTACTATTATTGTTCTTAGATCGGATGTACTTCGAGGCTTGAGGATAGTTGCCGACTTCTTTTTCACACGATAAAAAAAAGGTATAATAACCTTTATATTCGTGTTTTTATTTTATTTAGTGTGCATTTAATGCATTTACGGTATCAAGGCGTTAAATGAAAACATCTCATTATATAGGTACATAATTTCTATGGACCCTTGGCTCGTCTTCATCTCGCTTAATAGGCATCATGAGTACTCTAGGTACCTTATTGCTCTAGTTAATAGGATAGAAAGGGCAGCCTTACCCTGTTTGGTAAATCACCCCGGCCGTCTGAGTAATTTTACAAGTTTTCTTCTTTATTTAACTATTTAAGTACTTGCCTAACACTTTTCCGAAACCTTGAAACACTTACTAACTTGTAAGTAACTATAAAAAGATACGATTTTCGAAAGATTTTACCAATGTCACAGATAATATAATATTATACTAGTACCAATGTCAAGTATAATTATCCAAGCGAGCGGTATTTAGCAAGAAATGTGAATGTACTTTTAGCGCGCAATTATAATGAAAGCAGCTCTTAGCTGTCACATATGCCATTTTTTAAAGATGAGGTTAAAACTGCGCTTTACCTCATTACCTTCGACTCCCAGTTTTTAAAATCTGTGCTAACCATAAACTTAGTATACATAAATATAGTATACTAAGTTTATGGTGCTAACGGTTCCGATACATTATATACACAAGGTTATATTTAAGAGCAAGTAGGTAGCTTATTTATGGGCTGTCTGCGCTACTTGTTATTATTATTATCAAAATATCTATGACCTTGTCAGGGCTGGGCGGTATTTCAATTACTTGTAATTGAAATACGTATTTGGTACTTATATTTCAAATACTTTTTAAACATTTAATTAATAAAGTGAAAAATAAACTTGTTAGTCTCACTAAACTCCGACACTAATGTAAATACCTAAATAATTATGAGTCGACGCAGAACATAGAAATAAGCAAATTAATTAATACGTAAAATGAAATGGTGGCGGGTCTATTTACCTAAGTGTTTTAAATTTTTTATGGTTGGATGTTTGGCGCGACTCAAAATTATTTAGGTTTAGTTTATTTTTTTGTTAAAAAGCTTTTATTTTTAAGTTTTCGGTGCCTAAAATATAATTAAAATTATTAGTTGCTTATTTAGTTTGGGAGGAGGAGTTCATCAAACCAACTACAGGTCATGTTTTCGTGTCATTAGAACTACATGTATATGAAAATTTTCAACAAAATCGGTGTACAGGTGTAAGTCAATGGGTGAACAATCATTCGTCCCCTATTTTTCCACCCTTAAGGTTGAAAATTTTATTTGAAATTTAAATAGGACAAACTTTGAAGTATACCCTAGAAACAAAAATGGAACTATCGAAATCGCACTTCCCTGTAAAAAGTTATGTATAAAGAATAAAACTATACGGATTGACTTGAGAACCTCCTCCGTTTTTTCGTCGGTTAAAAAATGATTTACTTTGACTTGTGTCACCTACATTCATAATATCTTATCTATTTAACACGCTTTTATTAGCTTGGTATGTATGTAATGTATCTATGTAACGGAATCCTTGAACGTGATTTTCACTCACTTTAAAATGTCCGATTGAATTTAAAGTTCGCACACTTATCAAGGACCGATGAATATAATATTAAAGACTAAAAAAACAAAAATAAATAATAGTTTAAAAAACTTAAAAACATGCTTTTGTAGTTGCTAAATATTGTTTATTATTTTTTTAACTGCATGTGTGACACTAATAAATAATAAATTTAAATGTGTACCAAAAGTGTAAGCCGCTCGACTCTGGCACATATTGAAACAAAATTTATTTAAGTAATAACACCAGACCTTTGTTTAACACCCATGAATCGCAAAATTAAATGATTTAACTTATTCACTATCATTTTTGGTCAAAATGTAGGTCCCTAATATAGGTTAGAAGAAAGCAATTCGAAGCTGCCGTGAGAGGTTTTCTATTACCCTTTTCTGGCTCATTTTTGCTGACCAACAGCTCAGACGACGATTTAAATTGCTGTCGCCGCCACTTGTCACAAGAAATTTTGAGTCGAACTTTTAACTGACGATAAGTTTCTTAACTGAGTAATTTTCAGTCTTCTATATCTACCGTCGGGATTTCAGTAACATTTTTTTTAAATTCTGATTAGAATTTGATTTAAAAAAATACATGAAAAGATATTAATAGCTAGTTTACGAAGAACTTCAACCACGCATATCGCACACAGATCAAGACAGGTATTACCTAACTCAAAAAAGCACTTTTTTCAAAAAACGCGCAAAACTAAATATTGTGTCCCTGTGCATTGTAGGAGTTTTGGAGTTTTAAATGAAAGCTAGAAGAAAGATTTTGCAGGAATCTTGTGTTTTAATCATGTTTTGGGGCTGAAAATTGGATTTTTGTTGTTATTTCCCTATTGCTTAACAATGTACTTATGTATATTTGAGTCCATACGTGTAATAATGAATTTAAATTTTACTGACATTATAAACGTGAAAGTTTGTGAGCATGTATTTATGTTTGTTACTCTTTCACGCAAAATCGGCTGAACGGATCTAGATGAAATTTGGCACAGAGATAGCTTACTTATAGCATTATATTATATTATAGCATAAGCTACTTTTTAACCCGGAAAATGTACGGTCCCCGTTTGATGGATTTCAATACAATTTCCACATGAACGAAGTCCCGAGCAACAGCTAGCAGTAAAACCGATTTCTGGCGTGACAACGCATGCCGTGGCTACGCGTCGCCACGCTATATGATGGTATAATATATACAGTCTATATGCAGTAGTGCGTACGGTGTGGCGACGCGTCGCCATCCGCAATCGACTGTGCTATTCTCTCCCACTCGATCCGGCGTTAAGCTATCTCTCTCGCTATTGTATTTAATGAAAATAAATGTTTATTCAATAAATAGTCATCGTTATCTGGAAATAAAATCGTAATATTTTATTTTATCATTATGACATATTTAGTTCATCTGTTCTTTTCTGCATATTACTTTTACAAAATAATGTCGATGTTTCACATTTGCCAGGCGTCCCGTGACGGCTCACATTTTTTTATCATATTACTTCTAAAACCATTACAAAAATGTCAGGATCTATAACGTCTGAGTTGACGTCTGATTGATATTGTATAGATGTATTTATTGACTGTGTGTATTTCCAGATCTAATGAAATGTACCTAGTAAGTTTATAAAATTAGAAAATGTTACCATGGATGGAAAGAGCAAGGGCAGATCCAGAAATTATATCACTGTTATAACATTGTTCATTACGCTAGTTAAATACACCTCTCATATATACTAAATCAATTTATTATAGACAGCCAAAGCATTCGTTATACATAAAATTTACATTGAATAACTAACAATAAATTAATAAAATTTAATAATACGTACTAAAACATAAATTTTAAGAATACGATTATGCTATGATAATGTCACATGATTAAAATAAACAATAACGATTGTTCCAAATTGTTTTCAGGCGTTTTGCATGATTTCTCTAATCCACTGCATTTTCGGAATATGCAGAGATTTAATTCGTAGATTAAGGATCTGGAATGAAGTAAAGTACATAATATATATGTAAATCGTGTTGCTGACTAAGTGCATTGTATAGTCGTTTTTTTATGCATTTCAATCAAAGGCGTGAAATAACTGATATTGATTTGATCTATAAAAACTGCGAAATTGAAAGAGTAAGTGAGGCCAGGTTCTTGGGTATAACAGTCGATCGTCAACTCAATGGGAAAGCCCATGTGAAACAAGTGTGTAAACGGCTTAGAAAATCTGCATATGCACTATCACACCTGTCGAAGAAAGCTAATAATGAAGTGTTGTTAACTGCGTATCATGGGATGATAGCTTCAATTTTAAGATTTGGTGTTATCTTTTGGGGCCATTCAACAGAGCGAGAGCTTGTATTTACAATGCAAAAAAAGTGTGTTAGAGCTATTTGTGGATTAACGTCAACAGACAGTTGTGTACCATATTTTACTAAAAATATTGACATTTCCTTCGTTATATATACTCGAGACTATTGTGTTTGTTAAAACTAATATGCATTTATTTGAAAAACTATCAAACATTCGAACAGGTCCTGTGCGTTCTCAATATACTAATAAATTATGTCAAATAAAATGGAGGACAGCACTTATGCAAAAAAGTTTTTATGGTATGGCCCCAAGAATCTTCAATAAATTACCTGACCCTCTGAAAATTTACACTTGACCCAATTGAAGAAAGCACTACATCAACTACTTGTTAATAAATGCTATTATAGTATACTTAAATGACTTTTTAAATGACAGATTATTATAATTTTTGATTTTTTGCTTATTTTTATTTTATTATTACTTACTTTTATTTTCCTAATATATAATTCAATGTAATAATTGACAATAATAATAATCACATTTTCAATATAATGCATAATGTTATTAAGTAAAATTAAAGAACCAATATTATCGAGCAAATACTTTTCATTCAGACTAATTAATGGTAAGACACCTAAAAATGGCATGGTTTGAAAATCGTATCAATCCTCCCCCACTCCCCTTACATATACACAAGTGTGATCATAATGTGAGGCCAGATCATTGTTTCCTGAACATAAAAGTGTCCAAAATCTTTAAACTGAGTACGTTTCCGAATGAGTTAAATTATACTTTTATTTTTTTTTAATAAAACCAGAATTGTCTTGAACACTATTTTTTTTTTTTTTAGTAAATAAAGAATACTAGCAACGTGGCTGGGTCACACATTACTAGTATTCTTGTTAACCCCTCCAGCTAAGCTAAGCGCTTGTGTTAGGAGTGGGTTCACGTCGGTAGTGCACTGGATGGGGTTCGAACCCGCAACCATTTGATCGCAAGTCCGACGCCTTAGCCATTACGCTACCGCCGCTTACATTTTACATTACATTCTATTTGAAGCCTAAACGACCTATTACTACACGATATATAAGTAGATACACACCTATACCTCCATTGTATCGCCAACAATAATACATAATTACGTATAGATAGAATTAGCGTCATCTAGTGGGTAACTGCATTATTTAAAACGAAGAGCTAGCGCCGTCTCTTATACGACCTATACAACTGGCACTTTTTGTCCCCTCTAATGATTGAGAGTGACTTATCTATTTCCTAGTATTCCTTCCATCCTCACAAACTTACGCTTTTATAATAGTACGTGTATTATCTATATAGAGAACGCTACTTCTAATAAACAACTCAAAACCGGCAATTATACCAATTACAAAGTTATTTAATAAAAACCAAGTGCTAGAGACGAAAAATAAAAGCATTTCGGGTTTACAAGGCGTCGAACAACAACCGATGCTGGTATTGATTCAAGGCGTTAGATTGCGTTTCTTATAAATTCATAACACATTGATCGGAAAAGTACATCACTACGGAATAAGCAATACGGCTCTGGATCTTTTTCGTATGTAAGTGAAAGGATCCAAAGAATGGACATCAATGGAAAGAAATCTCCTGGGTCAATGGTCACCATGGTAGTTCGGCAAGGTTCAATTCTGGGGTCATGTTGTTTCTGGTACCTATACAAGTTCCGTAACTTGTAAAGCCTAGCTACATCAACATCAGTTTCTCATAATTTGGGCTAGCTCGAACCGGGTAGTTACCACGCTTTCACAGAACACCGACGTTAAATAGCAGCATGTCAATGCTGTGGTGAGTGGTGAGTGAGAGTTCCGGAAGCTCATGGAGGTGGATCGGTCTGAATATTTGCGCTGCACTACGAAACAATTTGATCGTTTAACCTACTAGTGCACCGGACTTTTGTACTGCACTAAAGTAAATTATATAATTTATTTATTTATTTATTAATGCTTCATGCACAGACTGTACAAAGGCGGACTTAATGCCTTAGGCATTCTCTGCCAGTCAACCTTGGGGTGATGCAGAAATAAAAGTGGTAGGTGCAAAAGACATGATAAAGAGAGAAAACAGAGAAAGAGAGAGAGAGAGAGAGAGATAGAGAGAGAGAGAGAGAGAGAGAGAGAGAGAGAGAGAGAGAGAGAGAGAGAGAGAGAGAGAGAGAGAGAGAGATGTTATTCCAAAGATACGAATTTAGGTCTTATAATAATTTTGATAGATAAATCAAACCATGAACTAAATAAACACGTTAAATACATAAATAAAATACATAGGTGCAAAGTTTGCTATGTGTCATTGATAGATAATATACTACATAATATATACATATCATAAACATACATATATACACACATAGAGAGTTATGTACTAGCGCTGTGTCAATTCCGCCAACTCATTGTGGAGCAGATCCCGTACTCTCCTCTTAAATGTAAAGCGGTTTGTGGACATCCTGATTTCGAGTGGGAGTGCATTCCAGAGAAGAACTGCTTGGACATAGAACGAAGAGTTCACGAAATCGGAGTTATGTGGGGGACATAAGAGAAGGTTGTTATTTGTAGAACGAAGATTTCTATTATGATTTGAGCATAAGAATCGAAGGTAGGGAGCTAAATAAGAAGGTGGAGATGGAGAGTTAAGAAAAGAGAAAAGAGAAGTTAGTGCTCGTAGATTACGGCGCTGGCGAATAGGTAGCCATTTTAATTCGGAACGTAAAGCAGACACGTGGTCATACTTGCGAAGATTGAATATAAATCGAATGCAGTTATTAAGAAGACGGTCTAGTTTGTTGAGAAGGTCTGCATTCAGGTCGAAATAACACACATCACCATAGTCGATGATAGGAATGATTAGGGACTGCATTAGGATAGTTTTGGTTTTAGTAGGAAGGAAATTTTTTAACCGATATAAATTTCGGAGAGTGCCAGTCACTTTCTGGCTTACGTGAGTCACCTGGGCACGCCAATCAAGGGATGAGTCTATGTGCAAACCCAGGTCTTTAACCACTGAGCTCAGGGGTATGAATGAGCCATTGAAGACTACAGGTGAGATGGTAGTAGAATCTATCCTGCACATAATACGTTTGCTTCCAACAATAATCGCCTGACATTTTGCAGGATTTACGGATAAACCGAACTTCATCGACCAGCGTTTTATTGACTCTAAATCGTTGTTGATTTTATCAATGGCTTTCGATATGTCTTCAATGCTGGCCTGTGTATATAGCTGCAAGTCGTCGGCGTATAGGTGATACGCACACTGAAGTTCTTGAGTTATGAGGTTAATATACATTGAAAACAAAAGTGGAGATAGAATACCGCCTTGAGGGACACCAGTGTAGAGATCACACCAATCTGATGAGAAGTCATCAATGCGTACGCACTGTTGTCGTCCCTGAAGATAAGTGGAGAACCATTCCAATGCTTCTGAGGAGATCATAAGATACGATAGAATGGATAGTAGGACTTCGTGACTGACGGTATTGAAGGCATTCGAGAAGTCAATCAAAACTAGGACAGTAACTTTGGTGCCCTCCATGCCCTCCCTAATATCGCCAGTCACTTTAAGGAGTGCAGTAACAGTGCTGTGACCGCTCCTGAAGCCAGATTGAAGAGGACTTAGGAGATTATTTTTAAGGACAAAATGTGAGAGCTGTTTGTGTACACAAGCCTCAAGGACTTTGGATAGAAATGGAAGAATAGAAATTGGACGGAAGTGGTCAGGAAGACTAGGATTACTTTTTTTAGGCAACGGGATGATGTAAGCTTTACGCCAGAGAGAGGGGAAGGTTCCAGAGTCAAGAGAAAAGTTAATAATATGAGTAATAACATGAAGAACTTGTTCGAGAATAGTAACAATCATCCTACGGCTAATGTCATCACAGCCCACAGCACTGGAACGGATGGACAGGATGATCTTTTTGATGTCCTCAGAAGCTACCGGAGAAAATTTAAAGTTATTGATGTTGGGTCTAGTTAGATTAGCAATATGGTCTAGGGTGAGACATTTGGTTTGATGATCGAGCTGAGTTGTAGATGAAAAATGACGGTTGATATCATTCAAACCAATTGTTGTCTGAAACTCAGTACGTTGTTGTTTGCCAATACCCAAAGTGCTAAGAAACTTCCAGATACTGGAGGGAGATGAAGCCTCTATGTTTTGTAGAATGTGTCGGCGTTTTGCGTTGCGTATCACCTGGTTACACCGGTTCCTTGCCGCTTTAAAAATATTCCACTTGTCCTCACAGCGATCCTTTCTGAATTTTTGGAAAGTCCGATCTCTCCGCTTCATTGCCATTCGTACCTCTTCCGTCATCCATGGTGCTGGCGGGCGCTTCAATTTTACCCTCTTAACCGGAGCATGAATATCGTATAATTGGATGACGGTGTTATTAAAAACGTTGACTTTATCATCCACGTTGGTAGTCGTTGCCATATTCATCCAGTCTAGTTTAGAAGCATCTGCACATAGTTTCTCGACATCCATACGTCTATAGCATCGCACATGTAAAAATTTAGGAGGGAATTTAGGAGTTTTCAGGACATAAGATAGGAAAATCAGGTCGTGACGGGAAAATCCAGGAGCAGGGTGTTGACCGTGAGAAGAAACAAGGTTGGGAGCAGAGGTGAGCATTAAGTCAAGCCAGGGCATTAAGTCAAGCCAGTGGTAAACTTCTCCTATTAATTTTTCTGAACACAACAGAAATCCCGCACTGATAAACAAAACAGAACGCAGTTTTATTTCACCGACCGAATCAAAACCACAGATCAAACAAAACTCGGTGACATTTGCACTTTACGTTTTTGTGTTGAGCCGTAAGTAATTGATTTCATTTTGTTTTGAACTGTAAGATTATAAAATATATACGTGCAATATTATCCGTAATCAATGCCCTACATTCTGATTAGAGGAAATCTAGCGTCATATGGACATAAAAACCCGTGGCGTGTTTTGGTATCCGGCCTGAAAGGTAGAAATGTTGACAATAAATATATCCTCCACATTAAAATGAGAAATGGAATATAATCTGCAAACAAAACATCTCACAGAATACGAACCTCAAATAGTAACTTATTTCTTTTACTATTCCCTTTCTCATTTTACTATTCATGACTCACTAATTTGCCTAATTGTGCGTAGTTCTAACACGTTTACTTTGTTACGTTTAGCTGGTGAGATAGAACAACTGAAGAGGTTTGCATGTGGCGGATACTGCGACGATTCCACTATTGTTTACTTACAACATCCTTGTGTTATTCTTAGTGCTTTAGAGGTAACTAAAAACAATATAATTCATTTTCATAACTAACTTATATAACCAAAGAATGGATATTTGGAATATTTTTAGACATGACTAATGTAACTGTTATTGGTGTATAAATTTACAGGTATTAGGTTACAAGGTTGTGGCGTCTAGTTCAACTGCTGTCAAACAAGACTACAATGAGTATATGTGGACTATGAGAAAAGAATTTTCTGAGCCAGAACCTTCAATTGTAGTAGAGCAAGACAATATCACAAACTTTAGCAAGGAGGCTATGCACTTAGGCAATTACCACCATCAAACTAAAGACAACGAAGTGTAAGCAATTCGATTAACACAAAAAATATATTCCATATCAATTTATTTTTATATTATGGATACAAAGGGTAGCCAAAACCTGTCAGCATGCAACTTGGCAACAGTACCATTGACTGAAGAGGATGGGGTTGTTTATATTGCAATCAAAGGTTCTCTTCATGCTAGTGACTGTTCTGCTTTTGGCTTAGGAGAGGAGGAAATCAGAGCTCTTTCTAAAAAGTATCCAGGATCTGGTGTTGTTGTTAATGGTGTTAGTATAAAGACAAATGTACTTGATGCTATTAATTCTTTGGCACAGCTTGATTACAAAATCATATCAAGCACTGGTGAGACTGAGATAACCTGGACTCTCCAGCGTGACACATAGATAATCAATTGTCTGTTTTCTTGTGCTATCTTTTTAAAAAAAATTGCTTAAATATGGACCATGGCAAAGATTGTGCCCATTCACACTGCACAAATTCAAATGCATCAGTTTGCCAGACAATATCTGATATGGACTGGGAAAGGGGCTTGTGGTATGCAGGTATTATTATTTTTTTATTGTTTCATAATTGTTGTGATATTAGCTTCCATTATCTTATTAATCACATGTAGTACAAACACTTGTTTGTTTTCTGATAACATTATCATATGCTTGTAGCCTCATAAGTAGATAATAATTGATGAAATGAAAAAGATGACAAAGATGATTATGACGGAATTTTGAGTTTGTACTTTTTCAGTACTGTATTAAAATTTTATCATAACAGTGATTTATAACAAAAAATGGTTTTTTGTAAGATGTATTGACATCAAGATGCTGATTAAACAGCACAAGAAAAGTACCTAATTGGTTGTAAATTCAATGAACCTATTAAAAGCTGAATGATTTATAGTTGTATATTACTAGCTGTATAACAAGAACAATGATCTATACAAAAGCAACAATAGCTAAATAACATTTTGGAACAATATTTTCAACAGATTAAGCAGAAATGTACCTGAAGATAAAAATGATTTTTCATTCTAAGTTAAATGTTTTGTAAAAAAATAGCTTGGCCTGTATCTAATAAAATCAATTTTCTCATGTTTTTGTAGTCAACAACATTATTTTGATTGCGTCCTTATTTGGTTTCACAGCATTCTATGGTGATTATCAGAGGGTGAGAGACTTGATTGATAAAGCAAGAAATGCTACGGAATTAGTAAATACTCCAGATAACGCTGGTTACACTCCTTTGCACTTTGCAGCACGGAAAGGTTATATAGACATTTGCAAATTGTTATTGCAAAATGGAGCACAAATTGATGCACAGACAAAAAGTGGTCAAGCCACTCCTTTACACAAAGCTGCAGCTGCAGGTAAATTTTTTAACATTCTAAATTGAGATAGATTAAAACAAAACTTAAATACCAGTATACAATAAGCATGAACATTCATTTGACAGATTATATGACCCAACTTGAGTGGACAGTTGATGTTCTAGTTTTCTATGGAACATGGCAAATGTAAGATTGAAAACGTAATTTGTGTGCATTATTGTTATTTGTAGTAGACCCCTCATGCTTCAAGTTAAAATTATTTTCTTTCTCTAAATATATGTATGTAATATGTTCCATTGAATTTTGTTATAGGTAAAATTGAAGCAATTAAATTTCTCATCCAGTCTGGAGCTCAAATTAACATGCAGGATGCTGATGGTCAAACCATCTTGCATAAAGCTGCTATACACAAGCATTTTGATTTGCTTAACTATCTCCTGGAAACATGCCACGAACTCACCATTGTGAAGGACAACAAAGGTCACTGTGCTACGGATTGTACGCCAACTAAAAACGATTGAATATTATGTCCATAAATGTACTGACTTGCTTTGCTTACATGTACTATTATTTTTCTGACTATGATATTTGACTCAGAAATTATGCTTCTCATGACTTAGACCTTTATGTTACCAATTAATTAGACTTTACCTTACTCATTCCAGTTTGTATTTTTGTATTATATGATCTTAAAACGTGTTAAAGAATGTATATTTAATTTGTATTTTTGCATTATGTGATCTTAAAGCATGTTAAAGAATGTATATTTAATTTGTTATATTTATTAAGGTTTATCTGTTATTAATGTTATTTTATATTAAAGGATTTATTATATGTTATCAGGTATTCCCTATTTTGGTTATTTAAATAGTGCAGTATATAATATTTTATAGCTATTTAATGGTATAATTTATAAGATTAGCACTAAGTCTAAACTTAGGAAAATATGTTTTGTTGTGCAGTAAGCAAAGATGTTGAAGTTATGATATAGCACCAGTAAGGAGTAGGTATATGTTGCATAAGTAATAATTTAGGGAAAAAAACACATTTCACTTTTGACTGTTTAATAAGTAAATCATTGTGTGTATTAGCATATTTTCTAAAGTTGTTCAGTGTTTTCAAAATGTTATACAATCTACACCTTATAATATGATCACCAAGTCTGTGGTAAATCACTTGATGTTGACAAACATTGGTAATTTGATAAAATACTTATTTTCTTATCTATGTACATTATAATATTAATTTTTATTGATAGGTACATTATCATTTACTCACCCTGTTTAATTAGGCATTTAGCAACACGGTGTTGCCATTATCTCTATTTCTGTCATCATATCATTTAATTTTGAATAATACCTATTGTAACTACATATACCTATGTATTAAATAAGTATTAAAACTAGTTTCCTATGTTAATATTGCCTGAATTTACTGCAAATATAACTAAGATGAATAAACTAATTTTGGTACTCAACTTTTACTTAGTATACAACATAGATTTTAGTAAAATAGTATCAATACAACGTTTGTTATATATACAAAGAATAAACACATCCAAATTAGTATCTTTATAATGAATCACAATAGGATTATTAGCTCTAAACCTTAGTTAGTTTTTCGTATAATTGTTACTATTTGGACATGTTTAATACAGTAACATTCACATTTTAATTAAAAACCATTTCAACTAATTTTGTAATGACAATCAATCTTATTGCGTCACTTAATGTAGGTAATATATTCAACTCAATATTTTATATATTCCTTAAGTACACCTTTGTACTACTGTGTATTTTTTTTTTAAATAAAAACGCATGTAGTTTACTTGTTTTATCTTTTAATAACTATACATTCTAAACAACTTCATTTTTAACCTTCGTCTTCCATCATAAGGAATCTTTTCAAGCTCTTTGGTAAAGGAAGGGATGATATAAAACTATGTAATACTGTTTGTTTTCCTATATACCTAATTTTTATTCTACAGAGATCTGTGAGTGTAAGTGGTTGTTTGCAAGCAAAATATAACCAATGCGCTGTGGAGCCTGGTTTAGGAACTGTGGCGCCAGGATCGGGCATGGAAACATAATGGCCTGCCTTCAACAACATTGACGCTAAACAAGAGGAACGTCTTCTGCTAGCTATCGACATGTTGTCCAAACCACACGTGTGTAAATCGCAATTATTTACATCTGCTCCGTAGCGTATAAGTAACACAGCAGCATTGTCCCTGAAAAAAAATAATACAATTTAAGTATCCATTAGTGCCTACATACTATACTGTACATAGTTAGTTCTTATACATTTACACCTGTATTCACAAACAATGCTATGAGGACTCATAGTCATAGAGAGCCCGGACACATCGAGTTGGCAATTTCAATGCTTAAGCATAGCGTCAGTGGGAGTGACAGTTGATGTAAATTGCTGTTTATTGCATACCTACTTTTGATTGAGCAGAGGACAATAATTACGAGAATAGTAATTCGAAATTTTCAAACTCCTTACAATTACTACAGTGAGGCGGAATACTGTACTTTTTGTGCTCGTACCGTTTACTAATTTTAATCTAATAAAATTAACTAAAAGGGGGCTTTTGAATGCGGGCTTTATGTCAATTACTTGATGTGCGTTCGCGCAGCGGAATGTTGTTGAATTTAAAGATTTTAATTATGCAGATATTTAGTGTATGACGTCGTGTAATTGTGTACGGTAAAAAAAAATTTGTGCATGCAGCCATTGTGGAGATTTCGCTAAAAACTGATTCCGCTGGGCGAACGTTGTCCTGGCGGAACTTTTTTTAATCCATGGACTTAGAAGAAAAAAAATGTGTCCAAAAATTAGTGTGTATTTGTGTGTAATTGTGTATGTATGAATAAAATTAGCATGCATAAACTTCGGAGAAATTCAAGTTTCCGCTACGCGAACGTTTGGCCATTAGCTAGTTTTCATATAAAGCGCTTATATAGAGAGCTGTAGATTTTTACATACGTTGTTTTGAATTTGTTTAAAAAACAGATTTAGAAAAAATCGTAGGGTTTAAAAGATAAAAATACAAACGTAAAATACGCTTATTAGGTCTTAGTTCGTAAAGTATGCACTTTGGGGTCTAGATTTTCACGTTTACACAAACCTTGTAAGTGTCTGCAACATGTTACCAAGCATCAATGATGTTCCGTTAGTAATTAAAGAGTTATAGGACAATTTACCATGAATAGACCACTGTTTACAAAGCAGTCAAATATCACGACGTTCTAGTTTCTCTTTAATTACTGAATTGAATGAGATGAAATATTGCATGTAGTAGTTGAATTAATACACTAATTATTGGAATACATTTTACTATGCAATTCCTTTAGAACGTCGTGATATTTGACTGCTTTGTAAACAGTGGTCTATTCATGGTAAATTGTCCTATAACTCTTTAATTACTAACGGAACATCATTGATACTTGGCAACATGTTGCAGACACTTACAAGGTTTGTATAAAGTGAAAATCTAGACCCCAAAGTGCATACTTTACGAACTAAGACCTAATAAGCGTATTTTACGTTTATATTTTTATCTTTTAAACCCTACGATTTTTTCTAAATCTGTTTTTTAAACAAATATAAACAAATTCAAAACAACGTATGTAAAAATCTACACCTCTCTATATAAGCGCTTTACATGAAAATTAGCTAATGGCCAAACGTTCGCGTAACGGAAACTTGAATTTCTCCGAAGTTTATGCATGCACTAATTTTATTCATACATACACAATTACACACAAATACACACTAATTTTTGGACACATTTTTTTTCTTCTAAGTCCATGGATTAAAAAAAGTTCCGCCAGGACAACGTTCGCCCAGCGGAATCAGTTTTTAGCGAATTTCTCCACAATGGCTGCATGCACAATTTTTTTTTTACCATACACAATTACACGACGTCATACACTAAATATCTGTATAATTAAAATCTTTAAATTCAACAACATTCCGCTGCGCGAACGCACACAATTACTTGTGGCCTTAAGATTTTATTTTTGGAAATGATGTTCTTTTCAATATTATAACATATTCTTCTCTCTTTCTATAAATATTTTTCCATCTGCATCCTTATAGAATGTTCAAACTACACCGATTTTTTTTAACACACAAAAATACTCACACGATTATAGTACGAGTATACGACCAAGACAATTTCCATCAGATAGATGCAATGAATCTAGGGTTGCCAGATGGTCGGGATTCGTCTGGTTCTCTCGACATTTTCAGTGATCTCCAGACTCCCGACAAATCTCAAAATCTCCAGACAAAAGGCTTTTCCGAAAGTTCTCTAGGAAATAATGATTTTAAATAAAACAGTGACAGAAGATCGCTTCTTAAAACTGACTCCATTAACTGCATACAGCCACAGAATCATAATAGTACCAGTAATACAGCACTGATAACACTTCAGTAAAACAGCGTAAACAATTCGGTGGTTCAAAAATGATAAGAGACAAACGATCATCTGATTAAAGTAAACTGTAATTACCATGTTCTTAACAATTGTGTCAAACATGCCTTTAAAGCCTTATAACCAAAAGTCTAAGCTATTTAGGTGATAGTGAAGAGGTTGACAAATGCAAACAGGAAGATATTTCAGAAGCGTATTTATATATATACTAACTGCGCCTCAAGGTTTCACCCACGACAGTCCCGGTGTCCGTTTTTATAGCGATATTTTATAAAAAGTAAAAAAGTATACCTCAAAATATCGTTACAAAATCGGTTAAAATCGAGATTTCTTTAAAATTTCAACCGGCTCATAAACTTAAATGGTACTCATAAATTTAAATTTTCTAAGCTGGTCCGACCAGTTTTAGTAGTTAGAAAAAAATGGTGTATTTTGCAATTAACGCTAAAAAAATTATAATTGTTAATAAATTAAAAAGGTTAAAACCGAATTCGCTGAAATTTATAGAACTTTTTATTCTTATCACAAGCTACAATTTCAAAAAGTTTAAGACTTCTATACTTTCGTTTCAAAGTAATAAAATGTTGAAAAAAACGCTCTTTTTTAACTTTAACCTTCATTTGTTGTTAAACAAAAGCATTTAACGACTTTAAATAGGTCTCATGTTGTAGGTAATTTAATAAAGAACCAAAAAGCTTAAGGCACATATAGTGAAAAACGTACAGGAAACGAGATATCACACGAAATGTAACAAGTTTTTTTCGTTAAATTGAAAAAAAAAAAAAATAGGCAGTCATGGGATTGCTGAAGAGAAGTGAAAACTTAAACGAAACAACGAACTTAAAACGTCACATTAGCAGGTTGGTGACATTAATTAAAAAGGAGCTGACAGAACTCAATGTTAAGATTAGCGCCCTCAAGTGGGTCTTTATAATTATGCATTATTAGCGTGACGGGTCACAAGTTCAGTGCTTTTCGCCCATAGCAAAAGTGCACAAACGTGCCTAAAGAAGTTTTCACTTCAAAAATGACGCCCCACTTGTCCAGACAGCGGATATCGAAATTCTTAATCAGCGATTTTTTTCACTATTTATCCAAAAAAAAAAAGCGTGGTAATTTAAATATCAATTTTTGATCATAAAACAGCTAGGTTGACTGTCTGTCTATTGAATGTCTTTTGTACAATTTAAAAGATAAAGTTACATTTTTATTTTTTATATTTATTTCTCCCGACAATAACCTCAAAATCCCGACATTTTAAAATTTTCTCCAGATATTTTAAGCTTCCTGTCTGGCAACCCTAAATGAAACAGTTCGGTCAAATTTTTAAACATATTTGGAAATGTGGTCAGGTCAGACGTTTCACCGAAAAAAACTGAAATTAGGTATTTTTGGAATCAGAATAACCAAATCTAATGATTTTTTATACTGTTTTGACCGTAAACCGATGATACAAAAATTTTGGACATGGGCTCTCGTATTATATTTGTTGTATTCATACACATCCAGTCACATACCGGAGAAACCTTAGCAACAGAAATGGACCAATCACATCAGTATTCGATGCAGTGCATTTGCTTAGCAAAGGATAACTTGAGTATCGTTTGTGAATGACTAGGCTGGCCACAACGAACACTATGAGAGATTCTTTAGCTTAGCGTTGCTTCCACGCTACCCAAAGTATTGTTTGTGAATACGAGTATCAGGCGTTTCTTTTATAATTAAGACAATTGAGGATATTAAAAAATATTTTTCATTTGGGTGGTAAGTTTAGAAATATTAGTTTGAATTGAACAGTCCTATTTAAGTTAAAGTACGTGGAAAACAATAGAAAAGAAAAAAGACTGCACTGTCTGAATACAGAACCCTCCAGAACCAGACACCAGATTCCCCGATAGTCAGAATATAACTAAGTAGGTATACTATTCCTACCGCACAGCATGAGTCCATAATCGGTCCTATACTGAGCAAGGGATAAAATCAAGTTTAGTAAATAAACACGAACTCATATCATGATAAAAAGTAAATAAATCTATAATCTTGTGTGAGGAGCATGATCATTTGTTCTGTGTCTGGGTGAAATTTATCTAAAATATGTATTATAATTTGCTTTTGATCTGTTATTTTGTTTCCAATACGATACGATTTCCCTATTAAATACGACGACTGCATTAGTGTAAACGGACTACGATTTGCTTTTTGATATTTCATTTATATCCGACACGATTTTTCTATTAAATACGACGTCTGCATTAGTGTAAACTGATTAAGATTTGCCTTTTAATATTTCATTTATATCCGACACGATTTCCCTATTAAATACGACGACTGCATTAGTGTAAACGGACTACGATTTGCCTTTTGCTATTTCATTTATATCCGACACGATTTCCCTATTAAATACGACGACTGCATTGGTGTAAACGGATTACGATTAGCCTTTTGATATTTCATTTATATCCGACACGATTTCCCTATTAAATACGACTGCATTAGTGTAAACGGATTACGATTTGCCTTTTGATATTTCCTTTATATCCGACACGATTTCTCTATTAAATACGACGACTGCATTAGTGTAAATGGATTACGATTTGCCTTTTGATATTTCATTTATATCCGACACGATTTTCCTATTAAATACGACGTCTGCATTAGTGTAAACGGATTAAGATTTGCCTTTTAATATTTCATTTATATCCGACACGATTTCCCTATTAAATACGACGACTGCATTAGTGTAAGCGGATTACGATTTGCCTTTTGATATTTCATTTATATCCGACACGATTTCCCTATTAAATACGACGACTGCATTAGTGTAAACTGATTACGATTTGCCTTATGATATTTCATTTATATCCGACACGATTTTCCTATTAAATACGACGTCTGCATTAGTGTAAACGGACTACGATTTGCCTTTTGCTATTTCATTTATATCCGACACGATTTCTCTATTAAATACAACGACTGCATTAGTGTAAACGGATTACGATTTGCCTTTTGATATTTCATTTATATCCGACACGATTTTCCTATTAAATACGACGTCTGCATTAGTGTAAACGGATTACGATTTGCCTTTTAATATTTCCTTTATATCCGACACGATTTCCCTATTAAATACGACGACTGCATTAGTGTAAACGGATTACGATTTGTCTTTTGATATTTCATTTATATCCGACACGATTTCCCTATTAAATACGACGACTGCATTAGTGTAAACGGATTACGATTTGCCGTTTAATATTTCATTTATATCCGACACGATTTCCCTATTAAATACGACGACTGCATTAGTGTAAACTGATTACGATTTGCCTTTTAATGTTTATTTATATCCGACACGATTTCCCTATTAAATACGACAACTGCATTAGTGTAAACGGATTACGATTTCCCTTTTGATATTTCTTTTATATCTGACACAATTTGCCTATTAAATACGACGACTGCATTACTGTAAACGGATTACGATTTGCCTTTTGATATTTCCTTTATATCCGATACGATTTCCCTATTAAATACGACTGCATTAGTGTAAACGGATTACGATTTGCCTTTTGATATTTCCTTTATATCCGACACGATTTCCCTATTAAATACGACGACTGCATTAGTGTAAATGGATTACGATTTGCCTTTTGATATTTCCTTTATATCCAACACGATTTCTCTATTAAATACGACGACTGCATTAGTGTAAACGGATTACGATTTGCCTTTTGATATTTCTTTGTTATCCGACACGATTTCCCTATTAAATAGACGACTGCATTAATGTAAACGGATTACGATTTGCCTTTTAATATTTTATTTATATCCGACACGATTTCCCTATTAAATACGACGACTGCATTAGTGTAAACGGATTACGATTTGCCTTATGATATTTCATTTATATCCGACACGATTTTCCTATTAAATACGACGTCTGCATTAGTGTAAACGGACTACGATTTGCCTTTTGCTATTTCATTTATATCCGACACGATTTCTCTATTAAATACAACGACTGCATTAGTGTAAACGGATTACGATTTGCCTTTTGATATTTCATTTATATCCGACACGATTTTCCTATTAAATACGACGTCTGCATTAGTGTAAACGGATTACGATTTGCCTTTTAATATTTCCTTTATATCCGACACGATTTCCCTATTAAATACGACGACTGCATTAGTGTAAACGGATTACGATTTGTCTTTTGATATTTCATTTATATCCGACACGATTTCCCTATTAAATACGACGACTGCATTAGTGTAAACGGATTACGATTTGCCGTTTAATATTTCATTTATATCCGACACGATTTCCCTATTAAATACGACGACTGCATTAGTGTAAACTGATTACGAATTGCCTTTTAATATTTATTTATATCCGACACGATTTCCCTATTAAATACGACAACTGCATTAGTGTAAACGGATTACGATTTCCCTTTTGATATTTCTTTTATATCTGACACAATTTGCCTATTAAATACGACGACTGCATTACTGTAAACGGATTACGATTTGCCTTTTGATATTTCCTTTATATCCGATACGATTTCCCTATTAAATACGACTGCATTAGTGTAAACGGATTACGATTTGCCTTTTGATATTTCCTTTATATCCGACACAATTTCCCTATTAAATAGACGACTGCATTAATGTAAACGGATTACGATTTGCCTTTTAATATTTTATTTATATCCGACACGATTTCCCTATTAAATACGACGACTGCATTAGTGTAAACGGATTACAATTTGCCTTTTGATATTTCCTTTATATCCGACACGATTTCCCTATTAAATACGACGACTGCATTAGTGTAAACGGATTACGATTTGCCTTTTAATATTTTATTTATATCCGACACGATTTCCCTATTAAATACGACGACTGCATTAGTGTAAACGGATTACGATTTGCGTTTTGATATTTCCTTTATATCCGACACGATTTCCTTATTAAATACGACAACTGCATTAGTGTAAACGGATTACGATTTCCCTTTTGATATTTCTTTTATATCTGACACAATTTGCCTATTAAATACGACTGCATTAGTGTAAACGGATTACGATTTGCCTTTTGATATTTCCTTTATATCCGACACGATTTCCCTATTAAATAGACGACTGCATTAATGTAAACGGATTACGATTTGCCTTTTAATATTTTATTTATATCCGACACGATTTCCCTATTAAATACGACGACTGCATTAGTGTAAACGGATTACAATTTGCCTTTTGATATTTCCTTTATATCCGACACGATTTCCCTATTAAATACGACGACTGCATTAGTGTAAACGGATTACGATTTGCCTTTTAATATTTTATTTATATCCGACACGATTTCCCTATTAAATACGACGACTGCATTAGTGTAAACGGATTACGATTTGCGTTTTGATATTTCCTTTATATCCGACACGATTTCCTTATTAAATACGACAACTGCATTAGTGTAAACGGATTACGATTTCCCTTTTGATATTTCCTTTATATCCGACACGATTTCCCTATAAAATACGACGACTGCATTAGTGTAAACGGACTACGATTTGCCTTTTGATATTTCATTTATATCCGACACGATTTCCCTATTAAATACGACGACTGCATTGGTGTTAACGGATTACGATTTGCCTTTTGATATTTCATTTATATCCGACACGATTTCCCTATTAAATACGACGACTGCATTAGTGTAAACGGATTACGATTTGCCTTTTGATATTTCATTTATATCCGACACGATTTCCCTATTAAATACGACGACTGCATTAGTGTAAACGGATTACGATTTGCCTTTTGATATTTCATTTATATCCGACACGATTTTCCTATTAAATACGACGTCTGCATTAGTGTAAACGGACTACGATTTGCCTTTTGCTATTTCATTTATATCCGACACGATTTCTCTATTAAATACAACGACTGCATTAGTGTAAACGGATTACGATTTGCCTTTTGATATTTCATTTATATCCGACACGATTTTCCTATTAAATACGACGTCTGCATTAGTGTAAACGGATTACGATTTGCCTTTTAATATTTCATTTATATTCGACACGATTTCCCTATTAAATACGACGACTGCATTAGTGTAAACGGATTACGATTTGCCTTTTGATATTTCATTTATATCCGACACGATTTCCCTATTAAATACGACAAATGCATTAGTGTAAACGGATTACGATTTGCCTTTTTATATTTCTTTTTTATCCGACACGATTTCCCTATTAAATAGACGACTGCATTAGTGTAAACGGATTACGATTTGCCTTTTAATATTTTAATTATATCCGACACGATTTCCCTATTAAATACGACGACTGCATTAGTGTAAACGGATTACGATTTGCTTTTTGATATTTCCTTTTTATCCGACACCATTTCCCTATTAAATACGACGACTACATTAGTGTAAACGGATTACGATTTGCCTTTTAATATTTTATTTATATCCGACACGATTTCCCTATTAAATACGACGACTGCATTAGTGTAAACGGATTACGATTAGCCTTTTGATATTTCCTTTATATCCGACACGATTTCCCTATTAAATACGGCGACTGCATTAGTGTAAACGGATTACGATTTGCCTTTTGATATTTCATTTATACCCGACACGATTTGTCTATTAAATACGACGACTGCATTAGTGTAAACGGATTACGATTTGCCTTTTGATATTTCCTTTATATCCGACACGATTTCCCTATTAAATACGACGACTGCATTAGTGTAAACGGATTACGATTTGCCTTTTAATATTTTATTTATATCCGACACGATTTCCCTATTAAATACGACGACTGCATTAGTGTAAACGGATTACGATTTGCCTTTTGATATTTCATTTATATCCGACACGATTTTCCTATTAAATACGACGTCTGCATTAGTGTAAACGGATTACGATTTGCCTTTTAATATTTCATTTATATCCGACACGATTTCCCTATTAAATACGACGACTGCATTAGTGTAAACGGATTACGATTTGCCTTTTAATATTTCATTTATATTCGACACGATTTCCCTATTAAATACGACGACTGCATTAGTGTAAACGGATTACGATTTGCCTTTTGATATTTCATTTATATCCGACACGATTTCCCTATTAAATACGACAACTGCATTAGTGTAAACGGATTACGATTTGCCTTTTTATATTTCTTTTTTATCCGACACGATTTCCCTATTAAATAGACGACTGCATTAGTGTAAACGGATTACGATTTGCCTTTTAATATTTTAATTATATCCGACACGATTTCCCTATTAAATACGACGACTGCATTAGTGTAAACGGATTACGATTTGCTTTTTGATATTTCCTTTATATCCGACACGATTTCCCTATTAAATACGACAACTGCATTAGTGTAAACGGATTACGATTTGCCTTTTAATATTTTATTTATATCCGACACGATTTCCCTATTAAATACGACGACTGCATTAGTGTAAACGGATTACGATTAGCCTTTTGATATTTCCTTTATATCCGACACGATTTCCCTATTAAATACGACGACTGCATTAGTGTAAACGGATTACGATTTGCGTTTTGATATTTCCTTTATATCCGACACGATTTCCTTATTAAATACGACAACTGCATTAGTGTAAACGGATTACGATTTGCCTTTTGATATTTCATTTATATCCGACACGATTTTCCTATTAAATACGACGTCTGCATTAGTGTAAACGGACTACGATTTGCCTTTTGCTATTTCATTTATATCCGACACGATTTCTCTATTAAATACAACGACTGCATTAGTGTAAACGGATTACGATTTGCCTTTTGATATTTCATTTATATCCGACACGATTTTCCTATTAAATACGACGTCTGCATTAGTGTAAACGGATTACGATTTGCCTTTTAATATTTCATTTATATTCGACACGATTTCCCTATTAAATACGACGACTGCATTAGTGTAAACGGATTACGATTTGCCTTTTGATATTTCATTTATATCCGACACGATTTCCCTATTAAATACGACAACTGCATTAGTGTAAACGGATTACGATTTGCCTTTTTATATTTCTTTTTTATCCGACACGATTTCCCTATTAAATAGACGATTGCATTAGTGTAAACGGATTACGATTTGCCTTTTAATATTTTAATTATATCCGACACGATTTCCCTATTAAATACGACGACTGCATTAGTGTAAACGGATTACGATTTGCTTTTTGATATTTCCTTTATATCCGACACGATTTCCCTATTAAATACGACGACTGCATTAGTGTAAACGGATTACGATTTGCCTTTTAATATTTTATTTATATCCGACACGATTTCCCTATTAAATACGACGACTGCATTAGTGTAAACGGATTACGATTAGCCTTTTGATATTTCCTTTATATCCGACACGATTTCCCTATTAAATACGGCGACTGCATTAGTGTAAACGGATTACGATTTGCCTTTTGATATTTCATTTATACCCGACACGATTTGTCTATTAAATACGACGACTGCATTAGTGTAAACGGATTACGATTTGCCTTTTGATATTTCCTTTATATCCGACACGATTTCCCTATTAAATACGACGACTGCATTAGTGTAAACGGATTACGATTTGCCTTTTAATATTTTATTTATATCCGACACGATTTCCCTATTAAATACGACGACTGCATTAGTGTAAACGGATTACGATTTGCCTTTTGATATTTCATTTATATCCGACACGATTTTCCTATTAAATACGACGTCTGCATTAGTGTAAACGGATTACGATTTGCCTTTTAATATTTCATTTATATCCGACACGATTTCCCTATTAAATACGACGACTGCATTAGTGTAAACGGATTACGATTTGCCTTTTAATATTTCATTTATATTCGACACGATTTCCCTATTAAATACGACGACTGCATTAGTGTAAACGGATTACGATTTGCCTTTTGATATTTCATTTATATCCGACACGATTTCCCTATTAAATACGACAACTGCATTAGTGTAAACGGATTACGATTTGCCTTTTTATATTTCTTTTTTATCCGACACGATTTCCCTATTAAATAGACGACTGCATTAGTGTAAACGGATTACGATTTGCCTTTTAATATTTTAATTATATCCGACACGATTTCCCTATTAAATACGACGACTGCATTAGTGTAAACGGATTACGATTTGCTTTTTGATATTTCCTTTATATCCGACACGATTTCCCTATTAAATACGACGACTGCATTAGTGTAAACGGATTACGATTTGCCTTTTAATATTTTATTTATATCCGACACGATTTCCCTATTAAATACGACGACTGCATTAGTGTAAACGGATTACGATTAGCCTTTTGATATTTCCTTTATATCCGACACGATTTCCCTATTAAATACGGCGACTGCATTAGTGTAAACGGATTACGATTTGCCTTTTGATATTTCATTTATACCCGACACGATTTGTCTATTAAATACGACGACTGCATTAGTGTAAACGGATTACGATTTGCCTTTTGATATTTCCTTTATATCCGACACGATTTCCCTATTAAATACGACGACTGCATTAGTGTAAACGGATTACGATTTGCCTTTTAATATTTTATTTATATCCGACACGATTTCCCTATTAAATACAACGACTGCATTAGTGTAAACGGATTACGATTTGCCTTTTGATATTTCATTTATATCCGACACGATTTCCCTATTAAATACGACAACTGCATTAGTGTAAACGGATTACGATTTGCCTTTTAATATTTCTTTTTTATCCGACACGATTTCCCTATTAAATAGACGACTGCATTAGTGTAAACGGATTACGATTTGCCTTTTGATATTTCATTTATATCCGACACGATTTCCCTATTAAATACGACAACTGCATTAGTGTAAACGGATTACGATTTGCCTTTTTATATTTCTTTTTTATCCGACACGATTTCCCTATTAAATACGACGACTGCATTAGTGTAAACGGATTACGATTTGCCTTTTAATATTTCATTTATATTCGACACGATTTCCCTATTAAATACGACGACTGCATTAGTGTAAACGGATTACGATTTGCCTTTTGATATTTCATTTATATCCGACACGATTTCCCTATTAAATACGACAACTGCATTAGTGTAAACGGATTACGATTTGCCTTTTTATATTTCTTTTTTATCCGACACGATTTCCCTATTAAATAGACGACTGCATTAGTGTAAACGGATTACGATTTGCCTTTTAATATTTTAATTATATCCGACACGATTTCCCTATTAAATACGACGACTGCATTAGTGTAAACGGATTACGATTTGCTTTTTGATATTTCCTTTATATCCGACACGATTTCCCTATTAAATACGACGACTGCATTAGTGTAAACGGATTACGATTTGCCTTTTAATATTTTATTTATATCCGACACGATTTCCCTATTAAATACGACGACTGCATTAGTGTAAACGGATTACGATTAGCCTTTTGATATTTCCTTTATATCCGACACGATTTCCCTATTAAATACGGCGACTGCATTAGTGTAAACGGATTACGATTTGCCTTTTGATATTTCATTTATACCCGACACGATTTGTCTATTAAATACGACGACTGCATTAGTGTAAACGGATTACGATTTGCCTTTTGATATTTCCTTTATATCCGACACGATTTCCCTATTAAATACGACGACTGCATTAGTGTAAACGGATTACGATTTGCCTTTTAATATTTTATTTATATCCGACACGATTTCCCTATTAAATACAACGACTGCATTAGTGTAAACGGATTACGATTTGCCTTTTGATATTTCATTTATATCCGACACGATTTCCCTATTAAATACGACAACTGCATTAGTGTAAACGGATTACGATTTGCCTTTTAATATTTCTTTTTTATCCGACACGATTTCCCTATTAAATAGACGACTGCATTAGTGTAAACGGATTACGATTTGCCTTTTGATATTTCATTTATATCCGACACGATTTCCCTATTAAATACGACAACTGCATTAGTGTAAACGGATTACGATTTGCCTTTTTATATTTCTTTTTTATCCGACACGATTTCCCTATTAAATACGACGACTGCATTAGTGTAAACGGATTACGATTTGCCTTTTAATATTTCATTTATATTCGACACGATTTCCCTATTAAATACGACGACTGCATTAGTGTAAACGGATTACGATTTGCCTTTTGATATTTCATTTATATCCGACACGATTTCCCTATTAAATACGACAACTGCATTAGTGTAAACGGATTACGATTTGCCTTTTTATATTTCTTTTTTATCCGACACGATTTCCCTATTAAATAGACGACTGCATTAGTGTAAACGGATTACGATTTGCCTTTTAATATTTTAATTATATCCGACACGATTTCCCTATTAAATACGACGACTGCATTAGTGTAAACGGATTACGATTTGCTTTTTGATATTTCCTTTATATCCGACACGATTTCCCTATTAAATACGACGACTGCATTAGTGTAAACGGATTACGATTTGCCTTTTAATATTTTATTTATATCCGACACGATTTCCCTATTAAATACGACGACTGCATTAGTGTAAACGGATTACGATTAGCCTTTTGATATTTCCTTTATATCCGACACGATTTCCCTATTAAATACGGCGACTGCATTAGTGTAAACGGATTACGATTTGCCTTTTGATATTTCATTTATACCCGACACGATTTGTCTATTAAATACGACGACTGCATTAGTGTAAACGGATTACGATTTGCCTTTTGATATTTCCTTTATATCCGACACGATTTCCCTATTAAATACGACGACTGCATTAGTGTAAACGGATTACGATTTGCCTTTTAATATTTTATTTATATCCGACACGATTTCCCTATTAAATACAACGACTGCATTAGTGTAAACGGATTACGATTTGCCTTTTGATATTTCATTTATATCCGACACGATTTCCCTATTAAATACGACAACTGCATTAGTGTAAACGGATTACGATTTGCCTTTTAATATTTCTTTTTTATCCGACACGATTTCCCTATTAAATAGACGACTGCATTAGTGTAAACGGATTACGATTTGCCTTTTAATATTTTAATTATATCCGACACGATTTCCCTATTAAATACGACGACTGCATTAGTGTAAACGGATTACGATTTGCTTTTTGATATTTCCTTTATATCCGACACGATTTCCCTATTAAATACGACGACTGCATTAGAGTAAACGGATTACGATTTGCCTTTTAATATTTTATTTGTATCCGACACGATTTCCCTATTAAATACGACGACTGCATTAGTGTAAACGGATTACGATTTGCCTTTTGATATTTCCTTTATATCCGACACGATTTCCCTATTAAATACGGCGACTGCATTAGTGTAAACGGATTACGATTTGCCTTTTGATATTTCCTTTATATCCGATACGATTTCCCTATTAAATACGACTGCATTAGTGTAAACGGATTACGATTTGCCTATTAATATTTTATTTATATCCGACACGATTTCCCTATTAAATACGACGACTGCATTAGTGTAAACGGATTACGATTTGCCTTTTGATATTTCCTTTATATCCGACACGATTTCCCTATTAAATACGACGACTGCATTAGTGTAAACGGATTACGATTTGCCGTTTAATATTTTATTTATATCCGACATGATTTCCCTATTAAATACGAGGACTGCATTAGTGTAAACGGGTTACGATTTGCCTTTTGATATTTCATTTATATCCGACACGATTTCCTTATTAAATACGACAACTGCATTAGTGTAAACGGATTACGATTTGCCTTTTGATATTTCCTTTATATCCGACACGATTTCCGTATTAAATACGACGTCTGCATTAGTGTAAACGGATTACGATTTGCCTTTTGCTATTTCATTTATATCCGACACGATTTCCCTATTAAATACGACGACTGCATTAGTGTAAACGGATTACGATTAGCCTTTTGATATTTCCTTTATATCCGACACGATTTCCCTATTAAATACGGCGACTGCATTAGTGTAAACGGATTACGATTTGCGTTTTGATATTTCCTTTATATCCGACACGATTTCCTTATTAAATACGACAACTGCATTAGTGTAAACGGATTACGATTTGCCTTTTGATATTTCATTTATATCCGACACGATTTTCCTATTAAATACGACGTCTGCATTAGTGTAAACGGACTACGATTTGCCTTTTGCTATTTCATTTATATCCGACACGATTTCTCTATTAAATACAACGACTGCATTAGTGTAAACGGATTACGATTTGCCTTTTGATATTTCATTTATATCCGACACGATTTTCCTATTAAATACGACGTCTGCATTAGTGTAAACGGATTACGATTTGCCTTTTAATATTTCATTTATATTCGACACGATTTCCCTATTAAATACGACGACTGCATTAGTGTAAACGGATTACGATTTGCCTTTTGATATTTCATTTATATCCGACACGATTTCCCTATTAAATACGACAACTGCATTAGTGTAAACGGATTACGATTTGCCTTTTTATATTTCTTTTTTATCCGACACGATTTCCCTATTAAATAGACGATTGCATTAGTGTAAACGGATTACGATTTGCCTTTTAATATTTTAATTATATCCGACACGATTTCCCTATTAAATACGACGACTGCATTAGTGTAAACGGATTACGATTTGCTTTTTGATATTTCCTTTATATCCGACACGATTTCCCTATTAAATACGACGACTGCATTAGTGTAAACGGATTACGATTTGCCTTTTAATATTTTATTTATATCCGACACGATTTCCCTATTAAATACGACGACTGCATTAGTGTAAACGGATTACGATTAGCCTTTTGATATTTCCTTTATATCCGACACGATTTCCCTATTAAATACGGCGACTGCATTAGTGTAAACGGATTACGATTTGCCTTTTGATATTTCATTTATACCCGACACGATTTGTCTATTAAATACGACGACTGCATTAGTGTAAACGGATTACGATTTGCCTTTTGATATTTCCTTTATATCCGACACGATTTCCCTATTAAATACGACGACTGCATTAGTGTAAACGGATTACGATTTGCCTTTTAATATTTTATTTATATCCGACACGATTTCCCTATTAAATACGACGACTGCATTAGTGTAAACGGATTACGATTTGCCTTTTGATATTTCATTTATATCCGACACGATTTTCCTATTAAATACGACGTCTGCATTAGTGTAAACGGATTACGATTTGCCTTTTAATATTTCATTTATATCCGACACGATTTCCCTATTAAATACGACGACTGCATTAGTGTAAACGGATTACGATTTGCCTTTTAATATTTCATTTATATTCGACACGATTTCCCTATTAAATACGACGACTGCATTAGTGTAAACGGATTACGATTTGCCTTTTGATATTTCATTTATATCCGACACGATTTCCCTATTAAATACGACAACTGCATTAGTGTAAACGGATTACGATTTGCCTTTTTATATTTCTTTTTTATCCGACACGATTTCCCTATTAAATAGACGACTGCATTAGTGTAAACGGATTACGATTTGCCTTTTAATATTTTAATTATATCCGACACGATTTCCCTATTAAATACGACGACTGCATTAGTGTAAACGGATTACGATTTGCTTTTTGATATTTCCTTTATATCCGACACGATTTCCCTATTAAATACGACGACTGCATTAGTGTAAACGGATTACGATTTGCCTTTTAATATTTTATTTATATCCGACACGATTTCCCTATTAAATACGACGACTGCATTAGTGTAAACGGATTACGATTAGCCTTTTGATATTTCCTTTATATCCGACACGATTTCCCTATTAAATACGGCGACTGCATTAGTGTAAACGGATTACGATTTGCCTTTTGATATTTCATTTATACCCGACACGATTTGTCTATTAAATACGACGACTGCATTAGTGTAAACGGATTACGATTTGCCTTTTGATATTTCCTTTATATCCGACACGATTTCCCTATTAAATACGACGACTGCATTAGTGTAAACGGATTACGATTTGCCTTTTAATATTTTATTTATATCCGACACGATTTCCCTATTAAATACAACGACTGCATTAGTGTAAACGGATTACGATTTGCCTTTTGATATTTCATTTATATCCGACACGATTTCCCTATTAAATACGACAACTGCATTAGTGTAAACGGATTACGATTTGCCTTTTAATATTTCTTTTTTATCCGACACGATTTCCCTATTAAATAGACGACTGCATTAGTGTAAACGGATTACGATTTGCCTTTTGATATTTCATTTATATCCGACACGATTTCCCTATTAAATACGACAACTGCATTAGTGTAAACGGATTACGATTTGCCTTTTTATATTTCTTTTTTATCCGACACGATTTCCCTATTAAATACGACGACTGCATTAGTGTAAACGGATTACGATTTGCCTTTTAATATTTCATTTATATTCGACACGATTTCCCTATTAAATACGACGACTGCATTAGTGTAAACGGATTACGATTTGCCTTTTGATATTTCATTTATATCCGACACGATTTCCCTATTAAATACGACAACTGCATTAGTGTAAACGGATTACGATTTGCCTTTTTATATTTCTTTTTTATCCGACACGATTTCCCTATTAAATAGACGACTGCATTAGTGTAAACGGATTACGATTTGCCTTTTAATATTTTAATTATATCCGACACGATTTCCCTATTAAATACGACGACTGCATTAGTGTAAACGGATTACGATTTGCTTTTTGATATTTCCTTTATATCCGACACGATTTCCCTATTAAATACGACGACTGCATTAGTGTAAACGGATTACGATTTGCCTTTTAATATTTTATTTATATCCGACACGATTTCCCTATTAAATACGACGACTGCATTAGTGTAAACGGATTACGATTAGCCTTTTGATATTTCCTTTATATCCGACACGATTTCCCTATTAAATACGGCGACTGCATTAGTGTAAACGGATTACGATTTGCCTTTTGATATTTCATTTATACCCGACACGATTTGTCTATTAAATACGACGACTGCATTAGTGTAAACGGATTACGATTTGCCTTTTGATATTTCCTTTATATCCGACACGATTTCCCTATTAAATACGACGACTGCATTAGTGTAAACGGATTACGATTTGCCTTTTAATATTTTATTTATATCCGACACGATTTCCCTATTAAATACAACGACTGCATTAGTGTAAACGGATTACGATTTGCCTTTTGATATTTCATTTATATCCGACACGATTTCCCTATTAAATACGACAACTGCATTAGTGTAAACGGATTACGATTTGCCTTTTAATATTTCTTTTTTATCCGACACGATTTCCCTATTAAATAGACGACTGCATTAGTGTAAACGGATTACGATTTGCCTTTTGATATTTCATTTATATCCGACACGATTTCCCTATTAAATACGACAACTGCATTAGTGTAAACGGATTACGATTTGCCTTTTTATATTTCTTTTTTATCCGACACGATTTCCCTATTAAATACGACGACTGCATTAGTGTAAACGGATTACGATTTGCCTTTTAATATTTCATTTATATTCGACACGATTTCCCTATTAAATACGACGACTGCATTAGTGTAAACGGATTACGATTTGCCTTTTGATATTTCATTTATATCCGACACGATTTCCCTATTAAATACGACAACTGCATTAGTGTAAACGGATTACGATTTGCCTTTTTATATTTCTTTTTTATCCGACACGATTTCCCTATTAAATAGACGACTGCATTAGTGTAAACGGATTACGATTTGCCTTTTAATATTTTAATTATATCCGACACGATTTCCCTATTAAATACGACGACTGCATTAGTGTAAACGGATTACGATTTGCTTTTTGATATTTCCTTTATATCCGACACGATTTCCCTATTAAATACGACGACTGCATTAGTGTAAACGGATTACGATTTGCCTTTTAATATTTTATTTATATCCGACACGATTTCCCTATTAAATACGACGACTGCATTAGTGTAAACGGATTACGATTAGCCTTTTGATATTTCCTTTATATCCGACACGATTTCCCTATTAAATACGGCGACTGCATTAGTGTAAACGGATTACGATTTGCCTTTTGATATTTCATTTATACCCGACACGATTTGTCTATTAAATACGACGACTGCATTAGTGTAAACGGATTACGATTTGCCTTTTGATATTTCCTTTATATCCGACACGATTTCCCTATTAAATACGACGACTGCATTAGTGTAAACGGATTACGATTTGCCTTTTAATATTTTATTTATATCCGACACGATTTCCCTATTAAATACAACGACTGCATTAGTGTAAACGGATTACGATTTGCCTTTTGATATTTCATTTATATCCGACACGATTTCCCTATTAAATACGACAACTGCATTAGTGTAAACGGATTACGATTTGCCTTTTAATATTTCTTTTTTATCCGACACGATTTCCCTATTAAATAGACGACTGCATTAGTGTAAACGGATTACGATTTGCCTTTTAATATTTTAATTATATCCGACACGATTTCCCTATTAAATACGACGACTGCATTAGTGTAAACGGATTACGATTTGCTTTTTGATATTTCCTTTATATCCGACACGATTTCCCTATTAAATACGACGACTGCATTAGAGTAAACGGATTACGATTTGCCTTTTAATATTTTATTTGTATCCGACACGATTTCCCTATTAAATACGACGACTGCATTAGTGTAAACGGATTACGATTTGCCTTTTGATATTTCCTTTATATCCGACACGATTTCCCTATTAAATACGGCGACTGCATTAGTGTAAACGGATTACGATTTGCCTTTTGATATTTCCTTTATATCCGATACGATTTCCCTATTAAATACGACTGCATTAGTGTAAACGGATTACGATTTGCCTATTAATATTTTATTTATATCCGACACGATTTCCCTATTAAATACGACGACTGCATTAGTGTAAACGGATTACGATTTGCCTTTTGATATTTCCTTTATATCCGACACGATTTCCCTATTAAATACGACGACTGCATTAGTGTAAACGGATTACGATTTGCCGTTTAATATTTTATTTATATCCGACATGATTTCCCTATTAAATACGAGGACTGCATTAGTGTAAACGGGTTACGATTTGCCTTTTGATATTTCATTTATATCCGACACGATTTCCTTATTAAATACGACAACTGCATTAGTGTAAACGGATTACGATTTGCCTTTTGATATTTCCTTTATATCCGACACGATTTCCGTATTAAATACGACGTCTGCATTAGTGTAAACGGATTACGATTTGCCTTTTGCTATTTCATTTATATCCGACACGATTTCCCTATTAAATACGACGACTGCATTAGTGTAAACGGATTACGATTTGCCTTTTGATATTTCCTTTATATCCGACACGATTTTCCTATTAAATTCGACGATGGAATAAAAGGGTACACCAAAGTTTAGCCGGCTAGAACTAGGTGTAACCGTACTTCAGCTTTTACCCCTAACATCTTATATATAAAATTCTCGTGTCACAATGTTAGTTACCATACTCCTCCGAAACGGCTTGACCGATTCTCATGAAATTTTGTGTGCATATTGGGTAGGTCTGAGAATCGGCTCTTATCTATTTTTCATCCCCCAAAATGTTAAGGGTAGTCCACCCCTAAATTATTATGATACAGCATTAGAAAATACATACAACCCTGAATTTTGAACTCTCTACGATCAAACCCTGGTTTTTAATAGCGATATTAGTATTTTTATTTTCATTGGTACAATGTTTTTAAAGTATTTAACCCATTGAAAATAGAAAGTGCGATTGTTATAATCGATTTTTTTTTATATGGAATAGGGGGTTAACGAGCAGACGGGTCACCTGATTGTAAGTGACTAACGCCGCCCATGGACACCTGCAACTCGAGAGTCACAAGTGCCTTGCCGGCCTTTAAGGTGGGAGTAGGAGAGGAGGGGAGAGAGATGGAGAGATGGGGGGGAAGATGGAGAGAGGGAAGGGCTTAGGGCCACCGATAACCTCACTCGCTCGGCGAAACACAACGTAGGCATTGCTTTATCGATATGCCGATCGAGCCGGCCCATACGTGCCGAAGCATTGCTCTCCCACTGTTAAACTTTAAATATGTCAGTTTAGTTAATGAAGTACTTTGAATTAAGAAAATGAATGGTTGGTGTTTTGTTATTTTTATAGACATCACCATCCCACAATAAGTTAGTTATTTTTTGACTACCAAAATACTCATTAAAAATAATTAATATGGCAAAACAACGTGTGCCGGGTCAGCTAGTATAATATAACTTTCTAAATGGCCGAGGTCATCCTTAATTCGTAAGTATTTAAAATTTGTAAAGCGGTGAGCGAAGCGCGTAACAGCTAGTAAACGATTCTATAAAAAGAACTACTTACTTATGTAACAATAAAGCTCTGTTAAGAGCCGTATCTCCTGTAAGTGCAGTAGCATTCATATCTATCTTATATTCTAGTAAGCACTTTAACAATTCCTCGAAATCTTTAGAATCATCAACACTTTCAACAGCAATGTGCAATGCATTTTCACCTGTTATACTGTTGCATGAGTTAGCGTTTGCACCTGAAAAATATTTATATATTTATTCTTAGATCTAAAAGATGTCACTTGGACCAGAAGGTCATCCTACTAATATTATAAACGTGAAAGTTTGTGAGCATGTATGGATGTATGGACGTTTATTACTCTTTGACGCAAAAACTACTAAATAGATTTTAATGAAACTTTACAATAATATTGCTTATATATCAGAATAACACATAGGCTACAATTTATGAAGATATTGTGTATATTGGCCAAAATATAACGATAAGTGTTAAGTAAGTCGGAAAAAAAATCTGTCATCTGCAAGCTATTCTGGCGTGCGGTGGGAAAACTGTAAGAGTTACAAGAATATAATGTACGGTGGGATTGTTTCTCCTAAATAGTTCTACAAAAAAGTCCGCGACAGTATATACTCGTATCTATCTTTTATGTGTAAGTGTGTTTATTATTACCAAAATAGTGAACCATAAATTCAATGAAATTTGATTTTTTATTTTCAGTTCACATTTAGCAGTAACAAATTGATTTTTATCAAAATAAATACTTTTATCGTTTCCGATATTCAAAGTAAATAAACTTTGTCTTTAAAAGTACGTAATTTGGTCAAATATTTTAAAAGTTACGACTATAATACAAAACTGCGGGCGAGGGGCGGGGGGAACGCGGGCAGGGGCAGACGCACAGATAACTATATAGGCAGACGCGTTAGGCCAGACGTTGTTGACGGTTGTGTCCGTAATGGAAATTTTCAAGACACTAGCGATTTGTTAAAAGGCTCTGTATACATACATTTCTTTAATATGCTAGCAACCCGCCGCTGCTTCGCACGGGTACAAATTATACACCTAAACCTTCCTCATGAATCACTTTATATATTATATTAGTGAAAACCTCATGAAAATCCGTTCAGTACACACACAGTTTTTCAGTTTATCGCAAACAGATAGACAGACGCGCCGGGGGACTTTGTTTTATAATATGTAGGGAAGAAGTTTGTGAGGATGTATAGATGTTTGTTACTTTTTCGCGCAAAAACTACTGAACCGATTGCGATGATACTTCGTAGATAGCTGGAGACCTGGATTAACACATAGGCTACTTTTTATCCCGATATTCCCATGGCATCTGAGTTACGCGGGTGAAACCGCGGGGCACAGCTAGTCTAAAAAAAATTTATACAGGTATGACTGAAATACAGCAACAAAAAAAGATAATATACCTCTGTAGAGGTTTCTGGTATAAAGGTTGGGCTAAAATGCCTCACGATCAGAAGGTCTAAGTAGCAAAACGTCCAATTGCGCGAAACGTCTAATGAGCAATAAGCCTAATTAGCAAAATGTCCATGTAGAAAAACGTCCAACTCTCAGATGGTCTGTATAGCGTCTATTTAGCAAATCGTCATTTTTAAAATGTGTACACTCATGACAGAAAGTGAAACTCATTTATAAACGGAAATTGATTTGATATAAAAATTGTGTTAAAAACTAGCTTTTTAAATATTATTAGGATATTAGGCGCACAAATTCCCTGAATTTATGCACCTAATATCCTTTTAATATGGCTAAGGTTCACCAAAAATTTAAAGGGATTAACTTTTTCACTCTCAAGCTTTTGAAGCTCTCTTTTATATTTGACATTAAACATTATATCGATTTTTCTTCTCTGATTTCCTTCAAATAACATATTCTTGAATTTGCGATCTTGCCAAAGGGCTTCTTTTCTAAGAGCTTTGAGGAATAGTAACAGGGCTAAAATCCCCACGTCAATACAAAAAAATCAGCGCAGGTAAATAAAAAAAACCGGCGAAGTGGGAGTCGGACTCGCGCACCGAGAACCAAAATATTTCTATTATATGATGTAACTAAAAATTTACGGTTTTCGCAATTTTTCCTTTATCTGTGCTATAAGACGTTGCTTCGTACCAAATTTTAAGATTCTGAGTTCCGTTTTTTCCTTTCGAGGTACGGAACCCTAAAAATGAACATTTTATTTTGTATGATACATAATATAAATAAATAACTATGATAAAAGTACTAAGGGAAAATAAAAGAAATACTTCAATACACAATTTGTTTCTAAAATCTATGTTAGATTACATAGACGTGTGTACCTATAATATAAGGAAGTTTACCTTTGCTTAGCAAAATCATAGCGATTTCAGGCTGTGACAATCTCGCCGCCAATAAAAGTGGGGTATCACCATTATCGTTATATAAATTTATACCCCCGCCGAAATTCGTAAGCAATTTAACTATTTCTCCCTGCAATGGAAAGCAAATCTCATTTTACTATTACGTAATTGTATACACTTTACAGAATAGTTTAAGTTTCAGAGACAGCATACCTGTCTTTGTATAATAGCATTGTGTAAAAGTCTATGGGAATGAGTTATGCGAGCACCGGCATTAAGTAATATTTCCATCACTACTGCATACCTTTGCCATACAGCCTCACATAACGGTGTGTACCCTGGAAAATATCAAATGAATAATCTTACAAGATTACAAGTACTTGAAGTACCTTTGACCACTGCACTTATAAACGACAAATGAAATTGTTGCCAACCTTAAAATGTTTGATTAACTTATGATAGTGCAGCACTACTACAGCAAAGGTACTTTTCTACTAATTTTGAAGTTAAAGACTGGAATTAGAAAAAGAAGAATGGTAACCAAATTGACAGAATACTCATTAAAGTCAGGGCACCCTAATTATCGCAAGCATACCTTACAATCGCACTTCTTCCTAAACAGGCGCACACACCTGTTCATATACAGACGTTCAGACACAATCAAATACAACTATATATGTGACCATAGTGTGGTGGCCATTATGTTCAGCATCAGCAGAATAAAAACGATCAAGAATAATTATTATTCCTTAATAAGATAGCTTCATATATGATTGAGCACTGTCATAAAGTGTGTTATACAACTTGGATAAATTAATTAATTTGTGAATACCGTGGATCTCTTCACCATTAACATTGGCACCAGAAGCAATAAGATATTTGACTACATCCACATGACCTCTGCCAGCTGCTAGATATAATGCTGTCCGTTCATTGGTATCTCTGGCTTCTAAAGAAGCACCATTATTGACTAGAATTTTCACCTGGAAAAAGTAATACTTTTAAATCATAGATTACATCTAGAGTAGTTATGTTAGTAGGCATATGTAGAAATAAAACATTTGACTAACAATTTTTTTTGTACATATTTGTTTATATAATAAACTAGCAGTGCCCACACGGCTCTGTATTCTGCTATCTTAAATTTGATTTTCTCATAAGTATGATTTTTCCTGAATCTTGAGTTCTTAACAATAGAGTTTATAATAATCATCTATAATATGACACTAACCAAATCCAGAAATCCTCTTGAAGCAGCAAAATGAAGAGGTGTCATTTTTTCATGTGTCTTATAGTTGACATGACTACCTGCTTTTAACAATAGTTTCACTATTTCTATATGATTTTTAACAACAGCTACATGCAGTGGCGTTAAACCATCTCCTGCAGTGATATCTACTTTACATCCTGAAATCAAAAAGTATTTATGACAAAGCAAAATTTCTAGTTATATCTATTGTTTTGAAATTTTCTTGACTTGACTTGTATGTATTCATTGCCGTAATATTCATACACTATGATACCTTATTGTTTACAATCAAATGTTTTAATCAAAACTAGTATCTATCAACTCAAAACCCTAAAAACACTAATGGCATTCACCCCTAGGAGCTCTGGTATACCAGTACCACATTACAGTTATGGTACTGGTTAACTGTAACCCGAGTATAATGAATAGACATTCTAAAATGCATGGATATAATTTATGAAAGTAGAAAAAATCCAATTACCAGCCTCTATTAGTAATTTCACGACTCCAAGATGGTTTTGCTCTGAAGCATAATGAAGAGCAGTTCTCATGAATGCATCTTGTTGGTCAATCCCATTACTGACTACAGAGGCAGATGCTATAGCTGCCCCAGTTGACTCAAGTATTGCTGCATACCATCTAAAATTATATTAAAATTTATTTAACACACTCAACCGAGTCTAGATAGCTGAGAGATGAACTTGCCATGACAATATATCTATCCTACCATCATCTGAGCTTACATTGCTGACAGTATGCTTGGTAATGACAATAGTAAACATATAATGCATGGAAATAAACAGTCTTAAAAAGTCAAATGTTGTGACATTGGTTGATTAAATTCAGTTCATTATATGTATCACTTCACTTCTGTCAGTATTAACAAATACCAAAATAACCAAATTTTAAATTTAATATTAATTGGAAATAATAATTGTAAAAAGGTTTGAATTATTTAACTAAAGTTTAGAAAATATATAATGAAATTACTAACTTGTACATGGAAGACCATGTCTCATCTTCACTAGTAGTTGGTGCAACATTGCCTATTTCTTCATCCCATTCCAAATCAGCTAGTGGTGATGGTGTTTGTGGAGTAGGACTCAAAGGAGACTTCAAACTACCAATTTTACTTTCATCACTACTGGAACCCTCACTATGTATAAAAACAAAGTATCCTTGATTTTTGTCTGCCTTTCCATTATTATCTAATATTTCCATTGTATCATATTGTCCAAAATTATAATCTTTTCGAGTTCTATCATTCAAATTCTTACACTTTACAATGGTTTCCTCATGTTGTTCGTGGTGCTTTAGTTTCCTCTTATGACACTTAATTTGCCTTTTTCTTGTGGTGACATTGTATGTAGATACTTTTGTTGGTGATGATGATGTTTGATAAACAGATAAGAGTATTTTTAAAATATCAACATTTCCCATATTAGCAGCCTCTCCAAGACATGTTTTACCTTGTCTAACAGTCTTGTTTGGATTAGCACCTGCAGACATATTGCATATATATTTATGTATTTACAAGTAGATATAAATATAAAACTCAATGTCTTATTGTTTTATTTTCTACTACAAGTTTAGAATATTACATGCTCAATATTCATTAAATAGTTTATGAAGTGAAACTAAATAAAAATGAGCTGTTATATTTCTAAGGCATAAAGGTTTAATTAAGTTTTAAAATTGATGTTATTGTGCCTTATGGTTTTTTTACAAAACAAGCATAGTTTTTAGACTTACAAAAGCATTATTTTATTTTATATGAAAATAAAAATCTCTAGTTAAGATAAAGATCATGAAACAACAGTATGTTTCAGTGTTCTCCTTATAATATTACCTACCTTTAGAAAGGACCTGTGAAATAGTATCATAATTTTCTGCTAATATTGCTTGGTATAACGTATCTTCAAGAGGAAGATCCATATTTTTTTTTAAATTGCTCAGTTTTTATAAGTAGATAACATTGCGACGATGTAATATTAGAGAACATTCACGCAGCCATGAAAACTGTTATATACGTTAACAAATACCCCGGTTGCTATGTTGCTTAAATAATTCTTCTACTAAAGAAATTAGAGGCATTTTCTTTATATTTACTGCCGCTATCTGTTACTGTTCAGTGACTTCAACTTAACTGTAGGAAAGCAGTTTTCAGTCTGTTTTAGAGACCATAGACTTTACAGTGTTTACTGATTTTTGACATTTCACATTGATTTGGTGTGTATCTGTGTGTGTATTCCGATATACACTGAGAGCTGAGAGTACTATAAGGTGTGACGTCAATTTAGGGCTGCCATAAGTTAATCGAACGAAAAAAATTTTGATCGAACAATGAAGAACAGTTGAAATAGCAAAAAAAAAAAACGACGAGGGTAATTTTTTATATTATTAAAAAAAAAACTAAGATTGAACAAAAAAAAATTTGATCGAACCATGACGAACAGTTAACGAACAATTGAAATAGGAACAAAAGTAAAAAAAACGACTTTTCCCCGCCAACTTAAGACAGCCACTTCTCCCCGCCAACTTAAGACAGCCCATGCGCGATCAGCGCAGCGCGACACATTGTTACTCAGCAATTCAAAAACTGTTAAATGTAATGAGGAAATTTGACAGATTGTAGTATTTGATAAGCGTGAATTTAGCAGACATTTTAGATTATTTAAATAGGTCCAGATGCCTAATCCGCGCCCCAAAACTGAAGCAAAAAACACAAGCGACTAATACAAATACAAGCGACTCACTCGTCATACGCGAACAGACGTTCGCCGCTGAAGTAGGTCTAGAGCCGCTATTTATATAATATTCAAAAATGCCTGGTTGTGCAGTTACATACTGTAAAAATTATACAAAAAAGAAATCATAAGTGTCCGAACATCACATTTCACTAACTTAGCTAAAAATCATATCCGATCTTTTTCGTAGATCGTATAATTTTCTAAAAGAATATGTATTGATTTTTACAACTTGTCAATTCGTTGGAACGTGATAAAATTTCAAACAAAAAAAAATATATATATATGTATATATCCAAGTATTGTTGTAAATATGTCTTTAAATTTACATGGTTTGAGTGGCTGAATTAAAATGCAATAATATTGGGATACAATGCCCCGGTTTCCTGATACATTGAGTAAATAAATAGTTCCTACTAAGTAGCTTTATTTTTATTTTACATTTGTCTTTTTAACTAAACGATTGAAAAAAAATGAAATAAACGAATACTTGTAACACATTTAAATACATTTAAAATGTCTTTATTTAATATTACTTACATCAAAAAAATGTATTATGTTTCATTAAAAATTCCCTTCATTTTGGGGTAACCTCTATGCACTGGTAGTAAAACCGTCACGCACATAAGCGCAATTATTGTACGTTGACACTCGCGTTGGGCGGCATTCACTCACACAGCTCCAAAAAGTGGCTTCAAAGTAAACGGTGACTTTTGTAATGGACATGGTATCTGGACTAATATAAGGCAGACATGTTAAAATTAAAAAATATTGAACTCATTGCAAGAATAGAAAAAAAATAAAACAAAATGCATATACAATTTTTTTTAATTTTCTAACTCTGCATTTTTTGTTTTTAAAAATATTAATATTTCGTTTATTAAATTATAAAAAATAAATAAATTAACAAATGTCTGATAAATTTACACTCATTTAATTATTTTTGGTATTATAAAATTTTAAATGCCCGATGAACGTACAAGGTTTTAAAGTTAGAGCAGGCCAGGCCCACTCCGGTCAGTAGGTATGAAGCTACAGGTACCTAGCAGCGTCGATGAGTCTTGCGAAATTCAGTGGGCCACGCGCCGGCCAGGTAGCACGTTAATTCTATATTCACTCACGCGCTACGTTGCTTCGCCCGTTCGTCGCTTACAAATTACGATATTTTTTTTCGATCGATTACCTATTACACAATATAATACAAAAATGCGTTTGACTTAAACGCATATTGCATGGTATTTGCCTGTCATAACAATAACAAAGATCCGAACTTCACGTTTTCCACACTTCCAAGGGACATCGAAATTTAAATGAATGCACGTCTACTTATAGGTAATTAGTAGATACTACCAAATTTAATGCTGACTTTTGTTGTCCTAAATAATGTTTCCCGTATTTACGTAGTTAGATTATATTATTAATTATAATCAGTAAGTTAGATACTTACAAGTTCTATTTACAAGGTCAAGTTTAGCTTTGTCTGTTTGACTGTTTCTTCCAGCTAATCTCCGGAACCGGTGGACCGATTTCCACGGGACTTACACTGGCAGATAGCTGGTGTTATAAGGAATAACTTAGTCAAGTTTAGCTTTGATAAGTATATTTATTTATTAGGACCACAACAACTGAAATTAACGTGGGTGAGCCATGCTTCGGCTTGGGCCGACTCAACTCCGCTCGATACCACGGCCTCATAGAAAACCGGCAGTAAAGCAATGCTTGCATTACTTTTCGCCACGTGAGAGAGGTTACCGGAGGCTCTAACCCTTCCCTCTCCTCTATTCCCATCCTTACCCTCTCCCTCTCTCCTCCCCTCTAATCCCCCTCTCCCCTCTTCCGACTCTTTCCCCCTTTCCTCCTCTTCCCCTACCCCCACCTCAAAGGGCGGAAACGCACTTGTGACTCTTGAGTTACAGGTGCCCATGGGTGGTGGTAGTCATTTACCATCAGGTGATCCGTCTGCTCGTTTGCCCCCTAAGTATACCATATAAAAAAAATACACATCTTCTGTATGTACTTATACTTATACCAAAAAAAATATTTTTTTCATTTTTGTCTGTCTGTCTGTTTCTTCCGGCAAATATTCGGAAAGGGTTTAGCGATTTTCACGTGATTTTCACTAGCAGATAGCTGGTGTTATAAGGAATAACTTAGTCAAGTTTAGCTTTGATAAATATATTTATTTATTAGGACCACAACAACTGATAGACATTTTCTGTAAAAATAAATGAATTTGAAGTGTCCGTTTGTAATGTCATAATGAATTTTATGAAATGCATCTGAATGTTTACACGGTTCTTATACCAAAAAAAATATTTTTCACATTTTTGTCTCTCTGTCTGTCTGTTCCGGCTAACCTCCGGAACGGATGGACCGATTTCCACGGGACTTTCACTGGTAGATAGCTGGTTTTATAAGGAGTAACTTAGGATACTTTTATTTTGATAAAAGAATTAGGGTTCCGCGAAAGAAATATAAATGCGCGGTGCACTAACTGATATAATAAAAAAATATTACAAATAGGTACATGCCTTGTGCTCATTAAAATGGTAGGCCACCGCAACTTACACAAATAGATCTTGTATCAAATGAATTATGTGCTTCTTCTTCTAGAAGACAACCCTAACATCATCAGAACAGATAAGAGTTACGCGATAGAAAGAGAGACGAGTTTTAGGTTAATATAAGCTGCTGGTAGTTAGTGGTGTGCGATCTGAATTGAACATTATTGTGTCGGAGCAAGAGTCTATTTATTTAAATGGTATTGCGAAAAGGTCCTTCTGTATTGGTACTATTATCAGGGCTACATCACTCGCTCGAGGTCGCGTTCTATATACCTACTAAATTAGCTTCCCGTCCACGGTAAAAGTGTCAGTGGGGGCGACAACGCGTAGCTGAGAGCACGCACGCACGGCAGAACGGTATTCTCCGTAAATAAAAACAAAATGTCAAATCGAACTTATTATGAAGTGGAGATGTTTAGTTATTGTTAAATGTATTTATTATGTTAAATTGCGTTATTGCTAGATGTTAGTGATCTGTAAAATCCTTTAAAAATAAGTTGCAAAAACGATTTTGTAGTTGTTTATGTAGGAGAAAAAAAGTTCGAAGGTTGGCAACCCTGGACTTGACTCTACTTGACACTTTGACAGACGCTTGATTACTGCGCTACTGCTATTATTCAGCCATTGCCGGATTTAAAAGATAGTTGATAAGTGTTTGCTAATTTTATTTGTGATAAAAGCAAGAATTTATTTCTATTGTAAATTTGTGTGTTATTAAACAAAATCAAAAGCATCAATAATGTCTAGCACATCACAAAAACATAGAAATTTCGTGGCCGAGCCGATGGGGGAAAAACCAGTAACGGATTTAGCAGGCGTTGGTGAAGTCTTGGGTAAAAGGCTTGAAGTAGCAGGGTTCGATAAAGTAAGATTCTATTGCATATAAACGTATATTTACTCTGAACAATTGGTGCTACTCTCTGATATCAAACGTACTTAATTGTCTGTGTTAATATATAGTATATTATTAAACAAAATTTGTTTTCGTTTAACCATTTTTATTGGAATCTAAATAGTATGCCGTCTTACAGGCACAATCTACGTGATTTATATTCTGATATTCTTAGGATAATCGTGTTATCAGCAGACAATAACAAATGATAGTTTATTCTAGTTTCCTTTGATAGTCCACATTGTGTATATAACATGGCTGTAGTCTGTTGTATGTAGTCAACTAGTTGACACAAGAATAAGTACCTATTAGTTTTAAGATTTTGTATGATATTTACTTACTACTTTTAAACAATATTCTTCTATTACAGGCATACACAGTGTTGGGTCAATTTTTAGTGTTGAAGAAAGAAAAAGAACTATTTCAGGAATGGTTGAAGGACACATGCAATGCTAATTCTAAGCAGTCATCAGATTGTTACCAATGTTTGAAAGATTGGTGTGATGAGTTTTTGTAATAACAAAAATATTTTGATAATTACATACATAAGATAATGTAAATAATATATCTACTAATTTGTAATTACACATAAGTCATAGGTAATACCTATATTTTTTATGTAATTTTTCATCTATAAAAATAGTACAAGCTTAAATGTGTTTCCATAATTTTACATAAAATTTTGCTTTTACTTTGGTCTAAACACCTGTGTACTAATGTTTAGTCATTATTTGTCTTCTTATTCTATATTCATGTTTTCTTAAGTTTTAACTGTGACAAATGATTTCTGATAGGTATCTATACTAATGTAATTTCATATCTAAGTATCTTTTATTCTTTTACCTTTAGTATTAATTTCTATGTCTATTCTATTCTAATTCAACTTAAAACAGATTATAGTAACATATTGCAATGATCCTAGAACTGCCACCTTTAGTACCACAAGAATTGCTGATTGTGATTACAAATTGGTACTTTGATAAGGATAAGGACTTTGATCAACTAAATGTTAGTTGATATAAAATGGTTGACTCCGTTATGATGCTGGTGTTTTGTTCAAACTTCTGACCACCCATAAAATGTATATTCGAATTCTCTAGGGTCATCTCTATAATGGACTATAACAGCACTTGACAAGGACCGTTGTGGTTCACAAATTAGTGAAAAATCACAGGGTTACAAAGTCATAGTTGGTTGTAAAGTTGTAAATTTAAAAGAAAAAACTTTTCTCAAGCTGCCGCCCCAAAAAGTGACTATATTTATGGCCAAGTTTACACTTTGAGAGACAAAGCACACTATACTTAAATTTCTCCATAGTTTAAAAAATATTTCCTTCCTTTCTTATTGTAAAATAATATTTAATATGTAGTGTAAATCTGTCATTACTAATTCTATTAGGCTGCAAAGCATTAATTACATAAATATTGTAAGTAATATAACAAATTCATGTTGTGATTGATCTACCATAAAGAACCCAGTAACCCAGGTATCGCAAACCTTTGTAAAATAAAAATAATTTCAGGTGTTTTTTAAATAATAATTTTATTAGTGCTTTATTATAGGTTAGTTTTTTTCAACTCGGTTTACAGAGATACTACTATCTGGAAGTTTATGTATCTTATCCAAAGCCAATAATAGTAGGTAATAATTAATAAACCTTTATAGACATATTTTTTTAAGAATCATTATAGGTAGGTAGTTTAATAAATATTTTATTTGATGACAGAAATATGTTTTTATGAAACAAAAAATTATTAAATGAAATACAATAACCCGACTGCTTTAAAATACTAACCAACAAACATACAAGTTGTATCTTATATATAAAATTCTTGTGTCACAATGTTAGTTACCATACTCCTCTGAAACGGCTTGACCGATTCTCATGAAATTTTGTGTGTATATTGGGTAGGTCTGAGAATCGGCTCTTATCTATTTTTCATCCCCCAAAATGTTAAGGGTAGTCCACCCCTAATTTTTTCTTTTTAATTATTAGATAAATTATTATTATTTTTTATGATACAGCATTAGAAAATACATACAACCTTGAATTTTCAACTCTACGATCAACCCCTGTTTTTTAATAGCGATATTATAGTATTTTTACTTGCATTGGTACAATTTTTCTAAAGTATTTAACCCATTAAAAATAGAAAGTGCGATTGTTATAATCGATTTTTTTTTTATGGAATAGGGGGTTAACGAGCAGACGGTTCACCTGATGGTAAGTGACTACCGCCGCCAATGGGCACCTGCAACTCGAGTCACAAGTGCCTTGCCGGCCTTTAAGGTGGGAGTAGGAGAGGAGGGGTGATGGAGAGATGGGGGGGAAGATAGAGACAGGGAAGGGTTAGGGCCACCGATAACCTCACTTGCTCGGCGAAACATGACTAAGCATTGCTTTATCGATCGAGCCGACCCATAGGTGCCGAAGCATTGCTCTCCCACTGTTAATCTTTAAATATGTCAGTTTAGTTAATGAAGGACTTTTTGGTACGTTGGTGTTTTGTTATTTTTATAGTCATAGACCCCATCAGACAATAAGTTATTTTTTGACTACCAAAATATTCATAAGAAATAATTAATATGGCAAAACAACGTGTGCCGGGTCAGCTAGTATCTTATATATTTTTGTTATCACCTTTTAAAACTCTTCATTTCAATACTCTAGGTTTGGGAGAAAAAAATTAAAAAGGTAGATACAGTGCCATTTTTATTTTTTATAGTTTAATACATAGGTATATTATATTTTATAATCTGACGACATATCATTCGAAGAGAACCTAGGGACGGACATACATATAGGTCAAACATATAACCCGTAAATTTCTGGCTTCGCCGTAATCGGGTAAAAAGATATAGCGCGTACGCAGTACCTTTTACCTGTAACCTTTATACAAGTACCAAATGGGGTGAATTTTACCAAAATCGAATGAACCGGTATGCTGCGTCCAGCACCTTGAATAGACGTACAGCTGGGATAGATCGTAACTAAGGCTCTTTAAACAGCTTTAGGGTCATCACACACTATAACGGCAGAGTACTTTATCACACGTCGCCCGTGTTTTAAGGTCATCACACACTATACCGGCATGGCTCCAACCCAGCAATTAAATTGTCATTAAAATCTGAGCAACGAGTCCGGAGGGATTTAAACGTGGTCGTATAATATATTTCATAATGTCAATATCTAAAAGCCAACGGGCGGGCAGTAAGCGCGCTTGCTGCTTACAACTACGAGCCGCCAGCGAAAAACTTCGCGTCGTGTCGCACATGAAAACGATAAAATTAGCTTACACCTCGCGGGCGTCGCGCGGACTGCGAGCTTGCGCCTCGCGGGCGACGCGTGGTAAAGCACGCTGGCGGCTAGCGGTAGCCTCAATTTCAGACGGCGGCGGCGCGCCGTGCTGCAGCTGTGGCGTTATGTGATGACCTTTAGACCTTAAATTTCAAAAACCATCCAAATCAGTCAAGTTTTTTCAAATTTTGGGCGTTCAGTTCAGCATGTGCCAAGCGAAGGCCCAGCGCTGGTTTTCGACTGGAACCCATAAGTAAGTACTACGTACCTATATATTTTTTTTGCTTGAATAGGTACCATATTTTTTATTGTAATCAATACATATAACTCTAAGCAATAAGTCTGTATTGTCTATCAGTCGGTTGCACACGAAACGTTTAAGTAGGTAGGTAATTAAAAATGAATAATAATAATAATTTCGTTTATTTCTCTCACAATTGACTAACAAAACAGGTCTTAAAGCGGAATACATAGTAAGTAGTCTACATTGTGAGAGCTGGTGCCTGTTAAGGGTTTTTTATAAACCTGTATTACAATTTAAGTCACCAGGTCTCATCTTGGCAGTTGTATACATTGTACCTACAGGTTCTACAGTAAAACTAGTCTTAAGTACATGCTAGAGAAACAAATCAGTAACAACAAGTAAAACAAAATAAGTAAGTATATAAAGAGAAGCAAAGAAAAATTAAAGAAAGAACAAGCAGACGAGTGGGTGTTAATCATTTGTATTAAATGATTGTGGCAAAAGAATTTATGTGACAAGGACGTACGGAATATTTTCGTCTGACATACAATGCCCTTCCGGCGTTTGTCCTTCAGTAAATCAGGATTATACGCCAATTCGTGATGTTTTTTTAAGACTATGTGTAAAATAAAAGTCTGCCTGACTGTTAACAAGTCCCATTGCTTGTATAATTCGGCTGTAGGATATCGAAAAGGAAAGCCAGCAGCAACCTTCAGTATAGCTCGTTGCGCTCTTTCCGCCTCAATTAAGTGCGTTTTGGCAGCACCGCCCCAAGTAGTTATGCAGTATTCCACAATTGATTGACACATGCCATTATAAATCATTTTAATAACTGTGCGATCAGATATATGCCTGAGAATCTTAAAGATATAGATGAGTTTTCTCAGTCTAGTCACCATGAGGTCTATGTAAGATTTGAAGCTCAGCTTATAGTCTACTATGACACCGAGGTATTTTATGTCATGGGTCCTCTGCAGGGAAATACATTGACATGCACTATGGTAACCCGCCCCGCAAGTATGTGCTGTGATGGAGAGAGCAGGAGAGGGCAACATGTTTGCTCTGGAGACGAAAGTTATATACTTTGTTTTTAAGATATTAAGTGTCAATATATTCTCCTGCAGCCACGCGCTAATCCTGTCAAACCCATCCTGAGCCATGTCAAAAACTTCATTCCAGTCATCACCGTGAAAGAAGAGGGCAGTATTATCGGCGAATGTGATAACTGAGCCATGATTTAGTTTGATCTGGCACAAATCATTAATATATATTAGGAAAAGTGTTGGGCCTTGGCGAACGCCAAATTTGACAGGAAGTTCATTACTTATGTGTTCTTTGCTCTTAACACGCTGTTTCCTATTTGTGAGGTAACTTTGGAAGAGCTTTAGAGGTAGACCACGCACTCCTACAGCTTCCAACTTAAGCAGAAGATGTGGAATCGGGATTGTGTCAAAAGCCTTTGCCAAGTCAAGGAATATCGTAAGGCATTTCTTTCTTTCATCTAAGGAGGCAACGATAGAATTCCCCAAAGTATGAACAGCGTCATTGGTCGATTTCCCCCGGCGGAATCCAAACTGATTAGGCGAAAGAAGATTATTAGACTCAAGGAAATTAATTAATCTGGAATTCATAACACGTTCGAATATTTTCGAGATGTAGGTAAAATTGAATGTAAAACATTTTATCAGCAAACTAATAAGATTATCCGCCGCAACTGTAAGTGGGCTCTGGTTTTATTATAAGGACGCATCTAACCGCAACACGATTACATTACTTACATTACAGGTCGTTATATGTCTGTTACGTGTAATATAAAATTATTTGCAAAAAATATTTTTAAAACAAGCTTTTATACAAACTATGTTTTATTTTACTGTAGATTTGGTGTTTAAGAAAGTACTCCTCAAAACGAATCAATTGAGCCTAAACTCGATTGGGTTATCTTGTTTAGTTCAGAAGTTCCTATGGCCACCTTCAGACTCCATTATTTTATCCTAGATATCATTTAGCACCAACGTACTCATCAAGAGAAAAAAAAAAAGAGCCCAAACTCGATGGCTTTATCTTGTTTCGTAAAGAAGTTTCTATGGCCATCTTCCAGCTACATCATCAGCGAATGGTACCATATTATTGTATTGTCACCAAAGTTATATAAGTCACCATACGTACCTACTCCAAATTTGAGCCCAATCGGACATCGGGAAGTGGTTCTAATGGTTCTAATTTAGCTCCCAAGATTCGTGTTGAACACACACACAAACATTGCATGTTAATTAAAAGCTTCTAAATAAAAAATGCCTTTAAAAATGTTTTTATTAATTAGCTATACTCGGGAATTTTTCTTACAAATTTTTGCGAGGCTATCTCTTATTTGACTGCCTGTGTTCCTTGCTGTATTTGCTTGCCTGATGGTTCCCTTTCTCACGAGCCGCAAGAGAAAGCGGATTTACTGGTTAATCTTAAACCTAAATACAGAATATGTATATCAGTTGTTGTGGTCCTAATAAATAAATATACTTATCGAAGCTAAACTTGACTAAGTTACTCCTTATAACACCAGCTATCTGCCAGTGAAAGTCCCGTGGAAGTCAGTCCACTCATTACGTAGATTAGCTGCTGTGGCGGATCCAGGATTGACATTTGGGAGGGGCTTGACCCCAATGAGAGAGGTTTTAGCAAAGTAAATACTTAAAAGGCACACAACATTTAATTTTGCTTAACGAATTTATGAGCCTCCTCGAATAACTTTTCGCGAATTCCTCAAAGACTTCGTTAGGTTGACGACTACCAGAGATAGCTCGATAAATATACCTGGCAGCCAAACCGGTTAACCTGTCTAGACAGGAAGCATACGAACTCTTTCTGAATTGTACTCTTCTGTATATCCAAAAACCTGATACATATACTGAGTTGTTCTGTACCACTGGCATCAGTTGTTTCATGGGCAAGGACGGCATAAGTTTTACATTTTTCTAATAGAAGAATGGCAACAATCAACATTTTTAGGCGCCGTCTCTCTTAATGCTTTTGGAGAGATGAATCTCAATTTCAAAAGTGCTCAAAATATATCTTGGCCGATTTCATCACTATCATTCAATGTACCATTATCTCGGTGGTCTCTTAACGGTATATTTTCTCGACTGATGATTGTCTTTACTATAGAAATCAGCCGCTCTCTATGTGAATTATTTATTTTTAGTTTCTCAGGTTCAATTAAAATATTGAAAGCCTTTTCAGGGCTTACATACAGGGTACATAGGAGACACTGTAAGTTTTGCGCTCCTGACCGCTCCTAAATGTTTGAATTTCGAATGTTATATTGTATTAAACATAAGAAAATCAATTATTAAAAAAAAATTGTAGGGAAATCGGTTTGTTGAAGTTGATGTTCGTCGTCTGTAGCAAAAATGAAATTAACGCCAAAAGGTTTTAGGGCGATAATTTTTCATGATTTTAAAAGTTCACTGACTCCGCAACTTGACTTCAAAATGCTTTGAGGAGGGAAGCACCTCATTTGACCAACGTAAGGCTTGGTACGCAGAATTTTATCGTAGTCGTGTTTCTCTCCATAATGAAATTCGTGAAGGTCGGCCCTCAACTCGATCACTGAGGAAAATGTGGCTACTATCAGGAACAAATTTAAGAAAACCGGCGTATCACCTATGAGGAGATTCGAGGACATTTGGCGATTTGTATGAGCCAAATTCAAAAAATCTTACATCAACATTTAAAAGTTAGAAAACTTGTTGCCGCTGGATTCCTCATGAACTCACCCCAAAACAAAAACGGACTCGTGTTAATTGGTGTAAAAAAATGTTGTAAAAAAAAAAACGTCCGTGATCGTACTCTGATCACGGACGTTCAAATGCTGTGTATGAAATTGTGATAGGAGATGAAACATGGATATATTGTTACATGCCGGAAAGAAAGCAACAGTCTTCCGTATGGGTGTGAAGGTGTTTTTTTTTTCCGGATGGGTCCTGACTGCACGATCCCACTTAAAGAACAAAAGACAGTTAATTCCTAATACACCATGACAATGCTTTGGCATACACCACGAACAAAAGAAAGTCATTTTTGGCTTCTGAAAAGGTAGAGCTAGTGACTCATCCCGCACATAGTCCAGACCTGGCACCATGCAATTTCTTTATTTTCCCAAAATTTAAAGATTTGATGAGAGGTATGACATTTACGGGGCCGGAAGAGGCCGTGATAGCTTTTAACCAGCAGTGTAAAACTTGCCCTTAGACCAAAGGTCCTCATATTTTCAAAAATAGTTTGGCCGAATGAAAAAGTATTTAAAATGTAATGGAGAATACTTCGAAAAGCAGTAAATATATTACTTTACATATAAATTGTTTTCAGTCTAGGTACCCCACGTAATCTGTAACGGAATGGTTTCTGAAGATTTCTAACGCCTTTTTATATTTGCAAAGTGGACAAATGACTAAAGATCCTACACCATCAGAATGCTTGCTCCCATCATCTGGGTCAGAAAATAATAAGTCAGGCAAACAATATGCACCGTTCTGTTGTTGGCTATAGACTAGCCACGAGTATTCTCTTTTCTCTTTCTCTTATTTATAGTATCCAGTTTCTTTTTAGTCCACCCTTCGTCTGCTCTGCCGTTTTTGGATATTCATAATTACAAACTGGTTCTAAAGATTCATTCAAATATTTATACTTGTCTGTACTGTAATAAATAGCCAATCAATAATTCCTATTTGGGATTTAAGTACCTACCTAATACTCGAGTAGCGCGCGGATTCAAATTCGTCACGTAAATAAAAGATCTTATAGCTACAAAAAATTTGAAAACATAATACTTATTAAATTAAGGATAATTGAAAACAATTGTTAGATAGTGTAATGCTTGCAAGAAGTTCAATAAGAATAATATCAAGTTCAGTTTAAGATTTGTCACGGAAGAACTCAGATGCTTTTGGCTTGAGCCCCCTAGCCCTGGATCCGCTACTGATTAGCTGGAACAAACCAACAGACAGACAAAAATGGGAAAAATATTTTTTTTGGTACAAGTATTGTGTAAACATTCAGATGCATTTAGTAGAAAACTGTCATTATGACATTACAAACGGACACTTCAAATTTATTTTGTTGTATAGAATATGTGTATCAGTTGTTGTGGTCATAAATATACTTATCAAAGCTAAACTTGACCTTGTAAACAGAACTTGTAAGTTTGTAACTATGATTATAATTAATAATATAATCTAACTACGTAAATACGGGAACATAATTTAGGACAACAAAAATCATCATTTGGTAGATACCTACTAATTACCTATAGGTAGTCGTACATTTCTTTATTTTACATTGAGTTTCGGATCCTTGTTATTACTATAACAGCCAAATATCATGCAATATACGTTTGCCTTTATTTTAGTTAAGTAATTTTTTGTATTATGCGTTGTGTAATCATTACATGTTATCACTACATACTGTAAAACAAAGTCCCCCGCCGCGTCTGTCTGTCTGTTCGCGATAAACTGAAAAACTGCTGAAAGGATTTACATGCGGTTTTCACTAATAGATAGAGTGATTCATGAGATGACGGTTTAGGTGTATAATTTGTTAAGATTTTGTGTAAATTGATTGGAATATGTTGAAGATGTCTCTGCTACCCGTGCGAAGCCGGGGCGTTTTGCTAGTAGGTAATAATTATCGTAATTCGTAAGCAACGAACGGACGAAGCGACGTAGCGCGTGATGAGTATCAAAGTAACGTACAGAACGTACTACCTGGCCGGCGCGTGGCAACCCACTGATATACTGAATTTCGCACGACTCATCGGCTCTGCTAGGTACCTGTAGCTTCATACCTGGCATACCTGCTGACCGGAGTGGACCTAGCCCCTGGCCTGTCTAGACATGAAACAGTGTTATTAACCAAACAAACTAGGGATGTACCACTTTATTCACAACAGATAACTATCGTTAATTAAAAAAATATACATATATGGTATTCTAATTGTCCAAAGGTATTAAGGGGACCTGGTGATCTGTAGGACATGTATACGCCTATGTCAGACACCAGCTAATCACATATACATAGATGTATGTATCTAACTACTCATCTATCATTGTTTTATCATTCATCTCATCATTATTTATGTACCATTGAGTTGAAATGTATATTGTGAGGAGAAATAAACTTATTATTATTATTAAAAAAATCGGTCAATTCACCAGTACCCTGCCTCATTTATCCACCAGTCATTCTTTTCGTACCCCGTAACCGTAGCTTTCTAATAATATATAATAGATAGCGATTTATCTACTTATTGATACACTAGCAACGTTTTAAAACCCCGTTTCCAAATATATATTTGTCCTTAGAAGTCTATGTCGTCTGACTACCTATTCACATTCAATTATTACGATATCTGAGCACCTTAACTTACCAATATGTTTCTTTTTTTGACGTGACAACGTCTTAGAATTCGATGGAGCCGGCTGCACGCACGAAAAAACATGACTCATGCGACGTAACCTCGCTCTGAGGCGTTCCTATGACGTTGTCACGTTCAACAATCGTCAGTAAACCGACTTACCACTTTATTTGCTAATACATATTACGCTATTTCCTTTTAACTATTATTTTGCTTTTTATTCTGTGTTTAGAGTGATGATAGTTAACGAAGTTTGATATACTCTGTGATTATGACTGCTTTCTTCTATATTAAAAAAATATATTTTTTTAGCAGTCTGTGGTCTATTTATTTTTGGAGCTGAAGTCCGTGAAAATCGAGGATTTTGCGTTTTTGTACGTTCAATATCATTAAAATTTTATAATCCAGTGTTTTTTATACATATAGCTCAGAAAACTGTTATGTGTGGAAATATCATATAGCACTTGTGTCTACAGGAGTCGTAATTGAAACAATTTGATCTGAAACCAGGACTTCCTGTTATTCTGTAGAAGTATGAGTTATCAAAATATATCTCTTGAATATATTTGCACTCTTGTTTGTATTAATGATTTCATCGATAAAAAATGTAGATTTGTTTAAGAGCTATATCAGTTTATTACATACTCAACTGTCTTTGTATCTCGGCCTTTTGACGCTCAGAAGAAATTATTTTTCTAGAAATAATTATCATGGTCCCAAAACCCAAGTAAAATGTCAACCGAAAACTGCTTGGTGAAAGCAATATATTCATTTAAGGGTAAGAATAATGACGAGTTATGTTTCAAGAAAGGTGATATTATTACTGTTACCCAAAAAGAAGAAGGAGGCTGGTGGGAGGGAACCTTAGGTGAAACTACAGGCTGGTTCCCCAGTAACTATGTTACTGAACATAAAGGTATGTTGTTTTATTTATATGATAGCCAGAGTATTATCATTAAATATAGCACAATTCAAAATATTATGGTTTTTTAAATTGACAAAAATATATATTCTGCTGAAGTTATTATAATATTCATATAACCAGACGTAGAGACATAGAGTAACCCACTCTGTTGGATTTGGGTATAAAACTTAGTGTGAACTTGAAATTCTCTTGAAAATCTACAAAGAAAGATGATACACACTAGATTAAATTTGTCACTTACATCCTCAGTTACATTAATAATCGTTACTCTGTTGGATTTGGGTATAAAACTTAGTGTGAACTTGAAATTCTCTTGAAAATCTACAAAGAAAGATGATACACACTAGATTAAATTTGTCACTTACATCCTCAGTTACATTAATAATCAAATTATATGTATTGTATATTGTGGTGGAGATTAGTATTAAACCAGTTAAGTATTTTTACCTGAATTTGCCTTTTAGTTTTATAAATTAATTAAAGCTGAAATAGAATGTAGTAATATTTTTAATGGGATTGGCAGCATGTTAAGGGCATCACTAATTGACTACTAATCAAAGTATTAAAAAGGAAATAAAAGAATGGACAGAGTATAGCTGATAATATTTAATTATAATTTTTCAATAATTTAACTGAAAAATATTAAAGTAAAGTGATAATTATGATCTAATTGCATAATGGCTAGTAAACAAAAGTAGTAAAATATTAACACAACAATATTTGTAGATCCATCAGGTTCCGTCACTACATCACCAATAAGAGCAGCTTCAGAGATACAAGCCTTTAGAAATGTAGTGCTTAAAGATATAATAGATTCTGAAAAGGCTCATGTGGCTGAGATGCAAGGTCTCGTAAGCAATTTCTTACGACCCCTAGAGAACAGTGATATGTAAGTATAATCACATATAATTGTTATGTGTTTCTAAGAACTAAATAATTAGAGCTTGGTAAAAAATAGTTTATAACGGCTAGAATTTATTGTATTTAGATTTATTCAACCCCCAAATCAAAATTAATCTGCCTTATTACAAAACATAGACTAAAAGTAAAAGTTCTTATTTTTTATATTCTATGTTTGTAGTCTTATGTAACCATAATATTATATTATTTTTGGATGTTTTAAACTAATAATTTAATTTGTGTAGTTAGTAATAAGGTTGCAAAACAACTCATTATCAATTTCGAAAATAAGATAGTTAATTTGGTTTTTATTTTTCCTGCTATATGATTTTTATTAGTAGTAAGTGTGGGTTATTTCCAAAAAGCCACCACACAAAAGACAAAAGCATTATTGTTCGATATTTTCACATGTTCTATTCTAATCTTATCACATGAATATTATACTGATTTTAGGCTTACCAGAGATGAATTCAGACAATTGACTGGAAACATAAATGAGGTGCTACAAGTTCATGAACAGTTCCTTGCTCTCCTTGATGAATGTGCTACAAAAACAGGGCCAGATCAGCGAGTGGGAGGCCTTTTCCTACAGTGGGCTCCTAAAATTAAAGCAGTACATCAAACATATTGTGCTGGTCATCCAAAAGCTGTTTGTATCCTTGACAAGTATAAGTAAGTGGTTATATTTAAACTATAGTAATAATAGTGTAGCGCTAAGTAGTGTTTCTATTTGGTAATGATAAAATTACAATTTCTAGAGGAAAATGCTAATTACTTGTTTATAGTTTTATTTGTTATCCAGAGAGGACCTGAATACGTGGATGGAGAATGCTGGTGCTGTTTGTCCTGGGGTGCTAGTATTGACAGCAGGCTTGTCAAAGCCATTTAGACGGTTAGGGAAGTATCCTGCTATGCTTCAAGAATTAGCCAGGCATGTGCATGAGGCACATCCTGACAGAGGTGATACACATAGGGCATCTGTTGTGTACAAGGATGTTGCTGTAAGTTTACTACTTTATCATACCCTTCTAATCTCTTTGGAAGACTTCTGTTTCTGACTAACTATCATTGGTGTTACCAAATACCCCTTTATGACTGCATATGATTGCTAAAGCACTTCTGAATGTTTTCAGCAAAGTTACTATGTTACAAAAGATTCTATACAAGTCTTAGAAAATACATAAGATGAGATAGGAGCTATAGCACTAAGTGTACATTGTGGTACCACGCCAGTCAGTCTGTGGTACCATATATGTATCCTGTGTTACAAGTTCAGTAAATTCAGGTTTTGAATAGTTGATGTATGTAGTTCTTTATGCAGCAGATTGTGTCTCTATGATTTGACTATGGCATTTGATATGATAAAAACAAATGACTCTACTGTATATTGTTGTTTGATTTTAAATATTTCTAAACCAATATAAGAAGGCTTTTGTCTATAGTTATGAATTTGCAATAAATGACATTAAAATGTTAAAATTGAAGTTCAAATTTAGAGTAATTAACAAAAAAAGATGATACACACTAAACATTCTGAACACCTACAATTCTGAGGACATAGCCATATAAATCTATATATTAATGCGCCAAGAGAATTCACTTTTAAGGAAATTTTGCAAACGTAGGAAAATTTAGAATACTTATATAGAAGAAGTGCAGTCATATTAGCAGGTTGGTGACATTAAAATAAGGAGCTGACAGAACTCAATGTTTAGATTAGCGCCCTCTAGTGGATCTATATATGCATTATTAGCGTGACGATCACGAGTTCAGTGCTTTTTCCCCATAGCAAAAGTGCACAAATGTGCCTAAAGAAGTTTTAATTTCAAAAAAGTAAAAGCTGCATAACTTTCAGAGTGGTTGTGCAGCATTACGGCGTCAAAAAGAACTGGAGCTTCAAGTGGTAACTGGGGAAGTTCGGGGATGGCCTGGCGGCGAGCTTGCCTCTCTTGGAGATGTTTTACACATGGGCAGCGTGGCTGTTGGCCCCTCCCATCAAGACCGATATCTTGTACTATTCCCTTCAGCACTGCTCTTATTGTCAGTGAGCAAAAGAGTCTCTGCTTTTGTGTATGAGGTAAGTGATCTTTTCTCATATATATTTACAGATTATGATTTCGTTTGCATTGTATGCCTAACAATATATTTTGTTTTTGTAGGGCTGTCTTCCTTTAACCGGCATAACAGTTTGCAAATTAGATGATACAGATACCAGAAAGAATGCATTTGAAATAAGCGGACCAATGATAGATACCATAGTAGCGGTTTGTCAAACTAGAGCAGAAGCCGATAACTGGGTGAGCCTCTTGCAAAAGCACTCCAACACCAGTAGTCCTGCTCATGAACCTGGACAGCCACAATCTTTGCCTCATGTAAGTAATTTTAGGAAAGCTACCTTAATTTTAAGAGGTGTTCCATTGATGAAAAGAGATAAAGATATAATTGATAGTATTTAATAACTGAGGTCATCAAGGCTGACTGAGCTATTCTAGCACAATGATTAAGTCAATTTAACTTATGGGAGTGTCTGTTCAAAAGGGCTGATGAAAGGGAGATTCGTGAAAATTAAAACGAAATTTTACCGTCCGTAAGTAAAACGAATCGTTTTTTGATTATAGGAACGCGGCATGAGAGGCCTATTTCCTTACGTAAATGTTTGTAATTCTGATCCAAAGTATTTAGTTTTTGTCTTTAATAAAGCTGTTTAAGAATTCTCTAAAAATAGGACTATTATTCGAACTTTTTCAACATTGTTTGTGCCACATGTGCCATTTTAATGAACAAGAGGGCGTATTTATTATTATTTCAAAACATTTTTAAATTAATTTTCATTTTTTGCTGGTTGAAAGCAATTTTAACTGCAAAAAAGCAGGAGGTTATCAATTCGACTGTTTTTTTGTGCATGTTACGTGACAACTGCGCCAATTATGAAGAGTTCAGTAGTCCTATTTTAAAATGAACTAGTCATACTTAAACCAGGAAATTGGTCCACCCGTTCCGGAGATTAGATTTAAAAACTGATTTTTAGGTATCGTATCGTATCGGTATAACTGTATGAGCTTAAGAAAAAGCTATTATTTTGACATTACAAACAGACACTTTAATTTTATTTATTTGTATTAATGTGCTTATCCAAATTGACCATATATGTTTCAATTAGTGTATACTACAAGTCTCCTGTTTAATTTAAGAAAAAATACAGACAAAATGAAAGGTTTTTCATTGTTTTCTTAAAGTTTACTTAAGATGACTTTAGTCCTTTTTGAACAGACACTCCTCACTTGTTAATGGAACACTCTTGTAAGATGATAAAATCGATAACTTATAGAATAATAAAACATTACTTGATTAAGATGGAAACTAAGGTTTTTGTCATTTTGGTTGTATAGCTGACCCGCTCTCCTTCTGAAGGGGCGTTGTCTAGCATCAATTCTAGTCGCCGCAGCCTTTATCACGTGACACTACCACCGCCTAGCTACCCTTCTGCGTCACCTTATTATTCGTTGACTAAATATTTTGCAAGACTCGTTAAGAAAAAAGTTATCACTAGACAAATGCTACGTAAACTCTTACATGAAAGAACTTGGGCTAAAGCTTTTGAACTAACAGGAATGCCAGTATTAAGGAGACATAAAAATCATATACGACTGCGGATAGATAATGACGGTGTGATAGCCGCTGAAACCGAATATTCAGATAGTGATGATAGTGATCACGACACTGAATCGTATCCGAGCTCAAGCTGTACTAATAGCGAAGCTTGCAGCAGCAACAAGATATTGAGACAAGATGCTATGGATACTCCCAGAACAATGTCACCCTGTAGCAGTTGGGGTAGTAATTTTGATTACGTGCATTATTTTGATAAGTCTAACGTTGCGCATTTAGATGAAAGTCAAGACATGTACAAGGCAGATTGTACACGAGAATTATTTGGAACTATAGCAGGCAACAATAAAATTCACAACTCTATTAGAACCATAGACAGTGGACAACATTGCCAAATATTTTCTCCAACTAGTGTGACCTATTTAAATCCGCTTGTCTTACATTCCGAAAGTACTGATAATTCCAGTTTCGAGGTTAAACCTTACATGGCTTGTGAGGATTTAGTTAATATGGATCAAAATACTCAAATTAAACTTGGAAACGATGATTTTATAACGACACGACGGAGTTTTCCTAATCGTAGTGCTAAAAACGATAAAGTAGTTAAGCTTTGGAAATCTACAGAGGGAAATTACACTCGTAATGACGACAGTGCTCAAGAAGCTTTAGTTTCTAATGTTTTACAAAATCTAGATCCACCATCGCCGAAACAAACGTATAATCCCATAGAATCTATTATATTGGACCCTCCACCAATGTTCCGGAACGACGAAGAAAATATGAAAATAATTAACGTAAACCTCAATACAAATGTTCCCTTCCGAAAGCATTCTCTTAATTCGGATAAAAGAATAAGGCGATCTATGTCGAGGTCAATGGTAGAATCTGAAAATTACCATCGCAAAGAAGATCCTACTTTGAACAGAATGAGCTCGCAGTCTGAGCGTCAGAAAGTACACAAAAAGTGTGAATGTTGTAATAGATCACTGTGTCCCAGTCCTCGTTCGTCTGACTCTGGGGTTGTAGGCAGTTGTAACTTAGCATCTCCAGAGTTAAATATGCATGAATATGCAAGCTCGGGTACTGCTGGTAATGAGTCCGACTCGCACGACAAGGGCTCTGACCATGCCCAAGATTCTTTAACTAATTTATCTGAAGGAAGTTTTGACTCTGATCGTAGAAAGAAGGTCACTTTGTCAGAAATAGAGGCGGCTGCTTTCGAAGAACAGTGTAGATGTACTTCACCTTTTGGATCCACAGCTCGAACGTCTTGCGTGACCAGTGCAACCTCGGAGAATAGTCTCGATGTAATGGATTCTTCTAACGTCAATGTTACGCCCACTTTTGTATCACCTACTATGGCTACGCCACACATTAAACGCACTTCTATAAGACGGAACATTGAAAGTTATGTTCCTGTAATCAAATTGAAACCTGATCCTCCGCCTAGGTTATACAGGAAACCGAGTACTCATATAGAATTGCCTAAAAACGTACGACAGCAGTTACCTTGTCAGTGGAGTACTCTAAATATAACTGAAAAAACAAAGCCAAGTTTACACTACCACATGCGAATTTATCGAGATCCCGCCGAATTAAAAGATACCAATATTGAGAGACAATCTCGTGCCAAAGCACCTCGTAACCGTGACTTATTCGGCAAAGAGAATAGGCATAATGTTGATACACATTATACAGAAATGCGCAAAACGAGATCTCGCAGTGAAGACTTGACAAAATTGCAGAAGGGTTTAGCTGAGGCCCAGTCAGGCTTTGTGGTGTATCGTTCAGATTTGTACGCACACTGGTGGATGAAAGCAAAGTTACCGATTACCGTGGTCACCGACTCAGGCAAGGATTATTCTTTTGTAAAGAGCTACTGATTTGTGTCACTGGTTTGAAGATAATACTGCCTTGAGGTTTTGTAACCATTAGATTAATACTGTCATTAGAGTTCCCCAGTGTTGCAGTGCTTTACTTGATCATCCTTGCCTGTGTTTATTCATCATACTAACTAAAAAATATCACTGCAAGTAGATCTCATGTAATTGTACTAACAAAATAAAATGAAAGTGCATGGTAAGGCTTATTTACCTATTCTTCCCATCAATATAATTTTGTTTTTGTCGAAATCCACTTGAACTGGGCTTTGAAGTTTTACTACCGAACCGACCGCAGCTGTTAGATCATGGTTAAAAAAATGTAAACAATAATGCTATTTAAGATAAAAGTAGGTACTGGATGCTGCCTGCAATGATGAGGCATACAAAATATCTGTTTTATATTTCTGCTTAAATAAAATATATGTGTGAACAAGGGCTGCTGCTGAGGTTTTGTATACTTACGAAAATTTGTAAAAATGTATTAATAAAAATTGCTAACTCTAAATAAAGGTTTCGTTCTCAAAACATCCTCTTTTGGTAATGTTGGAGTAATCGTGATGTGTTTTTCAACAGATGACCATGAGCGACAGCAATAATTCGGATTTATCTGCCGGCCTAACAAACCACAAAAGATCACACTCATTCAACAATCATCAAAGTTACACACAACACACGCAACAAACGCAAAAAAATAAACATAAGAATCAGTCCGCGTTGTGGCTACTGAATTCATGTGACTCTCTCGACCAATCTCCTGCCAAGGCAAACAAAACTCCAATTGGCAAGAAATTTTCATCTGTAGACTTTATCGACACAGCAGGCTCGAACTACAGCAATAAAGGTAATATTTAAATTTATAAATAAATTGTGTCAGTGAGCTTATTTAATGAATAGAAGTATTAAAGAGATTATTCCAACTGGTGATTTCATCTATTGATTTTGTGTATTCTATCATCATATTAACGTCCAAAATCGATCAACTGGTACTAGGGCTTTTTTCATAATGTAACTCAAAGCATTAAAAGAGGATATAAGTCTTGTGAACCGATTTTATATCTATCTTTAACTATAGGTACGTATTGCGTAAAGTTAAAGTTGTTTTAGATTAAATAATATTTTTTTATTTTATCTAGATATTTGAACATAAATTTGAATATGTTCTTGTATGTATATTTAGGGTGGAGCATAACATGTTTACGGCCCGCGCCGCCACTCAGGCCGCAATCATTCACGGTGGGTTCGGATGAAAACATTGGGCCGACGCACCCTTACGCCCCGCATCAACGCAAGTCCAATTCTTATGAAGAAGACGCCCTTATATTGAAAGTTATCGAAGCGTATTGCACGTCAGCGCGTTGCAGAAATGCTGTTAGTTCTGGTGAGTACTCTTATATTTATTTTTGGCTAGAAGGGAATTAAGGTTTTTGACTAGCTAGAGTAGTATAGTTTATACACGATATTTAAAACATTTATGCTAATGGATTCGACTAAACAACAACATTAAAAGTAACAAGTAATCAGATGTGAGATGAATAAATACATACAAAGAAATCACATGCTTCAATCTGTAAAGTATTTAGAGATTATTTCAAAACTGATGGAATTCAATGATTGTTGGAACTTGCTAAAGCGGAGGGTATCCACTAACATAGCGTGTTTATTATGCAGTACCCAATATTCCACTGGAGATTTTCGAGTCGACACGGAGGAGACATGCGAAGTCAAGAAACCGTATTATCAGTTGGTTTTTAGAATAAAATATATGTATTTATACCAAATACCAAATTTTTGCTAGTCGTAACAGTAGCGCTTGAAAATTATATTACTTCAAGTTTGCTGTTGTTGATGTAATGATGATATTAAAGTAATACTTCGTATATTATATTTTACAATACTCAGTATTATGCTCAGTATGTTAATGTTGGTACCTACAGACACGTCTCTAAGTGCATGTCCAGCATGCTTTGATAGTCTCTTATTTTGTATTAGTCCTTAGTAGATCTGATATCGTTAGTATTTATTATTCAATTGGGATATATACGTAAAATAGTAATTTGTATTAAATAATTTTATTTATACATTTAGTTCGATTAAGTACAAAGTAGCTAGTCGCTGTAGAGGTTACTGATTTATTTAATATCATCGTCAGTTATATATAGGTTTATATTGGTATTTCAACTGTCAACGATGTTAACTTCAAGCACAAATATTTATTGCATTTTGTTAAAATAACTATCACCATGAAATGTTATCTTGTCACTAACAAATGGCAACAACGCTCTCTTCCATCTGCTTGATGTTAAATCACGAGCCGGATACTATATCTTAGGGATATGTGCAACTCAATACTGTACTGATCTGGTAGTCTGAATCTTTCTATTTTGTTACATGCGGCTGCCTTTATATCGCACCTGCAGTGGACTCCGGTCACTTATCTTTCGGTAAAGTACAATATCACGCACCCGCTACTAACATACCTCACTATAACTACACTAAACTTCCGACCGTTCAGCGAAGTAACACGCCCGATTATTCCGGCTGTAACAAATCGACAAAAGTAAAACGTAACAAAAGCTCCTCTGCGGCGGACTCGTACGTGAACCGAGGGCCGGACACGAGGAGGCTGTTGTCCGAACAGAAATTCATCATGAACCGCTCTAATCCTAACCTGTGGGAGTGTTCGGAGGAACGTAGGCAGAAGTTATTGTGTGGAAGAGAGCGACGCAGCGGATCTCATCCCAGCTTAGCAGCGCCTTTGAGGGCCGTCTTATCAGTTCCTTCGCCTTCGACGGCGTCTCGCTCAGCGCGGTCTTCTACCTGGTGCTGTGGCACTTTTGTTAAACATCTCACGAAATCTCATCATTTTGACTGACATAAGTAGATAATATTTTTTTATGCTCATTGTTGTTCCTACATATCACTCGTTCCGCTGTTCGTTCGGAGTACCAGTATGTACCTGTTACCCACTTGATTTCATGATATTAGGTGGAAAAGTTTCATTTTAATTTTTACATTTAACCAAAGCTGATTCCATTGACTAATATTTTTAGTTTTTCTTTTGTAATTTTTTTCCATTTTTTTTTATTAATCGCATCCTCATTTCATTTTAGTGTATCAATTAAGGATTTTTAACTTATTAAATATCTAATGCTAATATATCTGATCGCAAGGTGTTTTATGCTTTGATTTCAACATTGCGAAGAAAACAACTGACGAGGCCTTTATACCTACTATTCGATCAGTGTGTGTCCTATGTGTTATATAGATTGTTCATTTAATGCATGTATGCAGTATTATTAAGTAATTAGATGAAATTTGTACTCGTAAATATTGCTTGTGTATTTTATGAAAGTGAGTAGTTACAAATATTTTTGGTGCATTGAATCATAGGCTATTAAATGTGTATGTGCATGACTTCTTGATTACGCTTTTAGTAAAAGTTAGAGAGTACGGATAAATTTATTTATGTCGGTATTCAATGTAAAAAGATAGTCGTGAATACCTTATTATGTGGCTTATTATTTTTATGTGGCCGTGAATATATGCCAGACAGAACAGATTTTTTCCTAGACGTTGTTTGTATCTATTATTGAAACTCATTAAATGCCAAATGGTGCTTTTTATACGAAAAAGTATGTTTGTTAAGTCTTGAAAATAATTTATTTTGTTTGGAGTAAATATTTCGAAATATATTATTAGTGTTTATTATCCTTAATTTAAAACACTTGAAGTATACGAAATCGTTTAAATAAAATTTCGTTATTATTCCTTGGATAGTTACTAGTTGTTTTATGTCATCGTAGATATAGTTTAGTGTTCAACGAAAAAATCTTCCTTCTAAAAATGCTAGTGATAATATACATATTAATCATTTGGAGTTTACTGAATTTGCAGTCAAATCTATACGGCTAACCTTTATTAATTGGATCTTTATGTAGGTAACCTATCGTTTGTGGGTATTCAGTGAAGTTTTGCAAAAACATTCTCAAATAGCAGTTGAGGATCGAAACCTAGACGCTAACCGTTGGTTTGTCAACCCCAACGAAGGTGACAGCCAACCATAAACCTCAACGATTGTGGTAGACCGAGAAGGTAAATCGAACTTCCTTAACAGGTGTACCTCCAAAGTTCTATTGCACAATATTCCGCTTCAAGAATGAATACTACAAAATAAGGCTTTACAGTCTCATTAAATGTCTGTTAATTATATTTTATAAATTTTGCTTACCAGTGTTTCAATAAATAAAAAGTTGTTCATTTGGTAATAAGGTCTTGTTCTTGCCAAATGTTAAAGTTTGTAACTTCAGACGGAAATAGGTAGCGTTTTGCATATTATTTATTTTAATCTTCATATCTACATGTACCTACTATACATTATCTGTATACTAAAAAAAAAAAAAATGATGTCCAATAACGTTATCCGGAAAATAAGCTATGAATACACATATCATTTTCGAGGTTTCCTTACATTTAAACGTGAAACGGTATGTGGATCAAAATATTTACAAGCCAAGGTTAAAATCATTATTTTTGTTATTGAAACTATTTTGAAGACTTCTTAAAGTCCATATGTTTATAAATAAATATGCAGTAGACTATTCTAGGCTACGTTAAGCCACAATAACAAGCAAATCATTTGTTTATTCTAGTGTGTCTACTGACGGTAGAGCCTTGACATTCAAGCAATATACTGTTAAGCTTCTCTTAAAGTAATCACCTAGTGTTCCCGTCTAATAAACAGCGCGGTAGGGTTTTTTCCATTATCCATCACGCACAAAAAGCATTAAACCCTCATTGCACAATGTGTAAAGCCAACTAAGCCTCAATTATTTATTATTGGGCATTATTCTTTAGATGATGTGGTGATTATGTAGGTACTATGTTATGAGAAAAGTTTTCGTTTGCATAAAACCATTAATATTTTTTTTAGTAACTTTATTTTAGACTATTAAGCTTATTAATTATGATATCAGAAGTGACTTTTTCAAGAACTTCGATTTTTTTATACCAAAAAGTTATCAAACTAATTTTTTTGTTACTTTAAGTGTTATTATTTCACTATATGCAAGTAGTATAAAAATTTCAAAGCAATCTCTCGATTGCTTTTCGAGTTTTGTTAGCAGGGAAATACAGAGTGAATTGGTTAAAAATTAGGGACATTTGACATTCGAGGAAGCTACAACTATAAACCCGAATCTGATAAAAATCCGATTTAAATAACCCAATTAAAATTACATTACAAAGACAGCCTTTGACAAATTACAAGGACAGTTGCATGTTGTTGACAATGTCTATTGCATATCTTGTTATCACCAATATGAATATTTAAAGTTTTAAGTGTAAGAGTCATTTATGAAGTCATTGAGTTAATCTTGCGTTTTAATTAAAACTGTTGTTTATCTAGGCGTGCGTCGTTGGAAATAAACTGTCATAAAAATAGACGAGTCATATTATGGAGATTAAATTTTAAGTAGAGAATTACTTTTTTTAGACCGATGACTAACAATCGAATTGCGAAATAAAAATCACATCTGAGTTCTAGTCTTATTGTTGAAGCAAACGTAAATAAATAGGTTTAATTAAGTACTACACCCTATTACCTACTTGACTTCCTCTCATATTAGAAATTTAGCTTTTACCTACTAAATGTGATATGTGTACAATGATAATAGGTTTGACTGCAATTCAGGTTTTTAACTCTATCACCAATGAACAAAGAATGATTTTACAGCAGAAACAATGCACTAGTCTGGAAATACTAAAAAGGTTAGGTAACCTTTTTAGTATCTATTAGCTCTAGTTCCTACAAACGTAGGTACGTTTGTAGGAACTAGAGCTAATAGAGACAAGTGAAGCAAGTTATTAGATTGTGTGTTATCACAACGGGAAGCGGGCGCCCGCCGCGTGCCGTTCATTTAATATTGAACAGGATAGCGCAATGCACTGCATGGAGCATTTACATACGAACGTTACTGTACCGCTGCCAACTGCATATTATGCCTACATCCTGACAGTTTTTTTCATTTTATGACTTTGCTGATCAGAATGGCATTATTTCACAACTTTCATCTCAAAAATTGAATATCTGTTAATATGATGCTATTTTTTTTATAGTAATTTTATATTTATATCATTTGCCACTATACATTTAGTCACAGATTTTCTCACTGGAATTCCACGAGTTACATTACACATATTTGCGTCATCAACAAAAATTATTATAGAACTGATTCAGCGACGCGCCATTCCCACGTCCCATTAGGGAAAAGAGCTAAAAATAGTAGTTTTCCAAGCATATTCTGGCGCTGATTAATTGGAGTAGAAACTCACAATTCTGACTTACGCGGCTCATACTTCGCTATTTACTGATTATGATTTTGTTTTGCCGACAAAAAGTAATAAAACCGGTTGCTTCGTGATATAAAATGAATGTAAGATATGTTATCTAGGTATACCTAAGTACATACTCCGTGTTGCCCGCAGAAAGACGAAGTCATATTTTAGGAGCGTAATGTGTAGCCGATATACTGTCAGCTTTGAATATAGGTATCCTTAAATATTTGTTTGAAATGCGATTTTCCTTATCTAGATGCACATTTTTAAACAAGAACTTGTCAGTTTTGAAGTCAATTTCAATGATTGCCGGACGTTGTATGCAGTGTGTGGATTCCAGACCCGTAGTATATTTTAACCTATTAGCTTAATCGTTATCTTTTCTATGCAACCTTTACCACTAAAAAGTTAGGGGGCTATGCCATTCGACGCTAAAATATAACTATAGCTTCCTGTAACGCAATGTAATATTAACTAATGATTAGCAAAATCACGATTATAAGTTTTTATTACATTTTATACCTATGAAAAAGAATATTAAAAGTTAACATAAAACAATATTTTATTATAGTATTGTATAACTATAAACAAAACTAATGTTTACATGAAAGATGTGTTGCAAGTTTTATTTACCGTGAATATATTTTGTGTTATATTGATGAGTCGTTTGTCATATCGTCCCAAAATAAAGTCGGCCCCCATTGAGACGAGTTGACGAATTTCAAAATTTATATGTTTTTCATTCGTCATCTCGTCCCATTCTTGATTTTGGTAAGTTTTAATAGGAACTAAGCATAAAAGTGCTAAATCAACTAAAATTTTAACGAAAATCAAGAATGGGACGATATGACGAATTAAAAAAATCTAAATTTCGTCAACTCGTCCCAATGGCCAGAGTTTGTTTTGGGACGAGATGACGAACGACCCATATTGACTTATATGTTTAAATTGTGCGAGGGTTATAAGTAGTGCAAGATGTGATCGTGTGACTTTGAGTAGTATTACCTACTCTTGATATCAAAATTAGACGGGATTGAATAGAATGCTTGATTGATTCAAAGATTTCAATCAAGACCAATAAAATTAATCGCTAGCAACTACATTTAAAAAATCTGTTGAAATATTGTTGAACTTGTTCAATATATATATGTGTGTAATATATATTATGTATGTATTTATTTACCACATGTATATTTATATATACCATTATGAAAATGTCTGTAATTTTTTTCCTGTATTTTATATACGGATGTGATAAGCTAACGGTAATGTGAACATGTTTAGTTTGTTGTACATATGTTAAATTATTATTACATCTAATTACTAACTGATTGTATAGAGATTATTCTTGTTATAATCTACAGAATGTTATGAGGGTTGTACAATTCGGATAGTGCGGATCGATGATGATGACTTGGTTGTCAAGAACGATTCAAGATCTAAACTGTTAATAGGTTAAGTATTAGTATATGACGGCCCCTACAGTACCTACACATTTTTACAGTCATTCAAATTTATTATGAATTAAATTATTATCTCAAAATAATCATAGAAGTTATAAGGGGTCAAGTATTTGGCCGTTGTTGGTAACTGAAGGTTTTGACAAATGCGAAATTAACCAGTAGTTGATATGCTGACAAGCGTGGTTATAAACCGAGTCATTACAACGGTTAGACGTGATTATTGTATTTCTTACCCTTTACGACGTACATAGCAACAAATGTATAAAGCGACCAAAATTATTCCCCTCCATAGTAACAACCCTCATATTAAACTGTAGGTTACAACACATAATCTACGTACCTATATGTTTTAAAATTTTCGATAATTGTAGTTTATTAACGTTATATTTATTTGTGTAACTTTATAAATTATAACACTTTTATACTTGGATCAAATCCATGTTTTCATTTAGTATACGTACCTATGTGTTTGTGTTGGTCAAATATTGCTATTTGTAGTAACATCATAATATATGCTATGCATTATTACATTATATTTATTACATAATTACATAATAAATATAATATTGTAGGAGTAATAGTACCCATGCGTCATATTTTGAAATTATTGTGTTTTGTTGCTTTTCGGTCCATTCTATGTAGAAGCTTGGGTTTTTAGCTTGTATATCTCTCTATATAACAAGCAATTTAAGAAATACTCATTTACACCAAGGAGGTTCTGGATATAAGCCCATGCTGTCTCTGTTTGTTACTGTAAATAAAAAGAGATAGCTTGTCTTATTTCAAGGAACCGGATCTTCGTGTCATTGAACTTTAATGTAGGTATTTTGAATTTTTTTGATAGGAATTGTATTGTACAACTTGTTCCTCATCTTTGGCATATTTTTGTTCTTCTAATTAATATACTCATGGTTTCTACTTTTGATCAAAACACCTTTTTTGATATTATACACCGATGAGGTAGAAGTTATTTGAAATATTTAATTACCTGTATATATTATTATCCGTATCCTATTAATCTTTATACGAGACAACATTGTGTGTTATAATATTATATTTATTTTTCTATGGAATTGTAGTTATCATTAACTCTTCACAAATTTTGCCAATCATTTTATTTTATAATTTTCGACATTTGTCAGAAGTACAAATACTACAAGAAAAGATTGACGATGTAAGTAGGAATAAAACTCACCTATCATGTACTTGAATAAATCACACTAAAACTTCTGTATTCTGTCAGTATTAATAATATCAATAGGTGAAAAAGTAGCTTCTTTATCCGACACATACCTACCATCAAAATAATTTCAGTATAAAGAGTTTAAATAGAACGAATAAATTTTCAACAAGAAGATACTGAAAATCGATCGTAAATGCTTACATCGCCTACATTATGTTAGTTTGAAATGAGTTCCCCGACTTTGAGGCAACATACACGCTATGACTCGCTAATGAAATACAGCCTCTATACGATAAATCTAACTTCCGAATATCAACCTTTTGAACAATCACACTAAGAAAACCGGTTAATCGGTTTTTATTTTTTGAATAAACCGGTTTTTGTATTTTTTAGATTATTGCAATTTTGTAATGATGAAAACTGTTTTGTAGTAAATATCTATACAGTATGAAATAAAGCTCTTATAGTTTTGTGGCTCTCTCCCCGCGCCTCCGATTTAAAAACATTCTACAGATTACTATCATGTACTAACATGTATTTGTACAAGTCGCGACTGATTAATTTCCAAAATAGCTATTGTTATTTCTTGTGGATCACCACGGGTCATCATATCACCACCTACTATCACTACCTACTGGTGAGGTGATGACCCGATACCACTCCGTGTTCCATCACAAGTGAGTCTATTGCAAAGGACTCGGTAAATCCTAGGATGGAAGTCCCCGAGAACTCTTGAACAGAAGGCAGCCACCCCTTTGAGTGCGGGGCGCCTTGCCTCCCTTCCGGTTTAGAGAGGCGGGCGGTTAACACACCACGCCACCGTCTAAGGTCTGCTTCTGCTAGTTACCCTTAGGCTAGCGCTCATGGATAGCGGAGATCATACTGCGCTCTCCGACGCCTGGTGTCTCTTTTTCGGGACGGGAGAGTACTGGCTAGTTGCCATCAATGTTTATGATAAGTTTAAATATCAGAAATTTAAACACTTATGCTTTTTCCATAAATAAGGGGGTCAGAATACAAAAGAAGAAAAAAGTACTAGTATCAGAAAATCGTCTGGAAACATATACCACGTAAAGTTTTACGCAACAACTATACAGGCATAATATGTTAGTAATAGTTTCTGTTTTATACATTACTCCAGTTTTCTGTTTTCCAATGTGGTCCGCAAATGTATGGATAATTTGTGTCATTAATCATCGCAGACGAAAACCATAAAAACTTTTCCTAACGGTAGGTACCGTAGTTACCTACTCAGTTACTTTCGCTACACTGAATTTATAGGTACTATTTCTTTAAATCTGAAGCAACATCTAATCTGAAATGTTAATACATATTATTATTTGTAGCATGTACGTAGTTCAAAACGGTTGCACCGTATACTATATAGGTATAATAGGGTCTGCGTCTTCGAAATCGGAAAAATCGAATTATAAAAAAAATCGGGTTTGACCAAACTGAAATCTGGTTTCCACAATGATTTAAAAACTGATTTAACTGTTTTTTTTTTGTTAAACTCCTAGACACGCATTTCACTGAAAATAGGTATCTCCAACTCAAAGTACTGTCGTGGTTGATGTCGAAATAATAGCAGTTCCTTGGTTTGAAGAGCTATAAACTTTCATAATTAAATTGAGTCATCGAACAAAGCCGTCTGGGATGGGACAATCTTGACTTGATCTATTTGTGTGAATCATTAACCGCTACAGTGACCGTTGTCGATGCTGCCATGTTCTTTTTAATATTACACTCAACGCTAGTAGTGAACTAACAAAAGTAGTAAACAAATAACCAAAATTCTACGTTCTACGCAACGTCTACCACTAGCACCACCATCGAAAAGCACTGCGTAATTCATTCAGTATATTTATTGTTATTTATCATACATTTACAGAAATAAATATAGAAAAAACCAAAAGGTGGGTATCGTAAAAAAACATCTATCGGGAACTAAACGTAAAATGTTACACAAAATTATCATTCAGTTGTTTTTGCAGAATGCGACGATGAGACGCCCGCTATAGAAGTTTTGGTAAGGTCACCTTCGTTGCCGGTACATTCTACTTCGGGACACGGGTCTCCGAGCTTGTGGACTATAGTCATGCGGCTCCAGAACGAAGTGAAAACTATGAAAAATGAACTAAAGCACTTACAACTACAGTTAAACGAAGAAAAGCATGACCGTACTCTTGCCATTGCAGCTTTACAATCTAAAAATATTTTATTAGACGCGAAAGAAAGTAAATGTTAATTTTATCATAGTAGGTATTAAACTTTTATCTACGAATTTCTATTGTTTTTGTTTTATTAACCTAAAACCTATGGTAAAGGTTAACCGACGTGAACTACGTACATACCTAATGATCTATGGTAGTTCACGTCGGTTAACTTAATTTCATAATGTCTATAAACTTACTGTTAAAACGGCTGTTATTTTTTATTTATACGCTTTTCATACCAAGTATCCTTTAAGAATATAGTTTTTATGAAGCCATGTAATGTTTAAAAGACTAGCTGTTCTCCGCAATTTCACCTTGCGTTTATGGTTGCGTTTGGACTAGTTTCTCTTATAATGGACCAACAGTAATCACCTAACATGTTTTCATCCCAAAATCCCTGATGTCGTTCTTCAAAAATCTTTAAATCTTGTCGAAAACGTTCTCCTCGTTCGTACAACATACGGAACTTCGGCATATAATACTCGTCATATTTTTTGTATTATATCCCACTATCTTCGTAACACAAAAGTAACAATCATTTTCATGATTACTAGGTTCTCTCCATAGCATAGGTGAACCAAATGGAAGGTGTACGTTTTCTCCTGATGACCACTGGATAAAACGATTCTACAGCTTTCGCAAAACACATGAGGCACCCACTTTTTATTTTGGTTTGTAACAGGAAATCCAAAATAATGAAGGTATGCAGTTTTTAACGAATCTACAATGGGTCTTCTCTTTTTTGAAAATATAAACTGTCCACAAACGTATGTAGCTAAAACGATTAGAACTTTGTTTACCTACACTTCCTACCCGGGTATTTTAATTCTAATTATAATTAAATGTAAACATTAAAGAAATTGTGACTTTTAGGGTTAGGGAAGGTAGGTTAACATATTTATATACATTTTTTGCGGTATAAAAAATAGAGTAGCGGAATAATATGGAATAACCTAACTTAGCGGCAGCAGTGGCGCGATGGAAATTAGCAATGACTCGAGCAAAATGCGTGTTCTTGTTGACGCGCGTTTGCAAAATACGCGTTCAACGCCCGTCATCTGAACATGGTCTAAGTCTTAACTGACGTCTAAAGATTTTATCCAAAACGTTTGGAAAGCTTTGAAACTACTCAAGTTTGTATTATACCTAATTATATTATTAGGTTAATCATTAATTCGGGTCATAGTGTAAAAAGTATCATAATATTCATAATATTATCGTTGCACCCTAGGAAAAAATCTTACTTCTCACTGTCACGCTTTTCACTTATGATGACTTATGACGAAAAATAAAAAAATAAGGTTTTTTAAATGTGTTTTTTTACTTAGGTATGCAAATATGGACCGCCCCTATAGATTTAATTCTGAGTCTATCGTTTTGAACTAGGTTTATTTGACTTTCAAAGTCTGGCTTATATTATATTGGCTATAAAACTGAAAAAAGATATTTTTAGTTAAGAGTATGTAGGTAGGTATTAATGACCTGTGGTCACACATTGCTTCATGGTCATCTTATTTTAAAAATCCTTCAACTAAGCTAAACTGGTGCTAAGAGGTTTACGCCGGTAGTGAACTGGATAAGCCGCGACCATTCGCGTCCAAGCACGACGCCTTAGTTTTAGCTATTACCGCTACATAGGAAAACCTCTTTTGTTTTAGAAGGTTCACAGAATAGTTAATAATAATAAAAAATATAATAAAATGTCGGTAGCTTTTACGATGATGTCAAGTGGTAATATATTTTTAGTTATATAACTAATAATATTTTTTACCGACAAAAAAACGGAGGAGGTTCTTTTGCGTAAAATTTTTGAGAAGAAAGTATTGTAGTCAATAGTGTATTGAATTTATCTTTTGTAAAGAGTGCTTATCTCTAGCTCTTTTTGTCACCAATACCACAGATTTCTGAATAGGTAGTTATTATTACTACGCGGTAGGTACTTAGTCCGATAACATAAGGTCAGTTATCATCCTGCGATGCGATGCTAAAATACCTAATAACCTTACGTATCCGTAGTAACAGATAGTTCGGATATAATACATACTAAAGTAGCACAATAATATTAATTGTACTGTTCTTCTAGGTATATTAGAAGCTTCGTGTTAATTACACGCTCCATCACCTTGGAGAGAAGGGGCGTGATAGCTATAGGCCTGTAACTCGGTGGGTCTGATCTGTTGCCTTTTTTAGCACTGGGTGCACAAGGACAGTCTTCCTCGTAGACTCAACTTGTGAACATTTGGAGTCAGGAAATCCGCCAGAACCCAGTACCCAGTACCCAGAATATCATCTTTCTCTTTTACGCCATAGGCCAGACCCCAGCTGCATTTCGCAGCTTTGGCTAGAGACCAGAAGGCGCGACTTCTCTCCAATTCTGCCGACGAAATCGAATTTAGCTCTGGCAATTTCTCTCTTACTATTCCTCGGGGCAGCGTTTAATTTGCTTTTTACATCAGATACGTTTGCATCCTTTTTAGCTTCGGCCTTGGTCCAAGGCCTGTATGCGGTTTACTTAAGAGCTCTAGCATCCTTACAGGGCCAATTAAACCAAGGTAATTTTTTTGCTCCTGCAGCTACCAGTGAGTTGGGAATAAAACATTCCATATCCGCTTGGATCGTCTCAGCGACAGCAACTGCGCAGGAGTTGGGAGCTTCTAATGTCAAACAGAGCTGCCTACACGGTTACGATGCGTAAAATTCACGCAATCCATCCCAATCTGCTGACCTATACTGCACACCCGTCTTAGGCTAGTTGGCCATGGTGTGTCAGGCCACGAGCATTGTACCTGCGTTTGGACGAGACAGTGATCGGACGAGTCTAGTGGTACATTCACTGATGTGGAATACCCGTCCGTACGTGAGGTCAGCAGAAGGTCCAGTAGAGAGCTCGTAGAGAGTATCCTCGTTTGAGAACGTACCAGGTGGTGCAATAGTTACAGTGGTCGCCTCGCCACTACTCTGTGCCCAGTGTTGTGGATTCGACTCCCACAAGGGACGAAAATTTGTGTAATTCACAAATAATTGTCCCGAGTCTGAGTGTTCTTTATGTCCGTTGTTTCAATGTTTATAACGTCTCCGCGACACAGGAGTCATTCCTATTCATAAAAAAATTGTAAGAGTCCATAGGCCAGAGAAAATTCGTGAGCAGACCTCCACGCGTAATTGGTGGACCTAGTACCAAGCCACTCAATGTGATGAGCGTTTAAGTCTATTAAGATCACAAGCTCTGCGGAAAGGTACTGATCGAGAACTTTGTCGGTCGTCAATAGCAGGCGCTCGTAAAGCCGAGTCGTGCTCATGTCACCGCTATGTGATCTGTACAGGCACGTGTAGACCTTAGCTAAGAACGAATTTTGCCACTGGATTAAGGAGTTCAAAGGACAGGTTAAATTAGGCGACGAAGTAGTTTATAGTAAGGACAAGTCAGAGTAGAACACATTGTGCGGCAGGGCTGGATTAATGAGGCCTAAGAGCATACACAAACTAAAGGGTCTTTCAACAAGGACGGGTCGATGTTAAAATTGAATAAAACAAGATGTGTGTGAGATATTAACGAAATTTATTTTTTATTTGAAAGGCCCATTTATGTTATTATGGATGGAATATGACATCGTTCAAATGTCCGCCGCGGCTTCGTATGGTGGCACGAATCCCAGAGGTCCAATTTTTAATGACTCTGCTGCATAGATCCGGGTGAATCTAAGCGATGGCCTGCGTTATGTTGGCTTTCAGGGCAACGGTCGATTGTAGCTTATTGGCATAGACCTGCGACTTCAGAAAACCCCACAAGAAAAAGTCTAGCGTAGTCAAATCACACGATATTGCAATTCACGTCACCTCTGCGAGAGATAACCCTACCCTCAAACCGTTCATGCAGAATGTCCGTTGTGTCGTTCGCTGTGTGGCAAGTAGCGCCATCTTGCTGGAACCACATGTCGTTCACATCCATATTGTTCAATTCAAGCCAAAATAAATTGTTTATCATTGATCTGTAGCGCTCGCCGTTGACGGTGATGTCCTCGCCAACGTCGTTTTCGAAGAAGTACGGACCCATGACGCCGCCAGACCAAAATCCGCACCAAACAGTAACTTTTTGTGGATGCATTGTCACCTGGTGAACCTCATGTGGGTTGTGGTCATCCCATATACGGCAATTTTGCTTATTAACAACACCCTTCATCCAAAAATGTGCCTTGTCTCTAAAGATTATTTTACTAACTTTTAAACTTTCGCGTTCCATGATTTAATATTATCTACGTATTAACGGGAATTAACGCGATCACGAAAAGGTATTACATGCCTCTGAATTGCCTGACGTTTCGACCAGGTTGCACTGGCCGTGGTCACAGGCTGACTGGCTCAGCGGTGCACGCCCTCCGTCGTTGACATCGTGAGGTAGAAGGTTCTTCATCCACCTCCACTTTTTTTGATATTTTTGATATTTTCGTTTCGCCATGTACCGTCACATACTATATACTAACAGTGTCCCTATTCTGTAAGCAAACCGATGTGGCCCTATTCTGGTGTTCACCCGACTGCGCATAAAAGCGAGGTGGCATGTTTTTTATCACTGGATTCCACGCTGTAGATAATTTGAAACCATCTTCCCGATTGAAAGTTTTGTGTTTTTTAATTTCAATCGCTTCACGTACAACTCTTGAGTAAAAGTGACTTCACTCAAGAACAGAGCATACGATCTTTGTGACCCTGAACACCCGGATCATGTTCACGAGGTACTTAAAAGTAACGTATATCAGGTGAATGGAACACGGAAGCAACCGACAATGAGACGCAAGCATCCGGAGGTGAACAGACAACCAGCCTACATGCCATATGTGAAAGGAGTAACTGATAAGATCGGCTCCGTATTAAAGAATTACTCCATTCCGACAGTATACACACCAGGCATAAAGGTTCAAAACATCGTGGGTACACCGAAGGACGTCTTGCCGTTACAAACTCCAGGTGTCTACAAAATAAACTGCAGCTGTGGTAGTTCCTACATAGGCCAAACAAAGCGGACTATTGCTGAAAGGGTCAAAGAACACATCGCTGCTGTGAAGAACCGACAGATTAGCAAATCAGCGATTGCAGAACATGCACTCGAAGCGGGCACCAATCACTGGATTGAATTTCACCGTACGCAAGTCCTCTCCACGGAACGTCACTTGCACCTTCATTAATGTTGGTCAAACTATTGCATAGTTTGACCAACATTAATTAAATTGACTTTTAAAGTTTTTTGTTTTAAAAGTAATATCTGAACTTAAAATTTTGTCAAAATCTGATAACTAGAACTGTAATTCTCAGTTCTTTGGTAGAAACAGCCTATCCGCGGTTTCTACAAGAAAATAATAAAAAAAAATATCAAATGTAATGCTTCGCCTGCTTCGGTTATGCGAGGAACGTCGAACGGTGTCACCAAACTCATACATTTTCAAATAAATCGGTATTCCAATATACAAAAAAAGTTAAGAAGGTATTGATTATTTAACACGTTCCATATGTCATCATAATAAAGCGCTAAATGCTATGGATTTCTATCTATTTGTGACTTGCCTACGTAATTGTGGCTTCAACCTGACTGACTGGCCTGTTGATCTGGTGGATAGTGATCCTGACTGCTAACGCAGAGGTCGTGGGTCCGATTACCACCCAGGACAAATAATTGTGTGATGTCGTGCGACCATTTGTTCTGTGTCTGGGTGTAATTATACCTAGATAAATTATATGTATGCATTTGGTAATATCATATAAGTATGCTCATCAGGCAGGATCAGTCGGCCGTGTGCGAGGTGTCTCAAGTTATTATTATTAGTTAGCAAAGGCTGGTTCATCGAAATTAAAAGCAATAACAAAGTACGGTATATACTTAATCAAAGAGTACTACCTACATAGTATTGTTTGTACTTATTAGTCATCCCGGAAATAATATTATGTGTATAATAACAAATGTATTAGGTATATCATGTACTGCTACCAGGGGCGCAACAATGGGGGTGTCCAGGGTGTCCGGACACCACCTTAGAGGGTGTCCAAATATCTCAAAATTGTTAAAAATGTTGTCCTCAAAAAAAATATATTTTATATTATACACCCCTACTTTTTGAGAGCTGTTGCGCCCCTGACTGCTACTATTCTAAACTACATAGGTTAGCGTGGTGACGGGTGCCTCGGTTCAACGAGTACTCATCGAACTGAAACTCCAGCGAGGGGGTAAAGCAGACGGACACAAAGCAAATGTTTGCGGTATAAAAACATCCTACACCTTTAGACAACAGTTTTCTTTTAGTTCATTGCAGCCTTATAATAGTGCTTAGAACGGACGCCTGTTCTGTATCTCCTGTTTATTGTAGCAGCTGTTTGTCTTAGCAATATGTACTTTGAGCACACGCTTTTGTTGTAGTATATTTCGACGGGACTTTCACTGGCAGATGCTGGTGTTACAAGGAATAACTTAGGCTATTTTAGGAATAACTTAGGCGGGAACTGCTAGTATTTATTAAAATGACTTAAATGTAGAAATATTATAGGTTTATTTAAAATAGAAGTTACACTTTAAGCAAACTATATATACAGGTGTACCTACCTATTTGACCATGGAGCACTTACTTAAATCACTGGCAGGGCATGACTCTAGCATGCAATTATAAAAATACTTTTTTTTTAAACTATCCGTTTCATAAAAGCAGGTGGAATATGTGGAAGTTAAAGATTTTAAATCAAATATATTTTTTTTTTTGGAATTATTCAAATTTGGAATCCGTAAAAACTTGCTTCAAAAATTATGCATGTTAGTGTCTATAGATTTCCTCAATAACGGAATAAACAATTCCATTGTCAGATACACCTTGTATATTTAGACTTCAATCTTTATAATATATATTACTAGTAACCCGCCCCGGCTTTGCACGGGTAGCAAAATATATTGATTTTTCCTACATCTTCAACAATCGTTATCGTATTTCAGCCATTTTACACACAACCTTAATGAATTATACACCTAAACTTTATCATGAATAGCTCAGTCTATTGGTGAAAAGTATGAAAACCGTATTTAAATCCGTTCGGTAGTTATTAAGTTTATCGCGAACGGGGACTCTGTTTTATAATACGACATAATATCGCTTGTTTGCGAGAATATCGACATAATTCAAAATTCGGTCGAACTGAACTAAGTATGCCAAACGATCATAATCATCTTTGATATTTTATGGTGAAAAAAGATGCAACACCGATTTCGTGCTAACGTACTTTAGAAAGCGACAAGTTCATTATATATTTAGAACAAAATACTCTAGCGGAACTCACAGAACATTGCCATTCTCTAAAATCAATAATTTTTAGTTATGTCGCTACTGTCGCAAACGAGCGATGTATTATCCCACTAATATTATAAATGTGAAAGTTTGGATGGATGGATGGATGTTTGTAAATCTTCACGCAAAAACCACTGAACCGATTGCGATGAAAAAATCTTTTTATCTCGCCTCCATGAGCGCTGGCCTGGGGGTGACGGATGGGGCTGTCCGTTACCCTGGCAGAAGCAGGCCTGAGACGGCGGCGCGACGTGTTCCGAGCGCGCTTCTCTAAATCGGAGGGGGGCAAGGCCCCCCCGTACACCACGGTGTGGCCGCCGGTTCAATAGGCGGCCAAGGCCTGCAGGGGTTCCCGGAGGCTTCTTTCTTAGAGTATCCCGGGTCCCTTGAAATAGACCCACTTGTGACGGAACACCGGACATACCATTTCACCGTTAGCTCCGGTGAGGTGGTGGTCCCGTGGGGGTTTCCACACAAAAAAGAAAAAAAAAGACTACTTTTATCCCGACATTCCCACGGAGTCGGGACTTACGCGGGTGAAACCGCGAGGCGCTGCTAGTGTTTTATAATTCGACATCTGCGAATTAGTTTGCCGAATAGGTGTATCAAAATATAAATACTTCTAAAGTACCTACATAATAATGTCTTCGGATCCTTACAATGCCTTAGAAGCTTAGAAGATAAGCGAGTAAACTATCCACTTACCTAGTTGTTCAAACGTGATACTACGACGCATCTCGTTCGGTTAACATATTTAAAAATAGGTAAATAATTTAATTGCGATGTAGGTTAGAGAAAATAGCGTTTGTAATTATAATCCAACTTTGTGCCACCAGCCATAATCAGTACGTTGAAAATGTTAATAATCAGGTGTTGAACTCAGTGTAGGTAAAATTACCTTCATTAACAAAACGTACGCGGACATATTTTCGAAGTAGAAGGTTAATGAAAATTCTAAGCCGAAAGTAATGAATGACCTTGTCGGGAAAGGTATCGTGTTCTTGTAAGTAAAGATACCTTAAAGGAAAGATTAAAAAACGTCGATTCAATTATTTGCTTCCACTACTAGCTGATAAAATGCAGGAATCTTTTTATTTCTTCTGTTCCAACTGAATTTTTTGGAGCGCCGTCACCGCTTCGGCAACTTGGCATGACCAACAACAAACGTTGCCGTTTTTAATTTCATTTTCAATTTACTGTCGGAGGCGGTACGGCACCTTTCCACTTCTCTGCATACCTACCTTTCCGTACATAAATTACGACGCGTTTGAAGTTAGAATTAAAACTTCATCTCATTTGAAACGTCTGTTTATTCCGAACGGGAGCTTGATGAATGCTGTATAATTCAGCAAGTCATTGACAACGCATTAATAATATTTATCGATGATGTTTATTAATTCTTACTGATTTATTACGTGACATTATATCAGCAAATTTTCTAATATCCAATAGATTTGCTAAGTGTTAGGCAATAATATGTAATTATTACGAATTGTATTGGAGATAATACGTGTTATTAGCTCTCTCTAGCTTTAAGAAAAAATATCAATATTGAAAATATTTAATTTATCGTGTTAAGATGTTATCCTATCTCACTAATATTATAAATGTGAAAGTTTGGATGGATGGATGGATGTTTGTTACTCTTTCACGCAAAAACCACTGAACCGATTGCGATGAAACTTGGTATGTAGATAGCTGGAGACCTGGATTAACGCATAGGCTACTTTTTCCCACGGGATCGGGATATACGCGGGTGAAACCGCGTGGCGCTGTTAGTTAAGAAATATTTACTGATTAGTTTTTAATTCGTTTTTCATTTTAAATTATTGTAACACTGTGGCCTATGGGCTGTCACACTGTACAATGTACGGGGCAGTGTGTGTTTGTGTGACAAACAACTGATCTCATGACATGTTCTATGTTACCTATGGTTAGGGTTTTCCGTTTAATATGGAGAAGAAAGACTAAAGGTTGTTTTCAGGACATTAAAACGTAAATTTAATATTTATTTAACCTACCAACTGTAACCAAAACTGCTCTTCCACTCGTTCCAATTCTTGACTATCCGCACGCCAGCTATCCAGATCTCTCCACGAACCCATTTGATAAACTAGAGCGCCTTTAAAACTTTTGTATTCGATGCATATTTGGACTGCGTAAATACGATCATGTCTCTGAATTCCGAAAAAGTTGTCCTGGATTCTATCATTCAAGAATCCAAGATGGACTTCTTACGAACTAATTAAACTGAATCTAACTAAAAACTTTGTGAATAGATGTATTCCTGCAATTTCCAAAGGTTGCATGACAAGTGCCATATCGTAACGTATTATAAACTATTTATTACCACTGTCAATAATGTTTTACTGTCGCCATCGAGCGCGGAAAGCCTCTATACCTATACATAATATATGAATATTAATGTTATACCTATTATGTCTTCTGTGGTCATGCCTAAATATAATATCATAGTTTTTGGTATAGAGCGTCGCCAACTAACTATTAATGAGCACAATAAACCTTTTCATTATATGACTCACTAGCAGCGCCCCTCGGTTTCACCCGCGTAAGCCCCGATCTCGTGGGAATATCGGGATAAAAGTATATGTTTCCTATATGTTAATCCAGGTCTCCAGCTATCTACATACCAAGTTTCATCGCAATGGGTTCAGTAGTTTTGGCGTGAAAGAGTAACAAACATCCATACATATATACATCCAAACATCCTCACAAACTTTCACGTTTATAATATAAGTAGGATAGAGGAATGAGAAGCAAATAGCGCCCAGTTTTTATGATTGCTACTTTAAATACCAAGCAAAGTAGCGATTAAGCGATGGATCCTTAATTAATAAGAACTAGCTGTGCCCGCGACTTCGTCCGCGTGGAATAGTGTCTTTGGGTAGAATTTTTAATTGTTTAGGCTAATTGACAATACTTCCATATAACTTTTCATCCCCACCTTTAAACCCCTTAGACCCCTTTTTTCGCATTAAAAAGTAGCCTATGTTCTTCCTCAGGCTCTAGACTATCTGTGTACCAAATTTCATTTAAATCGGTTCAGTAGTTTTGGCGTGAAAGGGCGACAGACAGACAGACAGACAGACCGACAGACAGACAGAGTTACTTTCGCATTTTTAATATTAGTAAGGATTACCTAATACGTCTATTTGTTATTGAAGCTAGACAGGGGAGTACCATAAGTAACCCGTGATATGTACCTATACCATATGCGAAGTCACACCCATGCCTAAAGGTCCATGTAAAAAGTTTTGCTTACAACTGATTAAGGGAGGTAAGACTGCGGATTTCTGCTAAAATAGGACAGTCCTGTTATTTGACAAAAAACGTATCACAAATTTTATATATTCGTATAAAAAATATCGTTAGGTATTTATACTAGATAAAGTTATCACTGTACACTTTACTGTTTTTTAGGAGGATCACTTTGTTGTCCGTCCGTCCGTCCGTCCGTCCGTCCGTCTGTCTGTCTGTCTGGTAAGAACCTTTTTCTCAGGAACGCGTGGAGATATCAAGCTGGAACTTATATCAAATACTCTATTCTACTGTCCCATGGAGCTGTACCTCAATTTTACCGCCACAATAGAGGTCGCAATTATGCACCGATTGCTTTCAAACTTAGACGACAAATCAACAGGGCAAAAATAAAGATTACGTTCTTGAATTGATATTGATATTAATTATAATAATTATTAATTGATATTCCCCCAAATGGGCGGACTGGGGGGCAGAGGTTAAAAAAAAATAAAAAAAACACGAAATGTAACTCTGCGGGCCTGCTGCGGGTCCGAATTTTTTTTATCAAACATTAGTGAACCGACTATACCTAATACACCTCGGCAAACACTCGCTACTGGCGTTGCGTTGTACTATCATTATGTTGATAAATAAGCTTTGCGGATGTTATGAACCTAGTGATCTAAAATTATTTGTTATACGACCTATCACGCTTCATTTACACTACACATTGAAAAACATCGAAATCTTTGATTTTCATTCAATTCGTTATTTACATTGAAGTCGAAACTGTATGAACGTGATTTATTTATGAGTCGGTTGTGTTCAAAGTTCCATTTATAAGTTCAATGCGGTTCAGTTCAGTCAGTGGCAGATTTTAGGGGCGGCAAATTTGGAGCGTGCATTATTTTTTATGTCTTGTCTGGGGTATCTAATTAAATAAACCGACCGGTAGTGGCGGCAAAATTTTAAAAGCATAAATTACGCCCAGACACAGAACAAATGATCATGCTCATCACACAATTATTTGTCCTGGGTGGGAATCGAACCCACGACCTCTGGCTTAGCAGTCAGGATCACTAACCACTAGACCAACAGACCAGTCAAGATGAATGTTATTACTATTTATATATATATATATATATATATATATATACACATACCTAGATAAACATATAATCAGTTGCAGATTATTAACTCTATTTATAACGCGTCCATATCTACATAGTCCATCCGTAAGACTTGTTTGTAGACTTCATAGTCACTGCCACTCTGAGGCCCGTGGCTAATTCATCGGATGGGGTCTACCCTAGGGGTACCAACACACACATCGACCGATGATAGAATGGATCAGTTTTTGGCGATCATCAGTGGTTACCGCACCAATCGGTCTGAAAAAGCTACCACACCATATAGAAGTCTAAGATTATTGATTAAGCATGTCCAAAACACGATAGAATACGTTCATTTTATAGAAGCTTGAGGGGTTTTGGAAATTTTCATCTTCGCAAATTTTATCAAAATTATATTGACCTTTCTCTAAAGGGTTTTAGGAAATGCACGGCTGATGGTCCATTTTTAACAGACAGATAAAAGAGCAGGTTCTCAATTTGACATGTTTTTGTGTATTATTATTACACGATATCTTCGCTAGTAGATGCGTTGGTACCTTTACGTACTGTAATGATAACCTGGCGGAACCGATCTTTTCCTGGTGATGTTTAATCACTTAGGCACAGACGTTAGGAATCCAAAAATAAGTGTCTGGTTTACAGCCTCCATAGAGACATGGTTCTAGAGTAGCTATCAAAGTGCGTATAGTACACGTTTCAAACAAACGATCGCTACAATATTTTACTTTTAATTTCTTATTCCTATAATCAAGAAACCCTGTTCCTATAATCAAGAAACGATTCGTTTTGCTTACGGACGTAAAAATTTCGTTGAATTTTCAATGAAAATTTTACCGTCCGTAAGTAAAACGAATCGTTTCTTGATTATAGGAACCGGGCATTAGTAGACACCAACCCGGTGTGAAGTAAGTTCGAAACAAAGAAGATAGTTCTGGGTAACGTGGGAACAAGATAATGGCGGAAACGCTATTGCCTCTTTGCAACGAGTGGCTAGTGCGATGGATATTTGAAGGAACACTCTCTCTCCAATCACTCGGGAAAAATAATAGGTATAGTGTTTCTTTCACCGGAAATAATATCAGCTATCGACCTCAGAAAACAAGTAGTCAAAGAAAGCACTGCGTATCTCATGTGAATATTTTTGAAGCCGATGCTATCTGGAATCATATTTACAACTTTTTTCTCCGCTATGAATTGCCGACCTTACTTGCCTAATAGATGGTACAAAAAAATAAAATTGATCTGTTTAATTTTTCGTGCCAAAAATCGTTTTTTCTTCAATATAAATGAAACCGTCTATTTTATCATCACTACATCTCTAGTAATTGCAAATACCTAATGTCACAGAACTCATGGTATGTAAAAGGTGGTATAGATAAATAGAATAATCTTTATTGTACACTAACGACAAATTGCTCAAAAAAAAATGTGTAATGTATATAAAAAAAATTGTGAAAGTCTTATTTATTAAAAAGATAGGTATAACGTTGTAACGTAAGTAACTTAAAGCATAAGATAATGGCACATATAATTTATAAATAGTTTTATATAATAAAGTCACAATGAGTCGTTATCAACACATTCTAAATTATTTTTAAATTTCTCAGTTCTCAAAAATGGTTCAGAAGGAAAAGAAAGTTAAATGTACATTTTATGGTATACTTTCCAGGAACTGTCAACCGTTTAAAATGAGTTTAGTTTTCGTTGTTGTTGCTTTGCGCGTTGGAGTATTTTGATTGAAAACGCCACCGGTCTCGCCAGCATTGAACTTGATTCCGGATACGCGACACGTCTGCAGCATACGTGCGACAGCAGCCGCCAACATATCGCACACCTAAATCCAGCCATTCCTGAACAAATACTTCCACCGACTCGCACTTGTCACGATCTATCCATCTGCGAGACATAAAAACTTGTTTAGTAAGTAGTTTTTAAAGCGATGGATCCCTTTGCGCTACTTAGTCGCAGTAGGTAAGTTTGCATAATAAGGCCATTCCATTACTGTTGTGCCTACGTTTTGAATAAAAAATCATGTCAATTACGTTCACTTGGGAATGTATACACTAAAACGCAGATAACTTATCGTACTCGGAAATCTTACCCTATTTGAGGATTGTATTTTTCGCCCGAATTGGGGTAAACGATAAGGGGAATAGGGTCGTGTGGCCGGTCGTCGTTGATGCCTTTCAGTAGGTTCGCCACAAAGGACGGTGCACAGCAGTTCACTCCAACGGCTACCAGCTGCTCAGGATTCGTTTCCCAACACTTCTTGGCCACTTTTTGGAAGCTTTCGCCGTGGGCTATGCTTTGGTTATCCTGGTAAAAAGGAATAAATATTTTAAAAGATAAGGCATTGACGAATATACGATCCTTTAATTTAATTAAGTTTAATTAAACAAAAAATGTCTAATATTAATAGGGTCACTATAAAATGTTGTAAGTTAACTAATTAGGTAACAATTAGATGAATCAAAAACTGAGTTGCGAAACTTGCATTTTTTTTACATGCTATGTTTTTGACAGGATAAATACTAGGTACGCTTATAAATAGTTCCATGATGGTAGTAAAGTAAGTTACAGTAAATGACAATGTTTAAATACCAACGCTTAAGTTTAAGCGTTTTGAGTTTGATTGTTTGATGACCATGTGATACCACTTTCAGAGTGAAGTGAACTAAAAAAATATGTTTTTATTTTTGGAATTCTTGCAATACCTTTAACGTTCCAATGTTATTCACTTTTTGTTTCCTATCTACGCTATCCGTCCGAACAGAATAACAAACCCTATTTGAATATTTTTGTATCTAGATAGGGTATGCCAACCCAGTGTGTTCAAATATGTAGCTGAAAAATAAATAACACGTCCGCTGAGTTCTAGCGTAACACCGCTGTAACGCAATGTGTCAATACCAGGTCAGAACGAATCAATGATTTGTTATTTTAGAATTTTAAAACTCTTTGCAAAATTTATAGAGGCTGTTACACAAGTCATTTATTATACGTTTGAATAAATGAGGAAGTGTTTTGTACCTACAAATGTTCGGGAACGTTATGTGTGTGTTTATGTGCTTTTAAGTAAATTGAAAGTAATTGAATACGGTAGTTTACTACGTTCAACGGTTATTCTACTTTATTCACTTACCTTACAACTGAACACGACCCAAGCTTTTATGTGAGGGAATTCCTTAAGAAACTCGCATAACATTTCGGCTTCTTCTTGACAAGGGATCGTTTCCAATGCGAGGAGGTCAACTCCCGCTTCAACTAACGCCTGGATACGGGGTCGATGCCACTCCTTCATAGTCTAAAAAAATATTTCAAAAAGTCGTTATCTCAATCTAAATATATTTTACCATACTGTAATACATTTTTAACCATTTTCTCCACGAAAACTTGTATAAAGTATGGCATACGGTTGAAAATACGACTTGAGATCGTAAAACTGCTATCAGTTAACTGCTTGTGCATGAACGCCCAATGTAAACATTTTTGAGTACCCTTTAAATACGGAAGATAAAAAATATTTCTAAATGTCTTTTGCATTTAGTGTTTTTAAAATGCTAAAAAGACAATTTATGTAATAATAAAAATAAGTGAGTAATTTTAACAGCTCATTAATAAAAACAATAACATCTCCAAAATTAATTACAGCTCACATTTTGTTACTTCATGTTTGTTTCAGATAGCTATTTATTCTAGGTTTCGTTAATTAACTGTCCACCCCAGTCAAATGCTGTCGGTACACGAAAAAAACACAAGAGAAATGGAGTGGAGTTTTTCATATTGCCGATGTAAATTTTAATTTGCAGGCAACTTTACGGCGCTCTTTACGATTTAGCCGCCGCTTTCAATGGCCTTTATTAGGCTTTGCATTCATTGCTCGGAGGGTTCTGTAGAAATGATCAAGTACCTGACTCATAGTTTTTGAAAAATAGCTTTTGTTTGAATATAGTTTAAATACGTTTTTTTTTTAATACGTAATACGACTTTTCACACTATTCAACTTCGTAACTAACTACTAAATAATATTATAAATGCGGAAGAGAGTTTCTTTCTTTGATTGTTTGTTTTGTGTTTTTTGTTTGTTTTGTTATTTGTTTCGCTTTCGACCGATCATCATCAAATTTTGCATTCATGCTGTTAGGGGGTACAGAAAAGGACATAAGGATGAAATGTAGGGGAGGCAAAATTTCATCATCCTAGGGGGGAGGACAAATTTGATTTTGTCGGTCCAGGGAGAGGGGGGAGGGGCAAATAAAAAATTACCTTAGTACTACGTAAGCCCTATATTTCATCCAGAAATAATACTGTTACGTTAGCGGAGCCGCGGACAAAAGCTAGTGACGTTATAAATAGAAAATAGAAAATGGCATTCAAAATTCCTAAAAATAATTATAAACGTAGCTTAACCCGCTACCCGTGTAAAATGAAATGTTTATAACCACAATTTACTGCTGTAATAAAAACTGTATAAAAACTAACTGAATGAAGTGCGACACGTCCCCATTTTGCATTCAATTATCTTTTACATTTGGTTATAAGTACTCAATTAGTACCCAATTTTTCCAGAAGTCGACCAACATACTAAATGTAGGACAATAATATACTCACTCGTAGAGTTTGGAGCTTTTAGTTAGAAAGCTTTACACTTTAATGTTAGAACAAGATCGATTTAGACGCTTTCTGCCCTAAAAGCACTCAATGACGATATATTATTATAGCAACAGACAAAGAACCAATTAGGTACTGCCCAAATCCATTTATTATTTATGACAACCGCCTTTGTAATGCAAATTTACTTATTCGAATCAAAATAATCTGGATAATAATTTTTGACGCTCTATTTGGCTTTAGTCTAGATGTTTCTATTTAAGGTATACCTACATAACAAGCTATACTTAGTGTGCGTTCCAATTTACACTGAGAGCACTGTAAGGTATCACGTCAATTCAGTATACTTCGAACCGTTCCTTTATAGTTCGCTATACTGGTTACTGTTTATAACGGAACGCAATCCAGTATATTGTCAGTTGTCAATTCAAGTAAATTGTCAAATCGCATAATAAAAGTGACAGCGTGATAGACATGTGACAGCACTGAGAGCACCTTACCTCGAAAACTCCAGTGCTCACAGTACAAAAATTTATGCATACGACGTAATATGTTTCCCTACGATACTGCGGCAGTATACTGTCAGTCTATAACGGAACTAATTTCTCCCCAGTACGAGCACTGAACAGTGCTCGCAGTAATATCGGAACATACGCTTAGTTTTGGACTAGATTAGCAGTGTCATGTCTCGGCATATGATTTTATTAGACAGTGCGATTTCGTCTGCGTGTACCTAATTAGTACTCTGAGTAGTCATTTTATTATCCAAGCTTTCATCAATCTCAAAAATAAATAAATAAATCTCTATATTAATCAGATAATAAAAAAAAATTGTATCTACGTATCACAATGTAAGTAAATAGCATAGCTGACATAATCACTACATATTTTAAAACAAAGTCCTCCACCGCGTCTGTCTGTCTGTCTGTTCGCGATAAACTGAAAAACTACTGAACGGATTTTCATGCGGTTTTCACTAATAGACAGAGTGACTCATGAGGAAGGTTTTGGTGTATAATTTGTACCTGTGCGAAGCCGGGGCGGGTTGTTAGTTTAACATATTTTTGTAACTACATTTTTGGTTTTCCATCCTTAGCCAACATAACGATTTTGTGGGTTATGAGAATTCATTGTTCATTGTAATCAAATATGTCTCTGAGATTCCCATTAACTAGATTGCTTGATAAGTCCCGAGACTAACTTGGAGATGGCGGATAAGTTTTTTTAATTTTTTGAAAATACTGGCCATCAAATGATAAATAATTTTTTTTTATATCAAACAATAAAATATTGACTTACTATTTATGTGAAATGAAGCATAGCAGTGACTCAACCTATACACAAACTTAACATAACGTAGGTACCTATGTACAGGGGTGCTGTCTAGAAAACCTCCACGTGGTGCACCCTGGAAACGTTGACGATGACGCTTCCTTTTTCTCCTCCGTTTTTGGGGAGAGCGTCATCGCCAACGGCTAATATTCTAGTAAGGAGGAGACCATTCTTCTTAGGCTACTCGGTCGAGGCTTGGTCCAACAGAGCGGGCGTTTCTGCCGACACCTCTGTTGGCTCTTCGGAGCTATGAGGATGAAAACCTCAGTAAAAAACTACGAAGGAGGGACCCTTCCATGGGTCGGAGTTTCTCCGCTGTTCTCAGTGGAGAAGGAGGACGGGCTCGGCGGGCACTCACACTGCCACCGAGCAGGCATGGGAAGGTTTAGTTTCCTTGCCACCGTCGGCATATCGTAATCCCGAAAGGAGTCGTGGTCATGTCTCGCGACTCCGATCGGGGACGGGGGTCTTGGCTTAGCCGCCCGGACTACGAGGAAGAAAACCTCTCTAAAAAAATACCCCGAATCCCGTGTTCTGGTGCGTGACCAGGGGATGCATGGCTGATGGGTAGTTCAGTCGCAAGCGCACTCCCAGCCGGGGCACCTGCGGACTCCTCGGTTGGGCACAAATTCACGCTTGCCCGAGTATTGGGGGACCTCTGCCCGGGTCGACTTTTACTTCTCCCCCACTCGAGGGATCAATTATGGAATCAATCACTAAAAACCAAACAGAAGGTGAAAAGAAAGAGGGAAAAAATAAGAAGACGGTGGAATAAGCACCTTTAGGCATAAAAGACCTAGAACGTGTAGCGGAACCTACATCACGTCGGACACCGCTACCCATGGAGCTCCCAGAGGTCGATTTGACTCCTGAGAGCAGTCGACACTCTGAGCATCTTCGTTGCAGGGCTGCTGTACCTATGGAAGGGAGGGGCGACTCGGAGTCTGATTCCAGATCGTCTATGAACTTATATATTGGTACAGATAGCCGCAAACAGAGCCTTTCAAATTCCAGGGCTGGCGCATCCGACAAAATACCAGCTCCGAAAATCACAACTGCGTCAAGGGGGCGCACGAGGCTGCGTCCTCAGACACCCGCGAGCAATAGCGCCTTCTCCAGGGCAGAACAAACGGCCCTCGCGCGCGCAGAGGGTGAGCGCGTAGCCGAAGAGGAGATCGCGGATCTCTTACTAAAGATTCGTGCACCTCTAGAAGGGGGTTCCGCCGACCTCCAAACCAGAACAAATGCAGCGGTGGGCGTCATAAATATGGTGGCCACAAAGTCGCGGAACCTGAAGGGTCCCTTCGTCCGAGCCCTTAAGGACTCATCTTCGGCAGTAGTGGGAGTCGTGGAGACCCTTATTGCAGATATCGCGCGGCTGCAAAGTGAAAACGATCGACTCTCAGAGGAAATGGCCGAACTACGTTCAGAGTTCGCAGAATTTAGAGCCAATGCGTCCCCCCGATTTCCGCGTTTTCGGATGCGTCAAATTACTGACGCAGTGTGGCGCATGATGGATGGTCGCCCTGCGGGCCTGGAAGCAAGGCTACCTCCTACGCCCATTGTTCGGCCGTCACTTGCTGCTCCGAAATCTGTTCCACCTCAAGTGCTTTCCAGTAGCTGTGCTGAGGCAACGTATGCGGTGGCAGTGGCGGCAAAGACGCCAAAAAAGGAAGAAGGTACCCTCTCCACAGACCCAGGTGAGAGATTTCCCACCCCTACCTGCGCATACTCCTGCAGCTGCTTCTGCTGCTGCTCCTAGCGCAAGTAGTGCTCCTGCTCTCACCCCTGGCCCTTCACCTTCTGCCCCTTCTAATGAAGGCTGGCAAACCGTCGAAGGGTCAAAGAAAAGGAGGAAGAGGGGGGGAAGGAAAAAGAAGGGGGCTGCATCTCAATGAGCAACTTCAGACGCAGTATCCGGTGGCAAGAAGCCCGTAAAGCTCTCGCCTCCAAAGTCGGCCGCTGTTGTCATTACGGTGACGCCGCAGGCGGAGCAGTGCGGCCTCTCCTACGCAGAGATCTTCCGCAAGGCCCGCGGTGTCATACGACCCGGTGAACTGGGAGGCGTCGGTGGGCGTACCCGCAAAGCACAAATGGGGGCTCGCGTATTAGAGTTTCCCGGAGCGGAAGGCGCGGAGAGGGCGCATGCGTTGGCCGAGAAACTGCGTATTATTTTTGCCACGGAGCAAGGCGTGAGTGTCACCAGGCTCACCAAGTGCGCGGATATCCGCATCTCTGGCCTAGACGATTCCAATACGCCAGCCGACATCCGAAGTTTCATTACTTCTACGACCGGATGTGCCTCAGACATGGTGAGGGTCGGTGCAGTCCGCCCTGGCTCCGGTGGAGTTGGCGTGGTGTGGGCCAGTTGCCCTGTTGCCGCAGCCAAAAAACTCGTTGAAGGAGGTAGGCACCTTGTGGGCCTTAGTGCTGTCCGGGTTTCAGCCCTGAAAGCCAGGCCCATGAGGTGCTACAAGTGCCTGGCGCCGGGTCACACCCACGCTGCGTGCACTAGTGCTTATGACTGCAGCGGACTATGTTTCCGCTGCGGTCGTCCGGGGCACGTGTCGGCTAATTGTTCTGCCGCCCCTTACTGCCTCGCTTGTGTTGGGCTAATCTGCCCGCCAACCATATGACGGGGCGGGAGGGATGTACTCCTTCAAAAAGAGCATCTGTGTCACAGGCGGGGCTTAGCCAATCGACCCAGGCTACCCCTGCAGTTGTTTCTCGATCACCGTCGCCGATAGAGGCTGTAGAGACGATCCAGTAAATGGACCAAGTCTTCAGCCTCATCGTCCAGACGAATCTGAACCACTCTGCCGCTGCGCAGGATCTTCTCCTGCAAACTATGGCGGAGTGGCCAATCAGTTTAGCCGAAGCTGCTGCTGCGGAACCCTGCTACGTTCCTCCCCGCCCAAACTGGATGGGTGACTGGGACGGTTCCGTGGCGATCGTCAGCTCCTCAGTGCCTTATTTCCCGCCCTTGTCGCTAAGAAACAAGGGCTCTGGATATATAGCCGCTGAGTGGGGGGGAGTCACGCTCTACGGAGTCTATTTCTCTCCCAACCGGAGTCTGGCTGATTTCGAGGTCTTTCTCAACAACTTGGAGACCTCGATGCGGCGTCAGTCGTCTGGGCATGCGCTCGTGCTCGGGGACTTCAACGTCAAAGTCTACTGCGTGGGGGTCCCCTAGAACGGATGCCCGCGGCGAGACGGTAGAAGAGTGGGCAGCATCGGTGGGCCTCTGTCTCCTCAACAGAGGCTCCACCAACAGGTGCGTGCGACAGCAGGGGGGGTCGATAGTGGACCTTTCGTTCGCTACCCCAGCTCTCGCCGCACGAGTAAGGAACTGGTGTGTCCTGGAAGAGGTTGAGACGCTCTCGGATCACCTCTACATCCGATTCGAGCTCTCCCAGGACCCTAGTAGGGGTCACATGGCGCGGCGATCTCCCCGATTTCCGCGATGGGCTGTGGGCAAACTAAATAGGGACTAAGGTCGTCTTCCGAGGAAGGGGGTTTATTGGTGGTCCCAAGAGCTAGCGGACCTCCGTGTGGCCTGCATTCGTCCTACACCCGCAGCCGGCGGCGTCGCCGCAACGACGGGGAGGAGGACCAGCTTCACGAGAAATACCGCGAAGCACGGAGGACTCTGAAGCTGGCTATAAGCCGCGCCAAAGAAGAAAAAATAAAGGAGATGCTGGAGGGTCTCGATCGTGACCCCTGAAGTCGCCCATATCGTGCGGCAAAACAAAAGCTCCGCACTTCCGGCGCCCCCCTTACGGAGACTCTCCAGCCCAGCTTCCTGCAGGAAGTGGTTGAGGGCCTTTTCTGGTGGAGTTCATGGCCCCCCATGTGGTCGATGGCCCCCTTGGCCAGAGAAGACGGGGCGGTGGCAGGTGACGGTAATCCACCCGTCACGGAGGCGGAAATAGGGGCGGCTGTTCTACGGATCCGTTCCAAGAACACCGCCCCTAGGCTAGACGGGATCCCTGCCCGAGTTTTGGCCCTGGCCCTTGACCACATGTCGGACCACCTCGGGGGGTGTTCGACGCTAGCTTAGCGTCCGGACACTTTCCTGACTGCTGGAAGAGCGGGAAGCTGCTAATTTTAACGAAGCCGGGACGGCGTACCAACACGGTCGCGGCCCATCGTATTGTTGGACGTGGCGGGTAAATTGTTTGAGAGGGTCCTCTCTGCCCGCATCGTCCGGCACCTTTCCGAGGTCGGCCCCGATTTGTCGGACGCTCAATTCGGTTTTCGAGCGGGGCGTTCGACGATCGGTGCTGTGTTGCGCCTGAGGGCCGTGACCGAAGAGGTAGTGAGCCGTAGCGGCGTGCTGTTGGCGGTGTCGTTGGACATCGCCAACGCATTTAATAGTCTGCCATTCAGCTGCATCAGGGAAGCACTCCACTACCACGGGGTGCCAGGGTACCTGAGGCGGCTAGTGGCAGACTATCTACAGGAGCGTACCGTCATGTACGAAGACCGAGCTGGAAATTTGAGACGTCGCCCCATGTCGTGCGGTGTTCCACAACTAAACTATTTAAAATCGTTTTTGGACCACTCCTGTGGAACATGGGGTACGACTGGGCCCTTCGCAGTGACTTCCCCCCCGGGCTGGGTGTAATATGTTATGCCGACGACACTTTGGTGACCGCCATGGGGGTGAACTTTCAGGAGGCGGTGCGCTTGGCCACCAGGGGACTCTCTCTGGTGGTCGAACGCATTGAGGCGCTTGGCCACCGGGCCTCCGTCTTATCCAGGGCCACCTTGCGGAGGCCCTTTTATTCCATGGGCCCCGTCGTGGTCAACTCGGTCCTCGGTACCGGTTTGGGCCCACATTAAATATCTGGGCCTGATCCTTGACGGGAGGTGGCGCTTCGACTAGCACTTCCGGCAGCTTGCTCCAAAGCTGGTTGGCGCTGCGTCCGCCCTGGGACGACTCTTGCCCAACTTGGGTGGACCCAGCGTCGCTACGAGACGCCTCTACACGGGGGTTGTCCGGTCAATGGCACTGTACGGTGCACCGGTGTGGGCGGAGGCTCTGACCGCTCAGAATAGGGCGCGCCTCTGGCGCCCTCAGAGGGTTATGGCGGTTAGAGCCATACGCGGATACCGCACCGTGTCGAATGAGACGGCATGCGCGTTGGCCGGAACTCCCCCGTGGGACTTGGAGGCGGAAGTGCTCGCCGAAGGTTATTGGCGGGCGGCTGAGTTCCGGGCGGGAACCCCCGCCCGAAGAGATAAATGAATGGCGTGAAGCTCGCCGAGCCACGATGGCTCGTTGGTCGTCCCGGCTGGAGGCTCCACGTGCTGGCTTTGCCGCCGTGGAGGCACTTCAGCCGGTCATCGTCGAGTGGGCAGGGCGACAGCACGGGACCCTTTCCTTCCGACTGACGCAGGTTCTTTCCGGGCACGGCTGCTTCGGGAAGTACCTGCACTCGTTCACTAGGAGGGAATTGAGTCCCGCCTGTCACCACTGCGTTTTTAGTTCCATCCAATTAATTTGAAAATTGGTGCAGTTGTTGCATTGGTGGATAACATTGAAGATAACAAGCTCATTCTTAATAAACTGGGAACAGTTAGCAACGAAAGTCGTTCAACACATCAGTATTTACAAGACGCTGCCGCACTGTTCATACAACGTTAATTAACAGTGTCATTGGTTCGACTGCTTTGATATTGAACGTACGCTACCATCTCGTATATCTACATATTTTAGTGTTGTAACTCATTTCGATTTGGGAGACAATGTTCTCAAAGATTTTTGATGACTTCTTAGAATAGTAACTTATTATTTAAAATAGTTACAATTATTACTGATATAATTAAGCTGAAGATTTTTATTTGTCTGATTGTTTGTTTAAACGCACTAAACTCTAAAACTATCAGATTTAAATCATTGTTTTTGTATTGAATAGAGTATTAATTAAGGAAGGTTATAGGCTGTGTAACATCACGCTACGACCCTTTGGAGCGGAGCAGAGACCACAAACCCAATTGAAACTCCGGGGAACGAATAGTAAATAATTAAGTAAAATTAAGTAGGTAGATATAATCTTTGTATATCTTTTATCAATTGTATATCTTTTAACATTTTTTTACATAACTATGACATTTTTAACTTTAATTAATATAATTACATTAAGACGATTTTAAAAATGTCTGGCATTGAAAGCGGCGGTAGCGTAATGCCTAAGGCGTCGGACTTGTGATTAAGCGGTTACGGGTTCGAACCCCACACAGTACACCACCGACGTGAACCCACTCCTAACATAAGCATTTTAGCTTAGTTGGAGGGGTTAACAAGAATACTAGTAATGTGTGACCCAAATTGCTAGTATAAAAAAAAAGGTTTTTAACACCACGGTCGGCTATCATGTATATATACTTAAAATTTCAAAACTTTTATCATTTATAAATGCGGATAATTTCGAAAATTCCATTCCCACCACGCCTATGTCGGCCTTTGCGGACAGCGGATGACATCACTAACGTGACTAGGGCTCAGTGGCGTAGCTAGGTAACCAAAGGCCCTGGGGCAAAAAATAAACTAGGGCCCCAACTAAACTATTTAAAATCGTTTGTTCCGTATTCCTCGTGTTCCGAATTCGACGTACTCCAGATTTGTCGTAATCCAGATTCGTCGTACTCCAGATTGAAGTACACGAATAGTGGTTTTGTCACAACTCTAGTACAAACCTGATAACTTCTGGTTCTAAAAAATCTAGTTTATTTATATTCCGAATGTGGGAGACATTTTCACTAGTTCAATTTATAGTTTAAAAATTAGTCAGAATAAGAGGGGCCCCCTGAGCTTGGGGGCCCCGGGGCACTGCCCCGTCTAGCCCTCCGGTAGCTACGCCACTGCTAGGGCTCGACGTAATTTGAAATATAAGTAACTAGAAATAATATTAATTACGTTTTGTTATTCTTTTCCACATAACTTTTTAACTACTGTGATATTTAATTCTAAAAAATAGGAGATAAGCAGCAATAATCGTTGCTAATAAGCAATAAAGTTGGTTATCGATTCAATCTTGGAACCCTACGATTTTTGTAGATATTTAAAGAGAATTTAGGGCTTGGCGTCGGGGACAAGCTGATGCAATCAGCTCTGACCGTCGTGCGGTCGGATCTCACTCGTAACATCCTTTAGAATTAGAGAGAAAATATGTTATGAAATTTTTGTTGTTGGCCGTATTATAATTTTTGGAGTAGAAGCCCATTTAAGGAGCTTGTGTGGAAAATTATGTTATGAATATATTATGATTATACATTACAGCAAGGGCACAATGGAATTTTCCTGGGGTAGTACACTTTCAGAAAATTGTAGGCAACAATATGTTTACCTTTTTAGCAAAACGCTTCGTTTCGTAGACCCTCGAGATAGGTGCTGTATACTGACAGCAGGGGACCTATCCTTTTTTTATCCGTTGATAGTGTGTGATAGCGTGCAATGCCTTTTAAAACATATAGGGTTAGCAACACACATTTGATATTTACTATGTTGCCATTACATTGGTTATACTACCCATTTTAAATCAGAGGGTCCTACCGTAATTAGAAAATGTTAATTGAAACAAAGAATCAAAAATTAAATACATAATTATGGTTAAGTAAAACAAAAAAACAAGCTTTAATGGTGAACCCAATTAAAAAGAAACAGCGCAATCTGTTGGGCTCGTCAAAGCCAATAATATGTACCTAAACTCGATGGGCTTAGGTAGGTACTAGTAGGCACTGAAGAGTTCGAATATACCATTTCCTGCTCCATCATCAAATCAACTCTAAGAAAAAACCGCATATACCTATACAGTTTCATTACGATACGACAATTACAAGTAGGTTGAAATTGACTACCAAGATTTGTTAAATAATTAAAAAGAGAGCAATCAGTTAAGTTCAAAATAGTATCTCTGAGTCTCAGAGATTCGTAGGAATAAATTAGTTATGTTAATAAAACGCTTGCCTGACTAGCCACCGTTCTGGTCCGTCTTTATAGCTATCAAGGCTGGGGGCAGATAGAGGGCAATTTATGGTAGGCCGTTGGGCACATAATATCAGTTGACTTTGTTGGTTTTGTGAGCAATTTTTGAATGTTACTAGGTTTTTTATTATTTAAAGTATGAATGTACACTTCCGTGGTTTAAATATATATTCATTTTGACGAGAACCGCGAAATACGAACACCATACGATGCCCAATTTTCTAAATTGTAGGCTTGTGGCTGTATCCCGCGGTATGACATAGTACGCAATCAGATACATCCTCCATAACTCTGCACTATAATGGAGTAAGGTACGGTGCAACAAGTACTTACACAGTACCTACAATGTGTAGAGTCGAAGGACTTGAGATTGCAGTTTTGAGTGCTTTCTAGTAGATTTTAAGTTCGATAACTTAGTTTTAAAAATGTATGTTTCTGGAATTATGTTTGCGCCATTAACATAGTATATAAGTTTATGGTTTGCGCATCGCGATCACGTATTTAAAACCTTTGCTTTGCCGTAATACTTTTTAAATACGTGATCGCGTGAATTCCCGTCAACATAATTTTATTATTATGGAACGCAAAAGTTTAGAAGTTTGGATCTTCTTTTTCTATAACTCTATTTATAAATATATGTGTATTTACTGGACTGGCCTGATGGTCTAGTGGTATGGACCCTGACTGCTGAGCCAGAGGTCGTGTGTTCGATTTCCACCCAGGACAAACTATTCTCTGTCTAGGTGTAATTTATTTAGAATATGTATGTATTTAGAAATATTTAAGTATATTTATCAGCAGTGTGGTTACCATAGTATAGGCTCTGCGTAGTTTAGGATCAGACGGCCGTGTATGAGGTGTGTGAAGTTGTTACTATTATTAATGCTCTGAAACATATTTATGAATTTAATGTGATCACCAAACAAAGAAAAAAACATTCCTGCTGCTTCAGCAATCACCACACAAAAGCACGATGATATCCTACGATTGAAAATATACATTCACTATAACCTGCGCAGGCACTCAAACTATTATACTAAGTTTCAAGTATATCCCTTCAGTAACTTCTGAGTTTATCGTGAACATACAAACAGACAGACAGAAAGAGAGACAGACAGACAGACAGACAAAAATGGTTTGAATCGCATATTCGGCATCAGTATCGATATCTTGATACCCTTCAATCGTTTTTTTTTAAATATATTCAATGTACAGAATTCATCCCGCTACAGATTTATTATAAGTATAGATGAACATACATAAAAAAAAAGAAATATGTATATAAACGGTCGAATTGAGAACCTCATTTTTTTCCTCATTTAAAAACGATACCTAATAAAATTTCAAAAAGTAAATTAGTTTTTATATAAAAAAAAATGCAAAAAAAGAAAAAAAATATGAAAGAGGGATTAGATCCGGCACCCAATCTAGTAGAAATCAGACTCTACATCAGATAAGCTAAACGCACGCTGGAATGTAGTTCGAAATAAGTATATTCGGTCTACTGACGTTACAATGTTATTACAGCTTTCATTGATTTTCCTGTGGAAATCAAAGTTTAACCCGGGATAAAAAGTACCCTGTAACCTGCGCAGGCATTCAAACTATTATCATACTAAGCTTCAAGCATATCCCTTGAGTAACTTCTGAGTTTATCGTGAACATACAAACAGACAGACAAAAATTGTTTGAATCGCATATTCGGCATCAGTATCGATATCTTAATACCCCTCAGTCAATTTTTTTAAATATATTCAATGTACAGAATTCATCCCGCTACAGATTTATTATAAGTTAGATTATTTTTTTTTACTTTTATTATACACCAGCCGTTTCCCACAGTTTATGGTCACTGCCCCGCTCTTCAGTGTCGTAGCGTAATATTACATAGCCTATAACCTTCCTCAAAGAATAATCTAACCAATACAAAAAGATTTTCTTGAATCCAACTATTAGTTCCAGAGATTAGCGCAAACAAACACTCAACCTAAAACATTCTTCAGCTTTATTATGTTAGTATAGATACCTATCTTCTTAGTTGCATTTACTCGCATCACACATAATTAAAAAAAAAACAAGACACCTTTTTCACTTTGAAGCTACGAACATAGTTCATTAGTTCATACATAATTCCCAATTCTGTTAAACAAAAAACTGCAGAAAGATAACAGATCTTAATATCAATTAAAACTATAATAGCTTAAAATATTTAAAAAATGCATGCAATACGCAAGTAAAAGCGTAGCGCAGTATCTGGATTTATATGTAATGTGTGAGCTTCACCTCGACAGAGGTGGTGTCTGCGTAGCTTCCGTCGTACTCGGAACCGTCGTGCAGATGTGCTCCGTAGGGCCCCACCGAGCCTACCACCAGCGGCCGGTTATCTGTAATACATGAATTAGCACCTTTTATTACAACCAAAAACATTCCAAATCACCAACAACATTCTCAGACAAAATCACATTTTTATTCGCCCTATATACTCGTATTCATAGCAAAAAGGTAAACAGTTTCTGAGATACTCCGTACTTTTTGAATTAGGATTTTAGAGTATTACAATTTACATTAAAGTATCTACATGACGATACAAAGCGTCAGAGAAAGGATATATTTAATGTATATTCTGTCCATTCGTTTATTTTTGACAGTTACTTAAGAACGAAGGGCACTTGTCCACCGACACCGTCACTGGGACTTCAACGAGAATAGCGGTACTTTGAGCCAAGTTAAAGATGACGTGACGGCGGCCATCGTGCAACCGATCTCCGTGTACATCATGCCATGATGCATTCGGCGTGAAATGGACAGGCGGCTACAGTAAATGTGTTGCATTTTTAGAAATCGATCTTTTCTACTGCATACTTATAAATCGATATTAACTAAATCTAAATCGGTATAAAAAGGCCTTCGTCTGTAGTAATGAATACTTGTATTTAATGGAATTAGCAATAAATAACACCAAAATGTTTGAAATTCAAGTTTACTGAATTTGTCCCTTGAGTCCTAACAATAGTATTAAACATGTGTTTTAACCAAGTTTAGTGTTTAACTAAAATTAACTGTTTACGTTTTTATCGCTTAATACTTCTTCTTAAATAAAATTGATTGTTATTTTTATTCGAATCGGCAACTTGTTAGGACAACTTATCGAACTGTCACAAAGGAAAGTAATGAGTGGACAGATTATTCCTAGTTCCATTTGTATATTTTTGATATCACTATAAATGTTGTAGCTACAATACATAGGTTTTGTCGTATGCAAACAAGATATCATAATCTTGTTATTTGTAGTCATATCCATAAACTCTAAGTAATAAAAAAAAAACCTATTTGGTGGCAAAAATTCGTATGTTCGATTTTTAAATTAATTTTCTAAGGGCTTCTCTCGTTATGACATTCTTTTTTTTGTATAACTTTAAGCGTGGTTTAACTAAACACAAATGTTTGGAATAAATGAAGGAAACTTGTCCATCTCTAAGGACCTTATAACGGTTGTGTGTTGTGTAACTGCCGATAAGAAGAATGAGACTGTACGAAAGTTGTTGTATACGGTTGTGCTGGATAAAAGGAAGACTGTACAGAGGAATGTTTACTTTAAGTACCTATTAGAAGCCTTAAAAAATGAACGACCAAACTCAAGACTCGATATTTAACTTTTGCATCAAGGTAACGCCTCTGCACATCGAGCGGGCAAAACTACGGACTATTTGCATCAAACTGCAAACTTCGCACTGTTCCCGTATGTAAAAAAACAACTGAAGGGACGCAACTTTCCGAGGGATGAGGAGCTTATAGGAGCTTTCGATGAGATATGCGGTTGTGTTCCAGAGGTATAATGAAGCAATGTGTTCAGCACCTGGTTTATACGTATAAAGACCTATATTACTGTCAGTGGAAACTACTTCGAAAGAAAAAAGAATTCACAAAGTACGACAAAATTTATGTGGCGCCCAGTATAATATATACAATGCCTTAATACCAATATATAATAAAAAAATGCAAACAGTCAGTGACCCAAAAAAATTGTAAATACTCAATTTGCAGTCCACCATCAGCTTTACCATACCTACTTCATATTTACAGACATGTTTTCACATTATCTACGCGAATACACATAACTTTCAACCCTTGCAAAGTGTAATTAATGCGTGCTTGCACCCGACCCTTATGGGTGCGGGCCCCAGAATCTTTGTTTAGAGCACAACACAAACATTCTTGAAATTTTATACATTTAAATAATAAATTACATCTGTTACGTAGTTTTATTTCTCTTTACCTTGTTTGAAGAATCTTTTTAATGTTATGTAAACACTAAAAGTGACGGGGCACTGCTAGGATCATGTTTTAAAATTTAGAATAACAAGAACGTTTCCATCGTACTTGTTATTCTGAACATAAAATACCTGCAATATAAACCCGTGATAAAGATTTAAATACGTATTTTTGACTGGTTTTATAGCCAATTTACCTGTTTCGTAGCGACTGAACGTTCATTTTGAACTCACAAAATGAAAGTAAAAATTAAAATTACCTGGGTGAATACTTTAGGGACAGTTTCATTATCTTTCATTATCGCACAATAAGCATTACTTTTAAATAGAAAAATTTAAACTCTGCCGTTTTAGTGTATAAAATCAGGTTTAAAACGATACAATCCGGTCGGAATTCACGCCGGAATAGTCATACTGACGAAATGAAATTTCTGTGTAACATATATTACAAATATTCCTATGAATACATGTCATGTTACTATTTTAACAACATTACTTCAGTAGATATACAACATAAGTATACATTATTTTAACATACTATATACACATATCCTGAAAATATAAAACTTTCAGGTGTTCGGAATTAAAACTAATCTTCAAAATCCGCCAGCAACTTTCTTAATAAGTTTTAGATAGATTTCGAAGAAAAGTCTACCTACAGGATTGTACCAGTTGTCGAGTTTTCCAAAAATTTCTTTACAGGAGGTTTAGTTATGATCCCTAGACCCCAAACCAACCGCCAGTTAAAAAGTTTAAACTTTTTAACTGGTGCATATATGTACGTACCTCAATTTTACCGGCACGATAGAGGTCGCAATTATGCACCGATTGCTTACAAACTTGGACGAAAAATGAACAGGGCAAAAATTAAGGTTAAGTTCGTGAATGGGGGAATATTCCCCAAAGGAAGGGGAGGCAGATTTTGAAAAAAAATACGAAATCTACCTCTGCGGGCCTGCTGCGGGCCCGGTTTTTTTTTATACTAGCTCAAGAATATATTTTTTTTAAGTATAATATAGATGGATGCGAGGAGTACCAAAACTACCGTTAACGACTGACGGGCAAACCACTGCTTAGACTACTGAACTTACTGACTTGAAATTACATTCCGCATGCACGAGGAGTGTCTTTTCGATCGATCGATGCTTCAGTGTAGGCCCTAAAGGCCCAGGGCGCCTTTTGAAGGTAACCCTTAGCATAAACATTAGTAAAAATTTGAATAATGCTATCACTAAAATATAAATAAAATAAATATAGATGAGAAAAAGAATTTCGAACTTCGCACATAACAAGTAATGTCAAAGTGTAGTGAAGTGTACGAGTATTGAGACAAGTAAAAAAAACTAAGTGTCCCGCCGCGTCTGTCTGTCTATTCGCGATAAACTGAAAAACTACTGAACGGATTTCCATGCGGTATCACTAATAGACAGAGCGATTCATGAGGAAGGTTTAGGTAATTTGTACCCGTGCGAAACCGGGGCGGATTGCTAGTAATATCATAATAACAGCTTTTGACTAATGCATCTGAATGTTTACACAGTACTTATACCACAATATCAATTTTTAAATTTTTTGTCGGTTTGTCTGGTTGTTCCTGCTAATTTCTAGAACAGGTAGATTGATCTCCACGGGACTTTCACTGGCAGATAGCTGATGTTGTAAGGAGTAACTTAGGCTACTTTTATTTTGGATAAAGAATTACGATTTCACGCAAAAACTATAGCGAGGCCGCGACGGGCACAGTTAGTAGCGCATAAAGATGAATCCTAATAGCAGAAAGAGAAAAAGCAACATCAGTAATGTGTAGCGTGTGTCATTTATTTGAATATTGATTAATAAAAGAACTAAGGACAATCCAAAAATATTTGTGCTAATGCTATTCAACACTGAAAATGTGTAGACCATAAATAATAGTATAATATATGTATCTATCTATACAATGAAGTTTTCAGTATATACTTAATACCTTTGTTTGTGCATAGCTCTCGGACAGTCAGCAACGAAGTCAACGACTGCTCACATCTAAATACTAGCAACCCGCCCCAGCTTCGTACATAGCAGAGACATCTTCAACAATCATCATCATATTTTAACCAATTTACACAAAACCTTAACAAATTATATACCTAAACCCTCCTCATGAATTGCTCTATCTATTGGTGAAAATCGCATGAAAATCCGTACAGTAGTTTTTGAGTTTATCGCGAACAGACTGACAGACGCGTCGGGGGACTTTGTTTAATATGTAGTGACGGAAATATATGATCACTGGTGATTTATGTGTTTTACATAAGTAAACATACTGACCATTCTGTACGCAGTCCTGGTACTCTTCGAGGTATAGCGTGCGGGCTCTCTTTGCTAACTCTACACCTTGTACGATCAGCTCGTAACCCTCTTCGGGCGTTACACCGAGGTGTTCCACAAAACCATCCACGGACGCCTGATAAGTATTCGTGATAATAAAATCAGCCCCCGCTGAAAATCAAACATAGAGCTGTTAGTAATGTCACTCAGAGATAAGTCCAAAATTTTATGATTCTCAGACAGCGACAGATACTAGCGTAGTGGTGTTTGTTCTCCTGGTGATTACGGTCATCACAACTTCTTGAGAAGGGTGAGTAGGGTTAGAAAAATTACAGCGAAGATATGCACCGGTGACTGCTTACCATCAGCCGGGCTATGTGCGTGGTGTCTAACAAACAATTCGACCCTTAAAAGGCAAAATAGAAAAGCAACATTAAGCAGATTTTACCAGAGAGCCTTGTAGATATGCTACTTTTGAATAAAAATATGTAACGCAAAAGCGAATCATTATTATAATTTTCTTATGTTCTCGTCACTGTTTTTCATTGTCATTAATATTACTGTTCAACACTGATTAGTAGTACACATACTCGCAAGTCTGTATTTCGAAATTCACATGATAAATATTGCCAGCTTCAACTTTGATGCTATTCGTGTGTGCGAACGGTTAGGGCATAAGCAATTAACATTATTAAAACTTAGTATTACAACACCGGCACGGCTAGTTCAATAATAAGGAATCGAGAAGGGTGAAAGGAACCGTTCCCTGCCGAAGAAAATAATTATGTAATAAATAGAAGACGGCGCTCCGCTTCCGAATGGAAAGGTATTAGACAGACAAGGTGATTAATGGCAACAACGTTGTGTATCCGGAGTTCTAGTTTCTATACGACGCGCCTGCATTACGGGTGGGAGTCGTGCCTCCTGCCGCTTGCCGCCTGCCCGGGCTGTACTATGCAAATGTGAAGTAGTTAGTAGATGAGGGAGAAAGCGGCATCACTTGCCAACTTCCTACAGCGTCAATCATAATAATCACAGCGAAACAGCTGAGACTTACCTACAGTTTACGTAATAATTCCTAGCACTTATTTTAATTAGGTAATATACTTTTACATATCTTGGTTATGATTTAAAATTGTATATATTTTTTTTATCATATATGTCCATTGTTTTATAACGACAGAATATGTAATTTCACAAAGAATGCGAGCATATTTATATTTTCCCACATTATGTTTCTATAAACGGCAACAAAGCAAGGCAGTGGGCTTTTCCCTCCAGGGAGTTATTTGCTTGCAGACACTTTTCAGCTTTTCCTTATGAAAAGAAACGGTCCGTTTTGTGGCGAAGAAAAGCGCTTTCAGAGGACGATGACACGAGCCGAGGTCGCACTCTCGCTGTCAGATGCATGAAAATGACGGGCTAAAAGCGACCTAACGTGTAATCCGTCAAAACACGCATGTACGCTCGTAGTCCGTACTTATCCGCTTGTCGTATACTATTTTGAGTGTATGTATATTTGTGGGTACGCATTCGTTTGTGGTTTGGTGAAATACTGTTTGAAATCATTGCAACAGAACAAAGAGCCAACTATCTAACTTTTCTATTTAATTTGAGGTACAAGTTTTTAAATAATATAATGGTTTAGAGGACTTCTTCAATACTTCACGACTTGATTGATGATACATAGTTTAGTAGTACAGACTCGTCGTTCAATGTCTCATTTATCACGTAGTAATTTTAAATTAGCGTAGTAGAATCTACTAGAAGTACCTGTACACGTTACTAATGCGCTTTTGTATGTCTGTCTATCGTATCAAATACACGTGCCCACCCACTTCTGAGAAAATTAAATGATGTTCAATAAATGCGCAAAAGCGGTACGTTCTGACATATTTCTTATCACGAGCAATGTTGATGCACCAATGCATCAAATCATTATTGTCAAATTAAGTTTTTAGCATCGAAATATCGAACACGGGCGTATCTGCCATTTAGGGCGCGCGTTTGCTACGGTATTTCCGTAATTACTGATGTAATTATCACGGCGCCATGTTTGATAGTAATCACAATACACTGTTATTCTGTTATTGTGATGTTATACTTTCTTCTGATACCTGATGTGTTTAAAGTGTACCTTTTTTAACCGACTTCAAAAAAGGAGGAGGTTATCAATTCGTCGGAATCTTTGTTGGTTTTAAGTAAAGTTCCATTAAAATCTTGTTCTACATTTGAAAGATTCTACTTTTTAGAATTTCTAACGAAATAAAATATTTGCTGGTAGTTAAATGAACACTACAGGCATATAAGCGGTTTCAGTTGTTTCGGCAACAAATATTTATGTATATGGGTACATTTTCGTTAGGTACATTTGCACGAACGTACCCACGAAGCACACCCACGTTAAATCCAGTGGATCAGTGTGCGGTCTAAAACCATGTAATTTTTTTTATACAACTACTGTTGCAAGCAAACGCAGGTCGCCTTATAGTAAGGGGTTACTGCACTATACATACAGTTGTACAATTTTTTATACTCTTATTATTAACCGACTTCAAAAAGGGAGGAGATTCTATGTTCCACTGTTTATATTTTTTTATATATGTTTCCGATTACTCAAAGACGCCTAGACCGATTTGAGAAATTATTTTTTTGTTTGAAAGGGTATACTTCCCAGGTGGTCCCATGGTCACCAGATCAGGATCTGATGATGGGATCCTGGAGAAATCGAAGGAACTCTTAAAATTTTATAGGCACAATTGAAGCGATTTGGGTATTTTGAGGCGCATTGAAGTCGGTGATATTTTTTTTGCAATATAATTATTTTTAGTTATTGTGCACCGCGAGTTATCTACTTCTATACAGTATAGTCCATTCCATCCTAAGGTCGTTTGTAAGAGATTACAGACTCCGATAAGATCACTCATTGTACTGTTACTTAATATTAAATTTCTAGATTGTATAATACTTTTTTGGTGTGCAATAAAGAGTACCTATCTATCTATCTATTACAACAACAGGCATTACGTCCTTACCAGCAGAAAAAAAACACTACGTTAGCAGTGATGTCTAACACTGGCCTTCTTTTCTAGGTTATGTATATTGTATAACCATATCATATATCATGCATATCACATATAATAAAGAAAAAAGTTACCTCTTAAAAAGTCTAAGTGTGTATTGACGACGTCTTCTGGATGAGTGGACAGAAAGCGTGCGCTCCACAGTGGATCACCGTCGATGACGTGGCCGACGTGGCACGACAATTGTGTAGAAAAACCTCCATCCAAGACGACAATGTGCGGGGGCTCTGGTCTATCGCCGTTTGTTAGACTCATTTTTAGCAAGGATTCTGAAAAAGAATATTTTTTATAAAACAACATTTTTCCCCCCGGATATGTAGGTATAGGATAACAAAGCTGTTGTACTGCACAGTAACGACACTTGAATTTATTGCGACCATTTTGTACACTCAAAAAGATTGCTCCTGTACCTATGTATATTTTCTATCGAGAATTGCGTTCGTATACAAGGTGAAACCAACTTATGAGTCCAAGGATTTTTTGTCAGAAGTTGCTCTGATGACGTAGTAATTGATTATAATTAATTTGAATCAGTTGAAATGAGTTAAAAGTTAACCTTGACTACAAATAAACTACACCTTTATTTATGAATGTATGTCAACGTCGTACGATGTCTTTAAAATGAATAAATTTTAATCACAATAAAATCATGATTTATTATTCCCACTCATAGGTCCCTGGCAGCAAAGGTGATGCACTAAAACACCGAGCACAGACTACATACATACTGGGCATTTACATGAAAACATTCATACAAATATATGTATCTGTGTATGCTTTTAAATTAAAGGTGAGCACAGCATTACCTATATCTAAAGTGTATTTTATTTATACATTTTTTAGTTAACTTGAATACATCGACATATCCTTATATTTGTATGTATTATAACAATGTAGTCAAATGAGTTACTATTTAAATATATCAAATGCCGTCAAGTAATATTATTTATTGTGAACAGCCTCTGTTTCTTGTTTACGCGTTATTAAACCAACGTCTTGGCTGTCTTTGAAACACTCTTATTTTAATTTCCTTTTTCAAAATAATTACAGTTGCCGTCAATAACTTTGAGCGCAAATGTCGTAAAGTTATAGTATATTAAAAGGCTTTATCCCAATTTAAGCGTTAGCTTGTATGTATATCACTTTATAGACGAACTGTATGCTAGATATTAAACTCTTTTTGTCTGACCTCTAATGATTTTAGTTCTGATTTTTAAAAGGAATTGCTTTGTTTGTTTGAAAATCAAGTACTGTTTTTATTTTGTTATTAACATGAGTTAGGATTATTTATACAGTCAACAGAATAAGAATCATATTTTTTGTGGCTTTGCACAAAATACACAAAGCATTATGGAACATGGCAGAACTATATAGTGGATGTTGTGGTTATCATACATAAGTGAAATGGCGTGTTAAATTTAACAAAAACGAACTGAATCAATCGATGTTATACCAGTTACCTATTTATGTACTCGTAGCCTAAGAGGGGAAAGACCTTCGAGTCGACCTATGAAGGTGATCTGATCATGGATCATGAAGAAGAAGCATCTTAAGTTACTTAAATTATAATTATTAAAAAAAATAAATACAGTCAATAAAGTGGGAGAATATTGCACATTATTATTGATCACGTATTCGGCAGCGTGCAAGTATCATTTATTTCTACTGGTACACAAGACCAGCGCCAGCGGTTTATAAGTTTTATAACCGACTTTATGGACAAATTTAAAATTATGTTTGCAATAAAGGCGTTTTAGTTTCGAATGTAGGATGTTTTTATTCATTAGGTTGTGGTGCAAATGAGATAGTTATTACCTACTTGAGATCGGCTAGTGGTCGAATTTCGACCATTATTTATTAATTATATGTTTTTTTTTATATTCAGTATAACTTCTGTCACAATGACAGTTCTAGTTATACTGGACGACGTCAATAGACTTTCCGTACCCTGATCGGTCAACATTTAGGCTGAACCCGAATTTTTAACCGACTTCAAAAAAGGAGGAGGTTCTATGTTCCACTGTCCACTGTATATATTTTTTTATGTATGTTTCCCGATTACTTAAAGACGCCTAGACCGATTTGGAAAATTCTTCTTTTGTTTGAAAGGTATACTTCCCAGGTGGTCCCATGGTCATCAGGTCAGAGTCTGATGATGGGATCCATAAGAAATTGAGGGGACTCTTTAAATTTTATGGGCACACTTGAAGCGATTTGGGTATTTTGAGGCGCATTGAAGTCGGTGATCGAAAGTATGTATATGGTATGTAAGTAAATATGTTGAATGACAAATTACCTATCGATTGCCAATACTTGTTATATCAAATATCAAATTATTAAACTGATTTGTGTGCATACCTTGATTATGATATATGATGTAAAACGAAAAACATTTTACACACACACTAAAATCATTACTGTAGTATTTGCCTGTAACCCTTACGTGAGTGTTGTTCTAATATATTATAATGTTTCCTAATTACTTCACAGCTGCTACATTTCTCAATTAAGTGCAATAACAGCCTCGTAAAAATAAAGTGTAAAAATCGATAAAAACCTAGCACTCTTCGTTTTTTTACGCTTGTTTTAGTTGCTGACGTTTAAAATAGGTAATAATAGGGAATATGCATGTATTTTTTTTTTATCTTTTATTGACTTGTTCCATCATTCTACTCTAATAAAATATATAAATAACCTTGGCAATGTTCAAATTAATTTTTAAAATAACATTGAAAACATCGATAAAATTTGATCTGTTTGAACGCCGCCATATTTCGCGGGCCTTGGATGACGTCAGATATCACGCTCAGTGTTTGTTTCATAAACTTAGTATACTTACTTGAAGTGTTACAGTAATTTTATACCGATTTTCAGTTGTAATTACTATGTATTGTAATTAATAGACGATGGATAATGTTTAAAAAACCATTTTATAAGTATTGCCTTGTCCCTAAGTGTAAAAACACTATAAGAAGTACACCCAATACAGTATTTTTTCCTGTACAAAATAATAATGTAAAATACGAAAACAATGGTGTAAATTACTGAGAAGAGATGAAGTATCTTCAATATCGTGTTTATAGTGTTGTGAAGATCACTTTAATGTAAGTATATTACAAATTTAATTGCTAGAATAGTGTGAATTAGTCAGCAGTAGGTCATTTATGTTGGTTTTAAATATCAAGCAGAAGGCAACTTGCTTGTCTACTTAAACTAGGTAACAAAAGTCCAATAAAAGTTCATGAATATAACTAACCTTTAGATTTGACCTCAGCAGACGTAAAATCTGGATTTGATGCAAAATATGTAGTCATCATGAATGCATCTATTTTCGGTAGATTGTCCGATTGTTCCTTGACAAAACTACATTCAGTCATCGTCCTAGATGATTTCTAATATCACTAGAATGCTTAAATTGCACTAGCTAAGGGCAAAAACCACGGAAACACCTATCTTTCTCCGTAACACTACGAATATAGGCGCCGATAAATGACAGGACGGGGAATTTGACGTCATGTTTTGTTTCGACCAATAGTGAAGCGTTTTGCAAAGTTGAATTTCGCTCCCTTTTTTTGCATATTTTAATTAATATTTTTTGCAATTAAAGACGAACTAAATAAGAAAATAATTGTTTAGGCATAATATGTGGACAATAAAGATTCAAGGGAAAATTAATCAAGTAAATTTAAACAACATGCATATTCCCTATTGTAAATTTTAGCCCATGTTGCTTTGTATATTTATTTTAAAATAAAACGAATCTCTGCTGCTGCCCAGCGCATATTGAGATTCGCCTAAGCTTCATTCATACTTTGATTTATTTTGTGAAAGTGTTGAAGTAGGTACATTGCTACACTGTAAGAGACTTTAGTGCAAGTAATGTACAAAGTGTTAACGAAGCCTTAAAATAACTGTAACCTGGTTAGTTATCACTAGTCCTACTAATATTATTAACGTGAAAGTTTGTGAGGATGTATGGATGTTTGTTATTCTTTTTAAAAAAAACTACAGAACCGATTGCGATGAAAGTTGGTATGTAGATAGCTGAAGACCTGGATTAACCCATTGGCTACTTTTTATCTCGATATTTCCACGCGATCGGGATCCCGTGGGAATATCAGGATAAAAAGTAGCTAAAAGTATAACTGACGCGGGTGAAACCATGGGGTGCAGCTAGTTTTTAATAATTTTACACAGTACCCCTTTACTGTCGACTACTAGGCGTCGAATGCCTATATTTTATATATAACTAGCTGTTGCCCGCGACTTCGTGAAAATTTCGGTGAAATCTATCCAAATTATTATTTGCAAATTATTAGAAAACATTTAAAAACAAAATAAGTGAAATCGGTTAAGTAATTCTCAAGGCGTGACCAAGGGAAATAGGGATAAATTTTTATATATGTAGATAAAAGACTAGTAAAAGTAGACTACTAAAAGTTTAGTTACGTTATTATAAGCAGGAAAATATTCAATAAGCGATGAGTTTTCCAAAACATTGACATGCAATTCTATGTTACTTGAACGGACAAATAGTTTCACATAATTTAAACAGCTTATTTGAATTTATTATTATAGTGTCACATATCTTTAAACTCAAAATAGGTAATATATTACTAAGTGTTCAAAGAGCAGGTGCATTGGCATATTATGCCACCTGCTCTTGATATTTCGCACTAAAGGCGACCTGTGCACTTTCTAAAACCGTGGGGACTTGAACTACGCTACGTTCGTAGAATTTATATGCGGACTACAATACTTATTACTTTATCGAATTTTACACACATTTGATACAAATAACGCACTATTCATATGGCTGGTGTTGATATTACAGTTATGAATATGTTTTAAGTTGTTCAAATAAATTATTTATTTATTTAGGAGCATAAACGACACTTTAAATATAAATCTCTTATGCACATCAATTTGTGAATTTGGTCTTTGTTCAAAATACGCTAGGGGTTCTCTTCTGACAAAAACATATGTAAAACATTATCTAGTAGTATTGACTATTAGTGTATAAATATGATTTTAACACCACTTATAACCAACGACAATTGTACCTAATATACATTGAAATCAGTCAAGAAATATGTCGAAGCGCATAGTATAATATTAAATTATATATAAATACCTTAAGCTGGGATTACGATAAATTTCTAAATACCTAATAATTAATTGAAAACCAACAAACGTATCTCACAGTTTCATAGCGAGAATCGTTTGAAAAACTAAAGGGAACCAACAAGCTAATAATAAATTCTAAACGTGTTCCATGAAAAGGCCGATAAACGGTTGCCACCTGTCATTTGGGCATGAATAACGAGTTAAACACACTATGGGTGTATACGAACATAATGTGCATTCTGAACACGCATAACTATTGAGTGAATGTGTGTGTCAAACACTTTGAAAACGAATGAATAATCACATTAGCTTATTGAAGATTTGTGTATTTTTGTTTACAGACTAGGTAACTGAAAAAGAAATCACAAATGCAGATCGTTATTTAGTTTTGTTAACCCAAAGGTTTTCCGTTTGAAGTCTTTTCATACAGCGTTAAAGGGCACCTTTTGTAAATATTCATGTTATTATATTCCATTCCCTAAACAAAAGCAGGTGTACAATAAAGTTTATTTTTATTCCATTTTAAGTATTGTCATTTCTACGCATTGTTTCTAAAGAGATTATTAATTTTTTAAATTTATAATTTAAAATAAAACTACTCCCACACCAGAATATTTTTCCTGTGTAATGGCGGACATACGTAGAAATATTTCTGTTTCTCTATCCAGCCAATGGCTGTCTGGAATAGATCGCAAACTGCGATAAGGTCGCCAATCGTACAAATATTTACTAGTTAGTATTTGGGTATAAGTAAATTATTGTATCCTATCGCTTTGTGTATAATAAATAGTACGTCTATCTGTTTAAGTTCACAAAGCATTTTCACTGAGAACAAGTTCTGTGAATCACATAAATAAATAAATTATTCCACGTGGAGCTAGAGCTTATCGCATTTGACTCGCTAATGACGAGATGACTACCCATCCGAATGCCAAAGATGTGCAATATTTTTTCTGAAGCAAGAAAAATGCAACTTTTATTTAACAACAAATATAATATATTAATCAATTAAAGTAGGTAATTAAAAATATAATAAGTATTATTGTTGGATTACTGTTAATTAAGTAAGATTAATAAAATCAGAAGACAGTTTTCTTTGAATGTGTTGGTATGTTATTAGGTGAGTAGTTTTTTAATCTACGCTGTTGTCTATACACACTGCGAGCAAGACAAGAGTCGCTCACGTTAGCCAACGTTATTCCAACCACTGTTCTACTTCCCAATACAGCCATGACGATGACCAGTAATGTTTACCACTAGTAAGTTTCCGGACATTGCCATGGAGTTATGACATCTCAACTCATCAGAAACACAAACTACGTACCTACATTTTGTAATAGATCCGAAAAGTAACTGAAAGTGGAAAAAAATGTTTATTTTTATTTTTTGTTATCCACCTTGTACTACTTACGTCACAAGAAGAAAAATTCTCAGACGCGCCAAAATAACTTTTATTGCAACAACAATTATTATAGAGACTAGTATATTTATTATCTAAGTATATTTTCTTTTATAATAGGGTAAAGATAACTTATTTATTAGGTATATCATGCGTGCAATGCTACTCATATCGTGTGCATTGTCAAGTTTAATTATGTATAAATATGACCATTCCTGATGATAATGTTATCTAATTAGCTATTAAAAATAAAAATATTTGTGACAGTTAATTAGGTAGTTATACAACGTGTTACATAAAGGACTAGCCAGACTTATATTAGAAATAAATTGTAAATGAAATTTATTGTCTGAACTTTTTCTTCTTTTATTTTCCTCGTCTTGATGCATATTTCTATATTATGTTATATTTAACGATTTGTTTAGGTATTTCTTTTTAAGAAGAATGTTTTGATATATTATGTCTAAATACTAAAAACCTTAGAATTTTAAGAGCGTTATGTGTAGCCGACAAACATTTGATTTAGCTTGAAATAAGTGTTATCACTTTACCTAATATTTCACACATTTCTTAACAACACATTATGAATTTTCATGTTAAAAAAACAAAATCAATTTTAATGATTTTGTTGTTTTATGCAAAAAATTTCAGAAAAATCTGGATATTCCATCAACATCCTTGGTATTAAATACCTATAGTTTCATTCATGTCAGCCCACTCTCATACGAAATATTAGCTTTATTGATCAATTTTCAAGTTTAATTTTTCAGTTTCAGAATAAGATTTCTCTATTCAAAATCACGAATTTTCAAAAAAAGCGCTTTACGTTATTCGTTTGGTCTACACAACCCTAAAATATGGCAACACCTTTCTGCAACACTCTGTATAAAAGATTAGCTTTTGCCCGCGGCTTCGCCCGCGTGAATTCGCTTCAAGAATAGTGTTTGTTTTTGGATGAAAGGTACCCTATATCCTTTTTATTCATCATTCCTTTATATTTCATGATAATCTGTTGAGTAGTTAAGGCATGAAAGCGTTACAAACAAGCAAACAAATAAATTCACTTTCGCATTTTTGATATTTTAGAAAGTTAGAATTTTTATCACATTGCATTACATATTATATTATACATATTCATGTCAGCCCTTTGACTTACGAAATATATTCTTTACCGCTAAACTTTCAGTAATATTTTTTTTCAGATCCGAAAATATTTTTTTATTGTTTCCATTCCTTTATTCATGGTATATTTTACTTTTGTAACACAAAGTATACAATAACTTATTATTGCATTTATTTCTACTTATTGCGGACACATGTGGGACATTTTATTGTAGGGCACCATACTCTTTCAGATTAATAACTTTGCAAACATACAACACAGAGGAAAATTCACCCGAAAAGCAATCATGGAGCAAGACTTTTTATAATATACTAGTTGAACCCTGACCCACTTCGAAATGTACTTTATCATTGTTATTTCAAACAACAGTTTACACACTTAGAACTCCTGTGAATTTTATAACATAACCTCGATGTTTATTATTTATGTTTGAGTGACATCCGAGTACTTGCCAAACAGACTAACATTGAAACATTGTGCAGTAAGGGAGGAAAGTAAATCATTCCAACGCGATTGTAGACTTGTGACGAGCGCGCACGTTGATTTGACAAATGGGGAAGAGAAATGTCAGCACTAGGAACAAAGGCTTTATTGTACACTAAAGGTATAAAGAAGAGTATTTTTAACATAATCCATTAATTTAAAGCAAGAATCTTACATATGACGGATGAATATTTATAATACTCGAATACCTTGTGGATTTATAGAATTTTCATCATCACTCAATAAGTGTCTATTTATAATGTCAAAATGACAACATTTCCTTATTTCATTTCATAAAAATAATCATTCCAATTTAAATTATAAGGGTTATTGAAGTGAAAACTTCTTTAGGCACGTTGGCCACTTTTGGTATGAGGAAAAAGCACTGAATTCGCGTGACTGTCACGCTCAGATACACATATACAGATGTATGTGTTCGTATATGTAAATGTAAGTTTATTATGACTTCTGACGTGCAGTCCTACTAACTGACAGTTTTTTTATGCCTTTTTTAGGCTACTTTTACTTATTATTTTAATAAGCATCCCGCTCCGGCTCCGCACGGGTATAATATTATAATATCGTAGTATAATTATACACCTAAACCTTCCTCATGAAACCCTATGTCTATTGGTGAAAACCGCACGAAAATTCGTTCAATAGTTTTTTAGTTTATCGCAAAAAGACAGACAGACGCGGCGGGGGACTTTGTTTTATAATATTTAGTGATTAAGGATACTTATACGGTTTTACTCACGTGTAAACGTTAAAAGTTTTTATTCGAATACAAATTTACTTACGCTACTTATCACTACAGAAATATTTAGAGATCCGTGCGAACAAAAAAAAGTTTCTCGTCGCCACACAATATAGAATAAATTAATATTGCGATAAGCACACTATTAAAACGAAATTAACATTTCTCGACATAAATGCGAATGATGTCACGTGTATGATAAGGGTTTAAATTTTTATTAAAAAATGTCAGCAAATCTGTCGATAATTTTGTACCTAGGTTCAGAAAATGTATTGAAGTTATGACCGGCTCGCGTACCTGGAGTCACTAATATCAATTTTTTCAACTAAACCACAAATCTATCAGAAACGATATTTATCGGTTGTCATACGCTAGGAGTCACAAACGTAGATTGAATTAAACTGTCACCTCTTCCAAACATAAACTATCACACATAAGTAAAAGAACGAAATATAGAAGAGAAATAAATGTGCAAACGTACAACATCAACAAACATATGTAATTTAATATTCAGCACGTCATATGAAATCACAGCACAATTTCCTTTATCGTATAATCCTATGTAATGAAATAGATAAAAGTGGTGATAAAACATGGACTACTAGCTTCATTATCGTTGTTATTGTTTGTTCAACATCAAAAGGTTTAGAATCTGCGAAAAATGTGGAAAGGTGCACCATTTTCCCTGATTCCTGGGTACTTAATGCGATCAATATCGTTAAGGTCGGCAATGGAACGGAAGGTAAAGCGTACAGTTCGCAAGAAAAATTATTAGACATCGCGAAAGGAGAAAATAATCTATGTGCTAAAACCTAAAAAAAAGGCTTACCAAGTAGTCCAATTAATGCTATTATAAATGCTAACGTTTGGATGGATGTATGTGTGTTACTCAATCACACCAGAATGGCTGAACGGATGCTTTTAGGCCCCGAGATAGATTATAGTCTGGAAAGCACATAGGCTACTTTTTATCCCGAATAAATGTACGGTTCCCGTGAGATAGATTTGAATGCGTGTAAACGAAGTCACGGTGAAAAGCTAGTAATGAATAATTTACACTTGAAACAAATAACTGTACATATACACAATATAATCTATACTAATATTATAAAGCTGAAGAGTTTGTTTGTTTGGTTGAACCAGCTAATCTTAGGACCTACTGGTTCGAAAATTTTTTTAGTGTTGGATAGCCCATTTATCGAGGAAGGATATAAGCTATAAAACATCACGCTACAACCAATAGGAGAGAAGCATCAATGAAAAATATTGCAATGTGGGTGGCAATTTACAAACGCGGACGAAGTTGGACGGGTCAGCTAGTTAAACATGTTATTGTGACACTGACAAAGCTGTCACCTGAACGTACAATAAAAATTTTTACTGTTATGATGTGTTTCCTCTTTAAAAAAAACAACTTTTGCACTAGGATTTATTCTTGTGTTATTTACAAATATTGAAAAAACGGACACAAAGAACAGCAAGACTTAGGACAACTATTTCTTGATCATAATTTTTTTTAACTCGTGTGGGATTCGAACTCTCAACTCTCGTAATCTCAAAACTCGGCGTAGTGGCGAGTTGACACAACAGTTCAGTTAGAACTACAATCTGTGTTCTATTATCTTCTAGTAATTGCTCGTATTACTAAGATGATTTGTTGTACGTATTGGGTACCTGCTGTCACTAGATTGCAAAGTCAAACTTCACTACATATTATAAAACAAAGTGCCCCGCCACGTTTGTCTGTCTGTCTGTTCGCGATAAACTGAAAAACTACTGAACGAATTTTCATGTTTCCACTTATAGACAGAATGATTCATGTGGATGGTTTAGATGTATAATTTGTTAAAATTTTGTGTAAATTGATTGAAATATGATGATGATTGTTGAAGATGTTTCTTCTACCCGTGCGAAGCCTGGACGGGTTGCTAGTAAATGTATAAATTTGGATGTCAGTAGTCGTTGACTTCGTTGCTGACGGTCCGAGAGCTATGCCCAGACAAAGGTATAAAGATATTAAGTATGTACTGAAAACTTCATTGTATAGATAGATACATATATCATTATTTATGGTCTATTGTTATTAACACGTGTTAATTTCGCGCTTACGTAAGTAACGTCCTTTCCTCTATTTTGTGTAATGTTATATAACTAGTATGATCATAAATGATTTGTTTGCATGTAATAGTCAATATTTTAGTTATATTGAGATTTCTTTTTCAATTCCTATATTGAGTAAATTTATAAAAGGTAGGTATAATGTTTCATTATGTGACATGTTAAAAACCTACAAGAGAACAATTTTAAGTGGCTTGATTCATGTTTTAAATTGTTTGCAGTGTTACAAGGTTTATAAAAGCTGACTGGTGAACCGAACTATGAAAGGGGGAAAAGTTTTTTAAAATTAATCTTAATCATTTTAAAACTTAAAACAGAAAAAAATGTCATTATGATTTGTAATACATACCTACAAAATTAAAACATTATCTTTAACAAGTACCTAACTGGAGTAACAACTGTAAAATAATTGATCTCAATCGAACGAAGGAGGTGCATGCGCATACAATATCATACACACGTATACAGAGTTATTTTTATTTAGATATAATAATATTCATAAATTGTTGCTTCTCTTTGGCTCTTGACAATCCATTTTTTTTGTGCCCTATTCTGGGCGGTCAGAGCCTCCGCCCACACCGGTGCATCGTGTAGAGCCTTCTCGTAGTGACCTTGGCCCGACAAAGGTCCCCCAGGGGCGGACGCAGCGCCGACCAGCTTATGAGAAAGCTATCGAAAGTGCTCATCGAAGCACAACCTTCCGTCAAATATCAGGCATAGAGACTTCATCTGGGCCGCAACCGATACGAGGACCGAGTTGACATCGATTGCGGCGCCGGGGGTTGTCCACAACGAGGCCCATGAAATAAAAGGGTCCTTGTCTTATCCAGGGCCACCCGTAGATTGAGCTAATGTCTCAGGGTTACGACTCTTGACATCAGGCGGTAGATGTTGCAGATGTTGAATATCTACCGCGGACGAAAGTTAGTAATTCCTTTTAGTTTCTTTTCACAAAATAAATGAGTATGCATATAAACTTATCTACTTTAAACTGACATTTAATGGTCATACACCTCAGATACCTAAGTATTAAAATAAGATGTTTACGTACACTATATTCTGGGGTCGAGGTCGTGACTATTTCTTATCTCGCGGAGAAAAGTAATAAATGTCGCACGTCCATAAATATTAAGATTTATATTTTTGTTTTAATATTCTGCTATCTGTTACTGACAAACGCCTGCACGTATTGGAAATATTTTTATTTATTTTAATATTGAATTTTAATATTGAGGATTTGACGCAGGATGGCCCTGTGAGATTTGAACTTGGACGAATGCAACAATATTTGACGTCTTGTTCACTGTGGAAACATGTCTCAAAATAGACAATCACAGTCATATCTAGTTCTAGAGATTTTAATTGGATGAATGAATGTACAAGAAATAATCAGTTTTTAAATAAATTATCTTAAATATGAAGAGAACGAAAACGCACTATCATACACAATAGCAAGTAAGGATCCTGAAGGCATTTGATCTCCATATTTAGTTAACAATCTAATGAAAGATGCAAGTCAAAATCAGAAAACTAATACCGTGACATGCCTAAATCTGCTAATATTAACATAATACTGCAGAAAAATAACATTAACCAAGTTGATTATTTACTTAATGTCACTTTTAAGGGCAATTTTAGTCTAAGCGTGTAAATGATTAAAATTTTTGGTTGCTTATTTTGTTCTTTAGTGTTCATGTCTGGTGTTTATTTTAGTATTACTTTGGCAGACAGTTCAAAGTCATTTTAAGAGCCATTGTCGGGTCTAGAGAGACTGTTTGAATAAAATAGTACGATCACCCTGTTAATCGCAGCGCATCAAAAATAGATTCATGTTCTGAACATTGCGAGTGAAAATACACCTCATGTAAAAAGAATAAAACATAAATTGTTTATTGATTCTTACTAAAGAGCATTTACAGGTAAGTTAAAGATGTGATGACCATCTGGATGTTAATTTATAAGCACATGTAATAGAAGCAAAATCAAACCTGGGAGTCAAGATTCAATAGCAGACGAATTAATATTTAGAAAATATTAAATCACAAGAAATAAATAATTCGGTTCTTTAACAAATATTACTAAAAATGTTGTTGTTTTCTTTCGTAACAACAATAGAAAGGTTTGCTTAATAAAGGGGTTACCAGCTAAACGATTAATGCGGTTAAGAAAAGTGGCCGCTTCTGTATCAATAGTTGGGTAGGTGACCGTGCACAAAGAGGCTTGCCCCATCGTTCGTCACTTAGAGCGATAGTAAGCCATTGACCCTACCATTCACTAACATCTGTGTTATTTGACATGCCTTCAATACTTACACCCTAATATACAGATAGATTTTCTGTGAATAAACTTTGAAGTATATCTTTTTATTTTCAATTTGAAAAAGTTAACACTTTGTTTTTCCCTAATACTGAACTGAATTTAAAATATTCTATCAGACTTTGATCAATGTTGATTACACTTACCACCATCGTGACTTTTTTTACTTCATTATCATTTCTTCTATATGTACTTATTGATTTTGAGTTCATTACTATGACGGGACGAGACTACTAAGCCTCGCACAATCCAGAGACTGAAAAAGTATCATGGTAGATTAGCTGGTAGAAAGTGAGGAACTTTCCTATAAATGTAAATGATTAGTGGCTTTAAATGCTGACGGTACAGTTCAGTATAAGGTACAACACTTGTTTAGAAAATCGATCACATTGAACTTAACCGGAGCGGATGTTTGCGGATTTACCGACGTTTCCAAGCGTGAGTCGAGTATGATGAATTGACGTCTCCCAATATTGGCATACTTGAATTGAGGATTGAGTGTCGCGAAATTTTATTAGATTAAAATAATGATTTTACAGGTGTAAACTCAAATAAACTGAACAAAATAATTTTAATTAATAGGTATAAAGTGCTGCCGCAGCTGCATATAAATTCTGTCCCGAATGTTTTTCCTTCTTTGATGAGATTATGACTATATTGTATAAATATAATATTTTTAAGGAGTCAAATACATTGAGACTCGGCAACTTAAAAATGACTCCTTAAAAAGTGACAAATCATTGAAAAAATTTAATTTCAAATCGCAGTACGAGAGAGTTTAGTCCAATATTCATTATTCATTTTCAAAAATAGAAATCATGTTATCTGAAAAGTTTTCACATTTATCCTTCCTTGGGTTTTATTTTTTTTTAGTAAATTGATGGACAAAATACCCAATATCTGTCGTATTAGATTGAGTCCGTATGTTTACGTATGTAAAACATGACCAGGAAAATAAAATACCTGTTGCGGGAAATAAACGGAACCAATTTCTTTTAAAGGCAAACACATCTTTAAAATGTCATTAACAGGTCACCACAGTTTATAGTTCATTGCTGCCATAGTGTTTGTTTTTGAGTTTGTGAGATTTTTATGCGTTAAAATATCAATTACTATTCATAGCCGGAGAGAAAGTGTGAGGGGTTGGATCTATTTCTCTATAAAACATTATCGATTTAGTTATCAACATGACATCATATAAAACTCACAATAAAAATTGACTATTGGCCTCCACATCTATGCGACATAAACCCAATAAAATTAAAATAATAATAACTTATAATAATAACTCCACACATCTCACACACGGCCATTTGATCCCAAACTCCCTAACACTTGTTCAAGATTGCTTTGAGGTAAATAAATATAACATTCTATTACGGAAAAAACGTTATAGGAAAGTATAATATATCGGTACCTCCCACGTTAGTTGGTGTATCTACAAAAAAAAATTAAAGTAGACCGTTTCAAAGATATAATTTGAAATAAAAACATGGGGTAACTGCTACGAATTAACTAACAAATTGGGAGAAAACTACAGAAGCTGAGGGCCTATGGTTGAAATGGAAATCGTAAAAAATATTATTGTTGATGAAGGTGAAAGTTATTCATCGAGTAATGAAAGTGACAATGAGTCTGAAGGAATCCACACATTGGTGCATTGTGGTAATGATGATGATGAAATGTCATATGAGGTTAATATTTAGAATCTGAATTTGACGATAAGGCCGCCTATTGTATTGTATATATCCACTTTGTGTATTTTTTAAGCAATATGTCGTGGTGTACAATAAAGATTATTCTAACTTTTAAACTTTCGCGTTCCATGATATAATATTATTTATTTATTTACGGGAATTAAACTTCAGGCAATTCAGAGGTATGTAATACCTTTTCGTGATCGCCTTAATTCCCGTAAATAAATAAATAATATTATAAAGATTATTCTGTTCTATTCTATTCTATTCCTATTAAACATCAAATGGTTTTATTTCCTGGTTTATACCTGTGGTTTGACCTAAATAAAATGCTTTTTATTGTTCTGTCAAAGTTCATAAGTATACATGTTTACACCTTAATCAAAAATATTTTGGTTTTAATTTATGTCTTACCATTCATGTTAATATTATTTAATGCGAAAGTCTCTTAACATTTCACACCTAATGCGCTAAATCGATGTCTTTGAAATTTAGTTTAGAAATAGTTTTACCGCCATAGGCTACTTTGTATCGAAGTAGGAAATAGAAGACTCGGACTTATTTAATCGAAATAAAGTAATAAGTTTTTCTTACATTTGCCAAGTCACATGATTATGACTATAGTTCGTGTTGCTATAAGAAAGAAGTTGAGGTTAGGTTTTAGGAAGACCACGTTTTTTTTATTTTACTGGTCAGGCTTTATACGACTATAAGGAAAGTAAAATCTATAATAAGCTTAATCGGATTATGGGACAACATAATTATTATATTATATTACTTGGGATATAATTATCTTACGTTTATAACTATATACTGCGAACAGCTATTAGTAAAAGTAGTGTGTATTTAAAGAACTAATTCACCGAATGTATCATTTCTTTGCATCAATACAGTGTATTTAAAGTTTCACGTTTTTACTCTAACAGAAGCTACTTGTATGTTAGGGAATAACAAAACATTTTTCATACCGGAATATGCTCAATTCCCACAGGAACGGGATCTCTGCGACAAATCAAATTGTACACGAAGTTGCGGGCAAAAGCTAGTGAACAATATTTTATGTAGATACAATGTATGGTAGTGAAATAATAAAACGAAGTAATTTCCGTGAACAATTTTGCGGCCGATTTACATGAATGATAATAGCATTATCAATATTGTAATATATAATCGTTAGAGGTCAGAAACTGTACGTTGAACTTTTACCGATAAATCGGGACACGAAGAGGAATACAAAATATCGAGGGTTTCAAAACAGCAGCGTTTAAACATTTAGATATATCTCACCTCTAGATTAAAAATGTCTCAACTCAAGAATTGTGTTGAGATAAACGGAAATAAAATTGTAGTAACGTTTTCATTGACGTCTGGAAGACGTAGCGAGAAGCTGCTTTACCCATTTACGTCAACCGGCTTCTAGCTACGTCTTCCAGACCAATCGTGGCTACGACAACACCGCACTTTTTCTTGTATTGTGAATAAAGTGTATTTTTGTGTTTTAAACAGTTTCAATCTATGGGTGCGATATTGCACGAAATCATAATCTATGTAGATATAAATGGTATTTGTCCTGAGTCGATTGACTGACTGATGGATCCACGCACAGCCTAAGCCGCTGGTGGTAGCGATGTAAAATTTGGAGGACGTATTCGTAATACGATGTAGGCATAAGAAAGCATTTTTGAAAGTTCAGGACGTTATTTAAGGAACCCAGTACCGAATGAACAAAAACATCACGCTGTTAAGATTTTATAGCAAATCATGAACCCCAGATTGGTTCGTCGTTTGAAATACTTATGGGTTAGTTTCATAAAAGAAAACAGGAACAATCTTAATCTTTAAATAAATTAAGGGAATCAACTTGGGACAGGACTATACTTTCACAATGACAGTTTTACGTTGCACTCACCTCGCAGTCTTAAAGTATTTTGTCTGCATCCCCTAAACTGGTTAAAAATGTTGATAGTTATAAAGTATTGTCATAAACAACTTACGTTGCTGTCAATTTGCATCACGCATCGATTTTCAACATAAAAAAAATGAATTTTCTTAATTCGACGTTGGACGTTACATCAGATCTCAAATATGAATCGATGTTGTTACCATGCGTATTTAGTGAAGATGTAATGAAGAGCTTGCGATCCTAAGAACGAAACACCTTATCGGACATTACATAATCAAACCAACACGAGTCATCACCGCACTGGGGTTAGGGGTGACGTGATATGTTGGCATCTCGGAATAGAACCGACTAAAACCACACGGTGTTCCTTCACAGGCATACCCTAGAAACGAAGACTCCGAGAACCCCGGCAGACCTTGGCCGCCCCTTAAACAATATACAGCCACACTAATTCGTCTACCGATCCTGCTCCCTTACCACCAGAGAGGTGTACACGGAACGGTCTAAGGCTTGCTTCTGCTAGGGTAATGGGTTAACCTCGACCGTTACGCCCCAAGAATTCGTTGAGGTTTATCCTCGGCTGTGGTCATCGTTGAGGTCTAGAAAGTAAGGGCGAGTGGTAGTTTTTCCTTCCTCAATTACTATCTAATAATGGATTTCGGCCACGTAACCCCTAATTCAGTTAGTTACATTGTGGCGAAATAAATACTTATTAAGTTTAATTTTTTTTTCAAAAGACTACTCCCGCACTAGGAATGATTTCTGTGTCGCGAGGGACTTTACAAACATACAAACAACGGACACAAGGAACACCCAGATTCGGGACAACCATTTGTGAATCACACAGTAAAAAAAAATAACACTCGGTGCGGCGTAGTGGCGAGGCAACCACGTTAACCACTGCACCATCCGTGCAGTCAGTGTGAAAATTGATTAATAGGTTATTTGTTCCTTTATATAGATTTTCCATTTTAAAGTTGATGTTTTTTATTAAACGTTATGTCTTTAGTAACAAGTAGATTTCTAAACTTTACGAGAAAGGGTTAAATAGTATATGTGTTCTATTACTTAAAGATTTTTTAAATAATTAACTCTCTTTACTTTATTATCTAGCGTAGTAGTTAGGATGTTCAAGAAAATACTTTTTCTGTTTATCCAACATCCGTTTATCTTCTATACCTTTTCAGCAAATTTCGCGCAAGGAGGAATGTGAAATTTGCAAAATTTTAAGTAATTAATTAAATTTAAAGTAAACAATAACAAAAGTTTTTTTACGAAAAGCTACACAGGACCAGTATACCTGTGACCTGTCATGGTTCGGTAAATATTAATTAATTTATGTACATTCATGAATAGGTCAATGAAATAAAATAAAACATTTATAAATAAAAAAATTATGGTCGAACTTCGATCACCTGGCGATCTCTAGTATAAATAAAAATTGAGAATTTGAGAACGGCTGGACCGATTTGGCTACTTCATGTTGGTAATGGAACTAGAGGTACTTTTTCCATGACGTTGAAACTGTCGGGTCAGCTAGTAAACAATGTGATCCTGACTGCTGAGCCAGAGGTCGTGGGTTCGATTGATGTGGATTGGGTGGTGATGATCACTATCATTGCTTCTGTGTCTGGGTGTAATTATCTATAATATGTATGAATTTAGTAATATATAAGTATGTTTATCAGCAGTCTGGTTACCATAGTACAGGCTCTGCCTAGTTTTGGACCAGACGGCCGTGTGTGAGGTGCCTCAAGTTATTATTATTATACTGTGAGACAACCAATTATATTTTTTATTAGAAGAACATTGCTCCTTTTATTTATCTGGAATACTGATGCAATGATGTTATGTATTTCATAAGCAATGAACATCGATATTTTTTTTTAACATAAAAGATCTACGTAGAAATATCTGTGTTGTTGAAGTGTTCACTTCTCTTTATTTAAGAGGAAAAACGGACACATCAGAGGCACTTGGAAATCAGGATACAAGGACAATGGGGCGATTAGAAAACTAGGTAAGACATCGCAAATTGTTGAAAGAAGTGGGAGTCGCCCAACTATGCAAGTACCGCACAATAGACCTCGATAGTGTTTGTTTTTTTTTAAAACAAGGGGTGTATATGTACCTGTGCGCCTATCTATGGCACACACACGGGCACACAGCTCCTATACGAATGGACCAGTTTTAATTTAGTTTTTATTATTTGAAAGGTGCTTTAATCGAGAGTGTTCTTAGCTATAATTTAATAAACTCTGTTCAGCTGCTCGAAGAGTATCAGGTCGTTCGTTGAAGGGATTTTCGAGTATTATTTTGTGATTTTTCTGAAGTATAAGAGATTCAAACAATAAACATGTACCTAATTATACTTACCTAATGTTAGTTACTGCTGTAACAGATTCCACGTATGTATAATATTTAGTTACATTAAATCAAACGAGTCCATTTCCTTAATGCAAATTGTGAGTTCGCTATAATGTAGGTTTATTTAATTTAATTTAACTAAACTCCTCTTAGGAATGCAATATAGTAAAACCTTACTCCAATGAACGTACAGCCATAACTATATATTTTAATGACACAGCATTTGTAGAGATATCTTTGATGAACCACACATATATTGGAGTGAACTACATAAACCTTCCTAACTTCGAGGGTAAATAGAAACTAGGATACGCAATTATTAGTTTGCACATAAGGGCGGATATAACATTCAACTTGTGTAGGCATAATCTTATTTAGAAGAAGGCGAGTAAATTAATACAATAATGAAGGAACACAAGCTCGTGACATACTAGTTATACCAGCAAAAAAATATAGATACTTAAACTCATTATTGTACACCAAACAAAAAAAAATAGAATACAGTTTTGTATAATCTATTTTTAGGTACTATCTTACATATATTTATAAATTTCGTGTTACGTTGTTTGTTCGCGATGAACTCCAAAATATCTTTATTTTATTTTATTGGCTTAACAACAACACACACACACGCACCCTGTGTGCAGTTTGGTCAGACTTGAGAGATAGGATAGTTTTTAACTCAATTTATAATCACAATATTGTTTAATTTGCAAAGTACTTAGCCACAGCAGTGCGTGGTCGGGTAGTAATCCTATATATTCTAGGTCCTGTGGCGATTGTAAAACTAAAACATGATCAAGACGAGGCCGTCTTGTAGTTTTGATAAGACTTAGAAGAAGAAGCCTTACGTAACTGAAAAGTAAACAGATGTCGGCTCTAAGAAGAGTATCATAGGTCAAACGGTGACCAGATGCACAGACCACATCATCGTATGACAATCTAGTACCTACTTGGAGAGAGAGTTCGTATCTGGTCTAAAAGGCTCTGGCTAGATGTGGTAATGGAAGATATGAAAGCAAATGGGGGACTTACGATAACGTTGGAAACCGGTGAAAGAGGAGTAACAATACCGTCAGGGAAAAAAAGAAGGTTTGTATAAATTATTAACAAATTAGTTATACCTATTGTCTACCGTATCGCGATTTGCGATCTCAATGGATAGTTGAATGGAGGGTTATGGAAGATATGAAAGCGATTTCTAATAATTTGGTATGAATGTGACTGTGACCAGATTTTTCAGCTCTTTCTGTTGTCGACCGAGTTATAAATGTATTAACATTGTGCTTTAACTACACACCCTAGTACAGACTACTCTTAATTATATTTTCATGACTACTTCCAAACCGTAATTAATGAACGTGTAATAAACTATGACAACAATTTCATTTGAACTATAATGTTTTGTTATCGTTCATTATAGATTCATAAGCCAAATTTTCCATAGGTCAAGAACATATAAAATCGTTAAACTGTTTAAACAAACCTAATTAGGAATAATTAAGACAAATATTTATTTAGGAAAGCTTCACTGATATCGGTATATCGTCACTTTGAGTACGTGGTTGGTTGTATGTCTCGATGCGTGTTGGGTACTTATATTATCACTATATTGATAATAAAATCTCTTCGACCTACCTATAGACCTCAAGATGAAAGAGGTCACAACATTCATATCTAAGTCTGGCAGTTATTGGTTATTTGTACTCTACCTAAACTTATTTACTACAGTAAGTGTTGAATGCGTCTAAATAAATTTGTTTCATGTATACCAGAACAAAAAGAATTTACGTATAGCGTTGACTTGACAAACTCATAATTGTTTCAAAACTCCACGCAGATTTTCCGGGCCCTCGTCGTGAACTTTATGAATTATTTTGAAATGATATAAAAATGTGAAGGACACTCTAATTAAACATAAATCACTACAAGAAAAACTTTTGAAGCCTCCTATAAAAGCGGCTCAGGTATTCGTGCAGCTAAAGAAATATCGTTTTCGGTGACAACAATATTTTAAGCACCTTGACATACACCTGAGCACGGGTGGCGCTGAAATGAGCTATTGCGGAGGCTGATAGCTTGTATAACCGTGGTACATGTTGCGTGAAATCTTTACCCAATTTACTTGTACTCATTAAAGTTTATTGTGACGTGTTCCTTGCATAGTTGTGTATGTAAACCAACAGTGATCACAAAAGACTGTCATAGAAAAAATATTAAAATTTGTCACAGATAACTTTTTTTCCAAAACATTTTACTAATACTATTTAGTTTACAAAAATTGAAGTTAGGTTAGGATAGAAAAAACATAAAACTATATAACCAAAGCTCGTAAATCCTACTAATATTATAAACGTGAAAGTTTGTGAGGATGTTTGGATGTATGGATGTGTGGATGTATGGATGTATGGATGTTTGTTACTCTTTCACGCCAAAACTACTGAACCGATTGCGATGAAACTTGGTATGTTGCGTTGAAGTATTGCGATGAAGCTGGAGACCTGGATTAAATTATAGGCTACATTTTATCCCGATATTCAAACGGGATCGGGACTTACGCGGGTGAAACCGCGGGGCGCTACTAGTAGCTAATAATGAAAAGAAAAGAAAATCGATTGACGAACAGTCTTTAGTTCTTTACAGAAACAATCCCAACCTAAGATGTTTTTTTGATCCCAACCCTTTAAAGATCAATGTTTTGTGACCCTCGCCATGTATTCAAAGGTAAAAGTATACAAAAAATATAAATATTTGATAATGTTAACATTTCGTTTTACCGATGCCGTAATGAACTTTGTACAAAGACTAGTTGTGATCAATGCAGTCTTATATAACCGACAAGATTGATGAAATCACATATGACTTATGAGATTATACTTAGTATGCATGTATTCAAGTAACGATTACGAAGAGATTTTCTTGAACTATATCTAAGAACACTCTCGATCAAGTCACCTTTGAAACAAAAAAAAACGCACTCAAATCGATACGATGCACAGACAGACACACAGACACGTCAAACTTTTGCGTCTGGGGTTAAAAATATGTACCTACTCCTAATTAATGACTCTTAATAATTATATTAGACTTAGACGTTTATGCAACGACTATTTATATTTATACCACGTTTTTATATTTATATCACGTTAATATCATATACTTTTATTCAAATAATTTACCCACAGTCAAACTCTGTTACGGTTTTGTGGGAACTTTTTTTTTTCTGGGACCACTCCAATTACTACACTTACTTATCGTCTAAAATACTCACGACATAAACACCTGAATTGAATATCTTCTTCATTCTAATGTCTGCTAAAATACAATTAGTTCCTTTTTATATGGCATAGATAAATAATTACGTGACACGCAACAGCCAGTTCGAATTACAGGTTAGTGACCAGCTCGAGCCTTTGCTTACACCGAATCCATCAATCCGTGTTTGAGATATCCCTCTTCTTTCCATTGCCTTCTTTTCCCTTCTTAAATATCCAAAGTGATCGGTTGAAGGCAAAAGGGTTGCCCTCATTAGGGGCTTGGCGATGTTTTATAGCAACTTTTTAACCCCCCCTTCCCCTGGTGAAACGATACGAATATTATCGTTAAATACAGATATTTGGCGCGTTTTACGAAAAAATAAATACACGTGATAACTCACTACACCCCTCTCCCCCTTGTGATATTTCGTGATTTTTTCCTGAACCCCCTCAAGCCTCACGTGATTGATAGACAATCCCTTACATGAGTGGGACGTTTTATACGTATCTGCCTACCCCTTCGGAGATACAGGATAGGTAAGTGTATGCACTTACGCAATAACTTATGAGTCTAAACTGTATGCCGGCAAGTTTGAGACAAAATCTAAATAATTTCTTCGCGCTCTTTTGTTATTTTCTTTGTATTTGGGTATTCGACAGTCTATAACAGTTATGTTATCTGATAACGTAACGTAGGTATACAAAATGTTTATCTTGTATATCAAGTGTCGATCAATGATGTAGAGAGCCTGTCTGTTAGCTGTCTGCGAGCTGGGCATGGGTATTTCATATTGAGGCCGGGGGGCGGAGGCCGGGGACTTGTTTGGCATAGTAAGCGATAGATTCGAGAAGCATAAAGGTTATCACATGACATTTTCCTTTAAAAATGATAATTAATTTCTACATGTACTTGAACTTTCACATTCTAACATATCAATTACCACATAACCAAGAAATTCTCAATTCTGTGTCAATTATTATGTTGAGTACGACGCAATAAACGTACATTTTGTTATGAAAAAAGACAAGAGCTTTTTTATAGCTTCGCCTCCATGCTAGCCTTAATGACTAAAGACGATGGGCGAACCCAACTTTTTAAATAGTTTTTCTAATACCTATTTACCTTGTCGCTACAACACATGGTGGCTTAAAGCGGCAGAATTGTTTACATTTGTTAAAGTCTGTTGCTTTTTATTTAATTTTGAGTAACGTCCTAATAGTTGTCCTAATACGAAGCATGTTGGACTACACAGCTAAACCGTTGATTAAAAATATTTACGAAAATACATGAAAATATACGTATAAATAGTACCTATAAGTTTTGAATGACGAGAGATAAGAATAGAATTACCGTTTGGTTTTATGTTAGGGTGTATTTAAATCCGTAATTTGAAAATATGAAGCCATAGGCAAACGTCCGCCGGTGAGAAAAACAGTGAACATACACCTATACGTGATTTTTGGTCCGTAACTGTTTTGAAAATGAGTACCTCGTAATACGAATTTAATACTATTTATATATTCAAGTAGTGTTATATTATATATAATAACATAGGTTTTTAGTGACCTCTTTTCAACAAATAAATACACAATCAGAGATATACATACATGATTTTGATTTAATAATTATTGTCATAAAGAAAATTTAGGTAGCGTGATTGATATCATAATGATTTATTATCTGTTATTGAGTAATTTTATTATTATATATATATATTATATATATATATATATATTTATACAAAAAATGCTTACTATTTAGATTTTTCTAGTATATAGAATATATAAAAAATTATAATTGTTTGAATTAAAAGAAAATCATCGATCGATGATGATGAGCTTTAAGAAATACATAATTTAACAATAAATGTTAATGTAGTAAAAATGTAATCGTATCGTATCGTATCGTAATCGTAGGCACAGTGCAGTGCACCATGCCTAATCTTTATCTCTCTTTATTATGATTGCCTGCAAGAGATTGCTAGTTATGATAATGCCGATAATTTTACGTCTGTAGGGTTTTTAGAATTTTCTGGTAAAAATATGCAGTAAAGAGAGATCTTAATGTATATTTTTTATGCTTTGTAGAAAATTCAGGTCAGTATGAGCAAACTATACTGTAGAATAACTACATTAAAATTATTTTTCGTTGCAGGCTTGGTCAGAAATCATCGAAGCAGGATAACAATGGCTCTTCTGTTAGCGGCGGGATAAAATCAGTGCGGAGCGGAGCGTCAGTGTTAAGACCGTGTGATTTATCACCAAGTCTGCATCAAGTAATTTTACTATAATAAGTCATTCGGTTAAAGTTTGTTAAGGTAAAAAGTTGATGATTTGAATTTCGCCAATATATTTTGCATTGAATAAAATCTATATTATGTATGTTTAGGACAACCTACTATAAGTACAAACTATATTAAACATGTGTTCCGAATTCTACATACGATAGTGCCATATCACTCGTGCGTTATCACCACACTGTAACCGAATATTAATGAATATTTTGTTGCTATCACGAAAAACTTGGAATATTTTCCAACTTAGAATATTTTTATCGGTTCTGTTAAACAAAGGCAGTAACTGTTGATCGTGTTAGAAGATATTATTTCCTTATAATAAATAACTGATAGATAAATATCAAATGAATACTTGGTGCATACTTATTTCATTAATATTCTGATAATTGGTGAGTTCAGGCGTCCTCTAATTGATTGACGTTGATTAACACACAAAATGCTTTCCACTTGAGTGGGGCCGAGGTTATTATTGTATCTATTTTGGTCCCTCGGACTATTTGAACCTACGCTTTTAGTGGGTATACAAAAACATATTTAGACAGCTGAACTCTATTAATACCTACACACATTTGTTAAGATCGTTATAGTAAGATGAATTCGTTATTCGACAACAAGACACCTATTTTTTTTTCTTTTAGACTATATTTGATATAAGTGTATGATTTATATAAGTTTAAAAAAAAATAGGACATAAATAGTAATATTTCTCAGTGCTTAATTTAAGCAATTTAGAAGACTTTTAATTTATAGTTCCCAAAAACTTAGTTTTAAGAATAAGTTCAGTTTAGTACTTACATTTAAGTAGGTAGGTAATTGTAAAAAGCCACATTTTAATCAAAACCTCGAAAACTAATGACATATGAAAATGACTAATGAAAAAATGCTATGAAAAGGGATTACTTACGTAATTTGCCGGTTTCAAAAAATAATTAAATATATTCGACCTAAGATGGCAATTCACAGACAGTAAATTAATACACGGTGTTTATTTAGAAAAACATGGTTATAAAGCAACGCGCAAACAAGCACTATCACGAATACACGCGTGTTTTGTAAAGCCGGGATGCTACACACTGCGCTTATTTCTTAAATCAACAGGACAAAAATATTAACCTCACTATTTATTGCTCTATGCGCTCTGATTTGATTTTGTGATAAAGTGAACACACTATGCCACGTCGAGTTGAAGACTGAATATTAAAACGCTAGCCGACAGTTTGTCTTTAAGAATACATTAACATAAATGAATGCTTAATCAGAAAACGCAATTATCTTTGTGTTATTATTTGTAAATCGTTTACCGTTAATTGGAATGGTTAATAATAATATGGTTTTATCAAAGTTTATCATGGTCAAAGGTCATCTTCAATCCTCACAAAGAAATTACTTGGAATTAAAGAAAAAAACAAACTACGCTTTAATTCGTTTATTACGATTTATAGTGTGTTACATATTATACTCTGTCCATTCGTTCATTTCCTTTTGCAAGTTCCTGAAACGTAACAGTGCCAGAATTTGTAAAATTAAACTTTAAAAAGCTCATTTACATAAATATATATATTACCTATTTTTTTTTCATTATACTATTTATGACACAAAATAAATGATTTTGTTTACGCAATAAACGTAATTACTTTCTATACTTATTCGTAGTGAGGGGAACAAATGTTTCTACTGAATATTTATAAGTCGGTATCAACTACTTCTAAACCAGTATAAAAACCTTTTGTCGTGCACATGTGTTGTATTTGCAATAAATAACATAAAACTAAACTAAAACTAAACTTAACTTATAGTAAAGAACAAATGAAAGATGATAAATACTAGTTTCGTCTCCTGAGTCCTAAGTAACATTAATAATAATCAACTCTTATATATAATGTATTAAACGTGAGTAATATAATTTATTAAACAAGTTCAATATTAGCTAAAACTAACTTTTTACTTTTTTATTAGAGTTATAAACAAATGAATCTTGATAAGGTGTGTGTCAACTTCTTCATTAATCTTAAATCTGTATACCATTTGCTAAATCTGTTGACCCTATCACCTCATGGTCTGCCTAGAACAGAACTATTCTGAGTTCTACACGAAAGAGAAGAGAGGGGGAGGGGGTTACTGGCTATATTATTTTTATGGCTATGGGTTTGGTCTAGCTAGCTGACTTTTGTTCAGCTTACACAGTCACTCTATACCGGATATACCGGACAGGATAGGACAGCCTAGCGAGTAAGAAACATTATAAATTTTTTTTTAGCGTACCTACCACTTACACTTTCATATTGTATTAAGGTGTGTGCTGGTGTAAGTATTAGAGAAGTGCTAAATTAGCCACTTCTGTCACTTGATATTAAGCAACATATCGTGTGCTTATTTCTTAAGATAAATTACTCTACAAAAACAGCAAAGTGCGGGTTTGGAATAAATATATTAAACTGGATTCAAAATCTAAAAACTGCATAAAAACTAACTTTTTTCCTTTGTGATACATGTGAATAACTAAAATTTACATTCAAAGTTTTTATGCAATAAAATAGCATATTATGTTTAAACAGAGTCGTTAAAAATAGCATTTCTTTTGTAACCGCCAAATCAAAAGTGTTTCACATTCTTTCACAAACTACTCAGCCTATGAGGTGTGGCAAGCATTAAAATATCTATGAAACACGTAAAGCCGATAAATGATATTAAATATTCAAATGAGCTAATTGTATTTGACCTAACCATTAAACACATATCATGTTTAAAACCAATAAAGAAATATCATTATTATTAATAAAATTTTTCAAAATTTTTTTTCATTATTTTTTTTGTTAAGGTTTTGAGTATGACATAGCATACAAAACGCTCAGTGTGCGCCGCGTGACGGCTGATTGGCCCGCTGGGCGCATTACGAGACACCATATTATATTAATAGAGTTATCAATACGGAGCAATGTACTCGCGACTCACTCACATCAGTAATCGACCGTCAAAGTGAATCTGGAAATAAATAATTTCGATATTTGAAAAAACCAAGATCACGTTCGTAAACTTTTTAACAGGTAGTAGTAGTACTTATTACTAGTTAAACTATAAAGATCTTTGGAAATTTTGCATAATTCTCACATTAATTATATATTCCTCGTGCAAAAGCAGTTCCTATTTAATTAACATATGGGCACCTACAAAGTAAATTATTCGTTTTAGAATAAGGCAATCGTTATCCTTTAGGGTTATATATATTATCGGTAGACGGGAAGGGTTTCGAGAAAACAAGTCATAACGTGCATGCAAAAACAAATGCATGGTGGTATAGGATAATTATTAAGTAAATAAAAGATAAGTAGAATATAGGAGCCAAAGCATAACTACTACTGGACGCAAAGTATGTGTTTTAATAATTTTAACTAACAATCTTTCGGCGGCTTTAGAAGCCAAGGGCTACAGAGGGTTTGTTTTGACATCATGGAGGAGTAATTTAGACCAAAATCTTTGTCAAAAAAAAAAGATAGTGAGATGTTACAGATACTGCCGACTATCGACGATCTAATAAATTTTCCCTAGACACTTCTTCACTACTAAGTTACAGATAATATATTGTGGTGATGAAACCTCTCGCCACCGCTTGCAAGGAGCACGAAATAACACAAGAAATATTATTTATAATTAATTTGTTTGAAGTTATAATTGTTACTTGAATAATCTGATCCTGATTATATCGCATAGTGCGTTTGCCAGCTCTTTTAATTTTCCTCCTCTAGATAGAACCTGTCGTGACTGGTTACCGTAAAGCCTCAAGCTTTACACGCGCTTACACGTGGTGGAGTGCGCCGCAGTTGTTTTAGAAGAAGTACTCCACACATTACAATATATAAGAATAAACATTCTAAATTTGACAAAAAAGTACGAGTATTTGTTACAGCAGAGCGAGCGAGAACGACTTAGATGGAAGCATTGCGGTGTATTGTTATATCAATGGATGGAATGATTTTTTGGCAGATGAATCTTTATATGAATAGGCAAAGACAACAGTTCAAGACTTTTTTCCTTTATTTGTCAACTGATGTGCTTTATCTTGTATATATATATAAATAAAAATGAATCTCCAAATGTGTTGCTAAGCGCAAAACTCGAGAACGGCTTGACCAATTCGGCAAATTTTTTTTTCGTATTTTTGCTAAGGCACAAGGAAAGTTCTTATGGAGAGAAAAAACGTAAAAATTTGGAAGAAAATAGTAAAAACAACACTTTTATTTTCCAATACAAACCACATACTAAATAATAATTTAAACATGTCTCCAGCTGTCAAACATTTGACGTCAATCAATAACTTCTGACAGAACGAAGTCTGCCGGGGCGTCGGGGCAGCTAGTTGTGAATAATAATGCTGATGGTCGAATTTTGACCAGTGGGCGAACACTAGTGAATTTTAATAATCGCCAGCAAAGTTCAGTTAGTTGTTTAGTTTAAGCATTTGATTTTATAATAAGGCAAAACACTGTGATACATTACTGTAAATTTTTACTCAGGTACATGAAGTTAATAAAGCATGCTATAGCATAAAATGAATGTCTTTTTGATCCATTAAGGTCATTGTCCTCTTACCTATATTAAATTCTCATTTTATGCGTTCGAGTGAAAAGACAATCGGTAAGTTAAATACATTCTAATACCAAGTAAATTACTTTGTTACTTGTTGTACAGATCATGTGTCAGTAGTTGAACCTTTATCGGTCATTCGCTTAAGTCTGCCGGTACATTTGGAAAATCAGTACGTATCATATATGTACCTACTTATTACGTTCACAATAACAATTTTTGTTGGCAACTTGCAAAGTTGAATATGCAATATTCTAGAATGAATGTAGGTCTCGTTTTTGTCAACAATGTCACGATATACAGAGACGTATGACATTTATCTATGGTACCTACTCCTTATCTTTAAATGTTTCTTTGAACAAGTATTGATCTTTGTGTACATGTTTTGGTGCATAATATGATGAAAGTAGTAAAAGGCATAGAATGGTTCCAGGGTTGCCGGTATATTGTACAATTATAGGCCAAGGTCTATTAAGTTGGAAGTAACTTCCTGAGCTAAACGCACCCGACCACAATTCGGCTTAGTAGACAATGTGAACTAAGTACTGGGTTTAAGCAATCATAGGTAATAATAACAAATACGGTTTAAATCTAGTCCTTTGTAACTCAATAGTACTTACAAAGGACTAGATTTAAACCGTATAACATTTAAACCGTAAACATTTAACCGTAAGGGGTAAGGTAAACCGTGCTACTGTGTCTATGGGGGCTATTGGGTCTTTTTTAAATTCCAAAGTATGTAAATATTGTAACATTACTGTCTCCCTCTTTTATGGAGGATAAGTACTATATATTATACGTATGTATCTGGAGTAAAGCATATACGGAGTGCTTAAGTGCTTAGCGCGGACGCAACATCGATACGACATCGTGACTGCTATTGATATGGGAAGCATCTCGCTAGAGACCCTGATTACATCCATGGTCCAAAGTGAGGGTGAGTAGGATTCTGCCATCTCTTTTTGCGAGGAGGTGATTTTGGCCAAAGAGGTGGAGGAACGGGAACAGGAGAGGACAAGCACTCAGGACAGGCTAGGCTATTATAAGGAAAGTAGGGAAACTGAACATTTTTAATTTTAATTATTAAAAAAGATAGAAAGAAAATCGTAGGAGATGGAAAATAAGAAACATAGTGACTCCAAAACAATTGAACCCCGAGCGTTTTTATCCTATATAATCCACTACTGAATAATAGCGTTTTACTGTGGACTTACTTGTTAAGACTAAACATTTAAATATTATCTGGGATTTTATTATAATGTCGCATACATTGACCTCGACTTGATCTCTATTTTTATGAAGGTCAATCAGGTTTTTATGTGGTTATGAATCACGGTTGCCATTGTAGTAGTTTTCACCTGTTTCACGTTTGGAGTAGGGCATTGGACATTTGGTTTTTTCTCCATTAATAAGTAAATTCTTAACGTTGAACCAACGTAACACTTTCAAAATACCATCATTTATGTCGTTAAAGTTTGTACTTCTACGTTTTAGTTTAAATAAGGTGAAGTATCATCCGCAAAAAATTCTACCTCGTGGTTGTTTGTAACAAGATGAGGTTAGTTATTAATGTAGATTAAGAACAAAAGTGGCCCAAGAAACCCACATTTTTACCAAAGACCCTGCTGCCTGCTTGCCATTAATATCGACTGCCTGAATTCTGTTACTCAAATAAGAAGTACTCGTAAGAAGATCCAGGACCGGGTCTTTGATACCGTAGTGATATAATTTCCTGATCAGAGTTTCATGAGCAACACAATCAAAAGATTCAGATAAGCCTTTCAGGCCTATCAATATTTTCTTTTAAAATTGATTCTGCAAGTGCTGGTGAGAAGTTCAAAGATTTAGTAGTCGTTACGTAAATCCGTGAAAAAACTTCTTAAAAGAAGTCGCTACTTCTGTGTACGATGTTTGTTATTAATATTCAAGCTAATTCTTTATTGTGGTTATGCTATTTTCCAGTCACGCAATTAATAATGTTCCAAGTGGTCTTAACCTTATCATCGCTACTTTTAATCTTTGAACTCAGAAAACAAGACTTAGCTAATTTACAAAGTTTGTTAATCAACCTCAAAATCAATTGATAGACCTGTTTTTCAACTGTCTTCATTCATGTGTAGAACTTTACACTGAGTGCTTATTTATTGGTTCTAAAGTAAATAAAATAATTGTGTTAAATATAAATTGAAAGTATTTATATTAAATCTTAGACTTTATTTCTTCTCTCTGTTTACGAGGAAGTCACACCACTTGTTTAAAGATGTTTCCCTAAATTAAATATGATTTTCAAAGTAATTTATAAAGAGACGGTGGCGTCGTCGTGGTGAATTAATTTATACCGAATGAAATAAATATCTAGGTATAACATACCTACCTACATGATTTATCCATCAGAAAGTAGGTCACGAATTTCACAAAAATTATTTGTTGAACAATGTTTCAACTTAAGAGGGAATTAGAATTCATTAACTAGGTAACTCACATAAATTATCTCGTTCTATTGAATTTAATTAAATGAATAACGTTAGTAAAATATCCTTATAACATTATTTGGATTGAGGTTAGTGAAGAAAATTGCAGTTTGTTTTATGTGAAACCTAATACCTAACTAATACAACGTAGTTTGGATGTTTTTTAACCGACTTCAAAAAGGTTCTCAATTCGATTGGTATTTTTTTTTTATTCATCAAAAATCTTTTGAATGTACGGAAGGTATCAATTGCTTCTGTTTGTTTATTATCTCAAATCTTAAAGTTCAACCTTACCTAGTCATATGTTATAAGCACAGAGTATTTTTGCATTTAATATTTTTTTCAATAAAACGATTTTTACGATAGTGGCCGGGAAATTATTTAAACATTGTACAGGATGTATTTGTGAATTCTTTTCTTTGGTGATTCTATGATAAAAACTCTTAAAGGAGATTTATTATTTATAAAGATATTAATTATTATTTATATTAATTTATTTATTTTTAACCGACGAAAAAAAAGAAGGAGGTTCTCAATTGGACCGTATATATATATATATATATATATATATATATATATCTATATATACACCTATGTTCAGTGTTCAGCCCTCACTCCATTATTTATGAACCGATTTTGATGATTCTTTTTTTGTTAGATAGGGTATATCTCAAGGGTGGTCCCATGTTAAGGAAGTCAGGATCTGATGATGGGATACTGATAAAATGGAGAGAAACCCTCGAATATTGTACGAACGAATAATGTTTATATTTACTTTCCATAATTTAATCAGGTCTTTGTGTTTAGGAATCATCACATCATGAAGCTGAGCTGATGATGGAAAAAATCATAAAATAAAAATCTTTTAACAAAAAATTAAACTGACAATAACTAAAAAGCAAAAAATAAATAAACCTTTTCAGTCTTGAGTATTGAGCTTATTTACATAAACTATCAAATTTTATAGAAACTTATTTTGAGTCGGCGCCAAATAATAAAATGATCAATTATTATATTAAAGAGGAGGAGCATGCATACTTGTCAAGAATGGACATCATTTCACAGAAATAAAATCAAGCTCTCTGTAAGTGGCGAGTTTGAGTGCTGCGCCATAGAACTTCCGCAATACAAAACTGTTTTAGCGTGTGTAACTAGAACCTAAAAATCAAGTAATTTTCAGGTATTTTTCGAAAACTAGAGACTTTATTACGAATACTAAGTAAGCATAAATATCAACATATTATAGTGGCGGGTGACTTTAATATGGATATTCTAAAACGTATCAAAGGGGCCAAGAGTCTTGAATACCTACTCCTAAATTATAATTTGAAATTTGCAATAAATCGACCTACCCGTTTAAAAAGTGGTACATCCTAGACAATTTTGCTCATAACCTTCAAAGAGGATGTCAAGCACAGATATTTGAATTGGCTCTCTCTGAGTAGACAGCTCAATTATTTAAGTTCCCGGTTCAGTCAATCGGCTGTAATAGTTATTGGCGTGTTAGAAAGAGGGATTATAACTTTGAAAATATCCAGAAATTTAAAAAGTGCTTAGGTAGCTTATCATTCTCTGAAATTTTCCAATACATAACCCTATAGTATTCTAACTAGTAGTAGTATAGCATATAGTAGCTTCTTGGAAACGTTTACATTATTCTGCAAATTATGTTTCTATGAACGGATAGTAATCATCAAAATGATAAAAAAACCGAAGTGGATATCACGCGGTATTAAAGTTTGCGGTAAGAAAAAACGGCAACTTTTGTGGCAATTTCGACACCATCCAACCCAAAAAAATAAAATGACTATCTAAGTTATTTCAAAAAGTAATAAAATTAACACAGCGAGCCCAAAATAAAAACATCAGATAACAAATCAAAAACTACGCGGAAAATTATTAATAATTCAAAATGTAACTGATGTAACTTACCAAATGATTCAATAAATGCAATCAAAATACACAATATATTTATAACTGAACCAATAGACATTACAAATACATTTAAGGATTATTTTGTTAATAAAATAATTCCAATTGTAGGCTCAGGGAAAAGAGTTACATCGCTGATTGAAAATATATTAACCTCATAATTTTGATATATCACTACATATTATAAAACAAAGTCCCCCGCCGCGACTGTCTGTCTGTCTGTTCGCGACAAACTGAAAAACTACTGATCGGGTTTTCATGCGGTTTTCACCAATAGATAAATTTGTTAAGATTTTATGTAAGTTGATTGAAATATGTTGATGATAGTTGAAGATGTCTCTGCTACGCGTGCGAAGCCGGGGCGGGTTGCTATTTCAGAATAATTAGAGGTTTAAAAACCTAATGGCGTGGGTTATAACGAATTAACGACTAAGGTTATCAAAGCAGTTGCTAGTGAGGTCTGTACATGTACACCACTAAGTCATATTATAAATATCAGCATAAATGTAGGTTCTTTTCCCGAAGCATTAAAATATCTATAATAATAAAATCTAAAAAACTAAAAAAAAACTGACAAAGAACAATTGCAATCCTATAGACCAATTTCATTATTGATTATAGAAAAAAAAAACATGGCCTCGTATGACTTCCTCTACAAAGTGACAACCAATGTAGACAATAGAAATCCTGTCAGCACAATATTTTGCGACATGACACAGGCTTTCGACTACGTCTGTCATGATATATTATTACAAAAATTACAAGAAACAATTTACAGAAATAACGGTAATAAATACTAAAACGAAACATAAAGAAACACGAACGAGTTATACGGTGCAGGGTGCCTCAAGGAAGTGTTCTCGGACTGCTACTTTTCATCCTATATATAAATGACTTTCCAAAAAGCACTGACCCATCGATGACACTATTTGCTGATGACAGTACCATTGCAATTCCATACACAAATAATTATAATTACAGTAATTTAATAAATAACTCCCTAAGATTGGTGATATGGCTGGAGAATAATAAGCTGAAGATAAATATTAATAAAACTAATATCTCGGTACTCTAAACAATACAGAATACTTACTGTACCCTCTTTATATATCCTGGAAAGTGCAATGTTTGTCAAATGTAACCCTAACTTATTTTTAAAATTATCTGATAGAATCAATCGTAATAGACGTGATAACAGTAGACTCTTTGTGCATCATTCAATTACTGCCCTTATACATTTTTTTTTTGTATGGCTCCAATTATATATAATAAATTGCCTAAATGTTGGAAGGAGCTAGCTATTCATATTTTTAAAAAGAAACTTAACACATTCTTGATCGACAAAGCGTATTATGATATTGAAGAATTCCCAAATGATAATATTGCAAAGAATACAAGTATATATACAAAAACATAAGATAATATACAAGTGACATTGCAACTATGATTTCAATAAATAATTTTATGGTAAATATTTAATATCATATTAACTTAATCTTATATTATGTTATTGATTGGATGATAATTATGTTTGTTTTGTTAATCCCTAATATTTTACATGGAATGTATTAGTTGTATTCTTAATTGTCGTAATATATAATTATCTTATATATCAAATTCTCGTGTCACAATGTTAGTTACTATACCGAAACAGCTTGACCGATTCTCATGAATTGGGTAGGTTTGTTATCAGCTGATTATTCGGCTAACATCTATTTTTCATCCCCCTAAATGTTAAGGGTAGTCCACCCCAATTTTTTTTTTTAATTATTAGATAAATTATTTTTTTATGATACAGCATTACAAAATACATACAACCCTGAATTTTCAACTCTCTACGATCAACCCCTGTTTTTTAATAGCGATATTAGTATTTTTACTTTCATTGGTACAATTTTTTTCAAGTATTTAACGCAGTGAAAATAGAAAGTGAGATTGTTATAATGGATTGTAATAATCGATTGCAGTCAAGTCGATGTCAAACTTTTTTTTTATTGAGTAGGGGGTTAACGAGCAGACGGGTCACCTGATGATAAGTGACTACCGCCGCCCATGGGCACCTGCAACTCGAGAGTCACAAGTGCCTTGCCGGCCATTAAGGTGGGAGTAGGAGAGGAGGGGAGATGGAGAGATGGGGGGAAGATGGAGAGAGGGAAGGGTTAGGGCCACTGATAACCTCACTCGCTCGGCGAAACACAACGTAAGCATTGCTTTATCGATATGCCGATCGAGCCGGACCATACGTGTCAAAGCATTGCTCTCCCACTGTTAAACTTTAAATATGTCAGTTTAGTTAATGAAGTACTTTGAATTAAGAAAATGAATGGTTGGTGTTTTGTTATTTTTATAGTCATAGACCCCATCCCCACAATAAGTTAGTCATTTTTTATTTGACTACCAAAATATTCATTAGAAATAATTAATATAGCAAAACAGCCGGGTCAGCTAGTAGTCCATCTTAGTGCATGCTCTTAATATTTGCACGCCTTACAGGCAAAGCAGGACTGACCTTTTGTTAATTTAATATTTCACGTTGTATACTTATGTGTGCATACTCATGTTAAAGCAAATATAATTATCTTATCTTATTATCTAAATTTGATAGCATAGAAGAACACAAATCATACAATACAAACTAAAAATATTTGTGTCTCTGCTGACCGAAATTAATTGCTTATAACCTCAGTCCGGTTTCAGAAAATCTTGGATTAGTAAATGTATCTATATATCCAGAAGGCTATGTTTGATGTTTGATAGGAGAAGTAATTTTATTACCTACATAGATATCTGGCTAAATCACAATAGCTGCCTCATGCAAGTCAATTACGTCTGTCTGCCGCCTGGTTAGTTATCTGAACACTCTGATACAATATGAATTCAGTACGGGTAAGTTACAGTTGTTTAGAACTATTAAACATGATTATTTCGTTTCACAATTGAATTAAATTTCAATTCTGTTATTTCGAGTAGATGCGGTTGAAAGTAAGAACAGAGAGGTACCAGATATTTCACACGGTGCTACACTTGAACTAGTGATCTATTTCATTAAATATACGAGTTATAATTAATCGATGTTATAATAAAATATGTATCTTATTTTTTAATGTGAAATGATTGCATTGATTAATGTGAGATAAGGTTCATATGCCAGATGTATTGACGACCTGAGGAAGGTAGCTGGGTTAGATCGGATGCGGAAAGTGGAGGACCGCGGGTGCTCGTTGGGACTGATTGATTAATTGATTGAAGCTGCATATATTATATACTTATAAGAATAACATAAGAATATGCGCACAATGTATGTGTTCAATGAATAATGCCTGAATGACATAACGTACACGAATACGTTATGCAAAGCATCATTCAAACTATTAATAATATAAGAAAACTATGCTTGTTTTAAAATGTAATTTTAGAAATGTAGATAGTTCGTCTAATCTCGGTATCGATTCTCTAAGAGTATGTTTGGAAGACAAACTTATATTTGCCGTTCTAAAAATACTCCCCATGTATCGGTATATATGTCATAGTAAACTCTCCAACCGCAAAATTTGTAATCGCAAAAAAATATATATATATCATAATGCAACAAAGCTCATACAAAGAAATTAGAGGTATGTCAAAACGCGATAGAAAGGAGCATCTGGGGGAAGAAAAATCTGACAGAATAAGAACTACTGCGATAAAGGAACAAACCAGACTAAAGGATGTTACAGTAACAGTCAGAAAGCTAAAGTAGAAATGGACAGGACACATAATTAGAGGAACAGACAAATGGAGCATCGAAATCATTCATCCAAACGCTGGGCCGATGAGATCAAGACAATGGCAGGCAGTCTGTGGACAAGAATAGCTAGAAACAGCATTATGTGGAAACAGTTGGAAGAGCCCTTTACCCTTTTCATAAAAAAAAAGATACACAGTGTTGATATATTAAAATAATAAAAAAAAAATAGGCAGTCATGGGACTGCCGACAGAAGTGAAAATTTAAACGAAACGAGGAACTTAAAACGTCACATTAGCAGGTTGGTGACATTAATTAATAAGGAGCTGAACGTTTACACAGAACGCAGAACTCAATGTTTAGATTAGCGCCATCTAGTGGATCTATATATGTATTATTAGCATGACGGTCACGAGTTCAGTGGTTTTTCCCCATAGCAAAAGTGCTCAAACGTGCCTAAAGAAGTTTTCACTTCAAAAAAAAAAGTGTAAAGATTTAAAATCTGATTGAAGGCTATTATTATTATTATAATGCAGCAAATTCATTACTTTCGGATTTCTTTCTTTGAGACCTTGCTTCTCGCCAAATTTCATGATTCTGGGTCAATGGGAAAAATTATTTGATTTACTAGCGACGTGTTAAAATTGCTCAAAATATAAGGCTTGAAGGGCGGTATCCTTTTATTACGATGACATTGAAGCGTCATTTTTTCCAGATGAAAGGGACCGCAGACTTTACGTACTTCCACGCGTTCCTGGAAAACAGGGTCTTGACAGACAGACAGACAATGAAGTAATCCTATAAGGGTATATCTTTTTGAGGAAAGAACTCTAAAATAGCGTCTTAAAAAAACGTTTCTATGCAATGTTAAATACATTGCATCATAAACTTAATATACTAACGTAAAAGTTTATGCATTGCATAGAAACGTTTTTTGTTTCTTGTTTTGTTCTTTGTTTTTGTCGATAACTATAACTGCGTATTCAAAAAGTCTATGCTACCGTTATACAGGGCCTAAAGAACTACTTTAAAAGTTATACTGTAAAAAACTCTATGTATACCGTCACTTAACACGTGTACTAGAGTATTCATGTCCCAGGTGTAAGCTCTGTGCACTCAACGTAAGTTTCCGTAAACACTTGTCAAGTGTATGATCCTGAGCCTCTGTCAAACAAACGTCGTAAAGATCAAATATGTCCAAGGGTAACGTATAAATACCTCCCTAGCAAATCGATATTATTAGTCTTAGCAGCTGCCTCTACGATTAGATGATGTAAATAAGGAATGTAATATATGTCAAAATCGCCAATAATTATTAGCCAACAAGGACACTTTGCTAGCTTTGTAGAAACTGTCTCGCGTTCCGTAGTTGCCTAAATATCTACCTAGTTAGACAGTGATTTCTTTGTTACGTAATTACTCCCGACCATAGCTGATTTGACTTTATTTTCGTGTTCACTTTATTTCCTACTGACACCTACTCAACCTGCCCACAAAACTAGTGCCGACGGACGAAGGGAAAATAAGGTATAGGCAACATAATATATAGTTTTTTTTATGGGACGGGTCACCTGATACGTAAGTGACTACCGCCGTTCATGAACACCTGTAACTCAAGCACCACAAGTGCGTAGCCGCCCTTTAAGAAGGGAGTGGGGGCAGAGGAGGACAGGGGGACAAGTATTGCTACGCACCGGTTTTCTGTTAGGTCGTGGTATCACTCCGGTCGAGCCCGCCAATACTTGCTGAAGCATGGCTTTCCCACGTACAAAATATACCTATACACATAAAAATACTTGGATTAAAGGGTACCTATGTCTTTTATGTATCCTGGACAACGTAAATGCAAAATTTAGTGATGATCGGTAAAGTAGTTATGGCGTGAAAGTAACAACTAGACTATAAACATTCCTTAACATCTTTAACAATCATCATCAATTTTCACAAAACCTTAACAAATTATACTCGTAAGCCTTCCTCATAAATCACTCTGTCTACTCGTATTAGTGAAAACCGCATGAAATCCGTTCAGTAGTTTTTCAGTTTATCGCGAACAGACAGACAGACAGACGCGGTGGGGACTTTGTTTTATAATATGTAGTGAAGAGAAAGTTCTAATTTTACTTTAACTCTAAATTCACTTTTAAGCCAGTTCAATCATAACAATTTTCAATACTAATATCAATAAAAAAGAGGTTTACAACGAGATCCCATAAAAAATATCTATAATACAAATGTGATTTTTAAAGTACGATTTTATTTATTTATTAAAACTTTTTGCAAATTAGTACATAGGCGGACTTAATGCCTAAGGCATTCTCTACCAGTCGACCTTTGGGTGATGCAGAGAAAAGAAGAAGTAGGTGCAATTAACAATTTTGTAATAAAATTACAAAGAAAAGAATGGGATACATACAAAGTTCGATACGAATATACACACACTTTATACACAAATACTCGTAACTTTAGTGTAACATATATATACATATATACACACATACATATACAAATACATACATAGCTATATAATACATATACTGTTATAAGTAAAAATAGCAACATTAATGGTTCAAACTATTGACGAGTTGATTCTGCTAATTCCTTGAATAAGAGCTACTTTACTTTTACCTTAAAAGTGTAACGATTTGAAGCCGTCCTGACTTCGAGAGGAAGCGCCTTCCACAGAAGAATCGATTGTTTTATTGTATAGTCTAACTTCTGAAATCAAATTTATACATAATTTGAACTTCTTGTAATTTGTGTGTAAATATCTATACTTATAATAAATCTGTAGCGGGATGAATTCTGTACATTGAATATATTTAAAAAAAATCGACTGAGGGGTATTAAGATATCGATACTGATGCCGAATATGCGATTCAAACAATTTTTGTCTGTCTGTCTGTCTGTCTTTCTGTCTGTCTGTTTGTATGTTCACGATAAACTCAGAAGTTACTAAAGGGATATGCTTGAAACTTAGTATGATAATAGTTTGAGTGCCTTGCCGTGAACTTTGGTTCCCACAGGAAAATCAATGAAAGCTGTAATGACATTATAACAAATGAGTAATGTACCCACGGCCAAATTATGTCGTTATTTCACGTGTACCTTTTTCGTACGCTCCAGGTTGTTTAACCGCCAATACAGTATCAGATATACTGCCTGGAGAAAGAGGTACTATGCAATAAGCGACAAATTGCTGTTTTCCGAAAAAAACGCGAACGAAGTCGCGGGCACAGCTAGTCCTTAATACGTGATTATACGGGAAGGTTAATATTTTACCACTTCTTGTATTTTTTATTTTCTATAAAAATGTATTGAGCGAATACTCTGTCGACATTTTATACATACGACATATTGGGGGCTATGAAACCCACATTCTCACCAAATTTTAGGCCTAAATATTCATTAGAACGCAAGTTATGAATATTCGAAAAAAAAAACGGTAATAAAACGCAGTTTTTTTGCAATTTCCAAAAAAACTGCCAATCTAATCGAGGCTGTTAAAGTCTAATTTTTTTTTTTGGTCTTTTGATGTGCAATTTTTATGTCCAAACACTTTTCACTAAAGATGCAAAGTTTACTCGTGAATCCAAAAAAAAAAACGGTTTTTACGATTTTGGTAAATTTTTTTGACGGTGATGCCACTGGCGCATATGCCTTGAAATGAAATATGTTAACATGACGTTTTTATCTAACAAAAAAAAAAAAAACGACTATCTCAATTAAAGTTGCGAATATGCTAATTCTATCCGACTACCACTGGAATATCTGGAATCAAGTTTTCTTTTTCCGATTGATCTCTTAAATACATTGTTATGTAATCATTTAAAGTTTCATATTTCAAATTGTCCGATTCGGTTGGGATTCGGAAAAACGGAAATGTTAGAGCTTTACTCACTATAATATTTTCTAACTTTCTTCTTTTTCATTGATACTTTTCTTGATTTCGGTTTATTTTTAATTAATTTATATTTTTCTCCATTTTCCACCTTCAAGACTTTAGTAATTTATTTACGATGTTATTTTTTTTTTCGTCCTTTTGTCCAATATTGATTGAATCTTGATATTGAAATATTTGTATCAGCTCGTATTATACTCGTATCATCAGTAGATTTACTAACTTCGCCTTTTTTTATATTTTACCTATTTTTGGCCTAGAGATTTTTTTCAGTATCTTTATGCATGTGGTCTAATTTCACATTTGAAGTAATTATTACATTTGATTGGCTGTGATAGTGAATAAGGATTTACACATTTGGTTAAGGCTGCCTGAATTATTTATAATAATAATAAATAATAATAATAATTTCGGCCGTCTGATCCCAAACTAGCAGAACCTGTACTATGGTAACCTGACTGCTGATAAACATACTTATATAGTTTTTAAAGCTGAGTCTATTCTATATTCTTCGTGGTCAAAATTCTCAGGGATTCGTTTTTAAACGTATCGTGCATTTCCAGACCATATGTCGGCAGCCTTGAATCCCCTTTTTATATTACTATGCTTGCTCGAGGTTAATATTTTTTAATAACTCAGTTAAGAGCTTGGGGAAGTACTTTTTATTTATGACTAGCAGTTCCCGCGCGGCTTCGCTCGCGTGTACATATTTATGTAGTTTGCGCGGAACCCTAATTATTTTTCTAAAATAAAAGTAACTATTATTTTGACATTACAAACAGCCACTTAATGTTTTTGTTACATCTACCCTAACATCAAAGTTGTGAAGATAGCTTTTAGCCAAAATATCATTATAAGGTTCGCGTTTCTTCCACCTAACTCCACTCATTCACGTAGCGTATTCTGCACCTCTAAAAAATAATGGAGAAAGATCCTCTTAGTTACAAAGTCACAAATCCAGGATAGTTAATCAATACAAATAAATAAAATTGAAGTGTCTGTTTATAATGTCAAAATAACAGTTTCTTTTTCAGCTCATTTCACAGTGGGAGAGCCTTGCTTCGGCACGTATGGGCCGGCTCGACCGGGAGATACCACGGCCTCATAGAAAACCGGCAGCGAAGCAATGTTTACATTGCTTTTCGCCGAGTGAGTTAGGCTACCGGAAGCCTAACCTTACCCTTCCTTTTTCCTCTATCCCTTTCTCGCCCTTTATTCCCCCCTTCCCCTACTCCCGCCTTAAAGGCCGGCAACGCACTTGTGACTTTTGAGTTGCAGGTGCTCATGGGCGGCGGTAGTTATTTACCATCAGGTGACTCGTCTGCTCGTTTGCCCCCTATACCATAAAAAAATACAGTTCTTTGCACGATACCTATGCCTAAAAACCAGTTTTTTTAATTTTTGTCTGTCTATCTCCGGAATAATATATAATAATCTTAAGACTTGGCCCTTGTAAATTCTTCGCTCACTGCAATATTATTGTTTTAAAACAGTGTTCGAAATAGGCAGAGTCGAACCAACCAGATTTAATTCAAAATAGTGTGTGCCGTCAGGGTCTTACACAGTCACCAGCTGAAGACACCGTAAACATCATAGAAATACAACTTTTCAAACTATTTAATATCCGTTCAGGATATTTTATACCCCTTTTAAAAATGCAATTAGAAACACCTGGGTTATCGGCCATATTGATCTCATTAGTTCTTGTATATATTAACTAGTGTTTGAATTTTTTTTAGAAAATTTTCAGCCTGTTTTATATTTTGGGTGATTAATTTAGTCATTGGACCACTATATTCACCAGCAGCTACCAGAACATTCACAAGTTTTTCTTCTTCAGCGTCTGTTAGTTTCTTCTGTCCTCCTACCGGATTCATGTGTACCTACTTGTTTTCTCTTATTTAGTCTAGTTCTTCTTGGGACGCTTCATTGTTTTTCAGCTTCCCTACTAGAAATAACTTTATTGTTAACCATTATTACAGCTACATTCAACATTTTGTCGGAGTGTTTTTCTGGATCCTAACTTCCATCTATTTTTTCTTTCTTCAATGTAGAAGTGTTTGTATATTTGTTCACGTTCATCCTTAAACTAAAATAAAAAATTGAGAAACTATAAACAATCTTTGAAGGATACCACGTGTTTAATAACCAATAATAATAAACGGACGTTTTTATCGGGTCTTAAATGGGTCCGATGTAGATTTATTAGCGTCTTTGTCCTGGCTACGGTTCGGTGACCTCTTCGGAGAAACTGAAGGTTTCGTCCGTGCAATTACAGATGAAGTTGTTATGACGAATAACTATCGGAGGTAAATCCTGAAGGACGGCATAATAGACTAATAGACATTTGTCGGGCATGTCATCGTCCCGGAGAAATCCTCAGGCATATGATTTCTGGTTGTTCTCGTCTTGCCAACGGCGAGTACTTGTATGGACTTAATCAAGTGGCCCGGATAGTCCATCAGAAACTTGCTCTTAAATATAACCTTGTCACTGTCGAGTTACTGTACTACAGGTAGGTGCCCAACCTGGTTCTCAAAAATGGTCGTGCAACATTGTACTGGGATCGATCTATCATCACTATTCATCACTGACAGGACTATTGTGGCCAATCAGCCTGATATAGTGTTGATAGACCGGTTAGAGCGCCGAGCAATGATTGTTGACTTTACCATTCCTTATGACGACAATCTCTTAAAGGCCGAAAAAGATAAAGAAATAAAATATTTGGACATGTGGGATGAAGATTAATTCAGCAATCGTTGTGCCGATAGTCATTTCACATTTTGATTTCCTATGCAGTTTTTTTTATAAATTCATTACATTCAATTTCTAAGTAAATAACTTTAATTTTAGATCAATTTACAAAGTTCATTTATAATATTAAATATTCAATATGGATCCGGATGAAGGCCTCCTCCAGTTTGCTCCAGGTCTGTCTGTGCTCTGCTTCTATGATCCAGTTTCTACCAGCTTTTCTTACTATTTCATCAATTTACTTTCTCTCTCTCGGTCTACCTCCTTTTGTTTGTTGATCCTTGCCAAGTAGTTACTTTTCTATATACTCTTTGTTCATTTTTCTTAATCCATGCGTGCACTATGCAGGTCCATAGTATTTCCATTTTAGTCTTTGAGAATGTTCCAAAGCATCTATTTCCTTTGTTGGTTTTTTTATTTTTGTGTTTCTTTTTCTACGTTTTTTATGTGTTTAGAATACTCCTTTCTATTGCTTTTTGGCAAACTTGTACTTTATTTTTAATGTTTTTATTTTATACAGACATGGTACAGTATGGGAAACAGGGTAGTGAAAACAAATCCATAACTTTTTCTTGAGTTTTACTTGGGAGATTTGATTTGAAGTAAAATTGAATTCGAGTAAAACAATGTAATTAATGCATTGGGTGCCCGAAATCGAGTAACGTCTTTCGTGCACCCGAATACGAGCTAATGACCAAGTGTAATTGCGCCATAATATAGGTGATATTTCGTCTTTGAGGGTTTTCAGAAAAACGGTCCATATTATACAATAATGTTACACAAAAAATACTTTTAAGTATAGATAAATTTGCTATATTTCGAGTATAGAAAATATGTAAAGCTGGGCAGTCACAAAACAAAGGCAAAGTCACCATGTTTTACATACAGTTTACACTAGCAAAGACTCCGTGTCGTTAACTCTGTTTCAATTATAAACTTGGTATAGTATACAAGTTTATGGTTTCAACGGTATCAATTCTTTTTTAAGTGTTGATAAGATACAATAAAATATTAAAATTTATAATCGGTTTTTAAAAAGCTTTTAAGTATTTTATTGTTAATTTTAGGTATGTAACTTTTGTTTGTTACATACCTACCATACCATACCATGAATCTATTTCAAGTCCGCCGCTATTGATCAGGCTAAAATTTTGAATAAAATATCACATCTTAAGCTGTTTGTGCACTTACAACATTTCTTGAATAATTTAACCTGTAAATATTCTAGAATATATTTACAGAGCTATCAAAAGTTAGCTTATAATACGAACTTCGTGAAACTCGTACCTAGGCGTCGTTTTGAAAGCAGTCATGTGTAGTATCGTTGAAAAGTTCATAGCACAAGGAGTAAACGAAATTCAAAAAATGCACATACATACTGCTATGATCGGGGATTACGGTAGCCGAGATCTCTGGGTCGCTATTCAGGGAGAAGAATTAAAAACACAAGCAAACGGAAGTGATTGCTTTAATCAGTTGAAACTGTTAATACAATAATTATATATTCCAACACTTTTTCAATAAATTACTGCTTCTTGGACACTCCGTGCACGTCGCACCGAGTCTGCCACAAGAGTCATCAGTCTTCTAGAACAATAGTCTTCTCTTCTATTTTTAATCTTCTAAAATATTTCGAACATGTTCTAAATTCGAGTTTCGTGCCACCAGCCAAGACCTCCGTGCCTTTTCAAAGAGTTATCATTCCAATCGAAGGAGGATGCAAGCGTTTGCTCGCTTAATGAAAGAAACAAATAGAATACCACACTACCAAATGCATTTTTATATATTTAAATAAATTAACTTCTCTCTTGATGTGTCACTTTTTTTAAAGTAAGCAAAGCTGTTAACAGCAAATTTTTGATCGAATTGAAATTGCTTCAGTGGTCTGGTACCTTTATTATTTGATTATGTTGGTATTAAAAGTCTCATAATAAAAGATTTTCGTTAAATGAGACACGAGATAGCGGGATTAACATTGACTACTTTTCGCTCAGAAGCAGTTACACATTATAAAAACTTTTATAATACTTGCTGTGTTAAAGTTATCGTTCGTTATTTAACTAACTTATTCTAATGTTCGTTTTGTTAAAGACAAATGAACACAATGGAAAATTGGTCGCCATATTAATCAAGTATTGATTGTTGATAAAGCAGTAACAAATCTATGTAGGTTCCGCGAATAAATATATATTTTTTTATTTAACCTTTATGCACATTTGGTACTTTGGAAGACTTACTGAGGCATTCTCTACCAGTCAACTATTGGGTGATGCAGAGAAAAGAAGAAGTAGGTGCAAATAAAAATTATGTTAAATAATTGTACAGTAAATGGAGTACAAACTAACATTTATCGCCAATAACATTTATCCCTATACTACACAAATATACGTAACTTATATATTTATAATATAGTTTGTTTTTATAGTATATGACCGGTAAGAAATTGTAGTAATGTACAGTTCAGTGAGCAGTTGAAAGCCTTGTCGTCGCCAACTGCTCACGAATGGGAACGGACGTAAGTCGTAACTATCAACATTATCTTCGTTTTCATGAACGTTTGCATGCCTAACCCTTGGAATACTTCCTACTACTCTTAGTAGGAAGTGTGGTATCCACCTCGCGACAAAAATGCGTGAGTCAGGTTCTCGTATTCTGTATGTATAAAATTGAAGAAAAATCTGTTTGGTTGTACTGTTTGTGTCTGGTTGGTTTTAATATTAATAATAGGACATTAAGAAAAAATAAATAAAAAGTAAAAAACAGTTTTCCGCCATTTTTTAATTATTTTTTGTCCGCCAAAATTAGTGAATCTAACGAAGAAGGTTATAGATCGATCCATGTTGTTTATTAATTTTATATTTGACAAAGCAAGCTGTTGCTACGCTTTCTATTAATTTGTTTTTTTTTTTTAATTGACTATTTCAAATAATTTACAGCAATTTTATGTAACAAAAAATACTGAATTTGAAAATTAGATGACATTAGAAAACCAAAGCATTCATATTTAATAGATATTTTGTACACGTTAATGTATTCCACGTGCATTCTTTGTGTTTCAGTTTTTGAATTTATTTTATTAGTATTTACATTTTTCAAGTATTAATTTAATATTTTAAAGTTTTACAAATATAGAATAAGCCAGCTAGCTAAGAATCAACTAGAGTGAATATTTTAAACGTAGCATTTAGAAAAAGCATGAAATTTTTCAAAGAAAAAACTTAATTTCGTATACTCCATATAGGATTTTCTTTGACATTACATTATTTCTAAGTAAATGTCACAAGAGCAAGCACTCTATAGGAACATACTGAGAGACTTATTTACTTAACAGAGAAGACAGTTTCTAAATCGTGTAGCAATGCGACACTCCTACAGCCGGAATAGCGAGGCTAAGTAACACAGCGAACCTGGTTATGTGCAAGGAATTATCATTAATCATAAGCAATATCAAACAGGACGCAAAGCACCACGACTACAGACATGCGCACTTATTTTTGACCAGTATTTATAGGTAGACCTCTATTTCACCTGTTTTTACAAAATATGTTTAAAACCGCCTGTGGGTCGCTCCTGACACAGAAATGGTATTATATCCGGGGAAATATGATACCGAGTACTGTTGCTAACCGAATCTATTTACATTATTTCACTGGTAACAATTAGATACTTGACTTTGAATAAATCTGAATATGACATTGATAAGTTCTTTTTTTTATGGTATAGGGGGCAAACGAGCAAACGATTCACCTGATGGTAAATGACTACCGCCACCCATGGACACCTGTAACTCAAGAGTCGCAAGTGCGTTGCCGCCCTTTAAGGTGGGAATAGGGGAAGAAGGGGAGAGGGGGGAAGAGCGGGAAGACGTGAGAGGAGGATTAGAGGGTAGGAGAGGGGGAGAGGGGAAGGACGGGAATAGGGGAGAGGAAAGGCTTAGGGCCTCCGGTAACCTCACTCACGCGGCGGCAAGCATTGTTTCACTGCCGGCTTTCCGTGAGGCCGTTTTATCGAGCGGAGTCGAGCCGGTCCATACGTGCCGAAGCATGGCTCTCCCACGTAAAATGTATTGATGTACAGAAGGATAAGAACTGATAGGTACTTACAACCGGTGCGATAATGCAAATCAAGTCATGAGAGTTTGTATCTCTACACGACACAGTCGGTATTAAACTGTGCCTCCACTGTGAATTTAATAGGAAGATTTACGACATACGGGGTATCTTACTCGATGTCACTCTTAGAATAATAATTCATTCTTCGTCACGCTTATAAGAAGAATTATCTTAATTTCATCCAAACAAGCATAATGCGGTTAATGAATTTCATTTAACATCGAGTTAAAGTACAAAGTTACATCGAAGAAACACCATTCATTCTTTTCAGAACGTCTGTTACGGAAATCATGACGAAAATGAAGTTTGGGCTCATATGATTTATATGAGCCCAAACTTCACTAGTAGCCACTGAAGAATTCTACTACCCACTTCCTGGCTCCATTATAAGATCAGCTCGAAGATGCCAAATTACAGTATTGTCATCCAAACTATATATGTACATACAAAGTTTCGATAGACAATTAAAAGTAAAGTTGGTTAAAATTGACTTCCACGATTTGCTTACATATTTACATTGAAGCTAATAAAAGCGTGTTTAAAAGTCGAGGAACTTATATTGTTAGTAAAACATAATTTTAAGTATGTATGTATGAAGTTATTTTTAATTATTCTATAATTAGGATCTCTTGTAAACGGACTAATACTTAAGTTATTTTAAGGCTGGCACCAATAGTCCCCGTTATTATAGTAACGACATAAATAGAAAAGATCAATACAGTTTTGTCTCATGAGTCTCATGACCTGTTTTGTTAACCTAATGTAAAGTAATGAATAAATACAGAATACATATAGTACATAGACTGGTGGTCGAATTTCGACCTTAATTAACTTTTGGTTTTTTCAATGTTCAGTATAACTTGAATTGTATAGACTTACGTATCACGACAGGTCAAAATATATATTGGACGTGAGTAGCTTGATTTAGTCTTCACGTAATATTTTAATTTGTAACACATGTGGTGCGAAATTTTCTTAAAAAACATACAAATAATTATCTTTAAGTATTAATATATAGATAATGCACTTTCTATTAATATTTTATTTTTTATCTATGATCGACTATTGCTTGATCGTCAATTGTTAGTCTATACGTGATCGTTAAAAAGAATTTTATATCACCTCAATCCTTTACCTTTGCTTTTATTTCACAATTCCAAGATGAAATGAAAGAAGCTAATAAATTACGTAACTTCTGTATTAATAATTCAAATTGCAAGATTTTGCTGCAACCGTATAATAATCATTCCCTACAATCCAATTTCTTTGTTTAAACAACGAGATTGAATATTGAGAATCCGAAGCAAAAATCCATTTGTGGATAAGTTTTAGGTTTCCATAGTGTGGGTGTGTTGAATAATATATTATTGTATACGATGGTAGATGTTGTGTAGTATTGAACTAATCCCAGGACGATGCGCATACTGCAGGTGTTGGAACATACCGCCTACATTGTATTTGATAGCTCTACCATATGTTTGTGTGTTTCTTGTTTTTGGCTTTTACAAAATTTCCCATTTAATATCGATAATTTTTCAAACCTATATTATTATATAGATATGGGTTCATAACATTAAAATAAAAAAAATACTTTTGAATTAAACCGATTATTCAATGAAGAATTCCATTTCAATTCCAATAATACCTTCAACAATCAGCAAAAATTCAGATAACGATTAATTTACGTAACCTGTAACCACTAGGCCTGTTGATCTAGTGGTTAGTGACCCTGACTGCTGAGCCAGAGGTCGTGGGTTCGAATCCCTCGATTCAAAGGGCAAATCATTGTGTGATGAGCATGATCATTTGTTGTGTCTGGGTGTAATTTATCTATAATATGTATGTATTTAGAAGTATATAAGTATGTTTATCGGCAGTCTGGTTACCATAGTACAGGCTCTGCCGAGTTTGTTAGTTTATTATTTTTATGCTGAGTTTTAATCCGATTTTTTAACATGATGTTCATTATAGTAAAATGAATTAAAATACACTTCGAAAATTAAGTTTTATTACATAGTAATATAATAGGGGTGAGATTATCATCGGGCACGTTTCCAGCAGAGAATACTAATTGCAACCATACTGTGCTTTTTAAAAACCCAATAACAATTCGCCCAATTCGTGCATAAGATAGGCGGTACAAATTAGCGCCACACTATCTTTAATTAATACCTAGTATAAAATATTTATAAAACAATTTAGCTACTGAACAACACAACATAGAACATAGTTGAGAACATACAGAAACACTTTGATGCTTCGAGTGATATCTATTTATTTAAAGAGTTATCTACTGACTACACTTATTATTATGTCGGGGCCACCAGTGTGATGGATGGCCACCTATTGAGGTTTTCCCCAAACTCCCCAACACTTATTTGTCCCAAATCTAAGAAGAAATAATAGATGAGGGTTACTGACGCGTTTAAATCTCTCTCTTTGCTTATCGCGATGTTCCTTTAGAGAGCGTTCTTTTCTAATCTGGCTACTCCACAGAAATCTGTTGAGCTCCGTATTGCGTGTAAACTAAAAAAAATACGTAGTGGTGAGTGTATTTGTTATGTGTACCATTGGGAGGAACGCGAAACCATCTAAATAATTAACACTTTTGCCAGGAAAAACGACGAGTACCGAACTGATCCACTGATTCTTGGAATCATAAATAATGGAAGAGCTTAGTGATAAAATCGTGAATTGAAAAACAATCGGAAGTATTCCTTTAAGCCTAATAAATTTGAACATCCCTGCCTTTTGCTTTATTCAAAATATGTAGTTGTTAAATTAGAGTTTTACAGTTAAAAAGTTAATATTTGTTAACAAAAGAAAATCAAATTATTGCTACAAGAAAATTCCTTTAGCAATTTTTTAACCCTTACTCTGTATTTCCACCAGTAAAGTAACTAAATTGCCAAGTTATGGTGACCCAGTCTAGCTACCTAATATTACTATAGACAAGTAAGTTGGCTAATAAATCATATAGTCCACCCTATTTTTAAGTGGGTTACATGGTCGTGATCAAATCGAACAAAGTCGTGAGTGTTTATAGGCAAGGGCCTATATATATTTTATACTCACGGCTTTGGAGCTCATTAATTGCTTACCCTATTTCCTTCTCTCATTTAACTCTTGTAGCCATGGGTGACCCTAGTGTATAGCAGAAAATAAGCTAGTAATACTGGCTAGCCGCAGTACTGTATAGGTTGGATACAACAAAGTCGTGTGGCTACCATTCAACCACAAATCTGCTGCGCTCTATGTCCTCATTTCATTATTTAAAAACTTTTTACTGTTCACGTTTATACTCATTTTGACATTGAAAGTAATATTCCAGTACCTACCTTCCCATACAAAAAGATTTCAATTACGAAAAACCAGATGTATTAAATATAAATGACTACACATAAACAAATGCGAAACGTAAAATATTTTGCCGAGATTTCACTTGTCACCGTCTTAATATATCTACACAAAAAGCAGTCTTGTGTGAAATTTCATAAAAATTGGGGACAAATTGGAGGAATCACGAGTTCGTGATATGAGGACGGATAAGTCAGGCGGATGGAGGGCATGACGATATTATAAGGGAGCCTCGTGGGTGCGGAGCCCTATGGTCGCGATACGTTATCTCATGTAGAGTTAGGTCGCGAGAAAAGGATGAGAGAATACTGTCCTTTGAAGCTTTTTGTATTTCTGATCTAAATATTTCTCGTTTGAGTAGGTAAGTTATAAGCATTTATTGTATTCTTTTGTTTTAAATAAAACAAAAGAATACAATAAGAATACTATTTAGCATTGACATAAGTAAAAAATGTTCCGCGCATGAAAATTTGGTCCACAAGAGAGCCACACCTAACTATTATCTCCCGTATACCTTGTTGTACCATGTCGATCGCGGATATATGTATCATGATTACCGAACTCCTTACTGATTGTCCGAGACTCAATAGCCCGAGTTCATGAGGAAACAGCCATGTTTCTTGGAGCGCAATTATTTCATGGTTGTTACATGTTATATAGTTGTGTAATTTTGATGTATTGATCTCTTCAACAATCTGCGGTTAAATGAGACAAGCTTTATGGTTGTACAATCCATTTTAATGTATAGTGTTATTATTCGTTGTCTGTAGCGCTCCTAACATTTTCCAAACACAATATTAGCGGGCCAGAACTGATCGCCATTGTCGTTCAATAACAAGTCAATACTTCATAAGAGCACAACTACGTTAAAAGTTAAATTCCTTATTTACATTATAAATTTTAAAGAATTGTACATCTAAATCAGTCTTATGTTGGATAGCTCTAGTAAAGATAAAATACAGTTCAAGGCAAATCCACACGTAAACAATGTAATTTTAGAATATTCTAGAATCCTTTTACTAAAAGTGGAGTCCAGCTCATGGGGTATTTTCTCGCGTGTTCTTCTGATATTAACCGAGGCCACTCTAAGTCGGACTTTTTAACCGACCAAAAAACGGAGGAGGTCCTCAACTCAATGTGATTTTTTTTATTATTATTATGTATGACCACGCATAACTTTTTACATGGTAATCCGTATTCGTTCTTTTTTTTATTGGAAGTTGGTCCCGTTTAAGTTAAAAAAAAAAAATAGAATAGAAAAATAGAAGAATTGTTCACCCATTGAGTTTTCATCTGCGAACCGATTTTGTAGAAACTTGGCTCAAATACAAGATGACGGAGTGGTTGATTATATTGGTGTAGTGTGGTAGATTATATTCCATCTAAAACAATCTAGATAAGTAAGATTTTGAAGTAAGTAACTATTAATTATTATATTTAAGCCACAAAAAAATTAAACATGAAAACTTTTAACAAAAAATTAAACCGACGATAGAGTATAAGAACTGAAGAGTGAAAAATAATATTAATAAATATACTTGTGAGTTTAACCAAACTCTTACATGTAATGTAAATACCTAAATAATTTTGAGCCGGCGCCAAACCTACAAAGAAATAGAAATTCAAAAATATTTTACGTTACGCGACACGTTGTGACGCCACCGCCGCGCATTCGGCTGCCATCATTTCATTTTGCGTAATACTTAATTTGCTTGTTTGTATGTTTGCTTAATAGGTTCAGTTTTTCCTTTGTTTTTTTTTTGTTGTCACTGGACAACAAAAAAAAACTTTGGTTTAATTTTTGCGATGCCATGAATTCGATCGTTCGGCGACGAACATTATCTTCACCTTTTACAAACTCTCTCTGGATACGGCTTAAGTCGTAATGCTGTTCTTCAAAGGATAAAAAGATCACTTAAAGAGGCTGCGAGAAACAAATTCTATTTATTTCCCCGCTCCTGCTTTTGTCATGGTCCGACACAGACTTCTACCCGGTCAACCGTAACCATAACCTTGACAACGGACAGGAATGAGGAAAAACGTCTTAAAAAAAAATCCGATTTACCCTTCGGTAACCTCCTCTTATGCCAGGATGTTATCGAACGGTTTTTACAGGTCAATAGGTTTAGGCAGGTTAAGGCTACTAATCCAAGCCATTTTAACATCTTTTATTGCAAAATCCCACTAATATTATAAATATGAAAGTTTGGATGGATGGATGGATGGATGTTTGTTACGCTTTCATGCAAAAAACACTGAACCGATTGCGAGGAAAATTGGTATGTAAATAGCTGGAAACCTGGATTAACGCATAGGCTACTTTTTATCCCGATATTCACACGAGATCGTGACTTACGCGGGTGAAACCGCGGGGCGCTGCTATTTAATAAGACGTTAACTTGCTTTGCCCCTAGCTTCACTTGCGTCATAGATAAGTTAATAGTTACATCACTTGGGCTCCTAATAATAATAAACCCCTTCGTTGAAAACTGAATTTGGTGATCAACACACCACAATTAGCACCACAGTTATATGTTGATGAAATGGTTTAAATATATCCGTAAGTACCCAATACGATGAAAGGTTAAAAAGGCTTTGGAAATTTGATTTGTGAACTACATTAATAGATCCGGTTTATCCCGTTTGCCTATTTATAAATGAAATAGTGCTGGTGTGTGCCCTTGATTCGTTATTACCAATATACCATCAGAAAAAATATCAAAGAGTAAATAACAATGGCGGTTTATACCATTGGAGGCCTTATCGCTTACGGTAATCTCGTACAAGCAACTATGGGATGAAGAGTATCATACTGCCCTAAATATTTTTTTTCTTTTGCCACGTTTATTATATAAGATATATACAATAATATATAAATATAGGATACGTTGCCTTAATGACTCATTTGAATGAGAAAAAGGGATCAAATAACTTATAATTTAAATGATACTAGCCTATCTCGTGACTAGTGTTTCAAAAACAGGTAGTGATTGCGAAGGGTATTCCAAAACCGAACTGTATGAACCGAGAAGGAGGAGTGTCTAGACATTTTTAACCTTAAGTTCGCTGACGATTTTAAAGATCTAGAAAGCGTATCGTACCATGAATTGAACCTTTGTTTAAGGTAAGGGGAATAGGATTAAATAGAATATTAAATAATAGTGAAAGGAAATGTAGGTTTTGTCAATAAATTCAGGTATCAATCGGCGACTATACTTTTTTTAGCACTTTTGTTAGTTTGTTTGTCATGCCTTACCCACTCAACCGATTATCATAAAATTTGGAACCACGTTGTTGTGTTCCTTTCATTCAGAAAAAAAATCCCGGGGGTAGAAAAATAACTTAATTTTAGTAATTATTTATTTGTGTATTTCATACAATTCAGGTATGTATAGAAACGAACAAAAATATTTAAATGTGTATCTTTCACTTGTGTATTTCCTCCAAGGTAGGCAGAGTTATATTATGTACATTCTGTATATTTCTTCGGTATATGCTATTGTCAGCTACCGGGCACGGGTTAAAAATTTGCTAATACTGCTGCTATTGAGTACTTCCTAACAGATAAATTCAATTACAATTTGACTCGGGGCAAGACTTGACAAGACTCGGGAATTAGTCCCAGACTACAGCAAGCAAACATAAGTGAATACGTTAAGAAAAAAAAACATAGATGCCTATAGTAGCATTATTATGAAATATAAACTGCGTAGATTTTTTTTACGAACACACGTTGCTGCGAGGCCATCTAATTTGGCTTATTTCATTTTATAACAGCGAGAATTACAATTTTAATCGATTTTAGAGACTGAGTTTTCTGTACGAAAGTACTATTATTTATTCTGGCTGGAGTGACCTTCTCTCAGGTCCCTTTAAGAACCTAAACAATTCTATCTCAAAAGGGTCGTTCAAACTTAATTTTAAAAGTTCTTATACTTCAAGTGTTTTAGCTGAAATTCTCTGAATAATGCTTGTACTGGCAGAGTTTTGTAATTTGTGTAATTTTAGAAAAAAATGTGTAATTTCTTTGATCCACGCAATAACTGGCATAAATTGTTCCTGTTTGGAGAATTTTACATAAAAAAATAATTACATACTTTATTCTCAAAATGATCATCCAAGCAATACTTTACAGTTTAAACTTGATTAAATAAAAGTCTAGACCGAGGTAGGATACAATCCAGTAATACACAGCTGAAAAGTTCCTGCACCTACTTAAAATTATGTGTGTATTTAAACTCAAGGACATCAGTTTGTAACTTTGAATTCATTTTCTATTTAATAAAGAATTGATTGAGGAAGGTGTTAGAAGGAGAAGTGCCGGGGCCTATGAGCAGGCCCAAAATTAAAACACAAATACTGATGAGAAGTGAGGAATATCAGCAAAAGAATACTTTATCAATTAGTCTTATATTAAATAACACACGATGAGTGTCCTTATGCCTATCTAATTGTTCATCCAAATGATGCAGAAAGAATATATTATATCGCCATCGAAAAAAAGGAATGCACTAACAGAAGTCAAGTATTTATTTTATAGATTTATTTCTTGCAACATTGTTTAACTGCTGATTGTTTTGCACAATCGCCACGTCGGGGTCCCTTTACTACTAGACTTTAATAAGACAAATAAGGAAACTTTGTAAATAAGTTTTCCTATAGGAGTATATACATATATTAGCGGAGTTACTTTTATACAGCAGTAGTTTCTAGAGACCAGGTGACGTGGTTTACGACATACAGTCGAGGAGGAATGTTTAGTGCAAATTGCATTGAAGACATTTAGTTGCGCTAGTGATAAATATAATGTCAAATGATACAGACAGAATAACGAGTTTCTTCGAACGTATAAATAGATTTCACGTCCAATAAACACACAATTTGGAATGGAAACATACCTGACAAAATGTGATATACCTTTCAATAAATTAAAGATTTGCGAAGAGGGTACAAATAAATATTATGTAGGTAACAAAAAGGTTCAGTAAACATAAGTAGAAAATATATTATTCTCTATTCCTAATACTGATTGATTTAAGGTTTTGAGTAAGACTGTTGCAATGCATTATTTATTATTCATTTCGGATATTGAAGACTGTTTTGAATACCGAAAGTTTCCACAAATACATTTGGTCGATTTTATATGTAGGTACAAAGAGTAGGCGTGACTGGTAATAAGATAGGTCATTTCTTAATTTATTATCTTATATTGAGTAAGCTGTTTACTCGGTTAGTTAAACAAATAAAGCAATAAAATAACAAAAAAAGTACAAATTATAAACGTAGCATTATCAAAACAACAATTACAATTAATATATGAATATTTATGCAATCCATTCACAGATTGCATAAATCCCTATAAAGATCTTCTTTGACATTGCGACACCAAAACCACCCACGTATATCGTAACACTCCTGTCCATCTAAAGGTTGCCTGGAAGATATTGCTTCTAGCGATAAGGCCGCCCATTGTGTATTTTGTGTATAATTTGTTTGTGTATTCATTCCTTTTTTTCTTTTCTTGGTGTACAATGAAGAGTATTTATTTATTATTATTATTATTTTTTAAATGAAAAAGAAGTTCTACAATTTGACATAGGTACATATTATCACTCTTTAGCCTTAAAAAATAAATAATATACACACATACATACATCACTCATGCTTGTATCCCCGGAGGGGTAGGCAGCGGCGTATTAAACACCCACATTTTGTCAATTATAATAGGACTAGCTGACCCGCGTAACTTCTTCTGCGTTAGTAAATTTTCCCCGTTTTTGCAACATTCTACGTTGATGTTCCGCTCCTATTGGTCATAGCGTGATGCTATATAGCCTATAACCTTCCTCGATAAATGAGCTATTCAACACTAAAATAATTTTCAAAATCGGATCAGTAGTACCGGAGATTACCCAGAACATCCAAACTCACAAACTTTACCTCTTTATAATATTAGTACAGATATATGACTGTCATGTCAAATCAGTATCTTTTTAGTAAACGGTGGGTTCGGTACATATTTGTATGAAATACTATGGTATGACATCACGCTTTACTGTTGTCAAATCATTCACTTTTAATGTTAATTTGACGATTATGATTTTTTAGAAACAAGATTAGAAGATTAAGAGTTTAGTAACAATAATCACAGACATAAAGTACGCCCAGGCACAAAACTATCACTTACGCATCACACAAACTCTTGCCTAAGTGGAAATTGAACCCACATCGCCACTGCGTGAGTAAATAGCATGGTCAACAATGAAGTCCCTGAACTTATTGTGTACTCAAACTTCTTCCAGGTGTACCTTTTTTTAGCGTGTCGTAAACACCAAAAAAAATCATATGAACGTATCAGGTACTAAATCAAAACGAAAAAATAAACTTGTTATACGCCTACAACTAAGTGAAAATAGGCCAGGAGTGTAGGTATAAAGCTGCAAGTACATGGCGGTATCGACTAATCGTGCCAAAATTCAGTGGGATGCCGCGCGCTGGCCGGGCCGCATGTTAGTTCGATGCTCACTCACGCGCTGCTTCGCGTCATTCTTTCGTATCTAGACTATCAAGTTATTAGTACCTAGCTTCTTTCATGTAGGTAATATTTATTTTAGAATATGTTCACGGCCACCTATTTTCACTAATAATTAATAATAATGTCATCTTATCTTAACTAATACATCTTACTAATATTATGAAGGCGAAACTTTGAAAGAATGGATGAATATTTGTTACTCTTTCACGCAAAAACGGTTGATTTGAATGAAATTTGCCACAGAGATAGATTATAGTCTGGAATAGCACATAGGCTACTTTTATTCCGGAAAAATGTACGGTTCCCTTGGGATCGATTTCACCAAAATTAAACTCGAATGAACTCGTGGACAACAACGTGTATTACAAATGCGAAAATGAGTTTTTTTGGGTTTACTCCGGAGTGGGAGAGAGAAGGATAGAGAGAGAGGGTGGGGGGAGGAAAGGGGGAAGAGAGGGGAGGGAGATGGAAAGAGAGAGAGACATAAACCTACAATAAATATTGTAATCTCTAGTCGTGCGTCGGAGCTGACACATACCTATTTCTTTTTAAAGAATACTAGTAACCTCCCGTGGGTCACACATTACTAGTATTCTTGTTAACCCCTCCAGCTAAGCTAAGTGCTTGTGTTAAGAGTGGGTTCACGTCGTTAGTGTACTGGGTGGTGTTCGAACCCGCAACCAATTGATCGCAAGTCCGACGCCTTAGCCATTACGCTACCGCCGTTTTGTTTTTTTGTTACGTTTTCACACCTGAATTAGCTACATTACTCTATTTTTGTGAACAAATAAACATATTATTTGTTCACAAAAATAGAGTAATCGGCACATAACTTACTGGTAATGAAATATTCAGAATCATTTATTCTTAAAAAAAGACAAGAGTGACGTCGCGGCGTCGTCAGAACAGAGTTACACGACAGAAAGAGAGGCAACTTCTAGGTGAATATAACTGTAGGTAATTAGCGCTGTACAACCTGAATTGCGACCTTATTGTGTCGGAACAAGACTCGCTTAGTTAGTTAGCTGAGTTTATTTAAATGATTTGGTGCAGTGAGACTTCTTTACCATTATGTATTCTGTGGTGAAACCTAACGTGGTCCAGCCATTCTGAAAGAAGGGTTGGATCACGTTGGGCTGGGCAGCACAACTGGGCAGATTGTGGTTAGTTCTAAGCTGTTAACTAAGAACTAATTAGTTCTTAGAAATTCAAAACTCAAAACAAAATCTTATTGCAAGTATGTTTAGGTAACCTGTTATGTTATTCCACCTATGTGGACTCGGTTATCAACAAATCATTTGATATTTCTGTTCTTATTACTTTGTACTGTGTCTTCATAATTATTTCATCTTTGGCCTTCTCAGTATATAAAGCAATGCCCGTAAACAACAAAGTGTAATTACCAAGTGAACAGCAAACAGCAGAATGTTTACGTGCAAGTGGATATTCGGCATAGTTCTATTTGGTGCAGTTGCGCCGTTCGACTATAGGCCGGATCTGCGCCCAAACGTAACAACCTGCGAGCAATTCGAACGTGCAGCTCGTTTCAGTCCATATTCAGTTCTTGATGCTATGTGGAAAATTATTTATTTCTGGTCTAACAATACGGAACTGTACCCTGTTGTATTCTCGTTAGCGGTTAAAAAGGTATGTTACCTATAAATATCTTTGTATTTGTGCAAAAATTGTGAAATGTGGATCGTCTACAAGACCTAACTATTTGCTTTAAAAACGCTGTATTAGTGTTATAATTATAATTGATTGATTAAATAATGTAGGGTTTACGATTTTTTATTATTATTTCAATGACCTTTATAAACGAAGTGGTAATTTTCACCATCAAAAGTTATTGGCACTACTGTGTGGCAGTTTCATATTCTAACACGAATTGTGTTGAAAAATTTCATCTGAAACTCTCAATGTTACTTTAAACTTGTTAAACAAAGCGTTTAGAGTTCAAATTGTTCCTAAAGCTCCATGTTTTGGTAATACCACTCCATGTAATATCACCATCACTAGAAATATTACACGTGCGGCGCATAATTATTTGCAACAACTTGGATGGCCTCCAAGTTGCTACAAATAATGTCACTAATTATGTTATGCCTACGGGTTGGTTTGGTTATTAAAGTTACTTAGAGTAAAATAAAATAATATTTGTTCGTAAAGTTTACAGTAAATTTTGCCGAAATTTTACTTCATGCCTGTTTTATTTATTTATATAGAAAGGAATATAGAAAGGAATATCTAAAACTATCTCTATGAAACCTTGATTATTTTCTCGTATAATATATCATACCTGTTCTAAAAATCGTCGTAACACTGAAAGAATACAATAAATTTTCTATAATTATTTGAAGACAAAATTAATAATTATGACATCTTTTTAGCGTTGCAACTGTTGCTTTTAAATAATAATGAAATTAACGAGGTATTTTTTAAATCAGATCAACACTTTTTTGATCTTATAGAGAGTCCAAAACATAAAAGAAGATTTTCAAGTGGTAAATCCTAAAGTCCACGTGGAATGGGAGAAGGCGACTTTGATCATGGACCCCCGGCCCGGCGTTGAAGTGTTGTTTTTGTACGCCGGTATGCCAGGTGCTTTTCGAGCGCTCATCAGAAAACGGCATTTCGGTGAAGGTGGGTGATATTGTTACCTCCCCCCTCTACAACATTCGCTCCTCTCGCGCCATTTCCGTCTATAACTTTTCTCGCTCGACTTGACTCATAATGATAATAAACAGGTCGCATTTCAAACATTTTTTCTTATATTTTTCATGTTTTTCCTAATGGGCTTTACTGTTAAGGTGGAATTGCTGTCTACTACAAGGTATTCCCACAGCAACAATAGTACTTACTAAGTACGTCAGACTATAAAGGTTGCGGTTGAATGTTTTTATTTGTTTTTAAAATTTTAACATTGGTGCAATAAATTTTTCTGATTCAGTGTTTTTTGAGACCCTTCGATATACTGTGTGTTTGTTATATATACATATATATTTGATTTCCTGTGTTCAATTCCATTGAGTCCATTGGAAGTGAGTGGTAGTTGAAATACCCACTTTCAAGGATTACCAAGGTGTCGTTACGGAATCAGTAACGTTTTACCTACGTTTAAGGCAGTTGCCAATTTCTAAGCATTTTAAATTCATCGTTATGTTTCATTGTTAAGATCAAATTTGTCTGAACTGAAGCAATCAAATCAAAAACATACCGTTGCGTTTATTTGCGATACTTGACCTTTACACGTCATTGCTATTGATTACCGCCTGTGCTGCGTTGGTGTCACGACCGAATTCTTATACGTAAATAGGTAATATTTCGATTTTTCTATGGCCACATAGACAATGACAGCAATGACAAAGAAATGCACGGCGATGGGCAAACAAATTACCATTTGATTTTTTAAGACATATCATAACTATATCATACAATTAATTTGAATTTTTAATAGATGCTAAGTTAGAGTAAAAGATCTTTACTCACTCAATAAACTGAAAGACATCGTTTCATAGATAAGTACCTAATATAACAACAGAGCACAGAACATAATCGTATCCAATATCGGTAAATCTTTACTTTGTGCAAATAACTTATAAGAATATTTTGGTTACAGTACGGCCGCAACCTGAGCCATGGTTCACTTTTGCTGATGTCAGAATGAAGATGGTAGATCGAGTGTTGGGCATGATGTGTTGCGAGGATCTAACAGCATTTGCTCTCGTCAGGATGGCCGAGATACCCAACACAGAGGAAGATTGTATCGCAGTTGCGTCTAAATTAGGATATTCAGCGCCAGACGGGCGCTCCTATTTGTATTTTGAACGAAAGAAGAAAGAAGACGAAGAGGCTTCAGACTTGTGAATTTGAACCCTTTGCAATTATTACAAAGTTGTAATGAAAAATAAATTAATATTAAAAAAAAAAACATTTTATAATATTATTGTTTTTTTTCAGCAAAATCGGTTGAGAATAACTTTTTTTTTTTTTTTTTTTATCGTGTGGAAACCCCCACGGTTCATCACCTCACCGGGGCTGGCAGTGAAGTGGTATGTCGGAATCGAACCGACTAAAACCACACGGTGTTCCGACATAAGTGGGTCTATTGCAAGGGACTCGGGTATACCCTAGGAAAGAAGTCCCCGAGAACCCCGGCAGACCTTGGCCGCCTGTTTAATAGGCAGCCACACCAAAATATACGGGGGGCCTCGCCCCCTTCCATCAGAGGCGCGCGCGGAACACATCGCGCCACCATCTCAGGCCTGCTTCTGCTAGGGTAACGGGCAGCCTCACCCGTTACCCCCAGGCCAGCGCTCATGGAGGTCGGAGATCATTTTGGGGTCTCCGTCGCCTGGTGCCTCTTCTGCGGGACGGGAGAGTACTAACTCTCTCCCGTTCCCTTTCCGCCGCCTCTTTAGCGGACATCACTTCCTCACAAAACGAGGCGGCAGAATCCCAAGCACTCTCACTTTGGACCATGGACGGAACCATGGCCTCTAGCGAGAGGCTTCCCACACCAATAGCAGTCACGAGGTCGCACCGCTGCTGCACCCACGCTGAGCACTCTACTAGAGTGTGGAGTGCAGTGTCCTCGTGACCGCCTCCGCAGTGATGGCACACAGACGTTGGCTCTCGGCCTATACGACACAGGTACTTTCCGAAGCAGCCGTGTCCGGTCAGCACCTGCGTCAGCCGGTAGGAGAGGCTGCCGTGTCGCCTCTCAAGCCAATCCTCCACGATGGGTCTTACCGCCGCAATGGTGGCGTGCCCTGCGCTCGGTCGCTCTAGTCGTTCTATCCACTCGGCCATTAGAACCTGGCGAAGCTGGGACCGTTGCGCTTCGATCTCAGGTTCCGCTCTAGAGCCTCCTTGCCCCATTGGTGTAACGACGCAAGGCTTTTGGCTTCCAGGTCCCATGGCGCAGTACCGGCTAGGAGACTTGCCGCTTCAAAGGAAACCGTACGGTATCCCCTTATGACTCTGACGGCCATCACTCGCTGTGGACGCCGCAGTAGGGCGGCGTTGCGGACCGTCAGGGTCCCTGCCCAAATAGGGGCCCCGTATAGGGCCATGGACCGTACGATTCCAACGTAAAGTCTCCTACAGGAAGCGTCGGGCCCTCCTAAGTTCGGCAGCAGTTGTGAAAGAGCAGCCGCCGTCCTCGTAAGTTTGGGGGCCAGATTCCGGAAGTGATAACCGAAATCCCATCGGCTATCGAGTACGAGCCCTAGATATCTCATCGAGGGCTCAATGCCGATGCGAACGCCTCCCACGATAAGGCTAGATCCCGCTGGTGGCCTCTTCCGAGGCCCGTGAAAATATAGGGCCTCCGATTTATGCAGGGCCACCTCGAGACCCAGCCGCCGAATCCTTCCAACGACTAGAGCAACCCCGGCCGTGGCTTTTATGGTAGCCTCGCGGTCGGTTGAGAATAACTGCTTTAAAATTCAGTTGCAAGATTTGGCCTGAAAAACAGACATACAAATATTGCAAGTTAAATAATAGCTTGTAAAAAAAATACGACCAGTATTTTTACCTATATTAAAAAACATTGAACCTTCATTTTGTTTAAAAACATTGCAGTTGAATATGTAACTATTCACTTACCATGGATTTACTTGGATTTCCAAATTGTTTTTTTTATATTTTGATAATTGGTCAGTTGATCATTTATCAAACTTAAAAAAATGAAACTGTTGTGATAAACAAATAAATATACCAACACAAAATATTACTGCTCCTTTTTGTAACACGTCATAATTGAATTTTAGGACTAATATTACATTTTAAACATAAATTATTAAATCTTAAACCACTGTTTGTGAGTGAATCCTACTAATATTATAAACGTGAAAGTTTGTGAGGATGAATGGATGTATGGATGTATGGATGTATGGATGTTTGTTACTCTTTAACGCAAAAAGTACTAAATGGATTTTAATGAAACTTTACAATAATATAGCTTATATATCAGAATAACACATAGGCTATAATTTATGAAGATATTGTGTATATTGGCCAATATATAACGATAAGTGTTAAGTAAGTCGGAAAATAATCTGTCATCTGCAAGCTATTCTGGCGTGCGGTGCGAAAACTGTAAGAGTTACACGAATATAATGTACGGTGGGATTGTTTCTCCTAAATAGTTCTACAAAAGAGTCCGCGACAGTGTATATCTATCTTTTATGTGTAAGCCATTATTAGAAAAATAGTCAACCATAAATACAATAAAATTTGATTTTTTATTTCCAATTCCCATTTAGCAGTAACAAATTGATTTTTATCAAAATAAATACTTTTATCGCTTCTGATATTCAAAGTAGATAAACTTTGCCTTTTAAAGTACGTAAATTGGTCAAATATTTTAAAAGTTACGACGATATAAAATTATGCGGTGCGTTGGAGGGGGGGACATCGCTCATCGCCGCGTGACGTGAGCCCCCGAGTCCCGAACGCGGGCAGGCAGACGTTGTTGACGGTTGTGTCCGTAATGGGAATTTTCAAGACACTAGCGATTTGTTTAAAGGCTCTGTATTCATACATTTATATAACACTAGCATTTATACACCTAAACCTTCCTCATGAATCACTGCCTATTAGTGAAAACCGCATGAAATTCCGTTCAGTATTTTTTTAATTTATTACAAACAGACAGACAGACAGACAAACGCAGCGGCGGACTTTGTTTTATATTTTATAATATGTAGTGAAGATATTGAATGTGAAAAAAATTTAAAGTTTGTGAGGAGGTTTGGATGTTTGTTACTCTTTCACGCAAAAACTACAAAACCGATTGCGATGATACTTCGTATGTAGATAGCTGGAGACCTGGATTAACACATAGGCTACTTTTATCCCGATATTCCCATGGCATCTGAGTGAAACAGCGGGGCACAGCTAGTATAAAATAGTTTAGACAAAATATTATAAATTAGGTGTAATAGCTTTGTCTATTGATTCGTAACAAAATACTTAACAGTTTGAACTTCATAGTTTAGTATAAATAGACCGTGCGCTGGTTTTGTAAATAGTTTCAAATACTATCTATAGTAATGTTACAAAATGTTACAAAAGTGAACAGTTCGTATGTTTAAATGTGCAAACCGGAGGTACTATGTATCCGATATAAAATGTCTCACATAGGCTGTTCATACAATAAATAAATACGATAATATGAAACTAAGGGGTATATAGCTAGTCAAAATATAAAAATATTGTTCAACCAACTGTTGAAAATGCAAATAAAATACATAAATCTGGAATGTTGAATTAATTTTATTAGCTTGAAATCCTTTAGTGCTTGCTTTAATTTTCACTCTACACTTTTTCAAGTTTATTAATGTTTAATTAGCAACCCGTGTGATATAAGCCTCCTGATTATTTCGTTTAAAATCTCCTATTAAATTGTTAAAGTGGTTGCTACTGTGATAGGCATTTTATCATGTCCCTTTACAAAATTGAAGGGATATAATTAAATGGGGTTTGCACTTAATTATCCTTTTTTATCCAACCACTCCTAAGTAAATATACCTATCTAAAGGTCGCCCGCGCAATGTGTTATGTGTCTCATCACTAGGAGAGCGTTTCTTACAGTATAATATATATCAGTTTATTACAAGTTTTTGCAACATTTTTTATTAATGCTCTGCTCCTATTGGTTGTAGCGTGATGTTATATTTATAGTTAGTAGTTAAATTATATAGCCTATAGCCTTCCTCAATGAATGGGTTATCTAACACTAGTAAAATTATTCAAGTCGAACCAGTAGTTCCTGGGATCAGCGCTTTCAACCAAACAAACAAACTCTTCAGCTTTATAATATTAACTAGCTGTCCCCGCAGTTTATGATCACTGCTCCGCTCCTATTAGTCGTAGCATGATGTTATATATATAGCCTAGCCTATAGCCTTCCTCAATAAATGGGCTATTCAACACTAAAATCATTTTTCAATTCGAACCAGTAGTTCTAACTCTTCAGCTTTATAATGTTAGTATAGACATAGATTTAAGAAAAAAATTATATTGATAAAGTTTAATGTAAACTGTTATAGTTTAGTGGATTTAATGAGAACAGATTATAGTTTAAATCAAGATTTACTAAATTCTTCAAAGATCTTGTACTAATTAATGAAACCAATTTTCATCGTCCATATAGTTTACTGTTCAGTAGTAGAACATAATTTCGTATTAATTAAAGACTTTAATTACGTTTGATCTACTCTCAGAGATAAAAGTAGGTATAATATATACTTTTATCTCTGAGAGTAGATCAAAGATGAAAGGGCAGAAATCGGGGTTAAAAAGTTATTGTAAGTTATAGACGAAATAAATGAAAATTTTAACGAATGGATTTCCTACAATACGATTGAAATATTATACATACGAGTATTTCAACAACAAAGGTTTAATAATATTTTTGAATTATAGATAGCGACAAAATAGATAATATTTATAAATGCTATTAAGAACTTCAAAAATGTTGCAAAATGGCAAGTTGTTGTCTGTTAATAGGAATCCAAGGTATTACAAAACGAAATTTGCCATTTTATATCTAAAATACACATTACTATGTACTCCTCGTTCCAAATAAAAAATAAATAAAAGTAAAAAAAAACTAAACGCTTTTATAGAAAATCCAACTAAAAAATAGAAAATAAATTTTAATAAATTTGGATTAAGAATAGTGTAAATAAGAAATAAATGTATATTATTGGAGAAAAGCGTGGGGTGCATGCATAGTGTCAATAGTTATAAACATTTTATTGACACTATAATATGCACCCCACGCTTTTTTCCAATAATATACATTTTTAAAAGATAATTATTAGATACCATGTAAAAGGATACGTTATATATAATTAAAGATTTTGCATAACGTCATCAATGTGAAAAAAATTGGAAGAGACAGAGCAGAGCAGAGCAATGGTTTTCACAAAGAGAACTTCCCTCCTTTGTGGTATTTAAAATTATTGTCGTTTAATAATTACATATAACATTTGGTAGCCATAGTAACCAACGTTTATTTTGGTGTTCATTATCATAATCATTACACTCATGCTTTAGTAAATACCCTAATTAAACATTGATTATAATCCCTAAAGAAAATAGAACGTTTAATTAAACACCGATGTGCAACAACCTAATTTAAATGAACAAACCATTTTAGATTTCGCATTTTATGCAGAATTAATAACTTATCTGATTTTTCTGGAGCCTAGAGGAATATCTGTGCATTTCTCTAAAGATATTTGTGTGTGAATAACAACATATTTTATTTATGGTAACCGTAAGGTACGGTGTGTTGGTAATTGATTTATTGGTAGATCGGGACTATGAGATGTCCCGTATCCCACATTATTCACTAAAAACATCATAGGAGTATAATGGGCTCGCCACCCGGAACTAGGAATGTATACGGATAAACCTGAAATATAAATATTATGATATATTACGATAATGTTGATGAAAATTAAAAGCTTGCATTTTATAACTCCGTATCGTAGCCGGCAGTGGTTTTAATTAATTTAAAAGCTGGTTTAAGCTGTTAAAACGATACCAGAGTTTCCCATGGGTTTAGGTAGCACGGTGATAATTATTTTGAACATATCATATCTATATATTTATATGTGACGATAATTCTTTGTCCCCGTTTTTAAGCAAATTTCGCAATCGGAGATGTTAAATTTAAAATAGGTACTTAAAGTGCGGAAAGCTACTATTTATAAAGAATGTGTGTTATAAACTTATAAGTCTTATAACAGTACAATAATCTGCACGTGTCCAGGATATACGTTTACCTGTCAAAAAAAAGAAAGTCTACCTATTCAATGACAGTTCACTTATACTTAGTACTGGTCAATGAAATAAAACAAAATATTCAAAGTTCAACAATGTTAGTGAATTATGGTTGAAATTCGACAACCAGGCGATCTCTAATAGTTTATATTAATGTATTTACTGTCATTTGACAACAAATGTAAATATCGAGTTTTATATGTGTGTAGTACGACTTCCCACGAGTTATAATGCAAGGTTTTAGGAAATATTACTAAATTCCACATAAGTATTCTGCTCAGTTTATAATAAATTATTTAATTTATTTTACGCATCTGCACTGCTATTTATTTACCATTTTGAGGCTGACTGCAAACAGCTTCAAGCGTAGAGTTATAGTGTGTATTATAGTGTCACTATAGTGCCATTCAATTGTAAATAAAATCAATAAATAAAATATTTAATATTTTTATTGTTTTTCGAAGCAGTATCTTCTCCTTTAAAACACAGTGTAATAAATAATACTTCACTTATCTTATAAATTGTATTATTAGCTGCAGCCGTGTCCCTACTCTCATTTAATGATCACTTCCACAGTCCCTTTCCGTCCGTCTGAAGAATTAGATCGTCTTTTCCCTTGACCTTTTTTTTATTTAGTTTCATGCTCCTAAAAATATGTGCAGCTATCATCACCGTGGCTATGTCAAATATAGCATTCGAGTCGCTTACATAACACTTTTAAAGCTGGATACCAATACCCGTGAGAATGTAAGTTGTTGTTTGGTATGTTTAACGATCCTTGTGAGTGAACTCATCGTTCTTAGCCAGCACGGATTTGATGAATGAATTCAGTCTTCCCACTAAATTCATCCGGCAAATCCATGTTGGCTAAGATGCATCCAAGGTATCGAATTGTAAATGTTGATAAATCGACTGAAGGTGAGTTTCCCCTATTAATGGAATAAATAGCGGCGCTAATGACATATGCACATATATATATGTATATGTATTGATAATCTGTTCAATTTCATTAATAAAGTTTGAGTACCTCTATTCTTATTTAAATTGACCCAAACCCAAAATACAATCTTTGTGTAAAAACAAACATATTTTTGATTTAGGAAAGACAATTACAAAAGATACTTCATCTTAACCGACAATTCACAAATCACAAACAAGACAAATCATTATTACTTAGTTCAATATACCTATGCACATTTATATAAACCACGAACAAGCTAACAACACAGAAAATAATAGGTAGGTATCAGGACGGCGATCTGCATTCAATAAGAGCGTCGTTGGCGAGTGCCCCGGGCTCCCCATATCCAACAGAACAAATTTATTTTTCTTCCAAGCGTACTAGATGTCAAAAATAAGGTTATTTTTCAACGTGGATGGTTTTATATATTATTATGTTACAGTACTGTAAGTAATCAGAGAAGGAAAACTCTGCAGAGTTTAACATTTAGATATAATGATCCTTGGTTTTATATGATTGTTAATTATACTAATCAGACAAAGACACAAATCAAACTTATTCTAGCAAGTTGCAAACCCTAATTTGAGAGAGAATTGTCTACCGCTATATTTTTAATAGTTGGTTAAACCAGTACACTTAATTAGTGAGACATGCACACAATAAAATTAAACAAAATATTATATATAAAACGAGTATGCACAAGACATAAATAAATGTCTAAAAGGTTTATTAAAATCCATAGATCTAGTAGTGGTTCAATATTGAAATGGTGTAAAACAGTCCATGCTCTGTAGATATTTCTGGTACCCTTTTCAATCCGTTTCCACAGACGATATGATTAATAAAGTATCAAATTATTTTTAAGCATTAACTGGCATAAAAGTGTTATAACAATTATTTGTAAATTATGCACCAAGTTAAAGCGTGAAGAGTGCGGAGACTCAGACACCAGTACAGTTCCCACCTAAAACATGTTTTTAATGAAACTACTAGTTTCTTCAGTAAGTTACATACATTTAAAGTTATTACAACATTAAGTTGTTATAAAAAAGTGCAATGTAGCATCTCTATCATTAACGGAGCTTAGCCACAATTATGACTATGTCGCTATCTCTATCATTACACATTCGAAAGTTTTTGTATACGAGTTTTATGACGTGCCTGAATGAAGAACTCTCGCATGCGAGCCCTATGATATATGTAAACGGCAAGCTCCTGAACCCCGCAAGCGGGCCCTATCGAAAGATCGAATCGAAGCTAGTCATTTCTAGCATTTTTGCAAGTCAAAAATGCTAGAAATATACCTTACTAGCTGCGCCCTGCAGTTTCACCCGCGTTTAAATTTTCTAAATTACTGACAAAAACAAACACAAAAAAAAATTAATTAGCGAAATCGGTCTAGCCGTTCACGCGTGATGCCGTGACTAAGGTAAATAGGGATTCATTTCTATATAATACTAGCAGACCCGACAGAGGTTGTCCTGTTTTAACTTTGAATATTGAACAATCGCGCCAACTGTCACACGACTGACAGTTGGGTATGTCAAAAGCTCTAAAGTAACATTAGAAAAATTAATATGGTCGTTAAGTTTTCCTAAATTTTCTAATTTTCCTAGCCACTTTATTAATTTTTTATTTCATAAAAACCTTCTGACAATAACAAACACAAAAAAAAAAGAATTAGCGAAATCGATCCAGCCGTTTACCCGTGATGCCGTGACCAAGAGAAATAGGGATTCATTTATATATATATTTATATAGATTAATTACTATACTCGCCAGGTTTGCCCCTTGTTTTTTTTTCTAGACTTTTTTTTATAGACCGAGACTGATATAACCGATTGTGGGGAACATTGTAGCTTAATCGTTTCTACAGATATTCGTTAAAAATGCTCCAAAGGTGCGTCAAAGGATTAGGTGTCCTAACAAAAAGGGATGATCTACGATTAGGAGACACGATATAAATTTTTAGTAAACAACCATTATCACTACGTTATATACGAGTACCTACTCACAATTGTACTTTGATATTAGTGATTATATAATTTTTTTTTAGGTTTACAATAAATGAGGCTAACTTCTAGATAAAATACAGTAAACCCTTAATTGGCCTTTGAGACTATTTGACAGCTTGCCTTATTGTGTATAACATTAACTAAATTCCCCTGATTGACAAACAATTAAGAGAATAATGCGGGTTGACTGATGGTTGGGTAGCAGATAGCGGTTAGGTACCTTGTAGCTCTGACCGCTGAATGCTAGAAACGATTTGTGGCTTTCTACACGCTTTATATAAGCTTGACCTGAATCTATCTACCAGTAACAAAATCTTTCAACATAGTCTTTACCAACTTCAAGATGTGCGATTAACTTGATAATTTGCACACGTATCAAGCACCGATGACATTACAAAAGTAAAAAATTAGAAAGAAATTATAGTTTAAAGTGTAATTTTTTTTAATAAGTTCAAAATAAGAATTATGTTATTAACAGAAAACGTAATTTGATAGAATATAATAAAAAGCACCCTTCGCTTTGTACAATAAAATTAATTTTTAATAACTTAATTCTTATTTTGAAGGTATTAGATTTTTTTAATCATAATGAACCGTTGGACTTTATGCCTAGCGACGAAGAACAAACTCTTCATATTAAAAAAATATTTTATACGTTTTAGTTCGGTTTGCTACAATGTTAAAATGTGTTTTTTTAGTTTTTATAAATTATAATTTATTGTAACCTGGATTAGAGTTTATTTATCTATTACTATATTCAGTAGACAGGTGTGGCCTAAGCCACTACTTAATAGTATAATTATTGTACTAAGGTATTATCCTGACATCAGTCATCAATATCAGGGTTGTAGGTACAAACAGACATAAGGACTCGTTTGAGACATTTACCCAAGTCAAAATAGCTGACGGTCATATGGATTTTTCAATTTACGGGTCTCTCCAACTCTATTAGCATCTATTTTTTTCTAATAAGACTTTGAATAACTAATATTATAAATGTGAAAGTTTGGATGAATGGATGGATGTTTGTTTGTTACTCTTTCACACCAAAACTACTGAACCGATTGCGATAAAACTTGGTATGTAGATAACTGGAGACCTGGATTCAAATTCAAAATCATTTATTCAATTAAGACACTAAGTGACATTTATGAGCGTTAAACTAAACGAACGTTAAAGCTAGACTTAAAATCATAGATCGGCGCAAACAGACGCCACAGCATGTACTGGATTGTCGAGGTAAATTAGGGTGATTAATATATAGGCTACTTTTTATCCCTATATTCCAACGGGATCGGGACTTACGCAGGTGAAACCGCGGGGTGCTGCTAGTAGATAATAAAATGCAGATACACTAAAACATTATTTGTAATCATAAGATAGAGAAACAAATAAAAAATTTGTATATAAGGAATACTTTGTAATAATTAAGACACAATAAATATTTCTAATTTTCATTCTCTTTCTCTAAAAATATTTGGAAATTTGAGGTCACGAAAACTACTCTCCGTTCTCTGCAATTTATTTTCATAATTAATGAATGGATCCTAATCAATCTTATCCAAATTCTGGAGACTTAAGATATAGCAGTCGCAATAGATGTCAAGCTTCAATTTAATATGCTCTATTTTATTTGATTTAAGACCAAATAACAAACATGTATAAGTGGAGACTGATGCAATTCGTCCAAGAAAACATGGTTAAAATAATTTTCTTTAATTTGATAGGTAATTCTCAATTTTTCTTAAAGAAATAAGAAAAAGAACGAAAAATTTGAATTCAGGTTATTCCTTCAAATCATTTGATCAGCAGATTTTATGAAAGGGCTCCAACCGATACTCCGTCCGATTGGTTTTTCTTTCAGTAAAATAATATTTTAGGGGTTAACGGCTTTTGAGACGCGTAAGCCGCTAATACGTTTATTTGAGTGTTATTATGATAAGTAGTCTTTTCTTTTGTATTTAAATATGTTACGTGTGACTACAAAACAGAAACAAACAAAAAGACAACATTTTTTGTTTTGTAAAAACAATCTGGCAATGAAATCGGGCAGATTTCTGATCAGCAGTAGATCAAGTAGTTTGAGGGATTTACACAAAATAAAATCCACTGTGATGTTACGTCACTAAGCCTTTCATATATGTATATATGAATAGGTATAGTTGGTAACGTTTGTCGATGGATGGGAGGCAGTATTGGAAGTTGTTTCGGGCTGACAGCTGAGACGTAAAGAGGGGTTTCTGAGATGTTGTTAAGAGACTCGAGTCATAATAAAGCCTCACTTCAACGTCGCCGGCTCTTATGTTCAAGAAATCTTTACGATAACCCTTAAATTCACATATAGGAAAATGGATATAAGCACTAACAAATATTGCACAAACTTTTAGACGCGGTCGATTTTACTTATAAATAGTTGCAATAAATAATATAACTAATTACGTATTTCAGTACGTCTAACCAAGGTAATGGGTATTTTTTTAACCGACTTCAAAAGGGGGAGGTTCTAAATTTGACTGTTTTTTGTGCGTATGTACTTAAGGTTGATCCTATTTAAATTAAAAAAAAAACTTCACCTCAAAGAGTGGAAAATTAAGCGATGAAGAATACAGCTTATTACAATTTATCATAATTTAGGCCAGATGAAGACGGTAACACTTTTTTTAAGTTAATTATGTCCAAGTACAATAAAATTGAAATTGATATTGCTAGACAATTCTGACTTTTACTGACTTTTAGGTTTAGATTTTTTTAATTATTTAATAAAATTTAAAAAAGACGCTTAACCGTAGAGCGGACTGCTTAGTCCGTGTGGGCTTACGAGCGACGTCAGCGCAGAAACTAGTTGCGTATTCTGTACTGGAGTGTAGTTGGAGTGCTAGACTTGAGACGTAAAGCTGGGCGTACGCACGCAATTCCGCATCAATCAATCAATCAGCCTATCATAGTCCACTGCTGGGCATAGGCCTCTCCCAATGTGCGCCACAGCACCCGGTCCTCCGCCTTCTGCATCCAGTCCATCCCTGCCACCTTCTTCAGGTCGTCGGTCCATCTGGCTGGGGGGCGTCCTACCTTCCGTTTGCCAATATATTATATATTTTACAATTCCGCATATATTTATATATTTTAAGTTTATAAAATTTATTACGACTTTAAGGTTTTCAAATTCCAATCCAATCACTTGTCTGACAATTAATAACTTGTCTGATTGGACAAGACCCGTTTTCTACCGCCTCTAGCTTCGTAGAACGCTACTGTCAATTCAGAAATCCGACCTATATTAAAAGCAAAAATAGTATAGCCGTTCTCATGCTAATGCTCCGACGGCTCGAGCGATTTGGCTGATTTTTTTATTGTGTTCATAATAGGCAGCACAAGGTTTGTATGAATTTTTTTTAGAAAATTAACTGAAGAAGTAGGTTTTTTTTTAAAGGAACAAATCTTTTTACAGATGTTGACCTTTTGATATTGAATTTTATATAAAAACATATTTCGTAAAAACAGCTTTCAAATTTTGTATCGAATATTTTTTGTTTATTTGAGTAGGTCCCTAAATGATTAGAATAATATTTTTAACACACCACGGATAACATTGACGTCACTTGTATTTTTTTATGGATTTTAGTGGCCTAAACAAAGTAAGCAATATGTTTTTTATTTATTCAGCAACATTTAGATGTTCGAATATTTTTTGTTTATTTGAGTAGGTCCCTAAATGAATATAATAATATTTTTAACACACCACGGATAACATTGACTTCACTTGTATTTTTTTATGGATTTTAGTGGCCTAAACAAAGTAAGCAATATGTTTTTTATTTATTCAGCAACATTTAGATGTTAGTGTATCTGTCGGGGCCACTAGTAAATAAAAAAAAATCGGCATTAATAAACTGATCGAGATCGAATATGGTATTAATATTTTAGCCCTTAGGTAGCTCTACGGGTCAAATTTCTTAGATGATACATATATTGCTATGATGAATAATTAACAAGGTTTAAACTTTATAAACATACGTTATTTATTATAAGAAGGGAACATAGGATAGAAGGCGAGGCTGAGGTTAAGTTAGTGCGACTATGGATACTTTGTGTGACTAAGGACCTCGTGAAGCATGAATAGATTTATTCTGTGGTTTAAGTGTAGGTCTAACAAGTTGGACCTGTGCAGTTTTTGGCTAAAAATAAAATCTATTTGCTTTAGGTCATATAATATGAGTTACTGTTTCGTAACGTAAAAGAAAATATTTCGTAAATAACAGAGTAACAGCTACCTACAAGAAAGACTAGGTACGATAACAAAGGATATGATTTTCCTATACACACAGCACATCAATGAGAGTCCCAGAAATCTTCAATACATTTTTACACGACACGTATCGTGTGATTCCACATTCCATACAGTCCTTTCATACCCAATAATACTTACATAAGAACAGGTTTTCCGCTAAATCCGCGAGTCCGAGAAAATATTATGAGTCCAAATAGCAGTATTTCCCAGCACGTCTTTCCATTTACAGTATCTGAAGGAATTCCTATTAGTGAAGGTTGTTTTCTTTCTGACGGGACCATAAAAAGTTCTCACTTAAATAAATGGTTTCACGGCCCTCGAAAACAGACGGTCCAACTTACAATGTTTGAGAAGACTATAAAAGTAAACGTAGCGCTTATATCACTCAACGCACGAAAACAATTAAACGCCTTTACAATGTATTAACGCAGGTAAATAAACTTAATACTATTTTAGGAGGAGCAAAGTGTTTTGATTTTAATTTTAGCGATCACATTCTCTCGTTTTGGGGTACAGAAACTCATGGGTCGCGTTTATTTAGCAAGGCAAAGAATACATCTTACATCGGTTCATATTACTACTGGAAGTACCAAGATTAATGTTTACGTTTATTGTCTACAAATGAAATAAACAAAGCTTGAGGCTTTAATAAACATGATATATCTTATGAGGGTATTACCCGTAGTATATAAGTATGTATATGTCGCTCATATGCGTACTTTTATGAGGTCAAAAGTAATTTGATAGAATAATGACATTATATAAAAGGGTTTTCGTTGTCATAAATCTTCTACTTAGTCTTTATTCTTGTAGATATATTGATTAGGTAACGTATAGTGTACTCGTATATGCGGACTTAAGAAGTGTCATGCTCGTATCTGACAACTGCAGTGCGCGTATCGTACGATTATCGTGGGAAGCCTATTACAAGAAACGGCAGATATCAAGGTTAAAAGGTTTCTGTTATTCATAGACGTAATAAACTAACTCTACAACATGTGTATATCATGTTCTATTAATAAACATAATAACTAAGATTAACGTAGTCTAAAAAGTTGCAAATTAACAGATTTGCGTAATAGGGTTTCTAGTTTTATATACTTTATACTTTTACATAAATTTATTCTAAAGAAATTTGATTTTACGGAAGTTTTATGAATAGTGTTTAACATTTTAATAGACACCTATATCTGCTGTTTCTTGTAATAGGGTACTCCTAGATGGTAAGAAAATATTACTTGTTGCTTCAAGCATCCTTACCATCAAATGGGCCGTATGCCTGCCTGCTTCATTCTACTACACTAATGGCTGTGAAATTACAATATGTTTTGTGAGTTTTGCGTAACGAGCCTTTGGGTTTCCCACAATTCCCTCAAGTTACTATACACAGGTTATTATTGTAACGTACTTTCGCATCGACTAAGTTTGTTCGAGAACATCAATTCTATACGTTTGTTGAAACACAAACTACTTTTACGGTAAGGTTGTTGGCGGTAACCTTTGTGTGTAAAGCAATTCAATTTACAAACGTTCTTTTTATTTAGATGAAACAATTGCTATAAACTTGGCATAGCCAATATATGCTAATATTAGTAACATTACCATTATTAGATCGGTAGATTTTGCATGTAATTTTGCATTTTTACTAGGTACTATTATATTTGTGAAAGTTTGGATTTGATCGGCTGAACAGATCTGGATGAAATGTGGCACAGAGATTATAGCCCCCGGTCCCGTGGGATATGTAGTTGAAATTCCACGCTAACGTAGTGGCGGGCAACGGCTAGTCTTAAATAGTTGTAAACTACTACGTATTTTTCGGAATCGCTCAATATGAACCACATAATCTAGAATTGAGTGATTCCGAAAAATTTTGTTATATTACATTTTTTTCAGGATTTAATTTCATATACTATGCCTTAAGGCAGCAGCGTAATGAAATAAAGGTAGATTAAAACTACAAACGCCAAAATCATGACACAGTAGGTATCTAAATTATTACTAGTATTTGAAGGCTTTATCAGAGTACATTCAGCCGCTTCTGCTTTGAAGAAGAGCGTGTTTAAATGGTATTACATATATATGTAATCTAATGTAAGTATACTTACCATATATGTAGTACTAGCTGTGCCCCGCGGTTTCACCCGCGTAACTCAGATGCCATTTGAATATCGGGATAAAAGTAGCCTATGTGTTAATCCAGGTGTCCAGCAATCTACATACGAAGTATCATCGCAATCGGTTCAGTAGTTTTTGCGTGAAAGAGTAACAAACATCCAAACCTCCTCACAAACTTTATATTTTTTTTCACATTCAATATCTTCACTACATATTATCCTACTAATATTATAAACGTGAAAGTTTGTGAGGATGTATGGATGTATGGATGTATGGATGTTTGTTACTCTTTCACGCAAAAACTACTGTTCCGATTGCGATGAAACTTGGTATGTAGATATTTGGAGACCTAGATTAACACATAGGCTACTATTTATCCCGATATTAACACGGTAACGGGACTTACGCGGGTGAAACCGCGGGGCGCTGCTAGTAAAATATAAAACAAAGTCCCCCGCTGCGTTTGTCTGTCTGTTTGCCATAAACTAAAAAAATACTGAACGGAATTTCATGCGGTTTTCACTAATAGACAGTGATTCACAGATTGACAGTTTAGGTGTATAATTTGTACCCGTGCGAAGCCGGGGCGGGTTGCTGTATGTATACAGAGCCTTTTAACAAATCGCTAGTGTCTTGAAAATTCCCATTACGGACTCAACCGTCAACAACGTCTGCCCTCACGCGTCTGCCTGCCCGCGTTCGGGACTCGCGATGTCCCCCCCTCCACCGCACCGCACAATTTTATATTAATTTTATATCGTCGTAACTTTTAAAATATTTGACCAATTTACGTACCTACTTTAAAAGGCAAAGTTTATCTACTTTGAATATCAGAAGCGATAAAAGTATTTATCTTGATAAAAATCAATTTGTTACTGCTAAATGTGAATTGGAAATAAAAAATCTAATTTTATTGTATTTATGGTTCAATATTTTGGTAATGGCTTACACATAAAATATAGATATATACTGTCGCGGACTTTTTTGTAGAATTATTTAGGAGAAACAATACCACTGTACATTATATTCGTGTAACTCACAGTTCTCGCACCGCACGCCAGAATAGCTCGCAGATGGCAGATTTTTTTCCGACTTACTTAACACTTATCGTTATGTATTGGCCAATATACACAATATCTTCATAAATTATAGCCTATGTGTTATTCTGATATATAAGCTATATTATTGTAATGTTTCATTAAAATCCATACAGTACTTTTTGCGTTAAAGAGTAACAAACTACCATCCATCCATACATCCTCACAAACTTTTTTTGTTGATGTTTGTGTAGTATATACATTTAAGTATGTATATGGTCTTCTTTAACACGGAAGTGCACTATGCAAGTGCATAGTGTTGTTTCTACTGGCGAGTAGGATACGATACGATAAGACTAGCGTTGCGAGGCCCCATCTTATGACCTGTGTCCTCTTGCTCACGACATAGTTTAAATAATAAAAATCTTCTGATCTGTGTTAGATGACAGCAGATATTAGACAGCATATAACAGATACCTTACAGTTTATCTTGTAGAAAAAGGTCGCACACAGATAGCTGATAGCTGTTTGTCAATAGTAATCGCGGCCTGTCACTCGCCGTCTAATAAGAGCGCCACCAAACACTCTTAGAAGCCGTTGGCTTCAGGTCAATGTTCCATTTGCGGCAAGTTTTACATCCGACGCGACGTCTCTGTTACCAAGTCATTGCTTCTTTCAGCCACCAAACAATTTTATTATAATTTTATTCCAAATTAATAAATGTAAGTAATATTTTTGTTATTATTGCTTAATAGTCTAGTGTTGTTTTTGTTTGTCATGCTTTTATGTCAAACATCTCAGTTGTGTCATACTGAGAAAGACAAGCAGACATTTGTTGTCGAATACACTTTAAAATACTTTTGGTAACCTAATATGACACAGTTAACCCGTCTCAGTAGCCCAGGTTTAAGAGACATAAATCTGGCTATTTTGAGACAGATATAAACTCATATCTAAAGCTTTTTATTTGATTGTGTACAAGCGGATGAATTAAACGCTACTACGTATGAAGGATGAATGAAGGGTCTTTGATATTGAATCCGGTAAGGTTTGTGTATTGTGTGCTTCGATTCGCTTGGAACTTTGAACGTCCCTTGTATGTGTCGTTATAACCACCATAAGAAAATAAAATTAACTTTGTATTCATTGAAAAGCGATTGATGTTTGCTTGTAGGTGAACGTAATGCGAAACATCATTATCTTTCTTTTAAATAATAAAAATAAATAAAAAAGACAGCTCTCACAATACGTCTGTTTTGACTTACTTTCTAAATATACGATTAATTGGCAAAAAGTACAAAACCATATATCTGTATATCCACAAATAAATGTAAATAACGGAATTGAAACCTCAAAACTCATTGCGGTAATAGGTATTGAGGAAACATGATTAATATGGGTTTACTGACATATTTAGGTCAATTAAATGTTTGAAGTATTTTATCCTACATAACAGGTTAATGCCCCTCTGTCTACCCCTTTGGGTATATAGACGTGTGTGTATGTATAACAGTTAACGTTTAATATAATATATTAAACCTCATCTGTTATGTGGATAAAATACCTTAAACATATTATGTACTGTACATTATGTACATACTATGTTTCATAATAAACCCACAATATATAAATATTGAATATTGCATCGATGTTCTCAAAAAATTGTCTGTTTAACAAGTGTGCGGTCATGTTACAAATCAACGTTCGCACACCTCGTGATAGGTTGCTTATGCTTAGCGGCCCCAACGCGGTTTGTTTTGATATTAAAAAAAAAAACATTTTCAATAAGACTATTTTTAAGACTTTTAGTAGTTTTTCAGTTTTTCGCGAACAGACAGACAGACAGACAGATGCGGCGAGGGACTTTGTTTTATAATATGTAGTGATAAGTGGCTACTCCCATAAAAATAAAAAAGTGGTCAACCAGAAGAGTAGCAAAATAATTAGTGAAAATTTCAAGTAGCATGATTTAGTGTAGTGTAGGTGTACTATAACATTGATCGTTCATCAGCGAAGTAACAATAATTTGGCAAGTTTAAAAAAACAATATTTACCTACGTTATTTGTATATCCTAGTGCTTATCTAAATATATATTAAATATAATTATACTTGTTATATATGTATGTGTTTGTATGTATATTTCTACTGTATATGTTATGTACGTGTATGGTTAAATATATGTATTTGAATGTATATACCTATGTAATGTAATATATATATAATTATAGTATTTGTTTAATGATGTAAATATATAGCTATGTACCTAAATAGATTTATACGATTCAAATGTATATTAGCACTATTATACTAATTATTCTTTCTACTTCTCTGATCGTACACTCAAGTGCTAATATGACAAATGTGCACCACAAATTACCTGTTCCTAACATTATCCATCTAAAGGTTGCCTATAAGAGATTGCAGACTGCGATAAGGCCGCCCATTGTACTACTGTTCCTAATGTATTTCTTTTTAATTGTATCCTATTTATGGTGTGCAATAAAGAGTATCTATCTATCTATATGTACTTAACAAACTAAGTCATAAATAATGACTTAGTTTGTTAAATTGTCTTAAAATGGTGATTGTTTATGCTCGACGAATAGTAGCCGGCAACGCATTCCACAAGTGTACAGCTACAACAGTAAACGACTGTTCATGAAACTAACTATGTGAAATGCTGAAAATTTAAATCTCAAATATGAAATCGTAAAATTACCTTAGAGATCTTATATGTGTCATCAAAAGGACTTGAACCGTTCCTTAAGATAAAATGGAGTCAATTTGTTGTTGTTGATGTTGTAAATAAATTTGAGAATATGGATAGTTACTCCGTCATATTAGAAGCCAAGATACCTTTAAAAGAATTGTGCTTGACCACATAAAAATCTTATAGAAAATTTGGAAGTCACTTAAGTTAATACAGTTGTGTTTTAGTGATGAGAATTACCAGTGGAAGAGATTATAAAAGTAGAGTTTTGTATGAAGTCGGAAGAAAGTTACGTAATGTTTGTAGACTTTATTGAAGCGAATAGTTTGATACTAGCTACTAACTTCTTAATAGCAATTTTTATGGCCTGGTTTCTTTTTCGTGGACTCTCCCTTGTGTAAATATCTTATTATCTCTGTATAAAGATTCAGTCATTTCTAGGTATTACATATCTTCGCTTGAATTTACGCTGTAAATTTTTAATTTGGAGCCCTGCAGGAGCTCGCAAAATTAACCTACGATATTAAGATTCTCGTAGCAAGACAAAATTCTTTAAAATATCATAGGTCTGAAGCGTAAGTCAGTTAGATGTGTTGAGCACACAATGCGATATTCTGCTGGTAATTTACTGTTAGATAGGCTTACAGCGGATTATACTTGACTATACTCCGTAAGCAAGCCTTCCTAATAGAGTTGCTGTGTTTAGAAACAGGATAACGTATAACGATGTTCGTTCGTATCTTATCTTCAATACCTACGTAGCTAGTTATGTGTTTGTTAAGTTACATTGACAACAGTACATTATTTTAACTTAACATACATTTATTGTTCCTTGAAAGGTCAAACTAAGATTAAAATTCATCCAAAATATTCAATGCCATATATGATCACCGATATCTATAAAAACTCATGTTACTATGGCAACCCCAATCAACAAAATAAAAATTTAACTACACTATTAGAGCTTTTGTCCTGCGGAATCATCACCTCACCGGATTAACGGTAAAGTTATATGTCCGAATCGAGCGAGCGAATTGATTCCCGAGATGGATGGTACATCCACATACAAGTTGGTTTACTTACGGAACCCTCGGTGCGCTAATGAGACTTGCACTTGTCCGGGTTTTTTTTTTATTTAATAGCTATTGACGAGGTTTTATTTTATAGGTTGTATTTTCCTACCTTCAACGAATAATAATAACTAGATACCGCCTGGTGGTCGGATTTCGACCGTGATTTATTTATTGGCCAGTATAACTTGACCCTCATTGTATAGACTTACTTACGAGGACAGGTGAACACATATTATACTAACTTCATGTAGCCGTTTTCACGTAACTTTTAAATTTGCAATTTTGACACTAGCCAGTTTAAAAGTCGTCAGTATCATAGATAAGAATCTAAGAATTCATCTTGTTTAATAACATGAATATGTAATTGTTATGTATAGTACGGGAATTAACGCGACCACGTGATAGGTATTAGGTAGACATACCTTTGAATTACCTGACCTTTAAAAGTAAGTACAAGAATATTGTTATATTAACATAACTGACAGCTAGTATTAAAATGTGTCTGATTGTACCTCAAAGTCGTTTCAAACATTTAGACATTTAAGCCAGTACCTACACATCTCACAAAAGCGATTTGTGCCTACAGACCGCAGCCATCTTGTACATGAGATATCTGTCGGAATACATAATAAGAATAGCTATTCGAAAAATCCTTTTTCGAACATGTTATAAGAATAACAATGCCACTGGTTTAGTAAAGAAGTATCAACGTCTAAAATCTTTCTGTATTGAAAAGGGTGTGAGGCATTCATAAGCGCACACGTCAGTGAAGTGACCCAAACATCTTTCACCGTACTCTCAAGAGGCAGAGATGCCCTCTGTGTCATACACCTTACTCCCCGCCGCCGCCGTACCTTTCCACATTTTCCTACCAGAATCACGAATTCTTATATTTCTTAGAATATTTTTCCTTTCTGTAATAAAACTTAACGTTTCACGAGTAAACGTTACACTTTATATCGAAGTTTTAGATTGACCAGAAATCAGAAAATAAAATATTTTTTATTCGTTGAATGAAAACGTTTTGTACTGTATTATAAAATGAACATTTTAGATTTTGCTAAAGGTTATTTTTTGCGGTTATGAATAAAAATTGTACCAAGCCGAGCAAGCCGAGCCGAGTGCGCGGGCATTAAATCATTCTCAAAAGCCATTTGGACACAAAGGATATGTTCAATAAACAAACAGGACTCGGCACTGATACCCGCGATTGGAGCAAAGTAACTGACCTCACAATTTATATTTAACGCTATTTTGTTAGCATGTTTTTCCAGATGTCCCATTTCTGGACTTTTGTCGGGAGGAGCCACAAATCTTATTTGTTCGGAAAGCTCACCTACCTTCCTTAATGCAGCTACTAATAAACTGGTCACGTCACAGTTATTTATTGTTATAGGAACAATAAAGAACAAGGAACTCACGCTACTTTGCTTATTTTATTATAATGAAACAAATTTGGAAAGCTCTTAAATTTCGCACTGATTCTGTCGGAAATATCAATTCACGGGAAGGATTTCAATTTATGCCATTAATGTTGTACTACTCTCAAATAATTCGCCCATTAAATGTGCTAATCATGAATGTGGTAATTTAACAGGAGGGGGCAATAAAAATGACATTACCGATCGCTTTCTGTATGATTTACCTTTACCGTTCTCGTATGATTTATCTCGCCTCCGTTCTACTCTACTCAATATATGTATGTACTTATACCAGGGGTGATTATGATGGCGGTACATCTATAAAGGTACAAATATTATGAACACTACACCAAATAAAAAATATTACTCGAGTAAGTATTAGTAATATATATTGTAATGCATGCGCTGCAGGCATTATCCTCTCATTTATTTTAAAACGTATGAAGATAAATAAAAGTAACTTTACGATTATGTCTAAAACTTTACATGTAAAACAGAATATTTTTGCTTTCGGTGGTGACATGCCTGAAATAATTCAACTCTAGAAAGTTTTATTCTCATCCTCGGTTGTCGCTTATCTCAGGTGGTAAAACATGCCTTTTAAACTTACAAATTCAACTTTCCTTAACTCTTTATAAGTTAGATAAGTAAGCACTTGGTATCTACGTTTTACCGTTATTTTTATACTTTTACTTAGAACATTGTTCATTCTACATATCTATATAAATAAAAACGAATCGCCTAATGTGTTGCTAAGCGCAAAACTCGAGAAAAGCTCGACCAATTCGGCTAATTCCTTTTTTGATATTTTCGTTAAGACACAGAGAAGGTTCTTATGGAGAGAAAAAACGTAAAAATAGCGAGGAAAATAGTAAAAACAAGACGTTTCTTTTCTTATACAAATCACCGAGTAAAGAATAATTAAAACACAGGTCCCCAGCTGTCAAACATTTGACGTCGTTAACTTTTGACAGAACGAAGTCTGTCGGGGCAGCTAGTATATTATATTATTGTACGTAAATAAGCGATAACCGAGTAGGTTATCACATTGCAAGGTTAAGGAATACTAACCAGGTCGGTGTTAGAATGGGTGACCATTCTTAACACATTGAGACCCCTCCGTAGCTCTGAGAGCATGTTAAGCCGTCGGTCCCGGTTGCCATACAAACATCAGTGGAGCCCAAAAAAAAAGTCTGACAATCTGGTCTAACTACAGAAGTTCGATATCGCCTAGTACTTGAGTTGTGGAGGTCTGATGTAGATAGACTGAAAGCCGACCTCAACTTATTTGGGAAAAGGCTCGGAGGAATCAATGTAAGTAAATATAAAATCTTCTCAATTTTTACTTATAATATGATCGTACTATTAATAAATAAACATCTTATAATAACTGACTTTGTGAATTCAATTTAATTAATAGTTAGTATTTTAACTTCGCTCAAAGCTACATTAGTTTCACATTCAATTAGGTGAATCAGCGTGAAAAATAACTTCGTTAAACGTACACCGGAATCCATCGATGGAGTCTTTACGTAACCGTGGCGAAGCGCAATCAGTGTACGGGCCCTAAATTATGTGACATTATTTGAAATTGTGTCAACATGAAGGAGCGCAGAGCTTGGCGTGCAACGCAGCCGTGGTGGGCTGCGGCGGCGGGAGCAGTCAGAGCTAGCTCGCCCAACCGCCCTTCGGTCCGGTAAATACAGCCTCCTCGCCTCTCGTGTATGGATTATTCGCAGCGAGCGGCGAGCGGAGCCAGTCCGAGCCACGCGTCTCCCGCGGCCGCTCGCGCGCGTGCTTGACAGCCTGCACTCGCGTCCTCTCCGTAGCCTTATAACCACGCGTAGCACGTCCGTAGCTCGCTTGCGGTTCGCGAGCGTGCACGTAGTGTAACCTTTCACCCGTAGCGCCGGTTCAACTACGACAAGCTATTAGAACCATGCCGGTAATACGGGCATCATTGTGTTTAAATGACGAGACTAATGTCACATTAAAATATGATGGCGAGCACCTGTGGAGCAATTAATTTGTGTGAAACTTTCACGTGATTTGTTCATTCAATGTGTTATTTAAGTGTAAGTATCTATGAAAACATGTTAAAAGTTGACAACAACTTTTTGTTTTTGAATTAGAAAGACATTTTATGGTCAAAATACAGCTGTTGCAAAAACAATCGTGAATTATATGAGTTTAATACTCTTAGAAATAAAAGTTTTGACAAATATTTTTTCATAAACTTTATTTCATTTGGAATATCTTTTCTATTTTCTTTTAAAACTAGATAAATCATTTTAATGACATTACAAATTTGTAGTCTAAGAAGATAAAGTTAGAATTGCTAATATATTACATAAATAAATTCACTGGCAGTGCCTATTTGAAAGAAAATAAGTATATAACAAAAGATATAAACAAAAAAAGTCTATATTAAGTAATAGTCATAGTCATCAATCAGTCAATCAAGTCATAATAATATTGGAATGGATTTCAATGTTTAAAAATGGTGCATCGCACCGTGGGGTCGCACATATGTAACGATTGTACATAATATGTATGTCAAGTTCATCATTCGCCTTTATGAAAATCTCTTTAGTTATTATTGTTTCTGTATTTGCAGAGTAGTTACCATTGTATGTTACCACGTTTATATATTATTTTGTATTATTGATGTACTGTTACTCAATTAAAGGGATAAAAGTCACTTTGAGTAAACTGGGCCCCGCGAAATTCCAGAAGATCCCCCTCACTTTCCTTTTTGCTATACATCTCTTTTTTTCATTCCACTATAGTGTCAAACAAACAGGCCACTGCCTGTTAGAATGTCGGCAGCAATGGGCAGAAATACTTGCACCAACAAAAAACTAAGTTTTCGCCCATAGTCTATTAGAGGCAGACACGTTTACTCTTAACTATTGACTTAAATTATATATCACTATGACACTTCATTATTATATAAAGAGCTTTATTACCACTACAGTTGCCAATAAACAAGTGTATTATCTGATCTGTGTGATGGAAAGCAATGCCCGTCGCCTATTGGACCAACAACAGGTATATCACTAGGTATTATAAAACAAAGTCCCTCGCCGTGTCTGTCGGTCTATTCGCGATAAACTAAATAAACGACTGTCATGCGGTTTTCTTCAATAAACCGAGTGATTTATGACGAAGGTTTATTATTTAGGTGCATAATTCATTAAGGTTATGTATAAAATGGCTGAAACATGACGATGATTTTTGAAGATGTCGGAAAAAATCAATATATATTTTGCTACCCGTGTGAAGCCCGAGTGGATTGCTAGTATCCTTATAAAACTATGCCCTGTAAACCATCAAAACTACCTTCCTTGCTTTTGCCATCCTTCGAGACAAAGGTATAATAATATATATAATAAATTTATTATATTTTACAAAACATTTTTAAGTTTCCAAAAATGTAAAGTCTCGATAAAGTAAATTCGAGTAAAGTGTTGCTTACACGGACACAACTAACTCAACTAACTACAAACTAACCAGCGATTGAATTATCCTAGTTTCCAATATAAGGTCATTATTCTTCTGTCAAGAACTTCTAATATTATTAAATCCTAACTTATCTAATATTATAAATGTGAGTTTGTTTGGTTTTTAACCGTTTCACACCTGAACTACTCAAGCGATCATCGTGCAAATTAATTTAATATATATTTAATTAATTAATTAAAATCATAGAAAATAAAAACAAGGTTAACGGGAGCGAAGCCATGGGCATAGGAAACTGCAATTTAACAAAAATAATAATTTCTGTATTAGAGGATTCCATAATTTATTCTTAACCACTAACGTGCACTTGCGATACCAGAGACGTGTTGGGAATTAGTGTCTTGTGACCATAGTGGCACAACACTGCGCAGTATGTTATCGGTCAGCAGTTAACTATAATGTATTTTTTAAAGTCATTACACCACTTTGTATTTAAGTAGCTCTTGTTATATAATAGGTGAACTTAGTCCCAGGCAAATACTGCACTCCAGACTGCTAAAGTATCTGGACAGGAGTGCCTAATCAATCTTACTCCGACCCGGGAATGAGACCCGCTAATTCACGATCTTCTAATGACGTTGGACTAAACAGTCAATCAAGTATTTCTCTTTATTTTATCTTAACCTTATTTAGTTCTGTATTTGTATATGTAATTTTGTGTAATATTTAAAAAACAAAATAATTATTTCAGTGGGTACAGTCTTATAATTTTGAGTAATTTATATTTTTTAACTTTAAATCATTATCTCGATAACCTTAAAATACATTTATAAAACAAATACATACATATATAAGTGATAATGACATTGACTTAATTTACTAATGGAACTATAATCCTAGTTAGTGCCTTTTAACCATGGCTTTGAATGCGTGCATGATTTGAGCTTCCCTTATTTTGATTGGCAATGCATTTCACAACCGCGTTGCTACAACGGTAAAGGATTTCTAAAAAACGATGTGGAATGTAAAGTCATTTTTAATTCTAGGTTTTCTGATGATCTTAAGAATTTAATTAAATTAATAAATAATTTTCTTTTATTTTTAGACTCCAAAACTATAATAAAATATCTCAATACACCTGAGCCAGCCAATCATTTGCATTTACTCCTAACTACGCAAGTTTCACACTGAGAAATGTTTGCAAATTTTAATTGGTGTAATAAAGTTTCCTTCTATTCTAAATATTATTTATTATTATTTACAAATGGTTTTCGAAAATTATTTATCTTTTACCGCTGCTAAAAGCTAAGTTGTACTGGAGTTACCTTTGTATTTTCTGTATTGTTTGTTAATTAATTGTTATACGGAGTTTTTAAGACATAGATTGAAATAATTTAATTAGATTGTGAATCACAATTTGTTACTGATAAAGACATTCACATTGAGTGCCGGACACATGCTACACGAGCGAGGAAATAAATGCGTTTTCAATTAATGAGATTAATAAAATGGTATGGTTGTACTCCACTACCTTTTACAATGCTCTACCAGAAACTAGGAAGTACATCTTACTAACTTAGCAATTAGTTAGAGCGATTTCCACGGGACTTTCACTGGCAGATAGCTGGTGTTATAAAGAGTGTCTTAGCCTACTTTTATTTTGGAAAAAGAATTAGGGTTCCTCGCGAAATATATACAAGCGAGCAAAGCCACTGAACTGCTAGTAACACTTATATGCCGCCTCACTGCTAACACCTGACCTATTTGTGTTGTACTAATAATAACCAAATCAGTATTGCTCAGCGCACGTTAGATTATTCGAAACATACCGTAACAAGAGACCGAGTCGGGAGAGGGAAACGACAGTCTGAGACAAATGTCTTTGTCTTCGGTGGTATGGTATACTGTGCGCAGGGATTTTCAATCTTGGGAATCCACTTTGTTTGGGCGAATTCGTATTTAATGAGGTAGATCCCTCTTGTGTAGAAATACCCAAAATAGGAGGGGTGAATTCCCTTTCAAAGTAAAATCACGCCGTGCAAGCAATTAAATATAATTATAATATGTGTACGAGTGAATGAAATACTGCTGAATATTTTCTTATCATTTCAATTTATTTGACTATTTTACGGGATAGAGATTTACTTTTGGACGAGACTATGACAAGGGATGGCGACTCAAGAGAGAACTCTTGGGTCGCCATCCCTTGTCATAGTCTCGTTTAGGAACGGAACACTTAAGAAACCCTAAAGGCAAGTATCCAGTCTGAGTCTGATACGTCTTTTAAGACATTTAGTAAGAAAGGGTTTCGACGTTTATTTTTAATTGACTGTATAAGTATAGCTTCCAGGCCGAGATAGAGGGTACAGGAGTTATAGCATTGTTTATTTACCATCTAGTGGTTGATGACTGTTGGTTTTCAATTCAGCCAATTATAGGTATTTTTGAATTGTCAGGAGTAGGAGACAGTCAGACTAAATCAGTCGTGAAAAAGGATGAGAGGAGAACATCAGGCAGGAAAATCCAAGGAGACTCTTTTTCAACAGTTGTTTTTACAAGTTTCTTGTTACATTGCTTATAAGCGCAAATTAAATATGAGGTCAATTTAACATAGTGTTTAAAAAATTACTACTATATTTAAGTAATAGCAGTCCGGAGACGGCTAGCTCTGAAAAATATTTGTTTAACATCTGGTATCCTTTTATTATTAATTTTACTATTTTGTTGTTAATTTATGTTACTTGCTTTTATGGGAATGTCTATAGAACCTAGTTGACAGCCAAGGCTACAACCCGCTTGCTGGAGTAATTACCTTTGCCTATAAGTTTTCAAAAGGTTGAACTGTAGATTCGCTGTTGAAAAAAAAAATTAATTAAAAAGAATAAACCTGTCATGTAACTGTTTTGGGGTAGAGATATCAGACCAGTCAAGCACCTCCAATTCAAGCGGAAATCTAATATTCTGTACCTCCTTAAAATTAGAGCTTTATGTACTATATAAGCCATATGTATTTGTTATATAAATGTATTATTTTAAGTAGTACACCGTCAGCTACCATTCGTTCCTGTCACTAAAATAAAATAAATAATATTTAGCGATAAGACCGCCCATTGTATGTAGATTTAGTAATAAATATAAGATCCATTGTTATATTTATATGGTATACAATAAAGAATATTCTATTCTACCTACTGTTACCAAATTGATTCCAATTTTGAGGTTTGAAACCGGCCAAGTGCGAGTAGGGCCACGCGCAATGAAGGTAGTTGACGTTGAACAATCCATCTAAGTAATTTTCATTGAAATTTGTACGAAATTTTCCAAGTACCTTTTATAAGTTCGTTAACTTTAAAACTATATTCGTTAACTTCTTTATTATACTATTGGCGTGAAATGGGCCACCTATCTAAAAACAACCATTTAGCTGGCAAGGGGGGAGAGAGCACTTGACTCCAACAAAACCCACACCATGGGATAGACAAGAAAAAAAAAACCAACCCCACTTTACGTGTAGGAGAGATACCTTAATTTTTTTTTTTGATTTTGTCATAAATATATTACAGCTTTCTAATGCTAAGAGACTCTGAGCTAAGCCTTGGACAGACGGACTAAGCTATACGGAACCCAGGAAAGGCAAGTTTATATTTTAATTGTCACCTTTAGTAAACGAATATTTAACTAAAACATTCTTTTTTCTTTTCATATAAAAAAGTCACATTTACACTTGATTTGCATGCTTCTTGCTGCACTGTTTAACAATGATTTCTATATTTGGTTAGCAACCTTTTAGGCACTCTCAAGTCCAGAAGGTTCCCCAGTTTATTGACCTACTAGTTGCTCTGGATAGCGTATCAGTTTCCCAAGTATAGAGTTAATTAACAGAAAATAAACGACAAATACAAATGCAGGGTTTTTTACTAGATTCTCATAGAGTCAAAGAGTCTCTCATATGTACGGAAAATCATTCCTTTTACTTCAAAAAAAGCTGATATGTCTACACAGTAAATGTGTACTTTACTCTCTCTTTATAGCATATATTTATTTAGAATTTTCAGTTAACCACTTAATGTAAGAAATGCCCTGTACGACACTTTAGCGCATGAAAGAATTATAAACTTGAAATCATGGTATGGTAGGTATTAAACATTTTAGATGACTCGTAGCTAGGTACTTTTGATAAAAGAACGCTCTCTCTACGCAGAACTTATAGAATAATTTTAAAGTTTTTACGATTACCACATGTAATCGTAAAAAGTTTGTCAGAAAAACAAATTAAATATTTCAGATTTCAGGTCATGCACCGAAAATAGCTGTTAATAAAAATATTGTTACGTAAAGATTTTAGTTAAGTAAGGAATGCATTTACTGTACATCAAAACCGATCGATTCTCCGCTGTTCTACAAATATTTTTTCATATGATGGTTAAATTCAATTTATCCTACGAGGCGTTAAAGTAAATAGAATAGTAGTGATTGCTTTGCACATAGCTAGGCCTGTTATAAACGGACAAACTGTAAACACTGTCAAGGCTAGAATTTCATGAAATCCTTTAAGGAAACTAAACATAACATTACTAGTATTCTTTATTAAAATCAATATATATATATAGCGCGAAATTTTGACAGCTGGTGTTCCTCTCCTAGTGGCCCCTCCAGTCATAGGAAATACAGGACATTCGGGTACGCGACCCCGCCCTCTGCGAGCTACTCCAGTCTCAGTCCCGTTCCCCATCCAAGACTCCCTTACCCTCGGTTCCTCTCGATACCCATTTTTCCTTATACAAATTTACCTTCTTCCTTCTTTCTCTTAAAACGACTACATTATCAAAGAGGTTTGGAGTCAGGCAGGCGGCCAGCCATAAAAGAAACCAGCCAAAACCCTTTGCAATGTTACACATTGCACCGACTCTAATGAAAATTGGGAACAGAGCAAGAAGATGATGATAAGATTGGAAACATTATTGATTAGTATATTGAAAGTGAAAGACAACTATTTATTTATTTATTTATTAAGGAACATCAACAATATACATATGCAACATTGTTCTTTACATATATCCCTACATCACATTTCTTATATGTACATCAATTACAGACGCCCACAGCATTCATTAAACGTAATGTTTACATTGAGTAGTTTTTACTAACAATTAATAAAACTATTACTAATACTAAGCACTAAAAGACAAGTAACATTTTTTTTTTTAAAACAAGAATAAATTGTAATACAGATCAACTATTATTATGACACTGCATCAACTTACACCTAAACCTGTGAAGGGGATCATGGAAAATGTCGAAGACGTAATCGCCTGAGTTCCCACAAAGAGTGTTGTACTCTGAACAGATACGCACCAGGGGAGAATTCTTGCCAACATTGGTTCTGCAAGATGGTATGCTAAAAAGTCTGGTAACGGGATATCGTGGCATTCTGCTGGGTACCGAAAGTTTTACGTTATTAAGAATTTGGTTGCATTCTATGCCGCCATTGAGAAGCTTGTGCAAGAAAATGATACCGTGATTTTTGCGTCGATGAAAAAGAGTATGCATTTTAAAAAACTGAATTCTTATGTTGTAGGGGACTCTATGTGATATTCCAGGTGAAAGATATGAAAAGTGTCTAGTGAATGCTCGCTGAATACTTTCGATTCTTTGTGAAGGTTTTGCATAACATGGGTTCCAGATCACACAAGCATACTCAAGATGGCTACGTACCAGAGCATTGTAGAGAATTTGCTTTGTCCACGTGAGACGATAATCTTTAGAAATCCTCTTGACAAACCCGAACATTTGAGCCGCCCTGTTAGCAATACCGTTAATATGAGAAAAGAAACTCAACTTACTATCCAATATAACGCCCAGATCTCTAATTTCATTTACTTCTTCCAGTACTATTCCATTTATGTTGTAAGTTGTTAAAGTGGGAGCCCTCTTTTTTGTGAATTTTATGTGAAAACATTTTGCGACATTAATAACCATATGATTTGAGTCACACCAATCTTGTATTCGGTTAAGATCACTCTGAATGAATGAATTATCTGATTCGGATTCGACAGTCTTATATATTTTGAGATCGTTTGCAAATAGGGATATTTTTGAGTATTTGATTTTATTTGATATATCATTAGTAAAAACAGAGAACAGTATCGGTCCAAGGTGGGATCTCTGCGGCACACCAGATGCGGCCAGGTATACTCTAGAGTCATATCCTTTTACCGACACAATCTGATTCCTTTCGAAAAGATATGATTGAAACCAATCTAACAGACTCCCATGAATGTCATGTGCAGCTAATTTTACCAGTAACAGGTGATGGTTAACTTTGTCAAAGGCACTGGAAAAGTCTGTATATATTGCATCAACCTGTTTACCTTCATCGATATCCAGTGATATATCTGATACATATGCGACTAAGTTGGTAAGTACGGAACGACCGGCTTTGAAACCATGTTGGGTATTCGTGATGGTGTTACTCATGTATCTTGAAATGATAGGACATAGTAGAGACTCACATAACTTAGAGAAACAAGATAGAATGGAGATTGGGCGATAATTTTGGACAATGCTCTTCGCGCTCTTTTTATGAATCGGTACGATACGGGTTTTTTTCCATTCGTCTGGAAAAACACCATCTCTAAAAGAGCGATTGATGATGAGAGACAAGGGCAATGCAAGAGCTGGGCCACAGCTTTTAATGAATATGGGAGGTATCATATCTGGACCAGCTCCCTTCCGAATATCTAATTGTTTGATTTTTTTAGAATATCTGTTTCAGTAAATCTGATACGGCACAATGAGTTATTTTGAGACGAGTTTGCGATGGACAATTTTACCTCTTTAGAGTCAACAGTTCTGTAAACGGATGAAAAGTGTTTGGCAAAAAGCTTATAGAAGACAACTAGCTTATAGAAGGGAAGGCAATGGACAAATTTGACTGACCTGTTGGTCTAGTGTTTATTGACCCTAACTGCTGAGCCACAGGTCATGGGTTCGATTCTCACCTGAGTCGTCCCCCGCGACACACGAGTTTTTCCTAATGCGGGAGTTGTCTTTTTAAAAAAAAAAGAAAGAATGGAAGGAAAAGATATTGCTTATACGGATTGATTGAGGAGTGTAGGCAAATAGCTCGAGAAGGCCAGGGTAGAGAGAGCCATGCTTCGGCACGTATGGGCTGGCTCGACTGGAGTGATAACACGGCCTCACAGAAAACAGACAGTGAAGCAATAATTGCACTGCTTTTCGCCGAGTGAGTGAGGTTATTGGAGGCCCTCACCCTCTTCGTTACTTCCCTCCACCCCTTGCCCCTTCTACCCTTCCCCTACGCCCACCTTAAAGGCCGATAACGCACTTGTGACTCTAGAGTCGCAGGTGCCCATGGGCGGCGATAGTCATTTACCATCAGGTGACCCATCTGCTCGTTTGCCCCCTATCCCATAAAAATAAATTAAAAAACCCGAACTGGCTGTTGTCTGGAAGTCTGAGCCTTCTAACTTGTAATTTAGTCTACTTATCATCAACTTCAAAATAAAATACCTATAAATGTTTAAAAATATATTGATGTGGTCGGTGACTCCCTGTAATTATTTTCGCGGATTGCACAAAAAACAAGTTTTTATTCAAAAAGTAAATGTGTTTACAATGTAGATATGACTAGCTGATAAATAAAAAGTAACTATCGCCTATAGACTGGTGACATACATTGATGACCTTTCACCCAGGAGACTACCTTGAATCTGTAAGCAAAATCAATCAAGATTAAGACAGGATTTCAGACTGGGTAGGTGTCGGATCTCGGGGTAGAAAATCGTTTCACTTTAACCCCAGTAGCAAAATGCACATAGATATATTTTTCCTTCTGTCTTATTTTAATATTTATACAAAGTGTTAAAGAAGTAGTTTTTTTTAAATAGTTGTTTTTACATAGACAAAGGTAAAATTAGAACAAGCATAGATCAGTTTAGCAGGCCAATAAAAGCAAGGCATATGATTTGAACCACATTGGTGAAACAGTGCGTTACGAGGAGCTAAAATATGGCCAAATGACATTAACTACTTTTAATAGGTATAAATTGGATGGGTGCAAGGGAACAAAGTATGTTGGTAACGAAAACGTGACGTCACTGGTGTAAAAATTTTTATGGACCCAGTACCTAAGTAGTACTTACATCATCTTGCCAATGCTAATAAAAACCAAAATCAACAACTGCTACCTTGCAAGGTGGCCTCGGCGTTTTCAAATAATACATAGTCACAATCAAAATTGAATGGTTGTAAATCACTAATTCACGTTTACTAGTTTAAAGCGTTCCTACAAAATTTCGAATAAACGAAAAACCAATGGAACTTCCGAGAAGGATTAGGAATCATTTGATCGATTGTAAGCTGTCAGTGAGTGTATTGAACCTTAATAATTAAGTAATTAATCGAAACGCTTTTATATTTAAATTTTCGTTCACTTTCTGCGATACGAAAAATGTAATATTTTACTTCGGCTTTTACTGGGAAAATTAAAGAGCTCGGGCACGACATTACATATAAACAAATTGCATTCGTTAAAACCTTAATCTGTAATTAATAAAGGAAATACGGGTTTACTCAAGCGTGTATTTCGGGAATGCCTGACAAGTTTCATCATCAGCATCGTTTTCAGCATCAGAACGACCTTCAGACCACCCGTACAGCTAGGAGGTCAACTCCGCTCCCCAAAGGATGTGGATCCACTAGAGGCCTCCGGTGTATATTTAATCCCGTGTGACTGTTGCTTGAGCTATGTAGGAGAGCCTCGTCGCAGCTTTGCAACAAGACTACAACAACACATACGCTGTATGAAGAACACGGACAGTAGTAGGTCGGCCGTCGCTGAACACTTCTGCAAGACGGACAGGGCCCATTATATGCGATTTGATTAAACTTCCGTACTAGCGAGAGAAAAACACTTCGTTCTTATTGTAATCTATCTAATCTAATCTAATAATATCGGTTAATTTCAATGTTGAGACTCCAAATTCTACAAGGAAATTTCCGAACGCTAGGCTAACGGTGGCGTTAACCTAGAACTAAATGAGGCACAGTATAGTAAAAGTAAATTAGTAAAGTAGTAGTAAATTAATGAAGTAAAGGTAAATTTATTTTCTAAAAAGTTTATATAGAATTTTAAATTGTATTTAAAAATATCGTCTTAGATATGATAGGATGTGAAAACAAAATCAAGTTTAATTGAAAGCGACATAGGTGTTAGACACACCACTTTTTCTTATGGCCCAGTGCCGGTAACTTTTAAAAAGGCAAGATATCAAAAAAAATATAACAGCATGAAAACTGTTGGAAATGAAAGAAAATATAGCAAAATCAACAGGATAAATAAATTTAAGTCTAAACTTTCGTGAGTGCTCTTCATTGTCGTGAAAGATATACGATTTTACTCACATGTGTATTTCGAGGATGCCCCACTGGTTTTGGACCTTTTTCTAGGAGTGAAACTTCCTACCGCGACGGTGCCTGACACCATCGCGGCTTCACTTCGGACAATTTCTTTTATTCATTCGAAATCGAACTCAAGAGCTCGATTTTATTTCATAGTCAAACGGCAGGTTTTAGAGTACTTGATGGTAGATACGGCGGAGTCGTTCACTAGATTATTTTTCTAAACGAGTGAGCATTTTTCTCGACCGCTTACAAATGACCGCTTAGTTACCTACAGAAAAATCTTTCTCCCACATTTTATTTACCCTCCTGTAGATATTTCCATTATTCTGTTAATGGAATGGTGGTCAGAGATGGCCAGACAATGAAAGCCTATCTAAGAATGTCAGTATTTGTAACACATGAGGATAAATATCGTTGTTTTGTCTAGCGGAATGTATGTATGTAATTAAGAAATATGCCCATAGCCCATATGTCATAGATATAGATGTAGATTAGTAAATAAGCAACGTTATTATGGTTGTTGTCGTTAATAGTTACATAAAATTGTATTGTATATGGGTTGAGTTGAGAAACATCTAGCTCCTAATATTTATATGAATTTTGTAATATTAATTCTATACTCATACATATTATAATCTTTTATGTCTCTGATTTAAAAAAACACAAAAGCTTCAAAAACATATTTCTATGTTTATGAAGCTTTTGTGTTTCTCTTTCTCTCTCTTCTCTTTCATTTTACAAATGTAGTGATAATTATAATATAAATATGACACAACGCTAGTTATAAAGGGGACAAATAGACATCAATTCTTTTTTCTTTGGTGTCTGTACAATGTAAATTTGAATTGCTAATTTAAAAAGACCTGAACCGATCGAATAGTTTTTGGAGTTTACTCCTTAAGAATCGATTTGCATATAAGGCACCCGGTATGAAAAAAATATGATGAGTAAAATCTTGTGATCGGAGGACAGCGTAATGCTTTATTGTGCTTTTTGTGCTTTTTATGCTTTATTGGAGTTTACTCTTTATTCTCGACGCATGTAAGTAGATATGTGTATACCTTTATGTTATATATATGTGTAAATATATACAGAATATATACGGAGGGAGGGAGGGGGAGGGAGGGGGAGAGGGGGGGAGGGGAGAGAGGGGGGGAGAGAGAGAGGGGAGAGAGGGTGTAGAGGGGGGGAGAGAGAGAGGGGGATAGAGAGAGGGGGGAGAGAGAGAGAGGGGGGAGAGAAAGAGAGAGAGGGGGAGGAGAGAGAGAGGTTAGGAGAGAGAGAGGGGGGGAGGAGAGAGAGAGAGGGGGAGGAGAGAGAGAGAGACTCCGCTAAATTGTAAACTCCAGTCGTGCGTCGGAGCTGACACACACATTTTTTTTTCTTTTAGTTAAAAAAATTTTTACGTATTAGCGATTCATGTCACTGGATACTCTAAATATCTTTCTTTCAACCTAAATATCTTCTTTTTGTTATTCACAATCACGTGGTTCAATGGATCTTATTAATTTAAATTCGTCATGAATCGTATTTATGCTATATGTCACAAAAATCCATTTTTATACCGCTATGGTGGCAAAAACATAAACATACGGCCCGCCTGATGGTAAGAGGTCACCGTTGATAATGGACGCAAAAAAAAACGCTGTACTCGTAAAACGCTTTAGTGTAACGCGTTGACGACCCTGTAAAAACGTTTTAATATGGCATTTTTGAAGAACCCTATTATTTGAGAGTCCGTTCTTAAAAAGAAAATTCCGTTTCAACCGTAATGTAATTCACCTCTTTATTACCTGATTGCAAGTTAAATTATATCTTGATTTTATAATGACCCAGCCAAAGTCAATCTCGACTTAGTGACATTTGTTATTTTACATGTATTATAACAATGTTATTTGTCGAGTCGAGTTAAACAACACTAATACTACAAAAGCGAACTCAAGTTTGTCTCCGTGATTTTCGTCTGAATATCCGTCTCGTTGTAGCATTCCAAATGACGCGATGCTATGTCAGTGGTCTGACAGGTAGTTATTGGAAACAGAAAGAAAACAGAGGTTTTGTTTCAAGAAACATGGATTTTATTGTTTTAACAGAGTCTGACGGTTTCAAATAGATTACACGAATGGTGTACTGGTTTAACTGGTCATGTCAACCACCGCATCGAGTTTTGTGGCTTCGATCCCTATATGGGCTAACGCTTTGTACTACACAAATATAGTTAATCGAAGTCTAGGTTTAATTTGTAGTGTTAACTTGTATGTTTAGGGATTAGCCCCACAGTACGGGGGTAATTCCCTAGTGAGAAAACTGATTAAAACAAAACAACACAAAGTTACACTCCCAAGCACAATTCAATGGTCAACAGGCAATTATGTCATGAACATGGTTTCTGCTAAAGTAAATGGAAGTCTACTACTTCTATATATACTCTATATTATATTATTCAGGGTCAGTTCAATCACTTAGTTTCACTCTAGTTTCATTTAAAAGTTATGACCGTTTGAATTTCCAGATATTATCATCTCCGGTTCTCATAAAAGCAGTTGGAATATTTTTTTTACTTTTTTTTAAAAGACAACTCCCGCATTAGGAATTACTCCTGTGTCGCGGGAGACTTTACAAACATCGGACACAAGGAACACCCAGACTCAGATGGGAATCGAACCCACGACCTCTGGCTCAGCAGTCAGGGTCACTAACCACTAGACCAACAGGTTAAGGTAAAGATTTTATTTCGAACTTATATTTTTATTCCATTATTCCAGTATCATTTACTCGGTTATCCAGAAAATCCATAATAGTTAACGTTTTACAAACATTCTCATTAACGCCCTTAAATTCCGATGCTTCACGGAAATCGTCACAAGCTACTTCTATTATATATTATAGCTATACTAATCTAATAGACTAGAAGGTGAGATGAAGAATACATAGGTACATATAGTGAATATGTAGGTAGGTAGGTAGAGAGACAATAATTAATTATTAGGTATCTTCTCAAGAAAATGGAAATTTATCAAGGTACTTCTAAATTTCAAGTCAAGTAACAAAATTATATTATCGATATTTATAGACCCATGTCTATTTTGTCAATAAAAGATAAAATATTGGCCCATTCTAAAAAAATTCTATACGCAATACACATTTACACAATAGTCCAGAATGATAGGTGTCATTAATAAGCACTAACAGTTAGATATCGTATATGTATAGTGATAACAGTAAGGCTTTTGACAGTGTTTACAATTCAATACTTATCCAAGAACTCACGATGTATAGAGAATTTCTCTGGAAAAAATCACCATCAATTGAAAATACTCGTATTTTATCTCAGTGACCGATCTTTCTTTATGGTTGTGAATCGATACGGGTTCGACTTGTTTAAAATAACATTAGGTGTATTGCAGGGATCCCATCTGGAGAACCTTAATTGGCTTATAAATTATGTTACTGGCTGTTTCCTCAGCTCAAATCTTTACTTGCTTGCTGTTGTAATAGAATCTCAGCCCTATTGCAAAAAATATAAATATGCAATGTGTTAATATAGAACAATCTTTTTTACAGATTTGCTAGTATGCTTTTATTCTGTCCCTTTGGTCGTATAAGTGAACGCATAAGGTATGACTTTTATTCGTTATATGTATGTACCTAGTGTCAATGTAGTAAACAAAAGTGTTAAGTGCAATTTTCAAATATGTTAAAGTTGGTTATAATAAATGTCAAGATATCCCGTAACAATGAACACTATCCTTACCCTACTTAAATGTAGATACAGTCGTGTCAAAACCACAATACATAAGGTTCCTTTGGAAAACCTTTTAAACATTTCCGATCTAACCTTTCTAAGGCATGTTAGATCGAAATCGTTCACATTACTTCCAACAAAAATTAACTAAAATCATACAAGTCCAGTTGTTTATCTTTGTCGGAAATAATGTGAAACCGTATTTGTTTTATCGTCTTCAGCTTGCTCTAAGTTTTAGGCTACGACATATGTGTTTAGTCTCTTTCGAAAAGACAATTTTTCTACTTTAATATCCAATCAAAGACTAAGCAGATTAGATATTTGTTTTGCAGCCCCGAACGCATTCATCAATCAAGAATTATAGCTTTTGATTTACGATTTATATATTACTGTGTTCTATGATACAATTATTTTAATGTTTACAGATTGAAATATTAAGAGCTTTTATAGTTTTATTTAACCACCTATATTCATAATACTAATAAGTCCTAAAATGTTTACATAAGCCTGCTATGTTTCTCTTTAACAGAGTACGCTAATTGTAGAAACAATCAATTTAATTAGTATTACTTGGCGAAATTCGATTCTAAGATTAGATTAATTACTACTAATTTATACAGACCTACATAATATATTGATTAGCATAGGTAACCCGTGATATAAGTCTACAGTATTATGCGGTATAAAAGAGATTTCAGTAGTGACTTATTACATATTGATGTTATACTTTGTGTCTGTAACCTATGTCTTGTAAAGTCTCTACGACACAGGTTTTAATTGCCCGGAAACAGTCCCCTTAAAGGAGACTTGCCTATCTGCCTGATTTATAATTATAGGTGTAGGTATCCAAAGACTTATAGAATTAATTTCAAAATAACTTTAACATTAAAACAACACCGCAATCGTAACCGTATCATTAAATGTTATTGTGTTACGTAACACATACTCGCACAATTTCAGTATAAGCTGTAACTGGTGTGTAAATTTATATAAGTAATTCTAAAACATCTATTACAATGGAAATTTCTAGAATAAAAACGATATGATTAAAAAATCATTTTAAATTATTGAAACATTAGGTGCTTAACATGCATGTTTGCACACATGTAATCTGATAATAATGAATGTTGAAATATACTGGAGCACAATAGCGGTATTGTCGTGGCGGAGCGGCAAAACAAACATAAAACCGAAATGGCTTATTCAAGTCGCCCGACGACGAGGCAGTGTCTCGTCTCATGAAGATTTTCCATTCACCCCGTTGTCGGTACTACTAGTCGCTTGTTGCGGATTTCCGTGAATATCAGACTATCGTGACGATGAACAAACACACTGTGTACACATGAAATAACTTGACTTTTGTCTACTCATTCATGTAATATATTCTATTTATCAAATTTATTCAGTATTCGTTCGTGTTGAATATTTTCTTTCGTTCGGATTGTATTTGGGGTCTCTATTTCTTTTGTTCAACTAAATTAAAATGAAATTGATCAATGTAAACGTGAACTAATACTATATGAACTAACTGAAATTGAATAAGTTAGCTATATGTAATCTTACGTAAACTATAAAAAAGAAACGCGTGAGGTGTCTTTGGGAGTTCTATTCACTATAGGTTTACAAATATATTTAATGGATTCAATAAATTGTATCAAAATATAGTAAATATTGTAAAAACTTGAATTTAAAATAGCGCCATCTGTGAAAGTTGAACCAACAAATATATGGATACAACCACCATTAAATTACAGTAGTATCGCGCAGAATCCACAGATGGTGTAAAAAAAATCAACTCTCGGTTAGCATTTTTCGTTGCGTTAACACTTTTTTTCCGTCTAGGACCCTATCCCTCTAAAGATTCTAAAGTGCGATAAGGAACTTTGTTCCAATAACTATCAGAAAAATAATTTGTAAAAGCAAACTAGTGTTCGATTTATGACATTATGTACGTAAGTACCTTAGTAAGTCAGTTATAATTTTGCCAGTACAAAACTCGTTTAATGAACAAATCAGGGTAATACTAAAACCTTCTTTGAATATGTCATCGATAAATCATGGCATCAGAAGATGCAAAAGGTCCTTGAAAACGAATAATTACTGGTTTTAGATGTGTAACTCGGGACTTAAGCGCGATAAATTTTATAAGGAAGAATACCTTTTTTGGTTACCTGAGGATTCGATCGAATTGCTGACTGATGGTCACAAACAATAGTAGTACTAGTCTAGTTGGAAACAAGACTGAATCCTTATAATTTTTTCGAATAAATTGTAGTTCATTACGATAACAATGTAATTTCATACAACTTGCTTTTGCCCTCGTCCTCTCCCTTTCAGAGAACCTTCTTTATAAAATTGATCACTTGCAGGATAATAATAGTTTGTACATTATTGCAACACCAAAGACATCTTGAACCGAAACTATTTTCGAGACGTAACGTGGCCTGTATCACTTTATGGCCGCATAAACTATATTAAAGCAAAAATCAGTTACGTAGCTCCTTTTTCTAAAAGAAAGAACGAAAGACAAGAGTAAAATTGTTACAATAAAAACTTTTGTGAGTGGTAGTCACATTTATTAAAAACTATACGGTTTTACTCACGTTTGTATTTCGGGGATGCCCGACTAGTTTCGGACCCGACGGGGGCCCTTTCTCAAGGAGTGAAGCGTCTTTCAATTTACAATATAAGTAAGGATTTTCTTAGCAAATTATGGCCACAGACAATAAATACTAAACCTTAATGAGCGAAAACATTATTATTTTAACACAAAACCACTTTAACTTTTCAACAAAATAATACTCAAACAACAAGAAGTAAGTTATTATCCTACTAATATTATAAACGTGAACGTTTGTGAGTTTGTATTTATGTATGGATGTATGGATATTTGTTGCTCTTTCACGCAATAACTACTGAACCGATTACGATAAAACTTGGTATGTAGATAGCTGGACACCGGGATTAACACATAGACTATAACGTTTTTTATCCCGATATTCCCACGCCAGCGGGACTTACGTGGATAAAAAATCGCGGGGCGCAGCTAGTGTTAACATAATTATATTTGTTGACGGGAATTAACGCGATCCAATAACAACGTACTAACGTATTCAAAAGATATTACATAACTTTGATTTGCCTGACGTTTCGATTGCACTGGCCGTGGTCACAGGCTGACTGGCAGTCATGTGTAATAAATACATTTAACAAGTCATTGTAATAAATTTATTATCATTTAACGCGAAAAATTGAAAGTATTTTTTTATAATAGCTAGAAACTACAACGATCCGCCCTTTCCTGCAGAGCTTTTAATATGTGTACGAAGTGTAGCCCTTCGCTACGCTGCACATCTGACACTCACCTGTTCGGGTATGTTTTCTTGTCATCGTTATACAATTAAAAAATGGGTAGAATTTAACCGAGTGACTGTAACGTTAAATTTTAAGTGTCGATATTAATGAATTTAGGTTACAAACATTAATTACGTGATCTAAAATTTGTTTTAGTGACAACGTTATGTACTGTTAGACCAAGTACTTCGTTTGTCATAGAATTTGGTTCTGGCACTCGCCGGCTGCTACCGCGGCACGATCGCTTTGCTCGCTCGGCTCGTGCATTGTGGTCGCAGTTCTATCCTAACCTTAACCTAGCCATTTCTGTTCAATTGACCTTCCCTACGAATGTTGAATAATCTCCAACTTAATATTAAAGGGTGACTTTAATATTAAGTTGGAGATTATTCAACATTCGTAGGGAAGGTCAATTGAACAGAAATGGCTCTGTGTTTTTAGTCGCTCACTTATACGCATCATGCTTTTAGAAGCTTTGGTTTTTTTTTTATGAATCAATATTAGTCATCAGTTTAGTTAATTTTTATTCCAGTTTAAAAGTAAAGTAGGTTTGATCCTGTATCACAGATCATCAGATCTCTACGCTGATAATGCTTTTTAACCACGGTGATACTATTTTCTTGATATAAAATAATCATACAATTAATTTAGCTATTGGGAAAGCAAATCCTACGAAAATATTGTCTCTATAGTCGATTGAGTGTTTTATAAATGGGATTTTGTAAAAGCGATAGAAAAATACTTAGGCACTTATTACATTTTTAATCCGTGAACGACGCTGTCGTGCAGAACACCTGGTGTCTGGAATCGACGCGACCGGACGACTTACTCCTTGAAATGGAATGAAATGAAATATTTATTTATCTAGGTCACAAACTAATACTTACCAATGTCAGATGTTACATTTAATTACAGATTTAGTTAGAAAATAACCAGCTAACTTACGGCTACTCTGCTGGAATTGTCACTAAGTAGGATAATTTAATTTACAGATTTGTATCATTAAGTAAAGTGCTACCAATGTACTTAATACCCATTAAAATAATAAAAAAAACTGAGAACTATGATTTATAAACAACCCCGTTTATATCCAAAACATTCCGAAGTACTTCCCTGAAGTACATACGTAAGTACAACTGTATAAATCATAAATCATTTGTAGTTCTTTCCGCCGACTGGTAGTTGATCATCATTAGGGGATTATGTACTTTTTGCCAACTTAGGCGTTTAAAGAAATATATACGAGTATGACGTCTTAGGAAGTGATATGGCATTAATATTTTGCGTTCAAATTTTACGCTTCATAACTGGAGAAGCATCTCTACTGTAAAAATTGATTAAAATATTGGTTTGGCATACACATTACACACAATACTGTTTTTGTTCTCTTGCTTCTGAGTTATTAGTGGGACTTCAAGGCGATAGATGCAAGTGTTGCAAGTGTTAATCGGTACTATTCTTGTTGGCCAACGAAAAATGTTATTTAATAATGTTAGATACCTACTAGTGAGTAAAATCATTTCAAAAATGTGTGCCGTAAAGTTAGAGAGACAACTAAACACTAATATACATGTCTCTTTCATTCACGCATGTTTTTATTCATTCACAAGTACGTTGCAACAACTTCCTCTAGTTTATACCTAGTCTGTGTGTCAGTCTGCTAGCTTTCCATTAAACCCATAGGTTTTGATTTTTATCAATTTTTTCACGGCCCGTGCGTAATGAAAACTAGCATAAAATTTTAAAAGGAGGCTTCCATTACTATGTTAAAAATATCCTACTAATATTATAAACGTGAAAGTTTGTGAGGATGTATGGATGTGTGGATGTATGGATGTATGGATGTTTGTTACTCTTTCACGCAAAAACTACTGATCCGATTGCGATGAAACTTGGTATGTAGATAGCTGGAGACCTAGATTAACACATATGCTACGTTTTATACCGATATTCCCACGGTACCTGGACTTAAGCGGGTAAAACCGCAGGGCGCTGTTAGTCAACGATATTTCTGAACTAAGTATAGATTTAAATAACGTATATCATTTACTTTGAACCTCTATTTGGTGTATGGTTATGAGGTGGATAATGTAACTTTTTTTTTAATTTTTATTTCGCCTTTAAAGGTGTTCTTTTAGTTTTACTAAAATATAATTATTTTAAAACTGCACTTTACATCGCTATAGAAAAAATGCTTTATGTTTAAATTGTATGGTTTGCTATTAAAGTGTGTTATTTAGTTGTTTTAATTGTAATTTATTTTCTTATTTTTTACTGTCTTTGACACGTATGCAAATTTTCAAGTTAATCGGACGTCTTTAAGTTGGTGAAAATTACGTTGAAAGTTTCCGTTACATAGACACAGGTCAAGCTGATAAAATGATAAAGACAAGAGGTTATAATAACTGTTTTTATTACAATAAAATATAGCTATTTTAAATAGGTAGACATACGTTTCCGTCAAAAAATGGCCTATTTGTAGGTAAGCATAACATTTATCTCTGCTCCTAAGATTCGCAGGAAAATGTTCCGAAACCTTTTTCATGTGATGAGCATTGAGATGATATAGCATTATTTTTTATATAAAGCTAGAAATATTGCTTTATACAAATAAATTATTGAGCTCTTTCTTTATTAAAAATGGTATAGTACAAAGGGGGCTCGTGGCTAAGTGACTGACTGTAACTGAGTAGCTTGGCACATTACAAGGTCAAGTAATACTAGCCATGTCAGTCTTAGGATGGGTGATCATTCTTAACACACTGAGACGGTTGCCATACGAACATCTGTGGCATTCGTAACGGGTAGTTGAAGCCGTAAAAAGTTAGACAACCTGGTCTAACTACAAAAATTCGATGTCGCCTCGTACTTGGGTTGTGAGGGTCTGATGGCAGTCGCTTCACGTAAAATATCGAAGTTTGGCCGTATCATAGTTTTACTGAAAGCTGACCCCAACTTAGTTGGGAAAAGGCGCAGAGGATGACAGTATAGAACAAAGCTGATTGTTATCATACTAATATTATTAACGCGAAAGTTTGTCAGGATGGATGGATGGGTGTTTGTTACTCTTTGAAAACAAAAACTAATGAACCAATTTGGATGGTATTCGGCACTGATATTAAATTAACACTGGACAAAAGCTATAAGTAATATATATATAACGCTAATTCCAGAAACTAGTAATCCGATCAGAAAGAATATTATTTTCTTTAGTTACCTAGTTTATTAGAGATTACAGGTATAGGTAACATCAGTTTACGGCCTATAGCAGAGAAGCAGTGACCAGCCAAACTTAACGAGGGTAAAATGCGGGGCACAGCTAGTATTTGTGACCCTAATCAGGTTATCTTGGTGTGAGGTGTCCTCTATTCTCTATTTCAGGACAGTTACCCGGCACTTTAGCGTTAATACGACTTCAAAAACTTTGACACTTTATTTTAATTAATGCGAGTTCGGTCCTAAAGACCGCTAACTTAAGAAATTCTGTATGAATACATCGTGGCACAAAATATTTCTGTGTTTATTTCACGACAGATCATATATAGACATGACATAATTCCAGGGTTTCGATATGGACATAACAAAAATAAATTGTTGTTTTATAGTGTTTTGCATTCGTATTATATATTTTAAGGTTAATCTAAGTTAATCAACCTTTTTCGTAGGTATCAAAACTAAGATGTTTTGAGTTTTTTCGGAATAATCAAATTATGTATACCTACGAAACACAAAATTCTTATGAACATCTGTAAATATGAATATTATGTATATATAACACGTCACATTTTCAATGGGCTGTTGTAATTGCCTATTAGTCACTACGCAATATTTATTTGGAGTGTCATAAAAACATGCAAGCAATATGCATGTTTTATATGCTTTTTTACAGTCAGCCATTATTTTTATATGTGCACCAGTATTTTTATAGCCAATCATGTTCACTATAAGAATCAGCCGAGGGATGTTTATTTGGTACGATCAAAGGCACTGAAGTGGTAAATCAACATACTCAGGAGTAAGATATTTCGGTGACGGACCGCAGTTCATTGAGCCTTTCGAACAGATGTTTACCACAAGCGACACATATTTCGTGATATTTTCTTAATTTTATTGAACAAAAGCTCTCAACTGTGTTCCCTACTGTTTGTTGCTATGTAATTTTCAATAATATTTACCCTGGCATCTTTGTATTACCTGTTTATTTTCAGTTCGTTATGAAGGGCTGGGGTACTACAGTAAACTGTTTTTGTTATTCCTTTTACATTTGTTTTTCCTACCATAATGCCAAACGTGTAAATAGCTTTCCATTGGATATAATGGTACTAATTTTATACAAAAGATATTGAAGGGCTATAGTTCTATTTCTTCAAGTAGGATTAAAGAGTTTGTTTAATTAGAAACTGTATAGTTGCTGCCAAAATGAGTTTCTTCCTCCAAAAACCGCAATTCATCTTTTTTGTTTGCTTTAGAGAAAAGGAAAGCATAGAAAAGGTAGTACGCGTCCGCTACATCAATATTTACATTAGTATTTTAATTATTATCCAATAGTATGTTGTATTCCTAAGTCACCACCAAGGTTGACTAGTAGAAATGGCTTATACTTTATCGGATTGTAAAAAATGTTTGTTCCGTTAAATAAAGGCATGTCATACATACGTTACGTTATTGTGTTTCAAAATATTTAGTTTCTCAGTAAAAATAGACTTCTACTAACTAATACTCAATTAATAAATAAAATTTAGGTATCTACTTGTTTAGAATATACAATTATTAATTTAAAAACAAGTCTAATTCATCAGAGGAAAGAGAAAAACACTAACACTATAGTGTCTTCCAAATTTCACCATCTCTGACATACTCAGGTATATGTATATATAAAATATTCACGGTTACGCTAAAGCCAGAAATCAGACACTAATTATTTTGTCTTAGATTAAGATACGTAATTAGTTTAAATTGCACTTTTTGTAGGTATTATAAGGTTACTACCGTAACTAACACGGTAGAGTAAACGCCAAAAAAGCACGAAGTCGAGGGGTCCGCAGCCAGAGTTCGGGTCATTTAAAGCAGAAATAAATTTACGCTGGGTTCAGTTCGAGGCAGTTGCCTACAAATAATTATTGTGCAGACAGCTGTATTCGCAGCTGTTCGAGTTTATTGTTTTTACATTAGTGGGATTAGTCTTCAACTACTAAGCAATTTTCTTCTTACTATAAATTGCACTAAATAATCTTATGCGAATGGTTTATCCTTACGCTGTGCATATGAACATTCCAATACAAAACTGAGTTAATTTTGTGTGTAGATTGTCAAAGATGATGATGGGGTGATAATATAATTAACCCGTTTTATACAAAGTCCCATGAGGGCAGCATACATATTGTTACGCAGTGCTCGTAGCAAGTTCGTAGATGAGTCGTAGCCTCCTCGTAGTTGAGTCACTCCTTTCTATCCACGCGTCTAAATTTTGTTTCAGTCTTCAATGTCAATAAATGAGTTATTTCAAATTTTATGTTTTTTCGGAGATATCTTGTTATTATCTGCATGCTAGCTGGTGGCAGTGAAGCCCGTGGCTTAGACATGTAGAAAAAGGTAGTGTTTCTGTGTAATTATATAATAAAAGAAGCCTACTTATCGTACTATATCTACCATAAGGAGTATGGCATGAATAATGGAAATAATTCAAGAAAAGTGTATGGAATAGCGAAGATTGACAACAACATTTTCATTTGGGGGATTATTATGAGAGTATATTTTATATGCAATAAAGGGATTACATACGTCATACAAAAACATTTAGTCAAGTTGAAGAAAGTCAGAGTACAACATACTTATAACATTAATTCTAACTATTAATATTATGAATGCGAATGTGGGCGTAACAAACAAACACTGTTCACTTTCACGCCACGAGGTTGGTTGGTTGAGTAGTTATACTCAACAGAAAGTACAGAAAATGACATACCATCCAGACAAAAAGTTCTTGTCCCGAGGAATAGAAAAAAAAAATAGTAAATTACATCCTATTAATATTATAAACGTGAAAGTTTGTGAGGATGTATGGGTGTTTGTTGCTCTTTCACGCAAAAAATTACTGAACCGATTGCGATGAAACTTGATATGTAGATAGCTGGACACCTGGAAAAACACACGGGACTTACGCGGCTCAAGCCGCGGGACGTACTGAACTGTTACTTTCTTTCACACTATTATAATGTCTGAAAATCTATTGAAATATATATTATCTGTAATGTTGAATGACAATTATTATGATGATTTTAGAGCATATTTACTTAATTTTTTTTTAAATGAGTAAAGTTAAATTATAGGCAGGGTTATTAAGTTGCAAGGTTGTGAAGCCATTTCTTTTTCCGTAGGTGAGAAAAACGGTCTTACGGAAATTTATGACCACATAAATTCCCTATTAAGGAACCCTCTAACTTTCACTGGACCGGTATTTAATTTCATAAATTTAAAAATGAAACATGTTGAAAAATATTTCACTGAAAATACTGATATGTTAATGGAAATTTACACAATTTTTATTCTTGAAGCTGTATTTTAATATGTATTCTGCCTTTATCCACCAGGTGTTTGAAAGGTGGATGTCGTAAAAATTTAATGGTTTCGTAATAATAAACAGCTTTACTGGGATAAACTCAAAGGCATACAATACAATGGCGATAAAGGAAGGGAAGTAAACTTGGAGATGGCCTAATTGACATAATGCCTGAGTACTCCCCTTTTAAATCTGCATATCCAGTCGGAGGACATTAATGTTTTATTCTCTTTCTCTTGTTATCTTGCTTGTACATGTAGAATACCAGCTTTTCCCCAGTTCACTTGCTTTAATATGGATTTTGTTAATCAAAGCACGTGAATGAAACGTACCTCATCGACGGGTCCTTGGTATACTTGGTATTTTAACCAGTAAAATGACGAAAATTGTTTTTTTTTTGCATCAATAGCTGTAACTCAACCTAATATAGATTGAGTTACAGCTATTGATGCAAAAAAAAGATTAGCTAAGCTAGCGAAAGCTAGATTTAACACCCTTTAAACGTTATTTTAAAATATGCATTAGTTTCAAAGATACCAATCAATTTTTTTTATACTACGTCGGTTGGAAACAAGCATACGGCCCGCCTGATGGTAAGCGGTTACCGTAGCCTATGAATTTCTGTTTTATTAGTACAAAGTTACGTACGTTAAGTACGTTTTAGAATCTTTGAATCGCTTGTTAGAAACAGTCTCACAACTATTGCTTTAAACTATCAAAATCACTAAATAACAGTAACTGCTATGTTGTTCAAATCTCCATCAGCACTCAAGTGATTGTTAACAACTTATAATGTTAGCATAGCCTTTTATAACCCCACTATTCATCAGCATTTATCAACCGACCAATAGCATTGCATTACCGGTTTAAGTAGGCATAATAATGTCTATTAACTTATTTTTATTTAAAAGTGAACTGTTTTATCATCTATTGTAGTTTGCCCCTATTTTCAATAAAATAAGAAAGAGTTTTTGATGTGGCGACAACACGTTCTCCTGTAAAGTTACAATTTTGCACTTGTACCAGTATACGTAGGACCCGTCGCTATGTCCTTTACGGTACCCTAAACAACGTGTTTGTAAATTTCATGATGATCGGTTAAGTATTATTTAAGGCGTGCACGCGTAACGAACAAACTCAAATCCTCATCCTACTAATATTGTAAACGTGAAAGTTTGTGAGGATGTATGGATGTATGGATGTGTGGATGTATGGATGTATGGATGTATGGATGTTTGTTACTCTTTCACGCCAAATCTACAAAACCGATTGCGATGAAACTTGGTAAGTAGATAGCTGGAGACCTGGATTAACATATAGGCTACTTCTTATCCCGATATTCCCACGGGATCGGGACTTACGCGAATGAAACCGCGTAGCGCTGCTAGTTTATATTATAAGTTAGGATGTACATAGTTGATTGTAATATAGAATAGAATCAGATACATGCGCGATACAACACAATTAATTATTGACAGGGACACATTATCGCGCTTTAGAATCCACGTGCGGATGTACATTGTTGCTGTTTGATAAAAAGGTAAATTTTTTATTTATTTTTTTGTAAATACGTATTATTTATTAGTACTAATACAAAACTAATACCTACTACCGCACCCTGCTGTTAGCACCTGTTCCCTATTATCCATGACCATCAATATTAGATTTTTGGAAATTATGGAAACCATAGAGATAATACAAAAAAAGAAATAGGTTTACAATTTTGAACAAAAAAAAGTTAAATTTAAAAAAGTCCACCCCGATCCCCACCCGACGCAAAGCTGCCCATTACACAGGCTGTGTTTCCCCGCTGTACGGCAAGGGACAACCTTTGCGCCAAGTAAGACCCGGAGCGACTGTCAAATCCCCGCTTTCTAAGGCGACGGCCGATCTCTCTGATAAACGTAAGGGCATCAGACCACCAATATCCAGCTCGCTAAATTATATCAGATATTAAATATACCTACAGTATTCAATCCTTAGGAAAAATAGTAATAACAAACTGTACCTTAAATAACTTACCAGTACATAAGCTATTCCTTTGACATTTGGGGCACGCCGCTATAGCGGCGGTAAGACCCGTCCTACAAGAGTGGCTGGAGAGAGGACACGGAGCCCTCACCTTCCGGATGACGCAGGTGCTTTCTGGATACCTGTGTCGAATTGGCCGGGAGCCGACGTCACGGTGCCACCATTGTGGTGATTGTTCCGAGGACACGGCGCTTCACACACTGGCGGAATGCCCAGCCTGGGCTGAACAGCGCCGTGACCTCGTTGTGGCAGTCGGAGCTGCAGGTGGTCTCTCGCTCCCAACCTCCGGCCACCTTAGGAAGCGGCCTGCGGGCGACGAACTTTTGGGGAAGTCCTCGTCCGAACAGATACAGGCCCGAGAGGTAGAGCGTAGTGTTCCACGCGCGCTTCTCAGAGGAGTGCGACCCACGGGTGACGGTTGAACCGGGTGATGGCACCCGTCTAGGGTGAGACGGGTCAATGCCTATCGGGGGTTGCGGAAGAATGCAATGGCGATTCTCGCTCCCCCGATCTTGGGCAATTTAATTTAGCAAATTTATTACGAGGGCTGCACTAAAAGTATCGGGAATGGAATATTTCCACTGTTTCTGTCATATTAAAATCTTTTTAATTGAAAACTCCTTGGTTTTAAAAATCGAATACCATTTATTTATTTAAAAAAAGATTGTCGGTCTTGTCACAAGGTTTTGTCAAACTTGTTTAGTCGTTGAGCAAATAGAATTGACTCGAGAAAATTCAAGAGCGATGATTTATTATGACTTTCGAAGTGGTTTAACGCAAAAACAGTGTGTTGACCGGATGATTTCTGCATTTGGTGATGAAGCCCCATCGAAAACCACAATTTATCGCTGGTTTGCTGAATTTCAACGTGGACGTGTCAAGCTCAGTGATGATCCCCGTCAAGGTCGTCCAAAAACTTCAGTCACCCAAGAAAACGTTGATGCTGTGCGTAAGCTGATTGAGGAAGATCGACATGTGACATACCGCGAAATTCAGGCAACTTTAGACATTGGCATGAGTCAAATACAAATAATCTTGCATGAACAATTAGGTGTGAAAAAGTTGTTTTCCCGATGGCTACCGCATTCGCTCTGTGAAGAGCAAAAAGCGGCTCGCGTTACTTGGTGAGTCAGAACTCTCGAAAGATTCCACGCAGGATCCTCAAATGCTGTATACAACATCGTATCAGGTGACGAATCCTGGATATACGCGTACGAACCGGAAACAAAAAACCAGTCACGAGTTTGGGTGTTCGAAAATAAGTTAAAGCCAACAAAAATTGTTCGTTCACGGAGTGTTGCAAAAAAAATGGTGGCCACGTTTGTCTCCAAAACCGGCCATGTTGCGACTATTTCTCTTGAGGGACAAAGAACGGTTAATGCAGAATGGTATGCTAGCATTTGTTTGCCACAGGTCGTTTCTGAACTCCGTAAAGAGAACTGCAACCGCCGCATCATCCTCCATCACGACAATGAGTTCTCACACCGCGCACAGAACAAAAGAGTTTTTAAAGCAAGAAAACATAGAATTATTAGACTATCCGCCGTACAGCCCCGACCTAAGCCCTAATGATTTCTATACTTTCCCTAAAATAAAGAATAAATTGCGTGGTCAGAGATTTTCATCACCTGAAGAAGCTGTGGACGCCTACAAAACGGCCATTTTGGAGACCCCAACTTCCGAATGGAATGGTTGCTTCAATGATTGGTTCCATCGTATGGAAAAATGTGTCAAATTTTGCGGAGAATACTTCGAAAAGTAATAAATACATTTTTAAATAGTAATGTTGTGTCACTTCCTTGATTCCCGAAATTTTCAGTGCCGCCCTCGTAATATATCTAAGGCGATCTATTGCTCCAATGCCGTAGGGTGAAAATATACGCAGTGGTTGAAATACGTGAATTAAGTTTTTAATTATTATTGACTTTAAATACAGTTACAAACTGTATTAGTAAATAAGTTTTGAATTAAAATTTATGGAATGCACAAGTCTCCAATCAATAACTCCATTTTTTATGTGAATTCTATCCCGCTGAGGATATTACAAAATGATTCTGAAGCAGTTTAACCAAATGCAAAGGAAGTGACCGACAGAAGACCTATTGCCAGGACAGGTGATATAGTCGTATATTCAATTCAATTTATTGCATTCCATTATACACGAAATACGACGATTAAGCCACTAACACACCCGGGCTACCCCGTTCACACACTCTTGAACCGCTACGATAAGCACGTGTGATACACGAGTGCAGCCTTTCTCTGACCATTTGATCGGATAACGGGCTCACCTTACACCTCCATCAGGCCAACTGGATGGTTTTTATCTTGCAACCCCAATGGGTGAAGGTATTCAGCTATTACGAAAATTATTTGTATTATTTTAGTTAAATCTTTGTGTATAAATCAAATACTAAATAAAAAAAAAAATATAGACAAATCATACACTGTCAAAATTCATTTAAATTGAGAACGTCATTGTTTCAGTTGAATTCATTTCGTCATTATTTGAATTCAAAGTGATTAACGATCTTAACAGCAACTTCATATTTTATGTGTGATGCTATGCAGCACGACCACGGATGATTACCTTAATTTTTATCCGGAATATGTACCGCATAAAATTTAAGGTCATCAGGTCAAATCATCCGTGGTCGTGCTGCATAGCATCACACTTTTAAGCTCTATATTATTATCTGTGTAATACAAATAAAAGCTCACCAACTTTCTGAATGATGCATTCGGTACCATAGAAGGTTAATCGCCGCTCATTTTGAATGAAATACGAATCCCAAACCGAAATATAACACAAATTGACAAGGATTATACCACACTCATTACAAAAAACAAACTGTAGCTTTTATAATGATATAATCATAACATGAAAACATTTTCATTGTATTCTTTCACTGTTTGACTTACGTTCAACATGATATTCAAACTTGCCATCTGATACGCAAGTTCGTGTTGTGTATGTAATGGCCATTACAAGTACCTATGTTTTTGTTTAAATTTCTTAAGTTTGGAACACATTCCAAAACAGTTTAACTTTATAACCTCCACAGACTTAATATTCTGACTAAGTTAGGAGTCTACTTAGACTCCTAACTATATGCAATAGTTTGTTATTTGCTTTTTCTGTTCTATCATAATATATTAACGTGAATTTCGGTATTTATTACGTATAATGTTAAGCCAATCATCTAAATTGGATTGAAGATTATCCGTGCCCCAGGCATAATATCGTCGGATGTATTAGAGATTCGACAATTAAATCCTACTTTGGTATTCAGTGTCGTTGATGCCGTGAAATATCAGATGAATATTTACAAATAATTATTTTCATAAATCCTTTTGTTTTTGTTACTCTTATATAGACGCAATATATAAACATATTCAGCTTTCATTTAAACAATTGACAACAATGTTCCTATAATTTTAGTATTTTCAGGTGACCACCTAGTATTGTGTCCCTGCGGTAACAGAGATATCTAGGGCTCCATACGAAAGCACAATAACACAGGATTTACAGAACTCTCACTCATAGAAGACATTATTATTGAGTGTGAATTCGCTCGAAATGTGTAAAAACATTTGTCTATCGCTACCTCGCGTGGGCTTTGTGTATTAAAAAACACAACACGGTTCATAATCTTCTGTTCTGACTTCGACCTGTACTCAAAATATTATAATGCTGTCATTTGACGACTTGCTTTATAGGTGCAGGTGGATTTACTATAATAATATAACATACTACAGCCAGTGTATAACACTCGCCCTATTTGATACTCCCCGAGATTATGACGGCAATTGCGGAATAGAAACAGACCTGAAGAACTATCTTTGTTCCCTGCGATGTTCTACACTAGTAACTACTTTAAAGACTTAAATTTCTAAAAGTTAAAACTATTATATGTTTATTGGCCACATCATCGTAGTATAAAAGAGTTACCTCTTACTCTAGCCTACAGTGAAACGACACAAATTAACAAGTAAAAGTATATAATGTATATTTATGAAATATGCATACGCAAATGCTTTACATTTATTATATTGAATTATTAATCTAACAGATGGAATGATAAGATTTGTTTTTTATATTACTCCAAAATGATAAAAATTCACATCACGTTCTATACGCAGTGTTTATCAGAAATCCTAACCGAGCAAGGGTTTCAATAGATATTGGATTTGTTGGGTAAAACCTGTCGTAAAACAGTTTATATATATTCAAATAAAGTATAGATTTGACTCTCGTGATTATAAAGGTAAGACTGTATCAAAACAAATGATAGTTTAAAGAAATTAAAAACACGCTTTAATATTGATGTAAAAAAACGTGGCGTGCTTTTTACTACATTCTTATGATAACTCAAATTTCATAAATAGCTATCAATGAACTATTTGTAACATTTGATGTCAAGCGCCCCACGCTTATACAATCCAACATTATTTTCTACTTTTTAGTTCGCTTTATAATTAAAGCTTTTTTTTATTAATTTCTAAATTTTATTTTAGTTTCTTATTTTTTAATCTTGTATTGTCCTTGACACGTTAGAATTTTCAAGTGAATCAGGCGTCTTGAAGTTGATGAAAACTATGTTGAAAGATTCCGTCACATAGATACAGGTCAAACTATATAAAGCGTGTAAAAACTCATTAGTAGTACCTACATAAAAACACAAGTATTGTGTAGGTGCAAACTACTATTACATCACATAATTCTGTAATTGTGCACCTGCATAATCTATGAAGGGAATCTACAAGTGAAATGACTAAAATCAAAGAATAATTATAAAAGCTGACAATGTAGCAACAATGATTACCAAGTTAGTTATGGAAAGGTTTAACTACGCTCAAATCTTAAAATAAACAATTCGACGTCAACATGGAATTAAAAATTACGACTCCGGAGCTCCTCTTTACTGCCATAGCTAAAGAGAGCAGCGTCATTTGTTGTTTTAAAAAGCGTATGGTAGAAAGACGTGAACGGAGCTTCGTCATTATGCGGAAGTTCAGTGAATAAACAAAACAGTGAATAACTTGGAATAGGTAGTAATATGAGTAACATGTGGATAGTAATACATATTTTTAATTACTAACCTACTTATATGAATCAAAAGCAAGACATTTTATGACAATATTCTCTACGTCAGTTTAATGTACTGAATAAGAATGTTACCAAACTAATTAATTGAATTATGAGTATGATACGAAAATGTTAATTATAAGTGTCTGTTTTATATTTTTTTTACACCAAGAAAGTAGTGTTAATTATAAAACCTACAATATATTATGTTTTGTTGCAGTGGCGTTACACTACACCGATCGCTAAAATTAAAATCGTGAGAGATGATTCAAGTCGAGACTTATAAGCGTCCATCGCCGTCGCCTTCACGAAGTTCAGTACGAAGCGATAGTCGAGTGTTTCGTCAACCGAGAGTTATCCAAGTGAATCGCGATGCTTCCACTATGGTGGAGAGCGAGGCCAGTGGGCCGGGAGGAGCGACCTCTGCGGCTGCCGCGGGCCTGCCCACTGACTGGGAAACGCGACTCACTCAGAACGCTGCACATTTTCGTTCACGCACATTTAGTGATGGTTTCATAAGAAATACTAGTCTTGAACTCTTACTTGGTGTCGATTGTGAAGCTTGCCTCGCATTAGCCGCTCAACGACAATGTCTAGATGAACACATATCGAAACACGACTTTGATTTAGTTTGTAATTGTAATATTCAACAAAACAATTATGCAAATTGTCATCGAAATGTTGATCAGAGGGGCCACACTCTTAGTATCTATGATCTAGAAAGAATCAAACGGGGCTCAGGCCGAAGTCAGCTAAATATAGGATCACATCGCAGCTTAGACAGAAAATTTAATAAAAGTAAGACAATTGGTGTTTCAAATTATATTTCAAAACAGTTAATATCGTATGACCCCAGGAATTCACTTGTACAAAAAATTAAAAGAAAGTTGTCTAATTTAAAAAAGATGGGTGGAGAAGCAATATCAAAAAAACAGCAAAATGCTGTCCAACTGGCTGAGATAACATCAGGATCGATGGGTTCTCTCAAGAAAGCATCGATGTTGTCACTGGCGGACAAGTCGCAAAGGCGGGTTAATAGTCAAAGCTGTATTTTTACTTCTTCTGGTTATCAATCTAAAGATGACCTAAAAAGCAATGCTTCAACATATGCTAATTTTTCGGGAAATGTGGACCAATGTTTTGACAAACTGAGAGAATATAATGTAAGTGCAGACATACACAGAAAAAACTCACAAAAAATGGTCAAAATGAGAAGCTTCGATAATAATGACATTCTCGTCACAAGAAACTCACCAGCTTTAGAAAGAACAAAGTTTTCCACTCTAGACAATCGCAGTCGATGTAAAAGCATTAAAAGGCAAATGTCATATAACGATTTTCCTAGTGAACGATTTAGGGATAGATTTCCGGAGACATGGACGCGGGACGAGAGCACAATGGAGTCGAGAAGTACTCGCAGTGATTTAGTGGATGACGATGCACAAACATTCCTAGACACCGACGCGATAGGTATGGCGGGGCCGCGCACCACACACGCACACTGCACCTGCGACTCAGTTCACGACACTAGATTACCATCAATATTCTACGATACACACGTAAGTAGCTAAGGTTTATATTCTCGTTGTTAGGCAATTTCTAATATATTAAGTGTGAATTTGAAACATTTGAAAGAGTTTTTGGTTGAAATTTTGTAAGGCTTTAAAAAGAAATAGAAACTTGATTAATTATCTTCTGTAGAGAATTTTCTTCAAAAAATTTTGGTAAAGGAACTGTAGAGGTAAACAGCTCTTATCTTTATTCATGGACGAAAGTATTTCGTTATCTATTTATTGAAATATTTATATTACAACAAGTAAGGAAAAAACTTCGCCAGGGTCAGAAACGAACGACACCAGCTCCTGATGTAACTGACCGTGGTGCTGGTGGACGCGTGACGGCTTGCAACGCTTGTAAGTCTCCACAGTGGCTACCCACAGGCACTATGTCCACTACGAGTCATAGCTCCACCACGACTGGAAATTCTTCACGTGAGTATGCTTTAAATAAATTTTAGTTGATAAAGAGATAACTTCAAAGTCGTCGTAACTTCAAACTGACGTCACGAACTTGCTAGTTTGTGACATCACAAGTTACATTTCTGAAAAAGGATATACAAAAATCATTTATCTTCAAAGCTTTTTTCTAGTCCCAAATGCCAAGACTGTTTTGTCAGACGGACGGAGGATGGTAGATTTACATAGAATGGCGTTTTGCGAAGTTTCCTTTAACTATCTTATTTTTGTCGCTGGATTACAGTATTTGAAATACTCAACAAAATTGATGCTCGTACATTGTATAAGGTCGAATATATTTCTTTTGCCCTTAATAAGTCATAAACTGTGACCTAGACGATTATTTTTTTTCTTTAAAACTGAACGACAATTCGATTTCTGATGTCTGATGCTAATTCTTCTAATATTTATAGTAAGGTTTCATTTCTTTTAAACATATGCATAGCTTATCTAGATATACTTTGATAGTCGATGTGTCTAATATTTCGACTACATAGAGATTGAGGTAATAAGAGCTAAGGGCTCGCTCGGTACTTCTGTGTTTGAAAGTCATGTTTGCCCTTGCACCGACGTTGTCCTCTTTTACCCGTGAGACTTTTATACCTAAATAATAATATGGTAAAAGTTTAACATTATCCTACAATGTTTTAATTCTCGGAAAATTAATGACTTTGGTCTGTTCTGATTCCAGTTTGTTTTGTAAAGTAATAAACTAGCTTTTTGAAGCTGTTGTGAACTTAATAATATCTTATTAATACCTGTATCGAACATAGTAAAATATTCCTTTTCTTGGAATCAATTCGATTTTAATAATTAATGTATAGTTTCGCTACAATTTGTAATGTTAATAGATTCCTCTGCTTTTCGTTCATCGCTTTGAAAGATATGCTTGTATAACAAGACGCCTGTAAACTTTGTTAACTTCTCCGAACAAGAATCACATATATGCTATAAAACTCGCACTTAGTTCTATCACCATCAGTCGTAGGAGGCTTACTGCTAAACATTTGAGAAGTCTTTAAAAAAGAAAAGTTACTCAATTGTGTGTAAAATGAGGAAAGTTTAAAAGAAATGCGTTCAGTAACTCCAGAGGGGTCCTTGTTTTGCCTGCGATATATCTACTTAGTTGCTTTTTTATATATTAATATTCTGAGATAATACACAACGCTATCTAAACCCAAACCTACCACTCTGGCTAAATTCTAGATTTTAGAATACGGATAAACACATTGAAAAAAATACATATATTACCCATAGAATTACCGTCCACTGTCGGATCTTGGGCATTAAACGTATTTTTCACCCCCGACGCAAAAAGGGGGTGTTATAAGTTTGACGTGTCAGTGTGTCTGTCTGTGGCATCATGGCTCCCAAACGCATGAACCGATTTGAGTGCGTTTTTTTTTGTTTGAAAGGTGGCTTGATCGAGAGTGTTTTTATTTATAATTCAAGAAAATCTGTTTAGCCGTTCGAAAATCATCAGGCCTTTTGTAATCGTTGAAGGAATTTTCGAGTCAGGGGTATTTTAAATTTATGATCATTAGTTTGAGAGCATTTCAAGTTGTTAAAACCGTATATCCGCCATTGAAGAATAAGCACTCACATTGTTACCTGAAAAATTACTAAATCAAAGACAACTAATCAGCAGCGAAATAGTCAACAGATCTAGATCTTTAGATGTTTTTTATCGGAAATGTAACGCAATCTTAAATGGTTTTTCTCTTTCACCAATAGGCTACGAAAATCACTTTTCAAAGTAGTCTTGTAAAATAAAAGATGTTTTTATAACAATTTCGGAAAAATTGTTTCGAAGTTTCATTCGTTCAATTGGAAATGTTTGCGTGGGTTAACATCAAAGAACCTTTACTAAAAAATAACTTTGTACCGAGCCATTGTTCACCAAATTAAATAACAAAAACCTTATTACTGAAACTGTATCATAATATAGACATAGTTGGGTAAGTATCTATTTCTTTCCACAAAGGAGCAATACATTATTATGGACTTTCAAAACACGTCAGCCGGTGCATCCGCCGCTGATATCGAGTAAGTTTGCGTTTGACAGGAAGATTATCGGATGTTTCACGTGACCTGAATTGATTTTATTTGCTTGCTTCATACAAAGTAAATCTTGTTGTTAGCACCATCATGTAACTGAGATATCTCCAACTAAAATATAGTTTATCAGTAACAAACCAACTAGTATGAAGATACACACAGCTTCGATTGCAACATTGTATGCTCATAGGTGTTATACTTTTGGAGATTTACCTAACATTTTGTAATGTTTTTTTTATCTTTTTTTACATATACACAATAATATATATAAGCCATCCGACAGTGCATACATTAGTCTAGTGAAAAACATTTCAATATCTACTGAATGTCAATTAAATACTTGTTAATTTAATATTTATTGTCAAACACATGGTATTCACAGTAAAATATTAATTTACTTAATGACAAGACATACAGTAATCAATCTTAAATAGAACACTTTACATCTTATCTGATTGAATTAATATTTTAATCAAATAAATCATCTTGTCACCAAAACGGTTTCATGAAGATTAAATGGGCCCTGTAAGTCCTTTTATTGAGTTATATAACATCGGAATAGCATTATTATTAAAACGTTGTGCGCTCCTTGAACGAGGCTTCATATTACTGATACAGAATAATTTTAGCACGGCACGTAGAAGGGATCTACTTATTAGCTTATCAAAATATGTATACGCTTATCGATGAGACATTATGAAGTACTTTCAAACTATAGGTCTCAATCCTGTGCTTGACTTGTTTTGCTCATGTTAATAAATGTGCATAAAATGTTTATAAATTACAAAATAAATTTCTGCTCGAATTGAAGCTGTATTTTACTCTTCTATACAACGGTAATAGTAATACTATTACACTGACAAAGTACACGAGTCCAATTTGCATTGATGAAATACTGAAAAAAATTAACTAATTGTTACATACCACAATATTAAAAATTCGCCTTGATTAAAGATAAATATAACTTAAATGATAATCAAAAATTTAAAATACCTGACTCGAAAATCCCTTCTAAGATTACAAAAGAGCTGATGATCTTCGAACAGCTGAACAGATTTTCTTGAATTATATCTAAGAACATCCTCGATCAAGTCATCTTTCAAACAAAAAACCGCACTCAAATCGGATCATCCGTTTCGGAGTTACGATGCCAGAGACAGACATACTGACACGTCAAACTTATAACACCCCTATTTTGGCGTCGGGTTTTAAAAAAGGTATACGAATAAATGTCTTAATTAAGTTGCCTATTAAAAGATGACTAGTATTACTGTTGCCAATTATGGACAAATGACGATCGATAGTACTTGAAACAGAAGTATATATGCGTTCGACTACATGCATTTTGTGGTCGGATTTGTTTTGTTAATTCATTATACTACTGTATTTTGTGTGTAAAATTTACTTTTGAATAGCGGTGACTTACCTATTTTATCCTATGACTAGCAATCCGCCCCGGCTTCGCACGGGTAGCAGAGACATTACCAACCATTAACATATTTCTATCAATTTACACAAAATCTTAACAAATTATACACCTAACCCTTCCTTATGAATCACTCTGTCTATCAGTGAAAACCGCATGAAAATCCGCTCAGTAGTTTTTCAGTTATCGCGAACAGATAGACAGACGCGGCCGGGTTACTTTGTTTTAAAATATGTAATGATATAATGTCTATATACATTTATAACCAAACAGTTCGTTACAAGGCTTAATCACCAACACAATAATATATTTTTGAGGAACCGAATAAAACAACTGAATTTGAATAATTCACTATTTTCACCAGAAAAAATATCAGTTCCCATCGAATAGTGGAATATCAACATGAATACAAATCTTTCTTCTTAATAATATATATTATATATATATATTTTTTTTATAATAATAATAATTAATAATATAATAATAATAATAATTATTATTATTATTATTATTATTAATAATAATAATAATATATATAAATCTCGTGTCACAATGTTTGTCCTCAATGGACTCCTAAACCACTTAACCGATTATAATAAAATTCGCACACCATGTGCAGTTCGATCCAACTTGAGAGATAGGATAGTTTAAATCTCAAATTATAGTCGCAATTTTAATTTATTGCTAATTATTTGTCTGTTATTATTTGACAGTCACAATTATCTGTTAACTCCAAATGATTCTAACAGATGTCGATACCTTTCGACTGGGTTGAGTAAGTAATCAATAGATGGCGCTGCTATGGTAAATCTACGAACGTGTCATATAAGCTACATTTTAACAGCATAATTACCACGTGTTCTTGACGCTATAAAATTAATTAAATTTATTTTGTAGTGAACGAAATATCGTATAATTCAGCTAATTATTTGTCTGTTATTTGCGATTTAACATCTGATGGACGAGTCATTTTGTACAAGAATACGAATTTTTCAATTGAGTACTTTAGTTTTATTTTCAATTTAGCTAATTAGATTTTACCGGAAGGGTTTTATTTCCTTAGTTGCGATTAGAGAAATAAAATATGGCGGTACGAAGTTCGCCGGGTCAGCTAGTAGTTTATATTATTACGATGATATACGAAAAATTGGATTCATAAATAAGACGTTAATGAGTTAGAAAGTAAACTTAAAAAGAACCGTAAAAACTTTTAAACACATTTTTATCAAACTCATTTCTGTTTTAAAATAGTTTTTAACCGACGAAAAAAAAGGAGGATCTCAATTCGACCATATAATATTTTTTTTTTTTTTTTTTTTTATGTCTGTTCCGCCCTCACTCCGTTATTTATGAACCGATTTTGATTATTCTTTTTTGTTGGATAGGGTATACCTCAAGGGTGGTCCCATGTCAAGGAAGTCAGGTTCTGATGATGGGATCCTGAAAAAATTGAGAGAAACCCTCGAAAATTGTAGGAACGAATAGTGTTTCTGTTTACTTTTCATTACTTTATCAGGTATTGCGTTTAGAAATCATCATCATTTTTCATCATCATCATCATGATGAAAAAAAAGCAGAAAATAAAATCTTTTTAACAAAAAATTAAACCGACGAAAAGAACTAAAAAGCAAAAAATAAATAAACCTTAAGTCTTAAGTATTGAGCTTATTTACATAAACTATCTAATTTTATATAAACTTATTTTGAGTCGCCGCCAAATAAAATTTGATAATTAATCAGTTTGTTGTTTGGCGCCGACTCAAAATAAGTTTTCATTACTTTATCAGGTATTGCGTTTAGAAATCATCATCATTTTTCATCATCATCATCATGATGATGAACAAACCCATAAAATAAAATCTTTTTAACAAAAAATTAAATCGACGAAAAGAACTAAAAAGCAAAAAATAAATAAACCTTAAGCCTTAAGTATTGAGCTTATTTACATAAACTATCTAATTTTATATAAACTTATTTTGAGTCGGCGCCAAACAACAAACTGATTAATTATCAAAATTTTATTTGGCGCCGACTGTTAAAAAGATTTTCGGTTCTATCACTTTACATTTTTCGGAATTTCCAAATTATTTTTTTTATGTATACGCAGTTACATGAAGCAGAAGTTCTACTGGAATATAATTGAAATATTTCTTATCAAATGATATTCTTATGTAACATCCCTGTCCCTGTCGCACTCATCATCGTCGCCGTCGGCTCTCTGAGTGCCCCCAGTTTTATGGGTCGGTCTTCTATTATTATTTCTTAGTTGGGTTAGATTAGAAATTAGAAAAGTATTTTTTTTTAAATATCACGATAAATATGTACTTCTCTGCTTGGTACCTTTTGTTTTTATAGATTTATTTTATAGTTTTATTTATTTATATATTTCAAAACAAAATAAAAGCTGCTTTAGTTCCTGCAATTGACGCCACTTGAAGCTCAATAGCTGTTTTGCTACCTTATTTATAACCTACCCAATAATAAACTGCTGCTGCTGCTTCATATAAGTAACCTATTCAATAAAAATGTAATCTGTTACAATTGGCATAATATCAAATACATACAAATAAAAAAGGTCGAGATACCAACCTCATCCTTTTTGAATACCGTTAAAAGAAATATTATTTTTCACAAATAATTTAGGCTAATAAATATCAAGGGTTGAGCAATGCCAAAAACATAACGGGATTTACGACAGATACTGTTCACAAAGTAACCTATAGCTTTGCAACGTTGTAATTAAATATGGCCATTAGTGAAAACTTATACAAATATTGAGCCCGATTGAGTGGTTGATTTAAGAAATTTTGTAAAATTGTTTGTATTTAAAAATAGTCCTGTCCTAAAAAATTCCACTCAGAGTGGTCTTAGACTCCTTATAAAAAGTATAGTAAATCCAACGACTCCCTGCCACGTTGACTGCCTAGTTGCCTAGTTAAGGAGAAGATGTTCCACGGTTCTGGCGGTTTCATCTCAGGGCTATATACTCTGTCGATTGCCACTTCTTCTTGCTAATAACGAGAAATGTGTCAGTCACTTTGGACCTTCTACGGATTTTTTTGCTCAAAATCTCTTATCAAAATACCCAGCATGCCAAAGCAAAGCTCGTTTTGCGACTTTGAACCATTTTGTGTGTTAATGGCAAAAGTGTTGACGTTGAAGAAGTTGACGTCCTGCAACTGAGATGATCACAATGCTGATCATTACTGTTTAATGACATGTCTAAAGAAAATCTAGCCTGCTGCCTACATCAGCATACAGTTTTTCTTAAAAATAAATAAGTATTATTTACGTATACAAGTATTATCTAATAATTTGGAGGCCATATTTCTTACATGATGTAGGCGCTCTATAAGAAAGGGATTAGAAAATTCATCCCTTAAAAGGTCAAAACAGGGGATGAAAGTATCACGCAGAAACTTTGCCATTATTGAAGTTAGAAATGTAAAAATTGATATGAGCTAATTGGTTAGAAACAAAAGTTTACTGTGTCACGTTTTTTTTTAGAAATGTATCCCTAAAAGGGTTAAAATAGGAGCTGAAAGTTTGTAAGAAACTTATATTTTGATTGCATCACGCATCGATTTTTACCCAACTTAAAAAAAGAGATTTTCTCAATTTGACGCTTGATATTTTTTTTGAGTATGTTACCTCAGGTCTCTGTCCAATATGAACCGATTTTGTAACCACGCGAATTTGGTGAAGATGTGATCTTGGGATCCGAAGAAAAAAAATACCTTCACGGACATTAGCCTCAACGAATTGCCATAGACAGTGAATCCAAAACGAACACATTCCACAGTGAGTTATACTTACCAGGCGCTGCAAGTACTTCCGAAGCCTTAAGCCTAAAATTGCAATCTTCCGCTGGCATGTAATAATAGTTAGACCAGTGTTTCACTTCTAAAAGGGGCCGCGGGGCATCCTCGGGAATATTCGGCAGCGATGTAAATTATGTCTATGGCAATTCGTTGAGGTGTATCCTCGGCTGTCGTTATCGTTTAGGTTTACAAACCGAAGCTGACTGGTCTGTTTTCTCTCCCCAATTACTATCTAGCCCCACGGCTCATCACCTCACCTTGGCCAAAATACAAGGTGGTATGACGGACAAAAACCACACAGTGTTCCGTCACCGGGCCTTATGGCCGGGGCCTGAGGTGTAGACTAAATTAGATTATCTACACTCTATGATGTCTAATGTCCTTAACCACGCGGACAAAGTCGCGGCCAATAGCTAGTATGTAGTATATACAAACCAAGTAAGAACCATTTTCTCTGCTGTTTACCAACCGAATTTCTTTATTTTTTGTTTTGTAGCTATTACGGACTTTAGTGATATATAAATTTGGAGCATGTAGTTTTTTCTTACGTAGATAAGTAAAGACCAGTACAGTGCATTTGTGTTCTCTGTCTGTCGCCTGATTATTCTTTAGTTTAGTAGAAATTAATGAGCTTTAGTATTTTTTAAATCTATTTTAAGGTAAAACAGTTCAGTACCTTTATCAATTGTGCTGGTCAACAGATAGTATTTTCTTTGTGTTTAGCAGCTATTAAAGAGCTTTATTGTTGTTGGATTTTTTTTTCCTAATTTCGACGGGGCTTAAGTGTAATAAGTGCATCGCCTCAGGTGAACAATGTATAACTATTTTTTTTTTAATCGAATTATTGCATTGTCATCGGTCCTTGACAGGTATGCAAAATTTGAATGAAATCTGGCCGTTTAAAGTGGGTCAAAATCGCGCCCTAAGGAGTCGGTTACAAACAAACATACAAACAAACATACAAGTGAAGCTAATATAAAGCGACGAATGTATAAGAGTGCAACAATGATGATGTTAGAAACAAGCAAAAATTGGTATATTACATTTTTGTTATTAATTAATAAATTGTTATGACCACTGGGCGAACACTCATACAGTATTAATACGTGAAAGAAATTGCCGTGTAACGCTTGCGATCTCCAAGTTCTCTAGTTGTAGGTCAAACACTTTTGCCAACGTCTATTGTAAGCATGTGACCGGGCGTTATTGGAAAGGAGCAATGGGGAAGAGCAATGTAGCAATTCTATTTATTTAGCCAACAACATTTCCGCCATCATTTGTCTTCCTTGACAGGAACTGTGGCGCCAGGTGACAATAAGCTATCACTTCATTATAAAGTTTTTTATGCCAACTCCGTAAACAGGTGCAGGTTTAGACGCAAACTTGTGTGGGTCACTAAGTTCATGATATATCCATTTCCCAAGTTTGTCTATTATAAAATAAAGTTGACAGTGATGGCAAGGCTACCAAAAAGGCAGACAGGCGACTATAATGTAGACGATTTTACTATTTTTATACCCTCATCTTTCTATCTCACCTTTTTACCACCACAATAAGCATAGGTGGAAACATACACAAACTTTGGTGTCCTACTTCAATGTTTGAAGCTTTGTTTAGAAGTTAACCGTTTATTATTAGTACAGACTGGTAATTCCATACATCATCCTAATATCCTAATAAAAGCTAAAAGAATGAAAATCCGCGATGTGCGATACCCGTAAAAATGTAAAAATAAAAAAGAGTTTTCTTTTATAACCTTACTCAGTACAGTGATAAAAGACTTAAAATTTATAAAACACTAGCTGACCCGGCGAACTTCGTACCGCCATATTTTATTTCTCTAATCGCAACTAAGGAAATAAAACCCTTCCGATAAAATCTAATTAGCTAAATTAAAAATAAAACTAAAGTACTCAATTGAAAAATTCATATTGTTGTACAAAATGACTCGTCCATCAGATGTTAAATCGCAAATAACAGACAAATAATTAGCTGAATTATACGGTATTTCGTTCACTACAAAATAAATTTAATTAATTTTATAGCGTCAACAACACGTGGTAATTATGCTGTTAAAATGTAGCTTATATGACACGTTCGTAGACTTACCATAGCAGCGCCATCTACTTACTCTATATTGATTATACTCTATATTGTATATACTCTATATTGACTATATTGATTACTTACTCAACCCAGTCGAAAGGTATCGACATCTGTTAGAATCATTTGGAGTTAACAGATAATTGTGACTGTCAAATAATAACAGACAAATAATTAGCAATAAATTAAAATTGCGACTATAATTTGAGATTTAAACTATCCTATCTCTCAAGTTGGATCGAACTGCACATGGTGTGCGAATTTTATTATAATCGGTTAAGTGGTTTAGGAGTCCATTGAGGACAAACATTGTGACACGAGATTTATATATATTAAGATAAGAGAGCATTTCACAAACAAAAAATATTTACATCAATTACATATTTTTGTGTGGTAATTTTGCTCTTGTCACTACACCCGTGCCACAACCTCGTTCAATGGTCTTATTTAAACTTATTAAGCTCAGAAGTACATTTAGGGATAGGTTTTGCTATTTAAAAAATAAATCCAGCGACAAAAGTATTATACAGCCACTGTTACAACCGCCATTAATTACAATGCTTAAAAACAATGGTTTACGATGTCCATAAGCATACAAACTTAATGTTTAATATTTATAATGTAGGTTTATCAGTGTGGCATCGACGATGGTGCTGCGTAGCGATTCTAGTACTGGTGGCCGGAACGGCGTGCGTGGCTGGTCCTCTCGCTCTTCGGGCGCCCCCTGGAGCCCCGCTTCACGAAAGACTGCGCCTTGCTGAACGAATGTTACACGACACCCCGCTCGTGGATGGACACAATGACCTGCCCTGGAATATAAGGAAGTTTCTACACAATAGGATTAAGGACTTTAAGTAAGTATATCACTCTCCTAAAGCTCGTAATAATAAAATGCTTAGGAAAATTTATGCTAGCTTTACTGTCACAAGTTATGATTTTCCTGATTAAGGTATACTTCTAAAGATTAGATCATTTAGATATTGTCTTAAAGGTTACAGTAGATATTAGATAATGCTTCCATGAAAAGGAAGTGTTTGCGGAGATTTAAAATGCTTTAGAATTTCCTAAACAGTGTTGTAGTTTTCCTTCCATTCCTGAAATGTTTTAAACAACTATACTTACTGAGATGTGATTGAGATTTAAATTAACTATTTATATTCATTATGTTTCCAACTCACTCAGGCAATTACATACTCATAGTCCACAATTATGACGCGTAAGAAGGCAGATCAAAAGCTGTGGTTATTAAACAAACATATATAACAGAAATCTCAACTATCTTTGAACCTGTATTGTTTTTAATCAGAGAAAAAATTACATAGAAGTTTGAAGTGTCATCCACATCTATCGGTTTAAAGCCCCGGTCGTAAGTAAGTAGAGCAAAATCGTCACGTCACTGTCATCGTAACATACAACTCCCAAAATATTCAAAGACTGGCGAAAGTGACAAAATAGACAAGGGCTAAAGTCACCAGTGCGCACTCTTCCTTACCCGTCATCTATTCTTATCAATACAAATGGCGGTTTTAGAGGATGGGCCATCGAGTAAAACAAATAAAAGCATGCACAATCGATAAAGTGCACTCTAGAAGTGGTGCAGAATCAATACGTATACTTTCGTTCGTCTACGTTCTTCCAAGGCACTATCAAAGTTTTGAACTTCTTGTGATGTCTTAACGTAAATGATTTACGTTGACATAAAATACGCTAGTGAGTAAGATGAAGTTTAATGTTCTCTGAGCGAGGCAGATAAAAAATAGAAATTGCAATTTTGAACGACACGGACTACTATTAATTATTGTATTTTTTTTTTTATTAGTTACGTACCTACCGTTTCATTATATAGGATTGACAAACGTGAGCTTTTAAACATAGTTATATGTTAATAAATTTAAAATAAAAAAAGCTGACAGTGAACCTTACACAGTTCACAAAAGTTATTCAGTTCAAATATACTACAGTAAGTGTCATAAACATTGTAACAAGGCAAGCAAACGTTTTTCGTCGTGTGGCATTAAAAGGAAAATATTACTTTTTTTTTTATAAAGCTGATTTCATTTACGTACTTATTATTATAAACTACTAACAGCAAATAATGAAATATACTTTATGCTTTTTTAGGATGATGCGTATGTATTTTTTCGAAAAAGTTCGGACTGATTACTAGCGGTCTCAAAACTCAAAACCCTGGCATAATACCGCTACTTTTGTGTGCATAAAGATAATATAAAAAGAAATCTCTGTCACATATAATAATATAAAGAATTATAATTTTCCTTCTCGAGGTTAATGTTGACGGACTTTGTGGCAGCGGGCCAGGTCGTTGGCGACGCATGTGGATTGTTATATGAGATTCCAGTCGTTACGAGTACCTACTTGTTGTATTTTTCTGGTTTTATATTTTAATATTTAGAATTGCTTTTTTAACATGAAGAGATGTTACGGTCGGCCCTCAGACTATTGTGGTTCTTCTTATTGTTCTCTTTCAGATCATTTCCAGCTACAAAAATATAAATGTTAAACTTCTGAATGTATTTTAAATATTGTAACTAGTAAATCCTCGTTTCAGATGATCGCGTTCAAACAGTAACAAGATATTGGTGGCTTTCCGTTAGTGATAGGGGTCGCCAGGGTCCTATAGGGTAATGCGAAAATATTTGTTAATAGACAGGCGAAATTATTTGTCAATAGACAGTGGTAACCGGTCTACTTTAGATAAGCCTTTTGCCAGTTTACTGTCTTGGGTACTTGGGTACTTATAATGCAACCTGCCACACTGACTTAAAGTCAGTGTGGCAGGTTTCATTATAACATTATATTAAATATTTGCAAGAAAAGTTATAAAAACCTTTTTTAATATTGCAAAACCAATAATATTTACAAAATAGCTTTGCGGCGTTTATCTCTCCTGTATTCCTGCTACTCCATCCCATACATACGGGAATCGTGTATTTTTCCGTGATACAAATTAGCTTGTTATTCCAGGCCATAAATTATTGCTATGCAAAAAATCTCGTCGATTCGTAGATTCTTTGCGGCGAAAAGATTTAAACACCGAAAAATACTCTTTGGCATTTCAATATATAGGGGTTTAAATAGTTGCTAATTTAAAAAAGGATAAATTTAAAAAGGGTAATTTTAATGGAATTAAAAACTTTATGGTCCAAAATTCGTGATCAAACTTTTATGACATTGCATATTATAGTGTACCTACATTGTTTTTACAATAGTATTGAATTTTAACATGGAGATCTCAATTTTTTTAGTAATTTTGAAATACTTAATATAATATATTATTATAGTTTGACCAATAAATAATGATGAATTAAAAATAATAGTAAAAGTCAATCTGGTCATATTTGATGATATTAAAATTTATCAAAATATAATATTAAAAAGATAGGTATTATTTTCTTATTATTTTCAGACTACATTGTCTTCCTTTCTTACGGACCTTTCTTACGGATATTTTATTTACGTATCTGAGACTATTCGTATATTCCGTAGTTTTGACGAGGACCTGCGAATGATTTCTCCATGGGCAACTAGTTCGTGGAGCCACACAGACCTGCCTCGACTGAAACAAGGCAGGGTAGCTGCGCAGGTGAGTGAAATTCCACACAATTTAATTAATGGTGTATTTAATAAAGTAGGTCATTCCATAATCCTCAGGTAAGATTAATATAACCATCTCACAGCCGTAAATCTGGTCGACAACTTTTACAAAGATTTTGTCGAATATTATGTATATTGGCGATACCACTGATAATACATACTTATGAACCCGGTTAATTTTAAATAACTTTATTCAAGCGTAGTTGATGCACTAAACGTGGCTGCGTAGTTGGTGCAGCAAACTGTTATTACATTATAGAATACTAGCAACCCGCCTCAGCTTCGCACGGGTACAAATTATACACCAAAACCTTCCTCATGAATCACTCTGTCTATGAGTGAAAACCACATGAAAATCCGTTCAGTAGTTTTTCAGTTTATCGCGAACAGACAGATAGACAGCCGCGGGGGGGACTTTGTTTTATAATATGTAGTGATGTAGTGATAGAATACCTACATCCGTTTTGTACTTTTTATTTAAATTTAGATTTAGTTCAAAAGTTTTATAGTTCATATATCTATGTGTATGTTTTTTTAATTGCCATAAATTCTGCTTCGTCTGTGAGTCTATGGTTACCCGTTCTTTGTTGTTTATTATCACTATTGTTGTATTACTTGTTAAATTGTAGAAGTACCTACCCGCATCCAGCGACGGTTGGGAAATTTGGTTTCGTTTCATGTCAATTGAAAGATTACTTAAATAGTGTATTTATTTTACTAAATTTATTTTAAAATAACCCGTATACAATACATATTCAATAACTTTAAACGAGCAATATACTTAGTATATCTTTATATAAACATATATTTTTATACAAGTAGTATATAAATGGTTATCCTCATTAGATAAAAACAAAGGGGCAGGATCTGATAGTGTTCCACCAATTTTCTTAGCCTCATGCGCAAAATCCTTAGCTTTACCACTATCTTACCTGTTTCGCAGATCCTTAAAAGAATGTATTTTTCCATCAATATGGAAAAATGCTCAAATTATCCCCATCCATAAAAAGGGGTCACGGTCATGTATCGAAAATTACTGACCAATCTCCATATTAAATACGATTAGTAAAATTTTTTAAAAACTTGTTTATAATCAAATTTATCCAGTATTATCACAAGGTATACCCTCATACCAGCATGGATTTCTTAGAGGACGCTCCACTGTCACGAACTTAGCATTGTTTTCCAACTACATTTTAACTCAGATGGAGGGGGGTGGTCAGGTGGACGTCATTTACACTGATTTTGAAAAGGCTTTTGATCGCGTGGATCATGACATATTGCTCCGCAAATTGCAGGAACTAGGTAAACATGGGGACTTATTACGGTGGGTACGATCATACTTATTGAATCTCTCGCAGGCTGTCGTAATGAGTGGATATAGATCAGATTATATCTCCATCCCTTCCGGTGTGCCCCAGGGCTCGCATCTTGGCCCCCTCTTTTATAATGTATATATATATGATATCTCTAACTGTTTTAAATTCGCAAAACACATAATGTACGCGGATGATAAAAAAATTTATGCACCTATACACAAAGTTGATGACTGCGTAAGACTTCAGCAGGATTTAAATGCTCTGCAAGAATATTATACACGTAACAGAATCTCTATCAGCATCAGTAAATGTCAAATTATCAGTTTCACTCGTAAAAGGCAACCCATTCATTTTGAATACAATTTTAATAACATTGTAATAGAGAGGGTCAATCTAGTGCGTGATCTTGGGGTATTCTTCGATTCCCAGATGCTTTTATCTGATCATGTTGAAAAGGTAATACAAAGGGCTTACCGTAATTTAGGCTTCGTCTTAAGGACATGCAAACCGTTTAAATGCTCACTAAGCTTAAAAGTTGTTTACTTTGCATATGTACGTAGCATACTAGAATATGCGTGTCCCATATGGAATCCTTGTTATAATATATACATTAATCGTATAGAATCAATACAAAAAAAATTCACTATGCACCTTAATTTTAAAACTCAACAAAGCCCCTCCTTTTACCTGGACAGTTGTCGTGAGCATGGGCTTCTGACATTAGAAGAGCGCCGGCGAATGCTAGATGTATGTTTTCTGTACGATATTGTACGAAATCGACTTGATTGTCCTGAATTACTTAAAAGTATCTACTTCAATGTACCTCGAAGACGAACAAGACATACTAAGCTCTTAGTCACGCCCTTACATTCTACAAATTATGCCAAGAACTCTGTCCTCTCCAGAATAATATCAACCTATAATACCGAATTCAAAGACATAGATTTATTCTCGACTACTAAACTTGGGTTAAAGACACATATAACGAACACGCTAGTGAGCACTCAAGCTAAATTGTGATTAGGTTAAACTTAAACAACTAAAATTTTTAAACCTAAACAGGTGGCGAAGAGTGGGTGTACCGTGTGCACATTAATTTTTTTATTTATTATGTGAGATCCAATGTTATGTAGTATATTGCAGTACACACATACACACAGACACACACACACACACACACATACACACACACATACACACACACGTACACACGCTCACACACTCACACACACACACACACACACTTGATCTTTGGAGTTGTGATTTGGTGGTCTTTATATTTTATGTTTTTGCTGCAACTAATAATATTTTTATTCACATTTCTGCTGTAACAAGATCTGGACTAGTTTATAATGTTATCTAAATTGTATTTACGTGGTTAACATTAATTGGTTTCTCCTCATTTGTAGAAATTTTGTTTGTTACATTAACTCTTAAGGACTGTTGTTAACCCTAATAAATAAAAAAAAAAAAAAAAAATATACTAGCTGTGCCCGCGACTTCGTTCGCGTTTTTTTCGGAAAACAGCAATTTGTCGCTTATTGCATTGCACCTCTTTCTCCAGGCAGGATTTTTTATATTATTGGCGTTGAAACAACCTGGAGCGTACAAAAAAGGTTGTTTTGGTTGCTTACACGTGAAATAAGTTCTCGTTTCTAAGTAATCGTTTTGCTTTACGTGGGAGAGCCATGCTTTACGTGGGAGAGCCATGCTTCGGCACGTATGGGCCGGCTCGACTCCGCCCGAAACCACGGTCTCACAGAAAACCGGCAGTGAAACAAGGTTGCATTGCTTTTCGCCGCGTGAGTGAGGTTACCGGAGGCCCTAACCCTTCCCTCTCCCCTATTCCCGTCCTTCCCTCTCCCCCTCTTCTCCCCTCTAATCCCCCTCTCCCGTCTTTCCGCTCTTCCCCCCTCTTCCCCTATTCCCACTAAAAAATGCGGCAACGCACTAGTGACTCTTGAGTTACAGGTGCCCATGGGCGGCGGTAGTCATTTACCATCAAGTGATACGTCTGCTCGTTTGCCCCTATACCATAAAAAAAAAATAACGACAATTTGGCCGAGGGAACATTACTCAATTGATTTTCGTGTAAAAGCCCACCTCACCGGGCTATTGGTGAAGCCGTATATCAGGCTTAAACCAACTAAAACCACACGGTGTGCCTCACAGCACCGTTTATGAGTTGACCGTCCGTACAGCGACGTTTTGCCTCCAATGATCCACCCATTCATGACATGACTATTTGCAGGTAAAATCTAATGTAACTAATAATATTTCTTTAAATCACAGTTAAAAATCGATACTTCGTACTCTTAATATTTATTCGTTAATAAAGTTGAGTGGTTTTATAAAAAAACATTTATAAAAAAATTAAACCGACGAAAAGAACTAAAACGCAAAAATAAAACCTTTAAGTCTTAAGTTTGGTTTATTTAAGTTTTGCTTTTTAGTTTTTTTTGTCCGTTTAATTTTTTGTTAAAAAGATATTATTATTTACGAGTTTTTTTCATCATCAGGTCAGCTACATGATGTAATGATTTCTGAACGCAAATACCTGATAAAGTAATGAAAAGGAAACAGAAACATTATTCGTTTCCACAATTTTCGAAGGTTTCTCTCAATTTTATCAGAATTCCATCATCAGATTTTGACTTTCTTCATATGGGACCACCCTTGAGGTATACCCTATCTAACAAAAAAAGAATAATCGAAATCGGTTCATAAATAACGGAGAGGGCTGAACATACATAAAAAAAAAAAAGAAATATGTAAATAAACGGTCGAATTGAGAACCTCCTATTTATTTTTCGTCGGTTAAAACCGATACCTAATTAAAAAGTAAATTATTTTACATATTAGAAAAAAGTGAAAAAAAAGGATAAGGTGGAAATCGCACTTTATACCAGATAGGCTAAAGGCTCGCTGTAGTGAAATTCGAAATAAGTATATACATTCTACTAACTTTACAATGTTATTACAGCTTTCATTGATATTCCTGTGGGAACCAAAGTTTAACCCGGGATAAAAAGTACCCTATAACCTGCGCAGGCACTCAAACTATTATCATACTAAGTTTCAAGCATATCTCTTCAGTAACTTCTGAGTTTATCGTGAACATACAAACAGACACACAGAAAGACAGACAGACAGACAAAAATTGTTTGAATCGCATATTCGGCATCAGTATCGATATCTTAATACCCCTCAGTCGATTTTTTTTAAATACATTCAATGTACAGAATTCATCCCGCTACAGATTTATTATAAGTATAGATATAGACAAATTTATTTCATGTACGAGTATCTCGGAAATGGATCCAACGGTTTGGATCAAATTTTGTATTTAGATAAGGTTCTGCTTTTAAAGTTGCTACAAAAAAGCTGGTTGCCAATTTATTATACATTTAGATAAACATAATATAGTGAGTTTAATGCCAACGGGCCGTTTAATAAACACAGCTTGGCAGAAAGTTACACACTGCGAACACGAAAGATGCATGCAAGTTTATTCAAGCCTGTCACGTCGTGCTTAACTGAAATGCATGAAAAAATATGTACGACAAAAAGTTTCACTCTACCCTCAGAATAAAAACACTAAGGCGCAAGTCATACCGCATGAGTTGTACCACGGTGTGCCGGACAACTGAGACAAATTGATTGCTCTACAGCTCATCCACAATGGGTGGCTAAGTTTGTTTAAAACTTAAATCTTAAAAATATTTTTTTTACTTGTAGTTATGCATTTAGTTTTTTAAATATGGGAATGCGACTAGACCTACATATTCCCACTCACTTGCTTCTAATAAGTTCCATAGTCCATCTCGGGAATCGATTCTCGAAGATTTTTGCCCATTCTAAAAACACTCACTCATACATCGATATACATACTCGTATGTCACAGTCACAGTAAATATTTCAAACGCCAAATATAAGTTTGTAATGTAAAAAAACGATTGTTTGTTTGTGAAATACCTACAAGTTAACGACTTTCTGACTTTTCCTTCACTTGTTTTGTGAGACGTTGCTTCTCGCCAAATTTAATGATTCTAGGTCAATTTGAAGTACCTTATAGGTTTTGATTTACCTGAGAAATGTTAAAATATATGGCTTAAATGGCCATATCTTTCGAGTACGTTGACTAGAAAGCATGTTTTTTACAGGTTCAAGATACTGCAAACAAAAGTATTTCATGTTAATTTCAACTTAATACCTGTGCGCATTCCTGACAAAAAGGGTATTGATGGACAGACAGACAGACAGACGGACAACAAAGGGATCCTATAAGGATTCCCTTTTTCTTTTTGAGAAATAAAACCCTAAAAAATACAGAAAACAGTTCTTTACTTAAAACTTTTTCTTTACTTGCATTTATAATTTATCTTACGAAACCCTGTCCACGCAAATTCAATTCGGACTTGGTCGGGTTTGCTTTAATTTTGAGAACATGGCGATCATTCTTATCACGGCAGATAATACAAATAAGGACCTCCCTCTGTTATTTACCTATCTACATGTTCTTTGTGGGGAATCTCGGACAACTAACTACACCGAGGACGCGTCAGAGGGAGGGAAAGGAAATAAAATCCCACGGTGTCTCCGACGTTTAGAGTCGATTCCAAGAAATAGTTTACCCCGACAAACCCTGGCTCCCATTTTTGAACACCCCTTGTTTTGAACACCTCCCTAGAGAGGCGAAAATCTATGTCAAACCCTTTTTTATGATCTACTAGCAGCGCCCCGCGGTTCACCCGCGTAAGTTCCCATCCCGTGAGAATATCGGGATAAAAAGTATTATATACCTATATGTTAATCCAGGTCTAAAGCTATTTACATACCAAGTTTCATCGCAATCGGTTCAGTAGTTTTGGCGTGAAAGAGAAACAAACATACACACACACACACACTCGCAAACTTTCGCCTTTATAATATTAGTGTGATTGATCTGGTCTGGTCACTCTTCACACTACCACCAAAACAAGTTTGAAGTGGTTAGAGCCTCGTTCCAATAATATATATCAGTTCTAAGCGTTTCCTTGAAGGAGGTTTATTTATTACCGTGTTTGCGAAGCAATCATAAGAAGCTCTTCTGTATACACGTAGAAACAGGGCTACCCCAAAAAATTTGTGATGTCCACCTAGTCTCCCATTAGCCTTAAGCATCAACGTCACCAAAACATTGCCGTTTTTGTTGCCACGGTGCAACGAAAGCCGTACTTTTTTGTTTTTTACACCTGGACCATAACCGAATGATTTAAATCTAATTTCACGTCATCCGATTTAATAAACTGTTCACTGTATAATGAACTCTAAACGATAATAATTTATAGGTTATATAGAGTAATGTTTGTTTGAATCAATGCCGAGTAATGTTTACAATATCTATCTACCTACATATATGTATTAAAATTTATAGCTATTTTGAATCAGTTCAATGTGGCGATATCGTAAATTCATTATCTACATTTAGAGTAAAATTCAAAACATAAATTACATCATTGTATGTATAGATAAATTGATTGATTTGTAGAAACAACAGATGAACTGAAACAGAAATGATAGCGAGCTAATTGTTTCAACTTGATCGCACATTTCCACGAGCTCGATGTGATATGCTTGTTTGGAACACAATTGTAGATATATATTTGTTCCGGGAAACGAGTGTTAACTGTAACTGTAACCGTCTGTTGCCCCACGTTTTCCATCAACTGAAACTATTATGGCATTTTTGTCAGTTTTCCATATCTTTTCGGGATGTGATATTCTGCGAGCGCAGTGGCCAGTCGTGCATGATATTTAATCAGTTATATGTCAAAGTGATTTCTGTCGACAGTTCTGGGCGGCGTACGTGCCTTGCGACGCACAGCATCGTGACGCAGTGCAGTTGACTTTTGAACAAATTGATTTGATACAAAGACTCACGGAGAAATACCACCCGCAGCTTACACTGTGTACCACTGCTGAAGGTAAGTTTTATAATTATATCTTATTTTTTGTTATGTAATGTAATGATAATAAAAACAGTCAGTCGTAGGACTGCACGTCAGAAGTGAAAATATAACTTCACAATGTATTTGCAAATACATACACACACACATATGTATATATATAATTAGGTTAAAAATAAAAAGTTGTAATAACATATCTAAATGTATACATAGGGTAGGGTACACTGGAAGTTCTGCGCTCGCCGTTCAGAAATGTTTGAATTTCGAATGTTATATTTTTTTACTATAAGAAACTCGGCTCCGTCTTACGAATTTTCGATCAGGGTCACTAGTCCTGACGCGAGTTTAACATTTTTTACCCAAAAAGTGCACAACGCCGCTAAAGAAGTTTTCACTTTAAAAACTTTACTTCCACAAGTACTTATACAAAACAATTAAACATGCTTCTATACATTGTACCAAAACAAGTTACATATGGCAGCTAACTTCTCAAAAATATAACCGGAAGCTCTTAAAGATGAAAATTTGCATACAATACCTGTTCTTCATCCGTCGAGGAACGGCTTCTTCTTTCATTATAATGCCATGCCATCATGATGACTGGAGTTTACACAATGTAGCCCTAGGATATGACCCACGACAATTAAAGTGCAAATTGGTTGGTATAATTTCTCAACTGGAACAATTCTATATCTGTTCAAATTCATACTTCGTACAATTCTTAGTTGATATAAATCTCAGTTAGTTTTAATAATAAATTAGTTGTGGGTGTTTAGAACTATGCCAGATACAACATTTTTTCTAAACACAAAGATTAGCAGAAAAATATACTCCTGGTCGAAAATCGGCCTATCTGATCTCTTCTTAAGAGTTAAATTAAAACTTTTTGTAACAAAATCTTTTAAATAAAATAAGAAATCTATTAAGCGAAAATTCTAAAAGCATTCGATCTATTTGCATGAAAATCTCATTGTTTTCACTGTTTAGTCTCTAAAAAAATTAAACTCTTAAAATTAATTCGTGAATTTTCTTAAGCCTCATTGTCTTATTGTAATTTGAATAAAGTCGTTTAAAATAAACGGCTTTTCACTTCTTTCCGTATTATTCGCAAGTAAAAAACTGGTTTCTGTTTAACTATATAACCTATTTATTTTTTCTTAAATATTATATTTGAGAGATGCTCTCAGATGATTGCTCCAAAGTTTAGATGGGACTCGGAACCCATTCAAACATTAAAGTATATAATCAATGTCGTGGGTTCGATTCCCGCTCAGTGAGTATATTTGTATGCATGAATATGTCTATTTGCCTAGCCGCCAGGAGCATAGATAAGAGGCTATCAACCCATCAACAATGATGACTATCGCAACAATGATTACCAAATCCACATTCATCATACTGACAAATATTTTCTCCCCTCCTTTACTTTTCGCAGTCTGTATCTATTCTATCTCAAATCAATAAATCATTCCAACCAAAGAGAGAGATATATATATATATATATACTGTATGACTGGTGTATATATATATATATGTATTTTTTTTTTTTTTTAAACTTTTGCACATTGGTAACTAGGCGGTAGAGAATGCTTGAGGCATTACCTCAAGCATTCTCTACCAGTCAACCTTTGGGTGATGCAGAGAAAAGAAGTAGTTGCAATTACAAAATTTGATACGGATATACACACATTATACACAAATACTCGTAACTTTAGTGTAACATATACATACATACATATATGTGTATATATGTATGTATATATATATATGTTGTATATGTATCTGTGTATGTGTGTACATACACAGATACATATACAAACACATGCATAGCTATATAACACATATACTATTATAAATACATATAACGACATTAATGAACGAACGAACTATTGACGAGTTGATTCTGCCAATTCTTTCGAGAGAAAGCGCATTACTAATGCACCACTGGTAAAATTATTTGAAGCAACAAGGATTTGTGCTAGATAAGTACCTGGAGTAGGTTGCACAGTCTTCAGGTAAACCCATCAAAGTCTCAAACAATCATTGTCGGTGGCTCAACAAAGATTGCACCGGTTGAACGGTCATTACTTCCAACGGTTCTGTTCGATGGCACTGTGATATCTTTTAGTAAAATAGTAAAAATCTGGATATACATATAGACACTGAATTATCTTGGGCCCCACAGATGCAGGATATAAGTTGCAGAATGTTCGCTTCACGATTCTTAAAACGTTCACGGAACTTTCTTCCAACCTTGACAAAAATTGCACTTGCTAACTCCTGTCTACTTTCAATCCTTGACTACGCCGATGCCAGTTACCCCGATCTCACCGAAAACTAACTAGACAAACTTGATTGACGTCAAAATGTCTGTATGAAATTTATATTTAGTTTGCGTAAATACGATCATATTATTGAATTTCGGAAACAATTTAAGTGGTTACCTATAAGCCTTCTGCGGAATACTCACATTTTTTTCCTTTTATACAATGTACTGTTCAACCCTTCGTTATCTTCCTATCTCTCAAAACGATTCGAGTTCCTTCATTATACATATTCGCGATTTCTAAAGACATCAGAAAATCTGCAACTGAAAATGTTTGCACTCTCTACGGTATTTTATGATAAATCCTTTATAGTAACTGCAATCCGGTTAGTAATTCGTTACCTATATAAATTAGACCAATTCAAACCGTAAGCCCCTTTAAAGCCAAGCACACAACTCTCTCACGTTGTGAATAAAACTTCATATTAACTACACTAATTGCTAATTATATATTTATTACACTATACGTATGTATTTTTTTTCTGTATACTTATGATATAGATACTTCACGTATCCCTTTCAAGTGAATCACCCCTTTTAAGTGAAAAAAGAAAGATAGAAAAAATGTATTCCTAGACACTCAAGACACTCAATAAATTATAATAATAAGAAACTTACATCTAAAAACAATAAACGCGCTTGATACATTTGGACTTCATGTGCCTAATGAATAGGATTTGTTTCAGCATTTGCTAGACGTGTGCCTAGGTCTGGTTTTCAACCAGACCTTTTATAACTCACGCATAACAATCAGCAAATCAAAATATTAAAAACAAAGATTTAAATGGTAAAATACGCTCATATAATTCTCATATAAATCGTAATATAATTCTCTTTAAATACTTTATTTGTTTCATTGTCTCCTTTATAGTACGCCACCAACTACCGCTCATTTTCCTCTGTTATTTCCATACAAAGGTTGTCAGGAAGACATTGCTTTTAGCGATAAGACCACCCATTGTACTTACTGCCTATTTATCAATTGTTCCTAATTATGTTTAATTAGTGTCCAAAAGAATGTTAAAGAATGTTCTATCCATCTATTTTATTTGTTTACATTTTTCAACAATCACGAGGTAACTTGTCATAAAAAAAATTATATCGACAATCAATACGCGGTGCTCTAATCGGTCTATTACCGCTATATCCTATATCAGGCATATTAGCAACAATAGTCCTATCATTGATGATAGATCGATCTAAGATAATGTGGCTCGAAGTTTCGAGAACTGGGTATGTTCCCATACCTGCAAAATGGTACCTCTGAATTCACAAGTTTGTATTTAAGTGCAAGTTGTTGAATCCTAGCCACATGATGTGTGAATCGGGACTTAATCACTATAGTACTTATAAGGTATAATAAGGGTTTTAGTTATCTGACGTTTTGACCGGTTTGCACAGTCGTTGTCACGGGTAGACAGGTGAGAGCTCAGCGACGCCCAAGTGAAGTGCGAGTTTCGGCAACTACCCACACTTGGTCTTTATTATTTTTGTTTTTGTTCGTACTGTTCTTCGAACATTACACTGACGATGTCCGTTGAGTTGGTTGAGTGCTGTCGAGTGGTGTGTTAGGAAATAATATGCCTGATAAATTCACCAGGACGGTGGCATACCCAACAGATTTCAACCGTACCATCTCTGAGGACATATTAAGGATATATACACAAAGACAAAACCTTCGGTTTCTGAAAAGAGATTTCCACATCTTAGCCAAGATGTGGAATCTTTGAAGTATAATGAAGTCCATCTAAGGCCCGATAAAAAAACCATAAAGATCTTTGCTTTTTCATACGTCCCTGCGATCATCAGTACTAAGTACTACAGGTTGGTTTGCGTCAGTTCTCTTTAGCCAAAACGGGCGAAGTGAGTCAATTGTTCACTGCGACTACTTTACGATGCATTCTCACATCAGTATCAATAAAATACTCTCCGAGGTTTTATATCTTGCGATTGAGCACAGTCTGAATGTTTAAGATTTCATGACTCACAAACTTTCGTGAGATATGCCAAAAATAGTGTGTACCAAAGGAATACATCAGAACCAGCATGACCTACCATTGCAGACAGGTATTTTGTTACCCCTTGATAAAACTTTTAAGTACTTTTCTCAGGTGGCCAAAGAAGCGCTCCTGCAGCTCCTGTTTCATATCACTTGTATCAGGTATTCCCTGTAACTGTGATGTATCTAGATACTTGTTGGTTTCGTTGACCGACAGAGATCTGAGTTTTGTTGAATCTGAAAGTTCAACTCCTTCAGATTCTAATATCACGCCTATCTTTAGATGCATGACTGCTCACTGGTTCACACCTAATTCTATCCTGATAGAGTTACTAAAGTTTTTAGTTACCTTCAGTAACGCTGTCAGTTGCAAATTAGTGGGAGCAAATTGTTTTAAATCAGCCAAGTAAAGAAGGTCAGAGATAACTCGATCGTTTTTCCGCAACCTATAGGTACTCTACTCTGTTAGAAAGTCAAGGCTGAACTCTCTAACAGAGAACTGAGAGGGTTCAAAGCTAGCCGGAAAAAAAATAAAGCAAAAAATGGAAATTATAATATATGTTAAAAATCAAAAGCAAAAATACTGTATCAAAAATGTTGCTGTTATTTTTAAGTCCAGAAGGCGAAAGGGTATTAGATGGTTTAATAGTCTTCATGACTTCTTTATAAAAAAAAGCTTTCTTGGTCTCTACAAAAGACTACTTACAGCTTACAGACAACCGTCGTTTAATAAACGAAAAAACAGCACTGTTGTAGTACTATTTTCTTTCTTTGTAGATCCATGATCCTTCCTTCAATAGAGCTCCATGTAGAAAAATACGGTTGGTAGTGAACAAGTAACGCAACTTACTCCATTTGAATAAAAAAACCAGGTACAAGTTACCAAGTACCCGTCAGCCTAAAAAAATATGGAAATTTGACTCCAAGGAGATTTTAAAACCTATTATGGCTACAGGCCACAGCAAGACGAGGCTCAATTTCACATAACAATTTCTTGATATAATACTCCCTGAAAACAATTTTCTCAAGGCGGACTTCTAATTTGAATGGGTTTCAGTATTATCTCACCGACCTTAAAAGATTAAGTCAACAAACGGTTGAATACCAGTACAGTTACCCTCTAAATGTTTATAGTACCTAATCATTGAAGAGAAGTTCACCAAAAAGTTTCTAAATGAGCGATATTATAAAATCAGATAATGGAGTATACTTACAGGAAACATACAATTTTTGCTTGAATAGTAACCACTCGATAGCCCTACAACAGAAAGAATGAGATGTAGTTGTCTTACAACACTATGGCAGGATTCCTCGAGTAAGCCAGGTGAAAATGCCAAGCAGCCCATGCTATGCACAACGGCTGATATCGAGATCTAATACTTATCCGTGTAAAAATATTTTGCAATTTCAAAAAGTTCGCAATAGTTCTAATATTATATTATAATTTCTTCGCTAGATGGCACTGACTTGTTCTACCTGCCCGTAAGTAAAGTCGAATGAGTTGCTTATCGATGGAGTATGCAACTGGTAACTCGCATTTTTGTTGCTAGTTTTGAAAACTTAGTGCATAATAGGCAAGCTGGCAAGCTTACTTGTGTGTATTCGCCGTCTTACCTTTAGACACAGCGTTTCAAAACATATAGCAATACATGTTCCGATCAGATAGATTTTTCAATTATCAACATAATATAAATATCATATATATCTACAAAGAAGGCCAACAATGATAAGAACTTCTATTGGAAAATGTCAAAAGACAATTTAGGAAGTACAAAGTAAAGGAGCTCTTATTGAAAGAATTGGCAGAATCAACTCGTCAATAATTCGAACCAGTAATGTCGTTATATGTATTTAGAATAGTATAAATGTATTATATAACTATATATGTTTTGCGTATGTATATGTATAATATATGGTACACTAAAGTTATGAGTATTTGTGTATTATTTGTGTGTATATTCGTATCGAATTTTGTATGTATCCCATTCTTTTTTTTTTTTAATTTTTTTACAAGATTTTTAATTGCACCTACTTCTTTTCTCTGCATCACCCAAAGGTTGACTGGCAGAGAATGCCTTAGACATTAAGTCCGCCTATGTACTAATGTGCAAAAAGTTTAAAAAATAAATAAAATACATCAATTTATACACTAAGACGTGCCCTGTTTTGTCAACACAAAATTAGGTCTCATTGCAACTTTTAATCGAACTATAACTTCTTCACTTCGACAAACTTCAGATACAAGGTATCAGCCACTTTGAACAGAAACAGCAAACGCTGGAAGGAGATATTAGATAAAAATTATTGAATAATACAATACAAAAGGTAAATTGATTGATGTAACTGGTAACAATATTATTTCGTTAACACAAAGAAGATTTGGAGACTGATATGTTGTGAAATATCTTCCGTTACGAGGCTGGAGATTGATGGGTATAGGGCTGTCACGTGAAATGATATACCTGTGTCACTTCTCAGTCGTTTGGCTTTTTCTTTATCTTTGAAACCTCTTGTGAGAAAATGTATTTTTTTTTTAAATGTATTAAGTATAAGTAGATTTGTATGCCATGAACATATGACATAGAAAAATAAAAGCTTCATATTTCAGCTTTAGAAAAATACGTTCACTTAAAATGTTTGAATAATAAATTGGGAATTAGACTAAATTCCCACCCAAATTATAAGCGCGAGTCTAGAATCTGTAGTCTGGTTGTTTGTAGTGCTGGGTTGGTTTTAAGGGGATACAAGCTTAGAGAGACTTAACGATCAGAAATATTCAGGCGCATGTTAGGTTTATATGTATGTATGTATATGTTATATTGTATATGTGTATTATTAATATAATAATATAATAACAAATATTAATATTACAGTTGTAGTAGGTATACATGTATGTATACCTCTATATTTATATATAGTATATTTTTATCTCAATTATATTTACGTACACAATATCCCAAACTTTTGGAATAAAAAGATTTTTGGGAGAGAACACAATTATGAGTTAAGCTCGTCTTTGTACATACCATTTTCCTTTTGTATAATATGTGACTGTTTTTGTATACAATGAAAAATAATAATAATGATTAGCAACAGAAAAATCTGCGCCACCAGTAGGTACGAGTATAACATCTTTACCTAACATTACTTTGCCATACCATTTTACATCACAGCTGTGTACCATATCTGTCGAAAAGGAATGATTAATTTAGTTACAGTTAAAGTTTCCTTGTATCAGTGTCTTGAATACTGATACGTTAGGAGATGAATAGACATAGTGTAAATCACTTACGAATCACTTACGGATATTCAATTGCCGTCTTAATATGAGATAACATGAATGTAAAAGCATTGTGTATTCTCTACAGAATGTTGTCTTAACTCAACAATGTGTAAGAAACAGTCTCAAAACCACTGATATTGATAGTCTATCATCATACATACTTTTCTCAAATATCAGTCAACAAAATTATGATACAGTCATAATTATGTACTAGGCAGATTTTACAAATACAGATTTATAAATACCGGCCAACATCCTGGTCTATCCAATTTCAGGTGGTTTTCATCCAGTTCTGTTAATTTAGTCCAAGTCCAATCTATATTTAAGCACATGTTGTTCTTAATGTTTGATAGCCACTGGTTCGTTTTATGCCTGACCAAGTTTTTCTTTCTTTTAAATATAGAAATATTCGAACACCTCATTTTATCCAAATACCCTATTTTTAAATAAAATACATGTACCTATTGCAATCCGTAGATTTTTTTGAACAAATTAGTAAATTATAAATAATAGTTAAGCTTCCAACTCTAAATTAACGTAAGAATATCACAATAATGAATCCGATAGTACGAGTATTTGCTTCTATCACATCTACCCCCATTAGAATAAACACACACTCGGAAATTACTAATGAAAACGTTTTTGCTTACTGTTAGATGCATATTCATTGCATCACGATTGCTTGATGAACACCATGATGAGGACGTTGGGATTTACGAATAGCATAATCTTGCACAAGAAACTTTTTACTTGGTAACACTTTTTTTTCTTTCAATTGGGGCGCGTTCTTTATCTCACTTCTGATGTAAGAAACAGTCTCAAAACCACTCATATAAACTATGAAAATCACTAACTAACAGCAACTGCCAAGTTGTTCGTACCTCTGTTTGCACTCAAGTCAATCGTTCTAAGCATATTCCTACCCTTTTATAATCCCAAAATTTGTTAATATTTATCAATCGACCAATAGTATTGCGTTACCGGTATAACCAGTCAAAATAATATCGATTAACTTATTTTTATTAAATAGTGAACTGTGTTATCATCTATTATAGTTTGGCCCTATTTTTAATAAAATAAATAAGAGTTTTTGATGTGGCGGCAACAAATGCATAATTATTATTTTTAACCGATTTCAAACAAGGAGGTTGTGTGTTCGATCCCTTTGTAAGTCTGCGACGTTCTTAAAAAGTAATGGACAATTTTCATGATTGTTTCACTAACGTATTCTACATATTCTCAAAAAGATTTAAGTATATAATACATTAAGAATTTATTGGTTCATTTTTTTACAATTAATTTCGTGGAAGTCGGTTTATTTTTTGTTAAAAAAATATCTTATATGTAGTAGTGCCTAACTATATTAAAACTACCTTATATCAATGAATAAAATAAATTGGTTTGTTGTAATGTATTAATTTAACGAAATAAAAACACCATTTTATACAAAAATTTCAGCAAACGTCAAGACAAGACCTAATACTCAAATTATATAACTAAAATATATATATACAGTGTTGTTATCCATAACTATAACCACAATAGTTCATACACTTTAGTTCTTTCACTCATCACTGTCATTATTAACTATGGATTACGAAGTATATCGTCCTAAGACGATATGAATTATGCAGTTGTGCATATATTCAGAAAATAAGCCTCACAGCTCCTATTAAATAAAGTGTCGCAAACTTTATGGGATAAAGGCAAGTTATTATTCATGATAAATCTTTTCAAGAATTTAATCAATGTAAGCAACTAAAAAATATAGTCATTGTTTTGGATCGTCAACTTAAACAGGCTGTTACAGAAAGGTGTGGTCATATTTTAGGATCGTATAGTAGACCCCGCCCATGACGTAAAGCGCTAACTATTTCAGGAAAACCTAGTTGTCTTGTCTTGAATCCTGTTTGTATTAAATACAGGAAAAAAATTACTATTGTACAAAATTGTGCTATTTTTTTATTATTCTCAAGCTATGAGAAAATGCTCCTAAAGAATAACAACACGTTTTGTGACACAACATTCATACAAAAGAGTACCTACAGACCTACTCATCATTAATTAATTCTATTTAATTGTATTACATACTTATTACGTACAGTCAGTACGAAAACCTTTGTCAGTTTTTGAATTCATTCCTTTAGAAAGTCGTAGACTCTTAGTACCTTTTGAAACCAAAGTACTATGTAAACAAGTGCATACAAAATTATACTTACTTGATATGAAAGCAAGATTCAAAATAGTATACACCTCTGACCTATATTTAGTTTCATATCAACATGAAACCTTTTTAATGACCTAGTCAAATAAACTTCGTAAAGAATTCCAATCAAATATATTCTATTTAATTGTCAGGGTTAATATTTTTTGCGATCAAAAAAATAATAACTCTTCGTATTTTATTTAATAATGCCAAAGAAGCTAAATATCCATGGAAGAGCTGCAATTATTACAGATCATAAAGCTGGCAATAACATTAGCGACCTATCTTCAAATCTTAATATTACGAGAGACATTGTAAGGTTCTGGATTAGGAGACATGTGGAAGAGGGTATTCTCACTGATCACCACTATACCCATTCTGGACGAAGCCCGACTCTTACCCAAATGCAAAAGAATTTTATGAGTCGACAATGGTTGGCAGTCAAAAATGGTTTCATGAAAACTAGTTTTTTCGCCGCATTATTTGACGTATCTCCGAGAGTAATAAAAAAAGCATTGCACTCTGTGGGATTTCATCACCGACGTCCTGCCAAGAAAGTGGCTTTAACTAATGCTCAAAAAACAACACGCTTAAGTTTTGCCCAAACATATTTAAATTTTCATCGGCGTCACACTGACTGATGAAAAGAGCTTCCAATCATCTCGACATGGGAGAATAAACTTGTGGAGAGTAAACGGGACGATATTTATATTTCAACCAATTTACACAAAACGATAACAAATTATACACCTAAACCTTCGTCATGAATCACTCTGTCTATTGGTGAAAAGAAAATCAGTTCAGTTGTTATTCAGTTTATCGCTAACAGACAGACAGATACATAGACGCGACGGGGGCCTTTGTTTTATAATAGTTAGTGATGATAAAAGTTAGTGAGGATGGATGGATGAATGTTTGTTACTCTCTCTCTCCCACAAAAACGCCTGAACTCACATAGGCTTAGTTTTTTATCCCGGAATATATTACGGTTCCCGTGGGATAGATTTCATCAACAGTTTTACGTAAACGAAGTCACGGGCAATAGCTAAATAAATATGAGATGGCATGCAATTCAAAGACTACACAATCACTACACTACACTTTAAAAAGCATTCTGAAAGCAGAGTAATCCTTCATCACAACAAAGCATCTGCCCACTTCGCTAAGATAACAACAGTGTTTGATCACGGAAACCTCGACCTGGAATTGATGCCGCTTCCCCTATACAAAATTTTTTTTTTCCACTACGTTTCGAAAAACCGCGATTGACTTGTTAAGAACAGTCTCACAACTTTTGCTATAAACTATCAAAATCACTAAATATCAGTAACTGCTATGTTGTTCGAACCTCAATTCGCACTCAAGTGATTGATAACAACTCGAAATATTAGCATGGCCTTTTATGACCTTACTATTCGTCAATATTTATCAATCGACCAATAGTATTGCGCTACCGGTATAACTAGTAATAATAATGTCTATTAACTCATTTTTATTAAATAGTGAATTTTTATTAAAGAGTTTTGTTAAATATCATTTATTATAGTTTATTTTTAATAAAATAAATAAGAGTTTTAGATGAGGCGACTATTTTTTTTTTTTTTTTAGATTATTACTAGATAGAATTAACCAGCCGTAATAGTTATCACTTATTGCAAACTTTAGTTATGATCTAAGTAAAAGATTTCCGTTAACTGCAAATTCGAATCTTGATATGCTCGATTCAAGACTTGACTGTGACTCACCTAGAGTGATGTTCTAATGATACTATGTAACTAATATTTCTCAACTTATACACTTACATGAGGTGGTCCTGTAATTTTACGTTTATCTTAGTTTATACCGGTATGTGATAAAATACACACAAATAGCATATGTATATTTGATTTTGGTGGCCCTCAAACACGCAATACCCAGAGCGGTTACTAAGCAATGTAATTGCTAATGAGTTAATTCTCCTCTGTCTCCGGAGTGTGATTTTATGTACATATCTTGTTTTCTCTCAATCTCAATTTCGTTTGTAATATTATTGATTAATTAATATATTAAATTGATACTTTGGAACTTTCCTCAATGAATCTTCTACAGTGTTTAGAGTGGTCACCGGCCAACAGTCACAGTGCCTAGTATATGGATGTGGTATTATTAGTAACTAGCTGTGCCCGCGGCTTCGCCCGCATGAAAATCAGTTTGTGACTTTAAGTTTGATTGCGGGAAAAGACTGCCTATGAGGCGGTAAACCTGCCCTTTCGACCTTAAAAATGGACATTAAGTTACCTTCCTTAATTTCTTAACTTATTTTTTTCCTAAACGAAGTCATATGAAAGAGACTATTGCACGTTTTCAAAAAATGTGCATACAATCGACGAATGTCCATCAAAAGATTTTGTATCTGTTGTGGTAGTTCCTATATATTGGGAAGAACTTTGCTGGATGCACAGTACACACCGCACGGTTCATCTATCCATGTTTTGCATGGCACTTAGGGCAAATCTTACTCATTCCTGCAAATTTACAGTAGTTTGGATCGTAACTGAAAGCCGACCTATTACTGTGGGCTAAAATTCAACTGCGCGCTGTAGATGTCGTCACTTGTTGCCTTTCTCTTTGTACCCTGAGCCGCTATGGACGGGCGGCCGGTGCTAGATTCGCAACGTCCTAAAATGTTGTGCAGTGGAACGTTGTGACCCCTCAATACTCGATTCCCTCACGCGTTTTTGCTAGGTCCTAATATTTTGTGCAGGGAGACGCATTTTGACTGTCCTACACTGGGAGTTCTATTTAAAAAGTTCTAACCTTCTTCTAGGTATATTAGTAGGTATCAATTGAAACCATTAAATTAGGTAAAATCAAGTGGTAAAGCGTTTACAGGTATTTTATACAGGTTATAGAAATACTAAAAGATAAGAATTGAATAGGTTTGATTTAACTATAATTATAGTAATAACGTAATAAGAAAAGTAAAAGTACTAATTCTGAGAAGAACTTTTTAACATAAATGTTTATAAAAAAATTTTTCAAAGTATTTACAGCTCTCAAAAGAACTTTTTAATTTGAAGAAATGTGCAAATTGTCATTCTAAAAAGAACTCTTTAACATAAATGTAGCTCTAAAAAGAACTTTTTCAGATAGTTTTAGCTCTCAAAAGAACTTTTTCAGTCGAATGTTCAATTTTTCTTACGAAAAATCACTATTTTGTTCTGGTGCATTGCGTAAGGAGCAGACCGCGCGAGTGAGCTGTGCGACTACCTTATACATAGACGTCAACTCCCCGGGTGGTACGGGAGTACCACGATCACGGCGCAGGGACTCTGCAGCAGAACACGCGATCAAGCGTCACTCTGATTTTATACGTATCAACGACTATGGAGGGTGTAAGTGACACTGTACCGCAGCCTGAAATAGTGTATTATGTGAACGAAAATCATTGGAAATTTCTGCCGGAAAATTCATTATTCTTCTTTTTTTTCTTCTTTTTACTTAAAAGTGATATCACAATGAGTAAACAAAACATTTTAGCGAAAAAAAAAACAGTAATCAGTAGCTACTTTGACGGCTCCGTGCGCTTAACGTCATTCACCGTACCGCACAGTACGCGTGTTGCGTTACACTGCGTAGTTCAAAATCAAACTATTGACTGTAAAAATCCTTCATCTCTCAATTTTATGATGAACTGACTTTTGCATTGTGATAAGTATCCAAAGAAAGACGTTTTTGTAAGTTATTCGCGACGGTGATACTTACACGTTGTATTTATTTTTCATTATCTCCTCAACTACGCATCCAAATAAGTTGCTGTAAATGACAAAGTTTATTTAAATAAGATTATCTTTACATTCTAACTTTTTGAAGTGAAAACTTCTTTATGCACGTTGTGCACTTTTCGGTTGGGGAAAAAGCACTGAACTCACATGACCGTCACGCTCAGATGCATATTTACAAATATGTGTACAGAACACGTCGTTGTGCAATTGTGGGATGGGGGAAAAAGTATTGGACTCGCGTGACCGCTCAGATACACATATACTGATGTGGGTTTACAACACACGTCTGTCTCACTCGTGTTCTCTAGACGTAGAGTAGAGGTTCAGTGCAATAATAACGCACGTTTCTTTTAATACAAAGGTGCTATAATTTTTGAATATTATTTACTTTAAAAACTGTACCTAATTTGGTTAGCTATATAGTTATCGTGCAATAAAGTCAATTTGATAATGTGGAAAAAGTAAAAAATTATATAAGTACTGTTTCTCTCAGAAAAAATTACCTTGGGGAATTGAACACATTGAAATATGAAGTGTTGGAATAAATTCTTTCATATTACATTGAACTCTGCCGTCTAATCATAAGGAGCATAATCTCAATTTTTAATTAAAATACATCGATACGACAGAATTTAGTAAGAAAACGTCAAATATTAAAATTGAGTTCCAATGCATAAATGTATATTTTATTTGTAATATAGTAGGTTTACAAAAGTAACTTTGTTTGTCTATTAAATGTAAACATTTCTGATTTACTACTCACTATTATTATTTTTACTATAAACCTTTTTCATTTTATTTAGGTACCCAATTTTTAAGGGGTAGTATTTAATCGTATAACTATAACTCCCTTTTCTTCTTACAAAATATTCGAAAGTAGCACCAAAAATACTTAATTGCACACTAAATATGCACACAAATGAAATAAAATGTAGTATACTGTTTAATAGATGAAGAAAACCTGATTTACTATCTGTCATAATAATCATTAGGGTTCCGTACCTCGAAAAGAAAAACGGAATATTTATAGGATCCGTGTCCGTCCGTCCGTCCATCTGTCTGTCTGTCAAGATCCTTTTACTCAGAAACGCGTTTAGGTATCAAGCTAAAATTTACTATTATAATACTCAGCTTTACAGTATATGTTCTACAGTACATATAAAGAAAAAAATGCGAAAACCGTAAATTTTTAGTAACATCATATAATAAAAATATTTTACGGAACCCTCGGTGCGCGAGTCCGACTCGCACTTGGCCGATTTTATTTTCATTTTCGGACAACAAAAATCCATTGTGTTAGTGTATTATATCGTACGTTTATATTATCTACGTACGTTTATTATTATCTAAAAGTAAATCTAATAATTATTTGAGTCACAATAAAATATGATATCTATTTTATGGAAACTTATTATCTAATACATCGAGTGTTCAAAGTATCTAATGTTTGTTACAAAAAATTGTGATTTTACAATAGGATTCGGTTCGTGTCGGTTCGGTATATGTATGCTCTGTAGAATAAAATTTGGTCGTGCATACATAATTATATTATTATAAAGCAAGTTAGAAATCCTATTGTAACTTTTGATAATTTAGTGTGCAAGTCAGTATTTTTGCCATACAATAAATATTTTTGTTTTAAAAGTAGTATCTGTTGGGTCAGCTAGATGTTAGATGTTAATTAGATAAAAAAGGTAATCTTATTTTAACTAATTTTAAATATTTTTTTGGTTGAATATATTTAGATACTCAAGAAGATTACTTACTGAGTAGCCATTTTCTTTCATTTCTGGTATACAGTAAGTTAATTAGTGTAGACACTTCGTTAGCTTAAATTGAAAACAAAAGCGTTGTTATAAATTTTTCATTTTTAAATACCTACTCAATTACATAAAATTTAATAAAATTGATGTGAATTTGTGTGGAAAATTTAACTTATGTTACTCGCTGATAATATACCCTTCTATAGGTGAAAGAGTTTTTAAAATTGGTCCAGTAGTTTCGGAGCCACACGGGACAAAAATTTGTGTGATCTACAAATAGTTGTCTCGACCCTGGGTGTTTTTTGTGTCTGTTGTTTACATATTGGTGAAGCCCCTCGCGACACACATTAATATTCCTAATGCGGATGTTGTCTTAAAAAAAATATACATTTATTATAAACATTTTGCATTACAAAAATAATAATAATTTTTTTTGTGAAAATGTGAAAATTTTATCACTAAATTAGATAAAAATAATTTCTCTAATAAAATACTTCCTAAAGATAACAATCCAAAAATACTGTTTATTTTATCAAATCGGACTTCAACTTAAAACGGAATGTGACACAGTGTGTCGTTTTAAGTTTCTTCTGTCGGCAGTCCCATGACTGCCTATCTTTTTGTAAAGGTTAATATGCAATGCCTTATAATGACGATTGAAGTTCACGTTTTAATTTTTATATTATTTTCGATAGAAAATGCGTTATTGTGCCTTATTTATAAGAGATACGTATATGGTACCGCGGAATTTTTTTAGACCTACTGAAGACCAACACTTTTGTAATACATTTTTTATGTATGATTGACCACTTAGCACACGCGGATAAAGCAGCTCGGAAGCGTTTATCTGCTGGCTTGCATCACGAATGCCGTTATTTCAGGCTGAATTCTTATAATTACTGGAATAAAATATGTAAATAAATTTCTGATAATGTAGCTTTCTATTAAAATCGGTCCAGTAGTTTATTTCGGTCAAGGATAGGCATTACAATTAAACAAATTGGAAATCAAATCTTTCCTCTTTATAATATTAGCGTAGATATTGCACTACATATATTCATTTAAACTATCTATCTAGAACCTATTATGTTTATATTATAGACAGAGGGCGCAATAGTTGAAGTGGTCACCTCGCCACTACATCTCATCATCAAAATATCTTCATTGTACAGAATTGGACATGTAACAGTTTTATTATAAGTATAGATGCTTGTGTTCTATGCTAATAATAAATATCTAAAAAAGAAATGACCATTTATTTTAACGTTGTAAGTATTGTATAGTTAGTACCACTTTGTACCAATAGATGTCGCTGTGCGGTGTTTATAACTTATAACTTTGCATTGTTTTTTCTATGGATAGAGTGAACCAATTGTGATCAATCAAATTAAATACTAAATGTTACACCGAGTTACACACAATACTTGTGCATAATACGTTTCCTGAATTATTTTGTACTTTTTACGTAAAGCAGCCAAACACAAATTCGATGTCTAGAGATTTATTATACACATAGATATAGAGAAAAACAGATTACGTGACAATCTACGAAGTGCCTCCTTTCCAACAAAAAAGAATGATTGCAATCGGACTACGCGTTAATGAATTGCAACGAAGTACACATTTTTACTTTGATCCCCCCTCTCAAGGAAACCGTTCTGAATTTCGGGATAAAAAGTATCCTATATCTTATCTCGTAGTATGAACTCAAATCATGCCAAGTTTCATTTGAATCCGTTCGTAGTTTCAGCGTGATGCGCGGCCATGATACAGACAGACAGACAGACAAAATAAAAAAAAATATTGTTTTGGCTTCAGTATCGATCATAGAGTGCCCCAAAAAAAAAAATTTCAAAATATCTTCAATGCACAGAATTGGACCTGTTACATTTTTATTATAAGTATAGATGACACTTGTTCTGAACACGACAGTTGACAAATGCACGTTGCGAACCTTAAAGAATCTCTGGCAACCCTTCTTTTCAGCAAAAACACATAACCGCTGCTCCGCTCGGCTTAGCGGTCATTCCTCAAAATTTACAATGGTTTCGTAAAAAATACCATTAAGTACTTATCACCTACTTCCTACAAATTAGTTTTAAGTACCTACACTACCCACATCCTACTAACTACCTTTAAATACTTATTACTCCAGTATTATTTTAGATATAGTGTCAGCGCACACCAACCACCGGCTGTGTTCTTTAGTGGGCGTCGAGGGGGGCCACGCAATCGGTGGATCCCTAGGAGTTCTCAGGACACTCTACCAAGTGGGAGTGCGATACCTCACGCTGACTTCTACGTGCAATACTCCGTGGGCTGAATGCGCGTCAGCAGATAAGATAGAACCTTCGCTGCGGGGTGGACTCACTCCATTTGGAAAGGTGAGTTCTACAAAATTATAAAAATACTTGTATTTACCAGTTTACTTGTGCCAGTAGTGGCGATCAGTTGGAACTCCATAATAGATGTGATCTTATTTTTATTTATACTGTTAGTTCATAGGTAATTGAGGTATAGAATATTATGTTTTTAATTGCTTGAATGAAAGTGTCCTCTATAAACAATTGTTCTCACCAGTAATTATACAAACTGACCGTCACAGCACGTAGGCCGCGATTGTATGTGCGAAAACCCTAATCATACAAGTAGTAACATCCTAAAATGATTTCAGAACTGAAATTGTTACTAAAATTTTTGAAGCATTTACTATTTTAATAGTTAACCTATTAAAAAGTTGACAATGACTGTAGTGACAGGCCCATACAATTAATACACTAAAATTTGACCACTGCTCTAAATTGTACGTGTAGAATCGAGGCAAACGTGTTTACATTGAGGCGGCAATTGCGAATAAGTATCCGGAACGCTGGGACAGGTTTTATAGACATAGCTCAGTTGGTCAAACATCCTGATGATATTAGGACTGTCGCGAGTTTAAATCCAGACCTGGCTATTGACTTTCTGCAATTAAAGAATTATTGTTTTGTTTTGATTATAATAATTAATTGATATGTTATTTATGATGAAACAACTTTTATGGTATTTTTAAATAAACGAACCGTGCCGTGCCGGCTTACCGATTTATGTTATGTTCAGGCAACAGGATAAGAAGGTTTACAGCAGATTTTATGAATGCAATTAAACTCACCCAAATAGTTTCGGCATAAAGGGCACAGTCCTGAAAAATATTTTTATTAGTATATATTTTTAGGAAGGATTCACGGGGCTTTCATGTATACGTGGGATTTTTCTTTTACACTAGGTAGGTAAGTAGGGAGATAGGTAGGGAGTTTTTAGAGTTATTGTATAGTTTAATATTATTTCTGTATAATATAAAGATTTCTTTAAAATCACCACAGTCATTTTAAGGCTGGTTAAAAACAAAGCTAACGTAAGCTAATATTTATCGCTGACCGCTATAAGGTGTCCATTAGATGCTCATGCAAACGTGAATCATTACCAAAAGTTATGTTTGACGGATGTTCGTTGGTGATTGATAAAATAATAATGACATTAAAATCTCATCATGGAACCGTCAGTCACTACATTAGACGATAGGTTATTCGTCAATCACCGTTTTGATTGTGGCAAAACTGACTGCATAACCTACCGTGTAATGGGCGCCTCAGTCTTGATAACTGTTTGCTCTAGGTTTTAATTACTTTTTGAAAGTAAAATTTCAAGTTGTTTTATCCTGTGATGTAAGGTAGAGAAATCTTTTATCGTAACCTTCACGATGGTCTTTATTTGAAAAAAAGGTATCAAATAGTGTAAAATAATAAATTACCTGCGACATACATATACCTTACCATCAGACGTATTTACCCGTAGATATTCATAAAGACTGCTTGCTTAGTGTCATTCATATTTTTTTCAATTAAGTCAAGAAAATATTTATATACTTACTATATTATACATTTTTATATACAATAGAACTTATTCAAGTGATTTTAAAGTGCTAAGTAAAAGATCTAAGACTCTTATAAAAATACAATTTTGTCGATGGAAATAATTGGAATTTAAAATGTAGATTGGGAGAAAATAAAGCATTAAAACTTTATTCCTACGCGGGCTAAAACTCTCAAGTTATCTTCCTTTAATTCTTTCTTAAATCTTTTAAGATTAGATGAAGTTATAATCCTCTTCGTAGACTCTACAATGGTAGCTCGTTAAGAATGAATTTATTGTCTTACACTGTCTGGTAGCCGTTATTAAGAATTTGTAATAAGCTGACACAACTTTCAGAAGTCTTTTTGAGAGTATTTTTGTTATTTACGAACACGCGCCCAACTTATTTATCCGCAAGCTCTTAGAATCGGCGGCGATGACAAGAAAACTGGTTTAATGAAGATGACCATAGGCATTAAGGGTGAGCAACTGTCTCATATTGCTGTGTAAGATACCAATCCTCAAAATGACAGTGTTTTAATTGTCCTAACGGCAACCAAAACGCGACTTACTCGATATATGATCTTTTAGGTACAGTATTCGTTGAAGCAAAGCTACACAAATCTATACCACATACAAAACATGTTATTTTGGCCCTGTTGTGTTATTTTTGTACTAATTTCTGACGTTCCCAAGACGTTAAATAACCGAAGAGCATAAACAAAATTTTTACTTAGTTTTATACTTGAGGTAACTTCGTTCTTTCTTTATGTCTATGTGATTACTCATAACGTGAACAGCCTCCGTTATTTCCACTTTTACGTTGTGAAGACATTTTAATTCGGATGAATTTTGGACCATAATTTGGAATGAAATACTAAAGTGGAGTACGTGATTCAGTAAAATAGTTCGCCTCCCAGCCCTACCTGAAGGAGGTAGTAGAGATAGACTGGATGACGAACATTTATGATTCTGACTATATTCCCAAGACAGGTATATCAGTTTTGTTTCTTTCATAAAAATACAATAGTAAGGTACGCGATTATCATACATCTCTTGCAACACACAAAGGAATATTACAACATGCAGCTAAGTAGTCAGAATGCAACTGGGAAGATTGAGACGTTGAGTAGAGTGAGTGTGCGATAATCATAAAAATCCTGGCGCACCGCAATATTTCTCTTTGTATGAACTCGGGCTTCTCGCGAAAACAGTTCTTTGTTTACCTGCAACGATACTTTTCAAAATATGTTCTTTTGTTTAAACTGCAGACTGCGTGCCACGTTGCTCGCGTCGCACGTTCAGCCCTCGGTAGTTACACGCTGTACTTCGCGTGTGTTGCACCATATGAGCTGTTATGGTTCACCGTTCCTGGAACCAAATTAAAACAAGAAAACCTTAAAGACGGCACGCCTAACGTGAGAATTCATTTGTCAATGTTGAGACCCAGAATCCGTCAAATGAAAGGATTTCTGTAAGAAGTGGTAGCGTTACAATGGACAGGTTGCGAGTTCGTACAGTAGACTAAAGGTGTGAACATGCCCCTAAGACAAACCTTTACCTTAGTTGGAGTACCCACTTTGGTAAGAGACTTCTTTCAAAATTTTTATTATTTCTTAGAAACAAAAAAAATGTTTTTGAATTGCTCTTCATTATAAACATGGCTAATGCTTATACTGAAGAGTTTTTAGTAGTAATTCTAAATTAATAGTAAAATACTCACTACTATCTAGACTTGTCTTATTAACTTTCTTATCTAGTGACTAGTGACTAGTCTTATCTTTATCTTAGAAACTTAATACGATACGGGTAGCCTCTGTAGACTCCACCCGTGACCACGATCGGGGCAATTCGGTCGAAATATCGGGTAATCAAAAAGGTATCGCAGCTTATAAATATAATCGCGATTAACTATATGAACTATTACAAATGTAAATCGAGAGTTAATCGCGATCTTCCAAAATCGCGAAACTTTCCAGACTTGTATAGGTATTCAATTTATAATTCCTATACAAGTCTGGAAAGTTTAAAAACAATTGCTACGGCTGTGTATCTAACACTATAATAATGAGGTACGTATATAAGAGAATGGCCCCAGGTGGCTCTTGCGGAATAAGGTCGTTCACTCACCACTGGCATTAGCCGCCGGCCCAAGGCACAGGCCTCGTCCGAACTATCAATTCAATCACCACTGGTTGTACCACAGCAGGATTGTTATAGTTAATGTAATAAATGATTCGCAAACCTAACAAAAGTTGTTAAACAAGCATTTTTTTAGAATTAAAAACTGCCAGGTGCATGTAGTGCTAGTAAATACGATGCACAATATAATATTACTTTATAAAGAAACTTTCAGATGTTTTTATTCTACTAAGCTAATTTTCTTAATATTTATCTCAATAAAACTTAAATATTTCTGTAAATTGTAAATATATTTATACCTAATGTCTATGGAGGTTGGTAGGTAAGTACATACGAATTATATTATAAGTACATAATTATAGGGCTTTATCTCTTACAATAAAATAAAACAAATTTGTCCAGTTATTCTTCTTCTTAACAGAGGTTCTGTTTTAAAGAGAAATCCCACTAATATTACAAATGTGAAAGTTTGGAGGGATGGGTGGATTTATGGATGGATGGATGGATGTTTGTTACTCTTTTACGCAAAACCTCTGAACCGATTGCGATTAAACTTGGTATGTAGATAGCTGGAGACCTAGATTAACGCAAAGGCTACTTTTTGATCCCGATATTCCCACGGGATCGGGACTAACGCGGGTAAAACCGCGTGGCGCTGCTCGTACATATATAAAGTAGGTTATTTAAAAGTATTATCATATTGCTTACTTTTAACACTGAACTGTGCTAGAAGTGTGCGTTTTATGCAGGACTTCTTTATTGCAGGATTACTTTTATCAACTAAGTTAGAAGAAACTTAATAATCATAATGTAACACCTAATTTACTATATTCTGACAAATAAATTTTATCTTTATCTTTTATCTTTATCTTTAATTAATACTAACTACCTTCAGGTAGAAAACCCCTCTTACTTATTTAGTATTTCCTTGTAGATACATTACTTACCTAAATCGGAACGCTTAAATTAATAGATATTAATTACATAAAGACCTGCCCGCCTGCCTCACGTCAGAAACTATGAAACTAATTACGACAATTTGTCGTTTGTAAAATCTGTCCGCTACCGTTCTAAATTCATAAGCCACAAAAGTTCCAAGAAGTTAGCAATTAATTTAAGCAACGCCAACTCATACGAACTTCAAAAGCAACTGGAACAATAGAGTATGTACTTTTGATAAATATACAAGCAACCAGATCTTGCTATTAGAATTTGCAGTCAATGCAATGCTTATTATAAGATTTATTTACGTAAATCCTTCGTTTTATAGAAAGCAGCGCCCCGCGGTTTCACCCGCGTAAGTCCCGATCCCGTGGGAATATCGGGATAAAAAGTAACCTATGTTAATCCAGGTCTCCAGCTATCTACATACCAAGTTTCATCGCAATCGGTTCTATAGTTTTGACGTTAAAGAGTAACAAACATCCATACATTCATACATTCATACATCCTCACAAACTTTCACGTTTATAATATTAGTAGGATATATAAAGTGTAAGCGATTAGATGAACGGTTAACAATCCAATGGTACATTTTCTTCTAAAGAATGTAAATTTTATTGTATTCAAGTACAAATTAATGTTAAACAAAAGCATGTAAAACTTTTAGGTTTAACGATTTATTGCTCACTTAAAATAAGTGAGCAATAAATAAAATAAACTAAGCAAGTAAATATTCACAAGTATTAGTGATAAATTTAGGCAGCTTTCTTTTAAATCACTATGATTTGCAATACGGTGCGTCGTAGAATATTTAAATCAATCAAGCATCGTAGATAAAAGAAGCAAAGTAAATTATAATTTTAAATTAAAGTGAAAAGCCTATTTTGTATAAATTTAAATTGAAAAAAGTCAATACATACTTTATTTATCTATTTTATTTCGGAAAATAAACAGTCACACAGGTAATTACGAATAAAACATTACCAGCAAAGTAAAATCTTTGTGAGACCAACAACATTTTCCAAATAGAAACTTATATTCTTTGTACAAATAATCAGTTTTTTACTCCTGATATGTGTAATTCTATTCGTATTGTAAGGCATTTCTTACAAGTAAATCTTTTTTGAAAAATTGGATTTGGAATCGCTTTTGATCTAATCAAACTTTCCTACCGGTAGGTACCTAAGCAAATTCTGAATCGGTAAGCAAGTTACGGAATAGTAACATTTTCTATTCCACACGGTGTGTGTGTACTGACAAGTGGAACTAATGAGAGATCTAATTCTTGTTTAAAAAAAAACACAAGCACATTAATATGTTATGTATTTAAAACACAGTAAGATTATCAAATAACCATTCGAATCTACGACACTACATAATATAATAATAATAATAATAACTCCACATCTCACACATGGCCGTCTGATCCGAAACCAGACTGCTGATAAACATACTTATATATTTCTAAAAACATACATATTATAGATAAATTACACCCAGACACAGAACAAATTATCGTGCTCATCACACAATAATTTGTCCTGGGTGGGAATCGAACCCACGACCTCTGGCTCAGCAGTCAGTGTCACTAACCACTAGACCAACAGGCCAGTCAATGTTTATGTCAGATATTAATAGGTATATTATGGTGCTATAGAACTTCGTGCTATCGAACTCGTGATATTTTTTTATATATTCAATCAAACGAATAACGTATAATAGTAAATTAAAAATAATTATATTCACTCATAATAAAATAAAAATAAAGACTATTTACATTGTGCATGCGACATAAAATTTATCTGTGTCATCGCCCACTGGTAGCGTACCCATAAGACTGACACAGTGTGGTAACGTTGAATGGCGATGCTAATTTTTTGGGTTAGACAAAGGCCCGCCTTCTGATCACGAGAAATAATGCGTCGTGCGCTTGTTATCGGCGGCATTCCCGCCGTATGTGAACCCAATAATCTGGTAGGAGATGATGGAAAGAGACCAGATGGTATGTCGTTACTGCAATGGAAGATGAGTAGGCCTTTGGCTTGCGTCGACACCATTGCGCCATCACACCTTCAAAGCACAGTTGGTTGTGCCGTGTGCCAGTGACGCTGCTGCATCCACGGAAAGCCTTAAACAACGTAAACACAAAAATCTAATCGGTAATTATGTTTTCGAACCGTATCGATTCGTTATATTTTAGGGAAAAGTTTATTGCATTGCATTGTTTATTACAAGACAGAAATATTGTCACTGTGTTTTGATGAGATACTTTTTACTGTCAGATTGTGGTGAAAGAAATGAATCGCTTGGGGATGCTGGTGGATCTGTCTCATGTGTCGGAGCGCACGATGCGCGATGCTTTAGCCGTGTCACGAGCACCTGTACTCTTCTCACATTCCTCGGCCAGAGCTCTATGTAACGTGACCCGCAATGTGCCTGACAGTGTGCTTCGACTTTTGGCAGCCAATAAAGGCCTCATCATGGTCAACTTCTACACATCTTTCCTGACATGCAAGGATACAGCGACTGTTCAAGATGCTATTGGTAAGATATTGCAACTGTCGTTTATTCTTCATCGCTGTAGTGATAAAAATCGATGTATCTATTAGAATAATTATTTCATAATAACAAGCCAATACTTTCATGAGTCTTCTCAATGAAAAAAATCTACAAATATTACTCTAGAGTTTAAAGCACTTACAAAATATTTATTCGAGATATTTGCGGGGCGAGACAAACTACGGGCTATGTAAACCCTTCTACAAAAAGTAAAAAATAAATTACTATATTTCATATTTATAAATCAGCGGTGTTTCTAAGAAATAAATTAATTTAAAATTTATTTTTTTACAAAAGTTTTATTTCATGTAGATTTCCAACTCCATCATCATACCCTGAATATCATGTAACACCAAAGTACTCACCAAGACAAAACAAATGAACCAAACTCGACGGGTTTATCTTTAGTTAAGAAGTTCCTATGGCCGTCTTCCAGCTCCATCATCAGAACATCTCCATGGTACCTTATTATTGTATTGTCACCAAAGATACATATACACCAAATTTGAGCCCACTGACATCGGGAAGTGGTTCTAATTTAGCTTCCAATATTCGTGCCGAACACACAAACACTGGTATTGGTATAGGGCTCTGTTTCCGCATTTAGACTCATAGATGGTCCATTATGCGTTCAGATATGCTGACTAGTCGAGCCAGTCTAGCTCCTTCCAAAAGTACAGAAACCTCCTGGAGTGTTCGCAGGCTTTTAGGAGCGATCTCGCACCCGCGAGGATACTTGCTCGTTGTGTGGCCACTCCCTCGCACTCCAGGATAACGAGGACTGTCTGTCGCACTGCTGGTGAAATGGTGCCGGTTTAGGGCTAAGTGGCCCCTAATGGTTCCTACAACTATTCAGATGTCGAGTCGGTTGAGACTGAGTAGTCTGCAAGTTAAACGTGGAGGGACATCCGTCAGCACCAGTTTAGACTGCCTGTAGCTCAGTATGTCTTCCCAGCGACCGTTGTGCGCTTCACGAAGTTGATTAAAGGGAAGTGGCAGCAGTATAGTTGGACCTGCCACTGATGTTACAGATCCCTTCCTAGCCAGCTCTCATCGACGGCGTCCTTACCGAATGAATTACTATGCCCTTTGACCCATTGAAGAATTACCCCATTGGCAGAGGCTAAACTCTCCAGCATCTGGAGCATTCATAAATGAGACCGGAGTTCATGGTGTTGCCTTCCAGGGCCCTCAAGACGGCCATACTGTCTGACAATATATTTCTTTATACCTTTTGACATGACCGCAGTCGCGGCGTAGGTTATTGCAACACACTCGCATTGAAATATGGAACTGTGTTGGCCAAGCGCCAGTGATACTTTTATATTTAAAGCTTGTGAGAGGCTCCAGTCCCTAATCCCATCTTGGAACCGTCCGTGTAGATTCGCACTTCATGTATGCCAGATTGATCTCGGTCTTTTTTAAATAGTTGTGTTTGATACTTTCTCTCGAAGATGTGTTGTTTCGGGATCCTGTCGCATGGGGCACCGATTAGTGGTTAATATTCCACTAATTGATTAAATAATTTCTGTTATACCACAGACCCAGGAGTTTAAGTCTGATGGCTGCCATAGCTGCCTCCAGTTGTATATACAGGTCTAGTGGGGCTAAATCAAGAGCCTCCTCAAGGGCAGCTGTGGGAGTTGTGCGCATGCAACCAGTGACGGCAGTACATGCTAGTCTCTGGAATTTGTACAGTTGTACAGTTTGTTTCTGACAGTGCTTAGCTCCGTTCTCTGCCACCAGGCAATAGCACCGTACGTGATGATTGTCCTTATAACCGTTTTGTCAGCTTTTGGAGGAGTCGCTTGCATTTTGTGTCCAGGTGTCTGTTCCATAGAAGTTTACTGTCCAGTATCACTCCTAGATACTTGACTTCCTTGGTAAGGGCTAGTCTCAGTTCTCCTAAACTTAATTTATTTGTGAACATAATCATCTCCGTCTTTGTTGGATTCACGGTTAAGTTGTGTTTTCGTACCACTGTTCTACGACCTTCAATGCGGCCCTCATTTGGTCGCATACCACACTCTCAAAGCGTAGGCCACAATGTTCCATAGGAGAGGTGTGAGGACTCCGCCTTGCAGACATCCTCTGGCGTGGTAGCTCTCTCGTTGTGTTATTCACAGTAAATTGTATAGCTCTGTATGGCTGTCGATGCAGCAATTGTGGAGTCAACCCCATGTCTTGATAGAGTCTGGCTTATGCTGGTGAGGGGTTGATATTTTGCATTTTAGATTGCCCTCTATGTATGAAACGACTCGATGTAGGGCAGATTCTGTTGATTTACAAATCGAGTAAGCAAGTTGGTTAGGGTTTAAAGGTACTAGTCACTTTGACTTCTCTCCATTTCAAGGGGATGTAGCGGTGTGCCAAGCAGCTTACGTAGATTATATTTATATTACTGCCTATACTTAAAAAAATGTTCCATAATACTTTTAGAAATATAATAATACATTTAATACTAGACACGCTGTAGTTTTATAGTTCTTAGCTTCATAATAATAAAAAACGCCTTTATTATGTTTGTTGTCCGCTAAGCGACATTATATTTTTTTACCATTATTTTACTTTAATCTACTTTTTACCAATAGAATTCATAGCGAGTTAAATTATTCTCCGAGAAATCATACTTAAGTGGTTTTTTTGCTGCTATCAATCCTGTGTACAATAATAGCGGTGTAATTTTCATAATGTCCAAAAAATCTGAACAAATCATAAAACTATTCCAAAGTAATGAAGTCCAAAATAGGGTAGAACCTATTTTACTTTAATAGTTGGCCTTTAGAGCACTTGCAACTTTTCTTCAATGCCTCAAGGTTGAACGAAAACAAGAAACTTATTCGAGTAAATCTTTTGTATAGTTATCCAATAGATTTAAACTATTTTGTGGCCATTAATTAACTGACATAACACGGTGTGATTTTACAGCTCACATTAATCATATAAGGGATGTCGCCGGTGTGGACAGTGTAGGCCTCGGCGCTGGCTACGACGGCATTAATTAGTGAGTATATTGAGACAGATATGTTTACTTACCTACTTATCGTAGGTAAAAATGTCACAAACAATCGTATCATTTGGTCCGTTATAAAAAAAAATGTGGCTGTAAATCCTTTCTGACGATTTACACCATTTTACAGTGTAGTTTTTTTGTATGATGTGAATCCTACACCAATCAACCACCCTTACGTCGTTTTTAACAGAATTTGATCCCTAATTCATTATTGACAAAAGCTTAATCCTCTCTAAGGTAGACGGGATGGTAATCAGTACCCTTGAAGTTTCTCACTCTAACTAACACCTTCCTAGTTACCCTAATGACTACAGATCATCTAAGGTCACGTAAAGAATATAATTGACACTACATATTAACAGCGTTTTTTGCAATACTATTGAGTATAATTTTAAGGAAGCGAAGTAGGTACATATTATGTATACACAGCGTTCCATAATATTTAATTATACTGTATTTTTCACAGCACACCTCAAGGATTGGAGGACGTATCATCTTACCCCTTGCTCTTTGCCGAGTTAATGGAGGAAGGATGGAGTATAGAAGAGCTTCGCAAATTAGCTGGATTGAATCTGCTGCGTGTGATGGGTGCAGCCGAGCAAGTCGCCCGCGAGCTTGCCTCCGCCCACATCGTGCCCTACGAAGACGTGCCACCTAAACAAATTGATACCCACAACTGTTCAAGCCAGGATCTTTGAAGAGTTAACTGAAGGAGCTGAATTTAGTTAATTATATGATTTATAACATAGCATTAATAGGCAGAACCCTATGCTTCATGGTTGTATAAACGCAGTAGATGTAGAACAGTAAGTTATCAGTAGGTATTAATGATACCTAATCAGGAAAGTTTGTATGTGTAAACATATATGTACGTTACTCACACAAAAGTAATATCAATTTTTCAGTGTTGGCTTTTAAAGTAAAATTTTATAAAATCAATCATCTAAAGCAGTACTCGTACTTTATGCAACTTGACACAAAAATATGAGTCAAATTAGAACATTTGCTTAGTAATTTTATATGTTAATAATTCAGATTATTATTGAAGGAAGGATAGTACGTGTGATTCGGGGAGTCCCCCATGAAACTGGATTTCAGAAACTGTGTATAAGCTTTTTCAGGTAAGCCCGGCAAGTATAGTCATGATAAAACAGAAACAAACACGTTAGGTAAATCGTTAATACCACTCACTAGTTAAGCCATTGCAGTCGAGAGCATAATCTATAATAGGTTCAACCAATTGTTTCTATAAATATTTTAATGTGGTGCTAGGTATCCTGAATCTTAGGTGATAAAATTTTCCTAGTAATATTCTTAGTTTATCACAAATGTAATCAACATGGAGTGACCAGGAGAAATTCTCAATTCTCGTTTGCTTTTTCAATAGGTTTACAGTTACCGTTATTAATATTATTGTAATGACATGAAAAACTGTGAGCTATAATTGGAGGTGGTAGATAAGGCGAATGTATAATAATAAGTTAAGTTTTGTCCAGAAGTACAATTCAACTGTATGTGGTATGTGACAATTTGACTATTGCATCTACATCCTGTTGTACTAAGCGATAAGTCTCCGCCAGGTAGGTGCCGGCGCGAAGCGTGCAAAGGTCGTCAGCGAACATATGTGCTGAGTAGTGACGTAATACACTACATAAGCCATTAACACGCATAAGATAACACACTGGAGCTCACTCTGACCCCTATGCCACTCCGCACCGGACTGCCCTCTCCTCGCTGTGACTCTCGTCCACCTTCACACTATAGGATCGAGCAGTGAGGTAGTCACGAAACCAATTGTTTATTTGTGTGGCTCGCTCACTTCACACACCTCCACCACCAGTTGATTGAAGAAGCGCCTGCCAGAAGTCTCTCTAAGTTCATGCCCCTTAAGCACCACCAGTACAGCACTTTTCCTTGCGGTTTGCTGATTTAACTCATCTCAATTGTAACATGAGAATTATTTCTAACTACCCGTCCCCGCAGTTTCACCTGCGTTTATGGTCACTCCTCCGCTCCGCTCCTATTGGTCGTAGTGTGATGTTATATAGCCTATAGCCTTCCTCGATAAATGGGCTATTTAACACTGAAAGAATTTTTCAAATCAGACCAGTAGTTCCTGAGATTAGCGCGTTCAAGCAAACAAACAAACATATATATTAGTATAGACGTAAAATACAGTAACTTATAAAACGTCGCCAAAAAGAAGGCTATTGGAAACTCACGAGAGGAAGTGCTACCCAACACCTTCCTCAACATTCCAAGGTATGATTTTCTTTTTCTCGGTTCACAAGCTCCTGATATTTCGACTTTATTTACATTAAAATAGGCCCCATAGGGCACATCTCGTACAGTTGTACAATTAAACACAAAATAAAGTTTTTAAGTGGTACAAAATTGTTTTCTCTGCCATTTCGCCATCATTTAAGACTTTTTTATTTTGTTTCTGATTATTTTTAATCACTTTTACCGTAATTAGTACATAAAAATCTAGGAGAAACACTACTTTAAATTAGAAAAGGGAATTCGTTGTAGGACTGTGGATTTATGCACGGGAAATCGGGAAAAGAAAAAAAGTAACACTAATGCCGCGCCGACCTAATGTGTTGTTAGTGACCGGTCTTAATTTCAAAAGATATAATCAAAGCCTACTTGAACATTGTGTCATTTGATCCCTCTTTTATGTTCGGTTGTTTCCTGGTACCATTCGCCTTTTGCCAACAACTTCTTCGCTTAGTGAGTATAAGAATAAGAGCCCGAATTTCAAATGAAACGTGTGTTAAGAACCTACATTTACGAGTACTTAGCGATTATAGTTGTAGTAGTCAATAAAGCGTGCACATAATAGCCTTGTTTTTGTGAATTGTATGAAAATATATAATTTATCAAATTATCTACATTTAACTTGATTAGTGCCTGTGATTATGTTTTAAAAAATACGTGTAATATGGTGTATTATAAGCATAAGTTGTTATTGAACATTTCCAACAAATATACTTGTTGGAAATGTTTCTATGAAAAGTGTTTGACATTATTTTATTATAGTAGTGTGTTTGTGAAACACCTATGTATTTCAATCAAGGGCATTAGTGCGGATTGGAAGATTGAACTTTTTTTTATTGTGTAATGGAATAGGCGTATGCCATTCAATTCACCCGATGGAAAGTGATGATGAAGATGGTACACGCCTATCCAAGAGAAACCTATTCACTATACTCTTGAACGTTTCAAGATTATAATCAAAAAAAATATTTGAAAAGATCCTTACTTACTACATTCTCATTACATTAATACGCCTTTCTATGTTACCTACTAGCCATATTCGACCCTAACTCATTTAATTATTAATAACAATAAAGCGCCAATTTTTTATTTAGCTTGTTTAAACTTTTTGATTGATTAAAGCTCATCCACAGTTACGAAATAAAAAGAAATAAAGAAAATCAGTTATAATAGAGAAAAGAAAATAAACTGAGCGTTTCAATTCCTACTCTATTCCGCGACTCGAATGATACAGAATTAATACAATTATTTAATTTTTTTATATAACTCTCTTAAAAAATGTGAATTTACTCCATTGTTTTAAAAAAATGTCATTATCATAATATAAATATTTGAAAATGACTTCATAACAAGTGGCGGGAAGTTATACTAAGGGGGGTAAAGGCATCACGTCCTTAACTGTAATGAATAGGAATCTTAAAAAAATAATTAATACAAGAAATTATTCACCCTTTAATTTTTACAAATAGCTGAAAGGACCCATCTGGATAGCATTGTGTTAACAAGCTTTAAGAATTAGTCTAAATATATAATTAATTAGATTATAGTATAATTTTACCCTATACTTAAGTAGTGTTATCGTCCGATTTGGTCTGATTTCTTATGTTTATTCCTGTACAAAAAATAGATTAATAAATTAATCACTTGTGAGGTTTAGAAATTATATAATGTTTACTGAAATTATCCCTAAAGCTTTTTAAATACTGTTTATATTAATGTCTTATCAATATAAATATTACGTTTACCAAGTTTAACAATAAGGCATATTTACCTTATATTAAAAATAAAACAATTAGGTAGCGATTAATACCTTCGAAAAAGACATCAATAAATATAATTAAATGTAAAATTTATTATATTATACAGTGTGTTTGCTCGAATATGTTATTGTCTCTAATTGTTCTAATTTACAGATATTTTAAAACGTGTAAATAAGTAAAACCATGTGATCTGATCCATGTGAGATTTAAAAGGCCTGGTTGGTTTCTTGCCAGATGATTTGCCTTATTAAAAAAAATATAATTTATGGTTATTTGTTGTCGTGATGTCTTACACGTTTAAATAAAAAACAATTTAAAGAAAGGCAGGAAAGTAACAAAAAATACTAGCCGCAGTATAATATAGACTGAGAATTAACATTGCTAATAGGATTTCTGCTTAAGGAAAAACGCACTGTATAAATAATAAATAGCATTACCTTACCAACGACCAATACTAGATAATTATAGATTTAGTAATGTTAGAACTGACCCCATTTTAAATGCTTATGAGTCGGCGCATCCTTGATATATGTAGCGTAAAAGTATTAAATGTAATGCAGATGTTTATTAGTAAACTACACACAATGATATTCCTAGATTGAAAAAATAACCTTTGATCCTAGCCAGATTCCGTTGCAACAATAACTTCTCATTCTACGAGTACATTTATGTTGGTATTTGGAAAAGTTTTTGATAAAGTTTGATATGGTATGATGACATACCGTTTTGTATAAATTTTTGTAGCGCATCAACGCGCACGAAGCTTATCTTAATATTTGTAAATCCTAACGCAATATTAATTAGTGATGTAAATAGTTATAACTGTCAATAAACTGGTAATAATAGACGGATCTTAAGACTGACGGGTTTCAGAATTAGATTAGGGTACGTTTAGTGCAATGATAGTCTAATCAAATAATATTACATACTTGATGTGTATCTTAAGATTTGTTTATTATTCCATAAAAAGACGAACTGTTTTGCTACAAGTCCTGTATAACATTTTGTTAATGTCCCACAGTTTAGAAAATTATCTGTAAGACATATCTCGTTAAAATACTTTAAATACTTAGTCGATTTAATATTTGATCGTTTTTATATAAACATTATAAAATATTTAAATACAAATTTTCTTAAATTTTTCGCAGTAGGTAGTTCTTACCTATTTGTAATAGTATTTGCTTTTAGGATCTTATTCATAGGTTTATTAAAATATAGTGCAAACCGTTGAGAAATACCTCTTAAAACTCTTTAAACTTCAAAACTCTTTAAAGAGCTCGCGGTGGCAGCGGATTGGCCCTGGCGTCCGACTTGCAATCTAGACAGGCCTCATCCAATATACTACCAACATTAACTAAGTTATTCTACAAAGTTATAGCTCAGGACACAGTGTTTCTACGAGTATTTCAAAGTTATTCAAAGTGTACTAAATGAACTTCTCATGACTTATCTCGTAAAATTTTATTTTCTAAGAGTTATAAGGGGTATGACACGAGTCAATAGATTTGTTATTTTACTAGTCAATTTGTATTTGAAACATTGTTACAATATTATATAAAGGTACTGAAATAACCAGTTATTAAATATTTCATTTAATCCTCGGAACCGTTTAAATTGGATTGGATATTGGATACTGGATTTATTTAAGAATGACATTTCATTGATTTCATTAATTAGGTAAAAGGCATTAATACTTATACTAATTACATGCAGATTAATAATATTTTACATGAACACTGGGCTATCAAATTTGGTTACCAGTTTGTCATCTACAAAATATGTAAGTTTTCACTAATGAGGTTTGATAAATTATATGTAAACTAAACAAAGTTTTCCGAAAAAATAAATATATACTTAATATGTTAATTTAACAGACTGCACACCAAGCTTTTTATTAAAAACAAAATCTATTAATAATTTATTTTGGGGTAAGTGATGTAACGACTTCGTCTCGATATTTAGAAAAGTACCTATACAGTAAAAAAAACAATATATAAACACAGTTAATAATAATACCGTTCGTAAGTTTTGATTTATTAATTTTTTATGTCTGTAAAATCTTATTAGTCTTATAATATTTATACCAAATTATATTTATCCTAATTAAGTAACGTTTATTTTTTGTAAACGGTCCCTTACACACTGAAATTATAAGAAATCTTCTATTTCAAGCTTTTTTTTATTCTGCTCGGAGAATAATCTCCGGCCTTATCTAGAAGGTGTAAAGAGCTATTGTCATTTCAGAGAACTTCACAACGTCGACGTAATAATATATTTTTATACTATCAAAACAGTAAATAGGCCTGTCCAATGGAAAGCTGTTCCAGGTGCATATTATATTTGCTTATAAACCAGAAGCAAGCATATCCGTGGTTGCACTTAATAAAACAAGTTCTGATGTCCAACTGGGCAGACAGGGCATAAGATGGAAACATAAAAAAACCCTTTTCAATGGATACGGCTTCCGTGCTATATATACTTAATGATGATACTGATACGGAATGGTATTTGGTCAATTCGACTCCCGACACTCAAACCTTGTGTAATGTATTGTAGTTTGGATGGCCGTCATGGCCGCATAAAAGAGTATACAAACACTATGGGCCGCACTGGCACAACACACTACACTAAGAATAATGATTAAAAAGTTACATAACTACTAGCGTTGTTTGTACTAACTTTTAAACTTTCGCGTTTCATGATATAATATTATCTACGTATTTACGGGAATTAAACGTCAGGTAATTCAGAAATTCAGAGGTATGTAATACCTTTTCGTGATCGCGTTAATTCCCGTAAATACGTAGATAATATTAACGTTGTTTGGTTAGTATTTATGTAACTTTTTCTATCATTTATCCGATTCGGAAAATTATTTTATGAGGGACGAAATACCTACCTAGTTCCCGTTTGGTCCCACTTAATTTTGAATAAAAATTACGGGTGGTATTTTATTTGAGAGACCTTCACAATATAAGTTGTGTCGATATACCAAATGTTGTCGCCACATCTAAAACTCTTATTTATTTTATTAAAAATAGGGCCAAACTATAATAGATGATAACACAGTTCACTATTTAATAAAAATAATTAAATAGACATTATTTTGACTGGTTATACCGGTAACGCAATACTACGAGTATTGGTCGATTGATAAATATTAACGAATAGTGGGATTATAAAAGGGTAGAAATAAGTGGAGATCGATTGACTTGAGTGCGAATAGAGGTACGAACAACTTGGCAGTTACTGTTAGTTAGTGATTTTCATAGTTTATATCAGTGATTGTGAGACTGTTTCTTACACAAATTTTTTATACCGTCAAGATAGTAAATTGGCCTGCCGCCTGTCCAATGGAAAGCGGATCCCGGTGCATATTATATTTATTTATAAACCAGCAGCAAGCATATCCCCGTGGTTGTTCTTAAGAAACAAGTAAAAAATACCACCCCTGAATCGTTCGTCGAATCAGTCCTGAATCGTCGAAACCCCTGAACATTAATAATTTTATTTGCATTCCAAGTGGTACAAAAGATGCCAAGGAAAGTATGTGATGCATTACATATTTTGCCATATTTCAGTAGCTTGCAAATATTTCAATTTGAAAAAACAGAGGATTAGATATTTTTTAGTTCTTAGTAAAAAAAAAATCCAGATCCAGTGTCAGTGAAAATCTAAATGGTGTTAGCTTTCCCAGTTTACCTACTGTAAGATAAATAAAGTCGATCTCTTAATACTTTTATTGACAACATTCTTGGCGGCACTTTAAACAATGTATCTAGAAGTACCTGTACTTTTATGTATTCTGTGCTAGAACTGACTAGAAGGGTAGCAACACAGTACATACACGTATCTGTTTTTAAAAGGTCCTACTAGGGGTGCTGTAGCTTTGACTTAATAAAAATGTTGGTATTATATCGGATTTGAACTCAAAACGAAAAAACAGAAAAAACTGTTACACACCCTTTCTCATCATCATTATCATCATTATTCTGAAACACAAATTGCCTTTTTTTGTTTCGAGTTCAACTAATTGAACTCTAGAACTTTTGTAGAAGCACAATTTGTGGCGCTCTGTACAGTGTACAGTACTCATAACATAATTTAGAATCGAAGTCTGTTTTATATTAATCGCTAGCATAACCCTATGCTTTGCATAACGAGTTGGTATCACGTGACTGCCCCGGTTCCTTCTGAGACTCCATAAAACCAAGTCCTCTGAGAGGACTTTCTTTGATCTGACTCAAGGTCGGTAATTTAGTGGAACTACCAGGCGAAGTTTTCAACTCACACTGCTTGCGAGTTTCCTGAGCGAACTTGGATGTCACAATGTGAATTGCAACGATATCACAGACATGTACTCACATAAATTCCTATATTAGATAAAGCATTCATAGCCTGTTGTAGTGTCTAATAAATGCGATGACGATGTAAACAAGTCAAGGGAAAAGATGAAGCGATACGTTTTTGACTGAACAGCCGTTGCAAAATACTATTAGCTAAATTACGTTTATTATTGTACCTATGTTCTAACTGAGCCCAACAAACATCATAATTTGATGCTGTTATAGGTAGTTGGCGTAATAGTTGCTCAGCTTCTTCAGTTAAAGATGCTTTTTAACAGACGAAAAAAAAGGAGGTTCTCAATTCGACGATTCGTATGTTCAGCCCTCACTCCGTTATTTATGAACCGATTTTGATTATTCTTTTTTTGTTGAATAGGGTATACCTCAAGGGTGGTCCCATGTCAAGGAAGTCAGGCTCTGATGATGGGATCCTGATAAAATTGAGAGAAACCCTCGAAAATTGTAGGAACGGATAGTGTTTCTGTTTACTTTTTATTACTTTATCAGGTATTTGCGTTAAGAAATCATCACTTCATGTAGCTGAGCTGATGATGAAAAAAAATCATGAAATAAAAATCTTTTTACCAAAAAATTAAACCGACGAAAAAAACTAAAAAACAAAAAATAAATAAACTTTAAGTCTTAAGTATTGACCTTATTTACATAAACTATAAAATTTTATATAAACTAATTTTGAGTCGGCGCCAAACAACAAACTGATTAATTATCAAAATTTTATATGTACCTACGTAGGCTCTACGTCGGTAATTAATGATTTTGGCGCCGACTCAAAATAAGTTTATATAAAATTTGATAGTTTATGTAAATAAGGTCAATACTTAAGACTTAAGGTTTATTTATTTTTTGCGTTTTAGTTCTTTTCGTCGGTTTATTTTTTTGTTAAAAAGATTTTTTAAATAGTACAATTTTCACTCCGCATCCTTGCCCTAAAAAGTTGGAAGATTGATTTTTGGCAATTTAACATTACGTATTAACACTACAAGATACCTGCTCGAAGGTAACTTGTCCTATTTAACTTAATATCTTTCATTCTTTCTGTCTTTTAATATATCACGACTGAAATTACCTAATTAGACTAAAGCAAGAAAAACAAACGAATAAATGTTACTAATTAGTTAGTTCAACTAACAATAATTACTTACAGCCATTTAACTATCTGTATTAAATACCACACTGACACTTAGCATAACTTGAACTATTTAAGTACAAAATATTCTAAGTCGAATTTCAAATCTCAAAAAATATTCAAAATGTTTAAAACAAACGACGAAACTTGACTATTTGCTCATCAGAAGGATTATTTTCTAAGGCAGTAAGTACCGGTAATAAGAAAAACCCGAAACCGGTTACCGCCAAAACGGCTCGACTAACTTCTACTTTTAAGCGGTTGTACGGAAGAGGAATGGGAACTTTATTATGTGTGCCCAAAGTGTTAAATTTAATATATTTTTAAAGTGAAAACTTCTTTAGGACGTTGCACACTTTTGGTACGGGGAAAAGTCACTGAACTCGCGTGACCGTCACGCTCAGGATAAAATATAGAATCGATATTCATTCTGCAAAAAAGAGCTATCAGAGCCATTTATAATCTACGTAGTCGCGAATCCCTTAAGGATCTACTTAAGGAAATTAATATCCTGACGGTGCCTTGTTAATATATTTACTAAACGGCGTGAAAGGCATAATTATGTTACTAGAGATGGACATAAATTAGTTCAATCAAAATTTAGGATAGCAAAAGAGCAAACATCTTTTATGGGGTACTGCGTTAAATTCTATAATAAAATAAATACCTGATAAAATTCTACAACTAAATGAGAAAAACTTTAAAACTTGTATAAACGTAAATGAGCATATTATAAACTAGATCATTATTTAGATGATAAAAATGCTTGGCAAAATGCCGGTCCTGCTCCACAGTCACACTGTCAATGAGTAGGTACTCGTCTTGTTTCTTATCTGATGTATAGATTTATTGATATTTTGATTATTATTATTAACATTGTTAATTTTATAGAACATGTTATTTTATACACTGTTGACATTGTAGTTATGATACTCTTTTTATTTCTTGTTAATTAGAAAAAAATGAACTGTACTGTTAAGTATTAAGTTAATTTTCTATGTTGCCTATCACCTCTGTGATTTTCTTTTCATTTTAAAACAATATTATGTTACATTGTTCTCACATTAAATTGCGCATATTAGCAATGTAAAAAGTAACTTTGTAATAAAAAAACCAGGTTGAAAAATAGTGTCCTTGGAGTTTCTTGCCTGTTCTTCTCCAAAGGATCTACGTTTTGGAACAGGCAACTAGCTTCACGACCGACTTATACTGACTAACTCCTCCTGACAATCAAAAATACCTGCAATAGGTTTACTTGAAATAAATAATTTTGATTTTGTTTTTCTTTTCGTACCCCATGCATTTAAAAATTTGTGGAAAATTGAGTCAGGTTTCTTATTCATCGAGCGAATTGAGATCTTCGTATCAAGAGTGGGAAATTGGAGTTTGTATGTATCGTGTATGTGTTTATTTGTTCGATGATAATTAGACTATCGTTGATCCGATCTTTACAAAATTTCGCAAGTAGATTTCTAAAGCAAATATTTTTTTAAGATCGTAGGTATATTAGCCAAATTTGTCAAATAGTTGTCGAGATATTTAAGCCAACTCTTATTCACTATGAAAGCCGCGTCTTACTATGAAAGCCACCTCTTATTCACTATGAAAGCAGCCTATTCATTAGTAGTTCGCAGAGGGTTACATTTTAATGAACTTAAAAATTGTTTGTAAAGTTGTTTTCTTAATTAAATCAGGCCTATGCCACTCGATTTACTTACTTGCGCTAAACCCCTACCGGCTGCTCGACCGCTAGCGGACCTTATACGCAGTCTCGCGCAGTAGGTTGGGGACAGCTGCATCGACCGCTCGCGCTTTTATTTTCAAATTTTGAAGTACAAAAACGTAATTTGATATACTTTAAATACTGTCAAATTCACGGTGAAAATTGACATGGTTCCTGGTAGTTTATGTGCTGTACATGGATGTAGATCCAGTAAGAGAAAAAATTAACAAAATCTTTCTTATTCTTATATAAGGGTTTTTATGCCCTTTCTTTAATATAAAATACCTACTTAATTCGAAAGGTAAACCATTCGAATCAAATATTTATTTCGAATACAAATAGTTAATTCTGTAATAAAAATAATAATGGTTTACCATTCTTATTAAATATTTATAAAGTAAAGAAAATACATAATTTTGAAACGGTTTTACGAATAAATACTGATATAATAAAGCTGAAGAGTTTGTTTGTTTGGTTGAACGCGCTAATCTCAGGAACTACTCGTTCGAATATAAAAATTCTTAAAATTTGTGTTGGATAGTCCATTTATCGAGGAATGTTATATAACATCACGTTACGACAAATAGGAGCAGAGCAACAATGAAAACCGTGAAAAATTATTAGCATATTAAATTATTTAGTTCCTAATTAAAATAATCAATATAAAGCGCTCGGAGAGAGTAGATAATTAAAACGGTAGGGATGGACGTTTTTGTAGGGAGTGATTTATCTGTTACGTAGTAACTACTTAGTAATCTGTGATTAAATGCTAATAAAGTATAAATAGCTTCGTGAAATTATTTTTATGCCTCGTAAGTATACATAATATAAGCATTTTATCGATAAAGTGATGCAATATTTTTTATCGTGTTATGTCTTATCCCTAATATTAGTTCCAAGGACCGCCATCATATTATCAGCGCCACAATGGCGAAAATCAAATGGCTTCAGCTTGATAATTGACGTATGCAGTCCAGCGTACTTGTACAATAGAGGTCAGTGGTTCAGGGGGTTATTGAGATCTTCATTCATTCATTTATTTATAAATACAAGCATCACAGTTTTACACCAAACAAATCGCTTATATTTATGCTAATTATAGGTACTAAAATAATACTAAAATCTTGAGGATGTAAGGATTCAAAAAGGGGGTTAACATTTTTAATGCGAGACAATCAAGTCAAATTGGAACTACCAAATGAAAGGGTTCTATTACTTATAACTGTTTCCTATTTTAGGCTTCAAAGCTTATAAGATAAAATGTGAAAAAGTCGTGAAATCTCGAGGACTCAGTTTGAGATGAACTACTCTACTAGGTGTATATGTATACTTACATTAGGAGAGCCTTTGCTCATCATGTAATAATCAATAAAAATGCATTTGTCTTATAATTGTTTTTAATAATATTGGATCAGATGAATAATATTGTAGAGAAACGGGTATCGTGTCCCTCAAACACAAAGGGAGGATCCTCCAACCAGTCTAGGTAATCATGCCTGGCCTCAGCCCAATGGTTGATGTTTCTTCACAATAAGAAGCAGGCTCAAAACGCAGTGAACACAACCGAGCAAAGTTAGAAGGATTCCACTCTCCTCGTTGCATATTTGTGACCCATTTTGCTTTTAATTCTGCGTCTTTTGGAAACCTACAACAAGAACAAACACTTTAGATTATGTCCAATGCATATCTACAGAATTATAGTAATTCACTCATAACCACGAAGTTTTAATATTGTAGAAGATTTCCGATTTACAAACACAAAAACATTAAGACGGTCCCTTTAACTGATTCTAGTACCTTTTAAACGTGGGAGAGCCATGCTTCGGCACGTATGGGCCGGCTCGACTCTGCTCGATACCACGGCCTCACAGAAAACCGGTAGTGAAGCAATGCTTGCTTGAACGTGGCGAAATGCAATCATTTCGCCGCGTGAGTGAGGTTACCGGAGGCCCTAACCCTTCCCTCTCTCCTATTTCCGTCCTTCCCCTCTCCCCTCTTCCCATTTTTCGCCCCCTCCCCTCTTCTCCTACTCCCACCTTAAGGGCGGAAATGCACTTGTGACTCTTGAGTTACAGGTGCCCATGGGCGGCGGTAGTCATATTTATGATTAAGTGACCCGTCTGCTCGTTTGCCCCCTATACCATAAAAAAAAAACATTAATTGCTACATTTGCTACCTCATTGTTATTGGCGCTGTTGCAAATATATAATCATGTTGTTAAGTAAGTACCCTTTCAGAAATCGATATGTTAACGTGATCTAAGTTCCAACACTATACGGGTACATAAAACGTCAGTTGCGATCTATTTTTATCTAAATTCTTCTCAAAGTAATTTTCAATAGTAATTAACAGAATTAATAGGTGTGTCATTGTTGAACATAAGCATCTCAGTTACAGGTGATCCTAATAAAACGTAATTTGGCTGATAATCATCAATTTACTGAGTATGACTTACCGATGGAAGGATATTTTTCGACCGCATTCGGTCAAAACGCGCATTCGGCTTCTGCAGCCGGTGGCCGCACAAAATATTGTCATTTTTTTCATCTTGAGCACATCCAATAAAACACACAATAGATTTCTGCAATATTTGTAAGTGATACTTGTAAGTATCGATACTTTTACGAGTATGATACTTTTTATTCGATTCTACTCATGAGTACAGTATCGATACTTTCTATTCAATACCGTGCCTCTACGATAGCACACCATCACACCACAAATACTGATTTTAGCACAGCAGCAGCTCCAATCAAACGTCTATATAGTATTTACTGATTGAAAGGCATTTTAGTATTATTGTCTCCTCGAGCAATTCTTGTGCTCTGGGTTTTGGGATTTTAGAGATTTTTTTTAAATAACTTCGATAATGGCAACACTGAAACTATACGATACGTCAGTTCGGTTTCGGTTAGCTTGGTTCACTTGGTTGTATTTACATAAATAAGTATAATATAATTTATACCATATATAAGTTACTCTGTGATTTATACTCTGTGTGAACTGAGTGTATTGTATCGTTGAAATATTGAGGAAGATTATTTAATGTGACGGTAACAATATCAATTAAAATGGGGGACAAAAATACTCCGCTCTTAGCTGTACTACAGTTACTGAGAAAGTATAATTTGAAGGTATTTTCTAAATGTATAGTTTAACATCTCCACTGCGCTAATTGTATCTAAACCTTGTACCTAAATGTTGTAAATTTTAGGGCACAGAAGACATATTAAGGAAAGAAGCGAGTTTGGGAGATGTCGAATACGAAAACTTAGACCTACCTGAAGTAGAATTGGCCAGTATTCTCACATCACATCATACTGAAAGTGATCCCTATAGTTATGAATTTGCTTATGATAACTTGAAGAAGTTTGTTGAAAACTCTTTAGATATTTACAAGGTACTAAATTTATATTTAACTATTCTATTGTATAAGGTTGTCCACCAAAAATTAGGTGATAATAGAGTAATAAAGTGGAGTAATCGATATAACAAGTTTAATAGATATATTTCATTTGTAGCATGAGCTGTCAACACTTCTATATCCTGTATTTGTTCATATGTATCTTCTCTTAATTCTGTACGACCATAATGAACATGCTGTAAATTTTTTGGAGAAATTTGGTTCAGAACAAGAAGATTATTGCCAAGAGGATTTAAAACGATTGTCTATTGTGAAGCATAAAGATCAAATAAAGGGTAATGAGCTCGCTGAAATATACAGGTATAAAAACAATACAGACATTATCTTGTACTAGGTTGCTTTTAAATAAACTCAATTGGCACATTACCATTAATGCAGTACAGAGAAATGAAACAGAAAAAATCTATATACATTTTTAAAGTTGTTTTAAGGTTAATGAATAATTTTGACTGTCTTAAGACTTAACATTCATTGAACAATGAAATTATAAGCTAAAATCAAAATTACAAAGACCTATTTTATTGTTTTCAGCACAAACAAATTTGTTGTCCAACTGTCGAGAGATGCATCTTCTCAATTAAAACGTTTTTTGCATGAGCAAAAAAGTTCAACTGTCATAATTAACCTTATAAATAACCACATACAAGTTGAGGTTCATGATGGTCCTGGTAGAACCCAAGCCCAAGTACGGGCTACCACTGGTGGAATTCTTGGTGAAGCTACTAGAAATGGTATGTAATAGGTTATTTGGAAATTTACACTCAGAAATTGTATTGTCACATTCAACATTTTTAAAAGAATTCAAGAATTAATTCAACTTTCCTATAAAGAGATTTATCAAATATGAAGTAATTCTTGTTTGCGGTATAACAATAGAAGATGCAGTTTGTTCAGTGGTTAGTGTGATTAAATAGCTCACACCTTCAAAATCTAAAAAAACTCACATTTTTGGTATTGTAACACTTGTAGCATCTTGACACACCATACCCAAGTGATGTAAACCTTAGTATTGTAGTTGCTCAGCGGGTATGTTTGGTTATATCACAGCGGTTTATTGAAGAAAGTCACAGGAAGAAGTACTCATAGAAGAACAAGAAAACTAGTAGTAAATTAATAGAACAAGAACTAAGGTAGAAAGTAGAATTTAGAAACAGTTAAGAATGATCGTAAGTATATAGCGATTTAACAGATGAAAATTGAACATGCTCTTGTCGTCGGAGTGAGGTATCGATTGGCCGCCGTGACCTAGCGAAAGCGATTTTAATGAGTCCGGCCGGCCAGGCGACGACGGGGCATGCGCGGGCGCAATCGTTGCAGTGCACACCAAGCGCAGCTAACGAGGGTGCGTTGATGGTATGTTCGCTTAAAAATGCTGCGTCCCTTGAGTTACTGGTGATGCCACGGTATCTTACATCTGCAGTTCAAGTACAAATTCTGATCTCCTTGTATCAAAGATTAACTGCATATTGAGTTTAAAGGGAAAGAAAACATCGGAATCCTGCATACCTAAAAGTTCTTCATAATGTTCTCAAAGTATTGTCATGCCTGCTAACAGGCACTATATCATTGTGGTACCTTAAGCTGCCTCAAAGATTCCTAGATTATAAAGGGGTGATATTAATATCAGCTTCATATGGAAGAACATTACAATAATTTAGTCAACTATAAACTCTATTCATATAACTAGGGTATGTCTATAACAGCATTGCCAGATTTTTTTTGCCAAGTTGAGATTTTGGAACTTTTTGAGTGAAAAAAGCAGGATTCTTTCATTAAAAGCGGGACATAGTAAGAAAATGTATATAATGAATGAGAAGTTTTTAAATATTTATCTTTTTATTTGAATACAAATTACGTTTCCGTGACAACACAGACAATCTTATTCGTCTTCTGAATAAAAAAAAATAAAAAAAACAGAAATCAAAAAGTTTTATTCATTAGAAAAATATGGCATTTCAAACAATAGTCTGTGGAGTGAGTGTTACAAATTGCAACTTACAATAAGAGAATAATTGTTTATAAGAATAACTGATTCATGATATTTCTGTGAAGATTTAACTTCTTTTAAAGTTTCCTTTTTCTCTTTATTTAGCTGTAGATTAAAATGGATGAGTAATTCTGCTTTCATAAAATTTACGGAGCATTTATTTCTGGCATCCAACCATTTTAAATTAATCTGGGAAAAAACGCGTTCAGGAAAGCAGTTTGATGTTGGGATACTTAATATGAAAGACAGTAGTTTAAACATATTCCGAGTTATCACACACATTTAATTTTGATTTAAAAATCGGCACGTCCTGCCAGAATCGGCACGTCTGGCAACGCTGGTCTGTAATGACATGTCAGGCCCACTCCACATTGTTGGTATAAAGCTACAATTACACGCCGGGGTTGACTAAACGTTCAAAATTCAGGGCCGCACGCTCGTTAGTTCAATGCTCACTCACGCGCTGCGTCGCGTCATCCCTTCGTATCTAGACTATAGAGTTATTAGTACCTAGCCTAGATTTATCTGTTCACAGAAATAGAGTAATAGGCACATGATTTATTGGTAATTAAATATTCAGATTAATTCATTCTTTACAAAAAGACAACAACAACATAATAGTGAGAGAGGCAACTTCTGGTAAATATAACTAGGTAATTAGCGCTGTGTGACCTCAATTGCGACTTAATTGTGTCAGTACAAGAGTTGCTGTGAGACTTCTGTACCTGTACTATTATGTATTTTGTGGTAATGTCTCTATTTCAATTTTCATATAAAACTAATTTATATTTGAATTTACAGAGAATCGTACAAAAGTTTATTATGGTCTTTTAAAAGAACCTGATATACAAGTCCTGCCAGCACCTGTTGAAGATGAAGAAGAAGTTGAAGAGACACCAGATAAACCAAAAAAAAAGAAAGCAAAAAAAGACAATATTTTTATGAAAAAACCGAAATCTGATCCTAATGCCCCTCCAAATGATAGAATTCCACTTCCAGAATTGTAAGTCCACTTTTTGTAAAGGTGCCTTTCTATATAGAAATTAATAAAATTGAAATGTTTAATTCTACTTTATAACTTTCTCATAGGAAGGAAACAGATAAAATTGAGAAGGGGAAAGCATTAAGAGAGGCCTCTAAGCGTATACAATTAGGACCAGAGAGTCTACCATCCATATGTTTTTACACACTTCTTAACAGTGGTCACACAGCAGTTTGTACTGACATATGTGATGATTCTACCTTACTGGCTGTTGGCTTTAGCAACTCACACATTAAGGTATTTATAGATTTATTATGGTATTACTGAAAAAACCATAATTTTACCCATTCAGGTTAGAAAGTAACATTTTTTTTATTCTAAATTTAAATTCTAAGCTGGGGGGCCACAGAGAAGTAAATCCGTCACTACAACACGTGGCCAGACTATTTCAATTGCCTTAATTGCAGTTTAAGGATAAATAATGTAGGTACGAATGTAAGGTACTACTATTCCTACTATTACACAATGAGAATCGTAATTAATTAAATTTAATTTTAAATATATAAAAACCTTACAATACATTTACTTAAAAACGAGACCAAAAAAGTTACCAACAATAGAGTAAATATGTAAATACTATCTATATATCAATAGTCAAATACATCCGATAAGTAAGACAACTAACACTTAAATAAATCGAGATGCTTCTACTATGTGTGAAATACCCATGAATAAACACAGCATTATATATATTTTAACATTAATTCTGATTGTCGTGCGTCTGGTCAATCCAGGTATGGACCTTGACTCCTGTAAAATTAAGGGGAATGAAATCAGCAGAAAAATTACAAGACATTGACAGAGAAGCAGGTATGTGCACTACTATAATTAAAATATCTCTGTATAACTTCTGCCTATTCAAGTTCAGTTTAATCTACTGTTCATTATACTAGAAACGAATTTATTTTTGAGAATGCTGTAAAGTTGTGGACTGAACCAAAATGCATGTTACAATAAAGATACCAGAATTATATAAGAGTTTATAAAATAGACTAGCTGCGCTCCGCGGTTGCACCCGCGTAAGTCCCGGTGCCGTAGGTATATCGGGATAAAAAGTAGATTATGTGTTAATTCAGGTCTCCAGCTATCTACATACCAAGTTTCATCGCAAGCGGTTCAGTGGTTTTTGCGTGCAAATTCAAATTCTTTATTTGCCATAAATAGGGTTAGTACATATAGAGCTGTTAGGTTTACAATGTTTACCGCCTATGTAGCCGTCAGGACAGCATGCAAAAGAGCCTTAAAACTATGGGAGACAAATATGGAATGCTACTTAGTTAACAACTTTATATCAATATTTTTAATGTTTCATAGGATAATCCTAAAAATCGATCGATAATAGAGTAGAATGTGTTCTGTAGTAACCATATGCTTAAGGGATTTATAAATTTATTAAGCGATAATTCTTTGATGTCATTCGGTATCTTATTATAATATATATTGTGATACACATAGCATAACAACTTTTTTGCAGTTTCGTACTTCTTGGTATCATGTTTATAACTAGTTTGTTTGGGTATCTAGTGTTACTCCTCTGCGTTACGTCCTTAACTTGTTTAAAAGATTCCGGGTGCAGTTTAACATAATTTCCCTATTTCCCATGTATATAAGCACGGCAGAGGTAGGATTTTTAACATTTGAAAATATGAGCGGCATGATACATCAATGGCAATATCACATATGGCTCGTATACACCTTTTTTGAGCTATGAAGGCTTTATTTGCATTCGTACCATTTCCCCAGATCAGTAGTCCATATCTTAGCACTGATTCAACATATGCAAAGTACGCCGTAATAGGCCGTACACGTAGTGTTTTTATTAAAAACTGGACAGTTTGTATAATGCATATGAGAACCCAATTATTTTGTTGCACACTTTCTCTATTTGTTCTTTCCAACTAAAATTATTGTTTATAACTATGCCAAGAAATGTCACATTATTTGCTTTTTGTAGAATTTTACCATTATAATTAATGTTCTCTAAACTATTGGTTTTAAAGTTATTAAAATTTATAAAATTAGTTTTAGATAGATTTATTTGTAATTTGATATTATTAAGCCAGTTTATTATCAATGTCAGAGTATTATTAATGTTAATTTCATGCTGTGTCAGTGTCAATTTTTTATCGGTAGTCACTACTACGGATACATCTTTACAGTTTTATACATGTTTCATCGTCCGGAGAAAGAATAATACTATTTGACGGTTTATGTGAACTGTTCGTGTAGTGAAGATGATGGTTAATTCCATTTGTAGATGAGATAAGATGCTCATTAAAAGTAGTTGCTATATTTAAAGGGTCTGTAAGTATAGATTGGTTGTATGCATCAAGGTCGTTGTCGACAGTGCATGCTCCGACTTCAAGTCGAAGTCCGTCGTGTGAATGCTGGTGTCCCACAAGGCTGTGTGCTATCACCCACGCTGTTTCTTCTGCATATCAATGATATGCTGCAAATCAGCAGCATTCATTGCTATACCTATGATAGTACGAGTGATGCCTTGTATACCGGCCGCGCTAACATTTCTCGGGAAAACGTCACTGAGAGTCGATCCAAACTTGTGTCTGAAATCGAAGCCTCCTTACAAGGAGTTTCCGATTGGGGTCGACTTAATCTAGTCCAATTTGACCCAACGAAAACACAGGTTTGCGCGTTCACCGCTAAAAAGATACCGTTTGTCGTATCACCTCGCTTTGAGAGCACTTCCCTGACTGCCACAGCCAGCATCGGAATCCTTGGCGTTGATATATCGATCGAAGTCCAGTTCCGCGGTCACTTGGAGGGTAAGGCCAAATTAGCCTCGAAGAAGCTTGGTGTGCTCAACAGATCGAGACAGTATTTCACCCCGGCCCACCGCCTGCAACTTTATAAGGCGCAGGTTCGACCGCATATGGAATACTGTTCTCATATCTATGCAGGAGCACCCCAGTACCAGCTTCTCTCTCTTGACCGCATTCAACGGAGAGCGACTCGAATCATCGATTGCCAGGACATTTCAGATCGGCTTGACCCCTTGGCGTTGCGTAGAGATGTAGCCTCACTCTGCATTCTCTATCGCATGTATCATGGGGAGTGCTCCGAGGAATTGTTCGGACTTATACCGGCCGCAACGTTTCGCCATCGTTCAACGCGACAAAACTTTCATCCCCATCACCTGGATAATTGACAATCCACCACTGTGCGGTTTTCCAGAAATTTTTTGCCTCGCACAACCAATCTCTGGAACAAATTGTCGCCTGCGGTATTTCCGGACCGATACGACCTTCAAACCTTCAAGAAAAGAGCGTACTCCTATCTCAAAGGCAACACGCTTGTGACTCTTGAGTTGCAGGTGTCCATGGGCGACGGTAGTCACTTACCATCAGGTGACCCGTCGGCTCGTTTGCCCCCTATAATATAAAAAAAAAAAAACCTTTTAATGTAATTTTGACTATGTGTACATCCCGTTTAATTTTTAATAACTGTCCATGTTGCTTTGGCTTTGTTTTTACTTTTAAGAACATATAGAAAAAAATTTATACATAGCGCTAAAAAGAACAAAAATAGGGAATTTTTGTTCTTTTTAGCGCTATGTATGCATTTTTTTTAATAATTTATTGTATCTAAGATATGTATATTTATCATATTTAGATTTGGTCGAATAGTACTTGTAGTGGAGTTCTCTCTTGTTTTTACAACTCTGTCTTAGTCCTTTTGACATCCAACCATTTTTCTTAGAACCGTTTGACTTTAGTTTAAATAAAGGGAAACATAAATAATAAAGAAGACAGAAGTAGTCATGAAATTCATCAAATGCTACATTTAAATTTGTTCCATTGGACCAGTTTAAATAAAAAAGTCTAGGTAGGTATTGTTTAAACCTAGCAATATTTTCCTCAGAGTATGATCTCTTGAAGTTAAAAATATAATTGTGTTAATTTGTGGACTGTCTTTTTGTCTGATATTGACCAACTAAGTAATTGAGCTGTATTATGATCACACAGACATAGCGGTAGGACTGCACCGCGCGCGCTAGTAATATTGCTGATAATTAAGTCAAGACATGAATTACCTCTCGTGGGGACAGATATGTATGAGATTATGTACTTTTGTAGGTTGTACTTTTTCAACTAATCACTTAGTTTAGCAAGAGTAACAAACATCCATCCATCCATCCAAACTTTCACATCGCGTGATGCCGTGACCAAGGGAGACAGGGATTCATTTTTATATATAGATTTGTGCAAAATATTGTTATTTGAATATACTTTTTTAGGAGATGTCCTCGTTAGAATGATGGAAGAGAAAGATAGAGAAACATGCCGCACGCTCTTTGGTCATTCAGGGTCTGTCTACAAAGTTGCTTTTGATCCATTCAAAACTTTATTACTTTCGTGCTCTGAAGACTCGACTGGTATGTATAGATAATTAATATCCAACGGTATTGCGCCTATTTATCTGCGTTCTCATAGTGCCTTCTAATATAATACTTTTGTATCTTTTAGATAATAAAACAAACTTTTTAGTCCAGGATCCCGGGTCCATTTTTGCCATTGATTACCTACTATCAAGCTAATTTTCCCTGAGTAGCTTCGTTGCGATGAGACGCCCAACAAATTCCTGTGCTTTTTCTTTTCATTATTTGATCCAACCATACATTTTGTAGGACAAATATTTTTTGAAATAATTTAGATAATTATCTTGAGATTTAACAAAAATAAAAACGCAAATTAATAAATTTTTGAGAATCATCAAATCGACATATTTATATATATTACTTAACTAAGTATTTTTAGTAAATTAAATATTAATAATTGAAACTACCTTAAATCATATCGCAATTTAAAACTGATAATAATATTTATTCCAGTGAGACTGTGGTCATTGCAATGCTGGACATGTATGGTCGTTTACCGCGGTCATGTATGGCCAGTGTGGGACGTTCGCTGGTCGCCGCATGGACATTACTTCGTGTCCGCTGGACACGACCGCACTGCTCGTCTCTGGGCGACCGATCATCACCAACCTCTCAGAATATTTTCAGGCCACTTATCGGATGTTGACGTAATTTTTTTTAACTTTTATATTTGATCATTTATTCTCTTTTCGAATAGGCCGTTTACAGTAAGTAGTAAAGCTAGTGTTATACTGACTGAATGTGGTTGAACATTGTGGGTGTGTGTTAAATCCTACTAATATTTATTATAAACGTGAAAGTTTGTGAAGATGTATGGATGTGTGGATCTATGGATGTATGGATGTTTGTTACTCTTTCACGCAAAAACTACTGAACCGATTGCGATAAAACTTGATAAGTAGATAGCTGGAGACCTGGATTAACACATAGGCTACTTTTTATCCCGATATTCTCTAGGCACCGGGACTTACGCGGGTGAAACCGCGGGGCGCGGCTAGTTTGATCATAAAGCGGAGCAAGATGCGCGTTGAAAGCAAAAAATATCGTGTCGTCTGTTAGAAGCCCTACTCACGGTCGTTCCCAATAACCTAACTATAGTTACCGATAGATCGCACAGTATGAAATTTTGTCAGCAGCGGACATCCAAGGCTTGTGCTTTGATTTAAAGGATTTCATTATAATAATTTATATTACGAAACACCCGATTAGCTATTTCAATTAGTTTTAGAGGTAGGTATCATCATTACTTATGTAAGATCACTGAACTCCATGAAACATGATTTTGTCTTTATTTCTCGAAGTTGGTAAAAACGCCTTTCTGAATGAATATATTAAAATTAATTGTCGATTAAAAAATAAACATAGAATTTTCAAGACCCTAGCTGCACGAGAAAGTAAAATAATAATGTTTTAATTAAAAAAAAAAAAGATAATAATTTACCATTAGCATTTTATTTTTGCAAATATACTTAATATAATAATGTACCTACAAATTGAAAAAAAAACTAAACGCCTAACTAGCAGGAATTCTGGGATATGGCGTTTCTAAGTTTTTAATAATTTCTATTTAAATAGGGTTGTCACTGAAAGTTCATAGATTTGTTTGTATCAATGATAATCAATAGATATAGATAATAAAACATGTCTTTATTTTTCTTACTTATATGCGTTCCTAAACTATTATATTTTAGACTACTAACTATATTTTAAAATAAAGCAATTACAAGATCAATAATTATTATTGTGTGTAGGTCGTTTGTATAGGGAGGATTCAAGAGCCTTTAACAAAAGCGTTGGTAGAATCGAACAGTGTAATATTACTAATTTATGCTAAGTGAGTCTGATTCTAATAACGTGTCGTTTGTGGTAAGGGTAACTTCATTAGCTTCATCACTATTGAGAAACGGGTAATACGATATATATTTTCCGTTGTCACTTTTGAAAGACGGAGAACTATTTTAAGTATCGGCACAGGTTTTTGTGTTTTGTCGTATGTTGAGTGTCAGTGAGGATTATATATGGATCGGAGGATTTCAGGGCACGATTAAACAAATCAGTAATTGTTGTTTTAAGTTTTTATAGATTTAAATGTTTTTAGTCAACGAAAACGTTGACAAAAATTAGACAATGCTGTTTGTATACATACCAAGCAAATGTCGTCATAAATAAAAAAGTAACGAACGCAATAATAAAATCAAAACATGCTTCCAAACGTTAACAAGTTATTTTAATTCTTCGAATTTCGATAACAAAAAAAATTAAACTTAAAAAATAATAACTTGTGGAGAAACGGGTGTTATGTCCCTCCAACACAAAGGGAGGATCCTCCGACCAGGCGAGGTGATCATGCCTGGCGGGCCGCGGCCCAACGGTTGATGTTGGGAAGTTGTATATATACTAATCGGCGCGAGAACTTTCATAGCGCGATGCAGGATTAGTAGTTACTTCGTAGTTCAGCTTGTCTTCGCTAGATGATGTTGGAGTATGTTTTTGCTGTATGTGTCGCCACAAACTTAAGAAATAATTCCATATCGCTATCATCACTACTACAATTTACCATTATTTTGAGATTTTTTCCTACTATTAATTTTTCGAAAGCCATTCGCGTCAAGTACGAAAGTAATAACCATTTGTATGGAGGTCCTATCCTTAGTAGGCTAACTGCCTTCTCGACGTTAGATTGACAACTTCCGTCGGACATTTATCTATCTTTTGTAGGAGGAATGCCGTAAAAGATAATAACTTTACTTCTTGTATTATTGCAGTGCGTACAATTCCATCCAAATTCAAATTATGTAGCTACGGGATCCAGTGACAGAACAGTTCGATTATGGGACTGTTTGACGGGAACACAAGTTCGAATCATGACAGGACATAAGGTATGTTGCGTTTTAATATGAAGAATCTTGGAATCACTTTCCATACATTAATTAGTAAATAAAGTTTTTAAACCGATTACGATTTGAAATTTGTTTTCAATTTAGAAATTTAACGTTATTTAATAATATTTTTGGAAATCACGTTACACTTCAGACGTTCGGCGACCGGCCATCTAGCAGGTAGTGTCAGCGCAATCGAAAAATGCTGACCGCGAGTTGTTTTATTTTATTTTTACGCCATCTGTCCACAGATGGCGTAAAAATATAATATAATTCTGTATATGATACTACTGTAATATCTTGTATACTAATTATGTGATATTACACTTATCTATCTTCTTTAATATAAAAATGAATCGCTGAATGTGTTGCTAAGCCCAAATATCGAGAACAGCTAAACCGATTTCGCTAATTCTTTTTTAGAATATTCCTTGAAGTACGAGGATGGTTCTTACGCAGAGAAAAATATAAAAAAATGCCTGAAAAAGTAAAAAAAATAACACCTTTCTATACTCCCATACAAACGATTCGTAATAATACTTAAAAGTCAATTTGAACTTTAATACCATCCATAAAGTTCAAGTGTTGGTGGAGAGGTTCCGGGAAGGCAAAACAATTGAGTGACGTTAGTATCGTCTATTAGATTTTAAAAATGTAGAATAATGTTAGTAATGGAAAAGGATTGACAAATATATATTGGTTGTCAAATATTTACGCTGTGTTCAGAAATTTATTTTGTGTAAACTAAGGAAAATATATCAAGTTACAGAGTAAAAAATAAATTAAACCCGTGCGAAGCCGGGGCGGGTCGCTAGTAATAGTATATACACCTTAAAACCGTGGTACGGTACAGTTCATCTTTATACAGTCGCTCGCCTTGACTACAGTCAGGGCCGTTGGTATTGCCGCCTAGACTGTATATGTAGGTGACTGAACCACGCCACGTCATTTAATTAGCAGACGTCTAAACTCTAAGTGTATTGTTTTTTCTTGTTTCAGTCTACAATATTTACTTTAGCGTTTTCCGTGTGTGGGAGATGGCTCGCATCAGGTGGCAGCGCTGGGGAGCTGTTAGTGTTTGACATTTCAACCGGAGCGCCAGCTGCTCTACTGCCGCCGCTGCACACCGCGCCTATACATGCATTAGCTTTCAGCCGTGACGGCACCGTTCTGTCATCAGGTAATTTGGTATTGGGCCAACCACAAAACTAAATACCTCTATGTTGTTGTTTGAGACTGGGAGTATACGTAACTAAAATAATCTTAACAAACAATTGTAAAACCTTACATTACAGGTTCCTTGGATTGTACTATAAAACTATGGGATTTCGCTGCTATAACAGAAGAAGCTAATGGAGAAGAAGCAGGAGCTAGTAATCCAATACAGAAGGAGGATAAGTTCTTATTGAGGTCATTTGCAACTAAAAATTCACCCATAAAGGGCTTACATTTTACCCGTCGTAATCTTTTACTTGCTGTAGGTTCCTATGAAGGTAGCGCTTAATGTTTATGTAGTATTTTATTACAATAAAAAAATAAACCATGACCTTTAATTTTAATTTATTATACAATCTCCTAATCTTCAAAAGCGCCGATATAATAAAAAAAATGTTTCAATGAAAAGTATAAATTAATTAATTAAATTATTGGCACAGAATACATAATAGTACTACTGAATAAAACTACTCATATAAATAGCGACTTTTGCTTCGACACAATAAAGTGTAATTCAGGTCGCCCAGCAGCAGCTGTCGTGCAGTTATATTCAACTAGAAGGCTCTATTTCTATCGCATAACTCGTATCTTTCTGATCACAGGTTACGTTTTCTTTACCTTTCGATGTCCTTTGGAAGTGTGAAAAACGTGTGTTTCAGTTCCTTGTTATCATTTAAACAGCCGAATACGATGACATATATGCTTTTGCCTTCATTATAGTTAGTACTATATGCCAGTAGAATTAGACAAAAAGGGGCAATTTTTTTAATTAATTACGCACAATGTTTTAGCTTAGTAAAACTTCTTCGTTAGTATATCACACGAAACATTGTCAAATGAACGTTTTAATGCGAAAAAATCGGCAAAATTTGAGTTTTTTGTAATTTTAATAAATTCGCATATCGAACTTTTTTATGTTGATTTTCGAAGAAAAGTATTTAGTGTTCATATTAAAAAATGTTCGTATTTACTATGGGCATGCTATGTATTATTGTTAAACGGTCTAGAAATTTTCCATAGGAAAAAAGTTATGCTGAAAAAACAGATTTTTGAAAATTTGTCCCCCAGTTCCCCCCTTTGGGGGAATATTCCCCATTCACGAACTTAACCTTCATTTTTGCCCTGTTGATTTGTCGTCCAAGTTTTAAAGCAATCGGTACATAATTACGACCTCTATCGTGCTGATAAAATTGAGGTACATACCATTAGCTGGTGTTTGTTATAAGGAGTAACTTAGGCTACTTTTATTTCTGAAAAAGAATTAGGGTTCCGCGCAAAATATATAAATATGAATACGCGAGCGAAGCCGCGCGGGAACTGCTAGTTTTACATATAACTAGTTGAATACTTACATTTTGTTAAACTATTCTTAGTGATGCGAAAATAGCCTTCCGAACTAACACAATCATTGAAAACTTATAATAATTTTGTGCTTAAGCGTGCGATGTTATTTTTCGTCGTTAATTGATAATAATACTTAAAAAAAATTAAGAAACCTTCGACAATAGCTGATAATGTCGATTAGCTGAATATAATTTCATTTGTCATGGCAAGATCACACAATCAAGTCGCCTTTCATACAAAAAAAAAAATAAACCGGTTCAGCTGTTTGGGACCTACGAAGCGTCAAACACAGATGCAAACGTTGAATCTACACAGTCGGAGTTAAAACGTGATACCTAGTGATTTTAAATCTACTGATTGCATTGTATAATTGGATACGAGGTCATTATTGATCTTATAGCGTAATAAGTACGTACATACACAGAGATACTTAAAACAAATCATGTCTGTGGTAAACTTAAATCTTTATACTTACGTTAAAGTTAAAACACCTTTTAAGAATATCCCCAAAGAGTGAAGTACTATAAGTTGTACAACCCTGTTTTTGTATAATACGAGGGCGGCACTGAAAATTTCGGGAATCAAGGAAGTGATACAACATAATATTTAAAAATGTATTTATTGTCGAAGTATTCTCCGCGAAGTTTGACACATTTTTCCATACGATGGAACCAATCATTGAAGCAACCATTCCATTCGGAAGTTGCGTATATCCAGGATTCGTCACCTGATACGATGTTGTATACAGCATTTGAGGATCCTGCGTGGAATCTTTCGAGAGTTCTGACGCACCAAGTAACGCGAGCCGCTTTTTGCTCTTCACAGAGCGAATATTTGCAAGAGCAAGGTTATTTGTATTTGACTCATACCAATGTCTAAAGTTGCCTGAATTTCGCGGTATGTCACATGTCGATCTTCCTCAATCAGCTTACGCACAACATCAACGTTTTCTTGGGTGACTGCAGTTTTTTGACGACCTTGACGGGGATCATCACTGAGCTTGACACGTCCACGTTTGAAATTCAGCAAACCAGCGATAAATTGTGGTTTTGGATGGGGCTTCATCACCAAATGCAGAAATCATCCGGTCAACACACTGTTTTTGTGTTAAACCACTTCGAAAGTCATAATAAATCATCTTGAATTTTCTCGAGTCAATTCCATTTTCTCAACGACTAAACAAGTTTGACAAAACCTTGTGACAAGACCGAGAATCTTTTTTTAAATAAATTACGGTTATATTATAATTGATAAACTCCTTGATTTTAAAAATCGAATAAGTACCATTTGTACTTATTCGATTTTTAAAATCAAGGAGTTTTCAATTATAAAGGTTTTAATATGACAGAAACAGTGGAAATATTCCATTCCCGATACTTGTAGTGCAACCCTCGTAGCACGTAATTTTGCTTATATACGTTGTACAAGTTCTGAGACTGCGCGATATAGAATAATAGAATAGAAAGAAAAAAAAATAAGAATAAGTTGTCCTTACTGGAAGCCTTGACAGTATAGTGACTCATTCTTCGCCGCTCTGTTGCAGTGCGGTCTTACTTTTATACCTAAACTAGCAGCGCCCCGCGGTCTCACCCGCGTAAGTCCCGATCCCGTGGGAATATCGGGATAAAAGTAGCCTATATGTTTATTTACGTCTCCAGCTATCTACATACCAAGTTTCATCGCAATCGGTTCAGTAGTTTTGGCGTGAAAGAGTATCAAACATCCATACATCCATATTCACAATCTTTCACGTTTATAATATTAGTAGGATGCTGTTTTTTATACTAAGGCCTCGGTCACGAAGTCAGCGTGAGCGGGGCGGCGGCGGCGCGGGTAGCAGCGCGTTCCAATGCATACATTTATATGGAACTGGTCTCAAAGGCAGCGGCGCGGGAAGCGGTTGTGTGAAGATCTAAGATTTACAGTATGATTGGCACCTAAATATAGAAATTGACAAGTTAGGTAGAAAGGAGGATTTGGAGAGAAGAGTATAGAATATAGAGTAGTTAATGCTCGTGTCTGTCTACGTTGGCGAATTGGCAGCCACTTCAAGTTAGAGCGGGATGAGACACGTGATCATATTTTCGTAAATTGAAAACGAATCGAATGCAATTATTGAGAAGACGGTCAAGTTTATTGAGCAGATCTGCATTCAGGTCAAAATAGCACACATCGCCATAGTCGATTATAGGGAGTATAAGAGTCTGTACAAGCATTACCTTTGTTTTCGATGCCAGAAAGTTCTTTTGTTACTACTGTTACCTAATGACAAAGATGTGCAAAATAGTTTATTAAAACAAAATACTTTTATAATTTTTAATTATTTTTTTTTTGGTATTTTTAAGCAAATCACTGAGTCATATATACTTTGATCACTTAATTGGATTAAACATATTTTTAATCAAATCTCTGCCTATTGATATTCCTACCTCTATGACATGTATTAGTGATAATATTTTAGCACATTGTCCAATCTCAATTTTTTTAAGAAGTTTTCACAAATCATGTTAAAAAAAAAAGGAAGCGCTCATGTTAGACATTTATAAATCTAGGTATTTTATTGTTTTATACATATAAAAAAAAAACAAATAATAACCTTTTGCTTAGTGAAATTAGCAAAGTATATCTATAATATACATTAACTTTTTGCAGATCCTATTTTTAGAAAATAAGATCTCTCCGCACTGATAAATTGTATTAACAAATTAAGCACTGATTCATTGCATCTGGCAACTTGTGCTTTCATTGCTTGTTTAAAATCTTCCTTTACACCCTTGTCAGCACCACGGGTACCAATTCTTCGTTGTCCCAAATGCTGTTGTGAATTAGGCAATATATCAAGTGCAACATTGTTTCCCTGTTCATTCCAGATAAAACTAAGCTCTTCCAATATATCTATATGAATGATATATGAAGAGAAGAGGTGGTAATGGAACACACGTTTTTGTCTTATTACATCAAGTATATGTATAAATATTGCTTCTTCTTGTGGCCAACCAAGTTGCATTAACACAAGCATATGGCCATATGTCAAGTCAGTGTTATCTCCTCGGTTATAGAGGACTTGTATTAGTATTGTACAAAAGTAATGCATAATGGCAACTTTTGTGAGGGGTAAAAAATGTAGGTGCCTATGCTTGCCTCCTATAATTAATTCAGGTTCTAACACACCTTCTACATTGGGCAAGTGGGTTAAAGCTGCAAGTATACTCTCTACACAAGCAGCATGTTTCTTCTGGAAATAATTTATTGATACTCTGATTATGCTGGCTGTTATACTAGAAATGCTAACTTGTGGCATAGCCTCCTCATATTTGCCCCGATAGAGAGCAAATTCCTCAGCAAATCCTTCAGACCATGGCTTAATTTGCAACTGATTTGCTAATTTTGTAAATTCTCTGGAAATAAGTTCATTGGTATGTAATAATTCCCAAGAATTGGCTGCAGTTTGGAATTGGTGAGCTGATATACCAGTTACTTCTACATCTCCCTTTCTCCTTTTTGATGGTAGCATTTCTGGATCTGACAGTGCTTCTACTAAAATGTGGTTACCTTTTAGGGATTTTTGTTCATAGAGAGCTCTCAAATAAAAAGTAGTACCGCAATATAAAAGTTGCCTACAATCATCATTGTTCCTCAGCGTCAGTAACTTTTGAAAGTACTGCTCTTTGTTAAGGCTGTTACTGTAGTTAACAAAATAAGGATCCCATCCTAACTGTCTTCCCATTAAATCTAAGACTCCATAAAGACGTTGCCATGGATCAGTGATATCATGTTCAGTTTCATCATAAACATAGGAGTTATAGAAATCTATTGCTTTAATAACCAAACGTTGCAGAAGTCGTGGTGATTCCAGAGAACTGAGAAGTGGTAATGTTTCTACAACTAAAAGGCGTGCATATCGATTATCATAAAAGAACTTCTCTGCATTTATTAAAGTCTTAACCAAACTATCGACACCTAACTGAGGGAATTTCTTTAGCAACAACACTAACAGTCGACAATGCTCCATAGTATCATCACTGTTTTCAACACTTGTCTTCAGTATTGTCAGTTGAATATCAGGACATATATTATCAAACATTTGACTTAAAAAGCTACCCTCAGGTGATCTGAGAGCATTGGCAATCGCTGATATTTCTGGCAATAAAGAAGAAAAATTCTGTCTTGACTTAATGAGAGAGCTAAAACACTCAGCAGCCTCTTGAACATTGCCAGATTGCTTTTCCATTAAGTAAGCTTCGAACTGAATTTTAAAATTTGTAGGAAATAAAGTCTTTGCTGTCAACATCCATGCTTTGGCGGAGTGGATATTTGTTTTTTGAGCATCTTTAGCCTTTTCTATAATATAGTCCTCATCACTTAATAATATGTCGAAGCCAGGCATTTTTAGTTTACACTATTAAAAGCCTGTTTTGAGTCAATCAAATCGAAGATAAAAATTGCGCGTGGGATATGATTATTCGGGAAATGTTTTAGAATATAAAAACATTGCTCAGCACCACACCCACAGTACACCACAGATTAATATATTGATATTGTACTACGCAGAACCACAGATAACTAAGTAGGTTATCTGTGCTAAGTAGTTATGGCAGAAATAAAATTAACTTAAAGGTATTACTTTGTGACGGCTTTTTTTTTGCTCTTTCAACTGTTCGTTAACTGATCTTAACCTGTTCGATCAAAATTTTTATTTGTTCGATCTTAGTTTATTTATTAAATAAAATAAAAAATTACCATCAAGTTGGCGGGGAGAAGTCGTTATTTAACCTTTTTTTTTGCTATTTCAACTGTTCGTCATTGTTCGATCAAAATTTTTATTTGTTCGATCTTAGTTTTTTTTTTAAATAAAATAAAAATTTACCCATAAGATGGCAAGGAGAAGTGGTTTTTTTTTTAATATTTTTTTTTTTGCTATTTTAACTGTTCGTTAACTATTCGTCATTGTTCGATCAAATTTTTTATTTGTTCGATCTTAGTTTTTTTTTATAAATAAAATAAAAAAATTGCTTTCTTAAGTTGGCGGGGAGAAGTCGTTTTTTCATATATTTTTTTTTTGCTATTTCAATTGTGCGTTAACTGTTCGTCATTGTTCGATCAAAATTTTTATTTGTTCGATCTTAGTTTTTTTTAAATAAAATAAAAAATTTCCCTCAAGTTGCCGGGGAAAAGTCATTTTTAAAATGTTTTTTTTTGCTATTTCAACTGTTCGTCATTGTTCGATCAAATAAAATTCGGTTCTGGCGTTATGGTCACAGTTTTACCCTAACCTAAACCTAGCCATTTCTGTCGCTCACTTAGTAATTTAGTCGCACGCCTAAAGTTTTAATATTCAAAATGGATTATACGCATACGCACGAGAGGGGACTTTAATATTAAGTTAGAAACGATTTAACATTAGTAGGATAGGTAAATTGAAAAGAAATGGCTAGGTTTAGGTTAGGTTAGAACTTTGACCATAACGAACTGAATTTTGACAGAACTGAATTTTATGACAAAGAAGTACTTGGTCAAACCACCAACTTGATGGAAATTTTTTTTTTTGATAACTAGGATCGAACAAAAAAAGTGTGGATTGAACAATGACGAACAGTTAACAAACAGTTGAAATGAAAAACGTCTTCTCCCCGCCAACCTGAGGGTAATTTTTTATTTTATTAAAAAAAAACTATGATCAAACAAAAAAAATTTGATCGAACAATGACAAACAGTTAACGAACAGTTGAAATAGCAAAAAAAATATTAAAAAACGACTTCTCCCCGCCAACTTGAGGGCAATTTTTAAAAAAAAACTAAGATCGAACAAAAAAAAATTTTGATCGAATAATGACGAACAGTTGAAATAGCAAAAAAAAACCGACTTCTCCCCGCCAACTTAAGAAAGCAAATTTTTTATTTTGTTTATAAAAAAAAACTAAGATCGAACAAATAAAAATTTTGATCGAACAATGACGAACAGTTAACGAACAATTGAAATAGCAAAAAAAAATGTAAAAAAAACGACTTCTCCCCGCCAACTTAAGACAGCCCTCGGCGAGTGATGCCGAGTGCGAGGCTACCGGTCCACACGCTAGGTGTGGGTCGTTACGTGAATTTCACGAAACGTAACGTGTCTAGTTACTTTAAACGCGTCACTTGGTAAGAGTACACGTGATTTTTGTAACTAGTCTCGTCTCGGTGTGCAGTGCGGTACGGCTACGCTACGCAGGGAACGTAGTCATGTTGTAACTCGTAACTTCTCAAGTCGAAGCTACAGTTATGTGGTTATAGTTACATCAGTCAACGTCTAAATCAAATGAACTTACCTTCATAATTTATTCAGGCTTAGGAGTGACTGCATTCAATGAATGGTATATTTATTTGTTTGTTTAACTAGGATTGTTATAAAAAAAATTATGCTGGCTTATGTAGAAGTTCAATCGATTATAGTTAAAATGATTGAAAATAAAAGTTTAAAATTTAAAATAAACTAAAAATGCAAAATATAATATTTTTTTTGTTTGTTTACCAAAGTATTTATGTGAAAACATTTATTGGTTCTAGGAACCGCTAAGATTTTTTTTTTAAATAAAGTCAAAATATATGAATAAAACCAGCTTATACCTACTAATCTCTCGAAAAAGAAAGTAATAGAATAAACAATAAAACAAAACAAATATTTGTGTTTAACTCGATTCATGTTACAGAAGCGCTGACATTATTTTAAAATAAAGTGAACATAAAGGGAGTCTATACTTATCTCTAAAATCATAGACATATTCATCAAATTATATGCATTGTAGTAAACCTTACGCTTGTTTTTTCTCGGCTCAAGCATCTGTCCGGGCGGGGCACATGTGAGTGTAAAGCTGATGCATATACTAATTATACCTGAGTGTAAAACAGACAGAATGCCTATTCCGCAACGAGTTCTCATTATAACGTACCTTAGCTAACTTAAAACTCCGTTTCTATGACGCATCAACAAAACGACATCTCAACTTGTAATAGTTGAACCACCAACTAGCAGGTTGCAGCGAAAATAACGTAGTCACAAAAATCACTGGTGACTTATTGCTTGAGACTAGTAATGCGGTTACATGTTACGTAACTAGCCACTGTAACTAGTGACGTGCTGACGTGAAATAACGCCCACACCTACCACACACTAGTAATGGAAATTAATGCAAATTCACTTTAATTTCACGATCATGCGAATTCTCATGTCTTAGCATGCTATTTGCTAATGCTATTTGCTAATTCGGTAATATTAAATATAGATATAACTTAATGAATAGTAAATATATGAATAGTAATAAAGAAAACAGACAAGTTAAAAAACTAAAGAATACGTAAACAAACCTCCCACGGTCAATTGCTAAACCGTACTAAAGATCAACAAAACAATCGGATATACATTAAGTCCCATACCTATTACCTACCAAAATTAAATGCAACTCTAAATACGGGCATTTCTTTTAAGAAAATAATAACTCCAATGCACGGCCTCTCTGCTATTTCACTGGTGTGACGTAGGTAAATTAGCAATAGCAGTAGGCATTAGCAAAATAGCAACGGCACGACGATTTATTTAATTTCATTTAGTTAGCACGCGGATGCGAAGGAGAGCGCACGCTGTGTGAATGTGAAGCGTTAACGAACGAAGTGCAATGAATTAATACGTTCACGAAATTTCACAAGTTCAATCAATTTGCTAATTGCTAAATCAGAATTCACAAATTTAATATGAATGTGAATGCTAATTATTCCATCGCTACCACACACTCGTCACCCCCTACACTTCACGCTCGCCGAATGCAGGCGGCTCTGCAGTTCGTCAGGGTATTATAGAAATACACTCGTGTTTCAGTATTATAAAAATACTCTGTGGTTCTGTGTACATACTATATTAGTACCTATATATATCATTCAATAATTTGTGCTATCTGTCTGTCACTGGTTAGTTTGATGACTAGATTCTTATAATAATATATATATTATAGTTACCTATTATTTTTAATAGTTACATGTGTTTTGATGTAATCAGATAAAGGTGTTTTGTCCAGTTTTGTCAGATGTGGCATATACCTACTTCTATTTTTGATTTGGTCAATGAAATCTCTCATATAATATTTTCATGTAATGTGATTTCAGACGTATATTATGAAAATAAAAATGAATGAATTTGACGGCTATGATGACTATGTAATAGCGGAAGAGATTCCTGATCTCATTTTAGAAGCAATATTTTCGTATCTTAGCCTTAAAGATCTCCGCAATTGTGCTTTGGTGTGTAAAAGGTGGTACAGAATTCTCAGTGACGAAAATAATGATGTATGGCGAGTACACTGTGTTAAAAGATTGGTTGAAGAAGTTATGAAGTCTGATTTACTTTCTACTGTTACCACATATAAATCAAAATTAAGAGCTTTTTTTCATGCGTGGAACCCACACGATTGTTCACGAAATATATATGTTAAACCTAATGGTTTTACATTACACAGGTGATTTTAAAATACACAGTCTTGTGTTTAACATATATAAGTAAAAATTTTCTATACTTACCTATACTTATGATTTACAGAAACCCTGTGGCACAAAGCACTGATGCATGTAGGGGTAAAATTGGATTTTATCATGGGAGACATGCTTGGGAAGTGATATGGGAGGGCCCTTTAGGTACTGTAGCTGTAGTTGGTATATCAACCAAAGAAGCCCCATTACAGTGTCAAGGTTATGTTGGATTGCTAGGGTCAGATGAACAGAGCTGGGGCTGGAATTTAGTTGACAATCATCTATTGCATAATGGTGATTCACAAGGGCACTATCCTTTGCTTAATAATTGTCCAAAATATCAGGCAAGATTTTTTTTGAGATATCTACATAATATATATTTTATAAATATTTATTGAAGTATGTAATGCTTAAGTTTTAACTATAATATATGTAACTGTAAATTATGTGATTCATGTAAGGATTAGGAGTCCCCTCTCTGTGTCTAGAGTATTGCTATTTGGGTCCCAAGCCTACCTTTAGCAGTTCTTTTAATGCAACTTTATTTGCATCTTTACGGTTTTTGTCTGTCACTAAGGGAGGGTCCATTCTCTGGTGGCAGATACAGAAAGAATAACCAAAGTGCCTAAGCCCTTGCTTCTCTTATGTGTCCTGCTTACTCTGACTAAGAAGTAAAGTAATAAGCCCTTTCAAGACTTATTAACTATTTTGTGTCCAGTGATTACAAATAAATAAAATTTTACACCTTTAATATTTAAGGTTGGTGAGCGGATAAGGGTGATTCTAGATTGTGAAGATAACACCTTATCCTTCGAAAGAAATTATGAATTTTTAGGAGTTGCATTCAGAGGTAATAAATTTATACTTTTTAAATTATTTCATACCATTACATTTACCTTTTTTTACATTACCATTCTTGTCATACAAATCTTTACACCTCAAAAATTGCTCTCTGTGCTAATCTAACTGTATATTATACGTAAATTTATGGGTGATATGTTGGTTAAATATGCATAATTTAATTGTGCTTCTATTTTAAACAGTTATGGTTATTTTGTGATGTTGCTGTTGTTATGGGTTTAACTTCAAGTGTTTTAACAGTTGCAAGCTTTCCACTTAGAACAATTGAGGCATCTATTGCTCGCCGGATGAGATAAGGTAACTCAAATTGGTGAGGGGATTATTGTGTATAGTATTATTATGTATGTGGCCTGCATATACTTTTTATATACTGCTAAGAAGAGTAAATTTTGCTTTTATTTTATTTATTTTTTTATTTATTAACACTTCCTGCAAATATATTGCAAAAGTCGGACTTAATGCCGTAGGCATTTTCTTCCAGTCAACCTTTGGGTGATGCAGAACTGTGTGTGGCAGGTGTATATTTAATGGTCATGATATAAAGGAATTGTATAAAATGCATTACAGAAATAAGCCTACATATGTGTGCTTGATATACATACACATATAGTAAATCAATGTATATACATACATATATAAATACAAATACATAAATGATAAAGACACTTGTAAAGTGTTATTCTGATGATTCCGCCGATAAATCTCTGTAGAGTTTGCATACTTTAACCTTAAAAGTGAAATGGTTAGTGGACATCCTGACTTCTTGTGGAAGCGCGTTCCAGAGGTTTACAGCTTGGACAGCGAATGAAGAGTGAACCATACTGGAGTTATGAGAAGGACAAAGTAGGAGTAGGTTATTAGAAGAACGGAGATTTCTGGCATGGTTAGAGCAGAGATATTGAAAGTTAGATGTTAGGTAAGAAGGTGAGTTAGGTGTGTAGAGAAGAGAGTACAATGTAGTCAATGCCCTCAAACTGCGGTATAGGTAACCATGTCAGTTGGGTGCGATATGTGGATATGTGATCATATTTTCGCAAGTTAAATATGAATCGAATGCAATTGTTGAGAAGTCGGTCTAGTTTGTTGAGCAGATCTGCATTCAAGTCGAGATAGCACACATCACCATAGTCGATAACTGGGAATACCAAAGTCTGCACAAGCATGGTCTTTGTTCTGATTGGGAGAAAATTTTTATGCAATTCATGGGAATAGAATTATGGAGCATGGCAGTTGGCATCCTAGTTCTGGTTGCTCAGTAATTTTATCAGTTTTGCAATTCCTACATAATAGTTTTGTACTTTATTGACATAGAGTTTGTTTTTGATCACTCCATTTCTAACTTCACAAATATCTAGGAAAGGCGATGCTGGTTGTTTGTATTACGTATGTTGCATGTCCCTATTGCAACCACTTCCTCACGGCCCTGAAAAGTTAGTGTTCCCTTCCATTGCTGCAGAAGAAGTCAGAATTACGAGTTAGTCAGGCGGGGTTCCATGCGATCATTACACCGGTTAAGTTTTGGGCAAAATGGAGTTGTGTGTCAAACCTAGCTTATATTAAGCTTACTAGACGTAGTATTGTTTGTCATTGAATTGTGAAAAAATAACATGCAATATACTTTTTTTATTTTTTACCAATCACCAAATAGTGGTTAAGGTCCATGCAGGATGAATGAGATTCCTGGATGAACAAACTATATTAGTCCTTCAATAAAAACTGAAAAAGTGGGTGTAAATAATAATTTAGATTGCTAATTAATTTTTTTATCTCTTTCCAGGCCTTCCAAATAAAAAAAAACTTTATCCAACGGTGTCGGCTGTGTATGGTAACACCGAAGTCTCCATGGTATACCTCGGTCCACCTGTGGATGGCTGATAGTCAATTTACATGTCTAGAAAATTATCAATTTCTAGTCAAATGGCAATAATGTGATAAAATTACTAAGTCGAGGCTATTTTCATTTCTATTGCATCATGTCAGCACGAGCTACAGAGAGTTGACCGAGTACTTATCTATTATGATATTGATAATTATAAAAAAAGTTGGTGTACTCACTGGCGCACAGTGTGGTAAGGACCTCATTTTTGTTGCATGCAGTTTTTATTCAAAAAGTCGAAAGATTATATCATTTCAAATGCAAGAGCAAAACTCCCGCTTTGATATTTCTGTACCTAGTAGTTCTTTTATGAAAAATTCCAAAGTTTCACTTGGAGCACCTGACGATAAACGAATAATATTTATTATAAAAAAATTACACTTTTTTTAAGTATTCCTCTACACCAGTACCACGCGTTTTTATTTTTCGTGTGGAAACCCCCAAGGGCCATCACCTCACCGGAGCTAAGCGTAAAGTGGTATGTCGGAATCGAACCGACTTAAACCTCACGGTGTTCCATCACAAGTGGGTCTATTGCAAGGGACCCGGGATACCCTAAGAAGGAAGCCTCCGGGAACCCCTGCAGACCTTGGCTGCCTATTGAACAGGCGGCCACACCGTGGTGTACGGGGGGCTTGCCCCCCTCCGATTTAGAGAAGCGCGCTCGGAACACGTCGCGCCGCCGTCTCAGGCCGTACTCTTTCCGCCGCCTCTTTAGCCATCATCACGTCCTCAGTATTGAGGCGTATAATTACACACATTTCCACAATTTTTGAAGGATCTACGATGTACGGAAAAATAAAAAATGTTTTCTTTTTTTTTTAGGCATAAAAGCGTATTAGGTACAGATTTTTCACGAAACGATCTCTTAAACCATCCTCCATAAGCACCATTAATATCTTTACTTACTTTCGTTTTATCTACAAGTTATTAATGATTTAATTATTTTGATCAGGGTTGTCACACATTTTTAAATTTTCACACAAAATAATTGTGTTTTTTTTTCAAAGCATTGCTTGAATTGACCATGCTTATTATTAATTTTTATTATAGACAATAAAAACAAAATTTGTCCCATATCATACATGTCATAATATGTTGTGATATTATCCTACGCGTAACGCATCAGGAGGTCGAGCGGCACTCTTAGAGTCGCACTAGTGACTGAACATGCCAGCACGTAGGGAATGAGAATTTTGCAAATTACGAACAACCAAATGAAGTTCTATCGTCTTTAAATAGGTAAGATTTTTTTAAATTATTTAACAGAAATTACAAACTTTTTTTTTTTATTGTGTGGAAACCCCCACGGGTCATCACCTCACAGTTCCAACGGTGAGGTGGTATGTCGGACTCGAACCGACTAAAACCACACAGTGTTCCGTCACTGGTCTTCTTGCCGGGGCCTCAGGTGTACCCTAGAAAGGAAATCCCTGTGAAAAAATTAAAAGTTCGGACCGGTCTCGAACCCACGACTCCGTGCTGCTTAACGTAAACGGCTACGCTCCAAACCGTTACGCCACTTGTGTGGTAGAAATTACAATTTTACAATTAATGAAATTCTGTTTTATATTTAGGCATAGAATCAATATAGGTACCTACTTTATAAAAAACTTCTTCATAATAAATAACCAAACAAACAGTACACTACTTCTATATTCCTGTAATCTTTAGCTTTTGTTATGAAAATATCGCGACCAAAACAAACATTATTAAGAGTACTCAATCATTAAAAACAATCAATTTTACAATCATTCCACTAGATTAGTCTAGTAAAGGCAATTATGTCTCTAGGTCGTTCCTGCATCATAATTATAATCCCATTACGATAATTAATACGAGGGCGGCACTGAAAATTTCGGGAATCAAGGAAGTGACACAACATTACTATTTAAAAATGTATTTATTGCTTTTCGAAGTATTCTCCGCGAAATTTGACACATTTTTCCATACGATGGAACCAATCATTTAAGCAACCATTCCATTCGGAAGTTGGGGTCTCCAAAATGGCCGTTTTGTAGGCGTCCACAGCTTCTTCAGGTGATGAAAATCTCTGACCACGCAATTTATTCTTTATTTTAGGGAAAGTATAGAAATCATTAGGGCTTAGGTCGGGGGCTGTACGGCGGATGGTCTAATAATTCTATGTTTTCTTGCTTGAAAAACTCTTTGTTCTGTGTGCGGTGTGAGAACTCGCAACGTCGTGATGGAGGATGATGCGGCGGTTGCAGTTCTCTTTACGGAGTTCAGAAACGACCTGTGGCAAACAAATGCTAGCATACCATTCTGCATTAACCGGTCTTTGTCCCTCAAGAGAAATAGTCGCAACATGGCCGGCTTTGGAGACAAACGTGGCCACCATTTTTTTTGCGACACTCCGTGAACGAACAATTTTTGTTGGCTTTAACTCATTTTCGAACACCCAAACTCGTGACTGGTTTTTTGTTTCGGGTTCGTACGCGTATATCCAGGATTCGTCACCTGATACGATGTTGTATACAGCATTTGAGGATCCTGCGTGGAATCTTTCGAGAGTTCTGACGCACCAAGTAACGCGAGCCGCTTTTTGCTCTTCACAGAGCGAATGTGGTATCTATCGGGAAAACAACTTTTTTACACCTAATTGTTCATGCAAGATTATTTGTATTTGACTCATGCCAATGCCTAAAGTTGCCTGAATTTCGCGGTATGTCACATGTCGATCTTCCTCAATCAGCTTACGCACAGCATCAACGTTTTCTTGGGTGACTGCAGTTTTTGGACGACCTTGACGGGGATCATCACTGAGCTTGACACGTCCACGTTTGAAATTCAGCAAACCAACGATAAATTGTTGTTTTGGATGGGGCTTCATCACCAAATGCAGAAATCATCCGGTCAACACACTGTTTTTGCATTAAACCACTTTGAAAGTCATAATAAATCATCGCTCTTGAATTTTCTCCGAGTCAATTCCATTTTCACAACGACTAAACAAGTTTGACAAAACCTTGTGATAAGACCGAGAATCTTTTTTAAATAAATAAATGGTATTCTATTTGTAAAACCAAGGTGTTTTCAATTAAAAAGATTTTAATATGACAGAAACTGGAAATATTCCATTCCCGATACTTTTAGTGCAGCCTATGTAAACTGCTTTCATAAAACCATCTTACGGTATAATAATCATATTCCTACCAAAATATTATATCACGACTATAACTTCCTTACTATGATAATATATGTACATAGACATAATAAAATTATTTAGTTGTTAGTCTATAATTAGATCCTTATTAATTAATCATAATTCACAAACATAGCAAAAGTTAAAATTAGAATCCACAATAATTATGTTGTGTACAAAGTAACAACCCTAAACCCTGAAAATCCGATATAGAATTAAATAATTGATGTAGATAAAACGGGAGTAGGTAAAGATATTAATGGTGCTTATGGAAGATGGTGTAAGGAATCGTTCCGAAAAACATCTGTACCTAATATGCTTCAAACAAATTAAAACGGTAAATGAGAAAAAAATATTTATTTATCTGTACATAGTAGATCCTTTAAAACTTGTGGAAATGTGTATAATTATATACGTCAATACTTTTGTAGAAGAAAAAAAAAGTGTGTGTGTGCAATTCACACACGGCAGAAGTGAAACTTCAGAAAAGTAGCCTACGAGAGAATGAGAAATAAAAAGTAAAATCAACACAAATAATTTACTAAGGTTAATAAATTTAATTTTAGATAATTTTGTAAAAGTTATTGGTCGAATTAACACAAATGTGTTAAATAATTAACATACATTAATTAATTAACCAACGAATTTTAATATGCAAGTGCACAAAAATGACACCACGTTGACATTGACGCATTCTCTGAAGGCTTCGTAGTACGCAGGCGCCAAGACAAAGATTATAGGAAACACTGATACTTGTATTCTATCTCATTTTCTCGCTGACTTAATCCTATACATTTGTGTTTGTTTCTCTATCGTGACGTATTTTCGTTTGATCGAGTTTCAAACCACAACGATTCTAAAGAAGTTTCAATTCAAAACGTTTTTTATTAAAAATATTATTTGTTTTTCGTCAGGCGCTCAAAGTGAATGTGAGATATTTATAAAAAAAACTACTTACTAGAAATATTAAAACGGGAGCAGGCCGGACCCACTCCGCTTTGTAGGTATGAAGCTGCAGGTACCTAGCGATAACGAATATATATTACCTACAACGCTAATTATATTAATATGTATTATATATATGGTAGATAAATGAAGGTGTGTTGTTGAATTTAAAGATTTTAATTATGCAGATATTTAGTGTATGACGTCGTGTAATTGTGTATGATAAAAAAAAAATTGTGCGCCATTGTGGAGAAATTCGCTAAAAACTGATTCCGCTGGGCGAACGTTGTCCTGGCGGAACTTTTTTTAATCCATGGACTTAGAAGAAAAAAAAAGTGTCCAAAAATTTGTGTGTATTTATGTGTAATTGTGTATGTATGAATAAAATGAGTGCATGCATAAACTTCGCAGAAATTCAAGTTCCCGCTACGCGAACGTTTGGCCATTAGCTAGTTTTCATATAAAGCGCTTATATTATTACGAACGTTGTTTTGAATTTGTTTATATTTGTTTAAAAAAATCGTAGGGTTTAAAAGATAAAAATATAAACGTAAAATACGCTTATTAGGTCTTAGTTCGTAAAGTATGCACTTTGGGGTCTAGATTTTCACGTTTATACAAACCTTGTAAGAGTGTCTGCAACATGTTGCCAAGTATCAATGATGTTCCGTTAGTAATTAAAGAGTTATAGGACAATTTACCATGAATAGACCACTGTTTACAAAGCAGTCAAATATCACGACGTTCTAAAGGAATTGCATAGTAAAATGTATTCCAATAATAAGTGTATTAATTCAACTACTCACATGCAAAATTTCATCTCATTAAATTCAGTAATTAAAGAGAAACAATTAAAATACTGACAAAGCATCGCAAACCTACATAACCTGACCAAGTTCGGATGGCTACAAAAAAGCGGCCATGGATTAAAAAAAGTTCCGCCAGGACAACGTTTGCCCAGCGGAATCAGTTTTTAGCGAATTTCTCCACAATGGCTGCATGCACAATTTTTTTTTAACCATACACAATTACACGACGTCATACACTAAATATCTGCATAATTAAAATCTTTAAATTCAACAACATTCCGCTGCGCGAACGCACACTAAATGAAGGCAAACGCATATTGCATGGTATTTGGCTGTTGATGAACCTCACGTTTTTCACACTTCCAACAGACATCGAAAGATAAAGAAATGCTCGTTTACCTGTAGGTAGTTAGTAGGTACCTACCAAATGCTGACTTTTGTATTACATTGTTTCCCGTATTTGCGTGGTTAGATTATATTATTAACTATTATTATTAGGCAGTATAGTTAGGTACTTACAAGTTCTGTTTACAAGGTCAAGTTGCTTGAAGAAGTACCTATATTTATTTATTAGGACCACAACAACTGATACACATTTTCTATACAAACAAATAAAATTGAAGTGTCCGTTTGTAATGTCATAATGACAGTTTTTACTAAATGCATCTGAATGTTTGGTACACGGTACTTATACCAAAAAAAATAATTTTTAACATTTTTGTCCGTCTGTCTGTCTGTTTGTTCCGGCTAATCTCCAGAACGGGTGGACCGATTTCCACGGGACTTTCACTGGCAGATGGCATTTGTTATAAGGAGTAACTTAAGCTACTTTTATTTTGAAAAAGAATTAAAGTTGTTCTTGTTCACTTCGTATGTCATTCCAGATTTGATTCGCATATGCCTACCTAGAGACATAGTTCCATTCCAAGGTACACACTAACGTATGCCAAATGCTCATCTTAGTAAAGATTAAAGTATCTATGCAAAGATTGTCATTAAAATAGTTGTCTTTAATATAAGTTTCATCTACATAGGTACTATTCAGTAAATACCTAGCCTAGATTTATTTAAAAGTTCATTTGTTCACAAAAGTAAAGTAATAGGCACATAACTGGTTATTAAATATTTAGATTAATTATTCTTACAGAAGACGACCCTAACCTCATCAGAACAGATAAGAGTTACGCGATAGAAAGAGAGGCAAGTTTTAGGTAATTATAACCTGTAGGTATTTAGCGTAAATATTATTGTGTCGGGGCAAGAGTCGCTATTTATTCAAATGTTTTTGTGGAGAGGCCCTTCTGTACTAGTACTATTTATGTTTACTGTGGCGGGAGTTCAACTCTTGCATTTGAAATGATAAATTATTTCTACTTTATGAATAAAAACTGCATGCAACAAAAATTAGGTTCTTACCACAATGTGTAGCGTTTTGTAACGATCAATCATTATGCTTTTATATTCATATACATTTCTAGTTTTGGGACTTTCACTTTAAGTATTCTGATATCCATTACATTTCTCATAATTTCTTAGTTTTTCTCTGCAATTACCTACATTTCTCAATATCTAACCACCCTTTACCTATATTTCAATGGTATCTATTTTGTCAATAATAAATTCACCTTGCACCTTAAGGCACTCATGTTCAGGTGTGCGTTCGCGCAGCGGAATGTTGTTGAATATAAAGATTTTAACTATGCAGATAATTAGTGTATGACGTCGTGTAATTGTGTATGGTTAAAAAAAATTTGTGCATGCAGCCATTGTGGAGAAATTCGCTAAAAACTGATTCCGCTGGGCGAACGTTGTCTTGGCGGAACTTTTTTTAATCCATGGACTTAGAAGAAAAAAAATGTGTCCAAAAATTAGTGTGTATTTGTGTGTAATTGTGTATGTATGAATAAAATTAGTGCATGCATAAACTTCTTAAAAATTCAAGTTTCCGCTACGCGAACGTTTGGCCATTAGCTAGTTTTCATATAAAGCGCATATAGAGAGCTGTAGATTTTTACGAACGTTGTTTTGAATTTGTTTATATTTGTTTAAAAAACAGATTTAGAAAAAAACGTAGGGTTTAAAAGATAGAAATATAAACGTAAAATACGCTTATTAGGTCTTAGTTCGTAAAGTATGCACTTTGGGGTCTAGATTTTCACGTTTATACAAACCTTGTAAGAGAGTGCAACATGTTGCCAAGTATCAATGGTGTTCCGTTAGTAATTAAAGAGTTATAGGACAATTTACCATGAATAGACCACTGTTTATAAAGCAGTCAAATATCACGACGTTCTAAAGGACTTGCGTAGTAAAATGTATTCCAATAATTAGTGTATTAATTGAACTACTCACATGCATAATTTCATCTCATTAAATTCAGTAATTAAAGAGAAACAATTAAAATACTGACAAAGCATCAAAAACCTACATAACCCGACCAAGTTCGGATGGCTACAAAAAGCGGCCGTGCCATATATCTAAGTAATGTTCTTAACCTTCCAGTATAGTATTTATTAATATGGTACAGTTGCGTAAACAAGCGTTAGGAAAAAATAAAACAATTGTATTTCTTGAATAAAAAATATTTTTTAATAATAACGCCACTATCTACGATAAAAATTGATCTTCAAATAACAAGTACTTCTCTAATTAAACATCCGTGTACAAAAATATTTTTAATTACATGTAATAATTATGTATTTATTATTTATTTCTCGCCACCTGTTACGTAGAAACCCAAAAATTGGGCGAAATGTGGGTGTCACAGAAATGTCACACCTCTGCCTACCCTTTCTGGGACAACAGCCGTGAGCATATGAATGAATGAATGAAAATACAGAAACTAACCTCAAAATTTCTAACCCTCTTAGGGACTAGTCACGACAATCCCTGGGGCGCGCGCCCTAATAACGGCAGAACTTGGCATACAACTCATGTGCGCGCACAGGCGCGTGTATTTTGAGCGTATCGGGAGCGCAGCTGAGGCGCTTGTCGTGACTAGTCTCTTCATAAAAAGTTAACGTTAACAAACGCTTGCTAAACATACTCTGTCATTGGTTAGAGACAGCAATAGACTTACAATGCACACATACATAAGTCACTACCAGTACAACGATAATATCATATACTGACGTAAGTCTCAAGCGCATACTTAAATAAAGTACCTACGTAAATAGTACTTACTGTCATAGTCAAATACATTTAAAAAGCAGGTGTAGAAAAATAAATGGCCTATAAATTATATCGAAACAACAATTGTGTTATCACTTGTACCAATTTAATACCGATATTATACTGTAAATTTTAGAATGTTACCTAAATATATTGCACGGCCGCTTTTTTGTAGCCATCCGAACTTGGTCTGGTTATGTAGGTTTTCGATGCTTTGTCAGTATTTTAATTGTTTCTCTTTAATTACTGAATTTAATAAGATGAAATTTTGCATGTGAGTAGTTGAATTAATACACTAATTATTGGAATACATTTTACTACGCCATTCCTTTAGAACGTCGTGATATTTGACCGCTTTGTAAACAGTGGTATATTCATGGTAAATTGTCCTATAACTCTTTAATTACTAACGGAACATCATTGATACTTGGCAACATGTCGTACACTCTTACAAGGTTTGTATAAACGTGAAAATCTAGACCCCAAAGTGCATACTTTACGAACTAAGACCTAATAAGCGTATTTTACGTTTATATTTTTATCTTTTAAACCCTTCGATTTTCTCTAAATCTGTTTTTTAAACAAAAATATAAACAAATTCAAAACAACGTATGTAAAAATCTACAGCTCTCTATATAAGCGCTTTATATGAAAACTAGCTAATGGCCAAACGTTCGCGTAGCGGAAACTTGAATTTCTCCGAAGTTTATGCATGCATTAATTTTATTCATACATACACAATTACACACAAATACACACAAATTTTTGGACACAGAAGAAATAGATCCATGGATTAAAAAAGTTCCGCCAGGACAACGTTTGCCCAGCGGAATCAGTTTTTAGCGAATTTCTCCACAATGGCTGCATGCACAACTTTTTTTTTACCATACACAATTACACGACGTCATACACTAAATATCGGCATAATTAAAATCTTTAAATTCAATCTTCACATTCCGCTGCGCGAACGCACACCATGTTCAGTAAGTACACAACCCTTTTTTCAGTATTTCGCCTCAGTTTTATTAGTCAAATTCATTTAAAGTACAACAAGTAGGTATTACGTTACATAATAATGTATACTTAGTACATGATACCAAAGTACCGCGAAACACTTTAATCTGTGAGTATAAAGTATAAGTAGCTAATTTTGCAAGTGTCCTTACGGTCTACGCATAAAACTACCTGTTCCTGATTAAACTGTAATTTTATACTTACTAAGGTCATTGTTAGGATCAAGGATCATTGTTAATGGTTCTACAATCTTGTCACATGAATAGATGGATTTTTTTTTGGTTCGCACCGTTACACTAGCGAACGCCAAAACCCTCATGTTATCCACCATCCTTTTGTTATCTGCCACTCGGAGATAGGCAGGCAATGTTAATGTTTAATGCCGCTGCCGCTGTCTAACCCCGTATTTTATATCAATTATTAAGACTCGTTTAAGAGTGAATTAGAAGAAGCTATAAAATAAGATGTAAACACTTTCAAGAGCCATTGTGTATTCAATTAATTATTTGATATTACGCGCCTATTATTTTTCTTATTATTTACTTATGTATGTCATCTTTGTGGTATAAACAACCTATCTGTCCTTAGTTTTGTATATTTACATTATTGCTGTATTATTAAAAAAATAAAAGAGTCTTCGGACTTCCTCGTCTTTGTGTGTTTATTTCCGTCATTAGGCTGCGTTTCCACCAGAGATGTGCGAGGATGCGTAGCGAGAGATGTGTTTGTTAAGAACCAATAGAATCGCTTCATTTACCTAGCCTCGCTTAAACCGGCCTTACATCGTGTGCGTTACCCCAGCTGGAAAGTAGCTCCTAGAGAGATATGAGTGGAACGTAGAATTAGTGCCTAATCTGCTGTAAATGTGCGCCGCATAAAAAATATGTGCCTGTTGTCATTTTAGAAAAAAACCGATTCCTGCTTGGGTAACGTTCTTCCAGCAGGAAAATCGTATACAAATACACACACAATACAATACAATACTCGAGTAGCTCTTAATTTGTTCTAATTTGTGACAATAATATTTAAGAAAATATTTATAATTTTCAAGTAATCGCGCTTATTTGAAAACCCAAAAAATATCACAGCGCCTAAATGAGAAAACGTATAAGCTCGCTGAAAACGGTATTCCGTCCTTCTTGGGTGTCTATAATCACCATAAAAAGTTTCAATAGTGTACATGCATGCGTTATTGAACAATATTACTAAAAGTCAAAACGACGACGGCGTCATAACTTTTACGTATACATACAAAACACTGGCTCAACCCAAGATGTGTAGGTGTAAACCAAAAATTAGTGCCTTTAATCAAATAATATATAATGAAAATATCCAATAAATATCCATACAAGATACGCACGAGAATTATAACCCCTCCTTGGCAGTCGGGTAAAAAAAAGTCGGTTGACTAACAGAAGAGAAAAGCGCATTGAACTGTTTTGTCTTAGTCCATTCTACAATTTATTTATTCCTAATAGATATATTATATTTTCGTTTAGTAGAGCAAAAGGTATTACCTAAACAAATCGAATTTATGGTTACCCTACTCGAGCATTGTATGAGATAATATAATTTTTAAGATTACAAGCGTTGAAAACTGTTCTGAGGGTACAACGATATGTCAATGAGGTTAGTATGTCGAATAAATGTATGTTTACACCGAAATCCTAGCAATTATAGATAATGAGATATCAGCCTACAAAGTTACGTTTTGACCGCGCGGCCACGTTCTTTTTGTTTTGGACTGATTTTGTCTATCTAACAGTCTTGTAACAGTTTTACTGTATGAAGTCTTAAGTTTTAAAGAAATAATCAACAATAAAGCAACAGCAAGTGAACGATTGCGCGGCCATAACTTCCAAGGTGAATATATTGTAAATTTTTGATCTAAAGCTTATAATTCTTTTTTCGACAATTTTTGACAAATTCAGTCTTTATTTGACAAAAAGAATTAGATCTCTAACCCCAGTAGTTGCTGAGATCTCCATGGCCGCGCAATCCTCCACGTTACGTTCGCGCGGCCAACTTAAAACCTTTGTAACTTCTTTATTTCTACATTGACAAATTTTTGGTTTGTTTCCTTCGATTTTGACAAATTCCGACAACTTTTTTGACGAAGAATTTTTCTGTTTGGATAACTTGGCGGAGCAATCGTAACGCACACATTGCCATGGCATCGTGCTCTTCGTCTAAAGGAATGGCTATCATTGCTAGTTCCGTATTAAGGCCGATTCACACATATCAGTGAAGTCACAGTTCCGGCACAGTACCGCCACCGTAATAATTATTCTTTCATACATTCTCTATGAACGCATCCACACCTGTCATTGTCAGTGACGGCATAGTGCTTTGTGACAGTGCCGGCGCCGGGGTCACGGCCGCCGCTGCATCAAAACCAAATTGGAGGAGGAGCGATTGATCGTTATATACTGTTTTGTATGATTTGTCTCATGCAAAGTACATGGATACAAAATACAAAACCATTTGTTCCCCCAACAAGTATCTTTTTCTTATCTTTTCCTTGATGCTGCTCTTCCTGTTCGTCTAAAGCAATGGCTATCATTTCTAGTTCCGTATTATTAAATAGAGCCATGGCAACAATCTAGGTCGCACACGTTTTGCCTGAAGATCAGTAGAGAAAGGAGTATACTGACATGTGTGAATTGAAGCACTGCCGCATCACTGTAGCACTAATACGGACCTGTGCGAACACGTTGCCGGAACTCTGACTGCACTGATACGTGTAAATCGGCCTTTATTGAATAGAGCCTTAGCAGCAATCTCCGTCGCACACGTTTTGCCTAAAGATCCGTAGAGAAATTAGTACTGACATGTGTGAATTGAAGCACTGCCGCATCACTGTAGCACTGATACGTTTAAATCGAAGTAAACCTGTGCGAACACGTTGCCGGAACTGTGACTCTACTGATATGTGTCAATCGGCTTTTATTTATTATATTACACACACTAAATTAGAAGACATCATTAACACAATGCTGTCCGTTTTACTTGCGCATGAAAGAGACAACGTTATGTCTTCGAGGCCGTTCGACGACGTCAACAACAGTGCGAGAGTGACTTTGGTTTTAAACTGAATCAAATTGATTATTTATATCGTTTGAAAACAATGAAAAAAAATTTTATTTACTAACACAGAGTTTTTAACTTATCAATAGAGTTTTTATAACTTAGGTAGGTAATACCTAAGCTTGGTCGGATGGACCAACTAGAAATAAACCCGCTAAGTATATCAATATCAGTATATCACACATATAAAACATATCTTTACACAATGCATGCAGCCATTGTGGAGAAATTCGCTAAAAACTGATTCCGCTGGGCGAACGTTGTCCTGGCGGAACTTTTTTTAATCCATGGACTTAGAAGAAAAAAATGTGTCCAAAAATTAGTGTGTATTTGTGAGTAATTGTGTATGTATGAATAAAATTAGTGCATGCATAAACTTCGGAGAAATTCAAGTTTCCGCCACGCGAACGTTTGACCATTAGCTAGTTTTCATATAAATCGCTTATATAGAGAGCTGTAGATTTTTACATACCTTGTTTTGAATTTGTTTATATTTGTTTAATTAGTATGCACTTTGGGGTCTAGATTTTCAAGTTTATACAAACCTTGTAAGAGTGTGCAACATGTTGGCAAGTATCAATGATGTTCCGTTAGTAATTAAAGAGTTATAGGACAATTTACCATGAATAGACCACTGTTTACAAAGCAGTCAAACATCACGACGTTCTAAAGGAATTGCATAGTAAAATGTATTCCAATAATTAGTGTATTAATTCAACTACTCACATGCAAAATTTCATCTCATTAAATTCAGTAATTAAAGAGAAACAATTAAAATACTGACAAAGCATCGAAAACCTACATAACCCGACCAAGTTCGGATGGCTACAAAAAGCGGCCGTGCAATATATTTAGGTAACATTCTAAAATTTACAGTATAATACTGGTACTGAATTGGTACAGGTGATAACACAATTGTTGTTTCGATATAATTAATTTGTCATTTATTTTTCTACACCTGCTTTTTTAAATGTATTTTACTATGACAGTAAGTACTATTTACGTAGGTACTACACTAATTTTATTCATACATACACAATTACACACAAATTTTTGGACACATTTTTTTTCTTCTAGGTCCATGGATTAAAAAAAAGTTCCGCCAGGACAACGTTCGCCCAGCGGAATCAGTTTTTAGCGAATTTCTCCACAATGGCTGCATGCACAAATTTTTTTTTACCATACACGACCTCATACACTAAAGATCTGCATAATTAAAATCTTTAAATTCAACAACATTCCGCTGCGCGGACGCACACTTAAACGGATTGGTTTAATTGGTTTTAAACCGGCCTTACATCGTGTGCGTTACCCCAGCTGGAAAGTAGGTCCTAGAGGGATATGAGTAGAACGTATAATTAGTGCCTAATGTGCTGTAAATGTGCGCCGCATTAAAAATTTGTGCCTCTTGTCGTTTTAGAAAAAAACTGAAAAAACGATTCCTGCTGGAGTAACGTTCTTCCAGCAGGAAAATTCTAAACTAATTATCGCAGAGAGAAATTACTAGAAAATTATAAATATTTTCTTAAATATTATTCGCACAGGCGGCACATACAGGCGCTCATACAATGCTTTTTGAGATACACGATTCTGCAAAACGTTACCCCAGCAGGAAAACGAATAGGTATCTTTAAAACCTGAAGACGCACAAATTATATTTTCGGCCCACATTTTAGCACAAATATAAGCTCTCTGCCCATCCACAAAATTTCTCTCTGCGATAATTAGTTTAGAATTTCTATATCGGACCAAACAATTTATACACAGGGCTGCCAGATTGTATAATTGGATACAAAATTCGTATAATTCGGTTATCTTATATATCCTGTTTGTATAGTAGATTGCATTGTATAATTGTATACAATGTCAGTACTGATGTTATAGCGTCAAAAGTACGTACATACTTAAAACAAATCATGTCTGAGGTAAACTGTTAAGGGCCGTGTTCACCAACATTGAAACCAATGTTTAAATATATAAACAGTCGATTATTTTATTAATAAAAATTTCATGTTCACCACAGCCTAAACGTCGTTTAAAGACTTTAAACAGGCGATTATGTTAATCTAGGAAAAGGACCCCGGTTAACATAATTTGACAGATTTTGAAGGTTATGTTTGGTTGTTTTGCGTCAAGAGTTGAATTATTGCTAAAAAATATCTGCCTTTAATTTCGCTATGGAAGAAGATCACAATCTCAACTTTCTTTCTTGAGTATTTGGACAAAATAGATACGATTACAAGACGACCCAGAGTTTTTCAGCGACGCCGTAATCTGTTTGAAGAATTTGCTGAAGTTTCATTTAAGACTAGGTTCCGTCTAAACAAATGTAGTGCAATTTACGTCTTAAACCTAATTGAAGATGAATTAGAGTTTTCTACTGACAAGTAAATTCCCTTCACATACCTAACTACATATAGTGACAGAGTGACACATACTTATCTACATAAATAATTCAATACCTAATAATATATAGGTACCAACCTACCTACCAAAATGAAAGTGGATTCATACAGTTTTTTTTTATTTCATATAATATTAACAAGTATTTCAACTAATTTCAAGTGATCTCAACTCGGTTACTGCAGTTGTTTGTATGTAAAACCAAAATAAAAACACCACGCGATACTGACAACTGTCATAAAATGTCAATAAACCCTACCAAGTCAATAAACAGCACCTTCCAGACTTTGTTGCATAATTGTATAAGTAGCCAAATCAACACGCATGTTTTATTTATTTATTTAAAACTTCATGCACATTTGTACAAAGGCGGACTTAATGCCTAGGGCATTCTCTACCAGTCAACCTTAGGGTGGTATAGAACTGCTATAAGGTAGGTGCAAAGATACATTTGAAATTATTTATAAAACAAACTAACATTTATATTACTTACATGTACAATTTTCTAAATATCATTACTACATAATATACACAGTTTCATTTACTTATACATAAACATACATAAGTATTTATATTATGCCTATACAGAGTACATATATATTCACACATATCATACATATACATATCATATATATAAGTAAATACACTACAAATACCACTATAAAGTCGTGTACTATCGTTGAGGATATTCTTCTAACTCATTGTGGAGGAGCTGTCGTACTTTCTTTTTAAACGTGAAGCGGTTTGTGGACATCCTGACTTCGAGAGGGAGCGCATTCCAGAGAAGGACTGATTGTACATAGAAAGAAGAGTTGATGAAGTCGGAGCTGTGAGAGGGACATAAAAGAAGCAAATTATTGGTGGAACGAAGATTCCTGTCATGAGTAGAGTACAAGTATTGGAAGTGGGGAACTAAGTAAGAAGGTGGCGATGGGGAGTTTAAAAAGGAGAACAGAGAAGTTAGAGCCCGCAAATTGCGACGTTGGCGATAGGAAGCCATTTTAAGACACATGGTCATATTTGCGAAGATTGAAAATGAATCGAATGCAATTATTGAGAAGGCGATCTAGTTTGTTGAGGAGGTCTGCATTCAGGTCGAAATAACACACATCACCATAGTCAATTATAGGAACGATTAGGGACTTCCTCAAAAGTGTGGAGTCAATGTATAAGCCCAGGTCTTTAACTACTGAACTTATAGATATATTTGATCCGTCAAAGACAATCGGTGTGGAAGAAGTAGTGTCTAACCTGCTCATCATTTGTTTGCTCCCTATGACAATCGCCTGACATTTATTAGGATTTACTGATAAGCCGAATCTTGTCGACCAGGATCTTATGAATTCTAAATCCTTATTGACCTTATTAATGGCTTGCGATATATCTTCAACCCTGGCCTGTGTATAAAGCTGCAAGTCATCGGCATATAGGTGATACGTACACTGAAGGTCGTGGGTTATGAGATTAATAAATAATGAAAATAATAAAGGAGATAATATACCGCCTTGAGGGACGCCGGTGCAGAGATCACTCCAACTCGATGACAAGTCATCAACACGAACGCACTGCTTACGTCCCTGAAGATAAGTGGAGAACCATTCCAGTGCTTCTGAGGAGATCATAAGATATGAAAGGATAGATAGTAGGACCTCGTGACTGACGGTATTGAAGGCATTCGAAAAGTCAACCAGGACTAACACAGTAACTTTAGTGTTTTCCATGGCCTCCCTAATATCGCCAGTCACTTTGAGGAGAGTGGAAATAGTGCTATGGCCGGGCCTGAAGCCAGATTGGAGTGGACTTAGGAGATTGTTTCGGTATACAAACTGCGAAAGCTGCTTATGTACACAAGCCTCGAGCACCTTAGATAGAAAAGGAAGAATAGAGATAGGTCGAAAGTGGTGTGGTAGAGAAGGGTTATTTGTCTTGGGCAAGGGTATGAGGTAAGCCTTACGCCAGAGAGAGGGAAAGGTTTCAGAGTCAAGGGAAAAGTTAATAATATGGGCTATCACTTGAAGAACATGATCCAGAACAGTGACAATCATGCGACGACTAATGCCATCGTAGCCCACGGCATTGGAACGAATACTTAATACTACGTAACGAGAGCCGCTATACATTGAATGCCATCTCTTTTGCTCTGTGTTTTTAGTAAGCGTCTTCGTAGGTGTCAATTAAAATAACGTCATCTTAGTTCGTTTCGAACAAGTTTTTATCGTGGAAATAAAATCGAGTATACGTTGACAGGTTTTAGTGAAATTTAGAGGCGCTGAGAAATAGATGCCAGTAACAAATAGACCTTATTACGAAAACCACAAGGTTGAGTTCATATGAAGAAATTAAGTCAGGTTTTATCTTAGTCGAGTGTACAATAGAATCGGCACACTGACCTCTATTGTACAAGTACGCTGGACTGCATACGTCAATATTTTCCAGAATGTATCGGCGTTTTGCGTTACGTACTACCTGATTACACCGATTTCTAGCCGCTTTGAAAAGGTTCCACGTGTCTTCAGAACGATGATTCCTAAACCTATGGAAAGTTCGGTCCCTCCGTCTCATTGCAATTTTCACTTCCTCCGTCATCCAAGGTGCCGGCGGACACTTTAATTTCACTTTCCTAACAGGAGCGTGGGTGTCGTATAAACTAAGTATGGTGTCATTAAAGATGCTGACCTTATCATTCACGTCGGTAACAGCTGCCACACTGCTCCAGTCTATTTCGGAGGCATCAGCACATAATTTTTTGACATCCATACATTTATAGCTGCGAATATGAAGAATTTTTGGAGGAGATTTAGGTGGTTTCAGGATATAGGAAAGGAAGAGCAAGTCGTGATGGGAAAATCCAGGAGCAGGATATTGACCATAGGAGGAGACAAGGTTTGGAGCAGAGGTAAGCATTAGGTCAAGCCAGGTATCCTGGTGTTCAATGTTGTGATGAGTTGCTTGAAGGAGCAGGACATGGAGACTGGTAGATTGGACGATCTGAAGGAGATTACGTGTTCGAGGAGAGCTGAGTGCGAGGAGGTCCGTGTTGAAATCTCCCATGATGATGTGGTGTGAGTATTCCGACCCTAAAGATTCCAGAACTGTTTCCAGACTGGAGAAGTAGTTGACAACAGGAGGGCAATACACTGCACCTAGAACAGCATTAACTCCCTTGACAAAAACCTCAAGGAAAAGATATTCCACAGTGGTGGTTGGGTTGGAAAAAGAATAGGCAAGAATTTTATAGGGTAAAAAGCTCCGAAGGTAGATGGCGACACCACCACCTCTTTTATCTAGTCGGTCATAACGAATAAGAACAAAGCCTGTAAGTGGATATGAGGTCGAAGGCAAGTGAGGTTTGAGCCAAGTCTCCGAAATCAGGATGGCATGAACGTCACTGTCGGTGAAAGTCGCAGTCAATTCACTATAATGACTGGGGACACTCTGAGCGTTTATATGACACACGTGTAGATGAGAACGAGTTTGATTGTCAAAAGTTTGCCGTCATCGGTCGCCCAGTGTGTCGGTCAGAGAACAGAAACTATTCTCATCAGAAGAGTCGTTAGCAGAATAATACACTTCATCATCATCACTAATCATTAAAATAATAATATAAACATATAAAACATACAATATATTATAAGGAAATATATTCTACTTAAATTATGTAAGAATATATCATAAATATATGCATACGCCGTTATAATTAACAGGTCTGAGTTTGCAGAGCGTGTTTCTACACCACCCGCCAGTTGGTACAGATACATATTACCATCTAATATATATTAAACAAAAAATTTAAACAAAACGTCCACAACATAAATCGTATTCATGCTACTGAAGCACAGTGTAATCCATAAACTTAGTTAGTATATTAAGTTTATGGTGTAATCATTTAGAAGAACAAAAAAAAAAAAATTAAATACAGTCTGTGGGCACTCTCAACCAACAAAGTATTCGAACGCAAATTGGATGTAGAACGATGGCTAGGTTTAGATTAGGTTAGAACTGTGACCATAACGCACGAGCCGAGCGAACGATGCGAGCGTGACGCGGCAGTGGCCGGCGAGTGCCAGAACCGAATTTAATTTGATCTAACTATGACGAACAGTTTAAATAGCAAAAAAATCAATTTTAAATGACTTTTCCCCGCCAACCTGAGGGTAATTTTTTTATTTTATTAAAAAAAAAAAACTAAGATCGAACAAATAAAAATTTTGATCGAACAATGACGAACAGTTAACGAACAATTGAAATAGCAAAAAAAAAAGTGTGAAAAATCGACTTCTCCCCGCCAACTTGAGGGTAATTTTTTATTTTATTTAAAAAAAAACTAAGATCGAACAAATAAAAATTTTGATCGAACAATGACGAACAGTTAACGAACAATTGAAATAGCAAAAAAGAAATGTAAAAATACGACTTCTCCCCGCCAACTTAAGGGTAATTTTTTATTTTATTTAAAAAAAAAAACTAAGATCGAACAAATAAAAATTTTGATCGAACAGTTAAGAACAGTTGAAAGAGCAAAAAAAAAATGTAAAAAAACGACTTCTCCCCGCCAACTTAAGACAGCAGGGGAAAACACTAAACACCAAAAAAATATTTATAAAATCATGATAACAACTATATTAATTATAGTAAAAAAAAATGATTTATTTAGTTTAAAGTACCTGTTATTGCTCCCAATTCTGTTACTTCACTCGCTAAATTAAAATTCACTAATTTTCTTCATATAATATGTGAACCTTGTAAACTTCGAAACAAGGTCTTATTTCAAATCGAAACAAGTAGGTAACATATGTCGCTATCGAAATAAGTAATTTATTTGTCGACTAAAGTCTGATACGCTTAAATAGACTTTAATACTACGTAACGAGAGCCGCTATACATTGAATGCCATCTCTTTTGCTCTGTGTTTTTAGTAAGCGTCTTCGTAGGTGTCAATTAAAATAACGTCATCTTAGTTCGTTTCGAACAAGTTTTTATCGTGGAAATAAAATCGAGTATACGTTGACAGGTTTTAGTGAAATTTAGAGGCGCTGAGAAATAGATGCCAGTAACAAATAGACCTTATTACGAAAACCACAAGGTTGAGTTCATATGAAGAAATTAAGTCAGGTTTTATCTTAGTCGAGTGTACAATAGAATCGGCACACTGACCTCTATTGTACAAGTACGCTGGACTGCATACGTCAATTATCAAGCTGAAGCCATTTGATTTTCGCCATTGTGGCGCTGATAACATGATGGTCGTCCTTGGAACTAATATTAGGGAAGAGACATAACACGATAAAAAATATTGCATCACTTTATCGATATAAATGCTTATAATATGTATACTTACGAGGCATAAAAATATTTTCACGAAGCTATTTATACTTCATTAGCATTTAATCACAGATTACTAAGTAGTTACTACGTAACACATAAATCACTCCCTACAAAAACGTCCATACCTACCGTTTTAATTACCTACTCTTTCCGAGCGCCGCGCCGACCGCTGCATGCGAAACTGACCTTAAATGTTCTTAAAACATGATTACTATTACCTCGCAATAGCGCAGGGTTGCGTTGCCATAAGTGAGTTAAGAGTTACCTCTTTTTATGTAATATTCAATATCTATATTTTTATAAAAAAGGCTATGTTAGTTAAGTAAAATTTATTACCCAAAAAATTGGGTGTGTTACCTGACTTACAAAAATGTAACACTGAATACCACGTACCCGTAAGTTTACTAATACGAAACATTTAACAACGAATGCACGCTACCACGAAAAACTTAACGCTGCGCCATAGCCATACGATCTCGAATAACCAAATCTCTAATTCACCAATTCGAATAACTTAACAACAAATGCGCGCTTCTACGAAAAACTCATCGCCGAAGCCACGCAACATCGCTTAATATAACCTCTAACGAGAAACATCAATAAATTATTAGAACTATTAAATTCACAGTCTCAAGAAACCAAAAGAGCAAAGAAAAAGGAAATAGAGAAGAAAAAATAAAAAACATTTGAAAAAAAAGGAAAGAACTGACTTCACCACATTTTTAGATGGTCTTGCATACTTGTGCTATTTTAAACGATGTCTGTACTCATATTGATTATTTTAATTAGGAACTAAACAATTTATTGATGTTTAATATGATAATATTTTTTTACGTTTTTCATTGTTGCTCTGCTCCTATTTGTCGTAACGTGATTTTATATAACCTATAGCCTTCCTCGATAAATGGACTATCCAACACAAAATTGTAAGAATTTTTATATTCGAACGAGTAGTTCCTGAGATTAACGCGTTCAACCAAACAAACAAACTCTTCAGCTTTATAATATTAGTATAGATTTAATGTGATGATGTGAATAAAGTACCTATAATTAACTTAAAAATTATAAAGATATGGTATTTAGTACTTACCTAAGTACCTATATATTTTTTCCATAAATAGAATCGTAAAACCGTTTCAAAATTATGTATTTTCTTTACTTTATAAATATATAATAAGAATGGTAAACCATTACTATTTTTATTACAAAATTAACTATTTGTATTCGAAATAAATACTTGATTCGAATGGTTTACCTTTCGAATTAAGTAGGTATTTTATATTAAAGAAAGGGCATAAAAAACCCTTATATAAGAATAAGAAAATTTTTATTTTTTTCTCTTACTGGATCTACATCCATGTACAGCACATAAACTACCAGGAACCATGTCAATTTTCACCGTGAATTCGACTGTATTTAAAGTATATCAAATTTCGTTTTTGTACTTTAAAATTTGAAAATAAAAGCGCGAGTGCTCGATGCAGCTGTCGGCAACCCACTGCGCGAGACTGCGAATAAGGTCCGCCAGCGGTCGAGCAGCCGGTAGGGGTTTAGCGCACGTAAGTACATCGACTGGCATAGGCCTGATTTAATTAAGAAAACAACTTTACAAACAATTTTTATGTTAATTAAAATGTAACCCTCTGCGAACTACTAATGCATAGGCTGCTTTCATGGTGAATAAGAGGTGGCTTTCATAGTAAGACGCGGCTTTCATAGTGAATAAAAGGCGGTTTTCACAGTAAATAACAGTTGGCTTAAATATCTCGACAACTATTTGACCAATTTGGCTAATAGATACCTACGATCTTAAAAAAACATTTACTTTAGAAATCTACTTGCGAAATTTTGTAAAGATCGGATCAACGATACTCTAATTATCATCGAACAAATAAACACATACACGATACATACAAACTCCAATTTTCCGCTCTTGATACGGAAATCTCACTTCGCTCAATGAATAAGAAACCTGGCTCAATTTTCCTGTTGAAAGGGTAAATGAAAATGAAAAACAAAATCAAAATTATTAATTTCAAGTAAAGCCATTGTAGGTATTTTTTATTGTCAGGAGGAGTCAGTCAGTATAAGTCGGTCGTGAAGCTAGTTGCCTGTTCCAAACGTAGATCCTTTGGAGAAGCACAGGCAGGAAACTCCAAGGACACTGTTTTTCAACATGGTTTTTTTTATTACAAAGTTACTTGTTACATTGCTTATATGCGCAATTTAATGTGAGGACTATGTAACATAATATTGTTTTAAAATGAATGGCAACATAGAAAATTAACTTAATACTTAAGTGACTATACAGTTCTCACATGTACAATTAAATTTTTTCTAATAAAAAGCGTATCATATCTACAATGTCAACAGTGTATAAAATAACATCAATGTTCTATAAAATTAACAATGTCAATAATAATAATCAAAATATCAATAAATCTATATATCAGTTAAGAAACAAGACGAGTACCTACTCATTGACAGTGTGACTGTGGAGCAAGACCGGCATTTTGCTAAGCATTTTTATCATCTAAATAATGATCTAGTATATAATATGCTCATTTACATAGCGTGCGTTTTATATAAGTTTTAATTCTTTTTTCATTTAGTTGAAGAATATTATCAGGTATTTTATTATAGAATTTAACGCAGTACCTACCCCAGAAATGATGTTTGCACTTATGTTAGCATAAACTTTGGTTGAACTAATTAATGTCCATCTCTAATAACATAATTATGTCTTTCACGCCGTTTTGTAAAGAGATGCAGATTTTTTTTAAAGATACATGATGTTTTTATAAATATATTGACAAGGCACCATTATATTTAGGACTCCAATTTTCTTTTTTTCATGTTTTCCACCCATGACTGCTTAGTGAGTGTGTCAGTAGAAAATCTGAAAGTATAAAGCAAACAAGTAAAATATACAGAATACCGTTGTAAATAGCGAGTTAGATGCTAGGTTTTATTTTTACGATTTAGAAATAATAATGAAGAAAGTTATCGACAGATTATCGATATGGAATAATCGCAACCCTATTCAGTAACTGTTTATTTTTTTGATTAATTAATAAATGAAATCTGAATCCTATTTACATTTAAATTTGATGAAATTTAATAAAATAAGTATATAAGTGTTAATAAGCTTCAGACATACAATTGAAACATTTGTAGCCAAGAAATTCACTTACTTGTGAAACGTTATTCCGCTGCCTTTTGGTTCCGAGTTTTACAAAATACACAAACTCTCATTATATAAATGTTTTCTATATAATTTAGCAAACACCAAACACTAAAAGTGAACTACGATATTTTACGACTGCCATCAGACCTCCACAACCCAAGTACTAGGCGATATCGAAGTTTTGTAGTTAGACCAGGGTCTCGAACTTTGGGGTGCCGTCTAGAAAACCTCCACGCGGTGCACCCTGGAAACGTTGGCAATGACGCTGCCTTTTGTTCCTCAGTTTTTGAGGACGGCGTCATCGCCAACGGCCAATATTCTAGTAGGAAGAGGAGGCCATCTTTCTTCGGCCACTCGGTTGAGGCTTGGCCCAACAGAGAACACCTATCTGTTGGCTCTTCGCTCTTTGGGGCTATGAGGATGAAAACCTCGTTAAAAAATCATGAAGGAGGGACCCTTCCATGGGTCGGAGTTTCTCCGCTGTCCTCAGTGGAGAAGTAGGGCGGGCTCGGCGTGCACTCACACTGCCACCGAGCAGGCATGGGAAGATTTCATTTCCTTGCCACCGTCGGCATATCGTAATCCTGAAAGGAGCTGTGGTCATGTCTCGCGACTCCGATCAGGGACGAGGGTCTTGGCTTAACCGCCCGGACTGCGAGGAAGAAAACCTCTCTAAAAAATAACCCCGAATCCCGTGTTCTGGTGCGTGACCAGGGGATGCATGGCTGATGGGTAGTTCAGTCGCAAGCGCACTCCCAGCCGGGGCACCTGCGGACCCCTCGGTTGGGCATAAATCTTCGCTTGCCCGGGTATTGGGGATCTCTGCCCGGGTCGACCTTTAGTTCTCCCCATCTCGTGGGATTTAATATGGAAAATGAAATATTACAATTAAAAAACAAAACGGAAGAAAAAAAGACGGAGAAAAGAAGAAGGAGCAGACGGCTGGCGGGAGAAGCTGCATCGACGGACGAGGAAGTCTCATGTGAGACTACTCGTTCGGTGCAGCTCCCAGAAGTCGATTTGACTCCTGGGAGCGGAAGAATGTCGGTGCGATCCAGGACTGCTAGTTCGACGGTCGACTCAGCCGAAGAGATGGAGCTGGAGGTCCGCGATACTGAGAGTCGCAAGCGTGGACGCTCCAGAGATGAGGATGGCGACACGTCGCAAGACATGTTGCCACCGAAAGTGGCAAGCAGCCTGAGAGGGAGGTCGAGGTCACGCACGCCGATCCCAGCTCCGGCAGGTTCCGCCTTCTCCAGGTCGGGCACTTACGCCCGTGCCAGAGCGGAGGGTGAAATTGTAGCGGAGGAAGAGATTGCGGATCTCCTGCTGAAGATCCGGGAGCCGGTGGAAGGGGGTTCTGTCCCTCAAACGCCGGTAACCATGCGGGAGAGAGCAGACGCGGCAGTGGCCATCATCCACAAGGTGGCCACGAAGTCCACAAACCTTAAGGGGTCTTTTGTAAAGGCCCTTAAGGACTCTTCCTCTGCTGTTTCTGGAGTGGTCAAAACCCTCATTGGGGATGTGGCGCGCCTCCAAGAGGCAAATGATCGTCTGACGGGGCAGGTGTCTGAGCTCAGTGCTCAGTTCGCCCAATTTCGAGCGCAGTCGGAGTCTGAGCGGCCGAACCTAGCTGCGGGACAGCTCACTCCCTCCCCCTCTCGCCCTGAAGTTCCGGATTCCCACCTGCGTCAAATTATTGACGCAGTGTGGAGGATGATGGACGGGCGCCTTGCGGGCCTGGAGGCAAGGCTGCCTCCGGCCCCCATCGTTCGGCCGCCACTCGCCGCAGACAAGAGGGCTGCATCAGTCACGACGCCACTCCCCGTTTCGGGTGGTCGCGTGACTGTGTCGTATGCGGCAGCGACGTCGGCGCCAGCCCCTGCGGCCACGCCAAAAGCCGGGCGGCCGGCTAAGGCCACAACAAAAGCTGCTGCATCGAAAGCCGGGCATCCAGCTAAGGCCTCGGCTAAAGCAGCGGCGGAAATCCTTGTGCTCCCCACTCCGGCACCTAAAGGGACGAGCGCTGCAGTCCCCTCTGGTACCAAAACTGTGCCTGGCCCCTCCACATCTGACCCCTCTGCCTCGGTCTCCTCCAATGACGAGTGGCAAGTTGTAACGGGGGGTAAGAAGACCCGAAAGCGGGGTAAGAAGGCTGCTAAGAAGGCGGCCTCTACACCGCAGTCGTCACCGGTGGCAGTGGCCAATAAGAAAAAGCCGCGGAAACTGCACACGCCAAAAACGGCGGCTGTAGTGGTCACCGTGTCACCGGAGGCAGCTATCGGCGGGTTATCCTACGCAGCCGTCTTCAAGAAGGCCCGCGATAGCCTCGCCAGCGAGTTTGGGGCGTCAGGTGTGAGGATGCGCCTTGCCCAGACGGGAGCTCGAATACTCGAGTTCCCCGGGGCTGCAGGCGCGAAGGCAGCCGATTCATTTGCTGAGAAGCTGCGGGGAATATTCCCTACGACGGATGGTGTCAAGGTTGCCAGGCCCACCAAGTGCGCAGAGCTGCGCATTTCGGGCCTGGACGACTCTGTCACAGTAGAGGATGTTCGCGTTGCGATTGTTGAAAAAACGGGATGCAACACGGACAACATCAGGGTCGGCACCATCCGTCCCGGTCCTGGAGGCCTTGGCGCGGTGTGGGTGAGTTGTCCCGTAGCGTCGGCCAAAATCCTGGACGACGCTGGCAGGCTCCTCGTCGGTTTCGTGAACGCCAGAGTTACAGTTCTGGGGGCGAGACCGATGAGGTGTTTTAAATGCCTAGCGTCGGGACACACCCGCGTCAAGTGCGGTAGTTGCTTTGACTGCAGCGGACTTTGTTTCCGCTGCGGTCAACCAGGGCACAAGGCGGCTGCCTGCTCAGCCGCCCCTCACTGCCCAGCGTGTGCGGCGGGTAACCTGCCCGCCAATCACCAGATGGGGCAGGGGGGCTGCAAGCCTCCCCGCGCACCTCAGCAAACATCGGGGGCTAGCCAGTCGACCCAGGCTGCCTCCGATGCTACTCGTGCGTCATCATCGGCGCCCATGGAGGAGGCTGTTGAGATGATCCAATAAATGGACCAAGTCTCCAGCCTCTTTGTCCAGACGAACCTAAACCACTCTGCTGGTGCGCAAGACCTATTCTTGCAAACCATAACAGAGTGGTCGATTGGTGTAGCCGTAGCCGCGGAGCCCTATTATGTTCCTCCCCGTCCAAACTGGCTGGGTGACTGGGACGGCTCCGTGGCAGTCGTCGGTTCCACGGTGGCTCATTCCCCGCCCTTGTCGCTAAGAGACAAGGGTAATGGATATGTTGCTGCCGAATGGAGGGGGATCACCATATATGGTGTTTACTTCTCCCCCAACCGGAGTCTGAGCGACTTTGAGGTTTTCCTAAACAACTTGGAGACCTCAATGCGGCGACTAGCGTCTGGGCACGTCCTAGTGCTGGGGGACTTCAACGCCGTTGCGTGGGGTTCCCCCAGGACGGACGCACGGGGTGATGCCGTAGAGGAATGGGCGGCATCGGTGGGCCTCTGTCTTCTAAACAGAGGCTCCGCCAACACGTGCGTGCGACATCAGGGGGGGTCGATAGTGGACCTTTCGTTCGCTACCCCTGCTCTCGCCGCACGAGTAAGGAACTGGCGTGTCCTGGAAGAGGTTGAGACGCTCTCGGATCACCTTTATATCCGGTTCGAGCTCTCCCGGACCCAGGACCCCAGAAGGGGTCACACGGCGCGGCGTTCTTCCCGCTTCCCGCGGTGGGCTGTTACCAAGTTGGATAGGGACCTACTGGAGGAGGCAGCCATTATTTACTCTTGGCTGTCTCCGCGGCCTCTGACCGAGGAGGCAGACATGGGGGCTGGCTGCTTTCGTGATGCGATTACGCAGATTTGCGATGCGGCCATGCCCCGCGTTCGAGGTCGTCGGCCTCCCAGGAAGGAGGTCTACTGGTGGTCCCAGGAGTTGGCGGACCTCCGCGTGGCCTGTACTCGTGCCCGGAGGTCCTACACCCGCAGCCGGCGGCGTCACCGCGAAGATGGGGAGGAAGACCGGCTTCATGAGGAGTACCGAGATGCACGGAAAACTCTGAAGCTGGCCATTAGCCGCGCCAAAGAGGAAAAAAGAAAGGAGATGCTGGAGGGTCTCGATCGTGACCCCTGGGGTCGCCCATATCGCGCGGCGCAACAAAAGCTCCGCGCGTCGGGCCCCCCCCTTACGGAGACTCTCCAGCCCAGCTTCCTGCGGGAAGTGGTTGAGGGCCTTTTCCCGCAACGGGTGGAGCACGTACCCCCGTCGATGGCCTCCTTGGCCGGAGACGACGGGGAGAACGAGGTGGTTGGTGTTCCGCCCGTCACTGAGGCGGAGATAGGGGCGGTTGCTCTACGGATCCGTTCCAAGAACACCGCCCCCGGGCCAGACGGGATCCCTGCCCGAGTGTTGGCCCTTGCCCTCGACCACATGTCCGACCGCCTCAGGGAAGTGTTGGACGCTAGCTTGGCGTCCGGGCGCTTCCCTGACTGCTGGAAGAGCGGGAAGCTGGTCCTTTTAAGGAAGCCGGGACGGCCTACTGACTCGGTCGCGGCCTACAGGCCCATCGTGCTGCTGGACGAGGCGGGTAAATTGTTTGAGAGGGTCCTCTCTGCCCGCATCGTCCGGCACCTGTGCGAGGTCGGCCCCGATTTGTCGGACGCTCAATTCGGTTTTCGGGCGGGGCGTTCGACGGTCGGTGCTGTGTTGCGCCTGAGGGCCGTGACCGAAGAGGTAGTGAGCTGTGGCGGCGTGCTGTTGGCGGTGTCGTTGGACATCGCCAACGCGTTTAATAGTCTGCCATTCAGCTGCATCAGGGAAGCACTCCACTATCACGGAGTGCCAGGGTACCTGAGGCGGCTGGTGGCAGACTATTTAGAGGAGCGTACCGTCATGTACGAGGACCGAGATGGAGTTTTGAGTCGTCGGCCCATGTCGTGCGGTGTTCCGCAGGGGTCTGTCCTTGGACCACTCCTGTGGAACATGGGGTGCGACTGGGCCCTTCGAGGCGACTTCCCCCCCGGGCTCGGCGTAATCTGTTACGCCGATGACACTTTGGTCACAGCCCGGGGGGTGAACTTTCAGGAGGCGGCGTGCCTGGCCACCAGGGGAGTCTCTCTGGTGGTCGGGCGCATCGAGGCGCTGGGTTTGCGGGTGGCCCTGGACAAGACGGAGGCCCTGTTATTTCATGGGCCCCGTCGTGGTCCACCCCCTGGCGCCTCTATCGAGGTCAACTCGGTCCTCGTACCGGTTCAGGCCCACATAAAATATCTGGGCCTGATCCTCGACGGTAGGTGGCGCTTCGACGAGCACTTCCTGCAGCTTGCTCCAAGGCTGGTCGGCGCTGCGTCCGCCCTTGGGCGACTCTTGCCCAATTTGGGTGGACCCAGCATCGCTACGAGACGGCTGTACACGGGGGTTGTCCGGTCAATGGCACTGTACGGTGCACCGGTGTGGGCGGAGGCTCTGACCGCCCAGAATAGGGCGCGGCTCTGGCGCCCTCAGAGGGTGATGGCAGTTAGAGCCATACGCGGATACCGCACCGTGTCAACAGAGGCGGCGTGCGCGTTGGCCGGGACTCCCCCGTGGGATCTGGAGGCGGAAGTGCTCGCCGAAGTATATCGGCGAACGGCTGAGTTTCGGGCGGGAAGCGGCAGTCGGCCCCCGCCCGAAGAGGTACGCGAATGGCGTGAGGCCGCTCGCCGAGCCACCATGGCTCGTTGGTCGTCCCGGCTGGAGGCTCCACGTGCTGGTTTTGCCGCCGTGGAGGCGCTCCAGCCGGTCATCGTCGAGTGGGCAGGGCGGCAGCACGGGACCCTTTCCTTCCGACTGACGCAGGTTCTTTCCGGGCACGGCTGCTTCGGGAAGTACCTGCACTCGGTCGCTAGGAGGGAATTGAGTCCCGCCTGTCACCACTGCGACTGCAGTGAGGACTCGGCTCAGCACACGCTGGCGGTTTGCCCCAGTTGGGCGACGCAGCGTCGGGCCCTCACTGCAGTCATCGGAGTGGATCTGTCGCTACCGGCTGTCATTCGCTCCATGGCCGGTAGCGACAGGAATTTTACCGCGGTCGCAACCTTCTGTGAGGAAGTCATCTCGCAGAAGGAGGCGGCGGAAAGGGTCCGGGAGGACGACCTCCACTCGGACCTAATTCGCCGCCAGCGAACCGGGCGGCGGAGGCGCGCTTACCAGCGCCTCATGCCGCCCTGAGTGTGGCCGCGGGTGGACGGGACGGGTTTTCCCCTTCACCCGCTATAGTGGCCCCCCGCGAGGTGGCGGCGTCCGCGTGTGCCTGGACGTCGCCTAAATGAGAGGTTTTTACCCGAAGGTGGTGCCCGCGCTTTTGCGGGCAGGCGCTAGGAGGGTTCCGGATGTCTTAATAAAAGCTGTTCCCGGATCCCTCCTATTTAAGGCGCAGTACGGCACACCGTGTGGTTTTAGTCGGTTCGATTCCGACACACCGCCCCATCGTAAACCCCGGTGGGGTGACGGCCCGAGGGGGTTTCCACACGCACAAAAAAAAAAAAAAAAGGGTCTCGAACTTTTAGGGCTCCAACTACCCGTAACTACCACAGATGTTCGTATGCCAACTGGGACCGACGGCTTAACGTGCTCTCAGAGGCACGGAGGGGTTTCAATGTATTAAGAATGGTCACCCATCTTAAGACTTACTAGCCAGGCTAGTATTATTTAACTTTGTAATGTGCTAACCTACTCGGTTGCCACTTAGCCACGAGACCCGTAAGTGCAAATTACATTTCTCTAAAATTTGATAAAAGATTGGTCAAAACAAGCAGTTTCGATATTAGTTTAAATTTTGTGAACTACGAATAGGTACTATTGAAACTATCAACTTCGATGATTGTCAGCATATTTTGGATCTTGAATACTATGATAAAAATCTTGATTCTTATAACAAGATAAATCATTGAATGTGGAATATCTAAATAAATACCTATCGATACTGTTCGTAGCGGCAGTCGTATTGTGACTATTGAAAATTGTATTGTGCCTAATCACACTAATATTATAAAGGCGAAAGTTTGTGAGTGTGTGTGTGTATGTTTGTTACTCTTTCACGCCAAAACTTGGTATGTAGATAGCTGGAGACCTGGATTAACATATATATATATATATATATATATATATATATATATATATATATATATTTGGCCGTATGGGGTATTTACTGATTTTTTTTGGGTAGAATGTTATGATTAGTTATTGTGATATAACTTTTAAGCAAAAAAGTGAAAAAAAAAATTTCCGGCAGGAATTTTCAATGATTTTCCACTCAGAATTATGGTCTGAATACACTGTTTCAGTATTCGTTACGGTGTCCCTTACACCCTATATATATATATATATATATATATATATATATATATAAAACAAGTTTCGTAATTATGGCAGAAATTATCAACATTTTCCCAAATAAATGTCTAATAACTGTTTATTTGACTTTACATGTGTAAAATGTATAGATGAATCATCTGAGGGCTCATTTTATTATCTATATTACATTAATTAGCCTGAAACAAAAAAAATCAAAGCATATATATATATATATTATTTATGCAATTCAATTAGACATTTCTTTGATAATTTCTGCCATAATTACGAAACTTGTTTACCTTCTATCTTATTTTGTGACATTTTTCTACATTCAAACGCACTAAACTATGGTAAACCACTTTTTATATACCCTAATCAAATAACCGATGTATGTAACATCGGTAAAACACAGAAAATTACAATTTTGACGTTGTCCTGCCTGAACTTAAAATAATATATTCCTAGAACCCTATCGCAGCGCCATCTACCGGGTCCAATTGTAAATCTAAACCATTCTCAAATGCACCTGAAGACGAAAAAAAATTATTAAAATCTGTCCAGCCGTTTAGGAGGAGTTCAGGAACATACACACGCACAAGAGAAATATATATCGAAAGATAATTAAAATCTATACATGAAAATTTATCGTAATACAATTATTATATTCGATTGCCATCTTGCAACCCTATTGCGGATTGTGGACTGAACAGAATAATATAAAAATCGCGATTAAAAACAGTGGTTGATCGTAATGGGTAAAGGTAAAACAAAATAAAATAAAAAAATTGACAAAAAAATAAAAAATATTTAGGGATACAAAGAATAGATGTTGTCCGATTCTCAGACCTACCCAATATGCACACAAAATTTCATGAGAATCGGTCAAGCCGTTTCGGAGGAGTTTGACTACAAACACCGCCACATGAGAATTTTATATATTAGATTTTCTTGATTTTACCGAGGTAGGGGTATGACGGAGTACCTATAAACTGTGTAAAGATTTTTTATATGTGTGATATACTAATATTGATATACTTTGCGGTTAGCGGGTTTAGTTAGCAGTTGGGTCGTGATGTCCGACCAAGCGTACATAATACCTACCTAAGTTATAGAAACTCTATTGATAAGTTATAAACTCTGTGTTGGTAAATAAACATTTTTTTCTTTGTTTTCAATACGATATAAATAATCAGTTTGATTCGGTTTAAAACCAAACTCACACTCTCGCACTCCCTTTGACGTCGCTCGCGACAGTCTTGAAGACATAACATTGTCTCTTTCATGCGCAATTAAAACGGACGGGATTGTGTTAATGATGTCTCCTAATCTAGTGTTTGTAATATAATAAAACTAGCGCCGCGCCAGCTCGGATCGGACGCGCGCCCATGCCGCGGCAGCCGTCCAAATCCGCGGTTCCGGCCCCCTTCCATCGCGGCCCGTGCGGTGGGAATCGTATTTTAGTCGTCGTCGTTTAAGTTTTAACTTACCTATAATAATAAGACCTTATAAGAAGCATAAACTGAATAATATACTTATGGTTATGACTGACTAGGTACCATTATCTTCGTTGTTTTTATCAAGTCTAGTGTGCTTGTAAAATTCATATTTTTGCTAACTATAACGAGGAAAATGAGAAATGTTAAATGTTATTTAGAAGTCGTCGAAAATCTTTAAGGCCGGTCTTCGTACCGTCCTAAATGTTTTTGCTGGTTCTCTAGTATCTCTAGCCAAGAGGACAGCAGTACCTAGGTACTCTATAAAGGGTAGGGTATATGGGACCGGACTTGCAACTTATAAAGAAGCAGCCTTTGCTCCGCAGTGAAATACTGTTTCGTTGTAAGCTTTTTTATTTCTTAAGCTGATGACTAGTGCCTCACCTTGAATATCACAGCCGAAACCCATTCTGTTCCTATTCTGTAGTCGACCAGTATCATATATGCAGGTTTTACCCGTCAGAGTTCAATGACAGTCAATCACTTTTTAAAATTTTGCTGCTTGATTATTGTGGCCTATGCCAGAATATTTCTGTGAACTAGTAGACTATGGTGTGCAGTATAACCACTCATGAGCGACCCATACATAATTAAATATTAAAAAGCACTTAGTGAGTAACTGAGTACTGATCATTTAAAGTAGCAAATGACATTTGGAGGAAAGTTACACACTCTAATTATCATAATACGTAATTTTTTTGTAGTAGCTACGTCTTCCTACTGTTAGCTTTGTCTTAAGTATACTAACAACAATTAATTATTCTTATAAGTATGTAATATGAATTATTTACTTATCTATATTCTGAAAGGCCGCTGTACTATAAATAATCTGGGGTTATGTTACTTTAAACCAGAAAATCTGATTCATCCAACATATTATAGTATACTTAACACATATTATACAAGTTATATTCACTGTTCTATTTAACTAAACTTCTATATTTATCAACTGTCCCAACTGTGGACAAAATATTTACGAGAAAAATCAAATAGATGTTAAAAAAAGAGCTATATGTGCAATAAATGTTATAACAACCCTATTAAACCTAGGACTAGCATGCGAGTTAAAGTTTCTACACTTTACTCCAAGTTCAATGTATTGTACAGAAATCAGTTTCATAAGATTATAGTTGCATTTAGGTTCTACTTACATAAACTTTCATATTTCTAAACGATAGCCTAGGGCAGGGGTCGGCAACCCTTTGAGTCGCAAGTCATAAAAATAATAATTTTAATAATAGTTTTTAAAGACCCAGTTGTTTGTTGTAAAAATAATTTCATGACCTTTTTTTTTTAGGCCTCATATACAAAATATTTGGGACCCATACTTGATCAAAATGTTGTTAGCCGTAAAAAGAATACGATGACCTTTTTTTTTAGATGAATCAAAATGTTATTAATAAATAATATTTGCATATGGAACTAAAGAGCCACAACTTCACATCCAAAGAGCCGCATGTGGTTCGCGAGCCGCAGGTTGCCGACCCCGGCCGACGAGGCTGGTATCGTTACGAGTAGCAGTAGTAATATACATACCACAGTATGTATATTACCATAGTCACCAGGAATTGACCTATGGTATGCAGGTTTGGAGCTTTTTAGTGCAATTCAGCTTAGTATTTATTTCACTACACCTAAGGTGCCTTGATCAATTTGCATTACTTTTATTTGCTTATAAGACATGGGTCAACTGATGGTCAAAATGAACAGTGTAATCAATCTTACATCAAAGCATTGCTTTGAAGATTGGTCGTAATACAAGTAAAACTTGACTGACTAACTTCCACACCCTATGACTGTTTCTCTATAACATTCCAGATTATAGTCCCTACACACAATAAATTAAGACCTACTACCAATAGTTATCATCACAAAATTTTATAATCTATAATACATATTTTTATCTTATTACTATGATAACCACCAAAACCAAATGGACGCGATGAAATATTGTTCTCTAACTCAAAAGGCAATTTATATTACAAAGTCTTCATACCCTGAAAGGGTTTACAGCCATGTAGATGATCCTTAGTCCATACAACATTTCTAGTCCTCATGCTCTACTGGATTATGAACAAATTTGTCATCCATGAGAGCATCTTTCATTTGAGGCTTGACCTTAGTAGGCGGAAACTTTGTAAGGCAGAAATCAGACAGCAGACAGAAAATCTTGCATAATAGTGGACACAATAATGCTTGGTGAGCCACAGCAGCCACTCTGAACCATGGCCCATCAAAAGGGTCTAATATGGCTGGACAAAGCATATGGTTCAGATTTACTTGAGCAGGCTGAAATAAGAATGTTGATTAAGCAAAATTATAAGACACAATATTCTATATTATGTATATTAAATAAATAGATTTAAATATTTCTATTATTTTACTAATTACTAAACCTCTAATACTATCCATAAAAAATGAAAACCACAAACTTACAATTGCAATTAGTTGTAACACAACAAAGTGGTATAACAAATTTAGGCAATAGCTAAATATTGCCCAATTAAAGTCCCAAAGTGGTTCTATATTATATGCACCTAAAAAAATCACAATAGTTATATTATAAGTGAAGTCAACATTTATTTTATATATAATGTAACATATGAAGATAACATACCACCAATCCTTAACAAATAATATGGTATAACAAACATCATTCCATGCTGAATCCAATACAATGCAGCTTCAGCAAAGATCTGTAAGATATAAAATATATATTAAGTAAAACAAAGACATTACTAACAAAATGATTTAATGCTGATTTTTTACCTTCCTTGAAGCTGTTTCAGGAAACAAAAAGGCTAGCAGCGGTCCATTTAATAGATTTAAATGTATACGAAACAATGCTGTAACAGTTTTGCTAGGCGGTGCTGCCAATAAGTAGATCTAAAATTATAGAAATGATGATTTATGGCACACCATAATTAAAGAAAATATATGAATAGTACACATGAATACACTACATATTATTTGTTAAAATTCGTTGTGACCACAATGTTATAAAAACCTTAAATTGAATAGAAATATTAAAGTTTTCTTATTTTAGCTACATAATTTGCCTTTTACTTACGAAGTAAACATGTATAGCTTGATATACTTACTTGTATTAAAGTTGTAACATGGCAAGGGTTTAGTAAATATATAACTGTGCGTGATGCAAATTTAAAGCCAATTTCCATTCCCCACAACAAAGCTAGAAGAATTACTAATAATCTCTTACCACCTCTGTCATTTTTTACATAGTTTTTATCAGGTATAAATAATTTTGGAAACGTCTTAATCTGTAACAACACACAAATATTATTTTATCAATTTAAGTAATTATAATTAGGGCCACGACTAATTTAATTAATTTGAGACTTAGAATGTCCATGTTCGAAAATGTTATCCTGCTCTGAAATGGACCTACGAGTATTTCTCCCAGCATGATTATAAAATTTAATATACTTACTAAAGTATACACACAAATCGTAGTCACAATAATGGTTTCCAAAATTTGTCTGGTAGTCGATAAATAATATGCGCATTCTGGACCCACATTTCTTGGTACAGCTTTATTTGCACCACTATATGCCCATTCGAACATGTTTTAAGACAGTAGTTAAAAAATGTAGTGTACAGAAATGTTCATCGATTATATGGTTTTTATTATGTTCGGACAATGAAATCCTAGTAATGCTTTGGTTTCAATTCCCGCTACGATGACAGTGAGGTAGGGATATTCATTTAACATCGATATATCGAATTTCTTCGGTGATTGCTATACGATGTATCAGATTGAGTCGATGTTTTGAAACATTTATTCTATTCGATATATCGATATATTTATTTATAGAAACATCGAACATTTGCTGTTTGTCGGTTCTACTAACTAATTGCGACTAATAATTACAATAAAAACAAAAAAAACACTAGGTAGGTACTTGATGATTTCTATTTTAAATAAATCTTTAAAAGGTAGTGACATTAACAAAGAAATAAAATGAAAGGTAAAAGATGTAAACTTTTATTTTTGCAAAGTTCGTCTAAAGAGCATTCGTCTTAAATGGGTAAAGTGAAAGAAAGTTTTGCAGGTAGATTAAGACTAGCAGTAAATTTTTGTCTGTTTTTCTTTTTCTGTTTTGAAGGGTTTTTATATTAATGTGTCGTTTTTGTTTCACTAACAAACGTATAACTCATCATGTCATCTAGGCACTATCTTAGTAGAACAATTTCTATTCAAGTAACACTCATAGAAAATCACTATAATTACACTATTGGTATAGCTATTCACACATACGGAATCAAGGACATCAAACTTTTTGCGTTTGACTGGAAAAAGGTTAAAGTAAATTTTTGTGGAAAGTATTCGATATTCAAAAAGTATCGATGTTTTTTTTAAGTGATATATCGATAAGCATCGATGCTACGATGCGATGTTTTACATCTAATATAAATATCGATATATTTTTTAAGTGGACAGTGAGGTGATAGAGTGAGGTGAGCGTGAAGCGTGAGCGACTAGCCCTCAGACTCCTCAGAGCAGTCTTTGCTCAGAGTAATACTAGCCGAACTAAGAGCAATAATTATTAGATAATTATGCTCTGAGTAGCCGAATATATGAAAGCGACAGATAAATTTAAATTGTTTTATGTGCACAAAATGAAGCCTTGTCTTTTAATCCAGTATTGCATTATGCTAACAAATTAATTTTTGAAAACTTCTTTAGCGGCATTGTGCACTTTTTGGGATGGCTAAAAAATGTTAATCTCGCGTCAGGACACGTGACCCTGATCGAAAATTCGTAAGTCGGAGCTGAGTTTCTTATATTTAAAAAAATATCACATTCGACTTTCAAATATTTATGAGCGGCCAGGAGCGCAGAACTTCCAGTGTACCTACCCTATGTATACATTTAGATATGTTATTAGTAGTTATTACCTACTTTGTTATTTGAACCTAATTATATATAATATACAGATGTGTGTGTGTGTGTGTATGTATATACAAATATATTGTGTAGTTATGTTTTCATGTATGACGTTCAGTCCTACGACTGACTGTTTTTTTATTTTATTTTTCGCTTTTCAGTTCCTTTCTTTGTTCGTCGGTTTAATTCTTTGTTAAAAAGATTTTAAAACATTTATTTCTCATTGAAATCTGGTGTGAGTGTAATTTTATGATTACTTGTTATTGTTTTATAATAAACAATAGAAACAGATTTTAAAAACTACTTCATTGAGAAAGTCAGCTTAATACCAAAATCAAGTGAAAAAGTGACTAGTTGTATTACAAGTAGAAAAGACTTAATATTATGGTTCCTAGTAAACCCATGGATATTTTGCACATTATAAACAACCTGAAAAATACAAGCAGTGTAGGTAACGATGGCATTGCGACTAAATAATTAAATCTGTCGGTGACCGCATATCTAGTCATTTAAGTCACCTCATTAATTTAAGCATTAGTTCTGAAATTTTCTTGTGAAACCACTGTACAAAAAACTAAGCAAAAATAAAATGGAAAACTACTGGCCTATAGCACTTATTCCAGTAATTTCTAAAATATTTGCTCATTTGCTCAATCAACTTTATTCATACTTACTTTGAAACAAATTATATTCTTTGTAACTGTATCTGTGTGCGTGTGTGTGGTCACTAAGTGCAGTCGGGTGAACACCATAATAGGTTTGCAAAAACACATCGGTTTGCCTACAGAATAGGGACACTGTTAGTATATTATGTGACGGTACATGGCGAAACGAAAATTTCAAATAAGAAAAAGTAGGGGTGGATAAAGAACCTTCTACCTGATGATCGCGAAGACGGAGGGCGTGCAGTGCGTACACCGCTGAGCCAAATTTTGTATACTGGTACATTAGAATTACGTTTTTAGTTACATGGAATGTAAGAAGAATTCGTCTAAATCTAACAGTTTCTGAAATATTATTGACACCTAAATTGTTACGGCACCAAAATTTATATCTTGACACCAAAATTAGATATATGAACAACAAAATTCATTTCTGTCACCAATATTGTAAAAAAATGTAAAAGCATTATTATACTGAATGTTTTATTGAAATATTTTATAAATCAACTTATTAAGATCAATTAAAAATGAGCTGTAACCATTAAAAAATAAAATTCTTTCTTCTTTCTAAATGTATGACACAGTCTCATTATTTTTTCAGATTGTGGTCATTGTTATAATTTTTTTATGGGATACGGAGCAAACGAGCAGATGGGTCACGTGATGGTAAGTGACTACCGCCACCTGCACACACCTGTTCACCTGCAACTCTAGAGTGACAAGTGCGTTGCCGGCCCTTCAGGTGGGAGTACACTCTATTCTTGAAGGTTTGAAGGTTGTATCGGTCCGAAAATACCGCAGGTGACAATTTGTTCCACTGATTAATTGTGCGAGGCAAACAGTTTCTTGAGAAGCACATAGTGGTGGAGTGCCAATTGTCCAAGTGATGGTGATGAAAGTTTTACCGCGTTGAACGATGGCGGAAATCTGCCGCGGGTATAAATCCGAACAATTCTTCGCAGCACTCCCCATAATACAAGCGATAGATAATGCAGAGTGAAGCTTCAACCCTATGCAACGCCAAGAGGTTAAGCCGATCCGAAATATTCTAGGCGATGAGCCCGAGTGAAATACTGTCTAGATCTGTTCAGCGCATCAAGCTTCTTCGAATCTAATTTGGCCTCACCCTCTATGTGATCGCGAAACTGGACTTCCCTCGCTATATCGACGCCAAAAATTCCGATGCTGGCTGTGGTAGTTAGGGAAGTGCTCGCAAAGCGAGGTGATATGACAAATGGTATCATTTTGGCGGTGAACGTGCAAACCTGTGTCTTCGTGCGGTTAAATTAGGCTAGATAAAATCGACCCCGATCTGTAACTTTTTCTAAGGTAGCTTAGATTTCGGACGCAATTTTAATTTCTCAATGACGGTTTCACGAGAAATATTGGCATGGCCAGTATAAAAGGCGTCACTCGTGCTATCTATCATCTGCATAGCAGTGAAAGCTGCAAATTTGCAGCATATCATTGATGCAGAAGAAACAGCGTGGATGACAGCACACACCCTTGTGGTACACTATCATTGACAGACTTGAAATCAGAGCGTGCACCGCCTACAACAACCTTGATCCTTCTGTCTGTCAGACAACAGAAACTGGTTACCCAGTTGCACAGTTTCTCGGAAAGCAAAATCAAAATGAAAATCATTTATTTCAATTAAGCCACTATGGGTATTTTTGAATTGTCAGGAGCAGTAGTCAGTCAGACTAAGTCAGTCGTGAAGCTAGTTGCCTGTTCCAATTCGTAGATCCAGTGGAGAAGACAGGCAAGTGTAGTATCTGTGGTATTTTTAAATAATATGAACATTGACGTTATTACTTATTTATTATAAACTTTTTACAATCGTTGTAACTTAAGTGGCGACAGACCAATGAATGCTCTCACTTGACGAGCCAGAAATCCCGCTGCCGTCTGTTAGGTGTCATCTGTCAAATGTCACCTGACAGCGGCGCATACACTACATCCTTCTCGTTTCCCAAAAAAAAATAAAAAATACTTTTTTGCTTCCATATAAATGAACACTATAACACAACTCTTATAAAACTAACAAAAAAAAAAATAGAATTTATAGGTTCCATATGAATGAACACAGTAACACAACTTTCGTTAAACAAACAAAAAAAAAATTAACACTACATACTAAAGGATCCTATAGAGACCACACCCTCAGTCTGGCATGTCCACAGGCACACCAGATTATTGAGCTCTGATATGATACGAAGTTCTCGTGTAGATCACCCCATTCTCATCTCTTATTCTATATGATCTAAAGTTATTGTTATTTATAATTTGACCCGGATTCCACTTAGTGGAATTCGGTTCTTTCTTAAACCAAACTTTCTGGTGCATATTAAAACAACTCTTAATTTTAGTATTCTTATTTTAACTTTTTACATTTCTTTCCTTGCTTTTATTAAATTCACCTTTAATATTAAAATTTAACTTTGGAAGAAGATGATTATATGTTACAGGTAGCTTCGTTTTTATATTTATGTTCATCATCAATTGTGTTGGGGTAAATTTAGTACCAGCTACTGGTCCTGACCTATATTGCAATAAAGCCAGTCTAAAGTCTGTTTTATCTTCATAACATTTTCTTAACAATTTTTTAGCAATTTGAACACCACGTTCTGCCATACCATTTGACTGTGGGTATCTTGGGCTGGAGTATGTAAATTTAAAACCCCATTCTGTTGCAAAATTTATACATTGAAGTGAATCGAAAGGAACATGATCTGCTACCACTTCTGATGGTATGCCAAAACACATAAAGACATCTATTAATTCATTTATTATACTTTGTGCTGATTTACTAGGAATTATTTTTATCTCTAACCATCTTGACATATAATCAAATATTATTAAATAGTTCTTTTTATTAAAATACATAATATCTATTCCTATTTTAGAAAATGGTAATGATGGTGTCTCATGATTTAAAAGGGGCTCTTTAATGTTATTGTTTTGATAAGTTTGACAAATATCACATTTCTTTACAAAATTTTCTATATGAGCATCAATTTGTGGCCAGTAATGTATAGTTCTCGCTGTTTGTTTCATCTTAGTTATACCAATATGACCTTCATGTAATTAATTAATAACTGTATTCTTAATGACTTAGGTATTATAACTCTATGGTTCATGAAAATTAATTGTTGATCTATTGACATATCCTGACGAAATTTGTAGAAATATTTTAGATTATCAGGTACATATTTTATATTGTCAGGCCAACCATTTTTAATAAATTCACTTATTTTATTTAATTCATCTTTGACATTTTCTGTTATCAATTGTTGTCTTTGTTCATCTGTACATTGTAAATATGTGGCAAGCCCTATACAGTGTATTACTTCATACATATATGACTGATCCTCCTCTGTTTCATTCAGGAATGATCTTGATAACATGTCAGCAATATGCATCAATCGGCCCTTTAAATATTTAAATTGAATATCATATTTTAATAATTTTAACTTCATTCTTTGCAAACGAACTGATGGAATCTCATGTACCCCCCTTCTTAATATAGTTTCTAAGGGTTTATGATCATTTAATATTACACATTTTCTGCCGTATATACAATAATGAAACTTTTTTGTTGCCCATACTACACTTAATAATTCTTTTTCAATTTGCGTGCCTCTTGGCATAGGCCTCCTCTAACATTTTCCACTGGGTTCTGTCTCGTGCAACTCTTCTCCAATGGTGCCCAGCTAAGCTGTGAGTTTTAGGTCGTCTTCCCATCTCGTTTGTTCGCGTCCTCTGCTTCGTTTACCGTCCATGGGGTACCAGTCGGAGACAATTGTGCTCCCATTTATTATGTGGATCTCGGGTCATGTGACCAGTCCATCTCCACTTTTGTTGGTCTATTCGAGTAAGTATGTCTGCTACTTTTGTTTTTTCTCTTATTATGCTACTTCTCACTTTATCTTTCTTCTTTATTCCTGTCATACTTCTCTCCATGGCTCTCTGGCAGCGTTCCAGCTTTTCTCTGTGATGTTTGGTGAGTGACCATGTTTCGCACCCGTAAATGATGACTGGAAGTATGCAGGTATCAAAGACTTTCCTTTGTGTTGACATGCTTAGCTATTCCCTCTACTACTACTATTGGACCTAGAGTAATACTTAGCTTCTTTAAGGGTGTCGTTCTGGGCTTGATGCTTCCCTACAGCGTCTACCGATGTCCTGGCCTGCTGCTGATGCTGGATGGTCTTGATGTGCTCCGCTGCTCTGCACATATCTACTGCCTTGTCCAGGTCGAGATCTCTGACCTCTAGAAGTTTCCGCTGAAGCTGCTTGTCTCTAATCCCTATAACGATTCTATCTCTCAGCATTCTTTCTTCCATACCTTTGAAGTTACAGTTTTTTATTAATTTCTTTACATCCGAGTAAAAGCTATCAAATTTTTCACCATGTTCCTGGTTTCTTGTGTTGAAGTTGAAGGTACTAATCAATTCGTTGTGTTTTGGTGCGAAGTACTCCTCCAATATTTTTAATACATCGTCGTATTTACGATCTTGATCCCCTTTGCTTAACACATTCAAATAGAAATCTTGTGCTTGTTCTCCAATACAATTTAATAAAAGTGCTATTTTTCTATTTTCGCACACTCTGTCGAACCCTGCCGCTGTGAGGAAAATTTGATATTGTTGCTTAAACTTACTCCATCTTGGCAACAAATCCTCCACCGAATCCATTACCAATGGTGTGGGCATTTTGTACTCAATACTTGCCATGCTAACCTCCTTTGTCGTTTCGGCCATTCACCATATCAAAGTTCAATGTGGTTTCGAGTATCTTGACCAATCTTCCCAATCCTTGCCGGAATAAACAAAATTTATACGTATGAGGCTCGTGTTACGACTGCGCCATGTAGTATCTCTGGTATTTTTAAATAATATGGACATTGACGTTATTACTTATTATAAACTTTTTACAAACTTAAGTGGCGTCAGACCAATGAATGCTCTCACTTGACGAGCCAGAAATCCCGCTGCCGTCTGTCAGGTGTCATCTGTCAAATGTCACCTGACAGCGGCCCATACACTACAGCAAGAACCTCCAAGGACACTCTTTTTCAACATGTTTTTTACAAATCCATAGGAATAGGATAATAGGATCCATAGCCCATAGGAACAAAGCGTTTCTCTCGAAACTTGATTCCCGATCGAAGGCCTGCACTATGTCCAAACTAACAGCCAACGCCTCCCCCTTGGTCTCGATCGCCTACTCGCCCACCCGTGAGTCAGGTAAACAAGATCATAAACACTGGTTTCGTTCAATGTACCATTCTAATCTATTGAGTAAAATGCCATGAAAGACTACACAAACACGAGATCACAGATATAGGTCGTAGGGAAGAAGCACTTTTAGGATCTCGACCCGGTTTTAGAATTGGTATTATAATTATGTCTCTCCATTGTTTTGGGAAGAAACGGATTTAGACTGGCCTGTTGGCCTAGTGGTTAGTGACCCTGACTGCTATGCTACAGGTAGTGGGTTCGATTCCCACCTGAGTCTGGGTGTTCTTTGTATTCGCTGTTTGTATGTTTGTAAAGTCCCCCGCGACGCAGGAGTCATTCCTAATGCGGGAGTTGTCTCTTAAACAAAAAAAGTTATTATAAAGATAAATTTATAAAATTTTACCATTGTTGGGTAAATGTTTTAACATAGAATGAGTTGTGTTATCGTCTTCAGGTGATGTGTCTTTTACTCGGATGCATTTTTCTATTTCCTGTATCTTGATTGGGTTTTCCAACTCGGGGTTACGTGACAAGAACAAGCTTTACAAGGGAAAGCAAAATCAGGACTCAGACTATTTAGAAGATTTCTCACACAATCTTTGTTCAAATAATTATGGTTTATTTTATTTTTTACCTTTCAGCCATTTCATTTTCTCCCAAACCTCTTTAGCCGAACAAGATTGATCTATGTTAGAACAAAAGTTTTACCAACTCTTTGATTTAGCATTACGTATTAATTGTTGCGTAATTCGAATGTTATTTTATAAAATACGAAAATTTTGTGGAATTGGATTAAGTCTGCTCAGCTGCATTTTATCTCCTCCCCCCCAATACATTTTTTTTTCTTTGTTCATTGTGCGATCGGTTATTTTTCTCAGGTGAGGCTCATTCTTCGATATTGAGTTCGTCATATTTTTTTTTTCAATACAAAAAACAAAACAGATTGGGACCGCACATAGACAGATACAACAGTTGTCTTTTAGTAATACAGATCACTTCTAGCGTAGAAGTCCTAGGACCATGCTTATTTCAAAGAAAGAAGTACTTATCAAGTAATATCGCTTAATATTTAGATGACAAAAGACAACTTATTACGAGGAACATGCTAATAATGCAGTTTCTTAATAAAAATTGTAGCAAAGCATTGTTAACCGATTTTAAGAAAAGGAGGTGCGACCTGAGTGTTAACTATGTAATATTTTTGAAATAAAAAATATTATTAGAATTATGTTAATCTACTAGAGACAAGCAAGTTTGCAAAATCTTGTTAACACGCAAGTGTTTTATTTGTCCCCAAATATCTCAAAAATTACTAAACCGATTAAATTTTTGTTGTTGGATTTGAAATTTTTCAATCTAGTAGTCAGCGCAAGTTTCATCATAATCGGTTTAGTAGTTTGAAAGATTCGAAAATATATTGAAGTCGGTTATTTTTTTAAACACTGGACGTAAGTCCAAACAAAATATCACTTTTACAAAAACGAAATTTGTAATTATAAAAATAATAAGGGAATAAGTTAAAATAAAAAGAAAGAAAGTAGTAGTATTAGCTGTATTTAAAATAAGAACAAGATGAGGTTTGAAAAAAAAAGTCAGCCTCCAGGTTTGAGCAAATCTGACGGGAAGAGGCCGGACGGACTAACGCTTGAGCCTTAGAAGAATGACAAGTGCCTTAATTGGGATGCCACATGCGTCAGCACTGTTACTGCCAGTCACTTGAGTCGCACCCTCCACTTGTCGTCAGCCGCTGCGGACGACGCCTCTCTAAAGAAGAGGCTAAAGTACGCTTCCTTGAAGCCGTTGTATCATTGCATGCCCATAGCAGTGATGACCATGGGCAGTTGGGGTATAAACGCTAAAAATTTAGTTCATGAGTTAGGGAACAGGTTGAACGATGTGAGTGTTGGCTATTGCCTTTCAGCGCGAGAACGCAGCAAACCTTTGTGCCGAGAGCAACCAAGGGCGGATTATTTGATTAGTTTAAGTTTTTGACATTGTTTTTATTAGAGATCCGTAAGTTAGGTATTAATATATGAAGAAAAAATAAAATAGTAGAAATAAAAATGATGCTAGAAGTGATACATGAGATATGCAATTGTTTTGACGTTTTGTAGTCGTATTGATTAACATTTTGCCTATTTTATATTTTTATATACAGGTACACAGCAGGTACACATAATAACAAAAAAGAAATAATGCAATAAGTATCCCCTAAACGAAAAAAAAATGTACACCCGCAGTTCTAACGTTAGAATGGCGGGTGTACATATTTTATTATATATCTTTTTATCAAAAGAAATACACTGAATTTCATCAAATGGGATGTTCAGCAATCTCTTTACAAGTTAATCAAAATTTAAGATACCTTGTGGACCTTTTTAATCAGAAATTATCAATCACAAATTTGAGTTTTAACATGGGCAACATATATTATTGATAAATTTTAAATGATGAAGATTCAAATCTTTTATATATTTAATGAAGTTTATAAAAATATAATGTTGCCGAATATTTGAAGTAAATGTTTACACTTTGATTATAAAAATAATAATTATAAATATATGATGGCTTTCTATACTAATATGAATTTAACTGAATTCATACCACACTCATAATTAATGTAAACTTATAACCGCGACCTAAACATTGGGTCAGTTCAAATAATGTGAACTTAAACCACAGGCGTAAATATTATCTTGGAGACATGTACTTACTTACTTATGGTTACTCGACTATGATTAATGTTATTGGGTAAAGAAATAATTTCAATAATTGGCGCTCGCATCTCATCCGGCGCCCCTATTGCCCTGGCGCCTGTGTGCGCCGCACACTTCGCACATACGGGCGGCGCGGCCCTGGATATATGCACCTACTGTGGTAGGGATTTTAGTATTGTTAAAACACACGCACTTTTTTAGTTATTTATTGTACGAATTCTTAACTCATTAACATATACTATCGACAATATGGCAGTGTTTTCAAAGCATATTTACTAAACTCACAAGGGTTTTTTACAGACACTGTTATAGATATATATTTTTAAGACAAACCTATTTTATTTCTAGTCGTACATAGTACAGACAGGTTGTGTTACATAAGTAATTTATCGTTATTACATAATATCATATATATTACATATTACAGTACATTTGTAGACAGTTTTTATGTTTAAATCTCTAACATTTCATATAATTATATTCATTTAATAGTATATACAATTAGGCAAGTCTAGTTATCACAAATGTAGTGTAGCTGAATGATCAGATGTGACTAGTGAAAATTTATAACCCACACTTTAAAAAAATAGGTAATGACTTCAAGTACCTAGTTAGATATTTTTACATTATGGTAACCTACTGTGAACAGTAACATATGTTTTGTGTTATTTATATATAAGTAATAACAGAAATATTATGAAATTTAAGTAACATTGCAATAAAAGTGTACGGAAAATGTTATTATAAAAGTAGTTAAATACGAAACCTTACATTTAAATTACTTTGGTTTATATTGATGAAGTCCACTATTTTGTTTGATGATAAATTACAAAGCACCTACGCTTTTCTTAGCCACTTCGTTCCTTACTATTAATTATATCTTTTTAGTAATGAATGGCCACTATCATCGAATCTTTTGAATAATCGATAATTACAAACAACATTGACAACAAACCTGAGCTTAACATAATTACACTATTTGGTGTTCTTCATACAAACTATGCATCGACTTACACGATCGAGTAGATTTCCTCCTTTTATGGTTTCTCGTTTCGGCATAGCAAACTGATCATCATCATCATCATTTAAGGTAGTCAGCCAAAAACTGAGTTTATTGGCAAATTTGCTGCATGTACCTCCCTCGCCGTTACATTCTATGAACGGTACTGTACGGAAGCTATCTAGACATGATCCAGGACTTTCCAAAGCTTGGCCTCCGCCTTGACCACCCGCACCAGTGTGCTGTAAATGATATACATAATATAGGCTAGAAGGCAATATTTGATTGTACTTATTCACCTAGGTACAAAAGTTTAAAAGTGATAATTTATCGCTTTTAAACTTCTGTAAATAACTTCTATAAAAGTGATAGTTAATTATCTTACGTATCTTGACAAATACTGCATATTTCAATTATAAAGCAACAAAGTTTTGGAACCGCAGAACTGAGCGTGCTCACGTTTTCCACCGTTTACTGTGTAACTCTGCTGTGCAATCAAAGAAGTCTCTTCAATATTATTTTTATTTGTATCGCGTATCGCATTTAAAGGTGAACTTTAATGTATATTACATGAAGTTTAATTCTCTTAAAGGTATTTCGTTGTCGAATGTGTTCAGTGGCGTAGCTACCGGAGGGCTAGACGGGGCAGTGCCCCGGGGCCCACAAGCTCAGGGGGCCCCTCGGACTCTGACTTACAAACTATAAATTTAACTAGTGAAAATTTCTCCCACATTCGGAATATAAATAAATCAGATTTTTTAGAACCAGACGTCATCAGGTTTGTACTAGAGTTGTGACTAAACCACTATTTATATTACTAGTACTAGTACTTGATTTATTTGAATGTGGAGTACGTCGAATTCTTAACACGACGAATACGGAACAAACGATTTTAAATAGTTTAATTGAGGCCCTAGTTTATTTTTTGCCCCGGGGCCTTTGGTTACCTAGCTACGCCACTGAATGTGTTGCCCGTGTTACCTACTTCCATTGTTAGTAATCATGTTTTATTAGTAATCACATATCTGAAGTTCAAATTGAAAACAACTTTATTTATGAACTTTTCACAAAAGTTCTCAACGCACTATGAGTTATTTAGTTTTACCCACATTATGTTTAATTTTTACAAAATTGTTCCTCTGTACTTTTTAAATATTGAAATGATTTATTTAACAAATGCATATTACTTTTTGTTTAGTAAGATAATCGTAAAATGTCGAAATGGCTAATCTAACCATATATTACCAGAATGTGCGTGGTTTACGAACAAAAACTAATAACGTGTTTCGTAATATTTGTCTTAACTCGTACGATGTCGTGGTTTTTACGGAAACATGGTTGGATGAGAATTTCTACAATGATGAACGTTTTGATGGTCGATATATGGTGCGGAGACGAGATCGCGAATATTGTCGTACGGAGCAAAAGCGTGGGGGCGGGGTATTGATAGCGGTGAGGAACGACTTATCCGTGATTGGAAAACAGGAATGAAACATGGGTGTCTATCGTTTTGCAGAGGTCTAGACCGGCAGTGGCTTACAATTTACATATTTGTGCGCTTTATCTGTGCAGGGAAAACCTGGGTAAGTCTTACAATGTTCAGTTGGAGAATTTTACCGAAAATATTAATCGTTTAATTTTGTCTAATCCATTAGATAAATTCATTATTCTAGGCGATTTTAACTTTGGAAACGAAGTTACATGGATTGCTGAAAATAATGAATTAATTCCAAGTAACATCAAGAGTAAATATATTGTTGATTTCTATGATACCATGCAAATGACAAACTTGTCGCAATATAATAGTATCCGAAACATTAATGATAGAATAGTAGACCTTGTTTTTTCGAATAACTCTGTAACTGTAAGTGAAAGCTATCAACCTCTCGCTGAGCCTATCGACATACATCATAAACCTATACTAGTCCAAACTCGATTTGTAGAAATACATAAGTTGCCTGAAAAATTTGCTGTTAAATACTTATTTTCTAGAGGCGACTATACAGCTATTAATTCTATACTTAACCAAATCGATTGGTCTAATTTGTTGTTTGGGAGGTCCTTGGAGGATGCTGTATCCTATTTTTATAATACACTTTATGAAGTCAGAGATAAATACATACCAACGCAGTCGGTTAAACAGTCATTATATCCACCATGGTGTAATTCCTCCATTATTAAAGTGGAAAAAATGAAATTTCATAAAAAAATTAAAACCTACGGTAATATTTCGGATTACCATGTATTCTCCTTGCTACGTAAGAGGGTCATTGAGTTAGAAAGAACTTGTTTCACTACATATGTGGACAAAATAGAATCTTCAATAATAAAAAATCCAAAGTCGTTATGGTCGTACGTTAAGAGTAAAAAAACTAGCAATACTCTCCCTAACGTAATGCATTACCTGAATGAGACAGCAGACACAGGTGATAGTATTTGTAGATTATTTGCTAATTACTTCCATTCTACCTTTCAATTTGGATCTTTCCAAGTCTGGTGGCCCCGATCTTTTACCACCGATATTCATAGTAAACATTGCAGAGAGCATAGTTAACCCAATTTGCATCCTATTTAAACGGTCGGTAGCAGAGGGTATAGTCCCTAAAATATGATAAAGCGCGTTTGTTTCACCAATTTTTAAAAACGGAGATAAAACAAATATCGAGAACTATCGTCCAATATCTAAAATATGCTTATTCTCTAAAGTATTTGAACGATTAGTATAGGTACACTAAAGTTTATTCTGCTCTTCAAAGTAGCATTGGTAACGAGCAACATGGTTTTTTACGCAACCGCTCAACTACTACCAATGTAAATTTTATCACATGACTTCATATCAGAGGCTATGGAACAGCATGCACAGGTGCACGTTTTTTTCACTGATTACAGCAAATGCTTCGATCGCATTGACCATCAGGTGCTTTTGATGAAATTGCAATCAGTTGGTATTCGTGGCGACTTATATCGATGGTTCAGTTCATATATAGAAAATCGTACACAAGCTGTGGTCCTTAAGGGGTATTCTTCAGGGATCTATTTTGGGACCTCTGCTGTTCACTCTATTTATCGCTGATATTAATCCTGTTTCCATTACTCATATATTCTACTTTATGCTGATGATATGAAAATTCATAAAATAGTTCGCAGTATCTTTGACACCCAAGAGTTGCAATCAGATCTCAATAGATTTGAGGCATACTGTAAGCGCAACAGACTTTAACCATATGTCTCGAAGTGTTTTCATATTACTTTCAGTCATCAAAAATCATTGGTAAACTCGGTTTATACTTTGGAACATCAAACTATCACAAAGATGAACAGTATAAGAGACTTAGGTGTCATCCAAGATAGTAAACTTCTGTACAATGAACACATCGAAGACATTGTTAAGAAAGCTTTAAAAGCTTTAGGCTTTATAATTAGAACATCGGTTAATTTTCGTTCCTTAAAACCCATAAAAATTCTGTATTGTTCATATGTTAGAAGTTACTTAGAATATGCGTCCCAAGTATGGAACCCTCAATATGAAGTCGTTAATTCTCGTATTGAAAATATACAAAAAAAGTTCTTGAGATACCTAGACTACAGAGCGCAGCAATGGTCTTTAGACTATGATCACCGCTGTAATAGATATCACTTTCTGTCTCTTCAATATAGGCGAGAAGTTAATGATATATGTTTCTTAATGAGTATTGCAAATGGGTCAATCGACAGTTCCGAGCTCCTTGCTAAAATTTCCCTGCGTACCAACCAAACCGGCTTACGTCTGCGACCGTTGTTGCAAGAACCTTTTGCGTCGGTCAAATATCGACGAAATACTTTTATGTTGAGAAGCGCAAGAAGCTTTAAAATTATCTCGCGTAAAGTTGATGTAGACCTTTTTTGCACTAGCACAACCACTTAACGCAGAATATTAACTTCCTTATTTTTTGGAAATAATTACGTTGAGCGGCATCCAAGCTCATAATTGTTTTGCGGTATTTGTTTGCTTGATGTGTATTTGAAATTTTCTTTTCTTTTATTTCATAGTCTAACAGTTTTCTAAATTTGTTTTTTTTTCTTGTAAACCATTAATTCATTATGTCTTCCAAGCGGATATTTTAACAGTGCTGGCTTGTCATTAGCAATTAAGTTACCTATTTTATGTTCATGCAATATTTTGTTATTAGTCTGTAAGCCTTCCTCAAAACAAAATAAATAAATAAATACAATATTTGTATGAGTATATTTACTTTTCAATTGTATAAACTTCATACAAAAAAAAAACTAGTGTACCTACAATAATAGGTAATAGTTAATATTATTCCAACATAAGTCCTACATTTTGCTCATTTTTGTTATTCTCTGTTGTACGTTAATATCTGTAGTTATTTGTGGTTTTGAGCTAACAAGATTCAGTATTGAAAATTGACAAGGGAAGTGAGTTTGACTAGTGCCGTGTTTAAACGTTTAATTCTTTGGTCTCATTCTTGTTTTTTTCGCAATAAAAGCTACGGTAAGTGTTTTCCTGATTATTTATAATAATAATAATAACTCCACACATCTCACACACGGCCTTCTGATCCCAAACTAGGCAGAGCCTGTACTATATTAACCAGAATGCTGATAAACATACTTATATATTTCTAAATACATACATAATATATTATAAATAAATTACACCCAGACACAGAACAAATTATCATGCTCATCACACAATTATTTGTCCTGGGTGGGTATCGAATTTATGGGTACATATGATCAATATTTTAGTTAAATTTCGAAAAATTATCTAAAAAAATAAATGTGGTTATTTCTAACTGTTAAATGTTTGAGGCGGAGGAGGAGGGATACATCTTTGATAATATATTGCTAGATACCGTGTCACATTGGGGCAAGTTTCATAAACACAGCTCCTCTATTTTATCCTAGTGTGCGTAAAGGCTTTGTTTTACACTTTCATGTTAAGAAATTTTGCCATTAAAATTGGGAAATTTGAGATTGAATTGGGAAAATTTATTTACAATATATTTATCTTTTATTTTTTAGTATTTTTCGTTGTTCATAATTTAAAGTACAAAATAGATTTACAAAACAAGTTTGAAAATGATGAATGAATGAAAATGATCAGAACAAATACACGTCCACGTGTTTGGTTTCCACTAAGACTCATTTCTACTTAGCCTTACTATCCCTATCCATCGACCCGTGAGTATTGTATCTCTGGAAAACCTATAAATAGTATAAAAATAATTTCAGGATATTCATAAAATAATTCTGTCGAACACTCATAAAACATATATATATATATATATATATATATATATATATATATATATATATATATATATATATATATATATATATATTGTGAAAGTCAACTAAACATTTCTGAACGAAAATGTGATTGTGATATTATTTTTACTAATATAACTTTAGATTAACAATAAACATTCCGCTAAAAACAATTCCTTTAAACGTATTAATTTTTAATGATATACTAATTGCCTTAAAATATCTCTGTTAGTAGTTCTGGTAACAGAAAATTTATAATTAAGCACGTCTAATTCTTTCTGTCACCATAACAAATAAACAATTTCGTAACTGCTTTATCATCACTTGTATTTTAAGAAAATTATAGATGTCATGAATATAATTATATTGAAAATAATATCGATTTCCCTGTTTTATCAATCTATTGTGAAATAGCCCTGATAGTTTCTTTGTGTTATGTTTTCATTACGTTGTTAATTTTTATAACGGATTTCCTTTTTATTTCATTTTTGTAACTGTACAAAAATTTTTAAAATCACTCGAATGCGTCTTTTCAGATTGTACTTAATCAGTAAAAAAAAACACGACTATCACATATTTTTTTCTGAGACATATCTTATATTACAACATCATTATACTCAAAGTATCTCATCTAGTACAGAATGATGTGTCGATAATATGTTGATATAGTAACAAGAGCTTCAGTTTTTCCTACAGAGAAATTCGAAAAAAAAAATATTTTTATGGTATAGGGGGCAAACGATTATAACACGAAAAAGCATAATATGGCTTTATATAATGATTTTAAAATATGATGCTACGCCTATAACATGATGTACCTACAGTAATGTACACTCATTACACTTATGGCACGCGACGATAATGTAGAATTTGCCTAACAGCCGTTAGAAGCAGCAAAATAGAAAATTAGTTTTGTAAGTATTAAGCTTTATCACATACTAGCTGTGCCCGCGACTTCGTCCGCGTGGAATAGTGTCTTTGGGTAGAATTTTTAATTATTTAGGCTAATTGACGATACTTCCATACAACTTTTTATCCCCACCTTTCAACCCCTTACACCCCCTTTTTCGCATTAGAAAGTAGCCTATGTCCTTTCTCAGGCTCTAGACTATCTGTGTACCAAATTTCAGTTAAATCGGTTCAGTAGTTTTGGCGTGAAAGGGCGACTGACAGACAGAGTTACTTTCGCATTTATAATGTTAGTTAGGATTATTTCCAATCCGTACACAGCGTCACCCGTAAATATAAATATTGACTTACCATTACAAAACTGTATCCAATCCAAAGTTCTATCCAACTTGGAGGACAATCAGGTACAGTATTTGATTGACTGTGAACTGCTATAACATTTGCAGGTGCTTCACAGACCACACACCTTGATATGTACTTCATAATATCTTTACCTTCTACAGGCATAAGTGGTGTTTCTTCATTGGTTGACAGCCAATAACTTCGGTCGTTTCGACTGGCATAATTACACGTTTCGCTGCTGTCACAGAAAAGGAAAGGCATTGTACTGAACTTCCTTACGCATGAGCCAGCGTGTCCCAAATCCTGATTATGTGCCTTTTCATTTCCATCAATGTAAAGTAGCGAATAGCCGTCCCACAACGGAACGAGGCCTTGTGGACATTCGAAAATATTTTCTCCCTGGCTATGTCGCACGATAAGGAAGCCTGTTAGATAATCTGTTTCTACACATGGTGCACCAGGCAATCCGGGTGGACCTGTTCTTCCAACTAAACCAGTTTCACCTCGTTCACCTTGTTGTCCTTGAAGTCCTATTGACCCCATTGGCCCTCGAGGCCCTACTGGTCCAGGAAAACCGCGATCTCCTTTCATACCGGGTGCTCCATCCATACCTGGAAGGCCAGGATTACCATCACGGCCTGAAGGTCCTGTAAGACCCGGGGGACCAACAAATCCACGTTCTCCTTTTTCTCCAAGGATAAAACGACCAGCTTCACCTTTATCACCTTGCATGCCCATTAGCCCTGATTCACCAGGTCTGCCCTGGACACCTCGTTCACCCTTTTCACCTTGGGGACCCACAGCACCAAGTTGCCCATCGAAACCATCTATACCTCGATCACCTTTTTCACCCCTTAATCCCATAAGTCCTGGTAAACCTGGAGGACCCGTGTTTCCTTTTTGACCTGGGAAACCGTACCCAGTTGCACCTTTATCTCCCCTGTCACCTTTTTCACCCCTGACACCGAGATCACCTTGTGCTCCAGGTAAACCATCATTACCTGGCACACCAGATGCACCTTCAGGGCCTTGGTCACCCTTTTCCCCCCTAGGTCCAATTGGGCCTGGTAGACCTGGTTCTCCAATTCTGCCGGGCAGACCATTAAGGCCTTGTTGTCCTTTTATTCCTGGAGCACCTTGTTTCCCTGGTGGGCCGCGTTTACCTGAAAGACCTGGTAAACCTTTTTCACCCACCATTATTAAGCCAGGCAAACCAGTTGGACCGTCTGGGCCTCGATCACCTGCAAATACACAATTAATTATATCATGCTATAGATATGTAAACGGGCATTTAATACTGCATTTAGACATTATTTATGTAAATTACCTTTTTGACCGGCAACACCAATTAATCCTTCATTTCCTTTTCGTCCTGTTAAGCCAATATCCCCTTTATCACCTTTTAATCCCATTGCTCCTGGCATACCCCTTTCACCTTTTTCCCCTTTCCTGCCTTCAAATCCTGTTAAACCAATATCACCCTTTGCTCCCTTTTCACTAATGCCTGTACCAGGAAGTCCCCTATCTCCTTTTTGTCCTGGAACACCTGGTAATCCTTGAGGTCCTTGAACACCGGGGAATCCTCGTTCTCCAGACAAACCAAGCAAACCGTCACGTCCTGGCATACCTTCATTACCTTTGTCCCCTTTGGCACCATTAAGACCCGGTAGTCCTTGTTGCCCAGGTTCTCCAGGTAATCCATTCATTCCCGGCATACCAGGCTGTCCATGCTCACCTGGCAAACCCAAATATCCCTTTTGTCCTTTCATTCCTGTAAATCCTTGATCACCTTTATCACCTCTTAACCCGGGAGCTCCGTCTATGCCAGCTATACCTATATCACCTTTTGCTCCTGCAGTACCAATAATTCCAACTCCTGGTATACCGGGTGCCCCGCCATCACCTTTTTCACCCGGTCCGCCAGGCATGCCATCTATGCCTGGCTGTCCAGGTGTTCCTGCTTCACCCTTTTGACCTTTATCGGATGCTAAACCCGGCTCTCCTTTAGGTCCCATCAAACCTGTGAAACCTTGATCTCCTTTTTCTCCACTAAGGCCCATTCTTCCTGGTGTTCCAGATTTTCCAGGATATCCTTGATTTCCTTTAAGTCCTGGTGGACCTTCCAGACCCATAGTACCGTCTTTACCAGGAGCTCCTGGTTGCCCAGGGTAGCCAAGAGTTCCTTTATCACCTTTCTCACCTGGCGCACCTGGGATACCAGCTTCCCCTCTTAAACCAGGACGTCCTCGCTGTCCAGAGAATCCTCTTTGTCCAGGAGCTCCTTGCATTCCTGGTTCACCCTTGGGACCAGGTAATCCTATTACTCCCGGTTTTCCTGCCGATCCTGGGTATCCTTGTTGACCTTTGGGTCCATCTCGTCCAGGTACGCCAGGAGTACCAGAGGTACCGGTAGGCCCAATTGGACCAATCTCACCTTTCTGTCCTGGAGCTCCAGGTACACCCGGCCGCCCTATTGGACCCTGTTCTCCCCTTTCACCAGATATACCAGCAGAACCAGGAAAACCTTTAACACCAGGCGTACCAGCAATTCCTGTATTACCTTTGTCACCCTTTTCTCCCGGAAATCCACTAGGACCTGGTGGTCCTGGCATAGATAGACCAATTTCACCTTTATTACCTTTCAATCCAGGTGTGCCTGGGTAACCTCTAGGACCTTCTTTTCCTGACGTACCTGGGAAACCGCTCATTCCCATTTCACCTTTGTCTCCTCTGGCTCCAGTAAGTCCTCTAGGACCAACTCGTCCTGTTTGACCAGGTAAACCTGTTTTTCCTTTTTCTCCTGGGCGACCCGAAAAACCTTGATTACCCTTATCTCCTTTTTCCCCTGTAAAAAGCATTTAAACATTAAGGTGTAATCAAATTAGATACCCTTAGTAACAAGCTTGCCCAAGACAATCACTTTACCTACATATTACAAATTATTTTCCTGGAAGACATTGCTTTTTGCGATATGGCCGCCGATATGCAATATATTTGTTATTTAATGTTATAAAATATTACTTTCGACAAAGCAACCTATTGTTGCGCTGACGTTATGTTGATCTATAATTTTAAGTTAAAAAAAAATATGATTTCAAGATATTTTTAATGAAATATATGAAATAAACATATTTGTCTGTAACTTTAAATTTGACTGATAAACCTTAGTACGCCACCCAATCCCAATCCAATACTCGTACATATCTGAATTTTTGTCAGTAGTTTCATTTTAAAGAGTCTACCAAACTTTTGTTATACGACAATTGTGCTGCTTTTTGGCGGTAGCACGCGTAAAGTGTGTCGAATTCGTATTCCATTTTAACAAATTAGACGCATAATTTACTAACAACTTCGAAAACGTTTGTGTCCGACAAAAATTCTGCCGCAATTAGCTTGTCTACCAACGCAAACATGTCGGATACGCGATGTTTTGTTTTGCGACTAATATATAGTTCATTTTTGCACTATTACTTCCTTATAAAATACAGCGCCAGCGGTGATATTGTCCGACAAATTTTCTGCTACGTTTTCTATAGCCGACAGCTCGAATATGACATATTCGTGAGGTTATGTTTCCTGATAAATACATGTCGGACAAAAAAATCACACGGTGCATAATCCCTCTATCCCACTAATATATTAATATATTATTATATATATATTATATATTAATATTATAAATGTGAAAGTATGGATGGATGGATGTTTGTTACTCTTTCATGCAAAAACCACTGAACCGATTGCGATGAAACTTGGTATGTAAATAGCTGGAGACCTAAATTAACGCATACTTTTTATCCCGATACTCCCACGGGATTGGGACTTATGCGGGTGAAACCGCGAGGCGCTGCTAGTTATCAATATGTATAAAAAACAGCACTGTCCGACAGAAGAAGTTATATTTCAGTCGGACAAAAATGAGGTGCCAGGATCCAGACGAATGGTAGCCGACGATAGTATCATCCCAACTGTTTGGTAAGAAGAAAGAAAGAAGAAAGAAAACATATTTTATTTCTGAAACACACGACAGCTTTTACATACAAATTTTTATATCTATATAAAACACTTTTCGACAAAATAATCTTGCTTACACTTTAAATAAAACATAATTTTATTAAAAATTTGATAGAAGTGGCAACACTGTGCCGTTTCCGAAGACAGAGTTTCTTTCTGTCACGCACGAAATGGCAACGTGGCACTCATCACTCACGTGTCAAGTGTATGCCGTGGCACCAGGTCATATTAAACTTTTTGGAGTTTACTCCTTAAGAATCGAAAGGTATGGAAAAAATATGAAGAGTAAAATCTTGTGATCGGAGAGCAGCGTAACGCTTTATTGTGCTTTTTATGCTTTATTGGGGTTTACTCCTTATTCTCGACACATGTAAGTAGATATGTGTATACCTTTATGTTATATATATGTGTAAATATATACAGAATATATACGGAGAGAGGGAGGGGGGAGGGATTAGGGAGAGAGAGAGAGAGAGAGAGAGAGAGAGAGAGAGAGAGAGAGAGAGAGAGAGAGAGAGAGAGAGAGAGAGAGAGAGAGAGAGAGACTCCAGTAAATTGTAAACTCCAGTCGTGCGTCGGAGCACTTTAATTTCTTCATATGATCAACCTTGTATTCTTCGTGACAAGGTCTATTTGTTACTGGCATCTTTTTCTCAGCGCTACTAAATTTCACTAAAACCTGTCAACGTATACTCAACTTTATTTCCACGCAGCGAGTGTCCCCATTTATTCAAATGCCGTATAAATGCGTATAAAAAACGAACTAAGATGACGTTATTTCAATCGACACCTACGAAGACGCTTACTAAAAACACAGAGCAAAGGGGTTGGCATTCAACGCATAGCGACTTAAGTCTTAAGACTTAAGTCAACAAATAAATTGCTTATTTCGATAGCGACATATGTTACATATTTGTTTCATTTTGAAATAAGACCTTGTTTCGAAGTGTTCAAAGTTAACATCTTATATGAATAAAATTTTGTGAATTTTAATTTAGCGAGTGAAGTAACAGAATTGGGACCATTGACTACATTGTTTTTAGTGGAAGATACGTCGTGTTTCAGAAGTTTGGATGGACACTCAGCATAAACTGAGATCGGCATAACCGTACTGATTTTCAGTGCCAACCACGAGTGCCGCTTAACGTCGTCGGGCGCCATTGCCCGATTATTGGCTTAATAACTAATAAGAAGAAATAAACAGTAAAAATCATTGATTAAAATAAAAACAAGAGAAAAAGAAAACAAAGAAGAAAACAAGTGCTACATGATATACTAAGCCTGTGGAGCAAACCATCATGGTAAGTTTTATTTTATTATATTCTATATAAAAAAAATGGTACTTGTGATTAAATGCTTTCGCGATTTCAGAAATAATTGGCACTGCTTCCATATCTCTTTCGAAAAAGTTTTCACTTCTCTTTCCGGAGGCCAATCGGCAGTACTTCGCAAAAAAAATCACAGAAAGCACTCTATGCTGTGTAATTAGTCCGGTCAAGATAGCTGGAAAAATAGGAGTAAGCTTGCAATAATTCGCATACAGCTGAAAATTGGTACGAATGTTGAAAACACCATTATAAATGAAATATGATGAAAGTCCCCACAGATCTCGTGTGTGCAAAAAAGCTTATTCAAGATCAAAGTTCTCAAATATGGGTTTTTTGCATTTTTCAGCCTAACGGTAAGTTTTATCATAAAGTAGGTTAAGCAAAATTGTAGATCATGCAATTATCTATTAAAAATATCTTTACACTTTTTTTAACAGACTTCAAAAAAGGAGGAGGTTCTCTATTCGTCGGAATCTTTTTTTTTATGTTTACCGATTACTCGAAGACGCCTGAACCAATTTGGAAAATTCTTTTTTTGTTTCAAAGGGTACTTTACAGGTGGTCCCAGTTAAATTTGGATATCGAAATCGGTGGAGCGGGTTTTGAAAAATCAACAAATAGCTATAAATTTTATACATCGATAATGTTTTCGTTTGCTCCGAAACATCGCTGTCTCATTGGAGCAGTGCGTTTAGTTGTCCTACCCATATTATATTTAAACAAAATACATATATTTTTCACTAAAAAGCACATTGAAGTCAGTGACACTTTTTTTTAAAAGATAAAAAAAATATCTATAAAATCAAATATATGTTCAGCCCTCACTCCGTTATTTATGAACCGATTTTGATTATTCTTTTTTTTTGTTGGATAGGGTATACCTCAAGCGTGGTCCCATGTCAAGGAAGTCAGGATCTGATGATGAGATCCTGATAAAATTGAGAGAAACCCTCTAAAATTGTAAGAACGAATAGTGTTTGTTTAGTTTTTATTACTTTATCAGGTATTTGCGTTTAGAAATCTTCACTTCATGTAGCTGAGCTGATGATGAAAAAAAATCATAAAATAAAAAAAAAGTTAACAAAAAACTAAACCGACGAAAAGAACTAAAAAGCAAAAAATAAATAAACTTTAAGTCTTAAGTATTGAGCTTATTTACATAAACTATAAAATTTTATATAAACTTATTTTGAGTCGGCGCCAAATAATAAAATTATTAATTACCTACGTAGAGCCCGCCAGATCCCAGTAGTTCCATTCTCTAGTTCCATTATGAAACTACTGGGATTTTTTTGTCCCAGTAGTTCCATGGAACTGGAATGCTGTTCATGCAGGACAAAATTAGTCGCATTTTTTTTTTTTTTTATAAAAGACAACTCCCGCATTAGGAATTACTTCTGTGTCGCGGGGGACTTTACAAACATACAAACAACGGACACAAAGAACACCCAGACTCGGGTGGGAATCGAACCCACGACCTATGGCATAGCAGTCAGGGTCAATAACCACTAGACCAACAGGCCAGTCAATGCATATTTCACATGGCGTAATTAAGGTACGGCATAACAAAAGACTTATACAATAGTCTTATCACGGTGCAAACGTCAGTTTATGATGAAAATGCAAGATTACTGACTTATGGTGATAAATTGTTTTCGTAGCGCGAAAACAATTTAATATGAAATATATTATATGACCATGTTTTAATACTCAGATTTGAATGACAACTTAATTGCTGGGTTGGAGCCGTGCCGTTACCGTGACGATATAGTGTGTGATGGCTTTAAGGCGCTCCAAGTTGCAAGATCCGACTTGGATTGATCTTCCCTCATCGAGTTGTTTGCTAGGGTTGCTGTCTCATACCTGCGCAAGAGTACTTTTCCGATCAACGTACCGTGCATCCGATCATCATGAAATTTTAGCAGCGCGTAAAATAGGAACAAACACATTGATTTTTACATTTACTTAAAAGTATATTAAATGGGTATTACTCATATATTATTAACTAGCAGCGCCCCGCGGTTTCACCCGCGTAAGTCCCGATCTTGAAAAGTAGCCTATATGTTAATCCAGGTCTCCAGCTATTTACCTACCAAGTTTCATCGCAATCAGTTCAGTAGTTTTGGCGTGAAAGAGAAACAAACATCCAGCGATCCATCCATCCAAAATTTCACATTTATAATATTAGTGGGATTGATTATATTATATAAATGTAGGCATGTATACAGAGCCTTTTAACAAATCGCTAGTGTCTTGAAAACTCCCATTAAGGACACAACCGTCAACAACGTCTGCCCGCGTTCGGGTGGCTCACACCATGGTCACCATCACAGCGATGTTTTCCCCCCGTTGCCCGCAGTGCGCCGACCGCCCTGTGCACGCCAGACCGTACAATTTTAAAAAGTCGTAACTTTTAAAATATTTGACCAAATTACGTACTTTAAAGACAAAGTTTATCTACTTTGAATATTAGAAGCGATAAAAGTATTTATTTTGATAAAAACCAATTTGTTACTGCTAAATGTGAATGGAAATAAAAAATCAAGTTTTATTGTATTTATCGTTCACTATTTTAGTAATAATGGCTTACACATAAAAGATAGATATATACTATTGCGGACTTTTTTGTAGAACTATTTATTTTTATTGAAACAACATGACATACTATATATACTATTAGGTAGGGTATAGGGTATTTACAGGAGAAACAATCCCACCGTACATTATATTCGTGTAACTCTTACAGTTTTCAAACTGCACGCCAGAATAGCTCGCAGATGACCGATTTTTTTTCGACTTACTTAACACTGATCGTTATATTTTGGCCAATATACACAATATCTTTATAAATTATAGGCTATGTGTTATTCTGATATATAAGCTATATTATTGTAAAGTATTATTTAAATCCATTCAGTAGTTTTTGCGTGAAAGAGTAACAAACATCCATACATCCATACATCCTCACAAACTTTCACGTTTATAATATTAGTAGGTAGGATATATTATACACTAGCAGCGCCCCGCGGTTTCACCCGCGTAAGTCCCGATCCCGTGGGAATATCGAGATAAAAGCTCCACCTTTAAGCTACCTCTGACAGTCTCACTAGAGCAACAGTCAGTTTGTTCCATACGTAAAAATGGGCCACTCGGGAAACTTTTACAAGAAACATCTTTAATTATATAGGACGAATGTACCATGAGTCATAGAGCTCATGTTAAAGCAAAAACCGAACGCTCAAAGACCTCAGAAACTCTGATGCTGTAATGGGTGGCGTTGCTTTTGTTTTCGCGGGCGATTTTCGGCAAACACTGCCTGTAGTAACAAAAGGAACACGCGCCGATGTCATCAGAGCATGCTTAAAATCATCTCACTTATGGAGTTCGGTTGCATCTCTCAATTTACGAACAAACATGAGAGCCCATTTGAGCGACAACGACGATGATGACTTTCCGCGTCAACTACTCAAGGCGAAGGAAAAATTGTCTCTCCTAACACCAACAGCAATTACATTAAACTTGACGAGACATTAGGACACATATTGCACAGGTTGGAACATCTTATTGACGCAATATATCCCGGTCTTGAAACGATACAGTGAATGAAATAAATAAACTCATTTTAGACAAAATTCCCGGTCAGGTCAAACACTATAAGTCTATTGATACGGTGTGTAATATTAAGGATACAGTGCACTATCCCCAAGAATTTTTAAATTCTTTGAACCTTCTGGCTTACCTCTTCACGACCTTGTGTTAAAAGTTGGCATTCCTATCATGCTATTAAGAAACTTGAGCCCCCCCAACATGTGTAATGGGACAAGGCTGCTTACAAAAGAGTTACGGGACAATATAATCGTGGCGACCATTCTCACAGGGCCAGCAGTGGAACAACTGGCTTATATTCCGCGGATACCCATGATTCCCACTGATTTACCCATACCGTTTAATAGGCTACAGTTTCCAGTGAAGATCTCTTTTGCCCTCACTATTAACAAGTCCCAAGGTCAAACATTCTCTCTGGTGGGCATTGACCTGAGAAAGCCGTGTTATTTCCCATGGGCAGTTATATGTTGGCTTATCTCGGGTTGGAACTCCTGATAGACAATATATTTTGCTACCAAATGATAACATTACATCCAATATAGTTTACAGAGAAGTTTTAAACAATTAAAATTACCATAACCAAACTAACTTTTCCCGCGACTTGGTCCTCATGGAATTCGTTTATCGCAAATCCCGCAGAAAATGTATTTTCTTTCGGACAGAGTTACTTTCGAATTTTGAATTAGCATGCAAATACAAACTATACCTACGTATAACCCTCCTTTTGGCAGTTAGAAATTAAAACATAATACTCTGTACAAAAAAAGTATTATTAACATTATGCCCAACGAAGTGGGCACGGGTCAGCTAGTTAAATATAAGCATGCAACTATTTTAATGAGAACCTTAATTTATAATCGCCCTATACCATCGTTTTCGTAATATTAGTATCTACATTTTTATATAATTTGTATAAGGAAACTCGATGAGGGTAAATTACTAATCCACGCTTACCTATCTACACCTCACAACCTTAATCCTTGCTCGGAAAAAAGATAAGCAGCCTCACTTTGGCGTTTTGTTTACATCTTTTATTATTGATTAGTGTTAAAATATTTAGGAACTCCATCAGGGTAATTATCAAATAATATTTTTTTTTTTTTTAATAGCCTTGCGCAGTTATGAGACAGCACTGACCCCCACTCTATAGAGATTGAGCAGCTGTTCAGAGCTAAAGTACCGCCAGACCTTCAAAATGAATCCCAAATTCTTGGAAGCTTTCTGTGACATGGATAAGATTTGTTGACTGAAGTTAAGTTTGGTGTGACGGTGAAACGGTACGGTAAGGACAAACCCTGGAAAAAGGGGGTAAGTTCGAAAGTACTCTTTGCGCAGAGAAGAGACACGCCTGTGTTTTGGAAGGGTTAAAATTTACAAGATTGGCTTCACCCTAATCGGACCCGCTGCAATGTCAAATAAACCCGTAAAATCATGGAGTCTATCAAAGACTGGATTTCACTTGAACTTGCCCGCGCATTGGACATATAGGTACGTATATCTCTACAACGATGATGATAGCGTAGCCAATAATGTGTGCGTTACCCCAGCTGGAAAGTAGGTCCTCGAGGCATATGAGTGGAACGTATAATTAGTGCCTAATCTGCTGTATATGTGCGCCGCATAAAAAATTGTACTTGTCGTTTTAGAAAAAAACGGAAAAACGATTCCTGCTGGGGTAACGTTCTTCCAGCAGGAAAATTCTAAACTAATTATCGCAGAAAGAAATTTTGTAAATGGGCAGAGAGCTTATATTTGTGCAAAAATGTGGGCCGAAAATATAATTTGTGCGTCTTCAGGTTTTGAAGAAATTCGTTTTCTTGCTGGGGTAACGTTTTGCAAAATCGTGTATCTCAAAAATTATTGTATATGCGCCTGTAAAATAAACACACACAAGTAGCTCTTAATTTGTGCTAATTTGTGACAGAATAATATTTAAGAAAATATTTATAATCTTCAAGTAATCGCGCTTTTTTGAAAACCAAAAAATATCACAGTGCCTAAATTAGAAAACGTAGGAGCTCGCTGAAAACGGTATAACGGTATAACGGTATAACCACCATAATAAGTTTCAAACGTGTATATACAGGCGTTATTGAATAATATTACTAAAAGTCAAAACGACGGCGTCATAACTTTGACGTCAACATACAAAAAACGGGCTCAACCCAAGATGTGTAGGTGTAAAAATTAGTGCCTTTAATCAAATAATATATAATGAAAATATCCAGCTTGTATGTTTAGCATATAATCTATACTAATATATAAAGCTGAAGAGTTTGTTTGTTTATTTGCTTGAACGCGCTAATCTCAGGAACTACTGGTCCGGTTAAAAAAATCTTTCAGTGTTAGATAGCTAAGTGAGCTATCGAGGAAGGCTATAGGCTATATAACATCACGCTACGGCCAACGGAGATGAGCAGTGACCATAAACGCAGGTGAAACTGCGGGGACGGCTAGTATTAGTATTAAAAAGTACTACAAAGACCAAGAACTTGATTACCAGTTGTTTTAAAAAATATATATAAGTAGTTCAAGAAATATGTGATGAATACTACAAAAAAGAGCCTACAGATAGAGTTTAATAAATAAAAAACCAATTCATACAAACAGTTAAAAAAAGACAAAGTATCTAGATACGAAGTTGGTTGAAAGTGGTGTAAAAATATAATTATTCATATTCAGACATTTAATGTCGGGTTACAATGAAGGCACGATCTGCGATGGTAAGTATTTAATGGCATGGTTTTGACTTATTTAAAAGTACTTGTTTGAAATAAATATCAAACATTAAAATATAACTTATTGTAAGTTAAATATTGGCCGTGATTCTATGACACTCACTAAACTATAATCTGACTTAATTTCATCATATGAAATCAACCTTGTCTTCTTCGTAAAAAAGGTCTATTTGTTAATGGCATCTACTTCGCCGCACCACTAAATTTCTCTAAAAACAATCAGCGTAAACTCAACTTTATTGCCACCCTGCGAGAGTCCCCATTCAACAGTGCCACGCAGCGAGTGTTCTAATATTTATAGATAGGTAATTTGATCTGTGATTTGATGCCATAATTACTCTAAGAATCAAAATTAAGATAATCAAAATAATAATTTCCACATCAACAAGCTCTTTCATTTGACATGGTCACAACATGCATTTAATATACTTTTTAATCAGCTCGCAAAATCAGATCATATAAATGCCAACAAACGTTTGAACGCGACTGTACGGACAACAGCTTAGGTATAATACGTTAAAATAAAGGAGATCGTCGCTTTTTTGTATCTATCTATCTTTTTTGTATATAACATGCCGTTGTTTAAATGTTTTGATTTTTGTTTATAAATATCTACTTATATGCGAGACATACAAGCTGGATATTTTCATTATATTGGATATTATTTGATTAAAGGCACTAATTTTTGGTTTACACCTACACATCTTGGGTTGAGCCAGTTTTTTGTATGTTGACGTCAAAGTTATGACGCACTCATATGCCTCTAGAACCTACTTTCCAGCTGGGGTAACGCACACGCCAATAATGGCAGGTGTTAAAATGTCATAAATACGGAACAGGGATAACGTTGCAGAGAGAACCTTACATTGCATATTTTCGACATTTTGTGGTATTTATTGATTATTGCAATAATTGTAAGTGATACAACCGTCTTTGTAGTAGTTTTAATTTTTTCTAATTAGTTGAAAATGCTAAAAGTTAAAGAATCTATAAATATTTTAAAGCATAGTTTCATCTATTCGCAAAACTTTGAATATAATTTTATTACTTCAATTAAACATAGTTTACCTTATTAAACGCGTAACTAGGTTTGAAGTTACCCATTATTGTAGATTCTAAAAACCTAACACTAAGAAAGTACGTGTAATGTCAATTATAAAAAATGCCACGTACCTGCGAATCCTTGAGATCCTGGAGCTCCCGGAGCGCCCCTATCACCTCTTGTGAGCTTATCTAAATCTACTGGACATTTTCCAGGTTCACCTTTAATACCAAATCGCCCTGGATATCCTTTATCTCCCTTTTGTCCGAAGAATCCTGCTGCACCCTTTTCTCCCTTGACAGATTGTCCATCCCTACCAGGAGTGCCAGGACTTCCATCTGATCCCGGTATGCCATCTGATCCAGGTTGTCCTATTAGACCATGATCTCCCTTAACTCCAGGCATGCCAATAGGTCCTGGGTTCCCTCTCTGGCCATCAATTCCTGTTTCTCCTTTAGGACCAGGTGGCCCAGTCTCACCTTGCTCACCTTTCTCTCCAGGTGGACCTTTAACTATGTTTGACGCAATGTACGCATCCTCTCCTCTGTATCCTCGTGGTCCCATAGGTCCGTCGTCACCGCGTTCACCCTGGTTTGCAACATAACTTTGTGTTAAATTTCTATCTTGTGAGAAGAAAATACAACAATGTAAAAAATAGGTCTTACCGAAGCTCCCGCGGTACCAGGCATACCGTTCATGCCATCTGCACCTCTCTCACCATTGAGTCCAGGTGGGCCGGGCAATCCTCGATCTCCTGTCGCACCTGGAAGGCCACTCATACCTCGATCTCCTTTGTCTCCTCGAGATCCAGGGAAACATTCATTACAACGTCCACCAATGTCTCCTTTACTTCCAGGATTTCCTGGGATGCCATCAAAACCTGGACTACCCTTTTCTCCCTTTTCTCCCGGAGATCCAATTTCTCCCGGGCTACCAGGTGTCCCTAAGCTGGAATTACCAGGCGCTCCTCTTATGCCGATGTATCCTTTTTCACCTTTTCCACCTTTTGCTCCGTTAAACCCAGGTAAACCTTTTTGACCTGGTTGACCCTAAAACATACACTTTATTAACAGGATTCATAAAAAATGACTATTACATTTATTATAATATCTTTGTGATTCCAAAATAATCAAATAACAATATACCTAAGAAGTTCATAGAAGGATAGCTATGTAAATATCTCAGGTAGGGAAGTAAGTTGTCTTTCTTGGGGTTTCGATTTGTCTTACATTACAATATGTTACATAATAATATAATACGCAACTAATCTTACGTAGAAAAACAATTAGTAGTACGAGACTGAATGACGAGTATATGATACTTATTACCAGGACCTATCAAAATATAAATAAATAAATAGTAAAGAGCTTAAATAAGATGACGGTATCGACTAATAAGAACGTCAGTTAAAAACAAATACACTTAATTAATGGGCACTAAAAACGAATTTAATTCTTACACATTTATATTCTCTATTTTTTTCTAGCCTGTTTATACTAGGCTGCGAAGTATAAGGTCGTATTGTTTATTATTTTATATACTCAGTGCGTGAAAAAAAACTATAATTCGTGCGAATTATAGTTTTTTGAAGTGAAAACTTCTTTAGGCATGTTTGTGCACACATTTGCTATGGGGAAAAAGCACTGAACTCGTGACCGTCACGCTGATAATATATATAGATCCACTAGAGGGCGCTAATGTAAACATTGTGGTCTGTCAGTTACTTATTAATTAATGTCACTAACCTGCTAATGTGACGTTTTAAGTTCGTCGTTTCGTTTAAGTTTTCACTTCTGTCGGCAGTCCCATGACTGTCTATGTTTATTTTTTTGCATGGAATTTCTTAGGTAATACCTACCCATATATATTTAATGGTAGTTTGTGTAAAATGAAAGCAAACTTACAGGAATAGAAATGCCATCTTCACCTCTAGGCCCCCTCGGGCCCTGAGAACCTTGAGGTCCTTGAAAACCACGGGGTCCTAGATCCCCTTGTTGTCCTTCTCTACCTGGTTCACCTTTTTCTCCTTTAGCACCAGCGGGCCCTTCAATACCAGTATTACCGGGTTCACCTTGTCCACCCGGAGCACCCATAGGTCCCATATCACCCTTATCTCCTGGAAGGCCATCTGTTCCTTTCGGTCCAGGTCTACCTGGATGACCTCTTGGCCCTTGTGGTCCTGATGGTCCACTAGAGCCAGTGCGTCCACCAGGTGCACCAGGTACTCCTTTCATACCACGGGGTCCTTTCAATCCATCCAGGCCCGCTTCACCTTTACTTCCTGGTCTTCCATCCAAACCGGGTAGTCCATCATTTCCTCTGTCACCTTTCATTCCTTGCGGTCCTGAAGCACCATACATTCCATCTCGACCCTATAAATTTTGATTATCTTTTACTGTAAATGAATTTAGGTACTATAAATCGTAATGCATGTTATTATGGAAACCAGCTCAAAATTAAGGGCGTACAAAACGTTAAGTAGCAATCGTATTAAAAAAATGTATGTTCATTATTATGCTGCTATATTTATTTTCTGTACATTTTAGGGAAAATATACAGAAATATTATATAATTTCTGTTAATTTAATAATAATTATATTTGTAAGCAGTGAGTTATTTTCAATACTTATATAAAAAAAATTTTCAGACCTGATATTGACGAAAGCATGGCAAATAATTTTGTATTCTATACATCAATTTCCTGCGCTTTTCCCAATTTTAGCATTGGTTGCGGCTTCACTTACTCTAGTCATTATCGAACCAAGTACAAAGTCGTGGGCACAGGTGGTATTTAATATGACACTTTTTGTGTTTTACAAGAAGGGGAGAACCGAAAATTATACTTGGTAAAAGTCGTCTAAAAAACGGACACCCGTTTTATGCAATTTTACACATTTGCAAAATCTACATATTAAGTAAGTTTGAAATATTACAGACCACATTGATAAAAAAGTTATTAGAATTATCATAATTAACTCTTTTTGAGTTAATTATGATAACTCGGTGCATTTAAGTCAGTGATACTTTATATCACTGACTTCCATACGCCTAATTCATGATAAATTATTATAAGCTGTATTCTTCATCCCTTAATTTTCCACCCTTAGATGTAGAGTATTTTCTTTAAATTTAACTGGGATTTTTCAAATAGGATGAAAAAGAATTGTTGTTACTTGGGTTAAAAAAAACTTTTTTTTTTGTATTTAAACTACTGTTGTCTATTCGCTACAAAAACAAATAGAAGAAAATATATTTTAAAACTTGAAATCAAATGCAGATAAATAGTAATGCATATTTGCTCTCTTCTTATTTTAGCTGCGTGAAATGTACGTAAGCTAATTCTCCTAGGCTTCGGCCGTACAGCCTTCATTTTTATGATAATAAAAACACGTAGTAAAAATAATTGAACGTACTCTTTCACCAGGATTTCCCCTAAGTCCTTTTTCTCCCATGATACCCATTTGTCCTGGACGACCTGCTTCTCCAGTAAGACCCGTATCACCTTTATCACCCGTTGGTCCTGGTTCTCCTTTCTCACCCTTTGAACCCATGTCTCCTTGAATACCTTTGACAAATGGGGGGCCCTTATCGTCATCTCCGGGTAACGTTACAGGAGGACAAGTTGGACCTCTGTCACCTTGATCACCCCGTTCTCCTTTGTCACCCGGTATAGCTAGACCCTTGATACCTTTAGCACCTTTATCACCTCTTGAACCGGGAGCACCCTGCAACCATAATTATTTATTAGATACGCATCAACGTATTATTATTATAAATAAATATGTAGATTGCAGCATTAAATGTTTAAAATTGAAAATAAAGATACAATCATACAAATAGATACTATTACGTTCTTACCATAGGTCCTAAATTTCCTTTTGGTCCTTGTAATCCAGGAGGACCAGTTGGCCCAGCGGGACCTGTTCTACCTAGTAGTCCATCAGCGCCCGGTTCTCCTTTTTGGCCTTTTGGATATCTTCCAGTGTATGCAGCTTCTCCTTTATCGCCTTTGTCACCTCTTACACCAGGAATACCACGGGGGCCCTGAGCACCTGGAAGTCCCATAGGACCCGTTTCTCCCTGTAAAATATGAAATGTTTCTTGTTATTACCTAAACATACTATTGAAAATCTTATTTAGTTCCATGTTAGAAACGTGCACAAAAGATTTAATTTTAATGTCTGCCAAATTAGTATTTTGAATTTATTACTAACCAAAATCTATAAAAACATCGCATATCATAAGAATAGTATGACGAATGGTTTTGATTGCTGAAGTCAAAATATTCCACGATGACACCAAAGGATTTCGAGTCTTTTCTTTCATCATTTTAAGTATATACGCAAATACTTGTTTTGTGCACAATATAAAAGGAAAGATATACCTAGTTTCCCTGTATTGCATTCAATTCAGAAGTCAGCCCCGACTTACTGAGAGTAGCGGAATACACTTCCGACTTACTGAAACTAGTGGAATACGGTCCCGATTGACTGGAACTGCTCACTGGCACGCTCTATGAGAACATAAACATCTGACTCAAGATCTCAATCTTCAGCAGCATTCACATACAGCGAAAACATACTTCAATGTCATTTAACAACTTCAACCGTTGTGCCGCGGTCAACCAGGCATGATCACCTCGCCTGATCGGAGGTTTCTCCGTTCGTGTTGCAACAAAATGCCCAAGCTATTGAAGCATTTTAAAAATGTAAATAAAATATTAATTTGTTCCAGTAAAATAGTATGAAAATATTTGAATATATATAAAAAGAAATATAAATATAATGAGAACATAAACATCTGACTCAAGATCTCAATCTTCAGCAGCATTCACATACAGCGAAAACATACTTCAATGTCATTTAACAACTTCAACCGTTGTGCCGCGGTCAACCAGGCATGATCACCTCGCCTGATCGGAGGTTCCTCCGTTCGTGTTGCAACAAAATGCCCAAGCTATTGAAGCATTTTAAAAACGTAAATAAAATATTAATTTGTTCCAGTAAAATAGTATGAAAATATTTGAATGGAACAGTATTACAGTCCAATAAAATTCCTGATTTAACTATGACTTTATCAGGGAAAATATGGATTTATAAAAAAATATAACCTGTTCCAATATAACACGGCCTGGTTAGTGGCGGTTACCAGTGCCTGTGAACATTTACAACACCAGTGCCGGTATCACAAGTACGCTCCATATAGTGATGATCTGGTGGTGATCTTACTCAGCAGCAGAAACAACAGTATGGCGGTAGTTAACCGCGGACTTCTGCAGGATGAAGCCAAATACTTCTGTACTTCCAGTTGAATCCTTGAGTCCAAGTCGGCTTGACTTGTTACACATGTTACGGCACACACGCCACGTTTATAATAATAATAGGGCGGAACAAAAATTATACTTACATCTGTACCATTGCAGCCGTCTCTACCGGCTTGACCTAATCGACCAGGTTCACCTTGAGGTCCAGGGGGTCCAGTTCTTCCAACGAAGCCTCTTTCACCAGGTTTGCCTCGGTCACCCTTTGGTCCTCTTGGTCCGGGATTACCCATCTGCCCCTTTGCCCCTTTAGGACCTTGCGGACCTTCTAAACCTTCGTGTCCCCGAAGACCTGAAGGGCCAGGAGGCCCAAGCATGCCAGGAATACCCTACAAGAAATGTTATTTTGGAATGAATATAACTTACTCTTTAAATTATTATTTCTACAGTTTCTGCAACGTGTTTTGTGTTCCTTATTTATTTTGGAGGCTATAAATTAATGAAGTAGGTCACATATAACGAGGTAATAAAAACAAAATAGCAATAACACATGTTAATTAGTTCTTGATCGTTTGTAAATAAAAGATTGAAGATAAAAGTACCTAAGTAAAATATGTAAAAAAATATTTACCCTGTTACCCTTTTCTGCAAAGCACTTCGGTACACAGCATCCTTTTGCAGTACAATTGCGCTCTATACTGCGTTGCCTTGTCACGGGATCATATATTGTATAACTAAGACTTCTACTCCTTTCATCATCCAGTACCGGCGCTGGAGGCGGAGGCGGAGATATATCTGGTCGATTCGACAAACCGTATGTATCGTATGAAAATGTATTTCTTAGATTTGGAATTGAGTTTATATTTTGGTCAGGCCTTTGGTCAGGCCCTTGAATCTGATTACCATATCTCCTATCATAACTTTCATAGCCGTACGGATTATATCCCTGCAAGCATAAAAAAAATCATTAATTACAAAGTACAGACTAACTTATTTTTCTTTATTGGGACAATAAACAGTTACACGCTCTGACTTACTATAATAAGGAAAAAAATCCGGACCCGCAGCAGGCCCGCAGAGGCAGATTTCGTGTTTTTCTAATTTTTATCTCCAAAAATATAAGTCGCATTAAAATCTTTAAATGTCTACAGTGTAGAGTAAAATAAAAAAAAATCGGGCCCGCAGCAGGCTGCAAAGGCAGATTTCGTGTTTTATTATTTTTTTGAAAATCTGCCCTCCAGTCTCCCGCTTTGGGGGAATATCCCCCATTCACGAAATTAACCTTCATTTTTGCCCTGTTGATTTGTCGTCCAAGTTTGAAAGCAATCGGTTCATAATTGCGACTTCTATCGTGCCGGTGAAATTGAGGTACATAAATATATACATATATATATATAAACTTTTTAACTAGCGGTTGTTTTGGGGTCTAGGGATCATAACTAGACGTGTTGTGAAATTATTGGAAAACTCAACAACTAGGACAAAACCAATAGGTAGACTTTTCTTTGAAATCTACCTAAAACAGTGTTTCAAATAAGGTAGACGTATAACCCACACCAATGTCCACAGACAGTAAGAAATTGAGAGTAAACATTTAGTATATACGCAAAATGCGCAAGTAATTAATATAGTGCCTATTTGCCGAGAATTAGTAGATGATTAATTTAAAATAATTTAATAATCAATTACTAGCCTAAATATCGCGTACCAATCCTTTAAACTTATTTTGAGGAACAGAAAAAAAATCGATATCTGGGAAATGTGTGTTATACGTTTCCAGAATTCGCCGCATGGGCGCGCGCACACCAGCATTCGTTTTGAATATTACGGTGTAAAACAGCCGGCACGCACGCACCCCGCGATACACCGTTCTAGGCACAACATAACATAATAAGTTTGTTATATCAGGGCAGTCGAACTTATTATTACAACAGCCGTGCAACGTCATAGCCATCAAATGGACACGCCTGGACTCTAAGCTTAATAGGTTATACTTATACAACAGTTCTGTGTATGGTAATTTTGGCTGGTGACTCTATGAATATGAATCTATGATTCATAGTTCGCAAAAATTTATTTTGAACCATTTCTAGTCTAACAACATATTTAATGTCATTTACATTAAATATGTTGTGACTCCAGACTTTGAGAACTTTTGTCGAACTTGGGTCCAAACGTCAGGCCATTCAAAGATGTGTGTTTTTAAATACCTATTTTTAACCGACGAAAAGCCCTCTCTCCGTTATTTATGAACCGATTTTCATATTTCTTTTTTTGTTAGATAGGGTATACCCTAAGGGTGGTCCCATGGAAGTCAGGATCTGGTGATCTTAAAAGGTTTTTTTTGTTAAAAAGACTTTTATGTGATTGCGTTAATTCCCGTGTAAATACATAATTATAAAGTACAGACTGTATTAAATATGTTTCCATGGGGACTATTTGAAAGCGTATTTATTTGCGCCGGCAAGAAAGATGTAAAACATTTGTGTTCGAAGAATTCTAGTTTGAGATTTTCAAAAGCCGAAGTGTTCATTTAATATTCCGTATCATATTGAAGAGCATCACTATGCTTTTTGGGTTTTAAACAATTCATTACGACAATAATCATCAATAATCCTGTTTTTTGTCACTGACAAATGGCCCACTGTAAAAACTTAAATAGGAACCGAGAGAGATGCACCAGTGGTAGCGCATGCAACTTTTTTTTATGTGATAGTGGGCAAACGGGAAGACGAGTCTGATGATAAGTGACTACCGCCGCCCATGGGCACTTGCACCTCAAGTCAAGTCACAAGTGCGTTGCCGGTCTTTAAAGAGGGAGTACGGGAAGGGGGGAATAGGGGTAGAGGGAAAGGTTAGAGCCTCCGGACATCACTCACACGGCGAAACATTGCTTCACTGACGGTTTTCTGTGAGGCCGTGGTATCACTCCGGTCCTGGTGGTCATAGTCAGAGGACTATGCCTCCACACCATCTCAACACTACTACAAAGAGCACTCAACACCATCAACAACTGGTGCAGAGAGAACGAATTATCAATCAACGCAGAAAACTACGATAATTCCATTTACAAAGAAAAGGAAGCTGGAAAGTTTGTCACATCCAAAACTAAACGGCAAAATCCTTTCTTTCTCTAGTGAAGTTAAGTACCTAGGGGTCACACTTGACCAAAAGTTAACCTGGAATTCACACATCACAAACATAGTCCATAAAGCAAAAATGGCATTATGGATGAGCTATCGCATGGCTGACGCCAGATGGGGACTTCAGCCCAAGATTGCTATGACTGCGAGTATACACGGCGATTGCAAGGCCAATCGTAACGTACGGAGCTACCGTCTGGTGTCGTAAGGTAAGCCAAACGACTACCTCAAGCAAATTAGACAGCCTACAACGTACGGCTTATTTAATAGCCACTGCTGCACTATCTTCGACACCAGGGGAAGCTCTAAACGCACTACTAAGCCTGACCCCGGTCAGCATATATGTGCAAAAAGAAGCTAGCAAAAGCATATACAGAATATGCACACAAACGAAACCAAAGTGGCAATCACGAACACTAAACTCACTAAAAGAGTCGGTTTTCGGAATAAAAGATCTAAACATGCCAGCGGATGACATGCAAACAGAGATTAACTTCGTGAGAAGGTACACAGTAGACATACCACAGAGGGATACGAGTACATGGCTGGAAGGCCTCCAATCCAATAAAAACGGTAGTCCCGTTTGGTACACCGATGGGTCTAAAAAAGACCTTGATGTAGGTTGCGGAATTTACGGAGAGAGGCCAAAATTCAGATGGAGCGCCAATCTGGGAACAGAGGCCTCCGTCTTTCAGGCTGAGCTCTTTGCATTACATAGATGCGTGGAGATCAACCTTGAGAGAAAAGTAAAAAATCAACACATCTACATCAACTCAGACAGCCAAGCGGCGCTATTGGCACTAAACAGTTTTGAGACTAGCTCAAAGCTAATACAAAACTGCAAGGAAAACCTGAACACACTGGGGCAATCAAACGAAATTACATTAAGATGGGTACCAAGCCATTCAGGCATCGATGGCAACGAAAAAGCCGATGATCTCGCCAAAGCCGGTGCAGCCAACCTACAGCATGGCCCAGAACCATTCTGCGGCATCAGCAAACAGCGAGCATATTCAATCATAACGCCTAATATACATAATTGGCTATTAAGAGATGGAAGTGCACGACTGGTCTAAGACACTCGAAACCTTTTATAAAGGGATATGATAATAAAGTATCCAAAGAACTTTTAGAGCTCAAAAGATACAAAATCTGTGCAGTTACAAGAGTCCTCACCGGACACTGCAAACTGAACAAACATATGTTCACCCTAAAGTTGGGCGTGAACACAATATGCAGATTCTGTCAAGAGGTAGAAGAAACTGCAATGCATATTCTATGCTCTTGTGGCCCACTCATGCGGCACCGAAGTATTAACCTAGGGTTCACATCATGCAGCCGTAGGAAATACAAACAATTACTGCTGAAAATATCTGGAGGTTTCTCGAAGCCATAACTCTGAGCAGTGAACTGTAAAGCAAAAAGTGCGCTACAAAAGACCAGAAATCGTCGACGTGGCAGTAAGCACTTCAACAATAATAAATAAATAATCACTCCGGTCGAGCCGGCCATTACGTGCCGAAGCATGGCTATCCCAAGAGGTGAGGGGAGGTAGGAGGCACTTACGTAGAGTATTTATTTATCCCCTTTGATATTTCATCCCTGTGATATTTGTTGTAAAATCATCAGTGTGCTAAATACCAAAACGCAATATCATGGATCAAAGCAAATTGTTTCAAAGCTAAGATACTCTTACACCAAATACTTATGCGCGAGACGATCCAAGATGTTAACCTTTTCCGCTTGACTACAATTTTTATTAAATCCAATTGTATTTAATTTTAATGTATTTAGAGAGTGTAACAGTTTAGAATGCCATGTAACTTTTTGTATCGAAAATAACAATAACACACAACGAAGTTTACCTGTTTTTTTTTAAATTGGCTTTTCCTATCTATGCCTACTTAGTTAATCAAAATAATATGATCAATGGTCAATTCACCAAATTGTCGGGCGTCTCTTACATTTTTTTTTATATTTTTGACAGCATTAAAACACAGCCCGCTTGATGGCAAGCGGTTACCTGTGGCTATAAACATTCGAAACATCATCGGTGTTTCCCCTTCCTCCATAAGTCATGCTGTTTAAGTCTTGTCTTTCGTTTTAAAATACAAAATATTAAAAGGCAACTTTCCATGCCACTGTCTTCCAATGCAAAACATATTAGGTACAGGTAGAATATTAATTAGAATTCCTAAGTTTAAACTGTTTAATTTGTACCTAGGTACACTCTGAAATGGGTCTTATTTTCAGGTAGCTAGTTATAACTACGATCTCGGTACCGGTAAGCTGTAAACCTAGTTGTGGTGCCTTAACCCAACTACTGTAAAGCTAAAAGGAAGGTGACGTATGCACACGCTAAATAAACGAGTTATAAAATTATGAATAAAAATTAGTGTGGGTATTCATTTCTTTTTAAATTAATTATTATAAGATACGGTTTTTTAATTGTTATACGTTTAACGTGTGTATCTGTGTATTCGTATGTCTGTCTGTAGGGTCATAGCTCCTAAACGGATGGACCGATGTTGATTTAGTATTTTTTGTTTGAAAGGTTACTTGATCGAGAGTATTCTTAGCTATAATTCAAGAACATCTGTTCAGCCGTTCGAAGATCATCAGTTTTTTTCTAACCGTTGACGGGATTTTTAAGTCAGGGGTATTTTAAATTTTTAATATATACTTGTTTGTTTACATAATTTGAAAATTGAGTAATGTGCTAAAGTTACAAGTAGTTGACTATAACAACAAAATAACTCCAGTAACGTTTCTATTTAGGTAGGTACATTAAAAGTGTTTCCTTTCTTTTAGTATCTTAGAAAAAGAATATGTTAACGAGTATTTATTGTTTACAGTACATAGCAGATTTTATATATATGTAGTTGATATATTTATCGTCTGCTATTTATATTTACTGATTGCAGAAAGTTCCTTTAAGTGAACCCGGGCACAAAATTGCTTATGTGTTTATTAACCTCTGTACTTATACATACCTGCGTAGATTATACAGGTAGATCGAGTTTTCTAAGAATCATTAGTTTACATTTTCTCATAAAAAAAATTATTACAGCTCCACCTTGTATAACTGATACTTTAAATTCATACCCCGAACTCCACGCATATCTTAGCAACTTTGACCTATGTACGATATACGATCTATCGCTGTGTTAGCTGTTTCGCAGTAAATTGATACATGTCACTCAACAGTTACGCCACTAGAAAATCATTGACATGAAATTCGCTTTTGATAGTTTTGTTTATTCTATGTTTTGTAACAAACAAATAAATGGAAAAATACTGCGCACATTTTAAACTATTTAATATATTTGATTTGAATGAAACTAGTTTACCTACAGGTCACGGATCTTGATAATCAAAAGCTTAACAGTGGAATCTAAAATTAAATTTCATATGAAACATTATTCTTACGATTAATAAAATAACAAGTATATTAGATATAGGCTTCAGGTCTTTTATTATTTTGTCCTTTATTACGATAATGGAAGATCCTGTTACTTCTACATTATGTTTTATATTTGATCTGTGTCGCGGTTTTAACTAAGAGCTCTCCTGTTTTAAAGGAAATTCTAAAATAAAACTTCTATTGTGAAGTAGGCACAGAATACATTTGCCTAAGCTTTTGTTGTAGCTACACTATAATAATATATTCCTTAATCTTTTTTCCTAAAATATTAAAAACGTCAGTTAGTGACGTTAATGTGATTGCGGTTGTAGATAGGTACCTAAATATAGTTTTTAGCGATTGACCCAATCTCCTAAGCTGAAACCCTCGATAAATATTGAATCATGTGTTTTAAGTTAGTACTTAGTTTTCTTGCAATATATTACATTGCGTATTTTTTTTTTTCTTAAAAAGAATACTAGTAACGTGGGTCACACATTACTAGTATTCTTGTTAACCCCTCCAGCTAAGCTAAATGCTTGTGTTAGGAGTGGGTTCACGTCGGTAGTGAACTGGGTGTGTGGGAATATATTAAGTTCATATAAAGTTTGAAATTGTTTTTATAAATAATAATAATAAATACAGACATTTTTAGATATTGTACAAAGATTTCAGATGCTTTGAAAGTTTTGAAAATAATTATAAATATCTAAAGAAATGTATTACTATAATATTAAGTGTGTAAGTATTATTTATTATAGACGCCTGTATTAAAAAAAACGGATTAAATTATTTTTTACATAAAACTTATGTAAAATTGCCCTTTAATTCACATGACGATGTATACGATATACCTAACTATAGGAAGTACCGACGCGCTGCATCCGAACGGTGATAAACTTTGTCGGTCTTCTGTTACATTATGTTATATTCATGTTATAATTATATTACCTAATATATAGACATGTTAAGACGTCTAAAATAGTCATATTAATAGTCAATGTTAATTACCGACAATCAACCGAGGTTTAGTTCTGAAGTCGCGAATGTTTGATAGCCTTAGCGTTTTGGTGAAATTGCAAAAGGACGAGTGCAAGCGGACGAGCGGGTCAACCTGCCCGCCGCCGCCACCGCGACCGTCGCGACTTCGCACACCGCGCTTTTTGCATTCCCAAATGTTGCAAAAGTTTTTGTTAAATAATTTTTTAACACTTACAATAAAGTATAAAACAAGTAGAATTTCCAAAAAATACTCAGTAGGTATAAATTCAATATTTTTTAATACTCACTTGTGTGTTGACTTCTAGAAGCGGTGCTAACGCAGCTAGCAACCTATTTTATAAAATTAAGATATGTACTTTATAAAAAAAAACATTTTAAAAATAAAAAGGTCACATAATTTCTTATATTTTATTTAAAGATATTTGATTTTTTATAAGGGGTATAAAATATTATTTGTACTACATTTATTATGCAAACGCCTAAGTTTAAATCTGAAAGACAGATAATTTTAACATAGGTAGAAAATAAGTCTTACCATAGCACGTACACCGCCATAGCCCGGTGCGCGCTGCGCCAGAATCCCGTGCGCGCGCGCCGTTTGTGCCGGGATACTAAAGGATAGAGGAGTGCTCGGGCGGCAGTGTGCTCACCCCCGCCCCGCAGAGGCGCGGGCGCGGCGCCTGCGGCTCCGGCCTGGTCGTGAGGGCGCGCATCCAGTAGTGGCGGCGCAGCCATGTCGGGCCCGGCGCGTGCGCGGTTCTTCGCGCTACACCTCGTGCCCGCACTTTTACTCCTGTTATGGACTCCTAATCCATCTTCAGCAGTAAGTACCAAATTTTAAATACTCAATTATATTATAGGTGTAATAAGTTTAACGTACCGCATTGGGGCATTAAAAAGACATCGACGCGTTGTCAAAACCTGATGTGTTTGTCTATCATCAGGTTATTTGCCCTTCAGTTTGACTGAAATTTTCAAATTCTAATTGGAACTAGAATTGTTGCTAATTCATTTTGATCAGTGTTCATCCTGTAGCAGACTATCTATGTAGATAAATTTATTGATAGCAGACGCATTTTGTCACTTTACAAATGTTGGTTGTAAATTAAACTGGAATTAGAGTTTTATATGATTATTAACTAACCGTTGGTTATGGAACTTTACTAGTTGTTTATTTATACGTCATTGTATTTTATTACACCTGATATATGAAATTTACGTGTACGATGTAATAATAATAATATTTCGGGACATGTCTAGACCCAAACTAAGGAGAGCTTGTGTTATGGATTCTAGAACACAGATAAACATACTTAGATTGTTTGTAAATATCGAATCGAATCCACGATCCCGGACGTACCAGTCGAATGCACTACCGCTGCACCACAGGAGTCGTCAAATATGTTCTCTGAAATTATATTATTATAGGCTGAAATTGTAATAAGGCTTCGTTAAAGCAAACACGTAGTGCTGCTCTATGCTCTTTACTGACTATCAAATCAGATACCCGTACTTTAATACTATGGAGATGAGCTTACCAGCTGTATGTCGAGGATTCACCTGTATTTAGTTAAACATAAATATACTGGCGTGATCCTCTGTGTTGTAGCGTGTAATTTTGTATACAGCTTGGTTGGTACACAAGCACATGCTGGAGATAAGCGGTTACCGGAGGCAGAGGTTCGTGACTTATGCGTAAACCTGACACTGCTATTTCAAAAACGTTTTTCAAATCAGACATGACGATCGTGTGACTTTTTCACCACTAAGCTGATATAAAAGAAACACTGACGTTTATTGTCTAAAATGTATATTTATTAAAGGAAAATCTTTACAACTATTCATTTCTAAATTGCTTAGAGTTAAGAGTTTATTAAAATAATTACGTAATAATTTGTCACCAAAAAACAGTCAACAATCTGGAACCTGAAAGAGGTCCTTATTTAAAGCACAAGAGGAAGTAGAGAAATTCATCGGTTTTATATTAAAAATATAAAACCGATGAATTTCTCTACTTCCTCTTGTGCTAAGATAAAGTTTGCGTCAGCAGTGCAAGGGTTAAAATCCGAACCTGAAGCTCTCTTTTACTAGGTCAATACATTAACACTTAGACACTGATAATAACTGGTCAAAGAAGCCTATTTTAGCCTATTATTATCACATAACGTATGTTGATGTTAATATTGATATTCTTATGAATTTTCTGAGTAACAAATCGGAATTTGAACAACAGAGCTATAAATATTGATTTTAAAGTAAAAAAAATATATGACAATGGATACCCATTCATTTTGTTTTCTTTTAATAACTATTCTGGGACATATTACACAATGCTATCTAGACCCAAACTAAGCATAGCTTGTATAAACTAAGGGTTTTAGAATACGGATAAACATACCCATACTTCAGCCAAATTCGATATGGATTGTTTACTAACAAGTCGTTTCTTAGCAACCAGTAACGGGCAGGTGCTAACAACCTGTTTGCAAATTATATATTTTAAAATTATTTGTAGTCATAAATAGGACTTATGTGTTAGAAATTCAATGAGTCAGAGGGTGAGACATATTAACGTATATATATTATAAGTTTCACTACATCAATTAATTATTTTGGGCATTGACAGTTTGGCATTGAAGAGATATCTTTTCAGTATGCCAACCTTTTACAGTTTTTCATCTAAGCCATTTTAAGTGCTTTTCCCAACCTATCTGTGTGATGTAATATTCTGGAACATATTACACAACGCTAGCAGGACCCAAACTAATCAGAGCTTGTACCATGTTCTACAACACAGATAAAAATATTTTGATGTATTTTTATTATTTAAATACACACATATTATACCTGGAAACACCCATACCAATGCAAATGAACATATTCATTTATAGAAATATTTACACTGAGCACGAATCGAACCCGCAACCCCCGGCGTGGCAGTCGATCGAATGCACTACCACCGTACCACAGAGGTCATCAAAGATGTTAAAATTTTCGAAAATGCAAAGTATTTCAAACATTTAAGTACCTCATTTAATGTATAATATAATATTAAATTAATAAAAATGAAAATGATAGACTACAATGAAAATTAATTTGTGTCCAAAAGATAATAATAATAATACGTGTTTCCCAAGAATTATAGACCAATATCATGTCTTCCAACACTATTAATAACTTCTATTCTGAGTGTGAATATAACATCTCATAATACCAACAACACTATTATTGTTAACTCTCAGAATGTATGCAGAAATGGGGCCCGTGGCAATAAGAGCTCCTTATACTTGACACTACTATTAACCAACAAGTTCAGCGTTATCTAAAGGATCTGGCTAAATGTTGGAAATATTATAAAAAAACCTATGACTACTTTATGTATTTCCTTTAAGGCATGTATGAGGCAATGGAGAACGGTATTTTGCTTCCCAGGATGTCGGCAGATTGTTTCGAATAATGTACCAACAAAAATATACATACTAAAACAAAAAAAAACTTGTTGACAAAAATCAATGTATGATCAATTTCGTTAAACTTTATTCACGTTAAACGCGTTTATTTTATTGAACAAATAATACTTTGCGCCATATTGTGATGTCATAGCTGTCAATTCGAACCAATTAGGTAGGCAACCAATTAGGTGAGCAAAACAGATATTTTTTAAATACCTAATCTATTTATTTACAAAAATAAATGAATAATTGGATCAGATATGTTCTTCCGTTTAATTTATGTCAAAAGACTACAACAAGCTAAAGGCATCGAGTATGTCAAAGTCAAAAGGCATCAAACATATATATGTTAACCTGTCATGTACGGAAAGTCTGTCAAGGAGTTCAAGTTACTGGTCAACGAAATAAACTAAAACTTATAAAACTTAATTTTCACGGTTTCCTTATTTGCGTTGCCACTATATTCGCGGGTTAAGAAAATGCGATACAGTTCCAGTATTTTGTATACTAGCATTCAGATTCAGTTTTTGGGTCCGCGCCTGTTTTTAAGGCAGCAAAGATAAAATGACACTCATGCTGCTCTAATCTAACACTTCTGTGGAGATTGTCTTATAAAAACATTAACACTTTACAAATCGTTAAACCCTCTCAAAGGGAAAAATCAAAACAAATACAAGCCGTGTGTGTTTTGGCAAAATAAGAAAGTGAGTGACAAATGCAATTTTTTATGATTGATTCTGGAATAGGTTTGTTCTTGAAGTTGAAAATTATTTAAAAAAGGAATTTAAACTTAAGGTTCTTTTAGTTTTGGGGAATGCCTATTAACTCATGAGCTTGAAACAATGCCTAAAAAAAACGAAGTTTTTTCAACCCTTACCAAAGCCTGACTTTAATGGAATATCCATTAAAAATTGGTCCTTAAATTTTAATTTATTTAGATTTTTTATTTTGGAATATTGGAACGTATCCCCTATAATCCAATACAAATTACATTTCCATATTCACGGTTTCTGTAATCGCGGCTCTTTATGGAACGTATCCCTGCAAACTTTTACTGTATTTATTGCATAGCCTCTTTACTTTGACGATTAGTTATATAGATAACCGCATTGTTGTTTATCTGCTTAAGGGTTTTTCACGTATTACGTATTTAAAAGAAAAGAGATAAAATTACAAAATATTCAGGGTTGTCCTAATAAGAATGCTAAACATGATCGCTGAATACCGTTTGTTTACAAAGATTCCATATCTAATTTCGCTCAAGTGATAAGTTTTCTGTAAATATATATATGTATTTTGAGCGATATTTTACATCAAAACACCAAGAGCAATGCAGCAATGCAAATACACAAATTCACGGAACGACAAATTAAAATAATTCCCGTGGGATAATTTGAATTTAAATTTAATTAAATATCGCTCAAAATACTAAACCTAAATATAACTATGTATAACTTTACACATCTCACACACGGCTGTCTGATCCCAAACTAGGCAGAGCCTGTAGTATGGTAACCAGACTGCTGATAAACATACTTATATATTTCTAAATACATACATAATATAGATAAATTACACCCAGACACAGAACAAATTATCATGCTCATCACACAATAATTTGTCCTGGGTGGGAATAGAACCCACGACCTCTGGCTTCGCAGCCAGGGTCACTAACCACTAGACAAACAGGCAAGTCAATTAAGTTAAATCATTAGACTTTCATGCAGTAATTTCATACTGTGATAATATTAAAAGTAGGTATTGGTGGGTTTGTTCGCTGATGTCATCAAGATGAGAGGGAGTGGTTGTTAAACCAATATAGAAATGAATTTTCTGAATCTTTTAGAAATTCGAGAAGAATCACTTGTAATATGTAACAAGCTAAAGAAGCCGGGCGGCGGCATTGGTGAACCTTTTTAAATTGCTCAAATTAAAGACTATAGACCAACAGCTTATATTTTTCAGTCCAGTATCGTGAAAGGTTTTGGGTTCGATCCGCAGATCAAGAAATATGTAAAAAATAAGGACCTTGTTAGGCGGTAGTTAACATGCTTCACATAAACGGATATCTTAGAGGGTAATGCAAATTGGTTTTCAAACAAACAAACGAACTAATTTTTGCATTTATAATATTAGTTAGAATTTAGTTAAGTAGTTAAGTTACTGATTACAGAATTCTTACTCAAAAACTAAAAGACGCTTAGAGAATCTTTAAATAACATAAAGAAATTGGTGACAAACTTTCAATATTGAGGATATTTGAAATCGTGTGGAATCTATTTTTTCTCTTAAAATTATAACGCTCAAGAGTTTATTTGTTTAAGCTTGCCACATATAAATTGACATATATATGCCCGTTATAAATTTACATTTTTACATTAGATAACCTGTACATTAGGGATGTCTGCAGGATGTATACCATGACGCTAAAGTCTAGTTTTGAAATATAGCGTAGTTAGGCACAGCTAATTTTGTTATTGCAAGTTGAGAAAATCAAAGAAGTTGTCTTGTTATTGGGATTTGTAAAAAGATTTTTTTTTCACTGTGAGCTCATCTGTCACAGAGTTTTATAAACTTGGAAATCCGACTCAGTCAAACCATTTGTAGGTCACATTATGGTATATAGAAGTTTCATACCAGAATCTATCCAGGATGCAAGGTTCAGTGCAATTACAGAGGTCACAAACATTACAATGATTCATACACTATTGCGGGTTCCAAGATAAAAATACATAAGAATGCCTAAATGTTGCAGTTTTTAAACATATTTATTAGGTTATGGTTTTAGTAGTTTGTTTTAGTTGTTGCCTAAGGTGTTTATTGTTTGCTGATATAAATAATTATCTTTATTTTTACCGACTTCAAAATAGATCTTTGCAAAGGTTTTTATATGTTTACCGATTTCTCCATAACGGAGTAATAATCTTGAATCTGGTGGTTCATATTTTACTTTCACTTTACATTCGTCAATGATAAAGTTAGATGCTTAGGTTCGAAGAAATGGTTACCGTTCATTTGTTGTAAAATATTAATTTAAAGAGGAATAATGAGAAAACCTACAACTCATAGCTTTGCCACCAAAACGTATGCCGATGCCGACAGTTAAGGATAAACATCAGTGAATTTTGTTAGATAGTAAAATGAACTGAATGAACTGTCTGGGTCTATTTTTCCGGCCAATTATAATCCTGAAACGTTTAAGAGTAGAGTGAACAGGTTTCTTTTAGATAGGCGAGTACATTTTTCGTCTTCATCGTCACTTTTCATCAGGAGAATTAAGGTCATAGCTCATTCGACCCACAAAGCCTCGGCTGGTGCGGTTAGTATTCTTTATATGGACTTCTGTGATATGTGTTCACTACATCAACTCCCTATCGTCACCATCGTCTCGCTCGCAAGCTGTCCTCCCGCGGACAGCGAGTGGACCACTCGGGAACAACTCGATGCTCGCATGCTTCCTATGCGTTGACTGCGCATTTGCAAATGCACGGGTGGACTAATACTATAGTATTAATATGTCTAGCAATTGACGGCGATATGCTGATGATTGATGAATTTGATTTACTTAGATTGGAATTAAAAATATAAAGTATGTAGCAGGGTATATTATACACAGTTTACGATGACGAATAATTAAACTTATTTTTAATATAATTAATTTAGAGAACTCCTAAAATTTTAAAAAATCCGAAGAAAGGCATGAAAAACTTGATAAAACAGTAGAAAGTCAAGAAAGCTTATCATCATTTATAAATAAATTAAAAACACTTTTAATAGGGAAATGCTACTTTACCATAGAGGTATAGACGAATATTAGAACGACCCTGAATTAAAGTCTATAGAAACATAAGCATTACATATTTTTGTTCCTTTTACAATTAGCATTTAATATTGCCTATACCGAGTTGCACTGTAAAAAAATAAAATTATTGTTGTCCTCTCTTTTACTTTGCTGTACTCGGTAGGGTTCACAATAATAGGTACCTAACTTAGGACCTACCACCTAAGAAAACATTGTGAAATACAAATAAATATAGTACTAATCTTTCTTATACAGATACCAATATTGAATAAAGTACGTAAAACTTTGTTATTTTCTACATCTTCTCTTCTAACTTAACTATTATGTAAATAATAAGTAGGTACTTACTTTTATATATTACAAGTCGTAAAAACTTGTATGTGCTACGGCATTGACGTCATACAATCGCTACGAGCCTCCCCGTCCCGTGTGTCAATCACAAGTGATATTCCTCTACCTATGTCAAGGGAGTCGGACGTCGGACGCAGGCTGGCTTCTAGCTATTTTTGAATCTGTATAATTTCTTAAAATCAGCTGATCGGCTTCTGAAATGAAGCAGTGATGACCAATATGTTGTTACCACAGAAATCTAAATAAGGTAATAGAAGTGCTATGAACGCGTAAACTTGTCGCTGCGCTGGTGACTCAGACGCCACCAGTGCGCAATGTTACGCTCAGTTACTCGTGAAACTTTGTCTCGGCAAGTGAGGTTGTAAAAATGGTGTTTTGCAGCATTGCCCACTGCGGCAATTTGTCTACTACGTGTAATTACACTAATCAAGGGATAACATTTGGATAACTTTCATCGGTAAGTGTTTTCTTTTGGTTTTATTGATGTTTTTGATAAAAGTACATTTTAAAACATAACTCTACCAATAAATAGTACGACTGGCATAATTTGGGGCTTTATTTCTACTTACTACTTACATTGCCCGTTGTGTTGGATGCTATCCGACAGTTTGGTTTTACAAAAAGAAATGTATAACGCAATGAATAATAGTGTTGGCTTTAGCATTTCTAGTGGCACGGTCACAGAGAATCGTCGCGAGTTAGAGATGTGCTAAACGATATTAGGATACCTACAGTAGTACTCACAAACTGTACATTTTACATTAAAAGATAAAAATGAAACATGAAAAATTGTTTTCTTAGGTGAATATATTATTTTATTGGTTTATTTCGTTTATTTTAGATTCCCGTAGAATGCAGATACGAAAGACAAGTGGATATAACTTATTTGTTGATTGATTTGTTCGATTCATTTTACGGAGGATGATTTCAATATATCAACAAAACGACCACCAATATGATCAGACCCCGACTGATAACCACGTCATTCATTTAATTAAATGTAATATCCGCCTTAATTGTTACGCAAAAATGCAATTGAAATTGTACCAAAAATACAGTTATTTAATAAATATCTACATTTTACAGGACTGTGATTTTTAATACTTCATCTTTTTATAATTTTTGTAAAGAATAAATTATATTTAACAATAACGCACGGACCCACTAATAACTTTCTTCTATTATTCCTTGGTTCCCTGGTATTACGGTATTACCTGTAGTTAAGCCCTAGTGTAGATTACGCAATCACTACCACAAATGCAGAATCTATTATAAGAATAATGTGAAGTGAGCGTTTGAAAGATATTTATGATTAAAGTTCAATACTTATCGCTCATACTAATTTTTCAACATTTTCTTCGGAAAATTTTAATATACTTCATTAGTTTCGAAAAAATTAATGCAAATTTAAGTTAAATTAAAACAAAATTAAATTAAATTTAAATTTGCATTAATTTTTTCGAAACTAATGAATTATATTAAAATTTTCCGAAGAAAATGTTGAAAAATTAGTATGAGCGATAAGTATTGAACTTTAATCATAAATATCTTTCAAACGCTCATTCTAATCGACTAAGCATAGGAGACCTTTTTTGTAGAACATTTAATTTCCTGCAGAAATATGTATTGCGCATTGCGTAACGTTCATTTGTCAACGACTTACAAAATTCAGAAGCAAAAAAGAAATGTACCTTAAAATCCTTAAATTTCAATCTTGAATATCTTTAAAATGGCGAGGCGTGCGAAGAAAGTGTAAGAAACCTTTTTTGTAAAACGTTCAATTTGCTACAAAAAACTCTAAAAAAATTTTGCTGTACGAACAACGAATGGTGAGATATGAATTTTTTTGTATGGGACTAAAGAAAAAAAGAAAAACTCTAATGAGCCACCTCTTAATATTAATATTAAGAGCTGAAACTTTAACACAATTTTTTTTTCGTCATCTTAGACGATATTTTCATGGTAGCTAAGAAAAAAAAAATAAAATTATTTTTGCCCCACCCTAGTATATATGTATCATGTACCTCAATTTTACCGGCACGATAGAGGTCGCAATTATGCACCGATTGCTTTCAAACTTGGACGACAAATCAACAGGGCAAAAATGTCGGTAGTTGTCAAGATTGGGCCGAAATTCGGTAGCTAACGGTTGTTTCATTAACTTTAACCGAACTATGTTTGAACTTCGGATTCAAATAATATTGACATCATCAAAAAAATAGGTACCTACAATAATTATATTACTTTGCAACAAAGGAGAAACATAGCTTTCTCCACTTCGCTCGCTTTATTCTTTTTTTTTGTCAATTAATTCAAGTATAAAAGGTACCCTGTGTATTTTCTGTACCCCTGACTGAGTGTATGCTTAATTTTGTGATGATCGGTTGAGTAGTTAAGGTGTGAAAACGAAACAGACAAACTCACTTTTATAATAATAGTATTTAAATAATGTAAACCTCATACACTTGAATTTAGCTTTTTAGCATTAATTGAATCAGAATAAGTCAATGTATTTTAAGTATCGTAATTCGTAAACAAGCACATGGTCTAACTGATAGCAAATGATATCTGTGCCTATAGAGGTCGTTACTCGCGCGTTGTCACCCTAGGTCTGTAAGAGATTATTTTGAGCGTTGAAACTGCCAGGTATGAAAGACGGCAAGTTAAGGGTGCTGGCGATGCTTGATTTCAGTAACTTTTAACACTGTTAAATTTAATATTTATCGATGAAATATTCCCAGGCTGGTGCATTATGTCTGCGCGCGAGTAACAGGGTGGCGTTCTATCACCCTTGCTCTTCGCAGATTTATAAACTCTATTTTTAACAATCTAACTTCTTCGTACCACTATTATGCTGATCATTTACAAATTTATGCCCAAGAGCCTGTGTATGGAGTAGGTAGCATGGGTTGAATGTAAAACCGTTGAAAACACAAGTGTTTTTAGTACCTACAGGACTTTATCTAAATGTATCTGGTCACATCAGTCCCAAATATTCTACGATTCTCCATTCCTGTTTCAAATACAGTGAAAAATCTATGCATTTATATTGACAAAGTTGTCAGAGGTCCTTGTAACCGAAATCTACCTAAAAAACAAAAAAAAAAGTAACAACATATTGGTTATCACTGCTTCATTTCAGAAGCCGATCAGCTGATTTAAAGAAATTACACAGATTCAAAAATAGCCAGAATATGTATAACCGCTATAAGTGCGTCCGACGTCCGACTCCTTGACATGACCGTAGGTAGAGGAGTATCACTTGTGATTGACACACGGGACGGGGAGGCTCGTAGCGATTGTATGACGTCAATGCCTTAGCACATACTGCAAGAAGTGATAGTTTTAATAAAATCATATTTTTAGTATAACGCAATTGTATATCAAAGGGGTTTAATTGATCGTAAACTGCAACTCGCCATCTCATTCTTAATCTCTCCCTGGATCTCGCCCGGAAGAGTTCGCAAATAGCGATAAGGCTGATAATTGTACAAGCTTTTTTCCTTTTATTTTGTTTAAGGCTATAGTTTATAAGATTATATACCTATGTATATAAATTGTATTAACATCTTTTTTGGACAATAAAGAGTAATATATCTGTCTGTAAGAGAAATGGAAAATAAAAAATGTTAAAAAAGAGTAATTCAAAATTAACTATCAAAAACTGCAAACAACAAATATTTAAACACAAAAGTAAGATTTTACTTTTTCAAATTATAAACTGAAGTCGAGTCGTGATTATGACCGTGATATTAATTAAACAATCTGTAATTGTCATTGTCAAGAGAATCAAATAAAGCAGCTGAAGGACTTTCAACTTTTGTTAATGTTCGTGAACCATTCTCAAGTGATTTCACTGGGCTTTAGGGCTTAGGTTAAGGTTAAGGCTTAGGTAACCGTATCCTTTGCTTACAGCAAACCGTTTGATAAACTACATATATGTTTATTGAACATCAGAAAATTTTAAACAGATGCGATACAAATGGCAGTTTCAACGCTCAAAATAATCTCTTACAGACCTAGGGTTGACAACGCGCGAGTAACGACCTCTATAGGCACAGATATCACTTGCTATCAGTTAGACCATGTGCTTGTTTACGAATAATAAATTAATTTAATCTTCCGTAATATAAACCAGTGCGGTATTCGTACTATGTCGAGGACCAAAGAGAGAGGGGTGGAGAGGGTTAAGAAGGGAATTTTTAGAGGGATAAGTACTGATCTGGTTGTAAATGAGACGTTCACGCGTTTTAGGACGATAATTATAATCGGAAAAACAGGTGATTTTTTTTTTTGATAATGGAGTTAGTAGTGCTTCTTTCCATGCAGTTGGAAAGTTTCCAGTTGGGAGAAGTTAAATATGTAATCAAAAACAGGTTTTTTTTATGATAATGGAGTTAGTAGTGCTTCTTTCCATGCAGTTGGAAAGTTTCCAGTTGGGAGCAGTTAAGTATGTAATCAAAAACAGGCTTTTTTTTTTGATAATGGAGTTAGTAGTGCTTCTTTCCATGCAGTTGGAAAGTTTCCAGTTGGGAGAAGTTAAATATGTAATCAAAAACAGGATGATTTTTTTTTTGATAATGGAGTTAGTCACTACGCCGCGCCGAGTGTTGTGGGTTCGAATCCTACACGGGACAATAATTTGTGTGATCCACAAATATTTGTCCCGAGTTCTTTGTTGTGTTCTTTGTGTCCGTTGTTTGAATGTTTGTGAAGGCCCCGCGACACAGGATTATTCCTAGTGCGGTAGTTGTCTTTTAAAAAGAAAAAGAAAAAAAAAAAAAGAAAAAGTTAGTAGTGCTTCTTTCCATGCAGTTGGAAAGTTTTCAGTTGGGAGAAGTTAAATATGTAATCAAAAACAGAATGATTTTTTTTAGGATTGGCAGGATCGTATTACGGCTGATATTACAACTCCCACCTGGGTTGGCACTTGTTAGGAGTTGGAAGAGAATATAGTCTCTTTTATTCGAAATTGGACGACGGCGACGCAGATAAGTGTTGATTCCTCAATTCGATATTTAAGTCTTTCGGAACTGTGTTTTGTCGTGATTTACCTAGTGATCGAATTGCCAGACTTTAAATGAGTCTCCGTTTTCAATAGAGGAATGGATGTATTGGCGTTGCTTATTCCTACATACCTTGTTACGACGATATCTAATCGTGACGTATTTCTTATCTTTCATGCAAATCCATATTTACCGAGAATATAAAAAATACATTACTTTTTTCATAAATATCATTAAATAATTATTGAAATATTAAATGTTAACGTATCATTTCATACGATAGTTAATTATTTATAAAACGTTACGATTTAAAAAAAATAACTTAAAGTAGATAGGTAGTTGACCCCATTTTTCGATGAGATCAACTGTAGAACAAAAAATACGGTTAGTTAAAATAAAACGAAGTGATAAAATTCCTACTTGATACAGAGGCTATCATTTAAGTAAAACATTGATGTCATCATTCGGTAATTATAAACTTATAATGATTACTGCCCACAAGAGTATATAAATATAGGATATCAAAATTAACTGTACACGTACTCAATTGAATAAACAATATACATATTAAAGATAATTTATACTGACATTTTGGGGACATAATTTTATCAATCCATCGTCGTATCATATATTCCAGTAATGTGTATGTGTATTATAAATATTAAAATAGGTGAAGTCGACAAGCAAATAACATATACACATTTTAACAAAAACATACACACTTACAAACAAACATTTTATGAACTAGATGCGCTCCGCGGTTTTACCCGCATAAGTCCCGTGCCGTGGGAATATCGGGATAAAACGTATGCCTATATGTTAATCCAGGTCTTCAACTATCTACATACCAAGTTTTATCGCAATCGGTTCAGTAGTTTTTGTGTGAAAGAGTAACAAACATCCATATATCCATACATCCACACATCCATACATACTCACAAAGTTTCACGTTTATAATAGGATTACCAAATATGAATTGCCGCACGGTTAGTAGTCACGGGACCGATGTCACGTTCATTTTTACTTTACATGCAGTGATGAAACGAAAAAAAAACGTAATATTTTCCATAGATTGTTCCAAATTTGGAAGTTCAGATGTTATCTGTAATGGAAGTACCTACTCGAAGTGACGCAAGATAATACGAACTTGCAATTTCCCGCCCAAATCATTTGATAAAAGTAGGTAGTCATGTTATGTGGTAACGCCCATTCACCTAGTTTGCCTTATATGTATACAAAATTTATACGCGTCTTCTTATATAGGATGATTCTGTCACCATCCAAATTCACACAGTAGAATCTTTGATGAAAATTACGAGAAACCTGTCATTTGTTTTGATATCACTTAGTACAAAAATGTTGAGTAATTTGCTTCACAAAGTTGTCTCAACAACTCACAGTTTGCAGACACAATACAATCCGTGAGTGCTAAGTGTCCATAACCGCTCTATCAGAACTTCCTACTTCGGCGCATTTAATATTTTTTACGTTTGACTTAGTGACCACGCAGCTGGACAATTTTTATTGGGATATTTTTATTTTATTTTAACAACCTCTTTTGCGTTTGACTAAGTGACCACGCAGTTGGAATTTCTTTATGGGGAAAAAAAAATAAATAAAAAAAAGGGGGAAAATTTTATCTAGCAACGTTTTTGCAAAAAATGTGCCGTTGAGTGACACCTAGTGCCTAGAAAAAATTTGGATGATGACAAATTCACCCCAAATTCATCCTGTATAGTATGGTGAGGTTTTAACATTTAAAGTACCTATATTAATCCCCGACCTTGATCATTTAAGGTCACAAATACATTTGTAGTTGAACCAACCAAGAAACTCACTCAACTCAAAATGTTCGTTCGTTCCGGATAAGATTTTTACAAGAAGAATGGAAAAGTAACCTGGCAAGTTACAAAAACTCTAAAAAGTTTTTATAGTTTTCTTTAAGATGGACTAAATCACGTCCTGGCTGCTAGAATTAAAGAAGTTTCATTGATATTACAGCTTATATCGTGGATCCCCAAGATACCTTACAGACACAATAAAAATATTAAATCAAACTAAGGGTAACCCATACTTACTTATGTTTCTAATTAACTCTGCGATCGGTATAGACAACAAATACTAACAGTTTAACCTCACCATTTAAATTCTATGGTCGCCTGCCTTGCCGACTATAAACGTATTTACCATAACTAAGTTATTACTATAATTGACCTAGCTAAATAGTTATTATATAAGTTTAATAGGTGGACTACATTACAGACTGATAGGAACTAAGGGCCGTAGCGCGATGTTAGAGAACGAACGTAGAGAAGTACTCGTATAATGAAAAAAAAAAAGGTTTTTAAATCCAATTGGTTGTTTTAGAAATGATCGCGCTCGCGTTCAACCAAACAACAAACTCTTCGGCTTAATTATAGTTAGAATAGATTTACAATAAGATATTTACAATTTCGATACTAAGCATTGTTACTGGTGGTTAAAGCAACCTTTAACTAGGAGTTAGAACGCGATTTCTATTTTTTTATTGAAATTTTGAAAAATTGAAAAATTGAAATATGTACTGGTGTACAATAAAGATTATTTTATTCTATTCTATTATTCTATTCTGTATTCACATATATTTATAATATATTAATATATTCAATATGAGATTTTGAATTTGAGATAAAGCTTTCTAATGATGGATTCTTGTCTGACGAATAAACAATATAAACTTTTTACACAATAACCCTGTGTAAAAAGTTTCTTTCTGACTTTATTTCGCCTTTCGGGCTGACTTTTTGAGTAGAAACTTAAAATTAGGAGGACTTACTGAGGAGGACTGTTATAAGAAAATAAAATCTCAATACTTGAGCCACTTCAACATTTGAGCTTTTTTTAAGTCCGAAATTTTATTCATTTGCAAATCCACAGCTAGTCGCAAAAGACTGTTATTTGCCTAATTAAAAAAAAAACAATTGCTTAATAAATTTAAAATAAGTTTTACTTCAATATAATCTGATGTTACCGTAACCTCTGCTCTAAATATGTATTATCATACGAGTTTTTATTTGGTACGTTTCATATATCAACTGGCAACAACATCGTTTATCATCTCTTAGCCTCATGACCTAAAAATGCTATAAAACAATTACCTATTTTAAGCCTCATTTTGCCTTGAATAATAACTGCGAGCAAAGTGATTTTAATAAAAACTAATATAAAATATTTTTAGTTAATTATGTAAGTAACCCATTTTTGTAAGAAATAAAAATATAAACCACATATTTCACAAATGAATACCACCGTGTATTCCCGCACCGTGTTTAAGTAACATAATCAATATGGATAATATAATGCTTAAAAAAATACGGTACTATTATCTTATCTTTGAAATAATTAAACTAATTTTGATTTTTAAGGTTATAAGTTTATAACCCAAGATAAACCGGCGGATGAATGACGTTCAATTATATGGACTCCTATTTGCTTTTAGATTGCGACCTAGTTACTGTAAGGTTATTGTAAGTACCTCTAAACGGCTTTAACTATACAGGCTAAATATAATTATATAATTATAGCTGCTGCTAGCTGCTACGCAGAAAGGGAAAACTCACAAACACATGCACGTTCATGATGTAATCAAAAATTACGTCCTCGGCATGAGAAAATAATTTTTCTACGCGAAGAGAAATATGTAAGCTGTAAGCAAATATGAAAAATATGCTATAATCGGTTTCGCAGGCAGAGGTTAGTTAAAAAAACTCACGAAACTTTTTTGCTTCGGCAACTTTTTGACAACCGATATATATATTGACATCTAGTGTCTCTTTCATTTTACGTTTTGAATTAAAACTTACTTACTTAATGTCTGACCCATCATACCAATGCCCTTTTATAAAAAAATAGGGGAAAAATAACCCACATACGTAGTCTAAGAGGAAGTGAAAGTAGATAGATATTAATCGAAAAATTACGTGGTCTTTCATTGAAAAAATGCATAGGATGTCTCTCATGGAAGGAGGCAATCTTACCGAGAAATCAATGCACATGTTTATATATCACTAGTTTACAATTTAAAAAAGTTTAGTACTTAGTAAATCTTATTTTTTTTTTTTAAGTTGCAAAAGAGTCAAAAAGATTGTTTAAACGATGTGTTTTTAATCGTATCTGGTAAAGTTAATTTTAAGCTAAGCTAAGTCAGGATTTCTCTTCTTTCTTGCAAAAAAATGCTTCCTGCATTTTTTTGTTATTTCCAAATTCCGGTCTCCCACAAGGACAAAAGTGGACTCTTCGCATGTCCACGAGCTTGCATATTTCACGAGAAATGTGCAAGCTCGTGGACTGTCATCAACATATCTCTAAAAATACATTTCGTTCACTCTCACTCTGATTTCTTTCGTGGAAACTTCGGACATGTTAGCGACAAGCAAAAAATTTTTGTAAAAATTAACCTTTGTTAATTTAATAACATAAAAGTTTGGTGACAAAGATCACGCACGTTTGCGTGTGTTTATGTATTCACGCGTATAATAACGTGACTATTGGTTAATTAATTTAATAATAACTAATTGTCTTATTATAATAGTATTATTCATATTTTGAATGGAGAGAAAACATTGTAGATGTAGAAAAGACTACATCTACTATGTTTTCTCTCCATTTTCTATACAGGAAGTCTGTAATATTTTCCTATCTTATTATATAAAATATTGATAACAGATGAATGATATTGGCAGATACACAAGTTCAGCAATAGCTTGGCGACATATCTGATTTGAGACGGATGTGAACTCACACGATTCCGGGATTATATATCACTACATCACTACATTATTATAAAACAAAGTCTCCGCCGCGTCTGTCTGTCTGTTCGCGATAAACTGAAAAACCTATTGAACGGATTTTCATGCAATTTTCACTAATAGATAGAGCGATTCATGAGGAAGGTTTAGGTATATAATTTGTTAAGGTTTTGTGTAAACTGGTTGAAATATGATGATGATTGTTGAAAATATCTCTGCTACCCGTGCGATGCCGTGGCGGGTTGTTAGTATTATTATAAAAACAAAGTCCCCCCCCCGCGTCTGTCTGTCTGTGTGTCTGTTCGCGATAAACTCAAAAACTATTGAATGGATTTTCATGCGGTTTTCACCAGAGGAAGATTTAGCTATGTAATTTATTAGGGTTTTGTGTAAATTGGTTCAAATATGATGATGATTATTGAAGATGTCTCTTCTACTCGTGCGAAGCCGGGGCGCGTTGCTAGTTAAGTATATAATTAGCTTTTAAAAAAAGTATCACCGACTTTAATGTGCCTAAATCATGATAAATTGTAATAAGGGCCATCCATAAATTACGTGACACGAATTTTGTACCACCCGTTCTTGTAACAGGTGGGCACATTTGTGGAACCCCCCTCACCGTGAGACGTCCCAAATTTCCAAGTTTACACCCAGAATTGAAAACTTTTTTAGTATAAATTATTTTTAAAACTTTGTGAAGGGACAAGTATACGTAGCTCTCATTAGTCTTCACCCCACCCCGCAATTAACGACAGAAATGCACCGATTCTCATTTCTGACGGAAGGTAGACACCGGGAGAGAACCTACTCCGTTTTAACCGACTTCAAAAAGAGGAGGTTCTCAATTCGATTGGTATTTTTTTTTAAGTCGGTTAAATATTAATTTTATTTTGAAATTTTTATTGGAAAGTAGATTTATTTTTAACCGACGAAAAAAAAAGGAGGTTCTCAATTCGACCGTATATATATATTCTTTTTTTTTATGGTATGTTCAGCCCTCTCTCCGTTATTTATGAATGGATTTTGATTATTCTTTTTTGTTAGATGGGGTATATCTCAAGGGTGGTCCCATGTCAAGGAAGTCAGGATCTGATGATGGGATCCTGATAAAATTGAGAGAAACACTTTAAAATTGTAGGAACGAATAGTGTTTCTGTTTACTTTTCATTACGTTATCAGGTATTTGCATTTAGAAACCATCACATCATGTAGCTAAGCTGATGATGAAAAAAAAAACATAAAATAAAATTAAACCGACGAAAATAACTAAAAAGCAATACTATCAAATTTGATAGTTTATGTAAATAAGCTCAATACTTAAGACTCTAAAGGTTTATAAATTTTTAGATTTTTAGTTTTTTTGTTTAAAAGATTTTTATGTTAAAATATAATATGAGTAGGCCAACTAAACGCACTGCTCCAATGAGACATCGCGGTTTCGGAGTAAACGAAAATATCATCGATGTATACAATTTTTAGATATTTGTTGATTTTTCAAAATTTAAATGGGACCACCTGGAAAGTATAACCTTAGAAACAAAAAAATAATTTTCTAAATTGGTTCAGGCGTCTTCGCGGCGAACATACATAGAAAAAAAAAGATTCCGATGAATTAAAAAACTTCTCCTTTTTTGAAGTCGGTTAAAAATAGAAACGAGTGAGGGTATTTGTATGAACATACACATAACTTGACCATGTCAATATTGATGATATCACAATTTTATCTCTGCTTCATATCCCGTTAGGAAATACTAGTTCTGTAAATGACGAATCACAGCAAATCGCTGACATTTAAAACACTGTAGTCTATCAAACGGTTATAAATTGGGTCAAAATCAGCTTCCATTGACAAAGCTCTTAAAATGAGGTCGCGACATAAACATCAGAGACTGTTATCTCTGACAGGAAACCGCTATCAACTTGTCGTTATGTATAAAACACAATTTTTGCAATTATTGCCGAAATAATAATATAACTCCCACGATTTCGTATCTCTAACTGATATAAGCCTTTGTGTGTCGAGATGATAAACTGGCCGACGACGCAACAAATACAACAAACTCTTTTAATTAAGTTTAGTTATATAAAAATGAGGTCAAAAGTTGATGTATAAACTTTTTTTATGTTGAGTGTTATCCGTTTTAGTATCATACGTAGGTAATAAGTATATTATAGTAATTGAATATTCTTCTTCATTTAGTAAATAATATACCAAATGTTTAATTTTGACTTACAGAATTGGTTGGTGGAGAGGTCACAATGATGAACCGTTACAGGAGTGGTGCCAGAATTTCTTTATAGTTTAATCTTTTGCATACAAATGTAAATATAGATTAGTTTTGAGGGGGCTTTACTGAATGCATGTGCAAGACTAGAATAAAAAAATATCGTGATCGATACATACTTTCAATTATTTACGTCATTAATACTTTATTGAAAAATTAATATTGGTCATGAACGAAAATTAGTTATATTAAAAGCCTATTACTCAAATATTCAACAACAATATTCTCTATTATTATTAATTATAAATAAATTCCTTCTTTGTTGATACAACTCTGATACCTTTATTTTTCAAAGGTCTACTTCAGTGTAAGCTAGCAGACCCGAATACATAGTCCGCACCAAAATTTCAATAACACCCAAATAAATAAATAGTTCAGTAAGTAAAAACCGTATAGGGACTATAACGAACAATTTGAGAAACCAGCGATATCACTCCGGCCATTCTTAAGTGATGTGGTTACCATATTTTTTTTAATTTATTACATTATTATTGAGCACAGTGAGTTCTTTGTTTTATCTTCTAGGAAAAAGTTACGTAAACAATTCAAAAATGTAGCTCTACATTGCTTGAATATGTTAATCACCTGTCTAATTTTATCAACCCCAGTTCATAAAAATACATCATTTTGTTTTGATGTAGTTGCGTTGCCGCCCGCGCCGTCGCGGCGTTGTCGGTCAAGCGAACGTTTGGTTTACATAATGCCGGGGTGAGTCGCCCTGTCAATGCTCGATCTCATTCATGAGACTCGCTCTTTTATCGCCGTGACGTACACTTGTACAGAACGTTGAACCCAAAGGGAAGTATTCCATATTCCTCATTTTTTACGTTCTGTCGATATCACTTTTACTCATAACAAATTTATAAATACCGAGCTTTAATTGCCCATTATTCGTTTTTAGTACAATTATCATTAACTTAAATAATTTGAAATATTTTATTAGTCTTATACGTGCTGTAGAATGGTTAAAGAGTCGGACTTAAGATAAATAGGTTGTGAATTCGAACTCTACCTAGTTCACTCGCCGTTGGACGGATTAACAAGAAATACTCTCTTAGTTATAACTTAATCTCGTGACACGTACACGTTACCCTTATTAAAAAAACATCTTAGCCGGCTTATAAATCATTCATATTTTTTTGTAAAGGTTACATTCGATGTAAAGGCATGTAAATCCGACTTTCCTTCCCTGACATTTTTCCTGAATACTTATATAAAATATTTTTATATATAAATTATATATAAATATTTTTATATATAATAATCTGGAAGAAATCGCCGTGTGTGATAACGATAAGACCACCGATTGTTATACCCCAACATCTGTAAATTGTTTTGCAATATGTACTATTTAAAGGTGTACAATAAAGTGAAATAAATAAATAAAAATATATATATATATTATATAATATTATAAAGAAGGAACATTTTGTTGGAATAGACTCAGTTGTTCTCGAGTGCATTAATCTGACCTGTGACAAGTAGGTATAGTTATGATAAATAGATCTATGCTGGATAAATAAAGAATGAATGCGTTAATAGTTTTTGTTAATTGATATCCGTGATTCGTGATTTTAATGTTTTGAATACTTGCGTCATACTTCAATGCGAGATTGACTTGCATAAAGCTTTAGTAACAAACATTTTAGAGGTCACTTTTTTAAACTGGAGGAGTTCAATATAATGAAATTGATGCTAGGTGGAAATGGCAACTTGGTTGTATCAAAACAATTGTAAGACGACTTAAATATTATTCCAAACGTTTAAAAAGTTGTAGTGTAGTAGTTACATACATTTCTGTAGATGTGAAGACTTGGTGTCTGATAGACGCATATGCCAGTCCTACAGATCACCAAGTTCACCTTGGACAATTAGAATACCATATATATTCTTTTCTTATTAAAATATCAAATAGGATTCCAATACCACGCATATTATGGTCCAGTAAGGTAAGTGAAGAGAACAACATGAAATATTAGTTTATTATTACAAGTTTTTTTACATTAATAAACAACATGATTATTATTGGACTATATATACACAGGATAAAAAGCCAGATGAATAGTTTACTTATTATTTCAATAGATGACACTCATCGATTTTAACTTATCTTACTAATATTATAAACGTGAAAGTTTGTGAGGATGTATGGATGTTTATTGGTCTTTCACGCAAAAACTATTGAACCGATTGCAATGAAACTTGGTATGTAGATAGCAGGGCACCTGCATTAATACATATGCTACTTTTTATCACGATATTCTCACGGCATTGGGATATACGCGGGTGAAACGGCGGGGCGCAGCTAGTTTTTATAATAACCTACGGATGTGTGCAGTAGCAGAAGTGTCACTTCCGCGTTGACAAACCTATTAAAATCTCTAATAGCAGGACACCCTGCCGAGAAACACAACATGAAGTTATTTTGACGAAGACCATATATACCATTGAGATGGTTTACGAATCAGGTGGGAAAGATTACAGAATTTACTACCTTACACAAGGAGACAGAAATCGGAACACTAATTACGATAGCTGCACTTTCGCAATTTTTATTCAAAAAAAATTACTTTCCATAAGTGTGAAGATAATTTTAAGGAACCCGCATACATATTTTCGAATTTTTTTGTTTGTTTTAGGTCAACCAGTATGATAGCCATGTTCTTAGTCTTTTCATACTAAGAGGAAGCCCTCTGTGGTGACTGTGAGCCCATGTGACTCTAACTCTAGCCAAACCTTAAACATTTAACGAATTAAAGAGGTTGTCACAATTTTCCTATGTGAACAACTTTCTGATTAGGTAAATTACAGCTGGGAACAAGACAAAGTTTAATTTAGTACAGTTTGTAGCATTGCGTGTGCAGCGGTTACTCACGGCACCATTTTATGGTGCGAGCGTTGCACTGAAAGTTATTGCTTACTTCCAGTAATGTGAAATAGGTCAATAGTTTCAGTACTGTAACAAAAGCCCGTTGAATGTGCGGCTATATTCCACGTTTATATTTAGCACAGGTCGCTGACAGTGCAATGTTGGTTACACCACCTATTGGTATTGCACATTGTGTAGGTAGGTATTAGCTGTAATACATTAATCTATTATATTATTTGACAATAACTGTAAGAAGACATGGGCAAAACGATTAACGACCTAACGGGCTACTTACACAAAAACAATATCTGACGAGATTTACCTATAGTTTATTGAAGTATAGATAAATATTAAATCAAATGTTTACTTAACACTTTATTTACGGTTGTGGTAAGCTATACTCGACGACCTCGACAGACGTAGAGAAGTGTCATGGTTGATATCAATAGTTTTTTTTAACTATTGTTATTAATGCTGTTTATAAACTATAATGGGGTCCTTGACGAATGAGAGCCTAAATAAATGAATGTAGGTATTTTATTTGAAAGTTTTCTCGAATTACTCAAACAAAAAAGATAAGAACCCTCTGAGCTCTTACTTTTAATTCCTATTTTGAATCTAACTTTTCCTGATCTTGTTAAACTGATTACTTAAACTCGTTAACACATAGGTATAGCCCAGAAGTCTCACCACGTGCTACTACATGAAGTAACTATGGTGTAAGGCGCTGCTTGTACCGAGTCTCGGTACCTATACGTGTGATACCAGGTTCATATACCCACCGATTAATTTCATGCTTGTACAATTACAAAGTCCTCGTAATGTCTCGGAAACAAAACAAAATAAGGCTAACTAATACTAAATAATTTCAGACGAGTCCAATTCACTCCTTATTTATGATTATGAATCAAAGTACTATTGTAGTGTTGTAGGTAGTAGTGAAAGTCTAGGTGTGATTAGTATCATTATCAATATTATAAATGATAAAATAAAATCGACATTTAATTCCCAAATATATCTACACAGTTCATAACATGTCACATAGAAGAACGCAAGATAGAATAACAACAACTAAAAGCCAGCGCAATACGAGATACACCGCTCTTCCTCTTTTCACTCTGCTACAGTGGATCCAAACATTTTCGCGGATTTGCTCTTTTGAACTGCACACCAACATTCCATCCTTTTTTTATTTCTTATAACATTTTTTTATATCATAAGTGGTTGAATTAAAAAAAAACCGCTAATACGAACTTGCAAACTTTTATGAGCTACGAAATATTATTGTGAATTTTATTTTCAAAATCCGTAACTGAACCGAACGAATCGTTTGTAAATACGTCCGATTTTCGTAATGATGGTGGTCAATAGTGTGTATTAATTACTTTAATGATTAAATATACAAACAATATTATAAACTTTATTATAACTAAAAAAAATAAAGAGATAAATCATGCAGATGATGAGATGATGGTGACGAGAAAAATTGATCTACATTTAAAGATCGACTTTTTGTTTAAAATCCGCGCATTCGCGTGAAACAGAGAATAGAAGTAGTAGAAGTAGAAGTTGCTCTAGTCAACATCAATACAAATAAATGAAATTGAAGTGTCTGTTTGTAATGTCAAATAATAGTGTTTTTTAAGCTCATACAGACTCATACAGTTATTTGTACCATACCTATGCCTAAAACACAGGTTTTAAAATTTTTGTCTGTCTGTGCTGTCTGTTTGTTCCGGCTAATCTCCGGAACAGGTTGACCGATTTCCACGGGACTTTCACTGCCACATAGTTGGTGTTATAAGGAATAACTTAGGCTACTTTTACTTTTATTTTGAAAAAAGAATTAGGGTTCCGCGCAAAATGTATAAATATGTACACGCAAGCGAAGCCGCGCGGGAACTACTTGGTACTAACTAAAGATGTTAGTATCTCTAAAGGACGGTACTAATTTTCTTCGAATCTAAGCGTGTAAATATTTTGTACATACTTATCCGTAGACAATATAGTATGAATAATGTAGGCGTAAGATTACTCAACGGTTTTAAATGTGTATCTGTAATGCGTAAGATGTTTTGTGAAGATTTTGAGAATCCTGTGATTAGGTTTACCACGCATACGTGTTGCTGTATAGCCAGTACGGCGTGTATATTATATTGGGAACGCGTTTATGAGCTGACGGGGTCACCAGATTCCGGTAAATGCTCGTAAATTCCGTCACTACGCTCCATTTTTCAACTTTTGACATAGTTACAATAATAATAAAAGCTCGTTGTGTGTAAATAGATCAATACAAAATATGTCATGCTATGTTGGTACTGAAGCCAAGTGTATATCTTTTATGGCTCATCTATTCTTGTAAAGGTTTAGGGATCAATAAGAGATTAATAGAAATCATAACATTTATCTACGCATTGTTCAGATGAAAAATTATAGCTGCCATGAATATCTTATGTTATCAGCAAAAATTATGTCAAATACGTATTAAATGCAACCTACTTAGTCTATCTTAGGTCTGTTACGTAGAACTTAAAACTATATTACAATAATATAGTTTTTTATTTTCTTGTTATTGTTGTTTTTTACTTAAATTTATTTGACTTAAAACTGAGTGTTACTTAATATATAGCAGCGCATTCAGGCGCCGGCATTAGATTTAAAATTAAAAAAAAATCCAAGTATCCTCGTACGAGTATATTCGTGTTTATTTGTAGCTGCTGTCCGTTGTTATGCAAACTCTCATCAGTAAGCCCCTAGCAGTCCACAGTCTGGAGTAAAAAACCTGAGCCTTACTTTCAAAAGGATACAGAAGATCCCTATTATGTAAGCTCTCAAAAGCTATTAAATAAATCAAAGTAATAAGTAATTACAAGATTGCCGTACGGAACCGGTAGCATGACAAGGCAATTATCGATTTTAAGAGTAGAAAATCAATTTAAAAAATAAAAAATCCTTTCAAACAAACTAGTCGATATTAGCCGTTGCCTACCACTGCATATGTAAACGAACTGGTCGTGATAATTAAATATGTTTCTACCTTGTGTAGGATAAATATTATTTGTACGAATATTTCTACGGGTTTTTAACAGTTTAGGTACATACACTCTGAAGGTCGGTCGTCACGCATTTCTTCTACTGGGGAAGGCAGAAAAAATAAAACTCAATTTACTACTAGCAAGCAATAACGGTAGAGTCTGCAAGACTCTACCGTTATTTACCCTCTCACACAGCCTCATCGGTTTTGCGTGCCTCTGACCTGTCTTATTTTCGCGATCAGATCCACCTTAAACGTAAACTGTAAAAACTCGAAATAAAAAAAACTGTTGTGCGGGCCCACGAATTAGTGGCGATAGCAGGTCAAAGCTGGCTAGCCACAGCTACAGACAGAGAGAAATGGAAATCCTTGGAGGAGGCTTTTACCCATAGGGGGTCCATACAAAACAATTAATCCTAATTGCTATTTATTATTCAATCAGTATTATTAGTGAATTATTAAATGTGATTATTATATTATCAATTAAAATTGAATTATTGTACAGAGTAAAAAATTATGAATTAATATTTACTTAATTTTAAATTTTATATCAATTTTGTATGGAATTAAATAAAGCTGTATTATTATTATTACTATCCTACTCATAATAATTATAATAAACGTAAAAGTTTGGGAGGATGTATGGATGTTTGTTGCTCTTTTACGCAAAAACTATTGAACCGATTGCTATGAAACTTCCCAACTGTCAAAATGCTCTTAATTACCGCAGCTTATAATGCTTTAGATCTTCTAATCTAGAAATTTATTCTAAAAAGGCTTTTCGGGAATGTAAGTTTGCATGAAACTTCGCCATTTTTGAAGTTAGAAATGTATAAATTGATATATAAGATAATGTTTAGAAAGAAAAGTTTACTGTGTCACTTTTTTTCAGAAATTTATCATTTAAAGGGTTTTTGCTTGCATCGATTTTTACCCAACTTAAAAAAAGGGATTGTCTCAATTGGACGCTCATGTAGGTCCTCAGAGAAAGAAACACCTTCACGGACATTAGCCTCAACGAATTGCCATAGACAGGGAATCCAAACCGAACACCTTCCACAGTGAGTTATACTTACCAGGCGTTGCAAGTACTTCCGAAGCCTTAAGCCTAAAATTGCGATCTTCTGCTGGCATTTAATAATAGTTCGACCAGTGTTTCGCCTCTAAACGGGGCCGCGGGGCATCCCCGGGCATATTAGGCAGCAAAGTAACATATCTGTGGCAATTCGTTGAAGTTTATGCTCGGCTGTGGACATCGTTTTGGTCTACAAAGCGAAGGGGACTGGGGGGTTTTCCCTCCTCAATTACTATCTAACCCCCATCACCTCACCGGGGCCAAACAACAAGGTGGTATGTCGGGCTCGAACCGACTAAAACCACACTGTGTTCTGTCACCGGGTCTTATAGCCGGAACTTCTGGTGTACCCTAAATTAGTTTACCTACACTCTACGACGTCACGCGGACGAAGTCGCGGGCAAAAGCTAGTTAAAATAATTATATAATAATACATATAATGAAACATATTTTTAATTTAAAAAGTGATGTAATGTTTGGTACTACGAGTAACTAATTGGGACTGTTGTCCTGAATCCCCAAGCAAGTTGTCTTTTTATGCACGTAAAAGTTAATATTGTTACTTTTTTTTATTAAGAATACTAGCAACGTGGGTCACACATTATATAATGCTACTATTTAATTACCCACAATGATTACAGTAGTTTCTTTCCATGCAAAATTCCCAGTTTGAATGCTAATAAAAACATGAAATATTATAAATGACTGGCCTATTGGTCTAGTGGTTAGTGATCCTGACTGCTGGGCCTGAGGTCGTGGGTTCGATTTCCACCCAAAACAAATAAATGTGTGAGGAACATGATCATTTGTTCTGTGTCTGGGTGTAATTAATCTGTATTATGTATGTATTTAGAAATATATAAGTATGTTTATCAGCAGTCTGGTTACCATAGTACAGGCTCTGCCTAGTTTGGGATCAGACAGCCTCGTGTGAGATATGTCAAGTTGTTATTATTATTAATTTCCTTATATATGGATGGATGGATGGATGTACTCTTTATTGTACACAAACAAATAGATTACAATATTTTACTTATATCTACTTACTAGCTAATGTTATGTACAATTGGTACCTTATCGCAATCTGCGATCTCTTCCAGGCAACCATTGGATGGATAGAGAAAACATAGGTGAAAAGAGGGGCTGCAGTATATTTAAGATGACTATGGAAGAAGAAAATAATTATATATAAGTGCAATTTCGAGATACTTAGCATAAATTTTGCAAATAAATATTAGGATGGTAGGTGTATAGACATAGATACACAAATACACATACTTACATAAACTCATATGTACACATACACATATATATATATATACACATACAAGTTATTACACATATGTTATTACACATACATAAACAATAAATAAATAATACCTATATGTATATTTGAATAAGCGAATATTCTAAAAAGTAAATACAGTTCTCATATTATTCCGTGTCAAATCCATGACCAACCTGAAGGCTGCCTCCACCCTTGGCACTATCGCACTTCCAGTAATGATGACGAATCCTGCAGAATAAAAAATATGACCAGATATACATGTGCTTACATAGATAAGTTACACTTGTTTAAAGTTACAGTGTAGTATGTATGTCACAGTATCCACGTGGTAGCAGGGGCTCTGCGGGATGCGCGGAGAGGTACTGGCCTCCGGGCAGCGGGATGTGCGAATGGCCGTTATCGCTTTGGACACTGCAATGATTGTTTATCCAGCCTGTTCCTTGAATTGCAACTAATGACTCACCAGCTTTATAATCGCGTGCTACCATAATATATGTATAATTAATAGCATATACATAGATACACTAGTCAAACAGAATGTGTGGGCATTAATGCTTTGGTTGGATGAGTGACGTCATTTCCTTCTTCACTTTTTTTAATGATTTTGTTTGGAGCTAGTATTGTAACACATTTGTCTGAAATTCCAATTCCATATAAGTATATAAAATAATATACATTTTCTTTTTCAAAACAGAGCTCATCTAATTAAAGCTATCAATCTATTAAATGTCTGAAAAATCCTGTTAAACAAAAGTTATATTTCGAACAACCCGCATGACTTTATTTTAATAAGAATGGAATTACAATGCAAATGTAAATCTTAGTGTTGAACCCTAAAATAAAAAAAGCAAAGCCAAACAATTGGTCCCAAGCATTATACGAGTACACAGATGTTTATTGGCACTTATAGATAGACTAAAATAAAGTATAGGTATGTACTAAACGCTCAGGCACGTCAATTAAACTTAAATGAATAAAATAACATGCAAATTTTTTTTTTCAAGAACACATTCATAAAGTAAAGAATAATATTTTTTCACCGATTAACAGTAGAATATGTGAACACAAGTTTACAATATAACACCATAAATGTACCATATTCTGAGAAATAAATATATTAATATTATTATTTGAATACATGGAGATGTGATAATGTAGTGATATTTTCCATTGTGCATTGTCAGTCATTTGACCTTAACCATTTAAACCTAATTCCTTCACTAAATATTGGTTAAAATCACGGACGATAAATCTGGATGTCAGACTGTCGTTGATACCAATTCGTCGTAATAAATTAGTCACGAAGACTCAAAATACAGTAATTGAAATGGTTACGCAATCTTGAAGAAACATACTTTACTCTCTGCCTTGTTCATTACTATCTGATTAGGGAAATACAGGAACAAAAATGGAACCATGAACGTTGTTAAATGATTTTATAATATGAATCTTGTTGTATGAGTATACACTAACACGTTTTGCATAACTAATTTACTTACCAAAGCATTTATTACAACAACACAACAATAATTAACAGTTGTTGTTAAAGGGGTTCTGATTCTAAATCTAGGCCTAATATAGGCCTCTCCCCAGAGGGCTATAGCAGTCGGTCGTCTGCCTTTCGGACCTAGTCCATCCCAGCTACCGTCTTCAGGTCGTCACTCCATCTGGGTGGGGGGTCGGCACTCATCCCACCTTCCGTTTACCGCGGTCTCCACTGTATTTCCAACGACCATCGAAACAAAGGTGCCTTTGAGCAACTCTTGATTTTTTTTGCCGTTCATTTTCGTATTTCAAAGTTAATCATATTATCATATGTCGTCAATACATTGTATAAGATTATGAGCCGTGACCCGCAGTTTTAATCGCGTTACACTTCTCCAATCCTATGAGTAACAGGGTGATAATATTCTTTTTACATTCCTCAAAAGAGCCCTATTATATTCCTCAAAAGAAAAGACGGGCAGAACGTGGCACTAGGGCTTTCATACAGAGTTGTTAACATGTAACCATTTTCTATGTAGACCAAAACCCCCCCTCTCTCCCCCCTGAGGTACTCCCATGTATAAGACCTTGTTTTTTCGTTATGAGACTTGCATTAAGGATATATTAATATGTTGGAGGTATAGCAAGAGCTATAATACTTGACTAATAGTAAAAACTTGACACACTTCACACACGGCCGTCTGATCCCAAACCAGAGCCTGTACTATGCCACCACTGCCATATATATACAACCAGACTGCAAATAAACACACTTATATATTACAAAATACATACATAGATAGATAGATAGATAGATATAGATATAACTAGCAGACCCGGCACACGTTGTTTTACCATATTAATTATTTCTAATGAATATTTTGGTAGTCAAATAAAAAATAACTAACTTATTGTGGGGATGGGGGTCTAATGACTGAAAGAAGAATGGAGCGCTGTGGTCTATTGACGGCCTATAAAAATAACTAAACACCAACCATTCATTTTCTTAATTCAAAGTACTTCATTAACTTAAGGGCTCGAAAGGAGTGATATCATGGCCTCACATAAAACCGGCAGTGAAGCAATGTTTCGTTGTACTACGCCAAGCGAGTGAGGTTACCGGTGGCCCTAACCCTTCCCTCTCTCTATCTTCCCCCCTATCTCTCCATCTCCCCTCCTCTCCTACTTTTACTTACCTTTAAGGCCGGCAAGGCACTTGTGACTCTCGAGTTGCAGGTGCCCATGAGCGGCGGTAGTCCCTTACCTGGTCGGCTCGTTAACCGCCTATTCCATAAAAAAAAAATTTGACATCGACTTGACGGCAATCGATTATTAAATACATCGGTTAAATACTTTAAAAAAATTGTACCAATCAAAGTAAAAATACTAATATCGCTATTAAAAAACAGGGGTTGATCGTAGAGGGTTGAAAATTCAGGGTTGTATGTATTTTCTAATGCTGTGTCATAAAAAAATAAAAATTATCTAAAAATTAAAAGAAAAATTAGGGGTGGACTACCCTTAACATTTAGGGGGATGAAAAAAAGATGTTGTCCTATTCTCAGACCTACACAATATGCACACAAAATTTCATGAGAATCGGTCAAGCCGTTTCGGAGGAGTTTAATTACAAACACCGTGACACGAGAATTTTATATACTATTAGATATGGCTTAAAAGTAAATATCGTGTCAGAATGTAAAACCGTTCATTTTGCAAACTATACCTAATGTAGGTATTTAAGTACAAAATGTACAAACCCGGACTCGAGATCCACGTTTTGCGTCCTGGATATTATTAGAATCGAATCCTTGGCAGGCTGCAGGCTGTTTTCGTTGCTTTGAAGTAGTGCGTTTGCTACTACGTAGGGAGAGGGTCGTATGTATGTTCAATAGTCATTTTTATAATGGGTTTCTAGTATCATATTTATTACAAAATTTACCAAACTAATTAGATATTGAAGTACAATAAAGGTTTTAAAGAGTCACTGCCGGATGGCAGCAGCGTCGGCCATGAGATGCGAACACCCACGCACTCCGGAAGTACCCTACGCCGCTGGCGCCCCACTTCCACGACACAACTTTAACTTCTTAAAAAGAATCATCACAATGGGTCTTATTGTACGTTAACAGTGTGACTATTTTACGATTCTAAGAAAATATTAATACGAATATTTGCGTATTCACAGAACTTTTCCAGACACCGATTAATTGACATGTCAGGGTATTTAAAGAAGTTATTACTTCACAAAGACTCTTTGTTATTTATTCTTTGTTTTCTTTGTTATTTTCTAGATCTGAAGAGTTTGTTTAGATGAACGCGCTAATCTCAGAAACTACTGGTTCGAATTGAAAAATTGTTTTAGTGTCGCTTAGCCCATTATCCAGGAAGGCTATAGACTGTATAACATCACGTTACGGACAAGTGACCATTAAGGCAGGTGATGCTGCGGGGATGGCTATTATTTATATCTGTAAGCGTATGAAATCTACGATACGATCGTCATTCTTTAATTTTATCAACATCTTGTCTATTTTTAGGGTTCCGTTCCTCAAAAGGATCACTTTGTTGTCTGTCTGTCTGTCAAGACCCTTTTTCTCAGGAACCCATAGACACATCAAGTTGAAATTAATACCGAATACTTATGTCTGCAGTCCCAAATAATGATAATCAAGAAACGCTACGTTTTGTTTACGCACGGTAAAATTTTCGTTGAAAATTCAACCAATTAAAAGATATGGCCACGTAAACCCTAGATTTGACCAAATTTGAACATTTCGCAGGTAAATCCAAACCTATAGGGTACTTCCCATTGACCTAGAATCATGAAATTTGGTGAGAAGTAAGGTCTCACAGCATAGGTAACGGAAAAAATCCGAAAGTCGTTCATTTGTTGTTATATCTGTCTGTATGTCGGTCAAGATCCTTTTTCTCAGGAACACGTGAAAGCATCAAGTTGAAAATAACATAAATACTAATGTCAGCGGTTCCTTGAAGCTGTAAAAAAATCAAGCTTCTCAGTCAACGCAATCAAAAGATAAGGCCAGTAAGCCTTAGATTTTTTTAAATTTAAACATTTCGCAGTTAAATCAGAACCTATAGGATACTTTCTTTCATATGACCAAGAAACATGAAATTTGATAAGAAGCAAGGTCTGACAGCACAAGTTAGCGATAAAATCCGAAAGTCGTTAATTTGATGTTATATCACATAAAAAAAAGTTTTTGTGATTACAAACTTATATTTTGCGGTTGGAAAATGACTTTGTCGTGCATAGATGTATGTATGGGAGAGTATTTTTAGAACCGTAAAGTTAAGTTTGACTTTCGGAAAGACGAGCTTAAATCTTCGAGAATTGCTTCCCGAGATGGCCGTACTATGTACATACAAGTTTGTTCGCTTACGGAACCCTTGGTGCGCGAGTCAGGTTTTTTAATCACAGTAGTTACAGCTTATCGGTAACTTCGTTTTAACTGTCTAGTCATTAGTTTGGTGAATAATGCTGAAGAAAAATGTTGTGAGAAAACCTGCATACCTGAGAATTTAACATAATGTTTTCGAAGGTTTTTGAAGTCTGATAATAGAATATACAGATAGATATAGTTCACTACAGCCTTACGGCTCTCAATAGAACCGAGAAGAAGTTCACACCCAGTTTTCAAACAGGGCTGAGACAGAGTTTCCAAATGAGACACTGTTCATCATCTATTATGGGTTGACGTCCGCCTCTCCGTTCTTAATTATTTAAGACTTACTATCATAATTTAGATAAAATACAAACAGCACGCTTCAGAATAAAGGTTTCAGAGGCGGTGGATACTTATGCAGGAGTTTTATACCATTTATGCCTGATAAGCTTTCTTTACTACTACGAGTAAAGAAAGCTTATCAGGCATAACAGGTAACCCGTCTAGCTCAAGACCTACAGATCCTATGTATTCGTAGATCGCAAACATTTTGCAATATTATCTATACATTCAAATATGCAGCATATTATTATTCTTTACCACTTCAAAGAAACACGCTTTTTTTTCGTGTGTCGTGACTTATGTTAAACGCAGATGGCTTTTATAACTTTCCGCGAATTGAAAGCGAATTGTAGACGGCTGGAGCTTAGTTCATTTGCAGAGTTATTATTATTTCTTAGTTAGTTGTTTTATATTGAATACAAGAAAATTTCAACTCATAGGTACAATCAACTAATAAATACTAATCGACCTGTAATGCACGCTTCTAATTCGAATGTGAAAAAATAAGTGACTGGAGGAGTATTCTACAGGAGGACTATCAATAAGGTTTACTAATTATTAAAAAAATCATGTTCATCAAATAAACAGAAGACACTTTATGATGTCAGTATAGAATTTTAAACTGTCATTAAATTAAAAAAACGTGGACTACACGGCGATAAATCATTACTGCCAGACACTGATATACCTACCCCCCTACCGAGTCTGAAGTACCTTAAGTTCTGTAACTATCTAATATTTTATATGTACTAGCAACCTGCCCCGCCTTCACACTAGTAGCAAAGCATATGTTGATTTATTCCGACATCTTCCACAATCATCGTCATATTTCAGCCATTTTACACAAAACCTAAATGAATTACACACCTAAACCTTCCTCATGAATCACTGAGTCTATTGGTGGAAACTGTATGAAAATCCGTTCAGTAGTTATTGAATGCACGGATGGCGCAATGGTTTAAGTGGTCACCGCGCCACTACGCCGCGCCGAGTTTTGTGGGTTCAAATCCCACACGCAACAAAAATTTGTGTTACCAAGAAATAGTTGTCCTGAGTCTGGGTGTTCTTGGTGTCCGTTGTTTAAATATCGCGAACAGACAGACAGACGTGGCTTTGTTTCATAAAATGTAGTGATGAACTACATACTTTTTTATACCGCTCAGGTATAAAAACGGCCTATGAGATGGTACGCAATTACCGGAGCCTATGAACACTTGCAAGGGGGTGACCCCCTACGAACAAACGTACATAGAGCTCTGGCGTTGTTACTCACCGGTAGAAATGTTATGCTAAAGTATTGTTTAAGAACCGTCTTCTGTTTAAGAACCGGCTTGATTTCTGCAAAATTGGTGTTGTTAGCAAGAATACTCGTGGATACAAAAACATAGAACATACAACTACCTTAATAACGAACTACAAAATACCTAAACCAAATTATTATAATAGCTACATAATAACCGTCCTCGTGAAACTAAGTGTTAGGTAGGTAAATAAAAATTTATTCGTTTTATTTTTCAAGTTTGTTTTTATGTTTATAAAACCAATAATTAAAATTAAATGATTTGTTAGATGTCAAAGTTGTTATTTAAGCGTTATTTACAGAACCTACAGTTTTGAGGTTGAATAAAGAGAAACTGGTTTGTCTCGAGAGTCAACTTACTACATAGACCGTATAGTCTATTTTTAATCTTTCATGATAAGTAGGTATATGCTTTTTCAAATATATTATATTTCGTCATATAACAATATACCTACTTCTCTAGCATATATATATATATATATATATATATATATATATATATATATATATACAGGTGTATTTGAAAATAGAACACTTACTTAAATCATTGAAAGGGCATGACTCTTGCATGCAATTACAATAAGAATTTTTAAAAAAAAAATTATCCATTTATAAGTTATGACCAGGAATTTTCAGGTATTTTTGCCTCCATTTTTCATAAAAGTAGGAGGAAAGTTAAAGATTTGAAATGGTACATAATTTTATACTTTGGAGATTTTCATTCCGTTACAAGAAAATCCATAAAAATTCTATTTTTTTGTAAGTTACTTTTATGGATTTTCATAAAAACTGAGTGAATAGTTCCAAAATAAAAATTACGTACGATTTAAAATCTTTAACTAAAACTACCTGGAAATTCAAACGGTCATAACGGATAGGTAGTTTTTTTCCAATATTTTAATTGTAATTGCATGCTAGAGTAATATCCTTTCAGTGATTTAAGTAAGTGTTATATTAATACATCCTGTATAATAACAGAACACTTACTAAAAATGTATATTTTGTTTTCCATTTACATCTATTGCTATAAGCAACAGTTCATGCTAGTAATTTAAAAATATGTCGAAGAATAAGATACACTTAAACCTCAGCCAATATATGTTAGAGTGATACAGCCAATGTTTTTGACTCAGACATTAAGCTTGTATCTAATACACATAACAGACTACTACTATACTACTACTAATAAACAAACATGCTGAATCATTTACAAAAATATAGGAAGTATCGTGTGGTTGTCGTTTAATAAATTACTGACGATACCGGCTGCATAGTCGGTATAGTCAGTAATTTAAATTACTGTAAATTACTGTCTATACCGACTATACAGTCGGTATAGACAGTAATTTAGTATTGATATAAACAAAAAAAGTATAAGAAGTGCGTTACGCTTCAGGAGAGAGCTTTAGCGGTTGTTTTTTTTATAGAGAATTTTCACGCTAGGGACATTCTCCCTCAAGCGGGGAATGTACCTACTACTTATTTAATAAGTAGTATGTCTAAAGTATTTAACGATTATCCTATCATATGAAACACTATCTTCACGCAGTTCTGTTTTTAAAAAGTATGTAGGCTACAATATATCATTCAACTGTGGAGCTCTTAAAATTAACTTTCACAGTCCTGGCAATACCTATCTATTAATTTAAAAGTAGCTCAATAGAATTATAGTCTAGTATAAGCTCTACTGCAGTGCGTCGTCATGCAAATTTAGCAATGTTGTTGACTGTAAATTGATACGTTTGAAATGGCGTCTTATTAAACGGAGACGATTTTATTATGGCATACAGACACTATACTCGCACACATCTGTTTCCACGTATAGCAGTACAAATACGGCGATACTTTAGAAACGCGAGCATCAATTGTAAATAACTCAATGTCAGCAAACATTGTCTTACCTGCTACTATGTATTAAGGCTTTGAAGAAAAGTAAATAGAGCTTTGTCTATGAAAGGAGATGCGCCGTCCAGTTACGTCACATAATTTATCATAATATAGTAGGTAGTTTCTACACGACAAACAAAAAACACAATATTATTAATTCCTTTTCTTGATTAGACCAAATAAACTGCATTTTAAAATAATTTCACCGTTTTATCACTTCTAAAGCAAAAGATGAAGAAGGATATACTAGTACACACTACTACTTCTGTATTGTTTTACAGTTCAATACCGGACAAGCTAATAATAATAGTGACTGGAATATTTTATTAAAAACATTTGGTAAGTGAACAATGGAATTTGATCAGTGAATAGCGATTTACATCCCGTAAAATATACGACTCATATCAATACATAAGTTTAGTGTCTGCCTGAAATTTAAAATTTTAACCGAATGTCGAAGTCATAGAAATGAATTTGATTAAATTAAATTATTAGGTAATATTAACTTCTGCAGCAAAGATTACACCAGCTGACAACATTTTTATCATTCTAGTCAATCCTAAGGTATCTTTAACCTTTAAGGTATTTCATTATTTATAGATCAGTAAGGAGTGTATAAAACCATCTACATAATATCTAGGTTTATACTGGGTCAAACTGTAACGCAGAATGATGCGACCAGCGTTGGTTAATGTCTGTTCCAAAGATGATGTAATGCTACGCTGACATCATTCTTCAGTAATAAACTATTCTGCAAAATCCATTTCGTTTGTTTTAATTATGATCGGTAAAATCACGTGTACAATCTGCTTCAACAATACACCTACTCGTAAGGCATAACAAATATTTCCCATGTATAACTGAAGATTATAGAAATAAGGCCGGTCCAATACCGCGGGAAACCTTAAAAAAATGGAATCGTGTTACGTAGGTAGGTACGTTATTATTATTGAAGAAAGTCGATGCTCATAAACAGTACGAACTTATTTCTTCATCTGTTGAATTAAAACTAAAAAGCCATAAAGTTAAGGTGCTTCTTTTTTGCCAGCGCAAAATCTTTTATTTATTAAGTTCTATAATTGTTCTCTTCCATAAACAGATATGTGTTCTAATGGTCAAAAAAAATTATTTAAAACAAACGGGATAGGTGTCTTTAAGACCCCTGGTTTCAACGCAGATCCTTTCGCTATATATATAAAAATATATTTAATGGATTGAATGAAAAACTCGAAATTAAAATTGCGCCATCTGTGAAAGTTACCCGAATGTACAACAGTAGTATCGCGCAGAATCCACAGATGGAGTAAATAAAATAAATCAACTCGTGGTCTACATTTTTCGTTGCGCTAACACTGTTTTCCGTCTAGCCCCGATTCGTCGAGTGTCTGAAGTGTAAAGTGCGAAAAGGAACTTCATTCCAATATAAATGTTAAACGTATAACAATTATAAAGTAACTACCAAATGATTAGTCAGTAAGTTAATACCTATATAATTACTTAAAACTTAAGTTCATTTTAAATATAATATTAAGCGGCGGCGGCAGCGTAATGGCTAAGGCGTCGGCCTTGCGATCAAGTGGTCGCGGTTTCGAACCCCACCCAGTGCACTACCGACGTGACCCCACTCCTAACACAAGCATTTAGCTTAGCTGGAAGGGTTAACAAGAATACTAGTAATGTGTGACCCACGTTACCTACTAGTATTCTTTTATTTAAAAAACATCCATTTAATGATTTTTTTATTTTTTATTATTTTAATACTAGTAACGTGGGTCCACACATGCTTGTGTCAGGAGTGGGTTCACGTCAGTAGTGCATTGGATGGGGTTCGAACCCGCAACCACTTGATCGCAAGTCCATAATATATTTAATATAATAAATAAAAAAAAAGAAAAATAAAAGAATGCGTATGAATATAAGGCGACTCCGGCCACCTTTCACTTTTCGAAGTTTATATATAATGTGTGAAATACATCGTATGCATATAATATATGTGTGAGTTAAACTTTTTTTTGAAATTATTCAATTGAAATAGCCGTGAAATGAAATTTTAAAGAAAATTTTTAAATCCGTGTAATTTTCATGATGATTAAACTACATACAATTTGTTTTTGTGATCATGAATCGGACGTATCCCATTAATGATCACAAAAACAAATTATTGAATTTCCTTTGAGAAATTTCTTTTGCTAATAAAAGGCGTTACTGTATTTACAATAATTAACGTTTATATACATACATTATAGTGTCACAAATAGGCTTTTTTCAGATTTGTATAAAATGAAGTGATTCGACAATCAGATCAGTAACCCGAAAATTACCGCCTGTTTCCAAAAAAGGATGAACCTGTCAATCATATTAATATATGTAGAAATATGGATTTCCCGCGAATCCGTAAACCTCACAAATGCATTTCTAAAAACAGACCAATCCTTTCTCTTAAAATGAATATCTACTTACTAATATATAGTTATCATATATTATTTTTAATGTATTTCATTGCAAACATTGTGAAGGACGACCAGATAGTTAATCCGCATAATTATTCTTATTTATCTATCAAAAAGAAATGTGTAAGAACAACATGGTTATATATGAAAGTAATTTTCATGTTCTATTATAAAGTAGGAAGTGCAATGTTCTTACACTTGGTCTGCGTCGAATGTATGTCAGAGGTCCCGACGATAAGGCACGTCCATTGTTACCGACGACTCCATTACACAGAATTTTTAATTAATGCGTATTACTTGCAGTTATAAAATGTGTCATGTAATTGGCTGGCAATAAACACTATGGAATTATACTCTATTTTTTACCCAATTATGTTGTTAAAAGGTTTGGCACAGTAGATTTCTGCTCGAAGTAGTGCCGCCCGAGAGGGGAAGTACGTCAACCCTAGATAAGACCGGTTAAGTAACACTACTATTGAAAGGCTAGCTAGTACTTGTAGTGCTAGCGTACACACAAGAAAAATATACGACGTCGGTGGCAAACAAGCATACGGTCCGTCTGATGGTAAAATCATATATCAGTTTTTGCAAGTGTTTGTTGTGTTTGTTTAGATGACATGATTAGATAGAAAAACAGAAATGGGTCTTAAACAGCTCAGTTGCACATCGAAGGCCAGAACGCAAAAATACGTAGGTATCTGTAGAAAGAGTATGAGCAGGCCATATAGGCCAGAGAACTGGCATCAGTTAGGTGCTCCTGTGGTGCCCACGGTGGCGTGTGTGTTTATGCGTGGGCACGGTGTTTTACGGATCCAAGACGTAAATTATAATATACTCGTACTATATCATAGTGAAAGTCTTTGGGCTTTCCCTATATTCAACAAGGAACATTCTGTGGCTTAGATGATGAAGTTGAAGGCAGATTTAAGATGTTAAAAGCATCTGTTATTTTTACCTCCAAAGTAATTATTATTAGAATAATAATGATTATATTATTAGAAGAACAACAAAATTAAAGTATATTTTACTTTCAGGTAGTGTGCAATCAGACAGTATGCGATTGTTCTGGAATCAAAGGTGATCAGGGGTCGCCAGGATCCCCTGGTGTTCCTGGTCTACAAGGAGAGTACGGTGAAGATGGGCCTATTGGACGTGTTGGACAGTCAGGTCCTCCAGGCGACAGCGGAGACAGAGGCGATCAGGGCGATATTGGTATAAGAGTATGTTTCAATTGTATTTTAATACCTATACTTCAAAGCTTTCTATCTTATCATTTGCTTTAAAAAGGCTACGAATAAGGTTAGTTACATCCGGTCAAAATAAATTATTTCGTAGACCTCAAGAAATTAAGGGTCTTTTTTTTATGGTATAGGGGGCAAACGAGCAGACGGGTCACCTGATGGTAAATGACTACCGCCGCCCATGGGCACCTGTAACCCAAGAGACACAATTGCGTTACCACCTTTTAAGGTGGGGTTAGGGGAAGAGGGGGGAGAGGGGAAGGTCTTATAAGATTTTTTAAGTTTGTTCTTGTTGGTTAATTCTTAAACCAAACATTACGTACCGTTTTAATATTTGATAAAGAGAAACTTATTTAAAAGTCAACTGCCGTTTATAGCCTGTCAAACGTACTTTAAAATAAAGGTACCTATTCCTACTCTCACATGAGTCTCACAGGAATGAAACACAAATGATATTAACTCTATTTTGTCTTTTTCTGCTAAAGTTTGTCTCTTTCTGGTATAATAGTCAATTATAATCAATGCTTTAAATAAAATAATCCAATTGAATAATGTAACATTTTACATAAAAATGTCATCGCTTAAGTAAAAAATAGTGAAGTATTTTTTTTATTATTTTCAAGATCTATTATTATATACAAGACTAGCTGTGCCCGCGACTACGTTCGCGTTTTTTTCGGAAAACAGCAATTTGTCGCCTATAATAGGCATTGCACCTCTAGGCAGGATTTTTTATACTGTATTGGCGGTGAAACAACCTGGAGCGCACAATAAAAGATTGTTTTGATTGCTTACACGCGAAATAACGACGTAATTTGGCCGTGGGAACATTACCCACATACTTTCAGGTATGCTGTGCTGGCTATTAACGAATATTTTTGTTTTACTAGGGCATCGATGGGCCTTACGGACCAAGAGGCGACACCGGTCTACAGGTATGCTTTCTGCAAACGATATTAAACTACTAAGACTGAGATGTTAAAAGTTCTACATTTAAAACAAATGGGTTTTGCTACCTAGTATTTAGTTTTTCAGTCCAATCAGTAAGATTTGAGAGCATCCTTAACTTGACCTTCGCTGTCCTATCCTGGAGTTCAATAAAAATATTTTATATTATTAAAAAAATCGTAATTCCCTTATTTATTTTATTAGGGTTCATATGGAGAACAAGGTATTCCGGGTTTTAACGGGTTAGATGGTTGTAGCGGTATCGATGGAGTGACAGGACCACCTGGTAGGGTTGGTTTCTTAGGGGATAGAGGTTTACCTGGAGCTCCTGGTGAAAAAGGATACCAAGGTATGGCTGGTGAAGGAGGTGTAAACTCCAGAGGTGCAAAGGGAGACACGGGAGAAGCTGGCCGTCCTGGAAATCCTGGAGCCGCAGGTCCTGTGGGTTGGACAGGAGATAGTGGCACCCCAGGCCCAGAAGGTGATCAGGTAATTAAATAGCAATTGCAATGCATGTATTTGTAAAATTTGCTTGTAATTATTACTCTAGTGAATGATAAATATTAATATCATACAATAAAAAGTATCATAGTTATACAATTAGTTATTCTAATACAAAAGTCAATATCAAAAATATTTAAATTCATCTGAACTTAAAATTAGGTGCTAGCTTTTGTTTTCAAATGCAAATCACCATTAATTTAATAACAAAGCTCTCATAAGCAGAGCTGCAAATTGCGTCAGGAGGTTAACTTTTTACTTATAAAGCTCAAATAATGTTGCACGTTTATTATAGGTTTTTGTCAAATGTTTTGTAGAACATAGACTTTTTAGCATAGCCTTAAATATAGTAAACTAGTTTAAAAAATCTGAATGTTATCTTACTTAGCGTGGTTTAATGGTTTTCATGTTTAATTTAAGGGTAGGATGGGTCTTCGAGGAGAACCAGGAGAGAGGGGCCAGGATGGTGAAAACACATTCGGTCCTCCTGGACCTAAAGGTGACCAAGGGCGAGTTGGTGAACCAGGACGACCTGCCGTTGTTGCTGTATCTAATAATTTTCGACACAACGTAACGATAATTACAAAAGGCAGTAAAGGAGAAAAAGGCTTAGCAGGTCTGAGAGGTGAAAGGGGTTTTAAAGGGATGATAGGCAGTGTAGGTCTACCTGTAAGTATTCTCTAATTTTTCTTAAAATATTTTATTAAGTTTTGGTTTATGGTCATGAGAAGATTTTTATTTACTAGGGTCCTTACGGATTTGATGGTGTACAAGGCATCAAGGGCGCTCAAGGTGATGATGGACCTAGAGGAAAACCAGGTCATCGTGGTCGGGATGGCGATGCAGGCAAAAAAGGTGACAAAGGCGCACCAGGGTACGCTGGTCCTGATGGACCAGATGGAGAAAAAGGACCGCGGGGTGAAGACGGCATGCCAGGAAATCCTGGAGATCAAGGACCTTATGGAGAACCTGGAATTTATGACGAAAGATTAGATGTGGCACCAACGCAAGGAGCTCCGGGACCGCAGGGTCCAGAAGGTCCCTTAGGCCCCATTGGAGCACCAGGGTTACCTGGAATACGTGGCTTAAGTGGTATTGTGGGTCCAACTGGACTTCCAGGAATTAAAGGAACTCAAGGAAGGCCAGGAACTCCGGGCACATCTATAAAAGGAGAAGCAGGAAATGATGGATTTAAAGGGCTACCTGGATTTAAAGGACATTCAGGACTACCCGGGCTACCAGGACAGCCAGGACCAAAAGGCTTTAAAGGAGCAAAAGTTATTGGTCCCGATGGTGAAGATGGAGCACCTGGTGGAGATGGCATACCGGGATTGCGCGGAAGCCGTGGTGATCAGGGTGATGTTGGACCATCAGGATTTCCAGGCAGAGGAGTCCACGGTGTTGGTCCTCCAGGAGAAACTGGTCCTCCAGGACTACCAGGAGCTGTAGGGGATTTGGGTAATCCCGGACGCCCGGGAAACCATGGCTTTCAAGGAGAACGTGGTGATGATTGTCCTATATGTCGATCAGGTAAGTACAACTGAGCAAAGATTACTCATTCCATGTTAGATTTCAATATACCTACTGTTTTTAACAAATAGAGTGTAAAGATGAAGGTCCTCAACAACTGCTACTGCTTCAGATTATGTGAATGCGATCTTCACGTGCGGCAATGATATTGTTTATTTGATTGCCAAATAGCTATTTCTAGCTATCAAGTCTATATGGATTGGTGTCTGTTAAAAATTAATTCGGTTAATTATTATAAATTACAGAAAATTGGTTTAAAAGGTTATTAAGTACTGATAGACGCAATAACTGCAAATTCGATCCATGAATAAAGAATTAGTCGTCGATTATACACAGTAGTTGAAGAACTTGACAATTTTTGTGTTGCTACTGCTACTATAAATAATAAAAAAAAAAAATATTTTCTTATCACAAATGCGTGTACGAGGGCGGCACTGAAAATTTCGGGAATCAAGGAAGTGACATAGCATTACTATTTAAAAATGTATTTATTGCTTTTCGAAGTATTCTCCGCGAAATTTGACACATTTTTCCATACGATGGAACCAATCATTGAAGCAACCATTCCATTCGGAAGTTGGGGTCTCCAAAATGGCCGTTTTGTAGGCGTCCACGGCTTCTTCAGGTGATGAAAATCTCTGACCACGCAGTTTATTCTTTATTTTAGGGAAAGTATAGAAATCATTAGGGCTTAGGTCGGGGCTGTACGGCGGATGGTCTAATAATTCTATGTTTTCTTGCTATAAAAACTCTTTTGTTCTGTGCGCGGTGTGAAAACTCGCATTGTCGTGATGGAGGATGATGCGGCGGTTGCAGTTCTCTTTACGGAGTTCAGAAACGACCTGTGGCAAACAAATGCTAGCATACCATTCTGCATTAACCGTTCTTTGTCCCTCAAGAGAAATAGTCGCAACATGGCCGGTTTTGGAGACAAACGTGGCCACCATTTTTTTTGCAACACTCCGTGAACGAACAATTTTTGTTGGCTTTAACTCATTTTCGAACACCCAAACTCGTGACTGGTTTTTTGTTTCGGGTTCGTACGCGTATATCCAGGATTCGTCACCTGATACGATGTTGTATACAGTATTTGAGGATCCTGCGTGGAATTTTTCGAGAGTTCTGACGCACCAAGTAACGCGAGCCGCTTTTTGCTCTTCACAGAGCGAATGTGGTATACATCGGGAAAACAACTTTTTTACACCTAATTGTTCATGCAAGGTTATTTGTATTTGACTCATGCCAATGTCTAAAGTTGCCTGAATTTCGCGGTATGTCACATGTCGATCTTCCTCAATCAGCTTACGCACAGCATCAACGTTTTCTTGGGTGACTGCAGTTTTTGGACGACCTTGACGGGGATTATCACTGAGCTTGACACGTCCACGTTGAAATTCAGCAAACCAGCGATAAATTGTGGTTTTGGATGGGGCTTCATCACCAAATGCAGAAATCATCCGGTCAACACACTGTTTTTGCGTTAAACCACTTCGAAAGTCATAATAAACCATCGCTCTTGAATTTTCTCGAGCCAATTCCATTTTCTCAACAACTAATCAAGTTTGAGAAAACGTAGTGACAAGACCGAGAATCTTTTTTTAAATAAATAAATGGTATTCGATTTTTAAAACCAAGGAGTTTTCAATTAAAAAGATTTAACATGACAGGAATAGTGGAAATATTCCATTCCCGATACTTTTAGTGCAGCCTATGTATGCTATCATTGCTTATACAACATTTGATATACATTTAAGTGATGTGTGTCCGTTTGTGTGTGTGTGTGTGTGTGTATGTGTAAGCGCGGTTGTTGATTTAATCAATGATTATGATATGATATGTACTCTTTCTCAAGTTTAAAAGTTTTATATAAAAAAACTCAACAAGTAGAATTTTCTGTTTGTATAATAGATTTTGTATAATCTTCAAACCACGCCAGTAACAATCTGGAATATTTGTAAATGTTTTGTTTTGTTTCTTTGACGTTAAAATATCATGATACAAAACTAATTGATTATTTTTAGGAGCAACTGGTCCAAAAGGACAAAAGGGAGATGATGGTTTTTCGGGACGAAAAGGGAATCCGGGCCCTGGAGGATTACCTGGAATTAGAGGTAAACAAGGTATACCTGGCAGACCCGGATTGGATGGCCCAAAAGGACCTAAGGGAAATAAAGGTATGGGAGGTTCTATTGGCCCATCAGGGCCGAAAGGTGAAAGTGGAAAGATTATATATCCACCGGAGAACCTAAGACAAGCTGAAGTCGGACAAAAGGGTGACAGGGGTAAGTAAATTACTTCAACAAGTTTTTCTTTTAAATACCATATTTCATCACTCCTGTATTCCTTAATAACTACAATTTCATTTCAGATAATAGGATTTACAATTACAATCTGATACTTAGATTTTATATATTTATTGCATGCAAAGTCTTCATTTGTTAAGACCTCTCTAGTTAGTAAAGATCTCCTCCATTTTTCTCCAAGTGTCCCTATCATTACCCTTTTCCATCCAGTAATTTCCTGCAACTTTTAATATTTCGTAGAGCCATGTATCCGCCGGTCTACCCCCGGGAACGATGGGCCGTTCCATGTGCCTTGTACCTTTATTGTCCATTTTCTACGCTTACTTTTATTGTATTCTCTTTGAGTTGTTGATATTTTATTTTTGGTATATTTATTTAGTATAAAGGTTTGCGATCCAAAATCAAGTGATGGTAAGACACGAGTCGAGATCTTTTTTCTTTAGTCTCACAGATATATTTGACTTTAGAACTTCTTAGATTCAAAATGTTTCCAGGCCATGTTTACACGACTAGTTAGTTCGTGCGTGTGTCAAATTTTTGTGAATTACATTTGTTTGTCTAGCTGTACTAGGGCGCTAGATAAGTTTTGTCATACTTTCTGAAATATTTTATTTTTCGAAGTTTCTCCACTGAAAGTAATACAGGTCTTCATACGTGTAACCAAGGTGCTGAATACATTGCTCTAGTATCCTTCTGGAAGACAGCCGTATATCTCCTCAAAAGCTACTCGTCGCTCGAAAACTAGTTTCCGTTCAATTGTTTTTTTTTTTTTTTGCAAATACGCCTGGCGCTAAATCGGGACTATAACGGGGTGTCCATGCAATTTGATTCCAGCTTGGTGCAAATATTCCGTAGTTTTGCTGGCTCGATGTGCAGGGGCGTTATCTTGATGCAAAAGCCAAGTATCGAGTCTGGAGTTTTGTTTTTTATCTTTTAAGGCTTTTAATGCCTCTACCATGCAGCAGTAACAGTCTTTCCTTTATCAAGCACAGCCGTAGCCAATATTTCTCTCTTAGTAAAAAATACGTCAGCCATGTTTTTCTTTACGGATCGGGACGTTTTCACAGACGTCAGTGATTCGACTGGCCAACAGGCCAGTCTAGTGGTTAGTGACCCTAACTGCTGACCCAGAGGTCGTGGGTTCGATTTCCACCCAAGACAAATGATTGTATGATGAGCATGATTATTTGTACTGTGTCAGGGTGTAATTTATCTATAATATGTATGTATTTAGAAATATATAAGTATGTTTGTTAGCAGTCTGGTTACCATACAGGCTCTTCCTAGTTTGGGATCCAGACGGCCGTGTGTGAGAGATGTGTGAAGTTATTATAATTCTCTTTATTTACTTAAATTTACATATAAATTAATTTTTTTAATACATTCCGATTATATCAAAAATACATTTATAAATATAAAAAAATAGGGCCCCTCCGGTATCGGGTACAGGGACCAAGCTACCGGTGGTTAGGGTTCCAGAGACAGAAAGAGACCTTCTGCATCAGGCTTTTAATCCACCTGCCTAACGTGAGCCTCTGAAGGTGTTGGTCGAGGCTCTTAACAATTAACCGATGGGCCGAAATGACTATCGGCACGACAATTGCTGAATCAACATCCCACATGTTAACAATCTTCTAAAATACTTAATTTTTTTATCTTTTTCGGCTTTTAAGGGATTGTCGTCATGGGGAATGGTAATGTCAACAATCGTTGCTCGGCGCTCTAACCGGTCTATTAACACTATATCAGGCTTATTGGAAACAATAGTTCTATCAGTGATGATAGATCGATCCCAGTACAATGTTGCACGACCATTTTTGAGATCTGGGTCGAGCACATACCTGTAGTACGGTAACTCGACAGATACAAGGTTACATTTAAGAGCAAGTTGCTGATGGACTATCCTGGCCACTTGGTTATGTCTATGCAAGTACTCGCCGTTGGCGAGACGAGAACAACCAGAAATTATATGACTGAGGGTTTCTCCGGGACGATGACATGCCCGACAAATGTCTATTGTGCCGTCCTTCAAGATATAGCTCCGATAGTTATTCGTCATAACAACTTCATCTGTAATTACACAGAGGAAACCTTCAGTTCCTCCGAAGAGGTCACCGAAGCGTAGCCAGGACACAGATGGTAATAAATCTACATCAGGCCCATTTAAAAAACCACGCCCCTCCCATTTCCGCGGGACATACAATCTCATGACCGATTAACGTGGAACGTGCATTCGGTACGCGGTAAGCAGTGTACGAACTCTTCTATCCAGGGCATCTAGTTCAGTCTGAGTCCATCTAAGTATGCCAAAGCAGTAGGTTAGGACTGGGGGGACCCAATCATTATAGGCCCGCACTTTATTACCACCTGATAAAAGACTTTTCAATACAATTACAGGCGGCCAAAGAAGCGTTCCTGTAACGATTGCTTCATAGTCAATTCATTTACACCTAACGCCTGTGCCATACCTAGATACTTGTAAGTTTCGTTGGCGGAAAGATATCTAATGTGTGTGGAGTTCCATCCCTTCAGATTCTACAATCTTGCCTCTTTTTACATGCATGACAGTACATTTATCTACACCAAATTCCATCCTGATACATTTACTAAAGGTTTCAGTTACCTCTAGTAATTTTATCAATTGGAAATTGTTGCAGGCAAACAGTTTCAAATTATCCATGAAAAGAAGGTGGCATATAACCTGACCTTCTTTCCGCAAACGATAGCCTAGTCCCGAACTCTCCAGCAAAGTGTTGAGAGGATTCAAAGCTAAGCAAAACCACAAGGGACTCAAACTGTCACCCTGAAATATACCCCGCCTGATTTTTATATACTGACCCTGAGACCGCCGACATCCTGGATAGTAAAGAACCATTCTCTATTGCCACATACATGCCTTCAAAAAATGCATAGAGTTGTATCTAACTTATACAACTCCATCACTCTCAAAAGCCACGTATGCGGCTTAGAGTCATGGGCTATTTTTGTAATCTATCCAACATGTCGCCAAATCCTTTCGGTTACGACGAACTTGTTGGTTAATGGTCGCGTCAAGTATTAGGAGCTCTTGAGTGCCACGGGCCCCACTTTTACATCCTTTCTGAGAGTAAGCCATAATAGAGTTGTTAGTTATATAAGATGTTATCTTCACTCAGAATAGACGTAAGTAATTTATAAAGTGTAGGTAAACACGTTATAGGTCTGTAGTTTTTGAGATCCGTGGCACTACTAGACTTATAGAACAGGTGAGTTACGCCTGTAGTCATAAAAGTCGGAAGCGAACCTGATTCTAAGCATGATTGGAGTTGAGATACCAATCGCACATGTGAGCCACTTTAACCAAAAGTTATGCAGTCCGCCCGGTTCCACTGATTTCCAGTTCAGCAGCGAACGAACTGCATAAGCTATATCAGTGTTCGATATTGAGAATGGCTCTATTGTATCAATCGACTCGTATGATCGTTCAACATCTCACATCCAATCACCCTCTGTGTGAGTGACAGGCATCGCCCAAATGTCATGCCAAAATGTATTCGTGATTTCAGCACCTGGGAAATGTGTGTCACTCACTAAATCAGGTTGCTCCCACCTTCTATAAACCCACCTCTCATCCCTTTGGAATGAACCTTCCAAAATATTCCTTATTTGTTCATTGTACTGAGTACTTACAGATGAAGCACCACTGTCCTCTCCACCCTCAGCAGTGTAAGGTCGTAGTAACCCAGAAGTTAATTGTGACACTGTTTGTGAAGGAGGAGAAGTAACAGTGATATTCTGCCAGTCCAAGCGTAGCCTACCAAGCACGGAGTTATCCAATCCGATGGTCTTTGTGCCGAAACGTTAATAGCTGGTTCTAGTTCCTGAAACAGAGACAGCATACGATCACGATACGCAGTAAGGTTAGTTCCTCCCTCAGTGACCACAAAATATGCTCGCATGACGTTCTCGTTTATCGATGTTGTCCATTTCATGCGACGCACATTACCACCGGTAGCAGGGGCCCTATTCGAAGCCGGTAGGCCTCGGGGTCCCAAACAGGTCAGTGGCCGGCCTCTCCCCTGCCGACGTACAGGTGTTGGCGACGTCAGCAGAGAGAAAAACCCGTCACTCGATGTTGAGCTCGATGCCTCCACAGCGGCCGGTATGCTTGATACGGTTTCGGGGGCCATGTGGCGGAGCTGAGCGACGAGTCCGAGGATGTTAGGTGTGCAGTCCTTGCTCTAGATCTTGTTAACATTTGGACGCTGATAACCAATTCCTAATCATTTGTTTGAAAAAATATCTATTCACCTTGTAGGTAGATTTTTAAATATTTTTTCAAACAAAGGAAGGAAGGAATACTTAGGACTAAAGAATTAGGAATTGGTATGACATCTTAAAACGCCATTTTCTCTAAATAAAGTATGTGTGGCTTGACACTGTATTGCTTATCAGCGTCCATTTATGTAGCAGTCGTATTTTTGTGTATTTCTTTTTCACCTAGTGTAGTCAGTATAGTTATGAACAAAGAGTATACAAACACTAGTTATGAACGTCATGTCGTACTGATTCATATTTTTTATTTTTTTTTTACATATTTAAAACTTTCTAGTAATACAAATATTTATTTATGGTATTCATTTTTATTAATACTATTAAAATATATATATAATTTGATTCGTAAATACAGAAAAATAAAAATATTGGTTATTGGATGAAAATTTTAAAACTGGCGTATAATAGTGTTGCCAGATTATTATTATTCATCTTCAAATACCCACACTTAACTCTAGGATTTAGAAGCGACGTCGAAATAATACAGCCAGATTTCATCACATGTAACAATCGAGTTCACGTAGTTAGATCGGCCATCTTTAAACTTTTTTAACATATCACGAGACCAAGTCACACGCTGCTCCCTCAGCGCATCAGTCATCGAGTGCGGTAGGTACTCAGAGTGAACAAAGTTTTCGTACTTTCAAATAGTCGTGAGGAGTCCGATGAACAGTTGATGCTTAACTTGAGAGTTGCCTCGATCTGTCGATCTGTCATGCGTCGGTCTTCCTCCAATAATTTTCGTATTATCTATCTTCGATTGGCTCCAAATGCGAAAAACCGGCTTTTACCATTTTTGCCAATATTTTTGACACCTTACCTGACAATATTATGCTATAATTTTACTTGCAATTAATTCCTGATACTTAAATCTTGATAAGAAAAAAAAATGCCGCTCCAATAGAAATTTTCTGGACCTAAAAGCTAATTAGATGTGACTATTTGTCCTATCTATCTGACTTTTTTAGTCTTCTTGCTAATAAATATAGATTTTAAACTCTCATTGATCGCTTTCTTGATTTTCTTATAATTCAGTTTGTAGTATGTAATTTAGAGAGGAGCTCAGTGTGTAGTTTTTATTTTTGTATTTGGTTCTAGATTTTTTTTATTATAGGTCAGCAAGAAGGTACTTCTCATAACTCTCGCGTTGAGAAGGATAGTTTGTGTAATACCTCAATGTGGACGGTTTTCTCTTTTATGTTCGATATATTATAAACTAACTGCCTTTTATTGTTCTTAGGCGAAAGCCAAGTCCATAAGATCTTGGTATTTTTGTTAGATAAATCTTGGTTAACAAACGTTTATTTTCTCAGCAAAATTGAAGTAGAGTTTCACCTCTTTTAGTAGTCTGTCTTCGCTGTTTTGCCTGCAGCCAATTCTGGCATTGAAGTCTACCATTATCTAAATGTTTTTACTACACTGTTTAAGAAATTCTAGTATTTGGTCGATGGTGCCCACCATAAACTTGAATAATGGATAACCTTGTATTTACAACATTTAAATGTAACATACAGATTCATTTAGAGATTGCTGTAAAGCTTTTTATTGTTCTTTAAAGTGCTTTTTTATGACGAAACCTGCCCTATATCGGCCTTTCATCTCACTGAAGTAACAGAATATATGATCTTCGTCCTCTTCTATATGTGTCATTACATTGGTGGAGTGGAGGGTTATGGTCACACACGTAATTATATAATACTAAATGTATTACACAGGTTTCAATGGTCCACCGGGGTTGCCAGGCGATGCAGGTATGCCAGGTCCACCTGGGGAATTTGGAACCAAGGGTCCTAAGGGTAAAACAGGGAACGATGGATTTCCTGGCATGCCGGGAAGAAACGGATCGAGAGGTCGTGATGGAGAGCCAGGTTATACAGGGCAGGACGCTTCAATACCCATTCAGTTTCTGACTGGAGAACCTGGAGAAGCTGGACTAAAGTAATTAATTTTGTTTAAACCCAAATATATATAGCTATTGCCCCTAATATACTTACGTTTACATATTATAGTATAATAATTTCCAATCAAACAAAAAATACATGCATACTAACACAACATTATGTTTATGTATAAGTAGGGGGTCCACAAGGCTTGTTCTTGCTCGGTCACTTGAAAGAGCGCTCCAATCTAGTACAGTCACTCACATGTACTAGTTCGGACTTCTAGTTCTATTAGTTCAGTAGTACATTGCTGCATTGAATGAATATTTGGATCTTCTTCATACTTTGCATGCATAGGACTGTCATTCATATACCCGTAAAATCACCATACTAATTTACTTATTTATATTACAAAAATTATAACTAGTAAGTCAATGCATTTTTTTTCGATACTTTTTATAAATACTAAAATAAAATATGTGCAGGCAGCATGCACCTCATTCTTATTCGTTCATTCGCCGCCGTGTCGCGCGGGACGTAACGTACGTTACGTACGACATTTCAGTTGACGATTCAGTCGTTCCATGTTTCTTGGCAGTACTAATGTACTAAATGAACTAAACTCCTATAAGCTCACAGAATAGTTCGTTCTAGTTCCATGTCAGGAATGAATTCCTAATAGTACATAGTTCGTGAACTACACAAGCCTAGTCCACATAAACATAAAACATTTAAATTAAGGATATACGGTTGTACCCACGTGTATAATTCGGGGATGGCCGACTAGTTTCGGACCCCTTTATCAAAGGGTCAGGCGTCCTAACCAAGCGGTTGCTCATCAAAAGTAAACTGGTCAAGTTAACTCATAAAAATAGTGACGTGACAATTGGGCTGACGCTAATTTTGTCAATTTTAATCATTCCAAAACACAGGCGTGTCTCTTTTCTGCGAAAAAGAGTACTTTCGAACTTACGCCCACTTTCTAAGCTGTATCGTTACCGATTACTGACCATCTTAGATGGTCAGTAATCGAAGCCCTAGATGGTCCATCTAGGGCTTCTGGGCATCACCGTCATGTCTATTTCGAAGGTCCGGCGGTACTTCAGCTCTGAACAGGTGCTTCATCTCTTTACAGCCCAAATTTGATCTTGCATGGAGTACTGCAGTCACCTTTGGGAAGGCTTAGCTAACTACCAAGTAGAAACTCTGGACTTTGTTGCCGAAGAGCCCATAGGCTTATAAATGACGATGTGCTCACGAATAGGGAACTACATAGCCTTGAGCATTGTCGTAAAATCGCCCACTTATCGGTTGTTTATAGGATGCACTTTGGTGAGTGTGTGAAAGCTCACTTCGATATATTAAACCCTCACCATTCCTTTATCGGACTACTAGGCATAGACAGAGGTTTCATCCTTTCGCTGTCGAAGTACCTAAGAGTTGAATTAACGCTTTGACTTTTGCTCCTTTTTGTTGCCAAAGTATGGAATGAGCTACCTGCGTCTATTTTTTCAGTCAATTATAATCCTGGAACGTTCGCAGAGTGAATAGGTTTCTCTTGGATAGGTGTGTACCATCTTCATCCTCATCGTCACCTTCCATTAGATGAAGTGGAAGACAAACGCCGATTCCATTTTACAATTTAAAAAAATATTTAGTTTTCGTCTTCAGGTAGATAAACACATAGTCTGCCCAAATCGCTTCTTTGTGCTGCAAAACGTCCAGTTTTACGGATGCGTTGATACGTCCACCGAAACACTCATACGTTTGGTACTTGTCGATCAGGAAACCGCACTATGTACTCTCTCTGAGCTGCTGTAGCGTCGCCGTTGCAAAATTCGTAAATAAACAGAATGTCTGCGTTTTCCTTAGTACAGAATGCAGCCATTCAAAGGCCCCTGCAATATTGATATTTTTTGTTAGAATTCAAGAACAGGTTGGTACTCTGGCGATAGTTGAACTAACTGACCCATAAGCAATTTGAAGCAATTGTCCTTCTTTTTGGTGATACTTATTTTCATTACAGAGTCCAAACAAAAAACCACACGTTTATGTAGAGAATTTTCAGCAACACGGGTTAACTGCTTTTTCAAACAATGTTATCAATCAACCAGGTGTTTTTTATTAACATCTGTACCTTTTCGTATAGCAAATGAACTAAGAAAGTTAATTCGGTAATTCGTAAGAAAAACTCAATCCATTTCTTTAGAAACTGATTGTTTATGTTCATAAAACAGTTTTTTTAGTTTCTGCGAGTTTGAATGAGTTTTTGGTCCTTTGCATAGCAGAAAGTGCAAAATTTGATTATGACTTCTTTTATCTTTAATTTGGTTAGTTTAATCACACAATGAACATTTTTTTTCAAATAACCGCTTTTTAATTCTAATATATTTAATAAGATATTAAAAAGTGGTTATTTGAAAAAAAAAAATACATAGTTTCATACGGCGCGTAAAAAGGTATCCCTCAAAATATCGTTATTAAATCGGTTAAAATCGATATTTATTAAAAATTCCAACGAGTTTTTTGAATTTTCTTAGTTGGTTCGACTAGTTTTAGTAATTTAGAAAAAAATGGCGCATTTAGCAATAAAAAAATATGATCGTTAATAATTGAAAAAGTTTAAAATCGATTTCGCTGAAATTTACCTATTGCACTTTTTAATATCATCACAAGCTACAGTTTCAGAAAGTTTCAGACTTTGAAATGTTGAAAAACAGACACTCCTTTTTAATTTTGACCGTCATTTGCTGTTAAACAAAAACACTTAGCGACTGATCTGTTCAAGATCTATTTTTTTAGGTAATTTAATGGAGAACAAAAAAGCTTTGGGCACATTTGACAAAAAACGTACTGCAACGAGATATCACACGAGATGTAAAAGAAAGTCTTTTTGTTGTATGATGCTCGTAGAATGACGCCCAAACTGCGGGTATCGAAATTCTTAATCATCGCATTTTTTTGCTATTTATCCAAAAATAAAAATGCGTGGTAATCCAAAAAATAGGTATTTTAGTTCCTCGACTGGGCTGGTCATAGTAACATCAACTAAATAGTCTGATATTATTCCTTAATAACTATAAATTAAAAATCTATAAAACCTCCTACACAAAATAATAAAAATAGTATGAACGGCCATTTTGGATTTAAAATTTATCATAGTGTATTCTACTGTCAAGCCCTTTCATTTGATACGCATATTGAGGGAGTTGTGAAAAAATATGTATTGTAATCCGCCATTTTGTGGCGGCGGCCATCTTGGACCGATTTTTATCAAACATAGCTAAGAACACTCCCGACTAATTCACTTTTCAAACAAAAAAAAAACAAAATCAAAATCGGTTCATCCGCTCGGGAGCTACGATGCTACAGGCAGACACACACACACACACACACACACTTATAACACTCAGTCGTTTTTGCGTCGAGGGTTAAAAACAGTCACAAGCATCCAAGGAAAAAACAAATCAAGAAGGATTTACTTACTATTCACTATAAATGAAAATGTTCCTATGTATAAATTCTAAAAAATCACATGGTTACACACGTTTGTTTTGTAGGGGAGTGCAAGGAGATTCTGGAGAAGATGGTCTACAAGGAGAGACTGGGGATTCTAGCGTTGAAGGGTTGCTTGCAAAAGGTGACAAAGGTTACCCGGGATTGCCTGGACCAAAAGGTAATGATATTTTACCATCAAAACCAACACAGAAGAAAAACAACTCTAGGATCTAGTGTTTATTGTATGTTTGTGAATTAATCACTAACATACAACTAACACTCAGGTAAAATAATTAATATTGAATTGAAATTATACTATTTAATAATATTAATATTAACATATCCCGGGTACGGGAGAATAAAGATTAAGTTTATAAAATAATTACCATATTACCGAATGCGCCTGGCCGATAGAGTTAAATACCATATAGTTACTTAGTTAAAAAGTGATTTGGCAGCAGCATTACCAGATGTCAAATGCATTTGTCTTAGTAGTAGAGTTGCTGGAGCAACTAGTTGAGATGCTGTACAGCCTAAATGAAGCATCTCGGTGCGTCAGTCTTGGTATGAACTTGGACAAAACCAAAGTTATGTTCAATGAGCACGTCACAACCTTTTCATCTTTTGATTTCGACGGGTCGACGCCGAAGTTGTTCAAGAATATTACCTACCTTGGGCAGGTTATCCACCTCGGTAGAAACAAATTCGAGAAAGAAATCACCAGAAGACTCCAGTTAGGTTGGGCAGTATTTGGCAAACTACGTGGAAGACTCATCACCCTTACCGCAATATCTCAAACCGAAGGTCTTCGATCAGTGTGTCCTGCGGACCTGCCTGTTACGACCTACGGTGCCGGGACGTGGACACTAACGGTGGGACTAGTCCAAAAACTATAAGTCACGCAGCGGGCCATGGAGCGAGCTATGCTTGGAGTCTCTTTGCAGGATAAAATTCGTAATGAGGTCATCCAACAAAGAATCAAAGTTACCAACGTAGCTCGTAGAATAAGCACGCTTAAGTGGCAATGAGCTGGCCACGTATGCCGAAGAATCAATGTATATGGTAGCCAGAATCTAGTATCTAGACTAATATGTAGGCTATGTAACATCACGCTACGACCCTTAGGAGTGGAGCGGTGACCATAAACGCGGGTGAAATTGGGGGGAACGGCTGGTGTAGTGTAACTCCTTTAGATATTGTTACAATAAAATGTCAATGGGAAATACCCCAAAGGTTTTAATTTACCTGCAAAATATTGAAATTTTATTTTTAAATGCGACTATATTTTGATTGCGTTGACATAGAAGCTAGATTTTTATACAGCTTCTAGGGACAGCAGACATACGTATTTGGTATTAATTTGAACTTGAAGCTGCGTCCACGGGTACCTGAGAAAAAGGGTCTTGACAGACAGACAGACAGACGGACAACAAAGTGATCCTATCAGGGTTCCTTTTTTTTCTTTTGAGGAACGGAACCCCTAAAAAATCAACAATATTACATTTTAATTCATCATTTGTATAATTCTTTTCTCATTTTCGCACCAATCTTTGTTAAATATTTTGTGATTTGTGATAATAAAATAGAGTGGGGTGATAAAGAGGACCGAATTGTTATGACAGCATTACACGAAATAGGTATATAGGACGGGATCATAAAACTCGACCCACACAAGAAAGGCTGGAAAGGAATACTACTGACTTCATCACACATGAAGATTGGCCGCTATTTAGTCCCCATTTAAATCCGCTTGATTATAATTAATGATCTCTTTTAGGGAGTATGGCATGCTCTAAACGCCATGATAATTTGGAGTCCCTAAAACATTCCATAAGATTGGCAGTGGCGAATTTGCCCATGTAGAAAGTACCTATTTCAATCGATAAATATATAAAAGCCAATGGAAAACGTTACATATTTTTTAAATGCTATCAGTTGAGTAATTGAGGCGTGAAAGCGTAATAAACAATCTCACTTTCACATTTCAAGCATTAGTTAGGACTAGGATTTCACGACATAGAAAAAAAACTATGTTTTCCTTGTAACAATATTTAGAGGCAGACTAAATACATTTGCTAATACAGTGGGATGAAAATATAGTAAAACTAAAACAACGTATCGAGAGGATCAACCACATTTTATCGTATCGCATATACTAACGCAGAAATTCGTAGTATAGCGAAACAGCTTCTAAGCTATCCAACAGGAAGAAGCTTGAACAAGTTAATTGTATGCATTGCATACGCCTGTTGTTGTGCAATGTTCTAATTTCATGATAATCGTTAACGATTAAGGCTTGAAAGTGTAACAAACAAACAAACTTACATTCGCAATTATAACATTCAGGAATCAGGTAAACCGGGTTTTGATGAACTACCTAGATGAGATAGAACAACATGGGATAAGATGCGACAATGTAATGGAATTTCAATACTCAAACTTATAGGTATTCCACAATGTGTAGTAATAAACAGATGGTAAACTTAAAAATATGTATCAAATATCTATCTTGCAATACAATAAAACTGTCCCCCATCCACCGCCAGACTGTCGAATAATTTTCAATTTAGCACGCATATAAAGAATAATTAGGTACACTTAGGCCTGTAGCAACTAGAGTATGTTCTATAAATGTTGTGTTTAATTTACCTTTAAATGTATTATCTTCAAACTGGTTAGTACCAACCTTAATGTTTTTTCTCAATGTGACAGGTTATCCTGGATCAAAAGGTGACATTGGTGACGCTGGTTATGATGGTTTCCCTGGAACTCAAGGAGATCAAGGACCGATTGGTACATCACAAAGGGGTCCTACGGGCTATAAGGGTTATCCAGGCGTAAAAGGAGATATGGGGCCTTATGGAATTCCGGGTGACCAAGGTCTTCCAGGACTCGTTGGATTGCCGGGCAATAGAGGAAAAAAAGGATCACGTGGAGACGCTGGACTTGAAATTATAATGGGAGAGAAAGGTTTTGACGGAGTGGCTGGCACACGAGGAGATGATGGAGATCAAGGATATGCGGGAATACAAGGTAGAACCGGAAGTATGGGAGTGAAAGGACAAGCGGGTCCAAGTGGAGATGTGGGTCCTAGCGGGCCGCCAGGATCACCAGTAAGTAGGATTGTATATTAGCTCGCGAACATAAATCAGCTTAAACTTCCCAAAACTAGTGTACGCGGTTATTGATGTTTATTAATAACATTTTTGCAGTAAACAAAAATAAAACAGTCTAATAAAAAAATGTTTGTGGGAGATGAAAAAAAGTTTATATCGATTTTCCAAAGAACGGTTGATAAAAAGTTATAGGCCTTTTAATTAACTACAACTTGTACAAGTTAAGTTATCGTGCAAAACCCTTTCCACTCCTAAAAGTGAAAAACCATTTCACCCTCGTAATTCGGATCAACTTTGATTTATTTCTTTCCCTCTGAGACAGTTTGCACGATGTTATAATTTTTATGATAATCAATCATTACAATTTTATTACAGGGAAGAAAAGGAATGGCGGGGGCAGTTATTCCAGGTCTTCCTGGAGCACCAGGTGCACCAGGTTTCCCCGGGCCAATGGGAAATTTAGGAGAACCCGGTTTACAAGGTTCTAATGGTATACCTGGAGAAGTAGGCCCTAAGGGAATGAAAGGAAACACAGGTTTTAGTGGTGGTCGTGGTATTTCTGGGTTTAAGGGAAGCAATGGCATGAAAGGTTTCGTTGGAATATCCGGCGCAGTTGGTTTTAAAGGAGACCAAGGTGATAATGGGGAATCCGGCGTACCTGGTAATGATGGTTTTGATGGCCGTACCGGCCCTCCAGGACTTCCAGGATTAACTGGAATGCCAGGAGATGACGGTTTGCCGGGATTTTCTGGCAATAATGGCAGGCCTGGTTTCAAAGGCACCAGAGGAGACAGAGGCCTTCCTGGACCGCAAGGAATGCAGGGAGATCATGCCCGTGAGAGCATGAAAGGTGACGAGGGTGAACATGGTGACGATGGAAGAAATGGTAGACGTGGTTTGAAGGGCTCTAAGGGACTCCAAGGTGATACTGGATTACATGGATTTGATATTGAAGGACGTCCTGGAAGTAAAGGTGCTGAAGGTGATGCAGGTTATGCCGGACGACCCGGCGCTAAGGGTGAAAAAGGATACATGGGTGAATTTGGTTTAGTTGGAGTGATAGGTGACAAAGGTGATAAGGGATTCCCTGGTATTTCAGGCAACCCAGGAAGACCAGGACAGTTTGGAAATAAAGGTACAGGAGGGTTAGCTGGTACTCCTGGCCTAGTTGGCATAAAAGGAGATCAAGGTATGTATGGTAGACCTGGACGTATGGGTACACCTGGTCGACCTGGTGATAGAGGTTTTGCAGGCCGAAATGGACTACAAGGTGTTCCTGGAACTAAAGGTGAATCTGGTGAAATTGGTAGTTCCGAAACGGTCATTGGAGAAAAAGGTGACATTGGTGAGAGAGGTATGGATGGTTTTCCTGGTTTACTTGGAGATGTGGGTGAAGTTGGATACACCGGAATCAAAGGTATTAAAGGCGAACGCGGAGACGAAGGCGTAGAAGGAGAATTTGGAGCTACTGGATTACCTGGATTGAAAGGTTTGACTGGAGATCAAGGTCCACCGGGTTTACCAGGCATTACCGCAGATAATGCTCCTAGGGGTGAACCAGGTAAACCGGGTTTTAATGGACTACCTGGATGGCCAGGTCCAATGGGGCAAAAAGGTGCACCTGGAGAATATGGAATCAATGGACCTGACGGAATACCCGGCCCACCGGGCCTGACATTCCAAGGAAGTAAAGGAATGTGGGGTATGGTTGGACCACGAGGACGTCCAGGGACTCCTGGTAGACCTGGTGGAGTTGGACCTATGGGACTTCCTGGTCTCCGTGGACTTAGGGGAGATGCTGGAGAAGTTGGTGACGCAATCAGCTCCAAAGGAATAATTGGAAATCAGGGCCAACCAGGGATTGACGGCTTCAAGGGGGAAAAGGGGGAACATGGTGACAATGGTTCGAATGGACGCCCTGGAGATCGAGGTTTACAAGGATTGAAAGGTGTAAGAGGCGATGTGGGAGAATATGGTTTTCATGGGTTGGTGGGGCTCAGGGGTAGAAAGGGTGAACAGGGAGACTCAGTTTCGTATTACGATATTAAACCTAGTCCAAGAGGTGATGTTGGATTACCAGGTCCAATTGGACGACCAGGAAGAGATGGAATACCTGGTAGCTTCGGTCGTGATGGAGTACCCGGAAGGAAGGGAGAAAGAGGCGAAATAGGACGCCCAGGCCTTCCAGGTCTTTCAGGCGAAATAGGATTAGAAGGTGCGAAGGGTGTCAGAGGTTTACAAGGTTACCAAGGGAAGACAGGCGGTCGCGGTAACCCTGGCCGACCTGCAGCTCAACCAATGCCGAAGTCTAGAGGATTTTTCTTTGCCATTCACTCCCAAAACAGTACCATAATAAATTGTCCCCCCGGAACTGTACCACTTTGGAGTGGATATTCTCTCATCCATATTATGGCAAACGGAAAAGCACACGGACAAGATTTGGGTAAATATTTTACCTGATATTTATATTTTATTAGCTAAAATTTGTATGGCTACTGGTGTGCTCCTCGGGCTCGAAGCACAGAATTTAGACACTTAATAAGCCTATAACTACCGTAAATTAGTCGTCGTAAATTTTATGTTAAACTACAATTTCTCGTTTCGTAGGTGCCGCTGGTAGCTGTTTACGCAAATTCTCTACAATGCCGTATACGTCTTGTAACCATAAAGAAACATGTTCTTACGCTCAGCGTGAGGATTTCACTTTCTGGTTGTCCACGCCGCAGCCCATGCCCATGGCGATGACACCTATACAAGCTGAAAACGTCAAGGACTACATATCCAGGTATTTTTTATATGCTCATAATATTTTAAATCCAAAATGTTCAGGTATTTTACTAAATTATCAATTTCGTTTTAATATACACAAACATTAGAAGCGACAAGTCAAAAGTCAAACTGAAATCATTATAATATATTAATTATGTTGATGGGGATTAACACGACCACGCATTATACACCTTTCATTGGCCTGACTTTGTTTCGACCAGTTTACACTGGCCGTGGTCAAAGGCTGACAGTCAGCGTGATCGCGTTAATTCCCATTAACATATTTATCATATTATCATGGAACGTGGAAGTTTAAAAGTTGGTGAAATTTTAATAATGAACCAAAGAACTTTGTTAATAATAACAACAAGACTACCTATTACAAAATTGTATTGTTGTAATATTCTACCTGTACCAATATTATTTTTAAGTACTAGGTAAGTTCCGTTGTGAAACCAGTCTGAAAGTCACATGGCAGTATTAGAAACGTTATCAAAATTTCAGATGTCAAGTATGTGAAGCACCAACACGAAGTATTGCCGTACATAGTCAAAGTAACAAAATACCTTCATGCCCCACTGGTTGGAGAGAGTTATGGCAAGGTTACAGTTTCTTAATGGTAAGAAAATAATATTTTAACAATATAATTATATGGAAGTCAAACGTTGTTAAAACTGTTCATGTTTGTCTGTCGGAATACGATAATCTCAAAAACAAGCGAACGGATTTTTCTACGGTTTTTACCAATGGTTTGTGTAAATTGGCCAATATGACGACGATTGTTGATGATGTCGGCAAAAATCATGCCGACTGAAACCTTTACAAATGTGTGCGCCGCGTAAACCAATATATACTAATATAATAAAGCTGTAGATTTCCTTGATTGTTTAAACGCACTAATCTCTGGAACTATCAGTCAGATTTGAATAATTCTTTTTGTATTATTATATAGTATTAATTGTGGAAGTGGAAGTAATAGTATTAATGTTATATCTTAATATATATAAATCTCGTGTCACAATGTTTGTCCTCAATGGACTCCTAAACCACTTAACCGATTATAATAAAATTTGCACACCATGTGCAGTTCGATCCAACTTGAGAGATAGGATAGTTTAAATCTCAAATTATAGTCGCAATTTTAATTTATTGCATTTAGTGAAATAAAATATGGCGGTACGAAGTTCGCCGGGTCAGCTAGTAGCCTATAAAGCGGGAGCTCCTCATAAGAGCGGAGCAGTGACATTAAACGCAGATGAATCTGCGGGGCACGGCTAGTATTTGTATGTATGCGTGTTTTAAAATATAAAGCACCGGGCACAAGAAAATTGGCGCCACATAAATTACGCCAAAAAAAACCGATTATAATTGCGCAATTTTTATGTCCAAACAACTTTACACGCAAGATGCAAAGTTTATACTCGTAATATGAAAAAAAACGGTTTTTACTATTTTTGTAAATTGTTTGGACGGTGACGCCACTGGTGGATATGCCGATTTTATCAAACAAATAAAGATAGAAAAGCGGTTATCTCAATTTCACCCATATTTAACGATTTTGGCATATTCTATCCGACTATAATGCTATCTATATATAATATTTAATGTTCATTTGATCATAATCGCAAATCTCCTAAAGTTTTTTATTTATCAAGCGTTTTTTTTTTCACTACATTGCATTCATAATTTATAAAAAAAATATGTTCGTTTGCTCAAAATCTAAATCTCCTAAAGTTCATTATCGATCGTTTTCGCCTATAGTCGTTCGCTAGATGATGTTGATTGAGGTATGTTTTTCCTATATGTGGAAGTGGATAAAAACTAATTATTCCTAGTGACAGAATGAAATATTCTAAAGTAAAAAACCGGACAACTGCGAGTCAGACTCACGCACCGAGGGTTCCGTAAGCAACCAACTTGTATATAGATAGTACGTCCATCTCGGGAATCAATTCTTTAACACTTTTGCCAGTCTTTTTAGAAAGACAAACTTAACTTTGCGGTTGCGATGTACGACAAAGTCAACAATCCAACCGCAAAATTTAAGTTGTAATTACAAAAACAATTTTTTATGTGATATAACAACAAATTAACGACTTTCAGATTTTTTCCTTTACTTGTGCGGTCAGACCTTGCTTTTTACTAAATTTCATGATTCTAGGTCAATGGGAAGTACACTATAGGTGTTGATTTACCTGTGAAATGTTCAAATTTAAAGCAGTCATAAGATATGGCCATATCTTATGACTGCGTTGACTTAGAAGCTTGATTTTTTTTACAGCTTCAAGAGACCGCAGACTTATGTATTTGGTATTAATTTCAATTTGATGCGTGTACGGGTTTCTGAGAAAAAGGTCTTGGCAGACAGACAAACAGACGGGCAATAAAGTGGTCCTATAAGCCTATAAGGGTTCCTTTTTTCCTTTTGAGGAACGGAACCCTAAAAAAATATGTACGATTTAAAATCTCTAACTTTACAAAAAAAAACTTTACACATTTTACCTTTTTTTTTTTTTTTTTTTTTTTTTTTTTTTTTTTATCGTGTGGAAACCCCCTCGGGTCATCACTCCACTGGGGCTGCCAGTGAGGTGGTATGTCGGAATCGAACCGACTAAAACCACACGGTGTTCCGTCATAAATAAGTCTATTGCCAGGGACTCGGGTATACCCTAGGAAGGAAGTCCCCGAGAACCCTGGCAGACCTTGGCCGCCTCTTGAACAAAAGGCAGCCACGCCCTTGCGAGCGAGGGGCCTTGCCCCCCTTCCAGTGTAGAGAGGCACGCGCGGAACACGGCGCGCCACCGTCTCAGGCCTGCTTCTGCTAGAGTAACGGGCAGCCTCACCCGTTACCCCCAGGCCAGCGCTCATGGAGGCCGGAGATCGTTCTGCGCTCTCCGGCGCCTGGTGCCTCTCCTTCGGGACGGGAGAGTACTAGCCCTCTCCCGTTCCCTTTCCGCTGCCTCTTTAGCTGACATCACTTCCTCACAAAAAGAGGCAGCGGATTCCCACGCACTCTCACTTTGGACCATGGACAGAACCATGGTCTCCAGTGAGAGGCTTCCCACTCCAATAGCCGCCGCGAGGTCAAGGCGTTGTTGCGTCCACGCTGAGCACTCCACTAAAGTGTGGAGTGCAGTATCCTCGCGGCAGCCTCCGCAGTGATGGCACGCAGACGTTGGCTCCCGGCCTATGCGACACAGGTACTTGCCGAAACAGCCGTGGCCGGTCAGGACCTGCGTCAGCCGGTAGGAGAGGCTGCCATGCTGCCTCTCGAGCCAATCCTCCATGATGGGTCTTACCGCCACAACTGTGGCGTGCCCAGCGCTTGGTCGCTCAAGTCGCTCTTCCCACTCTGCCATTAGGACCTGACGGAGCTGAGACCGTTGCACCTCAGTTTCCTGAGGTGTGGGTCCCAGGTCCCGCTCCTTGCGCCATTGGTATAACAACGCAAGGGTCTTCGCCTCAAGGTCCCATGGTGCAGTTCCGGCTAGGAGACTCGCCGCTTCAAAGGAAACCGTGCGGTATCCCCTTATGACTCTGACGGCCATAGCTCGCTGTGGTCGCCGCAATATGGCAGCATTGCGGGCCGTCAGGTTATCCGCCCAAATAGGGGCCCCATATAGGGCCATGGACCGCACGATACCATTGTAGAGTCTCCTACAGGAGGTGTCGGGCCCCCCTAAGTTGGGCAGCAGCCGCGAAAGCGCAGCCGCCGTCCTCATAAGTTTGGGAGCCAGATTCCGGAAGTGGTATCCAAAATCCCATCGACTATCGAGTATAAGCCCAAGATATCTCATCGAAGGCTCGATGCCGATGCGAACACCTCCCACGATAAGGCTAGATCCGGCTGGAGGCCTTTTCCGAGGCCCATGGAAACAAATGGCCTCGGATTTATGGAGGGCCACCTCCAGACCTAGCCGCCGGATCCTTCCAACGACTTGAGCGACACCGGCCGTGGCTTTTATGGTAGCCTCGCGGTGCGTCTTGCCTCGCGCCGTCACGAGGGTGTCGTCAGCGTAGCAAGTGACGGCTACACCTCCCAAGAGCACTCCGCGAAGCACCCAGCCGTATCCGATGTTCCACAAGAATGGCCCTAACACCGAACCTTGTGGAACACCGCACGACATCTCTCGCTGACCATATCCTGCCCGACTCGGGTAGATTACGGCTCTCTCCGATAAGTATGCCCCGACAATACGGCGAAGGTAAAGAGGCACTCCGTGAAAAACGAGCGCCTCTCTGATGCAACTCCAGGGCAAGGTGTTGAATGCGTTGGCGATGTCGAGAGACACCGCCAACATCACCTCACCCCGGGATACTGCTTCCTCCGCCAGGGCCCTTACGCGCATGATTGCATCCACAGTGGAGCGCCCCCGGCGGAAACCAAATTGGTTATCCGCCAGATCCGGCCCCACTCTCGAAAGGTGCTCGACGAGGCGCTCCGCGATGATTCGCTCAAAGAGCTTACACACCTCGTCGAGCAACACGATGGGCCGATAGGCAGACGGTGAGTCTGCTGGACGCCCCGCCTTCTGGATGAGGACCAGTTTCCCCGTCTTCCACAATTTCGGAAACTGGCCCCTCTCTAAACATGCGCTAAAGAGCCCTATTAGTCGGGGCCCGAGAGCCTTAAGGGCGAGAACCCACGCTCGGCCTGGAATGCCGTCGGGTCCTGGGGCGGTGGTCTTGGCTTGAAGCCGTTGCACCGCTGCCCTTAATTCCACCCAAGTAACTTCGGGGGCGTCGTCGTCTTGGGCGTTGGGTACCTGAGGCAGAGCCAATGGTGGAGGTGTATGCTCCTCCACACGCGTTGGAAACAGACAGCCAACGATGCCTTCAAGCAGCTCAGGTTGGAGACTCTGCGTCAGCGGAGGGGCCCAAGGGCGTAATTTGCCCCTTACCAGAAGGTAAGGGCGTCCCCACGGATCACGGTGCAGAGTCTCAATTTTACCTGCTTTTATGAGAAACTGAGTTAAAAATACCTGAAAATTCAAACGATCATGCTAGTCATGCCCTTTCAGTGATTTAAGTAAGTGTTCCATTGTCAAATACACCCACTATAACTTCCACCGGACCGTTGGGCCGCAGTCCGCAAAGCATGATCACCTCGCCTTCTGTTGGAGGCACATAACACCCGTTCCTCCACAGTTGCCATCTTAATAGGGGTTAAGTAGATCAATATAAGTAAAATAATGTATTAAATAGCGTCAGAATTTATTATACAAATAAAGATGTCTAATGTTCACACGGTCACTATAAAATGTTGTTAGTTAAAAAATTAAGTAACAATAAACATCTCACAACTTTTTGCACTAGAAGACCTGCGTTGATACTTGCGTGACTTTTTATGTCATGTTTTTGATGGGATTAAAACTATCTTTATACCAACAAATTTGGACCGTGGTTCGATTTTAACAAGTGTGTTTTTGGTAAGCTGTTTTGTAAAGATATTCCAAATAGTTGTTTTTAAACTTGCGCGACATATATATTAGATGTGTAAATCGGAACTTAATCGCGGCAATAATTAGAAGGTATAATACCTTTTTTGGTTACCCGATGTTTCGATCGAATTGCACCGATCGTGGTCACGGGTAGACTGGTGAGCTACTAGGTGGCTTTTATTTTTTTGTGCGTGTGGAAACCCCCTTGGGCCGTCACCCATATTTAACGAGCAAAGCGCCAGCGTGTGCTGAGCCGAGTCCTCACTGCAGTCGCAGTGATCAACAGGCAACACTGCAACAAGCTACGACAAAACACTACGACAGAAGAAAGTGTAGGCAGGCTTAGATATTATGCTCTGCTACCCGTGGGAATAATAATACCGTAATATAATTTGGAAAAATATATAGGTCTGCTGAAATATATAATTATGGTGCAGATGTAGTAACTGCTTATTTCGAAAACCTGAGATTTGTCATTTATTATCAAATAGTGCAAACAATATATTATAGGTATGTATACTTACTAACGCTGTTTTCTTTTATCAAACCTTTTACTACCTATAAGCAATTTTACTTTACAGCACACTGCTGGTGCAGATGCAACCGGACAGAGTCTAATATCCCCCGGTTCTTGTATGAGGGAGTTCCGCGCACGACCATTCATCGAATGCAACGGGCTAGGTCGCTGCAACTATTTCGCAACAGCCGTTTCGTACTGGCTCTCGGTTATCGAAGACAGGGAAATGTTCGATAAACCTAAGCAACAAACTCTAAAAGTCGACCTTGTATCAAAAGTCAGCAGGTACGTAACATGATCCTTAATTTTACCTAGTACTTAGGTATATGTTATTATTAACTACATAAATATCTATAAAGTCTATTTATTTCATGTAAACCACATTGTCGCACCGTTCTTATTATGGTCGGCACTAACCAAATGTGTATTCATAAATTGCTAGCTTGCCATTTTTTACATATGTACATTGAAAATCAGGCCTTTATTTAGGAAAAATGTTAAGTTTGAAATTCAGGTCAAGACTGGTTTACTGTATTAACCGCTTTGATTTCGCAGGTGTGCTGTTTGCATGAGAAATTGGCCGATACCTAACAAGAAGTCAGCCCCTATACCTACAGTCGGTGACCTTAATTCGGTGCCTAATGCAGCTATTCGTCAAACCGTGAACCAACGCCGACCATACAATTTGGGCGGGAATGGGCCGCGCCGCCGTTACCCCCCTCGTATGGTACGCGGAAGACGTCGACGACAGTGAAGAGATATTTGCTAAACTTACTGAGATTCAATTAAATCATTATTTTAAGGACTAAATAAATATTGTGATGTGTTCTGCAAAAGAATTAAAATAACGTAGAAAATGTAGATAAAATAAAATGTCACTGCCATATTTTGAAGTTACTATATATCTACGTAGTATTTAATTTAATTAATATCTTCCCCTAGTTAATATTATATATCCAATACTACTCTGACGTAATACCTTTTTTTTTCAATGTTACTGTTTCAATAAATGAGCTTAGCTAATCTACCTACTGTGAATAAGAAAATTATGGTCATTTCAGGAATTTTGTAATCTGTAAATTCATGAAACGATATAATGTATTACATGTTTTAAATATAAATTATAAAAGGGGCTACGTCCTATGCCCAACAATAAAATGTCAAATTATTTTAGTGTTGTAAATATAATTACCGACCTACAGTAGGCGCTCGATTTGAATGCAGAGCTCAGGAATGTGCTAGTGTAAAGAACAGCACTACACTGCGGTTGTGCGAGACGAGGTTTCGGGCGACGCGACGGGGTAAGATGCTATCGCCCTCCACCTCAAGCCCTGACTGCATTCAACTCGCGCGCGTACTATCCATTGTCTTCGTTACATTATAATATACCTAATAAAAATAGAAATCGTTTGAATTCACTCTTTTATTTTAGACAGTAATGGATTTTGTATTAAGATTTTTACTCTCTATAGGGAATCTACAAATATCATCTGCACAGTATGAGATCCTGGGAGTTTAAGTTCTTCAGAATCAGAGCAATTAGCATGGAACAAATTGATTAATCCGTGAGTCGCACGACCCACCTGGACCCATACAAGCACCTGGTCACCAGTGTGTGTCGTTGACAAGTTTTTGTGTTCCTGTCCATTAACAAGGGGATAAGTCGCTATACCTACTAGAAGCAGGTATATAATGATAGAGAATGGGCTAGAAATTGTTAGTATGAAATGTTTTTTCAGTAGGAGTCACCAGAAATAAAAGCTAGGACCTAGGACCAGTGGTAGTTGAAAACTTTTTAATGTCATTGTTTTCAGGAATGGTTTTTGTGCTTTCTCTCTAGTACATATCCGTTTTAATAATAGTATACTCTCGGCGACTCTTTGGCGCTTAAATATGTATAGATATTTATTATTATTATTTCTTTGTGTACCCGGGTTTTACAAAGATTATTTATTTATTTCCAAAAAGAATCTACCTTTACAGGTTTGCTTACAATGCGATAGTGTTACACAGTCTACTTATTTATAATAACAAATTATTTTTAACGCTATCATTGTGAATCCAGTGAGCAATAGAATAGGTAGGTCTACCTCTTCTGCATTATTGTTGAGTGCGCAGAGCGCGCGTCATCGGTGCTTCGCTCAACAGGTTGGTGCGAATTATGATACGTAATAAGTATCCATCGCTGGCAATCTATTCCAGGCAATCTTAGGATGAACTGGTGATTTTAGTGAATATTAGATTTGACTGAACTGGAAATAATGAATCTTAATGAACTGGTATAACGAAAATCAATGTAAAATAAAAGCAATATGTGTACAAGTTTGTATAATCAGTAAATTAATTAAAATAATGCAGTAAGCAGTTCAATGTGTACATCTATACCTATAATAATAAAAACCGGCCAAGTGCGAGTCGGACTGGCGCACCGAGGGTTCCGTAAAATATTTTTATTATATGATGTAACTAAAACTTTACGGTTTTCGCAATTTATCCTTTATCTGTGCTATAAGACGTTCCTTCTTACCAAATTTCAAGATTCTGAGTTCACGGGAAGTACCCTGCAGGTTCTGATTCCCTTGCGAGTGTCGAAAATTTGCGGAAATTTGCGGCATAAACGGCGGTATCTTTTGATTGCGTTGGCTTAGAAGTTTGATTTTTTCACAGCTAAATTTCAGCTTCACGCGTTCCTGAGAAAAAGATTCTTGACAGACAGACGGACGGACGGACAGACGGACGGACAACAAAGTGATCCTATAAGGGTTCCGTTTTTTCCTTTCGAGGTACGGAACCCTAATAATGTAACAGGTCCAATTCTGTACATTGAACATATTTTGAAAATTTTTTTTGGGGGGCACTCCATGATCGATACTGAAGCCAAAACTATATTTTTTTTTATTTTTGTCTCTCTGTCTGTCTGTATCATGGCCGCGCATCATGAAACTACTGAACGGATTCAAATGAAACTTGGCATGATTTGAGTTCATACTACGAGGTAGGATATAGGATACTTTTTACCCCGAAATTCAAGACGGTTTCCTTAAGAGAGGAGATCAAAGTCAAAATATGTACTTCGTTGTAATTCATTGACGCGTTGTCCGATTGCAATCATTCTTTTTTTGTTGGAAAGGAGGCACTTCGTAGATTGGTACGTAATCTTTTTTTTTTCTATATCTATATATTATGTATAATAAATCTATAGACATCGAGTTTGTGTTTGGTGGCTTCACGTAAAAAGTATGCTGCTGATCTGGGCATGGACAGCGCTCCTCGACGATTTTATGTCAACGAGCGTCTCACGAGGGCCAACCGACAGTTGTTTCGTAGGGCACGAGACGTCTGCCAGCACCACGGAGGGAAGTTCGTCTGGTGTAAAAGTGGACGCATCCTTATACGAAACAACTCTGGTGATAAAGCGTATAGTATTAAAAATGAGACTGATATTACAAACATTTTTGGTAACGAGGATTTGCTGCCGTAGGATATTAACTTTGTTACTGTTTTTCAATTTACAGTATTGCATAATTATAAGAAACATAAAAGTTCAGGGCATTTCGTCAATAGGCGCAATTAACGAGATGGTTGACGCGTTTAACTCGTACGTTATTGCGGTGTTCGATGCCCACGCGCCACTTAAAACCTGTCTTATCAGAGAACCGTCATACCCGTGGGTAACGGATAATGTGAAATTAATGATGAGACTGCGGGATGATGCATTAACTACATATCGCAATCTTAGATCTGATAGCAGCAAAGACTATTATAAGCAATACAAATCGCTAGTTTCCTCATCTCTGCACCATGAAAAAGTGGCCTATTATAGGTTTAATATTAATAATCCCAGGGTTTTGTGGAGGAATCTAATAACGACCTTATTGCCTAACAAAAGATCTTATGATCTTCCACCTCACTTCTCTGACCCTAATGTCATAAATCGCCATTTCTTGAAAGTCCCTGGCGATCCGGTGGTTAGCATTTCAACGTTGACGTTTTACGAATTTCAACGTCACAGTGATGCCGTATTTGCTATTTCACCCGTCAGTGAGGATATTATTTTTAAGCACATATTAGGTCTGAGATCGAATGCAACAGGATGTGACGGGGTTAACTTGGAGATGATTATGCTATCCTTGCCGTACACGCTCTCAGCTATAACAAATATAATAAATGTCTCAATTCAGTCTGCAACTTTCCCAGACATCTGGAAAATGGCTATCGTTAAACCCCTACCAAAAACCTTAAATCCTGTAGATGTAAAAGACCTTCGTCCGATAAGTATTTTGCCGTTTTTCTCTAAAGTTATAGAAAGAGTGTGCACACAGATGTCCGATTATTTGGAGGCAAACGGTATCCTACCAGCCCGACAGTTAGGTTTTCGTAAACGACGTGGTACCGCGACCGCTTTATTGGACGTGACAGATAATATACTTCACGCACAGGATCGGGGAATATGTACGGCGCTTGTATTGTTAGATTTTTTCCCGCGCTTTCGATTCTCTAAATATTTCTTTATTGTTGTCCAAATTATCTTACTATGGCTTCGACAGTAATGCAGTAAAATGGTTTAATAGTTATTTAACTAATCGCTGTCAGCGTGTGGAACTGCGCCAAGGGGATGGAGAATCCGTTTTTTCGGACTTTACTCTCCTAACTAGGGGTGTTCCTCAGGGTTCAATTTTGGGTCCCATTTTATTCATATTATATTCAAAAGTTGCGATCATGAAAACGCTATAACAATGCTTAACGCAGACCTGCAACGAATAGTTAATTGGGCAAATTGCAACTCTTTAGTTCTTAACCCTAATAAAACAAAATTTATGATATTTGGCACTAAACACCACTTAAGGTCGTTACAGAATTTTACCATAAAACTCATGGGTACATCAATAGAAAGAGTAGAAGAGGCCCGAAACCTTGGATTATATATAGACTCAAGTCTACGATATGAAAAACACATAGCTGATATAGTTAGAAATTGTTTTTACAGATTGAGTATATTATATAAAATGCGCCCATACTTATCTGAAGACCTACGTATGCGATTGGTCGAATCATTAATCCTCTCAAAATTAAACTACGCTGATACTGTTTACGGTCCGCGATTACTAGCACGCACGGAACGTCTCATACAGAGAGTCCAAAACGCCTGTGCCCGGTTTTGCTTTGCGATTCCACGTAGAAGTCACGTAACACCTTTTTTGAATGTACGATACATTTTAAAAATGAAAAATAGACGCAAGCTACATCTGGCGTGTCTGATGTTTGGTGTGATCAAGTATCAGGAGCCGCCGTACCTGTACAGTAAACTCGAATGGGTTGCTAGTCGTCGCGATTGTGTTAGCCGGCAGTACTCCCTGCAGTTATCCAATGCCCCATAAATCATCTGCTTTTAAAGGCAGCTTCTGCTATGCCGCATCTAAAATTTGGAACAATATACCACCGCCTATCCGATCTCTTAATACTACTAGCACTTTTAAAAAACATCTATGTAGGTATCAGCGTAACTAATATATGCAATAACTTTTCTATAACATTTACTAAAGACATATTAGAGACAAAGCATGTATGCGGACATATATTTCTGGACAGATCTAGTTATGTAAACGATAGACAAGTATCAATGAGGTTTCAAAAAGCCTGCTCAGAAGATGTTGCTAAAATTATAAACATGTTAAGTAGTGAAAAGTCTGAAGGGGTGGATAATATAAGGGTAAGTGAGATAAAGTACTTAAAAAGTAAACTGAGTCCTGTAATAGCCTTATTTATCAATCTATGTATCGAAAAAGGTCAATACCCTGATCAACTAAAAACAGCACTGATAAGACCCATTTTTAAGCAGGGCATTTACACAGACTATTCAAACTATAGACCTATAGCTATTTTGTCAATAATAAATAAAATTGTGGAAAAATTCATTGTACATCAAATAAGTACTTTCCTAGAAAACAATAATGTACTATCAAGTGCCCAACATGGTTTCCGACGGGGCCGGAGCACTGCTACAGCCCTGGCACAGTTTTGTGACGATATTAACGAGTGTTTAGACCAGCGGAAGCAGGTGGTGGTGGTCTACGTGGATTTCAAAAAAGCTTTTGACACTCTTGAACACCACCAGCTGCTTCAAGCCATGGAGGAGAGTGGGGTCGCGGGGCCACTTAACAGGTGGCTCCGCGCTTACCTCACGGGCAGAACGCTGCGAACTAGGATTAATGGTGTGACTGGCGGGGCCGAGCATGTCACTTGTGGAGTGCCCACCGGTTCCGTGTTCGGTCCTGTCGGGTACATCATGCACGTTCACGCATCATGAGTAACGTGGTGCAAAGCTGTCGTATATATATGTATGCAGATGATACTTGTCTAGTGTATGCTGATAGGGACCTAAATGTAATAGAAAGTAATATTCAAACAGATTTCACAAATATCATAAAGTGGGCACACGATAACGGAATAGTCATAAATAACAACAAAACTAAATGTATGCATATACGCTCACCCTACCACAAAAGTATCGGGCGGTCTCCGCGCATCGTGGGACACACGTATGAATGCCTGCACAGTGAGTGCGACGGCAGAGTGAGCGAGTGTGAGTGTGAAGCTATTGAGGTGGTGGAGGAGTACAAGTACCTGGGTTTAATTATAGATACCAACTTCTCGTGGAAAACGCACATAGCACAACTATGTGACAAATTACGTTCTGTTCTTGTAAAGTTCCACCACCTCAGTGCCGTACTGGACAGGGCCACTTTATATGTAGTATACTATGCACTGGTAGATTCACTACTTTCTTATGGACTGGCATGCTACGGACGGACGTTTAAAACTTACTTGGACAAAATAAAAGCATTACAAATCAGATATATAAAGTTACTAGTAGACAATAAAACAAAAATACGATGTAAAAATACTAATTATGAGGCATTGTTCTGCGAATGTAAAATACTACCAGTACATGAGAAATTAGTGCTATTAGTAGCATTAGAACACTGTGATCGTGAAGATTACAAACTCCGTACAACACACCTAAGACCTAGAAGTGTAAAACATGGTAAGACATTTGAGTTGCCCAATTACAGTAATTATTATGGTCAAAGATGTACCAAATATCTAGTTCCAACCATTTACAACAGTCTTCCTGTACATATTGAATGTAATTCAAAACGATCATTTAAATATAAAATAATAAAGTTTCTCCTAAATGTAGCCTGCGAAAACTTGACATAAGTATAATTTGTGATTAATGATACAAACACAAGCTTCTGGTGCATAAGTATATATTATGTATATATAATTTAATACGAAATATAATTTTGCCAATCTGTATTCACTAATTATTATTATTTAATTATTGTTACTTTTATTCTGTTATTCATTATTACTGTCATTTAAGATTTAAAACTTTGAATTGTAATTTAATTAATATGAGAAAGTGTAGATAATTAACAAGGGAAATTATGAAGCGATATTATTTAATGGGAGCTACATCTGCCAACAAACTGCTCTGTAGTTTGGCAGAAGTAAAAACTGTCTAAAATGTGTATTTGCTGGGAATAAACGCTTTTTCATTTTTCATTTCATTTCATTTTCATCTAATTGATGCACGGCGGAAGCTTGCCATGATAAATGTAAACATGTCGCTCATCTAAATATGTATATAATTCATATATATATTCATATATAGTAAATAATAGTAAGTAATATATAAAGGTAAAGGTGCGTCTGTGCCTATATGTGTGTGTGTGTACCACACGAACTCTGTGACTGTATTGGTTTTTGTATTCGTATTCATAGTAATTATATAGTAATGAAAGTTCATCCTATTTTGGTATTTTTATTGTTTCGAGATTTTCTTGTTTGACTGATTTGTCATGCGTGAGTCACTAAAGGGACTAGTTTAAAACCAGCGTCAGGTATCATTGCCTGACATATGCTGAACTAGGTCCTATTTTGATCATGCCATGAGACACCTTTTACTTTGTATTCTTTTTTTTTTGTTCTTTCTGTATTTTATTGTGTAAAGTATTATTCTATGCAATTTAGTTTTTATTATTTTATATTCAAATATGTTCTTTTATTTTTTTAGTGTCATACCACTTGTTGCATGCCCTTTGTCGATGTCTCTGTGAGTGACAAAATAAATGATTTTTCTTTCTTTCTTTCAACTATACAATACTTACAACGTTAAAATAAATGGTCCTTTCTTTTTTTAGATATTTATTATTAGCATAGAACACACGCATCTATACTTATAATAAAACTGTTACAGGTCCAATTCTGTACATTGAAGATACTTTGATGATGAGATGTAGTGGCGAGGTGAAAACTTAAACTATTGCGCCATCTGTGTATACTATAAACATAAAAGATACAGTAGGTATACCTTTAAGTGCATATTTGTAGTGCAATATCTACACTAATATTATAAAGAGGAAAGATGTTTAATTGTAATGCCTATCCATTACCGAAAGAAACTACTGGACCGATTTTTTAAATTCTTTCACCTATTTAACATAATAGATACAGTGTACCTTTACGTAGTAACTACTTAGTAATCTGTGCATTAAGTGAATATTTGTAGTGCAATATCTACACTAATATTATAGAGAGGAAAGATTTGATTTTCTATTTGTTTAATTGTAATGCTTATCCATTACCGAAAAAAACTACTGGACCGATTTTAATAGAAACCTACATTATCAGAAATTTAATTACATATTTTTCCAGTAATTATAAAATTTCAGCCTGGAATAACGGCATTCGTGATGCAATCCAGAAGATAAAGCGCTTCCGAGCTGAAATGGTCAGTCATACATAAAAAATATGTATTGCAAAAGTATTGGTCTTTAGTAGGTCTAAAAAAAATCCACGGTACCATATAGGGGGAGTGGGGGAGGATTGATACAGGTGGAGGATCGATACAGATGAAATAAAAAGCATACACAAAGCACAACGTAGTTATGAGTATGACTAAAAGATAGCTCTGGTAGTTGGTCAAAGCATATGAATGGCGCAATGGTATCGGCTGCCAGGTTTTTTTTTTATTCGATCTTCGTGTTTTGACAGGTCTGAAGTATTTGTTTTCCCGCTTGGAAAAAGTACAAGAAATAGACCATTTTTACGAATTTTAACTAGGTAAGTGTCATTTTTTACCCGTGTAGGTGTATTTTAGCTGAATCTCAGGGATTTGTCAACTAGATTTGCTTGTCGTGAATGAGAATACATTTTATTACTTATGTTGTTTGTGGGGAGCATTGATACAGGTATCCAAGGGGTTGACTGATACACTGTATCAATCGTTCCCCTGCATGCAATGTAAAGTATTGTAAAATACAATACAATACAATATTCTTTATTGTACACCATAAAACTATTTACAACATTAAAATAAAAACAAATAATGTTACAAACGGCGGTCTTATCGCTAGCTGCGATTTCTTACAGACAACCTTTAGATGGACAGATGCAATGGACTTCTGTATAATAATACTTTACATTTTGCTTTTTTTCAGCACGAGCTTCACTTAATAGCATAATTATAAACTGTTTTCCAACGTAATAATAAACATACTGATTAATTTATTCATGTTTCTTTCCTATCCAATCTCTGTATCAATACACCCCTTGGAGGGGGAGCATTGATACAGAGCGCCATTTTATTTTTAGGTCACTTATTACACTAGTACATTTTACAATTTAACCCAAATTAGCTCGTTAGGTTTTAATTAAAGAACCAATATTATCGAGCAAATACTTTTCATTCCGACTAATTAATGGTAAAACACCTAAAAATGGCATGGTTTGAAAATCGTATCAATCCTCCCCCACTCCCCTTACGTTTCTCTATAAGTAAGGCACAATAACGCATTTTCTGTTGTAAATAATATAAAAATTAAAACGTGAACTTCAATCGTCATTCTAGGGCATAGCATATTAACCTTTACAAAAAGATAGGCAGTCATGGGACTGCCGACAGAAGAAACTTAAAACGACGTGTCACATTAGCATGACCGTGACGCTAACCCATAACTTTTGCCCCTACCAAAAACCGCTCAACGCGGCTAAAGAAGCTTTCAATCTGAATTCAGTATCAAGTTCAAGTCCGATTTGATAAAATAAACATTATTTTTGGATTGTTATCTTTAGTAAGTATTTTATTAGAGAAATAATTTTTATCGACGTACTTACCTATTAATATAGTAATAAAATTTTCACATTTTCACAAAAATAATGATTATTATCTTTGTAATGCAAAATGTTTATAACAAATGTATATATTTATTTTAAGACAACTCCCGCATTAGGAATATTCCTGTTTGTCGCGAGGGGCTTTTCCAATATATAAACAACAGACACAAAAAAGACCCAGGGTCGGGACAACTATTTGTAGATCTCACAAATTTTTGTCCCGTGTGGGATTTGAACCCACAACACTCGGCGCGGCTTAGTGGCTTTTTGGCCACTTAAATCATTGCGATATCTGTGTATAATATAAATAATGCGTATAAAATATAATATATTATCAGCGAGTAACATAGGTTATATTTGTTATAAAATTTTATGTAATTGAGTAGGTATTTAAAACTGAAAAATTTATAACAGCGCTTTTGTTTTCAATTTAAGCTAACGAAGTGTCTCCACCAATTAACTTACTGTATACCAGAAATGAAAGAAAATGGCTACTCAGCAAGGAATCTTCTTGAGTATCTAAATATATTCAACCAAAAAATATTTAAAATTAGTTAAAATAAGATTACCTTTTTTATCTAGTTAACATCTGATCAACATATACTACTTTTAAAACAAAAATATTTATTGTATGACAAAAATACTGACTTGTAGATTGTAGATAATATAAACGTACGATGTAATATACTAACACAATTGATTTTTGTTGTCCGAAAATAAAAATGATTATTATAACAAATAATAAATCAGTTTTGCTTCATCTATTTATAATTATAATAATAATAATAATAATTATAATAATAATTTTTTGCTTAGAATCGGGTTCGCTTCCAACTTTTATGACCACAGGCGTGACTCACCTGCTCTATAAATCTGGTTGTGCCACGGATCCCAAGAACTACAGACCCATCACCTGTCTACCAACAGTATATAAATTACTGACGTCCATTCTGAGAGTAAAGATAGCATCTCATGTTACCAACAACTCTGTTATGTCTTACCTCAGAATGGATGTAGAAGTGGGGCACGTGGCACTAAAGAGCTCGTTATTATTGACACGACCATTAACCAACAAGTTCGCCGTAACCGAAAAGATCTGGCGACATGTTGGATAGATTATAAGAAAGCTTATGATTCTGTGCCGCATACGTGGCTCCTGAGGGTGATGGAGTTGTATAAGATTGATACAACTCTATGCACTTTCTTGGAGGCATGTATGCAGCAATGGAAAACGATTCTTTGCTATCCAGGATGTCGACAATCTCAGGGTGACGGCGAGTATATAAAGATCAGGCGGGGTATATTTCAGGGTGACAGTTTGAGTCCTTTGTGGTTCTGCCTAGCTTTGAATCCTCTCAGCACTATGTTGGAGGGTTCAGGACTAGGCTATCGTTTGCGGAGAGGAGGTCAGGTTATATCCCACCTCCTTTTCATGGATAATTTGAAACTTTTTGCCTGCAACAATGTCCAACTGATAAAATTACTAGAGGTAACTGAAAACTTTAGTAAATCTATCAGGATGGAATTTGGTGTGGATAAATGTGCAGTCATGCATGTAAAAAGAGGTAAGATTGTGGAATCTGAAGGTATGGAACTCGCAGATTTTACACACCTTAGATGCCTTTCCGCGAACGAAACTTACAAGTATCTAGGAATGTCACAGGCGTTAGGTTTAAATGAATTGACTATGAAGCAATCGTTACAGGAACGCTTCTTTGGCCGCCTGAAAAAAGTATTGAAAAGTCTTTTGTCAGGTGGTAATAAGGTGCGGGCCTATAACGATTGGGTCATACCAGTCCTAGCCTACTCCTTTGGCATACTTAGATGGACTCAGACGGAACTTGATGCCCTGGATAGAAGAGTCCGTACATTGCTAACCGCGTACCGAATGCACCATCCACGTTCATCGGTTATGAGATTGTATATCCCGCGGAAATGTGGGGGTCGTGGTTTTTTAAATGCCAAGACCCTACATAACCGCGAGGTATGCAATCTTAGAGGTTACTTCCTCTCTGTTGACGTGGAGATGCATCGGGATGTTGTAGTAGTGGACAACGGACTCACTCCGCTTGCTCTAGCAAAAGAGAACTGGCGCAAACCTGCAGTAATCAATATTACAGATCGCCGGGAGATATGGAAGAGCAAAGAGCTGCATGGACGTTTTTATCGGGCCTTAAATGGGCCCGAAGTAGATCTATTATCATCTGTGTCCTGGCTACGTTTCGGTGATCTCTTTGGAGAAACTGAAGGTTTTATCTGTGCAATTACTGATGAAGTTGTTATGACGAACAACTATCGGAGACATATCCTGAAGGACGGCACAATTGACATTTGTCGGGCATGTCATCGTCCCGGAGAAAGCCTCAGGCATATAATTTCCGGTTGTTCTCGTCTTGCCAACGGCGAGTACTTGCATAGACATAACCAAGTGGCCAGGATAGTCCATCAGCAACTTGCTAATAAATATAACCTTGTGACTGCGGAATTACCGTACTACAAGTATGTGCCCGACCCAGTTCTTGAAAATGGTCGTGTAACATTGTACTGGGATCGGTCTATTATCACTGACAGGACTATTATTGCCAATAAGCCTGATATAGTGGTAATAGACCGATTAGGGCGCCGAGCAATGATTATTGATATTACCATTCCCCATGACGACAACCTCTTAAGGGCTGAAAAAGAAAAACAAATGAAATATTTGGATTTGGCCCACGAGGTGGTCGACATGTGGGATGTGAATTCAGCAATCATTGTACCGATAGTCATATCAGCCCATGGGTTGATTGCAAAGAGCCTCGACCAACACGTTCAGAGGCTCTCGTTAGGCAGCTGGACTAAGGGCCTGATGCAGAAGGCGGTCCTTCTTGATACAGCACGTATTGTGAGGAGGTTTCTGTCTCTAGAACCCTAACCACCGGTAGCTTGGTCCCTGTACCCGATACCGGTGGGGCACTATTTTTTTATATTTTTAAATGTATTTTTGATATAATCTGAATGTATTTAAAAATGTAATTTATATGTATATTTAAATGAATGAAGAGAATAATAATAATAATTATAATTTTTTTTAATAAATTTAATAGTTTGCTTCATCTATTGAACAGTATACTAAATTTTATTAAATTTGTGTGCATATTTAGTGTGCAAGTAAGTATTTTTGGTGCTACTTTCGAATGTTTTGTAAGAAAAAAAGGGATTTATAGTTATACGATTAAATACTACCCCCTGAAAATTGGGTACCTAAATAAAATGAAAAAGGTTTATAGTAATAATAATAATAATAGTGAGTTGTCAATCAGAAATATTTACATTTAATAGACAAATAAAATAACTTTTGTATACCTACTATACTATAATAAAAACCGGGCCCGCAGCAAGCCCGCAGAGGTAGATTTCGTGTTTTTTAAATTTTTGTCTTGTATAAAATATTAGTTTTCATTTAAAAATATTACCGATTGTAAAAAGGTTTACAGTTACGGAGCTATGACTTTTTTCCCAAAAATTTTGGTCCCCCCCCCCAATCATTTAGGGTTCATATTAAAAAAATTTGGTATTTACTATGGGCATGCTATTAATGTTAAACAGTCTCAAACTTTTCCATAGGAAAAAAGTTATGCTGAAAAAACTGATTTTTGAAAATCTGCCCCCCAATCAACCCTTTGGGGAAATATCCCCCCCATTCACGAAGAGCCGTCGAAGCAGCTGGTTGCATAAATGTTTTACATTGCAGTTTTCGGCCGAATGGGGTATTTACTGATTTTTTTCGGTAAAATATTCTTTTTACTCATTGTGATAACACTTTTAACGAAAAGAAGAAAAAAAAGCAGAATTATGAATTTTCCAGCAGAAATTTCCAATAATTTTCCACTCATAATGATGGTCTGAATACACTATTTCAGGATGCGGTACAGTCTCACATACACCCTGTATAGTCGTTGATACGTATAAAATCAGTGACGCTTGATCGCGTGTTCTGCTGCCGGGTTCCTGATCCGTGATCGTGGTACTCCCGTACCACCTGGGGAGTTGACGTCTATGTGTAAGGTAGTCGCACAGGTCACTCTCGTGGTCTGCTCCTTACGCAACACACCAGAACAAAATAGTGATTTTTCCTAAGAAAAATTGAACATTTGACTGAAAAAGTTCTTTTGAGAGCTAAAACTATCTGAAAAAGTTATTTTTAGAACTACATTTATGTTAAAGAGTTCTTATCAGAACGACAACTTGTATATTTCTTCAAATTATAAAGCTCTTTTGAGAGCTGTAAATACTTTGAAAAAATCTTTGTATAAACATTTATGTTAAAAAGTTCTTCTCAGAATTAGTACTTTTACTTTTCTTATTACGTCATTACAATAATTATAGTTACATCAGAACCTATTCAATTATTATCTTTTAGTATTTCTATAACCTGTATACCGTACCTGTAAACGCTTTACTTTACAGTCTGGTTAAAAAAGTACAGGCTCAGCATAGATTGGGACCAGACTGCCGTGTGTTTGTGTGACAATTTCATGATACAACTCTCTGAAGCATTTTAGGAGTTTTCACCTCAGAGGGAATTGGTCATGCAAATCTGTTGCTGGCTCGCGGGCCATACAGTAAGTCAGTAGTCGAAGTAGCGAAGCTTACTTCGCCAGACGGACTATCGAATATTTGTCTATCGAAGGCGTGGAGCTTGTGAGTCATCCTCTTTACAATCCCGACCTGGCACCTTGGGACTTTTATTTATTTCCAAAAATTAAAGATAAACTTAGAGGAATTCGTTTTATGAACCCTGAAGATGCCGTGACTGCGTTTGAAAAAGGTGTGGAAGAGTTCCCTAAAGAAGAGTGGGCTCACTGCTTCAGTCAATGGTTCTATCGCATGCAACGGTGCTTAGAAAGGAACGGAGACTACTTCAAAAGGCAAAAAAATATAATTATATAAAATATATTAACAGGCTCTACCATTTGGAAACGGGCGGTTATAGATCGAAACAGGCAGATGTGATATTATGTTGTCCATTTTGTTTTCTTTAATCATTTTACATTTGACGACGCAAACTATTGTTGCGGTGACTCTGTGTGTTGATCTATAATTTTTAATTATAATAATTATTATTAAATCGACGATTTCGAATAATTGATGGTCAATTTTATGAAATAAAGATTTTTTTTAATTGAATTGAATTGAATATATCATTCCGTTTTTTTATTTTCTAAACACTTTCAGTGTGACACCCGTATATTTAATTTTTTTTCTCTTTTTCGGCCTTTAAGAAATTGTCGTCATGGAGAATGGTGATGTGAATAATCATTGCTCGGCGCTCTAATCGGTCTATATCACCACTATATCAGGCTTATTGACAACAATAGTCCTGTCAGTGATGATACATTTGATTAGTTATTATTATTATTCTTACATTCTTATTTTTTTATATGTATAATCAATGTTTGTTTGTTCGTATTTTATGTGCTTTGCATACACTTTGCCAGGGATACAGCAAAGGACATAGGGTGCCTTTTATCCAGAAAAATATGTTCCCCAGGGATGGAGGCACGCAGACGTTCACTCCCGGCCTACCCGACACAGGTACTTTTCGAAGCAGCGGTGTTCGGTCTGCGTCAGCCGCCAGGAGAGGTTGCCTGTAGTCTCTAAAGCCAATCTTCCACGATGGCACATACCGCCACAATTGTGACCTTTCAAATTTTTTTTGTATACCTATTTTAAACTAAATGCAAAAGATGAGGATTTTTATGATTTCACTGAGAAACTGATATAGCTTTCTCAGAACAATTTACAAATATTCAGCAAGATGAAGAAGAAAGCGAAAAAGACAGTACTGTTCGAGTAGCATGTATCACAGACTATTTTTTGTTTTTCTAAAATGACAAAAAAATAATTAGTGCCACTCTAATCATTTCTAAAGGTTAAAATTTAGAGTTCCGTTTAAAAAAAGGAACCCTTATAGGATCACTTTGTTGTCCGCCTGTGTGTCTGTCTGTCAAGAACCACAGAAATCTAAATAAGTTAATAAAAGGGCTATGAACGCGTAAACTTGTCACCGCGCTTGTGACTCACACGCCACCAGTGCGCGATGTTACGCTCAGTTGCTCGTGAAACTTTGTCTGGTCAAGTGCGGTTGTAAAAATGGTGTTTTGCAGCATTGCCCACAGCGGCAATTCGTCTACTACGTGTAATTATAGTAATCAAGGGATAACGTTTCATCGGTAAGTCTTTTCTTTTGGTTTTATTGATGTTTTTGATGAAAATCCGTTTTAAAACATAACTCTACCAATAAATAGTACGACTGGCATAATTTACTACTACATTGCCTCTTGTGTTGAATGCTATCTGACAGTTTGGTATTACAAAAATAAATTATTACGCAATGAACAATAGTGTTTGCTTTAGCATTTCAAGCGGTACGGTCGCAGAGAATCGTCGCGAGCTAGTGATGTGCTAAACAACATTAGGGTACCTACAGTAGTACTCACAAACTGTACATTTTACACTCAAAGATTAAAATCAAACATTATGAAAATTGTTTTCTTATGGGAATATATTATTGTATTGGTTTATGGTGTTTATTTTAGTTTCCCGCAGAATGCAGATACAAAAGATAAGTGATTTCAGTAGAATGTCCGAGTTTGCTTCACAGGTAGTGACTTATATAGCAGGATACGTTGGTCATTATTTAAATAAAACAATTAAATGTGAAACACGTATATCAGCATTACTGGGGCCCGATAATACTAATGAGCATATTGAATTTACAAAGTTGAAAGACAACGGAGGCCTACTTATACCCAGCATAGATGTGGTAATTATTTGTAAAAAACAGAATCTGTGTTAAAAAATACTGTCTTCGACAAAAAAGTGATTGCAAATAAAAAGTTTAAATGTCAATTTATTACCAAAACTTTGCAACATTTTCTTGGTCTTTAAATATTTGATGACATAAATTTTCACCAATAATATGATCAGTCCCCAACTGATAACCACGTCATTCATTTCATTAAATGTGTAGTAGAGAAATACATGGAAATCCGCCTCAATTTTTTTTTTTTTTATTTCTTAAAAAGAACTCCCGCATTAGGAATTACTCCTGTGTCGCGGGGGACTTTACAAACATACAAACAACGGACACAAAGAACAGCCAGACTCAGATGGGAATCGAACCCACGACCTCTGGCTCAGCAGTCAGGGTCACTAACCACTAGACCAACAGGCCAGTCAATTATTACGCAAAAAATGCAATTGAGATTGATGAAATGAAAAAGACGAAAGAAAGAAGAAAAGTTTTTTGAATAAATATCATCATTTTACAGGACAGTAATTTTTAATACTAAATCTTTTTATATTTTTTTTATAGAATAAATTATATTTTATCATAAATCACTAATAACTTTATATTATTATTTCTTGGTTCCTTGGTATTACAGTATTACCCGTAGTCAAGCACTAGTGTAGATTACGCAATCACTACCACAAATGTAGAATCTGTTATCCTTGTGTGAAATGAGCGGACCAATACGACGTAATATCAATCTTAGTGAATATTCATACGGCTTAGTTCAGTTTGGATAACATTCTCGTCGCATATTATTTGTGTATGTAGATGAAGCACTGCGCCGGTGACATGCGTTCTCGACTCGATAGATCCCAGCGCTACATACCAATTCTAACCTTTAATTATATAACAAACGAATTTTTAATACGCAAATGCACAAAAATTACACCACGTTGACATTGACATATTTTCTGAAGGCTTGGTAGTACGCAGGCGCAAAGACAAAGATTATAGGAAGTCACACCTAAGTCTACATATAAAGTATTCGGATAATGACTTTGCGCTCTCAAGAAAGTGTTGAGAAACGCTAAGCGAGTTTAATTGTCTGAGAGTACCACGCACCATGACGCGAGTCTAAAACCCAGTGCAGAGGTTTTTTTTTCGTTGTTTGGTGATCCCAGAATAATCGGTAGCCGGTTCTTGGATATTATGCCAACGAGCTATTTTGCCCCTCGCATCCCTATGATCCCAAACTAGGCAGAGCCTGTACTATATAATTAAAAACTATGAACAGACTTCTGATAAACATACTTAAATATTTCTAAATACATACATATTATAGATAAATTATACCCAGACACAGAACAAATGATCATGCTCATCACACAATTATTTGTCCTGGGTGGAAATCGAACCCACGACCTCTGGCTCACAGTCAGGGTCACTAACCACTAGACCATGAGGCCAGTCAAGGAAATATACATTCATTTATACATACGGTTATAGAACAAGAAGATCCAAACTTTTAAACTTTCGCGTTCCATGATAATATTATTATGTTGACGGGAATTAACGCGATCACGTATTTAAAAAGTATTATAGTACCTACAGGCTTGTGACCACGGCAAGTCATTGCAACCTGGTGGAAACGTTAGGCTAAGGAAAGCTATGTAATACCTTTTAAATACGTGATCGCGTTAATTCCTGTCAACATAATTATATTAGAATAGAATAGATTATTATATTATATTTATTATTTATAGTATATATACATAGTTGTTAGTATAACTGAACACATTGTTAGTATTACAGTATTTTACTATATTAAAAGGGTTGGCAGACACTATCGCCAAAAAAAATTACATCTAAGCTGAAATATTTGACAGGTAACCGGTGAAGCTTTTTTACATTTTCAGACCATTTATTTTCCGTTCGGTTACATTAGTGTGAGCTCTTATGTTACACCGTGACTAAACAAAGCTCAGAACCAAACATTTATTTGTTGCGCGGGTGGACCTTAGTATTGACTGGGAGTAATCTATTAGGTATACCGAGGGCAGTGGCGTAGCTAGGTAACCAAAGGCCCTGGGGCAAAAAATAAACTAGGGCCCCATCTAACCTATATAAAATCGTTTGTTCCGAATTCGACGTGGGAGCGCCATGCTTTGGCACGTATGGGCCGGCTCGACTCCGCTCGATACCACGGCCTCACAGAAAACCGGCAGTGAAATAATGCTTGCATTGCTTTTCGCCGCGTGAGTGAGTTACAGGAGGCCCTAACCCTTCCCTCTCCCCTATTCCCGTTCTTCCCCTCTCCCCCTCTCCTTCCCTCTAATCCCCCTCTCCCGTCTTCCCGCTCTTCCCCACTCTCCCCCTCTTCCCCTACACCCACCTTAAAGGGTGGCAACGCACTTGTGACTCTTGAGTTACAGGTGCCCATGGGCGGCAGTAGTCATTTACCACCGTCTGCTCGTTTGCCCCCTATACCATAAAAAAAAAAACATACTATATCCAGATTTGTCGTAATCCATATTCAAGCAAATATGCAATTTAATATAAATAGTGGTTTAGTCACAACTCTAGTACAAACCTGATAACTTGTGGTTCTGAAAAATGGTTTATTTATATTCCGAATGTGGGAGAAATTTTCACTAGTTCAATTTATAGTTTGTAAGTCAGAGTCCGAGGGGTCCCCTGAGCTTGGGGGCCCCGGGGCACTGCCCCATCTAGCCCTCCGGTAGCTACGCCACTGACCGAGGGGGCCCATAGTTTCTAGGAAGCGGCACTGACTGAATCACTACAGTAAGAGTCTCCCAATTTGTCGGACGAATCCAGAGGCTAGGTCGTCACAGTTGTTTTATCGCGATTTTCTGCTAGGAGAACATCTCGCACAAGGAGGTGACGATGTGGATCCGGTAGAAAAACTTCAAGGCGGAACCGTTTCACTCGCGCTCTCATGCGTACGCTAAGAGTGGCTGTGGGTGTATGAGACAAGTTTTATCTTCTTCACTCGAAGCAGAGTCTCCCGTGAAGGGGGTGTCTGGATATCGCGCAGTTACCACCCGCGGGTCACCGATGGGTGGACCATTGGAGGCAAAACGTAGCCGTACCGAGGTCAACTCATAACCGGCGCTGTGAGGCACACCGTGTGGTTTTAGTCGGTTTAAGCCTGATATACGGCCTCACCAAAAGCCCGGTGAAGTGAGCTTCCACACGAAAAACAAATGAGTGATGTTTCCACTGCCAAATTACGCCGTTATTTCGCGTGTAAACAATCAAACAAACTTTTTTTGTACGCTCCAGGTTGTTTCACTGTCAATACAGTGAAACAACCTGGCATAGTCAAGAACCAGCTACCGATTACTCTGGGATCACCAAACAACGGAAAAAAAGCTCTTGCTGTTTCAACAATCACCACAGAAAAGCACATTAATGCGGGAGCCGGTCAGTGGGCAGATATCGGCGTTCTGCGTTCCCCTATTATATCCTACGATGGAAAATATACATTCACTTGAAATCCTTCAAACAGACTTGACTATCTGCAGGTAAAATCTAATGTAAGTAATAATATTTCTTTAAATCACAGGTAAAAATCGATACTTTCGACTCTTAATATTTAATAGTTAATTAAATTGAGAGGTTTTATAAAAAAGATACCTAATTTAAAAAAGTGTTAAAGCAAAAATTAAAAAAAAAAGTTCAATTAAACAGTGTCAAAGAGGGACTCGATCCGTCATGCAGCCGAGTAGAAAGCGAACACTACACAAACGCTCGATGTGTATCGATCTAGCGGGGCAACTCGAGCTAGACCGAAAAAACTAGTGGCAATGCTTGGTTTGTTCAATTTTTTTTTAAATATATTCAATGTACAGAATTCATCCCGTTACAGTTTTATTATAAGTATAGATATAGATTTTTTTACCCTTTGGGTTATTTTTGTATTTAAACGAGTCCAATTTCGAATACTCTATTAAATAAAAACATAATTATAGAATTTTGTCGCACTTTTCTATTAACACGCTTCTGTTAGCTTTACTTGTAATACAAAGTCACAAGTAAAGCTAACAAAAGCGTGTTAATAAAAACAAATCTTGGAAGTTAATTTTAACCTACTTCTAATTGTCAGTGTTCGGATGACAATACTACAATTTAGCATCTTGGACCTGATCTGATAATGGAGTCAGGAGAGGGGTAGTAGAACTCTCCACTGGCTTCTAGTAAACCCTTCGAGTTTGGACTCATATGATTACTTTTGACGAATCCAACAGATTGGGCTTAGTAACGATGGTGTGACTGAGCCAGGAGGTGGAAAGTTTGTCTTTATTGTACACCATTACAGTATTAAATACTACAGGCATGGTTATTGATTGGCGGTCTTATCACACACGGCGATTTCTTCCACACAACCTTTGTACGGATATCATCAAATGTACCTATTTAATTATGTATTTATACGGGAATTAACGCGATCACGAAATAAGTATTACATACCTCGGAATTGCCTGACGTTTCGATCAGGTTGCACTGGCCGTGGTCACAGGCTAGTCAGTGCAACGTGCAACCGTATAAATAAATAATCAAGTAGGTATATCATAGAACGCGAAAGTTTAAAAGTTAGTATTATCAAATGTGATTTAGAATCTATGGTATACTATAATTATAGACAACTTTGTTTTGGTTATTTATATATATTAAAGCGTGTTTTTTTTAGTTTTTTAGTTAAGAAAACTAAAAAAAACACTAAAAATACACTTAAAAAAACTAATTATTATAGTTATAATTATCACACGTATCATCACGTTATAAATTAACAAACTAGAGTTGAAACACATTTTATTATGTAATAAGAGTGTATTAAAAAAAAACGACACTAAGGTCTTAAAACATTTTTATTTATCACCTTATTACGGAACATTGACAATAAACATAAATATAAATTAAAAATAATATTTACATTTTAGCTTTTTGTTTCTAATTTGTAAATATTGATATTACGTGGATTACAAGTTCTTACTTATTCAAGAGTAACTATTCAATTTGTCGGGACACAGAATCTTCATTTTTTAATTTATGATCATCAAGATTAGGTCTGACTTCATAAGTGCAAATGGTAACTCCATGTCTGTGGCTCGGAGTCCACTCCCCCTTTAGTCCAATATAATCAATCTTTGTCGTATCTGCACCAAAATTTGATGGAAAATGCATTGTCAAATGGGTAACTGACGAAAATGTGACTATTCTGAAAATAAAAATACTTTGTATGCATCTTTGCCATACAATCTTTCTAAAATACATATTTTCTTTTAAATAACACTTACTTTGGTGTATATTCTAAAACTCCTGCACTATCTTTTTGAAGTTGAAAAACTTGATCAGGTTCCATCGCAACGTCATCAAATGTCATATTAGGTCTATTTTTAAACCTAAAATGAAAACTTGTAATTATGAAAATGACTTCTGTTTTTGTGCTTACACTTTCTACACGACACAAGTCGGATGGTAGTCGAGAGAAGCTAATACACAGACTTTAAGTACATGAGTAGAGTCGCGAGCAGCGGTTATGCATGAAGACAGTAGGTGTCAAGTTTGCACTCAGAATTGAAGATAAGCCAAGCCAGAAATACTATGTAAGTAAGATATTTATGTGACTAATTTATGGCTTTATAATAAAATTTCAGAAGGGGTACCAAGCTCAAAGAAGTATCTATACCTGAATATATTCATTGTACAAGAAACTGTACCTACAGTTTTATATTTGCGTTTATATTTGAGAAGATTACTGACAATTACAGCGAAAAAACAATTATTTTCTGGTAAAATGTGGCATATGGAATTTCACCCTTTTTAATTATTCCTTTCTTTTAAATATTAGTGGCAGCGACATTTTGTAACATCTAAAACTCTTTACTCACAATCTTAACACAGCAGGATGGCATTCAGTGTCTTCTCCGGATATTTTTATTCCTTTCAGCTTCACATTTCCTGTGAAAGGTACATTAAATAGCAATTCTTCATCTGCATCACTCTCAACAAACTAAAAAACAAACATCACATTTACATCAATCAATATTTTTTTTTATATAAAGTAGGAAGGATTACATTAGGTCAGTGAAGAATAATACACTGTATCTGTATGCAATAGGCAAGTTGGAAATGTTCTGAAACAGACCTCCGCTTCAACATCCTTATCATCATTTCAGCCATATGATGTCTATATGTGTTCTGGACATAGGCCTCCCTCATTGACTTTGAAGAAGACTGGTTGAAAGCGACAACTAAAAACTGTGTCTAAGATACTGTTTTCAGACTTACTCTACTGATCATGTTTTTTTAGATCGATTAACGCTCTTGGATATCGTAGCATTTCACGCCCTTGCTAAATACGTTTACAACGATTATACAATATTGTTTGTAAATAATGATACTTCGAGTGTTTTAAACACAAAACTGAATACTTATTCTCACCCAAACACGTATTTAGATCCACAGGGGATCTAAATACGTGTTTAGGTGAACGTATAACCTTTAAATTCATTTGAAAACAACATTAGAATAATAACTTCTGTGTCTAGAGGTAAGGTAAGAGGTAAGCGATGCGTTTTGGTCTAAGAACCAGCTAGAACGAGCTCTTTCATTTGAGCTTTTGCTTGCCTCGATTCGGGTTCTCTGTCTTAATTAGTAACATTAGCTTTTTTCCAAAAAAAGATTTTAATATACCTATATATTTAAAATAATACCTATAGGCATAATTCTGGCAAAAACAAATTTATCATAGCTGTAAGCTGGCGCCCCGCAAGTTCAGTGCTATATTATATCACCAACGCTGTTTTTGCTGCACATCAATAACATAATATCTATTGATGAAATCCATTGCTATGCAGATGATAACACCGGAGATGCTTGTTACACGGGCCGTGGCAACACTCCTTGTTCCATTGTGTTAGAGTCGCGAACAACTTTTGTCCAAATCAAAGAATACGGGTCAGAAAAATTTTATCCGTTTCAATCCCACCAAAACACAAGCCTACGCGTTCACCGCAAAAAAAAAACCCTATTCACTGTGGCCCCAAAGTTCCAAGACACAGCTCTTACCATCTCAGAAAGTATGGGGATCCTTGGTGTCGGCACTTAAAGCGACGTCCACTTTCGTAATCACTTAAAAGGGAAAGCCAAGCTTACATCAAAACTGTTTGATGTGCTTAATAAGCGAAGCGGTACTTCACCCCGGGGCAAAGACTTTTTTTAAACTGCTGTCATCTCTGGCCAGGAGAACCTGGATGCCACTTTGGACCTTACCAGATTGACTCGGTTCAAAGACGTTCTGTGCGAATCGTAGACAATCCCAAACTCACAAGCTATATTTCGACTTTGCCTAAATTTCTAAGTCTACATTTTCATTTAAAAATTTATAGATATTCACATCAAAGCTATAAAACCAATTACCATGTGGAAATTTCTTCAAAAAAGCTACATGTTGTACACTAAGTAATCTGAAGGGGCGATTTCTATACAATATTATCTATTTTTAATTTTTCTAAACTACCAATGTTTATGAAACATGTTATGCCTGGAGAAATCCTTACAAGGGAGTGGTGAAAATACTTTTTTTCTACATAAAACTTGTTTTTTTTTTGAGGTAACAATACGAGATGAGATGATTGATGACTCGAACCTAGTAAGTACATACCTACCCAAGTTTGAACCCAAGATAATCTGTAATTTTTTTTCCTATATGTACTTAGGCAAAAATATCTCACTGTAACAACCACGAAAGTTCGTTATAGTACAATCAGATTAGACATTGATCGATATATCAAATCATGTATGTTTTCTATTTTGATATATTGTTTATGATGGAAAGACAATATTAAATCTAAGTTTTCGACCTCGGCAGACGACCGGATCATTGATAAAAATCTAGAAAATCTCGATTTTTTTTTTACCTTTTTTCGGTTTTTGTCGATTTGGGCCGGGAAGGACTGGCTTTTTGTCAAAAATTGTGATTTTCATTTAAAACTAAATAAATTTGCAACAATTTGAGACTTGAACGGTTATTATAGAGCTAACAGATTCGGATATACAGCTTTAAAAAATTTGGCAAATTTTTCAAGATACACGATTTTTAGCTAAATTTCATTTATGATAATGAAGGCCTATTATATTGTTTTAAAATTCCCTTCCACCCTCTCAGTAGACTCTTTTGGGGTCTCAGGAGACTCCAATGTGAACCTCCCTCCTAAACCACTTGAGTGAGTCAATCAATCAATCAATCAGCCTATCATAGTCCACTGCTGGACATAGGCCTCTCCCAATGTGCGCCACAGCACTCGGTCCTCCGCCTTCCGCATCCAGTCAACCACTTGAGTAACAAGCAAATATTTTTATTTACATGTGATAAAATCTGATATTTACTCACTATGTCTTTTAATTTTCTTTGGATGATCAAAATAATTTAATTTAAAAAGAAATACATGTACATCGATGAAAAATATATGAAAATGTCAGATCAATTTTTAAATGTGTTAATTTAAATCAAAATTTGCCTTCTTTGGAAGACCTGGTTGGTCCAAGACGTCGTCTTCTGAGGTGTCAGGTGGCTTTTCAAAAAAGGCAGTCTCGCTAGGTTGAAGTTGTTGTTAGTCAGCCTTTGCGAAGGAGTTGAAGGTTAATACAGTCATATTTGAAAGAGATGTTGGTGTGGGTCACATTACTTTCTGGACTTGTTTGAGAGGGTCTTCTCTGCCCGCATCGTCCGGCACTTGTGTGAGGTCGGCCCCGATTTGTCGGACGCCTAATTCTGTTTTCAAGCAGGGCGTCCGACGGTCGGTGATGTGTTGCGCCTGAGGGCCGTGACCGAAGAGGTAGTGAGCTGTGGCGGCGTGCTGAAGAGGTACGCGAGTGGCGTGAGGCCGCTCGCCGAGCCACCATGGCTCGATGGTCGTCCCGGCTTGAGGCGCCACGTGCTGGCTTTGCGGCCGTGGAGGCGCTCAAGCCGGTCATCATCGAGTGTGCAGGGCGGCAGCACGGGACCCTTTCTTTCCGACTGACGCAGGTTCTTTCCGGGCACGGCTGCTTCGGGAAGTACCTGCACTCGGTCGCTAGGATCGAATTGAGTCCCGCCTGTCACCACTGTGACTGCAGTGAGGACTCGGCCCAGCACACGCTGGCGATCTGCTCCGCTTGGGCGCGTCGCCCCTCACTGTAGTCATCGGAGGGGATTTCTCGCTACCGGCCGTCATACGCTCCATGGCCGATAGCGACAGGAATTTTACCGTGGTCGCGACCTTCTGTGAGGACGTCATCTCGCAGAAGGAGGCGGCGGAACGGGTCCGGGAGGACGATCTCCACTCGGACCTAATTCGCCGCCGGCGAACCGGGCGGCGGAGGCGCGCGTACCAGCGCCTCATGCCACCCTGAGTGTGGCCGAGGGTGGACGGGACGGGTTTTCCCATTCATCCGCTGTATTGGTCCCCCGCGAGGAGGTGGCGTCCGCGTGTGCCTGAACGTCGCCTAATTGAGAGGTTTTGAGGATTTTACCCAGAGGTGGTACCCGCGCTTTTGGGCAGGGGGGGGTCCGGATGTCTTAATAAAAGTTCCCGGAACCCTTCTACTTAAGGCACATCACAGCACACAGAGTGGTTTTAGTTGGTTCGATTCCGACACACCACCCCACCGAAAACCCCGGTGGGGTGTCGGCCCGAGGGGGTTTCCACATGTACAAAAGAAAAAAAAGGTCACATTACTTTGGCTTCAACCACATTTTGTAAAAAATATGTTGTCAGTTTGGTATTGTGATGCCTGCAAGCAAGACTAGCTACTCTACATCCTCACCAACAATTACGACATTGTGAGTAGAGATAAAGAGATTGCTGTTGTTATTATCAGTCTGTGCCGGCTTCTATAGCCTATAGTGCTGGAATATTGTGTTTCCCTATTTGTGTCTTCAAGAAGTTGATGAAAATGAAAATCAATATAGTTTTAATTGTATATATGTGTTAGATACATGTATTTGAGTAGCGTCTTGGTTAATTAAAGTTTTTACACCACTATAGAATATTGGTTAAATTTTTCTTTGTTTATTGCAACCTCCATTTATAAAAAACAATACTCCAACACTACAAAAACATTTTTATATCATTAATAACTTTAGAAATACAATTAACAAACACAAATCACACCCAGTAGAAACTAGAATTATTGTATACTGTGCAGTTTGAAAGGAACTTCCTTTTGTCAAAACAGAATGTGATTCATCATAAAAGGCAGTAAAAGGTTTTGACAAAGATGTTAGCATGTGTGTGACATTGCCGGTCCTGCAAAAGCCCTCATAAGGTGTTGGAACCTCTAAATGTGATGTAGTGACTGCTAATCTTGGGATGTATGCTTGTTTCACACCATAGCAAAATTTTACAACAAAATTCAAAGTTCTAACCGATTATCAAAGCTGTATGCTTATAATATACTTATTAATATTAACTATTTAGGAATTGAATTAAAGAAAACTAACTTGAGATCTATCCAGACGTTTTTCCCACGGTTTAAAGACAGTTTTTCCTGAGCCTTCAACACTTTCATTTAAACATTGCAAATTCTCCTTATCAATTTTTTGATAAAGGTTATACTGGATGCCAATCTCTTCAGCATCGCTGTGGTCGTGATCATGATGACCATGACAATGATTATGTGCCATTATTAATTCGTAAAACGTTATAACCTAATCACAAGACACAAATATTTAGACGTAAATTTCCTGGTGATGTTTGTTTAAAAAATCCTGTAATAACTGTAATTAATTAACTCAACAACAAACTGTCACAATGACTAATGAAAATGACACAAAAACAACAAGTCTTATGGTGCGTTTACACGCACGCCGTGCAGCCTGGCAAGCAGCACGGCACGCAGCTTGGCGCGCAGCCTGCCACGCAGAGTGCCAAGCAAGCTTTTCACACCAGGGCTGCCAGTAAGGACAACTTATTTTATACCGCTAAGACTCGGAAATTATACAAAATCATGTACTATTATACAAAATCAGTGTTGTACAACTATAGAACGTCACTCTTTGGGGATTTTAGTAAACGGTGTTTTAACTTTAACGTATAAGGATTTAACAGTTTATCACAGACATGATTTGTTTTAAGTATCTCTATGTGTATGTACGTACTTTTTACGCTATAACATCAGCAATGACATTGTATCCAATTATACAATGCAATCTACTATACAAACAGGATACAAAAGATAACCGATATTATACCAATTTTGTATCCAATTTTACAATCTGGCAGCCCTGTTTCAAACACTTGCAGGCATGGTCCGTAGGGTACCTATTAGTGTTCTGTGGACATGGTAGTCAGTGGAAACATGGAAGACGATGTAGACGTAGATCTCGTGGAAGCTACTGCTTTGGGCTTGATCTATTTTTATTGAAAAAAAAACAGCCCGACATAATTATGCATGCGAAATTTTACTTAAAACTATTAGGTTTTACAACTAAAAAATCATTTATGGTGTAAAAACACTTTTCAAGTAGCCAAATCTTTAAATTAGATTTTTTTATTTGACATGCGTTATAACTATTTTTACATCGAAGAGTGCTTTATATAATTCGTTTCTTATTTTAGTGGGATCTCTGTTAATGAATTTACTATCCTCGCTAACTTTTGAATAGAATTTTTTATTATTTCTAATAAACATGAACATAAAGAACCATGATAAGCATTGGGGACGGTTTCTTCATTAACTGTTTTAAGGCATACATAAATCTATTTTATTTACTGCACATCATTGATATGCGATTAGTTACAATTCTCTAATCGTCAATCAATCAATCAATACTAACTTTAATCCTAAGAATTGGCACTATTTTGTTTCATATTTTTTTGGCCCTGATAAACAATATTAATTTTTACTAAAATAATAGTTCAGAAACATCTTTCTGAAGTCTTCTTTTGCTTTCGATTCGTGCATGATAAAGGTTCAGACCATTCCGATAAATATCCGATAATCCGAAAAATTAATTTCGATCGTTACGTCGTCTGTATGCCACGAAGATGAAACTTTACTAACGCGGCCGAGCGTGTGTGTGTGTGTGTGTGTGTGTGTGTGTGTGTAAACAGGCACACAAGCACATGCACCCTTTGCAGTGTGTCAATAAACCGACAGTCGTCCCGATCGGCGGCAAGCGCGATCACATTCACGCAGGCATGCACAAACAGCCTGTTCACATGCGTGTGCCCGTGCTTGTGCTCGTTGAATGTCGATTTGAGCGCCAGCGTGTAAACCCACCATTATGTTAAACACAGACTAAATAATTAGTAACTATGGCTGCGTTCACAAAGAGTGTTGTGTTTGAAGGGGTAAACGCTAAACATCACAAACATCGTTCGTGGAAATCGTGGAAGATTTAACTGATTTAAGTATGTTAAAACATCAGGTACTTCAAAACCGGTGGGCGTGTATGAAATGTTGAATGATAATAGAGGAAGCTCGAGAGGTAAAAGATGGAAGCGAGTTGCAGGCTGTTGTCTCTGCCTACCCCGAAGGTGAAAAGCGATTTTATGATTTACCATGCATCTGCAAAATTTTATACATCGAGGTCCTTATAAATATATAATGGTTTTATGTACGTTCTACTTAGCCTAAATCATGAAGCTCTACTAATACTGGAGGCCACTAGCTCAGCATTTTCCTGCAGCAATCAGTTTGAATGACCGCAAGTAACCTTTTGTTGGAGTTTGCGAGAAAGAGGTAGGTACGGAAGAACCCTTCTTAGTTGGCTAAGAAGTGTTCTTCCGTACCTACCTCTTTGCGAACCAGTCTCTTTCGTACAATACTCATAAGTACGATTCCCACCGAACGGGCGGCTATCTATAATCCGTAACAGCAACGCGTCGCTCCGGGGGGGCGGCGAGCGCCGCGCTGGAGTCAGGAGCGATAAAATATACTTCTGAATTTTATCGAAGAACGGTTTTGGTCGTAAATCCATGCCACCAGCGATTCTATGTTAAAGGACTTTTGCCTTTTTACTCTATGCTCAATTGTTCATGCATAGCACTGACCTCTATTATAAAAGTACGCTATAATGGAAGTCGGTGAAGCATAGCCATTATTCTGTGATCTGTGCTCGACTAGTTGGTTTGGTTTGTTCGTCACGGTTACCAACTAAGAGGTTTTCTCCTAAATTTAGGGGTTTATAAGTGAGATGGGATTTTTTTGCTTGTATTTTTAGGGATTTACACGTGGGAGAGCCATGCTTCGGCACGTATGGGCTGGCTTGACTCCGTTAGATACCACGGCCTCACAGAAAACCGGTAGTGAAGCAATGCTTGCATTGCATTTCGCCGCGTGAGTGAGGTTACCGGAGGCCCTAACCCTTCTCTCTCCAATATTAGCGTCCTTCCCCTCTCCTCCTCTCCCCTCTTCCCACTCTAGATACATTGAATAATATTTAATTAAAGATCTTGTATAGTTTACATTAGTCATGTTTTTTTTTGGGAGTTTTTCAAGTAATTTCGCATTTTTAGGGGTTTTTGAATTTAGTTTGGGGTAAATAGTTTTGGGAGTTGGTAACACTGTTGTTCGTTTGTAATTTATTGTCGTAACCGCAGTGGAAGTAGAATATTATTTTGTCATTATTTGTGCCACTAAGCGCTACTATTTTTAATGTTATGTGATATTATTATTTACTACGTACAGTCCTGAAATAAATGTGCCCAATTGTGCATTAATAATAAAATAAACTTGGGATATTTTATCTACAAAAAAGATGTCTTTGTCTACTAATTTATGTATTTCCATAAGTTTGATTTCATTAATATTTACGTGTGTAATAATATCAAGTGACAATTTTGCACATGCAAATGAAAATGAGGCTGAAAGCATTACAAAAATTGGACAGGGTGTAGGGCATATCATGAACGTTTATTACTGGTAAGGTTATTTTATCAGTTTAGTATATAATTAATTTTATTAAGACCTGGCCATTCGTGTTAACCATAATATCATTGTTACAGCTATTCATGTGGATATAGAAAAGTATTTGAAGACTATGCAGGTATAATACAGCAAAAATATCCTGATATCTCTGTCATTGGAGCCAATTATGATCCACCTGGCCTAAATATGTATTTGTCTAGATTAATTGTAAGTATAACTTGATAACCTCAATCTATAATACAATACATTATTACATCTAATAGTTATGCTACTCAGTCAAATGTATTATATTAATTTTATTGTTGAGGTCTGTATCTATTAAATTACTACTTAGTAATTACTACTGTCACGAATTTAAGTGGAACTAAAGCAAATCTACACTAAAAAAACCTAGTTAGTTTTTGATTGAATACATTGATCCCGGGAAGTACCAGTCCTATTTGAATTACTTTATTGCATTCGGTAATTCTTGAAGAAGGTTATGTAGGCTAGTTAACATTATGCTACAACCCTCAGGAACCGTGCAGTAACTATAAATGTGGGTGAAACTGGTAGTTACTATTAGCTGGCCAGTTTATCTATAAAATTTGATATAATGTATTGTATGCATTATTAGTGACATATAATGGCATGGTATGTGTATAATAATGTCGAAGTAGAGAAAATAACCTCTGAGATATTCATCAAAAACAATAAACTTGTAAAAGAAAAAAAATAAGTTTCTCCAATAGCATCTTTCAGATAATAATATCTGGAATACTATAGCTCGGATGTTGTCTCACTCTTATACCTGCGAATGTGTGCACATGACTGATTGGTAACAATCAAAGAAATCACGCAGGTTATATTTTCAAAAAAATGCATTTTAATACACTTTCACTTTGCAGGGTTTTGGTAAAATGATACTTATCATGTGCATACTAAGTGGAGTCAACATTTTTGCTTGGTTAAATAAGCCACAGCCTGCTTGGTGGAGTTGGTGCCTTGAGAACAAACTATATGCATGTATGATGATGTTCTTTCTAGCCAACATGATTGAGGGCCAGTTGGTCTCATCTGGGGCTTTTGAAATATCTCTCAACAATATTCCATTGTGGTCTAAACTCGACACAGGGAGGATTCCACAGCCACCAGAACTATTTCAGATTATTGACAATACCTTGCAGTTTTCAAAAATGGATCTACCAAATAACAACTTTGCACAGTAACACTTTTTTAAAGGACTTATGGCTGATGCATAAGGTGCAACATAGTCAGGAACTAAATTTAATATTTAGTATGAAGTAAAGCTCATTATAGGCAATGATGCCTTCCATTCATTAGGAGGATTTTCATTTAAGTTTGTGGTTAAAATGACATTGTTTTTATTAAAATCATACAAATATAACAATACTAATAATGTCATCATACAAAGTTCTAGAGTACCTTTTATTACTGTCAATGGAGTTTATTTCTAAACAATTTTACAGACGAAATTGTTATTTAAATTAACTTAAATTTAATCTTGATTTACCTAATATATGTTCAATAGTACAAACTGTGAACTAATAGGTTTAAAATAGTTATTCATACAACTTTAATTTCAGTAATGAAAGATTTCAAGTCTTGCAATAATCAAACACATCTTACTTTATAAATCCCTATTTAATTAAAGATTTAGATTGTAAAACAGAACTTTTATTTTCACATACAATACTTACAAACAATAATTACTATAAACAGTACTTTTAACAATCACTTATTTAAACTGGAGACGTAGGGATGCCTAATAATCTTTATAGGAATTTAATTATACATTCACTTCTAATTTGCTTGTGGTAAAACTAATACAGAATTTAGAATTTTTTAAATAATGTACTCAATTTATGGTTTAAGAAATATTTACGAAAATGGCAAAAAGATTGAAATACTATGTACCATTTATGCCTCAAATACCTCTTTTAGTTCAATTATAGTATCACTCTTTTAACTTTTTCTTCCAGGAAATCCCGATTATAACATCTGAATAATCTAAAGGGGTAGGTTTCTTAATAATGTATGATTCAAAACTACTCTTTGATTACATTACACGAAGTACATTGACAACATACCAAAAAGGGTGCAAATTTTTTACATTACATTCTAGCTGACAGTGATATGGTGAACCAAATGTACCATCCTTGACCACCATATTTGCACACTATATTCTAGAGCCCCGAAAAGTCCTAAAGAGCCTATCGGTGGCAGTTGATTGTATCAATTCCATTAAAAAAAAAACAAATACAGCAAACCCTAAATGTAAGACTCTCCCGCTTTTACAGAATATTAAATTGTACTATAACTTAGTATCCTACACAACAGATATGTTCAAAACATATATAGAAATCCTAAAAGGAAATATGCCAACAATTATGTATAGGTAAATTCCATTCCTGTTTGTAATATAGGTATATAACTTTAGTAGAAATAATAAGGAAAGTGTTATCTTTTTTATCTGAAGAGATGATTTAAGAGATATTGTTATTTCAATATAAACTAGATAAAGTATATATAAAGAAATGATTACAAAAAGATAGAAATATTATGTCTCTCATGCTCAACATTATTTTATTAGCAGGTGAAGTTTAATCAAAATACATTACTTTGTACTAATAAATATCGTAACATAGACATTTAATTAATTAGACATGTAACTAGTTGATTAATACCTAATAGTGAAAGTGAAATAGATCTCGTTTGACTCAAAGGTTAATTTATTTTAATTACTGTGTCAAATACATAGTAGTGTGCTTGTGATTAACGTATCTTACGACAGTTGAGCATGGCACATAGGACAGGAGTGACGTAATACGAGTTCATGTTGTTGCGCGTGTGATCCGCATGTGCTGCACGTCCACACTGTATGTGGCGCCACTAGCGCCCGTCCAGAAACTGCACATTCTGGAAACTCATTTCCACATCCTGGACAAGTTGACATCCTACAAATAAACGTTAGTAATAAATTACGTAGGTAATTTTCTTCCTGTATAGAAACACAGTCGACCTACCCACAGTTACTAAATAAGTACCTATCGATTGGCATGCGCTGGTGCTGTTGGCGTCGTAGATGCGTGTGCGCATTATTTTCCCTCTGTCAATACTACACGTGTTGTTTAATAATTAACACTGTAGTCCACCAGATAGAACAATGCATTAATGTATCAAGTGGAAATGAAGTAGGTTCAATTGGTAGGTACTGAAGGAATGGCTGACTGGAGGTGAAACAAGCGGTTGGAGTCGAGTAGAACATAAAATCCTGCAAGTTATACCTACTCCTTATAAGTTATGGTAACGCACAAGAGTCAAGACGGCCTCAAGGCCTCAGACATTGCCCGTAGATCAAAAGTCGGCCAAAGGAAGTGATTTAAAGTATGTATTCCAAAAGTAAAATATAATATTAAATATGCATTTTTGCAACTACAAATAAAGATATGTTATTATGGATACGAAGCGTTATTGAGCATTCCCACAGCTGCGTTTTGAATTTTCAATGTCATTTAACACATTGCTGCTAGGTATGTAAGCTTACATACTTAATACAACATGCAGGCGGGTCGTTGTTCTTCATCATTGACATGAACCAGTCTCCTCGAAGAGAGATTCGTCCCCAAATATTTCCATTATCCCTATATGAATTCTCTTTTAATGTAATACGTTATTAGAATTTTACATATTGTGATTATTGTTTTAAAAAATATCATAAAATTAATAAACTGTGACGGAGTCGTGTATTCCTTTGCACCACTTTTGGTTACTAAATGCATCTGATCTATGCAATAAAAAAGTAATTCTGCCATAGAGTAGTTATAATGAAGCTATATACTAATTATAGGTACCTGTCAATAGAAACACTAATTAAGACTAATGATAAAAAATACAGAGTTCTTTGTGACAAGTTGTTTGAGGGACATTGAATGTTCCCAACAATTATGTTGTACTATAGATGAATAATAATCTATAGTAGAACATAATTGTTAAAATAGATTAACCCTCTATATTACGAAAACTAATAATTCTTCACTAGTCAAAGGTGCTAAGACGGATATAATACCACCTACTTTGAATTCATTTTTGGGGGCGACCTAAAAGTGAATAGTAAGTATTTAGGACATGTAAGCTAATTTAACCTCTAATGCCTAAATTATGAAGACAGCCGCGCAGGTCCGTCACACATCACACATTGGTCGAATGTTAAGCGACTATGCCCGATATATTTTATAGCCTAATTAAAAAATATGTACCATTTAAAATCTTTACTTTTATAAAAAACGAAACCAAAAATATCTGGAAATTTAAAGTCATAATTTTTTTGTAAACGGATATTTTTTTTTAATCTTATTGTAACTGCATGCTACAGTCATGCCCTTTCAGTGATTTACCACTTTCAGTGCCGGCGACACGCCTGGCGTGTTCTTCTAAATTTCCTCCAGGTGCGCCTGGCATGTCCACAATGTTTCGGTAATATTTAACTTTTAAGCCATTATGCAGTATTATGTATTTAAAATTACAGTGTAGCTTAATTATTTCATAAGTTAACCAAATTTGAAGTGGCTATAGTGCTACAATGATTTTTATTTTCCACAAAAAATGTTTTACATACAATGGTGTCGATTCTATTGCACTCACTAAACTAAAACCTGACTTAATTTCTTCATATGAAATCAACCTTGTCTTCTTCGTGACAAGGTCTATTTGTAACTGGCATCTATTTCTCAGCGTCACTAAATTTCACTAAAACCTGTCAACGTATACTCAACTTTATTTCTAAATAAACCTCTTCCCTTTTCTAAAATCTCGATTATAATCGAGATTTTAGAAAAGAATAGAAATATAAAGAGATGAATCGAGGTTTAATAATATAATTATTAAACTGTATGGTGGACAATATTCTAAATGTTACAAAAAGTTTTAATGATTAATTTGAGGGAAATAAAGGGTTAAAAGGTGCATTTCTAAAAATTATATAAATAACGCTGCTGGCCTTTTTTTCTCTTACTTTATCTTATACTGCACATAAACAACCATGTCAATTTTCAATATGAATTTTAGAGTATTAAAAGAATATATCAATAGGATACCGGATTACGTTTTTTGTACTATAAAATTAAAAGCGTGTGCGCGCGATGCAGCTGTCGGCAACCCAACCCACTGCGCTAGACTGCGTAAAATATAGCCTACCTCCGTTGACATATAGTCAACCTAGCTGTTTTATGATCAAAAATGGACATTTCGATTACCACGCATTTTTATTTTTGGATGAATAGTAAAAAAATGCGCTGATTAAGAATTTCGATATCCGCAGTCTGGGCAAGTGAGCGTCTTTTTTTTTAACAATTTAATGAAAAATAAAAAGACTTTTTTTACATTTCGTGTGATATCTCATTTCCAGTACATTTTTCGTCATAGGTGTCCAAAACATTTTTGTTTTCCATTTAATTACCTACAAAATGAGACCTGTGGAAAGTCCCTAAATACTTTTGTTTAACAGCAAAGGAAGATCAAAGTTAAAAAAGAGCGTTTTTTTCAACATTTCATAACTTTGAAAGAAACGTACATAGAAGTCTGAAACTTTCTGAAATTGTAGCCTGTGATGATACTAAAAAGTGCTATAAATTTCAGCTAGATCGGTTTTAAACTTTTGAAATTATTAACGATCAATTGATTTTTCTAGCCTTAATTGCAAAACGCGGCATTTTTTTTTAAACTACTAAAACTAGTCGAAGCAGCTTAGAAAATTCCTAAAACCATTTAAGTTTATGAGCCCGTTGGAATTTTTTAGAAATATCGATTCAAACCGATTTTGATTGTTATTTCTATTAAATTGTTAAAAAAAAAATGACGCCCCACTTGTCCAGACTGCGGGTATCGAAATTCATAATCAGTTTTTACTATTTATCCAAAAATAAAAATGCGTGATATTCCAAAATTTAGGTATTTTAGTGCCTTGGCTGGGCTAATAAGGTCTGCCGGCGGACGAGCGGCCGGTAGGTATTTAACGCGCGCAAGTACATCGAGTGACATAGGCCTGACCATACTAGAGATGTTGCGGATGCATATTTTTCACATCCGCGGATGCGGATGCGGAGGCGGATATTTGATAGCTAAGATCCGCGGATGCGGATGTTAGGATATTTTATAAGAACTAGCATCTGCTCGCCACTCCGCTCACGCTAACGATCCCACAGAAACCTGGGCCCTAAGTCTTTGGTTGGATCAGTGTATTTTCACAATTTCACAATAACACTCGAAACGACAACGAATATGATAAGCGCAACTAGCTAAACACGTTATGACTGATTTAGGACAAACAAATAATACATACGCAATAACAAACGCGTCGAATCTTGTCACCAAATGAAATCTTTGTAACTATTGGTCAATACACACGTGCATAGCGCTCGCGGACGTCGCCGGCTACACAAATTTTCTTTCTTGTCGCGACTTGTGGTACATCTGCATCCGCATGAATATCCCGCATCGATTATTGCGGATGCGGATGCGAATATTCGCAACGTCCCTAGACTATACTACTAAGGTGTTGGTGGCATACTTAACTTTAAAAATCTCTTACCATTCAGGCATGCTAACTTCACAACTCGAGCACTCAATCCTGTTGCCTTTAGCATCCTTGGGTTTGAATCTTGTAAATATCTCAATTGCTAAATTTTCAAACGTATCGGACTGCAAAAATAAACATACTTACATTACATTTAGCTGGCAAAATAATACGTTAAAAAATATATTTTTAGTGAATAGGAAGTTATTATTATCAAAACTGTCATGGTTCTACTTCGTCGAAAATTTTAGAAGAATCGGAAGAGACGATACACTCATACAGAGGCTTGGGTTGTTTGAACAGGAACGGCAGAGATTTCTTTTTGTTATTGGAGTTGCGATAAGGGAGAGCAACACAGTTAACGGGTTAGAAAAGACTCGCACTCGTGTCTTGCGCGCGCTTTTTAAGATGAAGAGCATGTGATGTCTTAGGCGAATCTGGTGTCACCGAGATTTCGCTGAGTTTGAGTAGTTTAAAAAAGAAATGCCTATGGCCGTAACACGTGTACCGAATACTTGAAAGTTATACTCAGCCTTGCGCAACTCTAATACAAAAAATCAAATGTATGAAACGGATTCCAAAACAATACGGCGCCTATTTCAATCCTGCCTACTCATATCTGCCGTCGTAAATGAAAACACAGTAACTCCAGTTACTGTATAACTGTACTTTTGACAGTTACTGTGTAACTGTACTTTTGACAGTTACTGTGTAACTGTATTTTTGACAGTTACTGTGTAACTATACTTTTGACAGTTACTGTGTAACTGTACTTTTGACAGTTACTGTGTAAATGTAGTTACTGTGTTTTCATTTACGACGGCATATAATATAGTCTTACCTATCACCTGTCTCATTTCATCTGCCAATTTCAATTGACAGTTTAGTTGTCAATTGACATTGACAGCCAAAACAGTTTTAGACAGACAATCATTACATGACAATTTAATTTTAACTGTTTTGAATTTTTTTTCCTAATATTTGTAGTTCTGTGGATAATTTAATATATATTCTTATTGTTCTTAGTGTCTCAAAACATTAAAATGTATTACAAAACATGCATTGCATCTTGGCGAATTAAAAGCGGAAAACGTCTATTTGTGGCAAAATTTTCTTTAGACAAAGAAAGGTTAATAAAATTTGCTAACAGTCGCTAAATAATATTGTATAAGGATTCTTTACTATTTGTACATAATAATTTCTTTGAAAAATAAAGAATTTTTATGTGTATTTATAATAGTGTTGGCGCTAAGCTGTAAATATGGCTATCGATATTCCAAGGTCGTTAATATTATCTTTAATTATTATTTTTTAGGTGCAAGTACTAGGTGAAAGCTATCGGAAAAAAAGATTTCGTTTACGTACCGATTGAGAAACTCTGCACGTAAAAATATGTTTGTGGTAGTCATTTCGCTTAACATGATTATGTATGGGCTCTGATTGCGGTACAGGGGAAATGTGGTTATAAATGAAAGAGAAGGTTAAGCAAAATAATGGTTTACCTACTTAACCTAGAATCTAGAATGATATGGTTAAAATGGTTATCATAATGATTTATTTCTCACCATAACCATTATACATAGGTACATATAGAAAATTTGTGAATTACAACAGTTTGATATAAATCTCATTATGGTGGGCTGACACCTGGACTAGGTAAGAACCTGTATCTCAAGTTGTCAGCCTCACCTTGAAAAAGTTGAAATTTATTTGGAATTGATATTGTATATAATGAAGGTATCTTTAAAAGCTACTCATTTCAAAGCTTCTTCAATAACGCGGTCAGTAGTCTCGCTTGTACGCAGTGATCGTGTGTTATGTTGTAAGTATGTGTAAATGAGTGTGTGCACTTGATCGTCTTAGGTGTAAGCACATGTGCATCTATATTGAGCGCGTAACCAGAATTTAGGGGTCGGTCTAAGTAAAGAGAGATTACTATTTAAAATGTTTTTAAAACCCTTTTTTTATTTAATATTTAGAATCTATTTAGGGATCTTGAGAAGGTTTTCGGTGTTATTATAATTTAAAATTGTAAGTTTGTCCGTCAGTATAGAATGCACTGTTTTCTTATTTTTGTTGTAAATTTTATATAAGATTTGTTGATTATGTTATAAAGAGCGGGACCCCTATAGGTAAATTGTCTTTGGGCAAATCTCGTGGCTAGACGAGAAGTTGGTATCCTGACACAGCGTTGAACTTGGGGTATCAGGGAAGGTTATGAGCACACCCGAACTTTGAAAATTGGAACACGTTTCATACATCGTTCTTTAGTATGATAGTCCCGACTCTTCTAACGTAGTGTTTGTATACTCTTTGGTTATACTGATAATATTGACAAAAATGATCTGGTCCACAAAGCAGTTAGATTCAGTACTCACATCAAGCGCTTCCAATTTGATGAGGGCTTTGGAACATAATTCAAACGCTCGTGCTTGAATAGCTATCGATGCTATTGTACACCAAACCTAAAACAATCATAAAATTAGATACGAGTATAGACTCGTACACTGCTGCTGTCTGCACTGCATATTATAAAACAAAGTCCCCCGCCGCGTCTGTCTGTTCGCGATAAACTGAAAAAGTACTGAAGGGATTTTAATGCGGTTTTCACTTAATAGACAGAGTGATTAATGAGGAAGATTTAGGTGTATAATTTGTTAAGATTTTGTGTAAATTGATTGAAATATGTTGATGATTGTTGAAGATGTATCTGCTACCCGTGCGAAGCCGGGGCGGGTGGCTAGTTACAATATAAGTTATCGTATTAAGAAGTTAGAGTTCATAATATTTATAAATTCCCAATACAATAATTCTCTTTTTGAATTATCTATACTAATATTATAAAGCTGAAGAGTTTGTTTGATTGGTGTAAAAAAATGTATACCTCAAAATATCGTTATAAAAACGGTCAAAATCGATATTTCTTAAAATTTCTAATGGGTTCATAAACTTAACTGGTTTATTTAATTTTCTAAGCAGGTCCGATTAGTTTTAGTAATTTAGAAAAAAATGGCGCATTTTACAATTAAGGTTAAAAATAAAAAATGATCGTCAATTTGAAAAGTTTAAAACCGATCTCACTCAAATTTATAGCACTTTTTAATATCAGTTTCAGATTTCAAAGTTATGAAATGTTGAAAAAACGCTCTTTTCAAAATTGACCTTCATTTGCTGTTAAAACAAAAGCACTACACGAACGAAAAAGCAAAACACGACTTTGAACAGGTCTCATTTTGTAGGTTATTTAATGAAAAACAAAAAAGCTCTGGACACATATGACGAAAAACGTACTGGAAACGAGGTATCACACGAAATGTAAAAAAAAGGCTAATTATTTCATTAAATTGTTAAAAAAAATTACGCCCCACTTGTCCAGATTGCGGGGTATCGACATTCTTAATCAGCTCATCATTTTTTTACTATTTATCGAAAAATAAAAATAATCCAAAATTTAGGTATTTTAGTTCCTTGACTGGGCTATAACTCTTCATTTGTAATGAATTGATAAGTTAATTCGGATAAAAAATACTAGGACGGGAATGAGGCACTTCGGGGCTATTAGGTTGGAAAACTGTCTAAGATCCCTCCGAGTATTACGGAGGGCATGGTACATCAGCTTTTTAAATTATTGGTATCATTGGAAAAATCGCTTTATAATGTCATCAAGCTAATGTGTAACGCTACTACGGTACTGATTACTTATAAAGTTTGTTGGATTTTGTCGATAGTCAACAGGGCCTTTAACAGGAGATAATTCATACAGCCAGTTGTACATCGTGTACGTTCCGGCGAGGAGTTGCGAAAAACTTACAAAAACACAATGCAAAGGTCAGTTCATCAAAAAAATTCTAGATTAGGATTTACAGCCATTAGGTTGATTTTGCGTTACGCAATAAACGTAACAAACGTAGGTATTATTTTTTGCATAAATGTTACTTGATTGAGTACAATTCAGTTTTGGCCGTATGGGGTAATTATTATTATTTTTTTGGTAAATTATTTTGTTTACTCATTGTGATATCACTATTAACTAAATTGTAAAAAAAATTAAAATTGTAAAAGAATGATGAATTTTCAGGTAGAAAATTCCAATGATTTTCTACTCAGAATGATGATCATGAAATAGTGGATTCAGTCCACTATTTCAGTATTCGGTAGGCTGTTTCTCACACCTTGTATACTGGGGACAGGAAATGTCTGAAATGTTTTGCACACATAGTATAATACCTGCGTCTGCTGCGCTTCGTGTAGCAAGTGGTGGTGGAGCGCGAGGCGGGAGGCCGCGCGCAGCGCCGCGTCGTGTCGCGGCGGCCGGGAGCGGGCGCGCGCCGCCGCCAGCGCCGCCCAGTGCGCCGCCGCGCCGCGCCGCCAGCACCGCACAGCCTCGCGCCCGCGCGACCCTTCTTCACACAAATTATCAAAATGAGAGATACATATTATACACCATTTCTTACTACGTATTTTTTATTACTTAACTAGATGACCCTACGAACTTCGTATCACCTACAATTTATTTGAGGCTTTTCACATAAACTTCCGAGAGTCCCCGGTTATATCTCCTTAATCCGGTCTTGTCCCGAAATCCGTTCTAAGGTAATAATGTGTGTCCTACCCATTAACCCGCTTTGCCAAATTTCAGACATCTTGTAGAAAAAAAAAGGACTTTCATAAAAAGAACTCACAGCCCTAATCCAGCCCTGTCGTAAAATTCATTATAAGTTGACGTACTTTACGTACATATTACCTTCTTGTCAAATTTCAGGTATCTAGTGGAAAAAACTAAGGACTTTCATAAAAAGAGGTGAGAGCCGTAAGACCTATTTAATCTGGCCCTATCGTTAAATCCATTCCTAGCTGACGTGACTTACCTATATACTTCCTTCTTGCCAAATTTCAGGTTTCTAATAGAAAAGCCTAGGTATGTCTTGCGAGAACCCTTAGAACTACATACGTTCTTAGCTGACGTGTCCTACCTATATAGGTACTATCTCCCGGTCAACTTTCAGGTCTCTCTAAGTACTTCCATATAAAGTTGCGAGAGCCCTTAGAACATTTTCATCCGGCACTGTGGTAAGTTCCGTTACGTTAGCTAACGCCTCCTACCGTATAAGCTACCTCCCTGCCAAATTTAATACGACTATTATCAATACCTGTACGCAGCTGATTAAATTTGCGAGGCGTTAACTCACGTGCAAATCGCACTGATGACCATTGCGATTCGCACGTGAATCCTCGCAAATTTCATGACTTTGATGACCTATGACAGTTCGTCTTTTCTTCGGCATTGTAATGAACACTATAAAACGACACGGAATTGTTTTAACAATCAATCAAATCTTTCAATTTGAAAACCTCGAACTAAATCCTTGAGTTATGCTAAGTTTTTTGGTTAGGTGTGTCTAAACCTACAAAGTCAATATAGGTAGATAGATCGACAGATCAAAATTAATTAACATTTAACCAACTATATAATAAATTTTACACCACCACACGGAAGAAATGACTACGAACGCTATCTATTAAAAGTAAGTGACGATGGAAGAAATGTCAGTTTTGTATAGCACGTCAGTTAGACGATAGGTCCGTCACAATCGTCATCTAGGGCGATCATAGGGCGATTTCCATACCAAATTACCAATTTTTATTTTTGCAATTTTTATCTGTTCTTTTGGGTTTTCTCTATATATTTTTTTCTTTTTAAACCTGTAGTAGTGCGAACAAAACAAAATAAAAATTATTCAAATCCATTTAGCCGTATTTGTGCTTCAGCGAGACGAACGAACAGCAATTCATTTTTATATATAAGAAGAAGAAGAAGATATTTAAATCTGTAACCAGTAGTTTAGATAACCAGACCTACATAGGTACTTACCGACTTTATTAAACCTACCATAATTATAACCCTTCCGATAAAATAATAATAGGTATATAAAAATATAACTAACCGACTCCACCTTGACTATATAAATGACCCGCTAGAATGTAAAGCTTTTTGATTCTCAGAGGCGACGCTTTTTTGGAAGCTTCTAAAGTTGCCAACTGGAAAAAAATACATTTTAACATAGACCGGATTCTCATAATGTTAATGTTAAGTTTCAACAGTAATTACCACATATTATATAACAGTTACATTACGTTATGAGATCATTGAAAGAAATGTCAACTCTCTCTAGAAATTACTGTCGTTTGCTATACCAAAATACATTAACCTGTCACGCATGGAGTTAGTTAGGCCAATTCAATATAGGCCGAATTCTTAAATGCTAAAACTCAGTATACGGTGATCAATGTAATAAAGATACTTGTTAGTTGATAAGCGTAGACAGAGAATGCTATAGACAAATTGATAGCTTTTGTCGCATTCGCGCAAGAAAAAGAGCAACTTATGCTGATGTCGTGTAAAGAAATGAGATAGAACGATGACATTTTTTGTTTCACGGTGCGTGCCACCGTGCGTCAGCTAGCTATCGTCTTCCTGTAAGATACAATTTTAAGAGCATTAAAGTAACTTGTTATATTTTGTTGTGAACAATTCAAACTAAGTAATTAGGCTTATTTTAAAAGAAACATTGAGTGTTGTAGCGTTAAAGGGTGTAAAAGCGATAGTCATACGAAAATGCCGGACTTGTCTTTTCATTCGTAATCGTAAGTATACCACTCTTTATCAGTTACTAGGTAACAATAACATTTTATTGTGCTCATATATTGTGTATGATGTACCCTAGTCGTAAATTAATCGTTAAAGAAGCAAAAAAGCGACAGTTATGCTTTCTAACCTAAAATCATTGGTGTTGCCAACTTTTCTGTAAATTATTAGCCACTCATATGGGAAAAATTTATATAATCTGCAGTGTGTATTAATTACATATTTGAAACGTCTGAAAGTAAACATAACAGATCATTTGATGTAGTTAGTTCATACTGTGGGGATCGTAATAATAGTGATTCAGATTAATATTTTTTATACATAAAGGTATAAATATCTTATACATAAATAATAACAAAGCGCATGGTATCTTCATTATCATCACTGTTTTATAAAATGTAGTGATAATAAAACTTAATTAAGTTTTTAAGTGAGTAGAAAAAAACATATCTGGGAAGTTTATAGTTTTTTAAAAGGCCTACTGAAAACGAATGTACGATGAGATGAGTGTATTTCCTAAGGTACACTCACAAATACTATTTATTATACTAAAACTAAAATTGTAAAGTTTCAAATCAAATAAGTGTATTAAAATCGACTCAAAAGATTAATTTAATAGTTTTATGTGAAAAGCTCAAAATATGTCAAAACTTAGATAAAGCCAAAAAAACTTAGTTAAACAAAATATGTGAAAGTCATAAAAGAGTGTACCTTAGGATGTATTTTGACTAAATTTAAAAGATAAGGTATCATTTTGGTTGTAGTGTGGCGCTCCATGCAATTGCGGCGATCGCGCCGCACTTTGTTCAGTCGCTTGCTAGCTACACTCTGCTAAAGCTGTGGCCTAAGCGTGTAATTATTTTAATTTAAAAACGTAAAACTCGTGAAATATGCCGTGGTGTGTATTGAGATATTACACTAATAATACAAGGAATACGGCGAAAAGGAATAACTTTCCACCGGTAAGTAACTAGATATAATTGTTTTAAAATTAAATACGAAGAACATGTTTTAAGACGCCATTGTTGCCTCACCCAACATAGAGTATCTAAGAGTAAAACACACAGAAGTGATATTTAGGTAGCATGTAGAATTAACTGACGTTTCGGTTTTCGGATTTTCTACGCTGATATTAATGTTTTAATGCCATGTTATAATTTATGCTGTAGTGTATATTCTAAATGACATAATTATTTTTTGTGGCATTTCGTCTTTTTAAGGTTTCCTCGTCCGAGCCATGAAATAAGGGAAAAATGGATAAACTTTGTCCAAAACAACCGCAGTGAAGAAACCTGTTTACCATCCAACCATAGTTATATTTGTTCGTTGCACTTTCACACGAACAGGATAAATATACAACCAAAAAGGGAAGACGTTTTCTGAAAAAGTCTGCTATACCCTATGACGAGGTAAGTAATAGAAAATAAATGATGTAGGTACCTTTTATTGCAAAGGAGTGACAAACACCCATTGTTTTAGTTACCACTAACGTAATATTATATTTGTTTTAGCGAGAAATATCTCTCAGTACTGGAACAATGGAATCGATTTCTGAGCCTGTTAGCGAGTCTGAATCAATTTTTGATACCCCACGGAAAATACTTCTTAAACGAAAAATAAAAAGATTAACCTCGGCTAAAATAAAATTAACAGATAAAATCAAGAAGGTCCAGCGCCAGAATAGAAACCTTAAAAAGAAATGTGATTCTTTGACCCTTCTTGTAAAGACAATTAAAACAAAATTTTCACTTGACAGCATAGCCAAAAATAATTTACTAGGTAAAGCAGAATTGGTCGAACTACACAATAGAGTTATGAAAAGAAATGAACAGAATAGACATACCCTGAAATATACTCCAGCATTACGAAAATTCGCTTTGACACTACATTATTACTCCCCTGCAGCATACAAATATGTGAGAAGTGTTTACAATAACGTCCTTCCACATACAAGAACTCTTTGTCGATGGTATGGGACAATTGATGCTGACCCAGGCTTCACTAATGAGGCTTTTAAAGCCTTGAAAACAAAAGCGGCATCGTGTGAAAAATTTCTAGTGTGCAATTTGGTCTTCGATGAGATGGCTATTAGTAAGCAATGATTATTTCACAACCAACAGACTCGGGGCCGTTAATTTTGGAGCAGGTCCTCAAGAAGGTGATGTCGATGATCATGTGGCCTAACAGGCCTTAGTATTTATGTTGGTATCACTCACTGAAAATTGGAAACTTCCTGTGGGCTACTTCTTAATAGCTGGTATAACTGCTGAAACAAAGGCTAAGTTCTGTTAATATCAACCTGCTTACAAAAATGTCACGACGCTGGAGTTACAGTAATAAGTGTTACATTTGATGGATCTCCCGCAAACTTATCTGCTGCAGAAATTCTAGGATGTAAGTTAAGCGACCCAAATAATTATGTGACTTATTTTCCGCACCCAAGTACTCAAGAGAAAATATGTATATTCCTTGACCCATGTCATGTTATCAAACTTATAAGAAATTCATTTGAAAAGAAGAGACTATTTTTTGATGAAGACGGCAATAAAGTTAGATGGCAGCTATTAGTCAACCTGAACAAACTTCAAATGAAGGAGGGTTTAAAATTTGGCAACAAGATAGCATCACGTCACCTTCATTTCCGTAATCAAATAATGAAGGTAAAGCTTGCTACTCAATTGTTAAGTATAAGTGTAGCAAAAGCATTGCTTCTATGTGACGAGGTACTGAAGTCTTCGCAGTTTCTCGAGTCGTCAGCTACTGTTAATTTTTTAACAATTATGAACAACTTTTTCGACATATTAAATTCAAGAAAGAATCACTTTTATGGATTCAAGCGACCCATCGATAGTAAAAACCAATCTGAAGTGTTTGAATTTGTAGAAAAAGTGAAGAAATACATATTAAATTTGGAATTTCACACTAAACACAGAAAGATAATTAAAAGAAAGAATTTAGCACCTCGTATTATATTAACTGTTTCAAAACAGAAAATCGTTGAATCGGCAAATAAAACGGGATTCATTGGAGCCATCATTTGTATAGAATCACTGAAGACAATGTTTCAATATGCAGTCAACAAAAAAAAATCATGAATTATATTTCTACATATAGAATCAGCCAGGAATACTTAGAACTCTTTTTTGGTGTAATAAGACAACATGGTCGATGCAATAATAACCCTAACGTTTTACAGTTCCGAGCTGCCTATAAAAAAACATTAAATCACTTGGAGCTTCGCTCATCTTTCACCGGAAATTGTATTCCGTTAGACAATTTAAATTTTTTGCACAGTTCTTCAATTAAAGTTATCAACAGAACTACCTCCATGAATAGGCACGACGATGAACAATATGAAATCTTATCTGCTACTCGCTGCTTAGAATCTGACATAGAAGCCGAGAATAACTGTGTAATTTTTGCTGAGACACTCGGGTGCGAACAGATCCCCTTTGGTTCCCAATTAATCGTGGGATACATATCTGGCTACATTGCACGGTTTTTAACAAAGTCGTTAAAATGCGAGTTATGTGTAGATTGCTTAACAACAACAGAAAGATTGCCACATCATAAACTAATAACAATCAAAGATATGGGTGGCTTATAATACTCCACGGAAGACGTATATAAAATATGTACGACTACGGAAACTGTAATACGAAAACTGATCAAAGAAAGCGGTGGCATCAGTCTCTCTACGAAATACTGTTTCAATTATATTACTGTCAATACTTTGGAACATTTTATTCGGAGAGACGTATTTACATCTCTAGTTCAACATTCTTTTGATCAACCAAGTACTTTAAATCACCGAACATATTTGATACGGGCAATCGTAAACAAATATGCCACAATTCGTTTAAAACATGAAGCTAAAACTGACCAGAATATCAATTATTTTTCGAAGCGGCAAAAGTTAACAAAATTTATATTGTTTAAGGGTAACTAAATAAACGTTCACACGTTTAATTGAAATAATAATAGTTTAATATAAGCGAACATATTATTTGTGTGGAGTGGCTCCTCTAGTACGTAGTACGTAGTATCTCGATGATATTATGCGATATTTTATTCAATTGTAAATAGAATAGATTTTCGTAATACTTTTTTTTTAAGTCTATCAATTCGTGGAACACCTTAGAGGCTTAGAATTGTGGGGTTAAATTTTTGCTCACACGGTAACCTTAATTACGGTGACGTTTTTTTCTGTAGTCTCTTTCGGCGGCACGCTTTGCAGGTGTCTATGGTATTCGCTGTCTACGTTGACAAGCGTCTAAAGTAATGGCGCAATTACACTTTGTCGTTAGCTCGTATTCGGGTGCACGAAAGACGTTACTCGAATTCGGACACCTGATGCATTAATTACATTGTTTTACTCGAATTCGGTCACTGGAATACGGGCAAACGACGAAGTTATCTCTCTGTTTGAATAAATCTCGAACCCACACTTTTCGTTTCTTTTTTATTCTGCGAGCCAACTCTATCAATAAAATATCACAAACAATATGAATGCTTCTTCAAAGAGCGACACTACTCATTGTGACGACTGGCAAAGCACTGAAGGAAAACGGCGTCGGGTATTCTGATTCGGGTAACCAAAACGAAAGCTGGAAGTGTAATTGCGCCTTAAGGCCCGTCAATAAACTGTAACTCAGTCATAAGAGGGTGAAATAAGTGTCATCACCTGTTGTGGTTTAAGCTACGTGCAAAAGGAGACCGACTACTGCATATCATTACAAATGAACTGAAAGTTATTGTCATAAAACTTACTTGAAAAGCTATTTCTGCAGCTTGTATTAATCTACCACTTTCTTTTAGTTGCATAACACCTTGTATTGAAGGCTCGTTGCTAATATTGTAGTTAGAATCATCTAGAGCATTTTGTTTCTGAGCGCCAAATTCCTGTTGCATAAAAATGTTTTACATTGCACATTTACCTTCAAATTACAATACTTACAATTTTTTTGATGCAGTTCAACTTCGTTATAAGAAAACAGTGTATTAATTAAGTATGTTAAGAGATATGGTGACTAGCACATTCATTCATAGTAAAAGGAAGACAGTCAATCAACTAAAAACGACAATAACTTCACCTGGTGCATGCGAGTTGGATGTATATTTTCGAGTACCATTTTTAAATTTCAAACTATAACACTAGAACTAAACGTATTTACTACTAATATACTAATATTTTAGTGAGAGGTGCTCGTGGCTAAGTGGTAACCGAGTAGGTTAGCACATTACAAAGTTAACTAATACTAGCCAGGTCAGTCTAGGATGGGTGACCATTCTTAACACATTGAGACCCCTCCGTGCCTCGGAGAGCACGTTAAACCGTCGGTCCCGGGTGCCATACAAACATCTGTGGCATTCGTTACGGGTAGTTGGAGCCCTAAAAAGTCCGACAACCTGTCTAACTACAGAACTTCGGTATCGCCTAGTACTTGGGTTGTGGAGGTCTGATGGCAGTCGCTTCACGTAAAATATCAAAGTTCGGCCGTATCGTAGTTAGACTGAAAGCCGACCCCAACTTAGTTGGGAAAAGGCACGGAGGATGATGATGATACTAATATTTTAAAGCTAAAGAAATTGTTATCTTTAACGCACTATTCTTATCAACAAGAAGTCCTATTTGAAAGTTCAGATTTTATAATTGTATGCCAATAAATTTTGTTTTTCTTCGTTTCAAAATCGTGAGAGAATTATCCTTACGGGACAAAGCAATCATAGCCCTTGCCCAGTACCTATAGGTAACTATTGCAAGCCCATGTTTGAATTAATTATAGTAGTCTATACCGGGGTAGCCTACTATTTTCTTCTTACTTCTATACTTATGTTCATAGGCGTACCGAGGGTTGGGGGGGGGGGAGCAATAGCCCCCCCTGGACCAACAACAACAAATTTTGCCCCCCTAGACTAAAAGCTGGGCGCCCATGTTTACCCATTGCCTATGGAACTAACTATTGCCCGCAGTTTGCTCACGTTAACATACATTTTCTCAATCAATTTAGCTGTCCTTCGGGAACAGTACTTTTTGTTTCGATAAAAGGTACCTTATGTCCATGTCACATTCGCATTTGAAAACACAAATGATCGTTAAAGATGGCGGGTTGTTATACAATACACACGGGGGAATATAATGGTTATAGGTAAAACATGCAGTTTCCACCTATATAGTTACTTCATAAAATTTTGTGTAAAATGTTACCTTGGACGTTTTTGGAGAACCTGTGAACAGTTTCGCTAGGCCCTCGTTATCTTCAAGTGCCATGTGGCATTTTTTCAACCCTTCTGTATTGTTTGACATGGAGTAGTACTCCAGGGCACTGGTCCTATAAAACCCACATCATTAACACTACAAACAGTTATGAAATTCTACTACGCATAGAAAAGATAAGTGGTTAATTATTACTCTTAGAGCGCCTTAACCTGTTCCTGAGAGTTGATAAGTATTTATGATATCGCTTATCACCGCGCAGTGAGTTTTGTGGTGCGAGGCACGCAGGGGTGGTCAAGTGCGGCGCCGCTTCTCCGAGCGGACCATTTTGCCATTCCCTTCTGGAATGTGCTCCGAGTGTGTCGTTTGGGTGTTCGCGTGTTTTGTTTTATACAGTTAATAATTGTTTAAAATTCAGTATTGTGGTTATCGTTGTTTTTTGTTTTGTTACTGTTACACTAGTTTGTTTGTTATACAAAGTTATCGTTTTGTGGGGGATACTATTCCATAATGAACCAATCAGCCAGCACGGCGAGTTAGCTATTCACCATTTCATAATAAACGGCATTGACTCTTCTTGCGACTCTGAGACTTCGTCATGTTCTTCAACCGATGATATATTATATTAGAATAAATATGTTGTTGTCGGTATATAAGTTTTTTACATCCACTGTGGCACAAGACCGGGATGATTCGGCCTTTAACCAGCAGTGGCATACATGATTTATTAATCATAATCTCTCAAATCATAATCATAATGTAAAAACAAAAATATATTTTTTGAAATGAAACAAAATTATTTTTAGTTGTTTTAATATAGTAATAAATGACATTGGTGCCGATTCTATTGTACACTCGACTAAACTAAAACCTGACTTAATTTCTTCATATGAAATCAACCTTGTGTATTTCGTTATAAGGTCTATTTGTTATTGGCATCTATTTCTCAGCGCCACTAAATTTAAGTAAAACATGTCAACGTATACTCAACTTTATTTCCACGCAACGAGAGTCCCAATTTATTCAAATGCGATATGAAAACTTGTTCAAAACGAACTAAGATGACGTTATTTAAATCTACACCTACGAAGACGCTTACTAAAAACACAGAGCAAAAGAAATGGCATTCAACGGATAGCGGCTCTCGCTACGTGGTATTAAAGTTTATTTAAGCGTATCAGACTTTAGTCGACAAATAAATTGCTTATTTCGATAGCTACATATGTTACCTACTTGTTTCAATTTGAAATAAGACCTTGTTTCGAAGTGTACAAGGTTTACATCTTATATAAACAAAATTTAGTGAATTTTAATTTAGCGAATGATGTAACAGAATTGGGACCATTGTAATGTATGTTAAAATACCGTAGGTAATGCAGTTTTATATTAAGGTTAAAACACAACAGATTGGTTTTACTTTAATTAAACTATCGAACATATTGGGTCTTTACGTATGAAATTGGCGTTTTGTCGAACTGGCCACTTCGGCGTGTGTAGGTATTTATGTTTCGAATTTAGTTATTCGTTTGTTTTCGCGCACACAGTATGGAAAACTTTAAATATCGCGTTATTTACGAATAGGAGTTCCTCCTAGCGCTGCCGAAACAGCTCGAAGGATTAATGATGTGTGCGGGGAAGCTACTGTAAAAGAAAACGCGGTACGTTTTTGGTTCCAAAGTTTTCGGTCTAGAAATTTTAACCTACAGATTTGTTCTGTAGGCCAAATGTCTGTCTGTCGGCCTCGTGGACGGCCGAAGACCATAGTTGACAATGAAGAATTAAAAGGGATCATAGAAGCGGATCAGTCGCAAACCACATCCGAATTATTGGGGTGACGCCAATCTTGTTAATTTAAACCCTTCTAAAACACACTTCTAATCACGTGAAAAAAGGTGCTTTCGAACTTACACCCACTTTCCAAGGTGTATCCTTACCGATTATTGATCATCTAGGGCTTCTGGGCATTACAGTCACGTCCAAACTTAACTTCGGTCAACATATCGAGTCCATGGCACACACAGCTTCCAAGAAATTTGGAGTTACTTCGAAGGTCCGGCGGTACTTCAGCTCTGAACAGCTGCTTAATCTTTATACAGCCCAAGTTCGATCTTGCATGGAGTACTACAGTCGCCTTATTGATTGCTCAGCAAAATATCAACTTGAGGTACTGGACTCTGTCCAGCGAAGAGCCCGTAAACTTATCACCGACGATGTGCTTATGAATAGGGCACTGCATACTCTTGAGCATCGTCGTAAAGTCGCTTGCTTATCGGTTTTCTATAGGATTCACTTTGCTGAGTGTGCGAAGGCTTTCTTCGAACTAATTGGACCCTCACCATTCCTTCATTGGACGACTAGACGCAGACAGAGCTTCCACACTTTTAATGGCGAAACACCAAAAAGTCGAAAGAAACGTTTTGACAGCTCCTTTTTGGTTCGAGTAGGCAAGATCTGGAATGAACTGCCTTCGTCTATTTTTTCAGACAATTATAATCTTAGAACGTTCAAGACTAGAGTGAATAGGTCCGCCTTTGTACAATCTGTGCATGAAGTATTAATAAATAAATAAAAATGGGTACCCATGAATTGAGTGAAGCGCACCAACAAGCACGCGTAGAAGTTTGCATTACATTAGGTACTCAACCATCACAATAACGAGGGGATTTTGAATTATATTATTACGTGTGATGAAAAATGGATCCTATACGATAATCTAAACCGCTCACCACAATCAATGGTTGAACCTTGCCCCAGGCAAAAGTTGATTAAAAAAACGTACTAGTGAGTTACTGGTGGACCAGTGCGGGTGATGTGCATTACAGTTTCCTAAAATCTGGCCAGACAATTACAGCAGAACTATATTGTCAACAATTACAAACAATGAGGGAAAAGCTAGCCGTTAAATAACCGAGACTAGTCAATTGCTCTAACCCATTGCTACTTCAGGACGCTAGAACACACACTGTACAACAGACGGTCGCAAAATTATAGGAGCTGCGAATGAAATGTCTCCGACAGCCACCATACTCCCCGGACCTTGCTCCAACAGATTACCATTTGTTCCTGAATTTGGACAATATCTTGAGAGGACAAAAAATCAGTTTGGATGAGGCAGCCCAAACCGCCTTCAAAGATTTCATTGAATCCCGCTCTCACAATTTTTTTCAGCAAGAGAATTAATGAACTGCCTATAAAATGGCGAAAGTGCATAGATAGCAATGGAACATACTTTGATTAATTAAATAATATATCACTACATATTATAAAACAAACCCTCGCCGCGTCTGTCTGTCTGTTCGCGATAAACTGAAAAACTTCTGATAAGATTTTCATGCGGTTTTCACTAATAGACAGAGCGATTCACGAGGAAGGTTTAGGTGTATAATTTGTTGAGGTTTAGTGAAAATTGGTTGAAATATGATGATGATTGTTGGAGATGTCTTTGCTACCCGTGCGAAGCCGGGGCGGAATGCTAGTAACTTCATAAAAAGAAAGTTTGTTTTACTTTTTCCACCACTTTTTTTAACGCCAAGACCTAATTTAACATGTAAAAACATTCTCGTATCCATTCATAATTAGACACGTGTTTTTTATTACGTAATGTAACAAACATTTTGCGCCACCTGGTATTACCTTAGCATAACACCTAATGCTTAGCATGTATTAAACTACAACTACATAGAAAACTAACGCCATCTATGAACACTTGTTGTCACCATCCGAGACAGCGCCAACATACAAGCATGTACATCACTACTACAGATAAGGATACGTGTTGATATTGTGCACACATGTAAACCTGTTGGGTTTATAAGCAGCGTCGTCTCCGAACAAATCATCATTCACTAGCTAGAGGTTCAGAGCGCGGTAGCCACGCAGCCAGTTCTGACCTTAGTAGCCTAGTTCCTGCTTCGATAGCCTAGCAGTCTTCAGGAACTAGCCGTCTAGGGAGGCTTGAATGGCGATAGCCACGCAGTCCCTTTCAAGTTCTCACTTAGGGTTGTATCTTTATATAAATATTGTAATACTAGCATTAGTTACCAGAACAATAAAATAAATAGTGTTTCAACGGGGCTTTTTGATTTCAACACTAGCAACCCTACATTGGCGCCCAACGTAAATAAAAAGTACCCCAAAACGTTTTACGAAGTACCCTATATTGGAAACATCAAACTGAAATATTTTAAAGAGTACCCACATTATTTTGATAAATTTTGAAAATGTCAATTACAATGACTCAAGAACAATTCAACACTTTGCTGAATACTATTACGTCTACACAAAGTACCATCATGAGTGGAAAGAGTTTTGCCCGTTGTACGAAAAAGTTCGATGGAGTAAGAGACTACAACAAAGTAGAAGAATTTATAAACAGTGTCACAATTTATAAAAAAGTGGAGCATATTTCTGACGAAGACGCCTTTGGAAGGCTTACCATTATTGTTGGTCGGCACGGCAGCAACATGGTGGCACGGTATCAAAAGTGATATAAAGAAGTGGAATAGTGCTCTGGAAGCAATACGAGCGGCATTTGCACCCAAAAAACAACCCCACGACATTTACTTGGATTTGTTTGGAAAAAAGCAGACGACCGAAACAATCGACGAATTTATTTGTGAGAAACGTGCTCTCCTAGCACAGCTTCCATCCAAGAGAAACCGAGAAGAAGAACATCTTGATTTTATATATGGTCTTCTTAAATTAAGTACCAAGAAAGAAGTTGCCAGATCTGATTTTAAGTCCTTCGTAGAGTTATTAGAGAAAGTGCGACATCTCGAGAGTTTGGAGAAGCAATCGCAAGCCAGTAACTCGACTCCAGAGCGTTTCATCAGAAAATTTGTTAAGCGGTGCACATTTTGCGGGAAGAAAGGCCATGGTTTTGAAGATTGTAGAAAACGGTTGGTCGAAGTGAAAACGTCAGTTGACGACAAAGCCACGGAGACTCCAACGGTTTCATGCTATGGTTGTGGTGATAGGAGTTTTTAGAAGCAACTGTAAGAAGTGTAAAAATAAAGAAACCCCACCCAAACCAGTTGCATTTTACACGGTTGATACCACTGAACTATTGGAGAATAGTGCAAAGATACCAACAATAGAAATAAATTATAAAAATGAAAGAGGCTATGCTTATATAGACACAGCAGCAAGAACGAGTTTAGCAAGTATGCAATTATACAAGTTAATGATCAGAAGCGGAGTGATATTCACCACAAAAACAGCCGAAACCATACTAGCCGATGGTCTTAAAAAAACAAGAAGCTTACTGACTGCAACTGTGGACATCACTATCGGTAGACGTATACTGCCTGTTACGTTTACAGTCATACCTGACGCCACTGATAATCGCACTTTACTAGGCATTGACTTTTTAGAAGCTGTGGGAATAGTGCTTAATCTACCTCAACGAGTGTGGTACTTTCTTGATAAACCCAATGAGGTATACACATTTTTACAATTGAAGACTGAAAATATACCCTTAAAGGCAGCTACACACCTCTCGTTTCAATCAAATCAGTCGTCTCCAGAATCATTATCAAGTTTTATACAGTGGGCTAAAGACTTGCAGATGATTTCCCCACTTCCTCAAACACCATCGCCGTTGGCTAATTTTGAAGACAGTCCACCGTCAAATAAGCGAACTAAATGGACACTTCAAAAAATAATAACACCACCACGTCCATTCCGTCCTCGTGAACCAGCTGATGAAGAATCTCGCAAGGATCCACGTATAGACTATGTACCAATAAACAAAATGTCATTGTATTCTTTTGATATTTTATTACAACCTACTGAAGGAAATATTTTATTTAAACTTGAAAGGTTACAATTCAATAACTTGTTGACTACATACTGTGATGTATTTGACAAGAATAAACAACCTACACCCCACATTTTACATAGAATAGATACAGGTAGTCATTTACCTATAGCTCTCAAACCATACCGATTGTCGCCTTGTAGACAACAACAACTGCGACAAAAACTTGATGAAATGTTGAGCAATGGTATAATCGAAGAATGTGATTCACCCTGGTCAGCCCCTGTAATCATGGTCCCTAAAGGTACAGACGATATAAGAGTTTGTATAGACTATCGGCGACTAAATGAAATAACTAAACCAGACAGATATCCATTACCACGCATTGATGATCTACTACATCAAGCAAAGGCATTACCATATATGTCTACCATAGACCTTCAATCTGGGTATTTTCATATATCGGTTCATCCTGATGATCGAGACAAGACTAGCTTTGTTTCACAGTTTGGAACATTTCGTTTTAAGCGAATGCCATTTGGGTTACGGAACGCACCTGCAACGTTCCAGAGATTAATGGATAAATTTATTCAAAGTTTACAAACAAAAAATGTTCTGTCATATCTTGACGATTTGATTATAAGATCAGTCAGCTTTATGAAACACATAGAGGATTTAAAGGAAATATTTGATAAACTCAGAGAATTAAACCTAAAAGCTAACAGGGTAAAATGTAAATTTATATGTTCTGAAGTAAAGTATTTGGGACACTTAATAGTTCCCGAAGGAATTAAAACAGATCCGGCAAAAATATCAGCTATTGCTAACTTAGCAAAACCTAGAAACCTTAAACAATTAATTACATTTCTACAAACTGCTTCTTGGTATCGAAGGTTTATACACAACTTTGCAAACATAGCTCGACCATTACCCAATTTAACTAGAAAGAAAACAAGTTGGCAGTGGAATAAAGAACAACAAGATGCGTTTGAAAAATTGAAAATTGCATTAACTACAGCCCCAGTGCTAAAACAAGCAGATTGTAATACACCTTTTAAAATAAAAACTGATGCAAGTCAAATATGCAATAGGTGCAGCTTTAGTGCAGGGGGAGGGTGAAAACGAACATCCTGTCGAATACGCAAGTAGACTTCTTACAGTATCAGAATGCAATTATTCAGTAACTGAAAAAGAAGCCTTAGCAATTGTTTGGGCTGTTTCAAAGTTTCGTGGATACATCGAAGGTACAGAGTTCATTACAATTACTGATCATCAGCCATTAAAATGGTTAATGAATTTGAAAACACCAACGGGACATCTGGCTCGTTGGGCATTGCAACTACAGCCTTATAATTTTAAAATTCAATATACCCCAGGTCGTACCAATGTTGTAGCAGACACTTTGTCTAGACCGCCATGCCTAGATGACAGTGAAAAATGTACTTTGTGTCATGTGTCTATAGAATTACCTAAATACAGCGAAGAAAAGATACGTGAAGAACAACTGAAAGATGACGACCTCAAAGTTATAATCAAGTCACTTGAAGAAGAAAATGAGACTGAAAATTACATTGAATGGTCTAAAAGGGGTTATTTACTCCACAAAAAAGTTTTATATCGCTTTACACCAGAACAAGAAGATGATAATGCAAAATTAATTATACCTATTCAAGAAAGGCGTAATATACTAAAAGCATGTCATGATGACAACACTGCTGGTCATTTGGGAGTGGAACGTACAATTCAACGTATTACAGATAAATACTACTGGAAAAGATTAAGAAAAGATGTAATAAATTATGTAAAGACTTGCATAGAATGTCAAAAATACAAACCATCGAATAAAAAACCGGCAGGATTATACCAGTCTACAGCAAATAACCATAGGTTTGAAGTACTTTCTATTGATTTATTTGGGCCTTTGCCAAAAGCAATAACTGGTGAAAAATGGATCTTTATAGTTGAAGATACAGCTTCTAAATGGGTTGAACTTTTTGCAATCAAAGAAGCAACAGCTGAAACTTGTGCATTAACTCTTTTGCACGAAGTTTTCCTGCGGTATGGTTTACCAAGAAAACTTATAAGTGATAATGGAGTACAGTTCATTTCAGCAATAATGCAAAAACTTACTTATTGTCTTGAAATACAACATATTTTTACACCTGTGTACCACCCAGAACCTAATATTGTAGAAAGGAAAAATAGGGATATGAAAACTCAAATAGCAATTATGGTTAAAACTCAACACCAAAAGTGGCCAAATACACTACCTGCTATCAGATTTGCAATGAACTCTGCTGTGTGTCAAACAACAGGATATTCACCGTCCTACTTAACTTTTGGACGTGAATTAAGAACTTCATATGATTTGACTCATGACCTCAGTTCAATTTTAAGTCAGGAAACGTTTATATCACAAATTACACCAACTTTAAAGCAGTTAGCTAATGACTTATCAATTGCAAAAGAAAACATTGAAGTTATGCAAGATAAAAATCGAGAACGTGCAAACCAAAACAGAAGACCAGATCCCTGTTATAAGGAAGGAGAATTAGTATTGGTTGAAACACATCCAATAAGCAACAATGAAAAACAATTTACAGCAAAATTTGCTCCTCGCCGAGACGGTCCATATGTTATTATAAAGAAACACGGTGCATCTACATATGAAGTAGCAAACCTAAAGTCACTTGAACAATCAATTGGAAAGTACGATACTTCAGCACTTTGTAAATTTGAGCAAAGAGAAGATAATGTACCCAAACCCATAAACCCCATTAGAACAAGAGGGAGACCAAGGAAGTCAACTACTGATCCTGGTACTCTGTCGGGACGACTATAGAGTACCAGAGGGGGAGATTGTAACAAACATTTTGCGCCACCTGGTATTACCTTAGCATAACACCTAATGCTTAGCATGTATTAAACTACAACTACATAGAAAACTAACGCCATCTATGAACACTTGTTGTCACCATCCGAGACAGCGCCAACATACAAGCATGTACATCACTACTACAGATAAGGACGTGTTGATATTGTGCACACATGTAAACCTGTTGGGTTTATAAGCAGCGTCGTCTCCGAACAAATCATCATTCACTAGCTAGAGGTTCAGAGCGCGGTAGCCACGCAGCCAGTTCTGACCTTAGTAGCCTAGTTCCTGCTTCGATAGCCTAGCAGTCTTCAGGAACTAGCCGTCTAGGGAGGCTTGAATGGCGATAGCCACGCAGTCCCTTTCAAGTTCTCACTTAGGGTTGTATCTTTATATAAATATTGTAATACTAGCATAAGTTACCAGAACAATAAAATAAATAGTGTTTCAACGGGGCTTTTTGATTTCAACACTAGCAACCCTACAGTAATAATAATTTAATACACTTAGTGATACATATAATATTACATGTCAATACATGTAATATTAAATACTTATATCACATTTATGATTTAACAAAATAGTTGACATTAATTACATAATAATACATAATAACTAATTGTTTTAATATTTTTTATTGTTATAATTTCTATGTACTATTCAATATGGTAGGACGTAGTGCACATTTAACTTATTTGTAAGACCTTACAGGTCTCACCTATATTTCACAAACAAATAAATGATTATAAAAAAAACACATCTTACCAATTTTGTCTATCAATGTAGTAGTCGCCAATGTTACTATAAGCTTGTTTAACCTGAGCTTCTGTGGTACTCGCTGACATCTTTAATAGTTCTACCACACGGAACCAATGGCCTAAACGCTTTCGAAGAGCTATGGCCAAGTCGCTAAAATGTGAAACATGTTCTTAAAGCATAAAAAATTAAAATTAAAAAACTCTTTAATAAACTCCTTTTTTTATACAAATGCATAGAATGGAATAAATTAAATCGAATATAATTTATTCATTTAGGTCAGCGAGCGGCAACCTTTTAGCAGACAGGTGCACAAGGTGTCAAAATCAAGGAAAGGCATTTGTGAGTTTAAAAACGTGTGACAATGATTTTATAGAATGAGTTTTTGAGAGTATCATTGGAGGTCAATTACGTTCTTTTGTAAATACTCGGTACATCCTCAATATCACATGAAAAAAGGTTGACAAACATCCTCAGTTTCTGGAAGTCCAAGACAGCGCAGGCCGCAAACAGACAGCTCGTGGGCCGGGGCTATGTATTACCGACCGGTAATCTAGATGATTATCTAACTGTACCATGTAAACCTATAGCGCTAGGTGATGTGAGACGCTAGAGAAGCTAGACCTAAGCTAATTTACAAGTAGATAAAAGTACCTAACCTAGATATATTAATTACGTACCGCCGATCTTCATTGTGATATATCTTTTCCGCTGTATCAAAATCTTTGAAATAAGCAGCAATCTCAGCCTTTTTCAGTGCATTTGAATGTAACGCGTTCAGACGCGACACAAATTTTATGCCCGCATAGTCATTTCGTCGAACAAATGCAGCTTCAGCCGTCTCTAGAGCAGACTCCGATTCGAAATTCTTTAAAGCAGCTTCTGCGAGTAGTAGCCTGAAAGATATTCCGCATGTAGGACGGTATCACACAAAGTTATCACAGAAGCACAAAATGTATGTACCTACCTGTGTTAGAAGCACGGTGCAGATACAAAGAGGAGAGGGCCTAAGCAACTGAGCACTGTGATTCCTGTGAGGTCCTGACGTCATCACAGTGGGCGTGGCTTATAGTTAGTACACTGTCAGCGTTCGTCTTGTACGTTTGTATGGAAAAATCGCAAATCAGTAAATTTTCGTGCTATTAGGAAGTAGAAAGATGAAGTGTTGTATTTTATCATGTAAAAACTATTCGGATAGACGCTTTGATGCAATGTATGGCATCAGAATTCATTTGCTACTATTTTTTTTTATTTAATTTATTAAATAAGTTCTAGAAAAATCTCGGAAGTGTCTTTTGAAATATAATTAAATCTATTCGGCACTAGATGGCGAAAACTTTGTGTAATGGGAACTAAAAAATCTAAGGTACGTAGAGCTAAGTATTAGTAAAATAAATCATACGAAGATACTGAAATATGTTTTACATCCATGTGGGATAACGTCAAGGTTAGGAGAAAGAAAGAACTCACAAACTTTCGCTTTGTATCAAGATGGTTTAAAAATTAATCTTGAAAAAACTACTACCTGGTAAGTAAATTTTGAGTACTGTCCCTTACATCCTATAACTAGTGTAAGATAGCTAAACTACATAGCAACGTCGACATAGAACGATGCGAGTAGTTTTACTATTGCTTGGTAGATGGAAAAAAGTGAAGTGGGCGGAGATTAACACCCCGCAAATTGTCACGCGTTGTTTCATAGGGAAATCTAATTACAACACCTCCTCTTTGTATCTGCTCCGTGGTTAGAACTTAATAAATTAATTATCACTTTGTTTGAAGATGAAATCCTAAAAGGGAATTTAAAGCAATAACGTTTTTAAAGTTAATAAAATGTACCATAATTGAGGGTGAGGGTTATCTTTTATAAAATTTTCTGCTTCCTTTAACCCGACTTTTTCAATCAGCTGACGTGTATCTCTCAAAGACTTCACTTCAATTCTTACAATGTGCTGAGGCGTGCACTTGTCATCCACATTGTCTAACAGCGCAAAAGTAATTTCCAGTTCCTTGAAAGAACAGGTACAAAGATAATGAATTTTATTTCGTTTATTGAATATTAGGTACATATTAATATAGGTATATATATCTCTTGAGGCTGAATATGCTTTTAGTATTCGATATTTACTAACAAAAATAAGGATTTTGAAAGATAAAACCTATGGTCGAAATATTTATAGATGGTGATGATGATCAAAAGTGAAATAAAGGGTATATTAGTTCAATCTATGGATTTTTTTAAAAAGATATACAAACAAATTCGTCTCATTCGTTATTCATGCTTTCAAATGATATGGAATACTAGCTACCCGGCCACGCGTTGCTGTGGCTAAATAATTTGCAATAAAAAATATTATGACTATAAATTGCGATAATGCACCATCACTTGGACCAAATTGCACAGTGTGCAAAATTTCGTTTAATCGGTTAATTAGTTTAGGAGTTCACCGCGGACAAACAACGTTACACATTTTTTTTATATATATAGAAGATAAAGCCACAGTACAGACTAAAAAACTTTAAGTTACATCTTAAAGTCCATGAAAGTCCAAGGCAGTTATGACGATGATGATGTCAGTCTTATCCTAGTTGCTCCTGTCCTGGTACTGCTTAAAGCTTCATACAAAATGACATGAGTTATTGTAATATACCCACCTTAAACTTACAAAGATATCCTTGCATAGTTAAGGGCTCTTCTGGTTCAGTGTCCCTCATTACGTAAAGCCGTGCTTTCTCTGCTACAGCTAACATTTGTGGGTTATCACACGCCCAAAGTGCGCTCCAAACATCCTTTCGTAAAGCTTGGCCGATACTTATGTTATTCGCCATATCGGTGTCCAATAAATATAGGGATCCCGGTTGATCAATCACATAAAATTTACTGAAAATTGTCTTTTACAAAATAAATCCGTTGTATTGTGTATACATACCTACTGGGTTAATTAGCGAGTGATTCCTTCAAAGCACTGTTCTTATTATATTCTTCTTAAAAACATGGTCTAAAAACATCCTAGAGTTAATCCATGCTATATGATTACGCATGATGGTTTTAACCCAGTATTTTATTAGTCTAAGTTCACCTATAGTGTGACTATAAATATTTATATATAGACTTTACTCTTTAAAAAGGCTCTCTGATCCATAAAAGTAATACATAATATTGTAAGCGTCAAGGTAGGATTAATCTAATTCACCAAACTTGTAGGTAGATACTATGACATAGTTATTTAAATGAGCCGCGTCAATAATAATTAATGACATCCATATAAATATCGATGCGTATATTTTTGTACGATAGTAACATTTTAAATTCTTAACTTAGGTCGCATGTCTGTGACACGAGTCATTATGTATAAGTTATAGAATAAATCCGATTATAGGTACTCAAGTCATCCAGTTGTTTTACTGAGTTGGAGAACTTGATCTTACAATATGTTTGTCCATCCTACTAATATTATAAACGTGAAAGTTTGTGAGTATGGATGTATGGATGTTTGATACTCTTTTACGCCAAAACTACTGAACCGATTACGACCTGGATTAACATATAGGCTACTTTTTATCCCGATATACCCACGGGATCGGGACTTACGCGGGTGAAACCGTGGGGCGCTGCTAGTTTACAATAATCAAATAAATAATTACCGCAATTTCCATTGCAATGAACGGATATGATTAATTGGTTTTGAGAAAACCATACAATAGAAACTCTACTGAGAAAACTTGTAAATTTTAAGTTCAATGCCACATTTTATAATTGGATTTGTATAACTGTTTGCATGTAATTGAAAGTAAAACGTACCTGGAATTAGAATTAAGCCCCAACTTATAAGGCTTCGAATTCATGTTGATTGATGTTATTTTCTTAAAGTTTACTAAGGAGAATAATAATATAGAGCCTGAATCTCTTCCCACTAATAAGTGACTATCGGAAGAAGCAATACAGCATATGGTATCATCTTGAAACCCTCCATCATTAGAAGTTACGGGTGACCCATCGGCTTGGTATAGCTGGTCAGAAGCACCTGATATTCAAATACGCAATGTTGTAGGTATGCTTTGTAGTAGATAATACAAGCTGGATAACAATTAACTTACGAGGTCTGGCTGGAGTAGAGAACTTCCATGTCATAAACGATTCCTTGGATGCAGCTACCACAATCGCTTTACTGTTGATTGTCACATAAATAACTGGTATATTTACTGTTTTTGCTAAACAATAGAAAATAACTTTATTAAATTTAATGGTAGTCTCAACGTAAAGTTCTTAATATGAAATGTGTTTAGGTTATGGTTTTGAAAGTCCCTGACACCACTCACTTTAGGCGGAGTATTGCACACCGTGTGGTTATAGTCGGTTCGGCATACGGCCTCACCGATAGCCGCGGTGTTTTACATGAGTTTCCACACAAAAAAGGGCATTAATAGTTCTGTGTTATCGTTCCATAACTATCGGTCCAATGTTAATCATTTACACCAAGAATTATTTAGATATAGGGCGGTCGAGTTGACGCAACTTGAGCAAAATTTAAATAGGTAAGCGCGGGCCCCCGACTGATACAGGTGCTTTTCGGATACGACGATGAAGCTCCGCTAGTGTACAGTGCTCTAGTTTTTATTATTACTTCAGTCGATGTAGTACCATGCAAAGATTATTATACAAAACAAATAAATAAGGTATTTTCCATGAAAAAGTAAATCAAGGTACTATTAATTTATTGGACACTCACCATCACACTGGATACCTTGCTGATTTGATATTATAATTGTTCCAAGTGTGGCGATAACGCAATATTCATCAATCCCACACATGTCAATGACGTCAGGAATGTGATTTATCCAAGACTATAACAATTAGATATAATTAAATAAAATGGCTTTGGCTTAAGTATGAGTTCTCCAAGAACGAATGTAAATCTTTTGGCAAATATAAGGCCTATGGACAACTGTCCCTAGAGACAGCTCTCACGTATTGGAACAAACAACTCTTTAGAACACAATCCAATATAAAATCAGTAAAATATACATGTCGCTTGAAGACGTAGGATCGTCGACAATCCTCAAACCTCGTTTTTGTAAGGAGTCAAACGGTTCCAGCTAACATAATGGTGCTCCTACCAGAGAAAAGTAAACGTTTATGTCTATGCATTATGAACATCTTGCACCTATCGGGGCTTTAACGGTTCTATTAGATGTTCGGATCGAAGATCTTAGCTATATCCAGAATCACGGCTATTGCCTTATCTTGGTTCTCAAAGGTTTGCGTCTAACAATGTTAGAGATACATAGAAAGTGATGAGATACATAGTGGAAACAATGTAGCATAATCCGGTCGCTAAATAAGTTGTATCTTTCCCTTATCTTATGGCCCTTTATGCACTAGGTGCGTTATTTGCTCTTGACCAAAGAACTTTTTTCATGAAATACAAAAGCGTCAAAAGGTGTTGGACAAAATTCGGGAGCAGACTGCTATAGTACTACCACCTTATATAATCAAAGACTACCACAGATATCCTGTCTGACCAGCTCGACTTATGGAAATCCATTAAAACCAGAGACCTTTCCATTGAGTGATCGACCTTTACCCTGATGGCATAAATTTGATCGACGAGTTATTTAATGCAAAAAAAAACATACCTGATGAGTAACAGTGTCCCAAAACGTCACAGTCTCATTCCCTGACACATACGCTAATGTATTTCCATATAATGCATATTTGTGGTCCATTTTAACGTTTGCAAAGTATATAAAGGAATCAATGGCAATGGCGAGACGCAACGATCTTTTCTCCCAGGACAATGCTCTCATTGAACCTCCAGGTACGCGTAAAGTACGAATGTGCTACAAAAAACCAAAAACGATTTTATTTAAAAAATAACAATTCAACATTTACCTAATAAGAAATTACTGCCCGCACTACAGAATAATCTCTGCACTGCTGGGACAGGTAGGTTACAGATTTATGACCATAGTAAATCGAACAATGCAAAACCTAAACATGATTATAGCACATGGCAATCATTTTACATCATACACCAAAGATATTTTCAAAGAGCCATCTCATGCTACCTAAGGTTGACAATTAAAAACCTTAACTTGCAAGAAGTTACTGGTTTTTTATGATTTCCCCTTTAATTCGTTAATGATTTTAGCTACTTTGGTTTTTCGACCATATTGATCACGAGGGTAATAATCATATTATAACAAAAGAATTGAAGAACCAAAGCTAACAGACAGAGGTTACTAATTTAATAAACTTACCTCTCCGTATGCACCAAAGAACTGTACTACGTTGGTCTTGTCGGCTGTACAACCGGCAGCAGCCAGGATACTTCCATTATGGTTCCAGTGGCCATCTATAATCGACATGTTCGTTTCTACTACTACACTATCTATAAACAAAAAATGAGAAGAGTTAAACATACTCTTAGAGAGCACACCTATAGATAAATAAGTCAAAAAATATCAATATCAACATTGCGTGAGAAACCTTTTGGTCTTAATTCATAAATATATATATTGCTTCGCTAGTTCGAGATAAAGACCACTCTTGAGCAACTTAAGAACAATAAGTCTCCTGGCGCTGGTGGAAGTACGAACAATTTCCTAAAAGCATAAGAGGCAGAGAGTCGCTTTAATTCGCTTCCGACTAAGAGCAAAAGTCAGTTGAATTTGAAATGAACAGATATCCTTCCTTAACAGCTACCATCTCTCTCCTGAGTTAAATTTACAAGTTGTTTTCAAGAGCCGATGACGACTTCAAGTCATGTAAACCATCCTAGTTTGGAAAAGCTACAGTACGGTTTTCCACATCTATAAGTCCGGTACATGGTACAGAAAAATGAAGGCCCCACACCGAGATTATCAGATATTGAAATGTCGGCACTAAAATTTGTACAAGTATAGACAGGTAGGTTAAGTAGCTTGCTGAAAATGTATTTTGAAAAAGCCTAAAGACCGAAGGTGTCACGATCAGTGCGTCCTGCCTTTAATGATCTAAAGCGTCGAGATACGAGAGCTGAACTATTAATGAAAAGTCGCGAGGACACTAAAGATACAGCTAGGCAACTTATTTAATTCTATCCATCACAGAGCCAAAGTGACAGATAGAGCTCGCGAATCAGCAACTAAATCCGTGTTTTTTCGATTTGTACGCTGGCGCTGAGAACGTCAGTCGAAATCGATACGGCTGATTGACGAGATTGATTGATCAGTTAAACATTTACCTTCTTCGTTACAATTTTTTAATAGTAGAATAACTCCACTTCTGTAGCATATTGCCAGCACAGGCCGGTTACTAGGAGCACTACCGGAATACCAATCCATTGTAACTACATCCATTGATCCTGAAATGCTTTGAATAGCCACTGGCATCTAAAAGAAAAATCCTGACTGTAGAACTTAATATTGATAATATTTAAATGTATTACGTCTTTATTAAATGAATTTGACGTTTCTTTACGTTTTTTGGCAACAATACTTTCCAATGATCAACAAAAAGGAAAAACAAATATTTTATCAAACTATTGTATATATATGTTTTATAACCAAGTTTTAACCTTCGCTAAGCTAGCACCTTGAAATGTGTAAAATATTCAAAGCTTCTTTTATGTAATAGGTATACATACTGTAAAATTTCCTTGATCATCATAAATATGTAGCTCGCCATTGGACAGTGCAAACAGCAGTTGTGTGTTATCAGGTGACCATTGAACAGCAGCAAGTCCAGGTCCCTTGATGTCTTTCCCCCATACTCTAGAACCATCTACTGATCCAACAATAACTGCACCTGAAATAAAAAATGCCTAGGTGTTTATATTTAATAAGCGTAGAGACATGTGAAAATGTGAATATAATAATAAGACTATTAGATAGATATAAATAAAAAATATAATATGATTGCCTCACCATCCTCATAAGCTATGCAGATTTTTTGGCCATCAGAGCCCCAAGCCATGCTTTTTACAGTTGATTTATTTCTATTATTTATCATTTCTTCATACCAAGATCCCTGGAAGTAAAAATAACCATATAGGTACGCGTATAAGTATTTTTGTTTTACCAAGCTGATATGTCATGTCCTTCCTTTGTGATCAATCCTCTGTAGCTTTCTAGTTAATAAATATTATTCATTGCTTTATCAAAATAAACGACATTAAACCAATTCGTTATTAAACCAAATTCTTGAATGTATTAAATTTACCACTTGACAAAATCTTGCTTTACGAGGTCACAGGGAGTCACTCACTACAAGTGATGCAATGGAACCGCATCCAGGAATAATTTCCTTGAATTAATAAAACTCTTGGGCATGTTGGACTCCGTCATTAATTAATCATCTCACCCATGTTAATAATAATCCCGGAACAATAACTTACTTTTCATTTCAAGTTCAAAATGAGTTCATTCATCTGCGGGTGACCACTGCCCACCAACATTTACCTATTGCAAAGAATTCGCACATCAAAATAACTCCCGATCAGGCACATTGTGGGCAGATGTCAGAAGTAGTGAGATATGTAGAAGTTGATTTTAAGAGGAAATTAGTCCGTGTTAGAGAGTCCTTCTTTGATTTCATTTAGATAAGCCAAAAGGACGCTGGAAGTCTAGTTGATTAAATACTCAAACAGCTTGGGAAAAAGATATGTATATACAGGATTGTCTTTTACAATGTTATGCACCAAACTTCACTAGACCAAAGAATAAGCGAAAAGAATAAACTGGCGATATTTGTGAATTGTGAAAATCATTCGCTCAATTTGACGAGTGTATAAGCAGCCAAGCACGACAAGGAAAAACTCAAAAAATGCGTGGGTGTAAAATCAGAGTTCAAAACAAGATTCTTACACTCCGCAAGTCGCAATCACTACACGGCCACCTCGTTTCGGAGCACTACACTATTTCTCAAATGAAAGAGGCAGATTAGTTAATGCATTGCTGCATTGGTTTGATTGGATTAGATTGAGGAATGAGGTGTAGCTACGACAAAAATTATGACTGGTGAGAGTGAGTCGCCGCGTCGGACGCACACGGTTGACCGCTAAATAAAGAATGAAACAAACTAAGCAAAACCTGTACTATGGTAATCAGACTGCTCATAAACATACTTACATATTTCTGAATACATACATATTATAGATAAACTAGCTGACCCGGCACACGTTGTTTTACCATATTAATTATTTCTAATGAATATTTTGGTAGTCAAACAAAAAAAATTTTGGTCAAGTGGTTAGTAACCCTGACTGCTGAGCCAGAGGTCGTGGGTTCGATTCCCACCCAGGACAAATAATTGTGTGATGAGCATGATCATTTGTTCTGTGACAATGGGTGTAATTTATCTATAATATGTATGTATTTAGAAATATATAAGTATGTTTATCAGCAGTCTGGTTACCATAGTTCTGCCTAGTTTGGGATCAGACAGCCGTGTGTGAGATGTGTGAAGTTATTATTTTTATTGTGGGGATGGGGTCTATGACTGAAAGAAGAATGGAGCGCTGTGGTCTATTGACGGCCTATAAAAATAACAAAATACTAACCATTCATTTTCTTAATTCAAAGTACTTCATTTAAAAGTGGGAGAGCCATGCTTCGGCATGTATGAGCCGGCTCGAAAGGAGTGATATCATGGCCTCACAGAAAACCGGCAGTGAAGCAATGCTTCGTTGTACTTCGCCAAGCGAGCGAGGTTACCGGTGGCCCTAACCCTTCGCTCTCTCTATCTTCACCCCTATCTCTCCATCTCCCCTCCTCTCCTACTCCCACCTTAAAGGCCGGCAAGGCACTTGTTACTCTCGAGTTGCAGGTGCCCATGGGCGGCGGTAGTCACTTACCATCAGGTGACCCGTCTGCTCGTTAACCCCCTATTTCGTAAAAAAAAGTTTGACATCGACTTGACGGCAATCGGTTATTACAATCGATTATAACAATCGCACTTTCTATTTTCACTGGGTTAAATACTTTAAAAAAATTGTAACAATGAAAGTAAAAATACTAATATCGCTATTAAAAAACAGGGGTTGATCGTAGAGGGTTGAAAATTCAGGGTTGTGTGTATTTTCTAATGCTGTATCATAAAAAAATTAAAAAAAAATTATGTAAAAAAAAAAATTAGGGGTGGACTACCCTTAACAGTTAGGGGGATGAAAAATCGATGTTGTCCTATTCTCAGACCTAATCAATATGCACACAAAATTTCATGAGAATCGGTCAAGCCGTTTCGGAGGAGTTTTAACTACAAACACCGCAACACGAGAATTTTATATATTAGATTACACCCAGACACAGAACAGGGAATCGAACCCATGACCTCTGGCTCAGCAGTCAGGATTACTAACCACTAGAGACTAGACCAACAGGCCAGTCAAATCAATGAAAGGTTTACTCGATAGCATGACAGTGATGCCAGATTTGGTTTTTCTTCTAGATGTTTAAATACTGTGTTACAGCACTAACAACAGCGCTGATTTATAAAAAAATGTAAAGAATTTTAAGATTTATATGGTAGCGATATTACTCTTGTTATACAATAAAATGTAAATAAATAATACTCTTGTAAAATTTACTGTTTTATTTAGTGTATTTGTTAGGGTTCCGTTTATTCATCGTTATAGGATCAGGAACCCTGGGAGGCATTAACTTAAAATTAACATCAAATACTTATGTTTAAATCCCTTGAAGCTGTAAAAAATGAAGCTTCTAGTCAATGCAATCAAAAGATACGGACATTTAAGCCTTACAATTTAACAAATTTTAACATTTTGCAGGTAAATCAAAACTTATAGGGTACTTCCTATTGATCTAGGAAGAAGAAATTTAGTAAGAAGATCATACTCAGGAAGGACAAGGTTATACAGCACGTTAGTAGTACAGCACGGTAGTCGGTAAGTTGTTTATATATCACATAAAAAACCTATTTTTTGTGATTACAAACTTATATTTTTCCGAATTCCACCATTAACTACCGCGAACACAAGATAATAAAGGTAATTATGCAGCACTCAAGTGACAAAGAAAAAATATGTTTCCCAATGGTCAATTTAAAAAAAATTGCCGCTTTGCCTAGCAAGTACTGGATGGATGGATAAAATTAAAGAATACCTTATAAAGCATCCAAACAATGATGACACCATGTTCATCACTGGTAGTCAGTTTTTGAAAAACCTCATTCCATATAGCCTCACACAACTGGCCTGTGTGGCCTTCTAGGCTCAGATTCATAGATAGGTTACCCCCACCACCTGGAATAATATTAAACGACTATAAAATGTATATTTATAAATCGTGGTTAAGTGGTAACCGAATAGGTTAGCACAGGGGTCGGCAACCTGCGGCTCGCGAAGCGACATGCGCCTCTTTGGATGTTAGCACATTACAAGGTTAAGTAATACTAGCCAAGTCAGTCTTAGGATGGGTGACCATTCTTAACATATTGAGACCCCTCCGTGCCTACAGAACTTCTTTATCGCCCAGTACTTGGGTTGTGGAGGTCTGATGGCAGTCGCTTCACATAAGATATTGAAGTTCAGCCGTATTGTGGTTAGACTGAAAGTTGACCCCAGCTTAGTTGGGAAAAGGCACGGATAATGATGTTTAAATTTAAAGATTATAACAAGGCAACATAAGGTATTCAAACCTTAAGTTGTCTTTTTGTAATGACATGACAAAGAGCTTTATAAACACTCAATTCATGTACATGAAATTAGCTTCTGAGTAGTTAAAGTGTGAATGTATGACAAACCAAGAAACTCACATTCATATTATATTTGAGTTAGGATTACACAGATTCTTTCTAACACAGCAATGTCTAAAGTTTTTTAACCTGAACCTGTTAACACTCTAACTTTTTTATTTTGATTTGAGCTTTTGTAATATTAGCAAAGGTAGTAGTAGAATTCAAATTCAAAATCATTTATTCAATTAAGACACTAAGTGACATTTATGAACGTTAAATTGAAGCTAGAGTTAAAATCATAGATCGGCACAAACAGACGCCACAGCATGTACTGGATTGTCAAGGTAAATTAGGTGAAAAACACCAAAATCAACTGCCTGTTTGTGTCGATCTATAACTTCCAGTTTCAAAAATGCGTAGGGCCTTATGAGAAGAATACTGGCAAAGAAACTCATGGATCTTCAGGTACAATAGTGTTAGTGTTACATGAGAGGTAAACAGGATGCAAGCTGATGCCACCTGAATTTCATTTTATTGAAATGCTCCAAAAGCTAACATACTAAAAAATAAAAATCACTCAGTGATGCCGTTGAAGGTTTGAACCTATTAAACATAGAAATCATTCAAGGTGCACATCTCCCTTCATTCAGTTGCAAAATCTACTGTTGAAAATAATTCGTGACTGGATTAAGAGGCTAGAGTTGCAGTTGATCGAACCAAAATAATAGTATAGGCTAAAGCATTGCTGACTAGGCCGACCAGTCACCCCAAGCAGCAGAATTGTATCCATTATAAAACTTTTGGTTAATTTTTTATTTGCATTGTTTTTTTAAATCAGAAGTAGCTAATGAAAATTACATAAAAACTTTTGAAAGGATATATACATGATAGTACAAATTTTATTGATGATAGGAATAGAAAGCAGGGTGTTACAGCTTTCGCAGTCAAATCCCACCACATTGAAAGTGATTGACAATGATTATGCTTTTATCATCAAAATAGAGAATTGAATGAGAAGTATTATAAGCGAAGGAGGTATGTAATAGTCAAATAAGGTATAGCAATATTAGTAATAATAGTCAAACTTACCCGATTCTAATTTTAAAACTTTTAACATTCCATCCTCTCCACCCACAGCAATGTATCCAGATGAGTGATTCCATGATAAACAAGACACATTGGACTGTTTTGGTATTGCAATCTAAAAGTGATACTATTATGTTCAATACACATTTTGGATACATACTTATCTTTTTATTCTTTATTGACATTAAAAAAGGCTTACCTTTTTACTCATATAGATAAACATTTTAGATAATGTATTGCACAGGTACTAATAAAACAAAACCTTATATTTTAACAATTGTTATTTTTCGATTCATACGTTCGACTATATTAGTAGAATATATTTAAAATATTTTCGCAAAATTGTAAGTACAAGTACCAACCGCAAGTATCTTATAGGTAGTTTTAAAGATTAAAACATAGTTCTAGACCGCACTCGACTACTTATTACATAAATTTACAAGGACTAGTATGGAGCTCTTGGTTTGTCTTTTTAGTCATCAACAAAAAGAGCAAAAGTTCTGTGCGACTGAAATAAATTAACAAGTAACTTCAAAGTGCGTGACCCCGCATCACAACAAATCAGAAAATGTTGCCCACTGCCTTTGGTTGCTATGGAAACCACCCAGTGTTGCCTACGCAAATTTAAGAAAATGTTTCGGAAATAGATAAAATAACGGGGTGTGGATTCCTTCGAAGAGATGATACTTAACTTCCTACCACCTACGATACCCAAGATTCCCATCCCTGACATCACAGATCCGCTGCTTAGATCTGACACTAGATTATATTCTTCCTCAGTACCATAAAATACAGTGATAAATGGGTACGATACTATACTGTACCTACTGTAGGAATGCAACACATGAAACCACACTTGTAATAAGTTATTATAAAAATAGGTAGGTACATGTTAATAAGTCGTAGCCAGAGTGTGTATTGAATAGTAATGAGATTAAAAAATATATATATCTCTCTCTCTCTCTCTCTCTAAACTCCAAAAAAACATCGCACTCCAGGAGTGCCAGCAGAAGTGAAAACTTGATCATTAACGTTGTGCATTTTAAACACTTTATATACACGAATTTAACAAGTAATGTTTATGATACAGACGGTCGACCCATCAGCAGTCACCATCTGCTGTGGATGCGCGTAGCAGGCTGTAGTACAAACACACATCCACACTCGCGCAAGCGCTTAATGTTATTACCTACTTTTTGAAGTTTTCACTTCAAAAAGTAGGTAATAACATATCTAAATGCATACATAGGGCAGTGGCGTAGCTAGGTAACCAAAGGCCCTGGGGCAAAAAATAAACTAGGGCCCCAACTAAACTATTTAAAATCGTTTGTTCCGTATTCGTCGTGTTCCAAATTCAACGTACTCCAGATTTGTCGTAATCTAGGTTCGTCGTACTCCATATTCAAGTTCAAGTACGCAATTTAATATAAATAGTGGTTTAGTCACAACTCTAGTACAAACCTGATAACTTCTGGTTCTAAAAATCTGGTTTATTTATATTACGAATGTGGGATAAATATTCAATAGTTAAATTTATTGGTTTTAAGTTCAAGCTCAGGGGCCCTGAGCTTGGGGGCCCCGGGGCACTGCCCCGTCTAGCCCTACGGTAGCTACGCCACTGACATAGGGTACACTGGAAGTTCTGCCCTCCTGGCCGCTCATTAATGTTTGAATTTCGAATGTTATATTTTTTTAAATATAAGAAACTCTGCTCCGTCTTACGAATTTTCGATCAGGGTCACGTATCCTGACGCGAGTTTAACATATTTTACCCATTCCAAAAAGTGCACAACGCCGCTAAAGAAGTTTTCACTTCAAAAACTAAATCAAAATCGGTCCATCAGTTTAATGACGTTAAACCAATGAGGTAATAAATAATTACTAGAAATCGCTTTTTCTATATATAAAAACTGTAAATATTCCAAAATTCGCGTTACTACGTTCGAGAAATTTTCTTAAAAAGGGTTACAAAGAATTCTCTTTACGTATTAATATAATGATATTCTTATGTCAATGCGTTAAAGTTATAACAACCCTCCTTTTTATGACGCCGACGCTTGTAAACGTTTGTAATGTGTTTGTGTTTGCACAATTGACTTAACAATAGTAGTATTTACCAGTATTTACATTGACATAATGGTTTGCAGAATTGAACCCAGTGCTACCATCATCTCAAAACTTTATATTTCCTCCTGAATGTCAATCCCTTACTACTGTTTCCGTTGTCTGAAAAATCAATAATATTTACAAAACAGTCAATACCTACTTACTTTTGTATTAAGTGTAATTAAAGTGCTTTTCGTGATGTTTTTTTACGGTTAATGACTCAATTCCGTTTATGTTATTGAAAATGTTGAAAGCTAAACGAAACTATTTCATAATGAAATGAGTTCATTTTCGCAGTAAATAAATCTTATTTTATGTTAAAATAAACAGGTGTCACAAGTTTTTATTACTTTGTGAGAAAAACAGGGCTACAAAGCCCTATCAAAATCGCTATCATTGAGCTAAAATTAATGAAAATGCTGGGTCGAAAACAAAGCCTAAAAGGAGAACCGGTTCTGGCAGACTATGGCCCAGAGGAATCTTTAAATGAGAGTGCTGATATTGAATGGGTCAACAAGGTAAGTGTCAGTAGGTATAGTATATACACATAATGGCTGATGTTCGACGTTAAAATATATTAATAACTGATTAACATAATTATAATTATTTAAATATAAGTAGTCTCACTTTTTTATTATCTGTAAAATCCTAAACATATAAAATCAGTAGGCCTGGCTTCCATTTAACAATATTAATTGTTTTTTTTTTTTCAGTTATGGGTTAGAAGAATACTAAGACTATGTGCATTACTTAGTTTAATGTCTGTTTCTCTTAATACACCAAAATCATTTGAGAAGTATCCATATCTACAAACAATAACATTTGCAGTAGATTGTTGTGTGACTCTCTTATTCACAGCAGAAATGATAGCAAAAATGCATATAAGAGGAATACTTAAGGTTTGTATTTAACTTTAAATTAATTTTGTTTTTATTTTTCTTGCCTTACTTTATATGTTTAGCGGGCTAAAGAAAACTCTATTTCTCAAGTCTTATAATCTATATTCTGGTAATATGTCTTATGACGAATATAGTCTATTTAATGAAGATGTTCGATTTATTCCTCTTTCCTATATTGTATTTGTTTAGTCTCCTACCACTCTTATTAAAGAATGTGTAATGCACATATAAATGCCTTGTGGAGGAAGGTGTGAAAGGTTCCTCAAACAAATAATGGGGAGCCATGCTAAGGGATCACCTTGAGGGACCGTGAGGGACCTTGGCCTAATGGTTGATGTTGGGAACTTAAAAGTTAGACAATATACTGTGTGTCTCAAGTTATAATTATTATACTATGTAGTTAGACTTGCCTTTGCTAAATCGCACTGCAGTATATATTGCTTGTAAATAGATGTCACAGCATCCCTCTGGGGTATATAAGCCTGTGCATGTCTGTGGAACACTATGTGCTCCAGAGATCTGCATATAATATCACTTAGATTACATTTATTCTTAATATATTTTTCTATTTTAGGGTGATGTGGCCTACTTAAAGGATCACTGGTGTCAATTTGATGCATCTATGGTATTTTTTCTTTGGGTATCAGTTTTACTACAAATGTTTGAATTGACTGGTATTGTACCAAGGTACAGCTATCTAAGCATCTTAAGAGCACCAAGACCTTTGATTATGATAAGATTTTTGAGAGTATTTTTGAAATTCTCAATGCCAAAATCTAGAATTAATCAGATATTCAAGTAAGTGGAACTTAGTAAATAAAACTTTTATAAAAATGCACACATCTCTTGGCTCATTATTTTCATTGTACATTTTATTTCATGGTGATAATTATAATAATTTGAACTTCACAGACGATCCAGTCAACAGATTTATAATGTGACACTGTTCTTCTTATTTTTTATGTCACTTTATAGTCTCCTTGGAGTACAGTTTTTCGGTGAATTAACACATCATTGTGTCAGAAATGATACTAATCCCCAGTGAGTATGAAAGTCAGCCTTAGAGCTACATTATAGTGATGAGAATTATCTTGAACTCCTTAAGTGTCCCTTCGTGTGTTGTCCATTCTCTACTCTAATATGTTTGACTTTTTTTGCAGTGAAATAACTATTAACTCTTTAGCTATCCCTGATACATTTTGTTCACCTGACCCTGGTTCAGGATATCAGTGTCCTGCAGGCATGAAATGTATGAAACTCAATCTATCCAAATACATCATGGGCTTCAATGGTTTCGAGGAATTTAGTAAGTATTCTTTAGGATAAAATTTATATGTATATAATACAATTACTATGTTGTCTGTTATTTACGAAAATATTAACTAGACTAATAAAATAGAAACCGGACAAGTGCGAGTCTGACTCGCGCACCGAGGGTTCCGTAAGCAAACAAACTTGAATACATCCATCTAGGGAATCAATTCTCAAAGACTTTTGCCCGTCTTTTTCGAAAGGCAAACCTAACTTTGCGGTTGCGATGTACGACAAAGTGTACAATCCAACCGCAAAATATAAGTTTGTAATCACAAAAACTTTTTTTATGTGATATTATAACAAATTAACCACTTTCGGATTTTTTCCCTCAATTGTACTGTCAGACCTTTATGTAACATAGTAAAAAAAAAGGTGTTCAGAATACGCTAGGATTGTGGCGATAAGTCCCTCGCTAGAGACCATGATTCTATCCAGGAGCCAGTGCAAAAGCGCTTGGGATTCCGACGCATCGTTATGCGAGGAGAGTCCTAGTTCTCTCTCTTTCCCTTTCCGCAGCACTTTTTGACATACGTGAGTGCAGCGGAAAGGGAACGAGAGAGAACTAGGTCTCTCCCATCAAGCAGAGAAGAGGGTTGGAAGGGAACAAGTAGATCTCCGGCTTCCATGAGCGTTTGCCTGAGGTCAAAGGATAGGGATATGGATAAGACTCCCCGACGGAACACTGAATATTTTTAGTCAGTTCGGGTCCGACATAGCACGTTACTGTTTAGAACCGTGGGGGTTTTTCCACATCGCCTCTCGGCAAAAAAAGTGTCATTACAAAAACAACTATTTTAAAAAGACACGACTTTTATGCCTGTAAATTGAACAAAACAGCTCAGTGAAAAACGGAACTTTGTTCCCTTTTTCATTGATCAAATAACGATGTTTTTGTACAGCTGACCAAATGCAACATTTGCTATTCAATGCTATAAAAATGTTAAACGTACCTAACATGTGAAATGACACTTTTTTGTGATATGACACGTTATGCCGGGGCGACATGTAATTTTTTTTTTTAAATTAATTTAGTAACATATTAAATTTAAATAGATATTTTCACGTTCTCCATTATAATCTATTGATGTCAGCAAATTTACAATAATGTTTTTGTTTCCAGCTACAAGTTTGTTTACCGTGTACCAGGCCTCTTCTCAGGAAGGATGGGTTTTCATAATGTATAGAGCTATAGATTCTCTACCAACTTGGAGATCAGCTTTATACTTCAGGTGATCAAATCTAGGATTTTATTTTATTCTGTTTCTGGGAAATTTCTCAAACTTACAAAACCAATATTATAAATGCCAAAGTAACTTGGTCTGTCTGTCTGTTGCGTTTTCACACAACCTTCAACCAATTTTGATGAATTTTGGTATAAAGATAGAGGTGGCATAGGCAACTTTTAGTCGCGAAAATATAATAAATGCGAAAGTGACTTTGTTTCTTTGTCACTCTGCTCAGGCGATCATCATGAACATTTTGCACACATGTTATCAAGCATACAGAAAAAAACATAGGGTGGGTACCTTTCATCCAGAAGAAATATACTGGTCCCGAGGGATATCTGAATTGATTGACAATGTCTACATTCACGCGAGCGAAGCCGCGGGCAAAAGCTAGTAATATTATTAATGCGAATAATAGTTTGTTTGTTAAGCTTTCATGCCTTAACTACTGAACCTATCATCACAAAACTTTGTAAACACATTTTCAGAGGTACAGGAAACAACATAGGCTAATTATCATCCAGAAAAAAGTACTGTTCCCGGAGGACAGACGTTAAATTACCTGAATTTATTGACAAAATCTACAGACATGCGACTGGTTTTTACATAATATAATATTTTTTTCAGTACAATGATATTCTTTCTTGCTTGGTTAGTGAAGAATGTATTCATAGCGGTCATAACCGAGACATTTAATGAAATACGGGTGCAATTTCAACAAATGTGGGGTGTGAGGAATCCCATAACCAAAGGGAGCACAACACAATTTTTTACCGGCGATGACAATGGCTGGAAATTAGTTACCATAGATGAAAATAAGCATTCAGGTATCCAATCAATAATTTATAAAATAACTTGTTAAAAATGATCCCATCAATATTTGGGCCGTGAGCCAGCAACAAATTTCGGTACCCTTCGCGTACGTAAAAAATAATTATTTTTAATCATTGCACAGCTCACGATTGAGAATTTAACAAAAAATAGCTAACCCAATATCTTGAAGAAAAAAAAACCGGACAAGTGCGAGTCTGACTCGCGCACCGACGGTTTCGTAAGCAAAAAAACTTGTATACGTCCATCTCGGGAATCAATTCTCAAAGACTTTTGCCCGTCTTTTTCGAAACACAAACTTAACTTTGCGGTTGCGATGTACGACAAAGTGAACAATCCAACCGCAAAATATAACAAGTTTATTGGGATTCTTCTGTTTGAAGGGATTCTTTTTGGAAAACATGTTGCAGTCAAGTTTGTAAGTAATCCCTCCTCCTTTCCTTGCTTGACTCGGAGTTCACTTCACTGTTCTGCGTCCGTACCCTTAGATAATTATAATTATTTTAAGAGTACCTACCTACATAATGGTGAATGTATTTTGTACTGTAGACTATATGTGTTTACTATACCTATAAAACTTGGTATTTTCGACATCGCTTGATATAGCATCTGTTGCATTTTTACAAACCTCAGTGGTTTACAAATGCACTATAAGACGTAATTATGGTAAATGGTTTTGTTAAATAGTAAATAAACTGCTGTCAGACCTTGCTTCTTACCAAATGTCATGATTCTAGGTAAATGGAAAGTACCCTATAGGTTTTCGACCCAAAACCTATATTGTACTTCCGGTTGACCTAGAATTGTCAATTTTGGTTAAAAGCAAGGTCTTTCAGCACAAGTAAAAATAAAAAAGATTGAAAATGAAGATAAATTTTGGTACTTACAAGTTTTCGCGAAAATCTAAATTTGTCCATATCTTTTTATCGTGTTGACTCAGGACCTTGATTTTTATACACCTAATAGGGACTATAGACCTCAGTATCTGGTATAAATTACAACTTGCTGGGTCCACCCGTTCCTGAGAAAATCGGTGGTGACACACGGACAGACGGACAAGAGAGTGATCTTATAAGGATTATTTTTTTACCTACGTATTAGGATTCCGTACCTAGGTACGGAATCCTAAAAAGAGGCAACTGATTAAAAAGTGGTGGATTAAACGTCAGATCATACGAACATGAAAATAAATACATTCAGCGATTGCTTCTCAACCGAAAATTTCAAGATAAAAAAAATTTCTACGTCAACGGAACCGCAGTTGACGTTCATGAGGCTTCATGATACTACTCTCTAAAACATTTTACAAGTTATCGCCCGAGAGGAAATGATTGATGAAATTTGGACCTGTCTCGTGGACTAATTTCTTTAAAATTTTCAGGCAGTGCTCCAGAAATATTCCACAAATTGCTAAGGTCTGCATACTTTCGCTTATTAGTTATGGGAGTTGTGTTGGCTAATGGAGTTATAACAGCAACAATGAACTTTAAACATGACGACAACCCGAGAGAGTTCTTTTACGAAAAATACTATTACATAGAGGTAATGTAGCTTAGCTGCCTAACTTAGCTTTTATATACCATATACATATCGTAGACTTTGATGAAATTTTAATTTAAATTAATTAATTTCTACGCGTATCCATTTACATTCGGAGCTTCAATAAGTACTAGCTATGTTTAGGTAGCAAAAAATCTTAACATAATTTGGGATCGAATTAACGAATATTTTACACAAGATATAGCGAAACTGAGTCTTTTTGACAGATTATTAGTTCTGTTAATCGGTAAAAGATGGCGCCGGGCGTTTCAATTTAGGTAATCTATGACTTCCTCTACTCGTCAATAGATTGCGCCTGCGGGTCAATTTAGGCTTCCGTAATAGAGGCACGGTCACTCTACAAATAACGCCTCATCGTCATAGATACAGATCGTCGAGATAGAGCTTTCGCCTTTCGCCATTCCGCCGCCGATTCAATCTAGGTCGCGACCTAACACAAACTTGTAAATTCTTTTTCAGATTGCATTTACAATTTTCTTGGACTTAGAAGCATTAATAAAGATTTGGTGTTTGGGTTTAAAAGGTTACTTCAAGCATTCTGTACATAAATTTGAGCTGCTTTTAGCTATTGGTACAACGATTCATATTATACCCCAGCTGTATATGTCAGGGTTTACATACTTTCAGGTATGTTATTTAAAAGTACTACATATCTACTTAGGAAACAATATAACCAAAATTAATGTTAATAAGTTATATGTTACTTTTTCAGGTTCTTCGAATTGTAAGGCTGATTAAAGCATCTCCACTATTGGAAGGATTTGTGTACAAAATCTTTGGGCCTGGAAAGAAACTTGGCAGTCTTATAATATTTACAATGTGCTTACTCATAATCAGTTCATCTATATCGATGCAGTTATTTTGCTTTCTTTGCGAATTCACTAAATTTGAAACATTTGATGAGGTAACTAGCTAACTAAGCTTTTAACATATTTTTTGATAGCTAATAAACAAAGTTTGTAAACTCCAATAAACATAAATGATGTCATTCATCTTAGAGTGAGTAATAAATGAGTGAGAATATTTAAACACATGCATTTGTCGAGCGCTATAGCACATATTTTATGGTGCGTGCATATTGGAACTAAATAATTACTGTCCTTAGGGATGAAGGGGGAAGGGAACCTGGATTCCTGTAAGTTCTCCAGTATGTTTCGAAGGTTTTAAAGTTTTTCAACCGCATTAGATTATCATGGTGAACTATTTCCTAACCTCCCAAGGACATATCAGGAAGCTCGTCTCTATGTAGGTGTAACACTAATAATATTGTCGATATCGCTGTTTCCTCCTGAACCTCGTGAAAGTTGGAAAAGATAAACAAATAAAATATTTAGATTTGTCTAACAAGATTGTCGGTTCGGTGATCATTGTTCCGATTGTCATATCTGCTCATGGATTGATAGCCAAGAGTCACGATCAACACCTTAAAAGGATCACGTTAGATGGCTGGATCAAGGTACTGATGCAGATGGCAGTTCTTTTCGACACAACCCGTATAGTGAGAAGGTTCCTGTCTTTGGAGCCCTAACCACCGTACCCGGTTTCTTGGTCCCTGTACCCGGTGTCTTGGTCTCTGTATCCGATTTTGTTTTTAAGGTATAGGGGGCAAACGAGCAGACGGGTCACCTGATGGTAAATGACTACCGCCGCCCATAGGCACCTGTAACTCAAAGAGTCACAAGTGCGTTGCCGCCCTTTAAGGTGGGATTAGGAGAAGAGCGGGAGGGGGAAGAGGGAGAAGGAAAGGACGCGAATAGGGGAGAGGGAACATGGCTCTCCCATGTAATGTCCCCGATATCGGATTTCTACTATTTTTTACATTTCTAAATATATATTTTTCTATGTACATATTTAATGTACATATTTTGTAATTTATATGTTTTTAAGATGAATAAGAAAAATAATATTAATAATTTGATACATCTCACACACGGCCGTCTGACTAGCCAGAGCCTATACTATGGTAACCAGACTACTGACAAACATACTTATATATTACTAAATACGTACATAGATAAATATTAAATATTTTCTACTATTTCAGGCATTCATGTCTATGTTTCAAATCTTAACCCAGGAAGCGTGGGTAGAAGTAATGGACGAAACAATGGTACGAACAAGTCAAACTTTAACACCATTGGTTGCCATTTACTTCATATTGTACCATCTATTTGTCACATTGGTAAGAAAAACAACGCACCGCAAACATGTTTCAACAGTAGAGGAATAACTCTTTTTACATTTATTGTAACTTTCTATCTTCCAGATTGTGTTATCACTTTTCGTGGCTGTAATCCTAGATAACTTAGAACTGGACGAAGATATCAAGAAATTGAAACAACTGAGATACCGGCAACAAAGCGCTGAGATTAAAGAAAGCCTACCGTTCAGGTTGAGAATATTCGAGAAATTTCCTGACAGTCCACAAATGACAAAGTTGCATAAAGTTCCGGGTGACTTTAATCTTCCAAAGGTAAATAGAAAAATAATTATACATATCAAACCTATAATTTGTCTATCTATGTATTGCATTATAAACAGCCGACAATTTTATTGTGCAGGTTCGCGAGTCATTCATGCGACAATTTGTGTGTGAGGTAGACGGCGAAGAGGACGTGGCTGTAACAGGTGGCGGCGGCGGCGGCGATGTGTCGAGGCGTGCTTTCGAGTACATCGGCGTTGCTAAAATCGCGTTCCCATACCGTAAGCGGTGTCTTGTCAAGACTCTTATGGTGGCGCCACCGTCGCAACGACCCAGTTCCGCTCTAAGGAGACACGTCGTCAGTTCTATTATCGAGTAAGCTATTGTCTTTACTAAAATGTAAAAACACACATAGAATTATAAGCAACCAGGATTTGATTTTTATTTTAATAATCTCACTTCATGACTTTAAGCTTTTTGTTTTTTTTTTGTTATATTTTTAATTTTTTCAGGTATTATTTGCATTGCAGTTGAGGATCTATTGATTCAGGTTTTAGTTTGCTTTTCTTTGCCTTTATGATTTAACTGAATTTAGTCCATATAATGACGTAGTTTTTGGTTAACAGGGATTCCAACAACCATAGGCCATTATTGGGAGATTCAGCTATGTTGGCGACTGGAGGCAAATCCGGACTGAAGCCCCAGGGAACTATATCAAGTGCTAAACAATTACGGGTTGATCAAAAGAAGTATGTATTTAGTTTGATCGTATTGTTAACTTGCTTTGTCTTTCCTAGAAATCTTAAAATATTTCATAAACTAATACTAGTATTTTCTTATATATAGGTGACCCGACAGACGTTATCCTGTCTTAACTATGAATATTGAATTCTAACTGATTTAATTTGCAGCCCGCATTCTGTCAATCGCGCCAACTGTCAAACTACTGACAGTTATGTGAAAAGCGCTAAGGTTACATTAGAAAAGTTAATATGGTCGTTAAGTTTTCTTGAATTTTCTAATTTTTCGCGCAACTTTCTTAATTTTTTATTTCATAATTCTTTCATAAGAACCTTCTCCTGACAATAACAAACAAACAAAAAATAGGCAGTCATGGGACTGCCGACAGAAGTGAAAATTTAAACGAAACGACGAACTTAAAACGTCACATTAGCAGGTTGGTGACATTAATTAACAAGGAGCTGACAGAACTCAATGTTTAGATTAGCGCCCTCTAGTGGATCTATATATGTATTATTAGCGTGACGGTCACGAGCTCAGTGCTTTTTCCCCCATAGAAAAGTGCACAAACGTGCCTAAAGAAGTTTTCACTTCAAAAAAAAGCGAAATCGGTCCAGCTGTTAAGGCGTCATGCCGTGACGAAAGGAAATAGGGATTCATTTTTATATATATAGATGTAGGTTGATACTATTAGTATATTTGCGATACTCATTGCGTAATAGGTTTTAATTGGGTTTATCTAGATGACTCGATTAAGGTAACACAGTAATAACTTCTTGAATAATGGTAACACTATTTTCACTACATGTGCCCTTATAATCATTTTATTATACCTTTAAATTTATACAAGCTTTTAGGAATTCCTTAAACGTTATTGGTATCTTCAGTAGCTTTTATTTTTCATTAGATGACCGCGTCATAAGTAATTCTATTACGACATAATATTTGGCTGATGGTTACATTTATAATAATAATAATAATAATAAAGCTTTATTTAATTCCATGCATAGTACATATTGAACGATAACAATTGGTAACTTATTAACCTATAATATTCTATTACATTTATTCCACTTAGATACATTTGATTTCTAATTAAAAATTCTATTTTGTAATTAGTTTTATTACTTTTTGCTTTAATTATCAACTACCTAATTAATGAATGCATGGACCCCGTTCGGGTAAAAGCCTCCTGGTTATGGTTACATTTATTTACCAATAATATGTTTTATATTTGTGTCAAACACGGAACGAACAGGACAGCCACGCCTAAGGACTCGTACCTTTATACACTAAGATATCTGTTCCCTATTTACATGTGTGAAAAGCAGACTCAGAAAATGTGTTAAGTCTACCTCGAAGCCTTATAATTTAGTTGTCGTAGCAGTGTAGCTACAGTCATGATTAACGTGCAATCAATAATATGGCTCTAAGGTTCGGTTCACGTTCAATCCGGCGGTCGGTGCGCAGCGGGTCGATCAAACTCAAGCAAACGTACGAGCATTTGTTGGAGAACGGCGACATCGGCGCCGCGTCGCGCGTCGTGCCCTCGTCGCGCGCGCGGCCCCCCTACCTCGACATCCGCCTGCTGCAGGCCAAGAGACAACAAGCTGAAATGCGCCGGTAAATATAACTTATGATGCTTTAGTATAGGGGAACTGGTTTGAATTGGCAGGCATGTACTTACTTGTTATGACCATATATAGATTAGTGATGGTGGTATAAAATAAATTACCGGTTAGGTGAGCGTTGTCGTTTTTATAAGGTCAGTATTTCGGTAAGGCCATTATTATGAAGAATGTTTAATTTACTTAGAATTACGGTAGAAGAAATATAAAAGCATTTTTGTATAGTTAACACTCGAGGTTTACTCTTGTATATAATTATCATTAATTCTTACTTTTAATATTTAAGTACTATTTTAATGTCAGAAACCAACGAGAGGAGGATTTGCGCGAGAATCATCCTTTATTCGACACACCGCTGCTTATAGTGCCAAGAGAATCGCGCTTCAGGAAGATATGCCGCGCTATAGTAGACGCCCGATATGACGCTCGCCTGCGAGACCCAGTCACTGGCAATGAAAGAAAAGTGCACTACAAAAGTTTTCAGTAAGTGCATGCCGTTTTGTAACCACAGTTATTGTTACAATATTTTTTTTATTATATTTTGACGCCTCTACTAATTTAACTTAAGTAATTTTTTTAGAGAGGGTAATCATTGTACTTGCTGATGTTTGATGTATTTCTTTTACAGTAATTTCCTAGGGTTGGTGACTTACATGGATTGGGTCATGATTATGGTCACTACTCTCTCATGTTTTTCCATGATGTTTGAAACGCCCACAAACCGAGTCATGGCCAATTTTGTTTTGCAGGTGAGTGTGTAGATAAACATTTAAATTATTTTAGTTCATTGATATTTTTTGGCTTTAGTAACTAAGCACAAAATACCAAGCCACGATTTTTGTACATACATATTATTTCTACTGACAGACTGTAGTTCACAATTATAATTACAGATACATGTCGACGGTGGAAATGCAAAAATGTCTTAGTGACGTGAAGGCTATTCGACAAGACTTCAATTAATACTTTTTATTTAATTAACTCGTGTTGTCTATATTTAATAAATGTATTTTTATTTTTTATAATTTCTGCTTTTAGATTGCTGAGTATGGATTTGTCATTTTCATGAGTCTGGAACTGGCTTTAAAAATTTTAGCCGATGGATTATTTTTCACGCCTAAAGCTTATCTAAAAGATGCTGCTGCAGTACTGGACGTTTTTATTTATATCGTAAGTAGAAAAGTTTATTTATGGTGTCGGTAGTGACTCTTTCAAATAAAGATCGGTGAAGTGCGAGTCTGACTCGCGCACCGAGGGTTCCGTAAGCAAACAATTTTTTTTTTAATACCACCACACCTCACACAGCCGTCTGATCCCAAACTAGACAGAGCCTGTACTATGATAACCAGATTGCTGATAAACATACTAATATATTTCTAAATACATACATTTTATAGATACATTACACCCAGACGCAGAACAAATTATCGTGTTCATCACACAATTATTTGTCCTGGGTGGGAATCGAACCCACGACCTCTGGCTTAGCAGTCAGGGTCACTAACCACTAGACCAACAGGCCAGTCAAGTCAAGATTGTATGTAGATAGTACGTCCATCTCGGAAATCAATTCTTTAAGACTTTTGCCCGTCTTTTTAGAAAGACAAACTTAACTTTGCGGTTACGATGTACGACAAAGTCAACAATCCAACCACAAAATATAAGTATATAATCACAAATACTATTTTTTTATGTGATATAACGACAAATTCGACTTTTTTTCCTTTACTTGTGCTGTCAGACCTTGCTTCTTACCAAATTTCATGATTCTAGGTAAATGGGAAGTATCTTTGATTTACCTGCGAAATGTTAAAATTTGGTCAAATATAAGGCTTAAATAGCCATATCTTATGACTGCGTTGACTTAGAAGCTTGATTTTTTTACAGCTTCAAGGGACCGAAGACTTATGTACTTATTTGGTATTATTTTGAACTTGATGCGTGTACGGGTTCCTGAGAAAAAGGGTCTTAACATACAGACAGACAGACAGACGGACGGCCGGACGGACGGACAACAAAGTGATCCTATAAGGGTTCCTTTTTTCGGAACCCTATAAATACCTAAATAAAACGATAGAATTTGTTTACCAAGTATTTAACAAGTACCCCACAGACAAAAAGTGATTGTATGTTTAGCACAGTGTGCGTTACTAATATATAATACAACAGATCCTTTTATGCCTGGACCAGTTTCATGATATTAGTTATGTGTTAAAAAAAAGCTTATTTGAAAAAGGAATACTTAAGGCAACGCACAGTCCATTAACGCTTTCTCCCTTTGTCATTGGTTTAAAATACGATAATGAGTAGATCATAAAATGCTAATGTTGCATAGGTGTCCCTGACGTTCCTATGCTGGATGCCGGTGCGGGTGCCGCCGGGCTCACCCGCGCAGATGCTCATGATTCTACGTTGCGTACGCCCACTGCGTATTTTTACACTTGTTCCCCATATGAGAAAAGTTGTCTACGAATTGTGTCGAGGATTCAAAGAGATCCTACTTGTAAGTAGCGAAACGATTACACATTTTGGCAGCTTTTTAAAGCAATTTATTAATCTAAACATAAAGAGTTCGTACGAACAAATATTTTCTTCAGATGTTGTGCGCTTGATTGATGAGATCTATGTTGAAATTTGCTGTGCTATTGCGATTTCTGCGATTTCAATATTTACTGTATAGCCACTTTTTATCAATTTCATTTCCCTAGGTATCAACCCTTCTGATTCTTCTGATGTTTGTATTTGCGAGTTATGGTGTTCAGCTGTATGGTGGCAGGTGAGAAGTGATAAATTTATATCTATATTTGTCGTTATTCTCAAAATGATCAGATAAAGGAATGTTGTTGTGGAAAGCGCAGTTTAGTAGACTACTAGACAAAATTATTGACTCCGGCCTTGTTTATTTTCTTTTTATTAAGGAAAAGGATAAATATGTGTAAACGAATTTTAGACTAGCGCGGTGTAACGATCCCACAATAACGCGACGCGAGGACTGTGTAGGAGTATTTATGCGGCGCGTATTCGTTACTAAGATGAAGATACGCCCAGGACCCAATGAAACATTCCCGTCAATGCTGGTGCCTAGAGTGTGGTACGTATGACAGCCAGACAGTATTCCAAAACCATTGTTTTTCAAAATTTCTATACCGTCTTTAACTTATTCAACTAGGCTAATTGAACGTCATGTTTAAAGTATGTCGTGCATTATATAAATATTTTATATTTGTAACACAATATAAATACTTCCTAAAGTTATGTCCAGCGCAGATAAAAAAGAGAATCTTTCCATTATTATCTGAATTATACAAAATAAATATTAAAAAGTATCAACATTATATTTCAGTATAGTTTTAAAAATTTCAGGGCCAACCCGAAACGATTCAATTTTGATAACATTGGTGACGCGCTGCTTACTTTATTTGAAGTGCTTTCTTTCAAAGGCTGGTTAGATGTTCGCGATGTGTTGATCAAAGCACTGGGACCGGTTAGTATATGCATGTATAACAGGAGAATCTTTAAAACGTTCAAATTTCATTTGATTCTGTATCAGTTTTATTTGTATGAAAAGTTGATTTTTTTTGTCATTGAATCATTATTGCTTTTACTAGCTATTATTATATTTTCAGGTTCATGCCATCTACATACATGTTTATATCTTTTTGGGCTGTATGATTGGATTGACCTTGTTTGTAGGCGTCGTGATCGCAAACTATTCGGAAAACAAAGGCACTGCCTTATTGACGGTTGACCAGAGGCGGTGGTAAGAATGCTTTTTTCTTCCTTAATTTTATTACCCCCGACCTAAAAAGGAGAGATGTTGTAAGTTTAACATGTGTGTCTGTCTGTAGTTTTGATTTATTTATATATCATCAACTATTTTCTAATCTTTGAAGGGATTTTTGAATCAAAGATTTTTTTAAATTTTTAAAGTATGCTTGTATCTTTTAATTTTTAGGTGCGATCTCAAAAAGAGGTTGAAAATTGCTCAGCCGCTACATTTACCGCCTCGACCTAATAAACGCAAAGTTCGAGCGTTTGCTTATGATGTCACACAAAACCTGAGCTTTAAACGAGTGATCGCCATCGTTGTGCTTATCAATAGTGGATTGTTGGCAGTCACGGTAGGTACACGAATAATTTACGTCCTATGTCTTTCCATATTGCGACTATGGAGGGCAGAGGTAAACCGAAAAAGTATCCAGCAGAAAGCTAATACTTTAGAATGGCGCTAGTATAGACAAATCTTACTACTGCTCTTTCACGCAAAACTACTGAACCGATTGCGATGAAACTTGGTATGTAGATAGCTGGAGACCTGGATTAACACATATGCTACTTTTTATCCCGATCCCGACGGAAAGCGGACTTACGCGGGTGAAACTGCGGGGTGCAGCTTGTGATAAATATGATGATAAAGTGGCGCTGAGTTTAATATATATTTTTTTTTAATTTAATGATGAGATTTTTTTATTACCTCATAGCTAAGTAGTAATACCGTTTCGTAGTTAGACTGAAAAAGCCGACCTCAAATTAGTTGGGAAGAGGCACGGAGGATATTAGTAAAATGTCTTTTTTGAATTTATGTTATAGTTGTTTTAGGAACAGTAGCGCCTAAATATAAACACCTTACGGACACTTTCCTACACAGACATGTCACAAATTCTCTTTAAAATATTAACTCTTGCTTGCCCTTGTAATAATTGCAGTGGTCTCGCTACTCCCCGTACACTGAACAACTAGCTCTGACGTCCGCTCTACTGACGCTAGTGTTTGTAGTGGAAGTGTTGCTGAAGACGATAGCGTTCACCCCGCGCGGCTATTGGCAGAGTCGACGCAACCGGTACGATTTGCTCGTCACCGTCGCCGGCTGCATATGGATATTTATGCATTTCACGTTAAAGGTAACGACAAGTCGGTAAGCCCGTTCCTTTTCTTCTAAAAATAAAAAAGTGTAAAATTCACACACGGCAGAAGTGAAACTTCAGAAAAGTAGCCTACGAGAAAATGAGAAATAAAATATACAAACAACACAAATAATTTACTAATGTCAATAAATTGAAGTTTAGATAATTTATATAATAGTTATTGGTCAAATTAACACAGATGTGTTAAATAATTAACATAAATTAATTAACCAACGAATTATAATACGCAAATGCACAAAAATGACACCACATTGACATTGACGCATCTGAAAGCTAGGTATTATGCAGGCGAATAACGAAGATTATAGTAAACACTGATACTTGTATTCTATCTCATTCTCTCGCAGGCTAAATCCTATTTATGAATATGTTTGTCTCTTTTTATTGTCGCTTTTTCGTGTCATCGAATTTCAAATCACAACGATTGTAAAGAAGTTTCACTTCAATAATAATCTTCTATAAAATAATCTTCTTTCGAAATGTGTCCGATACAAAGATTTGTCTATGGCATAGTATTGACTCCGTATAAATTTATTCTCATTTGTGTAAAACTAATAACCGTAAGAAACATTCATAATAGTAATATAATATTCCTATGATCTGTGAGATCCATGAAGCATAACACTTGCATTTGCACTGTGCACAATGGGGTTCAAAACAGATCATCATAGTTAGAAACATTTTTTGTAAGTACATACAAATTATATATAGAAACAGCAGAATACGCATACTCTAACATACAAATTTTTACACTGACTGGGATTCAAACCCGTGACCCCGAACGTTGTAGTCGAATGCTGTACCGACGCGATATTCTAAATAATGTATTTCATAATTCTTTTTTTTTGTAGAACGACTTATCATACTTCGTGGGGTTCATGGTAGTGATCTTGCGTTTTTTCACGATCACGGGCAAACACACAACGCTGAAGATGTTGATGCTCACGGTCGGAGTGAGCGTCTGTAAGAGTTTCTTCATCATATTCGGCATGTTCCTACTTGTCTTCTTCTATGCACTGGCGGGTACCATCGTATTTGGTAATGTCAAATACGGCGAAGGTATTGGACGGTACGTATAATCTCAGTTCTATTTTATCAAAATCGGTAATCTTGTCTTACCTGAAATGCAAGATTGCCGACTTTGCCGATTCTATACAAATGTTTTTTTATTTATTTAGTTACATACACTTTATCTGTAATAATCTCTAATTTTATAAAAAAACAAGCGTTTGTTAGAAGCTGCAAGGAACAGATTTTTTTTTGTGAAAGTGTGGGTGAAAGCATTTATAGTTACTGCTCGTAAGGGTCACAGCGGGGTGTTAAATCCTCAAAAATTGGGTTGTTAAACGCACAAAGATTGTTTCAAGTACGGCTAATAGTTCTAGGCATTAGCGCATTCGACTAGAAAACAAACTCTTCAGCTTTATATTAATTAATAAAGATATTAATTTTGAAATAGCACTCTATATTAACAGTAAATTGTTATTAAAATACAAAAGGTATAAATAAAAGCAATTTTCAGGCGAGCGAACTTCAACTCACCGATCCACAGCGTGGCCATGCTGTTCCGCATAGTGACGGGCGAGGACTGGAACAAGATCATGCACGACTGCATGGTGGCGCCGCCCTACTGCACGCCGGCCGACAACTACTGGGAGACGGACTGCGGCAACTTCACCGCCTCGCTCGCCTACTTCTGCACCTTCTACGTCATCATCACCTACATCGTGCTCAACCTGCTCGTGGGTAAGCTCTTGTGCGAACATGGTATACCTAGGTATTTAAATGTTTAGCCGACGCTTTGTAAAGTTTAAAACAATTTCCCATAAAATCTGTATCATTAAATCGCCGTTTTAAAATTATAGAGACCTAATAAAAGTTTATATTTAATAAAAAAAAGTTTTTTGAGGAAAACCAATTAAAGATTTTTATGTATATTATTCTTTCTTTCAATATATTTTTCGGCAGACGTTAATAGTAAACCGTTATGTATTGTAGGTCCCTGTGCCCTGTCTTATTATTAGTGATTATTACATGAAGTTCATTTCCCAATTTTACGAATTAGGCCATTATGATTCAGAAGTTGTGAGAAAAGTTAAGCGTAGATAAATGTGTAAACCATAATAATGCATGACGATTGGTTATGATAACAGCAATGAAGGGAAAAATATGCCTTATTATTACTTAATCAATATAAGATGACTACAAAAAAAATAAAATTATCCAAATATACCCACCGAAATTTAATAGTTAATCACGTGATCTATTGCTATTTTGGGAAGAGCTGATATAAATGTTTTGCTCAATAACATAACAGTAATTTCATTTCATTTATTTTGGGTACCTTTTTCATTGCAGCTATTATAATGGAAAATTTCTCACTGTTCTATTCAAATGAAGAAGACGCATTGTTATCATACGCGGACATAAGAAATTTCCAAAACACCTGGAACGTTGTGGATGTCCATCAAAAAGGTGTTATACCAGTAAAGAAGGTAAACTTGTTAAAATTTAAACTGTCTAGGTTTACGTAAATAACAACTTAAAAACCGTGATTCTCCTTTTATAGGTGAAGTTCATATTGCGTTTACTAAAAGGTCGTTTGGAATGTGATACACGCAAAGAAAGGCTGTTGTTTAAATATATGTGTTATGAACTTGAACGTCTGCATAACGGGGAAGATGTTACCTTCCATGACGTCATCAAGTGAGTGGACTTCTAAATATTTGTACAAAAATATAAGGTTGAGCAACTCGTAGTACTCCACTGTTGCATTCACGATTATGGCATACCTGGCTTGTCTTTGAGGTTTTACCTCCAACTTTGGTTTACCTGAATAAAAGATGCACTACAAACTACATCGAATTTTTCAAGTTGAAAGGTTGTTATAAAATTAGCCAAGAACAAATGTTCAAAAAATATTGCTTGAAAATTCATCTGAACAAGAATGCCTTGTTGGTTTCCGTTCTTGGCAAGGAAGCGCCACATCAGTCGACAATTTCTCGTTGGTATTGTAGAATTCAGGCGCGTACGGGTCTGAACGACGATCCAAGGGTAGGTGCACCAAAAACGGCAGTCACGACTGGCGCTGAGCTTTGAAAAACGAACCACAAACGTCGAATGATCTTCCACCAAGACAATGCTCGTACTCCGCTATTACGGTTGTGTGTTAAAACGATATGTTGTGTAGAAACATGAAATAAGGGGCCATGACGTCATCCCCCCTGTTGTCAAATCATTTACTTTTAATGTTTGATTTTACAAATAAAAAATAATAACAATTATATGTAAATAATAATGAATCCAATTTTTCGAAGTCATACATATAACCACCTAATTTCCTGCGGAGTGTTACATTTTTTAACAGCTGTCTCCAACCCTATTGAATTTTTAAAGCAACAAAACGTCGAATTGTTACACTATCCTTCGTACAGTCGTGACCTAAGTCTTACGATTTCTTTACCATTCCAAAAATCAAGGACCGACTGCTGGTAAAAGGTTCCAATGTTCCAATACTCGTGGGAAATACTTCAAAAAGCAAAGTCTTTAAAAGCTATCTATTATTTTATTCCATCTTATATGCAAAACTAAAAAGGCCACCCACAGGAAACATTTAAAAAAATTCAAATCCGTTCAAAATATATTGGCTTTCTTCGAATTATGTAATTCTTCGAAGGCTAATATAATTTTACTACAAAAAGATCCAAAGACCCTTATGATTTGTAACTAAGATATGACTATTTTTCTCAGTATGCTATCTTACCGCACGGTGGACATCCGCAAATCCCTGCAAATGGAAGAGTTGTTGGCAAGAGAGGAGTTTGAGTTCTTGATCGAAGAGGAAGTGGCCAAACAAACTATACGCACGTGGTTGGAGGGCTGTCTAAAGAAAATACGTGCCAATAGCAGCGTAAGTACCCACCTTGCTATGGGATAGTTTACGATGCTTCTAGTCTTTTTTTACCCGACTGCCGAGGAAGAGTAATATTTTTCGCGCGTATCTTATATGTATGTTATATTATTCTTTATTACCTCGTGTCATCTAAAATATAAACTGACTGGATGGATTTTGATAATTGGGCTACCACTAGATTTGTCTTGGCAAACCAAGTGTGACCCAATATGTAAGGTTCGAATTTCTTTTCTTTCAATCCGACTGAGTCGGGTGTCAAAATGAATGGTTTTAAAAGATGATTACAAAAATATATACATTCTGTGAAAAAAGTCGGGAATGGATAATTTAGTTCTAATTCCAAATTCGATTCAAATAATTATTTTTTGTTGTTAAGCTGGCACAACTGTTTTCTATACTGCCGCGAAGTTTGAGCAATAGATATTGCTGTCATTTAGTTTGTTTTCAGTACTCGATTTTGTAAGCTCATCAGAATTTGATGTGCAGAGTCGCTGAAAATGTTGCAGAAAGTAAACGGTGAATCGACTTTATCAAAAACTTGTGCATATGCATATGCAATATGCATTCAAAAGCGGTCGAGATTTGTTGGAAGATTGGCTTCGCTGTGGTCGGCGATCAACGTCTTCAACTGAAGTTAACATCGCTAAATTTAAGAAAATTGTGACTGAAAATCCTCATTCAAGTTTGAGAGAGATAGCCCCTGAACTTTCTGTGTCTCACGAATCGATTCGTAAGATTTTATACGATCGCTTGGGCATGAAACACGTTGCCGCTCGACGAGTCACACAGATCTGAATTTTCTTCAAAAACTCAATCGCGTAAAAGTCTCTGAAGACATGCTAGAACGAGTCAATTCCAACCCTATATTCGTAAAACGTTTGACAAGCAAACTAGTGAATGAGCTTCGGAACAGCGACTTCCAACTGAACCGAAACCGAAAAAACCACGACAAAGTCGATCAAAAGTGTTGTGCACTCAAAATGTGCCAGAAGGTCAGACTGTAAATAAAGAATATCATTTGAGATATATGCGGTGTTTGAGAGAACAAATTTGTCGAAAAAGGCCAAATTTGTGGATAGAACATTTTTGCATATTACACCACGACAACAAGGTCATAATTGTGAACAATTTTTTTTACCAAAAACTCAACAAACACCATCGAACAACCACCGTATTCACCGGATAAGGCCCCGGCCGACTTTTTTCTCTTTCCAAAACTCAAATTACCACTTCAAGGTACCCGATTCAAGGCGAGAATTGAAGACGATTCCAGCAAATGCATTTAAAAAATGTTTTGATAATTGCATTATTCGTTGGCGTGAGTGCATTATTTCTGAAGGGTCCTAATTTGAAGGCGATACAATAAATTTGGAAGAATAGTTAACATTTTGTGTTTTATTGACCTTTTCCCGGTACTTTCTTGACAGAGTACTATAAGTAATAACTTATGTTTATTAGTTAGTATTATTAACTCAGTTTTTGTTTCCTTTAATGATTTCTTGTTTTACTTCTTATGTATTCGCTATTGACTAAGACTTATTTGGATATTTGGATTTGGACCGATGCGGAAGCCTAAAGTGACACGCGGGTACACGAGTAGCGGAACTATATATATATATATCGCACTGCTATTACAAGAGTGTAACAACTCAAAATGAAGTTTTTTTCAGAAACGACAGAAAACTGATTACTCGCTTCCTGTTAAAGATTATAAAAAGTGAACACTGTATATAGATTATTGATAAAATTAAGGGATTGCCGTATTAATGAATTATTTAAAAGATTGCAAGTTATCAAGTTATTTCCAATTTTTGAGTTAATACTTTATTATCTGAACAAATTAAAAAATAATATGAATTATTTTTAGTTCTTCTGTTAAAAAATTTGGCTTATTACAATGTATTATTATTATTTTATATTTTTTTTCGCGTAGGGAATTGATATTTACGTATGAAAAATGAATTATCTCAAATTTATCCTATTTTGTGTTGATACATTACTATTACTCTTGTAATAGCAGTGCGATATATATATATATTCAACATTAATAAACAGCACACAGACAAAAACAAAAAAGATTTTTGTTGGTGTCAATTTCATAAAATATTTGCCTTTTTTTAAAACAAAACGGGTAACATACTACAATTTTACTGTAGAATGTTACAGTTAACTACTTGGTATGTCAAACCCTTAACGATGGACCACTATTTACGCCACGCCCTGTATAAGGAAGTTACATTGCGGTACGGACATTCAGTTCTAGTTAAGAAATATTACGAGTTAACAAGTGCGGAGAATAGCGATTAGTACAAGTGAATATTAGTGAGAATTACTGTAACAGTGACGTGTTAACTGCGAATTATTTAAATAAATTGTGTCTATTTCGTAAAAAATTGGTGTATATCTAATCCTAAACATCGGCGCGTAACAAGATTATCTGTTGAAAATTCGTGACAGCACAGCTGTTTTTAAATAATTCAAAGAACGTAGAATGCGCCATCTACGAGTATATGTAATTTTTTTGTCGAACTATTTACGCGAATAAACTAAATAATACCCTTTAAACAAATTAGGTGGGTATGTGTCTTAATCACCCACCTAATTTGTTAATACTGTATTATGTTAATACTTAATACAGAGTACAGTCCGTAATTACAATAAAATGAATATCTGATTTGAGATCGACTAAAAACATTGGCTAAGTTGGTACATTTTACATATCAGTAGCCACATGGAACCTCTTTAAATTTGTCCAAAACAAGTTTAAACAAATTTTGTGTGGCTGTATTAAGTTACTAAATTTACCTCGTATTATTTGCAGAAACAACAAACAAGTCTTATAGCTGGTCTTAGAAAAACTAATGAACAGGCTGTTGACTTCAATAGTGAGAAAATGGACAAGGAGAAACAAGAAACTGAAGCTCAGGTTATATTTATTGTTTTGTCTCGACCCAACATACTCGCAATGTACTTGATAATTCAATTTATAAACGTTATCTTTTCTTCTCGGAAAGAAATATGTAGTTCCTAATTCATTCATTTCTTCTGTTTGTTTCACTAATGTTTTACAAATATGTATCTACTTTAATCAAAATGTTACATTCGCCGCAGGTCACTGCAAACCTAGGGCGTACGGAAATTACGGAGTCTACTTCACAGCCTGTCATATCCAGTAAGTCATTTGTACGATATGGGGTTTTCTTTTTATACATTATTAAATACAAAACATATATTTTATTTTTTTACAGACATAACATCATCCTTTGATTTGCCACCGAAAAGGTCCTCTACTAAAAGTCAGTTTAAAAGACCCGGGTTACCATGTGTCACCATTCCTAGGTAAGTGCAATCTATTACGTCAATTTTGATAAGCAATTGTTGGCAAATTGTAAATTCGTTTATAAATTATTTCAACTGAGTCTTATTCACAATTGCCTTTTATTAAACATCTATAGAAGCCGCTAAGACACAAAGCATTGCTTTAAAACGTGACTAATGGGTTTTGTAATCTTCGCAATCTTTGTTTGAAAGCCGCCGTTGATTGTTTTAGCCATTGCCTGCCGTTCATCTGTAGGCTGACTATTTGCTTGTTAGCTACCTTCCAAATTTAAAAAAGGTATATAATTGCAGGCCTGAAAGTCCAATTAAAAAGTATCTCCAGCCAACACTCAGCGATCCACATCCAGCTCTCAACAAAAAGTCTATATGTAAGTCCATAATGTGCATATACATGATTTTTAGCACTTAAGTATCTGTTTTTAAACTAAAGACAACATCTATAGAAGTAGTACGTATCTATCAATATAAAAGTTATCTAGAGAATTAAAACATCGAGAGAAGAGTGATGCCTTGTATACCGGCCGCGCTAACATTTCTCGGGAAAACGTCACTGAGAGTCGATCCAAACTTGTGTCTGAAATCGAAGCCTCCTTACAAGGAGTTTCCGATTGGGGTCGACTTAGTCTAGTCCAATTTAACCTAACGAACAACGAACGAACGACACAGGTTTGCGCGTTCACCGCCAAAAAGATACTGTTTGTCGTGTCACCTCGCTTTGAGAGCACTTCCCTGACTGCCACAGCCAGCATCGGAATCCTTGGCGTCGATATATCGAGCGAAGTCCAGTTCCGCGGTCACTTGGAGGGTAAGGCCAAATTAGCCTCGAAGAAGCTTGGTGTGCTCAACAGATCGAGACAGTAATTTACCCCGGCCTACCGCCTACTTTATAAGGTGCAGGTTCGGCCGCATATGGAATACTGTTCTCATATCTATGCAGGAGCACCCCAGTACCAGCTTCTCTCTCTTGACGCATTCAACGGAGAGCGACTCGAATCATCGATTGCCAGGATATTTCAGATCGGCTTGACCCCTTGACGTTGCGTAGAGATGTAGCTTCACTCTGCATTCTCTATCGCATGTATCATGGGGAGTGCTCCGAGGAATTGTTCGGACTTATACCGGCCGCAACGTTTCGCCATCGTTCAACGCGACAAAACTTTCATCCCCATCACCCGGATAATTGGCAATCCACCACTATGCGGTTCTCCAGAAATGTTTTGCCTCGCACAACCAAACTTTGGAACACATTGTCGCCTGCGGTATTTCCGGACCGATACGACCTCCAAACCTTCAAGAAAAGAGCGAGCGTATCTCAAAGGCCGGCAACGCACTTGTGACTCTTGAGTTGCAGGTGTCCATAGGCAACGGTAGTCACTTACCATCAGGTGACCAAGTGAAAAAAAAACATTTGCTGAATAATTTATTTTATTGTAGTATACATTTGTTTCGTAGCAGTAGCATATGTCTACTCGTAATTAAATTAATTTATTTAAGTATATCCAATAAATGTAACGATAACGACTGTTTTAACTTATTTTTATTTTATTTTATTTGGGAGGCTTACGACTTAAATAGTATTAAAATGAAACTAAGTTAAATCGGCACGGAGATGCTATAAATATTACAAGCTTCTTATCTGTTTGTTCAGCGGTGAAGAGCAACAGTCGATCGCAACACGCCAGCTCAGGGGGCGGGGGCTTCGTGCGCGACCTGCCCGCCCTGCCTGCCCTGCACGCCCTGCACGACGTGCACTCCTGGTGGGGCGCGCAAGTCGCCAGGCTCGCCGTCGTCGATTGCGACTAAACATCGCATATTCAAACCTTTATTTATCTAATATTATCACACCATTCAAATTAAGAACTACTTAGCCAAGCACCACTACTTGCATAGGGTTGTGTTGACACCTATATAGAAGCAGCTAGGAGAGGCACGTCATAAGGGACGGTTTAAGTCAGAAGATTAGCGTAAGTCTAAGAAGATTTAAGACATTTATATTGTCTATTTTAGAGTTCAAATATCACTTTGTGATAACCTCTGACAAAAACCATCTGGTACGATCCGATCTAGCTCGATTGAAAGAATAAAATTTCTTCTTCTAGACAAGTGTTAACCTTAACACCACTCACCGGATTATAGTCCTCCATTCATGACCATACAATTACACAACCAGACAAGTATAAACATTATTTGGATATCTATTATAAGTGCTGAATTAGATTAGATTTCCCATGTAGTCTCTGAAATGATCCGAAGAAACCAGTGTTTGTTTCATCTCTATAATATTTTTAGAAGTCTCACGAACAACTTATTTCCATTAAAAAAAAAGGAAGCAAATAAAAAATAATTGCCAAACTGCCTTTTTTATCCATCACCATCAGGTATTCCAGTCAAACAGCAACGGAAGAGAGAGTAGACGAAATGATACCAACACTTATTACCCTCTGAATAGTAATTGAAATTAATAATAGATAATTTATTTCACCAAATGTATAATGTATTTCAGTGTCTTAAGAATACATACTTAATTTAAAAAAAAAGGATTTAAAAAGTAGTATAACCATTAAAACAATGTAATTAAATGTGTTAATTGTATACGCATGTCTATTGCTGATTTTCGTGCCAAATTAGTTAAAAATAAAGAAGTTGAAAATGTGCTAATATTTTATTTCAAAATCGTTTTATGGTGGATAACACATAACAATCACATTTTTGAGTTGTAAATTTATTTGACTTAAAATCGGATACAATTTATGAATCCTTAGTAATAAATCTATTTACATCTAATAACAAAGATACAATAGTAATATTTCTAATTGGTACCACCAACATTACAATTTCCATAATAATTTTATGATCATACATCATTGTAAGTAGTGACACATTCCTAAAGAGAAAAGTACAATGACAGTTATTGTAAGCACAAGACAGAGATATCGGCCTGCGATGGGGTAGTGGAACAGCTTAGCGTTCAGTTGTAGCGTTGAGGCGTACATGAGTACTGTGCTGATATCCTCTTGCGACGTATCTTGATGGAGAAATGGACGAACACACAATTCGTGACCGACTGATTGCGTCTTCCTGCATTCGTCTGATAAGCGAGCAGCCTGTAAAAGTTGAAGGAAATTAATTTAAAACTGCGTATTGTACGTTTATGTTTAAGATAAACGAAATCCAACTCTCTGATGTTTGTAGTTAAATAAACGGTTATTTCCGTAAATATCGGAAACCAACGCGAAAACCGATATATTATTATGTTAACCAAGAAAAAAAACATAATACGTCAATGAAGTTAAAAGCATTCAAGATGCATTTTATAAAGAAAATTATGTAACAGAATAATATTTTTTATATAATATATATTTAAATAATATATAATAAACTATAGTTATATAATTTTTTATATGTTTCACTGGTGTAAATCTTTATGCTACTCAATAAGTAAGGAAGCGTAAAAAATGCCTTAAAACAGCATTTTTACAGAGGTAATGAACAGCAATATCTCGACTTATGCTACATTTACACATTGGTTAAAGTACCTACTAATCAAGTACGTACATTGCTGGTTTTGTGTCTACTGACAACTTACTATTTAATAGTGAATACCACTACAGAACAAGTAAACTAAGTGTTAAAACTAGGTAACAGCATCTTTTAGGGTTTTAGGTAGCAATTGCAATCTACGTAGGTAGCATAATATGAAAAATGCAAAGGTTACAATATCACCTAAATGTCCCAGAACGCGTTATAATTATACTCTATAAATACATCATGAAATTACCTGTACAAATGGTACGACAACTGCCGATATCCATATAAATTCGTTGAGTACGCTTATGCCAATAATAGGCTCTGTCTCCGTATCTACTTTATCCAAGTTTAAGAGCCACAAGACACCTGATGTAGCCCAAGATATGTTCACTATAGTAAACAAGCAAACTGCTGGAGCCAAATCGTCGTTCAAATATTTAAGTAGTTTTCGAAATTCAGCAATTTCCTGTAACATACAATCCATAGCATGATAGTAAAACTCGGAATTTGCGAGAGGGAGATAGTGAAATATCTACATATTAGAGACGAATTTATAGATCATTGTATTTCTATAAAATATTAGAGTTAATATGTTTCTAATATCTACGTATTAAACTTACTCTCATCCAGTGCAACGGTGTTATCGTACGATTTAGCAATCGCTCTTTTAGAAACATTAAATGAGCTTGTAACAGTTGCGCTTGTAGGCAATAACTTGTAATAATAGTTGCTTGGACCATATCATGAATTAATGTGCAGATTATTAACAAAATTTTTAGCACAAGTTTCACTTCATATGAGCTGAAAACATATTTAGCAGTAAAACCAGAGTTATACTTCTCTTTTATATTGAAGAATACGTCCAACGAGCTCGTTGGTCAGCATAGTAACATCGTTATGCTGACAAACGAGCCTTGTTATAGTCGCTTGATTCACCTGGATTCCATCCACCGGAAAATAACATGTCCTTTAGCCAGCATAAGATTAACAGAACACAAAGATAGGCACATCCATAGAACGCTGAGTAATATGAAAAACCACAGCATGCGTAAAAGTCTCTTTGGTTTGCTTGTTGGCATTCCCTGAGGTGTATACGATGAAAGAAGGAACACCTAAGTAAAAAAAAGTAAATTGCTTTATAAAAAAAAAGGTGCCTACATCTGTTAACCCTTGTCCCATATCTCGTAAATAAAATCGTTCTACTTACTCTTTCCATTAGATTTTGTAATTGTTCATTATCAGATATTCTAAATAAATACAGAGCATATAGAAATCCCACAAAATGAAGTATACTAGGTCCAATATAGGTGAAAATTACATTCCCATAACAGACTTGTTTATAAGTGTCATATTCTAGCGAGGATGTTAACGCCAACGGCACTAATTTGTAGCAAAATCCCCTATCCCGCCTGTAAATCAATGTTTCGCATTAAGTGTTAAATATTAGTACGAAATCACATTAATTGTTAAAAACTATATTAAGTAGAGAATATTATCATTTCATAAAGATTCATAATGGCCATCATGGAGCTGAGCTATCACTAATTTGAGCATAGATACCAAATGACTTCGTCTTTGCTTGCATTGCTCCAGGGGCCCGTGCTTTGTTTCAGTTTTTAAGGAAGGATAAGAAAAGGCGCTTATCGAAGCTGTCACAGTAAGTCTTCATTATATTTATACGGCTTCCACTTTACTGCTACCCAAAATACATAATAGTACTATGCTGCTACTAAACTAAAACCCAGTAGCTGTCTAAGAACTAATATCTATCTATTAGATCTCACACCTCACAGGCCTCAAGCGGGGTTCGAAACAAATTCAAATATATTTCAATATTTTGTTTATAATTACCTGAAACAAGCCATGTATTGGAGCAAGTAACCTAAGAACATAAGTATCGCAACTTGCAATGAGTGGAAGTGGGAGCAGCATATTGCGCATTTGGAAGAGTTTGATACGTCTAATACTGGCCGCAAACCCATAATTGTCAGTAACTTTAAATATGGCAACAATATCTGAAATAAGATACAATATAAAAAAAGAGGATCCTTTTTAAGTTGTATGTGTACTTAACTTTGTAATAACGGATAAGAAGTAGCAGGGAAAGTAAGTTCCAATATACTTAACGGAGTAAAAAAACACCTTAAATAAGTACCTTTGATTTACAATAATGTAATATAGCAGAAGTGCTCATGTATTCCGTATCCGGGGACTCCGTTATTTCACCAATCTGGAAATTAGTCAAGAGAATTTATATAGGTACTTAAATAAAGACTTTAGGGTGAGTCTCACTAAACCTAGAAGCAAGGCAAAACAAACAATATCTAAAACATCTCTGTCACCATCTGAAACACTGTGATTATAGGTTAAGAAGCTGGATTTTAGGCTTAGACAACTGCTCTAAAAATAAAGCTTTTAGAGCAGTAGTCTCAACCAGATAGCGTTATCCATGGATCAAACACACATTCCACTTCAATCCTCAGCCTTTACCTTGATCGTTTTGTATCCTGCTAAGTAATTCATCGCTAAGTAAAAATAGAATTTACTTTGTTATTTTACACGACAACAAAAAATTGTTGTTGACAATAGTTATGTGAATATTACATATAAACGTTGTTTTAAAAACAAAGAGAAAGGTATGTACTTGTAAATAGGTTAAAACAAAACTCACGTCCACACTATTAGCGTCAAGACTAGACCTCCGGGATCTCTCCATCGTTGGTTCAACAAGCTTGTCGTTCCCCAGTACATGGCTGTCCAGTAAATCACTCGCTACATAATCATTTAAAAAGTTAACATTAACCAGTTTATTACCCATATCTATTCTTTAATTACCAGTGCGCACATTATACAAAATGATATATATATTAATTATTGATTATTTCCGAAGCAAACAACTACATACAGTCTAAATAATGACGGTAGGTAATTAAAACTTATTACTAACTCACCACTGCCGTACGATGCATTGTCGTTTTGCATTTTTCTAACAAATGGGTACACACAAAATGTATATATTTAGATATACTTTCACTGAGAGTAACAAAGATACACCGACAGCAACAGATAACAATTCACTACAGTATTTTTTTAAATGTAATAACATTATTGTGTACTGCACGGAGTCAATACATTATGCTCTGATAAAATAACCAATGCTATTGTAAAGTCATTATGAAAACAATATAAAGTGATATAGTTATCCTAGTGTTAAATTTAATATCTCTATATATACTCTCATATAATTAATACCATATTACGTAGGTACCTACTTGCTTCTAATTTTTCTCTATAAGTACATTTTAAGTGTTTAGTTATTTTATATTATTATGTACATTGTATTGTTCATTCATACCTAAAGTCCGTGGAAATAAAAGAGACACTGAACAGACTTTGACCTTTGATAAACACACAAAACTAGATAAAGGGATGACTACGGTTACCTAAGTATATATTGCACCAATCTCGTGGACTCCTGCACTCGTTTTAAAAACAATTACCAATTTGCCAAAGGATTAAAATTAATACAAAATTATTAGAACGAACTTCCTTATCGCACGTTACGTGTACGCCTCTCGATCTGTATGACTCTGTTGGAACAAGGTTCCTTTTGCTATAAGAAACAAAATTGTATCAAAATATAGCAAATATTGTAAAAAATCGCAATTCAAATAGCGAAATCAGTGAAAGTTGCCCGAACTAATATGGATAGTATCCAGCCAACATCAAACTACAGTAGTATCGCGCAAAATCCACAGATGACGTAAATAAAACAAATCAGCTCGATGGAAAAGAACAGTGGGTTTATGAGAAAGAGAGTGAGAGATAGAAAGACAGAGATATCAAGAAGCATACACTATTCATATACAGCTACTATACACTATATATTTTTCGTTCCGTTTACATTTTTCCGTCTAGCTTTGATCCGCCAAGCGTCTGAAACTTCGTTCTAATAATTTTGATCAATAATTATTATTATTATTATTATTTATTGAATCAAAGATCCTTTATTTACGAAGCATTTTACAATAAAGAAAATGACAATAATTACAAAGTCGGGCATCATTGTATAGTGAACTCTGGCTCCTAAACTAGGGTAACATATGACTATAAGAGTCAGTGGTCCGCTGCCGCTTTTACACTATGTGTAGGTACGTGTGTGGTTTCCTGTGTGCCTGTGTATGCGCGCGCATGTGGGTATGAGTGGTGAGTTGAGTGTGCGTGTGTTTGTCTGTGTGTTCTTGTGATAACTCCCAAGTGATCATTGAAGGTGGTTTAATAGACTTTCATTCTGTGAGTAGTCCAAGCTATACAACCATTTCTGTGTTTGAATTTTGGGTTGATATTTATTTAGCTTGACGATTTGAGTATTTTTGTTAACTTTTTTATAGATAATTGTACTTAGCACGTAATGCTGTCTCCTGACGAAGGAGGTGCGATGTACTTGTGTGTAACATGTAAGCCTTTGTTTACGCTTGGTGGGATCTGGTGGAGGGATTTGTTGGTGTTTCAGAGGGTGGCTCGAAGCACAAAGATGTACTTGTGTGTAACATATAAGCCTTTGTTTACGCTTGGTCGGATCTGGTGGAGGGATTTGTTGTGTGTTTTTGGCTCAAAGCACAAAGAGATGTCTAACAGTTAGAACATGGCATTCTTCATAAAGATTGGATGGAGGTAAGGAGGACCTCAATTGGACAGAATAAGTTTTTGTGTGTATATTACGCAATATCTTCGCTATTTGTAAACCGTTTTCAATAATTCCTTTTTCATTTGAATTAATTGTACTCAAGGTTTGTCCCATTAAAATTTGAAGAAAATATTCCACCTCTAAGAGTGGAATTAAGGTATGAAGAATATAGATTATTACAATTAATCATGATTTAGGAGCATTGAAGGAGGCATTTAAAAGATCAGTATTTATAGACAGAAGTGCTTGGAAATCAATAACATAATAGTTATAGTTTTCAACCTTGTACTTCCATGATCTAGGATTTCCCTAGTGTCGTGGTAAAAAATAACTTAAAGCGAACTGTTCTGAAGAAGTTAGACCGAAGTGTTCTGAACTGAGCGATGTCTTTAGGGTCCTGTACTCAAAGGGTGCCAACGGAACCCTATTACTATGACCTTCACTGTCCGTCTGTCTATCAGCGGACTGTATCTCATGTACCGTAATAGATAAACAGTTGACATTTTCACAAAGTGTATATTTCTATTGCCGCTATAACAACAAAATAAAATTAAAAATGAAAGCTGTCCCCCATACAAGAAACGTGATTTTTAGCTCTTCAGCGGTAATAGGAAGACACAAGTAATGGAAATAAAATAAACTTTAAAATTTAAGGAAATTTCCATGAAATTAACTTTTGTTTTTACTCGATCTTAATATTGTTTTTGCATGGAGTGAAAATGGTATAATTAATTAATTTAGTTAAGTTCAATGTTAGCAGGGTATTGTTAAACAGTTTCATAATAGCAGTGGCGTAACTATACAATCTGAGGCCCGTGGCTAATTTATCGGATGGGGCACAAGTTCACTTTTGGTGGCTCGCGTGCTTAGGACCTTGGGGTCGGGGCCGGAAGCCCTCTAGGACCATTAGCCCGTGGCATTTTGCCCGCTCTGCCACCCTATTGTTACGCCACTGCACTGTACTGCTTTCCTGCCGATTTTCAATAAATTTAAGATACCTACCCTTACTATGTTCACCCAACATATTCGATTTGACCAAACGTGGCCGGGCAATTCGTCAGCTTTGAACTATATGGCGGATATTAGACTGGCAAATCAAGAAATGCCGGTTTATCATGATGTGTCCAGGCATATCTCGATAGACCAGGATTGTGAACAAAGAAAGAGTTCATACGTAGGGCGCTACATAAGTAATTTCGTATGCAAACTAGATATCATAATATTGAAATCATATTCATAAACTCAAAGTAATGGAAAAAAAAAACAAATTTGGAGGCAAAGAATCGTTTGTTCGATTTTTAAGTTATGACGTTCGTATAATAATTTTGTATAGGTAAGTTTAAGCTTAACTAAACAAAAATGTTTCGAGGAAATGAGTAGTGCAGTGAGGGAAACTTGTTCATCTCTAAGGACTATAGAACAGTGGTAAATTCAATCGCGGCAGTTTTAACTTAGAGGATGATGCAAGGTCCGGCAGGACGATAGAAGTGACTACTGATAAGAGCACTGAGACTATACGAAAATTATTGGAGAAAGACCGTCGTGTGACATATCAACTGATCGAGGAAACCGTCAAGGTAAGTGCACTAACCAATAATAGTAGTTCACGACCACTTGAAAGTACGAAAACTTTGTTCCCTCTGGATACCGCACTTGATGACGGATGGGCTAAGGGGTGTGACTTGGTCTCGTGATATGTAAAAAAAATATTTGAGGACGGCCGATCTTACTACATGAACTCGATTGTTACCCGTGATAAAACCTAACTATATTATTACATTCCTACTAAATTCCAGAGTAAAGTGTGTGTATTTGAAAATGAACCACCACCGACGTCTGTGAAAATGTCCCAATCCATACCTAAAGGAAATAATAGTTGCTGTATTGTTTACTAAGAGAGGAATATTGGCTACCGTTGCCGGTTGTGCTTCATAAAGGTAAGACTGTTACTGTTAAATGGTCTACATAGGAATGTTTTTAATACTTAATTAGAAGCCTTAAAACATGAAAGACCAAACTTAAGACTTGAAACCTGGCTTTTGCATCAAGATTACGCCCCTGCTCATTGAGATACACCATTACAACACCTTAGTACCATGCCATTTTGCATTATTTCCGTAAGTATAAAAAAACAACTGAATGGACGCTAGTTTTCGAGCGATGAGGACCTTATATGAGATTTCTGGTGATATGCGGCGTGCGGTGTTCCAGAAGGAGCAATGAGCACGTATGAAGAGTAGGTATTACTGCTAGTGGAGACTACTCTAAAAAACACACACAAATTACGACAAAACTTATGTAGTGCCCTACATATAGCAATTGATAGTATTTATATGACTAATGTATGATATGTTTTGAATCAACCACAATTGAACTTAATAAACTATATGCATAAATAATTTTTTTTTTTAAGTGTGATAGAACTTTAATAATCAAGTAAATATTATCATAATGATCTTGGAAGCTTTTTCTTCGTTAGAAATCCTGTTCGACGTACAAACTGTTTTCTCTCTTGGTGGTGTTTCATCATTTTTCTATTCTTTTCGGATTCCGACTTCTTTCCCTTCATGGTGAATTTCATTTCTCGATTTCCTCCAGTGGTAGTGACCATCGTTGAAAATCCTTCTTTTGTTAATCGATCTCCTAAACTAGCTTTATTTACCCGTGTTACATTTCTAATCATGTTAGTATTGGTAGGAGCTTTACTAAATTCATAAACTTTTTCTGCCCCAGGCTGTGAATCTTCTTCCTGTGCTTTATTTTTTCTTATAATTTTATGTTGCTTTTTAACTTCCTTTACCCAAGATCTATCCTCATCGGAGCTTTCATCATCACTGGTGTCGTACAGTTCCATATCCGAGTCTTTATCTTGATCTTCATTTTCGTCCACCTAAACAAAACATTGTATACAAAAATATATTATTATCCTGAATAACTCTCAAATTTATATATATATATATATGTATATCATTCACCATTATAACCGCAGGCCCTAACCCTTCCTTCCCTCCCCCTCTCTCACTCTTCCCCTACTCCCACCTTAAAGGCTCGCAACGCATTTGTGACCTTTGAGTTGCCAATGGGCGGCGGTAGTCATAGGTGTCTGCTCATTTGCCCTTTATACCATAAAAAAAAATAATAAACCAATCTACACCGGACAATCTAGACCTTAAGGAGATGACCCTAAATTTCCTCCAATTTTTATTTTATTTGTGATGTTTCCCAAGTTGAAAAAGACAATATACTAAATCGGCTCCTTCACAGTGCCAGGAGTTCCGCACAATCCTGGCTCTTTGCTCCTGCCACCCAGCCAAAACTAACGCGTATAGTGACTGGGTTATTAGATTTCTCTAATTTGCCGAAGCATAAAGGATTATGAAAGACATCTTTGTAACGTACAGCCCTATTTTAGAGAATCAAACGTTTCATAATTTTAAGGTAAAAGTACTACTACTTCAATACATCAAGTGTACTAAATACTCTTCTTTGAAAACTCACAAAGTTTCGCTCTACAAATGTTCGTGCTGGACAACCGCGAGTCAAAATATATGAGCCGGTCCTGCCTCGGCAGAACATTACCCGGTAGCAGCGGTGTCGTGCCCAAAATAGGAAAGTAGTCGAGTGAAGATTTTCGAGCCAAACACCCCTAACTTTGCACTATTATTTAAAACCTATATATATTCATGTATTAATAGAAAGTGTTGGCATCCCATCACTAGGCTTACTCTTACACCAAATTGGAGATCCACGTTTCGGAAAACCTACCAGATTGCCCTTGCTGCAAGTGTAAATAAGTAAAGTCGGGTTTAAGTATTTGACATTATCTTCAATCGATTTTGTCCTTACCTGCATAGTCTCAACCATTGGTTTTTTATCTTTATTTTTTCTAGAAAGAACTGGATTAATAAGACGATATTCTTGAGCACCCTTGTCGACTTCAAAGTCCGGGTTTTCAAATAGTGCCTGAAAAAAAAAATATTTATAGGCTTACTAACTTAATACATACATGGCACTAACGTAAGTCATTTTGATATTTTAAATAAATTTAGAATTAAGCCACACAAACATACTGACAGAGGCAAAGATATACCTTAAATCTGTCGTCTTTGAGCAAGTTCTTGGATTGTTTCTTCTTTTTGCCATCATCCTCCATAAGTTTAGATGCCAGGTCTCTATTAACTTTCGGTAAATTGTCCTCAACTTTGATTCTGGATGGCCTTTCTTGTTCAATCTTCTCTCTGATTTTGCGTTTTTTGTATTGCTCAAACGCAAACGGCTCCGCTATGGACTTCGCCCTCTTATACAACCGCACATCCACAAAGTATCTATAAATTATAAGAAATTAAATATATGATAATTACCCCACCTTTAGCAAATTGTCAATATTATAACTCTCTGTAATCTGTGTTAATGTTTTAATGGAGTCCTCTAAAGTTGCCAAAATATTGTAAAATAAGTTGTACCAAGACTTACCCATGCATATATGCTCTCAATAGATTTGTTCCTAGCAAGTGATCAAGGCCAAGTGATTCAAGTTCCTGCTTAGTAATGAACTTATAATCGTCGTAAACGGTTTGTGTTGCTGAACTTTCTAATTCTTCAGTCAAGTTATCCAAGAAAGCACACCATCTTGGTGCAGGGCCTAAAATATTGTTAGTGGTGAAATGTACTAATTTAAATAAACATATTGCATAAGTGCATAAATATAAAGGTCTCAAGTTGTAGACAGGCATGAGCATGGGATGTTAATTAAATGTTCTAGGTTAAGGTACCAAATAAACAGTATTTGACTGCAAGTATTAAGTATTTTGTAAGACAAAAATAAAGTGCTGCAAATAATATTATATGTTAAGAAACAACACTCATCCTGCAACAATAACGACAAATAACAACATATTTGCAGAATTAAATAACTCAAATAATAACAATAAACACAGTGAAAAACAACTCGAATTAAACAGACTGCCAGTGCTACATGAAACAGATTGCAAAGTGACTTCGACAATGACTTTGAGCTTGAGTTTCGTCACTTTCTATCAGGTGAGATGGAAGATAAATCTTTTTTTAAAGAAAAATTTTTTGGACGTCCCACATTTTATTTTAAAAAGCTTATAGGTAGTATTATTTAAATACAAGATTTTGTATCCCCATTTAGCTAGCATGTCTAGTTACCGAATAATTATTTTTTGAATTTTCACTACACTACTTTTTCATCCGGGTAATTACAAAAACAAATATAACTCTTAAATTAATAATGATACAGTATGATGATGTTAGGTACATAGGTGGCGTATTTTATGCCACCGCTTTGTAATCATAAATTATTCTCCTAGCTCTACTAGGTACACGACTATACATTTTTTTAAGAATCTAGTTTTTCTTATTTTTCTCGGTAGATCCGCCGTATTGGGACAACATTTTTAGTCTGGGTACGTAACCTCTTTGCCCCGAACTCGCCGTACCGCCTACCATCCAGCGAAGCCGGAAATCAGTATCTCGCAATGAGATGTTCGGCGCGAGCCTCTGTCTCTAAATGTTCACAAGTCGAGTGGGCCGAACGGCATATTCCTGTCCTAACGCATCTGTTCGCTCTCTCATACCACAGAAGGCAAGTCCCGTCTTCGTGCAAGACTGCCCTCGTCCACCCAGTGCCAAAAAATAGGCGAATAGTTTCGCCACGGCCGCTTGGCTAGTGATCTTCTAGTGTATTTCACACATCGATAGGCTTCCATATTATATAAACCATATTTTAGGTTTAAATAACACATCCCAATACGGCGTAGCGTAATAAACATGCAAACTAATAGGGGACAGAAAAATTATATTTAAATTATCCTATCTTCCAGATTTGCCATTAAAAAGGCAATATCCGAAAAAGTGCCTATTGCCTAGTTCAAAAGCCGAATATTTTTATTAACAGACCTAGTGATGGTATGTAATAAATTTGCATTTTTTGGTCTTCGACTGCCATCATATTGAGTCCCGTGCTAGGTATAACGCAGAGGTCATTGAAGTCTGCTGATGATTCTATACTTGTGTATTGCTTGCCCTGCAACAAAGATCAGAACTTAATTTGTTACAGATTTTGTTATACAGATTATCAACAGTAATATCTTTACTAAAAAGGTTATTTCAGAATGCGCCAACAGGAGATTTGAAGAGATGGCCCACAAAACGTAACTAATTAACTGGTGACATGACTTTACATTACAAAACATCACAGAAAGAAATGATTATTACGAAGGGTTTTATCACTAAATTGTCTTGTTGTTCAAGTGCTAACTTCAACAGATAATTTAGTTATAATATCATTCGTTGGGTGACCTCTAGTGGTATTAAAAAGAACATTTATGTGACACATTTGATGGGTCTGTAATGAATATTAAACCACTCAACTGTTACCGCTTCCTGCATCCAAACTCACCAGCAGAAAAACAACAGTTTGCTAATAAAATATATTAAACAATATACCTAATTTAGAAGATTTTACTAGCACATTTTTTTCATTCACCATACCATATCAGGTGACACATCTGCTCGTTTGCCCCCTATAATATATAAAAAAAAAACCATCCGTGTTAGTAGCCTACAATGTAAGCAGAAACCTGCCATGTGTTACCTCTTTTAAAATGTTCTGTTTGTTATTATAATGTCTGTACAGAAATTGTATTACACTTAATTTGTAACAACATAAAAATATTGCACCTTCTGCCATAATACTTATCATGATGTTAACATTCTGTATTGAACCTTTCATGTTGATACATACCGTGTTTTTATCCCATATTTTTACAACAGTAGAATCCATAGAATACACATAATTCATTTGTTTATGGAATTCTAATGCCTTTATAGGTATCTCATTCATGTGGTCCTTTACTAGTAGAGGTTTGCTTGATCGGATATCATACAGCAACACATAGCCTGTAGATGTGCCCACACCCATTCTTAGAGGACCATCAAACTTAGCAGCAGTTATAGCAGGTAACATGCCATTCCTATAAACAAGATCATTGATTCAATATACATTCATTAATAAACAATTTAGTTTTTAGTTTGATTTATGATTGGACTACCAATTATAATTATTTATTAGCTAGATTATTTCTTAGACTAGTAATAAAAAAGACCATTACTTGTATTCTGAACCTGTGCAATGCATTGCACAGTCCAAAATTCCTTGTCTGGACTTGGTGCGTGGATCCCAAGCTTCGACATGGCCAGATTCTGTTCCAAGTATTAACAATCCATGTTCCTCATTAACAGCGCAGCAGTTGATTTCATTAGCTTTTGTTACATATGGCGCAAGAAATTGTCCTAATTCTAAATTTAATCTATACACTTCCTAAAAGAAATAAGATCACAGTCAATAAGAACATAATACATTAAACTTTGTTATTTATTTTAAAGATGATTAAACCTACCGATGATGCCCCAACAACAAATAGATCACAGGATGGTTTATGGTATGCAATGTCTCTCCCGAAACGGGGCACTCTTAGACGGTAATGGCGACCATGTCCAACATGAAGTTCAACATAACGATCACACTGCAGAAACACAAGCTGAAACAGAAATATTTTATAATGAATATGGTTATTTGGATTTATATTTACATAATTTAGACATTACTTTTTAAGAAAAATTATAATAGAGAACATAGAAGAGAAGAATAACATAAAAGAGCTTTGTGCATAAAAGTATTTCACAGATATTTTTACTGTATTACTATTATTTATACCATGCTACATTTTGATCTACATTTTTCTACATATTATTCCAAGTTTCATTTTATTATGTTATTAATAATACAGATAGCAGACACTTAAATCACATTAACAGTTATTGATGTCAATATTTAAATAGTCTAGAAAATATCTTACCTTTGAATAATCCTCACTTAAAATTTCAAATGTAACAACTTCAGAGTCTAAACACCGCTCAAACTTTAAAGATAAATTATTTACATCAAAACATTTTACTCTAGGTTTATAAATCCCTGTTGCCATTATGTACTGTCCATCTTTAGAAACACGAAGACTGGTGCTAACACCCGGCATATCAAACTCTTGAATTAACTCAATTCGCCTTCGCAAATCCACATTTTTTTTTAATAAAGCTCGTTTTTTTCTTTCCGTTAACCACTGAAAGGGCCAATAGTAAATATAAATTTATCGATAACTTAAGAAATTGATAAGTGACATAATGTAAGAATAGGTTATTTCGGATTACTTACATCTGGAAGAGATTTTCCAACACTGAGGTTATAGATTTTAACGCTATCTATTTCAGAAACCTGCATCCTGAATAGCTTACACGCACTATGAATAAATATATCACGTGAAAATTCACATCACATTTCAAAACTTAACACACGCTGCAATGTTTTGATAATTTTGACATACTGCATTGCTATTTAATATAAATTGTCAATAATCCACAGAGTACAGTAATATTATTAGAGAGTCTACTATATGCACAGAAAACACTGACCTCTAATGTACAAGTGTATAATAGAGGTCAGTGACAGAATACTATTAACACCAGCTGTCTTCAGTTGGCGGAGGAACGTAATTTTTTAACAATTTTTGAAATTAAAACTTCTTTAGGCACATTTGTGCACTTTTGCTATGGGCAAAAAACACTGAACTCGTGATCGTCACGCTAATAATACATATATAGATCCACTAGAGGGCGCTAATCTAAACTTTGAGTTCTGTCAGCTCCTTATTAATTAATTTCACCAACCTGCTAATGTGTCGTTCGTTATAAGTTCGTCGTTTCGTTTAAGTTTTCACTTCTGTCGGTCTCAGAGCAAGTAATTATTGCTCTTAGCTGTCAGTAGTCCCATGACTGCCTATTTTTTTAACCGACTTCAAGAAGGAGGAGGTTCTTAATTCGATTGGTATTTTTTTGAAGTGAAAACTTCTTTTGGCGCACCGCACACACATTTTTTCGCAGGTAGTAAATTAGGCTGATCCGTCACGCTCTGAGGTGAAAGGCTCGATCGGGTGAACTCGGGACCGCCGAGTGTACCCGAGCGAGACAGATACAGTCAGCTGCACTTCGCTGTTATGTCGCTGTGTTTTGTATATTCAATTAATATGTAATAATTGTTATTATTAATTTAACACTTATTATTGGTACGTAATAATAATTATTTAAATAATCTTCATTGTTCTCTCAATAATTTTTTTGTTTTTTTAAACTACGTACTTCAACAAGCCCTAAAAGTTCATCAAAACATCACACGTCCGCTCTCGAAGCAAATCAGCAGTGAAATGGCCACGTTTCACGGCGCGTTTAGTTTTATACTGTGCTTATTATATAGTTACGCACACAGCCAGCGATAACTCTCGTAAGTAACCTGGTGTTTCACTTCATACTGGCTACAGATCAAAAGCCAAGCCATTGGCGAACCTAGTGTTAGGCACCTCTTCCTCCTTCAAGTATTACCTATTTAAATACGGTTGGATGGCTTATAGCTTGGCCGATTAAGTTGGTATCCTGACCCCTAATCAGCCAGCTGGCACAGAGATTAGGACATGTACATACGCAGGTGACACGAAACAATTATAGTGGAGCTCGAGCTACGAGCCATCATCCATTATGCTCGCGTTACTTATAGCACCGTCTGCTAAAGAATTCCCCTTTTAGCAGTAATGTACGTATTACTATGTATGAAAGAAAAACTTAAGTAAGCTTAAGTCAAGTTTTATTAAGCGGATCTTGAAAAAAAATCAACGTGAGTGACCAATCACGAAACTGTAGATTATCAAACATTTTGGAGAAGTTTAGGTTATCTTTGGAAGAGAAAAAAGAAAATGGGTACAACGTACTAAAATTTGACATTACCGCTTTAGCCGAAATATACTGTAATCGAATAAAGCTAAAGAATTTTTGAAGTGAAACTTCTTTAGAATTGTTGTGATTTGAAATTCGATGAAACGAAAAGCATCACGATGAAGTTTCTATAATCTTTGTCTTTGCGACTGCGTACTACCAATCTTTGTCTTTGCGCCTGCCTTCAGAAAATATGTCAATGTCAACGTGGTGTAATTTTTGTGCATTTGCGTATTAAATTTATTTTAGTTGTTTTTTCTCCATTGATTGATTCTTTACAAACTTACATTTATATTCAACCTTAACCTATATTGAAAACGAAGTATTGTTTGTTTTGAAAGTTGTAACCGAACTTCAGGTTTGCTTACTGTTTATTATTAAGGCCATTCTTTGTATATCTTGATCTGTTGTCTGTATCTGTACCTATTGAATAAAAATAAAATAATTTGACCAATAACTATCATATAAATTATCTAAAATTCAATTTATTAACATAAGTAATGATTTTACTTTTTATTTCTCATTCTCTCGTAGGCTACTTTTCTGAAGTTTCACTTCTACCGTGTGTGAATTGCACACGCACACACACTTTTTGTTTGTTTCCTGCAGGTTTGCATAATCGAAGGTCATTTAACAGGTTATAATAGTGTGTGTGTGTATAATAGTTTAGCGAATTTCTCCACAATGGCTGCATGCACAAATTTTTTTTTACTATACACAATTACACGACGTCATACACTAAATATCTGCATAATTAAAACCTTTAAATTCAACAACATTCCGCTGCGCGAACGCACACGTTATAATAGGCTATGTACCATCACGCATCGAAATCGAACCCAAGACCTATGGCATAGCAGTCAGGGTCACTAACCACTAGGCCAACAGGCCAGTCAAATGATTACTAATTTTATTTAATTAATAATATTTGTATTTTTATACACTAATACTTACCTAACATCTAACTTTCAATAGCTCTGCTCTAACCATGCCAAAAATCTCCGTTCTTCTAATAACCTACAGGAGTAGGTTATTAGAAGAACGGAGATTTACTGGAGTTATGAGAAGGACAAAGTAGGAACTTTGTCCTTCTCATAACTCCAGTATGGTTCACTCTTTGTTCGCTGTCCAAGCTGTAAACCTCTGGAACGCGCTTCAACAAGAAGTCAGGATGTCCACTAACCGTTTCACTTTTAAGGTTAAAGTACGCAAACTCAACAGAGATTTATTGCCGGAATCATCAGAATAACACTTTACAAGTGTCTTTAACATTTATGTATTTGTATTTATATATGTATGTATATACGTAGGTACATTTATTTACTATATGTGTATGTATATCAAGCACACGTATGTAGGCTTATTTATGTAATACATTTTTTTAATTCCTTTATATCATGACCATTAAATATACACCTGCCACACACAGTTCTGCATCACCCAAAGGTTGACTGGAAGAAAATGCATACGGCATTAAGTCCGCCTTTTGCAATATATTTGCAGGAAGTGTTAATAAATAAATAAATAAATAATAGACACCTTTTACCCCCACTGCACACTGGGGGTCGCCTGTTATTGAACAGTCCGCGAAGTCTGCCAGGATTCACGGGAATTTTCTTTCTAGGCTATACCTGAAGCCTGGTTAATAGGACCGGTGAGAGGATAGGACGTTTTGGGGGCTTCCATACGACACAAAAAAAACATCTAATGCAGAGGGAAGTACAACCTCTAATAAGACTGAAATGACTTAATAATTTATTGCCTTCCCAGGCAATTTTGCTGGTACAAATTAAATAATATTTTATGAACACTTTTTTACCCAAAATGTAATGAATTTAATAAATGATTTGATTTGAGTTTAAATAACAGAAAACATTATTTATGATTCTAATTATTAGAGTATGTTTTGGGATCTGGTTTTTACTTAGGTTAAATTTTAGATATGTATAAATCTGAAATATATTATTAGTAATAGCCTCTATACTTTTATTAAAACTAATATGAACACAGAATCATCATTACAGGATTGTTTTAAGACTGACTCTTTAATTATCTCTGCAATGCTCTACTGCTAAGTCTTTGCCAAGTTCGATAAGCAATAAGTAATACTTAGGGATATAAACAGCTTAATTAAGAACGGATTATAATTCTAATGAAGTATCTGAATACTTTGTTGATTATTTAGGTACATTATGTGCACCACAGTGGACTTAGTTTATCTATCAAGTACCTATATAACTTGGCACCGACTTCAAACAGATCAGTAGGTACCTGGTACCTTTATAATGTTACCTATAATTTTAAGTGTCACATGTATTTAGTCTTTTCAATTAAGTTTGATATAGATTATTTTTTACTTTTCAGTGCCTTTCTTGGTGCCTTTTGAACTCGGTTTAACTTTTTGTGAGTTTATTTTCTATTTTTAGTATAAGGTATATGTATAACGTACGTACCTCCTTTAAATTACCGAAATGAATTACCGAACCGACTTGACGTACTGCAAATTACTGAACTGCAATTCGTTAGATTATATTAACTTTGGTTTAACCATTCAATCCCGATACTTTGTTGAGATAAGGTGGTAAGATTTTTAGTTTGTCTAGCAACTTGCTGCACTTGATTGATTAAATTATAAAAACAACATACGAACAGCCGAACGTAGAACCTCCTCCTTTTTTAAGTCGGTTATCATCACTTTAACTTTTATTAACGTCAACATTATTAAATTCAAGAAAAATCAACAAACACACTACATCCGTCTTTAATTTCTGAGGTTTTCCCTCAGATACCATCATTAGATCCAGACTTGACAATGGGAATACCTGGCTAGCATACCCTTTCAAACAGAAATTCGGTACGCACATAAAAAAAAAATACAGGCGAACAGATAACCTTCTCCTTTTTTGAAGTCGGTTAAAAATGCTTAAAATAGGGATTCAATACTTCGTAGACCATAGGTACATACCTATGTATAATTGTACTTAAGTATGTGCTGTCAGGCCCGTCAGCCGTGTTGCTTGTTAGTAATGTAGTTTGATGTGTATAACAAGATTAGGAAGTTTCCTGTGATGGTGTTGGGTGGTAAATATAAATACGTACGTTATTATGAATATCACTAACATTTTCAACAAAATAGGTATTTAAATTAATACCTGTCGATATTTCAGATGAAAAGTTTCAACTAATCCGCTTAATTAGTGTCCCCCGTGACAACACTAGCAAAATCAATAGAATGTCAAATACTGTCAAAGAAGTTTTGTATACTTTGTATTTAATTTTCAGGTTAGAAAATAGGGAGAGCTAAATGTTTACCTAAGAAAGTGAATTTTGCATGTTATTATATGTATTAACAGAATACAGATATGATTATTGTAATCCTTCACATAAAATAAATATTTGCCATTTTTTCAGAAAGCATCCCGATTTTTGATTACTGCAATATTATTAATTAAAATAACCATGACTGGACTGCCTAAGAAAGTGCAGTTACCGAAATCGGTACTGGATATGAAATTTATGAAGAAAACAAAAGAAAGAATAGAAAAGGAAATAGAAAATACTCAGGATCATAATAGTTTATACGCAAATATTATAACAAATGAAATGCGTAGTGCTTCCGGTAACTATATATCAGAATCAAGTTTTATATTTTGTGAAACTATGATTGAAGGCAGATTATCATTCAAAGGGATGAACCCAGACATAGAACAGCTCATGGAATTGGAAAATACAAAGAATGAAAAGCCTAGTGGTGACATGGTTAAAGATGTAAGTGACGAAGTACTTGCAAAGAAAATGGAAGCTTTTAACAAAAGGAAAAGGCCAATAGACAGTCCGAAATCTGTCACCATTGGTAGTAAAAGGAAAAAGTAAAAATGTTCTATTTTTTTAAGTACAACAATGTTACAGAACTTTCATAGTGTGCATCAGAATGGCTGGTTACCTGTCTCATTCAGCATCGAGGTAGTGATTAAAAATTAAAAAGTTTGCTACCTACAAGTAAATAATTGTTACCTCATTATTTAAAAAATGAAAGGATATCAATGTGACAAGCCATTCTGATGTCAGATTGGCTGGTCAACAGTATGTTTGTGTTAAATAAGCTGAATTAAGTTATTGTTTTTGCTTCAATATTTGCTACTTATTAGCTACCTACTCACCTATCAATTTCAACCTTATAGCTATAACAGATGAGAAGTTATGATCATTTATTTGAAACTTATGACTTATGTGTGGTTTGCTAAAAATCAATGTATGGTTGGCAAAAAAAAAAAATTAGTACACATTTAGCACAAACTGATTAATTTTCTAAATTTTATATGTACCCATGTAGAAATGGACATGGCGCTACGTAGGTAATTAATCATTTTATTATTTGGCGCCGAATAAGTTTATATAAAATTTGATAGTTTATGTAAATAAGCTCAATACTTAAGACTTAAAAGATTTATTTACTTTTTGTTTTTGGTTTGTTTAATTTTTTTTTAAAAAGATTTTTATTTTATGATTTTTTTCATCATCAGCTCAGCTACATGAGGTGATGATTTTTAAACGGAAATACCTGATGAAGTAATTAAAATTAAACGGAAAGACTATTCGTTTCTACAATCTTCGAGGGTTTCTCTCATTTTATCAGGATCCCATCATCAGATCCTGACTTTGACATTGGATTACCCTTGAGGTATCCTTGAGGTACCCTATCGAAAAAAAAAGAATAATCAAAATCGTTCAAAAATAATGGAGAGGGCTGAAAGCACATAAAAAAAATATATTTATATATGGTTAAATTGAGAACCTTTTTTTTCGTAGGTTAAAAGTAGATTGAGAACAGAGTCGGAATTTTAAGTAACTACTGGTTTTACCAGTATGAGCAAAGGAGTTCACATAACCTATATTTTTATCGGAAATAAATAATGATTAAATAATTTGGGCATTACACTTACTAAATGGCTTACAGAGGCTCTTCTGAGCAGTCTTAAACCTAAATAAACTAAAAGTAATACGTACAAATTAGTTAAACGATATTTTGGTGATTAGTCGACATGTATATCGTAAGATGTGCTATACCTACTTTTCCTTCAAACAAGCGTGGCGCGAATAAGAAATAATTGTCTAGCAAAAAAATAGCAAATAGCAAAAAATATGCCACAAAGCCTGTTTTGATAAGTGTAAGAAATCCTGCGAAATTTGCGTTGGCTACGCTTGGCTTCAGTGTTTATTCGTCGAGATGGTAGTGTCTTTTAAATGGTTGTGGCAAAAAATCAATTTCTCAGTCAAAAGACAGCAAATTATTAGCAAAAATATGCCACAAAGCATGTTTTGATAAGAGATAATGTAAGAGATCCAGATATATAGCGTTGGCTACGCTGGCTTAAGTCTCAAGTCAGCAGGACAATTGTTTTTCGGAAATGGTTATAGCAAAAAATCTATTCTTTGGCAAAAAAATAGCAAATAATTTGCAAAAAAAATATAGTGTAAGTTTTATTAATGCCCTATGAGTTGGCTTCATAGACACAGCAGATTGACAACTTTCGTATAATTTTTTTGTCAACAGTACCTGTGATAGATTTGGAAAGGTTTTGAATAATCATAACTTCACAACTGTTATAGCTATAAGATAGGTAGCAAATATTGAAGTAAAACTCAACTCAACTCAGCTTAGTTTTCAAAAACGTACTGTTGACCAGCCAACCTGATGTCAGAATGGATGGTCACATTGATATTCCTTGCATTTTTTAAATATTGAGGTAGCAATTATTTAGTTGCAGGCAGCAAACAGTAGCAAATAGGTAGCAATTTTTAATCACTACCTTGATGCTAAATGAGACAAGCAACCAGCCATTCTGACGCACACCTTTCATATGTATAAGTTTACACAAGCTGTGCTCTATCCATTTTTAATTTGACAATTTATAGCTATAGCCATATTGATACTTACTAAAACATTCCTGCTGAGAAGTGCACACAGCTCTATATAGCATTCTTGATATAAAAATGTACATGGAACAATATCATATGTTATTGGAGAAAGCCCAATGTTGTTACTGTCATCATAACTACAGCTATAAAAGATTAACTTTGCAAATAAAAGAAATTGAATAAAAAGACTTCAAAAAATCTTCATTGAAATTATATTATTTTATCCTATAAAATGGTTAGTCACTTTCACAAGTTTTACCTAAAATGCATAAAGTATATATATATAAATCAGTAAAAAAAATATAAAGGATTATTAAGTGTGAGATTTTCAGTTTGATTTGTGAATGTAATCAAGTAGGTATTTATATTTACTAGTACTACAAGTATAGCCGCAGCAGAGATAACTATAACTTAGTAGGCACATTTGGTAAGCAGAAACATGTGGAGATTCAGGAAATAATTTTACTGGACAATGTCTATTGGGGCAGCTTAATAAATGTATATTCAAAATGTATGACATTCAACGAATTACATTAATTATTTGCTATTAGATTAAGTTTAACCCCCAGTGCTGACTCTTGTGCATTTTTTTAAACCTTTACAGGAAAAAGACTAATTGAATATTATTTCTACTTTATATTTATTTAAGTTTCATTTCAACAAATCTCTTTTTGGACCCTTTTTAATACCCAGGGTCGTCTGGCACTAATTCCAGACAAAGTAAAATGTCTGGCACTTTTATTTTTATAGCTAATAATATGTCTACTGTATATTTCTCTGTCTCATTCAAACTTAAATACCTTTTTTGACGGAAATATTGTGCACAGTAGTAATTAGTGCCGATTTGGTCTGCCAGATATTGCATTTCTTACTGGCTGGTTTTCAAGTTTAACTGTTCAAAATATGTAATGCCCTAAAATACCTTCTCAAAATTGGTGATGACGTGATGAGGTCTTGATCTATTATTTTTAATAGAGCAAGACCTCATCACTAGTTTCAGTTATAGACACAATATAACTAAATATAATTTTATATAATGCCACGAAGCTGGCTGAAACATGTTCGGTGTCCAGTATAAAATCTGCCTATGGTAGTTTACCATAGGCAGGGTTATTTATCTTTATGTCGTTTATGTGTAAGAATGTTTTTATTTAATTATAGAAAATAAAATTCTTAAAATGTTTTTCAAATGACTTGTTTACTGAAAACTACAGTAGTTTTTAATTTTTTTTTATTGTTAATAAATATGTTATGTTGTATGTACGCATTTCAAACCGTAAGTTGTATGTCAATCTAGGTCAAGGTCTATAACAAAAATTTAAAATAAAATTTATAAAAATATTAATACTTAGGTTGAGAAGTTACCTTGTCAGTTCTTGCTATCTTGCTAGTGATACATTACTCATTCTAAAAACACTTTTCTACACGCATTTGCTCATTTGCGAGAAGAGTGACATAAAAAAAATAATTTGGTTTACAAAACGCAAAGAGATATCATTAACATTTTATTGTGATTATCTATCTCAATTTTGCTAATTTGATTTCCTTGAAAACTTTTCTAATAAAATACTAACATTGAATTATCTCATTACAATTGAAAATGTCATCGCACTTAAAAATCGATGATTTTGAAACGAAGTTATATACACTTATCGCAAACGAGCTGTTTACAAAACATGTCAGTCCAGTCCTTGTTGCATGAGATTGTGTAGATCTCTAAAAGCTGCCCCGAGACGACCTTGGAGCGTTTGTCGTTTGAGCAGAAAGGCCCGGATGTCAAGAAGTAGTCTGTGTATTTGCATGCATTTTGCGTAACGTTCTTCACGCGGAATGTCTACACCCAGCGTGCGTACTGGCGCGCTGACGTTAGCTCTTACAACGGACGAGAAGTTGCGAACTATCAATCTGAGGGCATTGCAGCCACATTGCATATATCTGTAATGAAAAATCTGTTATTATATCGAATCCAATAAATTTTAAATAAGGTAATTAAGCATAAGTATACATACGATTCGTATTTGCTCTGCAATAATTCATATATTTTGGGTAACATCAAAAGGCAGATGTCTAAGTTCCACAATGATCTGAAACAAAATAATATCAATGTTTTAAGATGACTCTGGCTTTAGTATCAAGACATACAGACTTGGGCGTTTAAATAGCATTTTGGACGAGACCAGCATTATTTTTAAACTAGCTTTGTCCGCGGCTCGCGTTAATGTGATTTTCTCGAAAACAGTACTTTTTTACAAACTCACATTCGCACTAAGTAGGCCTTATAGACGTATGATAAAAAGAGCTTTAACATGTCCAAAAAAAAGATCGATTTTATTAAAAGCTTTTCAGATGTTTGCCATAAATTGAATAGTTTAAATTAAAAAAAGGAATAAGGTTTTTGAACACACGCTTCCGTGCACAATCGCACACCTAACGGCAGGTATGCGATCCTACTCAGCTTTGTTTAGTTTATTGAAAATAGTTAGGTATGTATATTGTTTCAAGTGACAAAGATAGCGACGAATGAATTATGAGGCAGCCAGAAATTCTGACACAGTATCAAACTGCAGCGTTTTGTTGTTGCGTTGTGTTATTATCGTCCTATAGGAAGCGGGCTAACAATATCATACCTTCGATTGAATTAATCAAGTTGCACCACTTGGATGTATTTGGATTTGGATTTATGCTGTAAAATAACATAAATTTAAAAAATTTATACACCCCCGACTCAAAAATCCCATCATCGAATAGAAAAGAGCTGATGATCTTCGACAGGCTGAACAGATTTTCTTGAATTATAGCTAAAAACACTCTCGATCAAGTCACCCTTCAAACAAAAAAAAACTAAATCAAAATCAGTCCATCCATTTAGGAGCTATGATGCCACAGAGACACAAATACACAGATAGATATGTTAAACTTACAAAACCCCTTGTTTTTACATTGAGGGTTAAAAATACCATTTTAGGCTTAACTCCACATAACACTTAAATACTTACGGTTTATGTGCCATGACATTGAGGATATCAAGAATAACGGATGTATCTTCCAGTGCGATAACTGATTCTAATGCACACTTCAGACTTTTATTGACACGGACGGAATGAAATATCTGTAAAAATTTCAATGAAAATAATTAATTATAGACAACACATTACCAATCCGAAGTCACTTTAGTAGGAATCGCATGATGTTGACGATTTGTCGAACGATCAGAGACGCAAGCATATATATTAATAAAACCTCTGGTCTCTCAGAATGGTCTACGTTAGACGGCGTCTTCCCTAATCTAAATTAAATGATATACGTTGCAACGGCTGGACCGGTTTGACAAAAAAAAATTCAATGTTTGTAGTAGTCCAGATAAGATTTTTTAGGAAACACAAATTATAAAATACTGGAGACCTCAAACTGGTATTTTTAATTTAAGCTCAGAATGTTATTATACTGTTACCCAACAAATATTAGAATCAAATTGACAATGTTTTCATATGCACTTAAAGAAAGCATGTACCTGTTTCTCCAGCATTTGTGTGTGAAACTTTTTGTAAATTGTACATTGAACGATTTGAACGTAAAACTGTCTGCGCCTAAATATGCTTGTATTCTATAAGATTAAAACAATATCAAACATGTTTTTGTAATTTTGCCAAATTACATTTTTTGGGTCAGGTACCACTTATTGTATCAAATAAATACGTGCCTGTAAGGCGCGTTGCCGGGCAGTGAGTACTGCCATCATGGAGTCGTGTCCCCGCATCATGACGCCGAGCACCTCCTGCTCGCTGGGCTCCGCCACGCCCCCGCGCGCCCCGCGCCGGGCCCCTCCGCCAGCCAACGTGCGCTAGAACATTACTTATGTCAGACGTTACATTTCTACTACTCAGACTTGGGCATTACTTGAATAAATTGTTATCTTGATAATTATTCAAATAAAAAGATATTATACCATCTAATAATAAATTTATTCATTTGTGAATAAATAATATAATTAGTTCATAAATTGCCTGCATAAGAAACGATTTTTTTTTAATACTCGTGTCGTTGTCGTTGTGTCCTACGACAGATTCCAATCGAATCCTTAATAAGAACAACAATAAACCATTATCTGCAAAGCATTAAAATATCATTGAAAAATGTAATATATTGTGGAAACCCATTGGTCGTCCCAGGACCGCAAAGGTCATTCAAAGTGTTGCCTTAGCAAACATGACGTTACAAGATGGAATAGCTTAGATATAAGTATGATGCAAGAAAGTAAATTTACTCAAACAAGACCTGTTCAAGCCCAAATACCGAGGCTTTAAAGTTTAGATAAGGAAGGTGGACAAGTAATGTATTGTTGGCTTTAGGCAAGAAATTCCAAAAAATAGAGAACACTCCATTGACATATTGCCTTGTTTTAGTAGCAGCGTACAGACTAGAAACAAGATTCCTAGAGCTTTTCAAACTGTTTACACCTAAAGACCAGCTCTTTATAATTGTGTCACTGTGTACTCAAGGTTCAAGAATAAACGGATTACTTGCATTACACCATAAGAAGAATCAAAACACACTTTAAACATTTATTTTTAAAAGGTTTTTTCTTTGAGTTAACGATATTATTGATTATTTGTGAATGAAATCTTCCAGAGAGATATGTGTGAATGACAACCAGAAGTTAGAAACCCTCACGGGTCATCACCTCACCGGGGCTACTTGTGAAGTGGTATGTCGGAATCGAATCTAACTAAAATCGCACGATGTTCCGTCACAAACTCACAGGTGAGTCTATTGCAAGGTACTCGGGTATATCCTAGGAAGGAAGACCCCGAGAGCGCCTCCCTCTCAGGCCTACTTCTGGTAGGATAACGGGCAGCCTCACCCGTTACCCCAAGGCCAGCGCTCTAAGAGGCCGGAGATCATTCTGCTCCCTCTGGCACCTGGTGCCTTTTCTTCGAGACGGGAGAGTAGTAGCCCTCTCCTGTTCCCTTTTTAACAGACATCACTTCCTCACAAAAATAAGCGCGGATTCCAACGGACTCTCACTTTGGACCATGGCTAGAACAAGCGAGGCAGAAATTGAGTCAATATTATTAGTTTTTTTTTAAGTGAAAACTTCTTTAGCGGCGTTGTGCACATTTAGATGGGTAAAAAATGTTAAACTCGCGTCAGAACACGTGACCCTGATGTCCGTCCCCATCGAAAATTCATACGACGGAGCCGAGTTTGTATATATATTTATATTTACATGTACAGCGTGAGAGAGAGCGTAGAGAGAGAGAGAGAGAGGGACCGTCACGCCAATAATACATATATAGATCCATCAATCCAAAATAATATAGGTCGTTTCGTTTTCACTTCTGTCGGCAGTCCCATGACTGCTTATTTTTTTTTTTATTGCTGCAATGACATTGTCAATTAAAATGCAAAATACAGTGTTCTGTACTGCGTGTCACGGGTGTCAATATCAACTGAACACATACGATGAATCGATGGATTTTTAAAAATTAATACTTCAAGTACTTTTTTTTGAAATCCATTGATTATTATTAAATCTTAGAAAATAAATAATAATAATAATATATCTCTTTATTGTACACCAAAATGATTTTGAAGAGTAGAAGCACAGCAATGTTTTGTGGTAGATACAATTGGCGGCCTTATCGCACTGAGGCAATCTCTTACAGGCAACCATAGGATGGAGCGAATATAGGATATCGATTTTAGGGCAGTATGGTGTACACTCAGTAGGTATATTATATAACTTAAATAAAGATGACGTATCTTACATATAGTGTAAGAATATACATACAAGAGAGCAACAAACAAATGTTTTTTTTTTCTTTTAAAAAGACAACTCCCGCATTAGTAATAAGCCTGTGTCGCGGGGGGCTTCACAAACATTCAAACAACGGACACAAAGAACACCCAGACTCGGGACAACTATTTGTGGATCACACAAATTTTTGTCCCGTGTAGGATTCGAACCCACAACACTCGGGGCTGCGTAGTGGCGAGGTGACCACTTAAACCATTGCGCCATCCGTGCAGTCGATAAAATGATGAAATAAATACATAAGCAAACATAGGTATAAGGATTCACATATAAATGGAATAAAACATACAAATATAGGTCTATACTACATTAAGTCAAATAAGAAGATAAATAGGCAATTATAATATGTTGATATCACCCAGGTAATGTTCTTTTACCAGTTTCTTAAAAGCAGGCAGTGACTGTGCACGTCTTATCGTCAAAGGCAGGTTATTCTATAACCGAACGGCTTGGACAGAGAAGGAATTGTCGACAAATTTCGTAGAATGTCCAGGTAGTTTTAATATCAGGTTCTCCGACGATCTCAAAGATCGGGAATGAGTGTCGTGTAAGAAGCTAAACCGTTATTTAAGGTCAATAGGGGTTAGGGGATTAAATAGAATGCTATATAAAAGCGAAAGAATATGTGCATTCCGGAGAAGGCGTATAGGTAACCACTTGAGCTTTTTTCGATAATCAGAAACATGATCATATTTGCGTAGTCCAAATATGAATCTTATACAGAGATTTTGGAGTCTCTCAAGCTTATTCAACTGGTCTTCGGTAAGATCTAGATAACTGGCATCGGCAATAGGAAAAAGAAGGGATTGTACAAGCGCAATCTTAGTGGTGGTAGGAAGAAAATTGCGAAGTCGGCGCAGGGAACCTGCAGCGGCAAACATTTTGCGACTCAGTACTTGCAGCTGTGGACCCCAGGTTAGGGTATGATCGATTTAAATCCCCAAATTTTTGACCTTGTCACTGAATGGAATGTGTGTACCGTTGCAAGTGACTTGTGGTACAATTGTCCAGTCAATTTAAGAGATCATCCTCGGACTTCAAACTACAATGACTTGAGTCTTGCTTGGATTTATCGTCAGACCGTACGAGTTGCTCCACTTCCAAATATTTTCCAAGTCAGCATTTACAGTCTTCGCAGCTTCTGTAAGTTTGTCCGGTTTAGCCCGAGAGTAAATCTGGAGAGTGAATTTGAAGTAAAATACTTACAGGTAGGAATTCTTCGAGATCAAGCCCGACTGGTCTGTCGGTAGTGTAAGGAACGAACTCCGTTTCCGGCTCGGCTTCTGGAGCTTCGAGGTTACAGGATACTGTAATGGTTGTTTCTACTCTTCGTCTAAAATGTTAAGAATTTAAATATAATTATTCTATCCTTCTATAATTCTACAGTTATTTATACTCATGTAGTAAGTAAAGTATTACTATACTAAGGACAAGGCCGATGGTGGCGTGCGTGTCGGGTCGTTCGACTCCCTTTGATATCATATGGTTGAAGTGGACGATGGCTGGCGCGTGCGTCATGCTCGTGTACGAGTGCCGTTGGTTGGGACTGGTAATTTCTGAACTGCTATTACTTACATATAGTAGTAGTTTGCGCGACTGTTTATAGTTTAGAACAATACGTTACATTGTCCTCACATTTAACTTGCGCATATAAGCAATGTAACCAGTGACATGTAAAAAACATGTTGAAAAAGAGTGTCCTTGGAGTTTCTTGCCTGTTCTTCTCCACTGGATCTACGAATTGGAACAGGCAACTAGCTGCACAACTGACTTAGTCTGACTGACTACTACTCCTGACAATTAAAAAATACCCATAATGGTTTAGTTGAAATAAATGATTTTGATTTTGACAGTACGGCACATCATTGCCCAGATAGAAAAGTAATCGTGGTTAATGATGACTAGAAGTTTTAGAATTTAAATTATTTAGAATTTTACATTTTCTTCTAGCAGAAAGGATAGTTACTATATTAGTACTTAGGCTATAGTTACCGCTGCAATAAAGACATCCCCAATTAATAGGCTGTACATATAATTAAGTTTACAATTTTTCACATAGCATGGGTTCGGTGACACTCGATTTCATCTATTTCACGCAGTAATTGTTTTTGTAAAAAAAAAATTACGTACGAGAAATTTGCACAGATAAATATTATAATATTCGCAACAATTAAGTAAGTAGATACATTTTAAATAATTTTCGTTTGTGAAGCTAAAAAAAAGGTATATTATTTAGGTAACATCAACACTGCCTAAGCAAGGATCAGCCGCTATCCCGCCAGTATGCGTGTATGCTTCATATGCGATCCCTGTTATGTACTTTGCGTGTTTTCGTCAGATGTTATTTATGTTTAGGTTACTTTTGGTAACATAAACGAATCGATTCATTTTACAATAAAAAATATATCGGTTAGCTTATTCAAATCGATATAATCATCAACAATCATACATTTCTAGTAACTTCAAATACCAAACGTCACGGAACTCATGCTAAAGTCCGTCTCACAAGAGAAGTCCCGCGGCAATAAGTGGAACTAATTGTGACTAAGGCTATGCTGACAACTGTTGTCGCTGACAGGTTCTGCTATTGAGATTTTTATGAATTTTCCGTAGTTAATCTTTTACAACACCTGAAGTTGTAAAAAGTCCTGGTCGAGCAGATCACCGAAATCATGGCGTTTTGATTCTATTAAAACGTTCGCAAGAGAGTTGCCTCCATGACAGGTACATATTTGGGGTTGCTAGCTATGCTGCCGTCCTTTAACTAAAAAGCCGTTAACCCTCAAACGGCTACTTTTTACTTATTGATAGGAAGTGACAAAATTCCAAATCCACAAAAGTCTTTGTGTATAATTATTATGAATACTATATTGCCCACAATCATTAATTTAAGTTTCATAGTTTTGCAGAAACAACGATTCCCGTGTTTTTTGCTATTTTCTCGAAAACAACTTGTTGGGCTTAACGGCTTTCTAGTTAAAGGACGGCAGTATGTGATTTTTCCATTCTATTTCGGATCTTCTTACAACATTCTCTAGTTAAGTTATAGCATTTTATAGATTTTACTTTGTTCCTATCCTACTAATATTATAAAAGTTTGTATGGATGTATAGATGTTTGTTACTGTTTCACGCAAAAACCACTGAACCGATTGCAATGAAACTTGGTATCTGAAGTGGTAGCTGGAGACCTGGATTAACGCTTAGGCAACTTTTTATCCCGATATTGATACGCTCATAAACCGCGGGGCGCAGCTAGTACTTCATAAATTAAATAAAGGCAAAACAGTTGCAAGTACTTCAAAAACGATTGTCAAACGAGGAAAGTCGTCCAACTGTAAAAAAGATTAATCTGTTTCTGGTTTCGATCTACTACACTAATTATTTTTCAAAGTGAAAATTATTTGTTTTTTTCATTCTCCTACTACAACGATTGGTACGATATATAATTTGGTGTTGTGCCACAATGTGCTGAACATTCATTAAAAGTCAGTATGATATTATTATTTTAGAAATTATTTTAGATTGGATTTTTTTATCAATCTCATATATATTCATTAGATGTTAGCAGCATTGTGACGTACGAATGTACTAATGACTATGTGATTTTTTTTTTAAATAATGGTCTCACCTACAACGACAATACGAACCCACGAAGACATAATAGAGTCAACGAGTGTTTGTTTTTTTTATTTGTTTTAATATTAGTCGAAATACAATATAAATAATAATAGTGTAGCTGATGTATGATGTAACCTTGTACTCTCTGCAGTAGTGGCCCTGGTGAACGACAAAGATCTAGGTCCCAACGACGGCGGTCCCAAAGACATTTCACTGTTACTCGGTCGCAGGTTGCTCGTTGCTAAAATAAAATTTATTTTCATAACAAAATATTTTTACTATCAATAGAAATATTCGTAATAGATAGTCAAACATGTATATATGTAACTTACTTAAATCTGTAGTAGACTTTGTTTCTTTATAAGAGTTATGTCGGTTAAGCGAATTCGCCGTGAGCGGGCTGGCAGTATAATCCCGTAAGGTTTGCGCCGACGCGAACGCATTATTTTCTTTAGTGTTGTCCATCACCCCTGATACAAGCATACTAGCGTACATATAACGGTTACTCTTACATGAAGTCTATAAATAAATCATATCACAAGCTATCATCGAGCAAGGAAGCGTAGAAGCGCTAAATAACGTTAAGGTCCTTACTGGCGAAAGTGTCTGGTTTCTTGTCCACAACCGCATAATGTTCCTTAGTGGAGGTGGGTATGCGCGAGTAATGGTCGGCGCGCTGGCGCTGCGGCGGCGAGGGCTGCGGTGCCGGGCGCGCCGGGCCCACTCCCGCGCCAGCTCCCGCGCCCGCGCCCGCCAGCAGCTCGCGCAGGGAGCCGCCCGCCTGCACTGTACGCACAGAAACATCACGTTAAACATACCGATAGTTAATAACAGCTCCTACATATAAACTTACCTTACTTATTAATTTCATAAAGACGAAAGTTACTGAATGGATCAGGATGCAATTAATGATCTGGATTGGCACATAGATAGATTATAGTCTGGATTAGTACATAGGCTATTTATCCCGGAAAAATGTACTGTTCTCGTGGGATATAAACAGCTAGTAAAACTAACTATATAACAAAAAAAAATGCATGCATAAGAATAGCAGACATTACCAGGCAATGTGTGATCTTCCGGAGACAAGCTGGTGGCCGGTGGAGGCGTGCGATTCACTGCCAAATAATATAAATATTAAAATCGAGTTATGTTTCGTTTTGGTGTTTGGGGAGTCTCTGGGTCTCGTTATCTACTCACGTGTTCTAGCAGGTCGGAATATTTCAGTGTAATCATTGATATTGGATATAATAGCACCTGATTCCTCATCTGCTTCAGTTCCTGAAGTAGATTCTTCAGCTGTTTTCTCGTCGAGCAATGTTGGTCGGTGGATAACTGTAACAAAACAAAAACGTTGTTTTTTTAAATCACAAAAACTACAAATTGGTGTATATTATTTACGCTTTTCTAAAGTTGAGAACGCCTTGCCCACCGCACGACCTTCGACTGTGTGTGTAGCCGAACTGCCGGACACTCTAGGGTTGTTCAAAGTACATAAATAATGAAATAAATTATTTTTTTGGGGTATGTTCCGATATACACTGCGAGCACTATTCAGTGCTCTTGCCGCGGAAAAATTCGTTTCGTTATGGATGTATACTGCCGCAGTATCCTAGGGAAATATATGACGTCATAAATCGTCGCCATTTTTGTACTGTGAGCACTGGCGTTTTCGAGGTAAGGTGCTCTCAGTGCTTTGATTACGTGATCAACTACAATTTTTTTCCAGTTAAATAGTAAACAATTATTTGTCGAAATATGTTCATCACTCTTAACGTACATAGCCCCATTTAAATAATTCGGTTATAAAGTTATTATGCATTCGGTTACTTGAAAAACAATATTTTCTTTTAATAAAAAGTAAACTTACTTTTATTATGCGAGTAATTCAATTGACAATTGACTTGAATATTATTTTTTTTAATATAAATACATTCAAACAATATTTTTTTTTGTTGAACAGATAACTTGTAATTATATATGATAATTATTTTCACGTCAAAACAGCGCTTAAAAACATAGATGACTGTATACTGGACTGCGTTCCGTATTAAACAGTAACCAGTATAGCTAATTATAAAGGAACAGCTTCGCAGTATATTAAATTGACGTCACTCCTTGTAGTGCTCGCAGTGCATATCGGAACACACACTTGATAATCAAATTTATGGGTGAGTTTTATATAATGACAAATAAAATTATTTCCCATATGAAATTTATATCTTTAATTTTTATAGGTAATTAAAGTATCCCTTAAACCTTCGATAGTAACATAAAATGTTGATGCTGTAGACATATACATCACTATCACTACATCACTACATATTATAAAACAAAGTCCCCCGCCGCGTTTGTCTGTCTGTCTATCTGTTCACGATAAACTCACAAACTACTTCACAGATTTTCATGCGGTTTTCATCAATAGATAGAGCAATTTATGAGGAAGGTTTAGGCATGTAATTTGTTAAGGTTTTGTGTAAGTTGTTGAAATATGATCACGATCGTTGAAGATGTCTCTGATACCCGTGCGAAGCTGGGGCGGGTTGCTAGTAATGGCTGTTGCGTAGACTAGAGAAAGATACTCTGATAATTTAAACTTTGTATAACATATTATGTTACACAAAAGTATTAAATAACAAATACTACTACCTACATACTACTACCTACTACCACCTACAACTACCTACTCAAATAAAAACCTCAATCCGTGCCGATCTCAATATGTTTTACATTTCAGTAGCTCTAATTATTATTTTCACTATATTTCTAACTATATTACATATTGTGTGAGAGAAGCAGCCGTCAGTTCGCCTTGCCTACAAGTTACGACAAATGAATACGCTGGCAGTCCACACCTACTAAGTTCGTCACCTTTCGTAGAAATTATGGGTTTATTTTTGACGGTTTAATAGACTACATTTATTACATCATCATCATTTATCAACATCGTATAGAATTTATATAAGCAACCTTTATTTTTTTGTTGTGAAGATAACTATTATAATTTATTATAAGTACAGCCACGCAGTAATGGCGAGTAAAGAATAAACACCTGAAGTGGAGATCTTTTTATATATTATATTGACAAAAAAGTAATAGCTAAAATCATTTTTGCAACTTATTTTTAAAGGATTTCACAGATCACTAACGTCTAACAATAACGCAATTTAAAATAATAAATACATATAGCAATAACAAAACATCTCCACTTCATAATAAGTTCGATTAGAGATTTTGTTTTTATTTACGGAGAATACCGTTCTGCCGTGCGTGCGTGCTCTCAGCTACATATTGTCGCCCCTACTGACACTTTTACCGTGTACGGTAAGCTAAATTGGTAGGTATATAAAACGCGACCTCGAGCGAGTGACGTAGCCCTTTACAAAGGCGCTCGAGTGTCTTAGATCAGTCGTGGTCTTCAATCTCTTAATTGTCATTGATGTACATTGGGCGTTTATGCTTGAATAAGCTCGCTACATGATTTTTTGCGTAACTTTAACCGTTTACGCAGCGCACGCAAGGGAAGCTCTCAAAAGGAATAATTTTTCCACTTTTTACAACATTTTTCATTGATACTCCGTCAACATCAACATCGTGCTACAACAAATAGGAGCGGAGCCTGCTCCGCTCCTATTTGTTGTAGCATGATGTTATATACAGCCTATAGCCTTCCTCGATAAATCGTTGAAAGTAATTTCAAGATTATATGTAAGACCCTATGAGGCGCCTGTTAGCCACAACAAGTATTTTAATATCATAGAATTGCCCAACATATTGATTTTTTAGGATATACTCATACATTCTCTAAAAATATGTATCTACATTTTATTGTGTAGTGATACAGAATCGGGGAATCAATTTAATGGCCTGCAGTTTCTAATTGCACTGTGTCAAGGGACATGTTATTTAGTCTTAATACTTTTAGGTGAGGTAAAATTGTAACAAAAAAAAACTTTCATCCCTATCACCTGGATAATGGGCTATTCACCACTGTGCTGTTTTCCAGAAATATTTTGCCTCGCACAAACAATCTCTGGAGTAAATTGTCACCTGAGATATTTCCAGACCGATACGACCTTCAAACTTTCAAGAAAGGAGCGTACTCCCATCTCAAAGGCCGGCAACGCACTTGTGACTCTTGAGTTGCAGGTGTCCATGGGCGACGGTAGTCACTTACCATCAGGTGACCCGTCTGCTCGTTTGCCCCCACAATATAAAAAAAAGATAAGCTTTGAATACCTTCTTTAGGCGGTTTTTCTTTTGAAAAGCTCTTGCGAACCGAGTGGCCTTTTTGAAATGGTGATAGATCCCTCACGACTGGTGAAGAAACTGGTGGAGGGCCTCCAAATGGATGAACTTTGCTGAGATCAACCACTGATAACACCACATAAGTTGAATGAAAAGATCCTGCTATCTGAAATGTATAAATTGTATTCCATAACAATGGCCCCAACTCTGTTACTCCACTCGCTAAATTAAAATTCACAACATTTTTTTCATATAAGAAGTAAACCTTGCACACTTAGAAACAAGGTCTTATTTCAAATTGAAACAAGTAGGTAACATATGTCGCTATCGAAATAAGCAATTTATTTGTCGACTAAAGTCTGATACGCTTAAATAAACTTTAATACCACGTAGCGAGAGCCGCTATCCGTTGAATGCCATCTCTTTTGCTCTGTGTTTTTAGTAAGCGTCTTCGTAGGTGTAGGTTAAAAACACGTCATCCTTGTTCGTTTTGAACAAGTTTTTATACGGCAATTATACAGCGTTTGAATAAATGAAGACTCTCGCTGCGTGGAAATAAAGTTGAGTATACGTTGACAGGTTTTATTCAAATTTAGCGGCGCTGAGAAATAGATGCTAGTAATAAATAGACCTTATTACAAAGATCACTAGGTTGATTGCATATGAAGAAATTAAGTCAGGTTTTAGTTTAGGCGAGTGTACAATAGAATCGGCACCAATGTAAAATAATCATAACTAAAATTTATAAACCTAAAATTAAGAATTTGAACATAGAGTGAATAAGAATTTAACACATAGTTAAATTTAGTTTTATTACATTACTGCAGTATTTTACTTTACTACAGTATTTTACTCTGGATGTTATAATTAATTCAGAAAACAATCAAGACTCAAAATGTGTCATATGTAACGAATATTCATTTAAAATATTAAGATTTTATAGTAACCAGGTACTAGTACATCTTATTAGTTTTCATGATTTCGTTTACAATGTAAAAGCAATTTCTATATACAACTAGCTTTTTTTTTCGTGTGGAAACCCCCACGGGTAATCACCTCACCGGTGAGGTAGCATGTCGGAATCGAACCGACTAAAACCACACGGTGTTCTGTCACAAGTGGGTCTATTGCAAGGGACTGGGGATACCCTAATGGACCGCCTATGAATCTAGATGCGGAAACAGGGCCCTATACCACCAATACCCTATAAGTTTTGGGTCGGATATCTACTTCCTATGTGCCAAGAATCATAAAATTTGGTAAGACGTTACACTTGACGAACTAAACGACGACGACGACTAAACTTGAAAATCCAAAAGTCGTTAATTTGTTGTTGTATCATATTAAAAAAAAACTTATATTTTGCGGTTGGATTGTTCACTTTATCGTACATCGCAACCGCAAAGTTAAGTTTGTCTTTCTAAAAAGACGGCCAAAAGTCTTTGAGAATTGATTCCCGAGATGGACGTTATACAAGTTTGTTTGCTCACGGAACCCTCGTTGCGCGAGTGGGATTCGCACTTGTCCGGTTTTATCCCTCATAAGAACCTTCTCCTGACAATTACAAACACAAAAAAAAAAAAGAATTAGCGACATCGGTAAAGCCGATCACGCGTGATGCCGTGACAAGGAAAATAGGGATTAATTTTTATATATATAGAATATAGATTGCTAGCTACCTGGCCACACATTGTTGTGGCTAAGTAATTTGCAATAAAAATATTGTGTACTACAAATTCCGATAAAAACTATCATATCTCTCAAGTTGGACCAAACTGCGCACAGTGTGAATAATTTTATTAATATTGGTTCATCAGTTTAGGATTTCATCATGGACAAACAACGTTACACGAAATTTTTATATATACAAAGCTTTTTGTATATATAAAAATGCTTTGCTCATTGTAATAAATATTAATAACTTAATTGATGACAATTTCAAATCCGTTATAAACATTAATTATGTTATTAATAACAATAAACTACTTACTAATTGTGTCTGTGCAACAGTTATATCATGAATTTGTCCCCAATGTCCAGGGACAGTGTCAAACACTCTTGCTGGTTCCCATCCAACTACATGCAACCCATCATTAGCACAACCAAGTAATGTTGTACCATCCTCACTGAACACCATGTGCCTAAACAAACATGATTATACTGTTATCAACATCAATTTTATAAGATCTAAAGACAAAATGTTGAAAAAATATAAGTTGTTTTGACAAAATTAATATTCATTTTGTATTTGAAGGATGTGTATGTAAATTTAATTATGGAAGGCCCTTTATAATTAAAAGATAATCCCTTAATTAAAATCAATTTTTTTATTGAATTTGATCATTACATTAATACAATTCTTAGAAAAAAATATGTTGTCTTCATATTGTCCTAGTTGAAAAAATCCTATTGAAGTGACCATAAAATAAAGTGCCAATTTGGCATCTTGTAGTCAGTATGTGAAGTGAATTTTAGCTAAGAGCCTATGATTTTTATTGGTTATAGAAGGAAGATTTAACTTAACTATATTCATCATATATGTAACTTGTAATTTAAATTAGAAGCATGTCAAACTGTGGGGCTGTGGTTATATGGCTTATAAATAATAAACAATGTCTGTCACACTTAGACAAATGTCAAAGAAATATTTGTATAAATCATTTCATTACTAGGTCTATGTTATAGGCCTATTTATAGCTTACAGATTTGGTATCAATAGTATAACATACCTTATAGATGTATTGTCTTTTTCAAGTTTAGAAACTAGTTGGAATTTCTCCATGTCCCAGAAATTAACAGTTCTATCTGTACCACAGCTAGCTAGAAGAAACTCATGAGGATGGAATTTTACACATGTCACTGATGAGGTATGCTCTGCAAACTCTTGCAGCACTTTACCAACTCGAACATCCCACACTTTTACCAAACCTGAAAATATGATGAAGATTTACTGCTTAATTAAATTAACACTACAATTTTGAAATGGATCCTACCAACAATGTAATGCCAATGAGGGAATAAGTATTTGACTGGCCTGTTGGTTAGTGGTTAGTGGCCCTGATTGCTGACCCAGAGGTTGTGGGTTGGATTCCCACTCAGGACAAATAATTGTATGATGAGTATGATCATTTGTTCTGTGTCTTATGTATGTATTTAGAAATGTATAAGTATGTTTATCAGCAGTCTGGTTACCATAGTTCAGGCTCTACCTAGTTTGGGATCAGGCGATTGTGTGTGAGAATGTGTGAACTCATTATTATTATTTAAATTACAGTACTAGAATGGTTCCTTAAAAAATAGTAATGCTAGACAAAATTGATGTAGTCCAATTATTTTGTTATTGTTTTAGTGCCAAACAAGGTCATGTTTGGCACTGTGCAAAATGCACAATTTTTTAAACTGACCTAAAAAAATTAAAAGGTGATATTGTATATTAACTCGCTAAATTCATTGCATGTTATATTACAAACACATACACAGTATAAGCTAAACATACTAACACTAACATTCTAAGATATATAATTATTTATTTCATGTTAATTATATAATATAAAATAATTATAAGATAAACCAGATTGCTAGCTTAATTGGCAAAACAGCTAACTATACTATTGGATTTAAAAGACCAGAAATTGTTTTGAGTGCCCAGTGCTAACTGGGCACTCAAAACAATAACAAAACAACTCCACTATTGGTAATAACAAACAGATAACTTAAAAAATTGATGTAGTATTATAATAAAAAGGTGTGATGAAGGAAGACATTATCAAAAATAATAGCTATGTATATTATACACCAATAGATTTTCGATTTTTCCATAAGAAGTTGTCTACAAAAAATATTATTAAGTTTTAAGTGTCTCCTGAAAAAAATACCAAAATGGAGTTACCAGGTTTGCCCAACTAACTGACATGTGGTACTTTTATGGTCAATTACAAGAATTTGAGTACACAATATAGTGCGGGTCTAAAAAAACCAAGTGTTTCTGAAAAAAACATACCATCCTCACAAGCAGATGCAATCCATTGTCCATCTGGGCTAAATTGTAAGCTGTTTACAGCAAGACGATGGCTTGCATAAGTCACAATGCAGCCTCTTTTCCTGGTATCCCATAATTTTACATTACTGTCACAAGAACCTGTTGTTAAGTAATCACCATATGGATGAAAATCCATGCACTTTATAGCTCCTTTGTGTCCAGTGAATGTTCTTAACAATTTAGCTGCTTCTAAGTCCCAAATTTTTAAGGCACCAGTTTGTGATCCTGCACAAACTAAATCTTCTGAATGACCAAAACATACACATTCTACAGGAGTTGTATGTCCACTCAAGCTCTGTAAAGCAATGTTGCAGAATTACGTTTACTATATTCATAGAGTTATACATAAGTTTCTGGTATTAACTAAAATATATTAACAGTAACAATATACATATTTACCATCAAGCAACTCTGCCTTCCAATGGCCCATAAGTTAACCTTTTTATCATCGCCACCAGTAGCCAATACCTGGTTGGACTTGTGGCCCATAGCCAGGCAGTTGACATTTGCTTTGTGAGCAACGAATTCCTCTGAAAGAAAATTACTATAAAATCAGACACTGACTTAAGTGAATGTACAATAATATCTGTGTCACACATACGCAGTTTCCATGATCGTCGAACAGCCTCCATGGTGATGGCAATTCATGTGGATGTGAATTCCATGTATGGTATAATATGTAACCTTGTAAGATAACTAATCTACTCTTATTAAAATGCAATGATATTTGCTATATTCAGTGCTTTCTGTTTCAAGTCTTTCTCAGCTTACACTGTTACAATTTACATATTTATTTTACTTAGATTTTTATTTGTATACTTTTTAGTTTTCTACTGCAGTACTTCACAATCCACCAATAAGATTTGTTCTTCCTGTATGTCACTGTCAGTGTTGCCAGACGGAATCTAAAAGAAGCAGTGGAAAGGAGACCCGTTAAACTTTATATTATTATATTAGTCACTATAATTTGCTATTATTTACTATGATATGAAATATAAAGCAGTAGCGAGTGGCAAAGTAGTTTTGAACATATTTTATAATTTACTGTATTTAATTTTTGTCATATTAGATTACGTGAAAACGAACGAACGTGTTAATGTCAAATAGTGCAGCGTTACAGTTGCTAAGTACTAAATAAATAAACAATTGATTCTATAATAGTAATTCGATTTATCTATAATATGTATGTATTTAGAAATATATAAGTATGTTTATCAGCTGTCTGGTTACCATAGTACAGGCTCTACCTAGTTTGGGATCAGACGGGCCGCTTGTGATGGTGCGAACGTCCCCGAGGGATTATTGATTAAAGAATATAGAGGTTCGTCCTCATTAGCATATATAATTTCTATATATGCAAAAATCTAATGACAAAAAATATGTTATTGTTGCTTTTTTACTCGTGATAATTTACGTTTGTAAAAAGAATTTGGTATATGATAAACATGATATTATTGATTTAGATAACTGACTGGTGCTTATTAAAAAAATATCAACTTGGCTAACTTAAACTTTACTAACAATATTTGAGACTTAAATAATATTACACACAAAATAAAATCAGAAATATTTGAAAGCAATACGACTATGGTGAACGTCCTTCTGATCCGGTGGTCGCAGTAAAAGTGGACTAGTCTTGGGTAGTACACGTACGATGTACTAATAGGTACTAGTACTGGGTACTGTACTAAAAGTAATGTTTCTGAAGAGCAGCTGTTAATCGGACATTTCGCACTATTAGTACACTGTGTCTAACTTCAAGCCAGTACTAAAACTACCTATTGTTAATGTTTACTCTGTTAATTGGACATTTCGCACTATTAGTACACTGTGTCTAACTTCAAGCCAATACTAAAACTACCTATTGTTAATGTTTTCTCTGTCTACACTATCTTCGTTCGTTGTGCGACGTACTAATATGACTGTTGATAAAATATCGATATATCGAAATATTATTATTTAAGAAATATAATATTTATTTAGAAATATCTACATTTATTAATAATATTTTCTTGGACGATATATCGATAGTTTAATATTGAAGTATAGATATCGACGGTTGATATTCATTTAAAATAAGTTTTCATTTTTTCTAGTAAATTATTTAAACTTTATTTACACTATATTATGTTTTTTCTCTTTCCCTAGTTTATTCATTTGTTTATTATGTTAAACGAAATGTAATTTTGTATAGTTATAACCCTCTGGTGTAAATTTCAAATTTCTAAGTAGTCATTAACCCATATCGATCATTTACGTGAATTTGATCATAACTATTCTTTTTATCACCACGTATTTTTAATTCTAGAATGCCAGTCCTAAGCCTGTTAAAGTATTAAGGAACATCAAATAGTATGCTAAAAACTTAAATGTGAAGTAATCTAAAAATTCACACTTAAAAGTTAAACCCTTAAGTTTTCATGTACTATTCATGCTATTGTGTTCTACTAAAACTGTACTAATAGTACTACTACGACGTACGAATTGTACTAGTACGGTGCGAACCTGCAAATGTCCGGTTAGGCGCAAGACTAGTGGACGAGGGCCACCGCTCGCACTTCCACCTTCCTTCCTGAGCCCCTCCGCAACTGTTAGCCCCGCCTACCAAAAGCTTTCGTTTCCGCTAACTATTGTTATTCCATTTTTTTTTTGTAAATGACAAAAATCTCTGCTTTAGAGTCACTTTTGTGACAGGACGCCATTTTAGTGTTGCATAGTTTGTGTTAGTTCATCTGTCATCGGAAGTGCTTTCCGGAGTTTATTTTCGATTATAACCACGTAGTTCTACTAACACTGGAGACCAAACAGTGAACATTTACTGAGAGTCGAAAAGTTTGACCTTGAAAATAAAGATTGGATATTTATCCTATTCTTAATAGATGTTCATATTTTTTGTACCAATGGACATTCCTGACGTCTTAAGTTGGTATTGGTAAATTGTCCTATAACTCTTTAATTACTAACGGGACATCATTGATACTTGGCAACATGTTGCACTTACAAGGTTTGTATAAACGTGAAAATCTAGACCCCAAAGTGCATACTTTACGAACTAAGACCTAATAAGCGTATTTTACGTTTATATTTTTATCTTATAAACCCTACGATTTTTTCTAAATCTGTTTTTTAAACAAATATAAACAAATTTAAAACAACGTATGTATAAATCTACAGCTCTCTATATAAGCGCTTTATATGAAAACTATCTAATGGCCAAACGTTCGCGTAGCGGAAACTTGAATTTCTTCGAAGTTTATGCATGCACTAATTTTATTCATACATACACAATTACACACAAATACACACAAATTTTTGGACACATTTTTTTTCTTCTAAGTCCATGGATTAAAAAAAGTTCCGCCAGGACAACGTTCGCCCAGCGGAATCAGTTTTTTGCGAATTTCTCCACAATGGCTGCATGCACAATTTTTTTTTATCATACACAATTACACGACGTCATACACTAAATATCTGCATAATTAAAATCTTTAAATTCAACAACATTCCGCTGCGTGAACGCACACTCAGGGTACCATCATCATCTCAAAACGTAAGCAATAGGTAAACTAAAAAAAAATATAGGTTCGTCTAATTTGCATGATTATGTGTTTACATATGGTATTATTTGTCGTTGGCAGAGTTCTGCCATATTTGAGAAACATTTGGCTTCAAGTTACGACTATACTTCTACTCAACTTATATATTACCTATTTCAGTAAAACGAACCGGAGTGTTTTTATCATAAACTTAGTACATAAACTATTACGTTAGTAGTATACTAAGTTTATGGTTTGTATACTCTTTGAAGCTAACTGTCAAATAAATAAACAGCTGTTTTGATAGAATCATAGAAGTCCACACAAGTAATCTGTGATTACAAGCACACGTCGCACAATCGTTTTCAAATGACAATATGGTCAATATGTTATATCCATGTTGTGTACGTTTAATTTCCAAACGCACTTATTTAAATAAGTTTTTCCAGGAACGTCATATTAGTTATGTACAAGGCCAGGCCCCAGAACCAAAAATTAGAGAATATTTTTATTACATTGATCACCAAGGTATGGTAAGTAAGAATTAGTATATAGCTTTAGACCTTAATAGAGAAAATTGCACAATGTTGGTAACGTTAAGTGCCTACCTACATAGAATAGTATGTATATGTATAGGTACTGTTGGTTCGTAATTTTATTTTATTAGATTGAGGTAAAACTTTTCGACAATACTTAAAAAAGGAATCGTACAGTCAGGACCATAAATATATTTACATTTGACAAATATGTGTACAATAAGTGTTCTTCGGTCTTGTAAATTTTATCTTTGGTTTAAACTAAAGATCAAAATATCCAATCAATAGTTAACAACAATAAAATGTATGCACTCCCAGGACATTATATGTATATACATGTTGCAGCAAGCCAAATAAATGTCTCCTTAACAAAGTTGTTTAATTGTCGGGTCATTTCCTAATAGATATAAATCTTTTCTATCATTTTATTCTAAAAATGTTTTTTTATAGATATGCACAGCTTAGCAGAGTAAGACTATGTCATAATTTAGAAATAAAACACAATTTACATTACTTCAATTTGGAATGCATATCTTTTATCTACGACACTAATAGTAAAAAAAAAATACTTAAGTATATTCATAAGCTAATTGATCAGCTTTCGTCCACGTCCTAGTTCCTATTCTATTTCTATTACAATATGGCGACATCTGTAGCTCTGCTACATGATTAAGTGACTTGCGCGTGCTGGCTGGCTAACGAAAACTAGAAAACTGTCAAAGTATTTAATGAACACTTAAGTAATTGGTGATACTTTACATACGTCTCGGGACGCCCGACAGAAGTGATAACTTAAACGCCAGACAGACATAACAAAGCGGTTTACCCTCCCATAACAAGTTATCACTTCAAAACTTAAATTACTTCGAGCTCAAAACCAGGCTACATTTTTTTTTTTGGATTGTTTGCGATACTATAAGCAGATGTGTTCAAAGCTAAGGCAGTCTGGTACGTCCACTGGTTTCTTCATTGAGAAAGGTACTCAATATTTACTATGGTTTATCTCGACGGCATGATATCTTTTCGCTTAAGTCGGTTTTGGTAGCTATGGGTAAGCAGTTGAGTGGCTAGGACATTATTTTCCATTCCCTTAACCAGTCTGCTATACCATCAAGGCATCTTTATACTAATTATATGGGTACTAGGGAATCTGTGTTGCTGCTAGCCAGTATCGCTGTATCATCTGAAAACGTGACTGTAGTCATGGCCAGATCAGAGTCCATGGGCAGATCAGCTGTAAAAATGGTGTACAAGAGTGATCCTATTACTGAGCCTATTATACTTTTATATATTACGGAGAATAAATTTAACTTTTATATATAATAGTACTTTTATTTCACATTTGCACTGAAAAATTTGATTTACGCTGTTTTTTGGGTTGATATGTTGACTTTCACGAACTGCTGTCCTGCCAAAATTATTTTACCTTTAATTCACAGACTAATTAATGTTAGTAAATACTAGTTCTTTTGCGGAATATTTAGAAAAATAAAACTCATTACCTCATGACAGTTCAGTAAAATACTAACTATCTGACATCATGTTCAATTCACATCAAAAAAATCGTTCAGGCATTTCTTGCAATAAACAAATTTTTGTTGTTTTGGTACAGTTTTATATTAAACCTAAGGAAACTATGATTGGCTAGATATTTGTAGAATATTTACACACTCATATTTAAGAATGTCTTTTTTTCTTTAATTCGTACTTTAACATATTTTTGGACGCTTATGGCTCTTTCAAACCTTCAAGGGCGGCAGCGCACTTGTGACTCTTGAGTTACAGGTGTGTAGATATAAATTATATCTAAACAACAATTGTGTTATCGCCTGTACCAATTCAAAACCGGTATTATACTGTAAATTTTAGAATGTTACCTAAATATATTGCACGGCCGCTTTTTTGTAGCCATCCGAACTTGGTCGGGTTATGTAGGTTTTCGATGCTTTGTCAGTATTTTAATTGTTTCTCTTTAATTACTGAATTTAATGAGATGAAATTTTGCATGTTAGTAGTTGAATTAATACACTAATTATTGGAATACATTTTACTACGCAATTCCCTTAGAACGTCGTGATATTTGACTGCTTTGTAAACAGTGGTCTATTCATGGTAAATTGTCCTATATCTCTTTAATTAGGTACTAACGGAACCTCATTTATACTTGGCAACATGTTGCACACTTACAAGGTTTGTATAAACGTGAAAATCTAGACCCCAAAGTGCATACTTTACGAACTAAGACCTAATAAGCGTATTTTACGTTTATATTTTTATCTTTTAAACCCTACGATTTTCTAAATCTGTTTTTTAAACAAATATAAACAAATTCAAAACAACGCATGTAAAAATCTACAGCTCTCTATATAAGCGCTTTATATGAAAACTAGCTAATGGCCAAACGTTCGCGTAGCGGAAACTTGAATTTCTCCGAAGTTTATGCGTGCACTAATTTTATTCATACATACACAATTACACACAAATACACACTAATTTTTTGGACACATTTTTTTTCTTCTAAGTCCATGGATTAAAAAAAGTTACGCCAGGACAACGTTCGCCCAGCGGAATCAGTTTTTTGCGAATTTCTCCACAATGGCTGCATGCACAAATTTTTTTTTACCATACACAATTACACGACGTCATACACTAAATAACTGCATAATTAAAATCTTTCAATTCAACAACATTCCGCTGCGCGAACGCACACGTTACAGGTGCCCATGGGCGGCGGTAGTCATTTACCATCAGGTGACCCATCTGCTCGTTTGCCCCCTATACCATAAAAAAAAAATATATATATGTATATCTTTGGTCCTGACTGTACCTACGTCATTGAATCCAAATTCTGACCGATTTAATTATTTGAGTTTGATTAATTTTCTGTTTAGTTATTTTTAGATGACTCAAAAATGAAAAACTTTACATCATGCTTTAAAGAAAAGAAGTTTTTGGAGTTCTTTTTCAAGAGGATTCGTCTAAATACCACAGGTAGATATGAAGAGGAGTTCCCTTTCATTTCATTGTGTGGAAGGGAAAGAAACTTTATAAGATGTGATGATTTGCCAATAGTATACACAAATATTTTAAAAGGGAATGATAATGATTTGCTATGTTATGGGTATGCAGGGGATTTGTTAACTTCGCAATTTAAACCTGATAAAATATTTATGTTACCTTCAACTGGTAGAGTTTATCACCCAGCTGATGATAAATATGGAGGGGTGGGTTTAATAAAGTCTAAACTAGCTATAGAGTTAAGTAAACATTTTGAATTCAGCTGTGATAAAATACAATCTCCTACACATTTGAAATGGAAAAGTAATGTATATGAATTGGATCAGAACTGGTTTCAAGAAACAGTATCAAAGTACAATTTAAAAATAAGGTCTGATGACTAAATAAATACCTAAGAGTTTTTTTGAGGACAATTTTTTTTTTATATTGCTGTTTTGTTTAGATTGTTGCAATTGTATATAGAATAGTAATTGTAATGTAAATAAAATAATATTTAACTCTTATTAGATGTCTTTTGTTAACCATCTGTATAAATCGCATTTTAAAATATGTGATTGATCACATAGGCGTACCCAGTGGGGGGGCAGCTGACACCCCTGGCCAGTGGCGGATTTACACATTCGCCGCCTGTAGGCTAGTTAAATTTTGCCGCCCCTATACCTCTTCGATTCGATAGGCAATTCACAATGATATTTACAACTTTTGTTTTGTTTGAGTTTTCCAATAATTAGTATGATTGTGAACTAGGAAATCGATGTCTCAGTTTCTAGATTTTTTTTTCAACCCAACGATTTAGCTAAGATTGATTGTTTTTTTATGGTAAGTACTTTTATTTCTGAACTAATAAAAAAGCTCAATCATGTGCTACTGTTAAGGTGTGGGAAGGTATGCCTTAATACTACTTACACATGTACATTCAATAAACGTTCAATCCATCAGCCTATAGCAGTCCACTGCTCTCCTAACGTGCACCAAAGCACCCGGTTCTACGCCTTTCGCATACAATCTATCCCAGCTACCTTTCTTAGTTCGTCAGTCCATCTGGCTGGGGGGCGTCCTACCTTCCGTTTACCAGTTCGCGGTCTCCACTCTAGGATTCGTTTACCCAACGACGATGCCAGGCCACGTCAGCATGCTTATTCTGCAAACTATGTCAGTAACATGTGTGCGTTCGCGCAATGGAATGTTGTTAAATTTAAAGATTTTAATTATGCAGATATTTAGTGTATGACGTCGTGTAATTGTGCATTGTGTTCAGTAATTAAAGAGAAACAATTAAAATACTGACAAAGCATCGAAAACCAACATAACCCGACCAAGTTCGGATGGCTACAAAGAAGCGGCCGTGCCATATATCTAAGTAACGTTCCTAACCTTCCAGTATAGTATTTATTAATATGGTACAGTTGCGTACACAAGCGTTAGGAAAAAATAAAACAATTGTATTTCTTGAATGAAAAATATAGGTATATATTTTTTTTATGGTATAGGGGGCAAACGAGCAGACGGGTCACCTGATGGTAAATGACTACCACAATGGCACCTGTAACTGAAGAGTCACAAGTGCGTTGCCGCCCTTTAAGGTGGGAGTAGGAGAAGAGGGGGAGGGTGGAGGGTTGAGAGGGGAAGGACGGGAATAAGGGAGAGGGAAGGATTGGCCTCCGGTTACCTCACTCACGCGGCGAAATGCAATGCAAGCATTGCTTCACTACCGGTTTTCTGCGAGGCCGTGGTATCGAGTGGAGTCGAGCCGGCCCATACGTGCCGAAGCATGGCTCTCCCACGTTTAATAATAACGCCAATATTTTTTTAATAATAACGCCACTATCTACGATAAAAATAAATCTTCAATTAACAAGTACTTCTCTAATGAAACATCCGGGTTCAAAAATATTTTTAATTACATGTAATAATTATGTATTTATTATTTATTTCTCGCCGTAGAAACCCAAAAATTGGCGAAATGTGGGTGTCACAGAAATGTCACATCTCTGCCTACCCCTTCTGGGACAACAGCCGTGAGCATATGAATGAATGAAAATACAGAAACTAACCTCAAAAGTTCTAACCCTCTTAGGGACTAGTCATGAAAATCCCTGGGGCGCGCGCCCCCGTAGCGGCAGAACTTGGCATACAACTCATGTGCGCGCACAGGCGCGTGTATTTTGAGCGTATCGGGAGCGCAGCTGAGGCACTTGTCATGACTAGTCTCATGTTCATAAAAACTTAACGTTAACAAACGCTTGCTAAACATACTCAGTCATTGGTTAGAGACAGCAATAAACTTAAAATGCATACATACATAAGTCACTACCAGTACAACGGTAATATCATATACTGATGCAAGTCTCAAGCGCATACTTAAATAAAGTACCTACGTAAATAGTACTTACTGTCATAGTCAAATACATTTAAAAAAGCAGGTGTAGAAAAATAAATGACCTATAAATTATATCGAAACAAAAATTGTGTTGTCACCTGTACCAAATCAATACCGGTATTATTCTGTAAATTTTAGAAAGTTACCTAAATATATTGCACGGCCGCTTTTTTGTAGCCATCCGAACTTGATAAACAACTACAACAAATATAAACAAATTCAAAACAACGTATGTAAAAATCTACAGCTCTCTATATAAGCGCTTTATATGAAAACTAGCTAATGGCCAAACGTTCGCGTAGCGGAAACTTGAATTTCTCCGAACTTTATGCATGCACTAAATTTAATTATACATACACAATTACACACAAATACTGACTAATTTTTGGACACATTTTTTTTCTTCTAAGTCCATGGATTAAAAAAAGTTCCGCCAGGACAACGTTCGCCCAGCGGAATCAGTTTTTAGCGAATTTCTCCACAATGGCTGCATGCACAATTTTTTTTTTACCATACACAATTACACGACGTCATACACTAAATATCTGCATAATTATAATCTTAAAATTCAACAACATTCCGCTGCGCGAACGCACACCAGTAACATTGGTTCTTTGTCGGATGACCTCATTACGAATTTGATCCTTCAAAGAAACTCCAAGCATAACTCGCTTCACAACCTGCTGCGCGACTTTAAAAATCTTGTGACCGAATGACATACGGTGTCGAGACGTGGGCTCTAATGACCCCACAGTCTCAACACCGTATGTCAAGAAAGGTAGGACACGCTGGTTTTAGAAAGACCTTCGTTTTGAGGAAACTTAACGTAGCTATGAAATCGCTGGCTGTCCTAACAGGATCCTTCTGGTGAGTTTCTTCCCAAAGTTGTTTCTACCGAGCTGAATAACGTGCTCAATGTACGTGGGGTACACTGAAAGTTTTGCGTAACTCATTAATAAAACAAATTTACATGTAAAGTAACATATTTACTGCTTTTCGAAGTATTCTCCATTACATTTTAAACGCCTTTTCATTCGGTCAAACCATTTTTGAAAACATGAGGACCATTGGTCTAAGTTTAAGGCCATGTTTTTCACGTGCCGGTTGAAAGCTATCACGGCCTCTTCCGGCCCCGTAATTTTAATTTTTGGGAAGTGCCAGGTCTACCTTTTCAGAAGCCAAAAATTAATTAGTCTTGTTGCCGAAGTATTGTCATGGTGCAGTAGGATGCGACTTCTTGAAAGTTTTTCTTAACTTTTTCAAAGACACTGGGCAAACAAATGGTGGTGTACCACTCAGCATAGTCATTTGTTCTTAAGTGGGATCGTGTAGTCACAGGACCTGGACGGGAGAAAAAAAAACGCAATCATTTTTTTGCCTACGTTTATCGCCTGCCTCAATTTTGTTAGTTTGCTGTCACCTTCGAACACCCATACAGAAGACTGTTGCTGTCATCGTACTTTAACAATTTTTTTTTACACCAATCAACACGAGTCCGTTTTTGTTCAGGGGTGAATTCATGAGAAGTTAGAAATAAAGTTTTCTAATTTGTAAATGTTTATGTAAGATTTTTTTAATTTAGCTCATACCAATCCCCTCGAACCTCCTCATAGGTGATACGCCGGTTTTCTTCAATTAGTTGTCTGACAGTAGCCACATTTTCCTCAGTGATCGCAGTTAAGGACTGACCTTTGCGAATTTTATCATGGAAAGAAACACGGCCACGATCAAATTCTGCGTAGCCACGCCTTACGGTTCTCAAAGGAGGTGCTTCCCTCCCAAAAACATTTTCAAGACGAATAGTGCAGTCTTGCGGAGTCAGTGAACTTTTAAAATCATAAAAAACCATCGCCCTAAAATCCTTCCGCGTTAATTCCATTTTTGCTACGGACCAACTTCAAGTTGTAATAAAATATTGACAAGCGATTTCCCGCCAATTTTTTTAATCAATGATTGAGTTTCTTAAAAAATGTAGACATATTCCTAAACAACTTTGAGCGTCAACCCTTCGAAGTCAATCGGTCTGGGTGCGACTTGTTAATGAACATAACTTTAGTTTTGTCCAAGTTTATACCAAGATCGCCGCTTCGAGATGCTCCATTTAGGCTTAGCTCTTTTGAAGAAAAGTACCCCAGTTTCAACACCTGTGTTAAGCCTTTTTTTTTGGTATAGGGCTCTGTTTCCGCATTTAGACTCATAGGCGTCCATTATGCGTTCAGGTAAGCTGACTAGTTGAGTCAGCCTAGCTCCTTCCAGAAGCACAGAAGCCTCCTGGGGCGTTCACAGGCTTCTAGGAGCAACCCGCGAGGATACTTGCCCGTTGTGTGGCCACTCCCTCGCACTTCGGTGTTAAACCTTGTTAGAGGATGGAACTAAACCATTACCTATTATTATTATTGTTTTTAGTGTCTAGTGCTACCTCGACCATTTTTGGTCTTTTGTAACGCTTTTTGCTTTATAGTTCACTGCTCAGACTTATGGCTTCGAGAAACCTCCAGATCTTATCAGCAGTGGTGTTTGTATTTCCTGCGGTTGCATGATGTGCAACCCTAGGTTAATACTTCGGTACCGCATTAGTGGGCCACAAAATTTCAGGTTTTGTATCTCTTGAACTCTAGAAGTTCTTTTGATACTTTGTTATCATAGCCCTTTATTAACGCTTTCGAGTATCTTAGACCAGTCGTGGTCTTCCATCTCTTAATTGCCATTGATATGTATTGGGCGTTTATAATTGAATAAGCTCGCTGCAGAATGGTTTCAATCCATGCTGTTGGTTTTATGCACCAGCTCTGACGAGTTCATCGGCTTTTTCCTTGTTACCTAATTTATACTCGCTAGCTCTTTCAGGAATTGCATCTGGCCTACCTTTAGAGGCATATAAGTAAATATGAATCTTTTTAATTTTTGTAGGACGAAAAAAATGTTTTTCCCATATTCGCCGCTCCTAAAATCTGCCACCCTAGGCTTCAGCCCACTCAGCCTATTGGTAAATCCGCCACTGCCCCTGGCATTTATATACTTGCGTACGTATTGTTACGAGCTGAGGTTTGGGATTAGAGAATTATACCAGATTGTTACCGAAATAAACACAATCTATTTTAATAGATCACAAAATACACAGGGAAACTAGCAACAACACAATTACAATAATTTATTATCACTATTACACTAAACTTCTTAATTCACTTACACTTTATTCGCTGTTAATTCACTTGACACTCACTTGATAACTAACTCACTTGACACTCACTTGAAAACTAACTCACTACTCCGCAATGCCACGCTTTATATAGCGAAACGGTACTTCCAGAAAAATCGCGACACCTTTTGTAAATTCAACACAACAATAGAATCCGCTAATACATCGTAGAATATTCTATTAACGGGTTACTAACTACTTAGTTCTGTGTTGTCTCAACAGATGGTGTGTATCTTTATTTTGTAGCTCTATACGACTTCCCACAGTCGCAAATAGACGGCGGGATATGCCAATTATGAAACTGCCAATATGTACACTCTCCGGCGATGGCAACTCCACCAAAGAATGATGCAGGACTTTTGGCGACGTTGGTCTCAGGATTATCTTCACCAATTGCTCCAACGACACAAGTGGGAATATCAGAACCCAGAACCTTCAGTAGGTAACGTAGTTTTGATAAAGGAGGATGACATGCCTCCGGGTAGATGGTTGCTAGGTAAAATTGAGCACAAGCATCGAGGTCCGGATAACATCACACGTGTGGTTACAGTACGCACTAAAGGCTCTGTAATTAAAAGACCTACCTCTAAGTTGTGTTTGTTGCCTGTAACGACATAATAAAATTATAATTAGTTTGTTATATTCATTTAGTTAGTATAGTCGCATGGTGGGCGGGATGAAGGACATACTGCATAATGTCCTTGGTGGGCGGTATGTCTAGATAAACCACCAAAAAATATTATAATAGAAAATTGTATAGAAGCCATAAATATAATATTAGTAAACTTAAGTATAATTTTAAAGATAAGTTGTTGTTTGTTTTTGTTTAATCGCGAACTCGATAGATGGCGTTAGGTAGCGCTGAATCTAGATATGGTTTCGTTACCAACGGTACTACAAATAGTTTTAAGAAGTCATTGGAGAGAACCAGAACTGTTCTGAGAATATACACATATTGTTATTAATTAACAGTAGTATCATTTCTCACCTACGAACCTCAAATTTCGTTCATGGTCTCAAAACGTCATTCATCTTGCTGCGTAAATCGTTGGCGTAATCCGTAATACTGCGCGGAGTGTCAGGGGGAGTGCCCGTGATTAAATCTGCAGGCAACCGCAGTTCTCGACCGAAGTTTGCAAAGGCTGGTGTTACTGACGTGCTCTCGTGGACCGCACTTCGGTACGAGAGGAGGAACGGCTGGATGTGTTTATCCCAGTCTCTTTGTCTGCCTTCCACAACTTTTGCCAAGTACCTCTCTAATGTCTGATTAAACCGTTCCACCATTCCATTAGACTGAGGGTGGTAAGAGGTTGATGGGTTTTAAAGCACCCATCAAAAGCACCCATCACGTGGCACGTTTTCTGGATCAACTGGGACTCAAAATTCCTCCCCTGATCGCTGTGAAAATCTCTAAAGGTACCCCAAAACGACAGAAGACTTCATGGACCAGTTTATCAGCTACCGTGGTCGCCTCTTGGTTCGGTATCGCAAATGCTTCCGGCCACTTCGTAAAATAATCCATGACAACCATAAAATACTTTTGCCATCTTCACTCTCCGGAAATGGACCTGCTACATCCACGGCAATACGTTCCCACGGAGCTCCCACATTAAACAGCTGCAATGCACCACTGCTGCGTGTGCGAGGTCCCTTCACTGCTGCACAACTGATGCATTTTCGACACCAGTCTTCCACATCGTCGCGGCAGTGGATCCAATAAAACCGCTCTCGAATCTTCAATAAAGTCCTTTTCACACCCAAATGGCCTCCTGAACATCCATCGTGGTAAAGCTGTAACATCTCCGGTACCTTGGTCTTCGGAACTATTTGGAGGTGACAGGTGTTCCCTCGAGCATTCTCCCATTTACGGCACAATACTCCGTCCTGGACGACCAAGCTATTCCACTGCGCCCAATACCCCTTCGTTATTGTGCTCATAGCTGCAACGTTGCTCCACTTGGGCCTCGGAGCATTGGCTTTGACCCACTCGAGAGTTAGCTTGACATCTGTGTCCTCTTCTTGAGCCTTTCGTAAGGTTTCCTTCCACTCGTCACTCAGGTCCGTTCTTAACATGCGGACGGGCAAAGCTTCCCTGGTCTCTTACCTGACGCAGTGTTTACAGTCCTCTGTGCAAGGCCTCCTTGACAGTGCGTCAGCGTTGCCATGGGATTTGCCGCTACGATGCTGGATCTCGAAATCGTACTCCTGCGGCAGTTCTATCCACCTCGCTACTTGTCCTTCCGGGTTCTAGAATTGTAACAGCCACTTCAACGCAGCATGGTCAGTACGCAGGTGGAACCTTTGACCTAGCAAATACTTATTGAAGTGCTGCAATGTTTTTACCACAGCGAGCAGCTCCCTTCTCGTGACACAGTAATTTCTTTCCGGTCTAGATAGAGACTTGCTGAAGTACGCTATCACAATTTCTTGATCGCCTTTCCGTTGCGACAACACACCGCCGATACCCGTGTTACTCGCGTCTGTGTAAACTATAAATTCATTTTTCATGTCAGGATAACCCAATACAGGCGTACAACACAGACGCGCCTTTAGCTCCCAGAATGCAATGTCACAGCTTTCGTCCCAACAGAAAGTTCGTTTTTCTTTAGTGACCCGGTGTAACGGTTTTGCAATGTCCGCAAAGCTTTTGACAAAAAGTGTACTTGCCGTCTAAAGAACGAGCACTTCCTAGGACTCGGCTTAAGGTTAGCCCCCCGGATTTTTGAAAGCACACGCTCGAGGTTCTGCAGGTGTTCCTTAACGGTACGTCCTACTATAATGATGTCATCTAAATATACCAGGCAGGCGTCCCCGATTAGGCCGGCGAGCACTAACTCCATCAATCTCTCAAAAGTCGCTGGAGCATTGCACAGACCAAATGGCATAACTGTAAATCGCCACAGACCCTTTCCTGTAGAGAAAGCGGTTTTCTCCTTATCCCTTGAATCGATTTCTACTTGCCACTAACCACTTTTCAGGTCTAACGTCGTGAACCACTTCATTCCCGTTAGCGTGTCCAGTGTATCGTCGATACGTGGTAGAGGATAGCTGTCCTTCTTCGTGATGTCATTTAACCGTAGGTAGTCAACACAAAACCGCATACTACCATCCTTCTTCTTCACAAGAACCACAGGAGAACACCACGGACTGGATGAAGGCTCTATAATTCCATCCTTTATCATTCCTTCAATCATGGCTTCTACCTTTCCTTCTCGTGCCACTGGTAATCTTCTTGGACGCTGATGGATCGGAAGTTCGTTGCCCGTGTTAATCTGGTGCTAAACTAGTCCGGTGTTTTCTATGTCCGTATCACTTGAAGAGAAAACATCGCCGTATCGAAGGAGCACCTTCTTAGCCATGTCGAACTCTTCCTTCGTGAGTTCACTACGACATTCCTCTAATAGCGTTGAGACATCAAAGCTCGTTACGCAAGTAGAACCGTCCTGGCATCTACGCAACCAAGTAACTTCCTCACAGGTGCCTAACAGAGTGCCCTTCACGATCACCTGCTCCTTGTCACAAGGATTCATCACACGAACCACTGGATCACCAGTCGTCCTCACCAGAGTTCTTGCCACCCTCCACGGAAAGTTATCATTCGTGCTTTCTATTAGTACACACCGATTCTTTCTGGGTGACGACCGCGGCGGAGCAACCGGTACGACTGCTTCTGATCTAGGAGGAAGCACAGTCTTCTCCAGGCAGTTCACTTTTCCAGGTGACGCTCCTTCTACGAAGAGCTCCTCTAAACCACACCTCAATAATCCCTGATTCACATCTATCTCACAACGATGTTTACGCAAAAAGTCCAAGCCCAGAATGCAATCATCAAGAATATCTGCACGATGATGTTGTGCTTGTAAAGTTCGTTACCCAGCTTCAACTCCATCGTTTTCTCTCCTCGGACGGCTATCCGCTGACCGGTAGCTGTTACCAGCTGTATTAGCTCGCGGTCACTGATGTTGTCCCCAAGAAACCGATTCGCGAGCTGGGAACTAACTACCGTCCGAGAGGCTCCCGTATCTAGAGTCGTATTGCACGGCATCCCGTTGACCTCGCCTCTGATGATCAGGCTATTCCCGTGATGAGCTTGCGAGATCGAAATTCTTGGGGCTCTTTGACCACCAGCCAGCACCTGCCCCGCAGTCCTGGCTTCTATTCGTTTCCCTGCTGTTGGGCGGCAGCATCAACCACCCTTCTCTCCTGCGGTCGTCCATCTCTTTGCCTTGGGCAATTCGCCCTAAGGTGGCCCTTCTCTCCGAAGGTGTAGCATCGGGGGCTGTATTGGGGACGGTCACGGGCGGTGGGTGTAGTTACTTCCCTAACGCGGTGGGCTCGGTGGTCTTGCCTCACCGCTTCCACCTCCAATGGCAAGGGCAGCCTTAAGCGTGTCGTGGTGCCCCAGCCTAACAGCAGCCCTGACCTCCAGGTCACGGATGCCGTCGATGAAGGCTTGCACCACATTGCCCTTGATCAATGTAGGCGCTGACTGATATGCCTTCCGGGCGAGCTTCTCAATTTCCAAGGCCCACTGCTGTAAATTCTCACCTCCACGCTGCACGCGCTCCTTTAACTGGGCACGGAATACGTGCTCCAGGTGTGCGTCACCGTACCTTGACTCCAACGCCTCAACGAGCTGGTCGTAGGTGAGGTTCTTGCCGAGAGCCTCCAGCACAGTCAAGGCCTGATCGCGGAGACCCAGGGTGAGCGCTGTCATGGCCTGCACCTCAGTCCACCCGTTCGCCTTCATAACGGCCTCAAACTGGATCTTATAAGCAGACCATGAAGACGTTCCATCGAATGGAAGCACCTTAAATCCGCGCGCCGCAGGAGCATTCCCCACAGGAGCAGTTCCAAGATTCAGGTCTCCTAGGGCCTTCTGCATATCCACAATCTTATGCTCAGTGTCCGTGATGCGGGCCTCGTGCTGGTGGACCGTCTCCTTCATCACCTTGAGGTCCTTACCTAGTGCAACCTAGAGATCCTTCATAAGGAACATCTGCTCCTCCTTGTTCCGCCGCAACTGGTCCTGCAGCTGACCAGCCTGCTCCTCCTGGCGACGGGTCTGCTCTTCCTTGTCTTGCCGCAACTGGTCCTGCAGCTGACGAGCCTGCTCCTCCTGGCGACGGCTCTGCTCCTGCAGCATCATCATTAATGCGGCGAGGTCCGGAGCCGCCGAAGTCGAGGGAGCCGCTAATGAACCGTCAGCAGGTTCTGCCGTCGGCTGCCGACCGTCCGCTGATTGTTGCGGAGCATCCCCAAACCGTCTCTGGTCCATCTCCTGCTGTCGCTGTCCCCGCTAGTACGAACGTCTTCCGTGTCCTCCTTCGGTAAAACCGGCATCATCTAATCCCACTTCTGACACCAATTTGTTACGAGCTGAGGTTCGGGATTAGAGAATTATACCAGATTGTTACCGAAATAAACACAATCGATTTTAATAGATCACAAAATACACAGGGAAACTAGCAACAACACAATTACAATAATTTATTATCACTATTACACTAAACTTCTTAATTCACTTACACTTTACTCGCTGTTAATTCACTTGACACTCACTTGATAACTAACTCGCTTGACACTCACTTGAAAACTAACTCACTACTCCGCAATGCCACGCTTTATATAGCGAAACGGTACTTCCAGAAAAATCGCGACACCTCTTGTAAATTCTACACAACAATAGAATCCGCTAATACATCGTAGAATATTCTATTAACGGGTTACTAACTACTTAGTTCTGTGTTGTCTCAACAGATGGCGTGTATCTTTATTTTGAAGCTCTATACGACTTCCCACAGCTGCCGATAGACACACAACTATTGGAACAATTCTCGGTGTCTGCATTTCTACGGCCATAAGTAGGTACATATTTGCAAAACATACGCAAGAAATCAGCGTTTGATTATTTTGATGGATATGGACGGATTACTCATGATAGGAATACACATAGAAGGGGACACACGGAAATGAGCCCAATTTCATATTTTCCGCCGGAAGACGTTCAATCAATGATATCTGGGTGACAGAGTGACCATCATGGTATAGTTATGATATTTTGTTAGAGATATCTCGAAAAATTAAACCTAAGCTCCGACCGAGTCAATCCAACATTCTAAAAGCTTCGGCACGAGCAATGCAGATAAAAAAAATGCGTACTAATAAGCGAATTCATTTCGCAGCTGAAACTGTCCTAGCGTAGGTCCTAAATTCTCCTTAACCTCAAAAACCATAGCTAACTCTGAACATATGAAGGACCGCGGCGAAATAAGATTGCAGTCTGCAATTGATATGTCTGCGTACAGTGTTCTCATTAAACAGATTTGTAAAGCTATGCTATTCAACATAGCTTTCATTAAAAACGCTGCAGATCGAAACAAGATCTTGAGTACAAGGGATTTGGGTATTGTGAAAAGCTGGGTAATTTGTGAAGATGAGAAAAAAACAATGGTAGAATGTTTCTTTAAGTTGAAAGTTAATGGTGCGTTTACACGCACGCCGTGCAGCCTGGCAAGCAGCACGGCACGCAGCTCGGCGCGCAGCCTGCCACGCAGCGTGCCAAGCAAGCTTTTCACACCAGGGCTGCCAGTAAGGACAACTTATTTTATACCGCTAAGACTCGGAAATTATACAAAATCATGTACTATTATACAAAATCAGTGTTGTACAACTATAGAACGTCACTCTTTTGGGATTTTAGTAAAAGGTGTTTTAACTTTAACGTATAAGGATTTAACAGTTTATCACAGACATGATTTGTTTTGAGTATCTCTATGTGTATGTACGTACTTTTTACACTATAACATCAGCAATGACATTGTATCCAATTATATAATGCATTCTACTATACAAACAGGATACAAAAGATAACCGATATTATACCAATTTTGTATCCAATTTTACAATCTGGCAGCCCTGTTTCACACACTTGCAGGCATGGTCCGTAGTAGTAATGGAAATTAATGCTAATTCACTTTAATTTCATGATCATGCAAATTCTCATGTCTTAGCATGCTATTTGCTAATGCTATTTGCTAATTCGGTAATATTAAATATAGATATAACTTAATGAATAGTAAATCGTTGAAACTATATTACATGTAATACAATTATAAACTAAAGACAGCACAATAAAAAACAGACAAGTTCAAAAACTAAAGAATATGTAAACAAACCTCTCACGGTCAATTGCTAAAACGAACTAAAGATTTATCTATGCTAAAGATCAACAAAACAATCGGATATACATCAAGTCCCATACCTATTACCTACCATAATTAATAAACAATAATAATTAGGAAATGATATGCATTCATGCAAAATGCTACTCTAAATACGTGCATTTCTTTTCAAATAAATAATAACTCCTATGCACGGCCTCTCTGCTATTTCACTGGTGTGACGTAGGTAAATTAGCATTAACATTAGGCATTAGCAAAATAGCAACGGCACGACGATTTATTTAATTTCATTTAGTTAGCACGCGGATGCGAAGGAGAGCACACGCTGTGTGAATGTGAAGCGTTAACGAACGGAATTAATACGTTCACGAAATTTCACAACTTCAATTAATTTGCTAAATGCTAAATCAGAATTCACAAATTTAATATGAATGTGAATGCTAACTAATCCATCGCTAGTCCGTAGGGTACCTATTAGTGTTCTGTGGACATGGTAGTCAGTAGAAACACGGAAGACGATGTAGACGTAGATCTCGTGGGAGCTACTGCTTTGGGCTTGGTCTGTTTTTATTGAAAAAAAAAAAACAGCCCGACATAATTATGCATGCGAAATTTTACTTAAAACTATTAGGTTTTACAACTAAAAAATCATTTATGGTGTAAAAACACTTTTCAAGTAGCCAAATCTTTAAATTAGATTTTTTTATTTGACATGCGTTATAACTATTTTTACATCGAAGAGTGCTAATTACATAATTCGTTTCTTATTTTAGTGGGATCTCTTTTAATGAATTTACTATCCATGCTAACTTTTGAATAGAATTTTTTATTATTTCTAATAAACATGAACATAAATAACCATGATAAGCATTGGGGGCGGCTTCTTCATTAACTGTTTTAAGGCATACATAAATCTATTTTATTTACTGCACATCATTGATATGCGATTAGTTACAATTCTCTAATCAATCAATCAATACTAACTTTAATCCTAAGAATTGGCACTATTTGGTTTCATATTTTTTTGGCCCTGATAAACAATATTAATTTTTACTAAAATAATAGTTCAGAGACATCTTTCTGAGGTTTTCTTTGCTTTCGATTCGTGCATGATAAAGGTTCAGACCATTCCGATATATTTGGTGTCGTCAAAAATTAATTTCGATCGTTACGTCGTCTGTATGCCACGAAGATGAAAACTATACTAACGCGGCCGAGCGCGTGTGTGTGTGTGTGTAACCAGGCACACAAGCACATTCACCCTTTGAAGTGTGTCAAAAAACCGACAGTCGTCCCGATCGGCGCCAAGCGCGTGCACATTCACGCAAGCATGCACAAACAGCCTGTTCACATACTTGCGTCGTTGAATGTCGGTTTGAACGCGAGCGTGTGAACGCAGCCGTTAGTCGTCCCGATCGACGGCAAGCGCGATCACATTCACGCAGGCATGCACAAACAGCCTGTTCACATGCGTGTGCCCGTGCATGTGCTCGTTGAATGTCGGTTTGAACGCCAGCGTGTAAACCCACCATAAGCCGTTACTCTACCCTATTAAAATTGAGTGAGTAGGTATACTTTTTCAGGTTTACACGCGTTGTGTCTCGTAGTGGACTTTTGGAAGTTTGAAAAATGCAAACCTCAGTTTCTTTTTGTGGAAACAACGTTTTTATTGTGTAAAACAATGGTACAGTACAATATATTTTGACTTGCTTTAACCGCTAGTTGTAATTGTGTAAAAAAAAATGTGGGTAAGTAAGAATCACAATTTTATAAAGACCGTCTTAAACACTATGAACGGTGTGCGTTTTGTTCTCATCGAAGTTCTATGCGCTTAGACATCCTCCCCCTCGTTGAAGATCTACCTTCAACTTGAGCCTTCGTCAGTAGTTGGCAAGGGTCAGATGTGGGTAAGAGGTCTCCTAAAACAGCCTCTGGTCGTCTCGATGTTCGCGACTCGCGAGATGCCATCAGTCCCAGGAAATAAACGGCTGACTCGTCCCATGCGCCAGCAGAGTGGTGGGACGTTGTCTTCTTGTAAGAGGACTAAACCTCCAACGCATAGTTTTGTGGAGTTAGAGCGCCATTTGGAACGCTGTTGCAACTCTCCAATGTACTCTCTTTGCCATCGCTGCCAAAAGTGTTGACGGATTTGCTCCAGCCTCCTGTAGCGATCAAGACTTGTTGCGTTCTGATCTTCAAGTGACGGCGTAGGTAAAAAATTCAGAGGGCGTCCTATCAAAAAGTGCCCAGGGGTTAGGAAAAGGTAGTCGTTAGAAGATGAGGAAAGAGGACATAAAGGTCTACTGTTTAATATAGCCTCTACCTGTGCAAAAAGAATGATATTTCTTCCAAGGTGAGATGGGTGTTGCCCATCACACGTTTTATATGATGTTTAGCGGATTTGACGCCGGCCTCCCAAATACCACCAAAGTGAGGAGCATAAGAGGGCGAAAAGATACATTTTATACCTTCACTATGAGCATACTCAGCGATAGCAGTTTTATTGGCCTTTAAAAATCTCCTATTTCTCTGGCAGCTGCCACAAAGTTACGACCATTATCAGAGAATATTTCCGCTGGCTTACCCCGTCTGGATATGAATCTGTGTAACGTATATACTCATATATATGATTTTTTTGACAAATCGCTTACGGCCTCAAGATGCACGCACTTGTAACGAAAGCAAACGAACACACACAAGTAAGTTTTGGTTACACGAGCAACTCGACCCTTTCGGTTAATCGTATAGAAAGGTCCAGCAAAGTCAACGCCGATGGTGCGAAAGGGAAAATCAGCTGTGATCCTTTGTGAAGGTAAGTTTCCCATCATGGGAGTCTTTGTTTTACCCTGTACACGCCTACAAGTGACACAACCATGAACTGTACGACGGGCCAGATGTCGACCATTGATCGGCCATACAGCATCTCTGACACAGGCTAGCAATAGTTAGGGACCAGCGTGCATGTTATGTAAATGCTGGTACTTAAAATAAATTTTGGTTAAATGATAACAAGAATGCAAGAGAATGGGATGTTTTTTATTGTAGTCGTAGTCGGAAGCATCTATTCGGCCACCAACTCTGATAATCTGGTTGTTATCTAAAAACGGAGTTAAGGATAATATAGTACATTTAGGGCTAAGTGACTTGTTCCTTAACATTAAATCATACTCATGAGCGAATGACTGTCGCTGAGATATTTTACATAAAGTGATGAACGATGACTCTAATTCGTTCGCCGTTACTATACCAATTATCTTGTGTTTAGGAGAGCGTGCATTATGTATGAAACGTTTAATATGGGCAAATATGCGTCTTTATTTGGTAAAGCTAGAACAGTTACTTATAAGTTGTTCTATTGATCTATCTATGCAATTGTCACTTACTAAAATATAATTGGTTTTTAATTCAGGAATCTCTAAGTCATCTAAGGACTTATGTAAACTAGGCCAAAATTATTCATGCTGCTTAAGAAAATGTGGGCCAGACCACCACGAATCGATTGCTCCAAGCTGATCAGGGTTCTCCCCTTAATATCAAATCTGCTGGATTTTGATCAGTAGGGACATAGCGCCATGATGAGCTCTCGGTGAGTTCTGTAATTTTAGAAACCCTATTGGCTACAAAGGTTTTTAATTTTTTATTGCTTTGAAGCCAACTAAGTACGACACTTGAGTCACACCAGTGGAGTGAAAGATTTACCTTGTACCGAAGTGAATCTACGACTGACTTAAATAATTCGGCTGCCAATAAGGCAGCACATAATTCAAGGCGCGGTATAGTGGTGGCCCTAATAGGAGCTACCTTGGATTTCGCACGTAATAGTTTTACTGTGACGTCACCAGTTACATTAGTGGATCGCATATAAATACAGGCTCCGTAGGCTAGTTGAGAAGCATCACTAAAGGTGTGAATTTCTCGACTGATTGAAGAGTCACATAGTACTAACCTATGGATTTGTAAGCTTGCTAAGTAGTGTAAATTACTCGTGAAATTAATCCATGATTTTTGTATCTCCTCATTGACTGGCTCGTCCCAATCTGTTTTAGTAAGCCAAAAAGACTGCAGTAATAATTTAGGCTGAATGATGCATGGACTTAAAAGTCCCAGCGGGTCAAAAATTTTAAAAGATGTAGATAATATGTTTCGTTTTGTAATAGCTTGATTTATTTGAGGAATTTTAATATAAATATTAAGAGTATCCTTGGCTGGAGTCCAACCTAAACCAAGGGTGCTTGTAGAGTCGCTAAAACATAAAGTATTGTCTTGTATGGCTGATAAATTTGAAATTAAAGATGAATATGATTTGAATTTACAAAGGTTAAAACCACCACATTGTAAAGTCGTAGATAGCATGTTCTGTATGTAGAGCATGTGGGACTCTATATTTGACCCGGTAATGACTTTATCAACATAAAAATCGTTTTTAATTATTGTACCAATGGGAGCATCGGTGCACTCATCCCCCAGTTGCCACAGACACCTAGTGCTTAAATAAGCTGAACTTGCGAGACCGTAAGTATTACATATAACATACATTTAACTGTAAGGTTTGGATTGGCTTCGACTCATCTTCTCTATATAGTATTAGTAACAAATTGCGGTCGCGCTCGTCTATTTCAACTTGACGGTACATTTTCTCAATATCACCGGTTAGAACGTATTTGTATTGACGGGCGCGAATTAAAATGGAGAAAAGAGAGTCTTGTATTTGTGGGCCTATCATCCATATGTCATTAAGGGAAAATCCGGAGGATGTATGTGCCGAACCATCGAAAACTACACGCGTTTTAGTGGTGTCACTACTAGGCTTAAAAACAGCGTGGTGACATAGGTAGTATGAGGGATATGGTTTATTGGTTGTAAATGTTCGTAAATGGCCTAATTCGGCATACTCCCGAATAAAACTACTATAAGCCGTTTTTAGCTCGGGATTCTTTCTAAAGCGCTTTTCTAACGTAAGAAATCGTTTTTTTGCCATGAGATATGAATCTCCCAGACAATCAGGTGTCTCAATGAGGGGTAATCTAACACAAAATCTACCCGACTGTAAACAGTAAGTATTTGTTATGTAGTGATTTTCACAGGCCCTTTCCATGTCAGTTTGTATTGGCCTTTCGGGAACTTGTTCTAGTTCCCAAAATATCTTTAGTTGTCTATGAATATCCTGTATAGTGTCAATATCGGTACTAATAGTCGACGTATTACATTTAAATGTTTTTGTTGACGGAGCTGTAAAGTTAGTAATTACAGACCCCGCAATCAGCCAACGTAATTTCGAGTGTTGTAATTTAGGCAAATTTGACCCTAATGAACGCTGACCACAACTCAATAGATCCCAGAATAAGTCAGCACCTATTAAGATGTCTATAGTGGAAGATTCGTAAAACTTAGGATCAGCGAGTTTTATATCCTTAGGTATGTTGTGAAGTAAGGTGTGTATGAAAACATTTGGCACCTTCGTAATTTGCTTTAGTACATAGAAAGATCTAGTTACTGTATATCTACTATATAATGACTGTAGTTGAACAATACAGCTTTGATTTATTTTATCTACTAGATAGTTACATACACCCCTTATGTTAATGTATTTCATGTGGCACGGTTTGAGTGAGAGTTTATCCATTAGTGACTGGCTAATAAAGGAGGCTTGACTTCCACAGCCTAGAAGTGCCCGAACCTTCATTGAATTATTTGTGCACGGATTTATTAATCTTACAACAGCAGTGGATAGGAGTACTTGAGTGTTGCCGACCTCGTGGGCAATAGAGTTATTGACTGAAATGTTAGTACCCGTAGTCGCATCGCTACTCTTAACATTAGATAAGTGTAGAAGTGTGTTGTGTTTACGTTTGCATTCCCGGCAAGGACCTAGCTTACAGTCACTTACACCATGACCCAACCGTAGGCAGTTGAGACATAGATGCAGTTTAGACGCTTCAGCCCTTCGCTCATGAATACTCTTATCTATAAATATAGGACAATCGTAAATCCTGTGATCTTGCTTGCAGACCACACAGGATACCTTAGAAGTTTGGGAAGTGGAGGATAAAGTCTTTATAACATGTGTAAAGTTGCGATTGGTGGAGTGCGATTGTATTGCCACTGATTTGGTCTTTTCACACTTGTTCGGAAATATTTTATCTAACACATTAGCACGATCAGTCAAGAATTTATGGAATTGTTTTAAAGAAGGATAAACATCTTGAAGGTCATTACGATATTGCTCCCACTTAACAGTGGTTCGCCTATCGAGCTTAGAAGAAATCAGGTGAATTAGCGTGTCCCAGTGTTCGACGGGTTCACCCAAACTAGACAACGCTCTTTAAGTTTTTGTGACGTGATCGACTAGAGACCTTAGCGAATGGTCAGACTCGCGAATAATACTTATATTGCATAGAGAATCAAGGTGATGATCTATTAGTGCACGCTTGTTATCGTAACGTTCGCACAAAAGCTTCCAAGCGGTTTCGTAATTGCTTTCGGATTTTCCTAAGTTAGATATAATTTGAGCTGCCTCACCTTCTAAATAACTTTCTAGATAATGAAATTTGTGAATATTTTAAATACGTTCGTTGTTATGAATTAATGATAGAAAGGTATCACGGAACTCAAGCCAGCGGAAATAGGCTCCATCAAATTTCGTTATCTGTATTTGAGGAAGTTCAAAATCTGTATGATTACAATGGATTGAATGATCGTGATGAGATTGAGTTGAATCATATGAGTTAGGATTGTTTAAGAGTTCAGTTGATTTATCTAATAACTCGTTCGCAGTCGCAAGATGAAAGCTAAATATCCTCTCGATATCATCTCGCTCATCAATCTCACTGTCCATACTTTCACAGTTTAGAACCTCAATCTGCTCTTGTAAATTATCAAATTTGTCTCGCATAACCCGTATTTTCTCAATATTAATCTCTAATTCCTTAATTTGAAGTTTTGTTAATGTTAATGGAGAAATACAATCTAAATATTTCTTAAACTTTGTTAACCGGCCTTTAATTGAGCTACGTTTAGATAAAAGCTCCTTTAATTGCTTAGCACTAGTTTCCTCACTCATAGACATATTGAAAAAAAAGGGAATTTAAGTTCGTAATGAAAATTGATTAAAAATTAAATAACTAAACGACGTCCGTGAGGATTATTTTCATAGGTTACGCGTCAATACGTGAAGGAATAAAATGACAATTGGTTCGCCTTATCTCATACTCCTGACCGCGGGGCACGGAGACACCGGCGCCTGGTCTGCAGCTCGAGGCTTGGAGAACCCGCTGTAGCGCTGAGACACACCGAGCAGCGGTGACTGGGTACTCAGCACGGCACTGAAAATAGTCGGCCCAAATCGATTTGTACTAATTGTTTCTAGGAATAAAAGGCACTTCTGTACTGGTAGCAGTAGGTATGTAGATTGGTAAACTATTTATTGTTTAATTGTGGTTATTGAATTACATAGAATATGAAAATAATCATATATTTGATTAGAAGGGTACTTTGTATATGTTTCTGTAAATTGGTCTGAATTTTATAATTTAAGTTAATTGAAATACTCTGTCAAAACCAATATTTGTAGCTTAATGATATACAATTGTTTACTAGATACAGGTTAGGCTATAAAGTGATCTGTTAGACCTTAGTAAGGTGAGAGTAAAGGTTAAAGGGTCAAAAGGAGGGCACTTAACTGAAAGAAGTGACGAATCTAGGAGCTGCTGCTGTTGCTTTTGAGCGTTTGTCACTGCTTGTAGTGCCGAAATTCCTGTCTGTCTGCCAGATGACCTTCGCATTCACTGGAAACGACTTGCAAGCAGTTCCTTGTCCCTTTGTTGGTAATCTTGAAAATCTTGTATAGTGAATCTTCATACAGTTTTGAAAATTCGATAGCCCTGTCACGGTCGCCAATTAATGTCTCGTAGTGGACATTTGGAAGTTTGAAAAATGCAAACCTCAGTTTCTTTTTGTGGAAACAACGTTTTTATTGTGTAAAACAATGGTACAGTACAATATATTTTGACTTGCTTTAACCGCTAGTTGTAATTGTGTAAAAAAAATTAATGTGGTAAGTAAGAATCACAATTTTATAAAGACCGTCTTAAACACTATGAACGGTGTGCGTTTTGTTCTCATCGAAGTTCTATGCGCTTAGACAACCTGTTTTATGGAGCAAGTGGATTAGAGTATAACACTTGGTATCGTCCCAGGCTATCATTCATCAGTCACAAACTTAAGTATATTTAATTTTGGTAAAAGGCTTGATAGCCTTTCATAACGCACGATAGTACCGTACCGATTAGATTCTCAAAAACAGAGCGGTTTTTTTACAAGATTTTTTAAAAGTTGCACGCACGCTCATTTACTGCGAACTGAAAGGTATACCTTAAACGACAGTACAAGTCATACTGGTCAATTAAATAAAACATGACATTCAAAAGAAGACGATCTCTAGTTTCTATAGATTGATGATAGCTCGACAGACAGACAATGGCATATACGAGGCTGCCAACAACAAATCACGAATGTTTAAAATTCCCGCAGATTCTACTTACAGCGGGTGTCCTACGCGTGCCAGGGGCCAGCCTCTTTTTGCCAACATTCGGGTAACGATGACGACAATGAACCTACTCGTCGCCCAAGCTCGACAAAGACAGAGTTTCAAAATTATACAAACAATGCCAGTTTAAAAAAAGCACGGTTGTTGGTAAGCGATTACCGGTGTCAATAAGTACTGGTAACACCATTCACAAAGGTTTCGTTTTGTTTTTTATGTGGCAAATAATCATACGGTCTACCGGCCACTGTAGCATATTGACGTTTGTAACACCGGAGTGTTACCGACTGGGGGTTTTCTTAGATGTGATTATTACACGTTTCTCCTTATTATTAGTGTTATTTAGTCGGACCACTTGTAAGGGTCAGTGCGACAAAATAATCAAGTACTTTTAAAATGTGAATAAGATATTAACATTATCCCATTAAAATAGACCTGAAAATCGTTTGTAAGTAGGTAGTATAATCCTAGTAGAGCTAACAGGGACGTACGATTTTCAGCTCCATTTTAATGGGATAATCTTAGACTATATATAAGTCCAGAAAATTAAATAAAGACATCATAAATAGATTTAAATGTGTTACAAGGATTAGTTTTTTCCAAAGCTTAGTAGGAAATTTTCGATATTCTTAAAAAATATATTTTCATTGTTTACCTCCGGAACGGGTGGACCGATTTCCACTGAACTTTCACTGGCAGTTGGCTGTTGTTATAAGAAGTAACTAAGGCTACTTTTATTTTGGAATAATAATTAATGTTCCGCGCAAAATATGTAAATATGTATACGTGAGCGAAACCGCGCGAGAACTGCTAGTTTTGTAGTATATTTTTTTAACGATTTGACAGCACAAAGTCATTTTAAGAAATTATAACAGCGGCTCGTTTAGTCCTTCGTGCGTTCTCTCGCGCAGACGAGTGAAGCGTGCGAGTTTGCTAATATTCGTGTACACTTTTGGGGCGTGTATTAGGAATCTGGACCTATATATATAATCTAAGAGGATAATGTTAATATTTTATTCATATTTTCAATCTAAGTTGACCCTTACAAGTGGTCCGACTAAAGAAGACTAACTACTAGTGATGTACCGAATATCCGCATCCGCGGATATCGGAGGGAGAAAAAAGGTCCGTATCCGTTAATTTTGCGGATCTTGAACGTATGTATCTTATACATTTTTATATTTTAGTACGTTAATGTAATGAAAGTTGAAATATCTAATGTAGTGAGTTACTAATATTATTACCACATAACTTTATGAGGTACTATTTGACTATGTTTATAGCAAAATCAAATGTTTGTTAAGCCCAAATCTTTATGTGAATCAAAATAATTATTTAAAAAACACGCATAGTGCCAGTTGAAACATGTCAAAAGAACTTCGGAAATCCGTATTCGCTGAATTAAGTTTTTCGTATCCGAATCCGTGGGTATGGGTCTATGGGTATAAATTTTTAACGATCCAGCATGTCACTACTAACTAAATCTAAAAATCGTCTCGATTTCAGGCGAGTTATTCACAGCTAGGTTTGTTGTCGTCATACCTGCACCACTAGCACTGATACCTACCTACTAAATAGGAGCCACAGAGTTCATTTATATATATGAAAATAGGAGCATTTACAGTTAATGTGTCTGATGAATATTTTGGATTCCCTGCATATGTGTAAAAAATCTGATAAGAAACCTGTTTTCAAATAATTGATAATAAAACAATTCTTAATGTAAATAATACTTATATTTTAGAACAATGGGTATATTAATTTCTTTATATTAACAGCAATTAGCTAAAAAAATAGTCTTTGCATAGGAATTATGTACATAACCTTATTACATTTAGTTTAATCAGGCATTAATTTATTACAAAAATACCATTAATTTCATCCCTTACATTTATTTGGTTGTACCAAAAAGAAATACAGAGTAATAAGTTAAATTAGTTAATTATCACATGGTTATGGCTAATCAAATTGTATTATGATGATTTTGTGTACATATAGAAATAATGTATGTAGGCATTTGCGTATGTGCCTTAGATTGCATATTTGTATTAATTATGTTGTTTCTTCTTTAGAAAATGGTTGAAATGAACCTTGTTGTACCCAAGATATTCCTTGGTTTGCACACTCATTTGTTGGTGTTTTCAGCATAATATTTTTTGCATTATCATGAACATCAGGGTCATATGGCTTGAAAGTTATAAAATGTTTATCTTCTGTAGGTGGGTCATCATAAATATGATCTATACTTAACACAACACATTCTCTTACTTTCTCCGTAAATAATTTTCTATTACTCTTATACCTGAAATATTGAAATAATAATTGATATTTAAAGAAAACTAATAACTGTTAAGAGATTAATAATAAATCTTAATTGACAAGAAAACGAATTGCTGTTGAAATTAATAACAGTAACTTGAGACACCTTGCGTGCTGCCGTCTGATCCCAAACTGGGCAGAGCTTGAGCCTATACTATGGCATGGTAACCAGACTGCTGATAATTATATTCATATATTATTAAATATATACATAATATATACATAAATTACACCCAGACACTGAATAAATGATCATGCTCATAACACAACTCCAAGTCCAAGGTTCTTTTGGATGGAAAGGAGCAATGAGGCAAGGCCTGCCTCATTATTCCTTTCCATCACATATTTTTGTAGAACATGTTACACAGCTCTTTCTAGACCCAAATTAAACATAGCTTGTACTATGGGTTCTAAGACAATAACTAACTTAAAAAAAAGTATCACTGACTTCAATGCACCTAAATCATGATACATTGTTATATGCTGTATTCTTGAACCCTTAATTTTCCACCCTTAGAGGCGGAATAATTTCTTCAAATTTAAATGGGACCAACCTTCATTTATTTTACTTCATTCATTCAATTCAATTGAGATATTCAGCTGAATTGAGAACCTTCTCCTTTTAGAACTTGTAGATCTTTTTTTATTATTAATTATTTTATACATAGAGAAATAGATCTTCTAAGATTTTTATACTTACGCAACAGAAGCTTCAACATTTGCAGGCACTTTAACATTCAGGTTATGAAAAATGGAATATAAATATTTCAATATTAGCCAAATATGATGCTGCTTTTTATCCCACTGTGGAAACACTTCAGTTAAATTTAGTACACCAGTATTAGGATCAACTGCAGGGTGATACAAATGGGAAGTAAATGTTAAAACCTGAAAGAACATTAATTGAAATTTACATCTCTACTATATCTTTTCAAATATTAGTTCAACACAGTCTTCTTTCACGAATTCTTTGGTTTTTGGGAGGATAACACACAATTTACTGAATCAAGAGTTACTCTCCTAAACTCCACTTGCGTAGAGTCGTGAGGCTGGTGATCTGTCACACAGGTCTCCTAGCCCAGACTAATTGGAAAGTAATAACTAATTTTAGTATATTAATTATTGTTAACATTCTATGTGAGAGAAAAATAATATTAATTTATTTTCTTTTCTAATAAATCTACGAAGTTAAATTTACTTACAGGTACTTCTTCATCTGGAAATTTATCAGGTAATGTTAATGTGAATCTGAAAACTCCCCCTTCATAGTAATCGGAACGCACAAAAATTACTCCAAACCACACTGTAACAACAAATGAGTTTATTAATAAACTATGTACAGAACAGGTTTCTAAATAGGTATGGAAATTCTGATATAGTGAAAATAAAAAAAAATATGTCATGGATAGCGTAACACTTAAAAAATACATACAAAACGAGTTTTCGTAGGATGGTATTACATAGATTCCTTGAAGATTTTCCGTTTGCAACATGCGACTGGAAATAAAAAAATACTATGTATCTAATGTAACATTGAGTGTTAACAGTTTTATCTGGATTGTAAATATATAAAATATATGCAATTAATCATAATTTCAGAGATTTTCTAAGAATCAAGGTAAACAATTTACTTACTATTCGGCCATGATAATACATTCCTGATGGTACATAGCTTGTAAATCTCTGTTTTCTTTATGATTTTTAGTATCATCATTCATTATTCTATTTTCCTGAAGTCTCGAAAAGCAATAAATAAACCGAAATATTACAAAACTTAGATTAGGATTAACATTATTATTGACTAATATTGACATATGTTACGATGGATTACCGAAATCGTAGTGTTTGATAGATTTTGGTTTATGGTGTTTCTATACTTTTTGACCGAAATACCGAGTATGACAGGTGTTGCCAAATGTTAATATATTTAATTCAAAGAAAAAGAAAAGCTACTATGGAAGAGGCATATTATATGATTATCGATATAGGGCTGTCTTAAGTTGGCGGGGAGAAGTCGTTTTTTTACACTTTTTTTTGCTCTTTCAACTGTTCGTTAACTGTTCGTAACTGTTCGATCCAAATTTTTATTTGTTCGATCTTAGTTTTTTTATGAAAAATAAAATAAAAAATTACCCTCAAGTTGGCGGGGAGAAGTCGTTTTTTAACCTTTTCTTTTTTGCTATTTCAACTGTTCGTTAACTGTTCGTCATTGTTCGATCAAAATTTTTATTTGTTCGATCTTAGTTTTTTTTTTTTAAAATAAAATAAAAAATTACCCTCAAGTTGGCAGGGAAAAGACATTTTTTTTTGCTGTTTCAACTGTTCGTTAACTGTTCGTCATAGATCGATCAATTAAAATTCGGTTCTAGCACTCGCCGGCCACTGCCGCGGCACGCTCGCTTCGCTCGCTCGGTTCGTGCGTTATGGTCACAGTTCTAACCTAAACCTAGCCATTTCTGTCGCTCACTTAGTAATTCAGTCGCACGCCTAAAATTTTAATATCCAAAATGGATTATACGCATCACGCGAGAGCGGGCGACATCAGAGAGGGGACTTTAGTATTAAATTACAGACGATTTAACATTAGTAGGACAGGTCAATTGAAAAGAAATGGCTAGGTTTAGGTTAGGTTAGAACTTTTTTTTTGTTGTTTGTTGCTGCTGTTGTTGTTGTTGTTGTTGTTGGGCTGCTGTGTTTTTGTATGTAATTTTATAGTGACAGAAGTGAAGAAAGTACAATAGAATAATGATTGAAATAATTTTCATTTTAATGTTTTCTAGCGTTATTTGCTAGGTTTAATGTTGATTAAGTACATGTGCTCACGATGTACTGTATTTGGTGTAAGTACAGACAAAATTTCGCCATTTACTGTTGTAACACACCCCACGCTTCGACTACTTTCATTAAACATTTTATGCAAGTAAATCGGTTTCGGGGACTTCTTAACTGACCTCATAAAACTGTGACATTTAAAACTATTTTAAATTAATAAAAAAGGTTTTGCTACAAAAGGGATATAATGTCACAAAGAAAGGCAGTGGGGGTACCTATATAATAAATGAAATATTAAAAAAAAAAGTGTATGTGTGCAATCCACACACGGCAGAAGTGAAACTTCAGAAAAACAGATCAAGATATACAAAGAATGGCCTTAATAATAACCAGTAAGCAAACCTGAAGTCCAGTTTCAAACAGTACTTCAGTACACAACTTTCAAAACAAACAATACTTCGTTTTCAATATAGGTTAAGGTTGGATTATATAAATGTAAATTTGTAAAGGATCAATTAAGTATAAGTGAAATATGGAGAAAAAATGCACAAAAATTACACCACGTTGACATTTATATATAGTACGCAGGCGCAAAGACAAAGATTGGTAGTACGCAGGCGCAAAGACAAAAAATATAGGAACTTTATTATGAAGCTTCCGTTTCATCGAATTTCAAATCACAACGATTATAAAGAAGTTTCACTTCAAAAATCAAAATTATTTTATTGTTATGACAAATCTTAGAATAGAATAGAATAATCTTTATTGTACACCAGTACATATTGCTTAAGGTTACTTTACAATTTTGATATGTACAAAGGGCGGCCTTATCGCTAAAAGCAATTTCTTCCAGGCAACCTTGGGATGGCAAAATAATGACCAGTAATCAAATAATTTAATGGGTAGTTATGGTGTGGGAATCAAAACGTGTTAGGCTTAAAACTAGTAAATGATGACTATAAACATAAACAATATAATTAGATAGGTAATGCAGGGAAACAAGTGTAATCACTTTGTAACATTTAATATATTCATATACACACATAAAAATATATAATAAATAATAATTATATATTTCTAGATTAAAAGATTATATCCGGTAAATGCAGCAAATGACAAAAAAGAAAGATTAAGAAGCCAAGTAATATTCTTTGACCATTTTCTTGAATATGGCCAGTGATTGGGCACGTCTAATAGGTAAAGGCAATGCATTCCATAACCGGACAGCCTGTACACTAAAAGATTTGTCATAAAACCTGGTAGAATGATTAGGTACTGCCAGTTCCAGTGATTCCGACGATCTCAGGGATCTTGTGTGAGTGTCATTGAGGAACGTAAAACGTTCCTTTAGATAAGTTTGAGTACAGGGATTAAACATAATATTATAAAGTGTAGTGAGAATATGAGTATTCCGTCGAAAGCGAATTGGGAGCTACTTGAGCAAGATGCGAAATTCTGATACGTGATCATATTTGCGTAAACCAAATATAAATCTAATACAAAAATTTTGGAGGCGTTCAAGTTTATCAAGTTGCTCCTCAGTGATATCGAGATAGCTGACATCGCCATAGTCGAGTATAGGGAGAAGTAGGGATTGTGCAAGCGCAATTTTAGTGACTGTCGGCAGGAAATTGCGTAGTCTTCGCAAAGACCCCGCTGATGCGAATAGTTTACGGCTGACCTCCGGCAATTGGGGGCCCCAGGATAAAGTGTTATCAATTAAAATGCCTAGATCCTTAACAGTAGTGCTCATGGCAACACAGTACCATTAAACACAATGTTCGGTAATTGTGACCAGTCGATTCGAGATATCATCCTGGGGCTTCCTACAACTATGACCTGTGTTTTAGAGCGATTAACTTCTAGTCCATATTGCCTGCTCCACTCGCACACTTGCGCCAAATCAGTGTTAATTGTGGTAAAACCTTCCGACAAGTTATGCAATGGTGCTTGCGTATAGATCTGAAGATCATCTGCATAAAGGTGATAAGATGAAAGTAATGATTTAGAGATGGAATTTATAAAAATTGTGAAAAGTAAAGGAGATAGAACGCCACCCTGCGGCACACCTACAGATGTATTACACCAAGAAGAAAAAGATTCTTCAAAGCGCACACGCTGTCGGCGACCAAACAGGTAACTTTGAAACCAATCAACCACTGTTTGAGATATGTTAATAGAGCGCAAGATAACTAACAAGATATGGAAATCTACAGTATTAAAGGCATTGCTGAAATCTAGTAAGGAGAGTACTGTAAGATTTCCATTCTCCAACCTGATGTCGTCAGTGACGTTAATCAATGCACTAACAGTGCTGTGACCTGGGCGGAATCCTGACTGCAGAAGATTTAGGAGGGAGTTTTTGGTAAGGAATGTATTTAATTGTTTATGTACGAGGCGTTCCAGAACTTTCGATAAAAAGGCAGTTTTCCGAGTATCGTCCCATTATGGAAATGGGACGATACTCGGAAAAGGATTTAGGATTGGTTTTTTTGGGCAGAGGGATAATCTGAGCCTCTTTCCAAGTCTCTGGGAATATACGGCATGAGAGAGAATAATTTAGTATATGACATAAAATTGGAAGAATATCATCTAGAATTGGTTGAATCATGTTACGACTGATGCAGTCGTTGCCAACAGCGTTTGAATTTATCGACGTTATGCACTCTTTAACATCACAAGCAGATAATTGATTAAAAAAGAACGGTTAATACCCTGGTGTTGGAAGTGATGAAAGATATTGTAGAGTACTAGCTTTAATGGTCTGATCATATTTAGACGAAGAAGAGAAATGTTGATTTAGCAGATCGATGTCAACTTTTTTTGGGATAGTATGTAAATGTGACTTGCCAACCCAGTGTTTTGAGAAATTTCCAGATTTTTGTTGGGTCTCCGTTCTTGACCGAGCTATGAATATATTGGCGTTGTGCTTTTCTACACACCTTACTGCAGAGATTTCTAGTGGCAATGTATTTATCCCGATTACCCGATGTAGGCCTAGATTTGAACTTGCCCTTAGCAGAGCCTTTTTTTGATATTAGGGCTCTAATATCGGCTGTAAGCCAGGGTGCAGGCAAGTGCCTGATCTTTACTGCTCGGATCGGGGCATGTATATCGTACAGGTCAGTAAGTTTATTATTTAGGATGTTGACTTTATCATCTACGGATTCCGCTGCGATAAGTGAACTCCAGTCCATATTACACACATCCTCACGAAGTTGATTGAGATTCATATCACGAAAATTGCGCTGCAGAAGAATTTTGGGTTTAGGTTTAGGAGGACGAAGTTGATAAGACAGAAAGATCAAGTCATGGTATGAGAATTCATTGGCTGCACACTGTCCGTGCTTAGCAACTAGATTGAGGGAGGAAACGAGTATAAGGTCTAGAAGAGATGGGACAGAATTAGGAAAATTATGAGTAGCATTTAGAGGTAGGATAGACATGTTACAGGATTCAATGGTACTGGAGAAAGTGGCGGATCGGAAGTCGTTTTTTAATAAACAGGTGTTAAAATCTCCCATGACGATACAGTGACTGTAAGCGGGGGAAAGACGTTCTAATAGGTTTTCAAAAGAGGGAAAAAATTTGATTCTTGAAGAAGGAGAATAATACACACCAAGTAGTAGTTTGGTATGAAAAAGCTCGACTTCCAAAAACAGATGCTCACCAGCGTTAGGCGGTGGTGGTTGCGATGATAAATCTACAATATGGAAGGGAATTGTGTTACGTAAGTATATGGCAACACCGCCACCTGCACCGTTCGCACGATCGTTTCTTATAAGTTGGAAGTCGGGAAGTGAGTAAGAGTTTGAAGGGAGACATGGTTTTAACCATGATTCTGAAATAAGAATGGCATGGATACTTTTACAGTCAAAGTTGGTCAGCATCTCGGGGAAATGGGCCGGAATACTCTGAGCATTTAAATGAACCACATTAAATTTTCTGGATACATTGGACTGTGGTGTGTAAAGTGTAATGTAAATAAAAATTCAACTATGGTTTTTTGAAAGGAGATAACACTTGACAGGTTGGTACTTTAGGTTACCATTTACTTAATTAAACTACAAATATAAAAAAATTACTTTGAAATTTATTATTAAATATATAAACAAGAGCACAGAAAAATTGTTGTAGTTTTTACAACTACCCACCAATGACCCTACATAAATCTTACATACTCACATAAAAATCAAATCAAATCAAAATAATTTATTTCAATAAAACCAATTATAAATAGTTTTGAATTGTCAGGAGTAGGAGTGAGTCTCTAGAAGGACACTCGACATTCTTTTTCAACATGTTTTTTTTTACAATTTGATGGTTATATTGCATATAATTATGTGAAAAAATTATGTAAGATAATATAATGTTGAAACATATAAACACTCCCGGTAATGAATACTCTAGTGAGTTTAAGTAATAGTAGTCCTGGTTAGGCCAAACTAACGGCAACATGACGCATGCATCAGCCATCATCTAAGTCAACCATATTATAAGGAGCTGTACGACCTGACACATGCCACCATTAGCAGGAATTCTAGGCGAACATGACGTACTTAGAATTAATAATAACTTGACTCATCTCACATATTTTAAAAATATAACTTAATGATATTGACTACACAGTTTTCACGTGTACGATTCCATATTTTCAAGATCAAACATTAAAATTAATGTCATATCTTCAATATCAGTACCTAATAATATTTATGAAAATGCTACGTAAAGAATATACGAGGGCGGCACTGAAAATTTCGGAAATCAAGGAAGTGACACAACATTACCATTTAAAAATGTATTTATTGCTTTTCGAAGTATTCTCCGGGAAATTTGACACATTTTTCCATACGATGGAACCAATCATTAAAGCAACCATTCCATTCGGAAGTTGGGGTCTCCAAAATAGCCGATTTGTAGGCGTCCACAGCTTCTTCAGGTGATGAAAATCTCTGACCACGCAATTTATTCTTTATTTTAGGGAAAGTATAGAACTCATTAGGGCTTAGGTCGGGGCTGTACAGCGGATGGTCTAATAATTCTATTTTTTCTTGCTTTAAAAACTCTTTTGTTCTGTGCGCGGTGTGAGAACTCGCATTGTCGTGATGGAGGATGATGCGGCGGTTGCAGTTCTCTTTACGGAGTTCAGAAACGACCTGTGGCAAACAAATGCTAGCATACCATTCTGCATTAACCGTTCTTTGTCCCTCAAGAGAAATAGTCGCAACATGGCCGGTTTTGGAGACAAACGTGGCCACCATTTTTTTTGCAACACTCCGTGAACGAACAATTTTTGTTGGCTTTAACTCTTTTTCGAACACCCAAACTCGTGACTGGTTTTTTGTTTCGGGTTCGTACGCGTATATCCAGGATTCGTCACCTGATACGATGTTGTATACAGCATTTGAGGATCCTGCGTGGAATCTTTCGAGAGTTCTGACGCACCAAGTAACGCGAGCCGCTTTTTGCTCTTCACAGAGCGAATGCGGTATCCATCGGGAAAACAACTTTTTTACACCTAATTGTTCATGCAAAATTATTTGTATTTGACTTATGCCAATGTCTAAAGTTGCCTGAATTTCGCGGTATGTCACATGTCTATCTTCCTCAATCAGCTTACGCGCAGCATCAACGTTTTCTTGGGTGGGATCATCACTGAGCTTGACACGTCCACGTTGAAATTCAGCAAACCAGCGATAAATTGTGGTTTTGGATGGGGCTTCATCACCAAATGCAGAAATCATCCGGTCAACACACTGTTTTTACGTTAAACCACTTCGAAAGTCATAATAAATCATCGCTCTTGAATTTTCTCGAGTCAATTCCATTTTCTCAACGACTAAACAAGTTTGACAAAACCTTGTGATAAGATCGAGAATCTTTTTTTAAATAAATAAATGGTATTAAATTTTTAAAACCAAGGAGTTTTCAATTAAAAAGATTTTAATATGACAGAAACAGTGGAAATATTCCATTCCCGATACTTTTAGTGCAGCCTATGTATGTCAGAAAAAACTATAGCTAGTATATCTGTGAAAATTTAAAAGGAGAAGCAGAATCTAAAGACCGTTACGAACATTTTTTTAAATTTTCTTCTAATAATTTTTCTAGGCATTTTTATCAGTTACATAAACATCTAGTTAATATTTATAATAAGCTCATAGATGTACACTAATATCAAGAGATTGCTAACTGGACAAGCTGATTTACAGTCATTAAATTATTTAATCTTCACAGTTTAAGAATTTAAGAAGTGTTATGATTTTACTTTGTTCCATGAGATCAGAGAAAACTCCGTGATTTATACACAAATTAAATGAAAGCGTTACGTAGGGAGCGGAAAGTTTAATAATATCAATATTGGCAAGTTTCGATAGAAAATAATCGGTCATTTTTATATACATTTTACATAAAATATTTAACAAAAAATTTTGTTTAACAAGTACAGTCTCAGAAGACATGAAATTTATATAATTCAATCCATAAATACGTAGGTACATAATTATGAAACTATTATAATAAGTGTTCGAAGAAAAATACAACAATAACATAATTATCTTTTAAAAAAAGGATTACCGACTTCAATGCGCCTTTATTGTGATAAACTGTAATCAACGGTATTTTTCAATTCAGCTTTCCTCCCCTAGACGGGGATTATTTTCTTCAAATTTGAATGAGACCAACCTTGAGTATTCACCAATTCAATGAAAAAATAATGATTGAAATCGGTTCACAATGGACGAACAAAATCGGTTCACTTTTAATTTATCTAAATTGTAATAGCTTAATATCAATTGCTCATCACCATTTACAAAATATAGCTTTTCCCGATGCAGGAACATTAATTGAAATGATCTCCAGGTACTTCACTTTCAGCTCCACTTCACCCAATGCATTCTCACGAGCATAAATTGTTTAGCAACCACATTAAAGTAATCGTATTGCCACTTGTGAAATACTTACTATTGATTGGTTCCGGTACCCGGTACACCGGTTTCATATTGTGGCAGCCATTTTCAAGTATTGAGGTAATATACATATAAGAAGATTAAGACGAACTGAAAACCTGCCCCTTTTTTTGAAGTCGATTAAAAATAATTAAGTTGTGAAATGACCGCAACTTGATAGTTCTTTTATATGACATAAAATATGTGGACATTTCGATAGATTATGTTTTGCTTTTAGTCAATCCCTGTACTAAAAGTGGTCATATTCACGTATAGAATTTTTTTTATTAAACAGAATTTTTTAAAATGTTATAATATCTCAAAACTAGACTATTCACTGCATATGTTAAGTGTAATACCAAATAATTTTGTGTATATATTCTAAGAAAATAAATACTTTGAAAGTAGGATTGAACTTTTGGTATATAGCTGTAAAATGTGTCTTTCTCATTCTTTCAGATTACGACACATTTATTATTTTTTATATTTATTTATTTATTTCTATTTATTTAATACTTTATGCACAATACGTACACAGGCGGACTTAATGCCAAAGGCATTCTCTGCCAGTCTACCTTAAGGTGGTGTAGAAATTAAGAAGTATATGAATGAGTGTAATATCAGAAGGAATAAATATATATGTACGGGAAAATATATACATAGATACATACATACATGAATGAATATATAAATATGGTTATATAAATAAGAGGATATATAATATACGGAAGAGAAGAGCACGAACCTTTGTTTTAAAAGATAGGCGACTATTTGCCATCCTGATTTCTTGCGGTAGAGCGTTCCAGAGGAGGACAGACAGAATAAAGAAGAGTTGACACATGCTGAAGAATGACTGGAGATAGTAGGAGAAGATTGTTTGAAGAGCGGCGATTTCTGTGATGCAAAGATACTGGAGAATGGAGGTAAGATATGTACAACAAGTGGGTGAATTGAGAATGGAATACAGAGTGGTGAGGGCTTGCAGATGACGGCGCTGTCGAATAGGAAGCCACTTCAATTCAGAACGAAGGAAAGGAACGTGATCATACTTACGAAGATTAAAAATGAATCGAATGAAGATCTGCATTCAGGTCATAGTAGCATACATCACCATAATCAATAATGGGGATAATCAGAGTCTGAACTAACATAGCTTTGGTCTTAGATGGGAGAAAGTTTTTAAGACGGTATAACGTACGCAGGGTGCTTGTAACTCTTTGGCTGACACTAATAACCTTGGCTTGCCAGTTTGATTGAAAAAAATGGCGTTTTGTCGAACTGGCCACTTCGATCTTAACTGCTTGGCGTTTGGTTGGGAATTCCAAATTCAAATTAAGTTCGAATTTAGGCTTGTGTACGGGGTGTCACACTGAAAGTTTTTAGAAAATATAAAACGGAATGATATAGAAGCCTGTTAATATTTTTATTGCCTTTTGAAGTAGTCTCCGTTCCATTCTAAGCATCGTCGCATGCGATGGAACCATTGACTGAAGCAGTGAGCCCACTCTTCTTTAGGGATCTCTTCCACGCCTTTTTCAAACGCAGCCACGGCATCTTCAGGGTTCATAAAACGAGTTCCTCTAAGTTAATCTTTTATTTTTGGAAAAAAAATTAAAGTCACGAGGTGCCAGGTCGGTTACGGTCGGACTGTTAGGAGGGTGACTATAGTGAGTTTCTCACTCCACACCTTCAATAGACAAATATTCGATAATCCATCTGATGGATTTTTGTCTCATTCAAAAACACGAATACAAAATACTAAACCAATTGTTCCCCAACAAGTATCTTTCTTTACTAATTTACTTTCCAGTTTCTGCAGAAGAATATTGAAACAGCTTTCTCACATTCCAAAATAATAAAAATATTTCCGTTCATCTTTAATAAATTCTTTGTAAAATGTCATGAATTCTCCTTCTGTTTCTCTTATGGCCATGCTTCATGCACTTATTTTCATTTTTTCCCTGATGCTGCTCTTCTTCTTCATCTGAAACAATGGCTATCATTACTAGTTCCGTATTATTATAGAATAGAGCTATAGCAACAATCTACGTTGCACACGTTGGGCCTGAAGATCCGCAGAGAAATGAGTACTGACCGTCTTTGGATACTTATCACAATGCAAAAGTCAGTTTGCATCATAAAAATACTAGATTAAGGATTTACAGTCAATATAATACACTATACAATATAAAGTTACAATATAGGTACAATATAAAGTTTCATTTTGAACCACGCAGTGTAACGCAACACGCGTACTGTGTGGTGTGAATGACCTTCAGCGCCCGGCGCCGTCGAAGCAGCTGATTGCATAAATGTTTTACATTGCAGTTTTTGGCCGAATGGGGTATTTACTGATTTTTTTTCTGTAAAATGTTGTTTATTCATTGTGATATCACTTTTAAGCAAAAAAAAAATTCCCATGATTTTCCACTCAGAATACACTATTTCAGGATTCGGTACAATGCCACTTACACCATGTATAATAGATATCTATTAAAACCGTTCGTAGCGCAGTCTTACTTTTGCTTGTTTTTTAACAATTATCAACTTATTTATTTAATATGATATTTATACATATTTGTAATGTGCTCGTCAAGACCTTACTTTTGATACCAAACATGCCATGATTATCTACATAAATTTTTAGTTAGAATTTATATGGCCTATGTCACTCAGACTATTACAAATCTACTGATACCTAATTCATGAAAATCGGTTCAGTAGTTTAGGCACTACGGTGGAACACACGTGAATTAAAGCATATAAAAGCTGCTAAAATCATAACCCTTCCTTTTGGCTTTGCCGTAGTCGGGTAAGAACTTGGTGCTGCATTCATAATGTAAGTTTCTTCTCTTTTGTGGAGACGTTCCACCCAAAATAAGTAGAAAGTGTTTGCGATGCTTCCTGCTGATATTCTACCAAGGCTGGAGTGGCTCACATTTTGGTTTACTTTTATTCTCAGCATATTCATATTCATCACATATTCTGGATAAAAACCAATATAATTATAACAGAAACTTAACCTTCTTTGATTGAGTTTCTAGTATAAATTAACTTATATTTCTAAGTAAGTCCCTAAACACAAAAGTACGGAAGTTTCTTGTCATGAGCGGATACAATTTGTATGTGATACAACTGTGTGCAACAACTTTATTCCAAACTTCAGGCAGATCAAGGCAAGAAATGTAATTTTTCAAAAAGATTTAGTACTATTATTCAAGTGTATTATTTGTATTTTAAATACACGTGACGATGTAAAGGTTGGAGAGGGATAGGGGGAGGGCCTTAGAACTCATAGAAGAAGTAGAAACGGGACGGTCATATTGTTTAAAAAACGGAACCCCAAATCAAAATAATTGGTGATTCCTGCATTAGTTAGACTATGTCCACGGCTAAGGTACTCGTAAAATAATTGGTGATTCCTGCATTAGTTAGACTATGTCCACGGCTAAGGTACTCGTAAAATAATTGGTGATTCCTGCATTAGTTAGACTATGTCCACGGCTAAGGTACTCGTAAAATAATTGGTGATTCCTGCATTAGTTAGACTATGTCCACGGCTAAGGTACTCGTAAAATAATTGGTGATTCCTGCATTAGTTAGACTATGTCCACGGCTAAGGTACTCGTAAAATAATTGGTGATTCCTGCATTAGTTAGACTATGTCCACGGCTAAGGTACTCGTAAAATAATTGGTGATTCCTGCATTAGTTAGACTATGTCCACGGCTAAGGTACTCGTAAAATAATTGGTGATTCCTGCATTAGTTAGACTATGTCCACGGCTAAGGTACTCGTAAAATAATTGGTGATTCCTGCATTAGTTAGACTATGTCCACGGCTAAGGTACTCGTAAAATAATTGGTGATTCCTGCATTAGTTAGACTATGTCCACGGCTAAGGTACTCGTAAAATAATTGGTGATTCCTGCATTAGTTAGACTATGTCCACGGCTAAGGTACTCGTAAAATAATTGGTGATTCCTGCATTAGTTAGACTATGTCCACGGCTAAGGTACTCGTAAAATAATTGGTGATTCCTGCATTAGTTAGACTATGTCCACGGCTAAGGTACTCGTAAAATAATTGGTGATTCCTGCATTAGTTAGACTATGTCCACGGCTAAGGTACTCGTAAAATAATTGGTGATTCCTGCATTAGTTAGACTATGTCCACGGCTAAGGTACTCGTAAAATAATTGGTGATTCCTGCATTAGTTAGACTATGTCCACGGCTAAGGTACTCGTAAAATCCGTGTCAATGAAATACTACTCGTAGCTTTTTATATTCTCTATTTACTGCTTCATGTAGCTGCTTCAATAAAAGTTTCTTTTATTGGTTTTAATCAGTACAAGTATCAGTTAAGTGGCAATTAAAATAGAAACCCTTATATTATCTTGATTTAAAAAGTTAAATTATCGGGTCTCGTGACGGCATGCACAAGTAATACATGTGTTACATAACAGTTAAACATGCCAATATTGATAATTGCAATGCAATGTTACAGGGTATAAAAATAAAAAAAAATACTAAAAAAAGTGTGTGGTGCAATTCACACACGGTAGAAGTGAAACTCCTAAACCAACGAATTTTAATACGCAAATGCACAAACATGATACACGTGAATGAGATAAGAAAGTTTCGTAGTACGCAGGCGCGAAGACACGTGCTAGCATACGCAGATTATATGAAACACTGTATACTTGTATTCTATCTCATTCTCTCGCAGGCTAAATCCTATTTATGAATGTTGGTCTCTTTTGAGTGTGAATTTTTCCTTTCATCGAATTTCAAGTCACAACGATTCTAAAGAAGTTTTACTTCAAAAAATTTTTTGGTTTGGTCGGCGTGTTAATAGCATCGCAGTGTTTTTTTGTCGTTACAGGCTTCCATTGCCTAAGTGAACACTCCTCTGTTGGTGGCTGGTTAGTCACGTAACAATATCTGAAATACATATTTCAGCCTAGTGGTTGGTCTAGTGGTTAGTGATCCTGACTGCTGAGGTCGTGGGATTCCCACCCAGGAAAAATATATGTGTGATGCTTTATCAGTTGTTCTGTGTCTGGGTGTAATTTATCTATAATATGTATGTATTTAGAATTTTCTATAAGTATATTTATCAGTAGTCTGGTTACCGTAGTACAGACTCTGCCTAGTTAGGGATCAGACGGCCGTATGTGAGATGTCAAGTTATTAAAATATTTTTTATTAAATCCAGGGTTTTAAGAATTTAATTTTCTTGTAAGTGTTTCATAATAATAATAGTCATGTACCTATACCATTACTAAAGGCTACAAAGAAATATAATCATATGTCATCGCAGTCTTTAGCTAATGGTGTAATGCCTGTACAAATTCAATTTTCGTTGACCATCCAACTATATCAACTACATATATAGATAGTTATATCTACTTATAGTTACCTAATACTTACATAGGTAAAAAATGCGCTTCAGAAGATCGGCAGTTTAACAGCGCAAATGACCGCTCATCAAATGTATGTAAATAAACTTATATTTTTATTCACTTATAAAATAATAGTGTTGTAATATCTTAGTATAACAAAGTCTACCTATAGCTATAAATAAAAATCTTAGAATAAAATAGACCCTGCATGTGAATCCAACATCAATCTCAAAACTCTGAACAATACTGAGAGTAGTGCTACTCTATGGTTGTGCGATTAAGAGGCAGGGAGGATGAGCACCTGATTATCGAGGGATCAGCAACGCGCGCTCTCAATTAGTGGGGATTATCCTACACGTGGCGGATTATTTTTTTCAATTCCTACACCCCATTGAAATGCGTACCTGTATTCATTATTTGATATTGATTTATCATAGTATGAACATAAATAAGAACGTATATTAGTAAGTTGTAAGAAGTTGATTAACTTTTCTGCCTTTGAAAATACTTGACGTTTACACACAATAAATCTAAATGACAATACAATAAGAATAAGAGGACGTGATTTTAAATTGTAGTCGCTCAGTAGCAGAGTTACTACAATTTACACAGAGCACAGATTTCTATGTGGCGACTGGCGATGACTGCCCAGTTGATATTTCTTATTTTTTGAGATTTAGGTAGGTATATAAATATTAGAAATGATACGTGTCAAACTGTTAACACATTCCATAAATTAAATAGAATCGTTGCACAACCACAGGCCAACATTTCTTTATTGGTGCCGTGCTTTTCTTTATTCTTTTTTTATTATAAACAACCAGCTAATAATGTGTAATGCACGTTAAATCTATTACGAGTTTTATTACAGCCGTTTTGTTAGTAGAAAACAGACGTTAATTCGAGGAAGCATATGGGTGAAATGGCAGTACTCGGTTTCAAAGTGCCGCTAGTTGTTCCTCGGCAATAAAACGACAACATTTGATGTATATGCGCTCAACGTCCCGTCATTTAGGATCGTCGTATAAATAAACAGCTTTATGTGTTTTACAACTCCGTATTCCTAATTAAAATGTGACTTACGTAAATAATGTCTTCATCCGACATTCATCTTATTTTTCATCAGACTTATGATGGTTGTTGCATTTTAAACGATTAATTAGTTTAAATAATATAACCAGTGCTACAATCTATGGATATGGAAGGCCTATAAGTGTTTGTTACACGCTTGTCAATATGTGTATTATTTTAATTGTGTGTCATTAGTGTTAAAAAATGTTGTCAAACCAAATATGTAAAATAAAATAAATCTATCATTTGCCAAATTTCAACCAAATCTATTCAGCGGTGAAGTGATTGAAGTGCTTGCCGTACTTTCATATTAATAAAACTCTTTGAAAAATACTAAAATAAAAAAAAATGTTTTAATCATTATAGTGATTATATGTGGTTAGGTCCTTACAAAAATAAAATATTTACTTAATGGTAAATATTTCCTAGCTAAGGATAAATATTTCTAAAAGTATACTTAGGTACCTAAAATTGTATTTAGTTGCAGTGTTTTGGGCTGGGAAGCCTCACTTATGCGTCTTGCATTCGAGTCACTCATGTGTGATACGAGACTGGCCGACTCACGTGTCTTAAGGGAAGCCTTTCAGTGGTAGGTTAAGATGGGTGTCATATTCAAACTACTTTCTTTACTTTATCTTAAAAATTTGACTAGCAAGCCGCACGTCGGTTTTAAAGATAATTCTGGAGGAACATACTTACTCCAAAATTTCAATAATTTCATGGTTATTCCATAATGGTTAGCACGTAGTTCCTTTGTTTGATAACTTTTTATGATTGTATTATATAAGGTCCTCACGGGTGGTAAAATCCTTACAGATTGTTTTAATGAACCAATCTATTAGGATTTCACAGTTATTAACTCCTATCGCTGACCTATAATATTGTTCAATAATCAAAAATGTTCACTACGATAGTCCACGTTGATAGAATTCACATAAATATCGCTTAGACCCCTCTATTTGTGTGACTAATTCTGGCTGTGAGAAAAAGCTGTCACAAGCAATTTCTTTTTTAAATGGATAAATTGAAGCAATTAGCTTTATTTTACCCATTTAAAAAATATAAGTATTGCACTATTCCTGCCACCAACGAAAAAAAGTAGGTACCCCTAACACCTTCAATGTTACCATCTTCCAATCCTACCTGGAAAAGTTATCACCTCGTTTAAAGTTCTGCTTTCTTCTTAACGTATTAATGATTCCTAATGCTTCAATTATAGTTTCGTTTTATATTCGATTATGATTATACGTTGCGAATTTGGAAGCAGGCAGCATTTCGTGTTTAATTTGTGTGTCCCTGTTTGTCTCATTGTGCGTGCGTGCGTGCTTGTGTGTGTGTGTGTGTGTACAAAAGTACATTTTCTAAGATTCTTGATATAACAGGAATAAATGAAATAGGATGAAAGTTTTTAGAGTCGTTTTTGGGTTCAGTTTTCAGTCAGAAAAACTGCATCCGAATTCATGCAGTAGTATTTAACGTGATGCGCGTACAAACTTGCAGGAAGACATACAAACTAAAATTATAAAAAAAAATGTTTGGATTCTATTGCTCGTATACATATACATATAAAGAACCCTCATATTATTATTTTTTAATTATCTTTAATGAATGTACATATATCGGCGAGTTACAATTTTATTACAGCTGTATAGATTATTTGGACAAGGAATTAACCAAATAAACTGAATAAAAAGAAATTCATACACATTAAAGATTTTGTTTTTTTACAATTTAAAAATATGTAAATATTATTTTATTTAAAAATCCTAACATTGTATGATAATTTGAAATAAATTACGTTTTGATAAATCATTTATTTTTTGCCTTTATTACTTAAGCCCGAGCTTAATACTATACTTATACTAAAAAATATATTACATTAGTGACGTAAACATGTATCTCAATATTTATTGAATCGATAGCATTTCAAAAGGGATTCATTATTTTTAGAGACGAAACAATAAATCACAACAGATCCTTTAAACTAAACTTAACGACTTATTTTCGGTCTTCTTAAGTTGCTTTACAATTTGGTTACCATAGTACAGGTTCTGCCTAGTTTGGGATCAGACGGCCGTGTGTGAGATGTGTGGATAGTTATTATGATTATGTTTGTTGACTTAAGTTTTAATTCAACAGTCAAGCATTTATTACATACTTAGATTAATTAAAAAACCACAACTAAAAATATATTTATAAACTAAAGTTTGTAAAATAATAATTACGAACAAATACTTATGAAATATTATTTTTAGGCTACAAAATTAGTATCATATTATCTATTTGTACTCATGAAAATAAGCGTAGCAATTATAATAAAACGTATAATAATAAGATAAACGGATATTCACTTGTAAAATAAGTTGTAGTTATCATAATCAAATAGCCATGTGAGTCGGTGCATCGTTCCCACGGTGTGCGCGCGGATTACACAAAATGCCGTTTTGGTGCTTCGCTCCGACACTGACCTGAACTTTTTGCGCAAAAAGAATGCTCCGATAAATCACAGGTTCATTGTGTGCCGCTTCTGGATAGCGTTCTCCGATTTATGCATTGTAAAATACCAGGTTTTTTGTGGCATCGATCAAAGATCATGTCCAATAAAGAAGGTACCTGCTTAATTTTGACGGTCAAGGTGCCGTTCGTCACAATAAAAGTTTGCGATACCATCTATGTTGTTTGCCGGATAATGCTCAGTTCCGCGTATAATTTTGCGAAGTAAAGCAAAAAAAAAAATAAGATTTCTTCAGAGATTATTTGATATTAGATGCTTCTTGGGATTTAAAAAACCATGTGTATTTTAAGAATAATTGTTATGTGTATGTATGCTTTTCTGTAATCTGCTTATTAGGTAGGTATGATTTTGCTTTTGGTTTTTTTTAAACATGTATAGAACGAAACCTACTAATGCTTATTTCAAATGAATGCATTTTAAGTGATTTATCAAAGCGATGTAACATTCTCATTTGTTTAAACATTTGCTTTCGTAGTCACAACACGCCAACTACCCCATGTGAATGTATTTTTCTATTTATATCTGAATTATCGACTGAGTAATCGATAAAAATGCCTATGTATCTCCCAGGAATTTTTATAGGTTATTGGCTATATAATATATCTTTACGACATCTAGGAGCTGAGCAGTGACCACAATCAGTACTTTTTGCATGGGTTATTTACAATTAGTTGGTTTGTTCGTGGGAAAACCATGGCACGTATGGGCCGGCTCGACTGGAGTGATACTACAGTCTCACAGACAACCAGCAGTGAAGCAACGTTGCATTACTTTTCGCCAAGTGAGTGAGGTTACCGGAGGCCCTAACCCTTCCCTCTCCCCCTCTTCCCCCTTCCCCTATTCCCACCTTAAAGGCTGGCAATGCACTTGTGACTCTTGAGTTGCAGGTGCTCATGGGCGTCGGTAGTCATTTACTATCAGGTGATCCGTCTGCTCATTTGCCCAACAAAAGTTTTTCTATAAAGAAGAAAATCCTCACCATAGAGCCGCAGTAAGACGGTTACTTGTATTCCACAGGACTATAGTAGGTATTCATTTAGTTGTATGGTAATTTAAAAATACAATTCCAGACCACAAAACGGTAGTCTCAACTCTAAGGCTGCGCTTCCACCAGAGATGTGCGAGGATGCGTAGCGAGGGATGTGTTCGTTGAGAACCAATAGAACCGCTTCATTTACCTAGCCTTTCTCAGCGCAGCGCGCATTAATTAAAGTTTGTATGTATATGTAGTTCTGATGACAATACTATAATTTGGCATCTTGGAGATGATTTGATGATAGAACCATGAGTTGGTTAGTGGAATTGTTTTTTCTTTTTGATTTTTTTCTTTACAAATTTGTTTTTTAGTTTTATACTAACTATAAATAACTATAAATTTATTATTATATACAATAACGTTGAGAAACGAACACACGGCTTCCCAAAAATAGGCCGTTAGATATCGCTGTGTACAAACACTCGCTACATCAGTTTATATTGCTATAAGAAATGCTTTCCCCAATTAAGAAGCACTAGTGCTATCTTCCGTGCACATTTGACACATTTAATGATAAAAATACATGTATTTTTTTTCAAATCGTCAGATTAAGAGAATCCCTCCAAATAATCGTGAGGTTATTGGTCGGCTTGTCTGTATGAAAATCTGACACTTTCAACTTGGTCAAAACGGTGATTTTTTTTTTTGCATTTTCACAAAGCCGCTGCAAGCTTGCGTCACTTCCGAATCGTCAGATTATGATGGGGAAATTTCTTTCGGGTGTACTTAACATCTCCTCTTAATATCTGACGCGCTCGAATAAATTTTTTTTTTCCATTTTCTACCCTTCCATACGGCCAGTGTCAGAGACATGTGGGGTATCTACACTATTAATTTCTGGCACGCTAGAGTAAGTCCATTTTACTATTTTTTTTTACATCTTTGAAAGCCTGTAGAAACTCCCCCCACCAATGAAACGGATACATGGCCTGAACTCTTTTTCTTTCTACCATCTAATCTTCAAAATCCAATAGGTCCCAACGACGCTGGAGTAAATACACATTTAGCATCGTGGGCTCCCCTTCTATTAGGTAGATTAAATACGGCTAAAGTTGTTACTGGTTATCATTTGTTTTTTTTTTTACATTCATTTTAGCCACATGTCAAGTAAAACTTAATATTGAGTACGTTATATTACAAAAATATTTTGCTTCAAATGTTTTTTAAACACTGCCATTAAATTAAATAATGTTTGAAAGGAGCGACCAACTTGTGTCATGTTCAACAAGCATAAATATGAACATTTCCTTAGTTGGGTAAATTGCGTATAATGGGCGAGGGCGGAGTAGGGCGGCCCGGGCGCAGCGCCGCCGAACGAGTGCAGAGCACAGGTGCACGGCGCGTGTGTGCCGCGCCGCGCCACGCAGCACCTCCAGCGACTCTGTGCCAAACGAAACATGCGATCCATGTCTAATTATGTTCAATTCCACTAGCGTGTAACTTAGGGATACACCACCCTAATTTTATAATTAAACGATATTTGAAACCTTGTCGGTGCTCACAGCTCATGGCAGTAAATTGTTTAGATATTTGACTATAATATGGTATAAATTTGTGTCTCGATGTTATACGAAAAGTTTTGTTGAAAATTTTAAGTTGACAGTTTGAGAGCGTTCGATGAATAAATAAATGAAGTTGAATTTCATTTGACAACGCTCATTTTAGATCTAGAGCTAAACTGTAAAAACTCAAGACTAACGGCACGAACTATGTTTTTATTTTGCTGAAATCCTTTGCTTTGTACAACCCTAAGCCGCTGAAAATAATATAAAATTAAAAGTACAAATATAATTTATAAAACAATTAAAGATTTATTCACAATATTATCACAATATATTTTATTACACATAAAATCAACTTAGAAATAAATAACGTGTATCATCAACTGAACAAGAAAGTTAATTAATTACCTAAAGTTAGAATTAATGAGAGAAAATCAGTAACTTACTATATTTATGAGACGACGACATTAATACGGTATAGGTACTAATTACGTTTATAATGGTTAAACTAGACCTTGGTACAATCTTTCTTAGGCATATTCTACTGCATTATCCACTTGGAACTAAATTATTAAAAAGGACTATAATTCGACATCTCGATATACCGTACATACAGGTTTACTCAATAGGGAATATGCATGTATTTTTTTTAATATTTTATTGACTTGTTCCATCATTCTACCCTAATAAAAAATATAAATAACCTTGGCAATGTTCAAATTAATTTTTAAAATAACATTGAACACATCGATAAAATTTGATTTGTTTGAACGCCGCCATATTTCGCGGGCCTTGGATGACGTCACGTTCCACGCTTAGTGTTTGTTTCATAAACTTACTTGAAATGTTACAGTAATTTTATACCGATGTCCAGTTGTAATTACTATTTATAATTAATAGACGATGGATAAAGTTAAAAAACCGTTTTATAGGTATTGCCTTGTCCCTAAGTGTAAAAACACTATAAGAAGTACAATACAATATTGTTGTGAAGATCACTTTAATGTAAGCATATTACAATTTAATTGCTAGTATAGTGTGAATTAGTCAGCAGTAATTTATGTTTGTTGTAAATATCAAGCAGAAGGCAACTTGCTCGTCTACTTAAACTAGGTAACAAAAGTCCAATAAAACTTCATGAATATAACTAACTATACATATCTTACCTATCCTTTAGATTATAATATAACAAGTATTATTATAATTACCTTGCGGCTTTCACTCCTTTAACCTCAGCGGACGTAAAATCTGGATTTGATGCAAAATATATAGTCATCATGAATGCACCTATTTTCGGTAGATTGTCCGATTGTGCTTTGACAAAACTACATTCAGTCATTGTCCCAGATGATTTCTAATATCACTAGAATGCTTTAATTGCACTAGCTAAACCACAAGCAAAAACCACAGGAACACCTATCTTTCTCCGTAACACTACGAATATAGGCGCCGATAAATGACATAAATGACACGTCATGTTTTGTTTCGACCAATGGTGAAGCGTTTTGGAAAAGTTGAATTTCGCGCCCTTATTTTTCATATTTTAATTAATATTTTTTGCAATTAAACACGAACTAAATAAGAAAATAATTGTTTTAGGCATAATATCTGGACAATAAAGATTCAAGGGAAAATTAATCAAGTAAATTTAAACAACAAGCATATTCCCTATTGTTAGGTATGGTGAAATATAATGTTAAATGTTGCATATTACTGAAAGATTAGTTCCAGTGTTCACTGAAAAATGACTTAAATATGACATTTTTAAATGCTAAGGATACACAGTTTTATATACTTATATCTGATATCTATATAGTGGTTGATTAAAATGAGTTATGGCATTATGGCATAGTCCTGTATAAATGAATTGAAACAACTTGTATGATATAAGAGAAGGCGATGCATTTTGTTTGGTTCCAATTATACATATAAAGGGTTCCGTCAAACTTTGGCAAATTGAATTGAATTTCCCATTTTATTACTCCTTTTAGTTTCATGTAGTTTAGAGTTATATTAATTGTATACGTACTTCGATTTTTGCTATATTTTTACAACAGTCCAATAGGTGTGACAAAAGTGTGTGTGTGATATTTTTCATTGTTTGATTCATTTGTTCATTTTTTGTAAGTTTAATAAAGCAGTTCTATTAACTTAGTCGCGTCCTAAGGTATCTAAGTATATTCATATGTAGGTATGTCTCTAGGTCAAGGGTCTAAATTTTCAGTAGATCCCTACTACAAAATAGCTACATTTACTTATATTTAATTCTTATCTAGCATTGCATTTATTCATCATAGTCATTTTTCACGGTATTGAAACAGATTTTTTTTTTTTATGGTATAGAGGGCAAACGAACAGACGGGTCACCTGATGGTAAATGACTACCGCCGCCCATGGGCACCTGTAACTGAAAGAGTCAAAAGTGCGTTGCCACCCTTTAAGGTGGGAGTAGGAGAAGAGGGGAGAAGGGAAGGACGGGAATAGGGGAGAGGGAAGGGATAGGGCCTCCGGTAACCTCACTCACGCGGCGAAATGCAATGCAAGCATTGCTTTACTACCGGTTTTCTGTGAGGCCGTGGTATCGAGCGAAGTCGAGCGGGCCCATACGATTGTTATCGAATCATTAAGATAGTATTTAATTCTGTTTTTTTAGCATACAATGAATATTGGTTTTCCTGTTAAATTTAGTCACTTATGTAATTTATGAAGGTAATGGATAGACGAGCTTAAATGACTATGAAGTATTAAAGTAGAAATCGGTATTTGGTTTATCATCTGAAATCACGTAGGTACTGGTACATAATGTATGTGTACCTATTTATTGAAATATCTCTATAGGCATTTAAGAGATGAGAGCACCCTGTGAATGTGGTTTGATGTGTACAGGGTGAGGTGGGTGTGGGTGTGTTGGATGTCCGCCATGTGGAGGCTGACGGCTCTGGTGGCAGCGTTGTGCGTGTACGTGGGAATGCGCGCGCAGCTGCTCCTCACCATGCTCGCGATACGCGCGTTGCTTGTCTTCGAAATCGCGCAACCGCTGATTGTACCGGTCTATTTGATCCCGTAGTGCAGCGTCCTCCACAGCCATTCTTTCTTCGTCTAACTCTAGACAACCAACCCCGTCCAGTCGCTCCAGGTCGATGTAGCCCCGCCATCGCACACATACGCCGTTCATTATAAATCTCGATACGATGTGTGCCTGTTGACAAATGCTCACAATTAAATAATGGCACAAAAACTTTAGACAAAAACTGTTGCACCATAGGTGGCAAGCATAGAAATAAATTATCAGTCGCACACATGGCTTGGGTGGAAGTGATCCTTTAAATGAAAAAAAAAAAGTGTACAGGTAGGTGTGTCCATCTATCTCCGCTTAAAACTTCAACCCAAAGCTAAAATTAGTCGAAGTTATTTTAATGATGTGTTCAGCATTTTTACATATTAAAGATGACTAATGAAAAAGAAGTAGGTTTCCAGTGTCCTTCATTTTTATTGTATTCTTTGTGAACTTAGTTTTAACGGTGTTTTATTATGTTTTAATGGTTATTATTAAATATTTCGTGAGTAAAAAAATATCTAACAGATTTCTTTATCCAGTTTTCCCTCTAAAGATAGTGTTTTATATACCTAGTAGATGAGAATCCGGCTTCGCTCGGGTGAAATGTGACTCATAAATCGCATAATACACAATATTTTACAAAATGTAGGTAGATATACGTGTGAATCGGCTTTAACGAACTCAAGATATACGTGTGAATCGGCCTTAACGAACTCAAGATGGTATCCGTGTGGCCAATATGGCGACTGCCATTTGCACCATTAGAATTTAACAAAATACTTGACAATCGGAACGTTGCGGATATTGTCGACTCGAATTTTTTTTTTATGTTTTATTATTCAGTTAAGATTTCAATCGAGTCTACCGTACCCCTTAACCGAATTATTAATATAGATATTGCAATACCATTATTATGATTATCTTGTTATTAAAAATTCAATAATATTCTATAGAAATTATATAATAATATACGTAGATATCTAATTATATAAACGCCGGCGCCAGTTTGGTATCGATTACATAGTAGAAGGACACATCGACATAAGGCAGACGAATGTCGATCCAGATCGCGTGCTCGCTTTGTTCCGGCATCCGCTTCAAACAAGCCTTTAATTGTACCAGACATTCGTCCAGGATGCAATTTTACTAATAACAAGTTCTCTTTTGCTTCCTTAAAAATATTTTACTGAGAACTGACGCCTGCCGTATGTTGGTAATTTACTATAACGTACTGTTTTTAGTACTCGCAGAAATATTATATTGTGTAGGTAGTATTAGCAAGTACCTTTACTCGTTGATTAAAGTTTTTATTTATACTGCTAGTGTTCGCCCATTGTTCGAAATTGGAACATAACTATTATTATATTGAAACAAAAGTTTTTATATTGAAACACTATAGTTCGTTAACAGCTATTAAACAAAAAAAAATATAACAAATCGGTCAACAAACAGAGAAAAACGTACTGAACAGTTTTGTCTTTTCCTATTTATGTATAGATTATGTATTAGGTAAGTACCTATATAAGGCATGTTTGAAACAAATTAGCCCTGTGACTGAAATTTATCTACTGCTATCCAGAACAACTTTGTCAAAATTGTGGGTAGTTGCTAATTAGGTATGGAGCTTTTTACCTTTACTCAAAGTCAGGGAATTACTTTTACAATCGATAGTAATAGAATTGTGTCACCCTATTGTAAAATATTGAGATTTGAGATTGCCTGGTGGTCGAATTTCTACAGTAATTAATTAAGTTTGGAATGTTAAAAACATTCCAAACTTAATTAATTATTGTTATATTTCATTAAAAAGCAGCTATAGCTTCAATTGTCATTATATAAACTTGCCGTACCATAACCAAATGAGGTCCAAATTTTGCGGCCGTAATACAGGCGATATGGTACAGGTCAAGGGGTCAAGCCGATCTGACATATCCTGGCAATCGACGATTACAATCGCTCTCCTTTAAATGCGATCCAGATGGAGAAGCTGGTACTGGGGTGCCGATGCATAGAGATGATAACAGTATTCCATATGTCGCCGAACCTGCACCTTATAAAGTTGTAGGCGGTGGGCCGAAATACTGTCTCGATCTGTTCAGCCCACCAAGCTTCTTCGAAGCCAAATTGGCCTTAGCCTCTAAGTGACCGCGAAACTGAACTTCGTTCGATATAGCGACGCCAAGGTTTTCGATACTAGCTGTGCCAGTTAGAGAAAGCGAGGTGATATGACAAACGGTATCATATAGCATAAACATATACATACACATACTGGACCCACAACTCAACACAACACTGATTTTCACATAATTTAAAAAGAAAAACTAGCTGATCCAAAAAAAATAATATTGATATCACTAAAACTTGTCGATAGCTACTAAACAAAAAAAAATCGGTTGACAAACATATAATAAAATGGTTCTTATCTGTTTTGTTTATTTGTATGTAGGTATAGAAGATTTTGCTTTTGATACATTACACCTTTAGTTTCTTAGAGTTAAAAAGGCCAATAAGTTTAGTTTAAATTATACAATATCGTTGTTTAGTAATAAAGCCTTTATATTATTTTATTACTTGAAATTGAAAAAGACATTTATATAATCAATGATATGTAAGGTATGGCTATGATGCGTGCCAGTCATACTATTTTTGACGATACGTTTACTCAATACTAAAGTTTTTCTACTAAGAAGTACAGTTTTAATGTATATTATAAACTACTAGATGTTATACAGACGGCATTATGTTAGTCGCAATTCATATTATATGACGCCAAAAATGTACAATCACAGACCAACAGACATAAGGGAATTACCCTTTACTACCTTTAAAAAACAATCTAACCGAATGGTTTCTAGAATAATGTTTGCAAAGTGTCAAGGAATTCTTTTAGTGTAAATAATGCAAAACCAAATAAGCAAAAAGAATACTTATTGTAATTACAATAAAAAAATAGGAATGAATAATTAAGTTCCTGAGTTCTTGTAATGATCTGTATTCAAAATACCTACATAATATTCTGAATATAATTAAAAAATTCACATTATTAAAACTAATTAAAATATTGATATTATGATAAACATTAAAATATTGATATTATGATAAACATTAAAATATGGATATTATTGTATTGTGTATGTGATTATTTGTATTTATAATATTAATTTGCAAATCAATAAAAATTACTAAGTATTTATTTATTTGTTTAAAATCTGTGGTATTTTTGTATCAACTTTTTTGCAAATATACAAATTTGAAGGTTTCATTTATTTTTCTGTGTAAATATCTAGGTTCACAAATGGTACTTTTATATTAATACGAGAAGAGAAATGTTTGTACCCATTTTTGGGTAAATTTCGCAAGAACGTGCAATTTAGGATAATTGAAGTTTATGTATAGAAGAAGTGCAGAAAGTTAAAATGTTTAAACAATATTTGTGAATATTTACTAGATGTGTGATTCGGGACTTAATCGCGATAATATTTAAAAGGTACAATACCTCTTGGTTACCCGACGTTTCGATCGAATTGCAATGGTGCTTTACTTTGATGTATCAAAGTCGCGAAAGTTTAAAAACAATTGTGAATATTTGTTTGTAAGGAAGGCTACATATAGCTACACGTGCCTATGTATATATGTAGAACATTACGTAAGTCTATACAAAAACAGTTCAAGGAAAACTGTACAATTAAATAACCAAAAATTTAATATGGTCAAAATTCGACTCTTTTTAACCGACTTCAAGTAGGATGAGTTTCTCAATTAGACTTCTTTTTGTGTGTTTGTTACGCGATATTTTCGCCATTTGTGAACCGATTTCAATAATTCTTTTTCTCATTAAATTAATTGTAGGTACGCTGAGATTGTCCTATTTAAAACTAAATAAAATATTATACTTCTTAGAGTTGAAAATTAAAGGATGATAAATAGAGCTTGTTACAATTTATCATGATTTAGGCGCATTGAAGTCGGTGATACTTTTTTAAAACTTGTTTAATTAAATTATGTTTTCATCAATATAAAAGTAACGGGGAAGACCCTGATGGCACTCAGTTGAAATACAAACGTATTGACTCAGTTTATATTTAGATTTTGTTTTTATTCATTTTTAAGAATTTGCTTTGTACAATTACAATTTGAAATACGTATAAACTCGACACTCATTACTGATTAGTCACTAATCTCGAAACCTTGGTGACATATAAAATATAAAAATATATCGAAGTTTGAAAGGAAAGCGGCGATAACGCGATGGCTAAGGTCTCGGCACTTGCGATCGAGCGGCTGCGGTTTCACCCGTACGCTATAGCTGTTATACTTCAAACGGGTCTTCCAATTTATAGTATTCGTTATAAAAAAAGGAAAGGTAAGTTAAAAAATTCAATCTAGTGAAGACGAAGGCGTGAGCTAGTCGTAATAAGTATCAACATAACTAGGGGGGCGATAGCGCGCGCAATTGACGCGACGTCCTGGAGTCGGCCATGATGGTTGGGTGGGAGCGGCGTCGGGACGCCCACCAATCGTGAAGCATTTTCAGTATTGATTTTAGGGGAAATGTTTTTCCCCTTTCATAAATAGGCAGGGATTTTGCACTGCGCGTATATTATAAAAAAAAAATATGAGACTCGATAACAAAAATGAACGATCGATTGTTGTCTAAACTTCACGCTTACTATTTTAAAGACAAACATACCTAGGAACCCTAAACTTTAAAATATTTAATGTGGCTATATATTACTTTACAAGGTTTTTAAAAACATCCACATTATAGGAGCAAATAATATTTTCTCTATCTATTTCCCGGGCCTCACTAGTTCCGGAGGAGCGTAGTTATCTGTACGAGAACTAAAACCGCGATTCGAGACGTTGGCCCATAAAGTACCTTAGTATGGACTAAGTCCTATGGGATGGGATGGGTCCATCCTATAGGACATGGGGTACTAATGGGCTCTTGTTGCTGTCGCCTCTTAGTCCTGTGTGTAGTATGTTACACAGATAACAACACCTTATTACAGCATCGGGAGGAAATGTTGGTAAAGACACGTCACCTATTAAAAAAATAAGGACCCAAGTAAGGTAAGCTTACTAACGTAAATCCTTACGATGATGTTCTACATAAGTACTCGACAATACAGTACTCATGTTTTGATTTAATTAATCATCCGTCTGTGTCATCCATTTGCGTATTTCTTGTTATTTCGTTCATAGCAAGCACTTGAGCAGTCTCGACTTTATAGTTATAAAGTCTAATTCATTATATGGCCGTTAAATGAAAATCTAAATCTACAAGTACGTTGAAGTATGCTATAATAAAACATCGTTACAAGACGAGGGCTCGTGCTCACTCGAGCGCTTTGTTAAATGAACCGAGTGTAAATAAATATAAGTATTCATACGAGAGCCCAGCGGGTGGCCTCTGCGATATGAAGGGGCTAAATTCAATAAAACAGGCACCAAATGGGATTTTCTATTATTATAATAAATATAGATATATATTGCAACATTGCAAAGTATATAGAGATTAGGAGATTAGGTATAGTAATCTGGCAGTGGACACATAGAAAAAACACAGAATTTTCTTCCTCATACAGAAGTACAGGATGCGGAAGGTGGAGGATCGGGTGCTATGGCGCACATTGGGAGGAGCCTATGTCCAGTAGTGGACTAGAATAGGCTAATTGATTGATGCAGAAGTTAGGCAAAGAATGCTGAATCCGGATCAGATTGAATTAGAATATTGTTATGTTGTACAAATCAGGACACTTTACATTTTTCAAGTATGTTTTAACAAGAAAGGGAATTTTATTATTTTGACAGGGTATGTACATTGAAATATGCATATAAGAATCTGTTTTGTGGAGGCAGAGACGGCTACGCGCGCTATGTCTCACTTGCAGTTTTCAAGTTATCATGGCTTCGGTATTCCATTCTATATATTCCAGGCAGTATAGCATGTTCAATAAATTATTACAAACCTAAGAAGTCATAACACCGATAAAATTTTGAAATTTTTACCAAATTTTATTACATTTTACTATAAATAAAAGTGAAAGTTAAGCATTATTGAAGAATTCATTTTTGTGTCCAATTAATTATAATGTTTTTTACGGTATGGTAATCAGACTGCTGATAAACATATTATAGATCTTACACCCAGACAAAGAACAAATGATCGTGCTCATCACACAAGTATTTATCCTGGGTGGGAATCGAACCCACGACCTTTGGTTCAGCAGTCAGGATCACTAACCACTAGACCAACAGGCCCGTCTATAATTGTATCTATCTTATCGTCAAAATTAATGCATTTATATGCGTCAGCACGGACATTAGGTGGATCAGAATGTTTTTTCATAGAATAGTCGTCATTCACCCTGCGATTGTATTAAGTTGATGTTGAGCGTGACTAGTGTGTTATGTGCGGTGTTACGCCTTTACAATTTATCATTAGTAAGTCTAAAGTTATTTATGTCTTAATTTTGGTTATGACAACGTGGGCCGGAAGCTTTGAATGTTGATGACTTGCTAGTACATCAGACTGTGTCTGGTGACGGATGGGGCATTTTGGTTTAACGACGTATACGCTAGGCGGAGTTGGCGCTAATGTATTTATACGTTCTTTGAACTACGAGGTATCAAAATGTATTGGTCTGGTAATCGTTAGGAAAAGTTACGATATATGTTGATGTATCTAATACATAGACGATACGATAGCTGCCATAGGAGTATTGTTTTGTTCATTATGTGTAATAGAGTGTTCATTTTAAATGTAAGTGGATATATTTTATTCTTTTTGCGAAATAAATTGATTTTACCTAAATATGTAAGTACTTACATGTTTACTTGAGAGTAATAAGCAAGAATTAGAAAGAATACGTTTAAATAGCTTCTAGATCAATGTTATAACGTTATATAAATGAAGTAATAACCATTAATGTTTTCTTAATTTTTAATTCCTTCAGTACTCACGATTCATATAATTATATCATCAGCCTATCGCCGTCCACTGTTCGTCGTAGCGTCAACTATCGCGGTCATACTCACGATTACCGAATATAACTTGCATTATCGATGTATTTTATAGTTACAAAAAGTTAAAAAGATAAATAATTGGTTACTCTACAGCCTCGTTTCCGAAGACCGATTTCCAAAAGCGAGGCCAGGTAGGCTATGGGATGGTTATAGCGGCGGCCTGCAGAAGGGTCTACATTGAGTTTATAGGCTGCATTATATGTATATCTCAACGTAATGCTTTTTGGGGACTTTGGTGACCCCGAATGTTAGTAACCTTCTTATTGTGGAAGATAAATTTTGAGAAAATATGATTCAGATAAGTACACAATAATTAAGCTTAATAAGTCCGCAATGTAATGAGAGGGTCACCTCAAATGTCACCTCTGTAGGTAGGTATATTCTATTTACATAATACGTTTCGATATGTATTCGAAGAAAGAAGGTTACTTATGTAAACATGTATTTATTTGAAAACAAACCTGTTATCAATATTTCTAAGAAGCTAATTGTTTAAATGGGGATTCCCATTCTTGATCACGTAGGTAAAAACCAGATAACTCAAGTTTAATTTTAGTTAAATAAATTAGTTGTTTCGAATTATTAATAGCCATGTTCCATATCTTGTATTAGATCTAATAATAAAATTGTATGTTATTTAATTCAATTTATTAATAATTTGAAAGTTGGAATACTTTACTTCTCGTAGGAAATTTGTAATTTTTAAAGCATTCCTGCGTAACAGGCCTCGTCTAATGTAGGATGCTTAGTAAAACATGACGTACCTAACAGGTTCTTTTTCTATACAATTGTCAGATGTTCTATACAACACTTTAACTTTTAGAAGAACTTGTAAAATTTGGTAATAAAACTTATTATTAAGTAGGTACTTAACATACTGTGTAAAACTTTTACTGTCTTTAAATGGTGTAATTAAAGTATGTGCGGTTACGATATTTATATGTTTAAAGTACGTTCTCTGTAAAATAATAAATAAATACATAGTAATAACTATAAGGCACTTTTATCTGAAGGTGGCCTCTGCATTAGTAATGAAACTTCATAAAATTAATGTAATAAAAAACTTTGTCAAGTGTTACTTCTTTACGACCAAGTATTCAAACGCTACTCAATTATAAGAAGTCGTCCTGTGCAAAGGCAAGGCAAATTATGCAACTTTCGTAGACCTCTTATGATTGAGTATCGTAATCGGCTGTCAATGAAACACATTAAGTCAATAAATAATATACATATTTACCTTGCCGCTTTCTTTCTGGAAATCGCAGCCTCGATTATTGTAGGGCGTGTGATCGAACACCAGCTGTAGGTTGGTACCGGTGGCTGTAAACGCGATTTCGGTGTGTCCTTCACGACAACCGCTTTGGAACCGCATCTGGCGCTCCTCAGGCGGCCTGTCGCGGTACCCTGTGTACCTCACCTGACAAGTAAAAGATATTAAGTAATTTTATAGATAAGTAAACGACACTTCAAAAGAATTTGTCAATTGATATAAAAATGACATCATCAAATTAGTAATTAGAAAGTTCTAGAACATTTAGAAATTATTTACGGTATGTGCTTAGGAAAAGAATTCAACGCGCTATTGATTATATAATTTACAACACAATAAAAAAGTGAATTATGTCAATCATCCAAACCAATCAATCCACCCAAGTTAGCTGAACAATATTAAATAGAAGGAAAACATTACAAAAGGAGTGATTACGATTTTGAAACGAATGAAGCTGGTATATTTCATTATATATTATATTTCATTTCATTTTCCTGTTACAAATAATTCTATTGCGCTTTTAATAATAACGGGAATAAAGAATTGAACCATACTTAAATAGACACCGATCAATTTGAATGTAATAATAAAAAAAGACATACCTCACTCTCTCTGCTCAATCGTTTGAAGAGATCATCAGATTCGAATTTTCCCTTTTGATCGGGCACTACCCTCGGCATTTTAAAAATGAAACGCGGTTTTGGTTGTTCGTACAGTCCAATAGAGTCGAACGGCAACATGCCTGCCAAAGCAGCGGGATCACTCATGGCATGCATTACACGTCGAATAAAAATGCACTAAATAGTATACTATCCACCATCACTTAACACGCGTATCAATCTGACTCAGCGTCGATGATTCAAATGTGTCAGTTAGCGGAACTCGTAACTGTGCGGCACGACTACCTTCTACGGCGACAACAGTGTACTAAATGAATGTATACGCAAAGGTTCGGGGAGAATTTCCACAAGGGCGGAGTCTCTGTATGGTGGGGAGTAATGGGGAGCTACGGGCCAATGACGGAGCCCTGTGGTGCCGCCCGACGCCTTCTCTACGCGATTTCGGGAGCTTTCAAGCGAAAAGAGGGTTTCCCCCCCTCGGAACCGTTCAAAATAAATACTGTAAAAGACAAAACACATGAATGTATAATGATGGGCATTATCCTCTCAACCTTTGGAATGTTTTATGTGTTTGTATCAAATCCTTTGTTCCTTTGTAACGAAATAAATGTATGTTATGTACAGTTTCATAAAGGGGAGTAGGATCCCAGGATGCGATAGAACGTATGAAACGTGATATTCTTGTATGGCATGAAAGCTGCATTTATTGGACGCCCAGTAGCCTAATTGTATTCCATTTTATAAATCTCAATAAAAGGGTCTCGCGTGTACCCACCTAATTATTATTAATGTATACGCATTAGTAATTGATACGGAACCTGAACTCAGACAGTATATTCAACTGTTGCTCACAGAGTAAATATGTAATAGTATATTTACATAATAAACTGCAGTTCAGATTGCATCATTGTAAGACTTGCATCTTGAAATAGTGACAGCGATAGTCTTTTAGATAAAAAAGCTATTACACTCAGGATGTCTACCACACCATACCCACTTAAAACAATAGGATAAAAGATAATAGTGAACTTGATTGTAGAGGAAAATGTTAGCGTAGTAAAAAAAGCCTTATTTTGTGTTGTGTTAATGGATTTCACCTTATACAATACAGTTAGTAGTACTTAAAAAAAATAATTTGCAATTTACACTCAGGTAGCTGATTTACTTGTAAAGGTTTATCATAATTACTAGATCAGCCAAACATCACTGGCGCTAATGTAAAAGACAACTCTCAAACAGCAAGTAACAATTGTAAAGATTATGAAGACATAAATTAACAGTTTGAAATAATATAAAATAGTGAAAGTGAAAACAAACATAAGTATTACAAACGCATACTCATCCCATTATTTAGTTTTGTTATCCTTTTTTTTATGTAAAGTGGTGGTGGATTAGACAAACATAGTGTCAATTAGTAGATACAGATCTAAACATTTGGACAGAACTGCAATTCCTCCGAGACGATCACAGACAGGCGAACAGTTTAATGTATTTGCTTTGTGACAATGGGCGGCGCGCTTTGTGAAATGTATCGAGTGTTGTTAAAAGTGTCCATGTACGATCGTTTCTCGATAATCAACGTTAAGTGTTGAATTGTTACTACCTTCTATTTGGAAAAGCTTACTTTATGTTGCCGATTCCCTTTTTTTGGATTATTAATACTCTTTTGTTTGCGGTGTTTGTTTTCAAAGCGCATATCAAATTCTTATTCATCTTGAATCTTAAGCTTGGCCTTCTTGATGGAAAACTTAATGTAATGAACTTGATAGTTATATAAAAAAAACATACATCAGTTGACTACGACAACGACGACTGGACAGATGAAAATACGTGCCTACCTATCTACCACGAAAACTACCGAACCATTTTTTTTTTCTCTGAATATCAGAGGCTTGTGCTTAGATAGTACCTACAGAAAAGAAATTTGGTAGTAGAAAAATTTAAACAAAACCGTCTTTTATCAATTAAAAACCAAACCAAAAAATTAAAACTAGACATCAAGACGGTATGCATGGTTCAGCATTTAAAATTTTATCCAAGAGGAGATTTATTTGCCATAGCTATTTCAATCCGATTTTACTTTAAACAAAACCATCGTGGACTGACTTAGGCTATGTCGATGTCGTTAAACATGAAAACTCTTATGAAAGTTTAATACGGGTAAACTAAGAAGTTCGTTAAAAATAATTAGCGAGATATCAATTGATTTATAAGTGTATAGTTTTTATTAATGCGATAATTTTCTCTAAATTTAAATAAATGTCAGTGAGGGTGAGGAGTATTGATTGAAAGTATTTTTTACCAGTAACAAAGGATCATAACTGAATTACTTTCTTCTTTAAAATCAGAACATTGGATAGTGTCTATCTGTTTTATATATAACAGGTTAAATCTAAACAAGTTATATGTGAGTCCGAATAAGAAAATTGTAATAAAGAGTAAATCATTCCCACTTAAAATAAGCTTTTTTTACTTATTGCAAAATTACAAACGTGCTTAACATCAAAGAATATTCACACAAGTGGCTCAATAGACGAATCAAAAATATTGCAATTCGTCACGTATCTGTTTTGTAGCGATGTGACGGCCACGTGTCGAGCGCTGAGTACGTGTGGCGTTTGATCCTTGTGCAATCGTTAATGTGGAGCTCGAGATGAGAGTTATAAGAGCACATAAAATGAGTTTATCGAATGTTATCAGCTGTCTATATAAATACAGCGAAACAATTGTAAAGAACGAAACGGAATCTTCTTTGCTTTCTTGCTGAGGGTTCCCCGTTTCTGAATTATTTCAGGCTGGCACACATAAACCGATTTTGGCTTATACCCTAAACCCAAATGGGACCTGACGAGAATAGTGGCTCTTCGGGTACTGAGGAAGAAAACCTCTAAGGAAAATTAGACAGCAGGATACGAGATGGATTTGTTTGAAGTCTGTGAATACTATTCTATGACTACTATGATATGGTTGACCAAATTTCACTTTAAATGCTTGTTTTATTTTTGTGCGGATGTATATTATTATAAAAACCAAGACATCGGATAGATACACTATTGAGCTTTTAAAAAAAATTACAAACATCTCGCAATTAATAACAATATGGGGTACAAGCAAATAGAAATACGAGTCGTAACGACGACGAATATGAAAATTAAAAAAAAGAGATGCTGCTGATGATATATATAAAATGAATTTGAATATGTAATTTAGTAATTCTAAAAGATTATGGCAGTTAAAAATGAGTTGTGTGGCAAGGTAGTTAAGTCGGTTGACGACACTATTCAAAAATATTTTTATTTCTCTTTGTCTGATTATGATGCAGCAAATAGATTTGCAGTCAAGTTTAAAAAAAATATTGAAATACTTTCTAACTCGTGCGATATAAAAATATTAACTGAGTCAGTAGCCGACACCACAAAAGGGGTGGATGTGTCGATGAGGATGCAAAAGATAAATAATGAAGAAACTTTTAAAATTATAAACAAACTAAACACTAACAAAAGCCCTGGAGTAGATGGAATTAGAGTAACTGACGTAAAAAATATGAACAAAGATATAGCACCTGTAATTACACATATGCTCAATCAAATGCTACTGCATTTTAATTCAAACAACATCGTACACGATCAACAAAACAGTTTCATAAAAGGGCGTTGTACCACTGACGCCGGTGTTACCTTGGTACAGTATATTTTCGCCACCTGGGAGGAAACTAAGGATGCTCTCGGTATCTTTTGCGACCTCTCAAAAACATTTGCCTGCGTAAATCATTAAACGTTGGTTTTAAAACTTGAGCATTACGGACTTTGTAAACAAGCCCTCTGTTAGCTAATCCTACCTGAGTAATAGAAAACAGCAGGTTCAGATAAATAGTGTCAATTCATTAGAGTCAAAATTGAAAAAGGGCGTCCCGCAGGGATCGTTGCTGGGCCCGTTTCTCTTTCTCGTCTATCTTAATGATCTTCCCCATTTACTAGATAGTAAACCCAAAATAGTATTATTTGCTGATGACACATCATTAATTTTTTAAGTAGACAGACGTGCCAATAGCTTTGACGATGTAAATAATATTATTCATTGAGTACATGATTTTTTTACTACCAAAAATTTTGTGCTAAATGGGAAAAAAACTAAATCTAGAAGATTCTCTTTGCTTAACGTTGAACATAGTGAATGTGATATCTTATTAAATAAGCAAAAGTTAGATTTTGTAAATGAAACTGTTTTCTTAGGGATATCGCTAGATTCGAGATTACAATGGGGCCCTCACTCAACATCTCTTTCGAAGCGGCTAAGTTCTGCAGCATATGCTGTAAGGAAATTCCGCCAATTCACAGATATAGATTAGTTTAATTTTTTTAATTTTTTGTTTAATTTTTAATTCTTTAGATATCTCCACAGTGTCATGTCTTACGGTATTTTATTATGGGGGCGTGCTGCAGATATAGAATTGATATTCATTCTGCAAAAAGAGCTATCAGAGCCATTAATAATCTACGTAGTCGCGAATCCCTTAAGGATCTATTTAAAGAAATGAATATTCTGACAATGACTTGTCAATATATTTATGAAAACATCATGTCTGGTAGAAAAAATCTGCATCTCTTTACAAAACGGCGTGAAAGACATAATTATGTTACTAGAGATGGACGTAAATTAGTTCAACCAAAATTTAGGCTAGCAATAATACAAACATCTTTTATGGGGTACTGCGTTAAACTCTATAATAAAATACCTGATAATATTCTTCAACTAAATGAGAAGAAATTTAAAACTTGTATAAAACGCACGCTATGTAAACGAGTATATTATAAACTAAATCATTATTTAGATAATAAAATTGCTTGGCAAAATGCCGGTGCTGCTCCACAGTCACACTGGTCTTGTTTCTTATCTGACGTATAGATTTATTGATATTTTCATTATTATTATTGACATTGTTAATTTTATAGAACATTGATATATTTATTTCTTTTGGTTTCTTGCATGTTTTTCTCCATAGGATCTACGTTTTGGAATAGGCAAATAGCTTCACGACCAACTTATACTGACTGACTCCTACTCCTGATAATTCAAAAATACCTACAATGGGTTTTCTGGAAATAAATAATTTTAATTTAATTGATTTGATTTGATCGACACATCCAGTTACATTTATACAAATGGTAATCACGATGATTTTAATAATTCCCGTCCTATAACTATACTATCCAGCGTTGACAAGATAATTGAGAGATATGTAGGGAACCAACTGAGGGAATTCTTACGCTCGCAAAAAATTATTCACAGTAAGCAATATGGTTTCCAAATAGGGAGGAGTAAATCTCAATTATTGTGTCAATTTACCAATGAAATTAACGAGCACCTGAATGAAAAACGTCATGTGCTCGATATTTTTGTTGATTTTAGTAAACCCTTCGATATTCTGCAATATAATGTGGTGTACGGAAGATTAGAGCAGACTGGTATACAACTAGGGGGGGTCCGGATGTCTTAATGAAAGCTGTTTCCGGATCCCTATCCCTATACTAGATTAGATAAAGTTAAGGAGCATATGCATGTGGGACTTCTATTAAATAATCGTTTTAACTGGGGTGCACACGTTGAGCACGTTTGTAAAAAATTGAGAGAGAGATACTGAGTAAACTGTATACCTATATTAAAATACAAAATGCCATATAAAACCTTACGCCTATTATATCTGACACTGGCGGACTCAGTTATAAGTATAAGTTACGGATTGTGTAGTTACGGCCGCACGTACAAAATTTACATTGAAATACAGCTAAGATTGTTAAAAGCTATTGTGCCGCAAAAAAGTAAAATCCATATATCAAGATAATTATAATCAATTCTTTCAACACTTGAGGTATTACCAATACAATGTAAAATAAAAATGGCTATAATTAAGGAAGAAATTGTAAACATAGACCAGCTTTGTGTACAAACACATAAATGTAACCAAAGCTGCCTTAGGCCCGCCTAATTCAAAGAAATATATATTGCCAAAGTTTAACAATATAATATGGAACTAGAGTTTGTCGTTACATATTACCAAACATATTAAATGGCATACCAGAACATATAGTCCACAAATATGTAACAAAAAATTATTATGTAAAAACAACACAAAAGTATTTAATAGGTAACATAGAAGCCGCGCTTGCATAAGCTTCAGGTTTACGCAAGCGCGGCTTATAACGCTTGTAAAATTGTTGTATTAATTATGTTTGCTTAGAAATGTTTGTGTATAATAACGGGCCAACTCCAGCTCGCACAAAAATCTCCGTGGTTTAAGCGTGGATCATTGCTTAATAAAATTGTAATGTTTTTGTTTTGAACAATAGAAGAAAGATAAACACATATTGGGAGTCGGACGAGAAAGTTGCCGCGACACCGTCCCGTGCTTGTCACGGAACAGGACGTTTCACGTAGGTATACCGCTTTGTTGCAACAAAAAAGTTATCCTACAAAACCCTAAAAATTGGATAAAAAACGGTTTGTCAAACCGAACCTATTCGTTTTACTATCATCTACCTATTAATTATTATATAACTATTAAATTTGAGAGTCGCTCAATGGATCTAAATGTTATAGATTGTTTAATTTAATATATAGGAGCAATAGGTACTCATTGCTTGATGAAAAAGCTGCGATTGATAACGCAATTCCCACAAAAATATTCTCACGCCTACGATGTTCAATATCATCCTCGTCTATATAGGTGACAGATAACAACGTTTTTTTTATCTAATAATAAAACATAAATTATTTTTTAATTATCTCTATAATATAAACTTCTTCTTACATAATGAAATAACATTTCTGTCACATTAGTGTTTCTTTGTATGGGGCTTCACAAACATTGGAATCATGTCAGAGTAAACACATTCATTCATACATTACGTATCCGCATGTTAAATCCAATATGTCTCATTCAAACAAAAATTCATAGCGCTGTCAGCGCTGTACTAAATCCAAACTAATAGGTATAACTACGATCATCAGGTTGTCAGGGAAACAGGAAAGAAATAGAGTACCTTTCATTTAGAAAAGGAGGGAGTGGAGAAGGTTTCATTCTAGAATTAAATCCACTCACTAGTCAACAAACAAATGATAACTAGAAGTTGTCTATTTATAGGCAAGTGGAGGGATAGTAGTGATAGGAACAGCGATAGCGATCTATCGGTGACTTTTAGATAAATTAGTTATTGAAAAAAAAAAAGAAATTGGTTGGTACCAAATTTAGACAATCATTACACTTTTGTGTTTCTACCAAAACATGGCAAAATTGTTAGAGGTTGCCTGACTAGTTACGCATAATTAAAAAACAGTGATTTTGTATTTTTAGACTTTGACGCTTTTTTATGGGATAGTGGGCAAAAGAGCAGACGAGTCACCTGATGGTAAGTGACTACCGACGCCTATGGCACCTGCAACTCAAGAGTTACAAGTGCTTTGCCGGCCTTTCAAATGGGAGTAGAAGAAGTGGGGGAGAAGGGGTGGAGAGGAGGGAGGGGAAGGGTTAGGGCCTCCGGTAACCTCACTCACTCGAAAAAATACAACGAAACATTGCTTCACTGCCGGTTTTCTGTAAGGCCATGGTATCACTCCGGTCGAGCCGGCCCATACGTGCCGAACCCTCACAACTCTCCCAGTGTAAAAAAATCGCTTTCGGACAGTAATATAAAAGTAGATATTTACGTAATTAATACCTAATCTTTTGTGACGCATTTGATAGCGCGTTGTTTACCACATCCTTTTAGATAAGCCTATTAGTTTCAACATAATATTTTTCCTTGTAGAAATCAATTTACTCGACCATTTTATTCTATTGTTTAACGAGGTGTTCTTGCTGTGACATTGACTAGCTCATGCCAGTCAGGGCATTTCAAAATTTAATGTAATGTATTCTCGGTTTCTAAGCTAGATATTATTTATCAGATATTAAGTAGGTGTCACATAAATCTCACTCTTATTAAATCACACTTCTAGCCCGGCACACGCCGGAACAAACAGACAGGCAGACAAAATTAAAAAAAAAATGTTTTTTTGTAAGTATCTGTATGAGCTTAAAAAAACTATTATCTTGACATTACAAACAGACACTTTAATTTTATTTTTTGTATTGATTACAATTTTAAATTTTAGATATTTTTCTTAATCACAAAATTTTTGATTATAAGCAAGACAATAAATAAACCTCCAAATAAACTACTCCTAACAATATTAATATCACTGTCGAGTGTTTGACAAAGAAGACTTTATTCCTGCTCTGTCAGTCTAGCTTCTCCATAAATCTGTAAACATCTCTCCAGTCTTAAAGGCTACAGTCTCATTTTACTGCAGATTACAGTAGACAGCAGTAGCGATACTTACTAGCGTAGCGTACGCATGCGCACACAAGAAATACCCGGTCATAAACGTCGTTGATATTGCGTGGCATCTGCGTCGTGTATGGTTATTAGAAAAGCGATATTATAAAAATCTCAATTTGTAAAAGAAATATCATAGCTATATTATAACTACAATTTGAATTTGGAATGCATCACTACATATTATAAAACAAAATCCCACGCCGCGTCTGTCTGTCTGTTCGCGATAAACTGAAAAACCACTGAACGGATTTTCATGCGGTTTTCACTAATAGATGATGTGTGATTCATGAGGAGGGTTTAGGTGTATACTTAGTACTCGTGGGTAGTAGTAGCCGAGGCGGGTTGCTAGTACTTAATAAAAATCTTGACATTAGCCAGTATTAAAAATTGTCAATAGACAAGAACCAAATACTTGTGAAAAAGTGAAATTTTCTTTTAAAGGATTTAAAATGTGAATACCTTATGTGAATCCTACATTTATTCCTGTTAATCCATCAACATGTTAAGGGTGACGAAGATCCTTACTTTTAACAAGCGTTTAGCATCTCAGACTAAAAACTTTTTTAGTCCGAGTTTGATAGCTAGATAATAGGTATAATAATAATTTTCATATTATACATTAATCTGATTTATGTAATCATTTTCAAATCAACTAAGGTTCGCACGCGTTTACGTTAGTGTTAGACGTTTAGACGTTTATTCGTAAAATAAATATAGAATAATCCAGTTCTATAATATTGTAAACATGTGTATTGTACTCGTATTGTTTATAAGTCGAATTGTAAACTTAACAAATGGTCTATATTTCTCACCTCCTGTAGTATAAGTTTTTTTAGACGTGACCAATAAATCAAAGTATTGTTGTTGCCGCCTAATTTACATATTTACAGAGTGACAATGACCGTGGAGACATTTAATTAATTGATTCATAAACCTTTTCATAGTTGTAGAGCAAAAAGCACACATTGACCCCCGAATAAAACAAAAAGTACACAATGAAGAAAGGGTTACAACGTGTTCCTATTAACATGTATTTTAATGTGCGCCGCGCTCCGCTCTCCGCTCGGGCAGTTCACTCATTTGTTACGATCTTTTATTTTATTTCCACCCTTTGAAATTATGTTTTGTTACTCTATTTCTTAGCTAGTTTTTACAATTAAACGTTATAAAATTTCACGTTTCAATGATCTGGTGGAAACGTTCTTATTTTTGAAGTTTTTTAGCTAAAGTGTAATAATGACTAATTTTCGTTTTGGTCTTTCGTCGACTACAACATTTATTTTGACATTGTATCGGAAGTGTTATACACTCAAGTTCAAACGTTCTATTCTACTGTTGAGTCGTGTACTTGACTCGAATGACAAAAACGGTTGTTTGGTTTTGGATAAAACAATATTTAATATTTTCTGCCGTATTTCCCGGAGACTAATGTTAAGAGGGCATAAGTACTAATTCACATAATAAAGTCGGCGCCAAATAATAAAATGATTAATTACCTACGTAGAGCCTACGTAGGTACATATAAAATTTTGATAATTAATCAGTTTGTTGTTTGGCGCCGATTCAAAATAAGTTTATATAAAATTTGATAGTTAAAGTAAATAAGCTCAATACTTAAGACTTAAAGTTTTTTTATTTTATGCTTTTTAGTTCTTTTCATCGGTTTAATTTTTTGTTAAAAAGATTTTTATTTTATGGTTTTTTTTCATCATCAGCTCACCTACATGATGTGGTGATTTCTAAAGACAAATACCTGATAAAGTAATGAAAAGTAAACAGAAACACTATTCGTTCCTACAAATTTCGAGGGTTTCTCTCAATTTTATCAGGATCCTATCATCAGATCCTGACTTCCTTGACATGGGACCACCCTTGAGGTATACCTTATCCAACAAAAAAGAATAATCAAAATCGGTTCATAAATAACGGAGTGAGGGCTGAACATAAATAAAAAGAAAATATATATATATATATATATACGGTCGAATTGAGAACCTGCTTTTTTTTCGTCGTTAAAAACGTACTTATGATTGTATAGCGATAATAAAAATATATTAAATTATCATTAAAATAAGTAATCTCTCAATTTATTAAATTAACTGATGCTATCATTCATGCAGCGGAATCCGTTTTTAGCAGAATTTACGAGGCACCCACGTGCAAATTCAATAATGTGTTAGGGCAGTTTCGTTAGAATCAGCCGGCAGCCAGAGCAGATCCTTTGGACGGTCGTAAAACAGCAAAGAAGCCGTCAAACGTTGTTTATGTGTGCAATTCCGGTCAACGCTTTGTCTTTCGCCGCACGGCCTTCGGACGACACCCTAATAAAAGGCGTGGCAAAAAGTGCCCTAATGGGTGCTGATCCTATTTCAAAGCAATAAAATGCAACAAAATTAGCTTTTGTTAAATTTAGAACTGTAAACGTTTCAACTGCAGACATAGTTACGGACGAGTTCGACCGGCTCAAAGTTTAAAGGGACCATTGTTTTATAGGCGTGTAACATTCAACTATTGTTCATTTTATTTTAAAATGAGGGGTACAGGATATCGGTATAGCGAAACAAATTTGTTTAAGTTCTCAAATACCTGCCCCAAATGACTTATGTAATTATATTGAACGGCTTGCCTGCACTTTCTAATATTACCATGGAGTTGTGTATTCTTTCTAAGAAAAAGTAAATTCTTCAAAGACTTTAAAAGATTGCTTTGTTGTACTAGAAAGTTTAAATTACTTTATAGGGTAATTGATGAAGTGTCATTCTCATTACAATAGTACGTATTATTTTTATTTATTTACGTGAATGGTTTACTTGTTATGTGACCTAATTAAAGAGTAGAGTTCTAAATCAGCAAAGTACCAGAGTTAGCCACCATTAGTGTGAACAAAACTGCGCCTGAGTCATTAAGCGCTCTATCGAATACTAATGTAATGTTGTATTGAACCGGTTTGGCAAGTTCCGTTTAGGTCGAGTCTTCGCCAACGTCATCAATTGTCTTACATGCCGTGACGTGGATGCGGGGACTTCCTTAGTTTTGGTATTTCATTCTATTCAATGCCATTGAGAATAAGTCTAAAAAGTGTATCTTAAGTTGGACCTTGGTTCAGGGATTTTACACATGTTGTTTATTTCATAAAAAAAGATAAATTTGTAATCTTTTTAAGTACCTCTTTTAATATTTATTAAAAAATATTCAGATGAAAAGAGTTGTGCTATGATATGATGATGAAACTATGATGAATATAATGTGAAAATAAGTCGTAATATTAGGTAAATCCAGAACTTTGTCGTAAATAATATGAAAAATAAACAGTGTGACGCCTGACACCGTCGCGGCAGAACGCTTCACTCCTTGAGAAAGAGCCCCCGTCGGGTCCGAAACTAGTCGGGCATCCCCGAAATACAAACGTGAGTAAACCGTATAGTTTTTAATAAATATGAATACCACTCACGAAAGTTTTTATTGTAAAAAATAAATACCCATAAATAACGAATCACGTACACTACGAGTAAATCTGGTTTGTAAGAAGTAAAATATTTACAGAGATGATGTAAAAGACAATACGTTAAGATAGTATGTTTGTTTCGTGTCATTCGACATTGGCTACTGATGACTATAAGGTACACAGGTACAATTAACTATAATTTCATTTTGGAGTTCCCTACATGTATGTATGGCGTGTCCTCGTCAATAAGTAGGTAACGCTTACTCATTGTGCCATTGACATTTGGTTGTGTGTCAATGATCTTGGTACAAGTAATTGTATACCTACCCTTTTTGCGAGGTGTAGAAATACTATAGTGGCATGAATTAAACAATTTGTCAAATCACTTACCTAAATTATACAATGATTTATCTTCATTACATCCAGAATTAGTATTTTGTTGATATATTTTCTTCGTGAATTGTATCATTTGGATACATTATTTTATTAAATTGGCAACTAACCGTAGGGTTCATCTGATGTTAATTTGATACCTTCTTATTACTACTAATACTTAATTACTTCTTAAGTTTGTTCCACAACTGGGGGTTTGTTACCCTTTCACACCTTAACTACTCAACCGGTCATCATTAAATTTTGCATACACGTTGCCAGGTGTACAAAAAAGGACATAGGCAATATTTTTATCTAGAAGAAACCACTGTTCCAGAGAGATAGAAAAATAACATTTACACGAGCGAAACCGCAGGCAAAAGTCAGTATGGAATAAACAAATAGTCAAACGGAGCATCGTCGCGTCGTGTCCTAAATACGACAAACACTAACTTGATAAATAAAGTTTAAGCACTATACGTGTATAAGTAAGGTAAATAAGGAAAAATGTTGATTAAATGGTAGAGTGGTCTATGGTTTTCTTAGAACTCAACGCGGCCTCGTCACATCGAGCCTCCGGTGGATTTCGGTTACGTCACGACAAGATCGGAAATTCCTTATCGTGACTGTCTATTTCGATGTAACGTACACGTTTGTACCATGTCATAGTGAGAGCTATGATCCGTGGCGGTGATTGCAAAACATATACATACAAACATATGTATAGAACCAATCTCACGAACTAGCTCCACTTCTATACTCGATATAGACGTGGGTTATACACACTCGGTGTATATATTCGACATAAATATAATTTTCTTAGAATTATATTATTTCATTATGTGGGTATTACGAGACTAAAACCTTTTTTTTGCGCATTACAAGGTTAATCGGATTTCATGTTATCGATAAAATGTAAAATAATCATTAATCAACGGTTAAAACATTCTACGGGCGGGTCGCTTACACGTTATTACATAAAGCTTATTTTGTTGCAAGCGGACGGCACCGTTTATAAAACGTTATCTTCAAATGAACACAATAACAAGTTTAATAATAGGAGTGATTAATGTGCCTACAGGATGACGCGCACTTTGCGCCGAGGGTTAAAGGGAGGCGCGAACACGACACTGTACAACATCGCGACTGTTGCAAGACCCGGCCGGTGCCGCTCCCGTCCCAAATGACCAGACATTATTTAATTGAAATGGAAGTGAAAGGGTGACAATTGTAATAGAAAACAAAAAAAAGGGTTTCGTTTTTGCTAAAACGACGCGATGAAATATAGTGCCAGCCGTGCATTGTAACATTTGTTTCTTACTGCCTACTTAGTAAGCTGTTATGAGATTAATGATTTTTTCACAATTTTTTTATTTTTATAGTTTTTTAGAAAAAAGGTTATACTGTTTATCGAAATAAAGTAAACGAGGCTTAATACAAACAGGGACAAGTGAAATACAAATAAAGATGCTAAGAGCAATATTAAAGAAACTATAAATCACAGCTAAACGCGCCAATTGTTTACCAACTTGTTTGACTTCAACTTCTTGTAAGGCTGTTTGTGTAATAAAAGAATCGGATTCGGGCTTGACATTTGCTAACTAATGATTCCATGTCACAATGCGTCTGCTCGCTCCCTGTCAAGCGACTTTAAAAGCCCTTTGTTGCCAGAAATTTTTAACACTTCAATGTTTGATTTGTGCGAATTTGCGACATTAAGAAAAAAAATACGATTGATATGTCACGTTTTTATTGTTGTTTGTATTGCTACCTGGATCATTCATATTAGAAAAAAATAAGGGTAGCGCGTATTGATTGCGCGTCGACAGTATGGAGCCTTTCACGCCGCTCAACGAATATATATGACAGTTTCATGGAGAAATCGTTGACTTTATTGTGTTCAAAAGTATCACATTGACCGGATAATTGATGCTCATTCGCAGAATCTCTACTTATTATAAGTCCTAAAGTTAGATATTCACTCACTGTCATTTATTAGGTACGCTCTAACTGATTCGTTTCCACGCACAGAATATAAAAACAAAACAATATATTAATATTTAATATCACAGTATTGCAGGGTTGCAAGGGCATAAGGCGTGAAATCGAATTGTCAACGCGGACTCCAGTGAACATATTGATATTTTAATTAGATTTACAAAGTCGTTTCTCGCAGTTCCGTGGGCAACACCCAACTCTTTGAGCTGCTCTAATGGCACCCCGCGGACTATATTCAAGGGTTGTCGGACCCTGCTTTGTGCCTCCTCAATATTTACTCCCAAATGCATTAGTGCAACAATACTTACTTGGTTTTTTAAGTTTTCGTAGCAGCTTCCGCGTTATCGTTTACAAAAGCTTTGGAAATGTCACTCACGGCGTAATTATAGAGCAGCGCAGCAGGTAGCCTACAATCTAAAAGTAGCGACTATGAACAAAATCATAATTGCTTTTCGTCTATAGGTGTAGGTTAAAAAAGTTTTTGTGAGCGCCTTTTGTTGTTATAGTAATAAATTCACAGAAGAAATAATTACTCGTTCGACACGACATGGTCTTAAAATATTTCCAGGTATCCAATTCTATATTTAAAAAAGTTTTGGAAAGAAATTAAATTTGATACCTATGTATCTTTACTTAACAGAGTTAATTACTGATAAAACTAATAATGCCTATGAAAAGGGTCAGCAACGAAGTTCACTTGAAACATTCAATTATACCAAATGCTTAGAAGTTTTGGATGATTTAGGTGTACACAAATTCTGTTCTTATGTGTATAATGCTGCTTTAGTAATGTGTATACAGATACAGTTCATTGTTTAAAGCAATGCTGTCATCGTTGCAAAATTGAAAGATGAGGCACGTAGAAATGAAAGAACTTATTTAAGATTTTGCTAAATCATATTCTTGATGAACATGATTTAGCAAAACAAAAATAAAGATAATGTTTTGGAATATTTATAACATTACTAACCCTGACCATTTTTTTATGTCTTGGTTTAACCTAGACTAAGTAGCTTTTTCGTTGTAAAATATTGACTGGAATTCCTTTTTTGCCAGTCAGTCAAGTTAACTTACGAATATTTTAATCGAATCCTGAAGTGGTCATCGCTCCACAAAGTCCATCACAACAATTTATTATGCTATTAGTATTATATAGACCTCAATTGAATGTCTGAGCATATTTATCTCATATATCTTTAGAACTCATTACATGGACACAGAAACTATTGTTTACAACACACTAAAATCGACATAAATCATGTCAATCATGTTATAAATGTTGAACATTTAAGTGGGATTTTCGAAAACGTATGCATCACAAAACAAAACGACACGAACAAACATCTGCAAAATTATTTTTGTTCCAAAACAACACGATCAATTTGTCCGAATATGCAATGAGTAGAGAGCAGTAGGGGTGGCGGAGCCCTACTGCGAGCCCCGGCGCGCGCCGTCACTTCACGCTGCGTCGTCGGTACACAGAACTCTAATTGACACACTAAAATACGTCATGTCGCATAAAAGCAGTGATTTCGCCGTGGCCTTCCATTTCTATGCGATGTTTTATGACTTGTGAAAAGTTAATTTATTTTTTTACTATTACTTGGTCTCGCCAAGGTACATATTCGTTTTAGTGTTCTTTGAGACCAATCTTCTTTTGCAGGCTAAAATAAATAAAAACTGATGTTTATACATATTAGCATTCCAATACTTTCAGTGGTTCTTAAGATTAGCCCAGATATATAGAAACACAGACGTCCACCGTCCACCGAGACTTCCTTTTATACTGAGGATAAGGATTTCCTTTCTATTATGGTCGTAAGCTCTACGTACAACATACCGATACCGAGACCTTACTCTGTTGTACCTCGCTTGAACTTACTTTAATGTTCTAACAATTATTTCGTGTTCTCACACCACAATGAGTAGGATTCACTTCGATTTCGCAAGAAACCATCTTTACATTAGTGGTGGAATTTACGAAGTTGCTAAACAAAACATCTTTATTTTCTAAAGGTACTTTTTGCATCTAAAAATGAATATTTGCATAGAAAAATAATACAAAAAATTCTGTATAGGGCTAGGCACGCAGTTACAAACAATAAATTATATAAAGTATCTACATGTTTAAGATTATTCTTGTGCTAACTGACACGACACGTAGAAAAAGACTTCCGCAAGTTAGTAAAAACAGTATACCTTCGATCAATCGAGTATCCCAAATGTTCTTAAAAGAATTTGCTACCTCTCTAAACTGACAGACTTTTTAAATATAAAAATATGTAACACCTATTGCGTCATCGCGTTAAATACAATAAGTATGTAATATATAATTATATATTGTAAAGAAGTTGAAAATAATTAATGATCATCTCATCATCTCTCCGCGAAAGGTACTCAACTAATACATTTTTTTCATGCTCCTGCTCATATATAAATGATATGCCTGCCTAAAGGAATAGGAAGATGTGTTCCACGCACCAGACATTTTGCTATCTAATTGTTTAATCCAATCGCCAACATGTTTCCGAGAAGTTTGCTGCTGTTTCGCGATGTGGAAATCTACCCGACGACCTCAGGGTCGTACGCAAACATAAGCGGCAGCATGTTTAACAGGTCAACGACGACAAAGCCTATTGTTGGTACTAGCTTGTGTCAACTACCTAATTGACTATATCTATTCCTGTACCTGCTATTTCTAATCTTTTCTCTTCTTACCTTTTGTTACTTTCTATGAAAGTGAATTAATAATCTACAAACTTTACTGAGAACATTATTATAGTACTTTAAACATACGGATAGAAATATATTTTTTATGCTCTAGCCCCCCAGTAGGTATACAATTGGTATTTTCCTCGCCCCACGGCTGCCCGAGGCAAATATCTGCAGAATGCGTGTAATTATTTATTTGCTCGCCGAGCCCTTGTGCCCTTGCACGCACTCACTCTTTCAACAGCCAAACAAATAAATGCAAAAAGAATGCAATAGTAAAGTGAAATTTGAGGAATGTGAAGTACCCACATGTTTTGACATTAATTTAGCAAACGAAATACTTATTAGGAAAATATTATCATTTGCATTTTAAATCAATATAAAATAAATTGCAACTTTAAATCTGGTGCCGAATCTGGCGACAAAGCACTAGTTACGCCGACTTTTAAATTTATCTTATGAGCTGGCAGTAGAAAAGTTCTAGATGATTCTAAAAATTCAACTGGATGGTTATTAGACTCCTCTTGTTTTATAACTCTGTTAAAAAAGGCATACTCTACGTTATCCTCCAGAACAAATTTCAGAATTACAGCGTTTATTCCTGCCTAGTGCCTAGTCGTTACATGGGGTCAAAATAGCTCTTCCGCAAAGCCATGACTTTTCATAATTTGCTATTTCCATTCCTTCCCCAGACACAATTAATATTATGTCCGGCATGAATGAAACTATACAGCACGGGTTTTCATGTAAGACAACTTTGACTTATTCCTGTGCATACGTTACATACCATTAGCAATCTCAAATAAAAGATCAGAAAGTTCCTGTGCATTGTCATTGTCTCCGATTCGCATATTTATGGTCAAATGTGGAACTCTTTACACAGGCTTTTTTGATCAGCTATTGTTTCACGTCGTATGACAAAGTCTGACAAAAATCGTCTCAAAAGATAATTCCAATTATAACTTGTATACCAACGATTTAAATTTTTATCACGTAACCTTTCAGTAATTGCATTGTCATTAGTTAAAAAGTCTACAGATAATTTATCCTGGCGTTAATGCCAAAATGTGCGGCACCTGAACGTGCACAGAACTACACTTATTCACTAATACATGCTTCGGACGAAGCGCCATCCCAATGCTGATCATCATCTAGTATGTGGTTTGCCCTTCAAGCCGCTTGGTAAGTAGGATATGCAATATCGATAAGAAGTCGGTCCACAAAGAGTGTGCAGAAAGAAGTAAACGCAAGTAAAAGACGTTTAACTTAATAATAATTGTTATTATTATTAACTAAAAAGTTGAACCTATTTATTAGACTCGGCCATATTATTTGGCCATATAGATTGTAGTTTGTGCCAATGTAAGTTGCATTGGCACAATCTATATCTCCAAAACCATTTTGTTTTGTATCGGTGTACTTATGAAGTTTGAATTTTTATTTTATTTTATTTATTTAAGGTTCACCAATAATTACTTACGCATAGAAACACTTACAATATAATATATGCAATAACAAGAATACAGTGTAGCAATTACTTAAAGGTAAACACCACTTGTTAATATTATAGTAAGTCAATAAAGGAAATACTAAATTTATTATATTATAATAAGTTAAGAATAAGTTAACAAAGTATTATTAAGTTTCTAATATACTGCTTATAGGTTTAGACAGCTGTGTGGACGGGATAAATCATCGTTTTACGGACTATTCTTAGCCAAATTATCAGCCAAATCAATTGAACGGCATTGAAAAAACAAATCCCAAAGTTCTTTCAATTGACATTTTTTTTTTACTTGTGAATCGTTTGAAATACAACTCGCACTAAATGTTACTCCTAGTCTACCAGTATACATCAGCAAAACCGTTTGTTAGACACATAAACGCACACACAAAGCCAAACAGACGACATTTTCATAAACGGACGGAATTCGTTTTGTTGCTTGTTATTTATCGGTACAATATTTTTTTTGTTAACATTTTTAATGCAGATAGAGACGATTATCATAAGATGCGTAACTGAATATAAATTCAATATATTCAATTAAGTATAAATCTAACGTGATTAATGTCCTTGTGTTGATTTTGTAAGCGTTGAAGCATCCGGCAGCATCATCTGTTTACAAATGGAGGAACACAAGATTTTATTACCGTCTCGGAACTTAAATACAAACACGAATCATCGTGTATTATAGTGTTTTATAGCTTTATAACACTATCGTTCAATAGGAGCAGCAGGTAGGTGTACAATTCTTTAGTATTATGCTGATAAAAAAGAGCTTAAACGGTATCGTTTTTCATGTGAGCTTTAAAGAATGAAAAATACACAATAGCATCTGATAAAGCCGGAGACAAATACAACGCGCCGGGTCGCTACTATTTTGACATTTTAATTTCACCCTTGCTCAAAATCCGTTTTGAATGGCGATAGATGGGGGCGCGACGTGATGTTGAGCTCTCTTGATACATGTATCACAGTCGCAAGAGAGACTTGATTGACGTTTATCGCTTGGATTAAAATACAATTAAATTTAATTTTAAATTGAGCACAAAATTTTCTATTTAACCCTTTACGAGACCCGGATGCGCATAATAATGTGTGCGTTCCGAAATACACTGAGACCACTGTAAAGTATGATGGCAATACAATATACTGCGAAGCCGTTTCTTTATAGTTAGCTATACTGGTTACTGTTTATAACGGAACGCAGTCCAGTATACTGTCAGGTGTCAATGTCAAATAGCATAATAAAAGTGACAATGTGACAGCATTGAGAGTACCTTACCTCGAAAGCTCCAGTGCTCACAGTATGGCAACGTTTATGACGTCATGTATTTCCCTACGATACTGCGGCAGTATACTGTAAGTCTATAACGGAACTAATTTAATAATAATAATTTAATTTATCTATAATATGTATGTATTTAGAAATATATAAGTATGTTTATCAGCAGTCTGGTTACCATAGTACAGGCTCTGCCTAGTGTCTGAGATGTGTGAAGGTATTATTATTTCTCTCCAGAACGAGCACTGAACAGTGGTCTAAGTGTATAACGGAACATACCCAATATAACACTACCAAAATGAACTAAGTACTTTTCGTTACGACACTGTTTGTGCTTCGATTTTACTTTATAACTTTCAACAAAAAATTTAAATTGCGCAAACTATCGACAATAGGTTGAAATTTATAGATGGAACGACTGTTCGGTTCGATGTCCTCGATTAGAGGTAATTTGTGTCAATCACTAGCCCATTGTACCAAAAGCGCAGGCGGACGTGGCTCGATTTGGACATGAACATTCGCTCTAATTAAATGCGAACCCCCATTTACAAAAGTCAATCGCGGGATTAAAGTTTGACGTGAACGGACCGTTTCCGACTATTTTAATAGTCCTTTGTAAGGTATACTATTAGAACGTCGATCTTTGAGAGATTAATTTTTCCTTTGATATTGGTTTCCTAAACAAAATTGACAATAGGCGTTACTCATAGAAATTGAAATACAAACCGACGTAAATTTATGATATAATTAATTAGTTTTTATACACATCAAAATCATTAACTAAACTAGAGGTATGCAGTATAAAGCTGCCGTGATGAGCTGTATGGTTATATGTTGAAGTTCCCACAGTCCGAACTGAACAAAATCCAAACTTTATTGCTTTCCATATCTAACCCCATGATGTAGTTTCATTGCAAATAATAACTTATTTTATCGCCTACACAAAACCGATTTCATGTATAAAGTTGTTTGCATTTTAGATTTGCACAATTCTTGATATGCGGTCTGTCACGGATTCGGTTTGAAATGATTTTTTTTATCTCACTTTCACAAATAGTTGCCTGTGCATGTAGGAAAAGGACCCAAACGATAAAGCGGTAGGGTTATGCGAGGCAAAGTAGGAGTATGCATTGGATGCAACCCCTTCATTCGGCCTGTGACTGGTAAACAGTAATTTGATTTCACGCTAGTCTAATGATTAATGCCGATGACTTATCGCTCCATATTTTACCGATTTAGACCAATATAGCATTTTTAACCTATATTACTATACCATGTGAAAATTTGAAATTAACTGGGTTAACCATTGATCAAAGTATTATAAAATGATCCAGAAACGCCATCTCCGTTTAAAATATTATTAGTTATTGTAACTCAAAGCATGACTTTGGGATTGTACTCCTAGAGTTAATAAGGCAAAAGGAGGAGGCGATTCCTCATGGTACACCCAGGCAGCACCTCTGTTTTCTTAATTTGCCTTACTCCAAAAAAAGAGCCGTCCAAAAATGTGACTAACACCTACTACTGAGATGGTGGATAGTGCTCTTTATGAGGAAATTTGTTATGCAACAAAAAAGCGAATACCTATAATAAACCAAGCCGTTTAAAAATAATTGATTTGTTTATTTCTTTTGTTTTAAACACAAAGAATAAAATATAGAAACAATATTATATAAACGTGCCGCAATCATTCTACGATTATTAAAAATAAAGTAAAAAAGAGATATCCTATGCACAAAACAAAATTGCACAGAAAATAATGTTGACAGCTGATGAGGAACAAATGCTGTGTCGGTGGATAAATTCAATGGCTAATGAGACACCTCCTTAAAAGAGCAGCAGAGAGCAGTTAGAAACAATTCATCATTCAAGAAAGGAATTCCGAGATAGAGACGATTTAAGCTTATATATATTTCCCCAGATATTGCACAACGATATGCAGAAGCTGTATGTGTATGTGTCTCAAAAAGAAAAGCAACCGAATAATAAATTTCATAACAAAATAGCATTCAGAATAAAAGAAGTTTTAAAAGAAAGAAGATTAACAAGATACTTTGATAGGATTTTCATCGCTGAGAACTCCGGTTTTCTAATTTTACAGACAACTTTCATATTATTGTTTCAGACCATAATGATATTAGAAAAAATACCCCAATCGATCCAGCCGTTTTTAATCTCGTTTCTAAATTTGTGTACTATGTACTATTAAGCTCCTTGTATTAAATGTATCTTTTTATTAACAAACCACCCTAAGTTACCTAAGTTTGATTAATACTGTTTTCTACGACAATTTTATCTAACCGTACGTCTACGCTCATCAGTACACTTCACTATAATTATTTATTTATGGACGTTAATTGGTAGTGCCACGCGCCCCGTTCAAAGAGACAAAACGCTATCAAGTATTTGATCACCCTTTTACTCTTAAACGCTTTGTTTACATTCATTTTATTTAACATTATTTAAATGGCTTAATGAATAGAAATTGTACGATCGTTTTGTTCATGATATGGAAGCAGTGGGTATCTATAACTCCACATCACATAGGTAGATACTGTACTCATTTCACTTGTTTTATATGAACCAGATGTATCTTCTGTTATTACAGAATGGAATTGTTTAGTTGCCAGACAGCCCAGCTCATACTGACTCGAAACTGGTATCAAGCTGTCGAGAGTTTCTAACTAAATGCAGAAGCCGAACCGAATTAGGAGAAATACAAGACAAATATCCAGCCGTAGATCAGCGATAGTGTTGGGTTTTTGCTAATGAGAAGCGGGCGTGCCTGTGTGTTTAAAGAATGGTAACACGAACGATGTTCTGGAAACAGGCACAAAATCGAGTGAAATGGGTTTAAATGCTTTTTCCTAAATGCGTTAAACTTTTTTTAAAAGGGCTAAAAGAGATAATAAACAACATGCTACTTTTTGAGTCGTTTCTAAAGCATTTCTATTGATCGCCTCCTGCAGTCCTGCCTCCAGGGATACGTAACGTTCACGCAGGCGTAGCTTTGCACTCGGAGCGCACGCGTATAACCTATCTACTATTGAGAACCTCGTATTACACTGTTAATACTATATGTATGAATAAACATATGTATTACCTCAGCTCTGGGTGTTTCTCATCACTATAAGCCTTCAACGTAAGCTACTCAGAACTCTGAGGCATTAACGTTTTCGTGGTTCCCAAAAGAAAAATAGATGCAGCCACATTCGTAATACAATAATATACAGGAAGGAAGACCCGAATCGATGAGTGCGAGACCGTATGTTCCGTATGTTCGGATTATTTCCGAGTATCTTTTTCTTGAGGTTTGTGTCAAGGGAGTGAAAATAATTCTAGGTGTCCTTTATTGTCCCCCAGCTGTTGATTATTTCACTGAATTCGAATCAGTATTGGAATCTTTAGAGTCTGAGTTTGAGCATCACATCATCATGGGCGACTTCAACACCGACCTTTTATCTCAAAATTCATCTCGGTCACGTAAACTTTTAAATTTAATAGAATCTTCCAGCTTACATATCTTACCCCTTCAAGCTACTCACCTCAACTTTAATGGGGAAGATACCTTGCTTGAACTTATTATCACCTCAGCTCTTGCCAACGTTTCATCGCATGGGCAATACCCAGCACCAGGTTTTTCAAATCATGACTTAATTTTTATCCGTTACAAAATTAAACCACCCAAACCCAAACCGAAAGTGCTGTACAGACGTTGGGACACTGGGAACCACTTGGGGCAGCTGTCACCGTGGATGACAAGGTTAAAATTTTTAACAACAACATTCTGCGCTTATACGATGTTCATGCTCCAGTTAAAAAAATCAAACTAAAACACCCACCTGCACCCTGGTTGACGGATGATATCCGAAGGTCAATGCGACGCAGGGATAGCACTTATCAGAGTTTCAAGAGAGATCGCTGTGAGGATAGGTGGATCGCTTACAAGACTGCCAGAAATAGATGCAACCAAGTGATACGCAACGCCAAGCGCCATTACATTCTTCAGAATATTTCATCTTCGTCACCTGCCGATATCTGGAAGTTCCTCGGGACTCTTGGCATCGGTAGGGAGCGTCATATAGACTTTCCGATGAACATTGCATTGGATGACATTAATTGTCATTTTACTACGTCTACCACATTGGACCCTACATGCAAAGTTCGAACTATCGATTATATAGCCAATCTACCCAAGTCCAATGTTAACGCTTTTCATTTTTCTCCAGTTGAATTAGAGGAGGTCAAACAAATTCTTCTATCTATCAAATCTAAGGCCATAGGGTGCGATGATATCAGCCGTCATATGGTAACCACTATCCTAGAACAACTTTTACCCGCCATTACTCACATAATCAACTATTCCCTTGATTCCGGTACTTTCCCATCTCTATGGCGAAAGGCTTACATACGCCCATTGGCCAAAGTTCCCAATCCCTCCCTCCCTAATCACTTCCGACCTATTTCTATTCTTCCTTTTCTCTCAAAAGTCCTGGAAGCCTGTGCACACAAACAACTATCTAGGTTTGTTCATCAGAACAACTTGCTTAGCCCGTTCCAATCAGGATTCCGACTTGGTCATAGTACAGGGTCCGCGTTGCTTAAAGTCACTCTTGACATTAAGGCGGCGGTGGAAGAAGGCAAAATACCTGTATTGGTCTTGATCGACTTTTCAAACGCATTCAACACAGTCGATCACGACATCTTATTAAGTATGCTATCCCACCTTATGATCTCTGATGATGCACTAGAGTGGTTCTCCTCCTATCTTCGAGGGCGCCAGCAGTCTGTCCGGACCGATGAGTCCTCATCAACCTGGTGTAACCTCGACTCTGGCGTTCCACAAGGCGGCATTCTCTCACCTCTTCTGTTTTCGCTCTTCATCAATTTCTTATCTCATGAACTTCGGTGTGCGTATCACTTGTATGCAGATGATCTACATATATACTCACAGGCCAAAGTAGACAATCTGGATGACGCGATACGCAGCATCAATCTTGACTTGGAGACTATAAAAAACTGGTCTAATAGGTTTGGCTTAACGGTCAATGTCTCTAAAACCCAAGCAATTTTAATAGGGAGCCCTAGAATGATGAGCAGAGTTGCGGACATAATTTTCAATGGATCAATTCTGCCCATCAGTCCTTCGGTTAAGGATCTAGGTCTGTATATCGACAGCACTCTAAGCTGGCAAACTCAGGTCTCAAACGTCAGTCAAAAAGTAACTAACGTCTTGCGTAGTTTGTATCGATTGAAAAATTTTCTCCCAACCAAGACAAAGACGTTGCTTATACAGACTTTGGTGTTCCCAGTGGTTGACTATGGTGATGTTTGCTATCTCGACTTGAATGCAGATCTACTCAATAAACTCGACCGACTTCTCAACAATTGCATTCGATTCATATTCAACCTACGAAAGTACGATCACATATCTACTTACCGCACCCAACTGTCATGGTTACCCATAAGGCAACGCCGCAGCTTAAGGGCGTTGACTACGTTGTACTCTCTTCTCTACTCTCCCAACTCCCCTTCTTACCTAGCATCTCTTTTCCAATACCTGTCTTCTAATCATGACAGAAATCTCCGCTCTTCTAATAATCTTCTCCTTCTTTGTCCCTCCCATAATTCCAGTATAGTCCATTCCTCCTTCACCGTCCAAGCTGTAAACCTCTGGAATGCGCTCCCACTAGAAATCAGGATGGCCACTAACCGACTAACTTTCAAGGTTAAAGTACGTCAGCTCTACACAAACTTTTTGGCAGAGTCATCTGAATAATTATTTGTATGTATATGGTATGTATTTATATGTATATATGTAAGTGTAATCTGTATATATAGTATACATAATTATGTAGGTTTATTTATGTAACAATTATATTCTTTATATCATATTCTCTTATGACGTTTTTTTTTTCTTATTTAAATTTTACACCTGCCACACACATCTCCGCATCACCCAAAGGTTGACTGGTAGAAAATGCCTACGGCATTAAGTCCGCCCCATGCAATGTATCTGCAGGAAGTGTTTTAAAATAAAAAAAAATAAAAAAAATATTTTGCCGGTTTCAGTTATTTGCACCAAATTTCGGCTTTTCGTTCCCCAATCTAATAATAATATCAAGTGACAATAACTGATTTAAAATAACTCATATATGTGATTCTCTTTCAAACTCAAATATAATAATAAAGTGAAAAACTGAATTTCATTTAAAAATAAAAATAAAATATTATGGTGAATATTAGAATTATTATTATTGTATTAAAAACCCCACTTTTACCTTAAACACTTAAACGGTAAACAAATTATATTTTTATTAATACATGGAAAATAATAACAAAGAAAATTGAAGGCTGTCGACTTTGTTCACCTGAATGAAGCCAGGAGCAAAAGTTACTTCAACATTAAATATGAACTATGATTATCCATGTTAAAGAAGAATAATAGACTGAAATGTTTGTTTGCCTGGGCTACTCTAAGGTTTAAATCCTCTTAACAGATAGTATACCTTCTTTTTTAACTTAAAGAAAAGACTCTAATGTTCTCATGTTCATGTATGTGTCTAAGTAATCAAATAACGTTAATACCCATCTCAATCCTCGGATAATGCCTTTGTTCGGAAGTTTCATGCTCCGCTACGCCCTCGCTCAAATATTTGTTTATCTCTATTCGTCTACTTTTATCGCTATCGAGGCTTTTGTTAAATTTTCGCATGTTTTTTTCGACTAAAATGGCTTTTTTGTCGTAAAAAATACTTTAGATGTACAAGCACGTGTCACATGATCGATCACCGAGCTGTTACAGAGAGTATACTTGCCAATGGACGAGGGTATGTAGGTAACTGATATATTTTCTACACTCGATATGTGTACTTTACCCCATTTCTTCATTATTATTAAAGCCCTTCTCAGATTGAATATTTTAAATTATATTCCATTAGTTTGAAATGCAAGCTTAAAGAGCTTACATCGATCTATACCTATGCTCAATTCACGCCTGATCCCTAAGTGTGAACATCTGTATTTGCGTATGGCGCTCCCACTCTTACGCGCATTGATACAAAGCCGTATTCAAATAACTTTAATCGCTTAAGTACACAAATCCATTCTCGCTACTAACAAATATAATTATTCATAGTCGACGCCGACAGCAATCCTTTCCATCTACATTATTGCATATCTAATATGTGGTGATTTTGACAGTATAAAATTATTGCGAAAGGTGGCAGTTTCGCACAATTTCATTGAACAAATAACTTGGTAATAATTTTATTATTAACTACATTATCTTGCTATTATACCAACTAATACACTTTTTGCTGGTTATCGCCGCTGTTTGAGAAGTTTTCAATGTTCATATTTTCTTTCTTAACTTAACTTTCCTTAAAAAAACAACTCTCCAATTTTTTCGTTTCTGTTTTTGCAATATCTACTGTCTTCACTCTTAAAATATTAAGCTTAGCATTGGATGTAGCAAAAACTAATCCTTTCACACGTCTAATCGCAAAATATAAAGCTATCACATAGAATAATAGCTATCATGTCACGTATCATAAAATAAATTGATGTAACAATATCAGTGTTGTAACCATTAAACCCTTCTATTGGAGTTTTTTATTGAATTCAGTCGAACGTAAGCATTAGATAATCAATTAAATTATCCAGATCTACGCTTCTCGGATGCAATCGGTTGAAAATGTTAAAGTGAGTCTCTTCATTTTATGCATGGCGGAGCAGGTCGCCCCGTGACATGTTCTCCTGTGACGTAATCACACGGTGCCGTGTACTCTGACATGCAGTACAGATCAAAGTGCGCCTCAATACATTTATACGCATCATTAGGTATCACGCCAAATTAAAATGAGCTAGAATTTAACTTTTTTCTATTATACGCTTTGTGCTTTAAATGTTAATCAATCACTTTGTTTAAATTGATTTATTTTTAAGATAATACTTTAGAAAACCAAAACCGTTAACCTGCCAGTTTTGTTTATCCTCAGCGATTAAATTAATTAGGGGTTCGTCAACAAAATAGATGGGGCAACAATTTGCATTTTAATCAATGCATTTCAATTTATTCGATAATACGTAATAATCATATTGATAAATCATTAACGCCAAATAACAAAAGTTTTTTCATTTAAACCAGATGTGCGATAAACGTTATCAAGAGGGTTAACCGTGACCTCATAAAAAGCGGAATTTATTACATCTCACGACCCTTGCCCCGAAACTAAGACAGCGGAGAAAATAATAGAAAAATATCGTAATTAAAATCCAACCCTTCCTGTAGTTGTGCCTTTTTATAGAGGGATAAAATTGGAGCGAGACGCGCGTGACCGATGCGATGATATAGTGAGGACCCTATGAGGACGGGCAGCGAGGGCGTGTACCGAACAACGCGGCGGGCCTGGCCTGAGCGATCTTTAATGATTCTGTTACCTCGTTATTACAACGTTAACATATGTGACGATTAAGACCAGTCGATAAATACTCATTTCCGCTATCATTATCTTCAGTAATGAAAAGGTATTTAAATAAATTATACACTCTAAACTGTCTGGATGTGAAAATAAGGGATGTCATATTGAAATACCGTTGTTAACCGAAGAAAATGCTGGGGCAGTATTTGGATACCGTTTCGAAGGATACAGTTTAAATGGGTAAGTTTTAGTAGGAGACACAGTAGACTTTTATTCAGCAATGGGTGAAACATATTTCTCTACAATTATAGCCTATATAGGTTTTTCTCTTCCAAGTAAAAGTTATTATCATTACATCACTAATGAATAACGGAAAAGAGTTTAGCGAGAAAACAAGCACCAGGATATCACTAGAAGGCGCATCGAGTAATGTTTATGATGTAAAGAAACATTACTTGGTGCGACCCACCCAAACAACCTGAAATAAATCTACTTCTCTAGTGTGACTTTCAAGGCAGCTTTTGACAGTAGGTGCCTATACAAACTTTTTTTAGTATTAGTAGTAGGCGCCTAATCGCACATAGCAGGAGATGCGGCCACCAAGGCACCGGCGCCAAAACACAAACCTGCTTTGGATGAATTGACTCTTAAACTATTTTAAAATAAAAATAACCCCGACTCAAAGATCCTTTCAACGATTAGAAAAGATTTAATGATCTTTAAACGGCTAAATTGATTTTCTTGAACAATTTCGATCTCACTCTCGATAAAAAAAAACTATGATGCCACAGACAGACAATCAAATTCACTCGTTAAATACTACTTACTATTAATCGGGAACGGATTTGGGGAAAGTCAATAGGGATGGTGAGTTTTTAACCATAGCTGCTAAAGAACTCTGCTTCTAAATGGCCAACAATTACTGATATAGTATGGACCAAGCTCATTTCCGTTGATATTACTATTGTGTATAATATGATGCTTTCTGGCAAATAACAGAAGCTTAGGCTGCGGCTTGGTGAGGACGTGACGAGGCGGGTCGCAGCGAAACGTGGTACTCGAACCATCACGTTTTATATTGCTTACAAAGATGAAGCGTAAACTGGCAGCCGATTATGATTGCCATAATCATTACCTTTATGCAGACCCACGTAATTGTCTTTGTCGATTTCAAAAAAAAACAATTATTCGTAATTTTAAAATAATAACAAAATTTTAGATGTCATACTCAGAATATTGATTTGTGGAGTAAAGCAAAATTTGAACTTTCTGGTTGGTGTTCAGAAGCTCACGTGTTGAATGCTTCATATTACTTTACCACTTATGATGGTTAATGTTTTTAAGTAAAGGGAGTTTCCAAAATAGTTTAAGCATAATATATACGAAAGTATTCATGCAGTGGTTATAAAAATATATAATTAATTTAATGATTAAGTAAGTAAAGCTAGTTATCTCTTCGGTACCTGTCAGTTTTTAATTCTCATTACTGTTCTGTAAATATTTTTATCAGCTTAACACTATTCAGTCAGGGTACTTGACTAAAAACCGTCTTTGTAGTGCACCTCGGACAACGGTCTTTTAGGTTCCTGATATTTGTTCTTGTGTCTTACAAATAGATCTACAGAAATGATAGCCAGGAAATGCTACGTGATAGGACACTCGTGGCCGTGGGTAAGTTTGATGTCGATACCATCAGTAGATTTAGTTGGTACAATTCCTACATATTTTGTCGTGTTTGTTTTTTTCCCGTACCTTTAGAAGGTATAATCTGGGTTTCTAACAAAAAAAAATACAACATATTTATTTCAATCTCAACAATCGACATCCGCCAACGATTGAATAACTCAGGAATTATTCATAATTTAGAAGAATGTATTTTTAGACGAATCTTCTTAGGCCTATGTCACGCCGCTGCGCCGTCCGTCGGTCTATTTGTTATAAAGCTCACAAAACTGTATCGTGGTAACTGTAGTTGCTATCCAGCTGCTAATTTTATACAAATGTGTCAAATAATAATAACAAATATAGAAACATACCCAAGAACAGTCCTCGTACAAAACGGACTTTTTTTTACAGATTTCGGTTATGTGATAAGGGGTTATTAATGCCTAGAACTTTGTCCAGATGTATTTCGTTATTTACACCACCGGCAAATTCGTTTCTACGTAGAAAGGCATTTTACTTCTACACGGGAATTGGTCCGTTCAAGTATTGTGACTCCGAAAAGGTATGGCTTGACATTCGACGAGTCCCGAGGAAAGTTAAATTGTTTGAAACCTAGCAACGAATTTAATTCTACCACCACTGCCATCCAAACCCATCATTTGGCAGCAAAATTTCTTGGAATTTTCTAGCAAGTTTAGAGGAGCTTTCATAAATTCTGCATATTCACATGCATTTTTAGATTACTTTTATAAATAATTATTATATTGGCTGCTCTTTTCACCAGTTCTCTTTATTTTTAAACTCAAAACTTATCATTTGTGAAAAGCCATTAATCAAAAATGCTAACAATTTCATGGTATAATAGCAACTGAACCAGTAGATGACCGTTATCTTTAAACATACATAGGACTAAACATGTATGCTATAGGTATAGGTGAAAACCGCTTATTGTAATGACAAACGTGAACGTAACTCTGCTTGTTACCTCTTTATTACTAAACCACTGAACCGCTCACACACATATTTAACAAATAAGTAGAACAGGATCTCAACTGCTATACGTAAAATCTGACAATACGATAATAAGAAAAATTGTCGTAGGTTGAGTACCAACCAGGCAAAGTTAGTAGCTTTATGGTCTATATACTTAGATTAAATATTATATATAGGTATATATAGGGGTTCACTCACACCGATCCAAATAGTGGCTTCATAGTGAACGAATAGTTTTGTACCGGTGTCTGGACCTATATATAATATAAGTCTATATATATGTATATATATAAAAATCATAATACTTAAGTACACGAGACTGAGGTAACTAAGTATCTGACTTTTAATATAAAGGCTATAGTACACAGTTTCAAAAAACTCATGCAATAAATAAAATCAACCTGGCCATAGATAATTAATTCTTCCGTAAACATTTTGCATCGTGCGTGTGGTAATGTCCACCCGGACTCATTTATTGCAAATTAGCAACTAGGTGTATTTGTTAATTAGTTAATTTACTAATTACGAAACGTTTTTACCACTACCATAACGTTTTTTAAAAGCCTTATCGTACGGAACCCTAAAAACAAAAGTATGTTAAACAGAGTTAAAACGGCGAGAGTTAAATCTCATTTCTATATTTTTCCATGTTTCGATTCTCAATTACTTTTCAAAAGACACTATTGTACACTACATGTATTCAACGAGGGATTTTCTTTTATCGAATTACTGACATAGAGCCAAACATTTCAATAAAAGTTTTTATAAAGACTTACACAATGGATTATTCGAGAATAGGTAACATTACCTTGTGTCATGATATGCCGCCTCGCTTTTCTACCTACTACAACATAATTGACTCAATGTACCCACGACATAGAGACGCTTTTTGAATAAATGTATTGCAGTTTAACGGGAGAGGTGCGATGCGCAACTTGCAATATTGTTTGTTGTTTGTTAAAGTATGCGTAAATAAGAGATCTTCAGACAAGTATTGATTGGTATTCAATGGCAGTGCGATGAATGGCCCCTTGACAATACGATCACTCTGCTACTCATAGGTTATAGCTACATTTTATGTTACTGCGGAACTTAATAAAACAAACGTGTAAAATAAGGAAAATAAAATTGATTTAGTGATTCAAATAGTTAGTTTAATAAGTAAAGGTTGAATGATTTTATATTGGTTAATATCATCCTATTAATTAATATTATAAACGTGAAAGTTTGTGAGGATGTCCATACATCCTAAATAAGTTGTATACATGATTTACAACTTAGTTAGGTGAATTTAATATACCTATATACCTAAGTGTTAGTTTTTTATAGAACTAGCAGCGCCCCGCGTTTTCACCCGCGTACGTCCCGATCCCGTAGAAATATCGGAGTAACAAACATTTATCCATACATCCATATGTATGGACAAATGTTTGTTACTCTTTCACGCAAAAACCACTGAACTGATTGCGATGAAACTTAGTATGTAGATAGCTGGAGACCTGGATTAACATATAGACTACTTTTTATTCCGATATTTCTACGGGATCGGGACGTACGCGGGTGAAAACGCGGGGCGCTGCTAGTTCTATAAAAAACTAACACTTAGGTATGTAGGTATATTAAATTCACCTAACTAAGTTGTAAATCATGTATACAACTTACGTAAAAGAGTTCCGTAAGAGAGAAATACTTATATAGGACAGTAGACAGCACTCGTATTAGTAGTTTAGTTACTACGTGTAAGTGTTCAGTGAGCAATAGAGTTGTAGAGGCTATCACGCATCATCGCTCAGCTTGCAACGAGCCGCCGACGCCGGTGGTCTGCCCATTCGATTCCCATCAATGTCGTCTACCATTCTTATCCATATAAAGCTGTACTTTCAAAAACTTAAGAATCAATGAAAAGTGTTCATTGTATACTTGTTATCCAAATCTCAATCGAGTGCATTCTAGCGAGCCGCTTCACTTATATTGAGTATGGTAGAATTGGTAGACATAGCGACGTCAAACTATTGTTGGACATTGTTAACATTGTCCATTTCGACTATTGCTACACTAACCTAAATCCGTTTTGGTAGCAAACGAGAGAGGAGTTGATAATATCATTAAAAGATAACGCTCTTATTTGATGTGTATTTGTAACCGGACCTAAGTTAAATACAGGGGATGAAAAATTATTAACATGATAGGATTGACCATTATCTTCTAATTTGAAACGTATATTTAAAGTCAAGTTGGATGTTTACACCTATCTTCCCTCTAACTCAACTAATGCAAGTGGGCAAAAGCTCGAAAGAGCTCGTTTCAGCGAGTGTTCTTTAAACCAAAACGAACCGCGTACCTCGAATTACATCGAACCGGAGATATAGCAAAAGAAAGCTCTGAAAACATAAGAAATATAGGAAATCACGTTTGAGTAGAATTTGAGGAGGGGAAAAGTTAGCTAGTTTCCAATGCTTGATGACAAATCTGTGCATTCATTTCATAAAAAAATTGGAAATCGGTTGGATAGAACGGCCGGACGGAGTCGTAATAGTCCTAATTTTTTATATATTTTTCAATATATAGATAACTAGCAGCGCCCCGCGGTTTCACCCGCGTAAGTCCCGGTACCGTGTTAATATCGTGGGATAAAAAGTAGCCTATGTGTTAATCTAGGTCTCCAACTATCTACATACCAAGTTTCATCGCAATCGGATCAGTAGTTTTTGCGTGAAAGAGTAACAAACATCCATACATCCATACATCCACACATCCATACATCCGCACAAGCTTTCACGTTTATAATATTAGTAAGATACTAGTGTTGAAATCAGAATGGTTTTCATTATAGATTTCAATGATAAATTAATCTATGATGTAGGAACTCGTTGTTGTAAGTAAGGGAGGATAGAATAAAAAAACAAAGGGCGCGATTTTCGTCGCAAGAGGTTGCTTGTCATGTTAGTGCACGCGCCACTTGATGCTCGTTAGCACGCACTCGCATCACAATGAACTAAAACAATACGTTACCATTACGCTAATTGCACACGCCACACAACCATTACTTTTGTTTTCAATCAACCTCATAGCCCTTTATATAAATAAATATTATAAAGTTTTCAAACAAAAGTTTATCAGACTTTTTAATTATTCTGACAGGCCCAATATTGCAGACTTATAGAGGTCGAGGACGCCTAATCAAAAAACGGGTCAAGAAACACATTACGCCGGTGAAAACCATCTCATTTCGAAGACTTTTGCATGAGTCAGGATCAAAAGAAACTGGATTGAACTACATGACCACAGGTCCCTTCTACCGACTGTCATTATAATTATCTAATGAAAAGTAGGTACGTGTTGTGAACGGTTAAAATCTAGACATATGGAGTGATCAACTGAAAAAAGCCGTAAATTCAATCTTTCTGTAAACACACTGCAAATATATTTAAACATCGTTAGGGTGGCCTATCAACAGTACAAACAAAACAAAAATAAGAACCAAGTGTAGGTAATTGCCGAAAGTCTTACCTCTATGAAACTTCATCACCTTCACAGGTGTCTCGAGGTCATCCTCGAGTCGAGTAATTAAAACGGTATCGCACCCTGTAAATATTACCCAAATTAGGTCCCGATGTCCCGATTTACAACCAATATGTTTTTTTAAACACACTTAAATATCAACCATTTTCTTAACGTTCGGTATATTCTACTACAAGATTAAGCTAGAAATTTAACTGTTAGTAATTAGAGGTAGTTAAATTGCACTTAATCTACGTCAATCGATTCATTATGAAAGAAGAACATGAAGCGACACACGCCAATATGTCGGTAATTAAGAACCGTCGCAGGCGCATTTAACTTCTAATGGGTCTTTTAACAAATGTATTTGCCGTGTTGAAATGCGCTCGTAAATTCCAGAGCTACTCGAGCAGTTGGTCCGTGTCGTCGTTAAACATATATCATTCTGCTCTAAATTGTCTAAACATTATCACTTTTCTCTTATTTATTTTAGAGCAAGTCTCTTATTTTTATTTGACGTTAATTTTACTATTCAAACTATCTTATTCGACTTATATATTGTCGTGTCGGTGGTATACAAGTTAAAAGTTTGTCCTTTTACTTAATAAATCTATATTATTTTAATAACATATGCAACCTAAAACAAAAGAAACGCGGAGTTTAGGTAAATCAGGTTTCCTTTGTTTTTAGGTTGCAATAATGCGGGCCACAAGTTTCGGAAAATTAATCGTACCTATGTCGCAATAACCATGCTGCTGCTAGTGTAATCGACTATGTGACGTATAATCTTAGTAATCTTGTACTAAAATGAAAGTGATTGACCCGTAAAGTGTATTAATGCTTAAAGATGTCAACTCTGCCAACATTTGCTTAGAAATTTATAAAGTTTGGGAAGGTATTAAAACAACATTCTTCGTTTGCGTCATCTGTCTCTGCAAGCAATATATTTGGCGTCAGGCGCTCCGGTAACGCCGGTCCGCCATCGCCACCCGCACACCGGCACGCGCGCCCTTCCGAGACAGCTATTCTGACGCTAATAACTTAACCCCCTTTTGTTTTTCTACACAAAGCTCTCAGTTTATTTATGAGAGCTACTGATTATGCTCTGACACGCGTCTCGGCCTAACCGCTCTCAACTAAATAAAATCTCTTAAAATATTTATAGAGCTTTAGCTCATGCATATAGTAAATCTTTATCATCTTGATTAGGATTGAGTTCATTATTTTTTAAATTTGTATGACTGTTATGTTATTCTTAATGTCTAATATAATATGATACAGTGTTACTTACTGAAGGCTAGCATGGGCAGCTTACCCCAAACTCGAATTCGCGTTCAACATGAAAATCAACGCCGTTTTAGTGGTTTAAAAAACGCGCTACCCACCACAGTTTAAGTGCTTGGTACTTCAATATTTTTGACAATTAGACTTCTCTCTTCAAATAATAATAATAACTTTCGACACTGATGTCACGGCTGTCTGATCAAATACTAGGCAGAGCCTGTACTATCGTAACCAGACTTCTGATAAATCAAACAAAGTCCCCGGCCGCGTCTGCCTGTCTGTCCGCGATAAACGGAAAAATTACTTAACGCATTTTCATGCGGTTTTCACCAATAGACAGGGTGATTCATGAGGAAGGTTTAGGTGTAAAATGGTTAAAATATGACGATGATTGTTGAAGATATCCAAAAAAATCAATATATCAATAATCAATAATTATGCTCTGCTACCCGTGCGAAGCCAGTGCTAGTTGCTAGTATACTTATATATTACTAAATACATACATATTATAGATAAATTACACCCAGACCCAAAATAAATCGTGCTCATCACACAAGTGTTTGTCCTGGATTCCCACAATCGAACCCACTTCCTCTGGCTCAGCCATCGAGAGTACGTAGTATCTCGATGGGCTCAGCAGTCAGGATCACTAACCACTAGACCAACAGGCCCGTCGAAATGAATACAATCAGTAATAAAATATTTCAAATATATTTTGGGACCCTTTTAATTTAAAGGTCCAGTAATGAGATGCTACAAGCGGAGAATATGTGAAGTGGCATTCATTGAATTGTCGAAAATATTATGGCTGTCATTTCATCGAATTGCATACGAGTGTCACATTGCTTGTCATTTAATATGCAACACAAAGTAGGGTGACACATCACGAGTGCGTGATGGACGGACCATTGTCACCCGTAAGCCAAAACAAGGCACTTCGAGATTCAGTGGAGACACGTTTATTTTTAGAAATAACGACGAAAAAATGTCATAGTTTTGACAACGAAACGCAGCGGCGGCCTGTCTGGATCCATATATTATGTATATATTTTAAAAAGATTGATAATATTCATGTTCTTTATTGTACACAAAAATAACATCATATACAGGAAGGAAAATGGCATGTTCAAAGGCAAGCTTAACCCGTAGTTGAGTTTTCTACCAGTGAAGTTGTTAACCTTGGGAGTGAAGAGAAGATAGTAAAGAAAAAAAACGAAGCAAGGAGTGTACGTTAAAGAGAATTAAATAAACATATAGAACTTAATACATAAGGTATACCTACATGTATATCCTGTATACAAGAATAACAAGTACATACGCAATATAAATTTACATATAGGTGTTTACACATAGGACAATACTATGTTTTAATAGAATCAAACGACGTTCGCCGCCATGATTATGAGTGGAATGAAACTGATTTCTAAAGGGTGGTCCCATGTTAAGGAAGTCAGGATCTGATTATGGGATCCTGATAAAATTTAGAGAATCCCTCGCAAATTTGAGGAACTAATAGTGTTTCTGTTTACTTTTCATAACTTAATCAAGTATTTGCGTTTAGGAATTATAACATCATGAAGCTGAGCTGATGATGAAAAAAAATTATAAAATAAAAATCTTTTTTACAAAAAATTAAATTGACGAAAATATTTATATTCTTCATTTTTAAATTTATTCTAATAATATTTTCGTCGAATTAATTTTACGAAACCTACGTAAACGTAGGTACATATATAATTTAAATAATTAATCAGTTACCGCCAGCGCCTACTCAAAATTAGTTTATATACAATTTGATAGTTTATGTAAATAAGCTCAATACTCGAGACTTAAAAGGTTTATTTATTTTTTGAATTTTAGTTCTTTTCATCGGTTTAATTTAATGTTAAAAAGATTTTTTGTTAGCAATAAGGCGTTTAGCATTTTCTACTTGACTTGCAGGAGCACTGCAGTAGGTAATTCTTGAATGTTCTTTGTTGTTTTCCGTTAAGTGATATCTGTGTATTAATATCACTGACCACAACGCGTGTGGTCTTCAATCTATCAACCAGTTCTGCCCGATACCACTCGACAAGTGTCAAGTTACACTCCGATCATATTAACATGAAATGCTTCTTTTGATTATTATTTTTGGTAAAATGTATATCAACATTATCGCTTTTATCGAAATTCTCATTTTAATATTTAATAAGTAATATTTTCTTTTACATTTTCCATTCTTTTGTCTCTTCATTCTGCGTATTTTTTTTTTTAATTCCTGTAACATTGGTTTTTTAAAAAGAAATTGAGAAAAACCAAAAACTTGAACGGTGATGAGTAGTAATGGTAGTTATATCCAAGCGGGCACCGACGCTGTTGAGGCCAGTGGTCTAATGAGATTTTTGATTTACAACCACATTCTCTTGTAGAGAAGAATGTCCGCATATTCGAATGAAACCGCGAAATTAAAAGTCGACGTACCTACCAGCGTTTGACGACGTCGACCACAAGCCAGCGCAGACGACTAAACCGCAAACTCTTCTTCGATGCCCGTATGCGTTCTTCAATGTTCAAAACAGTCTAAATTATCTTTAGAATGAACACAGTCTGTTGCGGTCACACACACGCACAGTTTTTTTATAGTACCTGCCTATTGTGTTTAAGTTTAAACACATTCATCCTTATACCTATATAATACTGGAACAGTCATCAAGATACTTGAACCATACTTAAATAATTGTGTTGTGGACTTTTTTCTAAAATGCATATTTTAGGAAAAAAATTTAAAAAAAAAATCTTCAACTGGGTATGTACGTATATTAAATAAATAAAGAGAATAATAATAATAAATACTTAGTCTTTATTGCACACCAAAAAAAAGGAAAAATATTCACAATACTAGTAATTTACTTATTATTTAAGATATTTTTTTCTAGTAGTATTTGGTGGATTTTTACTAGTAGTAGGTACCTACAGGGATGCCTCTCGCTAGAGACCATGGTTCAGTCCATGGTCCAAAGTGAGAGTGCGTGGGATTCCGCCGCCTCGTTTTGCGAGGAGGTGATGTTGGCCAAAGAGGCGGCGGAACGGGAACAGGAGAGGACAAGCACTCTCCCATCCCGCAGAAGACGCACCAGGCGCCGGAGAGCGCTGAATGATCTCCGTCCTCCATGAGCGCTGGCCTGGGGGTAGTGGGTTGGGCTGACCGTTACCCCAGCAGAAGCAGGCCTAAGACGGTGGCGCGGCGGGTTCCGCACGCGCCTCTCCAATCTGGTAGGGGGGTAGGCCCCCCCTATCGCACGGTGTGGTCGCCTGCTGATCAGGAGGCCATAGTCTGCAGGGGTTCCCGGACGCTTCCTTCCTAGGGTATCCCGGGTCCCCTGCAATAGACTCACTTGTGACGGAACACCGTGTGGTTTTAGTCGGTTCGAGTCCGACATACCACTTCACCCTCGGTGAGGTGATGACCCGTGGGGGTTTCCACACGATGAAAAAAAAAAAAAGGTACCTACAGGGATTTTATGTTTTATGTCCTTAACATAATGTTACTGTACCGAATGTCACTGTGGCATACTACTGAATTCAGTAGTAATCCGCAGTGACATTCGGTACGTGCCAACATCGCTGTTTGAGACAAAAGAAAATATGACAATGTATAGTTATAAAATCAGTCAGATGAAAATCAGCAGTAGGTACATAATAAACCAGGATACAGTACAGACGTGACTTTAGATATAGCTATACCTACCTACGTTAAACCATCATCCAATAACTTGCGTAATATGCCTATCAATAGAATTCCGATTATTATACTTTACTCTTATATTTGACCTATTATATATAACTTGGTTGCTTGCTGTGTTTTGTAATACAAGTGTACAGAAATATAGTCTCATCCCTCCAGTCTGCTACGAATTTTAAAAGGACATCAATAAACAAATGAATATAGAGCCGTTGGAGAGATACTCGATAATAAAATACTATTAAAGGCAGATAGATGTAAAGGGTCACTGGATGTCGCCAGTTTGGCTATTGGTAATAGAAGTTCTTATCTATCATAATTTCACGTGTTAAAAGAAATACTTTATTACTTTAGTTGAGTACCAATTCACGTTGTGGTCACATATCTACTAAACACGTCAGATAGAGAACAACAAAAATAATTGATTGACTTCAGAGCGACTCATAATTGTAAAATATTGTAACGCGTGGAGTAAGTACTTCTTCTAAAACAACTGCGGCGTAACCACGTATAAAGCTTGGGGCTTTATGGTATCCGGGTTCGATAGGTTCTAGCTAGAGGAGGAAAATTAAAAGAGCAGGCAAACGCACTATGCGATATATTCAGGATCAGATTACTCATGTAACACATTGCCCGTAAGTCGTCAAGACAGGCCTGTGTCCTCCCCGCGACTCATTTGTCTTCAACCTTTATTCTTCATAAAATATTTCGAACGTGTGCTAAATTCGAGTTTGGGGCCACCAGTCTATGCCTATCGCGTAGTAAAGAGTTATTCTTCCAATCGAAGGAGTATGCAAGCTGTGCGAGAGGTCTCGTCACTACAATATACTGTATCACAGTGGGAGAGCCATGCTTCCGGCACGTATGGGCCGGCTCGACCGGAGTGATACTACGGCCTCACATAAACCAGCAGTGAAACAATGCTTGCATTGCTTTTCGCCGAGTGAGTGAGGTTAGCGGAGGGCCTAACCCTTCGTGCCAGGGCACCTGAGGCGGCTAGTGGCAGACTATCTAGAGGAGCGTACCGTCATGTACGAGGACCGAGATGGAGTTTTGAGTCGTCGGCCCATGTCGTGCGGTGTTCCGCAGGGGTCTGTCCTTGGACCACTCCTGTGGAACATGGGGTACGACTGGGCCCTCCGAGGCGACTTCCCCCCGGGCTCGGCGTAATTTGTTACGCCGATGACACGTTGGTCACAGCCCGTGGGGCGAACTTTCAGGAGGCGGCGCGCCTGGCCACCAGGGGAGTCTCTCTGGTGGTCGGGCGCATAGAGGCGCTGGGTTTGCGGGTGGCCCTGGATAAGACGGAGGCCCTATTATTTCATGGGCCCCGTCGTGGTCCACCCCCTGGCGCCTCTATTGAGGTCAACTCGGTCCTCGTACCGGTTCAGGCTCACATCACGTATCTGGGCCTGATCCTTGACGGAAGGTGGCGCTTCGACGAGCACTTCCTGCAGCTTGCTCCAAAGCTGGTCGGCGCTGCGTCCGCCCTTGGGCGACTCTTGCCCAATTTGGGTGGGCCCAGCGTCGCTACGAGACTGCTGTACACGGGGGTTGTCCGGTCAATGGCACTTTACGGTGCACCGGTGTGGGCGGAGGCTCTGACCGCCCAGAATAGGGGTAGGTAGAGGGTTATGGCGGTTAGAGCCATACGCGGCTACCGCACCGTGTCGACGGAGGCGGCGTGCGCGTTGGCCGGAACTCCCCCGTGGGATTTGGAGGCGGAAGTGCTCGCCGAAGTTTATCGGCGGACGACTGAGTTCCGGGCGGGAAGCGGCAGTTGGCCCCCGCCCGAAGAGGTACGCGAGTGGCGTGAGGCCGCTCGCCGAGCCACGATGGCTCGTTGGTCGTCCCGGCTGGGGGCTCCACGTGCTGGCTTTGCCGCCGTGGAGGCGCTCCAGCCGGTCATCGTCGAGTGGGCAGGGCGGCAGCACGGGACCCTTTCCTTCCGACTGACGCAGGTTCTTTCCGGGCACGGCTGCTTCGGGAAGTACCTGCACTCGGTCGCTAGGAGGGAATTGAGTCCCGCCTGTCACCACTGCGACTGCAGTGAGGACTCGGCTCAGCACACGCTGGCGGTTTGCCCCAGTTGGGCGGCGCAGCGTCGGGCCCTCACTGCAGTCATCGGAGTGGATCTGTCGCTACCGGCTGTCATACGCTCCATGGCCGGTAGCGACAGGAATTTTACCGCGGTCGCTACCTTCTGTGAGGAAGTCATCTCGCAGAAGGAGGCGGCGGAAAGGGTCCGGGAGGACGACCTCCACTCGGACTTAATTCGCCGCCGGCGAACCGGGTGGCGGAGGCGCGCTTACCAGCGCCTCATGCCGCCCTGAGTGTGGCCGCGGGTGGACGGGACGGGTTTTTCCCCTCGACCCGCTATAGTGGCCCCCGCGAGGAGGTGGCGTCCGCGTGTGCCTGGACGTCGCCTAATTGAGAGGTTCTTCACCCGAAGGTGGTGCCCGCGCTTTTGCGGGCAGGCGCTAGGGGGGGTCCGGATGTTTTAATAAAAGCTGTTCCCGGATCCCTCCTACTTAAGGCGCAGTACGGCACACCGTGTGGTTTTAGTCGGTTCGATTCCGACACACCGCCCCACCGAAAACCCCGGTGGGGTGACGGCCCGAGGGGGTTTCCACACGCACAAAAAAAAAAAAAAAAAGGGCCTAACCCGTCCCTCTTCCTCTCTCCCTTCCTCGTCTCTTATTCGCCCTTCCCCTACTCCCACCTTAAAGGCCGGCAACGCACTTGTGACTTTTGAGTTGCAGGTGCTCATGAGCAGCGGTAGTCATTTACCATCAGGTGACCCGTCTGCTCGTTTACTCCCTATACCATTAAAAAAAAGCACCTTTGCACGAATGTCGGCAAAAATAATCTTATATTCACTTTATATTCATCTATAATACTGGATTATAAAAAGGTGAATTAATGAAGTAGCAGTATTGTATCCAGAACCTATGTTGTAACAACCGATATCATTAAATTGATACGAAGTCTTTATTTATTCATACAGTTGTATGCAAAATATTAAGCATGACAATGTTTAAACTCTTTTCATTCAATTGTAGAGAAAAGCTATTACTATACTAGGTATCAACTGTATCCTTAGCAAACGTATCAATAGCTTTATTTGATGTAAGAACATCAACTAATTAGATGGCTTACCTATATTTCTTTATTTGTAAATAATAATATACCATAAATAAGTAGGTCCTTTAACATTTTGTAAACGCACGCTAAATGTAAAGCTATACATTTTATTTTTGAAGCAAATGAGTGTAACATAAGCTCATGAAATCGAGGTCGATCCGGTCGCGGTTGCCACAGGAAACCGCAAACTATCCATCTAAATAACTACAGTGTAGGAACCAGAGGATCGTTTTTTTTACTTAGTTGAACAACCAGCTCTGATAAAAATAAAAGTTTTACAGCCAAGATCAATTCAATGTGTGACGGCTGCCATAAGAGTATAGGTACATGCTTTGGTAATTTGTAACGTTGGTTTTTAATCATTTCTCATCAAAAGAGACGGCATGAGACAGTAAGGGAAGTCGAGTCTTTTTGTGAAATAAATATCATATGTAATGTCTGTACATGGGCGTACCGAGAGGGCAGGGGAGGGCAGCAGCCCATTTGGGTTTTGTAGGCTTACGTAGTATTCAGTTTATTGAAGTAACTTTAAGTCTAATTATTGATTTGCCCTTACCTCTTTGCATCAAACTGGGCTAACAAAAAAGAAATTACGCTGGGCCATGGGTCTATACACTACATCGAATTAGGTACTGCGCGTGTTTCTGTTACTGTAAGCTATCCGTAATGTAATTAAGCTAAGGGTGTTCATTTGAATATCAGATTTATATACAGTAATTTTTTTTGTGCAATGTGAAAATGAATAATATACAAAATCTAAAATGACAAAGCGTTGCAGTAGACATAGACTTTAGAATAAATGAATTTGCATTTGATATTGTTTAATATCTAAATTTTATTAATAATTAAACAGATACAACGTTTTTATATTTTGTTGCAGGGAAATCGCAAAGTAGCAGCGATGACATCTAATTGTGAACGAATATGAAACGATTGGTTTCATACCAAGGAGACATTTACTTGAACTATTCATCACTTTTTTATTGATTGTGTTCATGGTCCATCATTAAAGTTTAGTTAGAAAATCGTTTTACAGAAAGGCATAAGCAAGAATGTTTACGTTTCGCACTAAATTAAATTAAGTTTAATTAGGTTCAGCTGTGAGAGACATATTTATTAGGAATTTGATGTAAGCAATCCCTAATGTAAATTTCTTAATCTGTAGTAGTAAGCATAGATTTTGTATGTCAATTTATAAATTTACTCAAACTATTCTGTACTGTTTTTGTTTATGTCTATGAGTTGTGAGAGAAAAAAACGCACTGTATTGGTTTCTAAATTTATAACAATAAATATTGTTGAAGTGTTAAGGTTGGTTTTTGTTTGTTGGGAATTTTCTCATTAAAATAACATGTGTCTTAATTGCTCGTTTATTCTCGACTGTTTTAAAATGCAGTTAGAATAGTGGACTGTATATATAATGACAGATAGGTAGGTGACATGTCAACTCGTTTACGAAGAAGCAATATAAAACGCATACATTCAATATCTACTTAGACATGCCGCCCACCAAAGAACACAGTTCTTTCCCTTCTTACAATAAACACTTATGTACCTATGAACTTACTCTAAAACACAACTACTTACTCTTTACCTCTAAGAAATAGGTATAGCTCTAACAACAAGAAACTGACTTCATGTGCATCTGAACAAATTACAATCATACAAATTAAAAGGATTTTAGAAATTGGTTAATGAACGACAAAGTAATGTAGTAATAAACATTAAAGAAATTGCGAATTGCAAAACTCATTCTCCCTTTTGAAGTCAGTAAAAGTAAACAAACAATAACAAATATTGATGTTGATGTGTAATAACAACAAAATAACAATATTATTCAACTTTCTGCGGTGTGAGACCCGCCCACCGTGATTAACATCATATGTAATTACAACTTAAAACAAGCTAAGCAGATTAGATAAGTTATTTACCCTATTACATATAATTATTTTATTTAAAATTACAACTCTAAATTAAGTGTAGGTACGAATGTGAATCAATTTTCTTCTTGGTGAGGGGCTTTTGTAATAACACAAATTTTGCTAACAGGACGCTTAAACTCTCCCGATTTACATTTGACAGATACGACGCGAGTTATATTATCTGGCCCAGGATATTTATGAATAATTTTACCAAGAAGCCACTTCGCAGGTGGCATGTTATCTTCTTTTAAAATTACAATATCTCCAATGTGAGGTTCGGCACCCTTCGTATTCCATTTATATCTTTGATTTAAATTTACAAGGTACTCTTTGTACCACCTATTCCAGAAGTTAATTACAATTTTTTGCGTCAAACGCCATCTATTTAAACCAATAATATTGAGATCATTACAATTGTCGTAAGCTATATTTATTAACGGCTCGCCTACCAAAAAGTGACCTGGTGTCAAGGGGAGTGGGTCGTTCGGATTATCACTTAGCAGGGAAATAGGTCTTGAATTTAAACAGGCTTCTACCTGCGCTAGGACAGTCGACATCTCTTCAAAGGTTAATGTAGTGTTTCCTACTACCTTCCGCAAGTGGGTTTTTGCGCTACGTACTGCTGACTCCCAAAGGCCGCCAAAATTTGGTGAATGGGGGGGGATATAATGCCAAGTGGTTTGTTCCATTGTTAGTAATTCTGCTATTTCGCTAGAAAGTGACGATTTAGCACTATCAAACATTTCTCGAATTTGCTTGTCGGCACCAACGAAATTTGTGCCATTGTCACTATACAAATGCTGACAATGCCCTCTGCGAGACACGAATCTCCTAAATGCTGCAATGAAACCTTTAGCCGTTAAGTCAGTAACTGCCTCGAGGTGAATCGCTCGCGTGACCATACATACAAAAACGCAAATATAGCCTTTATAGGACTTTGCTCCTCGCCCAGGTGAAAAACGTAAATAGAAAGGCCCGCAGTAATCCACTCCAGTGACTTTAAAGGGCTTACCGGGTTTCAATCTTGCTTCTGGAAGTAGACCCATTAAAGGGTTAGGTTTTCTTGTAGAATATCTTGTGCATACTGTACATTCTCTGTAGAATTTTTTGACACGTTCCTTAGCTCGTAGTATCCAGTATTTACTTCTCAAAAAATTCAACATGACCTGTGGACCGCCATGCATAGTTTGTTGATGAGCATCCGCAATTATAACTGTGGTTAAATGATTTTTACCAGGCATAATTATAGCATGTTTAGTGTCATAACACGCACCCGAATCGGCAATGCGTCCCCCAACTCTTATTATTCCCTTTTCATCCGAAAAGGGACAAAGAGTTCGTAAACTGCTCCGTTTAGATACCTCTCCTCGTGTCTTTAACTGTTTTATCTCGTCTGGAAATTCACGTTGTTGTACCTGTTTAATGCATGCTAGTAAAGTCTTGTTTATTTCCTCTAGTGTAATAAATTTAGGTAATTTAGGGCGTTCATCCCTTTTCAACTTATAATTCAAAATTCTTCTACAGTATGACGTAACTCTTAGTAATTTTGTTAAAGACGAAAACTTTGTCCAAACAAACTCCTCATTTACATTAGATAAGACAGTTAAAGATTTGACTCTTTCCTCTTCATGCGTATAGTCAATCCTCTTATTATTTGTGTGTACAACTCTCTCTGCCAACCATTGTGGACCTTGCCACCATAATGCATGTTCTATTAACTCCTTTGGTTGCAAGCCACGCGAAGCACAGTCAGCAGGATTTGTCTCTGAGGACACGTGACTCCATTGGCTATACTCTAAAATGTTTAAAATAGTGGACACTCTATTGCTCACGAAAGTTGTCCATCGACTTGAGCCTCCTTCAAGCCATGCTAAAACTATAGTGGAGTCGGTCCAGCCATGTAAATCTTCTCGGGGTATCTCCAAAACCTGTGAAACTTCATGAATGAGCCTAGCTGCTAAAGTTGCACCACAGAGTTCGAATCTTGGGATTGAGATTTCTTTTTCTACTGGGGCTACTTTAGTCTTTGCGGCGACCAAGTGTACATGCACGCGGTCTGAAGCCTCGACAGTTCTGAGGTACACAGCTGCCGCAAATGCAGACTTAGAAGAATCAGAGAATACATGTAGTTCAACCCTAGAATCATGTGCAACGTTTAACCATCTTGATACTTTAAGTTCCTTTAAATCTTCTAAGTTTTGTCTAAATGTCAACCATTGACTAAGTAAATCCTCTGTTAAATACTCATCCCACTCAAGGCCTGATTTCCATAGTTTTTGCATGAATATTTTAGCGTTAACTACCACTGGCGCAATCCAGCCTAAGGGGTCGTATAATCTCGCTACATCTGACAAAACTTCTCGTTTAGTGATTGAGTTCTTGACTTTAGGTAAATTAAATATATATTCAAAATGATCACTTACTCTATTCCAACTTAATCCCAATACCTTAATCGAGTCGTTTAGTTTACTAGTAGTAGGCTCCTCCTTGCCAATTTCCTTTAAAAACTCCTCACTATTGCTATTCCATTTCTGAAGTTCAAAACCGCCAGCTCTCATTAAATCTGTCATTTCTGTGTATACTTGCACTGCGTCATTTATTGTTTCAGCACCTGAAACCAAATCATCAACATAATAATCCTTTCTGGCTATTGTAGCCGCTAATGGGTACTTAGCCTCCTCTAGTTCAGCTAGCCGTTGCAGAACCTTAACAGCTAGATATGGCGCACATGCAGTTCCAAATGTTAATCTCAACAGTTTATAATGTTGTATGGGTTTAGATGGGTCAAATCTCCAGACAATCCTCTGAAAGTCAGAATCTTCTTCAGCTACTCGCACCATTCTATACATCTTAATTATGTCTGCTACAATGCAGATTTTATGAAGTCGCCACCTCATGCAGATGTGTCTCAAGTCTTGTTGAAGTTTAGGGCCCACGAACAATTCATCATTTAGAGATACATTATTATCACCTTTACTTGACGCATCAAAGACAACTCTTACCTTTGTTGTGTCCTTATCTTCCCTCACTACAGCATGATGAGGAAGATAGACAGCCTTAGAACTCTGTAACTCCTTGTTACTCACTGGTGCCATGTGATTCATATTTAAGTATTCTTCCATGACCTTGTTGTATTCTTCTCTTAGTTTAGAATTTCTTGACAGTTTCCTTTCTAAACCCTCTAATCGCTTGATTGCCCTCTCTGTTGAATGACCGTTTGAACACTTAGGATTGTTAGTTATAAAAGGTAATCGTACTATAAATCTACCCTCTTCATCTCGTACTGTAGTTGCATTAAAATAATCCTCGCATGCCTTTTCACTAGCAGTCATCTCCTTTTGTATCATATTAGGCTCATTTTCCATTTCCCAAAACATTTTTAGTAAATCATCTTCCCTTACACTTACATGCAAACTAATGAGGGTAGATGCTTCAGATTCTCTTGATATTCTTCCCGATAAAATCCACCCGAACACCGTGTTTTGTGCTATCAGATTACCTTCAGATTGTTTGATAAGTCCCTCAAGTAATATTTCGCTGTAAATCTCTGCCCCTAGTAAAAGATCTATCCTACCTGGCGATGCGTATGTCGGATCAGCTAAAGGTAAATTATTAATTTCAAATCAGTCTGGAGTATTTAAACTAGTTGTTGGAAGTAATGCAGTCAAAGAATGTAAAACGTAAGCGTTAACTTGAATATATTTTGCCACCTTAGTGTTAGATTCTAACTGTAAAGAAACTGTGTGTTTAATTCTCATTCGCCCATCTCCTAGACCTGACACCCAGCCACTTATTGGCTTGCGTGTGAGCCCAAGTAATTGATCAGCTGCCTCAGTAATGAAAGAGGCTTGGGACCCTTGGTCAAGTAAAGCCCTAAGTATTTGTTTACAACCATTTGAATGTGTTACCTTAACCTTTGCAGTCGCGAGTAGCACGCTGTGAGGTTGAAGCTCCCCTCTAGAAAAGGTAACTGTTACATTTGTTTCACCTTGTGTTGTGCTCGACTTCTCGTGTTGTGTTCCACTTGCTGTCGGAGTGGCTACAGGTTGCAGGCTGCTCGCTGGTGTATATACTGCGCTGTTCTCTTGGTCGAAGCGCAACATTGTGTGGTGTCGTCTCCCACATTTTCTGCAACTCGATGAATGACGACATTTTATTGCTGTATGTGTGGGTGCTAAACAATTAAAGCATAACTTATTATTTTGTACAAAAACTTGTCTTTCCCTTGGTGTCAAAATTCCGAAACGTTTACAATGGTAAATGTAGTGGCTTTCCTGACACATTGCACAACTGATGTCTTTAATCTTAGTTTTGTTTTCAACTGATGTGTGAAAGGTTCTCGGTTTCATGAGAGACTTGGTATTTGTTACTGGACGTTTTGCATTAGAATCGATCATTTCTAAGGACCGGTATCTGTGCTCTAAATAGTCTCTTAATTGTGACCAGGTAGGTAACTCGTCGCCGGCCACATTAAACCGCTGTTCCCATTGCTTAATTGATTCTGTATCTAATTTCGAAACAACTAAATGAATTATAATTACGTCCCAGGTCTTAGTACAAATACCCATATTTTGTAAAGATTTCAAACAAATCGATGTCGTATCTAATAATTGCTTAATCTCATGGGCTGACTCGTTGTTGAGTTTCTTTACCGCGAACAAAGTTCTCATAATAGCATTGCAGTTATAACGCTTATTATTATAACGGCGAACTAAATATGTCCACGCCTCTTCATAATTCGCTTCTGTTGTTGAAAAATTGCTTAAAAGACTTGATGCATCTCCACTCAAATTACTCTTTAAATAATGCAATTTTTGGACAGATGTAATACTCTTATTGTTATGGATTAGCGAGGAAAACATATCATAGAAAGTCTGCCATTCCTCATACTTGCCTCCAAAAGTGGGTAATTGTATACGGGGAAGCTTAATATCACTGCCAAGGTATGTGCTTTTATCAGCCGTTAAAGAAAGGGACTCACCAATCGACGTAGAAAACTGCTGCATAGCCTCTCGTAAATTAGTTTTATAATGTACATATAATTCTTCAAACTTCTCGTATATATTCTCCTTAAAATATTCTTCTTTTCTTTCTTTTGTAGCCATAATAATTTTCTTGTGGCCTTCTTTAAAGTCCTTATGCAAGTTTTCTAATAAATCCAGCCTTGTTTCTACATAAGAACGTTTAATTCTATCCTTAGGTGTCTTCTTATAGTTTTTTTCCGCATTTTTTAAGTTGTCTAATAATTCGTATTGTAAAGATCTCCATTGTAGTAATCCCAACAAACACTTCTCGAATCGTCTCTCAAAACTCGTAATAAACAATAATTTATACTCGAAATTAAAGTTGTAATGTAGATTGTAAGAAATAATTGTAATATTTCACAATACCGCCGCGTTGCAATGATCACCTGACCCTTCACAGGTAAGATTTTATTGTATTCGCGGGTCGGTCTGCTCGTTCAAACAATCCGGCTCGAAGGACCAAATGTTGAAGTGTTAAGGTTGGTTTTTGTTTGTTGGGAATTTTCTCATTAAAATAACATGTGTCTTAATTGCTCGTTTATTCTCGACTGTTTTAAAATGCAGTTAGAATAGTGGACTGTATATATAATGACAGATAGGTAGGTGACATGTCAACTCGTTTACGAAGAAGCAATATAAAACGCATACATTCAATATCTACTTAGACAAATATATTTTTCTTTATTTCACAAACTCGGCTTTTAATTTTTACAGGTTATGAGCCCAGGCCCGCCTGTAAGTAGTTTTTTAATAAAAGTTTGTGTAATAATAGTAAAAAGTAGACATACATATATATAAATCCATGATAATGGGTATAGAGAGTTCGGGTATCATAAATCCATTTAAAACGAAAAAAAACAGTTTAAAACCGAAATAAACCATTGTTTTCGATTTAAAACGGTTGGTGTTGATGACAATGTTTTTCTTAAATATTTTCTTTTTACATTTTCTTGATTTTATCGAGGTAGGGATATACGAGTACCTGTAAACTGTGTAAAGACTTTTTATATGTGTGATATACTGATATTGATATACTTAGCGGGTTTAGTTCTAGTTGGTCCGTCCGACCAAGGCAAGCGTAGTATGTATTACCTACCTAAGTTATAAAAACTCTATTGATAAGTTAAAAGCTTTGTGTTAGTAAATCATTTTTTTTCATTGTTTTCAAAGATATAAATAAAAAATATAGATAAAAACCGGGCCCGCAGCAGACCTGCAGAGGTACATTTCGTGTTTTTTTTAAATTTTATCTCCAAAAATATAAGTCGCATTAAAAACTTTAAATGTCTACATTGTAGAGTAAAATAAAAAATTAGCTTTCTTTTAAAAATATTACCGATTGTAAAAAACCGGGCCCGCTGCAGTCCCGCAGAGGTAAATTTCGTGTTTTTTTAATTTTTATCTTCAAAAATATAAGTCGCATTAAAAACGTTAAATAACTACATTGTAGAGTAAAATAAAAGTTAGCTTTCATTTCAAAATATTACCGATTGTAAAAAGGTTTACAGTTTCAGAGCTATGAATTTTTTTCCAACTAATTTTGGTTTTCCCCCTCCTCTCCCCAAGTTAAGGATGGAATCATTTAGGGTTCATATTAAAAAATGTTCGTATTTACTATGAGCTATTAATTTAAACGGTCCAAAAAATTTCCATAGGAAAAAAGTTATGCTGAATAAAATGATTTTTGAAAATCTTCCCCCAGTCCCCTTTGGGGCAATAATCCCCATACACGAACTTAACCTTCATTTTTGCCCTGTTGATTTGTGGTCCAAGTTTGAAAGCAATCGGTGCATAATTGCGACCTCTATCGTGCCGGTAAAATTGAGGTACATATATATATACTTTTAAACGTGCGGTTGTTTTGGGGTCTATGGATCATCGACAACTGGTACAAAACCACTAGGTAGACTTTTCTTCGAAATAAACCTAAAATTTGATTCGGTTTAACGGCCTTGAAGACATAACGTTGTCTCTTTCATACGCAAGTAAGTAAGTGTTAATAATGTCTTCTAATCTAGTGTGTGTAATATATAATATAATGAGTAAGTGTAGGTAGGTATACCTTCATACTTAAGTTTTCGTGTAGTAGGTAATGTAGGTAGGTACTTTCTATTGATTTTCTATAAACTAATTAAAACGAAACATGACGTCAGGTGAAAGGCCCAATGTGTTTTCAATGAAGGAGTATAGTATAGGAGGTATATATAACAAATACCATGTGAAATGTATTTTCGATATATTGTGTACATCCTTTGTTGGAGTTCCTAAATAAATAAACAAATATAAGCATGTCAGTACATTACTCATACTGTTGGTATAGAAAAGACAAGTATAATAATATTCCAAAACAGATTTATTAACTTACTTATTATAATGCTTGCGTAGTTCTTACGGCGCAATAAGAGCGAGACAGAAGATTGGACCTCTCCAGCGGAGAGGCTCGACAGTGCGGCGGCTGCGTCAACTAAAACAAACCCATTAGTATTTTTATTATAATAAATATTTAAAAATAGAAAAAGATATTGTGAAATTGTAACTAAAAATATCTTCATCGAGCATTTTTTTTTAAATGATGCAATAGGAGGTACCGCATCGTGTATCACAGCAATACGATCCTTAAAGTGCTACATTTGTTTTGAACACTTACTATACTACACTACTACATCAAAATTTAGGTCTGTCTGATACTTTCGGGAAGATAGATTACTACAAACAATCTTTCAATATTTTATGTGGTAAGAATAGAGACTCGCTTGGCAAAGAGATATGGTACATGGAAGAGTCGTGTGCTAACAGGCAAGTTTGGAATCAAACAATGGGAACTGTAAATAAATAATAATTATTATATTATACGTTCTAACCAATACATTCATTTTTTATATAACTAGCAACCCGGCCTGGCTTCGCACGGGTACAAATTATACAATTAAACATTCCTCATGAATCACTCTGTCTGTCTGTCTGAAAATCCGTTCAGTAGTTTTTCAGTCTATCGTGAACAGACAGACGCGGCGGGGGACTTTGTTTTATAATATGTAGTGATAATCACTTCTTGAAAGCAGAGGCACGTCTTATCCCTCTGACGTCTACGTCAAGACTCTGACTCTGCTGCTGCCTCTATGTTTTCTTTCCTATTCTTTATCTCTACATAGTATAAAACAGCCGTTTCCGCCGTCTGTAAGCTTAGATCTTTTAAACTACGCAACGGATTTTAATATGGTTAACTCCAATAGATAGAGCTATTTAAGAGGAAGGTTTATACGTATAGTTTCATATTGTTTTGTGTTAATTTGTATAATACATACATACATGACGATAATTTTTCACATTAGTATCTAGATTGCACATTGCATCTAAGCTCAGCGTCTTAGATATTATATTACAAGTCGGCTTCTGACAAGTTCAAAGGAGGTTTGAACACTACATTATGTCTTTCCACATAAAATATTAAAACAAAAATATGTTGATGTTGAATGAGGAAAATAATTCCAATTTTATTATTTAACTATCATTGTATTATATGGGTATTTCCATAAAACCGGCACAACACTATTTGTTGCGGGCGGAGTTGCCAACATATTTGAGAAACATTTGACCTCAAAGCAATATAGTAATTATTGCTCTGAGCAATGTAGTAATTATTGCTCTCCTCTACTTTCTATATCTACGAGGGCGGCACTGAAAATTTCGGGAATCAAGGAAGTGACACAACATTACTATTTAAAAATGTATTTATTGCTTTTCGAAGTATTCTCCGCGAAATTTGACACATTTTTCCATACGATGGTACCAATCATTGAAGCAACCATTCCATTCGGAAGTTGGGTCTCCAAAACGGCCGTTTTGTAGGCGTCCACAGCTTCTTCAGGTGATGAAAATCTCTGACCACGCAATTTATTCTTTATTTTAGGGAAAGTATAGAAATCATTAGGGCTTAGGTCGGGGCTGTACGGCGGATGTTCTAATAAATCTATGTTTTCTTGCTTTAAAAACTCTTTTGTTCTGTGCGCGGTGTGAGAACTCGCATTGTCGTGATGGAGGATGATGCGGTGGTTGCAGCTCTCTTTACGGAGTTCAGAAACGACCTGTGGCAAACAAATTCTAGCATACCATTCTGCATTAACCGTTCTTTGTCCCTCAAGAGAAATAGTCGCAACATGGCCGGTTTTGGAGACAAACGTGGCCACCATTTTTTTTGCAACACTCCGTGAACGAACAATTTTTGTTGGCTTTAACTCATTTTCGAACACCCAAACTCGTGACTGGTTTTTTGTTTCGGGTTCGTACGCGTATATCCAGGATTCGTCACCTGTTACGATGTTGTATACAGCATTTGAGGATCCTGCGTGGAATCTTTCGAGAGTTCTGACGCACCAAGTAACGCGAGCCGCTTTTTGCTCTTCACAGAGCGAATGCGGTATCCATCGGGAAAACAACTTTTTTTACACCTAATTGTTCATGCAAGATTATTTGTATTTGACTCATGTCAATGTCTAAAGTTGCCTGAATTTGGCGGTATGTCACATGTCGATCTTCCTCAATCAGCTTACGCACAGCATCAACGTTTTCTTGGGTGACTGCAGTTTTTGGACGACCTTGACGGGGATCATCACTGAGCTTGACACGTCCACGTTGAAATTCAGTAAACCAGCGATAAATTGTGGTGTTAGACGGGGCTTCATCACCAAATGCAGAAATCATCCGGTCAACACACTATTTTTGCGTTAAACCACTTCGAAAGTCATAATTTTCTCGAGTCAATTCCATTTTCTCAACGACTAAACAAGTTTGACAAAACCTTGTGATAAGACCGAGAATCTTTTTTTTAATAAATAAATGGTATTCGATTTTTAAAACCAAGGTGTTTTCAATTAAAAAGATTTTAATATGACAGAAACAGTGGAAATATTCCATTCCCGATACTTTTAGTGCAGCCTATGTATGAATTGACAACATTGATAGATAGGGCAATAATTAATTGCCACAGAATAGAAAGATATATTTCTGTTCTGTGTTAATTGCTATATTGTTAAAACAAATGACATAACGAATATTGTCTATTCGTCAATGAGTAAAATAATATTATATTGGATGATATTTTTAGATTTTTTAGATTTTTTACCGTGAGAGGGTTCTCTCACAGTAAAAAATTGCAAACCTATTTGATAATACGAACATTGGCTTGGAACTAATTGTGTAAAAAAGTATAACTTGAGTCAGGACTATGTATAAATTGTGATGTTTCACAAAATGAAACCAAGACTATTTGGTATAGTCCTATTTATTTGTAACGTGTTAACTAATCGAAAATGTTGTTTTTTGTTTTTATTTTAAGTATTATGTACTATAAAGCGACATCTATTGACATTTCAAATTAACTTTTAATAATTTTAGTCTAAGTCTTTAAGTAGGGTTTGTATACTCTGCATTTTAGTTCGGATAGTGTTTGTATACTCTTTGTTTCTGATCCAGAGCCAAAATTTTTATTCTGTGGTAAAATCTGTCATTAAATCCATTAGACTTTCACTTGCGTATTTTAGTAAATTAGTGAAATTAGTACAGATTTCACGACATATTATTAATTATTATTATCATTATTACATATTTTAGTGTGCGTATATCTATTTAATCATTACAGAATCGGTGTCAGTGTACATATATGGAATAAATTAATTCAAAAATGGAAAAGTACACAGTACCAAATATTCCCAGTACCCAACATATTTTAGAAGATTTATCTAGTATGCAAGTTAACAGTAAACCAGCCAAAATTCAAGAAACTAATGAAGCACTGCAGAATGGGCTAACATGCTACGTGAATTTTCGACAACTTCAAGGAGATTTATTACAACAAGATTTTTTAAATTCTAAATTAGATGAATTGAATAAAAAATTAGTGGAAAACATAGCAAATATGAAAAGACAAAGTTAAAGTGAAATTTTCAAAGATAATGTAGAATTTCATAATCAGAAGACAAATGTCATATATGTATTATATTTTGGTATTCAGTTATTTATAGGAATTAAGATCAGCCATTATTATTATATATATTATTATTTTTATTCTATGGGACAAAGTTTGTGGACTAGTCAGGATCTATGAATTAAATTTAAAATTTGTCAATTAAAATAAAATGAATTTAGTTGACAAACTATTGCACACCCACATAATTCATTTTATCACTAGATATTATAAAATATAGTCCCCCGCCGCATTTGTCTGTCTGTTCACGATAAACTGAAAAACGACAACATATTTTCATGCGGTTTTCACTAATGGATAGAGTGATTTATGAGGAAGGTGTATAATTTGTTAAGATTTTGTGTAAATTGATTGAATATGTTAACAATTGTTAAAGATGGCTCTCTGCTACCCGTGTAAAGCTGGGGCGGGTTGCTAGTTACTAATAAATCATTGATATTGCACATCTGATTAGGAAAAGTAGGTAAGGGATTATTACTATTGCATTTCTACTATACATGAAGTTGTTTTAAAGTATACCTAATTATGAATATAGTACATTAAAAAATGCATTTATTAGTGCCAACAGATATCGGTTGAAGAAAATTGCAAATTTTCTGGTTTTATTGATGCTGGCATTATTTGGTCAGTTTTTTTTATATCTGCAATGTACATGTTACTGTGAATGTCTAAAGCCCAGTGTTTATTTAGATATACTGGTGTAAGTTAACATCCATCAAGCTAGCTTGTGAATGACATTTATTTTTTTTCATGACAATTTTAATTCTTTACCTAGGTATTTTCAAAAGTTAATTTGCAAACTGCTATGGCCCTGCAAATTGCTAATAATGCTATGCGCTTTGCAGTTGCATTTTTTGTTCTGTAAAGGGTGCCTGCGGAACCCTGTTACTGAGCCTCCACTGTCCATCCATCTGTCAGTAGAATGTATCTCATGAATTATAATAGGTAGACACTAGAAATTTATATTGCCACTATAACAAAATATAATAAAAATGGAATAAAATAAAATAATAAAGGGGAACCCCAAACAATTGTGTTCAATTCAAATATTTTTAAAACAATTTCAGATTTACACTGTTGCAATTTGTGATTGTTGACATACATGGGTAAATGTTAACATACATGGGTGCATGTTGACATACATGGGTGCATCTTAACATTCAGTAATATTGGATATTAACACTAATATATATTTTACTTTTCACCTTTAAAATTTACCTAAAATGTTTGCTTTTTATGCATGAGATAAAATATAAAAACATTTGTGATTTAAGCTCATTTTATTATACTTCCAAAATTAATTAATTCGTCTTCTGTCACCAATCCTATGTGGAACATACAGACTAAAGCTGCACCTTGTTCAGAAAACTTCTTATTTTTTTCCCAAAATGATGATGTGTATTTTTTGTCATTGAATGTCAATATGGTCCGAAATAACTTTTCAACTTGGTGAGTCTCATACACAGGTAGATTGTGGCCATTTTTTCCTGCCCAACCATGGAGTTTTGCTTTAGGCATATTAAGGTCATTGAAGTTAGCTCGAATGAAACATACCTAAAACGAATGGACAGATAAGGTGAAGATTTTCATATAAATGGTTTTACATATCACAGGAAACACCTAATAACACAAAATAAGATAGAAGGTAAACAAGCTTCGTAATTATGGCAGAAATTGGCAGCAATTCTGTTACTTCACTCGCTAAATTAAAATCCATAAAATTTTCTTCATATAAGAAGTAAACCTTGCACACTTAGAAACAAGGTCTTATTTCAAACTGAAACAAGTAGGTAACATATGTCGCTATCGAAATAAGCAATTTATTAGTCGACTAAAGTCTGATACGCTTAAATAAACTTTAAAGACCACGTAGCGAGAGCCGCTATCCGTTGAATGCCATCTCTTTTGCTCTGTGTTTTTAGTAAGCGTCTTCGTAGGTGTAGATAAAAAACACGTCATCCTTGTTCGTTTTGAAATGAAGACTCTCGCGTTGGAAATAAATTAAAGATTGCCATGGTTGACAATCTATGCAGCTGAACACGCAGTGCAGCAAATTTGGTTAACTTATCAAATAATTAAGCTACACTGTTACTTTTAATACATAATACTACTTAATGGCTAAAATATTGCCAAAACATTGTGGACACGCCAGGGATGTCCTCGGCATCTGAAGGAAATTTAGAAGCTGGCGGGCGTGTTCGCCGGCACTGAAAGTGTTAACATCAAGAGAGGACTGTCAAAACTACTTTCCACGACCTTATAGGTTTCATCTGCCCAGAGATCCGCTAATTTTCTATGAAATATGAGCATTTTTTTTTAGCATAGGTAAAAAGTACTTTGACACCAGAATATGCAATCTAAAACAGCCTTTCTATGGTGTTTATAAAGCTAGCGTAGCTAAGTCATAGGGCCTTATTAAAACTTACACTAATATATTTTTTGCCAAAGAATAGATTTTTTTGCCATAGCCAATTCCGAAAAACAATCGTCCTGCTGACTTGAGACTAAGCCAGCGTAGCCAATGCTATATTTTTGCTAATTATTTGCTATAATCTATAAATAACTAGTTTTTATTTGTGTTGAAACCCCCACGGGTCATCACCTCACCTGAGCTAATGGTGAAGTGGTATGTCGGAATCGAACCGACTAAAACCACACGGTGTTCCGTCACAAGTGGGCCTATTGCAGGGACCCGGGAATACCCTAAGAAGGAAGCCTCCGGTAACCCCTGCAAACCTTGGCCGCCTCTTGGTCAGTAGGCGGCCACACCATAGATTACGGGGGCCTTGCCCGCCTCTGGTTTAGAGGGGCGCACGCGGAACACGTCGCGCCACCTTCTCAGGCCTGCTTCTGCTAGGATAACGTCTTCTGCGGGACGGGAGAGTACTCGTCCTCTCCCGTACCCTTTCCGCCGCCTCTTTAGCCAACATCACCTCCTCCCAAAATGAGGCAGCGGAATTCCACGCACTCTCGCTTCGGACCATAGACAGAACTATGGTCTCCAGCGAGAGGATAAATAACTAGCTGCGCCCCGCGGTTTCACCGCGTAAATCTCTCATTAAGTTTACTTGAATTTTCTAATTTTCTGCGCATCTTTCCTTTTTCTTTCATAACAACCTTCTCCTGACAATAACAAACACAAAAAAAAAAAGCGAAATCGGTCTAGCCGTTCACGCGTGATGCCGTGACCAAAGGAAATAGGGATTCATTTTTATATAAGGTACAAATTTTAAGATTATAAGATAAGTTTATGAGATACGGAAATATAGCGTTGCCTACGCTGGCTTAAGTTACAAGTCAGCAGGGCGATTGATTCTAGGCAATAACTGTGGCAAAAAAAAAATGATTCTTGAACAAAAGCACAGTAAATACATATGCTGTAAAACCTCGTATAGAATATCTAAATATCGTGTATTAAATATCTAAAGATATGGCGTTAGTAGGTGTAAATTGGGGTTTCTGGATCAGAGGAGAAACACCCAATTTACCCTATCATTCAGTATATTAAAAATAGGATCTATGTATTTGAGTTAATATTCATTCATTCATTCAAGTTTTTAATTTACGATTATTAATCAGTATATTCAAAATAGGAATCTCATCTAATATTTATCTATTCAGGCTATAAAACTATCTATAAAATTTGTAGCTTGAATTGACTATTCTATCAAAAATCAACTTAGATTGACCAATAATTTATTTCAACCGACAACCTATGTGATCTTCATTTAGCATTTCTTAATTGTTTCGACCATTCAGTAATTCAAACATTCCTTAATATGTGTATGTGCATAACATTTAAATATACGTAGGTATAATCTATTCAACCCGGTAAATAGATGAGAATGGAATGCACACATCGTCATCCATCACTGCCTTATAATGTTATAGCGCAGTGGCTATACCTATATATTTTGCTTACTTTATTTATTAAATAAGATTAAACAACGGAGTATGTAGTGATTACAAATATAAATGATATAATTATGATATAATAACTGAACAATATAATGACTATATTACTTTATATTTTACAAAGTGTAAAAAAAAACGAATTACGTAAAACTTTGAAATTGATTTTATTTCAAATATTAACATTGCAATTTACACTAAGTATTTATAGTTTTGATATGCTAAATTTATGCTTTAGGTTCGATGTCATCCTGAATTTTTTCTATTAATTCTCTCGTATTCGTGTATATAGGATCAAATAAAAGGGTTTTTACGAGATGCTGAACACACATCAGCTTCGCAGTTACACATGGGCTGCTCAGATTTAGGAAAATTGTCTGCGTCATAGATTTCAATTTTGATTATTTTTGTTCCTCGAGTAATCGGTTTCTTTATATATTGAAAATAAGTTTGCTCCGTTTTCTGTCTCTTACGAGTAAGACCAAGCGTTTTTTGTCCAGGCTTTTGTTGAACTGCTGGTTGGTTCACGGGGATAAAATCAAACAGCTCTTCAGTGTCCTACAATAAAGAAAACAAATTAATATATAATTAACACTATTCAATACTTTTCATTATAAACGTTATGGTTTAAACATAAATACTGATCACCGTATCAGGCACTTAACTACTTTCATATTAAAATTAATTATGTACTAATGTTATTACTATTTTAAATAATTGTTTATTAGATTAAATATTATTAAGAAAAAATATTAAGACTTACCGACATTATACAATAATAACACTGCACGTCCTCAGATGCAGGAATATGTTAAGATTTTTTTGTCCCATTTATATATAATTTTAATTATAATGTATAGGGTTCAAAATCGCGTTTTTTTTTTTAGTTAATCATACCTCGAAACAAAATGGTAAGAATGATGTCATAACGAAATTGAAACCTGATGATGCCCGACAACCAGGCGCCTACAATTTTAATGTTTACTATAAATATTATGAAAAAATAAATACTACTGTGTGCTTGTTCATTGCAAGTTTTTTATACATTTTGTGGAGAAGATACGACAGGCACGACCACCGTATGTGACTAGTATGTCATTTAGAGTAATTTTTGCAACGCTAGTAATTCATTGTAAGGAGACGATCAAAACAAAAAGTTATATTGATATACTATTTTTAAACCAGACTTTGTCTATGTGATTATTCAAATTTACCTATCATATTTAAAACACCTAAAACTTTAAGTATTAAGTAATGTTTTTATTATTTACAAAGCAATATCAACAAATATTTTTTATACTATTAAATAGACTTTGTATACTATTACTACATAATTATAATTTTCTAATCCGGCAAAGATACATAGCATCTATGTATCTTTGCCGGATTAGAAAATTACATACATACATACATACATACATACATAGTCTCATGATTGAATCCTCGAAGAGGTAGGCAGAAGTGTTATACACTTGCATTCATCAACAATCTTTTAGATTTCTCGTTTAGGTGCTATTGCTGTTTACCGCGTACGTTTCAAGTCTCCATGCAGGTACAGTGAATTTCATAAATAGCAGAAAAAACCAATAACACTTTAAACAACCCGCTAATCGAGCCCAGGACCTCAGAATTATTAATATTATTAGTCAGTATATAGAATTAATAATGTTATTTGTGTGTAAAAAAAAATGTATTAGACTAAACTATTTGTAACAATAATATACAATATTGCTGAGTATGTAAAACTTATTTTTAAGCAGTGACTGACGCAGCATTCTGGCACCCCATGCTCTTTCCCCAAATATGGGATAATATGACGTGGATTTATCACTATTTAAGTGTAGCTGTTGAAGTACGATCCCAAAGCACTTCTTCAAGAGCTACCAGTATCATCCTACAGCATTGCCTGCAGTGACTGATCTATTTCATAAAGATGTAGGTAAGTAACATTTAATTGTTAAATCATCCTACTATTCAATATCACCTTTTTCTAACATTTCATTTCAAGTCATGTCATTATTCAAAAATTTAACTATTGACCAAATAAAAATGCTCTGCCTAATCCTTCTGTTTTAATATGGTGAGATAATTGAAACTGTCCCACAAATATAATTTTTGAACAGATACATAATTTATGATTAAGTTGATTGATATTGTTCACAACAAGTACGGGTAATATAACGTTATATGAATTAGCTGATTGATGCCCTGTTAACAACAAGTACGAATAATATAACGTTATAAATTAGCTGATTGATACCCTGTTCACAACAAGTACGGATAATATAACGTTATATGAATTAGCTGATTGATGCCCTGTTCACAACAAGTAGGAATAATATAACGTTATGAATTAGCTGATTGATGCCCTGTTCACAACAAGTACGAATATAACGTTATGAATAGAGTGATTCATACCCTATTCACATTAAAAACCTGAATGATGAATAACTGAATGAATATTAGAGCAAATAGATCCGTAATATACTGAATGACTAAATTAAATTAAATTGGGTGTTTCTGGATCTCCTCTGATCCAGAAACCCTAATTTACACCTAGTGGCGTTGGCTACGCTGGCTTGAGTTACATGTCAGGTTTTGGCAAAAAAAAACAATTCTTTGGCAAAAAAATAGCAAATAATTACCAAAAAAGTATGCGTCAAAGCCTGTTTTGACAAGTGTAAGAGATCTGGAAATAATCGTTGGCTACGCTGGCTTGAGTTACATGTTAGCAGGACCATTTCTTCTCGGCAATGGATATCGAAAAAAAAAAAAAATTTTTTAAGAAATTAAATCTAAAGCACCTACCGAATAGTTTTATTTTATTTTAAAGAATATGGGTTAGACATTAGTAGAATTCTTGTTAATCCCCATCCTTTTTATACTTCAACTAAATTATACAAATTATTATTAATTATTTTTATTCATGGACTTTTTTATTCTTTGACATTAGGATGTTTCTTTGTATTTATAACAAAAACATATCTATTTATCAATATCAATGTATGTTTATCCGTGTTCTATAACCCACAGTACAAGCTCTGTTTAGTTTTCGTCTAGATAGCGATGTGTTATATTTCCCTTGATAATCATCTATTCTTATACCTAGTAATTTTTCTTTAAGAATATTAGTCACACCCTGACCTTTTATTCCTATAGCCTATGGCTAAGAATTACAATCAGCAATGACCTAAGATAGTCTTTAGGTCATCACATCACACACTATACCGTCACGGTAACGCCACGGCTCCAACCCAGCAATTAAGTTGTTATTCTAATCTGAGCATTAAAACTAGGTCGTATAATAATTTTCATAATGTCAATATGAAAAAGCCAACGGCGGGCAGTAAGCGCGCTTGCTGCAACCATGTAACTCGACTCGCAGTCGGCGCAGTCCGCGTCTGCGGGCCGCCAGCGAAAAAACTTCACGTCGCACATGGAGACGCAAATTAGCTTGCACCTCGCGGGCGACACGTGGTAAAACTTTTCCCCTCACTTTGGCGAAAAGCCTTTATCATTCCCCTACCCAAAATTGCAAATGCCACCCTTCCTAACCAGTTTAGACCTATCTCTATTCTCCCCTTCCTCTCTAAAGTGCTAGAATATTGTGTGCATAAACAGTAATCTGTTTTTATTTACAAAAAAACCTTTTAAGCCCATTTCAATCTGGTTTCAGGCCTAGTCATAGCACTACCACCGCTCTCCTTAAAGTGACTGGCGATATTAGGACGGCCATGGAAGACACAAAAGTGACAGTCTTGGTACTGGTAGATTTCTCCAACGCCTTCAATACTGTCAGTCACAATATACTCCTGTCTATCCTCTCCTATCTTATGATCTCACCTGAAGCACTGGAATGGTTCTCATCTTATCTTCAGGGACGCCAGCAGTCTGTTCGTGTTGACGACCTGTCTTCGAGTTAGTGCGATGTTGACTCTGGTGTTCCTCAAGGCGGTATTCTTTCTCCTTTGCTATTTTCTGTGTTTATTAATCTCCTAACCCTTGAACTTCAATGTGCGTATCATCTGTACACCGACGACTTGCAACTGTACTCCCAAGCTAAGGTTGAAGACATAACAACAGCTATTGACATGGTTAATAGAGACCTCGAAGTCATTGAAAACTGGTCTAACAGGTTTGGGTTATCTGTTAACCCGAAAAGTGTCAGGCCATTGTAATTGGTAGTCACCGATCGATGAGTAGAGTCGACTCTGAGGCGCTCCCTGTCGTGATTTTTAACTGTACAACTTTACCCATTTGTCGCTCGGTGAAAAACCTGGGCTTACATCTCGACTCTAAGCTAAACTGGCGCGACCAAGTTACCAACGTATGTCAATAGGTTACCGGAACCCTCAGAGCTATATATCGCCTAAAACATTTTCTCCCTGCGAATACTAAGACCACCCTCGTGCAAACTCTTATCTTTCCTTTAATCGACTATGGTGATATGTGCTGTTATGACCTGAATGCAGATCTCCTCGATAAATTAGACCGTCTTCTTAATAACTGCATTCGATTTATTTTTAATCTTCGTAAATATGACCATATTTCCACCTTTCGTTCTCAGCTCAGATGGTTGCCTATTCGTCAACGCCGAAAAATGCGCGCACTCACTGGGTAGCGAGTATTCACTATCCTCAATTCTCCATCTCCCCCTACTTATTTAACACCACACTTCCAACTACTGTGTAATAACCATGACAGAAACCTTCGGTCGTCAAGTAACCTACTTCTACTTTGTCCCTCTCATACCACTGGGTTTATCGGTTCTTCTTTCACGGTTATATACTACTTTCACTATTCTACTATGGAATGCGCTTCCTCTCGAGGTCAGGATGGCTACTAATCGTTATTCTTTTAAAGTGAAAGTAAAGGAGCTCTTACTCAAAGAGTTAGCAGATTCAACTCTTCAATAGTTAACCATTGAATATTGTTAAAACTTATACTTATTCGTGGATATATATACTTAGGTATGAGATAGGAATTTTATGGTGATCATGTCTGCATTTATGCATGAATGTATGTTTATGTATGTATTTATAAAATATATGTATAATCCCCCTGAGCTTGGGGGCCCTGGGGCACTGCCCCGTCTAGCCCTCCGGTAGCTACGCCACTGAGCGGTAGCCTCAATTTCAGGCGGTGCCGTGCTGCAGCTGTGCCGTTGTGCCGTTATAGTGTGTGATGACCTTTTGTGTAGTGGTGGTGATTTAAAACATTTGGGGTACTATGCACATAGCTTGATGTAGGTGACGGAAACCTAAAAGGTTGAAGGCTAAACATACTTATAGGATTATACATACTTTCATTTGTATAACACCAACAAGATCAGTTTCAACTATCTTTATTCTCTTCTGTGGTGGTTCTAGTTCTTGAGGGCAAACCTGCCATCTACCCTGTATACCCATTTTTTGGTATTTTGATTGTTTCTCACGACAGTATTCTTTTAAATCCCATATGTCACTGTAAATAAGTAATGTGATGATTTATTATAATCAAAAAGTTGTGTAAGAATGTAAAATCTACTTGATTTAAGGAGTATATTTATACATCAATGTGTATTTATAAAGTTGTATAAGAAAGTAAAATCTACTTGATTTCAGGAGTATATACATGTTCATGAATTTAATATTGATATGTCGAATACTTAATGAAATGACCGTTGCATTTAGAATCTAGTTTATTACTAATATATTGATAAGTACAATCATGCCTTTCAGGTAGACACGCACATATACATACATAGCGGCGCTTGGGCCGGTTTACGAAGCGTGTACAAATACACACATACACATTAAATATACATGAATATATTCCTTTATAACTCCTTTATTTTACCTCACATTGACATATGAACATCAACATGTATTTATAAAGTTATATTTTTTGTCATTGATATATTTTTTCATAGTATATAATTTATGCATATTTCCTTATCAGACATGTTTTGCACACCTGCCTACTTAAATTATGGCAATTATGTGTAATAAATTATATAGATTCTACCTCTAAAACTTTTACATGTTTATGGATATAAGTTAATTTAAGTAAACTGTTATTGGTCAACATTGTTAATAAGTGCTTTTTAGGTGCGAATTTTTTAAACTCTTCTTTAGTCACCAGCAGCTTGATGACAGCTTCTATGATATATGTATGACAGACAGCATATTAATCAGGGTAAAATGAAGGGTGCAAAAAACATGTCCAATAGATATGTCAAATATTTTGTGACTTACCACATTTGTTCTAACGTTTGACAGTCTAAAAATTTTCTTCCTCTTGGAGTTTCTTGTAAATCTCTTAATATATTTTGTACACAGTACTTTGTGTTAGATGGTGAATTATCATAATCAACTGAAAGCTTAAGATATTCTTTGATAATTGTATCCATCGGAAGTAAACCTTCTTTTCTAAATATTGAACAATTCCACTGAGCAGCTCGTGCAAGCATCACACTTGTACACCCGGTCATTTCTTTAAATGCTTGAATATGATGATGCTTTTCAATTTCTTTAGAGCCTCCACTGTAATAAATACATTTAAAATCAATATTGGGTATTTATAAGTTAATTAAAGACTTAAATCTAAACCCCACATACTTTGCTATAACAGGTATGGAAATCCTTTCTGCAACATACTTTATTACATCTGGATGGACAGCATGCTGAGGTCGTTCATTGCGAGTTCTACCATGAATTGCAATTGCTTTGATACCAGAACTCACCAATTTTTCTACCACATTTAATGTTTCTTCTGGTGTTCCAAAAATCCTTATCTTGCAGGTGACAGGGATAGATAAATTGTTAACCAAAGTTGTTAAGATATTGTGGGCTTTCTCTGGTTGAGCTAGTAGAGCTACACCCATACCACCTTTGATAGAAAATTCCTTTGGACAGCCCATATTTATATCTATTGCGGCTACATCATTTTCTCTGAAAATAAAAATAAATTGTAAGATTTTACATTAAGTAATTGATGGCAATTATGAATATTTAAGGAAATACATTCTTACACTAGCTTAGCTACTTTTAATGCTCTTTCTGCACTGCATGTTCCAAGTTGTAATATGACTTTTTCTTTTTCTTCCTTACAAGTCCGGAATACTATGGTTCCATCTGTTTGATCCACATAATCAATGGTATTTAATATATCTGGAATTATTATGAATACATAATAAAACATACTTTTATTATAGTACATAGTCAATATCCTTGTTATCAAATTAGAATGACACAGAATAAGAATGTGAAGCTATTTTACATATCAATGCCAGGTACAAAGGTACATAGATTATTTTTAGGATTATTATATGAGTTCCCAACACACAGAGCCTGTGAGAGAAATTTAAACTAATATGGGATGGACACCCCATTTTTGTGATCCATGCATATAATATAAAAAGACTTATGTTTCACTCCAGGAACTGCTAGGCTATTGTAAAACATGTATGCTCAAAGTCCATTTAAACCCAACACATCAGTTCTTAACTGATGTGTTGGGTTTAAATGGACTTTTTATATTAGGAATGGTAGTCATTTTGGCATAAAATCTGCCTAAAATTTTGTTTTTTACTGAGTTAGTTTCGAACTTAAACACTGGCCAAGTCTTAATATTTTCAATGTTACGATCCCATATCAGCCGTCCTTTAACTAAAAAGCCGTTATCTTACGACAACTTGTTGGGCTTAACGGCTTTCTAGTAAAAGGGCGGCAGATATGCGATCAGCTCGGATCAAGGTAGGATCGTAGGATTTGATTAAGTAAAAATATTGTTATTGCTCCTGTATAGTTAATTGCACTTACCATTATATTTACGTTTCGATCTCAAGAACTTCCAGTCAATCAATTCCTCAGTGTAAACCAAATCGGCACCATAGCGTAAGGCTAAGAGACGCATGGGTAGCGTACCAATTCGTACCATAGGCGCCAATATTATTTTGTTTTCATATGATAACATGTTTTCCTTACAAAATATTCCTGTATGAATAACAATCTATTACTATACTTAAAAATTATCACAACGTGTATTCTACTTCTATTCTTCCATAACTTATCAAAATTGATAATTAGGTTAAAATTAAAAGATAACTGACTGATTCAGTCACTTATCATTTGATGACTGACATGACTGAATAGACAAAATCTGAATTGACAATGACATTGACAACTCTCTTTTTTTTTGAGTTTACTCCTTATGGCGCGTTTACACGCTGGCGTTCAAACCGACATTCAACGAGCACATTCAACGACGCAAGCATGTGAACAGGCTGTTTGTGCATGCCTGCGTGAATGTGATCGCGCTTGGCGCCGATCGGGACGACTAACGCCTGCGTTCACACGCTCGCGTTCAAACCGACATTCAACGACGCAAGCATGTGAACAGGCTGTTTGTGCATGCTTGCGTGAATGTGCACGCGCTTGGCGCCGATCGGGACGACTGTCGGTTTTTTGACACACTTCAAAGGGTAAATGTGCTTGTGTGCCTGTTTACACACACACACACACGCTCTCGGCCGCGTTAGTATAGTTTTCATCTTCGTGGCATACAGACGACGTAACGATCGAAATTAATTTTTGACGACACCAAATATATCGGAGTGGTCTGAACCTTTATCATGCATGAATCGAAAGCAAAAGAAGACTTCAGAAAGATGTTTCTGAACTATTCTTTTAGTAAAAATAAATATTGTTTATCAGGGCCCAAAAAAATATGAAACAAAATAGTGCCAATTCTTAGGATTAAAGTTAGTATTGATTGATTGACGATTAGAGAATTGTAACTAATCGCATATCAATGATGTGCAGTAAATAAAATAGATTTATGTATGCCTTAAAACAGTTACGAAACACATTTAATGAAGAAGCCGCCCCCAATGCTTATCATGGTTAATTATGTTCATGTTTATTAGAAATAATAAAAAAATATATTCAAAAGTTAGCGAGGATAGTAAATTCATTCAAAGAGATCCCACTAAAGTAAGAAACGAATTATGTAAAAGCACTCTTCGATGTAAAAATAGTTATAACGCATGTCAAATAAAAAAATCAAATTTACAGTTTTGGCTACTTGAAAAGTGTTTTTACACCATAAATGATTTTTTAATTGTAAAACCAAATAGTTTTAAGTAAAATTTCGCATGCATAATTATGACGGGCTGTTTTTTTTTCAATAAAAATAGATCAAGCCCAAAGCAGTAGCTCCCACGAGATCTACGTCTACATCGTCTCCCATGTTTGCACTGACTACCATGTCCACAGAACACTAATACCCTACGGACCATGCCTGCAAGTGTGTGAAACAGGGCTGCCAGATTGTAAATTGAATACAAAATTGGTATAATATCGGTTATCTTTTGTATCCTGTTTGTATAGTAGATTGCATTGCATAATTGGACACAATGTCATTGCTGATGTTATAGCGTAAAAAGTACGTACATACACATAGTGATACTTAAAACAAATCATGTCTGTGATAAGCTGTTAAATCCTTATACGTTAAAGTTAAAACACCTTTTACTAAAATCCCCAAAGAGTGACGTTCTATAGTTGTACAACACTGATTTTGTATAATAGTACATGATTTTGTATAATTTCCGAGTCTTAGCGGTATAAAATAAGTTGTCTTTACTGGCAGCCCTGGTGTGAAAAGCTTGCGTGGCACGCTGCGTGGCAGGCTGCCCGCCGAGCTGCGTGCCATGCTGCTTGCCAGGCTGCACGGCATGCGTGTAAACGTACCATTAGGAATCGATTTGACGAGAGAGACGCATGGGTAGTAATTAGTAATTTTCTGGAACTGAAGGAGGAGCTAATTTATCTAAAAAATTATTAGTTAAGGAAGTAGGTAAGAAATTGGAGGAAGTTTCAGAAAAAACAGTTCTGAATCTCCGAATATTCTGCCATACCATAGATGGCCGAACATTAGGAGACATAGACAAGCAGAAGGATTTCCAGCTATCAGATTTATTTTTTTTAAAAAAATTTTTAGTGTTATATAAAACCTCAGAAAGATGATCAAAATTTTCTTCAGTACATTGGCCCCAATTCTGTTACTTCACTCGCTAAATTAAAATTCACTTAATTTTCTTCATATAAGAAGTAAACCTTGCACACTTAGAAACAAGGTCTTATTTCAAATTGAAACAAGCAGGTAACTTAAGTCGTTATCGAAATAAGCAATTTATTTGTCGACTAAAGTCTGATACGCTTAAATAAACTTTAATACCACGTAGCGAGAGCCGTTATCCGTTGAATGCCATCCCTTTTGCTCTGTGTTTTTAGTAAACGTCTTCGTAGGTGTAGATTAAAAACACGTCATCCTTGTTCGTTTTGAACAAGTTTTTATACGGCAATTATACAGCGTTTGAATAAATGAAGACTCTCGCTGCGTGGAAATAAAATTGAGTATACGTTGACAAGTTTTATTGAAATTTAACGGCGCTGAGAAATAGATGCTAGTAACAAATAGACCTTATTACGAAGAACACTAGGTTGATTTCATATGAAGATATTAAGTCAGGTTTTAGTTTAGTCGAGTGTACTGCTTCTTTTCTAGCTTTTACCGCTTCTGTACATTCCTTGTCCCACCAGGGTGGGGAAGCAATGTACCCAAGGGATGCATTTTCAACAGGGAAAACTTGATCAGCCGCTACAATTAATGTTTTGGTTAAGGATTCTGCACACTTAGGTTCCGAGCCCTTACAGACAATTGGAAGAGAAGAAATATTGACGTTAACTATCGATTTATATTTTTCCCAATCGGCTTCACCCAGCCTATACTTCAAACGAGGTGAGCGGGCAGATGAGCTATTAACGCGAAAAGGAAAAGTGAGTACCAGTGGATAATGATCACTACCATGGGTAGATTGTAAAGGAAACCAAGTAATTGTAGATGCTATGTTTGGAGTGCAGGTGCTCAGATCTGGTACACTAGGTCCATGTCCAGGGCTTGAGCGGCGCGTAGGCAAACCAGTATTAAGTATGCAAAGATTTTATCAAAGCTATAATCAATTTCTTGGTACTCAAATTCTCTAAATTATTATCTTTATAAGTTAAGGCACAGCCATTGGAAGAGGAAGGAGTATTGTAATCTCTAATGATTTCATTATGCGTATCTTTATCATAGCTCTTTGAAAATTTGTGTTGTGATTTGGGTTTTAAAAATACAGTTTTTTTATATGAAGTGTTGAGGGGCTATTGTAGATGAGCTAATATTAGAAGATCGCAGGGCATCAGCATAGCTAACACGAGAAATTGGGGCATGAATCTTAGAGGCTTCAGCATATGAAATACAGCTCTTAGCCATACTGTCTTTAATAGCTCTCTGTCTCTCATACTCTAAGCATTTCTTACTAATAGCATAATGAGAACCGCTACACAAACAACATGTAACATCCCCCTCCAATACAGAGCAGCTATCTCCAGTGTGACCCTGACCACATTTAAAACATTTTGCTTGTGACCGACATTGAGCTTTAACATGCCCAAACCGACAGCAGTTATAACATTGTATTGTAGGGTAAATATATAAATCCACAAGTAAGGCAGTATAACAAATAAAAATTCTTTTAGGTAAGACCTGTCCATCAAAGGTTATAACTACTGTCTCTGTTGGTTTCAGAACCATTTGACCATCCACAACACTTTTCCTTTTCATTCTTTGCACTTTAAAAATTTGACCGCAGCCAACTGGAGTATAAATTAAGTATTTTGTATCACCTCTTCATCTGACCATTCCACTGGAACGCCCTTTACAACACCCATACGGGTGACTGAGAAAGATGGTATAAAGATTTTATAGTTAGCTATTTCAAAGGCCGGATTAGTTAATATTGCATTGGCATCTAATGCAAGCCTGTTACGACCAATGCGTTTCAGGCTTGCATTAACGATATTGTGGATTGAATTATTTTTTAGAAACTTTCCAAAAGTTACGGGGTTTAGGGATACACTGTCATTGGGACTCTGTGTCGTTTTTTGAATGTGGACGACGTACGGCGCCGCGTCGGAAGAATGGTATCACATTCTGGCAACCGACTGTGACTGTACAGGAGAGATTTGACTTTGCGATACTGATTGATTGATTGAAATTGAATCCTTCGCAACTGATGGTGTTGAGGTATCTTTAGTTATAATTTTTTTTGAACATTGACATTCATCTTTATTATGCTCTTTTCCTTGACGATGTCGTTTACGACTTCTTTTTTTGTTACAATGTCTACAAGTCCTATCTACAGCTAAACGTTTAAGGCTATTAGTTCCTAAACTCATAGACTTATCTGTCTCCATGCCAGACTCCTCATTGTTGCAAACAGTTATTGAATATCCTATGTCTGGAACCGTTCCCCCGGGATCGGGGTCCAGAATGGGCGGCATTATAAAATGGAGGGAACTTACCCCAAGCTTCTTGCTTTTCACTATTTATAATAAATACACAAAATTTAATATCTACACTACTATATATACAAACTACGATCACCCTCTGATCATAAATTTGTTATATTAAATATACAAAAAAATTGTTTTTAAAATAAAAGGTTCCAAAACCACGTCTTCACGGCTTTGTGTTTCCCGCGCTTTCCATTGACAACTCATGAACTCACTGTGATAGGGTATGTTCCTACTTCCTATATAGGTACACTGCGAGCACTGTTCAGTGCTCTTACTGAGGAGAATTTCGTTCCGTTATGGACTGACAGTAGACTAGTAATAGAAATTAATGCTGATTCACTTTAATTTCACGATCATGCGAATTTTCATGTCTTACCATGCTATTTGCTAATGCTAATGCTATTTGCTAATTCGGTAATATTAAATATAGATATAACTTAATGAATAGTAAATCGTTGACACTATATTATATATAAAGACAGCACAATAAAAAACAGACAAGTTAAAAAACTAAAGAATACGTAAACAAACCTGACACGGTCAATTGCTAAACCGTACTAAAGAAAGAAAAGAAAAGAAAGAAAAAATGATTTATTTTTTAAAACTGTGTTTTACAACAAAAAACTAAAATAAAAGCATATGAATGAAAATATAAAAAAAGAAAAAACAAAAAAACAATTAAAACTTCATAAACAGGTAACATTTTCTGACGTGTCATTTGTTGCATGACACTGACATGTGATGGTGGGTCTAATGGTGGGTTTACACGCTGGCGTTCAAACCGACATTCAACGACGCAAGCGTGTGAACAGGCTGTTTGTGCATGCCTGCGTGAATGTGATCGCGCTTGGCGCCGATCGGGACGACTAACGCCTGCGTTCACACGCTCGCGTTCAAACCGACATTCAACGACGCAAGCATGTGAACAGGCTGTTTGTGCATGCTTGCGTGAATGTGCACGCGCTTGGCGCCGATCGGGACGACTGTCGGTTTCTTGACACACTTCAAAGGGTGAATGTGCTTGTGTGCCTGTTTACACACACACACACACGCTCTCGGCCGCGTTAGTATAGTTTTCATCTTCGTGGCATACAGACGATGTAACGATCGAAATTAATTTTTGACGACACCAAATATATCAGAGTGGTCTGAACCTTTATCATGCATGAATCGAAAGCAAAAGAAGGCTTTCTAGTATTGATTGATTGCCGATTAGAGAATTGTAACTAATCGCATATCAATGATGTGCAGTAAATAAAATAGATTTATGTATGCCTTAAAACAGTTACGAAACACATTTAATGAAGAAGCCGCCCCCAATCTGCCGGGGTTCTCGGGGACTTCCTTCCTAGGGTATACCCGAGTCCCTTGCAATAGACCCACTTACGTCGGAACACCGTGTGGTTTTAGTCGGTTCGATTCCGACATACCACTTCACTGCCAGCCCCGGTGAGGTGATGACCCGTGGGGGTTTCCACACGATAAAAAAAAAAAAAAAAAAAAAAAAAAGTAAAATTTCGCATGCATAATTATGTCGGGCTGTTTTTTTTTTTCAAAAAATAGATCAAGCCCAAAGCAGTAGCTCCCACGAGATCTACGTCTACATCGTCTCCCATGTTTGCACTGACTACCATGTCCACAGAACACCAATACCCTACGGACCATGCCTGCAAGTGTGTGAAACAGGGCTGCCAGATTGTAAATTGGATACAAAATTGGTATAATATCGGTTATCTTTTGTATCCTGTTTGTATAGTAGATTGCATTGCATAATTGGATACAATGTCATTGCTGATGTTGTAGCGTAAAAAGTACGTACATACACATAGAGATACTTAAAACAAATCATGTCTGTGATAAACTGTTAAATCCTTATATGTTAAAGTTAAAACACCTTTTACTAAAATCCCCAAAGAGTGACGTTCTATAGTTGTACAACACTGATTTTGTATAATAGTACATGATTTTGTATAATTTCTGAGTCTTAGCGGTATAAAATAAGTTGTCTTTACTGGCAGCCCTGGTGTGAAAAGCTTGCGTGGCACACTGCGTGGCAGGCTGCGCGCCGAGCTGCGTGCCATGCTGCTTGCCAGGCTGCACGGCGTGCGTGTAAACGTACCATCACATGACGCGTCAATGCCACGTACCCGACCACTTTTCTTTAGAAAATAAAATATAACTTTTTATGTTACTGAGGGTTGTACGCCGTGCCCTAGAGAATAGGTGGACCCTCAGTATACACTGCGATGGACAAATGCGACCTCAGTACTGATTTTCAGTGCCCACCCTTGAGTGGTCGACTTGACGCCAACAGCCGCAGTTGCCATCTGATGATGAAATATAAATATTTTAACCTTTCCTACTTTTGGATCAACTCCAGCATGGTAAGCGAAAATTAAAAGTAATTTACATTTGCGAACAGTCATAGTTTATACCAAATATATACATGTTTAAATGCGTAAATACAATCATTATATCCAATAATAATCACTACCTTCCGTTTCTGGTCCCTAAAAGAGAACAACAGAGGAAGAAAAAACAAAGCAAGAAAAATCCACACGCTCACAACGACACAATAATAGTAGTGGCCCGCAGCATACACAATACTAGAAGTACATATCTTAAAGATCAACAAAACAATCGGATATACATCAAGTCGCATACCTATTACCTACCAAAATTAATAAACAATAATAATTAGGAAATGATACGCATTCATGCAAAATGCAACTCTAAATACGGGCATTTCTTTTAAGAAAATAATAACTCCTATGCACGGCCTCTCTGCTATTTCACTGGTGTGACGTAGGTAATTTGGCATTAGCAGTAGGCATTAGCAAAATAGCAACGGCACGACGATTTATTTAATTTCATTTAGTTAGCACGCGAATGCGAAGGAGAGCGCACGCTGTGTGAATGTGAAGCGTTAACGAACGAAGTGCAATGAATTAATACGTTCACGAAATTTCACAAGTTCAATTAATTTGCTAATTGCTAAATCAGAATTCACAAATTTAATATGAATGTGAATGCTAATTATTCAGAACTGGACCCCGCAGTAAACACTACTGGTGGGGACGAGAACTGGAGAAACTACGTCGCAAGGTTAGAAAGCTTTTCAATAAGGCAAAGAACTCGCGACTAGACCAACATTGGGAAGCATATAAGCAGGCCCGACATCACTACAAGAAGCGGATTAGAACCAGAAAAACAGAATGTTGGAGAAGCTTCTGTACTAACATATATGACAACAATCAGGCCAACAGAGTCAAAAACATCATGTGCGGTGAAAGAGGACACTGCCTTGGTTTTTTGAAAAAACTTGATGGGACCTATACTAAAACAGATTCAGAAACCTCAGAACTGTTAATGACGACTCACTACCCAGGATGTCGAATATGAGATGAGAAGGACACATGGGAAGATGGTATGGAAAATACACCAGGTGATTCAGACTGGACCACCGCCCGTAAAATCGTGAATCATGAAAAACTACATTGGCCGATCAAAAGCTTCCTTACATACAAAGCGGCAGGATTGGATGGTATTTTCCCAGCCCTGCTAAGATGGTGCGATGGATCGCTAATAGATCATCTGCGGATCATCTACGGAAGCAGCTTGGCACACAGTTATATCCCCTTGAAATGGAGAGAAGTCAAAGTAGTCTTCATCCCTAAACCCGGCAAAGGAGATTACACACAGCCGAAATCATTCAGACCCATCAGTCTCACATCGGTCTTACTTAAAGTGCTGGAGAGACTAATAGACAGGGAAATCAGGAGTACAGCATTAGTCAACTACCCTTTGAACCCCAACCAACATGCTTACTCGATGGGCAAATCAACTGAATCTGCCCTACATCGAGTTGTCTCATACAAAGAGGGCAATCTAAAATGCAAAATGTCAACCATTATAACCTTCATCGATATCGAAGGTGCCTTTGACAAAACTAACTTTACAGCATAAGCCAAGCTCTGAAAAGACATGGGGTCGACTCCACAATTGCCGGGTGGATTGACAACATGCTTAGAAACAGAGCCATACAATTTACTGTGAGTGACACAACGAGAAGGGTGGTGGCCAGAGGGTGTCCGCAAGGCGGAGTTCTCTCTCCTCTCCTGTGGAATATTGTGGTCAATGAGCATATTACTCAGCTCAATGACCACAAGTTCCTCACAGTGGGCTATGCAGACGACCTGACCATTCTCATAAGCGGCCCCTTTGAGAGTGTGATATGTGACCGAATGAGGTCTGCATTGAAGGTCGTTGAACAGTGGTGTGAAAAACACGACCTAACAGTGAACCCGACAAAGACAGAGTTTATTATGTTCACAAACAAACGTAGTTTAGGAGAACTGAGACTTGCAAAATTATTTGGCACCCGTCTAGCCCTAACTAAGGAGGTCAAGTATCTAGGAGTAATACTTGACAGTAAACTCTTATGGAACAGGCACCTGGACGCAAAACTGAACAAGGCTTGCATTATTGCATTGACTGGCCTGTTGGTCTAGTGGTTAGTGACCCTGACTGCTGAGCCAGAGGTCGTGGGTTCGATTCCCACCTGAGTCTGGGTGTTCTTTGTGTCCGTTGTTTGTATGTTTCTAAAGTCCCCCGCGACACAGGAGTAATTCCTAATGCGGGGAGTTGTCTTTTTAAAAAACTAATAAAAAAAAATACTAATTATTTTCTGCCAATGCAAGCGACTACTCGGCAAAAGCTGGGGACTATCACCAAAAATCACACTATGGCTGTACAAAACGGTCATACGGCCAATCATCAGATATGGTGCTATTGCCTGATGGCAGAGAACAGAACTAAGCACTGTCAGAAATAAACTGCAGTAATTCCAGAGACTCGCATGTACTGCCGTCACTGGTTGCATGCGCACTACTCCCACGGCTGCCCTTGAAGTGGTACTTGATCTAGCACCACTAGACCTGTATATACAACAGGAAGCAGCTGTGGCAGCCATCAGACTTAAACACCTGAGTCTATGGTACAACCGAGAGGGTCCCCATTCCAAACTATGGAATCAATTAGTGGAATATCAACCACTAATAGCTGCCCCATGCGACAGGATCCCTAAACAACACATCTTCGAAAGAAAGTACCTAATACAACTATACGAAAACGACCGAGATCAGTCTGGCATAAATGAAGTCCGGATCTACACGGACGGTTCCAAGATGGGGTCATGGACTGGAGCCGGAGTTTTCTCACAAGACTTAAATATAAAAATATCACTGGCGTTGGGCCAACACAGTTCCATATATCAATGTGAGTGTGTTGCGATAACCTACGCCGCCACCGTGGTCATGTCAAAAGGTATAAAGGAGTACAACATCCGTATACTGTCAGACAGTATGGCCATCCTGAAGGCCCTGGAGGGCAACACCATGAACTCCGGTCTCATTTATGAATGCCACCAGACGCTAGAGCGTTTAGTCCCTGCCAATGGGGTAATTCTTCAATGGATCAAAGGGCATAGTAATTCACTCGGGAACGACGCCGTCGATAAGCTGGCAAGAAAGGGATCTGTAACGTCAGTGGCAGGTCCAACTATACTGCTGCCACTTCCCTTTGATCAACTTCGCTCATGGGTAAGGCAACGGACTCGTGAAGCGCACAACGGTCGCTGGACCGACACACCTGGCTGTAGGCAGTCTAAACTGGTGTTGACGGAGATCTCACCACGTTTAACTTGCAGACTGCTCAGTCTTAACCGACTTGACATCAGAATAATTGTAGGAACCATTACGGGCCACTTGGCCCTAAACCGGCACCTATTCACCATCAGTGCGACAGACAGTCCCCTATGCAGAGGATGTCTCAACGCGGAGGAAACGGCCGCCCACGTTATTCTGGAGTGCGAGGGAGTGGCCACACAACGGGCACGTGTCCTCGCGGGTGCGAGGTCGCTCCTAGAAGCATGTGAAAACCCCAGGAGGCTTCTGTGCTTCTGGAAGGAGCTAGGCTGGCTCAACTAGTCAGCTTATTCGAACGCATAATGGACCGCCTATGAGTCTAAATGCGGAAACAGAGCCCTATACCAATACCAATACCAACTCCTATGCACGGCCTCTCTGCTATTTTACTGGTGTAACGTAGGTAAATTAGCATTAGCAGTAGGCATTAGCAAAATAGCAACGGCACGACGATTTATTTAATTTCATTTAGTTAGCACGCGAATGCGAAGGAGAGCGCACGCTGTGTGAATGTGAAGCGTTAACGAACGAAGTGCAATGAATTAATACGTTCACGAAATTTCACAAGTTCAATTAATTTGCTAATTGCTAAATCAGAATTCACAAATTTAATATGAATGTGAATGCTAATTATTCCATCGCTACAGTAGACTGCCGCCGCGGCTGAAGTTCGCGGGGAGAGGTCATCTTTTTAAATTTTTTTTTTGCTGTTTCAACTGTTCGTTCAAATATTTGTTTTTGTTTGATCTTAGTTTTTTTTTTGTTTAAATAAAATAAAAAATTACTCTCAAAACGGCGGGGAGAAGTCGTTTTTTAAATATTATTTTGCGATTTCAACTGTTCGTTAACTGTTCTTCAATGTTCGATCAATTCTTTTGTTCCATTTTAGCTTTCAAAAAAAAATTGCCATCAAGTTGGCGGTTTGATCAAGTACTTCTTTTGTCATGAAATTCAGTTCTGGCGTTATGGTCACAGTTCTAACCTAACCTAAACCTAGACATTTCTTTTCAATTGACCTATCCTACTAATACTAAAGTCCCCTGTCTGATGTCGCCCGCTCTCGCGTGATGCGCATAGTGTCCTTGGAGTTTCTTGCCTGTTCTTCTCCATAGGATCTACGTATTGAAACCTATACTATTGAAACAAACTAGCTTCACGACTGACTTAGTCTGACTGACTCCTACTCCTGACTATTCAAAAAACCTATTATTGGTTTAAGTGAAATAAATTATTTTGATCGATTTTGATTTTGAGTCCATTTGCGATATTAAAATTTTAGGCCTGCGACTGAATTACTAAGTGAGCGACAGAAATGGCTAGGTTTAGGTTAGGTTAGAACCGTGACCATAACGAATTTTATGGCAAACGAAGCACATGGTCAAACCGCGAAAAAAAACTAAGATAGTACAAAAAAAATTTGATCATTGGTTCAAATAAAAAAATACTCTCAAATTGTCGCGGAGAAGTCGTTTTTTTTTATTTTGCTATTTCAACTGTTCATTGCCTATTCTTCATTGTTCGGTCAAAATTTTTTTTTGTTCCATCTTAGTTTCTCAAAAAAAAAAAGTACGTCTACTACGAGCCATAAAAAAATGAAAAATAACACTTCAACGTAAGAGGAGTAGATGGCTCTTTTAACAAAATAAAAAATTGTTCCTAAGGCCTTACTGTTTATGTACTTGCCCTATGTCTGTGCCAGCTGGCTGATCAGGGTTCAAGGCACCTACTTAATAGGCCAAGCAGTATAAGCCATCGAACCGTAGTCAAGTGGGTAATACTAGGGGCAGTTAAGGTACTTGATACTAGATGGGCCAAGCTATGAACTTTTGATCCGTAGCTAGTATGAAGAATACTAGAAAAGCTTGGAATCGAACTTATATTTGCTAAAATCTACGCTAGTTATATTTACAATTCTTTTCATACAATACAAGTTGTATATATCATATTCCGTATAATACACGGATTTACTAATTAAACAACATAGACTATATTTACTATCTCCTTTAGTAGTCGTCGACAGCGAACGTATGATGCTTTGATGTATTTTTTAGGAATGTTCGAAGAACGTGGTATGCGTACGCCACATGAAGCAAAGCGTACGTTGGGTTTTACTGTTCTGCCGGTTCGGGTGACGTAGGCGTCTCGGTGTGATCTCGGCACTGTGATCGTTGCACTCGCAGCTGACGATGTACTGGAGTTGTGTTTGTAGTCGAAGTATTTGTTTGTGAACTTGATAGTAATTTTTCGTCTTTATACAGATGGGCTGGCTTCAATCAGTCTATGGGTATGACTGCGGTACGAAGTGGTAGTTGAATTTTGAATTGTTTACCATTTGCACTTCGTTGAATTACTTTTGTGCATGTTTCGAGATCTTTATAAACAACTGTGTGCAGGTTTTCATGAATACGATTTTTTTCTTGGTGATAATGACGTCATGATTTTGGTCAGTTAGTGGACAAATTCTATGTTGTCAATATTCTGCTTTGTAGGCACGAAGAAATCCGACAGGATGCGTAGCATAGATCCGTAGGTCATTAACGCTGGGCTTACGGAGGTGTCCTGACATAATGCTGTACGTAGTCCGTGTAAAACATTAGGTAACTCCTCGCTTCATTTGATACTCGCTGCTCTTGCCATCAATGCTGACTTGAGAGTTCGATGCCAGCGTTTTATCTGTCCGTTTGCTTGGGGCTGGAATGCACTCCTGAATATGTGAGTGACGCCGAGTATTTTTTTTTTGTAATTTTCTAGTCTCAAAATAAAAGCTACTTTTGACGGGAAATGATTCAGACTCCTCTTAAATTATTCATATCTGTAAAATAAATACTAATTCAATAAAAAAAATTGTATATGGCAAACTATGCCGATGTCGAATGTTATTGTGCAATGGAAGTACGTGGATTTATTGAAAATAAAACAACGTCCCGAATAATTATTTCCAATAACTAAATAAACCAGACTTCAAAGTTTTAAAATTTTGTCGCCCTTATAGTTTCTGTGGTAAGGACAGAGATGGCAGTAAATTTGCTTTTCGTTCCAATTAAATTTTTTTTGTATGCAGTTGCCTTTCTTCCGGTAGGGTTCTGTGATGCTGTCATTTACTGATTTTACTGTCACTGTCAGTCTGTCAGATTATCAATCATAGTCCTATTCAATCACTGTGAATCACTGTATTTAAGTGTGTAAATAACTTTGCTGTTATTATAACGTATTGAAAAATTGATAATTATAAGCTCAGTTATAAAAGATAAATAAAATTTATCTATTAGAACCCTCAGGTTTATCGTTAGGCAGAGAAACAAAAAATATATTTTTTCCTTACTATGAAACCAACAGTTGCTGCTGATGAAATGTTTCCCGAGGGAGTAGGACCTTACATGGATTTAGAAGAAGTGAGTGTTTGGATCACATCTCTTTCTTTTGCCCAAAATACAAAAAAAAAATTGTTACAATCTTGTAATGATTTTTTCATATCTGTTCCTAACTTGTATTATGGTGGAAGTAACTTGGCATGTCTTAAGAATATATAATGGCTATATAATAACCTAAAATTGAGCGCGCCCAAGGTAAAAGCCATAACAATGGCCTGTGGACATTTTGAATGACAAGAATATTTATAACTTGCATACAGCATAGGCCCTAGAACTTGATTTTGTCACTTTCCATATATTGTATTTCAGTTTTATGTTACATAAATTTACCAAATTTAACAAAACTTAACCTTTATTGCTTATATCAACACCTTATGGACTTTCAATTTAATTACTTTTCTACTGTAAATTTTATTGCTCTTCACATTTGGTCTTTGGAGCCCCTAGCCACCAGGCGCCTAGAGCAACCGATCCACTTGCTCTATGCCAGGGCCAGCACTGCTTGCCTGTTCCTAATGCTTCAAGTATACACATAGGAGGGAAGAATACAAATAGTAAAATTTTCAGTAGTAAGTAAAATATCCACTTTGACCAATTTATTATGGGGGCATCAATATTATAAAACTGTCCCATTGTTAAGTCCATAACCAACATTGGTCTTTCACTTTAGTCACGTCACTTTATATATATTTAGTAACTTTTTTGAAGGCCAGTATCATTGTCGTATTTTAGCCTTTCTTTAAATCTAAAAATTAATCTTATTTAGTGTCTGTGACAAAAAGAAATGTATTAAACTGGTACCTTGGGCATTGGCAAGGCAAATTGTTAATATTGTAATTTTCTGTGTTTTACTGATGTTATATACATCGGTAATTTGATTAGGGTATATAAAAAGTGATTTACCATAGTTTAGTGCGTTTGAATTTAGAAAAATGTCACAAAATGAGATAGAAGGTAAACAGGTTTCGTAATTATGGCAGAAATTGTCAACATTTTCCCAGCACCAAAAGCACTTCTTACTTATTCGGAAAGAGGTCATAAAATAAGTGTGATGGCTTCTTACTGTTGATCTTTTGCAGATTATTTTTGTAGTGAAAACTTCTTTAGGTACATTTGTGCACTTTTCCTATGGGGGAAAAAGCACTGAACTTGTGACCGTCATGATAATAATACATATATAGATCCCCTAGAGGGGATCCTTATTAATTAATGTCACCAACCTGCTAACGTTGTTTCGTTTAAGTTTTCACTTCTGTCGGCAGTCCCATGACTGCCTATTTTTTTATTTGTTTGAACAAACGCTTCCTGTGCAAAACTGTTTTTTTTTTCAAATATAGCTGTTATACAAGATACACTAATATAAAAAAAATGTTATTTACGAAAAAATTATGTCCATCATTCAAAAATTCTTGCACCAAATTATTCACCACTTTTCTTACCAGATTCTTTAAAAATAATATCAAGCATATCAACGTTTTTAGTTAAGTAAAAGTTGCCATGGTTGACAATCTATGCAACTGAACACGCCTAGCGTGTTCCCGGCATTGTATGTCAAACATTTTTTTTAGTGGCATATAAAAACCATTATAGCACAGGAGCCACTTCAAATTTGGTTAACTTATGAAATAATTTAGCTACACTGTTATTTTTAATACATAATACTGCATAATGGCTTAAATATTGCCGAAACATTATTGACACGAGAGGCGTGTTCTCGGCACCGTGGTGCGTTCGTGCAGCGGAATGTTGTTGAATTTAAAGATTTTAATTATGCAGATATTTAGTGTATGACGTCGTGTAATTGTGTATGTTAAAAAAAAAATTGTGCATGCAGCCATTGTGGAGAAATTCATTGTTCTGGCGGAACTTTTTTAATCCATGGACTTAAAAGAAAAAAAAAGTGTCCAAAAAATAGTGTGTATTTGTGTGTAATTGCGTATGTATGAATAACATTAGTGCATGCATAAACTTCGGAGAAATTCAAGTTTCCGCTACGCGAATGTTTGGCCATTAGCTAGTTTTGTGTGTTTTCATAATCATGTTTCTCTCCAATTACTGAATTTAATGAGATGAAATTTTGCATGTGAGTAGTTGAATTAATACACTAATTATTGGAGTACATTTTACTATGCAATTCCTTTAGAACGTCGTGATATTTGACTGCTTTGTAAACAGTGGTTTATTCATGGTAAATTGTCCTATAACTCTTTAGTTACTAACGGAACATCATTGATACCTACTTGGCAACATGTTGCAGACACTCTTACAAGGTTTGTATAAACGTGAAAATCTAGACCCCAAAGTGCATACTTTACGAACTAAGACATAATAAGCGTATTTTACGTTTATATTTTTATCTTTTAAACCCTACGATTTTTTCTAAATCTGTTTTTTAAACAAATATAAACAAATCGAAAACAACGTATGTATAAATCTACAGCTCTCTATATAAGCGTTTTATATGAAAACTAGCTAATGGCCAAACGTTCGCGTAGCGGAAACTTGAATTTCTCCGAAGTTTATGCATGCACTAATTTTATTCATACATACACAATTACACACAAATACACACTAATTTTTGGACACATTTTTTTTTCTTCTAAGTCCATGGATTAAAAAAAGTTCCGCCAGGACAACGTTCGCCCAGCGGAATCAGTTTTTAACGAATTTCTCCACAATGGCTGCATGCACTAATTTTTTTTTACCATACACAATTACACGACGTCATACACTAAATATCTGCATAATTAAAATCTTTAAATTCAACAACATTCCGCTGCGTGAACTCGGAACCTGGAGGAAATTTAGAAGAACACGCCAGTGTCGCCGGCACTGAAAGTGTTAAACCACATATATATCACTTAGATGGTGAAATACTATGTTAGTTTAGTAGGAGTTCAGTGATGTGACTCCAATTCGGGCAAAGTTACACATAGGTATATTATGTCTTCTCATTTTAGCCTGTTTTGGTACTCTTGGGGATTTAAAAACAGATTTCTGTGAGAGTTGCAGATAAGAACTCAATTCTTAAAACAAAGTAATATTACAATAAAAACTTTCGTGAGTGGTATTCATATTTATTAAAAACTATACGGTTTTACTCACGTTTGTATTTCGGGGATGCCGGACTAGTTTCGGACCCGACGGGGGCCCTTTCTCAAGGAGTGAAGCGTCCTGCCACGACGGTGTCAGGCGTCACACTGGGTTTACAACGCTGCCACCGGTTCCTTTGCCTTTCGGAACTTGCGGATGTAGACAGTTGCGTTTCCGTTGCATTGTGTGATGCGCTGTTGTTACCAACATCCACCGCGGTGCACACCATACTAACCGTATCACTTTTTATAAGGTCTGTCAGATCTGTCTCATGGGATGTGAGTTTTAATACCGGCCGCCAGGCAGGGGGCAGTGACCAGCCACTGTCTCTGTTGAAATTCGGACGACGACTTATCTCGATTGCTTCGCCTATTTTTCGCGGTACGAAATATTTTTCTCTCGCCAGTACGGAAGTCTTATCGAAACGTATGTAGTGAGGCGTGTCCGTTTTGCATGCGTGTTCAGCGACGGCCGACCTGTTGCAGTCCATGTTTTTCATACATCGTATGTGTTCCTGTAGTCTGGTTGCGATGCTGCGACGAGTCTCTCCAACATAGCTCAAGCCACACTCACAAGGGATCGAGTATACACCGGGGGCCCCCAGGGGATCAACATCCTTTGGGGAGCGCAATAGTTCTCTAAGTTGTCCGGGTGGGCGGAAGATTGTTCTGATACCGTAGTTTCGGCTTAATGTTCGCCCAATCTTATTTATCAGTTACTCCGCGTATGTATGGGAGAAATACGGGGTTTCGTTCAACACCGGGTGTCCGTCGATTGACTACCGCCCCCGCAGCCCGGGTACACTCCCTCCACCGGTATCCATTCCGCTCTAGTGTGTGACGTAGATGTTTCATTTCGTCATCCAGATATTGTGGGTCGCAGATGTTGAGAGCTCGGTTTATTAGAGATTTAGGCACAGAAGATAGGTGAGAAGGGTGATGGTGGGAGTCAGCTCGAAGGTACCTGTCCGTGTGTGTTGGTTTTCTATACACCGTGTGTGTTAGCCGTCCGTTTGAGCCTCGGATAGCTAGTACGTCCAGGAACGGTAGTGCCCCATCTACCTCTTTTTCCAGCGTGCACTGTATCTTATGGTGTACCGTGTTCAGGTGCCCGCTTAGCTCCTCTAGTGAGTTTCGGTCAACGATCGCAAAGATGTCATCTACATCGCCACCAGTATCGCGGTTTCTTTGTCGCTGTGCTTAATGCTCGGAGAATGCTTCATGGAGTGGTTCGAAGAACGAGCATTAAGCACAGCGACAAAGAAACCGCGATACTGGTGGCGATGTAGATGACATCTTTGCGATCGTTGACTACGATATCAGAACAATCTTCCGCCCACCCGGACAACTTAGAGAACTATTGCGCTCCCCAAAGGATGTTGATCCACTGGGGGCCCCCGGTGTATACTCGATCCCTTGTGACTGTGGCTTGAGCTATGTTGGAGAGACTCGTCGCAGCATCGCAACCAGACTACAGGAACACATACGATGTATGAAAAACATGGACTGCAACAGGTCGGCCGTCGCTGAACACGCATGCAAAACGGACACGCCTCACTACATACGTTTCGATAAGACTTCCGTACTGGCGAGAGAAAAATATTTCGTACCGCGAAAAATACGCGAAGCAATCGAGATAAGTCGTCGTCCGAATTTCAACAGAGACAGTGGCTGGTCACTGCCCCCTGCCTGGCGGCCGGTATTAAAACTCACATCCCATGAGACAGAACTGACAGACCTTATAAAAAGTGATACGGTTAGTATGGTGTGCACCGCGGTGGATGTTGGTAACAACAGCGCATCACACAACGCAACGGAAACGCAACTGTCTACATCCGCACGTTCCGAAAGGCAAAGGAACCGGTGGCAGCGTTGTAAACCCAGTGTGACGCCTGACACCGTCGTGGCAGGACGCTTCACTCCTTGAGAACTCCCCGTCGGGTCCGAAACTAGTCGGGCATCCCCGAAATACAAACGTGAGTAAAACCGTATAGTTTTTAATAAATACAAAGTAATATTGTAAGGTAGACTAATAGTATTTTCACCGATGACTCAGGTACTGTAATTATTAACTAACGGTATGTATTCCAAACTACTTTGGAAAACTTGTAATTGTAACTTGTCCTCTATAGCAATTCTCTGGAGGCTTTAATTACTTTTTTAGGTTACCTAATTGAACCAATATCTCCTTCAATATTCTAACCAACAAGGCAAAGCAACTATTGCTTCACGCCAGTTTTCTGTAAGGCCGTGGTATCACTTCAGTCGAGCCGGCCCATAAGTGCCGAAGTATGGCTTTCCCACGATTATAAATCAAATTAGTAATAATAATGAAATATATTATTATTTAAGGTGATCGACTTACAGCGGGTGTAGTCACGGTCATGATTATATGTGATGAGGACGAACTGGCGATCGCGGAATCTCTAGTGCACTATCTGTCAGTGCACATAACCCTGCGGGTAGACTTACAATGAAAATTATATATTATGTGTATTATTACCAGAGATCGGATATTGGGATGCATATTTACCTTAAGTTGAGATGTTGGCTATTATGGAAAGCACTTTTTTATGGAAAGAATCCCGCGATTCCGGGAAAATCTAATTTAAGTGTACCTATACTTCGTGAGATGTAATAAACCCCAGTTTGACACAAATGACACTTGCTCTGTTACAACGTATAATGGTTGCTTTTCCCTACTTTTATTGTCAGTGATATTTGACGAAGCAAAAACAACCTTATTACGTTGTAACAAGTGTCAAATCGGGCCTATTAAACCCCAGGAAATGTAAGCATTTTGTAAGAGTGCGAGTGAGACGGCAAATTATACTTGCTTGTGCGCAAGTAGCGGCGCGCCAAAAATGGTTAGAGGCGGCATTTTACTATGCCAAACATTTGGACAAAATATCGAGTGTTGTAGCTTTATTGAATAGCAACGAAGCCATATCTATTAGAAATTCTAGGGAAGTACTAACTAAACCTAAATTGAAGAATGATTTAGAGTATATATATGAGTATTTCGAAATTTCACGTATTGCAATAGTAAAATTAGAAAAATGTGACCTGTCGATATAGAAACATTCGAAATATTTGCCGACGTAAGATTCATTTTAAACCAGACATCAAACAATACGTTTATCAACAAAATGGAGCAACTTAAACGAAATAAGTGAAACATGTAATAAAGAAAATGACTCTAGTATTTACGTATTTGCGCCACTTACTTCTGTAGACGTGGAGAGATACTTTTCAACCTACAAGTGGATCCTTAATATGAAAAGAAATAGACTAACAAATGATAACCTCGAGAAAATTATGGGTTTGACGCAGAATGTGCACTTCGCAAAATGTGCAATTGGCAAAAAACGAGCATTTCGCATTTGGTTCACTTCTCAAAATTGGCACTTCGCAGAATGGGCACTTCGCAAAATGGACACTCCGCAGAATGGGCAATTCGCAAAATGTGCAAGTCGCAAAATGAGCACTTGAAATATTATGCGGGTAATGTAAAATGGTATGGTTTTTTTTTCATAAAGGTGTCAGACGAGCGGGTGAAATTTTAAAATATTAATAGGCGCTTCGTAATTTTAAGTAAGTATTTAAGTATTCAGCTGACGGCTGTAATTACTTTAGTATCAGGGGAGGTGAACTCTCAATATATTTTTTTTGTCGGGACAAAATGGCATTTCTTTGTATTTTACAAACAATAGTATAGAATGGTATAGAAAGTATGCAGTTACTCATAATAAGATAGGAAATTACATTTTAGATTCATCATCATCATATCAGCCAAGCATATTAGTGAGATATAAGAATTGCCAAAGCAAATCTCCTTCTCTATTTTAGTAAAAATAGCTTATGAAGATTTCAATTCACTGCGAAGAATATTTAATTATTTGATATTGCTGATTATGCTTATAATCTAAGGGTAGATATAAAAAATGTCAAAGGGAAAAGATTACCGTCACAGTAATCATTTTTATCCACATCCTTTTTATTTTTTACTGTTAACATCATTGTTTACGATTTATTTCCATACCATTTTACATTACCTGGATAATATCTTTAAAGTGCACATTTTGCGAATTGTCCATTCTGCGAAGTGCCCATTCTGCGAGGTGCACATTCTGCGAAGTGCCCGTTATGAGAAGTGCACATTATGAGAAGTGCACCAAATGCGAAATGCATGAGTGCACATTCTGCGTCAAACCCAAAATTATTATCGTACACTACAATTCTCTGAATAATCCTAAATTAAGAAATTTTGAACAGTTAGTAGAACCAGACGTAACACCATCATGTTCAACGCAAACAATTTTTTCAGTTCAAATTTCAGTGACCGAACCATAGTCATAGATAGTGATTAAAGATATTGTCACTGGGGTAATCTTTCTTCTTCAATCTTTAGCCACCCAATGCTGAGCATATATATAGGCCTCTTTCAAATCTCTCCACATTTATCTCGCTGCCACTTTAAAAGTTAAATATAAAATGTGCTAGTTTTAAGTTTTTATTTTCTTTATATTAGCTATGTAAGAAGTGCATGTCATGGCTACTTGTAAAGAAAACAACACAATAACTTGAGCAACATTAATTCTTGAATGACAATTATTTATGTATATTGCCCAAAGTGCCCATGTACAATTTATATATATGCATCCGATCTCTAATTATGACGTACGTAAAACGACGAATATTAAACAAATAATAAAAAAATTACTGAACGTTTTATGTTTATTCTAGGCTGGAGGACCTTCAAATCTACTAATGGACTTAGCAGCAAACGAAAAGGCGGTCCATTCAGACTTCTTCAATGGTAACTTACGATACGATGATTACTTTGTAATGTAATATTGTGTGTAATATAATATTTAGGGATTATTACAAGATAGGGTTAAGGCTTCGCATATGCCAAAAATTCTACCAAAAAGATAAGACTAGGTAGAAACACTGGAGGACTCTTGGACCTCCACATTTACGGGTGCATGTTGCAAGTTTAGGCTGTGACGAACATTTATTTATTTAAAATTTCATGCACATTTCTACAAAACAGATTTAATGCCCAGGGCATTCTCTACCAGTCAACCTTGGAGTGATGTAGAAATGTTTCGTCGAGTCAATGTGTAAACCAAGGTCCTTAACCGGGCGGGATGGCAGAAGTATCTAACCTACTCACCATTTGTTTACTGCCTACAACGATCGCTTGACATTTGGTAGGGTTTACCGACAAACCTCATTGACTTTTGATGATTTACAAAAGATGAATATCGTGAATAGCGATGGGACGAGTTGCAGCCTTTTCAACTCAGGTCAACCGGGTTGCAGCTCCCGTGGATTTGATCCGACGAAATTTCATCGAAATTGTTTTGTTAGCCGAGTCGCCGGGTTGGCAACAGACGGGCAAGATACAAGAGTTTTTCATTACCTTCGAATTTATTCTTGCGTTCTTTGTTTTAACTTGAGTTATCCAGATACAATAAAGATTAGGATTGTGAATGACAAACCAACTTCTAATCAACTGTTATAAATTTAGAATTATTGTACCTATCTACTAACAAATTATCGTATCCCGACCGTACCGAGTCCGACCGGGCTGTGCCACTAGTCCCTACCAGCTGTCCCTCCTGGTGGGGACAAGTGGTTTTTTTTCCACTCTTCCCTACCACACCGTCACTGGTTGGGATAAGTGGAATTTCATTTCCACTTATCCCTACCAAGCCGATTTTGTTAATAAGTACAGTTGAGAATAAATCATGCTAATGAAAAATATATTTATTTAAGAACAATTGTATTCATTATTATTTGCGAATAATATTATCTTAATTAACCAATAACTTTTATGATGAAATAATAATTTAGCGTAATTTTTCCAAGCACAATCCAACATCAATGTCAGTCACTAGCTGCATTTGTATATCTTGTACAACTGCGTCCCGGATTATATATTTTCGTTCCTTTTTCTTTGGTTGAAGGTTATTGGTGATTGCAATGTATTTGTTTCTAAGAACACCATTTGCATATTTATGCAATTTGCTCAATAGTGTAGCAAATTTAAATGTGTGGATCGCTTACTGTTTATTTTAAGTGCCACGCTTCGGCGAAGTTGTTGGTGCGGTGTCGCAGACGAAAGACGTTCAATTGTTGCACGAATTTTCCCATGCGAAAATTTTCAATGATGTTAGATTTTATATAAGATTTTTTTTATAGTGACTAGTCAATAAAGAGATCTTATACCCACCAGCTAAATTTATATTATATCTATCGAAAAGGCACGAAAATTATGAAAAGCAATTTTTATTGAAACTGTACAACAATACGTTAAGATTTTATTAGTAGGGATAAGTGGAAATAAAATTCCACTCATCCCAACCAGTGACGGTGTGGTAGGGAAGAGTGGAAAAGAAAGACCACTTGTGTATATTGTCAAAACTAAGTCGATATATTATTGTAAAGTATTTCAGGTTACCGATGGATTAAATTGACTTGTGATGAATAACCATTGTATAACTAACTCATTATCATTACTTCTCAGACATATCTTGTACACAGACAAAAAATCTTGTCCAGACGTCTGATATTGTGCCAGAGATTTAAATTTAATTATTGTTGTTTTCAGATTTTGAAGACTTATTTGACGATGATGACTTGAAGTGATTACAGAGATGCAGAAGAATTTTGTTATTAAATAAACCACATTGTTTTTTGACATTTATTCACTTATCATTAAAACAATTCCAAGTTTAAATAAAAATAATCTAAACAACGCTGTTTATTATTACAACTTGTTTGTGTATGCAAAATGGTTCTGAGGCAGCATTTATGATTTACATATGGGTCATATTAAAAAAGAGCTAGCTACAAATAGTGATATTAAGTTTAAGCCTTGAGATCAGTTAGTCTTAAAAAAAAATGGTAACAGTTTGTTATGAATTCATTAACCAAGTTATGCACATATTCATTAAAAGCCGACAGGAAGTTCATAAAAAATGATTCTCTTCAGTAGAATAAATTATTGGAATTGTTTTAAATGTAGCTTGTAATTATTATATTGTGTCAAAATATGTTATAAGCTAATATAATGTTTAAACTCGTGTGGCGTATTACATAAACTTAGCCCACATGCAACAGTAACACCTAGATAGTATAAACAAATAATTATAAATGCTGCGCACGCCGTGCGCAGGACGTGCTCGCTAAACATCCACGTCACTGCTATCGTCACTGTAATCGTTTCCTTCAGCCTCTTGTTCATCCTCAACTTCTCCCTCTGCTTCTAACACTTCTTCTTCCTCACCAGTTTCTTCTTCAAGGTCCTCTTCTTCAAGCATAGTTGATAACTTTGTTATAACGCCCCTGCCCATTTCTGTAAATGATAATATTATATATTTTAGGTCAAGGTCAGGCAAATAAAGAAGTCTAATCACAGTTAGGCACTAAGGAAAAGGATACTGACTTCATGATTGAAATTATTTATTTATTTAAAACTTCATGCACATTTGTACAAAGGCGGACTTAATGCCCAAGGCATTCTCTACCAGTCAACCTTAGGGTGATGTAGAAATGTTACACAGTAGGTGCAAAGATGTGTCGGATGATCCATTTGAAGTTATTTATATATAGAAGTTAAAATAATCAATACAAATTGATATACATATATACGGGATATACACTATTACTTACATATGTATATAGAAACATAATATACGTCATTAATACATAATATATACACAAATCCATAATATGTACACATACATACATCCTACTAATATTATAAACGTGAAAGTTTGTGAGGATGTATGGATGTTTGTTACTCTTTCACGCAAAAACTACTGATCCGATTGCGATGAAACTGGGTATGTAGATAGTTGGAGACCTAGATTAACACAGGCTACTTTTTATCCCAATATTCCTACGGTACCGGGACTTACGCGGTTGAAACCGCGGGGCGCAACTAGTAATATATATATAAAGATGCATAAACTATGAGTAGGTACCGCAGTACGGGGTCTTGTACTAGCGTTCAGCTTATTCTGCCAACTCGTTGTGGAGGAGATCGCGGACTTTCTCGTTAAATATAAAACGGTTTATAGACAGCCCGATCTCGACTGGGAGCGCATTCCAGAGAAGAACAGATTGTACGAAGAACGAAGAGTTGTTGAAATCGGTAGGGTGAGGGGGGCACATGAGATGTAGATTATTTGTTGATCGAAGATTTCGGTCGTGATTTGAGCACAAGAGCTGGAAGTAGGGAGCTAGTTAAGAGGGTGGAGATGGAGAATTTAGGAAAGAAAAAAGAGAGGTCAGAGCTCGCAGATTGCGGCGCTGGTGAATAGGAAGTCAATTTAATTGGGGACGTAAAGTAGACACATGTTCATACTTGCGAAGATTGAAAATGAATCGAATGCAGTTATTGAGAAGGCGGTCTAGCTTATTGAGGAGATCTGCATTCAGGTCGAAATAACACACGTCACCATTAGTCAATTAATTGGAACGACTAAGGACTGCATAAGCATAGTCTTGGTTTTGGTGAAAAGGAAATTCTTTAATCTGTGCCAGTGACTTTTTGGCACACGTGATTAACTTGGGCTCGCAAATCAAACGTCGAGTCAATGTATAAATGAAGGTCCTTAACCACTGTACTCAGAGGTATAATAGCACCGTTGAAAACAACGGGCGGGATGGCAGAAGTATCCAACGTACTCACCATTTGTTTACTGCCTTTTTTTTTTTTTTTTTGTTGACGGGGTGGAAAATCCCTTCGGATCTCCGGCTCCTTAGGGACGCAGGAGCCAGGAGTATGTGGTGTTTCCACTAAAAACCACCCCGACAGCCGGTCTCAGGCGCCCTGCTCTGGGAAGGACCCGGACCATATTATTTCAGGTCCCCCCCGGATCGACGCCGCGCCTAGCCAAGCCCTATCCCGGGGAAAGCAGGCTTCCCCACGCCTATCGGCCTAATCAATGTGTGTAGCAGCCCGATCGCAAAGATGCGATCGGGCCGCCATCCTATCGCCTACCGCAGCAGTTAATTTGCTACCAGAGGTCCCCACTCTCTGGCAGCCTGCGGCCCCGTCGACGGTTGATACCGCCGCCGACGTCCTCTACGCTCGGGATCGGCCCTCTCCCGATCCCGTTCAGCGGTCTCTTTCTGGAGCATTACAGCTTCACAGAAAGAGACCACTGCGCCCCAGCCCTCCTCATCCGCCAGCATGGCAGCAATGATTGCTGGCGGGGACAGGTCTCGTCCGATTTGGTCAACCAGGATCTCGCGTTCAGACGCCCACGCGGGGCAGTCTTCCAGCGTATGCTGGGCGGAGTCCCAGTCGGCTGCGCAGTGGTGGCATTGTGCCGTCTCCTCGCGTCCAATCCGATTCAGGTACTCACCGAAACAACCATGCCCAGTGAGTACCTGCGTCAGTCAGTAGGTGACGCTACCTCCCTCCCTACCTACCCAAGCTTCGAGGTTAGGCAGAACGGCACCGACAGCGCGTTGGCGCGCATTCCGCGGCTGCTCCAATCGCGCGCGCCACTGCACCAGTGCCTGTCGGTGATTGTTCCGCCGCATTTCGAGCTCGTCCTGGTCTTCCCCACCCTCACCCCGGCGGATCGCGCCAGTCTGATCATAGACCCTCGCGTCCATATCCGCCAGGATATCAAAAGGCGGGAAACGTGAAAGGACTGTTGCCGCCTCGGACGAAATTGTGCGGTAGCCTCGTACGATCCTAATGGCCGCTACCCGCTGCGCTTGATTGAGCTTAGCTCGGCAGCGGGAGGAGGCCGATAGGCGCTTGGCCCATATCGGCGCTCCGTAGAGGGCCATGGATCGTATCACCGCACAGTAGAGGCGGCGAACTTCCTTCCGCGGACCCCCTAGATTAGGCAACAGCCTCTGTAGGGAGCCCGCCACCCCGCGAACTCGAGGGATCATCCGCTCGAAATGCTCCTCGAAGCTCCAACGGCTGTCCAGGGTGAGGCCGAGGTATTTAATGTACCGCCCGACCTCGACCTCTGTTCCCCCCACTCTAATAAGCGATCGGGTGGGAACTGCACCTCTGCGTTTCCTGTGAAACCACAGGGCTTCTGTCTTATGAGGTGCAACCCTTAGACCCAGACTACTGATCCCTTGGACGACACAAGCCACCCCTAACTCGGCGAGCTCCAGGACTTCCTGGAAGCCATGCCCCCCAGCTAGTACCAGAGTGTCGTCCGCGTAGCAGACTACACTCAGTCCTGGGGGAAGGCTGGTCCTCAGGACGGCATCATACGCGAGGTTCCACAGAAGAGGTCCTAAAACCGACCCCTGGGGAACCCCGCATGTGACCTCCCTTCGACAATCTTCGCCGTTTCGACCCATATACGATATAGACCTGTCGCGGAGATAAACCCCGATGATGTCCCGTAGGTAGGGAGGCAACTGGTGATACACAAGCGCCTCCCTAATCACCCACCACGGGAGAGAGTTAAAGGCGTTGACAATGTCAAGGCTGACGGCCAACGCCACTCCCCCCCGACAGACAACCTCTTCCGACAAGGAGCGGACGCGTTCAATCGCGTCCAGCGTCGAGCGTCCCTGTCGGAAGCCAAATTGGTTGTCTGATAAGTCGGGGCCCACTCTCGACAGGTGCTGGTTGATACGGGCGGCGATAACTCTCTCAAAGAGTTTCGCCACCTCGTCCAACAGGCATATCGGTCGGAACGCCGAGGGACAATCTGCAGCCCTGCCAGGTTTCTGGATAAGTACCAGCCTGGCTTCCTTCCAGCCAGCAGGGAATACGCTATAACGGAGGCAGCTGGTAAACAGCCGCCTCAGCCTATTCCCTAGGATCTGCAAAGCGCACACCCATGCTCGGCCCGGGATCCCATCAGGGCCCGGGGCGGTGTTGCGGGCGGCGAGTCGCTTCACGGCTCGGCCCAGCTCTTCCTCCGTCACGTCAAAGTCGTCGGACCACGTAGCTGGTGCCGACGGCGACGGAGGGCGTAAGGGACTGACCCAGTACTCGGGGAAGAGGGTATCTACCACTCTTCGCACAAACTCCGGGTCCAAGGTCTGCGTCAGCGGCGGGACCCACGGTCTGAGCTTGCCCAGTACAATTTTGTAAGGGCGCCCCCATGGGTCCCTGTCCAGCCCCTCTATAAGCCCCTTCCAGGACCGAGCCTTGGCTTCTGCTATCGCAAGGCTAATGGCCTTAGCGGCAGCGCCGTACTCCCGCCTCACTTCAGCGATTTCCTCAGCTGTAGCTTGCCGTCGTCTTCGGGTTCTCTGAAATCGGCGACGGGCTCTCGAGCATGCTGTGCGAAGCTGCTCGAGTTCCGACGTCCACCAGTACAGAGAACCTCTCCCACCCTTCAGCCTGACCCGTGGCATCGACGCGTCACAGACGTCAGTCATGACGCCACGGAACCAAGCAGCCTGCGCTTCTGGATCGGACAAGACCTGTACTTCCTCTTCCTCTGGCCAATCCGCGACGATAGCTGCGGCAACGAGCATATATCGGTTCATCCGCTTGAGGGCCCATCGTCGCGGAGGGCCGCTACTGCGGCGGTCCGGGCCTACGCCCGGGCGGCGGATGGCCACATCAAATACGATGTGTCGGTGGTCCGACAAAGTGACCACCTCCTCCGCCACCCTCCATCCTGACACCTGGTCGATGACCGAGGGAGTCGCCCACGTCAGGTCGACGATCGACTCCCCCTGCCACCGCACACAGGTGCTGACCGAACCCCGGTTCAAGATGCCGAGGTTTAGTCCCGCCGCCCACTCAATGAGTGTATCTCCTCTTACGTTGTCCAGGCGATCACCCCACTGTATGGAGCGGGCGTTGAAATCACCTAGGACAAGTACTGGACGGGACAGGAAAATGCAAATGCAACTCCTAAGTCCGTCCAAGTACGCCTCGAATACGGGGAGTCCGCAGTTTGGAGATATGTAACAGCCCACAATGACCATGGGGCCCCACTCTACTGCCACAAACCCCAGCCCTCTCTGCAGAAGAGTGCAGTGGAGATCGTTCTCCACCCCTGCCCAGTATATGGCGACGGTGCCGTCATCAGAACCAAACCACCGGGGGTGATCCGGGACGTAGTACGGCTCAGCCACCACCGCTAGGGCAACCGACTGCTCAGCCAGCGTTTGCATAAGCAGATCTTGCGCTGCGCGGCAGTGGTTTAGGTTGCCCTGCAGAACTTTCTGGGGGTACGCGAATTTTAGGCCTCCATTGCCTCCTCTGCCGGATGGTTATCCGGCTGTGTCAGTCTTGTAGCCGGCGGCGACTGACTTATGCCAATGTTCGCCAGGGCTGGGGCGGGGGTGATCTGCGGCCCCCTTTTCTTTTTCTTCGGCGGGGAGCATTTCTTGCTCCCCAGCCGATGATCCGCAGGACGGCCTAGGTCCGAGCAGACCGGGCACCTAGGTGCTTTTGCGGTGCATGCGCGCGCCACGTGGCCTATACCGCCGCACGCGTAGCACCGCGCGCCACGGTCTGTCTCGTTCTGACACTTAGCTCTTACGTGTCCCAGTTCGAGGCACCGGTAGCACTGCAAGGGACGAGCTACTAGTGCCTCCACCCTGGCCGAGACCCAGCCCACTTGCACCCGTTTGGCGTTCGCAATTTTGCGTACCGCCGCAAGCGGGCAACGGACCCATGCCGTGCCTAGCCGCGACGGGGAAACACGGATGTCCCCGACTTTGACGTCAGAATCGAGACATCCTCCCGCCTTTGCTACGGCCTTGGCAACCTCGGCTTGTGTGATGGACTCCTCCAAGTCCATCACCCGTAGGTCTCCTGTCCTACACGGACGCGTAATAATGGCGTCCGTGCCGGACAGCACCTCCCGTAGGCGTGCCGCTAATTTATCTGCCAATGCGGCGCTGCCCTCACCAGGGATCTGTAAAATCAGAGCCCCGGTCATGGCTCGCTTGGTGCGGAGTCCACCTGCAATGCCGAGATCACCAAGGCTAATGTTGGCCTTAGCGACCTCCATTAGCTTGGCTATCGTCGTCTCCGAGCCAGGTGGCACTGAGACACTGACAGCCGCAGCTGTGGGAGGCCGTGGCACAGCTGTTTTCTTCCCTTGGGGCCCTGTCGGCTGGGCCGCCTTTTCCGCGGCCCTGGCTTTGGTCTTTCGACCAAGGGCCAAAACCCACGACTCACTTTCCGGCGGGGCCGTTGGTTGTTGCTGCCTCGTTGTTGCCACTGAAAGCGGTGCCGGTGCTGGTAACTCCAGGGCAGCAGGCTGTGCTTGCTTTCTCTTCCTCTTGTTCTTCTTTTGGCCGTTGGCTGCCGCCGTCACCGCGCTTGGGGCAGTGATTGGAGGAGACAAGGTGTCTCCTCCTAGGTGCTGTTCCCCTAGCATCATCGTCCGGACCTCGGCCAATACGCGATCTATCAGGGCCGCGTATTGGTCCCGGTTTGGTTCTGTCTGAATCGCCGGCCCCCTACTACTTTTCGGAGACACGGCTATGCCACTGCTGGCGCCCCCGCCGGATGCCGCACGAGTCTTTGGGTGTGACATAGGGCCGCTGTGACGAAGCTTTTCCACCTCCTCTTGTAAAGAGGCCATCTGGGAGCGGAGCGCATCATTCTCACTCTGTAGCCTCTCTACTGCCTCTGTCAGGGCCGTCGTGTTGGCTCTCCTAAAGAGTTCCGACACACCGGCCCTGATGTTGGTCATGGCTTCTTTGGCAGCGACTCTTTTGTTGCCCCTGAGGCCCTTCGTCCCTTGAAAAGCCTTCTCGACCGCCGACAGAGACTCCTGGATTTTAGAGTCAACGTCGGCGGCGGGTCGGCTTTTCAGTTCCACCGCGACTTCCTCTGCACGAGACTGCTCCCCTTCTGAGGCAGACGGGGAAGTGGGACCCGCCGCGCCTTCGCGCTCCGTCTCCGTCCCCGTCTCCGTTTCACTCCCTCCGCTCTTCCTGGCATTTGCTGCGCCTCTTGGCCTCGCAACCTTAGTGGGCCGGCTTTCCTCCGCCGGGCCCTTCGGTTTGCGCTTACGGGCTTGGGACGACCGCGAGGACACAGAGAAAAATGACGAAGCGTCACTATCCTCCGAGTCCCCCCGCCGCCCTCCCATTCCTTGGCCTTCCGTAGGCTGTGAAATAGGGCGCTCGATCCTCTGCGCCCGCCTACCCCCTCTTCCGCGCTCACCCGACTGGGCGCGAGAAAACGCCGGACTCGGCGTCCTGGGACGCACAAAACTAGGCGTGTGCGCCCCACTTGTTGTGCCCGGACTCGGACATCTCTGTGCACGCAACTGTGCCCCCCCAGAATACGGTGGGCTGGACACTCCGATCTCAACCGGAGTGCCGAGGGATTCTCCGACCGCGGCGCGGTCGGTACCCTCCTGGGGTAATTTTTTCCTGATAGTCGCGTCCATTTTGGTTTTGCTCTTTTGCGTGAGCTTACGCTGTGTTGCCCTAGTGACTGGGATACCCCCCCAGCCGTTAACCTCCTCACCGGGCTTCCTCAGCTTGGGTTAGGGGTGATTTTTTATAGAGGTTTTCTTCCTCGTGACCTTCTCTACCCTCCTCTCCGTTGAAGAAGGCCCCCGCTCCCGATTGCTCGGCGTTTACGGGTTGGGCCGATCGGTTGCCGGAGTTCGGCAGTGATTACCGCCGGTTGCTCCATGCGGAGCTTCCGACGGCGATCCCGTCGCCCCGTTAGACGTCGTCCTCCGATGTAGCCCTCGCTCGTGCCCTCTGCGCAACAGAGGGACACGTGGAGGGAATATCTGGACATACGGCTTAAGCCATCTTGTCCGTGTGATTTTTATAGAGGTTTTCTCCTCTTGGCCAGTCTCCTACGTAGGTAAAAGGCCCCCGCTCCCGATTAGTCGGCGTCTGCGGGTCGGGCCGTCCGGTTGCCGGTGTTCGGCATTGGTCGCCGTCAGTCGCTCCGCTCAATGTGAAGATTCCGACAGCAGTCCCGTCGCCCCTCTCGTGGCCGTAGGGCCACCCTCCCCGTGCCAAGAACCACGTTAGCCGCGCCAGTAATGTAAAATCGCGTGTACCACCTTCCGCGTGCAACTGCTGGTCGTCGCATCGGACGCCGTGGTGTGGTCTTTGGAAGGCATTTGTTTACTGCCTACAACGATCGCTTGACATTTGGTAGGGTTTACCGACAAACTAAACCTTTACCGATAAACATGTCATTTGCTTTCTTTCATTTATTACTTGCAAAAGATATACACATGCCAGTTCACCAGAGTACGAGCTAGTCCCACGCTAAATATCCTATTGTTTCTAGATTTTGCAATGTAATTTATTAAATATTATTATTTATATCATTTATTTACATTATTTAGCAATATTGATTTATATTATTTTATTTGTATACAGAGAGTTGATCGTATTTCAAAGAGGCTAGTCTTCCTAGAGTGACATGACGATGAAAATCAATTACAAAAAAAAAAGCAGCCAAACACGACTGTTCAGTCACTGGCATGTCTGTGGTTCTGCAATTCCCTCATATTGCGTAGGTAGGTGACTCAGATGAAGATCAATATCTTTTATTTCACTAAAATTCTGATTTTCAAATTAATATTGGCATATATATAAGTTACCAGTAGTATACTTACGTTCTACATATGTTTTTAATGACTTTGGGACCATGTTTTTCGCTCTTTCAATGTCCTCTTCTGAGCATTCTCCTTTATCAAGACCTGTGTAACAGAATTAAAGTGCAATATATTATATGAAGCAATAAATTTTGACAGTGGCTTTTGAAAGAGAATGGTATGGCCTTTTAAATAAAATACTCACCAAACAAGAGACCCATTCTTTTTAATATATCAATATCATCATGTATTTGAAACCTTTTATTGAAGTTGAACATATACTCTGTCCTGAAAATTATAAAATACAATTTATGACGTCTGAATATTATCTAGTCATATAAGTGTGCTGGATAATTAGTATTTAAACCTTACTTATCATTAGAAATACTGCAGTCAATTAAAGCTTTATCACTAGTATTCACAACAATAAATGGCAAATGGATTGCTGATGATGCAGAAGGTTTTACTCCTTTACTTTCCGCTTCTTTATTTCTTTCAATTAAACTCTTAAACGAAATGTGCTGAAAAAAAAGTTCTTACTTAATACTTTTTAATTAAAAATGACAAATAATACTTTGTGTTTCCGCGCTCATTACTAACCTGTAATATCAGTTCTTGTAACTGCTGAGTCTTTTTTTGTACCTGCTCTAATTTTAATTGTTTCTCCTTTTCTAAAGCTGTGCATTCTTGAACACTATTTGTGGGTAAGCCGAGCCATCTGATTTCTTTTTTTTCTTTTGATATGATATTCATAGCCATTAGAACATTTAATGCGTCATATACTCTTCTGCGTATATTCTTCTGATCATATTGCTGAAATGTAAGTTCGTGGATTTTATATTATAATTCAATCATCAGATGCTTTACATTTTATTTCATGAGTAAAATCAGTTAGCCGTTGTTAGAGCGAATGAACGTTAAGTGTTTGTCCAACAATTTTTTATAAAATTTATTTTACAAGAACACAAAAATGTGTGTGTGCGTGAGGGCGAGTGCGCGTGTGGTTAGTGTTTTTTATTTTAATTATTTTACAATAACCAATAATTTGTAGCTTAATGCTTTAACACAAAGTTTAATTTTATTTTAAATTTAGAATTTGGACTAATGTTTACTTTTATACGTTGTGTTAATTTGTAATATAGCCTCCGTGCATATTCATATACATATATCAGTTCTATTTCTATATTAATAATTCGGGTAAGGGGTACGGTAGACTCGATTGAATCCTTACCTGAATAATAAAACAAAAAAAATAATGATTTCGAGTCGACAACGTAATTATATCAGCAAAATGATATGTATTTTGTTAAATTCTAATAGTGCAAATGGCAGTCGCCATATTGGCCACTCGGATGCCATCTTGAGTTCGATTCACAGGTATATCTACCTGCATTTTGTAAAAAGTTATTTTTTGGATAACAAATTATGGAAGCGGCTTCTAAGTATATTTTTATTTAAAATAAAATCCCGGGATTCCGGGATCGCATAACTAATCGGATGTATATTTACTTTAAGTTAATTCTTTTTAAGTTAAGGTGTTTCCCATTCGAGTATGTAGTATGTAAGGTGTAAGAGAAATGGTGGTGTGGTAAATAAGAAAACATAAATTAATATAAACTTATTTATTCATTACATCACATAATATTTTTATGTTGTACACACAGAAACTACATAGGAGAGAAATGAAAGATAGAAAAGTTGTACATGGGCACTTTGGGCAACATACATTAATAATTGTCATTCAAGAATTAACGTTGCTTAAGTTATTGTGTTGTTTTCTTTACAAGTAGCCATGACATGCACTTCTTACATAGCTAATATGAAGAAAATAAAAACTTAAAACTAGCACATTTTATATTTCACTTTTAAAGTGGCAGCGAGATAAATGTGGAGAGATTTGAAAGAGGCCTATATATATGCTCAGCATTGGGTGGCTAAAGATTGAAGAAGAAAGATTACCCCAGTGACAAAATCTTTAATCACTATCTATGACTATGGTTCGGTCACTGAAATCTGTCATTTCTGTATCTGGTTGCGTTGAACATGATGGTGTTACGTCTGGTTCTACTGACTGTTCAAAAATTCTTAATTTAGGATTATTCAGAGAATTGTAGTGTACAATAATAATTTTCTTGACGTCGTCACGAAGGCCTTGAAAACATAACGTTGTCTCTTTCGCAAGTAAAACGGACGGCATTGTGTTAATGATGTCTTCTAATCTAGTGTGTGTAATATAATAAATAAGTATAGGTAGGTATACCTACATACTTAAGTTTTCGTGTAGTAGGTAATGTAGGTAGGTACTTTCTATAAACTTATTAAAACAAAACATGACGCCGGTGACCAGAAATTGCACACAATGAAGTGTAAAACACAGTTCTTTTATTTTTGTAGGCGAATTTTCAACCGTTTAAAACGATTTATTTGGGATTTAGAACGGCAACATTTTATTTAAAACGTTTTAAATCGGTTGTTTTATATCTATAGTCGAAATACAGTATCAGATAACCACACAACACAGCGCATTGTTTTAAAACTACCGAATATACAGCAAATCTGTTTAAACAATAGTCCCTTAATACAACAGTCGACCAATCAGAGAGCAGAACATGTTACTATCTGTCGAAACTACCATTACTACGAGTACATTTGACTTTACTACGAGTTATTTATTATACTATACATATTTCTATAGTCAAAATCTGTTTTCCAGCTATATACAAATAGGTACAATGTTTTTAAATGGTTTTGTAAAAAGAAATAAGTCCAAGCCGCAGAGCAGGTAAATCGAGGATTCGGGGGCACAAAAGTCGTCGTTTCAAGTAAAACAAAAATCCAAATTTCAATATCATATTATTCAATAGCCAAGTAAGTAATCGTAGAAATGAGAAAAACTTAAGAAACACCCCCGAACGCATAGCAAGCACAGCGACGAATGCAGTTGTATTGTCGCGTCGCTACTTGCGCACAAGCAAGTATAATTTGCCGTCTCACTCGCACTCTTACAAAATGTTTACATTTCCTGGGGAACGTGCTACCCGGCCCGAATATAAATGCTAGGCCCGATTTGACACTTGTTACAACGTAATAAGGTTGTTTTTGCTTCGTCAAAAATCACTGACAATAAAAGTACGGAAAAGCAACCATTATACGTTGTAACAGAGCAAGTGTCATTTGTGTCAAACTGGGGTTTATTACATCTCACGGAGTATAGGTACACTTAAATTAGAATTTCCCGGAATCGCGGGATTCTTTCGATAAAAAAGTGCTTTCCATAATAGCCAACATCTCAACTTTAGGTAAATATGCATCCGAATATCCGATCTCTTCGCTCGGGTGAATTGTGACTCATAATATTATTATTATGAGTCACAATTCACCCGAGCGAAGCCGGGTTTTCATCTAGTATATAATATATTTGGCAAATTTTCTTATCACTCTTGGAACTAGACATTTATCTATTCTTTTGTATGAGGGGAACAGTTTTTTTTTTATATTTTCGAATACATTGATAGACAAACAACTTTCGCGCAAGCTAGAACATCAGCTTTTTCATACACTAAAAATGTTGGGTGCCGGAACGGTAAGTAAAGGAGTACCTTGAGCACAGCATGTTGAGCTCTTTCAAGCTCACTAACATGAGTCTTGGCTCCTGATCCACGTGAACCGTGATTATACATTCAGCTAATGCTTTGTATATTTTTAATAAAAGAGTCGTGTCTGGTATCAGTTTCAAGCCTTTAAAGATGTATATAAGTTTCTACTTACAGAAATGATGTTTCTTTCAATTTAGATTGTATTCTATAATAACCCCTAAATATTTGATTTCTGTTGTTCTTCTCAACAACAACAAGATGAGGAAACATTGATGGAACGGTTACAAGGATAGCAATGTGTACAAAGCTGATTTTTTTTTCGAGAAGACACCATGGTCTTGCTAAAGCAGACGAATTTAGTTTTGTCAATGTTTAGTGTTATCTTCAAGCCATGTGGTAATATGAGACATGCCTTCTTCGCCTATCTGTCGTACTTTAACCCAGATATCAACATGAAACATTATGACAGTGTTTCGCCATGTCGTCAGCAAACATTAATAACTCAGCACCCTCATTTTGATATTTGCATAACTCATCACACACACACTTCAGTGGAAAAAAATCTTTAATATTCCCCCTTTGAAGGTCCAGGAGTACTCCTACACTTTTTTCCTTCTTGTCAACGTGTGCTGCTACGTTAGAGGTAAGCTGTAAGACCGCATCTTCATTGGAAAGTTTGGCACGAAATCCAAATTGGTAGACACCAAGAAGTTTATTACTTTCGATATAATTCATTAACCTATCATTCATAATAGAGAAAGCACTTAAAAGAGAAATAGCTCTATAGTTTTTTGCTAGAGACGTATTACCCGATTATGGGTTTTGCAAGATAGTAGCAAAATCTTTTAAAAATAGATGCGTTATTTTATCCATATCTAGGGCGCCCCTGATTCAACAACAATGACAATAATTTTTAACCGACGAAAAAAAAGGAGGAAAAGCAATAATAAAATGATTAATTACCTATGTAGCGCCATGTCCATTTCTACGCATAGGCAGGCTAGGCCCACTCCGGTCAGTAGGTATGAAGTTACAGGTACCTAGCAGCGGCGACGAGTCGAGCGAAATTCAGTGGGCTGCAACGCGCCGGCCGGGTAGCACCTTACTTCGATACTCATTCACGCGCTACGTCGCTTCGTCCGTTCGTCGCTTACGAATTACGTTTCCCGTATTTACGTAGTTAGATTATATTATTAATGATAATCAATATAGTTAGATATTTACAAGTTCTGTTTACAAGGTCAAGTTTAGCTATGATATGTATATTTATTTATTAGGACCACAACAACTGATACACATATTCTATCTATACTCTATAGAAATAAATAAAATTGGAGTGTCTGTTTGTAATATTAAAATAACCGCTTTTTACTCAGTGCATTTGTATATATATACGGTACATATACCAAAACAACATGTTTTACAATTTTTGTCTATCTGTCTGTCTGTCTTGTTTCGGCTAATCCCCGGAACAGGTGGACCGATTGCCACGGGACTTTCACTGTCAGATAGCTGATGTTAAAAGGAGTAATTTATGCTACTGTGATTTTGAAAAAAGGATTAAGGTTCCGCGCAAAATATATAAATTTGTACACGCGGACGAAGCCACGCGGGAACTGCTAGTAAATAAATAAATAAATTTGAAGTGTCCGTTTGTAATGACATAATGACAGTTTTTTACTAAATGCATCTGAATGTTTACACGGTACTTTTACCAAAAAAATGTTTTTCACATTTTTGTCTGTCTGTCTGTTTGTTCAGGCTAATCTACTGAACGGGTATACCGATTTCCACGGGACTTTCACTGAGAGATAGCTGGTGTTATAAGGAGTAACTTGTCATGGCTCGAGAGGCAGCACGGCAGCCTCTCGTACAGGCTGACGCAGGTTCTGACCAGCCACGGCTGTTTCGGCAAGTACCTGTGTCGCATAGGCCGGGAGCCAACGTCTGCGTGCCATCACTGCGGAGGCTGTCGCGAGGATACTGCACTCCACACTTTAGTGGAGTGCTCAGCGTGGACGCAACAACGCCGTGACCTCGCGGCGGCTATTGGAGTGGGAAGCCTCTCACTGGAGACCATGGTTCTGTTCATGGTCCGAAGTGAGAGTGCGTGGGAATCCGCTGCCTCTTTTTGTGAGGAAGTGATGTCAGCTAAAGAGGCAGCGGAAAGGGAACGGGAGAGGGCTAGTACTCTCCCGTCCCGAAGGAGAGGCACCAGGCGCCGGAGAGCGCAGCATGATCTCCGGCCTCCATGAGCGCTGGCCTGGGGGTAACGGGTGAGGCTGCCCGTTACTCTAGCAGAAGCAGGCCTGAGACGGTGACGCAGCGTGTTCCGCTCGCGCCTCTCTACACTGGAAGGGGGGCAAGGGCCCCGCTCGCAAGGGCGTGCCTGGTGTTCTGCTCCGCAGCAGAACCATTTTGACTACATTATGTACAAATTACAGGATAAAATGTAGATAATGTCTATATTTTTGTAGCTTAATATCAAAAATTGTATATTGTTAGTTTCTTGGCAAATATAATAATAATAATAATAACTCCACACATCTCACACACGGCCGTCTGATCCCAAACTAGGCAAGCCTGTAATATGGTAACCAGACTGCTGATAAACATACTTATATTTCTAAATACATACATATTATAGATAAATTACACCCAGACACAGAATAAATGATCGTGCTCATCATACAATTATTTGTCCTGGGTGGGAATCGAACCCACGACCTCTGGCTTAGCAGTCAGGGTCACTAACCACTGGACCAACAGGCCAGTTAAAGTGGTCATTCTACAGAGCATACCCTCCAGCAGGACCACTTTAAAATCACGGTTATTTCACGCTGATTATGCACAGGTCATAATATAAACAAATTTATATTTATTGTATATCAAGATAACATCTACAATTTTAGATAAATACTTACTGATTTTTAGTAACATGTAAATATTTTATCGGAAAACGCCTGCTATGAATTTCTTAGCAAATAACAAGATTAATGTATTTCTTTACGATATATAAATTGTATATCAAGATAACAACATCTACAATTAATTTATAATCATTAATTAAATTTTAATGTTGTTGATCTCAATACTGCACACAAACAGCTACCCATCAAAAGACGCGGAATTTAATACACTAATTAATTAATTTAATACAGTAAGTAGGTATGTTTTGTTTATACGTACTTCTTTATATCTGTTTGAACAACTATTATTTTCCTGTAATGTGCAATGCATATGTCATCATAATAAATAATTGTATAGTCTGATTCACGCTTTATTACTTTTTTTTTTAATTGATGATCTAAAGAGGGTTGGTAAGTTTTATTAAAAAATACATTTACCTATTTTTTTTTATATTGTGAGTAAAACACGTAGACCAGTTGATTTGTTGTATGTTATCTGCAAAAACCTTAACATGAAGCGTGGAAAGAGACTATCTGTGAGTTTGGAAGAACAAAAAAGTGTTTTCATTCAATATCAAGCTCATTTTAAAAGTGAATCTCCAATTTACGAAGAAAACTGGCGTAACAAAAATTATGAAGTTAAGAAAAAATCTTTAATAGAATTAAACCAAAAGTCGACAAGAAAAATGTGCAAATGTTAATAAATGGTAATAAAAGTCACACTAATATGGATCACGTAGTTGTCCAGAATACATGTGCTTTCGATGCTGTGGCCCACGCATTTGCGGTCGCCTACAAGGAACACAGGAGTATTCATGAATTATTGGAAGGAAAAAGTTCTACATTTGCTACCCTAGTACGAGGGGTGATCAAAAAGTAATGATAAACGGATATTTCTAGTAATAATAAAATTCTAAAAAAATATTTTTTCAACTCCCTAATCCTTCACAACTTCCCTGACAAAAAATGGTATAAATAGGACGTCATTTTTAAAATAGACATTCATTTGAATACTAGCAGTCGGAGTGATAACATCAAAATGGAGAAACATGAAGTGCGAAGCGTCATCAAATACCTGTGCTTGAAAAAAATGTCCACCAAAGACATTCATACTGACTTGGTGGAAACATTGGGAGACTCTGCTCCTCCATATTCTACAACTGCACGCTGGTGCAAGGAGTTTAAGATGGGAAGAACATCCACGGAAGACGAACACCGCGAAGGCCGTCCGTCCTCCTCCCTCACTGAAGAAAACGTCAAAAAAGTTCAAGATCTGGTTTTGGCAGACCGAAGAGTGACCATTCGTCATTTAGCTGAGAACACAGGCATTTCATTTGGTAGCATTCAAAGGATCTTAACTACCGAGATGAACATGAGAAAGGTCTCTGCACGTTGGGTCCCGAGAATGTTAACCGACGAACAAAAGAAGAAACGATTCGACATTTCAAGGACCAATCTTGAAATGTTCCAGGCGGATCAAGATATTTTTTTGGCTCGATTTGTGACTATGGACGAAACGTGGATTCATCATTTTGATCCCGAAACCAAACAACAGTCAATGACATGGAAAAGGCCATCTTCACCGACTCCCAAGAAATTCAAAGTTTCAAGCTCTGCCGGCAAGGTTATGGCGTCTGTTTTCTGGGATGCTGAGGGAATAATTATGGTTGAATACCTTGATAAGGGCGCTACCATAACAGGCTCCTACTATGCTGACCAAATCAAAAGATTGCGAGAGGCCATCAAGGAAAAAAGACGGGGTAAACTGCGCGCAAAAGTTCTGTTCCATCAAGACAATGCACCTGCACACAAAGCTGAAGTTGCGATGGCTGCCATTCAAGAAGCTGGCTTCCAGCTGCTTGAACACCCACCCTATTCTCCAGATCTAGCCCCCAGCGACTTTTATTTGTTTCCTCGGCTCAAGGAACACCTCCGGGGCCAGAAATTTGAGGATAACGGCGAAGTGATGGCCGCTGTAGAGGCATTTTGGGAGAGTCAAGATAAAGATTTTTTTTTGAAGGGTATCGTTGGTTTAGAAAAGAGATGGACTAAATGTATTGACCTATTAAGAGACTGTGTAGAAAAATAAATTTTATTTTTAAGTATATAGTTATTTTAATGTACCCATTCTCATTAATTTTGGATCACCCCTCGTAAAGGCGATGTCGAATCACGATGATGCTTTAAATGTACTAAGATTGAGGGCAGAAATTTTGTTAAACTCTTTCGAAAAAGTAATACGAGGCAATATTCAAGTTGTCAACTGTGCGTGTAACGTTACTAAAATTTTTGAAAGTCTTTTAATAACTGAATTTTCTAGTGCGAAAAATATTAAGCAATGCTCCAGTTGTGATTATGTGCAGTAGCGGCGTTAGGGTAGGGCGCGGTCGGGCGCCAGAAATATAGGGGCGCCACAGGCGCCCCTTTATATAAAAAACCAAGACCTGAACGTGGCATCTACATCTGGAATACAAACGGGTGTATTGGTAGTGGAGCTGTCTGACAAGTTAGATCAAGTAGCTGTTGAAGAGATTGTGAAATTTCCCGAAGTGATGAGACAAGCTGTGCTACAATTACAGTTGTTGCTCAAGACTCAAGACGACGCCGTTGGTGAAATACATCAAGCACAAGTTCTAGATGCAAAACTATTGATCATATAATAGCTACTGGCCCAGTGCAAAGTCACATTGATAATTATCCAAAGAATGACATGGGGCCACATTTCACTAATTCCCATTTCATACAAAAACTTGCAAACAATGAAACAGTTCAGCGTCGCTGGTTAATATATTCCGTTTCTTAGATCGCGTTTATTGTTTTTGCCGCCTATTATTTTATAGTAGCTCGACGTCGAATTTAATAAATGAAGGTTATAATGACTGGAAACACCTGTCTGAGATGTTAAAAAATCATGAAAATAGCACTTCTCATAAAAAGTTTTACCATTCATGGATTGAGACTGAATTCAAAACAGGAAACAATAGATTGCCAAGAACAAAATTTGGTTAAAAAGAAACCACAAGATGGAATAATGTTTTGTGTGGATTCATGCATATTATAACACTTTATTTAGCTGAAAATAATATGGTGTTCAGAGGTACTTCTGCTAAACTTTATACGCCACATAACGTAAGTTCTTGGGCTTAGTACAACAACTAGCCAACTTCGATCCAGTTATGCAGGAGCACTTGTATTTAACTGTAAAAGGCGTTGTTTCTAACGTTTGGGGTATGTCCCGATATACACTGCGAGCACTGTTCAGTGCTCTTACTGGGGATAATTTCGTTCCGTTATGGACTGACAGTATACTGCCGCAATATCCTAGGGAAGTATATGACGCCATAAATCGTCGCCATTTTTGTACTGTGAGCAGTGGCGTTTTCGAGGAAAGGTGCTCTCAGTGCTTTGATCATGTGATCAACTACATTTTTATTCCAGTTAAATAATAAACAATTATTTGTTGACATATGTTCATCTCTTTTACCGTACGTAGCCCCATTTAAATAATTCGGTTATAAAGTTATTATGCATTCGGTTACTTAAAAAACAATATTTTACTAACTTTTAAACTTTCGCGTTCCATGATATAATATTATCTACGTATTAACGGGAATTAACGCGATCACGAAAAGGTATTACATACCTCTGAATTGCCTGACGTTTCGACCAGGTTGCACTGGCCGTGGTCACAGGCTGACTGGCTCAGTGCAGGCAATTCAGAGGTATGTAATACCTTTTCGTGATCGCGTTAATTCCCGTTAATACGTAGATAATATTAAACAATATTTTCTTTTAATAAAAAGTAAACTTACTTTTATTATGCGAGTTATTGTCAGTTGACAATTAATGACAACAACAATTGACTTGAATATTAAATTTTTAAATATAACTACATTCAAACAATTTTTTTCTTGTTGAACAGATAACTTGTACATATAATTATATGATAATTATTTTCACGTCAAAACAGCGCCAAAAAACATAGATGGCAGTATACTGGACCGTGTTCCGTATTAAACAGTAACCAGTAAAGCTAACTATAAAGGAACGGCTTCGCAGTATACTAAATTGACGTCACTTCTTATGGTGCTCGCAGTGCATGTCGGAACACACACTTGATAATAAAATTTATAGGTGTTGAGTTTTATATAATGATTAATAAAATTATTTCCCCTATGAAATTTATATCTTTAATTTTTATAGGTAATTAAAATATCCTTAAACCTTCAATAGTAACAAAAAATGTTGATGCTGTAGACATATACATCACTATCACTACATCACTACATTTTACACCGCCGCGTTTGTCTCTCTATCTGTTCACGATAAATTCAAAAACTACTCAACGGATTTTCATGCGGTTTTCATCAATAGATAGAGCTATTTATGAGGAAAGTTTAGGTATGTAATTTGTTAAGGTTTTGTGTAAATTGGTTGAAATATGATTATGATTGTTGAAGATGTCTCTGCTACCCGTACGAAGCTGGGGCGGGTTGCTAGTAATGGCTGTTGCGTAGACTAGAGAAAGATACTCTTATAATTTAATACTTTTGTATTACATATTATGTTACACAAAAGTATTAAATAACAAATAACTACCTACTCAAATAAAAACCTCAATCCCAGGCGCTCTCAATATGTTTTACATTTCAGTAGCTCTTATTATTATTTTCACTATATTTCTAACTATATTATGTACATATTGTGTGAGAGAAGCAGCTGTCAGTTCGCCTTGTCTACAAGTTACAACAAATGAATACGCTGGCAGTCCACACCTACTAAGTTCGTCACCTTTCGTAGAAATTATGGGTTTATTATTGACGGTTTAATAGACTACATTTAAAACAACATACCTCTGGCCAATCACTCAAAACCTGATTTAGTACAACATTGTATAGAATATATATATATATATATATACATATAGGTAACATTTATTTTTGTTGAGAAGATAACTATTATTTATTATTAGTAAAGCCACGCGGTAATGGCGGGTAAAGAATAAACACCTAAAGTATTTTTATATTATATTGACAAAAAAGTAATAGCTAAAATCATTTTTGCAACTTATTTTTAAAGGATTTTACAGATCACTAACATCTAGCAATAACGCAATTTAACATAATAAATACATTTAGCAATAACAAAACATCTCCACTTCATAAGAAGTTCGATTTGACATTTTGTTTTTATTTACGGAGAAGACCCGTTCTGCCGTGCGTGCGTGCTCTCAGCTACGCGTTTTCGCCCCTACTGATACTTTTCCCGTGGACGGTAAGCTAAATTGGTAGGTATTTAAAACGCGACCTTGATCGAGTTATGTAGCCCTGCCTGAAGTCATTATTGTTTTAAATAAACATGGACTAGAATTAAACAATTGCAGGGACCAGGGTTACGACAACGAAGCGAGTATGAAAGGAAAAAATATTGGGGTTCAAAGAACCCCAGAACATTTAAATGAAGATTCCGCTTGGTCTCTTTTGGACAATATAAAAGAGATTCCAGAAAAACCAGACCTTCTTTTAACTGTGTGCTGATCTGCAATTGAAATTAACTGTAGACTCTAAATCAGATATAGATGGTTGTATGTTGTGTGATGAACTTATAAGTGTAAAATCATTTTTGCCTGATCAGAATGTGGTTACTCCTGTCCTTATTTTAAATTTTATCAAGGATCGTATGGGTTTCAATGGGAGACAGGGGGCGCCGTAGAAATCTCGCCCAGGGCGCTGGTAGTGCTAAAACCGGCACTGATTATGTGTCTGAACGAAATTGTCCAATTTTACCATTGGATATTGTTACATTGGCCGATGGGAGTATAGCGACTGGCTTAGGAAAATCGGCAAACTCAATGTTATCTAGTAAGACTCGATTATGCCGTCAGTGTAACACAGAAAATAGCACGATTACTGACTCTTACGAGTTATCTCATGTTATAATTTTTGAATATGATGATTATTTAAATATAACCGATGTACCAGAAACAATAGTTTTGAAACATAGGACGTACTCTGTCGTTTCTGCCGTGGAGTATATTTCAGGCTTACCTGGTGATGTAGGACATTATAAGTCACACTGTTAAAGTAGTTCAGGTTGGTACTGTTATGATGACAATATAAGCAAAGTAACCAAAACTAAATTAAAAATAAGTATAAAAACACATCATAATATACGCTCTAAAAAATGATTAAATGTATTGTTTTTTATGTACATAAAAATAAAACAAATTATATTTACATTTTTGTCTATTTTTACTTAATTTTTATAGCTATCAAGAAAACTGATTCATAATCAGTTTTCTTGATATACAATTTATTAGTTTATATATCGTAAAGAAATATATTAATCTCGTTATTTGCTAAGAAATTCATAGCAGGCGCTTTCCGATAAAATATTTACATGTTACTAAAAATCAGTAAGTATTTATCTAAAATTGTAGATGTTATCTTGATTTACAATAAATATACATTTGTTTATGTTATGACCTGTGCATAATCAGCGTGAAATAACCGTGATTTTAAAGTGGTCCTGCTGGAGAGTATGCTCTGTAGCATGACCACTTTGAATTGATATTTGTATGATGTATCGCGTACATAAGCCTCACCCCAGTGCTGACTATGCAGCACTCAAATTCCTATAGGAATTCTAGCGACACGAGCAACAGATCTCTTAAGACTACCCAATTGAGTTCGGACTTGAATCACTCGCACTCTACCGTCTTTACCGGGAAAAACCTCCTCTATAATACCTCGCGGCCAAACGTTACGAGGAGCATTAGGGTCAGCGATGAACACTAAGTCACCAACCTGAAGAGGTCTCTGTCCGTCTTGGGTCCACTTTTGGCGTGGTATCATTTCTAGTAGCACTTCGGTAACCCATCTCCTCCAAAACATATCGGCCAACCTTTGTGCTATACGCCATTATCGACGCAAGAACAGGTCAGAATCATCGAAGTTGCCCAACTGCGGTATGATAGAAGACGAGCCTAGCAAGAAGTGGTTAGGTGTCAACGACTCCTTGCTGTTGACGTCGACCGACACGTGACTTAACGGACGTCCGTTCACGATAGCTTCCACTTCAGCCAGCAGCGTGTTGAGTACCTCCTCTGTAGGTGCTCTTTCCTTAAGGACTACTCTAAGTGTGACCTTGACGCTGCGAATTAACCGTTCCCAAGCCCCACCCCAATGAGGACTAACCGGGGGTATAAAGGTCCAGTGGGTGCCATGGATACTTACAGCAGTCTGCAGAGATTGCTCGTCAAGCTCCGAGGCGTACTTCTTCAGCTCTGCGTCTGCTCCTCTTAAGTTCGTCCCATTATCGGAGTACAAGTGTGGAGGCCATCCACGTCGTGATCCCATCCTGCGAAGAGCCATAATCAGAGAATCTATACTGAGGGTTGATACTGTCTCCACATGAATTGCTCCAACAGTGAGGCATGTGAAAAGAACTCCATACCGTTTCTCCCGTCATCTTCCCACCGTAACCTCCATGGGGCCAAACAAATCAACACCACAATGTGTAAAGGGCCTTTGGTGATGAGAAACTCTGGCAGTAGGTAAGTCACCCATTATCGGTATGTGAGGTTTCACCTAATTTACATAACATGCATTTAGTAGTTATTTCTTTAACAGTAGGCCTTAATCGTATAATCCAAAATTTTTGTTTTAGGTTATTTACTACCATCTCTTGATTATCGTGGCCTGCACGCACATGATAATGTTTTACGATTAATTTCGCAGCTTGATTTCATCCATCTAAAATTACAGGATTTTTCATGTCGAAGGTAATATCCTCGGCGGCGCCTATACGTCCGCCCACGCGTAGTACACCCTGATCATTAAGAAAAGGCGTTAGCGTATGTAGCTTACTGCTTTTTTCTAAATATCCTCCATGTTTAATTGCAGATATCTCAGAGTAAAATGATTCATTTTGTGCATAGCGTATAAGTAGTCTCTCGGCGTCTTTCATGGTAGCACATTCATCAATGACCTTTTTTTGACATTTATTTATAAATTTTAACACTACCGATATACTTCTCAGAAGACGTATCCAAGAAGAGAATCGCATCGGATCCGGTACAGGCAAGTAATCTGTAGTTACAATATTGTTTACATATTCTAAGGTACAGTCTTCGACAACAGGTATAATTGTACTAGTAGGCCACGAAGGTTCTGTCTCGTGTAGAAATAGTGGTCCTTTAAACCACTCGCCATCCAGCTGAAGACAGACTGTCATAATTTTCCCGAGTGGCCAGGTCTGCTACGTTCATAGATGTAGGTATCTCCATTCTTCGATTCGTGTTAGTTCATCAATTTCTCCCAAACGATGCGCGATATAAGACTTATAACTAGAGATCGGATAATCGGATGAATATTTACCTAAAGTTATTTTTTTGGATAACAAATTATGGAAGCGGCTTCTAAGTATATTTTTATTTAAAATAAAATCCCGGGATTCCGGGATCGCATAACTAATCGGATGTATATTTACTTTAAGTTAATTCTTTTTAAGTTAAGGTGTTTCTTATTCGAGTATGTACGTATGTAAGGTGTAAGAGAAATGGTGGTGTGGTAAATAAGAAAACATAAATTAATATAAACTTATTTATTCATTACATCACATAATATTTTTATGTTGTATACACAGAAACTACATAGAAGAGAAATGAAAGATAGAAAAGTTGTACATGGGCACTTTGGGCAATATACATAAATAATTGTCATTCAAGAATTAATGTTGCTCAAGTTATTGTGTTGTTTTCTTTACAAGTAGCCATGACATGCACTTCTTACATAGCTAATATGAAGAAAATAAGAACTTAAAACTAGCACATTTTATATTTCACTTTTAAAGTGGCAGCGAGGTAAATGTGGAGAGATTTGAAAGAGGCCCATATATATGCTCAGCATTGGGTGGCTAAAGATTGAAGAAGAAAGATTACCCCAGTGACAATATCTTTAATCATTATCTATAACTATGGTTCGGTCACTGAAATCTGTCATTTCTGTATCTGCGTTGAACATGATGGTGTTACGTCTGGTTCTACTGACTGTTCAAACGTTCTTAATTTAGGATTATTCAGAGAATTGTAGTGTACGATGATAATTTTCTCGAGGTTATCATTTGTTAGTCTATTTCTTTTCATATTAAGGATCCACTTGTAGGTTGAAAAGGATCTCTCCACGTCTACAGAAGTAAGTGGCGCAAATTTGTAAATACTAGAGTCATTTTCTTTATTACATGTTTCACTTATTTGCCTAAGATCATCAAAATCAGGGTTTCTATCCATAAGTTGCTCCATTTTGTTGATAAACGTATTGTATGATGTCTGGTTTAAAATGAATCTTACGCCGTCAAATATTTCGAATGTTTATATTATCGACAGGTCACATTTTTCTAATTTTACTATTGCAATACGTAAAACTTTTGAAATACTCATATATATACTCTAAATCATTCGTCAAATTAGGTTTAGTTAGTACTTCCCTAGAATTTCTAATAGATATGGCTTCGTTGCTATCCAATAAAGCTACAACAATCGATATTTTGTCCAAATGTTTGGCATAGTAAAATGCCGCCTCTAACCATTTTTGGCGCGTCGCTACTTGCGCACAAGCAAGTATAATTTGCCGTCTCACTCGTACTCTTACAAAATGCTTACATTTCCTGGGGTTTAATAGGCCCGATTTGACACTTGTTATAACGTAATAAGGTTGTTTTTGCTTCGTCAAAAATCACTGACAATAAAAGTAGGGAAAAGCAACCATTATACGTTGTAACAGAGCAAGTGTCATTTGTGTATAACTGGGGTTTATTACATCTCACGGAGTATAGGTACACTTAAATTTGAATTTCCCGGAATCGCGGGATTCTTTCGATAAAAAAGTGCTCTCCATAATAGCCAACATCTCAACTTTAGGTAAATATGCATCCGAATATCCGATCTCTGCTTATAACACCGTGTGTTGTTACGTATCCAATGTAACACAGTTGTGGAATCACACCAAAGGTATCGGTCAGCTGTTTTAATTCGATGTGCGGACTATAATGTATTCGCTAACCTGGCAACCATTACTGCAGCCTGCAATTCCAATCTGGGTACTGTTACCAGTTTAAGGGGAGTAACACGACATTTACTCGCTACAAAACAAACTCTTATCTGTTTGTTATGATCTAACCAACGCCAATATGCAACCGCACACATAGCTTGTATCGATGCGTCGCAAAAAATATGAAGTTGTAAACAATTATAACCGGTTTCGCTATAGGGCCGCTCCGTGTGTACCTGCGGCGACGCAGGTATATGTGTGTCAATGAATGAGTTGTTTATCAACTGTGACTGTGAGTCATCCTTCACGCCAACTCCCGTTGCATTATTACAAAACATCTGTGCATTAGATCGCCGGTAGCAACGCTGTATACAAATACTACTTATTGTTTTTAATAACATCAACAATTTATTCCACTTTACATAAATATCGACGTTTACGTTTTCATCCCATCCAATATTTAACTTCCAGGCCTCCTGAATCAATATTTTACCGTTAATAGTGAATGGCGAAAGGAATTCATACACGTCGAATAATGACATAATCACGTTTGTTCCAGATGTTCCAGAGCCCGCAGGTCATTAAAGTTCTGACGCGGAGTTCCGGATATACCCATATGTTCGATAGAAAATGACTTTCTTACCATTTCGTGCAGGTCTTTTAATGGAGTGTCTGCCAACCCTGATAAAACCTCGGTAACATGCAGCGTAGAGTTACACGTGTGCTTTGAGAGCGATGCAGGTGCCCGACCATGAACACACCATCCCAGTGGTGTACGAGTGGCACAAGGTTCGTTACATTTATCGACTTTGATTTCTAAATATAACATTAAGTTATAATTATCCTGACCAATTAATATTTCAGGTGCAGAGGTACTACAACAAAATTCGTTTTCAGTACTAGAGAGATGAGAGTACATGTTAAAATTTACTAAATTATAATTTTGTATAGGTACACTAAAGTTCTGAAGACTACGTACACATACATATTTAAAATTTCTCACCATTACAGTTCGATATACAAACGTTTATGAGGTCCGTGTCGCACACAAGCGCACTGTTGTCCCACGCACCACGCACGTGCAACGTCTCCCGGCGGCACCCGCGCAGACCGGCTCGTGACGCAAGCGATGCACTGATAAGAGACACGGTAGAACCATCGTCTAATAACGCATTCGTTTTTATAATACCGTTCGGTCCATGTACACTTACAGGCACTACTTTTAACAACACTTTGCACTCGCTGCTTTTAACGTGATTTACAGTTTCAGGAGGTGCCGCTAACGACGATGATTCGACTGCAGTAAATTCTTTTACACACTGATTATCGTCGTTCGTTGTTTGGCGTGCAGTAACTTATGGTGGGCTTGTCCACAGTTCTCGACGTCACACGCTGCCGCCGGACAGGTCTCGCGGCTGTGAGTCGCATCTATGCATTTATAGCATAACCGATGTCGCTTGACAAAACTCCATCGATCTTTGCGTAACGCTTTACGGAATTTCTTACAATCATATTATTTATGTGTTGAAATACGGCAATACAGACACTTCACATTATTCTCATCGCTTTTGTTTAATACCACTGTATGCGTATTAGCTTCTGTGTACTTTTTCTTGTTGTAGTAACCATCCGTAATATTTTTAGTGAAACTCAGAAATGTCAAACCATGTTGGTCTTCTGCCTTGTTTTATGAATATATAACTATAATCTGCCCACTTTGAGAGCAAAACGGGTGGTAATTTTGATAAAATACACGTAGTCATGCTTATCCCGTTTAGGTATTCTTCACCGATAATTTTGACAGCAGCTACACAGTTTATGGAAAAGGGCACAATATCTTTGTGATATTCTTGGGACACAGGCTGTAATTTCTTGAGATCTGCTAAAATTCGTGACAATATGACGTCAGGATTACCAAATTGCAGCTCAAGTGGTGACATTATTGTCTCGGACGAGGTTGCACTTATCAGCAGGGCCGAGACAGCTTCGCGAGCAGATCCTTTCAGACACTTTCTTAAGCGCCACAAATTTTCATTCTCTTTGAAATTACATACCTTGGTCGATTCTTCATACGCCTGTTTAAAATGAAGCCACTTCATGGGGTCTCCACAAAACAACGGTAAGTCTTTTGGTGTACAAATTCTACTTAACAGGTTTGAGTTAAGAATGTTGCTGGTAGAAGCGGCTGCAAGATCCTTAAGTGCGCTTTCCAGGAGTTGAACTGTTCCCTCAGTGCCGGCATCCTGTTTCACGGGCGCGCACGGCACGTCCTTTGTTTGACCCTTGTCGTGGACGGGCTGTGCTTCTAGTTCTCGATGGCTGCGCTCCAACCACTCCTCTACCTCCTTGTTAGTGTAATCAGACCGTACACTACACTCATCGTCAATTTCTGCTAGGTTCGCCGCTAAACGTTTTTCTATCAATTCCATTTTAATTTTAGCCCTTGCCTCTGCCGCCCCCAATTCTAATTTATTTTTTCGTGCAAGCACTGAAGAAGATGTAGACCGCTTGGACTTTGGTCTCGAGACCTGATGAGACGTTACAGGCATCATTTGAACGTCGAATAACGGTTGTTCCGATTTTACCACACTACCTTCAAGCTTTGTATTTCGTACCGATTTTTTCTCATTTTGTTTAAAATGGTCTTAAATTACATCTTTCTCTTTACTAGGTGGTAATATTGGTGGCTCTTGAGCTGAAGACTGACCTTCTCTTGCTTCCTCATCCTTCCTGGCTGATCTCTTGGAGCTCACCCTACTTCTCGGTGTATGGTAAATTTTACTGTAGATCCGGATCGAAGTGACCAACTGTATGGGTCAGGAGAACAAAACTAACGACACAGTTTTAAGATCACGACATATAATATTACTTGAAAGGATATAGGGTTTACAAAATATATGTTAAAGAGCGATAAAAAACGTGCGATCGCAGGGACGGTAACTGGACGACTGGCCTATAATCTACCTTATTCTAATATATATAATGTTTGAATAAGGTAGATTATAGGCCAGTCGAAAATAAACCACAACTCCGTCATTTTTATTTAATGAGATATTCGATCTAAACATTTTATAGTTATTTATAGTTGTTGGTAAGAAGCTTCTATTAGTCCAGCATTCTGTTAATACTAAAATGTCAATTAGTTTGTCAAGTTTTGCGACATCATAAGAAACATAAGTAAAATTTCGACATTGGTCCCAATTCTGTTACTTCACTCGTTAAATTAAAATTCACTAAATTTTCTTCTTATACGATGTAAACCTTGTACACTTCGAAACAAGGTCTTATTTCAAATTGAAACAAGTAGGTAACAAATGTCGCTATCGAAATAAGCAATTTATTTGTCGACTAAATCCTGATCGCTTAAATAAACTTTAATACCACGCAGCGAGAGCCGCTAGCCGTTGAATGCCATCTCTTTTGCTCTGTGTTTTTAGTAAGCGTCTTCGTAGGTGTCGATTAAAATAGCGTCATCTTAGTTCGTTTGGAACAAGTTTTTATACGGCATTTGAATGATTGGGGACTATCGAGTATACGTTGACAGGTTTTAGTGAAATTTAGTGGCGCTGAGAAATAGATGCCAGTAACAAATAGAACCTTGTTACGAACAAGACAAGGTTGATATCATATGAAAAAAATAAGTCTGGTTTTAGTTTAGTTAAGTTTACAACAGAATTAGCACATTAGCTTTTATACTTCGTATTTTGTGGGAACAGGATATCAGTTGTAAACAATCCGTAGGCTCACTTAACCTTTAAGCACACAATGCCATCCTTGTCAACGACATAGATTACTGTAGTATTGATTTTATCACTAAAAATTAAATCAATAACACGATGTAATATTAAAAAGTGGGTAGTTGAAAATGTATGCTTGCACGAAGGGATAATAATATAATGATAATGTCATAAAATATAATAATAATAAAGCGCTATTAAGCTTAATAAAAATCGTGGTTTTTAATACAAAAATCTTATTTTGAAACTGAAAAATTCAATTTGAAAATTGACCGATAAAGATAATATTTCGTATGTGAGAGGGCTGACATGAATAAAACTATAGGTAAGAAGAAAAAGTATAATACTGCAGAAATATAACTAAAAAAAATTACGTGAAAACGGCTACATCAAGATACACGTGTCCACTATATAATATTGTTACGAAATTCTAACCCGCGGGCGCCATGTCGAGAAGAGGAAGTCAAAGGGTTATTATTATTATAATTTGAATTATTTTAAGCGCCTAGTGCTACCTCGACCCTTTCTGGTCTTTTGTAGCGCACTTTTGCTTTACAGTTCACTGCTTCGAGAAACCTCCAGATCCTATCAGCAGTGATTGTTTGTATTTTTCCTGCGGTTGGATTATGTGCAGCCCTAGGGTAATACTTCAGTGCCACGTTGATGGGCCACAAGAGCATTGAATATGCATGGCAGTTTCTTCTGCCTCTTGACTCTGACTTGAAATTGTGATCTCGCCCAACTTTAGGTTAAAGTTCTTTGGATACTTTATTATCTTAGCCCTTTATTAAGGGTTTCAAGTGTCTTAGACTAGTCGTGGTCTTACATCTATTAATAGCCAATCATGTATATTGGGCGTTTATGATGGAACGTGTTTGCTGTTTGCTGATGCCGCAGAATGGTTATGGACCATGTCAGCTGTCTGCACCGGCTCTGGCGAGTTCATCGGCTTTTTCATTGCCATCGATACCTGAATGGCCTGGTACCCATCTTAATGTAATTTTGTTTCATTGTCCCAGTGTGTTCAGGTATTCCTTGTAATTTTGTATTAGCTGAGCTAGTCTCAAAATTGTATAGTAGAGATAGAGGGTTACGATTACCTAAATTAAGATGCACGCCATCTTTTGACACGCGGAACTAGTAGCCTATTAATAGAATGTCCCACATTATATTAGAAAATTCCAGAGTGGTTTCGAGTTTTCGGGAAAGGTTACGAACTCTCTGTGCACTAACATTCGGGTATAAAAGGGCAGTTGCATTGCAGTACTAACTACTAACTGAGTTCTAGTTGAGCGATAGTGAGCGTTACAACGAATACGAGTAAACGAAGTGGAAATATAAGTGCGAAGTACAAGTGATTATTTAAATAGTGAGAATTAATTGTAATTTATTTTTTATGGTATAATGGCAAACGAGCAGACGTGTCACCTGATGGTAAATGGGCACATTTAACTCAAGAGTCACAAGTGCGTTGCCGCCCTTTAAGGTGGGAGTAGGGGAAGAGCGGGAAGACAGGAGAGGGGGATTAGAGGGGGGAGAGGGGAAGGACGGGAATAGGGGGTAACATGTGCATAGTTTTATTTATGAGATAGGTACTTTTGTGCGTGACTTAGATTTGCCGTTAGTTTTTTTTTTTTTTTTTGTGAGGGTTATATTTAGGTTACAATTCATAACTGTAAGGTATAGTACAAGTGTTGATAATATTTTGGGGTGTTTTTATGTGTATATAACGGAGTCAATAAGTGTTCTATCTGATAAAGGAATATATTTATAAGTGTTATAGCAATACGGCTTTGAGGTAGAGTAAAAAGTTTTTCAGAAAGTGTCGAAGTAATCTGAGAAATAGCCTTAGTTCAAAAGTGTGTGCATGAATTGTAATGCGTAAACATAACAAAATCATTGCTTTAAAAAAAAAATTATCTTTAATGGGTGCTAAAAGAGATGACAATAATGTGTCACACTAGCCACTTGCTGCTAACGGTTGTTGAAATCCGCTACTGCTTTAATTAAGATATATATATATATATATAAATCTGTCCTTTTTCTTTACGCAGTAATATTATTCCAAGTGACGTTTAGCAAAATTTATAAGAATTGTCTTTTGCGAAGACTGAATAAGTAGTACAAGTTGCGGGTAATTGCTGTCAGCTTTTCGGATACGCAGACTGGTTGCGCTAGGACATGTAATTTAATATGTGTTGTATTTAGATTGCTCTGCGTATTTCTAGTATTGAATTGGTGAACTTCCCTTGAGAATGTTGTCCCTTAAAAATATTTGTTGAGCACAGTTGTCGTTCTAAAAGCTCCATATTGTCTTCAAGTTTACTAATATAAAAGCGGTCTGCGTTTCACTACATCACTTTGCAGAAATAAGATTCAAAATAACGTCAAAGTCAATTTGTAAAGTAACGACAAATGTTTGGCCCGCGCTTATTATCACAGACAGGCGAGTATCACGTAAGAGATATAAGAGCGAATGAAAGTGCCAGTTATCGTGAAGATAGCGAAATGAATTTAATTTAAACAGCAAGTCTAAAGTAAACTGTTTAAAATGTAAATAAAGGAATTATAGATACCTGACTATCTGCAGAACCATGCATTCCAGCTGCAAATTCAAGCACTAACTCATCTGCAACTTCGTTATAGGAAGTGAACCCTTTATTCCTCACTTTTTCACATACTTTCATGGAGAAATGTCTCAACCCTTTTCCAACTTTATCAGCATGCTTACGTCTCTTAGTGGTACTGAAATTAATACAAAGAATACTGTCATTTACGTTCTACTACAAGAAGTTCAAGCTCTGCTTTTCTAAGAATATTATTTATAATAATATATTATTTCATATACCCTTAGGTATACTTTCAGTCTATAAAACTATTAATTATTTATGTAAGTAATAGTGTTTATTCCATGGAACATGCATATCTACTTTGTTTTGATTATTTAAGTTATTATAAACAACTTCAAATGTTATATTTTATCTTTGCATCTATCATATATAATATTTCTACAACACCCCAAGGTTGACTGGTAGAGAATGCCCTGGGCATTAAGTCCGCCTTTGTACTAATTAATTGTGCATTAAGTTTATATAAATAAATAAAATAGTTACGGTAGAGTCACGGGTGGGGGACGAAGAAAAACGGGGTAACACAAAGTCGTGAATAGCGCCACGTTTAGTGTAGCAGCGCTGGCGACACTGCCATTTTGCTCAGTCAACGTTTGCCGCTCGTGGTTGTAAGAAATACGCAAATGTCTGTGATTTTTTCGCAAGAAACTCGACTTACCCCGTGTTCTGTAATTTTCATATCAAGATAGGTACGAATGTTTTATTGGAATATCTGCTTATTATTTTTAATTCTTAGTTGCGGTATTACATCTAAATATATCTATACTTCGTATTTTAAGTAAGATGAATATAAAAAAAATCGAAACTTTTTTATACATTTTGACACTACAGTCAGTTTTGAGTTTTAATAGCACTAAAAGCTACAGACTACTGATCATCACCAACGTCTGACATTCATTTGAACGATTTTAGAAACTATTTCGATCTTTTCTTTGTTTTCTGCTACTCTACATAATTTATTCGCACCTTTATTCATAAACTGAATTAACTAAGAATTTCAATTTTGTGGGAAATAGCATTTTTGACATGTTTAGATTGATGACTTTGAATAAATAAATTGAATAAACTTGAAATAAATAAATAGATGGCAATTACAAAAACAGATATGTGTAACGTAATTAATGAAGTATTAGAATAAGATAGATAAAATCTTTTTAGCAAAAAATTAAACCGACGAAAAGAACTAAAAAGCTCAGAGACAGTACATAGTGTGGTTTCCTGATCGATAGGTGGCAAAGTACGACTGTTTTCTGGAGACGTATCGACGCGTCCATAAAACTGGACGTTTTGCTGTACAAAGAAGCGATTTGGGCAGAGTAGATGTTTATACAACTAAAGATGAAAAAGAAATACTAGATTTATTTCAACTTTTATCAACTTTTTGGATAACTATTTCTCAGAAATGTTAATTCTTAGAAAATAAAGTATATTGCATGATCTATAATTTTTAACTGACCTATTTTAAAAAAACATGTTTAGATACAAACTTTAACCTTGAGTAACTGTTTTTTGCAGTCGTGGGATCGATAGGGACTTTTCATATTTCATCTATGGTGTTCCCAACATTCATACCAATTTTCAATTCTATGCGAATTATTGTAACCACTACCTCTTAAGTTAACTTGGCCGGATTAATAATAGGTATTTGTCAAGCCTTGAGTCCAATAATTTATATCCTTTATAAATGATTATATTATTATTAATTGCATTGTATATTATTCATTGTATGAAAATAATGTTCTCCCCATATGCAACAAAAACACAAACATACCTTTAACAGATTTGCGGCTTAATATACGGCAGAATATGAAAATTCGGGACATTTTCCTACGAACCGAAACAAACATTTTATAGCAATAAAAACACCACAACTACTATTTTTGGTGGTAGATCGCTTCTAACTGAAGGGATATATGCTGGCGTTACGCCGCAAAGCTTAACCAAAGGTAATGCTTTCTACTTCATATCTATATATATATACATAGGGAATACTGAAAGTTCTGCGCTCCTAAATGTTTGAATTTCGAATGTTATATTTTTTTAAACATATGAAACTCACAATAAAGAATTATTGTATTGTATTGCATTGTTTTATCAATGAGTTCCGCAAAACTTTTAGTGTACCCCCCGTGTAACGCGTCATCCTGCGTCCTCCCACCGATACCTTGCGCCAGCACTCCCCACTGAGTCCTGAGACGCTCCACCACGCCGCACCACGCCCCTGGGGCCTATATATGCCGCGGCGCGCGAGGATTCGCTCTCTTACGACCTACGAAGACCTCCTAGTTAAGTACCATACATTTATCAGCGCCGGAACTACGCCCAAAGCCTCTGGAGACCTTCACTCTAAGCCTAGTATATCTCATGTATAAATTCCTCTAAATATTTGTATTTAAAGTGCAAATATAATCTGTAAAAGCGTTTCACGTATATAATTCCTCTCCTAACTTCAATTTAACCATGGGGGTCCACGTGCACTCGTGGTCTGCACGTGGACCCCTCCACGTTACACACGAATTTTGCGGCAGGACCGGATTAAGGAGGTCTATGGGCTACGTTTACGTTTTGTTTCAGTATCATTTAGATGTTTCCATATCTAATAGTGGACTGAATCTGAAAACAACCAACTTTAAATACTTTACAAGATGGCTGTCAATTTACAAATGGCATTAAATTAACTTTTATTTTCAAATTTCGGTTAAATCATTTTTTAACATTTCTAACAAGGGTTTAAGTAGCTTAAGCGTATGAAGTCGTGGGTAACAACTAGTCCATTATATAATATTCTCTACCGATATCAACAATACCGTGTACAGAACTTATTACACATTTCGTCGTATCAACATCCCTCGATCCACAGAATACGTTTAGGACATCGCAAGACCGGAGTTAAACAGGTCTAGCGATTGTGCATTAGCAACCCTATCCCCTCCAATTGACACCACACGCTTTACGAGTAACACAGGTGGGCCTTCGGGCGTCTGTCACCCTAATAGTAAAAACAACTTATGATTTAACTAAAATATATGTATGTGGTAGATCGCTAATGTCAAATTCAGACCTACGATACAGCTAATGTTCATCATAATTTACGCTGGGACAGATTCACTTATGTTCGGTGGTTCCGTCGTTCACATTCATGAACGTGTACTTTTATCCTGTTCACTTCCAAGTACAGCGTTTCATACGCTCCCCTAGTCTATTCCTGTTATGAACTAAATTATCGCTAGCTTATAGAACTTTTTAGCTCATTTATGCTGCGTTCCTATAATCGAAATTTTACCGTTAATAAGCAAAACGTATCGTTTCTTGATTATAGGAACGCGCCATTAGTCTAATTAACGTCGTGGTATACATTAGAAGTCACGTAAATTACGACCTTTATCGTTCCAATTGGTAGCTTTGTAACGATTTTAAAATCGAGGTGGGATAAGTGGAATAGCCGGTCGTAACATAGTAAGAGACAAATAATGCAACAAGAAATATTTTTTACAGATTAATAATAAAGGAAGATGTTTAAAATGGCGGGAAGGAAGAGGGGTGGAGGGGTATCTGTGTTACCTAGTGGCAGTAAAGAAAAAAGTTTATGCCCTACTAGTCATAACTATAATTGGAAAAGATTTTCATACAGTTCTATCAAAAGAAAATAAATTAATGATGCTCAAAATGAACATCACTTTTGTTAAATATAAATGTATGACTTTCAATATTTCTTGTGTATATTATAAATATTTTGTTAAGTTTACATTAAGGTATTTAGTTACTTACTATTCTGCTGGAGGGTCATTGTCTGAATCATGTCTCCTTCTGGAGGCATGTGACATACTTGATAAGTTTTCAAAACTAGTCACTTGATTTTCAGACTTTATAGGTAGTGAAACAAGTTCTGGAAGTGGATGTATATACTTTAATTCTGATAACTGCTCTTGATTTACCTGTAAAATATAGAATTTAGAGTTATGACAGCCTCATTTAAGTCAACACATCAAAAAACAGAGTATAATTCTGTTACCTGATTTTCTTCACTATCTTTTGGTTCAACTTTTACTTTTTGTAAGCTTGCTAGATTATCAACAGGAACCTGCAACAATTCTGAAATAAAATTTCATTGTGGTATTTTTATACTATTGTCATTCTGTGCAAGTGTTCTTTTAATAGATTTTATATTATTATATTTTGTAATTTTAGCATTGATCTTACTTGATGCACATTGAATGCCAGTCAACTTCACGGTTCTGTATACAGGTGTCTGTAAAATAAAAAATATATGATAACACACTAAAAAATATATATTGGTATATTGACTAGGTAGGTAAGGAAACAGAAATATATATAACTAGCTGCGCCCCGCGGTTTCTCCCGCGTAAGTCCACAAGCCATGGGAATATCGGAATAAAAAGCCTAGCCTATGTGTTAATCCAGGCATCCTGCTATCTACATACCAAGTTTTATTGCAATTGGTTCAGTTGTTTTTGAAAGAGTAACAAATATCCATACATCACAAATACCCCTCCACAACTTACGTAACAAACTTTCATGTTTATAATATTAGTATAGATATTGTGTGCAATTAAATTAGTCAGAACAGTCCATGAATAGCAAATGATAATTGACATTTCTTATACCTATCTCTGACAGCTATAAGTATATAATGTTCTGAATGATTTATGAATGCCTGAATACCTCTTAGATATTTATAGTATCCATTGAATATGGACAATGTTTATTGCCTGAATATTGCCTCTTGCAATGCTAACCATGAGATTATCTTAGAGCCATCTTGGTTAGTTAAAAAACCAGAGGTGGATGTCTTTTTATACTGTTCATATAAATACTTGGTTGGTTTGATAGATAGATAAATATCCTTAACAAAATTTATTCCAAACTAATGGAAATTGAGGTCTCAGTTCTTTTGTCAGTTGCTTAAATAGTTTCTTTTTATTTACAACTAAACAGACAAGAGCGACCTGCTCTTGTCTGTTTAGTTGTCTCTCTTAGTACTATTTAACTGTAATAACATTGTAACTGGCCGTTGTCTGCAGGTTCATTGGAGATAATTAGAAAAAAATAATATGAGATCTTAATAAGAGCAAAAGATGCCAAAACATTATCTTTTTAATTTATGTTTGTCTGCCTGTATGTTTCTATGCACATCACGCAATAACGACTGCATAAATCTGAATGTGGTTTTCGTTTTGCTGGTGGTCTAACTTAAAATCTGCTACATATTTCATTTTTGCCTAGAAGCTGAGTTATTAATAATATTTGTTGACTTAATGACCTGTTATGAAATTTTGCACACTGTCAGGGGTACAGAATGTGAAATAGGATATCTTTCATCCAGAGTAAAGAACTGTTCTGAAACGAAATCTGAAGTGACTAACAAAATCCTACATTAACGCAAGCCAAGCTGCGGGCAAAACAAAGTCATTAATATATACATAGGTTCATAAACACTACAACATACCTTAATATTGCCCTCAGTTGTGGCTGGCAGTTTTATTACTTTCACAGGATTAGGCTTTATTTTGATTTGAGCAATAGATTGATTATTGGTATTTTGAACAACTTTCACCATTTGGGGTTGTCCTAAAATTTTAAAAGTATTAAAGACTACAACCTGTACAGTTAAAGAAAGATACAAGAGACATTTTCAGAGTGTGCCTTTATCCAATCGCTATGAAGATATCATTAAAAGGCAAATATATGAAACAAAAAAAAAAACAAAATTATTAGCCAAAATAACAGGTAACAGTAGAACGAACACAAATGACGCCGGAAAAATCATGCGAATAAACAGTCTTTGCGAGCCTTGTCTGTATTTAGACTGCAATAATATATGAAGAATATGTGGTCAATATCTAAATAAACTACTGAGAATAACATAGAAAATGCTTCAAATAAAAGCATCTTGGCTACTAACCATTAGCGTCATGTATAAGAAAATTTACAGTACTATTCGTCTGAGACATTTTCTCCGTATTCTTCGTAATTGAACATCCATTTACACAATTCACTAAAGCAACATTTATATGTGTTGATGACCAAACAAAATAAAAATACCTACTAAACTCAATTTGAATGGTCAAAATGGCGACATTAGTTTAGGGTTAACTTCGAAGGTCAAAAAATGTAATCAAATTAACATAGGCTTCCTAAAACCACTTATGAATAATGTCACATTCATCCCAATAATATCAGTCCACAAAAAGAAACACAAATATTGTAAAAACAAGAAGCCTATAAGCTTAATTTAAACAACGGTAGAGTAAACAGAAAGGCGGGCGGGCGGTTTTATGATTTACCAGCTGATTGGATACTGCTGTTGTGTTCACGTGGTAATCGCGGTGGCATCCACCGGGAATTTTGTATTCCGGAAAAGGCGCCAAATTACTTGCAAGTAGTGACATCTATTGTAAATAGCAAGTTCTATTTCCCAAGGATTTTTTCTCATTTCGTTTGTCATAGACTGTATAGGTTTACTTTTTATAGGAAAAGAATACGAGGCTTTTAGTAACATTCGGAACGGTACAGAATACCGAGAGCCACAGTGTGGTTAAAAAAAGAAACTTTTTATTAGATCTGTTATCGTGTTGCCGTCAATGTTTAAATTATATTTAAATAATTTTTATTATTATTATGATTAATATAAAATATGAGTTTCTACCGATTAGAAATGATATAGCCAGAATATATCAAGAGGCCAAAAACTATTTGAATCCGGGCATGTCTTGGAAGTAGATAAAACAGTTAGGAATCACTAAATTTCAGTAATAAATGGCAAAATTGTAGCACAAACAAAAGTTTTGAACGTTTATGATGTCACTCTAAACTCTGTTTTTACATAAATATACTGGCTATATTATTATTTATGTCCATGTCACCGTCTTTTCGGCTTAATTACAATATAAATATTAGAAGAGTAAAGAGTAAATTGTAAATTGCAAATATCGCTGCATACTGTAGAATGCATAGATAGGAGCCAGTTGTTTTGATGTTTACTGAAACAAAATTATTTGAAGTTATGTTTACTTACAGATTTGTTTGTATTGAATAGTACTAATACATACAAAACTTAGCTATTTTTACAAATAACATTATAAGTATTTTCTAAATGTTTTTCAAACTCATACTTACATATGTTTTGAAGAGGAAACTTCTTTGAGCACGTTTGTACACTTTTGCTATGGGGAAAACACACTGAACTCGTGACCGTCACGCTAATAATACATAAACAGATCCACTAGAGGCGCTAATCTATACATTGAGTTCTGTCAGCTCCTTATTAATTAATGTCACCATGGAGCCATTGCATTAAAAGAAGAAGAAGAACCTGCTAATGTGACGTTTTAAGTACGTCGTTTCGTTTAAGTTTTTACTTCTGTCGTCAGTCCTATCGTCGTTTATCATCACATAACCAATAAAAGTGAGTACTCGTGGGATAGTAATAAAATTTTATACCAATAGCATCCAGAAATGCAACAATACATTTTCACTTAGTTAAATGTTATTGTTCACTTCTTTAATGTGATTATTTAATAACGTGAAGTGCCAATGTCAATGTACTGTTTACGTAAAATATTCGTATTTGCACCACCAGGTGCCCGAGCCATCGTTGTGCACGTTCTCTATATTTGAAAAAATATTTAGTAAAATTATGATTCATTTATCTTTACATAATTATATGCATATACTTCATTTAAATAAAATTCATAACTTATGTATTTACGCGGGAATTAACGCGATCACGAAAAGTTATTACATACCTCTGAATTGCTTGACGTTTCTACCAGGTTACATGTGAGAAGAGTTGGCAAGTAGATACAAAATTATACTGATTAATTTACGCCAAATTGGTTACATAAAAAAACTCGGAAGTAGGATACCATATAACCTGACCGAACACTTATAAAATCGCACTAAACTTTGGCTTATGTTGTTGAATAGGCATATACACCCATGGCAAATTTATCGGATTAGTGAGTCTGACTTGCACTTGGCCTTTATTATCTTATGGATTTGTTAAAATATTACATAATTCATTTATATAACTCGTCTATTTTATTAGTTTTTTTAGATTAGACAACTTATAATTAAATACAAAATTAATATTTTTAAATACCTACATTTTGTAATTAGTGCCTCCTCTGTACAGGGCCTTTGGTGCTCGGGGGCCCCTTTGGCCGTGGGCTCGTGGCATTTTGCCCACTTTGCCACCCTATTGTTACTCCACTGATACTTTAATTGTTGAACTTTTCTACTTTGCACAGATCGTGGTCACGGGTGGGCTGGTGATGATGACAGGTCAGCAACGCCTTTTCTTCTTCATTGTTTTAATTTTAGTTTGTACGTCGAAGCACGGGCGTTTCGAGTCTTCGACACCCTACACTTACGACGTCCGTGGAGTGCTGTCGAGTAGCGTGTTATCTTTTTAGTAATTTAAGAAAAATAAACTTGAAAGGTACAGGCAACTGTTAGTAATTCACGAACAAAGCAAAGGACACTGTTTCACAGTTTGTATGGTGCCGTTTTCTAGCTTAAGATACATTGAGGTAACTTTTTGTTTCTTGTTAACATATGTTTATTCTATGTTATCTAAACAGTGGAGCCATGGTATAAAAACTAAAGTTGAAGTTTCACTGCTATCAACTGACATCTGTCTGATCTGACATACATATAACGTATGTTGTGGTAATTTACTTCAATTTTCTGCAAAATTTTCAATTAAAAACTAGTTATAAAAACTAGTATTAAAATGTGGTTGCCATTGTATTTTTTCTACACTATAATATCATTTAACAATATTTTTTCTATTGACATTACTAATCTTAATATACCTCCAGAACATGTAACATACGTTTTCAATGCATTTCCCAGTGTTGCTAATTCTTGTTTATCAAATGCAAAGTGTCCTTATAAAGAATTAGTAAATATTAAGGCCTGTTGGGGTTATGAAAGGAATTGCGAGAAAGATGTATCTTATCCCGTCCACCCTTTATGTCCTGGCGATCATCGGGGCTGGGTTAAAACCAAAGTGACTCAGTATGATACATTCTATACCCAGGCTGATTTTGGTAAGGATAAATTAGTTATTTGGTACAACTGATAATACAACTCAAGATTTCTTTATTTTTCTTTTTCGGCTATCACAAGGTTAAGAGAATGTACGTCTAAAGAAATATGAAAATTGACATTTGTAATGTCCTTTGGCTAAATCTCATGTTATGGATCAGTTACTATAACTGTTTGAATTAATTTTGAGCACTGTTATTTTATGACATACACAAACCTACATTTTCTCAATGTCCATACTGAAAATTAACTTTCTGGTAGACATTATTTTTTTAAATTAAATGGACAAAAGTAATAGTGTTTATTTTATTAATAGAGTATCTACTGTTATAATACAACCTGAAAAAACACCTTCGCTCAAGTTACATATAAATAAACAAATGTCAACTGTCAAAGTATATAATAATATGGTAAAAAAATAAATATCTTACATAATTATACTATTTACATTTTGCAGGATATATTGAAGAACAAATAAAAGACTTGATGGTAATGTGTGAAGCTTCTTATCCAGATGATACATCACTTGAATGTTCAAAATATTTAAGGTATAAATTAAACAAATAATTTAACAGTAATAGTAACATTATCTCTAATCTCACCAAAATATACTATTATGTTTTTATGGGCTAACAATGAATAAAAAAATATTTTATTTTTTTATGATATATAAGGCAGAACATACTGTCTCTTGTTCAATTGTCATTTTTTAAGAAATATTGATTTTACAACGATATTTTGAGGTATACCTTTTTTACGCGACATATGAATCCACTTTTTTTTTTCAAATAACCAAAGAATATTAAAAAGTTGTTATTTGAAAAAAAAGCGAGCCTTAAATATTGAATATTTGTTAAATAACTTGGAAGAAAAAGAGCTCCCGAACTGCTTTATCCACATGCCCTTGGACAATGTTTAGTGATACATAGATACAATGTTCTATATAAATATTCGTCCATATTAGATGTGGAACTCGGGACTTAATCACAGTCGGTACAATTCGATCAAAAGGTAACAGAAAAAGGTATTTATAAATATATATATTACCGCGATTAAGTCGCGAGTTACACATCTAATATGAATTAAATAATGATTATATTACGAAACCTACAACCATGCACGGGGGAATAAGACTTAAAGTTAAATTTCTTAGAAACAGTACATACTTAGTATGTATAGGTTTGACTGGGCCAGCAATCAGCCAAAGTAATACCTCCAATTCCTAATGATGCACGGTGATAGACCTTTAAGCACACAGTTATAGCTATAAGGGAATGTTATGGCAATTGTATCTTGGCTTATCTAGAACAGGGTGCAGTGCAAAACAATATAATATTCTATTACTACAAGAACATGTTACTAAAATATTTTCGATACTACATCAATCAATCTTTTAAATTATATGCGGGTGAAACTGTGGGTCACAGCTATATATATGTATAAAATAATGAAATGCCTGATTGCAGTGGTAACTGGACTAGTGGAATCACTGAATTATTTTACTTTGTGGTTAAGGTTTTGAACTGATGGCACTAGCACTGTACTGACTGCTACTAGAGTATAGATAGTTAGAAAGGCAGATTTTTTTTTTTCTTTATAAAGAATACTAGTAATGTGGGTAAACCCCTGTGTGGCATGTTGTGATGTGGCACTGTTTACACATGTGATACATTTTAGTGGCTTATATTTCAAAAGTACCTTTCTGTGTTCTAGGTTTTGTCGCGGACGAAACATGATGTTGAATTTCACGGGACTTGTTGGACGTGGCGACAACTTACGTTACAAAATGGACATTCTAGGCCCTGGTCAGATAGGTATGTAATAAAACTATATATGTAACAAAACTAAATGTGTACAATGGCTCTCAGTGCAGAGGCCCGGCTGGAGGGGTCAGCTTATCACACTCTGTCTTCACACAAATTAGAGAATAGAGTACCATGGACTGCATGATCCCAAAGCCCAACATATTGTCTCTGCAAAAGGTCAACCGTCACTGCTAACAGTTCGGAGAATCACAAAATTTTAATGGCTTTATATTAGGTAATTCATCGAGGGCTCGATGTCGATACCAACACCCTTCATAATAATCTAAAACCCACAGACAAAATAAACTAATTCTATTTTAACACGGTTTTTATAAGTAAACTAATACTAAAATGTCAACCTATTCATCATCAATGCGACAAATAGTCCTCTATGCAGAGGCTGTCTCAACGCGGAGGAAACGGCCGCCCACGTTGTCCTGGAGTGCGAGGGAGCGGCCACACAACGGGCAAGTATCCTCGCGGGAGCGAGGTCGTTTCTAGAAGCCTGTGAATGCCCCAAGAGGCTTCTGCACTTCTGGAAGAAGCTAGGCTGGCTCAACTAGTCAGCCTACCTGTATGCATAATGGACCGCTTATGAGTCTAAATGCGGAAACAGAGCCCTATACCAATACTAAAATGTCAAAGACTAGTGCTCTATTCCTTATCTGCATTTTTATTATTTTCCAGGGGGATACTGCAATTTTTATTCAGAAAGACTAAAAAAAGAAGCAGATCATATGAGTGCTCTTCAATCATGGGCTCCAGAACTTGTGAACTTTGTTAGGACACCCCAAAGGCCAATAGTTGAGGGAATGTGTGATATAGTTATAAATAAACCAACCTATATCATGAAGTTAGATGCAAGTATGTTCATTTCATTTACCTGCTACTACTAATTTAATATACTTAAGACTTACCTATGTATATTTATCAGGTATTCTAGAAACTTTAACATTTGTTTTATATCTTTTTCAGCTGTTAATATGTATCACCACTTCTGTGATTTTTTCAACTTGTATGCATCACTCCATATAAACTCTACACATCCTTCTACATTTTCTAAAGATAATCACATTTTAGTTTGGGAAACATACACTTACGATTCAGCATTTAAGGACACATTTAATGCATTTACTGATAATCCTATTTGGGATCTAAAAACCTTTAGAGGGAAAGTAGTTTGTTTTCAGAATGTAGTCTTGCCACTCTTACCTAGAATGATATTTGGCCTTTATTATAACACACCTTTGGTAAGTTTAATCTAAGGAAAAGTATTATGTTAAGCATGAAACTAATAATTAGATCTAGTTAATTTATATCAAACTTTTTTAGTATATTTTTTTATATTCTTGTCATACGTAGCTAAGTGTTTGTATTTCATTGTTAGATACACATAGATATTATAAAAAATCACTTTCTTCAGTAAAGCACGGAACACTTTCTTCGCGCGGGATAGAGCCCATAATAAAATAATATGTATAAAATATCGGCAATGTAAAAAACATGTGTAGTGCGTCAAAATACACTTTATTAAGCCAATGTTATCACTGTGAGGGGAACAACCAGTCCAATATTGAGTAATAACATGTGTACCATTATATAAGGCAATCGAACCAATGTTCACTGTGTGCTTGCAGATATATGGTTGCGAGCGAAGTGGCCTTTTCCATGCCTTTTCGAAACACATTCTCCATTCTTTAAATATAAAAATAAACCAGAGAACAAACAACAAAGTGCGAGTAACCTTACTCTCAAGAGGAACAACATACAGATCTATCTTAAACGAAAAGACTATAGTCGAAGCATTAGAAAAAGTTTCAGACTATGAAGTTAAAAGAGTTGTCTATGACAAATCTGTGCCGTTCTCCAAGCAACTGGAAATTACTCATAATACGGACGTGTTTATCAGCATGCATGGAGCAGGTTTAACGCATCTTCTTTTTCTACCTGATTGGGCAGCAGTATTTGAAGTGTTAGTATCGCTATGTTTTGTTCCTATTATCACTACGTATTATAAAACAAAGTGCCCCGCCGCGTCTGTCTGTCTGTTCGCGACAAACTAAAAAACTACTGAACGGATTTTCATGCGGTTTTCACTAATAGACAGAGTGATTCATGAGGAAGGTTTAGGTGTATAATTTGTCAACATTTTGTGTAAATTGATTGAAATATGATGATGATTGTTGAAGATGTCTCTGCTACCCGTGCGAAGTTGCTAGTAAGTAATAAAGTCATTTAGTTTGTGAAGTTTGAGCAGTAATGGCACAGGGGAACCGCCGTCGTAGGATGTATATTCGACCCTATAGACATCGCATTCTAAGATAAACTTTCCTTGTATTATTTATGATGAGAAATGTTGCCAAACAAATAGAAGTATCAACTATTACTATAGAGATGTTATATTATCTTGTTATAGTCGGGTATTCTCTTTTTTGTAGAGAACTAGAGCTACTCGGATTCCAATATTCAAATCTATCGTTCATAAAATTACTATACATATTGTTTTTATAGCAATATGAAAATTATGCCGTCGTTTTTAGGAAGTGTCAGATATGACTGATTATTATATGATATTTTGACCACCCATGACCTGCAACTCAAGAGTCACAAGTACGCTGCAGGCCTTTAAGGTGGGAGTAGGGAAGGGGGTAATAGGGGCGAAGAGGGGAGAGAGGGAAGGCTTAGGGTCTCCGGTAACCTCACGCACTCGGCGAAAAGCATTGCAAGCATTGCTTCACGGCCGGTTTTCTGTGAGGCCGTGGTATCACTCCGGTCGAGCTGACCCATACGTGCCGAAACATGGCTATCCCATGAATATATATGATAAAAACACTAAAAAATTCATATAAATTACATAATATTTGTGTTATAGATATAACTGCGAGGATCCTAATTGTTACTTAGATTTAACAAGACTTCGAGGCCTTAAATATGTAACCTGGGAAGATCAATCCAAACTTCTACAGCAGGATCAGGTATGTTTATTTATTTATTTAGTTAGGACAGAGTCTAGGCAAATAAGAAGCTTAATATTTTAACCAGCATGGATTGTTACATTACTAAGAGTTGAGGGCTGTTTAATTTTAAATCTCCAGCCCAGCTGCTGTTTGTGCTATCATCACTGATAGGAGATCTGGATAGAATCATACAAAACATCTCGGAATAACCTGAACTTAAAAGTTTTATTGATTGTTAGGCTTACAAGAGATATTCTCTCTTTACACGTTTTCTACCAGGTCCCATTTTGAAGTATGAGGTTTTTCACAAAAGTCAAAGGTTCTCAGTCACAGGGTCGGCTCGGCGTGAGGATACTTCTGGCATGTTTGTAACATGTGTTATTTTGTTACCTGGAAAGATCCCTGATATGACTAAGAGCCTTATCTCATTATTGTTTGTTTTTTTTTTATGTAGGTAATAAAACCGCTCTATTTTATTAATAAATTACAGGGCCATGGTCCCGGAGGTGGTTCACATGCTAAATTTACAAATTACTCCTTCGACGTCCGTGAGTTCCTACGGCTGGTGGCGGTGTGCGCGGAACACGTTCGCAAGCATAAACAGTTTAACGATTTCCTCGAAGCCTCCGGTGTGCAGCGGCGACATGAAGAGTTGTAAGGTAATCAATATAGCTTTAAATTGCAGCTTGTGATATCTGTTTTTACTTGTTGATTAACTATTAAGATCTGAATAAGCGAGTCACGAGGAGGAAATAATCTAATATTTGTAAAGTAAATATTGTTAAGTTTTAATATAGTGGAAGGAACATCACAAGAATAAAGATACTTAGGTTTCGCGATACTATAAATTATAGAATAATAACTTACGACCCTGTTTTAGGGTTGTTTTGGAACAATATGTACTTAATATGATTGAAATAACTCACTACCAACAGTATCGGCATCGGTGCTAACTACCTATGTAAAAGAGAAAATTAAAACTATAATAATTGATAGAAAACAATTATACCAAGAAGTTAAGAAAAAATCTGAATTCGAAGTTGTCAAAAACTAACAACGACATTGTCTAAACTTTAGACAATGTCGTTGTTAGTTTTTGACAACTTTTCATCCCTTTAGACTTTAAAGGGATGAAAATTTTATTTATTATGAGTTATATTGTGAATCCACAGTGTAGAATATAATATAATAGAATATTCTTTATTGTACACCATATAAAATAACAATGGATCTTAAGTTTTTTTTATAAAGTTAGGTACAATAAGCGGTCTCTTATTGCTAAAAGCGGTATCTAACCAGAGACCGATCTCTACCAAGAGAGTATAGTGCTATGTATAGGCACAGAATACATAATAGTACTAGTACAGAAGGACCTCTTCGCGATACCATTTAAATAAATAGCGACTCTTGCACCGACACAATAAGGTGCAATTCAGATCGCACACCGCTAATTCCAAATGGCTTATATTAACCTAAAACTTGCTTCTCTTTCTATCGCATAACTCTTATCTGTTCTGATGCCGTTAAGGTTGTCTTCTGTAAGAAGAATTAATCTAAATATTCAATAACCATTTATGTGCCTATTACTTTACTTCTGTAAACAAATGAAGTTTTAAATAAACCTAGACTAGGTATTTACCTACTTAGTAGTACCGACGTAGATGTAACTTATATTAAAGAAAACTATTTTATTTCACAATCTCTGCATAGATACTTTAATCTCTAAGAAGATAGGCATTTGCCATAACGTTAGTGTGTACCTTGGAATGAAACTATCTATTTTAGGTGTTTAACTAGGTAGGTATATGCAAATCAAATCGCGGAACCCTACTCCTTATAACACGAGCTATTTGCCAGTGAAAGTCATATGGAAATCGGTCCACCCGTTGCGGAGATTAGACGAACAAATAGACAGACAAAATGGTTGTAGTACTAAACTTATCAAAGCTAAACTTGACTAAGTTACTCCTAATAACACCAGCTATCTGTCAGTGAAAGTCCCGTGGAAATCGGTATACCCGTTCAGTAGATTAGCCGGAACAAACAGACAGACAAAAATGTGAACAATATATTTTTTGGTATAAGTACCGTGTAAACATTCAGATGCATTTAGTAAAAAACTGTCATTATGTCATTACAAACGGACACTTCAAATTTATTTATTTACTAGCAGTTCCCGCGCGGCTTTGCTCGCGTGTACATATTTATATATTTTGCGCGGAACATTAATCCTTTTTTCAAAATCACATTAGCATAAGTTACTCCTTTTAACATCAGCTATCTGACAGTGAAGGTCCCGTGGACATCGGTTCACCTGTTCCGGGGATTAGCCGAAACAAACAAACAGACAGACATTTTTGAAAAAAATTGTAAAACATGTTGTTTTGGTATATGTACCGTATATACATCCAAATGCACTTAGTAAAAAGCGGTTATTTTAATATTACAAACAGACACTCAAATTTTATTTATTTCTATAGAGTATAGATAGAAGATGAGTATCAGTTGTTGCGGTCCTAATAAATAAATATACTTATCATAGCTAAACTAGACCTTGTAAACAGAACTTGTAAATATCTAACTATACTGATTATCATTAATAATATAATCTAACTACGTAAATACGGGAAACGTAATTCGTAAGCGACGAACGGACGAAGCGACGTAGCACGGGAGTATCGAAGAAACGTGCTACCCGGCCGGCGCGTGGCAGCCCACTGAATTTCGCTCGACACGTCGCCGTTGCTAGGTACCTGTAACTTCATACTTACTGACCGGAGTGGGCCTAGCCTGGTATAGGCTGACTACACAAAAAAATTACTTCTTGAATTTATATACCATAATCCATGACGTTTTTAAGGCACTCATGAAGAGACCTATCAAAAGCAAAGTCAGAAATTTACTTTAAATGTAATGACTTGAATTGCTTGTTAATGGACAATAGGGACGAACTACACGCATCTTATAGTGATTTAAGTGGTCATCTCGCTTATTATCACCGAGTCCAGTGTTGTGAGTTTTGTTTGATTCAATGAGAAATGTTCTCAGTGCACTTTGTGCAGTGTGTACACTGTCTCGAGAACTTTAAATATTTTGCACTGCCTATAATGTTTGGAGTATAAAAAGTTTGTTGAAATTCATTACCTTTAAAGATGACGTCACTTATCTTTCAAAACCCGTAGTTTCAATGTTTGAACGTTTGTTTATTATTTATGTTCTTCGTATCCTTTGAATCAATACAGGGCGTGTGGATGAAGTAGTGGCAGGTAACAGGAATAATGTGTGATCCCAGGTTCCTTATTAAACTGAAAGCTCAAATTTATAAGCGATCATCAGACCTGCTCTCCTGTATGGATTGAATGTTGGCCAATAAAAAGAAGAGACGGATGAGAGACACCTGCATGTTTGAAATGCGAATATTGAGAAGGATGTGTTGTGACTAGGATAGACAAGTTGAGGAATGAATACATTAGAAGGAGTCTGAAAGTAGCGCCAGTAGATGAAAAGTTGAGGAGCAACAGATTATCGTGGTATTTATGCAATATTACTAGTTAATACAATACTAATATACATCACAGCAACAGATAACATTAAAACATCAACTGTGAGAGGACTGGTGTTTGAATTGGACGTGAGCCTGTAGCTCAGATCACCAAGGCACTCGCCCCGCTAAAACATAGTCCCGCTGTAATTTAAAAGGACACATATTACAATTTGTTGAAGAAGAGACAGAAATGTTGATATAATTACTACTAAAAATACTATTCATATAATAAAAATAAAGAAAATATAAAAAAAAAAAAAAAAATTAAATCAACTGACCGAATACCTCAAAAAATGTATGTTGTGTAATATTTGGATGAGTGAATGTTTAAATGTGTGAATGTATATGCGTGTCGCGCTGTTTTGAACAATTGTATAAGCTTATGAATATATATATAATTTAGTTTATTAGCGAATTGGTTTGATTTATTATATTAAGTACTTGTATGGACGTGTGATGCCGAGGGATGGGCAAAATGCGGTAAAGAGAGAGAAGTGGACGGATACAAGAGTAGAGGATGATCAAAGATAAGATGAAGGGACTGCGTGAAAGAGGATATGGCTGAAAAGGGAGTAAGCAGTGAAGCGACGAATGATAGAGGAGAATGGGAGATGAAATTATGTTGCGCCGACGCCAAATAAATTTATAAAAAGGGCATGATGATGATATCGATTTCCGATACTCACACGAGATAAAAGTCATGAATTTGAAGTAGTTTTTTTATATAACGGCATCGATTCAAAAACTAAACATAGAACAAAGAACGGAGATTGTGCGTGAATACAAAAAAACTGAAACCTTTAGAGATGTAGGAAAATTATTTAAAAGCGGTTCAGAATGCCAAAAAATAGTTAAGAATATCCTAGTCTTGCAGATAGGCCATGGGCGAGGTTTCCAATGCGCCGTTGTAAGATCGATCCCATTATTGTGGTACGAGACATCGCAGATCAGTTACACGAAGCAGGAACTTATGTTTCTGAAACTACTATCAGACGACGTCCGTCTGCATAATCCTAATTCACGAAATGACATCGTGAGAAAGAAACCTTTACTAATATCGATCTCCGAACCGAGGAAGACCGCGAAAAAATGTTTCAATAAACCAACAAACTTTCGGAAGAGCGTACACTTCGATGATGAATCAAAGTTCAAACTATGTATTTGGAAATCGACGTCGGCAAACTGTATGGTGCAGTAGCAGTGATAACACTTATGATAACAAATACTTGCAGCTAACTGTCACACACGGCAGTGGGATGGTTTGAGGATGTTTTTTTTTGTCATTGGCAGTGTGGGCTATTGATTGCAAATATTTGAAAGCAGAATGACAGCACACGTCTCTTGTAATATTCTCCGATAGTTCAAAATAATCTGATGAAATAATGGGGTTGACTTTCACGTTCCCACAGAACAACGATCCTAAGCGTAGTAGTAAAGATAAGTAAAAAGTATTTTGAAGATAACGAAGTAATAGAGTAGAGAGAAGTAATAGAGATAAGTAACAGAAATAAGAAGACGAAGATAACGTACTTGAAACTGTTAGTATAGTATGTGACGCTTAATGGCGAAACAAAAATATTAAAAATATCTAAAATGTGCGGGTGGATGAAGAAGCTCTACCTCACGATCTCGACGGAGGGCGTGCACCACTCAGCCAGTCAGCCTGTGACCATGGCCAGTGGAACCTGGTCGAAACGTCAGGCAATTCAGAAGTAAGTAATAGTTACCTATTTCGTGATGGCGTTAATTCCCGTATAAATACATAATTATAACTCGAAATAATACAGCCAGGTAAAATTACAAATCTTTAAATTTTTTTAACATATCGCGTACTGTAAGTCACATACTGCTCCCTGAGCACGCCAATCATCAACTGCGTTACCCAGAGTTGCCGTTCTTTCAAACGGTCTTGAAGAATCTGATGAACAGTTTATGCACTTAACTTAAAGCCTTTGAGATATGGCATGTAGGTTGGTTGTCTATTCACCTCCGGTTGCTTGCGTGTCATTGTCGGTTGCTTTCGTCTTCCATTCACCTGATACCCGTTACTTTGGAGTACGTCCTGAATATGATCCAGCTCTCGCTCCAAATGTTCAGGGTCACAAAGATCGTAAGCTGTGTTCTTCAGTGAATTCATAACAGATTACAGGTGTCGTAGGTGCTAATAAGACGCGGGGGCTACCTATCCGTATGAGTGGGCTTACGGTATACACAGTGCGATAAGGACCCGTCTGATCTCCCGGTTACTTTAACATCTAAAAATGACAACGACCTGTCCGCCTCAATTTGATATGTGAACCTTATCTGGGGTGAATAGGGTTGAGATGTTGTATATATTGATCTACCTTCTGTTTGTTTCTTTTGACGATATTAAAAATGTCATCAACGAATCGCTTCAAAAGCCTAATGGTGTTCGGGCCGAGACTCAGCGTCTTCTCTTCAAAATAATCCATCCATCATGGCAAGTACAAGGGCTACAGGATTACCCATTGCCACACCATCAATCTGAAGGTAATGTTGACCTTGGAAAAGGAAATGGTTGTCATCTAAATAGATCTATATTCACGTATAAATTATAAATACATAATTATATGATGGAACGCGAGAGTTTAAAAGTTATTTCGTGTCCCTACTAAATCTCAGAGTAAAGTGACCACCGACCACCACTATTTTCCGTCAAGAAAATAATGGTTGCTGTATTTTTTACTAAAAGATAAATATTGGCTACAGTTGTGCTTCGTAACGGGAAGATTGTTACTGCTGCACGGTATACAGAGGAATGTTTATCTCAAACCTTAAAAAATAAACGACCAAACTCAAGACTCGATACTTTGCTTTAAGATAACGCCCCTGCACATCGAGGCGGCAAAACTACGGACTACTTGCATCCTCCATATAGTCCGGATTTAGTGCCATGCGACTTTGCTCTATTCTTGTATGTAAAAAAACCTCTCAAGGACGCAAGTTTTCAATGAGGAGTTTTTCAGGACATATGCGGCTGTGCTCCAGAGGGATACACGAGAAATGTGTTCACCACCTGGTTTATACGAATGAAGACCTATTTTATTGCCAGTGGAGACTACTTCGAAAGACCTTCTAGATTAATAATGCATTCTCGTAGTCCTTTGGTCATGTCTATAAAAATCTATAATAAACTACCAATTGACATTAAAAATGAGACTAAATTTAATACTTTTGTTAATAAATTAAAACTGTTATTAATTAGCAAATGTTACTACAGCGTAAAAGAATATTTAGAAGAAAGATAATATATTTTAAAATAATAAATTCACAAATTCTATTAATCTAAATAAAGTAATCAGAATGATGACTATTAAAATAATAATAAATAATCTTTCAAATAATAAAAATAATAATTGAATTGAATAAGTAACAACAACTATTAATACTATATTAAAATTATTAACGAATCTATAAATTAATAATATATACAATATAAAAGTATCACAATTATATCCTACCATATACATTACACTGAACGCTTACTTTAAAATTATACATGTTTGTATTATCTTCCTCTCTCCCAAATAAACTGTGCTGCGCCCGACAGGGTCCATAATTGTTACTCCATAAACTGTTATCACCTATGTATATACATTATGGAAGCAATAAACTATTGAGTATTGAGTATTGATGAAAATATTTTACAAAGCAAGACATAGTTCTGTAGCGCTAGTATTTCTTTACATTTTGATAATTTCAAATCATCATCATAAAAACCATCAGACCAGCGCGTAGCGTTACCAAGCCCAATCTGTAGAACTCGTCAAAACGAATCATATGAACGCTTACTCGAGGGATTTACTAGTAGCCACTGAAGAGTTCCACTATCCTCCACCACTATCCACCACCACTATCCAGAGCAGCTCCAAGATGCCAAATTATAGAATTGTCATCCGAACTACATATACATACACAATTGGCATTTCGAAACGATAATTAGGAATAGGTCAAAATTTACTTCCAAGATTTTTGTTTACATAGTTACTTTACAAGTTCGGCTAATGAAAGCGTGTTAATTTTTAAACCGGATAAGCGGCCTGACAATACAGATATAAGAATAAAATACAATAAAATAACTACAAATTTAATTGAATAACGTGTTTAAAAATAACAATAGTGCATAATAAAATTATCGTAAAACGTATAAAAAATAAACCGTACGTACGTACCTACTTATTTTAAGTTGTATTATTTCAATCTTCTTTACTTCCTATTAGTTCGCCGCTCTGATTTCGCACGACTTGAACAACTGTCTATGATATCTGCATGTCCGTGTCATGGAATAATGAGCCTTAGCTATGATAATACACATAAACTAGCAAAATTAGCATTTTGTATAAGTAATGATTGGAATAATGGTTTTTTTTGGGTTTTTAAATTATATTTTGTTGTTTTGATGATTAGATGTCGTGAAATAATCGCAAACCAAACTGAAATTATGGCCTTGAATGTGTGTATTGACATAAAAAAGTAAGTAACTGTTTTTATCCATTAATCCTTCATGATGATAGTTGAAATAAAATAAAATATTGGCAGTAAAAATATTAAATATGGATGTACTTATAACGTAACCTTCTTAATACCTTATTAATGTACTTATTACTGGCAGTGTCATAAACGGTTCGAAAGCACATACGCATAAATAATTTTTAAAATTAGCAATTCATGTTGTTGATAAATTACAATAAATGTTATTGATATAATCAGTTTTATTTATTATTTCGCGAACGCACCGCTAGTTTAATTGTAACAACGCGTCGGAGCCAAGTTCCATAATTACAGTTTGCGATGCGCAGATAAATTGTTCACAAGATTGGCGGAGTACCAGTATTCACTTGGATTATTTATATAAATGTCTTACAGGTCATTCTGAGATTTATGTATATTTTTCCTCGTATACCTAAAGTACTCTGCTTTTGTATTTATTGATTTTTAACATATAAATTTTTTCCTCCTCGTCCTTTTTGTAGAATCAATTGTGGTCTTATGGAATAAATGATTTATTAAAGGAAACGAGTTAGAATCGTAGCAAAATTCTGTTCAAAAACTCACCACCGACTAACTAAGAAACTCCTCTAATTCCTGCTGATTAGTACGGTCATCAGACCTTTTTAAGGCTCTGCACCGCTAATGATATTAGTGTCAGAAGACCGCCACCACACAAGTGTTGCTACAACAAAAATATATTTGTATAATAGTAACGAGCATGGCGAATATAGTTTACCAATAATTTACCTTGGTTGTTACTCTAAGTACAAAAACAAGTAGAAAGACATTCGAGTTAGCTACGTAAGTGTAGAATACAAAATTGTGTTAATTCGCTTATTTTATTAGAATTCTAAGAAGCTACAATATTAGATATGTATTTACTTTTTTGCTACCGTATATTTGTTACATTGTGTAATGTTTTATATGTGTAAATTCGTGTGTCGTTGTTTTAAGAGAAAAAGTATTTTGTAATTATTAAATGTTTGTACTGTGGGACCCTAAATAAAAGAGGTCGGAGGAGAGAGCATTAAATCGTAAAACAATCGCATAATGTGGAGGCAATATTTACAGAGGGAAATTAATGACCGATGGCCGCGTTGCCCTCGGGCTCTCGCGCTCATAACTTTTTGGCATAACCAGATGGTATCGCAAAACAAACTCAAAACATTAATTGAAATAACTTTAACATTCCAAATTTAATTACACTTAGTAGTGTTTACTAATTGTTTCTAAAATAATATCTGTGATTTTTAGTATTCTAATGTATCTATAGGTATGTGTAATTTAGCAACGTTTGCTAATATTTTTAATATAATACCTCCTTAGTGGTCTAGTTTAAAAATCAATAATAATAATTATTAAAAAGTTTTTTAAAGTTTAGGCACAAAATTAATTTAGTCTTGTAACTAATTACAAGCGACTTGTTCAAGTATTATTGTAATTGTTATGTAGAATTTTCATACGATTGCATTGTGTTGCTTGTTATTGTGTATAAGTATCTAATTATGATAACAATTGTTAATAAATGAATTGACAGTTTTTAATAAAATATTCTCACAATGTGACATTCTTTTTTTTTATTATCCAAGATTCCTATTTGTTTGTACACATAGAAGATTTTCTGAAGTGAATAGTCACTACTTATCTACCTACATGTTTTAAAATTCATTTCACTGACCTACCAATGAAGCTGGTGACAAAGCAAAACTCTTTATAATGGCGCCGAGTTGTTGTGTTTATTTTTCGAATTAAAATACTTATTTTCAGATATCTGATTGTTTTTTTACCAATAATATCTTGAAATTATTTATATTGTATACCCAAATCCGCTGGCATCTTAAACTCCTCCAAGCCACCGTCACGTGATCGAATATTTACCGACAGTCGAAATCTCTCCCTCAGAGTAAGGTACAGAATTTTTTTTTAGTATTATTGTGCGCCTCTAAAGCGGTCCCTAGACTATCATACGGCATGACATGCTGAATCATCATGCTGCCTGAAGGACCTATTGAGAGTCTATTGTGCAGCATGATAATTCGCTTGGTAAATTAATTTTTTTCAGTCGATATAGGTCTTCTGCGCTGGTATGAGAATGTCTTTGCCAAAGGCAGATTTATAAATAAATAAATTTATAAATATATAAATAAAAGGAATTTTGAATCAACTGCCAGCACGTAGTTTGCATGCCATTTTTTTAAAGACAACTCCTGCATTAGGAATTACTCCTGTGTCGCGGGGGACTTTACAAACATACAAACAACGGACACAAAGAACACCCAGACTAGGGTGGGAATCGAACCCCTAAACCAACAAGCCAGTCAAGCACGTAGTTTGCGTATCATGCACGTAGTTTGCATGTCATTCGCATCAATCAATACAATTAAATGGTCATGCATGCATGACAGCACGTAATGCATATCGGGCCGCATGATAGTCTAGGAACCGCTTAACAGTTTAGGTGTGTGCAAATAATGTAAGGACGAATGCGGTGTAGGCGCAGGCCGCGGGCTGGTCGCCGGCGGACGGGCGGTGGCTATGAGCCCGGGTGGTCGGCGATGCGACGACGCCGCTGATTCATGTCGCTGATAGCAATCGCAGGCGCCGGCGCTCAGTGTTATTTTCTAAATTTATCACCATTCGTATTCGCCTACCATGCGTACTGTGGGTTTGAATAAAGACATCTATAATTCTAGCCATAGAAAAGATGGCGGCTTGATGCGGCCTATCCCTGATTTATGTATTAAGTATACTTTAGAAAATCATTCACATACAATAAATTCAATGGAAAATGGAACCCTTCTAAGATCACTCTAGGATTGGGATCTAATTGCATGTCGCTTACAGGCTATTTAAAGTTAGGAACCCCAACCATGGATAAGATATCAATAAAAGCAATAGCATTATGAAACGCGTATATTTTAAATTATTTATAAATGCAATTCTTTACGACGTAGGTAAGCTAAGACGAAAATTGGTTATTCTTTCTTTACATTTATATAAAAAATATAAGTCATTTAAAACTCTACGGGTTTTTTAAAACGACTTATATTTCAGTTATACTTACTGCATATATTTCATTTCAGCGACACCGAAAGTACCTATACTGTATCCTTTACACAGTATATCTATACATGCGAGTGCGTTCGAAATAAGCCAGCGGGTTTTAATTGTAACATCGAACGTAAAAAACTGATGTAGGGGGAATCCCAGACACTAGAACATCCCTGTACTTACTTTAACATGCAGTTTGCAGATTCTTTCTCGCAGTGGTGAACATTTTCTGGTAGGTATGGTCTTTCCTTCATACCATAATGACGACGATAGAAAACCTTTGAAAAATTATTCTGCAGGGAATTAATTGGAATTAGCTGTTTCCGAATCTGTACGGAGTTAGGTATATTTCTACTGTATATTCTATATATTATTTGACGCCACGGAGGTGAGTATTTTTGTTGACTATAAGAAAGCCTTCGACTCCATCGAGGCCTGGGCAGTTCTAGATGCTCTGCCGACTGGCAAAACATCGAAGTACTGAAAAGCTTATATGAGACCGCTACGATGATCGTCCAGCTCCAAGACCAGAAGATGAATTCGATAAACTTGCAGCAGTTAGACAACGGGATGTTATAATATATCCGTTAAACTTATTCTTTGAGACACTGACATTGGGTTAGACGGGGAATCAATATAAGCGTCGAGTACATCTCACTGTTATCCAGAGTAATAAACACGAGGAACCAGTTAGGTAGTTTTCTCGTAAACCTTACGGCGATTCTGCTTGGATCTATGGACCCCGATTTTGTTTTCTAATTTTGGATCTAATCCAAAAAAAAACAACACGTGATTGGTAATTTTTGACAGTGTTTCACAAGTTAGTATTCGTGTATTTTGTCTTAGGGAACATGTTTTCACGCGATAAAGTTCGTGTGAATTTCCGAACTCTTATCACCAAAGCTACAAAATAATGCGATGAATTTTATACGAATGTGAGAGAGGAAACAAAAAGTAGGTCATATTAATTTTATTATTAAACAGATAAATAAAATCAACGTTTAAGTATATTTTTCTTTAAATTTCGGTAATATACAAATATAATAGTTATCACTACTTTAAGTATTAAGAGGCCCTATACGAAATTTTGCCAATTTCGCTGATTTACGTGGTTTTTCAGACGTGATTTTACAGTTAAAATACTATATTTCTATAAGTTTTTATGAACAACATAAAAGATCATTTCAATTTAGATCTAATGTATGAGCCACTTTTTTACTTTGTACTTATATAACAAAAACATTTGAACCAATATTATGTTTAGAAATATTAAAAAAAACTCTTGAAATCGTAAAAGTTTTAAGATGCCAAGATAGATTTACCTTATGTAGTCTTTTTATGATGGGTACTGAGGCTTTATATATTCTGAGGCCGATAACCCTCACGATATCTACCTGAAATATCTTATCAGTACTTATTATGATAATTTTTCATGAAGGTTTACCTATCCCTTATTTTCAATTGAAAATAACTGATCAACTACTTTCAATATTACTATTATGCACAAGGGACAACGAACATTACACCGATTGCTCATGAAGTCAGTCGTCAGGTGGGTTAACGGCATCTGAGAATATAAAGTGTATTTTCAAGAACATATAATTAGCCTTGTGTCAGCGAGTACTAAGGCCGAAATAAGGTAACTAGTCTCGTATTAACAATAGTAACAAACACACAGAAGGTAATAGAACGAAGACAAACATTCGTGGCTCTTTCAAAGACACACAATAGTCGTCATCAATTACAGGCAATAGATCGCCCAACATCATTTGTCCGTCCGTCCGTTACTCGACTGGGGCATTCCCACGGCTCTCGGGACGATCGTGTTTGTTGTCGGAATATGTCCAACGAGAAATAGTAATAGAAAATTGTTTCTGATTGCCTTGCTCTCTACCTACTTTGATCGCCTACTTTACGTTCCTATTTTTATTATTACCTAATGCAATAAGTATCTCTTTATGTCTGTTTTCTAGTGGTACTGACTTGAGAGAATTTAAATTGGCAATGTTATTTTCGTTTGAATGTACTGGCTGCATCTACCTTAAAATAATGTCATTTATACCTTATGCATTACAGTCTACGTTCTTTATTCTTACGTTCATATTTTGAATACAACAGCTACTTATATATTATGCTATCGAAAATATTAATGAATTACATAACTTGGATGGTTAAATCTTGGAATAAATTCCTGGTTTATAATTATGCAGAACGATGCAAACCGTTGTTCTCCCGATGTTATCAGACGTAAGACCGAAGAGAAATTGCTCCGATCAAAAGATAATCTCGCCGGAACCAAAATTGATCATTGATAGGAGGCGCGGCGCGCGCGTCCTGCGCCTGCCACCAGTCCACGCCCACGCCAATGTTCACTCATTTTTATTTTCACAGACTTTGTATCTGAAAATTGGCAATTTATTTCAATAGTTTATGGAGACGATACCTATAGTAACAGTAGTAAAGTTGGATCACTATGTTAAATAGCTCTACACATATTATTATGATTGAATATTTAGGTCACCTCTCCGAACAGCCAGCTTCATTCGATCTCTCGGTCAATAAATATCAGATTAAAGTGCCGCTATTGTAGCCTTCACGCACAAACTAGTACCGTGGCTTTCAATAACGGTTCGCACTATGCAGATTATCACTGGGGCGATAACCACGACGTGAAAGCGATAGCGGCGACACGATGCAATGGAGCGGGTGGCGGCGCTGTCCCGTCGCGCAGCCCAAGTGCTCCACCAGCGCAGCGCATGGGACGTGTAACATGTGACATACCGTGACTGAAGCTCGCTGCCCTTACCTACCGGCTCAAACCACGCTATAATAACTTATACCTGTTGCTAGACTCCTGTTTCTGAACATACCTACACTGGTTACTATAGTATTTTGCACGATTTCAGTCCTATTCAATAAATTAGTTTGACATCATACACTAGTTAATACCTGGCATGGTTTAGTATTTCGTTTAGGTAAAGCTATGGAAAACATAAATAGTATAGTTTGAATGTTTAATGCTCAATTGATTAGCTCTCCCGTTCTTGTTCCTCAATCGGTCCACACACAGGTCAAGGATCACAGATTTAATATTAAATAATACTAGGTGTTAATAATAATTTATGAAGAAGAAAGCATCGAAAGATCATGATAACCACTTAAGCTCTGAAAATAGATATATAGATAGATTACACTTTATTTGTACACCAGGGTTTTACAAAGAATATGTTTCAGGAGATGTATCTTATCAATAGTGTACAAAGGGCGGCCTTATAGCTCAAAGCAATCTCTTCCAGGCAACCTTGGGATGGACTGGAGTTATTTTATTAAACAGGTGGTAATCGTTGATGTTAAATTAAAAGGTTGTTAATACTTATAAAAATGTTTTAGTATAAAGTAATAAAATGTATATTTACAGGAATTTAGGAATCTAAAAAGATATTTAACGTAGATTTGAAATTTATAATAGAAGTGTAGGTAAACAATATCGCAATTATAATAATTTCACAAGAGGCCGAATGAGAAGAAGGCCGATGCAACTGATGATAGCTTTGAACTTGTCATACAACAAGTACCTAGCAGATTTATAAAAAAGATGTTGATTCATATGTCTTCCAAAAGTGATGTAGGTATTGCTCAATCTAATTATTTTTTCTTCAAGTTACATACCGTACCGTAGTTGCGATATTGTTTACCTACACTTCTATTATAAATTTCAAATCTACGTTAAATATATTTTTAGATTCCTAAATTCCTGTAAATATACATTTTATTACTTTATACTAAAACCTTTTTATAAGTATTAACAGCCTTTTAATTTAACGTCAACGATTACCACCTGTTTAATAAAATAACTCCAGTGAATGGTTTAAGTGGTAACCTCGCCACTACGCCGCGACACTGTATAAACTACATACAAAATTACGTATGATAACTAAATACAAAAATTTGTGTGATCCAGAAATAGTTGTTCCGAGTCTGGGTGTTCTTTGTGTTCATAATTTAAATGTTTGTGAAGTCCCCCGCGACACAGGAATATTCCTAATGCGAAGGTTATCTAAAAAAACCTACTGACAAATAAACCAGATTTAAAAATATCACCACTACTCGCCGCTAGATGCTTAATTCACCAACACGGACTCAATTTAAAATAGTAAAACAAATATACATACATTATTAAACAATAGGGGAATAACCACCAAAATACAATTTTCAGCCCTAAAATATGATTAAAACACAACATTCCTACAATATCTTTCTTGTAGCTGCATTTAAAACTGCAAAACTCGTGCAGTACACAGGGACATGGTAATTAGTTATTCGCTTTTTATGACAAAAGTGCTTTTTTGAGTTAACACCTGTTTAGATCTAGGTGTGCGATATATAGGTTGTCATTCGTCGTTATTTTGATACTCCGATTAAAAAAGTAGCAGTTTCTCGTATGTAGCGAATGTTTATGATGTTTTTACAAGTCATAGTTAGTTGAAAATGAATAAAAACTAGTTATTGCATACTTAAGCTATTCAGTTTTACTATTATGGAAAAAAAGGAAATGGCAGATTGAGGCAGCATATGGATAAACTCGTGTTGCAGAAACATCTAATAAAAGCAAATATAAACGACCTTGTAGAACACAAACACCTACTGACATGACAATGAATACGATGATGGCACTGTCTATTAAATAGTAGGCATCTTTGTTAGATTTTAAGAAATAAATTCATAGGTGAATTATGCTTAAACTTGGCGTTACTTAATTTATTTGTTACACCTATGCATGAAAGAAAAACATATTCATTGAATGATTCACAGTGTATCTATACACCTAACGTCTTAGTGAAAATAGCACCCAATTAAACTAGCAAGGTTACTGTCAATTACTCAGTGAGTTTCGTATATTGTAATGTATTGCAAGGTATCCTATTAACTGCTATTGTCAGTATTTGAATGAGTGATCCTCTTACTGGCAGCGCAGCGTTGAGATGACGAAACGTAATTTACGCCACAGTATTATGTACCTATCTATCTTACTAAAAATGAACGAAATTATAACAAAGATGAATAAAGAGCAATGTACTCGTATATCTTCTGTAGATCATATACTATATTGTCCATTAGTTGCAAAAAGAGTGTTGACTTACGAATGAATATAGTTTAATTCCAACATCATCGAGAGACTGATCTAGTTCCATTTTTAAAAGTAGTGTGGGTGCAATTCGTAAACAAAACACAATGAATTCAGTGAAGAATTCGATTCCACTTAACCTTTTAACCACGTGCGAGTTCCAAAAACCCATTGTCGTATCAATCGTTACCGTGGAGTGTCTTTTACGATCGTCAAGTGTTTGTTTAGTTTGAACAAGTACTAAAGCCTTATTATTATAAGAAACTATCGGGGACATGGAGTACTGTGATATATTTTATATGTACGTTTCGATCTATGTGATTTATTGTTGATTGTCAGGTGCTATCTATTTTAGTGCCGCGATCGAAATTTGTGCGCCAGCTTTCACTTGAACTGATGATTCAGCCACGCCATAATATGTGCTCCATGCACATTGAATTAAACGTCATTTTGAATAGCATATTATAATAATTATACTTATAATATGATTTCACAGGTACTTTGGTTAGGTACGGATGTTTTTCTTTTAGGTGTTATACTTATAAATATCTCATGTAACCTTAACTATACCGGAATCGTAAATAAAATTAAATGTTCTTGAAGAATCAAATCATGAAAATAATTAAAAAAAAGTGTAATTGAGTTCAATGTGCTGTTGTAATGATGATAAATTATAATTAGAAAATATATAAAAAACGTAATAAGTGCCTATAAAATTTGAGGGTTGCCCTCGATTTCCACCTCCACCACCACCACCTCCATTTTTGCTGCTCAATACGTGTGTTGCATTGTTTTGTTGCATAGCTGTATCACTACGTATTATTAAACAGTCCCCCACCGCGTATGTCTGTTCGCGATAAACTCAAAACTATTAAACGGATTTTCATGCGGTTTTCACTAATATAGAGAGCGATTCATGAGGAAGGTTTACATATATAATTTGTTAAGGTTTTGTGTAAATTGTTTGAAATACGATGATGATTGTTGAAGATGTCTGTGCTACCGGGGCTAGTTATACATAATTTCATACCTTAATTTTCATGTCAAGTTTAATTTGCTTTTTTCTCACTTTTGAGTGGGTCGGTTCTTAATTTATCTAAGTAACAACTTAGTAGTAGCAGTTCACATTAGTAAGTAGCCTAATGTGAACTGCTCATTACCTTTTACAAAATATTACTTTTTCCGATGTAGGGATGTTAATTGTTGAAGAATTTTCCTGGTAGTTCACCTTATGCATTGTGAGGAGCATAAATATCTTAGCAGCCATAGTAAAGTAATCGAATCGCAACCCGTGAAAAACAAAAAAGAATTGTTCAAATCGGTCTAGCAAATAGCAGCCATTTGGACAATTTTTTGTATGAAAACGTATACTTTTCAGTTTTTCCCATTATCATCAAGTCAAGACCAAAGATTTGATCCCGCAGGAATCAAGGGAACCCCTCAAATATTAGAGACACACCTATAACGATTTGGATATTTTTGAATAATTGAGTTACATCCATAAAAAAACCGGTTAAGTGCGAGTCTGACTCGCGCACCGTGGTTCCGTAAGCAAACAAACTTACATAGGCTGCACTAAAAGGATCGGGAATGGAATATTTCCACTGTTTCTGTCATATTAAAATCTTTTTAATTGAAAACACCTCGGTTTTAAAAATCGAATACCATTTATTTATTTAAAAAAAGATTCTCGGTCTTATCACAAGGTTTTGTCAAACTTGTTTAGTCGTTGAGAAAATGGAATTGACTCGAGAAAATTCAAGAGCGATGATTTATTATGACTTTCGAAGTGGTTTAACGCAAAAACAGTGTGTTGACCGGATGATTTCTGCATTTGGTAATGGACCCCCATCCAAAACCACAATTTATCGCTGGTTTGCTGAATTTCAACGTGGACGTGTCAAGCTCAGTGATGATCCCCGTCAAGGTCGTCCAAAATCTGCAGTCACCCAAGAAAACGTTGATGCTGTGCGTAAGCTGATTGAGGAAGATCGACATGTGATATACCGCGAAATTCAGGCAACTTTAGACATTGGCATGAGTCAAATACAAATAATCTTGCATGAACAATTAGGTGTAAAAAAGTTGTTTTCCCGATGGATACCGCATTCGCTCTGTAAAGAGCAAAAAGCGGCTCGCGTTACTTGGTGCGTCAGAACTCTCGAAAGATTCCACGCAAGAGCCTCAAATGCTGTATACAACATCGTATCAGGTGACGAATCCTGGATATACGCGTACGAACCCAAAACAAAAAACCAGTCACGAGTTTGGGTGTTCGAAAATAAGTTAAAGCCAACAAAAATTGTTCGTTCACGGAGTGTTGCAAAAAAAATTGCGTGGTCAGAGATTTTCATCACCTGAAGAAGCTGTGGACGCCTACAATACGGCCATTTTGGAGACCCCAACTTCCGAATGGAATGGTTGCTTCAATGATTGGTTCCATCGTATGGAAAAATGTGTCAAATTTCGCGGAGAATACTTCGAAAAGCAATAAATACATTTTTAAATAGTAATGTTGTATCACTTCCTTGATTCCCGAAATTTTCAGTGCCGCCCTCGTATATGTAAATAGTACGTCCATCTCGCGAATTCATTCTCAAAGATTTTTTAGCGGTCTTTTCCTAAAGACAAAATTAACTTTGCAGTTCTCAAAATACTTTCCCATACATCGATTTACGACAAATTCAACTTTCAAGCAGCAAAATATAAGTTTGTAATTAAAAAAACAATTTTTTTATGGGATATAACAACAAATTAACGACTTTTTACTTTATTTCTGCTGTCAGACCTTACTTCTTACTAAATTGCATCGTTCTAGGTCAATGGTAAATACCATTTATACCTTTAGATTTGACCAATTTGAACATTTCGCAGTTAAATCAAACCTATGGGGTACTACCCATTGACCTAGAATCGTAATTGTAAATCTTATTTTGTCATTGGACATTAAAGACGGTGATACTACTGAAAAAAAGTTAATGGGTGCGTAGGGTACGTGATATCTTCACCAATGTGAGCAGATTTTAATGACTATTTACCAACATGAAAATCGTTATTACATGACATATTGTATGTGATGCGGAACAGATAGCGTGTTGCTTTTTGCTGTGGACACGTCCGATGTGCAAGATAAGGCGGCAAGCAGCGCGTGTCCTGCGAAGCGCCTAATGGTCGACATCGCCGCGGGCGCAACGTGCCTCACAGTTTAAATTGAATGTCAAGCTATCGATTTGCATTAATCACACCGTTACCATTTTCAATAATTTGACTGGTTAAATTACACTCGTACAATCAAAACATCTCTGATTGTCATTGACGTTTGATGTTCAGAAGCTATAACGGTAACGAAATGATTGTATTGTAGCAATTGTTCACTAACTACGTACTTACTTGAACAATTAGTGTCCTAATTCTGAAACATAAATTAATCGCGATCGCGAAAAGTTCATGAAGATGATAAATAACATTAAGAGTAATGAGTTAAATATGTATGACATGAGTATTAAGGGAAAGCTGACGATGTGAATAATTTTTTATTGCGTCGATTCATTTATTATTCGAAGTTCGACTTCCATAAATTACGCCCTTTTATTTTGACAATATATGTTGTAAGCAGTATCTTTTGAGTAATACTTACTTTCAATTACTTTGATATTTGTGCTTTATTTTCCTCGATGGGTAACAAGTTGATGTACATAACTCCACAAGGCAATGTAGGACGATCGAAGATGGTTGTAGGTATATACCTACCTAACTATTTAGCAAAGATGTTTATGAATTTATTTGAATTAATGGGAGATGATATGTGAGAATCGACGACTCGACGTTGGCAGTAAATACGGTGTTGTACCGTGACACAAGAGGAACAATGGCCACACTATTATACAAACTCTCGCACCGGAGCTGGGCGACCACGCCTGCCGCTTTCCGCGAACAACTTGACGGCTCTGATAAACGTGCACCTTATTTAAATATTTATGAATGCGACCCATTCGGTACCTCGTCATTGAATGATAACATAATTAAGACACAAAAGCTTATTAATATGCAGTAAGCTATTGAACGTTTTCTACGATGACGATGCAGGATTAATAATGTTGTATTTCGTTAATCTATAGGTACATTATTAATAGACAAAAATAAAATAGTATATTTTTCTCTTTTGTTTTTCAACCGGTTTCTTCTTTTATGTTGGTTTATATTGACGAGCTCTAGTGTTATAAAAAACAATTGGAAACTGTTTTTTTTAAACCAATGACGGAACTTTATTGTTTTCAAGAATTTAATGAATGACGGTCAAAATTACGACTTCTGAGCGACCATCCTAATAGATATTATATCTGTGAAAGTGAGATTGTTTAATTGTTTGTTATGCTTTCACGCCTTAACTACTCAAGCGATCATCATGAAGTTTTGAACACATTTTTGTGGGTACAGAAATGATATAGGGTACTTTTTTTTTTTAAAGACAACTCCTGGATGAGGAATATTCCTGTGTCGTGGGAGGCTTCACAAACATTTAAACAACGGACACAAAGAACACCCAGACTCGGGACAATTATTTGTGGATCACACACATTTTTGTCCCGTGTGGGATTTGAACCCACAATAATCGGCGCGGCGTAGTGGCGAGGTGATCACTTAAACCATTGCGCCATCCGTGCAGTCAATTTCATATAGAAGTACTCTTCCCGTTTGTATTGTTACTGTTGCTGAATTGATTGACACAATGTATATGTAATCTGAACACTTTTGGTAGGTTGGTGTCGCCCATTCTTAGGTCACAGCCCCCTTCATCTGCACCGCCAAAATCGCATTCAATATGTTCGGTTTTAGTTCGGCTGATATCTGGCCGAAGGGATTTATGATACTTCATGTGACGCTCGGCAAGCTTAACTTCTATTGGAATTATACAGTCTATTGGTCTTTAGCAGAGAGAACTAACTCGGGTAATGGTTCACTCTCGTTTTTCTCGTTCATAAACAGTTCGCAATATTGCTTCCAGCTGCTGTTTATTGCTACATCCTATGTGAGCAACTTACCCTGGTCATCCTACTATAATTGTTGTATTTGGTATCTAATTTGGATTTATGGCGATGATCGGCTATTTCAATTATGGTATGTTTATGGAGGGCGGTATCCAGTAGGTCATAGAAATTCTGCCGCAATGCTGCTCTAGTCTGTGCTACCGCCGATTTAGTAACAGCTTTTAGGGATTTTCAGTCAGTCCAGTCTTCCTAAAGTCCAGATTTTTGCCAGAGTTTAAACACTTTACTTATAGCCAGTTCTTTTGTGTCGCTATTCCACCACTATTCTTTTGTAGTGGTAATGTTACCTTAAGACTAATATATGTATTGCGCTTTCTTGGCAGAAAGTCTTGAAATCTGCTCAGATTTGATGATTCGCTTTATCCTTAGCAATATCCGGCCTCAGTTTTTATTTATTTTTGACTGTAATGATGACCTTGACCACTACGTCATCCTATACATTTTTTTATAAAATTCTGTAAGCTAATATACCACTTATATAGGCTCTCACGAATGATGAATGACTTAAGATTATAAGATTAAACCTTTAATCTGATATAAAATGTATAATTGTTGAAAAGCAGATAAATCCATTAAATACATATTAGTTTTAATATCAACAATATTTTCACAATTTTCTCTATTCAACTTCAGGCTTCCAATATAATCATATGTGGCAGATGTATTCTAGTAGAAATAACACGTAACGACTGCTGTGTCTACATCGCTATCATACAAGTCTAGATATTTCCTGAGCACGAACGCGTACCTTTGCGGGTAGGTTATAAGGTTAGTCTTGTCTAGATGTGGTTTTCTTTTGCCATTGCTACCTGTAAACGTCGTTACAGATAAATCAGAGAGCCGCGTGATAAACTGGGCCGGCCGGCGGCTTAGCGTCGTTCTTCGGGACACGGAGAGGTCTAAACGGTAAAAACATAAAAGCGGTGATCGATCGCCCTGCAGTAGCAAACGAGTCACGATGAGACTTGATGGATAATTACAAGACTTAAAAAATAATAATGGTAAATGGTAATAAAATAATAATAATCAAATGTGTTTTTCAAAAGTTTATTTCGATCGAATGCGTTTCGTTCATTTTGAAATGAGTAAAATGTCAAATGAAGCTTTTTGTTTTATTTAGCAAATAATCATAATCATAAACATGCTTTAAGAGATGTAAGAAAGTTTCTGGTGTGCGCTAAAATCATTTAGGCGTATGTCCCCGTCTTATATTACTTCACTCTAAATCTTCTTGTCACCTTTGTTTAGATAATAGCACCTTTGTAGATAAACGTATGTACGTCTCGTAATGTATACTTATAGAGGAAGAATGCTTTGAAAGGGGCAAGTTTGGAATAGGATTACCGATGTTAAGATCAATCTCAACTCATTTTTGTTTTTTTTTGACAACACTGTCCTGAAAATAATATTGACTAACGTACTTAAAAGTATTTTGTTTAATATTTTTAGGTAAAATAGTTTTCTTTATCTTGGTTACTTTTTAGTGATATGCGTAAAAATATTTATATACGTGAGGTTTTTTTTCGAAAATCTTGTAAATAATGATTTAAGGGATATTATTTAAACAGCGTGTACAAAACTAAATTTTATGAAAATCTGCAGTTCGACTTTCTGATTCCGATTACCGTTCAGAATGACTACATAATTACCCTAATCAATCTGCTAAGAAAAAGGCAAAATATATGTATCTACATTTTTCCTGCCCTTTCTGTGTAAATAATGACATTGACTTTAGATTAATATTAGTAAGAGTAACAAGATAAATACAAATCTATCACAGAAACATCCACATTTTAAAAGTAAACATAAAGAAGAAGAAATATTTAGGTAGTCTGATTTTTTTATACTTTGTTGGAGAGCGAAGTGGAGGCATAATTGGTAGTGGGCACGCGACTTAGCTCGTGCGTCGCGAGCCTTACACTCGGTACTTGGCCCCGCTGCTCCGGCCGTAACCGATAGAGCGGCGCTAGTAATTGACATTTTATGACTCGTTAAGTTAGATAATCCATTTTATCTGTTCCTAAGATCTCCTAGCTAGAAAGATGAAGGAGCACATTATTATTTATCAGAGAAATTTAAATGACACTTTATTTTATGATAGTTTTAAATAAATTTAGTATTTATTTTAGTAGTAGTTGTAGCAACGACGGTGATTAAAAAGCCTATAATGTACATATGCTAAGGAACTAATTAACGCAGGAACGATAATTTAGTTTTTCATTTCTGAATCGGTGATGTTAGTGGCGTTGTCATTCCCGGCGTAAAATCTTTAAAATATTTTATTATTGAAACAACTTTTTCACCGAATAATTATTCTTTGTGTCCTTTGTACGATGCATCGAAAAATTACAAAAACCACTTATGGTTACATTAATAGTTAACTAATTATCTCCTATCGAAATTAATTTTCGCAACGCTTGACGCACTTGCAGTGGCGAGATAATTGCTTAACAATCTTATATTATTCATGCAATTTAGAACAGTCTCCTAAATATGTCGGTTTTATTGAATTTATCAAAAAAGAAACAAAACGTGTGCATCTCTATTCCTTAACCTGCGAGACCTGCAACATTCTTACTTAATGAGCTACTATTAGCGCACTTGGAAAATTAGCTAAGAAATATGCGCGTTAATGGTCCGCGGTCGGTGGCTCCGACGCGACAATCATAATTCTTAAATAAAACGAGAATAATCTCTACTTAAATATAAATGAACCGTTTTAAACGCTACTTTATTAAGCACACGACATTTCCGTAAGTATAACAAGCGGTAGTTCTTTGGTATTAGTTCTAGAAATCTGTCTTTTAGTTATTTCCATACAACTATGCGTCAGAACCGATCGTAATCAAATTTAATTTTCATAGACTAGGAGGAAAAGACATATTAAAGGAAGAGAAAAACAGAGAGAATATGCAGCCTGAGATTTCCAATCTACACTTGATTCAATGCAATATGCTTTCAAGATTTAGTTGAATTGCTGAAACCGAACTAAGAGCAGGTTCAAACAAACAGTTTAAAATACAAACGCTAACAGTCGTTAAATCGCGTTTTTAGAAGCCGATGCCGAAAGTAACTTCTATAGACTTCCCTATTATCAATTTATATATTGTGTATTCTATTGTCTCATTAAAGGCTAGAGGCTGGAGGCTGGATTAGATGAACAACGGATTTCAGCATGTTTAAATAAAGAATAGTTATGATTTAAATTTCTGTTAAGGCACGAGTCCCAGCCGGCCATTGTTTGAGACATTATGCCCCAAATATGGCGTGCACACCTGTTAACGTTGCCCGATACCTTAGTAACTTAACCTACTTTATTAACTTAGCGGTCTAATAAATGTATGACCAGTTTACTTAGTTAACTTAGAAAGTTTACGCGGTATGGTAATTCTATTACTGATTATAACGAATATGGCCATATGAAAGTAGTTTTTTAAATATGAAATGTTATCAATTAATTTTGTTATTATTTACGATGATGCTAGAAGTAGTTCATTTATTATCTATCAATCCCACGTGAATTTTCAAGGATTCTAATAATGTTATAAATGTGAAAGTTTGTGACTCAAGTACGTCCTAACTTCTGAACTTATTGTAATAAAATTTGGCACAAATAGATAGTATTCTGAATTAACAGATATATTAAGACCACGGGGATCGAAATCTATATGAGCGAAGCCACCTGAAATATTATTAATGTGAATGAGTGAGTGAAAACGTTTTGTTAATCCAAAACCCCTTTTGCTGAAAGGATTTAGATAACATTTGGCATTCCTCGAGGCAAGCGAACTTGCGGCATAAGCTGATAACTAATAAAATATGACTAAATATTTATACCAACCCATTGTCTTGTCTTTAACCATTACATTTTAAATATGATTTGCTTTGTCATTGTTGGTAGAAAGAACCGAATGTTCCAGAAATGGGAAAGCTCATGCATTTGCCAAGGAGCTCTTAAATTGGTTGTGCGTGAAAAGTGTTAATGAATATATGCAGTAGAGATGTAGATTCCGATGCCGTTACAATATGTATCGGGCTATATTACGGGACAACGATGGCCGCTGCGGCCGAGGTGCGACAAGGGCGTGCGACGGACCGTTCCAATTTACGGGTCACGAGCGGACCACTCGCGCGCCGACCTATCTGCCTTTCCTCCATAATTGAATCCAATGGCGTGGGAGACTCGCCAAACTAAACAATATTATTTTATATATACTAACATGTCAGTCACAAACAAACAAGGCAGTCATTTTCACCAACTTTGTGAGTGTTAAGTGTGTTATGTAAAAAATATTTTTCTATCCCTCGGGAACAGTATTTTCTTCCTGAATGAAAGGTAACATGCACGCAAAATTTTAACATACAAACAAACTCACTTTTACATTTATAATATTAGGATAGTCATTTATAATACCGTATAGTCAGGATGAGCTTACACTTTATAAAAGTTAGAAAAATACAAAGTAAAACCGCCTACTTTTTTTATTTGACAATAAGTATGTCCAAAATTGACACAATTTTTCACCCAAAATTTGTATTAGGTACACGGATACCGAAACCACACCTGCTGTTATAGTTTTTTTCTGTTATGTGTAACCAGCTTGGTAGCACTTTGAAATTAGATTCCACAATATTATTTTATCATTCTGCTACTTCTACGATTTCTCAGTAACTGAGGGTTAGGGTCGTGACTTGTTCTCTGAAGTACCTTCTAAATGATTGACCGCGTTCCGTATCTATTTTTGGACGAGTGAAAAGCGTCAAAGACAGAAGAATGATCCGTTCTTCAATGAAATGTATTAATAAATCGAAACGCGTCTTCGTCATATTTGTTTACATAAATTAAGAAGGTCAGGTTCCGAGAATAGTGTTAGGTTACTATGTTCGAACGTAAGCTTTTTTGAAAGTGCGTCGGCGTCGGCGCCGGCTTGGCGCAGGTGCGCGATTGTCGCGGATCGTTCTCAGATAACGCCACAGCATTAAACTTAAATACGAGATCAAACTGTGAACACTTGTGCACTACACTATTGCAATTGATTGCTTGTAAAATTACCTGGTGATTTATCAATAAGTGTCCCTAGGTTCAACGCCAGTATTGTATTACTTACGCTACAAGTAAGATATAATAGGAACTAACTATACCATTTCATCACTACAAACGTCAAAGTTCATTTAACCGACCATTGTATTGAATGGTGAATTTCTGATAATATACCTATTTACTTTCAATGGGACCTGACAAAGAATATTAGATTAAACTAATGTACGATTGTTGTTATTTAAGCAATTTTATTATTATATTATTATTACTTATCAGACAGACTTGCAACAGATGACTTGCAACTAATTCCCTGTATTATTTTATTCTTGTTAATATTTTTTAGTATTTATCCAAAGTATGTTTCTAAAATAATTCGTTTTTTGTGTTGCGAATATATGGAAAAATACATATATTCTATATATATGTATTATTTTAAAAAGCTTTCCAATTTAAAATGGTGGTTTCTTATCTTAAATGATTTAAAAAGAAGTTGCTAAAGATATGTACGCAACTAAAGATATTATTTCTAATTAAGTAAGTACCTCAACCCTACAGAAGACCATGGCTAAACAGCACTATAAACAGTGTTGTGTACTTGCTGGTGGATAATGTCACAAGTAGTTTACAAGAAAGGTAATGGGTCGTCAAAACATAAGGTCCTAATCATAAACATCGGTCCCGGTAACCGTTTAAAAGTTAGAAAAATACAAAGTAAAACCGCCTACTTTTTTTATTTGACAATAAGTATGTCCAAAATTGACACAATTTTACACCCAAAATTTGTATTAGGTACACGGATACCGAAACCACACCTGTTGTTATAGTTTCTTTTCTGTTACGTGTAACCAGCTTGGTAGCACTTTGAAATTAGATTCCACAATATTATTTTATCATTCTGCTACTTCTACGATTTCTCAGTAACTGAGGGTTAGGGTCGTGACTTGTTCTCTGAAGTACCTTCTAAAAAAGCTCATGGCCCGCTGGCCATGAGCTTTTTTAAGGAAGTAGAAGAAAATGAGCACATATCCCTCCTCGCCCAATGACAATATTGTTATTCCTCCCCATGGAGTTTGAGAATCTTACTCACCGGCAGAAACACAGTAGCAAGGAATTAGTTATTAAACACTTCAAGGGTACATTACTACGAGATATATTAAATACGAATATTGAGCACAGTAGTATTTCGGAAATGAATATTTTCCTTAATTGCTTAGTGAGGCTATTGCTCCAAATTTAGACAAAACTCGAAACCGTATAAGTCTGTAAGGAGAGCGCACTATAAGGCGAATAAACCGCGATACGGCCGTTGCAAAGGTTAAGGGCACAAGACACCACGTGGGAGGTGCCAGTTTAAGAAATCCGAGATCCTGTCTTGTTCACAAATGGCGTCCATTTTCACTGCAACTTTATCCTGGAAATGCACTAAAACAGGTACCTATACTTTACTATGTGTAAATAGTGAAACAATAAAACGTACTGGAAATCGTTGTCCGGAATAATACATTTTGTGGAATAGGCTATTACAATAACAATAATATTTCTACTGAATATTAAAATACAATAACTCAGTGTATATAAGCAACTATACGGCTACTATTTCTGGTACAAAGTACGGACATTCGGACAATTCAAGAAATGCGTACAATGAAGTTTACTATCAAGCACCAATCACACACACACACACACATACACGCACACACACACACACACACACAAAAACACACTCAACACACAAACAAACACGCATATGACCCACTTCATTGCCCAACCTAACCATTTTAATTTCTAAGGAAGAATTACTGAAGATTATTTTTAACGTACTGTGCAATGCGGAACCACTGATTCTCGAAAAACAGGAAATCCTAGTTTGAGGATCAGGGGACTCATATAATTGACTTCCATACTACCTAATACTATTGTTAAATGAAGTAACTATGTGTTTTTCTGCCTATTGTATGGTTAACTTTGTGCAATATATTATTATTATTATTATTAATCGACTAAATGACTGTGAGAATTGGGGGTACTGATTTTAATAATATTTACGCTATGAAAGATAGCACTTGGCTCGTTTTTATATGTTCCATGGAATCCTATATCGATTGTGTAATGTGCATCTGACTTTAGGAGTAGGTACAAAATGACAATTGATTCTTTATTATTAGTATCTATAAACACTCCTGGACAATATTGACAAAATGTATAAAAACAAATCAACTACCACTACATTTGAATAACAAATTTAAAATTTTGTCACACAAACATCTGGATTGAAAATTTTATATATTTTTAAAGAATGCTAGTAAATACGTACTCGAAACGTTCGTCGAATATATCTTGTTAACTCTTCCAACTAAGCTAAATGTTATTGTTACGACTTAGGGAGTGGGTTCACATCTTTGAGATACTGGGTGGGATTCCAACCCACAGTCAGTTGATTGTAAGTCCAACATCTTTGCCATTACGTTACCGCGCTTTGCTAATGCTTTTTTTTAATTGTTTATGTACAAGCCAGGAATAACCGATATTCCTCTCTGTCGTTGTTGTATGCACAAGAAACACTGTAAGTGTTATACTTTCTTAAATGTCGGGGTTGCATTGCTCTAACCGCCATCACCCTCTGAGGGCGTCAGAGGCGCGCCCTATTCTGGGCGGTCAGAGCCTCCGCCCACACCGGTGCACCGTAAAGTGCCATTGACCGGACAACCCCCGTGTACAGACGTCTCGTAGCGACGCTGGGTCCACCCAAATTGGGCAAGAGTCGCCCAAGGGCGGACGCAACGCCGAGCCTTGGAGCAAGCTGCAGGAAGTGCTCGTCGAAGCGCCACCTACCGTCGAGGATCAGGCCCAGATATTTGTATGTGGACCTGAACCGGTACGAGGACCGAGTTGACCTCGATAGAGGCGCCAGGGGGTGGACCACGACGGGGCCCATGAAATAACAGGGCCTCCGTCTTATCCAGGGCCACCCGCAAACCCAGCGCCTCGATGCGCCCGACCACCAGAGAGACTCCCCTCGTGGCCAGGCACGCCGCCTCCTGAAAGTTTACCCCCCGGGTTGTGACCAAAGTGTCATCGGCGTACCCTGGCAGTCCGTGATAGATGAGTGCTTCCCTGATGCAGCTAAATGGCAGACTGTTGAACGCGTTGGCGATGTCCAGCGACACCGCCAACAGCACGCCGCCACAGCTCACTACCTCTTCGGTCACGGCCCTCAGGCGCAACATAGCACCGACCGTCGAACGCCCCCTCGAAAACCAAATTGGGCGTCCGACAAATCGGGGCCGACCTCGCACAGGTGCCGGACGATGCGGGCAGAGAGGACCCTCTCAAACAATTTACCCGCCTCGTCCAGCAGCACGATGGGCCTGTAGGCCGCGACCGAGTCGGTAGGCCGTCCCAGCTTCCTTAAAAGGACCAGCTTCCCGCTCTTCCAGCAGTCGACGCCAAGCAAGCGTAGAACACTTCCCTGAGGCGGTCGGACATGTGGTCGAGGGCGAGGGCCAACACTCGGGCAGGGATCCCGTCTGGCCCGGGGGTGGTGTTCTTGGAACGGATCCGTAGAACAACCGCCCCTACCTCCGCCTCCGTGACGGGCGGAACACCATCCTCCTCGTTCTCCCCGTCGTCTCCGGCCAAGGGGACCATCGACGGGGGTACGTGCTCCACCCGTTGCGGGAAAAGGCCCTCAACCACTTCCTGCAGGAAGCTAGGCTGGAGAGTCTCCGTAAGGGGGGGGACCGACACGCGGAGCTTTTGTTGCGCCGCGCGATATGGGCGTCCCCAGGGGTCTTTTGTCCTCTTTGGCGCGGCTAATGGCCAGCTTCAGAGTTTTCCGCGCCTCTCGGTACTCCTCATGAAGCTGGTCCTCCTCCCCCTCTTGGCGGTGACGGCGCCGGCTGCGAGTGTAGGACCTCCGGGCACGAGTACAGGCCGCACGGAGGTCCGCCAACTCCTGTTACCACCTGTAGACCTCCTTCCTTGGAGGCCGACGACCTCGGACGCGGGGCATGGCCGCATAGCAAATCTGCGTAATCGCATCGCGAAAGCGGCCCGCCCCCATGTCTGCCTCCTCAGTCAGAGGCCGCGGAGACAGCTAAGCGTAAATAATAGCTGCCTCCTCCATTAGGTCCCTATCCACTTTTGTAACAGCCCACCGCGGGAAGCGGGAAGAACGCCGCGCCATTTGACCCCTTCTTGGGTCCTGGATCCGGGAGAGCTCGAATCGGATATAGAGGTGATCCGAGAGCGTCTCAACCTCTTCCAGGACACGCCAGTTCCTTACTCGTGCGGCGAGAGCAGGGGTAGCGAACGAAAGGTCCACTATCGAATAATGCGTCCGTCCTGGGGGAACCCCACGCAACGGACTTTGCGTTGAAGTCCCCCAGCACTAGGACGTACCCAGACGCTAGTCGCCGCATCGAGGTCTCCAAGTTGTTGAGGAAAACCTCGAAGTCACTCAGACTCCGGTTGGGGGAGAAGTAGACACCATATATGGTGATACCCCCCCACTTGGCAGCAACATATCCGGTACCCTTGTCTCTTAGCGACAAGGGCGGGGAATGAGCCGCCGTGGAGCTGATGACTGCCACGGAGCCGTCCCGGTCACCCATCCAGTTTGGACGGGGAGGAACGTAGTAGGGGTCCGAGGCTACGGCTACACCAATCGACCACTCCGCCATGGTTTGCAGGAAAAGATCCTGCGCACCGGCAGAGTGGTTAAGGTTCGTCTGGACAAGGAGACTAGAGACTTGGTTCATTTATTGGACTGTCTCTACAACCTCCTCCATGGGCGACGACGACGACGCCGGAATGACAACGGTGGCAGCCTGGGTCGATTGGCTAGCCCCCGAAGTTTGACGAGAAGTGCGGGGCGGCTTGCAGCCACCCTGCCCCATCTGATGATTGGCGGGCAGATTGCCCGCTGCACACGCTGGGCAGTGAGGGGCGGCGGAACATATTGCGCATTTGACGCGGGTGTGTTCCGTGGACAGGCACTTAAAACACCTCATCGGTCTCGCCTCCAGAATTGTGACTCTGGCGTTGACGAAACCGATGAGGACCTTGCCAGCGTCGCCCAAGATTTTGGCCCAAGAAGGCTGCTTTCTTGGCAGCCTTCTTGTTCCGCTTTCAGGACCTTTTGCCTCCCTCGACTTTCTGCCACCCGTCGTTATGGGGGGCAGACGTCGATGGGCCAGACGCTGAGGGGCCGGATGCGGGGGGGCCAGATGCGGAGGGGCCAGACACAGTTTTGGCACCAGAAGGAACTGTTGTCCCTTTATCAAAACATCGTTTGCCGCTTGGAGGCATTAAGGTCTTAACGACCCTAGAGACCGCGGAGGAGGAGTCCTTAAGGGCCTTTACGAAAGAACCCTTAAGGTTCGCGGACTTCCACCCAATACCCGGGCAAGCGAAGATTTAAGCCCAACCGAGGGGTCCGCAGGCTGGGAGTGCGCTTGCGACTGAACTACCCATCAGCCATGCATCCCCTGGTCACGCACCAGAACACGGGATTCGGGGTGATTTTTTAGAGAGGTTTTCTTCCTCGCAGTCCGGGCGGCTAAGCCAAGAGCCTCGTCCCCGATCAGAGCCGCGAAACATGACCACGACGTCTTTCGGGATTACGATATGCCGAAGGTGGCAAGGAAACTAAATCTTCCCATGCCTGCTCGGTGACAGTGTGAGTGCACGCCGAGCCCGCCCTCCTTCGTAATTTAATAAGAAACGCCGACCCGTGGAAGGGTCCCTCCTTCGTAATTTTTTACCGAGGTTTTCATCCTCATAGCTCCGAAGAGCGAAGAGCCAACAGATAGATGTGCTCTGTTGGGCCAATCCTCAACCAGGTGGCCGAAGAAAAATGGCCTCCTCTTCATACTAGAATAATAGCTCAAAAGCTGAGGAAGAAAGGGCAGCGTCATCGCCAACGTTTCCAGGGTGCACCACGTGGAGGTTTTCTAGACAACACCCCAATCACAACAGACGGAGCTGATCGAGGGATGCGACGCCAATGCTCATCACACTATGTGGGGAAGCACCGGAATCAACAACAGCGGTGAGTTACTTTTAGAATTCATAATGGCCAATGGCCTACATATTCTTAATAAAGGCTGTACCCCTACTTTTGTCACCAAAACTCGAAAAGAGGTCCTAGACATCACTTTCGCTAAAGAGAAAATTGCAAGACAAATTACCGGCTGGTCTGTAAGTAGCGAAAACTCTATGTCCGACCATAGACACATTGTATTCGGAATACAAGGCTCAATAGCATCAGAGCCTAACAGACTCAGGAACCCCAAAATGACATCTTGGGAGACCTACAAAGGCCTCCTAGAAGAACACATAAAAGAATTTCCAAAGTCTGTAAAATCAGTCGATTCTCTCTACACCTCCGCGAAAATAATGGCTGAAGCCATTAAAAACGCCTACGAGCAAAGCTGCCCAATAAGAGAATCGAAAGGTCAATATAAGACCACATGGTGGAACAGAAAGCTGGAAAAGCTAAGGAAAACCAGACGACGTACCTTCAACAGGGCTACCAAACCGGAAGAGTGGGAACGGTATAGGAAAGCCCTGACAGAGTACAACAAACAGATCAGAAAAGCCAAAAGAGCGTCATGGCGACGTTTCTGCCAGGATATTGCACAAACGCACAAAGCTGCAAGAATCCAAAAAGTACTCGCCAAGACACCAAATAGCTATCTAGGTTTGCTCAAAAAACCAAATAACACCTACACGACCACAGAAGAGGAAACACTGAAGCTTTTAAGAATCACCCACTTCCCAGGATCGTACCCAACCGATAACGAAGATTGCAACCCAAAGGACTCCATCCACAGGGTACAAAACTCCGACCAGTGCAATCTTCAGGCCCAACCAAGTAAAATGGGCTATAAGCAAATTTAAGCCCTACAAATCACCGGGGGAGGATGGCATTTTCCTAGCACTGCTGCAACATGGAATTGACATTCTCCTTCCGCATCTGGTAAAATTGTTCCGAGCAAGTTACGCCCGAGGAGTCATACCAGATCAATGGTCACAGGTACGCTTCATACCGAAAGTAGGAAAAAGGGACTATTCAGTTCCGAAATCCTTTAGACCTATAAATCTTACCTCTTTTCTTCTAAAAGCTATGGAGAGAGTTATAGGCCAGCACATTAGAGCAACGTACTTAGTAGAAAGACCACTAAGTCCCTACCAACATGCTTACCAAAAGGGCAAATCCACGGAAACAGCTTTATTAGATCTGATCGACAAAGTGGAGAAGGCTCTAGAGGATAAGCAAACTGCTCTATGTGCTTTTCTCGACATTGAGGGCGCTTTTGACAATACACCCACAGCAACAATCCTCAGAGGAATCAATGCAAAGGGCATTGATGTCACCACCATAAAATAGGTGGAAAGCATGCTCTCAAACAGAATTGCGACAGTTTCACTAAATGAAACATCGCACTAATTTTATACGACACGAGGGCGCCCACAAGGAGGCGTCCTATCCCCACTACTTTGGACCCTCGCTGTTGACCAACTCCTTGTAGAAATGTCTTACCTCGACTATGATATACAGGGCTACGCAGATGACCTAGTGGTCATAGTCAGAGGACCATGCCTCCACACCATCTCAACACTACTACAAGGAGCACTCAACACCATCAACAACTGGTGCAGAGATACCGAATTATCAATTAACGCAGACAAAACTAGGATAATTCCATTCACAAAGAAAAGGAAGCTGGAAAGTTTGTCAAATCCAAAACTAAACGGCAAAATCCTTTCTTTCTCTAGTGAAGTCAAGTACCTAGGGGTCACACTTGACCAAAAGTTAACCTGGAACTCACATATCACAAACATAGTCCATAAAGCAAAAATGGCTTTATGGATGAGCTGTCGCATGGCCGGCGCCAGATGGGGACTTCAGCCCAAGATTGCCCTATGGCTATATACGGCTATATCGTAACGTATGGAGCTGCCGTCTGGTACCGTTAGGTAAGCCAAACGACTACCTCGAACAAATTAGACAGCCTACAACGTACGGCTTGTTTAATAACTACTGGTGCGCTATCCTCGACGCCAGGGGAAGCTCTAAATGCACTACTAAACCTGACTCCGCTCAGCGTCTATGTGCAAAAAGAAGCTGCCAAAAGCATATACAGGATATGTACACAGACGAAACCAAAGTGGCAATCACGAACACTAAACTCACTAAAAGAGTCGGTTTTCGGAATAAAATCTCTGAACATGCCAGCGGATGACATGCAAACAGGGATCGACTTCGTAAGAAGGTACACAGTAGACATACCACAGAGGGATACATGGCTGGAAGGCCTCCAATCCAATAAAAGTGGTAGTCACGAGTGGTACACCGACGGGTCCAAAAAAGGCCCTGATGTAGGTTGTGGAATTTACGGGGAGAGGCCAAAATTCAGGTGGAGCGCCAACCTGGGAATAGAGGCCTCCGTCTTTCAGGCTGAGCTCTCTGCATTAAACATGTGCGTGGAGATCAACCTTGAAAGGAAAGTAAAAAATCAACACATCTACATCAACTCAGACAGCCAAGCGGCGCTCTTGGCACTAGGCAATTTTGAGACTAGCTCAAAACTAATACAAAATTGCAAGAAAAACCTGAACACACTGGGGCAATCAAACAAAATTACATTAAGATGGGTACCAGGCCATTCAGGCATCGATGGCAACGAAAAAGCCGATGAACTCGCCAGAGCTGGTGCAGACAACTGACAGCATGGCCCAGAACCATTCTGCGGCATCAGCAAACAGCGAGCGTATTCTATCATAAACGCCAAATATATATCATTGGCTATTAAGAGATGGAGGACCACGACTGGTCTAAGACACTCGAAAGCCATAATAAAGGGCTATGATAATAAAGTATCTAAAGAACTTCTGGAGCTTAAAAGATACAAAACTTGTGCAGTAACAAGAGTCCTCACCGGACACTGCAAACTGAACAAACATATGTTCAACCTAAAATTGGGTGAGAACACAATTTGCAGATGCTGTCAAGAAACAGAAGAGACTGCAATGCATATTTTATGCTCTTGTGGCCCACTAATGCGGCACCGAAGTATTCACCTAGGGTTGCACATCATGCAACCGCAGGAAATACAAACAATCACTGCTGATAGGATCTGGAGATTTCTCGAAACCATAAGTCTGAGCAGTGAACTGTAAACCAGAGGTGCGCTACAAAAGACCAGAAATGGTCAAGGTAGCACCAGGCACCCAAATCAATAATAATAATAATATTCCCATGAATTTGGTTAGGCTTCGGAATAGGTCTGACTGAAATTGTCGTCCTTGGTCCGTTGTAATGTAGTTTGGGCATCCGAATCGTGTAATCCATCCTTCGTATACTGTTTTCGCAATCGTTTCTGCTGATATATCCTTAATAGGGAACGCTTCCGGCCATGAAGTGCATCGGTCAATCATGGTTACTATGTACCTCTTATTTTGTAAAGTCGAGAGGGGTCCCACAATGTCAATGTGAATATGGCTAAATCGTTCTGCGGGCAAAAATTTTCCCAGCGGTGATACTGTGTGACGCTGTATTTTTGATCGTTGGAACTGTATGCACGTCTTACACATCTCATAAATATCCTTGTGCATGTTTGTCCATAAGTAATGTGACGTAATTAGTTTCTTTGTTGTATTTCTACCAGGGTGGCTCATGTTGTGAAAACAGTCGAATATTTGCCTTCTATATTGGTATGGTAAGTACGGGCGTTGCTTTCCATTCGAGATGTTGCAATATATCTTAATTTTTTCATTTTCAGAGACTTATTCAATTTTAGTTTTTGTAATTCAGCGTCATTTTCTTGTATCTGTCTTAATTCCTGCCAATCGATAATTTGAGGTAATGATATCGTTTCTATGACCCGTGATAGTGCATCCGCGACTACGTTGTCGAGGCCGTTTATGTGCTTTATTTCTGTGCAAAATTGTGCAATATATTCTAGGTATCTTATTCTTCTAGGGGACTCATCCATTGATGCCTTCTTGTCGAATGCGTGCGTCAGTGGTTTGTGGTCCGTGTAAATAGTAAAGTTTCGACCTTCTATCAGTCGTCTAAAATGTTTTATCGCCATATATATTCTATATATATATTTCTGTAGAAGTTAATCATTCCCAAAAATCGACGTAGCTCCTTTACTACCTTTGGTTTAGGGTATTCGTTTATTGCTTGAATTTTTTTTGACGTTGGGGTCATTCCTTGGCTCGTTATATGATAATCTAGGAAATCTAGTTCTGTCTTTACGAATTCGCACTTGCTTGCGTTGATTGAGATCCCGTCCTTGTTTAAACGAGCGAATACTTCCTCTAGATGCGCGTAATGTTCTTCAATGCTCTGGCTGGCGATGAGGATATCGTCGACAAAGACGTATATATAGTCCAGATCTCGGAATAGGGTGTCCATGAACCTTTGAAATGTTTGCCCTGAATTACGTAGTCCATAGGGCATGTATTTCCAATGGAATAGCCCCATTGGGGTAATAATGGCGGTCTTTTCTGGTTCCGCTACCTTTATTTGGTTAAATGCCTTTTTTATGTCCATTTTACTGAATATTGTATTTCCACTTGCGACGTATGTAAAGTCTAAATGGTATGGTGGTAATGGGTATCTATCAGGAACAGTTATTTTGTTTATCTCGCACGGTCTCCACTCTCCATTCTTTTTCTTTACCATGTGTAGAGGAGATGCCCATGGACTGTTTGATGGCTCGCATATCCCTAAGTTTATTAATTCTTTAAACTCCTTTTTTGCTGCCTTATATTTGTCAGGCGGTAATGGGCGGGCGCGTGCATATACTGGGGGACCCTTCGTTATTATGTGATGCTGCACTCCATGTTCGGGTGGCTTTTTAACGAAGTCAATCTGGTGATACTTTCGTATTTTTCTAATAAGCGCCTAGTACGTTCTGGGAGTGATGCGTCGATTGATCTTATTGAAGTTGAGTTTGCTCTTAAACTTTTTGCAGGCGTAATTAATCTTGTTTCTCCGTCGATCAATCTCTTTCCGTGCAAATCCACTAATCATTTGTGGTGCTCTAGGAAATCGGCTCCTAAAATGGGCATTTTTACATCTGCTACTATGAACGTCCAGGCAAAAGGTCTACGTAACCCCAGGTTTAAGGTTAATGTGCGCTCGCCATAAGTTTCAATTGTTGATCCGTTTGCGGCGTATAACTTGTAGTTACTTGCCTTTTTCTTGCTCTGTGTGTTCTGCAAAACGGATATGTTAGCCCCTGTGTCTATTAAAAATCTATAACCACTGTTTGAGTCGGCTATAGTTAGACGGTTCGCGGGGTTTAGGGCACAGAGTCACGTCTCATTCTGTGCTACTATTCGTTTCCAGATCTCTGGTTATTTTTGTCAGATTGCCATGCGCACGGTTGTATGCATTTATACGCGTTTTGCTTGTATCTTCTGTGATAATAACAAATTTCGTGCTTCGTCATCTCATATCGCGATCGTGACCGAGACCGTGAATGCGGCCTTGCCCAGAATTTGCGGCGTTGCATAGGTCGGCGAGTGTTTCTACTACGTAGCTCGTTGATTTCAATGCGCATCGCTGCAATTTGTGACGTCAGCGTAGTTATTAGGTTTACGTTTGCGCATTCCGTTGACGAGTTGTTTGTTTTGTATCTCATATTCTCATATATTCTATCTGCCATTTCACATACTACATACGACATACACGGAAACTGCTAATATGGAAGTGACTGACGCAGGGAGCTGTCGGAACCATAGTAACCTAATGGTATCGTCGTTCATTTTTCCGCAACTAGCTTCCTTCATTTTTCTCAGTAGTTGTGATGGGGTCGAGTCACCTAAGTCCATTTCCGATAATAATTTGTGGAAGCGGCGATGTTCGCTTTCCTCGTAACACCCTATTAGCCTGTCTTTTATTGTGGTGTATTTGTCGGTGTCTGGTGGGCAGTTAAGTATGTCACTAACCTGATGTATAACATCTTTTGGCAGCTTTGCGATGACGTTGTTATATTTGTATTCGTCGCCTTGCTTCTGTGCAGCGACGATTGCCTCGAATTGGGCAAACCAGAGACTCGGTGAGTCTGTCCAAGATTGTGGAACGCGCTCCGCAATGGATATAGCAGCTACCACCTGATCGTTAGTTTCTCCTGACGAAGTGCCCTGAATTTTAGTGGGTGTTACAATGATTGGTGCCATGTCGCGATGTTTCGTTTCTATTTTCTATGAGCCTCTTGAAATTCCCGTTGGTGGAACATGCTTGTGGAAAGCCAACGGAAATGCGCTATTCGCGAGTTTGGCAATCGGTTGAGACCGGCAGGAAAAATCCCAGTCCCGTCGCTCAATATTGTGTCCGTGATCAGTTGAGACCGGCAGGCAAAAACCTGGTCCATCGCTCAACAAGGATCACGTCGGTGTCACCAATTTTGCGGAAGTATTGAAAGACTTCTGTGACTCTCGAATATTAAATTATTGATTTATTTACAGTGACTTATATACTAGTTATTTACATTAACTTGAGAGAGGGGTTTGCGCGTGTAACTGTATTCTGCTGACGCCTTTATTTGTTGTTATGGCAGTGGACGTGATCTCTTATTTATTTGTACGTGAGTGGTTACTTCCTTGTAGATATCACGCCGCTTACTCATGACTGCCATAGTTTCTAAATTTACTTAGACGTAGAAAACCAATTAAAATTTCATCGTTAAATAACTCATAAAGTTTCAATTTCATTTTAGGGTGACAAAAGACAGCCTGCCTTGTTACTTAATAAAAGATGGACACAGAACATGAATTTTATTATCCAGTTATTGTGATTTTATTCCATTAATGTGCATTTTACTTAGCTTTAATCTAGGTCATTAATTTGTATAAATGGGATTTGCTGCAAACATTTATTTTACTTCTATCTCCGCAACTGCACGAACAACGTAACACCGTTGCTGTTAATTACAAACAATAGCTGGTAGATACTTACATATAGCCACTAAAGGTAATGTTCGCACAGCCAAATATCATAAAGGAGGGTTGTTCTATATGGTAACGGTGAGCTCGGCACGACTCTGCGAGGTGAGGATTACGTGTGAGTGCGCAAGAGCAGTCGTGCACACGAGTTGGTTCATTATCGCGCGTGATGCATTTGCGCCTGCCGCCCACCGTCGCCCGCGTGTCTCATAATGTTCGCTCTCCAATATACCACCAATATAATCATCCTTGATTTCTTACACTATTGTCTCTATATTTCTGTTTGAATGTATTTCTAGTTCTTTAATTTTTTTTTATTAATTAATTTCTTTTGCACTATATACTTTTTTGTATGTGACTATTGAACAACACATAAGTTTTAATTTCGATGACTTTCTTTTCAGACTGCTGTGTTTTATGATTGATTTATATATATTCAGCATACATATTTAAATTATAAATTTCATGATGTCGCGTGTGTATTTGTAACCGTCACATTTTTAAAGAAGATACCGAAAAACAAGTTCATTTCCTGGAATTCATTAATAATTCATTTATTGCTATCATCAACAGTACCGATTTTGCATGTTGTTTTGAAGGAACAGGTTACTAGATTGTTAGTTTAGCTAGGGCTGAGTATGGTGGGTATTATATTATCTCGCCATATCTCTGCTGACGAAGAAAAATGTGAGTACAAAGCGAGTATGCTTTCAAATTATATGAGTGAAACAGTTATTTGTAGGGTTACAGAAAGGTGTGGGCACATTTTAGGATCGTATAGTAGATCTTGAGAATAACGTAAAGCGCTTAAAACTTAAGATTAATTTTCTGTCAATTTCGTAATATTACCTTAATAATTTATCTGAAAAGTTAATATTTCGTAAAAATTAGACTGTTGTGAATGAAACTGTAGGTAATAAATAATAAGGATGTTGATAGAAAATTGGCCTTTGTCTGGAAAAACCGTTTTGTCCATCTATCTATATAAATAAAAATGAATTGCCAAATGTGTTGCCAAGCGCGCAAAACTGCTCGACCAACTCGGCTTTATTTTTTTTCATATTTTCGTTAAGGCACAAGGAAGGTTGTTATGGAGAGAAAAAGCGTAAACATAGCGAGGAAAATAGCAAAAACAACACTTTTCTCCTCCTATACAAAACAGTAAATAATAATAAAAACACATGTCCCCAGCTATCAAACATTTGTCGTCAATCAATAACATTTGACAGAACGAAGTCTGCCGGGGCAGCTAGTATATTTATAAAAATGAATCCCTAGTTCCCTTGGTCACGGCATCACGCTTGAACGGCTGGACCGATTTCGCTAATTATTTTTTTTTGTTTGTTATTGTCAGGAGAAGGTTCTTATGAAAGAAACAATTAAGAAAGTTGGGCGGAAAATTAGAAAATTAAAGAAAACTTAACGACCGTATTAACTTTTCTAATGTAACCTTAACGCTTTTGACATAACTGTCAGTTGTTTGACAGTTTATGCGATTGTTCAATATTAATAGTTAAGACAGGACAACGTCTGTCTGGTCAGCTAGTTAAAAATAAAAACAAAATTATTCAAATTGATATAAATAATAATGATACGTTAATAAAAATTGTGCGCTTATAATAGTAAAGATATTTTCCGAAAAAAAAAACTGTTGTAATTTTTTTTAGACAGACTTACTACTATTTGGACGCAAATTCAAATTCATCTGGTATAAAATCTTACTTAACTAAATGTTATCTAAGTATTCTTTAGTTGGCATCCTTAAACTGACGCATTTTGTGGCCCATTTCCAATGATAAATACTACGAATGGTAATATATAAGGAAAATGGTCTTTCAAAACATTTAGCGACGTGTGAAAATGGTTCTATATTCAATTTTTTTGTCACAAACAAGAACATGTAAATCACTAGCCAAAAATTTTCAAGGTTTTCCTTAACGAGACAAGCGATGTATGTCAGAGGAGCCGAAACAGTATAAAGAAAAAGAAAGTAGTAGGTATAAGGAATTTATATAAGTATGCATTGGCAAAAACCCCATGTAATTGTGCCTCCCTAATTTCAGGAGGAGTTTTGTACCACCTCGAAAAGTATTCTTAGTGTTGTTATTTCAAGTGACGTCTAGGAGGCCAGTCACCTAGGCGATATGGTAAAGTATCTAAAAAGTTCAGTGAGCTCAAATTATTTTGTAGTAATGGAGCCTTTGACTTGGTACAAAGACTAACTAGCCTTGATGGAATTGAAAGAATTGACGTCGAACCAAAACTGAGAGGAGGTATTGAATCCCTGTTATGAGGAATTAATTGGCCAAATTGATGTCCACAGCTATTTTATGTTCCGCCGCGCCGCTTGCTACCGGCAGTAAATTTATCTCATATTCAACTCACGTTAAAAGGAGAAACTTAGGAGAGAACTTATATAGTTCTTATGTTACGTTTATTGTTCAGTTCGATCGGTAATTTCGTACATGGTACATGGAATAGCATTGATAGGTTTTACAGCTCGTTTTCGACAGCCCTATTACTAAATAAAGATAATTATTTTAAAACCGTGCTAGCAGGTATCTACATTTTAACAGTAAAAGCCGAAATCTGCATGTTTTCAATTGGACATGAAATTTTGTGTATGGAGATAGACGAAGGTCGAAAAAGAGATTCAGAGTGGTTCGTGTAAAACTAATAACTATAAATAGTACCTCAGTAGAGCGGTGTTCTGACGAGCAATCTCTTATACGTAGAATACCTTTCAAGTTAACTATATCTACATTAGCCTTTTAGAACTGAGGAATTTGTTTGTTTAATGACACGCTAATGTTAATCTTAGGGATGTCAGTCCAATTTGTAAAAAAATTATGCATTATGTTAGCAACAATCTCACCACTATTTTTATAAACTATCAAATTCACTAAATAGCAGTAACTGCTATGTTGGTCATACCTCTATCCGCACTCAAGTGATTATTATCAACTTATAATGCATTAGGCCTTTTTATCGCCCCACCATTGTCAACCGGCGTTCCCGGTATATCTAGTTATAATAATGTCTATTAACTCATTTTTATTAAGTAGTGAACTGTTTTATCGTCTATTTGGTACAGTTTGCCCCCATTTTTAATACACGTAAATTTGAATTTTTGTTGTGGTGACTTGTTTTGTAATAAAATTTTCTTTACTATTTTTGTAAAATTCCGACCATAGTGGTTTTGTAAAACGATTTTTTTTTGCATTAGTTACTGTATGTGACTTTGTTCGTTCACCACTATAATTGACTCCATCAACAAATCGTGTGCTTGTGAGTCGATTCAACTGGTCTTAATTCTGACCAGTGATTTACAACTTGTTAATAATACCACAGGTTTAAAGCGTACATCCATAAATCAAGATCTGAACTGTAGCTTAAACGAAAATATTGATTGTAATGCTCCGGTTTACGTGGTTCGATGTTTATATGTAGGGGATTTTTGCTCAAAGTACACAAATTTATGACGTAGCGGTTAATCGGCCCTTACTCTCAAAATTTCCAGTAAAAATTAATGTATATAGCTATTTATTAGTACTTTCTATCGAATATGGGAGGAAGGAGGGTACATCAGATGTTTGTTGAGATTGGAGCTTGGACTTAGTAGGACCTCCAACCTCCAGAAGAACGCGATTAGATATCATTACTATTGTAATGATATTTTGCTCTTTTAAGTATGGTCGCCAGTGTTCGATGGAATGGAGAGTGTAATCAGGCGGTCCGTGTCCTCGTATGCTTTATACAGACTGTCGTTTAGCAAAGAACGTGTGTAAACGTTTAACAAAGAAGTGAAATTTTACACATAATATTCTTAGCATCATTAGGCTAATTGATTGCCTGACGAGACAACTGGTGAGCAGGTATCACGCGCTGTAGTCATTACTGCAGTGACAGATGGCAGTAATAAATACAATTTGAACACGGTTAGGAGTAAAGAATTACTTTTGAGAAGATATATCCGTGGCAGATGTATTAGTAACGCAGCTCGCGCAGGTGTAATTTGTGCACTGATGATCCACCATAATGGTCATTTTAATTACTGAAAAAATATTGTAACACTATTATGTGCTAATAATATCTTCATTGGATATGCGAATATAGTATTGATAACTGTATAATATGTTTGCAATACTGTAACTTTGTTAAATATGAATTTGTAAAATATATTTAATACTGAAATATATTTTAGACTAACAGTTCCCGCGCGGCTTGTTTCGCGTGTACATATTTATATATTTTGAGCGGAACCTAATTCTTTCTTTTTCCAAAACAAAAGTAGCCTTAGTTACTACTTCTAACACCAGCTATCTGAAAGTGAAAGTCCCGTGGAAACCGGTACACCCGTTCCGGAGATCAGCCAGAACAAACAGACAGACGGACAAAACATAAAAAACAGATTTTTATGCATAATAGGTATCGTGCAAATAACTGAATGAGCTTGAAAAAAGCTATTATTTTGACATTACAAACAGATACTTTAATTTTATTTATTTGTGTGTATTGATGATGATGATTTTATACTGCAAGCCTTGTCATACGTGAATTTATGGAACATACCAAGTGTTGTTTTTGAAATTGTAAGTATTGCTCAACAACGTATGGGAATCGAGTAGAAATCGCAGGTAGGGTAGGGTAGTACCTGCTAGGAGGGGATTTCTGCTCGAATTGAAAGCTGTCGTAATGAGAAAGTACATTGGTCATCTAGGGGGTCAGTGAATATGAGACCAGGTCTACCACCATGGTGCTGTTTTGTTATTAGTGAGAGGGGTCGTGGACTCTTATTGGTGACACCACTTTTGTTGCGTGTGTCACTTAGCAATATGCAAGCTTACTCCATAAGACATTATATAAGAGAAGATCGTGGTAAAGAAATCTATCAGCTCTCGTCCTGTCGTTGAACTAAATCATTTACACGATTGTCGGATCACATGCATATATATATATACAAAATATGATAGTGATTTCTAGGATTATAATGTTGCAATTGCCAGTCTCTTGCTACGTCGCGAGACGTAGACAGGCATTGTACGTTTGATTTACTCAACGACTTATGAATATGGAATGACTGGGAAGAAATTCAGATAATAGTTCTAACCACTGAATAACTCGTAAGAATAAATGTAGGTACACAATGTTACTGTTGTTTAGTACAAAATCAAATGAGTCTTAATTGATTGGCATATTATCTCATTATAACCATAAACACATCAAATAAATTCATACTTCATTTACATATTACACCCACCACTTTGAAGCACTTCTATGAGTTGGTATTGTTTACAATAGAAAAAAAGATGTTTGGCGATGCTTTCCTAATGGTGAGTAAGGTGAGCCGAGCCTCAAGAGGATAATGGATAGAGTTGGTAAAAATGTGTGTTTATGTTTATACTTAATTGTATATGTTTCTTTTGAATACAACATTAAAAGTCCAGATGTCTGTGTTAGCCCTTTCTATTTGCGTGGAATACATATACGAGTAGTGGTGAACAAGATAGGTAATAAGTAAAGCTCATAATAGTTGTTAAGATGGAACAATGAGACGAGTGCAAGCAGTAGACTGCGTCGTACGGTGGTGCCGCGTGCGCCTGCGCCGCCAGTGCCTGTGCGAGGTGAGCTCCGGGGTCACTGCTCTGACCTGCGCGTGGGCGCGCCCGTTTCCGCCCGCGAAACCAAATCATTGCGCCCCACACTCCTAATCTTTAACGATATACCACATTCACATACAACACACTCTACAACGCTTGATGTTATGTGTTTATGGCGGAAATAAAAACGTTATTCGACGGACGAGGTTTTATTAAAAAAAGGATGTTTAAAAGTCACATGTCAGGGTGAAAATTATCAATTAATTTAGTCAAACGGGTTAACTTTTAGAATAACAACATATTGTAATCAATTATATATAAGTGATGTGATAACTAGAGCAAAAATAAAGAAATTAGAAGAAAGTTCCTTCCGAAGCGTACACAACACAACGTAACAACCTGTCCGGATTAAAAAAATGAATCCCTACTGTAGCGAGTGGTCTAATGGTAAAAGGAACGCGCTCAGAACACAAAGCATACAAGCGGAAGAGCAAACATAGCGGTTTGAAATCTCTCCTTAGACTTGGAGATTAAAAAACAGCTTGGGCGTTCTTTGAATACTTTATTTTTACATAAACTATGCTATAATAACCATGGAGTGACAGACATTATGTGGCTGTAATTTACCGTATGAGACGTTTAAGAGGCCACCAAACCTTACATCAGTGTAAAAGATTTTTCCGGTTTCATTGTTACTTAGTACGTGCATTGTTCGCAGCACTATCGCTACAATTAATACTTTAAAACAATTGCGATTACAAAAGCTCCGTTAGTTCACTCTATCTGCGTCAAGAGAGCCCCGTGCCGAAATATGTTTATCGACCATCACCGGATCGAATACTCGAAAGTCCTACGAGATCGCTCGGCAACTGTGGACACGGCTTTCATCATTTTAATAAAAAAAAAAACAAAAGTATTGCTTTAAGTACGTTACGTTAAAACATACGCACATACGTTAAGTAAAACTAATTACTTTAAATAATGTTCACTAAATGCATAATTTGGTACTACGTAAATACGCCTAAGTAAATCGCAGAGCTTTAGAAGCAATAAACGGACACATAGGATACCTAAAACTAACAAACTGTCTAATTGAGTTTCATGACCCTTATAGATATCATTATTAAATTATCTCTTATAATATTTAGTCGTGTTAGCCATAATATGCTATTCCTTATATTCGTGGTTCTCACACCTTACACTAGTAAGGATCGGCAGCTTTAACCAGAGTACATACTAAGGCACTTTGGTTAAAACTTCCGAAGAAATTAAAAGGAGGTTTAAAATCAAACCATTTCGATCACAAGTTCACACTGCCAGCTCTTCTAATTTAAGATCAGAAACGAATGAGTAATGCTGAACCACCGTAATTATCTGTAGATCGTAAGCGTGGGATCAATCACAAAACCGCAGGTAGGTTGTATGCGTCCGGTAATAACCTAATAAATAAATAATAGTAAAGTCAAGTCGGTTTCCATATTACTGTATCTGAACCAGATAATAAAAAGCACATTTGCATACACATGTAGGAATCACAATGCCCGATTTAATTACGGCTTATTTTTTATATGAATTAATAGCAGGTCCAAATGTGAATGGGCCATCTTGGCAGACCTGTTTAATGTATTGTTTTGGGTATCTCATATTTTTTTGTAGAGATATTATAATCTCTGTAAGCGTGACTTGGCTATGTGTATCAACTTTAATCAATGACATTAATCATACATAGGGTGACATATTTATCAGTTGGCTATAAGTTCATGTTTGAATTGTTGCGCTAAATTGCCTTGATCCCTGAAGCAATTACATTTGTTGTCAATTGCGACAGTCTTGTTGTATACCTTTAAGGTACCGCACAAGCGTATGGTTCGACATAATTACTTATTTTCGACATAATTACTATGACTTTATGACTATTATAAATTCAAAAGTGACTTTGTTGGTTTGTTGCGCTTGCACGCCTTAAATAATAATAATATAATAATAATAACGTTTATTTCTCACCATACATGTTACATAACAAATCTCGTAATACAAATATAAATACGTAACTGACCGCCATGAAATTTTGTTTACACTTTTTCACTTTTTCAGGGATACAAAAAAAGGCGTAGAGAAAAAAAAAGTACTGTTCCCACGGAGAAAAACTAGTAAGAAATATAGTAGTCGGTATTAATAAGCCAGATGATCACTGAAACTTTAGGTAGGTATCTAGTTAACAAAAACTCCAGGCTTTAGTTAGGTATCTTTAACTAAGACTGAAACTTTAGTTAGGTATCTAGTTAACAAAGACTGTGACTTTAGTTAGGTATCTAGTTAACTAAGACTGAAACTTTAGTTAGGTATCTAGTTAACTAAGACTGAAACATTAGTTAGATACCTAGTTAACAAAGATTGAAACTTTAGTTAGGTATCTAGTTAACTAAGACTGAATCTTTAGTTAGGTATCTAGTTAACAAAGACAGTGACTTTAGTTAGGTATCTAGTTAAGTAAGACTAAAACTTTAGTGAGGTTTCAGTTAACTAAGACTGAAACTTTAGTTACGTATCTGGTTAACAAAGACTGAGACTTTAGTTAGGTATCCAGTTAACTAAGACTGAAACTTTAGTTAGGTATCTAGTTAACAAAGACTGAAACTTTAGTTAGGTATCTAGTTAACTAAGACTGAAACTTTAGTTAGGTATCTAGTTAACAAGACTGTGATTTTAGTTAGGTATCTAGTTAACAAAGACTGTGACTTTAGTTAGGTATCTAGTTAACTAAGACTGAAACTTTAGTTAGGTATCTAGTTAACTAAGACTGTGACTTTAGTTAGGTATTTAGTTAACTAAGACTGAAACTTTAGTTAGGTATCTAGTTAAGTAAGACTGAAACATTAGATATATATCTAGTTAACAAAGACTGAAACTTTAGTTAGGTATCTAGTTAACTAAGACAGAAACTTTAGTTAGGTATCTAGTTAACAAAGACTGTGACTTTAGTTAGGTGTATAGTTAACTAAGACTAAAACTTTAGTTAGGTATCTAGTTTACTAATACTGAAACTTTAGTTAGGTATCTGGTTACCAAAGACTGAGACTTTAGTTAGGTATCTAGTTAACTAAGGTACTGAAACTTTAGATAGGTATCTAGTTAACAAAGACTTAAACTTTAGTTAGGTATCTGGTTAACAAAGACTGAGACTTTAGTTAGGTTGGTACTTAGACCCATTTAAGTGAATGGCATTAAATCGTACAGAGGTACACATTTATGTTTCCATGTAACAAACCCGATACAAACTAGTCTTATCTTGTCATAATATACATACGAGTATGTATATTGTTCATAATAATAAATCTAAAGAGAACTTTCATAAATGCTTTCGTGGTAAGCGTTTACACTCCAATATTTTTTTGGCACCAAGCCATTGTATGCAAATGAAGTAATGAATGTTTTCACTGCAACAAAACACGAATAACGGTTCCCTTAAGTGAAGATTTGTCGGTCAATAATAATTATCAGAGACTTGTAACAAATCTACGCGCGTGTTGGTAGTTATCCCGTCAGCACTTCTGTTCTGTATAAGTATATTTATGTGCTCATTTTGAGTGACATATGTGACAATTTAAGTAACAGTTATTCCTTTTTTATATCACAACCACTCTAGTGAATTATCTCAAGAGAACTTTAAATATAATTAATTTTAGTAATTTATTAAGTTACAATAAAGTCATCGAAACAAATGACTCAACTGAGTTTCAGATGTTAATAAAATATACCTATAGCTGTCTCATATGTATCATTTTCGCGTTTTGAGTCGTCGCTGTGCAATCAAAATATTTTCGGGTATCCCTGACTTATACACGTGATTAAAACTGCATAGTTATCCTTAAATAATAAAAAACTTTATCATCCTTCGCGCCTTTTCCCAACTAAGTTGGGGTCGGCTTTCAGTCTAACTACGATACGGCCGAACCTTGATATTTTACGTGAAGCGACTGCCATCAGACCTCCACAACCCAAGTATTAGGTGATATCGAAGTTTGACAGGTTGTCGGACTTTTTAGGGCTCCAACCACACGCAACGTATGCCACAGATGTTTGTATGCACCCGGGACCGACGGTTTAACGTGCTCTTCGAGGCACGGAGGGGTCTCAATGTGATAAGAATGGTCACCCATCCTAGATTGACCTGGCTAGTATTACTTAACTTTGTAATGTGCCAACCTACTCGGCTACCAAATAGCCAGGAGCCCCTAATGAATAAAAAACTTATTTTCTGAAAATACTACATTTGTTTATTTTACGAATGAGAACACAATTCGAAACGGAAACATATGATCTTCATACAGAAATTAATATAATATTAATTTTATTTTCTTAAATTTAGAAATAATTAAATGTTTACATAATGTGTTATTAGACATCGTTAGCTGTATTCTACATAAACGTAAATATTATGCACTTGTATGTAAGCTTGCATTTATCTAAATGAACTTGCTACATCGTATTAGCAAAGATAAATCAATGCATTTAAAGAAAATAAAAAAATCTTAGAAAGTGTATTCCAGATCCTGGGAGATGAAGGCATAAACTATCGTTCCTTGAGTTGGTAGAAATGTTAGACAATGAGGCTAAATATTTCAAGGTAACAAAAATGTTACTTACTGACTTGGTACTTACTAAATATATTTATATTTAATTGTTATTTTATTTAAATTTGTTATTATAAAGGCAGTTTTATACTTTGATCCCTAATATTGTAATTCTTAGGACTTTGACGAATATTCATTGAGACCAAAAATTGTGTCTTTGCTTCTGTTTTCGCAATCAAACCGTTAATTTTCTACACAATAGTCGGAAAAAGTAATAGGATTATTGACTATTTCATACTTACATTACTTAAATAACGGAACTTAAAGTAACAAGCGACCCAGGTTATTCGTAGCGGGCGCGAGGTCCGTTGACTTTAAATGCCTAAACGCAAAGGAATAAAACGAATGAAATAGGCCCATGACGGGATGCTATAATTTATGTAATCAAAGACTTTGAAAGACTCCAACGTTTTTAAAAAAAGTTATATAATATCTCAGAAAAACTCATATTTCAAAGCAATAAAAGACCACGTTCTTACTCATAAGCTTTCGCATAGGTAATATAGTAATATATACCTATATTCCTGAAATATCGTCAGTATTTTAAGTTATGCATTACGAGTAAGTTCCCATCAGTTGAAAGTCGACTTAAGATGCAAAGATACCTTTAAGTTAATTACTTACAGTTTGACTATGGACCAGTGCTTAGAGTACTCATACCCGCGCATTGTGAGCCATATCGCGGTTTCATCGGGGATTCTTTGAAATCTGTTGATGCGATAACGCGGAAGAAATGATAATTTCGTCAACTGAAAGTGATGTGGGTCTATGGATGCCAAGCATTCACTTTTGTTTGGACAAGACGGGAAGCCAAATTCTTAGAGTGCCGTGATTATAATAACTTGTTTTTTGCGTAATATTTTGGATTGGTTTTGATAAATCATAAAAACATAATTTATACCGTATACTGTCGTATAGATCAGTTTCGATGTTTTAAAGTTTTGGGATAGGGGGTAAACGAGCAGACAGGTCACCTGATGGTATGTGACTACCGCCGTCCATGGACACTTGCAACTCAAGAGTCAACAGTGCGTTGCCGGCCTTTAAGGTGAGTGTAGGGGAAGGAGGGGGGGTGGTTTGGGCCACCGATAACCTCACTCACTCGGTGAAACACAATGTAAGCCTTGCTTCACGGCTGGTTTTCTGTGAGGCCGTGGTATCACTCCGGTCGAGCCGGCCTATACTTGCCGAAGCATGGCTCTCCCAGCTGAATTATTTTCTTGTAGTGTAATTGGTATATCAATAGCTAAACATAATATATAATAAGTTTTTATTATTTAGGCATCTTAGTAATTAACTGTTTTTGGACTCTCAAGTTCAAAGCATGATGTACTTAGACCAATATTTTCTTGCTATTACTCTCCTTTAGGGATAATCGGTGGGATTATTTTGACATTATGTACCTACAGCTTAAAACTTTTCATGAAACCGATGTATCTAATTAAGGATGGTAAAATGCTAGATGATAGATAAGGCTCGAGTTCTGTCCTATAATTTGAAACATAACTATATGGTGGCCCTACATGGGAAATGCCAGTGGCGATGACTAGCGACTGATTCAATTAGTGATTGCGTTCACTTGTCGCCAGACCGCGGCGCGGACTTAGCGCGCAGACGCGGTCCGCCGCGCGCACTCCACACCACTCACTGATGCAATGATACGATCTACTTTTCAACCGAGACAATGTCGTGATGTTTTAAGCTGTGATCTAAAAAGTAAATGGCCGGTGATTTTAGGCTGCCATTAGTCGATCTTTATTGTTAGGGTTGTTATTAAAATACATCCGTTTGATCTGGAACGCAAACTTGCGATTTGGCTTTAAATGTACTGAGAGCGATAAATTCGTGCCGATAGAAATAAAAATCGTAATTAATACGTACATTTCTTTTGCTAATAATAAGTAATAGGTATATTAATGTTTTATTGACTATTTTAAAGCCTTTGACAGCATAAGCAACAAAACAGTATGGAAGAGCCTGGAACAACAAGGAATACCTTGAAAATAGATCGAAATTATTAAAAATATCATAGAGAATTGTTTTGATCCGTACTCGAAAGTACCTTCAGGTCAAGGAAAGTATCTTCACTTCTAAAGGCCAGCTAAGGATTTGGCCTTTATGTAAGCCTGATTTGCAGAAGAAAGAAAATCCGATAAATAATAAAATCCCTTGACGAGGTAAGTATGAAAGTAGGTCTATTAATGAACAAAGACAAAACAATAGTTCACAAATTCCAAACCAATGGCTATAAAAATTAATTATCAACCATTCGAATATGTACAAGAATACATCTACCTGCGACAGACAATTCTCACAAACACCAAACTACCTAAAAAATTAGCTGACAAATAGGAAACGGGTGGAATAAATACTGGGTATTGAAAGAGATCATAAAATCCCAGGATTTAAGCATTACAACGAAAAGGAAAGTCACCTGTGTACTTCCAGTCATTATTTTTCGGTGCAGAACATGTTCACCCACCAAAAATCAAAGAGAAAAGTTGGAACACTGCCAAACAGCGATGGAGAGACAGGAATAAAAAAACAAGACAAAATAAGAGAAAAAACTAAAGTAGCATACATACTTACTCGAATAGATCAACAGAAGTGGAGATGGACCGGACATGACCCGTGATACAGAAAATAAATGGAGCACAATAGGGAATATGCATGTTGTTTAAATTTACTTGATTAATTTTCCCTTGAATCTTTATTGTCCAAATATTATGCCTAAACAATTATTTTCTTATTTAGTTCCTGTTTAATTGCAAAAAATATTAATTAAAATATGCAAAATAAGGGCGCGAAATTCAACTTTGCAAAACGCTTCACCATTGGTCGAAACAAAACATGACGTGACATTCCACGTTTTGTCATTTATCGGCGCCTTTATTCGTAGTTTTACGGAGAAAGATAGGTGTTCCTGTGGTTTTTGCTCTTAGCTAGTGCAATTTAAGCATTCTAGTGATATTAGAAATCATCTAGGACAATGACTGAATGTAGTTTTGTCAAAGCACAATCGGACAATCTACCGAAAATAGGTGCATTCATGATGACTATATATTTTGCATCAAATCCAGATTTTACGACCGCTGAGGTTAAAGGAGTGAAAGCCGCAAGGTAATTATTATAATACTTGTTATATTATAATCTAAAGGATAGGTAAGATATGTATGGTTAGTTATATTCATGAAGTTTTATTGGACTTTTGTTACCTAGTTTAAGTAGACAAGCAAGTTGTCTTCTGCTTGATATTTAAAACAAACATAAATTACTGCTGACTAATTCCCACTATACTAGCAATTAAATTGTAATATGCTTACATTAAAGTGATCTTCACAACAATTTAAACACGATATTGATTTATATATATAATGATACTGGTGTACATTAATGAGAAGAAATGAAGTATCTCTTCTCATTAATGTACACCAGTGTTTTCGTATTTTACATTATTATTTTGTGCAGGAAAAAATACTGTATTGGGTGTACTTCTTATAGTGTTTTTACACTTAGGGACAAGGCAATACCTATAAAATGGTTTTTTTTAACTTTATCCATCGTCTATTAATGACAATAAATAGTAATTACAACTGGAAATCGGTATAAAATTACTGTAACACTTCAAGTAAGTTTATGAAACAAACACTGAGCGTGGAACGTGACGTCATCCAAGGCCCGCGAAATATGGCGGCGTTCAAACCAGTCAAATTTTATCGATGTTTTCAATGTTATTTTAAAAATTAATTTGAACATTGCCAAGGTTATTTATATTTTTTATTAGGGTAGAATGATGGAACAAGTCAATAAAAGATAAAAAAAAAAATACATGCATATTCCCTATTGTCTCCGACTATGGATGGGAAACGCAATAGAGGACGTCAACAAACGAGATGGGAAGATGATCTAAAATTCACGGCTGGACATCATTGGAGAAGGTACCTAGGTAGGAGACCTATGTCAAGAGACATCCCGACCTGCGCGACATTTTATAATGAAACCAACACACATTTATTTCTGCATTTTTAAGCATGCGGTTTAGAATAAAGAGCTTAATACTGTAATAAATGTTGTTCAGTAAAAAGTTTTGGTGTTGCAGATGGTTCTAAAAATTATGAAAATGCGTATCAGACTGGGTAGTCTACACTTATTATTATTTAAGTTTATAAAGTATTATTTATATTACTTCATAAACTATAGCCATAGCTCTTGGTATAGGGTCTTCAAATTACCAAGTATTTTTTATTTTTTTGCTTAATAGTGATATCACAATGAGTAAACAGAACATTTTACCAAAAAACAAACAATAAATACCCTATACGACCAAAAACTGCAATGTAATCAATTAAACAACATTAATGCAGTCAGCTGCTTTGACTGCGCCAAAAAGGTCACCGTATCGCACAAAAATGATACCTACGTAAGTTGCGTGTACATTGCGTAGCGCTAAATCAAACTAATGACTGTAAATCCTTAATCTCGCATTTTATTATGAACTGACTTTTGCATTGGGATAAGTATCAAAAGAAAGCCGTTTTTGTATGTTTTTGGCGACGGTGATACTTCCTAGCTTACAGAGCAGTAAACTAAATAAACAATAATACGCTTTCTGTTAAGATCTCTAGATTTGAACTAGGATGCAATATTGTATTGAAATCAGGATACCTAATGTGCTTTCAGGTGTAAATATTAATTTGATTCACTAATCGTTGTAAAAGGCAAAACTTCATAACAAATACAGTTCACAATTCTTGAATGGAAAGATTAAAAATGTATAAGTACTTAAAGTATGTTATTGTAATAAATAATAATTCGCCTCTAGCAGAGACTAATGTCAGCCATTATTATTTTAAAACGCTTAAAATATTTTAACGGTCTCGAGATTATTAGGTATCTGTCATCATTATCCGATTAAATGCTTACTCTAATTGATGGAACTGACTAGAGCGGCCGCGATCCGCTGAATAGAAGAATGTAAAATTAAATTACTGAGTGCAATGACTGTTTATATATTATAGTATGTTTAACTATTAATCATCTATATTAATAAATAAGCTGTAATTAATTATTTATTAACATAGTCTTGGTTAGTTGGTTTATATTTCGGATTGTAATTGAAATCTTAACAAACCACTGGAAATTGTGATGACTACGGTAAGACAATAGCAAAAGGTCCGTTATCCATGAGTTGAATGTTGGCTAAAGCAACTGGACTATCAAAGTAACGAAGATCTACTTAAACATATTTCATGAAATTAAGCACACGCACACACACACAAACACATATACAATATAACGTGATCTCACAAAGTGCAATGACAGTCATCGTATCACCAAATAAAACCTTTTATCTACACGACTGAACACTGTCTCCCAAAATACAGGCTTCAGTCTAGCCTAGTTTGGGAATCAGTATCGGTACTTTCTGTTGTCAAGTAGATAAAAAAAATGAGAGAATTATCGCTGCGTATGGCCAATTCTTTACAATAAATATTTAAATATTAGTATGGCGAGGGCGTATGGGTCATCACCTAACTGAAGCTAACGGTCAAGTGGTATGTCGGAATCGAACCGACTAAAACCACACGGTGTTCCGTCACAAGTGGGCCTATTGCAGGGGGGACCCAGGTATAACCTAGGAAGGAATCCTCCGGGAACCCCAGCAGACCTTAGCCGCCTTCAGCAGGCGACCACACCATGGAGTACGGGGGGCCTTACCCCCCTCCAGATCGATCGATCTTACCGAAGTGGCCGTGTCCGCTGAGTATCTGCATCAACCGGTAGGAGAGGGCTGTCATGTCACCTCTCCAGCCAATCCTCCATGATGGGTCTTGTGGCGCTTGCGTCCTGCTTCATCAGCTCGTGTCAAAATGTTACAGTATTAAAATACTGTAACATTTTGCTTACAAGCATGTAAGTATTATATTAGCCGTCGTGATTTTATATTAAGAATATCAGTTATTACTACACACGTGTTACAGTACAAATATTACAAGTATCACAGTACAAATATTATGTGTCACGTCTTCGGATCTAGTGTCTATTTACGTGCAGTCAAATTATGGGTTGCCTTTATTCACATTGTACTCGAACTTTATTAATTTATGTTAAAAAAAAACGGATTCGGAACGAATAAAGTCAAATACGTAGGTATTTGAAAACCAACAACAATAGTTGCAATATGATGTTATCTTTGCTATCGGTGTAGGATATATCACCAAAGAAATATGTGATAGTACCTATTCGACAAATAAGTTTTATTAGAGAATACCGAGAGGAATGAATGGGCAAGTTTAGCGGTAGAATTGTTTGTCTATCATCGGTGCAAACGTAAATTTGTCCCACCAGATATACGCAAAGCGTCGTTGTCTGTTAGCCTACTACAATTATTGTCTTGTCACTCGCCCGGAGTTACGCGCTCCTTCCACTCTGTGTGTATGTTTACTTTATGTGAGATCGCTCATTCTGGAAATATGGGCATATATCTTCAGATAAAGACAGCGTACGTACAATATTTTTTATTTCAGATAATGTCACTAATATCATAAATGTGAATTTTTGTGAGTGTATACATGTAGGCTAGGTGGATTTGGATGTTATTGGCTTAACAAACTGTGACCTGAATTATAATATAGTCCAGCGGAAACCAAGATCTACGAGGGTGGAGCCTTAGGCGACAGATAGCAAACAATAAATAAAATTTTATTATGTGTAAATTAATAGATTCGTTATGAATGTATGAAGGTGAAGCTGAAGTAAAGTATTAGAAAGCATAACATTAATTCACAAGCATCCTGGAAGAGCTAAACAGGCGTTTAAGGTTTATGTTATAAAGTCTCTTTTGCCGCAATTATATACAAATACGGTTTCACACCATGGTTGGACAGTGGTGACCTGTCGTGTCCGGCGCTAGTCTTATAATTAAAGTTTATATGTCACTTACAACTCACTAGAGGCTATTGAAACAGAATCTATTGATACTCCGGGTAGCTACGGAGAATTTATAACCAGACTAAATTGTTCAACAAAACTGAATGTAACAGGTAACGATAAAAGGTACTCACGACCAGCAGTCAGATATACGTTAAGTTGTTAATGGTCTAACGAGGCTCAGCTGAACGTAATAAATATAAGTACGTAACAACCAAACAAACCAATCGATACAACGCAACGTATGTTGCTAATACCTCTAATACTAACAAAAATGAGCCATTACCTTTCAAACCTATAATAAAGATAATAGTCAAAAAGCAGTCCACTAAATATAGTGGTGTAATTTGCTTTGTGAGCAGGTTGTCAGAGAAGGTGACCTCACGGCGCGTGAGAGCATTCGTGGGCGGGACCATTTTGACTTTTGGTAATTACATTCGGACACCTTAGACGGACATTTGGATGAAATAGGCAATTATGTTTCATCATAATGTTGTACTTACATTTTACCTATTCAACTGGCGCCTTGTGTTTCCATAATTCAATGTCAAGCAGCTAGGGTGTCAGAGATTTATGTGCATCAACTTTGTGTAAAATGTGACTTGTAGTACCGATAACCGCCATTACATTAAATTGTTTACAAGTCTTTGACTGTTGAGTCAAACAAGTGTTCGGCTATACAAGGGTTTGAAAATCAGCAATATTTGGTTTAAGAGACTATTGAGACTACATTTAGTGTTGAAGTTCATTATATAAATAGGAATTCGATTAACCATGATAAGATCCTGGCAATTCGAAAGGCTACAAATTTCTTTAACGATATACAAGTTAAAACATAAATTATTGTTTAGAAATCATTAATTGTGTGTTTATATGTATGTTACGGTTACTTCGATCTTCTTTGTTTCACGCCGAACAATAGGAAAGGTCAGTGGGAAATCGTTTTATTTCCTGTTCTTAAAATGCACTTTCTCTAATAAAATTCATTGTCCAAATGCGCCAATTTTAAAAATGGTGCCCATTTAAGGCAATAACGATTTTTTTGGTCAAACAAGTAGAAACTTTAGAAAGGTAAATGCACTCAATATTCTTATGTGTTTAGTGTCTAATTTGTAAACGTGTATCGTATGGGTTAGTATACAATTTGAACACAATTAAACAGTTGTGTATGTACTTAATTATGTATTAATACGGGAATTAACGCGATCACGAAATAGATATTACATACCTCTAAATTGCCTGACGTTTCAACCAGGTTGCACTGGCCGTGGCCACAGGCTGCCTTTAAAAGTTAGTTGTGAATGTATTGAATTTTTGTATTTATTTAGGTTTTTTTTTTCAATTTGAAGTTTTCTCGTTGTGTGTATATGTGAGTAGATTTTTCAACGAGAAATTTAATAATTTATATAAGACATTTTATTTTGTTTTTTTGGAAGGATTCGAAAGAATATTTTAGCATTGGACAGCGTTCAAGCTTCACATTCCTTCTGAAAATTTAGTTTCTTGTGATTGGCCTTTAATATTTTGTATAAAATTAATGTTTTATTATAGTTGCATATCTGCATTACTACAAGTTACAGATTAAAGAACCATTCATCCGAATTCCGAAGAACTTGATGAATGGTTCTTTTCTTATCTCCAATTCAGTCGCACTTTTTCAGACCTTTGGGTTTCTATCTATAGATTAAGGTGATAGCAGGCATAGCTTACTGCAGTGCAAGATTAAGTAGCGAAAGTACATTGGACCTGTATCTGACAATGATTCGCTAATGCATAGTTTTTCTACATAGTTACTCGGAGGGAACTATTGTTGGCTCTAAGGTTGTTTAAACAATTACAGACAAGAAAAGTAATTTGCCAGGTAGTCGATTAATTAAGAAAGTTAAGCTTAGTTTTGGAATTCAAGTGTTACAAAGGCATTTCTTCGTTAAATATTTGAATAGAAACTCGTTGACGAATATTGCTACATTTGATGTTAGTTTTCAAAGGATCCATTTGTTTCAAAATTATATGTGTATATCTGTGAGACTTATAAACAGGTATCTAATGTAAGAATAAATTAAGTGTTACCATTTTGAAATTGATAAATAATGGATTGATTTACTTCGTAATCAATTTTGCTGGATCCGTTCTTTGAAACGAGAGCGGGGTGGTGATTGAATTCGTGTTTGGTTGGAGTTCGTTTTAGTTCTCGAGGACAGCGGTAGCGGAGCGATTCCATGAGTTCTTGCGACAAGTCTAATAATTCACATAAAAATCTTTCTCTTTGTGGTAGCCTCCGGGTACCCGGGCCAAACAATCGACTGTTAGTGAAAATATAAGACGTATTTGAAGGACGGAAACAATCGAGTTTGATATTTCATATTACCCGTTTAGCGGCTCCGTGCCATGAGCCGTCTCCTCGTTCGTGCGTTCCTTACTATGCATGAACGACCTCTGCTCACGCGTATTTGTAAAATTTAAAATTAGTACACCTTTTTTACAATACGCATTTCTGATCAAAAACTATACATATCACAATAATCTTCCAGTGATGAGGTCTCCCGAATTCCAAAGAATTCTTTCGAAATCAAATAGGTTAAGTTTATTCTGTTGTGTGTGATCAGTTACCTGTGCAGTTTTTACTATTATTCTATTTTGGTTTTCAGGGATTTGGTCAGCGGCAACTCTAGTTTTGCAAGTGGTACAATGGTGGTGGTTTTAATGTAGGATATGATTCTTAGCATTTTACATTTCAGATTTTGACTAACATTTTGACGGAGCTGTGTTAGATAGAAAACCTATATTTAAGAATCTTTGTAGATTATAGTTAATTTTAATTTACAATAAAATGTATCACAACAGGACTTGTTCCTTATTCTGTTGGAGTAGTGCATCTTGAGCGCAGTAGTTTTATTTTATCTAGATTATCCAGTAGTAAAAAATATTTTATCAAATAATCAGTAGTATGTACTTCAAACCTATAATTATTTATAAATATTTATTATTACGTACATACATGTATATAACCTTAATTTTTTGTAAAATTTTCATAAGTCTTTGAGATTTGTCTCAACTTCTAGATTTATTTTCCTACTACTCCTTCTAAGTCAAAATGTTTAAAATGATTGTTCTCCTGTAACATAATTAATATATAGTAGCTGTAAACAATTGATATAATGTGAACCGATGATCCTACTGACGCGAAGGGGCTACTTTCGCGATTTGCTGTCCTTAAGTAAATTACTCGTTGACATGATAATAAACATAAAAGCTTCGTACGTAAACAGGTGACTGCACACCGCATACTGTACATTTATTTTACTTTTATTAATTTTTAATGGTGGATAATGTATGTTCATTACAAATACATTTTATGTAACAGGAGATGTTTTTTTACTATGAACATTTTGAAGAATGAACGGTATCTAGTATTCTGTCAATTGAATTAATACTTACATAGTTACTTTATCGTTACTAATACATCTACATTATATATATACCTAGCTGTATTTAAAGCTTTTTATATAAACATTAACAGTGTGTTGTTATTGTTGCAAGGTTGTGTACAGTGAAGTGTCGCCGGAGGCTCGGGACGTGGATCGTGCGCGTGCTCTCGCGGCCCGATGATCATGCCCCGCAGCCTCCCGATCGCTGACACACGATCTATTTCCAATCGATCTACTATTCACTTCATTTGCAAACTTTGCTTATGCCGTGGTTATAACGTGACTTCCACTAGTAACAACTTGCGCTACCTACGTATCTGACGGGGTTTTACGCACCTACATAGGAAACACATTTTATTTATTGACGTCGAAGAATACGTATCAAATTAAACGACAAAGTAGTATAACAGAGAGATAATTAATGTAAAAATTTAGACATCGGGAATTTTCTTTTAATATACAGACACCAAACACCGATGCTACTTCCAAGTAGCTTCAGTGTGGTGAATTTTTTATATACGTGTGTTTGTGGAATATACAACACTCAGAGGGCCAGAGAAGAGATCAGCAAAAAGGGAAAGATACTTCTAGTACCAAAAGTAATTTCCGGTGTCTTTTTGTAACAGTAATTTTATATAAAATAAATGTTTCTTTATATATCAAAAACGCTTGCATTTTCTAAACTGTTCTGTACGTTTAAAGTAAAACTTGGTACAGGTAATATTGACACTTGCGAAATGGAATAAACAAATTAGCGTGATATTGTGATATAATCCTACCTGACAAGAAAATCAAAGTCACGGGCGACAGTAAATAAAAACTATATCAAAAGTAATTTCAGATCCAAGATTGATCGATTTAAGAGTTTTTATGTGGTGCATTAAGGATTACTTAAGATGGGATACCGTAGTTTGACTTTTTATTGCAACTAAACCCCAATGAGAACTTCCTAAAAATAAAAGTATATTTTTTTATGACAGCTAATCGTTAATGAATTGGAATCACATTGTTTTGAAATAAAACTTAATTTCAACGTCGTAAAGATGTCGCAACGATTACGGCTTTTTGTAAGTTAACAGAAATGAACTAATTAGCATTAATTTCCAAATTAATAATAGCTATTAATTTTAAAACGTTGACAGTCGAATAAGCTTTGCTTATAGCAACATTGTAAAAAACGTGGTATTCTGATTTTATTTCGTTAGAATTTCCAAGAAGTGAGACAAAGAATCGTATTGCTTACACGGACCGCTAGCCTACATTCGAAGTCTTGTTTTGATCTCCAAATATCTCCACATACCTATGACCTGCTATATAAAGAGTTGCCAGTATTGATAGAAAACACGTAACGCATGTTCATTATGAAACTATTTGTTCCAAGTATTTGTGGAACGGAGGCTCAAAGGGGCCGATGTTCTTTTGTTGCGCCGACCCTACGAAGGAAATTTTTCGATACATATCTATCTAAGGTAGGATTTATCACCTTGTTCGGTGTGTAGACATCGTGTAGTAATATATTCGTGTGCCATTACGTTGTATAGCACCCATCTACTTAGGCACGACGATGTTACAGGTACATACAGGTTTGAAATAGATGATAGTTCTCGGTTGTGGTTAAGTAGATACGTCTGAAGGAGTTAGGTTAAACTTCCGAACTAGTAAAGTATCTCTGAGTCAAAGTCGAAATGTATCCTGGTCTATCGGTACGGACTTTAAAAACAAATTAATTTAAGTATGTGTAAAAAGAGTATTTAATCTAGTCTACCTAAGTATTTTTGTCTATATTCTATTCAAATTTAAGCATAAAAAAATTAAACAAGTATTTTTTTATACGGCTAAGGTAACCAAAAAGAATACATCCCACCTGGTCAGCCAAGCAGTCATCGGGTCCTATAAACGCTTCTAACATACGAGTACCAATGGCAGCACTTGTGCGTATCCCTATTGCGCCTTCATAGACCTCTGGTGATCATATTCACACAGAAAGAACAACACTACGCCGGTAGTAGCAGACAGCTCTAATAGTAGTCTTCTGTAATAGATACATAATTTTGAATATTCATTAGATTGCCTGATTAACTTTAGTTAAAATCTGAAAATAAAATGACATTGATGATTAGATAAATAAAAAAATAGTACATTCTTCCTTCACTGTCTAAGCTGTAAACCTTTGGAATGCGCTCCCACAAGAAGTCAGGATGTCCACTAATCGGTATTTCAAAGTTTATTGGCAGTATTACCTGAATAATAAATACTTACTCAACAAACGTCCTCCTTATTTATATATACTTATGTATATTATATAATTATATATTTATGTTTGTATGTATGTATGAATGTATATGTAGGCTTCATTACGTAATATATATATATATATATATATATATATATATATATATATATATATATATATATATATATATATATATCTCCGACTAAGTCTAAGATTTTATTTATCCACCTACCGTGCACGTCTCTGCATCACCCAAAGGTTGACTTTAAGAAATGCCGTACCACTTTATGCAATGTATTTGCAGGAAGTGTAAATAAATAAATAAAATAAACTGTCGGTGACTGTAGCTACTGAAGTACAGGCAAGTCTGTAGCGGTGCGGTGTTTAGTGTTCAGAGCTCAGGTGCACAAAACAGTTAAGTGAGACGTTCAACCCGGCGCGGCGCGGGCGGCGCACCAACACGCGCCGGCCGATCCCGCACGGCTAACTATGTAGATCTTCCCACGATTTATGCCGAACCACCTTCGATTTCTTCTAGTACAGACCTCCAACTATGTGGGAAATAGAATAGCATCGTAATATTCAGACAACTTTATATTTTTATAACAACCCATTCCGTATTGTTATAATAATTCGTTTAATACTAGTCTAGGCGAATTTGAATTGTCGATATTACTCGTGATGTCGTTGATGTCTTTTGTTCGTCAAGCTTATTAGCGTTTTATAAATATATCCGCATTAAGTTTATCAGGCTCTGTATAAATGCTTCTTACCAACATTTTTTTTATATTACTAATGTTGAATTTACTTGATAATAATAAATTTGTAGGATAATTTACTATTCTTTCGAATCGAATTATTTAAAATAAAAAAAAACTTATTTTTTTTACCGCAAAACAATCGTTTGACACAATCAAACGATTGTTATCGATCTATTTCTGATTCTGAAGAAAAGTCTATACTATAAATGGTAATCATCACTGATCCTCGATTATAAATTTGGAATCGGTGATGATTAACTTAAAATTATCGCAAGAAAAATAATATTTTATAAAAAATATTAAATACTATTTTTCTGTGTATAATATATAAAATGTCAAAAAAAAACAAAATGGTTTTAATTTTTTATATTACTGGGTATAATATTGGAAAAATTAATCACAGAGTCTGAATTGGCTCTGTTCTAGTGTATCTCTTCATAATGGGACACTACCTAAGTGTAACCAGATAATGAAGTTTCAATGACCTGTTGTTGTTGGTTCGATTCCCATCCGAGTCTGGGTGTTCTTTGTGTTCGTTCTTTGTATGTTTGTAAAGTCCCCCGCGACACAGGAGTAATTCCTAATGCGGGAGTTGTCTTTTTTTAGAATGAATGAATGAAATGAATGCAAAAGATTTAGTTATATGCATTATAATTAGCTTATATTATTTAATTTTGCAAATTATATTGTTAAAATTGTGTTGGTCACTGTGTAGACAAAAACCATGTCTAGTGTCCTGATTTCTCTGTTTGTACGAAGTAACCCATAGTCCTATTACGTATAGTACTAGCAACTTGCCCCGGCAGGGGTAGTAAAGTATTATATTGTTTTTTTTCGACGTCTTCAACAATCATCGTTATATTTCAGCCATTTTAAACAAAACCTTAATGAATTATACCTAAACCTTTCTTAGGAATCACTCTGTTTATTGATGAAAACGGTATGAAAATCCGTTTAGTACAGGCGAACAGACAGACATACGTGGCGAGTTAACAAATAAGGTGTATATGTACAGGTTAACAAGTTGAATGAGTCTATACACATACGTCTGCTTTACATTCGAAACATGATTCTTTGGCTGTTACGTAATTTTTGCGATGCTGCATCGATAAAGTTAAACGTGACTTGGCCAACTTTGTTACTTAACAAGTTACACGCTTTTAATACAAAAGAAGTTGTAGATAACCCATAACTCATTCATATATACCATCATTAATTTTAAAATATGCTTCGACGAAAAATAACAGTAAAAAAATGAGCTCAATCTGGTTCACTTCTAAACGTTACGTCTGGTAGCCTTGTTTGAAATGTTAGTAATTTTTCTAATATTGTTGTTGGCAAAAGCTAAGAATTACAAATTAATATAATTTTGAATTCTGAGTGTTAAGTATTTAAAAGGTTTTTAATCCCACTATCCCACTAATATGAAATAAAAGAAAGTGTGTCCTTGTTGATAAAGAATTACGCATTGTTTGTATTAGTTTCTTATCTTTTCATTACCTTTGACAAATCTAAGATAAATGTCATATTTGATTATTTCTAACGCTGCATCTATCACTAGAAAAAAAAATGTAGGAACATAATAGCGTATACCTGTATGGTATATGTGAAAATTTCAGGTTGTTTCAGGAAGCGCGTGTAGTTTGACGTGTGTGAGCAATCGTAGTAGCGGTGTTGTCTTACATTACGTTCCTGCTACGTCTGTGTTGTAGTGAGCCGCGCCGGCCGCAGGTAACCGTTGTAGACTGCGGTCGCGATCACCAGCTAGCGGTCTCCGGTCGCTCCTGACACCCTACACTAATTAACAACTATCGACACGTGTCGAGTTCGCGGCTAGCTCCACTACTCGTTGCTTTCTCCACATATACGGATAGCTAGCGTCACGGAAAAGCGGACAAAACAAGTATTATACATTTCATGTTTTATATTTTTGCAATGTTACTTGGAACTTTTAAGTAAAGTAAAGACTCGGACTCGACTAGGTAAAAGGAAAAAACCACGTTCAAGAGCATATTGCACAGTACCTTGGTAAGGTTAACAAGAATGCTAATAAAACACTTTTCGCCTATTAGTAGTAATAATACTTACAAATAGAAAGTTATTCAACCCACCTATTACTTGATTAAATGCGATGGAGAGAGCTACAATTCCGTCGTTTCATATAAATCAGTGGAAAGTTATTTTCAGAAAATAACCTTTTAAGTTTGTGTAAAGACTAGAAGCAGATAAACGGAAATAGGTAATTTTATTTGCCAAATTATTTGGGCACCATAACATAACATATTATTATACAAGTTTGTGCAGGCAAAACACGTAGTGCTTGAAAATAGCGATTGTCTGCAGGTCTCAATCAACCGATTTTCGATCGATCTCCCACGAGAGCAAAAACATAGCATCTGGTCTCTTGGTATTGTCCATATAATACCTGACACCTGACATAAAAGAACACTACGTTATATCATCATAATCAAATTGTCAATCAATAAAACACGATATCTTTGTTTTTTTTTTTACTATAAACGCCCTTAGATATTTAAACATATTCAAGTTTAACGTGTATAAGCGCACTTTGTATTTTACAGAATTAATTAGTTTTGTCATGTATGGATACCAAATTTAAATAATATTAGAAATAAAATTATGAGTAATATAAAATATATGTATTGGTAAGCAATTCACTGTCTTTACATTAAATAAATTTCTTAATCATGAAATGTAAAGAAGTTAATATGAATGTGACAAATTGAACTATACGCTAGTTTAACCACACATATTTAGTGAAATAATATGATACAATACTGTTTTATCGTGTTCTATTATGTTAGTACATAAAGCTGAAAATAACTTTGTTACCCTATCCGTATAGGTACTGAAAGCTGAGTCTGTTTGATAGTTCAGCGTAGTGCCGAGCCTAGCACAGTGTTGTGCGGATGAAATAAAATGGTTTGCAATAAATATTGATGCAAAACGTACGGCGATAGAAAAAAAAAAAAGATATTAACAACGTCACGATAAGAACCAGTCTCGAGAGCTATAATCTCTCCAATGTTGTTTGCTATGGACGCTAATGATACGCGGCGTGCGATCCAGCCGTACGCACTACTAATGGCACCTAATCTGAATCTACGGCTCAATAAACATGGCGGGCCCACAGTTAATGCTTACTGACACTCGTAAAAATCAACTCTCCATCATTTTAATAGCGACAATGATACTAGCATCGAAGTATATTTACGGTAGTGGACTATTCCTTATTCTGATGTATGGGACAAAAATGTTGCAGTTGTTCAGAATTCTGTTCTAGAAGAAAAATTGATCTGTGCAAAAAAAAATACATTTTGAATTATGCTACATGGAGACCGAGGTTTGAGACCAAGATATGACAATCCTAATTTTGATTGGTACCTAGTGGCCCATTATCTCTGGAATAAGAGCCCGACGCAGTTTCAAGAGGAGAAAAGCAGCTCAGGTGGTCCCACACGCGTATTGTATTGCCCAAATCCTAAACAAATGCGTGGGTCTTCTAAACGGCGCCATGAGATTGAGTTTTGCACTGCTGTAGCTATTTGAAATCTTCAACTCAGAACTAAGCACTACAAGCCTTCAAAAGCTACGCTTCCTTGCTTCCCATCAAGTTAATCGTATTCGCTACCTTAAAAATATGAAATACCTACTTATTGTATGTACTTATTTCAACATCGTGACTTATTTTACGGAATCATACCACGCGACCTCATGATGATTACTTCTTATGTTTCCATCATGAAAAATCAATAATTTAGAAAATTTAGAAAGGCACGTAACCTAATATAGTTTAAAAGCGAGCTTTGTAGGACGATTGACCGTGATCTTTATAACGGTTTTAACTAAACTGCGATGGACAGAGTTCACGACTCGTTTTATTACACGCTAATATAATAATGGGTGTTTGCTCTGTTCTTAAGTTTGAAACCCAAATAGATGTCGATCAATAGTGCTATAACTGAATTCCTCGAGCAACTGGCAATAATAGCTCACGCCGCCGCTAGTCAATAACGAGGGCGAATATTTTTGAATAACTAACAAATATTCTAATATCAAACGAAGCCATCTACACAGCTAACGAATGCCTAACTTGTAGGGACCTTCACCATTGGTATTTATAAACCACATATCGATATTGTTCACTACTTTACCTTAAAATTCGTGAGGCACACAGTGTTCAGACATGTCGGTCACACCGTAATGAATGACTTAACTGTCTGATTTCTTGAGAATAATAATATGAGTGTGTGATATAATGCATCCATCGATCACAATACATCACACAGTTATTAAAGGGAAAATATGTATATTAATTTATGCACACATTTTTATTCGTGGAAGAGATAAAACTACGCATCCATTGATATTTAACGTAAGAGAGTTGCGTCACGTCGTATGTGGATGTACTCGTTCAGATGCAACGGTGCACAAAGAGAAAACATTGCATAATTCACGAGGCTCCTTTAGGTATTGTAATACTGCAGTAGGTAGATTGTTGAATAGATTTCACGTGTCATTGTAGTAGGTACATTATAATGTAAGGTACTGTTGTATTTACAGCAAAAAGTTTAGTTATATTTTGTAGAATATAGTAAGTCAAGGACATCAAAATTATGTATAATGCAGCACCATAGCGGTACTCTCCTGCTCTAGCAAGTAATTCATATTTATTTCAGTATCAATTAGTTTTACGAGATCGTTATTTTGCCCGTTTTCTAACGTTTATAGTTTGGCATAAAGTTAGCGATGAATGGCCGGGGTTGGATGAGACACTGACTGAATTTCGAATGAGGTTAAGTATCGAGAAACTTATTGTTAGTGAAACGTTATTGTTTACTTAAAAGCATAAGTACCAACTATAAATTAAAACTGTATACTAATATTCTTCGTTTATAGCAAAATATTAGAAAACGATTTAGATATAAAAACATCACGCACATATAGAGTCGTGGGTAGTTTAATAAATCACAATATCTACTGTAGAAGTATGGAGTCTATAAACTAAAGAAATATGACTGTCAAACAAAAATGTTTGACAGTCATATTTCTTTAGAAAATACTTAAAAAAATTAAAATAAAATGACCAAAATTAATGTTAAGTTAATAAATAGAAGTGAAATAAGGAATGAATACTATTTCAAAACAAATTACTTCGGGATAGGAGATTATTGTTTTTTTTTTTTATATTATAGGGGGCAAAAGAGCAGGTCACCAGATAGTAAGTGACTACCGTCGCCCATGGACACCTGCAATTCAAGAGTCACAAGTGCGTTGCCGGCCTTTGAGATAGGAGTACGCTCTTTTCTTCAAGGTTTGAAGGTCGTATCGGTCCGGAAATACCGCAGGCGACTATTTGTTCCAAAGATTGGTTGTGCGAGGCAAAAAAAATCTGGAAAACCGCACAGTGGTGGATTGCCAATTATCCAGGTGATTGGGATGAAAGTTTTGTCGCGTTGAACGATGGCGAAACGTTGCGGCTGGCATAAGTCCGAACAATTCCTCAATTCCTCCTTCTTTCTTAATAACAAAAGGACTATTGAAAAACAAATGAATGACGAATAACAATTATTAAGACTCAGACAAATCTGCGGAACCCTTTTCACGCAAGTTTAACCCATACTTACCCCTTACTACTACTTATAACTAGGTATAAAATACTGCGTATAAAATGTAAAACAGTATAGACTTTTGGATACATTTTGATAAAAAATGTATTCATGCAAATTAAGTTGAGGTTACCAGATAGAATATAGGGAATATATGAATGACAGCAAGTCTTTCTACTCACACTTAAGTTTGTATACCTTTGTACTTAATTAATCTCCTATAAACCCGTCTCAGCAAAATTTAGGAGGGCATCTGTTGCATTAATTAGGTACTCATTGCACGTACGATGGACAGTTTCTTAGTACTCAGTTCATTAAAGAAGGTTGACTGATTCATAGCAGCGTATAAAAATGTTACACACATCAGATAAATTAAACTGAAATCGCTAAGAAATAGGTTTTTGTTTGCTATTATACAATGCAAGTATTTTTGAGTTTTATAAAACGATGGAGGTTTTGATTGAAAAGAAAAAATCCAGAATTACATTGATAACGTATCGTAGGTTTACGAGTACTTCGTTCAAATCCAGCATTTATGTTGGTAAACCACCAAACACAAAGATAGTAACTGAAATATAAATTATTCTTTTTTTCCTTGGCCCTTGCGTAGGACGCTCTTTTTTGCTGTCCGTTTCTTGACAAATAACTTAAGTTATTTGATCAGCGGATAATTAAGTTCCAGTGCAGGGATTATGCTCCACTAGGCAAGATTATAATTCACAATTACCCCGATTATCCTGAATCGTAAAAGTAGACTAAGAAAATTAAGCCGCAGGATTTTTTTTTGTCCAGAATTTTCTCTATTCTGTTAGTTGGTTAGCGCATAACTTCAGAGAGTTGGACGGAATAGGTTTTTTTTTTGGTTTTTAGATAACAAAAAATATGAAAAGTTGCCCGGAAAATGGTGGGGAAAGTTTGGATAGTTAGGTATATATCAGTACTTCATCTTGGTAGTAATTACAAGGTAAGATACGTGTAGTGTAAATGTAGTGTGTCTTAGAATACCAACAATGAAAACCAATAGAAAACTAACGCGCGATTTCTGAAAGGCTGATCAAAGCAAAAATTAACTATTCGTTTGCCAAGTGTATATTGAGTTGCTGAAAGCATGAGCAGGGACTTTGATTTGATCATTAGATCAGTTAACAGAGCTTATGTCAAATGTCAAATTTTACTGCAAATCTTATGTCAAATGCCATTCAAATGTTCAATGAAATTAATCATAGAATAGTAAATTTTTCTTTGATCAACGGTTCAGAAACTCGAATTGATTTATCGCGATTATTAACTTGATAGCTCTGTTAGTTGAACAGTATATTGATCAGCCTTTCAGAAATCGGGTGTAAGTGCCGGTATGTACCAAAACATACAAATATTAGAGTTCGCTAAGCTTTCATCAGTATACCCAACACCACCATCGTCAACAGGTGCAATTCGATAGAAGTTACGTAAACAAAGAGGTAATGGATACCTCTTTGTTTACGTAACGAAACCTACCTTGTAAATATTGCTGCTATTAAATCCGAATTAAATTTCATATCTATGCAAGGTCAAATTTATATAGCGAAGTATGTAGTAGCTAGTAATATCCGGGTAGCTAGTAATAGCCGGGTAGCTAGTAATATCCTGCAGTTTAATTCTACTTGTTAACTTTCATAGTGTGTAAGGCAGGGGCGGGGTTAGGGCCTCCGATAACCTTACTCACTCGGTGAAAAACAATAAAAAAATTGCTTCACTGCCGGTTTTCTATGAGGCCATGGTATCACTCCGGTCGAGCCGGCCCATACGTGCCGAAGCATGGCTGGCTCGATTTTATATTCGATTATTATAATGGAATCAGGTAGATGTAGGAGTAATCAAGAACACGGGCCGCGCTTCGAAAGCTCTATATCATCATAGATACAGTGTTTTATATGGTGTAAGGAAGTAGGTATACCTGCTTACTTACGGCGCTCTTATTCTTATTAATTTTATTTTAGTAATTTTTTCTTCGTTAAAAACTGCATGTGCCTTGCTTTCCTTAGGCATAATCTACCACTGGATTGACGATCGTTTGATCTAAAGTAGTTTAGCTTATGTTATCTAGATGGCGCTGGGTGTATTTACCAAGTACGGTGTCTGTATATTAAGATAAAATACTCGTCCACTTTGTACATGCTTAAAACAAACTAACTGTATGTGCTTTTTAGAGAACAAATAAATATAAAAGGTCCCGATCATCGGTAAATAAAAGGACCATTTATGTTCGATAATATGATAGCGATTATATTTTCAGTGCGTCGTCAAAATGTGATGGACTGTTTCAAGGACTCCATAAAGCACTGTGAGAGTGTAACCCGTAAAAAAAAACTCAAATAGAAAGAAATGTTTTAGAACATTCCAGATCATTCTATCTTACCTAGTAACTGTTATTTACATACACTCATGCTTATATCCTCAAGGGGTAGGCAGAGGTGATTAAACACGCACATTTTGCCAACAATAATTTGATCCCACTCCCGTAAGCCTACTGCACGTAAGCATATTGGAAAATTAGGTGTAGATCGAAAGGGAAACATTGCAGAAGGGAAGGAAAGGAACTAAAAGCATATTGCTAGTACGAATGGATTGGAGTCCCCCGCCGGGTCTGTCTGTCTGTCTGTTCGCGATAAACTCGATTTTTTTTAGACTAAACTAAAAAGTTTTCACCAGAAGATAGAGCGACTCATGAGGAAGGTTTAGGTATATAATTTATTAAGGTATTGTGTAAATTGGTTGAAATATGATGATGATTGTTGAAGATGTCTCTGCTACCCGTGCGAAGCCGGGGCGGGTTGCTAGTTATTATTATAATTATTCCTTCCACCAACGCTTTTATTAGGAGTGAGTTCACATCTTTATTTTGCTGATTGGGGTTTGAATCCAGCAGCGCAAGCGACCGTAGCAAGTGGAGGTACAACAGATTAGCCAGTACACGACATCCTCTTAAATATATACCTTGAAAAAAAAACTTGATGAAAATAAAATCACTGGTTGATTTCATTTCATACGGTGGTCGTATTAAAAAGAAATCCGAACGGGCAATACAACTGTGTGCGTACCGTTGTATGGACATACGACCCTTACAAAGTGTGCTTTTACAATCGTTGATTTGCGGCTTGGCCTATAATAGTAATAAAATTAATATAAGCGATACGTTCCAATTTATTTGCTGAGCTGTAGGGTTGTTCAATTCCTGATCTTTTGATACTTGAGAATGTTACATAAGAATATTAATATTGAAAGCTATATATTTTGATGATTAAAAACTGACCATATACATTCTAATTTAAAAAAATGTTAAATTATATATTATAATTTGGAAAAAAAAATGACCTCAGACGACAGTGCTTAACTAAAGCGTAACTCTTACTGAGTTACTTGAGACCCGTCCTGGTATTTTGCAATTCCCGTTTACATCTACGTAAGGAGCGATGATCATGATTCTGAGGAATTACCCAACAATATTGACTGGTCTAGTGGTTGGTGACCCTGACTGCTAAGCCAGAGGTCGTGGGTTCGATTCCCACCTAGGACAAGTAGTTGTGTAATTGTTCTATGTCTGGGCGTAATTTATCTATACTTATAATAAATGTGTAGCGGGATGAATTCTGTACATTGAATATATTTAAAAAAAATTGACTGAGGGGTATTAAGATATCGATAGATGGCATTAGCTTGCATCCTGTTTACCTCTCGTGTAACACTAACACTATTGTACCTGAAGATCTGACTTTTAAAAAGAGTGGCCATGAGTTTCTTTGCCAGTATTCTTCTCATAAGGCCCTACGCATTTTGGAAACTGGAATTGGATTTTGGTGTTTTTCACCTAATTTACCTTGACAATCCAGTACATGCTGTGGCGTCTGTTTGTGCCGATCTATGATTTTAACTCTAGCTTCAATTTAACGTTCATAAATGTCACTTAGTGTCTTAATTGAATAAATGATTTTGAATTTGAATTTGAATTTCATACTGATGCCGAATATGCAATTCAAACAATTTTTGTCTGTCTGTCTGTCTGTCTTTCTGTCTGTCTGTTTGTATGTTCACGATAAACTCAGAAGTTACTGAAGGGATATGCTTGAAACTTAGTATGATAATAGTTTGAGTGCCTGCGCAGGTACTTTTTATCCCGGGTTAAACTTTGGTTCCCACAGGAAAATCAATAAAAGCTGTAATAACATTGTAACGTTAGTAGAATGTATAACCTTATTCCGAACCACATTATAGCGAGCGTTTAGCTTATCTGGAGTAGGGCACGACTGCTACAAGGTTGGGTGCCGGATCGAAATCCTCTTTTCTTTTTTTGCACTTTTTTTTAATAAATAAAATAATTTACTTTTTTTAAATTATGTATCGTTTTTAACAAAGGAAAAAAAAGAAGGTTCTCAATTCGACCGCTTATATACATATTATTTCTTTTTTTTTTTATGTTTGTTCAGCTTTCTCCGTTATTTATGAACCGATTTTGATTATTATTTTTTGTTAGATAGGGTATACCTCAAGGGTAGTCCCATGTCAAGGAAGTCAGGATCTGATGATGGAATTCTGATATACTTGAGAGAAACCCTCGAAAATTTTAGGAACGAATAGTGTTTCTGTTTACTTTTCATTATTTTATGAGGTATTTGCGTTTTGAAATCATCACATCATGTAGCATTATAAACCGAAGAAAAAAACTAAACACATAAAAATTTAAACCGAAGAATTAAACTAAAAAGCAAAAATAAATAAACCTTATAAATAAGCTTAATACTTAAGACTTAAAAGGTTTATTTATTTATTGCGTTTTAGTTCTTTTCGTCGGTTTAATTTTTTTTTATTTTTTTTTATAAAACCATTCAATTTAATTAACTAATAAATATTAAGAGTACCAAGAATCGATTTTTACATGTGATTTAAAGAAGTATTATTAGTTACATTAGATTTTACCTGCAAATAGCCATGTCTGTTTGAAGGATTTCGAGTGAATGTATATTTTCAATCGTAGGATATCATTGTGCTTTTCTGTGGTGTTTGCTGAAGCAGCAAGAGTATTTTTTTCCTTGTTTGGTGATCCCAGAGTAATCGATAGCTGGTTCTTGACTATGCCATCGAGCTATTTTGCCTCTCGCAGCCATTAAATTCATAAATATGTTTCAGGGCATTAATAATAATAACAACTTCACACACCTCATACACGGCCGTCTGATCCTAAACTAGGCAGAGCCTGTACTATGGTAACCAGACTGCTAATAAATATACTTATATATTTCTAAATTCGTACATATTATAAATAAATTACACCCAGAGAGAGAATAATTTGTCCTGGGTGGAAATCGAACCCACGACCTCTGGCTCAGCAGTCAGGGTCACTAACCACTAGACCATCAGGCCAGTCCAGTAAATATACATATATTTTTAAATAGAGTTATAGAAAAAGAAGATCCAAACTTTTAAACTTTTGCGATCCATGATAATATAATTATGTTGACGGGAACGGCCACGGCAAAGCAAAGGTTTTAAATACGTGATCGCGTTGATTCCCGTCAGTCTATGACTTAAAAAAAAAAGTTGTTAGTTTAACTTAACACTTTGTTAGTGTTGCAGTATTTTACTATATTAAATTCATGGCAGACACTATCGGCAAAAAAATTACATCTAAGCTGAAATATTGACATGTAAGCGGTGAAGTTTTTTTTACACTTTCAGACTATTTATTTTCCGTCCGGTTACAGTAATGTGAAATCTTATGTTACACTGTGACTAAACAAAGCTCAGAAGCAAACATTGACTACAGCAAGAGTCTCCCAATTGGTCGGACGAATCGAGATGTTAGGTCGTCACAGTTGTTTTATGACGATTTTCTGCGAGGAGAACATCTCGCGCAAGGAGGAGGTGACGGTGTGGATTCGGTAGAAAACTTCCAGGTGGAACTTTTTCACTCGCGCTCTCATGCGTGCGCTAAGAGTGGCCGTGGGTGTATGAGACGAGTTTTATGTTCTTCACCCGAAGCAGAGTCTCCCGTGAAGAGGGTGTCTGGACATCGCCCAGTTGCCGTCCGCTAACCAGCGCTGGGTAGATCATTGGAGGCAAAACGTCGCCGTACCGACGGTCAACTCATAAACGGTGCTGTGAGGCACACCGTGTGGTTTTAGTTGGTTTAAACCTGATATACGGCCTCACCAATAGCCCGGTGAGGAGAGCTTCCACACGAAAAACAAATGAGTAATGTTACCACGGCCAAATTATGTCGTTATTTCACGTGTAAGCAACCAAAACAATCTTTTTTTATACGCTCCAGGTTGTTTTACGGCCAATACAGTATAAAAAATCCTGCCTGGAAAAAGAGGTACTATGCAATAAGCGACAAATGCTGTATTCCGAAAAAAACGCGAACGAAGTCGCGGGCACAGCTAGTCTATAATATGTATGTATTTAGAAATAATATAAATATGTTTATCAGCAGTCTGGTAACTATAGTACAGGCTTTGCCTAGCTTGGGATCAGCCGGCCTTGTTTGAGGTCTGTGAAGTTATTATTTTTATACATTAATCTAAACCTAATCTATGTGTAATTTATAGATTCAAACTAAATTTGTTTATTAATCGACAATTTTTTTATGTAGTTTATTAATCTTGTCCTATTATAGCAAATGGTAGTAAGCACTTAGCCACGCTTCGGTATACATATGTATATAAAAACTTGTAAAAATACTCAGGGATATTGTAAAATTTTTCGCTACAATTACTATACTTGTGTTATGTTATGATATCTAGTGAACGATTCGTGGTATGTTCTATAAAACAATTTACGATGGATTACATAAAAATACGACACGTAAAAATATTTCGTTCATAAATCATGGTCATAAATATTGTCTCTTTTATAGATGTATTACCTACTCGCGTTCGTTTTTCAATGAGATAATAAAGATAAGAGTTTTATGTTGATCAGGACAGTCCGTGCCGGTGCCACCCGTGATGGCAGTGATTTAACGATTAGTTACGTCGGCTCACTCAAACACGACCATAATATTTGGACGTGTGTGATGAAGAGCACGCGACTCGTCTCTGCGTACTAATAACTTTGTTTAATTAAGTATGAACATTTCTAAGATGGACCGGCTCGGCTCTATATTTAAGTCGCCGACATTGGAATTAATACGCTACAAATCTCTGGTGTGTTCAGTAAATCAAGGTGTTTATGAGTCATTCAAGTCACTGGTGCGAGACCGCGCGACCTCTGTACTGATTTGCAATCTTGAGTGCTTATTTCTGAGTCCACCTCTGCTCTTCAATCTATACTATGTATCTGGAATATTTTATTGACATATAAAGGTAGGGTTTTCAAATCGACACGGAATTTAATGTTTGGATACTTTTTGAATTGCTTCAGGGAGTTTTTGTTTTGTACTAGCAAAAGATTGAAATTACACAATTTAAACAGATTTTTGTTTGCAAACTAATAAAGTTACGAGCGCTTGTTAGAGATGGAAAAAAGAAGTAAATGGGTTGATTTTGCAAACATTATTTTTACTCTTTCTTTTACTATTTCAAGCACAGTAAGCACTCATCACAGACACGTGACATTATTGTATTGTATTTTTACAATAAAAATATTTTATTTGTTAGTTCGAGGTTATTCTAAAGCTATTAAAGATCTTATGGACTTACTTACAATTACAATCAAACTCATAAGTTACAGCCTAAGAACCGCTGCCGAAGGGGCAACGTTATATATAACATAATAGTGCCTCTTTAGCTAATTACTATGATTATCTTAATTACTATCAGGCAGTAAAATAAATCCGAGTCCTAATTGCCATTAAACACCTGAAATAGCAAAAGGTTTCGAACAAATCATCCAGTAAGTACAATTAGCCGAAGAAACTTGTTGCAATTAAGTAGCGGTTGTTTTCGTCCTGTCGTGTATAGATCCCGTTAGATGAATGTATGTTCATATCGCGTCCTTTTGTAGACAGTACTATGTGCTTTAATGTGAACTTCCAGTTTTGGGAGCGACTGCATGCGATGACTGGTTTCATGAATATTTAGTTGAGATTCATTAGCGCATTCACTTGTTCGTCGAAGGAAGCGGGCGTGGCGGCCAGTAGTTGCTGACTCTGTGCTCTGTATCGTGACAGCCACAATGTGAGGACAATAAAAAATAGTAGTTTGAATTATTTGCTCAGTCTTTTTTTATAGTATGCGTTGCTTGATTTCAAATTGAATTTCATCACTACATATTATAAAACAAATCCCCCGCCGCGTCTGTCTGTCTGTTCATGATAAACTGAAAAACTATTGAACGGATTTTCATGCGGTTTTCACCAATAGACAGAGTGATTCATGAGGAAGGTTTAGGTGTATAATTTGTTAACGTTTTGTTTATAAAATATGAAATTATTGTTGAAGAGGTCTGTACTACCCGTGCGCAGCAAATTTAAAGGAGTGTGAACATTTAAACCTATGTGGTCTACATTCATCACAATATTACAGCAGAGCGAATGTCTGTTTGGGATTAATCCCAAACACACATTCTTACTGCTATGATCCCGGACCAGGACCAGTAACAGTGACTCACATAAACACCGAGTATGGCACCCTGTATGCCCTACCGCTTGTTGACAAAGACTTAAAAAAGGTAATGCAAGATTATTCTAGCTGTGATCGTTTGTAAGCTTAAGGTACTTTTCCAATGCTGCACAGAAGTTGACAGGCTCACTTATGGTTTTACAAAACCTTCTATTAACTGGTAAGATATACCTACAGAAAGCGGAATCGGAATCTGATATATTAATAATAAAATCTGATGATGTATCCGTAAAAAATAGGAAGAATATGTAATCCAGATAATAGTAATGATGGAGGCGAGAGGTGGATTATAAAACTTTTCAATGCCTTCTACAAACTGCTTGAGGATAGGTTTTTTTTTAACAAGGCATTAGAATAGTATTAATTTATATTCAACTTATTTAATTTAAGATAATTAAATCGTGTTTTTTAACATTTATAATATGAGTAGTATGATATTTTTTAAAGATGCACAAGACATAAATATATCCCATATCGCATGTTTAGGAAATAGGAAAAAAGTTAATTAAAAAATAGTTTACTTACGATTATTTTCTTATATGTTAGTATATAATGCCACACTTTCTTAAAAATACTTTTAGCCCACCTACTTATTATCCAATTAATATATATAACCTTTTCAATTACAAAGATATTTACTGTATATTCGTGAATATTTTATCTTTATAAGGATGCTCATATCATGCTTACACTACAATCACTCGTGGAAGACAAAAAGGATGTATATATATATATTTTAATAACAGGCATCAATAGAATTCCAATTTAAAATGTGTCACAGATAATAAAACGTTAAGTCGAAAATTACTATGCTTTCACACTATTATTATTCATCATATTATTATCTGTACTGTCAACTAGACAAACCTCCGCGAATACATCACCATTGTTCCGACAACGAAATGAAAGTTCTTTATTTGCATATCTTAAACGCCATAGTTATCATGCCAGCCATCAAACTTTAATATGATAATATCTAAATATATTAATACATTGTATTGCTAAGCGCATACTTAACTGAGAAAGTCTTAATACACCTGATAGGTATTTTACCTACAGGCTGATTAAAAGCCATGGGCCTTGGGCCATGTGAAATTTAAAAATGTCAGACAGAAAACTTTGTTCTAACAGGTATCAAACATGCTCACAAAATACTATTACGTGTCATCATTTAATACATACAGTTAATAGTAGGTTAATAGTAATAGTGGAAAGGACCTCCAACTTACAAAAGAAAGTAGTTAATCAATATTATTGACGTACTGTTGTTTTTCTGCAGGTGAACAAAATCGCCGAAGCTCATTTAAGGTAGGTTTTCTTAACGCACTGAGCACAATGCGTTGCGAAAGTTCATAAGAGCCATCAAAATGTAATCTGTTTTTATAGGACCATACCCAAACGGATAAACAGTCATCGGAACCCTATTACTAACTCTCAGCTGTCCGTCCGTCTGTCTGTCAGCGGTCTATATCTCATGTACCGCACTAGAAGAACAGTAAAAAAATTCGCAAAGTATGTATTTCTATTGTTGCTATAAGAACAAATAAGAAGAGTTGTCGATTGCTGGGTCTCATATTTATTCTAGTGCTGCTTTTATATCAACGCTTATTTTCAGTCAAGTTTTCAAAGTTTGTCAGACAGAAAGTTCTAATTTTATTACAGAGGTAAACCAATTGCAATAAGTAATTAAACACACGTATGATTTAGTGAATTGAACTTTCCAGCCAATGCGGATTTAAAAATTTACTTATAGGAAATAAGGTCATAATGTAAAAGGCACCGCAGTGATCGTTGCAAGATTTAAATTGTTATGCACGTGGCGGGACGAGACGCGTGCCTTATTGTTGTCCAACATGATGAGCTCTTGACATTTGCTTATTACAATTGTGAAAGTAAGATATTTTAGCGGTTGAGCTTGATGTCGTTGGCACGGATATGGCGCTGTTCCCGGGCGGCGGCGTGGGCGCGCAGCTCCTGTACACCGCCCCGACAATAAGGCGCCACCGCACGCGCTAGCCGGCTTCCACTGGTTAGCGAAAACTAACAACTTCCCTTTTATACCTAACAGGTATATTCGTGTGTTAAAGTTTCTTAATATGTAAAACAGCAATTACCAGGTGTTTTAGTATTGACTATAAAACCCACTTTACAACGTATTGGTCATTCATTGTAACATTTATGTATATGATAGCAATGCCACACGGTTTTATCCGCTTTAAATTTGGACTACACTCTTTATTTTCAGTATCTACCAATCATTTATAAGTCATTTGAGTTGTAGCGTGACGTTACATAGCTTATAATTTCCCTCAACCAACGGACGATTTAAAGTAGGTACAAAGATTTTAACAACTCCTACTAGGTAGATGCTGAAACTAGCTACTTAGTAGTATAAGTATAGTTTGATTAAGTTCAGTGTTAGTGACATGTACGCAATTACCTTTATAACATCAGTAAAACAGTAGCTAAATCCGGTACGGGCGTCGAAAGCAGGCGTTGTAGCGGTCAACATTCGTATTCGTGGAGTCAAAACAAGAAATAAAAGAGGATGTTCATCAGACACAAGCCCATAAAACGAGCCCTAAAATGTTAAACGACTGCTCAAAATTGGTGGTAAGAAGAAATTACAAAATAAAAGGATGAGATTACGGTACTTTGAATGAATTTTTGAAAGAGACGGTCTTAACCTATATTTCACTTTATGGGTGAACGATTTTTACAGCCTTCTCGCGGACAATCCAAATGGCTACGGCTCTGTAGAAAGTTTCTGAAATCGTTTCGAAATTATCAGACAGTTCTCTCAACCAAGTTTCCTTATTGTTCAATAACTACACTTGAAGTATATAGTTATAACTGGAAGGATGAGCATTGGCTGTGTATTGGTCTGATATCGTGTGTTATATTTACTCTTGCTTGTCAGTGTGCCGGTGCTTGCTGAGCACTGAGCACGGGCTGTGGTATGTCGGCAGTTAACAAATCAGAGCAGGCTGACAAAGCATGTCGGCCGGTGATCGACGCGTCGTTGTCGCGCTCGCTCTCTATGACAAACGCAATGCTATGAGTGATTGTGTCCGTCCGTCTCGCTCGGTACTCGATCTCTTTGTGTTCTCAAATAATCCGCCGCGTCGTGATCTGGAGTCTAACGGTGCAGGTCTGCGAGCCTATTGACTACGCTCTCTGTAATAGGCACAATTTTTCAAGCTTTCACATAAGTCTACACTAATACCGCTTAAGTCCAAAACTCATAAATGATGTATTATTGACCTAGATTGTTGATTAAATTGCTATTAGTGCTTGTACTTTTTAAGCACAACTAAGGTTTTTTAAAGACGGTTTGTTTGTGGATGTGGATAAAGTAAATTTTATTTTCGTTAATATATCACCCGCATTTTTTTAAATCCTTGTAAGTGACTATCAACCCACGAACTCTCAGTAACAACCAGATTCAAGAGTAACTACACGTGATACTACGCATGATAACAAAATTTTAACAGGGTGAATTAATAACATTATAATACAAAATCTTTAGATTATATTCATCATATTCATTATCTAGGTGTCATATTTTGATTTGTACCTATTCTGATAGTCATCAAAAATTTGTCAAATACAAGAAGCAATGCATTTTAAACGTCGGAATGGAAATCTTTGAGTGTCAGGTTGAGATTACATTGCTTGTTGATTCCCCCGATGATGAACTTATGCCATGGAGGCCTAATCTAGAAATACGTCGAGCTTTTACGACGCCCATAGTGCTAATTTATTTTAAAATTCGTGTGCTTCTTTATTTTAATTATGGAAAGCTTTCAGGTATACAAATTCTGTTACGTTATTTTCCTTCACCGTGAAAGCGAGCATGAACTTCAAAAAGTCAGAAGTGCTGGACCGGGACCAGACTTCCCGCTGCACAAAGGCAGGAAGGAAAGATAAATAAAACTACTGTTATGGGAAAATTGTGTTCGGTATCACTATCATTTATAATATTATAACAGCTTAAAAAAATTAAGTTCTGATAAACAAATGTTATAATAACGTAAATTACTTCCTTATTGATATAATAATTTGACATGTATTTTCTTGGATATCTTAATTATTTATTAGCATCAAATAACTAGTATGACGTAAAGTCTGCGTCGTTATTATTTTTATTGTTTACAATTTCATTTCACGTGTGTAGGCAACACACGTGTGTAGACTCCATCTTTCATTTCTAGAAAAGGAAGATGGAGTGATTGGTTTATTTTTTTAAATTAACGCTACGGTAGGTATATAAGTGGTTACCTATCATAATATAGGTAGGCCCAGTTATACTATTATTAATAAATAATCAATAATAATAGAATAAAACTAACTGACTGTGGTCAGTTAGTTTTATTCTATTATTATTTTTAAAACAATTTATTGTTATTGTTTTCAATCGATATTCTTTAAATCAGAAATTATAACTTATTTACCATAACGTTTATTTAGACTTTGTTAAGTGCAACGTATATAAGTTATTTCATTTTAGCTTTAACTATTTACCATTTTATCGTTAAATAAACTCAATATTCTCAAAATATAGTCTCCAAAACAGCGTTTGGGTAGCGTGATGAATATTACCTACTACTACAATTTTGAACAATACACACTTATAGAAAGTCGACTTGGCCTTGTCCTATAAACTGTTTCCTGAAAGCTGAGCCTTTAAAGTTCTAAAAGCATGTTGTAATTTGAATATCGTATAATGCGTATAAATTTTTGGGACATGTTAATTGGTCTGGTAGCACGCGTAATTTTTCACACTGAGATGAACTTGACGCAAGTTAAAATCACAGGTCTCACCTGCACACAGCCAGCCACCTGTTAACTGCAACTCAGCAATATAAAAAAGAAAAGGAACGAGCGCCAGCCAGTGCAAAAAACGAGAATCCAAGACGACACGTTTGGAAAATAAAAAAAGCTCTCGCCCACCAGATGGTCGCCTCGACGCGTCGAGAAACCCGCTTTTGAGCAGGTTGTGACTTACCACGCATATTTATTCGCGCTTTTGAATACAGGGAAAATTGAATAACAAATACGATTAATCGTTTCGAACTGTGAACAGCCAAATGTCCCCTGAGCTCTCGATGGAGAAATTTATTCAAGGTCGTAAATCCGCCTCTCCGCAGCACTAAAACTGAGGTCTGGCAATAACGAGGTACACTCTACTAATTACGTGGATCGCACGAGAAAGCTCTGATTGTATTATACATGATTAAATTCTATTTACCAAATATTTATAGCACAGTGCCATAAGGTGGTAGTGCAGATCTAACATTTTATTGCGCCTTTCAAATTCGTTCCAAATGTGTTCATTTATAAAGCTAGCAGAAATTAATTGGCCATATGTTTTCGATACGTTGTTCATTAAACAGTCTATTTTAGAGATGATAAGACTCCATATGGTGCAATCTTTTTTGTTCCCCTGTGCAAAACCAGGGTGGAACTACACCGACAAAACAATCAAATAAGACATAAAAAATCGGACGTACAGACCTGTTCCAAATTTAAAAAATATGTCAAGTCATCTTATCACCTTAGTTAACGTGCCCGCTGATATAAATTAGGACTTTTAAAATTTTATAAAGTAATCAAACGCAACATCGAATTTAGAGACTTGACGAAGATTTTTTTGCTGGTCCCTCAAAATTGATAATTTTTTACGTAGTTGCAATTTAAATGATATTTATTTAATCAATACATACGATGTACCAAGCAGATAGTTTCATCGTTAAGTTGTGTTGTGACACTGGTCTGTAAAGTACAGCGAAGAAGGGACCGGCGTTGTTGATCACGTTGCGAGTATTAATTGCTTCGGCACTAGCTAGGAAATCGGCCCGCCTCCGCAATTACTCCCTAGTTTACTAATGCTCTTGTAACTTATTGCCGACGATAGCAGCCGTCTCACGTCGCTCATTAATGGATAGTTTCCATTACTAATCGACTTCAAACAACATTTCACATTGTTGTTTAAGAGGTAGGCAGTCACCTAATTATATTATTTGGCTATTAATAGTAGTTGGTAGTTCCTGGTTAATTCGTTCGTAAAAATAGGTCAAATACATCAGTATAAATGGCATGTTGGAACGCAGTTTTTTTTATACTTGTCCCAGGACTATTAGGAGTGAAAAGAAGTTTGTAGTGTTTTGACCAAGAATCAAGCTCGTACCCTCTAGATTGCAAGTCCAACGTCTTCGCAGTATGTCTAACCACTAAATGTCCCTCTGTGTACACAGTGGCACCATATCTATAGATATAATCCTTAGGGTTTTCACACCCTTAGATTAGAAAGGTCAATCTGTATAATCTATTAAGAATTGAATGTTGATAGTTTGTTTAGTGATGGTGGTCAGTGTTTAGGGACACAGGTGGACAGGCGATACGACGTGCAAGTATCGAGTGGCTACCTGCGTAAACACGGCGCGTGCGCACCTGTGCCCGCATGCCCGCTTACCTCGTAAATGATCATCACACAGATACACAGCGTGATACCTACTCGTCCACTACGCGACATACTTGTGTTTAATATTCGAACTCGCTACGTGCGCTCAGGCAATATTATACAGAGATACAAACACACGCGTGAGCAAGACGTGTAACGTAATGAACCTATTCATCACCATATCAGGTGAGAAGCCTGTTACTTCCAAGTGTACGTTTGTCACGAACTGTTTTTGATTTGTCTCGCAACAATATGCCCCGACACACACAGTGAACTGCGTACGAATTACAGAATTTATCATATGGCAATAGTCAAGTTTGTTTACATCCTTAACACTCGAGATGTCGAGTTATTATCAAGTATGTAAACAGGTCTCCGTTTCAAGAAAGTTTTTTAAAGTTAAAGGATCATTTGAGTCAGGACTTCTATAATGAATAAAGTGATTTATACTGGTTTATATAATGTTATCAATAATAATTATCCACTTACGCTTTTGACCAGAGGCTAAATGGCTACTGGTTAAACAACTTCTGGCGTGCTCGTTCGAGTGTCTACTTTTGTTTACGTATCTGGTGTCATCTTATCAGGGAGCACATTTAGGCGTCAGTAACGGTTGTCATATAAACAGCAACTGACAATATGAAAAATCAAGAGCACACTATTGAACACTTTGGCAACTGGATTAATACAAAGTTTAGTGGTCAGTAAGTATCTCCCGGAACTAATAAAATAGTAAATCATATTAGCTTCCTTTAATAGTGGTTATAAGTTGAAAGTTTAAAATTATTACGGATGACAAAGATTCAATAAATCAATGAAGATATATGAATAAGGTATTCATATATCTTCATCGTACAAGTTTTCAATATCATTTTTAACAGTACCTACATTAATATTTACCGTTGCATGTTTTGTGTCGTATTTAAATTGAATCAATGTATTTTTTAAGAATATCAGAGATATGTCTGTCTGTAACATGAACTGAATCAAAAACAAGATTCAATCATACGATAAAATAATAAATGATCCCACTCCGGTATATCAACACTTAAGTCGTTAAGGGCACTTCACATAACACTGCGCACGCGCTACTGGCATGCACTTACGTTTTACGGTGCAATTGAGTTTTTTTACAAATGTTGAGTCGCGATAATTAGTAAATTTAAGAAGGTTGAACTTAGTTATCTTCTCATTTTTGGTCTTAATCTGTTAATTGACAATCAGAAATTCCTTTGCGTTTTACCTGTCCTAGACTCATTAGTCAGTGAATGAAATTAATGTTTATAAAAATTGATACATAGATTGTCAATCTATGTATCAATTTTTATAATATAGATTACAATATTAATTTAATGTTAACTCCATCTAGTTACGGCATCATGCTATTAATAGTTTTAAATGAAATGAAAAAAAAACGTATTTTTGTGAACATGATGTTAAGTATCAATGCTGAGCGGTGACCAATTTCAACAAGTGACGTGCAAGTGCGTGAAGGCAATGGTCGCTCTATTTTGATTTTATTTAATTTTTATTTGTATTTACTTATTAATGTTTTATAACTTAAAGTAATGTAAGCACGTCATTGAAGAAATAAATACTTTTTCTTTCTTTCTTCTTTCATATACATAAGTTTCAAATTTTAAGATACACAACGAACATTAAGAAGTGAACAATGATTGGTTTTATGTAAACTTTTCTGATCAAATGAACACATACCTATTAACAATCGCGAAACTTAAACACAAATTTATCACTTTAGTTTAGAGTTTTTCTCGGAAATATTATTTATTGCACTAGCTGTGCCCGCGACTTCGTCTGCGTGAAATAGGGTCTTTGGGTAGATTTTTTAATTATATAGGATAATTGACAATACTTCCATACAACTTCATCCCCACCTTTCAACCCCTTACACCCCTTTTTTCGCATTAAAAAGTAGCCTATGTCCTTTCTTTCTAGACTTAATACCAAATTTAATTTAAATCGGTTCAGAAGTTTTGGCGTGAAAGGGCGACAGACAGACAGACAGACGGACAGAGTTACTTTCGCATTTATAGTATTAGTAAGGATTCTTGGAATAACTTTTTATATTTTATGGTTCATTAGCTTTTGCCCGTGGCTTTGTTCGGGTAAAAGTTTTTCTCCTTAGGAAACGTATCCTTCTGTCCCCTAGCATCGTGCATGCAAAATTTTTGATTGGTTGAGTAGTTAAGGAGTGACATCTTAACAAATAAACAAACAAACAGAATTATGTTCCCATTTGTAATATTAGTTAGGATTATGACCACAACTTCGATCATCTACATGTTTATTTTTGTTTGATTTATTATAAGTAACGTTGTTGACTTGTGCTTGATAGATTGGGGCAGGAAGTGGATAGTGGACGTTTTATTAGTGGCTACTAATAAACCTCTCGAGCTTTTGTTCATAATCATGATTCGTTTTGACTAGTCCAATAGATTGGGGTTGGCAATAATGGCCTGATGATGAAGTTAGGAGGTGGATAGTGGAACTCCTTTTAATTTTACGTAACTACTATTTTTTATTCATATTAAATTCATGTTAACCCACAACCAACTATTAAACTACCGTTATTTATTACTTACAAAAGAAACTTAATTGTTGATTATATATTAATTGTTCAAGAATTGTATAATATCCTAGACACTGGGTATACTATTAATGTAAAGTCTGTTATAGGCAGTAAGATGAAGATGTCTTGTTGCTAGTTGGAGGTGTAAGGCGGAGCGGGGTCTGCGGAAATACGCTGCAAAACGACGACGACAGAACGACGAGGCTGCGTCGGATCTTATCGCACTTATCTGCTATATTGATTGCGCCCGTGTCGAAAGCCTCGCCGGACCAAAAGCGGCGCAAACGCAGATTGAAACCTGAACGTACACGATGATTGATTATAACGTAATGGATACCGACGCCTGCCAGCGACTCACTCAATACGGTATTTTAAGTACGTCTGTGCTTTGGAATTTTTTACACGACCCTTGTGAATGATACTAATGGATCAATATGTGAAACAGCTACATTTTATCATTGCAATTCCTACTAATTAGTGGTGTGGCCCCAGCTAAGACTAGGCCAGTCGACGAGTAGTAGTGAACATATCCTAGTGAAAGATTATGTCTTATGATTATTTTGTATAATGCGGTGATGGTTTGCAGGATTTAGTTTTATAAAATTTTCAGATATGCCCAGAATTTAACTCGCATGGGTCATGATATTATTTCATACTTAACATTTTCATACATAGATACCGGTACATATATGTAGAGTAAATATTACTTTGTTGAGAACAGCGGGTGGTGGTATAAAGGACGACTGAAAACAATGGGTAATGTCAATGTAGCAGCTTATAATTCGCATTAATACCTACTCTTCCTCACGCACTCACTGTTGCATGTTTTTTATTCTGTGCTACTAGATCTCAAGTGTAATATTGTCATTTGAAATTTAGTATTCTCTTTTATCACATTTAAAATATTATTCTGTACTGTTTTATATTATGTGTATTGTTACATTTCAGTACATACAACCAGATACAAACATACCGAGTACCTGTGTATTACCAATTACGAAAATTTCACGCTGTTATCGCTCCATAGCGGTGATGTAATGAGTTTTAAAGAGTTTTTCGATGCGTGGAATTCAAAATCTTTGTAAACAGGCGGTATCTTAATCTGAAGATCCAAGATGTACCTACACTACACACGACGGACGCCCTGAACTTGTTTATCGTGTGAAGTGTTCCCCGAAACATTCTTCACGCCACGTGATTTATGGTCGTATTCCGAAAACTACTAAACTGGAAATTGATTTAGTTATATTCACTGCATACTTGACTTAGATGTACTTGCACCATTTTATTAAACTAGAAATAAATTAATTCTTGAGCTCTGTTTGGGGGCACTGATATGACAAACATTAAAAAAGACTAATATGAAGTTTTGTTTATTTTGCAATGAATACACATTTATTACACTTATTATAGTCGTAAATATACTTTCAATAAAAATATTATATTCCGATACTTCGAAGAGGTTAATAATTTGACAAAATATCTTGACCATTATTATGAATAATAACGCCCGATAAAGCTGTAAATTGCAAGTACGTGAGTTCGTAGCACTCAAAAGACATATCCGTCCTTTGAGCCGCGTGTCCATTCAAATGGCATTATCGGTCACCGTCAAGTTAACCGTCGAAACATTTGGCTCATTTGCACTTGTCGTGATTGATCCACTTTGGTAACATTTAAAAGTGATATTTATAATGTGACATTAACTTTTAATGTCGCGATTGTTACATTTTCGATAGTTCGCGAGATAAGTAAATCAGTTAAGGACGCAAGACCATATAATATTGATACTTATATAAATGACACTATAGTTTGCGTCAAGTGCTGACTATACAGTAAGTAAGTGGACTGGCTGTATATCAGGTAAGGGTATTTTATAATTTTAAAGTACATAAGTAGGTACTACGTAATCCTAGAAAATGGAGATGCTGAACGTGGGAAGTATGTTTATTGTTGTGTTCTTTGCGCACAGTAAGGTCCCCAGACTACCTCACACAGAGGCAGTGATGTCCCATGCAATGATGATCGCAATTAATGCGTCTTTGCCTATATTTTAGGTCTCTTTAGTCCGTATGTGATGGTATGGCTACCGTTGGTCGGTCTACATGCTGGTTTGCTGAATTAAATAAAGTTTGGTGAGCTAGTAGGTAAGCCTGGTAATAAAGTCTAACTTAGAGGCTACCTCTAATTTAAAATATGTTATCAATAATTGTAGTGGTATTGAAGTGGCGACATTGTGGACTAGGTATAGTTACATGGGCGTAAGGTAACGGCGCGTGACGTCCACCTGTCGTGTGCGAGGCGCGTGCGCACCACCCGCGCCAACTGCCAACCGACGGCACGCTCAACCGTGGCCGCGCCTGCACTTGATGCCGCTGCCGCTGCTTACCGGCGCCCGAGCCCACCGACCGTGGACAACCAACACACACCTGACGCGCGCTCACATAGCGTCACTTATGTGTTGCTATGACAATATGTTACCTACATACGCTACACCTGAACGGCACCAGACGTTTTGTACAGCCCACATGATAGGTAGATAAATATTTCTTTTTGTGGTTGCCTTGCCCGGTAATTAATTACATTGAAATCGCTAATTTCATTTATAAGCATTGTAATATAATAATCGATTCCAAGGCCAAAGGTCGCGGCTGCTATTCCTTCTCAAAAATTGTATGCAGGATAAGTTATTTGATTTTGATGTTTCTATGTATAATATGTAAATATTTACAAAAACAATATTTATCCGTACTCTAGAACGCATACAATAATCTATAATTTCTTCGCTCTAGAGCACTTAAGGCTCCAGAGATAGAAATTTATAGCTATGTATGCCGTATCTAGGAGTACGGCCATCTGAATTAGAATCTTGACCCAACAAGCTATCGTAAACGTTGCTTGAATAGTCAGATTCAGATGTTAGACTATATATAACAAATCAGTGCAATTATAAAAAATGCTTTTTTGTTTGTTATTTGCATAAAAATAGTTATATTGTTATTTTTTCGGGTACGTAGAAATTCTCACCTAAGAATAACGCGTAGATGGATCTATCACCACAATGTCCGACTTGTTGAAAACATCAATCTCATCTATTGTATCAATTTTATCTGTCATGTTGACATTTTAATAAAAAAATAAACTGGCGAAAAAGAACTAAAAAGCAAAATATAAATAAACCTTTTAAGTTCTCATTAACACAAACTATCAAATTTTATATAAACTATCTTCTATCTTGAGGTTCCCAGGATATTGGCCAATTCAAATTACCTCCAATATTGTAAAGACGTCTTTTCTTCAAAGCATATTAAGTGGTTTCTGTAAGTAACTTCAGCCGCACATTATCAAACAGTTGGGTGAATATTATAACAATATTAGTTTAAGTTGAATAAAGTTATTATAAAGAGTAGATACCTAATAGTAAGGAGTCCAGTTCGCTACCTCTCGTTTGCAAATCTAAAGGATGGAACAGCTACCTCTTTATAAGATGCAAGTTTTGAGTACTTCTATGCTTTCTGGATAAGAAAGCCTGGATAACAATTACTACAGAAAGGTTACATACTTGTGGAATAATTTCCCGGTACAAGATATACTGATTTATAAAGAGGGCGATAAAAGGTTTTTACAAGGTGCACAACGCGTGTGGAAATCGTATACTTGTTCACCTTAATTCTATTAAAATATTAGAACTGATAGTTTAAATAGGTGCTTATAAAATATTTTACTTCAATGCAATAGTTACTAAGCATAGTTACTAATGTAAAATGTGTTCAACGTGTTGGCAAGTGTTCTATCAATAATATAGTTTTCCGATTTCATTCGAAGTGGCATGTGGTAAAGAAATCATGCGGGTACCCACATAATAGTTAGATATTCACCTGTTACATGTTAGAAATAGGCTTCCATTAAAATAGATATATGGAATAGTCCACGCGTTTTAAGAAGCATACTTTTCAATGTATTTTCAGTTTGAGGGGAAGTTCAATTCAAGGTCTGATCTGGAAGCGTCAGTTTGACCTTACTCTTCCTTGGTATATTGTGACCAATTTCGCTATTATATATTTTACGGAGTGTGTTCTACTCCCTACATCGTATTATTGTTATTCGTCGTTTATCGTTTTCCATAAGTAGATCTTCTTCCCGTATCGAATATTATAGATCTTTATTGTAAGTGGAGTTTTGGATTTTTACGACCGCAAGGTTTTTTTTTTTAAATATTCTTTGAAAAATGACGTTTGTTTTTATTCTTCGGTATTTTATGAATGATCAGCGACGGTTTTTTTCCTCGTTGCTAGATTGTTGTTTTTGTTCTTTTATTTTGTTATCTCAGCGATGATTTCATGTAGATTTGGGATGATATAACACTGAGGATGGGAAAATAGCTCATAAAAGTTTCTAGTGGCAAGTTTACAATCATATTGCGTAGGTACGTTTGTGAGGCAACTCATGAAAATACAATTTTATTCGTACCTTACTTCCCAGTTTAGATTTTAAAACATTTTATGTTTAGCAAATCGTGTGGGCAATATAATTTGCTATATTGGTATAAAGACTATAAAATAAAAGCAATAAAACAAGAAAACATGCAAAAATATGAAGGATAATATCGACACACTGGGTGGCCGCAGTGAACAAACAACTAGATCGCCTACGCTAACTTCATTCAGGCAAAGGTTATCAGAGACCATGCAAAAGAGTTTACGCAACATGTTTTAGTAGACGGTCGTTGTGCGAGATAATAACCATCATTAAACTAGGTAGACAATAGCAACTGACACGGCTGATCGAAAATGACATTAATACAATCGTCTCGGCGGAAAACTGACTGTGGGTGATTTTGATTTCTCTTTTTCAAGGTTTCTGGAAGATACTAGAGCAAGAGTCTAGACTCTATACTACTAAAGCGAATTAAATATCACTTTCTTTATTCACGTTAGGTCTTGAAATGTTTTTATAAGTACGGAGGCTATATTTAGACGATCCTGTTATGACAAATATCTTTTTATGTTTTTTTTTTAAATTAGGTATGCTAGTAACGTGGGTCACACATTGATAGTATTCTCGTTAACCCCTTCAGTTAAGCTAAATGCTTGTGTTAGAAGTGGGTTCATGTCGGCAGTACACTTGGTGGGGTTCAAACCCGCAACCACTTGATCGCAAGACCGTCGCCTTAGCCACTACGCTACCACAGCTTTGAATTTACAGTTGGTTATATGAAAAAAAAAATGTTTTACAACTAAGTTGACAAACAAGTACTCGGCATTTCAAATGGTAAGCGGTCATCTTCATGTAAACACTCGCAGCATCAGTGGTGTTATTTGTGTGAACCCCGCCGCTATCAAGCTGACCCAGTCTACCAGTAGTCTATAACAGCACCACACATATAGTGCTGGATAACCACGGCCTTCTGTATCGTTGTTTTGAACTATGTCAAATAAGGCTCCAATTCAGTTACAAATCTGTGTGACCCACCTGTTTCATTTAGCGTTGAAGTAAAAAAGGCGATTGTATTTTAGTTGCTTGGTAGGTGCGTGCTTTACCTAACTATTGAGTTGAAATGTGTGCCCTTAACTCCTAAATGATATATATTAATCAATTCATGAAGATAAATTGGTGTGAACCTGTCTTATAAAACCTTTTCGTAAATAAATTATGTGAACCTAAAATAACAATGGATACCTAAATCACTATAAGAATAAATGAATGTTTAGAGGACATTGTTAGAAAGTTTTTTTTGGTAATTAATGTGAGTTCTAAAATTCAACGGTTTGTGGGTGAAAAAGTGACGAATTTAGCATGTACATATATGCAAGGCACGCGCTAGTCGTGTGCCGGCGCGTGGTGCGCTTCACCGCCACGCTCCACCGCCCGACACCCTCTAGCCCTCGACGGTCTACCCCTATCGTCAGCTTGGTATTACCACTTTTTACAATTCCTACAAACGCTCTTCTAACCGTCATGTGCATGACAGTTGGACTTAGACACTGATAAGACTGTTTCAGCGTTAACATGTTCGTGTAATTAAAAACAACATGCCACAAATAGCTGTGAGCATATTTAAATATATTAACTTGTATGGCACATTTTTTATTGTTAGGTGTTATCATTTTTGTCATCTGACCGTAATAGACAAATGAGTCGCCAAGCAACGAAAGTGTAAGAGGCTCGGGTAAAACGTTGTACGATATTCATTAACTTTTACCTAATTAAGATTATTTTTTTAATAGTTCAGGCTACAGAAACACCTCATACTTCAACCTAGCTAAGCTTATAAGAAGAAGTATAGATACGGCGGCGGCTGAGAAGTCTAGCAATCGTGTGGTTCTAGGTTTGTAGTTCACCTAGAACACTACTTAAACTAGAATTAAAGATGTACAGTTTTACTCGTGTGTGTATTTCGTGGACAGTGTCAGGCGCCAGCGCCACACTCTCTGACGTCATAAAGTTATGTACTTAAAACTAAGATTGTTGATTGTAGAGTAGATACTAGAATACGTGTAGGTATGCAATTGTAATTAATAACAGCAATATGTTTGGTATGTGGTATAACCCCTGACCAATTGTTGTATTTATGTAATTGTGTAAAATATATAAGGGAGATGTTAGTTAAATTAGTCGCGAATACCAGTATGTTGTAATATACACAATTCATCGTATAAATTATTTTGCATATGTACTCATAGCTACTCCTCGTTACTATAATTGGGTAATTGACTTTACCTAAATTGATTAAATTGAGATGTTTTTAATAAACAAATATCAGATTTTTTCAGAGCATAGACGTTGATGATCAGTTTCTGAAAACCTCTAACGTTCCGACAATCAGTATCATCAAAAGATTATTTTGAATAAAAATACTGAACGTCTACGTTATATCCTTCATTAGCCATATGGGTATTAGCTACTTGTTTCCTTAGCAACTAACCATTTTAGTCCGAATGTACGCCAACAAGCTACCATAAAATGGAATGACCAAGTGAGTTGTTTTTATTAAACAACAAAACGTCCAAATAATGGCCATATCCTTGCATTAGTGGGTGAGCTTGTATTCGTAACAAAATTTGGAATGGTTGTATATAAAATTCCTTATAAGTCCAATAATGCACCATTGTGTTCTGTTGGCAGTGCGACGCGCGATGCGACAGAGCTCGGCACGGCACGGCGCGACGCGGCACACACGCAGTGTCGATGCGGGGGCGGTGGCTTGGCGAAGGCGCACGGTTGCCGTATTTTATTTATAATTACGGACGACGACCCGAGACCCGGACCTGTCGCGATTTCACCTGCTATTATTGCCATTTTATTCATTGTTATTGCATTTATTACGTTGCTTGTTACAGATTTTACTGTCTGTAGGTTTTAACGAATGGCTCTTAATGATGAGACTATATCTCTGTGCTGATTTCTCCTTATAAACGCGCACGTGTAACGATCTCATCTTATAGTGAGCGGTGCCGATTTAATTGATATGATTAAGTTTTAATGTTCCACCAATCCTGATACACAATGTGAAAAGAAAGTAAAGGAGAATTCACCATTAATGTTTAACTTTCATATCATAAATGTTCTTGTTCCTTCAGTGGATATTGATGATCCTTTGCATTAATTGTTAATATTCTTCGGGTATCATATTGATCGACTCGTGTCAGGATACACTTTCTTTATCTGCCCGCTTTATCGGTTGCATGCGATTGATACAGACGTGTATGTGAGATATGTAGGTATCCATTACATTGTTGCTATACAAGCATTAAATTTTTTGGTTTATTTTTCTGTTGGATTCACCACTGCATCCAAAATCTAACATTGACGATACAGCGCGGGCGGAGGGAACTTTAAACAAAAATGTATTACTAAAACGGAATATCCTATACAAAGTTGTTATATGTGCCACTGTTACTGTTTTAACATTTAAACACGTTAATGATTTTTTTTTTTTCATATCTTTTCATACTTTGGGGCGATTTTTCAATATTCAGATAAAGTTTTAAAAGGTACCAAATTAACAGGGTCATCTGATTTTTCGACCGATCAGCCTAAAAATTTACTATAGATTTTTAACGATTTTGTCAACTTATACATCTATAACTTAAGTGAGATAAAACATTTAGGTTCATTATAATGTGTTATTAACTAACTTTCATTAACTGACTTCAACCTACACGGTAATATCTAGTGAATTTGTTTCCGGAACAAATCGGGTTTTCTATTTTGGTGTCTATTTGGGTGAACATTTATATCTGAGTAATTCAGGCTCAAGAGGGACTGTAATTTGAGGAGCGAAGTTGACAAATTGTTTTTTTTTTTACTTGTTGTTTTGATTAGAATAGGTCTAGACCTAGAGTCTTTCAAATTTAGACACGGTTGGTACAACTAGTTCGAGACCAAATAGGAAATTAAAGTTCTTGTTTTAGTTCAGATTCTTAGGGCTGTGAGGATGAACTTTTGGAAAAGTGACTGAGTTTTTCTGGCTGTGGTGAGAAGTGCCAGGAGATTGACAAGGAAGGTTGCACAGCAAAAGGATTGAATCTCCAAAGCTCTAGAAGTGCTGTAAGCCATGAAAGAATTTCTTAAAAAGATTCCCTTTTCCGTTCTTTCCGATGTATACCTAATCGTACAAATATAATCTGTTTTTTCGTTCAGTAGTACTTACTTCTTTTTCCGTTAGTTGCAATCAAACCAGATACTGCTACAGATATAAAAGTGATTAAAAAGCCCTTAACAATGCCCTAAAAAATGTAAACGTGTTTTATACCTGAGATGTAGGAAATAACGATAAAGGCGTCTGTTTAATAAAATATAAATTTATTACGAGGTATCACTATGCTACTTTTTAGCTATATAAGAAAACAGGAAGTAAATGAACACGTTTTACCATCAAGCCTTGACCTGGTTGGTGGTGAAGTTGTTTTGCAAAATGCCAACTACCGGTAGCAAATATGTATAATAAATCACCGTTTCTTTACTACCATCCGATAAGGCGTTCCATTGTTCATCTCTAAACCTGTCATAGAGCCCTAACCTAGTTTGAGGCTCAGTGATTTTAACATCAGTGTCAATAACTAGGACACCCTATTTTTAATCACAGTTTGATAGTTACCATTCGTTAATTCACGTTCATATACAGACCTCGCTAGATTCCAAACTCAAACTAAAGAATAGCGTAAATCAACTTAAAAATCTCGTAGAAATCGGTGTACACACATAAGAAAATGCAAGGAGTTGTCTTGGAAGTTGGTTTAAAATATACCATTAACGGACAACATTATGTGAATCACCATCATTGTTGTTCTACGGAGGGACCGAAATATCATAACTTGGCGTAGTTACAATTTACAAGGCGGCACTTACCCTGTATAACTAAACTTTAGATTTTTTTCATTATGCACAGTTTTATTTATATTTATTAAGACCAACATTATTCAAGCGTATTTCTGAACACAACAAACCTACTCTTTAGTGTTAATGTAAGGTGTGTTTGCAAATGGTCACACTGGTGCACAACAATAAGGCATTCAAGCGATTGTTTGTATCGCCTACGAGCGTCATATATAACCTTATTTTCTCGGTGGCTGATAAGTAGCCACTTTGTGGAGTTATTTTATGGCTATTTACATAAGTTGGGGGCGATCTACTATGAGTATAAAGATATAATCATCGGATCGGAATGACATAATTAGATATACGTTGATTTATCGGCACATTTCTGATGCAGTGTGTTGGCACGGCAGGTCGGAGGTGAGGGCCGGCGCCCGACGCTCGAGAGTGCTCTCCGCGCGAGGTGCGCGCCTCCTACGCTTGGTACCGTTACACACCGGTTAATTTTTATGCAGACACGAGATTATTGTATTAACGCCCGCGCCCTCTAGCCGCGTACAAGGAAACGATGCGAGAACAAAGCTCGCTTCGATTTGATCCGAGTAACTGTCACGGCGCGATGTGAAATGAAAAAAATTACTTTATGCCGCGAGCGTTTTGTAATAATCATATTAAATTCGTATCACAATTTCACGTATAAATAAATGTCATGTCACTCACGAACATATTGATAACGAAATACATTCTCGTCTGATTCATATTTTGTTTTGTTTATTGTTACATATGAAATTTACAGACAGCAATAAGTGTCGCTTTAACTAGTTAAAAATACTAACAAACTTTACACTTAAACCTTCTATCAAGTACTACTAGTAAGTACAGAGAGTTTATAATTAAATAAACCTATTATCAGGTGATTGCAAAAACTTTAAACACTAGTGGCCTACTTTCGTTGCTGACTGTAATCTATCTAAATAACAGTTTATTGTTGTTAATAATTTAATATAAATATACAGTTGAATGTTTAATTATATACTGCTCAACAGTTGAACCAATAGATACACTTTATTAAAATAATAAATTTGGATTTGTCTCACGAGATTGTCGACATGTGGAAAGTCGATTCGGCTATCGCTCTTCCGATTGTCATATCTGCTCATGGATTGATAGCCAAAAGAATCGATCAACACCTTAAGAAGCTCGCGTTAGACGGCTGGATCAAGGGACTGATGCAAAAGACAGTTCTCCTCGACACGGCCCGTATAGTGAGGAGGTTCCTGTCTTTGGAGCCTTAACCATCGGGTACAGGGACCTGTCTTGGTCCCCGTACCCGATGTCGGTGGTATACTATTTTTTATATTTTTAAATATATTATTTTGTTTTATACGTATTTAAAAATGTAATTAATAAGTGTTATGATGAATAAAGAGAATAATATTAATAACTTGACACGTCTCGCACATGGCCTTCTGATCCTAAACTAGGCAGAGCCTGTACTATAGTAATCATAACAACTGCTGATGAACATACTTATATTTTTCTAAATACATATATATCACTACATATTTATATTATCACTACGTTGCTAGTTATAGATAAATTAAACCCAGACACAGAACAAAATGATAATGCTCATCACACTATTATTTGTCCTGGCGTGTTGAAGCCACGACCTCTAGCTCAGCAGTCAGGATCACTAACCACTAGACCAACAGGCCAATCAAACCATTGCCAGTCAGCCATTGTAAAATTGCTGGAATAATTTGTACCCTCTGTAGGTATTTCTAGAAAATCTGCACCTCATTCAATAAGCTTTATTTTCATACCCATTTGTAATACTCATAACTCCAATTGTTACAAAATCTGTACATTGTCTAATAAGTATTAAGGCTTACAAACATAATATAATTGATATTTATAATTTAATTATCCAATAAAAAAGGTCAACATGTTAAACAACGCGATTGTTGTTTTTGATTTCATCACGTTCCCATAAATAGTAGTAAATTGTTATTGTTGCCTCTCTACACGTTCGTTGCTAAAATTGGTAGGAGTAGCTACAGTTCTGCTGCAAAGAATAAAGGTGTTCATCATGCTGACAGAACATCTCTTGCGGAGCACAGTAGACATGCCAGTGAGTTATCTTCATACCTTAGTAGCAAACCTAACTGGTATGTGTGCACGTTTATTATTATTTATTTAAAAGGCTATTAGTTACGTATGTTGCATGTCGCTAGAATTCTTCTTAACCCCCAGTTCAGCTTAGTTAAATATTTGTGTTTGGAGTGGGTTTACGTCGATAGTGTACTGGTTGGAGTTCGAACCCGGAACCACTTGATCGAAAATCCGAAGTCAAAGCTAAAATGCTACTACCGCTTTTGTATACATAGGACACATATATATCAAATTGTTTCATAAATCAGAAAATCCTCAGCACCTCGCTTGAAGTACACTTGTTCGTGGACACCTGCTCAAATAAATGACATCATTATCATCATCAGCCTTTCATTATCTACTGCTGGACATAGACCTCTCCTAATGTACGCCAATGACATGTTGTCTCACTATTTGCCTCGCTTCTTCAGCACGCGGAGTGCTGAGGGTTCAAAGCCCACTCGGAACGAAAATATCCACAAATAGTTGTCTCGAGTCTGGGTGTTCTTTGTATCAGTTATTTCAATGTTTTTAAAGTCCCCTGCAACACAGGACTCGTTCCTAGTGTGGAACTTGTATTAAAAAAACCATGATGTAAGCTGCTTTAGGCTACCGTTGTATGAAGATAACTTACTGTTCTATCTCTGCTGTGTTCTAGAGTTCGAAAGATGCTTCAAAGCATGAAATACAACATGGATACGTTATTTTATTTGCGATGTTCTTGGACCTGACGTTATTACTTCCGACTTTGAGGGGTCCCATTGATTTGGTTTATAATAGATATACGAGTAGATAGACCTTTCTCATCTGTTGTTTTCTTGCACATCGATCGTATTCCTATAAATAAGGTGTACATGTCCTTAGGTTTGAGAATGAGCCTAGTTCAAAATATATTTTTTAACAGTAAATGAACTGAAGCCATCCTCTTTCATGTTCATTTTTAATTTCATTTGCTCGTCGTTGATGAGCTCATAAAATGTCAGTTTATTTTAGGGAGGGAGGGAGGGAGGGAGGGAGGGAGAGTTTAGGGAGAGAGAGAGAGAGAGAGACTCCAGTAAATTGTAAACTCCAGTCGTGCGTCGGAGCTGACACACACATTTTTTTATGTATGGAAATCATTTTGTATGGAATTAAAAAGCGCCATCTCGTGTCAGATAAAAATAAATAAAATTGAAGTGTCTGTTTGTGATGTCAAAATCATAGTATATTTTTAAGTTCATACAGTTGTTTGCACGATACCTATACCTAAAAATCAGTTTTAAATATTTTGATCTGTCTGTCTGTTTGTTTCGGCTAATCTACGGAACGGGTGGACCGATTTCCACGGGACTTTCACTGGCAGATAGCTGGTGTTATAAGGTGTAACTTAGGCTATTTTTATTTTGGAAAAAGAATAGGGTTCCGCGCAAAATATAAAAATATTTACACGCGAGTGAAGCAGCGCGGGAACTTTGACTGGCCTGTTGGTCTAGTGGTTAGTGACCCTGACTGCTGAGCCAGAGGTCGTGGGTTCGATTCCCATCTGAGTCTGGGTGTTCTTTGTGTTCGTTGTTTGTATGTTTGTAAAGTCCCCCGCGACACAGGAGTAATTCCTAATGCGGTAGTTGTCTTTTAAAGAAAAAAAAAACTGCTAGTCATTTCATAAAATTCCTTTTATGAAATTCCCAAATCAAAATAATATTAAGTTAGTACGAATTGTAACAGGTACTCGACGTGTAATGAACTCGTACTAGGTACTCCGATGCCTGTAACGGTTAGTGTCCGCAATAAAAATGAATGACAAACGAATTGAAAGTTTATTGTGAATCTTTATAATGTCATTCGCATAACTTATACTGAGAGACGGCGATTCGTAATTAACATTGGATGCTAATGTTTGTGGCGGCGGGTGCTCAACAGCCCGCATTATAGTCCACTTACGAGCTCCGAGATGTTTCAGACGTGAGTCACGTCTCTTCCTACGCAATTCCATAATCTTTGTTTATTTATTCACAAAATGAGTGAGTTGAAAGTTCCGAATGCCAGATTATACTTCCGATGTCGTTTTACGTCGTTGTTATAAATTAACATTTATATGTTGAAATTTACTGTCTTGATACCATTTAAAATATTTAATCTTAATAATAGAACATTTGTATTATCTTTTATGAACTAAGCCCGTTGATGTCTTTTGTACGAGTAATGGTAACAATAGTTTTATGTTCGTTCATGAATAATTCTCAGGAAATAAATTATGATAAGTAAATAAAGCGTAGCACCTTTGGTATTAGTTTAGGAGTTATTGAACGGTAAGTGAAATAATAGAAACATTTAAAATATTTTCAAAACATGTCTCAATTGTCTTAATAGAATGCTCTTGTCCAAAATTAAGCATGTAATTAGGTAGACATATTTAGTCAAGTATTTTCCTTCTTTTTTTTAAGGGTATAGGGGGCAAACGAGCACACGGGTCACCTCATGGTAAATGACTAGCGCCGCCCATGGGCGCCTGCAACTCAAGAGTCACGAGTGCGTTGCCGGTCTTTAAGGTGGGAATAGGGGAAGGGTGGAAGAGGGGAAGGGAGGGAAGGGTTAGGGCCTCCGATAATCTCACTCATTCGGTGAAATGCAATGCAAGCATTTTTTTCACTGCTGGTTTTCTGTGAGGCTGTTCTATCACTCGGGTTGAGCTGGGCCAGAAAAGCATGTTACACCTTCTATATTTCTCTTGCTCTCAAAATATAACCTGCTTTTATTACTGTTTTAACTGTTTAGTTCTTTTTACAAACTTTTCTTTTCTTTTTGCAAACAAATAAATTTTTTTTTTTTTATTTCTTTATTTTTATTTTTACTTTTTAGTATTTATGATTCGGGATTTACTATGAATCATTACATGTTTCATTACAGAGTTCCTATGGCCACCTTCCAGCTGCATCATCAGATCAGCTCTTGATCATCATAATATTTCATTGTCACGCGAATTACACATGTATCAAAATTACAGCTCAATCGGTAACCGGGAAGTGGATCAAATTTAATTTGCAAGATTTGATGACAAACATCGGTACAGGTGAAACTAAATAAAAGCTTGTAAAAATTAATTTAATTGAATACTATACTCGTACATTCTACTTGATAACGTTGCAACGACCGCAAACCAGTGTAAGCAGCACTTTAGTTTAGAGCCTTCTTTTAGTTTAAAGTTATATAATTGCATGCCATAAACTGTTAATCAGAGTAGGCAACTCTGCCTACCTCGAAGGGCAAAAGTGCGTTTATGTATGTATGTATGCAACATCATTTCAATATTTTACATTTTTATGAAAAATTTATAATCTAAATCTTTAAGACTTCCTGTGCCCCTAGTAGTACCTCTATCTACACTTTACGTCTACAATCGATGGTGTCATCGACTTTTCTATACAAAAGAAAATATTTGATAAAACTGATGACAAGGTTAAGATGATGTGAGAAATAAATTATGTTGTGATATATATATAAGATCCTTCTTAAAGCATAACACAATGTGATTCATCTAAAACAGAGAATCGACAATTAAATGTTCATGCTTTACTATTCTTATTATAAAAACTTGAATAGTCTTTTGCACTTTTAAATTAAAGCAAATTCACAAACACGTTTTTTACATTCTCCTCACTGGTGGGTCAAATGTCAATCTCAGTGTCAACGTTAACACAAAGGTTACATCACCCCCCTTCGAAATGCAAATTTTTCAACTTAAGTTGAGTAAAATTTAGCTGCGAAATCTAAAAATCAACAAGCATAGGAATGAGCTTTGTGACATGATATAGTCCAATAGATCTTGTACCACGACCGGTATTTATTTTAAAAACTGAATCCGATATTTTTTCTTCAATTTCAAAGGGACCAATTCTAATTTCATCCATCTTTTTTTTGTTTAATTTGTTTCCATAGTCAACATATACCTTATCTCCTTTTTTAAATTCATGTTGTAATCTATTCTTGGCAAATAAAGTTTTATTATATTCGTGCGATTTTATTGACCTTTGGAGTGCTATTTTCCTGTCTTCCTCCAAACTTTTTGTTAATAATTGTTTTTCTTTTAATTCATGTGGTAATAAGTCTGTAGACTCACCAGATAGCAAATATTTAGGAGAAAATCCTGTTACAGAATGGTTTGTTTCATTGTATCTATTTCTACATTCTTCTGCTATTTTTGACCAATTTGTTTTTCCTTTTGATTCATTCATTTTGCATCTTATTTTGTTCACAATAGTCTGGTTTAGCCTTTCGTTTAAACCGTTTGAGAACGGTGCGTCTACCGCTGTAAGTATTAATTGAATATTTCGGTTCTTAAGGTAATTTTTGAATTCAATCGAATTAAAAGCTGGATATTGATCAGAGAGTAAGATGTCTATTGTTTCTTCTTCAGGAATTTTTCCTATAAGTTTGATGAAGTCTCGAGCATGTTGATTCCTAGAACATAGGATATATGCGTACCTAGTGAAGTGGTCTACTAGTAGATGTAAATATCTTTTTGTTGATCTTTGACCCCCAAATCCTCCTATTGTGTCCAGTGACATTATTTGAAAGGGTTTATTAGCTGGTCCTAATTGCGACATAAAGCCATATTTTCTATTTAACCTTGTTTTATTTTTTATGCATACCTCGCAGTTTTTGCATATATATTTAATATTTTCTGATAGATTCGGTGCAGTATAAAAGGGTTTTATTTTAGATTCTGTTTGATTTATTCCAGTATGACAATACTTTTCATGGGCCTTTTTTATCATAGTTTTACTGTAATCTTCACTTAGAACAATTTTTTTCCTATTTTTCCCACCTTTTTTATAATAAATTCCATCTTCTAAAATAATGTTCTTTTCAAGTTCATTTATTTTAAAATTTTGTGCTTGATCATATTTTATGTCATGAATATCAATAATATTTACCGTTTTCAAGTTATCTTCATTATTTGCATCAATGTCCAATACTGGGTTTCTGCTGAGACAATCTGCTTCTGTATTATTTTGTCCTGGAAAATATTTTATTTCACAATTATATTGTGACAGATAATGTGACATATAACCTAATTCATCGTCAGGTCTGTTTCTTATATTTAACTTCTCTAGAGGTTTGTGATCTGTATAGACAGTAAAATAGTTTCCAATCAACCAATGTTGCCAAAACTTTATGCTTTCTTTTATGGCTAAACATTCCAAAAATACCGCTTTTTTATTTTTTTGTGATTCACTTATTTTTTTAGAAAAGTATGCTACCGGTTTTTCTTCGCCATTGTGCTGAATTTGTTTCAAAACTGCTCCTATTCCTATGGCACTAGCATCTGTATAAATAAATATTGGTGCTTGTGGATCATAAATGGCTAGTATTGGTTTGGAACATAGATAATCTTTAACTTTCCGGAATGCATCCTCACACTGTTCTGTCCAATTAAATCTCTGATCTTTTCTCAGCAATTTATGTAAAGGATCAAGAACTATTGAGACACTTTGAATGTATTTTCCATAAAAATTTATTTTTCCTAAAAATTGTCGTATTTGTCTTCTATTTTGAGGCGCAGGGAAATCTTTTATTGATTTCAAATTGTCTTTTAGAGGTGTGATCGTATTCTTTTGTAATATATGACCTAAATACTTAACAGATTCACATGCAAACTTACATTTTGTTAATTTTAGCCTGAAACCTTCTTCTCGAATAGCCTCCAGCAATTTTTTTAAGTGCGTGATATGTTCATTGAATGTCTTGGAGAAAATCAGTATATCATCGATAAAATTCACTGCAAATCCTGTCAGACCATTTTTCCTTATAATATTTCCCAAAATCCGTTGAAATATGGCTGGTGATGTCTTAAGGCCGAAGGGTAAACAGGTCCATTGGTAATGACCTTCCTGAGTTACAAAACCCGTTTTGTGTCGGTCTGTAATTTTTAAAGGAATGGACCAAAAAGCTGAATTCATATCTAGAGTTGTAAAATAATTACAATTTATTGTTTTTGTTATTAAGTCTTCTATGAGAGGAAATGGTTGTGATTGAGGTATAATTATTTTATTTAAATCTCTGAAGTCTATGCATAATCTACTTTTTTTTTCTTCGTCCCTTTTAAAAGCTAAGGTAACAGGTGCCGCAAACGGACTGTAAGATTCCTCGATCAATTCATGTTTTAAAAGTTGTGAGATTTGATTTTCTATTTCTATCTTGTCTTGGACTGAACATCTATATGGTCTTTTATAACAATATTTTTCAACTTGCAAATCTATACAGGCTTCATACTTCTTCACTTTGCCAGTGTCATATTTATTTTTAGCAAAAATTTCCGTGTAACTATCCAATAATATATTTATCTGTTTTCTTTGATCAGTATTTAAGTGTTCTGTATCTATATTAAATTTGTTTGTATCTATACCTTCGTTAAAGTTTACTGGATATTCTTTTTCTTCTATATTTATTTCCATATTTTCAATCTGTTTATCTTCAAACACATTTTTACTACTTATTTTGAAATTGTCTATTTTTTGTATTTGGATATTTAAATTCTCATCATGAGTCAACCCAAATTTATGTATTGAATCTAATCCTAGTATTAGATCATACTCAAAATTTTCATTTTCAAAGATAAAAGCATTTATTTTAATCTTTTTATGCAATAACTCCGCATCCAGTGTAATTAATCCTTTAGTTTTACCCCCTCCACTTATTGTTTTTATTGTGTTATAACAATAATTAGGCTTCGTATTCGTCACCTGAACTAATTTTGAATTTATTAATGTTATTCGTGAACCAGGGTCATACAGCCCCTTGGCTTCTAATGTATTATTTAACATCACCGTAATCTCAATTAGTGGAGGGAATTTTAGTTTTTTGGATCTTCATTACTCAGATCAACTTTTAATATTGAATTGGAATTAAGGTTTTTGTCATTGGTTGTTTTTTTTTTCATAGTTATACCAGCAAACATTCTCTGGATGAAATCTATTTAATTTTCCTTTATTCTCACAAATTCTGCACAATTTTTTTCCAGTTTGTTTTATTTCTTGTTTATTGTATTTATTTCCTGTGCTTAAGTTTTTCTTTGTGTCATTTTTCCTTGTTAAACTTTCTAGTCCTCTTATGCAGTTAAATAAGTCATTTACTTCTTTAAGGCTTTCTCTGTCTATTCTATCCATTATGAAGTCTGGTAGACCGGTGGCAATCAAATAAATCAGGGTTTGTGTATCTATTGATTTGTTTATTTCTAGTAACAGTCTCTCTTTTTTAAGAGCATACTCTAACATTGATCCTTGTATATATTTAAAATTCATAGCGTACCTGATTGGTGACCAGCCTTTATCAGCAAATGTTTCACTTAAACTTTTCTTCCATAACGACCAATCTGAATCTTTAGTATGTTTGATAATCATTGAGGTGTACCAATCTATACAAGTATCTTCCAATAGTAATCTCAGAATTTCTACTTTTTGTAAATCTGTATCTATTTGTAAACGTGCACATTCACTTTCAAAACTATTTAACCATTGTTTAACATTTGTTGTATTTCTTGAAAACTTCTCTATTGAAAATTCTGCTACTAATCTTGCCTTATTTTCTGTTTTTTTTAATAATGTTGGTTCTGTTGATGATGACTCATGACTTTGTTCTATTTTTTCAAGTAAAAACCCATCAAATTGTAAGTTGTCATCATCTAAATATATTGATTTCATTTCCTTGGTTAATGTTATCCAAACCTGTCTCTTATCATGCCTCTTCTGGAGAGATTTTTTTATTTTATCAAATATTTCATGCTTTAATATTTCTTTGTGTAAATGCACTGATTGATACTCTTTGGGCACAACAAAAGTTTGGTTTTGTGTATCCGTAATGGAGGTTATGGCATAAATATTTGTCTTATTATCGTCCGGTTTGGCTTTTATAATAAATTCAAATGTTAATTTCTCCATTGTATGGGTTTACAATTAGTTATTTTTTTACATGTATATGAGAATTGTCGATTTATAAGATCCTTCTTAAAGCATAACACAATGTGATTCATCTAAAACAGAGAATCGACAATTAAATGTTCATGCTTTACTATTCTTATTATAAAAACTTGAATAGTCTTTTGCACTTTTAAATTAAAGCAAATTCACAAACACGTTTTTTACATTCTCCTCACTGGTGGGTCAAATGTCAATCTCAGTGTCAACGTTAACACAAAGGTTACATATATATACAAGGAAGCTTTTTAAAAATTTTGTACGATTAACAACTTATGGTGCTACGGAGTTCCACGGCGGATAGTATAGCAATATGACTTTATATTCCTTGATATCCAATCCGTCTCTTGCCTCTCACAGTTTGATAAGCGACTAGTAGACATCATATCTCACAATATCCTAACCGCATCTAATTCCTGGTCAATAAATTGAAAATTCGCGACATTGTATCTATGCCAATACGATATAAACATCTAAAGTTGTAAATATGTACTTTTATTCACTTCTATTGTCTAGACACAAAGCTGCGATTGCGCAATCATGCTGGAAAGCTTAAGGAAATAAAGCATCAGAATCCATTTAGGTGGATCCACAAAGCATCGCTACCAGTGAATAATCTTTTCAGAGTCGTCGAAGCGCGACGTCGCACCGCCCACACAGCCCTGAGGCCGCATCGGCCGACCATAGCTCACAGGCTGCAGTACCTCGCCTATTGACACACCATCGTGCTATTTATTGACATTTTCATTTGTCCTTCTTGCTTATAAATGGAGAATATTGATTCTTTAAAACAACACTCAGCGACATTTATAAATACTTTACATTTGAGGAGTGCCTACACAGACACCGATCGAATGACACACACGAATGAGTCGATCTGCTTCCAGCGTATAAGTAAATAATATAGAGTTTCTAGTATCATCAGCATCACCTTCGTATAGAACAGAACAACACTTACTTTTTTCCTGAATTTAACTCAACTGACTTTGTAAGGAGAACGTTTGTCTTTTCCAGTCTTAATGTAATTAAAAATAGTTCTGGTATCTTTGATTAATTTTAAATTATAAAACCACCAGTTTTTGATGATTGTTTTTGGCAGCTCGTAGTTAAATGGTAACAGAGTAGGTTAGCACAATGTAGCAAGGTTAAGTAATACTAGCCAGGTCAGTTATAGGATAGGTGACCATTCTTAACACACTCCGAACATCTGTAGCATTCGTTACGGGTTGGAGACCTAAAAAATCTGACAACCTGGTCTAACTACTATTATACTTGGGTTTTGGAGGTCTGATGGCAGTCGCTTCACGTAAAAGTTTGGCCGTATCGTAGTTAGACTGAAAGCGGACCCCAAAACTTAGTTGGGAAAAGGCTTGGAGGATTATGATTCTGTGTTTAAGGTGTGAAAGAGTAGCTGGTCCTTGCGAAGTATACTGTCTTTCCTCATTCTCCAAGATTCGGTATATCTCTATACCAAATTCATTCAAATTGTTTCAGTGGTTTAGGCGTGAAAACAGATAGACAGGCAGAGTATTTTCGCATTTATAATATATGTATATCTAAACTAACATTATACAGCTGAATTGTTTGTTTGTTTGGTTGAACGCGCTAATCTCAGGAAGTACTGGTTCCAATTGACAAAATATTTTATTGTTCGATAACCCATTTATCGAGGAAGGCTATAAGGCTTATATAACTTCACGCTATGACCAATAGAAATGAATGAATGAAACTGCGGGGACGGCTAGTAGATTATTTATAGTTAACTGACAAAATGTTAATGTAAAACTCCTGCTAGTTCTTTGGGATAAACGATACATACGAGTGACAGTGAGCTGTCTTATAACATCGTGGCACAAGCCGCAGAGCCACTCGCTAATGATCCGGCCAACGCTTAAGTAATCATAATTTACAAGATGACATTCTAAGAAACCTTCAACCACTAATTACAGTTTTTAGCGACCAGCGTGTAGTCAACATGTCTAGTTGGAAATATGTAGTCTAGAAAGTGTAAATAAGGGTCTACACACGATTAATTTCATGTTTTTTATTTCATGTTCTGTAGTCAACCAGGAATCCTTGTAGTTTCACCATGTCTATCGATCTGCTTGCGGCTTAGCTCAGAGACTCTAACTAGAAAATAAATTTATATATCTATACGTGATGCGAATTCTTATTGCCCCTTTTGATACAAATTTCGCGAACTGAGGAATGTTAAATACTTAAAGTTTATATGTGAAACAGTGCAGAAAGCTAAAAAAAATATCGATATTTGTTATAAATTTTAAAATTATGCGAAGACGGTAGAAAAAGCTACAGGGGTCCAGTATATATGTTGACCTGTCATGATAGGGAAAATCTACACAATTACAGTTAAAGTTATACTGGTCCTCAATATGAAACAAAATATTTAAATTCGACCATCGCCAGGTGATCTTAATAGCCTAACTAGATGTAATAGAAGATTTTATTAAGTTTAACCCCTTTATGCCTTTAACTTATGTACTTAGAGTAGTAAAAAGAAAAAAATCTTACAAACTCAATTGAAAATGACTTACATGATGTTGTCCCTACATTGCGCGTGGCCCACTTGGCAGTTTTTTATAATATCATAAATAGATTTTATTTCATTATTACTATTAATAATAACTACTTGAAACCTTTCAAGTAGATGTTGTGGCACATCTACTTGCAAGGTTTCAAATAGTATATCAATTTCAAATAGTATAGATAACGTAAAAATTATTAGTACCATCAAGAATAATCAATTATAATTCTGGAACGTTCAAGAGTAGAATGAATAAGTTTCTTTTGGATAGGTGTGTACCAACTTCGTCTTCATCATCGCTTTCCATCAGGTAAGTTGGGATACAAACGCCTCTGCTATTTCTCAATAAAAAAAAAGGTTTAACTGTTGGTGGAAGGTGGATGGCGAGTCTTTTCAATGGCTACTATTTATAGCTACATAGGGCTTCTTTCGTTTGTTTTATAATCATTATGCGATAAATATGATAACGTAGCTGGAAGATAGGTTAGGTATAGAATTCTACAATAGTTACTTTTTGATCCTGACGCAAATAGGAGGGGTGTTTTAAGTTAAACGTGGGTATCTTTGTGTCTAAACGGATGGGCTGATTATGATACAGTTTGTATTGGTTTGAAAGGTTTAATTAAGAGTGTCCGTAGCTATAGTTCTGGGGCTATTAGTGTGTTAACACAAATGGTATATAAATTCAATAATTTTGGATATAATCTGCTTTTGCAAAATTTAGGACGATAAACTGGACTACAGGATTTGGACTCGGATTCCAATTAGTTATCTGGTTGAGCGGCGCTTTAAGTGTAAATCACACCAACAAAATATTACAGATTGCTAATTCTACAATAAAACATATACGGTCCGTAAAATTATCCTCTTGCACGATTGTAAAAGAAACTATAATAGACAAACTCGTTCTTGGAATCTCTAGCAGCCGACACTTTAATCAAATGGTACATGATTATCACGGTTTCTAATCTAGTTATGTATGTTTTGTGTATGTTACTAGATGTATATTATAGACACCAAAGACCTATATATTATTATTTATTTTAAACCAACTTCAAATAAAGAAAAGAACATCAAGTCGTCAGTTTATTTTCTCATGTATGTTGAAGTTTTTTAACACATTCAATTCGGCGGTGGGAGATGCCAATGGTTAGACCTGTCGGCTCCCTTTTGTACATAGAGCTTGGTTAGGAGAGTAAGTTTTTTACTAGTTATAAGTAGTATTGACACGCACGCCACTTCATGAAAAACGGTTTCTTAACCTTTCCCGGTAGGTACTTGTACGGTTTGTTGAAGATAAACGGTTATCATAGCCATAGACATCAACTCTCGAGGATATGCCCGGCTAATAAGTAGATCTTTTTTAAGAAGATGTAGGGCGTGTATTGAGGCTGATGGTAAACAATTTGAACATTTATTGTAAAAGTAAAAAATGTTATTTCCCTATCTGACTTTTATTCCAATAAACCTAAACTAAACTAGGTCAAGATTTTTCATTATTTTATTAATTTTACTTACTTTTGTTGACTTTGGTAAAAGTGGCGTCACTATCTGTCTCGGTCGCTCATGGCAAACATGTTCTCTATCCATCGCTCTCATCAATAAAAAACATTTGAACTGAGTAAAATGGGTTAGCAAACATCGGGTTACTTGAGGTTTTTATTTTTTTACTACTTTTTTTTAGTATGAAACTTATGATTCTGTGTTTAAGGTGTGAAAGAAAAAAAAAATGTACTAATTGTAAAAAAATGTACGAATTGTAAAATGGTACAATACAACAAGTATTGTACCATTTTACAATTCTGATTAAATGCACGAATTTTTGATGGCAGTTGCCAAGAAACTTTAGTACATTTTTTTTAATGGAGGGCCTTTCAAAGTCGACAAATTTTGAAAATTTTAAATTCATATTTTAACAAATAGTCTTAATTCTAGAAAACTTGGGTCAATTGTGTCATTATTTTTGACTCTGGCACTAGAAATGTTATTTAGGGTTACGGTTCTAAAGTTTAAATGAACAAAAATAATAAAAATTAACCACAATAACTGAATTTTTTTCTGATTTTCCTCAAGATGGATACAATCATCCTGTCACCCCGTTTCGGCTTGACGTTAAGTTCTGGGACAGCCTATAATATATATTTATTTATATTTCTTCATATTATGTTACCTAGTTAGCTTAAACTTTTAATTTAAATAAACATTTCTTTAAATAAAAAACTTATACTGACTGAGTTCGTACGTACACTTTGTTTCTAGTAATAAGTACATGTCCGGTTGATGTAGGTAGAGTATATTATACATATACCTGCTAGATTATAACTACTTTTAAGTTTATGAGCACTGATATATATTTATTGTATTAGAACTGGGTCATGAAACATATCAAACTCAATTGACAAACTCATAAATTATTCTTATTATAATAGCTAATGACAACGTTGCTTATTCACAGTGCGTTTATGTTTGCTAATAACCTTACACTTTAAATGTTATTCATTACTACGTTTCTTATTTTTGTCGTCTCAGGTAATATGAATCTTGTCACTTAACTATCCTCTTTCTTACTTCTACTGTTTTATTTTAAAGACTACTAGTAACGTGGGTCACACATTACTAGTATTCTTATTAACCCCTCCAGCTAAGCTAAATGCTTGTGTTAAGAGTGGGTTCACATCGGTAGTGCACTGGGTGGGGTTCGAACCCGCAGCCACTCGATCGCAAGTCCAACGCCTTATCCATTACGCTACCGCCGCTTACTTATTTGTTGAGTATAGATAGTTAGCAAACTAAATAGGTAAGTAAATTCTTAAACAAATGCCCCGATAAAGATTTAAAAGTTTGATTTTAGTTCAAATTTGTTCATTAGAGAAACGAACCTAGATTGTAATCAGGAAACCTGCTTATCCCCACTTATTAGTACAGAGAAATGAAACAGGTATGTCAGAAAATTAATATCACGTGCTGTTATAAGTTAGTACCTATCTATAAAAGCAGCAACAAGACAAGTTGTAAATATATGATTAGGACATATTAATGACTTCATTGATCATGTTAATAGTTACTGATTAATCGTGCTACGATTAAATTATTATGCAAAGCACTTTATAGACAAACCGATTTTATTACACGTATCTATTAAAGTAATCAACACTTCAATATATTACGATTCCAAACTTCGATATTGAGAAGTATCGATCGTTTGATGGTTCAATTTGAAAATGTTGACATCGATACATGTACGAAGACAAAGTTTTGCGGGCGGAAATCCCTAACATCAGAGCGAACATTCGTGTGTGAGGAGATTATAAATCGTCACAATGTCATATCAAGAGTGGGTTAGGTAATTTATTGAAAGGTGCGCATTGAAATCACATTTATTTGTGCGCACGCGCCGACGCGCGACGTAACAAATCATGCTTATCGCGGCTTGACTTGTACCATTGCCGCCAGTGCTAAATCTAGACGGATCTAGATATTTACGTACATGGCTCCTCACCGACTCACATAAGCATATTATACCTAGTTAGGTGTGCCCACGTGGACCAGATTGCGTAACTCTGCTAAGTGTTACTTTACGAGTACACACGTTCTCTTTATTATCTATATAAAAATCTTCGTACTACATTAATAATGTTTCTAGTTTAAATGATATAAATAATTAAAATAACAATGCCAAAGCTCTTCTCGAACGAGGTCGAATTAGTGTCGAAACCCGTTTGCGTTATCTTTAAGGAGATCACTTATAAGTTATAACTAATAGAAAAGTTCAAAGTTCTATTAGACTATTAGGTGTGAACTCTAATTGGTACCGCATATCAGCGATCGATATCAGATTAGATAATCACGATGCAAATAGGAACAGAATTAATTAATGAGAATGCATTGGATTGGCTGTGGTGCGACGACGCTGCGCACGCGCCGCACGGCCGCGCGCCGGTGGTCGTTGGTGACCAATCGCTACGACTCGCACGCGCATTTGCGTTCTCAACACGTCTTCACTCACTGCCACTAATTGGCATTCGTATAATATAATATAGACACCCTAAGAGTATTGTAATAGCAGCGCATATTCTTGCATAATCAGCATATTTTAACCAGTGCCAAAAGAAATTACGTTAACACGAACAATCTACCTATCTAGTAGGTTTATTCTATTAAGTTTTCAAAAGTAAATGGATGACCCGAAAAAGGATATTATCATACTTTTCTCAGCCTGTAAAAAATTAACAGGTGTCACAATGGAAGCTTCCCTAGTATTCAAAAGATAAAATTAATTAAAGATTTTGTGTAAAAAAAGTGTACATTTCCTTCTAGAAGACTATTTCTGATGGCGTAAAGTACCTAATGTCAGTTTTATGTTATATTTATTTTGTTTTTGTGAATTCACTTTTAATAAGCTTCTCACGTTTACCTTTAAATTTTTACAATGGCGAGATGACGTTACTTAGTAAATTCAAATTTTAAGTAAGAAAATTTAACTACATACTAATTTTATTAATCTACGTTGACCCTCTCGTCCAGAGATGTCGCTAGTAGATATATCACAATACTAAGGAATTTGATTGTGACAATATGGTTGCATAACGGAATTACGATAATATCTTAATTTGAAACAATTCGATAGAAAAGTGCCAATACTAAGTATCTGATGTTTAAGAAACGTGCACTTGCTTGACAGGGTCAGGGGTCAGCAGTGAGATGTATATCTTATTGGACAACTATCGGACTAGTAAGCGACATGATCGGCCTTACGTTCCGATAAACTTATTGGATTATGTTGTCAATTAAATTTAAAATGTTATTCATCGAGTGAGTCAGTGCTTTGCTTAAATGTTAGGAAACAATGTCTCGTGTCTGATGATTTGAATTACAAAGTTGTAATGAGATGCACTCGTATGGGTTTACGAACTGTGTTGGCAGTTGACATTACAATGAGCAGGTCGCTGTGTTATAGAGATGGCATGTCGCTTATTTCATTATGGCAATTTATTTATATGTTCGTTTTAGAACAGGCAACTTTAATAGACCTATTTATCTACGGAATGGAGTACGGTGATGTGGAGTAGGTGTGATGGGTAGGGTCACCGGTCGCCGTAGCAGATGCAGGCTTGAGAGTAGCCCCACGGCATGTACCACGCTCTGAAATGCTGAGGGGTCAAATCCTCGCACGCATCTTGTTCTAGGAGACTTAATTTCTAGAACACCCCGGGGGCCCCAAAAATATAGGATATTTTTTTAAATATACAAATAAACATCTAAACAATATTTAATACTGGTCAGCTATAGGTAAACTGCTCTATTGCGAAATCAACGTTCTTATCTTATTTACGTATGTAGTAAATAATATTCGCCAAACATTTCTAAAGTACAGATATCCTCCTAGTTGGAAGTTTATTGTAGTTGAGGTAATAAATTAAGGTATTTCCATTAATTAGGTATCAGGAAGGCTGAGTCGAGTGCGGGCCCCGGGTTGACCTCGTGGCCGGGTGACCGTCGGAATGGCGCCCACCGTCTAATGCTCGACGCTCGGCGGTCGGCGCTCGACCCACATCAGACCGGTGCCCCGGTGTTCTCCGCTATTGTCTCGTCGATAAACTCGCTGCCGCTAAATAACCACTTACCAAACCACAAATTGCATCTAAACTAAACGCGATACAACTTTGTTTGTATTAGGTATAAGTACCTATTAGGTACTCTGCTTATTAATGACTTCGATTGTGGAACGGTTCCTTCAATTCATGAACGTGTAGTACCTGCCTGTGTGTAAAACTAGCTACAGATAGTTTTTGTGTGCATATATATTGTGTAGGTATAACTCATAGTAATATTTACAACTAATTATTACCTTCGCTAACGATCAGACTAAAAATAAAAACTCCGTAATAAAAGTTACAATATTTTAGAACCAACTGGGTTTAAAACAGACTACGTTCATAAATTCCGAAGTATTGAGTTGTCATCCCACTAATATTATAAATGTGAAAGTTTGGATGGATGGATGGATGGATGGATGGATGGATGTTTGTTATTCTTTCACGCCAAAACTACTAAACCGATTGCGATGAAACTTGGTATGTAGATAGCTGGAGCCCTGGATTACCATATAGGCTATTCCCGATATTCCCACGGGATCGGGACTTACGCAGGTGAAACCGCGGGGCGCTGCTAGTACAAAGTAATTCTGAAAATACTAACCTAAACACCAAAGATACTATACTACTAATACTAGAGATACTAATACTGTATACTACGAATTAATAATTACCTAAATGTTATATATAATAGTAATTTTAAGAATCTGCTTAGTAGAGCCATCTCTACTTATAACTGTTTATTATATTAGTATTAACACACGAATTCCGATAAAACAACATAGTGGCTTTTTTAACCATTATGTACCACACAACCGTAGGGTCCGCATGATGGTAGGTGGTCAACTAAAAGCCTATGCACGCTTCCAAATACTACGGGTAACACTCGCACGTTATAGAAGATGTAAAAACGTTTATCTCCTCTTGAAGATCTTCTCGCTCTAGACTTAATGTCTGGGAAAATAGATACTGACTTAGGTTTTGTATGTGGAGTTGAGCTAAATGTAGATTGAGATCAATTCAAAAGTGACTCACCTGTTTAAATTATTTTTATCTTATTTTAATGCGTCTAAATGATGTCCCTTTAAACTTGATGTTTTTGGTTCAAGTTTTAATTACAGCATTCAGAAAAAAAAATATAATATCTATGTTTTGCGATATTATATTCTTTTATTTTTCCTGAATGTGGAGACAGCGGATATACGTTTTTTTTTTGCGTAGGTTAAAAAACATTTCAATATTTCTTTGTTTTGTTTGAAAGTAACTTTGACCTTTGTTTGAAAGTAACTTGAAACCTTACTTCTTTTGATGTAAGTCGGTGTTAGCGACTGTACGTATTACTGCATAAATAAGGAATGTAGATATAATAAAGACGTAATAGTTAAGTTGTGTAAATAGTGTGCTGAATTGGCGCTCAAATATCTCTTCTGTTGTGTTTTCAGATAAACACTTTAGTGTCTATCGTCAAACATACGATCAAAGGTGTAAAAAAACAACGTGAACCCACATGTAACACAAGCGGGGGTTCACAGGAATACAAATAATATAGGTATGACTACGATAATAGTAGTCTTTAAACGCTTTTGTGTTATGTCACTTTTATTGTGGAGTTAAGGAGAGGGATATTGTAAAAAATACAAATAGATATAATTTATGTAATGTTTAATTTTCTGCGTATGGAGGTAACAGAAAGGAACGCAATTGGCAATCGGCATAACTATAGCCTCATTGATAAGTATTATTTAGATATAACACCTATATCAACATAATATCATATTGTTATACTTTGTTGAGAATATATTAATCATTTATACTTAAGGCACTTTGTACATGGCTTAGGATACAAAATATATTTTTAAGAAGTGTATGACACTTGGCAGATGCCATATGACTAGTGAAGTCGCGATGGACGCAACCGAATAATAAACTTAAAATAACTTATTTTAACTTACACTAGAATGTCTTAATTTACATTGGTCCCCTAAACATGTAACATAGAAATAGAACTTTACACGCCATTAAGAATTAAAAACATTTACAAAAATAATTTAATTTTAAATACTAGAAACTAGAATGCCACAAGGACAACGCTTATTTTTAGAGGATTTACATCTAAATTCGAGATCGGGGTACTACAGGGCTCAGTCTTTCTAATATGCATGAACAGTGGCTGTTGGAGGGAGCTGCTGGTGCGTGTGCGTCGTCGGGAGCGCTTCGGGCCTATACTCGTAAGCTGAAGCACCGGGGACCCCACATCCGCCTTCTAAGTGTTTGCTCAAAAGTGACATGCGAGAAAACGTCTTCCCGCAACCCGAGCACGAGTATTTCTTGACATCTGAATGTGTTTGGAGATGCGCGCGCAAATTCGACCTATCGGCAAATGCGCGACGACAGTGATGGCAAGAAAACGGTTTCTCACCAGTATGCGTACGGATGTGGCCCTGAAGAAGCCATGGTCTCGAGAAAGCTTTGCCGCAGAGATGACATTTGCATGGTAAAGTGTGAGTACGGATGTGCATCTTAAGTGCGCCGAGTGATGTGTATACTTTCGCGCAGTACTTGCAGCTGAATGATTTCCGTGCGAGGCTACCTTCCGCTGCGGCGCAATGATATTGCTGGTGTTTGGAAAGTCCGGAATAGGTGGAATAAGACTTCGCACAATCCGGACACTGGTACCGTGGGCGACGGGGTGCTGACACAGATATTCCTGAATCAGAGGATACTGAACCAGGAGAACGTAAGTCTTCTGGGCAAGGTGGGGGTGAACACGATGAAGGAGGTGAGGCAGGTGAGTAGTGAGGGTACATCTGCGGGTGCGCAGGGGGTGATATCGAAGGTGCTGCCGGGTACAATTCTTCTAGAGGGTACGGCGCGTAGAGCGTTGGTAGGTAAGCGTACTGAGGTGTGGGGCGGGCGAGTTCAGTAGGCGCGGGTTCGAGTCTTGCGTGACAGGCCGCCAAATACTCAAGTTGTTGAGGCCACTCTCGAGGTTCCATTTTTACTGCTGCTGTCGCAACGGGAGATGAAGCCTTACTCGGGTAGTTTCCAGTCTTAGATAAATCCTCAGGTTTAGTACTGAGATTTTGTGGTTCGTCATTTTCTGTGTCACCTGTACATAATAGAAAAAAAGAATTTAGTAAATTATGGTAAACACAAAAATGGCTTCAGTTTATAGATTGATCAATACTGCAATGAAAGGTGGTATAGATAGTAGAAACTATATATTTTTATATTATATTTTTATATGATAACTGTACCAAAAAGATAATATTTATTTAATATTCACGGATTCATTTAATCCGAAGCGGAACTATAACTAACTTTTTTTACATTTTTACATTTGGGTGGTAATAATATATTATATATTTATAATAACAAGATACTTACAATGATAATCGTAGTAAAGACGCGTGGCAAGGTGGGCGGGGTGAGGCGGCGTAGTGGGCGGTGTCGCCGGCCGCTCCTCCCGCACCAACACTGGCCGCTTCTTCAGCGGGCAATGTGCGTACTTCTTCGTCATCAAAGCACGAGTCGCCTGAGAGTCCTCCACGAGCATCTTGCACAATTTTCACAATCACTTAAATAAGTCTTGAATAATAAGTTTGTAAAACGTATCACAAGTTCACTATATCATAAATCGTAACAATCCAAACATCACAAGGTATCGTCGGTTTCGCGGTAGTAGTGTCGTGTTCGGGACGCGCTTAAATATACGTGCACTCGTCGGCGTCCTGAACTCGAGTGGTGCGGTGAGGGAAGGTTGCACGTTTATATAGCGCTCCCCGTCAGCGTCGCAGCCAGGTGACGGCGGGTAGGCCTCGCACGTGCGCCATACCCAATCGGTGGAGGGCGCGGGGCTCGGGCCAATAGCGGAGCGGCGCGGCGCGGGGCGGCGGCGGCACCTGCGCCTCCGCACCCGTCGGAACCGCTGCCTCTCAGTGCGATATGCCCAGCTTCAGCACCGCACCGGTCCGTACGTTGTCGTTGGGAACCAAACGATTTTTTGCACAACTCTTGGGGTTAAGCACCTTTGAACTGAACCAATGCTATTTTTTTGGCTCTGATACCTTTGTTCACCTCCATCTATTGTAAATTTTACTTGACAACATCAGCAACAGCTGGACGATATTTTTAATACCATACTTTTACTTTAAAACGATAAAATATTTCAGACATTTAAAAAAAGAACTATAGGTATCTACGTGTATATTAAATACATAGAAAAATGTGTCATCTAGTAAATAGGGAGACGAACCACTTCCTCATATCACATACCTATAAATATAGTATCTATGATTAACAAGCCTTTATAATTATTTTCTTATCTAAGCGGAACTTTACCATCAAATAAGGTATCGTCCAAAACATCATGAAAACAAATTGAACTAATAATATGGGAAATGCCTTAGGGTCTTGAATTAATAGTGCTGTAGGTATCTTCATTTATTCCGTTTTAAGATTTTAAGGGATTGGCATACCGCAAAGAATTATCACAAAGAATTGCTGCGCCAAAAGCTTACCGTTAGGTGAACTGTATTCTTGTTCTCAGTTCAGTGGTAGGTATCAAAAAATTCTTACTTACTATGCAATGCTATAAATACATGGGTATTATAAAAATAACAGGAAGTGGGATAAGAAGTGGTATATGGATACTTTTCTTAATACCTATATTCCAGTAGTCTATCAATAACATACCTATTCTATAACCGTATTAAAAAAAAAGATCTATGTATTGAGTATTCCTTATTGACGTTTACGCAGGACATGAGTTCTCGCATGTCGTTTTAAGTGACTGTATCAACGTTTCGAACAAAGAACGCACTTTGATACGTCATTTAGGGTTCACAGATAAATGTAACATGATCAGAAAGAAACAGTAGGTAATCAAAAAGTTTTTAGGTAGGTACGTACAAATGATGTGTCGACCTAGTTAGCGTTAAAGGTATGTTATATGAAACCGATGACACATTCGGTACGAGTTATTATTAATTGTTTGACACGGGCCAAAGTTATCGTCTTTACTGACCTTGTCCTCCTTCCTGTTACGATTCGTCTTCCTTTAACGTTTCTGTGATACGCGATTACTTGAGAATATTCCTTATCAAATCTCTATTAGTTACACGGAAGATCAGTTTGCATATCTGTTTTACACTTGCCATATGAAACGGTAGGCTCTTTAACGCATAACTACAAACTTTGTTATACCTAAATAGGCATTATAAATAAAATCTTAGGTATGTAGTTTCATTTTATTGTGTGTCTAATGCTGAATAAGCACCACCTTGTGAAGCAGGTACCTTATTTATACATGTTCATTCAATACACAAATAAATACCTATCCTCAGTTACTGTTACATCACGTAAGACTTGTAATAATAATTTGAAGGTACTTATCAGATATCTATTCTATAGGAATCATTAACTGGTGCAAATATCTAGAGAATCGTCTAATACCATTATGTTGGTAGCGGCTACTTCAAACTCTCACGATCGCGACTAACGGATACCTAACTCAATAATAGTAATAAAAGGTAACCGGAAAGGCTGAGAACCCGTTTATACTGCAGATCGTTAACAAAAACATTTCCTTGTGTGTATCAAACCAAACAAGATATTTTTACAACCCCTTCCCAACGCGGAAATATAACGTCCATAGAGTCTTTGTAATATTTTTAATGTGACCAGTGTTAATTCCCACAGGTCAGACTGTTCACTGAGCAATTTTGGTTTTCTCACAGAAACAAGTTAACTACCGCTAAAGTAAGGTGTTATACGCATTAGACTAGAGGACCCCATTAGGTATTTTTGAATAATCTTCGCGCCCTAAGTGGAACATATTTTTTATTTACGATACTGTTCCGTATTCAGAATACTTTTGTGCACTCAACTCACTCAACACAATCCACAGCGTAGTACTAGCTTATGGAAGGTGGTGAATGTATGAATTTCAAACGTGCCTATTCTCAATTATGAGACCGCAGCCGCCTACACCGCCAGCTCTAAATACTTTTTTTAAGTTATCTAGTTTTTTCAAACCAAAAGCGTATTTCTCATTCTTAATCAATACCATGTTTGGATTGTTTTTCGTTAAAACAAAAAATACTTTAGAAAACTACTCAACGTGTTGCCAACTACTTAGTTTTATGATGTTCCTCTATCACTTGAGTATGTATAAATTAATATTGATTTTATAAGTAAACAAAGAAAATCTTTTGTTCCAACAATATGTACTCAAACTCCTACACATATGACGCATTTTTGCGTTACATTGATTTTTAGATTAAGATTGGAATCCTAAAGCAAGGATTAAAATCTATCCTGAAGAAGACGCTCTGCTGTTTTATGGGAAGTTAAAAGAATTAAAGCTAGAATCAAAGAATATAATATAAAAACACTATATGATGAAAATACTTCGTGATTGGAAAAGTAAGACATAATATATACGCAGACTTGTTACGAAACACCGAAACAAAGACTTACTTATTACCTACATATATGTAAGTTACTCAATAGTCAACAAGAAAGTGTTGCTCATCCAATGTCCGGCGTATAACACATTATAATTGCTAGTAATGCAAGTTTAACGTCCAAGTACATCATGGGTTTCGCGGTGACGGGCGCCATGTACCTATTCTCTCGGTGAAATTCACCTTGTGACTTCTGACTCAGCTCTCATATCGCAATTGTGTCAAGGGATGGACGTGTTACTGACATCAACATCTCAATCATATTTCTTAAATCTGTGCCTTATCACTCCCATCGATAAGCAACTAACTACTTCTTCATTAACATGTCATCACAGGCTTATGGCGCACTAAGTAGGTGGTAATGATGTTTCTGTACAACAAACAAATCGTTTCTCATTAACTAATTATTTGGATGCTTGTGAATGGACAAGTTATCTTGATTTACGCCTGGGAAACGTAAACAGCACGGAAGATAGTTAGGAGTAAACAACATTAGACATATCGATTTATCGTATTGAATGAAATGTCGATAATGGACAAGAACCTACTTTAAAGGTACCTTGTTAGGAAAACAAGTCATCAAACAATAAAATCGTAGAGTAGTTCGTTTAGGTATTTTTCAAAATTAAAACCGCTATTTATAAATGAATTGGTGAATAAGTAGCATCATATGGTACATAGTTATAAGGTATACAAGTGTGATGTTATGGGGCGGGCGGCTGCGTCGACCAGGTGCGATGTCGCGGGGGCAGGGGCGCGTGCGTAACGGTCGCGGCACGAGCTGCGCCGGCGCAGGGGACGTGCGCTATGGCGGAAATAGCGATGGACAGGGGCGCCGCGGGCAGGTGGTGCGCGATACCAGCTCCGCTCTCAATGTCACACAATTGGCGGTTAATTTCTTGCATACATTACATACAAATGCGTTTTAAACGCGTCCTGGACTGATTTTTAGCCGACTTGAAAATAGGAGGTTCTGTATTCTATTCGTATGTATGTCCACGATTCTCTTAAAAAGTAATACATATTTTTTTATGATTGTTTCACTAACGTACTCTACATACTTTCTGTAAGGGTTTAGTATATTATACATTCGGTATTTATAAGTTAATTTTGTTCACAATCAATTTCGCTGAAGTCGGTTTGTCCTTTTTTAATTTCATTATAATGCATATACTCATTACAGTAAATTTTATGCATAGATATATATTATGTAGTTTATTAGTCTTAACTTGACACATTAGTAAACAATGTTGGACAAAACACATTATATTTAAAAATACAATATTGTTAATGAGCCAAAGTAATTTTTAGGAGATAAATAATAGTAAATTCATTGCTATATTTAACGCTAATTATTGTGTTTGTCTGTACCACACTTGTGAATAGATCGTAAGTAAGACATTAACTTATGATTACTAACTAGATATATTGTTTATTACTATTATTACTATCGAACTCTCAACACACCTGAACTGTACATAACATTGTTGTATAGATTTGTATCATTGTTTGTTGAGCTTGCCTCCACATAAAATGTTATACAAAGCATAGGCACCCACGAGCTCAGTCCAACCCTGCATTCTATTGAATCAGTGCACAGCTATGCCAGCAGCTGGCTGCGCGTGCAGAATCACATGTCTGTACCCGAATCGCACATCTGCATGGAACAGTCTTCACGGTACGAAACAGCCTAAATGCCTTGTCACCGTCTCCGATGCTCATACAAACCGATATAAACTTAAAACCTTTTGAAAACTCGAACCACGATTAGGGTCTCCCTCATTCATTGTTACGCATGTAGGGAGCGAAAACGTTTTAAGTACAGTTGTGATACGAACGTCGGCGTCATTTTAAAATAAAGGAGAGTATATTTCGGTTATTCCTTCATATTGTATTATTAGCCAAAAGTAAACCTTAAATTCCTTAAAATAAGGTTCCAAAATGCTTATTTGAGGAAAAAATATGTGTTTACTCGTAAGGTTCAAAATAGCCTAAAAAATCGACTCCATTGTGCCGTTTTACGACTAAGAGACGTGGTTGCAGGTAGGTGAGTAGTTTAATTTTAAATAATGGCATAGCTGTAGAGTTTTCTATATAAAGCGCACAGGGCCATTCAACGCTTTTATAAACACTTTTAATACAGATGGATTGGATTTTATACAGGCTGCTTTAAATTTGGAACTAATATAATTTTGTAAATTTTTTGTTGATGTCTTTAATATTTTGATAGAATTAGGTCATTAACGATGTACTAAATGAACGAAATTTATATTACTAAATAAGTGAGTAATTATGTGATATTAATAATAAATTATTTGTAATACATAACATACAATAAACCTCATTTATATCATTATTAGATGTGCATATTATACCTCTATTATACACGAAGCACTGTGACTCCGAATATAAAAGCTCAGAAAACATTCTTCTTAGATAAGGTTTAATATCACTAGACTGGTTCTGCTATAGACTTCACCTCTATACAAGCTAAGCTAAGCTAAAATAACAATGGTTTTCTTAAGAATTATATTAAATAACTATATAGAAATACAAAGTTGGACACAAAAACATCATCCTGTGTTTATAAGCGCGTTAACAGCTGAGATTTCGGCACACGCTACGCGGCCGGTGCGTCACCGCGCCACCGCGCACCGACCACCTTTCACCCCTCATGCATTCCCTTTACGGCCTTCTTCTAACGTAGCGTACTATTTATACCCCAAGTACATACGGATAATGATGTTTCCTCTTAGAACATATATTAATTATATTGTTAAAATTGTTAAAATATGCTTTAAATGTTTTCAATTATATGTAATAGCTCCTTTCGATTCGATTAACGTTTATTTTTTTAATTACGCATACCTATTCACCACTGTTAAAGACTATTCATTATAATAGAATGACAGTTATGAAGATAAATACTAAATTATTAGTTTTAGAGAAGTGCATTTTTTTAATATTATATTTAATAAAAAGAATACAAAAAAATCACAAAAGAGCAAATGCAAATGCAAAACAGAGCACCTAATTTTTTGAAGTTTCTTAATTTCTGTTATTATCAACTACTAAAAAGCAGTCTCGTATTTTTACTTTTTTGTGTAGTAACTGAGTAAAGAAATTCCACCAAATACATTTTCATCATTAAAAATTCATGTCCCGTTGTTTGTTCGCGATACACTCCTAAACTAATGAACCGACTTTGAATTAATTTTGCATGATGTGTGCAGACTGTGCAGTTTGGTCTAACTTGAGAGCTAGGATAGTTTTTAATTTTTTTATTGCAGATTACCTAGCCACAGCAACGCGTAAATTATAAAAACCCAAGTCTTGCAAATTTCAGCGCTCTCCTACGGCAAAAAGTTGAGATCGAATTGTTTAATTAGTTTTCGAACAACATTTTATGGTGGCAGTATCAATATTAGATATCTTTATTTCTTTAATAAAAAGTCTTGAAAGCATATGAGTCACCTTCACAGGACCAGACCATTTTCAAAATTGATCTGAAGGTTTACTTCAATATAATCACACAGGTTTACTGCGATTCGGAAAACCAACAATTCTCAATATGTGTAAAAACTACAGAACAATTACAAGTACAGGATCAGCCATCATCACTTAATGTCAGCAGACGTGATAACGGTTGCATATTGTTAATATACCTAGTTTTGTTCATATAATTTCAATTTATAAGAGCAAGTAGCACTATCACCGTTATCAAAAACTAATGTTTCTTTATTTGCATAATTTATTTTAAAGAGTATAAACTTACTGTAATGGTAGGTACTAACACGTTTAACAGTTACAGTAGTCTTTAACTATTATATTTATTTTCATTATAGTTTTTGCATTTTCCTAAAACATGCTACTACATGCTTTTAAGGCATGTGATGGATAATAACTACAATTATGACAGAAAAACAAAGCGATAGGTCGACGACGCTTACTTTAACTAACTTAAGAACATTCCACAAAATGGAACTTAACTAGATGTGCCCACACGGCTTAGTTCGCGTGTCCATATTTATTTTTGTGCGAAACCCTTTTTATAATAAAAGTAGCCTAATTTACTTTTTATAATACTAATCTGCCAGGGAAAGTGGAAATTGGTCGAGCTTAGCCACAACAAACAGACAGATAACATTTTTAAATATTGATTTTTTGGTGTAAATATCATAAACATTCTGATCCATTTGGTGAAAAGAATTTTTAAAATCGGTAAATAGATGACGGAAATATCGGTAAACATACATAAAATAAAAAAAATGTGTTCGGTTTTATGTATTTTATCTTTCTTGTATCTGTTAAAAAGCTGTTATACATTACAAACAGACTCTTTAATTTTATTTATTTGTATAGATTAGTTACAAAGTTTAAATCAATGTGTGGAACTAGTGACAGCATGTCATAATGTAATTTGTTTGTTTGTTTTTGTACTTCAAATACCGGTTAAATACATTAATAATAAACTAGAAGACTCCAAGACTAAATTGATAACAGTTTTCTAGTAATTAAAGTTGAATTTAGTTTGTAGTTAACTAGCTACCACGCCACGCATTGTGGATAAGTAATTTGGAATAAAAAAATATTGTGACTACATATAAATTAAGATAAAACTATCTGATCTCTCAAGTTAAACCAAACTGTGCGAACACACAGTGTGCAATATTTCATTAAAATCGGTTCATTAGTTAAGGATTTCGTCGAAAACAAACAACGTGCCACGATGTTTTTTATATATAAAGATAATATATTAATTAAAGTTGGTGACTAATATTTTCAAACATGTCATCCCACAAGCGTTTTCTTTTAATCTTTTTGGAATATCGAATAATACATTTATTAAAAATATGAAATTTATTGTTTTTTTACTATTCACACCGTTACAATTTCTACAATAATAAGAAATATAAGGAGATGGAAATTGTCCGCTTCCCACAATCGATATATTTTCGTAAATCTCACCGTTATACGTATTTTTTGCGTATCTTAGCCGAAAAGGTATTTATAGTGTTACGGTGTGAAGGGGAGAAGACCTGGGGTCGCGAGGACAGCTGCATCACTGCGCCGGTGCAGGCTCCGACAAGTAGATCATTCCGTACAGGATTAACACAACCGTAAGTGACGAGTAACGGTTACATTGTGTTTTTTATCTACAACCAAATAAGGAACTATTATTATTTATGTAAGTATACAGTACAATATCTAATGCGAACCATATTATTATTTTTATACATAAGTGTGTGCGTTTGATACCATACTTCGTATATATTAATTTAATATAATAAAAATGAAGAGGTTTGTATGTTTGAACCAGCTTAGGTGCCTACTACGATGATAATTTTTGCCTCAAATAAGGCATTTATTCAGGACAGTAATTGTTTCAATATCGTTACGTGACGCCTTTGGCAATTTTTTTCCTTTCAGGTCATGTTTCCTCAGTTTCATCATTTTATTATTGATTGACATTTCTACAGTACCTAAACTTATCTTGTTAAGTTTCTCCTAGTCCTAGTAGGTTAAGTGATTTTTAACTTTATATATTATATAAAGTCAAAAATTTAATTACTTAACTGACTTTAAAATTCTTTCATTTATATAAAGCTACATTATCAGCGAGAAACGTGGGCTACATTTTATTTTCTAAAACATTGGAGATCCCTACGGAAATTTAATAAAGTAACTCAAGGTATCAAAAAATTCCATGTAAAAGTCATTATTTATTTAGCGTGCACAGCGAAAACTTTTGATGATACACTAAATTACGATAGGTATAATAGAATAAAATGAAAGAAAATAAGTAAAGGAAAAGTTATTCTTTTTATTAAATAAAGATGTCTCATATTTATGCAGTCACTATAAAATGTTTTTAGTTAACTAACTAGGTAACAATTAGATCTCACAACTTTTTGCGGTAGAAGAACCAAGTTGCGACACTTGCATTTTTTTACATGTTGTTTTTGATTACATTTTACTTTGTGTAAACTAAAAACAATTGAATAGTATTTTGGGAATAGTTGTTATGTTGTATTTGTCCAGATACAGTACTAATTTGTCTTACTATCTATCTACCCATGCGAAGCCGGGGCGGATCGCTAGTATTAATATCATTATGTTCGATTCCCACCCAGGACAAATAATTGTGTGATGAGCACGATCATTTGTTCTGTGTCTGGGTGTAATTTATCTATAATATGTATGTATTTAAAAATATATAAGTATGTTTATCAGCAGTCTGGTTACCATAGTACAGGCTCTGCCTAGTTTGGGATCAGACAGCCGTGTGTGAGATGTGTGAAGTTATTATTATTTTAGAGAGGAAAGATTTGTTTGTTTGTAGCCGATAAACTCTAAAACTAACAAAAGATTAGAAAGCTACTCTACCCAGAAGTAACATATGCTACAATTTATTTTAGCAATAGGTTTAGGGAAACGCGAGCTAAGCCACGAGCACAGCCAGTGACGTCACTCATGAAGGAGTTCTGAAAACTATTTGATTATTATTAAAAGTTACTTCGAGTCGGATAAAATATCGGTAGTAATTCGTGGAGAGTTGAATAGGATATCACGTCAAAATTTACTCGGTATACCTATATAGGTAAGTTATCCACTCGTCTTAACCTTCTATGATAATATATTTCATAGAAGGTTAAGTGGAGAAAACGGGTGCAAAAAAGTGTTGCTAAAATTTCAAAACATATTGACAGCAATACGTTGATTTACAAGTTTGACAAACTTATAACTCTTAGTTACTATGTAGTTACTTCTCGTACACCCCAGCGGAGTGGCAGTTTTAACTGAATGATTCCTATTATGTACATTATACACAAATATCAAATGAAATGTAATTACTTAGAGTAAGCGACGGACACACCCGTTCCGGGACACCTTTTCATTTAATCAGAACTTGTTTGCACACCCAACAAACGGTGTTTAGTTCGCGGAGGGCGACCGATCCGAACGCAGAGCGCTGCATAGTTGCACTCATACACCGGTTTATTTGGCGTCGCCCGTCTTTTCATAGATCCTTTTTTATACGTACTGAAATTTATTAAAAGCGCAGGGAGGGTGCGCGTGCGCGCGACAACTGCCGAGATTGTTGAGCGCACCTGGCCCACGCGCGCGCTCTCCAATCATATCACATGTGATGTGATGTGACCTCAGTACTCGATAGCGTTCGTTTATGCATAACAATTTGAATAAATAAATAATAAAATTCACAATAATACATAACTACACAAGATTTTAACCTGACCTCTGATTAACATAAATCATGCGTCATATATAGATACGATAACGAAAAGAACTGGTGAATATTCTATTAAAATTTTAAAAGTATTAAGTACATTTAGTACGAGTTTTCGGTACTTAACGAACTAGAAGATACTTTAACAAGATTGACTACAAAATAATAGCTTCTTATAGCACCTTTTTTTATCGTAGCCTTTGCACGTTTGCCACACCAACGTTAACAATCGTTAAAAAAACGATAATCCTAACTAATATTTTAAATGCGAATGTTTTTTTTGTTTGTTATGCTTTCACTTTTTAACCGATCATCATGAAATTTTGCAAACACGTTGTCAAGGGTGCGGTACGGGGCACCTGCATATAGAAAAAAGTACTGTTCCCGTGGGATTGCAATAAAACTTCTCTAAAACGCCGCGTGCAAAAGCTAGTAAATAGGTGTAAAGAAGGTCTTACACCGATACAAGAAAAATGTGAAGAACGATCTAATTTTGATGCTTTTATCCACGACATATTCTCCGTTATTTTTATGGGATAGGGGGCAAACGAGCAGACGGGTCAAGTGATGGTAAGTGGGCACCTGCAACTCAAGAGTCACAAGTGCTTTGCCGGCCTTTAAGGTGGGAGTAGGGGAAGGAGAGGGAGAGAGGAGAAGGGAGAAGTGGGGGGAGAGGGAAGGTTTAGGGCCTCCGATAACCTCACTCATTCGGCGAAATACAAGACAACCATTGCTTCACTGCCAGTTTTCTGTGAGGCTGTGGTACCACTACACAGTATTACAATTGAAATAAACCTCATCCAGCATTCTGAAGTAGCAATGATGTTATTGACTATTTGGGTGTAATCAAAAATCAGTAACTGAAAAAGGACAAAATATTTGACACATCGTTTAATGAGTTATTAGAGTGGATTGCTGAGCACAGCTTTAAATCTCGGACCACACGGCCGGATCGTGTGCCTCTGTGCAAGTTGCATTACGTCAGTCTGTTCAGAGAACATTGCGTGCGCTGAACAGTAAGCCGGCAACGGCGACGACGCTGCGGTCCTCGTGTAAGCTAATGTTGATACGTGTCATGTTATCGACCGCCCACCGAGCACAGACTATGTGGTCTCTTATCCTACGATGCGATACTTTACGCGGCACTACCCATAATTCACATGAGGATATTCCATTGACCCATAATGCTGACTTACCACAAGGTAATTAAGGAAGAAAGTTACATGACAGCCGAAAGTTGATATCTCAATTTAAAGCTATTATCGTTTACATGAATATAGAATGAGTAAAAGTAACCAATTTTGTGGCTATGTAAGTATTTATTTACAACTTCATCATCCCGGACGTAGGATACAGACGTGAGCATGGTTGTACGGTACAATAACTCGCTGGCTTTGTTATAAATATACATGGTTTACAATAAAACTCTGGTAATGAGTAAGGTATAGTGTTTTGAAGTGAAATTTAAAGGCAGTTAAACACATTCATAAATGGCAGATGACCGATTATAAATTCATAAAAAATACAATAATATCCCTGACTCAAATCTCTGTTCTGGTGTGGTATACTTTTAGTAAGTATAGCACTCCTCGATTAAAGAGTTAGTTCTAAAAGCATCATACTTACTCCTAATCCCTGCAGTTCCATTTAACATAACGCTCACCACACCCTCTTTTACTTACGCTCGTTCTCTATGAATATTATGCCTCATGGCTTGAAATGTCCAGAAGTCAAGAAATGATGAGTACAGTAATCGAATCCATTTCAGAGAATCGATCTGAATGTCGACGGAGGTCGGCTCCGATGGGTCGGCTGTTGCAATGGGTGCCTTTGTCCGCGAGGCATCAATGTCGTCCTCGTTGCTGGCGGTATAATGCGGAAACAATGCGCGGACCACATTCGTGCATCGCGACCGCGACCGTGTCGTGTTCGGCTGCGGCCCGATGTTTGTGCTCATAAAGTGTCATTATGGTAACAGTACCTCATTGTTGTTTTCGGCGATGCCCGTCTCCCTATTTTCTTCGGCATGCTGTATAAAAGCTCGGCGCGTCACGGCGAGTTATAACCAAAATGGGTTACGACCGAGTCTTGCGAAACTTTTACGGGCCATCGTCTCCGTTGAAATCTCGTTCAGTTTAATAGCCTTCGAATTTTAAGTGCTAAAGAAAGGTAAATCACTTTGACGTGTCTTGAACTTAAATCCATGATTTGGGCAGGACTCAACAATTTTGGGACGATATAATAAATGAAAGAAGCCGATGGATGATGAAAAAATATGTAAAATAAAAGAAAACTTTTTAAGCTAATTATATAATAATATAATGTACATTCTTCATTTAAATTTTAAGATGTTGTATAATTAAGAACTGAGAGTTTGGCTTTAGAAACTTTAATGTTAGTTCATTATTTTACTAGTATGTACTAAGTTATAAGCCAATATTGCACACAATGAAAGCATAATAATGACTATAAAATTGAAACATTAATCAATGAATCTAAGTGGTAATGACAATGTAGGAAAGGAGTCCGGTTACAAGTTGAATTGTTGTTTATTATTACATAATTCTCATTTGTGGTTTGTCATTGACCTCTTTAGTTTGCCTGAGTCAGGAAATTTGTTGTAACTCCGAGTGGAGTCAATTACAAAAAAACCATTCCAAGTTTTTGTGATAATTTTCTTGGTGTTTTGCGACGTCAATGACGATACAATATATGTAGTATATCATAAGCACGTCTAAGTTCAGACAACAGTCTCAATAAGGAGTTTGTTATTGTTGCTTATGTTTACAAACAGTTTTAGAATCGACCAACAGAGCGTGTTTTAAAATGAGCTTAAGAAGATTCTAGTGATTAGTACTTAGGGACCTCATTGATAGACAGCACTAAGGTTGTATAATCAATTAATGCGAACGACTGAAACAATAGAAAGTTTCACCTAACCCACTTTCTTTTTACATCCTACGTACCCGGAGCAACCCCGTTATCGCTTTCATATCTGTTTATACAAATTATAAAAGAGACGAGGTTATTATTAGCATTGTGATTACAGCTATTGTTTGTGAATCATAAAACAATGATTATTGAAAATCATTATGAAGATGTCAGCCACTGATCAAATTTATAATAACAAACGATAAAATCACGCTTGAACAAGCAAATATAATGGCCTTAATGATATGGAAGACAATGGGATGGTTCCTAAGGGCGCGCAGACGCAATGTCGCGCGTCGACTCGGCGCATACGCACTTACACATTGCCACTTGACTGGAACTTGACTCGTTCGAATACACTTCACGTCTTATGCTAAGATTTGATATGTTTCCTTTGTCTAACTGAGATTTTTCAGGACAATGATCAAAGTAGTTGGGAATTCAACCTTTACCAAGACGCACATTATACGAAAATTAAAGCGGCTACTGAGAGTTCAATTGTTACATTGAACACGTGCAGAGTAAAGGATAAATATTCTATGTACTACTTTGTTGATTTATGTTATAAGTGTAATGAAAGGGAAGAAGAGGCGTTCATATTAAGAGCAGCTACCCAGCGGAAGTAGCGCTCAGAGAGAGTCGCTCAGCAGCGCGAGCGGCGCGTGCACACGCAGCACACGACAACGTAGCGGAAGCGGATATGGCAATTGCATTCAATAAATCTACAATGTAACACAATATTTTAAAGGGCACTTAATATTTGCATTATAATTTATGTATAATATACATGTACGTAGCTATGTTGACCTACGTTGATGATATTGCATTATCTATCTGTTAGATAATGTTGCAAAATCATCTAACACTGAATAAACTGAAAGAAACCGGCGTAGGTTCATATTAGTAGGTACATTATATTTATATTTTCAATAGATTGTATAATTATGTTTTTAACTTTTGTTCCATTCTGGTCTTGGGCAGTCCGTATCCATCCGCTGCGAGCCACCTTCTTCAAGTCGTCGGTGCATCGTGTGTCCACGCAATTGACAAAATTCAAGGAAATAAATATCGTCATATACCTACTAAACATATGGTTGTAAATTCAGACTTCTTGGTTTTTAGTCATTAGAACTGTGGAGATGAAAATTTAAACGATGATGGGAATAATATATCACATTATTTTTTTTATTTATTAACAATGTAATAATATATAGCGGTTTCGGAATTTGTACATATTGTATTATGTACTGGTATGATTCGCAATCCAACGGGTGTACATATATACGAGTATTATACTGAAGAGTGTAAATTAAGGAACAGGTTGTACAAGTATAGCGCATGGTTGAATGGAGGTGTAATCAGCGCTATTGAGGCGAGTCGTCACCTGCAGGACTTGTTGTTATTGTGACTATTTGTGTTCGTGCTGAATGACGCCGCGGGCTGCGGCTCGACGTGCATTTGCGTCTCAGCACTGTCGGGGTGCTTCGCTAGAGACTCCCCATCACTGAGTTTCAAGGAGAAGTCCTACGCCGTAAACTTGATGTAAAATCTGTTAGAGTGAAAAGTGGCCAGCATCATTCACAATAACATATTTCATTTAGAAGTGGTTACTAATTTTTGATTATGTTTTCCACGGGTTATAATTATTCAGGGCCGAAATTTAACATAATATAATGTTGAGACATAAACAATTGAATAGGATAATGTATAACACATTCCCCTGTGGAGTATAGAATGTAGATTATAATTAATAACGTAGGTTCTGAGTTCCGGAGCCTTCGTATGAAATGAAAATAATATTTAATTAAGAATAGAAATATGATGATTTGTTTCCGACTTAAATATAATTAAAACTTTTAAGGGGCAAATTTTTAACAGCACATTTATTAATATTTAAATAAATTTCCAAATTTTCTGTCTTATCGGTTTTATTTATAAAATTATATGATTTGAAATTATATATCTCTAAAACATGATATAACATCACATACTAATTTTATAAAACGGAATATTGATGAAACTAAATTATAAATCAATACATTATAATCTGACGGTCTTCTAAAGTAAGTATTATTTGGTCGCCCTACTGTAAAATCCTTTTCATATGACTATAAAAGGCGAACCCTAAACTCGGTCGGCATTAAGAAGTAACGAGTTAGTGTCTTTTTAGTTGTTAATAAAAGCTTTAGTTCTATAGTGTACTTACTAGAAACCAGACCCTACTTAGTAATTGCGGTAAAGTAATTTTATTATGTGTATTTACAATAGGGTAAATAAAATTACTAATATCTACTTTGGGTGGATTAGTAACACAATAATAGTATGTAAGTAATTTTTATTTTTGGGCTTACTCAAATCTGATATCGTGTATATGTGTGTGGTTAGGTATAAATAAATTAATGGGTTGATATTTACGTGCTATATGTCGATTTTCTGTTATTTTTTAATTTAAAAAAATATTCAATAAGTGTTCATCTATCTGATCTAGGAGTTGAAAATATAGTATAATACCAGTACCAGTAAACTGATGAGAAATTGGCAGAGGTTAAATGACCAACCAACAAAATGGTAGGACCAACGTATTTTCTGTTACTAACTAAATATGCTTTTAAAATTCAAGTACCCTCTCAATTCATATATTACAAGCACTACATCTTAAACTACAGAACTCTGTATTTGAACAACTACCGTGTCACCACTCTATAATATTTTAATGGCTCCAAGAAATGTACATTCAATTGTTTATTATCTGTTTATTAAAGATATTTCGATGATTGATCACCAATCTAAACGATCGCACAATATGTGGAGGGTTTGGTTGCACAACTGGCCGGATATCGTAATCCATGACCGGAAACACTTGTTTGAGCTCCGCACTACAGGTACATACGTTCCCATTGGTACACTGTCGTGAGAGGAGTTCCTCGGGACCCTTTACATGAACACGTGCAAAGGATACGTACTCGCTAGTAATCCCTTTACTGGGATCCGGATTTTATTGCGCCGTGCTTCTTTCAATGTATACAACATGCCTACATACATGAATGTCAAGATGAATAGTGTTAGTATATTGAAAGATGGTACATATCGTACGCAAATGTCTTAAATACTATAAAATTCATTCACTAATGACGATATTTGTTTATTTAACAAATACGTAGAAGTGTTTGTTGAATAAGAAATACTAAACAGTCCGCTGTGCCACAGATATGTCACACACAAATGTGCGACTGCCACGCCGGGGGTAGCTGGTTCGATTCCCTCTCAGTGCACATATTGTATGCAGGAATATGTCTATTTGCTTTGGCCTAGGTTCTTCTTAATATAGTATGTACTTATTTACAGAATAAAAATGTATCTATGTAAAAGGTTTTTCAATAGGGACACTCGAACTTTGACAACGTATAGCGGCCATCCTAAAAGCGATTACTGTCAATTTTGACAAGAATATTAGTTTAATCTTGACATTTCACGATGGAGCTCTACAAAGCGTTCCAATTGTTAAAATTTATTATCAAAATCAGTGATCTGTTCTCCTAACGTTCCGTACGTTGCGTCCAATTTATGGCATTCATGGCAGTCCTCCAGAGTCCGCAATCCGTCGTTTAATGACATAAATTTAAGACATTTTCATTTCAGTGTCGATAAAGCAGTGCCTGTATGTCAAAGAAACAATATGGTTGGAGAGATTTTTGCCGTTCGGGATAGTGTGCGAGAACGAGCGAGTCCCCAGACAGTCCATTCCATGTCACGCGCAAGAGCTGGGGTTTTCTGCGACATCAACTAGTCGGATTTTACGTCTTGGGTTTCATTCACAAAAATTTCAATTAACTCAAGAGCTAAAACCTAACTACCACAGACAGCGCCGTGTTTTCGCTGATTAGGCTTTAGAGCGTTTGGAGGCTGACCCTACTTTTGGAAAAAAAACAACTAACCACCAACCACGCCAATTCCCATACTGCAAGGGAAACATTGAATTTATTGGATGATAAGTTCGAGGGCTTCGTCACCGCGCGTGGTGGCGACATCAACTGCCCACCGAGGTGGTATGACTTAACACCGCTCAACTACTTTTTGTGGGACTACGTGAATTTTCTCTGGTCTATGCAGATACCGGTTTTGGAGTTGGACTCGTGGGGGTTTTGTGGTTAGCTGCTGAGAACGGGCACGTTCGTCTGCTCCACTATTGTCGGTGGAGCGTCTGTTCTCGCGAGCAGCGAGCAGCGGAATTAACCGGTCTAAGGCGAAGGGCTCCTTGGTTTTCCGCTGCGGGGCTTGGAGCGTCCTTTAGCAGAGGTCCCGTCGAACCGATGCAGCTCGGGTACTTGCCTGCTTAGCAAGTAGAAAGGTGACTAGACACTGATCCGGACACCTGACCGTAGGCCAGGGTAGACCTACACTTGATTGTAGATCGGGAAGTGAGCGTGCTTACAGCTCCGGTACCAGCTGGATACTGGTAGTCGGCCTCTCTGACGAACTTAGCGGTGTTACCGCGAGCATATGTAAATATGCGGGAAGTGAGCGTGCCTTACAGCTCTGGTACCTGTCTGGACAATAGGGAGTATGCCTGTTGCGAATGGGGGGTTGTTGGCGCCATGGCGTTGGAGGTAAGACCTGCCGTACAAAGGTCCCTGGGTCCCGGGACCTTGGTTTGGGGAACGGGATGCAGGTATACTGACCCTATTTTTATAACGATTGCGTTGGTGAGGTGGGGGCAGTATAAACAAAATACGTAGTGAAGAGAGAGGGAGCTGGTCTATGCAGACAAACAGACAATTGCCGCCTTAAAGGCCAACATAACTCGCTTTCTTCATGAAATTGAGCCCCACTTATGCGAAGTTGTCTTCCTAAATTGGTCCACCAGGTTACACCACAACACAAAAATTATATTCCATACATAATGTCATCGAAAGTTTGTCATTAGTACTGTGTATTTTTCTTCTGTTTAATGGGAAATGTCAAGATGATTTAGAATAACACTGTACTCGTAGTATAAACAATGTAACAAGTTTAGGACAGATTGAGGACAACATCGACCAATCTACGATGTTCTCGTTACATCACTTACGACAAATAACAATATATCAAGTTGTACACAGATATTATTAATCAAACAATAGGCATTCCGTGAAACAGTGTGTCGGCAAGATGGTCGATAAGGCCCCGGTAGCATAGCGGCGCGAACGACTCCTGCTGGTCGGCGCACTCGCTGCGCGCCGCACCCGCACTCACATTGATTCAGACGCAACGAGTATTTCATGTTTATACTTGAATGGTTCAGAATAATTGAAGAAGTTATTTATAAGTTTCCTCTTTAGAAGCGAATCGTGTGCGCGATCGGAGCCGGATGCCGCCACCCTTCAGAGGGCATGCCTTCACAAAGGCATTTAGTCTATTTAAAGACATCCTGCTTAGTGCGGGGGCCCGAGTCCGCTCTCGCACGTGCGTCAAGTGTCCTGCGCCCGCCGACCTGTCAATTACTGTCACCCTCACCTATCTCCGCGCTCGCTGCGTCTGTCTCTACTGATAAACCGAGCGAGTCCATCACCATCATTTGAATAGCGGCGCTGAACCGCAAAGTTCCTCTCCACATGGTCGCAGTAACTCAAACAATAATTTATAAGCAAATTAGTTTACTTAAATGACACTAATAAACGAGATTACATTTAAAGGTTCATATCGAGTAAAAATCGTTTGGCATAATTTAAGGAATAATCACGTCTTGAGGAAATTAACTTGAAAGGAGTCTTGTTTCGCTCAATCAAACACGATATTGCTCAATGGCGGCTAAATTTATCGAAGAACTATATCTGACAATATAATGGAGTTGAAAACAATACTGGGTGATTATAAAGAGCAGTGAAGCGGAGATTATGGCGTTCGCATGAGACAAGCGCGGGCGCGGCCGCCGGCCGACCGCGGCGGCTAATGGCTCGGAGCCACTTGTAACGTCAGCCACCTTCATCAATAACTCCTAACTAAACGTCGTAGCGCACTATTCAAATTATCAAATCAGTCTCTTCATCGCAAATCATTTGTATAATGAAGAGTTTCTATTAACTTAATGAAAAGTATCCACATCAATACTTAATAAAACTCATGAGTATAGAATAAATCAAACAAACCCATGCTGTACTTACATACAAGTATTTGTGAAGTGGTAAACGTGTAAATCATAGCTCATAATCTCATAAACATTGAGTGGAATGGAAAGCCTTTTGGATGTTACCGAATAGGTACGAATGTTCTGACTAACAAGCGCACGTACCTACAATTAAATTTAAATATCATTGTAAGGAAATCGTACACCGACCGATATCGTGGACAAGATCGCTCTAGTGAGTAGGTGAGTACACACATTTGTCTGTTTATTGTTTATTTTATTAGCAATATATCTCTGATCTAACAGGACATCAATACATATCGTAAAATCGGCGAATGTTGTAAATCATCATCAAGAGCTCACCTCAGCTCATCAGAGCTAAGCCATGTAAAATTTAATATTATGACATTGTGGTAATATTATTAAAACTTCGTTTGCAATGATACACCCAACTTCAATAGATAGGTATATTATAATGAAACAACAGAATTGAGAACCTCCTTCCTTATTGAAGTCGGTTAAAAAGGAAGGGACCGGAGACGTTCGAGCACATTACGGTAACCGCTTACCATAACCGTATGCTTTTAGCACGAAGTTGATTACAAACATAAAAATTTAGAAAATACTTTTTTTTAAGTCTCTGTCCATTGTTTACAACTCTTACTGTTTTTTGTTTATAAACAAAGAAGTCGTACTGCTGCAGTACAAGTTGTTCGTTAAATGAGCGTTTTGCTACACAACAACTAAGAACTTTTACTTAGGTTCAAATGCATGTTTTTAAATAGTAAGTATGCAAATAATAATATGATTACTAAATATTCATTCATAAATACAATAAATAGATGATATTTGATGATTAATACTTAATTAAGAAGTTACAAATACAGTGTTCAATTTAAGTAATAATCGTAATCGCAAAGCGTTAAATGGCTTAAATCATTTGTCCATGAAAGTTATTGCCGTTTATATTGCGGAATTTCTATTATTTCGATCATTGTATAGAGGCGTTTTGAAGAGTTTTAGTTCTCAATTAAGTATTGGGGTACGTCACCTGCGCGGGCTCTTCCCGAAATGCTCCACTCACACACGGCGACCTCATATATAATATCTCACGTCTCGCACCGCACCGGTGACAACCCTCCTTTACATCAAACAGAGCATTGACCCCGTTGCGCAGCTTGCTCCCCTCATGAAATTCAAAAATATCGGAACCACATGTTCTTGACCTTCCTCTTACTTTTACCGAGCTTAGTGAGAATAACGATCTCTTCCGATCAGAATCAGATGGCGGGATTACATGGCGGAACAAAAAATCTTATATATACGCCTTTATGTTTATTTATAAATACGAAATGATTGAATTATGATTTCATAACAAAAATGCTATAATGTATGACTATACTTGGACTAAGTACAATTATTATGGCATAATTGCGGAACCACACTTGATTGAAACTCGTGTAACGCAATTGTCAAAAAGCCGGACAAGTGCGAGTTAGACTCTCGCACCGAGGGTTCCGCAAGCAAACAAATTTGTTTGTTAAAATCTAAGGCTTAAATGACCGTATCTTTTGATTTCTTTGACTTAAGAGCCTATTTTTTTTACAGCTTTAAAAAGACCGCAGACAGAAGTATTTCATGTTAATTTAAAATTTGATGCCTCTAAGGATTCCTGAGGAAAATTGTATTGACAGGCAAACCGACAGCCAGACAGATATATATCTACAACTGAACGACTTTCGGATTTTTCCCTTTACTTGTTCTGTGAGAACTTGCTTCTTAAGAAAGTTTATGATTCTCGGTCAATAGGAAGTACCCTATAGGTTTTGATTGAACTGCGAATTGTTCAAATTTGGTTAAATCTAAGGCTTAAATGGCCGTATCTTTTGATAGCATTGATTTAGAAGCTTCGTTTTTTACAGTTTCAAGGGACCGCAGACATAAGTATTTGATGTTAATGTCAACTAGATGCCTCCACGGGTTTTGACAAAAGGAGTCTTTTATCGTTTCGGTAAGATGTCATCACCGCTCTTTATGGAAGTGCAGAGACTTATGTGCAGGAGTGAACATGACATGGCTGAGATCATCGAGATGATAATACATATATATCGTTTCTTATGGATAGAGCGTTCTTTTTTGACACAACTTAGGTCAAAAAAACGCACGTCTCGCCTGCCAAGACTGGGTGGGTAATCGAGTGTTGCAGAGAGAAAACTCTAACACCACAAGAGATTTAGCATTTTTTTAATACCGAGGTCTCATTCACGTGAATTACAGGAAAAATTTTGTATAATATTATATTTTGACTTAGATCTTCTTGATAATGGAGATATGTTTTTAGTAAGAAACTAATTTTTTTATAGTATATGGGGCAAACGAGCAAGCGGGTCACCTGATAATAATAATAATAAACACGGTGTAGCACAATGATGTTAATGAAATTTAACAGTGTTCAACATGTTTCGCAGGTTCTCTGCATGCATCATTTTTTGGTTAGAAATATGAATTATAATTCTAGTATTCAACATAAATTAATAAAATAAATAAAATAAAATATTATAAATGGGATGGTAACCTATCCTTTCTTTCGCCCATGGACACCTGCAACTCAAGACTCACAAGTGCGTTGCCGGCCTTTGAGATGGGAGCATACTCTTTTCTTGAAGGTTTGAAGGTTACGACCTCCAAAAGTCCGAAAATACCGCAGCCGACATTTTGTTCCACAGTAAAACTACTTATAGCGGTACTAAACTGTGTGTTAACAAATAAAAGAGAAACATTCTAATGGGTGATGTGATAACATGATAATGGGTTAATGAGGATATATGGTACATTCTGCCTTTGTTCAATAACATCTGATATTTTTAGCCACATCATTTGACATGTCAGCTATGGGTATATTGTAATTGAAACATACAACTCCATAATTTGTTAATTAAACTAATGGCGGAGACCTCGTATATCTCAATTTCCTGACATAGTTGAATCGCTCTTACTATTCCATTACAAATGGCTTCAATTAATTGTTTTAGTAAAATCAACAATAAATACGCTCTTGTTCGCTCATAGCTTTTGTTGGCTTAGAAGCTAATCATTACGCGTGGGCGTTTTCGATAAATATCCTACCGCGTCGGAAACAACTAAACTTTCTTGTTCTGAACTACAGTTAACTACAATCAGATTGTTTTTCATAAATGTTGAATAGGTTTATAGATATTTTAATTTAAACCGGGAATACGTCATTCTTTACAATGTGAACCTCTTTACACGTGAATTCTATACAACGATTGGTTTGGCCTTAGGAATTTATGAATATTCATTCAATAATAATATAATAATAATAACTTGACACATCTCACACATGGCCGTCTGATCCCATACTAGGCCCAACTGCTGATAACTATACTTATATATTTCTAAATACATACATATCATGGATAAATTACACCTAGACGCAGAACAAATGATCATGCTTATTTTTTGCTCATCACACAATTATTTGTTCTGGGTGGGAATCGAACCCGACGACCGACCTCTGGCTCAGGAGTCAGGATCACTAACCACACACCAACAGACCAGGTCAATAACAATTCAATAATGAAAATTAGGATACAACAGATTTTTACAGCAGACTTCGGTTAGAAATCACTGCCAGCGTAGCTTTGTGTATTTTTACTGGTGAGTAGGATCAGCAGAGCTCTTTGAGAAGTTACGATAGGGCCAGTAACTATTCCTAAGCCCTCTCTGCTTATCTTTAAAAATGTATAATAGACTGAAGTTCATCAGTTGCAAGTGCAGTTATATTACATAATACTATGAAAAATATACAATGCCAACAGACAATTACCTTTAGAGTTTCACTGCTATAACATGTTGTACGAAATAACCCCAAAATTAACTTCAACATGCGCTGGCGCAGGCTAATTCAGCGACTAATATGGAATGTACTCGTACCTCGAAGAACGTGACGTGCGTGGACTTATGAGTGCTGAACTGCTGAACCGGTTTCACGAGATAAATCGTTGCGCTTCTAATACATGGTCTTATGTAATGGCCAATATAAGCCCATATTAGCGTGTAATGTGATATGTTTACATGTACATAATATTTAATAATTAGGTTACTTGAACGTGCAGAATTTATTTGGTACGTAATATGAGACAGTGATATTTGAAATATAAATTGTTAACAGTAGTTATTATGCATGAGTGCTATTTCCTGTGTTTCTGTAAATAGTGTAAACATATGTATAGCATGTCTTGCAACCGAAATTGAAATTAAACTAAAAATAAATTATAAAAACTAACAATTTGTTTGAATAGATTTTTGAAAGTTTGCTGTCAAAATATGGGACAAGAAATTGGTAAGGCCTTACGAATTTGTTTGCTGAGTTAATTACTAAGGTAAATAAAAACATTTAAATATACTTAACATGTTTATCTACAGTAACCGAAAGTCTTGTAAGTACACGAATGATAAAATTAGACCGTACAGCCGTATTTCAGATATTGGTAGATCCTTCTGGAGCTTTTCTCTTCGAAAAAACTACTTGTTACTTGTATGCGAGGCATGTTAAATTAATGAACCTAAAGTAATAATTGATTTTACAGCTACGTCTACTTTAACATCGTAGTATTGAAATAAATTAACGCTTTAGTATTATTTAATTTTTCCGGTTGTTTACAACCGGAAAAATCGAGTCGGAGTCAAACCGAGTAAAGCCATACAGTATCTCCAATATCATATGCATTGCCGGGAGAGCTGGCGACCCCGTTTATTGTGTAGTCGTTGTGTAATTATTAGGTTTTCTGTCTCGCAGCGACAACGAATAACAGTCTTGGCCCTTGATGGTCGGAGGTTGAAGGTTTACGCAAAACGGATACATGTACGAGAACCTATCCATCGCTACATCCACTGTAAAATGTGCTAGTCAAAAAGTCAAGAGAACAGTTAAAAATGTGGGCCACTCTTGCCTTAACAGAACATATCGTGAGCAGAAACGTCTCACCCATAGAAAAAAGGTATTGCCGCTTTCGTAGAATGCAGAACGAGAAGACTTGTAGCTACCACCTCGACATTAAAATTTTACTTGGGACATACAGAAACAGTTTATATTAAGTAGGCAATACTGTACTGGGAAGTGAAGATAAAGAACCATTAATAAGCAATAATTGCAGTTGTATTGCCAATTTTGCCCTCATTTTTGCTCTAGAATAACATAAATGACACATCCAATAATGCGAAGTACCTAGGTTTACTATGTCACTATAACAATTACAAACGAGTCTTTTCTCAGAATGCAGCTCTGACATTGTTTCCGGCATTTATTACGTAAGTAAATCAATCGAGTTCAAATATCGCACAGGCCATCTCATTTTCTAATCGAGTCACTTGCATAATTGGAACGATTTGCACAGTGGCCGCATCGGGCTCGGGCAGGCCTCGGCGAGCTGAATCGCTTACGCAATCACAATAATCGATGCTCCGCCGATGAAACAGTGAAATCAATGCTTCCAACTCCAGTTACCGCATCGCCTGAACTATATTCATTGACATTACAACTTAATCAGATCTCATTAAGCGATCAGGTTTGCATTAGGCAATTCTTTGAGTGTTGTAAAGTTAAATTGATATTTGCTATTACATAGAATTTATAGACAGGAAACCTAGAGATCTTACTAATATAGTCGTATTATAAAGATAAGTTATAGGTGTATTATATAATCAGTTTCCAAGAACTAGAGAAAAAAATAAGGTAAATATATTAAGTTTATTTATTATAATTAGTATACTATAAACCCGGTAAAGTAAAAGTTACAAATACATTAGTAACAAAACAACATGGGTAGTTAGTGTCAACCTCGGCCGAAGTGGTGTCGGCGTGGCGGGGCGAGCCGCACCCTCGGGAGCTGCGCAAGCACTGTTGTTTCACGTGATTTAATTGTACCACACAGACGGTGACTCGCAACTGGCCTGTTTCGACTCGCTGCACAATTTCTCGCCACTTGGCAGCTACAAGTGTATGCAAACCTATACTATTTGCATGTCACATTCAATCACCTCAATTTGCCTACAGCCGCTTGCTCGTAAAACGCATTAGCACACTACATAGAGGTAATTAGATCAATATCTATTTTGTATAGGCATACGAGATTTTATTTCAATAATCTAGCACTTTCAATTTTTAACAATGGGACAGTATGGGGAAATGCAACGCCATAGGAAATCTTAAAAACCGATCTTATACTTAACTTTTCAAAGTATTAAAAATCAATGTGGTACCATAATGAAACTCCATAGTAAAATTGTTCAACGGAGTACATACGCTTCTAATAATCAAATTTTTGGACCAACGTCAAGTAATGTATACTTAGGTAGTTAAAAAGTTAGCGTTAAGTAAAAGCAAAGTGCCCTAGTATTCACTAGGGCACTATGCCTATTTTATCAAATTAAATCTATTTACTAGAAGTGTTACAAAGGCTGTAAATAATCCAGGACCAGATAACAGACTAATTGAGACACTGCTATAATATTCGCCCCATGTTTATAACTCCTGTACAGTAAGCTATCAAATAAATTCCGAACATGTAAAAGTTAGTACATCGCGTGTAGCGATTATAAGAGGCTCATTTTGTTATCTCAGCATCATCCAGACATAATATAATATCATGGAATAGTTAGACCTCGGAGTAATTCGATACGACAACAACGACAAGATTAAAGCTCTGTACATTGAAAGGGACGCCAAGTCCCATTAAGTAAAAACTATCATAAAAGTCGCAGTTTATTGATTTGTTAATGCTGTTCATTACCAGTGCAGTGTTTGATCCCGTTTGAGACTTTTGCGTAAATAAATGTTGAGCAATTTTACACAATGTTACAACCTCTGTTTTAAAAAATTCCGTCCTTGGTTAAGTCGCACTTTCATAAGTGTTGTCGAAAAGTAACATCAACATGTACGTGGATAGATAGATGGAAAATAAAGTGAGTAGTTCTACCGAAAGCTTTATATGTCTACCTAAATCTGGGCCGCTGGGATGAGATACCACTTTCATAATACAGAAGATCTCTGCAAAAATGGCTTTCGCACAAACATGTATTTTTTTGTCAAATGTAAATATGACGACGACATTGTTGCTCAATGCACACCTCCTGATATGGATAAGAGAAGAAGATCGACAAATGAGAAGAGGTCTGCACAATCCATAGTGATACAGAATCATGAGCCACAGTATAGAGATATATTACCCTAGTCTTTGGCAAGTTGTCAGTTATATAAATTATAGACAGGATTGTGAGCACCTATTGACCACAGTAAAAGGCTTAGTACGAGATGTGCTTTTAATTCGCCTTATTGATCTGAAAAAATCATGTTTTAATCAAATAGTAGAATAGGAAATTTAACGTGTTAAATTCTTCTCATACTTATAAACCTATTTATTCTTTTTTTTTGTGCTGAACGTTGTAAAAAAACTACGAGTGTGATAAAACGAATCAAAAACGAATAAGGTCACTGAGGAGCCGGTTGTCTCGGGACAACAGCACATAGATATAGACTAGCATAAAGGTAGTGTGTCAGAGTGACGAGACGGTGGGTAGGTAGATAACTTATTAGGGTTGCTTCGCAGATTGCGTGAATGCGTTCACTTCACGGTCGCGTTGCCTTTGTTGGTGCACCGCGCTGGGTGGGCCGCTCTATCGCATGCTCCACATTGCACGCCACAGGTACCAGTGTACCACCGCTGCATCGCACCACACACCACGAACATAAACATGTAGACAATAAGTTTTGCGCAATTTGTTTCGCTATCCCAGCTCTGTTTGCTTAAGGGATTACCGGTGATTATCACTAAACTTTCCGTATATCATCATTTACGATACGAATAGGGTAGATCTCATATCTTGTAATACTTTTTTGTTTTTTCTCAGATGTTTCTTAGCGGATCATGTTAAGATGCTAGGTTAAGGTTTCGGGTCAACTGGGTTTTTCGTTCAAATACTCAGCTATAAAAGACCTGAAGTGTAGAATCTTGTGTAGATATATGTAATAGTATATATGTTATAGGCTCACAGGTTGTAAGCCTTTAAAATGGAAGTATCATAAACCTGTTTGGTTTCCCATAGGACAGAAATGGTATGAAGCCTGTGTATAAAAGGTATTATTTAATAACATAATCTCTCCTTTTCTAAAATATGTAATGATTGATATTGTACTCTATTATGTTGGGATTGAAGAAACCCTCGATACAAATTGGATGACAGAATCACCGTCCACAATTGTTTATGAAACAGCGATAATGTTGTTTAAGCTTTAGGAGTCAGTATAAAACAATGTTAAATTATACTATCGTTGTAACATGGCGTTTTGTCTGAGAAATAAACTAGACAAAGATTATTTCAGTTGTCTTTATAGCCAACCGGTATTATGAGTCAGACGTGATTGTTTAATTCAGTGCTTCTAAACGTGTCGTGGCTCATGGCGCATGCGCCCAGTCACAACTACAACTTTGATTCATAAGCTTGTACTTATATTCGTTAGCTTTATTTTGTAAAGCATTATGATCTTGTTTTTGGTGCATTAGTACCTCGAGAATCACAATTACGTAACACTGTTGAAGTACAGTCACAGTAGTGACTTCAGTCTACTGTGGCGACGGCTAAAAATGCACATATATTTTAATTTACATAAACATGGTGCTTACTTCTCCTTGAACATGTGTCTTAGATTTACTAAGATATGTATTATTTGAAAAGATAAATGTTGTAGTTAGAGATTGAAAAGAGGCGAACACACGTCACCTAAACTAGTAGATAATCGCAGGGGCATGTACCTGTTGCGTTGCGCACTCCTTTCATGGAATATTGTTCTTGTTATAGAGAGCACACGACACAAAGCGGGTTTATCTGGACGCATTATGAGAAGCATCTCCGCTCCCAGATCGCGCGATAATACTCGTCGTCGTCGACTCACAAAAGTATAGAACGAGGCGCACTGGCTCACGATGCATCGTGGTGTGGTGCGCGGCAGTGCGGTGCGGGCGGCTGCGACCGATGTAAGGTGATCTCGAGCCGAGTTGACCTTTGTGCATTACGGGCAACCGCCGTCGATCTTCTTTGTGTCGCGGCTCGCTTGTCAGCGTCTTAGCAAGAAGGAACTTTGTTGTCTTTCTCCAAAAGAAAGTAGGTAGAGATATCGATGTAAGCATTGTTCCGCCTTCGACTTAATTCAATATAGTGCTGCTGTCTATCGAACGCCATTTTTGTTTAACATTTGAATAGGTCTCATTGTGCTCGCTGTTTAGCGTTATGAATAGCGAGCAGGTGTGTCTTAGGAAGTTTACGGTTGCTGATCTCAAAGGTCTCTCTCTGAACGTTAATAATAATTTTGACACAGTTTCTTTACAAACGCGTTCTCGAAAGTATCATATAACTTAAATACTGCGCTAATACTTTAATATAACACCTAATATAAAAAAATACAGGAGTGCATAGTTAATTAAATACGTATACTAATATCGAGTTGTGATTGTGATAGGGATACAAACAAAACTTGTTTTCTCGTAAAACACAAAAGCTAAAAATCATTTATATCGCTTTTCTACAATGTTACAACAATCTTATAAATCATGCTCGGAATTATACATTGCTGTCTACTAGAAAGTTATTTGGCGACCAAAATTAAGGGAAGTTAGTGGGCCATTGTGAAATAATAAAACGATAAAATGCCTTTGGAGATTATCATTTATATGGTCACCCGCGTCAAATGAGTGATGAGGAACCGAGATGTGTCATCGGATTTTACTATAGAGAGCGACATGTTGTCAAATGCGGGGACTTTGTTACGCCGTGAGATCGACGTCGCATTCGTGGGCTGGCACTAGTGTGTGAGCTTATTAACTTCATTCACTTGGATATGAGCTAAGGCTTTATCCTATTCATGTGTTTGATCTTGTATAAGTCGGTAAATTTGTTTCCATTATTATCATAAATTATTGTCTATTTAATAAGCCTGTTGTCTTGTCACCTCACTAATCTAGTGCTAGCTAGCATAATTTACATCACCGAGATATGCTAATACTGCGAATATTTCATGTATTATATACCTACGGTTCATTCATTAGCATACTAGACAAATAATGATAGTATGACTCGGTAAGTGCTGTATAAACAGGTTTTTTTTAATTATTGTTATCGGTTAACTTATACGGTGAGTGGTATTAAAAACGTTATCAATTAAGGTGTTAGGTCTATGTTTTGAAAAACAAAAGGAAAAAAATCTTAAAATAAGAACGTTTCGTGGGTCTCCCAGATGACGCACGCTCGGGCTCGGGGTTGAGCCCACAGATAGGTAGGAATAACTACGTATACAATGACAGATGCGCCAATTTAGTCCGTGTCACCTCGCCCGCCTCACAGCAATTAACTACGGTATAGGAAACGGTCAGCTGGCATATTTTTTCTACTAATCTGGATCAGTTGGTCGAATTTTATACGTCTGCTGACCCATATGTCTCGTAAACGTAACGTATTTCATCATACCCATAGCCGTAGAATACTTAAGGAAAAAAGACGTATAAACTGATTAATTAGGTACTTTTATGATAATTTCGTGTGTCATAGATTAACTATGTATTCTGGTTCGCCCGTCCTATTAGATTAAATAAATATGTATTCTATAAGTAGCCTTACGTGGTCGGTGTCTAAGTACTATTTGCAAAGTTATGTTATCTACTGTGCCTAACATAAGTATAAAGTAAATAATCATAGGGAACAACTTCACAGACGGTTTATCTTAAACAAATTATGTTACTCTTTGAATTCGCTTATTTTTAAGTTCCTTCAATAGTGATGTATTTAATTTTGTTACGCTCTTTAATATTATTAATGTTAAATTGAATCTCTTCAATAATTTGTGTAGGTGACAAAAATGAGGATGGAGCATGACATCGCTATTCACTCTTCGCAGCAACACCAGTGGCTTTATTTGAAACATATAAATACAATGCAAAAACATAAAAATGATGTTACTCATTGAATTTGCTTATTTTTTAGTCCTTCAATAGTGATTTATTTAATTTTGTTACGATCTTTAATTATGTTAAATTAAATCTTTTTAATAATTTGTCTAGGTGACAAAAATGAGGATGGAGCATGACATCGCTATTCACTCTGCGCAGCAACACCAGTGGTTAGGTTTTATTTCTTTAAGGCAGACGTAGCTGATTTTCTGTAAATAAATGACCCACTTTCTGGTACCAAAACCTATCGGTTTACCTTCGACATAACCATTTCTGCATGTCATCGACTGTGTGTTAAAAACAAAAGCGGCAAACAAAAATAAAATAGACTGTTATAAATGTTTTGTTTGTTCTTCCTACTAATTCTTAAGTCTTATGGTAAAGTCAAACAAACATTTACAATTTTACAGGCACAGGAAATGTTGAAAAAAATAACACACGAAAGAAAAATGATAAAACCCATTTGCGTAGTCGCACAATCGACATTACAATGTAAGTAGGCAGTCGTGTAGTGTGTCCGTACACTCGCCGCTACATACTCAACACGCTTCAGAGGGACAAGCCACAAAGTATTCCTTGAATGTGTAATCAGAGAGTTTATTGATCGTGGTAAGATTAACACCACTTCGCATTGTCTGTCTTGGCACGTCTTAAATTTTCCTTTTTTGTGCCAATAACTTAAGGAATTCACGAATAAATTTTTTTTTATTCGCGTTTATGAATGTCGTCGTTTATCACAACGTGAAAGAAATCTTCCTTCTTATGTTGCGCTTTCGTAATTGCTTTTCAATTGTAAATTGTGATGTTTTACGACTATGTTTTGCACTTAAAGTACATAAATAAGTGAAATAAGTTTTTAAAAACACATTCAGTGCATTTAGAAAAATCTAAAGAAACCCTGAGGGCTACTAATGCTGATGATTCGTGATACGATAAAAAAGTGAAGGAATTATTTTAATGTGATAATAATAATGAATATAAGAATAACAAATCAAAAAGTTCTGTGTTGGTTTTAAAATAAATAATTGTTTTATTTATACTGTCACAGCATAATGGCAAGTAAAAAATGGCAAACAAAAACATAACATTCCACGCGTAATGTACTAAAACAAGCCATCGATATACTTGACACAAAATTTATTTTTATCGTGTACCTATTTATGTATATGTAATTAATTGTCAACATAACGAAAATATTACGAAAATAACCTATATTCTATAGAGGGCACAGTACCAACTCACACGGTGCGTGAACTGCCTGACTTGTTAATGAAATATGAAAGTACATACTACAATCCTATATTTTACATTTACCTGTACCTCAATAAGGGAGCAATATTAGAGCTTTAGAAGTCGTTCGCTTATTCGTCACCTCGTTAGTATAAAGAGTGGTAAATTAGCCTTAAGCCTTACTTTTAGAGGTGTTCTCCTTCATTTCTGTAGAAGGACTGAATATTATACATTTGTAAGAGCGTTTTCACGACCTTTTTGTAGACTTATGGAAGTTTCATGTAATTGTATTACAACACAACTTCAGTAAATAATTACACTATTATGAATATATTACTGTTTGATAGTCGTGGAACACTATCGTCGTTACATGATGTGCGCTATGCGTAAGGGCGGCTCCGGCGCATATGCGCATCCTTCGAGAGCACGTGCCGTCCACGCGGCCGGAAACGCCTCGCCATCGACCCACTTATCGCGACCTTCGCGTATTTATGTTCATTTCAAATAATCCCAAAGGGACCGCTTAAAATTATAGCTAACTTTCGCCAGTAAACTAAAGCACGAACCAAATATATTGTTTACTACACGCAACAGTCTCACTCGTTGCAGACAGCCGATGTCATTGCTAGTACCTTTGAGTTTGGTACCTAATTGTTATAAACAAATTGCTTTACTATTTGAAATCTTAGCCGCATACTCAGTGTTCTGAATTCGAAATTATACAAACTAGTACACCATTTTTGGTAAATAACACGTCCCTTCACTTCTTGTCTCTAGCCACGAATGAAAATACCTGCATCTAATAAGAAGATCTAGATAATGTAAAATAAATCCGTCTTACTTCGTTGCGATGAGATTCATGCATTATGTATTATGTGACTGTGACATACTAGTATATGTATGTACATACCTAAAATGATTGACAACTCAGGGTTGTGTAAGATGAGACTTTGTAAAAAGTTATCTACGAGTTATTTGCGTAGGGAGTGTTGACAAAACTTAGGTACAATGATAAGGCTGGGACAGGTTGTGGCGCCTTATCTCACGGCGAGGACATCCGCACGTTGTTCGGACGTGCGCTATCCGACTAACACAGTTATTATCGTGCATCCCCAACTTCACTGATCGTATCGACGTATCGGCGACCACGTGATAAAATGTTCGTTTTAAATCAAAACTAAGTTTGAAATGCGGAAGATTTATACGTTATATCAAGGGCAAGTTTACCATTGTTAGGCAATTCATTTAACAAAAGTTTAACGAAAACTCTTGTGAATGTATTATATTTTGTCCGCTACATTAATTTGTCTCCGAATATAAAAAAAAGAATTAGAAACGGAATGCATTTCTTTTTCTTCTAAATTTAATATGTGACCGATGACAAAAGTTTGTACTTACTAGTAAACCTAAACAATGTCATAAAATAAAAGGTTTTCTTTTTGGTGTGAGGGCCATAAATGTATCACAATAAACCTGGCGGCCTGCAATACAAAAATATCATTTTAAAGATCACAATAGCAATGTGTAGAGACAAGTTAGCAGTGCACGATGCCCATAACACAGCATGATGTTTGCTGTCCAGATTACTTTTGTTATAGATATTTCAATTCTAGATGAACTTGAAGTGCGTAATTTATCAAAAATCAATGTATCAGGTGTCACACCGTGTGACACATACATTAAGTTATAAATGTATATCTATTAATGCTAGTTATAAATATTTCATTAACGCTTATATTTATTATATTGTACATTTATTTATTCCATGCATCCATGTACCCTTCCCTGTAAGGATGTAGTAACATTATAATATGATATACAATTTATACAGCTGAAGTATATAATTTCCCCTATGAAACCACATTTGTATCAATTACGCAACAAATAAAATACATAACAAGAAATCCACAGGTAAACTAAACACCTACATTTGTCATGGTTAACTGAAAACACAACATTGCGATTGTTCCTCTCAAACCTTGAACAATAACCTGTTCAAGTCCAGAGACGATTTTTTTCCAAAATCTTTTATTCGTATTCAAAAAGCTTAATGGAATTTTGCAGTGCGCCAGTCGGCGTATTGTACAACGGCGAGGAATGTGGATAAAATCAACAACGCATTAAATCACACATACCCGATTATTGAATAGTAGGGTAAAGGAATATTTACGCCTCGAGTTGAAAAAATGCTAAAGATAAAATATCTCTGCACAAAGAGAAATTTGGTATAGTCGGGAAGCTTTGTGCGTGGGAGAGACGTCTAGCGAATATCTGAGTGGGTTTGAGGCGTTATGCAGTATGTGGCATTGCGCTGGGTGCAGGTAGTGTCGGAAACCGTGCATAAATCTGCAACGCAAGCGCAGCCGGTGGCGGCTCAATGTTCACGCCTACAGAGGCTTCGCGGGTACTGGTGAAGTCGCGCGCCTGCGCTCACCGATCTGCACGTTCTTAGCATATCTGAATCTGTCTACACGCGGTGGCACACCGCCACTGCCAGATATGGGCAAAAATTGAAACACAGAACGTACATATCTGAGTGGGCCTCTGCCTACACATAAAGAGCTACGTTCGTGCTTTCTTTATGTTTCGCCCCTGTATGGTAAACAAAAAAAAAATTTTGTTAACAATCTGCATATCACGTAGGTTCTTCTGGGAAAATTCATTAAACTATAAACTTTGGGTGTGACACGAGTGTCACGAAGAGATGAAATACTTAGTTGGAAAGAAGGCGCGATCTTGAAAGTTAAGCAAGGCTAATTTAAAATTTGATTGGCAAAGTTCAGAAATCCTTCAAGGCATATCGTAAGTACAATACATAGGTTTTTGCGCGTCTCGTTACCTGCATGAGCCGTATCCCACGGCCTCGGCGCCTCAACAGGTGTGCACCTGAGACCAGACGCGCTTTTTCATTACGGACATACAATCAAACAAAACGAACATGCTCGTTGGAGAATGATGCTCCGATTCATTCATCGTTCGGCGTGGAATTCTTTTATATTTGCTGGCCGAACTCGATCTTATTTTTATTGTCTCGCTCCACCATTACATTGATAATATGTGCCTGTGCGTGACTCAACGATGCATATGTAGATTTTCTGATTACACAAAAGCCTTAAAGAACGACAGCATTAAGGATTAATTTTACTTCTACCCTACCTCTAAAATTTATTTAATAAGTTAAATGGCTATATATTAAACTGTACAAATATAGATAAATCATAATCTAATTTGTAAACCCTAACTAAGTTATGGATTAGTTAGTAGATCTAAAAGGTAGTGAAGCCAAATAGTGACCACCTACCATTTTAGATGTAACAAAAATAAATAAAAAGAAATGTAATAAAAAAGCACCTACAGCCCACTTCTTTGCGTCTAAACACTACAACTTAAAAAATTTATTATCTAACTAGCTGCCCCGACAGACTTCGTTCTGTCAAAAGTTATTGATTGACACTAACATCGACACACATTTGGTGATTCATTTTTATTTATCTAGATGTGGTTTGTATAGGAAAATAAAAGTGTTGTTTTTACTATTTTCCTCTCAATTTTCTCTCGTTAAGAAACTTCCTTGTGCTTTAACGAAAATATGAAAAACTAAATTAGCCGATTTGGTCAAGCCGTTCTCGAGTTTTGCGCTTAGCAAACCATTTGAATTTATTTAATAGGAGCAATTGAACAATAGGTATAGGGTAACATACCTACATTGTTTAAACAACAGTGAGTGCTTGTAATCCAATATGAACTTTATACAATAGCAATAAAGCTCGTTTTAGTTAGAAAACGTTTGTATGGGAAAAAGAAATGGGCTGTTTTTAGGGTTTTTCCGGCAATTATTCGAATTTTTCTCGCCGTAAAAACCATCTTTGAACTTCAACGAACATTTAAAAAAAAAGAATTGGCCAAATTGGTCCAGGCGTTGTTGAGTTATGCGCTTACCAACACATTCTGCGATTCATTTTTATATTATAGATTTGCCACCCTTTTGCTTGGATTGTTGTATGGGAATACTGCGAATATACAACCTATTTAATATAATATAAGATTCCTTTTTTATGATGTCAGTTATAACACCCTTCGCATAATAGCATAGCAACGATACACAGTTGTAAACAATAGATTTTGAGAACACAAACGTGTGTGAAATTTGAGATGTAATACATAATATACATAATATTATGAAATAATATTTTAAGTTATTATGTCACGGTTCAAATAAAATTCGGCGTGAGTTGGCACAAGTGAGTTTCTGAGATGTAATTTGCAGAACTATTATATTTTAATTGTGTTCGTCACGTGCTGATGACAACCTTGATAAAGTGCCAGGTCAACACATTACAAGGCGTTGTCGCATACCTATGGCCCATTTAAACCTGACACTTCCACACAACGCGATGATTGTGCACTCCATTTTATTTATATTTATATATATATATATATATTTTACAGTAAAACTTAGTACCTTAAAAACCTTCAACGTCTAATAAATAAAGATTGATAAAAACGCAAGTAATTTTTCGGACAAAACATATTTGGTATTTTTACTTTGTTGCTAATCTGACATTTCAATAGGTAGGTATATCACCACTCCACATTTACTCCACACTTAACCTTGAATAATTCGGATGGGACATATTTAATATTTATTCTATATGTTTACATATGCATAGATATCTGTAGAATATCATGAACAAACAGATCAACAAGTCGCACTGTTAGCTTTATACCATTTTATCTATAAATTTGTTCTTGATTTAGAGAGCCCGTAAAAGATAAATGCAGCCGTAACCTTGATCTACACACATCTTGATATTGGAAATTGTAGGCAAACAAAGGTGGGTAAATGTATTGCGTACCGACTCGTATTCCACGAATGCTATCAGTTTAGTGAGAATAATAACATCAACCTTGGATTTAACTACAATTTAAATAATGTAGGTTACATACACATTTAATATTCTTATAATACATATTGGTACGATGGTACACTTTCTCACGCAGTCAGCGGACAGCTCCAAATCGTGTTCACAAACAAACGCTCTTTGAACAACATTACATATATTTACCTGAATCAGCTGATTTTGGGAATTTGAACGGTTTGAATGAACTCGTAAAGGCTTCCAAACAGGGCAACTACCTGCTATTTTGTTGTCTATTGAAGTTGCGTTGAGAAACTTACACCTTACTGTGGGAAAAGTATATGAGTGTTGAAGAAGTATTATTTAAATTATTATGTGTATGTGAATGTGACAGACGTTGCAAATAGCTTAGGAGCTCCAGATGCATAGATATAATGCTTCTTCCTGTAGCGATTGAATTCGTTGTAATGGAGCAATGATTTATTTTCTAATTAAATCGAAGCGTGTGTAGGTTGATTTAGGCGCATATTGTGGTGTCCAGGCGTTCGGTTGCGCAGCGGTGTGCAGGCGCAGCGTGGCATAGCCGCTCGCTATCGATGCCGACCGATCGCGTCGTGTTAATTACTTTCATTAAGGGCAATTGTCCTGCTAAATCGGTCTGATCAGTCAGTTTGCCGCCGCCCGATATTTCCACTCAATACTATTAGGCCACTTCGTACGAAGTAACTCTTGCACGAATAATGTACATGGGCTTATCTAAGTATTTATTAAAGTTTTGAGATAGTTTATGACCCCGAGATCAGACCGCTACCACGAATTGCGATTGATTAAAAATTTATGCCGCCAATTAATTTGTGTAAAACTATTGCTTAGGGTACTTTCTGAATGAAATTGCTTTTGAAATTCCTTAATCAAATTCAACATATTGATGCCATTTCTAAAATTACTTTAAGATAAAGAAATTCCCCTTCAGCAATCGTTTGGCTGATAGCAGGCCGGTAGCAGGATGCACACGGGTGAACAATAAACTATATTTCTCGATAGGCCATTAACATATCATTGTACAGCGTTAATCGAATGGCTTGGAGCGCCAGTTAAGATAGCCCGCGCCACTGCCCTAAGCAGCTTGCCCTATTGCTTTACAGTAATGAAAATTTGTTAACAATTATGTACTTGAATACCGCAGCTTAAAACGCTTTCATGTTATTAAAGATTTTTTTATTTTCATCAGGTTTAAACAAACCGTGATCTTATAGTGTATTTAATGCTTGGATGGTGCATAATATGTTGAGAGTTCAATACCACAAGAGATAAAAACGTATTTGATGAACAACGATATATCTGAAGCACACTTTATTTCTGTTGAAGCCAGATCTTAGATCTGACCACTTCATGATTAGTCTGACTATTTCATGAAATAAAACTGACCATATCGTTTAAACGTAAACGTTTGATGATATGTCAGGGGTCATGGCGTATAGAGGAGATCGTGGCTAAGCGTTAAGTTAAGTAACACAAGTTTTGACAAGGTTGCCCTGCCCGTGCCGTGGTCACAGGCTGACTCAGCCTGTGACCACGGCACGGCCAGAGCAACCAACCTACCGCGGCAGCCGTCCACATCCGCCGCTACAACGTGCGCCCGTCCGTTTAGATCCGATCCAACGCGCTCCGGCGCGGCGCGACCCGTTCGGTGTGAATCGTATTAATTTTTGTCCGTTAATATGTAATTTTTTTTGTCCGTCTCACACCACTGGGTTCGTCGGCTCTTTCTTCCCGGTTCAATCGATTCTTCTGTGGATTACGCTTCCTCTAGAAGTCGTAGTCGTAAATCGTTACACTTTTAAGGTAAAAGTAAAGGAGTGTATTATATAGCTACTATGTATGTATCTGTGTATGTGTATATATGTATAATATATGGTACACTAAAGTTATGAGTATTTGTGTGTGTGTATTCGTATCGACTTTTGAGTGTATCCCATTCTTTTTTTTTTGGAATTTTTTTACAAGATTTTTAATTGCACCTACTTCTTCTTCTTCAAAAAAAACAGGAAGTAGGTGCGTTTTAACTAAAAGTAGTTTATATAACAAAATATTATCTAATTACACTAAATATACTATGTAATACGTTACCACTCACATAAATACCATACATATATATACCACATACATACATATAAATATATATACATATACGCATATAGATGCTTTTAACAACAATAGATGACAAATTATGGGCAAGTTGATTCTGCCAGTTGTTTGAAGAGATACTCCTTTACTTTTACTTTAAACGAGTAATTGTTGGTGGCCATCCTGATTTCAAGGGGAAGCTCATTCCAAAGAAGAACGAACTGAACGAAAAAAGATGAGCCGACAAACTCGGAAATGTGTGAAGGACAGCGAAGAAGAAGATTATTGGCGGAACGAAGGTTTCTGTCAAGATTACCACATAAAAGTTGAAAGTAGGAAGCTAAACACGTTGTCGAAGATGGATTATTAAGGATAGTAAATAGAACAGTGAGGGTTCGTAATTTTCGACGTTGACAAATAGGTAAAAGAATACATCAGAACCGATATGACGAAACCGTTGCAGGCACGTATTTTGTTAACCCCTGATAAACTGACTTTTAAGTATTTTTTTCAGGCGGTCAAAGAAGTGCTCCTGCAATGTTTATATCATATTAGATTCTATTCCCAATGACTGTGATATATCTAGATACTTGTATGTTTCAGTGACAGACAGAGATCTGAGTTTCGTACAACCTGAAAGTTTGACTCCTTCAGATTCTACTATCACACCGTTCTTTACATGCATAGTAAGATAACCCACTTGTAAACACCAAATTCCATCCTGATAGAGTTACTAAAATTTACAGTGAGCTTCAGTCACGCTATCATTTTGATGTTAGTACATACATGTAAAAAAGATGAGACTCGATCTCGATCATCTTTTTGCAACTTATCGCCTAGTTCTGAACTCGTTAACAATATATTGAGAGGGTTCAAAGCCAGACAACCACAAGGGACTCAGACTGTCACCCTGAAATATATCCCGCTCGATCTTTACCGGTACATCTTTTGCCGCAATCTGACACCCTGGATAGCCTAGTACCGTCCTCCATTGCCCCATACATGACTTCAATATATACAACTCTAGCACTCTTAAAAATCACTTATGTGGAACTGAGACATAGGCCTTCCTATATTCTAACCAAATATGTCGCAAGACTCTTACGGTTATGACGCAACTGCTGGCTAATGGCCATATCTACATATGATGAGGAGATCCTTAGTACCACGGCTCCCGCTTTTCATCCAACATTGTTTAATTATTATCATTAGGTATATGAAGATAATGTAGGGATAGGAAAGTGGAAGAAAAAGTTCATACAAGCAAAAAAAGTATGAAACGTTTATTGTGCGCTGTTCTTCACATTTGGATATTCATCTTTTTCTCACCTTTCACCGTTAAAGCATCCATACCTTAACAAACGGCGTAGCCAAGTAAGTGTTTGAACGTAAGCTTAGTAATTAGGTTCCTTAAAATATTCGAAATGAGTCTAGCGCACTACACAAAATACAAAAAAAAATTGTCATTGTGTATGACATTTTTTTTGGCTCGTTCCAAGATTCTATTATTCGTATATTCCCAACAGCTCCAAAAATATATAAAAATCTAAATAATTAAATGTTTTTAAATCTCAATACATTAATTCCCAGCGGCTCCAAGAGATTCTTTAAAAGCACTTATGAAAGTTCATAGATAGATTCCCAACGGCTCCAAGAGTTTTTTGAATATTTTGTCGTTTCTTTCCCAATAGCTCCATGGAATTATTCGGTACAGTCAGCAACAAAGTGTGTATGGTATGGTAAGTAAGGGGGTAAGGTATGTATTTTTTCATGCAATAAAATACAATGTAAGTACAGATAAGTAAATAAAAAAAGTAAAAAAAAGTGTAATTAAAAATAATTACTTACTAGGACCATGAAAGTGACTTCTGTGGGCACGCTAGGCCCAGCGTAACTTACAATGATAAGATAAGAAGAAACTACTTCACCTACCTACTCTGTCTATCTCGCTTATAAAATCAATCCGTCTCTCTGTCTCTCTAATTTTCACTAACTTTGTACACTGTACTTTTAATCAATCTCTTGGAGCCGTTGGGAATTCATATATAAACCTTATAAAAATATTTAGTTATTTAATATATTAGTTATATATACTTTTTGGAGGTAATAAAAGAACACTATAATCTTGGAGCTCATGGAGCCATAGGGAAAGAAAATAATCATTATTTAAAAAATAGCTTGTAGTCGTTGGGAATCTATTTGTGAACTTTAAATTTTTGAGAACAGAAATGTTTTGGAGCTTTGGGAATACGACTTTTTTTAGGGATCCGTACCCAAAGGGTAAAATGGAACCCTATTACTAAGACTCCGCTGTCCGTCCGTCTGTCTAACCGTCTGTCACCAGACTGTATCTCATGATCCGTGTATAGGTGACGGTTGAAATTTTCACAGAATGAACAAAGAACAAATAACAAAAATAATTTAAAACTTAAAGGGGGCTGCCCTACTAGAAACGCATTTGTTTTTAGCTTGTAGTATTAAATCTTGTACGATGGTGCGGAACCCTTCATCCGACTCGCACTTGGCCGGTTTTTTATTTACTCGCTCATTAATCCCTTTTGCTTAATCGTAGATTTTATTAAAATTAGTTAATTTTAGTACATCTTACACCAACTAAACAAATACCTAGGCGTTATGGTTCAAATTGACTCGGTCACATTTTATATAATGCTGTAACATTATTTAAATACATTTTATTACGCAACATTACTTAATAAACAATCATACCAATGGCGAATGGATGAGTAACAAAAAGCGGGCGGTGCGGGGGGGTGTGTGGTAAGTAGCCTATAATTTCGCGTTGTAACTCATCGCTCCAGTGGCGCAATTGGTTAGCGCACGGTACTTATAAGACAGTGTTCGTGAGCAATGCCGGGGTTGTGAGTTCGAGCCTCACCTGGAGCATAGTTTTTGTTTTTTGATGTAATTTTAGTATATCTTTTTTTATAAGGAAAACATTGTTTTAATAAATATACTTTGTTATCTCTGTAATAAAGTAATAATGTTAGTAATAATGTGTTTTAAACATTTTATGAGGATCGTAGTTAGGTTGTATGTTACAAAATTCTCAAATACTTAACACTATAAAATAATTATGCTGTCAATCTTCTAGGAATGATAAAACTTGATAGTGATATGATGAAGTTATGCGGTATGTAAATAGTGCTCTTTTCTAATTAGTTAATTAGTAAAAACTGTAAAAAGTAAGGACTATCATACCTCTAATAGTAATAATGTTTAATAGAAGTTAAATAAGTAGTTTTACAGTAAATATTCGCAGTAAAAAGAGATAGGTATTAAAAGATATACAAGAAACACAATTAATAATACAAAGTGCTTACTTACTTTATATAAACTTATTGTTACTGTAACTACATATCTTCATTTATTACTAAGTATTTTAATTAAATACTTATTGATAAATAATATAATGAATGAATAGCCGAATATTATAATAATAATAAATAAGTCATGTTACTTAAGTATTTATTTTGGGGATCGAAGATTGCTATAGTATTTTAGTATATAATATGTATCATATGCACAGTTGCTGGCGTCGTTTAACGAAATAATATTATATCCACCACTTCAAGGATTGTGTATTTTTTTATGAAAAAAAGTAGTCTAACTTCAGCTATGGATTCTTAGATACTCTTAAAAATTTAATTAATCTCGTTTTAGAGATTTAGTAGTAAAAAAATATAACAAACAGAGATATAGCCCGATAGACAGACAAACAGACAGATATTCTAGCTATTTTTTTTGACTATTTGTCACTTTTTTTATACAACCAACTTGCGAATTAAGCACGCACACAGCTCGCCTAATGATAAGCGATTACCAGGTAACCCTTGACCCATCTAGTTTAGGGCCACCAATTCGAGCAGAACTCTTCTGAATTAGTCAAGTTTTATGTAGGTATCACTAACTTAGAAAAGTAATAATAGAACTACACCTACATTATGAAGGTCTCTTCCATCTTTAAACGAGCATCTATCGCTTTATTTTGTGTCTGTATCTGACATATGTACATACTCGTACATATGTTTCAAGTAAAATCTTTCAAACTACGTAACTGCTTAAGGTAATTGTGTGTTCTATAGCCCTAGTTAATGTTGTATCGTTTCAGGTTTCACGTTAGCACAGATAAGATAAATAGTTACCTCGTAACAGATAGATCACTTTTATACAGAAGCTAAAATACCTACGCCATAATAGCCTACAAAATTTAAATAATAAACCTGGTGTTAGCTGCACCTAAAATATATCTTGTGCACACTTTTCGAAAGTTGAGAACGATTCGTCTCGCGCAGTAGCCGACGCTCTAGGGTTGTCCAAAAAATTAGTACCCTATCTGAAATTTATATTTTTAATTTTAATACGTAATGAAAATATTGTAAAGCCTTTCAAAAGTGATGTCTACAGTATTAACATTCAGATGATGCGGCAATGGCCAGTAAAGAATAAACACCTACACCATTTTTAATTATATTAATAAAATAAGTATTTAATAACTAAAATCATTTGTGTTACTCATTAATAAAATGGTAAAATATAACATAATAAATCATTTAGTAATAACTTACATTTTCTTCTTCTGTCAGCTGTTTAAAATGACAAAACTTTATTGGTTTTTCGGCTTTTACACCCGTCAACTGCTCAATAATTACACTATTTCTTAATTTTTATTTTACTATAAATAACTTCCATGCGAGCACTCAGGTGTGCGATACCTATACCCTACCGGCCACTTGTGAATCCGGCGGAACGCTAACCAGAAGCAGGCTAGGCCCACTCCGGTCAGTAGGTATGAAACTACAGGTACCTAGCAGCGTCGTCGAGACGGACGAAATTCAGTGGGCTGCCACGCGCCGGCTAGGTAGCACGTTACTTCGCTACTCACTCACGCGCTACGTCGCTTCGTCCGTTCGTCGCTTAGGAATTACGATAATATTATCTTTCGATCGATTACCTATTAGGCTATTACACAATATAGTACTAAAAATAACTTAAGTAAAATGAAGGCAAACGCAAATTGCATGGTATTTGGCTGTTATAATAATAACAAGGATCCAAACCTCACGTTTTTCAGACTTCCAAGGGACATCGAAAGGTAAATAAATGCACGTCTACTTATAGGTAATTAGTAGATACTACCAAGTGCTAACTTTTGTTGTCCTAAATTATGTTTTCCGTATTTACGTAGTTAGATTATATTATTAATTATAATCAGTATAGTTAGATACTTACAAGTTCTGTTTACAAGGTCAAGTTTAGCTTTGATAAGTGTATTTATTTATTAGGACCACAACAACAGATAAAATAAATTATAAGTGTCCGTTTGTAATGTCATAATGACAGTTTTATACTAAATGCGTATGAATGTTTACACGGTACTTATACAAAATAAATATTTTTACATTTTTGTCTGTCTGTTTGTTCGACTAATCTCCGGAACGGGTGGACCGATTTCCACGGGACTTGCACTGGCAGATAGCTGGTGTTATAAGGAATAACTAAGTCAAGTTTAGATTTGATAAGTACATTTATTTATTAGGACCACAACAACTGATACACATCTTCTGTAAAAATAAATAAATTTGAAGTGTCCGTTTGTAATGTCATAATGACAGCTTTTTATTAAATGTGTTTTCACGATACTTTACCAAAAAAAATATTTTTCACATTTTTGTCTGTCTGTTCCGGCTAACATCCGGAACGGGTGGACCGATTTCCACGGGACTTTCACTGGCAGATAGCTGGTTTTATAAGAAGTAACTTAGGATAGTTTTATTTTGTAAAAAAAATTAGGAACATAAAGATAACATTAAAAAAGTGAGGTAAAACTACAGACAATTTAAGTTCAAACCTAGTAAGTAGGTACATTTACATATATACATAAGAAACTACCCAAGTTTGGACCCAACATAATCTGTTTTCTTAAATCTATAAAGTATAAATACAATAATAGATAAGTAGCTATTTTACTTGTATTTAAGTGTTTAGGTAGGTATGTAGTAAGATTTTGATGATGTAGACAAGTTTCATATTTTTTATTTGCCGATTTACGTAGGTAAATAATGATAAATAATGGAGACTAAGCATTTTAAAGTATTAAAAATATAATAGACCAAGAGCTGAGGCAATATTTTTGTAAGCTTGTTTATGACCGTACTACATAGGTTTCCCTTTAACATTATTTTGCTACGAAATCAGTAAGTATGGGTAAGTTGAATCAAACGAAAGTATAGACTATTTTGTAGTACTATTATTCAATCTGTGATTATGCCACGTTTAAATTATATTTTTTTTAAATACGATTATTACGTATTATATCGCATTTTTTTCACTAACCACTTTTCTGCTCATCTGTACGAATAAATAATTGGAAGTAATAGGCACAACTGGTTATTAAATATTTAGATTAATTCTTCTTACAGAAGACAACCTTAACGGCATCAGAACAGATAAGAGTTATGCGATAGAAAGAGAGGCAAGGTTTAGGTTAATATAGCCCGTTTGGAGTTAGCGGTGTGCGATCTGAATTGCACCTTATTTTATCGGAGCAAGAGTCGCTATTTATTTAAATGGTATTGCGAAGAGGTCCTTCTGTACTAGTACTATTATGTATTCTGTGCCAGAAGGTATATAAAACGTGCAGCCGAATTGACTCAGCGCCATCTATTGAAAATAATTAGAATTACTTCAAAAAAAGTGCAACGCTTTGAATTTCAAGTCATCCCCTGCTCCGCGCAATGAACGTTGTAAGAGGAACGCTTGCAACACGACAGGCGTGTCGTTACCAACATAGCAACATCCCATATTAGTTTCTACTATTTATTCCACAGCGTTTTTCACGTGTGCAGTTCAAGAGGAATTTTGACACTACTTATAAAACTAGCTGATGAAAAGTATCTAATAATTAATAAGTGAAGAAAGAAAATAATATGGTAATACTGATTATCTACTGATTGAAATTGCCTAATTATAAATAGGATAAGTCAATCATGCAGGGTAATAATTGGTATTTATTGACTTGTTTTTTAAGGTCAGCTAAATCTTACTCCTGACCGACTACACTACACTACTAAGACTATTGTAATCTATCAAAAAAACTGTAAAACTTAGCCTAAGTGAAGCCACTGTCTCCCCCGTGTGATTTGGAGGCGAAAGTGCTCGCCCTCGGCGAGCACTTTCGCATCATACATCGGCAAATGGCGAGATGCGGCTGTCGGCCTCCGCCCGAAGAGGTGCGCGAATGGCGTGAGGCCGCTCGCCGAGCCACCATGGCTCGTTGATCGTCCCGGCTGGAGGCTCCACGTGCTGGTTTTGCCGCCGTGGAGGCGCTCCAGCCGGTCATCGTTAAGTGGGCAAGGCGGCAGCACGGAACCCTTTCCTTCCGACTGACGCAGGTTCTTTCCGGGCACGGCTGCTTCGAGAAGTATCTGCACTCGGTTGCTAGGAGGGAATTGAGTTCCGCCTGTCACCACTGCGATTGCAGTGAGAACTCGGCTCAGCACACGCTGGCAGGCGGCGCCATCTGGGCTACGCAGCGTCGGGCCCTCACTGCTGTCATCGGCGGAGATCTCTCTACGTGTGTATTCTCTCTCTCTCTGTGAGGACGTCATCTCGCAGAAGGAGGTGACGGAACGGGTCCCGGAGGACAATCTCCACTCGGACCTAATTCGCCGCCGGCGAGCCGGGCAGCGGAGGCGCGCTTACCAGCGCCTCAAGCCGCCCTGAGTGTGGCCACGGGTGGACGGGACGGGTTTTCCCCTCCACCCGCTATAGTGGCCCCCCGCGAGAAGGCGGCGTCCTTGAGTGCCTGGACGTCGCCTAATTGAGAGGTTTTAAAGTTTTTACCCGGAGGTGGAGCCCGCGCTTTTGCCTTAATAAAAGGATGTCTGAATTAAAGCTGTTCCCGGATCCCTTCTACTTAAGGCGCAGTACGGCACACCGTGTGGTTTTAGTTGGTTCGATTCTGACACACCGCCGCACCGAACAAACCCCGGGGGAGTGACGGCCCGAGGGGGTTTCTACACGTACGAAAAAAAAAGGTGAAGCCACTGTTACTTTATGGGAACGTCATGCACATAGTCCTTATGTGACCGTCCCACTTTAAAAAAATATATATAAAGTGCACTAGCTTCTAGAATATGAGACAAAGCAATTTTAGGCTCATTTGGTTTGTTTTAGAAAGAAAGAAAACATTTTATTAGTACACGCACAGATATAAAGTAAACAAAAAACTATTTCTAAAATGTATAATAAATTACTTACTAAATTAAAACAGAGACATTGGCCCCAATTCTGTTACTTTACTCGGTAAATTAAAATTCACTAAATTTTCTTCATATAAGAAGTAAACCTTGTACACTTAGAAACAAGGTCTTATTTCAAATTGAAACAAGTAGGTAACATATGTCGCTATCGAAATAAGCAATTTATTTGTCGACTAAAGTCTGATACGCTTAAATAAACTTTAATACCACGTAGCGAGAGCCGCTATCCGTTGAATGCCATCTCTTTTGCTCTGTGTTTTTAGTAAGCGTCTTCGTAGGTGTAGATTAAAAACACGTCATCCTTGTTCGTTTTGAAAAAGTTTTTATACGGCAATTATACAGCGTTTGAATAAATGAAGACTCTCGCTGCGTGGAAATAAAGTTGAGTATACGTTGACAAGTTTTATTGAAATTTAGAGGCGTTGAGAAATAGATGCTAGTAACAAATAGACCTTATTACGAAGAATACTAGGTTGATTTCATGTGAAGAAATTAAGTCAGGTTTTAGTTTAGTCGAGTGTACAATAGAATCGGCACCATTCTGTGCGATGTGTATAACTTGGTGACAAATGTATGAAGATAGAGCTGGGAAGGGAAGTGAAATAATAAAAGGTGATCTACTCGAGTGGGGTTGGGTTACGTCCACCGAAAGTGTTGCACCCCATTGATGTTTCCTATATACCTTACAAACTATGTGTATTGTATTGGTTGTGAACGATGATTAAACTTCAGGATTTATATTAATGTGTGTAACAACTCTTATATCTTACTACCGACCCGCCCCGGCTTCGCACAAGTAGCAGAGACATCTTCAACAATCATCAACATATTTTAACCAATTTACACAAATTATCTACTTAAACCTTCCTCGTGAATCACTCTATCTATTGGTGAAAACCTCATGAAAATCCGTTCAGTACTTTTGAGTTTATTGTGAACAGACAGACGCGGTGGGGGACTTTGTTTTATAATATGTAGTGATATAAAGGTAAATGTTTGTGAATATGGATGGATGGCTTTTGTTACTCTTTCACCCAAAAACGGCTGAACAGATCTTATGAAATTTTGCACAGAGATAGATTATTATATCGTAGTTCGGCCGTGTCCTAGTTAGACTGAAAGCCGACCCCAAGTTAGTTAGGAAAAGGCTCGGAGGATGATGATAGATTAAAGTCTGGAATAGCACATAGACCAGGCTTTTTATCTCGCAAAAATGTACGGTTAGCGTGGGATAGATTTCACTAAAATTTCCAAGTGAATGAACGAACGTGAACGTGTTTTATATACCTAGCTTGTTCCCGTAGGTTAGTTTGCATAGTTTCTCAGTATGTTAACTATCTCACAGGAACCATATAATTTTTCGGGATTAAAAGTTGCCCATAACACTCTCTAGTCCATAAACAATCGCTATGTAAAAATGAGGTTGATCCTTTGGTATGTTGTAAAAGCGTAAGGTCACTCGCTCGATTATTTACTGACTAATCACGAAATCGGGAGAACTACTAAGCTAAGCATTTTAGGCTGGATTTAGGAGGTCTAAGGGCTTTCGTAAGTTGGTATGAAAGTCCTTAGTTTTTTGTACTAGAGGCCTGAAATATGAACGGCAGTTTATAGGTTAGACACGTCAGCTTAGAACGGATTATGCGACGAGGCCGAGAATAACAAGAAAAAAAAATTTTAAGATCTTATTATTTAATTTGTTATCTTACAACATTTTAAATGACCGTGTCAATATGAAACATCTTTATTTCTTTAATAAATAGAATGACTTGGCAATCGCGACAAAATCACATAAGAATCTTTATTTATAATAATAAGTGGATAATATATAAAATAACCAACTTTTAAAACCCTGCAAGTTGTTTTTTATGAGCGTATGAAGTCACGGGTAACATATAACAGTAGGTAAATGCTCTTTCGGCACCGCAACAAAATACATTTAACAAATTAATTATTCTTTGTAGTCAAAAACAAAAGGCAAGCTTTGTAATACAACTTGTATTAGTATCTTCGTTATCTTTGAACTTCGTCGCGGCTATGATAAGACGACATAAAATAAAATAAAAATATAAGAACTACGAGTTACAGCAATAACCAGTGCAACAGAAATGCAGAAGATTGCCACGGGCCGCTGCTGCGACATCACATCATTAATACCGCACGACGCGCAGAAACAACAATGTATTGCCAAATTTGTCGAGAGTTTATCGTAAGTTAATAGCTCACTTATCTAAGCAAAGTCAATAAACTGAGACAATAGTCTGATGTAACCACTTTCTGATCGGTACTACGAACAACATCGAAAAATTACTACCAACTCGATTCTAAAACGTGCTAAAAGACTCCTTGTTTTCTTTCTTGAAATGCTTTACCGATTTCAAACTTAAACATTAAATCAAATTGTTTTAAAACATTTGGACATATAAGAATCTCATACTAAAAGCGAACTATGCAGTAAACTTTAATATAACTGTCATTGCTTAACAACATCGGGTGGAATCATGTACGTAGCTCTAAATGCACCGTTGAATAGAGTCTTATAGACTGCACATACATTCTGGAGAGGTACATTCACTAATAAAAAAAATAGAGCCATGTAAATTGATATTTAAATTGTTTCTATTCACGTAGCAAAGAAGCCACGTAAATACTCACACCACTGCATTAAAGTTAATATTTCAGCCTCAATTTTAGTTAACATACCTTATATTAACCTGGTACGAAATTATCCAATTACAAATGCAAAAAATCTTTCTTTTGAATTGGTTCAGCTGATAAATAGAGTGCATTTAAATTACTAGTAGACTATTACTCTGTTAAAAACTCGATTAATTGACTTTGAGTCGTAACCATAAATACTTTATTGATAGGACGACGCTGTTAGTGTCAATACATTTATTAACACTAGATGTTTTTGCTTGTGCGTTCATTTCCACATACATCATAATACAATTATTTGTATATTGCACATATAATTATAAGCGACAAAGGAAGGATATCCTAGTGCGGAAGGTCCTAAGCGGCTCGGAGAGCATGCGACTGGCGCGGTCACGGGGTAGATTAATACTCAGTGCACAAAAGTTCTATGTATATTATATATGTAAAACAATGCACGTCAAACATTATCCGTCTTCTAGAACCTCTAGCATGTTATTATAAATATAAAATATTTACTGATTTAGTAGAAGTGTTGTTCGTTATTTTAAACAAATTTATTCCTCCTAACTCAACACAGATTTTAATATACAGGTTAATTACATAAATTATTTAGATAGCCTTGATAGATTCGGTAGCTAGCTGGAGGGTATAGGATGTATTACTAAACTAGCAAGTAATCGGGCAGCCGCTGCACGCTACGTGACCTGCTTGATCCTGCCCGCTCGTTCTGCATCCCACCACCGCATCCCACACCCCATACCTCCTCCCTATTTGTTTAACTCGTGCCCTCATCTGATTGTAACAAAACAACTGGTTTCCAATTGAAAATGCATTCTTTCCTTTTCACAAAAAAAACCGGCGGTCATTGGTCACTTGAAAAATGTTTCCGTGGAATACTGGCTTCTGTAAATTCTTAATGATTTCTTTTGTCACCATTTTTTATAAACTTTTACATGTAGGAATCGACCCGACCCGGCATGCCGACCCCGAGCCGTGAGGAATGTAAATTGTTGACCGTGCGCGAACAACCCCCGATACAATATTACCAATTCTTAATTTTTTCTGTCACCTACGAGAAAATATTCAGAGAGCACTGATACGTGCGTAACGAATGAGAATGTGGACACGCATTTAAGGATAAAGAATACTATAGAAAACCAGTAGTCTTGGTTATGTCGTATATTAAATTAATACATTCTGTTAATTATTCTACTAGCTATAGTGGTTATGTAAAAATAGCCTCTTTAATCATTAACCTAAAATAATCAGTTTAAAATCAAGCTGGTAAGGTCGCGGTCGGACAGATTCATAGACAAAATCAAGTTGAAGCGAAAATATGGTAGAATTTTCGAACAGTCTCCGCACTTATCTTACTAATGCTAATAGAAATGACCACTTATCATGAAATTGTTCCTAGTCTATTCTGAGTGTTAACAATAACCACATCATCATTGTTATCGAATAAATATTTAATTATTTAGGTACCTAAAAATAAATATTTAATTAAATACCTAAAACTAAATATTTAACTAATTATTATATTCGATAACAGTCCTCGCGTCTGATATTTAGAATATTATTATCTGACTTTCATAAAAAAGTCAAATATTTTTAGACGAGCAGAATGGCTCATTGGTATTCGCTGACTGCACACCTCTTTTCGGCTCCCAATGTATAATTTGATAGACACATTCTTTCGGCAACATTCAATAAATTTAGCTTTATTTAAATATTTTCAGGTTAAAGATAATTATGTTTACAAGGCGCAAGAAACTTAGAAAATTGTATATCTTATTAGAAACAGAACTTGTTAGAGACAGGACAGGAATGAGCAGTTTATATAACAAAATGCTACTAATGACTGCATACTTCCCCGGAAACAGATAACTAACTAAATAAACAATTGCCATACAATTGATTCGATCTCATGTGCATATATTTTGATTTTAAATTGACATATAGATAGAAGGCAAACATGAACAAAGATAGAAAGGCAATAAAGATAAGGTCCCTGTCCGAGTATCATATGATCAGCAATAATATGGTCTAAGGCGTACCTTTATAAAATATGCACTATGAGCACACGGGTATGGCTTGGAAATTATGTTAATGTATATACAAAGACTATATTAGGGCTCTTGTTAGGTTATTATTGACTAAAGTTGCTAATTGAATGTATTTAACTTGTTATGAGTCAAAAGGCCTCTAAATGTAATTTTAAAGATTTAAACTGTTCTGGATATCAACATTTTTCAAAATATACATTGTAGTGAATTGAATAAAAGAACACACACATAGTGAGCAACAAAAAGTTTAAATAATCAACAACACGTTTGTATTTAAAGCTTGTTGACACCTTTAATAATTAAACCAAAACATAAGAAGCATAAAATAAATACTAACGTCATAAACTCGAATATTGTATTTTTAAGTAAACTTATATAAAGTAAATATGTATACAATGTTTTATGAGCTACCTTAATTTTGTTAATTATTTACAAACTAAAACATTATCTAGAGTTTTGATGTTTGATGTTTCACTTCAAGCCGATGACAGCACCGTTGTAGAGAGATATATGTCCAATGTGCGACCAGGTTCACAAGAAATCCAGTCTTTGAGAGAGTCCATGATTGAACGGGTTAATTTAACATTGCAGCGGGTGTTCGAATGAGGGTAACGCCAATCTTGTCAATTTTAACTCTTCTAAAACACAGGCGTGTCTCTTCTCTGCGAAAAAGACTACTTTCGAACTAACACCCACTTTCCAAGACGTATCCTTATCGATTACTGACCATATTGGGCTTCTGGGCATCACCGTCATGTCCAAACTTAACTTCAGTCAACAAATCGAGGGCACAGACAGCTTCCAAGAAATTGTGAGTCATTTCAAGGGTCCGGCGGTACTTCAGCTCTGAACAGCTGCTTCATCTGTATACAGCCCAAGTTCGATCATGCATGGAGTGCTGCAGTCACCTTTAGGATGGCTCAGCTAAGTACCATTTAGAAACTTTGGACTCTGTTGACCGAAGAGTCCGTAGGCTCATAAATGACGATGTGCTTACGAATAGGGAACTACATAGCCTTGAGCATCGGCGTAAAGTCGCCTGCTTATTGGTTTTTTACTAACTTTGGCGACTGTGCAAAAGCTCTCTTCGAATTATTTGAACCCTAACCATTCCTATATCCGGACTATAGGCGCAGACTGACTGAGGTTCCTCCTTTTTCGTTCGAGTCGCCGAGGTGTGGAATGAACTAACTGCCTGCGTCTATTTTTTTAGTCAATTATAATCCTGGAACGTTCAAGTGTAAAGTGAATAGGTTTCTCTTGGACAGGCGTGTACCATCTGCTTCTTCATCGTCACTTTCCATCAGGTAAGTTGGAAAAGGCCTATTCCAAAAAAATCGAATCCCAGTTCAATTGCTCACAAAGAAAGGTAAGTTTCTTTATGAGCAATAAACTGCTCACTGTAATTAGTAATCCTTATATTCTTCTTAGTACTCAGACATAACTCCTTTCACCACATGTTTATTTGTTGTACTATAAGATACAAAGAAAACAGCGTCATTAATGAGTCAAACAGAACTACATCTGGAATAACATAACAGTTTAAAACTAAAACAAAAACCATATTGATATAAAATTAATAGGCAAGATAAGAGACAAAGAATTCATGATGAATTAAAATTCCGTTGTAAGTGGGTACCCAGTACACAATCCAGTCGTAAAGATAACGTTGAGACAACTGTGTTTAGCATTGATTTGGGAGCACCGTTGATCACGACGCGGTCTGCTTTCATCACTCGCAGACGGTAGTCAATCAATCCATAAATAACAGGCTAACGGAGCCTTAATTCACGACTCTATTAATTGTGTCATTGTGTTTATCATAATGTTTAATTAAAACTTGACTTTCCTGGGTGCGCTCTATAAATTACAACATTTTAATAGAATCGACAAATGTATGTTACAACTTTACAAGACACATTTAAATAGGTGTACAGTGATTAAACTATGCTTAAAAAGAGAAAGCTCATCAATTGCTCCTGTTATGAGTTATGTATGTATAATATGTTAGTAATGTTCTGAATTTTAGTGTTTTTCTGTAAAGTCACTGCGTTTAGAGGTACTTCGCCCTAGACACGTTTGAATTTTTTGTTTTTTTTTTAAAAACTACTAGTAACGTTGGTCACACATTACTAGTATTCTTGTGAACCCCTCCAGCTAAGCTAAATGCTTGTGTTAGGAGTGGGTTCACGACGGTAGTGCACTGGGTGGGGTTCGAACCCGCAACCACTTGATCGCAAGTCCGACGCCTTAGCCATTACGCTACCGCCGCTTTCATGCTTTCAATACCACTTACTAGCATCACTTTAATGACTCCAGCCCGTACTGCACTTAAACTGAGTTTTATTAGTTAAGTTTTCGCAAGAGATCATACCAATTTAAGTATTACTAGCGATCCCCTCGTGGTCAAATTTCGACCATAATTCATTAAGTTTTCAATGTTTTGTTTTATTTTGTGGACCAGTGTAACTAGAACTGTCATTTTATAGACTTTTCGTACCATGACACGTCAACATATATGGAACCTGGACCCTTGTAATTTTTTGATTAAAAAAACTATGTAATCCATAAAATAGTTATTGATATCACTAAAACTCGTAAATAGCTACTTAACGAGAAAAAAAGAAAATCGGTTGACAGACATAGGACAAAATGGTTCCTGTTGACAAACTGTTTTATCTATCTTGCGTATTTATGTATATTTCCTGTTCAATAAGTTTGAGTTTAATTCTAATACACTAAACAGATTTAGATCAACTTTCAAAGGGCCAGACTTTCCTGTGCTTTTCTATATATACAATATATACATGTATATAGTTTTCCCAATTTCAACATTGATTTATATAGTAATCAAACCAAGCTAGGTTATAGACGTGTAAGTTACAAAAAAAATCAGCTGACAGTATGGCGAGGGAAAACTCGTCAGCTGGTGCATTTAAATAGGCGATAGATGCTCCCGTCTGGCTCCTGCGTTAAACCTGGGGATCAGCTGACAATCTTTCCACCGAGATACAGCCAGCTGACATTTTTATTTATTCACAATGGCATCTAAACTGACATCTGATAAATTTTCAATTGAAAGGAAATCGCTGAACGTATAAGTATGTATATATTTATTTCACGTTCATGTGACCAGCTGACGAATAATCCACCACTCTATAGTCAGCTGACTTTTCTTTTTCTTTAAGATATTGGGTTTGCTATAATTTGATACAATTTTCAATCGCGGGCCACTAGGTTGCATACTTCATAAAGAAAGCCTGTTAGGATTCTAACTCACAGTGAGTTAGAATTCTAACAGGCTGTGATATTTTCAAAATATAAGATGTAGTTACTTTTTTTCTCTTTGCTATAGTAATTGAAGTATACGTACTGATAATATCTAGTCTAAACTATAAATATCTATACTTTGCCCATCATTAATCCCACTTACACACTCGTACATTCGAGAAAAGGACGGGCAGCAATTGAAAGCCTCTTATCGTTTTCATAGGAATCGAAAGTTGTACACTAAAGTTCTGAGGTGTAAAGATTGACATCGTAATCATAAATTCCATTCTAGTATATTTTTATGCAAAGCAGTGCATATATTGTCTTTGTATCTACGCCTTGATTCTTCCGTTACGCTTAATAATTGAACTAAAAAAGTAACCGGTTAATTGTAATGACTTTTCTTTTTGGCATAGTTCGTGGCTGTCACAATAGAATGGACCGCTGACAATCGGCGGCGCGCAACCGTTGATAGTATCTGTCAAACAGGAGCGTTTGTTTATGAGGTGCGACGCAGACGCGCGGACGAGCCGCTACCGAGCACCGCGCGCCCATCAGTGTCGCGGTCCCTCCGCCCCACATCTCCACGCTCGCCTATCATCTGTCGATCAGACCGAACAACCCACTATTTTCATACAACTTTCTAATAGCACCACGTGTGTGAATTTGCATAAGTATTTAAGTAATTATTCGCATCTCAGATTTATTTGTAAGTATGTACATGATTGACAATTGTCGCAAACTATTCGTGCTTGTCAGATTGGATTACCCTTTAAATTTGAACAAAAAAATATCGAGAAAGTTGTTCTATCATATGACGCAAAGTGGGTGGGCTGCTGCGACGGGCTGTACTACAATTGTTACTTTCGTATCAATATGCTGGAGTATGTCTCGATGAGCTTCTTTCTTTTACATACATGCCTATACACACACACATGTACACTCATAACAAAACATTTTTTTTTAAGTTGAGAAACAATTTTTAACGAGATCCTTAAGTTATAAAAAATGAGAAAGTATTTGCAACACATTTATGAGTAAATTATTTACTGTTACAGTTAATCATGATTCATGTTGATTTTATGATTCTTGAACAGCTACATAAACCGTGGAAATGCGTTTCGAATCGCTAAATACTAAAGAATTTGCCTAAACCGATTTATCAAATTATGGTCAGCAAGAGGTACAGGTATACAATCGGTTCTGTCGTATGTAATTCACAAGTGATACAAAGAATTGAATCATAAATATTAATCAACATCGCAATAAAATCAGTACGACTCGGAGACGTAATACCTGCGCAGCCGCATGTCGGCGCATCACGCACCGCCCCACTAACCAACACTTACAATCATATAAATATGTATATTATTTTTAATGAATACAGTCAAGATCCGTCTCAATAATAAATTGCTAGAGCGACAAACTTATAATTGTGACAAATGATACGTGGACTGAAAAATAATCATGACGAATGTACCATGTGGTATATGGGCACAAGCAGCCGGCATTTGCAACATACCTGTGTGGGCAGTAAGTACAGGTACCTAGTTAACGAATTAATGTTTGTGACTTTGGAATAAAAAATATTTTGTCGTAAATTCGTAACCCAAAGCTATTTAAAGAATACAATTTCACTAAAAACACAATAGATAAAGTTATGTTTAGAATATAAGTAGGTAATATGTATTAAACATTATCCAAAGCAGTAAGACTGAGTAAGACGCTATGTTTATCTCCTGAAACAAAATCTGAAATTCTAATTTAATGTCAAAAAAAAATTGTCTGCGATGTCGACGATTTAACTAAACTTTACTGTGGTTTACTTTTAGATGTTATAGTATTTTCTAATTTGATCTGAGACATAAATCACATCACAACTATGAACGTGACTGTGACGCACTTATGATGTGTTGGGATATCAACGACAGCAAGGACACTTTTAACTTAGATACCACAGAACGCAAATCTCCGAATAACAAATTCTTATTGTGCATATAATTATAAATATAATATTTTGATTATAATAGGGACTTCCTTCCTAGGGTATACCCGAGTCCCTTGCAATAGACTTATTATGACGGAACACCGTGTGGTTTTAGTCGGTTCGATTCCGACATACCACTTCACTGGCAGCCCCAGTGGAGTGATGACCCGAAGGGGTTTCCACACGACTAAAAAAAAAAAATGTTGCCTAGCAGCGCAGTGATTTTTTATTTTTTTTATTTTAGAAAAATATTATGATATATCCTCACATTAAATTGCGCCTATAAGCAATGTAACAAGTACCTTGTAGAAAAAAAAAATTAAAAAGAGTGTCCTTGGAGTTTCTTACCTGTTCTTCTCCATAGGATCTTCGTATTGGAACAGACAACTAACTTCACGACCGTCTTATACTGACTGACTCTTACTCCTGACAATTTATAAATACCTACAATGGGTTTACATGAAATAAATAATTTTGATATTGATTTTGATGACTATCGTGAACATGAACTAGATTTGCGAAAACCTAAGATGGATAAAGATTGTACAGAAATTACTGCCACCGGTATAATTCATAATATATGTATAAATATGTATAATATAACAGAGACCATTTTAGCAGATCCTGCTTACTTGTCTAAGTTGATTCATATTTTGTGTATGAAGTTTGTATATAAGTAGATAATCGATACTTGAATATTTCAGTACCACGATCCTTACATTCTACTAAAACATAAACAACATAAATATGATATTCTGAGAATGGTGCACAATACGCCAATCGGCAATATTTAACAACTGTAAATCAACGCTGACATTTATCGCCAAACAGTAAGTTCAAAGACAATGCGTTGGCAGATCGTTTGGGCATAGTGTTACGTTGATAGTACTCTGGTGGTACAAAACAGGAATCCTTGGGCATGAGTCAGGCGCGCCAGTGCGGCGGCGCTGAGACGGCTGCGTCGCGTGCGCGCCGTGGCGCAACAGCGTGCCGCTGCTGCCACTTCGCAAACGCAACCCGTCATCTCACTGGTGACTGGTATCTGGTATCGGCCAACTAACGACAACATTACTTACTTGGCTGGATATTTCGGCTGACTATTTAGCTTAAAACGAAAAGATACCTAGTCACATATATTTTTTCCCAGGACAAAATGCATCCTACATATATACCTACCCCGGTTAAGACCGCTCCTGGATTTCGATGTACTCGCGTTATATAATAATAACATTTTAATTAATTCAGGCATCACGTAAATCAAATGATTTACGTGATACTTACGTTATAAATAGCTTCTATACCTACCTTTAATTCTCGTTTAGCAAATTTTAGTAGGTAATCTCATTACTCGTCAAAAGCTTATAATGTCCCAAAACAAAAATATATATATCACCATCACTCTATTCTCACCTTTATAGAGACACAAGATTTCTCAAAAAAAATATGAATAGAAGACTTTACACGTGATACATATACAGGACATGAAAAACACTTGCCACGGAACTCGGAGTACAAAAATCCGGGGCAATACTCTCCGGCAAAGACAAAAACCCACAGATGTGCGTCAAAACAAAAACAAAACGACCTAATCTGCAGTTTTAAAAAATTACCGTTCACATTTTTCTTTTACGTCGGAAACCAATTTGTTAAAAGGATAATGGTAAACGGTAAACTAAATCGTAGCTATTATTTGGAACAAAGGAAGAGTTGTACAGCTTGTTTATTATTCGACATTTAGGTAAGATAATTGTTGATTTAAAATACACACACTTTAAAAGATTTAGAAAGGCAATTAACTAAGAATACTAATAATAACTAAGTTGCGTCAGCTAAAAGCCTTTTCCAATACCGATATCTAACATCCACTAAAAAGATCTATGATTCAACCAATACAATAACTGTAAACTAACTACATATTTATTTATAATACATGTTTACCTAATATTAGAATAACATAAATCAAATATTTGGACAGTGAGACACAGTCATATCCATACATAGTCCATTCATACATTAATATCCATGCATAGTCAATGTATGCATATCAAATTCAGATAATATTAAATACTAATATAAGGTCTAATGGTAAAAAATTAAGCTAAGGAAAAATTTTACACCTTTAGTCATCATCATCCTCTGCGCTTTTTCCCAACTAATTTGGTGATGCGACTGCCATCAGACCTCCAGTACCCTAGTACTAGCCGATATCGAAGTTCTGTAGTTAGATCAGGCTGTCAAACTTTTTTAGGGCTCCAACTACCCGTAACGAATGCCACAGATGTTTGTATGGCACCCGGGACCGACGGTTTAACGTGCTCTCCGAGGCACGGAGATGTCTCACTTGTTAAGAATGGTCACCCATCTTAGTGTTAACCTACTCGGTTACCACTTAGCCGCTCAAATTGTACACCTTTAGTGACTTCGTAAATAGTCACTCATGTCAACTAATAGAATACCGTTGACAAATAATAATTAAGAGTTTGGCATACTGTATATAGTTATTACTCTTTTTTTGTTTTTTGTTGTCGGGGGACTCGGGTATACCCTAGGATGGAAGTCCCCGAGAAAACCGGCAGAATATATAGCTGTTACTACTCACCAGCATCGATCGTCATCTAGATGATAATGAATTTGGGAATTTGGGTATTTTTCTATTGACACATTTTACCGCTCGGGATTTATGTATCAGATATCTTCATAAATAATTTGTTAATTTGATTGAATATGTTTCGTCTATTTGAAAGTTATCGTTTTTCTAAGAAGTGAAATAAAGGATATTTTTTAATTCAGTCTTTGATGGCACGTTAAAACTCAAATAAATTTGTTGACATAACTTAATCTAAACTTAACTAGCAAGTATTCAGAAGGACGTATATAATTGGCATGGTTATTAGCAAACAGTGTAAACAATATAAACATATCATAAAATCACAAATAAAGTGGGTACAACAAAAACAAATTGTCAATATCGCAATTATATCCTATTTGTTATGAGCAATTTCAGAAAACCACATCTATACTGATATTATGTAGCTTAGACATTACACATTTGCATGATTCATTCATTGCAACACTCACATTAGCAAATACAATAAAAATATCTCCAGTTTAATTAGCAGAACATAAAATCAAAACAAATTTCACCAATTCATCTCGACTATCAAAGTACTTGTAACTCGATACTTACTGATTCCGGCTAGTGCATGTCTCTGTCTCTTGTTATATTGGGAGCACATTTGACGAATTCTCACGATGCGTTTGGGAACGAGGTTTTTTCTCGTTTCATTTCTCTCAGCAAACAATAGATCACCGCGCGGATGGATGGAGGGTTGTAAGTACATCGACGCGCCGACCGACCAATATTCATTTATGCGTACTTAAAGTCGCAATGATCTGAATTGGCCTATATGTTCTTACATGTATGTATTTATTTATTTTTACAGCTATACTATTCCTATGCTTAAACTGATATTTTTTTTAATTAGAATATATTTTAAAACAGATAAGAGCCATCTACTAAGCTAATCAACCTCTGTTTATTTTTGATTGATTAGCTTCAACTGTAACTACAGTTTACTGTTCTCATTGAGAATAATACCAAAGTACTAACGATATCACAATGATTACAGACTTTATTGTAATAATCGGATTCGCCTTCTGGTCAAACTAAACTGCAATATTTTAGGTTTGATTAAAAGTAATATTGTTTACACAAGAATTATTTGCCACCACTTCCCTATTTCAAAACTTGACAACGTCCAATGTCCATCATCCCCACAGTACATGTTAAAGCGGCTCCCAGGCGTCCCCCGTGTCGTCTGCGCATACAACTTGTTGCTATGAACCAGTTCCTGTACTCAAAAGTGACCTGTTAAATTACTTCCTCAATTATTTATGCAATGTATGCACTTTTTAGCATAACTCTTACTTATGGCATATGTTTAAAAAGTATAACAAACTGAATATATTTAAATAAATAATACTGCGTTGTTATAATTTCTAAGGAAGTTTGCATATTAGTTAAAAGTGTCGTGACACAATATGCAAACTTAAACGTGATTTTTCCCATATGCTTGCATCAAAATGAATTATTTATGAAAACAAGATACATTATATGTCAAAAATACTTCTGATTACATCCCATGAAACAAATAAAATTACATAATTACCTATACATATTTTCTATCTATATTTTTTTATTTAATAAAATTGGCAGTAGGTTTTCAAAAAAATGCTACTACTTACGTCTAATACGTAGATATTAAGCTCAGATCAAAGAAACGGTGATCTGTGATATTAAGTAATACACCTATGTAAATAATAATGATGTATGATGAATGATGATACCTATATATGTACATTTAATTAGAAAAAAATATATTATATTTTACTCGTACACTTTATTTACAAACCAAATTGTGTTCTATTAAAATCAGTTTAGGGTAATTATTAAAATAAAGTCAAAAAATATTAAAAAGTAAAAGATATGGTGTCTGCCATATCTTTTACAGTTTATCATTTGGTTTAAATTTTATTTTTCAAAGTACACATTTTAGGCTATAACTTATTCTGCTGTTAAAAAAATACATACAAGGTCCACTTCGGTAGTCTGTTCAGATTCTACTTTAAAATTGAGTAAAAAATGTTTAAAAACACATTCCAAAAATCTTGTAATACGATGCTTCCTTGTGTTGTTCTTTATATTATATTAGTTTTTCAAAATATTTAAGTGACAATTGAATAAACCATCTTCTCGGTGGTCCTAAAAGTTAGCGAAATATTTGGCTTTAAAAAAATCCGGATGCACTATGACTAATTAATCGCAATGAATAATTTTTCTGACCACCCCGGCAGACGTTTTAAGAATGAGTGTGTTGTTTAGTCTTAGTGCATTTACTTGCACAAAATGGCAGATGTCAGAGAATCCTACTATAAATTGTGCCAAATTAAATTTATGTCAATAAAAATTATTATTATTATAAAATATTTTATATTCAAAAGCTGTGATGAGATGTATTGTTAATTGTTGCCATATTATTTTTTGTCTGACACAATTCTTTTTACAAAATTAGCGTTTCTCTAACCTTAAGATGAAAGCAACTACTGTTATTTCGAAAAAAAAACACTGTACTTACCTCAAAATCTTATCAGTGGGTACATATGTGTATGTGGAACCTATGTGTAAAGGCTTTATGAATATTTTACGTATTATATAAAAAAAAAAAATCTAAAGAACTTTAAGATTTAAGAAGCTCAACTTATATGATGTTTAAATCTTTGTACTGAACAATATATTCAATGCAAAGATTATTACTTTGTTGCAAGAATCAAACAACTTACACTAAACGAAGCTGTTTTCATTTTCTCAGAACCATTATATATACCCATTATATAACCAACTATAAGTAGGTATTAATTTAATTCAATTTCCTTTCCCATATATTAAAGGTCCATGGTGAACAAAAATTTACTTAAAATGCCTATGGTCTTATTACGTGTGATATAAATCAGTTGATTCAGGCGAGGGGAATGTTACCTGACCGGTACAGTTACCCATATCCTACATTGCACATATTGTAATGATTATCCTACTATGTTTAATAAAAGATTCAACGGAAGCCGCTACCTGTCTCGTGAGAATTGACAGCGGATGTTGCAAAGGTGCCCCTGTTTTTTTAAGTGTTACATATTGATGAAATGGGATTAAGGGTGATTCCGTCTCCTGTTTGATGAATCCTAAAAACATCTATCACCAAAAATTGTTCAATATAAGGAAAAAAAGAGGATAAACTAAACTAAAAAAGATAAACTAAAGTAACACTTTTATTAAAGTCCATAACAAAACGTACAATTACTGTAATGAATTCGAAAACCATTTTATGAATATACAAGTATTTTTGTGTTCCCGCATTTATTGGTATTCCCGCAAAGTAACATTGTTCTTGGTTTTATGTTCCAGACGTAACTCGTGTGAAATTTGGTTCCCTTCACCTGCTACAGTGTCGTGTTTGAAAAAGTTAAAGCAAAAAACACAAGAAGGAAACGTAAATGGTACCGGTTATGATGAGTACGTACGAATACAATACAAAAAAAACATTTTAAGTTATGCACTTGTGAGATCCGTTCCCACACTACTTTATCGATCATAGAAGAAGAGTCATCTGTAAGTTATACACTATCATGCCCTCTAACATTTAAGCTGAAGAAAGTTCAACAACCTTGATGCTCTTATCTTTATCATAATAAGGCATTAACAATATAAAAGCAATCTATCATTTGAAATTAATATGATCGGTGATCGGCATGGCGCGGCGGCGGCCACTCGGCGTGGTGGTGCGCGGCACTCGATATCTGCATAGCCGGGCGGAATGGCGGTTAATCAGGTGGCCCGTTACTTTACATTGTGCCCGCTGTGAGTTCGAACCCGAGAGAACAGGTTGTTTCAATGACAAAGGAGCAGATCCCATCGTCCGCAATCCGCGTCTCCGAGCTCCATATTATAAATAGTCCGTCGAAATAATCCGTTGCTACGTGTCACTCCGGCGCCCACCAACGTCGGCCGGTACACTTCCATACTTAATGATATCTAACACAAAAACAATTCATAAAAAACTGCTAAGAGTGAACATTCCTTTTCCGCATGCAGCTTTGACCTTACGGTGATTGATGGTCCAAGAATTATTAATAGCTTATCTACGTAATAGATGGTAATAGTTGCGACCGCGATCGATATTAAAAATCTTACTGTGTCATCTTCTCATTAATTTATATTCGATTTTAGTAGCATCGGTTGAAATAAAAAGGCACTCAGCGATTAAATAATCATCATGTATGTTCTTAATCTATGACAGTAAAACAAGGGGGCATAGGTGAGTAAGGATAAGTAAGTATTATAGACTTAATAATTAGGATTTATATACAATTTGCAAAACAATTAGGGTCTATTTATCTACAGGTCTATAACCCTTTTAACCCAATGCTAAGTTATTGACGAATATGACATCTTCAGCGCACTCTTCCTGTTACCTTCATAAAACGGCACAGAACAAACTTAACATACTGATGAAAAAACAATCGTAATGAAAGCTTACGAAACGGACAAGAGCTTGGCACGAATATTTTTTAGTATGTCTATCAGGAATAACCAAAGGAGAATATAAATTCCAGAATTAAGAATTCGACCGTATTTTCCCAATCTAGAAACCATAACTCCCGGTAGATCGTAGCCACTAACAATAAAGATTTCAAATGCGGTTTAGGAGTGGGCACACGGAGGCTGAAGATATCTATTCTAAAATTTCATCGGTTCCGAAGATCCCAATACTGAAGAAATTGATCTATCTCTTCACAAAAGTTCAGTATATGTTCATTGGCAATAGCCATTTTTGTAAGTCGTGTATTTGTGAGAAGCTAATATCTGATGTAGGCAGGATCTACATTACAGATCACAAAATCGCCACCCCAATCACCCGTGTACCAACCCAAGTTCAAGATCAAGTTTTAATTAATGGATGAATAGGTTTTAATCGGAACGATGTTGTTTCAATTTTCAGCTGCAATAATGTATGTATGTTTTTTATATTTATATTATAAAAAATAAAGTTAACACAAACACTAAAGATATAATTAAGATTAATGTAATATTTGTGTCATTCGCTATTCGTATTATTCGTTGTAGTCAGTAGTCAGGCATGTAGTGGTGAAAAGTGTATTAGTGTAAGAGTGTGGCTACATGCGTGTGGGGATTCGTGTTAATGAGTGTGTGTCAATGTGTAATTTCAGTAGATATAAAAGGTAACCCCATAAAAAACAAGACTGTAATGTTGTAGATGACACGTCTGTTTAATGTAATATTCTATACAACACTGAAGTGCCGTAGGCACAAGACACCTATGCAAAAAAATCTTGCGACACAGTTCTTCTACCGCAAAAAGTTGTGAGAAGTAATTGTTACCTAATTAGTTAACTAACAACAGTTTATATTGACCTTATCAATGTTAGACATCTTTGTTTCTTTAATAAATAAAATAAATTGGCTATCGAACGCAACATAATCATATAAGAATCATATAAAAAGCGGCGGTAGCGTAATGGGTAAGGCGTCGGACTTGCGATCGAGTGGTTGCGGGTTCGAACCCCACCCAGTGCACTACCGACGTGAACCCACTCCTAACACAAGCAATTACGCTTAGCTGGAGGGGTTAACAAGAATACTAGTAATGTGTGACCCACGTTGCTAGTATTCTTTATAAAAAAAAAAAAAAAAAAAAGAATAATCTACTATTTTAAATAGTTTTAGTTAATCCCCAGCGCTAGCGATTTAAGAATTTGCTCGCTAGCAAAATTTATGCATACAAACATAAATAAAGCGCTCAGAGCGCTAGATTTTGTTGTAAGTAGATAGGAGTGTGTTTTTATGTGTAATACTTTGTTACTCCGTAATATTTCTAACCGCGCGTTGTTGTGCTTAGGAGTTTATTATAAGAACAGTTGCAGCAGATGTATTATAATTTTATAAAGTTCAATATATTCTGAAGTGTTTTAAGGAGAAAGTACTGTCTTGTCAGGATTTGTCACGAAACGACTCAGCACTATATTGGAACATTGATATGAATAGAGCGAACAATTTTAATTACTACCAACATAAGTAAGTACCTACTGTAATTAAATTGAATGTTCTAAACAGTCAATTGTTATTTATAGCGCAAAACGTTACTTATTGCACTGAGAAAGTTGCTTCCATTCGAATGAACTAAATTAATTGAGTAACAGGCTTTATCTATCCTTTAAAGTATGGGAATTCAAAAATATTCCCGATAAATAATGATTAAGAAACACGATGTAAAATGTAAGTAATAATCATAAAGTACAAACAATCGCCTTTCATTTTAAAAACAAGGATCTGTAAGCCACCTGCGAGCCAGGCGCGACGCGGAGTGGGGCAAGGCGCGCTTTGGTGCGGTGCTTTACTGCCGGAACAATGGATCTAAGGCCAGACAGGCTATTGTCGGCTGCAGCACATGGTGCCAACGTACCACGCACAATGACTTACACCAACACCTGATTTAAATTACTTTATTACAACATTTCCTCAAACGTGACATTAAAACAACAAATGGTTCTTCCGGCGATAGATTTCCGAAAATTCACACGACCGGTCTAACTATTCCATAACAATATTGACTGTTGGTCATCATAATTAATGTCTTCAAGGGTATTCGAGTCACAATATTAAGATTATTAGATTAGTATGGGCATTTTAGGACTTCGTGAAAATGATAAACGCATCAAACCGTCCTATTCTTTAATTTGTACGGTTCATAACACCCATCGCGGTGGACCAAACAAAATTCGAGTTAGAATCCCAGCTGGTGTCAGATCCGAAGATGAACAAGGCGATTACACACTATTATGAAATACAACTGCTCGTAACGCCCTCACTAAAGGGGTTAACCCGTGCGGCGGAAATTGATTTAAATTATGCTATTAATAATATTAATTCCATGTTACAGTAGGAAGGTTTTTGTATAAGCACAATAACTTCAATATCTCAAAAAAACAATAATTACAGACACCTATTTTAATTATTAGCTTCTTCTTTTAAATTTATTGATTTTTAGAAACAAATATAATTTCTAGATAACAATCAAATATTTGTTTTAGAAATGAAATGTAGAAAGCAATAATTAAAAATCGTTTTTCGTTATTATTTGGTATTGATATTATAAAAATTATCAAACAATAGTACATAATATAATCATTAAACTTTAAATTCAACTTATTTAATCAAGTCGTTCACATTGTAAAGCTTTCAAAGGTCAGATTTGTTTTATGTTTAGTTGCAATGGAGTAGTTTGATATTAAGGACTGTCTCTCATTTATATTTATACGTATATGTAATTGAAATATACGAATTTATTATCTTTTATGAATTAACGTATATTGTCTTGGCGATACAGATACCAATGTAAGAAGCACTAAGGAAGCAAATAGAAACATTATTTAGTCATAGAACCAAGGAGAAACGTTTCATTCATCAAAGGCAATGTCTAATATAAAGGCATTTAATCTTTGTCTTTATCTAAAACCATAACCACACCCATACTGATTTGAGAAATACCTACAATTTGTAAAATACACAATATTTTACAAATGATATAAATACGACCAAATTTAATGATAATTCACTCATTCGTAATCATTTACATAGAAAAAAAGTTAATATAGAAAACATAATGTTGGCGGTCAATTACTGACCCAGCGGGCGTTATCCTGCTGCGGTTCAACAGATGGTTGTTTTTTATCAGTGGCGCGGGTGATGGGGCGCTGAGCGAGCGTGGAGCGCGGGGGTGCGCCCTATAACCGTATAATTACACGTTGTAGTTGCGCGCGCGCCGGCACGCACAATTGGCTTAAACGAGTGTTTGCTTTGATGTGCCGCCAGCCACGGCGGTTATCCACGTGCGGTCACCGCAACCCGTTCTCATGTTAAGCTTATTAAGAAGAGGCTACCCGTTTTACGGTTGTTTATACGTACGACAAGAAATGCCTTCACGTTGCAGATTTAAAAGGCATGTGGATAAAAGCACTTGGGGAATTCCAAGTACCGGGTTATGTCTGCGAGATTACCAAGCTAATTCTAATGTAGCTGCACATTTCGCTCGGTCACTCAAGCCTCATTATGTATAAGTAGGTATGTACATGATTAATCAATATAAACATTGTGTCAATCGAGCGACACTCGTAACTGTGTTATCTGTGTCATCTGTTTGTTATAAAGAGTACAGTTATGTCGCACAAATGCCAAGGGCTACATCGATCAACCCGGTGTTGTCGCAAGTGATTCTTAATCGACAGCCGTAGTCGAAAGTTGAGTAGCGACGTCGTGATGCCGAACTTAGCCTCCTTCTCCGCACCGGTACATATAGAGTGTTGTGAAAAAGCCACTCGTTCGTCTCGATAACAGCTACGACACCGCATAAAAACATAATATTAATCTTCTGATCGTGATCAACGTTTTTGGATCATCGCTGCATCGTTTACTTTAAACGTATGTTGCAACTAAGTGTAGATAATATTGGATCAATCTTTTGCAGAGCACCGATAGCACCGGACTGACCAAAGCCCTGTGTTGGAGTTGTTGCCACCAGTTTCATGTTCAGTCACGAAGGACCCGGGGTAAGAATCTATTTATCCAGTAGAATGCGGACTATGTTACATACGTACCGGTACCTTACCTACATAAACATTACACTTTTTCCTCCCGAAGGAGTATGCAAAGGTGTAACAGTCGATTTTATAGAGTTATAAAATCCTAATTATAATAAAAATTATATTTCTGCCTTTTTGTAAACAGTTAGTTATTGATAGTTAAAGTCAAACGCTACATTTTTCGAAATTATGACAAAGTTCTAAGATAAAAGATAGAAGTCTACTCTTTTTTCCTCTTTGATAGTAAACCCAGCCACCAACCCATGATTCATGCAGGATCGTAAACCCTTTTTCATATAGTTCAGGGCTGTGATCATCCACTTTTTCATTTCACTTGGAATTCTTCAGGGTTTTGATTCAACTGAAAAAGCAAGATTCTGTGCTTTTCCCCAACGGCAGTACAGTAAGACTTTAAGATTGATCGACAAACTACCTTAAGCTGCAGCGACTGATTTAGAACATGTCCAATGAATCGACGATATTTAATTAACGTTAATGTAATTCTTGATAAGAAACCTTTATTGCAATCGGTAGTCTTTTTTGTTTCTTTATGAGGTTACGTTGAATTCTTGCTTAAACAGCGTAAACAGGTTGTGTGATCATATCCGTAAAGGGTTGTAAGCTGTTGTTTATGGTCTTCGATGGAAGAAGTAGATGCTTAATAATAGTGCCATGCCTAAAGATACGAGCAATGCCTAGTATTGAAGGGTCTTAAAAAGCTCCATTCCCATTTTGTGCAAAACACAGTAATTCTGTTTCCTTTACTACAAGACTCCATAATAAATTTTAACAATAAAGAATAATAACTCAGTTCATTCAAATTTAAATAAACAATGAAGTCGGTTAAAAAGAAACCATTAACTTTTCAAATTCAAACATTAATATTTCACTCGCAGACAGCAGTCATGTCCAATCAATATCTTGTGCATCTGAACATCGCCCATTTAAAAAAGACAGCCCACCTTCCTGCCTTGCGGACGCTGGGTGGACCGTAGAGAGCTTATCGAGACAGCATCGGTGGTCTACTCATTTTAGGAGGATTATGTTTGAGTTCGTTTTTAGCCCTATATCTTCGGCGATATAACCTGCCGAGATCTCCACATGTAAAATTGCGAAAAACTGTCGCGATAGTAAGGAACAATGACTTATGACTTGTTCTGATTGTATTGACTGTATTCAATTCTGATGTAAACAAATAGTTAGTGAAGTTTTGTTATATTAGTTTCTACAAACTACTGTTTTGACTTTACCAAAAAGTAACTGATTAAACTCTAATATTCGGTTCCCATATTTAATTTTTTTGTGATGCGCATCGTGGATTTGTAGAATGATAAAAATACTAAAAGCTTATTCAATCGACAGGTAAACCTTACTGACATTATAACGGCGACAGTTTGTGAGGACGGATGGATGGATGGATGTTAAAGGATCTGGATGGTATTTGGCACAGAGATAGATTATATTCTCAAATAGCATAAGCTTTTTATCCCGGAAAAATATACGGTTCCCGTCGGATAGACTTCACCAAAATTTCCATGAGAACAGTTCTCGATTTTTCCTTGCATTTTCCTTCCTTGTTTATCGCTGTCAAGGTCAAGTAAATTCATTAAATGTTGAGAACAGTTTTCATTCTTTATAATGTTATTCGAAATGTGATATACGAGTAGAATAGAACGAACCCTGTATCAGATATATTGATCATCGTCTGTTAGATGGCTTTTTCACCACGTCATCAATTCGATCAACAAATACTTCACAGGATGTTGCGCAAAACATAAAATATTTGGAACAAGCTTAACCTTATTTTATATGAATTGATATATAATTCTTAAATAAAATAATACACATCAGTTTTATAACTGCACTTTTCAAGTTATGTATTAGTTAGTTACTTATAACTACATAACTTGCAAATTAAAATATAAAAAGTAATAAATAAACTAGGTATAGAATTATTTTTGTTGGGATTTAAAAGTTAAATATCAGATAAAATAAGACATTCTAAGAGTTGACGTACTGCACGGATGTCGCAGCGGTCTGATTTTTTACGAAAATTATTCTGAACATGCCACTATGTCGTGTCCTTGTAAGTTCTTTTGATCCTAGAAAAAGTAAATTATTATACAGTGTAAGTTACACCGTTTTTTTTTTTGTTTTTTTTTTTTTCGTGTGGAAACCCCCACATGTCATCACCTCACCGGAGCTAATGGTGAAGTAGTATGTCGGAATCGAACCGACTAAAACCACACGGTGTTCCGTCACAAGTGGGTCTATTGCAAGGGACCCGGGATACCCTAAGAAGGAAGCCTCCGGGAACCCCTGCAGACCTTGGCCGCCTCTTGAAAAGGCGGGCACACCGTGGTGTACGGGGGCCTTGCCCCCCTCCGATTTAGAGAAGCGCGCTCGGAACACGACGCGCCTCCGTCTCAGGCCTGCTTCTGCCAGGGTAACGGATAGCCCCATCCGTCACCCCCAGGCCAGCGCTCATGGAGGCCGGAGGTCTCTCCGGCGCCTGGTGCGTCTACTGCGGGACGGGAGAGTATCGTTCTGTCCCGTACCCTTTCCGCCGCCTCTTTAGCCATCATCACGTCCTCGCAAAATGAGGCAGCGGAATTCCACGCACTATCGCTTCGGACCATGGACAAAACCATGGTCTCAAGCGAAAGGCTTCCCGCACCAATAGCCGTCGTGAGGTTGAGGCGCTGCTGCGCTCACGCTTGGCACTCCCCTAAGGTGTGGAGTGCAGTGTCCTCGCGACAGCCTCCGCAGTGGGTGTAAGTTACACCGTACCGAATCCTGAAATAGTGTATTTAGACCATCATTCTGAGTAGAAAATCATTGGAAATTTTGGCCGGAAATACATTTTTTTTTTTCATTTTTATGCTTAAAAGTAATATCACAATGAGTAATGAGTAAACAGAACATTTTACCGAAAAAAGATCAGTAAATACCCCATTCGGCCAAAAACTGCAATGTAAAACATTTATGCAATCAGCTGCTTCGACGGCGCCGTGCGCTGAAGGTCATTGACTCTACCGCACAGTACGCGTGTTGCGTTACACTGCGTAGTTCTAAATCAAACTATTGACTGTAAATCCTTAATCTCGCATTTTTATAATGAACTGACTTTTGCATTGTGATAAGTATCCAAAGAAAGACGTTTTTGTAAGTTATTCGCGACGGTGATACTTACACGCTGTATGATTTATATTGAGTTAACCATGTCACTTATCACTTATCACTTAGGTAGATACTGACCATTTGGTTTTGTAATATTGCTATACACATTAGTATTAGTGACGCATTATTTATTATTTGACCATTAGCTGTCATACGTAGATACACCGACTTGCGTCGTAGTACACTAGTATACTTAATAACATATTTGCTAGTTTGACATGAGCGATAAATCACTAGCTCATGGTTGTTCGTGATTTGCCGACTCAGAGCTTGAAACATTAGATGAACATCCTGTAACAATAGTGATGATTTTAACGACGCGATGTGCCGACACCTCATATGTTATAGTGGATATCTGTGGCAGGTGTTATTGAGCGAGCTTCGACGCGTTTAATAAATAGAGTCGATCGTGCCTTGTGCCCCCAAACACCGATGATTCTACTTAACACCTTGATGGATCGTTTTGACGGCACAGATAGTTTACAACGCTAATGAAACATAATAACTATTGATAAGTATCATAAACTGAATATAATGGAATTAATCACGGACCTTAAACGTTTAGCTCGTCCAACTGGGTGAGTATCTTTAATCTGTTGGTGATTTATTTCCACCTGCTATGTTCAATCACTGCTTCTACATATTGTACCTACCGAGAAATGTGCAAGTTATACATTGATTACATTAAGCATGCGTTCGGTTCAACAACTTTCGGTGACATTTAACATATAAAATTTATTTTAATATTATCAAAATTTCATAGTTATATATTCGGTACAGTTTCATTGGGCATGTTGAATAAGTTGTGTATACCTGGATTGTCAAGTTCTTTGTTAGATTTTCGGATTTTTCTGTAAGCAAATTCTCAGTAGCAAGGTAGTCTTTAGAAATGTGCCCAGTAACAGGCAAAAGACTCATCCTTCCAATACCGTGAACCACATTATAGGTAGATAAATATCGACGTGTAATATAGCCCTACCTACGCCTTCACTGAGACTATACATAATCATGAAACACTTAGAATTGACATAATTATTTTACTAAATACTATTGGACTGTTTTAGGTAATTTTCAGGTAAATAAACAAAACGTAAATATTTGTGTTTGTTTATTGTGTATCTGTAGAATCTCGGCCACACTCACACACTCTTTAATGACGACAAACAAAAATGAAATTTAAACATAAATCTTAGTGGTATAAATACAATAATAATATAATATACTGAGCATAGCTTGTACTATGGGTTTTAAAACAAGGATAACCTTAAAATACATTTTACTAGTACCGATAAGACGGGGTGTACTTTTGGACCAAATATTGCTAGGCAAATAAGTATTAATATAGATAGATAGATAGAACATTCTTTATTGTACACCACAGTTGAACCGAAATTAAACATAATTAGTTAGTTTATACTAAGCGGCAAGTAGAATGGGCGGTCTTATCGCTAATAGCGATGTCTTTCAGACAACCTTTGTATGGAAACAACAGATGAAAGTAATCGGTAGCTGGTGGCGGACCAAAAATATTTAGAACGGGAACAATGAAATAATAAATATAGGATCTAGGTAAAGCGAATGATATTACCTGAGAGGTAAGAATGGGGTGATTAGGAATACGTGAAGTATCTACACATACATATATATATATATACACATACATACATATACATACATATACATAACGAAATAACTATAATAATTAGTAAGACATTTTAGTGGAGTTACTTATTATGGAGTCAATTGCACAACGTGAGAGAGTTGTACACCACTTATAGTGTTAGGTAGTGTTCCTTTACAAGAGCTTTAAAAGAAGTTAATGTTTGAGCTCGTCTAATTTTCACAGGTAATGCATTCCATAAACGGATTGCAGTTACTGTAAAGGATTTATCATAAAATGCCGTGGAGTGTGTAGGCATTTTTAGTTGCAAATTTTCTGATGACCTTAGAGATCGAGGATGTGTACAATGTAGGAACTGGAATCGCTCCTTGAGATAGGAAGGTAGCGAAGGGTTAAACATTATATTGTATAGAAGGGAAAGAATGTGAGTATTCCGGCGAAGGCGTATAGGTAACCACTTGAGTTGTTTCCGAAATTCAGAGAAATGATCGTATTTACGCAAACCAAATATGAATCTGATGCAAAAATTTTGGAGTCGCTCAAGTTTGTCTAGTTGGTGCTCGGTGAGATCAGGATAGCTGGCATCTGCATAATCGAGGATTGGAAGTAGAAGGGAGTTAGCAAGGGCAATTTTGGTAGCAGTTGGAAGAAAGTTCCGTAAACGTTTTAAAGATCCTGCAGAGGCGAACATTCTGCGACTTATTTCCTGCATCTGTAGGGCCCAAGATAAGTCAGTGTCTATATGTATACCCAGGTTTTTTACGACTTTAAAAGGTATCACGGTGCCTTCGAATAGAACCGGTGGAAGTAGTGACCACTCAATCTGTGCGATCTTTCTCGAGCTACCGACAATAATAATTTGGGTCTTTGATGGGTTTACCTGAAGATCGTGTGACCTACTCCAGTAACTAATCTGGTCCAAATCTTTGTAGATGATGTCAACAGATTTAGATAAATTTACCAGTGGTGCTTGAGTACATCTTCAGATCATCAGCATAGAGGTAGTAGGAAGAAAGTAATTGATTTGAGATAGAATTGATAAGAATTGCGAAAAGTAAAGGAGACAAAACGTCACCCTGGGGCACACCAGCAAATGTATTACACCAAGTAGATAGAGAATTGTCGATGCAAATACGTTGTTGGCGGCCACACAGGTAATTACGAAGCCAATCAATCACCGTTGGAGATATGTTAAGTGAGGTAAGTATACTAAGCAGAACATCGTAATCCACTGTGTTAAACGCATTGGAAAAATCCAAAAGCGCGAGCACAGTGAGATTGCCACTTTCCATTTCAAATCTGATATCATCTGTAATGTTGACTAAGGCTGTTACTGTACTATGGCCAGGTCGAAAGCCAGATTGATATGGATTGAGGAGGTCGTGTTTGCACAGGAAAGAATGAAGCTGGGTATGATGTATATATATAATGTTGGGAATTTAATGTTGGGGCAGTAATTCATTTATATTCACTAATCAAGAATGGCATTTTAACATGTACATTAATTTATGGAACGAGGTGCCTTATCGCACACGTTACACTTCAGACGCTCGGCGTATGGCGGAAAAAAGTGTTAACGCAGTGAAAAATGCTGACAGTGCCTTGATTTTTTTATTTACGCCATTTATGGATTCTGCGCGATACTAATGTAATTTGGTGTTGGTTGTATAGTGATTATCTATATATTAATTCGGGAAACTTTCTGGCGAGTCTACAATATTGACTATATTTTGATACAATTTATTCAAACCATGAAATATATTTATCGTATATAAATATATATAGCGTAAGGAACTTAGTTCCAACCGGGTATCCCAAAGACACCTCACGCGTTTTTTTTTAAATTTAAATTTGGCGCAAATTCCGTGTCGATGGGATATTTTGCACCACCAAATAAAAATATCCGCTAGAACGTCCGCTTTGACAGTTCGAAACCAGACACCACGTCCACCAATTTGGGGGGGGGGGATTTCGCGAAATCGCGCGGAAATCGCGCGGACCACTGTGCGGAATTGGTAACAAAAACCTCTCCTATCAGCTATCTATAACAGCTACAGCCAAGATAAAAATACTGGCAACTAGCTAGACGTTTATAGATGAAAGTTATCTATTTCTAAATTCAAATAAATACTTATAAGATTCTTATAAGAAGGTTTATTGTGAGGTCTCGAGAAAAAAAAAACAAAAAATTCTATAAAATGGTTTCGTAAGCCTAAAATATCATATTTTTTACCAATAAAGCATTTAAAAACAAAACTAGACTCATTTCCCTAAATTATGATACTAATATCTTGATATATAATTATTTCTCAGTAGCTTTAAAAAATACATCTTTATAGGTCGACTATTCGCGGCCCTGAATAGCGCGGAAATGTGCCGGCAACTTGGTAACAAAAACCTTTTTATAGCTAAAATAATAATATCTAGAGAGTAGATAAAAATACTGAAAAATAGCTAGACGTTTATAGAAAGAAGTTATCTATTTCAAAATTCGATAGTGATAATTTAAAATACTTCAAAGGAGGTTTGTTATGAATTCCTACTAAAAAAAAAAAAACTTTCACTTAATTTGTTTTATAGGCATAAAATATCATACTTTTTAAAAACAAAACACTATAAAAACAAAACTAGATTCATTTCCCTTTAATATGATGCTAATTTAGACATATATAATTATAATCTAATTGGAATTTATTCTAATTAGAAAATTCTGAATTTCGAATTTTGCCTATTTCTAGACCATCGTAATCGTTATAGGGGGCTGTAGTCAAATTACAAGAACGTAAAATCCTAATTAATGTTTATTTAAAATATTAATACTAACCACTCATCCTAATTACCAGATAAAATATATTAAAATATATGATATAACATACAAAAACATTACGATAAACCGGCGAACAAAGGCGAAGTTTTAATTGAAATAATATACCAAAAAAGTTTTATCACATCTAAACACATCATAACAAACTTTGGATTCATAAAAAGTTTACATATACTAAAAGAATGATTCATAAGGATAATTTTGATATATAATACTAATACAGAAGAACAATAAATACATTATTACTTACATTTTAAAAGCAGAGCTCACACACAAAAATAACACAAAAAACCAACAAAACTTTCACCACTTTCACCGCAATTCACTGACTTTTGAAAAATTTCTGAGAATTTAATGGCGTCTCTTACCATAGATTAAAAGGAACCAAACGACGCGGTATTTCATAGAGAAGAGATTAGTATAACATTGTTAAAAGAGGCGCAATGGATATGTTGACTAAAAATCGATTATAGCGTGCGAGTCGCTTCGCGCCAAAAATTTTTCGGGCCTCATTTGTTTGGGCGTATATATACGCCCGGACGTTTGACGGTTTGACAATTTGGGCGTATAAGTACGCCCGGACGTTTGAGCGGGTAGGCTTATCTTTTTAAAAAATAATGATGGTCCAAAGACACCTTACTTCCTTTATGGCGCAATTATTTACAACGCCATCAAGTTCTTCCACACTATAAAAGCATTCATAGAATTTTTTTTGACGGATCAATGCTTCCAAGGATGTATTTCCACTCATTGAAGTTTCTATCATTCTTTGCTGGTCATATATTTTTTGTACTTTTCCATTTCGAATAATAGTCGAATTTGGCGCAAAGTGTTCTTACGGCACTATTGTTTGTTTATATATAGAAATATTGAGAACATTGCAAATAACCTTTTTACGAAAACATATATTTGCACCGAGCGGGAATTGAAAACGCCACCACTATCGCTTTACTCGTAATGAATCGTACCTTGCAGTACACCCATGTATACATATATTTATATTAATGCGCGAAGAGAATACTTTGTTCCCTTTGTTAAGTAAATTTCAAGCACGGAGGAATGTGAAATTTGAAGTACTTAACGTTGATATGTAGAAGAAAGAGAAGAGAGAAGGCTAAAATTCTTAACGATAGTATGATTATGATGATTAATATTAATGATATTTACAATAATGTTGTGCATGTAAAACGTAACATGTATAAATTGCTATAACAAAGTATGATCGCAAGATCACAATTGCACAATTACTGTAGAACAATTAATGACAAAAGTATTGGACATTCTAACATTGACCCGCAGCTACGCTTGTGGCAACCTTTCATGACAGAGCGATCGATGTTACACAACTTATTAATCCGGTTCAACACAAGAAGTAGCGGTAAGCATTCTCTTTATTAAAAGTTTATTGTTTTACATTTGATATTGCTCCATGCGTTATTGAATAAGTCTGTATCTAGGCTAACCGAGATAATGATAGATAATACGGCACAATGAAGCACGCGCCGCAACGTGCACCGGTTCGTTAGTGTAACTGTTGAGTCACGGACCCAAAGATCACCTGACGGGGTGCTTTTGACAGCGCGCGAAGCAACACGCACGCGCACTACCGCCTGCACGCCTAAACCAATTCCTACGTCTAAAAGCGTGCTTTAACATTAATTACAGCGAATGAGAAGTGGACGTACATTTCTATTCTTTGAAGCAATGTTCATCTTCTTCTTATTCACTCTACTGTTTCCACATCATTATCTAAAAAAAACCGGAAAATCTGCACTCTAATTCAAAATATTTTACCACCTGAAACGTACTTTATTTCAGTTTTTTATAGTTATGCACCTCCATATTTTAAATAATATTTCAACACGCGCGAAATTGAGACGGGACGTGGTAGCTGATAAAAACATTTTATTAATTTTTACCATGAACTTGGAAGTAGATTTTTCCATATAAACGTATGGTTTGCATAAACTAATGATACTTCTTTTCACTAAGAAACTAGGTCTTGAGATTATCAATGCGAGTGGCATCCTTAATAATAATAAAACCGTTGTGAAAAATAAAGAAAGTAAATGGGGGCGCGGGGGCGTCCTTCTTAAAGTAGTCACGTACTATAAAAAGTGACTATATCGATATAATCCTATATACCTGCCATTTTATACCGGCATGGATTTTTATTTAAAAGCCTGATTAGATAGATAGCACAACATAATCGTCGCCGCAAAAAGTAGAATGTATTTCGTATTATCGAACAACTAGCTTCTCTATCACACGTTATTAAATAACAAGGCATCAAATTTAGCACCTTGTTACTGCCCCGTAGGTAATGGCTCTATAATAAAAAAGGTAGCAATTTAACATTTACTCGCTAAAGCAAAAAGCGCAGCCGCAAAAAATGATATGGTTCGATACGCACTTCGTAAAATAATTTATTAGCCAAAAGTTAGAAAATTATCTGAAATGTGGTGAAATTCTGTAGGCCTATTTGTTATTAATTATTTAACAGAAACACTTTTCTTCACTTCCATGAGTTTAAAAAAAACCTATTTTATTGTTGTATTAAATATTTTACGTATCATAATAGTTATCTATATATCTGATCTCCTCAATTTTCTTCTATTACCTACCTACATTCAAAAATTCTAAGAACGTCCGGAAATAAGGTGCTCGTAATTTCAACATGTTTTTTATAAACTTATTAACAAATTTGATGAACACAACTACAATTTGTTTAAACATAAAATAACATATTGAGTTTTATAAAAAATCGCAATTCCAATGTGCCTTCTGAGATCCGGTTCTAAGTTTTGGGTAATTAATTTCATTTGATTTCATTGTTTTAAGTGCTCTGTGATTTTACTATAAAACCATTTGTTGCCTTAAGTTATGCGTATCAAACGAAATTTCCTGTACCGAATCACTGAAAATGTTCCAAAAGTCCTACGGTGATTCGTGTATTTCAAAAATACGGGCATAAAGTATTTAAAGAAGGCCGACAAGTGGTAGCTGACCAGCCGCGCTGCGAATGATGAAAACGTCAATCTAATCAAGAAGATGGTACTTGAAAATCGTCGCATGAGTCTTAGAGAGTTAGTTCTAGACGTGAACGTACTCGTATACTTTAAGTCCGTTCATAAAATTCTGACTGACATTTTGGACATGAGACGCGTCGCCGCGCGATTAGTCCCAAAAGAGCTAAATTTTATACAAAAAGAGCATCGAAAGCAGGTTGCTGAAGATATGATTTCCAGAATTTCTACGGTTTCCACCATCATGAAACGCATAATAACTGTCGACGCGACATGGGTTTACGAGTCTGACATGCCAACAAGTCAACAATCTTCAGAATGGCGCACTTTCGCACAAAGCCATCATTGTGCAAGTGTTTTTAGCCGAAAACTCGACGATCAAGCACCATACTCACCTAATGTGTCACCGCTTGACTTTTTCCTGTTCCCGAGGCTAAAATTACTACTTCAAGGAAGACGATTCGAGTCGATTGAAGCTATAAAAGAAAATTCGCTGAAGGTGTTAAGCACCATACCTCAATCAGTAATTGAAAAAATTATGGAGTACTGGGTCAAGCGCTAGCATAGCTATATTGCAAGCGAAGGGGCTAACTTTAGAGGGGACAAAATAAATTTTGTTGTGTTGAACAATTCCTGGTAGTTTTATGTAATCGAGCAACACTAACTGAAACGTTTTGATCGGCTGAAGTAGCTAATGTTTCCCGATATTAAACCCTAGATCACTCGCTTACAACATATCAAATGTGCAATATTTCAAATAAGTACCTCATTCTGAGACACTAACATTTCACGAGGCACCAGAATAATCACCTTTCTTGAGTCCTCTTTGTAATAGACACCAGGGCGACCTTCAGCCGCGTGCGGCGACTTCACGACTTTACACAAAGACTGTCAAGAATAATTAAAGTAATTACTGTTTACAGTAATTAATGACCCACATAACGTGATATGGTTTGATTGATCTCGGAAATATGACGAGATAATAATGGTTCGCTTGCAGTATTGCCACACGCCATCTTATGAACGTTTTCAATTAATGAATACGTAGATACCCACTTCGGCATCACACTTTGCCTATCATATTGTTGTGAAACGTTTTGACGAGTATTTCGTATCAATTGTTTCAGCTCTAGAACTATTACAAAGTGTTGTCTGACACTAAGTGTTACGTATCGTCTGCACTGTTACCCGATTGCGAATATTTAAAACATGTTATAAAGTCGTCACAACCATAATTAAAACTCATACAACTAAAGCAAAATCATGTTCTTATACAATGATCGAATTCGTTTGCTCAATAAAAAGAAACCTTATTTAGCAAAACGCATGAATTTAAAGTTAACTCGTAAGGTAGCGTGGGTGATTAGTGGGGCTTTTAAATAAGATCTTGGAAACATCGTGGTAAGGGTTATCGATTGTAATTCTGTGTGAGTAGCGGCGCGGTGGCGCAGGCGGCGACGGAGATAGCCGCGAGCTATCCGCGTACATAGACACTGCATTAGGGCTCCTACGCTTCCCCGGCGGCTCCTTTGCCGCCATAAGCGCATTTAACATGTAATCGCGCTTGCATTTCTCCTTTGTGTGCACAAATAAAGACTAAAAGAATAAATTTAAAGGCAGTTAATTATTTAAGACCTGTCGCTATCTACGTGTAAATATGGAATAAGTTTTAAAGCGCTAACTCCTGGATTTTACGGATAAGGTCACTGAGAATTTAAATGTATAGATTACTGTTATTCTACTGATAGGCAACAGAAACTTTCTTGCTATTCAATTTATATCTATTGTTTATAGCTGTACTCATTACTAGCTATCGCAGAATCATAGTACCAGGTAAGTCTAGATAGGTCGTACTATAATTTATGTTCACAGAACAAGAACAAGAACAAGTATCTCAACCTTTTCTGTCCGAGGTTTTAATATATACAGGTTGAAGGTTAGTCGGCGATTCGCACGTACCGTATTAGCGTCTTATCTATCTCTTATACGATTCGGAAGAACTGATGATGTACCATATTGTATTAATTATGATTACCTACGTCGTGGCCTTACCAAGTTAAGGCGAGTTTCGAGTTAAAAAAAAACTTCCAAGCGACTTCAAAAAATGTGGAGAGAGACCACCATGCTCGTTTTTAATGTTAGTAGCTTTTCATTATACAGTTTTGGTGATTTTTCAGTTTCTGTTGGCTTTTTTAAGTCAGATTTATATTTTAACTAGCCTTCGCCCGCCGTTTTACTCGTCTTCATGTAGACTTTATCAATCGATTCTCTCGGGAACAGTACCTTTGTCTAGATGAAAGGCACCCTCACAGGGTTCCTTTCTGTACGACGACGTGTCGACTGTGTCTGTCCCCTGACGACGTGTACGCAAAATTCCACGACAATTGGTTGAGTAGTTAAGGCGTGAAAGTGTAATAAACAAACAAACTCACTTTCACATATATTATATTAGTTAGGATTTAAAATCTATTTCCCAATAATACTTAAAAAGCTTAAATCATCTTCTTTCAGTCTATATCTCGACTATTTGGATGCTCACAAACAATAAGGTTTTAAATTAAATTGTTATACGTAAGGTGGAATACGGCACAAGGAACGTTATTATACCTTAAAGACAGCGGCGACACTGTGCGTGGGTGCGATTGACTCGTCAGCGGCTATCGGAGCTCACTTAGCGCTAACTTGGCGCTCGCTTTATCGAGCCTCCGCCGCCACCGCCCGTTCTGCTTCACTGCACTTCCAACATTCACTTAACTCAATCTTGACTAAATTAATGTAAACAATCCAACGATCCCTTCACCAAGGATATAATAAACTGTGAAAATACGTTATTTTTGTAACTTTGTAATGTGAATTTACTTTTTTGCAAATTTTTGTCTCTACGATGAGATTATTGATTAAATATGAAGTAAGTACTGACACATCTAAAACTTATGTAAGTTTGCAAAGGCCCTTGCTCAAAGAGGAAAGCATTACTTTTATAATATTTTAACATAGAATATAGTTTGCAATTTGAAAGTACTCCTCAAAAAAATCGCACATTCTTCTCTTATTCCAAATATTTCTAGTTGATGGCAATTGACGTAATTGTGATATACCATAAAATTCAGGAGCTGAGTAGGTACACTTGAGAATCCCGATGAAAGAAATGAAGTTGTTGACAGATTTTTCTTAATCGGCTGTTTCTTATTCCGAGCACATAAATATTTGAGTTAGTCTCTAATCTATAACCAATCTAAAGTGGTCACTGGTAAACTTTACTTAAACCCTAATATTATACACAATAACATATTTCTAATATACAAAAACTTTATAGTTGTCTCAGTATGTTAAAAAGATTATAGTCCAAAGAAAGACAAGTACATTAAAACCAAAATAGCTTCTTACCAGTTGTGCGATATAAACGAGTGGTAAATTAGCTCCTTGAATCTATTCTTGTTCTAAAATAAAGCCACTTTCTATCTTTTATTTACTGTCGCAGTGCCGAGCCCTTTATCTCCCTTGACAAAGAGGCGGGTAATTGCCATTCGTACTGCGCCAGGGATTTCATTAAAACTTGATACCGATATTTCAATGTTAAAGCTAGGTAAGTAATTGTTTTTTGTAACAATTGTTTTCTTATTTCTTTATAATTAATTAATATTTTCTCTTTATGTGCCATCTGAAAGTGAGAGTTGTCGTTTACATATTTTTACACTTTTATTTTTACATGAATAATATATATGTAACAAAAACGTTGTTGCGTGTTGTCGTTACGTGCAACGTATTTTTTCACTTGCACATTTAATTAACGCTGATTTGCGATCACTAAACTATAACGGCCTTATAATAATGGGTGCAATTTCCTTTTGTCCCATCTTGAGTGAGTGTTTTGTCGGCAACTAATCGCTCTCCCCTGTGAACTTCAAATGAAGCAATTCTGAATCTGGTACAGTCATGAGAATATTTTATTTGGTATATTATTATTCAAATTTTCGATTGTTCCCTAATGAGGGGCTAAAACGTAATAATGGGTAGCGCTTACATTAAACGTGTTTTATAATATGAACCTACAATATTGAAATGATTTGGATATATAACTCTTTAATCTCAGAGAATTGTAACAAGGGAAACACTTTATTTTCTAACCGTCAATGAAATAAAGAAAGGTATCGCTTTCAAAGAAATATTATTATGTCCACAATACATTCCATAACAAACCAGACCTTTGTTATTAACTATTGAAAAATAATGAGGATCCAAAGGGACAAAAAAAAATTAAGTTTATTAATCCACTTGGATGTTAACAAAATAGCGTAGAATCATCTCAAATTCATTAAGGAACGTAAATGGATATTGGTTAATGAAAATTAATTGAAACCACCACGCATCAGGGAGTGAAGGGGTGGTCGGAACAGTGATGTGATGAGCGTTACTAATGCATCTGTTCAGGTAACCACAACGCACCGGTGGAACTACACCTTATTTATTACTTTTTATGAAAAGTAGTCGTTTAAGACTATGTAACGGGCGTGGGCCGCGCGTCGAACGTGCCTTGTATTTAATCCCCGACGCAAAAAAGAGGGGTGTTATGAGTTTAACGTGTCTGTCTGTGGCATCGTAGCTCCCAAACGGATGAACCGATTTGAGTGCCATTTTTTTGTTTGAAAGGTGACTTGATCGAAAGTGTTCTTAGATCGATAGAACAGATTTACTTGAATTATTCAAGTAAATCTGTTCAGCCGTTTGAAGATCATCTGCTCTTTTGTAATCGTTGAAGGGATTTTCGAGTCGGCAGTATTTTAATTTTTTATTTTATAATATCATTTTGCATAGTGTGAGTACTATTGCGAGCTTTTCTGCCCGAGTTCTGTATTCGTTGAAAATGGGAGTAAAAACAGAAAGTTAAACCTGCAACTCAAGAGTCACAAGTGCGTTGCCAGCCTTAAGGCTAGTAGAGTAGGGGAAGAATGAAACAGGGGGAGAGGGGGAGGGAAGAAAGAGTTAGCGCCTCCGGTAACTTCACTCACTCGGAGAAGAGCCATTCAAGCATTGCCTTACTGCCGTGAAATGTATGAGATGATGTGTCACCGAACTCATACTATGTGAAAAATGGTATATGGCATATGCTATTTTATTTAAATAGCCAAAACACGCGCTCGACGCCTGTCACCTGAACATGGATTATTCCCTAAACATGTAGGTATGACCAAAATACATTGTCTGTTTATAATTTGTTGTTATTGCAAAAAGAACAGACATTGAACTTCAGTACTGGACTCTTGTTGTATCCACGTGGTGCGGGGGAGTAAAACGATTAGATATACAGCTTGTATCCGCTTATCATCGCGAGCAAATCGTTGACCGATAGAAAGGGTTTCTGTTGTACCTACCCGTTATACAGATCGAATGGTTTCCTACCGCTACTTTTATACTTTTATGTTAAATTTGATTTAATCATTGACTTAACGAAATATTAATCCATAATATTGAAGCACTACGTTGACTTATAGTATGTACATATTTAAAACTACTTACTAGGAAATAATGTTAGGTTCAGCTAGAAAAAAATGGACTCTCTTCCCTGGAAATCAATAAAACTACAGACTTATAGGATATATAGATTCACATACAGACTAATGTCAATGTGTTTTGCGTCTTGGTTGCGAACATTGACGTCACGGCGTGTTTGTCTGCTCATATGCGCACGTGCGTGCGCGCAGGTGACAATAATACTGCGCGCATCTGTGAAGCTTTGTACCTATCTATCGCGCTTTTTTCTGCCAGCTATTGATTCATTGTATTGCTAAAGTGTAACATCGAGCAGCCGGCTTCGGGTCGCTTCGTTTCACGGTAATGTGTGTCATGTAGATTGCACTGGTATACATACATTATTATTATTGCTCAGTTGAACTTTACAAAATTTTTGACGGCAAAGATTTTTTCTTCGTTACTTTTTTTTAGGATATAGGAAATAATCATACGGCCAGCAAGATTGTAAGGTACGCCCTAGTCCAAGCAATATCGAGAAATTTCGAGAAATCACTCGAAAATACTGCTACAAAAAAATAAGATGATTTAAGTCACTGTGCGGACCGTGGAAAAATGGAAAAGTTCCCATGCTAGACTGAAAAAAAACTCCTTGACGGCAGGTGGCGATGTTCATTAGGCCATTTAAAATAAGATGAGAGAATAATCTCATATATGAGATGAGCTGCTTCTGGCAGTTGTTTAAATAAACCGGGATCTGCCAAAGTAGGATGGAATAAAACACTGCATAACTCTGCTTAAATTGAAAGCCCTAGTTTGAAAGTTACTTCACCCCACAGATCACATTTAACCACCATTTTTGGGATTATTGGGATTATCAATGCGCGAATGACTCAAAGGATGTAACGAGGTGTGCATAGGCCCGTGCCTATCAACACTCGCGGGCTTTAGTTCCGCCCTCTCAATCGTTCATTGCGTGTGCGCATGTTGGTTTGCCAAATTAGTACTATAAAGCTTGGAACACTTTGTTCAGAATGTTTACGTTGAAAAGTCCTTGAGTAAATGTTAGGACATCTTCATTTTAAGGGTTCCGTTCCTCACAAGGAAAAAAAACGGAACCCTTATAGGATCGATTCGTTGTCCGTCTGTCTGTCTGTCAAAAAACTTTTTGTTTTTTTCGGTTTAAGGAAGTATTAAGTTGAAATTAACATCAATTTTTTTTTTGCCTTATATTTTAAACATTTTTAACACTTTGCAGGTTAATTAAAACCTATAGGGTACTTCCCGTTGAGCTAGTATCATAAAAAATCTGTCTCATAGCACAAGGAAAGCAAAAAATTCGAAAGTCGTTAGTTTGTTGTTATTACAACTTATATTTTGCGCTTGGAAAATTGACGTTTGACGACGAATGTGACGTACATTGATGTAAGGGGGAGTATTTTTAGAACGGCAATGTTAGTTTGTCTTCCGGAAAAAACCGGTAATCTATCTACATACAAGTTTGTACGGAACTGTTGCCTCGGCTCGATTATGTTATGATTCCTCTACAAAATACATTTGGTAAAGTACCTGTCTTACGCAAATCGCCTACCTCAGGTATCTTAAATCCGCGTAGAAACAACCTCCCAGTCTCGGAACACATTCATATCGCCAGGAATCCAATTACAATCCACTCCCTCGTCAAGAATGTTGAGTACGGAACACGTTCACAAAACTTAACAAAACAGGTGGTCAATTATTCTCCACTGCTTACAATTATTACAATTACAATACTTGAGACACATTTTGTGAACAGTTGTTTACTCGGATTTTGTTTGCGTGACAGTCTAGAGATAGTTGTGCTAAGGGCTAGTGTAAAGACCATTTCATATTTGCATATATCACACGAAGGTGCCAATAGAATTTCAGTCTTACACACTTCTGTTAGAGCCTTTGACGTTATAAACGTGTGGTTTATTAAACAAAGTTATCTGTGTAAAGTGGTACCTGGGGCTTACTCACCGGCTGGCCGCGCACGTGCGCGCGCGCCGTTGTGGCCGCCACTGCGCTAATCGTTCCGAGATTAGTGCCTTAGCTAACAACTATGTCGATAACTTCAAGTGTACACATTATGTTCGGCAAGTGCTAATTTATATATTGAACCATGTTATTACTAATGTTGCAATTATATTTCGACCACTCATATTATTTGCTTGAGAAAGACTTCAACGAGCTTAACCTATTTTAACATAAACTTCTATGATTAAGAATAAAATAAGACAATTAACTACGAATTCATATATTTTTTGCATAAATATTTAATGTTACGAGAGTAGAATCATAAAAACTTCGTAAGTCCCGGTGCCGTGGAAATATCGGGATAAAAAGCCATGTATTAATCCAGGTCTACAGCTATCTGAATACCGAGTTTCATCGAAATCAGTTCAGTAGTTTTTACGTGAAAGAGTAATAAACATTCATACATCCATACATACTCATACCTCATAAACTTTCACGTTTATAATATTAAGTAGGATAATAGGATAAGTAATAATTAAAAAAAAACTATCAGATAATGATGTGTATGTCCAGTATAGATAAAATGTCAATAAGAGAATTAATAAGGTATCGATATGTTTAGTTTCAAAACAGCACACTAACAGCACTAGAGCTGGCGTCTCGGCTCGTAATCGTAAATATCAGACATTTAACACACAGTGGTCTCGCCGGCCGGTGATTATAAATAGATTGTTGCGATACAGACGACGTGTTTACAGCCGGTATCTGTCAATAGTTGATCCAATACCAACAACTAACGTCATGCAATTAACATCGCGGAATGAACGCCGAACCTACAAATAAGCTATGAATGAATCTGATCGCCACTCAATGAGCGCTGACGACCGCCGTTACCCACCTGACGCCTAGAGCGTAATCAATGCATTGCTCATGTTCGCTATTAACTACGTCTGAATGAAGCTCGGGCAAATACTCGCTCCTGTACACTTGTACAAACATAACGAATGCTTCATTTTTAACTTGGTGTAGTTAAGATGATTGGAACTAATGATGCTATCTTTAAAACTTTTTTTTGTAAATTAATACGTTTAAAAGACTATGTTAGCACATAATATTATTTACGTATTTACGGGCATTAACGCGATCACGAAAAGGTATTACATACCTCTCTCTACAGCGTGGAATCCAGTGATTAAAAACATGCCACCTCGATTTTATGCGCAGTCGGGTGAACACTAGAGTAGGGCCACATCGGTTTGCTTATAGAATAGGGACACTGTTAGTATAGTATATGACGGTACATGGCGAAACGAAAATATCAAAAATATCGAAAAAGTGGAGGTGGATGAAGAACCTTCTACGTCACGATCTCGACGACGCGACGGAGGGTGTGCACCGCTGACCAGCCAGCCTGTGATCACGGCCAGTGCAACCCGGTCGAAACGTCAGGCAATTCATCATACCTCTGGTATGTAATACCTTTTCGTGATCGCGTTAATTCCCGTAAATACGTAAATAATATTATATCATGGAATGCGAAAGTTTAAAAGTTAGTATGTTAGCACATGTTTGAAACCCAAAGAACGCATTCAGTATATTAAGGTATTTAAGTACGTTACTAGAGGGAAACCCGTTCAAGGTTGTCAATTTTCCGAGACTCGGGATGAAGACTTCAGCAGCGTAGTTCCCGATAAAACTAACAACTTCAACGCTTAGCATGCTATTTACATTGACGATAGATAGTAAAAATTTATCGGCTATTATTTTTAACATATGCTATTGGTGGCAAATAAATACCTCCTAGTGATCGGCGTGTCTTACTCTGTGTGCAACTGCAGTGCCGACGACAGTATCTACCAGGCCCTCATTACATAGGTCGTGTAAACATTCTTAAGTACACGGTGAAAAAACCGTGAACAATGTGTATCTAAAATGTGAACTATTCAAATGTCTGATTGGGATAAACTAAATCTAGTCCAATTTAACACGATCAAAAAAGAAATATATGTCTCTAAGAATACCTAGACCTAAAAGTCCTGAACTTGCCAGAATACTTTATTTTATTTTAATTTAATTGGGAGGCTTACGGCTTAAACGTATTACAATGAAATACACTGGCCCAAACTTAAGGGATTTACTAGTAGCCACTGAAGAGTTCGACTATCCACCTCCTGGCTCCATCATGAGATCAGTTCCAAGATGCCAGATATGTAAGTATTGTATATATATATACAACGTTTCACATCGATAAGACAATTAGAAAAAAATATTATTTTTGGTACGAGGCTTCATGATACAGCTCTGAAGCATTTTACGAGTTTTCAACCGCGTTTTCAATCTGTTGCTGGCTCGAGGGCCATAAATGATGTTACTATCAATAAACAACAACCAAGGGTATATTTTGCATCTTCGATGTGTATGAATTACTTATTATTCAGGCGCACAGAACCGAGACGGGTCATGAAAATTATAATTGGGCCATGCAGCATGTTTATCATCTCACAATGAATTCAGCACACTTTCCTTGATTTTAATATTATACACTTTAAGTCGAATTGTCGACAACACCTCATCAATAAAAGTCAACGAGTTTTTAATATGTAGTTATTTTTCTTATGTCAACACTAATGGCCAATATTAATACCTAATATTATGCTTGTTTTAGAGTAAAGAAATTATGTTGGTTAGAAACGTCGATGTCGTTTTGAACATATTCTGAACTTCATTCAAAGTTCAGAAATAAAGTATTTAGATGGCTGATTACTTTATACATGAAGCGTAAGTGCTAAATAGTTTTATCACATGTGTCAGGAAACTAAGAAAACCTGCACATTATTAGGGTTTCATTCCTCAAAAGGAAAAATGATCCCTTATAGGATCACTTTGTTGTCCATCTGTCTGTCAAGACCCATTTTCTCATGAACCCGTGAACGCATCAAGTTGAAATTCATACCAAATATTTAAGTCTGCGGTCCCTTGAAGCTGCAAACAAAATTAAGCTTCTAAGTAACGCAATCAAAAGATACGGCCATTTAGCCTTAGATTTTAACAAATTTGAACATTTTACAGGTAAATCAAAACCTATAGGCCCAAAACCTATATAAACATTAACTTCGAATCATAAAAAGCAAGGTCTGATTGCGCAAGTAAAAGAAAGAATCCGAAAATCGTTAATTTGTTGTTATATCATAAAAAAGAAATATATTTCGTGATTACAAACTTATATTATGCAGTTGGAAAGTTGACTTGTCGTACATCGATGTATGAGAGATTATTTTTAGAATTGTAAAGTTAAGCTTGTCTTTCAGAAAAGACGGGCAAAAATCTTCCTTAATTGATTCCCGAGATGAATGTACTATTATTTATGTACCTATTATTTTTTTTTTAATATTAAACTTTATCGTTCGTTCGTAATCTCTTTATGTGTTCTTTATTACTTTCATAAGCGTATTGTACCGATTATACGTGACTTGGTTTACTTGTTGTTGAGCCTTACCAAAGCTGCTTTTAGTTCATAATACATAACATGATCCCCAATATTTACACTTCATACAATACATATATTGTCTTTGTGATCAAGGTTCAACTGTCTCTGACAAATTGTAATATAAGGTGCTCCTAACGACATCTGTCGATGCGGTTACATCAAATACCAATAAGCGAAGTATCTGTAAATACACGCCCAATATATTATAGACAGAATTTTAGAAATTACCTAATAACAACTATTTAAAAAAAAAATAGCAGGAACATCGACTAATCTGTAAGTTAAACCATTCTATAGAATATAACGATCCCGCATTATTCTACACTTATTACGAAGCGTAAATTATATCCAATTAGGTTTGTGATCCAGTTCGATTTAATGTCTTCATTGATTGTGCTCCTTGTACCTGTTTTCAAGAAAGCCGTTCAAGATTGACGTCCATCAGAACATGTGATTGTCAAGTTTACATCGCACAAAAACGATGGATCATAAATGAAGTGGTGTTTGTAACAAAATAGTAACGAGAACAGTCCAGTTGACATGTTCACTCAACTATCGGCTGTCAGCGACAAGAAATAATGATGTACGTATAATATTGCGCATTGCGTGCAGGAAACGAATGTAAGCAATACTATAATGGTGGGAGGGTGCTGCCCAAGTGGTAGGGGATATTCATGAACATCCTAATAGAATAGGTACCCCTTTGATGATAATTACGAAGTCCATCCCCGTATGATTTCATCTTAATAAAAGTCCGTTCTATTTTAAATTCAAATATTAATTAATTATTGACTGGCCTTTTGGTGTAGTGGTTAGTGATTCTGACTGCTGAGTCAGAGGTCGTGGGTTCGATTCCCACCCAGGACAAATAATTGTATGATGAGCATGATCATTAGTTCTGTGTCTAGATGTAATTTGTCTATAATATGTTTGTATTTAGAAATATTTAAGTATGTTTATCAGCAGTTTGGTTGCCATAGTACAGCCTCTGCTTACTTTGGGATCAGACGGCCGTGTGTGAGAGGTGGTGAAAAAAATTAAATTAACCCTTTCTTTTAGAAAATAGATTTGTGCTTAGGCATGGGATGGGAAATCAATAGATCAAGTTGTTAGAAGGCCACGTATTGTGGAAGTTTTATATGACTGTGATGATGATGATAATATTGTTGAAACCGAACTCCTACAACAAAATTAAAAGTGACACACTCGCCCTAAAATAACAAATCTGTATAAGGACGTTCAAGCCTCGAAAGTTTATCATTTCGAGTATAAACCTCATTCTAGGGGCAAGAGTTAGTCTCAAATTTTTGGTTATTTGAACCAAGACCCAAAATTAACAAGAAAGTAAGAAAGAACAAAAGTAAGTCCTAAGTTATGCACATAGAAGACCAGATAAGAAGGTCGTTCGTAGTTATAAGATATGATGAGGTTAAAAAAAGTAACTAAACAAGAAATATCTAGCACATGTAACGACTTTAATAAGTACAAACTTATTTGTACCTATGCCAACTATTTTATACCTTAGTAGATTTTAAAAATATTGCTATATATCACATTAAATGTAAGCTTATTACTTGCACCGCATCGCATGAGCCGGGATCAGATCGGTGGCGTGGGGGGCGCCGATTGTTCTAGCGTCCTCGGCGCGACGAGAGACGTGTCATCTACTGCTATGTGCTAATAAGATATATTGACATTACTCTCCAGGTTTACTTCATACTACATTTACTTCAAAGCCCTTACGCGTCCAATAAATAATCTTATATATTATTCTTCCTTTCAAATCTTAATACGTTTGTCAGTGAAGTTCTTCATCGCTGCTGTCCTATTATAAGGACCGACTTTGCGGATACTTTTGCAGCATTTTACGTAAAAATGGGAAGTACATTAGGTGCGTTTACACTACTTAAAATTTAGTAATAAGTGAACTAATAATAAGTTAGATATTAATGAATAGACTCGAAGCGATATTGACATAATTTGTAGCCTGTAACTCTAAGTTAACCTGTCACAATGTTGTCATTAATAAAATATGTAATATATTGTAATAGGAAAAAAAAACTTTAAAAAAATCGGAAGAAAAAGAAGACGAAAACCCGTTATTTTTTATCAAAGGTGTCTACGGTCACTGTTTCAATAATTGATGTATTTGAAGATAGATTTTTTCTAGACCACATCTGTCTGTATCACTTCAATATAATGTTATACGGTCTAGGCAGTTCAGTGCGTCAGTTTTACAAAATGCTACTTAGTTTTACACATATAAGATTGCTACGGTAAAGGTTGAGAGATGTGTATGTAACCTTGCGTAGGGTGTATATTTAGAGCAATGCCAATTTTGTGATTTGTACAAAATTGCGGAAATAGTTCTCTAGCTAACTATCGTAATACAATAAATTTTATTATAATTGAGTTTACTCCGCCGCTACCTAGATTTGCAAGATTATAAATAATTGTTTGTAATAGGCCGTTTTATCAAAAAGTCATAATTATGTAGGCATTGCAAAGCCTACGAATTCGTTAAATGTTTTTTACCTCAAGAAAATGGCTTCCTTTATTTATATTTTGGAATCGTCTAATAGTACCTAAGTTAGGGTCTCTTATCTGACGTCTGCCTAATTTATATCAAACGCACACAAATATAGCTAGTTAGTACAGAGAATGTGGGATATCAGCCATTTACAACAAACTTCCTCGTAATAGAACTAGTTCAGCTCTAACTGTTACGGTAATTGTACAGGATCAATATCTAGTCGAATCTGAATTTCGTAAGTCGATTGTGAGGTGGTCAAGTTGATCGATGATGTGTGCGCGTGCGGGCTCCGCTTGTCAATTAGGTTAGCTGAGTTCAGGGCCTGCGCTACGAGTGCTCTTATCGGTGCGCAGAATCTAGCGACGTTTGCGCAACTAAATGTCGATCTGAGAAAATACACATTTCTATAAAAAGCATTTATCTTAATCCAATTTCCTGAACAGATAATAGTTACATCTAACATCACAGCGGCCCACCATAAGCCATAAAGCATTCCTTAGAGAAATATTTGAACAAAAACTGGCATGCGCTGACACACAGGTAGCAGAACACAATTAAACATTTTTTATGTTGCAAAATAAATAAAAGCCGATTCCATATAAATCTGAGGGCACAAAAAATGTCGTTAAATGCCTGCAACTTTCATTCATGTTTTATAAAATTTTATGATAATATGTAAACCGCTTAAACATAAAGAAAATGTTTAAATAAGTATCAATCGTCGGTTATTGGAACAAGCATACAAATAAACTTTAATAAAAATAGCCGATGACAGGACTAGTGACACGACGGCGATGCGACGCGGCGAGGGATGTTTAGATCGAGAACTGAATAATGTTTGTTATTGGCTGATATATTAACGAATGCAACTGTACTAAAATCAGTACACACTTGCCAAATATTTTTGATCCCTTTTCATTAAGTTTACCTAAGGATCAAGTTCAATAGTCAGACGTTGTCAACGTCTAAATATTATTAAAGGTTCAATAAAAGGCCCTTTGACTAACGACTAACGATATTAGTTAGTAGAAAAAAAATATGTTTTAAGTTTAATCATTCAGTATTCCAAGCGGGACCAGTGTAGTGGAAACATGTTATTACGGAATATAAAAAAAAATGTTTTTTTTATTTCTTTATAATATTTTAAAATGGTCTTGATTTTTGTCGAGCTTTCAATGACTTTTCCATAGTAGAAGTATTTCTGTTCGAATTTGAGTCTGTAGTAGAATTATATATAATATATATGCTGCAAAACTGGTGATACTCCATGGGCGAGGGGAACACTGGACACTACTGGAGTGTTTGTAAATACGGGACACCATTTCCCATCAGGTGGGCTGTGTGTTTGTTTATCCACTCTGTTGTATCCGGATCTATAATAGGTGCCTAATTATATTTGAGTATATAGGTACTTTATCCGGATGAATAAACTTTATGTTTATTTTTCACACATTTAATTTATTTAAATACTGGGCAATATCTAAAAGTTATGAGACACGTTAACCCCGAATTATTTCAAAACGATGTTTATTTCTGGTCTATTTTGACTTTTACATGTCTTTAAAATTTAATATTTTATTGGCTAACATCGTAGTCATCTGGGATAATGCGTTTTTAGAACTGTAAGAGCCTATTAGTACAGAATATTACTGTTTAGAATAGTAACTATAGAATTTTTTATTTTACATTTATTTATTTCTATATATAGGTTCTAGCTAAACCCCAAAAATCACTCTAAACTCAAATAAAATAATGGCTATCTCTTTTATTTTCAGATTTTACAACTGACTTTTTTAATATAACTTACTGTTTACAAGTGTAATTGTAATTTCACTCACTTATGTTGTACACAATGTTTGCTGTTTACCCAGGGTCATAAAACTAACACTAGATTTTAATGTTTAAAAATATCTAAATTATTATAACACAACAAGCAGACGTCCTGTAATATCAATTGCAGTTTATGCAACTCAGCAGGCTGCGGCAGCTGTGCATCTGCTCCTTCGATGACAATAGATTTTCGCAGGTTGTAGCAGCGGTACAAATGGTCTCACTTTCGAAGAAATTCACCTTCGCTCCATTTCATCCCATGCACACAATGTAAGATTTGATTGCTTAACGCCGATATTTTTGTCGGATATCTTTCCAATAGACAAAAATGAGACGAATATACAAAATCATTTTTAAACAAAGCTCAGTCATGCATTACATTTTGTTGACTACCTATTCTTAAAGTGATATACAAAATAAAATACCTACCTACGTAGTAATGCAATCGTTCTCACACACTTCATTTGTTAAATATGCAAAATATGTTATTTCGATATAGGTGCACCTATATCGACATAACACATTTTGTATATTTCTAACATACATATTCTAACTCCTTGCAGATTTCTAACCGTCATATTACATATATAAATACCTAAGATATACAAACCCTATGAACCTACACGACCCTAGAGAAACAAGTCTTTTGCGATAATATTTCCTAATAACAATGTAAAAGATACCTCGTAAGAAACTATGACACTCGGATACACTATATTCTTGCAATGGTGATTTCTATATATTTTTTCATCAATCCATAATAAATGTGATTGTTAATTCTTAGAACGTTGCACAAGGCGAAGTCAGGCAGGCGTGGTTTAATGTTACTCTTGTGGAAACAGCTGTACGCTCCCCCTTTACCTGAACACCTATGTGCAAAGCACGTGTTGTATGTGCCCTCCGCTCTTAGGTAAATACGATTTGTATTTGAAGTCCTCGCATCCGGAGTAAAAACGAGTACCGGTGACTTCAGTACCTATAACTTGATTTTATTTGCATAGTTTCATGTGCTGAGGCGAGCGCATTGAATATGGAAGATTTTGGTGTGGGCATTGTAGCGATAACGGATCAAATACTATTTTAGTTGTGTCAAGGAATAGGATATGTATACTAAACACACCTGCCAACAACTTCCGATGACTTATTGACATAGCAATGTGATCTGTACAATTCAACCGTTTCTGTATGTTTAGTTTGGGATTTACTGGTTACTTAGGTAGTCATTTCAAAATTGTACAATTAAGAAGGACAAGAGTTTTAATAAGTAATATAGCCTTTACGTGAAAGTTTGTTTTCATTCTCTTAGCAAATAATATATGAGGATCAGTCACATAATAAATATTAGATTTCTAAATATGGGGGCGTTTGCGCTATAACATATATTTCGTTTTCTAAATGATTCAAATCCAACAAGAAGTGACAAAGTTATTAAAGTTTTCTTTTCGGCTATTTCGAAACGCTTGCTCGGAGCTGCGCTTGGTATGATGACGTCACACGTCGCGAATCGCGCCCGCTACCCGTGCAAAATCGCTACTTTGGTCAGTTTTATTCAGAATATTCACCGTTTCGCTCATGTCGTGGCATGTGAATTATTTAGTTTTTACTATAATTTTATGTTATATTATTAGTATAACAGTATTTATATTAACATCGAGTATCTATTGATATCTAAATAGATACGAGTAAGTAGTTACCTATTATGGAGGTCGGTTTAGTAGGGATAAAATGAAAAGGTAAGTAAGTCTATACATACCTACTCCTACTGAGTACCTAAAATAGGTACCTAACTACCTACTTACCCACTTTAACTGCGTGTTCTGAGGTTGAGATTTTTCTGAATTATTTAAATCATTCAAATATTATCTCTAACAAGTGCAAAGGACAAACCCAACTGAGTCCTCAGTTTGAACAAGATAAATCTTTAGCAATACACGAAGTTGACTATGACGAAAACTATTGTTTGACCATTTTATCCGAATGCACTGCATTTTGGAAAAATATATATCTAAAAAATTTGGTACAACAAACATTGTGCACGACATCAGCATTGTGAACGAACATCAAAGCTATCCACGGAAATTCAAATGTTATTAAGAAATGATAGAAATAATATACAAAACGGTAGGTATATTATAATAAAATCTATACGGTCAGTGGATCTATTCGTGAATTTTAGCGGTTTGACATGCGTTGACATGCGCAGTGCATCATTTCATACTAAAGTGTCTACTGTGCATCGAAACGGCTAACTTTACGAATGGTTAGCACTAGATCCACTGACCATATTGTACCTACTGATATTAGATACTCTAGCAAAATGATCTTCATCTCTCCGCATTGCTCTACACCATGTTTTTTCAGTCAAAGAAAGCTTAATAGGTGCATTAACGCTTGTATTTTTGCATTTTGGTACAATGCAATACTTATTTGACGGCATTATCACTTTAAAAAATAATCTAAAAATCAGCAATCGTCACGACGGCGACCCGCCACTTTTGCCGATACGCGATGAATGACGTCACAGCCTATACGGTCTTTCTCGCTCGCGTTTTTTAAGTTGGTGCACTAAAATCTCTGTATCTTGGTCATTTTTGATCCGATTTAAAAAATTTAAACACAGTATTTATTGTTTTTTTTATAGCTAAAAATCTGCATACTTAACAAAAAACATGACTGATCCTCATTATGCACCCTCAAATACTAAAAATCGGGATAAATGATACGGTAAAGGGTATTATCTAAAGAATAATAACTTTATTATCCTTCCTACTAATATTATATACGTGAAAGTTTGTGAGGATGTATGGATGTGTGGATGTATGGATGTATTTATGTTTGTTACCCTTTCACGCCAAAACTACTGAACGATTGCGATGAAACTTGGTATATAGATAGCTGGAGACCTGGATTAACATATAGGCTACTTTTTATCCCGATATTCCCACGGGATCGGGACTTACGCGGATGAAACCGCGGGGCGCTAGGGCTAGTATTTGCATAATTAAAGAGAAGGAAAATATTGGGAGTTCAACTCGTGCGATTAGGCGTCGAACAATAATATTGTCACAATAAATCACGTGAATTTGGGTTAGAATGGAATTTTAATAGTACGCATCGAAAAAATCGATCGATAACAAAAGAAATCAGAATAAAAGTAGTGCATATATAAGTTGAATTAATTATAAACCAGTATACATTGTCTGACAGAATAGACGATGACTGGTTGCGTCGAGTCGAACGAGCTCTCCCTCTTCAAAGTTCTCAATCGGAAGCTGTGAGCAGGTGTGCCCAATCCGTCTACACGATCACACGATGTAGAGCACTTGAAAAACGTTACTTAACATTAAAAATATTCAATAAATCTTGGTTATTGAATATTCATAAAGTAGCGTTAAATTTAAATAGTCGCACATGATCAAGTTTTTATTGATGTTTTAATACGATTAGTGCGTAGTTCACACGATGTGTACAAATATACTCCCTAAAACTTTCTGGAGTTTTTGCTTTAGGAATTATGAAGCCAAAACTAAGCAAAGGCAACGTAGGATGCTTATACCCATTGTCTTAACGAATATGCGAACGATTTATATTGACTTTTAAGTTGACATTTATAAACTAATCGTATATACAATATACACTAATAAAAGCAGGTGGAATGTGTAAAGTTAAAGGTTATTTAAATAGTACATATTTTTTTATATTGGAACTGTTCACTCAGTTATTTAAAAAAATCACAAAAAACTAACTGAAATAGTTTTCGAAGTTAGTTTTTATGGATTTTCTTAGAAATGGAATGAAAATTCCAAAATAAAAAAAAAATACGATATAAAATATTTACACATTCCATCTGCTTTTATGAGAAACGGGGGGAATAATACGTGGAAATTCAAACGGTCATAACTTTTAAAATTCTTTTTATAACTGCACGCTAGAGCCACGCCCTCTCAGTGATTTAAGTGTTCCATTGTCTACATACACTACTTATACGTAATGTACAACAAATGTCAGAAGTGGTGATACATAATCTATCAAATTTAAATGCAATGGTATTTAGAAGGTGCACGTAATCGAATATTCGCAAATTCTACACCCAAGAGGTCTCCCTGTTCAACCTCAGCATTTATTTAATAAAAACTATCCGCACCGCACTCACTGGTGTCCATTCCTCTTTCTATATAGATTTTTGGCGACCCTACTCACCAGCAAAACTAAACAGCACCTACGTTAGTAGCGTTGTGTGGACTAACGAACACAGTCTGGTCAGAAATACTGTTCAATACTAATTAATATTATTTATTAATTGTTGTTTCAATCTTTGTTAAATATTCTTGTGATATTAAAAATGAGTGGGGTGATAAAGAGAACCGATTAGAATATAAATAGCATTACACAAAGTAGGTATGGAGCTGAGAGCCTGTACTATGGTAAGCAGACTGCTCATAAACATGCTTATATATCTAAATACATACATACATATTATAGATAAATTACACCCAGCCATAGAACAAATGATCATGATCAGCACACAATTATTTGTCCTAGATGGGAATCGAAACCACGACCTCTGGCTTTGCATTCAGGATCACTGACCACTAGACCAACAGGCCACTCATATATGTAGGTAATTATCATGCGATTATCACGAGTTTGAGTCCTATCTTGGGGTAGGTCTCAAATAAGCTATGATATATATTATGTACATCGATAACGACAAATTTCAATAGTTATTGTTTAGATCTTGACTACGGGGCTCTATTTAAGCAATAAGATATTATTGTTCGTGTCGGTGTGTGTTTACATTCAGTATGTACAGCAAAATATTTCCAATTTTGTTTTTTCGTTGACACCATTCTCGCAACGTTACAATTTGTAAAGTAATTTGTAAACTTTAACCAAATCTTAAATGTGAGTATGAGACACGCCAAATGATTCGAGACATGACAAGACCAATATTATGGAGGCGTCGTTATATAGGTGCCTAGTTATGAACATCGATCTATACAATTAGACATGGACTCGAAAGATACATAGGTACATATTACCTTATAAATATTAGCTCGTTTAAGCGAAAATATCGAATAACCAAATATTAAGCAGTCTGTACACGATAATAATAAACAGAAGCTTTAAATGTTTGAAAGTATATCATTTGGTGAGATCACCTTAGCAAACCAGATGTGTTACCCTTACTTGTCGGTATTTAAATATAGTGCACCTCCCCTTACGAATGCTACTAACAACTGACTGAAATAAAAAATACTAACCGTAGTAAAAATACTAACTCATAATTTTATTTGTATTTATCTTTACGGGCTTTCCCATTTTATTAGGGCAGGTACTCAGCGAGAAAATAGTGTTCCTGAAGCTTACAGTATAGTAAACTAATCTGCTAACTACTAATGGCTATTTATTGTTTTTTGGAGTTTTGAATAAAAAAAAAATGGTTAGCAAAAACAAAAAGTCACAGTTGCCTTTCTCAATTTCCGAGTACTTACAGTGGTGTACAGAGTCAGGTGTTGACAATATTACACAGATACCTACTTAAATCCAATTTACTATATTCCAAAAGTTCGGTGTCAAGACCAGGGAGCAATCAATTTTTTAACTCAATTTTACTAACAAAAACGGCAGGGAGTAAAATATTTCAAATTTGTTTAATAGATAACACTAAAGCTCTTCATTCGCTTCTAAATAATAAAAAGAAATGTTGACCAACAGAAGGAAAGGTACCGAACTGTTTTGTCTTTATCTAATTATATAAAAGTAGATGTAGATCCCACACTTATATTATACTATTGACAGTGTGCTTTATTGTAACTTGCTGAACCTACACCTCATTCACGGGCGGAATGACGGTTAATTTATATTTTAACAATATTAGAATATAAAATGAACCTGCATTGCATTTATTTGTATTTTGAATGGTGTATAACAATTTATTAAATGATACATATACAATCGTAAACCAAAACCATATTTACCAAAATATATCATGTAGGTTTATCTTAAAGCTCTGGCTGCATTCGTAAAAGATACTCAGGTGTTGAAAAAATGATGTCAAATATATAGCTGAGCAAACAACTGCACAACGCTCAACTTTTCAATCGTTCTAAACTAATTACCCTAGCACCCCGTCTTATCTAATCAAGTTCTGAAAGGAGCCGGTGTGAATACTGGCACACATGTGTTTGCACTAGCGCACGTGTTCATTCACATATCCACCCGTCTTAGAAGGGCGAGCACTGGTGACTATGGGACATTAAGCAACCCATAGATAAACACCGTCCCTTGATAATGTTTACAAAGAAAATCTTTATGCACGTCTGACATGTACTTACCTTGTATCTATGTAATATCTATAGATAGAGCGTGCAAAACTGATAATAGAAATCGTAGTTTACAAGGCTCGGTATGAGAATTACTTATCATTATCACACAAATGAACTTGACAACATACTATAAATATTCTAATTCTATGGATAGATATATTAGTACTATATTTTACAAAAATCAAAGTGTAGACTGAGATATTGAAATACATTATTATAACTATTGTAATAAAAACAAATATGAAATACGTAGATTTTTTACAAAAAAAACATAATGATATGTTGTTAAATTCGATAATACGTTTTCATTTCCGATGTAGTGCAACAAGCATGCAGGTAATATTAACAGTAATTTATACGACAACAGAGGGTTGCGTATCAAACAACAGGCTAAATTTGTAATTGTTACGTTTTTGTTGGTCATCCCCATCAATATGGCACACTCGTTAATTTCATTAAGAGCTTATTAAGCGGGCACGCGACTGCTGACAGTTGCGCCCGGCACGCGCGATCTAATCGAAAAACTTATGGTCCGTAACACTACTCAGTAGTATATTTATTTACTATGTAATTTATTTTATATCACATCTTTTTTAGTTTTTATTTATAACCTTGAACAGACATGAAACAATAAACAATGTAAGCTCCAACACTAGGACGAAGGAATAAAAGGAATTAGTGGAACTAAAAGGAAATAAAAAAAATGATTTTCTTTATTTGATAACTTACAATTCGTTTTCGCATGTATTACACGAAAAAGTCTTTACATACCCTTACACGATTAACTTAATATGTGTTAACACTGATTATGATTACAGTTACAACATAAAATAAAGTAATGTATTGAAATACATATATATAAATGATTATTTCATTCTCATATGCGCACGCGTTTGTTGTGGTCACGCACAGCGCATCACAGGCGTCAGGTGGTGGTTGCCACCCCTACGTAGCAATACCGACCCGAATGTATATTACGTCATTTAATTAATTAATGGTTTTTGTAGAGTATTCTTTTAGTAATATTTAACTGCCATTGTACAATAATCTTGATGACTTTACCCTAAAGAGGTTCAAATAATATTGGTACATATAATGTAATGTAGGGGTGTTTTAAATAATTAACGAGATATGTATTTATTTGACCAAAATCTAAATAAGATTAGACATTAGACATCCCGACACATTTATATGGAGATGTCTTTAACGATAATAATATCAATAATAATCTGGAACATATTACCCAGCGCTTTCTAAACTCAAACTAAACAAACCTTGTACGATGGTTTTCAGAACACGCATAAACATATTTATACTCTGTCCATTTTTTTATTTTCTTTCTGACAATTCGAGCTAACACGTTGCCGATTTAATTAAAAACGATAATTGATTATATTTAATAGGAATTTGATTTATTGTAAATACAAATAAATACAACTATTCATATTGAAACTATAGACGAAAGGCTTTTTAGACTGGTTTAGAAATAGTTAATATCGATTTATAACTATGGAGTCGAAACATTTGTTCTCATCACTACGTACTACAAGAACGTAACTGCTTTGATTGCGTAAAATATACAGTAACATAATGCATACGAATAGTAATAAGTAGTGTAATTGAAGTAAGAAATAGGTAATCTATACAATTTTTCTTACTGCGCGGTTGAAAGTTGTAAAATTTTACTAATTCTGGCATAGTTACGATCTTGTGCAACTGTCAAAAAGAAAATAAACGAATGGAGAAAGTAAAGTCACTTTTTTTTATAAATACATACATATAATCATCGAGTATATAAGCATCGGTGGCGATTACGCTACCGAAAGTCGAAATTCTGTTTGGGCCAGTCCGACGTCTTAGCCAGGCTAAGACGTCGGACTTGCAATCACACGATTGCGGGTTGACTCTCATCTAGTAATAGGTGAAAATGTCAATAAATAACAATAACTCCATAATATAAAAATAAAAAGAAACTGCGTAAGAGACTAACTAAATTATAGAAACAAGAAAACCACATGTAATAAATAATAATATATGTAATTAACGTCGAAGTCATCAGTTTCATGTTTTATTTGAATCAACTGTACTTCGACAGCATTTATTTGTCATCCTCTTCCAACGTCTTTTGGTTGTATGTATATTATAACAAAGAAGAATAAAATCAGATCATTACTGTACTGCTGTTATTGTGCAAAGTTGACAGCACCTTACTACCTTACTACCTTACTACCTTACTACCTTACTACCTTACTACCTTACTGGTAAATATTTAATCTGGAAAGTTTAATGTTCGTAGATGTTACTTGTTACTTGGACAATTATACTTTTTGTTTTCGTATAATTTAGGGTTATTTTCATATCATCTTTTACGATTATTTTAAAAAAATATTTTATTTCTTCACTTCCTCATTTCGACTTCGGCAGTCAAAGACTAAATATTTTTTTCAAAGAAAACTGATCTGTTCATTATTCAATAGCGCGTCACATATTACACCGCTTCCGGTCAGTGTTCTTGTATAGAAAAGTTTGCCCATTATCCCACCCCACATCGCTCTCGAGTACGGTTTGTTTAGATTTAGATAGGGATTTTGCGAATGATATTATTAATTGTTTGGTTCCCACAGCTTCCAGAGGGGTGAGGCCGGTCGGGCTGCACGGTCGGCTCGTTGATTTGTGTGTTATTGTTGGCGCTGCTGGTGCGATCGGTTTCCGCACGCACTCCCACGACAGTGAGCAGATGGAGCGCGGCGCCGGCGCAGCCACTGTCACTCACAATATTGTCTCACCAGTGACCCTCGTGGGAGCTGTGGGAAAACTACCCGTTATAGGGAGTACAACAATACTCATCATTGTTGCATAATACGTTCAGGGTGCTTTATCAATTAATGTTGATGTAGTTTACTCTTATTAGTTTCAATAATTTTTATAGACTTGCTTTTTAAACAACTACATCATAACTTTTTGTAATTACATGATAAAAATATATTTGATTCGATTTTTATATTTTAGGGATTTTTATAGAGAGAGAGAGAACAGATTATATTTTCGTATGAGATGTTAGATTTTAAAGTTTAGGTATGTTTGTGATAGAGATCATTTTCCTGTCCTTCAACTGGAGCGAGAACACTTGGATTTACCGCCTCATTTTATGATATTCTAACGACTACTAGATAAATTATGGAAAAGGAATTTTTCGGAACACTGAATGACCGCCAGTCTGAAAAAGCGTAAATCTGGTACTAGATGAGATACATTATAACCGTATCACCGTAGCCAAAGTCCGCCCGTAAGACCCGAGACAGTGAAGTGAATTTTGATTAATTTGAATATTTCCAACTTTTTAACCTAGTCGTAGTTTAAATGGGCGCTGATAATTTTTTAACATATGTTAGTTATGTGTTGTCCTTTTAATAATAATATAGTTTTAATAATATTGTTAACATTTTTAATAATTGTGTCTGGGTGTAATTTATCTATAATAAGTATGTATGTAAATACATACTTATTATAGCCAAATGCATAACCAGCCAGATGTATAACCAAACTGCGGATAAACATATTTATAGATATATTACTAATATATCTGTAAACTGCAGATAAACATATTTATAGATATATTACTAATAATATATCTATGTTATCTGCAGTTTGGTTACCATAGTACAGGCTCTGCCCAGTATGGAATCAGACGGCCCTGTGTGAGGTGTCTCAAGTTATTTTTATTATTGGAAGACTAAAATAAATACAACGTAAAATAGATTCGCTATTGTTTTTATAAGTATACAATGCTTTATACATTAGTTATGTACAAATCACATTGTGTTTAATACATTTTACGTGACTTGTAATTATTTACACGACAAGTTAACTATACGTAACTTATACCATCTACTAAACTCTTGTACATGAAGGTTGCAAGGATAGACCTTTATAGTATAGTAACCTCTATGTATCCAAGTACAGGATGGTAGACTTCACATAGTTTATAGTCAAGATAATTCTTGACTATAAACTTGTCCCTCCCCTTCGGTCTAATTCGGACATTGGTAAGGATGCGCTCTAGAGACCAACACAATTTCATATGAGTAAGCCATGAAGACTGCGGGCAGTCGAGGGCAGCACATCCCGTCATCAACAGCTGGTTGTCGAGGATGCTACTCCGGCTGAACAAGCGTCAGCTGCGAGCGGCAACCGGAGTTATCACTGGGCATGACTCGTTTAGCAAATGCCTTTCTGCTATAGGTGCTACGGACAGCTCGCTGTGCAGAGCTTGCATCAAAGCAAAGGAAACACCAACCATGATCTTTTGGACTGCCAGAGGGTTGCAGAATACCGGGCTAAGTACCTTTGGCTCGCCAGGGTCACTCTCCGAGATCGTCGGTAACGTGAAGGGGTTACTTGAATTCTTCGGGGAGTTAGAATGTCTTGAATAGCTTTTATTCCCACCAACGCAAAATATGCGCCTTTTCGTGGCCCGTGAAAACCTAACCCTAACCTAACCTGTACCCGAAGAACTGAGACTTGGAGACTTGACCACAAAACAGTTTTGACCCATTTGAAAAAGTCTGACTTTACAAAAAAACTCGATATTTGGGTGCCACACGAGCTCACTGAAAGAAACCTAATGAGTGGTGTAATTTGCGATTCCCTATTGAAACGTAATAAAACTGAACCACCATTTTTTAAAAGATTGACATCTGCTGATGCAAAGTGGATCACTTACGACAAGAACATGTGAAAAAGATCAAGGTCAAAGGGTAGTCAAGCTCCACAAACTGTAGCGAAACCCGGATTAACACGCAGTAAGGTGATGCTGTGTGTATGGTGGGATTGGAAGGGCATCGTTCATTATGAGCTTTTACCGCCAGGCAAAACATCAATTCGGATCTCTACTGCCAACAACTAATGAGACTCAAAAAAGTAAATAAAAAAATACGGCTGGAATTGATCACCAGAAAAGGAGTGGTCTTTCATCATGATAACGGCAGACCATACACCTTTTTAGCCACTCAGCAAAAAGTTGAGAGAGCTTGGTTGGGAAATGTCCACCATATAGTGGTGACCTTGCAGCCTCAGATTTTCACCTCTCTTTTTTTCTCTCTCTCTGTAGAACTCTTTGGGTAGTGTTAAGTTAACATCAAGAGAAGACTGTCAAAACTACTTTTTATCACAGTTTTTTTTATCAAAAATCCGGAGATTTGTACAGCAACGGGATTATGTTACTACCTACAAGATGGCAACAAGTTATCGAACCAAATGGCACATAATATATTATAATTAAATGTAATAAAACTTTGAAAAAAATATATTGAATTTGTATTAAGGATATAAAATACGAAGATACTTTTTCCCCGATCTTATATATGTCTTCTTGACAAAACACACGGTGTTTACAAGGTTTCTCATTGTTATAGTTCAAGAGATTAGCGCGTTAAAACAATGAAACACAAATCTCTTCAGCTTTATATTATTACTCAACCGTTACACCCGATGATAAAAGTACATGCACCTAACGTATTTTAATGTATGTATGCACAGGTTAAAAATGGTAATTGTTTTATTGGTTTTATAACATATAATCCAACAAACAGACACTTGACCCGTCAGAACAGGATATTATACAGCATGTATCGCATTAGCACCAATTTGGGTGTCGGTAGCGCATGAGACGCCATTGCATATGCGCCGGTGGCCGGCACCCGCACCTCCCCCCTCACCCCGGACCGCCTCGCAAGCCCAGCAGATGCTCCATTAATATTTTATCACGTTTAACATTAAATTCAATTTGATAGTCGGGTTGCTATATCGTCAAACTTTTCATCGGCACATCTGTCTGCTGAAACATGGAAATTTATCAAATCCTGAAAACATATAAGGAAATTTATGTACTACCTACTGGTGTCTATCAATATCTTCCTAGATGTTCTATTCATTGAACGGGAAATCTAGACGTGGATATATAAATTATACATGCACACGTCTGGTATTCCGTCAACAACCGTTTTTTAAATGATTTAGGTGCATCTTTGATTCTCTTGATACGTTTTTTAAATGATTTAAGTGCATCTTTGATTCTCTTGATACGCTCTCACTTGGACATGTGTATAATCAACTTTAAAACATCTCATTGCTCATTTTATTTACCACCTTATGATGATGTTGAAAATTATGATTATTACTACTATTAAAAAGACTAGAGACTACAATATGACGACCAATATACCTTCAAATACAATTACATATATAAGTAATGCTTAACAACAGGTAGATCACAAGTAAACAAGCAGGTAATAACATACACGAATAGCTACTCAGTTGACATCGTCGTCCGTCATGAACTAAGCACGATTCGTCGTTGAACTTTCATGAATTAAGCACGATTCGTCGTTGAACTTTCATGAATTAAGCACGATTCGTCGTTGAACTTTCATGCATTTCGTTCTGTATAATGTACCTATTTGAATGCTCAGTATAAATCATGATAACAGTTTCGGTAACCGAATCATAATATGTTCAATAACAAATGCTTTGTTTTTGCAACTACGAACGGAGATTGATGTGCAACAATTATGGGATGCTCCTGAACCATACATTCACAATGTGATGCATCGACAAACAGCTTTTTTTGAAGTCTGTAATGCTAATATGTAAGTGGAAATAAATGGTAACACTCAGGTCCAATCCATCGTTCTACTTTACATTTTATCTGCGCTACCTACCTGTATTTTATATCAAGTAATATCTTAGGTATACTTTGACACATTTTGATCAATCACTATTTTAGAAATAGATCATATGGGTTTTGGGTTTAGATATTTATTCTCATTAAGAATTATAATACAATTCACTTAACATGAGAACATAATTATTACTAATACGCAATAAGTTACTTGAGAGCATAGATACATATTGGCGGTGGCAAAATAATAATGCTCTAACTGCTACCCACACTGTCACAACTTCGAGCGTAGACGGACCGCACTACAAAGATGTAAGGATGTAGTGCGCTTAACTAGAAGCGACATTTTAATTTTTGTATATTAATTTTCGTATTTGATGCTGCTAATAGTTCAGTAACTAAAAACAATGTTTGTCAATGTGTTTGACTTTGTCCAATATATACTTATTACTTATAAAATTACGCAGGTTGGGCACTTTTGGTATGGGGAAAATGCAATGAACTCATGTGACCGTTACGCTCAGATACATATATAGTGTGTGTGCGTGTGTGTGCGTGTGTGTGTTTGTGTGTGTGTGTGTGTGTGTGTGCGCGTGTGCGTGTGCGTATGCGTATGCGTGTGCGTGTGCGTGTGCGTGTGCGTGTGCGTGTGTGTGTGTGTGTGTGTGGGTGCGCGTGCGTGCGTACGTGCGTGCGTGCGTGCGTGCGTGTGTGCGTGTGTTCGTGTGTGTGTGTGTGTGTGTGTGTGTTTTCACCTCTGACGTACAGCCCTACGACTAACAGTTGATTCATACTTTCTTTTAAAACTATGTTATTAGCATTCCTTAGTTGAATCTTTTGAACGTCTCTTTTCTTGGTGAAACATATTTGTGTATGTATATTTTTTGTTAGTATTTTCCGTACTAATAAACAGGTATAGTATACATAAGTCTGATTTACATTAAGTATTTTTGTGTTTCTATATATATTATCAGTAGGCGTTAGATAAGCAAAGTGAAAAAGGACCTTTATTAGCTTATTTTGCGCTCTTTGTAGTAAATTTAAGTTAGTTTTACTGGCAGTGCCCCAAATTTCTATTAGGTAATCAATATGGGTCTTCACAAGAGAGTTATATATATAGTAACGCACTTTACGCGGCAGACATCGTGAGATGCCTCTCATAGTTCCTGTAAGAGATGATAGTTTCGATTTAAGTTTATCTATGTGACTTTGCCATGTAAGATTACTGTCAATGGTTAGGATTACATATATATTGATATAGCAACTTCATGGTTTGGCGCAAGCAAAACAAGTATGTGGCTCGTGGCAAGTGGTCATTGATACAACACTGGCAATACGAGCTGTGTCACCGATAACCCTATGCATCTCTGATAGAACCACATTGGCCTTTCACATGATGACAACTGTAAAACTATGAGTCAAATGATTGGAATGGAATGCGAGAATTTTACATGTCATATCCGTGACCGCAAGTCTGATTCTCTTCAGAACATCTAAACTCCTGAGCAACAGCTGTGTACCTGCAGTGCTTGGATCTTGGTTATTGCTTACAACGATCCGACGATTTTTGACGTGAAACGCATATTAAACGTTACCTCGTAGGCCACTAAAAGAACAATCACCAGGGCTAAATTCAATTTCTTCCGCAACATTAGCCAACGTCTTGCGAACTATCCCTCTACGATACGTGCCTTCTGTTTCGTTCGCTCGCTAAACCTATCGAAGCACCAACATAATAAACGAACTCAGTACAAAGGTCCCTGGGTTGCTAAAGATAGTGACCTCGCTCGCTCGGGTTTATCTAGAGGAGAGATTTTACTTCCTTGTGTGTTCTACCGACTGTCTTTTTTTTTTTGTTTAAGGTTTTTGTCGCAGTCTACTTCGGGAAGAGGCATAACCAAATCTCTCTGTGCTGTGTGATTCGGTGATCGGTTCAACACTGGCATTATCACTCTTGCCCTCGTCAATATGATGATTTAAGTTAAAAGTACTAAATGTGTTCAATGAAAAAAGTATTAATCCTTAATTATGTTGGATATTAAATATAAAATAAAATAGGAACAATCCGTTAGGATGTAGAAATCTCATTAATTAAAATGCTGTTGTTATTTCAAAATATTGCTGAGCATTATTTAACCGACTGTACTTCAGAATCTTCAGATACTCGCCCAAAGGCGAAAGTAAATGGTGGTGAAAATACTTTTAAAATACCCTTACGTTACATTGAATTGTTTCATCAAGAAGTGTTTACGTGCTTTTTAAATTAATTACATGTGTCTAGAGATTAAATAAACCATATGGGAAGTAACATGACACTGTAAATCACAATCATGCATATAATAAAAGCCATCCATATCGCGGACTTTCATCTGCTCAGTGCGGTGCCGGCGCAAGACCGAATGCGTCGAAGTTAAAATCGATTACGCCTCCGCTTTAAAGCTATGAATATTTTAACTGATCCACGTGATTGACTCATTGTTGAGATTTGGTGTCATAAGAAGTACCTAACTCTCCTATTTCATACCAACAGAAAGTTCACTGTTGTATTGTGCATCTCAGATCATTTTATATTCATTGAACTGCGAGCTATACCGTATTAGGATTTGCGGTTTGGATTTCACACATTCGCATTCCAACAGTTCTAATGCAAATAATAATTAAATATAGCTTACTCATAAAATTGACTTTATAATATTAGTAGTTTCCAGTAGAGAAGTATAGAAGTATACTATAAAGTTGATAGTAATGTGGTTGAATTCTGAAATCTACATTATCAGCCTGAAAGCTTGGGGTTTTGGGGGAAAACCAGCTTTCAGAAATGTATTAATAAGAATTTGATCTATAGCACTAAACTTTGCTTCACTAAAAGGAACACAAAATAATTAAACAACTATATTCTACTACAAGTTTAATTTAAAATAAGCGTGTTTCAATATACATAATAATATAATAACTAGACAAAGATAAATTAATTTCTACAGAGTCGTGTAAATTAATTTCTACTCGTATTAGCTCAGTTACTTTAATATTACGATAAGAAAATGTACTGGATCTAGGCAAAAGGTTCACCATATTTTTGATAAAACATATTATCTCATATTGAGGCCTTCAGATCTGCATTTGAGGTGAGATATCTTTCAAGAACATTGTGAGAGATTTTAAAAAAGAAGAAACCCATTTGAAACAGAAAGAAAAGTTTCGAGACGAACCAAATTCCCATCCGCCAAAAGGTTAAGCCAAATAAAAATTTTAGGGGTCATGCCTCACTCCTTCCTTATTACAAAATTATTCGGGCTCGGCAACTCAAGGCCCAGGAACGATTTGACTTCTTTGGATGGCATTGAACGTGTTCAGTCTTGCCTCTGCAAATATTCCTGAGGCGCTGCAATATGGTGACAAACCCATTATGTGTCTATATATGTTATTATTCTGTACCCGAATGTCATCCAAAGACCTTCTCGCATAAGCAGTCCAGAGCTGGCACGTGTAAAACTCTGGCATTAAGTTCTGAACAAATGCACCTTAGTCGGAACATTGGCTTTAAAAAATCCCCTCGCTATCCTATTAGCAACGATGGAAAGCGCTCTACGTTGGCGATCGATATCGGCATCGTCTCTAATATCTGATGTTAATATGTTACCAAGGTTAAGCATTATATGTATCTTTTTTAAAAAGCATCACCGAGTTTAATGCGCCTCTATATACCTAAATTGCTGCAAGTGTGCCTATAAAATTTTAAGAATTCCCTTGATTTCTCCACGACCCCATCAAACAGAAGAAGAATTTTCCAAATCGCTCCAGACGTATTTAAGTAATCGGTGAACATACATAAAAAAGAAATGTATATACAGTGGAACATAGAACCTCCTCCTTTTTTGAAGTCTGTTAATAAACTAGCTAACTAATCCTTACTAATATTATAAATGCGAAAGTAACTTTGTCTGTCTGTCTGTCGGCTTTTCACGCCAAAACTACAGAACCGATTTAAATGAAATTTGGTACACAGATAGTCTAGAGCCTGAGAAAGGACATAGGCTATTTTTAAATGCGAAAAAAGGTGTGTAAGGGGTTGAAAGGTGGTTATGAAAAGTTGTATGGAAGTATTGTCAATTATCCTAAATAGTTAAAAATTCTACCCAAAGACACTATTCCACGCGGACGAAGTCGCGGGCACAGCTAGTTTATTTTAAACTTAAGTATATCTAAGAGGGTCTAAGCAGGACCGCCTGAGAGCCGTGACCCAAGAGGTAGTGAGCTGTGGCGCCGTACTGTTGGCGGTGTGGTTGGATATCGCCAACGCGTTCAATAGTCTGCTATTCGGCTTCATCAGGGAAGCACTTCAATATCACAGGGTGCCACAGTATCTGAGGCGGCTAGTGGTAGACTATCTAGAGGAGCGTACCGTTATGTACGAGGACGATTACGCTGATGACACGTTGGTCACAGCCTGGGGGTTGAACTTTCACCAAGGGAGTCTCTCTGGTAGTCGGGCTCATCGAGGCGCTGGGCTTACGGTTGGCACTTGATAAGACGAAGGCTCTTTTATTCCATGGGGTGGCATTCACTGCTGCCTCTATCGTGGTTAACTCGGTCCTCATAATGATTTAGGCCCATATAAGATATCGGAGCCTGATCCTTGACGGAAGGTGGCGTTTCGACGAGCACTTCCAGCAACTTGTTCCTAAGCTGGTAGCCGCTCTCTGCTCTTGGGCAACTTTTGCCCAACTTGGTGGACCCAGCGTCGCCACGAGACGGCTGTACACGGGGGTTGTCCGGTCAATAGCACTGTAGTTTATCGGCGAAAGGCTGAGTTACGAGCGGGAAGCGGCAGTCGGCCCACGCCCGAAGAGATACGCGAATGGCGTAAAGCCGCTCGCTGAGCTACGCTTTCGGTTTGCCCCAGTTAGGCGGCGTAGCATCGGGCGCTCACTGCAATCATCGGAGAGGATCTATTGCTATCGGCCGTGGCCGGTAGCAACAAGAATTTTACCGTGGTCGCAACCTTCTGTGAGGAAGTCGTCTCCCAGAAGAAGTCTGCGGAACGGGTCCGGGAGGACGATGTCCACTTGGACCTAATTTGCCGCCGACAAACCGGGTAGCGGAGGCGCGCTTTCCAGCGCCTCATGCCGCCCTGAGTGTGACCACGTGTGGACGGGACGGACCCTGCCTGTACCACGTTATAGGTTATAGTTGTCTGTCATAGCAGCCTGCGACGTGACGTTGTTAGACTTATTAGAAAACCAATAATCAGTCCCACAACACCAGCCTGTATATTACTGTTGTCAGTTTCTTCCACAACAAGTCGTGATTATTTGTATCAAATATGTTCATACCTATATAGTAAAACAATCGCAAGCATTTAGGATTTAAAAAAGAATGCATGTTAATCGATTTTCGTCACTGAGTGTACCTATACACGTGGTCTATAAAAAAACAGGTTGGTGTAAGATTTGGGTGCTTTCTTCAGCCAAATGTTAAAGATTTTTTTCCTAATTGTAAACACGATGATATCGTTTTTACGCTGGGTCAGTAAATTGATGCGTAGGTAGGTAGTCCACGTTTTGTGTTATAAAAAAAGTGTACGCGGAAATATTTGGAGGTCGTGGAGTTCGGATTCCTGTGTCAAGTGTCACGGGCAGGCGGAGGGGCGTCGAGGGCAGGAGGCACGACCAGCCATTGTCCGCGCTCGCACGACGAGACGAATCGCAATGCAGGCTTCATGACCCATTAAACGCGGTCACGAAATCATTTTAACAGACTCTTTCATTGACACCAGCCACCGGCTTAAACTGCCAAAAACCTTACTTTGTTCCCACGAACTCTCACTGTGAAACCATTGTCGTCTCATAGCTTTTGATATTTTTTATTGTATCAAACAACAAGTGGTTACACGCGCATCATAGATAAAATTATTTCTAGCAAGGTTACATACACACACACAGGGTCAGACTGGCTATATAGTCGAGGTATGTGAATAATAAAATGGATTTTTTTATTAAATAATTCCCATCTCTGAAGTTTCCAACTATTTTCGAACTTAAAGCACTCAAAAATACTTCTGGTGATAAATATGGACCTCTACGAGCTAAGGATTTAACGTTTTTGTTCATTTTTGAGGTCCTTAAGCTCGAACAATAACAGTACCTAGCGCTTCTTTTAATATTTGCTTTTTCTTTTCGTTCTTGATAAATAATATTTACCAGGCGATTAACTGAATTTTGTACATAAGAAATAATGTATATTAAAAATATTACTAGATCAAGATATTTGAAAGTTAGTTTGTTATTATGTATGTTTTGACAGTCACTAGGAGCACTTCGTGGCTGAATAAATATATTATCTATTAATCTATCTATTTTGAAAAGGCATTGTTTACAAACTTTTTAGTTTAAACTTCATCTTTTAAATGAATTAACCGATTTTGACGACGTGGTTATATTATTAACACAGTTTTATCAACTTTACCTGTATTTATTTATCTATGTAAGGTGAGTTTTAACCGTTTCAAGCATCGGAACAAATTGAAATTTTACACATGGTTAAATAATTTGTATTTCGAATATCCTGACCGGGATTATCAGGACCAATTATGTTAAGTGGTATGTCGGACTCGAACCGACTAAAACCACACGATGTTCCGTAAGTCCATAGCAGAGAACCCGGGATACAATAAGAAGGAAGCCACTGAGAACCCCCCTGTAGACATTGGCCTCCTGCACCTGACCAGCAGGCGACGACGCCATGGAGTACGGGAGGCCTTAACCCCCTCCAGACCAGAAAGGCGCACGAGGGACACATCGTTGTGCACTTTTGGGGATGGGTGAAGAATGTTAAACTCGCGTTAGGACACGTAACCCTGATCGAAAATTCGTAAGACGGAGCCGAGTTTCCTTTATTTTAAAAAATATAACATTCGAAATTCAAACATTTATGAGCGGCCAAGAGCACAGAACTTCCAGTGTACCCTATGTATACATTTAGATACTTTTTGAAGTGAAAACTTTTTTAGCGGCGTTGTGCACTTTTTGGGATAAAGAAATTCGTGCGAAATTATTATATCTTAAATTAGTTATTAAAAAATGCACAACGTTAATGTTCAAGTTTTTACTTCTGCCGGCACTCCCGGAGTGCAACCAGTTTTTCTATTTATTAAGCTACATGAGATTAGTGATACAAAACACAAATACGGATACGAATACGGATTATTAGCGTCTAGATCCGCGAATACGGATACGGATTCGGACCTCGTTTTTATCTCAGTTGATGCCGATACGCATGACCTTGACACGATAGTTGATGTTGAAGACTAATAACACGAGATTATTCAACTGCTCATTTATCTTTTTTGTAATAATTGTTTTAATACAGATATCACAAAGGTTTAGGGTTTAGGGATAGTCAAATAGTACCTTATAACTGACAATAATATTAATAACTCACTACATCAGATATTTAATATTGAATTTTAGCAAAAGAAATTTTTAATTTCATAAACATAATAAAATATACCTAATAACGTAAAAGATCCGTTTAAGATCCGCCAAAAAATAACGGATACGGACACGGATACAGATCTTTTTTCTCCTTCGGATATCCGCAGATACGGATACGGATATCCGGCACATCATTACATGAGATATGGCCCGGACACCGAAAATATCACGTTTCTTGTTTATGTTTGCTTGTTTATTTTATTTTTATTATTTGATGTTATCGGAATACACACTCTTGGAAAATTTGTATTTTTTTTTGTAATTTCATAAATTGTCTACCTATTACGGTACATGAGTATAGCCCGCTGACAGATGAAGGACAGCGGAGGCTTAATACGTAATAGCGTTTTGTTGGCACCCTTTGGGTACGAAACCCTGAAAAGCGTAAGCTACTTTGCAATAAAACTACAACTTCAATGTAGGTATTTTTATACCAACTCTATTCATAGAAAGCAAAGAGTGCGCTTGTTTTTGATATTTTTTATTAATTACCTACTTTATTAATAGATTAAAAACTGGTCAAATGTAAGTTGGTATGCACAATAATGAGATATTTACCATATTATTTTAAAACCATAGACTTCTTATAGGTTTTCCTGTAAATGTCATACCTCTCATCAAAATTTTTATTTTTTGGGAAAATAAAAAAATCACACGGTGCCAGGTCTAGACTATGTGCGGGATGGGTCACTAGCTCTACCTTTTCAGAAGCCAAAAATGACTTTGTCTTGTTCGCGCCGAAGCATTGTCATGGTGCAATAGTGTGCGACGTCTTAGTCGTTTTTCCTTAACTTTTTCAAAGACCTGGGCAAACAAATGGTGGTGTACCACTCAGCATTAACTGTCTTTTGTTCTTCAAGTGGGATCGTGCAGACGGGGCCCGTCCGGAAGAAAAAATATGCCATAATTTTTTTGCATACGTTTCTCGCCTGCCTCAAATTTGTTAGTTTGCTGTCACCTTCAAACACCCATACAGAAGACTGTTGCTTTCTTTTCGGCATGTAACAATATATCCATGTTTCATCTCCTGTCACAATGTCATACACAGCATTTGAACGTCTGTGTAAAAAAATTTTTGTTAAAGTACAATACTTTAACAAATTTTTTTTTACACCAATCAACACTAATTTGTTTTTCTTCTGGGGTCAATTCATGAGGAATCCAGCGGCAACAAAGTTTTCTAACTTTTAAATCTTGATGTAAGATTTTTGAGATTTGGCTCATACCAATCCCCAAATGTCCTCGAATCTCCTCATAGGTGATTTTCTTCAATTATTTGTCTGACCTTCAGTGATCGCAGTTGAGGGAGAACCTTCACGAATTTCATCATGTGATAAATAATTCAACTTGTGATAAATAATAATTGACACGCGATTTCCCGCCAATTTTTTTTAAATCAATGATTCAGTTTCTTTTGTTTAGAAAGATATAACAGGATATAACATTCGAACTTCAAACATTTATGAGCGGCCAGGAGCGCAGAACTTTCAGTACGCCCTATTTATACCATACGATGTATATTATTAGGTAGTCCTATAGTATCCCACCTAAGTACCCCTACCCTTATCACAGGCGTGTAGAGCTACCTGGGTCCTTTCGGCAAACTCCGACCCTGCACACACATAAATGTGTACTACAGTTTTATATTGATTGAGAGAAATAAAGCTAGGAGATAGGTCTAGGATAATCTTCTACCCAAAAACGGTAGCAATATGTATGTAAATAAATACTATATCTAGGTACTTACCTTCAATGTGTTAATAATAATAAAATCGCTAACAGTTCTCAGCTCGTAATTACGGTATTCTTCACAAACATTGAAACAGGTATCGGTTTCAGTTTTATAGACACAGGATAAAGAGATAGTTAGGTTCTTATACAAAATTTCTATACCTGTTGCTTTTATTTCTATGTATGTATTTTTATCATACATTAAGAACATATTTCATTCGCATACCGTGTGACTTGAGGACAACGCCAACGGTGCGATTATTATTGTGTGGAAAAAGCTCATTAGGGTCTCACCCAATAATGTTTGCAGTAGGTATATTAATCTACGCCTAAAATGTAAAATGAGTAAACCGGTGGGACCTCAATGAATGAAATAAACTTATCGCTTGCACTTCACACAATAATATTAGACAACAAAACTTTTTTCGTTTGTTTAGCAAAGCATAAATTATTATTATAATCCTATTTATTCATTTAATACTATAAATTCGGAAAGTTTGAAGAGTTTGTTCGTAAGCTTTCACGCCTTGACTACTCAACCAATAATCATGAAGTTTGGGTTTGGTAAATCAACAGTAACACAATACAGAGTAAGTATACAATTTTCTTCTTAAAAATTTGACTTAATTAATGTGTCACCAACACTATTTACCACAGTTTGAGTAAGTTAAATTTTGCGCCAGAAATAAGAATGGTAGGTCTATCCACCCCACAGCACTAGGGGGATTATGATTTTTGGAGTGTATGTATGTATGACTTTGATGGCTTTATGTTTTTATAATAATAATTATTTTATTTTCCGATTACAGATATATATGTAAGGACTCAAAGAATGATACCTACTAAATTAATAATTACTTGTTTAATATTAATTTGACTACGTTATCTTTAAAGGTGCTAGGACGCAATGCTGCAATGTCTATACTATTGAAGTTCTGGTTATAAGATTGAACTAGCCGGTGCAATGGTGAACGTTTGCCTGCGTTAGTTCGACAACGTGTAGTGGCGAATTAGGCGCATAAAATTAGCTTAACCTGGACATAATTCGATAACCCATTGTTTTTATTATTTTATCTGATATTGATATTAAGTACCAAATATTAATTAGATATATAATGTAAAAACTCGGGGTGGTAACCGTTGTTGCTAAAAATCGGGAGATTTCGTACACTACCAAGTTTTTCCTAAAAGCAAAATAGGTAACCGAATACCTTGTTAGTATAATTTTGAGGTGCATTCAAATGCTATCACCTAATAGTAAAATGAAACTAAAACCAAAATCGCATGTATGTTTTTTTTTTACATTATCAATCTGATCTCAATATCGAGATAAGCAAAAATAGTAACTATGATGATTGTATCTTATTAAGCTCTATTACGTCTTTTTAGACATTTAAAACAAAAATTAAACTTATATCTTACGTTTTAAGAATAGTGTGTTTCTCAGTAGTTAAAAATCGTAACTGTGAAATTTTTGTTTAATAATAGGTTTTTGTGTATTACAATTTTCTTTTCATCAAAATTAAACACGTTAGTGTCACGCTCATGAAATAACAAAATTTAATTGAAAATACGCTCAAACAAGTAGTGGCGCGGGATGCATGCGGCGGGTGCGCGGTGGGGAAAGAGCGCGTCGCCACGCGGAGATAGCGGCATGTCATAAGTAGTCATAACATTTATTTCAATTACGTGTTTTGTACCGACTCGCGACTGCATCGAGTAGGTATTAGAAAAACAATCTGACGATGGAATTTCCTAATTGTAGGATATATAATTGTGCGTTGTCTGGTACTTATTTGCAACTTTTGCTATATGTATTGGTTTTTACGGACACTTATGTAAAGATAAATAATAAGTTTTATTTGCTGTCATACCAAAAATTTGATGTTTCCAAATACTCAGAAACATGTGGATTCGCGCACACGGTAGCGACGTCTGTATTCTCGTGAAAATCAATCACCTTGCTTTTAATACCTACAGATTACTTATATATAATCACTAGCTGGTACCCGCGACTTCGTCTGCGTAGAATTTGTAATAATTTTGAGGAGAGGTAAGGTACTCGTAAGTTACTTTTGGTCTAGTGGTTAGTGACTACTTAGCCTGAGGTCGTGGGTGCGATTCCCACCTAGCACAAATAATTGTATTCCAAATGTACACCTTCAGTTTCCCTTGCATCCCTGGCATCAGCTTGCATCCTGTTTCCCTCTCGTGTAACACTAACACTATTGTACCTGAAGATCTGACTTTTAAAAAGAGTGGCCATGAGTTTCTTTGCCAGTATTCTTCTCATAAGGTCCTACGCATTTTGGAAACTGGAAGTTATAGATCGACACAAACAGGCAGTAGATTTTGGTGTTTTTCACCTAATTTACCTTGACAATCCAGTACATGCTGTGGCATCTGTTTGTACCGATCTATGATTTTAACTCTAGCTTCAATTTAACGTTCATAAATGTCACTTAGTGTCTTAATTGAATAAATGATTTTGAATTTGAATTTGAACTTGCTTTCAGGGAAACTGTTAGTACTCTTTTCAACTTGAATAGCAAAAATGGCGGTCGGATTTTTGGATTACGGAGAATCCATCCACGTTTTCCCTTTTGTTCCTTTCATATTTATTTCTCAAAAAGATCACCTTCAACATGTGACATGCTTTTGGTCGTTGGTCTGTCCCACAATTTCATTCCTTAATTATTTTTTTTCGTTAAACTTGACAAACGATACGTCCCCATATGATGATGTTGGAGTATGTTTCTTTTTGCTGTATGTGGAAGTCGCCACATTTATTTCTATAAGTACCTAAAATCATTCAAATAACTTGATAAATAACTTTAATGATGGATCTTCTATACTTAAAAACTTTGATCGTCCATTTTGTCATCCTCAAGGTCTATTTGCACGATACGATAAGTAGCCTATGTTTGTCTCCAAGGTTTGGATATCTTTGTACTAAATATCAACCAAAATAAAATTGACCAATAAATGGTCTCCCATACAAACTTAGATCTCCTATTTTGCCACCTTCGAGGTTTATTTTTACGGCAAAAAGCCTCTATCGTTCCCCAGGATATAATCTATCTCCTTGTCAATGTTCATTTTGATCCGTTCAGCCGTTTAGTCGTAAAAAGGTAATAAACAAACAGAGTTACTTTTATAGTATTAGTATGGATATTAATTATTGACATTTGCTATAAACTTCATTAATTTGGCAATGAGCAAGAACCAGTTTGAGATATAATATGAAATCAAATTTATATGGCCTTCAAAAAAGAACAGCATAGTTATAAAATAATCAGTATTCGCCTGCGTGTGGCACAGTCGTCTGCTCTCACGTGTTGACGTGTCTGCCCGTTCGGGTAAGCACACCTAGGCATATTTCTCCACCTACACCGCGCTGTACCAAGCCGCGCTTTGCGGCTGCACAGAGTGCACATCGCTCATTGTGTACGGCGAGGTGCTTGGCAAGTTTTTTACTCGTGTTAATTTAAGTTTCACATTTTGTAATCACTCCGTAAATGTTACATCGGAATAGCTCTAATATTTTGTTTCTTGTCGCAAACTTATAAAACATTCACATAAACCTTACATATTTTTTTTTTATTTGACTGGCCTGTTGGTTTAGTGGTTAGTGACCCTTACTGCTCAGCAAGAGGTCGTGGGTTCGATTCCCACCCAGGACAAATAATTGTGTGATGAGCACGATCACTTGTTCTGTGTCTGGGTGTAATTTATCTATAATATGTATGTATTTAGAAATATGTATATAAGTATGTTTATCAGCAGTCTGGTTACCATAGTAAAGGTTCTGCCTAGTTTGGGATCAGACGGCCGTGTGTGAGATGAGTGGAGTTATTATTATTATTATTTCCATACAAACTTTTATCCCCTATTCTCTATTGTTTTTTTACACCCTTGAGGGTAAAACTTTTACAAACGTTGAATGTCATTATTTATTTATATCGAATCAACAGCCTAAAAAATAAGTTTCAAGCTTCTAGCTCTCACTATGACGATACTTCCACACAACTTTTTATCCCCACCTTTCAACCCCTTACACCTTTTTCCCATTAAAAAGATGCCAATGTCCTTTCTCAGGTTCTAGACTATCTGTGTACCAAATTTCATTTAAATCGGTTCAGTAGTTTTGGCGTAAAAAGGGCAAAAGACAGGCAGACAGAGTTAATTTTATAATACTAGCTGGTACCCGCGACTTCGTCTGCGTTTTGAGAATTTTTTTCTTCAATATCATCCATCTTTTTAGGAGAAGTAAGGTACACGTAAGTTACTTTTGGTCTAGTGGTTAGTGACTACTGAGCTCGTGAGTCGTGGGTTCCATTCCCACCCAGGACAAATAATTGTATTCCAAATCTATACTTACTTTCAGTTTCCCTTGCTTTCAGGGGAACTGTTAGTACTCTTTTCAACTGGAATGGCAAATCGGTCGGATTTTTGGATTACGGGGAATGAATCCACGTTTTCCTTTTATTGTTCCTTTCATATTTATTACTCGAAAATATCACCTTTAACATGTGATATGCTTTTGGTCGTTGGTCTGTCCTACAATTTAATTCCTTGAATTTTTATATCGCTAAACTTGACAAAATACCTTTCCTATATAAACTTTGATTCCCTATTTTGTGACCTTCAATGCTTATTATACAAAAAGTAGCCTACATATGGCCTTTTCCAAGGCTTTGTTTATCTCTACAAGTACCTGAATTCATTCAAATAACTTGATAAATAACTTAAATGATGGATCTTCTATACTTAAAAATGTTGATCCCCTATTTTGCCACCCTCAAGGTCTATTTGCGCGATACGATAAGTAGCCTATATTTTTCATCAAGGGTTTGGATATTTCTGTACTAAATATCAACCAAAATAAAATTGATCCAATGAATGGTCTTCCATACAAACTTAGATCTCCTATTTTGCCACCTTCGAGGTTTATTTTTACGGCCAAAAGCCTCTATCGTTCCCCAGGATATAATCTATCTCCTTGCCAAATTTCGTTATGATCCGTTCAGCCGGTTAGTCGTAAAAAGGTAATAAACAAATTTACACACAACAAACAGAGTTACTTTCGCATTTATAGTAATTTTAATTATTTAAGGCGAGGTGCTTGGCAAGTTTACTCGCGTTAGTTTCAGTTTCACATTTTGTAATGACTCCGTAAATTTTACATCAGAATAGCTCTATAATTTTGTCTCTTGTCGCAAACTTATAAAACATTCACATAAACCTTACATATTTCCATACAAATTTTCATCCCCTATTTCCTATTGTTTCTTTACACCCTTGAGGGTAAAACTTTCACAACCTTTGAATGTCATATTTATTTATATCGAATCAACAGCCTAAAAAATTAGTTTCAAGCTTCTAGCTCTAAATATAACGGTACTTCCATACAAATTTCCATCCCCACCTTTCAACCCTTTACACCTTACCCCTTTTTTGCATTAAAAAGTAACTTATGTCCTTTCTCAGGCTCTAGACTATATGTGTACCAAATTTGATTTCAATCGGTTCAGTAGTTTTGTCGTGAAAGGGCGACAGACAGATAGACAGAGTTACTTTCGCGTTTATAATATTAATAAGGATTAGTAAGGATTTATGCTTGTTGTCACCTAACAACATATTTTTATTGAAATAATTGTTAATTGTACATAGTCTTCATATATATAGGTTCTTATAAATAGGTTAAAAAAAATCATATCTCATCCTCAACAATTTAGTTATTATAGATCTAATTGAACACAATATTTCAATTAAATCTCCGTCCTAGTCGAACCGTGGTACAAAAAGTTCGAAAATCATTGATTAACAGACTATCCTATATATTTACTAGCTGTGCCCGCGACTTCATTCGCGTTTATGTCACACCTGTTCCTGAAAGGGAGAAAACCTAAAGGCAGCATTTTTATAATGTACTAGCTGCGCCCCTTGGTTTCAACCGCGTAAGTCCCTTGTAAGTTTTCTTAAATTTTCTAATTTGCCGCGCCACGTTCTTAATTTTTTTAAAAGTAAAAGTAAAGTTCATAAGAACCTTCTGCTGACAAAAACAAACACAAAAGAAAAAGAATTAGCGAAATCAGTCCAGCCGTTCATGCCTGATGCCGTGACCAAGGGAAATAGGGATTCATTTTTATATATATAGATAGATTACAGAATTACCTACTCGCCCAAGCGTTCGTTGGAGAGTTGGTACACAAACAAATTACGACCTTATTTGGCAAGTGATAACGTTTATATTTGAACGTAACTAAGAAAAAAATATAAATTAATGAATAAAAGTGGACATTTATTGTTTAATTTGTTTCTTAAAGTACTAATAATATATTGAAGGCATAAATTAAACACTTTTTAAGTAGTTATGTATTTTGGCTTTCCAAGAATTACAAATATTTGTGACTTTACAAATCCGCAAAGAGAATCTGTTTAATTTTTAATAGTATAATATCACACACAATATACTATTCAGAATAATATGTTGAATCACAGTTATCTATAATTTCTGAAAAGATAAGCCAAAACATCTATAACTAACTGAACCTTCTTTATTAATGATAGTCCCGAATGATTAAATAGTTTAATTTTGATTTCTGTTACTGGAATGCAAGCATCATATTATAATAGAGGTACTTTAACAAAGTTATTTATTTTGCTGTAGTTATGAAATGTGTTGAAAATTCAGATTTTCAGTTTTCCTATATTGACGCGGTGCTTTAAAATGTTTAATTCTTTTTATTTTAACTATATCTGATAATACTTTATGTCCTAGAAAAAGAAAATTACAGTTATCGAATTATGTCCAGGTTTAGCTAATTTTATGCGCCTAAATAGTTGACAAGGGTTACGGCAGTGCGTCCTAGTAGGTATTCTATAAGCAATTTTGTTTATAAGAGATATACAATCGTATCTGTTATGGCAGATATCATATAGTAACGTTGATTCGAGCAATTTACGTCTATTTTCTAATGTTAGCATATTATAATTATCCAATAACTTTCTATAACTTAAACGGTTGTGATAACATCTGTACTGCACAGTGAACATAAACTTTCTTTGCACAGACTCCAGACTTTCCTTGTATTTATTATAGAAGGGGTTCGAAATAGATACCGCATTATCCAGTTGTGACCGAACTAATGATTTATATAGGAGAAGATAGGTGGATATTTGCGTGAATTCCCTGGCTGATCTCATTATGAATCCGTACATTTTATATGCTTTATTAATTACAATTTCAATGTAAACATCTAGATGTAGTAATGTTGTCAGAGGTACAGAAAAGGACATATATATCTATTATCTATAGGTATCTTTTATACCGAAAAAAACACTACCCCAGAGACAGAAAGGTTACTTTCAAGCCAGCGAAGCCGCGAGGAAAAGCTTGTATGTGTAAAATGTATCATAATTTGCAACCATAGAAGTCAATATAAGTAGAAAAAATAGATATCATTCGTGATAACATCAGAAGACACCCAATTCCCTACACACAAGTATTTTCGTTGGAAACGCCTGACGTTTACCCAATGCAATACCATATTAAGCGTTTACGATAGCTTTTGCTTTTTATTATATGCATCATACTACTTGTATTGTGTATAACAATTAACCGGCGAAGGCGTAATGGCTTAAAAACCGGAATCGCAATCAAAGGGGCAGGTTCAAAATCTTTGTTGGTACATCGTTTACCGCAACTTGCCGACATCCTGGATAGCAAAACACCGTTCTCCATTTCCGCATACATACCTTCAAAAAAAAGCATAGAATGGTACCAATCTTATACAACTCCGTCACAATCAAGGGCTATGTATATATGTATAGGCTTTTTTAAATTCTCTCCAACATGTCACCAGATCTATAAGGAGCTCTTTAGCGCCACGGGCCCCACTTCTAAATACATTGTAATAGTTAGCCATAATCAGAGGCGGCCCTAGAAAAAAAAAAGGTCATCCAATTTTTTTACGGTTAACAACATTTTGATTCACATTTTTACATTTTTATCCACATCCACCCTCAAGTATGGGGTGTCCAAAATATTTTGTATAAGAGGACTAAAAAAAAGGTCATCAAATTCTTTTTACGGCAAACATCATATGAAAATTGAGGTTTTAAACTTATAGAGGCGCCACTTTGGGGTCTCGCACCACCTAAAACTGTAGTTAGGACCGCTACTGGCCATAATGGTGTAGTTTATTACACGAGATATTTTCTTCAGACTCATAATGGACATTAGTCATTTAGTGTTTCAAAACAGGTTATTCGACACGCTCATTTTCATTCTATTCTAGCATTCCAATCTTTCCTACCCATGTTCAATAACCCGTTGATGACCTCTGGGGCGCAGCGCACGCCTAATTTTACGTGTTTGCCACTACAGGTTTTTGTTATAGTTATGTATTCAAATTATTTAACCAAAATCGCAAAAGGCTAATAAATAACTAATCTGATAGTAACATAAATAGTCGATAGGTAAAGTATAAAAAGCAGTATTTTGTTCTATTTTCTATGCCCATATTCATTTATTTATTTCCATTAATTTCAATTTGTTTCGCAAAACCACGTTTTACGTGTAATGATTCTGAAAGCCCTATTGGGCACCGGAGCATGACGTATACGAGTATGGCCATCAAGGGCAACTAGCATAGAAATAAAAGGTAAATCTTTAGAGTAATGTAATATTTTTATTTATACCTACAACATGTTACCTTCTAATTCACAATTTAAAATGCATATGTATAATTACAACAGACCGATCCATTAATATTACAATTAACCAATGTTAGTAAATGTTTAAATTATACATAAAAAATAGGTAGTAGACATAGTGTACTTCAATGGAATTAAAAAAATCCTCTCATTAAAATACATATTTTACTATAGGTACTGTAGGTGCAATAGCTTTATTCATTTTTATTTTCTTAACTAGTTGAGGACCCCCTTGACCTTATGATAAAGTCATATTCTGAAGTCTATTGGCTGAATGGTGGCTTACGAAACATCACTTGCGCTTGGAATGCTGTAAATGTAGCTCTACATATATCCATGATAATCGATTTACGAAGTCAGTACAACGTGCGCAAACCTAATCTCAAAGTATTGCATCCTCAAGATACACAGATCAGGTTTTACATAGCTATTCTGTAATAGGACTGATAAATTATTTACATAACATTTTAATTTTGTTTCTTTATAAAATATGTATTACTTTAACTAATAAAAATCCACCTCAGCAATCGAAACTACGTCAACAAAAATATATTAGGGTGTTCAATCTTATGTTACGACTAAATAATAACAGAGCCAATAAATTTGTCAAATTTCTTTTATATATCGCAATTTGATGTAATTCTGTATCGTTCACAACTCACTCAGACTTGCTTTTAACAGTGTATAGGATTTGGTTTGTTTGATGTATCAGGTACAGCGCACTGACGAAAACAGCATTGGCTCTAAAACAAAAATACTTTAATTTACACCTTTAACACAATGTTTGGTATATTTTGTAATTCAGTTGGAATGTCGCAATTTTGAGAAAAAGAAAAAACCTTACATGATTTGTTACATTCTGTATTTACAAATCGTTCTAAATTATATGGACCACTATAGCCACTGTGTACCTTAATAATTGGTTCCGGCAAGTTATGCATTGTTTATTATGGATTTTTTTTTCCTATATGTCGACCTGTTGAATTCCACAGTAACAATACTTTAATAAAAAGGTTCATAAAATATTTACCAGACTTTTTAATTTTCTGAAAAATATGTACCTAATCATCCTTTTCAAACCGTTGTAATTACTTCTATCTATTATATATAATTATGTAGTCTATAGCGATAATGGATTTAATCAAAAAAATATTCTATATAACATTTCTTGAGAAAAGTAAGGTTGTGTTCTTCAACGACTTTATCTGTATAAAATATACGAAATGTGGAATAAATACGCAAAGGCAAGGAACATACGAATGTCACACTGAAAGTTTTAAGAAAATAAGGTGCCAGGTCGGGACTGTAAGAGGATGACTCACTAGCCCCACACCTTCGATAGACAAATATTCGATAGTCCGTCTGGGGAAGTGAGCTGGAGCGTTGTCGTGGTGGAGGAGGATCCTGCTTCTTGGGCGCTGGTTTCTAACATTTTCCAAGAAAACCGGTACACAATGAATGACATACCAACCTGCAGTAACAGTCCTTTTATTTTCGAAAATGATTGTTGCGAAATGACCTGTCCGTCTAAAGAATGAGGCAATCATCTTTTTCCCTTGACTTCTGCCCATCTTTACTTTTGTCGGCAAATCTTCGAATGGAAACATCCATTGCGCAGATTGTCTTTTGGTTTAAGGTTCATAACAATATATTCAGCTTTCATCACCTGTGACGATGTCATATACAGCATTCGAGTCACCCCCGTCATACTTTTCAAACATTGAGCGGTACCAATTCAAGGGACGGCGTTTTTGATCTTCCGTCAAATTATGAGGTATCCATCTAGTACACAGCTTTCTGACGCCCTAATGTTCATGTAAGATTTTTTGTACTTGACTCATACCAATGCCTAAAGCTGCCCGCATCTGTTGCGGCCATGCTCACACGAACTCACATGTATGACGAACACACACACGGACACGCACACACACACACGCATACACACATACAAACACACACACACACACACACACACACACACACACACACACACACACATACACACATTATCTTCTATTATTTTATTTTTTTATACTATTATAAAACTTACGGAAGGGACTGGACCCCACGACACAGGGTACCATAGTGTGGGGGCCAGAGATACAATTTTCTAAGTCTAATTCATGTAATAAGGGTAATAAATGTATATGTATTGTACTAATGTTTGAACAAATAAAGATTATTATTATTATTATAATTCGATGCACGACAGACACTTTTTAAATTGCCGCCAAAATGTAAAAACAAATGACATAATATGAAATCATTAAACATCTACAGATTCCCAAAGAGTTCCTAATTCGAAATTTAAATAAATTTTTCATCTGCTGCTTTTCTTACTGGCCTATTCTAAAAACTTTCAGTGTGACCCACGTAAGTATTCTGCTTGGCCATTAAGTATTATTTATGAGAACATCTGTATAAAGACGTCTAGACCTGTTGACAGTGGGAACAGTAGCCCCTATACAGATCACAGAGGTGTGCACGCTTTTATATGCATTAATACCCAAGGAGTTTCAACACAGGATATAAAAAAACAATATACATTTGTGACTTGTATACTTACTGTCCTTCTTTAAAGTATTCTTTCAAGGTGTTGGAGAATCTTTTGGAATATTTGACAAACTCTCTCTTCCTCTGTTCCAGGACCTGCTTTCCAGCACCCGGAGTGTATGTAGACACCTCATTGACCGCATCAAGAAGCTTCTTAATGGCTGAAGCTATTTCTCTGTAATAAAGGATTATTTCTAAATATATTCAGTATCAAAATTTAATTGTAAAATCTCCACTTTGATACAGTGATAATAAGGATTACGAGTGTTTTATTTTTTAACTTTCTAGTTGTAGAAGATCACCATTTAAACCGTTTTATTTTTTCCTTAAAGTTATTAAGTAGGTATATCTTTCATTTTCATTACGCCCATACTAATGAACTGGACCACCCCTTGACGAATCTCTCCTTACTACGGTTTGAGGTGATAACAAAATAACAAACAAAATTATTGAAAAAGCTGGCAAAGTATCAGACCATTTAATTCAAACTGCCAGTTTTGAAAGACGATTTTGCACAAGCGAGTCTAGTCACAAAAAGTGCGGTTTGGTTATAGTACAATACCTTATACCTAACGGGTATCATTAGGTGCCAACTTAAAACATGCTCTTATATGTGTCGCTCAATTTCTTACTGGTCATGATAACTTTAAAAGCAAGTTGCATTCGTATAAGCTACTTAAATCACCATTCTTCTTGTGCTCAACACTTATAAATATCGTTAAAACGCCCATCATACGTGTGGGCGTGTGTAGCTGCAATGCGAGCAGTATGCAGATCACGTATAGGGCATTTTCCCGTATTTAGGATGCATATTATTTGAATCAAATATCTTTTTTTTTTTTATTAATGTTATTGCTATATATCATTCTGCAGATATTCAGCAATATGTTTGATAATATTAACAAGTTTGTACGGAAGCTGTCCAGTGACTGCCCCGTTTCTTCTTACTGCCTCTCAAATAAGGTCTTGAGGAATCTTTCTCTTTAGCCTTCTGGCGACTGTTTGGGTGTTCATCAGGTTTACTGCTAGCTTGTTTGTATGTTTTGTGATTCTCTCCTTGTACGCTTTTGTCCCTTCTGAAATTTCTTCTGTTACAGTTTTGATGCAGAGGTCGTGATGGAGTCTCTTATTCGAGACATACCAAGGTGCGTTCGTTATCATTCTTAATATTTTTGACTGGAACCTTTGTATTATTTCAATATTTGATTTTGCCGCTAAGTCCCACTGTTGCAGGCCGTATGTCCATATAGGTTTTATTACGCATTTATATAACAACAATTTGTTTTGGAGTGTGAGTTGAGATTTGTTATTTAGTAGCCAGTACATTGTGCGTTCTTGTTGGCCCATAAGCAACCGCTTGGTGAATATATGCTTCTTCCAAGTAAGACGTCGAGGGGTATTCCGTTTAGAGTGGCAGAGGGACATGTTTCTTTCCTGTTAGTGAAAGTCACCTGGACGGATTTAGTTTCGTTGGCTTTGATTCGCCAGTCTTTGAGCCATTTGGATATATGATCTAGACTAGTTTGAAGTTTTTGTGTTGCCGCTTCCGGTGAAGTATCCACCGAAAGAATTGCTGTGTCATCAGCAAATGTTCCAGTGACCACGCCCTCGGTCGTTGGTAGATCGGCTGTGAATGATGATGTGGTACAGCGTTGGGCCCATTACAGTGCCCTGCGGTACTCCAGCTTGAATAGTATGTAAGGCAGTTATCTCTTCTCCTTGTTTTACAAAAAGTGTCTGTCACTCAGATATGACTTTATGAGGTTGTAGAAATTTATAGGCAGATCCCGTTTTATTTTGAATAGTAGTCCGTCATGCCACACACGATCAAATCCTTGACATACATCCAAAAAGGCTGCAGCACTGTACTGTTTTAGCTCAAGGGCTTTGTTAATATGTTCCACTACTCTGAGAACTTGTTCTATGGTACTGTGTTTTTGCCGGAAACCAAACTGGTGATAAGGTAACAGCTTCTTTGAAGAGATAATCGGGGACAATCTACGCAGGATAAGTATTTCCATGATCTTTGAAGGTATGGGCAGCAGGCTAATAGATCTATATGATTGCACTTCCGCAGGATTTTTACCCGGCTTGGCAGCCATTATAACTTGGACCACCTTCCTTTGTGGAACAATACCCCTTCGTAGGATAGCGTTGAACAGGAAAGTGAGAAATTGAATGCCTTCCTTTGGCAGCTCTCTTAGAATTTTTTATTTATTATTAAAACTTTTTGCACATTAGTACATAGGCGGAGTTAATGCCCAAGGCATTCTCTGCCAGTCGACCTTTGGGTGATGCAGAGAAAAGAAGAAGTAGGTGCAATTAACAATCTTGTAAAAAAATTACAAAGAAAAGAATGGGATACATACAAAGTTCGATACGAATATACACACATATTATACACAAATACTCGTAACTTTGGTGTAACATATATATACATATATACACACATACATATACAAATACATACATAGCTATATAATACATATACTATTATAAGTACAAATAGCAACATTAATGTTTCGAACTATTGACGAGTTGATTCTGCCAATTCTTTGAATAAGAGCTCCTTTACTTTTACCTTAAAAGTGTAACGATTTGAAGCCGTCCTGACTTCGAGAGGAAGCGCATTCCACAGAAGAATCGATTGAACCGGGAAGGAAGAGCCGACGAACCCAGTGGTGTGAGACGGACAAAGCAGTAGGAGGTTGCTTGACGACCGATGATCTCAGTCATGTTTATTGCATAAGAGTTGGAAATTTGGTGTCAAATAAGTAGGGGGAAATCGGGAATTGAGGATAGGGTAAAAGGGTAGTGAGAGCGCGCATTTTACGGCGTTGGCGAATGGGCAACCATCTGAGCTGAGAACGGAAAGTGGAAATATGGTTATATTTACGAAGATTAAAGATAAATCGAATGCAGTTATTAAGAAGACGGTCAAATTTATCGAGAAGATCTGCATTCAGGTCATAACAGCACACATCACCATAGTCGATTAAAGGAAAGATAAGAGTTTGCACGAGCGTAGTCTTGGTTTTCGCAGGGAGAAAATTTTTAAGACGGTATAAAGGTTCCGGTAACCCTCTGACACACGTTGGTTCCTTGATCGCGCCAGTTTAACGTGGAGTCGAGATGTAGGCCCAGATCTTTCACTGTTCGACAAATAGGTAAGGCAGAACCGTTAAAAGTCACAGCTGGAAGCGTCTCGAAGTCGACTCTGCTCATCGATCGGTGACTTCCGATTATAATGGCCTGTCACTTTGTCGGGTTGACTGATAACCCGAACCTATTAGACCAATTTTCAATCGCTTCTAGGTCTCTATTAATCGTGTCAATAGCTGTTGTTAAGTCGTCAACCTTAGCTTGGGAGTACAGCTGCAGGTCATCGGCATACAGATGATACGTACATTGAAGTTCAAGGGTTAGGAGATTGATGAACACAGAAAAAAGTAAAGGAGAGAGAATACCGCCTTGAGGGACACCGGAGTCAACATCACACCAGCTCGAAGAGAGGTCATCGACACGAACGGACTGCTGGCGTCCCTGAAGATAAGATGAGAACCTTTCCAGCGCTTCAGGCGAGATCATAAGATAGGAGAGGATGGATAAGAGTATATCGTAACTCACGGTGTTGAAGGCATTTGAGAAATCAATGAGAACTAAGACTGTCACTTTAGTATCTTCCATGCCAGCCATTGAGATAAATATAAAGAGTTGCAATCACTTACAGAAATTTTGTTCGGTTTTGTTAAAACTTAAAACTAATCGACGCTACAGCACTGAAACAATCATCATTTGTCTAACCAAACACTAGGAATGGGCAGCGCTGCAGCGCACTGAGGCGTGAAATTTTTCACGATCAAAAGGTCGCAAGCGCCGTGATTTTCATGGCGCTTATGCGTTTCGTTCATCGAACCTATGCTGTATGAGCTCCTATAGACTAAATTAAAAAACAGAACGGACATTTAACTTAAATAAGAACTCGTGTTAAAATAAACAAAGAAGATATTGAATTTGCTTATTAATTTTAAACTTTGACTTGGTCTTTACTAATGTAATGTTACAAATTAAATTGAATCATTTATTTAAATCAAACCAATTATAGGTATTTTTGAATTATCAGTAGTCAAGTAGTCAGTCAGACTAAGTCAGTCGTGCAGCTAGTCGTCTGTTCCAGTAAGTAGATCCTTTGGAGAAAAACAGGCAAGAAACTCCAAGGACACTCTTTTTTCAACACTTTTTTTTCAAATCTCTGGTTACATTGCTTATAAGCGCAAATGAAATGTGACGACAATGTAACGTATTGTTTTAAAAATATAATCAGTCGCGCAAATTACTACTATACGTAAGTAATAGCTGTTCCAAGATGACCAGCTCCGACCAACAGCATTCGATCACGAGCATGACGCACGCGACAGCCATCGTCCACCTCAACCATATTAAAGGGAGCCGAACGCCCCAACACATACGCCACCACCGGCAGCACTTCTAGGCGAACAACGCCCAATTTCTGTTCTGCAACGTTTTAATCTCTGATAATTAGTTCTTGCTTACAGTTCTTCCTTAGTGAAAGCGAGACAGCATGAGGTGATAGAAGTGAGATAGAGCTATTGTTTTAATGGCGAAAAACATGCACATGTCTACTAAGAATTTTAATTTGTCTCTTATTTTACTGCAAGTTACTACAAAATCATGTTATAATGAGTACTAATTTTTGTTTTTATTTACCCGAATGTAATATAGTGATGAAAAAATAACTCGCAAGTATATTTTTACGTTTTTTAACAAATACGAAACGCTCGCTGCTAGCTACACATGCACCAGTGTACCCTGAACCACAGTCGAAATGCGTATATGCTCGTTGTAGCTCCGGAACCACAACTAAGTTCGACAAACGTAGTGTTCCAAACGCCATATCTAGTACGTAGTACATTTATATCGATGATGCCAGCCCTAATATCACCAGTCACTTTAAGGAGAGCGGTGGTAGTGCTATAGCCAGGCCTGAACCCAGATTGTAGAGGGCTTAACAAGTTGTTTTTATAAATGAAATTAGATAACTGCTTGTGCACATAGGATTCTAGCACTTTAGGGAGGAAGAGAAGAATAGATATAGGTTTGAAGTGGTTAGGAACTGTAAGGTTTGTGATTTTAGGTAAGGGAATGATATAGGCTTTACGCCAAAGTGAAGGGAAAGTTCCGGAATCTAAGGAAAAATTAATAATGTGGGAGATTACAGGTAATAGTTGATCAAGGATGGTTATGACCATGCGTCGGCTGATTTGATCATACCCGCATGCGTTAGATTTGATGGACTGTATTATCTTTTTGATCTCGCCCTGCGCAACTGGAGAAAAGTGAAAAGGGTTTATGTTAGGACAATTTAGACTCGCTAAGTAATTAACAGTGCGATATTTGGTTTGGTGATCCAAATAAGCAGATGTGGAGAAATGACGATGTATATCATCCAAACCAACTATCTTCTGCAGATTAGCAGGTCGCTGTTTGCCGATACCCAGAGTTCCAAGGAACTTCCAGGTGTTGGCGGGGGAAGAACAGGCGAGGTTGTCGAGAATGTGTCGGCGTTTAGCGTTACGTACCATCTGATTACATCGATTTCCTGCAATTTTGTACAGATTTCGTTTCTCTTCTGTGCGATCCTTTTTTAACTTGCAGAAAGCCCTATCTCTGCGCCTCATGGCCAAACGAATCACCTTCGTCATCCAGGGGGTGGCCTTTTTAATGTTATTTTCCTTATGGGGGCATGGTTATCGTAGAGGGTAACAACTGCATCATTAAAGGCATTGACTTTATCGTCAACGTTTGACGTCGCGGTCTACATCCCAGTTTGGTTTGGAAGCATCAGTACGTAGCTTTTCTACGTCCATACGACCAAAACAACGCCCGCGCAATACTCTGGGAGGGGTTTTAGGAGGTTTTAGGACGTATGAGAGGAAGATGAGGTCATGAGAGGAGAATCCCGGCGCAGCAAGTTGACCGTGATTGCGGACAAGTAATGGGGCAGACGTCAAAATCAAATCTAGCCAAGTATCTTTGCCCTGGTTATTGTAGTGAGTTGGTTGTAGCGGCAAGACCTGTAGGCTGGCTGACTCGACAATTTGAAGGAGTTTACAGCAACGTGAGGATTGGTGGGTAAGGTCAGTATTGAAATCAGTATTGAAATCAGTATTGAAATATGACTGCTGTAAATGTAAGGCGATCGTCGCGCAGTCCTAGTCCTGCGCCTCCCCGCGATCATCGTGAAGATGTATTGTGGCGCGCATTACGACACACTAATAAATTATGTGTAATGTATATAATGTGGTAGTGTGTTTTATAAACGTATTTTCTTTCTTTCTTTCTTTCAAATCTCCCATGATGATATGGTGTGTATATTCTGACCCTGAAGATTCCAGTACTTTTTCCAGACTGGAGAAGTAGTCAGTAGAAGGAGGACAATAGACAACACCCAGAAGCATTTTGACTCCCATGACACAAACCTCAAGGAAAAGGAACTCAGCAGAGTAAGAGGCAGGAGAAGGAGCTAAAATTTTGTAAGGTAGAGAGCAGTGGATATAAATGGCTACGCCGCCGCCTCTTCTGTCGATGCGGTCGTTGCGAACAAGAATAAATCCTGGGAGGGAAAAAGATGTGGAAGCGAGATTAGGTTTAAGCCAACTCTCAGAGATCAGGACAGCATGGACGTTAGTGTCAGCGAAAGCCTCTGTCAAATCGCTAAAATAACTAGGTATACTTTGTGCATTTAAGTGACATACATTGAGCAAGTTTTTTGATTGCTGGTTGAATGTGTTTCGCAAGTAGTCACCTAATGTGTCGGGTAACGAAGCAAAACTATCATCATCAGAAGAAATGGCAGACTCGTAGGCAGAATTATCGGAATCATCACTATCAACTATCATCGCTGTTTAAAAAAAAAAAAAAGAAACTATATGATAAAAATATACTACGAATTAAAATATCAAATTATATAAATAATATATGATATAAATATATAATAGTATATATAGCCTAAAATATTACAACTCGCTATTTATGTTTAAATTTAAAACTCTGCACCACCCACCAGCTAACACTACACATATTAAGAACAACATAAATCATAAACACAGGACAAATAAAACGCATTGGAGAAAGAAACATAAAGCAGGCATGTACGTGAAAACATAGTAGAGGTGAAGACTACTGTGTGTATCCGAACGCAACTCGCTGAACCAAACGTCAGTAAAATGTCACATTTGCTATCGACAGAAAGTTTAGTTTATATTTTCTACCTTGATTGAAATTAAGAGGAAAAAGTGTGGGTAATTCAGTAAAGTAAGAAAACGATACAAACAGTGTTTACATGCTTGCCGTCCAGCGAGCTACGTGCAGACGAAATCTTAGAGTACACAGTGCAGATATGATTATTTTGTTGTATCAAGAACTCGTTATATGACGAATAAACTACAACTTGCCCGAAACATTCTTGTGTGGGCCAGGGGAGGCAAGTTTCTTGGTCCCACCTTTTGTCCCTGAAGCTGTTGCACCGGAGGCGATTGGGTACTTGGACGTTCTTCGATAGAAGTAATCTTGTACCGGTCTCCATCGGGCGCCTTGATGACTATGGTGTCGTCCACTGTCCAACATGCACGAGTACCAAAGTGGAGCCGCGCCTTGGTCAGTACTGCTTGCCTAGCCCTGGTTAGGAATTCTCGAACCGAAACTGGCGTACCCTTGAATGCAGTCTTCGTTCTCCACACAGAAGTCCTTAGCTCGGTGCTGCGAAACCTCACCAAGATAGGCCGGTGGTGTTCTTTGTTGGGTGCTCCCAGTCTGTGACAGACAGTAAATGACTCTGCAGAGTGGTTCTTTAGTTGTAATTTTGTTTGAAGTATGTCCTGGATGACTTTACCACATTCCTCACCTTCAGACTCGGCAACTCCCATAAAAAGAAGAGCCTTGCGTCTATGCCTTGTCTCTATAGTGTCGACAGCCCTGGTGCATTCACTAATCTGTCTTCATAGAAGCCCAAGCATACCATACATAAGTTCCTGGAAGGTGCGGAACTCTTCTGCTACCTTGGCGACTGTGTCCTTTGCTGTGCCTGCGCATTGGAACTGTGTCTCGAGTTCCTTCATCCTCTTGGCGAAGCACTCCTCCAAAGTCCTTTGTGCAGCCTCTATATTTTTAAGTTGTGGCATATTGAAGTGCAGTGCAAAGTGCTGGTAGGTAGTGATATAAAAATACTAGGTTTATCACATAAGCTGCTGCAAACGTGAGTAGTGTAGATTCAGACTATGTACTACTAGTATTAAATGTTTTTTCTGAGAAAATGTAGATATTTCAATTAAAACAGATTTTATAATTTTCAAGTATGTGTCTACTTTTTTAGCACCTACCGCCAAAAAAAAGTTTGCCTGTTATGAGATCGTATCCAGGAGCTTTACTCGGGTCTAGCGCCTTAATCGCTGTTTTTACTTCTTCCTTTGTGAACTTAGTTATGGGAGGATCTAGTTGGTGGGTTTCTTCTAATAATTGGGTGACTTCGTGAATTTTAGTAGAGCCCATATCTGGATTTGGTATGAAGACCTGTTTAAAGTGTTCAGCGAATGTGTCAGCTTTGTCTGCATCACTGGAAGCCCATTCTGAGTTACTCTTACGGATACGAGGTTGGTTAGAAACAGGACGTTTAAGTTTTTTAGTCACTTTCCATAAAGAATAATTTGTTTCTGTTGTTGCATCTAGGTTTTTTTAAGAGTGTTTGGATATTTTGGTTTTAATTATCTTGTAGTAGTGTTTTTAGTTTTGTTTGTAAATAGTTTAGATGTTTTTTATCAGCAGATAACCTGTTTTTTCGAACCCTTCGTTTTTCAGCTAGTAGTTCTCGAATAGTTTTAGGACACTCTTGTTTATAGAGGCAACTGGAGTAGCAACAATCTTGTTGAACACAGCTATTGAAATGTTTAACTGCTTCTGTTATGTTTTGTTCGTCTTTAAAAGAATTTGTATGTCCAAGTTTTCTACCAGCAGTTGTCTGAACAGCTCCCAGTCAGTTTTATTTGTGTGTAACTCACATGGCTTAGGTGTTACTGTAACTTTGGTTTTTTAATGTCATTTCTACTGGGGAGTGATCGGATGATAGTTCGGTGCTCGTTTTGCTTGTTAGAAAATTATTAGCGATTCCTTTAGTTATATAAAAGTCAAGCAAGTCTGGTATTTTATTCCTGTCTGTAGGCCAGGTGGGCTCTCCAGGGGAAGCAACATTAAGATTTAACTTCTCTATTGCCAGTAGTAGCTGTCTACCTTTCGTAGTTATAGTATGTGAGCCCCAGAAATGATGCTTTGCATTATAATCTCCTCCAGCTATGAATCTATGACCTGTTGTCAAAAGGAACTTTCAGCTTGAGTTTATGTTTAGGAGGACTGTAAACAGCAGATAGTGTAAATGATCCTGCCCAATCTTCAACGACGACATTCGTTGCTTGAATTTCTTCTGTGCAATAATGTACTGTTTCATGATGCTTTAAGTTAAGTTTTATTAGCACCGCACTTCCAGCGTGAGCACAGCCATCAGGGAATCAAATATCTTCACTACATTTTTGAGTGTAGCGTCCTCTTTTTTCATGGCAGGAATCTATATTATTGTGTGTCGCTATTATGATCCGGGTGTACAGGAATCACAATGTGGGAGTGTGGGTACGATTAATGTGATTAAAAAATAAAAAAATGTTTACACCTAGATGTTAATGACACATCTACAGTTGACTCTGATGAGAAATTCACATTTGTTCCTCTACTATAATACATATTTATGGAAAGTGATGCTTGCCACTTTAAAGTAATAAAAGAACTATACAAATCAGACATAAAGCATGAAATCCTTATTTTTTATTAAATTTGTAACAATAGCACATCAATTTTCTTACTTACTTTATAGTCTCTAAGAATGTCTTCCTGTCTGTAATTTCATCTGGAATGCGACTCAAAATCTTTTTTAAAGCTGTAGACTTTTTGTTCAGTTCTTGGAATGCTTCTTCAGTTCTGTTCAGCCTCAAATCAGCACCTGCAAAAAAAACAGTTGAGGCATTATCCCACAAATAAGGTCTGAAATCAAAATTTGGTACCCAACTTTGAATTTTTGATATAATGTGGCTTTAATGATAAAAAACAATGTGTAAAGGTTTTCGTGTATGCAACCCACGGCAAGGGTTGAAAAAAAATTTAAGCTTAAGAGATGAAATTTAAAAAAATCATAGGTAGTAGAAAAATAAGCGAATTTTATTTATATTTTGTTTAAATTCCTTAACACAATCTAATTTTCAATTTTAGAAAGACAGATTTTTTTTATTAACAAAAATATAACAATTTCAAATTTTCATTGAAATTTGAATGCTTAAAAGTTAATGAGTTATTTTTAACTAGCACCCCGCCCCGGCTTCCCACCGATAGCAGAGACATCAAACAATCATCATCCTATTTCAATCAATTTACACAAAATCTTAACAAATTATACACGTAAACCTTCCTCATGAATCACTCTGTCTATTAGTAAAAACTGCATAAAAATCCGTTCTGTAGTTTTTCAGTAAAAAAAAATAATTCATTAACTTTTAAGCATTCAAATTTCAAATTTTTATATGTTTTAGCAGACACGAAAATCTTTACATATTGTTTTTATATCATTAAAAGTATATTATATCAAAAATAAAAAATTGAGTGCCAAATTTTGATTTCAGGCCTCATTTAACTGGACTTATTTATGCTCTGGTATTACCTAAGATTTGGTTTAGCCTAGTAAAACTTGTTTTAAACTCTGGAAAAATTCTTATGACAGTAAAATAATATATTGGTACACTATCTCCATTTCAAGAGTTCCCACATTAAAACCAATGAGGGGTAGTGCTGGTTTTGTACCTTTGACCAGAAGGTTAATAGTAAAGGCATATAATTATAAACCAGACTCCTGTTTTATAGACCGCCAAGCCCTGGCAACGGACGGAAACCGGTGTTTCAAGTCAGTTCCATTCTAATACAGCCACTTTACCTTGTGTGTTTGCATGCATGCAATGTTGGGAGAAACTTATGAGCTAAATACAAAAAAGGGGCAGTTAAGTGTAATAACTCCTTTTATAATACAGGGACAAAAAATCTCCATGCTGGTTGCTCGGTGACTGAGCTTCTAACTACACTAAGTATTTGTTTACTGTTACATTTCCAGTACAATTAGAAAGTAGGGAGTAATGAACTTAACTTCTTAGCGTTCATTAGAGCTCCCTTAGATAAGATGCTTTGGCATCAGGCAAAGTAATAAGTGCTAAGTTGTATCATAGTCATAGTCATCAAACTGTAAAATTGTTTCAAAACCAATGTAGGTGAAAATAAAACATAAGAAACATTTACTAATTTTTATATTTATATATATATTAAGTAAGTGTTGTAAGTGTTGATTAAAATATTCGTATATTTCAGCAACCACAGACACTGCAAAAATATTATCCAACTAAGCACAGTAGGGTGACCCACATTACACACAATCATAAATGAAAAAACAATTAAACAGAAAACTACTTTTTTACTTAACACAATATCCAAAATTTACTGCACTGAAGTCAATAATAATGCAATATTTCAATTTCTCAAGGTAGATTGTGCAACATATTAAGTAAAACTGTTACATATGCATATACATTTCAAGTGATGCTAGGTAAAAGGTGGTGCAGTTTTAGATTTGAATATCAGACTTGCTTTAAGAGATTGATTTACAGAAAATAGTAATTGTAAAAATATGACCCATATTAAGACCTACAAAATATGAATGAAAGATGACATGCTTTAAAACAGTTGGTAAAAATAATTACTGAACATCTGTTTCTCACCTAGATACAAAATACATATGCTCCCGGAAGTTCTTTGACAATCTTTGTGGTGCAGTGGTAGTGTATTTGACTGTCACATCAGGGGTTGTTGGTACCCGCTGGTGCAAATATTTGTAAGCATGAATATGTCTATTTTTTTTTATTTGCATTGGTCTGAATTCTATGTACTAATGTATGTACATACATTACAAACAAAATTTATTAAAGTTTGTTTATACGAGTTTTAGAACCCATAGTACAAGCTCTACTTAGTTTGGGTCTAGATAGCGATGGGCAGGTGCCAGAATGTCTCGGTATGTATAGGTGCAGTTTTCAGTTTTTTTTCAAAAACTCAATGATTTTTTAAATTTTCAGACCTAGAAACTAGAAATGAAGTTTTGGATAAGTTGAAAATTATAAGTTCATTTAGGATTAGTACGATCCTGAAGTATTGTACTGCTTAGTATATTACAAATAGGTTTTTACTGAAGTTGAATTTGCCCTTGCAGCATATAGCAGATTAGACATATCAGTTGATAAATTGAGAAATCATAACTCACATTCCGTCTCTGTCAGTGTCCCCTGCAACCGCAATAGACTCTCATTCATATTGACAGGGATATCAGCTCTTCTCATAATACCTGCCACCAAATCATAGTTAAGGCCGGGCACTGCTGCTTCAGCCTTTGTGAGTGCAGCACGGAGTGTCTGAGAAGCTCCCAAATCATATTTCTCTAACTGTTAAAGTAAAGAATTCTACTTCATACATCACCAAACTTATAATATAATAAACTAGTGAAACATTTTAATATTTCATTTAAATCAAAATTTTAACGAAAGTTTCAGGTTTATAAAAAGACTAATCCAAAGTTATGAATACATAATTATCAATTTCCCAACACGATAGAGCCAGATAATGACTTCAGTGTGTCATAGTCGATATAATAATTTATTGTAAATCTGTCTCAACACTTGGATGGAAATTAAGAACAATACATTTTATTTAGACGTTTAATAAGAAAGTACAGCGAAGACATTTTATAATAATTGTACAACATGCAAGATACATAATACATTAATTAAAACGTATGTTTTTTGAACAACTTACCTGAGTTAATACGGGACGTATAAGAACTGGTAAAACTAAAGATGTAACAGGTAATTCATCACCCATTGTCATTGTGGTAAGAATATTATTTATTCAAAACACAATAACACAAAATAAAGAGCTATCGTTTTTCTGCTTTCTGGAAAAATATTAGTAGGTAAGTATTGATGATATTTGGCAATAATACTTGACAAGTTGACTGACATTGATACTAACACTTTTTTTATACCATATTCACCTGCATGTGCCATGCTACAAACAAGAGCCTTTTTGACCTTAGGACACACATGCTGAATTATGTACATAGTCTGTTCAATAAGTCAGTTTACATGGGTAAGTTATAAGGTAATTGAAAAGTAGTTTATAGCAACACTGTGAAAAATCGCTGATGAATCAAACAGTTTTGACACTTTACATAAATAAAGAATCCGATTTTAATAAAATAAACTGTGGACACTTTAATAGAAAAGGTGGATGAACTACTTACCGCGTGAGGAAGCCGGCACGATGTATTTATTATTATTATGTATGGTAGAAAAAAAAACGTCATAAACGCTAAGTTTTATTTGTATGTAATATAGAGTAGGTTCATCAATATTTCGTTATAGGTAGGTAGTTCTTAAGCATCAAAAAACTGTATTCCAGACATTTCACAGTCGCTATCTGATACTGAACTACTATCTTTATCGCCGAGTTGTATTATAAATTCTTCCACATTCTTTTTTACCATGTAATCTTGTTCTCTATACTTATTTTCAACATCTTTTACATGATTACGTTCTTTTTTTTAGTTACCACTTGTTATAGATTCAAATGCTTTTTCTTTTAATCTTGGAGTTTTCTTTTTCCCTATTTAAATTTTTTTCGGCAAATTTCCTTTTAGCTAAACTCCAAATTAGCTCTTGGGGTTCAGGTCGCACTGGGAGGTAACCTTTGTATTGCATGACCATGTTCTTGAAGAATCCCATCAACCTCATAGATAGCAAAATGTTTGTACTTTTTCACAAACTCCAATAAGAAAGCCTTTGTCATGTCATCTGTGAATTCAATATTATTAGCACAGATTACTGAGTAGTTACTTACTATTACTACGTAACAGATAAATCACTCCCTACAAAAATATTGATACCTACCGTTTTAATCGCCTACTCTTTCCAGGCTTTAAAATGTGTGTAGGGTGGGGATTTTTGTTACAAAAAGTTTTAGTAATTAATTTGGGGGAAACAAGTGCAAATAGGGCTAAAGATTTTTTTTTTCATTTCGTAAATAGTACTGAGGGGCTTTTTTCTCTTACTTTGCCTACAATCTTATACTGCACATAAACAACCATGTAAGTTTTCACTATGAATTTTACAGTACCTATTTAAAGAATATATCAATACGATCTCGAATTACGTTTGTTGTGCGAGCACAAGTACATCGAGTGACATAGGCCTGCTATTAGTCCTTAACCATTCCTTGATATTGTCTTTCTTTTTAGCGATTGTAGGTGCTTTATTTATTTGTGTGCAATGATAAGATACGTTATCCATAATCACTACACTAGGCAGCGTCAGATTAGGTATTAGTTTTGTACTTAGCCATTTCTTAGAATTTTCTTTGTTCATGTGATGATGGAAATCAGAGTTGTTTTCTGATTTATATACTAGAAATGCATTAGGTATAAGCCCTTCTTAGTTCCTGTGTGAACTACTATATAACGTTCCCCGAGGGAAATGTCTGATGATGGACCAGGTTCATTTTCACTTTGCCAGCATTTTGAAGGCCGACAAAATGTGTGAAACCAAAACTAAAACCATATGTTTTCTAGTTTTCGGGGTCCCACGTAGTTGTTGCATAACCCTTATATATCTGAAGTGCCATGCGGTAATATCCGTTCCTTCAATGAGGATTGTTCGCTTGCTTGTCAGTGTTTTGAATTTGTAACCCAAATTATTTGTCACTTTCCTAAAGGTTACATAATGTTCTTGAAAATTGATATCCACTTTAGGTTCTGCTGTAAGTTTCCGGAGCGTTGACTTTTTATACTAGCAATGTGGGTCACATATTACTGGTATTCTCCTTAACCTCTCCAGTTAAGCTAAATGCTTGTGTTAGAAGTAGGTGGGGTTCAAACCTGGAACCACTCGATTGCCGTTTGTCTGACTCCTTAGCCATTATGCTACCGAAGCGGCACAGCATATAATTTGACCATAGTTCAGAAAAAAAAATATTTCTCGAGATTCTTTACTGATTAGCATTTTTTTTCAATGCATGCGTGTTAACTACAGACAGGACTTCAGAAATACTTAATTTTAAAGTTTTTTTTGTTTTAGGTCAGGGTTGTCACTAACCTACTTAATATGTATAACATAAAATGACCGCAATGGTATTTCACTTGAAAATATTACTCATCGTGATAAGTAATATTGTCTGTTTGTCTAGGGAGGGTTCAGGAGCAGGTTTTCTTCACGACCTGCATGAAATTGTGTTTTGAATGACACATTTGTCAGTCATCTAAATTTACCTTGAGAAGACGTCCAGACTTCGATCCTTTTCTTTTCAATAGCGTACAGAATATACTATCATTCAATATAGCCTCTGCTTTGATTCGTGTAAATGTAACTCTTGAAATATCTGTAACGGAAATAATTAGTATTATATCTTAGTTTTTATGCCGCTAATTTTAGTACAATTAGGTACATTACTACATAATTATGATGTTTTTTTTTATTATTTACTTATTTATCCCTATATATTTTTTCATTTAATAATATTATCTTTAATTTTTTTTATTTATCTTTTTTTATTGTACACCTTTAGTAGAAAATAGTAATTCAATACATTACATTAACTTACTATTGACAATGATATAAAAAACACAATTGTATTTTACATTATTATACGAAACCAAGTATCAAATAATGTTTGACGTACTACATACTTGAAACAATCGTTAGTGTTCATAACAATCGAACACTTCACAAGTACTTGACAGCAAGTAATGGACCTGCCAGAGTACGATTTTTAATTTGTCCCAAAATTACCCAAGTAAACTCTTGCTAAGTAATATTTTGCTGTAAGTCCTGTCAAGGTCACGCACGATGAAGACGAAAAATGATAGTGAATAGTTTCAACGTACGTCAATAATTATTATTAATTGTTTGTTGGATTTGCACGCCCTATTCGCATCCAGCATGCACCCCCACTACCGCGAACATCGTGTAGATAAATAGTGAATGAAGCGGACATACGTCAAAGCGATCGTGCGTCGTGCGTGCTTGATCATGTGATTTAGAGCCTGTGTCACATGGTGACAGCATACCGAAATTGATTGAAAATTCAGATTTATAGAAAGATATAATTCCTTCACTCACATAACACTATTACGTGCAGTCACATGATGACATGACATGACACATTACATCTAGCACGCTGGATATTCGCACGATAGTGTGTATACATGCTACGTCTAGCACCGAGGTCTTGAGCCGATGTACAGCCGGGATAGATCGTGAATAAGGCGTTTTATTGAACAGACTATATTGTTTTTTTCAGTTTAGTAGAAAATACTAAGCCTATTGGGGTGTAATCGTAAGTTAGAATTATGGTCAGCTGGCCACACTATTGACTGTCATTGTCAAATTTGTCAATTAATAAAAATATTGAATTTGAAGTCGTTCTAAATTAGTGAAAACTATAGTTTCTGTTCCTTTTTCTAATTTCTTGAAACTTACACAAATGGCCAAGAATACTTCTAGTTCTGCATTTAGAAAAATAGACATAGATCAGTACAATGAAGATAATTTTAAAGAAGATGAAGCGGAGCAATCCGTACCTACTGGACCGGATGAAGGGGAAGTTTGCGCTCTGCTAAATCAATATCCTTTTTAAAGAAGTAAATCTACATAATGGTAGATTCTATTAACTTATTGTATATTACGAATTATAATTTCTGTTTTTCATAACTTTACGCTTTATATTCTTCATATTATAAGATACATTTTCCTTATGTTATTTAAAGTAAGATGTACATTTTGATCGCCATGAATCATACCTTTTATCAGACTACTAGCGTTACATTTACAATCGAAGTTATCTAACACATTATCCTATTGGATTTTTTAAGATATTGTAATTTAAAACAGTTATACAATTAAATTCTATGAAAGAAGATATTCTCCTAATACGTTACTTATTTTATCTTGTTTCTCTTTTATTTACACAAAGTTTTCTTTACTATTTAATAAATTAATGCCACACTTTTCTTCTGAAATATAAACAGCATGGTACTTATGGCTTGCAACTGAATATAATTATTAGGTGTAATCTATTATGCTGTTAATAAATCGTCCCCTACATTCCGATTTTGTATTTCCGAGTCTAGAAATGGATTGTAGCATTTTCTAGACTGTCATCATCAATATATATCGACTGTCAGATAATTCTGAGACAATTTTAATAAATTGTTTAGCTAGACGGAATTAAGAAGAAAAGAAAACTGCATGCCTGGAAACCATACCTTATTTCATGCAATACCTGCAATGTATGTGCCTTCTATACTTCCTTCTTGGGAAATATCTTTTAACATAAATGTTACTTTGTTAATTGATATGAACCTTGTATGATAAAGATTTAGTAAGGAAAAAGACAGAAAGGAAATTTCATTTTGTCCATTTGCTGCCATAGTTGCCTCAAATAGAAATGAAACACATAAAAGTTCCAGTAGGCAACAGGGAACTACATATTGTAAGGTATGAGATGGAAAGGAATGGAAGTAACTATCATGAGTACTGTTGTAAAGTTGCAGTTTAATGGCAGATAAAGCGTTCCGCGATTCAGTTCACAAATATTTTAGGCATAAATTAGTAAATTTAAGCATTTTTTTAAATTAGAGTGCTGCAATTCTATAAATTATACTTATTATCTCTTACTTTTTGTAATATAAAAAAATTAAATGGAAATGATGGTTCCTATTTGTCAATTGAGTCTATTTGTTACCTTTTAAATACTGCACCTTTATAAATTTGTTGTTATTATCTTGTATCCACAACATCGATTTATGAAATGTTTTCCATTCAAGAGACATCCAACTTGGAATCATTAAATAACTCTTATGTAAAGTTAAAAAAATGTTTCTTAAAACAAGTAGCCTTTCACCCCTCAATATGGTTTGTTCCGAGCGTGCGTGAGATTAGTTAGGTTCCCTGAAATACATATATTTTGGGGAACCTAACTAATCTCATGCCCGTCATCTTTCATCAAGGAGGCGAAGTGACCTGTTACACCAGCCTGACATTTTCAGGCACTGCACTAGATTGGCTAGGGTAATAAGTAATAAGTAATATTACAGGTCTTGCTAGCGTTTTTGGAGTAATCACTTACTATTAGGCCAACTTGATAAAAAAAAAACTTGTTTTTGTAGCTAACTGAAACTTAATAAATAATTTTTAGTTACTATACATTTTTTCAATATTGTTAAAAAATGTTATGATATTATTACATTTTCAATTAAGAATATCTTTAACTCAATAAACACAGGCAGATATGTGGATGCATTGAAGGTTGTGCTAAATAATGCACCTTTGGGATCAGCTAATCAACAGATTAAAGTAAGTCAAAAAATATGCAAATTGATCATTTTAGTCACAGTCTGTTGGTATACTCTGAATAAATATTTTTACGAGCGGTGTACACAGACATTTGGCGCAAACCGTAACTCTAAACGGGAATGATAGGGCTTGGGGCTGTGACGAATAAACTCTATGAAAACTGCCCCAATATAGATGGGTGTGTTCTGTCTCTGGCTTTGTTTAGAAGCTGTGAACTGTCTGGGCGAATCGCCGGGCGGTTATGGTCCCTTTCCGTGGTTTAGTTCAAAGGTAGTGGACAGGTGTGTCGAAGGGTTTACTAGTAGCCACTAAAGATTTCCACTGTCCAGTTCTTGGGTCCCTATCTACTAGCCACCCGGAGTAGATAGGTTCGCAGCCGGAACTACGGGTCCGGCTGTTAGATCAGGGTACCACGGGAACCGGTTCCTGAGCCCTCTGACGCCGAAAGCTGTCAGACACCGGTTTTGGAGTTGGACTCGTAGGGGTTTGTGGTTAGCTGCAGACAACAGGCACGTTCGTTTGCTCCACTACTGTGTCGGTGGAGCGTCTGGGACCTTGGTTTGGGGAACGAGATGCAGGTATACTGACCCTACTTTTATAACGAATGCGTTGAGGTGGGGGCAGTATAAAACAAATACGTAGTGAAGAGAGAGGAGAGGGGGCTGTCCAGTTCCTGGGTCCATCATCAGATCACCTCCAAGATGCCAAATTATAGTATTGTCATCCAAACTACATATACATACAAAGTTACATTTCGATACGGCAATGCGAAGAAGGTTAGACTTTCAATATTTGTTTACATAGTTAGTTACAAGTGAAGCTAATAAAAGGGAACTCGAAATTCGAAAATTCCCATCAACGATTAGAAAAGTGCGGATGATTTTCGAACGGCTGAACAGATTTTTTTGAATTATATCTAAGAACACTCTCGATCAAGTCACCTTTCAAACAAAAAAAAAACGCACTTAAATCGGTCCATTCGTTTGGGAGCTACGATGCCACAGACAGACAGACAGACACAGACACGTCAAACTTATAACACCCCTCTTTTGCTTAAAAAGGGAGTTTTTAACCGTTTTAAGTTCGAGAATTACATGGCGATCTCACTTCTCAACCACGGTTCAGGGCTCTACGTTTGGCTTTGCCGCGGTTTTGCATTCCACCGGGTCATAATCACATGGGCACCAAGTTTACACGCGACTCTTATATCTGCCTGATGTAGGGTAATTCCAGGCACGTCTGCTTTGGAATAATAACTCTAAGGTTTACTACAACTGGCCTCGGTGTGCTTCAAGATTAAGAAATTATTACACAATCGAAACCAAGGCCGTTGTTATAATAATCTATATTTTCATTTTGCAGGATAATGCTTTAGCATTGACAATAAAAGTGCTACTTGCCATAAAATCAACTCAAATTGAAGAAGCTGTAGGCAACCTGTCTTCTGATGACATTGACGTTTTGATGAAATACATCTACAGAGGCTTTGAGAATCCATCTGAAGGATCAAGTGGACATCTATTACTCTGGCATGAAAAAGCTTTTAGTATTGGTGGTTCTGGATCAATAGTTAGGGTACTGTCAGACAGAATGAAAGTGTAATCTATTTAATGTTACAGTACTATTTAAGCTAAATATAAAAATATGTATATGTAATTTTAAACTTTCACGACCTCTCCACCTATTTAAAGTTAAAGACAGCGGGTATTGATCGCATATGTACCAATTAACGAGTCTACCACGACGTGAAATTGATCGAAGAGTCCGGCAATCAAAGGTTTTACTGAACGCGATCAAGACTAGTTGTTTTTTATTTTAATAAATATAAGTTTAATACGTTTTCTATCTTTATTTTATAAGTACTTATACGTACGCTTACTTTTTTTGTGGAGAGAATGAATCGCTATTTATCCGCAGTGTAACTGATATAGAACAAAAACATGTGAGTGGCTTTGGTTTTTTATTTATACTTGAGACATTTTTTCTTTAATATTTTTTAATAATCAGCAAATTATTACAAGTAGCAATTTAAAATAACGAATGTCGCGTACTTCACTCTAGTGAGAGAGAATATCTTTTTGTGAATTGTAGTCATATCAGTCATTGGGCTTAAATCATAAAATTACTCAAGTACCTCAACAAACAAAACCAAGTTAATAAGTATCAGAATCGAAGTATTATTTAAGTATACATCTATACAAATAAATAAAGTTGAACTGTCTGTTTGTAATGTCGTAATAACAGCTTTTTACTAAATGCATCTTGAATGTTTACAGTGTAAACTTAACACGGTACTTATACAAAAAAACAATGTTATAATTTTTTACTGTCTGATTGTTCTGGATAATCTCCGGAAGGGGAGGACCGATTTCCACGGAACTTTTACTGGCAGATAGCTGACGTTATGAGTAATTTAAGCTACTCTTATTTAGAAAAAAAATTAGGGTTCCGCACAAAAATATAAATGTGGACAGAGCAGCCGCGGTGGAAACAGCTTGTATATATAAGACAATAATAGGAAAAGGAACAATGTTGGTGAGGCATGAAATACCAAATCTATCCAGTCCATAAAGAGTGGTCCTCAAACTATAATTATTGTTTTCATTTCATTGTTTCGCACACAATGGGAGCAATAAAATTTATTTAAACTTCAACGCGATAGCATAAGTGCATCGCGTCCTCTTTATACCAAGCCATTCATTCAGTGCAAATACTTAGGTATAGAAAACATAGGGATTTCGGCAATTTTTCTTCAAAACTCACAAATAAAAACTACCCATAACATTGAATTTGACGATGTCTCAAGTTATTTTCCATTATACTCAACCTGCTAATTTGCTTGCACTGCTCAATCCATCCGTATAAGCAATATCCTCTTTTTTTCCTTATTACCTATCTCTCCCTTCAGTATAATCACAGTTTTCCTTATCTTTTATCGTGGGAGAGCCATGCTTCGGCACGTATGGGCCGGCTCGACCGGTTTGATACCACGGCCTCACAGAAAACCGGCAGTGAAGCAATTTACTTTTCACCGAGTGAGTGAGGTTACCGGAGGTCTTAACCTCCCCTCCCCCCCCCCTCTCATCCGTCCCCTACCTTAAAGGCCGGCAACGCACTTGTGACTCTTGAGTTGCAGGTGCCCATGGGCGGCGGTAGTCATTTACCATCAGGTGACCCATCTACTCGTTTGCCCGCTATTCCATAAAAAAAAAAACCTTGTACTTATACCCAAATCGCCAGTTAGAAATTATAGCTGGCAAAATGTGGTTGTTTAATACGCCTCTGCTCACCGCTTCGTCGTGCGATTCCATATTTGCATAACACAAATTGGCACCTTAATAGTGGGAAAATATAAATGAAAAACATGACGCGTCGCGACGCTTCGACTCTGCGCCAGTGTAAGTTGAGCCTTAGTTGTAAGTTTGCCCTCAAAAATGTTTGCTGTTTAGTTATGTTACTTAAAAACTCCCAATCCATGAAGATGCTGTCAAAAAGTCTAAAGACAAAAATAGGACTGCACGTCAGAAGTGAAAACACATACATATATATAACTAGCAGCGCCCCGCGGTTTCACCCGTGGGAATATCGGGATAAAAAGTAGCCTATATGTTAATTCAGGTCTCCAGCTATCTACATACCAAGTTTCATCGCAATCGGTTCAGTAGTTTTGGCGGGAAAGAGTAACAAACATCCATACATCCTCACAAACTTTCATGTTTATAAATAATATTAGTAGGAAGTAGGATGAGCTGATAAAACTCAATGTTTAGATTAGCCCTCTAATGGATCTATATGTATTATTAGCATGACGGTAACGATTTCAGTGCTTTTTCCCCATAGCAAAAGTGCACAAACGTGTCTAAAGAATTTTTTACTTAAAAAATAATGGAGGTAAATTATACAAACGTAAACTAGGTTCGATAGAAAAGACGGCCCGCCTTAGGTTCGGCAGACCAGGGCTTTGAGCTTTAGATTTAGATAAGTTGGTCAAGGTTATAGAAATAGGTACATTTGTTTTAGGCTGGTACTCGCCCAGATAAACGACCCCCGAATGCTACCCTAAAAGTAGTCTGACTAAGTGGACAAGATCTATCGTATGAACAAAATTGAACAGGCATATAACTGTTCTGTGTTAGTCACACTGGTTTGACTCATCAAGACCGGCTGCCTCGACTCCCCTAATGTTGGTACCTCATAATAAATTTTGATATCATGATTAGGTAGGTATGCCACTTTTTTGTGTTCATGACTGTACAAAATTGTTTATACGTTTCTTCGTTACCTACCTAACATTTTGTCCTTCTTACAGTGATTGTGTAACATTACCGTGTCGGTGTCATATTGGTAGTCTATAGTTAGGGTTACCGACAGTGCCCTCCCGGTCTATCAAAACAATTCTACATGACTTCATAAATACCTAGTACCTGGATGACTGTTTTTGTTTATTACGTTTTCTAAAAATGAAACCTAGCTAGATCGATTTAGCTTATCGTCCACGGTAAAAGTGTCAGTAGGGGCGAAAATATGTAGCTGAGAGCACGCACGCACGGCAGAACGGTATTCTCCGTAAATAAAAACAAAATCTCAAATCGAACTTATTATGAAGTGGAGATGTTTTGTTATTGCTATATGTATTTATTATGTTAAATTGCGTTATTGTTAGACGTTAGTGATCTGTGAAATCCTTTAAAAATAAGTTGCAAAAATGATTTTAGCTATTACTTTTTTGTCAATATCATATAAAAAGATCAGGTGTTTATTCTTTACTCGCCATTACCGCGTGGCTGTACTTATAATAAATAATAGTTATCTTCACAACAAAAAAACAAAGGTTGCTTATATAAATTCTATACGATGTTGATAAATGATGATGATGTAATAAATGTAGTCTATTAAACCGTCAATAATAAACCCATAATTTCTACGAAAGGTGACGAACTTAGTAGGTGTGAACTGCCAGCGTATTCATTTGTTGTAACTTGTAGGCAAGGCGAACTGACGGCTGCTTCTCTTACACAATATGTAATATAGTTAGAAATATAGTGAAAATAATAATAAGAGCTACTGAAATGTAAAACATATTGAGATCGGCACGGATTGAGGTTTTTATTTGAGTAGGTAGTTATTTGTTATTTAATACTTTTGGGTTGTTACCCAAAAGTATTAAATAACAAATAACTTATTACAAATAAATACTAATTAATAAATTTAAACTTTGTATAACATATTATGTTTAATATGTTATACAAAGTTTAAATTATCAGAGTATCTTCCCTAGTCTACGCAACAGCCATTACTAACAACCCGCCCCAGCTTCGCACGGGTATCAGAGACATCTTCAACGATCGTGATCATAGTTCAACCAACTTACACAAAACCTTAACAAATTACATGCCTAAACCTTCCTCATAAATTGCTCTATCTATTGATGAAAACCGCATGAAAATCTGTTAAGTAGTTTTTGAGTTTATCGTGAACAGATAGACAGACAAACGCGGCGGGGGACTTTTATAATATGTAGTAATAGTGATGTATATGTCTACAGCATCAACATTTTATGTTACTATCGAAGGTTTAAGAGATACTTTAATTACCTATAAAAATTAAAGATATAAATTTCATATGGGAAATAATTTTATTTATCATTATATAAAAGTCACCCATAAATTTGATTATCAAGTGTGTGTTCCGATATGCACTGAGAGCACAATTTAATATACTGCGAAGTTGTTCCTTTATAATTAGCCATACTGGTTACTGTTTTAATACGGAACGCAGTCCAGTATACAGTCATCTATGTTTTTTGGCGCTGTTTTGACGTGAAAATAATTATCATATAAAATAATTACAAATTATCTGTTCAACAAAAAAAAAATATTGTTTGAATGTAGTTATGTTTAAAAATTTAATATTCAAGTCAATTGTCAATTGAATTACTCGCATAATAAAAGTAAGTTTACTTTTTATTAAAAGAAAATATTGTTTTTCAAGTAACCGAATGCATAATAACTTTATAACCGAATTATTTAAATGGGGCTATGTACGTTAAAAGTGATGAACATATTTCGACAAATAATTGTTTACTATTTAACTAGAAAAAAATTGGGTGCGTTCCCGCAGCGGAATGTTGTTGAATTTAAAGATTTTAATTATGCAGATATTTAGTGTATGACGTCGTGTAATTGTGTATGGTAAAAAAAAAATTGTGCATGTAGCCATTGTGGAGAAATTCGCTAAAAACTGATTCCGCTGGGTGAACGTTGTCCTGGCGGAACTTTTTTTAATCCATAGACTTAGAAGAAACAAAATGTGTCCAAAAATTTGTGTGTATTTGTGTGTAATTGTGTATGTATGAATAAAATTAGTGCATGCATAAACTTCGGAGAAATTCAAGTTTCCGCTACGCGACCGTTTGGCCATTATCTAGTTTTCATATAAAGCGCTTATATAGAGAGCTGTAGATTTTTACATATGTTGTTTTGAATTTGTTTATATTTGTTTAAAAAACAGATTTAGAAAAAAACGCAGGGTTTAAAAGATATAAATATAAACGTAAAATACGCTTATTAGGTCTTAGTTCGTAAAGAATGCACTTTGGGGTCTAGATTTTCACGTTTATACAAACCTTGTAAGTGTCTGCAACATGTTGCCAAGTATCAATGATGTTCCTTTAGTAATTAAAGAGTTATAGGACAACAAGTTACAGGAGTTTTTGGACACATTTTTATTCTTCTAAGTCCATGGATTAACAAAAGTTCCGCCAGGACAACGTTCGCCCAGCGGAATCAATTTTTAGCGAATTTTTCCACAATGGCTGCATGCACAATTTTTTTTTTACCATACACAATTACACGACGTCATACACTAAATATCTGCATGATTAAAATCTTTAAATTCAACAACATTCCGCTGCGCGAATGCACACAAAAAAATTGTAGTTGATCACGAAATCAAAGCACTGAAAGCACCTTTCCTCGAAAACGCCAGTGCTCACAGTACAAAAATGGCGACGATTTATGACGTCATATATTTCCCTAGGATACTGCGGCAGTATACTGTCAGTCCATAACGAAACGAATTTTTGCTCGGTAAGAGCACTGAATAGTGCTCGCAGTGTATATCGGAACATACCCCAAATAAATAATTTATTTAATTATTTGTGTACTTTGTACAACCCTAGAGTGTCCGGCAGTTCGGCTACACACACAGTCGAAGGTCGCGCGGTGGGGAAGGCGTTCTCAACTTTTGAAAAGCGTAAATAAGATATATTTCTGGTCGCAGCTAACGCCAGGTATTATTATTTAAATTTTGTAGGCTATTATAACGTAGGTATTTTCAGTTTTGTATGGGAGTGATGTATCTCTCACGAAGTAACTATTATCTTATCTGTGGCGCGGTAGGCATAATAATATATGTCGATTACTCGACAGCCCCCCCCTGTATCCGCACCTGGTGAATGGCCAGTTGGTCTAGTGGTTAGTGATCCTGACTACTGAGCGAGAGGTCGTGGGTTTGATTCCCATTTAGGACAAATAATTGTGTGATGAACATGATCATTTGTTCTGTATCTGAGTGTAATTTATCATCAATACATCGATACAAATAAATAAAATTGAAGTGTCTGTTTGTTATGTCAAAATAATTGTTTTTTTAAGCTCATACAGTTATGTGCACTATACCTATGCCTAAAAATCAGTTTTTTATAATTTTTGTCTGTCTATCTGTTTTTTTCTGCTAATCTCCGGAACGGGTGGACCGATTTCCACGGGACTTTCACTGGCAGATAGTTGGTATTATAAGCAGTTCGCGTGTATATATTTATATTATTATATTATATTATATTATTTATATTTTGCACGGCACCCTAATTATTTTTCCAAAATAAAAGTAGCCTAAGTTACTCTTTATAACACCAGCTGTCTGCCAGTGAAGTCCCGTGGAAATCGGGGGATTAGCCGGAACAATCGGACAGAAAGACAGACAAAAAAAAATAGTTTTTCGGTTTTCTGTGAGGCCGTGGTATCACACTGGTCGAGCCGACCCATACGTGCCGAAGCATGGTTCTCCCACGATACTTTTATTCACATTACAAACAGACACTTCAATTTTATTTATTTGTATTGATCACGAATTCTGAATTTCACATATTATATACCTACCGAACATATTTAAATATAATTAACAAGTATCTAGGTATTCGATACCCAAATATTTGGGTAAGTAACCTGTAAAAATATTATCGAAGAAATCGCAAACAACAAAAATAATCTTGAGCGTCAAAGTTAAAAATAGGACCAGCGCATGCGCAACACGAAATCTTATTCATAATACCAATGGCACAGAGCTTGTAGTTCGAATGTAAATAATATGTTTTTTCTTTTTTATAAAAACAACTATTGATTAATCTTTTGTAGTTAAATAAGGCTAGAATAAGTTTGCGTTTTATATTGCTACGGAAAGAAAAAGCGATGTCGGTAAGTTTTACATTTAGGCCTTGTAATTACATGTTAGTAAATTTTAAATACCTATGTATTTAGCAATTTTAAATGTGCTCTAGGTATAGCGTTAATAAATTGTTAAAAAAAAGGTAATCCTTGGGGTCGGTTTAAAGACTGGAAAGGTGTAATATGTAGGGATAAGTGTACCTAATATAATTATAATATTATTATATACCTACCTATGTAGGGATAATTCAATTCTTACTTAAAAGGATCTAGCTTGCAGTTGTATCTATAGAGTAAAATTTGGAAATAATGTTGAATAGTAGGTAAGGTAAACAAACCGTAGATAATGGTTATCTATAGATAGATAACTGTAGATATGGCAACCTCGCTTCAGAACTCCTTGTGTAACACCTTTTTTTTTGGTAACGGAATGGAAGATACTCATAGATGTCCTCCGCCCTTGGGGGAGCCGAAGGTGCCTATCGGACTCTTACCGACTAAAAATCACCCCTGTTTCCCGCTGCTTGCCCATGATCGGGAAGCGAGAATCGCCATTGCATTCTGCCGCAACCCCTGACTTGTGTCCTATTTGTTTAACATTATACAAGTAGGTATCCCTAGAGATAATGCTAGATAGGTAATATTTTGGTCAATGCACACGAGAAATTTATTATCTATAATTTTTTTTTCTTTTTACAGATTGTTATGTCAAGGTACAAACAACCGAAAAAGTTGGAAGCTTTAGCATTAAATAAACTTGGAGATTGGGTAGCACAACAGGCAGAATGGCAAATGATCCCAATCGCTATGCTATCACAGAGAAATATAAACATGGCGCAAGTCACATTGTCCAGCAATATTCAGCACATACGGACTTACTTAGACTATAATGTACCATGGATGCTTCAGGATTTATTTGCCAATGAAGCCATCAGGGCTTTATCAGAATTACTTGAAAAAACCAAAAATTCATTAGGCTTTCGAGCTTCTATGGGAAAATTCGTCAGTCAAATGAATGTCATTGTAAGAACGGCAGAAGTATTATTTACAAAAAAAATAACCGTGGTAGTAATAGACACCCTTCCTAAAATGTTACGATCTATTTTCTACACAAACTTACATATGCTTACTGGACTTGTTTACTTAAATTTAGGGTCTCTTTCAGGAGGCTGGAAAACTGCCGATATGGAGGAAGCGGTAGTTAAATCTTTAAAGGAACTGCACGGCTTAAAATATTTAATAATAAATTATGATTGTACTGATACTGTATTGAGATGTATAGTAGAAAATTGTAAGCGTCTAGAAAAATTAGACGTTTCTTCTTCTAAATGCGTTACTGACGAGAGCATAGACATTATTTGTAAAATGAAAAAATTGAGAAGCGTTCAACTTTACAGAACTTTTGTATCTTTAATAGGCTTCGTTAACTTACTTATTAATTGCAAACATTTAGAAGACATAGGCAGATGCGACGACATCGGGAGAATTTTAGAATATATTGATGCCAATAATTGTGAAATAACTACACTTAACTTAAAAACATATGTTAGTCGGTACGCCACATTTAATCAGTTACAATTAGCAGTGCAAATGTGTCCTTATATTAAAAATATGACTGTGTTTCATAAAACCTTAGATACTGATCTAATGTCACTCATAGGTCTGCAGGACCTGCGAGAACTAAAACTTTTGTCATGTGACTTTTATGCCGATCAAATAAAGCAGGTTCTTCAGGTTAAGGGCTGTAATTTAGTATACCTCCATCTCGAACATGTAGATCAAATTGATTTAAATGCCCTTATGTATATTAGTCAGATGTGTCCCTTTTTGGAATCACTAACTTTATATAATTGCACTTTGATTAAACATACATCCTTATATACAAAAAAATTAGAAATACAACCCTTTCGTAATCTTAAGAAACTCACCTGCGTATCTACTTGCACAGATGACCAGTTGATTTTCGTTCTATCAAATTGTTTGAACGTGGAATATATTCATTTAGGTACTGCCATACAACTAACGGATGATTTGATATTTAAAATACTAGACAAGAACCCTTTAATATATTTGAAAGAACTCCGTATAATGCAGTCCGATTTCTTAACTATGACATCTATAGAAAGAATTATTCAAAGTTGTATGAGTTTAGAATTATTAGTAGAGTTAGAAAGCTGGACTCTCTTAACAGACAATGATCGAGAATATATAAAAAATTACATAAAAGTTAATAATTACAACGTATCTACAAATAGCAGCCGAAGATACGATTCTGAACATTAATAAAAATATTTTCATATACCTGCTAATGTGTTTAATTTGTATCCTGATAATTCGGTTAAGCGTAAGCTTTACTTTTTTATGCTTTAATTCTCGAGATGGCCTTACTATCTACATACAAGTTTGTTTGCTTACGGAACCCGTCTCTAGCGAGAGGCTACCCAAACCAATAGCCGTTGCGAGTTCGTACCGCTGTTGCGTCCACGCTGAGCACTCCAGTAGAGTGTGGAGCGCAGTATCATAGCGACAGCTTCCGCAGTGGTGGCACGCAGACGTTGGCTCCCAGGCTATACGACAGATACCGAAGCAGCCGTGTCCAGTGAGCACCTGTGTCAACCGGTAGGAGAGGCTACCATGTCGAAGTAGGAGTAATCAAGAAGACGGGATGCGCATCGGTTGCTGTACATCTCTATAAATATTTTTCTTAGACTGTGTAAGTAGGTACCTATCTACTTACACACTTAATTTTATTTTGATTATTATTTGCTTCGTTTAAAAACTTCCTCACGCTCCTCTTGTGGCCTGGCGCCCCTAGGCACCGAGGCACGTACCTAGTGTGCCTGATAATAGTCATTTGGTAGTTTTACCTGGAAAGTTTTCAAGTAGTTTTGAAAATAGGTTATTTTATAGATTTTGACGTGCTCTTTCCAATGACATGACAAGTTGGGTTCACTCAGCTGGATTCCGTTAGGTTGGCGATCTCCATATCAGTACGTAGTCATGTTATTGCTTCGGTATATATGAAAATATATGTATATATAGATATATATTTGTATATTTATATATGTATATTGTATGCTTATGTATAAGATTAGGTATATGTGTGTGTATATATGCAGTACACCGACAACTACTACTTAATTCTGCCACTAAATCCATCCTAAGGTTGCCTGGTAGAGATCGCTCTTAGCGATAAGACCGCCCATTGTACATAACATTATATTATGAATTTATGATCAATCATTGTAGTTTAATGTATTATTTTCAGTGATAGCTAGGTAAAACTGATCGCTCATTGGTAGGATGACTTGTCTTTCAAGTAATATCATTTGTAAGTATCATGGAAAGGAACTCAACTCGCCCGTCACCATGCAACAGCACAGCTTCAGCCAAAACTAATCGCGTCCACTTACAAAAGGGCTTTGTGTAAAGAGTGCTTCGCATTGGCGCATAAACAGAAGACTTTGTAATGGTGGACCACTAATGAGAATACAATAAGGCAGTGGCGTAACTAAGTAACCAAAGGCCCGGGGGCAAAAAATAAACTAGGGCCCCAACCAAACTATTTAAAATCGTTTGTTAAGTATTCGTCGTGTTCCGAATTCGACGTACTCCAGATTTGTCCTACTCCATATTCAAGCAAGTACGCAATTTAATATAAATAGTGGTTTAGTCACAACTTTAGTACAAACCTGATAACTTCTGGTTCTAAAAAATCTGGTTTATTAATATTCTGAAAGTGGGAGAAATTTTCAATAGTTCAATTTTTAGTTTGTAAATCAAAGTACGAGGGGCCCCCTGAGCTTGGGGGCCCCGGGGCACTGCCCCGTCTAGCCCTCCGATAGCTACGCCACTGCAATAAGGCCTTCGCCTCTAACGCATCTCTGAAAGAGATCGCTCTTAGCGATAGGACCGCCTATTGTACATATCAACTTTGTGTATTTACTTAAAGCAATAATATATGTCGTTGGTTTACAATGAAGATGATTCTATTCTATCATCATTCACTCTACACTGAAAGTAGCATGTGACCTGTCTCACACTTTCTGAATTGACTGATTGTCGTATGAACTCATATAAAAGGGTAGTTCCCAAAGTACCCGGCCGGTAAGGGGAGAAAAAAATTTAAACTTTCTTCATTTCTCAACATAGTCTCCTTTAGCTCGATACACTTCTCCAAGCAATGTTCATTAGCTTCGATAAGGGTATCGAAGCTGATGAACATTCTCACAAAAAATCTTTTTAACAAAAAAATTTACCAACGAAAAGAACTAAAAAGCAAAAACTAAATAAACCTATTTAACCTTAAGTATTGAGCTTATTTACATAAAGTATCAAATTTTATATAAACTAATTTGGAGTCGACGCGACGAGAAGTGTTGCTGTTTTATTAATAAATGTTTCAAATTATTTGATCTCACATCTTTTCTAATAATATAAAAGAATACATGAAATACCTAGGTACTAGTAGTTTATTCTCTATTTTACATGTTGGATCTTTTCCTATTTAATCAAAAATCACCTGTTTTACCAAAAAACTGTCTATGTTGCCTTGAAAAAAAAACTAGTTATTATATTAGGAACTCTTATATTTTAAGCATGAGTAAAATCTAATTTTGCATATATAAGAGCAGTTGCAACATCATACTAAATAATAAGCCTGGCTGATCTTTGACATCTACCCTAGGTACAGTAAGTAGCCAGTGCTTATAATCTGATTATGAAAATCGAAGAACCATAAAACAAAAAATCATGATGTGTTTAAATTGTTATGTTTAATCTCTATATAAATCCCTGTTTCATAGAGTAAAACAATATTGTATTCACTACCTATTGTGTAAATTATCTATATTTTTAAAATTTGGTTTGAGAGCAAACATATATACAGGATATATACCATTAGGGAAATTTGCTTGTTTACACTGCTTGATCCTCTTCAAGTTACATTTTTTGAAAATTGCAATATACTGTTTGTAAGTCCTTGTAACTGATGAATCTGTTTGATCCTTTTCAATTTTCCCTGATGAAGTGACATTTTCTTTAATTACAATAACTCCATCTTCTTCAAGAGCATTTCTGAAATTACAATATTGTGCATAATGTACTTATGACTATTAACAGCTTTTAAAATTACACAAGAATATAATAACTTATTGAGGTACCTGCCACACCTAGATAAAATGTTGAATATTTAGAGGTAGCAATCACCTTAAAAATTGCAGTATCAGCAATATAAGTACTTTTCCCGTAATAAAATTTGTGGTATAAGAACCAGATGAACATCTCTACATTTTCTTAAAGTTACAGGAGAGCAAAAATACTCCGAGAATTTACCTAGTTCCTTGTGGTTCCTTAGCTATTTTTGGAATTTGTGAAACATTGCATTTACAATTACATTGTGTTGGCATTTCATAAAGGAGCACTTTGTAACCTGAATTATGAAATAAACTATTTTTTACTTTTTTGTAAATACATTCATCTGGTTCTTATACCGCGAATTAGTAGTTGGGTTAAGAAATGCCAATGTATATGGGTGATTCTCTGTAAGCATGTCAAAAGGCTGGCCAAACCAAATTTTTCTAAAACTATTACTGTTTCGTAACCATTGGTTAAGATTAATACCTTAACAAAAATTCATTTGTCCTGCATATACTGGCTGAAATTTATGCCAGTAGCCATTTTAGGTATAGGTGTCAGAGCTGCTAAGACAAACAGTGCCTTGGTAATTTATTTTTAGCATATGAATATATTAGACATAATTAAAAGATAATAAATGTATAAAGTTATTTAGACCTCATAAACTCACTACAATACAATAGCTTACTTAATATTTCACGATTTAATCAAAATACACAGTCCCTTGCCTAGTAAAGTGGCAGAGGAGCAAGATATACTTAGCTATTAACCAGAACTAAAGAGAAACAACTAAACAATATTACCAACAAATTAACAAGTGTAAATACACCTTTACATCACACCAGACACACATATGTCTGGACAGATGTTCCATTGCCGAAAAATGTCTTTACAGAGAATCACCCATATGACAAAAAAGAAATCCAAAAGAAATAATTGGAGCAAGTATTACTAAAATATTATATTACTAAACTTTTATTTTACTAAAAAAATTGCTGTAATATTTGGAGCTGCTTATGTCATTATTTGACCTAATAAATCAATTATGATATTTTACCTGCAGCGAATGAGGTATGCTATTAAATCTTCATCTGTCAAGTATCCTAAAACCCATTGAATCCAAATGATGTCATATTTTCTAATAGGTTTAAATTCTTGTAATCCAACTCTATATAAGGTACCTAGTTTTGACTCGTGTTCTCCAACAAATCCTTTAATAGAATTAATAAATTTCTCATCAGGTTCTACGACATCTACGCTTTGAAAGTGGGGTATAAGTAAGAGTTTCGTTATTCTTCCTATCCCTGCGCCACAATCAAGTGCCGTATTGGATAAAGGAGGATTATCCGAACTGAAGAGAGATTTTAAGAACAGTTCTGAACCTTCAATGTCAATATTCGAAATAAATCCAAAACCTCCTAGCACTCCATCCACTGTGGGTGGGATGTCTGCCCAATATTGCAAAGATTTTTCATAATTAATGGTACCATCATTGTCGACATTAATATCATTCATGTTTATGTATCTACTATAGAAATAATGCTTTTATTGTAGATATTAGATAAGCCACAAACAACTACACATTGACCAGTGGCCTTGCTAAACACGCTAATGACGGCTAATGTCAAATCAAATGTATCATCCACAGAATAGAAAGATTCTTTCTATTCTGTGGTATCATCGTATCATCAATTCAATACTCAATGGCTGTCTTAAGTTGGCGGGGAGAAGTCGTTTTTTTTACACTGTTTTTTTGCTCTTTCAACTGTTCGTTAACTGTTCGTAACTGTTCGATCAAAATTTTTATTTGTTCGATCTTAGTGTTTTTTTTAAATAAAATAAAAAATTACCCTCAAGTTGGCGGGGAGAAGTCGTTTTTTTACATTTTTTTTTGCTATTTCAATTGTACGTTAACTGTTCGTCATTGTTCGATCAAAAGTTTTATTTGTTCGATCTTAGTTTTTTTTTTATAAATAAAATAAAAAATTTGCTTTCTTGAGTTGGCTTGGAGAAGTCGTTTTTTAATCTTTTTTAATTGCTATTTCAACTGTTCCTTAACTGTTCGTCATTGTTCTATTAAAAATTTTGATTTGTTCGATCTTAATTAAAAAAAAATAATAAAATCTAAAATTACTCTTAAGTTGCCGGGGAGAAGTCGTTTTTTCTGTGTTTTTTTTTTTGCTATTTCAACTGTTCGTCATTGTTCGATAAAAAAAATTATTTGTTCGATTTTAGTTTTTTTTATAAATAAAATAAAAAATATGCTTTCTTAAGTTGGCGCGGAGAAGTCGTTTTTTAACCTTTTTTTTTTGCTATTTCAACTGTTCGTCATTGTTTGATCAAAATTTTTATTTGTTCGATCTTAGTTTTTTTTTTAATAAAATAAAAAAAATTACCCTTAAGTTGGCTGGGAGAAAACGATTTTTTATTTTATTGTTTTGCTATTTCAACTGTTCGTTAACTGTTTTTCATTGTTCGATCAAATAAAATTCAGTCCTGGCACTCGTCGGCTGCTGCCGCGGCATGCTCGCTTCCTTCATTCGGCTCGTGCGTTATGGTCATAGTTCTAACCTAACCTAAACCTAGCATATCTGTCGCGAACTTAGAAATTCAGTCACACGTCTAAAATATAATATCCAAAATGGATTATGCGCATCACGCGAGAGAGGGTGACATTAGAGAGGGGACTTTAATATTAAGTTAGAGACGATTTAACATTAGTAGGAAAGGTCAAATGAAAAGAAATGGCTAGGTTTAGGTTAGGTTAGAACTGTGACCATATTGGTACGTTTACACGCATGCCGTGCAGCCTGGCAAGCAGCATGGCACGCAGCTCGGCGGGCAGCCTGCCACGCAGCGTGCCACGCAAGCTTTTCACACCAGGGCTGCCAGTAAAGACAACTTATTTTATACCGCTAAGACTCGGAAATTATACAAAATCATGTACTATTATACAAAATCAGTGTTGTATAACTATAGAACGTCACTCTTTGGGGATTTTAGTAAAAGGTGTTTTAACTTAAACGTATAAGGATTTAACAGTTTATCACAGACATGATTTGTTTTAAGTATCTCTATGTGTATGTACGTACTTTTTACGCTATAACATCAGCAATGACATTGTATCCAATTATGCAATGCAATCTACTATACAAACAGGATACAAAAGATAACCGATATTATACCAATTATGTATCCAATTTACAATCTGGCAGCCCTGTTTCACACACTTCCAGGCATGGTCAAAAATTAATTTCGATCGTTACGTCGTCTGTATGCCACAAAGATGAAAACTATACTAACGCGGCCGAGAGCGTGTGTGTGTGTGTGTGTAAACAGGCACACAAGCACATTCACCCTTTGAAGTGTGTCAAAAAACCGACAGTCGTCCCGATCGGCGCCAAGCACGTGCACATTCAAGCAAGCATGCACAAACCGCCTGTTCACATGCTTGCGTCGTTGAATGTCGGTTTGAACGCGAGCGTGTGAACGCAGCCGTTAGTCGTCCCGATCGGCGGCAAGCGCGATCACATTCACGCAGGCATGCACAAACAGCCTGTTCACATGCTTGCGTCGTTGAATGTGCTCGTTGAATGTCGGTTTGAACGCCAGCGTGTAAACGCGCCATAACGCACGAGCGAAGCGAGCTTGCCGCAGCAGCAGCCGGCGAGTGCCAGAACTGAATTTTATGACAAACGAAGTACTTGGTCAAACCGCCTACTTGACGGCAATTTTATTTTTTTAATAACAAGGATCGAAAAAAAAAATGTTGATCGAACAATGACGAACAGTTAACAAACAGTTGAAATAGCAAAAACAAAATTAAAAAAACGACTTCTCCCCGCCAACTTGAGGGTAACTTTTTTTTTTATTAAAAAAAAATGTAATTTTGATCGAACAATGACAAACAGTTAACGCACAATAGAAACAGCAAAAAAAATGTAAAAAAACGACTTCTAACCGCCATCTTGAGGGTAATTTTTTATTTTATTTTTAAAAACATAACTAAGATCGAACAAAAAAAAATTTTGATCGTACAATGACGAACAGTTAACGCACAATTGAAATAGCATAAAAAAAAAACTAATAAACCGACTTCTCCCCGCCAACTTGAGGGTCATTTTTTATTTTATTTAAAACTTAAACTAAGATCGAACAAATAAAAATTTTGATCGAACAGTTAACGAACAGTTGAAAGAGCAAAAAAAAATGTAAAAACGACTTCTCCCCGCCAACTTATGACAACTGCCAAAGAGTATACTACAATACAAACACTACGTTATGTGCTCCTTAGACGATCATGCAGCATGATATGCGTTACGTGCTTTCATGAATGCATGATCGTTTTATTATATTGATTGATGCGAATGACATGCAAACTACGTCCATGACATGTGACATGTAAACTACGTGCTGGCAGTTGATTGACTATTCCTTTTATTTTTATATTTATAAATTTACTTATTTATAAATCTGCCTTTGACAAAGTCATTTCCATACCAGCACAGAAGATCCCTTCACTGTACTATCTATATCGACTGAATAAAATGATTTTAACAAGCGAACCATCAAGCTCCATGATATACTCTCAATAGGTCCTTCATGCAGCATGATGATACAGCATGTCATGCTGCATGATCGTCTATGTCTATTTTAGAGCTAGCACTGGCAACACTGATACCATTTTTCTTTTTCTTTTCTGTACGTCAAATCGCAAGTCGAGACGTTTTCAAAATGGTTTGTGAAATTATTTTATATCCTTTAATTTAAGGCCGATCCCAATTAAGTGTTAAATTATTATTGTGTTAATTTCTTAAATATTACATATGAAAGGAATACTTCTAAATATTTCATACATTAATGGTGTTAAAATTATACCGCAATACAAACTTTACTATTCTACTTATCTTGTTGATAATTTGGCTTAAAATAAGTTGATTATGGACGAGTGTAATGGCAAAAATAATATAATGACTATTAAGTGTCATTCTTATAGTTTTTTAGATAAAACTTGAAACAGGTTAAGAATCGTAGGTTTGTGAAGTGATAATCAGTGCTTCATGATTTCATATGCTTGCAGGGTAAGGTTAAGTGTTCAGAATTACGCACGAAAGACAAGAAAGAGTTGTTTAAGCAACTCGAAGAGTTGAAAACAGAACTAACAAATCTTCGGGTTGCCAAAGTAACCGGAGGAGTTGCGTCAAAACTGTCCAAGATGTAAGTACTCTTTATTTTCAAATGACTACTATTTATTTCAGTTATTGCATTGGTCTAATTATTGTAAAATAGTATTTATTTGATATTATTAGATATACAGACCTATTTTAGATAGTTCCAGTCTTGAGCAGAGCCCATGTGTTCTCTTAAGAACCATGAGAAAGAGAATATTGTAGGTACACCACCAATATTGTATATTCTCTCTTTCTCATGGTGTAGTCCTATGCTGATAAAATGATTTATAAACAATGCTTAACTGCAGCTTATTAGAATAGGGTTTGAGCTCTAAGCTACAGTTTAAAATCAAATAATGAACCCCCATAACTATTATTAAATGCTTCTTACACTGTTCGGTAAATAAAAACATTGTTTACAGTAAATTATGTCGATATAATCTGTTAGTGCAAGTAAAAGTAGTAGTAGTCTTGTAAAATAATAGTCTTCTTACTAGTACACAGTGCATATTACTGTTAATTGATAGATAGATAGATAGATAACTCTTTATTTGTACACTATTGTTACAATGGAAGTAATATACATTTACTAGGCCTGTTGGTCTAGTGGTTAGTGACCCTAGAGGTTGTGGGTTGATTCCCACCCAGGACAAATGGTTGTGTGATAAGCATGATCATTTGTTCTGGGTGTAATTTATCTATAACATGTATGTATTTAGAAATATACTAGCTGTGCCTGCGACTTTGTCTGCGTGGTTTTGGCGTGAAAAGGCGACAGACAGACAGTTAGTTTCGCATTTATAATATTAGTAAGGATAAGTATGTTTATCAGCAGTCTGGTTACCATAGTACAGGCTGTGCCTAGTTTGAGATCCGATGGCTGTGTGTGAGATGTGTGAAGTTATTATTATTTACATAATTATATCCCAGATCGGCCTCTTCAGCCACAAGCGCAAGTGTCACCGTGATGCAACTTAAATCATCTGTCATAGATGTAAGGGCCTATATATATATACTAGATGCCATCTCTTCCAGGCAACCTTAGGATGGATCAAAATGATTCAGAGAGACTGCTGATGGTGTACAAAAATATTTGTTAATTGCTCTTTTCTCTCAGGTTAGGGTATTTTCTTTTATATTCTAAATCATGGTCAAGTTCAATAAAAAGGTCACTTGTTGTCAGTAAGCTTGTGGTTTCTGTTAATTCAGTAGTACTGGGTGACATTTTCATTTTATGATGTCTATAATATCTAATAATACTTTTAAACTAATTTATTATTTTTCTTTTCTAGTCGTGTAGTCAGGAAAGCCATTGCTCGTGTCTACATTGTCTACCATCAGAAAATGAAGGTTAACCTCCGCAATCACTACAAGAACAAGAAATATAAGCCATTGGACTTGAGGACTAAGAAAACTCGTGCTATGCGCAAGGCTCTCAGCAAGCATGAATCAAGGATCAAGACCAGGAAAGAGATCAGAAAGAAATCTTTATTCCCCCCTCGAGTTTATGCTGTCAAAGCTTAAATTAAATGTTTAAGTAAAAATTTATTTTCATTTATTTGTGTACCTTTGCTAAGAATTAGTGCTCTGCATATTTGCCAAATTTAATATCGTCACTCATAAAAACAATACTGGATTTTCAGGACAGACAAAAAACTGATTATTTCTTATGAAATACATCAAAATATGTCAAGAAACCATTAATGGGTATATTTTAAAGTTTTAGTTATGGTTTTACAAGTTAACCCTTTCAGTGCTGGTGACACGCCTGGCGTGTTCGTGTAAATTTCCTCCAGGTGCCGATGACACGCTTGGCGTGTCAATGTTTCAGCAATATTTTATAAATTAAAATAAGTGTTGTGTATTGCATAATTTATATGTATAGGTGTCTAATAGTATTACGGCAAAAAAAAAACTTCTGCAGTGTTTAAGCTTCATAATTATATACCGAATGCAGGTATTTTTCATGACAATTAGACTTAATACATACATACAAGACACAGGCCTGTTTCCCGAAGGGGTAGGCAGAGGTGATTGAATATCCACATATTGTTAACTAAAAGGACAATGTTCACCTGCCAAACATTATTGGCCTAAGAACCAGCAGACATAATAAAATGCTTACCGTGTGGTTAATGTACACTACATTTGATTTATATTTAATGAAAGTCAGTTACACTTTCAACAATTTCATAATTATTGAAAATACATTTAGATTTTGAGGTTATAATAATGTCACAATGTTAGTATATTAATGGTGCCGATTCTATTGTACACTCGACGTAAAACTAAAACCTGACTTAATTTCTTCATATGAAATCAACCTAGTGTTCTTCGTAATAAGGTCTATTTGTTACTAGCATCTATTTCTCAGCGCCGCTAAATTTCATTAAAACCTGTCAACGTATACCCAACTTTATTTCCACGCAGCGAGTCTTCATTTATTCAAACGCTGTATAATTGCCGTATAAAAACTTGTTCAAAACGAACAAGGATGACGTGTTTTTAACCTACACCTACGAAGACGCTTACTAAAAACACAGAGCAAAAGAGATGGCATTCAACTGATAGCGGCTCGCTACGTGGTAGGTATTAAAGTTTATTTAAGCGTATCAGACTTTAGTCTGATACGCTTAAATAAACAGAATTGGGGCCAATGGCCCCAATTCTGTTACTTCACTCGCTAAATTAAAATTCACTAAATTTTCTTCATATAAGAAGTAAACCTTGTACACTTAGAAACAAGGTCTTATTTCAAATTGAAACAAGTAGGTAACATATGTCGCTATCGAAATAAGCAATTTATTTGTCGACTTAAGTCTGATACACTTAAATAAACTTTAATACCACGTAGCGAGAGCCGCTATCCGTTGAATGCCATCTCTTTCGCTCTGTGTTTTTAGTAAGCGTCTTCGTAGGTGTAGATTAAAAACACGTCATCCTTGTTCGTTTTGAACAAGTTTTTATACGGCAATTATACAGCGTTTGAATAAATGAAGACTCTCGCTGCGTGGAAATAAAGTTGAGTATACGTTGACAGGTTTTGTTGAAATTTAGAGGCGCTGAGAAATAGATGATAGTAACAAATAGACCTTATTACGAAGAACACTAGGTTGATTTCATATGAAGAAATTAAGTCAGGTTTTAGTTTAGTCGAGTGTACAATAGAATCGGCACCAATGTCTCTTATTTTAAAGAAATGTATATACAAAAGTAATATTTTACCCTGTATTTTAGCTTAAAAACAACTGCAAATTCATTCTACGAAATTGATAACGAATATAATAAATGGTAAGTGTTGACTACTTATCAGCCTTTTTGCTATGTAAAAGATTTCAATATGTTGTTCACCCTTCTTAGGTGGGCATTTAGTGTTTAGGTTGGAATAGGTACAACCTAAACCTTCTGTGAGGACGTCATCTCGCAGAAGGAGGCGGCGGAACGGGTCCGGGAGGACGATCTCCACTCGGACCGAATTTGCCTCCGGCGAACCGGGCGGCGGGGACGCGCTTTCCAACGCCTCATGCCGCCCTGAGTGTGGCCGCGGGTAGACGGGACGGGTTTTCCCCTTCACCCGCTACAGTGGCCATCCGCGAGGAGTCGTCATCCTCGTGTGCCTGGACGTCGTCTAAACGAGAGTTTTTAACCAAAGGTGGTCCCCGCGCTTTTGCGGGCAGGCGCTAGGAGGGATCCGGATGTCTTAATGAAGCTGTTCCCGGATTCCTCCTATCTTAGGCGCAGCACGGCACACCGTGTGGTTTTAGTCGGTTCGTTTCCGACACACCACCCCGCCGAAAACCCCGGTGGGGTGACGGCCCGAGGGGGTTTCCACACGTAAAAAAAAAAAAAAAACGTACAACCTAAACAACTTTTTATAATACCGGTGTTTTATTACCATCAATAGTAAGATAGAGTTCAAGTTGGGTGCGAGGGGCCACTAAGACCAGGTCTAAGCCATCTGCACCTGCTACCTGGTTTACCTCCCGACCAACGGATTAGGTTCTGGAGCAGACCTCACAACAGCAGAGGAGGAAAAAAAACAATCCAGAAGTTAAGAAAATAATAATAATTTGTTTAGAGCAAGCACATTTATTATTTATTTTACAGAATCACTTATCCGTTGCAGCTGTCCACTCAAGACCAATTAATTAATGGCAGCCATCACATTTACAGTCAGTTGCAGTCGCCTGAAATAATATAGAATGATTTTAATTATTTTATTAAAGTAATAAGAGTGTAAATCTTCTAATATTGGGAAGATTCCTATATTCAAAATAAATTTATTCAATTTCACAACAGTCAGGCAATGTAACATCTTATTCTTCTTAAACTAATGATAATCTTTATTTTACTCCATAAATCCATATTCAAAGTAAGCGATTCAACAACACTGAACAATACTGAACATGTAGTGATGTCTAGTTGTTTCATATAAAAAGGGACCAAACCTCAGGTTTTGACAATTAGTAAAAAGATACTGATTTGACTTAGTAGTATAATATGGTAGTCATCTGCTATATTATAATTTACTAGCCGTCCCTGCAGTTTCACCTGTGTTTATGGTCACTGCTCCGCTCCTATTGGTTGTAGCGTAATATTATATAGCCTATAGCCTTTCTGGGTAAATGGGCTATCCAAGACCAGTAGTTCCTGAGATTAGCGAGCAAACAAACTAACAAACTCTTCAGCTTTTAATATTAGTATATATATTAATAAGAACATGCTATTTATTTGAATTAATTAAATTAATACTCACCACTAGCGGTGTAACCTGTTGCTGTACTTTTTGTAGAATTATGTCAAGTACAATGTGGTGTCTCATATCCTAATCATGTTAATATTATAGTTATGTGAACCACAACTCATATAGGAGGTGGTACTTGCAAAAGCCATTGAAGTAGACGCAGTTGAATAGTATTTGCACCACTATCAGCTCTTTGCTAACAAGGATGGTAAATTAAATGTAATGCTTGAACCTAAAAGAAAAAAGAAATAATTTAAATATAAATAAAACAAATTATTTTGACTAAGAACATTAATCAGATACACGCCTCTAATCGAAAGAGCCTTTCTATTATAATATTTTAATATTAATGTAATGTTTAGTATCTGAGAATGAATCTAAAGTCATCATTATTAAACTTGGCAAAGAGCAAATCTATAGCACAAATGAGGAACATTGGGAACAGGTTCTGTTGCTCTAGCCTCTGTCCAACATGTTGTGCAAATAAGATCATATCAAGCAAACAAATCAAGTCAAAATCAAGCATTTCAAAACGTAGATGTTATATTTGGCAGGTATTGTAACCTAATATCATACATCACATAAAATAATTAGATATATACTTGAAACACAAACTAAACACCAGGACCATTATATAAGGAACACCCGTAACCCTTTATTGAAACTGTAGGACTGACAACAATGGTTGTGTTACAGAAGCGCTGAAACATTTGAAGTCGTGATAACACTTTTTAAATGTTTTCGAGATTTAATACTGTCCGTAAGATTGTAATGTATGGGTATGTTATCTAAAAGCAATATATTATTTGCCGTTTGCATAATTTAGCTTTTGATTCATAGGCCGATATGGACATACACCTTTAGTCCCACTCAGGTAACAGGGGGCAAGCAGCCTATTGCAACCAACCGGCACTGTGGGAATCAAAAAGCGAAAAATTTGGGAGTAAATTGAAATAGAAGGGAAGGTGTTGGAAAGGAAAACGAATATTGCTTATAGGTAGGCCTGCCATTACTTAAATTGCCAACGCCGGACAAAAACTTAAAAAAATCCGAACACATAGGTGAAATCGAGATTCTTTCCCGGACACCTTAATAAAGGACGCCGATTCCATTGAAATTTTTAGCTTGTTAACGATTCATCTAACAATTATAATTGTCCCTTGGCACAGAGTGTCCGGGGTTTACCCGGACACTTTTTGAAAACCCCGCCCGGACTAAGGTTCTGTGTTCTCTCAACAGATGGCGTGTATCTTTATTTTGTAGCTCTCTACACCTTCCCACAGTCGCCAATAGATGGCGGGTTATTCGTAACACTGCCCCCTTCTTAGACATGCTCGTCCCGAGCATGATTATCCCCATGATAACGCGCCAACCGATCCACATGGACGATCTTGGGAGTGCCCCGCGGTCCTTTCTGAATGCGGTACCTTACGTCATTGAGTCTGGTCACTACTTTGTACGGTCCGTCCCATTTCACTTGCAGCTTCGGAGATTTCCCTTTTCTGCGAACCGGGTTATGCAGCCAGACCAGTGATCCTTCCTCAAAGCTTCTGTCATTTATCTTTCGGTCGTACCGGGTTTTCATTCTCTCCGACGTCTGCTGGCCTGATTGTCTGACGTGCTCGTAGACGTCATTCATCTTGCTGCGTAAATCGTTGGCGTAATCCGTAATACTGCGTGGAGTGTCAGGGGGAGCGCCCGTGATTAAATCCGCAGGCAAACGCAGTTCTCGACCGAAGTTTGCAAAGGCTGGTGTTACTGACGTGCTCTCGTGAACCGCACTTCGGTACGAGAGGAGGAACGGCTGGATGTGTTTATCCCAGTCTCTTTGTCTGCCTTCTACAACTTTTGCCAAGTACCTCTCTAATGTCTGATTAAACCGTTCCACCATTCCATCAGACTGAGGGTGGTAAGAGGTGGTTCGGGTTTTAAAAGCACCCATCACGCGGTACGTTTCCTGGAATAACTGGGACTCAAAATTCCTCCCCTGATCACTGTGAATCTCCAATGGTACCCCGAATCGACAGAAGACTTCATTGACCAGCTTATATATAGCTACCGTGGTCGCCTCTTGGTTCGGTATCGCAAATACTTCCGGCCACTTCGTAAAATAATCCATGACAACCATGAAATACTTGTTGCCATCTTCACTCTCCGGAAATGGACCTGCTACATCCACGGCAATACGTTCCCACGGAGCTCCCACATTATGCAGCTGCAATGCACCCCTGCTGCGTGTGTGAGGTCCCTTCACTGCTGCACAACTGATGCATTTTCGACACCAGTCTTCCACATCGTCGCGGCAGTGGATCCAATAAAACCGCTCTCGAATCTTCAATAAAGTCCTTTTCACACCCAAATGGCCTCCTGAACATCCATCGTGGTAAAGCTGTAAAATCTCCGGTATCTTGGCCTTCGGAACAACCATTTGGAGGTGACAGGTGTCCCCTCGAGCATTCTCCCATTTACGGAACAATACTCCGCCCTGGGCGACCAAGCTATTCCATTGCGCCCAATACCCCTTTGTCATTGTGCTCATAGCTGCAACGTCGCTCCACTTTGGCCTCGGAGCATTGGCTTTGACCAACTCGAGGATTAACTTGACATCTGTGTCCTCTTTTTGAGCCTTCCGTAAGGTTTCCTTCCACTCGTCACTCAGGTCCGTTTTTAACATTCGGACGGGCACAGCTTCCCTGGTCTCTTGCCTAACGCAGTGTTTATAGTCCTCTGTACTAGGCCTTCTTGACAGTTCGTCAGCGTCGCCATGGGATTTGCCGCTACGATGCTGAACCTCGAAACCGTACTCTTGCTGTTGGGCGGCAGCATCAACCACCCTTCTCTCCTGTGGTCGTCCATCGCTTTGCCTTGGGCAATTCGCCCGAAGGTGGCCCTTCTCTCCGCAGGTGTAGCATCGGGGGCTGTATTGTGGACGGTCACGGGCGGTGGGTGTAGTTACTTCCTAAACGAGGTGGGCTCGTTGGTCTTGCCTCACCGCTTCCACCTTCAATGCGTAGGAAAGGGCACCCTTAAGCGTGTCGTGGTGCCCCAGCCTAACAGCAGCCCTGACCTCTAGGTCACGGATGCCGTCGACGAAGGCTTGTACCAGATTGCCCTCGATCAGTGTAGGCGCTGACTGATATGCCTTTCGGACGAGCTTCTCAATTTCCAAGGCCCACTGCTGTAAATTCTCACCTTAACGCTGCACGCGATCCTGTAACTGGGCACGGAATACGTGCTCCAGGTGCGCGTCACCGTACCTCGACTCCAACGCCTCAACGAGCTGGTCGTAGGTGAAGTTCTTGCCGAGAGCCTCCAGCACAGTCAACGCCTGGTCGCGGAGACCTAGGGTGAGCGCTGTCATGGCCTGCGCCTCAGTCCACTCGTTCGCTCTCATAACGGCCTCAAACTGGATCTTATAAGCAGACCATGAGAACGTTCCATCGAATGGAGGCACCTTAAACCCGCGCGCCGCAGGAGTACTCCCCGCAGGAGCAGTTCCAAGCTTCAGGTCTCCTAGGGCCTTCTGCATATCCGCAATTTTGTGCTGTATGTCCGTGATGCGGGCCTCGTACTGGTGGACCGTCTCCTTCATCACCTTGAGGTCCTTGCCTAGCGCAACCTGGAGATCCTTCATAAGGAACATCTGCTCCTACTTGTCTCGCCGCAACTGGTCCTGCAGCTGCCCAGCCTGTTCCTCATGACGACGGGTCTGCTCTTCCTTGTCCCGCCGCAACTGGTCCTGGAGCTGACGAGTCTGCTCCTGCAGCATCATCATTAATGCGGCGAGGTCCGGAGCCACCGAGGTCGAGGGAGCCGCGAATGAATCGTCAACAGGTTCTGCCGTCGGCTGCCGACCGTCCGCTGGTTGATGCGGAGCATCCCCAAACCGTCTCTGGTCCATTTCCTGCTGTCGCAGTCCCCTAGTACGAATGCCTTCCGTGTCCTCCTTCGGTAAAACCGGCATCATCTAATCACACTTCTGACACCAATTTGTTACGAGCTGAGGTTCGGGATTAGAGAATTATACCAGATTGTTACGGAAATAGACACAATTTATTTTAATAGATCACAAAATACACAGGGAAACTGGCAACAACACAATTACAATAATTTACTATCACTATTACACTAAACTTCTTAATTCACTTACACTTGAGTCGCTGTTTATTCACTTGACACTCACTTGAAAACTAAACTCACTTGACACTCACTTGAAAATTAACTCACTTGACACTCACTTGATAACTAACTCACTTGACACTCACTTGATAACTTATTTCACTTGACACTCACTTGAAGACTAACTCACTACTCCGCAATGCCACGCTTTAGAATGTTTCTAGAAATACCGTTTTGCTATAAAACGGTATTTCTAGAAACATTGCGACACCTCTGGTTAATTCTACAAAACAATAGAAGTCTAATATATACTAGGACAACTGCCATTAATGGATAACTACTTAGTTCCGTGTTGTCTCAACAGATGGCGTGTATGTTTATTTTGTAGCTCTCTACACCTTCCCACAGTCGCCAATAGATGGCGGGTTATTCGTAACAATATCATTGAATAATGCATGTACCTATGTACACTTTTGAAACTTATTATGGTGATTATAGGCGTTTTCTCATTTAGGTGCTGCGATATTTTTTTGGGTTTTCAAAAAAAGCGCGATTAGTTAAAATTATAAATATTTTCTTAAATATTTTTCTATCACAAATTAGCACAAATTAAGAGCTACTCATGTATGTTTATTCTACAGGCGTACATAATGGTTTTTGAGATAGGTACACGATTCTGCAAAACGTTACTCCAGCAGGAAATCCAATATTTCGAAAGCCTGAACACGCACAAATTATATCAGGCCAGTTCACATCACCTCCACATGAGATGAGGCTACCCTCAAATCGCTCGTGCAGAATGTCCAATGTGGCATGAGCTGTGTGGCACGTAGCCACCGCGCCGTCCTGTTGAAACCACATATCGTTGGTGCTCATATCATCCAATTCAGGCCAAAAGAAGTTAGTAAAGGAGGTAGTGGTGGGTAGTTGGAATAGAGGTGTAAAAATTTTGCTCAGTCTTAAATAAATTAATTTTAATTTTATTTTGATAGTATATACATTTTTAATGAATAGAATAGATAGTTTATAAAACAATACCTGCCAGGATAGTGTTATCTTAGTCCTCACTACACTTCACAAACAACAAAGTTACGATCTTTGTCTCTGCGATGGAACTTGAGCTACAGAAATCACTAGCACAGCTCACTACAGTATTCAACACCAGGATGGCCCACTTTGAAGCAGAGCTGCCGAAGACATCCAACTCCTCAGACACAGCTTCTGTACTTGCTATAGAGTTTAACAATTTCAAAATATTCGTGAAGGAGACATTAACCACATTGCAGTGCCAAATCGAAGTACTAGCGCGCCAAGTTGATGCTCTGGAGATGCGCAGCCGTAGAAAGATGCTCCTGTTTCATGGAGTCGAGGAACAAACACGGGAGCAGCTAGTCGATGTAGTAGCTGGAGTGGTCAAGGAGCACCTCAAGTTCACCGAATTTACTACAAAGGACATCAGGCGCTGCCACAGGATGGGACGGTCCACAGGTGAGAATAAACCTAGGGCCATCGCTGTCAAACTGGAAAGTGCCGCTGTCAGGGATCGGATATGGTTTGCTAAGACCAAACTCAAAGGTTCCGGTATAACCGTATCCGAATTTTTGACTAAACAACGGCACGAGACGTTTATGGCGGCCAGAGAGCGGTTTGGTGTTAGTCAGTACTGGACCCGGGAAGGCGTTATTTACATCAACGAGCCCGGCGGGGCTAAGCATCGTGTGATCTCGGTTGCTGAGCTGAACAAGGTTCCAGGGGTCAGTGTTGACAAAGAAGTCTCAAAGCCGAATGTTGTTGTGAAAACTTCTAACAAACAAAAGCGTGGTGCAAGCAAAAAGTGATCTTTTGTAAAGTAACATAACGTTCCGTTTCAAAGTCATTTCTGTTTCGGGTATACATTCTTCTATAGTACTGGCTGTAAACTCAGTTAACTCGCATAAACTTATTAACTTTTGTTTGTACTTGCACAATTTCATTCTCGTCTACCCACTATCAAAACTAGTCAAAACTGAGTTGACACTTCAACTTCGTTCTAAAACCTAAACTTCTAATGTTGGCTCCACTGTTTGGGTAGCGATGTTTGGGTCTCGGCTAGATTACTTCGCTTAAAATAATTCTAATATCAAGTTTGTTTATTCTTTCTTTCTTTTTTTCTTGTTATATCTCTTATTATTAATTAGTTTAACGTACATAATTGTATTATATTACGTTTTATGTGAAGTCTCAGAAATGGTGGTTACCAAACGTAGTTTGTACTTATTTTAGCTGTGGTTGTAACGGTACATATTTGTTTTATAATTTTTTTATTTTCACTCATAATGCTCTCTTTTTTATGGTAATTATTATGACCGTGTAACATATAACAATTAGCAAGCCTAATTTGCGTATTAATCGAAATGGTCAGTTCACTTTTGTCTTACCACTATTAACAAATGATACGTTTAATGTAGTTATTTTTTATATTATTATTATTTTTTTTTTTTTTTAAGATAAACACAACTGGCAGATGGATAAGTTATTATTGATATATTTTTGATTTAATTTTAGTTAATCTTTATTGTTTTGTTTTTATTGTACTTATTATTACTATTATATATATTTTATTTTATTTCATATATTACTATGTCTGATAGCAGTGACAGCGAAAGTTATTTTTCAGCGATAAGCAGTGACGATAGTTTTGTCAGTATTCCGACGTTGTCTGACAATCTTGAAGTACAATTTTCTGATGTTTCTAAGAATTTTAATGTGATTCATATCAATGCTCAGAGTATTCCGGCACACTTCACGGATATGCTGGCGAGTTTTAGTTGTAAACATTTACACGCAATCCTTGTTTCCGAGTCCTGGCTGAAACCATGTCTCCCCTCCTCTTTATACTCCCTACTAAATTTCCGAAATTTCTTAAGACACTTGGAGTTGGAAAATCACGGCATAATGTCACCCCAAAAACTTTAAATATTGATTTACTTAATCAACACTTCACTGCCCTGTCCAATTTTGATGGGACTATTAAGGCAATTACGCTGAACAATCTTTCTTACATTCCAACGCCTAGTTATGATCCTTTTATTTTTAATCAATTCTCGGATTGTGATGTTAAGAAGAGCATTTCAGGGATCGCATCTAATGCAGTTGGTAGTGACTATGTCAGCCGTAACATGATCCTTCCTATCCTTGACGAAATTCTTCCTATCGTTACCCATATCCTTAACCATTCATTATCCAGCGGAGTTTTTCCATCTACTTGGAAAGATGCCCAAGTCACACCCATACCAAAAAAACCAAACCCTGTATCCCACTCTGACTATCGTCCGATTTCCATACTGCCTTTCCTTTCTAAAGTCCTTGAGCGCCTCGTCCACAACCAACTTAGTTCATTCTTGACCAAAAATTGCCTTTTTAACTCCCACCAATCTGGTTTTCGTCCCGGTCATAGTACTGTTACAGCCCTGGTGAATGTTACGGATGACATAAGAACCGGAATGGAAAATGGAAATCTTACTGTTTTTGCTCTCCTCGGTTTTTCCAATGCTTTTAACACAGTAGATTTCGACATTCTGCTTGGCATACTAAGCTCTCTTAACATATCTCCAACGGCAATTGATTGGCTTCGTAGTTACCTGTGTGGTCGCCGTCAGCGCATATGCATCGATAACACTAATTCATCTTGGTGCAACATATCTGCCGGCGTACCCCAGGGCGGCGTTCTATCTCCTCTTCTTTTCGCAATTTTTATAAATTCAATCTCACATCAACTTCTTTCTCACTACCACCTTTATGCAGACGACCTTCAGATATACTCTCAAGCACCTTTAGAAAAACTGTCTGAAGCAGTTGACAATATTAATACTGATCTGGTTCGAATCCGTGATTGGAGTGTGTCACATGGGCTTACCGTAAATCCAACCAAGACCCAAGTTATTATTGTTGGCAGCTCTAGGAAGATTTCAAGGGTTACCTGGACCCAACTTCCGCAGGTTATTTTTGATGGTATCCCGATTCCAATCAGTCAAAAAGTAAAAAACTTAGGGATCTTTATTGACCACGAGTTATCTTGGGGCCCACAATTGCAGGAAGTAAGCCGCAAAATGTTTTCATCTGCGGGATCATTGAGACGGCTACGCAACTTTCTTCCTACTGTCACCAAAATTGCACTTGCAAACACGCTACTACTCCCAATACTTGATTACGCAGATGTCAGCTATCCAGATCTCACCGAGGCCCAATTAGACAAACTCGAGCGACTCCAAAATCTTTGTATAAGATTTATATTTGGTTTACGCAAGTATGATCACGTCTCAGAATTTCGTCAAAAGCTTGAGTGGTTACCCATACGCCTTCGCCGGAATGCTCATATCCTTTCTTTATTATATAATATATTGTTTAACCCTTCCACACCTTCCTATCTTAAGGGACGCTTTGAGTTCCTTCATGACACACATTCGAGATTCTTAAGATCATCGGAAAACTTAGAGCTAAAAATGCCTTTGCACTCCACATCGTTCTTCGACAAATCTTTCACCGTTGTTGCTGCAAGGTTGTGGAATGCATTACCTATAGCAATAAGAAAGGCTCAAACTGTAAACGCCTTCAAAACAATGGTGAAAAGTCACTACCTAACCTTATAGCTCCATTAAGAGGTATTCTGAATGCATGTGACACTTGATGGTTATCATGTTTATTTGCGGAATATTGGTATGTATTTTCTCAGCATTTAATTTTATTATTCATGTTATTGCTTCGGTATATATGAAAATATATGTAAATATAGATATATATATATATTTGTATATTTGTATATTTATATATGTATATTGTATGCTTATGTATAAGACTAGGTATATGTGTATGTATATATGTAGTACACCGACAACTACTACTTAATTCTGCCACTAAATCCATCCTAAGGTTGTCTGGTAGAGATCGCTCTTAGCGATAAGACCGCCCATTGTACATAACATTAATATTAAGATCAATCATTGTAGTTTAATGTATTATGGTGTACAATAAAGAATATTCTATTCTATTCTATTCTAAACATCGACCTATTGTGCTCGCCGTTGACGATGATGACTTTGCGAACGTCGTTCTCAGAGAAATATGGCCCTATCACGCTGCCAGCACAAAATCCACACCAAACAGTGACAATTTCGGGATGCATTTAGGCTTGCCAGGTGGGAAGACTGAAAAAATAATAATAATAAATACTCTTTATTGTACACCAAAAAATGAAACAATACATGTCAGAAACAGTCTCGAAACCACTGATATAAACTATGAAAATCACTTACTTACAGTAACTGCCAAGTTGTTCGTACCTCTGTTTGCACTTAAGTGAAGTCTTCTCATCTTATTTGTAACCTTTTATAAACCCACGAATCGTTAATATTTATCAATCGACCAATAGTATTGCGTTACCGGCTTAACCAGTCAAAATAATGTCTATTAACTTGTTTTTATTAAAAAGTGAACTGTGTTATCATCTATTATAGTTTGTCCCTATTTTTAATAAAATAAATAAGAGTTTTTAATGTGGCGACAATACGGCCGTCCTGCGTACGCATCCGTCCCGGATAGCGTCATGGTGTGGTGTGGTTGCTGAGGACAAAGTATTTACCATTAGCTTGTATCTATTCCAATTTATTTATTTGCATCGATCACTTTTTTTTATAAACAGCAACGAGAGCTCTTCCATCTACTATTCCATCGACGGCCAGTAGATAAAGAGCTCCCCGCTTCATTTAGACAATCCCCGGACACTACTAGGACCTTAATGCTTACATAACTGTTCCATCGGCGGTCAGTTATACAGCCAACGTTAAGACTCGAAATTTATCCTTTTTTTTTTTTTTCTGTGCGTGTGGAAACCCCCTCGGGCCGTCACCCCACCTGGGTTTTCGGTGGGGCGGTGTGTCGGAATCGAACCGACTAAAACCACACGGTGTGCCGTACTGCGCCTAAATTAGGAGGGATACGGGAACAGCTTTTATTAAGACATCCGGACCCCCCCTAGCGCCTGCCCGCAAAAGCGCGGGCACCTTCGGGTAACAACCTCTCAATTAGGCGACGTCCAGGCACACGCGGACGCCGCCTCCTCGCGTGGGGCCACTATAGCGGGTGGAAGGGAAAACCTGTCCCGACCACCCGCGGCCACACTCAGGGCACACGCTGGAAAGCGCGCCTCCGCCGCCCGGTTCGCCGGCGGCGAACTAAGTCCGAGTGGAGATCGTCCTCCCGGACCGGTTCCGCCGCCTCCTTCTGCGAGATGACGTCCTCACAGAAGGTCGCGACTGCGGTAAAATTCCTGTCGCTACCGGCCATGGAGCTTATGACGGCCGGTAGCGAGAGATCCCCTCCGATGACTGCAGTGAGGGCCCGACGCTGCGTCGCCCAGGCGGAGCAAACCGCCAGCGTGTGCTGGCACTCCGTGATAGTGGAGTGCTTCCCTGATGCAGCTGAATGGCAGACTATTGAACGCGTTGGCGATGTCCAGCGACACCGCCAACAGCACGCCGCCACAGCTCACTAGCTCTTCGGTCACGGCCCTCAGGCGCAACATAGCACCGACCGTCGAACGCCCCGCTCGAAAACCGAATTGGGCGTCCGACGAATCGGGGCCGACCTCGCACAGGTGCCGGACGACGCGGGCAGAGAGGACCCTCTCAAATAATTTACCCGCCTCGTCCAGCAGCACGATGGGCCTGTAGGCCGCGACCGAGTCAGTAGGCTGTCCCGGCTTCCTTAAAAGGACCAGCTTCCCGCTCTTCCAGCAGTCAGGGAAGCGCCCGGACGCCAAGCAAGCGTCGAACACTTCCCTGAGGCGGTCGGACATGTGGTCGAGGGCGAGGGCCAACACTCGGGCAGGGATCCCGTCTGGCCCGGGGGCGGTGTTCTTGGAACGTATCCGTAGAACAACCGCCCCTACCTCCGCCTCCGTGACGGGCGGAACACCATCCTCCTCGTTCTCCCCGTCGTCTCCGGCCAAGGGGGCCATCGACGGGGGTACGTGCTCCACCCGTTGTGGGAAAAGGCCCTCAACCACTTCCTGCAGGAAGCTGGAATGGAGAGTCTCCGTAAGGGGGGGGGGCCCGACGCGCAGACCTTTTGTTGCGCCGCGCGATATGGGCGATCGAGACCCTCCAGCATCTCCTTTCTTTTTTCCTCTTTGGCGCGGCTAATGGCCAGCTTCAGAGTTTTCCGCGCATCTCGGTACTCCTCATGAAGCCGGTCTTCTTCCCCATCTTCGCGGTGACGCCGCCGGCTGCGGGTGTAGGACCTCCGGGCACGAGTACAGGCCACGCGGAGGTCCGCCAACTCCTGGGACCACCAGTAGACCTCCTTCCTTGGAGGCCGACGACCTCGGACGCGGGGCATGGCCGCATCGCAAATCTGCGTAATCGCATCGCGAAAGCGGCCAGCCCCCATGTCTGCCTCCTCGGTCAGAGGTCCCTATCCAACTTGGTAACAGCCCACCGCGGGAAGCGGGAAGAATGCCGCGCCGTGTGACCCCTTCTGGGGTCCTGGGTCCGGGAGAGCTCAAATCGGATATAGAGGTGATCCGAGAGCGTCTCAACCTCTTCCAGGACACACCAGTTCCTTACTAGAGCGGCGAGAGCAGGGGTAGCGAACGAAAGGTCCACTATCGACCCCCCCTGCTGTCGCACGCACGTATTGGTAGAGCCTCTGTTTAGGAGACAGGGGCCCACCGATGCTGCCCACTCCTCTACGGCTTCGCCCCGTGCGTCCGTCTTGGGGGAACCCCACGCAATGGACTTTGCGTTGAAGTCACCCAGCACCAGGACGTGCCCAGACGACTCGAAGTTTACCCTAGGCGATGCCTTTGGCCAACCCTAGTTGCATATCACAACAAGTCTTAACATCTGGCGGTAAGAATTTACTCGTGCGTGTATAACTATTCCATCGGCGGTAAGTTATACAGCCAGCGTCAAGCATCCGAAGCTTCCCCTAGGCGATGCCTTTCGCCATCGGGGGCTAGCCAATCGACCCAGGCTGCCACCGTTGTCATTCCAGCGTCGTCGTCGTCGCCCATGGAGGAGGTTGTAGAGGCGGTCCAATAAATGGATCAAGTCTCTAGCCTCCTTGTCCAGGCGAACCTAAACCACTCTGCCGGTGCGCAGGATCTTTTCCTGCAAACCATGGCGGAGTGGTCGATCGGTATAGCCGTAGCCTCGGAGCCCTATTACGTTCCTCCCCGTCCAAACTGGATGGGTGACCGGGACGGCTCCGTGGCAGTCATCAGCTCCACGGCGGCTCATTCCCCACCCTTGTCGCTAAGAGACAAGGGTACCGGATATGTTGCTGCCGAGTGGGGGGGTATCACCATATATGGTGTCTACTTCTCCCCCAACCGGAGTCTGAGCGACTTCGAGGTTTTCCTCAACAACTTGGAGACCTCGATGCGGCGACTAGCGTCTGGGCACGTCCTAGTGCTGGGGGACTTCAACGCAAAGTCCGTTGCGTGGGGTTCCCCCAGGACGGACGCACGGGGCGATGCCGTGGAGGAGTGGGCGGCATCGGTGGGCCTCTGTCTCCTAAACAGAGGCTCCACCAACACGTGCGTGCGACAGCAGGGGGGGTCGATAGTGGACCTTTCGTTCGCTACCCCTGCTCTCGCCGCACGAGTAAGGAACTGGCGTGTCCTGGAAGAGGTTGAGACGCTCTCGGATCACCTCTATATCCGATTCGAGCTCTCCCGGACCCAGGACCCCAGAAGGGGTCACACGGCGCGGCGTTCTTCCCGCTTCCCGCGGTGGGCTGTTACCAAGTTGGATAGGGACCTACTGGAGGAGGCAGCCATTATTTACTCTTGGCTGTCTCCGCAGCCTCTGACCGAGGAGGCAGACATGGGGGCTGGCCGCTTTCGCGATGCGATTACTCAGATTTGCGATGCGGCCATGCCCCGCGTTCGAGGTCGTCGGCCTCCAAGGAAGGAGGTCTACTGGTGGTCCCAGGAGTTGGCGGACCTCCGCGTGGCCTGTACTCGTGCCCGGAGGTCCTACACCCGCAGCCGGCGGCGTCACCGCGAAGATGGCGAAGATGGGGAGGAAGACCGGCTTCATGAGGAGTACCGAGATGCGCGGAAAACTCTGAAGCTGGCCATTAGCCGCGCCAAAGAGGAAAAAAGAAAGGAGATGCTGGAGGGTCTCGATTGTGACCCCTGGGGTCGCCCATATCGCGCGGCGCAACAAAAGCTCCGCGCATCGGGCCCCCCCCTTACGGAGACTCTCCAGCCCAGCTTCCTGCAAGAAGCGGTTGAGGGCCTTTTCCCGCAACGGGCGGAGCACGTACCCCCGTCGATGGCCCCCTTGGCCGGAGACGACGGGGAGAACGAGGAGGATGGTGTTCCGCCCGTCACGGAGGCGGAGGTAGGGGCGGTTGTTCTACGGATCCGTTCCAAGAACACCGCCCCCGGGCCAGACGGGATCCCTGCCCGAGTGTTGGCCCTTGCCCTCGACCACATGTCCGACCGCCTCAGGGAAGTGTTTGACGCTTGCTTGGCGTCCGGGCGCTTCCCTGACTGCTGGAAGAGCGGGAAGCTGGTCCTTTTAAGAAAGCCGGGACGGCCTACTGACTCGGTCGCGGCCTACAGGCCCATCGTGCTGCTGGACGAGGCGGGTAAATTGTTTGAGAGGGTCCTCTCTGCCCGCATCGTCCGGCACCTGTGCGAGGTCGGCCCCGATTTGTCGGACGCCCAATTCGGTTTTCGAGCGGGGCGTTCGACGGTCGGTGCTATTTTGCGCCTGAGGGCCGTGACCGAAGAGGTAGTGAGCTGTGGCGGCGTGCTGTTGGCGGTGTCGCTGGACATCGCCAACGCGTTCAATAGTCTGCCATTCAGCTGCATCAGGGAAGCACTCCACTATCACGGAGTGCCAGGGTACCTGAGGCGGCTAGTGGCAGACTATTTAGAGGAGCGTACCGTCATGTACGAGGACCGAGATGGAGTTTTGAGTCGTCGGCCCATGTCGTGCGGTGTTCCGCAGGGGTCTGTCCTTGGACCACTCCTGTGGAACATGGGGTACGACTGGGCCCTTCGAGGCGACTTCCCCCCCGGGCTCGGCGTAATCTGTTACGCCGATGACACTTTGGTCACGGCCCGGGGGGCGAACTTTCAGAAGGCGGCGTGCCTGGCCACCAGGGGAGTCTCTCTGGTGGTTGGGCGCATCGAGGCGCTGGGTTTGCGGGTGGCCCTGGATAAGACGGAGGCCCTTTTATTTCATGGGCCCCGTCGTGGTCCACCCCCTGGCGCCTCTATCGAGGTCAACTCGGTCCTCGTACCGGTTCAGGCCTGCATAAAATATCTGGGCCTGATCCTCGACGGTAGGTGGCGCTTCGACGAGCACTTCCTGCAGCTTGCTCCAAGGCTGGTCGGCGCTGCGTCAGCCCTTGGGCGACTCTTGCCCAATTTGGGCGGACCCAGCGTCGCTACGCGACGGCTGTACACGGGGGTTGTCCGGTCAATGGCACTGTATGGTGCACCGGTGTGGGCGGAGGCTCTGACCGCCCAGAATAGGGCGCGCCTCTGGCGGCCTCAGAGGGTTATGGCGGTTAGAGCCATACGCGGATACCGCACCGTGTCGACGGAGGCGGCGTGCGCGTTGGCCGGGACTCCCCCGTGGGATTTGGAGGCGGAAGTGCTCGCCGAAGTATATCGGCGAACGGCTGAGTTCCGGGCGGGAAGCGGCAGTCGGCCCCCGCCCGAAGAGGTACGCGAATGGCGTGAGGCCGCTCGCCGAGCCACCATGGCTCGTTGGTCGTCCCGGCTGGAGGCTCCACGTGCTGGCTTTGCCGCCGTGGAGGCGCTCCAGCCGGTCATCGTCGAGTGGGCAGGGCGGCAGCACGGGACTCTTTCCTTCCGACTGACGCAGGTTCTTTCCGGGCATGGCTGCTTCGGGAAGTACCTGCACTCGGTCGCTAGGAGGGAATTGAGTCCCGCCTGTCACCACTGCGACTGCAGTGAGGACTCGGCTCAGCACACGCTGGCGGTTTGCCCCAGTTGGGCGGCGCAGCGTCGGGCCCTCACTGCAGTCATCGGAGTGGATCTCTCGCTACCGGCCGTCATACGCTCCATGGCCGGTAGCGACAGGAATTTTACCGCGGTCGCGACCTTCTGTGAGGACGTCATCTCGCAGAAGGAGGCGGCGGAGCGGGTCCGGGAGGACGATCTCCACTCGGACTTGATTCGCCGCCGGCGAACCGGGCGGCGGAGGCGCGCTTTCCAGCGCCTCATGCCGCCCTGAGTGTGGCCGCGGGTGGTCGGGACGGGTTTTCCCTTCCACCCGCTATAGTGGCCCCCCGCGAGGAGGCGGCGTCCGTGTGTGCCTGGACGTTGCCTAATTGAGAGGTTATTATCCGAAGGTGGTGCCCGCGCTTTTGCGGGCAGGCGCTAGGGGGGGTCCGGATGTCTTAATAAAAGCTGTTCCCGGATCCCTCCTAATTTAGGCGCAGTACGGCACACCGTGTGGTTTTAGTCGGTTCGATTCCGACACACCGCCCCACCGAAAACCCCGGTGGGGTGACGGCCCGAGGGGGTTTCCACACGCACAAAAAAAAAAATAAAAAAAAAATAAAAAAAAAAAAAAAAAAAAAAAGGCGATGCCTTTCGCCAACCCTAGTTGCATATCGCAACGGGTCTTAACGTCTGACTTTACACGAGTAAACTCCGCATATAGGTTATCCAGTATTGTCCGAAGCAAATGTACTAGACTAAATATCATACATATTTTCTTATGTTCTTATTCCTCACTCTTAAGTCTATCATTATACATACTTCTCTCAAATATCAGTCAACAAAATTATGACACAGTCATAATTATGTGCTAGGCAGATTTTACAAATACAGATTTATAAATACCGGCCAACATCCTACTCTATCCAATTTCAGGTGGTATTCATCCAGTACTGCTAATTTAGTCCAAGTCCAATCTATATTTAAGCACATGTTGTCCTTAATGTTTGATAGCCATTAATTCTTCCGGAAGGCATATCAGTCAGCGCCTACATTGATCGAGGACAATCTGGTGCAAGCCTTCGTCGACGGCATCCGTGACCTGGAGGTCAGGGCTGCTGTTAGGCTGGGGCACCACGACACGCTTAAGGCTGCCCTTGCCCACGCATTGGAGGTGGAAGCGGTGAGGCAAGACCACCGAGCTCACCGCGTTAGGGAAGTAACTACACCCACCGCCCGTGACCATCCCCAATACAGCCCCCGATGCTACACCTGTGGAGAGAGGGGCCACCTTCGGGCGAATGCCCAAGGCAAAGAGGAGAGAAGGGTGGTTGATGCTGCCGCCCAGCAGCAGGGAAACGAATGGAGGCCAGGACTGCGGGGCGGGTGCTGGCTGGTGGTCAAAGAGCCCCAAGAATTTCGATCTCGCAAGCTCATGACGAGAATAGCCTGATCATCAGAGGCGAGGTCAACGGGATGTCATGCAGTATGACTCTAGATACGGGAGCCTCTCGGACGGTAGTTAGTTCCCAGCTCGCGAATCGGTTTCTTGGGGACAATATCAGTGACCGCGAGCAATTACAGCTGGTAACAGCTACCGGTCAGCGGATAGCCGTCCGAGGAGAGAAAACGGTGGAGTTGAAGCTGGGTAACGAACTTTATAAGCACAACATCATCGTGGCAGATATTCTTGATGATTGCATTCTAGGCTTAGCCTTTTTGCGTAAACATCGTTGTGAGATAGATGTGAATCAGGGATTATTGAGGGGTGGTTTAGAGGAGCTCTTCGTGGAAGGAGCGTCACCTGGAAAAGTGTACTGCCTGGAGAAGACTGTGCTTCCTCCTAGATCAGAAGCAGTCGTTCCGGTTGCTCTACCGCGGTCGTCGCCCAGAAAGAATCGGTGTGTACTAATAGAAAGCACGAATGATGACTTTCCGTGAAGGGTGGCGAGGACTCTGGTGAGGATGACTGGTGATCCAGTGGTTCGTGTGATGAATCCTTGTGACAAGGAACAGGTGATCAGGAAGGGCACTCTGTTAGGCACCTGTAAGGAAGTTACTTGGCTGCGTAGATGCCAGGACGGCTCTACTAGCGTAACGAGCTTTGATGTCTCAACGCTATTAGAGGAATGTCGTAGTGAACTCACGAAGGAAGAGTTCAACATGGCTAAGAAGGTGCTGCTTCGATACGGCGATGTTTTCTCTTCAAGTGATACGGACATAGGATAGACCGGACTAGTTCAGAACAAGATTAACACGAACAACGAGCTTCCCATTCGTCAGCGTCCAAGAAGATTACCGGTGGCACGAGAAGAAAAGGTAGACGCCATGATTGAAGGAATGGTAAAGAATGGAGTTATAGAGCCTTCATCCAGTCCGTGGTGTTCTCCTGTGGTCCTTGTGAAGAAGAAGGATGGTAGAATGAGGTTTTGTATTGACTACCGTCGTTTAAATGACATCACGAAGAAGGACAGCTATCCTCTGCCACGTATCGACGATACACTGGACACGCTAACGGGAATGAAGCGGTTCACGACGTTAGACCTGAAAAGTGGTTACTGGCAAGTAGAAATCGATTCAAGGGATAAGGAGAGAAACCGCTTTCTCTACAGGAAAGGGTCTGTGGCAATTTACAGTTATGCCATTTGGTCTATGCAATGCCCCAGCGACTTTTGAGAGATTAATGGAGTTAGTGCTCGCCGGCCTAATAGGGGGTGCCTGCCTGGTATATTTAGATGACATCATTATAGTAGGACGTACCCTTAAGGAACACCTGCAGAACCTCGAGCGTGTGCTTTCAAAACTCCGGGGGGCTAACCTTAAGCTGCGTCCTAAGAAGTAATGCTCCGAGGCCAAAGTGGAGCGACGTTGCAGCTATGAGCACAATAACGAAGAGGTATTGGGCGCAGTGGAATAGCCTGGTCGTCCAGGACGGAGTATTATGCCGTAAATGGGAGAATGCTCGAGGGGACACCTGTCACCTCCAAATGGTTGTTTCGAAGGCCAAGGTACCGGAGATTTTACAGCTGTACCACGATGGATGTTCAGGAGGCCATTTGGTGGGTGTGAAAAGGACTTTATTGAAGATTCGAGAGCGGTTTTATTGGATCATTGGATGGATATGGAAGACTGGTGTCGAAAATGCATCAGTTGTGCAACAGTGAAAGGACCTCACACACGCAGCAGGGGTGCATTGCAGCTGTATAATGTGGGAGCTCCGTGGGAACGTATTGCCGTGGATGTAGCAGGTCCATTTCCAGAGAGTGAAGATGGCAACAAGTATTTCATGGTTGTCATGTATTATTTTACGAAGTGGCCGGAAGTATCTGCGATACCGAACCAAGAGGCGACCACGGTACCTGATAAGCTGGTCAATGAAGTCTCTGTCGATTTAGGGTACCTTTGGAGATTCACAGTGATCAGGGGAGGAATTTTGAGTCCCAGTTGTTCCAGGAAACGTGCCGCGTGATGGGTGCTTTTAAAACCCGAACCACCTCTTACCACCCTCAGTCTGATGGAACGGTGGAACGGTTTAATCAGACATTAGAGAGTGGTACTTGGCAAAAGTTGTGGAAGGCAGGCAAAGAGACTGGGATAAACACATCCAGCCGTTTCTTCTCTCGTACCGAAGTGCGGTCCACGAAAGCACGTCAGTAACACCACCCTTTTCGAACTTCGGTCGAGAACTGCGGTTGCCTGCGGATTTAATCACGGGCACTCCCCCTGACACTCCACGCAGTATTACGGATTACGCCAACGATTTACGCAGCAAGATGAATGACGTTTACGAGCACGTCAGATAATCAGGACAGCAGACGTCGGAGAGAATGAAAACCCGGTACGACAAAAAGAAAAATAACAGAAGCTTTGAGGAAGGATCACTGGTCTGGCTGCATAACCCGGTTCGCAGCAAAGACAAATTTCCGAAGCTGCAAGTAAAATGGGACGGACCGCACAAAGTAGTGACTCTAATGACGTAACGTACCGCATTCAGATAGGACCGCGGGGCACTCCTACATCAGCTACGGGCTACAAAATAAAGATACACGCCATCTGTTGAGACAACACGGAACTAAGTAGTTAGTAACCCATTAATGGAATATTCTACATGTATTAGCGGATTCTGTTGTTGTGTAGAATTTACCAGAGGTGTCGCGATTTTTCTGGAAGTACCGTTTCGCTATATAAAGCGTGGCATTGCGGAGTGGTTAGTTAGTTTTCAAGTGAGTGTCAAGTGAGTTAGTTTTCAAGTGAGTGTCAAGTGAATAAACAGTGACTAAAGTGTAAGTGAATTAAGAAGTTTAGTGTAATAGTGATAGTAAATTATTGTAATTGTGTTGTTGCTAGTTTCCCTGTGTATTTTGTGATCTATTAAAATAAATTGTGTCTTTTTCCGTAACAATCTGGTATAATTCTCTAATCCCGAACCTCAGCTCGTAACAATATGTTATATTAGTACAGCACTCATACAAATACATATACCTACCTACTTAATTACATACATATTTATACATAACACATTTATACATAAATACATACATTATAATTATCTATTATAACTAAGAAAAGTAAACATATTTATTTAACCAGATAATATTCTTTTACAATTTTTTTGAAAGATGATATTGTTTGAGCTCGTTTGATAGAGAGCGCTAGTGCATTCCAAAGGCGTGCTGCTTCAACAGTAAAAGAATTGTCTACGAACCTTGTAGAATGCACTGGAATTTGCAGTTTCAAGTTTTTCGATGATCTCAAGAACCTGGAATGTGTGTCACTTAAGAAGCTAAAGCGTTCTTTGAGATAAGAGGGAGTGAGGGGGTTGAACAATATGTTATAAATAGAGATCGGATAATCGGATGCGTATTTACCTAAAGTTATTTTTTGGATAACAAATTATGGAAGCGGCTTCCAAGTATATTTTTATTTAAAAAAAAATCCCGGGATTCCGGGATCGCATAACTAATCGGATGTATATTTACTTTAAGTTAATTCTTTTTAAGTTAAGGTGTTTCCCATTCGAGTATGTACGTATGTAAGGTGTAAGAGAAATGGTGGTGTGGTAAATAAGAAAACATAAATTAATATAAACTTATTTATACATTACATCACATAATATTTTTATGTTGTACACACAGAAACTACATAGAAGAGAAATGAAAGATAGTTGTACATGGGCAGTTTGGGCAATATACATAAATAATTGTCATTTGAAGAATTAATGTTGCTCAAGTTATTGTGTTGTTTTCTTTACAAGTAGCCATGACATGCACTTCTTACATAGCTAATATGAAGCTGATAAGAAATTAAAAACTTAAAACTAGTACATTTCTTATTTCACTTTTAAAGTAGCAGCGAGATAAATGTGGAGAGATTTGAAAGAGGCCTATATATATGCTCAGCATTGGGTGGCTAAAGATTGAAGAAGAAAGATTACCCCACCCCAGTGACAATATCTTTAATCACTATCTATGACTATGGTTCGGTCACTGAAATCTATAATTTCTGTATCTGTTTGCGTTGAACATGATGATGTTACGTCTGGTTCTACTGACTGTTCAAAAGTTCTTAATTTAGGATTATTCAGAGAATTGTAGTGTACTATAATAATTTTCTCGAGGTTATCATTTGTTAGTCTATTTAGCCTAGTGATAACTGGCTCTGGAGGCAAAGGTAAATTTGGATGTTGTTCGTTTAAAATTCGTACTCAGTTGGGAGCTTTTAAAAATTTTTTTTTGACATTATTAATTAGAGTGTCTACATCGCCGTAGCTTAAACGTATTGTCTCTGTTAATCTGTGCAGGGCGTGAGCCAAACACGTAAAATGTCTTATATTGGAAAATGTATTTTTTAATATTTTACCAGTCAGTAACATATATGCTACCCTGCCGCTACACAACATTAAGACGTCTTACACTTTATTGTTGAATTGGTCACCCCATAACTTTTTTAGACATTTATTCACAAACTCGGACACAGTACGACCGTTAACCACTTCTAAAGTTTGACAATTTAAAAGTAAATTCGTCGAGTTTTTATTTAATTTTTTTTTATTATTTTATTATTAGCCATGGTCGTCCCACTGCAGGGCAAAGGCCTCCCTACCCTCGTTCCACTCCTCACGGTTTAGAGCTTTCTGTCGCCAATCTTCCCAATAAGCATCCAGTTCATCCCGCCATCTCTTTTTGGGCCTGCCGCGACGTCGTTTAAAGTTGCGTGGGCACCACTCGGTTCTAAGTTTTGCCCACATTTCGTTCGACATGCGGCAGATGTGACCAGCCCAGTTCCATTTTAGGCTTGCAGCCTTATGGTCAACGTCGGCGATCTGAGTTTTGGAGCGCAGTATACTGTTCCTTATACGGTCTGATAACCGAACTCTTAGGATACTGCGCTCCATGGCTCGCTGGCAAACCCCGAGTGTGGACTTTTGATGTTTAGTCAAAGACCAAGTTTAAGCACCATATGTGAGGATGGGCAGTATACATACGTCCATGAGCTTCTTCTTCAAGGACAAAGGAAGGTTACCCTTCATTAGGTCTTTCATGGACCAATAGCTCTTCCAGGCGTTTTCGGTGCGTCTGGCAACTTCTTTTTCTTGTCTCGCCTGGAAAGAGACTAATTGGCCCAGATATATGTACTCTTGGACGTACTCGATTTCTGCACTGTCGACTTCTAACCTACGTTTCGTGCTATTAGTCATTAACTTGGTCTTCGACATATTCATCTTCAATCCAACCTCGAGGCTTGCTCGGTTGAGTTCAGTGATCATAGTACCTAGTTCAGATGATGAGTTGGAAAAGAATACAATATCGTCAGCGAAACGAAGGTTTGTTAACCTTTTTTCACCGACAACAATGCCCTTCATATTCCAGCAGCTTGCTAACTTTCTAAATACCTCTTCTAGAGTCGATGTGAAGAGCTTTGGAGATAGCGGGTCTCCTTGTTTAACTCCTACGTGGATGGGGAAGAATTGGCCGAGTTTGTGTTATTTCATGGCTGCGGTGCTGTTGCGGTATATATTGTTCAGTAAATGGATGGTATGTGGGCTCTATATCCTGGTCGTGTAAGGCTTTGAATAAAGACGAATGTGTAAGGCTGTCGAAAGCCTTGGAATAGTCTATGAAGGCTAGGTAGAGTGGGAGTTTAAACTCATGATGTTTTTCAATAATTTGGTTTACAGTGTGAAGATGATCGGTGGTAGAGAGGCCGCGTCGGAAACCAGCCTGTTCCGCAGGTTGGTGTTGGTCAAGCTTTCCGGAGATTCTATTTTCTATCACTTTTATAAACGCTTTATAGAGGTGAGAAATAAGGCTTATGGGGCGGTAGTTCCCTAGGTCTGATTTGTCTCCTTTTTTGTGGAGTAGAATTATGTTAGAGTGACAAAAATTTTCGGGAAAGATACCTGCTTGTAAAATGGAATTAAATAGGTTCGTAATTTTGGGTAGAAGGACTGGTTCTCCAATTTTTAAGGCTTTGGTGGTAATGCCGTCTTCGCCGGGACTTTTGCTGCATTTCATGTTTGCCAAAGCCTGATGAACTTCGTACCCAGTTATCGGCGGGATATTTAGAGAACATGAGTAATCATCTGTGGCTTGTTGGGGAACCGTGTTATCGGCATAAAGAGATTTGTAATAGTTTGTGCAAATACTGAGAATTTTTTTCATGTCACCCTGTTTCACGCCCCTTTTGTCTTTTAATCTTAATGGTTTGACTAAAAAATTTACAACATATCGTCCCAGAAAGTCAGTGGTTCCGTCTAAAGATATCCATATCTTATTGTTTTGTACTTCACTGTGGATAAATTTCATTTTATCTTCATAAACATGGCCCAAGTATTTCTTCCTTAACAAAGACTCACTTAGAATAGTTGTATCTTAATTTTTACAGTTACACATGTATTTTCAAAAAAACCACGAAAATTGGGGTTTTCAACTTTTGACCACGGTATGTTGCACATAATGAGAAAATCTCTCAATTGTCTCTTTCATGCGCAAGTAAAACGGACGGCATTGTGTTAATGATGTCTTGTAATCTAGTGTGTGTAATATAATAAATAAGTATAGGTAGGTATACCTACATACTTAAGTTTTCGTGTAGTAGGTAATGTAGGTAGGTACTTTCTATTGATTTTCTATAAACTAATTAAAACAAAACCATGACGCCAGGTGACCAGAAATTGCACACAATGAAGTATAAAACACAGTTCTTTTATTTTTGTTTTCAACCGTTTAAAACGATTTATTTGGGGTTTAGAACGGCAACATTTTATTTAAAACGTTTTAAATCGGTTGTTTTATATCTATAGTCGAAATACAGTATCAGATAACCACACAACACAGCGCATTGTTTTAAAACTACCTGATATACAGCAAATCTGTTTAAACTATAGTCCCTTAATACAACAGTCGACCAATCAGAGAGCAGAACATGTTACTATCTGGCGAAACTACCATTACTCAGGTACATTTGACTTTACTACGAGTTATTTATTATATTATACATATTTCTATAGTCAAAATCTGTTTTCCAGCTATATACAAATAGGTACAATGTTTTTAAATGATTTTGTAAAAAGAAATAATTCTTACCTTGTTAATTAAAGAAATAAGAGGTCCAAGCCGCAGAGCAGGTAAATCCAGGATTCGTGGCACAGAAGTCGTCGTTTCAAGTAAAACAAAAATCCAAATCACGATGCAAATCAGAAACCGTTATTCAATAGCCAAGTAAGTAATCTTAGAAATGAGAAAAACTTGAGAAACACACCCGAACGCATAGCAAGCACAGCGACGAATGCAGTTGTATTGTCGGGTCGCTACTTGCGCACAAGCAAGTATAATTCATAAACTTAATATACTAACTTAATATACTTACATACTAAGTTTATGGTATAATTTGCCGTCTTACTCGCACTCTTACAAAATGCTTACATTTCCTGGTGTTTAATAGGCCCGAGTTGACACTTGTTACAACGTTATAAGGTTGTTTTTGCTTCGTCAAAAATCACTGACAATAAAAGTAGGGAAAAGCAACCATTATACGTTGTAACAGAGCAAGTGTCATTTGTGTCAAACTGGGGTTTATTACATCTCACGGAGTATAGGTAGACTTAAATTTGAATTTCCCGGAATCGCGGGATTCTTTCGATAAAAAAGTGCTTTCCATAATAGCCAATATCTCAACTTTAGGTAAATATGCATCCGAATATCCGATCTCTGGTTATAAAGTAGGGAAAGAATGTGAGTATTCCGTCGAAGGCGGACCGGGAGCCACTTGAACGAGTTGCGATATTCGGATACATGTTCATATTTGCGTAAGTCAAATATGTATCTTACGCAAAAAAATTTAAGCCGTTCAAGCTTATCGAGTTGCTCCTCCGTGAGATCAGGATAACTGGCATCACCGTAGTCAAGTATTGGAAGTAAGAATGGCTGTGCAAGCGACATCTTTGTAGCGGTCGGAAGAAAGTTCCGCAATCTTCGTAAGGACCCTGCTGCAGCAAACAATTTGCGACTAACCTCTTGCAGTTGGGGGCCCCAGGATAAAGTACTGTCAATTAATATTCCCAGGTTTTTTACACTATTACTAAGAAATAGCGGCGTACCGTTGAAAATTATTTGAGGTAGTTGGGTCAAAATCGACGCGTGAAATCATTCTGGGACTGCGCACCATGATTACATGAGTTTTTGCCGGGTTGACCTGAAGACCATAGTTGATACTCCACTCACAAATACGTTCCAAATCACAATTTATAGTTGTAAAAGCTTCGTGGATTGTATTGATTGGCGCGTGAGCATAAATTTGGAGATCATCTGCACAAAGGTGGTAGGATGAAACTATTGTTTTAGATATGGTATTAATAAATATCGCGAAAAGTAAAGGAGATAAAACGCCACCCTGCGGTACACCAACCGAGATATCACACCAAGAAACCGAATTTTCAATGCGAATCCGTTGTCGGCGACCAGACAGGTAACTGTGCAACCAATCAATCACTGTTGGAGATATGTTAATAGAGCGTAGTATGCCGAGTAGGATATGGAAATCTACTGTGTTGAAGGCGTTGCTGAAATCTAAGTGTCAGTAACGTGATACTTCCCTTTTCCATGGCCATCCTAATATCGTCAGTAATTTTAATTCAAGCTGTAACAGTGCTATGTCCTTGTCGGAAACCAGACTGAAAGGAATTTAACAGGTTATTTTTAGTCAGAAAGGAGTTTAATTGAAGATACACTAGACGTTCGAAAACTTTTGACAGAAACGGTAAGATCGGTATTGAGTAAAGGACGAAGGCTTTTTAGGTAAGGGTATTACTTGGGCTTCTTTCCACATAGAGGGAAATATGCCGCAGGAAATAGAGTGGTTTAGGATATTACATATGACGGGAAGGATTAAGTCGAGAATGGGAATGATCATGTATATATAGTCATTTACAATTGTAGCCTGCCGAAATTTACAGAAGTAGCACAAAATTGCATCATTTCTGAAATATAATAGATTTATAGTAATTATTTTTATGAATATTAATTGTTTATAATCATTTATTATAATTAGTTGTAAGCTTGCAATATTGCCTTGGGAGTTTTCCTGTAATAATATTGTAAATGTATCTAAATAAATAAATAAAAATGTTTCTGCTGATGCAGTAGTTACCAATAGCGTTGGAAGAAATGGTCAATATACCTACTCTTTTTAACATCACAATCAGTGAGTTTATTAAAGACAAAAGGTGGAAAGTGAGGAGTTAGAAGCTGTGAAAGATAATTTAATGTGTTAGTTTTGGTGGTATCATCAAAACTAGACGAGGAAGTGAAATGCCTGTTTAAAGCGTCGAGATCAATATTATTAGGATTGACTTCTTGTTTTGACTTCCAAACTCCTAAGGTTCTAAGAAATTTCCAAACTTTGGAAGGATCTTCATTATCAACAGATTTATGAATATGTTGGCGTTACGCTTTCCTACACACCTTATTGCAGAGATTTCTAATTGCAACATAATTATCCAGATTTTGCTGGTTCGGTCGGCACTTAAACTTAGTTTTAGCTCTTGCTTTTTTGTTCAATAGATCTTTGAAGTCTTCTGTGAGCCAAGGTGATGGTAAATGTTTCATTTTCACTGCACGTATAGGTACGTGTACATCGTAAAGCGAAATTAAGTTGTTGGTTAAAATGTTCACTTTCTCATCAACAGATTCAGAGTTAAAAAGAGGAGCCCAATCAATTTTAGCAGCGTCTTCACGAAGCCTTTCGACGTCCATACTACCAAAGTTACGCTGCATCAGAACCTTTGACTTAGCCTTAGGGGGACGAAATTTGTATCAGAGATAGATAAGGTCGTGATAGGAGAAGAGATCAGCGCAACACACAGCAAAGGCAAAATTTAAAAAGTCGGGATTTTGGGACTATTGTCGGGAGAAATGACATTACAATTTACAAATCAAAATGTCACTATTTATTTAAATTAAAATAATGTCAAATATTTTTTTTTGATACATAAAGAGCATTATGATGCATGTTTAAGATTACTAATAAATAATAATTACAGTTATTTTTTACATTGTGACATGTACTTGGCATTCGATTTCGTTCAATCTAGGTACTCACAAAACTTTTAAAATTCAAACTATTATTAGGCTGATTTTTATGTAAACTTCGTGTAATTCAAGGGAGGGAAGCGATTTAGAAACTGCGATGTAATTTTAATTTCTGTTTTCTTAAAACACTTTACCAGAAGCTGTTTGTCGGGACATTTTGTACTTCGTCGGGAGTCTGGACATCAAATGGAATGTCGGGACAATCCAGACGAATTCCGACCATCTGACAACCCTAGATGCATTGGACTCTCTAGGATCTTATGTGGATTAGCATCGTCCCAAACTCGACAATTTTTGTTTGTTGACGTAACCATTCATCCAGAAATGGGCTTCAATATGCAACAAAAAACAACGCAACATATAATACAAATATAACTTTATTAGCATTAAAATTATTTTTTCCTACATGTAATTGATGTTCTTAAAAACTAAAAAAGCAATATTATGTACTTTTATAAACTTTGTAAAAAAATTGTTCATGATAAATTGCAATACTGTAAACACGATCAATCAAACAAACACAAACAAACCAAATGTAAATTATCTACAACTCTTCATGTTTGCTCTTTTTCCGATGAGGAAATGACCAAAATTCGGAAGGTAGGCCCATGACATCTCTCTCCCTTTTAACAAAAGCTGAATATGATGACACGCAGTTACCAATAAAGTAGTTAGCTTGACCTAAGATCGCTAAATCTAGATGAGGATTTGAAGGCTGTAACCGAATGACAGAAACTTCTGCACGATGTAACCCTTTGTTTAAATCATCAACCATGTGGTTTGAATCTGATGCCACAAAAATATACTTTATGTTCTCGTGTTTCTTGAGCGCTCTTTTCACTTGCCTGTAATAAACATTTTTTTTTAAAGGTGTATATAAATAGTTAGGGCCTTTTATTTTTCACGAGGTCTTGTATATTAAAAATAACAAAATATAGTTAGACACACTTCCATGAAAACGTACAAATAATAATCGTGAACCACAAACGTTTTACATTGCAGTTTTTGTGTCAACCTATTGCAACATATACTCACAGAAGCATACAATGAATGTTTTTTATATACATTTATTATCAATAATTAAAAAGATTATCATAAAAAAAATAACAAGTTGATTAAAAATTATGTCAAATCATTAATATTTATATTCATGTATGGTTATGAATACTGAAGAATAGTATTGGTTTCGCAGCGCTGTAAACCTTAAATAATAAATAAATTTAAAAATGTTAATAATAAAAATATTGTTACTCAAAACACCATCTATAAAAATGGTCTGATATTATTTGTTTGTAAAATGATTAGAAAAAAAGTTTTATCGACAAGTGGAATTTTTTATGGATTTTCACTTATAACTTTTTTATTTATGATTCTACGACTAAAAGTTACTGAACAAAAGTTGTTGATAATTTTATTTACAACAAAAAATGTTCAGTGATTTTTTTTGTGAGACCTATAGTTTGGCAGAAAACGCGTAAAAACCATTTGAACCTCTTTTTCCAAGATGGCGGCCGTGGGACAAGGGTTGCAACCCCACAAACTTGGAATTAACGTTACACTCCATGTCAAGGGGGGGTTCCCCTTCATATCTAAAAAATAAAATTGCATCCTCTGACAAACGCAACTCCAAATGTAACTTTTCAATGGACTACTTATTGTACAGTGGACGTGTTTTGTTATTGGTAAATGTATTTATTATGTTAAATTGCGTTATTGCTAGATGTTAGTGATCTGTTAAATGCTTTAAAAATAAGTCGCAATAATTATTTTAGTTACTACTTATTTTGTCAATATAATTTAACAAATACTTTGGGTGTTTGTTCTTTCCTCGCCATTGCCGCGTGGCTGTGCTAATAATAAATAATAGTTATATACTTAACAAAAATAATAAATGTTGCTTATATATATATATATTTTATACAATGTATTATACATAGGCTGCACTAAAAGTATCGGGAATGGAATATTTCCCCTGTTTCTGTCATATTAAAATCTTTTTAATTGAAAATTCCTTGGTTTTAAAAATCCAATACCATTTATTTATTTAAAAAAAGATTCTCGGTCTTGTCACAAGGTTTTGTCAAACTTCTTTAGTTGTTGAGAAAATGGAATTGACTCGAGAAAATTCAAGAGCGATGATTTATTATGACTTTCGAAGTGGTTTAACGCAAAAACAGTGTGTTGACCGGATGATTTCTGCATTTGGTGATGAAGCCCCATCCAAAACCACAATTTATCGCTGGTTTGCTGAATTTCAACGTGGACGTGTCAAGCTGTGATGATCCCCGTCAAGGTCGTCCAAAAACTGCAGTCACCCAAGAAAACGTTGATGCTGTGCGTAAGCTGATTGAGGAAGATCGACATACCGCGAAATTCAGGCAACTTTAGACATTGGCATGAGTCAAATACAAATAATCTTGCATGAACAATTAGGTGTAAAAAAGTTGTTTTCCCGATGGATGCCGCATTCGCTCTGTGAAGAGCAAAAAGCGGCTCGCGTTACTTGGTGCGTCAGAACTCTCGAAAGATTCTACGCAGGATCCTCAAATGCTGTATACAACATCGTATCAGGTGACGAATCCTGGATATACGCGTACGAACCCGAAACAAAAAACCAGTCACGAGTTTGGGTGTTCGAAAATGAGTTAAAGCCAACAAAAATTGTTCGTTTACGGAGTGTTGCAAAAAAAATGGTGGCCACGTTTGTCTCCAAAACCGGCCATGTTGCGACTATTTCTCTTGAAGGACAAAGAACGGTTAATGCAGAATGGTATGCTAGCATTTGTTTGCTACAGGTCGTTTCTGAACTCCGTAAAGAGAACTGCAACCGCCGCATCATCCTCCATCACGACAATGCGAGTTCTCACACCGCGCACAGAACAAAAGAGTTTTTAAAGCAAGAAAACATAGAATTATTAGACCATCCGCCGTACAGCCCCGACCTAAGCCCTAATGATTTCTATACTTTCCCTAAAATAAAGAATAAATTGCGTGGTCAGAGATTTTCATCACCTGAAGAAGCTGTGGACGCCTATAAAACGGCCATTTTGTAGACCCCAACTTGAACCGAATGGAATGGTTGCTTCAATGATTGGTTCCATCGTATGGAAAAATGTGTCAAATTTCGCGGAGAATACTTCGAAAAGCAATAAATACATTTTTAAATAGTAATGTTGTGTCACTTCCTTGATTCCCGAAATTTTCAGTGCCGCCCTCGTACAAACTGTACTAAATCAGGTTTAGAGTGTTTGGCCAGGGTGAATGTTGTTGTAATAAATGTAGTCTGTACTGTAAATAATAACCCAATAACATCTAGAAAAGGCGACGAACTTTGTAGGTGTGGACTGCCCGCGTATTCATTTGTTTTAGGCAAGGCGAACTGTAGGCTGCTTCTCTCACACAATATATTTGAAATGGTACCTACCTATAGGATTTTCATAAAACACGAATTAAATTAGGACTAGGTGACTGAAATGTAAAACATATTGAGAGCGGCACGGATAGAGGTATTTATTCGAGTAGGTAGTTATTTGTTAATTTATAATTTTGTGTAACATAATAAACAAAAGTATTAAATTGGAGCACATAATATGTCATAAAACGGGTTGCCGATTAAAGGGCTCTCATAAGATACAAATAATTATAGGTAGCAGGCAGATACCTACTTATTGTCTTTAATGCTCCTGTAATTGAAGACTTTCGTTGTAATAGTAAAAATGTTCATAATGATAATATTGATGAAATATTTCACTGTATGATTCTGAACATCGTTAGTTTATATAAATCATACTCGCGCTATTATAAACTGACGAAAAAATGTGAACCGCAACAGGGATTGCCAATTTTTGTATGAGAAAATAATAAGTATATTAAAGTTGGATAGTAAAAAAACAGTATTTTAGAAAAATAAACAGTATTGTTTTTGTTAAATTGAGAAACATATTTTTGGAGCTTCTCGCACAAATCAATATCTTACTGTAATTTTTTACATATTAAACCTCTCCACATATTAAATCTTAATTAAAATACATGAGGAGCTAATTTTTTTTTTCATCATATTGATAGAAGCTCTTTTACTGTAATCCTGCCACTTGACATACATTACAGAAAAGCAAGCATTGAATCTTAATCAGAGTATATTTCTCCCGTCTAGTCAGCAACCATTAGTAGGATATGTACATGTGTACAGCATTACCATTTTATATTACTATCGAAAGGTTTAAGAATAATAATAATAACTTGACACATCTCACACACGGCCTTCTGACCCCAAACTAGGCAGAGCCTGTACTATGGTGACCAGACTGCTGATAAACATACTAATATATTTCTAAATACATACATATTATAGATAAATTACACCCAGACACAACAAATGATCATGCTCATCACACAATTATTTGTCCTGGATGGGAATCGAACCCAATATTAAAAGTGAAGAATATTTTATTACTTATTAAAATTAAACTTATTAGGTTAGAGAAATAATTTTATTTATTTTACCTATTATTATACCTATATAAAACTCAACACCCATAAATTTGATTATCAAATAAATAATCTATTTCATTATTTGTGTATTTTGTAGAACCTAAAAGTGCTGGCAAAGCGGTTACACACACAGACAAAGGACGCGCGGTGGGTAAGGCGTTCTCAACTTTCGAAAAGCGTAACTATGATATATTTCTTGTCGCAGCTAACGCCGGGTATTATTAATTAAATTTTGTAGGCTAATATAGGGTAGGTATTTTTACTTTAGTGATGTATCTGCTACGAAGTAACTATTATCTTATCTGTGACTGGGGCAATATGCCGAATTTCGAATCTGTACGAGAGAAAGAGAAACTGTCCCACGAACCGAAAAATCTTTTTTGTAAACACAATTTATGCATAGTAAAATTCTGGTTGAGTGTAAGTTAACCATATAAATATCACTCAAACTCATTTTGTATGTTTATTATATTATATAATTGTATGAGAAGAAAAATTATTTAGATAGCACCATTTACCTAAATAAAATAAAATATTTTTTCACACAATTTATAAGCGATCTGGTAGGTACCGACCTCGGTTAAACGAATGCTCCACTAAACGTTCAACATAACCTTCAAAAGGTATGTGTAGTTTAATAGGGTATTTTACTCTACGAATGTAATGATCAAAAAACACAATAGTAAGATAGTTTAGGCAATAGGCAGTCGGCAAATGTTATTTTTAGTTAATAAATTTACAAATTAAATTTTAAAATTAATTTCAAAGTTTTCAGTTGTTTTATATTCTACAAATACCTATACGAAACGCAAGCCGCCATTTTTTTTAAAGTATACTAGCAACGTGGGTCCTCATCCTCATACATTAAATAGTGCACTGGGTGAAGTTCGTACCCGCAACCACTTGATCGCAAGTCAGACGCCTTAGCTTAGCCATTACGCTACCGACCCGCCATTACATTACGTCATTAAAAACTAACACATCGTTAGATTTGTCAAAAATACAATAATTTACGCCTTTACTGCACACAGTCATTTAGCATTTTCATCAGTTTATGCACGGAAATTGAAAATGTAAAATTGAAATGCATTTGAATGCTAGTTACCTAAAGATTAAATAAAATTTTAGTAAATTTTCTGGTTGTTTACTGTTGCCTTAAGATCAAATTAAAAGTTTAAAACACTTTTCAAAAAAGGGTGTATACCAGCATAGAGCCAGAACCTACATACAACCTAATGACTTTGTATGGGGACCCTCTGATCCAGTCTAGTCTCACCCATCTAGTATAATATCTCTACCCTAAGGAAGAACTATAATAATAGTGTTGTTACTTTTGATGGTGAGTAGGGTCAATGAAGCTCCACAGGAGAGGGGGATCAGGTTGCACAGTGTGGTAAGATCCAAATTTTTGTTGTATGCAGTTTTTATTAAAAAATCTAGAAATTTCCTCATTTGAAATGCAACGGTAAAACTTCCGCTTGCCTGAAAAACAAATGAAATGAAAAAATGAGATTTTTAGGTAGATTTCCAAGAAATTCTAGCTATTGGTTTTCTACCAGTTGTCGAGTTTTCCAAAAATTTCTTCACAGGAGGTCTAGTTATGATCCCTAAACCCCAAAACAACCGCCAGTAAAAAGTTTATAATGCTGACCCGGCACACGTTGTTTTGCCATATTAATTATTTCTAATGAATATTTTGGTAGTCAAATAAAATATTACTAACTTAGTGTGGGGATGGGGCCTATGACTGAAAGAAGAATGGAGTGCTGTGGTCTATTGACGGCCTATAAAAATAACAAAACACCAAACATTCATTTTCATTTTTCATTGGCCGGTTCGAAAGAAGTGATATCATGGCCGCACAGAAAACGGCAGTGAAGCAATGCTTCGTTGTAGTTTGGTAAGCGAGTGAGGTTACTGGTGGCCCTAACCCTTCCCTCTCTCTATCTTCTCTCCTATCTCTTGATCTCCCGTCCTCTCCTACTCCCACCTTAAAGGCCGGCAAGGCACTTGTAACTCTCGAGTTGCAGGTGCCCATGGGCGGCGGTAGTCACTTACCATCAGGTGACCCGTCTGCTCGTTAACCCCCTATTCCATAAAAAAAAATCGATTATAACAATCGCACTTTCTATTTCCAATGGGTTAAATACTTTAAAAAAATTGTACCAATGAAAGTAAAAATACTAATATCGCTATTAAAAAACAGGGGTTGATCGTAGAGAGTTGAAAATTCAGGGTTGTGTGTATTTTCTAATGCTGTATCATAAAAAAATAATTTATCTAATAATTAAAAAAACAATTTAGGGGTGGACTACCCTTAACATTTAGGGGGATGCAAAATAGATAAGAGCCGATTCTTAGACCTACCCAATATGCACACAAAATTTCATGAGAATCGGTCAAGCCGTTTCGGAGGAGTACGGTAACTAACATTGTGACACGAGAATTTTATATAGAAGATATGTATGTATCACAATTTTACTGGCACGATAGAGGTCGCAATTATGCACCGATTGCTTTCAAACTTGGAAGACAAATCAACAGGGCAAAATTAAGGGTAAGTTCGTGAATGGGGGGATATTCCCCCAAAATCACCAAAATTTGTTGGAAAAAAATTCATAGCTCCAAACTGTAAACCTTTTTATAATCGGTAATATTTTTAAATGAAAGCTAATATTTAATTTTACTCTACAATGTAGACATTTAAAGTTTTTAGTGCGACTTATATTTTTAGAGACAAAAATTTAAAAAACACGAAATCTACCTCTGCGGGCCCGGTTTTTTTTTTATATTTCCGTACATAGTAGATACTTCAAAAATTGTGGCAATATGTATAATATTATACGCGTCAATACTGGTGTAGAAGAAAAGTTTTTTTTTTTTTAAAAATATTCGTTTTTCACCAGGCGCTCAAAGTGAAACTTTGGGATTTTTTATAAAAAAAAAACTACTAGAAATATCAAAGCATGTGAAATGATGAAATCTTTCGACTTTTGTAATCAGTGGCGTAGCTAGGTAACCAAAGGCCCTGGGGCAAAAAATAAACTAGGGCCCTAACTATTTAAAATCGTTTATTCCTTATTCGTCGTGTATCGTGTTCCAAAAAACGTACTCCAGATTTGTTGTAATCCAGGTTCGTCGTACTCCATATTCAAGTTAACAGTGGCGGCCCTAGCTACATTTTTAGGTGATGCGAGACCTCAAAGTGACGCCCCTATTAATTCAAAACCTTTGTGTTCCTATACTATGCAGCAGTGATTATAAATGTTGTTAGATATATCTAACAAATAAATATTTAAGGTGTATCTGAGCAGCAAGCAGTCTTTCGTGGTTGACATTGCAATTGTTCTGCTCATCCGCGTTAAAAAATGTTGTCCATCCTGCTTATATCACTCCGTCGCATCCGGTAACGTCTGAGCACCGACTTAAAAAATACTGCTATATTAACCTAAGATGCTATTTCCTTAGCTTATTTGTTATTAATGCAAATGAAGAGGCTCGTCTCTGTTTCACAAATTCCTAAAAAATTTTTAGCTATTGTAAAGCGTTTGGCCAGGCAAACATTGTAAATATCAAATCAAATTGCTCTATGTACCTACTGTATAATCGCTGATGCTGTAAGTGAGTCATTTGTTTCTTTATGAAGATTCAGAAGGACATCACGAAGTGAAGTGTATTCAAAGCGAACAGCAGCAAGGCTAGAAACTCTACACTCCCAAGTTTTATAAACCTTTTTTGATCGATAATTCAAAGAGATATCACTTCTCATAGCGTATTGTTGATCAAGAGAAACAAAGTCTTTAGGGAAATCCAAATAAAGATACCAAATTCACGGAAGTTTTGGTTGCATCGGGTATCACTAAATTCAAACTGTGACAATCATGTGTCACCGACTTCAATGCACGTAAATTATGATAAATTTTCCACAATTAGAGCTGTGATATTTTCTTCAAATTTAAATGGGACCAACCTTGAGTTTAAGATTTGAGGCGAAGATATCATTCCACGTATATACTTTTTTATCGTTTGGAACCCCATTGGTTATCACCTCACCGGAACCGTGCGGTGGGAGAGTGCTTGTCCTCTCCATCACCTCCACGCACTCTCAATTTGGACGATGGACAGAACCATGGTTTCTAGCGAAAGGCTTCTCACACCAATAGCCGTCACGAGGTCGTACCGCTGCCGCGTGTGGAAACCCCCTCGGGCCGTCACTCCACCGGAGTTTTCGGTGGGGCGGTGTGTCGGAATCGAAACGTCTGAAAACCACATGGTGTGCCGTACTGCGCCTAAAATAAAAAGGATCAGGACCCTTCCTAGCACCTGTCCGCAAAAGCGCGGGCACCACCTTTGGGTAAACATCTCAATTAGATGACATCCAGGCACACGTGGACGTCAGCTCCTAGCGGCTGACCACTATAGCGTCCGACCCGTCCACCCGCGGCCTCACTCTAGGCGGCATGAGGTGCTGGTAAGCGCGCCTCCACCGCCTGGTTCTTCGGCGGATCGTTCTTCCGCACCCGTTCCGCCTCCCCTTCTGCGAGACGACTTCCTCACATAAAGTTGCAACTGCGGTAAAACTCCTATAGTTACTGGCCATGGAGCGTATGACGGGGTAGCGAGAGATCCCCTCAGATGACTGCAGTGAAGGCCCGACGCTGCGGCGGAACAAACCCCCAGCGTCTACTGAGCTGAGTCCTCACTGCAGACGCAGTGGTGACAGGCGGGACTCAATTCCCTCCTAGCGACCGAGTACAGGTACTTCCCGAAGCAACCGTGCCCGGTAAGAACCTGCGTCAGTTGGAAGGAAAGAGTCCCGCGCTGCCCAGTCGACGATGTCCGGCTGAAACGCCTCCACGGTGGCAAATCCAGCACGTGGAGCCTCCAGTCGGGCTGACCAATGAGCCATCGTTGCTCGGCGAATGGCCTCACGCCCCTCGTGTGTGCCCCTTTGGGTCCCGATTAGTACCTGCGTCAACCGCTAAACTTTCCAGCCTATCCTCCCGCCTCCACGCCTCCCGCCACCACAATTGTGGCGTGCCCTGCGCTCGGTCGTTGTAGTCGTTCTTTCCATTCAGCCATTAAACCCTGGCGAAGCCGGGACCGTCGCGCCTCGATTCCTTGATCTAGTGCCGCCTTACGCCATTGATAAATGACACCTCTAGGTCCCATGGGGCAGAACTATCTTATGACTCTGACGGAAATCGCCGCTGTGGACGCCCAGGGGGGCTGGACAAAACCAAACTCAGCCCCCTAGACCCCCTGCCAACTGGGTATCCCTAAGGGGGTCTATGACGCCAGGGGAGAAATCATTTTTTCAAATTGTATTCGAGAGATTAAAGTAATTTTTTATGATTTCTTAGCAAACTTAATAAAAATGCTTTCAATTGTATGACGAATACTTCGTTATCAAAGAAAATACCTCTAATCTAAATCTAAAAATGTTAAATTATCGTATAATATGCACGTGCATGCCTATATTTATATATATGTATAGTACCCTAAAATTTGCCTAAGGGCACCACATGTACTCCATAAGGCCGCCACTGCTGACACCACAGTATCGCAGATTACGGGTCGTCAACGACTCCGACCATATTGGGGCGCCATGTAACCCCAAAAAAACTGTCAAATTGTTAATGTCATTGGTAGAAGTCAAGTTTAAGTAGGTTTAAAAATTATGTTTCATTTTTAATTTTTATTTCTCGCTTTTGAGTGGGTCGGTTTGTAGTTTGTCTAAGTTTCAACAGCCCTAGTGAACTGCCCTTGAAACTTTGCCCTTGAACTGAAAAGGGGATTCCCTTTAACAAAATATTGTTTTTCTCGTACTTCAACTTCTTCATTAGTGTCACGTCAGTACAATTCAGTATGATAGAGGAGAAGTATTTAGAAGATCACGTAAGTATTCACCGTAAATTATTAGCCTGCCCCTATCGTCAATACCCAAACGATCGTCGGTTAATAAAGATTATAGTAACGACTCGGTGACTGGCCCTGGTGGTAATTTTTCGGTTGATTTAGGCGCCCCACGCTTGACGGCACCCGGTGCGGCCGCACCGCTCTCACCGCCCTAGGGCCGCCCCTGTTCATGTACGCAATTTAATATAAATAGTGGTTTAGTCACAACTCACACAAACCTGATAACTTCTGGTTCTAAAAAAAATGGCTTATTTATATTCCGAATGTGGAAGAAATTTTCACTAGTTCAATTTATAGTTTGTAAGTCAGAGTCCGAGGGGCCCCCTGAGCTCGGGGGCCCCGTCTAGCCCTACGGTAGCTACGCCACTGTTTGTAATAAAAACTGCATGCAACAAAAATGAGGTTATTACCACACCGTGAGTTGGCAACATAGAAGTGACACCACCAGTGTTGCAAGTATTTGTAGGCATGTTAACTATTTACCTTCCAATGGTCTAATGGTCTTTAAAATAGGCAGTATGAAAGATGGAAGTGATTAAATGGTAGTCAAAACCATCTCTTTGCTGGTTTGAATCATTCAATCACACACAGCAGATTGTAAAAACTGTTATACAAGAAGTTCTTAGCTCCGCCTTTTTTTAAATGGAGTTAAGAATTTGAGTTAGGGAGAAAGCCTTGGGAAAACTAACTAAATTTATTATTTGTAATTGTTGCAAAACTCATCTAGCCTACCCACCCATGATATTTATGTGTATGTACATTCTAGCGGCGCCTCGCGGTTTCAGTCGCGTAAGACTTGATCCCGTGGGAATATCATAAAAAGTAAGCCTATATGTTAATCCTGGCCTCCAGCTATCTACTTACCAAGTGGGGCATTTCACGTGAAGCGGGCCACGGAAAAAAAGTGAGGTTCCGAAATTGGTTCATATTTGGGGTTTGTTTGCTTGCTAGGGGTTGTGAACATGTACACATATTATTATTTTTAATTAAGGTTTGGTTCTCAAGTTATGGGATTCTAAAGAATTGACCTGATCGGCGGAAGGGTTTTCTTAGTGGATGTTTTCGTATTAAAAAGTTATTTATAATAAAATCATAATTTTAATGTTTTGTATAGAAAAAATACAGTACTTTTGGATTTTTAAATCTTATTCTAAATTTGAATTTTTATTCTTGTCTTAAACCGGAAATTAATATTTCAAATAAATATTTTAGTAACTTCGACCATTTTTATTTTTATTATTGCAAAATAAAGCTTAAAGTATACAAATGTTATTTTAAAAGTTGCAGAGTGGGATCTAAATGGGTTAAGAAGATAAATCAATTTGAGTAGGTAAAAGTCGCACTGAGTGAGGTACCTGATGGTTGTTAAAGACGGTTGCTTTGTGCGTAAAATAATAATATTGCTGTGATATCACCTATTTACGCATAAATACATACCAATACGCTATCACACAAGCTCGGGAGTAATTTTAAACTTTACTAGCTTTTGATCGCAACTTTACTCACGTTAAATTTACCTTTCGATCCCTCAGGAACTGCACCTTTTTCTAAAATGCCCCGTGCCCTTTGCCCGTGCCTCTGATAACGTATATTCAAAACTTCATGCCAATCGGTTGAGTAGATAGTTAAGAGATGAGAGCGTAACAAACAAACGAACTCACATTCGCATTTACAATATTAGTTAGGGTTTTCTTAATAATTCATGAATTAATGATAAATTGAAACAATATTTTATTAAAAGAAAATATTTTATTTTTAACTAGCAGCGCCCCGCGGTTTCACCCGCGTAAGTCCCGATCCTGTTGGAATATCGGGATAAAAAGGTCTCCAGCTATCTACATACCAAGTTTCATCGCAATCGGTTCAGTGGCTTTTGCGTGAAAGAGTAACAAACATCCATCCATCCATCCAAACTTTCACATTTATGACATTAATGGGATGGGATGGGATAATGGGATAGTGGGTTTTTTTTTTTATTAAATCACACACTTATGAATTTAATAATGAATACGATGGTAACACAATCTATCTATCGTGTATTTATTGTATACCAGCTATTGCCCGCGACTTTCGCGTGGAAATTCAAATTTATCCCATGGAAACCCTGATTTTCTGATAAAACTTAATTTTTAATTCCGTAAGAACCTTCTACAAAGTATATAAGAAAAAAATGAATGAAATCAGTGAAGTCGTTTTTAAGTTATGACCAGGGGAAATGGGGATTCATTTATATATATAAATTAGGATATAATAGAGGCTTTAATGTATAGTGTTTTCTTATTAGTTGTCTTCGCCAAGCGCTAGGTACGTCACTCAGTGCGACCTTTACCTACTCAAATTGATTTATCTTCTTAACCCATTTAGATCCCACTCTGCAACTTTTAAAATAACATTTGTATGCTTTAAGCTTTATTTTGCAATAATAAAAATAAAAATGGTCGAATTACTAAAATATTTATTTGAAATATTAATTTCCGGTTTAAGACAAGAATAAAAATTCAAATTTAAAATAAGATTTAAAAATCCAAAAGTACTGTATTTTTTCTATACAAAACATTAAAATTATGATTTTATTATAAATAACTTTAATTTGAAAAACATCCACTAAGATTCAATTCCTTAGAATCCCATAACTTGAGAACCAAACCTTAATTAAAAAAAATAATATGTGTACATGTTCACAACCCCTAGCAACCAAACAAACCTCAAATATGAACCAATTTTGGAACCTCACTTTTTTTCATGGCCCGCTTCATGTGAAATGCCCCAGTTTCAACGCTATCAGTTCAGTAGTTTTGACGTGAAAGAGTAACAAACATCCATCCATCCAAAATTTCACATTTATAATATTAGTGGGATAAGGCACAATGTACTTACTTAATTATATCAGCTGCTTGCGGTAAACACATTGACAAAGTTAATGGTCCTCTTTCATTTTTATATCCCACACATTGTGGTGCAGCAAATAACATGACACTATCTCCAATATGCTGACAAGCCTTAACCCAGTCTTGTCCATTTCTTAAATGGATACCTATAAAGCCTCCACCACTCATATTTTTTTTTATAAACAATCTTGTTTTGTTAACAATATCTTCACTCCACTGTAGAAATTTTTGAAGGTGAACATTCTCCTTTTGCACTGGAAAACTTGCAGGAGCCCCTGTAATACAAACATACTAAATTTTCTTATTCACTCTTGAGCATACTTTTACTGTAAAATATGTAAATGTGTATTTAAGGCTTCTAAGGTACAATGAGTCTACTCACCAGTAAAAGCAAGTACAGGCCATTGATCTGGAGGGTATTTGACTTGCCATATATCCATCATGACAGCATTATGAACATCGTAATTTAGAGGTCCATAAAATTCAGACCCAACAAAGTCAATACTAAAAGTATCCCAGAATGGGCCAAATGGATTACCAGATTTGGCATTGCAGCTGCTGTTAATTTCGCCAGTTCTTTGAGTATAACAGAATGAAATCCGTTTTTCTTTCAACCATATAGTAGGAGCTATATCATGCATAAATAACTCCATTGTGATTACATTATGATATTGGGACAACCTCTGAACATTAAAATAAGTATTAAATGGCACTTGTATTGATCTTGGCTCTCCATATCGATATTCAACCCATGGGGGAAGAATCAGAGTTCTGTTTAAACCTTTACTGAATGCTAATGCACCCAAAAAGTGATCAGCTTGATTACCAAATCTACCTAAAACATTAAAAAGATACATTACATATCAGACATTAAAGAATTTACATGACTAAGAAAACTTTAAATATAATAAACAATAAATAAAATCCAAACTCTTTTCGGTGGAGCGATAACTGGCATGCATGAATGGCAATTCATTTCAGAATACATTTATCATACCTACTAATATTATAAATGAGAAAGTTGTATGTGTGAATGTTTGGAAGTTTGTTGCTCAATTACATAAAAATGGTAGGACAGATTTAGATGAAATTCATATTAGGATAGGATATTTTTTACCGAAATAATGTTAGGTTTCTGTGGGATTATCCGAAAACGAGCTACAGGACTGGAGCATTATTGTGGGATGAAAAGTATCCTTTATCTAAACTTAATCTAAGTAAAGTCTAAGCGGACGAAGTAGATGGCAGAAGCTAGTCTAATTGATGTAACGGTCCTTTCTCATTTTATTCTTACCCATGCATGGACAATAGGCTATATAACCATTTAAGTCGAAACATTCTGCATTTCTTATACTTAATACAATCAATATGATAAACAAATTGAACATGATATGCTTATGTTCCAAGTGTGCTTCTAAAATTTTCTAAAATTCTAAACAATCGAACTTAGTCCTAACCCGCGATTTCTCCTGCATGCCTGACAGCCTGATTATAATTTTTACGTTTACAAATACATAACAACCTGACAATTGAGTCAATTGACAACATGTGACAGAATGAGTTTTGTTGCCATAGCGATAGTCTATCGATATCGATAGTTTCCTTATGTTATCGAGATCTTGAATTTGCGACTTCGATAATTCTATCAATAGTATCGGTTGACAAAATTAATTTATATTATATAACGTGTCCCAAAATTCAACGATAAGCCGGCATCGGGGCATGGACCTACTCATGACTACTCGGGAAAAAATAAAAAAAATGTATAACTCTTTTTTTTTTTTATTACAGAGACTTTTATAAATTTCATCGATATTTGATACCCATTATGCTATTTATAAATATCATGACCACAATTTTTGATATTTTTTGTGCATTAGCAACCTAAGAAGGCCCGCTATCTACCACAATCCTTTAAAATTACAGAAAGTCTGTAGTTATTTTACAAAAATCAGTGAAAACATTTTTTTTCTTATAATTTTCATAGATTTTTACATTCTATGCACTTTCTAATAGTCTGGGTTAAAAAAAAAGTATGGATACTACCATGGCAAGTTTTATTAAAAGTTGGCGCAACTAACCGAGATTCCAAAATGGTATTATATTCTAGGATAACTACACCCAAAATAAATTTGAACATAAAAAATGTTAAATGGAATCAAATAACTTTTACTGTGGGACTTCCTTTTGTGCCACATATTCTTGGAATTCGAATGGGACACGTGCAACGTTAGCAAAAAGTGTTAGTTAGAGAGAGATAGCTAGATAGATGTTCGTAGTTGAATAACAATAGGCTAATGTCTCGGCACAGCCCTCAGGACGCTAGTACGCTCTGCTCCTTTGTTTACCGTGCATCGTTTCGTATTCAATTGTTGTGGCTCTCGTACTAACCACTTTTGGCTTGACTTTTTGGACTGGATTAAGTGATTTGTGAATTGAATTGACCTGGCATTATTTTGGACTTTGATTGTGTATTTTGTGATTTGGATTAGAACCCTATAACATTTATCAGTGTGCGTTCGCGCAGCGGAATGTTGTTGAATTTAAAGATTTTAATTATTCAGATATTTAGTGTATGACGTCGTGTAATTGTGTATGGTAAAAAAAAATTTGTGCATGGAGCCATTGTGGAGAAATTCGCTAAAAACTGATTCCGCTGGGCAAACGTTGTCCTGGCGGAACTTTTTTTAATCCATGGACTTAGAAAGACTTAGAAAACTTAAAAAAAATGTGTCCAAAAATTAGTGTGTATTTGTGTGTAATTGTGTATGTATGAATAAAATTAGTGCATGCATAAACTTCGGAGAAATTCAAGTTTCCGCTACGCGAACGTTTGGCCATTAGCTAGTTTTCATATAAAGCGCTTATATAGAGAGCTTTAGATTTTTACATACGTTGATTTGAATTTGTTTATATTTGTTTAAAAAACAGATTTAGAAAAAATCGTAGGGTTTAAAAGATAAAAATATGAACGTAAAATACGCTTATTAGGTCTTAGTTCGTAAAGTATGCACTTTGGGCTCTAAATTTTCACGTTTATACAAACCTTGTAAGAGTGTGCAACATGTTGCCAAGTATCAATGATGTTCCGTTGGTAATTAAAGAGTTATAGGACAATTTACCATGAATAGACCACTGTTTACAAAGCAGTCAAATATCACGACGTTCTAAAGGAATTGCGTAGTAAAATATATTCCAATAATTAGTGTATTAATTCAACTACTCACATGCAAAATTTCATCTTATTAAATTCAGTAATTAAAGAGATACAATTAAAATACTGACAAAGCATCGAAAACCTTCATAACCCTACCAAGTTCGGATGGCTACAAAAAAGCGGCCGTGGCATATATCTAAGTAACGTTCTTAACCTTCCAGTATAGTTTTTCTTAATATGGTACAGTTGCGTACACAAGCGTTAGGAAAAAATAAAACAATTGTATTTCTTTTTCTTTTTTTTGCGAATATGGGTATACATTTGCAGATCTTAAAAGCTAATACAATTTTCTGTACTTTTACCATATTCTACCATTAGGCATGCAAAGCGATAACAAAATAATAAATTATGAAATTTGTTAAACATACATTAAAATTATCATATTGTGTTAATTAAATAAACTATAATTATAATATAATGTCAAAAGTGTGAATATTTTATGGAAACAATAATTAGTATTCAGTCATTCAAAATATAACTCATGTCGTACGATAATAAAACGTCAACAATAAAATAACAATGTCCTAAAGAAACAACAATTCAGTGTGATACGAATTGTTGTTTCTTGAATGAAAAATATTTTTTTAATAATAACGCCACTATCTACGATAAAAATAAATCCTCAATTAACAAGTACTTCTCTAATTAAACATCCGTGTACAAAAACATTTTTAATTACATGTAATAATTATGTATTTATTATTTATTTTTCGCCACCTGTTACGTAGAAACCCAAAAATTGGCGAAATGTGGGTGTCACAGAAATTTCACACCTCTGCCTACCCCTTCTGGGACAACAGCCGTGAGCATATGAATGAATGAATGAAAATACAGAAACTAACCTCAAAATTTCTAACCCTCTTAGGGACTAGTCATGACAATCCCTGGGGCGCGCGCCTCAGTAGTGGCTAAGAACATCAGAACTTGGCACACAACTCATGTGCGCGCACAGTCGCGTGTATTTTGAGCGTATCGGGAGCGCAGCTGAGGCGGTTGTCATGACTAGTCTCTTGTTCATAAAAAATTAACGTTAACAAACGCTTGCTAAACATACTCTGTCATTGGTTAGAGACAGCAATAGACTTAAAATGCATACATACATAAGTCACTACCAGTACAACGGTAATATCATATACTGACGTAAGTCTCAAGCGCATACTTAAATAAAGTACCTACCTAAATAGTACTTACTGTCATAGTCAAATACATTTAAAAAAGCAGGTGTAGAAAAATAAATGACCTATAAATTATATCGAAACAACAACTGTGTTATCACCTGTACCACAGAATACATAATAGTACTAGTACAGAAGGACCTCTTCGCAATACCACTTAAATAAATAGCGACTCTTGCTTCGACACAATAAGGTGCAATTCAGATCTCACACCGCTAATTCCAAACGCGTTATATTAACCTAAAACTTGCCTCTCTTTCTATCGCATAACTCTTATCTGTTCTGATGCGGTTAAGGTTGTCTTCTGTAAGAAGAATTAATCTAAATATTTAATAACCAGTTATGTGCCTATTACTTTACTTCTGTGAACAAATGAAGTTTTAAATAAACCTAGGCTAGGTATTTACTTAGTAGTACCTACGTAGATGTAACTTATATTAAAGAAAACTATTTTATTTCACAATCTCTGCAAAGATACTTTAATCTATAAGAAGATAGGCATTTGCCAATCGTTAGTGTGTACCTTGGAATGAAACTATCTCTATTAGGTGTTTAGCTAAGTAGGTATATGCAAATCAAATCGCGGAACCCTACTCCTTATAACACCAACTATTTACCAGTGGAAGTCCCATGGAAATCGGTCCACCCGTTGCGGAGATTAGCCAAACAAACAGACAGACAGACAAAATTGTTGTAGTCCTAAACTTATCAAAGCTAAACTTGACTAAGTTACTCCTTATAACACCAGCTATCTGTCAGTGAAAGTCCCGTTTAAATCGGTCCACCCGTTCCGTAGGTTAGCCGGAACAAACAAACAGACAGACAAAAATGTGAAAAATATTTTTTTGTATAAGTACTGTGTAAACATTCAAATGCATTTAGTAAACAACTGTCATTATGACATCACAAACGGACACTTCAAATTTATTTATTTACTAGCAGTTCCCGCGCGGCTTCGCTCGCGTGTACATATCGCGTGTATATTTTGCGCGGAACCCTCATTCTTTTTCCAAAATCAGAGTAGCATAAGTTACTCCTTTTAACATCAGCCATCTGCCAGTGAAAATCCCGTGGAAATCGGTCCACCTGTTCCGGGGATTAGCCAAAACAAGACAGACAGAAACAAAAATTGTAAAACATGTTGTTTTGGTATATGTACCTTATATACATCCAAATGCACTTTGTAAAAAGAGGTTATTTTAATATTACAAACACACACTCCAATTTTATTTATTTCTATAGAGTATAGATAGAAGATGTGTATCAGTTGTTGTGGTCCTAATAAATCAATATATGTACTCATCAAAGCTAAACTTCACCTTGTAAACAGAACGGTGGTCAGGTGGCATCAGCTTGCATCCTGTTTACCTCTCATGTAACACTAACACTATTGTACCTGAAGATCTGACTTTTAAAAAGAGTGGCCATGAGTTTCTTTGCCAGTATTCTTCTCATAAGGCCCTACGCATTTTGGAAACTGGAAGTTATAGATCGACACAAACAGGCAGTAGATTTTGGTGTTTTTCACCTAATTTACCTTGACAATCCAGTAAATTTTAACTCTAGCTTCAATTTAACGTTCATAAATGTCACTTAGTGTCTTAATTGAATAAATGATTTTGAATTTGAATTTGAATTTGAACTTGTAAGTATCTAACTATACTGATTATAATTAATGATATAATCTAACTACGTAAATACGGGAAACGTAATTCGTAAGCGACGAACGGACGAAGCGACGTAGCGCGTGAGTGAGTATCGAAGTAACGTGCTACCTGGCCGGCGCGTGGCAGCCCACTGAATTTCGCACGACTCATCGACGCTGCTAGGTACCTGTAGCTTCATACCTACTGACCAGAGTGGGACTAGCCTGCCTGTACCAATTGAATACCGGTATTATACTAAAAGTTTTAGAATGTTACCTAAATATATTGCACGGCCGCTTTTTTGTAGCCATCCGAACTCGGTCGGGTTATGTAGGTTTTCGATGCTTTGTCAGTATTTTAATTGTTTCTTTTTAATTACTGAATTTAATGAGATGAAATTTTGCATGTGAGTAGTTGAATTAATACACTAATTATTGGAATATATTTTACTACGCAATTCCTTTAGAACGTCGTGATATTTGACTGCTTTGTAAACAGTGGTCTATTCATGGTAAATTGTCCTATATATAACTCTTTAACTACTAACGGAACATCATTGATACTTGGCAACATGTTGCACACTCTTACAAGGTTTGTATAAACGTGAAAATCTAGAGCCTAAAGTGCATACTTTACGAACTAAGACCTAATAAGCGTATTTTACGCTTATATTTTTATCTTTTAAACCCTACGACTTTTCTAAATCTGTTTTTTAAACAAATATAAACAAATTCAAAACAACGTATGTAAAAATCTACAGCTCTCTATATAAGCGCTTTATATGAAAACTAGCTAATGGCCAAACGTTCGCGTAGCGGAAACTTGAATTTCTCCGAAGTTTATGCATGCAGTAATTTTATTCATACATACACAATTACACACAAATACACGCTAATTTTTGGACACATTTTTTTTAAGTTTTCGAAGTCTTTCTAAGTCCATGGATTAAAAAAAGTTCCGCCAGGACAACGTTCGCCAGCGGAATCAGTTTTTAGCGAATTTCTCCACAATGGCTGCATGCACAAATATTTTTTTACCATACACAATTACACGACGTCATACACTAAATATCTGCATAATTAAAATCTTTAAATTCAACAACATTCCGCTGCGCGAACGCACAACATTTATCATGCCACTACAATATACACCCTTAGAATACGCTAATATGCATCTAATTTATGGGGAATGCAGAAACAATGCTAATGCTGCTAGCAGATTGTATAGACAAAGGTACCCAAACGCTATAAGGTACCCGGATTATCGGGTTTTTATTAATGTGCATCAAGCATTTTCTGAGGGTCGATTACCATCGGATCGGAGAAACGCTGGAAGACCGAGATTAGATCGAGATAAAGAAGTTTAAAACCAAATAGAACATGACTCGACCACCTCGGTGCGTGCCATAAAAGCAGCTACAAGATTTCCAAAAAGTTCTGCACATAGAATTTTAAGACGTCACAGGCTTCACCCATATCACTACAGGCGTGTGCAGACATTATTACCGCGAGACTATCCACTTCGGCTCACATTTTGTCGTATCATGCTGCAAAAGCATAGGGAAGATGACCATTTCTTAGATAAAATTTTATGGTCAGATGAAACAACTTGCAAGAAAGATGGCTATTTAAATCTCCACAACCTACATAGCTGGTCCAATGAAAATCCGCACCTGATGAGACAAGACAAATCCCAGTATCAATTCAAAGTTAATCTTTGGACGGGCATATTAAATGGACATAAGTGATTGGACCTTTTGAGTTACAAGGAAACTTAGATGGCAATAGTTATTTTTTACAGAATCACTTGCCAGAATTACTATAAGACGTGCCCATAAGTAACTTACAAAGTATGTGGTTCCAAAATGATGGATGTCAAGCTCACTATGCCAGTCCTGTGAGAGAATATTTAAGCCAAGAGTATCCGGGGTGGTGGACCGGAAGACTTGGTCCTATCTTATGGCCACCCCGTTCACCGGATCTAAACCCAGTGGACTTTTTTTATTGGGGTTGTCTCAAAGACAAGGTGTATTCAAAGCCCATTGCAACGTTGGACGAGCTTCGCCAAAGAATCAATGAGGCTGCAAATAGCATCAGCGGCAGAAGATATTCAAGACAAATAAAACGGTCTTTTTTACGAAGATGCCATGCCTGCATTAATGCCGGTGGCAAACAATTTGAACATTTATTGTAATAAATAATAATAAATTGTAATAAATGTAAAATTACACCATTTTTCTTGTTTTATTCAAAAAGAAATTAATACCAAACATCATAGTTTGTGTACATAGTAAAACATAACAGAAACTCACGCCTATATCCCCGAAGGGGTAGGCAGAGGTGCTAGCACCCACATTTCGCCAGTTTATGTTTAGGTCCTGATATAATAGGTGGCGAGCCTATTGCCACATAGTAAAAGTAGTAGATAAATGTCATATTCATCAGTAATATGATTGTTATTTATAAATGATAACAATTTCCTTGTTTTGGATTGTTGTTCAGAGTATCCTACCATTTTTGAATCTCGGTTAGTTGCGCCAACTTTTTTAACTATACTTTTTTTTTTAACCCAGACTATTAGAAAGTGCATAGAATGTAAAAATCTATGAAAATTTTAGAAAAAAAATGTTTTGACTGATTTTTGTAAAATAACTACAGACTTTCTGTAATTTTAAAGTATTGTGGTAGATAGTAGGTCCATGCCCCGATGCCGGCTTATCGTTGAATTTTGGGACACATTGTATATAGTATAGTACTATAGTATATTGGTATACTATAATGAACCTATGAACTTCATAAAAACCTATGAACTTAACAAACTAATGGGATTTGAGAATACAATACATAGCAAAATATATTTGCAGTGGAGTTTTATTTGGAGAACAAAAGAAGAGAACATTTTTCCCTCGGGTTGTCTACAAGACAGCAAATCCATTGACTTCAAGTAACTCTATGACATAACTAAAAAGTTAACATACATATATTATGAAATTAGACCTCATTGGACATCATTTACAAAACCCTCACTTAATCCCAAATGTCTTGAACAAAAACAATGTTTCTGACGAGGAGTTGCCTTAGTCAACATATCAGCTGGCATACAATCAGTTTTACAATTACTAATTTTTATCACATCACTACTAGCTAATTCTTTAACATAATGATATTTTATATTAATATGTTTTGTCCTTCTGCCAATCCCAGGACTGTAAATTAGCGCAGTAGCACTTTAACTATCACTAAAAACTGTTACAGAGTCTGTCCTCTCAGTTAATTCAGTATATAAACCTTTTACATTTACAATTTCTTTAGCAGCCTCACAAAGAGCAATGTATTCTGCTTCAGCACTACTCAATGCAACACATCGCTGTTTGCGAGCTTGCCAAGATACAGCAGCACCACCGAACATTAAGAAATAACCTGTGAAAGAACGACCATCATGTCCATTGCCCCAATCAGCATCTGCATAAGCAACCAACTCAACCAAGGGCTTGTGATTGTGACACTTTATATTAAAACCATGGGGTCCCATCTCAAAGAAAGCAAAAATGGTTCAAACAAATATCAATAGATGGCGTTACGGGTATCGATTTGTTATTGAAATGTATGGAAAATCAATATTAGGTCCTGATAAACGTATTTTCTAATTTTATAAAATACCCTAAACACGGGAAAATTGAATAAAAGCTTCTGAAGTCCAGTTTTCTTGTTTTCACAAAATTCAATATTGTCATCGTTCCTCTGGCGGCAGTTACTCGTACTATGTTGAGGTTGATACGGTTTTGTTATTGAGTTTGTAGTTTAATAGTTTGTAGGTACTGACTATTGACAGTTGGCCAAATGTTATTGAACTGTATTGTTGCGTTATGTTGTAGGTAAATTATTAACACTGTAATTTTTATTCGAAGTTCAAAGATACTATAAAAAAATTAAGAATTAATTTTCTCATTGTGTTTTACATATTTTTTTAATATTGTCAGGACACAATAATTAATAGTGAACAACGGAACGCATGGTATTTGTCAACTTTGTTCTGTACCAGGTTAGGTATTTATGTAACCGACATTATGATTTGGCAAATAGATACCTACTAACCCACCTACTAAGTACTTACACGTACTATCTATTTACACATACACATTGCTAATAGGAATCTTTTACCTCGGACCTCACTCGATCGCAGGACTGCCAGATTGTATTATTGGATACAAAATTTGTATAATTCGGTAATCATAAGTAGGTATCCTGTTTGTATAGTAGATGCATTGTATAATCGGATACAATGTCATTACTGATGTTATAGTGTAATAAGTAGGTACGAACATACACATAGAGATACTTAAAATAAATCATGTCTGTGGTAAACTGTTAAGTAATTATACGTTAAGAGCTATATCACATAATAGCATTTTACAAAATTAGGTATTTACGCACGACGACTTGGTCAAACTCGCGAGTTCCCGACACCACGGCAATGTTGTCTATAATAAATTGTGACTCTGCCCTGTCCTTGAAATAATTACTTACAGCCGGGCGGTATGTAAACACGCGATATGGCTGCCCATAATTTCATCTGCGTATTTGAGTTTCTTTCTAGTTTTGTGATTGTAAATATTTTAATTTATTTTTGACGTGACAACGTCTTATAATTCGATGGAGCCGGCTGCACGAATGAAAAAACATGACTCGCCACCGCTCGTAAAGCAGTTTCGGGTACGGAGGAGTGTGATATTTATAAAATAATTTCGGGTGCGGAGGAGTGTGATATTTATAAAGCAATACAATGTACATAGTTTTTACAAGTATGAATGTGCTTTGAGCAATTGTTTTACAACTTTTATTTACAACTTTTAAACATGTGTGATATTTAACTTATTGTATTTATGCGTACTAATAAGTGTAACTTGATCAATTCAATTGTGATTAAAATTTACCTCCTCTATATCCATACAAAATATCTATCAAACAAATAAAATCAAAATTTTCTTTTGAAAAATGCAACCATTCCATCAGTATTTTCTTATGACGTTGTCACGTTTAACTATCGTCCGTAAACCGACTTTACAGACAACCAATTTTTATTTAGCCTGTTGGTCTAGTGGTTAGTGACCCTGACTGCTAAGCCAGAGGTCGTGGGTTCGATTCCCACCCAGGACAAATAATTGTGTGATGAGCACGATAATTTGTTCTGTGTCTGGGTGTAATTTATCTATAATATGTATGTATTTAGAAATATATAAGTATGTTTATCAGCAGTCTGGTTACCATAGTACAGGCTCTGCTTAGTTTGGGATCAGACGGCCGTGTGTGAAATGTGTGAAGTTATTATTATTATTATATTATTATTATTATTATTTAAAAAAATTAAATTCGTTGTGAATGAAATGAGAAGTATTCAATAAAAAAACATGTCCTGATTTTTTATTATTAGATGTAATAAAATAACACACTCTAAATCTTACCAGGTACCTACCATTTTTTACTCTCATAATTGTTTCATGATAAAATTTGTAAGTAGTTAAATACATGAGTAAATAGTTAGCCTAGGCAATTACCTACTAGTTTTTTTTAACGCGAGCGTTGGTAGGTCTATCGTGTGTCACTTTTGTCACCCTATCGACTTATTTATTTATTAATCCAGGTATTTTACTCGGTGGAAAAAGCGAAATGCCTACCTATTAAAAAAGAAACAAATTACTTTCTAGTAGGTATATAAAAATTATTTTATACTTTACTTATACTTTCGGAGTTTCCAGGTAATTTAAAAAATGTTATCTCTGGGTGCGTTTTTGAAGAATTCCAGCAACCAAAACCAGCACAATATAGTGTATAATTACTCTTTGCCGTATAAAGGAAGTATTTGTATTTATTTCAATGAAATACACAAATCGCACGCTTACTGCTTAAAAAACCATCACACCGTTTGGTTGTCACTACGGTGCATTCGCGACTGTCAAAGACTACAATAGTATATAGGATATAGACAGGCAGCTCTGCTTCTTTTTATTGACAACACAAAACTCTGCCTGGTGGTCAGATACCGAAAACTAATATAATATACATATCTATAGGTATATATATATACAATTGAACAATATATAGGTACCTACTTATACGGTGTATGAATGTGTTTTGTTGTTACCTGTTTCTTGTTTTAACTTTTGGTTTGATTCTAACATAAGAATTTTATACTTTAGCTAATTAATGTTAATTAATGTTTATGACTAATCTCCGATTTTTATATTCAAACCAAAACTTTTATTGCAAAAAGAAAAGCACAAGAAACCGGCAATCGGTACTCATACGCAGCCATTTACAATATAAGTGAAGTGTTGCCAACCTAATATTAATAAGTTCCAAATATTAAAAAAAAATTGTTGATTGTTTCGATTGTATTTTTAATTAATACTATTGTGTGTTGGTAAACAAATTGTTGTTTGTAAAGAATTTAAAGTGGTTTTAGATATTTAATACACAATATTTTGGTATTTACAAATGTGAATTTTAAATCGTAATACATTTGAGGGTAATAAATTTCCCCTCATACAAATTATAAATTTAAATATTGTAACACAGTAATTTTAGTTCCGGTATCTATCCTTGGGATGGCACTGGACTCAATAAAAAAAGGGCAATTCCTTTATGTTCCAAGTTGCCATAGCATGGCGACTGTTTTTGTACTGAGTGTATACCGAACTCGAGGCGTGTAGGTATGTCTCGCAATCCGACCGTTTGTATGAAGATACAATATTGTATAGATAGTATTGCCGTGCCGACACTTGCTACCGTAGTGACTCAGCAATCGTAATCCTTTTTCCACTATTAAGTTATTTATTTTACTTCCTTTCTTGAAATATTGTTAATAATGCGTAATGTTCCTGCCACTAGCTATGTGCCTGCGACTTTGCCCCCAATGAAAACAAACAGAATGACCAGGCCCCGAGTCTCAGGCAGCCCTGCTATTCTTGGCTAGCTCTTGTGAGCATTTATCATGCTATGGCAACTTGGAACATAAAAGAATTGCACTTTTTTTATTGAGTCCAGTGCCATCCCAAGGATAGATACCGGAACTAAAATTACTGTGTTACAATATTAAAATTTATAATTTGTATGAGGGGAAATTTATTACCCACAAATGTATTACGATTTAAAATTCGCATTTGTAAAGACCAAAATATTGCATATTAAATATCTAAAACCACTTCAAATTCTATAAAAACAACAATTTGTTCACCAACACACAATAATTTTAATTAAAAATACAATCGTAACAATCAACAAATTTTTTTTATATTTGGAACTTATTAATATTAGGTTGGCAACACTTTATTTATATTGCAAATGGCTGCGTATGAGTACCGATTACCGGTTTCTTGTGCTTTTCTTTTTGCAATAAAAGTTTTGGTTTGAATATAAAAATTGGAGATTAGTCATAAACATACATTAATTAGCTAAAGTATAAAATTCTCATGTTAGAACCAATAAAACAAGAAACAGGTAACAACAAAACACATTCATACACCGTATAAGTAGGTACCTATATATTGTTCAATTGTATATATATATACCTATAGATATGTATATTATATTAGTTTTCGGTATCTGACCACTAGGCAGAGTTTTGTGTTGTCAATAAAAAGAAGTAGAGTTGCCTGTCTATATCCTATATACTATTGTAGTCTTTGGCATTTATAGTGATATTATTACTTTTTTATTAAGTATGTAAGACCGCCCACTTAGTGAAGTGCCACGCCTAACGAACAACCGAATAATCGAAAATCATAGTATTTTTAGTAAGTATTCAATTTCGTAAAACAATATAAGTACAACATACGTAGGTCAATGTACAAAGCCATCAAACGTATTTGTGCTCTTTTTTGTAATTATACTAAGTACCTAAGTTTATTAAATAGGTTCTTAAGTTTTATTATTATTTAAATATAACATATCTCCACTATTTACGAGTAAGAAAGTACTGACTTTATTTTGCAAAATGGCTGGGGAAACGTTACTGCGTATGACTGGAGAAACTTCTTATTTCTCGTTTCATTTTATTTCTATGATCATTTATAGTAATATTATTATTTTTTATTAAATTGAATAGGAAAGACTTCATTTTGCATTATAAATGTATAATCGACCATACAGCATAACCATGAAATTATCGATTCCAAGATATATGATAATAACAATCGATAATCGAATAAGTTTAATAACAATTATACACTACCGCATCCCTACCGTGAGCTGTCAAAATTATCATCCTAAATTTGATAAAGTATAATTATCGCCATCTATTGGTTGCGCGTTTATTAGTAGGTAAATAAATCCATTTCATCGCTAGGTGGCTCTAGCTATCCATAGCTATCGCGCTGCTAGCGGCATCTAGCGCCTTAATTGGCGCGGAGCCCGCAATATCGCCCGAGTTAGGAAGGTCGCGTTTTGTTGTATGGGATGAGGTATCTGTACTAGTATAGTATTATATTATCTGTGTTAAAACATAGTGAGTAGTGACAGATCAATCGTTCCCTTCAGATACATAAGTAGTAAGTACCCGCTTTAGTGCTGCCATATGAGAAGAATTATTAAAATGATTAAACTGACTCAGCATGGTAACCGCATATGAAATGTCTGGTCTAGTACTACATGCCAAGTACAAAAGTGAACCAATAATCTCTTGGTATTCAGAATTTTCATTCTTCTCACCCGGTTTTAAATGAGTATTTGTCTCAACAGAAGTTCTCACTGGCTTGCAGTCTTGCATGCCATACTTATGATACTTTTGTAAAATGTTCTCAATATAAAATCTTTAAATCGAAAGACGGATTTCAGCCTTTTTATAATCTCTAAGGATTTTCAAGCCTAAGCAATCCCTGGCTTCTCCGAGGTCATATAAAAAAAATATATTTACCTATACATAAATATATAAAAATCATCAACATAAAGCGCAATAGCTATGAAGACGTCTCCAGATTTCTTGGTATATACACATAAATCATACTTAGATCGAATAAATCCCAATCCTAATATATGTGCATGATTTTTTTCATTCCAGCAACGAGCAGCTTGTTTAAGGCCATAAATAGCCTTCTTAAGCTTACAACACTTTGCGATCGTCCTCGACAAAATATTCAGGTTACTCCATTTATAAATCTTGAAGATCACCATTCAGGAAAGCTTTGGTTACATCTATGTGATGTGTGTGAAGATTATTTTCAGCTGTAAGTGCCACTAGCAAAAGAATTGATGACATTCTCACCACAGGAGCAAAAGTTTCAAAATAGTCTTCTCCTGGCTTTTGGGAATAGCTTTTAGCTACTAATCTCGCATTGTAGCAATGCTCGCTGCCATCTGCACCAATCTTGAGTTTAAATACCCATTTTGACTTTACCACGTTCATTTCCGGTTGTCGATTCACTAATTTCCATCAGGGAATCATATTCCTTTTTTATTACCTGCAACCATAAATTCTTGTCAGATCGCTTCATTGCATCTTTAACTGACACAGGATCATTACCAACTACATGAAAGTTATAGATCATGTCCTCATCCTTTCTAGGACGTCTGTTTCTTAGAGGATATTTTCGCTCAGGAATATCAGCTTCATAAACAGTTTCACTTGAACCAGAATCAGTAGCATCATAAAAGTCTTCTTCTGGAGCTGACAACGGCCTTATTTCAGTAGTGATGATTTCCTCAGTGCTCTGACTATCAGAACGAACACTTTCATCAGCATCAATAATAGGAACCGTTACTACAGGCGGAACAGTATCTTGTTGCTGAATGTGCCTGTTTATTAACACAGGATCATCTGAATGTGTTTCTCTGTTTGGCTGATAATGACTTTCAATAAATGTTGCGTCTCGAGCGAAAATCACGCGTTTTGTATTGTTCATATTTATGAAGCGGTATGCCTTTTGATTCTCACAATAGCCTGTCAAAATAATTTCGATAGTCTTAGTATCAAATTTTCTCCGAGTATTATCCTTCACCAAAACTTGAACTTTACAACCAAAAACTTTCAAGTGTGAAAGATCAACCTTTTCATTTGTGAATACCTCCTCTGGAACTTTGTCCTGCAAGGCCATTGTCGGAGACCTATTTTTTAAATAGACAGCATACCTAACCGCTTCTCCCCAAACCCTTTTATTCAAACCAGCCTCATGTACCATACATCTTCCTTACTCCGTAATAGTACGAATAGTTTGCTCAGCTACACCATTCTGTTGTGGTGTATATGGCACCGATGTCTGATGAACTATTCCATGAAGTTTCAAATAATTTTGAAATTCATTATTGGTGTACTCTGTCCCGTTATTGCTACGCAACTTTTTAATCTTTTTTCCCGTTTGGTTTTCAACTAGTGCCTTGAACTCCTTAAATTTAGCGAATACTTCGGTTTTGGATTTCAATATGTAAACAAATATTTTTCTTCTGAAAACATCCACAAAAATCAGATAGTATCTATTGCCTCCGCAGGATTCAACTTCCCTAGAGCCCGCTAATTCCGAATGCACTAGTTCCAATAAGCCTTTAGCCCTTTTACTATGTTTCCGATTTGGAAATTTCTTCACACACTGCTTACCTTGGCAACATTCCACACATGGTTCGTTATTTATATCCCCAAATGAAAGACCATTCACTATGCCTTTTAACTTGACCATCAGTGGTCCACTAAAGTGTCCAAACCTTTTGTGCCTTAAATTATAAGGTAGTATCTGAAGGAGACGTAACAACCATAGCTGCCTCTTTAGGATCTAAAATATACAAACCCTATTTCAGTGGTGCTGTAAATAATGGTTTAGACGCTGAATTAATATAATTTTTCATAAAAACGTGACAACATTAACATCAAAAACTACAACACAACCTTTACGACACATTTTACTTACTGACAATAAATTTGTAATTAGACCTGGTGATAACAATACATCTTCAAACTTAATTTTACCATCCATTGTAAAAACATCACCTTTTCATTGTTCGCAGTAGTTATATATTATGTTTTGAACCACTTGTGCTAACATTTTCAAGAATTCGTTTCTGTGATGTCATGTGTGATGTGGCCCCAGAACCTATAACCCATGTATGGGGTTCCGCAGTAACGGACAAAAGGCTAACAAAATTAATATCATAAACTAATGACGTATTACCTGCAGTTTTCTTACTTGAATTATCCTGACTGGTGCATACATTCTTATCACTGACCTCTATATTATACAAGTACTTGTACAATAGAGGTCAGTGATTCTTATACTTAGACTTACGCTGCTTGCGTTGCCATTTATAATGACCTTTCTTTTTGCAAAAGTGACATATCGCTGGTTTTAAACGAAAGGGCCACAAATCGAAATTTTGGAAAATCACTTTTAATTTTAAAATGTCTCTAAAATCACCCTTATTTTTATATTTCACGAAAACACCCGCCAAAATCGGCGTCTTATTCACAAATTTACGCAAACGCCCTTTTGGCATTTTGACGCATTGATAACAAACTTCAGAGCAAAACGGCCTTCTTTTTGGTTGCAACCCGACAGTCGGTGCGTGTACACGTCACTTTTGTGATAAAGGGCCGCATCACCGAAAGCTACCTGTGTTGTAAGTGAATTTTATGAGCAAAAGGGCCATATTTGGGATGGCGTCCGTTTCGCTTACAGAAAATAAGTAAGTACACAATTATTTTTAAGACAAAGGTGCCACGTTTTGGAAAGTGTTCTTTTAGCAAATTAAAAAATGCCTAATATTTTATTATTTTTATAAGCTTAACATGATGTTTTTGTAAAACGTCTGTTATGTTCAAAACATTGTTGTGCTTGCAATTTTTCTTTTAGGACAAAAGGCTTTAGTACAATAAAACTTGATATTGTTGTTTAGTAAAGAAATACTTTGCTTCATTTATATTTTGTTTTGCAATAAAAAAAAGATTTTTACAAATTGCACTAATAAGTGCAAATTTCTATTACTTTTACTATTCAAATAAACAATGTTTGTAATGACATTGCCACATGCCTGCCATGGCATGCCACAGCCAACTCGCTTTATTAATATTTCAACTAAGTTCAGTCTTTTCTTATTATTTTACGGCTTGTAAATTGGGCAAGTAAAGAGAAAAGACCGAGATTCTACCATATTAAATGTGCTACTAATTTTTATTCCTTCACTTACACGTCCTCATTCTAACGTGTGTTCGCCTCATTGTCCCCTCCTTGTGCTACCACTTACATTCGCTCTATATAATTTCTAAATTATTCTTTCTTCTTTCATACTTTGTACCATGCCCAAACCAACACAACATACTTTTCTCAATTCTTGTCTTCTATTTCTCGGTCTACCTCTATAATGTATATATTTATTTTCACTTGCAGAACATTTTGAATTTTAAACATGGTTCTACCTTAAACCAGCAATTCTACCCATCCACAGAAATAAGAATAAAGAAATATCAGTGTGACAATCGCCCTTGCTAATGCTGAAGATAAGGAGTCAAAACAACCAAAATACGAACTGCACGTAAAAGAGAAATCTCTCGCAAGAGCCGAAAAGGAGAGGGAAAAAGAGAATATCAGTGATACTTTATAGTGGCTGTCTATGACCTACAGTGTCAACTTTGACCAAACGCCAAACTAAGTCTAAGCTTGTAGCAACTATCACACTCAAAAAATTATATAGACAAAAACTCAAAGTTCCTGAAACAAAAAAACAAGGTATTCCTAACCTGATAGAAAAAAATGTGATACAAAAATATTACGAAGCTTTTTATTCTAATATTTAATTAAACGTAATAGTTGTGTTTGACGTAGACTGATTTTATAATACTAGCATAGTAATAATTGAAACTATTATTTAGTGATTACTTAGAAAACGCCTATAAAGAAATATTATTATACCTTAAGTGAAAATGTTGGTCTCTTGTTAGTAGTAGTACAAACGATTTATCCATATTATAATTGCATAAGAAGCTATGATTATTGTATTACCCATAATTATTGTAAATGTATGACTGTTGAGGTTTTAGAAGCATTTTTGTTATTCACTTATTTCGTACGGTGCCAAAACACAATTTTTGTCATAAAAAGTCAAGTTTTCGTTTTTTTTTTAATGGCCATGTGCAAAAGGAAAGTTTTTGAAATTTTTTTTTTTTTCAATATAAGATTGTTTTTATTCAACCACGTTGTGATGAAAATTTTAAATAAAACATTTTTATTTTTTCTACTTGTGGCCTTTTATTCAAAATATTAAAAAACTTGTTAGGAATATTTTATATGCTAAAGCGACTTATGTGCTGCTAGAAGTCTTTGGGTTATAGTTACGACAGAATTAAAATAAACAAAAGCTAGGGAATTAAAATACGCATCGAAGGATATATGACTCAAAAGCATTGAAAGTAGCAGTGTCAAAAAACAAATAAAAAATCAGTTGAAAAATTTCAATGTGCTCTCCTGACAAAAACTCACAGAAACAGTAATGTTTCTGTAGTAATCATTATGCTGGAGTGTTCTATTGACATTACTAGAGGGTTAAATTCTTCTGGAAGTCCGGCTAACATAATTATTCCGATAAACTCGGCATCCAAGCCAGCTTTAATCTTATTTAAATCCTGGTTCAAACTCTGTATTTGTGTTACGTACTCCTCTGCTGAACCATAGCAGTGCCTCCCAAGTATCTTTTTTTTTTATATTTGAGCTGCCAAAATGACTCTGCCCCGCCTGATGGAAAGCACAAGCAGAATCTCTCGCAGATTTAGTGTTCATTATGAGAGGATAAACCTTTTCATGACACATTAGACATATCTTGCTTCTGGCTTTTGAATCTCTCTTTATAGCCTCTTTTGTTATGGTTTCAAATTCCTCTTGTACGCAGTCCCATAAATCTAGGCGTAGAACTAGGAACATCTCCATTGAGAACGACCACGTACCATAATTTGACTGACCGGACAACTTCTCGAACATCATGGAATTCCGCATCTTGAAATATTTTTCTTTCAATACTCAAGCTTAGAGATATTTTAAACCGTTTTCCAATAAAGCTATGGCCTGGGCCCATAACCTACAATACTATACAATACATAGCAAAGTATATTTGCAGTGGAGTTTTATTTGGAGAACAAAAGAAGAAAACATTTTTCTCTCGGGTTGTCTACAAGACAGCAAATCCATTGACTTCAAGTAACTCTATGACATAACTAAAAAGTTAACATACATATGAGATAAGACCTCATTGGACATCATTTACAACATAAACAATCAAAGAATAATATCAGTCGGGGGCTGCCTTCTCTATTTCAAATTTCAATCAACTAAAATGAAGATCCTGAGTTAAATTATGTTGTCGTAAAACATCTTCAATAATTATATTCAAGTTACTAAAAACTGCAAAACTTTAGTTAATTTAATGGCAGCCCCGGCGGATATTAATTATTTGTGCTCCCTAGACGATCATGCGGCATGTCATGCGTTACGTGCATGCTGTCATGCGTGCATTATCGTTTAATTGCATTGATTCATGCGCATGACATGCAAACTACGTGCTGGCAGTTCATTTTTCACTAATTTTTCATCCTGCAAGCTATGATTGACATGCAGCATGATCGTCTATATATCGGCATGTCATGCAATAGCAGGGTTGCCAGATTGTATTGTAATCTTATGTATCCTGTTTCTATTAATTTATTTTTATTTATTTTCTCATTTATTAAGGAGGAGCATCAACAATGTACATTTGCAATATTATGCTTTATATTATAGATAATGTTTACATAATACGTTATGTTTACATTGAATACTAACAAATAATAAAATAATTAATAAAACTATTACTAAAACTAATACTAAGCACTAAAACATATGCTACAAAAATTTTAGATAAGAATAAATCGTAATCAATATCGTATCAATAATTCTATAAGTAGTAGATTGCGCTCTTCACTGTACTATCTGTATCGACTGAATAAAATCATTATACCCATCGAGATATTTACGCTAGTAATAATAAAACATTATTAAGCATTTTGGCTTTAAATGTGGAAGCTTGTAATTGGCATCTGCTTCAACGAATGTCATTTTATAACTGTTTAAGCCGTAAGCATCCCAAATAAAATAAAATAAAAATAAAACCAGCGCAGAGCAACTCAGTGATTATACCAAGCGATTGTCATGCTGCATGATGGACTCTCAATAGGTCCTTCATGCAGCATGATGATTCAGCATGTCATGCTGCATGATCGTGTAGGGAGCAAATTTCAAAAAAGTACTGATTTAAAATATTCGCCATTTTCATTTTAGGACCTAAGTTAATTATTATGACTAATTATTGAAAGCATCTTATAGTAATTCCCTAAATCTGCCAATTTGCATATTGTGTCCGCGTACTGGGTGTGTGCTGGGTAAACCCTTAGCCCTACCAAGTGGTTAACTGAGCCCACGGACTGAGTAGACCCATAGCCGTAGCAAGTGGTTTACTGAGCCCGCAGGGTAAGTTGGCTGGTTAGTGGGCTGAGTCACTCCCAAAAAACGAACGTGGTCAACTGAGCCCGCGGGCTCAATGGGATGTGGGCTCAGTTGACCATGAAGGGGACAACATGTATAGTGTGCGTAAGGTGTGCTATACCTACTTTTCCCTCAAACAAGCGTGCGTGCGTATAAAAAATAATTCTTTGGCAAACAAAAGCAAATAATTAGCAAAAAAATATAGTGTAAGTTTTATTACGGCCATTAGCAAAGTCATGATTGGCCACGCTAGCTTCATAGACACAATTTTCGAGAATACGCTTTGAATGGCATTTATTGCAGACACTTTAAAATATTTTTTTCAGGCTGCCAAGAAGGTATGCATGACTTAATTAAATTAAACTAAATTCAAACTAAAACTAAAAACAAAGGAACTACATAATGGTTGTTTTTATCGTAACCATGAAACTTCTTGAAAGTTCCATCGGCGAAAAAGCGATAATACTACTGATCTCTTTTCTATTTGCATTGGAACAGAAAACAATTAATTGTTTATTATCATCCACGTAATCCGCAAGTAAGAATTGTTGATATTTAGTGGGTATGACTACATCATGACAGTTTTGAAAATGTGACTTGGATACACCTAAAACTTTGTTCCGCTCATTATAAAGGCCTGTTTTATTTAATATTATAATATTTGGTCACCAAGAAATTTTAATGCGTCGTCTTTTAGGTCTTGTACCATATTTTCGTACTGCTTCTGGATAGAGTCAAAGTTGCAGCTACTCTTCTGATCATCTATATTTTTAAATAAAATAATACTATATATATATATTTATATATATATATATATATATATATATATATATATATATATATTTATATATATATATATATATATATATATATATATATATATATATATATATATATATATATATATATATATATATATATATATATATATATATATATATATATATATATATATATATATATATATATATATATATATATATATATAATAAAGTTTTCAAAGACTCACGATACCGACTGTGTAGCTAGCCATGACCATAACCGGTAGCGTAGGAAGGAAAAAAATCTTCTATCGCAACCAGTTGCCTAAGAAGATAAAATCCTCTTTCGCAACTGGTTGCAAAACTTAGTTGCCATAGCGGCCGAAAGGCAAATACCTTACGCATTGATTGATTGAGGATTTTATTTTTATTGACTTTAGACTTCGTCGTTTTACAACCTTCTTAGTATTAGCAATAATTTAGTTACAAAAAGAGTATTTTTTTGGTATTTACCAAATTGCTGGGCAAACAAAGGCCATAAGTGGCCATATCCCTTTATCCCTTATAAGTTGTTAAATTAACATTAGGAATTTAAGTAAGAAACCAGTTTGGAAGACCAGATTTGTTAAACATTAATTAGATAATTTTTTATAGTTAAACATGTACTTGATACTTAGACAGTTTTGATGTGTGTATATAAAAAAGAAGTTTTACTGTTTCCATATAAAGCGCCAATTTCATATGTATAGAGTTAGACCTAATATATGTATAAAATATACTAGTGTGATATTGCTAGAGGTCGGATAATATTTATGGAGATAAGAAACACACTGAATGTTGTAGTGAATAATTTATTACTAACATTCCACATTACATTAATATATATATATATAACAAAAGAAACTTATAAAAGGTATTTAAGTACCAACTATACGAAACAATATGCTACGACATTGCTTACGAAACACTAAACTAGACCTGAGAAGAAATCGGATGCATTTTTCAAACTACTTGATGGCAAGTTATTACTTAGATCTCTTCTTTTGTTTTGTTTTTGGCTAACATCTATAATAGATTCAATTGATTCGAAGTATGATATGTTCCAAAATTTAACATCATTATCATGTGAGCATGAAGCAATATATTGCCCATCATGACTTATGTCAAGACGTTCAACAGGTAATCTGTGTTGGCCTACTACACCCAGTTGACGCTGTGGGAACATGTGAGCTGCTCTTAATATGCCATCTTCACCTGATGTCACTACAATATTCTGAGTGATAGGTAACATACACTGGATTGCATGTTTTTGTCCTACATATTCATCACTGTGTAATCCAAATTCTTTCCAGTTAAATAAATACAGTTTTCCTGTTGATGATGCTACAAGAAGTTTTGTATCTGACCTGAATAGACCCATGCAAGTCAATTCTGCATCATATTCTTCTGAAGTTGTGTAAATTTTACTGCAACATAATAATCAGCCTATTAACCAATTATGTTAGGATAGGACAGCTTAAAAACCGGACAAGTGCGAATCTGACTGCTGCACCGAGGGTAGGGCACCAAGCAAACAGATATGTAGATAGTACGTCCATTCCGGAAATCAGTTCTTAAAGATTTTTGTCCCTTTTTTTTCGAAAGACAAACCTAACTTTTCAGTTCTAAAAATACTTTCCCATACATCGATTTGCGACAAAGTCAATTTCCAACCGCAAAATGCAAGTTTGCAATTACAAAAAATATATATATATGTGATTTTGTTACATCATTTTGTATATACAGTACCTCAAAATCTATGAATAATGACCTGCATCTGTAACCGAAAACCCTTTTTGAACACTCAGTAAAGTTTTTAGAAACTATGCTAAATAATCATTTTTACTTCTTGAGAAGAAAGTTCTTAAAATTTTTGCAAGTGTTATCATACTATTGTACCATTTTAGAATCTTGATGAGTTGCGCTAACTTTTGTAGTGACATGCCGTGGTACTCTTAATACATTTTTTTACACAGTAGCAAGTCTAAGTTGATTAAAAGTTAAAATATTCTAAATTTTCAAAAAAAACAAAGTTATTTTAAAGTACGGATGTTCTGGTCCTATTTGGAACTGCAATTAATAGCTATGTTACTTAGGTAGCTAATACAAAAAAAATGCAGGGATATGTTCATATTTGTAGCTACAGTGTCTAATCATATGGTATAAGGTATCAAATTACAAACATTTTAAAAAAAGTTAATGTAACGTTAAAAAGAAAAGAGTTGGATTTTTTTTATTATATTTCCCTAGGTAGTTATCGACCTGACCATACACCGGTACCGGCTTATCGTTGAATTTTGGGACATGTTGTATATATTTTTTTTTGTAATTGCAAACAACAAATTAACGACTTTCACATTTTCTCCTTTAGTTGTGCTGTCAGACCTTGTTTGTTATCAAATTTGATAAGTCTAAGTCAATGGGAAGTACCCTATAGGTTATGATTTACTTGCGAAATGTTCAAATTTGTTAAAAAGTAAGGCTTTATGGCCGTATCTTTCGATTGCGTTGACTTAGAACCGCTGACATAAGGATTTAGTATTAGTTTCAACTTGACGCGTCCACGGGTTCCTGAGAAAAAGGGTCGTGACAGACAGATAGACGGACAACAAAGTGATCCTAAAAGGGTTCTTTTTTTTCCTTTTGAGGAACGGAATCCTAAAAATTGAGATAGAATCTTTAAAGCATCTTACCTCCCCTTCAAATCGATTGATGTAAGAATGCCATCACCAGCAGCACAAACCAAGTACTTCTGCGCGTCATTTGTAATCATATCAGAAACATGTTCATCCCCAATTTTTATAGTGAAAACTGGATCGGATTTTCTCAAGTCCCATAATTTGACAGTACCCCCATCATCACCTAGAATAATGATAATAATAATACTATTTATTGTACACCAGGTATTAAGAAAAAGAAAAAAAAACTTACAACTATAGACAGGTTTGTACAATTGGCGGCCTTATCGCACAAGGCAATCTCTTCCAGGCAACCATGGGATGGAGAGAATACGTCAAAGGGAGTTATGGGGCAGTGTCTGGTGCATAATGATAAAATATGATAAAGATAACATGTCACAGATACATATAAGATACATAAATACAACATAAGAGTATATTAAATATAAAGTAAACGCATACCTTATAAATAAAATAGTAGTGGCGTAGATAGGGTTTCCTCGTGTAACGGAAGTAGGTAGGATTGGAAAGGGGCAATAATACGGCTAGTTTCCTTATAGTAGTGAGCTTTGACAATTTTTTTGAAAACTGATACTGACTGACTGACCATTTTTTTGAAAATAATAATAACAAATTTATAACAAAAACTAATAATGGGTATAAAGGCAAACCCAGTTGTTTTCTTAAATGTAATGTAAGACCATAAATCAGTGTTTCCAACTCCGATAACTATGACACTTGCATTTGAAATTAGCTATACTTCTGAATTTTACCGAAGAACGGTTTTGATCGTAATTCGATGACGCCGGTGATTCTATGTTAAAGGATAATACATTTTGGATTGAATGTACATCTTGATCGTTTATAAATTACAATGCAACAAAACTAGCTTTAGTTTTGAACTTGTTTCTCAAATTTTAGTGTACCTACTTTGGAATATAACCTTTAGGCATGATTAACTGATTGCTTGTCGACGTAGTGACACAATACCTAGCAAAATTAAAATAATAAATAATTTTCTTGAAGTAAATAACAACCAACCTATTTCCAGTAAGCAACATCTTAGACGTAATCATCCGGAGTTGAACAGACAACCAGGCTCCATGCCATAAGTCAAAGGATAAGATCGGCTCGGTGTTATAGAAATATTCTAATCCGACAGTATACAACCCAGGCATACATATATAGTGGGTACACCGAGGATGTCGTGCAGTTACAAACGGTGTCTACAAACATAATCTGCAACTGCGGTAGTTCCTACATAGGCCAATCAAAGCGGAGTATTGCTGAAAGGGTCAAAGAACATATGCTGCTGTGAAGAACCGACAGATTAGCAAATCAGCTATTGCAGAACGTGCACTCGAAGCGGGCAACAATCACTGGATTGAACGTTCGAACGTCACTTTTACTCAAGAGTTGTACATGAAGGGATTGAAATCAAAAAACATAAAACTTTTTCAACACCTCGCTTTTATGCGTCGTCGGATAAACACCAAAATAAGGACACATCGGTTTGCTTACAAAATAGGTAAGGTACACACACTGTTAGTATGTGACAGTACATGGCGAAACAAAATATCAAAAATATCGAAAATGTGCAGTTGGATGAAGAACCGTCTACCTCACGGACTCGACGACGGGGGGCGTGCACCATTGAGTATGTGATCACGGTCAGTGTTATCTTGTAGAAACGTCAGCCAATTCAAAGGTATGTAATAGTACCTACTTCGTGATCGCTTTATTTCTCGTATACACAATTATATCATGTAATTCATTTGTTGATCTGTGTAATATTATAATATGTCGAGCCGGGGTTCGGAATTAGATGTGTACACCAATTTGTAACGAAATAGATACAATTTATTTAAATAATTTACAATAAACGCAATAGTCACAGTTGACAATAATATTGTCACATATTCGCTTGTACTCTTCGTTACTATCGCCCTTGTTCACTCGCTGTTCGTAAAACTAAAACCGTTCTAAACTCAAACTGGATGCCGGGGCCTTTTAATACCGGCGACCTTCCGCTACTCATTAATACATGGCGCCACCGTCTCACCGCCACCGTTGGCGCCCGCAACAATAACTTATTTAGATAAGCGTAAAGTTACTCTAACACATCTATGTGAAAAGGCTGGAAAGGAGATATTTAGAATCTGTGTTTTCTAATCTGTCGCTAAAAGCTGTTGTTCTCCTTCTTTTTCTATTTTCATATTCTGTGTATCTAAGACTGTGTGCTTGTGCCATTTTACTCTTTTGTGCTATGGCAATTATCTATAAAATAAAATAAAATAAAACTAAGTGAAATGTAATACACATTTCACTTTATTTAAATGCTCGTAATCATTTGTCATATTGATCACATGATCACATTTTAAGCAAATAATATTTAGATTCGGAGATACAAGCAAAATTTAAATTTTAACTTTTAACATGTGTTTCATGAACAGTGTTAAAATCGCAGCAGTTGTATGCATGTCAGCTTATTTATATTGGTAGAGATTAACTTTCTTAATATTTAATCATGAAAAGTTTTAAGCGACGGTAGCGTAATGTCTGAGGCGTTGGACTTCCGACCAAGTGTTTGTGGGTGTTCGAACCCCATCCAGTGCACTAATGAGACATTAACCCACTACTAACACAAGCGTTTGGCTTACCTGGAGGGTTTTACAAGAATACTAGTAAGTCTTTAAAAGAAAAGTAATTTTAGACATAGTTTGAAAAATATATGTATGAAGTTACAATACCTGTTACAATTTTGTCTTTGTCCAAAGTAAGCAGTCTGTAAACAGGTTCTTCATGTGCATCTTCATAGCACCTTTTTAATTTACCTGTCTCAACATCTGTTGCCATAATCACTTTATCCTACAAATTAATCAAAAGCAACAAATATGGTCTATTATTCACTAAATAAAAATCAATGAATTTATTGTATCTTGCTTATTTGTTATATCTCATAGGGGCCATCTATAAATTACGTCACACGTTAAGGGAAGGGGGGAAGGGGGTCAAGGAAGTGTGACAAGGGGTGGGTCAGAAGCTTTGTGATGTCACATGTCCACATCTCTAAAGTATTAAACACAAAACATTACCTGTAAACGATAGACTAGACATGTTATGACACTTTTATTTAAAATAAAATTACTACAATCCCACAAATGTGACCACCTGGGACAATTAGGAGGAAGGGGTCCAAAAAGTCATGAAATTTGTGTGATATAATTTATGGATGGCCCCGTATCACAAGACTCAAAAGGAACATTAAGAGTTTTAACATACAAATATTGTGTGATAAATCCATAACACTTATCATCGATGGGATGTATGTATAACATTTCAAATATTTACAAATTAAAATAAAAATATAATTGGTAATGGTAGATAATGCCACTAGGCATTAAGTCCGCCCCATGCATTTTAAAATGCAGGAAGTATTAAATAAATAAATAATTATGCAGTTAACCGAAAATTACATACTTTAGCTGTTGAAAATAGAGTAGTTCCTTCATCATCAAACTCAACATCTCTGCAAGCTTTCAAATGTAATTCAAATGTGTTCATTAGTTTTGTTTCATCATTATTATATTCATATAGTAAAACATCTCCTACTATATTAGCTATAGCGATTAATTTTTTTGCTGGATGAAGAGATATATCAACTATGAAATCTTCACATGTTATTGCTGGAGGATGATCACGAGGTTTTGTCTTTTCAGCCTTAATGGCTTTAACAACTTCATCTTCGTCATCCTCTTCCTCTTCAGTTTTACTTCCACTTGGTTCATTCACAACTTCATCTTCACTCATCTCATTTTCACCTTCATCTGTAAATTAGTTATTATAAAAAATTAGAAGTTAAGAGTTACAATTACTAAATAGAGTCACAATATAAAAACGAAACGCATTAGCCATAGAATCATCGAAATAAATTTTTTGCTAAAGTTCACTTCTACAAAATTCTTTAAACTTACTATAACTTTACATATCAACACACAATTAAATGTAAACTCAAGCTAATTTCAATATACAGTTAATTATTATTATGTACCGTTGTTATCTGAGAAACCAAATTCGCTCGAATGGTAACTCGATTCACTGTCGTCATCTGTAGCATTTTTATCAAATTCTTTGAAACTCTTTGTCATTTTCTTAAAATTATTGATCAAAATACTTAGAAATGCTTCGCAAAATACAAATACAGGTTAGGTAAATGCAAAATGACGGATGAATAGGGACACGAAAAAAGTATCGATAGTTTGTGGTATGGAGTCTAATGGAGTAGTTTTCCTTTTGAATTTTGATACCGATACTTTTATGCCGCGTTCTAATAAACAAAAAACGAATCGTTTTGCTTACGGACGGTAAAATTTTCGTTAACGTTCAACGGAATTTTACCATTCGTAAGCAAAACGCATCGTTTCTTGTTTATTGGCAAGCGGCATTATCAATAAGTACTTTTTGACAGGTATCGCATCGAATAAATCTTAGAAATTACCTAATTTAGAAACCGTGGAAATTACCTACTTCGTTCTGGGCTGTCATAAGTGGGCGGGGAGAAGGGCTGTCTTAAATTGGCGGGGAGAAGTCGTTTTTTACAAAAAAAATTTCGCTCTTTAAACTATTCTTAACAGTTCGATCAAAATTTTTATTTGTTCGGTTTTAGTTTTTTTTTAAATAAAATAAAAAATACCCTCTCCTGGAGTGTTCAGATGCAAAACACGAGTCGAAAAATATTTGCCTCTGCAGCTTCTTTAAGAAGATTACGCAATTTCCTTCCTACTTCTACTAAAATTGAACTCGCACAATCTATTCTTCTTCCCATTCTTGACTATGCCGCCGTCAGCTATCTCGATCTTAATGAGGACCAACTAGATAAACTTGAGAGACTCCAGAATTTCTGTATAAGATTCATCTTTGGCTTACGTAAATATGATCATATCTCCGAATTTCATACCAAACTCAAGTGGCTTCCGACTCGCCTTCGCCGGAATACTCATATCCTCTCTTTACTGTATAATATCTTATTTAACCCTACTACTCCTGTTTACCTTAAGAAACGTTTCGCATTCATTCACGACACACTTAATAGATACTTAAGATCATCGGAAAACCTGACGTTGGAAATTCCAACCCACTCCATAGCTTTTTCTGACAAAGCTTTTACAGTGCACAGTCAAGTTGCACGTCTATGGAATGCATTGCCAGAAGCTATCAGACGGGCAAAGTCACTAACTATTTTCCAAAAACTGGTCAAGGATCACTACCTATCTTTGTAATAACCTATACCTATGTATATGTTTATCTGTATTTATGTGAATATATATATATATTTATATGGGTATGTGTGTATGTATGTATGTATATATGTATGTGTGTATGTATACATGTTATTGTTTTAGTAAGTAAGACTCATGTGCACCACAAGTTACCTTTTACTATACAGTATAGTCCATCAAAGATTGTCTGTAAGAGATCACAGACTGCGATAAGACCGCCCATTGTATGCTACTTAACATTGTATGTTGTATGTATCCTATTTTTGGTGTACAATAAAGTATACTCTATCTATCTATCTATCTATCTATCTTATAGACAAACATAAACTAAAATATATTGTAGATAAACGTCAAGGTCATCAAGCTTAAACGGTGTAGACGTTGTCGACGGAGTTTATGTAGAAGGTTAGTATAAGTTGACACGTAGACTAGTTGAAAAGTTTAACTAGTTGAAGAATTAAACTAGTTGATCATCTCGTTGATGAACGTAAATGAACCGTCTAGTTTCATTAACTTTTTTTACGTCGACGACCCATCGCTACAACTGAAAGTATACTGCAAAGAGTATACAAACACTACGTTAGACTACTACGCTACTGGTATACTGGACATCGTTCCGTTATAAATAGTAACCAGTATAGCTAACTATTAAGGAACGGTTTCATTAGCTTCTTCTTTCAGTGTATATCGGAACGCACTCTTATAATTCTCCTAAAATTTACCGACGGCTAGGGGTGTCCACTTAAAAAATAAGTCCATATTTATATTCGATGTAATACATCGGATCTCAGCAGCGAAGTTTATCAATATATAATAATAATAATAATAATTTATTGTTGCCAATAAACCTGACATTGTGGTGATAGATCGATTAGAGCGCCGTGCAATGATTATCGATATTGCTGTTCCTCATGACGACAACCTCGTGAAAGTTGAGAAAGAAAAACAAATCAAATATTTGGATTTGTCTCACGAGATTGTCGATATGTGGAATGTCGATTCGTCGATTATTGTTCCGATTGTCGTATCTGCTTATGGAATGATAGCCAGAAGTCTAGACCAACACTTTAAGAGGCTCGCGTTAGACGGCTGGATCAAGGGACTGATGCAGAAAGCAGTTCTTCTCGACACGGCCCGTATAGTGAGGAGGTTCCTGTCTTTGGAGCCCTAACCACCGGTGTCTTGGTCCCTGTACCCGATGTCGGTGGTATACTATTTTTTATATTTTTAAAGATATATTTTGTTTTATAGGTACGTATTTAAAAATGTAATAAATAAGTTTTATGTTGAATAAAGAGAATAATAATAATAATAACTCCACACATCTCACACACGGCCGTCTGATCCCAATCGATATTTTTTAATATTGAATACTTTCCACAAAAGTTTAATATTACCTATTTCCAATCAAACGCAGACAGTTTATTGACCTTGATTTCGTATGTGTGAATGTATAATCAGATATCAGAGTCACAGAGCTATACTAGTAATGAAATAATAGTGATTTTCTATGAGTGTTACTTGAGTGTTCTGTACATCACGCTGGTTAGAAGTAAACTGGAGGCGAATGCTTGGTTCTGGAACTCCCATACAGTAAACCAAACTGTGATGCTTGAAAAGGTTAAAAAAACCCACCTCCGACACCTATTCAAAAGACTTTATTATTACTACCTATATGTACCCAACCAATTACCTATTAGGGGTTTTAGGTTTAAATTCATTGGAGGTTAGGAGAGGTCTTGATCAGATTTTCGTAGCCTGTAAAACGCAAATTTCGCTGCTGCAGCTGGTATGTCACACAGTCACCAGAGCAGAGTCTCCAGTGTGTCGAACCATAGAAGCGCTGATCAATAACCCTAAGAGTGATGTACTCGTATTTGCAGACCGATGGAGTGAAATTGTGAGAGCCCACCGTGCCTTATTAGTTTTTAATTAGTCACATCAGTTATAAATGCTATTGTAATTAATGTTATTTTATGTTTATTTTTATTAAAATAATTTTATACCCTATGTTAATCAATCTAAATGGTTTAACCGTTTTAATTAACTATAAATAAATAAATAACTTGAATAGAATTGTACTACTAAGATAGTAGTGAGATGACTGAGATGAGTTATACGTTTTTAAGTGAAACAAAAACGGCAAATTAAAATTTTCAAAACAGTAAAAGGAAAAAAAAAACTGAAATTTAGTACTAGTATTAATCTACCTCGATAAACTTAGTTTCACTTACTTTACCCATTTAAGACAAATGCAAAGCAAACTTTGCAAAAATAAAGTTTTACTTAATCTTTTACCTTTCATTCTATTTCTTTATTGATGTCACTACCTTTTTATGATATATCAGGCTATGAATTATTTTTGAAATCATCAAGCAGTGTTAAAATTTACTTTTGTTTTAATTGTAATTATTAGTCTGAGTTAGTATTTTTAATAGATTCGACAAAAAGAAAAGCGTATGTGTGCAATTCACATATGGCAGAAGTGAAACTTCAAAAAAACAGATCAAGACACACAAAGAATGGCCTTATTAATAAACAGTAAGCAAACCTGAAGTCCAGTTACAACTGTACACAACTTTCAAAACAAACAATATTTCGTTTTCAATATAGGTTAAGGTTGGATTTAAATGTAAATTTGTAAAGAATCAATTAAATATAGGTGAAATATGGAAAAAAAATGCACAAAAAATTACACCACATTGACATCGACATATAGTATGCAGGCGAAAACACAAAGATTAATGGAACTTTATAGTAGGAACTTTATTGTGATGCTTCCGTTTCATCGAATTTCAAATCACAACGATTCTAAAGAAGTTTCACTTCGAAAAGATTAGTAATAATAATAACTTCACACATCTCACACAAGGCCATCTGACCCCAAACTAAGCAGGGCCTCTACTATGGTAACCAGACTGCTGATAAACATACTTGTATATTTCTAAATACATACATATTATAGATAAATTACACCCAGCCACACTACAAATGATCATGCTCATCACACAATTATTTGTCCTGGGTGTGAATCGAACCTACAACGTGTGGTTCACCAGTCAGGGTCACTAACTACTAGACCAACAGGCCAGACTAGATCAATAGATTTAATGATTCGATAAACAAATATATTGATGTATCGTATAGAATAAATATTCATCCAAAAATCGAATCATACCGATATATAATCGTATGGCAAACATCGAGTAAAATCGATATACATGTTATGTAAATAATTAAATATCCGTAAACACTGGTAAACACTTAGACTGTTGACAGATTTCATCGTGGAAAACGGGAAAAATCAGAGGGTAAAACGTAGTGCGTACGTGCGCACTTTTCATCCTAACAAACAATACTGGTAGCCGTTGCAGAACATTATTATTTAACATGGAATTCTAAATTCATTTTAATTAAAGGTAAGCTGCACATTTTTAGTAGTTTGTCATAAATGAAAATTAGTACACTTTGTAATTATTTTTGATTTAAACTTAAACCATTCAAAAACAACATATAAACACCCCAAGTCTCGCAAGTTGCAAACCATTTCTACCGAATAAGTTGAGATCTAATAGTTATTTAATTTGTTACTAACAATATTTTATAGTGACTGTGTCAATATTATATAGACGTTCTTATTTCTTTAATAAATAGAATAACATGGCTATCGTAAAACAACATGATTTTTACATAATTGTTGAACATTCAGGCTTCAGTAATATACTTCAATTTTTAAACCTCATATTTGTACAATTCGCTTGCTTATTGTTTAGTATTTATATAATAATATTTATTTTTAAATTTTGGGTAAAACATATTCACAAAATATAATTTGATTAGTATCACCATAAGATGGGATAGTCATTGGGAAAGTATGTGAATAATTTTAAATTAAAATAAATTGCAATGTCAAAATTTCATAGAGTACAAATTAAGGTATGTTCATAGATGCAATGAATTCTTTTTTATCTTGTAAGTGAATAGTTGAACATTCATGCATTTATGACTAGTTGTTTTGTAACTTCACTAGCAGTGGCAGGTAGCAGGTGTGTAGATGAAATGGGTAGCTGGATAATCGGTATCCGGCCAACCTTGAGGCCTGATAGTCAGATATCAGGACAATCAGAACAATGTCAATTGCTGCCTTAAACTTTTTTATAAAGATAAAACTGAGCAAAACAGTCCTGACCTACTACATGTGCCTTATTTAAGCTCAATTAGAAAATTATTTTAACTCCTTTGTTTAGTCAAGTGTGAGCTGAATGAGCTCAGCTCTAATAGTGGTATTAGTTAATCTCCAACACCAGCAAAAAATAGTAAAGATCAGTGTCAGAGTCAGATGTTTCCAGCGAAACTTAAGATGGCTTCTGTGATTAATTTAAAGATGATTGAGGTAAAAATAAAAACAACATAAATCAGTCTCACAATCAAGAAAAAAACGCAATTTCATATGAAATTGAGTCTACCTGAAACTTGCTTCTATCCTTACATACCACCTCAACATACTCTTCAGTCACCTGATGGCAAGTGACTACTGTCGCTCATGGACATCTGCAATTCAAGAGTCACAAGTGCGTTGTCGGCCTTTGAGATGGGAGTACGCTCTTTTCTTGAAGGTTTGAAGGTCGTATCGGTCAGGAAATACTGCAGGCGACAGTTTGTTCCTTGGTTTTGCGAGGATTGGTTGTTGATTGGTTGTGAGAGGCAATTTCTGGAGCACCTCATAGTGGTGGATTGTCGATTATCCAGGTGATGGGGTTGATAGTTTTGCCAAACGCTGCGGCCAGTATAAGTCCGAACAATTCCTCGAAGCACTCCCCATAATACAAGCGATAGAGAATGCAGAGTGAAGCTACATCTCAACGCAACGCCAAGGGGTCAAGCTAATCTGAAATATCCTGGCAATCGATGATTCCAGTCGATCTCCATTGAATGCGGATCAGTGAGATGAGAATAGTATTCTATATGCGGCCAAACCTGCTGCTTATAAAGTTTTAGGCGGTGGGCAGGGGTGAAATACTGTCTCTATCTGTTCAGCACACCAAGCTTCTTCGAGGCTAATTTGGCCTTACCCTCTAAGTGACCTCGAAACTGGACTTCGCTCGATATTGACGCCAAGGATTCCGATGCCTGCTGTGGCAGTTAGGAAAGTGCTCTCAAAGCGATGTGATACCACAAACGGTATCTTTTTGGCGGTGAACGCGCATACCTCTGTCTTCGTTGGGTTAAATTGGACTAGATTAAGTCGACCCCAATCTGAAATTCCTTCTCAGGAAGCTTCGATTTCAGACACAAGTTTGGATCGACTCTCAGTGAAGTTTTCTCGAGAAATGTTCGCGCGGCCGGTATAAAAGGCATCACTCGTGCTGTCGTCGGCATAGCTGCTGATTTGAAGCACGTCATTGATATGCACAAGAAACAGCGGGTGGGTGATAGCACACAGCTTTGTGGGACACCAGCATTAACAGACTTGGAGGCGGAGCATAGAGCATGCACCGTCGACAACCACCATGATGCTTGTCTCTGCGAGAACTGGTGATCCAGGTGCACAATTTCTCGGGAAGTCTATAGGAAGGCGGCTTCGAGAGAAGCGCTTTGTGCCAGACCCGATCGAAGGCCTTCGCTTTGTCCAAGTAAGTGACAACGCCGGCCCTAGAGGACCTCCCGAGCCCTGCAGAGCATGGTACGTAAGTCTTTGCAGTTCAAGTTAAACTGACCAATGAAATATACCAACAAAAAAACCGGGCCCGCAGAGGTAGATTTCGTGTTTTTTTTTTTATCTCCAAAAATATAAGTCGCATTAAAAACTTTAAATGTGTATATTGTAGATTAAAATAAAAAAATAGCTTTCGTTTAAAGATATTACTGATTGTAAAAAGGTTTTTACAGTTTCGGAGCTATGAATTTTTTTGTAACAAATTTAAGTTTTCCCCGCCCCCTCCCCAAGTTAAGGATGGAATCATTTAGGATTCATATTAAAAATGTTCGTATTTACTATGGGCATGCTATTAAAATTAAACGGTCAAAAAGAAATCCATAGGAAAAAAGTTATGCTGAATAAACTGCTGAATATCCCCCATTCACGAACTTAACCTTCATTTTTGCCCTGTTGATTTGTCTTCCAAGTTTTTGCGACCTCTATCGTGGCGGTAAAATTGAGGTATATATATATATATACACTTTTTAACTGGCGGTTGTTTTGGGGTGTAGGGATCATAACTAGACCTCCTGTGAAGAAATTTTTGGAAAATTCGACAACTGGTACAAAACCAATAGGTAGACTTTTTCTTCGAAATCTACTTAAAATACGGTTTGCCAAAAAATAATTTTAACAAAATATTTAACCGACGAAAAGAACTAAAAAGCAAAAAATAAATAAACTTTAAGTCTTAAGTATTGACCTTATTTACATAAACTATCAAATTTTATAAAAACTTATTTTGAGTCGGCGCCAAACAAGAAACTGATTAATTATCAAAATTTTATATGTACCCACGTAGGCCTTACGTCGGTAATTAATCATTTTATTATTTGGCGCCGACTCAAAATAAGTTTTTATAAAATTTGATAGTTTGTGTAAATAAGGTCAATTAAGACTTAAAGTTTATTTAAATAATAAAATGATTAATTAAATTAGTACTCACTTAGAATAAGTTTATATAAAATTTGATAGTTTATGTAAATAAGCTCAATACTTAAGACTTAAGGTTTATTTATTTTCTGCTTTTTAGTTCTTTTCGTCGGTTTAATTTTTTGTTAAAAAGATTTTTATTTCATGACTTTTTTTCATCATCAGCTCAGCCACATGAAGTGATGATTTCTAAACGCCTGATACACCTAAAATACCTGATAAAGTAATGAAAAGTAAACAGAAACACTATTCGTTCCTACAATTTTCGAGGGTTTCTCTCAATTTTATCAGGATCCCATCATCAGATCCTGACTTCCTTGACATGGGACCACCCTTGAGGTATACCCTATCCAACAAAAAAAGAATAATCAAAATCGGTTTATAAATAACGGAGTAAGGGCTGAACATACATAAAAAAAATATATATACAGTCGAATTGAGAACCTCCTTTTTTTCGTCGGTTAAAAAAGCTACCGAACAAAGCGGTTTCCCAGGTACTTAAATCTTATGTGTCTTCCCATTACAGTTCAAAAAAGTACCTTTCTTGTACGGGGCCCACTTTCGTTTTTAATTTTTTTTATATTTATTATTTGTTGTTATAGCGGCAATAGAAATACACACTACGAAAATGTCAACTGACTACCCATTACGGTACATGAGATATAGCCCGCTGACAGATAGACGGATAGCGAAGGATTAATAATAGGGTTCCGTTGGCACCCTTTGATTACAGAACTCTAAATACATCGCTCAGTTCAGAACACTTCGCGTCTCGCATCTTCAGAACACTTCGCGTCTCGCATCTTGAGAACACATCGCGTTAAATTAAATTTTTTGTCTCGGCATCAGCGGAACCCTAGAACAAGGTTTAAAACTTCATCTTTATTCGTTTGTTCGTGTTTAATGTTATTCGTTTCCATTGCAAAATTCTGTAGAATCTAGACGCAGCCTCCAAGCCCTTCAGTCCAAAAAATACTAATCTTTCAATTGCCTCCTTTTGCTTTTAAAGTGTTTGCAAGTTTATAATCTTGAATAACTGCAAAAGTACCGATATAAATTTACAGATTAAACAACTGTACCGTTATTCGAAGCCTAATAATATATGAGATAGCCATCGCTTCCGTTTATACTGTATCTTCAAGAACAAATATACAGTTAAAACTATATACATTATACCTAAAAGTAAGTTAGTAAGTTAAAACTATATACATTATACCTACGTTATTGGTATCCAGGTATGTAAGTTCAAGAATTTTGTTTCTTATTTTTACAAAGTTGTAAAGACAGTCATATGAGACTAAAGCATATTTTTGTCTTGTAGTATTTTCTGTACCCATTAAATTCTAATTAAAATTAAATATATTAAATAATTATATAATTATCTATATGAGGGCATGTGAAAAATATTTAACGGTATTTGCCGTTCGTATCACAGTATAAAGCATAAAGTTTCACACTTTACTTTTTCTTGTTATGTCGCAATTATACTCTCATGGTTTTGAAAGTTGAATACGTTAATAAGTTTCTTTTCGTAGCTGCTTTTTCCTTTTAAGAGATCAATGGATTATAAGAAAGATCAAGTTCATCATCAAAGGATAGCGGCAGTGATTCGGATGTTAGTTATAGTGGCTGTAATACTTCTAAGCGTCAACGACGCAAGTTTAAGCGCTAATGTAAAAGCGTTAAATTACATCAATTTGATAACCGATGACCTTAAGACACAAATTTTAGCTCAATCTCGCGATGTAGTTAGAATCTCACTATGAATATTCCTTTTGCGTATAACGTCAACGCCGAATTATATTCAATATCAGTGATTGTGAGGGTGAGCCCCATTATCATTTAAATTTTTCCTTCTAATTAGAAATAAAAATAAAAGGACCAGATATTTGGAAGACTAAACTGTCTTCTTATTTACACATTCTTAAAGATGTTAAGCCTCTCGGGTCTTCGCAGTTTCCTTTCGTGAGCAAAAGCTACCTACCTACTATAGTCGGGATTAGAACACAATATGACGAAATACATACCTACAAAAATTTAAGACAGGTGATTTTCCAAAGATTTCAAATGATACTTTCAGCTATATTGCTGAAATTAGTAAGAAACCATTTTAGTTTCGCTGTTAGTTGTTTCGGTCAAAATTCCCTTACATAAATCTATGTAACGTAAAATACCGCGATCATATGGTAATCACATTTAATCGGAAAAGTTTAAGGCCACCATCCCAAGCAAGAACGATCGCGCTCTTGTTGCTCAGACCGATCTAAATGCACCTAGCAATTACGAAAAGGTATTACATACCTCTAAATTAACTGACGTTAATTCCCGTAAATACAAACATAATATTATATCATGGAACGCGAAAGTTTAAAAGGTAGTAGTGCACCTAGCAAGTTCATTATATATGGACTAATACTATTTCGAAATCCAAACAAGCCCTTTCGGGGCAGAGGCAGTAACCAACATGGGCTACGTCGCCAAGACTACCCATAATTGCGAGCTAATGATAAGTCGCAAGTGCTCTCTCATGTCCCACCGGGACAGGACAGGTCGAACACGAAGATCCTGACTCACCGAGTCGCTTCAGACCGATCTAAATGCACCTAGCAGGTACATTGTATTATTATGGACTTGTACTGTTTCGAAGTCCAAACAAACCCTTTCAGGGCAGAGGCAGTAACCAACATGGGCTACGTCGCCAAGACTACCCATAATCGAGAGCTAATGATAAGTCGTGAGTCGTAAGTGCTCTCTCTTGTCCCACAGAGACAGGACAGGTCGAACACGAAGATCCTGACTTATCGAGTTGCTTCCAAGTCTGTCAGAAAGGATAGTTATAAGGATATATTTTAAGTAAGTATAGCTCTTCTTATCAGAGGACAATTAATACTGTTTAGAATTCGAGCAAGCCCTTTCGGGCCGAGGTAAATAACATGGGATACGTGACTCGCCGAGTCGCTTCCAAGTCGGTCAGAAAGGAAATTATGACATTACTTATTATTCGAGATTTAAATGTTTCAAATCTAAACAAGCCTTTCAGGCACAGGTATTAACACCATTGTAAGCTAAAAGTCATAAGCGTTTTCTCTCGTCCCACCGGGACAGGTGAGGTGTAACACTAACATCCTGAAACACCGAGTCGCTTCCAAGCCGATCAGCTAACGCTTTAATACTACAAATGACCAACCCACATTCTAAGAGTATTTAAAGCCCTTTCAAAGTAACGCCCTCCATCCCAATCTTCAGCCTAAAGGCTTTTGACATTTCACTCTTTTCATCTGCCAAGTCAAGGCAGACTCATGTTTCGCCAAATTCAGAGTCAGACCATCGGTCATCTGAAAGAGGAATATCAAATGGTAACATTGGTCTAGTCCGCTCGATCGAATCGATTTAGCATATTGCCAAATACCCCAGTATTCTCAGACACAATTCTTTATAAATACAATACGCTACTTATGATCGACACATCACAGATCTTACATGGTGGTGAGCAGATATACAACCTGTGTCCAACGGGCACCTGGTCGCAAGCAGAAAAAGGCCTTCATTGCCATTTCAAAGGAGATATTTGTAATACTGAAAGCTTTCTAAGAACATAATCAGAACATGCAATTTGCGTCAGTGCATTTACAATGCGACAACAAGTCTGAGGTTTCAAACAGACGTTACGGAGGAGAAACCAAACCTCAAGGATCTTTGAAGCTTACTTATTGGTTGTTCTAACTGTTTGGACAGTCTCAATATAAGTTTGACTGTGCATCATATTCTGGTGTGTTCAACATAGGGACGCTTCGGCTATCTTCACTGGAGGCAGTGCAATTATACTGATTTTCGTATAATGGGTAACTCCCGTTATAGATTTTTTTTTGTGAACCAGTAGACTAAATTGGTGGCAATCTTCAAGACCATCAGGCAGAAAATCACGGTGCCCTATCGAAAGTCTGAGAGTATCCGCCTGCTGCATCCTTTTTGATACTAATTTACCTCATAGGAGCACCAAAGTGGGAACAAGATCTGTATTTAGAGTGGAAACTTCAATCTCAGAGCGATCGAAGGACAAACAGGAATTTACCGGAGGTTCTAGTAAACATGTGAAAGAGTCGACTATCATCAAAGGCAGCAGATGACGTTCGAGGTTTGGAGATGCTTGGGTGAAAGAAACGTCTTACAGACTGGTCAATAACTCGGAAGCCATTAATTATGAGAAATTGATATAAACCAGCATGGTCTCGCTGGATTCATTGGGCCAGGCAAAATAATTTCTCATGGGTCAAACCGAATAGTACTGAGCTAGTGTAGTTTTTGGCTGATTTGCACAAAGTTTATCAATTTGGATTGACATTTAACATTATTTTGTCGTACAGATCCGGAATTTCAAATCCGTGTGATCCCTTTTACTACTAATAGGCTGAGTGAAAGCCATATCGTAAAGGTAATCCTTAAATTTATATCTCTAACAAACCCAAGTTCCCAAGCCACCGGTTTGGAATGAAGATGCGGTCTCGCAGCCGCTATCCTAGGTAGACCCAGATGTTAGTAGCTTGTACTGGGTGTCTAAATTTACAGCCGTTTTAATACTTTTATGTTCTGGATACAGAGTACATGATCTGCCGGTTTGGGACAAAGATGTGATCTCTCAGCCGCTATCCCAGGTGGACCCAGATAGTAGTAGCTCGTACCGGGTGTCTAAATTTACAGCCGTTTTATACTTTTATTTTCTGGATACAGAGTACAAGATCTGAATCTATTGAGAACATCATATTATATCTGATGTTTGCGTTATCCTGTGGCCAGCCTATCTGTCCAAAACGGACTCTGCAAATTACTGTCAGTCGGTTTGGAGAAGTATGAACTACAATTACAAAACTTTGGATCCAGTTTACTGGATTAAATGTTTGATTATTTTAATTGAAGAACGAAGACAATCAGTTGTAGCCAACTTTTCGTGTCAACTCAGGGCGACCCCATACCGGCTGCAATATTTCGGATTATTTGGATGGGCGATAACATTCCGGTAAAAGGGTCCGGTATCAGTGCTCAGCTGAAAATTTCAGGGTGGCGGTTGCCTCAAAAAGTTGGATTCGAATAACTTCGACTAATTTTAACTGATGAAAATCAAAGATTAAGTTCGAATTAAATCAAAACCATTTCTTCCAATTAAACCCGTTATTTAGGTATTTTTGAAGTATCAAGAGTGGGAGTGAGTCGTGAAGCTAAGTTGCCTGTTTCAATACGTTGGTCCTATGGAGAAGAACAGGCAAGAAACTAAAGACACTCTTTTTCAACATATTTTATACAATTTTCTGGTTACATTGCTTATAGGCGTAAATGAAATGTGAGGACAATGTAACGTATTGTTCTTAAATAAAAACAGACTCGCAAATTACTTAAAATTAGTCTTTGATTTGTTTGTAGTTTCATCAACAATCATTTGATGAAAAAAAAAAAAAAAATTACCTAATGTATTACGTAAACAGTTGTGTTATTAAAGCGACTTTAATATAACACTTATATTTATTATAATAATATAAATCATAATTAGAGCACCATCGTGCTGTACTTAACAGCAATTGAAGTATTTAAACGCCATAATGCGATTAGTACATTCCTACGTCAGTGCACATTATACCACCACCAGGCGATAACAAACATGCCTCTCATATATTATTAGGTTTCGAATAACGGTACAGTTGTTTAATAGCAACGTTTTACCTGAAAATAAAACGTATATTAAACATACTTACCTTATTCGAAGCCTAATAACTTAAATTCTGCCTGGCGGGAAAACAACAACGTACAATGAGAAATAAACTAGCGATCACCCTGATCCATGCCTATAGTGGTGGTGGGGAGTGAGAGAAAGAGAGGGAAAACTGAAGTAGGCGGGTGCGAAAGAGACAGAAAGAAGGAAACGGAAGCGATGGCTATCTCATATATTATTAGGCTTCGAATAAGGTAAGTACGTTTAATATACGTTTTATTTTCAGGTAAAACGTTGCTATTTAAAAAGGGGAGCAAATAGTATAACAATAATTAACTTTAAAAAAAAGTATCACCTACTTCAATGCGCCTAAATCATGATAAGTTGTAATAAGCTGTATTCTTCATCCCTTAATTTTCCACCCACAGAAGAGATATAGAATATAAATGGCAAAATATTTTCATGAAAGAATTATTGAAATCGGTTCACAATGGCGAAGATATCGCACTACACAAAAGAAAAACAATCAATCGAATGAGAACCTTCCCTCTTTTGAAAGTCTGTTAAAAATGGTCCATAACTTGTATTCTCCAATACTCTTCAGAGAAAGGTAATCGTAATAGTCCTTGCAATAAAAGAACTTGTTTACATTTCTATTATTTTGCAACTTGTCACTTTTATAAACATGAACCTACAAGCCTTATTACATTAGGGGCTGGCACCCACACCACAGATAAGATAATAGTTACTTCGTAACTCACACCAATCGATCGACTTCGTTTGACTGGTGGCGTTTTCAGACCGATTTGTGTGATAAAAACTGATGATCGACGAAAACTGATCCATTCTATCAACGATCGATGTGTGTGGTGGTACCTTAAGGGCGGGCTCCATCCCACCCATCCGATGAACTAGCCACGGGCCTCAGATGGTATAGTTAAGCCACTGTTAGGACTTAACAAAGTTTTGCAGGATTTTCTATCTAACTTTAATGTCCGGTATCGGGCCGGATACTTGCTAACTATCCGGTATCCTTTCGGATAGTAAATGACCGTAGTAGTAGACTGGATACATAGCAGTTGCTGGCGGAACAGCTCCCTTGTCTCTTTAATTCTGTTATCCCTCCTTACCTTGTTTATAACCGATTTTTTTTAAATTACCAAATGTGTTCAAATTCATATATTTAACATTACGCAAATAATACAGCAATAAGTTTCTTTCCTAAAACCCCTTTAATATCCTTTAATATTACATAGAAAGGCAGTGTTCAAGTACAGTCATATTCATTCAATACCTGAAATTGAAGTGTCTGTTTCTAATGTCAAAATCATAGTTTTTTTAAGCTCATACAGTTATTTGCACGATATCTATGCCTAAAAATCAGTTTTTAATTTTTTCGTCTGTCTGTCTGTCTGTTTGTTCCGGCTAATTTCCGGAACGGGTAGACCGATTTCCACGGGACTTTCACTGGCAGATAGCTGATGTTATAAGGAGTAACTTAGGCTACTTTTATTTTGGAAAAAGAGTTAGGGTTCCGCGCAAAATATATAAATATATACACACCAACGAAGCCGCGCGGGAACTGCTATTTATTTTATATAATTCGACGATAAAAAAAAATATACATATCGCAAAGCCATTATCGCTGCCATTCATCGTTAATCACAGCGAGCATTGTGCATAATAGCCGTGGGAGGAGGCAAGGGAGCGGGAGGAGAATGTACGTAGGCGGCTACGATGAGTCGATGACGAATAGCACGTGCAGTGTACACGCGACTTTCGTGAGCGTGACCTACTATTGCCGCTTTGGATAACGTTGTTTACGTTCACGTGGGGTAGTTAAGATACTTTTCAAACTCCAGTGCGTCATTTATATCAGTTTCAGGGAATATTTTATGAATATTTTTTGCAAAAGAGGCGGTTTCTTAATAACGTCCGTTCTAAATGGCTGTGAAGGAGTTGTGGTATTGTGATTGTGATAAAGCTTTCTCAGACTTAATATTAATTGTTTTTGGTGTTCGCCAATAATCCATTGCTATAGGTCATCCATGTGTTGTAAGTATTAGATATAACGTTTTTATAATTAGATATTTTTTTACTAACACTTTAATCGATAGTAAATTTTGTTTTAATAATGGTGATCGTTATTTTAGAAATTATTGAATGGTGTATTTATCATACTAAATAGGTACCTATTGGAATATATTACCTATTAGTTATAAATTTAAAAAAACTTCAAACAATGATAGTTATTATTGGAGGGGCTCGTGGCTAAGTGGTAACCGAGTAGGTTAACACATTACAAAGTTAAGTAATACTAGCCAGGTCAGTCTAGGATGGGTGACCATTCTTAACAAATTAAGACCCCTCCGTGCCTCGGAGAGCACGTTAAACCGTCGGTCCCGGGTGCCATACAAACATCTGTGGTATTCGTTACGGGTAGTTGGAGCCCTAAAAAGTCCGACAACCTGGTCTAACTACAGAACTTCGATATCGCCTAGTACTTGGGTTGTGGAGGTCTGATGGCAGTCGCTTTACGTAAAATATCAAAGTTTGGCCGTATCTTAGTTAGATTGAAAGCCGACCCCAACTTAGTTGGGAAAAGGCGCGGAGGATGAATGATAGTTATTATTGTATAAGTACAACTGAATCTCATAAATATTACTTTTATAAGTTGAGACTTTATAATTCAATATGTTAACTGTGAAAACTGTAAATTTTCGTTGAAAATTCAACGAAATTTTACCGTCCGTAAGCAAAACGAATCGTTTCTTGCATATAGGAACCCGGCTTAGCAATGTACTTGAAATTAGTAATTAGGTAGACTTATGTTATGCTTCACTGTAGCCTTGTAAAATAATATTTTTAATTATTCAGTCTGTTTTTCTTTGTCGGATTACCATTCTAATTTAATACCTGAACTCGATATACATATTGGTCCCTTACACTAAAAGTGCCAGCCGCGAATCACTGGGTGCTTAGATCTATGTCAATAGTTTTAAAATTAAGAAGCGCCTGTTAAATTTTTGAACCTTGTTTGTACGTTGCAGGTTAATAGCGATTATGCCCGATTTCTGAGGTACACTTGAATGTATGGACATAAGAAATTAATTTTATTTATTCGGTTGTTGATTTGACTCGAATGTTAAAATCAAATTGATTTTATGCTTGAGCAAAACGTTATTTACGTTAAAAAAAATTCAAATCGGACATTCCATTCAAAAGATATTACGAATTTAAAAATGTCAATCTAAACAAAAGGATCGGATCAAGCAACTTTCAGTATCAGAAATGCTCACGACGAAGTTGAAAATTATTTGAACGGCCGGTACATCAGTACATCTGAAGCAGTGTGGAGGTTATAAGAGTCTCCTATATATGACAGACATCCTACCATAGGACACTTAGCGATACACTTATACCGCGTTCCCATTAACAAAAACCTATTGCTTACGGAGTTACGGACGGTAAAATTTTCGTTGAAATTTCATCGATATAAATGTATTACGTACTAGATATGGCGTTTGGAACACTATATTTGTCGAACTTAGTTGTGGTTCCGGAGCTACAACGAGCTCATACGCATTTCGACTGTGGTTCAGTGTACACTGGTGCATGTGTAGCTAGCAGCGAGCGTTTCGTATTTGTTAAAAACGTAAAAATATACTTGCGAGTTAGAAGAGACAAATTAAAATTCTTAGTAGACATGTGCATGTTTTTCGCCATTAAAACAATAGCTCTATCTCACTTCTATCAATGGAATAGCACCTTGTGCTGTCTCGCTTTCACTAAGGAAGAACTCTAAGCAAGAACTAATTATCAGAGATTAAAACGTTGCAGAACAGAAATTGGGCGTTGTTCGCTTAGAAGTGCTGCCGGTGGTGGCGTATGTGTTGGGGCGTTCGGCTCCCTTTAATATGGTTGAGGTGGACGATGGCTAATGCGTGCGTGATCGAATGCCGTTGGTCGGAGCTGGTCATCTTGGAACTGCTATTACTTACGTATAGCAGTAATTTGCGCGACTGATTATATTTTTAAAACAATACGTTACATTGTCGTCACATTTCATTTGCGCTTATAGGCAATGTAACCAGAGATTTGAAAAAAAGTGTTGAAAAAAGAGTGTCCTTGGAGTTTCTTGCCTGTTTTTCTCCACAGGATCTACTTAGTGGAACAGGCGACTAGCTGCACGACTGACTTAGTCTGACTGACTACTTGACTACTGATAATTCAAAAATACCTATAATTGGTTCAATTTAAATAAATGATTCGATTTAATTTGTAACATTACATTAGTAAAGATCAGTCAAAGTTTAAAATTAATAAACAAATTCAATATCTTTTTTGTTTATTTTAACACGAGTTCTTATTTAAGTTAAATGTCCGTTCTGTTTTTTAATTTAGTCTATAGGAGCTCATACAGCATAGGTTCGATGAACGAAACGCATAAGCGCCATGAAAATCACGGCGCTTGCGACCTTTTGATCGTGAAAAATTTCACGCCTCAGTGCGCTGCAGCGCTGCCCATTCCTAGTGTTTGGTTAGACAAATGATGATTGTTTCAGCGCTGTAGCGTCAATTAGTTTTAAGTTTTAACAAAACCGAACAAAATTTCTGTAAGTGATTGCTACTCTTTATATTTATCTCAATGTGAAAATTCAACGAAATTATACCGTCCGTGAGCAAAACGAATCGTTTCTTGTTTATTGGCACGCGGCATTAGAGAATGGACAACGACTATACTTCTCAGCGGAAAATTGCATATTATGGTGAAAAATCGACCAAAACGACACTCACGGGGTTTTTTTTGACTTGTTTGACAGCTCGCTCACATTCCGTGGATCCCGATGATACCGACGGATTTGCCTATATCTTTTAAAAGGTTACAGTTTCCTGCATCTTTACAGGAAATTGTAACCTTCCTTCCTGTAACTAATAAAAATATATATAAAATGTAAAATATAAAAAAAACTTAGGGAATAAAAATAGGTGTTTATACAGATAAAAATGTAACACGTTGTAAAAAATATAAATAAAAAAATGTTATGTTGCTATTTCGACTTCAATGAAAATTAGCTTCAAGATTGGAAGTTTTGTTTTTAATTTTGAATATTAATTTGAATATATTGAGTCATGGACATTTTAATTAGCATAATTTTAAGTGATTGTAGGCATTTAATTTTATTCTGCGTTTATCCCAAAATCTTAAAAAATATATGTAAAAAGAAAATATCTACAAAATTAAATTACTTAAGCCATAAATTAAAAATGTACAAAATGTAAATAAATAACATCAAGTAAAAAGAAAAATATTGGACGATGAAGCGGGTGCGAGGTTCAGAGCAGACTGAAAAAATGGCAACACACTGGAGATTGTTGGCTTGAAAATCAGCAGAACCAAAATCTTTTTAACAAAAAATTAAACCGACGAAAAGAACTAAAAAGCAAAAAATAAATAAACGTTAAGTCTTAAGTATTGAGCTTATTTACATAAACTATCAAATTTTATATAAACTTATTTTAATTCGGCGCCAAACAACAAACTGATTATTTATAAAAATTTAAATATACCTACGTAAGTAAGTTATCATTTTATTATTTGGCGCCGACTCAAAATAAGTTTATATAAAATTTGATAGTTTATGTATGACGACGATACACACTCTTCCCTTTATGGTATCAGGCCTAAATCCAAACCGGGATTCATCGCACAATAAAATTTTATCCCATTGTTCCTGGGGCCATGTCAAAGGAATGGTGTAGGCCATTCCTTTCGACGGGCGCGATTCCCATGGCATATAGGTGGGCACCTAATTGGGCGTCATGCTCGTAGGCAGTATTCATGGAGCCTATTACTCTCGGTTTGGTGGCGAACAACAACACCTCTTGAGGATTGTAGCTTTTAAACATATTTTCGGGGGTGGTTAACATCGGCTGACGTCCTGTCAAACAGTTGTATTCTTTCCAAGTCCTGGGTACTGCTCAGCAGAATCTCTTGTATTAACATAACGCTGCCAAGGACGACAAGTCACGCTCCTATTGACACTAAAATGCCGAGATACCTGGGACTGATTTCTTCCCGCTTATAGCATTCCTACAGCTCTCTGCATTTCATCATCAGTCAAATACCGTCGCTCCATAACATAACAAATGACTCGCCACTCAATTTTTCACTCACTCAACTCATCTCAAAAAGATAAAAGTGAGATTATCTTCATTTTCTAAATTTTTATTATACACTTGGCACGTACGTCTCTGTTGCCATCATTTTACATAATAATTAGTTTACTTGTTTGTATGTTTGGCGCCGACTCAAAATTATTTAGGTTCTTACATTACTGTAGAAGTTTAGGTAGGCTAACGAGTTTATTTTTCACATTTCAGTTTCTCTCTTTTTTCGTCGGTTTAATTTTTTGTTAAAAAGTTTTTATTTTTTAGTTTTTTGTGGCTAAAACCAGCTAAAGCAATCAACTACAGGTCTCCGTCATGTTGTAGTATCATTAGAACTACACCAGTCCTTTTTTTTTTTTTATCATGTGGAAACCCCCACGGGTCATCACCTCACCGGGGCTGGCGGTGAAGGATGTTGGAATCGAACCGACTAAAACCACACGGTGTTCCGACATAAGTGGGTCTATTGCAAGGGACTCGGGTATACCCTAGGAAGGAAGTCCCCGAGAACCCCGGCAGAATCAATTAAAATGCATGCAGTCTCACTAAGTCAGTCTAATAATTAGGTAAAGTATAAAAGTGGTCCCTAATACTAAAAAAAAACTAAAAAAAGTAGTGCGAGTCAGACACTAAGGGTTCATACAAACTAATATGGGTGAATACGGATTTTTAGAATCAGTAAAAGTTAGTTGGTTTGGAAATCAATTTTTATTATGCGGTTCAAATGTATGTGTTTTCATACATTTCAACTGCACAAACACCTTTTTATTAATTTTTTTCATACATATTTAAAAATTCTTAAATTTTTGGTTTTTCTCTAAGTTGTGTTGTAAGTCCTTGCTACGTGCCTAAGTTCACCCTAATAACTTAAGCACTATAAAATATTTTTTCATAACATTTGAGATATTTAATATCTGACCAGGCCTTATTAAACATGCGAAATTACAACGATGAAGTTTATTAGGTTCTTAGTTATAGGGGTGAAAAGTAGCTCAAATTGGTTGTGTACCGCAGTGTATCCCGTGTGTCTCTTAAGCCTCAGATATATTAGGTCAATTACTGCAACATGTTGCGGAACAACTACGTGAAATGTCTCGGGACAAATAGTAATATCGCGGAACCGTTTGCAGGCCATCCTAGTCAGTGCTTATAAAAATGTCGCCCGAAGAGGTCGTGGCGATTAGTGCTGCGTACATACTTATTTCGGGAGAGAAACGTAAGCGAAAAAGAAGGTGGTGGATGCAGACATGTTGAGAGGCACGTTGCGCATACGAATATACTCTGTAACAAATGGCGCGACACTGTCGCGGGACACGTGCTCTAGCTCTCGGAGCGGGAGCAAGCACCATGTTCCGCGTCACGTGAATGCTTCGCAAAATGTTGGGGGGCAAGGTGCGGGCCACTAGGTAACGTTGCAGCGTCACATAGATTGAGCGTTTAGCGTCATGTTGGGGGACATTTTGTCCCCTAATGTATCCGAGGCTTTATTGTCACGTTACCCGGTCTGCTTTGTTTCAGCAGTTATTGAGTGTTGTACATTCACAAAATTATTTTAGGAAACGGTTTAATCAAGGTTGAAAACAATTAATATTTGTAGGTCTTCATTTTAGAGAACTCTTAAAAGTTTTTTATTTTACATTGTAATATTAACTCTGTACGGATTCTTTCATTATGAGCCATTTTTCATAAAAAAGGCAAGTCAGCAGTAAGTTTTCTTTAGTCATTACCTTGGTAGCTACTAGAGTTTTTAAGGAATAATTATTAAAAATCAAAGATTAAAGAAACAACTTTACATTATCCAATGGGGAACGGTACGATATTCAGTGCGCGAAATTCGTATTGTGAAATGCGCTCAGGTAGTAGGTAGTGTTTCGGTATAGTGTGATTGTGCTCTGCCATGCTTAGTCTTAAGAGTATTATCGCTAGCGGGCTAGATTAAGTAGCGTTAACAGATTTAGCATTCTAACTACCATGCCACGCTTAAGACTGTCAACTTGATGGTTAGTGGTTACCGGAGCTTACCTTACCTCCCTCCGGACCGGACATTACCTCCCTTTCCATAAAGCTCTGTTCAATCATTACTATTCAGCTTATAAGCATATTTCGACATATTTCTTCAGATTCAGAGATTTAACTAGCTTACAGATTTTAAATTTGTATCGATGGGCATAAACATAGGTTTCAAATACACTCGACTTTCTGAATCTATAACAATATTACTGTCATACAAACTTTGGCACCCCATTTCTCCTTTTACAGTAAATTTTTTCATTGTCTTTGGCAGTGGCGTAGCTAGGTAACCAAAGGCTCTGGGGCAAAAAATAAACTAGGGCCCCAACTAAACTATTTAAAATCTTTTGTTCCGTATTGTGTTCCGAATTCTACGTACTCCAGATTTGTCGTAATCCAGATTCGTCGTACTCTAGTACAAACCTGATAACTTCTGGTTTTGAAAAATGGTTTATTTATTTTCCGAATGTAGGAGAAATTTTCACTAATTCAATTTATAGTTGTATAGGTGTATAGGTAAGTCAGAGTCCGAGGGGGCCCCTGAGCTTGGGGGCCCCGGGGCACTGCCCCGTCTAGCTCACCGGTAGCTACGCCATTGGTCTTTGGATAAAAAAAACTGCCAGTCGCAAGACTGCACGTTAGAAGTAAAAACACATACACACATATACCAACATATATTATGTCTACCGACGCAAAGATGTCGGATACACGATGTTTTGTTTTGCGACAAATACATAGTTCATTTTTGCACTATTAATTCCTAATTCCTTATAAAATACAGCGGAGCCGACAGAGCCGAGAGTGACAGCTCGAATATGACAAGCTATTTGCGGCAGAATTTTTGTCGGACACAAACGTTTTCGAACTTGTTAGTAAATTATGCGTCTAATTTGTTAAAATGGAATACGTATTTGTTAAAAAAGAAGTAATCACGAATTCAACACACTTTACGCGTGCTACCGCCAAACAGCAGCACTTTCGACAGTTGACGTAATAAAAGTTTGGTAGACTCTTTAAAATGAAGCTACTGACTAAAATTCAGATAAATGTATTAATCATTTATTAAATTGGGTGACGTACTGGGGACTAATATTGTATGTATGCTGTATTGCTTAAAATTGTAAGTTGTCTGTAAGAAAGTCACGGTAATGATATATAGTTATAACTCTTTTTGATTCAGAGCTAAGATGGAATGGGTTCTTCGAAGTCCACAGATACACAGTACATTCAGTAACCTTGGCTTTGTACATGCAGATGGATATCACGTAAACGAAAATTGCAATGGTAATTATTTTTAAATTAACTATAACCTACTTCCGATACTTTATACTTATATTTTATAATGAAATGTATATATCATTTGCAGCTGCTTTAGAGTCGATTCTTCACAACATATTGACAGAGGACAAATATCTGCGCACTTATCGTAGAAGTATTAGTTTTGGACAAAATATAAACAAAGATCTGATACCTCTATTAATATATGCAAAGGAAGATGTAACAATAGAGCTTTTGATTAGAATATTAGTGAACTTGACAATTCCTATCGAGTGTTTACTATCAGTTGATGTAATATCAAAAAATGACTTTGGGAGACATGCAATATTCGAAATAAACAATTTACTAACTTCCACTAAAGCAGCTTTTACGGATCACCGAGCTACTAAAGTGATTATTGAGTTTTTAAAGAAAAATGTTGATTTTGAACAAAATACTAAGTTGTCATCTGGAAAATGCACAAACATTAGTAACAGCCTTTTATTGCTCAGAAATATTTTGCACATACCTGAGGAATCAAGTGGCCAAAGTCCTAGCTATGGCCCCACACACACCGTACAGAATCAAATACTATGGAATATTTTTAGCCACAGTATTGATAAAGTTCTCATTAAGTTAATGACAATCCCAGATGCGGTAAGTGATGGAGAAATATTTATTAAATGAGACATAAGAACTTCGAAATTTATTTAAAACGCCATTCTGAGGTTTATATTCGTCTGTTTTAGTGTACATGTGTATTGCAATGGTACTGCACAAACCTTGTAATTATACATTACATGTGGACAAGTGGGTATATGTCTTAGTTTTAAGATCCGAGATGTGTGTTTTGTATTTTTTTTCCTTTCAGAATAAATGGGCAGTAACTATGGTTCAACTAATAGCTCTGATTTATAAAGATCAACATGTAGCTACTTTACATAATTTACTTAATTTATGGCTTGAAGCCTCTTTATCAGACAGTTCCGAAGACAATGAAAGTAATACATCCCCACGTGATAGAGGTATTTATATGCAAACCGTCTTTTTAATACAGTTTTATAATATTTAGAAAGGAACTGTAATTAATGTTAAACATATACCACCAACAGGAAGCGAGGACTTTTCACCGACGTTCACTTCGGAACCTACGTCGGACTCGTCGGACACGGGTGGCAGTGGCATGAGTAACGATGAACCTAATTCAGTAAATAAAGGCTGGGATGCATCGTTGCAGATGAACATTTCTAGTGAAAACGGTAGTCAAACATTTCAGTCACCGAACGAAAAGGAATCAAACACAAGAAACGACAATATTTCTATAGAAAATACCAACGAGGGTATTGTAAAATCAGATAACGTACGTGACATTAGTAATACTTTGACGTCTAGAGTACAAACCAAAAGCATTTTTACTTATTTTTTGTTTTATTTATTACAGGAAAAGGAATCTTGCAGCAGCGGTGTGCAGTCAGATGCTAGAAGTGATCATGTATTATCAGGCGATAAAGATAGAAATAACGTGATGTCGGAAAATTCGGATTGCGGATATGGTACACAAATAGAAAACCAGGAGTCTATATCAACATCTAGTAACGAGGATGAATTGCCGGCCAAGAAACCAGTGCATCAGAAGCCACACAATCCAAAACAGAGAATCAACAACAAGGTGCGCTCAAGCGTTACTATGAAGGATCGGAAGCGGAAAAAGATCGTGAAGAGGGGGAAAGCTAACATGTATACAACATTTATTTTATATATTTTTTATTTAATATTGTTATTGAATAAAAATTTTACTAGTATGATTTCGTTGTTTTCAGCATCAACGTACAATGGCTGTCATATAAAACGCCTACAGATGAAGACATATCTAAAGTTCTTAAAGAATTTACGGTCGATTTTCTCTTGAAAGGATACAATTCATTGGTGCAGACTCTTCACAATCAAATTCTAAATAATTTACAACTGGAAATTGACACATCGCATTTTTTCTGGCTCGTCACTTATTTTCTGAAGTTCGCTACGCAGATTAAATTAGACGTAGAGCATATATGCTCGGTGATGTCATTCGACATCGTATCATATTTGACGGCAGAAGGTGTTAACTTGTGTGAGCAGCTGGAGCTTGCTATCAAACTGGATGCCAGTGACTTGAAGCCGAACATAAGGAGACTTCATTTGGTAAGTCCTCTCTAACTAAATGATATGCAATAGCAATCTGAACGTGTGTTTACATCGCACATTTTATGTTGATTACTAATTTAGGCAAAATGTAATTCAATTCGCACATAAATAAGTAATAAACATCTCCAAGTGTTAAAGAATAATTTTCCGTCCCTCTAAAGAGGCACACCTACGACATTGAGACTCGATTGTTTACCTACTTAACTCCTACCTTTGACGAAAGTCGATGATGGCGTATGTGTGTACGTATTAGTATTGGTGCACTCCTTATAAAGTATTGTTTCGTAAATCCTAAGCATATCAAACAAATCATAGTTTGCCTACAGGTTGTTCTTTTCTGTTATATACCTACCTATAGATATGCATGAATAAAATAGCTTTTATAACTACAGGTAGTCACAGCCTTAAGGGAAATTATTCAGGCCATAGAAGTGTACAAAAAGTTCGCACACATTAGCAAAGCCGATCAAGAAGCGCTTGTCAATTTACAAATAAAGATGTATGAGACCGAGGAACTGCAGTCACTTTTTGTACTGCTACTGCGTCATTATAATCCAAAATATAATACAAAACAATACCTGCAGGTAAAGTATTATAAAATATTCTCGCGCTATAAGTATCAAATTATTGTCGACACTTGCAATAAATGTAATTGTTCCGGACATGACTTCCGATATGCGTGCTACATATCGGCCGTCATGTCCCAAAGTACCACCGAATGAGTACCAAAAAACGGCAAATGTCTGCAAGTAGCCCTATACGGAGATGTTAGGTTGAGATAGAGTTATTTTAAAAGTGTAGATCTCGAGATCTACGAATTCAGACACAAGGTTATTACATAAAATATGGTTATATTTCGTAAAAATAATAAGTACAGTTCGTAAAAATAATATTTATAAAGGGTGTAAATTTCTGAAAATTGAAATACCTATTGTGTTGAGTTGTTTTACATTTCACGAATAAAATATTTTTTTTTTATTTCAGGATCTTGTGGTAACCAACCATATATTGCTAATGTTCTTGGATGGTGTTACAAAGTTACCAGAATACACTGGGACAACTAATACTGTTGATCACATGAAACAGTAAGTATTCAGTTAGTATTGTTACGAGCTGAGGTTCGGGATTAGAGAATTATACCAGATTGTTACCGAAATAGACACAATTTATTTTCATAGATCACAAAATACACAGGGAAACTAGCAACAACACAATTACAATAATTTATTATCACTAAACTTCTAATTCACTTACACTTTAGTCGCTGTTAATTCACTTGACACTCACTCGAAAACTAACTAACTACTCCGCAATGCCACGCTTTACATAGCAAAACGGTATTTCTAGAAACATCGCGACACCTCTTGTAAATTCTACACAACAAATAGAAGCCTCTAAAACAAACTAGTATTTTCTATTAATGGGTTACTAACTACTTAGTTCCGTGTTGCCTCAACAGATGGCGTGTATCTTTATTTTGTAGCTCTATACGACTTCCCCAGTCGCCAATAGATGGCGGGTTAATCGTAACACTGCCCCCTTAGACATGCTCGTCCCGAGCATAATTATCCCCATGAAAACGCGCCAACCGATCCACATGGACGATCTTGGGAGTGCCCCGCGGTCCTTTCTGAATGCGGTACGTTACGTCATTGAGTCTGGTCACTACTTTGTACGGTCCGTCCCATTTCACTTGCAACTTCGGAGATTTGCCTTTTCTGCGAACGAGGTTATGCAGCCAGACCAGTGATCCTTCCTCAAAGCTTCTGTCATTTATCTTTCGGTCGTACCGGGTTTTCATTCTCCGACGTCTGCTGTCCTGATTGTCTGACGTGGTCATAAACGTCATTCATCTTGCTGCGTAAATCGTTGGCGTAATCCGTAATACTGCGCGGAGTGTCAGGGGGAGTGCCCGTGATTAAATCTGCAGGCAACCGCAGTTCTCGACCGAAGTTCGCAAAGGCTAGTGTTACTGACGTGCTCTCGTGGAACGCACTTCGGTACGAGAGGAGGAACGGCTGGATGTGTTTATCCCAGTCTCTTTGTCTGCCTTCCACAACTTTTGCCAAGTACCTCTCTAACGTCTGATTAAACCGTTCCACCATGACTGAGGGTGGTAAGAGGTGGTTCGGGTTTTAAAAGCACCCATCACGCGGCACGTTTCCTGGAACAACTGGGACTCAAAATTCCTCCCCTGATCACTGTGAATCTCCAAAGGTACCCAAAATCGACAGAAGACTTCATTGACCAGCTTATCAGCTACCGTGGTCGCCTCTTGGTTCGGTATCGCAAATACTTCCGGCCACTTCGTAAAATAATCCATGACAACCATGAAATACTTGTTGCCATCTTCACTCTCCGGAAATGGACCTGCTACATCCACGGCAATACGTTCCCACGGAGCTCCCACATTATACAGCTGCAATGCACCCCTGCTGCGTGTGTGAGGTCTCTTCACTGCTGCACAACTGATGCATTTTCGACACCAGTCTTCCACATCGTCGCGGCAGTGGATCCAATAAAACCGCTCTCGAATCTTCAATAAAGTCCTTTTCACACCCAAATGGCCTCCTGAACATCCATCGTGGTAAAGCTGTAAAATCTCCGGTACCTTGGCCTTCGGAACAACCATTTGGAGGTGACAGGTGTCCCCTCGAGCATTCTCCCATTTACGGCACAATACTCCGCATTGGACGACCAAGATATTCCACTGCGCCCAATACCCCTTTGTCATTGTGCTCATAGCTGCAACGTCGCTCCACTTTGGCCTTGGAGCATTGGCTTTGACCCACTCGAGGATTAACTTAACATCTGTGTCCTCTTCTTGAGCCTTCCGTAAGGTTTCCTTCCACTCGTCACTCAGGTCCGTTCTTAACATGCGGACGCGCACAGCTTCCCTGGTCTCTTGCCTAACGCAGTGTTTACAGTCCTCTGTGCAAGGCCGCCTTGACAATGCGTCAGCGTTGCCATGGGATTTGCCGCTACGATGCTGGATCTCGAAATCGTACTCCTGCAGCAGTTCTATCCACCTCGCTACTTGTCCTTCCGGGTTCTTGAATTGTAACAACCACTTCAAGGCAGCATGGTCAGTACGCAGGTGGAACCTTCGACCTAGCAAATACTTATTGAAGTGCTGCAATGTTTTAACCACGGCGAGCAGCTCCCTTCTCGTGACACAGTAATTCCTTTCCGGTCTAGATAGAGATTTGCTGAAGTACGCTATCACAATTTCTTGATCGCCTCTCCGTTGCGACAACACACAGCCGATACCCGTGTTACTCGCGTCTGTGTCGACTATAAATTCATTTTTCATGTCAGGATAACCCAATACAGGCGTACAACACAGACGCGTCTTTAGCTCCCGGAATGCAATGTCACAGCTTTCGTCCCAACAGAAAGTTCGATTTTCTTCAGTGAGCCGGTGTAACGGTTTTGCAATGTCCGCAAAGCTTTTGACAAACCGCCGGTAGTATGAGCATAAACCCAGGAATGCTCTTACTTGCGTCTTGTCCCTTGGAACAGACCAGTCCTTGACAGCAGCTACCTTCTCCGGGTCCGTTCGCACACCTTCCGACACAACATGTCCTAAAAAGTGTACTTGCCGTCTAAATAACGAGCACTTCTTAGGACTCAGCTTGAGGTTAGCCCCCCGGATTTTTGAAAGCACACGCTCGAGGTTCTGCAGGTATTCCTTAAGGGTACGTCCTACTATAATGATGTCATCTAAATATACCAGGCAGGTATCCCCAATTAGACCGGCGAGCACTAACTCCATTAATCTCTCAAAAGTCGCTGGGGCATTGCACAGACCAAACGGCATAACTGTAAATTGCCACAGACCCTTTCCTTTAGAGAAAGTGGTTTTCTCCTTATCCCTTGAATCGATTTCTACTTGCCAGTAACCACTTTTCAGGTCTAACGTCGTGAACCACTTCATTCCCGTTAGCGTGTCCAGTGTATCGTCGATACGTGGTAGAGGATAGCTGTCCTTCTTCGTGATGTCATTTAACCGACGGTAGTCAACACAAAACCGCCTACTACCATCCTTCTTTTTCACAAGGACCACAGGAGAACACCACGGACTGGATGAAGGCTCTATAGTTCCATCCTTTACCATTCCTTCAATCATGGCGTCTACCTTTTGAGACATCAAAGCTCGTTACGCTAGTAGAACCTCCTCCTGTCCTGGCATCTACGCAACCAAGTAACTTCCTCACAGGTGCCTAACAGAGTGCCCTTCCCGATCACGTGCTCCTTGTCACAAGGATTCATCACAAGAACCACTGGATCACCAGTCGTCCTCACCAGAGTCCTCGCCACTCTCCACGGAAAGTCATCATTCATGCTTTCTATTAGTACACACCGATTCTTTCTGGGTGACGACCGCGGCAGAGCAACCGGTACGACTGCTTCTGATTTAGGAGGAAGCACAGTCTTCTCCAGGCAGTACACTTTTCCAGTTGACGCTCCTTCCACAAAGAGCTCCTTTAAACCACACCTCAATAATCCCTGATTCACATCTATCTCACAACGATGTTTACGCTAAAAGTCCAAGCCCAGAATGCAATCATCAAGAATATCTGCCACGATGATGTTGTGCTTGTAAAGTTCGTTACCCAGCTTCAACTCCACCGTTTTCTCTCCTCGGACGGCTATCCGCTGACCGGTAGCTGTTACCAGCTGTATTTGCTCGCAGTCACTGATGTTGTCCCCAAGAAACCGATTCGCGAGCTGGGAACTAACTACCGTCCGAGAGGCTCCCTATCTAGAGTCATACTGCACGGCATCCCGTTGACCTCGATTTCCCTGCTGTTGGGCGGCAGCATCAACCACCCTTCTCTCCTGTGGTCGTCCATCTCTTTGCCTTGGGCAATTCGCCCGATGGTGGCCCTTCTCTCCGCAGGTGTAGCATCGGGGGCTGTATTGGGGACGGTCACGGGTGTTGAGTGTAGTTACTTCCCTAACACGGTGGGCTCGGTGGTCTTGCCTCACCGCTTCCACCTCCAATGCGTGGGCCAGGGCAGCCTTAAGCGTGTTGTGGTGCCCCAGCCTAACAGCAGCCCTGACCACGGATGCCGTCGACGAAGGCTTGCACTAGATTGTCCTCGATCAATGTAGGCGCTGACTGATATGCCTTCCGGACGAGCTTCTCAATTTCCAAAGCCCACTGCTGTAAATTCTCACCTCCACGCTGCACACGCTCCTTTAACTGGGCACGGAATACGTGCTCCAGGTGCGCGTCACCGTACCTAGACTCCAACGCCTCAACGAGCTGGTCGTAGGTGAGGTTTTTGCCGAGAGCCTCCAGCACAGTCAATGCCTGGTCGCGGAGACCCAGGGTGAGCGCTGTCATGGCCTGCGCCTCAGTCCACCCGTTCGCCTTCATAACGGCCTCGAACTGGATTTTATAAGCAGACCATGAGGACGTTCCATCGAATGTAGGCACCTTAAACCCACGCGCCGCAGGAGTACTCCCGACAGGAGCAGTTCCAAGCTTCAGGTCTCCTAGGGGCTTCTGCATATCCACAATCTTGTGCTCAGTGTCCGTGATGCGGGCCTCGTGCTGGTGGACCATCTCCTTTATCGCCTTGAGGTCCTTACCTAGCGCAATCTGGAGATCCTTCATAAGGAACATCTGCTCCTCCTTGTGAACCGTCAGCAGGTTCTGCCGTCGGCTGCCGACCGTCCGCTGGTTGTTGCGGAGCATCCCCTAACCGTCTCTGGTCCATCTCCTGCTGTCGCTGTCCCCTAGTACGAACGCCTTCCGTGTCCTCACTTTCGGTAAAACCGGCATCATCTAATCCCACTTCTGACACCAATTTGCTACGAGCTGAGGTTCGGGATTAGAGAATTATACCAGATTGTTACCGAAATAGACACAATTTATTTTAATAGATCACAAAATACACAGGGAAACTAGCAACAACACAATTACAATAATTTATTATCACTAAACTTCTAATTCACTTACACTTTAGTCGCTGTTAATTCACTTGACACTCACTCGAAAACTAACTAACTACTCCGCAATGCCACGCTTTATATAGCAAAACGGTATTTCTAGAAACACCTCTTGTAAATTCTACACAACAAATAGAAGCCTCTAAAACAAACTAGTATTTTCTATTAATGGGTTACTAACTACTTAGTTCCGTGTTGCCTCAACAGATGGCGTGTATCTTTATTTTGTAGCTCTATACGACTTCCCCAGTCGCCAATAGATGGCGGGTTATTCGTAACAGTATTTTATAGGCTAATCATATTATACCTCAGCGCGTTCGCCTCGGAATTCCCAACCATTGCAAGATTGAACAACGTGAATAGAACTAATATATTTCGCCATTTCATTCCATAATAAGAGTTAAGCTAATGCTATTTGTGATAATAATAACTTATCGTAACATTCTTGAAATAAAGGTGGAGCCTTATAAATATAATATGGTTGTTATACCCTCACCCTGCCGTGGAAGTGTCGTACCATTGTAGTGTTCTACCTTTTTGACCATAATATCATACAAGCGCTCATAACTGTAACAGTAATAAAATATTTACTAGAATGTGCAGAATAAGGAACACATTACTGTCAGTAAGGAATCATGAACTCGTAAAAGGAAATGAAAAATATAATAAAATTGGCTATTTGGTTGCAACAGGTTTGCTACATCTGAAATAATGTATCAGTACGGCTTGTTGCTGGAAGATTATGCCAGCAACGGTGAATTTGTGAATGATTGCATATTCACAATAATGCATCACATCGGGGGAGAACTCGATAGCTTGATCACGTTGTTTCAGCCGATGATTTTGAAAACATTCACCTCTATATGGAAGTCTGAGTTTGAAATTTGCAATGTAAGTTATTGTGTTCCGTGGACTCATAATATAATGGTATCATATTACACTACTACGTCAGTTCTGTGAACCATCTTAACACTTTGTTCTTATTTGTTAGGATTGGTCTGATCTTATAGAGTATGTAATCAATACTTTTATCAAAAAACCTAACTCCCTTCAAAGTACTGCTAATGTCCGGCTTGACATTGAGAGTTTTGATGACGACAAGATTGTGATGAAACCTAGTACCACCCCAATGTCCCAGAAGAAGATTCACGTCAGCGGCAGTCACAGTGACTTGAGCGAAACTTCCAAAGAAATGTATGTTGTATTTATTATTTTTCATTATCGTTGCTTGAAACATTTATTAGTTATTTTATTTGTTGCGATGCTATATTGAATTAACTTACCTTTGTAGATGGACAGAGGATGAGCTATCTTCATTGAGTTGGAATTACATGCAGTGCAGTTCTGATCCTGATGTCGTGGGTGAAATTATTAGGTTGTTTAAAGAAGATGGTATAATTAAGTCCAGAGACTCGGTCATTCAAGAACTTTTTAAACAAAATGCGATAAACAAAGAGGAGTATGAGAAACTCGTAAAAGGAGAAACTGATAGAAACTCAGAAAACGTACAGATTAATAAAAAGATAAGAGATGATGAAATTGGCAAGCTATGTCAACAGTTGGCTCAAGATGGCAAGTTAAAGTTTTTGGAATGGGTTCAAAAAGTAGTGTTAGACACGTGCTTTGCTAAAATATGTTTAGAGAAAAGATTTAGAGAGAGTGAAAATGAAAACATATTAGATAAAACTACATGGATGAAGCCAAAGACATCCGAAGAAATTAATGTGCTTTCACCAGTGAATTACCACTCGCATGGTAAGTGTATGTTATTTTTAAAAGACTACTCCCGCATAAGGAATATTCCTGTGTCGCGGGGGCACATTCAAACAACGGACACAAAGAACACCCAGACACGGAACAACTATTTGTGGATCACACAAATGTTTGTTCTGTGTGGGATTTGAACCCACAACACTCGGCGCGGCGTAATGGCGAATTAATATGATATTTTTGTTACATTGAACTATCATTGAATAATTTCAGCTTAAGTTCATAGTTCGCAATGCATGTAGGTTTTATTTACCTATTTACTTTTGAGAAACGAAGACAAATCTCCAAATTCATTGATTCGAATCAATTCATCTATTTTTAGTAAAAAAGTCAAATATAGTGCGCAAATACTCCTAAAAAATTCAATGTCGAATAAAATATAGAGTTTAATTAGGTACCTATAATATATTTAGTATCTCATTGCATATTCGATTTCATACGTTGAAAGAACTCTTTAACACATACCTGGCGGCTGTGGAGAGTTTCAGCATTAATTAAAAAGTCTCGTACACGCGCCTTTAGTAAAGTTTATTTGTACCTCCAGCACAGATTACTAAGTAGTTACCACCCTCCAGCCCCACTTGTAAATTAGAGGCACTCATAAATTCTTTTTTACTAATTTGTTTGGTCAATTTATCACTGCGAACAGACATGATAAATTTTATAGAGCAATGGCAAACTGATGAAATCAGCCCATAACTACTAGTTTCAAGGTACAAGGTACTTCCTGTTTTATGGTGCAGTAGTGGCCATTGAAACCAACATTCTAAATCGAAACAAAATTAGACAAGAAAAAACAGGTAAGTATACAAATTGGAACTGGGTTGCCAAAGGAATATATTACCTATGTACTTACTTCAACAATTCTTACTTGATTCAAAAATTGTTCAGTCAGTCCGGTCCTGGCAGTTTCCAATTAGACAATAGCAGGACTTTTTTTTTTTCATAAAAAGACAACTCCCGCATTAGGAATTACTCCTGTGTCGCGGGGGACTTTACATACATACAAGCAACGGACACAAAGAACACCCAGACTTAGGTGGGAATCGAACCCACGACCTCTGGCTCAGCAGTCAGGGTCACTAGCCACTAGACCAACAGGCCAGCCAATTGGTTATTTGTTCTTTGGTCTTGGATTTTCTACGTGTTAGTATGTCGTACAAAAGTCGCAAATGGATTAAATGATTAATGGGACACTTTAATTTAGATAAGTATTGGCATGGTCATAAAAAAATATTTGATAAATAAAATTTACGCATTACAAATGATTCAACTCTTTTAGTTTTCAACCAAGCTGTACCACTAGTACCGTGGAACTGCAAGCAAGCATCTATCTGCAAAGACTTGAAGTTCATTCAGCTGTTACATAAGCTAGGATTCCACATGCCCGTCGACTCAGGCAAAGTTTTTATTCGAATACCTCAGTTCTGGACCGCTGATGCTTTGTACGATGTAGCTGGTAAAATATTACCGATTGACAAAGGTAAGTGTGCCGAACACTAACATTGTTTAAAATCGCCCTGACATTAGCGTGTACTTTGCCTCCTTAGTCTCACATTTTGATGTTTTCGCATATCCCTGATACATTGTACATTTAGCATTTATAACTGCAGCTATTTTAAGTGTAAAATAAGAGACTAAGTAGGTTTAAATGCCGAACCATTATAACACGCATAGCCCTCTCATTCACAACTTACCTAGTCTCTGTAAAATATGGGACTAAGTAGGTTAAAATGCCGAACCATTATAACACGCATAGCCCTTTTGTTCACAAGTTACCTAGCCTCTGTAAAATATGGGACTAAGTAGGTTTAAATGACGAATCATTATAACACGCATAGCTCTCTTGTTCACAAGTTACCTAGTCTTTGTAAAATATGGGACTAAGTAGGTTTAAATGCCGAACCATTATAACACGCATAGCTCTTTTGTTCACAAGTTACCTAGTCTCTATAAAATATGGGACTAAGTAGGTTTAAATGCCGAACCATTATAACACGTATAGCCCACTTGTTCAATAATTACCTAGTCTCTGTAAAATATGAGACTAAGTAGGTTTAAATGCCGAACCAATATAACACGTATAGCCTACTTGTTCACAAATTACCTAGTCTCTGTAAAATGTGGGACTAAGTAGGTTTAAATGCCGAACCATTATAACACGCATAGCCCTCTTGTTCACAAGTTACCTAGTCTCTGTAAAATATGGGACTAACTAGGTTTAAATGCCGAACCATTATAACACGCATAGCCCTTTTGTTCTATAATTACCTAGTCTCTGTAAAATATGAGACTAAGTAGGTTTAAATGCCGAACCAATATAACACGTATACCCCACTTGTTCACAAATTACCTAGTCTCTGTAAAATATGGGACTAAGTAGGTTTAAATGCCGAACCATTATAACACGCATAGCCCTCTTGTTCACAAGGTACCTAGTCTCTGTAAAATATGGGACTAAGAAGGTTTAAATGCCGAACCATTATAACACGCATAGCCCTCTTGTTCACAAGGTACCTAGTCTCTGTAAAATATGAGACTAAGTAAGTTTAAATGCCGAACCATTATAATATATAACACGTATAGCCCACTTGTTCACAAATAACCTAGTTTCTGTAAAATATGAGACTACAAGCAACCCGCCCCGGCTTTGCACGGGTACAAATTATACACCTAAACCTTCCTTATGAATCACTCTATCTATTAGTGAAAACCGCATGAAAATCCGTTTAGCTCACTTGTTCACAAATTACTTAGTCTCGTTTTTATTGTTTTGTTTTTAGTATCGTCTAATGGCATAAGTCTAACCGACCGACCTAAGTTTTTAACCGACTTCAAAAAGGAGGAGGTTCTATGTTTCACTGTATATTTGTTTTATTTTTTTATGTATGTTCACTAATTACTCAAATACGCCTGAACCGATTAGGACAATTCTTCTTTTGTTTGAAAGGGTATACTTCCCAGGTGGTCCCATGGTCATGAGGTCAGGATCTGATGATGGGTTCCTGGAGAAATTGCGGGAACTCTTAAAATTTTATAGGCTTACTTGAAGCGATTTGGGTATTTTGAGACGCATTGAAGTCGGTGATACTTTTTTTAAAATAATTATTAGGAACTAGCAGCGCCACGCGGATTTTCCCGCGTAAGTCCCGATCCCGTGGGAATATTGGGATAAAAAGAAGCCTATGCGTTAATCGAGGTCTCCAGCTATCTACATACCAAGTTTTATCGCTATCGGTTCAGTGGTTTTTGCGTGAAAGAGTAACAAACATCCATCCATCCATCCATCTATCCAAACTTTCACATTTATAATATTAGTGAGATTGTTCTTAAATTTTATATCTGTATTGCACATTATTCTTTTTGGCTAGTGGCTACCGAGGTAAAAACAAGATAATATTTACTTTGTAATTTTTTGCAGCTAAATTAAAGTTCTCCATAAACGACATGTCAGACAGCTGCATTACTAACTCGAAGCAGCAAGACAGTTTGATATTGTCAGCTCATCTCACAAAGGATATTACCATGATAGACGCTTCAGATAACTTTTGTCAAATCCATAAACAGAAACATCTTGCTACCATTGTGAATTACATCCCTATGTAAGTATTACATAAATAAACTAAAGTGGCGGTAGCGTAATGGCTAAGGCGTCGGACTTGCGATCAAGTGGTTGCGGGTTTGAACCCCACCCAGTGCACTACCGACGTGAACCCACTCCTAACACAAGCGTTAAGCCCCGATTACACAAAGGTTACAATTATTATTTAAATTTTTCAGGCCTGGGTCTTCATTTATTGCAGAAGCTGGTAATGTTGATAAACACAACTGGTTGGAGGTAGTACAAATATCACAGGAATACAAAATTGCCTTAAATATAGGAAGGTAAAGTCTTGCTCACTATTTTCCAAAGTTATTGGGTTTTTAAAGATTGTTAATTTTATTATGTGTCAATTATTCATTTAAATCGAAACTGGAAGAGCTCTGACACATGGATATTGTTGTTTCTTTGCGGCAAACAATTATAATTTCATAGCATTAAATGTGATTAAATTTATTCGCTTGGTATTAAATTAAGTTTGTTCAAGTACAGTTGTTTTGTAGCAGGCGTAACCTAGTAGCTATGGCGACGGAGTGGAAAAGCTTGCATCCATCTGCATCATTCCCCGAGAAATCCGTACGGTGGCGACTGTCGTGGAAAACCTCTGTTCTAGATCAGGCTTTCGCTATATTTAAAACTGACGGCGTTAAAATCTGGTTTCGCCCCTTACTCTCATTCTTATATTTATAAAATATACTCGTATAAGAATGAAAGTAAACTGGGTCCTATTTTCATTAAGTTTTAAAGTTTTTTTTACTTTAAGTATCGTGTGCAGAAGTTTTGATAATAAAACCCTAACAATGTTTTGTCAAGAACAGACAATCTCATTAAAAATTATTCACGGCCCTTCCAGATCAGAAGCAGTTCTAATGATAAATTCTAATATATACAAATTTTACCCTGTATAGATATAGATAGATATGTTTACATCATGATTATTATTTATAGTAATATCATTGAAGAGAATAACGATGCTCACTTGGACATCATAATGCAACCACCGTTGATAGACAAAGAAGTGTCAGTTCCTCCATTGTCGTTGGCGAACATTCCATCGGAACTTAGTTCATCGATGAGGGATTCTTGCCCTCCATTCTCTGGCACCTCTCTCATGATGCCCACAATACTAAGCACCAAAGAAGAAACATCTCATTTCAAAGTTACTGAACCGGAATATTGTAATAACAGGTACAGGTACATCTTTATAAAATCCTTTCATATGAAAAGCAAATGCTTCTATATATCTAGCTAGTCGCATAGTACAAGACTAAATCACCTTCGCATTGATCTTGTTACAATTATTTAGTTCGTGCGCATAGGAATAGTCTTTTGTGACAGTTTCTAATTTACAGTATGTTGACATAGCATAATTAATAGACAGACATGTTTTGTTTCTCCACAGTTTATGTGAAACGGCGTCGGTTGCTTCGGATTTGACGCGGATGTACGTATCCGATGAAGACGAAAAACTAGACGAAATTTTGGTGCGACCCGGTATTAAAGTAGAGTCAGAGGAGCAAATGGAGGTAGATGATGCCGAGAACGATAATGCAGGAAAACGTCCCCGAGTACAATTTTATCCTCCTTTTTAATTAATATAATGTATCTATAGGTGTTAGTGTACTATCTAATTAGTTATAAGTTGCCGATAGTGTTTTACATTACATAATATGTGCAGAGCTGGGCAAAATACATACCTTGCTTTAATTAAAATACAAATTATAAAATACTCTATCGCATGTATTTGAAATATGCAAGACCAAATTCAGTATTCTAACCATTTGTATTTAAAATACAAAAAACAAGAAGAATCCACATCTATGAACTCTAGGTTTTTAATTTTTTTTTATACCGCGATGGTGGCAAACGAGCCCGCCTGATGGTAAGCAGTTAACGCATCCAATGGAAGCTTTAAACTCCAGGGCAGTGGCGAGCGTGTTGTCGACCCTTGAAAAACTTGTAAACTAATTTCTTGAAATACCCCGTACCGTAGTCACTCTCATAAACGGTAGAACACACACGACTAATACTACTATACTTATACTTCATATGGGAACGGACTTGTATAATAGAATTCTGCTACAGGGCGAACCGCTTCGCCCTATTAACCTTTCAACAAACGACAATGACCGACAAAAACGTCATTTTTGCCGTACTAAATATACATCAAAAATAACTTTTTTGTTTTTTCGCTATTATTTAAAACTACAATCACCTATTATTTGTATAGTATTCAAAGGTCTAAAGTCAATCTCATTTATTTTATTAGTACAAAAACGATACTTGAAAACGTCATCTCGAAATGCAATATTCGTGCTTACCAACCGACGGAGGACGGACGGAATAACCGACAATTTGTGATGGATAGGAAAGGAAACTATTTCTAAATGTTATCGAAAATGTTACTTACTACTACTTTTCCGAAACTAAAAATATTTAGATAGATAGTTGATAGATAGATAGTACTCTTTATTGTACACCAAACACATGATATATATATACATATAATAAAAACAACTTAAACATAAAATGCACAATGGGCGGCCTTATCACAACAAGCAATATCTTCCAGGCAACCTTTGGATGGACAGGACTGTAATGATTTAGTGTGGGCGGTTATGGTGTCAAATATATAATATGTACCTACTACTAGCATACGCTCACATACATATTTATACAAACATATATACATACAACTACATACGTATACACAAATACATACAAATACACATACACAAATACATATATATATACACATACACCAAAATACATACATTATAAATGTGCATAGTATTAGATTATGTAGATTATCTTAGACTTAGTTTACGATCTACATGATTACATTATTATATTATGTTTTTTAAGCTTTTATAAAGTTAAACTTGTCCTGGTGTCTCCGTGTCTGTCTTTAATCAAATGATCCACTTCCTAAAATAATAATCATATATTATGTACAAATATAATTATAGGTAAAATTTCGAAACATTTTTAATTTATTACATATTTTATATTTGTGTAAGAACAGAAATAACATTTAGAACTTTCTTCAGTCCCTCTTTGTTCATTCCAATTAACATCGATGTGTAGTTCGTCAGGCCGCTACATGCCTAAATCCAATGCGGGAAATTTCGCAAATGCCGAGCCCACCAGCCAGTGGCGTAACTATACCATCTGAGGCCCGTGGCTAATTCATTAATACATTTTGTAATTAGTGCTTCCTGTGTTCAAGGCCTTTGGTGCCCGGGGCCTCCTAGAGCGGGCATTTGCCCTCTTTGCCACCCTATTGTTACGCCACTGCTACGGGCCCCAGTCGGCATTCACCGACAGTGGATGACATCACGAATGACTAGTACTGTGACTTAATTAATTTGAAATATTTGAATTACATTTTGGTTTCTTTAGTTTGCTCTTACATAACTTGGTAACTATGTAATCGTCATTATTTTGGGAAATAAGATTATATTCAATTTAAATTCATGCTGTAAGTGATATTTTATAGACAAACAACAATATTTATTGGTTACGATCTTGGAATCCCTATATTTTTTGTAGGTTTTTAAGGTAATAAATGCATGGCTTGGTGTGTTCGACGCGCAGATGCTTTAACGCTCTGGCGGTTAAAGAGTTAAATACGCCGAGCTTTTTGGATACCAGCTTGGCTTTGCGTTTTAAGTAACTGCATAACCAGATTTCGTTGGAAATGTGTAGCATCAGACAAACTGCCTCTTGTTGGTGAATGTATAAATATAGCAGAATAAATAACAACTAAAGAAAACAAGGATGAGCACAAACTATTAGGTATTAAATAGTATGAACGTTTTTTTTAAATAACTAATTCCAATTTTGATGTTCGGTGTTGATAAGGCCACGTTCAGATGACGGGCGTTGGACGCGCATTTTGTTACCGCGCGTTGACGCGCTTCACATGCCACGGCGCGTTTTGTTCTGACACTTGCTTGATCGCCTATCATTGATTTTCTGTACATACGTTCACATGAGCGCGCATTTTCAACGCCTCGACAAGTGATTGTATTTTCGGGAACTCTTATTTCATGCAGTTTATTAAAATAAAAATATAACACACAAGAAATGCCAAAAGCACTAAGTACTACTTACTTTTATTTATATGTCACATCAAATTTCAAATTTTAAATACTATTTCAAAACTCACTAATATGTAGATGAAAAATCAATCTATGAGTATGTATGTTATGTATATATAAAAATTTAGTTTCCGTATGTTTCTTGCCGCAAATTTCGGAAAGTGTTTGATGAATTGTGTTCCAATCTTTATTTTTTATTCCGAAGTTTCAATAGAAACATAATATATATTTTCAACTGATTGATATCAAAAAACACTGAGTATTTTAGATTGACTTCCAATTTGTCATAGTTACATATAATAATATTATGTGCAATTTTACTGAGCCTTTACTGACAACTTGTGTTGCTGTTTCTGACGTTGTTGATATAAAATCACCAAATACAAGGTTGTTTTTACGTCCATCTACAACGAATTCAGAATTCGAACAGAACTGCGACAACGCGCGTTCAACGCCCGTGAAACGCTCGCCATGTGAACACTATACGTCTATGCGTCATCTGAACGCACTCTGTCTATGTTCACAAAACAATAAAGTCCTCGTCTTCTTCATTAGTACTGCTGCTGCTGCTGCTGAAGTTAGATTAGATAGTTAAATGTGTTTATGAGAAAATGTATTTTAAAGTCATAAGTATATGAAATACTAATTACAAAATGCCTAATTCTAAATTACATTTGTAAGACGTAATTGAAATACAAATACCAAATATTTATACGTTCTGCCCAGCCCTGCATGTGAGATAAGTTTGAATACGTTTAGCGCAGAATTGGGTATCTGCTGTTACCATTAATTTCGATTAACTATACGTCTATTGCGTTGCTTAAATCTAAGATATACTTAATTTTGTTTTTTTCTTTTTACAAAAACTTGGAGCGAATGTCTGGCGGTGTCACGGTATAAATATGCAAAAAAAAGTGTGACAGTTACGAAGCTATGGCCACTTTATTAAGCAGCCATAGCTTAGAACAATAAATACTTCTCACATTCCTATGATTTAAGTGGATTTTATTTATATTTTACAATGTTATGATGCTTAAGCATTAAAAATTAAATGTTTATTGTAATGAATGTATTCATACTGTAGAAGGTAATACATAATATATATATTTGTAATGTAATAAATGTAATGTTACAACAGTGACATTGGGAAATAAATAGATTTTATAACAGTATTACCTTTTATTAATAATTTACAATAATTATATGTATAACAAACTGCATCGTACACATCTAGTAACAATCACAGAATAACATCAAACAATTATGTCTTAACAATAACACTACTGTTTCCATTCGCTGCTCCCAAAAACCACTCTCACATAATTATGTACAGGAACTATTCAAAAAGTTTACATATAAATCCAGTCAGGTACATTTAGATTTACTTAAACGTATTACAATCACACCACTAATTATGAGTTTGGAGACTGACCCGCATTACCGAAAGAGTTAACATTTTGCAAGTAGTTTTTAATAGCGTTGTCATAATTTTTTGACTCTAAGGAGTCCACGTCATCACCACCGATATTTCCGTAATAGTTATGAGAACCTTCGTACGAATTACCAGGAGCTCCTTCCGAAGAGTAGTCCTCACCGTAAGGCACGAACTGTTGCGATTCTCTGGAATGACCCTCGCTGTAAGATTGAATTTGTGGCTCATAAGATTCTCCGTTCGTATGTCCGTCCTGTGAATGTTGCTCTTGTACCTGGTAGTTTCCGGGTTGACCGCTGTGTTGATGGCTACCGAAGGGTTCGTGAGCTGGCAATGTTTTTGGTGACTCGACGTGGGGAACTTTAACGATCTGTGGCACTGGTACTGGATAAGGTTTGGAAATGTGCACAGGATATGGAACCTTTTGGATCACCTTCACTGGATAAGGCACTGGCACCTTGACAGCTACAGTTTTTGTTATTTTAATTACTCTTACTGGCGTTTCGGGTATATCGACATGCTCACCCAAGTTATGTAACTCTGACTCATAGTTTTCGACGGGTATTATGTGACTTTCATGTGATGCGAAGCTATAGTAGACGCAGCACAGCAGTACTATTGATTTCTGAAATAAAAAAATACGAAACTTATTATTTATTTATTCGAGTTTATTTTGTTATTGTACCTACCTATCTTATATATAAAATTCTGCACTGTATAACGTTACGCTGCGACGATTAAGTACGGAGTTATTTTCATCTTTGGTTCTGCCATGTTGATTTGAATGATTTTTTTCTGGTCAACTACGAATGTAACGCTAGTGTAACGAAGGAAAAAGGGGTTTTCATTAAACCAACTATAGGTATTTTTGAATTGTCAGGAGTTCGAGTCAGTCAGAATCAATCCTGAAGTTTGTTGCCTTTTCATCCAATACGTAGATCCTATGGAGAAGAACAGGTAAGAAACTCATAGGATAATTTTTTCACATTTTTTTACAAACTTTAGTTACCTACGTGTCTTATACCTAAGTGAAAGTTAAATGTGAGGACAATTACTTTTGTTCTAAAATATAAACTACCGCGGAAATTACTACTATATTTACATAATAGCAGCCTGGATATGACCAACCCCCGCTAACGGCACCCGTTCACATGCATGATAGCATGATGCATGGGTCAGCCATCGTCCAGCTCAACCACATAAATAAGTAATCCACTACACAAAGCCTCGGTGGTCCTATGGCATAAGCTTGCATTGTGTTTTCGTTGCTATCATGAAGTTCCTGGCCTAGATTCCTGGATCTTACATTTTTTCCCAGCATGGTGGAAAGTTTCCTTACTACTTGGGATAAAAAAAATTGGTGAAATAAAGAAGTACCTAATACATTTTTGTCTAATCCTTCGATTATACCCATCTGACAAGATATATTCAAGACTTCCGATCCCTGACGAGCATCGTATTATGATAATTATCTTGTTTTAATTCAAAGTATATAAAAAAATATTTATAAGCTGGTTTGCAACAACATTCCGTTAAGTGCAATGTAGGTATAATGACTATAATTGACGCGTTGAAAATGAATTCATCTCGCTTCCTATATTTTTGCGTGTTGTGAATAAAAATAGAAGAACTGTTAACTTAAGCGTATTTGATGTATATAAGTATTAGTTCGAATCCGAATCGACAAAAAATATTGCTGTATAAACAGGCTAGTAATTATGTTTTTCCCTTTTTCCTCAGCATGAATTTGGTTTATCTAAAGTAGGTACTTTAGTTAATAGAGATATTGTTGTATTTATATAATAATAAAAGTTCATATTATCATGTAATACGTTACTAAGCTACGTATTTACTCGCAATAGCACGATTACAAAAATAGGAAGTGTAATTTTATGTAACGAATTGCATAAGACGGTCAATTTCTGTGATAAAAAAAACAAAAAAAGGAAGCGCCATCTCGTAATAATGAAATAAGAGTAGGAACTTGTTTACTAACCGGTATATCCATTGTAGCGTTCGAGCGTACGTTCGCGGTGCAGGAAAAAACTATCGAATGACAACTCTACCAAGTTGCTTATATATGGTACATTCTCCGAGAGACGGGCCACGCGATCGACCAATTACTTTCCTCAGCAGTTACTTGCGATCGCGAGGTGCTAGAGTAATGGTTAGATACATAACACTTAAATAGGATACTACTTAGAAAGCTACTAATTATTTAGCACAAATTTGTACTTAGTGTTTTAGTTTAGTGATAACATATCACTTTGTTATACCTACTTAAAGATCTACTGTACTCATTATTTTTTTAATGAAGAAGTGGATGCGCTTAAAATTATGATAATAAATATTAAAAATAAATAAATGGAATACAAACAAACAAAACAAAACATAGTTACCCTACGATCAGGGGCGCAACCACGCAACAACCATCAAAAAGTAGGGGGTGTCCAAAATATTTTTTATGAAGACTAAAAAAAAAAGACATCAAAACACTTTATTGACGTATTGCAAAGTATTGTAAGGCTTACTAAATAATTAGGTATTACGATAAACATTCTTTTTACGGTGAACAATATTTTAATTACAATTTATTATGATTCACATTTTTATTGAAATTTTCCGCTGACTCCTCGGCGCATCGTCTTCTGGATTATGTGGGGATATTTGGACACCATCGAAGGGGGTGTCTGGACACCCTGGACACCCCCCGTTGTTACGCCCCTGCCTACAGTAAACATTCGTAACTTGTAGCGTAATAGGTATATACATAATACAATTAATATGTAGACATCATCTTTATAAACTTACTTACACATACCTAAACAATATATGTAAAAACATATCTGCGTATCCTACTCCCTACTAATATTATAAACGTGAAAGTTTGTGAGGATGTATGGATGTGTGGATGTATGGATGTTTGTTACTCTTTCACGCAAAAACTACTGAACCGATTGCGATGAAACTTGGTATGTAGATAGTTGGAGACCACACACACACCGCTAGGTTCGTCGGCTCTTCTTTCTCAGTTCAATCTTTTCTTTTATATAATGCGCCTCTCGAAGTCAGGATGGCTATAAATGGTTACTCTTGCTCTTACTGAAAGACTTGGCATTGTTTTTATTTTTTATTTAACGTTGTTAAAATTATGTATTTACTAGCTGCGCCCCGCGGTTTCACCCGAGTAAGTACCGATCCCGTGGGAATATCGGGATAAAAAGTAGCATATATGTTAATCCAGCTCTCAAGCTATCTGCATACCAAGTTCATCGTAATCGGTTTAGTAGTTTTGGCGTGAAAGAGTAACAAACATCCATCCATCCATCTATCTATCCATTCATCCAAACTTTCACATTTATAACATTAGTGGGATTATAATATTAGTGGGATAATGTATCGGCGGTCTTATCACACCTTTGAAGTACGGATATTTTCCAATATAAATTTAGGGTAGTCTATGGTGTACTAAAACTAGGTAATAGCACAGATTACTAAGTAGTTAATAGTATTACTAATAAAAGGTTTTGTTAGAGGTATCGTTCTAATAAACTGTAATTTAATTACTGTGTGATTTTCACCTTTTTTTTTATTATAGGCGGCAAACGAGCAGACGGGTCACCTGATGGTAAGCGACTACCGTCGCCCATGGACACCTGCAACTCAAGAATCACCAGTGCGTTGCCGGCCTTTTCTTGAAGGTCGTATCGGTCCGGACATACTGCAGGCGACAATTAGTGCCAGAGATGGGTTGTGCGGAGCAAAAAAATCTGGAGAACCGCACAGTGGTGGATTGCCAATTATCCAGGTGATGTGGATCAAAGTTTTGTCGTGTTTAACGATGTCGAATAGCTGGTATAAGTCCAAAAAATTCCTCGGAGCACTCCCCATGATACATGCGATAGATAATGCAGAGTGAAGCTACATCTCTACGCAACGCCAAGGGGTCAAGCCGATCTGAAATATCCTGGCAATCGACGATTCGAATTGCTCTCCGTTTAATGCGGTCAAGAGAGAGAAGCTGGTACTGGGGCGCTCCTGCATAGATATGAGAACAGTATTCCATATGCGGCCGAACCTGCTCCTTATAAAGTTATAGGTGGTGGGCCGTCGTGAAATTTTGTCTCGATCTGTTCAGCACACCAAGCTTCTTCGAGGCTAATTTGGCCTTACCCTCCAAGTGACCGCGAAACTGGACTTCGCTCGATATATCGACGTCAAGGATTCCGATGCTGGCTGTGGCAGTTAGGGAAGTGCTCTTAAAGCATCGTGGCATTTGGAAGAAAATATACCGACTCCTATATGACAATACCTCGGTGCAAATTTGAGAAATACTCAAATACTGGTTTGTTTGCTGGTTATGTCTGGTGGTAATTTCTGTTTTTTTTTTGCAAACAATAAAAACCTCTAGGGAAAAGTAACAGAGTACTTATCTTGAGATAATAAATTGTTTACATGTGTATTGTATCACATTTCACAGTCTTAATACAAATCATAATAATTTAATACAAAACAAATTAAATATTGCATAATCAAATAAAAAATCCCAAGATTATCACTACATACTTATTTCTAATAAATTATTTGAAAACCGCACCATAACTGATTTTCATAAAATTTATATGATTTGTTCAACAGAATGCCAGAAAGACATACACGCCTTACAAAAGTATAATGTAACGTAAATTCATTCAGTCAATCAATCAATCAATAACTCAAAACAGCCAGGAATGAAGTTCTTGATTTTAAGATTGACATTAAGTGATATGCTTTTAATACTAGTTTCTCATTAATTACTTGAGAGGATATTAACTAGATTGTTATTAAGGCTGGTTTTGAGGATGATTTACAAATATACATCCTACTATCCGCACCACATAAGATACTATAATCAACATTAAATTAATAAAATATTACAATGCGTTAAACGATCGAACGACGATATTTGTTGTAAATAACTATCGTAAAAAATAACGATGATTATCTTTGTAAATTAATAAAAAAAAAATTTAGAACATCAATAGCGTCTCCATTAAATTTAGAACAGAGTCCTACGTATAACCCAAACAAATTAAGTGGTCACATAATAGTATTGTGGCGTACGCATACTTCGAACATGCCTTAAAAATACATCAAAGCATCATAGGTCTGCTCTCGACGAAATCAACAGCGGAATGGCCACGTTTCACAGCGCACTTTAGTTTTATACCACACTGTAGTCTTCACAGCACCCTGTATAGGGCGTGTGAAGGCTGGGTCGGGGCGATGGCCCCCTTCCAGCGGTGTCTTCCGCTGCCCCTAAAGAGGGGTAGGTCCTGGTGTTGACAAAAAAGTCATGGCGTGGCGCCAAGCCCCGGATATGTCCCCAGACCGAATCGTCGGCACGCTCAAACATTGTAGTGGCGAGGCGGCGAATGTGGTCGTCCAGGCTGTAAATTTTTAGGTCCCTCTCTATCACGTCGTTCCTCACGTAGCGAGGGGCCTGCATGACATCGCGCGGCGCAAGGGATTGCTGCGCGCGCAGTAGTCGGCGGCTCGTCTCGCTGGTGAGGACGTACCAAGAGGGCGCAGCGTAGGTGAGCTGGGTGCGTACGTAGAGTTTGTACACAACCCAGCTTGGCTCGGAGCGGGAGGCAGGATGAAAGCACTGGACGCAGCAGGGCGCGTGTTGCCCTGACCCGCGTGACCGTGTTGCTGACGTGTGGCGCCATTGTGACCGTTTTATAATATAGTCACGCACACAGCCACCGATGACTAGTGTAAGCAACCAGGCAATCTGATTGGTTGCTTACTGAAAGACATTGGTATTGGTATTGGTGTAGGGCTCTGTTTCCGCATTTAGACTCATAGATGGTCCATTATGCGTTCAGATAAGCTGACTAGTTGAGCCAGCCTAGCTCCTTCCAGAAGCACAGAAGCCTCCTGGGGCGTTCGCAGGCTTCTAGGAGCGATCTCGCACCTGCGAGGATGTTTGCCCGTTGTGTGGCCACTCCCTCGCACTCCAGGATAACGTGGGCGGCCGTTTCCTCCGCGTCGAGACATCCTCTGCATAGAAGACTGTCTGTCGCACCGATCGTGAATAGGTGCCGGTTTAGGGCTAAGTGGCCCGTAATAGTCCCTACAACTATTCTGATGTCGAGTCGGTTAAGACTGAGCAGTCTGCAAGTTAAACGTGGTGAGACCTCCGTCAGCACCAGTTTAGACTGCCTACAGCCCGGTGTGACGGCCCAACGGCCGTTGTGCGCTTCACGAGTCCGTTGTCTTACCCATGAGCGAAGTTGATTAAAGGGAAGTGGCAGTAATATAGTTGGGCCTGCCACTGACGTTGCGGATCCCTTCCTTGCCAGCTCATCGGCGGCGACGTTCCCTAATGAATTGCTATGCCCTCTGATCCATTGCAGAATCACCCCATTGCCAGAGGCTAAACGCTCTAGCGTCTCGTGGCATTCATAAATGAGACCGGAGTTAATGGTGTTGCCCTCCAGGGCCCTTAAGACGGCCTTACTGTCTGACAGTATTCGGATGTTGTACTCCTTTATACCTTTTGACATGACCGCAGTCGCGGCGTAGGTTATTGCAACACACTCGCATTGAAATATGGAACTGTGTCGACCGAGCGCCAGTGATATTTTTATATTTAAATCTTGTGAGAAAACTCCGGCTCCAGTCCCTGACCCCATCTTGGAACCATCCGTGTATATTCGCACTTCATGTATGCCAGATTGATCTCGGTCGTTTTCAAGTAGTTGTATTTGATACTTCCTCTCAAAGATGTGTTGTTTCGGGATCCTGTCGCATGGGGCAGCGATTAGTGGTTGATATTCCACTACTTGATTCCATAATTTTATATGGGGACCCTCTCGGTTATACCACAGACCCAACAGTTTAAGTCTGATGGCTGCCACAGCTGCCTCCTGTTGTATAAACAGGTCCAGTGGGGCTAGATCAAGAGCCACCTCAAGGGCAGTTGTGGGAGTTGTGCGCATGCAACTAGTGACGGCAGTACATGCTAGTCTCTGGAATTACTGTAGTTTGTTTCTGACAGTGCTTAGCTCCGTTCTCTGCCACCAGGCAATAGCACCGTATGTGATCATTGGCCGTATAACCGTTTTGTACAGCCATAGTGTGATTTTCGGTGATAGCCCCCAGCTTCTGCCGAGGAGTCGCTTGCATTGGCAGAAAATAATGCAGGCCTTATTTAGTTTTGCGTCCAGGTGTCTGTTCCATAGGAGTTTACAGTCCAGTATCACTCCTAGATACTTGACCTCCTTGGTAAGGGCTAGACGGGTGTCGAATAGTTTAGGTAGCCTCAGTTCTCCTAAACTTCGTTTATTTGTGAACATAATCATCTCTGTCTTTGTCGGGTTCACTGTTAGGTTGTGTTTTTCGCACCACTGTTCTACGACCTTCAATGCCGACCTCATTTGGTCGCATACCACACTCTCAAAGCGGCCACTGATGAAGATGGTCAGGTCGTCCGCATAGCCCACTGTGAAGAACTTGCGGTCATTGAGCTGGGTAATGAGCTCATCGACCACAATGTTCCATAAGAGAGGTGAGAGGACTCCACCTTGCGGACATCCTCTGGCCACCACCCCTCTCGATGTGTTATTTACAGTAAATTGTATAGCTCTGTATCTAAGCATGCTGTCGATCCACCCAGCAATTGTGGAGTCGACCCCATGTCTTGACAGAGCCTGGCTTATGCTGGTGAAGCTGGTTTTGTCAAAGGCACCTTCGATGTCGATGAAGGTTCCTAGGGTTGATATTTTGTTTTTTAGATTGCCCTCTATATATGAAACGACTCGATGTAGGGCAGATTCTGTTGATTTGCCCATCGAATAAGCATGTTGGTTGGGGTTCAAAGGGTAGCTGACTAGTGCAGTGCTCCTGATTTCCCTGTCTATTAGTCTCTCCAGCACTTAAAGTAAGAATGATGTGAGACTGATGGGGCTAAATGATTTCGGTTGTGTGTAATCTCCTTTGCCGGGTTTGGGGATGAAGACTACTTTGACTTCTCTCCATTTCAAGGGGATGTAGCGGTGAGCCAAGCAGCTTACGTAGATGATCTGGAGATGATCTATTAAAGACCCATCACACCATCTTAGCAGGCCTGGGAAAATACCGTCCAATCCTGCCGCTTTGTATGGAAGGAAGCTATTGATCGCCCAATTTAATTTTTCATGATTCACGATTTTATGGGCAGTGGTCCAGTCTGAATCATCTGGTGTATTTTCCCACTGTCTTCCCATGTGTCCTTCTCATTTGATATTCGACATCCTGGGAAGTGAGTTGTCATTAACAGTTCTGAGGTCTCTGAATCTGTTTTTGTATAAGTCCCATCAGGTTTTTTCAAGAAGCCAAGGCATCTTTCACACCTCTTTCACAGCTCAAAATGTTTTTGACTCTGTTAGCCTGATTGTTGTTATCTATGTTAGTACAGAAGCTTCTCCAGCATTCAGTTTTTCTGGTTCTGATCCGCTTCTTGTAGTGATGTCGGGCCTGCTTATATGCTTCCCAATGTTGGTCAAGTCGAGAGTTCTTTGCTTTATTAAACAACTTTCTAACCTTGCGGCGTAGTTTCTCGAGTTCCGGTCCCCACCAGTAGTGTTTACTGCATGGTCCAGTTCTGGGGGTCGAAAGTGGGCATGTCTGTTCAAAGCTAGTGATCAACGCAGTAGTAAGGTTGTCTACATGGTTATCAATATCCGCTGTGGTCCCGTAAGCATTTGGCAGTTCGATGTTTTTTAAACAATCCGCGGTAACTTGCTCATACTTACGTACCGTCATCTTGCGAGGATTTCGTCTGGGTTCGGGCGGTGTGAGAGTCATCTTTAGGTTAAATTTGATCCAACGATGATCCGAGCACGACGCCTCATCCGAAACATGCCAATCCGAAATATGTGTTGACGCGTGCTCACTGGCTAGTGTTAGATCTATAATTGTTTGGGCTCTCGATGTGACGAATGTTGGTTCTGAGCCGTTGTTGATTATGTTTAGTTTAGTGGTAAGTAAGAAAGAAACAAATTCCTCACCTCGTTTATTGTTGGTCTGGCTGCCCCACAGCACGTGATGTGCATTGGTGTCAGCAGCGATGATCAGCTCTAGTCCCTCCCGCTCGCAGTTACTTACTAGCGCGGCCAGTTCAGGGGTGGGGATGTCTGCGTCGCCCGGCAAGTAGGCCGACGCCATCACCACATCGGGTAGGCCTGAGGAAGGTTCCCTGAGTCTGATGGTAGTTAGGTCTCTAGAACAGAACTCGGTCATTAGGGTTGTGTTCGCATGTTTCGGTGTGAAAATACAGGTACGCGGGTTATCAATAGTAGTGTCAAGAAGTAATTTACCTCCGATGTTGCTTAGACCGCAAATCCTGCCCTTCCTAATCCACGGCTCCTGGATTAGGGCTACGGTCATGGTGTTGACCTCCAGAATTCTGCGCAGATTAGCCATTGCAGTCTGGCTATGCTGGAGGTTGGTTTGAAGAGCGAAAAGGTTACGGATGAGGGGAGCTGGCAGCACCATCATCGCTGTCCAGTAATTCCTCTCTTCCTCCTTAGAGAGACTCTTTGTTGGCGAGTTCTCCTTCGTTGGGCTGGTCTGGACGCTTGACCCTTTGCTGGGGCCAGGTTGGTCTTCGCCTTGCGCGCCGCTGCCTAAGTCTCCAGAGACCTCCTGGGACTCAGCCTCAAGGTTCAGCTGCGGTTGAGGGCGGTCATCAAGGAAGCGAACGTTGAGATTACCGAATTTATAGTAAACTCTACGCTCGCTAGCCCTGAGTTTTGACGCGTCCTCTTCCGGTATGCCGAGCACCAGGAACAGACTCTTCTTCTCCTCCTGGGGCTCGGCATGGTAGAGTGCCCAATTGGACACGTTATATTGGCTGTTTTGACACGTCAGCCGCCTGCGGATGCGGTCCAACGTGTCCTCGGGACCTACCTGTGGCACCAGGAGTCCCGCCTTGATGCGCTTCGGAATCTCAGACTGTCATTTGACGATCAGTCTAGTTCCGTCGCGCGGTCAAGGTACCTTGACCACGGCTTGGCGAAGCCACTAAAGGGCATAGTCATCATTGCACCACATCTTGAGGACGCCCTCACTATGGAAAGCCTTCCCCCTGAATTGTGGCGCAACGAAGTGGCCGCCGGATGCACCGGGCGCGAAGATATCGTCGTCCAGTACATCCTGCAGCCGACCCTCAACGGCTTCGGCCTGCTCTTTGGTCAGGTCGTGGTACGGCTCCATCATTACGGCGACGCAGTAGTCGTTTGACTTTAAGGCATCGGAGTAGCTGGTGGAGCCTTTGGTGGGGAGCTGAAAGACATTGTGAGGATAGTTTAAGTTATCTTATTGGTCAATCCACGTATTGTACGGAAAGTAATGTATACAACTTGTATGACCAAAATTGTAATATAACTAGCGTAGATTTTAGCAATCATAAGTTCGATTCCAACTTTCCCTGGTGTTTTACTTCACACTAACTACGGATCAAAAGCTCATAGCTTTTTCCCCATAGGAGAAGTGCACAACGAGCCTAAAGGAGTTTTTACCTCAAAAAATAATTACGTCCCTCCTCCAACTTAAGACAGCCGTAATAAATTGCATTGTCTATGATACTGATATTAAAGCGTAATAAGTAGGTACGTAAATACTCATAGAGATACTTAAAACAACTCAAATCTGTGGTAAACTGTTAAATCCTTAATGAGGATCAGTCACATAACAAAATATTAGATTTCTAAATATGGGGGCGTATGCGCTATAACATTCTGATCATTTCGTTGTTTAAATGATTCAAATCCAATAAGAAATGACAAAGTTATATTAAAGTTTTCTTTTCGGCTATTTCGAAACGCTTGCTCGGAGCCGCGCTTGGTATGATGACGTCACACGTCGCGTATCGCGCCCGCCACCCGTGCAAAATCGCTACTTTGGTCAGTTTGGTTCAGATCACAGAAATCTAAATAAGGTAATAGAAATGGTACCTATGTAGCGCTGGGATCTATCGAGAACGCATGTCGCCGGCACGGTACTACACAAATGATAACTACACAGTCAGGTAACAGAGAATGTTATCCAAACTGAACTAATCCTTATGAATATTCACTAAGATTGATATTACTTCGTATTGGTCCGCTCACTTCACACAAGAATAATAGATTCTGCATTTGTGGTAGTGATTGCGTAATCTACACTAGGGCTTGACTAATAAATAATACCGTAATACCAGGGTACCAAGGAATATTAGAAGAAAGTTATTAGTGGGTCCGTGCTTTATTGTTAAATATAATTTATTCTTTACAAAAATTATAAAAAGATGAAGTATTAAAAATTACTGTCCTGTAAAATGAAGATATTTATTAAATAACTGTCTTTCTGGAACAATTTCAATTTGTAAACGCAATAAAAAATATTTTATTATGTTTAAGTCTCGAAAGCTGTTCCCCGGGAAACGCAAACTGCAACAGTCCAAACTCTCTCCCAAGATTCTCGAAGTCTGAGTAAAATGCGCGAGCTGTCAGCCACGCAGCCGTCTGGTAGATAGGAGATCCTAAAAACTGTGACGCGATCTCCGAAGCTTCAACATTCACACAATAGGGAATTTAATGGGCCGGCTCGACTCCACTCGATACCACGGCCTCACAGAAAACCGGTAGTGAAGCAATGCTTGCATTGCATTTCGCTGCGTGAGTGAGGTTACCGGAGGCCCTAACTCTTCCCTATCCCCTATTTCCGTCCTTCCGCTCTCCCCCTCTCCCCGCTTCCCACTCTTCCTCCCTCCCCCTCTTCTCCTACTCCCACCTTAAGGGCGGCAACGCACTTGTGACTCTTGAGTTACAGGTGCCCATGGGCGGCGGTAGTCATTTACCATCAGGTGACCCGTCTGCTCGTTTGCCCCATACACCATAAAAAAAAAAATGCAATTGAGTGGAACAGGGGGTTAAGTGTTTGTTCAGCATTTGGCCTCCCTATCTGACGAAACTCAAAACTGAGAATAGCAGTCAATTCAAAGTGCCAGATTCTCGATGAGACCGAGAAGTTTTATGGATAGCTGTACGCATCACGGATGATAGAACCAACGAGACTCAGTGATAATGATCACAGAGCCCCATTAACGCGCCATTACAGGGAGGACATACCTGAAATTGTCCACAGCAAGATAGAGGTGGCTCTCGAACAGCTAAAAAAACAGATCTCCTGGGGATGATGAAATTACTGATGAACTCGTCAGAGCTAGTGCAGACAACCAACAGCATGGATGGGAACCATTCTGCGGCGAGTTTATTCAATCATAAACGCAAAATACATATTAATGGCAGTTAAGAGATAGAAGACCACGACTGGTGTAAAACACTCGAAAACCTTAATAAAGGGCTATGATAACAAAGTATCGAAAGAACTTCTAGTGCTCAAGAGATACGAAACCTGAGCTCCTTCTCAATCGTCACCGGACCCTGCAAACTGAACAAATATATTATGTTCAACCTAAAGTTGGCCAGAATACAATATGCAGATTTTGTCGAGAAGCAGAAGAAACTGCAATGCATATTCTATGCTTTTGTGGCCCACTAATGTGGTACCGAAGTATTAACTTAGAGTTGCACATCATGCAACCGTGATAAGATCTGGAGGTTTTCGAAGCCATAAGCCTGAACAGTGAACTATAAAGGAAAAGTGCGTCATAAAAGACCAAAAATAGTTGAGGTAGCACTAGACACTAAAAACAATAATAATAATAGGTAGTAGTTTAGTGCCGTCCCCTAACAAGGTTTAAACACCTAAGTGTTGAACCTGGGGTACTTTTCTTCAAAAGAGGAGATAACATCTTGTTTAAGAACTATGGACCCATCTCACTCCAGAACCAAACCTACAACTTCTTTTCGAGAGTGTCACGAGATAACTCGATGATTACCAGCCACCGCAACAAGTCGGGTTTTAAAAAGGTTACGACACCGTGAACCGTACCGTACCGTACCATAGTAGGTAACAGTACGCTGTTCGACAGATTGTGCAAAATACCGAGAAGTATTTTTAGCCGCTGTACGGCCTACTGTACGGCTTTTGTGGACTACGAGAAAGCTTTCGACTCCATCGTGCCCTGGGCAGTTTTGGATACTCTGCAATGATGACGTGTGCGACTGGCGATATATCGAGGTGCTGAAAAGCTTATATGACACCAACACCATGACCGTACAGCTCCAAGCCTAGAGGACAAACAACTTGCAGCGTGGAGTTAGACAAGGTAATTTTTTCTCCAAACTATTCACCAACACCCTTGGGAAATTGCACGTCAATTGTTGTTGATCACAAGTTGAAGTTCGTCGTTTGTAGCAAAAATGGAATTAACGTGGAAAGATTTTAGGGCGATGATTTGCCTATTCCCACATTAAAGGGCGGCAACGTACTTGTGACTCTCGAGTTACAGGTGCCCATGGGCGGTGGTAGTCATTTACCATCAGGTGACTCGTCTCCTCGTTTGCCCCCTATACCATAAAAAAAAAGAAATCACCAGAAGGATCCTGTCAGGATGGGCAGCAATTGCAAAGCTACGTTGAATTTTCTCATCACCCTTGCAGCAATCCTCAAAACGAAGGTCTTTGTTAAACCAGAGCGTCCTACCTCTCTTGACATACGGTGCTGAGACTGTGAAGTGGGGTCGTTAGTGCCCACGTCTCGGCACTGTATGTCATTCTGTCTAGTCCACAAGCTTTCTAAAGTTGCGCAGCGGGTTGTTTCTTTGAAGGGTCAAATTCGTAATGAAGTCAGCCGACAAAGAAGTAATGTTCCCGATATAGTTTGCACAATAAGCATGCTGACGTGCCGTGGTATGGTCGTTGGGCAAACGGGTCCTAGAGTTAAGACCGCGAACTGGTAAACGGAAGGTAGGACGCCCCCAGCCAGATGGACTGACAAACTGAGAAAGGTAGCTGGGATTGATTGTATGCGAAAGGCGGAGAACCGGGTGCTTTGGCGCACGGTAGGAAAGCAGTGGACTGCTATAGGCTGATGGATTGAACGTTCATTAAATGTACATGTGTAAGTAGTAATAAGGCATACCTTACCCTATCTTAACAGTAGCACATGATTTAGCTTTTTTATAAGTTCAGAAATAAAGGTAGGTACTATTAAAAAAACAATCAATCCTAGTTAAATCGTTGGTTTGTAATAAAAATCTAGAAACTGAGACCACATCGACATCAATCTCCTAGTTCACAATCATACTAATTATGGAAAAAATGTTTTTTTTTTTTACTTTTTTTTTGTCAATGATTTGTGCACTAATTACACCAGTAATTAGTGTACAAATCATTGACAAAAAAAAGTTGTAGTCGAAGTTTATGTGTATAATAGTACGTGATTTTGTAAAAGTCCTTATTATTAAATACTCCCTAGACGATCATGCGGCATGACATGCTGAATCATCATGCTGCATGAAGGACCTACTTAGAGTCCATCATGCAGCATGACAATCGATTGGTATAATCACTAAGTTATTATTACTAGCGTAAATTTCTTGATGGATATAATCATTTCATTCAGTCGATATAGATAGTACAGTGAAGAGCGCAATCTATTATAGAATTATTGATACCATATTGATTACGATTTATTCTTATCTAAAAATTTTGGATCTTATGTTTTAGTGGTTAATATTAGTTTTAGTAATAGTTTAATTAATTGTTAGTGTTAATTAACATTACGTATGATGAATGCTGTGGGCGTCTATAATGTAAAGAACAATATTGCATATTATTATGTCCCGGTATAGGTACTGTTGATGCTTCTTAATAAATAAACAAATAAAAATAAATGAATAGAAACAGGATAAGATTTCGATTAATTATACGATTTTTTTGTCAATTATACAATCTGGCAATCCTGCTTTTGCATGACATGCTGATATATAGACGATCATGCTGCATGTCAATCATAGCTTGCAGGATGAAAAATAGAAGGATTTGTCAATCAACTGCCAGCACGCAGTTTGCATGTCATGCACATAGTTTGCATGTCATGCGCATCAATCAATGCAATTAAATGATCATGCATGCATGGCAGCACGTAACGCATGTCATGCCGCATGATCGTCTAGGGTAGGAGCATTGATTGACTCGATTGTATGGCATACAATCGGGTTAATCAAAAATATACATAGAAAGTGCTGTCACCTATCGATTACTGTACCTAAAACTAAAGCTTATTTTTCAGTTTACGTTCATAGATGGCACTTTACTATTTTTTATAAATTATCAAAAAATCGGGAAATTAAATTTGAAGAGAATAAAACAATATTAATAATAATAATTAAATAAAATTAAATTAGTGTGTGGGTATTTTTGACAGAAGACTGATTACTATTACTTACTAACCCTGCTTATCCCTTGGACTCGTGCTATCCGTCATATACGATCGACTCTGCTATTCTTTACTATACTTTGTTGACGTGTGAATTTGGATATTGAAAGTGCAAGAAGAACCACATACAAACAAATTTAAAATACAATAATTGAAAAGTAAACATATTTTGCAATTTTTCTTTCCTGTAATGTTATGATCATAAAAACAAACTTTATGCTTATGTAACAAATTTAATGATTAATGTGGTGATTCATAGTTGGTGCACTAACGTTAACGAACTACTTATGGGTAAATTAAGCTGTGATTGCTCAAATGATCCAACAAAAAAGCAAGCTATAAAATATTTTAAGACCCACGATCATAAAAGAAAAAAGATTATATAAAATTACATTCACCGTTTTGAGTTTTATTTCATTTCTATCGAACCTTTTTCTTTAGTAAAGTGGGCTAAGTTTTGCAGTATTTTCATTTTTTTACTTTTCTTGTTTAGTGGAAAATGGCATTGCAAAACTTAGCTCATTCAAAATCAAAATCACTTATTTCAACTAAACCATTATGGGTATTTTTGAATTGTCAGGAGTAGTAGTCAGTTAGACTAAGTCAGTCGTGAAGCTAGTTGCCTGTTCCAATTCGTAGATCCAGTGGAGAAGAACAGGCAAGAAACTCCAAGGACACTCTTTTTCAACATGTTTTTTACGTATCACTGGTTACATTGCTTATATGCGCAAGTTAAATGTGAGGACAATGTAACGTATTGTTCTAAACTAAAAACAGTCGTGCAAACTACTACTATATGTAAGTAATAGCAGTTCAGAAGTGACCAGTCCCAACCAACGGCACTCGTTCACGAGCATGACGCACGCACCAGCCATCGTCAACTTCAACCATATGATATCAATTGATATCAAAGGGAGTCGAACGACCCGACACACACGCCACCATCGGCAGGGCATCTAAGCGGACACGGCATACTCAGAACTGAACAGAATTTACTATGTAAATATCTTGATGCATTTGAAAATAAACATTTAAGTAATTTTGAAATACTGCAAAGAGCCATCTACCGGTGCTCAGTTCAAATGAAATGAACTCCATCTATCTGTCATAGTACGTACTTATTCAGAGTGGCGTGTCTATCTCTAGTTATTAGTGTATAATCTATGGTCTAGGAAGCACATAGATTCGGCGGTATATTACTGGCAGCCCTGAACATGACATATGAATATGACATTTGTCACACGCGAAAGTCGGCGAGAATATTATTATACATATAATTTTGTCTACTAAAAATTGTATTATTTATATTTTTCAACTTGTAAGATATTTGTGCTTTTTTAACGAGAGTAGTGATTGTTATCATTATGTTTTAAGTAGTAGAAAACATTCCCTAACTTTATAGACTGATTATAATTAAACCCTTCTACGTATTGCTGGATAAAGCTATTAATATTTAATCATTTATTTTGAATTGTTTTAGTCAATTATTGCCATTGGCAACGTCAGTGATGGCTTTACCATTACCCATTGCCCCGTGCGCGAAAAGGGATGGTCTTAGTGGTCTTACTTGTGAGCGTTTTGATTATGCTAGCAGTATGGCTACAACTTTATTGGCACCAGTAAAAACTGAGAGACAAATCCTCGAGCATTCCATGTCGGAAGATGATCCTAACGCTAATACACAATTACCAAGTGTAGTGGGCACAGACCTTCGCTGGGGTCCGCGACATCGGGGAGCTCAAGAGCTTGCTGAACTTTATAGTCCAGGTAAGTTCCTTACGACCTGAGCATTTTATTTACTAAATTAAATTAGTAGACCTTAATTATTGTATTGTTATTTTATGTTTCTTTTAGTAACCCTAATACTTTCTTTGTTTATATGAGGCTCTAACTCTAAGAGAAAATCAATTGAAATAAAATTCTGTGTGTTTTCTCCTTATTGCAATATATTGATGATCCTCATATAAATTAGCTTATTTACTATTTCTTAGATGTTTATTAGAATGCATATTATTAAGGAATGAGAATGTAATTTTTGTTTTGACAGGCAAAAGACTACAAGAATGGGTGTGTGTGGTGGTTTGTTGTACATTGTGTGTCAGTGCAGGCCTTCTTATGGCTAGACACATACGAGCAGATGCTTCACTATTTATAGCAGCAATGGCTGGTGTTCTAACTGCAGATTTTGCATCTGGAGTAGTTCATTGGGCTGCTGACACTTGGGGAGCAGTTGACCTTCCTCTTATAGGCAAAGTAATACTGTATTTCATCAACTGTATCTAGCTATTGTTGTGTTTGTGTTTTATACTATAACAATATTATCATCTGCTTACCTTGTTTATTCATTGCCAACATTTATTATCTCATGGTTCATACTTTGTCATCGCTACCTGCTCAGATAAGATACCAACATTGCTCACGTAAACCTAATCTTATCTAAAAGTTTAAAACAGTTATAAAGTCCTATTGTACTCAATGTAGTCCACACACACTACATACAAATTGAGAAAAAAGTATGCACTGATTACTTATGTTTATTTACTTCAATTATTATATGCAGTTATGACCCTTTATTGTTGTTGTTGTTCTACTATTAGTAAATAGTGACTTATGCTGTAGTACATTGGAATCTTAATAGTATACGAAAAAGGGTTTAGTTCTAAAAAATGGGAAATAATAAACTAAACATGTTATTGTACTGGTTCATATAGATACTCATTTTAATATTAGGTTTTTTTAATACCAGACATAGACATTATAGTGGTGATAAAGTAGAATGTTATGTAGTAGTATATGTTATTTTACATAGGTAATGTTATAAGCTTATAGTATTTATTTAGATGTAGTGAACTGGTGTATACAATTTAATACAAAATGTATCACAAAACCTCACACAAATAGTAAAAATGTGATCTATCAAAACCAAAAATCTCCTATTGTCATAAATTAGGGCCGTAAGAACGATAACACAAAAGTTCTGTTGAAATCAGTACACAGTACAGTCTATCAATTGATTTATCTGGTTTTAGGGCACATTTGAAATTGTAAAATATTGAATCGAAAGTTTTCTCAAGATAGATCCATTGAATATATGAAATTGGCGTTTTATATGGAAAAAGTAAATTTTTTGTATAAAATTATTTATTTAATTAATCAAAGTATGCAACTTTCTTTCTATGCACTTTCGCCATTTTATAGGAAGTTCAATAATTCCCTTGCTGAAAAAATTGTGAGAGTGAGAATTAATGAAATCTTTGAAGGCTGTTTGGACTACCTCATCAGAATTGATTTTTTTTCCTTGCAAGGCATTGATCAAATTAAGGCACAAATGGTAATCTGTAAGAGCAAGGTCCGAGGAGTATGGTGGGTTGCAGAGACATGCTAAACGCAGGTCTTTTAATTTTCGACTGTCTGTTGTGCAGTGTGTGGTCAAGCGTTGTCCTGAAGTAGCAATGGGCTAGAGCAATTGACTAGTCTCAGTTGTTTAAAGGCTAGCTTTTCCATCATTGTTTGCAAGTGTTGACAATACAGTTCTGTCGTAATTGTCTGTCCAGATGTTATGAAACTGTAGTGAACAACATCAGCACTGGTCCACCAGACACTCACCAGTACCTTTTTTTTTAGTCAATTGCTATTGGTATAGGGTTTTAAATAGGCTAACTAGTTGAGCCAGCCTATCTGCTTCCTTCCAGAAGCCTCCTGGGGCGCTCACAGGTTTCTAGGAGCGTTCTCGCACCCGCGAGTATACTTGTCCGTTGTGTGGTCACTCCCTCGCATCCCCGGATTATACTCCGTGGGTGGCCGTTTCCTCCGCGTCAATGTCGAACTATTCTGATGTCGAGTCGGTTGAGACTGAGCAGTCTGCAAGTTAAACGTGGTGAGACCTCTGTCAGCACTAGTTTAGACTGCCTGCAGCCCTGTATGTCGGCCCAGCGACCGTTGTGCGCTTCACAAGTCCGTTGCCTTACCCATGAGCGAAGTTGAAAAAGGGAAGTGGAGCAGTATAGTTGGACCTGCCACTGACGTTACAGATCCCTTCCTTGCCAGCTCATCGGCGGTGCCGTTCCCGGATGAATTACTATGCCCTTTGACCCATTGCAGAATTACTCCATTGGCGGAGGCTAAACGGTACAGCGTCTGGTGGCATTCATAAATGAGACCGAAGTTCATGGTGTTGCCCTCCAGGGCCATTAAGACGAAAGAAGAAACTCTGACTGCAGTCCCTGACCCCGTCTTAGAACTGTCCGTGTATATTTTTGCACTTCATGTATGCCAGATTGATCTCGGTCACTTTCAAATAATTGTATTTGATACTTCCTCTCGAAGATATGTTGTTTCGGGATCCTGTCGCATGGGACAGCGGTTAGTGGTTGATATTCCACTAATTGATTCCATAATTTGATATTGGGACCCTCTCGGTTATACCACAGACCCAGGAGTTTTAAGTCTGGTGGCCGCCACAGCTGCCTCCTGTTGTATATATAGGTCTAGTGGGGCTAAATCAAAAACCACCTCAAGGGCAGTTGTGGGAATCTTGCGCATGCAACCAGTGACGGCAGTACATGCTAGTCTCTGGAATTGCTGCAGTTTGTTTCTGACAGTGCTTAGCTCCAATTACTGCTAAAAATGTATTTATTTAATTAAGATCTATTAGATATAGTACAATGATGAGTTATTATATCTGTTGTCCAGGCATTTCATCATATTGTATAACCAGTAATTGGGGTTGTGAAAAGTCACCTCCATGGATATCACCCTTGTGGATTCCAATTACCCACAAGGGTGCATGTTGTTTAGTAATTGGAATAATATCAATGTTATTAATTTTTCGTACATGTCATGTTCTTAATACAAGGGATTAATTGCACCACGAAAAAAGTCAGGAATAAATCAGACATAAGAAAAAGAAATCAAGCTGTCTTTTACAATTTCATAGAGTTTCATTTTAAAATATAATAAATACCGAACTAATGCAATAACGAGCCAATAAATAAAATGTATTGATAAAGAAAATAAAATATTCTACAGTAAATCATATCAATCAGTAATCATACCTACTTCATTAAAATTGTTTCTTTTTTTGCAAGAAAAACAACATTTAAAATAACCTCTCATTTGCGACTACTTTGAACTTAATTTTATATATTTATATATTGCAAATTTTTGAGAATTGCCAATGCCACTGAGCACACTTCTGGGTATAGTTACCATTAATATTCTCTGGCTACAGGAGAAACAATGCATATTTCTACCAAAAAAGTGGGTCTTTTTTTTCTAAAAAAGGAATACCTCGTGACACCAAAATTTTCACGATATTATCTTTGCTTATTAAATTTTTTAATAATTTTAATTTCTTCCTGTCAAACTTGTCAATTTCGAATACCTATTCGAATTCACTTTCGGGAATGTGAAAATCCAACATTAGTTACATCACTAATATGTTGTTAGTTATTCCTATTTTAGTTGGGTTGGCTTGTATAATATAACGATTACACTCTTTATAATAATGATAAACAGGCGACCTCACTTAGGTCGTCTGTTTAAACACAGGACCAAATTGGTTGTTAAAATCGATCGGGTAAATCTATGAAAGTTTATGTCGTATACTTTATATAGAACAGTATTCAATTTCACCTTGGTGTTTCAAGTTAGATATGATAATGATGTAAATAAAACATTTTTAAATGTCAAGTAATGTTTTATCGTACTTTGACTTATTTTGAATTAGTCTTCACTGGTTGTAATACAGGTCTTCATATGTTAAAACCAGGTGCTGAACACATTGCTCCTGAGTCCCTCTGGAATACAGCCTCATATCTCCTCAAAAGCTTACTATAAGCTCCTCATCGTCTGTCATTTTTTTTACATACGGGAATAGTGCAAAATCGCAGTCAGCAATTTGATTCCAGCTTGGTGCAAATAATCCGTAATTTTGCCGGCACTCGATGTACATCATGTTAACTTGATGCAAAAGCCAAGTATCGAGCTAGGACGTTAATTTTTTAAGGCTACTAATACTTGAGCCTTGGCTTCTAATTCTATTACTTGTAAACATTCCTCTCTATACCATGCAGCAGTAACATTCTTCCCTTTATCAAGCACAACCGTGGCCAATGTTCCTCCCTTAGTAAAAAATACAGCAACCAGTATTTTCGTTACGGATCGGGACATTTTCATAGACGTCGGCGTTGGTTAATCTTCAAACAAAACGTCGAAATAATACAGCTAGGTTTCATACATGTAACAATCAAGTCTTAATTTTTTTTAACATAGCACACATGCTCTCTCAGCGCAGTCATCGAGTGCGGTAGCCAGAGTGAATAAAGTTTCCGTACGTTTAAATGCTCGTGAAAAATCCGATGAACAGTTGGTGCTTTTAACTGGAGCGTTTTCTCGATCTATTGATATTTTACACGCGGCGGTCTTCCTCCAATAATGTAATTTTCGTATAGTCGCAATGCTCACATATATATTTCGTATAGTCACATCTATCGGCCTGCCGGCGCTTGCATCATCCTCCAAGTAAAAATTGTCTTTAGAATAAGGCAGGTTTCCCTCAGAGCACTACTCATTTTCTCGAATACTTTTTGTTTATTTAAACCACCCTTAAAATTATACAAAATAATTACAAGTCAAGCCCGCCATTTTCATTTATTTTAATTTTCTAAAAAAATAATTTAATAATCGATCATACAATTCCTTGCCAATTTTTTTTTTGTTTAAAGTACTTATTGTTTATGAATATGACTTCAAATCACAATATTATGATAAGTAGTTCACATACGACAAAATTTATGTACCGCCCTACGTATATGATATGTTCTATTATTGTGCCCGCGATGCCGACGTCGCTCGTGCATAATGGCGCAATTACACTTGGTCGTTAGCTCGTATTCGGACGCATGAAAGACTTTACTCGAATTCGGGCACCCGATGAATTAATTAAATTTTTTCGGCCACTGGAATACGGGCAAACGACGAAGTTATCTCTCTGTTTGAATAAATCTCGAACCCACACTTTTCGTTTCTTTTTTATTCTGCGAGCCAATTCTATCAATAAAATATCACAAACAACGGAAGGAAAACGGCGTCGGATATTCTGATTCGGGTAACCAAAACGAAAGCTAGACTAGATTGTACGAAGACGGGCGTACTCGACTCCGTTCATTTACACTTAGTCGTTTGTCCGAATTCCATAGGCAATCGAATACGAGCCAACGACCAAGTGTAATTGCGCCATTAGTATAACTTCAATATACTGTTAGGTCTCCGCCGTGAAAATGCAAAAAAATACAAGAACAACACTAACACATTTACACATATATGTAGAGACAAATTAAGAATACGATATACCTTTTAGAAAACGAAACATAATCGCGATTTTTACAATCAACTGATAATTGACGTTGCAACTTTTGTAGGCTGCCCATAACGAGGAATTATACTTATAATAAATAAGTCCAGAATCACAGTAAGGAAATCGAACAATAAAATACGTACCTAAATAGCAAAAGAAGAATAATTGTTATAATCCACAGGGAGTTAGTTATGAGGGGTCAAGAGTGACTTTTTGCCGTTTCGTGCGAATAAATATTATGTGCTTTGCTGAGATTTGGGTCGACCCTCTCCCCCCTCTCAAGCCTCACGTAAATAATGGATGCCCCCTTAAATAATACGCACTATACACCTTGACGTTTGTGGAACAAACCATAGACAATAATCTGCTTTTAAGAGAAAGGTTGAATAGAATTAGCGTTCGCTAAATCAAAGTACACTTGTCTACCAATCTATTATCGTTTTCGTACGGGCGTCAACGTTAAGAAACGCGAGGCGCTAAGAAACGTTTGACACTTGTCTAAACCTGCAGATTGGTCCGTTCTGCTTGCCGTCTGATGCAAAAGAGGCCTTAGTGCGGCTTTTTAAATGTGTGATGTGTGACATCGCTCGGTTTTGTCTGCCTACCGTCACTTAACAACAATCAATACATAAATACAAATAAATAAAATTTAAGTGTCTGTTTGTAGTGTCAAAATAATAGCTTTTTTTTAAGCTCATACAGTTATTTGCACGTTACCTATGCCTAACAATCAGTTTTTAAAATTTTTGTCTGTCTGTTCAGGCTAATCTCCGGAACGGGTATACCGATTTCCACGGGACTTTTACTGGCAGATAGCTGGTGTTATAAGGAGTATCTTAGGCTACTTTTACTTTGACAAAAGAATTAGGGTTCCGCGCAAAATATATAAATATGTACACGCTAGCGAAACCGCACGGGAAGTGCTAGAGCGGAACCGCGCGGGAAATGCTAGTACATAATACAAACAAAGACACGAAAATGTAGGAACAAAGCTTCACTACAATAATAAAGTATAATAATAATTTTTTAGAAGACTTTGATTTAAAAAAACGTTGTAAACAAGTTACTAACCATGCTGCGGCACGTATGGGTCGGCTCGACCGGAGTGATACCACAGCCTCACAGAAAACCGGCAGTTAACCAGTGCTTGCATTGTATTTTGCCGGGTGACCGAGGTTACCGGAGGCCCTAACCCTTCCCTGCCCCCCTTCTCCTACTCCTACCTTAAAGGCCGGCAACGCACTTGTGACTCTTGAGTTGCAGGTGCCCATGGACGGCGGTAGTCACTTACCATCAGGTAACCCGTCTGCTAGTTTGCCCATATTCCATAAAAAAAATGCCTTGAAGAATGATAAGACTGCAAAGAAGGGGAATGTTCCAATGTCATCTTATTCAAAAAAGGTAACAGAGCGGATCCAAATAACTAATACTTGTTACTTGAGATCTACAAACTTCTAACTAAAATCATTACCGCATGCATCACGTACAAGTTCGATTTTTATCAACCCGTAGATCTGGGTCAAGCTGGTTTTAGGAGCGGATTTAGCACCATGGATCACATCCTGACAATGAGAACTGTAATTGGGTACCAGATACCGTTGTAGGCTGCGCTTATCAATTACAAAAAGGCATATGATAGTGTATAATCACGGGCTGTCATTCAGTCACAACAAATCGCCCGAATAGACCATCGATACACAAAAATTTATTAAAACATCTACGACCATGAAAGTAACCCTAACGGATCCACAGAACTAATAGCTATAAAAAGACGGGTTAAGCAAATAGATACTCTCTCCGACGCTATTCCCTCTAGTTCTGGAGGGAATAGCGTCGAGAGTTCGTTCAATATCAGATTTTCTGATGGTCATAAAATCTTTGTATGAGTATCGTGAAGGAACTCAAATCGACCTTTTAAATAGGATGGTGTAGGGTTAAACAGAATACTGTATAGCAAGGAGAGAATATGAGCGTTCCGACGAAGACGAATAGGTAACCACTTGAGCTTTTTTTGGAATTCAGAGCCATGATCATGATCACATAGTTAGGCAGTCCAAATATGAATCTAATATAAAAGTTTTGAAGTTTTGCTCTAGTTTATGTAATTGGTTACCGGTGTGGTCTGGATAGGTGGCATCCGCATAGTCAAGAATTGGAGGAATCGAATGTGTAAGGTCAGTTTTGGAGGCTTATGTAGGCTGCCTACTCATGTAATTGGTTACCGGTGAGGTCTGGATAGCTGGCATCCGCATAGTCAAGCATTGGAGGAAGCGTATGTATAAGGGCAGTTTTGGTGGCTTATGTAGGCTGCCTATTCATGTAATTGGTTACCGGTGAGGTCTGTATAGCTGGCATCCGCATAGTCAGAATTGGAGGAAGTGAATGTGTAAGGGCAGTTTTGGAGGCTTATGTGGGCTGCCTACTCATATAATTGGTTACCGGTGAGGTTTGGATAGCTGGCATCCGCATAGTCAAGAATTGGAGGAAGTGAATGTGTAAGGGCAGTTTTGGAGGCTTATGTGAGCTCCCTACTCATGTAATTGGTTACCGGTGAGGTCTGGATAGCTGGCATCCGCATAGTAAAGAATTGGATGAAGTGAATGTGTAACGGCAGTTTTGGTGGCTTATGTAGGCTGCCTACTCATGTAATTGGTTATCGGTGAGGTCTGGATAGCTGGCATCCGCATAGTCAAGGACTGGAGGAAGTGAATGTGTAAGGGCAGTTTTGGAAGCTTATGTAGGCTACCTACTCATGTAATTGGTTACCGGTGAGGTCTGGATAGCTGGCTACCGCATAGTCAAGGATTGGAGGAAGTGAATTTGCAAGGGCAGTTTTGGTGGCCTATGAGGGCTGCCTATTCAAAAATAATAAATTATTTACATTAGTGTGTATAAATATTTAAACAACAGATATTCAACAATCTTTTTTTGAAGATGAATTAATAAGAACAAATACGAGTTGCTGTAAACCGTTGAGGAGTTCCCTCTACTGGCTTTCGCATCCATCATCAAATCAAGTACATGTTATAGTGTTATTAGAGTTACATATATATGTGCTAAGTTTCAACTAATTCGTACCAAATTTCAAGATTCTGAGTTCACGGGAAGTACCTTTAAGTTTTGATTCCCTTGCGAGAAAATTTGCGGCATAAACGGCTGTATCTTTTGATTGCGTTGGCTTAGAAGTTTGATTTTTTCACAGCTCCCAAGTGACAGGAGACCTGAGTATTTGATATAAATTCCAGCTTGATACCTGCACGCGTTCCTAAGAAAAAGGGTCTTGACAGACAGACAGACGTTCGGGCGGACGGACAATAAAGTGATCCTATAAGGGTTCCGTTTTGTCCTTTCGAGGTACGGAACCCTAAAAACGAAAGAAAAATAACCTCCGTTTTTTCGTCTGTTAAAAATAGTTGTTTGATATAACCATGAAGCTGTTTGATAAGTCGCTTCTGTTGGTTTATTAATCATGGACCGAATTAATACTTGTAATAATGAAACCCAACAACATAAATTTTCTGGCCAAATTTCTCTTTTTTTATTCACGTGAAAGTACTATCTCCTTTTTCAAAAGTATTACACTTAAATTAACTCTAGGCAGGCTCCAATTTCATCTGCCGTCTGGATGTAACAGGAAAAGTCTGCTTAACATTTCCACAAAAGAATATGCCGCTGTGCTACCCATAGACCGGTCTTTCTGTCTACTACCTACACTGCCTTACGGTTTGCCATAGTACAATCGCCCCGGATAATTAAACTACATTCAGGTAAAACCGTTGCTTCGCTTTTCCTTGAAATACGTATTACAAACTGGTTTACTGTGTGCCCCAGGTTGATGGTGATATCAAACATTTACTTAAACAATTATGTACGCTACTTTCCATTTACAGATTTAAGTAATTTAAAGTGAAAAAAATTGTATAAGTAAACTTATTATTTATATTCTTCAATCAAATATACCATAGATGTTTGATCGGCGCTCAAAAACTGGTACCAAATAAACTGTGCTTAAATGCAGTTGGAAGCACAGTGTGATGTTTCAGGTCTAGTCGAAACTAAAGTTATGCTGTAGAAATGCAAAAATAACATTTTTTATCATAGATTCAAGTATTATAATGGCACTGTAACAAACATATTTAATAAAAGTCTTTTTAACAAAAAATTAAACCGACGAAAAGAAGTAAAAAGTTCAAAATTTTATTCCACTTACGCGACGGTTTTATTCAAGGTAAATATTACTGTTTTAACTTTCTGTTTATTGTCTTTATTTAGATTACCTTTTAATACTTGGCATATTTACATCAGTTTATTTACTGTTACAGTTTAAAATTAAATTAACCAAGTACGCCACATTCAGTACTTCTCATGTTGTACTAGTGGAACGGGAAAATGACGTAATGGAATTCTAAGGTATAGGTTACATGAAATTTATGAAACATTTTTGATTCTTAATTAAAGTTGTATATTTGAAAAAATGGATTTATTTGTTTTGTTTGTCTTGGTGGTGAGCAATGATAGTAATATTAGAAAGTTTATTTAGTTACTGTATTACCAAAGTTGATTTAAAATAAAGACTATAACTTTGTAGACCATCCCTAATATCCTAAACGTGACTTTAAATTCCCTTACGTCACATGTCCTAATAAATCTATGATTATGAATAAGTTAGGAGTAAATATTGAACACAATAAAGAGCGTTTTGTGAAATTTATAAAGGTAAAACTGAGTTTAAATTTACCAAAATGTAGCGTATGGATAGTAATTATATAATAGCACTTACATGTCTGAGGGTAATGCTAGTGTTTATATTTAATTAAGAAGTCTATTATGTTTATATTGATATAACAAAGGTAATTTTCGAAATGTATTGTAATTTCATTTAAAAAAGACATTTCTATACTTCGTGGCGTATTGGAATTCTCTAGTGGAAACAGTTTTTTTCGGAATTTTGTAATAATTTTGATATAAATATACTTTTATTAATCTATATTAATTATCAAACGCATTTAATCACTATATAATAAAAACATTTTGTTTATTACGTAACGTGCAATTTTTTCTGAAAAACGCCCATCAACCTAATACGGCATATATTCACAGAAACATCGCTGTATAGTCTGGTTTATTAGAACGATGGCATAATCAATGCATGCACGTAAAGTAATGTGCATGTAATGTGAATGTGGAACTATCGAGTGCCACTATTTGACGCAATTTTTGTAGGAAATTGTGTATATATAATTGTGTAGTATATTAATTTGATCTACGTTTATGTTCAATTATTGTAGAGTATATTATATATTTTATAACTAAAAGTTTGTACTGACAATCACAAAAAAGAAACAACGCCACATACTACCTAAAAACTATTTTAAAGGGAAGTTTAGGGCGTTGACTTTTAATTAATACCACCTTATTAAAAAAATACTACCTATCTTATTACTGTAAACGAGCAATTCTTGTGCGTAAGTATTTATTTATGTATGTATTTATATTTCGGGTATCTCGGAAACGGCTCTAACGATTTTGATGAAATTTTGTATACAGATACAGTTTTGCATTTTAAGTTCAACTGCATAGTTATATTTCCTGTAAAAATGCAATTTTACAAAAAAAAAGAATTTTATAGATTTTAGAAGAAGATTTTACAAAAAGCTACCGAGCGAAGCTCGGTCTCCCACGTACTTACTCGAATATATAAATAAACTTAATACTTATTTATTTATTCGGCAAACTAAAGTGAAAGATACATAAAATCCTAGAACAAAGACAAAGCATAGGTAGTTAAACTATCTCATTAAAAGTCAGTTCGATCGCCAACATTAAATAAACGCCAAACCAATAGCAAATAACATTCAACAAACGCATCAGGCAACTAACAATAAGAACGCCTGACCAACCATGATCTACCAAAAAATTACGAGAATGCCACAATTCAGAAAATGACGTCAGAATAATAGATTCAGCACCATCTGTAGATATGGTGCTTGAGCTTAAGTTCTCTTCTAACACAACTCCATCTGTTATGATTATGATACTATTGTACTTTAGACAATTATTGTACTTCGCTTAATCATATTTCATACTCATTGTGTGATTTTTTGTTTATTTTTCGTTAATTGTGTTTTAAATATTAAAATTCATTATTATGCTATAAAATATAATGAAACAATTTTGGGATATGATTAAAATCCACTTACACAAATCCAATTACTTACTTGCTTTGTCTCTTCGTTAATCCACGCCGTCATTCAAATTACAATAACTGAATTAAATAAACACTAAAACACAAACACAATTTTCTTGCTTAATTTTTTACATAAACTTAATAATTTTGTTCAAACAAACTGACATTTCTAAAGATATTAACTATGTGTATAATGTGTATTTTAATAATACTTTTTTGAATTGCTACTAGCCAGGGTTCGGGATTAGATAGGTACACCAATTTATTACGAAATAGACGCAATATAATAAAATAATTAACACAAGTTACAGTAAGTCTCACTTATATGCACTTGTACTATTCGCTTTTCTTTGCAATCCTTATACACCGTGATATTTTAATAGTTTGTGAAACGAAGCGAGGTAACTTATAATGATTAGTACTACCAAAAAACAAAAATAAATTAATTTGACTGGTTATAATAAAAAAGTTGGAATTCGAATAATATTTTTTTATCACTCGTTCTAGTTTAACCGTAGTAGGGTTCAAACAATTAATTCATTCACAAGCCATCCACGCCTTATAATATACGATAAATAACTTTATTGATTATGTTAATCATAAAAATAAATACAGCGTGAACAGACTTCATGTATTTACAAAATAAACAAGTTACGTAGGTACCTGTTAAAAGTTTAAATTATCTCTTACTTACACCGAAACAATTGTTCGAGAAAACGAGTTTGCCAGGTTCGGTACACAAACGCGCACGTTTTACTGCGCGTTTGTGCGTACTTACTACTTTTCCCTTTATTAAAAACGTTCACTATTGCACTGGATACTTATCACAATTTTTGTATTCACGGGAATAAACAAGTCTTTATTAAGTCTGCTAAAAATCTTCGATCTGCGGCAAGCGGCGAGTCACTCAGGCGGCTTCAACCTTGCGCATGAACTGTCGGGCTGTATCTAAGATGTAAGATGGATGGTAAATGAAACATGAACAGACAACAGCTTACAGTTCATCATTGCTAAAGTCTGTATTCGCATATTCGCACTGACGACTTACACCTAAACAATAATACAATTTATGATGAACATTATCGGGTCGCGGTCGCCATCGAAATGAAACGCTGGCCGCGGAGAGCGCGGTTGCGCACGAGTGGTGCCAGCACGTCTCGCCTTTGTGACGCCCACAATACTTTATTTTAAAATAATTTGCTGCTTAGTTACCTAATGTGTAAAACATTAAAAGAAATCGATCAAAGCGAAACGTAGCGACCGCAGTGATGAGTGCCCATACCAAGAGTTCTCATTTATTGGTCGCACACGACAGAAATTGTGAAATAAAAAAAAATTGTATTTTACGAAACGAATACTTTGTATTGATTATGTTATTGATTTAAAGTATAAAGTTTTCTTTTCCGAAACCGATTCAAAATCACGGTGTAGTTCGAATGTTATCTTTCGATGAGACGAGAGACTTCATGAACTTTCCCTTTCTTTTCTCAATAAAACCTTAAACCCTTAATCTTAACCTTTTATAGAGCGAATATCTTATCTTCTTAATATATATAAATCTCGTGTCACAATGTTTGTCCTCAATGGACTCCTAAACCACTTAACCGATTATAATAAAATTCGCACACCATGTGCAGTTCGATCCAACTTGAGAGATAGGATAGTTTAAATCTCAAATTATAGTCGCAATTTTAGTTTATTGCTAATTATTTGTCTGTTATTATTTGACAGTCACAATTATCTGTTAACTCCAAATGATTCTAACAGATGTCGATACCTTTCGACTGGGTTGAGTAAGTAATCAATAGATGGCGCTGCTATGGTAAATCTACGAACGTGTCATATAAGCTACATTTTAACAGCATAATTACCACGTGTTGTTGACGCTATAAAATTAATTAAATTTATTTTGTAGTGAACGAAATACCGTATAATTCAGCTAATTATTTGTCTGTTATTTGCGATTTAACATCTGATGGACGAGTCATTTTGTACAACAATATGAATTTTTCAATTGAGTACTTTAGTTTTATTTTCAATTTAGCTAATTAGATTTTACCGGAAGGGTTTTATTTCCTTAGTTGCGATTAGAGAAATAAAATATGGCGGTACGAAGTTCGCCGGGTCAGCTAGTATTTTATAATAAAATAAAATACATTTCAAAAATGTTAGAAAACTAGGGCTAGGGATTTATTTCCTAGATTTTCATAAAAAAATTCTTAAGAGTGATGATTTTCGCCTCAGTGTGTTTGTTGATAAACAAGAATTCGGCGCTTTTTGGGCGAATAACAGTCTTCAAGATCACAAAATTAAGCGACCTGAAATCACTATAAAAAAATGCAACGTTGCCATAGTGTAGCCGCTTGTTTTCCTATCGTTGCAGGCGTCCATAGGCTACGGTAATCTTCTGTTTACCACATATAAACATTAATTCTTAAATCATTAAATCCTTCTTTACTATAAAGCCACGCTCCCCGGTTGTAAAATATGTATTTGCTCCGCAATTGCTCCAGAAGTTTACTATAGAAGCAGGGAAATTTTGTTGTTAAAATATGTACACACGTCTTTTTTCACTCGATTCGTTCCTTCTGCCACAACATTAAATGAATCCCTATATTTTGGTTGTCAGCCAGTTATAGAAAATGTAATAAAAATCATTGTAGCGTTTTAAATTTTTGTAAAAATTCTGCTTATTTTTGTAAAAATAATTAATAAATAGTCAAGGAACTTCAACAGGATTACTAATTTGCTTTACTTACCTCATAATAGTTACATCAATTTTGTTTTAGGACTGGTATGGAGAAATAATGTTGTAATATATTGTTAGTAAATGTGACTGAAAGAAAATAAACAATAGCTTTACGCTAGTTATCGTGTGTCTCGAAACATTGAAGACTTCAGATATAATACCCTTGAAATAAAATAAACATTAGATACATACAACAAAACAATCCGCAAATAATAATACTATGGAATTTTTACATAACATACTGAAAAATGCATGCATTATTTATTGCATTTTAAGTTTTTCATTAGCATGTTTTCACGTGTGCATAAGTATAATTTTTAAATATACCGTTGTTCTAAATCTATTATAATTCTCAATTTCGAAGTAATCTATATCCTTCAATACTTTAATTTTGAGAGCATCGGATAGCTACTGGCTTCTGTCTCTGCTGTCACACAAGGGCAACAAAAACTTATCATCTTTTCTGTTTGTAGTTTCTTTGCCTTATTTATTTTTAAAGTGCATGCACACCTCACTAAGTAAACTAAACGCCAACTATTTGTGTTTATACATTTTGTTCCCAAAGCATTAATTCTGTTTACACATTAAATATAGTTAGTATGCTTGTATTATTATACCTTTTAAATTTAATTCTATGTACAATACACAGAATTTAGTTATGATAAGTATATATATATATATATATATCTATTGACGAGTTCAATGTACATATATGTATGTGTATAGAGATTCTATGTCTAGAACCGTTCATTATTCATATAGACTGTTTTATCTACGGTTCTCGGCAATACAGTTTTTAGACGTACTTGCATAACGGTTTGGAAGATGAAAACATTTTGTACATTGAAATTAGTCTTTCAGTCAATTTGCAAGAATCGCAGAAATAACAAGGATTTTTATTATGTGGAGCCCATCAAAAATTAACGAAATATTAGAAAAGACTTAAACACACACGAAGGTTCTTTGAAATAAAATTAAGACTAAAATATGAACCTCAATCCACAATTTTGCAAAACTAACAGTCTGCGCCAATGTCTGGCCCTCTGACGCATATTTCACACTCTTGTGTGAATATACGTTTTGCAAACCGTATTTTTTTATACGGTTGGCATAAGTGGATATTGTATAAGTGTTACTCTATCCTCATCCTTAAGTATGAAGTGGTCATACCCAAAAATAAGTTCATGTGTTATTAGGTATAGTAAAATACCCAGTAGTCAGCCTTTTAGTGAGAATAAAAACTTTCTTTGACTATAATTTAAATATTCAACACTATGAATAAAATCACAGCGGAGCGAGGTTTTTGTACGTACAAAACAAGCGAGGGATGGGTGCGAGAAATGGACGCGAGCGAGAAACTGCTAGCAGTAACTAGACGGGGTCTGTTAGAGGTCGATGTGTATTGTACGGAAAACATCTATCAGTGGAAGAAAACACTTTTATATTTAACAATTTGCGATGAAGAAATGGAGGCAGAAGACACAGAATTTATTAATAGATATTTAATACCTACTATTGTAGTCTTTGAACTGAACTGAGACGCAAGCAGCGGGCAGTGGCGAGCGCGCTCCTCTCACACCACACCTTGCCCCGCTCGGTCGCATCTGAAAAGAGCCCGCTACACATCCTCGCACCACTCATTTGCGCACCGTTTCACAGCGTCGCTACGAATCCTCGCATCACTCAGTGACCTAACATATCTCTGGTTCAAACGCTCACATCGTTTTAAAGCTTCGTTACGCATCCTCGCACTGCTCAGCTACCTCGCACATCTCTGGTGGAAACGCAGCCTTATCCTACCCTATAGTCAGTGTCCTTACTATTGCACATTTGGCATACATTATCAATTATCACACACATTTTTATAAACATCTCCAGCGAATTCAGTACATTTCAAATGGAACCATACAGGGCAATTATCACAATCAAAAATCATCAACATTCTTTAAGTCATGTATTTCTGGGTCACTAGAAAACACAGGATTTTTATATGAAAACAACACAAATATTTGATCCTTATTAATAGGGTTTAAGATTCAATTTATACAACAGAACTATTGTATTGGATGTATGTTATGGACCAAGTGATTAATATAGCATTATTCATACTACCCAAACCGTTTAAAAATGCCCAATATGAGTAGTGAATATATTTAAGACTAGCAGTTCCCGCGCGGCTTCGCTCGCGTGTATATATTTATATAATTTGCCCCTATTTTGTAGCCTAAGTTACTTCCTGTAACACCAGCTATCTGCCAGTGAAAGTCCCGTGGAAATCGGTCTACCCGTTCCGGAGATTAGCCAGAACAAAGAGACAGACAAAAAGACAGACAGACAAACATTTTAAAAACTGTGTTTTAGGCTATACTATTATTTTGACGTTGCAAACAGACACTTCAATTTTATTTATTTGTATTGATGACTATTGAAGTAAGCAAGTTGACCGGGCTAGATAAATTATGTCCCCCACTTATTGGGCAAAGTAATGAAAATATGTATTTTATTCAGTAGGAAATATGCACGTGACTCCAAAATAGCTTAAATATTTTTATTTATATGCATATTTATTGGTATAGAAAGATACCAATATATTTATAATGTGGTGTCCTGTCATTTGACAAAAAACGAATCACAAATTTTCATTTTAAAAATAACTTTATTTAAATTTATACTTGACTAGCAACCCGCCCCAGCTTCGCACGTGTACACACTTTGGGTTACATAATTGGAGTTTTAGTAAGGATCCCATTTTTTTTTAAATATAACATAGCCCATGTCACCCGGGGATAGTGTAGCTTCCGAACAGTGAAAGAATTTTTCAAATCGGTTCAGTAGTTTCGGAGCCTATTCAATGCAAACAAACAAACAATCAAATCTTTCCTCTTTATAATATTATATTAGTATAGATAAAGTTATCCCTTTACAAACTATTCTTTCTATAAATAACTGTTTTGACAAATATAATTGTAAGACAACATTTCATCATTTCTTTCCATCGAAACATCATTGACCAACTAATCTTTTTATAATCATGTTAATTGGTAAATGAACGCAATGCATAAATAACAAAATACATTACAAAATCATCACTGGCCTGGCCTGTTGGTCTAGTGGTTAGTGACCCTGACTGCTGAGGCAGAGGTCGTGGGTTCGATTCCCACCTGAGTCTGGGTTTTCTTTGTGTCCGTTGTTTGTATGTTTGTAAATCCCCCGCGACACAGGAGTAATTCCTAATGCGGGAGTTGTCTTTAAAAAAAAAATACAAAAAAACAGTTATTAGGCTAGGATTAGGTTAGGTTCGAACTGCGGCCACACCCCACCAGAACCGAATTCTACCTATTTTACTTGGTAAGGGGAGCGTGTATGTTTTTAAATTGACTGTCAATCAAATGGGATCAGTATTTGTATGAAATTAGTACTTGCTTATAAATGATTTGTCCCATTTTGTAAAATCACAAATTGAAACTGAATAGAAAACAACTGTTCTACAGACCACAGTTGTTTTATATCCATCATCCTGATCATGGTCCTTCCATGTATGTTCTTGGTCCTAGCCCCTGCCTTACGTAGCTTAATTTGCGTAATTATCAACTTGCCGTCAGTTGTGTAGCCTATATATTCATACCTAATGGTCAGACAATGTGACAAATAACGAAGTTCATATAAGTATTAATCACAGAGCCTAATTTCACTTGTCATTATTCATATGGCCCGGGCATTATAAATAATGCAATGTTTAATCACTTGGTCCATAACATTATATATTAATATAGATCTATTAGTCACATCTACGTACCTACATTCATATGCGGCCGACTACTGGTGAAATGAACTTTTTGTCCCAGTTGTAAATTAATGCCAAACGTAATGTACAAAACAAGAACCATGGCTAAGTAAATTTCTATTGGATCTACCTTATATATACGAAACACAGTAGTCGGCTATGAAAATTAAAATGTAATAATTAACTAAAATGATTCTGGAGCTTAAATAATCACTAGTTAAACATTTTATAGTATATACATACCTCTGAATTGCCTGACGTTTCGACCAGGTTGCAACCTGGTCGAAACGTTAGTAATTCGAACACGTTTCCTTGCCAAAAAAAATAATAACAGCTATACTTCTGGGCATGTTGTTAGCGGCAGTGCAAATGAATGTGTCTTCCTGACATGCTATTGGTTAGTAGTGCGTATTCACTGATAAGAGGACACTGATTCGATTGAATGTTATTGTTGAGCAGTTAACAAATTTCAACACTATTTATATGGAAATAATGTCTTGAAGGCTGAGTACTGGCACGGGGCTGACTACTGGATAGTGCCCTATTATATATACCCTATTAAGTAAAGCAACGTATCATATATATATATATATATACTTAATAATCAAAATTTGCTTGGGCAGAAAATGGTTCTTATTGTAGGAATAAATAATTCTACTAATTTTTTTAAACCTGTTTTCAGAATTTCCTGCGCCCGTTTCGTGAACATCACATTGACCCTACATCAATAACGAGGCATGATTTCGTTGAGACAAATGGCGATAATTTTGCCATAACGATACCGGTTTTAGCAAGGATAGTTTGGCAGCTTCTTACCTACGACGACCGGAACATTGATAAACAATTTAATTGGATTGCTTATTGGTACTTGTGTTGTATCTTTGTAGCAATGACAAATCAGGTAATAATTTTTACTTTTTTAATTAAAACTCAATAAAATAAAAAATACAATCAAATTCACACTTAATTTATAAATGATATGATTGAGCTGGATATTGCTTTTAAAACCAAGTAGTTCAATAAACTCTGGGTTGGCATTTTATATATAATTAGAGTTTTGTACTGTTTATTTCAGATTCATAAATGGTCTCATACATATTTTGGCTTACCAACGTGGGTAGTGTGGTTACAAGAATGGCACATAGTGTTGCCACGCCGCCACCACCGCATTCACCATGTAGCGCCGCACGAGACTTACTTTTGCATCACTACTGGTTGGCTTAATTGGCCGCTAGAAAAGCTTCACTTTTGGTCCACGTTAGAGACTATAATAGAAGCGTTAACTGGTTGTAAACCGCGAGCCGACGATTTGAAGTGGGCTCAGAAGCGTTCCTAGAATATAATGGTCGATAGATAAAACTTTTTATACAAATTACACTCGTCCACATCTACCGAATCAATTAATAAGAGTAGGTTAAATATTTTGCTAAGAAAGACAAGTCGAGCTGTTGTGAATTATAAGTTGCTAATTTTATTATATAATGCCAGATGATTTGAATCACTTTAACATTCTTACGTCTGAAATAATATTTTTCTAATTAAAGGAGACAAAAATGTCAGATCATGCATGATAGTCACATAATATATAGGGATTAAATTGAGTAATTGCCGTTTTATATTAAAAAAATCAAATATCTTTTCCTAACGAAAAGGACATTTAGTTAATCAGTGTTAACATAAAAAATAAAAAACCTGTCAGTCGTAGGACTGCACGTCAGAAGTGAAAACATAAGTAACACATCTGTCATCTGAGCGTGACGGTCACGCCAGTTCAGTACTTTCCCCCAAAAAGTGCCCAACGAGCCTAAAGAAGTTTTCACCTCAAAAATTGTTAGTAAGTAATTGTGAGTTGCCGATCATAAGTGTTCATTTGTGAAGAAAGTGATGCCATCTTCTAGTGACATCCATCAAACTGACGTACATTCGGATGAAATCTTGAATAAAGATTTTCGCTATTGAGCACTATAGGATTTATAAATTTTCACCTTATTGCAATTACGTTTTTGTTTATTTTACCATATGAATTGCACACACAATAAGTACTTTATTAAACTAATTATATTTTTAAAGATTAATTAATAAGGAGCTGACAGAATTCAATGTTAAGATTAGCGCCCTCTAGTGGATCTATACCTATATATATTATTAGCGTGACGGTTCGAGCTCAGCGCTTTTTCCCCATAGCAAAGTGCACTACGTGCCTAAAGAAGTTTTCACTTCAAAAAAATCCTATATGATTGGGACTAAGTCTGACTAGCATGGAAGATGACTATATTTTCCAACCAGAAATCTTGTAATGTTAAAAATATTTATCATGCAATGTGAGATCTTGAGTTGTCATGAAGGAACAATGGCGAATGATTGTCTCATGACGTATTGTTTATAAACTAACGGCCAATCATAAAGCTTATAATCTTACATTATGTCGATATGTCTCAGCTTTGGTTGTTTACTTTGAAGTCAACGAAATCGATTAAACCAAGAACGTACATTACATTCTTTAGACGTATATTCTCCAAACATAACATCAATATTACAAGCTCTGTTGCGTTTAGAAGTCCTTTCTAAATTGTATAAAAAACGAAAGTTACTTTAATTTTTGAGGTAATGCTTAATTCAAACACTGAAGTAAAAACATTTTATTTTGAAAATCAAAAAGTGCGAGGGTAAAAGTGCCCGCTATCAATATATAGGTACAGAGAATTTTCTTTATTTTTTTTTGTTTAGTACAGAAGAAACAGTTACCTACTCGTTTTTTTGTTTTCAGAATAATAGTAATGATTACGGTCGAATGTCAACCAAAGTGCGAACACTAGTATAATATATATAAAACGGCAACTACATACTTTGAGACCTATTAATTTGCATTAGAACGAGAGGAATTGGTTGTAACACCTCAGAGAGATATATTGAGAGATAAAATATTACTAATTTAAATAAAATAACAATTATATTGTTGATGAATAAGAGTGCCTATAATGAAAGTACACCAGTAAATGGTTTATCTTTTCTATAAGTCTAGACTCTTGTTGATATATACATAACTATGTATCTACTATATTTTAATAGTAGTACTTATTTCTGTATAGAGAAATATTGCGCATTACTAGCAAGTCGTTAAAACAACGCCTGTAATGTTATATTTGTATTTATGTGGCCTTGTGTATGAGTAAGTAAATGAGATAGCAGTTTTACAATAAATCTGTGTAAAAGCGAACAGACCATCATGCATGAGTCTTGGCGATCAATTAGTTAGTGAGTAAGACGGCGTCTGTTGCGGTAGCGGTTTGGGCAATATTAAAAATGCATTTGATATTACTAACACAGTTAATAAAGGTGAACCTTTGGTGTTTCGTGATATGAGTCAATTTATGACACATTGTACATAGCAGGGGTATTCTTGCTTTCGAAATTATCTCGCAATTTTGTATGTTACTTAAAAAATAACGGCTAATCTTTATTAGCCGTTATTCTTCTTCTTTCTTCGGTCTTTCAACAAGGACGGGTCTATGTTAAAATTGAATAAAACAAGATGTGTGTGAGATATTAACGAAATTTATTTTTTATTTGAAAGGCCCATTTATGCCATTATGGATGGAATATGACATCGTTCAAATGTCCGCCGCGGCTTCGTATGGTGGCACGAATCCGAGAGGTCCAATTTTTAATGACTCTGCTGCATAGATCCGGCTGAATCTGAGCGATGGCCTGCGTTATGTTGGCTTTCAGGGCAACGGTCGATTGTGGCTTATTGGCATAGACATGCGACTTCAGAAAACCCCACAAGAAAAAGTCTAGTGGAGTCAAATCACACGATCTTGGTGGCCAATTCACGTCACCTCTGCGAGAGATAACCCTACCCTCAAACCGTTCATGCAGAATGTCCATTGTGTCGTTCGCTGTGTGGCAAGTAGCGCCATCTTGCTGGAACCAAATGTCGTTCACGTCCATATTGTTCAATTCAAGCCAAAAGAAATTGTTTATCATTGATCTGTAGCGCTCGCCGTTGACGGTGATGGCCTCGCCAACGTCGTTTTCGAAGAAGTACGGACCAATGACGCCGCCAGACCAAAATCCGCACCAAAACAGTAACTTTTTGTGGATGCATTGTCACCTGGTGAACCTCATGTGGGTTGTGGTCATCCCATATACGGCAATTTTGCTTATTAACAAAACCATTCATCCAAAAATATGCCTCGTCGCTAAAGATTATTTTTAGGCCAAAATCGGGGTCCTCTTCAAAGCGTTCAGAAGCCCATTCAGCGAACACACGGCTTTGTCTATGGTCATTAACTTTGAGCTCTTGGGTCAGTTGGATCTTGCACGGATGCAGGCCCAAGTCCCGACGCAAAATTCTCCAAGTTGAAGTCTGCGAAAGGCCGAGTTCTTGTGCACGGCGAGAAATCGACTGCCTCGGAGTCTCCTGAACACTCTCACGTATAGCGGCGATGTTCTCGGCCGATCTGGCGTTCCTTTGACGTAAAGGTGTTGGTTGGTTGTTTACCGAACCGGTCGTCTCAAATTTGGTCACCAATCGTTGGAGAGTAGACTTTGAAGGGCCACCGCGTCTGCCGTAAAATGGGCGCAATGCGCGCAACGTTTGCACTAACGAACACTCATTTTGATAATAAAGTTTTATCATTTGCACATGCTGCTCAACCGTGTAACTTGCCATGGTGATTTGGCATCAGTGACTGAATAAGAAAAAACAGATTTGATAGATGCTGCCAAAACAAAATGGCCGCCACAGATTATTAACATCGACCCGCTCTATTTGAAAGACCCTTTATCATTAATTTCAACATTTCATTTACATAAAAATATATATGAACAAAAAACATGCGTGACAATATTTAAAATATCAACTTGTTGTAGGTAGAATAAAGTATAAGCTATCTCATAATTAAATAATTCTCAAAAGTTTATATGACTAGCACAAGTTATAGTAAGAACTTAACACACTCTGGGAATGTGTGTCGTGCGTGTTCGTTAAAGAAAATGATCCTACCTACTTACGTATATGCTGCCCTGCTAATTGTACGTGCAGTAATCGACATTTTTGAGATTTTAACTTTTTTGCAAAAATGACATCCTAAGGATATATTCTATACGTAAAAAATATATTTACAAGTTTTTTCTTATTAAAAACGTGTTTTTTATTTAACATGAAACGCAGTACTTGCACCTAAATGTTACTTTCACTAAGTTTATCTCGAAACCGCCATTTTGCAAGTACTGCGTTTGCAATAAAGAGGGCAGTATGTATGTCGATGGTTATTTAGATACATACATACTTCGATCATTTATACCATAGATGTTTGATCGGCGCTAACAAAATCGCACCATCTAAACTGTGCTTAAATGTAGGTGTAAACACAGTTGAGCTATCAGGCGCTTCGCGCCCGCAATAGCGAATAGTGGTGTGACGTTTCAGGTGTTGCCGGAAAATGCTAAAACTATGCATTAATGCAAAGAAGGCATTAAATGTCATACTTTTTATTATATAATAGAATTTTTATCACAGCTTTCATTTTTTAATGTATAATAAATTCAATGTAACGAATGATAATTCATTAAGTTGGTTATTTTTTAAATAAGTAGGTTGCGTATCCTATCTGTCCTTTTCACTCTCGCGAGTGTGCGTATGGAATACGTGCCACGAGGTGGTACGTAATAAACTACAGACGCTTTACATTGCAGTTTTTGTATCAACCTATGATGATATATTGACAGAAACATTCATTGTATGGTCTGGTTTATTATTACGATGTCATATCAAAAGCATGCACGTAAAGTAAGGTGGAGCTTATCCAGTGCCACTATTGGCGCGATTATTGTAGGAGATCGTGTATCTATGGTATATTTGATGTATGTAAGGATTATTATGTCTCTTATTATCTTGAACTTGCCGTTCAAGTATATCGCCAAATATTAAACGCCCCAAATGTACATAGGCAACCCAGCCGTATATTATTTTATAATTTATTTTGTTGTGTTACCATACACGCACATTATTTTCTTATCTTTGTAACGTAGTAGATGGTCAGCCTCGTGCTTAGTACGTTGTCGGCCAGGGAAAACTTAAGTTCGTGGTAGTATAAACAGAGTTATTTTAACAGAGGCAATTGGAGTACTGAACTTGCCGCTGGAACCGGAGCGAAAGAGGGCGAGCGCTGGGTCTACTATCCTTAAATACAGCCGGGCGGTGTGAGGTGGTGAGGAGCAGGCGGTATCGTGGTGGTGAGGAGTGGGGTGCCTTACGATATCTTATTAACTTATACGTTCGATATATTCTTTTCACCCACGTTTAAGGTCACTGCTTTGCTCCTAAGGGTCATAGCGTGATGTCAAATAGCCTTTTACCTTCAAAAATAGGTTTATCCGTTGCAAAAGGATATTTCAAATCCGACTGGAAGTTCCAGTAATTAGCACCGTCAACCAAGAAAAACGTCAGCTTTACTATATTAGTATAATGTATGAGCCTCGGACTTTTACAGGCATAGAATTAGAACATAATATAAAACTAAATTTTTCATTCTAACAAAATTTGGCTAAGTCACAAGACAATATAATTACCTACTATAACTATATTCTGTATAAGAGGAGTACGAAAATGATAATAAGCATTGCAAATAGGTATTGTGCAAACGAATTTTTACTCATGTATAACAAGTGGGCTTAAAAGTTCGTAGGCTAGACTAACTTTTAAACTTTCGCGTTCCATGATATAATATTATCTACGTATTAACGGGAATTAACGCGATCACGAAAAGGTATTACATACCTCTGAATTGCCTGACGTTTCGACCAGGTTGCACTGGCCGTGGTCACAGGCTGACTGGCTCAGCGGTGCACGCCCTCCGTCGTCGATATCGTGAGGTAGAAGGTTCTTCATCCACCTCCACTTTTTTTTTTTTCGTAGGCTAGCATAGAAAACTCTTTTCTTTTTATAGAATTTGATTTTGTTATTCAATATAGTTGCCTTTGAGAGCGAAACAATGGTCATAGCGGTCACACAATTTTTCGATACCATTTTTGTAGTACGATTTGTCTTTAGCCTCAAAATAGGCTTCAGTTTCGGCGATTACCACTTCATCGGCGCGAAGTTTCTGTCCAGCGAGCATCCTCTTGAGATCTGAGAACAAAAAAAGGTGTTGGGGGCCAGATCTGGAGAATACGGTGGATGCGGAAGCAATTCGAAGCCCAATTCATGCAATCTTGCCAACGTTTTCATTGATTTGTGACACGGTGCATTGTCTTGATGAAAGAGCACTTTCTTCTTCTTCAAATGAGGTTGTTTTCCGCGATTTCGTCTTTCAAACGCTCCAATAACGCTACGTAATAATCGCTGTTTATGGTTTTCCCTTTTTAATATAGTCAATGAATATTATACCTTGCGAATCCCAAAATATTGATGCCATAACCTTGTCAGCAGACTTTTGCGTCTTTCCACGCTTTGGAGTCGGTTCATCACGTGCAGTCCACTCGGCTGACTGTCGATTGGACTCCGGTGTGAAATGATGGAGCCATGTTCAAGCCAATAATTCGGGTTTATTACGATTGAACAGATCCAAACATATTCATTCACGATATGTCCAACACGTTCCTTTGATATCTTTAACGTCTCCGCTATCTCAATCAACTTCACTTTACGGTTATCAGAAATTATTTTGTAAACTTTTTTGATGTTTTCGTCGGTGACAGCCTCTTTGGGGTGTACACTGCGTGCATCGTCCTCGGTGCTCATTTCGCCTAGTTTATATTTAGCAAACCACTTCTCTACGGTTGATTTTCCTGGTGCAGTCCGAATAATGTTTATCAAGCCAAACCTTGGCTTCAATAGTATTTTTTTTCGCCAAAGAGCAATGCTTTATTAACACACGAAATTCCTTTTTATCCATTTTTTTAAACTAACAAAAGTTGCTTTACTTAAAATGCTAAAACTCAAAAACGAATAGTGCAACAGCTGTCAAATTTACACACGCGTCTTTTGAAGGTTAGGGCTAACTAAAAATCATATTAATACTAGTAGCGCCATCTATGTGTCAGCCTATAAACTTTTCAGCCCATCTAATACTTGTTTTTCCTGAAATTTTCCGTTCTTTTGCTTTAATTTAATAGGATCTGTAGGTAGTTGGTATTTTGCACTAGGTTCGTTGTAATACTTTTCACGCTGTATACATATAACATTCCTTTTGTTTGTTCTGATTTGAACAGAGGCTGAAGTAAGATTTCAAGTATCGGTTTAACCTGCTATTTTGATAAATGGAAAAGCTCACGATAATCAGGATTTTTCATTAACGGGGTAAGGGCAATGTGTGTAATGTACAATAGCCACTTGGCTGATTCATGCCTATAGACAAAATATATAACACTAGCTGTGGTCCGTAGGTTCCGTAATAATATAATCATTTAATTAGTTTATATCATACCACTACTACAATCATAGGCCTGAGCCGAGTGTTGAATTATTTTATTTTTCCATTATCTCCTAAAATATGCGTCCAAATAACATTGTACAAAGAGCAAAATTTATCTTAATAAAATTATCTTGATGAAGTACGTACCTACGTACGTTCGTAAGAATTAATATGCCTGCCAAGCTTAATAATAATGTTCATAAATAACTTTTTCATTTTCCATAAATATTTGTCACAAAATACATTATTATGTTATTAATAAGAGATAGGCAAATGGTATCGCGGATTTTTTTAGATGTACTAAGGACCAATTTTGTTGGTGAACATGGTATTTATGGCTGAGATGCTAGACAGTCTACACTCATGAATCTAGGTGTCATATACTAAAAGAGTTATACTAATACGACTGGTAGTTCCAGAGATAAGCGCGTTTAAATAAACAAACAAAATAACTTTTCAGTTTTATTATATTAGTGTATAGATTTAGTTTTTTATTATAACTAGGATTATTATAACTAGTTTTTTATTATAAGTAGGACACCTTACACACGGCCGTCTGATCTCAAACTAGGCACAGCCTGCACGATGGTAATCAGACTGCTGATAAACATACTTATATATTACTAAACCCATAAATGACATCCAAACAAGACACACAACTACTGAACGTGTTCATCACACAATTTATTTGTCCTGGGTGGGAATCGAACCCACTACCTCTGGCTGAGCAGTCAAGATCACTAACCACTGGTGGGTATAATAACCAGTTACAAATGTCGTGGACTAGACCTTTTGGGAAGTTTATTACAATATAAATAAACTAGATTTGTTAGGAAAGTATTCTCTGTTGATGTTTACAAGAGAGAGTTCTTGTTAATATTAACTTGCTAATGATTGGTGAATAATAGAATATTTGGTGCTATTAGACTTTTATTTTTGAAGTTACTCTGTCTAGATTCTGTAATACCATAAATATTTTACATAGTGTAACTATTCATTAAGAATTTACGTTTATGTAATTATTTTATTAATTGTTCGTACTACACTTTGAAATCACTCGTGTAATATGTAGCACATAATTAAAAAAAAAAATCAGATCTAATAAATCTAAAAAAAATGCACTTTAACATTGTTAGTGTTATCCACCAAATAAATGTCACAGTGATGCAACGCTGGGTATTAGTCTCCTTTTTTATTGATAAGTTGAAATATGCATTTGCCTTTCGTTAAATGCTAAATGTGACAGATTTATTTCCACAGTTCCCTTTTCAAAAGTTAAACTACACTGTCATTGTTATTTCAAAATTAATTCCTAAAAACGTGAATCCGGTACCACATCGCCTAGAATATGATGAAATGGTTATCAGGGTTGAAGCGAATATAACCACAGGGTGCCTTTGAGATAAGATCTTTTATGACAACGACGTGGAAGTACCTACCCACAAGGCCTCGGTAGGTCGTCCATTTCGAGCAGCCCGCGTTAACTGTGTAGTTTTTTTACGGAGCTTTTCTCACCAGCAGCAGCCCCAAATAGCCAGTATTCCCGTCTCAACATCACCATGTCCAACGTAACAAAATAAATCACGGTAAACTACCTACCTCTTCGAATTTTACCCGGAATCAAACACGTCTCTCCCATAGAAATGAAAGCAGTCGTCTATTTTATTTAGAACCATTGTTCTTAGCAGGACACAATAACATTATTATTCTATCTATTGATAGAACAATGACATTACAATGTTCGTATTATGAGAATAAGAAACACTAAATAGATAGCATAATCGGTCTCCCAATCGGCACCTAATTTCAAAATATGTAATAATTGCCATGCAGTGCATGTATGCTATATCGTAAACACCTAATTAATTATTTACCCCTTATTAAAACTATTAATATCGTCAACAACCCACTGCGTTATTTTTTTATTCACCAAGCCCGGATGAGTCCTAGCAACCTTAACTTGACCAACAGTAGCCGGAAGAAAATTATTCTAAGTCTACGCTTCTCCATTAAGTCCTTTCCTAACGTAACCCAAACGTAGAGAAAACGAAACTACTGGGCTCGCGTTTAACAGATATCCCTGACTACTGCTTTCACCACAATTAGCTTAACGGGACGTGCATTAACACCAGGCAAATGAGTTTTTTATTATAAGATACCTCATTTAACTCGCTAACCTTAGAATAGATAGCTATAATCTTAAAACTGAGACTTAAAATTAAACCTGTACCTATAGGTACCTACTGCAATATTATATAGAAACAACCAATTGGTATGAAGAACATAGCAAGCAGCTAGTAGGTACACAAGATATGAGCTATGTTTATTTATTTAAAATATAAGACAATGCGATATACTTTAAGCTTGTATTTAATTATAGTTTTTTTATGTTACGTTACAATAGGTACACAAAATAGAGTTACTTTTAACTAAAATAAAGCTATGAAAGTAATGTTATGCAATGCTTTACTATTTTGATTAAATAATTTATTCTTTACACGGATTATAATGTTATGTTAACATAAATAAAAAAAAAAGCAAAATAGTTTTATTTGACAGACCATTTTTGTTTGACCATACCTACCTGTCAAAAACAAGGTAATATGGTAGAGGTCGCCTTTTTTTCTCGTTTCCCCCCGAAGTCCCCGAGAACCCCGGCAGACCTTGGCTGCCTCTTAAACAGAAGGCAATACAAACCTACATCGGGTTATGTAGGTTTTCGATGCTTTGTCAGTATTTTAATTGTTTCTCTTTAATTACTAAATTTAATGACATGAAATTTTCCATGTGAGTAGTTGAATTAATAGACTAAATATTGGAATACATTTTACTACCCAATTCCTTTAGAACGTCGTGATATTTGACTGCTTTTGACGGAACATCATTGATACTTGGCAACATGTTGCACACTCTTACAAGGTTTGTATAAACGTGAAAATCTAGACCCCAAAGTGCATACTTTACGAACTAAGACCTAATAAGCGTATATTAAGTTTATATTTTTATCTTTTAAACCCTACGATTTTTTCTAAATCTGTTTTTTAAACAAATATAAACAAATTCAAAACAACGTATGTAAAAATCTACAGCTCTCTATATAAGCGCTTCATATGAAAACTAGCTAATGGCCAAACGTTCGCGTAGCGGAAACTTGAATTTCTCCGAAGTTTATGCGTGCACTAATTTTATTCATACATACACAATTACACACAAATACACACTAATTTTTGGACACAGTTTTTTTCTTTTAAGTCCATGGATTAAAAAAGTTCCGCCAGGACAACGTTGCCCAGTGGAATCAGTTTTTAGCGAATTTCTCCACAATGGCTGCATGCACAAATTTTTTTTTACCATACACAATTACACGACGTCATACACTAAATATCTGCATAATTAAAATCTTTAAATTCAACAACATTCCGCTGCGCGAACGCACACCTGCGCTTTCCGATACCTGGTGCCTCTTCTTCGAGGCGGGAGATTACTAGCCCTTTCCGCCCTCTCTTTAGCAGACATCACTTCCTCACAAAAAGAGGCAGCGGATTCCCACGCACTCTCGAGCCGTTTTGACATTCTCGACCGCGTCAGATTATCATACAGATGGTTCAGCTTAATGTCTTAGAAAAGCTGACCAATAATCTGACGATTATTTGGAGGGATTCTCTTAATCTGATGATTTGAATTGAAATTTGATCGAACAATGACGAACAGTTGAAATAGCAAAAAAAATATAAAAAAACGACTTCTCCCCGCCAACTTGAGGCTAAGTTTTTTTTTTTTTTAATAAAACTGGGATCGAACAGTTAACGCACAGTTGAAAGAGCAAAAAAAAGTGTAAATAAACGACTTCTGCCCGCCAACTTAAGACAGCCAACAGACTACTGATCTAGATAAGTACAATAATACTCTGAGACACGGTGTTTTCACTCTGAACATTATGGAGGAACTCATGTAATTTGTATATTTACCCCATAAACAGTAGAGGGCGATAAAATAAATTTCTGTGTTTTTTAATTGAGTCATACTAAGATTTATTTTTGGCAACTTTTATTTTTTGATTTGGGAGACGTTTCGAAGTATGCAGTTACTCTAAATAGGATAAAGTCAATATTTTAAAAGTAACACTCAAGGCATGTGCTACAAAATTTTGTATCTAGTTATAAATAGTATTTATTATTAAGTATTTTATTCTATATTATAAATTTAAAATATAACGAAGTCTAAATATGTTTTATTTAAATGAATTTCAGTGATAGTTATGCTTGCACCGGAACGTTTTGAAAAAGTATGGCGAGCGATGTCACAAAGTTTTAAAATTACTTCGAGTTTGTTCGTAAGTTATATGTCGCCTCTTGTTTGCTTTTCTTTCGATTTTATACGACTTGGCTATAATTGTAAACTGAAGGACCTTCTTATTACGATTGACCTACGCATTTTACACTGGACTTTGACCTGCTTCTGTATTTGGATATTGTTGATAACGATGTCTGTATCAGTTATAATAAAGTACTCTGTGGTCTGTATCCATCGATAAAAGTATTCTGTGCCTAATTGCGGTAAAACCCGTAAGCTTAGATTATAATATATATAGGTCCAGATACTGTGACCAGTAGAAATGTCACCGTTTACTTTGAAGCCACTTTTTGGAGCTGTGTGTGTGAATCCCGCCCAACGCGAGTGTCAACATACAATATCTTCGCTTGTGTGCGTGACGGTTTTACTACCAGTGCATAGAGGTTACCCCAAAATTTAGGGACTTTTTTATGAAACATATAATTTTTTTTTTATGTAACTAATATCAAATAAAGACATTTTAAATGTATTTAAATGTGTTACAAGTATTTGTTTATAATATTTTTTATTTAATCATTTAGTTAAAAAGACAAATGTAAAATAAAAATAAAGCTATTTAGTAGGAACTATTTATATACTTTTTGTATCAGGAAACCGGGGCATTGTATCCCAATATTATTGCATTTTAATTCAGCCACTCAAACCATGTAAATTTAAAGACATATTTACAACAATACTTGGATATATATATATATATATATATATATATATATATATATATATATATCGGAAGATGAATTATCGTCGTAGGGAAGTTTAAATCGTTTGATTGTGTTCCTGTTAGAAGTGTTATGGGTCCTCCAGGTCGTGTTTTGACCTATGTTTATTCTGGTGCAGCAATTGTCTTGGTGATTTGGTTCTACTTTTGAAGAGCTTAAATATGCAGAAATGCCTTTTTTTACTTTGTTTGCTATGGGTAATAAGAATGTTGTTACGTATTTGCAGAATCAGTATGGGATGATGATTATTAACAAAATTGAGTATGAGATCAATAATATTGAAATGAATCGTTATTATGATATGGGTAAAGTTGAACAAGTAAATCACCATTATACTGATTTGCGTATTGATCCGTTGTTTTTACAAGATACTTTTAAGTTGTGTACTTATTTTGTTAATAACCATGGTTCTTTTGGTGCTCCAGTGATTACTGGTTCATACGAGAATATGAGACGAACAGCTTTGCGTAATGGTGTTAGTATTAAGTGGACCTATTACCCTAGATGTAAGAAACGTGTGGAAACTTCTTTGTTAAGTTCTAAGGGTTGTATAGACGAATTGGTTTTGGAAAAATCATATCTGACCATTTTCGTAGATCGTTTAATTTCCTACAAGAATATGTATTGATTTTCACAACTTGTCAATTCGTTGGAACGCGATAAAATTTTAATAAAAAAAAAATATCACGCTATTTAAATGGGAAATCAAAAATCACGAAGCGGCACCTCTTAATAGTAATATTAAGAGCTGCTGTTTTCACAGGCTTATTTTTACGGCATCTTGAACAATATTGTCATGTTAACTAATGAAAAAAGGAAATCAAGTTTTTTTTGGCCCACCCTAATATATATATAATGAACTATCAAGAAACTAGCAAAACTTTACAAGTCCTAAGTGCTCTATAGCTGTGTTCGTTAGGAGTAGTAATAATAAATTATAATACGAGTATAATCCTATAGCCAAAGTATCGTTTGACGGACACATTGAACTCCGGGCGCTAGAGCTTAGAAGTTAAGAATATTTTAAGGATTCTAGTTTCGCGAACATTAACAGTAAGCATATTTCTCGTCTTTCTATAAATAACAAGTTTGGCAAAGAAAATTATACATACCTAGTGATAGAATGCGTTATGGGTAAATGAAATTCACGTCCCTGGCAAAATCGCTAATAATGGCTTCCGCAATTTTATTAATTTGAAATTTTGTTTTATTGCTTATAAATTACATTAGGAAATAGAATACTTACAAGTGAAATGTGATGTTCGGACACTTAAGATTTTTTTTTGTATAATTTTTACAGGATGTAACTGCAAAACCAGACATTTTTGAATATTATATAAATAGCGCCTCTAGACTTACTTCAGCGGCGAACGTTCGCTCGCGTGTGACGAGTGAGTCGCTTGTATTTGTATAAGTCGCTTGTATTTTTTGGCTTCAGTTTTGGGGCGCGGATTAGGCATCTGGACCTATATATAATCTAAGGTTACTACATTAATACAGTGCAGCCATAATATAACGAATTGCATTATCCATAATAACTATTTACAGAATATTTATTGATTTTACAAAGTTCTTCAAAATCCCCTAGAACGGCCCGTTTAACATTATATATACCTTTACGTTATGAATACCTTTTGTTAAAAGCTATTTATAACGAATTTTGAATATTGCAGAATGTAACTAGAAAGTATAATTTAACTCCTACGAATCCATCACCGAAGATACCACAAGAATTTGTCTTGACAGGTCTAATACTGTTGTTAAATACGTGTATTGTAAGACAAAAATCATTGCTCTAAGTTTGTAACATATAAGGTACACTGACTGTGAACAAGGCTGAGGATCGGAAAATGTGTTTTTAAATGTTGCAGGGATTTCTAAACTTGTTATAACGAATCTTAGAATAACCTAACTGCCATATAAAAAACTTACTTAATAAACGAAAAACTAATTTTTATTAAAAAGAAAAATTATAAGACTACAGAAATGTAAAGACAGCTATGCTGAAAAATTAAAAAAGGCCAACAAATTAGAAGAGAATCCTTCATTTAAAAAGATATTGGGAAGTTTTAATTCTGCTGCCAGAACTTTGCTGATGCTGCAATTAAAAAATAAATAAAGGAAAGTTTGGTAGAAGATATACAAAAGAGGAAAAAATATTATCTTTAGAATTTTATAAAATGGGTCCCAGAGCCTATAAGTGGTTTAGAAATATTTAAGTTTTACCAGCTCCTATCACTTTGAATAGAATGGTATCAAATGCAGACCTAAAACCAGGTTTTAATGAATGTATTTTTTCGTCATTAAAAAGAAGAACGCAGCACATGTCCGAATCTGATAAAATGTGTGTCCTTTTATTTGACGAAATGTCTTTAAGTTCTCATTTTGAGTATAATAAAAAAAAGACACAATTCGAGGATTAGTAGATAACGGCAAATTAGCCCAAAAGAAAATAGCTGATCATGTGCTGGTGTTTATGATTCGTGGCATAAGCTAAAATTATAAACAGCCTGTCTATTATTCCTTTTGCAGAGGCAGCACCCCTAAAATAGAACTGAAGGAACAAATTAAAGAAGTAATCATGAAATTGCAAGATGCAGGCCTGAAAATCATTGCCACAATTTGTGATCAAGGCACTGCCAATGTAAGTGCAATCAAAGCTTTGGTCAATGATACCAATGATGAATTATTAAGAAATGGCATAGAAGCTAACAATAACATATTTTCAATTAATGGCTTAGAATTGTAAAGTAAAATATGTAACCCAGGTTTTCAGTGCGTCTGTTGCTATGTACATGGGATATTTATCAAGTAAGTTGTTTTAATATTATTTTACTTGATTGTTAATTTTTTTTTTTTAAATCGTGGTTTAACCAGTAGGTTTTAGACAACTTTTTAAATTAATAGATACACCTGTGTCTTCCTTGATTTAGTCAACCATTTGCCTGGATATCACCTAAGGAGGTTACCCGAAGGGAGTGATTTTAGGAGCAGTTTGACACGTGTGGTTTTTAGTCAGTTAGATTCCAACTCATTACGACGACACGTAGGGGAGATTGACCGAAGTTTTTCAAACGTAGAAAAAGTCGGCTATTAGTATAAATATTTTGTCAATGCTTACCAGCCATATAAATAATTTTGCTTGCATGTGGTATGCAGAAATTTTCATTAAGATAAAGAGTATAAATATGTAAACATTTCGTAAATTACATGACTAGGCATACCATGTTCACTTATCCTTGTCATTAATTTATTTTCCTACTAGACTACCCTCTGAGTTGAAACAATGTAAATTGTAATAGTTTCATTAAAAGATGTTAATAAGTGCTTTTTATTAGGTACGACTTTCCATTAACGTTTTTCGAGATTTTTTCATTTTTAATTCTGAGGAAATTTTCCTCATTTTAGGGATTAAAATTAATAATAAGTGTAAAAAAACAAGGCGAGACCCCTTCCTTCCTTCTCCCTACGCGCCTCCGGTTCTATAAAAACACTCTAGGGGTAGGACAGACTCGTACCAGGTGGAGTCGGGGTCAACCAATTCGGTTATTTGACCTAAGTTGAACCCAACCTATTTTGGTGCGTTTACATGCACGCCATGCAGCCTGGCAAGCAGCACGGCACGCAGCGTGCCAAGCAAGCTTTTCACACCAGGGCTGCCAGTAGGGACAACTTATTTTATACCGCTAAGACTCGGAAATTATACAAAATCATGTACTGTTATACAAAATCAGTGTTGTAGAACTATAGAACGTCACTCTTTGGGGATTTTAGTATAAGGTGTTTTAACTTTAACGTATAAGGATTTAACAGTTTATCACAGACATGATTTGTTTTAAGTATCTCTATGTGTATGTACGTACTTTTTACGCTATAACATCAGCAATGACATTGTATCCAATTATACAATGCAATCTACTATACAAACAGGATACAAACGGTAACCGATATTATTCCAATTTTGTATCCAATTTTACAATCTGGCAGCCCTGTTTCTCACACTTGCAGGCATGGTCCGTAGGGTATTAGTGTTCTGTGGACATGGTAGTCAGTGCAAACATGGGAGACGATGTAGACGTAGATCTCGTGGGAGCTACTGCTTTGGGCTTGATCTATTTTTATTGAAAAAAAAAACAGCCCAACATAATTATGCATGCGAAATTTTACTTAAAACTATTAGGTTTTACAACTAAAAAATCATTTATGGTGTAAAAACACTTTTCAAGTAGCCAAAACTTTAAATTAGATTTTTTTATTTGACATGCGTTATAACTATTTTTACATCGAAGAGTGCTTTTACATAATTCGTTTCTTATTTTAGTGGGATCTCTTTTAATGCATTTACTATCCTCGCTAACTTTTGAATAGAATTTTTTATTATTTCTAATAAACATGAACATAAATAACCATGATAAGCATTGGGGGTGGGTGGCTTCTTCATTAACTGTGTTTCGTAACTGTTTTAAGGCATACATAAATCTATTTTATTTACTGCACATCATTGATATGCGATTAGTTACAATTCTCTAATCGTCAATCAATCAATCAATACTAACTTTAATCCTAAGAAAAGGCACTCTTTTGTTTCATATTTTTTTGGCCCTGATAAACAATATAAATTTTTACTAAAAGAATAGTTCAGAAACATCTTTCTGAAGTCTTCTTTTGCTTTCGATTCGTGCATGATAAAGGTTCAGACCATTCCTATATATTGTGTGTCGTCAAAAATTGATTTCGATCGTTACGTCGTCTGTACGCCACGAAGATAAAAGCTATACCACAGATAAGATAATAGTTACTTCGTAACAGATACATCACTCCCATACAAAACTCAAAATACCTACGTTATAATAGCCTACAAAATTGAAATAATAATACCTGGCGTTAGCTGCGACCAGAAATATATCTTATTTACGCTTCTCGAAAGTTGAGAACGCCTTGCCCACCGCGCGACCTTCGTCTGTACATGTAGCCGAACTGCCGGACACTCTAGGGTTGTACAAAGTACACAAATAATGAAATAAATTATTTATTTGGGGTATGTCCCGATATACACTTACTGGAGATAACTTCGTTCCGTTATGGACTGACAGAATACTGCCGCAGTATCCTAGGGAAGTATATGACGTCATAAATCGTCGCCATTTTTGTACTGTGAGCACTATCATTTTCGAGGAAAGGTGCTCTCGGTGCTTTGATCATGTGATCAACTACAATTTTTTTTTTCAGTTAGATTATAAACAATTATTTGTCGAAATATGTTCATCACTTTTATCGTACATAGCCCCATTTAAATAATTCGGTTATAAAGTTATTATGCATTCGGTTACTTAAAAAACAATATTTTCTTTTAATAAAAAGTAAACTTACTTTTATTATGCGAGTAATTGTCAATTGACAATTGACTTGAATATTAAATTTTTAATTATAACTACATTCAAACAAATTTTTTTCTTGTTGAACAGATAACTTGTACCTATAATTATATGATAATTATTTTCACGTCAAAACAGCGCCAAAAAAAATAGATGGCAGTATACTGGACTGTGTTCCGTATTAAACAGTAACCAGTAAAGCTAATTATAAAGGAACGGCTTCGCAGTATACTAAATTGAGGTCAGTTCTTATAGTGCTCGCAGTGCATATCGGAACACACACTTGATAATAAAATTTATGGGTGTTGAGTTTTATATAATGATTAATAAAATTATTTCCCCTATGAAATTATATCTTTGATTTTTATAAGAAATTAAAATATCCTTAAACCTTGAATAGTAACATAAAATGTTGATGCTGTAGACATATACATCACTATTACTACATCACTACATTTTACACCGCCGCGTTTGTCTGTCTATCTGTTCACGATAAACTCAAAAACTACTCAACGGATTTTCATGCGGTTTTCATCAATAGATAGAGCTATTTATGAGGAAGGTTTAGGTATGTAATTTTTAAGGTTTTGTGTAAATTGGTTGAAATATGATTATGATTGTTGAAGATGTCTCTGCTACCCGTGCGAAGCTAGGGCGGGTTGCTAGTTATGGCTGTTGCGTAGACTAGAGAAAGATACTCTTATAATTTAATACTTTTGTATTACATATTATATTACACAAAAGTATTAAATAACAAATAACTACCTACTCAAATAAAAACCTCAATCCGTGGCGCTCTCAATATGTTTTGCATTTCAGTAGCTCTTATTATTATTTTCACTATATTTCTAACTATATTACATATTGTGTGAGAGAAGCAGCCTTCAGTTCGCCTTGCCTACAAGTTACAACAAATGAGTAGTTCGTCACCTTTCGTAGAAATTATGGGTTTATTATTGACGGTTTAATAGACTACATTTATTACAACTTCACTCTGGCTAATCACTCAAAACCTGATTTAGTGCAACATTGTATAGAATATATATATAAGTAACATTTATTTTTTGTTGAGAAGATAACTGTTATTTATTATTAGTACAGCCACGCGGAAATGGCGAGTAAAGAATAAACATCTAAAGTTTTTTTATATTATATTGACAAAAAAGTAATAGCTAAAATCATTTTTGCAACTTATTTTTAAAGGATTTTACAGATCACTTACATCTAGCAATAACGCAATTTAACAAAATAAATACATTTAGCAATAACTAAACATCTCCACTTCATAATAAGTTCGATTTGACATTTTGTTTTTATTACGGAGAATGCCGTTCTGCCGTGCGTGCGTGCTCTCAGCTACGCGTTGTTGCCCCTACTGACACTTTTACCGTGGACGGATAGCTAAATTGGTAGGTATATAAAACGCGACCTCGAGTGAGTGATGTAGCCCTGACTATACTAACGCGGCCGAGCGCGTGTGTGTGTGTAAACAGGCACACAAGCACATTCACCCTTTGAAGTGTGTCAAAAAACCGACAGTCGTCCCGATCGGCGCCAAGCGCGTGCACATTCACGCAAGCATGCACAAACAGCCTGTTTACCTGCTTGCGTCGTTGAATGTCGGTTTGAACGCGAGCGTGTGAACGCAGCCGTTAGTCGTCCCGATCGGCGGCAAGCGCGATCACATTCACGCAGGCATGCACAAACAGCCTGTTCACATGCATGTGCCCGTGCATGTGCTCGTTGAATGTCGGTTTGAACATTTATTTTCTTCTTTTCAGAGCATTTCGACAAGAGCTTGTTTAAAAAAAAATTGTAATAAATTTATTACGATTTCAGATATGCTTATACTACCGCTTTTCCATTGCTACATCTGGCAACATTCGGTTGTTCAAAGGCTCTACATAGTCTGAAGCAGGGGGGGGACACTCAGAGGAAAGGGCCCAATGACATTTGTGACAGTTTGCACGTCGCCATCTCTTTGTTTGAACCATGGAGGAGTTAATAGATGTCGCTACAAACCATCTTAATAAATATGGAACTATTATATTTTGTTTTTTTCATAATGCTAATTATCTTAATTTTTATTATGTATCAATTCATGAAGGATAGTAAATTAATATTGGTTACAAAGATATGCCACCAACTGCCTCCAACTAGGCTTTACGTAGGTACATAGATATCCTAGACGATACAATTTGACAGTTACATATGAAATGGCCGCCAAAACCTGCGCTAGCGCTTGATTTGTGTTTGTCCATTTTATGTGTAATTGTTGAAATTCTTATATTTTCTCTACATCAGACGTCGACCTGTAAAAAGCACGACGGTCCACTAAATAAGTATTTCATAGACGTTTCTCTTAACGTTATAATTTACAGTTGGTGCAGGTCAGTCAATCGTATTTTGAGTGGGAACTAACATATAACGGTGAGGATGAAATTAAGATTGCAGCCCAAAATTATTGTAATACTCATAAGCATTTCTAAAAAAGGAGACAAATAAAAATATAAAATAACAGGTATTGATGTTTTATTAAGACCCAACTTATTTGTTTTAAAATTTAATAGTAACAAGCTTATTAGACTTCTTAGTTTACACTAACCCAACCAAATCGTGTAAATTTCTTAATATTGCTATAAATTTGTAATCATTGGTAAATCTATAGAAAAAATGCAGTACAATATGTACGTAGGTAGCTATAGTTATGTTGATATACACTATCACATATAAAATGGCAATGACACACAATTAGTTAAAGTTCAGAAATATAGATGGCGCTTCATATTACAATGCAATATTTTGCCAAGAGTGGGCTCTCTTTTCCCCGTCTGAAGTTTATAGATAGCTTAGTTCAAAGAGTAAAGTAATATTAGGGAAAAGAGAGGCCTCTTGCGGCATTTCAAAGCTTACCAATTTCACAACTAGCGCTGCCTAGCGGTTGGCTCCGGAACTAATCATACTATATATAGTTGGTAGTACTAGGTACCTATAGACTTAGTTGTGTAGTTTTCTCGTGATATATACGTTTTAGCTTTTACATCATATTCAGATACAAGTGGATGGCGATCGGGTATACGGTATTTTCATGGTAAACTCTAGTTCAAATAAATTATTAAAATACCGTATACCCGATCACCATCCTCTTGTATCTGATCCACTCGTATAAATCTACAAACATGCGTACTCGCAAAAAGTAGCCACCATTTTGTAACATGATAGTTTTTGATTTTTTGTTGACAAATGACAAACGGTCGGTAAATCACTGTCGGTAAATCAGCACTCGTAGCGTCATCTATGTAGAAACTTAATACTAACTAGGAAGACTTTTCGTAGAGCCAACGCATAGATAGCGCCTCTATCTTTCTAAAACGTCACTTTGTAGGTACTGTCATCCCCCTGGCTTAGTTTCTGTAATTTGATTAGCAATGTAATGATGTCCCTGTATCTAAATTTGTGCAACAATGTGATTTTAATAATTTAGGGTATAATTTCAAGTACAAAAAAGACATGAAGGACACAAAAGAAAGGACAATGTCTGGCAGTAGTACTACGCTTTACAATAACGAATATATGGATGCCTTTAGTTCTATCAATGAAAGACCGGTAGACGATATATCCTTAGAATTTTTCTATAAACCTCATACTATTACACTTCTGGCAGTGTCTATTGCATCAGTAATTTACAGCGCGTTTGTAAGGTATATTTCATATTTTTTCATTTTATCACACATAATTAAGTTATGCCAATTTTCATGTGATGTAACCACCCAGGTAGAGAGTTCATTCTTTTTAAAACAGCGAAATCAATTCAGATAATTTTTCACTCAATCTTTGACAATATCAGACTTATCATAATTTATTGTCAGTATTGATTGCAGCTGCTGATGGATCACCAATGTATTATTTAGCAACATAAAGTCTGCTACGTGTGTGTACTGTGACAACATATATTTTTAATTTTCTCCCATAACTAATTCATTGAAGTTATCATGTATTTAACAACATGTAGTAGGGACTTTTTTGGATTGGTGAAGATTTTTTTCAATTAGATGAGCAAAGATATCATAAATCCCAGTACAGGTATTTTTTTGATATCATTTTGTGGTTTTACTAATGCATTTAACACTTTTTGCTTACAGAGATGAGTCAAGTATTCAAGACAACATTTGGTCAGGAATATGCTGTGTAGTCTTTTTCTTTCTAATAGTGTCTGTGCTCACATTCCCAAATGGACCCTTTACTCGTCCCCACCCTGCTGTCTGGAGGATAGTTTTTGGCATGTCAGTACTGTACCTCCTGGCATTACTGTTCTTATTATTTCAAAGCTATTCAACAGTTTATGAGATAATGTATTGGATTGATCCAAATTTGCGAAACTTCCACATTGACATGGACAAGGTATCTGCATTATTTAACCACTATTAGTGGATTGAGACTTATAACATGGTACCATACTGCTATTAAACACCATTCATATTTTCCAGGAGTATGCAGTTAACTGTTCAGATATAAGCCTATCAAAAGTATGGTCTCATGTAGATGTATTTGCTTGGGGTCACTTTTTTGGGTGGCTCTTCAAAGCCATTCTGTTCCGACATGCTGGATTGCTATGGGCTATATCTATTATGTGGGAAATTACTGAAGTTGCATTTGCACATCTCTTGCCTAACTTTTTAGAGTGTTGGTGGGATTCGGTAATATTAGATGTTTTGATTTGCAATGGCCTAGGTATATGGTGTGGACTTAAATTATGCAAAGTCTTAGAAATGAGAGAATATAAATGGGTCAGTATAAGGTAAGAAACTCTTATTAATCATTTTCAAATTTAATTGTGTCAGTCCACTAAAGGATTAGAAAATGAATTGGTGTGTTTGATCACCCTTTATTTTTATACAACTGCAGTGTCAGTTTTTACACTCACACACACACTAACTTTTGCAATTATATTCTTCTATTATTTTAGAGACATTTCTTCCACTACTGGAAAAATTAAGAGGGCCATACTACAGTTTACACCTGTGACATGGACTCCAGTTCGTTGGTTGGATCCTACAAGTACTTATATGAGGTTCTGTGCATTGAGTCAATTGGTTGTGTTTTGGCAAATCTCGGAGTTGAATACATTTTTCTTAAAACACGTATTTGAGATGCCACCATCACATCCACTGGTTATAGCACGTCTTTGTCTAATAGGAGTTATTGTTGCACCGTCTGTGAGGTGAGTAAGTTTGCAGGATTTCTTTTGGTAATACATTATGTTGGTGTTGTAGTTTTATGTTTACTCTCAAACATACTTCACCTTCTCATTGCTATCTAATCTTTATATCTACACATACAAATAAAATTGGAAGTGTGTAATATCCAAACAACAGGTTTTTACTAACTGCATATGATTGTATACACAGTACTTATACCAAAATAAGATTTACTTAAAATTTTGTCTTTCTGTCTATTTGTTCCGGCTGGAACAAGTTTACCGATTTTGACGGGACTTTCACTGGCAGATAGCTGATGTTATGAGGATTAACTTAGGCTACTTTTATTTTAGAAAAATAATTATGTATGATAAGGTCATTTTGTAATTTTTTTATCAAAATAGCAGCTTTTTACTGAAACCATAAGAATATATATACGGTACTTATGTTATGCCATGTCGGTGGCAAACAAGCATATGGCCGATCTGATGGTACCATAGCCTATGGGCACTTCGAGTGATGTAGCTATGGACCCTTTCTATTTCAGGGGACTCCCGGGCGCGTTGTCGTCCCATTAAAAACCTGTACACTTCTTTAATTAAAACCCCTAGATATTGTACTTACCAAACAAACGTTTGTATATACCAAAAACGTTTTTTTTTATTTTGGAGTCTCGAGTCCCATAGCTGAAGCTGAAAGACACAAAATGCCCTCTGGGCTCAATGACCGCTGGCGTAGGGGCAGTGGGTGGGTGGATAGTTCGACCACTTTAGCGAAAACTATCCCGAGATTGTGTTGTGTTCCCCAAGTGCCTCTAATAAGCAGTGGCGCATATAACCATAAACCATAAAAAGGCGAATAGTTGTCACCAGAGGACCATTGTCTTCCGACCTTATCGCTCAACACAAATTATACGTGTCGGTGATGTTGCACGCGATGTCGCCTGCGACATTTATGGGTCAAAAGTGTATCCCCTCCGAGCGTCGACACGCGTGACTTTCGTGTCGCTCGACAGCTTTTCATCAACGAGCACTAACTCCTCGGGCGACATCTCAATGAAAACTATAGTGGTAGTGTGGACAAAGCAAATGTCGAGTGATAATGCCCATAGAAGTCGCACAGTTATACCATATGAAAGTCGGGCGATGTGTCTCCGCGAAATGTCCTCTAGTGAAAACATAGCTCAATGCTTGTCGTCTTTTTCGTTCCCAGTGCTCTTTGGTAAGCCCAACTAGTAATATACAGGTGTATATTATTAGGCTGTTTTGAAAAAAAAAACGTTTTTTTAACGCAAGACCTCTCACAATTTGCGTAATTAATCGCAGATTACCAAAATAATTTTAAAAATAAAACAAACTATATCTTTAAGATTCTACCGATCTTCAAAATATTGATAAATTTTCATTTTTGTTATGATATTTCGCTATTCTACATTTCGATTCCTGAATATAAAAAAAACACTTTTTGTTCTCTATATGTGCAATAGATACACAAAGTTTAATTTTGCATGCAACTACACTTTACCGGTGGCTTCGACTTTATTAGGTATCAACCTGCAAATTCCCTTAATTTTCAACTTGTTTCGAGAAGTTTCTTGACTTGAATCGTGAGTATTTTTGTAACCAAAGTAATTTTTATCCAATAAAAGTACATTGCGATTGTATTAAAATCGGATTTTGTGATTTTAAAATAATAGTTATATTGGGACCATATAAACAACTTGACGATCGGCAGATACAAACTTTAAGATACTAAATTTATTTTATTTGTCAACGACCAACGACCTAAAATTTAAATATAATGTAAAAGATCTACCCGACTCACCTAATACCTATAGTTATTCGATTGTTTTTTAAAGAGATCATCAATATTTCGACCAAAGATTCGATTCCAATCATAAATAAGGAACGAGGTATGCAATTACTGAAATCCTATTTCAAAAAGTACTTACCTCACATAAAAAGATACCCCAAAAACAAACGAAATTATAGTTTTGGAAACAAACTGAAGTGTTTTTAGAGTCATCTGAGATGCTTTTCGACGTTGTTGTTACTTCATCAGAAATTTACAATTACTTCGTTTTCCGATTTGGATTCAAGTAAAAGACGTATTTTTTATCGCTGGAATCAAACATATTTTGCAACTGATTATGCACTCTCGATTTTTATCCGAGAATATGAGATCTGTTATCGAAAGCAATACTTTTTTACACACCAAGAAAACCTATGTATGTTTAACGATAGGGACCTCATTCGAGAGCTCGCATTGCGAAGAATAGCAAAAACTAAACAAGCTGAAAGTAGCGCAGGATATTTAAACCATCAAAAATTACCTTTTCCTGCTAGAGATTATTAGACACCAAAATTATTATGTGGCACGAATGTCGGGTTACAGCACCACTGATTCTTCGCCATATTTTTAATGAGGGCCTTCAAATTATTTCAAAAATAAGAGCTTGAACATTGGTGACTGTCCTTGATACGCACAATGTGTTGCAAGATCTATTAAACTGGTAAAAGAGCCCCCCACAAAGTGTAACTGACGCGATTTCTAGAGATGGTTTTATTCAAACCAGCTTTTTAAATTTTAAGTTTTTTTTCATATTTTAAAAGTTTTATTTTGTTTACTTTGTTTTCTTGTGCTTTGTTTCATTAATTTCAAAAATAAAATACTTTTTAATCTTGGTTTTTGTACTTTAGCGTTCCGTTCCTCAAAAGGAAAAAAAGGAACCCTTATTAGGGTTTGTTGTCCGTCTGTCTACCTGTCTGCGTGTACTATGGGCATGCTATTAATGTTAAACGGTCCAAAAATCCAAAAGTCCAAAAAAAAGGAAAAAAGTTATGCTGAAAAAACTGATTTTTGAAAATCTGTCCCCCAGTCCCCCCCCCCCCCCTTTGGAGGAATATCCCCCATTCACGAACTTAACCTTCAATTTTGCCCTGTTGATTTGTCTTACAAGTTTGAAAGCAATCGGTGCATAATTGCGACATCTATCGTGCCGGTAAAATTGAGGTACATACATACATACATATATTCATATATATATATATATATATACTTTTTAACTGGCGGTTGTTTTGGGGTTTAGGGATCATAACTAGACCCCTTTTTGAAAAACTCGACAACTGGTACAAAACCAATAGCTAGACTTTTCTTCGAAATCTACCTAAAAATTCATACATGAACAGGACACCCTAGTGTATATCGCAATGGAACACTTACTAAAATCACTGAAACAGCATGACTCTAGCATGCAGTAACAAAAATAAGAGAAACCCATTCGTTTACAAGTTATGACCGTTAGAAATTCCAGGTATTTTTACCCCCATTTTTCATAAAAGCAGGTGAAATGTGTAAAGTTAAAGATTATAATCATACATATTTTTTTATTATTTTGGAATTTTTCATTCTGTTTCTAAGAAAATCCATAAAAACTAACTTTGAAAACATTTAAAGTTAGTTTACATGGGTTTTCTCAAGTAACTGAGTGAATAGTTGGAGGTAAAAAGACTTCGTAAAATGCATTATTTATGAACTTCTAAACTAATGAAACAATTTTAATAAAATTTTGCATCAAACTGGTTCAACATGAGGGATAGAATAGTTTCTATCTAAACTAATAGCCACCATCTTTTTTTTTTTTTACAAATTACTTAGCTCCAGCAACGCGTGGCTGGGGCAGCTAGTATCATATGTGGTTAGATACAACAACATTATGGAGGGTATTCTAGGAAGTTAGGGTGTTTCTATAGGTTTTATGAACTGGTCAGTTTCTTGGCAAGTATACATTTTTAACAATGCTAAGTAGGTAGTAAATCATTTTTAATTTAAAAATCTCGTCCATTTTCAACGACACTACTGGGTATCTTCTCTTCGGTCTTGGTCTTTGGTAACATACTATTTTTGTTTTCAGGCAGTATTACACGTATGTAACTGACCCTAACTGCAAACGAGTTGGTACTCAGTGCTGGGTGTACGGAGTAATTATGGTTACGGAGTCAATGTTGTGCATCAAGAATGGCAAAGAACTTTTTGGCCAAGCTCAAGTGTGCAATGTTATTATATGGCTAGTCCTCCAAATTCTAGTCTCCGTCGTGGTTGTGTATGGTGTAGTACTATACCATCGATATATTGAGGTAAGTTTTTTTTTAAACTGACAACTAGTATGTTATAATAGGGGTAATATTTAATAGGACATAAAAAACCTTGTAAACTATTTTTCTTTATTCGTGTCAGTAGGTGATATTTTTTATAGTATTACTTCAATCTTAAAAAAAAGTCTATTTTCTATTTTATGGAAAATGTGCATGCATTTAACATTAATATAGTATACATTTTTAACTACGCTAAGTAGGTAGTAAATAATTTTTAATTTAAAACTCTCGTCCATTTTCTGCGACACTACTGGGTATCTGTCATACATGATCATGTATGACACATTTTTGCTTTTACACACTTTAATTGTTTTATCATTATCAATATTCTTATGCAATGATTAGGTATACCTACTAGTGATGTAACGAATATTCGCCTTGGCGGATACTCGCATAATTTTTGATATTCGTATTCGCAAAAACGATGCGAATTTTTGACGAATATATTTGACAAACGAAAAAATAAATTATTTGTAGTAGATAATACATCTGCTAATATTAATATTTTTTTAGCTAGGTATATTAGAATAAATAATAATGGAAAGGAAGGCCTTGAAGTAGGTTTACTAAATTGAAAACACTTTCTTTTTTGTTATTTATACTTCAATTCAAATATTAACTAAACTTAAAAAAATATATTATAAAACATAATAATATCTTTTATAGAAAAGGACTTGAAAGGCCTAATCAAATTAATAATATCTGATAAGCCTAACTACATATACACTCGGAGGCACAATTAACCGGCCACCTATACATGATGATTCCTTCATAATTTAATTGTTTTTGTTACAATACTAAATTAAGTGAACCCTTTATAAAAACAATCGAACAGGTGTCAGATGTAAAATGGTTTATTTAAAAATATAAAAAATGAGAAATTGGAGTCCCTTACAAAAAACAACAATAACTAAATTATTGATTTTAAGAAAAATCTGTGTCGGCTTCTAAGACCTTCATCAGTCCAATTAGAAGCTGGCTAAACCCCTCGTTTGCTAGTGCCACTGTCCTTGCTTCTCCAGCTGTGATTCGATTCAATTGACTGATATTCGACAAAATCGTCAAAAATTAGATAAAATACGGGTATAATTATTTTATTTATTGCAGAACTACCAACTTAAACGTATACACCTAGTAATCTTAACATACGGTATCGTAAACCATCGGTATGCAATTTTAAAGGAGTGGACGGGTAAATGTGCCTCTGAGTGTATTATATTAGTTGGTTTGTGCTTACTGTACTTACCTTTTAAAAAAAAACTGCATTTAAACAAAGAAATAAAAATTTATCCAGTCAATTAAGTCAAAAAGAAGGGTCAACCTTCGAATCAGAGATAAGAAACTGGATACTGATAATCGGTTATTTTGGCATTCTAAAGGTTGTCTCAAAAGTCTCATAAAATCTCGTGTCCGCGTTGTCAGATATTCAAGGACATTGCGTTTTTCACATAAAGATAATTATGCTGTGTGAATCGTCGACAATCCTAAACTCACAAGCTATATTGCTAATACCGCTAATACTAGAGATAAATATTATATTCGCATTTACATGTGAAAAATCGACATTTGTTACATCACTGATACCTACGTATAAATCCTACGTTTTTAACTCGTAACTGGGACAGATATTAATTTAAGATGTCTTTGCTCGTGACTGTATAAAATGACCTGTAAGTACTTGGTGTACAGACCTTACCGTTTATGAATAGACCAGAAATTCATCAAAATTAATAAACCAAATGATGACATTTTACTATTTTATAACTGGCCTGTTGGTCTAGTGATTAGTGACCCTGACTGCTGAGCCAGAGGTCGTGGGTTCCATTCCCACCCAGGACAAATAATTGTGTGATGAGCATGATCATTTGTTCTGTGTCTGGGTGTAATGAATCTATAATATGTAAGTATTTAGTAATAAATAAGTATGTTTATCAGCAGTCAGGTTACCATAGTACAGGCTCTGCCTAGTTTGGGATCAGACGGCGGTGTGTGAGATGTCTCAAGTTATTATTATTTTATTTTCAGCCAAATAGTGACTCCAACAGCGGAAGTCCTAAAAAAGATGAATAAAACGGTAAGTATTAATGCTGTCACTAACCTACTCCTATTATATCCTCCATAAATATTTTAAATTAAAAAAATGAAATCGATTTTTAATGTGGTAAAACTGTTAATTGTTAAAAAAACAAGTTAAAGATCAAGTTCAACCATGTTATAATGTAAATCTTGTTTAATATGAATCTTTGAATGGTAGTACGATGGCCCTTACGGCGTAAACAAAATTTCCTTCTAACAAGTTTATCCAATCTTGAGTTAGAATGGGTCTGAAAATTGCTCGAAATGGTTCGTGTAAATATACCACCAGCTTTGGGCTCCAGAACTTGCACTCACGTGCGCCTAAATTTCGTGTCAAGCAAAAATCATTAACTTTGTCACTACCAAACTGTTAGGAAAAACATGCACAAACGCCTAGCATTGGGTTTGTAGTATGCAGTGCAATCTCCAACTATTTTTGGTTGTCATAAATTAATTAGGAAAACTCAGCATGTTGATAAAAATGCATTTAATAAATGATATCTGGTGGATTGATTGTGATAGGATGGGCCATTCGATGGGTCTTGCAAGTTTTTCCATAAAGCAAGCTGACAGAGCATCAAGCTGACAGAGCATGTACAAGTGTTGTGCGTGCACTTTGTGGTAATGAGTTGTTTTTAATCTCCTTAGAATTAGATAATCTAAACAGTTCCATAACATTTACACAGAATCCTGAAACGAACTACATATATAAACAAACTAAATATAAAATAGTATAAATATTATAAATGCATATATACATTTATAATATTTATGCTATTTTATATTTAATGTGTATGTGTTTAGTGTGTGTATTATATGTATGTTTTTTTTTTGTTTCATATTATAGGGGGCAAACGAGCAGATGGCTCATCTGATGGTAAGTGACTACCGTCGCCCGTCGACACCTGCAACTCAACGAGTCACAAGTGCGTTGCCGGCCTTTGAGATAGGAGTACGCTCTTTTCTTGTACATTTATAAGTGTGTAGATACTACTATTTTTATCACTACATATTATAAAACTACGTCTGTCTGTCTGTCTGTTCGCGATAAACTGAAAAACTACTGAACGGATTTTCATGCGGTATTCACTAATAGACAGTGATTCATGAGGAAGGTTTAGGTCTTTGATTATATACCTGTCTAGATAGAGTAACTCAAACAAATAGTGCACAGAAAATGGGATACAATTACGCACTATGTGTGAGTACGCACGTGTAGTTATTGTCAACAATTTGTCATTGTGTGCGTGTTTAGGGATGCCTGCTCTATTATTTATTTACCTAGTTTTATTATAGTAAGGAGATGAATGGTATATAAAATAACGATTTAAAAGAAAACTAATTTATTACAAAACGTATTAATCAACAAAAACATATTAAAAAATAAAAAGTGTTTTTAAATCAGAAAAATCTTGCAAGATGGTTTCCGGCTCTTCATTTACTGTATCCCTTGAACAGGAAGGTTTCGGTTCGGTGTAAATATCAATCCCTATATTGGAAGTAGGCTGGACCTAGTAAAAATAAATAATTAGAATTATTAGATTAAATTAGTCGTAATTAGCAATTACCAAGCGTCAAAAACTATTTGGTATGTTTTGAAGTTTCTGTTTCCAACGCCGATAGCATCAAACACTGTAAAACAAAAGATGAGATTAATAAAGTAAGTAAAAATTTTGGTAAAATAAACTGTAGTGTGTGGTTTTTGGGGTCGGACCCGTGCTTAGCCTAGTTTCTCCACCTGGGTGAAGCACGGGGACCTATAAGGTCCCGTGCTCCAACTGATGATCAGTACAGTCACGTAATTAAGAAAAATACATAATTTAATATACAATCAATAGGATTTATTTTAACGCATTTTATCAAAAATGGCCTAACAATATTTCTTTATTAATTAATTGCATTTGCAAATCCCACTGATATTATAAATGTGACCCTAATAAATGTGACCGGAAAAAAACATGAGGATGGAGAAAAACCTTTGAAACTAGAGAAACCCAAAGAAAAGAAAACCCAGTATTGTTTAACCTTCTTTTGTTTTTCCGATTTTCTTTGGGTTTTCTAAGGGCTTTCTCTTGTGAAACTGTAAAAGGCTTCTCTTGTTCCATACTCTTGTTTTTTTTCTTGTACATATAAATTCACCCCTATTAAATAATTGTTTAAATCTTTTGAATCATATAGGGAAAACAATTTACTGCATCACTGTACAATAACGTCATCAGTTGGAGCACGGGACCCTATATAGACCCCGTGCTTCACCCAAGTGGAGAAACTAAGTGAAGCACGGGTCCGCCCCCGTGGATTTTATGAATATATAAAATGTTTAAAAAAAGCTGTATGTTTAAAATAATCCTCCACATAGTGACTTAATACTAAACCCACTCGGGCATTTTTATGTAAGAAATAAATAGTAATAAGTCAACAGCGTTCATCGTTTTACGATTACCCATAGTTTTTGTAAAATCACCCCGTAATAAACTGACAACACCAGCTAATCTGTTATACATACAAATATTGCAATATTTATTCGTATTTTCTAAGAAAATAATTTAAATTAAAACAAACTTACCGATGAAAAGTCTGTCGCGTAACTTCAAACGTGGTTAAATCCATTTTATGTAATTGTGAGATATAGGTAAAAAATCAATTCTTGTCATGATTTAGACTTTTATGGGAAAAATTAAACTTTATTTAAGGAAATAGATAGTAAATAATTGAATTCTGCAATCAAAATATAGATAGACATCCCGGAAAACAAAAAAAATCGTATTTACTTTGGAGTTACCCTTGTTTGTTAAAACAGGGTGGGATTTAGCCATTATTGAAAAAACAAGGTGAGGAGTTAACTATGTATGATAAAAGTTAATCGGATTTACCTAGGTTTGGAAAAAAAATATCATTATTACAGTTTACGCTCAGGGATGTCAAAAGAGCGCTTTAAGTTACATATCGAATTTCATTACTTATATTATATTTGCGAACGTGTGTGTCTATTTATGTGTTCAAATCTGAAACACTGGACAAATCTTGATGAAATTTGGCAAGAAGAAAGAATGTATACATGTCGCTGCGACAATAAATATTTTTAATCCTATGGCTCGGCCTAGGTTTTGATCCAACACAATGCTTACGCGCAACATTTCATATCGCAGATCGAGACCTACATCCAACATGGATTGCGGAAAGCTAGTAAATAATACACAAGCAGTACAAAATCAAATTATTTTATATTTAAGCCAGCTCATACAGATTCTTCCAAATTTTCAATGTTAAGCACTGTTTTGTAATATTGTAATTCCTCCAATAATGGCCATTTTACACCAAAGTGCGTTTCAAGCAATTTGCGGACAAAAAAATATAAAAAGACAAGTATAAAAAATCAAATTACCATAAAATATTTTTTTACTTCAACATAATGTAGATAAATAGAACACCCACATTTGTAACATTTTGATAAATAAATAAAATAATCATTGTGAACGTACAACCCTACGGTATTCGTCATGTCATAATCTGAATCAACGTAAAACATAGTTGTCCTGTACTTACAGTTTTTTTGCTCTTTCTTGCCTCTTCTCTGGTGTTTTTATATTAGGTTGCTTCCTGGCTTTAATTGGGGACGCAATTTTTATAAAGTTATCCATTAAATTCACCGTAAATATAATTAAACACGTAAAAACCGGGAGATGCGATGAGAAACTTTTGACGTGTCTAAGTCAAATGACGGCCGCATAAATGGAGCTTGCTCATTGGTTCAAATGGATTTGCTTTCATTAGGTAAAACGGTCTTAATGGATTTGACTTTGTTTGATATAATTTATAGATTTTATTTGCATTTTATTTGCAAAATAAAGGGATTTAGCTTTATGTTATAAGATAGGTAAAAACATTATTTTTCAGCAATCTCGGCGTACCAAAATGTCGAATATTTTATTTTATGGATTTACCCATATATAGATAGTTTCGACACAATTTAATAGCACAAACCGGCATGATTAATTGTTTTCCGTGAGCTCGCCGACCATTACAGATTCAAATGACAATGATGTCTATGACACGCGACTCTACGAAATATAGTCGTCTTTTTTAGCGCCTTTCTATGCGGCCGAATATGTCATTTAGACATGTATATAATCAAAGATCACAAGACACCTAAGTGTATAATTTGTACCCGTGCGAAGCCGGGGCGGGTTGCTATTGTGATATAAAAACAAATTGACAACTTTCGGTTTTTTTCCCTTACTTGTGCTATAAGACCTTGCTTCTTACGAAATTTCATGATTCTAGGTTCATGGGAAATACCCTATAGGTTTTGATTTACGTGTAAAATGTTCAAATTTGTTAAAATCTAAGGCTCAATGGTCATATCTATTGATTACGTTAACTTAGAAGCTTGATTTTTTTACAGCTTCAAGGGACCGCTGACAAAATTACTATACGTATTTGATACGGAATGTTGATAAAATGTCCATATTTTTCTGAAATATCTGCATAAAAAAAACAAATCATTGAAATTGACATGAAAATGTAAGTGTTGTTTAGAAATGTGCACCTACACTAAGAAAAGCATTTTATAAAGAAAAATAAAATTGAAAAAAATCGGACAAGTGCGAGTCTGACTCGCTCACCGAGGGTTCTGTAAGCAAACAAACTTATATACGTCCATCTCGGGAACCAATTCTCGAAGATTTTTGCCCGTCTTTTTCAAAAGACCAACTTTACTTTGCGATTTTGGTGTACGACAAAATAGACAATCCAATCGCAAAATATAAATTTGTAATCACAAAAACTATTTTTATATGTGATATAACAATAAATTAACGACTTTCGGATTTCTTCATAACTTGTGCTATCATACCTTGCTTCTTACCAAATGATCCTAGATTCTTTCATGATTCTAGGTCAATGGGATTGATCAATCTTTTGTAAGATCAATGGGATACCCTATAGGTTTCGATTTATCTTCGAAATGCAATGTTAAAATCTAAGGCTTTATGGCCGTATCTTTTGATTGCGTTGACTTAGAAGCTTGATTTTTTTACAGCTTCAAGGGACCGCAGATATACGTATTTAGTATTAATTTCAACTTGATGCGTCAACGGGTTTCTGAGAAAAATGATCTTGTCAGACAGACGGACAACAAAGTGATCTTATAAGGGTTCCTTTTTTTCCTTTTGAGGAAAGGAAACCCTAAAAAAATAGGTACTATCTCTATATGTTTTGTAGGTCCCCTTGTTCATATGTTTTTTTAACAGACATTATCAAATAGTTCATTGATAATGTCTGTTACGATGTCTTGTTTTCTGTCCGTTAATGATAATATAATTACTGAAACTATTCAAGTTGCAATGGTTATTTGCCAAGAACAGCTTTTAAAGTTATTTAACGCTTGCTTTGTATCTATTGATAAATGTTTAAGGTTGCCGTAACCTTTGATTTCAGATATGTTCTTAGTTCAAGACTTATCATTATTAGGTACATAAAAAATATAAAACAATATAATATATTGAATAATGGTAATATTTAAATATCAACTACTGTATTCACTGTGTACCTCTCTGGCTCGCTTGAAATGCATGTTTTCTTTTTCAATTAATAATTGCATAAGTAGCATCCGAATGCTTAGGTAACCAGCTCTTTAATAATCCGCTCCTCAGCTATTCCGAGGACGCCTCTCAACCGAACCTTCAAAACAAGTAACTTGAATGAAACTGCCTCCACACTGTATTTAAACGATTTATGTCCTACTAGCAGCGCCCCGCGGTTTTAGCCGCGTAAGTCCCGATCCCGTAGGAATATCGGGATAAAAAGTAGCCTATGCGTTAATCCAGGTTTCCAGCTATCTACATATCAAGTTTAATCGCAATCGGTTAAGTGGTTTTTGCGTGAAAGAGTAACAAACATCCATAAAAACTTTCACATTTATAATATTAGTGGGATAGTGGGATTTGAGGTTGCACAGGCGCTATTTGTGATTTTACTGAGTTAGGAATAGGCATTATGTAGTTAAAGTTGAATTAGCATAATTTAGGCTATGATTACCAAAAAAGTTGACAAATGGAAATAAGAAAGACGATTTGACCTGCAATTACGTAATAGAAACGCCAGCCAGTAACGTAAAGACGAAATCAAACAAACGAGACTATTTACAAATTCGACGTGCTGCCCGGTCAAGGATTTCACCTCTGTGCATTGTGACCAAATGTTAGCAATATACGCATTCACGCTGGAGTTCTACAAATAAAATTTCAGATTTTCTTGTAAAAGAATAACTAATTTGTTCCAAGACACATTTACCGACCAAACAAAAAAGTATTACCATCTTACAGTATGTTTTTTTCTTTTTAATAGTAAGTTGGTATTACTATAAATCCGTCCAGCCAAGCCAATAAATGTACTCAACCGATCATCAAGATATTTTGCATACACCTTGTTAGGAGTTCATTCAGAAAGAAAGTACCTATTGTACCCGTGGGATACCTGCATCGATTGTTAAATCTACATTACGTGCGCGAGTCCGCACCTAGCCAAAGCAATACTTACCTACCTCAATTTTACACCTGACAGATCCTTTTGCACATATAATAAAATTGTATTACTCAGATTTTCCCACATTTTTAACCAAGGTTGAATTTCTGTCTGTCTTATTTACTTCGATATTTCATTCTTATATACCTGTTTCTGTTTCATAAGGCTTCCGTTTCATTCATATTTAAAAAAAAAAAAAGTTTTTTTTTTGAAGGATCCTTTTTCTTTTGAAGGATTTCACCCCTTTAGCTAATGGCGAGGTGTGCATCAAGGAATCGGTCTTATTGCTGGAGCTACCTACGGGTGTAACCTATAAAGAAAATACTAGTGACATAAAATAAAATAAGTAAATAATGAAGAAGACACTAGTGGTTCTCTGTGCACCTTTTTCGGCCCATGCTATTGGACTCCCTCGACTTAGACTCGAAGTTTAATTTGACCTACTTAAGAATGCTGCAGATCGTCAGTGTTTAGTCACACATCAACTTTTGCACAAGTTGATGTGTGACCTAAGATAATTTTAAATTAGTAAATTTGGGTTATCATAACTGTGTTAACTTATATACCGACATATGTACATACCTATTTGGTTCAAATAAAATATAATTATAAAATATAGGTAGATCTGAATAAGTAGCAATAAAGTTAGTTATCTAACCTAATTAAAAAAAAAAATAAAGTAAGCCATCTTTTTTTATCGCTGTCGCCGTTCATAATAATTGCCCATAAACTGCCTAAGTCATGGTCATCACAACTTCCAACTAGTGTTCAACGGCTATTCAAAAGTTTATGTATACTAGTGGGAAAGAAACATTCAAAATAATTGTTGATTACACCCACAAACGTCATAATTACTTATTAACATAATGTATTATAAATTATGTAAATCAGTAATTACAACATTTTTCAAATTATTTATATCTATACTTATAATAAATCTGTAACGGGATGAATTCTGTACATTGAATATATTTAAAAAAAATCGACTGAGGGGTATTAAGATATCGATACTGATGCCAAATATGCAATTCAAAAAATTTTTGTCTGTGTCTGTTTGTACGTTCACGATAAACTCAAAGGATACTGAAGGGATATGCTTGAAACTTATTATGATAATAGTTTGAGTGTCTGCGCAGGTTATAGGGTACTTTTTATCCCGGGTTAAATTTTGGTTTCTACAGGAAAATCAATAAAAGCTGTAATAACATTTTAACGTAAGTAGATATTCGCTTTAACACTTTTTTTAAATTAGGTATCGTTTATATAAAACCACTCAATTTAATAACTAATAACGTTTTCTTTAAAACAACCTGTGATTTAAAGAAATATTATAAGTTACATTCAATTTTACCTGCAGATAGTCAAGTCGTGTGCGTTCGCGCAGCGGAATGTTGTTGAATTTAAAGATTTTAATTATGCAGATATTTTGTGTATGACGTCGTGTAATTGTGTATGGTAAAAAAAAAATTGTGCATGCAGCCATTGTACAGAAATTCGCTAAAAACTGATTCCGCTGGGCGAACGTTGTCCTGGCGGAACTTATTTTAATACATGGACTTAGAAGAAAAAAAATGTGTCCAAAAATTAGTGTGTATTTGTGTGTAATTGTGTATTTATGAATAAAATTAGTGCATGCATAAACTTCGGAGAAATTCAAGTTTCCGCTACGCGAACGTTTGGCCATTAGCTAGTTTTCATATAAAGCGCTTATATATAGAGCTGTTGATTTTTTCATACGTTGTTTTGAATTTGTTTAAAAAACAGATTTAGAAAAAATCGTAGGGTTTATAAGATAAAAATATAAACGTAAAATACGCTTATTAGGTCTTAGTTCGTAAAGTATGCACTTTGGGGTCTAGATTTTCACGTTTATACAAACCTTGTAAGTGTCTGCAACATGTTGCCAAGTATCAATGATGTCCCGTTAGTAATTAAAGAGTTATAGGACAATTTACCATGAATAGACCACTGTTTACAAAACAGTCAAATATCACGACGTTCTAAAGGAATTGCATAGTAAAATGTATTTCAATAATTAGTGTATTAATTCAACTACTCACATGCAAAATTTCATCTCATTAAATTTAGTAATTAAAGGAAAACGATTAAAATACTGACAAAGCATCGAAAACCTACATAACCCGACCAAGTTCGGATGGCTACAAAAAAGCGGCCGTGCCATATATCTAAGTAACGTTTTTAACCTTCCAGTATAGTATTTATTAATATGGTACAGTTGGGTACACAAGCGTTAGGAAAAAATAAAACAATTGTATTCCTTGAATGAAAAATGTATTTTTTTTTTTATGATATAGGGGGCAAACGAGCAGACGGGTCACCTGATGGTAAATGACTACCGCCGCCCATGGGCACCTGTAACTGAAGAGTCACAAGTGCGTTGCCGCCCTTTAAGGTGGGAATAGGAGAAGAGGGGGAGGGTGGTGGGGTTGAGAGGGGAAGGACGGGAATAAGGGAGAGGAAAGGGTTAGGGCCTTCGGTAACCTCACTCACGCGGCGAAATGCAATGCAATCATTGCTTCACTACCGGTTTTCTGTGAGGCCGTGGTACCGAGCGGAGTTGAACCGGCCCATACATGCCGAAGCATGGCTCTCCCACGTTTAATAATAACGCCCATATTTTTTAATAATAACGCCACTATCTACGATAAAAATAAATCTTCAATTAACAAGTACTTCTCTAATTAAACATCCGTGTACAAAAATGGTTTTAATTACATGTAATAATTATGTGTTTATTATTTATTTCTCGCCACCTGTTACGTAGAAACCCAAAAATTGGCGAAATGTGGGTGTCACAGAAATGTCACATCTCTGCCTACCCCTTTTGGAACAACAGCCGTGAGCATATGAATGAATGAATGAAAATACAGAAAATAACCTCAAAATTTCTAACCCTCTTAGGGACTAGTCATGACAATCCCTGGGGCGCGCGCCCCAGTAACGGCAGAACTTGGCATACAACTCATGTGCGCGCACAGGCGCGTGTATTTTGAGCGTATCGGGAGCGCAGCTGAGGCGCTTGTCATGACTAGTCTCTTGTTCATAAAAACTTAACGTTAACAAACGGTTGCTAAACATACGGGGGGGGATCACCATATATGGTGTCTACTTCTCCCCCAGTCGGAGTCTGAGCGACTTCGAGGTTTTCCTCAATAACATGGAAACCTCGATGCGGCGACTAGCGTCTGGGCACGTCTTAGTGCTGGGGGACTTCAACGCTTCAAAGTCCGTTGCGTGGGGTTCCCCCAGGACGGACGCACGGGGCGATGCCGTGGAGGAGTGGGCGGCATCGGTGGGCCTCTGTCTCTTAAACAGAGGCTCCACCAACACGTGCGTGCGACAGCAGGGGGGGTCGATAGTGGACCTTTCGTTCGCTACCCCTGCTCTCGCCGCACGAGTAAGGAACTGGCGTGTCCTGGAAGAGGTTGAGACGCTCTCGGATCACCTCTATATCCGATTCGAGCTCTCCCGGATCCAGGACCCCAGAAGGGGTCACACGGCGCGGCGTTCTTCCCGCTTCCCGCGGTGGGCTGTTACAAAGGTGAATAGGGACCTACTGGAGGAGGCAGCCATTATATACTCTTGGCTGTCTCCGCGGCCTCTGACTGAGGAGGCAGACATGGGGACAGGCCGCTTTCGCGATGCGATTACGCAGATTTGCGATGCGGCCATGCCCCGCGTCCGAGGTCGCGAGGTCGTCGGCCTCCAAGGAAGGAGGTCTACTGGTGGTCCCAGGAGTTGGCGGACCTCCGAGCGGCCTGTACTCGTGCCCGGAGGTCCTACACTCGCAGCCGGCGGCGTCGCTGCGAAGAGGGGGAGGAGGACCAGCTTCATGAGAAGTACCGAGAGGCGCGGAAAACTCTGAAGCTGGCCATTAGCCGCGCCAAAGAGGAGAAAAGAAAGGAGATGCTGGAGGGTCTCAATGGTGACCCCTGGGGACGCCCGTATCGCGCGGCGCAACAAAAGCTCCGCGCGTCGGGCCCCCCCCCCTACGGAGACTCTCCAGCCCAGCTTCCTGCAGGAAGTGGTTGAGGGCCTTTTCCCGCAACGGGTGGAGCACGTACCCCCGTCGATGGCCCCCTTGGCCGGAAACGACGGGGAGAATGAGGAGGATGGTGTTCCGCCCGTCACGGAGGCGGAGGTAGGGGCGGTTGTTCTACGGATCCGTTCCAAGAACACCGCCCCCGGGCCAGACGGGATCCCTGCCCGAGTGTTGGCCCTTGCCCTCGATCACATGTCCGACCGCCTCAGGGAGGTGTTCGACGCTAGCTTGGCGTCCGGGCGCTTCCCTGACTGCTGGAAGAGCGGGAAGCTGGTCCTTTTAAGGAAGCCGGGACGGCCTACCGACTCGGTCGCGGCCTACAGGCCTATCGTGTTGCTGGGCGAGGCGGGTAAATTGTTTGAGAGGGTCCTCTCTGCCCGCATCGTCCGGCACCTTGGCGAGGTCGGCCCCGATTTGTCGGACGCCCACTTCGGTTTTCGAGCGGGGCGTTCGACGGTCGGCGCTGTGTTGCGCCTGAGGGCCGTGACCGAAGAGGTAGTGAGCTGTGGCGGCGTGTTGTTGGCGGTGTCGTTGGACATCGCCAACGCATTCAATAGTCTGCCATTCAGCTGCATCAGGGAAGCACTCCTTTATCATAGGGTGCCACAGTACCTGAGGCGGCTAGTGGCAGACTATCTCGAGGAGCGTACCGTCATGTACGAGGAGTTTTTGAGTCGTCGACCCATGTCGTGCGGTGTTCCGCAGGGGTCTGTCCTTGGACCACTCCTGTGGAACATGGGGTACGACTGGGCCCTTCGAGGCGACCTCCCCCCCTGGCTGGGCGTAATCTGTTACGCCGACGACACACTGGTCACAGCCCGGGGGGCGAACTTCCAAGAGGCGGCGCGTTTGGCCACCAGAGGTGTCTCTCTGGTGGTCGGTCGCATCGAGGCGCTGGGTCTGCGGGTGGCCCTGGATAAGACGGAGGCCCTTTTATTTCATGGGCCTCGTCGTGGTCCACCCCCTGGCGCCTCCATCGTAGTCAACTCGGTTCTCGTACTGGTTCGGGCTCACATAAGGAATCTGGGCCTGATCCTCGACGGTAGGTGGCTCTTTGACGAGCACTTCCGACAGCTTGCTCCGAAGCTGGTCGGCGCTGAGTCCGCCCTTGGGCGACTCTTGCCCAATTTGGGCGGACCCAGCGTCGCTACAAGACGGTTGTACACGGGGGTTGTCCGGTCAATGGCACTGTACGGTGCACCGGTGTGGGCGGGACCTCTGACCGCCCAGAATAGGGCGCGCTTCTGGCGCCCTCAGAGGGTTATGGCGGTTAGAGCCATACGCGGATAGGAATTTTACCGCGGTCGCCACCTTCTGTGAGGACGTCATCTCGCAGAAGGAGGCGGCGGAAAGGGTCCGGGAGGACGATCTCCACTCGGACCTAATTCGCCGCCGGCGAACCGGGCGGCGGAGGCGCGCTTACCAGCGCCTCATGCCGCCCTGAGTGTGGCCGCGGGTGGACGGGACGGGTTTTTCCCCTCCACCCGCTATAGTGGCCCCCCGCGAGGAGGCGGCGTCCGCGTGTGCCTGGACGTCGCCTAATTGAGAGGTTTTTACCCGAAGGTGGTGCCCGCGCTTTTGCGGGCAGGCGCTAGGGGGGGTCCGGATGTCTTAATAAAAGCTGTTCCCGGACCCCTCCTACTTAAGGCGCAGTACGGCACACCGTGTGGTTTTAGTCGGTTCGATTCCGACACGCCGCCCCACTGAAAACCCCGGTGGGGTGACGGCCCGAGGGGGTTTCCACACGCACAAAAAAAAAAAAAAAAACGGTTGCTAAACATACTCTGTCATTGGTTAGAGACAGCAATAGACTTTAAATGCATACATACATAAGTCACTACCAGTACAACGGTAATATCATATACTGACGCAAGTCTCAAGCGCATACTTAAATAAAGTACCTACGTAAATAGTACTGTCATAGTCAAATAGATTTAAAATAGCAGTTGTAAAAAATTTAACTACCTATAAATTATATCGAAACAACAATTGTGTTGTCACCTGTACCAAATCAATACCGGTATTATACTGTAAATTTTAGAATGTTACCTAAATATATTGCACGGCCGCTTTTTTGTAGCCATCTTAACTTGGTCGGGTTATGTAGGTTTTCGATGCTTTGTCAGTATTTTAATCGTTTCTCTTTAATTACTGAATTTAATGAGATGAAATTTTGCATGTGAGTAGTTGAATTAATACACTAATTATTGGAATACATTTTACTATGCAATTCCTTTAAAACGTCGTGATATTTGACTGCTTTGTAAACAGTGGTCTATTCATGGTAAATTGTCCTATTACCCTTCAATCACTAACGGGAAATCATTGATACTTAGCAACATGTTGCAGACACTTACAATGTTTGTATAAACGTGAAAATCAAGACCCCAAAGTGCATACTTTACAAACTTAGACCTAATAAGCGTATTCTACGTTTATATTTTTATCTTATAAACCCTACGATTTTACGAAATACGCAATTTATTTGTCGACTAAAGTCTGATACGCTTAAATAAAGGTTTTAGTTTAGTCGATAGTACAATAGAATCGGCTATAGTGACCCCCCGCGAGGAGGCGGCGTCCGCGTGTGCCTGGACGTCGCCTAATTGAGAGGTTTTTACCCGAAGGTGGTGCCCGCGCTTTTGCGGGCAGGCGCTAGGGGGGGTCCGGATGTCTTAATAAAAGCTGTTCCCGGACCCCTCCTACTTAAGGCGCAGTACGGCACACCGTGTGGTTTTAGTCGGTTCGATTCCGACACGCCGCCCCACCGAAAACCCCGGTGGGGTGACGGCCCGAGGGGGTTTCCACACGCACAAAAAAAAAAAAAAAACGGTTGCTAAACATACTCTGTCATTGGTTAGAGACAGCAATAGACTTTAAATGCATGCATACATAAGTCACTACCAGTACAACGGTAATATCATATACTGACGCAAGTCTCAAGCGCATACTTAAATAAAGTACCTACGTAAATAGTACTGTCATAGTCAAATAGATTTAAAATAGCAGTTGTAAAAAATTTAACTACCTATAAATTATATCGAAAAAACAATTGTGTTGTCACCTGTACCAAATCAATACCGGTATTATACTGTAAATTTTAGAATGTTACCTAAATATATTGCACGGCCGCTTTTTTGTAGCCATCTTAACTTGGTCGGGTTATGTAGGTTTTCGATGCTTTGTCAGTATTTTAATCGTTTCTCTTTAATTACTGAATTTAATGAGATGAAATTTTGCATGTGAGTAGTTGAATTAATACACTAATTATTGGAATACATTTTACTATGCAATTCCTTTAAAACGTCGTGATATTTGACTGCTTTGTAAACAGTGGTCTATTCATGGTAAATTGTCCTATTACCCTTCAATCACTAACGGGAAATCATTGATACTTAGCAACATGTTGCAGACACTTACAATGTTTGTATAAACGTGAAAATCAAGACCCCAAAGTGCATACTTTACAAACTTAGACCTAATAAGCGTATTCTACGTTTATATTTTTATCTTATAAACCCTACGATTTTACGAAATACGCAATTTATTTGTCGACTAAAGTCTGATACGCTTAAATAAAGGTTTTAGTTTAGTCGATAGTACAATAGAATCGGCACCAATGTATACATTTAAAGTTTTAATTGCGACTTGTATTTTTGGAGATAAAAATTTTAAAAATTCGAAATCTACCCCCGCGGGCCTGCTGCGGGCCTGCTTTAATCCACACTGTGGTTCTTGTGTTTTTGTTCTGCCAGCTGCACTTTTCTTTTAGTATTAGCGGTTAGCGAATATCACTATTAGTAGTTCACTTTATTTTTGAAGTGAAAGCTTCTTTAGGCACGTTTGTGCACTGAACTCGTTACCGTCACGCTAATACTACATATATAGATCCACTAGAGGGCGCTAAAAATTACAACAATATACTAATTTGTCTGTGGAAGTGTTATCTTTACTTTAATAAACTTGTGAACTAAATACGTAGTGACAAATTAACGACACGAAATATCCAGGGATACCAGAATCTGTGTGTACTTATGATGATGTCAGTAGTAAATGGCATCACTTTTTGAAGTGGAAACTTCTTTAGGCACGTTGGGCACTTTTGGTATAGGGAAATATAACATAGCAGGGATAACATAGGGAGGTATAGCACTGAACTTGCGTGACCGTCACGCTCAGATGACATATAGATGTGTCTGTGTATATGTATACATATGTGTGTGTATGTGTTTTCACCTCTGTTGTGCAGTCCTACGACTGAATTTTTTTTTTTTGCAGTTCGAGGTTTATTAAGTTAAGGGAGTGGTAAGGTCCTTGTCCATAATTATTACGCTGGTTCTGCCAAGTTGTTAAACATGTTTTGAAACCAATCCGTAAATACTTCGGCATTCATATATATCTTCATGGTTCTCACTCGTCTTTTTCGGTTTAATGGCCCAGTGTTCATATTTAGTATTTTTTTCTTTTTACAAAAAAACCTGGGTCAAATTCCAATGTCACCGCACCTGCGCTTTTTAAAATATCGTAATAACTGGCTATCTGTAACAACATTAAAACGCACTTCCCCACCTTCCTGTAATATCTAAGGGTATGTCACTAAACTCCTCCTAAACGGCTATACCGATTTTAATGAAGTTTTTTCTGGGTCTTCAGGTGGATTCGAGAATGGTTTAGATTTGCAATTGGACCCGGTAGATGGCGCTGCGATAGGGTTACAGGAATAATATTTTTTACGTTCCGCCAGGACAACGTCTGTCGGGTCCGCTAGTGTATATATATAATCTGAATCTCGGAAACGGCTCCAACGATTTTTATGAAATTTAGTATGCAGGGGATTTCGAGGGCGATAAATCGACCAAACTAGGTTTCATTTTTAGAATTCGTAAAAAAAAACAAGCAAAGCTCGGTCATCCAGGTACTAAAAATAACATCTCGCACATGGCCGTCTGATCCCAAACTAGGCGGAGCCTGTACTATGATAATCAGACTGCTGATAAACATACTTATACATACAGCGTGTAAGTTTGAGCTACGGGAAAACCTCTTTCTGTTTATACTTATCACAATACAAAAGTCAGTTCATCATAAAAATGCGAGATAGAGTTATAGTCATTATTTCAATTATTTTTATTACATATATTTATTTCATTTAATGTACACGTTACAAACGTAGGTATTCTTTTTGTGCGGTACGGTGAATAGCCTTAAACTTTCGGCGCCGTAATAGCCTTAAACCAGCTGATTGCATAAAATGTTTAAATGTTGTTTGATTGATTACATCGCAGTTTTTTGGCTGTTGTGAGGTATTTATTACATTTTTTTCTGTAAAATATTCTGTTTTCTCATTGTGATATCACTTTTAACCAAAAAAATGTTATATAAAAAAGAAACATGCATTTTCCGGCAGAAAATTCCAATGATTTTCGACTCAGAATGATGGTCTGAATACACTAATTCGGTACAGTGTTTCTTACACCCTGTACTATAGATAAATTACAGCCAGACACAGAACAACTGATCATGCTGATCACACAATTATTTGTTCTGGGCGGGAATCGATCCCGACATCTGGCTAAGCAGTCAGGATCACTAACCACTAGATCAACAGGCCAGTCAATACTTTATTATTATTTGTATTTACTTAACTAACTTCTATTGTGTTCTTAAATCAAAACATGTTGATGTAGTAGATTTCTTGGTATATTAGCACAATACTGATTTAAACTGACTACATTGTGCACCATTATTTTGAATTTAGAATATAATTATGATGATGATACATATTTACTATTTTTTGTTCCAGGTACATTGTTTTGCAAGGTTTCAGATTCTGTGATGTGTCTACTTGTAAATGGATTACTTAAGGTTTTGTGCGCTTAATGGTAATAATATGCCTAAAAACGAATAACAGTTTTTAGAATTTGCAATTACATGCATATAAAATATTTACTGTTTCAGTCGTAGTGTTGCCCTAATTAAGACCGCACTCACCTTATATCAGTCCTGTTGTTCTAATATATTGAGTCGAATATTTTCCGCGTAGCATTATACTAGTGATGTCGTTGTGACTGTCCTACTTAGAATAATAACATTATAAGTAAATGTCATATACTCACGTTTGTTTTAATGTGGCAGATTTGCTATATACATACTTATGTTAAGCATTGTTCTGTAGTTGGGTCCTCGTCCTTGTATCTGCTCATACTTGAATGCAATCACCAATTAAGCTCAACTTCATAAAAGCATGGATAAATGTTCATTAGATAAGTACAGAAAAGTAATTGTATAAGTTCTAGTTTGTTTGAAACTTTACTGTGTACCTTGAAACTAGATTTTTTAATTTACCATTTGAGGACAATTTAAAATTTTCGTAAGGATACTTTATACAATACCAGAATATAATTATTAAATTATTCATTTTATAATGTAGTTTGGTACTTGGTCCTTTTAATACATACCAATAGGTATATTTACTGCCCTAAGTACCTAATATACTACTTTTAGGGGAGAGTTGGCAAAGTAACAGTGGATCACTTTTTTCTACAATTAAATTATAGAAAGAGAATTAAGTCTTTAAAGAAAAAGGCATTTGTTGAAGACTAATGCATAAATTTACAAGATAATATAGCCTTAAAAAAAGTTGGTAAAAGATCCACTGTGACCCAGGATTGGGTCATTTTGGATCGGTGTATAGGTGATAGTGGATCAATTGGATTCTTGGTTATTTTCACCATAAAAAGAGTCAATATTCGAATATTCCAAACGGTCTCATCAAGTAAGTTTGTAAAGATTACAATTATTTAAAACCATTACAACATAATAATATAATAGTTTCATTAGTATATTATGTAGATAAAAAATTTACACAATAAAATTTTAATATAGAATTTATCAAGACACCAACTATTAAGAACAAAAATACTTCTTTATAAACGAGTAGGTACAACATTAATTAATTTAAAAAAAGTCAATATTGAAGTAGTACATGCCTTAATTTCTCTTTTCATATTTAGAAAACTGGTTTTTGTGCAACTCTTGCAATATCTATCACCTTTGGCTTTTGAAAGTTACAGTGGATCGCAGATCCATTGTAACGGTTATTAAAATAAATAGAAAAAAAAACAAAATTATGAAGTTAAAGCAATAGATATACTTTACATTTAATTATAAGAAGTACCAAGCATTAAACAACAACCAATTGTCTAGAAATATTACTCATTTTAATATAAAACACGTAGTTTTTTTTTGTCTGTTGACCGGACCGTCCGTTGCAGTTTTCCCGCTATAATACGGTGGCAACGATTGTTTGTTCACTCGCGTGCACGTAATATATTCAAGACTATAGCGAATGATCCACTGTACCCCGTGAACCACTCTCCTCTACTGTTTAAATTAGCGTTATTCCCTTGTTTTGTTGAGATATTAAAAAGAACTTAACTACCTACCTTATAAACACAAAAAACTGTATCAGTCTGCTCCGCATCGTGATGTACTTACTAAGTAAGTAGAATATTGTGAAACGAAACCAAATACCTATGTATGATATTGTACCTAATAAAACTCATTTTTAACACGCCATGATTCTATTTTAATTATAAATAAGATATTCCATAATAAATATAACTAGTTGATAATGTTTCGTAATTTTTAAAGATTTGTTTATAAAGGCATTTTGATGATAGATAACATCATCTAGGAGTCTATTACATAAGAAAGTGGTTCGCCTGTGAGCTAGAAAAAAAATGAATACTGACTTCAGTAAAACATTTTTTTCTGTGATCTATCATTATTTTGACCGATAAGATCACAAAAACATTAAGATTTTTTTTATATAAAGTAGGTATACAAAATTAAGGCATAGGAGTTCATTTTTTTATGGTATAAGGGCAAACGAGCAGACGGGTCACCTGATGGTAAATGACAACCGCCGCCCATGGGCACCTCAAGAGTCACAAGTGCGTTACCGACCTTTAAGGAGTAGTGGTAGAGGGGGGAGAGGGAGAAGAACGAGAAAAGGGGGAGAGGGCAGGATTAAGGCCTCCGGTAAGCTCACTCACGCGGCGAAAAGCAATGCAAGCATTGCATTCTACTGCATTTTAATGAACTATTAAATTCAATAAACTGCGAATTTCACTTTTTTGGGTTATAAAAAAATTGTGTGCTAGTCAACAGTTACGTTGTAGGAAAAGTAGGTATGTCACAAGTTAATGGTTTCTAAATTCAGACTTGTAAAGTATGTAGATAAGATCCTACATCTCAATGCAGCATACAATTTGGACAAGATAAGAAACTTAATTCTTATCTAGGTAGGTATGTAATCTTTGTGTATATAACACTAACTAACGCCATCTGGCAATTAGGTACGTAAATAATAGACATACTTAATACTTTATAGACTACATTGTTACTAACGCCAACTTTTAGAAAATTACAAACAATATTAAAATCCAGCTATTTTGTATATTAGAAGTAGATCTCTCTAGAAAATTTACTAAATCGCTGGACGTTTTTTAGATCATAAGTAAATAGAGACTAGAGGGTATAATTAAACGTGGACTTTGTTTAATAGGGATTTTTTTTTAATCAATAATCGAATTTGGTGGTCTAGGTACGTTTTGTGCCTTATCTCTATCTAATAGTGTTCCAAAAGACTGGAATGGTGTAGCCCTTTTTATAAAGGTCGCCTCTTTTTTTGGTGCCTTAGGCTAACAGCCTATAAAGCCCTTTAGCCTCCAAACCTATTTCTTCATAAGATCCTTGTCTCTGAGAACTTGTAACTTTATTAGTAGATTATTTTATAGATTGTCTTTATTAAAATGTTCGGACTTTAAAAATATTTTAGCCTCCAACCCTTCTTAGAAGCTAGCCTAAAAAAGCTCAAATATATTTAATTTGTGAAATGATTTTCTAATACTTTCTCGTAGGTACCTACTGTTAGTTATATAAAAAGCTGTTTTTTTTAGTTTGACAGGGAGCCATTTCATGATTTCCCGGACAAAGATTCTTCTTAATTATTGATATATCATAATATGAGGAGTAACAGATCATAGCGTATTAACTCCGTCAAGATCACTTTTGAAATAAAGGCATAATCCATAATATTAATTATAATTTTTATTATATCGGTATTTGGATTTAATATTGTTTGAAACGTTGTAGACTTTTGCTTTTTTTACACTTACATTTTATTCTTATGTCTATTCTTAAATTCCTTGATAACTACTGTTCAATCGTGATCATTTTGGGCAGTAGATGATATTAAATAAAACTTCATGTTGTAAGTGATATTTTATTGTAAAAAAAAGACGATAAAATGCGTTACTTATTTGGTTATCGATACGATCTTGGAATCCCAATGATTTTTGTAGGTATTCATGACTTGGCGTGGGGGGCACGCTGATGTATTTAAGCTCTGGCGGTCATCTGTACCTGTGATAGATTTAGGAATCCCGTGGAAAGGTTTCGAATAATCATAACTTTTTCCTTATATTCTGTAGGGTAACCGACTTCAAACAGACCAGTAGGTACCTAGTGCCTTTATAATGTTACCTATTAAGTACTTTATAATATTTGAATTATTGCATTCTGATTAAAGAGACTGATTACTGAATTATAGTTATATTTTTAATATTTTGTTACGTTTACCCTTAACGATGGCGACGGCTCTCACTTCGCCTCAGTGAAAGATAAAAACTCCCATTCTGACTCCGGTTCCAATAAACTTACCTCCGTTACATCCCTAGAGGTGACAGTCTCCTGACATACCTTGAAACCATCGAGACAGCCTATATGATTTTCGCAGGGGACGCTCGACTGGTGAGTGACTTGGAGAGTCATGGTGAGGCAATAGTCTTATCCTTAGACATATCTAAGCCTTTGACCAGGTCTGGCAGGAGACTCTTTAAGCTGTGTATGGCACACCGCTTCGCCCTCTGCGTCTCGATATCTGATTTTCTGAGAGAACGGTCGATTCGAATCACCTTAGATGACTGCTCTTCCTACTAAACGGCATTTAATGCCGGAACACCTTAGGGATCTACTCTCTGCCACCTTGTTCATGCTCTATATTAATGACCTTTTAACACCTGGCATCATTGGCTACGCTCGTTTCTAACAAGACTTAACACAGTTGTCAATATTCAATGTGAGCTGATTAGGTTTATATCCTAACTAGTAACAGTAAAATCAAACGATAGAATGTCATTAAAATGTTATACTTTCATTTTACATGTATTGATATTTGCAACGCTTGGACTTGGTTATTAACCGTTGTTATTTTTACGTGGTAGTGTTTCAGATTCTGTGTGCACAGACAAAAAGACAGAAATTTACAAAATAAAAAAATCACAACTATACTGTTTGCGATTATATATCTTGATCAGCTGTATCTTTAATACCTTCAGCGTCTCATGATACATGTCGTGCAAACACATTTACCTTCTATAGCACATCAAAACTGCTTTTTTTTGTTATAGGTGTGCCGAGGTAACGTTACCACGTGTCACATTTGCTACAGCGAAAATTCGCGCGGTGCGAACAGCGGAGCGTGTTGCGACTAAAAGAAATGTATGGAAAAGTACTAGGCATACCACGCGTAGCGACGATCAGTGAGACGACCGGCGAAACTTGCCGAGCGAATCGCACGAGCGTTGGGCGGTTCGGCAGGGGACAGAAGCAAATGTATGAAACTGTACGACGCATGCTACGGTGTCGAGCGGCTGACGCGGCGAATAGTGTAAGAACCAAAACAGTTTAATTGTATTCGCCGCGAAAAAATTAACACCGAAACTTTTATTGCAAAAATATTAGCTAGACCTATAGAGCAACACGGAAACACAGTTTAATATTGAAATAGCGTCAAATTAAATATAATACAATACTTATTTAGTATTATTAATACATTACATTTAAATTACTAACTGTGAATTTCGACCATATTGTTTTTTATTTATTTATTGTAGGTTTCCTAAAGATCCGAGGTTAAGAGATATATGGAAGAACTTTTGTAATAACAGACTTACCTGGATACCTACAAAAAATAGTGACATTTGCTCAGATCATTTCAAGACCTCTGACTTTCAAGTGTTGGCGAACAATAAAAGGAGTTTAGTCGAGGGCACCAAACCATCTCTAATACCACATTGTACTTGTTCCGTAAGTTTTATATCATGGAGAAGGCAAATGAGCCTACAGTCCACTCGATGTAATGCCTTGTGCCACCCATTAAATGTTGGTTATGTGGTATGGTTAGCCATGGTTATTAAATAAAGCTTAGATTTTTCCACTTCAAAAAATTTACAATTTTAAATCTAATTTTCCAGAGCCATCAATTATCATTACCCGATGACAGACTATCATCTTACGATGCCATTAGTACTACTTTCACTATTCCTGATTCGTTGACATTTCCGTGTACATCATCAACTCCTCAACATGTGAGATTATTGTAGATAATAATATATTATGTTTGATTAAAATAAATAGGTACATATTTATTAAATAGTAATTACTACTATTCTACTTCTGAGATTGAGTAAGCTACATAGAAAGATGATAACAACATTATTAACAAATTTATATCTTATATGTTTTTAGGTTCAGTTAAATGAAACATCTGAAAGCTCCAAGCTAAAAATCTTTTCTTAAAGAAAAAAGTGGCTGGCTTAGAAGAAATTCTTCAGAGCTTGGATGAAAAATCTTTGATAGATAAAGAAGAAAGGATGGTCCTTGAAAAAATTGGCGTAGAAAAAAGAGAACTTATTAAGCGTCAACTAAAAAAAGGTTAAAGTGGGTAGCTCTCACGAGCTAAGTATTCACCAGAACTGAGATGTTTTGCTTTAACTCTCAACTTTTATTCGCCGAAAGCTTACAGGTATGTCCGTAAAACGTTTGGGACCTGTTTACCTGCTCCACGTACTTTAACCAAATGGTATAGTCATGTTGATGGCCGGCCCGGTTTTACCAAGGTGGCATTGGCGGCTTTAAAATATAAAGCCGATGCCAATCCAGATAGTAAAATTTATTGTACTTTGGTGTTCGATGAAATGAAAATAAGACACAATCACATGACAGTCCAAATAGTGACAGAAGATTCGGGGATGTTGATTATGGTTTTGATTTATTAACAGATAATACAGATGAAGCAACAGATGTCCTAGTATTTCTATTAGTAGGCATTCATACTCCATGGAAAGTCCCAATCCGATATTTTTAGTTAAAGGCACAAGTGCTAAGTTAAAAGCTCAGCTTGTAACTAAAGCATTTGAATTAGTACATGAAACTGGAGTGGAGATAAAAGCACTAACGTGTGACGGCGCAAGAGCAAATTTAGCGAAGGCTCCAGAACTGCGTTGCTGCTTAGTGGCAAATAAATTACAAACTACTATATTAGATCCTACAACGGGGCGACGAGTTTACTTTTTTTTAGACCCGAGTCACAAAATTAATTCGAAATACTTTTTGTGACTACAAATGTTTTAACGATGACAATGAAAATAAAATTCAGTGGTCATTTGTGGAGGCATTCCATAAAATCCAAGAGGAAGAACTATTTTTCATGGCAAATAAGTTGAGAGCAAATCACATTTATTACAAAACAAAAATAATGAATGTTCGCCTTGCAGAACAATTGTTCAGCGCAAGTGTTGCTGACGCACTTGTGTTTTGTGAAAAAGAATTAAATTTGCCGGAGTATAATGGATCAACTGCTACTTCAAAGTTTATTTCATTGATAAACGACGTGTTTGATATATTGGATTGTCGGTCACGGCAAAATGGTTTTATGAGAGCATTAAACTCCGAAAACTTTGAGAAAGCTTTTAGAAAAATGAACGAAGCTCAAAAGATTTTATTAAGCTTATCAGCCTACGTAAAAAAACGCAATGGGGAGTCTAGTAAAATGAAATTATTAGATTCTCCACGATACACAGGTTTTTTGGGCATTTTGATCTGCATTGAGAGTACCAAGTGTATCTTTCAAGATTTAATACAAAACCAACAAAATGGCCTGAAATATATGCCTTTTCACAGGATCAGTCAAGATCACCTCGAGCTCTTTTTTTCGGTTGTAAGAAGTCATGGTGGTTATTCCGATAATCCCTCAAGCTCCCAGTTTGAAGCAATTTATAAAAAATCTTATTAATACAGAACTAACACAAACTGGAGGCGGTACGAACTGCATTCCATTGGAAAAAATCACGATACTGAATTGCACATCTGCATTAGAAAAAAATAATGGTTCAACCGTACGACTATACAATACCAATGACGCTACTGACGAAGTCAACTTTACTAATTTTACTGACGATTTGATTGAGTAGATTGAAACTTTTTTATCCCCTTTTGCCGAGAAAGTAGTGGAATACATAGCTGGATTTGTTATTTTTTCTACATCAAAAAAAACTGACGACAATAAACCTACACGGTCTTGTACCACACACCAAATCGTGCCAAAAGCCCTAAACAAGTTCATTGGCAAAGACTTTTTTCCCTCTATCAGTTACCCCATTCACATGAAAATGATTTTACAAATCATAATTTGGAACTGGCAAGATTAATAATGGAAAAATATACTGATACAAGAATTTCTTTCTTAATGAAAAAAGCAAACCCACAAAAATGTATTCGACATATTTATACAAAATTAATCCATTTTAAAAACCAGTGATAGATAAAACTATCGCTGGTTTTCAAAATAGTAAAAGTTAATTGTTCAATTATATGATAGAAGTAATAAATAAAATCCTATCTTTATTATAATAACCACCTTTGTATCACTTTTTAAACCTGATTTCCCTAACCGAGGTCTCGAATTTATCGATAACGCGTATCGACAGTTGTCACATCCACGGCTGTATGCAACTTGTCAATGTAGTTGCGGCACTTCATTACACTGTTATGACACAGAATGCATCTATGTGTGTGTAAAATTGTTAGTGTTTTGTTTTAACTGTTAAGTATGAGTTTCGTAGTGACAGCCGATTGTTTTTGTGTGGGAGTTTGAGAAAGTGTGCGTGGCGCAGATTTCGCCCCCCAAAAAATGACAGACTTTTCTCTACCGAGAACACACGCTATGGCTACCCCCCTCCGGTCCGCCGGTGGCCCGTGTTGCTCTATGGCTAGACCAGCTATTTGGAAGTCTGGTCATCCACAACATAAATATAAACATGTAGTGAAGAGATTGTGCGAAGAAATAAAAATACAATTTCCATATTGTGAAGGTAGGTTGTATGTATAGGTATAGACAAAATTTTAAGAATTTTTCAATTCGAACCAGTAGTTCCTGAGATTAGTGCATTCAACCAAACAAACAAACTCTTAGTATAGGATCCCAGTATACAACGACGTTCACCGAGCTGGTTAATGAATATGTCAATAAATATATTATATTGCAAATGGGTTGACTAAAAAATTTCAGTCCAGAATATGGTTAATTAACAATTCAAAAATATATTTTTTTAAACATTTCACTGGCTTGGTTAATAGACAAATTCCATACCAATCGAAAGTAAGTGAAGCCTATAGAATATGCAAACGTTAGGTTGACTATTTTTTCCCGTCACAACTCTTGGGTAGGCAGGTATAAACAGGTATATCGAAACTAGTAACTTGCACTGGTCTGGTTAATAAACCAGTAACCAAGCCAGTGACATGTTTAAAAAAATATATCCTTTTTAATTGTTAATTAATCGAATTCTGGACTGAAATTTTTTAGTCAACCCATTTGGACGGTTTCTGTAAGTTGGAATTTTTTATTTTAATAACAGTCGCAATAGTAAGACATTATATAATATTTGGACAATCATCTACCTAAAATACATTATTACACACTTATTAAGTATTAGTGAAATTTATTAGACCTCTATCAGCTTACCAGAACAACAGTTACATGGATAGAAATTACTGAATTCAAGATTCTTTTTTTTTGGATCAATAAGTGAGTTATTTTTTAAATTTGTAAGTAAGACCATAACTTTTTCCATGTCAATACGTTTCGATTCAATTTGGAAATAAGATAACAATTCTTGGTCTTCTGCAAATCGCGAAAGTATCCCACTGAGTTCTTCTAACTCACATTTCAGTCGACCACATTCTTGTTGGAATACTTTTAACTGAGCACTTCTTTCTTCGTCTCGCCGTTTCAGTAAACTACGCTGCTGCTGATACAAAGCCACATATTCACAAATAGTATCGGTTTCATATTGTAATTGTAGTATTATGTGTTCAAGTCTATGTTTTTCATCAGACAAGTCAGCTACTTCTTCCATTATTTTCAGAAAACGTTCCTGGAGTTGAGACATAGCATCTCCTGTTGGAAGGCAAAATTTGGTTTTGTCATTTACTTTTATTAAAGGTTTATGTTCAGATTCTGATTTATTTTCTAATTCTATAACATTATTATTTTCTGATGTTTCTTCAATTATATCAACAGTTTCTTCTGGAATTTCAATGCTTTTGCTATTGTGTACTAAATCTTCACACTGTTTCTGTATGTCTCTATAGTTAGATTGTAATCTAATCATCTCTTCATCTTTGGCTTTTAATTTAATTTGCATATCTTTCGCTTTTTCCTCAACTTCAGCTAATTTAATGGTTAACTCTCTGTTTAAATACTTTTCTGCAGTTAGCTTTTCTGTTAACTCCAATTTATCCTTACTCTGAAACGTACAAAAATTATTATAGAATTGACTAAGGTTATTCTTAAAGCCATATCAAACCAGCCCACTTGTTTGTTAGTCACATATGACAAGAAGACGAGACAAGATTCGCTGGCATTAGCTCTATAACATCGCTATTTTGATTACTTTTTGAGAAATTCGTAGATAAAGCCGAAGACTGAAGACTAAGAAATATTCCTAGTCTTGCAAATTTTACGAAAAACGGTTACAAACTACTTTTGTATTTCCGCGAAGTTCTCCGAAATACACATGTGGGTAAGACCTTATATCTATACTAATACAATAAAGCTCAAGGGTTTTTCGTTTAAACCTAATCTCTGAAACTACTAGTCAGATTTGAATAATTATTTTTATATTGGATAGAGTATTCATTATAGAAAATTATAGGCTATGAAACATTAAGCTACGACAAAAGTTTTTATTCTAATATAACATTCTATACTTTTATATTCAACTAGGTGTGCCCGCGACTTCATCCGAGTTCAATAGTGTATTTATATCGAATCAAAAGCCTCAAATATAAGTTTCAAGCTTCTAGCTCTAAATATACCGATACTTCCATATCACTTTTCAACCCCTTACACCCATTTTTTCACATTAAAAAGTAGCCTATGTCCTTTCTCAGCCTCTAGAGACTCTAGACTGTGTACCTAATTTCATTTAAATCGGTTGAGTAGTTTTGGCGTGAAAGGGCGACGGACAGACAGACTTACTACTACTTGACGGAGTTACTTTCGCATTTGTAATATTAGTAAGGACTAGTAAGGATAATATTTGTTTCCAATTCCATGCGATTCTACCGAAAAATCAAGACGCTATAGATTTTTAGATCATTCTCCATATTCGTAAATTAACAGTAGAGGGAAATAATAGAATCTCGCTAGTTGTTCTTTGAATAGGGTGCTCAACTAATCTGTTCACTTAGTGCGAACAGATGAGTTGAGTTACATTGGTGGTATTAAAACACTTTCAGTGTCAGCGACACGCCTGGCATATTCTTTTAAATTTTCTTCAGGTGCCAAGAACACGCCTTGCGTGTCAACAATGTTTCGGCAACATTTAAGAAATTATGCTGTATTATGTATTAAAAATAACAGTGTAGCTTAATTATTTCATAAGTTAACCAAATTGGCTTCTGTGCTACAATGATTTTTATATTTCACAAAAAAAGTGTTTCATTAATTTGCCTTTGTACAATGCCGGTGAACACGCCTAACGTGTCTAGTAATTTCAGCTTCCAGTGCCGGCGACACGCCTGGCGCGTTCAACGCAACTTGTTTGCGGCATCGTACAGGATATAGTGTGAATTGGGGTGGCAGTTTTAAGAAATGTAAAAAAATAAAGTAACAAATTACCATTTTCACAAATGCATCTTCTAACCCTTGCATGTCTTGCTTCAATTTTTTATTTTGTTCAGTAGCTCTTTGAGCGGCAACTTTGTCACTTGTCATGTCAGCACTTAGTTTAGAAATACTTATATTGTCATGATTACATCCAGCTTCTTTTAGTTCTGCTAATTCTTTAACTTTTGCTTCACTTTCAGCATAAAGCACTTTTAGCTGCTGATGATGGTGTTGTAACTCATGTAACTCCTTCTGAAAATTAATTAAACATTTTTATTTACATAGGCAATCCTATCTATACAAAAAAACTAAAATTAAAACAGAGCAAAGCTTAGTTTCACTTCATGAAGTTTCTGTTTGCTTCTTCTTAGTTGTTTGGGCAACATGGACAACAACAACTAAACCTGAGCTGTGCCCAAGTTCTGCAATAATTAACAATTCACACAGATGATGAACGCAGGGAACCATCAATCATTAGCACAGATACTAACATATTGTTACAAACATCTAACCTGCGGGCGCAATCTATTGTCGAGTAGAGGAAGTCATAAAAGTTTACGATTATCTAAATTGAGATGCACGCCATCTTTTAACGTTGAGCGCTAGTAGCCCATTTGCAAAATGTCCTACATTATATTATGAAACTACAGAATGCTTTCGAGTTTTCGAGAAATATCACTATCTCTCGTCGAAATAACTTTCCGGATATATAAGACGCACGCATTGCGGTATGAAAAGAGTTCTAGTTGAGCTAACAGCGGGTAAACAAGTGCGAAGTACAAGTGAATTGAGAAGTGGAAATAGTGATAATTAATTGTATTGTTATAATTGCGAATTATTAAAATAAACTGTGTCTATTTTGGTAATAAATTGGTGTACCTTACGAATTGTTATATTCTGTTTATTACAATTCAAACTTTCGTGAGTGGTATTCATGTTTATTAAATACTATACGGTTTTACTCACGTTTGTATTTCTGGGATAACCGACTATATATATATTGCAATTAATTTAAATAATTGTGCCTATTTCGTGTATATAATGTCGTATTAATCTAGTCCCGAACCCGGTTCGTAACTACTGTGAAATTTTATGTCTCCAAGTTCTTATGAGCTTTTGTTTAAAAGGTAGACAAATAATAAGTCCACATATTTCCAGATAACGCTGAGTAATCAAAGCATGATTTATAAATACTCGCAATTAATTCAATATGATATTTTTTTGAAAAGTTATTTCACGTGAAACGTCTTCTTATTATTAGTGAGCGTTTGCTCATAACTCAATGCGCGTGTCCCGACTACATCGCGCTTCTTACTTATTCGAAATTCTGTGGGCGCTGTTTAGATGCTGAATTTGAGTCGTGGCCGAGCGGTGCGGTGGTAGAGGGGTAACTTTAGGTCTTGCGAATTTTAATACATATGCGGTGATACGTAGCAACTTTTCCCAAGAAGAAACACGTTGTGCTAACGTACACAGCAACGGCGGCTCTGTGTGAGTAATGGCAGCCAACACATTTGCCTTGAGTTCAGGCAAGACAGAGCAATTATTAAGCGAGAATGGCTTAATCGGCCACTTCTCAGATGAGCTGCGAATCCACGGAGGACCTTTCCACCACAAATCGTGGGTCAAAAGTTGCGATGGAAGCATACCACGCGAAAGACAATCACTTGGATTACTAGCTCCGGCAATATGATAAAAATGTTTAGAGTCCAAGTTTTCTTGGCACTGAGCGACGCGATTACCGACGAAAACTGACCAACGATGTGGTGAAGAATGAACCCATGATAAAGCAATAGTGGAATCAGAAAATGCGTATATCCCGGCAATGGTCATACGTGTTGCATATGTGTCTCGCACAGTTTTTATTAATTTTGACATAAGTAAAATAGCGCATAATTCTAAGCGAGCGAGCGTAGTGATTTTTGTTGGCGAAACCTTTGATTTAGCGCAAAGAATGCGAGTTTGAATGCCAGACGGGTAGGTACAATGGGCATAAATGACACATCCCAGACCATTCATGCTAGCATCACAAAAAGCAACAAGACGTAATTCACAACCAACTTCGACGCCTACATGACGTGGAATCCTTAAAGTGTCAAGCATTTGAAGTTCTTGCGCAAGAGCGAAAAAACGGGTGCGTATGTGCTCCGGTGCAGGATCGTCCCAATCACACTTGCTGAGCCACAGTTCCTTAATTAACAACTTGGCATAGAGAATCACAGGCGCGACCAATCCGAGCACGTCAAATAGTCGTGCAACCATCGAGAGTATGTTTCTCTTGGTGCACTTTTCATTAATTGCGGCGCATGTGAAATGAAAATTATCTTCACATGGTTCCCATGAGAGACCTAAGACCTTAGAGACATTATTGTCAACATCAAAATCAAGCGACTTGCGGTGCGTGTCGGGAAGCGAGTCAAGTAGCACTGGTGAATTGCTAGACCACTTCACTAAGTCAAAGTCACCCGATTTGAAAAACTTAATCAAGTTGTGAGCTAATTGCGTGGCAGTATCCTCATTTGCAATAGAAAGAACCAAATCGTCCATATACAGACAGGTCTCTGCCACCTTCGCGGCATCAGGATAGAGCGGACTCATGTCAGTAGCCAGCTGTCGCACAGTGCGCATAGCTATGTAAGGGCTTGACTTGAGACCGAAAGGTTGCCTATTAAAGGCATAAGTGCGAATTTTTTCCGATTCGTTGAATCTAAATAAAATGCGTAGGTATTTATGTTGGTCTACTGGTACACCAATCCGTAAATAATATTGTTTTATATCAGCGTTCATTGCAATAGGAAATAATCTAAAACCTAACAATAATAAAAACAGATCGGCCTGTAAATTGGGTCCAATATGTAATATATCGTTAAGCGAAAGTTCGTATGCGTTTTAGCACTCGCGTCCAATACGATGCGCGGCATCGGTTTATCAGGTCGGACTACTGCGTGATGCGGTATATAATAACCATCAGAGGACAGCTCAGATTCTTTAACAGGACTGAGGTAATTGTTATCAATATAATCCTGAATAACCTTGTTATAATTTTCGCGCACTATCGGTGCCTGACGGAGCTTACGCTCGAGTGAAACGAAACGGCGATAAGCGGTAGCGTGCGAATTACCTAATTCCGAAGGGTCCCTACAGAACGGTAATGCAACTGTATAACGACCTACGTCGTCACGGGTCACGGTAGCCGTGAAAATATTTTCGCAATCTGTCTCCTCTGGTGACAACAAGCGTTTCATGGGTACTTCTTCAAGTTCCCAGAACTTTTGCACTATATCATTAAGCGCTAACGCAGAAAAAGACGCGGCAGTAGGTAAAATATGTTTACGCGGGTAATCTCCCATAAGTACGTAACCAAATGTTGTAGATAAAGCACACGGTGCGCGCGGCCCACACTCGACCATATTTCCTAAGTATATAAATGGGAATAGCTGGGCACCTAACAATAAATCAATCTTTCCCGGAATATTCCAGCTTAAGTCAGCGAGCGGAAGGTTACGAAAATCTAGGTCGCGATCACAATCGATAAATTTCGAAGGCAATTGATCCGTAATGCATTCTACAACAAGCGCATGTATAGTGTATTTCTGATCCGGATAAATACGGGATTCAATGTCTAAATGAACATAACCGATTATCGGACTTGAAGCGGAACCAACACCTTTAACATAGGAATTATTCAACGGTATTATCGGTAAATTTAATAAACTAGAACAAGCAGATGTTATTAGATTATTCTGCGAGCCATTATCTATCAAACACCTAACTACAGATTTGATACCAGCGCTACCCTTAGAGCGCGCGTATACCTGAGCGGTTGACAAAAGTATATCACCCTTATGACAAGAAGTGTAAGACTGTGTATGTGTAACTGGTTCTGTAGCAAGCGGGGGCGCTCGAATGCATGACGAAGTCGTGTGAGCGCGATGAGAAGGCGCGGGCGAAGTAACGGTCGCGCGATGAGCGGGCGGCGGCGAGTACGCGACGGCGGTATTTACCATAGCCGCATGCGATTGCGAATTATTACTATCAAAATGCAATAACCTATGGTGTCTTTTATTACAGAAACAGACTGACGTACTCTTACAATCCGGAAGTTTATGTAGAGTGCTTAAACAATTAACGCAACCGTACTTCGATTTAATAAACTCATATCTAGCCCTTGCGTCTCGCATAGTTTTAAACTGAGCGCAATCATATAAATGTCGATGGTTACCACTACACAAACAACAATTCGCGGTAACTGCTGCGTAGGATTTGGAGGTGTGATGAACGCGCCGGTCGCGTGAGGGCGACGTAACAACAGCAGCGGGTTTCGTATATGACCAATTTCGCGGGTTTGAGCGCTCCAAAATCTTAGCCTGATCTTGTATAAAAGCGATAAGCTGTTGTGTCGTAGGCACTTCCACATCCCGAATCGAAAGTTCAAAGGCTTGGATGGTTTGAGGATCCATCCTTCTCAAAGCGCATTGAAGAAAAATAAAATCAGTTAGATCTGTTATGCCTAATTCTTTTAGAGCTGAAATCGAAGCGGAGTATTTACTAACAAAGGTATCAAGAGCGTTCGCAGTGTGCGAGCAAGTTTTTAAGTCCAGTATATTATTGAGATAATATGTACCTAATGAGCGTTTGTCGTGGTATTTCTTAACCAAACTATCCCACAGTATTTTATATGTTTCACCTGACGGAATAATACCGGAAGTGAATTTTAGTGCGTCGTGGGTGAGTTTAGAAATTAGATACTGTACACGTTGCGAGTCAGAAAGCTGTTGATTCAAATGAATATTAGCTTTAAAAGACTGATAAAAGGTATTCCAGTTTTCAGGGCGTCCGTCAAAACTCGGAATTACTAAAGGTTCTAATTTCACTACGGACTTGATCGAGCTACTGGTCTCGAGTGAACGCACCTTAGAAGTGGTTAATATTTTATTTCTAACGCGTTTAACTCTCGAGTATAAATCATCAAATGAATCGAGGCAAGAATACTCGGGATTGACCGTAATCTTTGATAACAAATTTATATTATTTATTTTATCAACAATGGACTCAAATTTATCGCGTAAATCATCTATTATCTCCGTTTCAGCCAGAAAATTCTCGTTAGCTCGCGTTGATGAATCGAAAGAAATTATACCTTTCGACGATGTGTACATACGATTAATACGTTGAAATAATAATTCTTTCTTTTGATTCAACATAACCAACATGACTTCGCGACTTGATTCGCTTTCCGTCATGTTTATAAAATAATATCACAATACAACTACAAAGTGATAGGTATATCTACCTAGTTAGTGTAAAAACACAAGTTAAATTTAAATCCTAAAATGACTTAGCGTAAAGTACAGTGGTGGAGCGGTTAATAAGTGGGTAGGTATAAATAAGTTCAACTAAATTGAGTATAATGGATATTATTACCAATTAATACGTAATTCACCAAATCTAACAATTAATTATATTTAAATACGAGTCTACCAATAATTACGTAGTTCTCGTGCGTTTTAAACACAGAATTTACCAATTTTACGTAAATCTGTGAGCGAGGAAAAATGGCGGCAAGAATTCACTAGAATTACGTGAATCTTTTTTATGATATGAATAGAAAAGTAAATTCACCAATATTTACGTGAATCACTGGCCTATCCGTACTCGTAAGGACCAAATTATATGGTCAGGCGTGTAAATAGCCCGACCAGGGTGTGATTGCTCAACAGTTAGCGTACGAGGTGTAGGGAAGTAAACCACTTCTATCGATCAAAACAATCATGCCAGCACTAACCTGCAACACCGACCAAGTCCCGATCCTCCAGAAGGCAGCGAGCAGCGGCGAGGTTTCTACGGTCTCTTGAAAGGTATTGACCGGCCGGTCACGATCGAAGACTAGAGCACTCCACATACACCTTGTAAAGGTTACAAGCGAGTCCAAACACTACACGGCTATAGGACTAACGGAAAATCAGCTTCTTTTCACGAGAAATATAACTGATGTCCGTGGCGGAACAAAATTTTATATTAAAGGGTCTTCTTAGCGAAAAGCGATGAGAGCAGGGTATGTCCGTTTTTTCTTGCACCAATCAGGTACAGCGCGTTTACATTATTTGAAGACTGCTAACGCCATCTCTTGAGATCGTCGAGTACATTGGCAATATTACAGCAGTACCAGCACTAATTGCATTCGACAAACAGAATGTGGTTTACTATAAAGACTATGAAATTAATAATATAACGAAATATATTATGGTGCGATTATGTATGCATTTTATAAATATATTGGCGCTCCACCAGAGCTTGTGTGTAAATCTGTAAATCATCTGCATAAAGGTGGTAGTACGAACGTAATTGTTTAGAGATGGAGTTTATAAAAACAGCGAAGAGTAAGGGAGATAAAACGCCACCCTGCGGCACACCAGCAGAAATACTGCACCAAGACGAGACCGAGTCTTCAATGCGTATACGCTGTCGGCGACCAGACAGGTAACTATGACACCAATCAATTGTCCTTGGAGATATGTTAAGAGACTGTAATATACCAAGCAGAATGTGAAAATCTACAGTATTGAATGCGTTGCTAAAATCCAGTAAGATAAGTACTGTAATATTTCCACTATCCATGCCTAGTCTGATATCGTCCATAATGTGAACTAATGCAGAAGTATGCTGTGACCAGGACGAAAGCCAGATTGGAAAGGGTTCAGTAAGGAATTTTTGGAGAGAAAGTTACTTAATTGAAAATGGATAAGACGTTCGAGGACTTTGGATAGGAAAGGTAAAATAGAGATTGGACGGTAATCAAAAAATTAAGAGGGTGTTACTTTTTTAGGTAGAGGAATAACTTGTGCATCTTTCCACGCAGTTGGAAAGACACCACTTGACAGGGAGTGATTTAAAATATTGCAAAGGATAATATATATAAAATAAAAAAATATATAAAATAAAAAAAAAATATCCTGAAATTAATTATAAAATCTATGAACTGAAACTATTTCCCGATTTTCTATTGCCTAAACTATCTTACTACTAGCAACCCGCCCCGGCTTCGCACGGTTAGTAGAGGCATCTTCAACACAAAATGTTATCAAATTATACACCTAAACCTTCCTCATGAATCACTCTGTCTATTAGTGAAAACCGCATGAAAATCCCTTCAGTAGTTTTTCAGTTTATCGCGGACAGACAGACAGACGCGGCGGGGGACGGGGGGTTTGTTTTATAATATGTACCTAGTCATTATGTATTTTGGTCGTTAAATTCATAGATATATATACTCTATTAGGCTTTACGTGGTGAAAATCTATCGTTAAATAGTCATCAAAAAGGGGAACCCACCACACCTCGTTTTATAAACCGTAACGATAACAACAGCCAAGGATAAAGCTCGCCGAATTGCAATATACAGGCGGGGCTGGGCGGTAATTCCTGTACTATATTTTATGGCACATTTAAAATATTTTAGTTGATATAATAGGTATCAGAACACTTACCCGCACAAGTTTTAAGTCGTCTTGTAAAACCTTGATATTGCTGGCATTTTGATCCATTTCAAACTGTTTCTTATCAATGTTGTAATTTTGTATTCTTATTTCCATGTCACTTATTTGTTCAATGAGACTATTTTCTCTATTTGATAGATTCTGAACTTCTCTATTCAGCTCCTCATTTTTCTTAATTGCCGATCTCAACTGATCATTGAGTTCAGCAACATAGTGTTCATAATGTAAATTCATCTGATCTCTCTCTTTTTGCATCAAAGTAATTTGTTGTTCTAAATTGCAAATTTTCTGTAACATAGCTTCATTTTTCTCAATATCAACAGTTTTCTCATTTAGTGGAGCGGAAGGTGAGCCATTAGTTAACTGCTGCATCTGAAGATGCATTACATCATATTGATTTTGAAGATTATGCAGTTGACTCTGAAGTGAATCATTTTCAGCTTCTTTAGCATTTAAAATAGTTTTTGTAAATTCCAGCTGCTCTAGTAAGTTACTGTTTTCTTCTGATAGTGATGACTTAATAGAATTTAGTTGATTGATATTTTTATCTTTGAGTAATATTTCTTGCATTGCATGTAAATACTTATCATTTATATTTTCTAGTTCATTTTTTAAGTAATTTAATTTTTGATTAGATATTTTAAAGTCATTGATAACTAATGCATGATTCTGTTCAAGATGGCTTAGCTTTCTTTGTAAATCATAAACTTGCAATTCCAGATTTCTTTTATTAGATATTAGTATCTCAGTTACATTAACATCCCCTGGAAATATTTGAATATCTTCTGTAGCATTCGTTTGTTTGTCATTAGTTAAACCAATTGTTATGTTATCACATGCTTTATGGCTGTCTGTCGCTGGATCTTCAACACATAGGGTCGCTGGCACTTGTTGCCTATCCGAAGTAATGATAAACTCCTCCGAGTTATTAGAATTAGAATCCTGAACTGTATTCATTAAGTTATCTGAATATTTGCTTATTTCTGGTTTAATATTATCATCTTTCTGAATAGTCTTTTTTTCCTGATGGTCTTTCAGCTGGAACAAATGCAAATATTAAGTACTTACACGTGCTTATAAAAGGATTAAGTTCACGAAATTTATGTGATGGAATAAAGACTCAATTTTTTGTTTTCGTGTGCACCTCACCTAAGCTAATGGTCGGAATCGAACCGACTAAAACCACACGGTGTTTCGTCACAAGCGGGCCTACTTGCAGGGGACCCAAGAATACCCTAAGAAGGAAACCTCCGGGAACCCTTCCAGACCTTGGCCGCCTCTTGGTCAGTAGGCGGCCAAACCGTAGAGTACGGGGGCCTTGCCCCCCTCCCATTTAGAGAGGCGCACGCAGAACACGTCGCGCCACCTTCTCAGACCTGCTTCGGCTAGCGTAATGGGTGCCTCTCCTTCGGGACGGGAGGGTACTAGCCCTCTCCCATTCCCTTTCCGCTGCCTCTTTAACTGACATCACTTCCTCACAAAAAGAGGCAGCGGATTCCCACGCACTCTCACTTTGGACCATGGACAGAACCATGGTCTCCAGTGAGAGGCTTCCCACTCCAATAGCCGCCACGAGGTCACGTCGTTGTTGCGTCCACGCTGAGCACTCCACTAAAGTGTGGAGTGCAGTATCCTCGCGACAGCCTCCGCAGTGATGGCACGTAGACGTTGGCTCCCGGCCTATGCGACACAGGTACTTGCCGAAAGAGCCGTGGCCGGTTAGAACCTGCGTCAGCCAGTAGGAGAGGCTGCCGTGCCTCTCGAGCCAATCCTCTATGATGGGTCTTACCGCCACAATTGTGGCGTGCCCAGCGCTTGGTCGTTCAAGCACTCTGCCATTAAGACCTGACGGAGCTGAGGCCGTTGCACCTCAATTTCCTGAGGTGTGGGCCCCAGGTCCCGCTCCTTGAGCCATTGGTATAACGACGTAAGGGTCTTCGCCTCAAGGTCCCATGGTGCAGTTCCGGCTAGGAGACTCGCCGCTTCGAAGGAAACCGTGCGGTATCCCCTTATGACTCTGACGGCCATAGCTAGTTGTGGTCGCCGCAATATGGCAGCATTGCGGGCCGTCAGGTTATCCACCCAAATAGGGGACCGCACGATACCATTGTAGAGTGTCCTACAGGAGGTGTCGGGCCCCCCTAAGTTGGGCAGCAGCCGCGAAAGCGCAGCCGCCGTCCTCATAAGTTTGGGAGCCAGATTCCGGAAGTGGTATCCGAAATCCCATCGACTATCGAGTATAAGCCCAAGATATCGAAGGCTCGATGCGAACACCTCCCGCGATAAGGCTAGATCCAGCTGGAGGCCTTTTCCGAGGCCTATGGAAACAAATGGCCTCGGATTTATGAAGGGCCACCTCCAGACCTAGCCGCCGGATCCTTTCAACGACTTGAGCGAAACCGGCCGTGGCTTTTGTGGTAGCCTCGAGGTGCGTCTTGCCTCGCGCCGTCACGAGGGTGTCGTCAGCGTAGCAAGTGACGGCTGCACCTCCCAAGAGCACTCCGCGAAGCACCCAATCGTATCCGATGTTCCACAAGAATGGCCCTAACACCGAACCTTGTGGAACACCGCACGACATCTCTCGCTGACCATATCCTGCCCGACTCGGGTAGATTACGGCTCTCTCCGATAAGTATGCCCCGACAATACGGCGAAGGTAAAGAGGCACTCCGTGAAAAACGAGCGCCTCTCTGATGCAACTCCAGGACAAGGTGTTGAATGCGTTGGCGATGTCTAGAGACACCGCCAACATCACCGCACCCGGGGATACTGCTTCCTCCGCCAGGGCCCTTACGCGCATGTTTGCATCCACAGGGGTACGCCCTCGGCGGAAACCAAATTGGTTACCCGCCAGATCCGGCCCCACTCTCGAAAGGTGTTCGACGAAGCGCTCCGCGATGATTCGCTCGAAGAGCTGCGGTGAGTCTGCTGGGCGCCCCGCCTTCTGGATGAGGACCAGTTTCCCCGTCTTCCACAATTTTGGAAACTGGCCCCTCTCTAAACATGCGCTAAAGAGCCCTATTAGTCAGGGCCCAAGAGCCTTAAGGGCGAGAACCCACGCTCGGCCCGGAATGCCGTCGGGTGCTGGGGCGGTGCTCTTGGCTTGAAGCCGTTGCACCGCTGCCCTTAATTCCACCCAAGTAACTTCGAGGGCGTCGTCGTTTTGGGCGTTGGATACCTGAAGCAGAAACCTTAAGTCTTAAGTATTGAGCTTATTTACCAAAACTATCAATTTTATATAAACTTATTTTGAGTCGGCGCCCAACAACAAACTGATTAATTATCAGAATTTTATATGTAGGTACGTAGAAATATACATGGCTCTACGTAGGTAATTAATCATTTTATTATTTGGCGCCGACTCAAAATAAGTTCATATAAAATTTGATAGTTTATGTAAATAAGCTCAATACTTAAGACTTAAGGTTTATTTATTTTTCACTTTTTAGTGCTTTTCGTCGGTTTAATTTTTTGTTAAAAAGATTTTTATTTTATGATTTTTTTCATCATCAGCTCAGCTGATACCTGATAAAGTAATGAAAAGTAAACAGAAACACTATTCGTTCCTACAATTTTCGAGGGTTAAAAAAGAACAATATAATCTTGAAGTCCATGAAGCCGTAGGGAAAGAAAATAATTATTATTTAAAAAAAGCTTGGACCCGTTGGGAATCTATTTGCGAAGCTGTTATTAGTCGTTTAAATAATCCTATTGCTATTAGCGCTTTTATCACAGTTCTGTGAAAGTCTCGTGTAAATACTCTTAATTCTCAGATAAATTTTGTTTAAAAAAAATCTATGTTCTATTTGTCTTGGTGGTGAGCAGCAATAGTAATATTTAAAAGTTTATTTAGTTATTCTATTATCATAGTTATTTTAAATTAAAGTTATTAATTAGTCGGCAGTACTTTGTAGGCCATAGCAAATATCCTAAATGATATTTCTATTACATCACATCTAATATATATAATTCTTCTTGTCGCGGAGTTTTAGTTAAATTCCTCCGAAACGGCTTGACCGATTCTCATGAGAATCGGACAAAATCTATTATTCATCTCCCTAAATGTTAAGGGTAGTCCCTAATTTTTTTTTTAATTTTTAGATATTTTTTTTTTTATACATACAATTTTCTCAATTTTCAACCCTCTAAGGTCAACCCCTGTTTTTTATATTAGTATTTTTACTTTCATTGGTACAATTTTTTTAAAGTATTTAACCCAGTGAAAATAGAAAGTGCGATTGTTATAATCGATTGCCGTCAAGTTGATGTCAAACTTTTTTTTATGGAATAGGGGGTTAACGAGCAGACGGGTCACCTGATGGTAAGTGACTACCGCCGCCCATGGGCACTTGCAACTTGAGAGTCACAAGTGCCTTGCCGGCCTTTAAGGTGGGAGTAGGAGTGGAGCGGAGATAGAGAGATAGGGGGGAAGATAGAGAGAGGGAAGGGTTAGGGGCACCGGTAACCTCACTCGCTTGGCGAAGTACAACGAAGCATTGCTTCACTGCCGGTTTTCTGTGAGGCCATGATATCACTCCTTTCGAGCCGGCCCATACGTGCCAAAGCACGGCTCTCCCACTGTTAAACTTTAAATATGTCAGTTAAGTTAATGAAGTACTTTGAATTAAGAAAATTAATGGTTGGTGTTTTGTTATTTTTATAGGCCGTCAATAGACCACAGCGCTCCGTTCTTCTTTCAGTCATAGACCCCATCCCCACAATAAGTTATTTATTTTTTATTTGACTACCAAAATATACATTAGAAATAATTAATATGGCAAAACAACGTGTGCCGGGTCAGCTAGTGTCCTAATAAATCTGTGATTTAAGAATAAGTATTTAGAAATAAATATAAAAAATAATAAAGACTGTCTTGTTACATAATTATAAAGGTTAAACAGTGTTTAAATTACCTATATATACATTGGTCCCAATTCTGCTACTTCACTCACTAAATTAAAATTCACAAAATTTTCTTCATATAAGATGTAAACCTTTTACACTTCGAAACAAGCTCTTACTTCAAATTGAAACAAGTATGAAACATATGTCGATATCAAAATAAGCAATTTATTTGTCGACTAAAGTCTGATACGCTTAAATAAACTTTAATACCACGTAGCGAGAGCCGCTGGCGCTAACAGTTGAATGCCATCTCTTTTGTTCTGTGTATATTGTTGTTATGTGTTGTTATAATAAGCGTCTTCGTAGGTGTCGATTAAAATAACGTCATCTTAGTTCGTTTTGAACAAGTTTTTATACGGCATTTGAATATTTGGGGACTATCGCTGCGTGGCAATTATACGGCATTTGAATAAATGGGGACTCTCGCTGCGTAGAAATAAAGTTGAGTTTACGTTGACAGGTTTTAGTGAAATTTTGTGGCGCTGAGAATTAGATGCCAGTAACAAATAGACCTTATTACGAAGATCGCAAGGTTGACATAGTAGTCGTAGTCAAGTTGACAAACATTCAAAGTGGTAGAATGGAATGTAATCCTTTCTACAATGTTGATCGTTAGTTCCATATAAATGTTAGCCAAGTTACAATTTTGATAAGTACTAAAGAAACGATGTCGAAGTTTTTGTTCGTTCACGTTCGTAACGCTCACTAAACGATCCCCGAAACCCAAGAGTTAACGCTAAAAAAATGTCGTTTAAGTGATCGAGTTGACAGTTGTGCTGAGACCGAGAAGTGCTTCGTTTGTTTACCATAATTTTGGACTATATTTACCATTTAAAATGAATACTTTAAATATGTTGTGGTGCGCTCATAATCAAGAAGTGTGGCTTTTTTTTCTAAGTACATTGTAGAACGAGCGATCGACTCATTCGTGTCAAATTGGCTAGCAAATTATCTTTATCTAAAATAGTTGACGGCAGGGAGTTAACGATTGTAGAGTGAGATCCGATGCGAAACATTTGTGACTTGGCTAGGCCTGCAGGTCCTGATATGCTGCATTGCGGTAGACCTAGTAGGATTTTATCAATGATGATAACTTTAGTGTCCTCATCATAGACTTCAATGGCCATCGCTTGAGTACAGTCGGTTAAATACCATTTTATTTATTTAATTTTAGGGCAATGCTCTTAAACCAATATTGTCAAGTTGTTTGCGGCTGTATAAAATTTTATAATTCACACAATCGAAAGCTCTGGACATATCGAGGAACAAAAGCTATACATTCGTTTTTTTACAGTATGTTAAGTTTTAAAAAAACTGTTTCGTCCAACAAGTATTTTTTCATTTCGTATTATAAATTACATATGGGCCATAGAGTCCTTTAGGTTGATTTGGAAGAAAAGTCTACCTATTGGTTTTGTACCAGTTGTCGAGTTTTCCAAATTTTCTCTACAGGTCTAGTTATGATCCCTAGACCCCAAAACAACGGCCAGTTAAAAAGTTTATGTATATATATGTATGTACCTCCATTTTACTGGCATGATAGAGGTTGCATTTATGCACCGATTGTTTTCAAACTTGGACGACAATTCAACAGGGCAAATTAAAAAAACATGAAATCTACCTCTGCGAGCCTGCTGCAGGCCCGGTTTTTTTTAACCATGTTTGGCAAATTTCTATTCAACCTATTAAGTATGTTGGTTGTTAAAATTATTTTAGTAAATAATGCAGCTTCTTTATTTATGACATATGGTTGGTATATTTAAAATAGCAATAATGTTATGATGAACAGTAATTAACAACAAAAATTAAAAATGAAACATTATAACGACTTTTGGATACAGTTGAAATTACTTCACGTTTTATAGCATAGTACTACCAAAAAGCTATTTTAAAATGATGATTGAATATCAAGTAAAAATAAAAAGCTTACACCCACAACAAAGATTTGTTACAGTATTGACAGCATTGTAGTGTAAAAGAAAACATGAAATGACAATGTAATCATCTATTATGTAGTAATAGTGTACATATTTTTGTGGGTTGCTAACCAATGACTATATTGTAAAAATAGATGTGAATTTGCATAGCTTGCAAAGGATGCAATATATATTATTATCACCACAATTAACCACCAAGTGGGATTTTGCAGACATCACTTTTTATCAGAAAATTAGTGTTACGACTCTTAACTATATACTAACTTATGATTGTCCTGATTATCCTACTAATATTATAAACGTGAAAGTTTGTGAGTTTGGATGGATGGATGATTGTTACTCTTTCACGCCAAAACTACTGAACCGATTGCGATGAAACTTGGTATGTAGATCGCTGGAAACCTGGATTAACATATAGGCTACTTTTATCCCGATATTCGAACGGGATCGGGAATTCCGCGGGTGAAACCGCACGGCGCAACGAGTAATGTATACCTAAATTAAGTATGCCTACTTTGACAATAATATTGACAGCCATGACGTGTCACAAACTATAAATCATGCACTATTAATTTAGGTACGTATTAAGCATGCTTAAAAGAAACTTAAAATAAGTAGTTGAGTAACAGAGTTTACTGCTCTTCAGACTCAACAGCATTTTAACACAGTATCCGAAGAATAGCGTAATAGATATAATAGCACACTGTAGACGTGATAACTACTACCTTTTTTCGAGCCAAGGCCAGTTTAGCTGCTCGACTGTCCATTGTTAATATTCAAGATTATTTTATCAACTAGTATAAACAGAACATAAAACAGTGTAATTATATTTAAAACTTTTGTAATAACACAAAATACTGAACTGAAATTCACTCACTGTCACGGCAGTCTTTGGTCACGGCTTACGGCTATTCATATTTCATTCAACTTCAACTAGTGAGCAGGGCTGCCAGTAAGTACAACTTATTTTATACCGCCGAGTCTCAGAAATTTTACAAAATCAAGTTCTATTATACAAAATCAGTGTTGTACAAAGTACGTTACTCTTTGGGGATTTCAAAAAAATTTTTTTTAACTTTAACGTATAAGGATTTAACAGTTTACTACAGATTTCATTTGTTTTATGTATGCTTAGTTGTACGTACTTATTACGCTATAACATCAGTAATACTAATGATATTGTATCAAATAATACAATGCAATGTACTATACAAACAGGATACAAAAGATAACGGTATTATACGAATTGTGTGTCCAATTATACAATCTGGCAACCCTGCTAGTGAGTGACATGTCATGATCATGACAGTATTAGACAAGGAGCAGAATCAAAGAGGAGGTGTTGTAATTAGATTTTCGAAACAACGCGTGACAATTTGCGGAGTGACTGGGTGTTAAGCTCCGCCTACTTCACTTTTTTCCATCTACCAAACAATAGTAAAATTACTCGCATCGTTCTATGTCGATGTTGTTCTATATAGTTTAGCTATCTCACACTAGTTATAGGATGTAAGGGACCGTACTCAGACTTTAACTTTACCAGGTAGTAGTTTTTTCAAGATTAATTTTTAAACCATCTTGATACAAAAGCGAAAGTTTGTGAGTTCTTTCTTTCTCCTAGACTTGACCTTATCCCACAGCTGGACGGATTTGGATAAAATTTGGTATGCAGATAGATTGCGACCTGGCTTAACATATGGGCATTGGGAATTGCTAGTGTGAGAATTAAAAAGTTTGTGGTAAATCACGAATGACGATTAAAATTTGTTGACTTATTTATTCTTATCTTATCTTTCTTTATTCGTATCTGTACCGCAGCTGCAGTTTATTTTGTAGATCTAAATTAATGAGCTTAAAATACCTTTATTTATTTCATTTTAATATTTAAAAGACTTTCAATTCAAGATAAATACTCGTATAGTCGTGTGTTGCTAGGTAAAATAAATGGGTTCTAATTACGGCCCTGTCTTTTTCTTCTGTTTATATATGTGTTTCTAGTTGAAGTTAGATGATAGTCTATTTAAAAAATTGATTACAAAAAATATAAAATAATGCTTTGACGGCTAAAAGTTCCTTAGGACTGGATTTAGAACACATTTCAGTATTTTCGTATGATTTATTTTACTAATACTTAGCTCTACGTACCTTTGTTTTTTTAGTTCCCATTACACAAAGTTTTGCCGTCTAGTGACGAATAGATTTAATTATATTTCAAAAAACACTCCCTAGATTTGTCTAGAACTTTTAATTATTTTTAACTATTTTAATAAATTAAATAAAAATCGGTTGTCTGTAAAGTCGGTTTACTGACGATAGTTAAACGTGACAACGTCAGAGGAACGCCTCAGAGCGAGGTAACGCCGCATGAGTCATGTTTTTTCGTGCGTGCAGCCGGCTCCATCGAATTATAAGACGTTGTCACGTCACAAAAATATTTACAAATATATTGTGCATGTATGTATACATGGCATCAGAGCGTCTATCCGAATAGTTTTTACATGATAAAATACAACATTTCATCTTTTACTTCCTAATACCACGAAAATTTACTGATTTGAGATTTTTCCATACAAACGTACAAGACGAACGCTGACAGTGTACTAACTATAAGCCACGCCCACTGTGATGTCGTCTGTACCTAGTTATAATCACAGTGCACAGTTGCATAAGCCCTCTCTTCTTTGTATCTGCTCCGTGTTAATATATAACTACAGACAGTGTTTCCACTAAAAATTTTATTTCTCCCCTTGTTTCTGTAGAAACGATCCCTAAAATACCCTATTTTTTTAATCCCTTTATGTGATGCATATAAATATTATATATATATATATATAATTACAAAAATAAAACCTTTTCATTGGTTTATTAACTTAAAGCACATATCATACTATACTAGTACAGATACCTCATCCCATACAACAAAACGCGACCATTTTAACTCGGGCGATTTTGCGGGCTCCGCGCCAATTAAGGCGCTAGATGCCGCTAGCAGCGCGATAGCTATGGATAGCTAGAGCCACCTAGCGACGAAATGGATTTATTTACCTCCTAATAAACGCGCAACCAATAGATGGCGATAATTATACTTTATCGAATTTATGATGATAATTTTGACAGCTCACGGTAGGGATGCGGTAGTGTAATAATTGTTATTAAACCTATTCGATTATCGATTGTTATTATCATATATCTTGGAATCGATAGTTGCATGGTTATGCTGTATGGTCGATTATACATTAATAATACAAAATGAAGTCTTTCCTATTCAATTTAATAAAAAATAATAATATAACTATAAATGATCACAGAAATAAAATGAAACGAGAAATAAGAAGTTTCTCCAGTCATCCGCAGTAACGTTTCCACAGGCATTTTGCAAGATAAAATCAGTACTTTCTTACTCGTAAATAGTGGAGATATGTTATGTTTGACTGCATGGCCTAAAAAATAATAATAAAACTTAAGAACCTATTTAATAAACTTAGGTACTTAGTATAATTACAAAAAAGAGAACAAATCCGTTTGATGGCTTTGTACATTGACCTACGTATGTTGTACTTATATTGTTTTACGAAACTGAATACTTAAAAAAAATACTATGATTTTCGATTATTCGGTTGTTCGTTAGGCGTGGCACTTCACTAAGGGGGCGGTACCCATCAATGAAGTATGACATTTACTGTTGTAAATTTTACCAAAAATAATTATGAAACCTTAGAATAATATTGCGTTATCAATCTAAGTAAGAAACTTCATAGGCGTGAGCTGTCAAAATTATCATCCTACTAATATTACATAATATCCTACTAATATTAGAAACGTGAAAGTTTGTATCCATACAAACATTCACGTTTCTGATGTATGGATGTATGGCTGTTTGTTACTCTTTCACGCAAAAACTACTGAACCTATTGCAATGGAACTTGGTATGTAGATAGCTGGAGACCTGGATTAACCACGGCATCAGGACTTAAGCGGGTGAAATCGCAGGGCACAACCTGCTAGTCCTAAATATTAAACAAAGTATGGTAATATAGTATGTAATCAGCAGGTAGAAGTGTTCGTTATATTAGATAAACTTATTACTTAAAATAATCAAATGGCATATTATTTATTACAGCCGGTATGCATTATTTATACTGAGCGAATATATTTATTATTATTACATACGTAGGTACGTACAACATCTTGCGGACCGGCCATTCAAGGTCAATTTCACTTCGATCATTGTTGTGTAAAATTTGTATTGTATCCCATGTCAAATTATGCGCTAGTACAACCTCATAACAACTATATTCCCATCAACGTACAAAAATATTAGTAAAAATAATAGTCAAACCACAGATAAGATAATAGTTTGGTCAAACTAATATATTTGTTCGTCTTAAATTATTTTTTTTTGCCAAAACCATTTCTGAAAAACAATGGTCCTGATGACTTGAGACTTAAGCCAGCGTAGCCAACCGTATATTTCCGTATCTCTTACACTTATCAAAACAGGCTTTGTGGCATATTTTTTTGCTAATTATTTGCTATGGTTTGCCAAAGAATTATTTTTTATACGCACGCACGTTTGTTTGAGACAAAAGTAGGTATAGCTGTTATCACTGGGTGCGTTTTTGAAGAATTCACGCAACCAAAAACAGCACAATATAGTCTATAATTGCTCATTGCCATATTAAGTAAATATTAGTATTTATTTCAATGAAATACACAAATCGCACGCTCACTGTTTAAAAAACCATCACACCGTTCATTCGTCACCGCGGCGCATTCACGACTGTTTGTGTACCGAGTGTATACCGAACTCGAAGCGTGTAGGTATGTCTCACAATCCGACCGTTTGTATGAAGATACAATACTGTATAGATAACTGTACCGTGCTGCGACGCGAAGATCGCGAGCACGATCGAGCAGGGCTGCCAGTATTAGCTTATTTTATACCGCCGAGTCTCAAAAGTTATACAAAATCAGTGTTGTACAATGTAAGATGGTACGTCACTCATACACGTCATGTGTTCGGTATGTCACTCTTGGCAGGCTAGGCCCACTCCGGTCAGTAGGTATGAAGCTGCAGGTACCTAGCAGCGGCGACGAGTCGGGCAAAATTCAGTGGGCTGCCACGCGCCGGCCAGGTAGCACGTTACTTCGATACTCACTCACGCGCTACGTCGCGTCGCCGTCGCTTCGTCCGTTCGTCGCTTACGAATTACGTTTCCCGTATTTACGTACCTAGTTAGATTATATTATTAATTATAATCAGTGTACTTAGATATTTACAAGGTCAAGTTTAGCTATGATAAGTATATTTATTTATTAGGACCACAACAACTGATACACATCTTCTATCTATACATCTATACTCTATAGAAATAAATAAAATTGCAGTGTCTGTTTGTAATATTAAAATAACCGCTTTTTACTAAGTGCATTTGGATGTATAAACGGTACATATACCAAAACAACATGTTTTACAATTTTTGTCTATCTGTCTGTCTGTTTGTTTCGGCTAATCCCCGGAAAAGGTGGACCGATTTCCACGGGACTTTCACTGGCAGATGGCTGATGTTAAAAGGAGTAATTTATGCTACTTTGATTTTGGAAAAAGAACGAGTGTTCCACGCGCGGGAACTGCTAGTAAATAAATAAATTTGAAGTGTCCGTTTGTAATGTCATAATGACAGTTTTTTACTAAATGCATATGAATGTTTACACTTATACTTACTTATACCAAAAAAAAAATTTTCACGTATTGTCTCTCTGTCTGTTTGTTCCGGCTAATCAAAGGAACGGGTGAGCCGATTTCCACGGGATTTTCACTGACAGATAGTTGGTGTTATAAGGAGTAACTTAGTCAAGTTTAGCTTTGATAAGTTTAGGACTACAACAATTAAGTCTATCTGTCTGTTTATTCGGCTAATCTCCGCAACGGGTGGACTGATTTCCATGGGAATTTCACTGGTAAATAGCTGGTGTTATAAGGAGTAGAGTTCCGCATATACCTACCTAGCTAAACACCTAAAGGAGATAGTTTCATTCCAAAGTACACACAAATGCAATGGCATGGCAAATGCCTATCTTCTTAGAGATTAAAGTATCTATGCAGAGGTTGTGAAATAAAATAGTTTTCTTTAATATAAGTTACATTTACGTAGGTACTACTAAGTAAATACCTAGCCTAGGTTTATTTAAAACTTCATTTGTTTACAGAAGTAAAGTAATAGGCACATAACTGGTTTTTAAATATTTAGATTAATTCTTCTTACAGAAGACAACCTTAACGGCATCAGAACAGATAAGAGTTATGCGATAGAAAGAGAGGCAAGTTTTAGGTTAATATGCCCATTTGGAATTAGCGGTGTGCGATCTGAATTGCACCTTATTGTGTCAGAGCAAGAGTCGCTATTTATTTAACTGGTATTGCGAAGAGGTCCTTCTGTACTAGTACTATTATGTATTCTGTGCTCTTGGGGATTTCAATAAAAAGCGTTTTAACTTTAAGAGGCCTATTACATTTCATCCTGATGTTTTCATTAAAGGGTCTCAACTTTGACGGTCTTATTCTGAGCAACTAAAAAACTTCAACCACTTAAACTTATTGAAAAATGGAGAACAGTTATTAGCATAGATCATAGCGGCCTTACTTTTCTTAATGTTGCCTTATGAGCTATATCACATAATTGTATTTTACAAAATTAGGTATTTGCGCACGGCGACGACTCGTTCGGACTAGCGAGTGCCCGACACTGTGTTACCGCAGTGATTAAGCAATCATGATCCCTTTTCTACTATTAAATTATTTGTTTTACTCCCTTTCATAACATATTGTTAATAATGCGTAATGTTCTTGCCACTGCTATGCGCCTGCGGCTTTGCTGGTGTAAATTATGATAGTATATAGTTTCTATAAAACTTAATGTTTCTTAAAAACATTAAGTAGGTAGGTATTTTAAATAAAAAAATTCCATAATAAAAATGTGATTTAAATTAATAAAAACTATACAAATATTTCAAATTACCCAATTATTATATTTTTGAATTGTCAAGATTATAAGTCAGTCGGAATATGCCAGTCGTGAAGCTAGTTGCATGTATGCAACAGGCAGTAGATTCTACGGAAAAGAACAGGAAAGAAACTCCAAAGACACTCTCTTTCAACATGTTTTTTTACAATTTTCTGGTTCATCATCGTCAATCTTTTCGCCAATCCTCACTGTGCGAATGTTGTGTCTTACCAGGGCCAGTTGTCGTTGAAGGGGTTGTTATCCGGACCTTTGCCGGGGATTCTTAGCCACCCCTAGCCCTCAGATACAGTGACCGCTACCGTAGCCAAGAATAGCAGGGCTGCCTGAGACTTGGGGTATGGTCATTCTGTTTGCTTTCATTGGGGGCAAAGTCGCAGGCACATAGCTAGTGGCAGGAACATTACGCATAATTAACAATATTTCAAGAAAGGAAGTAAAATAAATAACTTAATAGTGGAAAAAGGATCATGATTGCTTAGTCACCACGGTAACACAGTGTCAGCACGGCAATACTATCTATACAGTATTGTATCTTCATACAAACGGTCGGATCGCGAGATATACCTACATGCCTCGAATTCGGTATACACTCGGTACACAAACAGTCGCGAATGCACCGCAGTGACGAACAAACGGTGGCGGTGTGATGGTTTTTTAAGCAGTAAGCGTGCGATTTGTGTATGTCATTGAAACTCCGAAAGTATAAGTAAACTATAATATAATTTTTATATACCTACTAGAACGTAATTTGTTTCTTTTTTATAGGTAGGCATTACGTTCGTCATTAATAAATAAATAAGTCGATAAGGTGACAAAAGTGACACACGAGTGAGCTACCAACGCTCGCGTTAAAAAAACTAGTAGGTAATTTCCTAGGCTATCTATTTACTTATGTATTTAGCTATTTACAAATATTATTGAATTAGACGAAATATCATTATGAAATAATTTTGAGAGTAAAAAAGGGTAGGTACCTAGTAAGATTTAGAGCGTGTTATTTTATCAAATCTACTAATCAATAATCAGGATCATATATTTTTATTGAATACCTACTTCTCATTTCATTCACAACGAATTATTTTTTTTTAAATAAAAAATAAATTATAATATTTACAATCACAAAGTGAAACACACTAGAAAGAAACTCAAGTAGGTAGATTAAATTATGGGCAGCCGTATCGCGTGTTTACATACCGTCCGGCCTTAGGTCATTATTTCAAGGTCAGGGCCGAGTCATAATTTTTATATAACATTACCGTGGTGTCGGGAACTCGCGAGATTGATCGAGTCGTCGTGCGTAAATACCTAATTTTGCAAAATGCAATTATGTGATATAGCTCTTAACGTATAATTACTTAACAGTTTACCACAGACACTATTTGTTTTCAGTATCTCTATATGTGTGTTCGTACTTATTACACTATAACATCAGTAATGACATTGTATCCGATTATACAATGCATCTACTATACAAACAGGATACCTACTTATGATTACCGAATTATGCGAATTTTGTATCCAATAATATAATAGTAGTATATAATATTTTGGGCCCTGATAAACAATATTTATTTTTACTAAAAGAATAGTTCAGAAACATCTTTCTGAAGTCTTCTTTTGCTTTCGATTCATGCATGATAAAGGTTCAGACCACTCCGATATATTTGGTGTCGTCAAAAATTAATTTCGATCGTTACGTCGTCTGTATGCCACGAAGATGAAAACTATACTAACGCGGCCGAGAGCGTGTGTGTGTGTGTGTAAACAGGCACACAAGCACATTCACCCTTTGATGGTACGTTTACACGCACGCCGTGCAGCCTGGCAAGCAGCATGGCACGCAGCTCGGCGCGCAGCCTGCCACGCAGCGTGCCACGCAAGTTTTTCACACCAGGGCTGCCAGTAAAGACAACTTATTTTATACCGCTAAGACTCGGAAATCATACAAAATCATGTACTATTATACAAAATCAGTGTTGTACAACTTTAGAACGTCACTCTTTGGGGATTTTAGTAAAAGGTGTTTTAACTTTAACGTATAAGGATTTAACAGTTTATCACAGACATGATTTGTTTTAAGTATCTCTATGTGTATGTACGTACTTTTTACGCTATAACATCAGCAATGACATTGTATCCAATTATGCAATGCAATCTACTATACAAACAGGATACAAAAGATAACCGATATTATACCAATTTTGTATCCAATTTACAATCTGGCAGCCCTGTTTCACACACTTGCAGGCATGGTCCGTAGGGTATTAGTGTTCTGTGGACATGGTAGTCAGTGCAAACATGGGAGACGATGTAGACGTAGATCTCGTGGGAGCTACTGCTTTGGCCTTGATCTATATTTATTGAAAAAAAAAACAGCCCGACATAATTATGCATGCGAAATTTTACTTAAAACTATTAGGTTTTACAATTAAAAAATCATTTATGGTGTAAAAACACTTTTCAAGTAGCCAAAACTTTAAATTTGATTTTTTTATTTGACATGCGTTATAACTATTTTTACATCGAAGAGTGCTTTTACATAATTCGTTTCTTACTTTAGTGGGATCTCTTTGAATGAATTTAGTATCCTCGCTAACTTTTGAATATAATTTTTTATTATTTCTAATAAACATGAACATAATTAACCATGATAAGCATTGGGGGCGGCTTCTTCATTAAATGTGTTTCGTAACTGTTTTAAGGCATACATAAATCTATTTTATTTACTGCACATCATTGATATGCGATTAGTTACAATTCTCTAATCGTCAATCAATCAATACTAACTTTAATCCTATGAATTGGCACTATTTTGTTTCATATTGTTTTTTGCCCTGATAAACAATATTTATTTTTACTAAAAGAATAGTTCAGAAACATCTTTCTGAAGTCTTCTTTTGCTTTCGATTCATGCATGATAAAGGTTCAGACCACTCCGATATATTTGGTGTCGTCAAAAATTAATTTCGATCGTTACGTCGTCTGTATGCCACGAAGATGAAAACTATACTAACGCGGCCGAGAGCGTGTGTGTGTGTGTGTGTAAACAGGCACACAAGCACATTCACCCTTTGAAGTGTGTCAAAAAACCGACAGTCGTCCCGATCGGCGCCAAGCGCGTGCACATTCACGCAAGCATGCACAAACAGCCTGTTCACATGCTTGCGTCGTTGAATGTCGGTTTGAACGCGAGCGTGTGAACGCAGGCGTTAGTCGTCCCGATCGGCGCCAAGCGCGATCACATTCACGCAGGCATGCACAAACAGCCTGTTCACACGCTTGCGTCGTTGAATGTGCTCGTTGAATGTCGGTTTGAACGCCAGCGTGTAAACGCGCCATGAAGTGTGTCAAAAATCCCGACAGTCGTCCCGATCGGCGCCAAGCGCGTGCACATTCACGCAAGCATGCACAAACAGCCTGTTCACATGCTTGCGTCGTTGAATGTCGGTTTGAACGCGAGCGTGTGAACGCAGGCGTTAGTCGTCCCGATCGGCGCCAAGCGCGATCACATTCACGCAGGCATGCACAAACAGCCTGTTCACACGCTTGCGTCGTTGAATGTGCTCGTTGAATGTCGGTTTGAACGCCAGCGTGTAAGCGCGCCATTATATTTTGAGTCTATGTAACTGGTATGACAGCTGACTGACATTGACACTAGTCAGTTGCCGACTGCTACTGCTCTTGCTTGCTCTGCTCACTTGTTTCGTGTTTTCCGATGCGTTTTGAGTGTTTGCCCGATTATTTTTTATATCCAATGACCACTGCTTTGTTTTTACGGATTCTGACCTGCCTACCTTGTACGACCCTTGCTTTTACTCTGGACACTGAAGCTGATATTGATTTCTATAAGAACATACCAAATCAAGCAGGCACGTTCCTATTATGGTGAACATATTAGAGGAAATGATGGTTTTACTATAGAAGTGTGCAGGGAGGTCAGCAGTAGCTCTTTTTTAGATGTGTCGGCTGCCAGTACTTCCTGGCTACTTACGGGTCGTATACAATCCCGACATATAAGTCGAAAAACTTATTTATATTTTAGTCAACAACTCTCGTAGCGAAAAGACATCCTATCCATAACTCTATACCTGCTACCTACTCATAACTTCAAGTCATTGACATTCAATGAAATGACTTCAAACAGCTTCTAAATATAATAAACATTAGTGTTTAAAGAGGATCTTTTGCACTTCAGGAATCAGCTGTAATTAAAAGATTGTAACATAACCTTGCTTTTACTACACCTCTAATAACTCTGCTCTCAGAATGTCAAATTTACAGAATATTCAGTGAGGGACTGATAAGTCTGAAGCTATTCATTTACACCATTTTCATCTCGCTACATTTGGGCAAAAGATTGTTGGTAATCGTTTCCATCTCCTTTCATGATTCTAGGTTAATGGGAAGTACCCTATTGGTTTTGATTTCCCTGCGAATCTAAGGCTTGATTGCCGTATCTTTTAATAGACTGAGAAACTTGATTTTTTTACCAACAAAGTGTTCTTATAAGCGTTCCTTTTTTTCCGTTTGAGGAACCCTAAAAAGACCCCGAGAACTGAGGTGCTTTAGCCGGCTCTTAAACAATAGACAGCTACATCTATGCTTGCGGAGGTGCGGGGGCTTAGCTCCCTTCCGGTTAAGAGAGGCGTGCTCAGTACACATCGCGCCCATCTCAGGCCTGTTGCTGCTAGGGTAACTGGGCAGAGGACGCATAATCCTGGCCGACCGACGAAAAACAAGCATTGCCCAGAAGAGACGAAATGTCACCGCCTTCATGAGGAGAAAATGTTACTAAAATATTGTCTATACTGAAGTATTATAGATAACCAATCAGTGATTACTTTTAAATTATACGCGGAGGAAACCGAGTTGCACATCTAGTGATAATTATATATTTGTAATCAATGACACTGTATGTGACACTGGTACACCAGTTAAGTACTGCCAAGTATTGAACTCTTTATCCCCTAAAATAGCTTTTAAAAACTCGGCAACACAAATTTAATAGTAGTGCTATACCTTAGATTATATTATATAAGTCCAGATACCGTGAGTGACCGTGACCACAGGTCACTAAGTATATTCTACTAGTAGCCTAAACCTAACTAAATTACTGCCAGTTACTTATAATAGAATAATCTGCAGGTAGCCAATAAACATTTTGTGAATATTATAAAAACTTTTTAACAAAAAATTCAACCGACAAAAGAAGCAAGAAACTGAAAAGTACAAAAATATGTTAGCCTAACTAAACTCCAACACCTAAATACCTTAATAACTATGAAATGGCGCCAAACATAGAAACGTGTAAATTAATTAATACGTAATATCATATCATATCATATCATAAACATGTCGCGTCGCCGCTGCCATCACTAAGATGGCAGCGGCGACGCGACATGTTTATTTGCCGAAGTGTTTTCAAATTAATTTTTCTGTATGTATGTTTGGCACCGACTCAAAATTTCACTTATCAGTTCCTTTCTTCTTTCATCGGTTTAATTTTTTGTTAAAATGTTTTTATGTTTTAGTTTTTTGTGGCTAAAATTTTATAATAATTATTTTCGGATATAAAGTTCTCATCAGATGAATTAATGAGAACAATCACGAAATAGATGCTATAAACCGCTGAGGAGTACCCTCGACTGGATTCTGCATCCATGATCAAATCAACTACAGGTCTCCGTCATGTTGTAGTGTCATTAGAACTACATATTATGTGTGCTAAGTTTCAACAAAATAGGTTCATAGGTATAAAGTCAATGTTTGAACAATCATTCGTCCCCTATTTTTCTACACTTAGGGTTGAAATTTTTAATTGAAATTTAAATGGAATTAACTTCAAATAAAAACGAATTACGTAAAAAAAAAACAAATATAGGGGTTGACTTGAGAACCTCCTCCATTTTTTCCTCGGTTGAAAAAATAATCTTTTAAAAATATCATTACCTTTCTTCTAACAATGAAAATAATCATTCTTTACTTTTTGGTCTAGTTTGCCATCTAAGCGTGATTTTTAGTTTTTGGAAATATAATAATTTCTTCATGTAATAGGAATTTTATTTTATTAAATTGTAGGGAATCTCAGTTGTCTTGAAAAACCTCATGTTTTAATTTTTGAACGGCGGCGATTACTGGTTTTAATTTGATACGCGGTTGTTTGTTGAGGAAATAGCTGATTTAAAAAAAATATTATTTATAAGATTTAAACAAAATTTACACTTTTAAATACCTGTCTTCGAAAACATAAAAATTCGTTTTATGGCAAACCAGACTGAAAAATTTTTTGTAACATAGGAATAAAGTGATTAATAAAAAAATATATTATTTAAATAAAACGTTGGGGTGCTCGATAGCAATATTGCTGTAAACGTTTAATTGGTAGCTATTTCTATGATGACCTGCATTGTTGCATTTTTGCGACGCCCATAACGTGTTATAGCCGTCTGAGTAATAAGAGAATAACGTACGGTCTCCTTTGAGTTCAATAGTCGGGATTCCGCCATGGGACCTGAAAGCGAAATCCCTCACAACATTGTACCAGTGCAGAGCCTGAGACCTGTTCCTCGTGAAATAGAGACGCAACGGTCCCAGATCCATTAGCTCAGTGGAAAGAACGACTTCAGCGACTGAGCGCAAAGCACGCCACGATTGTGGCGGTAAGGCTCATAATGGAGGATTGGCTGGAGAGGCCCACATGGTTCTGTCTCCTACCGGATGACGTAGATACTCATCGGACACGGCAGCTTTGGGAAGTACCTGTGTCGCGTAGGCCGGGAGCCAATATCTGGGTGCCAGCACTGCGGGAGCTGCCGTGAGGACAACGCACTCCACACCTTGGAGGAATGCTCAGGTTACGGTATACGTGAGTCACACTGAAATAGGGAATGCAATACGGCATTATTTTCAATCCGACCGGATTGATGAATTTGTTTAATGAATGGCACAATTATCACGATCTTTATTGTATTATAAGTAAAGCTCTTTAATTTAATCAACGTACGATAAATAATAGTCGACTTCTAATAGTACAAATATAACCTGAGGCTCATTTCCTTTTTTAATACTTTATCAAAATCTTTCTCCTTTTTAGTATGTGTGCTATAACACGTGGTTTCTTGCTGGATTTGTAATTGTAATTGTTCCTGCAATTTCAAATCTTTCTTTAGTAATAGTGAATTTACGTTCTGCTCTACTATTTCTTCCACGGTTTCATTAGACTTATCATCTTGAATAACATATTATATTTCCTTACATTTTGACGAAGCAACGACAAAACACACTGTAGCGAACGAGGCGATTAATACTGAACTGATCAGGTGTTGCGGGGAGGGGAGGGAGCTACGCGGGGTAGGGGCGCGGAGCGACTTGTTGAATTATTTTTGGTATAATGATTTTAAATTGTAACAAACAAATGTTACTCGTATCGATTGCCAATCGACTTTTTAATCAGTTACAAACATAGCCAGCGATTAAAAATACCCTTTTAGCTTCTATTTTTGTCGACTGGACCGATTTTGCTAATTCTTTTTTTTTATGTTTATTATTGTCAGGAGAAGGTTCATAGGAAAGAAAAAATAAGAAAGTTACGCGGAAACAGAAAATTTAAGAAAACTTAACGAGAGTCTTAGGATAGTAAATATTGCTAAAATAAGGCAACATGCTATGCGATTTTGATGTGTCCCACGACCTTCATGCTAAGTTTGTAGGTAAAAATTATAGATATCTCGGGTTTTCTTGAGCACCTACGTACCTACTTTAAATTCTTGGCTTCCGCTCTAAAATAACGCACGCACGCTCTTAAATAAGCAACGCAACGGTCGAAAACATCAATAAAATATAAATTTCGTGTTGTCCTACGAAATCACGTATGGTAGAAATTCCGACAACGCTACGGTATTTTTTAACACCGTCTATAATAAATAATAATTAACCTTTTGAAACAAATAGTATATTTGAATTCTCGTAACATTTTCTTTGGTATTGACAATCGCCATTTTATTGTAGTAGCTTAGTTTGAAAGATATCAATGTAAAAAGTGTTCATGTCACGCTCAAATTTTTGTTCCACATCCACGACGGGTTTATTCAAGGTAAATATTACTGTTTTATCTTTCTGTTTATAAAGTTCAATACATTAACCTATCTTAATTTAGATTACCTTTTAATACTTGGCATATTTATTTACTGTAACAGTTTAAAATTAAATAAACCAAATACGTCACATTCACTACGTCATGTGTTGTATTAGTGGAACGGGAAAGTGATGCAATGGAATTCTGAGGCATAGAGATTCTTAATATTAAAGTTGTTTATTTAAAAAACAAAATATTTGTTCTATTTGTCTTTGTGGTGAGCAGTGATAGTAATAATTGAAAGGTTATTTAGTTAATTGTATTACCATAGTTGATTTCAATTATAGCTATTAATTGGCAGTACCTACTTTGTAGACCATACCACAGATAAGATAATAGTTAAATAAAATATAAATATAAAATGTTTTATTTAGTCTCATAGTTTCGGTTTACAATATTATGAAGAAGCCCCGGTAAGTTATAAAAATACTTGTGTTGGGGCTACCTCGCTATTTCTTATGTTACTAACGTTGACATCATTTATAACGACAGAAAATTAGAAATAAAAACTACAAAAAACAAATATATAATAATAGTAATAATATAAAAATAAAATAAAATATTAACAAAAGAAAACAAGTACTAATATAATTCACATGACATTGATTAGCATTTTATGTGTAGGCATGTGTGTGTGTGTGTGTGTGTGTGTGTGTGTGTTTGGGTGTGTGGGTGGATGCGTGTGTGCGTGTGTGTGTCGGTGTGTGGGTGTGGTCACAATACATTTCCTAATATTTAACTAATTCTAACCAGCATAATTTCTGTTTCTTCATATGTAAGTGATTTTAACCATTCCGTTACAACTGTTTTGCAGTTATGGAGTTGCACAGGATAAATATTTAATTTGGAGTTTATTTTATTAAAAATATATGTCGATTGAGTTTTAAATTGACGCCTGGCAAAAACGGTATTAACTTTTGGGGAATGAACTACATTATATTTACGTCGTTTATCCTGGTAATCTGGGTTGTAGGGTATTGTTTTATGCATACACAGTGTAATATTTAGGAGATATAATTTTCTTACAGACAGTAGATTGCTGACTTTATACAGGTTGTCTGTAGAGTATCTAGATGGCCTAAAATACATCACCTTTATTATTAGTCTCTGGACTCTTTCAAGTTCTATAAGTTTTGTTTTTGTGGCACCACCCCATACTGGTATACAATATGTAATGACTGACTGTGCCAGGGTAATATAAATTTTATTCAGTAGCTGAGTCGAAGCTATTTGACGTAGGCTTTTGAATATCCATATTAGTTTTCTGATTCTTGCCATAAGAACTTCGATATGGGTGTGCCATGATAATCTCCGGTCTACTGTTACCCCCAAATATTTCGTAGAGTTAACTTGTTCAATACTCCGACATCCACAGTTAGGACCAAGTGAACCACCACACCCATGAATCACAACTCCAAAATCATCACCCGGCTGTGACCTCTGAGTCGGAGTAAAACAAATGAAATTTGTTTTAGCAACGTTTAGGGTTAGTAGATTCGCATTAAGCCAGCCAGCCACTCTAGCCAGACCCTGTTCCGCGGTAACCTTCACTGCAGGCCATGACTTTCCTGAAAAGACGATTGCAGTATCATCCGCATAGGAGAAGATCCGCCCGCCACTGTCCCCAATATTACAGAGGCCATTTATATATATCAGGAACAGTGTCGGGCCAAGTACACTTCCTTGTGGAACTCCGTAGACTACGTTTTCCTCCTGACTAGTAGTGCCATTTACTTTAACTTGCTGTTGTCGGTTTTGTAGGTAACTTTTAAAAAGAGAAAGAGTGGTACCCCTAATGCCAATTTTTTCGAGTCGGTTCAGAAGGATGGGGACCGAAACAGTGTCAAACGCTTTTTTGAGGTCTAGGAACACAGCTAGACATTTATCTCCCCTATCTACCATAGTTGTTATCTCGTTAGTTAGCGCTATAATAGCGTCCTGTGTAGAAAGACCCCTCCTGAATCCGTATTGAGAGTTTGATATTATATTGTATTTATTTAAATATCCAATCAGCCTATTATTGATTAATTTTTCTAAAATTTTGGAGATACAAGGTAAGACGGAAATTGGTCTATAGTTACTAACAACGCCCACGTCCCCACTCTTATGAACAGGGGTTACTATAGATCGTTTAAAAACAGCAGGAAAGTTTCCTGATTCGAAACATAGGTTAGCTAGCCGGCTTATTAATGGAACCACAAAGTCCCTAGCCTTTTTCAGAAACTCTGTAGGTATACCATCCCAACCGGGCGAGCTTCCGGAGTCGAGACTCATGAATATGCGATCAACCTCATGAGGGTCGGTGTCAAGTAACACAAAGGAAGAGACCTGAGTTTGCATAACTACATTATTAGTGGATAAATCAGAAACACCAGTAATATCTTCAGCCAAGGTTTTACCGATGCTAACAAAAAACTGATTCACACGATTTACTGAGTCCAGCGGATTAGGTGTGATGTGCAAGAGACTAGTGTTTAAGGATTTAGGCTTTTTAAATTGGGTGATTTCATTTATTTTTAACCATAGTTGTTTTGAATCTTTTATAGAGTCAGCTATTCGGATTTTATGGTATTGTCTTACTTCGTAACAGATACATCACTCCCATACAAAACTGAAAATACCTACGTTATAATAGCCTACGAAATTGAAATAGTAATACCTGGCGTTAGCTGCGACCAGAAATATATCTTATTTACGCTTTTCGAAAGTTGAGAACGCCTTGCCCACCGCGCGACCTTCGTCTGTCCATGTAGCCGAACTGCCGGACACTCTAGGGTTGTACAAAGTACACAAATAATGAAATAAATTATTTATTTTAGTCCATTGAAAAGTTACATTTGGGGTTGCGTTTCTTAGAGGACGCAATTTTATTTTTTTGATGTGTAGGGGGGGTAAGTGTAAAGCTAAAATCAAGTTTGTGGGGTCGCCACCCTTGTCCCACGGCCGCCATCTTGAAAATAGGGGATGAAACGGTTTTTACGACATATCTCTTAAACTATTTGTCTGATAAAAAAAATTTGGTAGCGTTTTTTGTTGAAAATTAAATTCTCTATAACTTTGGTCCAGTAACTTTTTGTCGTAGAACTATAAATAAAAAAGTTATAAGTGAAAATGTTCAGAAATTCGAGAAAAAAAATTATATTTTTTGATATAACTTTTTTTTTTATCATTTTACGATAAAACGATATCAGACCATTTTTGTAGATCGTTTTTTAAGGAACAACTTTTATAAGCAACATTTTTTCATTAAGTCAATAGCTAAGGTTTTACAGCGCTCCGAAGTGAGTACTATTTTTCAGTACTCTTAACTATACATATTTTATACGTGGGTACTAATAATGTGTCATCAGTTATTATTATTTTTTTTTTTGTTATTATAATTCTTTTAATTAGTAATTTTGCAATGTTATTAATAATTAATTATTGACTCTTTTCCTCACCACCCACGAGGTAGAGTCTGGAGTCACGATTAAAAAGTCTAAATGCTAATAAAAAAAGGATAGTTTTCACTGCAGTTAAAATCGAGTCTAAAATCATTCGAAATCGTCTTCACAATTAAAAACAGAATAAAATACATCCGCACGTAGAGAAATATGTAGCACAACTAAAAGATATAAGTTGAACGACAACTTCAACACAATATTCTCAGCTATTCGTACAGTAAGAGAGGTTAGAAATAATGATAATAATAATAGCAGCTGTTCTTTTGTTCCCTAATGGTCGCTTGGCTATTTTCTACCTGGACAGCATTCTCGGTAACGGCCGTCACATTTAAAATTATTTTAAAAATCAATAATTGTAAAATTCTGTAATGGAGTGGAAAAGAGTCAATAATTAATTATTTATAATAAATAAGTTATTGAGAACGCCTTGCCCATCTTGAACCTTCATCTGTGTGTGTAGCCGAACTGCCGGACACTCTAGGGTTGTACAAAGTACACAAATAATGAAATAAATTATTTATTTGGGGTATGTTCCGATATACACTGCGAGCACTGTTCAGTGCTCTTACCGCGCAGAAATTCGTTTCGTTATGGACTGACAGTATACTGCCGCAGTATCCTAGGGAAATATAAGACGTCATAAATTGTCGCCATTTTTGTACTGTGAGCGTGAGAGCTGTGAGAGTGGCGTTTTCGAGGAAAGGTGCTCTCAGTGCTTTGATTACGTGATCAACTACAATTTTCTTCTAGTTAAATAGTAAACACTTATTTGTCGAAATATGTTCATCACTTTTAACGTACATAGCGATACATACCAATTTATATAATTCGGTTATAAAGTTATTATGCATTCGGTTACTTGAAAAACAATATTTTCTTTTAATAAAAAGTAAACTTACTTTTATTATGCGAGTAGTTCAATTGAAAATTGACTTGTATATTAAATTTTTAAATATAACTACATTCAAACAATATTTTTTTAAGTTGAACAGATAACTTGTACATTTATATGATAATTATTTTCACGTCAAAACAGCGCCAAAAAACATAGATGACAGTATACTGGACTGCGTTCCGTATTAAACAGTAAACAGTATAGCTAATTATGAAGGAACAGCTTCGCAGTATATTAAATTGACGTCACTCCTTATAGTGCTCGCAGTGCATATCGGAACACACGCTTGATAATTAAATTTATGGGTGTTGGGTTTTATATAATGATAAATAAAATTATTTCCCCTATGAAATTTATATCTTTAATTTTTATAGGTAATTAAAGTATCTCTTAAACCTTCGATAGTAACATAAAATGTTGATGCTGTAGACAAATACATCACTATCACTACATTACTACATTTTATAAAACAAAGTCCCCCGCCGCGTTTGTCTATCTGTTTACGATAAACTCAAAAACTACTTAACAGATTTTCATGCGGTTTTCATCAATAAATAGAGCGATTTATGAGGAAGGTTTAGGAATGTAATTTGTTAAGGTTTTGTGTAATTGGTAGAAATATGATCACGATTGTTGAAGATGTCTCTGCTACCCGTGCGAAGCTGGGGCGGGTTGCTACTAATAGCTGTTGCGTAGACTAGAGAAAGATACTCTGATAATTTAAACTTTGTATAACATATTATGTTACACAAAAGTATTAAATAACAAATAACTACCTACTCAAATAAAAACCTCAATCCGTGCCGATCTCAATATGTTTTACATTTCAGTAGCTCTTATTATTATTTTGACTATATTTCTAACTATATTACATATTGTGTAAAAGAAGCAGCCGTTAGTTCGCCTTGCCTACAAGTTACAACAAATGAATACCCTGGCAGTTCACACCCACTAAGTTCGTCACCTTTCGTAGAAATTATGGGTTTATTATTATTGACGGTTTAATAGAATACATTTATTACATCATCATCATTTATCAACATTGTATAGAATTTATATAAGCAACATTTTTTTTTTTGAGAAGATAACTATTATTTATTATTAGTACAGCCACGCGGCAATGGCGAGTAAAGAATAAACACCTGAAGTGGAGATGTTTTTATATTATATTGACAAACAAACAAAAGCAAAAATCATTTTTGCAACTTATTTTTAAAGGATTTCACAGATCACTAACGTCTAACAATAACGCAATTTAACATAATAAATACATTTAGCAATAACAAAACATAATAAGTTCGATTTGACATTTTGTTTTTGTTTACGGAGAATACCGTTCTGCCGTGCGTGCGTGCTCTCAGCTACGCGTTGTCGCCCCTACTGACACTTTTACCGCGGACGGGAAGCTAAATTGGTAGGTATATAAAACGCGACCTCGAGCGAGTGATGTAGCCCTGACCATACCTAATAGTAGGGGAGCCCATTAAGGGATTTTTTGGATTTACTCCTGCGCGGCAGATTATTATAAGGGGGGTTAATTACATGCTGACACGTGTACATTTTGATAATCTGACGATTTGAGAGTGACGCAAGGCAGTGGGTGGCTTACAAACTTGCAAAAAAATTTCGATCATTTGACATTGTCGAGCGCGTCAGATTAAGATACGGTGGGTTAATTACATGCTGACAAGTTTTGATAATCTGACGATTCGAGCGTGACGCAAGGCAGTGGGTGGGTTACAAACTTGCAAAAAAAAATCGATCATTTGACATTCTCGAGCGCGTCAGATTTTGAAGGAAATAATTCAAGGATAACAGAAAACATATTATGTGCCCATTTCCACAAGCCGAAGTTACAAAAGTCGTAAAGAAAGTTTAGTGCATGCAGCTGCAGTGAAGCATGTATTTACCACTCCACGCCTCTTTCCTTTCTACATTCTCTCTATCTTTCACTCTCTCACACCATCCCCATACTATACTCTGTCCATTTGTTTATGTTCTTTTTGAAAGTTGCTGGAGAACGTAAGGGCGTTTGCGTGCGAACCGATTTCGATTATTTACCTACCTCATCTTGTTAAGAGCAACTACGAGATGGTGTTGTTTGTGGATGATAATTTACTCTTATTTAGACTAAAACGTATGAGCACAAACTTTGAACACGTAAATGATGCTATTTCGATAGTTGTTTGTTGGTTTAACTTTAACAACTTACTTTTTAATGGAGAAAAGACTAAATATATCCAATTCACTACTCCAAACGTTAAACAGGTGGAAAACACTATAATGGTTAAATAAGACGAATTGAAACTAGTTGATACCACGAAATTATTATTAATTAAAATAAATAAATATTATCGAATAGACTCAGCTCAGCAGCATACGCAAGTAGAAAAATTCGTGAACTGACTGATATTGAAAGTCAGATTAGGCTATTTTAGTTATTTTCATAGTATAATGTCGTATAAAACTATATTCGTGCTGCAGAAAAAGACTATCGGAGCAATTTATATAACTCAGGTAGTTGTGATTGACTAGGGCAGAAATATAAACATCCTGACTGTGACTTATTTATGAAAACCTACTCTACCTTCATAAAAACACAGATCACTTCTGTAAAAAAAAGCGGTATACATTATTTCACACACGTAATAAAAACAACTTGTACCTGCTACTATACGACAATTTTTTTTTTTGCCCGCGTTTTTATACGCTTAATGTATTAATTTATCTAAAGAATTCACTTTGGAATATGTTTTTCAAGAAATTTGGAATTTAAACGGTATTCGTAAATTAACAAAATTGATTTTAGCTTAGAATCATTCCTTAGCTGACTTCTCTTACTCATAAACTACCTCCCTGCCAAGTTTCATTTTCATAGGTCAAGTAGTTTTCCAGATTTCGTGATTAGTCAGTAGATGAGTGAGTGAGTGAGTGAGTGAGTGAGTATCTTTTCGCTTTTATATATGTATATAAATCATAAACTTATAAATAGTTGAGTCTATTTGTATTTGCATGCTATTTTCCGTGCACATTTGATACATTTAATGATAAAAATACATGTATTTTTTTTCAAATCGTCAGATTAAGAGAATTGGACAAAACGGCGATTTTTCATTAAAAAAAGACTGTATACTTTGTTACATAATATAGGAATTCTCTAGTGGGAACATAGTTTTTTTGGGAATTTCTTAATGATTTTGACATGAATATACTTTTTTCCTATAATTATATGATCTACAATTTTTGTCTGAAGTATTTTTATGATAAAACCGTTTTGGTGAAAATCGCGAAAAACTCATTTTGACCTTTGTCCTTGAATAAAAAAAATTCCATACAGGGGAAAGATGGGGAACTTTGAAATTTTATTTTTAATTATATTTTAAACAATCTTACTGATTTTCAGCTTGGTGGGAATTTAGGTAGCTTTACACATATTTTTTGGTCTTATTTTGGACGGACTATAATCACAATTAAATGAAAACAATTTTTTTTGAAGTGGAATTTCATTATGCGACTTGCAAATTTTTCTGAAAAACGCCCATACATGTAGAAATATATCACTTTGAAAATGTGAATGTGTCTGAAAAAGCTCTCCAAATATTAGTAGCAAGTTATCATTTAGACTTATTATATGGGAAAATAAAGGACATAGATTGCACGTTATTCTTTCATTTTATTATCTAATTATATTTTGATATTTATGAGTCTAAATATTTTGAAAGTAAGTTAATTAATTCAATTTGATCTGAATGTAATAGCAATTAACAATTTCACTAGAGAAAAATAGTTAAAAAGATAATTTGGTTACTTAAAAAAGTTGACATGTAATTAGTCATAATTATGTACTTACTTAAATTGTCACTAAAGTTACTATTTACTCAAATTCTAAATACTGTTATAAGGAATGTCATCATGCAACAGATAAATGAAACAAACTTACTATTGGGCATATATCTAGTTATTATAGTTTGTGAAGATATTTAATTTATTGTACAACTAAGTAATATAAGTATGTGAATTTAGATCTTACCTATTTGGAATATAGGCAACTCTTTACTTGGAATGATAACTATGTTATTGCATGCATTTAGTTAATACCAAAAAATTAAGTATTCCAATAATTACTCATTTCCATCAAATGCGAAGTAATATCGTGCACTATATTATGACTGTTTGTCAAAAATGGAATACCTATTGGAATATCCCAATGCATGGAATTAACCAAGTGCACCCTAAATGCATACACTAGGGCTCTAAATACACAAATCCATATTTTACTGTCATAATAATGACTTAAAAAATTGACACACTAATATTATTATGATTATTCACTTGTATTCATCCCCATTATAATTGAGAGCGATCAAATATCATAATAATTCTCCATTCATTAGCAGCAAATTGTTATACTGACTGAACATTAGATAAAAATAACCTGTTGCATTAAAAAAAAAAAAATTTTTTTGTTTCATTGTCATAAGCTTTTAACTTTTATTGGTTCCTTAAACTTTTATGTAACAAAATTTATTTCTTAGATACAGAATTAAACATCATCTATTGTAGGTAACCAAAATGCCATGTTGGTACATGCTGAAGCCAGCATCATAAACTTAGGATTGAATTGTACACATTGTATTGGTGCAGGATGATCACCATTTAAAACACATACTTTGTAACCAGTGTCAGCGTTCCAGACATGAACTCTGCCATCTGTGGAGCCACTGAAAATGTATTGTGAATCAGGACTGAATGATGCTTCTATTGGTATGCCTTTATTATTAAGATGACCAGTAAATGTCTGCAATGGTGTACCATGGTATGCATCTACCAAACGGATTATTGACCCATTTGTACTGATTAACATTGTTTTACCATCACGTGAGAATTTCAATCCTGTCCAGTCACATTCCTTTTCCTGATTTAATTTAAAAGTGACAAAAGGGCCTTTGTCAAATGATCTTAAATCATACAGTTTGATACTTTCTGAATTAACACCTGCAGCAAATATCAGTCCTTCAGGGTCATAAGCTGCAACGGGTCTTCCGGACAAATGCATTAAGCCTTGGCAATTAGGAGAACGTAGATCCCACAATCGTAATGTTTTGTCTAATGATCCAGATAGAAAAGTGTCTTCGACCGGTGACAAACATAAAGTCACCACTTTCTTCGTGTGCCCAGGGAAATATCGAATATATTTGTTGTCATGTAGTGACAAATACCGGATAGTATCATCAACTTTAGTTGAACTGTGAATAGCAGTGTTCTTAGCATGTGTAAAATGAATGAGATCGACGCCGTATTTTTTACTATTGACTGTAATCATTTGTGTGCCCTTTTCGCAGTCATAAATAACAATTTGATCATCTTCACTACAAGATATTAATGTCTCGCCACTTGGAGAAAAGTCAATACTGTTTATTTTGTCTGTGTTTTCTCGAAACACCTTAGCCACTTTAAAACTTCGAACAACTTGGTCCACTAATTTCATCATTTGTAATAACGTTCACAAAATCACGGTGTCGCAGAAAAATAGTCACTTTATAGTAAATAACAACATACCAAATTATTATTGTACTATATAGCTTGATCCCAGAAGAATAATATTCTTACTACAGAGCACACTTCACCACGAACCATAGATTAAATATCATGCAATAAAAAATATGAGTACAATACAATAGTGTTGGGACGGGCTACTAGAGTTATATTTCGCTCGAGGAATACGGCTCTTCTTACTTGCTCTTGCTATGTAACTGTTCTCGAAATTGAGTCAAGTGATCAAATCTAGGGATAAATTTAATACTAGAAAAACACTGATGTTATATATATATGATATATATGAAAACATCGATGCACTATAAATATGGAAATGAAAATAGCAATGTTCGAAATAATCGATATTTCGAAAATTATTAAGGATTTATTGGTACAGTGTGAAAAAAAAGCTGGTGGAGCTGTTTCGGGGCACGTGGCCGTTGGTTTTAACCGGAAACGTCTATGTTAGCAAATCGGTCTTAGTGTTAAAGATTAAAATGAAAACAAAGTAGTCTTCGTTCTAAATATTTTAATACAATACTAACACTGAATAAGTACACAAGGCTATCTTCGCGTTGCGCCGGCTTCCTCACGGGGTAAGCAGAGGCCCACCACCTCTCACGGTCCTGAGTCTGACGCATCATCCGGTTAGATCCACATAATTATACATTCATTCCACTTTTTCGATTAAAGTGTACATAGTTTTTTTTAATGAAAATCGGATTCCTTATTTATGTTGTTGTCGCCACATCAAAAACTCTTATTTATTTTATCAAAAATAGGGCCAAACTATAATAGATGATAAGTAATGATAACACAGTTCACTATTTTATAAAAATAAGTTAATAGACATTATTTTGACTGGTTATACCGGAAACGCAATACTATTGGTCGATTGATAAACATTAACGAATAGTGGGATTATAAAAGGGTAGAAATAAGTGGAGAACGGTTAACTTGAGTGCAAACAGAGGTACGAACAACTTGGCAGTTACTGTTAGTTAGTGATTTCCATAGTTTATACCAGTGGTTTTGAGACTGTTTCTTACAATGTAAAGTATGGATGTAAAGAGCCGTCTTAAATTGGCGAAGGGAAGTATTTTTTTTCTTTTTGAAGTGAAAACTTCTTTAGGCACGTATGGTAAAATAAAAATGCTAAGTCTTATCCAAAACTAATTTTGATCGAACAATGAAGAACGGTTAACGAACAGTTGAAATAGTAAAAAAAAGTGTGTGTGTGTGTGTGTGTGTGTGTGTTCACACACGGCAGAAGTCAACTTCAGTAAAGTAGCCTACGAGAGAATGACAAATGAAAAGTAAAATCAGCACAAATTTACTAATGTTAATAAATTTAATTTTAGATAATTTCTATAAAAGTCATTGCTCCAATTCTTTTATTTTTATTTTATTCAATAGGTAAAGATACATACAGACAACAGATCAAGATATACAAAGAATGGCCTTAATAATAAACAGTAAGCAAACCTGAAGTCCAGTTACAACTGTATACAACTTTCAAAACAAACAATACTTCGTTTTCAATATAGGTTAAGGTTGGATTTAAATGTAAATTTGTCAAGAATCAATCAAGTAGAAGTGAAATATGGAGAAAAAAACCGGCCAAGTGCGAGTCGGACTCGCGCACCGAGGGTTCCGTAAAATATTTTTATTATATGATGTAACTAAAAATATGGTTTTCACAATTTTTCCTTCTGTGCTATAAGACGTTGCATGCTTCGTACCAAATTTCAACATTCTGAGTTCACGGGTCACACCCTGTAGGTTTTGATTCCCTTGCGAGTGTCGAAAATTTGCAGAAATTTGCGGCATAAATGGCTGTATCTTTTGATTGCGTTGGTTTAGAAGTTTGAATTTTTCACAGCTCCAAGGGACAGTAGACCTGAGTATTTGATATAAATTCCAGCTTGATACCTCCACACGTTCTTGAGAAAAATGATTTTGACTGACAGACAGACGGACGGACAACAAAGTGATCCTGGGTTCCGTTTTCTTCCTTTCGAGGTATGGAACACAAAAATTACACCCCGTTAACATTGTCATATTTTCTAAAGGCTTTGGTAGTACGCAGGCGCAAAGATAAAGATTATAGGAATTTCATCGTGACCCTTTTTCGTTTCATCGAATTTCAAATCACAACGATTCTAACAAAGTTTCACTTCAAAAAATGAAAAAAAATTACTTCCGTCCGCCAACTTAAGGCAGCTGATGTAAAGTGTCAAAACTGTTTAAATCATCAATGATTCTTTCACAGTGTTGCTCTAAACTATTTTTCAATTACCATATAACATACCCATGTAAACTGACTTAATGAACAGACGCGCAATGTTCGCAATAATGAAGTTAGGTTTCACAACACAAGGATCCAAAAGTCGTTAATTTATTGTTATATCTGTCTGTCTATCTGTATGTGTCAAGAACCCGTGGAGGCAGCAGGTTGAAATTACTATCCAATACTTATGTTGCGGTCCATTGAAGCTGTAAAAAAATCAAGTTACTTAGTCGTGCAGTCAAAAGATACGGCCATTAAGCCTTAGATTTTAACAAATTTCAACATTTTGCAGGTGAATGAAAACCCATATAAGGTCTCACAGCACAAGTGAAAAAAAAATTCGGAAGTCTTTTATTTGTTGTTAGATCACACAAATAAAATAGTTTTTGTGATTACAAACTTATACTTTGCGGTTGGAACGTTAACTTTGTCGTAAATCGATGTATGGGAGAGGGTTTTTTAGAACTGCAAAGTTTGTTCTTCGGCAATAACAGGCCGTCTCGAATTAATTCTTGAGATGGACGTACTACCTACATACTATAAGTATATATAAGTTTGTTAGCTTACGGAAGTCAGACTCGAACTTGTCCGGTTATTTTCTGTTTTTCTATTATGGACCAAGTGATTAATGTAGCATTATTAATAATCTAAAAAGAATAAAGTGAAATAAATAAACTCAGAACTCAGGTCTCACATAAATACATAATACATAAAGTACCTAATCTCTCTAAAATTTCTCCCCAAAAATTAGAAACGAAATGCAGTATCGCGTTTCGTCTATTTATTGAATAAATTTTGTGCCTCTTTTCGAACATCAACTTAGTCATCCTCAGTTCATTTATTTATTTCGTTTTGAGGAAAGCTTATAAACTAGACAAAAAACGTTTTTCTGTCGATACTTATCACAACGCAAAAGTCAGTTCATTATAAAAAATGCGAGATTAGGATTTACAGTCATTAGTTTGATTTGGCGCTACGCAATGTAAGCGATACTAACGTATTTATTATTTTCGTGTGACACAGTGAATGACCTTAAACATACGGTGCCGTTAAGACCAGCTGTTTGTTTTTTTTTTGCAGTTAAATGTTCTCTGTATTCGGGACACTGTCGCTTACACCCTGTATACAGGGTGTTAGTAGAAAACAAAGACAGACGATAGTAATAACCTTAACTTTGATGATGGGTCAGAAAAAAAACGATATTTTAAATAAATATAATAAATTCCAATACGGTTTATGTAATCACTTATACACAAACTTTTTTAAATTTTGCACAAATGATATTGTTGTACATAATCATAAAGAAAGATCATAAAACGTATCAGGTACAGTTTGAGAACATCTTTACTTTTGTATGACTTTTGAAAACGGGGAATAATCGAACTTTTTTATATTCATCTTACCCCTTCTTAAGGGTAGAGACGGAAAGTTGTAATAAATCCTAAAATACGAACTATAGGCATATTTAGATGTAGTACTGCAACTAAGAATTAAAAATAATAAGCTGATATTCTAATAACACATTCGTACCTACCTTGATACGAAAATTACAATTTCTTGGGAATTAATCATAGTGTAGGCATTTGTATATTTCTCACAACCACGCACTTGAGCACGCACGCACGGCAAAATGTTGATTGAGGTAACGGACGTAACAAAATGGCAACCATAAAACTGTCGCCAGCGCTGCTATAAGTACACTAAACGTGGCGCTATTCACGACGTTTTGTGTTTCCCCCCATTCACCCTACATTTTTTCTGTACTTACTCTCACAGATGTTGCGCTGCTAAGAGTAATGTAATAAGTTAGTAAATTGTACTTGAATAAATACACTAAAAATTAAAAATGAATATCATCATTAATATCATCTTCGATATAATGTCTGGTCAGTTTGGCTCTTGGGTCTTCGGCCGCACTTATAACGGGTTTAGAGAGGTACCGAACTTTGAACTATATTTCCAAATAAAGTAACAATATTAGATATAAATTAGTATCACGTGTTTCTTAGACGACCGTCAAGCGTAGAATAACCATAGATTATACACTAATAGCCCATACAGACTCACGAACTGAACAGAACTCGGCACTATCCTCATTCACGATGTTTCTCACTTACGTTCTCGTTCCCATCCGATATGGTTGACTGTGCATCGGCCTTAGTACTTTGTGCAATAGCCTATTATAACCTCGTTAATATGGAAATCAGACAGAAGGCAAAGAAAAAAAGGAGACCCTGACGATAGTGGATGACACAAATTCACCTTCAACAATCTTTTGAAGCGGGATTAAATACCGACACCGATCGGAGAACAGGCGAGCGCGTGAAAGAGGCATCAAGAAACCTCGCACATTCACGCTTCTCGGGCGTTCTCGGGGTTTCTCGGGATTTGTCGCCGTGAGTTACGAAGTAACTATTATCTTATGGTACGTTTACACGCACGCCGTGCAGCCTGGCAAGCAGCATGGCACGCAGCTCGGCGGGCAGCCTGCCACGCAGCGTGCCACGCAAGCTTTTCACACCAGGGCTGCCAGTAAAGACAACTTATTTTATACCGCTAAGACTCGGAAATTATACAAAATCATGTACTATTACACAAAATCAGTGTTGTACAACTATAGAACGTCACTCTTTGGGGATTTGAGTAAAAGGTGTTTTAACTTTAACGTATAAGGATTTAACAGTTTATCACAGACATGATTTGTTTTAAGTATCTCTATGTGTATGTACGTACTTTTTACGCTATAACATCAGCAATGACATTGTATCCAATTATGCAATGCAATCTACTATACAAACAGGATACAAAAGATAACCGATATTATACCAATTTTGTATCCAATTTACACTCTGGCAGCCCTGTTTCACACACTTGCAGGCATGGTCCGTAGGGTATTAGTGTTCTGTGGACATGGTAGTCAGTGCAAACATGGGAGACGATGTAGACGTAGATCTCGTGGGAGCTACTGCTTTGGCCTTGATCTATTTTTATTGAAAAAAAAAACAGCCCGACATAATTATGCATGCGAAATTTTACTTAAAACTATTAGGTTTTACAATTAAAAAATCATTTATGGTGTAAAAACACTTTTCAACTAGCCAAAACTTTAAATTTGATTTTTTTATTTGACATGCGTTATAACTATTTTTACATCGAAGAGTGCTTTTACATAATTCGTTTCTTACTTTAGTGGGATCTCTTTGAATGAATTTACTATCCTCGCTAACTTTTGAATATAATTTTTTATTATTTCTAATAAACATGAACATAATTAACCATGATAAGCATTGGGGGCGGGTTCTTCATTAAATGTGTTTCGTAACTGTTTTAAGGCATACATAAATCTATTTTATTTACTGCACATCATTGATATGCAATTAGTTACAATTCTCTAATCGTCAATCAATCAATACTAACTTTAATCCTAAGAATTGGCACTATTTTGTTTCATATTTTTTTGGGCCCTGATAAACAATATTTATTTTTACTAAAAGAATAGTTCAGAAACATCTTTCTGAAGTCTTCTTTTGCTTTCGATTCATGCATGATAAAGGTTCAGACCACTCCGATATATTTGGTGTCGTCAAAAATTAATTTCGATCGTCACGTCGTCTGTATGCCACGAAGATGAAAACTATACTAACGCGGCCGAGAGCGTGTGTGTGTGTGTGTAAACAGGCACACAAGCACATTCACCCTTTGAAGTGTGTCAAAAAACCGACAGTCGTCCCGATCGGCGCCAAGCGCGTGCACATTCACGCAAGCATGCACAAACAGCCTGTTCACATGCTTGCGTCGTTGAATGTCGGTTTGAACGCGAGCGTGTGAACGCAGGCGTTAGTCGTCCCGATCGGCGCCAAGCGCGATCACATTCACGCAGGCATGCACAAACAGCCTGTTCACACGCTTGCGTCGTTGAATGTGCTCGTTGAATGTCGGTTTGAACGCCAGCGTGTAAACGCGCCATTATCTGTGCCGTGAGTCTGTATGGGTATGGACTATAATAATAACAACTATAATAACCGCAAAATCATCCTCGTCGCTCTCAACTTGATGAGTTTGGCGGAGTGAGTGAGGGTACTCACTTTATTAAGTAATTCTTGTTCAAGAATCGGAATTTGTCGTTGTGAAGTAGTTGTGACGCTGCGATTATTTTTGTCTTATTGTCTTTAAAGAGACAGCATTTAATTTTATATTTTTTTCTTTGTCCACATATTACAAAACTTGTTTGATTATAAACCAGTATGAAAAAAAAAAACTTAAGTAGGTATGTGTGTGTATGTATTATAATAAAAAAACTACATATGCATACAAATTATATTTATTAATACTGTTACGAATAACCCGCCATCTATTGGCGACTGGGGAAGTCGTATAGAGCTACAAAATAAAGATACACGCCATCTGTTGAGGCAACACGGAACTAAGTAGTTAGTAACCCATTAATAGAAAATACTAGTTTGTTTTAGAGGCTTCTATTTGTTGTGTAGAATTTACAAGAGGTGTCGCGATGTTTCTAGAAATACCGTTTTGCTATATAAAGCGTGGCATTGCGGAGTTCTTAGTTAGTTTTCAAGTGAGTGTCAAGTTATTTAGTTTTCAAGTGAGTGTCAAGTGAGTTTAGTTTCAAGTGAGTGTCAAGTGAATTAACAGCGACTTAAGTGTAATTGAATTAAGAAGTTAGTGATAATAAATTATTGTAATTGTGTTGTTGCTAGTTTCCCTGTGTATTTTGTGATCTATTAAAATGAAATGTGTCTATTTCGGTAACAATCTGGTATAATTCTCTAATCCCGAACCTCAGCTCGTAACAATACCTAATGGTGCGTTCACACGCACGTCGTGCAGCCTGGCAAGTAGGATGCGCAGTTACACGTCTCAAGGAAGCTTTTCACAACTGTAAGAATAGTTTTAAGTGAAATTTCGTAGGCATAGGCATGCATGCGAAATTTTCCATCCATTGGTAAAAAACGTTAAGTTTGATTTTTTTTTTAATTTGACATGAATTATAACTATATTTACATCGAAGAGTGCTTTTACATGATTCGTTTCTTATTTAGGGTGATTTCTTGTAATGAATTTACTATCCTCACTTACTTTTGAATTGAATTTTTATTATTTCTAACAAACATGAACCTAAATAACCATGAAAAGCATTAGAGGCGGCTTTTTTTTTTACTGCATATCGTATTGATATGCGATTAGTTACAGTTCTCTAATCATATCATCATTCAATTAATCAATACTAACTCTAATCCTAAGAATTGACACTATTTTAAAATTGTAAGTACGTTGTCACAACCACCACTATCAAACGCGGGTGAGCATCTTTTTTTGGATGTGGAACTAAATCATGTCAGGGTTTTACTCGGTGTGTACTATTCGCCCTCGTTGCGCACTAACTTCTTTTCTTCTTTCGAAAACATCTTAGAAAACTTAACTCCTTCTTATGGTCATACAATTGTAATGGGTGACTTTAACACCTGCCTATTAAAAAATGACTGTCGTTCCTCTTCTCTTTGCAGTATAGTACAATCTAGTGATCTATCACTTTTAACACTGGATGCAACGCATCATTTTCCTAATTGTACTCCTTCTCTTCTTGACCTTATTTTGTGGTTTCATCTACTGATCATGTCATCAAACATGGTCAATATCTCGCTGATGCTTTCTCTTTAGTTTTCCTATCTTATGCTGTTCGCCCACAAAAGGCAAAGTCGAGAATTCTTGTGCAACGCAATTTTGTTGGAATGGATACTGACAAACTTCGAAAAGATAACAACACTGACTGGTCAGATTTGTATAACGCGCAATGTGTTAACGCGAAAGTTGATATTTTCTGCAATAAACTATTACAGCTTTATAACTTGCACGCTCCTTTGCGAAAGATTAAAATAAAACATTTACCGGCTCCATGGCTCGCTGACGAGATAAGGCAGATCATGCCAAAAAAAAAGCTGCAGCTAAAAATAAGTGCAAGCATCGACCTACGGACACAAACTTTGAAAAATATGTTTCCCTAAGAAATCACTGCAACAAGATGTGTAGAAATGCACAATGCCAACACATCCACTCATCCGTAGAGAACGGTGATCCAGCTAAAGTCTGGAAATTTCTGAGAACACTGGGAGTTGGGAAGTCGCGCGAAGACTCTATTCCTAAAAATGTCGATATTGATTCTCTTAATAAGCATTTCTCTACTTCGTCCGACTTTAATGATACAATTAAAGCAAATACTCTGAGACATATTTCTTCTTTCCCAGCTCTCGGCTATCCACCTTTCTTCTTTGATCAACTGTCCGCTTGTGATGTTAAGAAGACCATACTAACAATTTCGTCTAATGCAATAGGAAGTGACTGCATCAGTCGAAATATGATTATCCCTATCCTTGACGAAATCCTACCTATCCTATGCAATATTTTAAATCACTCCTTGACTACTGGTGTCTTTCCATCTGCGTGGAAATATGCACAAATTATCCCACTATCAAAAAAAGTTAAACCCTCTTCCTTTTCTGACTATCGTCCAATATCCATTTTGCCTTTCCTATCCAAAGTCCTTGAACGCCTATAACGTCCTATATATATACGGGAAGTAATGAAACGAGGTTACACGTTTAGTACTAGTTTATAACTGATCATCCGTGCGAGACGGCGGCGCGGCGAGCGGCGATCCGCTGTGCATACATATGTAGGTAGATATACATCAATCCTTCACACTTAGTTTTTCAAACCTGGTGACAATGTTATTTTATAAATAATAAACCAAGATAATTTATAGATAAGTAAACACATTATACTTATAACTTATTATTTTAAATACCTAATACTACCTATAGCTAAATACATATCTTAAAAATATCTTTTGTAGTCCACTGCTGTTTTAGGACGCTTTGAGCGTGAGGGTGCGGGTGACGGTAATGGTGGTACGTCCACCTCAGGTTCCACCGATTCTGAAGGTTGGGTTCGGAGTTCAACTGCCGGTGCCGACGGCATTGCTACAATAATATCCGCAGCCGTACCCTCACTCTCGGTCGCTTCACCTTCGCTCCGTACCTCCGTACCGTCATAGTCGGCGACAATTGTCGCATCTAAAACTATCGGCGCTTCACTACTTCCAGGGGCCCCTGGTTCTTTGTTAGGTATCGATTTAAAGGAAGTACCGGGGATTGCAACTGTTGAGACACCTTGTCAGCCGTATTCGTGACTGTCGGCTGACTGTTACCAACATTTTTAATTAATTGATCAACATGTCTAATACAGAATTGATTCAACTCTTTAATAAAAATATTGTACATTTTATTACCTATTTTATTCTTTACTACTCCTAATTTCCAAGATTCTTGCCGTGCGCAATTGCAATTCGCGAAGCATATTATCTCTTAGAATCAACGGAATAACAATTCTGTGTCCCCTAAAAAGACAGCCGCTTTCGTATTGTAAGTCAGACTTGCATTGAAAATAAGGTAAAATCTCTTTACAAATTATTTTTGGCGGCCAGCCCTTTACCATGTACCTAATAACTGTTTGAATTACCGTATCGCGTTCCGTCGCTTGAATTACCTCACGTGTCGTGGTAGCGGGTGATGAATCATTTAAAAACTGAAGCGCATAATAGGTGTCTATTTCGTTATCTATTTCTTCCGACTTGTTTACACATTTTAAAGGCGCGCGTGAAAAGTAGTCGGCCACTATGTTATTATCACCCGACACGTAATTTACTACATAGTTATAAGCCAACAATATAATGGCATATCTCTGAAGCCTTAGCGCTGTTGTTACCGTTATACCTGACTTATTACCGAAAATGGAAACCAATGGCCTATGATCAGTTTTTAAAATGAATGGTTCGCTACGACCATACAAATACTGATGGAACTTTTTCACACCAAATAAAATGGCGGTCGCTTCTTTCTGTATCTGGCTATAGTTACGCTCACTTACTGTCAGCGATCGCGACGCATACGCGATTGGGCGTTCACGCGCATCATCCTGCCCGCGCTGCGACAATACCGCGCCGAGTCCAGTGGGGCCCGCGTCTACTGTCAGCACGAGCTGAGCCGTCGGCTCAAAATGTGCTAGCACGCGTTCTGACGCTAATTCACGGCGTACTGCCACCATAGCCTGCCGTTGTCTTTTTCCCCATTTCCAAGCTACATCATTCCTTAGTAATTCGAGCAGGGGACTCAGTATGGACGAAGCATTAGGAATAAAATTTCTATAGTAATTTACTACGCCTAAGAATCTCTTAACCTCGGTGACAGTAGTCGGTTCGGGGGCGCCTATTATTGCTTTAATTTTATCAGGACTAGTCATCAGCCCCTCTACTAATTACATACCCTAAATAAACAACTCTTGGTTTAAAAAATTCGCACTTATCTTTTTGAAGACGTAACCCGGCTTAATTTAATCTGCCTAAGACTTCAGTTAATCTTTTGATGTGCGTATCTCTGTCGGGACCCGTAATACATATGTCATCGAGCCAAATGCTGACACCGTCTATTCCGCTTAAAAGCGTCTCCATGGTGTTTTGAAATATAGCCGGCGCGTTAGCTAACCCGTAGACTAAACGTGTATATTTATATAGACCCTTATGAGTATTTATTGCCGTGAGCTCCTGTGAAGGCCCGTCTAGAATAAATTGGTTGTATGCGTTTTTAAGATCAAGTTTACTATAAAGCTCGCCCCCTCCAATCTTAGTAAAAACCTCTTCAATCCGGGGTAAAGGGTATTTTTCTAATACTAGGTCCTTATTTAGGGTAACCGAAAAATCACCCGCGATTCTTACCCTACCATTCTCCTTTAGTACCGGTACTATGGGAGTGGCATATTCCGCGTGATTTATTGGAACCAAAATACCTAAACCTACTAAGCGATTTAATTCCTGTTCGACCTTATCTTTTAAAGCAAAAGGAACAGTACGGGGCTTAAAAAACTTGGGAACCGAATTTTCTTTTAGCTGTAGGGTAACTTTAAATTTATTAAATGCACCCAGTTCATCACGCCACAAGTCTGGAAATTTCCCTAGTAAATCTAAGACATCATTATCGTTGCACTTTAGAGACTTAATATCCGTTGTGACAATGAAATCTCTTCCTAATAAGGGAGGGCCCCCGTTCTTAACTACGAATACTTTAATAGGTTTTTGCATATTGTTGTATCTTGCTACTATAAAAAAAAATCCTAATGGAGAAATTTTATGTCCGTTGTACAAACACATTTTTACATTACAGTTTTGCAATCGACATTGCGAAAAAGTTTTAGTGTATCAATTATGAGAAATAACACTACAGCCAGATCCGGAGTCAAGTTCCATTTGAACCTTAAGTGAAGTTTAAGTGACCCTTTTTACCGCAATTTTGGCATTTGTAGTTTTTATAACGACATTTATCACTGCCATGATTTTTTTGTCCACTAACCGAGCACCGATCATTACCGCGGCCGACCGTTCCGGAAGTACCATCAGCGCCACGTCGCTGATTAGCTTGGCCTTGATACCTCGCCCGGTATACTGGTTGTTCTTTAATAGACACTACCTCAGTACTTCAGCGGTTCTTTACGAACACATGCCGCCTGCTCCGCCAATTCAATAGCCCGCGACAACGTGAGCGTCGACGGGTTCTGTTCGAACAGCTTGTCACGTTCTGGACCTGCATATAAGCCAAGGACAAAACGATCTCTCAGATTCGTTTCTAGAGCGGTGCCGAAGTCACAATAGGTTGCCAAACCTCTTAATCGCGCCACCCATTCTCCTAGGGTTTCACCTGACTTTCTGTTGGCACAAAAAAAATTGCTTTGTCCACGAATGTGCATTGTTTAGGCTTAAAATGGCTGTCGAGTAATTCAACTAGTTACTCAAAGCTCAGCTTTTCCAGCTCCTTAGGAAATGGGAGGTTTAGCAGTAAACGGTAAGTCTCCTCTGTAAGGTGGCACAGTATAATTCCACTCTTCTTTGTATCTTCTACCACATTTATTTTCAAGAACTGCGTTAATTTATCTTTGTGAATCTTCCAATCACTATTTTTATGATCAAAAATAGGTAAATGTCCTAAATATGCGCTCATTTTGGTTTTAGTGTGGGTACTCGTACCTCGTCGCCAATGATATATATATACGGGAAGTAATGAAACGAGCTTACACGTTTAGTACTAGTTTATTACTGATCATCCGCGCGAGACGGCGGTGCGGCGAGCGGCGATCCGCTGTGCATACATATGTAGGTAGATATACATCACTTATCCATTCTCAATTAAGCACCTTTCTTTCTAAGAATTATTTACTAAGCCCGTTTCAATCTGGCTTTCGTCCTGGTCACAGGAGGACTTCTGCACTTGTTCACATAACGGACGATATCAGACTAGGCATGGATGGTGGAAATATTACACTTACCTTACTTGATTTTAGTAACGCCTTCAACACTGTAGATTTTCACATTCTGCTTAGTATACTGCAGTCTCTTAACATTTCACCAAGGACAATTGATTAGTTTCGCAGTTACCTGTCTGGTCGCCGACAACGTATACGCATTGAAGACTCGGTGTCTTCTTGGTGCAGTATTACTGCGGGTGTACCGCAGGGTGGCCTTTTATCTCCCTTACTCTTCGCTGTTTTTATAAACTCCATCTCTAAACAATTACGTTCATCCTACCATCTTTATGCAGATGATTTATAAATATATACACAAGCTCCGCTTAACATGCTATAGGAAGCCATTAACAAAATCAATGCAGACCTATCGGATATTTGCGATTGGAGTCATAATCATGGACTCAAGGTTAATCCCTCAAAATCGCAGGTGTGCGTTATAGGCAGTCCTGGGTTAATTTCAAGAACTGATTGGTCTCAACTGTCTCAAATTCAATTTAATGGCACTTCATTACAGATCAGCACCAGTGTAAAAAACCTGGGAATATATATGGACAGTACCTTATCTTGGGGTTCACAGTTGCAGGAAGTCAGTCGTAAAGTTTTCGCTTCAGCGGGATCCTTACGAAGACTACGTAACTTTCTTCCAACTACCACTAGAGCTGCGCTTGCACAATCACTTCTTCTTCCGATTCTCTACTATGCCGATGTCTGCTATCTGAATCTCACTGAAGCACAACTTGATAAGCTTGAGCGACTTCAAAATTTTTGTATTAGATTCATATATGGGCTACGAAAATATGATCACGTTTCAGAATTCCGTCAAAAGCTCAGGTGGCTTCCAATTCGCCCTCGCCGGAATACTCATATCCTCCTTTTACTTTATAACGTCTTATTCAACCCTAAAGCCCCATTTTATCTCAAAGAACGGTTCAAGTTCCTTCATGACACACATGAAAAATGTCTGTCATCTGAAAATTTGAGACTGGAGATGCCACAGCATTCCACAAAATTTTTTGAACAGTCTTTTACTGTTCAAGCTGTACGCTTGTGGAATGCATTACCAATTAACATTTTTTTGTGTACGATAAAGGTTCAGACCATGCCGACCGAAAATTAATTTCGGTCGTTTCGTTGTCCGTACGCCACGAAGATGCAAACTATAGTAACGGGCCGAGTGCGTGTGTGTAAACAGGCACACAAGCACAAGCACATTCACCTTTTGATGGGTGTAAAAATAAAAACCGACAGACGTCCCGATCGGCAGCAAGCGCGAGCACATTCACGCAAGCATGCACAAACAGCCTGTTCACATGCTTGTGCCCGTGCTTGTGCTCGTTGAATGTCGGTTTGAACGCGAGTGTGTGAACGCCCCATTATATTTATATTGTTCCTAGATAATCGGCTGTCTTAAGTTGGCGGGGAGAAGTCGTTTTTTTACTCTTTCAACTGTTCGTTAACTGTTCGTAACTGTTCGATCAAAATTTTTATTTGGTCGATCTTAGTTTTTTTATTAAAAATAAAATAAAAAACTACCCTCAAGTTGGCGGGGAGAAGTCGTTTTTTTACATTTTTTTTTGCTATATCAATTGTTCGTTAACTGTTCGTCATTGTTCGATCAAAATTTTTATTTATTCGATCTTAGTTTTTTTTTTATAAATAAAATAAAAAATTTGCTTTCTTAAGTTGGCTCGGAGAAGTCGTTTTTTAACCTTTTTTTTTTGCTATTTCAACTGTTAGTTAACTGTACGTCATTGTTCGATCAAAATTTTTATTTGTTCGATCTTAGGTTTTTCTTAAAAAATTAAAATAAAAAATTACCCTCAAGTTGGCGGGGAGAAGTCGGTTTCTAACATTTTTATTTGCTATTTCAATTGTTCGTTAACTGTTCGTCATTGTTCGATCAAAATTTTTAGTTGAAACGACGTTTAGTTGAGTCGAACAGTTGAAAGAGCAAAATAAAAGTGTAAAAAAACGACTTCTCCCCGCTAACTTAAGACAGCCTGGTCCGTAGGGTATTAGTGTTCTGTGGACATGGTAGTCAGTGGAAACATGGGAGACGATGTAGACGTAGATCTCGTGGGAGCTACTGCTTTGGGCTTGATCTATTTTTATTAAAAAAAAAAAGAGCCCGACATAATTATGCATGCGAAATTTTACTTAAAACTATTAGGTTTTACAACAAAAAAATCATTTATGGTGTAAAAACACTTTTCAAGTAGCCAAAACTTTAAATTTGATTTTTTTATTTGACGTGCGTTATAACAATTTTTACATCGAAGAGTGCTTTTACATAATTCGTTTCTTATTTTAGTGGGGTCTCTTTTAATGAATTTACTATCCTCGCTAACTTTTGAAAATATTTTTTTATTATTTCTAATAAACATGAACATAAATAACCATGATAAGCATCGGCTTCTTCATTAACTGTGTTTCGTAACTGTTTTAAGGCATACATAAATCTATTTTATTTACTGCACATCATTGATATGCGATTAGTTACAATTCTCTAATCGTCAATCAATCAATCAATACTAACTTTAATCCTAAGAATTGGCACTATTTTGTTTCATATTTTTTTTTGGCCCTGATAAACAATATAATTTTTTATTAAAAGAATAGTTCAGAAACATCTTTCTGAAGTCTTCTTTTGCTTTCGGTTCGTGCATGATAAAGGTTCAGACCATTCCGATATATTTGGTGTCGTCAAAAATTAATTTCGATCGTTTCGTCGTCTGTACGCCACGTGTGTGTGTGTGTAAACAGGCACACAAGCACATTCACCCTTTGAAGTGTGTCAAAAAACCGTCGTCCCGATCGGCGCCAAGCGCGTGCACATTCACGCAAGCATGCACAAACAGCCTGTTCACATGCTTGCGTCGTTGAATGTCGGTTTGAACGCGAGCGTGTGAACGCAGCCGTTAGTCGTCCCGATCGGCGGCAAGCGCGATCACATTCACGCAGGCATGCACAAACAGCCTGTTCACATGCGTGTGCTCGTGCATGTGCTCGTTAAATGTCGGTTTGAACGCCAGCGTGTAAACCCACCATAAGACAGCCTAGATAATCTATGGTGACCGAAACCAGAATGTAAAACCAACATAGATATAGCCACCTTTGCAAGCGCACATGTATAAAAAACTGATTTTGGAAACAAAATGGACGGTGTCTAAATGGCGTTTCTCTTACTTGATAGCGATGTGAGATATTATGCTTATTTGGGCATTTAATCACAGTGATACGGTAGTTACACCTTAAAAATAATCACTACCGTTGAAGAATTCTTCTATCTGCGATAGTCTTTCATTGATAAATTTCATGGACCTACATTTTTTGGAGTATGGTATCCATTTTGTGAACAACTTGTTGTGTGGCGTTTATAGTGCGAATAATCTACTTTAATCACAGTGAAATATTTACTTGTAATGCAAAAGTTAATCACATCTATATTGATGACCCTCCGAATTGCTGCGTTTATGATAGAATTAGGTATGTATTCATGATCGTGCTCTCTTTACATTTTATAATTTGATGTCTTAGTTGACTTGCTGAGAATACGCGACGCTCCCTTTGTAATATTAATGATTATATTTGTAAACTTACTTTTCTCATAACCGTTGAAAATACTTATAGTAGTTTAAAATTGCATTTCATTAACCCATATGCTCGACATTATTTAATGTAACTGTAGTTGTTTAACTGATCTACCTAGTGGAAGTTTATTGAATCGTTATTCTTTTACTAGAGGTAGTATTAGTAAATGGCCTAGCTCATTTTGTAAATGTTTGAATTTTTAAGTTGATTGGTATTTTGTCTGGGAAATTCAATTTGCGTAAGTCCTAAGCAATACAGATTTTATCCTTTATAAAAATCCTTCTATTCAGATTTATAATTTTTCATTAATCTGCTATATTAAAAAAGTATTAGAAGCCATTATTCTGTACTCTATATGTATGTCATTTAAATAAGTATATGTAAGTGGTGGTGATTTCTGGTTTAAATATATTGTGTGATGTGATACTTTGTTGTCTAATTTGTAGGTCTTGTGCTTTTGTTTCAATTAGATACTTTGATAGTCATTCTGACATGTTTTACTTAGTATTTTCCCTCTAGTGGCCTACCCTTGGGAAAATATTATTATTTATTTTTTATTTGTTTCACTAAAATACAATTAATTTTTGGACAGATTATTGTGAATTTTAAGAAGTAAAAGTAACAGTAAAGAAATAAGTGAAGATCAATATAAAAAGACGATGATTGTGAAACAATGATCATTATTGTTATTAATTAATATTTTATAGACATAAAGTTGAAGAGTGCAGTAATGACAATGTGGCAGTACACCAATAATGAAATTGTGAAAGTTGTGTAGAGTGATGAAATACTTTCACTGCAAAATAACATTTTGTCTAAGGAATTATATGAGTACCTAATGAGTCTTCTCTAGCTATTGTTATTAATTTGTGTAAAAAAAATTGTAATATTAATATAATACCTTTGACCTAAAATATATCCAACTGGTTTTTAAAATTGTATTTCATTGTAATGTATGTGCTCCAATTTTTCTGTATTCAGCATTAGTAGTATAGAAGCAATATTAAACAAGCTATTACAAAATCATGTAAGCTTTCAGGGATTGATCCTTCAAGATCTTACTCTCAAGACCATGCTGTGTAACTAAACGGGAGAAGTTGTAGCGCTCTATGTGTTTGTTATGTCATAAGCGTATAGCTTTTCCCCTTGGTTATGCAAGCCTGATTCAGCCTATGCAAAAATGAATTGATTAAAAACTGAAGGTACAGTGTCAGCAGTTGTGTGCAGTGGAAGAACGAGTACTTTACTAGGCAAAACTTTTTATGGCAAACATTCAAAACAGAATTCATTGATGTAAAAATACCAAAGCTTAATGATGCTATATTACTGAGTGTGTATTGTTTAAAAAAGTTTTAACATTAAGTTTATTAACATTAAATTATTAGTTTTGTTAAATATTCAAATACATATAAATACATATACACTATAAGTAGTGTAATGTAAAATGTCTCCGGAGACATTTTACATTACAATTAGTATCAAAGCTATCTCTGAAAAGACTGGTTTTAATTTTTATATCAGTTCTTGGTAACAATTAAACAAGAATTATATTATTTGAACTCACTCGTAACTTTAAAAAAAAAAGTTCATTGTTATTTCAATGTTGCAGAGTAAGATGGATGTACCAAATATTCATTTGATACTTGATGAAAGAATTATCATAATTCACTCTTAATAGAGTGATGGACTCATATAATTTATTTGATGATGGAAGCGGTATGTTGGAAGGACTTACTGATCTTGGTGGATCAGATAGCTTTGCTGGAGGAGCAGCACCAGGAGTCACCGGAGATAATAAAGATACAACAGATAATGCGTAATTACAATCTTAATGCACTAAGTAACTGAAAATAATTTAAATTTTCAGAAAAAAATAGTAACTTGTTTTATCATAGTTACAGGCAACCTTACAGCCAAAGCAGTGTGCCACAGGATGGAACAATTCAGAAACTGGCTCCCTTCGGAGGACCTGGCGCCATAAATAGCAGTGCTCAGCCAGTTCCTAACCCAGGCGCTGCTCCCCCTGCACCTGAATATCATGAGTATGGCACTTATCCGCCACGTCCACGTCTCCCACAACCTCCACATGCTCCACTTCATCCAACACATCATGTGCATCCTTCACATGCATATCCAGGCTACCATCCCGGTCCAGAACCAATGTATGCTTTACCTGATCAACCAGGTAATTTAAACAGATATGAAATTACATTTACAAAAATAGTTCCTTCTTCAATAGTATTTATTAGTTAAAATACTATTTTCAAATTTATTTTTAGGTATTGGTGAAATGGGAGTGTGGTCTGGACCTCCAAGTGCAAACAGATATTCTCCTATAACACCGAGCTACCGACATAACTATGAACATCAACAAAAAATGCATCAATATCCACCTCAACAGGTAAGTGGTATCATTATCAGTATTGGTTGTGTAATTTATGTATAATATGTATGTATTTAGAAATATAAAAGTATGTTTATCAGCAGTCCGGTTACCATAGTACAGGCTGTGCCTAGTTTAGGATCAGAGGGCCATGTGTGAGATGTGTGAAGTTATTATTATTATTACAAAATAAACTTAAGATACATAATATATTTATTGTATAAATCTATCCTAGCCCTTTGTACATAGGGTTGTTCACCATTTCCATTGAATTATAATACTGCATGTCATGCTTTTAAAGGGATCAGCAATCGGAAGTTTACAATCACAAAATGGAGCTTATTTACCAAGACAGCCTCATTTCTCACAACCTACATCACAACAAATATATGGACAACAGCAGGTACATATTATTAATATTTTCAATTAGTGATTGTTTTTAATAAGGTATAATGTATTATGTTTTGTTGCTTTTTGCAGAACTATCCCAACTACACACAGATGCATCCCCCAGCTGCATCAAGAATTAGCCAACATCCTACCTATCATCAACAGATGGATGTAAATCCACACCAGTATGGAATACCACATGGTCAACAAAGTCATGCACCAATATCACATCAGACTCACCAAAATATGGCTGGGCATACTGGTGGCATGGGTACTGGAATTCAAAATCATCCAAATGTACATCTTCATCATCCAGGTGCTCCACCATTGCATCATGTACCTCGACAATCTCCAGTGCCGCCATCTTCGGTAGCATCTTCCCATTCAGTACCAACCCAGTTGCCTTTCGCATCTCCGCATCATTCTGTCTCAATAAATTATCAGGCTCATCAGATACAACATCCATTAGATGTGAATGTAACTAATCAATATGGCCCTGTTAAATCAACTGGTATTGAGACTGGAAGTCCTCAATACCGACCACCATTTCCACAGCTTTCACCGCAAATGTCACCGAGGGCTCAAATTTCCCCTCGGCAGCAGCAAGCACAGTCACAATTATCACCTCGCCCTGTTATGTCCCCCGTTAAGGGTTCTAGTGCTTCGCCGCATAGCTCTCGAAATTTAGTGCAATCACCAGTTTCTACTGGTCCTTCAACTACTTCTGTGCCATTTGCATCACAGAATACTCTTCAGGCTCTGGAGCAAATGGTATTACCTGCTGGATCTGAATATCCATATCAACGCAATCCTGCATCTCCTGCAGTACCACATGTGGTGTCTTCACCATCACAATGGAATCAAAATAAAATCACTTCTGCAAGTACAGTGACCCAGATAGATAATAGTGAGCAGCCTACAAAATCTTCGGAACCTACTCAAGCACAGCAACCTATTAAGCCAGAAATGACTAAAACGGTGACTAACACGGAAATAAAATCAATAGAAAAAATTGAAATTGAAAGTGACAGATCAGCTGATAATACATCTCGTACGTTTGTACCTCAAACTAATATCAGTAATATTTCGAAAGATAATATGACTGGTGTTGCTTCAACTGGCAGTCCTTTGTCGATTGCAAGTAACATTAATAAACCTGTTTCTGGAGAAAACACAGACAAGCTTGATAATTTATCTGGGGGTAGTCTAATTACAGACAATATGGATCATTTATCAAAAAAAGAAGACGAAAACAATGACAATAATTTGCAAAAATCGTATAACACAGACCAAAAAGTAGAAAATAAACAAAAATGTAATGAGAATTCTAATTTACTGGACATGCAAACAGGGCAAACAACGACATTGCCGCCTTCTACCATGACAAATACAAGTGCTTCAACCGGTGATCATCCGCAAATACGAACACCACAGCAAGTTCACATCCCTCCAATTACTAATACAACTACAACAAGTCAGTTCGAAAGTTTGCCAAACATGAATATTAGCAGATCTGCAGTTTATCAGGCAACAAATATACAAAATGTAGCAACAAATATACCTAATATTAACATGCCCCAAGTCATTCCACCTAATTTATCTACAAGTATCCCGTCTTTGGTTCATACAAGTGTGACTCATGGTATATCCTCTAGTTTCCAAACTGGTCCTACTACTGCTACACCAACAATTTCCAATGTACCAGCAAACTTACAACCAAATCATACTATGCAACATACAAACTTAACAAATCCTGTATCATCTAGTATGCCTGTTCATAATTCACAAAGTACTTTACCGACGATTCCACCTACAATGCAAGGTAATATTCAATCAAATATACCTAGTGCCAGCCCTATAACACCAATGGGACAACCAAATGTACCATCAAATATGTCAAATGTTGGCCATCCTATGAGTGTCCAAAACATACATACACCTATACCTCCAAATCAGTCTAGCATTGTGCCAAATATGCCTCCTAATATAAATCCCAATATAATGATGATGGGACCAAATTCTATGCCACATCCTAGTATGCCTACTATATATCCAGCGTCTCATCATCAGGAAAGAATGGCACTTCAGCAACAAATACAAGAAATTTATTGCTTACCACCTTCTAATGAAAATCAAGAAAAAGTTAGGTGTTTACAAGAAAGGCTAGCTTTACTACAACAACATGAATCTAATGATAAATGCAATGGTGGACCAAATTGCACTCTGCAAAACCCTGTTGTATATGGTGCTAAGATGGTAGAAAGTCCTCAAGTCACTAGTACTACAGGTCGTGGAAGAGGTAAAGGGCCTGCTAAGCCAAGAAAACCTAGAGCTAAAAAAGACAAGTTTGTAGTCGCACCACAACCTTTAGACCAGCTGCCTGTATCTGAAGATTGCGTCACAGCTGGGACAGGCTTACAAAGTAATTCTGAATTAGATTTAGACTTAAGTGAAGAAATTACAAATTTAGATAGCAGTGCAATTTCAATTGATGATGTGAACGGTGGTAAAATCAGAAAACAAAGGGGGCCACGGAAAAATAAGGAACGAAAACCCCGAACACCCAAGGAACCTAAACTCAAAGAATTAGGAGACAAACCGGTTAAAGAACGAAAAAAACGTGAACCGCGGGATCCAAATGCGCCGAAAAGAAAAAGAAGTTCTAAGAAGGATGCATTAGAAATTCAAGCGGATACCACAACTTCTTATGAAATGTTAGATATTGATAAGGATACTAAACCAAGTGAATTATCCACTAGCCAAAATATCTCCAGTCAAGAACCACTTAATGTGACTAAAACTTCACAAGACCTAAGTTTGGATGAGACGAATGTTACTGATTTTGATGATATTCCAGTTTCAAAAATAGCTATTAAGGATCTTTTGGAGGAAGCAGAAGCAAAGCGAGATCAAGGTGACAAAGATGAAGATACGGATTCTATTTGCCAAAAGAGAAAATCAAAGAAACGGGCATCTGCTGGTGGTAGTTGTAAAAAAATTACATTGAAGAAACATTTAGCCGGTGGAAGAAGAAGAAAGCGAGGGGGATTGATTCCAGAATCTGATGGTGAACCGGATGATATGATGTCTACACCCCCTCCGTCGCCGCCACCAGAAGCAGACGATAGTCTAAAAAGACGATCTGCTAGAAATACTCAGCGTAAAAAATATACAGATGATGTCATGCTACGTTTATCTGATGATGAATTTACTTTGTCCACTCAAAAAACAGACAAGGAACCAAAGTCTGAAGAAGTCTTAGACACCAAAGAAAATATTAGACTTGAAGGTATGCCTAAACCAAACTATATTTACGTAAACACGACAGAAGAAGATGCCATGATAGTTCACCATGTATTAGCATGTCGTATGGGAAAACGAGAGCTTAAGAATGAACCTTTATCTAATGAAATGTTACCAAAACAATTAGAAGGTGACGCCCCTGATCCAGCGCTCAATCATTCTACTAATGAGCCATTGACAGAGGATAAAAATGTAGAAGAAGATGTAAGTGATGAAGGAAAGATTATAAATAAGGCAGTAACTATACCAGAAAGTGAAGTCAGGAGCCCGGAGCCTACCCATGAAATACAAAAATCGGATAAAAATCCTGATCTTGATAAAGACAATATTGCACTTAAAAACAAAAAGCCTATCATGGTAGATGTTGAGGAATACTTTGTAAAATACCGAAATTTCTCATACCTGCACTGTGAATGGAAAACTGAAGAAGAATTGTATAAAGGGGATAAGCGAATATTTTCTAAAATTAAACGATTTAAACAAAAACAGGCCCAACAAATGAACATTTTTGAATTATTAGATGATGAACCATTTAATCCGGATTATGTGGAGGTAGAAAGGATTTTAGATATGTCAGAAAATCAAGACCCTGCCAACAACACTGTTGTAAAACATTATTTAGTAAAATGGAAAAGCTTGCAATATGAGGATAGCACATGGGAGTTAGAAGAAGATATTGATGTAGATAAAATTAGACAGTATAAAACATTCAGTGAAATCCCGCCTAAAGAAAAGTGGAAGTTTAAAAAAAGACCTTCTGCTGATCAGTGGGTACAGTTAAAGGAATCTCCTTTATACAAAGGTGGAAACACATTAAGGCCCTACCAGCTAGAAGGACTAAATTGGCTACTGTTTTCTTGGCATAATAATCGTAATTGTATACTAGCAGATGAAATGGGGTTAGGTAAAACTATTCAGAGTTTAACATTTGTAAACTCTGTTTGGGAATATGGAATAAGAGGGCCTTTCTTGATTATAGCCCCTCTCTCGACTATACCTAACTGGCAGAGAGAGTTTGAAGGATGGACTGAAATGAATGTAGTAGTTTATCATGGATCACAACAGAGCAAGAGTATGTTACAAGAATATGAATTCTACTATAAAAATGAACAGGGAGAACCCATTAAAGAAATAACAAAATTCAATGTACTTATAACAACTTTTGAGATAATTGTAACAGATTTCCAGGAATTAAAATCATTTAATTGGCGTATTTGCGTAATTGATGAAGCACACAGACTTAAAAATCGTAATTGCAAGTTACTAGAAGGATTGCGGCAACTACATTTGGAGCATAGAGTGTTGTTATCTGGAACACCCCTTCAAAATAACGTTAACGAGTTATTTTCCCTTCTTAATTTCTTAGAACCTTCTCAATTCTCAAGCTGTGATGCCTTTTTAAATGAATTCGGTCAACTCAAAACAGAATCTGAAGTGCTAAAGTTGCAAGCACTTTTAAAACCCATGATGCTACGACGCCTTAAAGAAGACGTCGAAAAAACGTTGGCTCCCAAGGAAGAAACAATCATTGAGGTTGAATTAACGAATATACAGAAAAAGTATTACAGAGCTATCCTTGAACGAAACTTCAGTTTTCTGCAAAAAGGTACTGCATCTGCAGCTAACATACCTAATTTAATGAATACCATGATGGAACTTCGAAAGTGTTGTATTCACCCATATTTGTTAAATGGCGCAGAAGATCAAATACAATTTGACTACAAGCAAGCCAATGGGGAGGATAAAGAGGCGTACTATAAAGCACTTATTGATTCATCTGGTAAAATGGTGCTTGTCGATAAATTGTTACCAAAACTAAAAGCTGGTGGCCATCGAGTTTTAATATTTAGTCAAATGGTTAGATGTTTGGATATTTTGGAAGATTATCTGCTATTTAGAAAATATCCCTTTGAAAGAATTGATGGCCGTATTAGAGGGAATTTAAGACAAGAAGCCATAGACAGATTTTCAAAACCAGACTCCGATAGATTTGTATTTCTACTATGTACGAAAGCTGGGGGTTTGGGAATAAATTTAACAGCTGCCGATACAGTTATAATTTATGATAGTGATTGGAATCCACAGAATGATTTACAAGCGCAAGCTCGCTGCCATCGCATTGGACAGCAGAAGATGGTAAAAATTTACAGATTAATATGTCGTAATTCGTACGAAAGGGAAATGTTTGATAAGGCATCATTAAAATTAGGCCTAGATAAGGCTATATTGCAAAGTATGAATACGGCTCAAGGAAAAGAAACAGGCGTAAAACAATTGTCGAAAAAAGAGATTGAGGATTTACTTAAAAAAGGTGCATATGGAGCAGTGATGGATGAAGATAATGCAGGTGACAAATTTTGTGAAGAAGACATTGAAATGATCTTGGCCCGTAGAACTCAAGTTATACAGATGGAATCTGAAAAGGGTTCAACATTTTCAAAAGCTAGTTTTGCAGCAGCAGATCAAAGATCTGATATTGACATTAGAGATCCTGACTTCTGGAATAAATGGGCTAAGAAGGCTGAAATTGACACCACAGAGAAAAAAGAAGATGAAGATTTAATCGTTACAGAACCCAGAAAACGTACAGTTATTAAACGATATGGCCATGATGATGGACCCATGGAAATGTCGGATATGGAAGTAACACCAGATTCTGATGATGACGAAGAAGGTGATGATTAGTTTAATAATAAATACTAATTACATGCTTATTAAATTATATTATACGTTTCTCTCTGTCTTGCAGGCATAAGCTTAAGGAGTAAGAGAAAGAAGGAAAAACTTGGCAAGAAAGGAAGAAGGTATGCAAGTGACGATTATATACCACGTCACGAAGGAGTCCCAATAGACGAAGAAGTTGTATATGGATCATGGACAAGATCGGAGTGCTTTAAGATAGAAAGAGGTCTACTGACGTTTGGGTGAGTGACATCCTTCAAAAAAAGAATAAATCCTAATTCCCATAAAAAAATAGTCCAGGATCCAGGGTCCATTTTTGCACTTGATTACTATCAAGCTAATTTTCCGTGAGTGGCTTCATTTTGATAAGACGCGAACAATTTCCTGATGAAAACTCTCCATTGTGGTAGGTAATACGGGTAGCAAGGATAAAATATGTTGATTTGATGATTCTTAAAAAAAATATTACTAACTGGGTTTTTTTTTGTTAAATCTGATGATAATTATGTAGATTATTCGAAAAAATATTTGGTCTACAAACTGTATGGTTTGATCAAAGTCCCCTCCTTCCAACATGTATCGATAACGAAGTCATCAAAAATTATCTACGTATGAACGGGAATTAACGCGATCACGAAAAGGTATTACATACCTCTGAATTGCCTGACGTTTCCCGTTAATTCCCGTTCATACGTAGATAATATTATATCATGGAACGCGAAAGTTTAAAAGTTAGTATCATCAAAAATTATTACTAACCAGCTGTTTTTTTTTTTACTTAGTTAATATTTATATAATTTAACAGTCATATTGTCCTACAAATTGCGTGGTACGTTAACCCGGTCCTACGCTCAGAAATTGTTAATACTACAAGACTATTTTTCTCATTACCAACTGTAGGATAAAAATATTACATAATAGGTTAGTGTGTTCTCTGCCCAAATGAATCGATGTTCTACAAGAAAACAGGTATGTATCACTAGTCCGACAAGAATTGTCATTTTTTCGTTTTCCTATTTGTAACATAAGAAACAGTGAAAACATCTTTTTTTAAATTTAAATAACTTTATTTTTTAGTAAACTGGGTACAAAAATTTGTGTATTTACATATAAAAAAATTAATCTTCATCTGATTCATCTTCATTATCTTCGCTACTAACATCGCTGTCATTTTCATCTATTTCATTTTCTTACGCTTCACCTATCCCAATAATGGCGGGCCGATTTTTTGTTCGCGATGGTTTTTCGTTTTATTTGTGAAAACAATGAGTTTGAAAGTTAAGTAGTGATCGTTGTGTATGTGTTTACATGTAATCTAAGAAGTTATGGTGGTATTAGAGTGAATGTGATATTAGTTTGGTTTTTATAAGTGAAAATATTAGTAGTGTTAGCTGAAAAAGTTAATAATAAAATATATTGGATTGTTTCGCCAACTGGTATGTAATTATAAATGTTATGGATAGATTATTCTGGTAGCCCATGGAACTAGGATTAAAATGAGATATGGTGTATGTCGCTAACATAATTCAATATTACATAATTATTGCTTTTTTGAAGTGTTATGCCGTTAAAACTCGTTAGCAAAATACGTAAAGCGATTTGAAACTCGCTTCACGTATTTTGCCTAAAAATCACGCGATCGCGTTAAAGGTTAAATTATATAATTAATATTTATTAATTAAAAATTTATTAATTATTAATTAAAAAAAATTAATCTGGTTAGTAATCATTTTTAATGACTTCGTTATCGATACATATAGGAAGGAGGGGGACTCTTTGATCAAACCATAAATTTTGTAGGACAAATATTTTTTCAAATAATTTAGATAATTATCTTGAGATTTAACAAAAAAAAAACCAGTTAGTAATAATTTTTTGAGAATCATCAAATCGATATATTTTATCCTTGCTACCTCTGTTAGCTACCACAATCGAGAATTTTCGCACAGGAAGTTGTTGGGCGTCTCATCGAAACGAAGTTAATCACGAAGATTCAGCTTGATAGTAATTATTTTTACATCAAGGATCTGTACTACAACTTTTGAGCGTATCATCAGATCTAACAAAAAAAAACCAGTTAGTAATAAACTTTTGAGAATCATCAAATCAACATATTTTATCCCTGCAACCCCTATTACCTACCACAATCGAGAGTTTTCGTCATTAAATTGTTGGGCTTCTCATCAAAATGAAGCTACTCACGCAAAATTAGCTTGATAGTTATCAAGTACAAAAATGGACCCTGGATATAAAAAAAGTCCCGCAAGCAGTTTTTCTTAGCTTAATAATTTTTGGTCGAATATCGACCAACAGACGGATCTCTAGTTACCTATTTTTAAAATAATAAAAGCAGTAGATTCGGTAATACTACAGCAATAAAGCTGCCCTTTTTACTGTATATTATGATTGATATAATTATGTAAATGTATGTTACCTCTATTATAAAAATAGTGTACAAATAGAGAGTTATCTGTCTATCAAATTAGTTGTGTGTAAACCAGTGGCGTAGCTAGGTAACCAAAGGCCCTGGGGCAAAAAATAAACTAGGGCCCCGACTAAACTATTTAAAATCGTTTGTTCCGTATTCGTCGTGTTCCGAATTTGTCGTAATCCAGATTCGTCGTACTCCATATTCAAATTATCAAGTATGCAATAAAAAATAAAAATAATAAATAAAGGTTTAGTCACAACTCTAGTACAAACGTGATAACTTCTGGTTCTAAAAAAATTGGTTTATTTATATTCCGAATGTGGGAGAAATGTTCACTAGTTCAATTTATAGTTTGTAAGTCAGAGTCCGAGGGCCCCCCTGAGCTTGGGGGCCTCGGGGCACTGCCCCGTCTAGCCCTCCGGTAGCTACGCCACTGGTGCAAACCGTACTTTTCAAGTGACAGTTGACAGATTAAGGTCATTAACAATCCTATTCTTATTTCAAACGCATTGTAGACATTTTTATTTCTTAAATATGCAGGGTATTACACAAAGGTGTAGTAAAATTTTAGGAGCGTTGTGTAGCCGATAAACAGTTGATTTAGCTTGAAAAAAGTAATTTTTGAAATAATTTTTTAGGGTTTAAAGAAAATAAAAGGAACCCTTATAAGATCACTTTTTTATCTGTCTGTCTGTCTGGCAAGACCATTTTTCTCAGGAACCCGTTGCCGCATCAAGTTAAAATTAATGCTAAATACATATGTCGGTGGTCCCTTGAGGCTGTAAAAAAATCAAGCTTCTAAGTCAACGCAATCAAAAGATACGGCCATTAAGCCTTAGGTTTTAACAAAGATTTTAAATCAAAACCTATAGGGTATCCCATTGATCTTTCAAAAGATTGGTCAATTGACCTAGAATCATGAAAGAATCTAGGATCATTTGGTAAGAAGCAAGGTATGATAGCACAAGTTATGAAGAAATCCGAAAGTCGTTAATTTGTTGTTATATCACTTTAAAAAAATTGTTTTTGTGATTACAAATTTATATTTTGCGGTTGGATTCTTGACTTTGTCGTACACCAAAATCGCAAAGTTAAGTTGGTCTTTTGAAATAGACAGGCAAAAATCTTCCTGAATTCATTCCCGAGATGGACGTATATAGTTTGTTGGCTTACAGAACCCTCGGTGAGCGAGTCAGACTCGCACTTGTCCCATTTTTTTAAATTTTATTTTTCTTTATAAAATGCTTTTCTTAGTGTAGGTCAGTGTAAACACATTTCTAAACAACACTTACATTTTCATGTCAATTTCAATGATTTGTTTTTTTTTATGTAGATATTTCAGAAAAATATGGACATTTTATGAACATCAATTATCAAATACCTATAGTTTCAATCATGTCCCTCTCACATAATTATATTAGCTTTATCGGTAAATTTTCAAGTATATTTTTTCAGTTTCAAAATAAGATTTCTGGGTCTACTATATGACCACACCGTTCTTTAACAGCCTGTATAGAATGACATGACCATTGGAAACATCGTTCGTTTGTGACTTATTGTACCTATCTATCCTGTTCGTCTAGTGGTTAGTGACCCTAACTGCTAAGCCAGAGATCGTGGGGTCGATTCCCACCCAGGACAAATAATTGTGTGATGAGCACGATAATTTGTTGTGTCTGGGTGTAATTTATCTATGATATGTATGTATTTAGAAAATATATAAGTATGTTTATCAGCAGCCTGGTTACCATAGTACTGGCTCTGCCTAGTTTGTGATCAGGCGGCCGTGTGTGAGATGTGTGGAGTTATACCCTATAAAAGTTGCATGAACCGCAAAAGTAACTTGCTGTGGGTGTGCTTTTGTTTTTTTTTTCTCGACTTCGCGGGAGCGTGGCATTAAATTTATAGATATTAAATGTTCTAATAGTAAGCAAAATGTTATAGAAATATTAATATAAAATAACAAATTACAATTATTTTACTATAACAACATAACTATGCTGTACACTTGTAATTGTTTGCCAATATTTTCATGTCAAACAACTCATTCATTGGTCGTTAAAGTTACCACCAAGGATATCTTATGTTTGTGTAAATGCGTTAACTGCTAAGTAAATCATTTACTGTATCTCAATAATAATACATAACGGAAGAAATCACAAAAACAAATACTCAGTTCCGATCAGAAGTACTTTTTCTTAGTGTATATTAATATCAGCAATATGAAAACAATTCTTTGAATTTTTTTTTTTTTATTTCAAGAAATCACAAAAACAAATACTCAGTTCCGATCAGAAGTACTTTTTCTTAGTGTATATTAATATCAGCAATATGAAAACAATTTTTTTCTGAAAACTTAAATAATTTTGGTTAGAGTAATAGACACTTTCAGTAAAATTTTAAACTAAATTGAAAAGGCTACATGTGACACTTTTAATATAATAGGTAACATTATAAAGGCACTAGGTAAGTACCTACTGGTCCGTTTGAATTTGGTGCCAAGTCCGAAAAGCAATAAGTAATACTTAGGATATAAATACCTCAATTAAGAACGGAATATAATTCAAATGATATACCTAAATATTTTGTTATTAACCGACGAAAAAAAGGAGGTTCTCAATTCGACTGTATAATGTTTTTTTTTTATGTATGTTCATCTCTCACACCGATTTTGATTATTCTTTCTTGGTTAGAGGGTATACCTCAAGGGTGGTCCCATGTCAAGGAAGTCAGGATCTGATGATGGGATCCTGATAAAATTGAGAGTAACCCTCGAAAATTGTAGGAACGAATAGTGTTTCGGTTTACTTTTCCTTACTTTATCAGGTTCTTGTGTTTAGAAATCATCACATCATGTAGCTGAGCTGATGATGAAAAAAAATCTTAAATTAAAAATCTTTTTAACAAAAAATTAAACCGACGAAAAGAACTAAAAAGCAAAAAATAAATAAACCTTAAGTCTTAAGTATTGAGCTTACTTACATAAACTATCAAATTTTATATAAACTTATTTTGAGTCGGCGCCAAATAATAAAATAATAATGAATTACCTACGTAGAGCCATGTCTATTTCTACGTAGGTACATATAAAATTTAGATATTAATCAGTTTGTTGTTTGAAAAAAAGTTAGTTTATATAAGCTCAATACTTAATTAAGATTTAAAAAGAAAAGGTTTATTTATTTTTTGCTTTTTAGTTATTTTCGTCGGTTTAATTTTTTGTTAAAAGTATTTTTTTTTATTTGAACTCATTTTCGCTAACGTAATTTAATCGATTAAGCCTTATGTCTGTTGTCTTGAATAGCCTCTATGTTGAGATGTTAATTTTTTTCCGTTTATGAGTTAGCATTGAAGAGCACGAATAAAGACTTATGTTATGACTATATGAAGGGCACCGGCAAATAACAGGGAATGTCACAAATTATTTTTTTTTTTTAAAGAATATCATATCTTTGTCTATGGTATTTTCAATTCCAATAATTAGAATTTAAAAAAGTTAACAGATGGCACCAAAAATGCAGTTTTGTTTATGGCCAAAACGAAAAGAACTGGGAATGTCCATGACATAACGGCAAAGAACAAGGATTGTCACATCTGACAAACATTTTAAATAAAAAGTTTACGAGTCATAAAACTCATATAGAGCTTCCTGATTTTTTATATAAAGATTTTTTGCCAATAAGCGTAGTAAAATTTAAAGATTAGATAAGATATACAGATAGAGATAAAGATATAAAGACCAGAGAAGCTCAATATTCTTTCTTGGGAGAGCCATGCTTCGGCACATATGGGCCGGCTCGACCGGTATGATACCACGGCTCCACAGAAAACCGGCAGTGAAGCAATGCTTGCATTGCTTTTCGCTGTGTGAGTGAGGTTTCCGGAGGCCCTAACCCTCCCCTCCCCGCCTCTCCCTCTTCCACCCTTCCCCTACTCCCACCTTAAAGGCTGGCAACGCACTTGTGACTCTTGAGTTGCAGGTGCCCATGGGCGGCGGTAGTCATTTACCATTAGGTGACCTGCCTGCTCGTTTGCCCCCTATGCCATAAAAAAAAATTGTTTTTGTTTATGTTGATTTGGACATTCCATGTTTTTAAATTTGTTAAAAGAAGTTTAATTGTGTCTTGATAGGATTTAACTATTTTTATAAAGACTAAAGCGTCCATTTAACATTAAAATAATATTGCTTACTAAGCATTTAGTTAGTTCTAAGCAAAAGTTATGGCATGCATTGATCTCACAAAAAATAATATACTTTTAAACTTTTAAATTGTTTTTTCTCCACATTCATTAATTAGGACATTCCCTGTTATTTGCCTGTGCTCTTCATATACTATATACATATATACTCACTGTTGATAACGTCCACCCCAAGGCCCAGTTCCCAAGTTATAATCACGATAGAGATCTTCATCACTACATATTATAAAACAAAGTCCCTCACCGCGTCTGTCTGTTTGTCTGTTCGCAATAAGCTCAATAACTACCGAGTGGATTTTCATACGGTTTTTACCAATAGGTGGAGTGATTCATGAGGAAGGTTTAGGTGTATAGTTTATTAAAGTTTTGTGTAACATGACTAAAATATATTATGACGATAATGGTGGAAGATGTCGGAAAAAATCAATATATTAATTATGCTTTCCTATCCGTGCGAAGCCGGAGCGGGTTGCTAGTTTTTTTCTAAAATAACGTATACAAAGCAAGTTTATATTTTGATGTCATATTTCTGAACACATTGCATTTCTTTTATCAGAGAAGCTTTGTACGGAGTGTCATAGTAGATATAAATATGGAGGATATGGAGCATAGCCTAAAACGGAATTTACTAATTATTGATAGAAAGTAAGGAAGGTTTTTTCGCAAAGGAACCTTCGGATTCTATGTTGCACTGTCTTTTCAAAGACTTAAAATAATGTGATATAACAAACTAACGGTATTCTTATTTTTTAGTTCCTCGATAAGATATTACTTTTTTAGGCTTTATAGTGACGGTTTTTATAACAGTGCAAATTCAAAGCACGTGTAGTCCGAGCATGAGATGAGGCCTGTAGCACTATTTATGAAATTTTAAAAATATGATCCTTCTAACCCTATTTACCCTAGTAACTTCTTGTTCTACAACATAGTTAATTCTATCACAATACACCCCATACAGTAGTTAGTAATCCCTGTACCTACCTTAATTTTACTTTTATGTTTTTACGATAATACTATTATTTTTAACATGAAAATAATAACTGTTGTCTCACGTTTAATCTAATTATTGCCTTCGGCCTGTTTGGGCCGAATTCAGGCAAGTACAAAGTTACGATTTTATTAATAAGGTAAAAAAAGATTATTTTATTAATTTTAATATTATTTTAATACAACTAATTATTATAATTAGAGAATATTAGAGGCTAACATTCTCTATACCTTAGTGTTACCAAACCCAACCACAGAAAATAAGGTCTTATTTGAATTGTCCCATTCAGAACTGGTCCCTTTTATGGGACTTTGCCAGTGTGTACCAATGAGACATAATAAGTGCTTTCCTAAATATTACAGGTGGGCGCGATGGGAAGAGATTGTAGATAAGAATCAGTTTAGAAAAGGCTGGACGATACCTGTCATTGAAGACTGCGCTAGAATAATTGTAAGTACTAACGCATTATTACAGTCTTTATAATGAGAGCATCCTCTTACACCTCATATAAAAGAATATAAGACACTTTTCAAGTAAGCCGAAGAGGTAATCCGATTTTTTACCGAAACCCAAAGTCCGGATATATTGTTACGACTAATACATGCTGGCTCTCTGTATACTTTACATCGTATTTAAGAATATAAAGCAGATCTACAGTCAATCACTCTTGATGTAATATGAAAATAGAATAGGTATTAAAATTTATGATTATTTATTTACAATCAGTATTCTCGACGACATGCGACAGCTGTAAGATAACTGTGTAAACAAGATTGATATAATATGAAGTTCGTCTAATTTACTTTTTTTTTATTAAAAAAGAAGTTATGAGCTGAATATTGTATTCACGATGTAAGAAAAAAAACTTATCAGCCGCTCCTCATTTATTGCTATATTGTACACTAGCAGTTCCCGGCTTTGCTCGCGTGTACATATTTATATATTTTGAGCAGAACCCAATTTTTTTTTCTAAAATAAAAGTAGCCTAAGTTACTCATTACAACACCAGCTATCTGCCAGTGAATGTCCCGTGGAAATCGGTCATCCCGTTTCGGGAGATTAGCCGGAACAAACAGACAGACAGACAAAAAGCTAATTTTTAGGCATAGGTATCGTGCAAATAACTGTATGAGCTTAAAAAGAACCTATTACTTTGACATTACAAACAGACGCAATTTTATTTATTTGTATTTGTATTGTATTTGTATTGTTTTATGTATTTGATGTTTCTTGTCCTAAAAAATATATTAATTAAAGTTTTATTTGTGATGATTTGCCATGCTAATACTGAGAGCGTTAGAGACGTTCACTGAGTTGAATTAATTGCACTGAATGTTGTAATTTCTCCAGTTAAACAAACCACACGTAGAAAACAGAATTAACCTGTTGTTTTAATAATTTACAGGTTTTGTATTGTTTACGGCACTACAAAGGCGATGAAAAAATTAGAAATTTCATTTGGGATCTTATAGAACCTTGTGAAAATGGTGAAGTAACAATATCCAGAAATCACAGTGGTCTCCATAATCCTGTGCCCAGAGGCAGAAATGCTAAAAAAAAGAATAGACCCAAAGATTTGCCTAAAACTAATGATCTTCAAAAATGGGAAGACCTTAATCATTGGAGTTCTACAGAAAAATATGACTGCGAAACATATTTAGAAAATAGTTATAAGAAGCATTTATTTAGACATGCCAATAAGTAAGTAATTACAGATAATATAGGCTTTTGTAACACTTAAGCAAGTACAAGGGCGTTTTTCAGAAAAGTTGCACTTTATGTAATAGGAATATTACTTAAAAAATATTGTTTTCATTTAATTGTGATTAAATGATATAAATTTATATTTATATATAATAAAAGTATATTTATATCAAAATTATTACGAAATTCCGAAAAAAAAACTGATTTAAAACTTGTTTCCACTAGGGAATTCCAATGCGTCACGAAGTATACAGAGTCGTTTTTAATGAAAATACAATACATTTCGAAAATTACCTTTGTTATATCAATAAAACCATAATAGACTTCTCAATAAAATATAAACACTAGCATAATGCTAGTGTTTATATTTTATTGAGAAGTCTATTCAGACATGTAAGTGATATCCATACGCTACATTTTGGTACTTTACACTTCCAAATAATACAATTTCTATGGCACGAAAGCAACAATAAATATATATGTAGTAAATTTAAACACAGTTTTACCTTTATAATTATTTAATTAACAAAACGGTCTTTATAATGTTTGATATTTACTCCTAATAACTTATTCTTAATCATAGATTTATTAGGACATGTGACGTTCTCCACCAAGACAAACAGAACAAATTAAATATATTTTTTTAAATATACAACTTTAATTAAGAATCAAAAATATTTCATAAATTTCATGTAACCTATGACTTAGAATTCCATTAAGCCACTTTCCCGTTCAACTAATACATTACGTGACGTACTGAATGTGACATATTTGGTTAATTTAATTTAATGTAACAGTAAATAAATTTATGTAAACACTAGATGCACCCGGCATGAGTTGCAATGCCTTTTTATATTTTTTTTGGGTCAGGAACCCTCGCGGGCTTAACAAAAAAAAACCCTACCAAAGTTTAATCACAATCTGATCAATGGTTTCGAAACGCAAAGATTACAAACAAACATTGATTTCTTTCTCTTGCATTATATAGCGTCTTTTCCTTTGCTGACAACTTTTTTTTGGTTTTTAATTAAGTCATTTATTCATTTGTCATATTTTCTATATTTAAGTAGCTTGATATATTTTCCTTGGTTTACACAAAATAAATTTCTGAACGTACGCATAAATATTTGACAACCAATATATCTATAATATGTCAATCCTTTTTGATTACTGACATTATTCTACATTTTTTAATCTAAAATATGCCAATGATCCGAATGTTGTTGATATATCTTGTTGATTCGAAACTTTTATTTAAATACGTTCTTTAATTTAAGGGGAGAGTTTACCGTATCGACGGATTAAATGTTTGACAGTTAAACCCATGAACATTTTGTAAAATATTTTTTTCTTTTAATTATTTTTTCGCCAATTTTTCAATGTTTTTAATAGTTACTCTGCTATTCGGGACGGAGACAAATACAACAAATCAAACACCATGAAAATTGGTCTAGCCGTTCTCCAGTTATAAGTGTTCGAACAAACCCGACTTTGTTTTATATATTAAGATGCCAAGTATTAAAAGATAATCTAAATAAAGATAGGTTTATGTATTCAACTTTATAAACAGAAAGTTAAAACAGTAATATTTACCTTGAATAAAACCGTCGCGTAGGTGGAACAAAAGTTTAAGCACCGCGTGACGTGAACACTTTTTACATGATTATCTTTCAAACTAAGCTACTAAAATAAAATGGCTTTTGTCAATACTAAAGAAAATGTTACGAGTATTCAAATACACTATTTGTTTCAAAAGGATATAATATAACAGGTCTTAAAAACACCGTAGCCTATTCCGAATTTCCACCATACGCGATTTCGTCGAACATCACAAAATATATATTATATTGATGTTTTCGACCTTTGCTTGCTTATTTTAGAGCGGAAAACAAGAATTTAAATACTAAATAATAAGTTTCATATTCAAACTTCGCGCAAAAAAACCGAGGGATTTATAATTTTTACCTCCAAATTTAGCATGGAGGTCGTGGGACACGACAAAATCGCATAGCATGTTGCCTTGTTTTAGCAATATTTAATATATTAAGCTATTTCCATAAGTTTGAAATAATACAGTTATTAGGATAATAGCTAATGTATAAGAAAAAAAAAATTACAACTCGGGGAAAAAAATATTCTCTGATAACTATGAAATTCACAGGACATATCAAATTTACAATGGTGCATTTTTCTGATAAAGAAACAAAGAAACCTAATATTAATATGACCTCTTGGACATGTATTTGGTAACTAATTTTAATTGTCAGTCCAGCTCTAGGCCACAGGGCATTACACCATGATTTGTCTAGTTGCATTCAATCGTTTTTTGTTTATTTACTTTTATTTTTTAGGGTCTTGTTAAGAGTGCGTATGATGTATTACATAAAACATGAAGTTATTGGGGATTACGCAATTCAAATTGAAAATGGACTTCATGCCAGGTGAGTGAGGCTATTAGCAATATAATAAAGGATTATGATAAGATATTCGTGCGATATAAGGTGAAAAAGATAGGCATTACATTGTGATTTCAGGAATTTATAGTTGTTAAATTGAATGTATAGTTGGATAGTTTTATGAGATTTAAATGAGAATGTTCTATAGGCAGAATGATATAACGATAATAGGCTGCTGGATGAATGATACTTTTTAGGATCTCTCAAAAGAAAGTCGCCATTTTGACAAATTTTTTTCAGACGTACCGATCACCATGATGCTTGTTTACTGGTCATACTTTAGATGTAAGTAGCATCTGTATAACTGTTCTGTGGTCATGCAATTAACACTGCAAACTGCTCATCATATCCTCTGGCAATTTATAGCTGGGCGGGACGGGACGGCGACGCGACGTAAGCAGGTGGTAATGTATTAGTTAATATAGAAGATATCACACAGCCGCTTCGCGCTCGGCGCTCTGCTCTAATACATTTCAACCGCTAACGCCGCATTGCCATCCCGCCCCGCCCGCTGTTTATCCCAACCTTTAGTGTTACGTAATATAAACGTAATGCTATACTAAATAGTTCAAATCGACAGGAAAACGGAGGGGGTTCTTAAGTCAACCACCACACAGTCGTGTTAATCAATTATCAAAAAACCGATTGATGGCGTTTTTTTAAATGCGAGTTTGACACCCTTGAGCATACATTTGTGTAGTAGTCTGATGATGGTTGTATGAAGCTATGTCGAATTAAGTAGTTTGCAAAGCAGAGGCGATATAGTAGAATAATAACATAAATTACAACATATCCTGATAGACCAAAACGTTGAACAGTCACAGAGTAGTTACTATTTTGCTATCATGACCTGATACATGATAGTAATTAAAGCTGACTGGAAAAGAGTAGTTAATACTTTTATTGTCATCCGTGGCTATCTATTGCGCTGTAAACTTGTAGACGTAAAAACAACAATTTTAACATTTATAATTGTAACTAAGAATACAGAATATTTTTCATTCTCTTTTCTAGCTTCAGTTGTTTATTAGTTGATTCCAACATGATAGGCGATAAATACTCTTATAATTTCCTAGTAAAAACAATAGACATGTTCTTTTAATATTGTGTAAACTTTCTTAAGTGTATTTTCCTCTGTTTTAGCGCTTTGGGCATGCGTGTTCCTCGTGGTGTCGATAGTACACCGCCGCGACTCTGGTGGGACAGCGAATGTGACGTCTCCTTGTTAGCAGGAACATACATTCACGGTTACGAAAATTATCTAGCGATGCGGTCAGATCCGCAACTCTGCTTTGTGGATAAACTAGGTCCACCCGACGACGCAGAATGTACGGATATAAAGTGTGTATACCCAATTGTATATTTTTTTTTTTTCTTGTGGAAGCCCCCACGGGTCATCACCTCACCGGAGCTAACGGTGAAGTGGTATGTCGGAATCGAACCGACTAAAACCACACGGTGTTTCGTCACAAGTGGGTCTATTGCAAGGGACCCGGGATACCCTAAGAAGGAAGCCGCCGGGAACCAATGGTATAATACTAGCTTTTGCCTCGTATCCCGGCAACGAGTATCTTATGTCTTAATCCATGTCAAATTTCATCCAAATCCGTTCAGTAGTTTTGGCGTGAAAGAGTAAAAAACATCCATCCATCCATCTTGGCAAATGTACATAATAAAGTGTGGTTGCGGTCGATCCAGGAGCGAGGAGCGCAAGGTGCGCGGCGCGGTAGGGCTGGGCGACGAGGACTGCACGGACGACGTGTCCAGCGGCGCGGGCGCCACGTCGCCCGCCGCCTCGCCGCGGCCCGACGACGACAGCGCACAGGGCGGCGGGCCGCACCTGTGGCCCTCCATGCAGGACCTCAACACGCGCCTGCGCAGGCTCATCACCGCCTACCAAAGGAACTATAAGCGCGAGGAGCTCAAAATGCAACAGCGAGCCAAGGTGGGCGGTGAACTTCCTATGGCATCGTGACGTTTAAACCGACATTAATTTAAATCTTCGACAAGTTTTTTTTGCATACCTACATACACAAAAAAGTTTCCGTTAAATAACTCACAAGATTTACAGTGTAACATGGTTCAACTTAACGCTAAATCTCTTAACACAAAGAACTTGCCCTTAAAATCGCTTTGTTTTGTCTTAAATGATCGAACCCAATTGATCTTCTACAGATGGAGCGAAGAGAGCGAATGGATCAGCTTGCTAGAGATGAGGTATCGCAGTGGCGGTGGTCTCGTGCCGATGAAGAGGCCTTTCGTCGTACAGTAGCATCGTATGGAGTTGAATTCGACCCGACCACAAAAAGTCTTCGTTGGAGTCGATTTAGAACGTTAGCTCGTTTGGATTCCAAAAGCGATGATGCTTTAACGGATTACTTGAAGGCATTTATGGCCATGTGCAAACGTCAATGTGGCCTGTCTGTAGGTGAAGCTGAACTACCCACAAGAGCAGACCTAAAAGCCGAACCTATTGGCGAAGACAGAGCAATAGCTACACTTGAAAGGTACTGTATCACTGAAACTTACTTAAATTTTGTTTTACCCACATAAAAAACATTTTGTCCGGAACAATGATATTGTATGAACATGACCTTGTTGGTGTGATGATGATGATGATGAAACTTATTCATAACATGTTTTCTATTTTAATCATGGAAATACTCAAAATGTTACCTTGTAACTTCGAAATTTTTTTTTTATTCATTATTATTATATTATATTTTATACATTTTCACATAAGGAAAGAAAGAAATGTGTTATTTATTTATAAATTAGATGTTTTGTATTTTATTTTCTATTGTTTTTTACACTAAATTACTTACTACTAATTATTGAAAGTAATAAAAATTAACAATCGTGTCCAAAATGGATATGGATAGCCAAAGTAGGTAATATTTTACAAATTACGACTATGTAAAAATAATTTTATTGTTAATAATATATAGTCCGCCGATTCATGGTCAAAGAGCTTGAGTATTAATACGGCAGTGCACTAACGCAGCGGATAACCATTTGATTGGTACCAAAAGATTTTAATTCAATGTTTTAAATAATTTTCATCTAAAATATTATTATTTAAATAGCAAGTGAATGTTGATGTGATTAATCATTTATAAAATCACCTCGGAAAGATAAAAATCAGTTCTTTTAAAGTTATGATCTCAACTTGTCTTGTGTTAACTACATATTAGCCTAACAATGTACTCATAATCGTTTTTTTCTAATAATAATCATTGATATATAAAAACCTTAGATACACAGTTCCATTCAAAAGTTACAACACTCAAACTGCCCCAAATTATACATAAGTAGTTATAGTTATGATATTAATATACATAAGGTAAACTCATCCTTATGCGCGTGATTTAAAGTTGTATTTTCGAAGCTGTCTAAAAAAAGCAAAAAATATTTATGACATTTATTTTTCACCAGCATTTATTTTTATGTGTACGTTACCCCAGCTGGAAAGTGGCTCCTAGAGTGATATGAGTGGAACGTACAATTAGTGCGTAATCTGCTGTAAATGTGCGCCGGTTTTTTGTATGTTGACGTCAAAGTTATGACGCTGTCGTTTTGACTTTTGTTTTAGTAATATTATTCAATAACGCCTGTATGTACACTTTTAAAACTTATTATGGTGATTACAGGCGTCAAGAAGGACTGAATACAGTTTACAGCGAGCTTCTACGTTTTGTTATTTAGGCGCTGTGATAGTTTTTTGGGTTTTCAAAAAAGAGCGATTACTTGAAAATTATAAATATTTTCTTAAATTATGTTCTGTCAGAAATTAAGAGCTACTCGTGTATGTTTATTCTACAGGCGCACATACAATGGTTTTAGAGATACACGATTTTGCAAAACGTAACCCCAGCAGGAAATCCAATATCTCGAAAACCTGAAGACGCACATATTATATTTTCGGCCCACATTTTTCGCAAATATAAGCTTCCTGCCCATCCACAAAATTTCTCTCTGCGATAATTAGTTTAGAATTTTCCTGCTGGTAGAACATTATCCCAGCAGCAATCGTTTTTTCTGTTTTTTTTCTAAAACGACAACAGGCACAATTTTTTATGCGTCGCATATTTACTAATTATACGTTCCACTCATATCACTCTAGGAGCCACTTTCCAACTAGGGTAACGGGTAACGTACATTATATTTATAGTTGTTAAAATGAATTTGTGATTTATAAATTATATACATCCTACTATCAGCACCACTTAAGATTGACTATAATCAACATTAAATTAATAAAATATTACAATGCGTTTAGCGATCTTATTTGTTGTAAAAAACTGTAAAAAAAATAACAATGATTATTGGATATACGTTGATTCTGTTCTAAATTCAACGGAGACGCCATTAAATTTAGAACAGTCAACGTATATCCCAAACAAATGAAGCGGTCACATAATGGTATGATTAAAAAGTAAAGTAAGTGTTTATTGAATTTATGCGAGTTATATAACTTTCACATTTATAATATTATTTATAATGTTTTTTGCTGTTCATTACGAATTTACCTGAAACAAATATTTTATGATGTTTTTAGACGTGATAATTATAGTCTATTAATCTAAGAAGTACCGTTTGACGTTTCATACTTTTCAAGCCGAAACAACTTTGTATAGGCGTAATTCACACAATTTCAATAACCTTTTCCGTAAAACCATGAAATTATGAAGCTAATTTTATTTTATCACAAGATGTACAATTCTTAATGACTAAATTCAAATTTGAATCTTTTAAATAAAGCAAAATAACTAAAATATAGAATAGATAGCTTTTTCTTTAGACTTCGTTTCAAACTCACGTAGTTAGGTCCTTTACCGTAGTGTTGCGACTCTTCAAATTCACTTGTATACGAGAAATCGTTAAAATGTACGAATAATCGAACTTATTAATAACGAGTCTTTTTCAATTCAGGCATCTTTTAGTATTTAATAATACTTCAATTTCAGCTGACATCCAATTGTCAACGAAAACGCACAATTAAAATTAAAAGTATGTAAGTTAATGTAATTTTAAATAAATCTTGTAGACCGAATCGCTCGTGTCAAATTCTCTCCAAAAAACACTTTTTTTTTTAAATCTGGCAACACTGCCAACTTATTTTGAATTTCAATTTCAATGTAAAGTAATTGTGTTCAAAAGTTTTAGGTAAATGTTAGAAAATTGTAATATTGACTGATATGATAATAAACTAATATCGTGTAACTTAATTTAATTAAGAAGATTAAATATTATTAGATACATTTTTTTATGGTATAGGGAGCAAACCAGCAGACGGGTCACCTGATGGCAAGTTACTACTTCCGCTCATGGACACTTGCAACTCAAGAGTCACTAGTGTTGCTCTTTTGAAGGTTCAAATGTCGTATCGATAGGCGACAGTTTGTTCCACAGATGCAGTCTCTCGCCATCTTCGAAGATGACTGTGCGTGTACTTTTTCCATTTGTGTATTTTATCATAATTTGTGACTTGGCTACTACTTTTCTGGACTGACTCTTCTTTAATCGATTACAATAAATAAATAAAATAAAATAACTACAATATGTATAGTGCCATATCTAAGTAAAAAAGGGAACTAACATTAATAAAAAAAAATAGTTCGTTTTCACAATACTTCATGAAAATGAATGACTTTAGGTCAAATTAAAATATGTCACCTCTGTTTAAATGTACTTACGTCAACTTCACGCATATTACTTAGACCCAACCTGCCTGTCTTGTTGAATTTCATTAAATCCTAAAATTTACCAACTGTTTATGACAAAAATCCAAATTGCTCTTTGCTCATGTATGTGTACAACAAGTAATGACAGCGGTCGGCGAGGACCAAGACAGAATCACTTCTACGAAAATCAATAATTTACAATGTCGGTTAGGTTAGGATGGAAATGAAAAGCCCGAAAAATTATCTCTCTTATAAAATTCTGACATTTATCTAAACACTTTGGTATATACTAAGATTTACTAGTAAAAAATATGATAAACCAATATACGGGCAACATACATAAATCTGTAAAACTGCAAGCGATTAGTAAATACAAAGAAATGATATCGATATCTCTTAAGAATCGGATATTGCAGTAATCGATTTCTTTGACCCCATGCCTACTCATCAATCTGTCAGAACTGTCAAACGGTACTTCTTAGTCTATAGTCCATCATAATATAGTAATGATAGTTACATTAACAGTTACCGAAAATATTAAACTCCGTCCTTTTTATCGTCCTTGACGTGTGATTTTGCAATTTTTAAACGAGCACTGTGGCGTGTTGACTGTTAAAGCGATCAAACGCAACTATATCAAAAGCGCACCTAAACGGCACAGTGGGTGCTCATGTGCTGAGGACGTTTTTTGGCGTTGATTGTGTATCTAAGGTTTTTATAAATCAATGAAAGTAATGTAAAATTTATTTATTAACCTCTAATACTATCAGGTCTAATTATCCTACTAATATTATAGATGTGAAAGTTTGTGAGGATGTTTGTTACTGTTTCACGCAAAAACTACTGAACCGATTGCGATGAAACTTGGTATGTAGTTAGCTGGAGACATGGTTTAACACATAGGCACTTTTATCCCGATATTCCCACGGCACCGGGACTGTCGCGGGTGAAACCACGCGGCGCAGCTAGTTTTACCATAAAACAATCGTTAATATTCTCAAATTCAGTAATAATAACTAGTGATGTGTCGTTACGGACCCCAATTATTTTAGTCAGTTGGTGTAACCTTTAATCAGCGTTGCCAGACGTCCCGATTTTTAAATCAAAATTAAATGTCCCGCCCGCCACAGGCTCAGTCCCGCTTTTCGGGGATAACTCGACCCTGCGTGCAGCGTGCGTGATTTTGACTTCTTTTTTTTTTATTTTTTTATTTAGAAGACAAATAAGACTATTTAACGACAGGGTTAATCTGATGTAAAATAAAATATTTATATTAAATACATATTCTATGGCTATTTTTGCTATCTTTTGTCACATAAACGTAATTTGAATTCAAATAAAAAAAAAATATTTAAAAACTTTTTATTAATTATATACGTTTTTTTTACTATGTCCCGCTTTCGACGAAAGAATCCCGCTTTTTTCCCTCAAAAAGTTCCAAAATCCTGACTTGGCAAAAAAAAATCTGGCAACGCTGCCTTAAAACGACACTTTAAGGATTATTAAAACCACATATCTCGACTTGCACGGCGCTAATGAAATATGCATGTGATATGCATATTTAACTAGCGCCGCTCATATTTTTAGTTTTGAGGTTTGATCATATTATTAAAGATACATTAAAGATAATTTAATTAACAATAACTACCTTATAACTATTAATAATGTTGGTAACTTACTAATATCAATGTATTAATATATATTTAGGCATATAAATTTTAAATATAATTTATTAGTGTTTCATCGCAACCTATTGAATAAAAAAATCATGAACTTGATAAACATAGTAAAAGATCCAAGATCCGCTAAAAAAGTAACGGATACATATCTCATTTCACCCTCGGATATGCGTGGATACGTACACGGGTATAGACTTCACTAATAATAATAACCTTAGCCACAAAAGCCCAAAAAATATGTCACTATTGTTTTACAGAATCGACTTATTGCGAGTATTACGCGAAGAAGTCGCTCCACATCCCGCGTTGGATACTCGACTAGCCTTGTGCGAGCGCTCACCGGATACACCACCGTGGTGGCAGCCCGCTAGGCATGATAAATTGTTGGTTCTCGGAGTGTGCAAGTAAGTACAGCATTTGGTTACGAGATCTAATAAATCTTTAAAAGGTTGCTTAATAATTGTACTTACTGATTTTTGTTTTTAGGCACGGTTTAGGGGATACATACAGCAAATTATTTTGTGACCCAAAAATGCCATTCGCTGACTGCGCAAGCAAGTGGTACGTGAATCAGAAGAGTGCAGGTAACGACGCTCATAAAATATCGTCCGACGAGGAGGACGGCGCTGCCGACGACTCCACTGACGGGCCCGCCGACGGGCGCGTGGCCTTGCGCCGCAGTAAGCGCACCTCCGCCGCTCCCGAGCGCGCCGCCGACGACGACACGGACGCGCTGTCCGAGCTCGAGACTCTGGCTAAGCTCGGCCGCATCGAGGACTCCCTGCCGCCCGAGCGCTGGTTCAGCGAGCGAGCTCTCGAGACGCGCCTGCACCACATCGCTCATGCCGTCCAGAACCGCGAGTGGCCCGCCGCCGCCGCCAAACCTGAAGCGACCGACGAGCGTAAACACGCACAGAAACGCCACATCGCCATCGACGTAGAAACCGACCGCGCCAAACTGCACGCTCTACTGTCGTCACCGCAGCAGGCGCACTCGGGCGGCGCCACGCCCTCGCCCGCCGCCGACGCCGCACCCCCTCCCGCGCACCAGCGCGTTGGCGCATCGCCCGCTCCGCCCACCGCGCCCGCGCCCGCGCCCTCCGCGCCCGTGGACCTGTCGGCACCGCTCGACCTCAGCGAGGTGCACGACTTCAGCGTGGCGCGCCGCTCTGAGCCGCCGCCTCCCGTCCGCGGCCGCTTAGACGACACGCTCTCGAGACTCATGAAGAGAAAGAATGTGGTGAGTAACGTATCTCAAGGTTTACACCCATAGTCATTCGACCTATTTTGAGCTACTCTAACTTCATTTCCCTTTACAGCCCGCTCCCGAGCAAATAATTGGTAAAGAAAAGAAGAGAAAGAAGTTGGACGAAATAGTTCTAGGATTGTCAGCGGCGAAGTGTAAGAGCCCAACGGCATCATCGTCGGAGTCGCCTCGGGTACGGGGACCGGCAGTGCTGCCGGACGTGACGGTGACTCCGGCAGCACCGCCGTCGTCCGTTTCACCCGTTCAAAAACCGTTTTCAGTTACTGTTACTAATGTACCTTCGCCGCAAGCTTCAGCTAAGGAATTATCGTCTTTTTTGCAACAGTCCCTGGAGCAATCAAAAATGCCGAAAGCTTCGTCGATGACTCCGATAAAATCATATTCTCACGAAGCGAAAGTAAATAAGTGGTTGGCGGAACAGGCCAGTGTTGATACGCGTCGTCGCGGTATAGCACCGCGTCTCGCCCCAGAGGAACACGTACCTGTGGTTCATCGTGTCACTGGAAAACGCATAGTTGGACCGAAAGCACCTCAACTTAAGCATCTCGCTCAATGGATTGCCGAAAATCCTATGTACGATATAGATTCAAAATGGACAGAAGGCATAAAAGAACACATAAAGTTGCCTCAAGATGTTAGGAGTCAGAGACATTCCCCAATGCAAAATACGAGCAGTATGAATGAACGCAAAAAAGGTCGACCACCTTCATTAGATGCGTCATCGTCAAATGTTCTATCTTCAAATTCACATTTAAATCAAAGTTTAGCTGGCCTAAACCCAGCACTTTTGGCTAGTTTATCTAGTCTTAGCGCATTTGATCCCAAAACCTTAGCTGCAACACTTTCTAACTTAACAGGGTTTGATCCCAAGTTACTGAACACTTTTGATCCGAAACTGCTTTCCAGCTTAAGCAGTTTTGATCCTAAAAATAACCCATTGTTGAATTCTTTCAGTGGTATGCCAAATTTGTTAGGTAATATAACTGGAGGAAATCTTTTCGCTAACTTGGCCGGTTTGGGACTCCCAGGATTTTCATCTTTGGATATGAATAATCTGAGCTCATCAAATGTTTCAGGCGACACAAAGTCAAAATCTCGCAAACCTACAGAAAGCGGAAATCCGTCTAGCTCGAAGTCGGCCAATTCACAATTTCCTTTTGTATTTCCAAATCCAAACATGCTATATCCGCAGCTAGGATTAAGTGGCCTGAATCCATTTGGTATGCATTCTGGCATGTCATCAGCATATGATGCCCTAGGTTTGTTAAGTAATAACATTGCTGCAAGCTCTGGAGCCTCTACGTTACAAAGTTCCAGTCACAGTGCAGCACGTAGCTCTACAAAAACAACTACTCCTCGATCGTCGACCATAGTCACAAACTCGTCTACATCTAGGCAACAAAAAGTATCTGATCGCCAACAATCAAATCAACTGCCACAGATACATTTGCCACCTGATCCATATCTCTTAGAATCTCTTTCTAAACAGTCTTTAAATTACGATGCAATTATGAGGCCAGACAAAAGGTCTCGTGACGCTGACAATCACGAAACCACAGCAACTGATTTATCTAAGACTGACAAGAAAAAAATACCCTTTGATTCATTAAGATCACATGTTCCCCCTGAATTTGCTGCAGTACAAGAAAAACTGCTAAAAGGTGACAAAAAAGACATTGATATTAGTAAAATGTTACTAGAACAAATGGCTTCTGGAGCCCTTAGTGCTAGCCTTGTTAGTTCAGCTGAATCTAAGAAATCTAAAGATGAAAAGGATTCCCCTGAGAAAACAAATAAAGCCCCTCCAGAATACATCTCAAGAACACTGGCGTCTGATGATGGAGCTTCTGGTTTGTCTTTGGCTCATAAACGAACTCATGACGAAATTTCTAATGAACCAGAAAATTTAGCACTTCAGACACCCGAGCTGAATCCTGCAAAGAAAGTAAAGGAGAGTACTGGATCTGAAAAAATCTCTACCATTGAGAAAGTCACTGACCACTCAACACATACTGGGGAAATGGACCTTGAAGATCTTATAGCACCATTAACGGTGATTAAGACAGGCATAAAAGGTGATTTCGATAGTGCTACAGTTGCTAAAATGACACCAATAGAATTGACAACCACTTCAACATCTAATACAGATAGAGATGAAAAATCACAGTCGAACATATTAAGCTCCTATCACGATGACGCTATTCAAACCGGCGATAATTCGCTTAATGATGAGTGCGCTGTAAAGTTAGACAGTGAATTGAAAGACAGTTGTTCGCTTGACGAAGCTGGTAATCCGGATAACGATGCTGCACGCAGGTGCAATAAAAAGAAAACGCGCAAACCATCTGAAGAAATGCCACCTGCATGTCCGCGGCGGGAATTAAGGTCAAGCTCTGGACGGCAATCAACTGATTTAAATGCGAGTCATTAATATGATTCTAGTTAATATAACTTGAACAACTTATTATGAAAAAAAGATTATTAATGATATTAATAATTTCAGTAAACTTAAAATAGAGAAATCCGTTTACCATTTTTTCTGAATTTCGGCTTTGTCTACATTGAGAATTAGATTAGTTATAAGAATAAACTCTTATTTTTAACTTGTATGTTAAAAAACAGAAGACTGGGTATACCACATACAGATCCGAAATTAGTGATCAATTTCTAATAATATGTTTTTGTTTGGCCAAAAATATTTAAAATTATATACATAATTTTTTATTGCACTTTATGCACAACATTGTTCTTGTACCAACAACAGTTTAAGAATGTGGCTTAGAATTTCATTATGTAGTTTATACAATAAACTATTGACACTATATAGATCTCTTACAAATAATGTAGTTCAATTTCTATTTGACTACTGTTTGTATTAAAATAAGTTAGAATTGTCAAGTAAATCATGCGGAAACCTTCGTATTGCGTGGAATGCGTTACATTTATTCCTGATTTTAATCCTTTATAAATTTAGTTTTTACTGTAAGATTTAAGTCAAACACTGAATGTGATAAAATTATTTATTACATGTATTCTTATTATTTTACACTGCTCTATAATTAATTGTATTATATAATTATGTGACAAATCATAAAATAAACATAGAACTGATATTGGCATTATTTTAAAATTAATTTTCCCTTAACATATTAGACTATGTGAATAAAAACTCGTTCGGACCTAATGTGTACATAAATTCATTACTATGGAGCGAAATAAGATGACATTAAACTCTGTGATCTATATATATAAAAATGAATCCCTATTTCTCTTGGTGACGGCATCACGCGTGAACACACTGGACCGAATTCGCAATTTTTTTTTGTGTTATAAAAAAAAATTAAGTTGCGCGGAAAATTAGAAAATTCTTTGATTATATACATGTCTAGATAGAGTAATTCTAACAAATGATGCGCATAAAACGGGATCTAATTACGAATTATGTGCGAGTACGACCGTGTAGTTATTGTCAACAAATTGTCACTGCGTGTTTTTAATGATGCCTGCTCTAAATTATTTACTTGTTAATACAGGGTTACGTCATGTTGTTGTTGAATTTAAAGATTTTAATTATGCAGATATTATAGTGTATGACGTCGTGTAATTGTGTATGGTAAAAAAAATTGTGCATGCAGCCATTGTGGAGAAATTCGCTGAAAACTGATTCCGCTGGGCGAAAGTTGTCCTGGCGGAACTTTTTTAATCCATGGACTTAGAAGAAAAAAAATGTGTCCAAAAATTAGTGTGTATTTGTGTGTAATTGTGTATGTATGAATGAAATTCGTGCATGCATAAACTTCGGAGAAATTCAAGTTTCCGCTACGCAGACGTTTGGCCATTAGCTAGTTTCCATATATAGCGCTTATATAGAGAGCTGTAGATTTTTACATACGTTGTTTTGAATTTGTTTATATTTGTTTAAAAAACAGATTTAAAAAAAATCGTAGGGTTTAAATGATAAAAATATAAACGTAAAATACGCTTATTAGGTCTTCGTTCGTAAAGTATGCACTTTGGAATCTAGATTTTCACGTTTATACAAACCTTGTAAGTGTCTGCAACATGTTGCCAAGTATCAACGATGTTGCGTTAGTAATTAAAGAGTTATAGGACAATTTACCATGATTAGACCACTATTTACAAAGCAGTCAAATATCACGACGTTCTAAAGGAATTGCATAGTAAAATGTATTCCAATAATTAGTGTATTAATTCAACTACTCACATGCAAAATTTCATCTCATTAAATTCAGTAATTAAAGAGAAACAATTAAAATACTGACAAAGCATCGAAAACCTACAGAACCCGACCAAGTTCGGATGGCTACAAAAAAGCGGCCGTGCAATATATTTAGGTAACATTCTAAAATTTACAGTATAATACCGGTATTGAATTGGTACAGGCACAGATAAGATAATAGTTACTTCGTAACAGATACATCACTCCCATACAAAACTCAAAATACCTACGTTATAATAGCCTACAAAATTTAAATAATAATACCTGGCGTTAGCTGCGACCAGAAATATATCTTATTTACGCTAATCGAAAGTTGAGAACGCCTTGCCCACCGCGCGACCTTCGTCTGTGCATGTAGCCGAACTGCCGGACACTAGGGTTGTACAAAGTACACAAATAATGAAATAAATTATTTATTTGGGGTATGTCCCGATATACACTGCGAGCACTGTTCAGTGCTCTTACTGGGGATAATTTCGTTCCGTTATGGACTGACATTATACTGCAGTATCCTAGGGAAGTATAAGACGTCATAAATCGTCGCCATTTTTGTACTGTGAGCACTGGCGTTTTCGAGGAAATTTGAGTTTGATCATGTGATCAACTACAATTTTTTTCCAGTTAGATAATAAACAATTATTTGTCGAAATATGTTCATCACTTTTACCGTACATTGCCCCATTTAAATAATTCGGTTATAAAGTTATTATGCATTCGGTTACTTAAAAAACAATATTTTCTTTTAATAAAAGTAAACTTACTTTTATTATGCGAGTAATTGTCAGTTGACAATTGACTTGAATATTAAATTTTTAAATATAACTACATTCAAACAATTTTTTTTCTTGTTGAACAGATAACTTGTACATATATATGATAATTATTTTCACGTCAAAACAGCGCCAAAAAACATAGATGCCAGTATACTGGACTGTGTTCCGTATTAAACTGTAACCATTTCTCAAAGGGCGGCAACGCATTTGTGACTCTTGAGTTGCAGGTGTCCATGGGCGACAGTAGTCACTTACCATCAGGTGACCCGTCTGCTCGTTTGCCCCCTATAATACAAAAAAAAACCAGTAAAGCTAATTATAAAGGAACGGCTTCGCAGTATACTAAATTGACGTCAGTTCTTATAGTGCTCGCAGTGCATATCGGAATACACATTGATAATAAAATTTATGGGTGTTGAGTTTTATATAATGATAAATAAAATTATTTCCCCTATGAAATTTATATCTTTAATATTTATAGGTAATTGAAATATCCTTAAACCTTCGATAGTAACATAAACAGGGGGACTACGAGTCCGGAGGGAAAATGTTGATGCTGTAGACATATACATCACTATCACTACATTTTACACCGCCGCGTTTGTCTGTCTATCTGTACGATAAACTCCTCAACGGATTTTCATGCGGTTTTCATCAATAGATAGAGCTATTTATGAGGAAGGTTTAGGTATGTAATTTGTTAAAGTTTTGTGTAAATTGGTTGAAATATGATTATGATTGTTGAAGATGTCTCTGCTACCCGTGCGAAGCTGGGGCGGGTTGCTAGTAATGGCTATTGCGTAGACTAGAGAAAGATACTCTTATAATTTAATACTTTTGTATTACATATTATATTACACAAAAGTATTAAATAACAAATAACTACCTACTCAAATAAAAACCTCAATCCGTGGCGCTCTCAATATGTTTTACATTTCAGTAGCTCTTATTATTATTTTCACTATATTTTTAACTATGGGTTTATTATTGACGGTTTAATAGACTACAGTTATTACAACTTCACTCTGGCTAATCCCTCAAAACCTGATTTAGTACAACATTGTATAGAATATATATATATATATATATATAAGTAACACTTATTTTTTGTTGAGAAGATAACTATTATTTATTATTAGTACAGCCACGAGGCAATGGCGAGTAAAGAATAAACACCTAAAGTATTTTTATATTATATTGACAAAAAAGTAATAGCTAAAATCATTTTTGCAACTTATTTTTAAAGGATTTTACAGATCACTAACATTTAGCAATAACTAAACATATCCACTTCATAATAAGTCCGATTAGACATTTTGTTTTTATTTACGGAGAATACCGCTCTGCCGTGCGTGCGTGCTCTCAGCTACGCGTTGTCGCCCCTACTGACACTTTTACCGTGAACGGATAGCTAAATTGGTAGGTATATAAAACGCGACCTAGAGCGAGTGATGTAGCCCTGGTACAGGTGACCACACAATTGTTGTTTCGATATAATTTATAGGTCATTTATTTTCCTACACCTGCTTTTTTAAATGTATTTGACCATGACAGAGTACTATTTACGTAAGTACATTATTTAAGTATGCTTGAGACTTGCGTCAGTATATGATATTACCGGTAGTGACTCATGTATGTATGCATTTTAAGTCTATTGCTGTCTCTAACCAATGAGAGAGTATGTTTAGCAAGCGTTTGTTAACGTTAAGTTTTTATGAACAAGAGACTAGTCATGACAAGCGCCTCAGCTGCGCTCCCGATACGCTCAAAATACACGCGCCTGTGCGCGCACATGAGTTGTATGCCAAGTTCTGCCGTTAAGGGGGCGCGCGCCCCAGGGATTGTCATGACTAGTCCCTAAGGGGGTTAGAAATTTTGAGGTTATTTTCTGTATTTTCATTCATTCATTCATATGCTCACGGCTGTTGTCCCAAAAGGGATAGGCAGAGGTGTGACATTTCTGTGACACCCACATTTCGCAAATTTTTGGGTTTCTACGTTACAGGTGGCGAGAAATAAATAATAAATACATAATTATTACATGTAATTAAACATATTTTTGTACACGAATGTTTAATTAGAGAAGTACTTGTTAAATGAAGATTTATTTTTATCGTAGACAGAGGCGTTATTATTAAAAAAATATTGGCGTTATTATTAAACGTGGGAGAGCCATGCTTCGGCACGTATGGGCCAGCTCGACTCCACTCGATACCACGGCCTCACAGGAAACCGGTAATGAAGCAATGCTTGCATTGCATTTCGCCGCGTGAGTGAGGTTACCGGAGGCCCTAACCCTTCCCTCTCCCCTATTCCCGTCCTTCCCCTCTCAACGCCCCACCCTCCCCCTCTTCTCCTACTCCCACCTTAAAGGGCGGCAACGCACTTGTGACTCTTCAGTTACAGGTGCCCATGGGCGGCGGTAGTCATTTACCATCAGGTGACCCGTCTGCTCGTTTGCCCCCTATACCATGAAAAAAAATATTTTTTTCATTCAACAAAAACAATTGTTTTATTTTTTCCTAACGCTTGTGTACGCAACTGTACCATATTAATAAATACTATACTGGAAGGTTAAGAACGTTACTTAGATATACGGCACGGCCGCTTTTTTGTAGCCATCCGAACTTGGTCGAGTTATGTAGGTTTTCGATGCTTTGTCAGTATTTTTATTGCTTCTCTTTAATTACTGAATTTAATGAGATGAAATTTTGCATGTGAGTAGTTGAATTAATACACTAATTATTGGAATACATTTTACTATGCAATTCCTTTAGAACGTCGTGATATTTGACTGCTTTGTAAACAGTGGTCTATTCATGGTAAATTGTCCTATAACTCTTTAATTACTAACGGAACGTCATTGATACTTGGTAACATGTTGCAGACACTTACAAGGTTTGTATAAACGTGAAAATCTAGACTCAAAGTGCATACTTTACGAACTAAGACCTAATAAGCGTATTTTACGTTTATATTTTAATCTTTTAAACCCTACGATTTTTTCTAAATCTGTTTTTAAAACAAATTCAAAACAACGTATGTAAAAATCTACAGCTCTCTATATAAGCGGTTTATATGAAAACTAGCTAATGGCCAAACGTTCGCGTAGCGGAAACCTGAATTTCTCCGAAGTTTATGCATGCACTAATTTTATTCATACATACACAATTACACACAAATACACACTAATTTTTGGACACATTATTTTTCTTCTAAGTCCATGGATTAAAAAAAAGTTCCGCCAGGACAACGTTCGCCCAGCGGAATCAGTTTTTAGCGAATATCTCCACAATGGCAGCATGCACAATTTTTTTTTTCCATACACAATTACACGACGTCATACACTAAATATCTGCATGATTAAAATCTTTAAATTCAACAACATTCCGCTGCGCGAACGCACACGATTTTTACACACGTTGTTTTGAATTAAGACCTAATAAGCGTATTTTACGTTTATATTTTTATCTTATAAACCCTACGATTTTTTCTAAATCTGTTTTTGAAACAAATATAAACAAATTCAAAACAACGTATGTAAAAATCTACAGCTCTCTATATAAGCGCTTTATATGAAAACTAGCTAATGGCCAAACGTTCGCGTCGCGGAAACTTGAATTTCTCCGAAGTTTATGCATGCACTAATTTTATTCATACATACACAATTACACACAAATACACACTAATTTTTGGACACATTTTTTTTCTTCTAAGTCCATGGATTAAAAAAAGTTCCGCCAGGACAACGTTCGCCCAGCGGAATCAGTTTTTAGCGAATTTCTCCACAATGGCTGCATGCACAAATTTTTTTTTACCATACACAATTACACGACGTCATACACTAAAATATCTGCTTAATTAAAATCTTTAAATTCAACAACATTCCGCTGCGCGAACGCACACGAAGATGAAGAGCAAACAAAATAATGAATTAAAAGAAAATGAATTTGTTACAAAACAACACAATAGGCTTATAAAAAGAGGTGTAAGTGATTGAATCTGTTAGAAACGAAAAATGATCGGTCTAATTCAAATTACGGTTATTAAGGTACCAATGTTAATTAGTGAAAATAAAGTGAATAATTTCAATTGATGAGATGTATTTTTTTATAAAAGAATAATAATTATAAGACTTATTATTATTCTTTAAAGTTTTGTTACGAATAAACCGCCATCTATTGGCGACTGTGGGAAGGTGTAGAGAGCTACAAAATAAAGATACACGCCATCTGTTGAGATAACACGGAACTAAGTAGTTATCCATTTTAATGGAAGTTGTCCTAGTATGTATTAGACTGTTCTATTGTTTTGTAGAATTAACCAGGTGTCGTAATGTTTCTAGAAATACTGTTTTGCTATATAAAGCGTGGCATTGCGGAGTAGTTAGTTATCAAGTGAGTGTCAAGTGATTTAGTTATCAAGTGAGTGTCAAGTGAGTTAGTTATCAAGTGAGTGTCAAGTGGGTTAGTTTTCGAGTGAGTGTCAAGTGAGTTTAGTTTCAAGTGAGTGTCAAGTGAATTAACAGCGACTAAAGTGTAAGTGAATTAAGAAGTTTAGTGATAATAAATTATTGTAATTGTGTTGTTGCTAGTTTCCCTGTATATTTTGTGATCTATTAAAATAAATTGCGTCTATTTCGGTAACAATCTGGTATAATTCTCCAATCCCGAACCTCAGCTCGTAACAGTATTTTAACTATTGATGTTAGACGATACAGACGTATCTAACATGAATAATTAAAATACTTTGAGTGAAAGTCACTAATATCATTAGTATCATTTTATTCAGCGGTAGTTTTTAAGAGTTCAAAACAGGAATAGCGTCATGGCTGTCTTTTTTTTTTTTATCGTGTGGAAACCCCCACGGGTCATCACCTCACCGGAGCTGGCGGTGAAGTGGTATGTCGGAATCGAACCGACTAAAACCACACGGTGTTACGACATAAGTGGGTCAATTGCAAGGGACTCGGGTATACCCTAGGAAGGAAGTCCCCGAGAACCCCGGCAGACCTAAGCCGCCTGTTTTCTCATGGCCGTCTTAAGTTGGCGGGGAGAAGTCGTTTTTTTTTTAATTTTTTTTTTGCTGTTTCAACTGTTCATAACTGTTCGATCAAAATTTTTATTTGTTCGATCTTAGTTTTTTTTTTATAAATAAGACAAAAAATTACCCTCAAGTTGGCGGGGAGAAGTCGTTTTTTTTTTTTTCAACTGTTCGTTAGCTGTTCGTCATTGCTCGACCAAAATTTTTATTTGTTCGATCTTAGTTTTTTTTTTTGATAAATAAGATACAAAATTTGCTCTCTTAAGTTGGCGAGGAGAAGTCGTTTTTTAACTTTTTTTTTTGCTATTTCTACTGTTCGTTAACTGTTCTTCATTGTTCGATCAAAATTTTTATTTGTTATATCTTAGTTAAAAAAAAAAAAAAAGTACCCTTAAGTTGGCGGGGAGAAGTCTGTTTTTACATTTTGGTTTTGCTATTTCAACTGTTTTTTAACTGTTCGTCGTTGTTCCATCAACATTTTTTTTTTTGGTTCTAGTTGTCAATCCTACATATCAAAAAAAATATTGCCGTCAAGTTGGCGGTTTGACCAAGTACTTCGTTTGTCATAAAATTCGGTTCGGGCTCGCTCGGCTCGTGCGTTATGGTCACAGTTCTAATCTAACCAAAACCTAGCCATTTCTTTTCAATTGACCTATCCTACTAATGTTAAATCGTCTCTAACTTAATATTAAAGTCCTCTCTCTGATGTCGCCCGCTCTCGCGTGATGCGTATAATCCATTTTGGATATTAAAATTTTAGGCGTGCGACTGAATTACTAAGTGAGCGACAGAAATGGCTAGGTTTAGGTTAGGTTAGAACTGTGACCATAGCGCACGAGCCGAGCGAGCGAAGCGAGCGTGCCGCGAACCGAATTTTATATAACTAGAACCTAAAAAGAAATGTTGATGGAACAACGACGAACAGTTGAAATAGCAAAAACAAAATGTAAAAACAGACTTCTCCCCGCCAACTTAAGGGTATTTTTTTTTATTTAAAAAAAAACTAAGATCGAACAAATAAAAATTTTGATCGAACAGTTGAAAGAGCAAGAAAAAGTGTAAAGTAACGACTTCTCCCCGCCAACTTAAGACAGCCGTCGCCCCTTCCCCTACTGACTAGGCTTGTTCTTGCTCGGTCACTGAAAAGAGCGCTTCAATCTAGTACACCCTCTCACATTTGTACTAGTTCGGACTTCTAGTTCTATTAGTTCAGTAGTACATTGATGCATTGAATGAATATTGAATGATGAATATATATGGATCTTCATACTTTGCATGCCTAGGACTGTCATTCATATACCCGTAAAATCACCATACTAATTTATTTATTTACAAAAAATCATAATTAGTAAGTCAATAAGAAATTTAGCGGCGCTGAGAAGTAGATGCTAGTAACAAAAAGACCTTATAACGAAGAACACTAGGTTGATTTCATATGAAGAAATTTTGTCAGGTTTTAGTTTAGTCGAGTGTACAATAGAATCGGCACCATTGTGTATATTAGCCAAAATATAACGATAAGTGTTATGTAAGTCGGAAAAAAATCTGTCATCTGCGAGCTATTCTGGCATGCGGTGGGAAAACTGTAAGAGTAAGACGAATATAATGTATGGTGGGATTGTTTCTCCTAAATAGTTCTACAAAAAAGTCCGTGTATATCTATATTTTATGTGTAAGCCATTATTACCAAAATAGTGAACCATAAATACAATAAAATTAGATTTTTTATTTCCAATTCACATTTAGCAGTAACAAATTGAAATACTTTTATCGCTTCTGATATTCAAAGTAGATAAACTTTGTAGTTTAAACGTATTTTCAAGACACTGGCATAGCGATTTTTTAAAAGGCTCTGTATACATATGTATATTTATATAATACTAGCAACCCGCCTCGGTTTCGCACGGGTACAAATTATACACCTAAACCTTCCTCATGAATCACTCTGTCTATTAGTGAAAACGCAAACAGACCGACAAACAGACAAACGACTACACACAACAACTCTACAATACATAATAGACTACTTTTTATCCCGAGATTCCCATGGCATCTGAGTTACGCGGGTGAAACCGCGGGGCACAGTTAGTATATAAATATATACAAGAATTGCTCGTTTAAAGGTATTAGATAGATAATAACTCCTACGGCATCGGGACTTACGCAGGTGATACCGCAGGGCGCAGTTAGTATTAAAAATAAAATTATTAATATGGTTCAACAACATTTGAAACACGTTTAGCGGTTTAGCCACCGTAATCGTAAGTGACTAGCACCATCCATTTTGAGGTGGGCCTCACTCACTTGGCAAAACCCAACACAAGCTATTCTCTCTCTCTTTCTACTCCGATCAAACCAGTCCTTACGTGCGGACGCATGGCTCTCCCACGATCGACATGGTTTTTTTAACTGTAATGTAATAATATAAATTATGTTAATTCTTGTCCAATCCTCGCAAATACATGCAGGTGCGCCTAAACAATGCTAGAACAATTTACAACGACAAGTTTAATTGTTATGGCGGTTGTTGTGAGGCCCCTGGGGTGCGCGGTAGGCCTTTAATTGTTTATTACAATATCTAAGTAACAGATTTTGTTATTTGACCTATGACTGTGAAATGAACACCAATAATAGCGGTAGGAACTTGCTTAACGTAAAAGAGGGAGGATAATGATGAATACTTATAGCTGCTTAATTTTAAATAAGTATAAGTGCGTTAAGCTGAAAGACAATCCTGCTCTATTCTTTTCAAAGGCAATGTAATCCTAACAACGTATGTTATGCAAAATTTCATGACGATCGGTTGAGAAGTAAGTCGTAAAAACGTAACAGAGGGATTTACGTTCGCATTTATAATATTGGTATAGATTATTACTTAATTATGAATGGATTTAATTATTTTATTTATGAAGCTTACCCCGGCCCACCGCCTACAACTTTATAAGGCGCAGGTTCGGCCGCATATGGAATACTATTCCGATATCTATGCAGGAGCAACCCAGTACCAGCTTCTCCCTTTGGACCACATTCAACGGAGAGCGACTCGAATTGTCGATTGCTAGGATATTTCAGATCGGCTTGACCCCTTGGCGTTGCATAGAGATGTAGCTTCACTCTGCGATCTCTATCGCCTGTATAATGGGGAGTGCTCCGAGAAATTGTCCGGACATATACCGGCCGGGCCGCAGTGTTTCGCCATCATTGTTGGTGTTCAAGAGCGACGGTAGTCAATTACCATCAGGTGACCCGTCTGCTAGTTTACCCCCTAAATATAAAAAAAAATAGGCAGTCATAGTACTGCCGACACAAGTAAAAACTTAAACGAAATGACGAACTTAAAACATTACATTTCACCAACCTCCTAGAGGTTGGTGACATTAAATAATAAGGAGCTGACAGAACTCAATGTTTAGATTAGCGCCCTCTAGTGGACATATACCTATATATATATATACATTATTAGCGTGACGGTCACGAGTTCAGTGCTTTTTCCCTATAGCAAAAGTGCACAAACGTGCCTAAAGAAGTTTTCACTTTAAAAAAAATACAGCTTTTCCTGAATGTACATAATAAAATTACCACCAATTAAGAAAAAGATAGAATTCCAATCTCAATTTTCAAGGTTACACTAGTATTATTGTTCTTAGGTTACACTTTTCTATTCTCATGTTCACTGCTTGGTCTCCAATCTCAGTAGAACTTCGTGCTTGCAATTACGAAAGCGGAAAGTGTAAACAGGCCTTATGTCAATTATGCTTTCAAAGCTCAGACTTTCAGTTCCAGTACATACCTATATAATTTAATTATGTAAAGTAAAATTACCTACTCTATGTTTATGGCCAAAGTAAAATAACAATATCTTTGAACAGGGGTCGAATACAAACTATAGTATATATATTGTCTGACAACTGACAAATGGAATTAATTAATAAATTTTTATTTCTAGTAGGTATGTAAATGTTATCAAAATGAGGGAGTCGCCCGCCACCAGCCGCATTCACTTGTCAGTCTGTTACGATTTCTGTGGTCGTCACTATCTATAAAACAGTCAATTTACAAACCTACTATTTTGCATCAATTGTACAGATGTTGTGCAGTGCCAAAGTACAGAATACTGGTGAACTCGATAAAAAAGTAAGTTAACAAATGTTTAATAAGTACCTATTGAAAATTAGCTGTTTTTAAGTTTCTTCAGTCGGATTTGTGCAGCGTAAGCGCAAGATGTCTATCTGTAGTGTAGGTGTTAGTACCTATCTAAGATTTTCTTTGACAGAGGAGGTATTATTTGGAGTTACTTCTGTTACAGGAAAATATGTTACGCATGGCCCATAATGCTGTAAGTACTATTATTATACTTAATGCCCCTGTTTCTATCATATTCACACACTTTCTTTTCTTCCTTTTGACTACTATTTGCACGAATTATTAAGTCAAGGTAATAAACTAAAACTTTTTTATCAAAACCTTTATTTTGAGAATAAACTTTATTCACATTCCATCATTCTCTACAGCTGATAATATTTCATATACTTACCTACATCGGATTTAAACAAAATCAGAAGTAAAAGTATATTTTAATGTAACATATTGTCAGCATATTTGCAACTTTCATAATAGTAACACATAATATGGTTATTCAAGTAACTCTTGACTGCAGGTGCTTAAAATTTTATTACATTAAGTATATTTATGCATTACTTTTTAAATAGTGTCATTCATTTTATCATTAAAATAAATTTGATTGTACACCAGGAAATTAAATTACATATAATTATTATATAAATGTATTTTAATAACTGTTGTAATGGTGTTTACAGATTCACAGATCAGTATCTGCTTAGCTTTGCTTGGTTGTGTGCTTATTTTCTAATCTGATTAAATACTTCTACCAACATCAATTAATTGTCAGAATATCTTTTTTTAAATAGTTATATCTTAGCTAAACTACACAACTTCGTCCGCATTTGTGGCTATTCCCCGTTTTTGTATCATTGTAGTAGAAATTGAGTTGCATTATCCCAGAGTAACATAGGCTAATTTCTATAACTGGGTGTCTTTAAGTAACAAATTAAACATATATAATTATATAAATGCAATACAGGTCAGAAAAACCAATCGATTTGTGTGTTTATTGATGTCAATTAAAGACAGGCCTGTTGGTCTAGTGGTTAGTGGTGAGTAGTGGGTTCAATGCCCACCTAGAACAAATAACAGTGTGATGGGTGTAATTTATCTATAATATGTATGTATTTAGTAATATATAAGGATGTTTGGGACCAGATGGCTGTGTTTGAGGTGTGCAAATTATTATTACAGGTATATAAAATGTACATTAAAAATGTTAATGGTTATCAGTTATTGGCGGCCCTAGCTACATTTTTAGGTGGTGCAAATCTCCAAAGTCCCTATAAACTCAAAACCTTAGTTTTCCTATACTATGCAGCAGTGATTATAAATAGTCTTAGATATATCTATCTATAGCAAGGGCGCAACAACGGGGGGTGTCTAGACTGTCCAGGGTGTGTAAAATGTAATTAAAATGTTGTTCGCCATAAAAAGAAATAAATTGTAATTAAAATGTTCGCCATAAAAAGACTTAATGACCTTTTTTTTTAGTCCTCAAAAAATACTAGTAATAATACTTTTAAAAATAGAACTTTTCGTCGGTTTAGTTTTTTGTTAAAAAGATTTTTATCTATAAACTAATTTTGAGTCAGCGCTAAATAATAAAATGATTAATTACCTACGAAAAGCCACGTCAAAGAGCGGCCTTATCGCTGAAGGCAATTTCTTCCAGGCAACCTTGGGATGGAAAAATAATGACCATGAATCAAAACGTGTTAGGCTTAAGACTAGTAAATGATAACTATAAACATAAACAATATAATTAGATAGGTAATATAGGGAAACAAGTATAATCACTCTGTAACATTTAATATATTCATATACACACAAACATATATTATAATAAATAAATAATACATATATATTTCTAGATTAATAAGATTATATCCGATAACTGCAGCAAATGACAAAAAGGAGAAATTAAGAAGCCAAGTAATAATATTACTTAGAATATTATTCTTTGACCATTTTCTTGAATATGGCCAGTGATTGGGCAGGTCTAATAGGTAAAGGCAGTGCATTCCATAACCGGACAGCCTGTACACTAAAAGATTTGTCATAAAACCTGGTAGAATGATTAGGTACTGCCAGTTCCAGTGATTCCGACGATCTTAGGGATCTTGTGTGAGTGTCATTTAGGAACGTAAAACGTTCCTTTAGATAAGTTGGAGTACAGGGATTAAACAAAATATTATAAACTATAGTGAGAATATGAGTATTCCGTCGAAAGCGAATAAACCTTTTAAGTCTTAAGTGTTGAGCTTATTTACATAAACTATAAAAAATTTAACTAACGAAAAAAAAGGAAGTTCTCAATTCGACCGTATATATATATTTTTTTTTTATCGTATCATAATACACAGTAATATGATACGGATTATTAGTGTCTGGATACGTACCTACTTCAAGTTTCTTCACAGCAGATGCCAATATGTGTGACATTGAAACGGCAGTTGACGTTGAGGACAAATGACATACTTCGGCTTGCATTTTCGCGTGTATTGTTAAATAATTATTTTAATACACATATCACAAAGATTTTGGGTTTGATTTCGTATAAAGATAGTCAAATAGTACCATAGAACTGTTAAAAATATTAGTAAGTCACTACATTGGATATTTAAATATTTAATTTGACAAAATAAATTTAGAATTTGATAAACGTAATGAATAAATAAATATAGTAATGTAAACGATCCGTTCAAGATCCCCAAATAGAAACGAATACAGACCTTTTTTCCCCCTAGGATATCTCTTAATAAACATTTCTCTACTTTGTCCAACTTTAATACTACTATTAAAGCTAAAAAGCTCTTAGATACATTTCTTCTACCCCAGCTCGAAGACGATTTTAGCATTTTCGTCAAACGCAGTAGGAAGTAACTGTATCAGTCGAAATATGATTGTCCTTATCCTTGACGAAATCCTACCTATCCTATGCAATATTTTAAATCACTCCTTTGCCAGTGGTGTCTTTCCATTTGCATGGAAACATGAACAAATTATTCTTCTACCTAAAAAAAGTTAAACCCTCTTCATTTTCTGATTACCGTCCAATTTCTATTTTAGCGTTCCTATCCAAAGTCCTTGAACGCCTTATCCATTTTCAATTAAGCTACTTTCTCTCTAAAAACTCTTTGTGTCTAAAAACTCTTTGATTAACCCTTTTCAATCTGGCTTTCGTCCTGGTCACAGCACAACTTCTGCACTGGTTCACATCATTAACAATATTATGCTAGACATGGATACTGGAAATATTACAGTTCTTTCCGTTCTTCTAATTTTAGCAACGCATTAAAAACTAGGTTTTCACATTCTGCTTAGTATACTGTAGTCAATGAATAAACACAATCAATACAGACATGTCACATATTTGCGGCTAGAGTCATAACTATACACTTAGGGTTAGTCCTCTAAAAACGCAGGTATGTGTTATTGGCAGTCCTGGGCTTGTTTCAAGAATTGTGTGGACACAACTACCCCAAATTCAATTTAGTGGAACTTCATTAAAGATCAGCACAAGCGTCAAATCTTGGGAATTTTCAAGGTTACCACTTTACCTTGGGGTCCATAGATGCAGGAAGTTAGTAGGACAGTTTTCGCTTCAGCGGGAGCTTTGTGAAGATTACGTAACTTTCCGACTGCCACTAAATCTGCACTTGCACAAGCACTTCTTCTCCCAATTCTTGACTATGCCGATGTCTGCTACCTGAATCTCACTAACGCACAAATTTTTAAGCTTGAGCGACTTCAATTTTTTTGTAAAGGATTCACATATGGGCTACGAAAATATGATCGATATTTCTAAATTCCGTCAAAAGCTCAATTGGCTTCCAATTCGCTCTTACCGGTATACTCATATATTCTTTCTGCTTTACAACATCTTATTCCACCCTAAAGCGTCCTTTTATCTCAAAGACCCGTTAAAGTTCTCAAAGAACCGTTAAAGTTCCTTTATGACACACATGAAAAATGTCTAAGGTCATCAAAGATTTGATACTTTAGATGCCACTGCATACCACTAAATTCTGTGACCGATCTTTTACTGTTCAAGCTGTACGCTTGTGGAATGCCTTGCCAGATAGTATTAGGCGAACGCAATCAATAACCACTTTCAAGAAAATGGTTCACGAACATTATTTGTCATTATTATTATAGGCACTACATATTGTATATAATATATATAAGTTTATGTATGTATATTTATATATGTTTGTGGTTAAGTACTGGAATAAATTTATATTAATTAAAGTAGTTGAAACTAATTATAGAATATCTTTTTATTTTCTATTTAATAAATATAATTTATTTACATCAATAATGTACGAAAGTACGAAAATATTATTTTCATATCAAATATACTGATTGCACATCAAATTAACAAGAGCTACAAACGTAAAAATAACGTCACACATAATTGCGGGCAGTTACACTTAGCCCTACTAGTTATCCCTACCGGTAGGGCTAAGTGTAATTTTATTTATACTTAGCCTTACCGGTGGGCCTAAGTATAAATAAAATTACACTCAGCCCTACCGGTAGGGATAACTAGTTTCTTATACCTGTATATAAATAATGTGTTTATAAATAAATTTAAACGTATAATTTTATTTTTACTTGTTTGGAAGGTAGCAAATTTAAAGTCTCAATTAAAACGATAGGTACAGTTATTATGTCTTCCGATTTATATTACAAATTATTATTTATTATGTTGTCTGTTCCTTTGCCTGGTGTTGACCTGGTGTCTTACAACGTCTTATGGGATAAACTTAGGGAAGAGACTGATGCACCCAAGGACATAGTCAGTCTTTTGAGTTACTGGTACAACAACCAGATTAATATGGTTAAATGGGCGGGCTCATTTTCTACAGAGTATGGGTTGGAGTGGTGGGTTAGACAGGGAGGCCTCACGTCACTTCACTTCACGACTCTTTAACCTATATACGAGGGGTGATCCAAAAGTAATGAGAATGGGTACATTAAAATAACTATATACTTAAAAATAAAATTTATTTTTCTACATAGTCTCCTAATAGGTCAATACATTTAGTCCATCTCTTTTCTAAACCAACGATACCCTTCAAAAAAAAATCTTTATCTTGACTCTCCCAAAATGCCTCTACAGCGGCCATCACTTCGCCGTTATCCTCAAATTTCTGGCCCCGGAGGTGTTCCTTGAGCCGAGGAAACAAATAAAAGTCGCTGGGGGCTAGATCTGGAGAATAGGGTGGGTGTTCAAGCAGCTGGAAGCCAGCTTCTTGAATGGCAGCCATCGCAACTTCAGCTTTGTGTGCAGGTGCATTGTCTTGATGGAACAGAACTTTTGCGCGCAGTTTACCCCGTCTTTTTTCCTTGATGGCCTCTCGGAATCTTTTGATTTGGTCAGCATAGTAGGAGCCTGTTATGGTAGCGCCCTTATCAAGGTATTCAACCATAATTATTCCCTCAGCATCCCAGAAAACAGACGCCATAACCTTGCCGGCAGAGCTTGAAACTTTGAATTTCTTGGGAGTCGGTGAAGATGGCCTTTTCCATGTCATTGACTGTTGTTTGGTTTCGGGATCAAAATGATGAATCCACGTTTCGTCCATAGTCACAAATCGAGCCAAAAAAATATCTTGATCCGCCTGGAACATTTCAAGATTGGTCCTTGAAATGTCGAATCGTTTCTTCTTTTGTTCGTCGGTTAACATTCTCGGGACCCAACGTGCAGAGACCTTTCTCATGTTCATCTCGGTAGTTAAGATCCTTTGAATGCTACCAAATGAAATGCCTGTGTTCTCAGCTAAATGACGAATGGTCACTCTTCGGTCTGCCAAAACCAGATCTTGAACTTTTTTGACGTTTTCTTCAGTGAGGGAGGAGGACGGACGGCCTTTGCGGTGTTCGTCTTCCGTGGATGTTCTTCCCATCTTAAACTCCTTGCACCAGCGTGCAGTTGTAGAATATGGAGGAGCAGAGTCTCCCAATGTTTCCACCAAGTCAGTATGAATGTCTTTGGTGGACATTTTTTTCAAGCACAGGTATTTGATGACGCTTCGCACTTCATGTTTCTCCATTTTGATGTTATCACTCCGACTGCTAGTATTCAAATGAATGTATATTTTAAAAATGACGTCCTATTTATACCATTTTTTGTCAGGGAAGTTGTGAAGGATTAGGGAGTTGAAAAAATATTTTTTTAGAATTTTATTATTACTAGAAATATCCGTTTATCATTACTTTTTGATCACCCCTCGTATTAATGGGCTGATAGATGAGCTCACCGGCTCCGGACTTGGCTGTTCAATTGATGGTGTATGTGTTAATAATATTAGCTATGCTGATGACATGGTGCTGCTGTGCCCATCTGTTAAGGCTCTCAACAATTTGATAGGCATATGTGAGAGGTATGCGTTGGCTCATGGTCTCAGGTAAAATAGTAAGAAGAGCGAACTACTTATATTTAAGGCAGGGAATAGATTACCTAAGACTGTTCCGCCAGTCAGCCTAGGTGGAGTACCGCTAAGTAGAGCAAGTAAAATTAAGTAGGTACCTGGGACACTGGGTCACCGAGGATCTCTCCGATGACGTGGACTTTGAGAGGGAGCGAAGGGCATTGGCAGTAAGATGCAATATGCTGGCTCGCAGGTTTTTAAGGTGTTCAATACCCATTAAAATTGCACTATTTAAAACATACTGTCAAGCTTTTTACACCTGCAGCCTCTGGGTCTGTTATACGCAGAGATCTCTCGGTGCCCTTCGAGTCCTCTACAATAATGGTTTTAGGATGCTGGTGGACTGCCACGTTATTGCAGCGCATCAGTATTGTTTGCTGAGGCCAGCATGGACTGGGGAATCAGGAAAAGAGCGGCCTCCCTGATGCGTCGAATACGGGACAGCGCTAGCGGCCTCCTAAATACCATTTTAGAAAAAGTCGACTGTCCAATAGTAAGACACTGGAATACAATTCACCTGGGAAAGTGTCGCTTTACTGTAAAATAATTGCAAATTACTAACATACGTTATAAGATTTATTAACAAACTATGGAGAAAAATTCTGAAATAAAAACCTTATTATTATTATTATTTGCCCCCTATATTATACAAAAAAAAATTAAAAGAAAAAAGTGTGTATGTACTTAGGGAACGTACCCATACTACGTGACCCGTTCTGGGGGGAGGGGGGCCTTCAAATTCCACGCTTGGTCACAGGGGCGGGGGCTTAGGTTATCGTCACTAGTCAATATCCTCTAGGGAAATCTCGTGCTATTTCGAGCTATATTCAAATATGGCGCGCAGCGTTTAGGGCTTTTTAAACTCACAGGTAGCAACAAAATAGCGTAACTTCGGCAAAAAATGATTTAAAACCATATTTATAAATGACTACGTGAAAATTAAAAGGGAGGGTCTTGGCATATACTAAGGTTGGTCACCGAGGGGGAGGGGGAGTATTAAAAATGTAAAACATTTAATTTGTTATAAGTTAAGTATTATTATATATAGTATTGTTATAAGTAAGTATTTTCACTTTTTTTTACTAATCTCACTATTTATTTTTTGATGCCAGGATTCTAGAAAAGTTGTTTATTTACAGAAATTTAGATACAAACAATTTTCTAGAAGTTTGGCACCAAAAAATAAGTAATATTTATTTATTATACTTATCTCTACCGGTAGGGATAAGTATAAATAAAAATACACTTAGCCCTACCGGTAGGGATAAATATAAATAAAATTACACTGGGGATAACTAGTAGGGCTAAGTGTAACTGCCGATATTTGCTAGGTTTAGGTTAGGTTAGAACTGCGACCACAACCGTATTCTATTGTAAAATCACAACTACTGAATCGAATGGGTAACCTATTTTGTAGCTAATTTATAGTAAACTCAATAATAATAAAAATAATGACAGCGTTACTGAAGGTGACTGAAATTTTTAGTAACTCTATCAAGATGGAATTTGGTGTGGACAAGTGTGCAGTCATGCATGTAAAGAAAGGCGTGATAGTAGAATCTGAAGGAGTCGAACTTTCAGATTCAACATAACTCAGATCTCTGTCTGCAACTGAAAGCTACAAATATCTAGGTATATCACAGTCATTGGGAATACCTGAATCTCATATGAAACAAGCGCTGCAGGAGCGCTTTTTTGGCCGCCTGAAAAAAGTACTTAAAAGTCTTTTATCAGGGGGTAACAAAATGCGTGCCTGCAACGGTTGGGTCATGCCGGTTCTGATGTATTCCTTTGGTATACTTAGATGGACTCAGACCGAATTGAATGCCCTTGACAGGAGAGTCCGTACACTGCTGACTGCATTCCGAATGCACCACCCACGTTCATCGGTAATGAGGTTGTATATCCCGCGAAAGTTTTAGGGTCGTGGATTCTTAAACATTAAGACCCTACACAATCGCGAGATATACAACCTTAGAGAATATTTTCTTCACACTGACGTGGGAGTGCATCGTAGTGTGGTAGCAGTGGACAACGGACTGGCTCCGCTCGCTCTGGCTAAAGAGACTGGCGCAACCCTGTAGTACTTAGTACTAATGATCGCAGGGAGGTATGGAAGGCCAAAGAACTTCATTGTCGTTTCTATCGGGCCCTAAGTGGGCCTGATATAGACTTTAAAGCTTCTACATCTTGGCTACGGTTTGGTGATCTTTTCGGAGAAACGGAAGGTTTTGTTTTTGCAATTATAAACGAAGTTGTTATGACGAATAACTATCGGAAATTTATCGTGAAAGATGGTACGGTGGACATCTGTCGGGCGTGCCACCGTCCCGGTGAACCTATCAGGCATATTATTTCTGGTTGTTCTCGTCTTGCCAACGGGGAATATTTGCATAGACACAATCAAGTGGCCAGGATTGTACATCAACAACTTGCCCTTAAATACAATCTTGTGAATTCAGAGGTGCCATATTACAGGTATGTGCCCGACCCAGTTCTCGAAAATGGTCGTGCCACATTGTATTAGGATCGATATATCATCACTGACAGAACTATTGTTGCCAATAAACCTGATTTAGTGCTGATAGACCGATTAGAGCGCCGCGCAATGATTGTCGATATCGCTGTTCCTCATGACGAGAACCTCGTGAAAGTTGAAAAAGAAAAACAAATAAAATATTTGGATTTGTCTCACGAGATTGTCGATATGTGGAATTTCGATTCGGCAATCATTGTTCCGATTGTCATATCTGCACATGGATTAATAGCCAAGAGCCTCGATCAACACCTTAAGAGGCTCGCGTTAGACGGCTGGATCAAGGGACTGATGCAGAAGGCAGTTCTCCTTGACACGGCCCATATAGTGAGGAGGTTCCTGTCTTTGGAGCCCTAACCACCGGTGTCTTCGTCCCTGTACCCGATGTCGGTGGTCTACTGTTTTTTATATTTTTAAATATATATTTATTGTTTTGTACATATTTAAAAATGTAATTTATAAGTGTTAAGATAAATAAAGAGGAATAATAATAATAACATTTATTTGCTATAAAACATGGTATAAAAGGTCTTACAGTGGGAAGCGAGCAACATGTTTTGCTATTACATACATAGCATGCAAATTTTACAAGTAGCTTATAATATTGTTCTAATTTATGTACCTAGTTTAACTATTTAAAACTTTTTATCAATGAACTCTTTTACAGAATAGAAACTATGTTCAACGAGCCATTCATACAATTTATTTTTAAGTTGCTTCAAGTTTAATGTTTTCAGATTGCTACGTAATTTATTATATATACGTACACACATAGCTACACAGTTTTTATTATATTTTGTGGACCTTGGAATATCATTTAAAACAAGTCTATGGGGATCTCTTCTATTTCTGGGATTAATATCATTAGCGGTTTTGAAAAGCTTTTTGTTTTTTGCTACAAACATACAAATCTCGTAAACATATAAAGACGGAAGCGGTAACAAACCAAGTTTTTTAAAAGTTGATCGGCACGAGTTATCAGGTTTCATGCCGCAAATAGCTCTGATGCATGTTTTTTGCGCGATAAATGCTCTATCATGTTCAGTACTATTGCCCCATATTATGAGACCATATCGTAGTAATGATTCGATGTATGCACGATAAGACATAAGAGCTGATTTTAAATTTGATACATTTTTCACTTTGAGTGCATATGCAAATTTGTTTCTTTTATTTGATACATTATCTACATGTTTTTTCCAACTCATTTGTTCGTCCAGAATGACACCTAGAAATTTTGTGTTTGTCACTGGTTTTATTGAAGTGAAACTTCTTTATCGACGTATGGGAGAAATTTTTGTAGCAATCGTCACGTTTTTCGGTTACGCGCCATGTTGCTTTTTTTATCAAAGTTTAGTATAGTGACGTAAAGAATATAATGTAATATATTATAATAATAACAACAATATATTACAAGTTTGGTTTGAAATAAGAATAACAATATATTAATTTGAAAGTGATAAAATAAAAAGACTTATTCAAATTTAAGTGAATTTACAAGAAAAGTGAGAGTGATTATATATTTCGTTTTATAATTTCTTAAGGCTTAATTAAGCCTTATCTACCCCATTTTCGTGAAGTTGCAAATAGTAGAAAAATGATATGTCGTAAAGAAGTTTCACTTCTTACCTGTGTACTCTGGTACACACACACATTTTTTTTTTGGTATATTCAGATTCATATTGTATTTATTATTTGAGCATTTATTAAATTGTATATATACAGATTTGTCAAGATTTATTTTTAAATTATTTATGTCTAGCCAATCAATTTTATCTATTGTGTTATTGATGTCAGTTTCATGATCTTTAATATCATTATTTTTTTTATTTGGTGTAACTATTATAGAGATATCGTCGCCAAACAATATACATTTATGGTTAGTTACGTCGACTATATCATTTATATATAAAAGGAACAAAATCGGTCCCAGCACACTCCCTTTTGGGACACCACAGGTATTATACTTGTATTCAGAGGAGTAAGGTGTCAAGACTTTATTTTCGTCAATTTTAGATACAATTACTCGTTGTTGCCTATTACTCAGATATGAGGATATCCACTTAAGGGTAGGTCCTCTAATCCCAATTCTATCAAGCTTTTGTAATAGTATTGAGACCAGTTCGAAAGCTTTTGATAAGTCGAAGAACAACCCGGTGGTTAAGTAGTTATCATTAATTTTATTCAAAATCATATTAACAGTTGTGTAAACCTAGTTGTGGATTTGTGTTTTTGAAAACCAAATTGTTCGCTCTTAATAATATGATATTTCTCACAAAAGCTGGTTAGTCTCTTATGCATACACTTTTCGTATATCTTGGATAATATGGGAATAAGTGTTATAGGACGATAATTGTTCACATCACTTTGATCACCCTTTTTGTACAGGGGCTATCTATCTATAACGATGGATATCTTTAGTGCTTCTGGGAATGTTCCATAAAAGAATGATAGATTAATTAAATGTGTTAAAATAACTATTAGTTCATTCATACATGTTTTAATAATCTTTGTATTAATCTCATCGTATCCTTCTGATAAACTATTGTTTAGCGACAAAATTTGTCGCGACAGCGACAATATTTTTTTTGAGTCCATACATCGGTAGTTACGCATAGATGTGCTAATCTTTCTAAAAAAATATTAAGTTTACTACAAATTCACTACAAATTAGCTACAAAATAGGTTACCCTTCCGATTTTTTTCTGAGCCAGAAATTGATCGATACGCACGTATGATCTGCTAGCGTGACCCCATATGATCGAATTTTTGAACATCGGTAAGTTCTACAAAATTATCAAGTTTACTACTTATTTACTACAAATTAGCTACAAACTATAGATTGGTAAACAGATGTTACTAAATTAACGTTTAAGTATAAAAAAGTCTCACGGACTTTAATACGCCAAAATCATGACAAATTGTAATAAGCTGTAATCTTCATCCCTTAATTTTTCATCTTTCAAATTTAAATGGAACCTTGAGTACAACCAATTCAATTAAAAAAGGAATTATTGACATCGATTCACAAATGGCGAAGATATCGCGTACCATACACACAATACTGTGTGACGTACGCATATTTGGATAAACCTTTAGTAAATTTTATACCTAACTGATTTTGCTCAGAAATGGTGAATCTTAGGGAAAAAAAATGTAAGAACATTTTTTGTAGATAACTGTATGATTTCCAATATTTGTCAAAGCTATTTTTATCGTAAAATTAACCGTTTCGCTAAAAAAAATACATTTTTGCAAACTTTGACCTTTGCATAAAATTTTTTGCACACATGGGTTCGATGGGGATTTTTCACAATTTCATTATAATGGTGTCCTTAACGTTCATGTAAAATTTCAGCTTTTTGGGGGTTTATTTAAGGTCTATTTTGACCGGACTACTAATGTTTTCTGAGGAAGAACTTTGAAGTGTTTTGAATAATGAACGAAATCCAATTTATTTGTAATGAATGATGGATTTATAATACAAATTCAAATGCACTGTAGTACCTACCTATAGCTTATAGTCCAAATAATGTACAGTAAATATATAATTATTAACACTGTCCAAGTTAACTTTATTGCACAACAAATGCATAGCTATCCAAATTACTTTGGTTGTACAGTTTATTAAATGAAAAATCGAAAATTATAGTAAGTAACCTTTGAAAACAACAAAATATCTTCTTTAACCGATAAATATTTTTACTATTTTATATTGGTAAATTTGATTAAAGCTACCTAAAACATAGCCTAGTTTTTTGATATTCCATATACAAATATGTTTTGATAAGTAGATTAATGTTTGCACGCTTGAATAAATCGTAATTTTATTTCCAAAATCCAAAGTCGCCCGGCGGCCAATACATATTCAACGGAATGCCATGTTATGTCATTTTTAGTTCATTTTTCAAATTCTTATTCTATTTGTTATTTTACATTATAGTCCATTGAAATGTTACATTTTTTGGGCTTAGCGTGCGTTTGTCAGAGGAAGCAATTTTATTTTTTAGATATGAAGGGGGGTTAGTGTAATGTTAAATCCAAGTTTGTGGGGTTGCAACCCTTGTCCCACGGCCGCCATCTTGGAAAAAGAGGTTCAAATGGTTTATCTGCCAAACTATAGATTCAAAAAAAAATTTCATTTTTTGTTGCAAATAATATTATCTACAACTTTTGTTTAGTAACTTTTAGTCGTAAAATCATAAATATAAAAGTTATAAGCGAAAATCCATAAAAGTTTGAGAAAAAAATCTATTTGTCGATAAAACTTTTTTCTAACATCTAGAGTTAGCAAGTGGAACGGCCTTGTTCCTCAACAAGAGAGTTGACCCTGCTTTGCTCACTGTCATTAGTGGACGTTTCTTTCATCTTTTTATATTGTGGTAATAAAGATGATAATTATCTTGACAGCCTAAGATATAAACAATTCGCCAAGTCAGTGACAAAGAGTACATTTAATTTATCTTTACTTCCTCCAACACAAGATACAGGTCGCTTTCACAGCTTCCGAGTCTACCATCAGGTCTAGTCATGGCTTGTTAATTATAAAGATCCTGAAGACTGAGGCTGGAAAAAATGTGGAAAAATATTGATGCCAGTGCAGAGCTCTAAACCTCCAGCACCCCCTGAGCTTCTAAAATGAATTTTCTGCAGATGCAAAGGAAACTGTGGAACGATGTGTGGATGTCGAAAAGCAGGCCTGAAATGCTCTGCAGTGTGCTTCCATTGTTCTGTGGAAACTTGCAGCAACATAATGGAGCTCTCGAAATCAATTGAAGAAAATCATTTGAAAGATGCACCGCCGACATTGACGCCACTTCCTTGTCCGGTTCTCTCTCAAGTATTTAATATAGAAAGCCAACCAGCCGCTGAGCCGCAGCCTTTTTTTATCGTGTGGAAACCCCCACGGGTCATCAACTCACCGGAGCTAACGGTAAGATGGTATGTCGGAATCGAACCGACTAAAACCACACGGTGTTCCGTCACAAGGAGGTCTATTGCAGGAGGACCCGGGTATACCCTAGGAAGGAGTCCTCCGGGAACCCCTGCAGACCTTGGTTGCCTTCAGCAGGCGACCACACCATGGAGTACGGGGGGCCTTACCCCCCTCCAGATTAGAGAGGTGCGCGTGGAACACGTTGCGCCACCGTCTTGGGCCTGCTTCTGCAAGGGTAACGGTCAGCCCGACCCGTTACCCCCAGGCCAGCGCTCATGGAGGCAGGAGATCATTTTGCGCACTCCGGCGCCTGGTGCGTCTTCTGCGGGATGGGACAGTGCTTGTCCTCTCCCGTTCCCGTTCCGCCGCCTCTTTAGCCAACATCACCTCCTCGCAAAACGAGACGGCGGAATCCCACGCACTCTCACTTTGGACCATGGACAGAACCATGGTCTCTAGCGAGAGGCTTCCTACCCCAATAGCTGTCGCGAGATCGTTTCGCTGATGCGTCCATGCTGAGCACTCCGCCAAAGTGTGGAGTGCAGTGTCCTCGCGACAGCCTCCGCAGTGGTGGCACGCAGGCGATGGCTCCCGGCCTATGCGACACAGGTACCCACCGAAGCAGCCGTGTCCGGTGAGTACCTGCGTCAACCGGTAGGAGAGGCTGCCATGTCGCCTCTCCAGCCAATCCTCCATGATAGGTCTTACTGCCACAATTGTGGCGTGCCCTGCGCTCGGTCGCTCCAGTCGTCCTTTCCACTCGTCCATTAAGACCTGACGAAGCTGAGACCGTTGCGCCTCGATCTCACGAGGTACGGGTCTCAGGTCACGCTCTGGTGCCTCCTTGCGCAATTGGTATAATAACGCAAGGGCTTTCGCCTCTAGGTCCCATGGGGCAGAACCGGCTAGGAGACTCGCCGCTTCGAAGGATATCGTGCGGTATCCTCTCATGACTCTGACGGCCATTGTCCGCTGTGGTCGCCGCAGTATCGCAGCATTGCGGGCCGTCAGAGACTCAGCCCATATTGGGGCGCCGTATAGGGCCATAGACCGCACGATTCCGACATAGAGTCTCCTACAGGAGGCGTCGGGCCCTCCTAAGTTTGGCAGCAACCGCGAGAGTGTAGCCGCCGTCCTTATGAGCTTGGGGGCCAGATTCCGGAAATGATAACCGAAATCCCATCGACTGTCGAGTGTGAGCCCTAGGGTATCTCATCGAAGACTCGACGCCGATGCGAACACCTCCTACGATAATGCTGGATCCCGCTGGAGGCCTCTTCCGAGGCCCATGGAAATAAAGGGCCTCCGATTTATGCAGGGCCACCTCGAGACCCAGCCGCCGAATCATGCCAACGACTTGAGCGACCCCGGCCGTGGCATTTATGGTCGCTTCGCGGTATGTTCGACCACGCGCCGTCACGAGTGTGTCATCGGCGTAACAGGTGACAGCAACACCTCCCAAGAACACACCGCGAAGCACCCAGTCGTAACCCGATGTTCCACAAGAGTGGTCCTAGCACCGAGCCCTGTGGAACACCGCACGACATCTCTCGCCGACCATATCCTGCCCGACTCGGGTAGATCACGGCTCTCTCCGATAAATAGGCCCCGACAATGCGGCAGAGGTAGTGAGGCACTCTGTGAAAAACGAGCGCCTTTCTGATGCAACTCCAGGGCAAGGTTTTGAAAGCGTTGGCGATGTCGAGGGACACCGCCAACATCACCACACCCTGGGATACTGCTCCCTCCGCTAGGGCCCTTACGCGCATGATTGCATCCACGGTAGAGCGCCCCCGGCGGAAACCAAATTGATTTTCCGCCAGGTCCGGCCCCACTCTCGAAAGGTGCTCGACAAGGCGCTCCACAATGATTCTCTCAAAGAGCTTACACACCTCGTCGAGCAACACTATGGGCCGATAGGCAGACGGTGAGTCTGCCGGTCTTCCTTTCGAATAAGGACCAGTTTCCCCGTTTTCCACAATTTTGGAAACTGGCCCCTCGCTAAACATGCGCTAAAGAGCCCCATTAGGCTGGGCCCGAGAGCCATGCTCGGCCTGGGATGCCGTCAGGTCCTGGTGCGGTGCACTTGGCTCGGAGCCGTTGCACCGCTGCCCTTAGTTCCACCCGAGTAACTTCGGGGGCGTCGTCGTCTTCGGTGTTGGGCACTTCTTGAGGCAGAACCATTGGCGGAGGTGTATGCTCCCCCGCTTGTGGGAATGAGGAGCCCACGATTCCTTCAAGCAGCTCAGATTGGAGACTCTGAGTCAGCGGGGGGTCCCAAGGCCGCAGTTTGCCTCTTACCAAAAGATAAGGGCGCCCCCACGGATCACGTTCCAGAGTCTTCAGTAATTTTGGCGGGCCTCTGATTTGGCCCATTTTATTGCCGCTTGAAGGGACCTCTTGGCAGCCCTATAACCTAACAGAAGCTCTGCCTCTTGGGCTGCCGCATCATCAGGGCGGCCACGCCTCCTGCGGAGCCTGGAGTACTGGCGGCGCGCGGTCACGCAATTTTGACGCAGCCGCGCGATTTCTGAGGTCCACCAGTACACCTGACGCCTTGCCGTCCTGGTCTGGGCCCTAGGCATGGCCGCATCGCATACTTGCGACATAGCCTCCCGGAACCAATCTGCCTCAGCATTCACACCCACAGGCCTGTCCGGTGCGGTGACCCAGGCCTGTACAATGGAGGCTTCCAGGAGGAGCTCCCGATCTAGCCGCTTAAGTGCCCAACGTGGACCGGTTGGAACCGTCCTGACCGACGTCTCAGAGGTTAGGGTGGAGACGTTGAACCGTATATATCGGTGGTCAGACAACGTCTCCACCTCCTCGACAACTCGCCAGTTACGCACACGGCGTGCTAGTGCAGGGCTCGCCAACGAGATGTCTACGATCGAAGTACCCTGCTGACGCACACACGTGGCGACGGAACCCCGGTTTAGGAGGACTAGGCCAGATAACACGGCCCACTCCTCCAGTGCCGCACCTCTAGGATTAGTGGCTGGGGAACCCCATGCCGTTGACTTAGCATTGAAGTCCCCCAGAACAAGTACGGATCGAGGGCGGCATCCTTCGACGACGACGGCCAACTGAGTGAGCCAATCCTCGAACTCAGCCAGTGTACGGTTAGGCGAGAAATAAACTGCCACGACCGCAATCTCGTCGACAGCTACTGCAACCCATCCTCGTCCCCTTGCAATAACGGCAAGAGGGGAGGTGCCGGCTGCAGTGCCGCGAATGATAGCCGCCAAACCATCAAGGTCCCCGACCCAGGCCTCGCCGGGAGGAGCAAAATACGGCTCGGCGACGACACAGATGTTAATTGACCACTGTGCAATGCTCTGGAGCAGAAGATCCTGAGCACTGGCGCAGTGGTTTACGAGGGGTGATCCAAAAGTAATGAGAATGGGTACATTAAAATAACTATATACTTAAAAATAAAATTTATTTTTCTACATAGTCTCCTAATAGGTCAATACATTTAGTCCATCTCTTTTCTAAACCAACGATACCCTTCAAAAAAAAAACTTTATCTTGACTCTCCCAAAATGCCTCTACAGCGGCCATCACTTCGCCGTTATCCTCAAATTTCTGGCCCCGGAGGTGTTCCTTGAGCCGAGGAAACAAATAAAAGTCGCTGGGGGCTAGATCTGGAGAATAGGGTGGGTGTTCAAGCAGCTGGAAGCCAGCTTCTTGAATGGCAGCCATCGCAACTTCAGCTTTGTGTGCAGGTGCATTGTCTTGATGGAACAGAACTTTTGCGCGCAGTTTACCCCGTCTTTTTTCCTTGATGGCCTCTCGCAATCTTTTGATTTGGTCAGCATAGTAGGAGCCTGTTATGGTAGCGCCCTTATCAAGGTATTCAACCATAATTATTCCCTCAGCATCCCAGAAAACAGACGCCATAACCTTGCCGGCAGAGCTTGAAACTTTGAATTTCTTGGGAGTCGGTGAAGATGGCCTTTTCCATGTCATTGACTGTTGTTTGGTTTCGGGATCAAAATGATGAATCCACGTTTCGTCCATAGTCACAAATTGAGCCAAAAAAATATCTTGATCCGCCTGGAACATTTCAAGATTGGTCCTTGAAATGTCGAATCGTTTCTTCTTTTGTTCGTCGGTTAACATTCTCGGGACCCAACGTGCAGAGACCTTTCTCATGTTCATCTCGGTAGTTAAGATCCTTTGAATGCTACCAAATGAAATGCCTGTGTTCTCAGCTAAATGACGAATGGTCACTCTTCGGTCTGCCAAAACCAGATCTTGAACTTTTTTGACGTTTTCTTCAGTGAGGGAGGAGGACGGACGGCCTTCGCGGTGTTCGTCTTCCGTGGATGTTCTTCCCATCTTAAACTCCTTGCACCAGCGTGCAGTTGTAGAATATGGAGGAGCAGAGTCTCCCAATGTTTCCACCAAGTCAGTATGAATGTCTTTGGTGGACATTTTTTTCAAGCACAGGTATTTGATGACGCTTCGCACTTCATGTTTCTCCATTTTGATGTTATCACTCCGACTGCTAGTATTCAAATGAATATAAGTATATTTTAAAAATGACGTCCTATTTATACCATTTTTTGTCAGGGAAGTTGTGAAGGATTAGGGAGTTGAAAAAATATTTTTTTAGAATTTTATTATTACTAGAAATATCCGTTTATCATTACTTTTTGATCACCCCTCGTATATTCCCCTGCAGGATGCGAACATGTGAACCCGTTATGTAATTTCCATCTCCGCACCCCGCCGCGAACCTTGTTGCTGCTCCTTAGCGTCCGGAGTTCCTATAGGTCCTTTGTGAGGTCCTCCCGCGGAGCAGGTCTTGGTACCTGCACGGTGCTCAGCTGGTCTTCCTTCAGCTGCACACTTAAAACATCGCGGCGGGGCATCGCAAGAGTGGGCTTTGTGGCCAGACTGGCTACAGCAGAAACACTTATCACCAACGGTTACCGTTGCTGTGCACTTGACCCCTACGTGCCCCACAGACAGGCAGCGGAAGCACCTTGATGACCTAGGCTGTAGGAGACGCACCTTTGCCTTCAAAAAGCCACCGAGGAGAAGACTCTGGCCATCCGCGACCGTCTGGGCTGATGCTACTGGACAGCTAACCACTGTTGATCCCAGACTATCGAGACCTGTGCGAATTGCTCCGGCCTTAACTTGGTCCTTGGGACAGCCCCCAATCTCCGCCACTGCAGCTACAATTTCAAGGGCCGTTATAGCATCATCCAAGCCCAGAATGCGTATATCAGCGCATTTCATGGGCCTGGACACACGGACGTCGGCTGCAGCTAGTGATTCCCTGAGCTTGAACGCTAGTGCTTCTGCTTTAGGGCCACTGGTGGCTCCAGGGATTTCCAGTAGGCGTGCTCCCGTCCGGGTAGATTTACACCGAACTCCCGGGATATTAAGAGCCTGAAGGTCCACATTTTCTTTCGCCTTCTGCAATATCTCAGCGTAACTCACGCCCCTTTCCCTTTCCGCAGCTTCAGCTGTCAGTGTCAGTACGACAGCAGTAGAGCGGGGGGCACGGAGCTTCGGCGCCTTGGCAGTGGAAGCTTTGGCAGCTTTCTTTTCTGCTTTTTTGGCCGCCTTCTTGGCTGTCTTCCTCTTCTTTCCTTTAGCTCCAGCTACCTCCCAACCTCCCTCATTGGAAGGCTGTGCAGGAGACTCTGGAGCATTTGGGGTGGGCACTGCTACCTTCTTTGTAGCGTTTGGCTTCTGCTTTATGTTACCTCCTGACTTCTGAGCAGCAGAACAGGAAGGGGCCGGCGGAGTAGCTGCTAAACTACTCGAAGCGGCTGCAAGACCCACTTTACTTGCAGCCGCGTACGTCAACGGGTTAGAGGACGCTAAAGGTGGTCGAAGTCTGGCGTCCTCCATAGCTGAAATGCGCTTCATGATGCGCCCTTCTAGTTCTGACATGAGCCTGGAAACATTCGGCTCTATTGTCTGTGCCGGTGCACCCTCATGTCGGGAACTGCGCTCATTTTCAACATCATCGCGCAAAGCGCTAATCTGTTGGCGCAACTCTTCATTTCTGTTTTCAGAGTCGGCCAGTCGTTCTTCGAGACGCCTAATCATCTCCTCAGAGGAAGAGTACTTTAAGAGCGCCTCGGTTGCCTCTTTAATGGAGGACACTGCCTCTTTCAGGGCTTTCTGGCTAGTGCCTTTTAGACCTTTGGAGACTCTGGCCACTTCACCAATGCGCGTCAGTGCTTCTTGAATTTTGCCCTCCCAATTGGGGGCAGAATTTAAATTACTGTGCGGACTTCTTCTGGCTTCAGCTCGTTCCGTTCTTTTAGCAGCTATATTGAGGAAGAGCTCTTTTAGATGCTGTTCCTCTTCCTGCGCTTCTGCAGCTTTATCGCCGGCCCTGAGAATTGCCGCCTCTTTCCGTGCCTTGCTAACGCCAATATAGGCGCCAGTCGTAGGTGGTCGACCTCTACCGCGACGTGCCGTCGGCATCTTAGCCGCCGGCACAGCTTCGTCACTCGAAGATGTCTCCGAGCCGATTCCGGAGCGACTCCTACTCCGTCCAGATCCAGATCTGCTAGGATGTGGACGCTTTTCGGCCCGCCAAAATTTCCCATTGGCCACATCTTCTTCTTTCTCACTCATCGCGACCTCCGCGTTTGTGTTGGTAGCCGATTTAGAGCTGACTACAGGGCTCATAAGGCATTGTGTGTCCCCCCCAGAATACGAATGGGGACTGTCGACGCCAACTGGTGCCGAGTGGGATTCCCCTTGCGAAGAGCGTCCGGGACCCACCTGGGTAGATATATCTGTATTTACCTCTGCTATTATTTTAGTTTTACGTCCTTCGACGGAGACGCCCTCGGAACTGAGTTCCCCTCAGCTATTCATCCCCTTGCCGGGCGTCAGAGCGTGAGATTAGGGTAATTTTTATAGAGGTTTTCTTCCTCGCGACTCCAAAGAGCCACCGGCCCTGTCAATTCAGAGTTACGGCTTGGCCGGACGGTGGTCTGTATCAGACCGACGTCCACCGCCTCGGAAAGAGTCCAATGACGGCAGACCCGTCCGCCCCGCGCTAGTAATTTTTTAAAGAGGTTTCCTTCCTCGCAGCTCCTAAGAGCTTCCGTGTCTTTCCGCTACCGGAAAGAGTTACTGTTGGGCCGAACGGTGGTCTATGTTAAACCTGCGTCTACCAACTCTGAGTGATTTCAGAGACGGCAAACCCGTCGCCCCGTTTTTGTTTCTCAGAACATTATCCTCTGCCTACATCAGAGAACAGACAGAAAAATTCAGAGTAGCCTTTGAGGTAGGCCCCTCCTTGCCAGAATATTTGCCGTCGGCAATGGCGCCCTCTCCAACGGGAGAAAACAAAAGTGCCACTGCCGACGTTGCCCAGGGTGTACCACGGGGAGGTTTTCACGGCCAGCACCCCACTGAGCCGCAGCCTGGTCCATGGTGGGGAAGAGTCAATAATTTATTAATAACAATATTTTATTATCAATAATTAAAAAGATTATCATAAAAAAAATAACGAGATGATTAAAAATTATGGCAAATCATTAATATTTATATTTATTTATATTCATGTATAGTTATGAATACTGAAGAATAGTATTCGTTTCGCAGCGCTGTAAAACCTTTAAATAATAAATAAATTAAAAAATGTTTTAATAAAAATTGTTTCTTAAACACCATCTATAAAAATGGTCTGATATAATTTTTTTGTAAAATGATAAGATAAAAGTTTTATCGACAAATAGATTTTTTTTCACAAATTTTTATATTTTTTTAAAAGTTACTGAACAAAAGTTGTAGATGATTTTATTTGCAACAAAAAATGTTAATTAATTTTTTTTGTAAGACCTATAGCTATGCAGATAAACCATAAAAACCATTTGAACCTCTTTTTCCAAGATGGCGGCCGTGGGACAAGGGTTGCAACCCCACAAACTTGGATTTAACTTTACACTAACCCCTTTCATATCTAAAAAATAAAATTGCGACCTCTGACAAACGCACTTGTAACTTTTCAATGGACTATTAATATTAGTATAATATTATGATGATTTAATTAAGTACCTAAAAATTGGGTAAGTACCTAATAAAAATGAAAAAACACCTTGGTGATGCCATCTACCAGTGATATCCATCAAACTGACGTACGTTCGGACGAAATTATGAAGTTTTCGCTATTGAGCAATATAATTAGGCGGTATAAATGTTCACCTTAACTACAATTATGTTTTTGTTTATTTTACCATATGAATTGCGCACGCAATACTCTGTAGTCAGTGTGTAATGTTCTTACCACACACATATTGTCTAAGATCCGGCCGTAGAATTAGTGCGCTCATCGAGTATTTGCTAAAAACCATTTTTTTACGTAAATTTATGATGAGGAGAATATATATCTACCAGGCTGCCTATCGAAATATGGCCGCTAGTATTTTTAATTAAATTATTGTTAAATGATTTTTAGGAAAAAAATTCATTCACTTGTTTTTTAAATAAAATATCGTCCACTTCACGGCTATATGTATAAAGACCCTGAAAAATCATAGATGCCGTGGCGCACTTGGCCGCACCTCTTCGCAGCCGGGTGGAAACAGGTATGATTCTGACACATTTATACATTCATAACGTACACTTAGGTAGATATATATTCTCCTAATCATAAATGTACGTTAAAAAAATGGTTTTTAGCAAATACTCGATGAGCGCACTAGTTCTACAGCCGGATCTCGTACTAATACGTCAATACTATTAATTAAGAGAAAGTATAAACAGATTTCGGTATCCCTGGATATTTCGTGTCGTTATTATTTTATCACTACGTATTTAGTTCACAAGCTTAAAATCAAAGTAAAGATAACACTTCCACAAACAAATTAGTTTGTTTTCACTTTTTTACACTTCTAATAATTTAATTGAACTAATTATATTTTTAAAGATTAATTTAGAAAAGAAGCTGACAGAAATCAATGTTTAGATTAGTGCCCTCTAGTGCATCTTAGCGTGACGGTTACGCGAGTTCAGTGCTTTTTCTTCATACATAGCAAAAGTGCACAACGTGCCTAAAGAAGTTTTCACTTCAAAAATATCTATGTATTGTTACGAGCTCCGTCACGCTCTACGCGCCCTAATGCAGGCAATAGCAATAGTATGGTTATACAAGTTTTTAGAACCCACAGTACAAGCTCTGCTGGGTTTGGGGATAGATAGCGATGTGTAAATATGTATCAGGATATTATTATTGTTTTCTCGATTTTTGAGATAACTTTATAATCAAGGGAAAGTTTGAATAGAAGGTTTAGTAGAATAAAATTATATCTAAGTATTCAAAACGCACATTAAAAGATAATGGCCGACTCTAGGCTCAAATAGCATACTGTGCAAATGTGGTAACTCTTAAGAAATCGGAAAAATTTAAAGTCCAATTATAGTGCCCCCTTAATATATTGTTCGATACAAATAAATACCTATTCAATGTGAATACATTGTTCCTAATGCAAATTTTGACATTGAAAAGAATTGCTGAAATAAATTACTTGAATTGAATAATTTATAAAGATTGGTCAACTTTATTACCATATGGCACACGGCTGCCGTAATCAATTCACAACAATGAAATTAGTTAGCCAGCCCATGACATCTATTATCTATATGTGCGCAAGAATTTCGACTAATTGCTAAAGAAACTAACAACTGGATCAATACCATTTTTTTTAAACTTAGCAACACTAAAAACTAAAGGTATTTCATATTAGATCTGTAACTCGGGGCTTAATCGCGATAATTTTTAAAAGGTACAATACCGTTACCCAACGTTTCGATCGAATTGCATCGATCCTGGTCACGAGTGGACTGTCATGTCATGAGTGGCAGAGTATTGTACCTTTTAAACATTATCGCGATTAAGTCCCGAGTTACGCATCTAATATGTATCAAAGTCGCGAAAGTTTAAAAACAATCAAAGGTATTTCTTTTATCTATGTTGCTGAAATTGCCCTAGTAGCATTAAAGTGAATAGGACTGTCGAATATCTCTACTTTATAAATTGCAAAAGAACTGTTTGTTTGTTGCCTTTTCACGACTAAACGCTGAACGGATCGTAGAGAGATTATATCTTGGGGAAGGACATAGCGCCTCTTATTTATTCGGAGAGTGGTCATAAAACACGAGTGGTAGCTTCTTGCTGTTGATCTTTTGCGGATTATATTTTTTGTTTTAACAATAGATTCCTGTGCAAAACCTTTTTTCAAAATATATAGTTGTTCTGCAAGATCATCACTAAAAAAATATTATATTAAATATTACGAACAAATGTAATAACAATGTATGAACAAATATCATAAAAAAATTCTTGCATCAAATAATTCCCGACTTTTTTTTACCCGATTTACTCCTTCTATCACAACATTAAATGCATCGCCATTATAAATGCTATATTTGTTGTCAGGGGTGTATAGAAATTTACTTTACAATGATATCAACGTTTTTGTTTTAAAATTGTAACATCTATTCAAAGTGTATAAGTTAGAGCATTATTTTTAAAGATACACACATATTTAATTTTTTTAGAATAAGCATACCGACGTATCTAGTTAAGTAAAAGTTGCCATGGTCATGGGGTCCCATCTCAAAGAAAGCAAAAATGGTTCAAACAAATATCAATAGATGGCGTTACGGGTATCGATTTGTTATTGAAATGTATGGAAAATCAATATTAGGTCCTGATAAACGTATTTTCTAATTTTATAAAATACCCTAAACACGGGAAAATTTAATAAAAGCTTCTGAAGTCCAGTTTTCTTGTTTTCACAAAATTCAATATTGTCATCGTTCCTCTGGCGGCAATTACTCGTACTACGTTGAGGTTGATACGGTTTTGTTATTGAGTTTGTAGTTTAATAGTTTGTAGGTACTGACTATTGACAGTTGGCCAAATGTTATTGAACTGTTATTGTTGCGTTATGTTGTAGTTAAATTATTGACACTGTAATTTTTATTCGAACTTCAAAGATACTATAAAAAAATTAAGAATTAATTTTTCTCATTGTGTTTTACATATTTTTTCCATATTGTCAGGACACAATAATTAATAGTGAACAACGAAACGCATGGTATGTGTCAACTTTGTTCTGTACCAGGTTAGGTATTTATGTAACCGACATTATGATTTGGCAAATAGATACCTACTAACGTACCTACTAAGTACTTACACGTACTATCTATTTACACATACACATTGCTAATAGGAATCTTTTACCTCGGACCTTACTCGATCGCAGGGCTGCCAGATTGTATTATTGGATACAAAATTCGTATAATTCGGTAATCATAAGTAGGTATCCTGTTTGTATAGTAGATGCATTGTATAATCGGATACAATGTCATTACTGATGTTATTGTGTAATAAGTAGGTACGAACATACACATAGAGACACTTAAAATAAATCATGTCTGTGGTAAACTGTTAAGTAATTATAAGTTAAGAGCTATATCACATAATAGCATTTTACAAAACTAGGTATTTACGCACGACGACTCGGTCAAACTCGCGAGTTCCCGACACCACGGCAATGTTGTCTATAATAAATTGTGACTCTGCCCTGTCCTTGAAATAATTACCTACAGCCGGGCGGTATGTAAACACGCGATACGGCTGCCCATAATTTCATCTACGTACTTGAGTTTCTTTCTAGTTTTGTGATTGTAAATATTTTAATTTATTTTTGACGTGACAACGTCTTATAATTCGATGGAGCCGGCTGCACGAATGAAAAAACATGACTCATCCGGCGTTACCTCGCTCTGAGACGTTACTATGACGTCGCTCGGCTCGCCTCGTGTGCACTCGCCACCACTCGGCACCGCTCGTAAAGCAGTTTCGGGTACGGAGGAGTGTGATATTTATAAAACAATTTCGGGTACGGGGAGTGTGATATTTATAAAGCAATTTCGGTTACGGAGGAGTGGATATTTATAAAGCAATTTCGGGTACGGAGAAGTGTGATATTTATAAAACAATTCCGCGTACGGAGGAGTGTGATATTTATAAAACAATTTCGGGTACGGAGGAGTGTGATATTTATAAAGCAATGTCGGGTACGGAGGAGTGTGATATTTATAAAGCAATACAATGTACATAGTTTTTACAAGTATGAATGTGCTTTGAGCAATTGTTTTACAACTTTTATTTACAACTTTTAAACATGTGTGATATTTAACTTATTATATTTATGCGTACTAATAAATGTAACTTGATCAATTCAATTGTGATTTAAATTTACCTGCTTCTCTATATCCATACAAAATATCTATCAGACAAATAAAATTAAAATTTTCTTTTGAAAAATGCAACCATTCCATCAGTATTTTTTTTAAGACGTTGTCACGTTCAACTATCGTCCGTAAACCGACTTTACAGACAACCAATTTTTATTTAAAAAAATTAAATTCGTTGTGAATGAAATGAGAAGTATTCAATAAAAATACATGTCCTAATTTTTTATTATTAGATGTAATAAAATAACACACTCTAAATCTTACCAGGTACCCACCATTTTTTACTCTCATAATTATTTCATAATAATATTTGTAAGTAGTTAAACACATGAGTAAATAGTTAGCCTAGGAAATTACCTACTAGTTTTTTTTAACGCGAGCGTTGGTAGGTCTATCATGTGTCCACTTTTGTCACCCTATCGACTTATTTATTTATTAATCCAGGTATTTTACTCGGTGGAAAAAGCGAAATGCCTACCTATTAAAAAAGAAACAAATTACGTTCTAGTAGGTATATAAAAATTATTTTATAGTTTACTTATACTTTCGGAGTTTCCAGGTAGGTTAAAATTTTTTATCTCTGGGTGCGTTTTTGAAGAATTTCTGCAACCAAAAACAGCACAATATAGTGAATAATTACTCTTTGCCGTATAAAGGAAGTATTTGTATTTATTTCAATGAAATACACAAATCGCACGCTTGCTGCTTAAAAAACCATCACACCGTTTGTTGGTCACTACGGTGCATTCGCGACTGTTTGTGTACCGAGTGTATACCGAACTCGAGGCGTGTAGGTATGTCTCGCAATCCGACCGTTTGTCTATAGATACAATATTGTATAGATAGTATTGCCGTGCCGCCGCTACCGTAGTGAATCAGCAATCATGATCCTTTTTCCACTATTAAGTTATTTATTTTACTTCCTTTCTTGAAATATTGTTATTATTGCGTAATGTTCCTGCCACTAGCTATGTGCCTGCGACTTTGCCCCCAATGAAAGCAAACAGAATGACCAGGCCTCGAGTCTCAGGCAGCCCCGCTATTCTTGGCTAGCTCTTGTGAGCATTTATAGTGATATTATTACTTTTTTATTAAATATGTAAGACCGCCCACTTAGTGAAGTGCCACGCCTAACGAACAACCGAATAATCGAAATCATAGTATTTTTAGTAAGTATTCAATTTCGTAAAACAATATAAGTACAACATACGTAGGTCAATGTACAAAGCCATCAAACGGATTTGTGCTCTTTTTTGTAATTATACTAAGTACCTAAGTTTATTAAATAGGTTCTTAAGTTTTATTATTATTTTTTAGGCCATGCAGCCAAACATAACATATCTCTACTATTTACGAGTAAGAAAGTACTGACTTTATTTTGCAAAATGCCTGTGGAAACGTTACTGCGGATGACTGGAGAAACTTCTTATTTCTCGTTTCATTTTATTTCTGTGATCATTTATAGTAATATTATTATTTTTTATTAAACTGAATAGGAAAGACTTCATTTTGTATTATAAATGTATAATCGACCATACAGCATAACCATGCAACTATCGATTCCAAGATATATGATAATAACAATCGATAATCGAATAGGTTTAATAACAATTATACACTACCGCATCCCTACCGTGAGCTGTCAAAATTATCATCCTAAATTTGATAAAGTATAATTATCGCCATCTATTGGTTGCGCGTTTATTAGTAGGTAAATAAATCCATTTCGTCGCTAGGTGGCTCTAGCTATCCATAGCTATCGCGCTGCTAGCGGCATCTAGCGCCTTAATTGGCGCAGAGCCCGCAAAATGGCCCGAGTTAGGAAGGTCGCGTTTTGTTGTATGGGATGAGGTATCTGTACTAGTATAGTATTATATTATCTGTGCCATGGTTGACAATCTATGCAGCTGAACACGCTAGGCAGTGTATGTAAAACATTTTTTTGTGGAATATAAAAATCAATGTAGCACAGGAGCCCACTTCAAAAGCCGACATTGACCTTGAGGTCCTTACTCCGGATAACATCGAATTATTGAACTTATTGGAGTCGACTTTCACCACACTACACCTCTTGTGGGAATCTATTACAGTCCCTCCTGTCACATTGATTATTTCTCTTCGTTCAAAGCTAAGCCAGAAAATCTAACTTCTTTATAAAATAACCATGGGGTCCCATCTCAAAGAAAGCAAAAATGGTTCAAACAATAATATCAATAGATGGCGTTACGGATATCGATTTGTCATTGAAATATATGGAAAATCAATATTTGGTCCTGATAAAAGTATTTTCTAATTTCATAAAATACCCTAAACACGGGAAAATTGAATAAAAGCTTCTGAAATCCAGTTTTCTTATTTTGACAAAATTCAATATTGTCGTCGTTCCTCTAGCGGCAATTACTCGTACTACGTTGAGGTTGATACGGTTTTTTTAATGAGTTTGTGTAGCTAGTTTGTAGGTTGTAGGTACTTTAGTGGTTGCGTTATGTTTTGGCATTTACTATTGTAGGTAAATTATTAATACACTAATTTTTATTCGAATTTCAAAAATACTATAAAAATATTAAGAATTCAGTTTTCACATTGTGTTTTACATATTTTTTTCATGTTGTGGACGAAACGCATGGTATGTGTCAACTTTGTTGTGTAGGCAGGTTAGGTATTTAAGGGTATTTAGGTAACAGACTTTATGATTTGGCAAATAGATACCTACTAAACTACCTACTAAGTACTTACACGTACTATCTATTTACACATCTTCTACGGAATCTTTTACCTCGGACCTCACTCGATCGCAGGGCTGCCAGATTGTATTATTGGATACAAAATTCATATATATCGGTAATCATAAGTATCCTGTATAATCGGATACAATGTCATTACTGATGTTATAGTGTAATAAGTATGAACACACATATAGAGATACTGAAAACAAATAGTGTCTGTGGTAAACTGTTAAGTAATTATACGTTAAGAGCTATATCACATAATTGCATTTTGCAAAATTAGGTATTTACGCACGACGACTCGGTCAAACTCGCGAGGTCCCGATACCAGGGTAATGCTATCTATAATTGTGACTCGGCCCTGTCCTTGAAATAATTACCTACAGCCGGGCGGTATGTAAACACGCGATACGGCTGCCTATAATTTCATCTACCTACTTGAGTTTCTTTCTAGTTTTGTGATTTTAAATATTATAATTTATTTTTTATTTAAAAACGAATAATTCGTTGTGAATGAAATGTGAAGTAGGTAGGGATTCAATAAAAATACACGATCCTGATTTTTTATTAGTAGATTTAATAAAATAACACACTCTAAATCTTACTAGGTACCTACTATTTTTTACTTTTAAAATTATTTCATAATGATATTTCGCCTAATTCAATAATATTTGTAAGTAGCTAAATACATAAGTAAATAGATAGCCTAGGAATTACCTACTAGTTTTTTTTAACGCGAGCGTTGGTAGGTCACTCGTGGGTCACTTTTATCACCCTATAGACTTATTTATTTATTAATCCAGGTATTTTACTCGGTGGAAAAAGCGAAATGCTTACCTATTATAAAAGAAACAAATTACGATCTAGTAGGTATATAAAAAATAGTTTATAGTTTACTTATACTTTCGGAGTTTCCAGGTAATTTAAAAAATGTTATCTCTGGGTGCGTTTTTGAAGAATTGCAGCAACCAAAAACAGCACAATATAGTGTATAATTACTCTTTACCATCTAAAGGAAGTATTTGTATTTATTTCAATGAAATACACAATACTCACGCTTACTGCTTAAAAAACCATCACACCGTTTGTTCGTCACTGCGGTGCATTCGAGACTGTTTGTGTACCGAGTGTATACCGAATTCGAGGCGTGTAGGTATATCTCGCGATCTGACCGTTTGTATGAAGATACAATACTGTATAGATAGTATTGCCGTGCCTACACTGTGTTACCGTAGTGACTAACAATCATGATCCTTTTTCCACTATTAAGTTATTTATTTTACTTCCTTTCTTGAAATATTGTTTATCATGCGTAATGTTTCAGCCACTAGCTATGTGCCTGCGACTTTGCCTCCAATGAAAGCAAACAGAATGACCAGGCCCCGAGTCTCAGGCAGCCCTGCTATTCTTAGCTACGGTAGCGGTCACTGTATCTGAGGGCTAGGGGTACTAAGGATCCCCGGCAAACGTCCGGATAACAACCCCTTCGACGACAACTGGCCCTGGTAACACACAACATTCGCACAGTGAGGATTGGCGAAAAGATTGACGATGATGAACCAGAAAATTATAAAAAAACATGTTGAAAGAGTGTCTTTGAAGTTGCTTTTCCATAGGATCTACTGCCTGTTCCATACAGGCAACTAGCTTCACGACTGGCCTATTCCGACTCACTTATAAATAATCTTGACAATTCAAAAATAGGTATAGGTTATTGGGTAATTTGAAATATTTATATAGTTTTTATTAATTTAAATCACATTTGTATTATGGAAAAAAATTATTTCAAATACCTACCTACTTAATGTTTTTAAAAAACATTAAGTTTTATAGAAACTACATACTATCAAAATCTACACCATCCAAACCGCAGGCGCATAGCAGTGGCAAGAACATTACGCATTATTAACAATATTTTATGAAAGGAAGTAAAACAAATATTTCAATAGTAGAAAAAGGATTATAATTGCTTAATCACTGCAGTAACACAGTGTCGGGCACTCGCGAGTCCGACCGAGTCGTCGCTGTGCGTAAATACCTAATTTTGTTATATGCAATTATGTGATATAGCTCTTAAGGCAAAATTAAGAAAAGTGAGGCCGCTATGATCTATGCTAATAACTGTTCTCCATTTTTCAATACGTTTAAGAGGTTGAAGTTTTTTAGTTGCTCAGAATAAGAACGTCAAAGTTGAGACCCTTTAATGAAAAAATCAGGATAAAATGTAATAGGCCTCTTAAAGTTAAAACGCTTTTTATTGAAATCCCCCAAGAGTGACATACCGAACACGTGACGTGAGTGAGTGACGTACCATCGTACATTGTACAACACTAATTTTGTGTATAATAAGTACGAGATTTTGTATAACTTTTGAGACTCTGGCGGCGGTATAAAATAAGTTGTCCTTACTGGCAGCCCTGCTCGATCGTGCTCGCGTCCGTCGCAGCGTCGCAGCACGGTACAGTTATCTATACAGTATTGTATCTTCATACAAACGGTCGGATTGTGAGACATACCTACATGCCTCGAGTTCGGTATACCCTCGGTACACAAACAGTCGTGAATGCGCCGCGGTGACGAACGAACGGTGTGATGGTTTTTTTAAGCAGTGAGCGTGCGATTTGTGTATTTCATTGAAATAAATACTAATATTTACTTAATATGGCAATGAGCAATTATAGACTATATTGTGCTGTTTTTGGTTGCGTGAATATCCTGCTTCGCACGAATCTACATATTATAAAAAAATAGATTATACATCTAAACCTTAATCATGAATCACTCGATAAATTAGTGAAAACCGCATGAAAATTCGTTCAGTAGTTTTTCAGTTTATCGCACCCAGTGAAAACAGCTATACCTACTTTTCCCGCAAACAAGCGTGTGTGCGTATAAAGAATAATTCTTTGGCAAACAATAGCAAATAATTAGCAAAAAAATATGCCACAAAGCCTGTTTTGATAAGTGTAAGAGATCCGGAGATATACGGTTGGCTACGCTGGCTTAAGTCTCAAGTCAACAGGACCATTGTTTTTCTGAAATGGTTATGGCAAAAAAAAATATTCTTTGGCAAAGAAATAATAAATAATTAGCAAAAAAATATAGTGTAAGTTTTATTACGGCCCTATGATTTGGCTACGCTAGCTTTATAGACACATCAAACGAGTTATTCGCACTGATTTTATTCAAACAATATCCTACTAATATTATAAACGTGAAAGTTTGTGAGGATGTATGGATGTATGGATGAAAATAAATAGTGAATAACAAAATAGTGAACCATAAATACAATAAAATTTGATTTTTTATTTTTAATTCACATTTAGCAGTAAAAAATTTATGAAAATAAATACTTTTATGGCTTCTGATATTCAAAGTAGATAAACTTTGTCTTTTGAAGTACGTAATTTGGTCAAATATTTTAAAAGTTACGACCATAATATAAAACTGCGGGTGAGGGGGCGGGGGGAACATCGCTTACCGCCAGACGCGTGAGGGCAGACGTTGTTGACGGTTGTGTCCGTAATGGGAATTTTCAAGACACTAGCGATTTGTTAAAAGGCTCTGTATAAATTCATTTCTATAATATACTAGCAACCCGCCCCTGTTTCGCACGGGTACACATTATACACCTAAACCTTAATCATGAATCACTCTATATATTAGTGAAAACCGCATGAAAATCCGTTCCGTAGTTTTTCAGTTTATCGCGAACAGACAGACAGACGCGGCGGGGGACTTTGTTTTTTATAATGTGTAGTGAAGATATTGAATGTAAAAAAAAATTGAAAGTTTGTGAGGATGTATCGATGTTTGTTACTCTTTCGCGCAACTTACTCTTTCCGTTTGATTATTTATAAGTAATAAGTTATTTTATCGGTTATCTAATATAACGAACACTCCTATCTGCTGATTACATACTATATTACCATACTTTGTTTAATATTTAGGATTAGCAGGCTGTGCCTCGCGGTTTCACCCGCGTAACTCAGATGCCTAGGGAATATCGGTATAAAAAGTAGCCTATGTGTTAATCCAGGTCTCCAGCTGTCTACATACCAAGTTTCATTGCAATAGAGTAACAAACAGCCATACGTCCATACGTCCACACATCCGTACATCCATACAAACTTTCTGTCTTACGAAATTGAATACTTACTAAAAATACTATGAATTTCGATTATTCGGTTGTTCGTTATGCGTGGCACTTCACTAAGTGGGCGGTACCCATCAATGAAGTATGACATTAACTGTTGTAAATTTTACCAAAAATAAATAAGAAACCTTAGAATAATAATGCGTTATTATTCTAAGTAAGAAACTTCATAGGCGTGAGCTGTCAAAATTATCATCCTATTAGTATTAAAAATATAAATATCGCCATCTATTGGTTGCGCGTTTATCAGTAGGTAAATAAATCCATTTCGTCGCTAGGTGGCTCTAGCTATCTATAGCTATCGCGCTGCTAGCGGCGCAAAATCGCCCGAGTTAGGAGGGTTGCGTTTTTTTGTATGGGATGAGGTATCTGTACTAGAATAGTATTATGTTATCTGTGATAATAACACAATTATTCTTGGGGACTTCAACACTTGCCGGGTGAAGTCGAAAACTGCGGTCGAAAGTCTGCCCAGACGCTAGTCGCCGCATCGAGGTCTCCAAGTTGTTGAGGATAACCTCGAAGTCGCTCAAACTCCGGTTGGGAGAGAAATAGACACCATATATGGTGATATCCCCCCACTCAGCAGCAACATATCCGGTACCCTTGTCTCTTAGTGACAAGGGCGGGGAATGAGCCGCCGTGGGGCTGATGACTGCCACGGAGCTGTCCCGGTCACCCACGCAGTTTGGACGGGGAGGAACGTAATAGGGCTCCGCGGCTACGGCCACACCTATCGACCACTCCACCATGGTTTGCAGGAAAAGGTCCTGCGCACCGGCAGAGTGGTTAAGTTTCGTCTGGACAAGGAGGTTGGAGACTCGGTCCATTACTGGACTCTCTCTACAAACTCCTCCATTAGCGACGACGACGACGCAGGATTCACATCGGAGGCAGCCTGGGTCGACCCCTCATAGCTCCGAAGAGCGAAGAGCCAACAAAGGAATCGGCAGTAACGGCCGCTCTGTTGGACCAAGCCTCGACCGAGTGGCCGAAGAAAATGGCCTCCTCTCCTTACTAGAATATTAGCCGTTGGCGATGACGCCGTCCTCAAAAACTGAGGAACAAAAAGCAGCGTCATCGCCAACGTTTCCAGGGTGCACCACGTGGAGGTTTTCTAGACGGCACCCCTATCTTAGCTGACCTGCGCTATCCCCCAAAGCCATACACCAACTTAGTTATCGGACAGATAACTAAGCTAGAGATTAGCCTCAGTTCACTTCAGTTATTATGGACAAATAAGTGGAATACCGCACTCCACACCTTTTTTTTTAAATAAACTATTTCTTTATATACTAAACTACTGAAAACCTATAACTAATTATAAAAGATTAAAAATAAATTGGTTTTCGGGAGGTCTGACCCGTGTAGGCTAACATACAAGGCCATAAGTAAAGCATTACTTAGTATCCCTATTAAATAAAGGATATGGCCGTGGGATTTGATTATTGTTGGATAGTTAAAAAAAGTGGTCATTGTGACTTAACTTTAATAGAGTTAATAATAATAATTAACCGATAAGATCTGGCGATATATATAAGATTGATACAACTCCATGCACTTTCTTGAAGGCATGTATGCAGCAATGGAGAACAGTTATATTATTATATAGACAATCTCAGGGTGACGGTGAGTAGATCAGGTGGGGTATATTTCATGGTGACAGTTTGAGTCCCTTGTGGTTCTGCTTAGCTTTGAATACTCTCAGCACTATGTTCGTGGGTTCAGCACTAGGCTATCGTTTGCGGAGATTAGGTCAGGTTATATACCACCTCCTTTTCATGGATGATTTGAAACTTTTTGCCTGCAGCAATTTCCAATCAATCAAATCATCATTCCCCATGACGACAATCTCTTAAGGGCTGAAAAATAGAAACAAATTAAGTATTTCCTAGCCGATATTCATATCAGCCCATAGGTTGATTGCGAAGAGCCTAGACCAGCACCTTCAGAGACTCACGTTATGCAGCTGGATTAAAAGCCTTATGCAGAAGGCGGTCCTTCTCGTTACAGCACGTATTGTGAGGAGGTGTCTGTCTCTGGAACCCTAACCACCGGTAGCTTGAATCCTGTACCCGATATCGGTGGGACACTATTTTTTATATTTTAAATATATTTTTTTAAATACAAACATGGAACCCGCCCAGTCTTCGCACGGGTAGCAGAGTCAACAATCATCATAATATTTCAACCAATTTACACAAAACCTTGACAAATTATATACCTATGGCCTGTTGGTCTAGGGGTTAGTGACCCAGACTGCTAAGCCAGAGGTCGTGGGTTCGATTCCCACCCAGGACAAATAATTCTGTGATGAGCACGATAATTTGTTCTGTGTAATATATAAGTATGTTTATTAGCAGTCTGGTTACCATAGTACAGGCTCTGTCTAGTGTGTGAGAGGTAGAGGTGAGAGATGTATATATCTATAGTCCTTAGTCTCATATACCTACCTAGTGTACCCAGGCGCTCAAGGGACGGATGTATTCGTATGTACATACTGGTTGTGTATATTATTTGCACTAAATGTAGTAGTATCGGTGTTTGGATGTCTGATAACTTTGTGACTTTTTTTTACAGCGTGCCACCAGGGGTTTTTTCCTAGAACCCTATGTTTCTTCTCTACAAGCGTACGCCAACTACACCAATGCACCGAAAAAAACCCCGGTTAACATACCTAAACTGCCAGTTCCAAAATTAAAAGATACTTTACAAAAATATTTGGTATCCGTAAAACCATTTTTGAATGCGAAAGAGTTAAGAAAAACAACAAACTTAGTTAAAGACTTTGAGCAAGGCTTGGGATCGAAATTGCAAGTAAGTGCATCTAATATAATTATCTTTTAAAAAAAAATATCACCAACTACAATGGGCTTTTTAGTGGAAAGTAGATATATTTTGTTTAAATATAATATGGGTAGGCCAACTAAACGCACTGCTCCAATGAGACAGCGATGTTTATTTAGGAGCAAACGAAAAATTATCATCTATGTGTACAATTTTTAGATATTTGTTGATTTTTCAAAAACCACCTAAATGGGACCACATTGGAAGTATTTGAAACAAAAAAATAATTCATTCAGGCATCTTTTTTTTATATTATATTATAGGGGGCAAACGAGCACACGGGTCACCTGATGGTAAGTGACTACCGTCGCCCATGGACACCTGCAACTCAAGAGTCACAAGTGCGCTGCCGGCCTTTGAGAAAGGAGTACGCTCTTTTCTTGAAGGTTTAAAGGTCGTATCGGTCCGGAAATGCCGCAGGCGACAATTTGTTCCAAAGATTGGCTGTGCGAGGCAAAAAATTCATGAAAACCGCACAGTGGTGGATTGCCAATTATCCAGGTGATGGGGATGAAAGTTTTGTCGCGTTGAACGGTGGGCGACACGTTGCGGCCTTTATAAGTCCGAACAATTCCTCGGAGCACTCCACATGATACGTGCGGTAGAGAATGCAGAGTGATCTCTACGCAACGCCAAGGGGTCAAACCGATCTGAAATATCCTGGCAATCGATGATTCGAGTCGCTCTCCATTGAATGCGGCCAAGAGAAAGAAGCTGGAAGTGGGGTGCTCCTGCATAGATACGAGAACAGTATTCCATATGCGGCCGAACCTGCGCCTTATAAAGTTGAGGCGGTGGGCCGGGGTGAAATACTGTCTCGTTCTATTGAGCACACCAAGCATCTTCGAGGCTAATTTGGCCTTACCCTCCAAGTGACCGCGGAACTGGACTTCGCTCGATATATCGACGCCAAGGATTCCGATGCTGGCTGTGGCAGTCAGGGGAGTGCTCTCAAAGCGAGGTGACACGACAAACGGTATCTTTTTATCGGTGAACGCGCAAACCTGTGTGTTCGTTGGGTTAAATTGGACTAGATTAAGTCGACCCCAATCGGAAACTCCTTGTAAGGAGGCTTCGACTTCAGACACAAGTTTGGATCGACTCTCAGTGACGTTTTCCCGAGAAATGTTAGCGCGGCCGGTATACAAGGCATCACTCGTGCTATCATCGGCATAGCAATGAATGCTGCTGATTTGCAGCATATCATTGATATGCAGAAGAAACAGCGTGGGTGATAGCACACAGCCTTGTGGGACACCAGCATTCACAGACATGAAGCCGGAGCATGCACCGTCGACAACGACCTTGATCCTTCTGTCTGCGAGAAAACTGGTGATCCAGTTGCATAATTTCTCGGGAAGCCCATAGGAAGGAAGCTTCGAGAGAAGCGCTTTGTGCCAGACCCGATCGAAGGCCTTCGCTAAACTGACTGACATCGCCTCCTGCTTGCTCTCGATCGCCTTTCGCGCCTATCGCGTCTTTGAGTAATCGGTGAACATACATAAAAAAAAAAGATTCCGACGAATTGAGAACCTTCTCCTTTTTTGAAGTCGGTTAATTAGCAATCTATTTTATCAGAGTGACTATAACAGCCGAATATTGAAATGAAAGTCAATAATCTATTGTCTGCAAGTCTCGTTCCAACGCTACCATTGTCCTTGAAACTTCAAGTCAGTGTCACGTGACTATGTCTTTCTTTTGTCCATCGTAAGAGAGGTAGTGATACAGTTGATTGAAGAAATCATTAGGTATACTTACATGTTTTTCTTTATGTACAGACTTTGTTGGAGAAAAGGGCAAGCGAACGTGATAATTGGCTTGAAGAATGGTGGCTGGCCGCGGCTTACTTGGAATACCGGGACCCGCTAATAGTACACTCTAGTCCTGGTTTATTACTTCCATACGGTTCAGTAAAAAAAACTAAAGGACAACTGGAATTTGCAGCCAAGGTATTGTTAGGCACATTGGAATACAAGGCTAAAATAGACAGGTAAGTGTCTAATGTTTATTTGTTGCTCCTGTCTTTGCTATATCAAAATGTTATAAATAGTAGTAGGTAACTACCTAATATTAATAAAAAAGACATATGGCAGTTTGTGGACAGTTTAAAATAATATTAAAACTTTTGTTAATATACACGTCTAGATGCCCCGTCCGACATGTCTAAGTGGCACAGATACAAAATTTCAAATACCGTAAAATTACTGTATTCGGCTCGCACCGCTATCAGTGCGTTTGGCGCGTGCATTAAGTACGTGAACGCATCTTTGTGCTGTGCTGTCGTAAATTTCATAGAAAAGGATGTTTTGTTCCGTCGAGCATTGTATAAATTAATAAAAAAGGAGAAATATCGATTTCATTGTGATTCAATCTCTGTAGGTACAACACATTAGCTTATTTTAATAAATATTATTAACGGATGATTGAGAAGCTGTAATTTTCATCAATGTTATCATTATAATTAAATATCCCCATTGCTAAATCTTGCATTGGTTTGTTGGTCTAGTGGTTAGTGATCCTGACTGTTGAGCGTCGTGGGTTCGATTCCTACCCAGGACAAATAATAATGCGATGAGCACGAACATTTGTTCTATGTCTGGGGATACCTATTTTATGTATTTAGTGAAACATATATAAGTATGTTTATCAGCAGTCTGGTTACCATAGTAGGTACGGACTCTGCCTAGTTTGGGAACAGACAGCTGTGTATGAAGTGTCTTAAATTATTATTATTGTTATTGCCATTTAAGCAGAGTTCATAAATTTTTGTTTGGCTCCTATTTCAAAATCGGTATACAGGTGACGGTTAAACGCTCCCGAAAACTAAGACAAACGATAGTACTAATTTTAACATTTTCATTTTAAGAATACTAGCAACGTGGCTCATACATTACTAGTATTTTCTATATCATTAGCACTATCGTCTGTCTTCGTTTTCGAGAGCGTTTCACTAATACCTGGTATATTAGGAACTTAATTAGTTATTAGTGTAAGGTATGCAAAAAATTAAAAGACAATAATAATATTAATATTTAAGATAGAAAATACATTTTTATTCAAAACTAGCAACCCGCCCCGGCTTCGCACGGGTAGCAGAGACGTCTTCAACAATCATCATCATATTTCAACCAATTTACACAAAACCTTAAGAAATGATATACTTAAACCTTCCTCATGAATCGCTCTATCTATTGGTCAAAACAGCATGAAACCCCGTTCAGTAGCTTTTGAGTTTATCGCGAACAGACAGACAGACAGACGCGGCGGGAGACTTTATTTTATGATATGTAGTGATATTTAGTACAAAAAAATGTTTCTTATAAAAAAAAGATAAAATTTTAAAATAAAAGAATATTTATTCATTATAATCAAAGTCTGATTCTAAATACTCAATGTCAATTATGGTTGAGCTAGCTATGGAACTAGCTGAAAGGTCCAATAAAGTATCTTCTTCTGAATCTGATGTGCTTGAATCTGTTACATTGATAATAAATTCTTGCATATCTTCTGTCAAACGGTCTTGTTACCAATATTTTTGTTCGACCTGTATAACATGATCACATTCTTTTTTCCAATGTTCTGCAGCAATATTATTGAAGCATTCATTTATAATTGGCAATAATTCTTTAGCTGATACATTCACATTTTTTGCTGCCACTTGTCTTTTTACTAAACTCCATATTAGTTCAATCGCATAAAGATCGCAATGGTACGGTGGCAATCTGACGACAGTGTGTCTATGTGCCTCAAGCAATTGATCGATTTCATATATTGGTTTTACTAAACTTAGAAGTTCAGCCTTTTGTGCGTTATCTGGATATGATATTTCATTAACTTCCAGCCATTTCTTCAAAGTGTCTTTCTTGTCATTGCTATTCGGAGGCTTGTTTATGCGTACACTGTGATAAGATGCATTATCTAGCACAATAACAGATGGTTGATGCAGGTTTGGCAAGAGTCTTTCTTTTATCCATTTGGTAAAATTGTCACGATTCATGTCTTGGTGATAATCCACTGAAATACTTTAAGTTTTAAAAGCAAGTAAACAGCTTTTAACAATTCCTTTTTTGGTACCAGCATGGACTATAATATTATTCACTGAGAGAAATCGCTTTATATACACCAGGTTCATTTTGACATTTACTAAATTCATATGCAGTGTGAATGTAAGTTTCATCTAAATATACAACTGGCTTTCCAGTTTCTCTCAAACGCTTAATTACTCGCAAATATTTAGCACACTATGCCACAATATGCCGTTACCCTTGTCTACTATTCGCCACTACACGTTGTCGAACTAACGCAGGCAAACGTTCACCATTGCACCGGCTAGTTCAATCTTAAAACCAAAACTTCAATACTATAGACATTGCAGCATTGCGTCCTAGCACCTTTAAAGATAACGTAGTCAAATTAATATTAAGCAAGTAATTATTAACTTAGTAGGTATCATTCTTTGAGTCCTTACATATATATCTGTAATCGGAAAATAAAATAATTATTATTATGAAAACATAAAGCCATCAACATCATACGTACATACACTCCAAAAATCATAATCCCCTTGTGCTGTGGGGTGGATAGACCTACCATTCTTATTTCTGGCGCAAATTTTAACTTACTCAAATTGTGGTAAATAGTTTTGGTGACACATTAATTAAGTCAAATTTTTAAGAAGAAAATTGTATACTTACTCTGTATTGTGTTACTGTTGATTTACCCAAATAAAAAAAAATATTATGTCTCTCAATGAGAATTTTTCGTTTTGTCTCACATTTTTTATATTTATATCCCAGTTCTTTCAAAATCTCACAAAGAGAAGTAATTCCACCGCAGAAGTTATATGAAATCTTGCCTTAAAACACGATGCAGCTTACTTAGAGTTGGTATTTTTTTCCGTGCAGTATAAAATTGACGAATTTCAGTTCGGATAGCACACTTACCAAAATCATCAAGAACAATAGTTTTTGGTCTGCCTTTGTGTTTTTTTTCCTGGTGTGCACCACACGCTGTTATTTGTGGATCCTTCTTTTTTATTTTAGACACAGTATCTCTACTGAGACCTGAAAAAATATTTAACTTAGTTTAATGAAAATACAAGGTATCAAAATTCCTTAAAGGCTTAAGATTTTGTACAAAAAAAAAGTTATCATAAGTTCATAAGATTAACACATATTTATATAAATCATACATATTTTGAGATGTCTGTGATTGTACATCGCACCCAAAGTCTACATAATATTCTAGACAACGATAAAACTGTTAAACATACCTGTTAAAGCAGCCACACGTTCAATAACTTTTTGCAAGTCAATAATGGGGTGTTTTGCCGCTTTTTCTCGTTGGCAAAACTGAATAATATTGAATTTTATGCCCCTTTTGAAACTGTGTAGCGTTTTACCTCTTTTCGACATCATTTATTAATAAAATCACAAGAAACCAACACAATATTAACACGAAAACAAGATCGAAATTTGATAATTTTGACAGTTGTCTGAGTTGAGTTACCATGTCAAAATCATATTATTAGTTCGCATAAACGCCACCCTGGGTCTCTTTCCGCACAGACTCTATGTGTATTATTTCCTGTACCTGTACATTACATTTTAAGTTTTTTAAAACGGGTCGTACTTTGAATATTTTGAATAAGTATGACTAGTTTTATAAGTGTTCGTCAGAATTAATTTATGAATATCCTTACATTATTTTTATACTGTTTTATAGGTTTCCCAGAAATACAATACTCTCCGATCCTGGATAGAAATAGTAAGGTTGTTCACGCAGTATTAAGTTCACACGATGTTTGTTATGTCTAGTTTCTTGTGGCGCCACTAGGTGGCGTTGTATGTAAATTACAAGTCGGTGTTAAGAGTCTCAAGAGGTTAATGACCTCTGGAGAATTTTGTACATTTGTTGATTCCGAAACGTGAGGATACAGAGATCACCAGTGCTATCTCTTGGTCCTCATCTAAATATAGTTTAGATATATCCTATCAGGTATTTTATTTAGAATCCTGTAGGAATATATCCCGCCCAGTTCATCTCGACCTCGGCCATAAAAATTGGTCCTTGAGAGTCGGATAAGGGCTAGTCAGGGTGACTAGTCTTCGGGGAAGAACGGCGTCGACACAGTGGTGGATTGCTGCTGATGGCGCTTGGGTGCTGAAGATCAAGCTGAGGCCATCGGCGGGCGGAAGCGGAATCCAGAACACAAGCGGTTGTGGTTGGTGGAAAGTTTGTACAGTCAAGTGAGTGCAGGTGGACAAGTGTAAGTACTTTCATATACTTCACTTTGAAGAGTTCTAGTGGATGGACTTAGAAAAATTTAGAAGCCATTCGGAAAAGAAGAAATATACTTAATAGACTTACAATAATTCAGTAGTTTAGTTTTAGACTTAGAATAATTTTAAGAAAAGTACACCTACGGGGAATCCATGCCCAAATTTTCCAAGTTTCGTTTGTATTAAACACTTAGAACATTTTTTGAATGAAATGCACTATTTAAAAGCATCTTTAAGGGAAGAAGCTCATCAATTATTACGCCAAATACCTATAACTGCATCTAATTATGAAGTTTGTTGGGCTCAGTTAGAACATAGGTACAATAATAAACGTCATTTAGCTAATAACATTTTACAACGTCTGTTCAGTCAAAAACGTGTTAGTGCGGAGTCATCGGTTACTCTCAAACATTTATTAGATACTACAACAGACTGTATGAATGCTTTAACTAATTTAGGAATTAATGTGACTACCTGGGATATTATTGTTATTCACATTGTAACATCTAATCTCGATCAAGAAACTCGCAAACAGTGGGAGTTGAAAGTTGCCACGGATAGTTCCACCGAATTACCCACCTTAAGTCAGTTCAAATTATTTATAGAAAGTCGTTTTAGAGCACTTGAGTATATGGATCTCCAGTGGGAACATGGGCAGTCACGTGGTACCAACTCTTCAAAGCACAGGGTTATGTTGGCGACTAATAAAACAGATTTCGATTCTAAATTATGTTGTGAGTACTGTACAGAGCGCCATAAATTGTGCTTCTGCAAAAGGTTCATGGATTTAGATTTAGATCAAAGAAGGCAATTTGCATTTGAGAATAAAATCTGTTTTAATTGTCTCGGTGGTAACCATATGGTAGGTCAATGTAAAATTAATAGGTCCTGTCGTGTATGTAAGAAGAGACACCATACTCTTTTACATATGTATAGTACAAATTATGTCCAAAAAGATCAAACAGTCAAACAGGTTAATTCTTCTGATGATTCTAAGCCATCAGATGCAAGTGTGCCCTTAGTGTCTTGTCTCTCTACGAAAAATACACATCTTCGTCAAGTGTTACTAGCCACAGCGCTAGTAAGAGCTCAGACAGCGTCGCACAATTTTTATGTAGTTCGAGCCTTATTGGATCAAGGCTCTCAAGCTTCATTTATAACGGAAGCTGCAGTTCAGTTCTTGCGGTTGAAGAAGAGTCCAATTAGGGGAATCGTTTCTGGTATAGGCAATGAGAAAACGTCCGTTGCCAACTACATGGTAACGTTATTGCTTCAGTCTTTGGCTGATTCTAGTTTTGAGATAGAGGTTGATGCTTACGTTTTAAAGAATATAACTTCTTATCTTCCAGAGCGGCAGTTAGAACCGTTAAGATGGCCAGATCTAGAGAATGTGGTATTAGCAGATCCACAGTTCAATAAGCCCAACAAAATTGATATTTTGTTGGGTGCTGATGTGTTCAGCAAGGTATTAAGAAATGGAGTAAAGAGATCTCCAACTGGGTCATTTGTTGCTCAGTGCACCAGCTTAGGATGGATCCTTTCTGGTACAGTTTATCGGAAAGCTGAGGTCAATAGTACAAATAAGATCACGGCAATCTATGTAAACATGAGTGAAAACGATATCCTGAAACGATTCTGGGAAGTCGAAGAGCAGTTGCCGAATGAGGGAAAGATACTGACTGAAGAAGAAAAAATGTGTGAAGAGTGGTTTGCATCTACAACCAAAAGGAGCACAAATGGTCGTTATATTGTAAAACTACCATTTAAAGAACAGAACCCCTCGTGTGTAGGTGGTAATAGTAAAGAAATAGCCCTGAAAAGATTTAAAATATTAGAGAGGAGATTTAGTAAAGATGAAGACCTAAAACAAAAATATACAAATGTTATTAAGGAATATTTACAATTAAATCACATGAAGAAAGTAGCAAAGAATGATAGTAAAATAAAAGAAGCTGTGTACTTACCGCATCACGCAGTCATAAGAAATGACAAGTCTACTACGAAGGTGCGGGTGGTATTTGACGCTTCCTGTAAGAACGAGAATGGTGTATCGTTAAACGATACGCTTATGATAGGTCCTACATTACAGTCAGATCTTCGACATATCGTTCTTCGTTGGAGAACACATAAAATAGCACTCGTAGCAGATATTGTGAAAATGTATCGTCAAGTCCGAGTCGCAGAAGAAGATGTTATATATCAGAGAATCGTATGGCGAGACGATCCTAATGAGGATATAGAAGATTACTGTTTGACAACAGTAACCTTTGGTACAGCATCGGCTCCATACTTAGCGGTAAAGGCATTAAATCAGGTCGTAGTGGATGACGGAGAGCAATTTCCAATAGCAGCTGAAAAGGTTCCTACCAGTTTTTATGTGGATGATTTGATGACTGGTTGTTCAACAATAGAAGAAGGAAAGAGATTGTGTAGAGAAATGAGAGACTTACTAGGAAAAGCTGGATTCGAGTTACAAAAATGGAATAGTAATAACACAAACATTCTAAAGGAATTAAAGTGTTATGAGGATATGGATAGAGACAAGACAGACACGGAATTAAATAATTCAAGAGAAGAAATAGAAATATTCGAGACTACAAAAATATTGGGCCTTACCTGGTGTCGTTGTGAAGATGAATTCAGGTACACAGTTCAGCTACCTTCGACATTAGATAAAGTATCAAAACGCAATATTATATCTGACATTGCGCGGTTATTTGATCCTTTAGGCTGGTTAGCGCCCAGTATAATATTAGCGAAGGTAATGATCCAAAAGCTCTGGTTGACAGGAGTAAATTGGGATGACGATGTGCCAAACCTTTTAAGGGAGGAATGGCAAACTTACCGTAAAGAACTTTTAGAGTTATCTAAAGTGCGTGTTCCTAGGTGGCTAGGAATTACCGGTAATGATAACTGCATTGAGTTGCATGGTTTCAGTGATGCCTCGAAGACAGCATACGCAGCAGTAATCTATACTAGAATGGTTAACAGCGAAAACGAGATACGTGTTTCCTTATTAGTTGCAAAGACAAAGGTCGCGCCGATTAAACAGATCAGTATTCCTCGCCTCGAGCTTTGTGGTGCAGTCTTATTAACTCGGCTGTTAGCAGACGTGGCTAAAGCTATGAATATTTCTAAAAGCAAGGTACATGCCTGGACAGATTCGACGGTTGTACTTTCTTGGTTGAACAGTCACCCAAGCAGGTGGAAAACCTTTGTGGCAAACCGAGTGTCGGAAATTTTAACCACACTTGACTCAGATCAATGGGCTCACGTATCGTCTAAGGAAAACCCTGCAGATTGTGCATCACGAGGAATTCAACCAAGTTCACTATCAGAGAACCAACTTTGGTTTAGTGGACCCCACTTTCTGTACAATCGTGATATAGTCTATAATCGACCAATTAATGAGAAGATTATTTTAGAAGAGTCTGTAAAGTCTCACGTCGCCGTATCAGAAGATGAATTCCCTGGGGCAAAGTTCAGTTCTTTGTGGCGGTTGCTGAGAGTTTTAGCATTCTGTAGAAGATTCATAAATTTTAAGAACAGAAAGGATAGACCAAGTTATTTACAGAAGATAGAACTAGAAGAAGCTTTAAAATGCTGCATAAGACATTGTCAGAAAGTAGAATTTCAAAACGAGTACATACAGATAAAGAAGAAAATGCAAATAAAGTGCAAAGGAAGTAAAATCAGATCCTTATGTCCCTATATAGATAGTGATGACATACTTCGTGTTGGTGGCAGACTGCATGAAGCTCCTCTGTCAGATCAATTGAGGCATCCTATAATACTGCCTCATAACGCGCATCTCACAATGTTATTAGTAACGGATGCGCATGACAAAACATTGCATGGGGGTCCTCAGCTTATGATCAACTACTTAAGATCAGCATATTGGATTATTGGTGTAAAGAGCCTGGTCAGAAAACATGTGCGTAAATATGTGACATGTGTCAAACAAAATGCCAAGGTAAATAGCCAATTAATGGGATCATTGCCTACTGCGCGAAGCACTCCAACAAGAGCATTTCTTCACAGTGGATTAGATTACGCTGGTCCAATTAATCTGAGGACGTCTAAAGGTCGAGGGCATAAAGCATGTAAGGGCTATATTTGTGTGTTTGTTTGTATGGCTACTCGAGCCGTACATTTAGAGGTCGTGAGCGATTTAAGTACTGACGGTTTTCTAGCGGCTTTTCGACGTTTTGTGGCTCGGCGAGGGCATTGTGCTCAGATATGGAGCGACAATGGTACAAACTTTGTTGGGGCCGCAAGAGAACTCAAGGAACTGACAGCTATACAAAAAAATATTGCAGAACATTTAGAGAGTAAAGGCACAATATGGCATTTCATACCGCCTCATGCTCTAAATTTTGGTGGATTATGGGAAGCGGCTGTAAAATCCACTAAATTTCACCTCAAGAGAGTTATGGGAGAGTCAACTCTAACTTACGAGGAGATGAGCACCTTGCTCAGTCAAGTAGAAGCTTGTCTTAATTCAAGACCTATGACTTTTCTTAATGGTGAAGATCTTGATGAACCGATACCATTGACACCGGGTCATTTTCTAGTTGGTGAACCATTAGTGACAGTCCCCGAACCCAATTATGGGGTTTCATATATTAGTCCTCTTAAACGGTGGCAGTTAATTCAAAAAATGTTGCAGAACTTTTGGCGGCGTTGGTCTGCAGAGTATCTAACCACGCTAGTTCATAGATATAAATGGTCCTTCCAAAATCCCGAACCAGAGATCGGTGATGTTGTTCTGGTCAAGGAAACAGATTTACCCCCTGCTCGGTGGTTACTTGGTCGAATAGTTCAAAAACTTCCAGGGCCTGACAATATTACCCGTGTAGTCACATTAAAGGTTAAAGGGAATCTTTTAAAGCGACCTACATCTAAGTTATGTGTTTTACCGGTTAATGAATAGATCAATTTAAATAATAGTTACTTAGTATTACAGTTCTTGTTCAGACAACTGTTGTCCGTTCATAAGTTCATTTGGGTTTATCAGTTCATAAATTTATTTGGGTTTGCAAGTTCATAATTTTATTAGTTCATAAGTTCATTTGGATTTGTCAGTTTATAAGTTCATTTGAGTTTTTCAGTTCATAAGTTCATTCAGGTTTGATAGTTCATAAGTTCATTTGGGTTTGTTAGTTCATTGAACATTTACAACTTATTGTTAAGTTCTGAGTTAATTAATATCATACTATGTATGTATATTATCAAGGTATGTGTATACCTTTTAGTACATAAGTTCTTGTTGTAATGTTCAACCCTCATCAATGACATTATCTCAATTAATAAGTTCATATTTTTTGGTCTATTTTATTAAGGACATGTTTTTCGATAATGTCCTTGGTGGGCGGTATGTTCACGCAGTATTAAGTTCACACGATGTTTGTTATGTCTAGTTTCTTGTGGCGCCACTAGGTGGCGTTGTATGTAAATTACAAGTCGGTGTTAAGAGTCTCAAGAGGTTAATGACCTCTGGAGAATTTTGTACATTTGTTGATTCCGAAACGTGAGGATACAGAGATCACCAGTGCTATCTCTTGGTCCTCATCTAAATATAGTTTAGCTATATCCTATCAGGTATTTTATTTAGAATCCTGTAGGAATATATCCCGCCCAGTTCATCTCGACCTCGGCCATAAAAAAAGGTAGAGTAGCAAATTTGTTTAAAACTGTTTTTTTTTAAACAGATACATATACAATTGCAGGGTTTATAATTATGTTATTAAATAAAAATGTTTAGCTTTATGTCGCGTTTTACTTAAATAATCAAAAGTTTTTATTCCTTTTCAACAGAATATAAAAAGGTATAATAAGGGAATAACAGAGAATATTAATATAATTTAAATAAATTTCCCCTTTTACATCTCAAAATTTCAATCTGAAAATGTCATAACATCCCTGAACACGCACACCGGGCGCCATTGTAAATAAAAATACCTGTACGCACACAAGGATAGCATAGAGGAGCAATGTATACGGTGGTTGTTCCAACATGATGCGATATCTAGACTTGTATATTATCAAACACTTAAACGTACATAAACCTCCTAAAATTTAGCATTTGCATTAATTTTAACAAAATAGGACGGGGGTGTAGAAATGACGTAAATAATGTTCAACAAATAGTTTTAATCTATGTGCCTAAGAGAGTGTGGATATACAATTATGGTTATCAAAATATCATTTATTTCATATTGAATTGTTTGTCTTGTAACAGTTTTTATTTCTAACAAGCAATATTTTAAACTATTCTATGGAACGCAACGGAAGGATTATCCTTACTGACAGTATTGACTAACACTACATTTATTCTGATATTTGTAGGTATCTATATATAAATTTAGTGTAATAAAATTGGATGTGGATTACTGGACAGAATATATGTTTCTTTAATATCTTTCTTGTGCCTCTGAAATATTTGTATAACTTTTGCAGCGACCAATTCCCTCAGGACATGATGGGCAAAAACCCGTTGGATATGGATCAGTACAAGACTATATTTGGCACTTGTAGGATACCCTTGGAGAAACGAGATAAGTTGGTATACAACCGCAATAGCCGTCACATCATTGTGCTACATAACGACCATGTTAGTAAGAAAAACATATTTATTATTATTTTTTAAAAGAATGCTAGCACTGTGGTTCACACACTACTAGTATACTTCATAACCCCTACAGCTAAGCCAAATGCTTGTGATAGGAGTGGGTTCATGTCGGTAGTTCACGGTGTGGGGGTTCGAACCCGCCATTACGCTACCGCGCCTCATCAAATTATTGTTACGAGCTGAGGTTCGGTATTAGAAATGTAAACCAATTTATTTCCAAAATAGACACAATTTATTTTAATTAATGAAAAAATACACAATCACAATAAATTCTCACTATTTCAATATCAAATACACGTACTTCACACTTATTGCTTTGTTTACTCGCTGATCGTTCAATGTGAACTCTATCTCTTACCGCCATGCATGCGTCTTATATACCCAATTTCATAGATAGATCGCGACATCTTCCGAAAACTTGAAACTGTTCTGGCATTTTCTAGTATGATGTGGGATGTTCTTTAAATATACTATATAGTTCCGTTAAATTTCCAAAAATGGCGTGCATCTCAATTTAGGTAACGACCCGCGGACCCCAGTCTCATCTACCCGCGGCCACTATTAAGATATGCACGTGAGCGCGAGTAAACCGTTCCGCCTTTCCTACCGGATCCACTATTCCACCTCCTTACGCCAAAAGTTCTCCTCGCAGTACATCGCGAACGCGATAAAACGTGTCATCGGTATACCTAAAAGATTACTCCCAGTCAATACTAAGGCCCACTTCCGCAACAAATAAATGTATGGCTCTGAGCTTTGTTTATAGTCAAACATAAGATTTCACACTAATGTAATCGAACGGAAAATGAATGTTCTAGAAATGTAAAAGAACTTTACCAGCTATCTTTCAATATTTCAGCTTAGATGTTATTTTGTTGGGGATAGTGTGTCGTGTGAGATCTTAATGTTTTATAACCGTTATATAATCTATTTATACATGTATGTATATTCCTTACAACCCCCTAAAACATATTTGTGAAGTTATTGCTGACGCTTGGTGGCTGCTAGGGGGCAAAATAGCTCATTGGCATAGCCGAAAAACGGCTACCGATTACTCTGGAATCGCCAGAAATAAAAAACCTTGTGCACTTTTAGAAAGTATTATATTATATACTTTTCTTTTTCGTGTATTTTGTAAAAATATTTATTCTTGAATTTTTAAAATAAAAATAAACGAAAATTTATCATTATTGTTTCATGAAAAATAAAGCAGTCGCGTTCATTCCTTTTTATATTAATTTGGGCCAATAACGGAATGTATCGACATCTATAAGTCTAATATAAAGTGACACTAACTGCATTGTAAGGATATATTTTTTCTGGAAGGTTTTTAATACTTGTTAATATGGATAAAGTTTTCCTCTGACACTCTTTCAATTTGTTTAAAAATATTTTTAGTGTACCGACAGAAACACAGTCTCAACAGATTTATTACTATTATGCATTAATAATTTTATGTAGATTGTATTAGTTTCTATTCAATTATAATGAATATTGCAAATATTTAGTAGATATAATGTATATGTATATGTTTATACTACGCACAAATGGCGCAATTTATCATTATCATTAAATCATTTATCTTTTTAATATACATTCTTATGGCCTACTTAATATCCTTAATTCAATTCAATTGCTTTGACCGTTTCACACAAATGGCGTTGACGTTGACCTTGCTCAGATTGTCCTCTATCTCTTCGAGCGGCAAATCGAAAGTCACATAAAACTGCATTATAATTATATTTAATTAAATATAGGCCTCGTTTCATAGTTTTTTGAGATTGAATTTTCTGTTTAAGACATATTATTGAACAAAAATTGATTTACATACTATGCTATACAAATAGAATAAATATGACTGCGTCTTATTGTGCTGTCATAGCTCTGTCAAACGCACCAACAAGGATGAGCAAAACGCAAATTAGTTTTCTGTAGAAACTAGAAACCGTACTTTCCAAGTGACAGTTGACAGATTAAGGTCATTGACGTTCCTATTTTTATTTGAATTGCATTGGACTTTATTTTTTTGGGTTCCTTTCCTCAAAAGGAAAAAAGGAACCCTTATAGGATCACTTTGTTGTCCGTCTATCTGTCTGTTAAGACCCTTTTTCTCAGGAACCCGTGAACGCATCAAGTAGAATTATGAAATTTGGTAAGAAGCAAGGTCTCACAGCACAAGTAAAGGAAAAAAATCCGAAAGTCGTTAATTTATTGTTATCTAAACTAATATTATAAAGAGGAAACATTTGTGTGTATGTTTGTAATGTTTTCACACAAAAACTACTGGATCGATGGCGATGAAACTTGGTATGTAGATAGCTGGAGACCTGGATTAACGCATAGGCTACTTTTTATCCCGACATTCCCGCGGGATCGGGACACACGCAGGTGAAACCGCGAGGCGCGGCTAGTATATAAAAATAGTTTTTGTGTTTACAACCTTATTTTGCTTATTATAATATATTTTGCTGTTGGAAAGTTGACTTTGTCGTAAATCGATGTATGGGGGAATATTTTTAGAACTGCAAAGTTAAGTTTGTCTTTCGGAAAGGACGGGCAAAACTCTTCGAGAATTGATTCCCGAGATTCCTGTAGGTACATACAAGTTTGTAAGCTTACGAAATTCGCGGTGTGCGACTCGCACTCGTCCGATTTTTCTCATCCTATTTGTTCACAAAAATAGAGTAATAGGCACATAACTTACTGGTAATTAAATATTCAGATTAATTTAAAAAATTACAACCCCAACGTCGCACTGTCGTCTGAACAGATAAGAGTTACGCAGAAAGCCAACTTCTAGGTGAATATAACTGTAGGTAATTAGAGCTGTGTGACCTAAATTGCGAATTAATTGTGTCGGAACAAGAGTTGCTATTTATTTAAATGATTTGGCGGAGTGGGGCTTCTGTACTATTATGTATTCTGTGCTACAGCTACCGTTGATCACTACGCTCCGCATAACGCACTACGCAACGCCTCAAGCGACGCCCCTCGATTCCGTAAGCGGAACCATGTTTGTTTTGTTCTTGCAACGCCACAGGTAGACGCTTTACGCGTTGTCACTACGCGCCGCGTAACACACGGCGTCTACCTGAAGGAGGCCTAATCCACCTTTCTTATCACGTGTTCAAAGAGAGCATTTAACCACTTTGTTTCAGTGTTGGCAAAAAAGGATAAGTCCAATGAATAATCTTAAATTATCGATTATACATGCGATTAAGAACTAAAACTAATTAACCGAAATATTCGGTATACTGACTATTACCTATATATTTCAATTATATATATATACTAGATCATCAGATCTAGTCAAGTGCAATTAGGCGTGAAAGACACATGAAAATTGACGGAATCCAGCTATAGTGTATGGATTTTAATTATTAGTTATTTGTTGAATATCTTAGCCATAAGCTCAAAATTGGCTCCCTCAGAGGGTTATGGTGGTTTGAGCCATACGGGGATACCGCACCGTCTTGACGGAGGCGGCGTGCGCGTTGGCCGGGACTCCCCCGTTTGATTTGGAGGCGGAAGTGCTCGCTGAAGTTTATCGGCGAACGGCTGAGTTCGGGAATCGGCAGTAGGCCCGAAGAGGTACGCGAATGGCGTAAGGCCGCTCGCCGAGCCATCGTGGCTCGTTGGTCGTCCCGGCTTTAGGCTTCATGTGCTGGCTTTGCCGCTATGGAGGCGCTCCAGCCGGTAATCGTCGAGTGGGCAAGACGGCAGCACAGGATCCTTTCTTTCTGACTGACGGAGGTTCTTTCAGGGCACGGCTGCTTCGGGAAGTATCTGAACTCGGACGGTAGGAGGGAATTGAGTCGCTCCTATCACCACTGCGACTGCAATGAGGACTTGGCTCAACATACGCTGGTGGTTTGCCCCAGTCGAACCCTCACTGTAGTCATCGGAGAGGATGAGGAGAGGTGGAGGACTACCTCCACTCGGACCTAATTCACCGCCGGTGAACCGAGCGGCGGAGGCGTGCTTTCCAGCGCCTCATGCTGCCCTGAGTGTGGCCGCGGGTAACGGGTTTTCCCCTTCGGTGTATATATATACCGGACCTATTATATATATACATATATAGAAAGTAATTGATTTGAGACAGAATTGATAAAAATTGCGAAAAATAAAGGAGACAAAACGCCACCCGGGGGCACACCAGCAAATGTATTACACCAAGTAGATAGAGAATTGTAGTAGGTATTGCAGTTACAGGTAAAGGACAGTATGGAGGTATAGCGGAGATCACGAGTAGCTGTTTCTCCGCTTCGAAAACAAAGGTATCGTATTTTGGTCCACCGAGTGCGTTATTTTGAATATTCTTTGTAGGCGTCAATATATTTTTCATTAATACATTTCTGCCAAAATGATGTATGAGTAAAAATAAATTCACGCGTTTTTAAGTATTGAATTCACCGTTTCCTGAGAATCTTGTTTCAAAGTTCCCAATCCTCTTTCAATTTCAACAAAAGCAGCTACATCATTAGTGCATATTTGAATTAACGTACTCAGTTTTATGTGATATAAGAACAAATTAACGAATTTCCTGAACTTGTGTGCTGTGAGACTGCTTCTTGTCTATTTTCATTATTCTGGGTTAATGGGAAGTGTCCTGTTTTGAAACGTCTGCGAAATGTTAACATAATATGTTAACATTATATTATAAGAGGCTTAAATAGCCTTATGTTTTGATTGCGTGTACTTAGAAGCTTCAACTTGATACTTGCACACTTTCCTGAGGAAAAGAGTCTTGACAGACAGACCGACGCACAACGAAGTGATCCTATAAGGGTTTATTTTTTCCTTTTAGTGATCGAAACCCAAAAAATGCATGTCGTTTTGTTAAACTCGAGTTGTTTAATCATGGATCACTATGTGATATTTATGAGTGTCTTGTATCATATCTTATCTATTGTATTACGTACTTTATCTATTGAAAGTGCTATTTGGTATAAATATGCGAAAAAATGTGTATGGGATAGATAGCGATTAACTCGCACTACTCTGCTCTTTTCTTGATGAGATGAGTATGCTCACAAGAGCTCTATTAGGGGTAGGAGGGGCGAGATGGTTAACAGCGCTTAAGTGACACCACTTCTGTTGGGAATGATAATAGGTACCAATAACAGCTTATTCAAAAAAACATCGCATCACGCGGAATAAATACTGTTTATGAGTTCAGTTTTAAAAGACGATTGTTATTTTAAGTTAGAAAGCTATCAGGTACCGTGATGAAATCTTCATTGATTTTTTTTATTATTATAATCACTTAAACCGCTCCATCAATATAAGGTTAAAAACGAATGATTATTATAAGTAGGGCGCCACTTAAGTTTTGTCGTATGCAAACTCGATTATAATATTGTAATTTGAAGTCATATCCAAAAATTCTAAGTACCCAATATAAAAAAAATTGGAGGCAACTCAAAATCAAATCAAAATTTTTCTAAATCAAAATGGCGCGCTTCTCTCGTTATGATAATTGCTACCCCATTATTTAAAAAAATCAAAGGAAAAAATATTAATAGTATAAATAATAATAATATAATAGTAAAAATATTAATGTGACCAGCCATTCTGACGTCAGGTTGGCTGATCAACAGTACGTTTTTGTAAACTAAGCTGAGTTGAGTTATTGTTTTTGCTTCAATATTTGCTACCTACCCACTTATCAATTTCAAACATATTGCTATAACAGATGATAAGTTATACTGTTGACCAGCCAGCCAACAAATTATATAGTTATAGGTAGCATTTTTAATGACTACCTCGGTGCTAAATGAGACAGGCAACCAGCCATTCTGATGCACACAATTTATCGGTGTCCAAAGTACACTATAATAAATTATTCACATTTTGTAAAGTTATATAGACAGAGCATTTTGTTTAACACTGATAAACGTTAATCTTTGATAAAAACGATGACAAAGGACAACCGACTATTCGTTTTCAACTAAGCCTCCAATAAACTGATACTAATATGCATACGTCATCTGTTGAACAATGATATCCGTTTCAAATTATTGTTTCTATACAGCTTAGTTTAGACTACGATAGCTTACACCTTAGATCATAGAATCAAAAAGATTTGCCTTTTAGATCGAAATGTATGAAAACCGCTGTCTCCGAATTGTCCCTTCCATTAGCTTACAACTACATAATATATGCAATTCAACAAAACCAATGAATTTAAGTGTATACGATATAACAAGTCAATGAGTGCTTGACAATCGAATAAACACATTAGCGTGTAAGAAATAGCGTTTATTTATAATATAACCAACTCTCTCCCTTTCTAACTTAAATCTAAATCTATGTGAGTGTACTCACATAGATTTATATTTAAGATAAAAAAAAAATGTTTGAGATAAATCAGCGCTATTAACGTTTAGGGAAACCTACTAGTAAGCAAATGACTTTAATGACCACTAAAATGCTAATACTTGTTTGACATATGTTGAATTATTTTTTTTGATAAATAATCCATCCAATATATTTTTTCATTACCGCAGCAATATTAAAAGGGTCTCCACTAGACATTGCTTTTTTGTTCGGAAACCAGTTTGGGCCCTGCCGTGGCCTGTAGCATTTACCTACTTTTTTTTTTTTTTTCATCTTTTAAAAATCTAAAATAAAAATAACACAACACTCAAAGTATATCTGCATAATTTGACACTATACATTTATATTCCTATATGTAGTTTAAAGTTCATTAGATAAGCATAAAGCTAAAATGTGTACTTGACTCGACTTTCAGGCATAATAAAAAATCGTAAGAAACAAAAGTGACGTATCATGTGCACAATGTGCACATCCCTAGTTTATGAAAGCCAGCTGCGGCTGCATTACGAGCTCATCGTGCTAGTGAGAGAATCGGCAAACAAAGTCATACATTGCGTCGCTAACAGTATGATTTATTATGTAAGCCGTACTAGGCCAGCAATGGTTTTTGTTTTAATAATATGGTGAATTTAATATTTCATCATCATAAATATCAGTGTACCATATATGCTTATTGATTATTATGGCAAAATATAGTTTAATTATTGTAGCTACGTATAAAATAAGATGTCATCTTTCATATAAATCACTTTAAATCTGTTATTTCCGCAAACAACCATTAAACAACGCGGCATTTCGTAGTATTCGAGAAATGACGCGGTCGGTGATTGACACTCGATGTACATATTTTTATCTATGCACTCGATTAAAGACAGAAATGAATAACAAACTCAATTTACGCCAGATCGGGCGCACGCGCCACGCCTACTTAACAAATCTCCCTTGATCTGTGGTTTACACGGTAACCGTTTTTTATGTCCGGATATTGTATGTACATAAATACGGCATTTGTGTCCGAGCTGTAAAATAATTAAGAACAAATTGTTATCGGTCAAATAGTGCTCGCTTGGAAAACCAATAGGTAACGTAATCTTATAATTATAACCAAAATACACAATTGGCGAAATTATCGCATTTTGCAGTCGCTTCCAGGCAACTCTTGAATATATTGAGAAATATAAGTAGGTGAAAAGAGGGGTACCTACTATATAATATATAGCGGCCCGTCCCGGCTTCGCACGGGTGGATATTTATTTTTTAAACATTTTGGTAAACTAATTTAACATTTTATTTGTATTGTTTTTTAAGGGGTTTTATTTTTACATTTCTTTATTTTCATTTTGGTACATTTTTATTTTATGAGTTAATAAAATTTTGTAGATATTTACTTTCTTACATATTTTTTGTCGTTCAAATAATTTTCAACGTCGTCTTGAGCACTTCTAATACTGTTGCTTGATCCGATCCATTTGTTAAGATTGACATTGGTGTCGATTCTATTGTACACTCGACTAAACTAAAACCTGACTTAATTTCTACATATGAAATCAACCTTGTCTTCCTTGTCAGCGCCACTAAATTTCACTAAAACCTGTCAATCAATCAATCAATCAAACATTTATTTTTGTAAACATAGGTCACAAAGGTGTGCATAGTAGGTACAGTTATTTATGTTTCTCTATGTTTTGCCAATTAATGGCGTACTAAATTTATCTTACTTAGCTAACTTAAAACTAAATTATATACTAGCACAAATCGCACCCAGAAAGAGACATCCAGACTTTTAAACGATTTGTCTCAGATCAAAGCTTTATCCACAAGATATTCTTGAACACTGTAATAGGCCTTTTGTATTAATAACGACATAAGTTCTTTTTTAAATGAGTCAGTACTTTTATTTAGTAACATAGATTTGGGTAATTTATTATATAATTTTGGTGCCATGCCTAAAAAACTTTTATCATAAAAACTGTCTTTTTATGAGGTTTTATAGAGATTTTGTAATTTTGGCGAGCGCTATGTAATGTTTCAAATAAATGGAAATTAACCTTAACGAATAAAACGACTTCTAAAATATATAGGCATGGCAAGGTCAAAATGCGCCATTTATCAAACCATGGCTTACAACTGTCGGTACTTTGCAAGCCGCAAATTGCTCTAATGCACCGTTTTTTTGCCCTAAAAACCATTTCAGTGGTTGTGGAACCACCCCAAAATATAATGCCGTAACGTAGTGTGGATGTAACATAGGCATGATATGCAGTAACAACAGTTTTTTGATCCGTTACTTTAGATAAGTTCCGCAGCGCATAAGAATACTGACTCAGACGTTTGCATATATTATCAGTATGTGTTTTCCATGTCATATCCAATTCTAGGCCCAAGAATTTTGTTGACTTTGTTTCTTGTATGATGGTATTGTCATGATGTACATTAGTTATTCGATGATGCGTTCTTTGCTCAAACGACATTATTTTGGTCTTATCGAGATTAATTTTTAAGTTGTTTGATTTTAACCAATCAATAATTCTACTTAGACAATAATTTATATCCCTTTCTAGCTTCATGTCATCATTTGCTTGAAAAATTACTGTGCTATCGCAAATAGAACCATGAGATGATGGGTTACCTACGGCATATCGTTTATATAGACGAGGAATAGTAAGGGCTCTAATATGCTTCCTGTGGCACACCGTAGTTAGTCAACCTGTAGCTGGAATTGTATGTTCTGTTTTAGAGCTAATACTGACTTTTTTAATTTGTGTGCGCTGTTTTCTGTTTGTTAAATATGACGTAAGTAGGTCAAGTGCATTACCTCTCACACCACATCTTTCAAGCTTTTTGAGTAGTATTTTTCTATCTACATAATCGAAGGCTTTACTCATGTCCATAAAAAGGGCTGCTACAGGACGTCTATTATCAATATTATTGATAATTTTTTCATACAACCGGTAAATGGCCATATTAATATTTCTGTTCTTTCTAAAACCAAATTGTTCATCTGTTAAGATGTTATTACTTTAAAAAAATACGTAAAGTGTGTCGTAGATAATTTTTTCTATAATTTTCGCAAATATCGACAGCAGAGCAATAGGTCTATAATTAGAAAGAACGTGCTTTGAACCCCTTTTATGAAGTGGCTTAATAATTGATATTTTGAGTCTATCAGGAAACGTACCGGTTTCTATGCACAAATTTACAATATGACAAAGTACGGGTGAAATAGCAGCTGATACTGATTTAACGATTTTAGTATTAACGTCATCAAATCCTGAACTATTTGTATTGTATTCTTTAAACAATACAAATAGTACTAGTAAATAGTTACTCTAACTATATCTTGCGGAGCTATTGGGGTAAAAAATAATGAATTACATTGCATGTCAAATTTCAAATTATTACTATTATTTAAACTAATTGTGGATTCAATGTCATCTATAAAAAATCATTAAATACTTGAGATATATCTTGTGGATTAACAATATTTTTCTTATCTATTACAATTTTTTGTATGCCTTCTGACATTTTATTATTTTTACATTTATTAATAATTTGCCATGTTGCCTTACTTTTATTTTTAGTTTTATTTATAAAGTTGCTATTCTGCACTCTTTGAGTCAATCGAATGATCCGTTTCAGTCTCATCGAGTAACTTTTAAACATTTCTTTATGCTCACCATTAGGGGTTTTACGGAATTTCCATAACATTTGACGCTTGCGTTTACAGCATGTTTTAATACCTTTATTTATCCATTTTGGCTTTCTTATGGCGTTAATTTTTATTTTTTTTACTGGAAAACAAATGTTATAAAAATGTACAAAAATATCGTGAAACTCACTAAATGCGTTGTTAGCGTCAGAACAACCAAAAACACTATCATATGTCAGATTTTGCAAACATGTTGCAAATTTAGACACATTTTGTGCAGAATAATTACGCCTCAATACGAACCAATGTGGCAAGATACAAGTTTTCTTTACTGGGCATTTTAATACTTGAGCTGTATGGTCTGACATAGCTAAATCGACAATTTCGCACTTACTGCCCCGAATATTATGAATAATATTGTCTATACATGTGCCACTACAGAGACGCGTCGGTGCATTCACGCTTATTATTAGATTGTACTTATGAATCAAATTTATAAAGTTAACAGAAGCATAGGTTTTCTTAATGGTATCTATATTAAAATCTCCACATATAATTATACTCTTTTTACGGTGAACACATATTTAATTTAATATATTATGAAAAATTTCAAGAAAATAGTCTACCGAGTGGTTATCATATTTTGTTAGTCTATAGATACATAGTATTATAATAGCATGAACAGGCAATTCAACTGAACAGCACTTCATAATATCCGGCCTGCACCACTTTTCCACGTTTAACGTTTGACCCACAATAGTATTCCTCATCAGTATACAACATCCCCCGTGTCTAGTGTCTCTTGAGTGGCACGCATAAAGCGTATAGTTCGGTAGGCATAGGTGTAAACTATCATTGTTTTTCATGTTTGTTTCTGTAATACATATTATATCTATTGGCTTACTTTCATCTATAAAATTATCTAGGTGTACACTAAGTGAGTCTGACTTATTAATTAATCCATTTATATTTTGGTGTAATACAAAAATGTGTTCATACACGAAAAAAGTTATTGCAAACAGTATTTGTTTTTCGTGATGAGTGACCTACGATTATATTAGGTGCCTCTTGCCCCTGTAATGGTTTGAAATAATGTAAAATGGTCATTTGATTACTTGATTTAGTTGTGATGTATTTTTAGGTTTAAAATAAGATAGTATGGTCTTTTGAGAACTTGTTTTGGATTTTACTATTTACTTAGATATTTTTCGTTGTATTTTAGAAAGTCAATTTCTATATTTAGTTTAAAATTAAGTTGGTTTACATACCTCTGGTTAATTTTTTCACGATTAAAATGATAGTCGAAATAGGAAAACTCCCGTAAATTAATAAATTTGCAGTTAGAATAGTTTCGTGATAACAATTGTAACATGCATTTAATTTATTTTCATTTAAAAATTTGTTTGATTGGATACCCAGTAAAAATACCTGATGACATTTTTGAAAGTTATGGAGAGAAATACATAGTTCCTTATATAGTTTTGATGGATTTTTATCATTGGTACCAACTGAGAGAATAACTATGTCTTGTTTGTTGACAGTTTTGAAGATAGAAGAGTCGTAATGTAATATTTGTGAACTTGTAGCCCCTGGTTTGGTCAATGCTGAGATCGTGTAGCAATCATTCCATTTCTTCTTCCTGCTCTCGATTAGTGATGCAGCTAATCCTCGAACTTGCTGATCGCCCAAGATGATGATTTTTGGTTCCATTGACTTCTGTTGATTATCTATGATTGAGATTGACATATTGGAGTTCTGGGTATTTTTTATATCTGCTTTACGGTTAGAGTGTGATACCTGTTTATTCGTAGAATTTTCAGTGCATTGTGTTTGTTGCTCTGTATTCCCAATTTCATAATCAACTAGATTAAAATCAAGTGTTCTTCTGCATTGTTTCTTGGTTTTTTTCCGGCATAAACTCATACTTGTACTTCTACTTTGTGGAGTACTTACTGTACATATGGTTTTCAGAAATGTAATTTTTTTCTGTTGTTCTTAAGCTGCATTGTTTAGTGTGCTGTTTTCTTGTAACAAGTCATCAATTTGCTGATGGGCACTTTCCAATTGTTCAGTAAGACTTTTTATTTCTTCTTTTAATCCTTTGATGTAATCGTTCTCGTAGTGCATGTGCTGTTCTGGTAGGCTAATTGCTATTGAGTCGTTAGATGGTGACGACTGACTGAGATGTAGCATATGTAATTGTTCATAGGATGAGATAGTATTTTTATACTTTTTTGAGTTACATTCTCCATTTTGGTACAAACTTTTTTTTCCTCTAATTTAGGGAAATTTTGATAATATGGCAACTTATATTCGTAATTGTTTAGTTTTTTAGCAGTAGCAACACTAATTAAAATGTCAACTTGTGTCAATTTTCGTTTAGCTACTAACCACTAGATGCCGTAAATTGTAGTTTTTTGACTTTTAAATTATTTTTTATTCATGGCAACAGTCTCTTTTAGTTTATCTGCTCACCGTTAGATGGTAATAGGTGTAGTTTATTCCTGAGTGAACTGTCAAAGTTCAATATTATTATATTAAAATTTTCAAGAAAGTTGTTAAAAACTAGTTTTCGTTGAAAAAACACCAAAACAATTAATTCTCACTGCACTGACGTTGGAGTATCGCTGTATTAGGTGAAACTCCATTATTTTACTTCATTAAGTGGCGACTAATAGTAGATTTATAGAAACTTTGGAATTTAATCTTAGATTTTCAAATACTGATATATAATTGTTTGTGTTGTTAGATAACAGCCACTAACAATGTCACTTGTATAGTTCACTATATGCACTTGTTTACACTACAATAAACTGTCAACGTATACTCATCTTTATTTCCACGCAGCGAGAGTCCCCATTTATTCAAATGCCGTATAGTTGCCACGCAGCGATAGTCCCCAAATATTCAAATGCCGTATTAAAACTTGTTCAAAACGAACTAAGATAACGTTATTTTAATCGACACCTACGAAGACGCTTAGCGGCTCTCGCTACGTGGTATAAAAGTTTATTTAAGCATATCAGACTTTAGTCGCAGATTACTAAGTAGTTACTGCTTTAGACAACAAATAAATTGTTTATTTCGATAGTGACATATGTTACCTACTTGTTTAAATTTGAAATAAGACCTTGTTTCGAAGTGTACAAGGTTTACATCTTATATGAAAGAAATTTAGTAAATTTTCATTTAGAGAGTGAAGTAACAGAATTAGCACCATTGTTAAATTCGTAATATCTTTTGAATGGAATGCCCGATTTGAATTATTCAAAAGTAATCTATAGGTATTGAAAGTCTTGAATACAAAATTATTTATTTAGATAAAGATTAATATAAAGGTATGGATAACATGGTCTGATTTTCTATCATATTTTAAAATGTAAAAAAGAAGTTATGTTGACATAACTGTAGTTATGTCACTATAACTATTTTTGTAGTAGTTGTACATATTTTTGTACATATTGATGTTCTTTAAAATTGTAGAACATTTTTTTGTTCTATCATCAATAGTGTCCGCAGCGCATGCGATGAAAGACATTTTATCGCAATTTTTTTTTACACAATGGATTACATTATTGAAGTTTTAGTAGGGATCCCTTTTTTTCTAATAATAAATATAGCCTATGTTACTCAAGGATAATGTAGCATTCTAATGGTAAAAGAATTTTTGAAATTTGTCCATTAGTTGTTTTTGAGTTTATTCGCTACAAACTTACAAAAATACAAATCTTTCCTCTTCAAAATATTAATTTAGAAAATGCCGTAAACGCAAAAGAAGTATTAGGGTTCCCCAGATACAAAAGACTAGAATTAGGAAGTTACCATGGGTGTACCATGAGTAGCGTGTACCAAATCTTATAAAAAATATAATAAATAAAAGTATAATAAAAAACATTTATTAGAAAAAGCGTCTCTTATTAAAAAAGAAAACACTATTGTTCCTAAAACTCCAAAATGTTATTGATTAATTTATTTTTGTTTTACTGTTGACTGGCCTGTTGGTCTAGTGGTTAGTGATCCTAACTGCTGAGACAGTAGTTGTGTGATGAGCATGATTATTAGTTCCGTGTCTGGGTGTAATTTATCTATAATATGTATGCATTTAGAAATAAGTATGTTTTAAATCTATATATATTATAAATATGTTTATGAGCAGTCTGGTTACCATAGTACAGGCTCTGCCTCGTTTGGGATCAGACGGCCGTGTGTGAGATGTGTCCAGTTATTATTATTATTATTTCCTTATTGACATGAAAATTTTACTGAATATTTTTTATTAAATTTATTTTTTAGTCATAGTTATAAATCATTGTTAATAATTATTTTTCGATAAATCCAAATAAACACAACATAGAATAAACGACAGATGATGCGCAGTAAAAGATTGCAGTAGACCGAACCGCTATTTCACTCGCACCTGTTTGCATATATATACCTCGCGCTCGCACCTACGGTAGACTTTAAATGTGTCTGACAAGATGGAAGAACCATCGAAATTGTCTGATTACTGAGAAAACATCTTTTGATAGTTCCTTAAATAACATATATAATATTCAGCTTTTATACTATAACGTAAGTATACTTATTATTAATTACAATTTAAGGGTGTCTGACAGGGTGTTGCAACTGACTACGTGGTTTCTAATAAAATAAAAAAAACTTAGCTTTATACTATAACGAATTTGAGGTGCAATTTTATACACCTTTACTACCTGCCTACCTGCTCTTTCAAAGTAACCGTGGTCCAAATTTCATAGTCGGGGATCGTTTATACCTGTATTAGGGACATGCACAGAGAAACTTTCAGATTTTATAAAATAACGAAGGTCCCGATTGTCACGGGCTCTTGAATTATAATAGCGCTGATTTTTCGGACATTTTGATGATAATTTTTGGAATATTATTCATCAATGCATACTTATTATGGGGCCTATTTCTGGCGCAATATTTCAATTCAAACGTAATGAAACGAATATTTGCAAATAATGTTTTAAATAGTGGGAGAGCCATGCTTCGGCACGTATGGGCCGGCTCAACCGGAGTGATACCACGGCCTCACAGTAAACTGGCAGTTAAGCAATGAATGCATTGCTTATCGCCTAGTAAGTGAGGCTACCGTAGCCCGTAGGCCCTAACCCTTCCCCTCGTCCACCCTTCCCCTACTCCCACCTTTAAGGGCGGCAACGCACTTGTGACTCTTGTGTTGCAGGTGCCCATGGACGGTGGTAGTAATTTACACTTATTATTTATATATCAAATTAAAGCTATTTTTTTTCTGTTTATTATGATATACGGCTGCCTAATTAAATTTGGCCGCAAATAAGGTTTGCTAGATATTAAAGATGGTAAATATTTAAGGTAGTGTCAAACAGCTAGCAATCGCTATCCTCATCTGACTAGTGACTTAATAGCCATTGTGCTTGCGTTCTAGCATTCGACGCATGCGCAATGGCTATAAAGTGTCAAACAGCTAGCAATCGCTATCCTCGTCTGACTAGTGATGTTACGCGCTAACTCTCTCTCACTCTACCTTAAATATTTACCATCTTTAACAGCCAGCAGACCTTATTTGCGGCCAAATTTAATTAGGCAGCCGTATATCATAACAAACAGAAAAAAAAATAGCTTTAATTTGATATATAAATAATAAGTGTACGTTATGAACGTATAAATGTGTCAGAATCATACCTGTTTCCACTTGGCTGCGAAGAGGTGCGGCCAAGTGCGCAACGGCATCTATGATTTTTCAGGGTCTTTATACATATTGGCGTGAAGTGGACGATATTTTATTTTAAAACAAGGGAATGAAATTTTTTCCCAAAAATCATTTAACAATAATTTAATTAAAAATACTACCGGCTACATTTTGATAGGCAGCCTGGTAGATATATATTCTCCTCATCATAAATTTACGTAAAAAATTGGTTTTTAGCAAATACTCGATGAGCGCACTAATTCTACGGCCGGACCTTAGACCAGTACGATATAATTGCATTGTAAAAAAGTACGAAGTCCCTGTGTGTAATCAGATATTTAAATCATTCATACGCATACTAAATATAGACAGTGGAGCAATGGAATCACAGCAGCGGTACAGTGGTCGCTGGTTCGATATATATATATGTATATCTAAGAATGTTTGTCGGTGTTCTAGAATCCATTATATCTACAAGCTGTGCTTAGTTTGGGTCTGGATAACGATGTTTAATATTTCACAGATTATTGTTAGTTCTATTTGATCCACAGCCTCATGTGATACAGATTATGCTTTCAGATCTTTCGCGTTGACCTCTGGGGCAAAGATAATGTTCAACTTAACGAAAGTCAAATTATAGAACAATTAAAACACGTAAAACAGCATTCTCAATTGCATAATCACGAAAGAGTGGGTATTCTAACGTCAGAACATCGCGACAACTGGGCCAAATCTTACCAGATTCTCATGAAAGGTAAGCAGAACTTCAAACCTTTTAATAACACGATGGAGACTATTGTTTAGAACCTATAAATTAATATACATTTACTTTACAATGCATAAGTGTTTTCATTAGTCGGAGCACGATATTTTATTGCGCCATATATTTTTCTTTCAGATTACCTTACTCCCTCTACTCTACCTCTTAATTATTTTCATCTCCGCTCCGTCTCTCCTTACGCAGCTTGCCATAATTGTGTACTCCATGTACTAACAAAGTAAAGCAATGTTTTAGTAAATTTTTCCGCCATTGATTGGATAAAAAAAGGACAGAATTCCATAAATAAATCAAAAACAGCTGACGCTCGGGTCATAGAACGCATGGGCGTTGAAGGCCCGGGTTTCCCACTGCCATAATCACATTTGATTAGATGTTAATCAAATCTGATACTGATATGGCAATGGGAAACCAAATTTAGCAGGAATTGTGACAAGTAAAGTTTACCTCAGAAACCATTACATTAAAACTTCCATATTATTTATAATAAATAGATCAATTAAGTTTTTGTAATAAAAAAAATTACATTATTAAATTGTGCCCTTAAATAGATACATACGATAGGGTAGAAATAAGTTCAAAATAAATATTAACGGGGATGTATCTTGTATGTATTATGTGATTTCAGATAGCCAGAACCAAGAATACATGAAAGACATTCACGAGAGTATTGTAGCTTTGTGTTTAGATGCTCCCTGCGGCTACTTGGACAGTGAAAATCCTGATTATCTTAGAAGCCGAGGCGGTGCGCAGACCATTCATGGAGGGGGGTCGAAGTCTAACGGTGGTAATCGTTGGTTTGATAAAACTATTCAGGTACGTCAATAAACCTGACATTAACTTTCTCCTATATTTGTCACAACTACCCACCTGCTTTTCAAGCGGGCTTACAAGGTTCCTTTAGGCGAGTACACGACTCTTCTTATGTTTAAATTATCTAGGTACACTAAGTATTTTGGTTTCGATCAAGAACTACTGTCTCAATCAGTTTCTAAAGCAATACAAGGGATACATCATCATCAACAACAATCTCATACAAGGGATACATTTAGAGACCAAAGAAGAGAGAGAAAGGAGAGAAAGGAAACCCGGGATTACATTAGTAGACTTGAAGAAAAGATAGACCGGCTGGTAAAACAGTCAAAACTAACCAGTTTAGAAATCAAAAATTGCGAATGAATCAAAAATGGATCTAACCAACGTAGTCAGAAACATCGGTAATGTATTAGACACCACAGTCGTCCTATCTGATATTAAGGACGTGTATAGAATAAACTCAAAAAACTCAATGAATAACACCATAATTGTTGATTTTACTACAGTCATACTCAAATCTAAATTACTTCAATCAGTCAGGACCTTTAACAAAAACAACATAAATAACAAACTAAATACAATTCATCTGCGAGCTGACGGCCCCAAGGTACCAATCTACATAGCTGATAATCTGCCTGCAAAAGCTCGAAAGTTATTCTTTCTAGCCCGAGACTTCTGCGCCCAGCACAAATATAAACACTGTTGGTCAGCATAGGCAAAGTTTACTTGCGCAAGGAAAACGGCGCTCAACGCTTTATAGTGAACTCCGAGAAAGACCTAGTCAAGATTGCCGAAAGTTGACTCGACGTACTCGATGTGTCATATCAACAAAGCCCTGCATGTCTTTTCATAATTATTTTAAGGATTTTTATTACGTTCTTTTGCAAATGTTCTTTTTATAATACATATTTACACATACACACTCAAACAGTCTCACAGCCACAAATTCATACATCATCTTGTACAGTTCTCATACCGTCTTTGGAAATTATTTACAAAATTGTCAAATTTTCGACAAGCAGTTGTTTTTAGAGCTGCGAGTCGTATGGTGCTGATATCGCTAGTCGTACTTATTGGTTTTTGGTGTGCCCCTCATATTAATGCAATAATGAACCAAATATTTTGTCCTCCTAGTTTCAAGCCATACTTTTCGATAAGTTAAATGTATATGACATACTGAAAAACCTTGATAACGTTACTTTTTCTAACGTGGTTACATGCGACCCTGATGAATGTACTAATTTGCTACCCTTAACCAATACATGTTTCACTATTTTATCGCAAAATATTCGTAGCATAAGTGCAAACTATGCGGGGTTTTTAACATTGCTGGAGACAATTAACGTACCTTGTGATTTAATTGTTCTATCAGAATGTTGGCTCTCTCATAATCCCTTCATTCCGACTCTAGATGGATACAACTCTCATAAATCATCAAAAACCTTTAACCAGAATGATGGAGTAACTGTATACGTTAAAGATAACTTAGCGGACGTGAAAGTTCAAGAACCCGACGTCGCCGAATCCAATTGCCTAGTAATTACGATAGGTACCGATATAGCTGTAATCGCTGTCTACAGGCCACATGCATTTAAGTACCCCTAAAAATTTATACAATCTATGGACTGTGTTCTTTCTGATCTGAAATCTTTTAGGAATATTGTAATCATGGGTGATATAAACATTGATATTTCTCACAATAATAAAGCTTCTTACTCATTGGACTATCTGGAACTCTTAGTTCATCATGGACTTCTCCCAGGACATATTTCGCCAACTCATGGTTCCACTTGTCTTGACCACACCACTATAAAACCGGTCTTTCAAGTTCGGTTTTGATACTCGAATCCACTGTCACAGATCACTTTGCTGTTCTACTATCTCTCTCAATAAATAAAACCACATCATATAAGCCACCCCAAGTTACGAAAATAGATGAAGATAAACTTACAAATGATATGTGTAACATAGGTTTTGAATCAGTCTACGCAACGAAGGATCCCAATTTGGCAACTAAACGTTTAATTGAACCTATTCTTTTAGCTTTATCTAATAACACAAAAACCATATCAATATCTCGCAGACGTAGGCCAATTAAGCCCTGGATCACTCAAGGATTACTTAAATGCATGCGCCACAGAGACAATTTATATAAAAAACTGAAAAAGGATCCAATGAAGTCCTTAAGATATCCTATAAAAGGTATCGTAATTTTTGCACAAATATTCTACGTAAGGCTAAAAGAGATAATGAACAACTTGAATTTAAAAGAGTGGGCAGAAACTCTAAGAAATTATGGAATGTTATTAAAAGTGTCACAAACATAAATAAACTCAAGTCTTCAGCCTTCGATCTCCTGGAGCCCAATAATGATAAGCAGGACACCATAAATGAAATAAATTCATATTTTGCCAATGTCAAATTCACAGAGACCCTCAGTCGTTAACTTCATCGGTTTCTCAAACAGGATCCTTTGTATTTCTGTAGACTGATGAGTTAGAGGTGGAACTTATAATTCTTTCATTAAATAGCAATAGCGCATCTGGCTGGGACGGTATCTCCTCTGGATTTCTTAAACAACATAGAAAACTTATTGTCCCTCCGCTGACGTATATTTGTAACTTGAGCCTTAATACTGGTATCTTTCCAAACTTGTTCAAAAAAGCACTTCTCCACCCTATATTCAAATCCGGGGATCATGACCGTGTCGAAAATTACAGGCCGATTTCAGTTCTACCCGCGATATCCAAGATACTGGAGAAAATCATTAATGTGAGGCTAGTTGCGTATTTGGAGTCGCGCAAACTGTTTTGGTTAATCAATTTGACTTTAGGAAAAATATGTCTGCTGCCGATGCTGTTCACAAGCTTGTTAACCATATTGTTCAAAACCTGGATAGCAGTAAAAAATGTGCTGCCCTGTTCCTCGATCTAGCAAAGGCATTCGACACGGCCACGGTTTCCATCCTAATGTCTAAACTCGAATCCCTGGGTAGGTTTGGTGTGCCCCAGGGCAGTATTCTTGGCCCGAGCTTGTTTTTGATTTATATGAATGATCTGTGTAATCTCAATCTGGAAAACAATGCATGAAATTATTAAATTTCGTTATCCGTAACAAAAGTATGGCACTAGCTGGCTCACTGAATGTCACTGCTTAATTAAACCAATCCAATAACAGTAGCAATAACACCCATGTTGTCAATCTCTACAACATTGAACGGGTCACATCGATAAAGTACCTTGGCATTGTGATTGACTACAACCTCACTTTCAGAGAATATATAATGCACCTATCAAATAGATTGCGGAAGCTCATTTACATCTTTAAACAACTGCGACACTCAGCAGATCCAAATGTCTTAAAATTGGTTTACCAAGCACTGTGCCAATCAATTCCTTGTTATTGCATCTCTAGAATCCACTCGCCGAAATCATATCGTCGCTACAGACACCTCACTAAAGACCTCTTTTAGTCATAGGTTTTTTATCTTTCTCGGACCTTATCTTTACAACAAATTACACCAAATTCTGTCCCTGCACTCTTTAAACAAATATAATTATAAAATTAGACTTCAAAATTGGCTTCAAAATCAATCATACACTGCGACAGAAGCTCTCATGGACGTTCTAGAGTAAACCATAAATCTCATCCCTATACTCCCAATTACATCACTCACTCACACACACACACACACGCACACGCACACACACACACACGCACACACACACACGCACACACGCACACACACACACACACACACACACACACACACCATGTTAATCCTAGATTATATTTTCGGTTGTCTCTACGTTTACGTTGTCTTCAAACTCATATACTGTTTTAGAATATTTGTACCTGGTATAACAATTCATTATCAAATTAAAGAAAGGTAATTAAATTTGCATATCCAAAGAGGTGGGACCTGGTGTCCTGTATTACAGGTGTAACTACCCACCACAGGCACCAGCGATCCACAACCAGAAATTGTCCGTTTTAGCTATATTTTGCATATACCATTGTTTGTATTTTTTGGTTTGTGGTGAGAAATAAAAGTTTTTATTATTAACAAAAAAAAAAAAAGCAGTACCAAATATAGAGACTCAATGAAACATTACAGCGAAACAGACCATATCTGCTCAGAATAAAAAAGGGTTTCCAATGGTTAGCTGTCAGTAATAATTTTATAGTAAAAAAATATATAATAAGAGATAAATAAGGTAAGGCTTTATTTTTGTGTAGCAGTGCATTCATTTAGTTAAGAAAAAAATAAAACGGAACGGTATAAAGAAATTGCATAATCTCAAACGGAGTCTACAATATAATACAGGCGAGAAAAAAAATGTTACCCGTACCTATGTTATAAGGAGAACTTACGTATGCACACGGGAGGGGATATCCTTAAAAAAATTACATTGAGGATATGAAAGAATCTTTGCAGGACAGATATCTCGGAAGAAAACTTTATCGTAACTAATCCTATCAATAGGTATAATAAAACTTATAATAATCATCACAGTCGTGGGAGTTTCTTGCTAAACATAGGCTAGTCTTAAAGACTTTTTCTATATCTGTATATATTGTAAAATATTATGAGGAAATTTTTGCTAAATGATTTGCCTATTAGAATCCAAGACATTTTTTGTAAAATGATTATAGAAACTTTTAACAATGTAATTATCCTACTAATATTATAAACTTGAAAGTTTGTGAGGATGTATGGATGTATGGATGTTTGTTACTTTCACGCAAAAACAACTGAATGGATTTTAATGAAACTTTACAATAATATAGCTTATATATGAGAATAACACATAGGCTATAATTTATCACGATATTTTGTATATTGGCCAAAATATAACGATAAGTGTTAAGTAAGTCGGAAAAAAACTGTCATCTGCGAGCTATTCTGGCGTGCGGTGGGAAAACTGTAAGAGTTACACGAATATAATGTACGGTGGGATTGTTTCTCCTAAATAGTTCTACAAAAAAGTCCGCGACAGTATATATCTATCTTTTATGTGTAAGCCATTATTACCAAAATAGTGAACCATAAATACAATAAAATTTGATTTTTTATTTCCAATTCACATTTAGCAGTGACAAATTGATTATGTGTAAGCCATTATTACCAAAATAGTGAACCATAAATACAATAAAATTTGATTTTTTATTTCCAATTCACATTTAGCAGTGACAAATTGATTTTTATCAAAATAAATATCTTTTATTGCTTCTGATATTCAAAGTAGATAAACTTTGTCTTTTGAAGTACATAATTTGGTCAAATATTTTAAAAGTTACGACCAGGGCCGTCTTAAGGCTATATAGCGCCAGGGTGCGGAGCTCAGACTGCGCCCCCTCCCCCCCGGTCAACCAATAAAACTCAATAATATTTTGATGTTTTATTTATTTTTCTCTAAGATCTGTAATCTACAATAAATATACAATGTTTTATTTTAAGTGCGAGTCGCACTTGCGCACGAAGGGTTCCGTTAAGGTCGGTACCTACCGCTACCATATTTTAAGTTAAGTATAACCTCTTTTTATTTTTTAGTTTTGTTGTTATACCGGCAACAGCAATAAATTATCTGTGAAAATTTCAACTGTCTATCTGTTTGTTGCCGCTGTAACAACAACTAAATAATAAATTATTATTTATTAGGTAGGTACATACATATTTCTTCTATAATATTTATTCAATTATTAAAATCAAAGTCAATTTTTCGGGCTTTTGAGTTGGCAAATATTTTAATAATGTCGTTTATTTTGATATCAATTTTTGATTCTACACTTATAAAAAATTATCTTCGGTCAACCATGACCCAAAACAGACTGACAAACTTGGCCAAGTTTAATTTTTTATTAACTTCAATTTTGAAAAAGACCGTTCTCCTTCAGCTACTGTTACAGGCAGTGTTAAATATATACGTAAAGATGTTGAAACGTTAGGAAACACTGACATTAAATTGTTTGAATAAATATAACTTAAAATATCAAGTGGAGTTTTGTCAACATTTGAAAAAACTATTGGCAACAATTCTAACTCATTAAATAAATCTTCCCCGTCAATATCGTATGTATTTTTAAATGTTAATTTTTCGTGTAAGGTGAGACATTGTGTTTTTTTTTAATCGGCTCTATTTTCCTCCAGTTCTCAATGTTATGCAAAAATGAAAAAACGTTATTGTGATCCGTTAGCAATTCAAATCTCTCATTTAATTTCGAGATTGCAGTGTCAAGTAAAAAAAAATAAAAACATATTTTAAATTTTTTCACTGGGTCTAAAATAGGCTCATCTGCAGCCTCGTAATTAAAATGTCTTTTTCGGGGACGTGGACGAGCAGTTTCGTTAAATTCTTCAGCAATTAATTTTGAATCAGCTAACAATTGTTCAAATGCAGTGTCTATGCGGTATTGGCCTAAATCTTTTTGAACCTGATCAACCATTTTGTTCGCCTCTGAAAGAATGACGTCAGATTTTTGCAAACTTTTACTTACAATATTAATCTTTAGTAAAATGTTGTACCATATAACAACTGAACATATAAATTTAAACGACTTTAACTTAGCCATTAATGAACTCGCTATGTTTCTTGTGTCGCAGTCGTACTTGTTGTTGGTAAAAATAGAGTATAATGCATCGTAAATTTTACCCATGTTATAGCGTAAAGCTTTAATAGCATCAAATCTACTTTCCCAACGCGTATTTGAAAGAGGTTTTAATGTCAAAGTAGGTATCTGTTTCATAATAACATCCCAGCGTGATGTTGATGCTGAAAAAAATACATATATTTCTTGGACAATTGAGAAAAAGTTTTAATTTCCAGTGAGCTTTTAGCGGCATCATTTACTACTAAATTTAGGGAGTGAGCAGCACACGGCATGTAAAATGCACGAGGATTCATGTCCAATATTTTTTTTTGTAGACCTATATTTTTTCCTCTCATATTGGCTCCATTATCATATCCTTGGCCTCGCAAATCATTTAATTCAATATTGCATGATTTTAAGAAATCTAACAAATAAGTTGCCAACCCATGTCCGGTAGTATCAGTTACAGGTAAAAACCCTAAAAAATGTTCTCGTACCTCAGCACGTTTTGTTAACGGGTTTAAATAAACAAATCTCACAATAACAGTAAGTTGTTCTTGGTGTGAAATATCAGGTGTGCAATCTAGAATTACAGAGTAATATTCAGAATGCTTCTAAACATCAATTATAGTAGTTTTAATTTTTTCCGCAATTAAACTAATCAATTCATTTTGAATGTTATGGCCAAGATAATGCGGCAAGCGATGCTGAGATCTTTGAATTCGAGAAATATGTTCTGATAGTACATTATCAAAATTAGATATACTCTCTACCAACTTTAAAAAGTTACCGTTATTTGTGTCAAACAACTTCTCAGTTGTGCCCCTAAAAGCTATATTTTGACCTGCCAAAAATTTTATAATCTCGATTATCCTCTCCAACACTGCCGTCCACCTTTTTTTCTCGCGGCCTATTCCAGCTTGGTAAAAAGAGTCCACTCTTTGTCCTTTCAATAAGTCCTTTTTTAGATCCAAATATTTTTTAAAAGAACATAAGTGCGCTGAACTTTTCTCATGTCGATCAATATTTCTCGACAAATGTCCCCAGTCTTTGAAACCAGCGTGGCGATTAAAAGCAGTGACATTAATATTAAAAAGCTTATAGTGGAAACAAAATGCAGAATCAGTAGATGTGGAATAAATAAGCCAACTTAGATGAATAATTTCCCTGTTTCGTAACTTTTTACTGTAATATGTGTTCGAAAACGACCTATTGTTACTATCTGAAGGATAGTTAGATTTTTTAATCTGAATTCGTCCATGTTCTGTTAAAAATAATCTTAAATTATCGGGTATTACTTGGGGCCAGAGAGCAGGATCATTCGCGACATTTTCACAAAATTAGCAAGTTAGCAAAGTTAGCTTTTTAATTTTTTCTTCATTCTCCAGTTTCTTTTTTCTGTTTTGGGCACCCGATGGTTTCTTTTAACCATCCCTTAAATCGGCCATCTGCAATCAAATAGAGCATTTAGCATATAAATATTTCACTCACTTCAATGAAATTATATGAAAGTAAACTTACTTAAATGAAATTGAACAATATGAAGCCCAAGTAAAGTAGGTATCATAAATTAAGAACTCACTCGTACTTATAGTGTGTGATTATGATTAATGATTACAAACACCACGATATGGCATCAATTATGTAGGTTTATTTTTTATTAATTAATTAGTAGGTATATCGGTATTGTAACTATACGAGTATGTACTAATGTAACAGTAGTAATATCTCAATGATTGTAACCGTAATAAAAATAACTCTGTAAAAATAAAATTGACTTCCCTTGACAATATTAATTTCCGTTGTTAATGATTTAAGTACGCACTGAAAAAAACTCCATCCATTTGCACATAATTTTTTTACGAAATCACAACACAATCAATTAATCGATATAGGTGGGCCGTAACTGATTTTCCACTAGCTAGAATTTTTAGTGCTCACTCGGCGGCTATCGCAAATATAATGAAAATTTAAGGATAAGAAATTGATTTCATATTTCTCTAACGTTTCACACCATTAAACAAAATCAAACGTTAAAATTCATGCAATAAGATTCAATTGTCATAGGTCGTCTAATGACATCAATCAATAACCGACACTCAGAGCCGCATCGCGAACTTACATTTCAATTTACACCCTAATCACCTAATAATAGAGGCACTTGGTCAGGCGTGTAAATAGCCCGACCAGGGTGTGATTGCTCAACAGTTAGCGTACGAGGTGTAGGGAAGTAAACCACTTCTATCGATCAAAACAATCATGCCAGCACTAACCTGCAACACCGACCAAGTCCCGATCCTCCAGAAGGCAGCGAGCAGCGGCGAGGTTTCTACGGTCTCTTGCAAGGTATTGACCGGCCGGTCACGATCGTAGACTGGAGCACTCCACATACACCTTGTAAAGGTTACAAGCGAGTCCAAACACTACACGGCTATAGGACTAACGGAAAATCAGCTTCTTTTCACGAGAAATATAACTGATGTCCGTGGCGGAACAAAATTTTATATTAAAGGCGTCTTCTTCGCGAAAAGCGATGAGAGCAGGGTATGTCCGTTTTTTCTTGCACCAATCAGGAGCAGCGCGTTTACATTATTTGAAGACTGCTAACGCCATCTCTTGAGATCGTCGAGTACATTGGCAATATTACAGCAGTACCAGCACTAATTGCATTCGACAAACAGAATGTGGTTTACTATAAAGACTATGAAATTTATAATATAACGAAATATATTATGGTGCGATTATGTATGCATTTTATAAATATATTGGCGCTCCACCATGCACCCCGCCTTGGAACATCACAAGATGTTTCAAAACACGCGAATTTTCTAACTGACCCAGAGTAACACATGCATTATGCCATTAAATAATAAATATGATAAATATAGCGGCTTAAACTAAGAATAAGGTTTAAACTAAGTTGAATTTATTGTGTAGGAATAGGATATAATTTAGTTACAGCGCGTTTGTAAATTCCAGTTTGCGTTTTAACTATCGCCACGCGTACAACGTTATCAGAGCCTCTGAACACATCCGTAATTACTCCTAACGGCCAATGCAACGGTGGAGAATTCTCCTGCTCAAGAAGAACAACAGTTCCGATTTCTACCGGTTTGTCGGGAGTAGCCCATTTTTGCCTAACTTGCAACGTGTGCAAATACTCTAAGTGCCATTTCTTCCAAAAGGATTGGACCATACTATCTAACAACTTTTTACGTTCTAACAGACTCAATCGTTGATCTGACAAATCAGCAGCGGGTAAATATTGCAACGGAGTAGACATCAAAAAATGCGCGGGAGTTAACACCTCAGGATAAGGGTCTGACAATAATACGCTCAATGGACGAGAGTTAAGAATACACTCTATCTGAGTAAGAACAGTTTGCAGTTCTTCGTATGTAAGTAACTGACTTCCTATTACTCTATATAAATGCGTTTTCATGCTCTTTATATTCCCTTCCCACATCCCACCAAAATTTGGTGATCTTGGGGGAATCATCTTCCACTCTATGCGTCGAGAGAGCAACTCATTCGACAGCGCGTTTTTGAAGCTAGAGTTCAATAAAAAACTATACAGCTCATCTAAATGTGCCTTCGCACCGATGAAAGTAGATCCATTATCGGAATAGAGACATGAAACTGGTCCTCGACGGGAAATAAAGCGTTTAAAAGCGGCTAGAAAGTTTTCAGTAGTTAAATCACTGGTCACTTCAATATGTAGACTACGTGTGACCATACAAACAAAAAGAACGATGTACGCCTTTTGCGCATGTTGACCTCTGCGGCGAGAAAGGATTGTCCTTATCGGACCAGCGTAATCTACACCAGTGTGACAAAATGCCTTGGCCTCTGAAACACGGTAATCAGGAAGATCAGCCATTATAGGCGTTGGATGCGTTGGGTTGCATTTAAAGCAAGTGTTGCACTTTCGCAACTTGGACCTGATAACAGTCCTGGCATCCAAGATCCAGTAGCGTTGTCGTATAATAGACATAAGAAGTCCAGGTCCGGTGTGACAATTAACAACATGAAAATGCTGTATTATTAAGTCAACGACATGATCGCGTTTAGGGAGAAGAACCGGATGTTTAGCTTCGAAAGGAAGCATTGATCCAGAAAGTCTTCCTCCAATGCGTAAAATCCCTTGTTTGTCTAAGAAGACGAAGAGGCTTTGCAGCTTTTTTGAAGGTAATTTATCAGCCTTGATCAATTTGATATCTTCACAGAAGTGCACAGATTGAACGGCGAGAATTAACGCATTCTCAGCACTTGTCAACCCTGCTATAGAACGAGGTTCGACCTTAACTTTAGGTCTTGCGAATTTTAATACATATGCGGTGATACGTAGCAACTTTTCCCAAGAAGAAACACGTTGTGCTAACGTACACAGCAACGGCGGCTCTGTGTGAGTAATGGCAGCCAACACATTTGCCTTGAGTTCAGGCAAGACAGAGCAATTATTAAGCGAGAATGGCTTAATCGGCCACTTCTCAGATGAGCTGCGAATCCACGGAGGACCTTTCCACCACAAATCGTGGGTCAAAAGTTGCGATGGAAGCATACCACGCGAAAGACAATCACTTGGATTACTAGCTCCGGCAATATGATAAAAATGTTTAGAGTCCAAGTTTTCTTGGCACTAAGCGACGCGATTACCGACGAAAACTGACCAACGATGTGGTGAAGAATGAACCCATGATAAAGCAGTAGTGGAATCAGAAAATGCGTATATCCCGGCAATGGTCATACGTGTTGCATATGTGTCTCGCACAGTTTTTATTAATTTTGACATAAGTAAAATAGCGCATAATTCTAAGCGAGCGAGCGTAGTGATTTTTGTTGGCGAAACCTTTGATTTAGCGCAAAGAATGCGAGTTTGAATGCCAGACGGGTAGGTACAATGGGCATAAATGACACATCCCAGACCATTCATGCTAGCATCACAAAAAGCAACAAGACGTAATTCACAACCAACTTCGACGCCTACATGACGTGGAATCCTTAAAGTGTCAAGCATTTGAAGTTCTTGCGCAAGAGCGAAAAAACGGGTGCGTATGTGCTCCGGTGCAGGATCGTCCCAATCACACTTGCTGAGCCACAGTTCCTTAATTAACAACTTGGCATAGAGAATCACAGGCGCGACCAATCCGAGCACGTCAAATAGTCGTGCAACCATCGAGAGTATGTTTCTCTTGGTGCACCTTTCATTAATTGCGGCGCATGTGAAATGAAAATTATCTTCACATGGTTCCCATGAGAGACCTAAGACCTTAGAGACATTATTGTCAACATCAAAATCAAGCGACTTGCGGTGCGTGTCGGGAAGCGAGTCAAGTAGCACTGGTGAATTGCTAGACCACTTCACTAAGTCAAAGTCACCTGATTTGAAAAACTTAATCAAGTTGTGAGCTAATTGCATGGCAGTATCCTCATTTGCAATAGAAAGAACCAAATCGTCCATATACAGACAGGTCTCTGCCACTTTCGCGGCATCAGGATAGAGCGGACTCATCGCACAGTGCGCATAGCTATGTAAGGGCTTGACTTGAGACCGAAAGGTTGCCTATTAAAGGCATAAGTTCGAATTTTTTCCGATTCGTTGAATCTAAATAAAATGCGTAGGTATTTATGTTGGTCTACTGGTACACCAATCCGTAAATAATATTGTTTTATATCAGCGTTCATTGCAATAGGAAATAATCTAAAACCTAACAATAATAAAAACAGATCGGCCTGTAAATTGGGTCCAATATGTAATATATCGTTAAGCGAAAGTCCTGTATGCGTTTTAGCACTCGCGTCCAATACGATGCGCGGCATCGGTTTATCAGGTCGGACTACTGCGTGATGCGGTATATAATAACCATCAGAGGACAGCTCAGATTCTTTAACAGGACTGAGGTAATTGTTATCAATATAATCCTGAATAACCTTGTTATAATTTTCGCGCACTATCGGTGCCTGACGGAGCTTACGCTCGAGTGAAACGAAACGGCGATAAGCGGTAGCGTGCGAATTACCTAATTCCGAAGGGTCCCTACAGAACGGTAATGCAACTGTATAACGACCTACGTCGTCACGGGTCACGGTAGCCGTGAAAATATTTTCGCAATCTGTCTCCTCTGGTGACAACAAGCGTTTCATGGGTACTTCTTCAAGTTCCCAGAACTTTTGCACTATATCATTAAGCGCTAACGCAGAAAAAGACGCGGCAGTAGGTAAAATATGTTTACGCGGGTAATCTCCCATAAGTACGTAACCAAATGTTGTAGATAAAGCACACGGTGCGCGCGGCCCACACTCGACCATATTTCCTAAGTATATAAATGGGAATAGCTGGGCACCTAACAATAAATCAATCTTGCCCGGAATATTCCAGCTTAAGTCAGCGAGCGGAAGGTTACGAAAATCTAGGTCGCGATCACAATCGATAAATTTCGAAGGCAATTGATCCGTAATGCATTCTACAACAAGCGCATGTATAGTGTATTTCTGATCCGGATAAATACGGGATTCAATGTCTAAATGAACATAACCGATTATCGGACTTGAAGCGGAACCAACACCTTTAACATAGGAATTATTCAACGGTATTATCGGTAAATTTAATAAACTAGAACAAGCAGATGTTATTAGATTATTCTGCGAGCCATTATCTATCAAACACCTAACTACAGATTTGATACCAGCGCTACCCTTAGAGCGCGCGTATACCTGAGCGGTTGACAAAAGTATATCACCCTTATGACAAGAAGTGTAAGACTGTGTATGTGTAACTGGTTCTGTAGCAAGCGGGGGCGCTCGAATGCATGACGAAGTCGTGTGAGCGCGATGAGAAGGCGCGGGCGAAGTAACGGTCGCTCGATGAGCGGGCGGCGGCGAGTACGCGACGGCGGTATTTACCATAGCCGCATGCGATTGCGAATTATTACTATCAAAATGCAATAACCTATGGTGTCTTTTATTACAGAAACAGACTGACGTACTCTTACAATCCGGAAGTTTATGTAAAGTGCTTAAACAATTAACGCAACCGTACTTCGATTTAATAAACTCATATCTAGCCCTTGCGTCTCGCATATTTTTAAACTGAGCGCAATCATATAAATGTCGATGGTTACCACTACACAAACAACAATTCGCGGTAACTGCTGCGGGCGCCGAATATGTGAGAGTATTTGCATTATTAGCGGACTCATTGGCGACAAAAGATTTGGAGGTGTGATGAACGCGCCGGTCGCGTGAGGGCGACGTAACAACAGCAGCGGGTTTCGTATATGACGAATTTCGCGGGTTTGAGCGCTCCAAAATCTTAGCCTGATCTTGTATAAAAGCGATAAGCTGTTGTGTCGTAGGCACTTCCACATCCCGAATCGAAAGTTCAAAGGCTTGGATGGTTTGAGGATCCATCCTTCTCAAAGCGCATTGAAGAAAAATAAAATCAGTTAGATCTGTTATGCCCAATTCTTTTAGAGCTGAAATCGAAGCGGAGTATTTACTAACAAAGGTATCAAGAGCGTTCGCAGTGTGCGAGCAAGTTTTTAAGTCCAGTATATTATTGAGATAATATGTACCTAATGAGCGTTTGTCGTGGTATTTCTTAACCAAACTATCCCACAGTATTTTATATGTTTCACCTGACGGAATAATACCGGAAGTGAATTTTAGTGCGTCGTGGGTGAGTTTAGAAATTAGATACTGTACACGTTGCGAGTCAGAAAGCTGTTGATTCAAATGAATATTAGCTTTAAAAGACTGATAAAAGGTATTCCAGTTTTCAGGGCGTCCGTCAAAACTCGGAATTACTAAAGGTTCTAATTTCACTACGGACTTGATCGAGCTACTGGTCTCGAGTGAACGCACCTTAGAAGTGGTTAATATTTTATTTCTAACGCGTTTAACTCTCGAGTATAAATCATCAAATGAATCGAGGCAAGAATACTCGGGATTGACCGTAATCTTTGATAACAAATTTATATTATTTATTTTATCAACAATGGACTCAAATTTATCGCGTAACTCATCTATTATCTCCGTTTCAGCCAGAAAATTCTCGTTAGCTCGCGTTGATGAATCGAAAGAAATTATACCTTTCGACGATGTGTACATACGATTAATACGTTGAAATAATAATTCTTTCTTTTGATTCAACATAACCAACATGACTTCGCGACTTGATTCACTTTCCGTCATGTTTATAAAATAATATCACAATACAACTACAAAGTGATAGGTATATCTACCTAGTTAGTGTAAAAACACAAGTTAAATTTAAATCTTAAAATGACTTAGCGTAAAGTACAGTGGTGGAGCGGTTAATAAGTGGGTAGGTATAAATAAGTTCAACTAAATTGAGTATAATGGATATTATTACCAATTAATACGTAATTCACCAAATCTAACAATTAATTATATTTAAGTACGAGTCTACCAATAATTACGTAGTTCTCGTGCGTTTTAAACACAGAATTTACCAATTTTACGTAAATCTGTGAGCGAGGAAAAATGGGGCGCAAGAATTCACTAAAATTACGTGAATCTTTTTTATGGTATGAATAGAAAAGTAAATTCACCAATATTTACGTGAATCACTGGCCTATCCGTACTCGTAAGGACCAAATTATATGGTCAGGCGTGTAAATAGCCCGACCAGGGTGTGATTGCTCAACAGTTAGCGTACGAGGTGTAGGGAAGTAAACCACTTCTATCGATCAAAACAATCATGCCAGCACTAACCTGCAACACCGACCAAGTCCCGATCCTCCAGAAGGCAGCGAGCAGCGGCGAGGTTTCTACGGTCTCTTGCAAGGTATTGACCGGCCGGTCACGATCGTAGACTGGAGCACTCCACATACACCTTGTAAAGGTTACAAGCGAGTCCAAACACTACACGGCTATAGGACTAACGGAAAATCAGCTTCTTTTCACGAGAAATATAACTGATGTCCGTGGCGGAACAAAATTTTATATTAAAGGCGTCTTCTTCGCGAAAAGCGATGAGAGCAGGGTATGTCCGTTTTTTCTTGCACCAATCAGGAGCAGCGCGTTTACATTATTTGAAGACTGCTAACGCCATCTCTTGAGATCGTCGAGTACATTGGCAATATTACAGCAGTACCAGCACTAATTGCATTCGACAAACAGAATGTGGTTTACTATAAAGACTATGAAATTTATAATATAACGAAATATATTATGGTGCGATTATGTATGCATTTTATAAATATATTGGCGCTCCACCAGCACTTTCGCTTAAAGTGCGGGCGCCAGGCGGCTATGTAAACGTCTTTGAAATGGAGATATTGCCGCGTGCGTGTTAAATAAATTTAATTGGTAAAAGTATCGAAATAAGAGCTATTTTACCTTGCATATCGTGAGCGGTATGACATGTGCCGAAAGGCAAAAGTGACAATATTACAATGGTAATTTAATATTGGTTGATGCCTATATTTTTAGGCATGTAGGTGTTTATTTGACGTAAGCATACGAAACGGGGGAATGGCGTTAATATTTACTTATGAGTTAAAGTTTAATTAAGGAAATATTAAAATGTTTAGAGCTCGGCCTGCGCCCCCTCGGGCTCCGCGCCCGGGTGCGGCCGCACCCTTGAACCCCCGGTTAAGACGGCCCTGGTTACGACCATAATATAAAACTGCGGGCGAGAAGCCGGGGGGAACATCGCTTACCGCCGACGCCGACGCGGGCCGGCGGGCAGACGCATGAGGGCAGACGTTGTTGACGGTTGTGTCCGTAATGGGAATTTTCAAGACACTAGCGATTTGCTAGAAGGCTCTGTATACATTCATTTCTATTATATACTAGCAACCCGCCCATGCTTCGCACGGGTACAAATTATACACCTAAACCTTAATCATGAATCACTCTATATATTAGTGAAAACCGCATGAAATCCGTTCAGTAGTTTTTCAGTTTATCGCGAACAGATGCGGCGGGGGACTTTGTTTTTTATAATATGTAGTGAAGATATTGAATGTAAAAAAAAATTGAAAGTTTGTGAGGATGTATCGATGTTTGCGATGATACTTCGTATGTAGATAGCTGGAGACCTGGATTAACACATAGGCTACTTTTTATCCCGATATTCCTTTGGCATCTGAGTTACGCGGGTGAAACCGCGGGGCACAACTAGTTGAAGAATATATTCCTATCATCACATTTCAGAATCTCGAGTCGTCATGCGCATAGTTTAAAGCCTTATTATTTATACGACTTCAAAAGTACACTTCAAATAAGTTTTGCCTCTAATAAATGTTTTCCAAAATGTGACATCGCTGATGGTTGGTTATTTCGGAACGCTCGCTATGCTATATTTTTCTTATTACTTTAGTAATTTTCTTTATTTAAAACCGTTTAGTCTTGGGTTTTCTCTCTTCAATGACTTATTAAAATGACATTCCACCTTGTAACGCCTAATATAAGTTATCGGTTGTTTTTATTAAATTTCAGTTTATTGTTGGTGCGGAAGGATTAGCGGGCATGTCGTATGAACATTCACCAGCAGATGGCCAGCCCATTGCCTTCTTAACGGACTTCCTTGTTGATTATATGTATGAATCTTGGAATTTTTAGTTTTAATTTAATGAACATTAATTTTTCAAGCCAAAGTTTTCCTTTTTGGCTTCGTAGAACAGTGTCTGGAAACGCGAATAAGCTCTAAAAAATATAGTTCACAAAATGTGTGTATAAATGGGTGTGTAATAGGTACTCCTCGCGAGACTACAATACACCATTTTTTTATCATTTTACATTTATTAGTTGTAGCATAAGTGTGAATTACATTTTTTTGTAAATTTTTAGTACAATATAATGAATTTATAGTAATCTTTAGCGAAAGTACCTACTCTTTACAACTTTTTTAAATGTTTTAAATACTAGTAAGATTCTACATTGGTAGTATTTATAGGTTATAAAGGTTAGGTAAATATTTTTATCGAAATCTGCTTTATAACTAAACACAGTGTTCGTAAAATATCTCTCAACCCTGGTCAATATCAATCCAATGATAGTAATAATAATAATTAAACTTAAAGAAACAAAACAAAACAACAGAAAAACCTATGATTTCTTAAATCAAATAATAAAACAGATATATAGACATAAAGAATTGAAGAGCTGGCACTGGTTAGAGATGTTATGGAATTGCTACTGAAACTATTCAATGATGGATGAATGATTTATTAAAAACAAAAGTGTGTGCGCAATTTACACACGGCAGAAGTGAAACTTCAGAAAAGCCTAACAGAGAATGAGAAATAAAAAGTAAAATCAACACAATTTACCAATGTTAATAAATTTAATTTTAGATAATAATTTATATAAAAGTTATAGGTCAAATTAACACAGATATGTTAAATAATTAACAATTTATTAACCAACGAATTTTAATACGCAAATGCACAAAAATGACACCACGTTGATATTGACGCATTTTCTGCAGGCTTCGTAGTTCGCAGGCGCAAAGACAAAGATTATAGGAAATACTGATACTTGTATTCTATATAACTCTCTCACAGGCTAAATCCTATTTAAGAATGTTTATCTTGTTTGTCTCTTTTAGTGTTAGTTTTTCGTTTCATCGAATTTCAAATCACAACGATTCTAAAGTTTCACTTCAATAAAGTGTAAAATAGAAATCTTTTGAAACTAGTCTCGGTCATCACATTTTGTGTTTGACAGCTAGCGTTGCTAAGCGGCTATGAGCCGGTCTATGCAAATTTGGCAATATATAATTAGTAATTACTCTATAGTCTAATTATGTTTTTGTACTATGTACATACTGTAAATAGGTACAAACATAGATATTAAATAGATTTAATTATAACCTAACAAATGTACTATCTTTTTTTAGCGAGAAACACAAAGACACTTTACCGCCGTCCAAGAGTCCTGTGAAACCGCGGTATTTGGACTTCAAGGTTACGTCTGAATTGCAGCATCTGATTAGTGAAGCAGAAGTGAATTTAGATACGTTGGTTTTAATTTTTCTACTAAAACATTTTATAAAGGTGTAAAAGTATAATTCTGGATTGACGTCATAACATCAAATATTAATATGGTTTCAGGTTAGCGAATAATTTTTTCCTACACTGCTTCAAGTTCAAGAAATACGGGAAAAAGTTTATTAAATCACAAAAATTAAGTCCAGACAGTTATATACAAATGGCCTTCCAATATGCGTTCTATAGGTTGGTGAAACTATTATTTTACATATATTTTATTTTTATATATACATATATATGTTATTAAATATTGAAAGGGCTCTAACGATTTAGATCAAATCTTGTATTTAGATCAGGTTTTGCATTTTAAGTTAATTATAGGTCCTTCCGAAAAAAAAAAACCCATTTTTAAAAAACAAAATACGATCTACCATGTACTGCTATACATGTTTAGGTAAAGCAATGTAGGTCATGCCTCATTTTCTGTTATCTTTTGAAATCTATGGATCTATACTTCAGCCAAATTCTATACGGAATGTTTACTAACAAACTGTTTCTAGCAACCAATGACGAGTTGGTGTTAATAACTTGTTTGCAAATTATATATTTTTAAAATTATTTGTAGTTACGGGCCAAGTGATTAATATAGCATTATTCATAGTATCCAGACCGTTTAAAAGAAGCCCAATATGAGTAGTCAATATAATCATAGCAAGTATAGCAACTGAAAAAAGCAAATTATATATGTTAGGTTAGGTTTTCACGGGCTGGTTTCCGCTACTCCACGACAAGGCGCTTATTTTGCGTTGGTGGGAATAAAAGCTATTCGATCCATCCTAACTCTCCGAAGAATCCCAGTAACCCCTTCACGTTACCGACGATCTCGGAGAGTGACCCTGGCGAGCCAAGGTACTTAGCCCGGTATTCTGCAACCCCTGACAGGCCAGAAGTACATGGGTTGCTGTTTCCACTGCCTCCATGCAAGCTCTGCGCAGCGGGCTGTTCGTAGCACCTATAGCAGAAAGGTGTTTGATAAAAGAGCCATGCCCGGTGATAACTCCGGTTGCCGTTCGCAGCTGACTCTTGTTCAGCCGGAGTAGCTTCATCGACAGCCGGCTGTTTATGGCGAGAAGTGCCGCCCTCGACTGCCCGCAGTCTTCATGGCTTGCCCATATGAAATTATGTTGGTCTCTAGTGCGCATCCTTACCAATGTCCGAATTTGACCGAAGGGTAGGGGCACTATGGGTTCCGGGCCCATGACGCGCATCTCCGATGCCCTCCTAGCCAATTCGTCTGCAGCATCGTTGCCTCTAGAGCCGCTGTAAGCCTTTATCCATTGGAGGGTTACTTTGTTGAGTTCGCATACCTCATTAGTACCTAGTTTAGGTTTATTTGTTCACAATACTATTTTTGTAATGTAATAGGTAATAATGACTAGCTGGTAATTAAATATTCAGATTAATTAATTCTTTTAAAAAAAAAATGACAACTCTAACGTCGGTCATGGCGTTGTCAGAACAGATAAGAGTTACGCTATAGAAAGAGAGGCAACTTCTAGGTGAATATAACTGTAGGTAATTAGCGCTGTGTGACCTAAATTGCGAATTTATTGTGTCGAAACAAGAGTCGCTATTTTTTTAAATGATTTGGCGGAGTTTGACTGTGGTACCTGTACCATTATGTATTCTATGACAGTCTGCGAAATTTCATTACAATCGGTTCATTAGGTTAGGAGTTCATTGCGGACAAACAACGTGACCCATTTTTTTATATATAAATATACTTATAGTTAGGGGGCTCGGACTTCCCGGCAACAGCCAGTTCGAATTACAGGAATGCGATTCTCACCTACTCGAGCTATTTATAGCTTTACACTCCCCAATCCATCCCTATAAGCACCCTTACCCCTCCCCTCCCCTTTCTCTCCTTCTTGCCTACCTTCCCCTTTTATTAAACGCACGATACTCCTGGGCCTATTTAGGTCAAAGGTTCGTGGTGGTCGAAATGAGAGTTCCAATGTAACAAATTTTGCTTTCCAAATTTAAAGTAGGGATGTTGTGAATATTCGCATCCGCATCCGCAATTGCTTCCGCATCCGCTATTGCTTCCGCATCGATTTTAACAACTGCATCCGCATCCGCAATAATCGATGCGGATATTCTTGCGGATGCAAATGTACCACAAGTCGCGACAAGAAAGAAAATAGGCGGAGCCGGCGACGTCCGCGAGCGCTATGTACGTGGACATCGACCAATAGTAACGAAGATTTCGCTTGCGCTCGCGTTTAAAATCTTAGATACAATTTATCCCCGAAAAACAGGGCTCTAAGTCTTTTTCTCCATTATGTCACAATAGTCTCACAATGACTTGATTTTGACAGTTGTGTTATTATCAAACTGTCAAAATCAAGTAACTGTGAGACCATTGTGACACAATTTAAATAGCAGACTTATGGCCCAGCTTTCTGTGGGATCGTTAGTGTGAGCGGAGTGGCGGGCAGACGCTAGTTCTTAAAATATATCCTAAGATCCGCATCCGCATTTGCATCCGCAACATCCCTGATTTAAAGGTATAACTGAAAATCTCACTGATACTCATTTAAATTTCATTTCAGGTTACATAGAGAACCAGGTGCGCATTACGAATCTGCATCAACAAGAATGTATAAAGGTGGTCGAACAGAAACCATTCGATCATGTTCTGTAGAATCGATTGCATTTGCAAAAAGCATGTTAGATTCTAGAACAACTACGAAACAAAAAATTGAGGCCTTAAGGGCTGCGGTCAATGCGCACAAAAATTATACGATACAGGTAAATATATAATACTTCACTGTGTATTTAAAATTAAATATTGAAAGGGCTCTAACGATTTAAATCAAATCTTGTAGTTAGATCAGGTTTTGCATTTTAAGTTAATTATAGGTCCTTCCGAAAAAACAAAAACCCATTTTTAAAAAACAAAATACGATCTACCATGTACTGCTATACATGTTTAGGTAAAGCAATGTAGGTCATGCCTCATTTTCTGTTATCTTTTGAAATCTATGGATCTATACTTCAGCCAAATTCTATACGGAATGTTTACTAACAAACTGTTTCTAGCAACCAATGACGAGTTGGTGTTAATAACTTGTTTGCAAATTATATATTTTTAAAATTATTTGTAGTCTTAAATATTATTATAGGTTTCACTAAATAAATTATTTTGAGCATTGACTTGGAAAAATATACCTTTTTCAGTAGGCCAACTTTTTTCTGTTTTTTAACAAAATCATTGTTAGCGCTCTTCCCAACCTACGTGAGTGATATACTAGGGTAAGGTGGAAAGTTCTCGGCATGACACAGAGATGGCGTTCCAATTAGCAAAAATTTATGATTCGCCTGGTTGCACGTGCCATTTGTTCATATAAAAAGTTCCAATTCTTTCTCTCAAGTAGTTTGTTTACACAGACGCAGATTTGAATATCGTGCAAATATTGTTTTGGATGGATTAAAGCGGCAGTTATACTTAGCCCTACTAGTTATCCCCACCGGTAGGGCTAAGTGTATTTTTATTTATACTTATCCCTACCGGTAGGGCTAAGTGTTAAAAAATTTATTACAAAAACAAAAAAACTTATTTATAAACATAAGTTCTTTATAGATAGTGTAGCTTTAAATAGGCAGAGGATGCAATTAATTGATCAGGTTAATATGTACTCCATAGAGGTAGATAACACGTCTTCACAATATTTTGATGACACAGGAGCTCTTCAAATAGAAATTAAGAAACTTGAGGAGCAACTGAGAACTATTAGTAGTAAATATGAGATTTCACAAAAACAAAGTAGGGAACAAGTTTTGGCAATAGGTAAATTAGTTAATTCATGCAATTGTAGGAATGATTCATTGCTGTTGTCTGATAACCACAATGAAACCACTAGTTCTTTAGACAGTTTGCCTGTAACATGTGCCCCTAGGATATTGACAGCAAATAACAATAATGTAGTTAATTTCCAGAATGGCAAAACAACTAGTCAATATCAATTGTACAGTACCAATAGTAATATAATAATGTTTAGCGATGAAATTGGTAAAGGTTTAGGTATGTTAATGACAAACTCAAAAAAGGAATATTCATTTAGCAACTTTTGTATACCAAACCTAGCATATAATATGATTCTAGAAAAGGCTATTAGTGCAAATTTTGATACAAATACTAGGCTCATAATTTTCAGTGGCAATAGGGGTACTGTAAATAAAAAAACATTCATAAAATACTTTGAACAATTATCGGAACTCAATGGAAATAAAATAGTACTATTTACACACCACAAAATATTAGGATTAATTTAAACATGACTATGTTTAATTTAACAAGCCAAATTAATGGTAGATTTTATAATAAATTTCATTTAATTGACATCAATAGGATTGTCTATGATACTAGTTTTTTGACCACTGATAGTTATTATCTGCCATATTATTTTAAAAGACAAATAGCTGTTTTGCTATCATATTATTTTAGAATAATAGCCAAGAACTTGGCTAACCTGACAGCTCCTATAGAGCACCCCTTAGAATGTAAGAACACTGTAGCCAAACATTTGGCTCCATATAGTGCTCTTTCTGAGCTAATTAACAATGATGTTATTAATATTAATTCAGGCAATAGCTTGGCCGTACATTGTGACATAAATTCTTTAAATTAATTACTAAGACAATAGAGCCTATCTCTTGCATATCAAATCATTTACTCAATAATGGTATTGATAGTAGGAATACAAAAATAAATAAAAATTGTAGCAATAAAGTAAAAAAGTCAATGACCATAAACATAGTTCATCAAAATATTCAAGGATTATCTAGGAAAGACTTAGAAGTAGAATTATTTTTTGATAAATATAATGTTGATGTGCTCTGTATCACAGAGCATTGGCTACAGGCACACCAGTTAATACTTGATAGTGAACTTTATTCTGCTAGAAGTGTGTATGTAAGAAGGAAGTCAATTCATGGAGGGTCGTTAACTTTTGTTCGTAATAGTATTAAGTGCAAAACCGGAAAGATGTTGTGAATTTGTCTGCTGAGCGCACTGTAGAACTTTCTTGTGTAGAACTAGAACACCATATTATAGTTAGTGTGTATAGGCCACCACAGAGTGACTTTAGCATATTTGAGATAGTTATGGAAGAAGTTTTGAAGCGTTTATGTGTCAGTAGTAAGGTTTTGGTAGTTTGTGGAGATTTCAATATTAATATTTTAGAAAAGTGTCCTATCAGTATAAGATTAGTGAGCCTATTTGAATCATTTGACTTGAATTATTTATTTTCTGAGCCAACAAGAATTACTTCTCACTCGGCAACTTGCTTAGATAACATCTTTAGCAATGGTGAATATTTAAATAGGTAAATTTTAAGTGATTTAACATCTGATCACTGTGGGCAATTTGTTACATTTCCTTGTATGATAGAATAAACAAAACTATATGCAAGCCCATGACTAGTAACCGATTATTAAATTTTAGTAATAACATTAGTGATAAGGTTTCCAATTTAGATTGGACTCAAAGAGATCCGGATAAACTTTACGGCTACTTATTCAATATGATAGAAATCGAATTTAACAGTATATTTAAGTCAAAGACAATAATTCAAAGGCCAAAAACGACATTCTGTGACTGGGCGACAACAGGAATATACAAAAGTAGAGAAAAGCTGTCTGATTTATATGCTATGAAAGAAAGTAATTTTGACCCAAAATTTCATGAATATGTCAAAAATTATTCAAAGATTTTTAGGAAAACATGTACTATGGCAAAGTCTTTATACATAAGTAATAAGATTAAGTCTTCAAATAATAAAATAACAGCTACATGGAACATTATTAATAATGAAACTGGACGTAGTAAACCTCGAGATAATGATTTAAAATTAAATATTAATAATAGGTTTATAACAAACAACTTAGACATAGCTGAATCTATTTATACCTTTTTCACAAATACATCCGTTAGTACAACCAGTACCTTGAATTCTTGTGCGTCTAGGTCTGAATTGTTGTTAAGGGCCAATGTAAACAAATGTAAGAATTTATTTGAATTTAAATTCATAAACCCCATAGACATTATAAAAACGTTTAAGTCTCTTAATTCTAAAAATTCAGGGGATTTATGGGGAATTTCTGTTAAATTAATAGAAACTATTATAATTGATATAGCACCATTTCTAGCTATAACATTCAATCGATGTGTTGATTCTGGTATTTTTCCTAACCTCATGAAGTATAGCAAAGTAATACCTTTATTCAAGAAGGGTTGTACAACTGAACCAAGTAACTTTAGGCCAATCTCAATGTTACCAGCTATTAGTAAAATTTTTGAAAAAGTTATTTTGCAACAACTAGAAAGTCATTTTAATCTAAATAATCTATTTCACAAAGAACAATATGGCTTTACAAAGGGTCGTTCAACAATTGATGCTGGTGCAACTCTTTTGAGACATATATTTAATGCATGGGAGAATTCGCAAGATGCGATAGGCGTTTTTTGCGATCTCTCAAAAGCTTTTGACTGTGTAGAACATAACTCGCTTTTTCTTAAACTTAAACATTATGGTGTTAATGGTATTGCTTTGGAACTAATTGTTTCCTACTTGAAAAATAGAATTCAACATGTAGATGTCAACGGTGCAGGTCTTCTGGATTACCTGTTACTATGGGCGTTCCTCAGGGCTCTATACTGGGTCCTCTACTTTTTCGCATATATATATAAACGATTTACCTTATTATTTAAAAGATCTCTGTGATATAGTTCTATTTGCTGATGATACGTCACTTATTTTTAAAGTCGATCGTAAGAAAACAGTTTTTGACGATGTGAATAGGGCACTAAATGATGTATTGTATTGGTTTTCAACTAACAATCTCCTACTAAATTCAAATAAAACAAAGTGTGGAAGATTTATTATGCCAAATGTAAAACAGCTAGGTACTAATTTAACTCTAAATAATGAAATGTTAAGTATTGTAGACTCAACAGTATTCTTAGGAATTACATTAGATAGTAAACTACAATGGGGAGCCCAGATAGACAACCTTGCAGGTAGGCTTAGTTCGGCAGCTTATGCAGTATGGAAGGTACGCCAGCTCACTGATACGGAAACAGCTAGGCTAGTTTATTTTAGCTACTTTCACAGCGTCATGTCCTATGGTATACTACTTTGGGGCAAGGCGGCTGATGTTGAAACGATTTTTATTCTCTAAAAACGAGCCATCCGCTCCATATACAATTTAGGTGCTAGAGTCTCTCTTCGAGAGTTGTTTAAGGATATAGGTATTTTAACTGTTGCATCACAGTATATTTTTGCAAATATTATGTTTGTTAGGCACAACATTAATGACTATAAGAAAAAAAGTGATATACACAAAATTAATACAAGAAACAAGTCTAAACTCGTTGGTACCTATCATCGCTTGCAAAGTACACAACTCGTTCGAAGGTCTTGGTATACGTTTTTATAATAAAATTCCTGTACATGTAAGCGAACTTCCTGTAGATAAATTCAAGCAAACTGTAAAAAATCACCTTATTAGGAAATCCTACTATACGATCAACGATTATCTAAACGACAAACAGTCTTGGGCTTAAGGTGTCATTAGGTATATACACACAAACTTCTTTGTCTTATAATTAAGTTAAATTATTAATAAACCATTGTCAGTTGAAAGTAATGCGTGACGATTATTATGGTTATTTGACTAGTAGTGATTTTTATCAGTATCTCGACTGGTTCGTCATGCTCACTAAAATGTCATTGCTTGCGGCGTCGTCATGGGGCGGGTCATTTCTTTCCCTCTGATATGGCGAAGGAGATGATGGCTGGTCCATGCGTCATACTCGTGAACGGGTGCTGCTTGGGGTGACTGGTCGGCCTAGTCAGCGATGCTTTAGCCTATACTATTATTTTGGTTCGATCAACTGCAACTCTAGCCTCTTAATCCAGTCACGAATTATTTTTAACAGTAGATTTTGTAACTGAATGAAGGTAGATGTGCACCTTGAATGATTTCTATGTTTAATAAGTTCAAACCTTCAACGGTATAACTGAGTGATTTTTATTTTTTAGTACGTTAGCTTTTGGAGCATTTCAATAAAATGAAATTCAGGTGGCATCAGTGCATCCTGTTTACCTTTCGTGTAACACTAACACTATTGTTCCTGAAGATCTGACTTTTAAAAAGAGTGGCCATGAGTTTCTTTGCCAGTATTCTTCTCATAAGGCTCTACGCATTTTGGAAACTGGAAGTTATAGATCGACACAAGCAGGGCAGTAGATTTTGGTGTTTTCACCTAATTTACCTCGACAATCCAGTACATGTTGTGGCGTCTGTTTGCGCCGATCTATGATTTTAAGTCTAGCTTCAATTTAACGTTCATAAATGTCACTTAGTGTCTTAATTGAATAAATGATTTTGAATTTAAAATTGAAGTATAAATAAAATTACACTTAGCCCTACCGGTAGGTATAACTAGTAGGGCTAAGTGTAACTGCCCGATTAAAGTGGGACAATGGAAAAAAAATACAGCTGAGCCTGTATCGGAAGAAAGGGTGCGAAACATCTTGTACGAAGAATTAGGGATACGAAAGCTCTTTGCAAGGTAGGTGCCGCATTTGCTGAATGCCGATCAAAAACAAATGCGCAAACGACTTTCGCAGCAATGTTTGGACTGATTCAATAAGGCTCCGACCGATTTTAGGTTTGTTAAAACATCTTTCACCAGTACAACGCACCTACCCACAAAGGTGTGTTGGCAATGGGAAAAGCGGGATTTGGGGTATGTTGGAGAAATTACTAGGCCAAGTGTGTTTAAGTCAAGGGAGATTATGTAGGAAAATATAATATTTTTGAAGTGAAAACTTCTATAAGCACGTTTGCTATCTAAACATTGAGTTCTGTCAGCTCCTTATTAATTACTGTCACCAAAGGACGAACTTAAAATGTCACATTAGCAGATGTGACGTTTTCAGTTCGTCGTTTAAGTTTTCACTTCTGTTGGCAGTCCTATGACTGCCTATTTTTTTCCTGAAAATCGTAATCTTTTATAGTCAAGCCAAGAATTGTTCACCTTACCCTCGTAATATTCTAGGACATATTACGCAACGCTAGCTAATGAAACTAAGCAGAGCTTGTACCATGTTCTAAAAATACTTAAATTTTCTATTCTAGTATCGTTATGGCAAATAAAAAGCCATTTGTCTAAGTCCGCTGAACTGCGACAATGCGCATTCAACATCCGAGAAGCACGCGCCATGTGAACGCTATGCAAAACCCAAGGCGCGTACGACGCGCGGCCAACCCCGTTATCTGAACAGTTCAATTCATGCGTCTTTGCCTATTTTGTAGATAAAAAAATAACTACTTTATTAAAATCCTTATCCTTGTTTCATTAAGTAATAATGAAATAAAAATTATGTTGTTAAGTTTTGTCCATCTTTATTCACGTCAAACGCATTTATTTTAAAAAACAAAATAGAACTATGGAAGCTATTGAACATATTGAAAATAAATTCCGTTTTAATTATTTTTATTTGAAACCGTAGTAAGTGATTTTACTGTTATTGCATAGCTTATTTACTTATTTATATATAAATTATATCAGTAAAAATAACCAAATTGTTGTTGATCTACTTCATTTAAAGAGTTATAGGGTTGGTTAGATCGTAAAGTATAACTAGGAAATAAAAATAACTTTTTCAGCATTCTAATTATACAAACCTTAACATGATGACATGTAGCTTGTTACGAAAATTCTATATCAATTCGTCTCAAGTATATATATTTCCATAAGCTGTCAGCAATCGACTTTTAAGTGGTCAAATGATTTTTCGGAACGATACACTTCAGACGTTTGACGCAATTTTAATTTCTAGTTTTTACAATGTTTCCTATATTTTGATACAATTGATTCAATCCAATAAATATATTTAAATGTAGCGAAAGGAGCTTCTTTCCAACCGGATGTCTTAAAGACACCGCACGCGTTTTTTAACCGACGAAAAAAAGGAGGTTCTCAATTCGACCGTATATTTTTTTTTTATGTGTGTTCAGCCATCACTCCCTCATTTATGAACCTATTTTGATTATTCTTTTTTTGTTACTAGGGTATACCTCAAGGGTGGTCCCATGTCAAGGAAGTCAGGATCTGATCATGGGATCCTGATGAAATTGAGAGGAACCTTCGAAAATTGTAGGAACGAATAGTGTTTCTGTTTACATTTCATTACTTTATAAGGTATTTGCGTTTAGAAATCATCACATCATGTAGCTGAGCTGATGATAAAAAAAAAACATAAAATAAAAATCTTTTTAACAAAAAATTAAACCGACGAAAAGAACTAAAAAGCAAAAAATAAATAAACCTTAAGTCTTAAGTATTAAGCTTATTTAAAAAAAAATTATAAAATGAATCTAACTGTTATGAAAAGCATGAAAACGTTTTTTGTTACAGGCACTTCAGGGACAAGCTGTTGACAGGCATCTTTTAGGATTAAAACTGATCGCATTAGAAAATGGATTAGAAATGCACGATTTGTATAACGACATCAGTTATAAAAAAAGCACACATATGAGAATATCGACTAGTCAGGTATATTTTACGATCACATACCTTAACTATCCCATTAGTTATTACGTCTGATCCTGTGATTAACAGCAAAGACATTCCACAAAAAAAAAACAGGCAGTTCCTCTGCCGCAGTTTTAAATTTAATAATTCCACCAGCGAATATCCTTCGAAATGTAAGTAGAGTTAATAAAACTTCGACGATTATTCAAGGACTTTTTGAGTATTTTCCCAGAATAATCAAGAGGGGTAGTTTACGGATAAATTTGTTGAAGTTAATCAATTATTACCAATCAGTAATAAGGTACCAATTAGGTTATTTCAAATTAAGTTAACAATTTCCTAATACCCATTTAATTATAATTTGGACATCGTTTAACGAAAGAGATCCAATCCACACATTTAGATAATAATGTTAAAAGTTTAGGCAGTATTTCGTCTTTGTTTAATTATTATAATTTTTTATTGATTTTTCTTTACAATATGATTTTCTTAATAAATGTTCTGAGTAAGTTGAAGCCATATTGATAAAAAAAAAAAAATTGTCCTTTAAAACCTGCTGGTTGGTATGGTATATCGAAATTATCATGTTGCAAGTTAATTAACGTTTTCGTGGTATGATAATCAATACAAATAAATTAAATTAAAGTGTCTGTTTGTAATGTCAAAATAATAGTGTTACGAGCTGAGGTTCGGGATTAGAAAATTATACCAAGTTGTTACCAAAATAGACACAATTTATTTTAATAGATCACAAAATACACAGGGAAACTAGCAACAACACAATTACAATAATTAATAATCACTATTACACTTCTTAATTCACTTACACTTTACTCTGTACTTTACTCGCTGTTAATTCACTTGACACTCTCTTGAAACTAACTAAAAACTCCGTAATGCCACGTTTTATATAGCGAAACGGTATTTCAAGAAAAATTGCGACATCTCTGGTAAATTCTACAAAACAATAGAATCCGATAATACGTTCTAGTATGTTTCATTAATGGGTTACTACTTAGTTCCGTGTTGTCTCAACAGATGGCGTGTATCTTTATTTTGTAGCTCTCTACGCCGCCCCACAGTCGCTGTTCGTCCCGAGCATGATTATCCCCATGATAACGCGCCAACCGATCCACATGGACGATCTTGGGAATGCCCTTGCGGTCCTTTCTGAATGCGGTACGTTACGTCATTGAGTCTGGTCACTACTTTGTGCGGTCCGTCCCAGTTCACTTGCACCTTCCCTTCCCGAGATTCGAGAGATCGAGATTTCCCTTTTCTGCGAACCGGGTTATGCAGCCAGACCAGTGATCCTTCATCAAAGTTTCTGCCATTTATCTTTCGGTCGTACCGGGTTTTCATTCTCTCCGACGTCTGCTGTCCTGATTGTCTGACGTGCTCGTAAACGTCATTCATCTTGCTGCGTAAATCGTTGGCGTAATCCGTAATACTGCGCGGAGTGTCAGGGAGAGTGCCCGTGATTAAATCCGCAGGCAACCGCAGTTGTCGACCGAAGTTTGCAAAGGCTGCTGTTCAGTAGCGGATTTACACATTTGCCGCCTGTAGGCTAGTTAAATTTTGCCGCCCCTGCCTCCTCTTCGATTAAAACTTTTTTGTCAATGATTTGTGCACTAATTACTGGTGTAATTAGTGAACAAATCATTTTTTCCATAATTAGTATGATTGTGAACTAGGAGATCGATGTCTCAGTTTCTAGATTTTTTTTACAACCCAACGATTTAGCTAAGATTGATTGTTTTTGTTATAGTACCTTTATTTCTGAACAAGTAAAAAAACTCAATGCTACTGTTAAGAAGGGGTAAGGTATGCCTTAATACTACTTACACATGTACATTCAATAAACGTTCAATCCATCAGCCTATAAAAGTCCACTGCACTCCTAACGTGCGCCCAAGCACGCGGTTCTTCGCCTTTCGCATACAATCAATCCCAGCTACCTTTCTCAGTTCGTCAGTCCATCTGGCAGGAGGCGTCCTACCTTCCGTTACCAGTTCGCGGTCTCAACTCTAGGATCCGTTTGCCCAACGACCATGACAGGCCATGTCAGCATGCTTATTGTGCAAACTATGTCGGGAACATTGCTTCTTTGTCGGCTGACCTCATTACGAATTTGATCCTTCAAAGAAACTCCAAGCATAGCTCGCTTTACAACCCGCTTCGTATCTTTAGAAAGCTTATGGACTAGACCGAATGACATACGTGCCGAGACGGGGGCACTAACGACCCCACCCCACGTCAAGAGAGGTATACCGCTTTGGTTTTACAAAGAGGATTGCTTGCATTTTAAATACTTTTTCATTTGGTCTAAGGGCATGTTTTTCACGTGTTGGTTAAAAGCTATCATGGCCTCTTCCGGTCCCGTAAATGTCATGCCTCTCAGGAAATCTTATTTTTTTGGAGAAATGAAGAAATCGCATGGTGCCAGCTCTGGACTGTGTTTGGAATGGTTCACTAGCTCTACCTTTTCAGAAGCCAAAAATGACTTTGTCTTGTTTGCGGTGTGCGCCGAAGCATTGTCATGGTGCAATAAAATGCGACTTCTTGGTCGTTTTTCCCTAACTTTTTCAAAGACACTGGGCAAACAAATGGTGGTGTAAACTCAGCATTAACCGTCTTTTGTTCTTCAAGTGGGATCGTGCAGACAGGACCCGTCCGGGAGAATAAAATGCAATAATTTTTGCCTACGTTTCTCACCTGCCTCGGTTTTGTTAGTTTGCTGTCACCTTCGAACACATATATCCATGTTTCATCTCCTGTCACAATGTCATACACAGCATTTGAACATCCGTGATCGTACTTTAACAACATTTTTTTACACCAATCAAAACTAGTTCGTTTTTGTTCTGAGGTGACTTCATGATAAATCCAGCGGCAACAAAGTTTTCTAACTTTTAAATGTTGATGTAAGATTTTTTGAATTTAGCTCATACTAATCCCCTTGAATCTCCTCCTAGGTGATGCGCCGGTTCTCTTTAATTACGAACTTCAACTTGTGATGTTCCCTTGTGTAACTCCACGCTGCAAGTTTATCTGTTTGTCCTCTGGGCTTGGAGGTGTACGGTCATCGTGTTGGTGTCATATAAGCTTTTCAGCACCTTTATATATCGCCAGTCGACACGTCGTCATTGCAGAGTATCCAAAACTGCCTAGGTCTCGATGGAGTCGAAGGTTTTCTCGTAGTCCACAAAAGCCGTACACAGCGGCTAAAAATACTTTATGGTCTTTTGCACAATCTGTCGAACAGTATAGTACGGTACGGTTCACGGTGTCTTAGCCTTTTCGAAACCCGACTTGTTAAGGTGGCTGGTATTCGTCGAGTTATCTCGCAAGACTCTCGAAAAGAGCTTGTAGATATGATTCAGAAGTGAGATGGGTCTATAGTTCTTCAACAAGATATTGTCTCCTCTTTTGAAGAAAAGTACCCCAGGTTCAACACCAAGGTGTTAAACCTTGTTAGAAGACGGAACTAAACTACAACCTATTATTATTATTGTTTTAAGTGTCTAGTGCTACCTCAACTATTTTTGGTCTTTTGTAACGCACTTTTGCTTTATAGCTCATTGCTCAGACTTATGGCTTCGAGAAACCTCCAGATCTTATCACGGTTGCAAGATGTGCAACCCTAGATTAATACTTCGGTACCGCATTAGTGGGCCACAAAAGTATAGAATATGCAATGCTGTTTCTTCTGCCTCTCGACAGAATCTGCGTAATGTGTTCTCGCTAACTTAAGGTTGAACATATGTTTGTTCAGTTTGCAGGGTCCGGTGACGATTGAGCAGGAGCTCAGGTTTTGTATCTCTTGACCTCTAAAAGTTCTTTCGATACTTTGTTTTCATAGCCCTTTATTAAGGGTTTCGAGTGTTTTAGACCAGTCGTGGTCTTCCATCTCCTAACTGTCATTGATCTGTATTGGGCGTTTATGATTGTATAAGCTCGCAGCAGAATGGTTCCGATCCATGCTGTTGGTTGTCTGCACCAGCTCTGGCGAGTTCATCGGCTTTTTCATTGCTACCTAACTTAGACTCGCTAGCTCTTTCAGGAATTGCATCTGGCCTACCTTTAGAGCTCGGTAATAATTCCGTCATCCCCAGGAGATCCGTTTTTTTAGCTGCTCGAGAGCCACCTCTATCTCGCTGTGGACGATTTCAGGTATGTCCTCCCTGTAATGGCACGTTGACGGGGCTCTGTGATCATCATCACTGAGTCTCGTTGGTTCTATCATCCGTGATGCATACTACATCCATAAAACTTCTCGATCTCATCGAGAATCTGGCACTTAGAATTGACTATTCTCAGTTTGCAGTTTCATCAGATGGGGAGGTCAAGTGCTGAACAAACACTTAACCCCCTGTTCAACTCAATTACATTCTCTATTGTGTGAATGTTGAAGCTTCGGAGGTCGCGTCATAACAGTTTTTTAGGCTCTCCTATCTGACCAGACGACTGAGTGGCTGACAGCTCGCGCATTTTACTCATAAGTTCGAGACTCTTGGGAGAGAGTTTGTACTGTTGCTGTTTGCGTTTCCCGGGGAACAGCTTTCGTGACTTAAACATAATAAAATATTTTTTATTGTGTTTAAACATTTACATTTAATTATCTGGTAACAATCTGCCTGATTATGACGATGAAATTAAATTAAACTAAATTATGAAAGTTCTTGGCTCAAGGTAGATTTTAGATAACTTTTAAATCGTGTTTTAAGTTAGAAAATCTTCTCTCACCCGAACTGTGTTGGCCAGGCACACTAGTGAACGGTCGTGTCACTCGTTCCCGCTCGCAACCAAACGCGACTACGAATTGTAGAAACATATAGGTGGTGAAACATTTTACAAGTTGAATTGTTTGTGTACCTATTGACATTTACGTAGTTAGGTATATATGTAAATATTAATCTTTTTAATTTTTGTAAGACAAAAAAAATGTTTTTCCCAAGTTCGCCGCGCCTAAAATCTGCCGCCCTAGGCTTCAGCCTACTCAGCGTATTGGTAAATCCGCCACTGCTGCTGTTTGCAAAACTTCTTAATGTCTGATTAAACCGTTCCATCATACCATCAGACTGACGGTGGTATAAGGTGGTTCGGGTTTTAAAAGCACCCATCACGCGGCACGTTTCTTGAAACAACTGGGACTCAAAATTCTTCCCCTGATCACTGTGAATCTCCAAAGGTACCCCAAATTGACAGAAGACTTCATTGACCAGCTTATCAGCTACCGTGGTCGCCTCTTGGTTCGGTATCGCAAATACTTCCGGCCACTTCGTAAAATAATCCATGACAACCATGAAATACTTGTTGCCATCTTCACTCTCCGGAAATGGAGCTGCTACATCCACGGCAATACGTTCCCACGGAGCTCCCACATTATACAGCTGCAATGCACCCCTGCTGCGTGTGTGAAGTCCCTTCACTGCTGCACAACTGATGCATTTTCGACACCAGTCTTTCACATTGTCGCGGCAATGGATCCAATAAAACCGCTCTCGAATCTTCAATAAAGTCCTTTTCACACCCAAATGGCCTCCTGAACATCCATCGTGGTAAAGATGTGAAATCTCCGGTACCTTGGCCTTCGGAACAACCATTTGAAGGTGACAGGTGTCGAGCATTATCCCATTTACGGCACAATACTTAGTCCTGGACGACCAAGCTATTCCACTGCGCCCAATACCCCTTCGTTATTGTGCTCATAGCTGAAACGTCGCTCTCCACTTGGGCCTCGGAGCATAGACTTTGACCCACTCGAGGATTAACTTGATATCTGTGTCCTCTTCTTGAGCCTTCCGAAAGGTTTCCTTCCACTCGTCACTCTAACATGCGGACGGGCACAGCTTCCCTGGTCTCTAGCCTAACGCAGTATTTACAGTCCTCTGTGCAAGGCCTCCTTGACAGTGCGTTAGCGTAGCCATGGGATTTGCCGCTACCGGGATTTTGAATTGTAACAGCCACTTCAATGCAGCAGGGTCAGTACGCAGGTGGAACCTTCGACCTAGCAAATACTTATTGAAGTGCTGCAATGTTTTAACCACGGCGAGCAGCTCCCTTCTCGTGACTAATTTTCGTAATTCCTTTCCGGTCTAGATAGAGACTTGCTGAAGTACGCTATCACAATTTCTTGATCGCCTTTCCGTTATGACAACACACCAATACCCGTGTTACTTGCGTCTGTGTCGAATATAAATTCATTTTTACAACTACAACACAGACGCGTCTCTAGCTCCCGGAATGCAATGTCACAGCTCTCGTCCCAACAGAAAGTTAGTTTTTCTTCAGTGAGTCGGTGTAACGGTTTTGCAATGTCCGCAAAGCTTTTGACAAACCGCCGGTAGTATGAGCATAAACCCAGGAATGCCCTAACTTGCGTCTTGTCCCTTGGAACAGGCCAGTCCTTCATGTCCTAAAAAGTGTACTTGCCGTCTAAAGAACGAGCACTTCTTAGGACTCAGCTTGAGGTTAGCCCCCCGGATTTTTGAAAGCACACGCTCGAGGTTCTGCAGGTGTTCCTTGAGGGTACGTCCTACTATAATGATATCATCTAAATATACCAGGCAGGCGTCACCGATTAGGCCGGCGAGCACTAACTCCATCAATCTCTCAAAAGTCGCTGGGGCATTGCACAGACCAAACGGCAAAACTCTAAATTGCCACAGAACCTTTCCTGTAGAGAAAGCGGTTTTCTCCTTATCCCTTGAATCGATTTCTACTTGCCAGTAACCACTTTTCAGGTCTAACGTCGTGAAACACTTAATTCCCGGTAGCGTGTCCAGTGTATCGTCGGTACGTGACAGAGGATAGCTGTCCTTCTTTGTGATGTCATTTAACCGACGGTAGTCAACACAAAACCGCATAATACCATCCTTCTTTTTCACAAAGACCACAGGAGAACACCACGGACTGAATGAAAGCTCTATAACTTCATCCTTTACCATTCATTCAATCATGGAGTCTACCTTTCCTACTCGTGCCAGCGGTAATCTTCTTGGACGCTGACGAATCGGAAGTTCGTTGCCCGTGTTAATCTTGTGCCGAACTAGTCCGGTCTTTCCTATGTCCGTATCACTTGAAGAGAAAACATCGCCGTATCGAAGCAGCACCTTCTTAGCCATGTTGAACTCTTCCTTCGTAAGTTCACTACGACATTCCTCTAATAGCATTGAGACATCAAAGCTCCTTACACTAGTAGAACCGTCCTGGCATCTACGCAGCCAAGTAACTTCCTCACAGGTGCCTAACAGAGTGCCCTTCCTGATCACCTGCTCCTTGTCACAAGGATTCATCACAAGAACCACTGGATCACCAGTCGTCCTCACCAGAGTCCTCGCCCCCCGTCACGGAAAGTCATCATTCGTGCTTTCTATTAGTACACACCGATTCTTTCTGGGTGACGACCGCGGTAGAGCAACCGGTACGACTGCTTCTGATCTAGGAGAAAGCTGCTTCTGATCTAGGAGAAAGCACAGTCTTCTCCAGGCAGTACACTTTTCCAGGTGACGCTCCTTCCACGAAGAGCTCCTCTAAACCACACTTCAATAATCCCTAATTCACATCTATCTCACAACGATGTTTACGCAAAAAGTTCAAGCCCAGAATCCAATCATCAAGAATATGTGCCACGATGATGTTGTGCTTGTAAAGTTCGTTACCCAGCTTCAATTCCACCGTTTTTTTTTCTCAGACGGCTATCCGCTGACCGGTAGCTGGTACCAGCTGTAATTGCTCGCGGTCACTAATGTTGTCCCCAAGAAACCATTTCGCGAGCTGGGAACTAACTACCGTCCGAGAGGCTCCCGTATCTAGAGTCATACTGCACGGCATCCCAGGTGCGCGTCACCGTACGTCGACTCCAGCGCCTCAACGAGGTGGTCGTAGGTGAGGTTCTTGCCGAGACCCTCCAGCACAGTCAATGCCTGTTCGCGGAGACCCAGGGTGAGTCATGGCCTACGCCTCAGTCCACCCGTTCGTCTTCATAACAGCCTCGAATTGGATCTTATAAGCAGACCATGAGGACGTTCCATCGAATGGAGGCACCTTAAACCCGCGCGCCGCAGGAGTACTCCCCACAGGAGAGGTTCCAAGCTTCAGGTCTCCTAGGGCCTTCTGCATATCCAATCCAATCCAATCTTGTGCTCAGTGTCCGTGATGCGAGCCTCGTGCTGGTGGACCGTCTCCTTCATCACCTTGAGGTCCTTACTTAGCGCAACCTGGAGATCCTTCATAAGGAACATCTGCTCCTCCTTGTCTCGCGCAACTGGTCCTGCAGCTGACGAGCCTGCTGCTCCTGGCGACGAAGCCTGCTCCTCCTGGCGACGGGTCTGCTCTTCCTGGCGACGTCTCTGCTCCTGCAGCATCATCATTAATGCTCGAGGTCCGGAGCCACCGAGGCCGAGGGAGCCGCGAATGAACCGTCAACAGGTTCTGCCGTCGGCTGCTGACCGTCCGCTGGTTGTTGCGTAGTATCCCCAAACCGTCTCTGGTCCATCTCCTGCTGTCGCTGTCCCCTAGTAGGCATCATTTAATCACACTTCTGACACCAATTTGTTACGAGCGGAGGTTCGGGATTAGAAAATTATACCAAGTTGTTACCAAAATAGACACAATTACCATAATTTATTATCACGGTGTAATACACTTTTTAATTCACTTCTACTTTACACTTTATTCACTGTTCTTGAAACTAACTAACTACTCCGCAATGCCACGCTTTATATAGCCAAACGGTACTTCCAGAAAAATGGCGACACCTCTGGCAAATTCCACAAAACAACAGGATGCCCCAACACTCAGTAGTATGTTCCATTAATGGGTTACTACTTAGTTCCGTGTTGTCTCAACAGATTGCGTGTATCTTTATTTTTTAGCTCTCTACGCCTTCCCACAGTCGCCAATAGATGGCGGGTTATTCGTAACACTACTTAGTTCCGTGTTGTCTCAACAGATGGCGTGTATCTTTATTTTGTAGCTCTTTACGACTTCCCAGTCGCCAATAGATGGCGGGTTATTCGTAACAATAGTTTCTTTTTAAGCTCTTACAGTTATTTGCACGATACCTAAAAATCAGTTTTAAACATTTTTGTCTGTCTGTTTGTTTCGGCTAATCTCCGGAACGGGTGGACCGATTTTCACAGGACTTTTACTGGCAGATAGCTGGTGTTATAAGGAGTAACTTAGGCTACTTTTATTTTGGAAAAAGAATTAGGGTGCCGCGCAAAATATAAAAATATGTCGCGAGCGAAGCCGCGCGGGAACTGGTAGTATCAACTATAAAGAGTAGTACATAACTCGTTTTTGAGTATATTGTGGGTTGGATTCTGTCCTTAATCGACCTCTATTTGTTTCAACATAAAATTTTAGTTTTCAATTTGTTTTAATAACAATAAGTTTTTTATGCATTTTAATTTCTATTACACACTAGATTCTTAGTAAATTATGTGTGCATAAAAAACCTTAATGAGAGATTTTAGAAGTTAAAGGAAGAAAAATAGTTTTGTCCAGCTAGCTTGGTCTGGACGAAACACTGCATCGATTTGATGATAAATGCCTTCTTAACATATTACCATTGTACTTGTTTGAGTTTTTCGTGTTCACTTTGTTATTCTGTTCCAATAATAAACTCTTTATTTTAGGTTGCTTTTAAGTCTGAAGCATTTATGTGCTACGGTCCGTTAGTAGATGATGGATATGCAACATGCTACAATCCTCGCGAAGATAATATAATATTTGCTATATCTAGCTTCAAAGATGATCCTGACACTGCTCTCTTTGACTACAAAGATGCATTAGAAAAATCTCTTGAAGATATACAAAACCTTTTCGTACAAAATACTCCTTCGAAGCTTTAAATTATATATATATTCCATAAACTGTCTCTAAGTTACGTTGTCATACAGCAACATGCCGTTTGCATAAAAGTACAGGTAAATAATTCGAAATGTACATAGTGTTTAGTTTTAATAGTAGTCATGAAAAAAATGGGTATAAAGGAAAATGTTGGGATTATATCGCCTCCCGGCAAAAAAGTGTCATAATACAAAAACAGCTCTATTTCGAGAAGACACGACTTTTATGCCTGTGAATTGAACAAAACAGCTCAGTGAAAAGGGGAACTTTGTTCCCTTTTTCTCTGAGCTAATAATGATGTTTTTACAGCTGACCAAATGAAACATTTGCTATTCAAAGCTATAAAAATGTTAAGCGTACCTAACATGTGATATGACACTTTTTGGCCGGGAGGCGATATGTTCATACTTTTTGCAAGTTGTTGTGAAAATGTTATAAAGGGACTTCGGTTGTTTGCTGTTAGAGATACCTAACCTGGGTGGTAGTGTTTTCTGTTCGTTTTTTAAGTTGTTGTTTAAAAATATTAGTATCAAAAGATAGCTATGAAAAATTCGAATCTAATGTAATGTCAAAATCTAATGTAGTAAATTTTGAGAAATTATGAAAAACCTGAAACATTGAAAAAAGGAAATGATAAATACTTTTTTTTCAAGTTATTGCAACCGTTCATAAGCAAACGGTGTTCATTTAAGTTATTATTTTTTTATGGAGTTTTAACTTTCCCATTGAATGATACAAAGTGGCGCCTATACTGGCCTGTGTGCGCCTATACTTGCCTGTGTTATATGAAAAATCGATTCATGAATCACATTTTTTTTAATATTTAATCATTGCGACGACAACTTCTATCCTATTTTTATTGTAACTGCTGCTGTGTGACAGGCAAACGTAAAAGCGTTAACCTAACTATGTTTAGAATTCAAACAGATACCGCATTCTACACTGTATAACCTTTATTTAAAACATGTATCACATAATAAACAATATATCTTATGTAATGTACTACAAAAAAGTTAGATCTATTGGTTGCGGGATTTACACTGTAATATAATATTTTAGTTTTAATAAGGTGATGGGTCAAAGTACTTAAAACCGTTATAAAATATAGGCAAACAAAACGTTAATAAATTAATACAGCATGTATTCAAGTGAAATCCAAATGTATTTTCTGCTTTACAATAAATATTAATTATGAACAGTTTATTTGATTCGTCATTCATCACAATACACTGATATGAGGAACTGCATGATTCACAGCAATGTTCCTGTTGATTTACTTCCAAATAACGTTTTATACAATTTGTAATCTGTTCATACATAATTAAGATACATAAATGATTGTAAGATAGGTTAACTAATAAAGCGACTGGCGACAAATAAAGGTATATACATTAATTAATAATGCGCAATAAACGAACCTCTAAAACTTACAATACAATATTGTACACCGAAAACAAAAATACACATATTTTTATATATATACATAAAATGCACATTGGGCGGTCTCATCCGCAAGAAGCAATCTCGCAGAAACATGTCACAGCTTGAATTAAGTTTAAGTGTGATGTCACACCACACACATACCTCTAAGATATCCACGGAACCGTCGACTCGGAGCTGAGTATACGATGTTCATATCGCGGATGCACAAAGCAATACCCGCGACTTCTGGATGATGTACGCATAACCAATTTTTTTTGTATGCCCTGAATACAATGCACGTATCGCTCCATCTACAAGTACTCTATCACACATTGTACTAATACTGGACTGCATTACGACCAAGCTGCACGACATTGTTAGACCCTTATCCGGGTATTGATTTGACTATAAATTAACTAGTCAGAGCTTTGTCGATGGTAATAAATTATTATCACATAAGATGTACATGATTCGTGCATATATTGATTTATATATTAACGATGCAATCGAAGAAATAGGAGACATCTGTGCACACCTCAATCGCGAACAGGAAATGTTGCGTTGCGTCCTAAAAAAACAATATGAAAGACTAAAAATGAGTTAAAATAAAATAACTACTACATTAGAGTTGGACCGTGATGTAAGTGCACATTATTTAAAACTCATTTTTATCAACCGACCCCGGTCCTATTACTCTAGCACACTTAATCCTGTACAAGACTGGGCCTGGTTCTAGCAATATATACTACTTTTTTACCGAAGCTCCATATCTATACTAGTTTTAAATTGATTTAATATAAAGCAAAATTGTTCACGGGAACTCCACCTGAACTTATAAATATACCTATACAAAAATACAAATATTGTGTAAATAATAAATAATAATACATTTACAACAATGACATTTGAACTTTCATAGATTTACAGCGAAAACATTGTCACCTAGACTCTTTTAAATTGCCGAAGTTGGTTATAATGTTTCATCACGTAGCCCATATACATTCTCAAAACAAATATAACGTGGAATGTACACTAATTTAATTTATGTCAAAAAACAAAATCGAATTTATGACAATTGAATTAATTACTAGGATAATAATTCTTAACCATTAAGTATGATTTTTCTTTATCTCTATATATCCGAGTGCGGTTAGCAAGCGCAGTTGTCGCGCGCGGCGGGCGGCGCGGCCAGCGGGCGGCCGGGCGACGCCGGCTTGTGCTGCACGCCCGACTCCGCCGCGTTCAGGTCCAGCCGTCCGTCTTGAATGCTCTGATATATTTTCTTAGCGGTCTCGAGAAAAGCTTCCTCTACATTTTGACCTCTGAAATATTAAAGAAGCATTACAGTTAGTGGGGCCTCATAGAGGAGTTTCCAAATACTGATTAAATTTACTAGAAGCAAATTGAATAGACATGGAAGGAATTTTCATAGAAAAGATTACATCATTGTGTGATAGTTTCGCCCTCTGTCCGAGTTTGGCAAAACACATTTAATATTACATTTTAAAACATTTTATCTACTCATATTGTGTCAAGTGATAATATCAGTGTTTCGCAAATGCCGAGTCCATAACGCCCACGTTGGCCTATACCGACAACGGCTAACGTCACGAACGTGACTAATGCTGTGACTACGTATTTTATAATATACGAATTACATTTTGTTATTCTTTTGTTTGTTCTTACACATATCCACCACCAGCACCACCAACCACTTATAGCTGCCCCATGCAATAGGATCCGTAAACAACACATCTTCGAAAGGAGGTGCCAAATACAACTACATGAAGATGACCGAGGTCAATCTGCAGAAATCAAGTCCGGATCTAAGATCTACACGGACGATTCCAAGATGGGGTCAGGGACTGGGGCCGGAGTATTCTCAGAAGTTCTCAGCTCTGTATTTTAATGTAAATGTGTTGCAATAATTTACGCCGCCACTGCGATCTGTCATTAAGAGGCATAAAGGATTCCAACATCCGTATACTGGGGCATTTCACGTGAAGCGGACCACGAAAAAAAAGTGAGGTTCTTAAATTGGTTCATATTTGGGGTTTGTTTGCTTGCTAGGGGTTGTGAACATGTATACATATTATTTTTTTTAATTAAGGTTTGGTTCTTAAATTATGGGATTCTAAAGAATTAACCTGATCGGCGAGGTTTCTCTTAGTGGGTGTTTTTCGTATTAAAGTTATTTATAATAAAATCATAATTTTAACGTTTTGTATAGAAAAAATACAGTACTTTTAGATTTTTAAATCTTATTCTAAATTTGAATTTTTATTCTTGTCCTAAACCGGAAATTAATATTTCAAATAAATATTTTAGTAACTTCGACCATTTTTATTTTTATTATTGCAAAATAAAGCTTAAAGTATACAAATGTTATTTTAAAAGTTGCAGAGTGGGATCTAAATGGGTTAAGAAGATAAATCAATTTGAGTAGGTAAAGGTCGCACTGAGTGAGGTACCTGATGCTTGTTAAAGACGGTTGCTTTGTGCGTAAAATAATAATATTGCTGTGATATCACCTATTTACGCATAAATACATAACAATACGCTATCAGTGATAGCGTATTGTTATGTCACACAAGCTCGGGAGTAATTTTAAACTTTACTAGCTTTTGATCGCAGCTTTACTCACGTTAAATTTACCTTTCGATCCCTCAGGAACTGCTCATTTTTCTAAAATGCCCCGTGCCCTTTGCCCGTGCCTCTGACAACGTATATTCAAAACTTCATGCCAATCGGTTGAGTAGATAGTTAAGAGATAAAAGCTTAACAAACAAACAAACTCGCATTCGCTTTTACAATATTAGTTAGGGTTTTCTTAATAATTCATGAATGAATGATAAAATGAAACAATATTTTATTTTTAACTAGCAGCGCCCCGCGGTTTCACCCGCGTAAGTCCCGATCCTGTTGGAATATCGGGATAAAAAGTAGCCTATGCGTTAATCCAGGTCTCCAGCTATCTACATACTAAGTTTCATCGCAATCGGTTCAGTAGTTTTTGCGTGAAAGAGTAACAAACATCCATCCATCCATCCAAACTTTCACATTTATGACATTAATAATAATGGGATAATAGGACTTTTTTTTTATTAAATCATCTATCGTGTATTTATTGTATACTAGCTATTGCCCGCGACTTTCGCCGTGGAAATTCAAATTTATCCAATGGAAACCCTGATTTTCTGATAAATTTACAGAATTTTTCATTCCGTAAGAACCTTCTACAAAGTATATGGTGGCGCGCTAAAGTATCCTTCGATAATTTTATGAAGTAAAGTGTCTTACCAGTAAAAATAGGGTTGGAGAAGATAAGGGGGTTCGTGCACCTACCTTTGTGCAGTCTGTATTGCCCTCAGCAACAGTTCAGCACGCGGTCACGCGCACCTCACCAACTTCAGGGGCTGATAGTTCTCAGGGACACTCACGGCGGGTTTGATTAGCACACCACACATCGGAAGCGGGTTTGCGAAAGGATCAGGGCTTGATATATCCCTATGTCCATCCAATAACAGCGAGATTTGTAATTATTATCTGCGTAGACGCGTAACTGCGGCGGTTGCGGCGGCCATATATATTTTCTTCTTATTAGAACGCCAACTCCTCGGTAGGTGGCGTCTTTTGTTATAAGTTGCGGTGCACGAACAAAAAATATAAAGAATGGAGGCGAAAGGAAGATGGTTTGACACTTTACAACTTAATAGCTAAAGTACATGACAGATGGCGTCACCAGTATATAAGAAAAAAATGAATGAAATCGCTTAAGTCGTTTTTAAGTTATGACCAAGGCAAAAAAGGGATTCATTTATATATATAAATTAGGATATAATCGATGCTTTAATGTATAGTGTTTTCTTATTAGTTGTCTTCACCAAGCGCCGGGTACGTCACTCAGTGCGACCTTTACCTACTCAAATTGATTTATCTTCTTAACCCATTTAGATCCCACTCTGCAACTTTTATAATAACATTTGTATACTTTAAGCTTTATTTTGCAATAATAAAAATAATAAAATCTTTTCAACAAAAAATTAAACCGACGAAAAGAACTAAAAAGGAAAAACTAAATAAACTTTAAGTCTTAAGTATTGAGCTTATTTACATAAACTATCTAATTTTATATAAACTTATTTTGAGTCGGCGCCAAACAACAAACTGATTAATTATCAAAATTTTATTTGGCGCCGACTCAAAATAAGTTTACCCTATCAAACGAAAAAAGAATAATTAAAATCGGTTCATAAATAACGGAGTGAGGGCTGAAAAAGGAAACAGAAACACTATTCGCTCCTACAATTTTCGAGGGTTTCTCTCAATTTTTTCAGGATCCCATCATCAGATCCTGACTTCCTTGACATGGGACTATCCTTGAGGTATACCCTATCTAACAAAAAAAGAATAATCAAAATCGGTTCATAAATAACGGAGTGAGGGCTGAACAGACAATTATACGGTCGAATTGAGAACCTCTTTTTTTTTTCGTCGGTTAAAAATGGTCGAAGTTACTAAAATATTTATTTGAAATATTAATTTCCGGTTTAAGACAAGAATAAAAATTCAAATTTAGAATAAGATTTAAAAATCTAAAAGTACTGTATTTTTTCTATACAAAACATTAAAATTATGACTTTATTATAAATAACTTTAATACGAAAACCATCCACTACGAAAACCCTTCCGAGGATCAGGTCAATTCTTTAGAATCCCATAATTTGAGAACCAAACCTTAATAAAAAAAAATAGTATGTGTACATGTTCACAACCCCTAGCAAGCAAACAAACCCCAAATATGAACCAATTTCGGAACCTCACTTTTTTTTCGTGGCCCGCTTCACGTGTAATGCCCCTACTGCCAGATAGAACGGCCGTCCTAAAAGCACACTGCAGGGCACTACAATGAACTCTGGTCTTATTTATGAGTGCCATCAAACGTTAGACCCTTTAGCCTTAAGCCTACGTTATCCTAGAATGCGAAGGAGTGGTTACACAACGGCGGTATCTTCGCGAATGAGAGGTCGATATCTTCGACGCATGCGCAATGGCTATAAAGTGTCGAACAGCTAGCAATCGCTATCCTCGTCTGACTAGTGATGTTCTGCGCTAAGTCTCTTTCACTCTACCTTAAATATTTACCATCATTAATAGCCAGCAGCCCTTATTTGCTGCCAAATTTAATTAGGCAGCCGTATATCATAATAAAGAGAAAAAAAATTAGCTTTAATTTGATATATAAATAATAAATGTACGTTATGAACGTATAAATGTGCCAAAATCATACCTGTTTACACCTGGCTGCAAAGAGGAGCGGCCAAGTGCGCAACGGCTGCTGTGTTTTTCAGGGTCTTTATACATATTGCCGTGAAGTGGACGTTATTTTATTTCAAAATCAAGTGAATGAATTTTTTTCCGAAAAATGAATTAACAATAATTTAGCAGCCTGGTAGATATATATTCTCCTAATCACAAAAAAGTGTGGTTTTTAGCAAATACTCGATGAGCGCACTAATTCTACGGCCGGATCTCGTATCTGAATATGCCTAATCAGCCAGATTACATAGTATTATTACAGTGTATTTACCTAAGATTTGGCTTGTGCACCATTGACGAATCGTCTATTCGTTGAATATCGAAATTCATTTCTGTTGAGTTTGAGCTTTTGGTTGTGTAGAAAGATAGGAAGATTAGGATATCGGAAATAAGGACGTAATGAGCTAAATGATATTAATCATTTAACCTTGAGGTTGTAGTTCTATTTTTGTATTGTTTCTAACTATATGGCCAACCGGTGCAAAACAACATTCGTAAGGTGTCCATTAGACGCTCATGCAAACGTCAATCATTACCAAAAGACATGAATATCAACATTAAAAGCGGTGGTGAAGGCGTGCCTTGCGAAAACTATTGATAATACATAAAATAATGTAATGCATGTTTATAGTAGGTACTCATAATTACCAATGAGAATCACCGCTTTTTGTTCAAGTTAGTCAATAAAAAAAAAGTAGAATAGAAAGACGATTCGATTATCATATCAATCTTTATCTTGGTGTTGATCTTGTAGAACAGCTATATTTAAAAAAAATGGGTGCGTGTACTTATGTACGCGCGTCAGAAGTTATACTTCTTTGACATCATTAAAAAGGTATATAAGCACAATTTTTTTCACTAATATTTATGAATAGTAAATAATATTCAAAATATTCAATTTAAATCACTACTGAATATAATTTATTAGCACATATATTATTGCACTTGTGTGAAACTAAACCACGATAGAGGTTCTATTTCTATTTTGTTGGTAGCCTTAAAACACAATAGAGGTTCTATTTGTTTTGTTGGTAGCTTTTATTCGAGACTTAATGACCGGTTAATGGGCAACTTCACTCTCATTGATGAGCGGTTTAGCGTGCAACTTCAACCTGTTACTTTTGTGTAATGGTTCATCTTAAAATTTCAGTCTCATCATTTTTCATAACTAAAGAAGTATAACTACAAAAACGTTTCAAAAAAATAATCCGCCAAAAATCGACAGTAAGAGAGGTCATAAAATACGTACGGTGGTTGTACGTATTTTATGACCTCTCTCCGAATTAATAAGAGATGCACAATTTCTGCCATAATTACGAAACTTGTTTACCTTCTATCCTATTTTGTGACATTTTTCTACATTCATAAGCACTGGACTATGATAAATAATTTTTTATATACCCTAAACAAACTACACGTTTTACACACGTCGGTAAAACACAGAAAATTACAATATTAACAATTTGCCTTTGTACAATGCCGGTGAAAACGCCTAGCGTGTCTTATTATATCAGCTTCCAGTGCCGGCGATACGCCTAGCGTGTTCAACACAGTTTGTTCGCGGTATCGTACAGGATATAGTGTAAATTGGGGTGGCACTAAAAGTGTTAAATGCAGTTGTGCTATCAGACGCTTTGCGCCCGCGCTAGCGGTGTGACGTACCAGGTGTAATCAAAAAATGTAAAAACTATGCTATAGAAAAGCAAATAATCATAAATTTAAAACACCCCGACTCGAAAATCCCTTCAACGATTAGAAAAGTGCTGACGATTTTCTTGAATTTAATCTAAGAACACTCTCGATCGAGTCACGTTTCAAACAAAAAAAAACGCACTTAAATCGGTCCATTCGTATGGGAGCTACGATGCCACCGATAGATACACAGATACGTCAAACTTATAACACCTCTCTTTTTGCGTCGGGGGTTAAAAAGGCATGAAATACTTTCCATTAGTATAATATTTATAATTTTAAAGTATAAATAACGGCACTGTAACAAACGATAATTTAAATAAAAAAAATTGAAATACGCAGCTTGCGCACCTTCCTTCGTGCACCGTCCTCTTGACGCTCGTGAGCATGCATGTTTAACACATACGTAGCACATGGTAAGTAAAGAAATAAACTACAGACGCTATACATTTAATGTTTACAGGCACTGTTAGCCGTTACTAAACCGGTATAGGTTTACCGGTTTAATTTTAGGGGAAATGATAACCGGATCTGTTAATAATCACACGGCACGCGTGACACAGGCTGGGTTTATACCTTAACTTTGTACAAAAAAAAATACATCCCATACTAATTAAATACGAGAAAAAGGTTTCCGTATCATTAAATAAAACAATCTTACGTTTTAGCACTTGCTTCCACAAACATCAATCCATTTTCATCAGCAAACTGTTTAGCTTCTTCATATGTTACATCTCTTTGGGCGTCTAAATCAGATTTGTTGCCAATTAAAAATATCACAGTGCTGGGGTTAGTCAAATTGCGAGTGTCTGTTAACCAGCTACTTAAATGATTGTAAGTAGACCTGAAAAAACATACCATATAATATAATCTTAAAAGTCTAAAAAAGAAAAACCGACTTCACTTAACCGAAATAATGCCATTACAGATATAGTTTATGTATTTTTTATTGATAATGATGATGAGCTTTATGGTTCCATTCCTCAAAAGGACAAAAGGAGCCCTTATAGGATCACTTGGTTGTCTGTCTGTCCGTCCGTCTGTCTGTCTGTCAAGATCCTTTTCCTCAGGAACGCATGGAGGCATCAACTGGAAATTAACATCAACTACTTACGTCAGCGATCCCTTGAAGCTGTAAAAAAATCAAGCTCCAAGGTCAACGCAATAAAGAGATAACGGCCATTAATCTTTAGATTTTAAGTAATTTGAACATTTCGCAAAAAAAAAGTAAATGAAAACCTATATGCATATGCTGCAGAATTCCGCCGCAAATTTCCGCCTTGAAAGCGATGATAAGTGAGCGCCCCATTGTAATCTAGAATCTAGCGTAATCCCTAGGAAAACAGTTTCATTGAAAAAATCTTTAATAAAACTTGACATTCAGTGTGTTAACGTTGGGCAAAGAAAATCTTCTACATTTTTTTTTCCGTTTAATACTAAATTGTAGACAGTAAACCAATCATGTACTAGATGAACAATATTATTTACATCGTCAAAGCTACTGAAGCGTCTGTAAACTTAAAAAATTAATGCTATGTCATCAGCAAACAACACTATTTTAGGTTGGCTATCCAGTAAATGGTGGAGATCATTTATAAATACACGAAAGATAAACGGGCTCAATATCGATCCCTGCAGTACCCCCATTTTCATCTTTGATCCCAATGAATTAACACCATTTATCTGGACCGATGGTACTTCCTATTGACCCCCAGGTTGCATAAAGGGGTAGGCGAAGAAATCACTTGATTAAGAAAATTAAACGAGTAAAAAAATTTGGCAAACATCAATTGTCAAAATATATTTTTAATCGATCAGTGTCCAGTTGGTTTGCTCAAATAGTATGCGCGCTTTTTAAGCCGACGCCGCCTTATGCCGACAGGCGGTATCGCAATTTTAAATGAAGATCGTAACATATCAATTAATAGCAAAGACATATTTGAACGTTGGAAAAGGTACCTACATAGAAGCATTGTACAGAGGTCAAGGAATAAAAGAAGATGATATAGAAAGAGAAAATCTTGTAGGTGAAGGCAAATTAGGTCCTGTAATATTAAAGGAGGAATTCAACAAAGCTTTGACTTCTATACAAAATTGAAGTTTCGGGTGATGATCTCTTATACATAGAGCTGATTAATAATGCATTTTGTGAGTCATTGTTTGACGAAATTTACTACCTGATCGAGAAGGTATACAAAAATTGGTACTGTACCGCAAGATATTTAAATTAGTAGAACATTCGCTTTACCGAAAAACCAAAACAGCCTTAAATGTGAACACTTAAAGCTGTCTACTACTAAAAATAGTACAAAATAGAATGAGACCACATCTAGAGAACTACTTATGACCTGATCAATATGGTTTAACAGTGATTTTCATTTTATATTATAATTATCTTTTAAAAAAAAAGCATCACCGACTTCAATGTGCTTTTTAGTGGAAAGTAGATGTATTTTGTTTAAATATAATATGGGTAGGCCAACTAAACGCACTGCTCCAATGAGACAGCGAGGTTTCGGAGTAAACGAAAATATCATCAATGTATACAATTTTTACATATTTGTTGATTTTTCAAAAACCGCTCGACTGATTTCGATAAAATTTAAATGGGACCACCTGGGAAGTGTACCCTTTGAAACAAAAAAGAATTTTCCAAATTGGTTTAGGCGTGTTCGAGTAATTGGTGAACATACATAAAAAAAAGATTCCGACGAATTGAGAACCTCCTCCTTTTTTGAAGTCTGTTAAAAATACGTATTTAAATTCGTTTTGCAAGCAAGAATCAATAGGTGAAGTTGACATAGTCTACGTAAATAAGTAAGAGAAAATAATTTAAAAGTGATAATGGAACTCTTTTTATGTAGACTATGTCAACAAATTTTTCTCTTTTTTTTCCCACTACGGAGCAGCCTGTGACCAGTGCAACCTGGTCGAAACGTCCCGTATAATTACTTAACTACAATCTTTTTCAGTTGCATAGATGAAAACAAAAATGTTGACTAGCTAAATTGTTTTTGTAGACGTTGATCAACAAGATAAAATATTTTATTACCTTCTCGTAATGTCATATACCATTAAAGCTCCAGCAGCACCTCTGTAGTAAGAACGAGTTACAGCCCTGAACCTTTCTTGTCCAGCTGTGTCCCAAATCTGCAGTTTAATTTTTTGACCTGCAACTTCAATAATACGAGTCCCAAACTCAACTCCAATTGTGTGAGGACAATCAGCCATAACTGTAAATAAAAATAAATTAATGAACATATATGAATATTAGAAGTTAAGAGAGGAACACATTTTTTCTAAAGATGTTTACTGGTAGTTCATCACTTTTATTTTTGCTTGCACTGGACAGTCCACATATTGCGAGTTTTAACAGTTTGAGGTTCTGACCGTAGGAACAAATTAACCTTTTCATTCCCCAACTGTACCAACTAAAACCTTTTTTACCTTGCACAGAATAAACAACATTTGTATAAATTACATATATTACGACATAAAGTATCCTATAATTTTTTTTTATTGTATAGGGGGCAAACGAGCAGACGGGTCACCTGATGATAAATGACTAACGCCGCCCATGGGCACCTGCAACTCAAGAGTCACAAGTGCCTTGCCGGCCTTAAAAGTTGGAGTAGGGGAAGGGTGGAATACTCCGAAGAATTACGCGAATGGCGTGAGGCCGCTCGCCGAGCCACCATGGCTCGTTGGTCGTCCCGCACGGGCGTCCCCAGGGCGGCATCAAGGGACCTTTTCCTTCCGACTGACGCAGGTTCTTTCCGGGCACGGCTGCTTCGGGAAGTACCTGCACTCGGTCGCTAGGAGGGAACTGAGTCCCGCCTGCCACCACTGTGAGTGCAGTGAGGACTCGGCTCATCACATGCTGGCGGTTTGCCCTGCTTGGGCAACGCAGCGTCGGGCTCTCACTGCAGTCATCAGAGGGACCTCTCACTACCGGCCGTCATACGCTCCATGGCCGGTAACGACAGGAATTTTACCGCGGTCGCGACCTTCTGTGAGGACGTATCTCGCAGAAAGAGGCGACGGAAAGGGTCCCGGAGGACGATCGCTACTCGGACTTAATTCACCGCCGGCGAACTGGGCGGCGGAGGCGCGCGTATCAACGCCTCATGACTCCCTGAGTGTGGCCGCGGGTGGACGGGACGGGTTTTCTTCTCCACCCGCCATAGTTACCCCCCCTCGAGGAGGTGGCATCCGTGTGTGCCTGGACGTCGCCTATTTGAGAGGTTTTTACCCGGAGGTTGTGCCCGCGCTTAGCGGGCAGGCGCTAGGGGGGGTCCGGATGTCTCAATAAAAGCTGTTCCCGGATCCCTCCTATTTAAGGCGCAGTATGACACACCGTGTGGTTTTAGTCGGTTCGATTCCGACACACCGCCCCACTGAAAACCCCGGTGGGGTGACGGCCCGAGGGGGTTTCCACACGCATTAAAAAAAAGGGGGAAGGGCTGGAAGAGGGGGGGGAAGGGTTAGGGCCTCCGGTGACCTCACTCACTCGGCGAAAAGCAATGCAAACATTGCCTCACTGCCGGTTTTCTGTGGGGCCGTGGTATTACACCGGTCGAGCCGGTCCATACGTGCCGAAGCATGGCTCTCCCACGATCAAAACATTTTGAAACCAATTCCCATAGTCAGTCACTTTTTTTTGAGAAACTTCTTATATCTAAATGCTGACAATGAGGCGATGGCGATGGGGAAGTTTATATGAGTTGTTTTCTTTTAATTTCCAGGCAAAACTATTGATATAAGTACGTTTACAGTAAGTAGTTAGTTATATATAGTATAATAGTATTCTTCGCTTCTCAATTTTTGTATTTATATATTATTTACTTCATATTTAATGTAAGGGAGAAGTGGCTCCTATTATGGAACTATCTTCTCCTATTCCTCCGGAGCCTCCGGACCCTGGAGGTCCGGGTAATGTCCCGTCTCAGGTGGTGACTCACGGTAAGCGTCGCCTCACCGATGAGGATGCTATTTGCCACGGGAAACCGAAAAGGAATATTACCGAAAATAACATGTCAGTTCCTTCTATAGATAATTTATAAGTCCATCCCAGCCTCGTGGTTGATTTTAAATTATATAAGCCTTCAGATAAAGGCCCGTTTATTGTCCACGTTTCACGGATTGAAACAGACAGTGCGGCCGGTAGCTCCATACGACCTATAAAGTTTGGCCAATTTTTGTTTACAAATAAGATATCAAAAATCTCAACTGATGGGGTTAAAAAAGTGGGGAGAAATAAAATTTTAGTAGAATTCTTATCAGCTGAAGATGCTAATATTTTTTTGGATAACCCGATTTTAAACCACAACAAATACGTGGCAACGATCCCTTCTTACAATATCACCAAAATGGGTGTAGTTCGTGAGGTTCCAACGGATTGGTCCATGACCGATTTTGTTAAATCCATAGTGGTTCCCGATGGATGCGGAGAGATTCTCAAAGCTAGGGGGTTTAACAAAAAAATTACTGAGAATGATAAAACAGCCTGGGTCCCCACTCAGTCCGTGGTCATAACGTTCCACGGCCAAACCCTCCCCTCAAGAATCTTCAGTTACCACTCTTCCCTTCCTGTAGAGCTTTACCAATTCCCTACTATCCAATGTTATCTTTGTTGTCGTTTTGGACATATTAAAACACAATGCCGTTCTAAGCCACTCTGTTTCCGGTGTACACAACCCCACTCAGGAGAGACTTGTGTCGTTGCCGCAGCTGAGGCTTCCTGTGTTCACTGCCTGGGAAATCATTACGCTAATACCAGGGATTGCCCGGAGCAGGGAAGGCAGAAAAGCATTAAAATGTTAACGTCTCAGGAAAATATCAGTTATGAGGAAGCCAACAGTTCCCTCGGGCCTCCAAACTATATTCTAGAGTCGTCGAAGAGTCTCCTCTCCCATATTCTGTAAGCTTATCGTCTTCTCAGAAGGAAATCCTTCCAACCACTTCTGTGTCTTATAAAAAAACTGTCACCACTATCCCGCGTCCCAAGGCCCCTTTAGGCAAATCTTACGACAAGGCTGCACATCAGGCCATAGTTTCTGAGGAATCGTCCTCTTTACCAAACGGATATTCACTTCTATCTTCTCGAGCAGGTCCCTCTCCTACCCAAGATGAAAGTCTGTTGAGTTGTTGTTGACGATGATTATTGAGTCGATATCAAGGAAAAAATTTTGCTTACCGCCCAACGTTGCCCAAAAAAGTTCGTCCTAAAAAGCATGAGCTTTTAAACTTAATTAACTCTTTTCTTCCTTCGGTTATCGCCGTCTTGGAGATCCCCGGGTCCCAATTTCGGGTGCCGGGCTACTCGTGTCTCCGGGGTCGATAGAGCTGATGGATATGCAGGTAGTGCCCTATTTATTAAGCGATCACTTTCTTTTTATCAAATCCCTCTCCCTCCCATTTCCCCAGAAATAAATATGGTAGCTGTAAGGACTCTTAACATCTCCTTTCTCTCTGCTTACATTCCTCATCCCCACTCTAGTTTAATCCCTGATCTTATGTTAATTATTTCTGCAGTTCCTTCACCAATTATTCTAATGGGTGACTAACGCCCACCACTCATCTTGGGGCTCTAGTCATGATGACTCTTTTGGTCTGTCTCTTCTAGAGATTCTGGATGACTCAAATCTCTGTGTTATTAGTAACGGCTCTCCCACCAGAAGCGTCCTCCCTTCTCAAAACCCCAAATCGGCGGTTGACCTTACAATTTGTTCAGCATCTTTGGCTTCCACGATTTCTTGGAATACTTTACCTCACTCTCACGGTAGTGATCATTTCCCCATTCTTATATCAATATCTAACAGGGTCTCTCCCGTGCGTAGCTTTAACCCAACCTTCAAGTATAGGATAGCAGAATCCAATCTGCCATCATTTGCTTCTTCCCTTGAAAATAAACTAGATGATCTTCCTTTACCTGATGTTAACAACCAGGTAGATTGTTACAATAATTTTGTTAATTGTATTATTTCAAGTGCTGATCAAAACTTTTCTCTAAAAAAACCTTTTAATTATAAAGTATCAACTCCTTGGTGGGATTCAGAGTGTTCTGCGGCAGTTAGCGAAAGAAAAAGAGCAGAAGATTCCTACAATGGTGACATGACCACTCAAAACTTTAGAATCTACCAAATGAAAGCTGCCCAAGCAAGAAAAGTTTTCTCAAAGAAAAAGAAGGAAGGTTGGGTTCGGTTTTGTGAAAACCTTTCTCCAAGGACTCCCTCCGCTATAGTTTGGAAGCAAATTAAACGGTTCAGAGGATCCTGTAACAATCTCGACATGTCGGTCAATGACCCCTCAACGTGGCTTGAAGCCTTTTTTGATAAACTGGCTCCTCCTTCCGTCCCAAACTTAGACTGCCTTCCTTCTCTGTCATTTCCTGTTCCTCCCCAAAATTGTTTTGTACAATCATTCACATTCTCCGAGCTTCAACTGGCTCTAGACGGTCTTTTAGATTCTTCTCCTGGAATGGATGGAATCCCTTACTCATTCTTAAAACATGCTTCCGATAAAAGCAAAAAATACTTCTTAAATTTAATAAACAGTATTTATGAATTAGACTCTGTTCCCCAGGCATGGAAAAATCAAATTGTGATCCCCATTCTCAAACCCAGTAAGAGTTCTGCTGACCCAAATAGTTACAGACCTATAGCGTTGTCTTCTGTCTTATGTAAGGTTACAGAACACATGATAAAACATCGTCTTGAATGGTTTGTGGAACAGACAATTGCTGGGTAAGTCTCAATATGGATTTAGAAAAGGTAGAAGTACGATAGATAATCTTGCCTTATTAACCTCTGACATTAGAATCTCTTTTCTTGAATATTGAAGGAATATTTGGTGGGAGCCTTTCTTGATATTTCGTCAGCGTATGATAACGGCCTAATTCCACTGCTCAAAAATAAACTCATTTACCACCTCAAAATTCCAGAAAAATTTGTTAGCTTTACTTGTAATTTATTTTTAGAAAGATCAATTTTAATCAAAACCGGGGACTACTCTCTGTCACCCAGGATGATTTGGAAAGGCCTACCTCAAGGTTCGGTGCTGAGCCCTCTCTTATATAGCCTTTACACTTACGACCTAGAGCTGTCGATAGGTCCATATGCTCGAATTCTCCAATACGCTGACGATCTGGTATTATATGTTTCTGATAAATCTCATGAGGCTGCGGTTGGCCAGTTGTCGACTGCTCTTGATTACTTGATAGAGTGGCTAAATAACCACGGCCTTTCTTTATCAGCTTCTAAAAGTTCAATCGTGGTGTTCACCAAGAACCGTACGATTCCTCAAGTTCACTTAACAGTATGTGGTGAAGACATTCCGCAGGACAACAAAGTCAAATTCCTCGGAGTTTGGTTAGATTCCAGGTTGTCAGGTATCATCCATACCGATTACGTTGTTCCTAAATGCGAAAGGAACATTAATATTCTTCGCTCCCTTTCTGGAGTTTGGTGGGGCTCCCATCCGGTTTCTCAGAAACTACTTTACAATGCCATAATCCGCAGTCACCTTGATTACGGCCTATTTGTATTGGATCCTTGTAATAAATCTGGCCTCCAAAAACTAGATAAAATCCAATCGCAGTGCCTCCGCATTATCCTTGGAGCGATGAAATCCTCCCCCATAAACGCTATGCAAGTTGAATGTTTCGATCCTCCTCTATCTCTTCGTAGACAATTTCTAGCTAACAGATTTTTTTTAAAACGTGTTCAAAATTCAGATCATCCTCTCCTTACCAAATTAGAGCAGCTGTCCAACTTAATTAATGCTTGCTTACCGCGTTCTAATAACAGCATCCCTTGTCTTCTTCTTGCTTACCAGCAATTCACCCGGCTCCATGATCCTCTCTTCCAAAACTCTGTTCTTCCTCTTTTTTCTACACCCTATGAAGCTCTAGTATTCCAGCCCAACATCATTCTGGACTTGGAAATCAACAAGTCTTCAATAGAAGCAAATAAACTTTTTATTGACAAAATTACCTCCAATTATAATAATTGGCGCATAGTTTTTAAGGACGCTTCTAAAACTTCGGTCAGTGGCCTAGTAGGTGTTGCGGTCTGGATCCCTTCAACTAGTATAATCTTAAACTATAAATGCCCAGCTACTTCTTCGGTCTTCACAGGTGAATCCATTGCTATCTTGGAAGCTATTTCCTTCATAAAATCTCATAATTTAAACAACAGTATAATCTTTACGGATTCCAAAAGCTGCCTTCAAGCTATTCTTTCAAATCCTTTTCGATCTAATTCCAGTATTGCTATTATCTTTGAAATTAGGCATCTTCTATTTCAATGTCAGAGGCTCAACATAAACGTTGTCCTGGCCTGGATTCCTGGACACTCGGGGATTTCAGGTAATGAAACTGCTGATTCATGTGCTAGAAACGCCGTCTATACTGGTTCTCTTGACCATTCGGAAATATACTCTTATGATATTTGTTCATCTTTAAAATCCCAGCTGTTTGACTCTTGGTCTAGGATGTGGCGAATGTCGAAACAGGCAAATTTAATGGTGATATACAACCAGAAATACCACTTAAACCCTGGTTTGCGAAGTTTCCAAAATTAGACAAAAGTACTGCCTCTACAATTTGTCGGTTAAGACTGAACCATTCATGCACTCCGGTATTTTTAGCAAAACTTCGAATAAGGGATAGCTCTATTTGCGAATGTGGCCTTGATGAAGGAAATGCGGACCATATATTCTTTAGTTGTCCTAAGACCAGGTTCCCTATTTATGGTGTCATTCCTCCTCACATTCCCCGCCCCACATCCCTTAAATTGATCCTATCACTTGTTTTCACCCCTTTTGTATATATATTAGGCAAGTATATTAATGTAAATAAAATTAAGTTGTAATTTTGAGATCATAACATAATACAATATTTATTTTTGTTTGTTTTATTCTTGTATTTATTTTCAATTTATTTACATGAATGGCTTAATTATGCCTGTAAAAGTCAACAATTCACAATTATTTATATAGTCTTTACATCTCTACAAAAAAAATCTTTCTTTTTTGGCTCTACCACAGCTCTATTTAGAATCCTTTGACAGTTTGTCCTCCGGATACACATGACATTGGCGAAATTGTGGTAGCTCCACAAAGCCACAAATCAAAAGTTGAAGTTGAAGTGTTTAGTTTCCGAAAATAATTAACAGTTTACCCTCAAAACTTTTATCCTTTTTGGTTCAAGTTCGTTAAGGTCAAGAATGAACTGCCTCTATTTTGCCAGACAATACAAATCCTAGAATGTTCAAGAGTAGAGTGAATAGGTTTCTCTTGGATAGGCGTGTAACATCTTCGTTTTCATCATCACTTTCCTTTTAGTGAGTTGGAAGACAAACACTTATACCATTACCCATAAAAAAAATGGAGCAGGAGGACCTGGATTAGTGACAAGTTATGAAAAAATTATTTCACTTCAAACTCCAATGTATGGTTCCCCTTGTTTTCCATTGTTTTATGGGAGCTTCAAATTACTTATATTATTACCCAATATACATTATTCACTAGGAAGTAGAAAGGATGATCCAAAGGCAAATATAACATTCAACTGCATTTGAGAGATGATTATGAAAAACTTTCAATAGATTTTCACAGACCCTTTGAAACATTCTACCATGGGACACATTGCCGCAGAATGTGTCATTCACATTTTCGTAATTAATTTGAACTTAAATTTGCTCAGTGCTCAACTTCAGTTTTTCCTGCAAAATGTCATGCAAATTTCAAAGCTATTAAGTAAGTTATTTCTAAGTAATTAAAGACTTATATTTTCTGATGTCTTAAGTGCATTACAAGCTTTAGACAGATTTCCATTTACTGGAAATAGTTACACTGCTTTCGTTGATATTAGGAAATTACTACTAAAGTTTAAACTTAATTGTCAATTTAGCATGGATACCAAGTTAGTGTGGAAACAGGAAATATAATTTCAGGCAGTTTAGCAAATGAGGCTGTACAGGATGGTATTGAAGATCCATATGTGAATTACTACTATGAAATGACTTCTTTGTCAATCGTTTATCAAAAAGAGCATTGGGAGAATCTTTGGGCTGACTCTAGCATAAGATTCAGAAGCAGTTGGAGATTCCTCCAAAGCCTTGGACCACCAAAATGATAATAATAATAAGCATATTACAAGTTCAATCATTAGAATGAGGCTTGGACATGTCGGTACTCCAACCAATCATGCCAGATTCGAAGTTGTGATCTAAGCGTGTGGGGTGTAGGGGGCTTCAACCTACCTATCTTTGTCTACCTTTTACTTATTAGTATAACTATTTGATGTGTGAGCCATATTAAATACAGACAGAGATTAAATAGTTTGTTACTGTTTTGTCTTTGCCTATTTATGTATAGACTACATTATTTTTAGCCAACTTCAAAAAGGAGGAGTTTCTCAATTCGATTGGTATTTTTTTTATTTAGTAAGATAATGGACAGTTCTCTATTATAGATTAGTTTTTTTTCACCACAGTTAACAAGAAGCAGTCTCAAGGTGTGAGTTATGTATCTTATTCAAAGCTAATTGGTAGACATTTTGTTAAGAATCTTATTATTTAATCTTTAAGGTTCATTGATAACCATTTTGTTGACAGAAAAGCATCTTTTTATGAAAAAGGTAAAGCGTCCATGAGTCACACACATTTTGTTGTTTACCTTTATTTAAGTATCTACCTTTCAAGTATAGTACTTTCAAAAAATGTTTTTTGTTTACAAACCATTTCATAGATTAGTATGCTTGTTAAAAAATTATAGTTCAGGTCAAAACAGTTATGCTAAGAACTGAAAAACGTTTGGGATGTCATATGTCACTACTGGCTACATCTTCGTTGCAACTGAGTTAACACCTAAACAGGTGAACTGAAACAATATGTTCATGATATATTATGATATATCATGAACATATTGATTCATAGTAGTAATACCTGTTTGGCTGGTTGGTTAAAACACAGTTATTTATTAAAATATAGATTTTTTGTAAGTATGTGAAGACACATTTCTGAAAGGAACACATTCCTTTCAGAAATTAATAACAAAACTTGTATTTTAATAAAATACCAATAGACAATTATATTAGAATTTGAGTTATAAAGAAATTGCAGATAAAAAATCCTGAAAATACATGAAGAATGCAATTTTAATAGAAAGTTATATATAGAGTTGTTCTTCAACTATATTGAATTTGCTGATTGTGCTTTGTATTAAAAATGATAAAAATATTGTCAAAAACCAGTGTTACTGATACTGAAATAAAACTTATGAAAAATCATTATAGACTTAAAATGCACTTACATTTCTTGTCTGTAAACTGATGCAGTAAACATGACTTGCCAACTCCCATATCTCCAATGATAATATATTTAAATATATAGGAGTAATTGTATGGTCCTGAAGTCATAATGGTTCTAAAAATGTGAAAATACATATAATTAAATGGTTAATTGTTAGCAAACTTTTAACACATTCATACAACATAAAATGCTGTTGCTGCGTCAATGCAGTAACATTTACAGAAACGTATGAGTGATAGTCTCAAACGCCCCTAGCTCCAGTGACAGTATGTTTTTTGTTTTTTCAAACAAATGTAAATTTTATAATTTATAATGCATACTAAATGGATAGAAAGCGAGCATTTCAGTCCTTTCTAAATTGTAGAAATGTTGAAACCCTATACCGTGATACATACATCCATTTAGTTTACTGATTTCACTAATGATGCATGAGTCATCATAGATTGAATTTAGCTAAATCACACTAACTATGATTACTAATATTATTAAATACAGCAACGTCACCTGATGCTCGAAAAGAAAAGAGATTAACAGATAGTAAGTACCTACGTAATAATGTTTATTGGAAAAACTATATAGACATCAATACCGACTAGCGATGCACTCAATTATATTAGCCTTATTAAACGTAAGTAGTTTGTGAGTATTAAAATAAAGTTTAATCCCCGTGCGATTTTAAAACCTAGAAATCACGTATAATGCACTTACTTTATTTAAGCTTAAGCTCAACGTAAATACTTTCCAAAATCGTTTTGCAATGCAAAACAAAGACTTCCTTCTTCGTCAAATGACGTATTTGTAGTTCTGTTGCCATTTTTTTAGATGGGTTTACCCACAGAGTAATAATTACTTAGCAAAATGGATTGATTACTATTGTATATAGTAACATTATATTAAAATTGGGAGTACACTATTAATTTTTAAATGAAGACAATAAATTTGAAGTCATTACTATTCGAATTGATCAAGTCAACATTTTATCATTTTCAATACTTGGAAAATAGCAGTTGTCTATTTATATATCGCATCCTTAGATTGAAACTGTTTCATTTCAAAATTGCGCTTTCCGAGATAACCGAATTTTTGAAACCCTGATTCCAATACCTATACGGAAAACAGTGGTGTAACTATACCATCTGAAGCCTGTGGCTAATTCATCGAATGGGTCACAAGTTCACTCTTGGTGCCTCGTGTGCTTAGGGCCTTGGGGTCGGGGCTGGGGGCCCCTTGAGCCTTGGGCCCGTGGCAATTTGCCCGCTCTGCCAGTTACGCCACAAAAAACTATCTATGTCCATGTTGTCATTGACGAACTGACGTCAATCAGGTAGACGCGTCGCTAAAAGCCAATAAACATGAATGACCTTGTGCTATTGATCTATTGACTTGAAAACGATAGGTAATAGATTGGTAGAAAAGTGTACTTTGATTTAACGAACGCTAAATAATTCTATTCAACCTTTCTCTAAAAAGGAGATTGTTGTCTATTGTTTATTTCGCAAACGTCAAGGTGTTTAATGCATATTATTTAAGGGGACATCCATTAATTACGTGAGGCTTTTGAGGGGGAGAGGGTCGGTACAAATCTTAACAAACCACATAATCACATAATATATATCGTTTTCGTAAGAGCGTGGCGTCGACTTTTTTAGAAATAGAAATGCTAAGAAATGTTTGACACTCATCTAGTAACTACTGTTTATACTAGCTGTGCCACGCGCGTACAATTTTAAAGAAATCACTGATTGGTGATGTATAATATTTTAGTATATGTAGACAATATTATAGTAACATTTTCTTGATTCTAGGTCAACCTACCAACCTACCGTATAGGTTTTGATTTACCTGCAAATTTTCAATAATGTTGAAATCTAAGGTTTATTGCACTCTTGGTGGTTTCTAAGTTGGCCACCGTTTCTACCTTGGTTGGGTACATAAACAGAAAGACTTTCAGCTTTTATAAAATTTCGATCGCGGGCTGTTGGACCAACAAGGAGTATGTATGTTTTTTCTTTTAGCGATTCTATATGGCATTACGTTAACGGGAAAGTATAACACATTATTATATATGTACAAAATACAATTACTACAGTAAAAAATAAAACTACAGGTGTTTCGTCTGATTTAAACATTCTACTACGGGACAGGTTGGAGTGGGATTAATGGTATTGGTATTGGTGTAGGGCTCTGTTTACGCATTTAGACTCATAGATGGTCCATTATGCGTTCAGATGGGCTCACTAGTTGAGCCAGCCTAGCTCCTTCCAGAAGCACAGAAGCCTCTTGGGCGTTCGCAGGCTTCTAGGAGCGATCTCGCACCCGCGAGGATACTTGCCCGTTGTGTGGCCACTCCCTCGCACTCCAGGATAACGTGGGCGGCCGTTTCTTCCTCGTCGAGACATCCTCTGCATAGAGGACTGACTGTCGCACTGATGGTGAATAGGTGCCGGTTTATTGCTAAGTGGCCCGTAATGGTTCCTACAACTATTCTAATACTAAAGGCCGTTGTGCGCTTCACGAGTCCGTTGTCTTACCCATGAGCGAAGTTGATTAAAGGGACTTCCCTTTTTCCCTTTAGTAGTATAGTTGGACCTGCCACTGACCGCTGACTAGCGTAGGTTATTGCAACACAATCGCATTGAAATATGGAACTGTGTTGACCAAGCGCCAGGTATATTTTTATATTTAAATCTTGTGAGAAAACTCCGGCTCCAGTCCCTGACCCCATCTTGGAACCATCCGTGTAGATTCGCTCTTCATGTATGCCAGATAGATCTTGGTCGTTTTCAAGTAGTTGTATTTGAAACTTCCTCTCAAAGATGTGTTGCTTCGGGATCCTGTGGCATGGGGCATCGATAAGTGGTTGATATTTTGTAAGCAGTGGAGCATTCATCGTTTGTACCTAGTTCAGGGAACACACATCGCTCGGTTACCTGTTTTCTCAGTGGAGATAAACTTTGGGGCCGCTTGAAATTAAAAATGTTTTTGTGTTCGCGTTGTGGTGAATATGCATCTGACGGTGTTACATGTAGCTTGTGTAAGCACCAGTTTGACTTTGCGTGTGCTGGTATAACGGAGGTTGGCTTCCGAAAGTTTGGGGACCGAGAAATACCTGGCGTTGCACGGGCTGTAAAACTGTAATGTCCCCCGGAGCTCAATCTAATCAGCAGTTATCACAGCAATTGAATGAATTACGATCAACGCTGGACTGCATAATGCTACAGTTGGCTCCTTTGGCAACATTGGTTGACGATGTGAAAACCATCAAACGTGATGTTAGTGACCTGAAGGACTCTGTCGAGTATGCACAAAAAACTGCAGATGAATCAGTGGCGAAGGTTGGTTCTCTGGAATCCAGAATCTCGCACGTTGAAGAACATGTCAACGAATTTCATACCTTGAAGACTGACCTCGACAAGTTTAAGGAAGACCTACAGGACAAGGAGCAATGGGCACGTGCCAATAATGTTGAGATCAAAGGTGTTCCACTCACAAAGTCTGAGAACCTATATGACATAGTAGGTAAAATTAATAATATTATTAAGTGCTCTGTACGCAAAGAGGACATTAACTATATTGCTCGCGTTCCTAGCCTTAAATCTGACTCTTCTAAGTCCATCATAATGGCTCTGAATAACCGCTACTGCAAGGAGGACTTTGTAGCAGCTGCTTGTAAACATAAGGGTCTTATAATCTCGGACCTGGGATATAACGGAGAAGAGAAAGTGTTTTTCAACGATCGACTTACTCTTTACAATAAGGCGCTTTTGATAAAGGTGAAGGAGTAGCCTTAGAAAATAAATTCAAATACGAATGGGTAAAACATTGCAAAATTCTGGTCAGAAAATCGGACACATCGCCTGTAATCTGAATAAGGACCGAAAAGGATATCGTTAAGTTTTTTCATTAACTAACATACATTAGTTTATTTTAGCAATATCTGTGCTACATTTCTACAGAATATTTTAATAAATTATCTGCATGTCATTATAATGTATTGTAATTTTTGCGACGGAAGATTGGGAAAACCTGTCCTTATTGTTTTGCTTATCGCTCCTCGCTTTTGTTACTCGATGTCAATCAGTAGTAGGGGTATGTTTACGTTTTTTGCTCTTAATTTCATGTTTTTAAGGTTCTGTTTTCTCTGCATTTTAAGTGGTCTTAGACTATATTTTATTTTAACTGCAAACATTATGATAAAACAAGTTGTTCTTGCTCGTGTCCAGTTGATGCATATTATTTATTATGTTTGTATGCCAATATTTATAACTACCTTACGTTTACATATTCTTATGTCTATTTGTGTCACATTTTTAGGGGTGTTTCAATGCGGTTTCTTCAACCTTTATCCTATATTTCTCTGTTTACCTAGTGTAGAAACTTGTTAATAAACCATGCTACAGCAAATTAATATTTTTTATCAGAATGCTCGGGGTCTGCTCACTAAAACTAGCTCATTTAAGAGAAACGCAATTCTAAACTACTTCGACATAATATGAATAACTGAATCTTGGCTGATAGACGGAATCAGTGATGGAGAACTTTTTGATGACCGATATATTGTTTATAGACGCGACCGGGATTATGAGAGTAGGTACCTCGCAGTGATACGGTGGTGGTGTACGCTCTTAGCTGTGATCCGTAGGTTTGCTGCTGTTCAGCAACCAACTTGGCGCTCGTCAGCAGAGGACATATGGGTTTCGGTAACGTTGCGTTCTAATAGTGGCCTAATTAAATTGCAATTATGTACCATATATTTATGTAACCAAAGAGGAGTTAATTCGATCAATACTCAGTAAGTAAACTATTCTGATAAACTCGGTGATAACTTCTACACTTATCCCAATGACATATTTTTGATTATCGGTGACTTTAATATGCCCTATATTACTTGGGTACCACTGGATAGTGGACATACGGAACCCACAGGTGATCTTAATGAGATCCAAATTAATTTCATGTATGTTTTAACGGAATGTAATCTTGACCAATATAATATTATAAGAAACAGCAATAATAGGCTCTTAGATCTTGTGTTCTGCAATGTTAATCTGGTAGTACACTCTTGCGATCACCCACTCGTCCCGGAAGATCAGCATCATAAATCGATCTGTATTGAGTTGACGTTACCTACCCATAGTTTGTTGTCGCATAATAAAATAAAAATTTACAACTACAAGATTCGTGATTACGATCGAATTACCTCTGAACTTTCTAATATTAATTGGAATGCAATTTTGTCCAGTGGATCAATAGATGATACCGTAAATGTTCTATATAGTCATTTGTTCAATCTTCGTGATACCCGTACACCCCAAAACCTTTTACATAGCAGTTGTTTCCCTGCATGGTACAAATCGACCCTTAAAAAAGTTTTAAAGGAAAAGTATAAATACTATATTAAATATAAAAAATATGGCAATCTCGTTGATTACGCTACCTATTCGTTGCTTAGAAAACGTGCATCAACAAAAAATCGTCTACGGCCAAGTCTACGCAACGTTACACTCCTCTTTTATACCGCGAATTCCGTGATTTTTTAAAGTGAAGGTCTACTGAGGCTAACCTATTAGTATTTAAGGATTTTACAACCTCACATATGGACTCTGGACATCAAGTGCATGCCGTGTTTACTGACTTCAGCAAAGCATTTGATCGTATTGATCATTTGTTACTCATGCAGAAGCTGAATAAGGCTGGAATACACGGTAAGTTGTTTAGATGGTTCTCCTCATATATTACACACAGATCTCAGGCTATTACAATTAACGGCTTTACGTCTGCATGGATGCCAATCCCTTCTGGTGTTCCTCAGGGCTCTTTATTGGGACCATTGCTTTTTTTGATATTTATTAATGACATAGGCTCATGTTTTAAGCATGCCAGTTTCCTTTCATATGCAGATGATAGAAAAATATTTATGGCCGTCAATAGTCCTTCTGATTGCAAGCTTTTACAGAAGGATTTGAACAGTTTTGCAGAATATTGTAATAATAATAAATTAGAGTTGAATGTTTCCAACTTTACACGTAAAACTAGCCCCCTTCAGTTTCCGTACACTATTGATAATAAGCCGATTACATAGGTAACAACTATAAAAGACCTAGGCGTAACACAAGACTCCAAACTGATATTCGATAAGCATATTGATTCTATCGTGAAAAAGGCCAATAAATCGTTAGGTTTTATTATTAGATCAACATCAAAATTTTAATCATATTAAATCTATTAAAGTGCTTTATTGTGCATTGGTGCGCAGTATCCTTGAGTATGCATCAGTGGTTTGGAACCCCCATTACAATACATACAGTGATCGTATAGAATCTATTCAGAGAAGGTTTTTGAGATATTTACAGTATAAGAGTAAGTGTATTGATCATGGATACGACACGAGATGTAGAAGGTATCATTTTCTGCCTTTAAAAAACAGACGTACTGTCTCTGATATTGGAACGCTCCTTAAAATTGTTAATGAAGATGTCGATTGCTCTACACTACTCGAGAAAGTTAATATTAGGGTACCACATAATCTTCGAGTTTGGCATTGTGGCGACTTCCACATACAGCAACAAGAAACATCTACAACCTACTAATCCTGCATCGCGCCAGAGAGTTCTCGCGCCGATTAGTATATCTACAACTTCCCAACATCAACCGTTGGGCCGCGGCCCGCCAGGCATGATCACCTCGCCTGGCCGGAGGATCCTCCCTTTGTGTTGGAGGGACATGACACCCGCTTCTCCACAGTGGTGACCCCAACGTGATTGGAAGCAGCCTTCATGGAGCAGATCAGCAGCATCATCATCGCCATCATCGTATATACACTCCTACAGCAATGAGCGGTAATCAAGTCTCAGCCAGTCAGCATTCTCGGCCTCAACAGGGATACCACACGCCTGCAGCGACTGCTCCAGCCTGGTTACCCCTACGGCCTCATCAGCGTCTAGGCACAGCACACTGCACCTACGGTCCACGTAAGAAGAGCATCTCTCTCCCGTCTACGCAGTAGCCAGCCACTACGCAGCAACCGCCCCGACTCACTGGGGACTTCACCGCACGCGGCACCGCACGCAGCACCGCAGCACCGCACGCGGCCCCGACTCACTGGGACCAGCGGACTTCAGCCCCGTCGCACTGGGACTAGCGGCACTGAGTTCCGACTCACTGGAACTAGCGGAATACAGTTCCCACTCACTGGAACTTGCGGCACTCAGTTCCGACTCACCGGAACAACTCACTACTGGCCCTGGCACGCTCCTTAATAGAGCATAGACAGCTGACTCATCAAGATATCGACCTCCGGTCTTGCAGGGGAGTGATGTGGCGACTTCCACATACAGCAACAAGAAACATCTACAACCTACTAATCCTGCATCGCGCTATGAGAGTTCTCGCGCCGATTAGTACATATACAACTTCCCAACATCAACCGTTGGGCCGCGGCCTGCCAGGCATGAGCACCTCGCCTGGTCGGAGGATCCTCCCTTTGTGTTGGAGGGACATGACACCCGTTTCTCCACAGCATAATCCACACTTAGCAGTTCCTCGAGCAAGTACTAATTACCGCAAAAAAACATTTATCATTCGGGCGAGTAGAGCTGTAAACGACATCTACAAAATAAGTAGCGAGTTTGAGATATTTAGATCTAAACCCCCACAAGATAGAAAAATGTTCGCATTAAACTTCTTCAACCCCAATACCAAAAGCGTAACAAATCCACAGTACATGCTAGTCTCTGGAATTGCTGTAGTTTGTTTCTGACAGTGCTTAGCTCCGTTCTCTGCCACCAGGCAATAGCACCGTATGTGATGATTGGCCGTATAACCGTTTTGTACAGCTATAGTGTGATTTTCGGTGATAGTCCCCAGCTTCTGCCGAGGAGTCACTTGCATTGCAGCTTGCAGAAAATAATGCAGGCCTTATTTAGTTTTGCGTCCAAGTGCCTGTTCCATAGGAGTTTACTGGCCAGTACCACTCCTAGATACTTGACCTGCTTGGTAAGGGCTAGACGGGTCTCTAATAGTTTAGGTAGCCTCAGTTCTCCTAAACTTCGTTTATTTGTGAATATAATCATCTCCGTCTTTGTCGGGTTAGGTTGTGTTTTTCGCGCCACTGTTCTACGACCTTCAATGCCGACCTCATTTGGTTGCATACCACACTTTCAAAGCTGCCACTGATGAGGATGGTCAGGTCGTCCGCATAGCCCACTGTGAAGAACTTGCGGTCATTGAGCTGGGTAATGAGCTCATCGACCACAATGTTCCATAAGAGAGGTGAGAGAGTTGGAGTGGGAGTGTTTCATTCGCAATATAATAATGAATTTATAATCAAATTTCCTCCTGAAACTTCAGTTTTTACTGGAGAATGTTATGCTATTTTTAAAGGTCTTGAGTATGTCATTTATAAAAAATTTGGAAAAACTGTTATATTTTCTGGTGCTTTGCAAGCTTTAGTCAAATTTCCATTTAAAGGTGATATATATACTATTATCGTTGATGTTAGGGATTTACCTTTAAAGTGCTGTAATCTAAATTTAATTGTCTATTTAGCATGGATACCAAGTCATTGTAGAATCATGAAATATAATGGTAGACCGCTTAGCTAATGAGGCTGTACAGGATGGAGTTGAAGATCCGTATATAAATTACTACCATGACACGGCTTCTTTGCCATCGATTTATCTAAAAGAGCGTTGGGAGAATCTTTGAGCTGAATCCAGCCGTTACAAAGGTAAACATTATGCTAGGATCCAGTCAAAAATTCCTTCAAAGCCTTGGTTCGGAAAATTATTTAAAATAAACGTGTTACAAGTTCCCATAATAGAATGAGACTTGGTCATGTATATACTCCGGCTCACCTTGCCCGATTCCAAATTGTCAAAAGTGACATATGCGAGTGTGGTGAAGTGGGTGATTTGAATCATTCATTCTTTTCTTGCCCATTATTTGATAATTCGAAATTAATTTAAACCTTAGTTTCAATCAGCATTCCACTTCCTTCATCTATTCCCCTACTTTTGTCTTCCAATACTCCTGATGTATATAATATTTTAACACTTTCACTGCTACCCCAATTTACACTATGTCCCGTACGATGCCGCGAAAAAACTGCGTTCGACACGCCAGTCGTGTCACCGGCACTGGAAGCTGAAATAAATCGACACGCTACGCGTGTTCACCGGCATTGTAGAAAGGCAAATAGTTAATATTGTCATTTTCTGTGTTTTACCGACGTTACATACATCGGTAATTTGATTAGGGTATATAAAAAGTGATTTACCATAGGAGACCAGGGTCGATAATTTTTGAAACGAAAAAATAATAGTAGGATGAAACCCATTGGAAAAGGAGGAGAGTATTATGAAAATAAAAGGAAAAATAATTTACGGGCGATCTGAGGTCGGGAAGGGGAAGGGGGTAAGTTTTAAGGGTAAAAAACGGTTTATCTCGATTTCCGGCAAAACTATAAGTGATGTGGAAAAAAGTCAAATGGCAAAGTTGTAGGTAATAAAAAGATTTACAACTTTGTATTTACACTTTTTTCACATAACTCAAAATTTATGAATAAAAATAAAAAAAACAAGTTTTTGGTTTTTTATTTTTGTCTTTTACAAAACTTTTTTTTTTACGAAAAAAAAATTGGTGTGCTTTCTGTTCGTTGAAATCTCTGCTTTTCGATGGTGTAAAAATATATATATATTACCATAGTAAATCTTCTCAGAAAATGCAAAAAATCGAAAAAAACTCGAATTCTAATTAAAATTCAATTTTTTAGTGTTATATACAATTTGAGCTATTTATTAAAATTTAGACTTTAATTACTCGATAAACGTAAGATTATATGTTACATTGATAAACAAAAAAATTGCAAATCGAAATATACTAGTATAATTAACAATTAAATAAGTTAATAAAGTTAATGTTTAAGAAGACTTCTACAATATTTTGAGAAAGTTGTAGAATCTTCTTTAAGTTATATGCGTAGATGCCTATTTATTACTATTTTAAGATAACTTATATACCTGAGTGACCTCCGAAAAATTTTTGCCCACCAAAAGGTATTTCATAGAGAAGTAGGGTAGGGGCTAGGCGGGTCTGGGCCTTACTACATACCGGCTATTTCGTAGCAGCTGTCAAAACCGTTAATATTTATTAATTTAGTTCGAGATACAGAGCAGTGTACAACATCGTTTATAAAAATACACGTGCAGGCTGAGTTACTTGAAGAGAATTGTGACAAATTTACTTTAAACATAAAAACGTTTGGAATCCGCATAGCAAGGTAAATATTATCTTTATTTTAATCTATATCAATTAACTCTAACATAAAAATAGTAATATTTTCTTTCAAAAATAGTATGCTTAACGTAACATAACCTTAAAAATTTAAATTCAATGATATTTTAGTACAAGATTAAAAAATAATAATCACGTTTATTTTGCACAAACAAATTTAGTTATACTCACGATAAAAATTGTAAAGGCAATATTAATTCGATTTTGTCTTTTCAGATTATTAGTATGGATGAATCTGTTTGTATAGTCTGCAATAAGGCAGATGATAAGCAAGTGTATGAAATAAAAAAAAACAGCTTTTTAATTGTCTAGCAGGAAAAGAATCGACAATAAATACAAAAAATTTGAGACTTTGACGTCAGCTATTATTCATTTCATCATCAGTTTTTTTTTTATTTTTTGCATTTTCTGAGAAGATTTACTATGGTAATATATGATTTTTTTTACACCATCGGAAAGTAGAGATTTCAACGAACAGAAAGCACACCAACTTTTTGAAAAAAGTTGATGTTTTGACGGGTGACTTTTCGATTGAAAATTAGGGTGCTTTTTTGATATTAAGTAAAAATAAGGTGAAAAAATAAATATTTCAAATCAAATAAATTACAGTGTATTTGGGACATAAAAAGGTAAGTTTTCACAAAATTTAGTAGAAAAAGAAAATGTTTAGTAAATGATAAAAATAAAAAACTAAAAACTTGGTTTTCTGATTTTTTTACATAAATTTTGAGGTTATGTGAAGAAAGTTGAAAAGTTGAAAGTTGTAGATCTTTTTATTACCTACAACTTTTCCATTTGACTTTTTTTCCACATCACTTATAGTTTTGCCGGAAATCGAGATAAACCGTTTTTAACCCTTAAAACTTACCCCCTTCCCCTTCCCGACCTCAGATCGCCCGTAAATTATTTTTCCTTTCATTTTAATAATATTCTCCTCCTTTTCCAATGGGTTTCATCCTACTATTATTTTTTTCACTTATTATTATTTTTAAAGGCTTCTTTCCTGGTCTATAGTTTAGTTTGTTTAAATTTAGAAAAATGTCACAAAATAAGATAGAAGGTAAACAAGTTTCGTAATTATGGCAGAAATTATCAACATTTTAACACATAAATGTCTAATTACTGTTGATTTGACTTTCCAGGTGTAAAATGTATAGATGAATCATCCGAGGGCTAATTTTATTATCTATATTACATTAATTAGCCTGAAACAAAAAAAATATCAAAGTATAATATTTACGATCAAATGATGACCAACATTCAAAACTTCTTGCATCAAATAGTTCACAACATTTTTTACCTGATTCGTTCCTCCTACCTACCACCACATTGGTAAAAAATTGCTGCGCCACCTACCCACTGGGTCCAATCGTGGATCTAAGTCATCCAGAAACCGAATCAAAATCGGTCCAGCGGAATTATTATACACTTATACATATATAATTGCTCGTTTAATAGTATGATTTTAAATGTAACACTTAGGCCAAGGCTAACTTTTACTCATATCAACGTTTTTAGATACGTAAAACTTGCCATAGTTGACAATCTATGCGGCTGAACACGCGTGGCGTGTTCTCGGCATTGTAAGTACCTACCTACATTTTTTGTGAAATATAAGATTCATTGTAACATAGGGGCCACTTCAAATTTGGTTAACTTATAAAATTAAGCTACACTGTTATTTTCAATATATGATATTGCTTAATTTCTAAAATATTGCCGAAACATTGTTGACACGCCAGGCATATCATCGGCACTTGGAGGAAATTTAGAAGAACACGCCAGGCGTGTCACCGGCACCTCTTTTATAAAAACCTATGACTCTGTAAAAATCTAAATATGTATATTAATTTGTTCCTTAACTCCTTTTGATCCAGATCCTATCCAAATTCAAAATTTCCTTTTATTTTTTCATATTGTTTCCCTACCTTTCACTTGTTTGTGGCGATACGAACCGTGTCCGTGAGCCATATAAAAAAAAAAAATATTATCAATCACCAATCAGCTGACCACTGTCATTGCATTATTAGTGAATAAAATTCTTGTTGTTTTGTCCACTGACAACGGGAAACTGATTTATACAGTCGGTACCTATTGTTTGAAGAAAACATAAATTGAGACAATCGTGAATATGGCTGGACAGGATCAAAACAATAGTAACCAAAATGGTATCTCGGATGACAATGAAATAGAACCCGTGGAACAGACGGATGATGAAGCTGTCGCTGAAGGTACACAACATGTTACTGTCTATATAGCTTAAATACGTTCGCTCGGCAGTGCTTAACGATTGCAGTGATCTTCTACTATATGTGTACACATAGACATGTATTTATTCCTGTTAGTGATCGCCCGGAGTTCGAAATTTGTCCGTAATTCATTAAATTATTGCTAACTAGCAACCCCCGCTTTGCACGGATAACAGACCACACACATATGCCCACATTTTTGTTTTGTCGTTGTATTGTAAAGCCTGTTATGTTAAAATGTGTGTTAATCTAACTGAGAGATAGAAAACACAATATTGTGAAAATATAACTACTGATCCGAACTGTGTGCTCTAGAGTTAATTTTGCTCTAAATTAAATACAGAAAACGATAGTCTAATAAAGATATGCAAATAATTACCCCAAATATCGCGATATGTCTCTCTTAGAAGATAGACATATAGTGATGCTACATTTTATTAGACCTTTTTGAGAGGAATAATTTTGTAATATGTTGTTTTTATATAAGTAATGGTTTTTCGGCAATATGGTTATGACAACAATGTCATCACAGCCAAGTGCATTCCTCATATGTAATTATTAAAATGGGAAGTAATGCAATCAAAAGGTACGTCAGCCTGTGACCTTGGCCAGTGCAACCTGGTTGAAACATCAGGCGCATTGCTTCCCATTTAAATAATTATATATGAGCATATAATTGTTTTTTTTTACACTAGAGGCACCTGGAACCTGGTTTTGTTTACAGCTTGAAGTTATAACCACTTAGGAAAATTAAAGGACTTGTACAATATTTCAGAATATCATTTATTGGATTCAAAGTTGGATGAATTAAATTCTGCATTAGACTACCTGGAGCAAAAAAATGATGATATACATGAAAAGCTGAAGGAATTGTTGCAATCAAATATTGAAATAAGACAAGAGTTGCGCAATGAGAATGGAACATCAGAAAATAATTAAGTTTTTACATGTTTATAAAGTTATTTATTTTGACTAATGATATATCCAATAATGAAGCCCTAATTGTGTTATCTTTGAATAATAGTTCGATTACTATATCATATGAACAATTCAAATATCTCTGCAAGTTTTATTTAAGACAAGAAAAATACAGTAAAGTACAGTAACATCATCTAAAACTTTTTTATACAGTTACAATGTGTCAGCATAGTGCCACTGTGATTTTAAATGTAGATAGTACACTAAGTTATGTATTATATAACTTAATTTAAAAATGTAACCTATTGCAATTAATAAAGTAAATAAGAATCTACATTTTTTTTTTGTGCGTGTGGAAATCCCTCACCTCAACAGGGTTTTCAGCGGGGCGATCATTCACGTACCTCTTCGGGCGGGCGCCGACTGCCGCTTCCCGCCCGCCGCCTCAAAATCCCACGGGGGAATCCCGGCCGTCGACACGGTGCGGTATCCGCGTATGGTTGTAACCTTTGAGGGCGTCAGAGCCTCCGCCCACACCGGTGCAGCGTACTACCAGACACACTCCCCTGGTGGCCAAGCGCGCCGCCTCATGAAATTTACCCCCGAGCTGTGACTAGAGTGTCATCGGCGTAACAGATTACGCCCAGCCCGGGGGGAAAATTACTTCTAAGGGCCCATTCGTACCCCATGTTCCACAGGAGTGGTCCAAGAACAGACCCCTGCGGAACACCGCAGGTCATGGGCCGATGATTCAAATTTTCATCTCGGTCCTCGTACATGACGGTATGCTCCTCTAATTAGTCTGCCACTAGCCGCTGCAGGTACCCTGGCACTCCGAGATAGTGGAGTGCTTCCCTGATGCAGCAGAATGGCAGACTATTAAATATGTTAGACGACACCGCGAACAACACGATGCCACAGCTCACTACCTCTTCGGTCACGGCTCTCAGGCGCGAAATACACATAAAACACCATTCTCTTCGTTCCCCCCGTCGTCTTCTTCGGCCAAGGGGTCATCGACGGGACAGCCTTTTCCCGCAACGGGTAGAGGGCCTCTACCCGTTGCGGGAAAAGGCTCTCAACCATTTCAGACAGTTACTCTTCCCCCTCTTCGGGGTGACGTCGCCGACTGCTACTTTAGGACCTCCGGCAACGAGTAAAGGCCGCGCGTAGGTCCACTAACTCGGCCTGCCCCCATGTCTACCTCCTCAGTCAGAGACTGCGGAGGGAGCCATGAGTAAATGATGGCTGCCTCCTCTAGTAGGTCCCTGTCCATCTTCGTAACAGCCCACCGCGGGAAGCGGGAAGAACGCCGCGCCGTGTGACATTCGCACGCATTCTGGGGTCCTGGGTCCGGGAGAGCTTAAATCGGATATAAAGGTGATCCGAGAGCGTCTCAACCTCTTCCAGGACACGCCAGTTCCTTACTCGTGCGGCGAGAGCAGGGGTAGCGAACGAAAGGTCCACTATCGACCCCCCCTGCTGTCGCACACACGTATTGGTGGAGCCTCTGTTTAGGAGACAGAGGCCCACCGATGCAGCCCACTCCTCTACGGCATCGCCCCTTGCGTCTGTCCTGGGGGAACCCCACGCAACGGACTTGGCGTTGAAGTACTTTAGCACTAGGACGTGCCCACACGCTAGTCGCCGCATCGAGGTCCCCAGGTTATTGACTAAAACCTCGAAGTCGCTCAGACTCCGGATGGCGGAGAAGTAGTACTTCATTTGAATTATGATTCATGATTCAAACGTTTTCTATATTATTATGTTGATCTGGTCAAACCGTATACCGTCAACAAACGGTTTAATATTCAAATGCAACAATTTCACGAAAATAATATAATGATGATCTATTTCGAGATCTGGCCGCGACCCAATCGATATATGGCCAAACGAGAGGGGGCTTAGCGGTTAATTAAAAAACAACAGTTTTATTATAATCTATTCATTCAATTATCAACAACGCAGTAATATAATAAATAAAATTGCATAAAATAAACGGGTCAAATTCTTTTAGATGGTCTTTTAACTTTTTAAAGTTAGTGATCAGCTTTAATAAACCGCAGACCGCAGTATCCACAGGAGTGATTTCCTGGTTTATCCTGCAAGAAAAAAAGATACAAGGTGTAAAATATGGAGTAATTCAAAACATATAAAACGTCTTTCCGTAGATATTTAGCGCTATGCAATATACAGCTACTAATAAAATTCCGCCGCATCGAACGTGCGGGTACGGTCTTCGTAGGTACATGTAACATGATGCGTCACAGGGTCACCTTTACGATCGGCGCTAGCAATGATGCATTAAATGTTTCAAAGTCGTTTGATTGACTACATTGCACTTTTTCGGCTTAATATGGTAAAATATTGGTGTATAAGGAATGCAATGCATAAAAATTATTGTAGCACAGGAGCCACTTCATATTTGGTTAATCTATGAAATAATTAAGCTACATTGTTATTTTTAATACATAATATTGCATAATGGCTTAAATATTTCCGAAACATTGTGGACAAGCCAGGCGTGTTCTCGGCACCTGGAGGAAATTTAGAAGAACGCGCCAGGCGTGTCGCCGGCACTGAACGTGTTAAACTCATTTTGATTTGCTAAGAAAAAATAATAAAATAACTCCACACATCTCACACACGGCCGTCTAATCCTAAACTAGGCAGAGCCTGTACTATGGTAACCAGACTGCTGATAAACATACTTATATATTTCTACATATTATAGATAAATTATACATACATATTATAGATAAATTACACCTAGACACAGAACAAATTATCGTGTTCATCACACAATTATTTATCCTGGGTGGGAATCGAACCCAAGACCTCTGGCTTAGCAGTCAGGGTCACCAACCACTAGACCAACAGGCCAGTCTATATAATAATCCACCAAAAGATATGTTTCTCTAAGCGATTTTTTAACAAATACCTTTAGTTAACCCTAGCTTTTGCACACGATTTGTTCCGCGTGATGGCGGAGATCAGACATCGTAGAGTGTAGGTAATCTAATTTAGGGTACACCTGAGGCCCTGGCCAGACAAACACTCGCATTCTCTTGGATTACTATAGAGTAATCGCCATAAATTCACAGCTGGAGTCTCAACAGTATCAAATCTACCCAGGAACAGGTCTTTAAACTGCGGCCACGTGATTCCGGGAAAGCTAGTTTGGGCAAGCCACGACGACGTAGATCCCTTGAGTGCCTTGCTCATTGTGATTATCAAATCACTACCCGAAATAGGTCTTTCTTGTAAGCATATGTCAACTGTTTCACATCAAGCGCGAATGTCGTGCTCGGGAGTATGAGGATTAAACTCAGGTAACGTTATTTTTAAACTGGATATACGTGGCTCTCGTATAGCACGTATTAACTCCATCATATTTTATTGCTGCATTTCAAAAATAAATTTCCAACGATCACACTCCTTATCGAATTGTACGGTGAATGACCTTACCGTACCTTGAAACGTACCGCGCCGTCAAAGCAGCTGATTGCATAAATATTGTTTAATTGATTACATTGAAGTTTTTGGCCGTATGGGGTATTAATTAAAAAAAATCTGTAGAATGTTCTGTTTACTCATTGTGATATCACTTTTCCCCAACAAATATTTAAATTATAAAAAATAATTTGAATTTTCCGGCAGAAAATTCCAATGATTTTCGACTTAGAATGACAGTCGGAATACACTATTTCAATATTCGGTACGGTGTTTCTTACACCTTTTTTTTTAAAGTTATTTTGTGAAATTTGTATGTTATCTATATATACATAGATAACAAACAACTTTCACAAAATAACTTTTTATAGAAATGTCTTTCTTCTTTCCTCGCTATTGGTCCCACACTCACACTACTCCATGGTCAACATCGTTTTTAAAACGAATCTAGCCATGACCTTTAACAACTTGTTCGTGGTGTCATTTAAAGTTGAAAAAAAATTTGCACCTATAAGGGAGGAAACTATAGGAATGAAGAATACAGCTTATTACAATTTATCGCATTGAAGTAGGTGATACTTTTTAAAATTTATTAATCATGTTTTTTCATTAATTTAAACAATGTTGTCTTCCTTTCTTAACGTAAAGTTACGTACGTGTACTGTAAATCTGTCATTATTAATAACATTGAGTTGCAAAACATTACGTATCTGAATAATCAATAAGCCAGGTTCTGCAAACCATTGTAGACGTACGTACAGCTTTGTTATCAAGAAGTCGTCAAGTATAGCAGTAGTAGTATAGTATTTACGTCTTCGTTTTGTAATAAATATTTTAGACATTTTATTAGGTAATATTATCGAGAGTAGAATGAAGAGAGGTTAGTTTTTTTTCACAACCGTTAACAGAGAAGCAGTCGCTCGGTTTGAGTTATACAGGGTGTAAATGACACCGTATCGAATCCTGAAATAGTGTATTCAGACCATCATTCTGAGTGGAAAATCATTGGAAATTTCTGCCGGAAAATTCGTAACTTTTTTTAATTTTTTTGCTTACAAGTCATATCTATCACAATCAGTAAACAGAACATTTTACCGAAAAAAAATAGTAGATACCGCATACGGCTATATACTGCAATGTAAAACATTTATGCAATGCCACACCGTACCACAAACGTGCGCGTATCGCGTTACATTGCGTAGTTCAAAATCAAACTATTGACTGTAAATCCCTAATCACGCATTTTTATGATGAACTGACTTTTGCATTGTGATAAGTATACCAAGAAAGACGTTTTATTAAATATTATTTGCGACGGTGTTACTTACATGTATATCTTATTAACGAAAACTAATTATGATAATAAACCTTTATAATTTTTTTTAAGAATCTTATTGTTCAACGAATAAATTTAAAATTTTATTTGGTGGCAGAAAATGTATTTATAAAGAAAAGGTTTAGCAGCCATGAGTGACGTACATTTTCTTGTTTACCTTTATTTAGATACCTAAACCAATCGAGTATATACTATTATGAGATTAAGCCTGTAACTAACTATTTTTATAATGAGTTACAGAGCTATAGATAAGTAATATTATTTTTGAAAAAAACAGAGAATGCCTGTATAATGGTACTAAATCCACAGTATATTGAGAATTACGATGTTGAAAATGAAGAGATTTACCAAATTAATATAAACACGTGGATGACCTTCAGCGCCACTACCCCCGTCACACCAGACAATTCTTGCTGAAACTTGTTTTGGTGGTACTTCAGCTATCAATTTCACTGCCCAGTTTTTATTCACTTGTTTAGGGGAATTCATGTATCGCACCATTCTGTAGTCATCAGAATCCCACTTCTGAAACAAAATTATTTGAGGTATAATTCATAATTCACTGCTACAACCTGCAGGAGCTAAATCACAAATACGATGTAGTAGATTTTAAGTGTTCGTATCGCTATTAGGCATTTATTACAAAACTGGTATTTGGTATTGGTATAGGGCTCTGTTTCCGCATTGAGGCTCATAGGCGGTCCATTATGCGTTATTTTAACCGTGAGTATTTTTATTTTGGAGTTTCTTGTGAAGAAAATTGTGATAGATTTAAGTGGAATAGGTAAGTATAAATAAATATTAATAAGTTTTATCTAAATCTAGTAAAAAAAATATTGTGTATTGATAGCTTGAAAAACATGTCAGTGATTGCTGTAGTAAATACCCTTTTTTTGTTTTTAATAAGGTTTTTGTTGTACTTCAGGATCCGTATCATGAGTTTTGTTAGCTGGTATATAGATTTAGGTTAGCCATGATCTCCCGTGAAATTAAAGTTTTCAAGGGTAATTAATGATATAGTGCAAATCCGCCTAATTTTATTAATTTATTTATTTTTCTTTTAAAAGAGTTCCGATTTCGTTACAGAATCCGAGGGTATCTCTGGGGTTAAAGTGGTAAGGCGTAGAGCCGTAGATTACTTTTTGACAAAATGCAGGAACAAGACTTGGAAAATTTTGCCGAAAAGTTGGTTTATCTTGAGAGATATACTTTAACACAAGATGAATATTGTGATGAACAAAAGAAGCAAGTGAAGTATTCATTCTCTTATTTGAAGTCTCAATTTAAGATAAAGTGGACAGAGGCTCATAAAAAACGACAACTTTTCCTTCAACAGAATAATAAATGGTTACAAGGAACATTCGAAATACTTGTCTCAATATGGATTTAGAAAGGATAGAAGCACAATGGATAATCTTGGTTTGTTAACCTGACTTTCAAATCTCTTTTCTTAATAAGGAATATTTGCTTGGAGCTTTTCTTAATATTTAGTCAGCATATGATAACGTCCTAATTCCACTGCTCAAAGATAACCACATTTATGACTTCATGATTCAAGAAAAATTAGTTAGCCTCACTTGTAATTTATTTCTAGAAAGGTAAATTTTTATGAAAACAGAGGACTACTCCTATCTCGGTGCTGAGCCCTCTCTTATATAGTCTATACACATACAACCTAGAGCTGTTGATAGGTCCATATGCTCAATTTCTCCAATACACTGACGATCTGGTATTATATGTTTCTAATAAATCTCTTGAGGCAGCGGTTGGCCAGTTGTCGACTGCAGTTGATCACATATTAGAGTGGCTATAATATATAACCATGATCTTTCTTTATCAGCTTCTAAAAGTTCTATTGTGGTGTTTACCAAAAAACTTACAATTCCTCAAGTTTATATATTCTTTTTAGTTTCAGCTTACTGTGCTCCATAGCTCTCTGACATGACCTTACTTTGCATTTGGTTTTGTTATCAAATACCCAAGTTTGGCATGCATATATTATGTTAGGCATGGAAGTAGGCAACTGTCCATTACAGTCTTTTTGTATACTGGACTGTAATTTCCTTTCAAGATCTCCTTTTATGCCCAGTACCTGTTCCAGGTTATGTTTATTCTCCTACAGATGTCCTTCTCATTAATGGTAGTGTCAAATGATACCTGCTTCCCTAGATAGATATATGGGACTCCACATATTCTATTATTTTTTCAATCAACTTTTATAGGTTTGTGTAAGCTATTCAACATGATTTTAGTTTCTTTGGGTTCACACCCAGACCTACTTTTTTACTTTCCGCAACTAAGATTTGTAGCATTTTTTCCAGCGGTCAGATGTGTTAGATGTTGATTGTTTAACTGTATGCCCCTGCTTCCCCAGTCTATATTTTGAAAGACATCTTCTAGGACTGCTATAAATAATTTTGGGGAAAGAGGATCCTTCCCTTACGCCACGTCTGATGCGAACTCACTTTCTTTTTTTCCAATGTCTTCCATATAGATATGTGTGTTATGCTGTCAAATGCTTTGGAGTAGTCCACAAAAGCTATATAGAGTGGTCTTTTGAATTCCTTATATTTTTCTATGAGTTGTTCTAAAACATGGATGTGATTGACCGTTGAGAAGCCTGCACAGAATCCTGCCTGTTCCATTGGTTAGTTGTTATCGATTGTTGTTGTTATTCGACTAAGTATGACTGATGAGAATAGCTTGTAGATGGTATTCTTTATCATATACAAATTTAAATAAATTAATACAGGTCTGAAAATTTCATACACAATGTCCACATGGGAAAGAAAAAAATAGTATAGTATATATGATTCTACAATTTTTAGGACAATAAGGTATTAGACATAATTTTGCCAGTAGTTTAAAAAACTAGTAATGATATTAATGATATGATAAGACAATCCAATGGTATTTACAATTTTTTCTAGCAAACCAGACCAATAGCATATAATTATATTGTCACAGTTATCAATTTATATAATTTTTTTGTTATATATATATTTTATTTATAAATTAACTTTAATGTTTTTTTTTTTTTAAAGTTATACGATTATTGTATCTACTCATACTCAAATATAAATCAAATAGATTTTGGTACGACTTTCCATTTACTAAAAAAACCTTGATTATTGTAACTTTATTTATATATAAAATAATACATACATTATACATTATGGGCTCAAATTAAGTTATGCCCCAAATAATCGAAATTAAACTAGCAAAAATATTTTTAATTATTTACTATTATGTAAGAATGAAACACATACAATAACGTGCAAAGCTCTTAAGTATACCCATAGAAATACTTTAAAACTTATTATAGATTTAAATAATCTGAATAAAATAAGAATGTTAGAAATATTAATATTAGTTATTTTAATAGTACTTGGCCTGTGTGGGTAACAACATCATCCGCTTTGGACACCATACAACGGCTAGTGATGCTCTGAATGTTTTTCAACATCATACATTGTTTAACCGGTAAGCGAAGTAAGGCGTTATTCATTGTTTTTGAAATTTCTTTAACTGTAACCGTGTTAAATAACAATTTTGCAACCTATTTTTCAATTCTCTTGCACCACACAATTCGACACTAGATTTGATTGAGTGAATTGACTTGACATTAATGACATTCAGTTCTAGTGTTTTCAGTGTAGTTGATACCATTAGGACGTAGTATCAGTTGTGCTTTCGATAGTCCTATCGAAATTATCCACTTGGGCTAATACTATTGATAGTATCAAATGACAAAATTAATAATACTATCGTTAGAGTTCGATTAATTAAACGTATTAATTACAATACTGTCGATAGTTATTGATAATACTACTCTGTCAAGAAAGTACCAGGAAAACGTCAATAAAACAAAATGTTAACCCTTCAGTCCAGTTATCAAAACATTTTGTTAATGCATTTTCCGGAATCAACTTCAGTTCTAGCCGCGAATTCTCTTTGATATCTTCTATCGACTGAAAACGGGTACCTCGAAGAGGTACTTTGAGTTTTGGAAAGAGAAAAAGTCCGCTGGAGCCATATCCGGTGAATGCAGTGACTGTTCGATGGTATTTGTTAAAGTTTTTGGTCAAAAATTTGAAATTTGGCCTTTTTCGACGAATGTGCTCTTTCAGTTATTTACAGCAGTCTCACCTTCTGGCAAGAATTCCAAACGCACAACACCTTGATAGTCAAAGAAAACAGTCTACATGACTGACTTTTGATCAACTTTGTCGTTGTCGACGTTTTTTTTTTGTTTCCGTTCAGTTGGAAATCGCCATTCCGAAGCTTGTTGACTGCATGTCAAACTCGTAAATCCATGTCACATCACCAGTAACACAGTAGTTTCACGAATGTACGGTCGGAATTGACTCGTTTTAGCACATGCTAGAACGAGTCAATTCCAACCGTACATTCAAACGCGTAAAAGTCGCTGAAGATACTCGTTTGCGTTTTTGAAGAAAATTCAGATCTTTCGGGGCTAGTCGAGCGGCAACCGGCAACGTGTTTCATGCCATCTATATACCTCTATATAAACTACTTTCGTATATAAAGTACATGATGCAATTGTGACATGATCTTTCAACATTTTGAAGTTTTAAGCCATATGTGTAGTTTTACTGATTTGAAAGTGATTCTGATTTTTTTTAAAACATATCTATGCAAATCTAACGTGCTGTTGTAGCAACCTTGTTCTATTCACTAGGTTAGATGGTATACTATCTAAAGAAATGTAGAAAGTACTAAGAGTATTTTCTGTATTTCTCTTATTAGCATTACCAGTTGGTATTGGTATCGGTTATCTGTATGAATAGATAATAATCTATTTTTACTAACAGGGCAGGACAAATAAGTGTCTGGGACTAGCCCAAGCGATCGTTTAAAATGGTACGAACTAATACAAACCGATTCGTGAAACATAGAAAGTTCAGCGGCTATCTCTCTCAATCTTGAATGGGTATTTTCAGTCACAATTTCCTTTACTTGTGCGATGTTAACTTAGATGAAGATTGATGGCCGACCAGAGCGAGGAAAATCTTCCAACAAATCTCGACTGCTTTTGAATGCACTGTACCACTCATATGCGTGAGTTTTTCATAAAGTCAATTCACCGTATGCTTTCTGTAACATTTTCAGTGACTCTAAACATGAAACTCCATTTGCAATGAAAAATTTGAGATAAACTCTTTGTTGGATGTTTTTATCTTGCTGCGTCCAGACGATTGCCAAACCTCAACAAGCAGTCACAAATTCAATCGTGTGGATAGTATGTTTGCTTGATTTGCCAAACGTTTGGCTTGGCTTGCCACCGATCCGATCTCTGTCGGTTTTTGATGCCCAAATCAAAGGAAGCTTGCGGCAAGTGCTTGCGATGCATTCATATGTTTGTGTGTCGTTAGTATGCCTTGCGCACTGACGACGACTAGATGTGTACGTCCGTACATCTTGTTACTACTGCGCAATAATTAAAATAAATTAGTAATTCATCCATCAAAGACACTTTACTCTTTTCCAAGGCAGAGGAAAAACCATGTACTTGGAATCCGAAATATAACGGATCATAAAGATAAAAATAATGTAAATTAAGTGCAATTTTAATGAGGCATGGAATCAGCTCAGTGAAATTTTAAAGCCAAATGTTATGGCAGACACAAGCTCGATGTTCGTCATACTTGCCTCTTCAGAATACACTAACGCACTCGCAAGTTTGTGGATGGCCATGTTTCATTCTCAAAATCAAGCCAAACGTTTGTAGAGGTTTGTAGTTTGTGGCAAGTAGCAAACGTGTGGATCCGGCATTATAAAAATGGCAAAAGAGATTGAGATGAGCTTACAAAATCGAGTACTGAAAACTATCTGCTCCGTGACTGAAAACCCTGAAAACAACAGAAAAAAAGTTGTGCCAACTTAACCACATAAATAATTATTTGAATTGAGTTTGGAATTAGAATTTAGTTATCAATTCCCGATACTTTTTTGACAGAATGTATAGTAATAAATAGTCCACGAGCCAGGTACGAATTTCATCAGTCATTTCCTCTCAAGCGATAATTCGTAAAATGCTTCAAAAAGTTGTATCATGAAGCCTCGTGAACATCAGCTGCACTTTCACTTTTTTCACGTTCATGTGACCAGCTGACGTACAATCCACCACTCTATAATCAGCTGACTTTACTTTTTCTTCAAGATATTGGGTTAGCTATAATTTGATACAATTCTCAATCGGGAGGAAATAACTAAAAATAATATTTTTTCTACGTGCGCGGGAGGCTCCTCAATCCTCCGGCGGAACTGCAGCAACTCTATACCTATTACTCTCTACTACTACTACACAACTATATGAACCATTATACGAGTTTTCACCGGATAGTAAATTGGTCATGAAATTCTGTTGCTGGCTCGCGGGCCATAATTTGAGTGAGGGGTATAGTAATTGCAAAGGCGTTCTTGTAATTTTGACTTTTTAATCAGTAAATGTTATCTTGTTCGTTTTGTATTTGGCTTCGAGGTAGTTACTTTTATTATTAGCAGAAATAAATGGTTCATCTAAAAATTCGTTCCGAAAATAGAGTCGATGATCGTCCATGATCGAGTGAGAAACAAAACCGACTTTGTCCATTCCAACCAATCACGGCGCGATTTTATCCATAGTTCAATGGCGGTTGTAGCTTATCACTATGGAGAATATACTTTAAAGTTTTATTTATTGCTATATATTCAAGCAAAATCTGGGAAAAAGAAAATGTGCAACCAGTAGGTAGGTTCAGGAAGGTCTAGAAAACGTATGCATAATTAAGAAACATGGAGAAAATCTCGCAAAATGGAGGAAGGTGAAGTTAAATTAAGCTTAATTTTCTATGTGTTGTAAAGAAACCGCAACAATATTGGTAAATTTATTTAACAAGATAATGTAAGTGAATTTATAAAAATAGTCGAACTTGGTTATTGATAATTTATGTAAGGTCAAGCTAAACGTTAATAATGTAAATATAAGTCAATTTATTATATTATAAAAAAATACTTTTCAACCTAACGTAACAAACAAAAAAATGTGTGGGTCAGCTTCGACGCACGACTGGAGTTTACAATTTACTGGAGTCTCTCTCTCTCTCTCTCTCTCTCTCTCTCCCTCCCTCTATCTCTCCCTCTCCCTCTCTCTCTCTCTCTCTCTCTCTCCCTCCCTCCCTCCCTCTATATATTCTGTATATATTTACACATATATATAACATAAAGGTATACACATATCTAAACTCCAATAAAGCATAAAAAGCACAACAAAGCGTTAAAGCGTTACGCTGCCTTCCGATCACTAAATTTTACTCTTCATATTTTTTTCATACCGGGCGCCTTATATGCAAATCGATTCTTAAGGAATAAACTCCAAAAAAGCTTTTTAAAAACTTTGCAAATTATTGGGCATCGTATGTAGCTAATGTACTCGTAGCACATTTCAAAAGTTTGAAAGAGGTCAGAAGGCCAGGTTACGAGAAAGGTCTCCAGGGCATAAAAGGTGATCGCTTCAAGTTACAAGCATGAAATTTTATTTGATTATCTCTTTGCAAAATCTTTGCTTAGTGAAGAGAACAGCAGCAACTTTGAATGTTGGACCTACTTCGATACCATCAAATTATAATTAGTGTTTTTTGTTTAGTTCAGAAATCACCGAAACTGGAAGATCATATAGATGCAAATATGGTACGTTTACCTTACTGTCAAACTAGTACAATGTCGCAATAGTTAGAGGCTGTCTTAAGTTCGCGGGGAGAAGTCGTTTTTTTACATTTTTTATTTTGCTCTTTCAACTGATGGTTAACTGTTCTTAACTGTTCGATCAAAATTTTTATTTGTTCGATCTTAGTTTTTTTTTATAAATAAAATAAACAATTACCCTCAAGTTGGCGGGGAGAAATCTGAAAAAAAACTCGGTTTTCACTCGATTTGGAACCTTCAAAGAAAAGTTTTAAGATTGACTAGTCACATATTCCTCCGATTCATCTTAATGGCGCTATTATACCCTTTAGTGAAAAAGTAAAAAATTTTGATTAGGTATACTTATTGACTCGGAGTTATCGGCGTCTCCTCAAATACAGAAAATAAGCCGTAGGTTATTCGCTTCTGACGGTTCGTTAAAAAGATGGAGAAATTTTCTACCAACTGCCACCAAAACTGCCCTTGCAAATTAACTCCTTCCAATTCTTGACTATGCGGACGCCAGCTATCCAGATCTCACCGAAAACCTTTAGATAAACTTGAGCGACTACAAAACTTTTGTATCCGATTCATATTTGGACTGCGTAAATATGATCATGTTTCTGAATTCCGAAAAAAGCTCAAGTGGTTACCTATTCGTTTTCGTTTCGGTATTCTCTCTTTTCTATACAGCATACTGTTTAATCCTCATACACATTCCTATTTAAAAGGACGATTTGAGTTCATTCATGGTACCCATACAAAATGCTTAAGAGGTGCCGGTGCATTCAACCACCTTTTTAAAAAAATCTTTTATGGTTCTGGCTGTTCGTTTGTGCAATGCATTACCAAGCTGAAACCCTTCAAGCCTTTAAAAATATGGTCAAGCAACACTATCTATCACAATAATACCGTTATTTTATTATTATTCTATTTCACAACGAAGATCAAAATTACTTTAGAATATACCATGTCACAGATAAGATAATAGTGACCATGTAATCTCTACTAAATAGCTATATAATTAATCTGGATTATGTGTTTATATGTATATATATCTATCTAATACTTTTAAACGAGCACTTATTGCATATAATCTGAATCTAGAAAACGGCTCCAACGATTTTGATAAAATTTTGTATACAGATAGACTTTTGCATTTTAAGTTCAACTGCGTAGTTGTATTTTCTGTAAAAATGTAATTTTACAAAAAAAAATACGATTTATTAAAAAGCTACCGAGCAAAGCTCGGTCTCCCAGGTACTATATATTAATACGTGTAAATACTTGCCAGTATTTTCAATAGTACGCCATGAACCAGTGGCGTATTTACACATTTGCCGCCTGTAGGCTAGTTAAATTTTGCCGCCCCTGCCTCCTCTTCGATTACAACTTTTTTTTGTCAATGATTTGTGTACTAATTACTGGTGTAATTAGTGCACAAATCATTTTTTCCATAATTAGTATGATTGTGAACTAGGAGATCGATGTCTCAGTTTCTAGATTTTTTTTACAACCCAACGATTTAGCTAAGATTGATTATTTTTGTTATAGTACCTTTATTTCTGAACAAGTAAAAAAACTCAATGCTACTGTTAAGAAGGGGTAAGGTATGCCTTAATACTACTTCCACATGTACATTCAATAAACGTTCAATCCATCAGCCTATAAAAGTCCACTGCACTCCTAACGTGCGCCCAAGCACCCGGTTCTTCGCCTTTCGCATACAATCAATCCCAGCTACCTTTCTCAGTTCGTCAGTCCATCTGGCAGGGGGTCGTCCTACCTTCCGTTTACCAGTTCGCGGTCTCAACTCTAGGACCCGTTTGCCCAACGACCATGCCAGGCCACGTCAGCATGCTTATTGTGCGAACTATGTCGGGAACATTGCCGGCTTCTTTGTCGGCTGACCTCATTACGAATTTGATCCTTCAAAGAAACTCCAAGCATAGCTCGCTTCACAACCCGCTGCGCATCTTTAGAAAGCTTATGGACTAGACCGAATGACATGCGGTGCCGAGACAGGGGCTCTAACAACCCCACCCCACAGTCTCAGCACCGTATGTCAAAAGAGGTAGAACGCTTTGGTTTTACAAAGACCTTCGTTTTGAGGATTGCTTGCATTTCATTTTAAATACTTTTTCATTTGGTCAAACCATTTTTGAAAACATGGGGACCATTGGTCAAAGAGCATGTTTTTCACGTGTTGGTTGAAAGCTATCACGGCCTCTTCCGGTCCCGTAAATGTCATGCCTCTCATGAAATCTTAATTTTTTGGAGAAATAAAGAAATCGCAAAGTGCCGGGTCTGGACTGTGTTCGGAATGGGTCACTAGCTATACCTTTTCAGAAGCCAAAAGTGACTTTGTCTTGTTTGCGGTGTGCGCCAAAGCATTGTCATGGTGCAATAGGATGCGACTTCTTGGTCGTTTTTCCCTAACATTTTCAAAGACACTGGGCAAACAAATGGTGGTGTAAACTCAGCATTAACCGTCTTTTGTTCTTCAAGGAGGATCGTGCAGACAGGACCCGTCCGGGAGAATAAAATGCAATCATTTTTTGCCTGCGTTTCTCGCCTGCCTCAGTTTTGTTAGTTTGCTGTCACCGTCGAACACATAAAACAATATATCCATGTTTCATCTCCTGTCACAATGTCATACACAGCATTAAACGTCCGTGATTGTACTTTAACAACATTTTTTTATACCAATCAACACTATTTTTAAATGTTGTTGTAAGATTTTTGAATTTATGTTTGTTCAGTTTGCAGGGTCCGGTGACGATTTAGAAGCTCAGGATTTGTATCTCTTAACCCCTAAAAGTTCTTTCGATACTTTGTTTTCAGAGCCCTTTATTAAGGCTTTCGAGTGTTTTAGATTAGTCCTGGTCTTCCATCTCCTAACTGTCATTGATATGAATTGGGCGTTTATGATTGTATAAGCTCGCAGCAGAATGGTTCCGATCCATGCTGTTGGTTCGCTGCTGGCTGCGCCAGCTCTGGCGAGTTCATCGCCTTTTTATTGCTACCTTACTTAGACTAGCTAGCTCTTTCAGGAATTGCATCTGGCCTACCTTTAGAGCTCGGTAGTAATTCCGTCATCCCCAGGAGATCCGTTTTTTTAGCTGCTCGAGAGCCACCTCTATCTCGCTGTGGACGATTTCAGGTATGTCCTCCCTGTAATGGCACGTTAACGGGGCTCTGTGATCATCATCACTGAGTCTCGTTGGTTCTATCATCCGCGATGCATACTACGTCCATAAAATTTCTCGATCTCATCGAGAATCTGGCACTTTGAATTGACTGCTATTCTCAGTTTTGAGTTTCATCAGATAGGGAGGTCAAGTGCTGAACAAACCCTTAACTCCCTGTTCCACTCAATTGCATTCTCTATTGTGTGAATGTTGAAGCTTCGGAGGTCGCGTCATAACAGTTTTTTCGGCTCTGCTATCTGACCAGACGACTGAGTGGCTAACAGCTCGCGCATTTTACTCATAAGTTCGAGACTCTTGGGAGAGAGTTTGTACTGTTGCTGTTTGCGTTTCCCGGGGAACAGCTTTCGTGACTTAAGCATAATAAAATATTTTTTATTGTGTTTAAACATTTATATTTAATTATCTGGTAACAATCCGCCTGATGATGACGATGAAATTAAATTAAACAAAATATGAAAGTTTTAGGCTCAAGGTAGATTTTAGATAACTTTTCAATCGTGTTTTAAGTTAGAAAATCTTCTCTCACCCGAACTGTGTTGGCCAGACACACTAGTGAATGGTCGTGTCACTCGTTCCCGCCCGCAACGAAACGCGACTACGAAAATTGTAGAAACATTTATATAGGTGGTAAAACATTTTACATGTTGAATTGTTTGTGTACCTATTGACATTTAGGTGGTTAGGTATATATGTAAATATGAATCTTTTCAATTTTTGTAAGTCAAAAAAAATATTTTCCCAAATTCGCCGCCCTAGGCTTCAGCCTATTCAGCCCATTGGTAAATCCGCCACTGCCACGAACTATTGTTTTTATTTAATACTTCTGTTATTATCATATATATAAGACCGCCCTTTTTACTCTGATTTTTAAGGTAAGATCTGTTTCAATGAATTTCAATGAATGGTGTACGTACAATAAATAATATTCTATCTATCCATATTATCCGGCTTTATCTGGATAGTGTTTTCAAAGTATCTGTATTATCCGAATAGTGAATCGGCCGGATAATTGCATGCCCTACTTGCAACCCGTGACTTTAATTAGTGAATTATAAAAAAAAACCTACGAGCCTTTTTAGATTAAAGGTGCCAGCACACCAATCGATCTAAGCGATCGATTGACTTCGATTGATTGGTGTGGTGGATTATTTCCGATCGACTGGTGTGATAACAACCGACGATCTACGAAAACTGATCCATTCTATCAGCACCTCAGCGGTCGATGTGTGTGGTGGCACCCTTAGGGAAGCCGGGCCTCAAATGGTATAGTTACGCCACTGTGCTGATACATATTTATTGTTGGGAGGGGTTACCGTAATTAATGTATAATTGGTAGAGATGCTGTCAGAGTATACAGAGTAAAATAACTAAGCAAACAGATACGCAATGTCATTATCATTTTGCGCAATAACATTCTTCCTACACATTTTAGCTGGTAACGTACCTAGAATATCCACCACGTTTACTCAGCGACAGACAACGAATATTGTCGGGGATAACACAGTTGTTTGTGGGACGCCGGCATGTATACCTTGCATTAGTTGCAATTGGAGCAGCTGCCGTTACCGTACCGAGGTCTTAAGGCTTCTATTCAACACAAAGTTTGCCACCCACTTGCTTACTCACTCGGGTTGTCCGCACGGTAGCAACTTTGATAGATTTTCGTGCTAGATCTGTTTGAAGGCATTAGCTTTAGCTCTATGGCAGCTGATGGCTATAGATCGACCGCGTAACTCAGTCCTTGCCTGCTCAGTCAGACAGATATATTTCGGAAAAGTTCATGAAGTATCTATGAGATAACTTTCGATCTATATAAGGAAGTCGCATTGCAGTAATGATCGAGTTCTAGTTTTGCGACCAGCGAATCACAAGTGCGAAGAATAGCGAAGAGTACAAGCAAATATTACTAGCGGCGGATTACATTATGGATGTCAAGTGGAAGGGCTTGACCAGTAGGTACTGGCACAGAATACATAATAGTACCAGTACAGAAGGACTCGCGATACCATTTAAATAAATAGCGACTCTTGCACCGACACAATAAGGTGCAATTCAGATCGCACACCGCTAATTCCAAACGCGTTATATTAACCTAAAACTTGCCTCTCTTTCTATTGCATAACTCTTATAGTTAAGGTTGTCTTCTGTAAGAAGAGTTAATCTAAATATTTAATAACCAGTTATGTGCCTATTACTTTACTTCTGTAAACAAATGAAGTTTTAAATAAACCTAGGCTAGGTATTAGTAGTACCTACGTAGATGTAACCTATATTAAAGAAAACTATTTTATTTCACAATCTCTGAATATATACTTTAATCTCTAAGAAGATAGACATTTGCCATACGTTAGTGTGTACCTTGGAATGAAACTATCTCTTTTAGGTGTTTAGCTAGGTAGGTATATGCAAATCAAATCCTACGCGGAACCCTACTCCTTATAACACCAGCTATTTGCCAGTGAAAGTCCCATGGAAATCGGTCCACCTGTTGCAGAGATTAGCCGAACAAACAGACAGACAGACAGACGAAATTGTTGTAGTCCTAAACTTATCAAAGCTAAACTTGACTAAGTTACTCCTTATAACACCAGCTATCTGTCAGTGAAAGTCCCGTGGAAATCGGTCCACCCGTTCCGTAGATTAGCCGGAACAAACAGACAGACAGACAAAAACGTGATTTTTTTTTTGGTATAAGTACCGTGTGTCATTCAGATGCATTTAGTAAAAACCTGTCATTATGACATTACAAACGGACATTTCAAATTTATTTATTTACTAGCAGTTCCCGCGCGGCTTCGCTCGCGTGTACATATTTATATATTTTGCGCGGAACCCTCATTCTTTTTCCAAAATCAAAGTAGCATAAGTTACTCCTTTTAATATCAGCCATCTGCCAGTGAAAGTCGCAGCCAATTAGCCGAAACAAACAGACAGACAGAGTGTAATTGTGTATGGGAAAAAAAAAATTTGTGCATGCAGCCATTGTGGAGAAATTCGCTAAAAACTGATTCCGCTGGGCGAACGTTGTCCTGGCGGAACTTTTTTTAATCTATGGACTTGAAAAAAATGTGTCCAAAAATTAGTGTGTATTTGTGTATGTATGAATAAAATTAGTGCATGCATAAACGTTTGGCCATTAGCTAGTTTTCATATAAAGCGCTTATATAAAGAGCTGTAGATTTTTACATACGTTGCTTTGAATTTGTTTATATTTGTTTAAAAAACAGATTTAGAAAAAATCGTAGGGTTAAAAAGATAAAAATATAAACGTAAAATACGCTTATCAGGTCTTAGTTCGTAAAGTATGCACTTTGGGGTCTAGATTTTCATGTTTATACAAACCTTGTAAGAGTGTGAAACGTGTTGCCAAGTATCAATGATGTTCCGTTAGTAATTAAAGAGTTAGAGGACAATTTACCATGAATAGACCACTGTTTACAAAGCAGTCAAATATCACGACGTTCTAAAGGAATTGCATAGTAAAATGTATTCCAATAATTAGTGTATTAATTCAACTACTCGCATGCAAAATTTCATCTCATTAAATTCAGTAATTAAAGAGAAACAATTAAAATACTGACAAAGCATCGAAACCTACAGAACCCGACCAAGTTCGGATGGCTACGAAAAAGCGGCCGTGCAATATATTTAAGTAACACTCTAAAATTTACAGTATAATACCGGTATTGAATTGGTACAGGTGACAACACAATTGTTGTTTTGATACAATTTATAGGTCATTTATTTTTTTACACCTGCTTTTTTAAATGTATTTGACTGTGACAGTAAGTACTATTTACGTAGGTACTTTATTTAAGTATGCGCTTGAGACTTGCGTCAGTATATGATATTACCGTTGTACTGGTAGTGACTTATGTATGTATGCAATTTAAGTCTATTGCTGTCTCTAACCAATGACAGAGTATGTTTAGCAAGCGTTTGTTTACGTTAAGTTTTTATAAACAAGAGACTAGTCATGACAAGCGCCTCAGCTGCGCTCCCGATACGCTCAAAATTCACGCGCCTGTGCGCGCACATGAGTTGTATGCCAAGTTCTGCCGTTACTGGGGCGCGCGCCTCAGGGATTGTCATGACTAGTTCCTAAGAGGGTTAGAAATGTTGAGGTTAGTTTCTGTATTTTCATTCATTCATATGCTCACGGCTGTTGTCCCAGAAGGGGTAGGCAGAGGTGTGACATATCTGTGACACCCACATTTCGCCAATTTTTTGGTTTCTACGTTACAGGTGGCGAGAAATAAATAATAAATATATAATTATTACATGTAACTAAAAATATTTTTGTACACGGATGTTTAATTAGAGAAGTACTTGTTAATTGAAGATTTATTTTTTTCGTAGATAGTGGCGTTATTATTAAAAAAATATTGGCGTTATTATTAAACGTGGGAGAGCCATGCTTCGGCACGTATGGGCCGGCTCAACTCCGCTCGATACCACGGCCTCACAGAAAACCGGTAGTGAAGCAATGCTTGCATTGCATTTCGCCGCGTGAGTGAGGTTACCGGAGGCCCTAACCCTTCCCTCTCCCTTATTCCCGTCCTTCCCCTCTCAACCCCCCACCGTCCCCCTCTTCTCCTACTCCCACTCTTAACTCTTCAGTTACAGGTGCCCATGGGCGGCGGTAGTCATTTACCATCAGGTGAACCGTCTGCTCGTTTGCCCCTTATACCATAAAAAACAAAATCATTCAAGAAATACAATTGTTTTATTTTTTCTTAACGCTTGTGTACCCAACTGTACCATATTAATAAATACTATACTGGAAGGTTAAGAACGTTACTTAGATATATGGCACGGCCGCTTTTTTGTAGCCATCCGAACTTGGTCGGGTTATGTAGGTTTCGATGCTTTGTCAGTATTTTAATTGTTTCTCTTTAATTACTGAATTTAATGAGATGAAATTTTGCATGTGAGTAGTTGAATTAATACACTAATTATTGGAATACATTTTACTATGCAATTCCTTTAGAACGTCGTGATATTTGACTGCTTTGTAAACAGTGGTCTATTCATGGTAAATTGTCCTATAACTCTTTAATTACTAACGGAACATCATTGATACTTGGCAACACGTTTCACACTCTTACAAGGTTTGTATAAACGTGAAAATCTAGACCCCCAAAGTGCATACTTTACGAACTAAGACCTAATAAGCGTATTTTACGTTTATATTTTTATCTTTTAAACCCTACGATTTTTTCTAAATCTGTTTTTTAAACAAATATAAACAACGTATGTAAAAATCTACAGCTCTCTATATAAGCGCTTTATATGAAAACTAGCTAATGGCCAAACGTTCGCGTAGCGGAAACTTGAATTTCTCCGAAGTTTATGCATGCACTAATTTTATTCATACATACACAATTACACACAAATACACACTAATTTTTGGACACATTTTTTTTCTTCTAAGTCCATAGATTAAAAAAAGTTCCGCCAGGACAACGTTCGCCCAGCGGAATCAGTTTTTAGCGAATTTCTCCACAATGGCTGCATGCACAAATTTTTTTTACCATACACAATTACACGACGTCATACACTAAATATCTGCATAATTCAAATCTTTAAATTCAACAACATTCCGCTGCGTGAACGCACACGACGATGGCTGGCGCATGCGTCATGCTCGTGATTGAATGCCGTTGGTCGGAGCTGGTCATCTTGGAACTGCTATTACTTACGTATAGTAGTAATTTGCGCGACTGATTATATTTTTAAAACAATACGTTACATTGTCGTCACATTTCATTTGCGCTTATAAGCAATGTAACCAGGGATTTGAAAAAAAAGTGTTGAAAAAAGAGTGTCCTTGGAGTTTCTTGCCTGTTTTTCTCCACAGGATGTACTTAGTGGAACAGGCGACTAGCTGCACGACTGACTTAGTATGACTGACTACTTGACTACTGATAATTCAAAAATACCTATAATTGGCTCAATTTAAATAAATGATTCGATTTAATTTGTAACATTACATTAGTAAAGACCAGTCAAAGTTTAAAATTAATAAACAAATTCAATATCTTTTTTGTTTATTTTAACACGAGTTCTTATTTAAGTTAAATGTCCGTTCTGTTTTTTAATTTAGTCTATAGGTGTTGGTATTGGTATTGGTATAGGGCTCTGTTTCCGCATCTAGACTCATATGCGGTCCATTATGCGTTCAGATAGGCTGACTAGTTGAGCCAGCCTTGCTCCTTCCAGAAGCACAGAAGCCTCCTGGGGCGTTCACAGGCTTCTAGGAGCGACCTCGTTCCCGCGAGGATACTTGCCCGTTGTGTGGCCACTCCCTCGCATTCCAGGACAACGTGGGCGGCCGTTTCCTCCGCGTTGAGACAGCCTCTACATAGAGGACTGCTTGCCGCGTTGATAGTGAATAGGTGTCGGTTTAGGGCCAAGTGGCCCAACTCAACAACAAATTCAATATCTTTTTTGTTTATTTTAACACGAGTTCTTATTTAAGTTAAACGTCCGTTCTGTTTTTTAATTTAGTCTATAGGATAGGTTACAGCATAGGTTCGATGAACGAAACGCATAAGCGCCATGAAAATCACGGCGCTTGAGACCTTTTGATCGTGAAAAGTTTCACGCCTCGTTGCGCTGCAGCGCTGCCCATTCCTAGTGTTTGGTTAGACAAATGATGATTGTTTCAGCGCTGTAGCGTCGATTATTTTTAAGTTTTAACAAAACCGAACAAAATTTCTGTAAGTGATTGCAACTCTTTATATTTATCTCAATGCGACGTAGCGCGTGAGCGAGTATTGAATAACGTGCTACCTGGCCGGCGCCCACTGTATTTCGCCCGACTCATCGACGCTGCTAGGTACCTGTAGCTTCATACCTACCGATCGGAGTGGGCCTAGCCTGGTACTGGTAACCAGACTAGAAGTACATCTTGAAAACAATCCAAATACAAGATGACCGCCACCATAAAATGGCAGATTACATTTTTTTTCAACCCCCTCAATATGGGTATCCAATGAAAGGGCTGAACTAGTATACCATGAATAAATTCCAAATCGAAGATGGCGGCCGAAACAAAATGGTGGATCAGGGTGGATCACAGTGAATATTAACTAAATAAAAAACCGGCCAAGTGCGAGTCGGACTCGCGCACGAAGGGTTCCGTATCATTATCTATACAAATATATTTTATTTTAATTATTTATTTTTGAAGTAAATATACTGTGAAAATTTGAACTGTCTAAATATCACGGTTCGTGAGATACAGTCTGGTGACAGACGGACGGACAGCGGAGTCTTAGTTATAGGGTGCCGTTTTACCCTTTGGGTACGGAACCCTAAAAATTAAAAGCTTGAAAATAAAATCGTGGAACGTAGTACGCATTACATATTTCCTCAGGTTACCCTAAGTCTCATGATTTTATTTTAGTCTGATCAATGCCCTAGATAGAGAAGAGTGGTAGGATGACTGGTACCTGGTACGTAATTATTTTTTAGCTTTTAGTACATTATCTGCATTATTATTATGTTTGTTTACAATAAAACCGTTTTACTTAAACATTTCAGTACACTTGTTATCTTTACATTTACTTTATTAATTTTTTGTTCTTTTTCATATTCTATTATATTGCATTTGACGTGGAATATATACAGCTGAAAATAAATTAACTAATGAACCGTTTAATACGCCAGAAAAAGCACTAGGACTATCTACGGTTTTCACTAACAGTAAATGTACATTTTCGTGACAGGGTCTTGAAATTTATTAAAAAACAATATTCAATTGGTTTTAGTTATTTTAATTATTCAAAATTTGGCGGGTGCATTTTACAATGAATTGATATCTGATATATCTTTATTTAATATCATATGATTTAAATAAATTCAATGTCTTTGTGTAGACAGAGACATTATCAGACCAAAAAGTGACGATTACGCTACTAAATGAGTCCGTTCTGTAATTGTACCCATTAAGTAATTGAATATGAACGGGGATTCTGTTCCTATAACACAAAAGGGAGGAAGATTCTCCGTTGGCATGTTGTCTAAACTAATATTATAAAGAGGAAATATTTGTGTGTATGTTTGTAATGTTTTCACACAAAAACTATTGGACCGATTGCTGGAGCTGGAGACCTGGATTAACGCATAGGCTACTTTTTATCCCGACATTCCCACGGGATCGGGACTTACGCGGGTGAAACCGCGAGGCGCTGCTAGAACATACTAACTAACGTGAGAACATTAATTACACAATGCCGTTTCAGTAGTTACTAAGTAGTTCGGTTCATCTTCGCTAAAATAATGACGTGTGCAGTATTCCGATGTCGCCACAAATATTATCCATTGTTAATATGACCTCTATACGGTGTGATACGCTCTAATACTTGCCGTTTTTACACTAAAGCAATAGACATAATGATGTTTCGCTTTTAAATAAAAAAACTGTATTCGAAATACAAATGAATAAATTAAAATATGTATATAACTTAATATCACTGTAATACTGCTAATTATATTTGTTTATATGCAATTAGTTTAAATGTGTTGAATGCACTACTTTTAGTAGTGCGCTGAATCGTTAAATAGGTTACTCAAACATAGTTATGTCTTTCGTAAAAGCATCGTTTTCAGTAGATTTAACCAAGGAGGTCTCCATTGTGCTAAGTAATTCATCGGTGTGTTTATCCAATGTGTTTCTGAAACAAAATAACAATTTAATCAAAGATCAATCCTACTGATCATGACTATTCATGACTAATTGAAATGTTGGTTTTGGAAATTAGTATTAGCGTCTGCGACAGCGTTTGCTACGTGTTCGACTCGAACCTTTAGCGCCAACTTTAGCTTTTATAACAATGTGTCAGAAGTGGAGAGTCTCACGATTAAGATTAACTACATACAAAACTAATAAATCTTCAGTTTAAGGGTTATAGTTATCATTTTTTAGCAGTCATCCTCAAAATATTTATTTTTTATGCATGATCAATAAACTAAAATCATTTCAGTTTTGCCTAAATTACCTGCTGTTGGGGCGATGTATGCTAAGTTCTCCCGAAAAACTGTCAGAATCATCGTTTATTGAAGTTTGAGAATCTGAAAAAAACAACAACATTTGAAATCTCTTTGTGACTAGTTTAAGCAAGTTATTGATTCTCAAAGAAATACCTGAGGTCGTCAATCGGTGAGTTGTGAGATATTCGGCAGACAAGTACGGAGGCAGGTCATCATTAGCATCACCAGCACCGCCCTCTGCCCCAAGAGTCTCCACAACCGACAACCATTGACCGTTATGACAGCGGAATCTCTCCACCTAATATAATAGTTGTATCAAAGAAATTGTAATCGTTAATGAACTTTTTGTAAAAAGAAGATGATTAAATTCCTGTGTAAACAAATGGGGTTTTGAGTAGTTTGGCGATGTTATAATTATGTCTTTATCTGCTCTCGTTACTAGAAATAAAAAAAATTAACCTTAATCCTAACGGCCCACTCATTTTGCATCTGAGAGATAATATCGAGGCACGTGTCGCACATTTTTCTTATCTCCGCATTCTTATCTTGCATTAAATCAATAAGGTAGGCTGGAGCTTCTGTAATAAATATAATTAAAGAGCGATCACACTTAAGTTTAAGTTATTAAACAATAAAATTTAAGAAAATGAATTCATATTTCTAACATTTTTGTCAACACTTTTACAACACTAAAGCCTCATTCATAGACATTAGGAAAAAAATATTCTTTTTTTATTGATAACATAAGCTCGTCGATGGTCCCAATTCTGTTACTTCACTCCTCAGAGGAATAATTACATAGAGGGATCATTTTAAGTAAGAGCACAAAACATATCTACGGTTACGTTCTCACTAAGGCGTCAAGTCCATAACACAAAGTGAGATAGCAATAGATGTCTTGCGTCAGTTTCAAATGCAACGCGCCGTTTGTTGATTTTCTGTCAACCAGCAGGAGGATTGGACGTGTTTTTTATTTTCGTAAAAAATATTGTAGAAACCTATTGTGTGGTTTATTGGATGTGCTCAAGATGAAGAAAAGTGACAATATTTTGTGTGGCCACCGGCTGCAGAAGCCGAATGCGCGTTTTGACCGAATGCGGTCAAAAAATATCCTTCCATCGGTAAGTCATACTCAGTAAATTGATGATTATCAGCCAAATTACGTTTTATTAGGATTTGTAAAGCATGCCAAACTGTAAATCATGTTTATGTTCAACAATGAAACACCTGTTAATTACTATTGAAAATAACTTTGAGAAGAATTTAGATAAAAATAGATCGCGACTGACGTTTAATTACGCATATAGTGTTGGAACTTAGATCACGTTAACATATCAATTTCTGAAAGGGTACTTACTTATCAATATGTATGATTAATGATTATATATTTTCAACAGCGCCAATAACAATGTGGTAGCAAATGTAGCAATTAATGGTACTAGAATAAGTTAAAGGAATCGTTTGAATGTTTTCGTGATGGTAAATTGAAAACCTTCTACAATATTAAAACTTCGAGGTTATGAGTGAATTACTATAATTCTGTAGATATGCATTGGACATAATCTAAAGTGTTTGTTCATGTTGTAGGTTTCTGAATCTAATTTTGCTCGGTTGTGTTCACTGCATTTTGAGCCTGTTTCTTATAGTGAAGAAACATCAACCATTTTGATTACCTAGACTTGTTGGAGGATCCTCCCTTTGTGTTTGAGGGACATGACACCCGATATTATTCATCTGATCCAATATTATTAAAAACAATTATAAGACAAATGCATTTTTATTTATATCTACATGATTATTACATGATGAGTAAAGGCTGTCCTAATGTAAGTATACATATACACCTAGTAGGGTAGTTCATCTCGAACTGAGTTCTCTAGATTTCACGACTTTTTCACATTTTATCTTATAAGCTATGAAGCCTAAAATAGGAAACAGTTATAAGTAATAGAACCCTTTCATTTGATAGTTCCAATTTGACTTGATTGTCTCGCATTAAAAATGTCAACCCCCTTTTTGAATCCTTACACCCTCAAGATTTTAGTATTATTTTAGTACCTATAATTAGCATAGATATAAGCGATTTGGTCAGTGGCGGATTTACACATTTGCCGCCTGTAGGCTAGTTAAATTTTGCCTCCCCTGCCTCCTCTTCGATTGGATAGGCAATTCACAATTATATTATTTACAATTTTGTTTGAGTTTTCCATTATTAGTATGATTGTGAACTAGGAGATCAATGTCTCAGTTTCTAGATTTTTTTTACAACCCAACGATTTAGCTAAGATTGATTGTTTTTTTATGGAACCTTTATTTCAGAAAAAAGCTCAATCATGTGCTACTGTTAAGGTGGGGTAAGGTATGCCGTAATACTACTAACAGATGTGCGTTCAATGAACGTTCAATCCAGGAGCCTGCACCAAAACACCCGGTTCTCCGCCTTTCGCATACAATCCAATCAAAGTCCATCTGGCTGTGGGACGTCCTACCTTCCGTTTACCAGTTCGCGGTCTCAACTCTAGGACAAGTTAACAAAACGACGATGCCGGGCCACGTCAGCATGCTTATTCTGCAAACCATGTCGGTAACATTGGTTCTTTGTCGGATGACCTCATTACGAATTTAATCCTTCAAAAAACTCTAAGCATAGCTCGCTTCACAACTTGCTGAATCCTTCTGGTGATTTCTTCCCGAAGGGGTACACTGAAAATTTTGCGTAACTCATTATTAAAATAATTTACATGTAAAGTAATATATTTCCTGCTTTTCAAAGTATTCTCCATTACATTTTAAACAATTTTTTATTCGGTCAAACCATTTTTGAAAACCTGAAGACCATTGGTTTAAGGCCATGTTTTTCACATGCTGGTTGAAAGCTGTCACGGCCTCTTCCGGTCCCGTAAATGTCATGCCTCTCATCAAATCTTAATTTTTTGGGAAAATAAAGAAATCGCACTGTGCCAGGTCTGGACTATATGCGGGATGGGTCACTAGCTCTATCTTTTCAGAAGCCAAAAATGAGTTTGTCTTGTTAGCGGTGTGTGCCGAAGCATTGTCATGGTGTAATAGCATGCGACTTCTTGATCGTTTTTTCTTAACTTTTTCGAAGACACTGGGCAAACAAATGGTGGTACCACTCAGCACTAACTGTCTTTTAACCTTCGAACACCCATACAGAAGACTGTTGCTTTCTTTCCGGCATATAACAATATATCCATGTTTTATCTCCTGTCACAATGTCATACACGGCATAATTCTGCGTAGCAACGCCTTACGGTTCTCAAATGAGGTGCTTCTCTCCCAAAGGCATTTTGAAGACGAGCAGTGCAGTCTTGCAGAGTCAGTGAACTTTTAAAATCATAAAAAATCATCACCCTAAAATCTTTCCGCGTTAATTTAAGTTTCAGCACCTCGCGATATATCGCCAGTCGACACGTCGTCATTGCAGAGTATCCAGAACAGCCCAGGTCTCGATGAAATCTAAGGCTTTCTCGTAATCAAATCAAAATCATTTATTTCAATTAAACCATTATGGGTATTTTTTAATTGTCAGGAGTAGTAGTCAGTCAGACTAAGTCAGTCGTGAAGCTAGTTGCCTGTTCCAATTCGTAGTCCACAAAAGCCGTACACAGCGACTGAAAATACTTTTCGGTCTTTTGTATAAATCTGTGGAACAGTATGGATACGGTTCACGCTGCCGTAGCCTTTTTGGAACCCGACTTGCTACGGTGGCTAGTATTCATCGAGTGATCTCGCGAGATGATTTTTTCAGACTCTCGAAAAGAACTTGTAGATATGGTTCAAGAGTGAGATGGGTCTTTTGAAGAAAAGTACCCCAGGTTCAACACCTAGGTATTAAACCTTGTTAGAGGACGGAACTAAACCACTGCCTATTATTATTATTATTGTTTTTAGTGTCTGGTGCTACCTCGACCATTTTTGGTCTTTTATAACGCACTTTTGTTTTATAGTTCACTGATCAGACTTATGGCTTGACGATTGAAAAGGAGCTCAGGTTTTGTATCTCTTGAGCTCTAGAAGTTCTTTTGATACTTTGTTATCATAGCCCTTTATTAACGCTTTCGAGTGTCTTAGACCAGTCGTGGTCTTCCATCTCTTAATTGGCATTGATATGTATTGGGCGGTTATGATTGAATAAGCTCACCGCAGAATAGTTTCGATCCGTGCTGTTGGTTTTCTGCACCAGTTCTGGCGAGTTTATCGGCTTTTTCATTGCTACCTAATTTAGACTTGCTAGCTCTTTCAGGAATTGCATCTGTAGTAATTCCGTCATCCCCAGGAGATCCGTTTTTTAGCTGCTCGAGAGCCACCTTTATCTCGCTGTGGAATTGTCCACAGCGAGATAGAGGTGGTATGTCCTCCGTTAATGGGGCTCTGTGGTCATCATCACTGAGTCTCGTTGGTTCTATCATCCGTGATGCAAACAACTATCCATGAAACATCTCGATCTCATCGAGAATCCGGCACTGACTGCCATTCTCAGTTCTGAGTTTCGTCAGATGGAGAGACCAAGTGCTAAACGAACACTTGACCCCCTGTTCCACTTAATTGCATTCTCTATTGTGTGAATGTTAAGGCTTTAAAAGGTCGCGTCATAACAGTTTTTTAGGCTCTCCTATCTGACGAACACGGCTGAGTGGCTGACAGCTCGCGCATTTTACTCAGAAGTTCGAGAGTCTTGGGAGAGAATTTGCACTGTTGCTGTTTGTGTTTCCCGGGAAACAGCTTTCGAGACTTAAACATAATAAAATATTTTTATTGCGTTTAAAAATTGATTATTTAACTATCTGGTATTTAATAATCCGCCTGATGAGGACGATGAAATTCAATTTAATTAAATTAAGAAAGTTCTTGCTTAAGGTAGATCTTAGATAACTTTTAAGTTAGAAAATCTTCTTTCATCCGAACTGTGTTGGCCAGATACACTAGCGAACGGTCGTGTCACTCGTTCCCGCTCGCAACCAAACGCGACTACGAAAATTGTAGAAACATTTATATAGATGGTGAAACATTTTACATGTTGAATTGGTTGTGTACCTATTGACATTTAGGTAGTTACGTATACCTATATGTAAATATGAATCATTTTTTAATTTTTGTAAGACAAAAAATGTTTTTCCTAAATTCACCGCCCCTTAAATGTGCCGCCCTAGGCTTCAGCCTACTGATAAATCCGCCACTGGATTTGGTGTAAAACTGTGATGCTTGTATTTATAAATAAATGAATGAATGAAGATCTCAATAACCCCCTGAACAGATTTCACTCACATACGGGTTTTTTAATGAATTCTATTTACTATTAGTTTGCGCTGGATTCATAATAGATTGGCGGTGGATCGTTAATCAAACGCACCGTTTTAGCGACGAATTCGCTGCACCAGATTTTAGGTTTTTATTTATTCTGTCTTCTTCTCTGTGATTTTTTTTATTTGATCTGATTTATCAACAAAATAAAACTAGCAAGTATAGATTTATCTTATTAATTGATTTATCGATATTTATAACACCCATTACTATTGACAACTATTTGTAAACATGGTTTCTATAGTAAAAATGGGGTCATAGCTACGCTAAGAGGTAACCGATGCAATACATCATCTCTGTATCTCTGTCACTCTTATGGCGTTTTGTATGGGTAAAGAGAGATAACTGTAGGTTTTTTGTTTTTGCTTAATACATTCCTTCTATAGTATTATTGTTCTTAGCTTCACTCGCAAAATTAAAATTGACAAAATTTTCTTCATATAAGATGTAAACCTTGTAAACTTCAAAACAAGGTAGTATTTCAAATTGAAAAAAGTAGGTAACATATGTCGCTATCGAAATAAGCAATTTATTTGTCGACTAAAGTCTAGTGATGAAAGAGACTAAGTTGTTTAAGTCCTTTAAAATATGACTTATAAAACTTGTTCAGACTAAAAAGACTATCGTTAGACTAATAAGACTAGCTTGAAGACTTAAAAAGCTTAAAAGACTGATACAACTAAAACGACTCAGTCCTTTAGGAAATGCTTACACCTTAGTCGGTTAAAAGTATCTTATACAGCTAGACTTTTAAGTCAGTGTCCACACACAGTCAGTGACACAAATGGCATGATGTATTTTGTGTGCCAGCATCAAGTGTTCCAAGCGAACAAGCTTTTTCCAAATCTGGTAATTTAATTACAAAAAAACGAAATCGCTTAGAAACGCATTAGAGCATCAATGTGTCTATCATCACGGATGAAAATCCTTTAACTTTCTACGTTCAATTTAACACCTACAAAATTTTGTACAAATATAAATGATTATTTACAGCTTATAATATGGCTATTTTTATTTACTTCTGATTAGACTTCTAAGAATGATACAAAAGTTTTTAGCTGAGAGTGTTTAGCTGTTGCACAGTTTAGTAGTTACTGCAATGGGGATTAGTCTTTTTGTGATAATTCTTAAAAGATGGAGTAATTTTAAGTCTTTTTTATAACTTATCACTTATACACGACTCCGTAGAAGAGTCTTTTCAGCTCAAACTTAAAAGCCTTAAAAGACTTATAAGACTAACAAGCCTTATAAGCGTCAAAGCACTAGACACTATGCTTAATCTACGCAAGCTTTAGTCGAGAACTAAAAAGACTTACGAGACTAAAAACTAAGGGTTTAAAGGACTAAGTCAGTCTTTAGCTGTCAAAATGTAGTCTAGTCGCTTCTTCCAAGACTAAAACGACCGAGTCTCTTTCATCGCTACTAAAGTCTGATACGCTTAAATAAACTTTAATACCACGTAGCGAGAGTCGCTATCCGTTGAATGTCATCTCTTTTGCTCTGTGTTTTTAGTAAGCGTCTTCGTAGGTGTCGATTAAAATAACGTCATCTTAGTTCGTTTTGAACAAGTTTTTATACGGCAATTATACAGCATTTGAATAAATGGAGACTCTCGCTGCGTGGAAATTAAGTTGAGTATACGTTGACAGGTTTCAGTGAAATTTAGTGGCGCTGAGATAATAGATGCCAGTAACAAATAGACCTTATAACGAAGAACACAAGGTTGGTGTCATATGAAGAAATTAAGTCAGGTTTTAGTTTAATCGAGTGTACAATAGAATCAGCACCAGTAGCTACTAAAGTAAAGAAAAAAAAAGAGAGTAGGTTGACAAACAGAGGAGTAAAAGGCACTGAACTGTTTTGTACACCCTGTAATATTATACAGGGTGTAAGTGAAACCGTAACGAATCCTGAAATAGTGTATTCCGACCATCATTCTGAGTCGAAAATCATTGGAACTTTTTTTCATCTTACATTTTTTTGCTTTAAAGTGATATCACAATGAGTAAACAGAACATTTTACCGGAAAAATGTAATAAATACCATATACATCGAAAAACTGCAATGAAATTCATCAAACGACTTTTAAACATTTTATGCCATGGTCTGGCTGGTCTAGACGGCGCTGAACGTTTAAGGTCATTCACCGTACCTTACAAAAAGAATACCTACGCATGTTGAAAGTATATTGCGCAAATGAAACTAATGATTATTTTATTACTTTAAACGAGCAATTCTGTTGTGTTTCCATGTTCCAATGTTTCCATTTATTTATGTATGTATTTATATTTCAGGTAACTCGTAAACGGCTATAACGATTTTGATGAAATTTTGTATAGAGATACAGTTTTGTATTTTATAGTTTTATATATAGTTTTATTTCCTGTTCAATATGCCATTTTATGAAAAAATATATATAACAGATACTAAACCCTTAATCTCGCATTTTTATGATTAACTGACTTTTGTATTGTGTTAAGTATAAACAGAAAGAGGATATTGTAAGTTTTTCGCGTAGCTCAAACTTACACGCTATACAACAATTGAAGAATAGTGCACGTGGTGTAAAAGAGACCATTGTTTCACCCCTCATAAAAAAATGATCCATTTGGGATACAACTGCTGTATTTATGTTTTTTAAAAGCTTATACGATACAGATTTACTTTAAATAATAAAAACTAAAGGTAATGCGTACCTTATTTTGAGATTTTTAACAATAATTAAAAAAAACACATTAAAAAACTCATTTTCAATGTAAATTTGTCCTTATTTTTATACGATCATCATCTTCTTTTCTTTCTTTAATTTCCAAAAAAAAAGTCTGTTTTTTTATTTATTTTTTCTGTCGATAAAATGACTTCTATTATCACCCAGTTTTGTATGTGCATTTGATGAACATTCAAACTGTATATTCTATTAATAATATTCTATAAAAATAAAAACTGTTTTATTGATAAAGATCAGTAGCTGTTGAACAAAAAAATAAAGAAAACCGGTTGACAAACATATTATAAGCAAAATTGTTGTTAAATGTTACATCTTTGCACATTTATATATATAATAGAAGATACAGTTACCAGTGCGCGAGACGAGGTAGTCGGCGGTGCGCGGGTGCGAGAGCAGCTGGCGAAAGGCGAACACGGTCTGCAGCACGTGGTCGTCGTCGGCCTGGCGCAGGCGCAGTAGCGCCACGAGCGCGTCCGCCGCGCCCGCGCGCAGCAGCGCCGCCGCGGCGCGCTCGTCGCCGCTCAGCGCGCCGGCACACACCACGCCCTCTAGCACCAGCTCCGGCGCGCTCGCGCTGTCTGCAACCCCAATACTAGCTGCGTCATAGAGTTAATCCCCCCGAAATTATCGAGCATAATACGTTTCGATTTTATCCTAAAAACTAAGTTCACCCCGAACAGAGAAATCACACAGTCCGCAAAAGCGCAGGTATTAAAGCCTTTGGATAGTACAGGCGGTAGAGAATCGACTTCGTGAATGAAATGTTCCAACGCTTTACATCCTTAAACAACATTTGAATTGACTCAAATCCAGGATGTAAAATAACAACCTCACAGCTTTGGATTATTTAAAGAAAATATCCAGTGAAAATGTGGGCAATTAATTAAAACATGTTGTGCGCAATGATCCTAAATTTTAACATCCACATAAAGCGAAAACAAAAAAATATGTCCAACGCACAGACCCTAAACTTGTTTCCTGGCTGGACCAGTGGGATCTGGTTACATATATCTACATAGCATAACACACTACTTGTACGTACAGTTTATATACTTTTGTGCTGGTATAGATTATTTCGAAAATAAGGCAATGAAGCAAAGACGAGATTGAGTCAAGATTAGTTACATGTCGTTATATGTATAATTATGATTGTTATCCTAATAAAAAAATAATATAATACAAGTATTCACCACCTTCATTGCCCCTAACCTTAAACCGTGTTTAGGACAGGCCCATGTACATCAGTAGACGTCGAAGGTCTAATGTCTGTTCTTGTACACATTGAAAGAAATAAAAATATTTACCTGGATTTATTATCTTCATAATACGTGGAATTAGGTTGTATCGTTCCACTACAGCGTGAATATCGATGTTATTGTTTGGATTTAATATATTACTGAGAGTTCCTAGACATTCCACAGTGAATTCTTCACTTGCTTCTCCATTTGTGACAGCACCAGCGATGTCACCGACAAACTCCTGGAAAATAATTATACGTAGCAGTCAAATCGACCCACCAGTACCTATACTTTCCTTGCCTCTGAATTTAAGCCTCGTACTTAGTAATACGTAGTTTCAGTATAACTTACAACAAATAACGCCTTATTTTGAGAATGATGTGATAAGTTGCGCACAAGTTTCATAAGCATGGAATTTCTATGACGGAAAGCGCGCGCCAGCAACTCTCGCAGTCGTCCTTCCGCAGCCATTTGGTTGGCAGCGCGCTCGCACCACGCCACGTTGATGCACAGCGCGAGCAGCACGTCCGTGGCACCGCCGCCACTTGCCTCGCCGCCCACGTTCAGCAGTAACATGTCTGTCAACTGAGATCACCACTACCGTCAATAATATCAACACTTATTACTCAATAACATTTTGGCTTCAAATTCAATAACTCACCAGCTTCACACAGTCGGACTGAGTAAACATCAATTTTACTCGGTCATCCATGCTCAAATGATATAATATTTTCATAGCCAAATTTATGTGCTTATCGTCACCTGCAAATTGAAACATATATATTTTTTGCCATAATTACACATTTACTAAATTTAGTGAGAAAACATACTTGTAAACTGTATAAACTTTGGCAATAACCCAATTTTAACCATTTTGTTCCGTAATTTCGTATCAAACGTTAAATTAAATAATAATTTCAAAGTAACATTGACTAGATCAGCATTTGAAGAATCCAACAAAGGTGCTAATTTCTCAATAATCCCTCGTGAGGCCATGCCGTTTTTATTTTCTACAAATATTGAAAGCTTTTGCAAGAATGAAACAATCAGAATAAGAAGATCAATGTTTGAGTGCCTTTCCATTGCACCAATGAGTAAGCCGACAATGTCTTTTTTATGCATCTTCTCTTCAACTTTTACATTGTCTGCAATATTAAGTAACATATAAAATGCTACTCTCAATAATTGTTCCTGCCTCTTGGATAATGTCTTTAATTTTCGCTTTAATTGTTCTTCATCACTTTTTGATAAAAAATCGTCAGAGGCACTGCAGAGATCTTCATGGTAACTAGATACTAATGATCTAGATTTTTGTAAATTTACATCTGCAACAGCCCATGTTCCTGATTTAGGTCGTCGCTTAGGTTCTGGGATGCGACTCTTTGGTAGTTCATTCTAGAAACATATATAATATATTGTTTAATTTTCGTTAGTAACTTAATATGATAAGTGAATCTGAAAGATTTAACTTAGTAAAATATTATTCTTTCTTAGGAGGTAGTTTTCCGTGAAAATACTTTATAGATATAGAAGAGTTTCAGCATACCTTGTCTGGTGTGAGAACCTGCTTCTTTCCTTCAACCTTTTCCTTCCATTGGTCATATCTCTTTAATTCATAATCTATGACGTCCATACAAAGTGATCCAATTTTGTACTGGATTATTACTGGGTGAAATTCATTATATGTGGAAAAGCAAAAAAATGTATACACTATATTTGTGCTTAGCTCTATACTTCTTTTCCATTCTTCACGTAACACTCTAGACAGTGCACTTAACAATGCATCTGAAATTATAAATTTGCGAAATTATATATATAGTAAACAGTGCATACCTCAAAGTGTTTTGAGAAAGAAGCTCTCACTTGACTTCTCACACTTAAGTCACAGTGTGGCAAACCAAAGAATTATTTTTAATCTTGCAAGCATAACTGTTCAAACCATAACTGCACGGTCTAGTCTATAGCAGGACAACTATTGCACAAGCTACCATATAGCCATCCTCATATACATTCTTACTGACTGGTTTGTGCAGGCATGCTCGCAGGTATAAGAGAACATATAGCTGGCCTTTAAGTAGACTTTCAACGCAAATATGATCTTCAAAACAATAATCTCATTTGCGGCATAAACGGCTGTATCTTTTGATTGCGTTGGCTTAGAAGTTTGATTTTTTCACAGCTCTAAGGGATAGAAGACCAGAGTATTTGATATAAATTTCAGCTCGATACCTCCACGCGTTCCTAAGAAAAAGGGTCTTGATAGACAGACATATGTTCGGACAGATGGACAACAAAATCCTATAAGGGTTCCGTTTTCTTCCTTTCGAGGTACGGAACCCTAAAAACAGACAGACATAATACCATTTGTAATAATTAACCTAACGCCACTGTATTTATTGCTTCTATGTTTTAAAAATAGAGACTATGAACTTCTACTTTACTACTTACAATCAGCAAAATATAAATAAAAAAATAAAAAAAATATTATACGGTCGAATTGAGAACCTTTTTTTTTCGTCGGTTAAAAACAAGCTCTAAAACCTTAAAATAGTATTATGGAATCTCATGTAATAGAAAGATTAAAATGCACCATTACATGATTAGGAAAATAAAAACTAATAAAACAGAAAAGGGTGAGATGTCTTTGCGTTCTTTGACTATATATAAATATATTGCGCCATCTGTGTTGATAACTAGCTGTGCCCCGCGGTTTCACCCTCGTAATTCAGATGCCAGGGGAATATCGGGATAAAAAGTAGCCTATGTGTTAATCCAGGTATCCAGCTATCTACATACGAAGATCATCGCAATTGATTCAATAGTTTTTGCGCGAAAGAGTAACAAACATCGATACATGCTCACAAACTTTAAAATTTTTTTCACATTCAATATCTTCACTACATATTAGCGTCTGTCTAGCTGTTCGCGATAAACTGAAAAACTATTGAACGGATTTTCATGCGGTTTTCACTAATATATAGAGTGATTCATGAGGAGGTTTAGGTGTATAATATCTACCCGTGCGAAACAGGGGCGGGTTGCTAGTATATTATAGAAATGTATGTGTACAGAGCCTTTTATCAAATCACTACTGTCTTGAAAATTCCCATTACAGACACAACCGTCAACAACGTCTGCCCTCACGCGTCTGCCCGCGTCCAGGCCGAGTGGCTCACGCCACACGCCACGTGGCTGCGAAGTTTTCCCCCCCCTCACCCGCAATTTTATATTATAGTCGTAACTTTAAAAGACAAAGTTTATCTACTTTGAATATCAGAAGCGATAAAAGTATTTATTTTCATAAAAATCAATTTGTTACTGCCAAAAGTGAATTGGGAATAAAAAATCAAATTTTATTGTTTTTATGGTTCACTATTTTGGTAATAATGGCTTACACATAAAAGATAGATATATACTGTCGCAGACTTTTTTGTAGAACTATTTAGGAGAACCAATCCCTCCGTACATTATATTCATGTAACTCTTACAGTTTTTCCACCGCACACCAGAATAGCTTGCAGATGACTGATTTTTTTTCGACTTACTTAGCACTTATCGTTATATTTTGGCCAATATACACAATATCTTCATAAGTTATAGCCTATGTGTTATTCTGATATATAAGCTATATTATTGTAAAGTTTCATTAAAATCCATTCAGTAGTTTTTGCGTGAAAGAGTAACAAACATCCATACATCCATACATCCATACATCCACACATCCATACATCCTCACAAACTTTCACGTTTATAATATTAGTAGGATAGTAGGATTAGTTAACAACCAACATCAAATTATTCCACAACTGGCATATATAAAAAAAATCAACTTCTGGTCACAATTTTTCATTGCACTAACACTTATTTCCACCTAGCCCCCATCCCCTCAGCATCTGAAGTGTAACATGTGATAAGGAACTTTGTTCCAAAAATGTTTATTATAAATTAATATTACCATTTCGTGCTAGTTCAATTAGATTGTCAGGATTTCTTGCAAGCTGTAGTATGAGTGCTGACCCTTTGATTTTCTCTGGTATGTCATCATAAAGTAATTCCACATAATCATCAATGCAGTTTAACACGGCCACTGTAACACTCTCCACAGGACTCATTGTAGGAGGCCAATTTTCCAGGTTAAGACAATACACCAATATGTTCTGCTAGAATATTTTACTTAGTACAATGTTTAAAAAGAAGATTACTAACCACCACACAACTTAACAATAAATATCATTTACTGTATCATTTTTTACAATTGAGTTGTACAGGTTATCAGACAATTTGGATATCAAAAAATTATTATAAATACCCTAAGCACACAAACTTTATCTCTACTAAAAAATAAATAACATTAAAAAATAATAATTAGTTGAGTGATGCACTAATGTAAATATTATGAGGCATTAAAAAATATACATATCTTGTAACACTGCAACTGCTTACATTGGTATTGGCGTTTCATGTTGTAAGTAGAAGTCGGAAGACTATGAAGACCAAAATATTATTTTCGGATTTCTTAGTACATTTCGAAATATGATATGTCAAATTATTAGAAAGTAAATGATCAAGGTGAGCCTAACTTTAACAAGTAGTTTAAGAAATCGTAAACAGCTATTGTATTATATGTACACATAGAACATAAGTATTTTTGGTTGTAAGTGTGAAATGACAAATAAAAAACGTACACAACAAAACTATGACTGCAGTAATGTGTAAAATAACATAAAAAGTAATATAGACAAACTTGTTACCTTCAACCGTAGATTCCTAGTAAAATAAAAACATTTATTGGATCACTTGAATAATTTAGATATTATAATGATTTATCCACATGTATAAAACATGAACCATGAAATTTAAGGACACTAAAACCAAGAAAAATCAATAATCTGAAAATATCTAATGTCACAACAACAGTCAAAGAATATGGACTCAAAGTGAGTCAAAGACTTTTTGCAAATGTACTACTAAAGTACCTACTAGTGATGTAACGAATGTTGGATTGCTTGCAAAATCGACTGGATGGCAGTCTAGATTGAAAAAAAATTGTTTATTCTGTTTATAATGAGTTAAATACATAAAGTTTATCGTACGACAATGATTAATCAAGCCATCCACAGATAACTATATATTGTACTACGTAAGTGAACTACGTACGTGAAGCCATCTTGCAACCCTATTGCGCATCTGTGGATGAAAGTAAAAAAAAAGTAAAAATACTAATTTTTATTTTTTTTTTATTTTTGCTGGTATGGCTCACGGTTCGTATCGCCACAAACGTGTAAAAGGTAGGGAAACAATATGAAAAAGTAAAAGGAAATTTTGAATTTGGATAGGATCTGGATCAAAAGGAGATAAGGAACAAATTAATATACATATTTAGATTTTTAAAGAGTCATAGGTTATTATAAAAAAGGCTAAAATATTATATACATCAGGAGTATTGGAAGACAAAAGTAGGGGAATAGATGAAGGAAGTGGAATGCAGATGGAAACTAAGGACGAAATTAATTTCGAGTTATCATATAATGGGCAAGAAAAGAATAAATGATTCAAATCACAAAAATACTAATATCGCTATTAAAAAATAGGGATTGGTGTTAAACACAAAAAAAAACATAAAAATCGGTCAAGCCGTTTCGGAAGAGTTTGATAACAAACACTGTGACACGAGATTTTTATATATTAGAAGATTTAAGTTCACCAACAATTGTTTACATTTATACTTAAATATTATTCAATAATTTCGAACGTTTTATAACAATTACTTAAAGGCAGACACTGAGACACAGCATGTATAAGTATAACAAAAAAAAACCAAATCAAGCTAACTTTCCATCACTCAGCGGCGGCGTAGTAGCAAGGCGACCACGCGCCATCCGTGCAGTCACACACATTACATTCAGCATGCGCGTACGATAGTGTGTATGCTACGTCCAGCACCGTGGGCTTGAGCACGGAAGCAACCGACAATGAGAAGCAAGTATCCGGAGGTGAACAGACAACCAGCCTACATGCCATATGTCAAAGGAGTAACTGATAAGATCGGCTCCGTATTAAAGAAATACTCCATTCCGACAGTATACACACCAGGCATAAAGGCTCAAAACATCGTGAGTACACCGAAGGATGTCTTGCCGTTACAAACTCCAGGTGTCTACAAAATAAACTGCAGCTGTGGTAGTTCCTACATAGGCCAAACAAAGCGGACTATTGCTGAAAGGGTCAAAGAATACATCGCTGCTGTGAAGAACCGACAGATCAGCAAATCAGCGATTGCAGAACATGCACTCGAAGTGGGCACCAATCACTGGATTGAATTTCACCGTACACAAGTCCTCTCCACGGAACGTCACTTTTACTCAAGAAGTTGTACGTGAAGCGATTGAAATTAAAAAACACAAAACTTCAATCGGGAAGATGGTTTCAAATTATCTACAGCGTGGAATCCAGTGATAAAAAACATGCCACCTTTTATGCGCAGTCGGGTGAACACCAGAATAGGGCCCTATCGGTTTGCTTACAGAATAGGGACACTGTTAGTATAGTATTTGACGGTACATGGTGAAACGAAAATATCAAAAATATCAAAAAAGTGGAGGTGGATGAAGAACCTTCTACCTCACGATGTCGACGACGGAGGGCGTGCACCGCTGAGCCAGTCAGCTTGTGACCACGGCCAGTGCAACCTGGTCGAAACGTCAGGCAATTCAGAGGTATGTAATACCTTTTCGTGATCGCGTTAATTCCCGTAAATACGTAGATAATATTATATCATGGAACGCGAAAGTTTAAAAGCTAATATAGAAATACACGGTATCAAGAGCCTCAACCACTTAGCAAGTCAAGTAATGTTCCTTTATTAGTTTCTTAAAGCTGGGCAGTGTTTATGTCTGTTTAATGGCCAGTGGTAAAGCGTTCCACAAATAGATGGCCTGCACTGGTTATGTTGTCCATTATATGTCTATCCGTATTTGAAAATCAGTACGACAGATGCGAATAACGAATGAACGTGAATAATGTTACGAGGTAACGACACACAACACACGATTTGCTACAGGCTATTGCTACAGCTTTTGACTTGACATCACGAAGTTCATGTTTGACACTGGCGGAATTTGCATTGACTCCAACTCCAGTTGACTCTACACACGAGATAAACTCAATAAACAAAACAACTATTACTTACAAACATGAAAAAGTCTATTAAAAAAATCAATTAATAATTAAATATGTTATTAATAAAGCACTTAAATATCATTTTTGTATTATATATCTCGTTCTCATAATTAATTATACTGTTAACATCATTTTATGTACCCGTCTACCCGTACATTTCTACACTTATAGTCAGCGCCTCTATACGTGAAGTAGGGAACTAAATGTAGTTTCTTTGCTTCGCGTAAAGAGGCGCTGAGCTTAAAACTTACAAGTTGCCAGTCTATTTCAGTATATATATTTTAGTTTATGACATAGAGAGCTGCATAGCTATAAATTTTATAGATTTTATTACAGGAAAAAAGGTGAAAATGTGAAAATTCGTCATGGGCGGCCCATGAAGTCCTTAGAGACATGGGTTCACTTTTTTTTAGGATTATTTAAGATCATTCGGGTTAAGAGAAATATAAATAAATTACATTTTTGTAACATTTAATTTAATCGAGAAGATACGTGCATGACATGCAAATCACGTGCTAGCAGTTGATTGACAATTCCTTTTATTTATAAACTTATAAATTTATTTATTTTTAAATCTGCCTTTGACAAAGATATTTTGATAACAGCTCAGAAGACCTCTTCACTTCTTCACTGTACTATCTATATCGACCTTAGATGTATTGATATCGACTGAATAAAATGATTATGCCAAGCGAATTATCATGCTGCATGATAGACTCTCAATAGGTCCTTCATGCAGCATGATGATTAAGCATGTCATGTCGCATGATCGTATTTTTAACTCTGTGGTTCCTGTTGTTACTAAAATCGTACAAAACAAATGTGATTTCACTACATACTTTAAAGTGCTAAACACATAATATATTATTTTCTTGGATGTAAAGTTTTCTTAGATTTCTGCAATGTAGTTTTATGTAATTAGGTAAATTTCTATACGTACTATATTGTTTCCATTACGATATAACCCTATTATAAACAGAAAATTGGAAATGGATAAATTTTATAAAATTCACCTTTTTTGTTGAACTTGTGTGTGGTTCTTTCAACTGTCACATCTAGCAACATTGCATTGAACTGAACTGACACCATACACAAGACACAACAGTGCAGTGACTAATTTCAGGAATTTAGTAATTTTAATCAAATTTATTTTCTATTCCTCTCAGTATTTACTTCGTTAAAATCATTTTGTGCTTTCCGTGGATTGGCCTATGTTATTTGTGCATACATAACTGACTTGTACGTTTATTTACAGACTTAAATGATATATCAGTGAAATGAATGTTCTGTGACGATACAATATTATTTGTGTATTTCCTTTCAGTGAGATAAGAACAATGATATGAGATAATTTGAAGGACTTTTCCTTTGGAACACCTCATCAAATGGTAATTTTTTGTATTTTTTTCTCTAGATAATGTTTTTTCTGGCGATATAAGATTCGTCGTTCATTACCTACAGACTTGCATTATTGTTTACTTTGCTACAGTAGTAAATAAAAGCTATAAATATCCATATTTTGGGTTCAGACCAACAAAATTACTGATAAAGAATCAAACTGAAGTGATATAAGTTTTCGTGACTGATGAAATTCCGTGATCGATTAAAAGGTATATGTGAAAGTCTGAAGAAAAAAAAATCGTACAATTAAATAATTCAAATAATCTACAGATTACGATTTCATTTTAACTGTGCAATTTTTAGGAACCTTAACTTCCTACCCTTATACAAATTAAGTTAGTGTCAGTACTATATTATAAGAAAATTAATATACATCTATTAAGTTATAAAAATCAATACTTATTTCAATGTAAATTTTAATCATTTCTTTAATAGATGTGATAATTGGAATCAAGTAATTATTTAACACATTTTTAGATAAACAAATTGTAAGCAGAGAATGTACTTCTAACATAATATGAACTAAAATAATCAAAATGACTGAAAGTATACCAGGACTAACAGCTCCAATCTCTTTGTCAACATACCATCAGCTAAGCCTAACAGGTAAATGAATTAATTATAATCAATGTTTTCATTTTAGTCATTGTTGCATGTAGTAATGTACATTAATAACAGTTTATTACTTCATAGAAAAAAGAAGAGGTTATGAAGTCTATAAATGAAATTTAAACCATTTTAAAATATGACTAACTGTACTAACATGTTTTAAAAATTTGTATCTACAAGTGAAAGAAGGTGTTTTGAAGCTATATGAAGATGATAATAATTTGGACCGATTTAAGCAAAAATAACATATCAAAGGCTCTGTCGTTGATATGCTAAAATATACCTTATTTGGAGTACATACATGTCACAAAAATACAAAATTATCGAGTTTGTGGATTGGTTAATTTTTGCTTAAATCGGTCCATTTGTGCTAGTGATATGTGTACATACAGTTTTTTCTGTTTTTTGTAAGAACATTAATCCAATGAGTTTGATGCTCAGTTGTTATTAACAAAACCATATTTACTCTGAAGCACTATAATTCTCACTGTTACAGCGTCTGTTCACTCACTGATTTCAAATGCTCTGCTAATGATATGCACCTTAGAAAACCTTTTTTATGAATATGTGTTAATGGTATATTCATTATTTCATTTTCAAAACTAATTCAGAAATGGGACCTTGTGTAAAGAGAGGAGGAGGGTTACAAACAACATAACAAAATGCAGCATGGGATCATATCCATGCATATGCTCCACACCTATGCATGCAACACAATAATGAAATATCTAGTCTGGACTTCATTTGCTTAATCATTTTATTGCATACATTGATAATTTTGCATCAAAAATAGGACACATATAACTTGTATTTATCAAATCTATATGTATTACATTAAAATAATTTTTTTTTTAACAGTTGAATCAGCAAACATAAAAAATTCTGGATTGTTTAAACCAAATCCATACCTGCAAGTGGTAATAGATGACAAGCTTTCTAGAAGAACTGATTATATCAAAAACACTTTACACCCAAAATGGAAAGAAGATCTTACAGTGCTTGTAACACCACAATCAGAATTACTGTTCCGGCTAGCAGACTATCACAGTTTTAGAAAAGATAACATTATAGGAGAAAAAAGAATTCATCTGCTAAAAATCCTTCTATACTTTAATGGGAAATGTGATAATGTAGAACTAACCATAGGTAAGTGTATTCTTATTAGTAATTTTGTTTTGTCTAATTCTAACTTTTTAGACCTTTGAGACCTTTGCACCATTATAATTTGTCTGTTATTATTGGTGCTTGCCACATGCTCTATGCCTCTCTGCGCTGCATTCTGTGTTTTCAGGTGTTATTTAATATAATCATCATAATTCTTAAATAATCATCATCTTTCTTTATTTTTTTACTTATTAGTAGACAGATTTTACTATCAATTTTGGCAAAACTATTGCTAATTGCAGCAGTCAGCTGAATAACTTAACCTGTTTAATAGCATGACAGATGGTGATTGAAGTGGATTGACTTGATTGAGAGTGTTCCTTGATATAATTCAAGAAAACATCTTTAGCCTTTCGAAGATCATCAGCTCTTTTCCAATTGTTGAAGGGGTTTTCGAGTTGGGGGTGTTTTAAATTTATAATTTATGATTATTTAATAATACTCCCATGAGGGTAATGCAGGGTTTTGTGTAAAGATAATAAAAAATAACAGAAGCATTGTATTAGGAATTAAATTCTATTTAAATATTGTATTCTCATATGTAATTTAATCATCACAGTTATTATATATTACTAGCAGCGCCCAGCGGTTTCACCCGCGTAAGTCCCGATCCCGTGGGAATATCGGTATAAAAAGTAGCCTATGCATTATTCCAGGTCTACTGTTTTAAGCCAAGTTTCATCGCAATCGGTTCAGTGGTTTTTGCGTGAAAGAGTAACAATCATCCATCCATCCATCAAGCAAACTTTCACATTTATAATATTAGTGGGATTAGTGGAATTCTTTTTTATATTTGCAATCTTTATTACATCAATAACAATATCATGTTCAGGAGTTGTTCAATTTTGCAGGCTGCATTACCATTTGCTTTTGTTTACAGATTTGATGAAGACTGTCTCACAAGAAAACTCATCAAGTGTAAGTGGGGAAGTCAAAACAGCTGAGCTGGTTATACTTTTAGATGGATTACGAGTTGACCCTTCAGTTCTTAGTCAGTCACACGAAGTACTTGGCGAAAGTATTAATACTGGAAGTCCGCTTAATGAAGGAGTACGTGCAAAATTGAGATTGAGAAGCAATCCGGAGACCATGAGATCTATGGTCCGCTCCCAAACATTAAGGGTAAGATATAAAGAACAATTTTTATTTAAAATCCAGAGAAATAGCTGTCTCGGTACCGCATCTCTCCAAATCTTTAGGTTCCAGGGTTCCATATTATAGACTACGTAATAAAATGTAGTGGTTTACATGAAATGACACACAAAACAAAATTTTGAATTATGTACAAAGTAAATAAATTCAGACCTATCCAGATCTGCTTCATGAAAGGAATGATAGGAAACATGGGTAAGAAATTTATGGTATATCTAATCCCACCGTCACTTCCATTGTTGTTATTCTTCTTCTCGTTATCAATCGCACTAAGCCACGGAAACACGATGCATGCATAATAATACCGAGGGAAATTTTAACTTTCTTGGAACCTCTCAATTCAATTAATAAGACAAGTAGTATTCTCAAAGGATTGATAGTATAGCTGGTATAGCTTTTAACAAGATTTATTTTCGGCAGCCGCCTCCAGGACCGCCTCCCTTAAGCAACGGGACCGCAAACAACTCGCCACCAAATATACCCGGTCCTCCGATCGTGGGCACTTCATCTTCACTTCCCGAAGGAGGCGCGGGCCCATCTCACGCGGACGTCGCCATGCCAGGGCCGCCGGCTAGTGGCTCAGTTCAACTCACAAACGCAGGGGAGGAACCACTCCCTGCTGGATGGGAGATGAGATATGATGTTTACGGAAGAAGGTTGTTACAAAAACACATCATATAATAATGATTGATTCGACTATATCCGTTAGCTAATATCAGTTTGACACGGGTGCCAAAACAGATACTACGTGGACCACAACACGCGCTCCACGTCGTGGGAGCGGCCGCAGCCGCTGCCGCCGGGCTGGGAGGTGCGGCGCGACGCCCGCGGCCGCGTGTACTACGTGGACCACAACACCCGCACCACCACGTGGCAGCGGCCCGACACCGAGCGCCTGGCGCGCTTCCAGCACTGGCGCGGCGAGCGCCGCCACGTGGTGGCGCAGGGCAACCAGCGCTTCCTCTACCCGCACCCGCAGCCGCCGCACCCTCCGCAGCATCCTCCACAGCACACACCGGCCCAACCTGACGCCGACCCTGAACTTAACCCTAGCGGTATGTCATTATGGACTTTCATATAACGCCCACTAGTGTTTCCTGGACCCACACGTGGTGTGTTGTGTAAGCAACATTTGCATCATAACAGTCACAAACCTACACTATTATATAAACTACAGAAAATAGAGTACTTATTGATGTATATCACGGGTAATGCTAATGTTGCGATAAGCAGCGGTAGCCGTTGACTTTAATAATCGGCTTAAAAACCAGTTTAGTGATCCTTATAATGTGTAAAATAAAGAAAATGGTATGACGATGCATATTGTTGTTCCGTAGTGGCTAGTGTGTTTTATAAAATGACTAATTTACATTATAATGCTGTCAAATTATTCACAAAACTTGTTGTTTTGGTTTGAACAAAACCATGCTACCATTACGAGTATTTAGTAGACTCTCGATTTTCATAATCATAAATAAAGTTACATGGTTCATTTTCCTTCCTCAAATGTTCAGAATAGTAACGGAATATTAAACAAAATTGTTTCATATATTTCATAATAGGGATATAAGCATAATGTTGCTGTATTAACAGTTTGTGTGTAATATAGAACTGGTTATTTCTTATTTATGTCTTCATGTAGTACAGCAAACAAGCAAGGGATTAAATTAATCGTTTGATATTTATTTAATTGTGACCGAAAAGGCGACGGATAAACCAAGGTTGAATATTAGAATAATCTCCTGAAGCGAAGTTCACCTATAGGAAACTTTGCAATATGTAACCCTTTTTTTTTGGTCATCAAATCGTCGGGGATAGTTACTTGAGATTTAGTGACCAGTGTAAGCAGGATCCCAATGAGCATGCACCTCTTTGACGTAACGTTCTTCCATTCTCCTTTATCATTGGTCACTTCACTGTTTATTCCGTTTCACGCCATATCATCTTTCACACAGTCCATTCATATTTTCTTTGGTCGACCTTTACTCGTATAAAAGTCTCAAACTCTGTACATTAAACCCTCTTCACCAAATTTTGCACATCCCTCCGCGTCTCCATACCACGATAACCTATTAATAATCAACTTCTCATCCATTACTTCCAGGCTCCTTCTAATGTATTCATTCTTCACCTCGTCCATTCTAGTTGCACATCCATCTCATCATACGCATTTCAGTTATGTGTATTCGTCTCTCATCCGTTCTTTGTATTGATCTGAGGGTTAGCCCTGTACTAGTCGTTTTATTATGTATTTTGTGCCTATCCATACCTCAGATAAAATATATCAACAACATGTGTCACGTTTTAGCTAGAAAAGAAAAACTTATCTACAAAGAATCTTTTAAAACGTTGATAGTTCATAATTTTACAACCTGTAATCTAGACACTAATAACGTTAAAGTATGATAAAAGATTCTAATAATGTAATAATCCTCCATTCTATCCTAATGGGTCTACGTCACAAAATATAATTGTTATGGTCATGGGTGCCGCCAAACTTGTTGCTCTACAACAGTTTTAATATACCTTATTGTTTATATTATTTAGAGTGGTGATGTTATACAAAAGCAGACGTTGAACGTGACACTCTAATTAATAGTGTAAGGGCAAAAGTTATCGGATCAATGTAATTATATTAAAAGTTTCTATTCACGCGGCGATTTATCAAAAACTTTGTACTGACGACGAGTAACGAATTTAACGAAAAAAGGGACTTTTTTTACATTTCGTGTGATATCACGTTTCCAGTACGTTTTACGTAATATGTGTCTAAAGGTTTTTTGTTCGCCATTAAATTATCTACAAAATGAGACTTGTACCAAGTCGCTAAGTGATTTTCTTTAACAGCAAATGAAGGTCAAAGTTAAAAAAAGCGTTTTTTTCAGCAATTCATAACTTTGAAAGGAACGTACCTACGTAGAAATCTGAAACTTTTTGAAATTGTAGCTTGTGATGATATTAAAAAATGCTACCAACTTAGAAATTTCGAAAAAACCATCTAAGTTTATGAGCCCGTTGGAATTTATAATTAATATCGATTTTAACCGATTTTATAACCATATTTTGAGGTATAGCTTTTTTTTTAACGCGAGTCAATGAAACTGTTAAAAAAAATAATGACGCCCCGCTTGCCCATACTGCGGGTATCGAAATTCTTAATCAGCGCCTTTTTTTTTACTATTTATCTAAAAATAAAAATGCGTGGTAATCGAAATGTCTATTTTTTATCATAAAACAGCTAGGTTGACTGGGCTATAAAGTAACAGTCTAACAGTAAAATAATGATTTAAATCGATTCAGAAATTTCAGAGATGATGGAGTACAAATAAAAATCTTTTTTCTTAATAATATTAGCATAGATTCTATCCATGGCAGAGATACGACTGCAAAGTGTGGTTGAGATCAGTCCAAAATACACAAACTTATACTAAAATGATGACTTTGAGAATAATAATAATAACTTCACACATCTCACACACGGCCGTCTGATCCCAAACTAGGCAGAACCTATGCTATGGTAACCAGACTGCTGATAAACATACTTATATATTTCTAAATACGTACATATTATAGATAAATTACACCCAGACACAGAACAAATTATCGTGCTCATTACACAATTATTTGTCCTAGGTGAGAATCGAACCAATTGCCAATCTCAATGTTAAAATATGATTGCCGAGAATTCCTATTCCAATTTCGTAACTGAAAAGGCCACAAAGTGAATAAATTAAAAGTTAATCAAACTGCTGCTGATATTATCTTATTATCAACTAGCACCCCGCCCCGGCTTCGCATACAAATTATATACCCGCCCCATTCCTAAGCAACTCGTGGAGGCATCAAGTTGAAATTAACATCAAATAATTATGTTTGCGGTCCTTTGAAGCTGTAAAAAAATCAAGCTTCGAAGTCAACGCAATCAAAAGATACGGCCCTTTAATAAGCCTTAGATTTGACCAAATTTGAACATTTCGCAGGTAAATCAAAACCTAGGGTACTTCCCATTGACCTAGAGTCATGACATTTGATAAGTAGCAAGGTCTCACAGCACAACTATAGGAAAAAATCCGAAAGTTGTAAATTTGTAGTTATACCACTTAACAATTTGTTTTTGTGATTACAAACTTATATTTTGCGGTTGGAAAGTTAACTTTGTCGTAAATCGGTGTATGGGAGAGTATTTTTACGTTTGATTTTCGGAAACAACGGACAAAAATCTTTGAGAATCGATACCCGAGTTACTGTCTACATATAATTGTGTTTGCTGAAGGAACCCTTGGTGCGCGAGTCAGACTCGCACTGTTCCGGTTTTTATACTTAAGCCTTCAATATTATAATAGTAAAATTCAGTGCACAAAAACGTAAAGTTTACGTTTGTAGGGATTATTTGTTTAGGTTTGTTTTGACAAAATAAAAGTTTAGTTTTATTTAAGTTTTTCAATAAATTAATTACTTGAATATGTTAATAAATTTTTATATTTTTTGTTCTAAATATGATTGTTCATAAATCTAATCATTTCTAGATAACATTATCAATTTTTCATACCTAACATGTCACAATCTTATCTACATAATAGCAATTGCTTACGTAGACATGCGTTAATGTTAATTGTGATAAAAAGACCATGATCAGATGAGTTAAAAAATTGCTGTGTAGTAATTTGCAAAGAATACTTTACTAAGGTGCGAATTTTTGGGATGCAACTTCTTTATTATTATTTTTTTAGAACATTTTCCGCTAACATTCCGTTTTGATGAAATACATATAATATATTAAACCTAGCAGTGTCTCGCGGTTTCACCCGCGTAAGTCCCGATCCAGTGGGAATATCGGGATAAAAAGCCTATATGTTAATCCAGGTCTCCAGCTATCTACATACCAAGTTTCATCTCAATCGGCGTGAAAGAGTAACAAAGATCCATACATCCTCAAAAACTTTCACGTTTATAATATTAGTAAGATGTAATAATAATAATTATATTACTTTAATATAACAACATATTATAATAAATTGCTCTAAGGGGTATAAGCTCTTAATACATTAACAAATGTGCCAAATGACGTTAGCTATTGACAGCTAACTGTGTCTTTGGCAATCACCATACCTACACTTTACATAGGTTATATCTGAGAGGAACGACTAAAACTACACCGTGTTTGTCACCTCTCACTAATCCACCAACATCCCACTTACAAAGTAGAGCCCCAGTCCATAATAGCCGTATAGTGAAAGAGATGTTGATGCAGCAGTTGGGCGAAAATTTTATTGCAACGTATGGTCCTGTGCCGTGGCCAGCGAGGTCACCGGATCTTACCCCCTTAAATTATTTTCCCTGGGGGTATGTAAAAAACTGAAATGTACAAAGACACAGTAAAGTCCTTGAAATGTCGACTCTAGCTATGTATTGAGAACAATAGCCATAATTTTGAACTATTAATGAGGTTAAGGTTTAATAGGTTGGAATAGATAGGTAACGTAAGAAAAATAAAAAAGTATTTTGGTTTGAAATGAGCTCTTTCTTAAAGTTTGCCGTATGTCATTCCTTCCCAGAATACGTTTCTTATTAGCGATATATCGAATGGTGTTATAATACAGTCTGCGGTGTTTTTTTTTAAATCAATGGGTTTGATGCCTGGCTAGGAATATTAGTTTTTCAAAATCCAATGATGCAGTACTAGTTTCATCAAAATCGGCCTGAGACTTATTCAAGTACTATTCGCTATTCTTTTCGGATTCGGATTTTACAATGTACGCCCACTTCAAAAATTCATATCATACAATCGAACAATGGAACACTTACATCACCGAAAGAGCATGACTCTAGCATGCAGTTCCAAAAATAATTTTAAAAATTAATAATTCCGTTTACAAGTTATGACTGTTTGAATTTCCTGGTATTATTACCTCCGTTTCACACATTACACATTCAACCTACTTTTATAAGTATTCCATTGTCAGATAAACCCTGTACAATGTGATCTAAACTGGCGCCTGACGCTGTCGCGGAAGGTCCGCTTACCCCTTGGTAAAAGGCCCCCGCCGGCTACGAAACTAGTTGGGATCCCCAAAATTTTCTGGAAACGGTTTGCTACAAACAAATGTCTGCTTCTTAATAACATATAGTTGTTCGTTACTATTTTACATCGCACGTTATCAGGCGGTGACTATTATGCAGTAGACAACGCTTCATATCCGGCGATGAATCAATATTGCACGTGCTTTTAATGCATTAAAAGATATTTTGGTTTTTGTATATTTGTCATAAACATCAATGAATTTCTGTTATATCTATCTGTCTTTGCGATAATTAGAAAATTACTGTAAGGCTTATCTGTAAACAATATTACATGTAGAGCCGTCGGGGATTAAAGCATAGTTTTTTGGAGTTGCCAACACGACAGAGGTATATAAAGCTCACTGTACAGTCTTAACATAAGCTGTACACACATACATTTTATTTGCTGACGCTGGAGTTCTCACCGGGAGCGCGTCACTTACAATACTAATACATATACTAAGTAATATTAAAGACAGACCAGTGCGCGGACTGAGTTCTTAGCGACAACAAACTTAAGAGAGGAAATAATCAGTTTTTACTTTGTGCCTTTTTAATATAAAACATTTAATTTAGTGCAAAACTGTGTCTTCTCTTATCCGCCCTCTACAACAATTATTCTCAAATGTACTAACTGTACATTTATTGGTCCTTCGAGTAAGTATTTGATTCTTAGTGCTTTAGTATCTCTACATTTTTTTTTTTTTTATTCATTTACGTGGCAGAACTTCTGAGCTAACGAAATTGTTCAACTGTACGCTTACCGGTCACAGTCAACTACGTGCCCATACTTGTGAGTGAACTAACTACTGTATAAACAAACTTGACGCCCTTCTACCTTGAAGAACTCGTGAACAGAGGTATTATTACATCGAATCAACATGGAAAAACTAGAAGAACAGTCGGTATCTTTCGAGAACATCAAGGCCTTGTGTGTCAACTATCGCAAGGACTCTTCGACGCGGAAAACGGTAGAATACCTAAACAAGCGATTGTCTTCTTTAGAAAGCCAATGGATAGAGTTTGACAACAGGCATGCTTTATTAGTATTGGAGTTAGAAGATAAGAACACCACGTATTTTGCGGACGACGTCTATGGAAAAATTAAAGAAATGTACGTGACAACCAAAACGGACATTACCAACAAATTAGCAGAAAAAACAAAACCAAAACAGGTTGTGTTCTTCGATTTATCTGGAACTTCTACTGCCGAAGAAGTAGAAATTGCTGATGACGTACAACTTCTACTTAAAAGGCAAGAATGTAATTTTAACTCTATATACCGCACCATTTCCAAAATTAACAATGCTTGTACGTCTGAGAAATGGGAGTTAGATGATAACTTGGCTACGTTAAGATTGAAATGGGAACCGATTGATAAACTGCATTGGCAAATAGATTTTCATCTGAAAGGAACGAACGAACACTATTACAATATGTTCTCGGATGTTGAACGAAAGTACGACGACCTCAAACGTAAACTTAATGCAAAAATATGGGCAACTGCTCATTATCAGAAATCGGCACCAAAAATTGAAATTCCCGAATTTTCGGGCAATTATACTCAATGGATTTCTTTTAAGGACTTGTTTTTAGAAACCATACATAAAAACCCTTCTATTAATAATGCACAGAAAATGCAACATCTAAAAACCAAGCTTCGTGGGGAAGCCGAGCGATTAGTACAACATCTAACCATCAGCGCTGAAAATTATAACTCATGTTGGGATATACTGAATCAGCGTTACGACAACCGCCGCTTGCAGTTCACAACGTTTATGAATACCATGCTCAATCTGCCCGTAATTCAACAACCCGACTCGTTTAACTTAAAGAGAATCCACGACACCATAACGGAGTGTTTGAATGGCGTTGCCAATATCGGTATTGACACATCAACCTGGGATCCAATCATTGTTCATATAATGTCTCAGAAGCTTGACTCCAATACTTTAAGTGACTATATGAAGGAACTACAAGACCACAGGGAACTACAAAATTTGCAAGATTTCTTATCATTCCTTGAAACACAGTTCATGGCTTATGAAACTATGAAATCTGCAAAAAAAGGGAATACTACAACCTCTGAAAAATCATTTAACAATAAAATGAGCAAGCAAACCCCGATGAAAACTTCTAGCTTCAAATTCAATAAAACATATAATTATTACGCCACTCATGGAAAATGCCCACATTGCAACGGAACTCACGTGTTAATGCAATGTGACAAATTCCTCGAAATGGACACTTGGAAACGAACTGCTACGGTTACGAAACTGAAACTTTGCAAAAACTGTCTCTACAGCCACGGCACCGAAGAATGCAAATCAAACAAAACATGCCGCGAATGTAACTTAAAACATCATACGCTATTACACAACTCTGAAAAAAGAAATATAGCGTGTAAAAAACCTAATAGTGAGCCCTCTACGTCATCGTTACAACAGCCAACTTCGAACCATTTACAAAATAACAATTTGGAAGTTTTGTTGACAACGGTACAGCTGAAAGTAAGATCCCTAGATGGCACGTATGTAACATTGCGTGCTCTTCTCGACCAAGGATCTCAGGTCAACTTGATCACGGAAAATGCTGCCCAAATATTACGACTTCCACGAAAAAGGATGGCGGCGTCTGTCACGGGTATTGGCTCTGTTTCTAGCGACTGTAGAGGACAACTGACTATATCCTGCACATCTATTCACTCGGACTACAGTTTTGAAATTCAAGCGCTTATTATGAAAACGCTAACAAATAGCTTACCTACGAAAACGTTTAAAAAAATCTGTTGGCCGCATCTCGAAAACTTGAAATTGGCGGATCCTGAATTTAACATATCGCGACCAATCGATATCCTTTTAGGAGCTGATATATATTCGGAAATTATTCTGGATGGTGTACTGAAAGGAAATATGCAAACCCCTGTTGCACAACAAACGAAAGTTGGTTGGATTTTATGTGGAAAAATGAGAACCCTTTCGTGCCATGTTACGGTAGTTAACCTTGAGGAACTAACTAAGTTTTGGGAAACGGAAGAAATCCAATCGCCTGAGGACCTACCTAACAATGACTATTGTGAACAATTCTACAAGGACACTGTACAACGATCACAGGATGGAAAATATATTGTAAAAATGCCAATGTGTCCGAATTACGAAGAAAAGTTGGGAAATTCTAAATCCATTGCCATTTCGCAGTATTTACAACTGGAAAAACGACTTGTTAAAACTCATAAACTTTCGGCAATGTACAAGGAGTTTATGAATGAATACGCAGCCCTCGGTCACATGAAACTATCGACACCTATATCCACAAATAACTCGTGCTACTTACCACACCACGGTGTTTTGCGAGAAAATTCCGAAACTACTAACCTGAGAGTAGTGTTTAACGCTTCCCAAAAATCCTCCAGTGGTTACAGTCTGAACAGTTTAATGGAAAAAGGGCCTAATCTACAAAAGGACCTCCAAGCTTTGATCCTAAAATGGCGGACGTACAAATATGCGTTCACTGCCGATATAGAAAAAATGTACCGGTGTATTTGGCTCTCAGAAGAACAACAACATCTGCAAAAAATTATCTGGAGAGATTCACCTAACCATACTCTACGTGAATATCAACTTTGTACAATAACCTACGGTACAAAATGTGCCCCATGGCTTGCCATGCGTACTTTAAAACAAATAGCCATCGATGACGGCCCCAAATATCCGGAAGCTGCAAGGATACTACAAACGGAGTGTTTTGTTGATGACGTCATTAGTTGCCACCACTGTATCCGGGAAGCCCAAAAACTACAGCAATCCCTCATCAAACTATTAAGAGGAGGCGGCATGAATTTGAGAAAATGGACAGGTAACCATCAAGGCTTACTAGAAAACTTAAACGACGAACAAATAGCGACCAAGCGGTTATTTGATTTCAAGAATGAAGAATCATCAAAAACTCTAGGTCTCGGGTGGAATCCTGTAAGCGATACCTTTCACTTTAAGTGGCCCGCAAATAACACGAAAAAACTTACGAAACGGTCTCTACTCGCAGCCATTTCTAAATTTTACGACCCATTGGGCTGGTTGTCTCCAATAACTATAACAGCTAAGTTACTATTTCAAAAACTATGGATAAGTAAACTCAGCTGGGACGATGAGGTGCCTAAGGACATTCAAATTGAGTGGCTGAAGTTAAAAACTGAACTACATAACATTCAAAATATGAAGATTAACAGATATATAGGCGATACACAACAACGCATTAACTTACTTGGGTTTTGTGACGCCAGTGAGAAGGCATACGCATGTGTCATTTATAGTCGGGTTACAAATGCACAAGGTTTACCTATAATAACCTTACTCGCATCCAGAACAAGGGTGGCTCCTATATCTCAGAAGACTACACTGCCCAGACTTGAATTGTGTGGTGCTCTTCTATTGGCTGAACTTCTGAAAAAGGCCAAAGAAACCCTATCGGAGTACGACGTCTCTATACAAGCATGGTGTGACTCTAAAGTTGTGTTAGCGTGGATTCAAGGTGACTCATTAAAGTGGGAGGTGTATATAGCCAACAGAGTTACAAAAATCAAACACATTGTTCCTGCAGCCAACTGGCGGTTCGTAAGATCCGAGCAGAATCCCGCAGACTGTGCAACAAGAGGTCTCTTACCAAGTAAATTATTAAACTTCGAGCTATGGTGGCATGGCCCTGCATTTTTGAAGAAACAAGAAATAAAGAGTGCTACCTGTTCATATCAAACAAACTTCGGCTCTATAAATAGCGTAGCATCAAAACAAAACAAAACACATTGTAATGAAAATGTTATAACTGCATTATTGAATAAATGTAGTTCATTATCATATATAACCCGAGTCATAGCATGGATACAACGATTTATTACAAACTTGCGCAACAAAACGAAACCGAACACCTTGTACCTAACAACGAGCGACCTAAGCACAGCGATAACAAGTGTCGTTAGCCATGTGCAGCGTACACACTTCAATCTGGAATACAATCAACTACTCGCCAAGAGCACTATCCCGAATAATAGCAAGATCTTGAAACTCAACCCGTATCTGGATAAGGAAGGAATCATGCGTGTGGGAGGAAGGCTCAAGCATTCTGTTTTACCACTAAGGATGAAAAATCCAGCCATCATACCACATTCGGGTAGATACACTCAACTACTGATTGAACAAGCGCATTCAAGAACATTACACGGTGGGGCTCGTTTAACCCTAACTTATATACGTCAACAATACTGGATTGTCAGCGGAAACAGAGTAGTCAAAGCTCAGTTACGTAAATGTGTACGTTGCCATCGATTCAATAACATGAACTCTTCTCAACTGATGGGAGACTTGCCTAGTCAACGGATTAGACCTTGTCGACCGTTTACGCATACAGGAGTTGACCTCTCAGGATATGTGGAAGTCAAACACAACAAGGGCAGAGGCGTGAAGACTTCAAAAGCATATATAGCTATATTTATATGTATGGCCACGAAAGCCGTTCATATTGAACTTATATCGGACCTCAGCACTGAAACATTTATTGCGGCATTTCAGAGGTTTTGTGGTCGCCGCGGTGTCCCTAAGCATATGTATTCTGATTGTGGTACGAACTTTATCGGCGCGTCAAAAGTACTTGGACAAGAATTTGAAGGCCACAATCTACTAATGAAACAGGAATTTTTCGGCGAACTAACAAAAATGGAGGTCGAGTGGCACTTTAATGCACCTGCTTGGCCCAGTGGAGGTGGGATCTGGGAGGCCGCCGTAAAGTCGATGAAACATCATCTGCGACGTACATTGGGAGATCAAAAACTTACCTACGAGGAACTTTCCACGCTCTTAATTAAGATAGAAGCTTGTTTAAACTCGAGGCCATTGTGCCCTCTTACAGAAGATCCAGAAGAGTTCTACAATTGCCTGACTCCTGGACATTTCCTAACAGGCAGCCCGTTACTGTCACTACCACTGTCAGATTATAACGACATACACAAAATCGACCTCCGACGTAGATGGCAACTAGTTGAACATATGTTTCATCAATATTGGAAAAATTGGTCCAACGAATATCTCACTACGTTACAAAGTCGTAGTAAGTGGAACAAGCCCACAAAAAACATAAAGGAAGGTGAAATCGTATTAGTGAAAGATGACAATCTACCGCCAGGCAAATGGGCGATGGGGCGAGTATTGGAGACACACAGAGGATCTGATGGCCTTGTAAGGGTCACTACCCTTAAAACGGCTTCGGGAGTTATTCGGCGCCCTATCATAAAACTATCCCCATTACCATTGGAATTCGAAAGTGATAGTGACAAGCATCACGAAATATATACAAAACCTAAGCAATGTCACAATACAAAGGGCAATAAATTAATTACGTCGTTATACATTGCAATGTTAATGTTGTTTACATTTATATCGGGTTCCACTGGACTTGCCGACGACACGCGCACCGCACCTGGCGCACAGATAAGAAACTTGGAACCCGAGCGCCCCGTGTATTATGACACTATCGGCAAAGTTCAAACAGTACACGACGAGTGGATATTATTGTTGTACTACAACTTAACACATTATTGGGAAGGAATAAATCGCCTCAAATTATATGTTGAAGATTTGAAGAATGCTTGCTATCAAGCTGAACTAAAACACTGCAGAACAACAATGGAACAACTTCGACATGAGTTAGAACTTCTCAGTTACTACAACTCAATACTCATAAATCCTCACAAACATCTGAGCAGCCGAAAAAAACGAGGATTAATCAATGGCATTGGATATCTTGCGAATAGTCTGTTCGGAATATTGGATGAACATTTTGCTGAAAAATATCAAAACGACATTCAGTCACTTCAAAACAATGAAAATTACCTATTGGACCTTATTAAAAACCAAACCAGTGTAGTGGAGCTTGAGAATCAAGTCTTGAAACAAAGCGAGAGCAATATTCGGCGCCAATTTGAGTCTATTGACAACTTTATAAACGAAACTAACAAAAATATGGCCTCAATAAAATCAGAACTGGAGATAATTTCTGCTACGACATATATCAACTCCGCTTCCCTAACAGCATATTTATTGATTAACAACTTTCGAACATTTCAGAAAATGCTGTTCAACACCCTCACTAATGTGTATCAAGGGCATGTGGATGTACATTTGATTACTCCTGTTTTTTTAATTCAGAGGCTGAGTGAAATTTCTAGCAGTCTCCCCAAAACAGTATCCTTGCCAGTGGAAAATTATAAAGAAAACATCAAAGAGGTTTACAAACTGATTACCGTGAAAGCACGAGTTACCGAAAACTATTTTTTATTCGAGTCTCATATACCGTTAGTGGCTGATGACGACTATATATTGTACCGGCCAATTCCTTTACCAGTTAAAATGGGTACATACTTTACATATGTACATATATCATTTGAATACATTGCTGTAAATCTCAAGAAGAATATTTACATGTTGGTAACCGAAGATGACTTGAAGCACTGTCTCCAGCAAAAATGGAACCATTTCCTATGCAACAAAAACTTACCATCTTTCGACCTACATAGCAACAACGCACCTTGTGAAGCAAAATTGCTATCACATCAAAACTCAGTGCCTTGTGACGTCGAACACGCGTCATGTAAAGACGGCTGGAAAGAGCTACATTCGCCGAATACTTGGCTTACAATATGCTGCGATACATGTTCGTTACGTATAATATGTGATAATGACGTCACATCATATTCCGTGTCATCATCGAGCATAATTTCTCTGTCGGAAGGATGTGTTTTACAGTCCAAAGACTTAACAATTTATGCTCATCGGCATTACAACACTCGTACGAAGATGGACTATGAATTTACCATACCGACTATAGACACTTCAATAAACAGCGTTGTCAACCTAACGTACCATAAGGTCTTGCCAAAACTTCAGTCGGGAGATGTTGACCTACAGATAACAAAAATTGAAGATACATTAGCAGCTCAAAAGAAAAACGAAGTTCTACAATCAAGCACAGCAATTTCCAGCCACGATGTTCATCAGTATGTTATCAGTTATGTATTGTTTGCATCGGCGATCATTGCTTTGGTTGTGGTGGTTGGGAAGAAACGCTGTCGCTCCTGTTCACCTAACAGACCGTCAAACTTGCACTATGAAGAGATTGAGCTTCAAGAATACCGAACAGCCGTGACGGCATCATCCAACAGTGACGTCATCAGCAGCCTGGAGGTTCAGCCTGAGACGTCACGACGAAACTTAAAAAATGGAAGAAAAAACCTTACTTTCAGTTTTGATTAATTTTTCCTTGCTTTGTGATGGTTTTTCTTTCTCTCCTTTGTTTGTTGTGCTTTTCTGGGGTTTCCAAGATGTACAGTCTTAACATAAGCTGTACACACATACATTTTATTTGCTGACGCTGGAGTTCTCACCGGGAGCGCGTCACTTACAATACTAATACATATACTAAGTAATATTAAAGACAGACCAGTGCGCGGACTGAGTTCTTAGCGACAACAAACTTAAGAGAGGAAATAATCAGTTTTTACTTTGTGCCTTTTTAATATAAAACATTTAATTTAGTGCAAAACTGTGTCTTCTCTTATCCGCCCTCTACAACAATTATTCTCAAATGTACTAACTGTACACTCACTGTGCGAAAAACTGCTGTACATAAATCTACACAGGCAACTTTTAGCATCTTGGGCCTTGGTGATACTCTACGTTATCCCCTAGAACAAATCTCATAATTGTACATCTTCCACATACACAGATGATATGAGGTTTGGCATTAATATACGTACAGCACAGATTTTCATGTAAAACGACTTTGCTTTGTTCATGTGGATACGAACCTTTACGAATCTCAAGTAACAAATCAGAAAATTCCTGTGCATTGTTATTACCTCCGATTCGAACTCATGTAAAAAAAACTGAACCAAGTGAAAAATAAAAATTCTTATCAACCATTACGCAGTGGTACTTATTGGTATTCTATAGGGCTAAAGTAATTGTAAAAAAGGTTTTTTTTTCTCACAAATACAATGTAAAAATTAATATAGCCGTGTGATGAATATATCCACACAAACAAAAGGAAATGTTTTTAACTATAAGACCTTATTGACCTAACTTATCAATACAATTTACTTTACAAACAAACCAAACCAATTTATGTGTACATACTTCTATACGGTTTTTAACTATCGGGTCATGTTAACATGTCCCAACTTAATAATCTTTTGAAATAAGTTCAAAAACTGAAACAGACAATGGTTTTTACAAATAATATTTTAAAATCATAATTGTTATAAGCGACAGTTATTGTCAATAGATTGGCCAACTAAACTCAGCGTTATTCGCATCAGACCAATATGCATCAAACCAGAAAGCTGAACCCTATTTAATAGGCTCGGCCATATTGATTGAGCTCAACTTAGAGTGATAATATCTATATCTCCGAAACTATAAGTTTTTTGACTGTGTTCATATAAACTTGCAAACACATAAATAGACAACATTTTCAGAAACGATCGAAATGTGTTCTGTTGCTTGTTATTCATTATAAATATTATTCTAATACTTTTTATGTAAATATGTATCTTTAATGTTCAGATACGACGGGTCTTCGATTTATTAAACATGCATCATAAGTTAGACCTTCAACAATAGAAACGCATCCAAGTTCCTGCAGTAGTTTTTGCGTGATGCGCGTACAAACTTAAAGACAGACGGCAAACAAAAACAAAATGTTCTGCTTCTATTGATCCTATTATATAAGACCCTTCATATTATCGGCCAGTTTCAATTTTATTATATGTATAGATTCTAGCAATTGTCAACACTGGGGCCAGTGGCGCAGCTAGGTAACCAAAGACCCTGGGGCAAAAAGTAAACTAGGGCCTAACTAAACTATTTAAAATCGTTTGTTCCGTATTCGTCGTGTTCCGAATTCGACGTACTCCAGATTCGTCGTAATCCAGATTCGTCGTACTCCATATTCAAATCATCAAGTACGCAATTTAATATAAATAGTGGTTTAGTCACAATTTTAGTACAAACCTGATAACTTCTGGTTCTAAAAAATCTGGTTTATTTATATTCCGCATGTGGGAGAAATTTTCACTAGTTCAATTTATAGTTTGTAAGTCAAAGTAAGAGGGGCCTCCTGAGCTTGGGGGCCCCGGGGCACTGCCCCGTCTAGCCCTCTGGTAGCTACGCCACTGACTGGGGCGCTTTTAGCCTGCGGTATCTACTTGGGTATATGCATTATGGAGGCTGGAGGTGCCGTTCAACACTACGGCGCCACTCCATATGACACGCTAATTGTTTAAATTTTCAGGCAACAACACGAGTGCGGGAGGCAATGTTAATTTGCCGGGTTCTGCGTCCTTCGCGGGTGCGGGCGCGGGGGCGGGGGGCGCGAGCACTTCGAGCGCGGGCGCGGCGGCCGACGACGCGCTGGGCGCGCTGCCCGCCGGCTGGGAGCGGCGCGTGCAGCCCGACGGCAGAGTCTATTACGTCAACCATAAGAACCGCACCACCCAGTGGGAAGATCCTAGAACTCAGGTCTGGCTTTAAATTGAACATCTTTTTTGAAATAAGTATAGGCTGTTCCCTGATTTCTCACTTTCTTTCACTGTATCTAATTACCCCAAGTGGTACTAGTTTCTGGAAAAAACTTAGGATATTTTTCCTGTTGTTTTAGAATAAGTATTAAGGGTGGGTTTGTAATGTTTAGAACAGTGTTTCTTACGCTTCTTAAATATAAAAAACAATGGCCAAAAATTGTCTCATTATTTTAAAATGCACATAAATATTATTTATACCAAAGCAATTTATTGTTTATTTTGAGATTTTACAAATATCTAAATGTTCCAATAAAAGCCGGCGTTAAATCTAGTTTTTAAAAGATTATCAACGATTTAATAGCCGTGATCCAGTCAACCTCTTGACAGCCAGGAACGTCTTGGCGCTTTCTTGGACGAAGTGCGAGAATAAGCTTTATATGAGTGTCATAAAGCTCATTTTTGCACTTCATCAAACTGTCGACTGTCAGAACTGTCGCGTATTTCTCGGAAATCAAACCGTGCTATCCTACCTTGTCACTATGACAGATCACAGAATACATGCGCTTTTTTGTCGATGGTGTTGTTTGTGTGCTTTAAAGACAAAAAATATTCGCGCCTTTTTTCACTTCAGAAATCGAAGAGCGCCACTGTCGCTGAAGTGCAACAGGTGAGCTCTTACCTGAGTGTCATAGGTGTCATATTTCACTGTCGGCTGAAGTGCAACATTACGGTGGGACTAATTATGACAACATGGATGACTGACTTCACTTATGGAGTCTACAAGTGACGCTGAATCTTTCGACATATTTTTCGTTTATGTGCACTCATCTTTTATGTCAGACAATTTATAGTATGGACAGTTGCCATTGTTCTTTATTTCATGACATCCGATTAATAAAGCTTGGATCTCATGCCACATGCGAATAGATGGTCAGTGCGTAGGTAATAGGTCCGTTTTTGTTATATGGTTTCGATAAAAATATTATTAGTACTAATTAAGAAATAAAACTAAATTATATTTCCCGATACAAAAAATAAATAAAATTGATATGTTAAAGTGACCTTCGCAACACAGTTTTTAGAAAGATGTTATGAAATTTCGGATCTGGATACAGATACGGATATATGAATAATATTATACCGTTTTCAGATACAGTTATGGATAGATTTTTATTTCAGATTGCCAATAGTTGCGGTTACGGCTCCATAACATCCCTTTATTTTATGTGTTTAAATAGTAATAAGCATGTTGCATCCAACTTTGTCCAAAGATTATGTATGTGTGATGTTGCTTAGTAATTAAATTCAATATCATCGAGACTATTGGACATATCTAAATATTAGTAGTAATTGAACATATAACAGGACAACAGCTAAATAACTAATAAATGGTAATATAAATCTTTAATTGTTAGGAATACCATTTTATTATAAGCTAAGAATAGCACTCATAGAAGTTGTTATTGTACACATACATCAGGGCCAGGAGGTGAGCGCGTTGGAGGAGGCGCTGCCGGGCGGCTGGGAGATCCGCTTCACGGAGGACGGCACGCGCTACTTCGTGGACCACAACACGCGCACCACGACGTTCCAGGACCCGCGGCCCGGCGCGCCCAAGGGCGCCCAGGGCGCATACGGCGTGCCGCGCGCCTACGAGCGCTCCTTCCGCTGGAAGCTCAGCCAGTTCCGCTATCTCTGCCAAAGCAATGCCCTCCCCAGTCACATCAAAATTACTCTCTCCAGACAGTCGCTTTTCGAAGATTCTTACCACCAGGTACTTTAACTAATATTTATTTATTTACACTTCTAAGATAAGCGTTGAATCGCGTTTTTTCAACCATAGAAACGTAATGAAACCTCTAAAACGGTTAATATGGATGGAAAAGGAATCGCTGTAAATTTATTAATAGAATGGTGTATACAGTGTGACTCTTGGTAATGTGCAGAAATTGAATTGGGGGAAACTATGCTTCATTTTATCGACGAGAAAAATTTACGAATTTTCTTATGGCATTTTTTTAAATTCTTTTTTACTATTACGACACCCGTGTAAACAACACGGTGTAACGTTAAAACTAAACAATATATCACAATGAAACAGACATTGAGATAAATATAAAGAGTTGCAATCACTTACAGAAATTTTGTTCGGTTTTGTTAAAACTTAAAAATAATCGACGCTACAGCGCTGAAACAATCATCATTTGTCTAACCAAACACTAGGAATGGGCAGCGCTGCAGCGCACTGAGGCGTGAAATTTTTCACGATCAAAAGGACGCAAGCGCCGTGATTTTCATGGCGCTTATGCGTTTCGTTCATCGAACTTATGCTGTATGAGCTCCTATAGACTAAATTAAAATACAGAACGGACATTTAACTTAAATAAGAACTCGTGTTAAAATAAACAAAATAGATATTGAATTTGTTTATTAATTTTAAACTTTGACTGGTCTTTACTAATGTAATGTTACAAATTAAATCGAATCATTTATTTAAATTGAGCCAATTATAGGTATTTTTGAATTATCAGTAGTCAAGTAGTCAGTCAGACTAAGTCAGTCTTGCAGCTAGTCGCCTGTTCCACTAAGTAGATCCTGTGGAGAAAAACAGGCAAGAAACTCCAAGGACACTCTTTTTTTCAACCCTTTTTTTTCAAATCTCGGGTTACATTGCTTATAAGCGCAAATGAAATGTGACGACAATGTAACGTATTGTTTTAAAAATATAATCAGTCGCGCAAATTACTACTATACGTAAGTAATAGCAGTTCCAAGATGACCAGCTCCGACCAACGGCATTCAATCACGAGCATGACGCATGCGCCAGCCATCGTCCACCTCAACCATATTAAAGGGAGCCGAACGCCCCAACACATACGCCACCACCGGAAGCACTTCTAGGCGAACAAGGCCGAATTTCTGTTCTGCAACGTTTTAATCTCTGATAATTAGTTCTTGCTTACAGTTCTTCCTTAGTGAAAGCGAGACAGCACGAGGTGCTATTCATTGATAGAAGTGAGATAGAGCTATTGTTTTAATGGCGAAAAACATGCACATGTCTACTAAGAATTTTAATTTTTCTCTTATTTTACTGCAATTTACTACAAAATCATGTTATAATGAGTACTAATTTTTGTTTTTATTTACCCGAATGTAATATAATGATGAAAAAATAACTCGCAAGTATATTTTTACTTTTACGTTTTTTAACAAATACGGAACGCTCGCTGCTAGCTACACATGCACCAGTGTACACTGAACCACAGTCGAAGTGCGTATGAGCTCGTTGTAGCTCCGGAACCACAACTAAGTTGTAATGTCTGTCTTAGACAACAGTGATAATGATAGTTTTTATCTGCAAATAGCCTCAATGACAGTTTCGTTAGCCTACCCTCGCTCCAAGAAAATCTCCAGTGTCAATTTTCTGATGCTCCAAGGAGTTTTAATGTTATCCATATTAATGCCCAGAGTATTCCTGCTCATTTCCCTGATATGCTGGCTACCTTTGACTGTAGGAACATACACGCTATCTTAGTTTCTGAGACATGGTTAAAACCCTGTTTACCATCCGTATCATATACTCTCCCGGGTTTCCAACTTATAAGAAACGATCGCGCCATTGGTGGTGGGGGTGGTGTCGGTATATATTTACGAACTCACCTTACCTTTACTATTGTAAGTATCTCTTCACAACCACCACCATCAAACGCGGGTGAGCATCTTTTTTTGGAAGTGGAACTAAATCGTACAAAAGTTTTACTCGGTGTTTACTATTCGCCCTCGTTGCGCACTAACTTCTTTTCTTCTTTTGAAAACATTTTAGAAACTCTAACTCCTTCCTATAGTCATACAATTGTAATGGGCGACTTCAATACTTGCTTACTCAAAAATGACTGTCGCTCCTCTTCGCTGCGTAGTGTAGTAGAAAGCAGTAATCTATCTCTTTTAGCACTAGATGCAACACATCATTTTCCAAACTGCACTCCTTCTCTTCTTGACCTTATTCTTGTCTCCTCTACTGATCATGTCATCAAACATGGTCAATATCCAGCTGATGCATTTTCTTATCATGATTTGATATTTCTATCTTACGCTATCCGCCCACCTAAGGCAAAGTCGAGAATTCTTGTGCAACGCAATTTCAGTAGAATGGATACTGCCAAACTTAAAGAGGATGCCGGTAATATTAACTGGTCAGATCTATTAAACTCGCAGTGTGTTAATGAGAAAGTCCAAATTTTCTCTGAAAATTTGTTACAGCTATATAACTTGCATGCGCCCTTGCGATGTACTAAAATAAAGCATTTACCGGCTCCATAGCTTACCGACGAGATACGGCAGATTATGACTAAAAAATCTACAGCAAAAAACAAATACAAGTGTCGACCCACGGAGACTAACTGGAAAAAATATGTATCCCTGAGAAATCACTGCAATAAGATGTGTAGAAATGCTCAACGCCAACATATCCACTCATCCGTAGAAAACGAAGATCCTGCCAAAGTCTGGAAATTTCTGAGAACATTGCGAGTTGGAAAGTCGCGCCAAGACTCTGTTCCTAAAAATATTGATATCGATTCACTTAATAAACATTTCTCTACTTCGTCTAACTTTAATGAGACAATTAAAGCTAATACTCTTAGATATATCTCTTCTACACCAGCTCCCGACTATCCACCTTTCGTCTTTGATCAACTGTCTGCTTGTGATGTTAAGAAGACTATACTAGCAATCTCGTCAAATGCAGTAGGAAGTGACTGCATTAGTCGAAATATGATTTTCCCTATCCTTGACGAAATCCTACCCATCCTTTGCAATATTTTAAATCACTCCCTGTCAAGTGGTGTCTTTCCAACTGCGTGGAAAGATGCACAACTTATTCCTCTACCTAAAAAAGTAAAACCCTCTTCATTTTTTGATTACCGTCCAATCTCTATTTTACCTTTCCTATCCAAAGTCCTCGAACGTCTTATCCATTTTCAATTAAGTAACTTTCTCTCCAAAAATTCCTTACTGAACCCTTTCCAATCTGGCTTTCGTCCTGGTCACAGCACTACTTCTGCATTAGTTCACATTATGGACGATATCAGACTAGGCATGGATAGTGGAAATATTACAGTACTTATCTTACTGGATTTTAGCAACGCATTCAATACTGTAGATTTTCACATTCTGCTTGGTATACTACAGTCTCTTAACATATCTCCAAGGACAATTGATTGGTTTCATAGTTACCTGTCTGGTCGCCGACAGCGTATACGCATTGAAGACTCGGTCTCGTCTTGGTGCAGTATTTCTGCTGGTGTGCCGCAGGGTGGCGTTTTATCTCCCTTACTCTTCGCTGTTTTTATAAACTCCATCTCTAAACAATTACGTTCGTACTACCACCTCTATGCAGATGATTTACAGATTTACACACAAGCTCCACTTAACAAGTTATCGGAAGCAATTAACATAGTCAATGCTGACCTGTCGCACATTGGCGAATGGAGTCATAATTATGGACTCAAAGTCAATCCCTTAAAAACTCAGGTATGTGTTATTGGCAGCCCTGGGTTAGTTTCAAGAATTGACTGGTCAGAACTGCCCCAAATTCAATTCAATGGCACCACATTAAAGATCAGCACTAGTGTCAAAAACTTGGGAATTTACATGGATAGTACCTTATCTTGGGGACCACAGCTGCAAGAAGTCAGTCGTAAAGTCTTCGCTTCAGCAGGGTCCTTGCGAAGGTTACGTAACTTTCTTCCGACTGCCACTAAGGTTGCACTTGCACAAGCACTTCTCCTACCAATTCTCGACTATGCCGATGTCAGCTATCTGAATCTCACTGAAGCACAACTTGATAAGCATGAGCGACTTCAAAATTTTTGTATAAGATTCATATTTGGGCTACGAAAATATGATCACGTTTCTGAATTCCGTCAAAAGCTCAAGTGGCTTCCAATTCGTTCTCGCCGGAATACTCACATACTCAGTTTTCTTTACAATATCTTATTCAATCCTAAGGCCCCTTTTTATCTCAAAGAACGATTCAAGTTCCTTCATGATACACATGAAAAATCTCTGAGGTCATCAGAGGATTTGAGACTGGAGATGCCACTACATTCCACAAAATTTTACGACCAATCCTTTACTGTTGAGGCTGTACGTTTGTGGAATGCGTTGCCAGTCACCATTAGACGAGCGCAAACAATAACAATTTTTAAGAAAATGGTTCATGAATACTATTTATCACATTAGGTTAATTATTTCCTTATTAAAGTATGTTGAGTATAAATTAAAATATGTATATATGTATGTTTGTTATATGATAGACTTAAGTATATATTATATGTTTATGTATGTTTTATATTAGTATGCATAAGTAGACTAAATATACAGGATATCTGTATATTTTCATATTGATTTAGTTATAGTAATTATAGTTTTCATAAAAATTTTAAATGCACCTCCAACTACAACTGTCTCTCCGAAACACATTGATCCATCCTAAGGTTGCCTGGAAGAGATTGCATTTTGCAATAAGGCCGCCCTTTGTACATTATCTGTATGACAAATGTATTTATGATAATTCTACTGTAAGACTGGTGTACAAATAAAGTGTTATCTATCTATATATATTAGATAGATATCTAAGTTCGACAAATGTAGTGTTCCAAACGCCATATCTAGTACGTAGTACATTTATATCGATGGAAACAGACAAAGTAATGTTTAGAAATAACGCAGCAAAAAGAGCTCTCAATTGAGTTTTTAACCTTGTGAACGACACGGTCGCCTATTGCCAACAAACGTAAATGTGCTCACGACGCAACACATTTTTACAGTTCAAAATAAACATACAATAATCATAAATTCTAAACACCCGGACTCGAAAATCCCTTCAACTATTAGAAAAGAGCTGATGATCTTCAAACGGCTGAACAAATTTCCTTGAAATATATTAAAGAACACTCTCGATCAAAGTCACCTTTGAAACAAAAAAAAAACACCCTTAAATCGGTCCACTCCTTTGGGAGCCACAATGCCACCTGACACGTTGAACCTATAACACCCCTCTTATTGCAGCGGGCAAAGCAAATTATAGCGAAAAAAGTAATGTTTACAATAATTAATTACTTGTATAATAAGCAAATGCATATCAGTTAATCGCATTTAATAGTTCAAAAAACAATAGTTAAAAACACCTTTTCAAAATGCATTATCACACGCTTAGGTCGACAGGAACCGACAGCTAGTGATGGGTAAGAAGAGAAATCATATCTAAACATTACAAAATATTTTACTAAAAAAAATTGATTACAACTTTGTTCTCAAATAATTTTTCGTTATGTTTTTTTTTAAACTGATTAATTTATAATCGTAATATAAAACTAAATCTACATTAACACACTACTTTTTCAAATACACACGTATTTGAAAAAGGAACACTTACTTAAATCACTGAAAAGGCATGACACTAGCATGCAGTTACAACAAGAATATTTGAAAAAAAAAGAAACTGTTTACACGTAGTTACGGCCCGCAAACAGTTACAACCTTAATAAATTATCGTTAAAAAGATAAAAAATTACGCATTCATGATAAATTGAACTAAAAAGTGCTTTTTAATATATTTTCATAATTACTCTACTTGTTCCAATATCTGTCAATTATTATTTATAAATTTATAACAATTGACATCAAGCTCCCCACGCTTTTTTATAACAAAATAAGTTTTTTAGTTTTTTATAATTACTCCTTAAAAACCTGATAATAATACCTACTGAACCTAAAACTAATTAATAATTTAGGATAATATAATTGTATGTTTATTAAATCATCCAATGAAACATTTTAAAATAATTGGATATTTAAAATTAAGTCTTATATAAGAATTTGACAATTATGTTTTGTATTTTATTACGTTTCTTCTTATTTTTAAATATAAATCCAAACATGAAAAGAAAATTATGATACATTGTTATTTCATACAAATTTCTGTAGAACGTAACGTTTTGATATTTAATAATAACTGATTTGACTGGACAGTCAACTACCGTACCTATAGTAAAATTTCTTTTTGTTTTTTCAAAAAGCACTGTGTGCAATAACAAGCTCACCTGGAGTCCTTTTCTGTAACAGTTGGCGTCCTGCTTTAATTGGTGTATTTCACTTTTACATTATATCTTCATGCTCTTTTTTTGCAGATAATGAGGCTACCCGCATATGAGTTACGTAGACGATTGTACATAATATTCCGCGGTGAGGAGGGATTAGATTACGGAGGCGTCAGTCGAGAGTGGTTCTTCTTACTGTCACATGAAGTTTTAAATCCTATGTACTGTTTATTTGAGTACGCAAACAAAAATAATTACAGTTTGCAGATTAACCCGGCGAGTTACGTCAATCCAGACCATCTTCTCTATTTCAAATTTATAGGTCGATTTATTGCGATGGCATTGTACCATGGTAGATTTATTTATTCCGGTTTCACAATGCCTTTCTATAAGAGAATGTTAAACAAGAAACTTACTATGAAGGATATAGAATCAATCGACCCAGAGTTCTATAACTCCTTAGTGTGGATCAAAGATAACAACATTGATGAGTGTGGCCTGGAGATGTGGTTTAGCGTCGACTTTGAAGTCTTAGGGCAAGTTATCCATCACGAATTGAAGCCGTCTGGTGATAAAGAACGCGTTACTGAGGTATTTATTTTATCATCGAGTAACTTCAAGATTGAGGTAACATTTACCAACTTATACTTATTTTTTTAATGTAACTTTCAGACTAATAAGGAACAATATCTGCAGCTAGTCACGCAGTGGAGAATGACTCGAGGAATAGAAGAACAAACATCTGCATTTTTGGATGGGTTTAACGAAGTAAGAATTCTGATTTCGATATTCATTCTGTGTGCAAATTGATAAATAAAATTATTCTAGATGTTAAATCTATACTATCTAAACTAAGCAGGCAATTTGCAAGAAAAAAATATTGTGACCATAAATTGAGATAAAAACATTCCCGTCTCTCAAGTGTGCAAAATTTCATTAAAATCGGTTCATTAGTTTAAGAGTTCATCGCAGACAAACAACGTGACACGAAATTTTTTGTATTTCGCCTCCGGGCAAAATAGTGTCATATCACAAAAAAGTGTCATATCACATGATAGGTACGTTTAACATTTTTATAGCATTGAATAGCAAATGTTGCATTTGGTCAGCTGTAAAAACATCATTATTGTTTGTTCTGTTTTGTTCAATTCACAGGCATAAAAGTCGTGTCTTCTCGAAATAGCTGTTTTTGTATTATGACACTTTTTTTGCCGGGAGGCGATATGTAGAAGATAATAAAGCTGAAGAGTTTTTTGTTCGTTTAAAAACGCTAATCACTGGAACTATCAATCAGATTTGAATAATTCTTTTTGTATTATTTAGTATTCATTGTGGAAGGTATAAGGTAAGGGTCGTAACGTAATGTTATAAAACCTATATAACATTATGCTACGACCCCTAGGAGCGCAGCAGTGACCATAAACGCAGGTGAAATTGCGGGGCACGGCTAGTAAGAACGTATTATACTAGTATGAAGTTAATGTTTGCAATATTGCCAGGTTGTACCACTGGAATGGCTCAAATATTTTGATGAACGCGAATTGGAATTGATGCTCTGTGGAATGCAAGAGGTTGACGTGGACGATTGGCAACGAAACACTATTTACCGGCACTACACTCGTACGAGCAAGCAAGTTGCTTGGTTTTGGCAGGTTTGTTTTTTGTTATAATTAGAGATCGGATAATCGGATGCATATTTACCTAAAGTTATTTTTTGGATAACAAATTATGGAAGCGTAAGTATATTTTTATTTAAAATAAAATCCCGTGATTCCGGGATCGCATAACTAATCGGATATATATTTCCTTTAAGTTAATTCTTTTTAAGTTAAGGTGTTTCCCATTCGAGTATGTACGTATGTAAGGTGTAAGAGAAATGGTGGTGTGGTAAATAAGAAAACATAAATTAATATAAACTTATTTATTCATTACATCACATAATATTTTTATGTTGTACACACAAAAACTACATAGAAGAGAAATGAAAGATAGAAAAGTTATACATGGGCACTTTGGGCAATATACATAAATAATTGTCATTCAAGAATTTGTTCTTGTAACAGAGCAAGTGTCATTTGTGTCAAACTCGGGTTTATTACATCTCACGAAGTATAGGTACACTTAAATTTGAATTTTCCGGAATCGCGGGATTCTTTCGATAAGAAAGTGCTTTCCATAATAGCCAACATCTCAACTTTAGGTAAATATGCATCCGAATATCCGATCATTAGTTATAATACATACTGAAACATTTTTAACATTAGTAAAACATACTAACTCGAATATGTCAAAGCTTTGGTTATCGCGTGTCAGAATTTCAGGAATAAAGGTCTTTTCGTTTCTGAAACTTTAAAATTGTGTGACCTACCTGTTTTTTTTTTTAAACGAAGCTAATTGTGTCAATGTAATTTATCAAAAATAAAAATTTAAGGATTTTGTTTGGTTTACGTGTTCAGAATTTCATTTTTTAAAGTTAGCGTATTACAAGCTAAAAATAATTCTGCTGTCAAAAACAATTATTCGTTACAACTCGTCGCTGGTATTTCGATTACCACGCATTTTTATTTTTAAATAAATAGTAAAAAAATGCGCTGATTAAGAATTTAATGAAAAAAAAGAACTTTTTTACATTTCGTGTGATATCTCGTTTCCAGTACATTTTTCGTTATTAGTAAAATGTGAAAACGAGATACCACACGAAATGTAAAAATTCTTTTTTCCCTTGAATTGTTAAAAAAAAATGACGCCCCACTTGCCCAGACTGCGGGTATCGAAATTCTTAATCAGCCCATATTTTTACTATTCATCCAAAAATAAAAATGAAAATTTAGGTATTTTAGTTCCTTGACTGGGCTAATAGAGATAGACATTTATATTCTAGACGCACAACTTTTACATTTACATTGTACATTTATGAACTACTTTTTAGGTTTAGTAGTTTAGTGTCTTTATATCAGGCTAGTTTCTTTATATCAGGAGAAGATTTTGTTTTGGTGAAGTAACTTTAGCAAAATCTATTATTAATAATCTCTGTAAAATTTATTTAATAGAATACAGAACTTTAGGTCGATATTAAAATTATAGCGACAACCGATACATTGTAATTTCGTTTCAGTTTGTTCGACAAATGGATAACGAAAAGCGAGCACGATTGCTTCAGTTTGTGACAGGGACGTGTCGAGTTCCGGTCGGTGGATTTGCTGAACTCATGGGATCAAATGGACCACAAAGATTTTGCATAGAAAAGGTTTTTGTGCATTCCATTATTTTTCATTATAAGCGTGTTATTCAAATCCATTATTTCTATCTAAATTTGAATGTGTTAAGGAAAACTTGTACAAATGATGTACAATGACTTCATATTAATATAACTTTTCGTATCTGACTGTGTACCATTCTGCCCTTTTTTTTTTTTTTTTCGTGTGGAACCCCCACGGGTCATCACCTCACCTGAGCTAATGGTGAAGTGGTATGTATGAATCGAACCGACTAAAACCACACGGTGTTCCGTCACAAGTGGGTCTATATTGCAGGGGACCCGGGAATACCCTAAGAAGGAAGCCTCCGGGAACCCCTGCAGACCTTGGCCGCCTCTTGGTCAGTAGGCGGCCACACCATAGAGTACGGGGGCCTTGCCCGCCTCCGGTTTAGAGAGGCGCACGCGGAACACGTCGCGCCACCTTCTCAGGCCTGCTTCTGCTAGGATAACGGACAGCCCTACCCGTTACCCCCAGGCCAGCGCTCATGGAAGCCGGAGGTCGTTGTGCACTCTCCGGCGCCTGGTGCGTCTTCTGCGGGACGGGAGAATACTCATCCTCTCCCGTACCCTTTCCGCCACCTCTTTAGCCAACATCACCTCCTCGCAAAATGAGGCAGCGGAATTCCACGCACTCTCGCTTCGGACCATAGACAGAACTATGGTCTCCAGCGAGAGGTTTCCCCCACCGATAGCCATCGCGAGGTTGAGGCGCTGCTGCACCCACGCTGAACACTCCACTAAGGTGTGGAGTGCAGTGTCCTCGCGACAGCCTCCGCAGTGGTGGCACGCAGACGTTGGCTCCCGTCTTATACGACACAGGTACTTACCGAAGCAGCCGTGTCCGGTGAGTACCTGCGTCAGACGGTAGGAGAGGCTGCCATGTCGCCTCTCTAGCCAATCCTCCATGACGGGCCTTACCGCCACAATTGTGGCGTGCCCAGTGTACCATTCTGCCCTAAGGTCTTGTCAGGTCAAAAAGTTAGCTCCACTAACACAACTGTAAACTCTTATAGGTAGGGATAATTTAACATGAATATTTTACATTACAGGTTGGGAAAGATACCTGGTTACCCCGTTCGCACACTTGCTTCAACCGGCTCGATCTACCGCCGTACAAGAGCTATGAGCAACTATGTGAAAAACTTAACTTTGCTATAGAAGAAACTGAAGGTTTTGGGCAGGAATAATTTAATTGTTATGTAATATTAGAATCACTAAAATAGTTATTGTAAATTATTATATCATGAATGCACCACCTCAGTGTGAGGAAATATTCACCAATGGAATTGGTGCTGTCATAAAAGACCAACCAAATAATTATATGAATATATTTGTAATAACTTCTATATAAATAAACTATGTAGATATTGTTAGTGTAATATGTCGATTGTTTAAGAAATATTTGTATGAACTTCATTTAAACAAGTTCTAAAAGTTCATTAAATAATTTTAAAACAGGCTTCTCTTAGTCTTTCACCAAATTGATATTTTATTTTTATTACAAATCTCCTACAATTTACCTACTTAGTCTCACCCTGGCCACTCTCGATAAAATGTATAAAATAAAGCACACGACACCACGTCCAGATATTAGGTTTGTATTTATGCATAATTATATCTATCCCGCACATCACTTGAGAATGGCTAAACCAATCAGTTTGACTAATTCTTTCTTTCATATGTTATATTCTGAATAAGGCATTCAAGAAAAGAAGTTAAAAATAATAAAGCCCTATTTTAAAATTGAGGGAAAACTGGAATTCTTATTACAGTATTAGGAAAGTATTTAAATTAATTTCTGCATATACATATAGTAGAATTGAAGAATACACATAAAATCAAATATAAAAAATATAAGTTAATCAGTTTTTATTTTACCTGAAAAACCCAAAAAAAAAACACTTGAGTTATGCACACCTACGAATTTCATATCTCAATACCTACTACCAATAAAATATAAGTAAAAAAATCTTTTTAACAAAAAATTAAACCGACGAAAAGAACTAAAAAGCAAAAAATAAATAAACCTTTTAAGAACCTTTGCGAAAGACTTAAAAGGTTTATTTATTTTTTGCTTTTTGGTTCTTTTCATCGGTTTAATTTTTTGTTAAAAAGTTTTTTATTTTCTGATTTTTTTTCATCATCAGCTCAGCTACATGATGTGATGATTTTTAAACGCAAATAGGTAACTGATTAAGTGATGAAAAGTAAACAGAAACACTATTCGTTCCTACACTTTTCGAGGGTTTCTCTAAATTTTATCAGGATCCCATCATCAGATCCTGACTTCCTTGAAGTCAGGATCTATATATATATATATATATATATATATATATACACACAACACGTCCCAAAATTCAACGATAAGCCGAAACCCGTGTATGGTCAGGTCGATAACTACCTAGGGAAAAATAATAAAAAGAATCCAAATCTTTTTTTTTTCAACCTTACATTATCTTTTTTAAAAATGTTTGTAATTTGATACCCTATACCATATGATTAGACACTGTTGCTACAAATATGAACATATCCCTGCATTTTTTTTTTGTATTAGCTTCCTAAGTAACATAACTATTCATTTCGGTTCCAAATAGGACTAAAACATCCGTACTTTAAATACAAAAAAAAAAACTTTAATTATATTTTTTTAATTTTAGAATATTTTAACTTTTAATCAACTTTGACATGCTACTGTGTAAAAAAAGTATTAAGAGTACCACGGCATGTCATTACAAAAGTTAGCGCAACTCATCAAGATTCTAAAATGGTACAATAGTATGATAACACTTGCAAAAATTCTAAGAACTTTCTTCTGAAGAAGTAAAAATGATTATTTAGCATAGTTTCTAAAAACTTTACCAAGTGTTTAAAAAAAGGGTTTTCGGTTACAGATGCAGGTCATTCATAGATTTTGAGGTACGAGCGAGATAGATAATAATATCATTGATAAGTCGGAGTGAGACATCATCATCATCATCTCAATCACAGGATATAAGAAAACTGATTCTTCAATATTATTTCTAAATAGGTTAGGTTTAAATGAAATTCATAATAAGAAATTAAAAAAAATATTGTTTTCATACAATCTTAAATTAAAAAAAACACATACTTAAATTAAATGTTCAAATTGGCAACCGGCAACGTCATCACATGCGTGACAACGCCTTAAAAATGATCTTTTAATTAATCACGAATATCCCCATCGGTTTATCTCTCTGCAGCCTCCAAGCATCTTTGACCGAGTTCGCCAGTTGTCGCAATAGGGAATATGCATGTTGTTTAAATTTACTTGATTAATTTTTCCTTGAATCTTTATTGTCCACATATTATGCCTAAACAATTATTTTCTTATTTAGTTCGTCTTTAATTGCAAAAAATATTAATTAAAATATGCAAAATAAGGGAGCGAAATTCAACTTTGCAAAACGCTTCACTATTGGTCGAAACAAAACATGACGTCAAATTCCCCGTCCTGTCAATTATCGGCGCCTATATTCGTAGTGTTACGGAGAAAGATAGGTGTTTCTGTGGTTTTTGCCCTTAGCTAGTGCAATTTAGGCATTCTAGTGATATTAGAAATTATCTAGGACGATGACTGAATGTAGTTTTGTCAAAGAACAATCGGACAATCTACCGAAAATAGATGCATTCATGATGACTAGATATTTTGCATCAAATCCAGATTTTACGTCTGCTGAGGTCAAAGGAGTGAAATCCGCAAGGTAATTATTATAATACTTTATATATTATAATCTAAAGGATAGGTAAGATATGTATAGCTAGTTATATTCATGAAGTTTTATTGGAGTTTTGTTACTTAGTTTAAGTAGACAAGCAAGTTGCCTTCTGCTTGATATTTAAAACCAACATAAATGACCTACTGCTGACTAATTCACACTATTCTAGCAATTAAATTGTAATATGCTTACATTAAAGTGATCTTCACAACAATATAAACACGATATTGAAGATACTTCATCTCTTCTCATTAATTTACACCATTGTTTTCGTATTTCACATTATTATTTTGTACAGGAAAAAATATTGTATTGGGTGTACTTCTTATAGTGTTTTTACACTTAGGGACAAGGCAATACTTATAAAATGTTTTTTAAACTTTATCCATCGTCTATTAATTACAATACATAGTAATTACAACTGAAAATCGGTATAAAATTACTGTAACACTTCAAGTAAGTATACTTAGTTTATGAAACAAACACTGAGCGTGATATTTGACGTCATCCAAGGCCCGCGAAATATGGCGGCGTTTAAACAGATCAAATTTTATCGATGTTTTCAATGTTATTTTAAAAATTAATTTGAACATTGCCGAGGTTATTTATATTTTTTATTAGAGTAGAATGATGGAACAACAGTAAAAGATAAAAAAAAAATACATGCATATTCCTTATTGGTTTTGCATAGACTTTGTCTTTCAGGCAGCCCCAGTAAATAAAAGTCCAGCGGATTTTAATCCGGAGAACGGAGTGGCCATGAAATTGGACCTAGACGACCAATCCATCGTCCTGCATATTCTCTATCTAAATGATTTCTCACTGGACGAGCGTAATTTTTTCTGATCATCAACTGGCAGAACTTTTTTCGAGCAGGATAGTCCCGGAGTAATAATGTTTGTACACGTCTTACGTGGTACGGATAAAATCTGTAACGTTGTAGAATACGATGTAAGAGGTACTTCTTGGAATTCCCGTAGTTTCCTCTATGGCACGGACTAGTATCTTACGAAGTACTAGGATCTTATCTATCTCGCTCGCACCTCAAAATCTATGAATAAAGGTTTTTTTACCTGAATCTGTAACTGAAAACCCTTTTTTGAACACTCGGTAAAGTTTTTAAATACTATGCTAAGTAATCATTTTTACTTCTTGAGAAGAAAGTTCTTAGAATTTTTGCAAGTGTTATCATACTATTGTACCATTTTAGAATCTTGATAAGTTTCGCTAACTTTTGTAATGACATGCCGTGGTACTCTTAATACATTTTTTTTACACAGTAGCAAGTCAAAGTTGATTAAAAGTTAAAATATTCTAAATTTTCAAAAAAAAACAATTAAAGTTATTTTTTTTTGTATTTAAAGTACGGATGATTTGGTCCTATTTGGAACTGCAATTAATAGCTATGTTACTTAGGTAGCTAATACAAAAAAAATGCAGGGATATGTTCAGATTTGTAGCTACAGTGTCTAATCATATGGTATAAGGTATCAAATTACAAACATTTTCAAAAAAGTTAATGTAACGTTAAAAAGAAAAGAGTTGGATTTTTTTTTATTATTTTTTCCTAGGTAGTTATCGACCGGACCATACACCGGTACCGGCTTATCGTTGAATTTTGGTACATGTTGTATATATACTAACTGACCCGGCACACGTTGTTTTGCCATATTCATTATTTGTAATGAATATTTTGGTAGTCAAATAAAAAATAACTAACTTATTGTGGGGATGGGGTCTATGACTGAAAGAAGAATGGAGCGCTGTGGTCTATTGACGGCCTATAAAAATAACAAAACACCAACCATTCATTTTCTTAATTCAAAGTACTTCATTAACTTAACTGACATATCTAAAGTTTAACAGTGGGAGCCGGCTCGAAAGGAGTGATATCATGGCCTCACAGAAAACCGGCAGTGAAGCAATGCTTCGTTGTACTTCGCCAAGCGAGTGAGGTTACCGGTGGCCCTAACCCTTCCCTCTCTCTATCTTCCCCCCTATCTCTCCATCTCCCCTCCTCTCCTACTCCCACCTTAAAGGCCGGCAAGGCACTTGTGACTCTCGAGTTGCAGGTGCCCATGGGCGGCGGTAGTCACTTACCATCAGGTGACCCGTCTGCTCGTTAACCCCCTATTCCATAAAAAAAAAAGTTTGAAATCGACTTGACGATCGCACTTTCTATTTTTACTGGGTCAAATACTTTAAAAAATGAAAGTAAAAATACTAATATTGCTATTAAAAAACAGGGGTTGATTGTAGAGGGTTGAAAATTCAGGGTTGTATGTATTTTCTAATGCTGTGTCATCATGTCATAAAAAAATTATCTAAAAATTAAAAAAAAAAATTAGGGGTGGACTACCCTTAACATTTAGGGGTATGGAAAATAGATGTTGTCCTATTCTCAGACCTACCCAATATGCACACAAAATTTCATGAGAATCGGTCAAGCCGTTTCGGAGGAGTTTAATTACAAACACCGCGACACGAGAATTTTATATATTAGATATATACGGTCGAATTGAGAACCTCCTGTTTTTTCGTCCCCGTCCTTCAGAGATTTAGAAGACGGACGTCCTTTTTTTTTGGGCCAGAGGGCCCTCGCGGGCGTTCTCAAAAGACCCTGCCGAAGTTTCATCACAACCTGATCAATTGATTAGAAATGCATAGAGGACAAACATACATTGATTTTTATTTATATGCAAGATAGGAGATAATTGTATAATTAAACAAAACGTGCTAGGGCTGCGCATACGACCATTTAACCCTTACATTTTACAAATTGGAACATTTCGCAGGTAAATTAAATCCTATAGGGTAGCACTCTTCTAACCCACAGGGGACCCACGTGTTGCCGTAGAACTCATAATAACCTACGTACGGCTTCCATTAGAGCGCTGGTCTGAAGACGCCAGCAGAAATAATAATAATAACCTTACACATTTCACACACGGCCGTCTGATCCCAAACTAGGCAGAGCCTGTACTATGGTAACCAGACTGCTGATAAACATACTTATATATTTCTAAATACATACATATTATAGGTAAATTACACAATAAATAAGCCCAAGACAGTGGAGCGACGTGTTCCGCGAGCGCGTGTAATCGAAGAGGGACATGGCTCCCACTCACAACTGCGAGGCTATCTGTTTTATGAGCAGGTAGTCAAATCTGTCCGGGGAGTTCCTTCTTAGGTTATACTTGATTCTCCGGCCATAAACGAAAATGCACGTTGGTATTTCTTTGTGCATGCATCCTTATCCAGAAAACGCAAAAAAAATGAAAGTCATTAAAAAGATTGCCGAAGCTATTAAATACTAGCTCCCGGAGAATTTTATAAAAGTCCACATTGTTTTCGTACTCTGATGCCGACCAAACGTGTATCATCGTATACCTAATACGTCCATATAGTATATAGGAAAAGGTGCTCCCTCACCGGGAGCATTAGCCTGTAATGTAACGTTATAGATCTGAGCATTACATCAGTGACGGAGGAGAACCGAGTATTACAGTGCGCAACCTGTAATGTTACAGATTTGAGCATTACATCAGTGACGGAGGAGAATCAAGCATTACAGTGCGCAACCTGTAATGATACAATCCTTACTAATATTATAAATGCGAAAGTAACTCTATCTGTCAGTCTGTCTGTCTGTTGCCTTTTTACGCCAAAACTGCTGAACCGATTGAAATGAAATTTGGTACACACATAGTCTAGAGCCTGAGAAAAGACATAGGCTTCTTAACGCGAAAAAAGGGGTGTAAGGGGTTGAAAGGTGGGGATGAAAAGTTGTATGGAAGTATTGTCAATTAGCCTAAATAATTAAAAACTCTACCCAAAGACACTATTCCACGCGGACGAAGTCGCGGGAACAGCTAGTCTGTAATATTTTGATACAGCTTGTAAAACCGCCTGTGTTTCGTCGGTTTTGAAATAATTAATGACACCAATATCGTTTCTTTGACGTAAATAACAATTTTGAATTAATACTGCCGTGATCAGGACAACGACCACTTCGTCTGACATTGTGGAATCAACTAATCAACTCGAATCATAAATATTTAGGAGTTCTTATATCTAGATAGAAATCCTAAAATTTTATATCACCGACTAATATCTAGTCTTGAGCTTGGTCGTTAATTTTTAAGGTTTCTAATACTTGAGGTGAACATTCCTATGTATACTATTCAGCAGTGACAGTCTTCCCTTTATCAAGCACAACCGTAACCAATATAACTCTCTTATAAGTAATATTTTTTATAAAGCCAGAGGTAAAGTAAGTATGGTTTTGACAAAGTGAGGTAAACACTAAAAATAAATAAAGAGCACAGTCACATTTTCGATTTCAGATTTAGAAGGCACGTTGCCCATGAAATAAGTATTTGTTTTTTACCTTGAGCCTTGCGAACAAAGATATTCCCATTAGATTTCCTACAGAACTGGTAATTATTTTGTTTTGTAATTTTTTTTTTGGTACTGGTAGGTAGATGGTCCGCTACATAAACAGCTTGTCGCTTACCCTCTATATTAATTTGCTCCGTATTTAGTTTGTCCTCCGGTGATTTCTTGTTCTTGTTGTAATCACGCACCGCAGAGATCGTTCATTATTTCGTTTGGACTGTATAAAACTACTTACAATTTCCCAGTAGGTATATGTCACGGAGATCCGTCGGCGAAATTGTTGAACCAACAAATTTTCCCATTGTACACACGGTGTTGCTTAGTTCCGTACTCCTGTCCTTCTCGGCATATGGAATACTAGCAGCGCCACGCGGTTTCACCCGCGTAAGTCCCGATCCCGTGGAAATATCGGGATAAAAAGTAGCCAATGCGTTAATCCAGGTCTCCAGCTATCTACATACCAAGTTTCATCGCAATCGGTTCAGTGGTTTTTGCGTGAAAGAGTAAAAAATATTCATCCATCCATCCAAACTTTCACATTTACAATATTAGTGGGATTTATAAAACAATCAGTCCCTCTTCATTCACCCTACTCGACGTCGATAAATAGTCACGCTGGCTGCTTTATCCCTAAATCGATTGCGGATAATTTCACAAATGACGAGCCCATCACGCCAAAGCCGGTATTTACCGACAGCGGATGACGTCACGAACGTGACTAGTGCTGTAACTAAGTAATTTGAAATATATGAATTACATTTTAGTAACGTTATGTCTGCCTTTACATTTCTTGGTAACTACTGTTTAATCGTGATAATTTTGGGAAACAGATGATATTAAATAAAACTTAATGTTGTAAGTGATATTTTTTGTAAAAAAATAGGCAGCGACAAACAGTAATAATTATTTGGTTATCGATATGATGTTGGAAGCCCTATAACTGTTGTAGGCATTTGAAAATGAATTTATGGCTTGGCGTATTAATTGCCGTTTTAACTACTTTGAACACCTTTTTTTTTTTTTTTTTTTTTTATTGTTCAAAATATTTATAATTATAAATCTGATGCAGACTACGTTTTACTTACTTCCCAGATTTTTTGTATTATGATTGGTTAGGTCTAGAGCGTTCATCAAAGGGTTATTTCTTGCTACTAAAATAACAAAGACAGTAATTTTTGTCCTTCAGATATTTCTTTAATCAGGTATTGCTAATGCTCTCCAGGATCTTACAAAATGTGTGAATTATAGCTATGAGGCGAAAATTGTTAAGACAATCACTGTCTCATCTTTAAAATTATTTATTAGGGCTCAATATTGCCGTTATGGCCATTTGCTTAGTCATTTTTGGGCAATAATGTTCTTAACTTGTTTATAGTGTTAAAATAATAATATAAATAACTTATAAGACTTTATTACAATAACTAATAAGACAGGCATGACATTTATGTTTAAAAAATTAGTAAAATGCTTAAGCAGACTATTGTACTACAACAACATTTCTCCGTAGGTCTACTAGTTGCACGTTGAAATACAGTCGTCGAGTCTCCAAGGTTTTATGATATTGAGACAGTTAAATTCAGTGATAGTTTATTTCTTCTTCATAACAAACATTATGCATGTTTGTTTAAATGTTTAATAAAATAAAAACTGCGAGTCATTATTTTTTACCCTCGGATGTGATTTTTTTACGGTTACTGTGCAGCGCAAGGTGTTGAAACGCATTACCGGTCGCTACGTCAAATACAACAGATTCTGTTATGGGTACAGAATGATTTAATATTAAAGAATATTTTCGGATCTTTACAGCCTGCTGAATAGAAAATCAAATAGACAAACTAGACTCCCTATATTTGTATCTCCAAGGGCCACCAGTAGAAAAATTAACGCAATTTGAAGATAAAAAATATTTTCTCCGCAATGTGACAATGTCTGCAAAATTAAGCCAATTTTATATTAGCAAACTTTTCCGCAATTTCAATAGCTTCATTAAGATTTGCCGGCTTATTGCCTGAAGCTTGACCAGATTCGGCTTTACCTCCACCTTTGCCGCCTATTACCGACACGACCGACTGGATCCATTCGGATGCCAACAATCCTTTATCAATTGCGTTTTTAGGTACTGCTGCTAGACAAAATATTTTGTTTGTTTCGTCATCTACAGAAAAGAACATGGCCGATGTAGTTGGGCAAAGTTGCTTTACTTGTTTTAAGGCATTGTCTAAAGCCTTGGTGTTGCCGAAAGCTTTCAACTCGGACACAATAACTTTACTGTCTTTCTTTTCTACACACATCTCCTTAGCCTTTTCTGTAACTTGATTGATAGTGACAGCTTTTGCAGCTCTTTCTTTATCATCAAGTTGTTTTTTTAAGTTTTTAAGCAATGTTCTAAGTTCGTCTTTTTTCCAATACGATATTTGAGCTTGGGATATGTCATTTGTTAGATCAACAATTTTCTTAACAATTTCTTTTTGGTTTATGTTTTCGCTTTGATCTTTAATTAGATTGGCAATATTATTGACTTCATTTTCTAATGTACTTAATTTGTTTATAGCTTTCATTGCTTCTGGTCCTGTTAAGGCTACAATTCTTCTTATTCCCTTAGCAATACCTTCTTCACTCACGATCACATAATCACCAATGTGACCGGTTTGATGTAAGTGAGAGCCTCCACAAAATTCTACTGATGTCTCATACCCTGTTGGGCCATCTGGATTTTTCTCCAATTCTTCTACTGGCACTCCAACAGATACAACACGTACCGGGTCAGGGTATTGTTCATCAAACATCGCTCTTAGTCCCTTAATTTTTTTAGCGTCGGCTAAACTTGTATGCTTGGCATACACTCTTTTGTTCTTGCTTATGATATCTTTTATTAGGTCTTCAGTTTCTTTGATTTGTTGTGCGGACATTGGACCTTTATTAGTGAAATCAAACCTAAGACGGTCTGGCACGACGAGAGAACCTCTTTGGTCAGAGTCATTTCCCAAGACTTTTCGTAAAACATTGTTCAATACATGAGTTCCTGTATGATTATTCATGACAAATCTTCGCCTTTCAGTATCTAGGTGTAGGTCCAATTTATCACCCACCTTTAGTGAGCCTTCTACTTTTCCAGTATGTAACACATATCCACCTTTAACTTGTACATTTTTCACCATGAATTCAACACTCTCGTCATTCGTTTTTACCATATACCCTTCGTCAAATATTTGCCCTCCTTGTTCTGCATAAAAATTAGTTCTATCGAGTATAATGCCACAATCTTGTCCGGAGTGTATTTCAGTTACAAACTCCTTGCCCCGACGCAGAGCAACAATAGTTCCTGAACAAGGAGCGAATTCATAGATAGCATCTTTTTCGGTAGAAGACGCTACATATTTATATTTAGGAGAATCATCCGTTGTTGGTATTCCAGTTTCTTGCAAATGAGTTATAGCATAAATATCTAAAGCCAACAAATCTTCTTGCCCTGCTGCTTTTCCTTGCGAAATTATTTGAGATTCTTTTTTCGCCTTTTCGTATCCTTCCATATCAATAGCAAGGCCCTTTTCTTCACACATTAAGTATGTAAGATCAATTGGAAAACCGTATGTATCATAAAGACGCCATGCGACATCACCTGGTATGACGGTTCCATTTAACTTTTCAATAGTTCTATTCAACAAGTTTCTACCACGTGACAGTGTTTTCAAAAACTGCAATTCCTCTTCATTTATAAGCTGAATAAGTGATTCAGGATCTTTGGTAATTTCAGGAAAAACTTCACCAAGTAATTCAACCACAACATGAACTAAAGATCCAAAAAAACCTGGTTTAGCATTGAGTTTTTCTGATGCATAACGTACAGCGCGCCTCAAAATCCTACGTAGCACGTAACCTCTTCCTGTATTGTCCGGACAACCACCGTCTGATAAAGCAATAGTCAATGTTCTGGCATGATCAGCTAAAACTCTGTAGGCCATATCAACACCATCCACATCTTCGGAACCCACCTTACCAGAATAAGGTCTCGTACCAGTACCCTGTTCAATAGCCTTGAATATGGGCATGAAGAAATCAGTATCATAATTTGCTCTTTTGTTTTGAATCACTGAGACTAATCTTTCCAGACCCAAGCCACAATCAATATGTTTTTTTGGCAATAACTTCAAGGATCCATCCTTTTCTCTATTGAATTGAATAAACACTAAATTCCAAATTTCAAGAACGTCAGGGTCATCCATATTGACAAGATGTGCTGCTTCACGTCCTCCTATTCTATCAAAATGCAACTCTGAACAAGGACCACAAGGACCTGTTTCACCCATTTCCCAAAAGTTATCCTTCATACTTCCAGGCAAAATATGAGATTCAGGAATACCTAGCTTTAACCAGATATCTCTACATTCCGAATCAGGCTCAAGACCCGAAGCTGCGTCACCACCAAAGTAAGTAACATACAGTCGATCTCCAGGCAGTTTATACACCTCCGTTAAAAGCTCCCATGCCCATGAACATATTTCTTTTTTAAAGTAGTCACCAAATGACCAATTTCCCATCATTTCAAAGAATGTATGATGATATACATCCTTACCAACGTCATCGAGGTCGTTATGTTTACCCCCAGCCCTTATACATTTCTGAGTGTTAACAACTCGAACATATTGAGCCATATCAGAATTAGGATCAACACTTCCCAAAAATATGGGTTTGAATTGATTCATTCCTGCATTAGCAAATAGAAGCGTTGGATCATCCAGAGGTATAGTAGATGATGAGTGAACATATTTATGACCCTTCTTATTAATAAAAAAATCAATAAACATTTTTCTTATTTCATTGCCGGTCATTGTTGATAAGTCCATTGTTTTATAGATCTGAAAAGAAAAGTAAATGTAAATTTTCATGCTATAAAATTTCTTTTGGTGTGTTAGTGTCACCTCAAAGGTACTAACATAATTAATTTGATTGAATTTACAAAATTAATTTTTTCAAGCTGTCATCCTTCCCTTTACCTCAAACTCGACAGTTAACAAATTAAGCCATATTTTTATATATCATCCTTTTATGTTGATTCATATTGTAGAATAGATAGATAGATAGATAAACTTATTATTGTACAAAACATACTTACAAAATGATATACAAAACTGTACATAAGTATTCTTAGAAACTATAAGTAGAGACCACAGAAATCTAAATAAGGTAATAGAAGTGCTATGAACGCGTAAACTTGTCGCCGCACTGGTGACTCAGACGCCACCAGTGCGCAATGTTACGCTCAGTTACTCGTGAAACTTTGTCTCAGCAAGTGCGGTTGTAAAAATGGTGTTTTGCAGCATTGCCCACTGCGGCAATTCGTCTACTACGTGTAATTACACTAATCAAGGGATAACATTTGGATAACTTTCATCGGTAAGTGTTTTCTTTTGGTTTTATTGATGTTTTTAATAAAAGTACATTTTAAAACATAACTCTACCAATAAATAGTACGACTGGCATAATTTGGGGCTTTATTTCTACTTACTACTTACATTGCCCGTTGTGTTGGATGCTATCCTACAGTTTGGTTTTACAAAAAGAAATGTATAACGCAATGAATAATAGTGTTGGCTTTAGCATTTCTAGTGGCACTGCACAGAGAATCGTCGCGAGCTAGAGATGTATTGATACATATATACAGAGATATTATGATACATACAGTAATACGCACAAACTTTACATTTTACATTAAAAGATAAAAATGAAACATGAAAAATTGTTTTCTTAGGTGAATATATTATTTTATTGGTTTATTTCGTTTATTTTAGATTCCCGTAGAATGCAGATACGAAAGACAAGTGGATATAACTTATTTGTTGATTGATTTGTTCTATTCATTTTACGGACGATGACTTCAATATATCAACAAAACGACGCACTCTGTTAAAATCTGCAGTACCTACATAAACATAAATAACTTTTTCAATGTAGTATGTTCAGGTTTATATTGTTTTAACCGATTTAATAAAAAAGTAAATAAATGCAATGCATGAAATGGCGGATGCAAGAATAACGTGAAGTTTGTTGTTTTTTTTAAATTTGATGACATACATTTTCACCAATATAATCAGTCCTTGACTGATAACCACGTCATTCATTTAATTAAATGTGATATCCGTCTTAATTGTTACGCAAAAATGCAATTGAAATTGTTCCAAAAAGACAGTTATTTAATAAATATCTTCATTTTACAGGACAGTTATTTTTAATACTTCATCTTTTTATAATTTTTGTAAAGAATAAATTATATTTAAAAATAAAGCACGGACCCACTAATAACTTTCTTCAATTATTCCTTGGTTCCCTGGAATTACCTGTAGTCAAGCCCTAGTGTAGATTACGCAATCACTACCACAAATGCAGAATCTGTTATCCTTATGTGAAGTGAGCGGACCAATACGAAGTAATATCAATCTTAGTGAATATTCATAAGGCTTAGTTCAGTTTGTTGTAGTTATTATTTGTGTATGTAGATGTAGCCCCGCCCTGGCGACATGCGTTCTCGATAGATCCCAGCGCTACATACCATTTCTATTACCTTATTTAGATTTCTGTGGTAGAGACCTTGTACAATTGGCGGCCTTATAGCGCTCTGCGATCTCTTCCAGGCAACTATTGGATGTAACGAGAGTTTTTGTATGGCAAGAGGAGTTGCAGTGTATAATTGATTGAAAATGTTATGAAAGTCATAATAATACGCTATTTAAGTATTAGTGTCGCGAATAAAAACATCTTTGTTTGGATACTTATCACAATGCAAAAGTCAATTCATCATAAAAATGCGAGATTAAGGATTTACAGTCAATGGTTTGATTTTAAACTACGCAGTGTAATGCAACACGCGTTCTGTGCGGTACGGTGAATGACCTTCAGCGCACGGCGCCGTCGAAGCAGCTGATTGCATAAATGTTTATTGTTTTGCACTGCACTGTTTTTGACTGAATGGAATATTTACTGATTGTTTTTGGTAAAATGTTCTGTTTACTCATTGTGATATCACTTTTAAGCAGAAAATGAAAAAAAAAGTGACTTTTTCTGGCAGAAATTTCCAATGATTTCCCACTCAGAATAATGGTCTGAATAAACTATTTCAGTTCTACTCGGTACAAAACTATTTGGTATGGTGTCACTTACACCCTGTATATACACATATATTTTCACATACATACAGATAACAATATAGGTACATATATATTATACATATACGGGCATCATGAGCCTAACCACTCAACAACTCAGGTAATGCTCCTTTAATAATAATAATAATAACTTGAGACTTATATATCGTTCGTGAACTTCTGATCCTACCTCCTAACTAGCATTTTTACGCAAAACTTTTAAAACTTCTAATTACGATTAAAATAAAAAACAATCAAATACTAACTGCATTTAATTTTGATTTCATAAAAAGACATCAATAGTAACTAGCTACTTTTTTGTTATATCAAAATTCTCCACGAAAAATGAATAAAAAAATAGTTTTATATTCCTCCTGAAAATTTTGTATGTAGATAATAATAATAATCTATTATCACTGACAGAACTATTGTTGCCAATAAACCTGATTTAGTGCTGATAGACCGATTAGAGCGCCACGCAATGATTGCCGATATCGCTGTTCCTCATGACGAGAACCTCGTGAAAGTTGAAAAAGAAAAACAAATAAAATATTTGGATTTGTCAAACGAGATTGTCGATATGTGGAATGTCGATTCGGCAATCATTGTTCCGATTGTCATATCTGCTCATGGATAATTTGTTGGCTTTTATTTGCTAGTAGCCAAATAATTGGCTAATAGCCAAGTGGCTCGATCAACACCTTAGAGGCTCGCGTTAGACGGCTGGATCAAGGGACTGATGCAGAAGGCAGCTCTTCTTGACACGGCCCGTATAGTGAGGAGGTTCCTGTCTTTGGAGCCCTAACCACCGGTGTCTTGGTCCCTGTACCCGAAGTCGGTGGTCTACTATTTTTTATATTTTTAAATATATTTATAATAACTTCAACTGTTCCGTAAGAAATTATATGAAATCTTAAGTGAAAAAAATTACTATAAGGTTAATAACTATTTGGAAGATAAAATAATCTATGAAATCTAATTTTAACGCATTTTAATATGAAATTATCTAAAATTCTGGTTTATTCAACATTCTAATTGACTACTGACATTCACTTAATATTTAATACAACTTTGCTGACATCTTAATAGAATTAATTAATCTTCTGACATTTTTTATTCATGTATAGTCATCATAAATTTATGTGCCGTATAACCGTTGAGATATATTTCCACGCCATACATGGCAGAATATGTGGTACTTAATATTAATGTAAAACCTATTGATACCATACTCTTAAGGAAATAAAGACTGATTTGATTTGATTTGATTCACACAACTCACACACGGCCGTCTGATTACAAACTAGGCAGAGCCTGTACTATGGTAACCAGACAGCTGATAAACATACTTATATATTTCTTAATAACGGGTGTCTCAGTAAGAGTGCACTTTTTCAAACAAGTATTTTATGACAGAGTTGTGATATTTTTATTGTATTGTAAAGAATGTTCCGATTAAGTATGGAATAAAATATCCGGCAAATGACCCCCATGGCTCCAATGACAGGCCATTACTCTTTTTGTGAAATTTTCCATGACTTTTGCACAGAGATGTGGCTGTATCTCACAGATGACGCGTTGGATTTCCGATTTGAGCTCAGGAACTGTTTCGGGTTTATTCGGATAAACCCGTGATTTCACAAAACCCCAAAGAAAAAATCGCACGGTGTTAAATCTCAAGATTTTGGCGGCCAATTGGCATCGGAATTTCGAGAGATGATTATTATCGGTCTGGAAATCGTTGCTTCGATAAATCGATTGTTCCGTGCGTGGTGTGGCAGGTGGCACCTTCCTGCTGAAACCACATGTCATTCAGATTCATAAAAACCAGTTGAGGCACAAAAGGTTGATCAGTTGTGTAGCACTCATTTTTTAATAATAGGAACAATCGTTGATGTCAGCTGTCGAATATCAGAGCAGCACCCTCCAATGAAAAAAAATGGAGTCAATTTTAAAAAGTGCACTCTTACTGAGACACCCTTTACATACATATTATAGATAAATTACACCCAGACAGATATATTTCTAAATACATACATCATATTATAGGTAAATTACACCCAGACACTTATTTGTCCAAGGTGGGAATCGAACCCACAACCTCTGGCTCAGCAGTCAGCATCACTAACCATTAGACCAACAGGCTTACTCAATAGCTAGACCGGCGGAAGTTAATATCCTCACGAGTTTCGTGGATCGGGACTTTCGCAGAGCATGAAAATTTTGACAAATATAAATTCTAATAATTTTTCCAGCACAGCTGTTAGTAAATATAGGTTTTTATCTATTCATACAGATAACCGATGGTACCAATACCAACTGGTATTGCTAATAAGAGAAATACAGAAAATACTCTTAGTACTTTCTACATTTCTTTAGTTAGTATACCATCTAACCTAGTGAATAGAACAAGGTTGCTACAACAGCATGTTAGATTTGCATAGATATGTTATTATTAAAAAATTCAGAATCACTATCAAATCAGTAAAACTAAACATATGACTTAAAACTTCAAAATGTTGCAAGATCATGTCACAATTGCATCATGTACTTTATCTACGAAAGTAGTTTATATAGAGGTATATAGATCAATTTAATAGAAAGGTTGCATGTAAGAAGCCTTTACTTTTTGAAAGATAATAAGTACCTTTCACAATTAGTGTAACTTAGACACAAATTTACAAAGTACTGCTATGGAATTGTTTAAGGTTCATTAAAAAAATTAATTCAAATTCAAAAACGTTAATCACAACACAATACGAATCCATATGGAATGAAAGGTTGTAAAATACTTATCTAAAGAAAATGGCATATGACATAGAAAATGACAAAATAATAAGTACCACCAATAAATTTTCTAAACATACTTACACCTTAATTGCAAGTAGAATTACAAAATAATAAGTTAAATTCGTAATGAGAAATCGACACCGCATGAACTAACAACCAAGCACGGCAAAAGGAAATAATGAAGTTGTCAACAATGTCACAATGTCAACTTCACTACGTGTGCGTTCCGATATACACTGGGAGCACTGTAAGGTATGACGTCAATTCAGTGTACTGCGAAAAAAATTACGCCTCACTTTATTCAGAGGAGATCAATTGAAACAGCTGCAAGGCAAAAAAGGTAAAAAGCATAATGTATTAAAAAATTGATCAATCAAAACTGTTGAAATTAGATAGGTTGTATATAATTATGTGTAGCAATAAAATCCTTGGAATTTTTTTTTTTTTAAATTTGGCACTTGTCACTTGTCGTGCTTTTGTTCTTACGAATATATTTTTTCTAAAACCTATTAAGATATAAAGTACTATATAAAATCATTCTATAGTATGTACGTTTTATTTACGATCCATGGGACATATATAACCCCATAGGTTATGGGCCCAGGCACGAAGGCCGTACAATCTTAAAAATGGCTATATCAAAGTTCCACGTTAATATCGAACCTTTAACGAAGACGAACTTCGATACATGGAAGGTTCAGGCCGAAGCAGCGCTCACCAAAGCAGGACTCTTCGAATGTGTAAGTGGAATAGATGATACTAAGAAAGATTCTCTTGCAAAAGCGGAGTTAATTTTGATAATTTCACCGAGTGAGCTAAAACTCTTAAAATCGTGCAAAACGTCTAAAGATGTGTGGGAAACTTCGAAAAACACTTATGAGAGCCGAGGACCTGCCCGAAAAGCGACTCTTCCCAAGAAATTACTTCACCTTAAGCTAAAACATGTCGAAAACGTAAGGGATCACATTAACCAATTTGTTGATATTGTGGACAAACTAAGAGACATGGAAATAGAAATAAATGTCGATGAACTATAATGATGCTTTACAGTCTCCCTGAAAACTTTGAAAACTTTACAGTAACTATAGAGACTAGAGAAAAACTCCCATCGCTCGATGAGCTTAAATTTAAAATAATTGAGGAAAGTGTAGCTCGAGATAGAGACATTGACACCGCAGATGAAGCCTACTATGCTAAAAGATACAACAGACACTATAAGAGACAAAAATCGGTTGTCTGTAAAGTCGGTTTACTGACGATAGTTGAACGTGACAACGTCATAGGAACGCCTCAGAGCGAGATAACGCCGCATGAGTCATGTTTTTTCGTGCGTGCTGCCGGCTCCATCGAATTATAAGACGTTGTCACGTCAAAACCTGTCCCATTTAATCAAAAAGTGAAAAGCCGTAAGTACCAGGGAAATAAAAAGTTTTATCCAAATGAAAAGAAAGAAGGATATGATCAGAATTTATATGCACATGAAACTTGTATGAAAACAGGGGAAAACTCACCTTATAAATGGTGTTTAGCGGTTGCACGTCACATATGTGCAAAGATAAACACATGTTTGAAACTTTAATCCCAAAAGAAGATACTTTTTACATGGCGACGGATAAAACTGAAACTATTAGAGGAAAAAGACAAGTAAAATTGAAACTTGGAGAAGGAAATGTCAACCTTAATGACACTTTGCATATCCCAGAACTGACCGTTAACTTACTATCGGTGGCCAAAGCTACTGATAAGGGTTGCAAAGTAACTTTTATTGAAAAAGGTGCTACTGTGCAAAATAAAAAAGGCAAAAAGATATTATAAGCCACTAAGCAGAATGGATTATACATACAAAATAAAAATGAAGAAGCTCGTATAGGACATACAAGTGAAATTGGTAAATGGCACAAGAAACTGGCTCCTATTAATGAAAATGACCTAAAGCTATCATTAAAAAAGGAAATGGTAAAAAGATTCAGTTTCAACGAAAATGAAAAATTGCAAGAATGTGAAACTTGTGTAAAAGGAAAAATGTCAAATTTACCTTTTCCTAGTGATCGCCGTGAAGAGACCCAAGCCAAAGAAAGGCTTCAAATTGTGCATTCAGATCTTTATGGCCCAATGCCAGTAGAAAGTAAAGCAGGGCACAAATATTTTACTATTTTCACGGATGAGTACAGCCGTTACTGTAGAGTATATTTCCTGAAAAACAAAAATAAATCATTTAAATATTTTATAGATTATCAAACAGAAATGGAAAGATTCACAGGACAACAATTGAAAATATTACAAACAGACAACGGAAAGGAATACTGTAATAAAGAATTTGATACTTACCTAAAGACACACGGTATAGCCAGAAGATTATCAGCACAATACACTCCACAGCACAATGGATTGGCTGAAAGGAAGAACAGAACCCTTTTAGAAAAAGCCCGTTGCATGCTAATTGAATCTTACCTACCTGAAAAGTTTTGGCCTGAAGCCATACATCTGCCAATTATGTAACCAACAGAATACCTACTAGAGCAACAGGAAAAACGCCTTTTGAAATATGGGTTCAGTTCGGCATTCAGGCATTTGTTCTGAATAAAACAAGAAAACAAAAATTTTCAGCAAGAGCCGAAAAAGGCATATTTCGTTGTTGGCTACTCCGAATGTACAAAAGGTTACAGAATTTGGATACAACATAAACTGATTGTAAGCCGCGATGTGAGATTTATAAATAAGATGCATGATGAAGATAACAATGAAATTGAAAATCAGGAAGATAAGAATCTTCCTTTTCAGGAACTCTATTTCTATCAAGGGGAGAACCCTGAAGATAATGACGACTTCTATGACTCCATGGAAGAAACAGGGCCTGAAACACAAGAAAATACCTTTGAAACAGAAATAATCGAAAATGTTGCAGAACCAAGACGATCTGTAAGAGAAAAGAAACTACCAGCATGGATGAAAGACTACGAACTAAGCAACTTCTGCGAAAATGATGTAAAACCCAATGAAACCTGGGAAAAAGCTATACGAGATGAAATAAAAGCGTACCTCAAAAATGAAACCTGGAAGGTTGTAGATAAACGAAATTGTTGTAATACTGTTACATGCAAGCCGGTTTTAAAAGAAAAATCTGGACCGCATGGAAAAATAACAAGAAAGAAAGCTAGATTGGTGGCTCGAGGATTTCCTTAAGTACCGGGAGTTGATTTCTCAGAAACATTTGCACCGGTAGCTAAACTCAGTTCCATTCGAAGTGTGTTAGCCAAAGCTGCAAAAGAAAAACTGAAAATAAGGGAACTAGATGTAGTCACAGCATTTTTAAACGGAGAAATAGAGGAAGAAATCTACATAGACAAACCTAAAGATCTGGAACAAAATTTATGTGAAATTATGTTGGAAGAAAGTACAGAAAATTACTCATTAGTCCTCATGAAAGCTAGAAAAATGCTAGAAGATCTAAGACATGCAAAAGGAGAAACTGTATGTAAACTAAATAAAGCAATCTACGGACTCAAACAATCTGGACGGCAATGGTACAACAAACTAGATCAAAAGTTAAGAGAAATGAAGTTTGTACCATCTACAGCAGATCCATCCATCCATTTATACATGCAATCGAGATGACTCTTCTTCATCTACACCTACCATGACATCCTAATAATAGACAAAGAAGAAAATGTCGTAAATAAAATGAAAGAAAAGTTGATGAACCAATTTGAAATGAAAGATATTGGAGAATTGAAATATTATCTTGGAATAGAATTTTCAATTAAACCTGGAAAAATAACAATCTCTCAAACCAAATATATAAATGACGTGCTCAAAAAGATCAATATGGAAGAAGCAAATCCAGTATCTACTCCAATGGAAACTTCTTTAAAACTATAGAGACAGGAGGAGATAGATGAAAACATACCTTATCGAAATCTAATAGGAGCACTTATGTACCTTTCAGTTAGAACAAGACCTGATATAGCTAATGCTGTAAGTCATCTAAGCCAATTTAATACCTGTTATGGAAAAGAGCACTGGGTCGCTGCTAAGAGAGTTTTACGCTACCTGAAAGGAACAAAAGATCTTAAATTAATGTATCAATCAATGAAGGATGATACTCTAAAAGGATATGCTGATGCAGACTGGGCAACCTGTACCCTAGACAGGAAATCTTATACAGGACATTATCACATAAAAAATGGAGCCGCAATAAGCTGGGAATCACGCAAACAGAAAGCAGTTGCTTTATCCACAGCTGAAGCTCAGTATATGGCCCTTACAGACTGTGCTAAAGAAGCTATCCATTTACAAAAAACTACTTAATACTATTGGAGATAACCAAGACAGAGTTATCATCTACAACGATAATCAAGCAGCGCAGAAATTGGCAACTAATCCTATTATCAGCTCGAAATCAAAACACATATATATTAAGCAGCATTATATTCGAAAAGTGACTGAGAAAGGATTAATAGAAGTAGCATACATAAAGACAGAAGACATGCCAGCAGACGTCTTTACAAAAGCGCTGCCAAGAGCAAAATTTCTGAAATGCCGCAAAAGCCTAGGACTTGTATAATAGTTTTATCCAAGGTATTTATTGAGGAGGAGTGTTGAAATTAGATAGGTTGTATATAATTATGTGTAGCAATAAACTCCTTGGTATTTATTTTTTAAAAAACTTGACACTTGTCACTTTTGTTCTTACGAATAATAATAATAATAATATATATGGATTTGTCTCACGAGATTGTCGATATGTGGAATGTCGATTCGGCGATCATTGTTCCGATTGTCGTATCTGCTCATGGATTGATAGCCAAAAGCCTAGACCAACACCTTAAGAGGCTCGCGTTAGACGGCTGGATCAAGGGACTGATGCAGAAGGCAGTTCTTCTCGACACGGCCCGTATAGAGAGGAGGTTCCTGTCTTTGGAGCCCTAACCACCGGTGTCTTGGTCCCTGTACCCGATGTCGGTGGTATACTATTTTTTATATTTTTAAATATATATTTTGTTTTATAGGTGCGTATTTAAAAATGTAATTAATAAGTTTTATGTTGAATAAAGAGAATAATAATAATAACTCAACACATCTCACACACGGCCGTCTGATCCCAAACTAGGCAGAGCCTGTACTATGGTAACCAGACTGCTGATAAACATACTTATATATTTCTAAATATATACATATTATAGATAAATAACACCCAGACACAGAACAAATGATCGTGCTCATCACACAATTATTTGTCCTGGGTGGGAATCGAACCCACGACCTCTGGCTTAGCAGTCAGGGTCACTAACCACTAGACCAACAGGCCAGTCAATATATTTTTTCTAAAACCTATTAAGATATAAAGTACTATATAAAATAATTCTATAGCATGTACGTTTTAAAAACGATCCATGGGACATATACAACCCCATACAAATGGAGCTAGATTTTCAAGACACTTTTTTGCGTGATGAAGAACAGCACTCACTACACAGTCCAAAAGTTACATATTCAGTAGCACATAAAAGCAAAAATTACAAAGGCCAGGATGAAAAAAATAGTAATAAAAATAGTGAAAAAAAAAAGTAACTGATCAACAAGCTAAAGAAAAGGAGCAAGCAAAAAATATTCGTCATTGCTAATGTCCAACTATGATATGAAACTGTATGGGGAAGATGACACATCACAACCTTCATCCCGTACAGCACCTATCATACCAAAAGAGATCCCAAATATCAATATGCCTTACGAATTGCTGATATGAATCAATTCGCAAGGTGGCCAGTGCCTTTGGAATGCGAGAGGTATCAGAAGAAGAAGCATGGAACTTTTACTGGACTGACATGAGCGTCTCTGTGGAAAGAGATAAAAAGATAAAACGTTTTCAGCGTATTAACCATTTTCCGGGCATGCTAGAAGTCTGCAGAAAGGATCTATTAGCACGGAATCTAAATAGCATGCAGAAAATATATCCTAAGGAGTATAATTTCCTTCCAAAAACATGGTGTTTACCAGCAGATTTCGGTGAAGCTCTGAATTGTAGTAAATTTCGTAAAAATAAACATTTATAATAAAACCGGGATGTGGGAGCCAGGGTCGCGAAATATACCTGACCAAGTCACTGAAGGATATCAAACCTACGGATAAACTTATTTATCAGGTGTACCTTTCGAAACCTTATTTGGTGGATGGCTACAAGATTGATATTAGAGTTTTCACACTCATTACATCTTGTGATCCACTTAGGATCTTTATTTACAATGAAGGACTTGTGAGATTCGCGACGAGCCGATACGCAGACCCGAACGTGAACAACACAACTAACGTTTTCATGCATCTTATTAACTACGCACTAAAAAAGCACAGCCGTACTTATGTCTATGACTCGGAAGCTGGCAGCAAACACAAAATATCGACGTTAAACAAGATCCTGTTGTTACAAGGCCATAGACCAAGTGATCGTGAAGACTATCATATCTGCGTGATACTCAAGCACAGTTACCACGCGTGTTTCCCATCGCACGATATGTTTACTAAACAGGTGCACGCGTGTTTCGAAATACTTTGGTTTGATATACTTCTGGATCACAAATTGCATCCTTACATATTAGAGGTAAATCATTCTCCGAGCTTTCACACAGACACACAGCTAGACCGTGAGGTCAAGGAGGGATACTTTCACTATGCTCAACATTTGGCAGTGTGATAAACGACGTGTATTAGAAGAAGATCGGAAGAGGATACGCGATAGGTTGCTGCAGACTAACAAATTTGCTGATTTCACACCAACAGAAGATAAAGAACCAGAAAAAAGTCCATGGCATACGCAAATACAGTGGGAAGCAACACATCTCGGAAACTATAGACGCGTATACCTTGTGGGTGAGCAGTACTTGTCGCTGTTCCAGCAGCCGTCGGGCTCACTGTACAGTCCGACACAGTCTCTTCACGCGCCCGGGGCGCTTAGAATCGGGTTCGATCCCAACTTTTATGACCACAGGCGTGACTCATCTGCTCCATAAATATGGTGGTGCCACGGATCCCAAAAACTACAGACCCATAACATGTTTACCAACCTTGTATAAATTACTTACGTCCATTCTGAGAGTGAAGATAAGACCTCGTGTAACCAACAACTCTGTTATGTCTTACTCTCAGAATGGATGTAGAAGTGGGGCTCGTGGCACTAAAGAGTTATATATACTAAAGGGTTATATCTTCATTTACAAAAATTATCGCTTTTATAGTATTATTTTCTTCACCAAAGCCTCGTTTCTTGAACGGCGTACTCTTCACTCTGCCGTCCGCGACGCAAGTCTTCTTTTCCTAACTTTAAACTTAACACATTTTTAATATAGAACGATTTGTCTTGACTAGAACTTGGTGATACCCGCTAGGACCTTTGAAGAAGTATTCGCTCCGCTCAAAAGGAGGTTGTGCATCGTAGGAGGTCTGCATCGCAGGAGGTCCCAATGCTACAATATATCAGAAGTAATGGAAGGCAAAAGTAGAGGAATAGATGAAGGAAGTGGAATGCAGATGGAAACTCAGAAAGAAGTTAATTTTGAATTATCATATAATAATGGGCAAGAAAAAATAATAAGAAAAAAGAATAAATGGTTAAAATCCCTCACTTCGCCACACTCGCATAGGTCACTGTTGACAATTGGAAGCTAGACGTGAGCTGGAGTACATACATGACCAGGGGCACAACAACTCTCAAAAAGTAGGGGGTTGTCAAAATATTTTTTATGAGGACCAAAAAAAAAGGTCATCAAAATTCTTTTATGGCGAACAACATTTATTTTGATTCACATTTTTATCCGTAACAACTGTAGGGGTGTCCAAAATATTTTTAACAATTTATTTTGATTCACATTTTCGTCGCATCATCTTTTGGGGATATTTGGATACCTAAAGGGGTGTTCACAGGTTTTCTGGGGGTGTCCGGACACCCTGGACACACCCCCCGTTGTTGCACTCCTGTACATGAACAAGTCTCATTCTAATGAAGGAACTTGTAACACTTTTATTATAAATAGTCTAGCCGAACCAAGGCTTTGAAGGAATCTTTGACTGGATCCAAGCATAATGTTTACCTTTGTAACGGCTGGATTCTGCCCAAAGAATCTCCCAACGTTCTTTTAGAAAACCGATGGCAAAGAAGCCTTGTCATGGTAGTAATTTATATACGGATCTTCAATTCCATCCTGTACATCCTCATTAGCTAAGCGGTCTACCATTATATTTCCTACGATTCCACAATGACTTGATATCCATGCTAAATAGAAAGTTAAATTTAAATTGGAGCACTTACTTAGGAAATTACTTCTAGTAATTTTCTAATATCAACGAAAATTGTATATTTATCACCTTTAAATGGAAATCTACTTAAATGAACTTAAGGCATCAAAAAAATAACAGTTTTTCAAATTTGTATGAAATAACGTACTCAAGAGCTTTAAAAATAGCATTACATTCTCCAGTAAAAACTGAAGTTACAGGAGGAAATTTGATTTTAAATGAATTATTACATTGTAAATTAAACACTCCCACTCCACCCTGCCCCGTAGTAGAATGTTTCGAAGCGTCTGTAAAAATGTAATGAAAGTCTCTCCATAAATTATCTGTAATACAGTTGAATGTAATATTTGCCTGAAGATCCTTTCTAATACATAAAGAGTAATGTATATTTGGTGACAATAAAAAAGTGATTCGAAGTTGCCACAGAACAATGGAAAAGAAAGGGATCTATAAATTGGAGTTTGAAGTGAAATCATTTTTTCATAACTTATAACTAAATATGGAGTTGAATTGTGTTTATAAAACTTGGATGTGTGTACTATCTGAAAAAGATTTTGGGGTGGTTTGATAGTTGACAACAACGGAATATCCATCGTAATTCCTAAATATTTAAATGTAAATCTGAAAACTGGTTACATTTAACATGTGCACTCACTAGCGATAGCGGTTCAAATACATCCCAATTTAAACAAAAGATTTTCTTCTACGGCCCGGCATTAATAAAAATAGAAATAGATGAAAAATCCTAACAATTAGCAAAAGCAACCAAAACATTAACAACTAGCTAAACACATACCCTTAGATTATATATAATCTAAGCACATACCCTTTTTTTTTTTTTTGGTGACGAGGTGGAAGATCCTCATGGATGTCCTCCGCCCTTGGGGGGGCAAAGGGGTCTGTCGAACTCTTACCGACTAAAAACCACCCCCGGTGTTCCGCTACTTGCCTATGATCGGGGGAGCGAGTATCGCGATTGCATTCTTCCGCAACCCCCGATAGGCATTGACCCGTCTCACCCTAGACGGATCCCGTCACCCGGTGCGACTATCACCCGTCGGCCGCACTCCTCTGAGAGCGCACGCGGAACACTGCGCGCTGCCTCTCGGGCCTGTATCTGTTCGGACGACGACTTCCCCAAAAGTTCGCCGTCCGCAGGCCGCTTCCTAAGGTGGCCGGAGATCGTTAAACGCCCTCCAGCGCCCGGTACGTCTCCTGCGGGTAGAGAGAGTCGGATTCCGCTCTCTCTCCCGTTCCGCCGCCTCCTTTGCGGACATCACCTCCTCGCAGAAAGAGGCGACGGCGTTCCATGCACTCTCGCTCCGAACCATGGCCAGAAACACGGTTGGGAGCGAGAGACTACCCGCAGCACCAACTGCCACGACGAGATCACAGCGCTGACTAGCCCAGGCTGGGCATTCCGCCAGCGTGTGAAGCGCCGTGTCCTCGGGGCAGTCACCACAATGGTGGCACCGAGACGTCGGCTCCCGGCCGATCCGGCACAAGTACTTTCCGAAACAACCGTGCCCGGAAAGCACCTGCGTCATCCGGAAGGTGAGGGCTCTGTGCCCTCTCTCCAGCCACTCTTGTAGGATGGGTCTTATCGCCGCTATAGCGGCGTGCCCAGCGCTAGGTCGCGCAAGTCGTAGCTCCCACTCCACCACCAGGATCTGGCGGAGCTCGGCTCGGTGTGCCTCTACTTCGCAAGGCACTGGCCACTCACCCTGATCTACCGCATCCTTGCGCCACCGATACTGCAGCGCAAGGAGCACTGCTTCTAAATCCCAGGGTGCGGATCCGGCTAATAGGCTAGCCGCCTCGAAGGAGATCGTACGGTATCCCCTTATGACTCTGACGGCCATCGCGCGTTGCGGCTTGCGCAGAATCGCGATATTACGAGCCGTCAGAGTTTCCGCCCACACTGGCGCCCCGTAGAGCGCCATAGACCGTACGATCCCTGTATACAACTTTCGGCAAGCTGTGTTGGGCCCTCCCAAGTTAGGCAAGAGCCGCGAGAGTGCCGCGGTGACGCCCATCAGTCTGGGGGCCAGCTGCCGAAAATGTGGTCCGAAATCCCATCGGCTATCGAGGACGATTCCTAGGTACTTCATCGTACGCTCGATGCCGATGCGGACGCCCCCTACCACGATGTGGGACCCCGAAGGTGGTGCCTTCCGAGGGCCATGGAAGCAAACTGCCTCGGATTTCTGTAATTCCACCTCGAGGCCCAACCGCCGGATCCTACCAATGACTTGCGCGACCCCAGCCGTCGCCAGAATTGCTGCCTGTCGGTGCGTCTTCCCACACGCTGTCACAAGCGTGTCGTCGGCGTAACAAGTGACGCCGACACCATGGAGAAGAGCACCGCGCAGGACCCAGTCGTAGCCGATGTTCCACAAGAGCGGACCCAGAACCGATCCCTGTGGAACACCGCACGACGTCTCTCGCCGACCCCAACCGTCGCGACCCGGGTATATGACGGCCCTGTCTGCCAAATAGGCCCCGACAATACGACGGAGGTAGATCGGCACCCCGTGGTACCGGAGTGCCTCCCTTATACAACTCCAGGGCAAGGTATTAAAGGCGTTGGCGATGTCGAGGGACACCGCCAAGACGACCTCACCCCGGGCAATTGCATCCTCCGTCAAAGCTCTAACGCGCATGATGGCATCCACCGTAGAGCGCCCCCGGCGAAACCCGAACTGGTTGTCCGCCAGATCTGGACCTATCCCAGTTATGTGCCGGACGAGTCGGTCTGCAATTATTCTTTCGAAAAGTTTGCAGACCTCATCCAGCAACACAATAGGGCAGTATGCGGACGGTGAGTCCACGGGGCGCCCTACCTTCCTTAGCAGGACCAGTTTTCCAGTTTTCCACATCCCTGGAAACTGGCCCCGTTCCAAGCATGCGCTGTAGAGCTCTACCAGACGGGGCCAAAGGAACCTCGAGACCAAGACCCATACACGGCCGGGAATGCCGTCGGGTCCCGGGGCGGTGTTTTTGGCTTGAAGCCGTCTCACCGCTGCTCGAAGTTCTACCCAGGTCACTTCGGGCACATCGTCATCGCCTTGGTCGTCGTCAGGATACGAACTCGGAACCATGGGTGGGGGTGTGTGCTGCACCCTCAAGGGGAACAGAGAGCATACTACTTCTTCTAACAGCTGAGGCCTGAGACTCTGTGACAATGGGGGCGCATACGGGCGAAGTTTGCCCCTTACCATGCGGTAGGGCCGCCCCCATGGATCTCGGTCCAGAGTCTCAATCAGCTCTTCGTAGGCCTGAGTTTTGGCCCTTGAAATTTCTAGCTGGAGTGCTCTCTTGGCTTCTCTGTACCCCTCGTACAGCTCTGCTTCCCTGGCCTCTGTATCCTGGCCGCGGTGGCGTAGCCTACGGTATCTGGTATACCGGCGGCGCTCCGATACACAGCTTCTTCGTAGCTGCGCAATCTCCTGCGACCACCAGTATACCTGGCGCCTGGCAGGAAACGACCGAACACGGGGCATGGCAGCATCACAAATGTTTGTTATGCTCTCCTGGAACCATCGCGCCTCTACTTCGACGTCTGCAGGCCTGTCTGGTGCTTCGACCCAGGCCTGCACGATAGTAGCTTCCAGGAGACCTTCCCGGTTCAACAGTTTCAGTGCCCACCGCGGACCTCTCCCAATCGAAGCCGATCTGGCCGGTGCGCTGAGGATCTGGGTGGAGACGTCAAATCGGATGTATCGGTGATCCGATAGCGTCTCCACATCTTCCATCACACGCCAACCTTGGACGCGGCGTGCTAGAGCGGGGCTAGCAAAGGAAAGGTCCACTATGGAACCTCCCCGCTGTCGCACGCACGTCTGTACTGTGCCCCGATTGAGAAGAATTAATCCTGACGCGACCGCCCATTCCTCAACAGCCTCACCGCGTGTATTGGTAGCCGGAGAACCCCAAGCCGTAGATTTGGCGTTGAAATCCCCAAGCACTATAACAGGTCGAGGGTGGCTGCGACGGACGACTGTTCCCAACTCTTCCAATACATTCTCTATGTCGGCGAGAGACCGGTTTGGGGAGAGATATACTCCCACAACCACTACCTCCTCCAGCAATGCAGCGACGTATCCCCGTCCCCGGGTGACAGACTGGAAGGACGGGGACCCATTCCCAACATGGGTGATAAGGGTCACCAAGCCGTCATCGTCTCCCACACAGTCACTTCTGGGGGGAACAAAGTACGGCTCAGAGACCACAGCGACATGTATCAACCACTCCGCCATGGACTGGACCAGGAGGTCCTGGGCCCTTGCGCAGTGGTTGATATTTGCCTGAAGAAAACGAATGGTCTGAACAGCCATTACTGGGTGTCCATCTCACTCGTCTCCTCCCCTACATTTTTATCGGTCGCTGTTTGCGCAATCGGTGGGTGAGACGATTGCGTAGGGCCCTTTCTTTTATTGGCCCTTTTATTTTGCTTCTTGGGTGCGGTGCAAGCATTGCCCGGTCTATGGTCGGCCATGTTGCCCGCTGCCGCACATACCACACAGTGCGGCGGAGCATCACACGAACCGGCTTTGTGACCAGGCTTACCGCAGCGGAAGCAAAGTCCGCTACGGTCAACCCCCGTGGTGCACTTAGCCCCAACATGGCCACCCTCTAGACAACGAAAGCACCTTAGGGGTCGTGGCGACAAGAGCTTGACTTGCGCCGACACCCAGCCTACCAGTAGGCGCTGGCCGTTTTTAATTTAGTTGGCCGCCGCAACTGGACAATTCACCACTACAGTGCCCAGGCCAGTGAAGCCGGTACGTATCAAACCGGCCTTCACTTGTTCCAGTGGACACCCTCCAACCTTTGCAACAGCGGCCACCACTTCTTCTGGAGTAACTGAGTCATCCAGACCCATGATGCGCAAGTCCACGCACTTTGTGGGTCTGGATACACGGACCCCGTCTACCCCGACCGCTGCTCGCAGCTTCTCTGCGAGCGCATCTGCCTTCTCGGCACTGGTGGCTCCCGGGATTTCAAGTAACCGGGCACCAGTGAGTGTCGGTTTGCACCGCAATGCCGTAATACCGAGATCAGCCAGCTTGATCTCGGCCTTAGCTTTAGCCAGGACTTTGGCGTAGCTCAGGCCACGCTCCTCGGCTCCAGGCGGTAGTGTGATAACCACCGCCGTTGAGCGTGGTGCACAGAGCTGCCTTGCGTCTTTGCCTGCCTTTTTCTTCCCCTTCCTCCGGGACTTCTTTGCCTTCTTTTTTGCCCCGGCGGCCTGCCGTTCATCCCCATTTGACTCGGCTGGCTTCCCTTGCTGGCTGGATGAAGTTGGGACTTGCTTTTTCGGCTCATTGACAGCAGACACAGCCGTGACAGATCCAGTCACACTAGGTACCGACTTTTTACCTTGGCCCTTTCCTTTCGTTTGTTTTGCCTGAGCTTTTGAGGCCGGCTGAGGGGCAGGCTTTTGTGTTGCCGACTTACGAGTGTTCTCCAGCCGATTACCGGCAGCGGCAGTTTCTGCGTAAGTCGGCGGGTTCTCTCTGTAGTCGCTGGCCAATGGCGGACGAAGGATCTTCCCCTCGAGGACAGCGAACCGTTGGTTGAATTTTGCCAACTCCTTACGAAGTAGACAAGCCAGCTCCGAGTCTTGAGCTGGTTGTGAGGGAATGGAACTGGAAGACGCGACTTCAGCCTCTTTCAGTTGCCGCGCCTGCAAAGCAGCCAATTCTGCGCGAAGCTCATCCATCTCCTTACGGAGCTGCGTCGTTTCAGCTGAAAGGCTAGCATTCTCAGCCTGCAGCCGGGCTGTTTCCTCTGACGAGGTCCGCTCGACCAACACCTCCAAGTGCTCCAATATAAGGGTTGAAGCGTCCTTGAGGGCCTTCTGACAGGTCCCCTTCAAACCTTTGGATACCTTGGCTACCTTTTTTATTGCCGCCACGGCGTCCTGAACCCTCGATTGCACCTGCAGAGCTGTCAGATCTTCTGGCTCTCTTTGGTCTGCGGGATTGAGTGGGGAAGAAGCGATCCTCCCGGCATTGACCTTTTGGGTCAACACCGTAATTTCCACCTCCTCCTGCGCCTCTCTCTCCGCAAGTTCGGCGGAGTTTCGTGCTGCAGCCAATTCTCGCCTGGCTGTAGCCATGCCAACATATTGGCCTGTAGTGGGTGGCCGACCCCTTCCGCGCCGAAAGTGGTGACTTTGGCAGCCGGCACTACTTCATCACTAGAGGCCGAATCCGACCCCGATTGCTCCCCTTTGAGTGAGTCCGTGCGAGTGCGCTTACGCCACAGCTTACCGCCCAGCGATACACTGTTCGCTGTCACCGTACTCTTCTGGCTTGAGACCGTGTCAGAATCTGACAGGACAAGCTTGTCTGATACGACTTTAGGTTGTCGTTCACCTGTTAAGTTTTCTGTATTAAAATTTTCCATTTTATTCCCACGAGTAGTGAGGAAGTATTAGTCGACCCAGGCAGAGCCTCTGTACCTGGGCAGGTGAAAATTTGTCACCCAACTAGGGTGTCCACAGGTTCCTTAGCGGGGGGTGCGCTCACGACTGATGCTCCTCGGGGATGAGAAGCGTAATCTGTCAGCCATTCATCTTCTCGCCGCACACCAGAACTTAAGATTCAGATAATTTTTTAGAGAGGTTTATTCCTCGCGGTCCGGGCGGTTAAGCCAAGGCCCTCGGTCCCACTGTCTAGTTAGAGACATGACCATAACTAGACACTCCTACTGGGATTACGATCTCGCGGCGAGGGCAGCAGAGGACTACTTCCCAGACTGCCCACTCGGAGGCAGGGCAAGTGCACACCGAGCTCGCCTTGGTTCCTCTTCCCTAGGAGAACTGTCTGCTCCTCTAACACGCCTTCTGCTAGGTCAGAGGGACGCTTAGAGAGCAGCGTGGCGTCCGAATAAAGAACACCACGTCCCGCACGGCAGTCTATGTCCGACTCCGCCCGGTATCCCTCTTAGTCTGGAGTCTCCCTCTGGGCCAATCCGGCATGAGTGACTCTACCGGCATAGCCCCAGAGATCATTGACCCACGCAAGCCCCCCCACGACTTCAACGTTAGGATACAGTTGGGGGAGTAAGCACATACCCTAACATACAGCTGACAACCAATCTTGTGACATTTAATACATTTGTAACCTGTAAAGTGGACATGGCAGATCGGCATACTTTGTTCTTATCATAGGCGGCGTCATTCGATACAATTACTTTCATGAAAACAAAGCGTGCACATACCGCTTGAATCGTGTTTTCTCTCTTTCACTTGGTTTGTTCGTGTAACCCGAGTTAGGAATATTCCGAGTCGAGTTAAGCGTAACGAACGATTGAAAATATCGTCAAATTGTGTGTGCAATCCAAAGAGTAAAGTAATGTTACGGGAAGTGAAATCATTCCGTGTGTACGCAGTCTTACCTCTTTGTAAATTCCAAAATAAAAAATGAACTGTCAAAAGTGTCAAAAAGAAAGGTCTGTATTGGACTTTTATTTGGAAATTTAATAAATTTAAATAAACAAATATTGGGAAGAATTTAACTACCTATTTGTGGACCTAGTTAGACATACACTAATAACTGGCGTTCTAGTTCAGACTCGTTTAAAGATGGCAATATTTGCCTCTTTTTCTAAGTGTAAGAGTTTCTTATCTAGGGAAACCGCTAAGATAATGTGTGGATTTTTGCAAAGCGCTAGATTTGCTGATAGTTTGTGCAAACAACCTAACGACTGTAATGCGTTGCAAACTGTATCTGAAGATTTGTCTGGAATTACTCCATTTTTCCCAAAAACATTTAACTTAGCAGCCTATGTAAACATTTCCGATACTCTAAAAAATTTGGTTGACCTTAATGTTAACTTAAGTAATATAGAAAAGAAGCCTCACATAGTGGAAAAGATTTTAAAATTGGATTTTGAGAACGATATGAAGCAACACATTATATTTTTAAATGATTTTGTGGGATTGGAGGAAATGGGCAATTTTATAACAAAGAATCCAATGATTTTGTGCGAACTGTTGCAAGATCTTCAAGTAAGAGTTAATTATCTTGAGTCCAAAGGATTTAAAGTTGATCAAGTTAAGAGAATTATAACTGCAAACCCATTTTGGTTAATGTTCAGGTAAATAGCCATCCTAAATTTATTTGGTTTACTAAGATAGCCATATATATAAAAACTCAATCTATAATTCTAACCAATCTAACTTCAGTACAGTGATAATACGAATCTTAAATTACTTGTCCATTTTTTTAGTGTTGCGTGCAATTAGGATCATACCTACATACATGTATGTAATCAATTGATAAAGTGTATGTAATGTAACTTTGATTGCCATATTGTAAAATGTCTTTCAGCATTCCTAAATAAACTGTTTTTTCCTTTCCCTCAATAGTGGTTCTGCCTCCCTCTTCTGACAACAGTGCTTGTAACCTTTTGATTACATTTATCATATTGTTTAATTGACCTATAACTTATTTGGACTTATTTGGCAAGAAGATTGCCACCAGTTTTCTCTCACTTTTAGTCACCTTTTCAGGTCAGCAGCAGGTGTAATAGCAGCAGACATAGTAGGATGGCAATGGCACCATTGCTATTGTTACTGTACTTAAGCTACAAGAGCAGCTGCCGTTGGTGGTGGCTTCTCAACCTCAACTCTTATGTTCTGGTTAAGGGTCCCAAGCTCTGCCCTTTTCTAACTCGCATGTTTTTTGAGTGAGTTTCAATAATATTTGCCCTATTTCAGTACAGTTAGAATTGACAGAAGACTTGGATACTATCAAAATAATTTGAGCTTAAGTGGAAATGAAGTCAGGTATCTGGCCACCAAACAGCCAAAATTGATAACATATAATTTACATCATGTTCGAACCAATATGTTTGTTATGAAAGAAGAGATGGGGTTTGAAGATAGTGAACTAAAAAATATGGTGTTAAATAAACCCAGGCTTCTTATGTTGAGTAAGTACTTTAATAGATACATTGGTGTTTTGATATTTATTATAAAATACCATTGATATCAATTATCAAACATTTATAATTTAATTTCAAACAAAACTGGTTTCCATGCCATAAATACAGTTGTAGTATTGTTTATTTATAAGTATTAGGTATTCTCAAAGCATTGTTAATTTGTTTGATATTTTTGATGAATATCTTCTTAACCATCCATTTACAGATTTACAATTTTGTTTTCAGATCAAAGGAACTTATTAGAAAGATTTAATTTTATTCACAATGTTATGAAGATACCTCACAAAACTATTTTGGAGCAGCCAGAGATATTATTTTGTAGAAATTTTAAAGCCAGACAACGCCATTTATTTTTAAGTAAATTAGGACGTTCTCAATATGATCCAACAAAAGAAAATTACGTCCCAATAAAAGCTCTGGTTGAAAACTCTGATGCTAAATTTTGTAGAAGATTTGCTAAATGTAGTGTCAATGATTTCAATCTTTTCTTAAAAACTCAATGATTTATCCCGATTTTCCCAATACCATTTTATTCTGGAAAGCATTCAAGGAATGATATAAAAGTGCATCTAGTATTCCCGCAACAGTAAATACTCCACCTATGATCGCACAAATATTAGTGGCAAAATGACCGATTGACCTGAAATTAAAAACAAATCATTATTATTTTGGTTTGCAAAAAGGTTGGTTAAGAATAATATTATAAACCCTTGTGTTATAAATTTTAAAAGTTGTAAAATATATAACCATTGGCTTTCTAACCAAGACCAAGATAATTAAGATAAGACAAAAAAAATTGCAGAAGCTTGAACATTAATTTTCTTTTGGCAGTTTACTCAGACAAGTCATATTAAATGGTCTGCTTTATAAAGAGTAGTATGGTGGCTTAGAGGCGACTCCCAGTTTAATGGTCAACATTAGACTGGGAATAACCTCTAAGCATAAACATTATTTGATATTTGAAAAAATGCAATAATAAGAATTTTTAGGTAACATAAAAAAAAAACACAAGAATCAAATTATACATAAAACTGAATAAGGTCATTAAACATTATCATGCATGTCGTAAAGTGAGGCGCATCATTATAACAAAGAAAATGGTTATGTCAATAAAATATATAAATATTATAATACTGCAGTGTTCCTTTTTGACAGGCTCTACCTCTTATTGTATTGTAAACTCGATGCCAAATGTAAATAAATTATATTTTGCATTTTTTTTTTTTTACTATCCTAAAGAAAATCTTGATCTTTCAATGGCTCCTCCGATGTCAAATTAGTAATCCCCAAGAACACCACCGTTGGGACATTGTAATTCGCAAGAACTAATAGTGTTATTTTACAAACAAATGTAAGTATTTTTTTCATTTTTGAAGTAAAAACTTCTTTAGGCACGTTTGTGCACCTTTGCTATGGCGAAAAAGCTCTGATATCATGATCGTCGCGCTAATAATACATACTATATATAACATTGAGTTCTGTCAGCTCCTTATTACCGCTATCTGTTGAATGCCATCTCTTTTGCTCTGTGTTTTTAGTAAGCGTCTTCGTAGGTGTCGATTAAAATAACGTCATCTTAGTTCGTTTTGAACAAGTTTTTATACGGTATTTGAATAAATGGGGACTCTCGCTGCGTAGAAATAAAGTTGAGTATACGTTGATAGGTTTTAGTAAAATTTAGTGGCGCTGAGAAATAGATGCCAGTAACAAATAGACCTTATTGCGAAACATACAAGGTTGATTTCATAAATGAAGAAATTAGTCAGGTTTTAGTTTAGTCGAGTGTACAATAGAATCGGCACTAATGTGACGTTTTAAGTTCGTCGTTTCGTTTAAGTTTTCACTTCTGTCGGCAGTCCCATGACTGCCTATTTTTAACCGACGAAACAAAGGAGGTTCTCAAGCTCTTCTTCTCTCTATGGTCAGCTCTCACTCCGTTATTTATGAACCGATTTTGATTATTCTTTTTTTGTTGGATAGGGTATACCTAAAGGGTGGTCCCATGTCAAGGAAGTCAGGACCTGATGATGGGATCCTGATAAAATAGAGCGAAACCTTCGAAAAAAAATAAAAAAAATCTTTTCAACAAAAAATTAAACTGACGAAAAGAACTAAAAAGCAAAAGATAAATAAACCTCAAGTCTTAAGTATTGAGCTTATTTACATAAACTATAAAATTTTATAGAAACTTATTTTGAGTCGGCGCCTATAATAAAATGATTAATTACCTACGTAGAGCCTACATATAAAATTTTGATAATTAATCAGTTTGTTTGGCGCCGACTCAAACTAAGTTTATATAAAATTTGATAGTTTATGTAAATAAGCTCAATACTTAAGACCTAAGGTTTATTTATTTTTTGCTTTTTAGCCCTTTTCGTCAGTTTAATTTTAGTTAAAAATATTTTTTTTATTTATTTTGCAAGTCAAAACTATCATCCCTTAATTATATTCAAACGAAAACAAATAAAGTGCAATGTCACGAAACAACCTGAAGAAGATAACGAACAAAACAGTATGGAACCCGACTGAGATACCAGCCAGTTTATTGTAGTAGAGGTATGTAGCGATTAATATTGTAACAAATCTCGGCAAAACGTCACACTGTTCATTAGTTTATTAATTTCTACTTTATCCTCTTTCATTCTAAACTACGACAAAGTATTGTTAATATTACAACTGATAAAATTGTATACTTTACCTTTCTTTTTCTGTGTATTTAACCATTAGAGGCGAAAGTTCATAACTGAAAAATGCACCAGGCATTCCCGATTCTGAATTGATATTTGAAACAGACTTTTGATGTCTTGTAACCGAAAATTGATTGCTGTGTAAAATACTCCTGTCTAACTTTACGTACATTGTAGGAACAATTTTCAAGTAATATTGGAACATGACAGCACCTGAAAAATAATTATACAGACTGAATTTGAAAATAGAACACTTACTAAAATCACTAAAAGGGTTTGACTCTAGCATGCAGTTACAATAAAAAATGTTGTATGCTATAATGTTGTATAGAGTCAGTGATTTAAGTAAGTGTTCTATATTCAAATACACTATATAGATTAATGTAGGTCATAAATATACTATAACGAGGAAATAAATTACCAACAACCCAACATCCTAAATCCATGCGAGCATACCAGACTGCTAAGCCAGAGGTCGTGGGTTCGATTCCCACCCAGGACAAATATTTGTGTGATTAGCACGATAATTTGTTCCGTGGCTGGGTGTAATTTATCTATAATATGTATGTATTTAGAAATATATAAGTATGTTTATCAGCAGTCTGGTTACTATAGTACAGGCTCTGCCTAGTTTGGGATCAGACGGCCGTATGTGAGAAGTGTGGAGTTATTATTATTATATAACACTTTACTACCGACGCGACATGCCGTCATCACGACTGAGCAACATGTCTAGCGCTTTCATCAATTTACGTGCGAAAAGAACAATGGCCAAAAATTGTCTCATTATTTTAAAATGCACATAATTATTATTTATACCAAAGCAATTTATTGTTTATTTTGAAATTTTACAAATATCTTGTTGAGAGCAATAAAACATTGTTGTATTTTTCGTGCTCTATGGTTCTAATTCTTGATTGTCTTTGATCGTAAGGGACGCCATCTTGAAGACTCCTATTTTTTCAAGTGAGTGCGTGCGCCATTATTTTCGCAATAAATATTGTGCCGCTGAAACTGCTGTGTTTCTTTTAAAGTGCTAACAGGTTATGGGCCCAGTCGGTTCTCTGCCTCTATTTAGGTGAAGATTGCGAGTAGTTGGGGTATTGCGGCAGTTTTTCGTCGTGTGTATGAGGTGGCGTGGCGTCGGTCTTTCTTGGCGGCAGAATATAGCCAAGTGAAGCGACGGTGTCTGGGGCTTTTTCGGTGCAGGGAGCATCGAAATCAGACTGCTACGGTGTACATGAGCGGCGGTGTGCAGATATCAACTTGGGAAAATGAAGTCGGGCGCAGTTTCGGGTATTATGAAGCTGGCGGGGCCAAGAAATTGGAGCGTTTGGAAGTTCCACATTACTGTGCTATTAAGAGCGCAGGGGTTACTATCAGTGTTGGACACAGAGGGCGAGAGGAAACCAGCAGAGGCTGATTGGGGCAAACAGGACGCAAAAGCCCAGAGCATCATTGTGACAAGGCTCAGTGAAGGTGCCATAGTTCATATCTTGACATGTGAGACAGCGGCATCCATGTGGAAAAAGCTACTTTCGGTGTATGAACAGAAATCAAACACCAGTATTCATTTACTGCAGCAGCGGTTTTATTCTATGAAGTATGAAGATGGGACAGACATATCACTATTCTTGTCTAAAATGCAAGAAATCAAAAGCCAACTCAAACAGGCTGGTGAAGACATCTCTGAAAAATTTCTTATCACTAAGAAACTCATGTCGTTGCCTGATAAATATAGCCACTTCATCTCGGCTTGGGAGTCGGTGGACGTGGACAAACAAAACTATAATGATTTGGTGACCAGACTGCTGACAGAGGAAGAAAGAATGAATGAGAAAAGTAGTAACAATAATAGTTCAGCTTTTGTAGTAAAGAAATTTACTAAAAAACAAAGTAAATGTTTCAAGTGTGGACGTGTTGGACATTTTATTAAAGACTGTCGGAGTAAACAAGACAATAGGAAGTGTTTTCTGTGTCAAAAAGTTGGACATATAAAAAATCAGTGCCCCAATCGTATGCAAAAAACAAATAACATAAACAATGCTATGTTTGTTAGTACTGTTGACTCTGCTCATAGTAATCAACAGAAAAGCAAGTGGGTTATTGACAGTGAGGCTAGTAAACATATGACTTGTGAACGTAACATAATTACATCCTTTCAAGAAACGTCAGATGAGTTTGTTGTTATTGGGGATGGGCGTCGATTACCAGTGCTAGGTATCGGGGATGTAGTGTTTAAAAACAATAAACTGTGTAATGTATTGTACGTGCCAGACCTAAAACTAAACCTATTTTCTATGATGAGTGCTACAGACAGGGGTTTCACAGTGGACTTAACAAAAGACAATGTTTACATAAAGAAAAACAACAATGTGTGTGCATCTGGGGTTAAGGAAGGGCAATTCTATGTAATTAACTTTATTATGTGTAGTGAAAAATATGCAGCTGTGACTTTGAGTGAGTGGCATGAACGGTTATGTCACCAAAATGCAGACCATGTAAAATCAATGTTAAAAAATCACAACCTCACCTTTTTGTTGGACAATAAAAAGTGTCTGGGGTGCATTAAGGGAAAAGCACATAGGCTTGTATTCAAAGAAAGTTTGAGTTTTACCAGTAAACCATTGGAGTTGGTACATGCTGATGTCTGCCGGGCCATTTGAAGTTAAATCGCTCGGTGGTGCAAGATACTTTTTGTTGATCAAAGATGACTTTAGTAAATACCGTCATGTTTACTTCATGTCAAAGAAGTCTGAAGTAGTCCAGAGAATTCAAAACTTTATTGCGATGGCTGAGCGACAAACAGGCTGTGTAGTAAAAGTGTTCCGCTCTGACAATGGTAGAGAATTTGTCAATGAAGCAATGATGAGCGTGATATGCGTACATTAGTGGAAGCTGCTCGGAGTATGCTTTATGCTAAAAACTTAGATAAGTACCTGTGGGCGGAAGCTATAAACACGGCTGTTTACATACTCAATAGATCAAGCAAGAGTAGAGTAACTGATAAAACACCATATCAGATATGGACGGGGCTGGACTATGACTTAAATAGATTGAATAAGGTATTTGGTACTAAAGTGTGGGTTCACATTCCTAAAGAAAAAAGACACAAGCTAGATGCAAAGGCAGAAGAAGGCATATTTGTGGGATATGAAGACTCAAAGGGATACAGAATATTTTATGAGAAGAAAAAGTCAGTAGAAGTAAAAAGGGACATAATATTTGACGCAGTGGAAACTGAAATTGAAACTGTGAAGGAAGAGGAAGAAATTATATACCTGGACCTGACAGATGCAAAGAACAGCGAACAAGAAGAGACTATAATAGAACAGGAACAAGAACGGTCAGAACCAGAAGATAACACTAGAATAGAAATACAGGAACAGGCAGAGGAGGAAGAAAATAATTATGAAGAAGGAATTAGTCCAAATGAAGTATTGAAACAGACGAGAAGTGGAAGAATAGTGAAGAAACCAGCTTGGCTGTCTGATTATATAGGCTTTGTGGCAAATGTGGATGAACCAGACAGCTATGTGGCAGCAATGCAGTGTCATGAATGTCATGATGCTAAGAGATGGAAGAAAGCCATACAATATGAAGTAGAACAACTAGAAGAAAATCACACTTGGTCATTAGTAGAGAAAATACCTGAGAAACAAGAAGTAATCAGTACAAAGTGGGTGTTCCGCAAGAAGGAAAATGAAAATAAAGAAACTATCTACAAGGCGAGGCTAGTAGCTCGAGGCTTTCAGCAGAGTTGGAATAATGAGTATGATCTGTATGCGCCGGTAGTTAAGGTGAATACTTTAAGAATATTTTGTGCTGTAGCAACTAAACTTAACCTAAGAATTTGTCAGATGGATGTGTGTGGTGCATTTTTGAATAGTAAGATAGATGAAGATATTTATTTACATTTGCCTGAGGGAAATAGAGTCTAAATACAAATTCTGCAAATTAAATAAATCAATTTATGGGTTGAAAAAGTCACCAAAATACTGGAATGAGACATTTAATAAGGAAATGCATTCCTGGGGGTTTTACAAGGTCTGATAAAGATTATTGTTTGTTTTCTAAACATGAAAATGAAATGCACACATACCTACTATTATATGTTGATGATATTTTGTGTTTTAGTAATTGTGATAAAGAAGTGCTATATTTAAAGAATGCTTTGAATAAAAAATTTAAAATGAAAGATATGAGTTCTGTAAGTAAGTTTCTGGGTATAAATATAAAACAGGATCTGAATAAGGGCTGTACTAATATTTCACAAAGGGATTACTTAGAAAATGTGTTATTTTTGTATGTTATGTCTGATTGTAAACCATTATCGCTGCCAATTGATAAGAACTTTAAAGTTGATATTTTGAAAAGGGAAACATCTGAAAGTTTGGAAATTGAAAATAAATGTAGAAAACTAATAGGGAGTTTAATGTATGTTGTAACTGGAAGTAGACCTGATTTGTGTGCAACAGTAAACATGTTAAGTAGATACCAAGGTTGTGCAAGTAAATTACTATATAAACTATTGTTAAACATACTAAGATATGTGAAAGGTACTTTGGACATCTGTTTAACCTATTATAGAGATTCGTGTAACGATGTAGTGGGCTATGTTGATAGTGATAGGGGTGGTAGTCATGACAAAAAGTCTACTACAGGATTTTGTTTCAAAGTTTTTGGGTGTACAGTAATTTGGGTAAGTAAGAAGCAACAGTCGATTGCTCTATCTTCGACTGATGCAGAATATGTGGCCTTAAGCCAAGCAACTAGTGAGGCTTGTTGGTTGAAATCAATATTACTTGATCTCAACATTGCTGTGGGTCCAATTACTATCTTTGGGGATAATCAATCAACTGTCAGGATGGCTCATATGGCAACTAGTAATACTAGGGTAAAACATCTGGATATCAAACAATGTTTTGTTAGGGAGAAAATTGATAGAAATGTTATTGATGTAAAATATTTAAATGGTAGTTAACAAATTGCAGATATTCTAACGAAACCATTGGGCGGTGTACTGTTCAAATTGTTTAGAGACCGTTTACTTGGTAAATAACAATTGTGTATTAGTGTGTTATCATTAATGTAAGCAAATTGTAGCAACTGATAAGAAGGGTAACTTTCTGTTTGTATCTTCAAAGGTAGAGTCACGGGGTAAATGTTATAGTTGTTGAAGGAGTCATAGAGTAGATATAGTAATAGTTGTTAAATAAGTAAAGTGTATAAATTATTTTATTGAGGGGAGGTGTTGACAGCAATAAAACATTGTTGTATTTTTCGTGCTCTATGGTTCTAATTCTTGATTGTCTTTGATCGTAAGGGACGCCATCTTGAAGACTCCTATTTTTTCAAGTGAGCGCGTGCGCCATTATTTTCGCAATAAATATTTCGCAATAATTATTATGAAACTGCTGTGTTTCTTTTAAAGTCCTAACATATCTAAATGTTCCAATAAAAGCCGGCGTTAAATCTAGTTTAAAAAAAATTATCAACGATCTAATAGCCGTGAGCCAGTCAACCTCTTGACAGGCAGGAACGTCTTGGCGCTTTCTTGGACGAAGTGCGAAAATGAGCTTTATATGAGTGTCATAAAGCTCATTTTTGCACTTCATCAAACTGTCGATTTTCAAAACTGTCGCGTATTTCTCGGAAATCAAACCGTGCTATCCTACTTTGTCACTTTGACAGATCACAGAATACATGCGCTTTTTTGTCGATGGTGTTGTTTTGTTTGCTTTAAAGACAAAAAAATATTCGCGCCTTTTTACTTCACAAATTGAAGAGCGCCACTGTCCCTGAAGTGCAACAGGTGAGCTCTTACCTGAGTGTCATAGGTGTCATATTTCACTGTCGCTGAAGTGCAACATTATGGTGGGACTAATTATGACAACATAACCTACAATATCAAAACACAATATCTTTATTTTCCGGCTGTCTCAACGGAAAATGACTTTACTTATGGAGTCTACAAGTGACGCTGAATCGTTCGACATATTTTTCGTTTATGTGCACTCATCTTTTATGTCAGACAATTTATAGTATGGACAGCTGCCATTGTTCTTTAAAACGTATAATTGAAATGCATTTTATATATAATTGAATATATAATAATAATTTTAGTAAATTTTACAACAGTGGTCGATCGACTTCTAGCGAGAACGGTCGCGTCATACACGCGCTCGTGTAAAAGTGTTGACGCAACAGCCTATTCCAGCGCGTCTTGACGACACGGTCGCCGCGATGACCTACATTCCGCCGTAAGTGAATCGTGTGTAATTGTGCAAATAAACAGTAAGTTATAGTTTTTTAAATTTATAACTTGTACTCAATTATGGCTTCACCAAACAAGTACTCCTCAAAACTGAACTCGAGCATCAGTTGTACACCCGGTACAAAGAGGAACTGAATGAGCACAGAACTACAGCAGCTAGTAAAAGACCTCAGTGGTCAGATAGAAGCACTACAACACCAGCTGAAACTCATTCAGGAACAAAAGAGTGTTACTTTAGAGAAGGAACATTCAACGAGCGATAAACCTTAGAAGGCAGTCGAATACGGGACTGACGAAGAGGACCGGGAAACAGAGTGGGTACAAAAGAAAAGAAAATACCACAACCTCCACCAATAATAGTCGAAGATATTAAGAACTACCAGCAGTTCTACGATCTTCTTTTGACTAGTTTAAATAAAGATTCATTTATAGTAAAAATGATGAACGGAGATACCATTAAAATAAATTCCAAGGACGAAGACTCATATAGAACGATAACTAAATTATTATTGCAAAATAACTGTCTCTGGCACTCGTATGAGAATAAGCAAGACAGACCTATAAGAGTAATGGCCAAAATCTGCACTCGTCATGTTTGCCAAACAGAATAGTCGAAGACCTGAATGCTAAAGGCTATAAAATCCAGGACGCGGTAAACAAATTAAGTTGGAGGATTAGGGAACCTCTTAACATGTTTATGTTATCCTTTCAAAAAGATGAAGATATAAACCATATCTATGGTATTAAGGCCATACTAGGTTGTAAGGTAATCCCACAGTGCAAAAAATGTCAAGCATATGGCCATACCCAAAAATATTGTTCAAAGGAACCTAGGTGTGTGAAGTGCACTGGTAAACACTTCACCGAGGACTGCACAAAGTCAATAGCAACAAAGCCTAAATGTGTTTACTGTGGCTAACCCCACCCGGCTAATTATAGAGGGTGTATAGTAACTAAAGAACTACAAAACTTAAAAAATAATGTATCCAAAAAAAAAGGAGCTTCACCTAACATCCTAGCCACTGGTGCTGAGAGACAACCGTTACGTCTTACTCATCGAAAGGTAACAAATAATGTATCTTATGCGCAAATGACAAAAGCAACACAGCTACAGCCACAGCCATCGGTGCCCCCCAAGTCTGGAAATACTACTACAGATGAAAATATCAATAAAATTCTAAACATGTTAACCTCCTTTGACCAAAGGTAGAGAAATATAGAAAGTATACAAGTACCTATTCATCCAAAACAAAAATGAGAGACGCACTAAAAATTATGACATGGAACGCAAACGGACTCCTTAAGCACCGGAACGAGTTGCAGGCAGTCTTATCAACAGAGCAAATTGATGTGCGCCTAATATCGGAATCTCATTTCACAAGAGAATCCTTTATTCACATAAAAGGCTATAAAGTATATCATGCACTTCATCCCAACAATAAAGCGAGCGAGGAAGTGCCATAATTATTAAAGAGAGCATCTACCATTACTTAGAACACAAATCTAAGTATGCGCTAAAAACAGAGTAGTGCAGGAATCTATTGAAAGTTCTTGGTAACACATTCATATTAGAAGGTGACTTCAATGCAAAGAACACACATTGGGGGTTCAGACTAACTAACACCAAGGGTAAGGAATTGCTATGTGCTATCAGAGAAATCAAGTGCAATGTGATTTCAATAGGGAAACCCACCTATTGGTCTACTGATATAAGAAAAAAACTAAATCTGATTGACTTCTTCATTTACAAGAATCTGTCAGCTACATACCTTAATATATAAGAAGGATATGATATGCATTCCAATCATTCGCCTATTATATTAACTCTAAGCAAGACAATAATACAAAAAGAAAGTAACCCAAGTCTAGTAAACAAAAACACTGACTGGGAGAGCTTTCAATTTGATTTAGATTACAGTATAGACCTCAAAGTACCACTCAAAAACACACAGCAAGTAGATAAAGAAGTAACAAAATTTGTTACCGACAACAACCAACGCTGCGCCTGGCAAAATACACCTGTCATGAAAACAAGAGTTGTAACTCACAGATATCCAGTAGAAATAAGAAAGCTTATAGCCATAAAGCGAGTCCAGAGACAAAAGTGGCAACGATTTAGATATCCGCCTGACAAAACACTACTCAATAAACTGACAAAAAGACTAAGCAGAGCAATTCAGGAATTTCGTGATAATACTACAAATGATTACCTTAGCCAACTATCAAGTAATGGAACATCAGATTACTCACTATGGAAAGCCACTAAAAGCTTAAAAAAGCCTACCATTCACGTTTCACCTATTAAAAAAATAGATGGGAAAAGGGCCATAAGTAATGAACAGAAAGCGACTGTATTTGCAGAGCATTTAGAGCAAATTTTTCAAACGCACAGTGAGGAAAGCTCTGAAAACATAGCATTGAACGTGACTAACCATGACGATTTAGAAATAAAACTCGTCACCCCAAAAGAAGTTAACAGCATGATCAAATAATTGAACAAAAAGAAATCGCTGGGATACGACCTTATCACTGAACTTCTCCAAAATCTCCCACGTAGGGCCATAGTAAAACTTATAACCCTCATTTCGACTAAAACATGTGCCTATTATGTGGAAAATTAGAAGTTATCATGATCCCTAACCAGGAAAACCAGCGTGTGAAGTAACATCATACAGACCCATTTCACTTTTACCAATCATTTCAAAATTATTAGAAAAATTATTACTCAGGCGTTTGAAACCTATTATAGAAGATAGAGAACTGATTCCTAATTACCAATTCGGTTTTAGAGAAAAACATTCCACAATAGACCAAATACACAGAATTACCAATGTTATTGAAAAAACATTAGAATAAAAGAAAGTTTGTTCTACAGTATTTCTGGATGTAGCTCAGGCGTTTGATAAAGTGTGGCATAGAGGTCTTATATACAAATTAGGTAAAATGCTTCCAAAACAGTTTGTGGACATTTTAGAATCTTACTTAACAGAGAGGACATTTAGAGTGAGACATGAGGATGCTTATTCAGCTATCAAACAAATAAAAGCTGGGGTACCACAGGGAAGTGTTCTTGGACCTACCCTGTACCTATTGTATACCTGCGATATCCCTGAAACAAAAAACAGCATCATTGCTACCTTTGCAGACGACACGGCTATCATGGCTACAGGCAAAGAAGCAGTGGAGAAAGTACAAACTGCAGTCAATGCCATCACCGATTGGACAAAAAAAATGGCGAATCAAATTAAATGAAGCAAAATCAACTCATATAGATTTTACAAACCAACGACCTAATCATATACCGGTTTACATTAACAGTCGTGTAATACCATATGAAAATACGGCGAAATACTTGGGTATGACGCTAGACGCAAAACTTCGCTGGAAGGCTCATATCAAAAAGAAACGCCAAGCCTTAGACCTACGCTACAAAAATATGTACTGGCTACTTGGTAGACATTCTATTTTGTCAGTGTATAACAAAGTACTTTTATATAAGCAAGTACTCATGCCTGTATGGACATATGGCATTCAACTTTGGGGCTGCACAAAACGAACTAACATTGAAATCATTCAAAGATTCCAAAACAAGGTACTTCGGAGTATAGTAAATGCTCCCTGGTACGTTAGAAATGAAGACATCCACCGAGACCTAGGAGTAGATCTTGTTAGTGAAGTAATAAAACAATACGCCGAAGCACATGAACAAAGGCTTCTTCAACATGTGAACGTTGAGGCTATCCAGCTCCTTGACACCACGGACATAGTTAGAAGATTAAAAAGAACTAAGCCCTTTGAGGTAGTTTAGTGAAGTTAGTGTTAAGTAGTTAAGTAGTGCAGTGAGTGTTACTCTTAAAGAACACAAGAACAAAGTGTCTTTCCATGATAATAGAGACCATAAGAAAAGTGCCAATGGACACATTCTTAACTTTGTAAGTTTTTAGCAAATTAAGTTAAATTTAAATTACTTATTAGCCTCAAGGTCTAGATTGTAATTGTTATGAGTAACCGTTTAATTACGAGTACATCATAAGGAAAAAAAAAATGTGTGTGTGTACCAGAGTACACAGGTAAGAAGTGAAACTTCTTTACGACATATCATTTTTCTACTATTTGCAACTTCACGAAAATGGGGTACATAAGGCTTAAGCCTTAAGAAATTATAAAACGAAATATATAATCACTCTCACTTTTCTTGTAAATTCACTTAAATTTGAATAAGTCTTTTTATTTTATCACTTTCAAATTAATATATTGTTATTCTTGTTTCAAACCAAACTTCAAAACTAATATATTGTTGTTATTATTATAATATATTACATTATATTCTTTACGTCACTATACTAAACTTTGATAAAAAAAGCAACATGGCGCGTAACCGAAAAACGTGACGATTTTTCTACAAAATTTCTCCTATACGTCGATAAAGAAGTTTCACTTAAAAAAAAAATTACAACAAACCAATATCCAAAATATATGCGAGCATATCATGTTACACTTTACTGCTGACATGAGACGTCGTGCAAAATGAGCAATATGCCGTCTAGCGTTTAGTAAATTTTTTGTTGTTTTTTATTGTTGTTGTCTGCTTTAGTATCAAATTCAAACACTTTTCAGAAAAGGGTATAATACCCTTTTGGCGTCTGACGAACTACTTAAGAATTATTGGTATCTATGCAATTTATTAGGTTTTTGGTGTTTTGGGGATGGGGAAACTACTCTAATTTTCTTATTTTACATACTAAGGCAGAGGTTAGTGGTGATGAATGTTCTTGAAGGTCTAAGGAACACGTATAAACATGAATTTATGAAATCGGTGCCTTTCCACCACTTTTCGAGATTTTACAGTATTCTTATTCACTGTATTATTAAATTAGGTAAACATTTTGAAATCTTGTAATACTTTTAATTGATTTCGGTAAAGCTAAGTTAATTGTTAGTTTTAATTTTTTCATAGAAAAATTCAAACTGTTAATAGCAATTATTTTAATTGCGAGGTACGATTAACATACGTAATCCAAATAATTTAATTGTAATGTGCAATTAAAAGTTTAATTGTGATTAATTTAATTGCAATAATTTTTTTAGTCAATTAACGAGTTGGCTACGGTGACCGTCCAGCTCCTAGTCCAAATGACGAATACGATTGCGACGCTCGAAGTTGATCAATAATATTATCGGGCTGGTTATCGAGCTCGGTAGAAACAACTTCGAGAAAGAAATCACCAAAAGGATCCAGTTGGGTTGGGCAGCATTTGGAAAACTACATCGAGTTCATCTCCCCCTTGCCGCAATGTCATGACATAGCGTATCGAGACTTGATACGTAAACGGAAGGTATGCCCCCTAGCCAGATGGACTGACGACCTGAGAAAGGTAGCTGGGATACATTGGATGTGGAAGACGGAGGACCGGGTGCTATGGCGCATGTGGGGGTGGGCCCTGAGGGCAGTGGAATGAAATAGGCTGATTGGTTTGACGTTTACCGAATGTACATGTGTAAGTAGTATTAAGGTACACCTTAGCTCACCTTAATAGTAGTATATGATTGAGATACCCAGAAAAGTTGTAAATCGGCCACTGAGCAGACCCAGCACTCAGCCAAACGCTTAATTGTTCACGCACATGGTGCACGACGACGAAATTCACTTTGTGTTAAAACAACATCAAAAATTGGTCAAATAAGCTGTAACATTAATTCCACGTTGTTCAGATGTGTATCGCTCCATCTGTTTACAAAGTGTGGTAAACTCTTTCGTTAAGGATTTATGTAACCTTATGAGTTATGTTTTACTCTTATTCTCATGTCATTCTAAATGTGTCATATCATAGATGTCATTCATATCATACGATATTTAAAAAAATCACCAAAGTGCCATTTTAACCAAAAGACTCGAATCCAATAATTATCTAGCCGTATCAATGTCAACGTCAAATCAAACAAATGTCAAATATAAAAATAAATTATCTCAGTTATCTGAGCAAAGACTGCCTAAATTAAGTATTTTTTTTTTGAAAGAGCATTAGTAAAATGCCCGTACCAGGAGGTGTATATCAAGGTCAAGGGCCATCTTGTTTTGACAAAATGAAAATGGGTTTTATGATAGGGTTTTGTGTAGGAATGGCTAGCGGTGGCCTATTTGGGGGCTTTACAGCTTTGAGGTTAGTTTTATTTCTTTAAGTTATTTTCAACCTATCGGTGGTACGTACATACGAAAATAAAATTCTTTTAAACTTTTTATTTTATTTTTATTACAGATATGGAGCTCGAGGAAGAGAATTAGTGCATTCCGTGGGTAAAGTCATGCTTCAAGGCGGAGGAACCTTTGGCACATTTATGGCTATCGGCACGGGAATTCGTTGTTGATGATTCTGCTCAAATTTCGTTTTGTATATATTATACTTTCAGTATATAAACCTCTAGTGCTTAGCTTAAAAATTTACCTTAAATGATTATGGTAAAATTTAGTTAAAAGACATTGATGTCAAAAGCACTTTTGTTATTCTTAGGGAGTGTATTGAGCATCATATTATTAAAAACCTGCTGCCAAATGCAGCAATCAATAATTTAATTAAAATGGCAGAGAAGAACTTGTTAAACAGTTCTAATTTACATATTTTAGTTATATAAATGTATGAAGATGGAAGTCAATCATTCAGACTAGTAGTTGTGTCAAAGTTAAAAGTAGGTACATAATGCAACAGAAAATACTAAGTAGACAATAATAGATATTACTGTCTGCTTGGTATTTAGTGTTCTGTCCTAATTACAACAAAGTTAATTTATATTAAACTCAAATGGTAAATAAATTAGATAGAATTGCCTTTTTCATTTATTGACTATGTTAAACCCTACGCAAAAAGGTCTGTCTGTGGCTTTTGCTTCTAAAGGGATAGACCCATTTTTATAGTTTTTTTGTTTGAAAGGTGACTTAATGAAGAGTGTTCTTACCTATAATAAAAATCTGTCATGCTGTTTGAAGAATGTCAGCTCTTTTCTAATTGTGGAAGGGATTTTGAGAGGGTATTTTTAATTTATACTTGTTTATGTTATTTATTGCATTTGATAAAAGGTGATAAGAGCCAGATACCATTAAATTATGAATAAAACAAAAGGTATGCATTTAAACCAAGGTTAGTAAACTATGTTATTAATGGCATTAAAATGTATTGTTAGCGTTTACTTTCACTAAAAAAATTGAAAGGCCATGCTGATTTCTAACTGCATGGCAAACTATAATAGAGAGCTGTAGTAACCTGAATTTATTACATCTTTGTGTTTGTCAATAAAGTATGCAGTAACAAGAGGTAATTACTAAAATAATATTATAAATTGTAGTAGTATATTTGCCTGTACAAGTGAGAACAATATTATTCATAAAATGTGTACATCAGAATGGCTGGCTGTCTCGTTTAGCAATGAGGTAGTGATTCAAAATTGCTACCTATTTGCTAGCTATAATTAAGTAATTTGGTAGCAATTATTTAAAAAAAATGTAAGAAATATCAATGTGACCAGCCATTCTGACCTCAGATTGGCTGGACAACAGCATGTTTGTGTAAACAAAGCTGGGTTGAGTTGTTGTTTTTGGTTCAATATTTGCTACCTACCCACCTATCAATTTCAACCTTATAGCTGTAACAGATGAGAAGTTATGATCATTTATTTGGAACTTACAAAAAAATAAGTACACATTTATTTAGGTACTAGCAATAATTTATTACACAACTTTATTACCAACTTAAAATATGACCTTTAACTTAAGTTCCAAAGTAACAACGACACAGAGCACCATACCGTAAAAAAATATTACGAATGTTGACAATCTATGTCGTTGTATGCATTGTTGTATCATTGTATATCTCTTTAAGAACATTCAGCAGATTGACAACTTTTGTATCATTTTTTGGTCAACTGTACCTGTGATAGATTTGGAAATCCTGTGGACAGGTTTCGAATAATCATAACTTCTCAACTGTTATAGCTATAAGACTAAAATTGATAGGTGGGTATTTAGCAAATATTGAACCGAAAACAATAACTCAACTCGGCTTATTTTATACAAACATACTGTTGACCAGCCAACCTGACGTCAGAATGGCTGGTCACATTGATATATATAATATTCATTACAATTTTTAAAATAATTATTTAGTTGTAAATTATTTAGCAATTTTTAATCACTACCTCGATGCTAAATGAGACAGGCAACCAGCCATTCTGATGCACACCATATAACAGCAGTACCTTTAACTGCAATGTTGACCTTGTAATGTCTAATGAAGGGGGTTGCTTTTAATTATACAAAGATGTCTATGCTTACCTTCTTTAGCAACACCTTGAACTCCATCGAGAGGTGCTGTATTGGCACCATCTATGTCAGTCCCAAAAGATAAATGTTTTATATAATGAGTTGTATTGAATACTGATGCTGAATATGGTTGCACATCATGGACATGCACATGATTTATAGTAAAACTTTTTCCTGGAGCTATATGGAAGCTTCCACCAACCTAGAAATGAATTAAGATTTTTAATATCTTAAATATTATTCATAAAATCTAAAATCTTAATTTATTCTCTTTGGTGATATGGTCATGGAAACAAGTCCATTGTAAGTATTGACTTAGTAGATATAAATTATTATCAGTGTGATGATTGTGTAAACAAACAAAGTTACATAGCCTTAGATAAAGTCATGGAAGGGTTGTCCAATCCAAATGTCACCTCCTATTTTCTCAAATTTTCATTCATTATTTTTCATAATTTTTTTAATTTTTAACACACTTTCATTAGCTTCACTTCTAAACGAACTAAGTACCTACACAAACCTTGGAAGTCCATTTTAACTTGCTTCTAAGGTCATATCAAAATAAAACTGTGTTGTATAACTATGTAGTTTCGACGACAATATTATAATTAGCTAATCAATCGAAATAAATAAAATTTAAGTGTCTGTTTGTAATGTTAAAATAATAGTTTCTTTTATTAGGGTTTAATAGGGTACGGCGCAAAATATAAAAATATGTACACGCGAGCGAAGCCGCGCGGGAACTGCTAGTCTAATCTAAAAAAGCTAATCTGATGATGGCGCTAGGAAGTGGATAGTGGAACTCTTCAGTGGCTACTAGTACCCCCCAAGTAAGGGCTCGATTATGATTTCTTTTGACGAGACCATCCGATTAGGCTTGGTAACGATATGGTTTGACGATGTAGCCAGGAGGTGGATAGTTTAACTCTTTTTCCACGATTTATTTATTTATTTATCTCTTTATTGTACACCTTTAATGTAAGATTCAATCAAAAAACAATACAAACATTCAGGCATATCAATTGGCGGTCTTATCGCTCACGGCGATCTCTTCCAGACAACCTTTTTATTTCGGTTCGCCATTAATGGCGATTAACTAAAAAATGTTTTTAACGCGTTTTTTTTAGTTTATCTAATACTAGTTATTTTAGTTTATCTACTATAGTTATAAGTATCTTTAGTTCGATCTGCTTCGTAGAAAGTTTCTATAAGTACACAAATGTTCGACGTGGACTCTTGTACGAAATAAATGTATTAAGAAGCGAATTGATGACCTTTTTAAATGATTATAATTGTGTTTTTATTTTCAATACTTATGTTAAATCGAACAAAAATATTTTAGAACTTAGTTTTGCTACTGAAATACTCAAAATTGTATTTGTCCCGGATAAAAAACTGTAATCCCGTGTACAACGAAGTGAAGCTACAAGTTAATGTTCGCGCAGAAAAGGACGTACTTACTTTACAGTTACGTGGTAGGTACACTATCGTGACCACATAGGATAAGCTAGTCTACCAGAAATATCTTAAAAAGAAAATCACCACGGGTAAACCAGTACATAGCCAAATTAATGGTTAAATATAAGTACTTACCTACCTAAGACTACATCTATACTAACTTTTAAACTTTCGCGTTCCATGATATAATATTATCTACGTATGAACGGGAATTAACGCGATCACGAAAAGGTATTACATACCTCTGAATTGCCTGACGTTTCGACCAACACCTCAACTCCATTCACCCCAAGATAAGGTTCACATATGAGGTGGAGGCGGATAGGTCATTGTCATTTTTAGATGTCAAAGTAACCGCGAGGTCAGATGGGTCCTTGTCGCACTGTGTGTACCGCAAGCCTACTCATACGGATAGGTACCTACACGCCACGTCTCATCATCATCCCCGACACCTGCAGTCTGTTATGACTTCACTCAAGAACAGAGCATACGATCTTTGTGACCCTGAACAATTGGAGCGAGAGCTGGATCATGTTCAGGAGGTACTTAAAAGTAACGGATATCAGGTGAATGGAACACGGAAGCAACCGACAATGAGACGCAAGCATCCGGAGGTGAACAGACAACCAGCCTACATGCCATATCTGAAAGGAGTAACGGATAAGATCGGCTCCGTATTAAAGAAATACTCCATTCCGACAGTATACACACCAGGCATAAAGGTTCAAAACATCGTGGGTACACCGAAGGACGTCTTGCCGTTACAAACTCCAGGTGTCTACAAAATAAACTGCAGCTGTGGTAGTTCCTACATAGGCCAAACAAAGCGGACCATTGCTGAAAGGGTCAAAGAACACATCGCTGCTGTGAAGAACCGACAGATTAGCAAATCAGCGATTGCAGAACATGCACTCGAAGCGGGCACCAATCACTGGATTGAATTTCACCGTACGCAAGTCCTCTCCACGGAACGTCACTTTTACTCAAGAGTTGTACGTGAAGCGATTGAAATTAAAAAACACAAAACTTTCAATCGGGAAGATGGTTTCAAATTATCTACAGCGTGGAATCCAGTGATAAAAAACATGCCACCTCGCTTTTATGCGCAGTCGGGTGAACACCAGAATAGGGCCACATCGGTTTGCTTACAGAATAGGGACACTGTTAGTATAGTATGTGACGGTACATGGCGAAACGAAAATATCAAAAAAGTGGAGGTGGATGAAGAACCTTCTACCTCACGATGTCGGCGACGGAGGGCGTGCACCGCTGAGCCAGTCAGCCTGTGACCACGGCCAGTGCAACCTGGTCGAAACGTCAGGCAATTCAGAGGTATGTAATACCTTTTCGTGATCGCGTTAATTCCCGTTCATACGTAGATAATACTAAGACTACATCATTTTGTCCTTTCCATTACTGTTACACATTTACATACCCTGTTAACTTCCATGTATCCATATATTTGGCAACCTTCTTTTAAAGCATTATTTGTTTTTTCAATAGATTCATCATTTTTGCATTGTTCTATGGTAGCTAAATCAGGAAGAGCCCACCTTCTAAATCTATATGCTTCTTTTACTTCTTCACATGTATTACAACACCTAAACAATAAAAATAACAAAGCCTTAAAGCGTAGCATTATCTTAAATCATAATCATTCACTGGCAGTTCTAGTTTGTCGTAAAAGTGAAAAAGTGTGATTATTTCTCATGTCAGACGTACTTAAAACAAACAGACAATAATTAACAACACTTTGTTTTTAACTAATTCCTAGTAAGTAAATAAGACATTTCTATTACCAACCTACTCGATATGAATTATAAAAGGCTTATAAAGTGTAGGAATAACTTACTGAGATTCATTAAGTGCTGCTCCATAACAACTCCCACATGTAATTATTGCAACATCAGAAATGTTTTGTTTTATCTGAAATTAAATATAACTTTAACATACTCTAATATTTAAATGATTATCGTTGCGTGCCGTTGAGGTTTCCACCTCACCTTCCGCGTCAAAATCTCGGTAATACCTAACAATAAGATTTTACGCTTTTGTGTGTAAAAACATTTCAATAAAATTTGTTACCGTCATCAAACATATTAATATACAGTCAAAGACCATGCATGTAGTGCATATTATATGGTACCTTCAAAACTAATTCTTATGAACAAAAAACTATAATGTATAGTAGAAAAATATATTATTTATATTTCATAAGAGAATTTTGATTTTAGTCTTACTGTAGATGACACAGCAATTTCTTCTCTTATGGGTTCTTCTATAGGATTGCCATCTAGATCTAGCCTTCTTTTGTGGATATTGTGTTCCATTTGCAAATGTTGTTCCCCTGATGAGTCCATTGCGTCTAGAAATAAATCTGAAAAGCAAATTCAATTCTTTAGTTACAGAGCCTACTTCTATGTTTAAGTTTTCGAGTTTTTTAAACACTAAGGTTAAAACAAGGCAATTTGAGTGGATTTAGCCACAGCACAACAAATTTTTGTTTCCTTTGTTCTTCAAGACGTTGCTTCTGCTTTTCTATTGGAAAATGAAATATTTTGGAGGAAGATATTTATATAAGAAGATAGAAGATAACTCAAGTTCCATGCTGTGAGTAGGTATGTATAATTACTATAATTAGTTAAGTTCATTGGAATAGACAAGGTGGTCTCGGTATGTACCTACATACAAAAGTCATATTAGTGTGAACAAAGACAGAACAGATATTACCCATATACATAACTTGAAAAACATTTTGACCTGGCTGACTGACACAAGAATCATTGTCTCCCATAGAAGTTTCTTCATCCTCATGCACATTGTTGAGGTTTCCCGTCTAGCTATATACATACAGTAGGTACTAACAGTGTCCATATTCTATCAGCAAACCACACTGTCCTATTCTGGAGTTGTTTCATGGAGACATTGAAAAAACTCCGGGTGTATGTTTTTAACACTAGAGTAGACAGTAGATAGTTTAAATCTTTTTTCCCAATAAAAAAACTATGTCACCAAGACCAAGGTTCTAATAAGAGTGCTTGGATGATTTGACAGTCACACTGGGAGATGACAAAATGCCGTTCAACTATATTGATCTACTTGATCATTCTCTGATACCTACTTTTAATCTGTTATGCCTATGCTCAAGAACAGAGCATATGATCTCTGCAACTCTGAGCATCTAGAGTTGAGGTCACCAAACTTTTTTGTTTCAGAGATCACTTTCCTATGCTTTCAGTATCAGGTACACTGCTGTTTAGCTAATTACAAATTCATCAACTTTAAATGTTTATAACTGATTTCTAACTGTTGTCAGGTGTAGAGCGAAAACCAATGAAAGACACACATTAGTTTGATAGTTTATTAATAATATTCAAACTAAAACAAACCGAAATAATATTTAGTATCTAACTATTGTATACAGTTACTAAGGAAAAATAAATGTTTTGATAATAAATTGTTAATATTTGGCATCAATTTACTTAGTAAGGTTTAAATTTTAAGTGTTATGACTATGAGATATCCAGTTTGTTTATTTCGACTGCAACCGCACTGAAACCTCTTTCTGCTAGGTATGATGTAGAAATGCAATTAAAAACTTTCTTGCAATATTCAGTAACAAGTAGGTACCAAAGTACAAGTATCAAAAAATAAGAAAAATTCATAAATCTGAAGAAGGTCCAAGTCATTTTATTCTTAATTTTTTTTAAAAGACAGCTTCCGTTTTAGGAATATTCCTAGGTCGCGGGGGCTTCCCGTACATTCAAACAACAGACACAAATAACACCCAGACTTGGGACAAAACCTAACCTAACCTAAAATTCCTCACATACCCCCAATTATTTTTTTACTCACATAGACCCTTTGGTTGTAGGTTGTAGTCGACCCCTAGGCATTTTTATAGACACTTTGGGGATCTAGACTAAGAGCTGGATCATGTTTAGGAGGTACTGTATAATAAAAAGGTATTAAGATCTATCTCTAAGCAAACAGACAGTAGAAGTAACCAACGGACAGATGCAAGCAACCACTAGATGCTCAATACCAAAGAATCATTATTTGTTTGATATAGGGTATAGGTATAGGACATATAGGCTGGCTGGGATATATGAGCTTCGTATACTTGTGATATTCATAAAAACAACAAAAAATTATTTGCCATAATAAACTGCTGTCTTAACAACATCAGAATAGGGACAGAGCAGTTTGCTTACAGGTGAATAAAAAACTTCAAAATATGGAGACCCACTCAACAACTGGATTGCAGACATGGTTCTACCAGTTATGGGCATAGACCACCGGCAGTGTAATTTGGTAGACTGCTAAGGTATGTACATACCCAAACAAATGCATTAATTTCTGTAAATATCTGTAAATATATGCTATCAATGTTATTTATATGCATTATCCAATGGGCAAAGCTGTTATCGGTGTAGAGTTACGTGGTTAAGGTAACAACTCAGGTGATTGCTTCATACCCTAAATCTGCCAAATGCCTTGACTTTAATAATAGGTAGGTTGTTATAAACCCTAGCGCTGCTGTATGTTCATATAGCCAGCATCTGATACTAATACAGCAATAATCATTTGTAGAAAATTGGTATCAAGAAATCACTTATGATAACATATAGGATATTCAAAACCTATAATACTTACAATTACATGATATCGTAGGCACAGTTATATCTAAATTAATTCTCAGTTTATGACCTCTTGACGTGTCCACAAAAAGTTCTTCCGAAATATTAGGCGACATATATGTGTACAATTCCGAAAGGAACAACAAAATCATAATCAAGCCACCACTTACGGTAACTACAATAAAAATAAAAATACATTTAAATTGAATTAAAACAAAATGATAGGTACAAAAATTAAATAGGAGTAATTTACTTGCAGCGCCGGTTGTAGTTTTTATCCTAAAATCCTCTAATGTTTTGGCATAAGCATCTAGTTGCCTAAATTTATCAATTAATTGGGATGACATATTGTCATTTGTTAAGTGCTAATTGCTGTACTATTACAATTTCGTTTGTTTTTTTTTTGAAGTAAAATTCGACAATAACAACATCGGCATCAGTCAACTGATCGGACGCCACTTACCATGCTATGGCAACTTAGAACATAAAAGAATTATACTTTTTTTATTGAGTACAGTGCCATCCCAAGGATAGATACCGGAACTAAAATTACTGTGTTACAATATTTAAATTTATGATTTTTGTGAGGGGAAATTTATTACTCTCAAATGTATTACGATTTAAAAATTCGCATTTGTAAAAAACAAAATACTGCATATTAAATATCTAAAACCACTTAAAATTCTATACAAACAACAATTTGTTCACCAACACACAATAATATTAATTAAAAATACAATCTTAAGAAAAAACATTTTTTTTTAAATATTTGGAACTTATTAATATTAGGTTGGCAGCACTTCACTTATATTGCAAATGGCTGCGTATGAGTACTGATTGCCGGTTTCTTGTGCTTTTCTTTTTGCAATATAAGTTTTGGTTGTTTTATGTGTAAAACTATTCGTTACTTGAATATAATAATCTGAGATTAGTCATAAACATACATTAATTAGCTAAAGTATAAAATTGTCATGTTAGAACCAATAAAACAAGAAATAGGGAACAACAAAACACACACATACACCGTATACGTAGGTACCTATATATATATTGTTCAATTGTAATATACCTATAGATATGTATATTATATTAGTTTTTGGTATCTGACCACTACGCGAAGTTTTGTGTTGTCAATAAAAAGAAGCAGAGCTGCCTGTCTATATCCTATATACTATTGTAGTCTTTGCCACATACCACCTAGCTTTTTTGGTCAATCAATTTGACATTAATGTCAATTATCTGTCAAAGCTGTTTGATATTTTCTGCACGTGTTCGCATTTGATACGTCGCTGTGTTGCGAGATCAACAGCTTTTTCTCCCGTTCGAGTTCTTTCTTAATTGGATCGGTGTAAAACATAATTGTCACGCACACCAGCACAATAAAGTTGGCCCGTTTATTTTAGTTTTTTTTTGTAGTGCGACACTATCTATATTTTTTAGTACGTTAGCTGATGGAGCATTTCAATAAAATGAAATTCAGGTGGCATCAGCTTGCATCCTGTTTACCTTTCGTGTAACACTAACACTATTGTACCTGAAGATCTGACTTTTAAAAAGAGTGGCCATGAGTTTCTTTGCCAGTATTCTTCTCATAAGACTCTACGCATTTTGGAAACTGGAAGTTATAGATCGACACAAGCGGGCAGTAGATTTTGGTGTTTTCACCCAATTTACCTCGACAATCCAGCACAATACAAGCTGGGGCGTCTGTTTGCGCCGATCTATGATTTTAACTCTAGCTTCAATTTAACGTTCATAAATGTCACTTAGTGTCTTAATTGAATAAATGATTTTGAATTTGAATTTGAATTTGAGACTGCTCTAGACATGTTAATGATCTAAGGGTGCAAGGTCCGGCAGGCCGATAGAAGTGACTACCGATAAGAAGACCGACGTGTGACATTTCGACAGATCGGGGAAACCCTCAAGGTAAGTGTACCAACTGTTCATCGGATTATTCACGACCAGTCACACTAAAGATGATAGTAACATATTTTTTGAGAATTAAATCGCCAATAGGGAATATGCATGTTGTTTAAATTTACTTGATTAATTTTCCCTTGAATCTTTATTGTCCACATATTATGCCTAAACAATTATTTTCTTATTTAGTTCGTCTTTAATTCCCAAATTATTAATTAAAATATGCAAAATAAGGGAGCGAAATTCAACTTTGCAAAACGCTTCACTATTGGTCGAAACAAACCATGACGTCAAATTCCCCGTCCTGTCATTTATCGGCGCCTATATTCGTAGTGTTACGGAGAAAGATAGGTGTTTCTGTGGTTTTTGCCCTTAGCTAGTGCAATTTAAGCATTCTAGTGATATTAGAAATTATCTAGGACGATGACTGAATGTAGTTTTGTCAAAGAACAATCGGACAATCTACCGAAAATAGATGCATTCATGATGACTACATATTTTGCATCAAATCCAGATTTTACGTCTGTTGAGGTCAAAGGAGTGAAATCCGCAAGGTAATTATTATAATACTTGTTATATTATAATCTAAAGGGTATAGTTAGTTATATTCATGAAGTTTTATTGGACTTTTGTTACCTAGTTTAAGTAGACAAGCAAGTTGCCTTCTGCTTGATATTTAAAACCAACATAAATGGCCTACTGCTGACTAATTCACACTATTCTAGCAATTAAATTGTAATATGCTTACATTAAAGTGATCTTCACAACAATATAAACACGATATTGAAGATACTTCATCTCTTCTCATTAATTTACACCATGGTTTTCGTATTTTACATTATTATTTTGTACAGGAAAAAATACTGTATTGGGTGTACTTCTTATAGTGTTTTTACACTTAGAGATAAGGCAATACTTATAAAATGTTTTTTAAACTTTATCCATCGTCTATTAATTACAATACATAGTAATTACAACTGAAAATCGGTATAAAATTACTGTAACACTTCAAGTAAGTATACTAAGTTTATGAAACAAACACTGAGCGTGATATCTGACGTCATCCAAGGCCCGCGAAATATGGCGGCGTTCAAACAGATCAAATTTTATCGATGTTTTCAATGTTATTTTAAAAATTAATTTGAACATTGCCAAGGTTATTTATATTTTTTATTAGAGTAGAATGATGGAACAAGTCAATAAAAAAAAAAAAAAATACATGCATATTCCCTTTTGTGTACGTACCTACCCTTCTTTGAAATTTCGGTGACTATTACTAAATGTTTGAATTATTATTCCATTCAGAGTGACTTTTATGTCTTTTTTGAGAATAAATTCTTTAAACCTTTTGTAAGTACGGAAACTTTTTTCACTCTAGGTACCGCACTTGATGACTGATGCACTAAGGGCGCAGCGTATGACTTGGTCTCGTGATACGTTAAAACAATTCAGGATCCGATCTGACTACGTGAACTCGATTGTTACATGTGATGAAACCTGGCTGTATTATTTTGACGTTTCTACTAAATTCCAAAGTACTTAAAGTGTGAAAATGTCCCGATCCGTAAAAAAAGAAATTGTTGCTGTATATTTTACTAAGAGAGAAATATTGGCTACGTTTGTGCCGGATAAAGAGAGGAATGTTACTGCTGCATGGTATACAGAGGAATGTTTACCTCAAGTATTAGAAGCCTTAAAAAATGAACGACCAAACTCAAGACTCGATACATTTTGCATCCAGATAACCCACCGAAATACGGATACGGATACTATTTGCCCAAAGCTAGCTGTACCCCTTGGTTTCACCTGCGTATAATGTAAAAGAAATCACTTATTGGTGATGTATAATACTTCAGTATAGAGAATATTTTAGTAACATTTTCTTGGCATGCTCGTTTCTCATCGGTCGGCCAGGATTATGCGTCACGTGCCCGTAGCAAAAGTAGGCATGAGATGGTGGTGCGATATGTGTCAAAGCTCTCCGCACCTCCGCACGCAATGGTGTAGCTGCCTACTGTTTAAGAGCCGGCTAAGATCAGCACAACTCTCGGGGCCTTTTTTCCTCTAATATACCCGAATCCCTTTCAAGACTCGCTTGTGATGGAACACCGAGTAGTTTTTGTCGGTTAGATTTCGATATACCACTTCACCGCTAGCCCCGGTGAGGTGATGACCCGTGGGGGTTTCCACACGATAAAAAAGGATCACACGACTCTTTCGCGCCACTACTACTATACGCTATCGAGAATCGAGCCGAGTGTTGAATTATTTTAATTTTCCATTATCTCCTTAGCTATGCGTCCAAATAGCATAAAGGGCAAAGTTTATCTTCATAAAATTGTCTTGATGATGAAGTACGTTTTGCTCGTAACGATTAATATGCCTTGTCTAATAGTAATGCTTATAAATCACATATTTCAGTCCAGACTCTATAGAAGGGCCATGTGTCTAACGCTTGCGGTTCGTTGTCAAATCAGCTCTCGTACTATTGACCTGTCCATCATACTTATATTAAATTTAATACAAGTAAATTCATATTTAAGTAAAAGAATATGATGAGGACCTGGCGTCTGAGTTAGAAATATAAAAATGCCTGTACTGCCTGCCTGGATCACTAGGTTCCCGCGCCACATACAAAAAACACTGATTCTTGTTTCCATGATTTTTGTTCACCCAACAAGTGCTCAACGCGCCTAAAGAAGTTTTCACTTCAAAAATCCTAGGTTTTTGAGTGGTACTGGTTTCTAAACAGTTTAATTGGTAGGTATGGTTGGAGAAAAAATACCTAAAAAAAAATAAAAATCTACAGCCTCAGAGTGGATGTTTTCGTGGTTATGTGAATAATTTTTTTTAGTAAAGTTAGAGAAAATAGATAGTTATAGTGTAAGTTGTAGGCAGTGGCGTAACTATATCATCTGAGGCCCGTGGCTAATTTATTGTATGAGCCAACACACACATCGACCGATGATAGAATGGATCAGTTTTCGGTGATCTCAGGTGATTAATGATTAAAAACGGTCGGCCCCCGCCCGAAGAGGTACGCAAATGGCGTGAGGCCGCTCGCCGAGCCACCATGGCTCGTTGGTCGTCCCGGCTGGAGGCTCCACGTGCTGGCTTTGCCGCCGTGGAGGCGCTCCAGCCGGTCATCGTCGAGTGGGCAGGGCGGCAGCACGGGACCCTTTCCTTCCGACTGACGCAGGTTCTTTCCGGGCACGGCTGCTTCGGGAAGTACCTGCACTCGAACGCTAGGAGGGAACTGAGTCCCGCCTGTCACCATTGCGACTGTAGTGAGGACTCGGCTCAGCACACGTTGGCGGTTTGCTCCGCCTGGGCGACGCAGCGTCGGGCCCTCACTGCAGTCATCGGAGGGGATCTCTCGCTACCGGCCGTCATACGCTCCATGACCGGTAGCGACAGGAATTTTACCGCGGTAGCGACCTTCTGTGAGGACGTCATCTCGCAGAAGGAGGTCCGGGAGGACGATCTCCACTCGGACCTAATTCGCCGCCGGCGAACCGGGCGGCGGTGGCGCGCTTACCAGCGCCTCATGCCGCCTTGAGTGTAACCGCGGGTGGACGGGACGGGTTTTTCCCCTTCACCCGCTACAGTGGCCCCCCGCGAGGAGGCGGCGTCCACGTGTGCCTGGACGTCGCCTAATTGAGAGGTTTTTCACCCGAAGGTGGTGCCCGCGCTTATGCGGGCAGGCGCTAGGGGGAGTCCGGATGTCTTAATAGAAGCTGTACCCGGATCCCTCCTACTTAAGGCGCAGTACGGCACACCGTGTGGTTTTAGTCGGTTCGATTCCGACACACCGCCCCACCGAAAACCCCGGTGGGGTGACGGCCCGAGGGGGTTTCCACACGCACAAAAAAAAAGAAAGGCCCTAACCCTTCCCGCTATAGTGGCTTCCCGCGAGGAGGTGGCGTCCGCGTGTGCCTGGACGTCGTCTAATTGAGAGGTTTAAACCCGACGCGCACCGAGAGTTCCGTAAAATATTTTTAATAATTGATGTAACTAAAAATTTACGGTTTTCGCAATTTTTATCTGTGCTATAAGACACGGGAAGTACCCTGTAGGTTTTGATTCCCTTGCGAGTGTCGAAAATTTGCGGCATAAATGGCTGTATCTTTTGATTGCGTTGGCTTAGAAGTTTGATTTTTTCACAGCAGTAAGGGACAGTAGACCTGAGTATTTGATATAAATTCCAGCTTGATACCTCCACGCGTTACTGAGAAAAAGGGTCTTGACAGACAGACAGACGGACGGACGGACAACAAAGTGATCCTATAAGAGTTCCGTTTTTTCCTTTCGAGGTACGGAACCCTAAAAACCCGTAAAGTGTTTTTTGGTCACCCGGTTGGAACGAAGTTCCTTTCGCTATATACTACTCTGTCAAGAAAGTACCGGTAAAAGGTCAATAAAACACAAAATGTTAACTATTCTTCTAAATTTATTGTATCGCCTTCAAAGTAGGCCCCTTCAGAAATAATACTCTAACGCCAACGAATAATCCAGTTATTAAAACATTTTTTAAATGCCTATTCCGGAATCGACTTCAGTTCTCGTTCTCTTTGATATCTTCTATCGACTGAAAACGGGTACCTCGAAGTGGAAATTTGAATTTTGGAAAGAGTAAAAAGTCGGCCGGAGCCATATCTGAATACGGTGATTGTTTGATGGTATTTGTTGAGTTTTTGGCCAAAAATTCGTTCACAATGATCCCCTTGTGCAATGGCGCGTTGTCATGATGTAGTATCCAAGAATTTTCTTTTCACAAATTTGGCTTTTTTGGACGAATTTGCTCTCTCAAACGCCGCATAACGCTCAAATAATATTCTTTATTTACAGTCTGACCTTCTGGCAAGAATTCCGAATGCACAACACCTCGATAGTCAAAGAAAACAGTTACCCGGACCTTGGCTTTTGATCGACTTTTTCATGATTTTTTCGGTTTCGGTTCAGTTGGAAGTCACCATTCTGAAGCTTCTTGACTAGTTTGCATATCAAACTCGTAAACCCATGTCTCATCACCAGTAAAAGTGCGTTTTACGAACGTAGGGTCGGAATTGACTCGTTCTAGCATGTCTTCAGCGACTTTTACGCGATTGAGATTGAAATTGATTAGTCGAGCGGCATCGTGTTTCATGCCCAAGCCATCGTTCAAAATGGTACGAATCTACTCATGAGTCACAGAAAGTTCAGCGGCTATCTCTCTCAAACTTGAATGACGATTTTCAGTCATAATTTCCTTCACTTTAGCGATGTTAACTTCAGTTGAAGAGCGACCAGAGGCAAATCTCGACCGCTTTGGAATGCACTGTACGACTGACAAAAAGCATACGGTGAATCGACTCTATCAAAAACTCGTGCATATGACCACTCATATGCACGAGTCGATTCACCGTATGCTTTTTGTAACATTTTCAGCGACTTTGAACATGAAATTCCGTTTGCAACAAAAAATTTGAGACAAACTCTTTGTTCGATGTTTTTATCCATTATAAAAATCGCAAAACACTTTTGAGATAAGCTTACAAAATCGAGTACAGTAAACAAACTAAAAGACAGATGTTCCTCAAACTTCGCGCCAGTATAGAAGACAGTTATGCCAACTTAACCACAAAAACAGATTTTTTTGAATTGAATTTGGTATTAGAATTAAATTATCAATTCACAATACTTTTTTGACAAAAATTGTATAAAAATATAGTAAATATTGTAAAAACTCGAAATTAAAATTGCGCCATCTGTGAGAGTTGCCCGAACTCAAAGTATGGATATTTAGTATACAACATCAAAGCTATTATTCTGGGTGATACTACTGAGTATCGCCCAGAATCCACAGATGGCGTAAATAAAACACATCAACTCGCAGTCAGCACTTTTTGTTGCGCTAACAGTTTTTTGCGTCTAGCCGTTGTCCGCGGAACGTTTGAAGTGTAACGTGCGATAAGGACTTTCGTTCCAAAAACAATTAAATTACAAAGGAATTTTGAAGGAATCGACCTGAGTGTATATTATCGACCAATTTTGGTGTTCCACAGGGTAGTATACTTGGTCCGACGTTGTTTCTTGCCTATATAAACGCATTATGAGAAGTATGTCTGCCGTAGGCAAAATTCGTTACGTACGCCGATGACACGACTCTGGTGTTTAGTAGAAAAACTTGGCCGGAAGTTTTATCTAATGCTCAACATGGTTACAATATTTGATAAAACTGTGCATCCCACTCTATAAATTATATAATAAACTTTTCCCCGACCACTAGGTTACTATAGGCACTGCAACGAGGTCAATACACTTCAGTATCTATTACCTACTTAGAACTATAACCGTGTATGTACATATATGTGTGAGTGATGTGACATTCGTATATCTAGAAGGAGACAGGGTACATAAAAATACAGATGTTATGTAAAATTAAAAATTTATTGTCATTTATAAGTAGGTAATAACCTAAATTACTATGAATTATTGTTTTTTTCAAGTATATTTACTAAAAGAGTAACTGGTAGCTGGTTTTATGTATTCGGTAGTCACTTTGTTCCACATTTTATGAACCTAATTAAAATAAAGTAGTAAATAAAGATTTTCTCTCTGCGTGAAGAGTTCTGCCACATTCATAATAATTATTGTAATTATTATTAACATTATTGAGTATTATTTACATGTGTACAGTCTTTTAATTTATCTTAAAGAGATCACTTCTTAACATTGAAGCCTTCACCCGTAGGATCAAGAATCCAAGGGTAGTTGTTCGGGCATTCCATGCAAGTGAAGAGACGGAGCACCTCCCCTGGTAACTCTCGTGTTGTCAGTGGGCAGGCATTTGGTAGCGAGCAGAAAGGTTGTCCTTTCACGTCACATTTGTCTTGTTTCCATTCCTGGAAATCTCTTAACGATGAGAGTTCTGTAGGATTTTGCATCCATTGAATTACTTGAATAAGAGAAGTGAAGTAAACATCATTCTTTTCCAACATCTCTTCTATAAATTTAATCAATTCATCTCTGAATTCTTTTTTGGACTTCAACCATGAAGCGTGGAAATGTAGACCTAGTGGGGCACGGTTGGTTGTGTAGTGGCGGTTGAAGTTGTGACGCAGAAGACGAGCGAATTGGTCACCAGTTTGGATGTTAGAACAAGAATCAACGACATGACAACCAGGCAAAGATTCATCGAAAGTTGGGTCATCTCTTCTATCCAATTCATTCATAACCATTTCCCAAACTGGGTGGCTTCTTGACGGGCAGTTGTGTGCATTACCGTTGCACTTGTGAGGCATACGGAAGTACAGTGTGTAAGGCCAGATAGGCACACGGCTGAGTGGAGCTGTAATTGAAGCATCATAAACAAAATACTGGTCTGCCATCATTTCGAATTGTTTATTTCCACCAACACGCAGATAGGGGGCGCGGACACCGATAATTGAAGAATCAGTAATGTTAGCAAATCGCTCTACAATCAAACGACCACCAGCCATTTCAGCTAGCCAATCATCGTAGCTTCCACTAGTCCAATATAGAGGGTCATCTTTGTGTGTGATAGAGAAGACGGATATTTCGTGACCTTTGCGGTGTAGTTCTTGAAGAGCGGCGTAATTTGTGTATTTGTGGGATACAAAGAATGTTCCTCGAATCTGGCAACCATTGGGATTGTGACGGTTTCCATTGAATATTTGCTCGTACAGGTCAATATTGTCTACGTTGACGGCACCATTGAAGGTAATGGTTATCATCTGAGGTACTTGGTTGGGTTCAATACCTCCTGGGATACGAGTCCCGTCAGCAGAACAGAAGCAATCAGGTAGTACACACTGGTTAGGGTCACAGTCAGGGGCTCTGTTAGGGTCCACGTCAACAGCTGGAAAATACAAAAAAGTATGTTAAGCATGTCTGAGGATTACTTATGCACATGATATTTAACCTTGTTTTTCTCTATACGTACTACACGCGTTCTCATCAGACTCATCTTTACAATCGGGCTTGCCGTTACAGAATAGTTCTTTTTCTATACAGTCACCACTTCCGCAGGCTAATTTTCCTTCAGGGCAGATAGGTTCATCGGTTTTCAGAATTGGCAACACTTTCCTTGGCTCTGTGAAATATTACATTTTGTAAATTAAAAATGTTATTGAATGTACTGTAGTATTTACCTATATAATAATGTTACTACGCAGGTGTCACGTTTTGTGTTGTAATTGTAGCAGTGTCTCAGGGGCTCCAAGGAACTATTAAAGCTCGGAATAAGTGGACGGCTGGACTCTTCTGAATATAGAGTGTAATAAAAAGATAACTGATACTACATTCGCCATATTTCACAAATGTCCTGAGCTTATATTTGATGAGCTGATATTTGATGTACTAAAAATGTTAGTAGAATAAATATTGATAGGTCCAATATTGATTCTACACATACTCTTTGAATTAGTCTCTGTGTTTTATAATTCCTTTGAGCTCCGGGATCAATAAGAACAATGAAGAAAAAAGCACCACAGAATGATCTCGATAAGAGAAGATAATATAAGTAAGGAAGGATAGTTGAGAAACATAATTCGTGAGAAATTGCTTTAAGATATTCATTGGTTAAAAATGTTTAAGGACTTATTAGATGATTAAATAGGATTTCAGACTTTATCCATATTTTTAATGAATTCAGGAGTGTTATATTTCATTATTAATATTCCTCTTTCTCGGTTGAAATCATCAGTTTTGTAATGATAATAAGAAAATAAAAAAGTTGCCTTTAAGCTGACATTTAGTTTATTATAATTCCAGGTAACTAGAATAGTTTACAAGTTTATCTCGATTTAAATATTATATATAAATTATAACTGTTATTCAATGAACTTGTTTGCTATTCCACTTCTTCTATAAAATGAAATATGTATATTAGAGATGTCTTAATCATAAACCGCATATTCTTAGGTTAAGCAGATTTTGTGTATAATACATAAAAACTACAGTGAGTCAATGTTGGTAATGCCACCTACTTATATATAATTTAAAGATTATATTAATTAAACCACCTCCACGAAGAAGAGACTTCGTTTTATTTAAAATTTCAATGTTAGTAAATTGTATGATAATGAAGCTAAAGCCAAAGTAAGTTAGGTTTTGAAGGAACAGTAGAGAAGTAAATTAGGTAGTGTTAGGTAGTAGCTTGTTTGGAAAAGTAAATGAGTGTATGTTGTGTTGTAAGATATGTAAATGTAAGTGCTGAAATGTCGTTTTTTTCCGATTTGTATTTTGTAAACCTGGACCATTCTGGACTAAAAGATTCATGTAACTTTTTTGTTCGTACTGTTTTGCCAGTTTTTATCCACAACATAGTTTTAAAATACAGTTTAAGCAATTTTTCACGGGGGAAAATTATAGATTAATAGTAAGTGCATTTGGTGTAACTTTAGTGTATTGTATAATTATGTTAACGTGTAATAATCGGAACGCCTTGGGGCGGGCCGCCCCCGCGCTCCCTTTATCGGGGGCCTCATGCAAATACACCTTAACTACAGTGCGACGCGGCCCCTTCACCCAAGCCCGGTTGCTTGCTACGCGCCAATAGGTTCATTCCGGCACTTACTCTCAATTTTGCCACAGTTGTTCACTTTACCCTTCCAGTCGCAGGTTTGTTTATCAAGATCGAAAGCCAGTCCAGACGGGCAAGTGATTTGTTTAAGACCTGACCTAGTGCACCTGCGTTGACAAGAAATATGTCATTAAAGAAAATGGTATGGCTATAGGAAGTGGTCATTCGGAAGGCTAACAGGTCCACCGGATGGTGACACTCGACGGAGTTCACAGCGGAAACTTAGCCCTCCGCATAACCAGTTCCTACATTCGACGGAACTTACTTTCTATTTCTTTGCAATTCTTAACATGTGTTTTCCAGTCACAAGTTTGACGGTCGATATCGAAGGCGAGACCGCCTGGGCAACGCACTGAGGCGAGCCGCGTCACGCCGTTCTCACCACCCTTGTCGCACCTGTACACAGCGGAACTCTGAGCTTCGTCTACACATTCTTGTAAGAAATGGCAATATACCCACCCATATACATAACAAGGTTCGTTAATGGTTATATTCACGAGCCTTAGAAAGTATTTAACAAAAGTTAGCAGATATAAATTCATGTCTGAAACGAGCTGAAATGACAATGTAAATATAAGGGTAATTTAGATATTATATATACATTAATTAGTACCTACATTATTAGTAGATAAAAAAAATAACTAATGCAAAATACTAGATGAGAAAATAAACTCTGTTTCTATATTTAATGTATCTATAGGTACTTATAGAATTGTCATCGGCATTATAAGGAGTCTACCATTGAAACTAATATTCTCGGCACGATAGTGACCGTTTTGCTTTGCTTATAGACTTGAATATAAAGTCCTTGCTCACTGCATACTAATCAGTGCCCATAAATAAATCAAACGGCAAACAACGGCCCATGACCACATTCACAACCTAAATATATCCAAATGTAACGGTTAACTAAGTACAGGAAAATATAAAATGATCTTTTTGTAAAGACCGGCACTCTAGGATTTGTTGTAATATAAATGCGCCTTTGAATGCCGCCGCCTATTGAATGAGATTATTCAATTCTTATCGATTACCTGCAAGTTATATCCGCCAAGTAAACCTATCAAGCTTTCATTTCTATTAAAACGTAAAACTTGTTACATTACTAACCAGTTTTCTCTAGACTTAAGATAGATAGAAACATGACGACGATATGACGACAGAATAACATTGCGACTCAATCATGTTTCGAAACTACTATCACAATGTGGGTATATTTGGTCGTTGTAACGTTGTAACAATGAATGAGTTATGCTTATAAGTTGTTAATGTGTAAAACTTACCTGACTACATCGCGGCAGTCTCCTTCAGTGGTGAGCCGGAAATATTCATCAGCCGGGCGACCATCGCACAACTGCTCTGGGGTTGCATCGTCTCCACCGGAATCATCATCTTGCCGTTTAACTCGCGTACTGCCCACTACAATATGTGTTAATTTATTTTATTATTGCTTGTTGAATATTTTTGCGTAACAATTAATAAATATCCATAATTTAGAGTAGTAAGCGGGGCCAAAGCCGTACACTCTTTAACATGCTCATTAGGTAACCCAACTTAACGTAAGCCGTGATTACAACACCGTCTGTAATGGAATGTTGTACCTGCAGTTTCATTGCAGCGGCGTATCTATACGCGCACTCCCTAATGCTTTGTACATTTATTGTACTAACAAAATAATGTTTCGAAGTATATACTAAATATTAAGACAATATATAGAGCCTTGAGTGAAAGTCGTCATGCTTTGAACACTAAGCTCACGTATTTATTAACTGCGTGACATGACTTTTGTTTCTAAAGTAATTCTAAGTTTAGAACTATTCGAGTGAATTGCAGTTCCATTCCATGTCGGCATTGAAAGTTGAAACGTTGAAAAGAAATCGAGGTCAAGCGAAGTTAACGAGCCACGTAGGTTGCCGGCGTTCTTTCTTTGTTGCTCTAAGGCAAACTTTGACTTGTGTAAACGTGCTTATTGACTGCATTAATGCTTTTCACTATGAGATGAAGCAGGACAATAAGTAATAATAAGTTTATATTGTTATATAATTTAAATATTATTGTTATATAATTGAAATATTATTGTGCAATATTTTGAATTTACCTAATGCATATAACATTTGCGCGTATTGCAATAAAAATGATTGTAATAATAACAAGATCTTGTTGTATGTGTTGTTATTTATAAAATAAAATACATTTCATGTATTACAATACGTTTATACTATTATCTATTTTATAATGCGACATATATTTAACAAACGAAAATAAGTAAGGGCCTACCGTTTTAATAATTAAATTTATATAAAAAAATGTAACGAAGCGTTACAAATGAAATAAAAAAAAAATGTTTAATTGTCACAGGTGACGATTATTAATTATTATTTATTAAGCACATTTATTTTTTAATAAATAAAATCTTAGATCTATAAATTGTTACCAGGGAATTAAATTTTACCGATAATGTATTTCAGTGTGTGTATATCAATGGTAATATATATTTAATCGCACTAAAATAAAAGTAATATTGTGGGACTCACCGAGACAGCTGAGTAATAACACACCGAGACACAGATACGCGTGTCGAGCCATGATGCTCGGCGTGGACTGGTGGCTGCGACGTGCGCCGTCAAGAAAGTGCAAGAGGTGTTCGCTGCCCCTCTTCACCTATTTGTATTTATGTAACCTGGCAGCGCGAACTCGGCATCCGCCGCGCTCAGACACTTCAGCCGTCCTATAGGTACTACAGCTTTGGACAATATAAGCTGTTATATTATTCTGGCAGCTTTTAAAAAGCATTCAACGTTGTTGCTGGAAGTAACGTAATATGTAAATGATAATGAAGAATATAATTAATTATTTAGATAAATCACCTTCGACATATTGTTTTCAGCTTTTAGCAATTCAATTTTTGCGTATAAAATCTAGCTTTTGACAATACTTCACTAACTACTTAAATTATTCTGTTAATTACTGTTAAATAGCAGTTCTACGGTGTTCAACACGCATGATTTTTTTTTTTAAACGTTTTCCTTGTTCATATTTCCATATCAGGCAAAAAGGTTTGTCCGTCTGTCTTAATAATATTTAAATACATATATATTCAGTAAATGTTTCATCAAATTAAAATCAAGTTCTAAATATGACTTACAGTTTTTGTCTACAAGTATAAATAAAAAATTTAAAATACTCCTGACTCACAAACAGTACCTAAGAACGTAATCTAATCATTGAGACTATTTCAATGAGCTCAAACACGATATCTCTGCTATAAGTTGGTGAAGAGTTGGGTATCCTGCTGATTCCATACTGCTGATCTATCTGTTTAGGCGCTACGATGCCACAGATGACCCTTAATGTTTTCAAGAAAACAAGTAGCTAATTACGCATTCCCTTCTGAAAAGTGATAAATTTATGTGACTTTATAATAATATACCTTTTTATTGTAACAATGGCGGTTTATACAATGGAGGCTTTATCGCTCTATAGCAAACTCTTACAGGCAATAATGATTTGATGTAAGTACTGCCATAAAACAATGTTTAGTTACTCACAGATAAAACAAGTAAGTAGTTTGCTTAAACGCCAAATAGGCGGCATGATGTTTTATAAACGTCACGTCACATTTTTTTGTTTTACATTGCGGACGTCGCAGCTAGCAAGCTAGAAATATTATGTACATAGTTGAGATGATAACTTGATTGTTTTACTGTTGATAGCCTTCCTGAGTGAGTGACAGGACCACAGTAGTTATCGTATCTCCACGTAGGTACATAATAATGTTAAAAAAATAAACAATATTTTCTGAGCAAAAGTGTGAGATTGCGAATAGACGTGAGTGACGATGCGTGCGTATGATTATAGATCTAAACTTACGTAATTTAGTATGTAAATGTGTACAAAATATATTTTATTATTATTTTTATCTAAGTGATGTATTTATTTATAACCACGAACGACACTAATGACGGGCATAACGGGGCCCCTCAAAACATCGCCAACTTGTTTGCCAAATAAGATTCTTAAGTACTACATATATAACATAATAAATCCGTGGGTGTGCGTCTTCCAGTTTTTCTTAGTAGTTTTGAAAGATAACAGAGCACATTTCAGCGTTTAATATAGACTCTATTACGCCTATGCCTACGTCTAACGCTAGAAGAATTTTATAAATCGGACGAGTACAACCTGAGATAAGTGCTATTACATAAAATCTTCAGGTTTCCTCTGTTGTTATAGTATTATATTTTTATTGAACATATTTCATGTATGTTTTTTATTTATTTATTTTTAAATGGATTTTTCCAGTTAAAGTTCCAGCCAGTTGTAGATGTTCCAATTATTTCTTATGTTCTTCTTGCTTGTTTTGCTTCAATTATGACTATAGAACTAGTATTTTTTTACAGATTTATGTCACCAATCATAATTTCCCTTTCTTTTATTAAATTATATTTTATCCGATTATAGCTATTAAATTAATGTTACAATTTGATGAAGACAGACAACATGGTAGACATTTCCTTATGTTTATAATATGTTAATAATTAATTAGTTTTAAAAGAAGCACAGAGTAGACCCCGGCTTGTTCAAGACATCGGTTAAAAAGTTTGATTAGTCAAACTGCTTTAGAGCAGTGTTATTTGCCAAGTTACTTAATGTTATCCTGGTAAAAATGTAGTCCTCTACCATCTGAAAGGTTTACGCGAGAGCCGTCGAGAGCGAGCGTGAAATCAGCATACAGTGTTCTTATAATTTTCGTACTTGTTTTTCATAAGATACATGGTTAAAGAGTAATTGTTAAACTAGGGTAAACGTTAAACAATTAAACAAAAAAGTTAAACAATTTATCTTGGCTTAATATCTATAGTTAAATAAGTTTCTTGATTAAATAAAATATTTCACATGAATTCCGATTAAGAATAATAAACTATTCCTATTTGCTCACGACTTTTGTAACTCCATATATTATGTTGTAGAAACCATAGTGAGTAATTTTCTTCAAGGACTCTTACATATGATTGCGATTTAATCACTCTGAATTGTTAATATTAATGCAAGTAACCAGGCAGTGGTTGTTATTAACTTTTTTAATTTATGTCCAGCCAGAGCCGATGTTGCTAATTATTGACAATACAATCGATTACGGCTATATCACATAGGTGCCAGTTGTAATGTAATACTATTAAAAGGTAGGATCACAGTTAAGTAATTTACTTCTGCATTCGAGCCGCAGACATCGACTTGACTTGGCAGTATTTCAAGCGTGGTACCTAACATATTTTTCAATATTTTGAGAGCCTACATTTGGTAGGGCTTACATATGGGCATGCGGTATATCTTTATCTAGCATTAAAAATGGATGCAACAATGTTTGTCTTCCTAAAAGGATATACCCATCATAACTTTTTGTAACCTACAGTCTGGTAACTTTTGATTTAAGTAAAACAACAATATCAGGGCTAACCTGGTAATGTTGTTTACTTAACTCAAAAGTTATGAACTTTGTTTCCAAATTTTAAATCGTTTTTAATATTAAGTTAACTGAATTCTTTAACTAGCTTATTATAATGTATTTTTAGATAAACGTCAATAAATCGATTTAAAATTTAAAATTATTTCTTCATATTTTAAATATCCTAAGATATTTACAAAAATATGTAATGTGAGGAACGTTCAAGTTTTATCATTATCTAACTTCCTTGTTTGAACAGGCTGCTGATGATGTGGGAAAGTGAATATGTTCACTTTTGAATAGATTTCATTTTAACAGAATAAGTTTTCCCACAACAGCAACTATGACATTTTGTATTTTAATTAAATTCAAGTGTTTGAATTGAATATATTTGTGACATGTAAATGAGATATGTCATTTGTGGATTTTATAAGGTATTTGCGCCATGTACCTAGTGATTCGTAACTTCTATTAAATAGACCAAGTTCTAGTGGTTAGTGACCCTGACTGCTAAGCCAGAGGTCGTGGGTTCGATTCCCACCCAGGACAAATAATTGTGTGATGACTGTGATGAGCACGATAATTTTTTCTGTGTCTGGATGTAATTTATCTATAATATTTATGTACTTAGAAATATGTATGTATTTAGAAATATAAAAGTATGTATATTAGCAGTCTGGTTATCATAGTACAGGTCTGCCTAGTTTGGGATCAGACGGCCGTGTGTAAGATGTGTGGAGTTATTATTATATATCTCTTGGGTACTCACGCACTATAATGTGTAGCTACAAACAAACGAGTTTAATGTTCACTGCTCTACTAAATCCTAATTTCGCTCTGCACTGATTTTTATAAACAACAAATAGTTATATTTAGTCAGCTGTAATGAATGCTTCGACGTCGTTATTCGGTCTAATTCGGATGGATTGTCTAGGGTTCAACCACAAAGTATGTGTTACAGCCTCGGTGTTAGAAATGGTGTCCGATATATGGTAACAGGCTCAGGACCTGACATAATTTGGAAAACCTGGATCTAATAAAAGCACCTCCACCTACTCCTTTGGAGAAGAAAGAATTGGTACTTTTGAATAGATGGAATTTAGCACTATTATCTTTTTAATTTATGTATGTTTATAAAAATCTTTTTACCTGATACCTCAGTAAACAAAGGAAGAAGAAAGAAAGAGAAACATTTATTCTGACTTTCACAGGACCGCACACAATTATTACAATAAAAATAAAAATAAATAAAACTGTAAATAACTATTGCCCTGTGCAACGCCAGAAAAGGAACCTATCTCAGCATAAACGAGAGAGAGGGAAGTAAAAAAAGGCCTTTTCAGATTAGAATGGTCGTGGAACCTGAGATTAGAGCGTATAAAATGTATATATTCTCTCTATATGTATTTATGTTAATCTGACGCGGACGGAAGGTAACTTCCTGAACCACTGTACCTACATTTAATATTCGTATTAAAAGGTTTTTACAACACGGTCTCTTTTTAGATTCTATTAATTCCTTTACACCGTTTGTTATGGAAGGGCTTGAGGGCGGTGGATTATTCCCAACTGTGACCGCGACCTATTTACATTCTCTCTTGCATTGCACCAATTGGTACTACTTACGACAATAACTTTGTTCTTGTAATCCTTATCCCATGTATTCGACATTAAGTTTACATAGAAAAATACATAGCTTATTCAATAATCTTCATAAGATTGACGTTCATCTTTGCTTACATTAGTATAATTATGATATATATGCATGTAGGTCATCCGATCGAAATGAAAATTGTGATGAAATGGTAATTAAGCACGGTTGACATTTAAATTATTTCCTTTAGTGACTCGGTATCTATTGGAAGTATTTTTAGTGATGACGGAATAATGTCAAGGTAATGAGGGTACCCACTGCTACCTGCCATCTCTACAACTATACCATTTAGTATGGCTAATAGGACAGGGACCATTCTTTTAATGACACAAACACTTGTTTAACTATTGGGTAGATATTGTTGGGTCCAGTATAGTTCAATTCACTGTTTAGGCTCAAGCAATATCAAAACCAGTTTTTTTTTCATTAAAAATTTAATTATTTTCAATAGTCTTGCTTGTTCGTAGTTCAATAAACTAGTATTATAGTTATTATTGAATATATATATTTTAAGAAAATGGTTCATGAATATTATTTATCACTTTAGTTTTATCATTTCCGTATTAAAGTATGTTGTGTATAAATGAAAATATGTACCTATATATGTATGTATGTTATATGATAGACTTAAGTACATATTATATGTTTATGTATGTTTTGTATTAGTATGCATAAGTAGACTAAATATACAGGATATCTGTACATTGTTAAATTGATTAAGTTATAGTAATTATAGTTTTCATAAAAATTTTGAAATGCACCTCCAACTACAACTGTCTCTCCGAAACTCATTGATCCATCCTAAGGTTGCCTGGACGAGATTGCATTTTGCGATAAGGCTGCCCTTTGTACATTATCTGTATGACAAATGTATGCATGATACTTCTACTGTAAGACTGGTGTACAAATAAAGTGTTATCTATCGATCTATTACCGGTCATTAATGTCCCAGTACTTTAAAATAAAACTGTCTAACATACATATTTTCTCCAGCCCACCGAAGCCTTGTAAAGGTCGTATTATCCGTAAAGAAAGGTCGAACGAAATACGACCTTAATAAATGAACATATATATAATATGTTTGAAAAATATAAGAGAAAGTGTCTATTTACATTGAACTGACGCGAAATAATAATAATAATAATCATAACAAAGTAATTAATAAGGTTAATAAATTAATTAATGCAACTTCTAAGTTTTGTAATATTCATGCCCATGAACTGTCATTACAAAGTGGCATTACTGGTAGAAATAATACATATCTAACTAATAAATAATACGGTGAAAATGTAACATTTTTGTTGATTGGAAGTAACCATATTTCTACCTACTGAATAACTGTTAGAGGTTAAATTTGAAAGTGACGTTTTATTATGTTTCCAAGTTTCGAATACTACTAAACTTTTCTTCACTATGTTCTCTAATTGAATTTCCTTAACCTTTTAATTGTATATGGTAAAGTCGTAATAAGCCACTCAAATAAAGTTCGGCAAGTAATAAAAACCTTGAGATAAATGAGAAGAGGCCCTCTTTTCTTCTTTTTTCCTTTATTTATCATTACATTAAAGTTCTACATAGTTCAATTTTCGCATATCCACAGTATTGACTGTATCTGTAAAAGAAAAAACTTCTAACAATAGGACAAAGATAGACCTTGAAAAATACCGCATAGCATATCGCATGATTAATTTGTAAGTTTCTAATCTGCTACCCCAAAAACTACCTGACAAATCCAAAGCCTGGATCCGCCACTGTCAAATCATCAGTGCCAGCGGTTCGCTAGGAATAACCTTTAACCGAAAAATAATTGACAAATCAAATTTTACCATTTTTCTATCATAATAACTCCACATACACTGCCTAAGTAACCTTTTAAAAACTAAGTACATAACTTAAAAATAGAAATTCTCTAACATCATCCATACTCTAACAGGCACTGTTAGCGCAATTTGGATCATTTATTACAAATACAAAATTGTATGTAACACGTTTGCTTGAAATGTTTCCACGTTTATTCTATTCAATAAGATTTAAAAAAATACTTATAAATATGAGTTATTCGTTTCCATAGCCTGCAATCACATATTTAAAAATTATTGTTTTCATTTATAAAGACCAAACGATATTTTCACAAAAAAAAAAACTCTACAGTCAATATTTCCTTCCTATTCAATTATATAATTTAGGAATGAAGTGTGTAATGTGTATTCTTAGCTATCGAATTGAATTTTATATCGGTTAGTTTTTTTTCCGCTGATAATTAATTTCCTTTGAGCATGACGGATACTATGCTGAGGAAGGTTATTACAATCCTGATATTGGTGTATTTATCTAACTATAAAATACGATTAATCTTTTAGAAAGGAAAATCTGAATGAAAAACCTGATTAGATGTCTTCAAGGAGATACATTAATAAGACATAGCTGTCTAGTTAATACTTTTTGGATTTGGTTACTCACATTGCGAATAAATCTAAACGTGTTTGTGGAAACGCTAAGCGCTACACATTATATGGTACTACGTTACATTTGCATAAAATGAATGCTTTATGTTGAAAAGGAAACAGACCAGGGTAGAAATATGACCGAAGTTTTCTTGGAATAATTTCTCTAGCAAATGTTATAGTCAATTGGTTTTTATAAGATAAAATGAAACGACTATAAGCGGTACAGATAATGTATTATAATAGCGTGTGTTAAAATGTACTTTATAATAATTATAACATTCAATTAACAAGTTATTATACCTAAACTTTTACATATTTGTTAATTGTTTTTGTTCCTTTTTACATACTTGTTGAGTGAGACTCACTTTCGATTAAAGTTGAAACCTGTTTTAAATAAATTTATGTCAATGTCAGTTAAAGGTGGAAAGAAGAGTCCGATTTATAATTTGCAAATCCAAACGAGATTGGCTCAGGTTATATTATTAGAATACAGCCACGTAATCTTGTCCTTTATATAAACTATGAAACTAGGTCTGTAGTACAAAGTGAACATCTATACTGTGAGTAGAAGTTATTCTAAACATGCACAATTTAAATAAATCTCTTTCAAAATTTCTACATAATATATGTTGTATAATAAGTTTGTCTGAAAATGTCAATATATTCAGAGGTGACGTTTATATAACTACATACTTACTTTGAAGGTATATCTGTCAAAAGTCAAGGCCATAAAACTGTTTCACATCATTGGAAATTGGCATTTGAAATGTTATATTGGCGTACCTGTTTATTTATTTGAAGCTCGTAGTATGTACCTACAAACGTATGTAATATTTCAGGTTGTATGTGTAACTGAAATCTAAGAAGATGCTCTATTTGTGGTCGAATCAAGCTGGAGGTAGGTACGAATATTGTTCATTCAGTACAATGAGCTATTAATATTATATTATTACTGGTTAATGTCGTCATTTAATTTACATCTATAATATGGTTATGGTCTTGCCACCATCTTATCACTTTCGTTCAAGATGCACATCTTAATAACACAATAAATTATGAAAGTTTGCTTGTAATTTAATATCTATGCAACGTTCATTTTTTACACGTGATTCGTGTACGATCTACTACTGTATGTTACATTTGTTTTAATTGAACATAAATGGACCTGAATGAAAGTAGAATATGGGTCCAGCCCATGGTTCAAGTTTTTGCTGTCGCTGAATGCCAAAAAGTAAATAACCCAACCTGATTTGCCTTTACAAAATAATTATTCCATTTATTAGCTTAGTTTGGTTTTATGAATATTTTTAAGATAAATATCGAGTATAAGTTGAGGTGTAATTTTGGAGGGGGTCACTAATAATAATACAATATCGACGATGAAGTGACAATACCTCCTAACTGTGGATATGCTTATTTTACAGGAGAGGCAAAAAAGGATTTACCGCTTAGGTTTTGATCACAGAACTTTTAAATAACTTGCTTGTTATCAATCAATAAATTAACGGTGCGAACATTACATTAAAAGTTATTTAAAAGTTCTGTGATCAAAACCTAAGCGGTAAATCGTCTTGTCCTTCTCCTGTAAAATAAGCATATCCACAGTTAGGAGGTATTGTCATTTCATCGACGATATGTCCAAATTAGACTTTATTGCACAATACACCATTTTATTGCACACATTATACAACAAATATTTAAGTCTTCTATTTTTATTGGCAAATCGGTTGATTATATTTATTTTGAGACGTCTGGGGCTATCTCGGGATGAATATTTAGAAGTGCTAAACCTGTCAGCCTCTCTTCTAATATGTTTTTACACGCCTTAGCGTAGAAAATGATCTCTCTGATGTCACACCGTTTATAGGAAGAGTTGCCAGAATTTTTAGCAAAGTCTTTTTATGTGGATAGAGATCATCGTCGCAAACTTAGATTGTGGACACCACACACTTAGGAAATTTTGTATCAGTATTTTCTTTGAGCTCCCATTTCCACTATTAAATCCATAGCTGATACTCTGTTACGACAGTGGCAGACACTCAAGAAATGGGAATAATATTCTGATACTTTATCCACATTAAGAAGATCTTCTTCTGTATATGGGTCAATCTTTTACAAACCGGACAGATTTGGACAAAAATTGACCGACACATTTATTATAAAACAATTATTAATTTTACCGAGATGAGAATGATTAGAGAATGTGCATGGCGTGCATAGGAACCCGCGCGCTAATAAGATGTACCTCGGTAGATTCATTAATTTATCTTTAACAGTAAAAATATTTTCTCCATTAATACGTTATTGATGGAAAATTTGACGTAGAATACGACGGTAATATTTAAAACTCCTGCTATGATTGTGGGGCATTTGTTAAAAACCATTTTAATATTTTAATTGTTTATAACAATTTGGTTTTAACCTTTATTAAAATATTTTTTTTCGAAAAGTACTTTTCTTTAATTTAAAAATGAAAAAAAATGAAGTTTCTAGCTCTAATAGAACCGGAGTTATGAATTTTTGAAAATGGGTCTCCAACCCACAATTCATCAAATTCATTAATTTTCGATCCCCTCTATTTCTCAAAATATTGGGAAACGAAGAAATTCTAGAACACGGATATGTTTTTTTCGATATAGAACCCGTAAAAAAAATTCAGCCAAATCAAAAATGTGTCGGTCAGAAAGGTGTTCGGTTTGTAAAAAAATTACTCATATTCAGATTTTGGCATAAAAATGCCTAATACGAACAGGTTCATCGTATCCGCAGAAAGCCGGTCCTGTATGTCAGTCATTATGCTATCTATCAGTGGAATATAAACAGTCCTCCGAAATATTCCTCGTCATTTCCTTGATAATTATCGCGAAGAGTCTGCCGAGGTGCAGGCCTCGTAATAACTATACCCAGTTTTTCAGCTAGCTCTTGTGCCTCGACAAATAAGTTGTGAAAATTTCCTTCAGCATTTGATTTTGGGGGGATCATCACCTGTGACCCTCCCCTTAGGACCGCGCCTGGGTGGAAGTCATCATAATATACTACACATGTAAGTGCACCGCTCAGTAGGAATAGATTTTGCTTTCATTACAACAATAATAAATCCACACCTAATAATTTCTTAACTGCAAGGTAATAGGAATAATATGTTGTATCGAGTAAAATATGTCGATATATTATCATTACTAATTCTAGAACCTTGTTTTTCATGTATTGGGACTTTCTGGCTTTTGCTGATTGAAATACTGTATCTAGTTAATAACTGAGCTACTCGAGATGTTATTGTAAATATATTTTATTAATAAAGGAGTACTCAGCTACCTGCATTTTTGTACACTCTATTCGAATATCTCTTGTAAACAATTTAGTTTGGTATAAATTTTTAGTAAGTTATTCGAGTTCAAGTTTTTAGTAATAAATGTTGTGACTGCAGGTAAATGTTAGTGGAATTATAGATGGCCTTGTGGCAACATCCGGGTGTCTCAGTTATGTAATGTTCGAGGAACGAGGCCCAAAGACGGCGACCGGCGCGGACGTCGCGCCGCGGGGTCACACGCAGCGGCAGAATGGCGGCCCGCGACCACCGTATCTCCGCGCGACTCACAACCGAGCAACGTGATGCGGCAGTGAACGGCGCGCGCTTGGTAGTCATATCACATAGGTCGAGTGCCTCTCGAGTACCTCTCGACTGGAGTCGTGACCGTTGACCGATCACTACATACGTACATACTTTATGTACAGTTCATCATGGAATAAATCCAACGTATTATAGTTAAGGAAGCGAATGATAACATCTTGTTTTTTAGGTTGTTCTGAGAACTCAGAGAATAACTATTTATTAGCTCGTACAAGGCTGAACATTTACAAGTATAATAAATTAAGTCTCTACATTCAAATAGTGGAACGTAACACTTTAATGGGCGAATCTCCTTTCGACGCTAACAGCTGTGTTACAGAGATTGTGTTGCATAGGCTTGCTTGTAACGATTGAGACAGACAGTGTAGATGAACATACATATTCAACTATTACACACAGATAGATAACAAATATAGTACACCCAATTTGCTGCACATTGACGGGCCTGTTGGTCTAGTGGTTAGTGACCCTGACTGCTGAGCCAGACGTCGTGGGTTCGATTCCCACCCAGGACAAATAATTGTGTGATGAGCATGATCATTTGTTCTGTGTCTGGGTGTATTTATCTATAATATGATGTATTTAGAAATATATAAGTATGTTTATCAGCAGTCTGGTTATCATAGTACAGGCTCTGCCTAGTTTGGGATCAGACGGCCGTGTGTGAGATGTGTGAAGTTATTATTATTATTATGTTATTTGTTGATATATGATAATCCTACTAATATTATAAACGTGAAAGTTTCTGAGGATGTATGAATGTTTGTTGCTCTTTCACGCAAAAACCTATTGCGATAAAACTTGGTATGTAGATAGCTGGAGACCTGGATAACACAGGCTACTTTTTACGATATTCTCACGGCATTGTACGTATGCGGGTGAAACCGCGGGGCGCAGCTAGTTATGTAATAAAAACCTATTCATTTTATTTAACAACTGACCGACTTTCATTGGGATACTGGCTAATAGTCAATTTATATAAAAAAAACATTGATTTGGATTTATTATTCTTATCATCATTCATCATCCTTCAGCCTATGGCAGGGCACTGCTGGATATAGGCCTCTCCTCCTCCTGGATATAGGGTGCAGACCGCGAATTGTTAAACGGAACTCCTCAAAGTCAGATGGACTGACGACCTAAAGAAGGTAGCTGGGATGGATTTTTTTTTTACGAAAAGAATACTAGCCACGTAGGTCACACATTACTAGTATTCTTGTTACCCCTCCAGCTAAGCTAAACTCTTGTGTTAGGAGTGGGTTCACGACGGTAATTGGACGGATTGGATGCGGACAACACAAATATATAAAATTGAAGTGACTATTTGTAATGTCAAAGTATCAGTTTTTTTTAAGCTCATACAGTTATTTGCACAATACCTATGCCTAAAAATCAGTTTATACCTTTCTTGTCTGTCTGTCTGTCTGTTTGTTCCGGCTAATCTCCGGGACGGGTGGACCGATTTCCAAGGGACTTTTACTGGCAGATAGATCGTGTTATAAGGAGTAACTTAGGCTACTACTTTTATTTTGGAAAAAGAATTAGGGTTATATAATAACCAAAATATATACTTAATATACGAGTATAATAAAAAAGAATGACCTTATTTCACGTGAAGAGAAAATTTCGCGTAACATACACTGTTAATAAAAGTATGTAGTCGAATTAATCTTTATTTAACCTTATCTGAAATCGGTTTATGAGATAACATAGACTGATGTTTGAATCCATGTGGATATGTTTAGTATATTTTTAATTTTCGAGTAGGTGCATGAATTTTTAGTATATCAGTGAAAAAACGACAAATTATATTAACAAATGGTATTGTAATCTACTATTAGAGCTTTCTCTATAGAACATACTTATTTATGCATTTAAAGTAACCATTATAATTGATTGAGTTATTGTTGCTTTTAGCAAACCTAAGTTTTACAAAATGTCCATATGTGGGTCAGAACTGTTGAAAGAGAATGGTTATTTATATTTAATATTACATAATAGGTAATATCAGTACACAAACTATTACTTTATTAATAAAGAAAGTATGTAATCGTCGTATATTAGTATATAATAGAAGAGGATAGTAGTATGTTTGGAAACCCGCCACACGCAGCGTCAGATAGAGCGAAAAGTAGACAAATTATATATAATTGGGTACTACTAGTAGTAATACTTGTTTAGAGAACTCGAGGTCTAATTTGAAAAACAACAATTTCAAGGTACAGTAAATACGGACGTAGGTACCAATTATAAGCGACATAATATTAACAATATGTATAAGGGAGTTCCGGAATCACCAATCCGGAAATATCCTGTATATCCTGTATGAATGGCCTTTAACGTAAGGAAAACATGAAATGTAAAAAAACTGGAGAAATGTCGTGAGGTGATCGAGCTTACCTCTATTCGGACTTGACTGACGTGTAAGGCGTCGTCGCTCGTGGCCAGGCATCCAGCTAAGGAATTGTCCCTTAATCACGTGAGGCTCGCAACTCAATCGAAAAAAAAACACGAAATATCACAAGGGGGAGGGAGGGGGGAGGGTGTGCGTGTAGTGAGTTATCAAGTGTATTTATTTTTTCATAAAACGCGACATTATATCTGTATTTAACGATAATATTCTGAGAATTTTTAATATATTATATATTGAAAATAAAAAATACACTTGATTGTGGCTATGGGGGTGGGGTTAGTCTAAAACCTTACCACATATCACCAGGTTGGAAGGATAAAATTTTGCTAAAAAAACATCACGTGATTAATGGACGGCCCCTAAGATATTGTATACAATTATATAGGTAATACTCATTTCTTGAACTTGATCACGTCGTTGTAAAAATTAGATACATACATTACATACACTCACGCTCCGCGCTCGTATCCCCGAAGAGGTAGGCAAAGGCGTGTTTAACGTTTACCTTTATTTTGTCAACTATAATTTGGTCTCACTTATGTAATACTTAAAGGCAAATTTGCTTGAATTGATTGTCTTTTAAGGCCAATATTCAAAAAAATTCAATAATCACCAACCTAGGGTGAGCGGAAGGTTATCTTGCTAGATAATAATGTTTTTTTTATGGTATAGGGGGCAAACGAGCAGGCGGGTTACCTGATGGTAAGTGACTACTCAAGTGCAACTCAAGAGTCACAAGTGCGTTCTCGGCCTTTAAAGTGGGGGCAGGGAAAGGGGGAAGAGGGGGTGAAGGGAGCGGAAAGGGTTAGGGCCTCCGGTAACGGCACTCACTCGGCAAAAAACAATGAAAACTTTTCTTCACTGTCGGTTTTCTGTGAGGCCGTGGTATCACTCCGGTCGAGCCGGCCCATACGTGCCGAAACATGGCTCTCCCACGGAGACATGTACATTGATTACCTCAATTTTAAGAAGATACCATATATGTAGATAACGCAGAAATTGTGGATAGCATTTTTATGCAGGAATAACTTGTCAATTATATAATCTCGAAGTCAGCTTACGTAGTTATTTAAATATCAATTCTTATATGCGATACTAAAGAAAGATTGTTTAATCATAGTCCTCTTTAATTTTCCGATTGCAGCTGAAATAAATTCAGTCATTTATTTTCACTTTTGTGAGATATGCTGTTAGTTGCATAAGACTGAAGATTTAACATTTAAACTGCCAATCGCTTGCCGATATGCGGCCGTTACGTCCATTGACCTGGATGCTAGAGTAAGACCTACTTCCAGTTTTAGATGTGAGTTTATAATTTATTTATATAAATAATCAAGATTTTTATGAAAAAATTATGTTATATTAAGCAAAAATCGTAACTTTATACATGTTGTTTCACAATAAGTTGTGCAAAACACAGTAACAAAAAAAATATTTTTAGGCTAAGTTTTGCTCCCGATATTGTCTCTATCCTTGAGCGTTGTTTTTTGCTGTTTTGTAAATCTTATCGTATAGGTACTGTGTTCCTGGTCTATATAGCCATAACTTTTTTTGAAATAATGGCAAAAGCATTTTTTCTTAAATATACAATATTTTAAACCTTTTTCACTTAACTAATGAAGTTAATTCAGAAACAATGGATATACAAACTTTCCTAAGATTCATAGTGTGCATGTCGAAGCATTGTGCGACGAAGCGCAAGCGCAAAGCGTCATGCCCACTACGACACAAGTAGGCGCGCACGAGTCAAGGATTCTACAAGATATTTCCTTTCACTTGCGACAATGCTATTATATTATACATATTGGTAGGTATGCATATAGCGTATTCGCTGACTCCACGACCTAGCTAGACTAGGTATTTATATTCTATTCCATAAATATGTATGTACCTACGTATTCAATAAACATATATTATGCATTATTGTGAAGGTTATAAGCTACTACAACACCCTTCTTTTATTTTTTAAAGACTTATCTTAACAGTAGGAGATTTGACTTATATTGATAGATATATCGATATGAGGCGAACAGTTTCAATTAATATAGGGGTTCACGGGTTTATTACATGACCCCACAAAACCGTAACAGGGTTTGACTGTGGGTGGGTTCAAGTTACACTTTAGAAGCTTTTAAATTATTTAAATAAAAGTATATAATATTAACGTGATATAAATAGTGATCACCTTAAGTTTATAAATTTGATAATAATAGTTTTTTTTTTGTTGATGAGGTGGAAGATCATACATGGAAGTCCTCCGTCCTTGAGGATGCAAAGGGGTCTGTCGGACTCTTAGCGACTAAAAACCACCCGGGTGTTCCACTACTTGCCTATGATCGGGGGAGCGAAAATGGCTATTGCATTCTTCCGCAACCCCCGACAGGCATTGACCCGTCTCACCCGGTGCGACCATCACCCGTCGGCCGCACTCTTCTGAGAGCGCGCACGTATAATAATAATAGTTATCTCAAGTCATCTTCAGTCTGATTCCCGGAATGTTTAAAGAATCAATTAGCTATCTTAAGGTTGACGTTTATTTTATTATATCACACGTTAGTGATGTCTACATGAAACACCAGTAGTATCACTCAATGAAACTGGGGCTTGAAAGTTTCACTACCACCAGAAAAACAGTACCTGAAGAAAAAGATTTTCTTCTGAGTTGTATTTTGTAGTACTCGTATTCGGCATTGGACCATTAACTTCGTGAGGGATTACTAAGTGAAAAACTAGCTGTTTTTTTTTATTTCTGGACTGTTTTTATAATTATAAACCTAAAATCATCATTTTTAATAATGTCGTAAACATGCCAAGACAAGCCTTCTTCAAATTTGGTAATGGTGTCATGGCACCATTCCTCGCGAGCCTGTAGACCATTCGTCAGATTGCGCGGCATCCAACGCAAGACTAAACTAAGCTACGAAGTTGTAGTATAAAATCTCCTAAGTGAGACCTTGCTTCTCGCTAAATTTCATTATTCTAGGTCAATGGAAAGTGCCCTATAGGTTTTGATTTCCCTGCGAAATGCCAAAGTTTGTTAAAATATAAGTCTTAAATAGTTCCTTATTTTTTAATTAAGTTAACTTAGAAGTTTGATTTTTTTACATGTTCAAAAGACCGCAAATAATGTTTGTTATGATGATATTCACGCATTCTTGAGAAAGAGAGTGATTCTAAAAGTTTTTCTTTCTAAATCCGTACGGAATCCTACAAACACATTTAATGAAGACTCGAATAAAAAAGTAAAAAGAGTTCCACTATCCACCTCCTGGCTCCATTCTTGGCTCCTGTCAAGCACAATCTGTTGGACTCGTCAAAACGAATTATAGGAGCCCAAACTCGAGGGGTATACTAGTAGCCACTGAAGAGTGCCACTATCCCTCAATTATTATATCAGCTTCAAGATGAAAAATTATAATGATGTCATCTAGTATATGTCAAAACTACATATAGGTACATACAAAGTTTTATTTCGGTACGACAATTAGAAGTAGGTTCAAATTTACTTTGAAGAGTAAATTATTCTGATGAACGAATCGAGAAAGTTGCTTGTGCACGCAGGCTTCTAGGACTTTGGAGAGAAAAGGAAGAATTGAAATAGGATGAAAGTGATTAGGGAGAGAGGGGTTAGGTACTTCAGCCAATGGACGTATGTAAGCTTTTCGCCATAAGGATGGAAAAACATTTCAGTCGAGAGAATAATTAATAATGTGAGTAATGGCGGGTAAAACCTTTTCCAAAATAGTGGTTACCGTGTGTCGACTAATGTCGTCACACCCAGTAGCCTTAGATTTGATTTAAAGTACAAATTGTTTGACCTCCTCTGTTGCAGCTTGAGAAAAATGAAAAAAGTCTGACTGACCAGTCTGTCTAGGCCTAATGTAGACTTTTTTTATTTTACTACATGATCGATAGTTCGAACGTTGCTTTTATGATCCGTCATAGTTGGCGAGGTGAGATGGAGATTGATATCATCTAAAGCAATATTCGTTGGAAAATCAGGATGGCGATCTTTACCGATGCCAAGAGTCCCTAGGAACTTCTAGATGTCGGCAGAGGAAGATGTAGAGATATTTTCAAGAATATAGCGGCGTTTAGCGTTACGTATCATCTGATTGCACCTATTTCTGGCAGTCTTGTAGGCAAGCCATTTATCCTCACACCGATCTCTCTTAAAACGTCAGAATTTACTGCCTCCTATGTTCAGGGAATTTGGGGCAAATAAAACGCACATATTTTATTTCAATTTGAAGTGTTGACTAGACCACAGATAAATTAGACTATGTTAAATGAAGAAGTTCTGGCTGAGTCATATACCGACTCCCTGATAATCAAAATAGTGAAATCAAATTATTTAAGTTGACTTAACAATTCTACATAATAGATTTTTATTGTTGGCCATCGAGAGGTTGAAGAGTAATAAGAGTTAAAACTGATATATAACTTATTTTATTTTGTTTTTTATTTCTTTATGTGGGTGGACAATACGATACGGTAAGCAAAAAAAAAACTATGACATCCTAGAAACTGTGTGGATACTACTAGACATGCCACATATATGCGTCGTTGTTATCTATGTAAGCATTGACGAGTCGTTGTTTTTGTAATGTACATGGCAAAAGAGTGGAGAGCTAATGGTTCGACTGTATTATGTACACATTCGTAAATCTGAGGTTTAATGCTACTTTGTTTTATCATATACCCATGCTTATAATAAACAGTTATAGTACCTATAATAGCAAGCTTTTAAAACGATTGGTAAGTAGCTTCGAGAACAAAAAATATTCCAAGAAGTATTTATCATCAGTACCTACATAAAAAGCAAGGCGGCCAAGGCTGCAGTTGATTCAGGATCATATTTAATAAATAGCAACGACGCAAGTTATGCAATTTGGTTATTCATTATACCGTTTTGTTATTACCTACATTATTATTTGGACATACTTTTGCATTTTGACTGGAATAAGTATTAAAATAGATCAACCTAACCACTACAATGATCTGCCAGAATAATTGAGGTATTAGATATCGGTATAGGTTTAGGTCTAATACATTTTCATCAAAAAATTAATTAATTTAACACATAACTCGTAGTAATAACTGAATATATATTATACGCATGTATTTATGTCTTTCGGAGACACTAAAATATGCATTTTCTATTACTTAGATATGAAATGTTGTCACTTTATAAGTGTTAACAATAAATACCTACTATGAGTGCGAATGCGCGGTGACGAGCTGAGGAAGACTTTCACTGCTTTCACTGTCGTAAGCTGCAGCACTTCTCGTGCTACCATGCCTAATATCGACGGCAACGGTAAGCGCTGTCCCAACTCTCTATTTATTTAGATGCCGCTAACAATACAATTGTTTTTCATTGTCCTGATTCGACACTTCAATAAATGCTACGTGTTGCAAAACAAAATGGAAAGTTGGTTATGGAGTTGAGGATATATACCTACATGGATGAAGGTGATGATGTGCAACGCAACTAACCGCCCACTGATATCAGGGGAGATTAACGTGTTGGTGGCGCCCGCCACCTATTGTTCGGCGCTCAGCCTGTCACGCAGGCATACCACTGCGATGTGTCAAACTCATAGAAATTTATGACATTATGGCACGCCAATATGGTAACGCTGTCATATTGATGTTTAAACTACATTCATACAAATAATAAATCATATTATTGCCGACATGCATTCAGTATTTTGCATAATTGTATGCAGGTAAAGACACTCAAGGTCGAACAAAATATTTATAGCAAATTCGTGTCTTGCGTTTTGTTTTTTGCGAATTTCTGTTGATCTCTTCTAGCGCATAAAGAATATTAAGTGAGCGATTGGCAAACTATTCACCGATCTTTATTTACATTTTATATTGAGAGTTCATGTCTGGCAATAGCCATAGTGCGTCGCATCTAACGGACAATCACGTGGTCAATACCCTTTCAAATGACTTTTGCATTTTTTTTTATTAAGGCACCTGTGATCGAGGTACCGATGTTTCAAATATAGCTGGGTATAAATGTAAATATAAAAACTTTCCACGAGAGGCTAATGACTCTGCACCCAGGTAGGCAAACATTTGTCTGCTTTGAAACTTTAAACTCGGGCGAACATTTTTATAAGACAGATTTATAATAATATATGTATGTTGCTTTTAGGGTTCGGTTAATATAATATGGAGGTAAGTATTTTATATTTCCCTAATCTAGATGACATAAATAGGCACATGTGATGGATAGCGGAATTAAGGGCAATTTTAATAACGGTTTTCCCCTCCAGCCAGGCAGGACTCTTAGATAGACGATGGACGAAGGCAGTCACAGAGCCAAACAGTGCGAGTACACCACCAACCCATTAGTTCGACGACATCGTCAAGCTAGTACCTACAGGTTTTAAAAGGGTAACGTTTTAACGTGCTTGAAGTTCCCCTTGTTGCAGTTGAGTTGCAAGCGCGGGCTACGATAACCACTTACCATTAGTCCAGCCATACGCTTGTTTGCCTCCGAGGCGGCATAAAACAAAGCTGACGGGATCGTACTAGATGCATAGGACTGTTAGTATTGGTGCAACAGAGAAAAGGCCTGTACGCAGCAGCAGGTTGATGTAGACTGAGAATGATGATAATGACTGAGCTGTGGCAAAAAGTTAAGCAGTGAACCTTCACTGCTCAACGGCTTGCTCCAGCTTGAACTATGTCCTGTATGATATACCATCATAATTGATTTTAGTATTCTCAAAAGTTGTGACCAGAATTTTATTACTTAGCCAATGCTAATATGATATTTGTTTACACTCATAATTTAGGGTCTCTGGGTTTTCAATGTTCCAAAAACAAGAATCATACCTATCTTTAGCAGACCATACAAGGTCTGAAAGGAGTTGCCCGAGTCTATTTTATCAGACAATTATAATCCTGGAACCTTCAAGAATAGACTGAATCACCTTCGTCTTCATCGTCACTTTCCAAGACAAACGCCTACTACCTTTATTGAATTAAAAAAAAACTTCATCTTAGTTCAATCTTCAACTGTAAACGGCGTCAAATGTGTCTTAATGCGTGTCTTTAAATCAAAAACCTTCTTAACTAAACCAAATATCTCAGAATGGTCTTAGACAAACACTTAAATTTAGGGATAACCCACTCATGGTTCGTAATCTATACTATTCACTCTGCCAGCCAGATAATCACATATATAATTGCAGTAAAACCACAAGATATTCCCGATTACCCTGGTAGACCTGGCCGTCTCTTGAACAACAGACGATACCAACTTGAAGAGTGGAGGGCCTCACCTCAGTTATATATCGGTTAAGGTTACCTTATGTTACTAGTTAAGTAACTGTATAAGAGTTTAACCAAAACCATCATTATCTACTAAATAGGTATACTACCGCTGCTACAATTCAATTACATATTATTTATACATTATACAATACATATACTATGTAATACTGTAGCATTTTTATTTTTGTGTGCGGAACTGTGATGGTCCAAGTTTATAATAAAGGTTTCTTGTTATTCAAGCATCCAAACCCCTACACCGTACAGTTGCAGATAAATGTTCATATAGACATGGCATGTCAGTGACCGTTGAACAAATATCTCTGGTTTTTTGTACGGTGACGGTGATCGATGAGGTTCCTATCTTTACGTGTAAGTCTCTAATTTATGTGTCTTTAACACATACATATTTATATTTAACTTTTCGTTATGTTTGAATAACTATCATAATATAAAATTAAACAAAGGCGAGAATTGAATTATTGTGAAGTGATCAGTTAAAAATATATAACGATTGTTCGTTCCAGCGCCGGTGGCATATAAGCTTAATATGCATGCTAAATTAGAAAATAAATATTTTAAAGAATGACAACATTTTAGCCCATCAGTTGGGAGACGAATAGGTCAGAACTACGGTTATTTATGCCTATATATAGTAGGAATATCTTTTTTATCATATTGAGGTTATGGCCCGCGAGCCAACAACAGATTTTCATGATCAATTTCCTCTCGGGCGAAAACTAATACAAATCAGAGAGTTGTATCATGAAGCCTCGTGAAAGTCAGCTGCGATTCCGTCGGGGGGTTGAGGAGCAGTGCAGCAGCACACGTAGAAAAAAAAATGTTTAGTCATTTCCTCCCGATTAAGAATTGTATCAAATTACAGTTCACCCAATATCTTGAAGAAGAAAAGTCAGCTGACTATAGAGTGGTGGATTATACGTCAGCTGGTCACATGAACCTGAAAAAAATATGTAAACTTTCAGTGGTTTCTTCTTAATAAAAAAATTGACAGATGACAGTTTATACGGTCTTGTAAATAAATAAAAATGTCAGCTAGCTGTATCTCCGTGGAAAGATTGTCAGATGTTGCCCGAAAGGTGTAACGCTGGAGCCAGACGTAAGCATCAATCGCCTATATAAATGCACCAGCTGACGAGTTTTCCCTAAGCATACTGCTCGCAGATTTTTTGTTACTTACAGGATCATATTTACAATCAGTGTACAAAATTTTATCGGGCAGGATATGACCACATATATATATATACAAACATGCATAATGAAAAAAATAAAAATGCTTAATTTTTTTCTTTGTATTTTGTACAAATGATGAAGACACGGTAATAGACAGCTCTGACAACGACTCTGACCATGAATCAGAAAGAGACGAAATTAACGAGAGTCAAAGCGAGAGCGAAACTGATTAAGTGGGCGATAATAACTGCGACACAGTTCTCACTAGAGCAGTTATTTTCATGCACATGTATACTGTAAACATTTTTTTTATGCTTCCAACTAAATTCTTATTATTATTATTATTAATTAGAAAATTCAAAATACTTTTTTGAAGTAAATATTTTGTAACCTAAGTTTCAATAAATTATAAATTAGTTGATTTATCTGATACTGCACTGTACTGTGTACTATAAGAAATACTGTGATACTTATCAAAGTATTTCTTATTTTTTAATTTTTATTAACTCTTTATCTAACTTAATATTATAAAGAGAAAACATTTGTGTTTTTGTATGTATATTTGTAATGTTTTCACACAAAAACTACTTAACAGATTGAGATGAAACTTGGTATGTACATAGCTGAAGACCTGTATTAACGCATAGGCTACTTTTTATCCCGACATTCCCACGGGATCGGGACTTGCGCGGTTGAAACCGCTAGGCGCTACTGATCTACAATATAAAGAATATTGATTTAATCAAAACATTACAATAAAATTATATCTTTCAGTCCATGGAGTATAATGTCGAATAACTTTAGATATGTCATATCCTGCCCGATGAAAATTTGTAAGCTGATTGTAAATATGATCCTGTAAGTAATAAAAATCTGCAGGCAGTATGCTTAGGGAAAACTCGTCGGCTGGTGCATTTAAATAGGCGATAGATGCTTCCGTCTGGTTCCTGCGTTACACCTTTCGGGCATCAGCTGACAATCTTTTAACCGAGATACAGCCAACTGACATTTTTATTTATTCACATGACCGTATAAACTGTCATCTGACGAATTTTCAATTGAGAAAAATTACTGAAAGTATACATATCTTTTTCAGGTTTATATGACCAGCTGACGTATAATCCACTACTCTATAGTCAGCTGACTTTTCTTTTTCTTCAAGATATTGGGTTAGCTATAATTTGATACAATTTCCAATCAGGAGGAAATGACTAAAAATTAGTTTTTTTCTACTTGCGCGGGAGGCCGCTGCTCCTCAACCCCCCGATGGTACCGCAGCTGACGTTTATGAGGCTTCATGATACAACTTTCTGAAGCATTTTATGAATTATCGTCGGAGAGGAAATGACTGACGAAATTCGTACCTGGCTCGTGGACTATTATTAGTTATTATTCTTGGGCTAAGAGATGCTATGAATTGAAAGAATTATCAGTTGGAATAGAATAATTAGAAGTGAGAAGAGGTAATATACGATATTTTGCATAGTTAAAACAAAAGACCAGAATTGGTTGAGTAGGCACTAAAAATAATAGTAATATGCAGTGTGGATTTTTATAGGTATACTAAACGTAAGTGGCGGGTTTACCCGCGTGTTTAGTGACTACTTCGCTACTACATATATCTAAAACGTGATTTTTTTTTTGGGACTGTTAAACACCGCTTAATCTAAGTAAATTTTTAGATCTCAATCATTCAAGTTGATCTAAACTTACTTGATAAGAATAAAGTATTATTGTAAACAAAAGTAACCTATATAAGCAAGCAGTCACTTCTGTTTTTTTCCTATTGTTCAACTATACGTCATTGGCGTATCTTCACCTATGAAAAAATAATTGTTTGGTTTATAATAAAAGACAACGAACTCAATTTTTATGTTTTATATTTTTTATAAATTTATAAAACAGACTTACATTAGAAAAATCACATAAACTATTAAACAGACATATTAAATATTTATGTGAGTCTATATTACATATAGTAAGGTAGTACTTAGGCTACGGACGGGATTATGACCCGGTACATTTTGAAATCACTGGAGAACATATTCACAGTTTCTTAATTTTAGTGTATTTGAGCCAAACAGATCAATTGTTTCCTAACAGCAAATATGTAATCCAAGTTCAATTTAAAAGTGTGAATTACACTTTCCAATTTTCATATCAACTACTTAGAGCTCGAGAGGCGTGAGATCATGGCTCTATTTAATAATGGCCGTCACCTGTAGGATCGTTAAGCCAAGGGTAGTTGGCTGGGCATCGCAAGCATGTCTGTAGGTTTATGGTTTCGCCGGGCACCTCCTTGGAGGTAAGTTTGCAAGAATGGGGCACCCAACAGGCGGGGATACCTTCTACGGCACACTTTTCCCTCCAGGGTTCGAAGTTCTTAGCTTCGCTGATCGTACGAGGATTTTGAATCCATTGAATTACTTGGGTCATGGTTACGAAGAACACGTCATTGTGGCTTTCAAGAATTTCATCGACCCAGTACAAGAATGCTTCTAAGAATTCAGGATTATTTTTAAGCCATGCTGCATGGAAATAAAGTCCTAAGGGGGCCCTATTTTGTTCATAGTGACGGTCAAAATTGTGGTTTAAGAAGTTGTAAAACTGATCTCCTGTCAGAATATTGGAGCATGAGTCAACCATAGCGCATCCGGGTAAGTATTCATCGTTGTTGGGATCCTCCCGACGGTCAAGTTCGTTCATTACCATTTCCCAGACGGCATGGCTCCTGGTAGGACAGCTCTGCAAGTTACCATGGCAGCGGTGCGGCATTCTGAAGTACATCGTGTACGGCCATAGCGGTGGGTTTGATAAGGGAGCTGTAATGGTACTGTCGTATAAGAACGCTTGCTCTTCCATCATGGTGAACTGGTTGTTACCACCGACGCGCAAGTAAGGTGCTCGTACACCTACTACGCTGTTGTCCGTAATGTTAGAGTACTTCTCGGTGATGACCCTCATGCCAGCCATCTCCTTGCCCCAGTCGTCGACTGTAGCGTTACTCCAGAAGCGTTCATCGTCATTGTGCCTAAATACAAATTATTGACATTAGCATAAGAATATTGTGCAGTTGGTGCGACTGGCGAGAGTTATTTATCTGTTTAATAGATAGTTTTAATTTAACATTTAGTTTTAGTTTAATATTTAATGCAAATTATTATAATATTTTTAGTCGTCACTTTTGGTATTGTACCTATAAGCTTTTTATAAATATTAGAGATATAGTAATTTCATGGATTTAAATTGTCCTTGTGAATGTTAATCATAAATAACTTACGTGATTGAATGTACGGCGATTTCATGGCCCTTCCTGTGAGTTTCCTGGACAGCGGAGTAGTTACTGTACTTGTGTGAAACGAAGAATGTAGCTTTAATATCGCAGCCATTTGGATTTTTACGTTTCCCGTTGAAGATATCTTTGTACAGGTCTATGTTGTTATTGTTGATAGCATCATCGAAAGTAATGGTGATCATCTGAGGGACATCTTTGGCGGGTAGATCACCTGGGATGACAGTGCCATCTTCGGAGCAGAAACAGTCAGGCAGCACACACTGAGAGGGGTCGCAAGGTGGTGCACTGTTGGGGTCGTTGTCGATATCTACGACAAACAGAAATCACTATATTTAGACACCAATTTATTGCTACATAAGCACTGATAATATATTTAAATGGTAAAACATAATTTGTTGAATCTGTAATCTAAATCTGATGAGACTTCCTTTGTCGTAATATTTTTAGTTGGTTAGTAATGTAGTACATATAGTTTGTCAATGAGGGATACATTATCTACAGGCCAGTCGTGTATAGCTCCACTCGCCGCCGGCATAATATATGAATCTTGGGCGGGGCGAGAGTCGGAACCAGTATGGATACTTTCGCTCGATCAAATTACTCGACAGAGCTGACACACGCTGGATTTCACTTTTGATTCAGCTATATTAAGTTGTTTGTAATACATACATGTAGACATTACATAATTGTCAAATCGTATTTTTGTAAAAAAAAATCTCTGTCCCAACACCTTACAAACATAATGAATGCATACAGCTCAGATATAAAATTCACTGAATTATATTGAGGGTTTTTTGGTTATAAGAATTAATTTTATTGGTTGTCTTTGTTGATATGCACATATATTTGCTATTGATACGTGAGATACAAGAATTATATGGCACTTCCAATCCAGGGTCCTAGTGACTGGTGAATGGCGTTTTGTATCCGAGTCAGGTACCTAATTACAATTCAAAGTGATTTCAAGTCATATAGTGAGGCAGGGAATGTTATTGTATGAACCGTGTGGTGTGACTTGATGCATACCGACTACCTTCTGATGTTTAAGGACTATATACTATGCTCTGTGAATCTTGTGCTTTCTAACTAATATTTACTACAAACAGATGATATGAATGACATCTGATATTAGTTTAATCAATAAACTAAGCACCTTGTTTGAGAGTTACGACATAACATTGAGATGTTTTTAGGCCAAGTGATTGGCATTTCAGGCAGGTCGGTCGGCGTCACGCCTCACGAGCTAGTTTTCATTTGAGAATTTGTACATTCAAGTTCAATTGCTTATTTTAATTTTAGATTAGATTCCATTTAATAACAAACCTGTTGAGAATAAATAATAGGGGAATATATGGTGATATCAAGAGTACTTCATACTAATTTACTTCTGAATATTATATTAAATAGTTTCTTGGCCAGAAGGAATGATAGCAAAATTTATAGCGATGACACTAATCAGTCAGTCAGTTTGTATAGAACAAAGGGAACCATAGGAACCTAATTGCAAGTAATGTGTATGACAATTATGGTATTTAGGTTGTACTCACCACAAGTGTTTTCATCAGAACCGTCAGCACAGTCTTTTTCGCCATTACAGAATAGACCACGCTCGATACAGTTCCTGTCTCCGCAAGCGAGGTGACCGTCCTGACACAGAGGCTCGTCGGTGTATAACAAAGGCTTTGCCTTACGCTCCTTGCTCTTCAACATGCAGTTTTTTACGGCGTCTTTCCAATCACAGGTCTGTTTTTCAATGTCGAAGTACAAACCAGCTGGACAACGGATGGCTTGGATACCCTGTTACAATTATATTCATTATCATTTGGATGACCACATCTGTTAGATTTTTAGTTTTGTAATATGATGACACATCACAGAAACCAAACTAACAGATGTTCAATGGCTTTCAGTACTGAGGCAAGTAATAAGAAAGCCTTAACTAACATAAAATGATAGTAACACTTATTTTCATCTAAATATGTTGAGCTATGCAAATACTTCATGTATTTCCACAATGCGTTAAGGTTAACTGGTAGAGAATGTCTGTGGCATTAAGACCGCCTGTGTACAAAATATGTGCATAAAGTTTAAATAAATACATAATTAAGTAGGAAAGTTTATAGATTCGGCTATTTTAATTCGAACGGGCGTCAAAATTTTTATTACCTTAGAAGGCTACTCTTGTGGCCATAAAACTGAATGTTTTGATGCCTATACATACGGAGAAATAAAAGCAAAAGTTTAGTGTAGAGACCAAGTACAATCGTGGGTATGTAAGTATTAACAGCAACAAAGCGTTTTCCAATTTCAACGCAGAGGAATAATATAATTACTGTCAAGGATCGAACATTGGCACGTACAATAACACGAGGTACGACAATAAGTGAGAGGAAGGTTTTTTGCTATGTGTTTACTCTTTTTATGTTTTCACTGAAGTAAAAACGTTTTAAGTTATCTTGACAAGATTTGCTCTAATGCAGATCTGTTATGGAAACCAAGAAAATGTAGTCACTGATTGTATGTGTTGAAATTATTTGAAACCTTAGATGTGGTTCAGATTACATGTAAAACTATTGAGTAAGTTGAAAAGCTTAGGTAGCTTATTAAAAATTCCATCTAAAGAAATCCTTTAAACTTTGTACCTACTGTAATTTATTGTACAGCAGAGACATCCGTGGACGATATCATGCCAACATAAACAATTGTAACAATTCTCTTTATGAGAAGCGGGTAAAGCCGGCCGGCGCGCGCGCGTTGCGCCTGTTTCTCACATTACCTTGAATGGCGTAAGAACACAGTAGTAATACCTACCCACAAATACGCAATGCTCTGTTGTTTATATTGAGGACAAATTTCTAACGTTTGTTGCATTTCGCATATTTTTAATTATACTACCTTAATCGTACTTGTATTAAAATTCCTCAGCGATTAAGCAATATACAATTCAAAATGGCTACGTACATTTTTCATAATAACTCTTTAATATTCTCAATGTGATCCAGTTTGAAAGTGGCTCACATTCCACGTGGTATTGGTATAAGGACGTATTTGCTAGAGAATGCGTGTAAAAGTGTTTAGCTATGTATAGGTAGTACTTACCGAGGCAGTGCACTGGATGACGTCGCGACAGCTGTCGCCGTCCCCGGTCACCAGGCGGAACCATTCGCCGGCGTCCTTGCTCTTGCAAAGTTCTTGCTCCAAACTTTCCTCTTTTTTAGCTGTGGCGTTCTCTGCCTGTCGCCGCCATCGGTGCATCCGTTCCGTTTCGGCCGATACTGTACCAATAATACACAAATAAATAACTGCGGGCTATATTCAATAATTATTATCGAACTCGTGGATAAGGTTCTGTTCCAACCTATAAAACGACCTCAACGATACGGTTTCACGTTAAGTATCGCCTGATTAGGTTGTCAAACGTATTTACGTAATATGTGGATTATAATTTAACATTCACAATTTACCGTTTTTTTCTACATTAGAAGCGAAATATCACTTGGAAGCGTATAAAGTATCTAAATGCCAAAGGTGAGGTGAGCGCTCGTGACATTTGACTCGCTTCAAAATATCAGCGGTTGGGCAAGCAACAAGGACGACTCTTTCTATGTCTTCTGTCGGTACAAAATGGTACATTATGCATGGCATTTGATTTGTGTGTCGATTAGCCTGACGAAATTATTATAATTCGGAAAGGTTACGGAATAGTCGATCTCCTCGAATCATATTATATCCAAGATAATGTGATGATATACCTATTAGGAAACAATTATTTATCATAATTTCCGTTCGTAAAATAGTAGCATGTAAAATATAGAAGAAGTTAATGATTCATATTAAGCAAGAGATTAAAGACATCGACGATGTTCTGTCGCTGGCAATCGTGGGTAACAAAACCACGAAATGTTCCTATGGAGTTGAAAGTGTCGACTGCTTCATAACAAGCGTAGCAACTTCGCTTAGATAACATTTAAAGCAATAAGAAATATGTAGTTGAGACTTTCTGTAGATGCGTGTGTGAGCCGTGTGAGCGGTGAGCACGTAACACTAGGAAACCGAACTCCCACACCATTATCTAACTGTCTCGCTTGCACTAAGCGTTGCGTTTACCACGACATTTAAAAAATTTCTTTTGCTATGAATTAATTATTAAAAAACAACAAAGTTTAATTATAGTAAATTTAATTCAGATAATTCTCTTTGTCTAGAGATCAGAAATGTATTGTTACCGTGGTTATACGTGTTAAGTTAAGATCTTTTAAATGTTAAAATAACAAGTAAATTGGGTTACACGTTGCGATTACAATCAATAGCATTTAATTACTACACGACATGGCAACGTGTATGCTCACACATAATTATGTTATTATCATTGTTCGATGCAAAGTTGTTGGTTTGCACAACACTTGCAAATAGCGATATAGACAATAGGTGACTGATGGTGGTGTTTGTTCGATTACTCTTTATTATGTGAACTTGAATACGTGATACGTGCCTACTTATTAGGGAATCATTATAATCATCACCATTTATGACAATATTATATTGAACACAGTCTCTTTACCTTAACCAAGTTGACCTCGAAACCAAATTGTATATAAGTAAGTATATATATAACTATTTAGTTAAAACAACCGTATTATCAAAAATAATTTACATTACACATATTATACTGTGACAATCGAGTGCCCCAATACCTATTATTAGTTGTTAAGTTAAATTATACAACTAGTTCTGCGATGACATAGCGATAACTAGTTTGATCAATTGACCTTTAAATGAAAGAAATAGCAGACGTAAGACAGTATAAGTTTCAAAACTTTAAGACAATATGACAATGCAAATGTCAGCGTTTGGTTTAAGCGTCTTCGATTCGTAGCATGAAGCGCGTTGATGTCTATTGTATGGAACTAAATAAGCGTCAATATTGTTTTGTGTTTTTTTATTAATCGGTTATCGATTTAATTGTGTTAAATGTATGAGTATTATTAAAAACCTTCAATAAAGGTCAAACCACTTCAGTGCGTTTTTATCATGTATAAACATTTTTAAACTTTCATTAACTAATTGAATGAAATATTGAAATTTATTTTTAAACTTTCAATAAGTCTACTCTGACGATATAAACTGTCAAAAAAAAGAACATTAAATTGGCGAAAATATGCGCTTCACATACACACAGAAAACGTAGTCAAATGGAGAAACTTCTCGTCATTTTGTCGTGTAACAACCTAGTCAAGGCAAGTCAGAATCCAATTACAATAAATTTTCTAAAAGCCTTCAACAATTTTGTTTGTTCATAAATAGGTAGGTATCGTGTACAAGTATGAATAGCGAACGATGAATGTGGGAACGAGTGGGCTCGCGTAGGTCCGGCCGTCGACCGGACGCGTTGTTGGAATACCAACAAGGGGCCTTATGAATATTTAGCACCATTGCTCGACTTTCCTTCTGCAGCAAACAGGCACTCCCTACGAGCAGAGGTGATTTCTGCTGACGGGAGACGGGCGGCGTTTCCGTACGCGGAAGTAAACAGCGTTCACCTTGTCTACGTCACTCACATACGAACACGGCGACGACCTCTATGGTACAAGCCATTTATTCTCACTTCACGTTTCACTTTGCCTCTGAGAAGAAATCAACAACATTATGTAAGGTGATAAGAAGCATCCTGTTAGTGTTCTAATACTTCTTATATTGTAATACCTTCACTGATAAACGTTTACACTGGGTACAGGATGCCAGTAGCTAGTAGTACAAATAAACTTGACCATGAAAATAATAGGATCATAAACCTTGATGGTATGTGTTTACAAATATTAATATGTACCCTTCATGTAAACACTCATTTTTAACTTTTCTAATGAGTAAATGTTAAGTGTTTATATTGTGCTTGAGCTTTAGAAAGTGTACCAACCTGCATTGTGATTTTTTACTGTTTACGAGTATAACAAACGATCTCAATCTCTGCATAACTCGTCTCTCTCGCTAGCAGTGCCAACTAATGCAATATACTCGTATTTAATTATGTATTTATACTTGTATTAACGTGATCACGAAATGCGTATTACATACCCCTGATTTGCTTGACGTTTTTGCACAGGCTAATTGTACTGCAATGCAAAAACTGCAGTGCAACCTGGTCGAAATGTCAGTACATACCTATTCCGTGATTGCGTTAATTCCCGTATAAATACATAATTTAGTATATAATGGAAAGCGAAAGTTTAAAAGTTAGTATAATACTCGTATGTTCCCATAGTAGGAGTAAATTACTGGGCTGTAAGTTAATGTGTGTATATATCGATCGTTTGAGCGTCAGCAAATAAAAAGAAAAGGGAAAAGATTACAGTTTATTTAAGGAACTAAACCACCGCCACACCACAGTGAAACTGTGGTTAGCCGGCACTTCTAGAAAAATCCTGTATTATTCTACTAGACAGTAGTGTGGCTAGAGGCTATTCTGTGGGCAACGCTATTACTATAAAGTGAGACGTCGATTAGAGACATGTACACGTCAATCTTGTTAAAGCTATCTACGTACATAACATAATGAGTAAGGCCAATAATCAAAACGTATAGATAGACATGTGTGTATAAGTGATAGGCGAATGGATTAAGCAACATCAACATTCACTTATACTTATTTTATGTAACTGTCGAAAGGTTGCATATGGACCGTGGAAATTAGCTGACGGATCTTTTGGTACATTGTTAACGGTTGTATGATCTGTGAAGTCGAAAATAACGACTACGTCCTTTGTTTGGATACTATTTTATCTATGATCTATAAAAAATGTACAATAAGAGTAGTAACCGGGTATAGAAGACTGTGTACTAGGAATGGAGTAAAATTATCAACTATTCTCAAAGCGTTCCTCATCTGTTTCTATGTTCAATCATTTCTCAATTTGTCATAATATATAATAATAAATAGTTAAAGGTCGATCATTTGTTTTAATTTTTATCTGACTTTAGTAAACAAGGATATTTTATATAATCAATGCGTGTATTTTTTATGATTTCCGATAAACTGGATTTATTTATAAATACATACTACATATTTGGTAACAATAACGGTTCAATAACGTTTTTAATTACTTACATATTGAGTACTTTGTAAGTCTACTAGGTACGTAGGTTACTTCTATAGTTCTCTTGTTGTATGTCGTACAAAAGGCGTGATGGATATCTTACTTTTCTTTATATGTTTATATTGTTTCTTTTGTTACCATAATCTATAGGAAAATAAGTAATAACATTATGAATAAAAAATACAATACTGTAAATTAAAAAAAAAATACAAAAGAATGAAAAACCTTAATTGTTGAATAAATTCCTAATTTGTTTAACAATAGAATTGTTGAAATTTTGTCAATATGTAAATAAAGATTTGAGAAATGTATCGTAAGGGGTTTCTTCGAGATTTTTCTGATAAAGTAGAAAAAACATTCTGCCTGTAGCAAAATAACAGTAACCATAGTCTCTATTCGGTTATAATACCAGGGTCAGACTTGATTTAAAGTTAAAAACTAATTTTAAAGTGCTATAAATACATTCATGTTTCAGAAAACAAAACATTGAAAATTCAAAATGTTTACAGAATCAAGTGAAACCGTGAATAGTGTGTAAAGAAAGAAATATTTTGTACATTCGCTAAAACTTACTTTGCATCGATGAATTTCAACACAACATTGAGTTGGAGTCAAAGCCTGTCTATGTATCACTCACGTGGCGCAACCGACGTGACCTACAGACCTAAAGATCTGGAAATCACTAGTGGACAACTGATAAATAAACTTCATAATAGTTTGCCAATATTTATATAATCGTTGCTTTTATATGTTTTATGTTAGCGGGCGAGGTGCTTTCTTGTTTATTGTTCCTATCAGAGAACATAATCTGAGTCGTTATATATTAACGGTTATTGCAAAACGTTTAACCAAAGTTATTAATAGTTAGAACTACCTCACGGTTATATATATTAAGTTATAAGTTATAATCATTATTTTTATTTTATTTCATTTAATTAAACATATATAACGTATACATTAACATTGAATTGACCTAGTTTAACAATAAAGAAATCGCTTAATAACTTAAATTTGTAGGTTAATTAAATAAAATAGTTTTAATACTCATTAAAACGAGTCAATTATAACTATTTAATAACATTTTATTAGACCCAAAAATTTGATAAATGCACCGTGCATCCACTTGGAACGATACACCAATATATTTACATATTTTTTGTTATCAAGTAAATTTGGAATTGAAATATAAAATCATTTTAACATGTATTTCATAGTTTATGAAATATATGTTATATGATATTGTATATGTATAATAAGTGGTAAGCTTTTATTAGTGACCTTGATTAATTGATGACTCCATCGATAGTTTTTCATAAATAAACCATAATGGGTGCGCCGGAGAACGACAAAAATGTGACGCATACGCACAGGCTACGTCAGCGGAAGTATTGCGTGAAGTTGTTCGGGATACATGAGATTACGACTCCAAGTTATTGTCCCGAACAACAGGAGGTACTCATAAACTATATACTAATTATATCAAGCGGCATGAATTCTGAATACGAATATCATATTATTTTGATATTTTTTTACAAATTAATACTAATTATATCAAGCAATTCTCAATTCTTCAATGATGCATAGGAAGGTATATTTTTTTAAGTGTAAATAAGTGCAATAATTATATAATATAGTACCTACATTAATTCTATGAGAAATTAGTAAAATCAAAAGTCGTTCTTTTGTGCTGAACATTCTGACGTCTGGAAATGAACTTAGAATGCAGTATCTTAATTGCATTTTAAATTTTAGATCTTCATATGATTACTGTGAGATAAAATCAAGTACATATTTTGTTTATATCTCAAGAATGCGCAAAAGTTCTATTTTTAGTAATTTTTGGTTTAACAAATTAAGAATGTTCTTATCAGTTTGAGATGAAGATTTGCTGTGATGATATTCAGGTCATTTTGAAAATCATCACATTACTTTCACGAAGTAAAAAAAAATATTATAGTGGTGCGTATTGTTTTGCAATATTTAGTTATTATACAAATATTATTTTGTCATTTACAATTCTACAAAAATTTTGTTGAATATTTTGCCTGTATAGACGACAGTCCTTGTATAACGACATTGGTCAGGTAATGGAATAACTACATATTATTTGTCTGTCAAATGTTGATCTGGAGAACCCGCTAGGGCCGGCCTCTATAACGTCGTTCAAACGCGTTCGTCGTAGCAGTCTCGCTGCCCTCGACACTATGTAGAGTGTGACGTCATCAGTGCGGGCGCAGGCGTAGCGCAACAAACGAACGAATGTGAAAGTTCTCCGCAACCGCAGTGCGCGGCCACAGCAGGTGCTAACCAATACTTTAACTAAACACGTCCTAAATACAACCTCTGACGTAACCATTGAAAATAGATCCTGGTTTCATCTCGTTACATGATTCTGCAACGTACATGTTTAAGAATTTTCGATGGACCGTGAAACACGAAACCGAGTGTACCGAATGTTCAGTGATTGTTACTAAAAGTAAATATGAAACCAGTTATCAGTTTTCGCAATATTAGAACGCTTGGTTGATGCATCACGGCATTCAATTAGATTCAAAGTTTTCACAATACCACTGCAGTCGAAGAGTGGAGACTCGATACACGAAACAGACGTGAGCGACTATCCTTGAAGAGTGCGCGTTGTGGTCCTTTGGCCGATCAATGGAAGGCGATCGCGGTCGGCTGTATTCATTCGTAAACTTTGCGTAGACACTGTCTATCTCGCGATGGTCGAGAACGGGCAACTTCACTGTTCACTAAGTGTGACACTATATTGACGCAATCACAAAATTATTGGCAGATGAACGAATGTGACATCGTGTCACCCGTGACGTCGCAAGATCGACGGTGTCTGGATGCGTAAATAAAGGTTAGGACTCACCGCAGGCAAACAAGAGGCACGCGGCCAGAGTAGCGACACGGGCGTAGAGCGCCATGACGGGATCACAACAGGTCGTTGCGCGGCTGTCGTGCGGTTAAATAGTGGCCTCAATCTGCGCCCCGCCCGCCCCGCTCGCCCACACCGCTCGCACCTCTGCCAACACCCTTCGCACTCATCAGCTGTGAATCACCTGCATCATCAGGACCCATGGCGCATCTGCAGCTGCGAATTCATACACACTTTCGTCACGTGTATCGTTTGAGATGTCCTTAGTTGTGCCAAATATACATGGGCCTTGCATTATGTAAGACTTGAATAATTATGAGAGAATAGACCATAGAATATAATAGAATAATCTTTATTGTACACCAACGATAAATTGCTTAAAATAAATACACAAAGTGGATAAGTAGGTACAATGGGCGGCCTTATCGCTAACAGCGATCTCTTACAGACAACCCTTGGATGGACAAAAACGAAAATAGATAAAAGAATAACGAGTAGTTTTGGTGTAGAATAGAAGTAAAGAGAAAAAGGCATTTAGTTAAGAGGAATTATAACGTCATGTTATAAAACTAGGTAGATATTTTATTCAGTTCATTAAAAAATAATCCTACTGAATCCACTAGTATTATAAATGTGAAAGTTTGGATGGATGGATGGATGTTTGTTACTCTGTCCACAAAAACCACTGAACCGATTGCGATGAAACTTGGTATGTAGACCTGGATTAACGCATAGGCTACTTTTTATCCCGATATTCCCACGGGATCGGGACTTACGCGCGTGAAACCGTGGGGCGCTGCTAGTTATAGATAAGTAAAGCTGGGAAATAAACCATTTGATTCCTTTCGTACTAACAGTAGGGGTACTTGTATATTTTATTTACTAAAGTTAAAGTTCCTATTAAAATGTTTTAATCATAGACTTATAATACACTTGAGAGCAATGAATCCGGGTCCCATTAAGAAACATGAATATCTGGAAAACTAAGAATGTGCTGTGATTGCTTAGTGAAATAAATTGTATTTAATAGATAATTAAATTCGTTAAATGAAAGTAATAAAACTTCTTGGTTGTTGTAAAGTTGTGCCCTCGAAAATTTCAAAATAAAAAGATGGGACTATTGTAAATGGAACTACGAATTTACTGCATATGTTTTTGCTATTGTAGCAGTAATGGCAATAAAATTTGAGAAAATCGTAAAGTTGTAGAAAAATATGTTGTTTTTCTTTTTTTGTTTTAAGATGAAATAAATTATTTTGTTCTTTATATAATTTTTTATGAATAAAATACAAAGTGCCATATAAATTGTACCTACTACTTTCATTTAAGGAGCATTTCAATGTCTATTATATAAACACGTGTGTGTTTAGAATATTTTTGGTTTTGTGAAAACCATGGTAGGAAGGTGATAATGAATTGACGGAGGAAGTTATCTCTAACAGCACAGTATGGAACTTTCTCGTTTAATGAGAATAAAATATAAAGACTATTAAAAAGTGTAAGAATGACTCCCGCCCGTGGTATACTATGAGATGACAAAAACTGGATGCGGGCACCATTACAATTTATTATACAAGCGTCAGAACTCACATTGATCAAATCTACTAAAGAGTCAGTACTCACACAGGTTACCCTCCGTGTAATAATCAACGTAGGTACTTAATTCATCTCCTACTGACGCATGACAAGTATAATTGAGTTGGTATGAACTACTTATCTGTTCTTCTGTACTTTATCCAAGTACATAGGGATTAATTAAATAAATTATTACGATGGACAGAAAACCTCTTGATAGCGCAGCGCAGTCGACGTAAGTGGCAACGCCGCTCTATCTAAAGGGTTCGTTACCTCCTATTGGAAACTAGTGGAAACATAAGTTTTAAATCAGTTTTTTTTAATGATTTTGATATTAATATACTTTTATTAAATTTTATATTAATTATCAAACGCATTTAATCATAATTAAATGAAAACAATATTTTTTTATTTTTCTTGAAGTAGAATTCCCATTACGTGACGTGCAAATTTTCTGAAAAACGCCCATTAATTATTGGCTGGGACAGAATAACAGCGGCTGACATGCATTGCACTGTCATCCATATGCTGAGGTCAAGACCATTTTGTCTTTACAGCTTTAATGTTCTGTCTCTAATATTACCATTATTAAGTACGTGATGTAAAAGACAATTAAAGTTTTTCTTATTCTTATTCTATTCTGCCATTATCCCCACCACAAAAAAAAACTTCTATGGGAAACCTTTTAAAATGCGTGCATAACTAAGACCAGTTTATCACACTTAACAAAACCGGTGATTTTGTTTAAAAGGAAACCTTTAAGCATCTGGCTTTGCATTAAATTCAATAAGGTACTCGTAACTATCAAGGATTTCTGAGTCTGTTGTCATTTCGGACTAATGTTAGAAAAAACTTTTCATTTATTGAGTACTAGCTGTGCCCGCGACTTCGTTCGCGTTTTTTTTTCGGAAAACAGCAATTTGTCGCTTATAAAAGGCATTGCACCTCTTTCTTCAGGCAGGATTTTTTATACTGTATTGGTGGTGAAACAATCTGGAGCGTACAAAAAAGGTTGTTTTGGTTGCTTACACGGGAAATAACGACAAAATTTGGCCGTGGTAACACTACTCATTTGTTTTTCGTGTGGAAGCTCACCTCACCGGGCTAATGGTGAGGCCGTATATTAGGCGAAACCGGTGTGCCTCAAAGCGCCGGTTATGAGTTGACCGTCGGCACGGCGACGTGGCGGCAACTGGGCGATGACCAGACACCCCCTTCACGGGAAACTCTGCTCCGGGTGAAGAACATAAAACTCTTCTCATACACCCACGGCCACTCTTAGCGTACTCATGAGAGCGCGAGTGAAAACGTTCCACCTGGAAGTTTTTTTAACGAATCCACACCGTCATCTCCTCCTTGCGCGATTTGTTCTCCTAGCAGAAAATCGTCATAAAACAACTGTGACGACCTAACGTCTTGATTGATCCGACCAATTCGGAGACTCTTGCTGTAGTCAGTCAGCCAGTGCCACTTCCTAGAAACTATGGGCCCCCTCGGTATACCTAACAGATTACTCCTAGTCAATACTAAGGTCCACCGCCGCAACAAATAAATGTTTGCTTCTGAGCTTTGTTTAGTCACGGTGTAACATAAGATTTTACACTACTGTAACCGAACAGAAACGAAAATAAATGGTCTGAAAATGTAAAAAAAGCTTCACCGGTTACCTGTTAATATTTTAGCTTAGATGTAATCTTTTGGGCGATAGTGGTGCCGATTCTATTGTACACTCGACTAAACTAAAACCTGACTTAATTTCTTCATATGAAATCAACCTCGTGTTCTTCGTAATAAGGTCTATTTGTTACTAGCATCTATTTCTCAGCGCCGCTAAATTTCAATAAAACCTGTCAACGTATACTCAACTTTATTTCCACGCAGCGAGAGTCTTCATTTATTCAAACGCTGTATAATTGCCGTATAAAAACTTGTTCAAAACGAACAAGGATGACGTGTTTTTAATCTACACCTACGAAGACGCCTACTAAAAACACAGATCAAAAGAGATGGCATTCAACGGATAGCGGCTCTCGCTACGTGGTATTAAAGTTTATTTAAGCGTATCAGACTTTAGTCGACAAATAAATTGCTTATTTCGATAGCGTCATAAGTCCTACATGTTTCAATTTGAAATAAGACCTTGTTTCTAAGTGTACAAGGTTTACTTCTTATATGAAGAATATTTAGTGAATTTTAATTTAGCGAGTGAAGTAACAGAATTGGGGCCAGTGTCTGCCATGCATTTAATATAGTAAAATACTGTAATACTAACAAAGTGTATACTAACAACTGAGTCATAGATGCTTTAAATAAATATATTGGGTTAGCCTAAGAGTATATATAAAGTATTCGGATAGTTTATTTGTTTGTTAGTGAGGTACCTGAGAGTACATTACACCATAAAGCGAGTCGAAAACTCAGTGCACAATAATTGCCATCGTGCACTGGGTTTTCATAGGGCAACATGACCGACGGGCAGGAGGCATTTTAGTGCTTTTCTGTGGTACTGTAGAAATAGCAGGAGTTTTTTTTTTATTGTTTGGTGATCCCAGAGTAATCGGTAGTCGGTTCTTGGCCATGCCTACGAGCAATTCACATGTATCAGGGGGTTGTAAGGAATATACATACATTTATCAATACGGTATGTAGTGCCGCCGTCTGACTGTCTGTTCGCGATAAACTGAAAAACTACTGAACGGATTTTCATGCAGTTTTCACTAATATACAGTGATTCATAAGGAAGGTTTAAATACATAATTTGTTAACGTTTTGTGTAAATTGGTTGAAATATGATGATGATTGTTGAAGATGTCTCTACTATCCGTGCGAAGCCGGGGCGGGTTGCTATTTGTCATGTAGTGATTATTTAGGATGTGAAAATTGATGAGTACGGGTGTGTGTGTATGTCTGTTTGTTACCCGTTCACCCTGAAACGGCTTGACGGATTTGGATGAAATTTGCTACTAATTATTAATATTATTTAAGTTAGATTAACACATAGGCACACGTGAAATAAAGGCATTATCTCACACTGTATGCGACATAGGGAAGCAACGGTGTTGTCAGCCGGTAATTAATAACCTCTTTGTTCAGTTCTCCATGATGCGTCTTACCCGTCTTGGAGCAGTAATTTTTTTAATTAGTGGTAAAAAACTTTCTTCTTGTATACTAACTGGGGCTTCAAACTAGCAATGTGTGGTATTGATGAACTCAACAGTAGCTTAATTTACATCAGCAACGTCATTATGCATTTGCATAAACAAAAATCAAGATGTTGTTATCTCCAGGTGTTTGACGGCTGCGTCGTTCTTGGTTTGTTCCGTACGAAATCTGTTTAGTAGACCGGCAAAAATACTTTTATTAATCAGATGTACCTATATAAGATAACTCACAGACGGTCCGCAGTCATCTTTTGAGCGTTGTCTATTCCCTACTGTAAGTACTGGGAGATATAACTTTGTAAGTGCGACATCTCTTTACTTTAATTATATCATAATAATAATAACTTGGGCCATCCGACCCGCGGCCGTCTGATCCCAAACTAGGCATATCCTGTACTATTGTAACCAGACTGCTGATACATACTTTTATATTTCTAAATACATGTAGGTATATTTTAGATACATGATACTTAGACACAAAACAAATGATGATGCTCATCACACAATGATTTTTCCTAGGTGGGAATCGAACCCACGACCTCTGGCTCAGCAGTCAGGGTCACTAACCACTAGACGCGCACGTCACAGCGACAGCACTTCAACGCGGGTATTTGTCTAGTCAGTGAGTTGGTCATTTGGCATTATATCATACCTAGTCAGGGCCACTTGACCAAAAGGCCATTCAAATTTTTAATTATTGTTTTGAGTGTCATATTTGTGACAGAGAATGCATAAAAATATTTTATTATTTATATTTTAAGTGCAAAATGCTACCTCGACCATTTCTGATCTTTTGTAACGCTATTAAAATATTACTAGTATATGAAATAAAAAAATATATAATAGTTGTGTACATAGGTATATTTATTTTTGGGAACCAATATAAATATACCCTCCGAAGGGTTACGCAGATTTATATGCCGCTCACATTCTGCCAGTTTATGTTCCATATAGAAAATCTTATTTAGTTGGTCGAATTGGAATTTTTATTATGTAATTTATCGTCAGTTGTATTATGAATAAACCCCCCTTTTGCACCCAGTCCTGTAAAGAAAGATAAACACCAAATAAAATCCCTACTATAACTCGATAGTATGCAAGTTTACTTACCATGTTTCGATGCTGCTCTAACACGCGATGCAGGGGCATTGCAACACCATGGACCCTGCACTGTCAATCCATGGAATATTAATAAAGAGCGTTTCTTTAAAATAAAGTTAAAAATACTCGTAATTGTAAGAGTGACCGCTCAGTAGGCATTTATTAAATCTATGAGATAATTTAAGATGCCCTTATTATTCCAACCTTTGATTATATATATGTCATTCCAACTAACTAAATAAAGAAGTAGACAATTGATAGACATTTTTAATATCTTCAATATTTTATTCTTTGACAGAACCAAATTTCTTATAATGGTATATTTGTTTAATAAGTAAGTATACCAAGTGATAAAAATAGTAATAAAGTATCTTCGTCTTTGGCAATGCAAAGCTAACGAAATAATATGTCATTTAACATTTAGTTAGTTATTTTCGTGAAGACGAGATAGCCATGGGCGTGTCCAGCAGTTTTTGGATACCAATGGGTAAGAACTTCAATTATTTAAAATGTATTTAAAATGTAATGTGCATACGTATTTTTTAAAATGTACTATATCGTAAAATATATTCTCAATGTTACTATTGTAACATGGAGCTCTGCGTAGAGAACTAGGGCATAACATGGCCTTGCCATGAACGTGAAGAAGATTGCAAGCGACCGACGACACACGCAGAGTTCAAGGTGTCGGAGGGTTGCAATACTCGTAATTATTATATTCTATTAGTATTTTCGGCAGTATTTTATATTCTTTTACACGGTCCTGTTAAAATTACCTTGTCTACCAATAATTCAACAAATATAACCTGTCAAAGAATAATGTATTCTTAAAAGCGTGAGCTACGTATGATAGATTCTAAAAACGTTTATACAATACGTTTTTAGAATTACAAAACACAACAAACAGTACGAAATTGACCGAAATTTGTGTTTTATTCTTAAACATTCTAAGGCTAATTTCTGTTTACTTATTTTTGGGTAGGTATAGTTCTCAACTAAGTTCAATAGTTTGTATATGTCTTTGGCTATGAAACAAGGAACTGTTTGTTGAAATAAAATCTGTTTAATTATTTTACTTCAGTCACATAATATTATATATAATGGTACCAGTACAGAAGGCCGAATCCGCAAAATCATTTAAATGAATAGCAACTCTTGCTCCGATACAATAAAGTACATTTCTTAAAGTTACCTAGAAGTTGCCTCTCTTTCTATCGCGTAATTATCTCTTTTCACGACGCGCGACTTTAGGGTTGTCCTCTGTTCAAATAATTAATCTGAATATTTAATTACCACTTATGTGTACATTCGGCAAACGTTAGTGTGTACTGTGGGTCCCTAACTTGGTATACCATAATAATAATAATTATTCATAATCTACCCACGTACTTGTAGCTTCATACTTAAAGTGTGGAGTGGACATGGCCTGCTTCACGTTATAATAAGTAATTACCATAAAGGTCATCTCACTGTAGCCGCACCTTTCCAGCACATATTTGTTTTTATATATTTACTAATTTAGCTAGTCACATGTTATTACACAATATCAAGAGAAATTATTATCTAACTTCATGCACGTTTGCCGATGTTATTTATTTATTTATTAAATAGTACAACCACATCATCCATATTGTATTAATACATTTATGAATTATATTATATAGTATTCGGTCTGATATGTATGACTTTTATAATAATGATTGAAAATGAGCCCAAGGGCTATATCCCTATTACTGATCCATGCGGCTTGTTCCTTTTACCGGTTTTGTAGCACCTTTTACCGACCGCTACATAAACAAAACATTTCTAGTTAAATAAAAATGCTTGCTTCACTATAATTATTTACTTATAGCAATTAAGGATTAGCTATACAAATCTCACTAACACTACTCAACCAACTATACAGGGTATATATTAACAGAAACTATAACCGTTTTAATGACCTATCATAATATAGAGTCTTTATCAGTATCAATTGAAACGTTGGTGCATTACATACAAATCATAATATATAGAATACAACGAATTCACACTAGTATGCTTCATACTATTAACAGTCATATGAAAAGAATTTAAAAAAACCTTGGAATTTTTTAAATATAGGTTTAAAAATATATTAATATATGTATTAATAATATGTTGAGGTAATATAACAACATGTTATAGATCTGAGTCAGATCTAACAACAGCCGCATGTGCTCTCAGAGGAGTGCGGCCGACGGGTGATGGTCGCACCGGGTGACGGAACCCGTCTAGGGTGAGAGCAATGCCTGTCGGGGGTTACGGAAGAATACAATGGCGATTCTCGCTCCTCCGATCATAGGCAAGTAGTGGAACACCGAGGTGGTTTTTAGTCGGTACGAGTCTGTCAGACCCCTTCGCTTCACCAAGGGCGGAGGACATCCATGAGGATCTTACACCTCGTCGACTAAAAAAAAGATCTAACAATATATCGGCCTCATTATAGTTATAGCAGAGTGGTGATTTCATCATAGGATAGTGTACCCTCAAAACATAATTTATACATATCTTGGCAAACATATTGACCTGTTGGCAAGATTACTATTGTATAAAAACGACAACTCCATTTCATCCTACTTCAAATATGAATGTATGAGTTCAATATGTAGATCGGTACAAGATTCTATTAAATTTAAATTAACTCTCACTCACTCAGCGACTCAGCTGACTCAGCTGTAAGAGTAAAAGAGTATGTCCATCATCATCATCATCATCGCGTTGAATCCCGGTTACAACCGAAGCTTCCGTTTCGTTGCCCGGGGTGCGCTTTCCTACTTTTTCTTCTCCACTTCGCACGATCTTCGGTATCCTTGGTAGTAAGTCCATTGGCACGCATATCACCCTTTACGACGTCAAGCCAGCACTTTTTTGGTCTACCCCTCCTGCCGGGGCCCGGCGGAGGCGGCATGGCCAGACATTTGTTCCCCACGTAAGTATCCGGTTGCCGCAAAACGTGGCCATACCAGCGAAGGCGACACTCCTGCAATTTATCCGCAATGTCACGGGCATTAAGGCTGCCGCGAATGCGGGAGTTCCTAACGCGGTCCTTCCGCGTTAGTCCACACATCCACCGCAGCATATTCATCTCCGTGACACGCAGTTTCTGCTTGTGTCGCTCCAGCACCGGCCACGTTTCACAGCCGTAAAAAAGGACAGGCCTAATGATGGTTTTATAGACCTGTCCCTTCAACTTAACCGGTATCTTGGGGTCACAAATGACGCCAGTCACCTCCACGCCATTTGGCCCACGCGGCAGCAATGCGTGCCTTGACGTCGCAATCGATGTCACCAGACGCGTGAAATACAGATCCCAGGTATTTCACCTGATCCGTGCGCTCGACCGCGTCGCCGTCTATGCGCACGTGGGATCTGAGGTTATATATTGTTTTATAGAAGTTCGGTATCATTGAGTTGGGGCATTCGATATAAATTTTTAATATTATTTTAACAATATTTGAGAATTATGTGCTACATTAATAACAAAATTAATTAGTTAAAACCCAGGTTAATTTTCACACTTATCTGTATATCACGTTAGTAGCTCAAAGAAAAGCTATCACACTAATTAACAAAATTATTTTAGCAGGTGACTTATGAATTGATTCATTAGAATAAAATAAATGGAATAATGGAAATTAAATCCGTAGAATACCTAAGAACGAATACCTAATACCGCCTAATTTGAATGTAGAATATAGAAATTTGTTAAGGAAGTTAATTGTGTTAATGAATGTATTAAGAAGCCATTTTAAGTATTAAAAGGACAAATTTACTGCTTTCCGTGTCTATTTTCTCTAAGGAAAAAAAATAAGAGTACTTACGTAATCGGGAGTGGGACAGTATAAAATGTGCACTGTTTGTGGAAACCGTCAACGAACTGTTCAATTCCTATTTATGTCATCAATTTTACGCACATAAGTGAGTGATAAATATTTGCAATATAAATATATCTCCTTTTTCTCTGAAGCAACAATGCTCTTGTCCAACTCTCACACAAGACTTTAAAATAATAGTTGTAAGACATGACGGTAATAGGTGTAGATTTAGGGGTCGTTATTAGGTACACTTACATTACTTAATTGTTCCTTTCGTGCAAATACAAGTTCGACACTCTGAATAGTCCTCTAAAAATACAGGTAACAATTTTTCACCCTTGGGTACTAATAATGGCGAGTTACACAGTTCAACCATTGGTACTGAGTGTAGTACCGTAGTACAAAGTAGGAATGCACTACGTGAAAGGTTTTTTAAAACGGAACAAAGGCTCCAGTTAACGAACGACTCGAGCGAATGAACAATATATACCTATGTTTTAATGTTCGATTTAAAATTTTTGACACTATCGACACTACATGGACTTTAAATTGCTGGGCAACTAAGATACCCGCTAAAGCTTGCTCTAAAATATACAAAATAATATGATAACGTAATTCAAACTGTGTGTTCATTATTTTTAAAAGGCTAAACATTAGGTCAAAGTCAGCCTACTCCTTAAACGTTTATTCAATGGAGTCATTATACTAGTCAAACTACTCATTGCGAATTAAACAATTCAAGCAATAAGTCTTAACTTAGTAATGTACTAGCCAGCTATTTAAAAATAGAGTAATTAAAGTTTTGATCATATTTCTTTCAACAATAGATAACTCTTTCCTCACTCCTTAATTTGCCAGTAAAATTACAAGGACAAATGTCAAGGTGTATAAGAAAACAATGTACAAAATAAACCAGAAGTAATAAAAAGTACTCCAATCATGACTATATAATTATATATATATGTGTATATATATATGTGTATATATATATATATATATATTATATATCTAGCAACCCACATCAACCATTTTCCGACATCATCATCATATTTCAGCCATTTTACACAGAACCTTAATAACCTTATACAAATCCTACTCATGAACCACTCTGTCTATTCGTGAAAACCGTATAAAAATCCGTTGGGTAGTTATTGAGTTTATCGCGAACAGACAGACAGACAGACGCGGCGGGGGACTTTGTTTTATAATATGTAGTGATGCACAATTCTCTAATAGTCAAAGCAGGTTGTATACTCCACATACCTACACTACATCCTTACATACACACAATGCAAATAACGTCTACTTGCATTCGTGGCATTGAAGTACAAAGAGAACAATCTTAACTCGATCAAATACGTCCATGTCAGATTTGTTTACAATATAACAATTTGAGTCATAAAGCTCACGACAGACAATAGTATTCGTTCTCTGTGGAATTTATTGTTAGTCAACTAACTACTATGACACATATTTATAATATGGGAAACTACTATTTGTTAGACCAGACGCGGAAGGGGTTTGAGCGGCTGTTGTGGACCGCACTATTGAGGAGTAGGTACTAGGTAAACGCTGCGAAGATGGCTATACAGACACGTCTGTATGGTTCCTTTTATCCGTACATTGAATAGAACTCGAATAACTTATTGTGTACTGTACTCGTAGCTGGGTAATTACCTACTTTAACTTTTGCACAAAGTTTTGTACATTTAAAAATAGACAATGGCCCCAATTCTGTTACTTCACTCGCTAAATTAAAATTCACTAAATTTTCTTCATATAAGAAGTAAACCTTGTACACTTAGAAACAAGGTCTTATTTCAAATTGAAACAAGTAGGTAACATATGTCGCTATCGAAATAAGCAATTTATTTGTCGACTAAAGTCTGATACGCTAAAATAAACTTTAATACCACGTAGCGAGAGCCGCTATCCGTTGAATGCCATCTCTTTCGCTCTGTGTTTTTAGTAAGCGTCTTCGTAGGTGTAGATTAAAAACACGTCATCCTTGTTCGTTTTGAACAAGTTTTTATACGGCAATTATACAGCGTTTGAATAAATGAAGACTCTCGCTGCGTGGAAATAAAGTTGAGTATACGTTGACAGGTTTTACTAAAATTTAGAGGCGCTGAGAAATAGATGCTAGTAACAAATAGACCTTATTACGAAGAACACTAGGTTGATTTCATATGAAGAAATTAAGTCAGGTTTTAGTTTAGTCGAGTGTACAATAGAATCGGCACCAATGTCTGTTTCCGCGGTCTGAGTCGTTTTATATTTGGTAATACACAATATTTTACTAGACTGATTGATTACTGCTTAACTACTTATAGTCTGTAACTTTCCTTTATAAATTAGTCTATCTGACGCAAAAACTTATTTTTCCTGATCTATGATCCTGCGATTAGTATTGAGCTCCATAACATTATTTTAGATAGGTTTAATTGTAGTGTGTTTAGATGTAAGTATAAGTAGTCCCAAACTGGTTAGAGCTTAGGCCGCTGCTGACAAAAGCTTTCAAATATACAGATTAGAAAGTAATCATTGGCTTTGACGGCAAAGAAAATTATCGGAAAAAACCTTTATATCCAAGAGTTATCTATGACGTTCGCAAAGGCATTGTTCTTTGTGTGCGTTAGAACAACGCGCGTACATCACAGAATAGAGCTGCGTTCCTACAGAAAGGTAGTACCTGTAGTGTACCTTTAATGAAATCCAGTGCACTTCTTTTGATAAAAATATATAATAAAATATGTACACAAGCCATTCTAACGTTAGAACTACTGGTGTACAACTTTTTTTTGGGTAGGAGATGCTTATTTCTCTATTATTTTTTTATATTATGTATACCTGCTGTGTACCTCAGCGGGCCTTTAATAAAATCCAGTGTAAACCTTTTGATAAATAGATATATAATAAAATATGTACACCCGCCATTCCAACGTTTGAACTACGGGTGTACATTTTTTTTTCGTTTGCTTATTTCACTAATTTTTTTTTGTTATTATGTATACCTGCTGTGTGCCTGTATATAACAATATGAAATAGGCATAATGTTGATAAATACGACTACAAAACGTCAAGACAACGGCGTATCTCATGTATCACTTCTAGGACCATTTTGCTTTCTACTAGATACTTACTTCATACATTAATACCTATATTACGAATCTCTAATAAAAAAACAATGTAAAAAACTTAAAACTAATCAAATAACCCGCCTCTGGTTGCTCTCGGCGCAAAGGTGCGCTTGCTGCGTTCCCGCGCTGAAAGGCAATGGCCAACATTCACATCGTTCAGCCTGCGCACGTAACTCATGAACAAAGTTCTTAGCGTCTATACCCCAACTGCCCATGCCATATGTGCACGAAATGGTACAACGGCTCCTAGGGAGCGTACTTTAGGCTCTTCTTTGATGAGGCCTCATCCGCAGCGGCTGACGGCGAGCAGAGGGTGTGACTCAAGTGGCTGGTGGCAACAGTGCTGACACATGTGGCGTCCCAAATTAGGTACTTGTCATTCTTCCAAGGCACAAGCGTCAGCCCGTCCGGCCTCTTCCCGTCAGATCTGCTCAAAGCTGAAGGCTGGCTTTTTTTCAAACCTCACCTTGTTCCAATCTGTTAAATAATATAGCTAAAACTACTACTTTCTTTTTATCTTAACTTCTTTCCTTATCATTTTTACAATTACAAGTTTCGTTTTTGTTAAAGTAATATTTTGTTTGGACTTACTGTCAGGTAAGTTTAAAAAACTAACCGACGTCAACATATTTCGATATCTTTCTAATTACTCAACCGATTTTGATGAAACATGGGCTGACTACTAGATTGTAAAATTTCAAACCCAACAAAGAAAATGCAATCGGTTCAGTAGTTTTCGATATATTCGGGGACAAATATAGGTACATATAAAACACTTGCAAGATTTTGCGACAAAAAAAAAAGAGCGAAATAAGCATCTCCTAAATGAAAAAAAAATGTACACCCGCAGTCTTAACGTTAGAATGGCGGGTGTACATGTTTTATTTCATATTTTTTTATCAAAAGAAGTACACTGGATTTCATTAAAGGTACACTGATATACACTACAGGTTGGAAAGCACCTCAATTCCCAACAACAACAAACCTTCCTGTTGGAAAGCAGCTCAATTCTGTGATGTACACTAGTGGTCCTATGGCATCTTTTTTCTTTTCTTTGAATTAAATAAACAATCATTGTCTCTTAACTCGTTCAGTCTTGGTTTTTAGTGCCACTAGTATAGTGGTAGTAGTAATAATAATTATTAGAACATACACACTCAAAATAACGAAACACTTTATAGATATTGCTTTATTTAATAAAATTATAGCCAAGAGAAGTTCAACCTCTAGATTTAGTTTGAGCTAGAACATGTATAAAATTATGAATAGTCACAAATCACAGGAAGTAGGTTATATCACTAGAGAAAAAGAAAATAAAATCCTCTTTCTACGTACACCTAAATACGAATTACAGGTATAATATCACCACTGAGATACCTACATTGTATTGTAATACATTAAGTTAGAACTGCCTGCTCGAAAGATGACAACTATCTTTATCCTCTAGTACATTGTTAAAATCTAATACAAAAGTATACTATAAATACTTAGGCTAAGAAGAGACACTAGGCGATCATGAAAGCACAGTTTTAGTGATGGTTATAATTTTATAATAATGATTTACTCTTATTCGATTACACACTGCTGATTATTCATTCGTCTATGTCAAGAGTTAAGCGACATTGATGCTAATATTCTAAATTCCTAACAATCAATATCACAATATAGCTACTTAAATACATGAAGATTTAAAGATCCACCAAGATCAACTATAAGAATAAGGTACCAAAGTGAATGTGTTATGGAATCGTGAAATTTTGATTTGTTATGAGACTTATGAGAGAGTACACGGGGTAAGTTTCGAGATGTGTTTCAAAAGAATGCTTGCTTTGGACACCAACTAATTTGTTAATGATGTAAAATGCGATAGGTTAGTGGAACACGGAGTTAGAACTTGCCCTATTTTCTCGTACGTCTTTACCAGGTTAGATTAACCTCATCCACATAATTATGTTCTTTACAACTCCGGCAAGGAAAAGGTTACGTCGGGTCTCACTCTCATGACGCTAAAAGTCAAATGTGTGTGTGCGTGTAACAAAATCTGGGCCTAAAAAGGACATCGTTCGGACTTTAATACTACGAAATGGATTAAAATGTTTAAACCCTCGTAAATAGTTGTGTTATTTTTATGGTACAATATTTTTCCTAATCGTAAACCCAACTCCTGGTTTGTTGGTTAGATTTTAGGTAATTATTACAACTAATATCGACTAAAGATACAGATGTTTCCTACTTAGCATCATAAAATGTATTATTTTGGATTCAAGATTATCATCTACGAGATTAGTCGCGTAATACGATATTATGAAACTCACAACGAATATTTGTACCTACCTAACACAGTAATAACGATGTAGTTTATTCTACTGTCTAACATATTATGTTCATATTGTTCATAATGCACAAACATTACATTTTTAATAGTAGAGTATAAACAATTATAATAGTTCAAAGACAGATGAACTGTTTTCTAAGGGAACTGATTATTTAAAATTGATAGACTACGATAGTGGTGCCGATTCTATTGTACACTCGACTAAACTAAATCCTGACTTAATTTCTTCATATGAAATCAACCTAGTGTTCTTCGTTATAAGGTCTATTTGTTACTAGCATCTATTTCTCAGCGCCGCTAAATTCCACTAAAACCTGTCAACGTATTCTCAACTTTATTTCCACGCAGCGAGAGTCTTCATTTATTCAAACGCTTTATAATTGCCGTATAAAAAAAACTTGTTCAAAACGAACAAGGATGACGTGTTTTTAATCTAAACCTACGAAGACGCTTACTAAAAACACAGAGCAAAAGAGATGGCATTCAACGGATAGCGGCTCTCTCTACGTGGTATTAAAGTTTATTTTAGCGTATCAGACTTTAGTCGACAAATAAATTGCTTATTTCGATAGCGACAAATGTTACCTACTTGTTTCAATTTGAAATAAGACCTTGTTTCTAAGCGTACAAGGTTTACTTCTTATATGAAGAAAATTTAGTGAATTTTAATTTAGCGAGTGAAGTAACAGAATTGGGGCCAGTGTTCGTCTTATTACAATTAAATTTTCGTATGAAATAGGTACTTGTATGCGAATAAACTATGTGCAAGAATTTTTTCTTAATTACTCAATAAAACTAAAATTTTGTCGTAAATTATTGCTATGCTTCATAAAATGCAGGAATAAGGCTTTTGTCTTATTCCTAAACTTAGCATTACCCTGATCTTTTTACAAGGTCGGCTCTTAATACAATACATTAAGCGAAATTTGTTTGATAATTTAACAGTTTGTTAGAATATCATCTCCTAAAATATGAGCTCTTTCATTTTTATGTGAATTTAGATATCTGACACCGATAAGATTTAATTTTTCTCGATCGAGAATTGTAACAATATGATTGTATTCCAAGTATTAGAAAATGTGGACTTCATTTTGTGTCTTTTTTTAAAGAAAAGGTATAATGCCATTATTTAAAACAATAGATCTAGTTTTTATATGTTACAGTTCAAAGCCCATTAAAAGGTCTAAGCTAAGCAGAACTATGTGAAATTATAATTCTAAAATGAAGCTGATGACATCTGCATTCTTATGTTGAGTGCACTTTGTGCGTTCTACACTTTATCTCTTTTTAAGATCAGCTAAAAAATCACCACTATCACTAAAAATAAATACATCTTACACATACCTACTTAAGGAAGTCACTACCATCTAACATATTATTATATATTCCATATTAAACAGGTCAACCACATCTTGCGTTAATTTATTCGTCGACATAAGGAACCAAGGACACTTTTTAAGTATAAAGTTTGGAATGATCAGTTCACCTGAACCATTTTACCTATGTTAAAGACATGAAAATATTATTTTTAATAAGAGTAAAGCACCGAACAGGGAAATAAAACATGCCTCCAATATATATGTAAACTAATATTATGACTGCAAATAAAAAAAATTAAAACTCGTCACATTAAAATAAAATTTGTGCTTCTTTCGCAAAACAGCTTCACATGTAACAAACCGTGTAAACAAATCTCGGAAGTTAATTTTAACCTTCTCATAATATTATCGTATCGAAATTAAACTTTGTAAGTAAGTATATGGGGTTGGGATGAAAATGGGTTCAAGTTTCGGCTCATAGGCGACGAGCCAGTTTGGAGCCAGGAAGTGGACAGTGAAACTCTTTTTTATTTGGTTTGGTGAGCTATTAAAGGATGTTCTTTTAGTTATTCTAAACTACAATTGCACTTGGTGACGGAGATCTGATTATAGGGAGGGGCAGTTCGAAATTGTAATACTTTATCCGGAAGTTTTAAAATAGTTTGAAGCACGACTTAAACGTGGGAGTTAGCATTACCTGCTTGAGGAAGCATTCACATTATTTTGCTGCTTTGAATACGTGTGTACGAGTTGTAGTTCTTTTTGTTGTAGTACGAGCTCAACCATTTGTATCATCTCATAAGTATATCATAAAGGTATCTCTGGCAATATGTAATAATATTGACTTGTATTTAACTGACTTTTAAGGAACAAAGTGTAACAGAATATTAGAAAGTTTTCAAACAATTTTCCGCGTTCATTAGTACCGAGTTTAGTTTTTTCAACCTACAAATAAGCCTTTCTTCTCTTTATATTTTTATAAACTTCACTGTTGAACTGTCTAAGCAGTCATTTATTAAAAAATACAATAAGGTATACCTATATTACAATAAAAATAAATAAAGCATCAGTCCACGGTCCACACCCAAACCAGTAACAAAACACAATAAATAAATATCGATAATATATATCCTTTTTTTTCTTATTGAAAATAGTTTTCTACTACAGTGATCTTCGTATTTTATACTCTGAAATGCGAGATTATTTTTTTACTTTACTGTAACTCCCGAGGCACAGTGTACTTATAGACGAACTGCTAGACTAACGTTAAGGTCACTGACATAAATATATTCTGGGTCATTTAAATAATCCGCATTCATTTATAATTTGATCTGCGGATGCATTAGTATATAATCTATAAAAGTAAACCATGTAACATAACCGTCAACAGTTTTGATTTTTATTCCGCAACATGGCAACACATATTATTTACCTGTTCGGGCTATACAACTTTACAAATTACATGTATCTACATTTTAGATAACTCTATACAATTTATTGGTATCTTTTTATTTGCAACACTGACATAACCCAAAAAAGGTGAAACGCCATGCACATTAGTAAATTGGTATTTCATTTTATGTAAGCGGAAGCTAAGTATTACATACGGATACAAGTTGTCAACCTTACGACTCCCATTTGCGAAATATTTGCATAAAATAAAATTGTTGTTGACGTTATTAATCTCGTTGGTTGTTTCATACCTATAATAATACCACAAACAAATCTTCGTTTAGGACTCTGTATATACTGTAAGAGTATTGTAGAAATACCTACAAAATCTGTACCTTGCATGTTTTTTAAAAATCAGACAGGGATGAACCATTCTTCAATCAAAGATAGACCAATTTATCTGCTTGTTGAAGATACACCATTGTTAATGTAATTGCAGGTAATAGTTCAATTTACAAACGTAATTGTACAGGTTGACCGTCATACAAAACAAATACAGAATAGAGATATTCGTAGCAAAACTGTTCATTTCCTTCTCATGCGTTTATACGTTTAAACTAAATAAATAAAAAAAACATTCACTCGTTGGTTGTGATAAGATAAGTAAGGATATAGAATTTATAATGTGACTTTAATTGTTCCTATTTACAAATGAACAAAACCTGGTGATAAAATTACATAACTGAAAAAGAGAAACAAACTATTTCGTACATTTTAACTATCATATTAAATCATATAGCAATACTTTTTAAATAAAACGGCCGAATTTATGTGACATAAATAAATTTGATACTAGATTATTACGTAACATAAATATATTTCTAAAGCTTTGGTGTCATTGTTATAAAATAAAGGCATCAAGAAATATTTTTCTATTTAAATACTGATTACGACTATTTATGGAATGGCTTGGCAGTGCTTAAGACTGCAAGAGTGGTCGAGAAGATTCAGCTCCTTCGGTGGTACGCAAGGGGTCCCCAACTTCGGCCCCCGCATCGCCGTTGGCTAGCAGCGCTTCACGGGGCCCTGCCGACACTTCCATCTAAAACATATGTACCTGATTTATGTCAATCATTTTTAAAGTGATGTGACTACATATTTAAAAAGAAAACATATTTTTATTATTATTAATTATCATATCATATTATATATTATGTTACAGATAAGAAATTGTTAACTAAGAAAATCGCAGCTGCTACAAAAAAAACGTTATCACAAAATGTACATAATTCACCTTTACAATGAACTACACCTTTATTAAGAAACAACCTGTCTGCATAATCCTATGTCAAAGTTCATTTAGAAAAAGGTCTCATCATCTCGCACATACGAGTATATATAACTCTGTCACAAATCTGTAAAGAGCGCAACAAATTGCGTAAGTATAATATACGTATATATATAATACTACTAACACGTACTATTAATACGAATATACGTATATTCTATTGCATGTTATAATCTTCATGAAGAATAAATATCCCGAAATAGGGTTTAATGTGCATTTGAAAACAGTATTAAATTAACTGACACTCAAACTCAAGGTTCTCTAAAATTAGTTTCTCTAAATGAGAATAATACAGGTTTGTTAATGAATAAGTAGATAGATAGATAGGTAGACTATTCTATCAGGTCTTATGTATTAAAACCAGCGAAACGAGTTTCTGTAAGGAACTGGATAGAATGTATTCTTATGAATATTTTTTCTAGCAATTAATGACCTAGAAATTATAAACATTTTCTTGTATATTTGAGTGAAATAATATCTGTGGTATACAATAATGATTAACATTAGTGTGCACTAATTACACAGAAGTAGTTTATCGTAACGGGTCGTTGGTACGATGAGGTGAGCAGCAAGGCGGGCGGCCTGCCCGTGCAGGGCGACGGGGGGTAGGTCGGCCTGTCCGGGTAGACTGTCCGCCGCGCCGCACTTGTAGCTCCAGTCCGCTGCTTCCCTCACCACCATGCACACATTACAGGGAACTCTTGCGTCTGCTCTATGAAACTGAACCTACTTGTTTACTATCTTCGTTGTAGTGAATGTTGTTGATGTATAATCATTTTATTCACAATAACATTGTCAACATTATAATATTAAACCTAGTCAAGTATTAAATGTAATATGCTACTAGCAGACAGTATTTATATATATCAGGTTACCTTCCCAATGCAATAACACACATAATTTTGGCCTGATAATATCTCAACATTTATAAAAAAATATTACCTTATCTGAAATCTTAAATACTTATGCACATGAATATTTTCCCCATTCCCTTGTACATCTTCTAATATACTCGTATCCCTGTATTGAATCACGACCAACAATGTTTACAGAGTTTGCCTGATCAGAATATTACCTCTTTCTCAAAAATTAACGTTCACTGAATCATTTGATATTTACCTCTATACGAACGCGCCTAATATAAAAATTCGTCAGTTGATTAGTATTTATTATGTATATAGGTGTTACTGTCTTACTGACAGTGTGTTTGTCCACTGGGCCGGTGGGCGTGTCTCGCTTGCCCTGCAGGTAGTAGGTCATGAGCTGGCCCTTGCCCTTAACTGCCACTAAGCCACGCTGTTCAAAGTAGTACCCGAAATTCTGCAAGATTTCGCACGTCTCCTCTGTTACCTGCAACCAAAGGTGACAATGACCCATCATCGCTTAAATTTATGTTGTTTTTCTTATTGGCTTTGTAAAACGGGTAGAGAGGATTGGTTAGTTGCAAAATTTTTATATCAGGAATTTGAAACTCAAAGAGAAAATCAAAATAAATACACATTTTGAAATATCTGATGTTGTTCTTTAAAGTAGTAGGTTGAATTTTATTATTGATCATCAGTCATTTCACGGTTAGTTTCGAAAACATCAACTCAACTAATTGCATTTTATTATATTTGGCACGTAATAAACTATACCTTGACTAATCTGACATTTATATATACTTAAGTTTTTATGAGAAAATAAATTCTTTAAACCCATATATTCAACTGGCCATAACATGTAATCATATGCATTTTAGGCGTTTTTTTATTAGTATTTTGTCATTAAATCTAAACCAAATTTTATGAGTTAGGTACTTCAATATTTAGTGTTTATTCGGAAAAAGTGCAAAATATTTGTTAAAGAAAGCCGGGGCAAAGGAATGAAATACCATTGGAAACACAGACCAGAGGAAAAACAGACCTATTAAGGTCATTTCAAATGTTTTTTTTTTGTATAAACTTCCGGTATACATCAAAATGAAAAAATGTTTTACTTCGTCATACACATTGGTTTTTAAACATACATTTTAATCATACAGATGACGGTGTACGAAAAATAATGTGTATTTCTACAAAAACAAACAATACAGTTTTCTAATTAACAATTACGTTTTTACTATTATTTTATTTTAATTTAAAAAAATGTGTGTGTAATGTGAGTGATGTTTGATATTGAGTGACAGACACATTTTATAAAAAAAAAAATTGTAGAAATACAAGCGTTCTTAAAGCTAGTGGATATCGACTAGCTTTAAGAACAGCTCGTAAGACAGCTTGTTTATTCACTTAATCAAAAGAATTTGCATTCTTGATATGGGTTAGGGAACATATTATATTTATTTTACTATATGCAAATATAAGATAAACGTTTGTCATACTTAATATTTGCATATACTGTTTTCACGATACTGGTGGGAGAAACGTTGTGATTCCTTTTTCTACCTGATGTATTGGAAATTTGGAATCTAAAGAAAGGGGTTTAAGTATAATTTTAATTATATTTATTATCTACAATTTTCGAACTGATAATAAATTACTAAAAGATATAGTTAAATATAAAAATAAGTAGGTAATTTTAAAATTTTCATGATTATTTTACGTCCTTGAGGGCTTGATATCTATAGGAATACCGTGAAGTAACTAATAAATAAAACTATAAACAGAAACCTTACCTGAATACACCCAGCCTTGCCGGTGCTTTCCATTCTAGAGGCGACGTTGACTGTATTTCCCCATATGTCATAGTGAGGCTTCCTGGCACCAATGACGCCGGCAGTAATGGGCCCGTGATTGACGCCCATACGCAGCACGAAATGGTTGAAGGACTGCTCATTAATGGCTGCGAGTACGCGCTGTAGTTCCAGAGCAAACTCCACTAGGCATGCCAAGTGAGACCACCGCACTAGTACCCCATCAGACGGCTAATAAAGCAAACCCAATAAATTTATTTGTGTCATTAATCTCGATAAACAGTTTATATCACAAGGGCAGGCGCTATCTATTCTTCCATAATAAATATATTGAGACCAGCGCGGTTAAGGACGCACAAGGGACACTGTGAAGACACGGTTCTTGCCAAACATATTAGGCAACCAATTAGTTTTCAATCGTGTCAGTTAAATACACAATTCATTTGTTGCTTATTTTAGTGGCAAATTGTTTTATATCAAAAGACATAATGGCTGCGCCGCGGGGACCTTACGAAAATACAAATAAAAGATTCTTATCTATATATCAATCTATAATAATTGAAATTAAAATATTAATATGTTATTTACATTTAAAAAGGGTGAATTTTGTAAAGAAAAAATTACCCCTCTACAAGGAGGAAAGAGAAAGAGAGAGACAAACAACTATAATTAGAACAACAACAAGAGAGGGACATTAGTTGTGATGATTGAGGTTGATTAATATATCTAATTGAGTCCTTGAAATAAGACTTTAGGAAACTTATTTTAAACCCATTCACAAGATGCGATGAAAATATTGTATTGAGGTTTCCAGAACAATTTTACAAAAGCTGGAGAGAGGGCTTTTCATAGTCTCTTCCTACCCTTACCAGAAAGCTAAATATATTTTAAGTTTTATTAACTATTTCGTTAATATCCCATTATATAGCTACTAATTTTCAGCTTACTAATAAACTGAGGTGTTTAGGAATAGTGTTATCGTACACCGTATTTGATTTTTACTTAAGAAAGATATGTCACTATATTTTTTTTATTAAATTCATTAATTATAATAATTGTAAATTAAATATTATTTACCGTAAGTTTTGCTGACAGTAGACACAAAAAATATTACCTAAAAAATTTTGCAATTTCACCACTTTTATTTTCTTAATATGTCATTATCATCAGACTATAATATACATTTGAAATACCCAAAACTAAGGAAAAATAGTTAACAAATATACTCCAGGACTTACAAAAATAAACGAGAAGCTTAAACCTTTTAGTGCTACTGCCTGACAACTGAATAGCACGAACGTATATTTAACATTTTGGCTACATTTCAAAATTAATTTTATTAAAAGCTTTTCTATAGTCGGTATACGCATTTACGCAACACCTACTGGATAACCGGATAACCTTCTTCCATTGCTGTTCAATGTATGGCCTTATAAAAGGAAATATAATAATACACCATAGTAGGAAAAAGCTTAAGAATTATAAATTTTTTTCATATCAGCCTGTTATTTAATAAGATTTGGTCATGACTACTTTTAAAGACCTGAACATCGAAACAACATTCTCGTAATTCTAGTAGACCAAGAAAGATATAAGTAAAGCAACAAATAGCTGTTTATAGCATTGTCGTAGAGGGATTTTATTTGAAACTTAAGAGACAGAACCAAGCTTTACGTGTTTACCTACCTAGTGGAGAGGTAATATAAAAATTCTGACTAACTTTACTAAACTAGTAAACTGTAATAGTTGCTAAAACTTTTTCAAATGTTAAAGTTGTTTGGGTAATCCAATAGTATTCATTTTTCTTGTTAATTAAGTTTTAAAACAATCTTTTTATTTAATATTATATTTATTTTCATCACACAGAGTAGTTTAGCGTTAAGTCGAGGCTAATTAAATTGTATTGTGAAATGATTCGTTAGAAGACGCAATAATGCACAAAACCTTGTCAGTGTAACACTTTAATGTTTGTTTGACTTATATTGAGTCAGTTATTTACATCTAGAATCAATAAGATACGAACATTAACATTTAAATAAACATATATTAAAGTTGCTGAGGTCAGGTGAGAAATGAAGAAGACTCAGAGCAATATGAATAGATAAAAACATTTGAATTTTTGAAAGAGCTCAAAATTTATGTTATATGATTTAATTTAAATATGATACTCTGCTTTCCTTGCAATATTTATGTAATGAACTTTAAGAAAATTAGTGTTGTGTCTTAATAAGAGGCTGAGCAAGCGATAACTTTTGATGTAAGATGTGCCTCATGAAATTAATTACGTAGAGGCTCGTCTCCACCTCAAAATGCCCCGTTACTATGCAAAAATATAGATATTCTGCATAGAAACGGGGCATTTTGAGTCGAAATATCATTTAATATATAAAAATACGTGGTGGTGGCATACGTTGCCTACTAGTCTTTCGGGCTTCCACGCCTTTATAGCTAACATTACACAGGATTACGAGTATCAGGCGTATAAAATGTTTTTAGGGGATACTTGAATCGGTATTTTTAGCCATTTGTCCACAACAGTCATAAAGAAAGTAGCAAACAGTGGATTCCTTGCTCATTAGTAGACCGAAAAGTAGCCCCTGTACACTGTACAGTCTACTGGCAAAGCATTTGCAGCATACGACACATATTAAAAACCAAAAAATACAATAATAGATAGGGTACCATATGGCATTCACTATAAAATAATAATACACAAACCTGCATTTGTCGTGTAGGATTTAGGCCCGAAGCAGCCATGTAAGTCGAGCTGATGGTTTTAATTTTGATAATATCCTTACTGAATTTTGAGTCCTCCAGCAACTGAAATATCATGTTCATTAGTTTTTTTTTTATATATATTATAGGGAGCAAACGAGCAGACGGGTCACCTGATGGTAAGTGACTACCGTCGCCCACGGACACCTGCAACTCAAGAGTCACAAGTGCGTTGCCGGCCTTTGAGATAGGAGTACGCTCTTTTCTTGAAGGTTTGAAGGTCGTATTGGTCCGGAAATACCGCAGGCGACAATTTGTTCCATAGATTGGTTGTCATGTCACTTCACAAAATTTAGGCTCATTAAATATTATTGTTATTATTATTGTTTTTTTTTATTATTTGATAGGGGGCAAACGAGCAGACGGGTCACCTGATGGTAAGCGACTACCGAAGCCCATGGGCACCTGCAACTCAAGAGACACAAGTGCGTTGCCGGCCTTTAAGGTGGGAATCGGGGAAGGGGAGGAAGGGGGGAAGAGGGAGAGTGCGGGTAGAGGGAGTAAAGGGCAAGAGGGGGAGAGGCAACGGTTTGGGCCTCCGGTAACGTCACTGACTCGGCGAATAGCAATGCAACCATTGCTTCACTGCCGGTTTTCTGTGAGGCCGTGGTATCACTCCGGTTGAGCCGGCCCATACGTGCCGAAGCATGGCTCTCCCACGCTTGTTGATACTTTTATTATCACTTAAATATTCAATAATAACTTTCATAAGAGACTACAATGGGGTTGTTCAAAAATACAAACAGTTTTAAATAATAGCAGGGTGATTGCTAAAGTGGTTTGTTGGTCAGTTAAATTTATAACCAAGTTATAAACCAACTAATAAATTGTTCAAGGATTTTTTCCGTAAATTTTTTGTGTTAAATATACATTCACCTCTCCTATAGAATGCAAAACTCACCAACCAACTTTGTACTCGTAGTTTTTTGATAAAGTTCAACTATACAAAAAGATAATGCATGCACTGTAACTGATAACATTGAGACAAATATATGTAAATATTTAATTGGTATTGGTATATTTATAGAAGTATTTAATTGGTAACTTGTCAACAATTTTAGTCCAAAGGTTACAGTTCTCGGTTCTATTGCTGGTCCTAAAGTAAATGAGTCATGTTAAGTTTATGGCACAGTAAGTCTACTGTTGTATAATATCATTGTGCATGCAACATAGAGGTATCATAACCGTTGCAAATTTAGAATTGCAATGCATATATTGATATGAAGCAGACATGACACGTAACTCTCGTGTATATTTAATTATATAAAGCGTAAAGTCAGCAATTACCTACCAAATCAAAGTCTGATATAACTTCGTTGAGAAACCGTAAACATTCTAGGCCTTGGTTATTCACTGTTTCTTCCGAGTAGAATTCTGTAACAGGTCAAAGATTGAACTTTTACTGTTAGGTACATATGTAAATTCAATTAGAGTCCACAATATCCACAGACAATATTACACACATATATTAATTTGTGGTAATAATATTTTAAATACGTAACGTTTATGGGTGCATCCCCATTTAGTTGCTGATTTGACTAAAAAATACATTGTTTATATGTTAATAGGTCAATAATGTACGTACAAGTACTTTAATAGTATGTATATAGACAAATAATACTTTATAATAATTTCCAACAATAATATTTATGTATGAAAAAGGTCTCAGAACATTTGTAGAAATGTTACTTAAATTGTTACTAATATCACTATGTAGGTATAAATTTATAAGTTCAAGGTAAATTACATAAAAAAACTATTCAAGAATCGGTTAAAATAACCAGACACTTCATGTGGCGGCGAGATTTACACACTACCTACCATACCTAGACCTTTTTTTACAACATGATAATTTTACCATTTAAAGAATCTATGGTAACATTATACTTAATAATTAACAAATTTTATTACGTGCAAAATAAGTTTATTTTATTTTATCATAATTTTTACCTGAAAAGTTTGGCATAGAAGCGAAAAGAACGCCAACTTCAGCATAGCTCTGGCTGTAGAGGTCGCGATGGTGATGTCTGGCGCCCATGAAGTGTCGCGCGACGTGCGGCGGCAGCACGTTATGGATGAGCGCTTGGTTGCGGCGCCGCAGGTCTCCCGCCTGCTCCGCCTGCACGCGCATGCGCTCGCTGCGTGAGTGACGTGCACGCTCCAGTGACTCCACCTAGCGAATCAACAAAACTCCTTACTTATTTATAGCTTGTTTATACAAGCCAAACTACAGGATTACAGAAGCTATTCCTGAACGGTGTACCAATTTCGCAATTTCGCTACCATAGTTTTACTCACATATCTGTTGAAAATCAGCATCGCGAGTACTATGAAGAATAGCATTATTATGTTGCGTCGACTGTGGATGCCAGCTCTGCAGGTGTAGAAAAACAATGCATGTTATGAAACGTACACCAGTTAGCAATAATTGTTTGCTTATCTGCTTGACAGCACTTACAATAATGTATAGAGATCCTCACTGATACTGTCGGTGGTGGCGTTGTATGGTTTCAGGTAGGGGTCTCGGTCGAGGCTAGGGCGAGCAACCAGTAGTGACGGATGTAGGAATGCGGGGATAGCGTGTACGGCAGCCAACAACAACAGAAGCACGCTACGCGCACACGCCCCCAGTGGCGATACCCATAGAGCACCACATGCCGCACCAGCTCCAATCTGACCACATGCAAACGTATTCAGATTATGAGTAAGTGTGTAATTATTTTTTCAAAATTATTAGATGGTAACTGAGCATTAGGATAACAGGTCATTGAGTATGTGTGTGGAATTCTTTACCCAAAAGTAACATATTAGTTAGGAAACTTATTTGTTTTACGTTTACAAAAGTACCGATTCAAAAACATAGTAAGAAACTGAAGAGTATATTTGTTGGACAGTCCGTTTATTCAGACGATCCCACAAGTATAAGTAACACAGTGTGTGCCTAAACATCTCTTTCGAAAAGTCAACTGGATTTACGCGAAAGGTAGTTCGCATTTCACCCAATTATTTGAGTGCATAATGTTAGATAGCAATAAGGAGGTAGGTATAATATTACATTTTAAACAATTCGTTGAATGATCTTCTAAACCGACATTTTATGGGTATATCTATATCAGATATGAATCAAGTCTTTGTGGATTCTGTTAAAATGTCGGTCGGATTTCAATTGAGTCTGTTACACTAAAGTGATCGGAAAACACTATACCTACTTAATAGCTGTATATCTTCCCACGATGCAACATATAAAAGTCGAACGAGGGAAATGGGTTACGAAGATCTTTGTAAGCGACAACGATGTAGTAACTATCACCGGTTGAGCTTGTTATTTAGCATTCTTAAAAAAAAACCAAAAGACCGTATTTTAAAATTATTAAACTATTTTCCGTTATCAAACTACGGACAGCTGTGTATCTTCCTTTAAGAATCTTAAATTGCTGACTTTTCCATGCATATATGTCTTAGAAATGGCAATTTTTGTTAGATTAAATAAACATCTCTTCTCCTCATTCAATGAGAGCAGGAAACGATCTACAAAATTACGACCACAATATAAAGATAAGTTATGCACGGGTGGATACAAAACTGCACTTTTAAGGAAAAGCATTATGTGTATGGGGCCTGTGATATATAAAAAAATACCAAAAACATTGAAGAATTTGCTGTTTCAACAATTTAAAAAAAAAAATGACCAACCTGCTACTAGAAAAATGTTAGTATTGCGTCACTGATTATTTAAACGATGTCATTTAAACTCTGTAATTTTATAATCTTTGACATGTAATGTACAAATCTTGCAATTATTATTATTATCTTGACTAATCGTTATTAATGTCTATGAATAAATTTATTGTGAATTTAAAATTTGTATGCGTTATGGCAGAATGTACCAGGATCTTAAAATTGTTACATAACATCTTAATTCTTCTTACCGACATTCTGTACAAATAAAGATTGATTTGATAATAAAAACTCTAAGAAGCTACTTTAAACAAATTTAGATAGGCGAGAGATAATAAAATGTATGGCTACATAGAAAGAATACCTGTAATATCAAAATTATTCCGATTCTGAACTGAACTAGTTATTAGTTAAATTTAATTGCAAGTACATTGTATTATTGACTAAAAACTAAGTATGTGTTGTGTCACTTGTATGTTGTGTATACAATATCCCTTCCTCCCATGGAGCTCTGATGTCTCTATTCACCAGCAGATTAGAATGCACTAAGCTTATAGCGCTTAAGAACCATTGTCTTCTGTAAGGCGCTTGGGCTCTTTACTGGGCCTTGGGCTAAGTCTTGTTCTTTTTTTTTATTGGGCCACAAAACAGTTACACATTGCATAGTACAGTATGAAAGTTACCATAACAATAGCCGGTAACACAGTAGGTAAAGAGAGTAAGACCAACAAGTCTAGTTAGAAAATGTCTAAATGAACAAAGTGTGTGTTATATATAATTATCCAAAAAATAGTTTAAAAGACTTAAAAACACGCTTTAATAGAAAACCAAACTAAAAAGTTTAAAATAATAAGCGTGGTTAACAAAAAAAATATTTTATTGTAAAAAACCTGGGGTACGTCAATTTCTATAAATAGTTATTGACAGATATTTGTAAAAGTAGAGTCATTATGAAAATATCATAAAAAGCATCCCACGCTTTTCTACAATAAAATATATTTTTTTATTGCATTATCAACGGTCCTTGATTAGTGTGCAAAGTTTCAAATTAATCCCACGTTTTGAAGGGAGTGAAAATCATGTTCAAAGATTCCGTTACATACATACTAAGCTAATAAAAACGTGTTAAAAAGGAGGTGCAGAGGCGCGCTCGCGCGCAGTGTGACACAGCCTGGGCATCGTAAATTATTACAAATGCTGGAATAGTCATCTCAGTTATTGTTACATATTCCATGTAGCATCATAACTTTAACAAGAATCTGCTATATAATTTAAGGCAATCTACGATATTGTACGCATGTTTTATACTTTTGAATGATTGAATAACTTTTTTTTAGGTATAATATATGTACATCAAGATGTGATAGTTGAAAAGGTACTTTACGTGATAATAGTAAGAAGGATGAATGCAACGCCTTGCACCTTCATGCTGAATCGCGTCATCCCGCAGACCGTCTTGTAGCATTGTTTCGAAGTTGCCGCAGATTATCTGTGTAAAATGTAAAACAAAACACATGATATTTGATAAATTTAAACCAGGCCCGGACTGCATCAAGGATTGTAAACTCAGTAAGTAGGATCTATTTTTTCCCACTTTGATAACATCAGTTTCAGAAGATGACCTCATTAAGTGTCATCCTTATAAATTATTTCTCTGTCACACTGCTCCAGTCTTCTTATAAAGAAGAAAGAATTCTGATTGATAATAATTTATATATATCGCACATTTTAAGTGTGGCACTCTGATGTTATTGTTTGCTAAAATGATGTTAATTAACATAAAAAAATACTAAATTACGGTGACTAATAGTGGGATACTTATTTTGTAAGTTCTATAATAAGTTATATATAGGTGTATAAATAGGCAAAGATAGTTAAGAAACATTTTCTCCTCTGTTTATCAACCGATTTTCTTTATTGTTTTGTTAAGCAGATAATAACGAGTTTTAGAGTTATCAATAAAAAAAATTGAAACATTTTGTAAAAAAGACTATTGAATGATGAAGTTAATGTAGGTACACACAAAAGCTGTCAAATCAAACCTTCATATTTTTCAATGACAAAATATTGTTCAGCTGCTTTTAGAGTATCTGGTGTTCAGTTAGTTCGTACAATGTGGTGTTTAGCTATATTTGAACTTCTATGATGTTTATTCAATACTGGTGCTAGTCTTGTTAAGTGACTTAAGCATGCGTCGGTGTGAGTTGCATTATGCATGAGTTGAGCATGAGTTTTGGATATATGGATGTGGTCATCTACTTTTGGAGTTGACCGTATGTTTACACTGCACTTATATCCCTGTGATATTCATTATTACGCAGTGCGCACGAATATGTATAGTAAAAACTATTTTTCTAATTTCTTATTGTATATGCAACATAACCTGATTATTACAAAACGAAATTTAAAATCAATAATTGTTATTGATTTCATCAGCATTATCATCCTTTCAGCCATAGGACGTCCACTGCTGGACATAGGCCTGATAATAATAATAGTATAATAATTGATTTGGGATGAGTTGCATCTAGTTCTTTGTTACTTTTTGTAAAACCTAACCTAAATAATTTAAAAAATATTAAAATTTACTAACTACACTATAGAAATAGTTTTTTTACTATAAAACTCTCTCAAATTAAAATATAATATAATATATAAAACACAAAAAACTGTGTTATCTTAAATGCTTAAACTTCTTTTAAATATTCCGACGAATTGAAAAGGAGGAGGTTCTCAATTCGTCGGAATCTTTTTTTTGTGGAGTTGTAGTGACAGAAAGTAGCAGAAATAGAATAACAAGATCGTTATGTCAATATTACAGTTAGCTTACCAATGGCGCTATGTTCGCTGCCACGAACATTGCTATGTTAAATGTTCCGCAGGTTAACTTCCAGTAAGGGCTCACCGTTTTTTTCTGAAAGATTGAAACAAAATAACATTTATTCAACCTCTGATGAAATCTATACTAATATAATTAAGCTACAGAGTTTTTTTGTTTGATTGTTTGTTTGTTTAAGCGCGCTAATCTTTGAAAGTATTCATCGAGGAAGGCTAACATCACGCTATGAACCTTAGGAGTGGAGTAGTGACCATAAACTATAAATACATATTGATACAATACCATGCTGCATTATCAGATACAAACAATCAGATTTGCAACAATATATACACGCAATAAAATTAGATTTATTCAGCCATAAAATAATGAGTTTATTACGACAGCCCACATAACTAAGCAAGAAAAGCTGAATAAAATCTCTAAGAACTCTTTTACTTTTTAATCGAATATTAACAACATTTTAACACACAATACAAGACTAATAGACAGGTATCGCGTTTCACATGAAAGAAAATGCTTTAAGTCTAGAAGGGTTTAGCATTTAATTTTCACTAAATTATTAAGTTTTTTTTAATAAACTGTCATTATTTCAGTCAGACTTATTTTCTCATATATATTTTATTTATTTAATTTGTATAATATCTTAGCGCTGAAGAAATATCTAATAGTAAGTACTACGTGTAGACATATTTATACATTTAATTGATGCCTAATAGGAATAAAATGAAACTTTCTACAATGCTGCTCTAAACCACATTTTACGAATAGTTTAGACCTACCTACATAGTTTTCAAACACTCATTTTCACTATTATGCAATTTCATTTTAAAAGGAAAATTGGAATGCGGCAAGACTGCATTCTTGTTCGTGTATAAACTAGTCATAAAGTTGTTTGATCTTTAAGCCAGTAGTAAGATACTAATAAAACACATTATACGCGGATATATTGAGCATCATTCCAAAAACTGTTATGTTAGCACCTTACAAATTGGTCGGGATGATAAGTTTATAATACAAAATATACCAAATCATCCTCTCTAAAAAGAAACGTTTACTAACAAGTGAAACTTATCTCACACCATTTCCCAGCTACGTAATGAATTATAGATTATAATTATTTTAAAGAAAAAAACCGGCCAAGTGCGAGTCGGACTCGCGCACCGAGGGTTCCGTAAAATATTTTTATTATATGATGTAACTTAAAATTTACGGTATTCGCAATTTTTCCTTTATCTGTGCTATAAGACGTTGCTTGAATTTCAAGATTCTGAGTTTACGGGAAGTACCCTGTAGGTTTTGATTCCCTTGGGAGTGTCGAAAATTTGCGGCATAAACGGCTGTATCTTTTGATTGCGTTGGCTTAGAAGTTTGAATTTTTTCACAGCTTTAAGGGACTGTAGACTTGAATATTTAATATAAATTTCAGCTTGATACCTCCACGCGTTCCTGAGAAAAAGGGTCTTGACAGACAGACAGACGTTCGGACGGACGGATAACAAAGTGATCCTATAAGGGTTCCGTTTTTTCCTTTCGAGGTAAAAAAGTTTTTTTTTTTTTTCAAAAAGATCTTATAATTCGGTATTTAAAATATGAATTAAAACTTTATTAAAACTAATTCAAACTAATACTACTATATTAAAACTAATTTTCTGTTCATCTATTCAAATGGAAAACCACTTTCTAATACTAGGTAGATTTCGAAGAAAAGTCTACCTATTGGTTTTGTACTAGTTGTCGAGTTTTTCAAAATTCCTTCACAGGTGGTCTAGTTATGATCCCTAGACCCCAAAATAACCGCCAGTTAAAAAGTTTATAAATATATATATATAATATATATATATGTATGTACCTCAATTTTACCGGCACGATAGAGGTCGCAATTAGCACCGATTGCTTTCAAACTTGGACGACTAATCAACAGGGCAAAAATGAAGGTTAGGTTAGGTTAGTGATGGACCTGGACGAGGCGGGTAAAAAGTTTGAGAGGGTCCTCTCTGCCCGCATCGTCCGGCACCTGTGCGAGGTCGGCTCCGATTTGTCGGACGCCCAATTCGGTTTTCGAGCGGGGCGTTCGACGATCGGTGCCATTTTGCGCCTGAGGGCTGTGACCGAAGAGGTAGTCAGCTGTGGCGGCGTGCTGTTGGCGGTGTCGTTGGACATCGCCAACGCGTTCAATAGTCTGCCATTCAGCTGCATCAGGGAAGCACTCCACTATCACGGAGTGCCAGGGTACCTGAGGCGGCTAGTGGCATACTATTTAGAGGAGCGTACCGTCATGTACGAGGACCGAGATGGAGCTTTGAGTCGTCGGCCCATGTCGTGCGGTGTTCCGCAGGGGTCTGTCCTTGGTCCACTCCTGTGGAACATGGGGTACGACTGGGCCCTTCGAGGCGACTTCCTCCCCGGGCTCGGCTTAATCTGTTACGCCGATGACACGTTGGTCACAGCCCGGGGGGTGAACTTTCAGGAGGCGGCGGGCCTGGCCACCAGGGGAGTCTCTCTGGGGGTCGGGCGCATCGAGGCGCTGGGTTTACGGGTGGCCCTGGATAAGACAGAGGCCCTATTATTTCATGGGCCCCGTCGTGGTCCACCCCCTGGCGCCTTCATAGAGGTTAACTCGGTCCTCGTACCGGTTCAGGCCCACATAAAATATCTGGGCCTGATCCTTGACGGTGGCGCTTCGACGAGCACTTCCGACAGCTTGCTCCGAAGCTGGTCGGCGCTGCGTCCGCCCTTGGGCGACTCTTGCCCAACTTGAGCGGACCCAGCGTCGCTACAAGACGGTTGTACACGGGGGTTGTCCGGTCAATGGCACTGTACGGTGCACCGGTGTGGGCGGGAGCTCTGACCGCCCAGAATAGGGCGCGCCTCTGGCGCCCTCAGAGGGTTATGGCGGTTAGAGCCATACGCGGATACCGCACCGTGTCGACGGAGGCGGCGTGCGCGTTGGCCGGAACTCCCCCGTGGGATTTGGAGGCGGAAGTGCTCGCCGAAGTATATCGGCGAACGGCTGAGTTCCGGGCGGGAAGCGGCAGTCGGCCCCCGCCCGAAGAAGTACGCGAATGGCGTGATGCCGCTCGCCGAGCCACCATGGCTCGTTGGTCGTCCCGGCTGGAGGCTCCACGTGCTGGCTTTGCCGCCGTGGAGGCGCTCCGGCCGGTCATCGTCGAGTGGGCAGGGCGGCAGCACGGGACCCTTTCCTTCCGACTGACGCAGGTTCTTTCCGGGCACGGCTGCTTCGGGAAGTACCTGCACTCGGTCGCTAGGAGGGAACTGAGTCCCGCCTGTCACCACTGCGACTGTAGTGAGGACTCGGCTCAGCACACGCTGGCGGTTTGCTCCGCCTGGGCGACGCAGCGTCGGGCCCTCACTGCAGTCATCGGAGGGGATCTCTCGCTACCGGCCGTCATACGCTCCATGGCCGGTAGCGACAGGAATTTTACCGCGGTCGCGACCTTCTGCGAGGACGTCATCTCGCAGAAGGAGGCGGCGGAAAGGGTCCGGGAGGACGATCTCCACTCGGACCTAATTCGCCGCCGGCGAACCGGGCGGCGGAGGCGCGCTTACCAGTGCCTCATGCCGCCCTGAGTGTGGCCGCGGGTGGACGTATAGTGGCCCCCCGCGAGGAGGCGGCGTCCGCGTGTGCCTGGACGTCGCCTAATTGAGAGGTTTTACCCGAAGGTGGTGCCCGCGCTTTTGCGGGCAGGCGCTAGGGGGGGTCCGGATGTCTTAATAAAAGCTGTTCCCGGATCCCTCCTACTTAAGGCGCAGTACGGCACACCGTGTGGTTTTAGTCGGTTCGATTCCGACACACCGCCCCACCGAAAACCCCGGTGGGGTGACGGCCCGAGGGGGTTTCCACACGCACAAAAAAAAAAAAAAAAAAGGTAAGCTTAGATTCTTGACCGTGACTTTCCTTTGACTGAATAACTGCTCATACTGAATAACATGGCTCATTCGGCATGTAGTGATTTGGTTCGGACCTACCGGGCAATGTGTAACGACGACCCATGTCCTAATGTGCCGTAGGGGTATGTTCTTAGACCACTCCTGTGGATCATTGGATAGAACTGCGCCTCTAGTGGTGATTTGTCTAGTGGCTAAGCGTTTTCTGTTACATCGACGACAATCTTGGCACAGCCGGGGATAAACTGTCAGGAGTTCGCACGCATGGAAAACCTGGGAAAACCTCTCTGGTGTCCGAGCGTATCGAGGCGTTTGCATAATTTGTGGCCTTAAACAAAACAGAGGCCCTTTTATTTCTTGGACCAAGTCGGTTCCTATCTTCCGGAGGGTCGAGACCGTCCCTCCCACCCGGTTCAGGCCAACATCGAGTATATATTATAGACCTCATTGTTGACAAGTTGGCGTGTCGATGAGCACTACCGACAACTACTCCGAAGCTGGGTTGGGAAGATCCAGCGTTGCCATGCAACGGCTTCACGTATGAATTTTCTGATCAACAATATTATATCGGTCAGGATTAAATAGGGATGGTTTGGACAAAAGCGACGTGTTGGCCAAATACCCCGAATCGATTTGGAGACGGAAGTGCCTGCTGAAGTTTATAAGAACGGCGGAATATTCAGCACATGGTAGCAGTCCGCCTATGTCCGAAGTTCCCTTGCCTCTAAAGAAAGAAAATTTCCTTAAAAAACATCGAGAAGAGGCAGGTGCTTTCGATTTATCGGGATTTGTTTGGGGATGGTTGATACAGCTTAGCACAGTTCTCTGATGAACCATCCCGTAATCCTGACTAATTACGGACAGTTTTGAATTTCCAGGAATAAAAATGTGCTAAAAAACATTCCTGGTTACGGTGGTAATAGGGAGATGTGATTTGCTCTTTTTAACTGACTTCAAAAAAGGGAGGACGTTTTTAGTTCGTCGGAATCTTTTTTTTAATGTATGTTACCAAATTACTCGAAGATGGCTGGACCGATTTGGTAAGTTCTTTTTTGTTTGGAAAAGTTTGGTGTACATTAAGATCATTATCTGATGATGGGATCCTGTAGAAACCGAGGGAACTCTTCAAATATTAAAGGCGGGTGTGCCTTATTTAGGTAGTAGGGTAGCGATTTGGATATTTTTCGGAAAGCACCATTTGATGAAGTGAAACTGATTGTGAAGACCATAGATGGTTACTGGAACTATTCAATAATTCGTATTTCACGGGTTGCGATTCGATTACTTTAATGTGGTTTCTAAGCAATTTATACTCGTCACAATGCAGGTGAGGTAAAGTTGAAGGTGATGGTAAAGTACCAAGAGAACTCTTGAAAATTTACGTCCCTGCATCGGGAAAAGAAATATTTTATAAAAAGTGATGAGCAGTTTGTATTAAGCTATTGTAACTTAGAAAAATTACAAATCCACCCATTCAAAAGCAAGAATTCAAATATTTAAAATTAAATAAAAAATTGAATACTTAAAATCGACTTCAAAAAACGAGGAGATTCTCAATTCAACTGTTTTCTTTTGTGGGTATGTTACGAGATGTCATTGTCCATTGTGAAACGATTTTAATAAAAATAAAATGAAATGGTTACACTCAAGGTTGTGGCCCCATTTAAATTTGAATAAAATATTCCATCTCTAAGGGGATGAATATAAATTATCATGATTTCGGCGCAGTGAAATCGGTGATACTTTGTCAAAAAATAATTATGTCCCATGTGCTTTTGTTCTTCTTCATAAAATTGGGGTTGCCAGAAATGGTTGCCATGAGTGTGAAGTGCTCGCTCACACCGAATAAAAAGCTTAAATAAATTGAAAACAATATAACCTTAAAAAAAATGGCTTATGTAAATAACAAACCTTATATTGTGAATAGCGATAGCAAGAATAGTACACCACGTTGATTAGGCCCGTCTCTAGCACAAGGGCAAGGTAGACAGCATGCAGCGACCAGGTGTGTGGTACTGCAAACTTGGTGAGTACCATCACCGCTGGCAGCAGCATCAGAGGCGGTGCTGCTATCGCCAAAGGGCAGGGGTCGTCTCGCCGTACGTACACTTCCTCTGCTCCCGTGGCTTTGAACGTCAAGCAAAGAGTTGTCGCGTCTGCTAATTCCCTGTTATCATACACCGTTTTGTTAAAAGATAAACATAAATTCAAATAACTCTGAGCATCTTGCAAATTTTTTTAAAGAATTTATAACTACAAAGCTCACAATATTGTTCAAAGAAAATTAAAACATTTATCACATTGAAATATATCGTCAACACTGACTAGTTTACGTAAGTTTCAGACTGATTTACGAGACCCTAAAACTGATCATCAGAAGAAAATAGATTAAAACTGTATGCCTCTGCATATCTAACTAAAGAATGAAATAGTATGTGTTTATTGACACGGTTTCCTTAGATACGTATGCTTAAAATAGCATATTGTTTTGAAATACACGCTGTATCCGAACGGTTTGATCTTCACTGACTATTTTTCAAGGTGCTTCTATAAACAGCTACAATTTCAACACAGAATCTTTACTCCCTCCCTTGCTTTATTAACATTTCATTCATCACTCAATATGACAGTCGTTTGTCGATCATAGATCAGTTTCATACATTAAGAATTATTATTCCTGATTAGCATATTGTATAATATTCGATTCAAACCATTCCGTTCGCTGATAAAATAAACTGTAGGACAGTATCCAAGTTTGTATGTTAATAGGAACGATGAAAATTCGCAGCGTAAATAAGGGTGCAAATACAATGACTGTGCCGGTTAATCTATTTGGGTCAACGAGCAAATACTAGAAAAACAGGCATGCTAGTCGTCAAACAGTTGTCTCAATAATTATGCTCCATTTACTCGAGATGGTCATGTCCTTCACATTCCAGCGCACATGTAAAATGAAACTGAGTAAGTACACTTTTATGCAAATGTTATATAGGATTATTAGTAATTTAAGCCAATAAAACAAACAAATAATAATTGGGAGTATATCGTAAAATCTGCTTATTAAATATCAACTACAACATTAAATAGAACAAAGTAGTAAAAAGCAGTTAAAAAATGTGTGTATGTAGTAAAAAACATAAGTGTGTGTGTGCAATTCACACACGGCAGAAGTGAAACTTCTAAATTAATCAACCAACGAATTTTAATACGCAAATGTACAAAAATGATACACATGAATGACACAAGAAGGCTTCGTAGTACGTAGGCGCAAAGACATGTGTTAGCATACGAAGATTATAGGAAACACTGTATACTTGTATTCTATCTCATTCTCTCGCAGGCGTAATCCTATTTATGAATGTTTGTCTCTTTTTAGTGTGAATTTTTCGTTTTATCGAATTTCAAATCACAACGATTCTAAAGAAATTTCACTTAATTTTTTTAAATACGGAGCGTTTTATAATTTACAAACGAAAAAGTTCAAATAAATAACAAAAAAACAAACCTAACTCTTTAAACGACTAGTCTTTTTACTGTTTGTAAATCGAGTTCATAGAGCATTTCATAAAAAAATATTAGAAATATTTCATCAGAGCGCTCATGTGTGGAATAATTACAAATAATAATTTAATGTAGACTAGTAATTATTGATAAAGTAACATTACGGTAAATACCCAAAAATTACTCACGCGTATTGCCATTTTTAACGCTGGCAACAATACTGACTATAACTAACTAAACCTTTAGTCAGTTTTGTCATCTAGAAAAGTTTTGATACCATAATCAATAGTTAAAGCATAATTTAGGATACGGTTAGCCTTATCCTCTCAAATTTATTTCTAATGCATTAAATGACTTGCCTTGGCCATTAATAAAGTCGGTCTGGACAAAGTGGACAAGCCTCTTTGTAAAGAGAAATAGAAAAATTAAAAAAAAAATGTCTAAAGTTCATTCAAAACATTTCCAAACAGATACTGTAAAAAATATAATATATGTAAAGATATTTTACTATTCGTTGTGAACTTACTTGTCATCGTCTCTATTAACGAGCTCCTCCTGTAACATGGTTAGAATTTTCTGTTCTCCGTTGTCCTTGCTCTCGTCTTGTGGTGACAGAACCTACGAATAAATTTACGAAGCAAGTCTATGTAATTGACAAGCGGAAAATCAATATGAGAATTCATGATTGGCGTTCAAGTACATATCTACATAGCGTTAACAATCCAATGTCCGAACGATATGTAAATAATGAAGAATCGATCCGGGTGGGATTATTTTAACCTACGTCACTAAACTAGGAGCTATCTAGAACGAGCCGCCTAGTGCCCTAGTGTCCTATTTATTTAGACTGGTGGCGCACGAGGGGTGTGGGGCGTGGAGAGCTAACGGGGGAAGGGGGAGGAAGCGCAGTAGTGCACTCACTGAGTCCTCGTCGTCGTCTCGCAGGTCGGAGAGCGCATCGCTATCGTCACCGCCCTCCGCAGCTTCACCTTCAGGTACACTCTTCTCTTCACCTCCCGACCACTACACGAACAATAGATAAAACTTTCATTAACAATGATATTAACAAACAAATGTAGACTAATCTGGACTATGAAAAATGATATTTTTCCTCATGTAAGTGGAAATACAATGAAAATAACCTTCTTTAAGATTCTTAAAAGTTAGTCTCTATTTATCGCTTCTATCCATTTAGTCGTAAATCAGATTAAGGAGTTTTAAATAATATATTAGGTAAGTTGTTTATTTATAAGTTTTAAAAGCATCAGGCATTAAGCTGATGTCTACAGGTTGAAATCATATAACACCTACTGTTTTATATTCTAATTACATAAAATAAGTACGCAAGTACTGGCACAACTGAGCCTGCCTGTTATTAGCTACTAGCTGACCCGCGCAACTTCGTACGAATTTGTAAATTCTTCCCGTTTTTGCAACATTTTTCATTGATGTTTCGCTCCTATTGGTCGTAGCGTGATGTTATATAACCAATAGCGTTCCTCGAGAGATGGGCTATCTAACACTAAAATAATGTTTCAATTCGAACTAGTAGTGCCTGAGATTGACGCGTTGAACCAAACATACAAACTCATAAGCTTTATAATATTAAGTATAGATAAAACATGTATCCCTGGACATAACCAGTTTTTAACCCAGATGGGAAGCAATTTTTTATGTTAGTCCAGAGCGGGGGATTTAATATAGTCATAGTAGGGGGTTTAATAAAAAAAAATACTTAAACATTACTTTAATAAACTTAATACTACGCAAGCGTACAAAAACCAGGGGGGAGGCATCTGATATCTTTAAACATGTGAATTATAATGCTGCATTCAAACTTTAACTTTAATAAAAGTGTAGGTTCAGAGTAACTGTGTAGTTATTGACTGTACGAATGGCGCAGTGGTGCCGTACGAGTCAAAGGGTTTAGTGTAGTGGGTTCAATGACCACATTTGTGTCTGTTACTTGTAAATTTGTAAAGTCAATTTAAGAAAGGAATGTTGATGTTTATTTTACCTCAAAAGTTGGCTTTTAAAAAGAAGAATGATGAAGAAAAAAAGAAGAGGTTATGTAACACATAACATATAAATGAAATAGGACATAAACTTTTTGATAATTTATAATAAAAAATCGTAATTGACTTGGCAGAAGTGTATACACGAAATATGTACCTATTAAAATACTTAAGGCTGCGTACTGCGCTTCATTTTACATTCAAACGTAGAACACGGAAAGTAAAATCAAGTCTTATAAAGAACAGTAAAGAAACTATTGATGTGGAACATAACAGCCTCGAAATAACTACATTCCAACGCAAATTGTAAACTTAAATATGCAACTTTAGGACAAACATAATTTATTTATGATAATATAAATTCAATAACATGAACTAGGTACCTGTCTTTAGTAGTTTTGTTATAGTAATTCTTTTCCATAAAGACTGCTTATAATCTATCGAGCCCTCCTTTTCGGTAAGCGATTCGATTGATGATGCGCCTGCCTATGTACAAAATTACGCGTCCTTTGGTTACCACTTCCATAAGATCGTTCATAAGCAATATGAACATAATGTTTTATAAGGTATGTTTCATAAAGCCCGGTAGCCCCTATGTAAGTGACGGTTAGGCTCCGTGCTGCTACTTGGTCGTGTGCTATGGGTAATCTACTAATACATCTCAGGTCAGACCAAGAACACGGACAGATAAGTGCTGGTTAATGTCACTTTTAGTATAATTACATCGTTAGGTGATAAATATATTATTTAACTTGGCATCAGCATTTTAACCAGAAATTCTTTTAAGGGTGGTCATTACGTACGTATTTGATGACTTACCTTGCCAAAAAGTCCCCGATATTAATTAAATAATTGTCACTTGAAACGATTTTCTGTGTGGTTGGTGTAAATATTTGACCCTTACTGGAGTTAAGTTACACCTTTGTTATTTCCTTTTAGATTCAGCTTTTTCTTTTACTGTTTTTACTCTACTTTTAATTAAGCAGGTTGCTAATTGTGGTACTGTATTTACTGCGACATAGTAAATAAACATTTGCCAATTTCACGATGGACTCTTTTTCTCCGTTTACATTATAAATCAAAGTGTAAAGCTTAACATAGACTAGAATGATTAAAGATACCTTACGTTATATTCACAGAAATACCCTTGTCGCCTTAGGCGTAGGGAAGATGTGTAAATGTTTATCGTTTACATAATACACCTATAATATACTAATGGAAACGCAATGAAAATACGTGTAATCTGATAATGTACGTGCGTACGTAAAATATTTATGACTTCGGTAAATTGCTTTGCTTCCTTTAATGTGTAAAGAAGTAGGTACGCAGCGTGATAGAAGATTGAGTGATTATATTAACTTATATAGTTTAGTTATATGACTTATACAGTGTAAGCCAATTTTTTTTGTAAATAGCAACACTGGGTTTTTCGAAAACCGTTAGAGGGAGAGCCGCGCGGATGACAAAAAATTATGCATCGCTTGATGGAATTTAAGTCATGGACCGCTTCACGGGACAACAGAATGACTCTCAGTGGCTCTAGTGATTGTGATGTGATTAAAACAAAAGAATTTCATTAGATGTTCGTTACGTAAAATAAATGATCAATTTAATATCAAATGACCGAAATAGCATTTGCATTATATTCATGTTTCAAAAGTGAAAAAAAAATAGACATTTATAAACAGGTTGAAGAATATTATTTCTATTTGAGTGATGAATCCACGAGTAACACAGTAATAATAGCTCAACATTTATTTTCAAACAATTAACACCTATGACTACAATTAAAAAAAATTGTAAATTATTGGTATAAAACATTTTTTTTTTAATCCTGGTACTGATATATACAGAAGGGATACGTCAGCCGCAAAGGTCATGAAAATATAATCGGTCATGCAGAACCGATGATGCCTATAATGTGGGTAAATGAGACTTACCTTCGCGTGCCTTTTTATTTTAACTGAAAAATTTGGACTATTCGGAAAACCTGTGGTTTCTAGCAGGGGGACAAGGCGTATCTGCCACCTCCCTGGTCAAATGGAAATCAGTAAACTTCTCATCGAACATCGCAAATAACACAGTAATTACAAGAAGGTTAGCAAAAGTAACAACGTTGTCCCTTGCACCTTCTCCAATTTATTTATTATAAGTACAAAAAGAACTCATCGCTGTTCCATAATTAGGCCACCGATCCCATATAGTTCATAACTATAATCCGAAAAATGTACAAAAACATTTTGTGGCAAAACAATATATTTGTGATATGGACTTACAGGTTTCAGAACGCGAACAATGAAGTAAGTCTTAATCCCGGCTTGCCGCAACATTTCCTCGCGCCGTTCACCATGCGCTGGTTCCACTTCAAACTCGTCATTTAGGAAACTCAGAGTAACTTCAGAGACATGAACACGCCTGTAAACAACCGTTTATTAATAGAACGTGTACATACACAAACAGATACGATTCGATAGATCTTTTAGCACATCTGAGGAATAAATAAATATATCCTCTCAGTGTAGTCTCTGAAAGACGTTTCACACTAGAATGTTTTCACTTAACGTTTTGCTACAATGACTGCATAATTTCATATCAAAAAATTAAAAATGCAAACTTACATTAGTCACTGTTCGCAAAGATGGAAGTAACGAGCGAAGTCGTCAGTTCACTCAAATTCTAAGAGCTAACCCTTGATAGACCATTGTTACATACACAGCTGTTCAGAACAGAAAACCCAATTCTTTTTTCGGTACATGCGTTAAACACTCCAACATTTACTTACCCGGCCATCCCACTGCTTTCCATCTTATTAGCAAGCTCAACATCTCTTGAGTAGACATCGAATTGCCACTGTCTTTGGCCAAGCACACCTGCTAATACTGCACCCGTATGGATGCCCACGCGCATATCCACTGGTGAATTTGTCGTCTGTTGTACGTATCTAAACAGTTGTGAGTTAAATTTATTTTTATTTTCCAGGTTAGAATCACTTCAGCGTTCATTCCCATTTGGTCTAAAATTACGTGGTATCTTTAAAGTGAGAGCGAATGTTGGGTGAGAGAACTGCCCCCAGATGATCGACACAAACTTTTTTCATATTTTTCTTATAAAATCAGTTTTTAATCATCGTGATACCGTATAAATGAAACCTTTATTTCGCAGAACTAAATCGAAATTTAATTGGATCATACAATCTTATAAAAACAAAAAGTATAAAAATATCTTATAGGATTTGAACTTAAATGTTCATCGGTTTGTAGTTGTGTTGTTTTTTTAACTCGTATATTTGAAAAATTAATTAACCCGTTATGGAGAAAATGTAAACTTTATAAGGATAAACTTACTTGATAGCTTTGACCATAGATAGTCCCATATGAACACAAAGGACGGCATGATCTGGACGTTCTACTGGTGCACCACTGATGCAATAATAACAATCACCAAGGATCTTGATGCGCAACTGTTGATATTTCTGTGAAATAAAGTGAATCATCACAGAAAGTGAAAGACTCAAGTTACTTATACTACTTTCCTCATTTGTTTATAACGGCCATTTTGCGCTAAGCTCAGTATATTGTTTCAACCCGTTGAGATTGCAAAACAATGCGTTGTTTTGCATTCTCAACGGCTAAAAAAAATATCGTTAATAATAAAATTTATAGCACTTCACAATTTTGGTAAGTTTCAGACTTCTACGTACGTTAATTTCAAAGTTATTAAATGTTGAAAAAAAACGCTCTTTATTAACTTTGACCATCATTTGCTGTTAAAGAAAAGCACTTAGCGACTTTGAACAGGTCTCACTTTGTAGGTAATTTAATGGAGAACAAAAAAGCTTTGGGCACATATGACAAAAAACGTACTGGAAACGAGATATCACACAATATGTAAAAAAAGTCAATTTTTTCGTAAAATGTTAAAAAAAAAATTACACCTGTTTCTCCAGACTGCGGGTATTGAAATTCTTAATCAGCGTATTTTTTTTACTATTTATCCAAAAATAAAAATACGTGGTAATCCAAAATTTTGGTATTTTTGTTACTTGACTAGGCTAACCCCGTAATTAAAGTAGATGTGGCCATTAGCCACATCTACTCCAGCCAGTATAGTAAATCATTGTAAGCTATTTGAATAAAGTATTTTCTATTTAAATTGATATACCTACAACAAGAACTTCAAGATCCGAATTAAGTTTTATAGAACATAAAAACAGCAAATGAAGCTTGCAATGACATACACATGAAATATCTAAATTTTTTTACCTCAGCAAGACGATCAAAACGAGCGAAAAGCTCATTCAGTATTGCAACAAGATCTTGTGCTGAATATGTTGAGGAAATAGCCGTAAAACCCACGATGTCGGCATACAAAATACTGTGACAAAACAAATAATATGTTAATAAATGTTACTGATACCCTAATTGTAATATAAAAGTACACACATCCATACCTAACATTTTCATGACGAGACATGTATATTTTTTTGAATTGAGTGTCGATGAGGCCTAGGTCTTTGCGCATCTGTACAGCAACATGTTCCGGTAGCACCGACAGTAACAGTCTCTCCTAAAAATATTAGATATTTATTTTAACTCTAGATTAGATTAGATTCACTTTAGGTGACACACTATAAACAAATCGATAAAATTATATGTTTGTTTTAATTAAATATAATACATTCGAATTAAATATAAATAATTAAATATTAGGTACTCATGTAACAGAGAGGCAGTTGTCATGTAAACTTCCTAAGGTTTTGTACAAACCACTAAATATCTTGGCAAACGAATTTAATATTATTTTGAGATATACGTTGTGATTAACCGTGCCTGTTATATATATCTGAGCAAGATACCTAACAGCACCTTAATTAATAGGCAAATGCATTTAGTGGTTTTTGCATATTTCGTTACTAAATATATAGTTAGTTTATATATTTTTGGTTTGAGTCGCCAAGGTGTGGAATGAGCTGCCTGCGTGTATTGTGTTTTCCAGTCAATTATTATCCTGGAACGTCCAAGTGTAGAGTGAATAAGCTTCTCTTGGCTAAGCGTGTACCATCTTCGTCTTCATTGTCTTCACGTCTTATTCTTCATTGTCTTACCTTCGTCTACACTTTCCATCAGGTGAAGACAAACGCTTATTCCATTTCATAGTAATAAAAAATATATATATTTATAAAAAAAAATCTAATGGGCATAAAACTTATGGCCGATTTGGGTATGACATTAATGGTTCAACAATATTTTACCTGCTCTTTACTCTGTTGCTCAATTGTCAATTTGTCGCGTAGGCTTCGTTTTGTTTCCTGAAAAGAGCTGCGTTGTTGTTTTTCATTAATAGCATAAGCTGTCCCACCCAACAACGTAGCTCCGATGAGCAGTGCGCCATTTGCTATTTGCTGTTAAAAATGACGAAATTTAAAATACATTTTAACGATTAATTAACTAAACATCCTCATGCAGCTCAACCTACCTGAAGATAGAAGTCATCGGGGAGCCTACTTTCCGAGGAACAAGCATTGTAGAATTGTACCTGAAGATAAGCGCTAAACGAAAGGGCGCTATACAATATCAGTATTAGGTAATGTAATGGCAGTGTGGCGAGAGTGAAATACTGAAGTACTGCTGCCCATCCAAGCAACTCATTGTATGAATCTCCGAGTCGACGTGATCCGCTCACCAAAAGCTGTATCCATAGCACTAGCCATACCACGTGGTTGAGGAAGGGGCGCGTTGATCGGCAAAACGTGTAAACGATGACGAGGGTAAGGTTAGCAAACGATGCTAATATGATTGAGATGTAAGCAAAGGCCATATCTCGTTCTCCAGGGACGACGACTGCGAATGCCTGGAGAAGCACGCCGATCGTAAGCAAATGAGGAACAGCTTTTTGCCTCTGCTGCTGTGTGTATGCTGAATATAGTTTTTCTTCTTCGAAGTCTTTGAAACCCCATGGTGGTACTAAACATATTCGACATGAACATTTCTTACACAATGACTGCATTAATTTCTCCATTTCTTTTAGTGATCACTCATACATGAATTCTTTGATTGAAACATTATGAAGCTCGTATTACTGTTTCTTATTTTCATGTTTATTTTCACGAAACCAATAAAAGCTAAAACGAGGAAAAGGTAAGTGATGCTTTCGTTTGACCAGGATTGTTACATAGCTCAAATTTTAGCTCAGAATAATTTTTAAAGAAAAATATAGAATGTTGTGTTAATCAGTTTTGATATAAAGTAAAACACATATAACAGACTTCGTCAATTATGCATGTAATTACTCAAATCAATGAGCTACTTAGCTAACAGGGAGAGAGCTGTCATGTGATGTCTATCCTACTTTGAATCCAGTAAGCAGCAAGTAGTTTAACAAAGCAAATTTAGAACGCTGCTCAAGCCTAGATTGCTTGTAATTCTCGATCTTTAGATAAGGGTAAACTTTTGAGCACCTACCTCAATGAATACCTTATATTATAATTACGAATTTATAATAGATAATTAAGGATGTATGGAAGGTCAAATACGCAGTACATCTATTTATTTTTTGGTGTTAATTTTTATTTCGAAATGTCAGTGCCGAATCATGTGTTGTTCGCATTTTATCATTTTTATTGAAAAAATTATGTAATTTCAAATAATAATTTACGATTTTTAATAAAACTTATATGCAATTTAATACTAGGTGAACGAACCCAGTTGAACAGCAGTTCACAGAACGCAACTGAAACGTCAAAAGTTAACCACGAATATCTCCACAACGACATCGGGAACGATGGTTTATTTTTATGAAAAAATTTAAAAATGTATGAAGATTCTGTAAATTCTTTATTCTTCTTCATATATTTCAAATTCATTATACAATATATATATTTACTTTAAGAATTGTTAAACGTTTTATTGCAATAATTTTTTTTAAATTCCATCGAGGCAAGCACAAAGCACCAGTATCTATGAACAACAATCAACATTATTAGTAGTACTGTTGTGCTACAAACCCTATCCCTTCTCTTGCTAAAACTATGTTGACCCTACTTAGAAAAAGAAACACGACAGTAATGTTAGTTGCAGCTTTTAGCTACAGTTTTCTGTAAGATTTAGGTACTTTAATGGTTCGTTCATTATTTTCGTGCAGAAATCTGTTATGCTCTGAAATTCACACCTTAGGTTGGAAAGGCGTTTTTATATTATATTTCATACAAAAACTTACGTTAAAATATCTACGTCATTCTTTTACCAAACCACTTCTTCTGACTGGAGTTTAGTCTACAGCTACAGTTCTCTATATCTGTATAACCTTAGATTAACTGTTAGGAAAGACGTCCAGTTTGCCTATATACAACATGTGTAAAAAATTTTTTTTTTATAAAAATCAGCCACACATGGAACATAGCGGCGCTATCTTCTCAATTTACTGACTTTGATGGTAACTCTGCTCATGGGTTGCTTGGTTTGAAAACCTCCTCTTGTGTACCCAACCAATGGAAGCTGCGACGCCTCTTCTCAGGGGCAGAGGTCACTGGTTGCGGTTAATATTCTGCCGAGTTCTCCTCTCTGCTTTTTCCTCATATACCTCCGATTGGTTTAGAGTGTCGGTACATTACTTCCTTAAATATAAACTACTAGCTGTGCCCGCGACTTCGTCCGCGTGGAATAGTGTCTTTGGGTAGAATTTTTAATTATTTAGGCTAATTGGTGTTACTTCCATACAACTTTTCATCCCCACCTTTCAACACCTTACACCTCTTTTTTCGCATTAAAAAGTAGCTTATGTCCTTTCTCAGGCTCTAGACTATCTGTGTACCAAATTTTATTTAAATCGGTTCAGTAGTTTTGGCGTGAAAAGGCGACAGACAGACAGAGTTACTTTCGCATTTATAAAATTAGTAGGGATTATCACTTCCTACTCGTTATACTGTAGTGAAAGTAGTGATTTAGTGCCCTCATCCAGAACCGCATACTAAGCAGAAATTATTAACTAAACAAGCTATGCCCCGCTCTTTAACTCACATTTATAGCTACTATTTTAACTTGAGATTATATGTATTTAACGTTCCTTCCTGAATTAACAGATTATCTAAAAGAAAATGTTTATTTTGAATTATACAGATAAAGCTTCATTTTGGCGAGTTAAAACAAACACACTCTTCAGCTTTATATTATTAGTATGGACTAAAACATACCTATTACTTGCAGTCCAATCGGTAACCACGGCTAATTCGTATTTATTCACCAGTGACATTAACTTGCCGACCTTTCCGGACACATAAGGTCGAAAAGTACAAATTAATTGCATATTATACCATAATGCACGAAAGACAAAAACATCGTAACCTTTGATAAGTGGACAAAATGGACATCTCAAATGAACAAATGCATAGCTAAACATTGCGTTAAATTAATGTTCTTAAGTTTTTAACAGAAAATAAGTATTATATTAAGAAGTAGTAAAAAATATTATAGTAAGTAGTACTTAAGTAGTAATAATATAACCGACTTCAAAAAAGAGGAGGTTCTCAATTCACCTGTATATTTTTTGTGTGATTGTTACGCGATTATTCCGCCAATTGTGAATCGATTTTCATGATTATTTTTTGTTTAGTGGGTCTTACTTCGGAGGTGATCTCATTTACACTTTATTGTTTGTTTTCTTTTCTAAAAAATTACTTTATACTTAGTGTTTTGTAGGATGGTAACTTCACAGATACAAAGTAGATTAAAAAACAAAACAATCTATTCCTAGGACCGCGCTTTATCAGTCTGGAATGAAGAAAACTTGACAAAAAAAAGGGGATTGATAACGCTGTGTGTTGTACTGCCTACCCGGTGAGCGACTTTTAACACTTGTACTTTGTCTATAAATTATGTTTTTTATACACTTGACTTTCCAACTAGTCTTTCGGTAAATAGCACTGTAACTTGAGCCAAATTGGATAATTATTTGTAAACAAATGTTTAGGGTTTCATGATTATTTATTTATTATCATCTCCATTTCCAAGTTTTACATTACGATTTTACTGTCATTGCATTTGCTGGGACTCAATCTAACCCATACGTAATAAGTAAAAAATACCTAGAAAAAGGTATTAACAGATTTGAAATTACAACTCACATTAACAGATCAAGCACAATTTATATTTATAATTAATCCAATTAATCGTCAAAGCATTTACTGCTATATGCAGAAGCAGTAAAAATCACTTTTACTACGGTTTTAAGTAAAAATAAATAAATATTTTTGTACGTTTTCAATAGGTATTATTTGTTTTATGAGATAAATGCATTTAACGTGAATAAACTAAACTTATAATTTAGTTTCATTACTTATCAGTAATGATTTTGATTACGTAGAGTTAATTTTATTGTACCTACAAAATAGGCAACGACAAAACTAATTAGATTATATACTAATTTATTTTCCTTTTTTTATTTTTCAAAAGACTACTCCTGCATTAAGAATGATCTTGGGTAGCGGGGGCTTCGCAAACATTTAAACAACGGACACAAAGAACACCCAGACTTGGGACAACTATTTGTGGATTACACAAATTTTAAACAAGAGCTCCATAACACTTTTCTATACTATTTCGCAATTTCTCTTCGATCGTTTCATGATTTTATCTAATATTCACGTGAAGTTCACAAAAAAAACTAAAGCTTTATGGCCATTACTAACAAAAGTAATGCACAAATTTGTTGCATATATCGGGTCATCAGGTTCAGGTCCTTTAGACCCGATAAACGCACCAGACGAAAAAGAAATCCGTGTGATCGGTATCGGGTTAAAAATAAGCAATATCCAATTTTCATCCTTTTTTTTTCTACGACTAGTACAACAGCAGACAATTCCACAATTATATTTGTCCCTTTTTAACTCAAAACCAGACCAAAATTATAAAGCCCGCTCCAGCGAAAAGTCCATCAATTTGCCAGCCGCTCCCTAGGTTAGTTAGGCGTAAGGTCGTCATGACCCGATTTCGCAGTCAACCTGTTGTATTTAGTTGTTCTTATTCGTGTTGTAGAACATAGTATTAGCTTTACTTAGTTTGGGTCTAGCTAGCGTTGCGTAACATGTAGCAGAATATCATATCACTCCCGTAATGTTTATTAAAAACAAAAATGTAATGTAATGTTCAGTTGTAAAACTGAAAAAGGTTGGCATATACCTATAAAAATACACATTAATACATATCTCACCTTCTGACTCATTAAATTTCAAGTACATAAATCATATTTAAAAATATATAATTTGCAAACAAATAGAGAGCAAATAACATAGTATTTGTTTATTTGTTTCCTTTTTAATATTTACTAGCAACCCGCCCCAACAATCATCAACATATTTCAATCAATTTACACAAAATCTTAATAAATTATACACCTAAACCTTCCTCATGAATCATCCTGTCTATTAGTGAAAACCGCATGAAAATGCATTCAGTAGTTTTTCATTTTATTATAACAGACAGACGCGGCGGGGGACATTGTTTTATAAAATGTAGTGATAGTGATGATGGAATACTTGTACAGTCCTTAATGCAGGCACATGATTAAAGTATTGTTAAGGTATATTTTTTAACGTTATATACTCGTATATTGCTGACACTTTTATATTAAACATCATTTATTGTTTTATGATCATATGATTTTCTTTATTAAACTAATGCCCATAATTAAAATTAATTTAAAAATAAAGTAGCAGGTGTTACAGAAGAAAACCAGCCAAGTGCGAGTTGGACTCGCGCGCCTAGGGTTCCGTAAAATATTTTTATTATATGATGTAACTAAAATTTACGGTTTTCGCAATTTTTCCTTTATCTGTACTATAAGACGTTGATTCGTTCTAAAGTTCAAGATTATGAGTTCACGGGAAGTACCCTGTAGGTTTTGATTTCCTTGCGAGTGTCGAAAGTGTGCTGTAGCTTTTGATTGCGTTGGCTTAGAAGTCTGATTTTTTCACAGCTCCAAGGGACAGTAGACCTGAGTATTTGATATATAAATTCCAGGTTGATACCTTCAGGCGTTCCTGAGAAAAGGGGTCTTGACGGACAGACAGACAGACGGAAGGACAACAAAGTGATCCTATAAGGGTTCCGTTTTTTCCTTTCGAGGTACGGAACCCTAAAAAATAAAGATTATTTTATTTCATGGGGTCAATTATGTAGACATGCACGACTCTTTGTTTTAAGTAGGTACCAATAGAAATACACACATCAAAAAGTCTAAGCAACACGCGTCATTTACAGAAACTGCATGTTATTTTATTTTTTCTTAGCAAAGTAGATTCGTATACAATCTTTTTGTTCTCGGCAACATATACTGGCTTATTTTAAAAATAGAAACATTTCCAATAAAAGCAATTTTTTTTTTCAGATTTAATGTGTTTTCGTTGCTTGATAAATTTGGTATTTATCTCACTTTTATCGTTTTGAGATATACAGTTATTGAAAAAATTTTGTGGTGAGTGTGACTGTTGATGAAATGCAGAGAGCTGTAGAAATGCTACAAGCGGGAAGAAATCAGTCCCAGGTATCTCGGCATTTTGGTGTCAATAGGAGCGTGATTTGTCGTCTTTGGCAGTGTTATGTTAATACAGGGGATCCTGCTGAGTAGCAACTTGGACGTGGAAGGAGTACAACTGCTCGACAGGACCGATACATACTACTGACTGCAAGACTTGAGCCGATGTTAACAGCCCGGGATTAGGTTTAAAGCTACAATTCTCAAGCGGTGTTGTTGTTAGCCAACAAACCATGAGAAATAGGCCACATGAATACGGCCTACGAGCACGATGCCCAATTAGGTGCCACCTATACGCCATGGGAATTGCGCCCAACGAAACGAATGATGTAGGGAACACTTGACATGGTCCCAGGAGTTATGGGATAAAATTTTATGTTGCGATGAGTATCGGTTTGGATTTAGGCCTGATACGAGAAGGATAAGAGTGTATCGTCGTCCCGGAAATGCTGAACGGCTGAGATGCGTCCAGGAAGTGCACCCTTACAGTGGCTCCACAGTTATGGTATGGGCGGGTATTATGAAGAACAGACGAATTGAGCTCGTTTTTGTAGATGGCAATATGAACGCTGAAACTTACGTTGAAGATGTCCTCGGGCCTTATGTTCACCCATTTGCACAAAGTCTTGACTCATTTCAGTGCCTTCGCACACATAGCTCGGAGGACCAGAGAGTACTTAGCAATGGAAAACGTCCGGGTATTGCCGTGGCCTGCACAATCGCCAGACCTCAATCCCATCGAGCACGCACGGGTATGGTGTTCTAGAGAACCTGGACGGAGTGTCGACAACCCAGCTACTGACAGACTTGTTAAAATTCCGTTGGGAGTGATTGCCGCAGGATCAGATAAACAATCTTATAAATTCAAGTTTTAAATACACTTTAACTATAAACACTTTGTATTGAATTACCAAATAATTTACGAAAAGTTTAATTTCATTTTAACTTCATTTTATAGTATGTTACGGTACACATCATATTGTTAATTATTGTGATTAAATGAACAACTGAATGAACTTTTTGTTTTGTTGTTTTAATCACTAATGCATCAAAGAATGCTTAGTAATTATTTATAAAAGAAATATAAATATATTACAATAGTAAAAACCGTTCAAAAGTTCAAAACCGTAAATGTTGCTTAGACTTTTTTGATGTGTGTATGACCAATGATAAACGACTTCTACTTAGGATCTTCTGACTAGTTCTGAAGATCATCTATATATACACATATCAATATCCATCAGACTTAAAGGTGAATTTCCTCGCGGCTTTCTAATGAGTAAAATATATATCCGCAAGAGTTGAAAGGTGGTATAGCGACCACCTAGAAATGCATTTTTAGAACCTAAAAACACACAGAGTACTTTGAGGATTTTACTAAGACATTGGCCAAAAAAAGATTTAATGAATACATTTTCTCTATTTTAATTGAGTTTTTGTGTGACCGCGGGTAGGATATTTACTTGTGTTTTTATATTTTATTATTTAATTGAGTAAATAAGATCTTACGAGTACACCGGACCTTCGAGAGATTCGTTCAACGGGAGACGTTGACTCAACCTCTTAATAGTAAGCTCTCATTAGACTATGGATGCAAGAGTAAAGGACGACCTAAAGAAAAAATGGATGGTCTGCGTGAAAGAAGACATGGCTAGATATGGAGTTAGGAGTGAAATGACGAATGGTAGAGTAGAATGTAAGAAGGAAAGGTTAACACATTGCACCATTCCCTAAATAAATTTGGGAAAGGGCAAGAAGATGATGAAGAAATTTGTTTAATGTTTATCCTGAAATAGTGTATTCAGACCATCATTCTGAGTCGAAAATCATTGGAATTTTCTGCCAAAAAATTCCTATTTTTTTTTTTATTTTACATTTTTTTGGTTAAAAGTGATTTCACAATGAGTAAACAGAATATTTAACCGAAAAAATGTAATGATTAACGCATACGGCCCAAAACTGCAATGTAATCAATCAAACAACATTTAAACATTTTCTGCAATCAGCTGGTCTCAACGGCGCCGAACGTTTGAAGTCATTCACCGTCACACAAAAAGAATACCTACGCTTGTAAGATGTACATTGCGTAGCGCCAAATGATACTAATGGCTATAAACCGTTAATCTCGCATTTTTATTATGAACTGACCTTTGTATTGTGGTAAGTATAAAGAAAGAGGTTTATGTAAGTTTTTCGCGTAGCTCAAACTTACACGCTGTATATAACAGTGTTTTAGTTGCAGCGGCTTACACCACTGTTTATAACACAACCGTGAATATTCAATGTTCTTTTCTCGCAGCCTCTCTACCTAACACATTGTAAATATGCCCCTACTACAGGTAAATATGGCTTCTTACTTTAATCGTGATGAATAAATATTTTATCCTTTGTTTTGAATTTTCTTGAATGAGTAGTACAGATATTTATTTTAAGTTATACCTCGTCAATATGCAAACATTAGACGTTATTATCATCGTCTTCATCATTATCATTAACATTACATTAGCAATAAAACGTATATGGTAGACATAGGTCGCACGAAAATACTTTCAGAATATTACAAAAAATTATAAATATACATATTTACCTATACCACTGTACTATTACTAATACTACTGTATCTACAAAATAATATATCATTGAGTTGTCACCTTCATATACCAAGACACTTAAATTCGTTGGTGTACATCCAATATACTACTGGTAATAAAATTACACACTTCAATTCGTTTACCAATTGGTTACGGATTTCTAGAGTAATACAATTTCATGGTATGGTAAACTTTGTAGAGATTTTTAATAGGTATATCGATATCAATTATTTGGGGTAATTATATTTGATTGTATTCTTAAAAAGTAAGTAATTCTAGAACATACTGTCTTCATCACCGTTTAGCAGAACACCGATTGGAACGTCAACAAATGGTGTGTTTCAAATAAAGTACATACAAAACACCACACCACATTGAAACTGTATACTAAACGAACGTAATATTTATTAATTGGCAAATACCATATTTGTGGTAATATGGTTAACAAGTGTCGGTATTAAAGCCTTTCCCTGTCTACTAATTCCCTAATAAATTATACCGTAACAGCAGGTAGATGTAAACTAACTACCTATACATACATTAATTATGTAGTAACAACTGTTGATTTGTTCGCCATTTTGGACGGATTATACGAGTGGACTATTTTATACACGTTATCGATATATATTAGAATAGTCGTAGATCATATTTTTTTATTGGAACAAAGTTCTTTATCGCACGTTACACTGCAGACGCTCGGCGGCCGGCCGCCGGTTGGCCGGAAAAAAGTGTTGGCTCAATGAAAAATGGTGACCGCGAGTTGATTTATTAAATTTTTACGCCATCTGTAAATTTAACAGTGGGAAAGCCATGCTTCGGCACGTTTAGGCCGGCTCGACCGGAATGATACCACGGCCTCACAGAAAACCGGCAGTAAGTCAATGCTTGCATTGTATTTTACCGAGTGAGCGAGCTTACTGGAAACTTATTTTGAGTCGGCGCCAAATAACAAACTGATTAATTATCAAAATTTTATTTGGCGCCGACTCAAAACAAGTTTATATAAAATTAGATAGTTTATGTAAATAAGCTCAATACTTAAGACTTAAGGTTTATTTATTTTTTGCTTTTTAGTTCTTTTCGTCGGTTTAATTTTTTGTTAAAAGGATTTTATTTTATGGTTTTTTTCATCATCATGATGATGATGATGAAAAATGATGATGATTTCTAAACGCAATACCTGATAAAGTAATGACAAGTAAACAGAAACACTATTCGTTCCTACAATTTTCGAGGGTTTCTCTAAATTTTTTCAGGATCCCATTATCAGAACCTGACTTCCTTGACATGGGACCACCTTTGAGGTATACCCTATCTAACAAAAAAAAGAATAATCAAAATCGGTTCATAAATAACGGAGTGAGGGCTGAAAAAGTAAACAGAAATACTATTCGTTCCTACAATTTTCGAGGGTTTCTCTCAATTTTTTCAGGATCCCATCATCAGATCCTGATTTCCTTAACATGGGACCACTCTTGAGGTATACCCTATCTAACAAAAAAAGAATAATCAAAATCGGTTCATAAATAACGGAGTGAGGGCTGAACAGACATAAAAAAAAAAAAATATATACGGTCGAATTGAGAACCTTCTTTTTTTTTTCGTCGGTTAAAAAATAAGTGAAAGATCCATAGAACAAAGAAGACTGCACGGACTCATTGCTTTTACTTGGCTCTTTAGTGAGACATGTTTGATTACAATAATAATATGGCAAAAACGCCAATGCATATTTTAATAAATAATAATTAATTTTAATAGCTCTTTACACGAAATCCTCATATTATGCCGCTCCAAATATAAACTCTTAACGGTTTACTAACCTAGTATTACAAACATACTACTACTTTTACTAAAGACTACGCTCCCAAAGGATATGATGGGCTGATTGTTTATAATGGCAACCAATTGCATTGAACGTTGAAAGAGTGAAGACTCGACCAACCTAAATATTCGAGTAACGCAGTTTGCTCTTAATGTTACCGTGATCCGTTAGAAATTGAGCTCCATGATAGGTAGGCCTAATCTACATAACATACATATATTTTGACTGTTGAAAGTTGTTGACTTTCATTTATCAGGTCATTAGTTAGTTACGGCTACTGAAAAAATCTAGTGATTTTTGGCAATTTTCAGCAATCAAAAACCAGCATTCATACTTTCTTGTGTTCAACAGGATTTAGAAGTGCGTCCTGCACCTTGAGATCGACCGGAAGTGTTCTCGCCATTAACATTAAAGCTTCGGTGTTAAGTGCTTTATACAAGAATATCAGTATTGACCTACAGAGTAGCATTTTGCGACTAGCCCTAGGACATACAGGACATAGAAGCACACACATATAAGCCCAATAAATTACACCGTATTTATGTAATCACAGTTGATAAAAACAAATACATGACAAGGCGCAAAAGCTTTTCTTTCGTTAACCAGTTACTTTTTTAACGTATTCAAGAAATCTATTTTTAAACAAAAATCATATAAACTAAATGAGTTAGATTATTACATTATTAAATTTAATACGAGAAGGTGATTCCGGGCTCCTTTTTCAAAGTAAGTACCTAGTTGTAAAGTTGTGTTGGGCGCGAAAGCAAATAGTTAATCACCCCAGTTAGATATCAAATACATACAAATAGACCAAGAGGGCACTATCGGTAACCCTTACCCTTCGAGTACCAACATGAAACCGTCACTGTAAGGCGGAGAACAAAAAGTTAGGTTTAAAAAAGTTGGTCGGCCTAGGTGCAACCTGCCTGGTTTTGTACAGTCATAAAAAAGTGGGGTCATAATACCCTTGTTCTTTAAATGTCATTAGTCAGTCCGACTGATTTTAGGTCGCATTCAGGGGTCGTTTTTATCTCATGAAGTACCAGTATGAAACCAATTTATTTCTATGACCTTAAGTAACCTATGATCAAAAGCAATAGTCTGCCGAGCCTAAGTCTGGCCGTTATTCCTATCCGATCAATTTTATGTTTGTATATTTACATCTACAATATTGTTTTATCTTGAAAGGTTTTTTTAAGTAATATTCAAAGCAAGCATTTTTTTAAGATGATGTCGGCAAAATTTTGCCAAGGTAAGAATCTAATCTAGGAAAAGTTTCAATCGCAATAAAGAGTTCCTACTCCGTGAACCAAAGTAGAAATGCCTAGGCCTGTGGAACACATGGGTTACCGACAGGGCCCTCCCGGTCTGATAGATCTACTGATTAATCCCTCAAGGCTCGCTCTAGATCAGATTATATCAGAGTACAATAAAATATATTCAGATTGTGTCTATTTATATTTAATCGTATTTAGATGGTAATGGTATCGTGTGGCATTCGTTACGGGTAGTTGGAGTCCTAAAAAAGTCCTACAACCTGGTCTAACTACAGAACTTCGATATTGCCTAGTACTTGGGTTGTGGAGGTCTGATGGCAGTCGTTTCACGTAAAATATCAAAGCTCGGCCGTACCGTAGTTAGACTGAAAGCCGATCCCAACATAGTTGGAAAAAGGGGCGGAGGAGGATGATGGTATTGTAAGAAAATCATCGGAATTATTACAAATAAATTCACAAAACGATGGCCTAGTCTTAGACTGTTTGTCCATTGTCTTGTATCAGTAGGTTTCCGGTGTAAAAACTATAAAAAAGTAAGGAGTGTAAATATTACTAAACCACCATCGAGATTGTAATTTCAACAGTAGCATTATTTCTCATTATGCATTGTCGAAGACGCCGAAGAATATTTTTTTATGTTATATATATAACGATAGTAGCCATATATCTAACGATAGTAGCCATATATCTAACGATAGTAGCCATATATCTAACGATAGCGGCGTCGTCATGGGGCGGGTCATTTCTTTCCCTCTGATATGGCGAAGGAGATGATGGCTGGTCCATGCGTCATACTCGTGAACGGGTTCTGCTTGGGGTGACTGGTCGGCCTAGTAAGCGATGCTTTAGCCTATACTATTATTTTGGTTCGATCAACTGCAACTCTAGCCTCTTAATCCAGTCACGAATTATTTTTAACAGTAGATTTTGTAACTGAATGAAGGTAGATGTGCACCTTGAATGATTTCTATGTTTAATAAGTTCAAACCTTCAACGGTATCACTGAGTGATTTTTATTTTTTAGTACGTTAGCTTTTGGAGCATTTCAATAAAATGAAATTCAGATGGCATCAGCTTGCATCCTTGGTATAGTAGTCCTTGGTAAACCCTTTCGTGTAACACTAACACTATTGTACCTGAAGATCTGACTTTTAAAAAGAGTGGCAATGAGTTTCTTTGCCAGTATTGGAAACTGGAAGTTATAGATCGACACAAGCAGGCAGTAGATTTTGGTGTTTTCACCTAATTTACTTCGACAATCCAGCACATGCTGTGGCGTCTGTTTGCGCCGATCTATGATTTTAACTCTAGCTTCAATTTAACGGTCATAAATGTCACTTAGTGTCTTAATTGAATAAATGATTTTGAATTTTTTTGAATTTGAATTTTTTGAACATATGATCAACGGTATGACTTAGGATTACCTAACGACTTGTCTTCAATTTTTAGTATTAACCATATAATATAGCACGTTTATTTAATTTTTTTAGGTTTATAGATCTTATTGTTTATGTTAGTATTGTATGTTATAGCTAAAAGAGTAATAATGTTACAATGGCCCTATTAAAGTGCGTTTGTACGATTCATGCAACAATATTTGGTTTTAAAATAAAAATCGCCTATACAACGATTTATCCGACAAAAGTGGTATTTAAAATATATAAAATCTAATATTTCTAATCTAGAATAAACTTATATTACACATTGGTAGGTGTACCAATCAATACCTATTAAGTCATAACCTGATACGACCGAGATGTACGAACTTGAACGTGTGTATACGATAGATTTAAACGTGAGAGATATCACCAGGCGGAGACTTTCCGTTAGCAAGACGGCTTGATCGAGGACGCCTGTGTAATGAATAAATTACACGCTGAAACATTGTTCCGATATCCATTCATTAACTGGGCCGTCTAAAGACGTTTAGTATAGAAACATACACGACATACATAGGTACCTACACAGTTTTTTCCATGCTTATTTCAATATCGACAATCGTTACAAAGGATAGGTTATGTGACCGTGAGACTCAAGTTATTTGTTTCGTTTATACTACTCATTGCCAAACGTTTAGAGTAGACATGCTCTGTGTTTATGTAAAACTTACACTATTTTACATCATCATCTTTATAACAACAATAAGATATGTTACCGTTGATGACATAATATTTAGAAAATCAATAAAAAAAATTTTTTTATTATGTCAAGTGATCATGCTGTCTTAATAGAAATAATTTTGAATCTTGGATCCCACCCAATACAGTACCGTCATAAAAAACTGTTAACAGAAAAATGAATATTTTAAATGTGTATCAGATTATGTACATTTGTTAAATACATAGTGGTATGTAAAAGTTGACAAACTTCGCATATTTTCATAAGCGTCTGCGAAGCTCTTGGATTTATTGTACTTACTTGGTATAGAGGATTTAACATCGTTTCCTTTCACCTAACGCTGCAACGATTGTTACCGTCCCAGTATTGAGCACGGTCCTCTTCCTATTATGTACGGGATTAAGCCATTGTCCACGGCTCTGGATGGCGTGGTACGGATTGGCAGACTTCACAAATAATACATTATATAGAGCTCTTAAGTTTATAGGTATTAAAGGATAATTCATTGGTAATAGTCTCATAATCTTCGAAAAGTGTTAGTGTCTAGTGTCACTGCTAATAATTTCAATTTAAAATAATGCGTTACACGACTCAAAAGATTTGAGAATCGATGCGCATTTCAGCCAAACAATGTGAATTGTTATAAATGAATATACGTGGACTTGTAAAACAGACAATGTATCTCGAATAATTTATTTCTAACAAAGTACTTAATATGGATATCTAGAAAGTCTTTGAAATAAGAGATGAATTACACGAAGGATACTACAAAATAAATCAAGGCAAGAAATGACTCCTGCTGAAACTTGTGAAAATCTTGCCACACCGAGCACAAACCTATAGAACGAAAATGATAAAGGGCTGAAATAAGCCGTTACACATAGTTGAGGTACACATCACTTACAAAAGTTATTTATTTAATAAAAAATCTATTGTCTATTACATATAAGGTAATCAATGACTTTTTTAAATTCTTATAAGTTATTAGGCATACAAAAATAGGCCAATCTAGTTTTAGAATCGATCTTTTCATAGGAAAAGTTCAATAGTTAGCCTATTCGTTAATATAATAATTTCTAGAGTATTTTTCCTTCTCATCTCCTTTTTTATTCACATCTTGTGATTATTGTACCAGTGGGATTTCCATATGGAAATCCCACTTGTATAACAACCATAAGAAACAAAATCGGCGAGGTGATTCGATTCTCCCACAATTAGAGAATTGCGTGCGGAACACAAAATAGTAGGAAAAATGCCCTACCTTTCCACTTGCAGAGTGTAGGTGCATCAAATTTATTTTTGAATTCGGGCCGACACATGTTCCGACCTACAGGGGTAACACCTAGACTCTACAAAAGACAGTGGTTAACTGTAACATGAGTAGAGTCGCCAGCCTTCCACAGGAGGGATCAAGGATAGCAAGACGCAAATACCAGTTACTATCAGGCAGGCCCTGTGCTGTGATTAGGTTGTTGCGTGCTCTGTCCTTCTTCCACCTTTTTTTTTTATCGTGTGAATACCTCACCGGGGCTATTAGTGTTCAATCTAAGACAGTAGACTATTCAAGTAACGAAAATGATTCTATTTCGGTAGAAAACGCTATTAAATTTTCACCTGTTGCGAAATATTGTGAGCTGAAATATTAACGATTTACTTAAGTTAAAGCGAAACTCCCGAATAACTTAATGTCGTTATACGTAATAGGCGTAATGGCCCTGAGGGCGTAATAACGAACCAAAAATATGCAAAATGATAGCACAGTACGTGCTCCTTCACACATTTCATATGATAATAATCTGGTTCTATCACAATCTAAATGAAGAACCGTAGCATTCAAATATTCCGTTTATTATTTAACATGACCTTAGGAGCCTGCCTAATAAAATTTTTTTCTTGTAAATAATAATAAAATATGCATGATTTATCTTTGCACAAATTGTTTTATTCATTACATACGGGTATAATATTATATCATACATTCAATACTTCTTCAGATAAACGAGCAGGTTTTGTAACATTTGGCGATATTGTTTCCTTTTGATTTTATTTTTATTTGTAGTGTTTAAAGCTATATTACTATTTCTTTGAAAACACTCTTTCTCTATTGCTTTGGAAGTCATAGGTTTACTATGAATCGTACGAGCTATCGAATACGCGTTGAAAGTAGTTGGACAATGAGAAAAGCTGCGAATAAAGAAAATAAAATCCTTGTTCACAACTGAAAGCTAGTAAGTCTAGAAGCAAACAAAGAATCAATAATCTGCTAAAGCCAGCAGTTGTAAATATAGAATAGTATTTGCCCTGTCACATTTCGTTAAGAAATGCAGTTGCGGCGACGACGTTGTTGACATGGTATACCGACATGGAAGATTCCACAAGATAAAATTAATGTAATTGTAAATATTCAAATGCCTCTAACATGTAGCTTTACAAATAAGGATTCGCCTTGCATTTCTCGTTGCTTCAATCGCTTTCGTGACAATGGCAAATGTCAAAGTGGTCACCGATCTATAAGATGTGACCAAGCCCTGGTTGCTTTACTTTACTAATCGTTTATCGATTAGCGACTGAGGCTGTGATTTTATGCGAACGCGAACTATGATGGACCAATTTAATTAAGCTCTCCCTAATGTAAGGCGAGGCTAGTAAAACGGAGATCAAGATGTAACTAAAGTTATACTTAACCGATTTGGATTAAAGTTGCGGCAGTATTTTAAGTTAGAATATTACCTTTAAAAATGAAATAAAATAATTAAAATCTATTCACGGAGTTTTATGTGAAGCTCAAACATACAAATAAACAGACATGAAAAAAAACAAAGCACAGTTTCGGATTCAGAAATCCTTGATTAGTCTATCTAGGTTAGTTTTTTTATAAATTCAATGTCACAGCTACTTTACAATTTTATAATTGTTGATGTTGGCACTTACGCCATTGATAACATCAATGGTAATGATCGACTTACACCGGTCTACCTGATCATCGTCTTATCACGTTAACACTTACTGATTGATTTTTACTAACAGGCAAGTCAAGAAGCAGAATGTTAAAACAAGAATACCATTTAAAGCTTATTTGACCATAGAGAAAAGTTATCCTTAGTGCCAAACAAAAAAGGTTCAGATATAAACACTATTCAAGGTATCACATGAATTTACAGGAGACCAAAGTGTATCTTATATAATTCATCACAAGCATCAGTCACAAGTATTAGTATTTTTTACTTTTAAAAAAGAAAGGAGAAACGGTGCTTATTTTATACCTGCATACAATGTATGGACTCTATCGATTGCAAATATTTATTTAAAGTTTTTACACATTAGTACATAGGCGGACTTAATGCCTAATGCCTAAGGCATTCTCTGCCAGTCAACCTTTGGGTGATGCAGAGAAAGGAAGTAGGTGCACTTAAAAATATGTTAAAAATTGTAAAATAAATGGTTTACATACTAAAATTTAATTTATACAAAACTAAAAAAAAATATACAATATATACGTGACTCATATATAAATATATACACACAAATTTTTGTCCCGTGTGGGATTTGAACCCACGACACTCGGCGCGGCGTAGCATACCTTAAAAGCGTAACGATTTGTGGCCATCCTGACTTCGAGAGGAAGCGATTCCATAGAAGAATAGATTGAACCGGGAAAGACGAGCGGACGAACCAGGTAGTGTGAGACGGACAAAGTAGTAGGAGGTTGCTTGATGACCGAAGATTTCTGTCATGGTTATTGTATAAAAGTTTGGTGTTAAATAGGTGGGTGGAAATAGGGAATTAAGGATAGGAAATAGGGTAGTGAGAGCGCGCATTTTTTGGCGTTGACGAATTGGCCACCATCCGAGCTGAGAACGTGGAAATATTGTCATATTTACGAAGATTAAAGATAAATCGATTGCAGTTATTAAGAAGACGATCTAGCTTATCGAGAAGATCTGCATTCAGGTCGTAACAACACACATCACCATAGTCGATTAAAAAAAAGATAAGATTTTGCACGAGGGTAGTTTTGGTTTTCGCCGGGGGAACATTTTTTAAGCAGTACAAAGCTCTGAGGGTTCCGGTAACCCTCTGACATACATTACTTACCTGATCGTGCCAGTTTAACGTAGAGCCGAGATGTAGGCCCAGATCTTCCACCGATCGACAAATAGGTACGGTAGTACCGTTAAAAGTCACAGCTGGAACTGTCTCGAAGTCAACTCTACTCATCGCTCGATGGCTACCGATTATACTGGCCTGGCACTTTGTCGGGTTAACTGATATTCCAAACCTGTTAGACCAGTTTTCAATAGCTTTCAGGTCTCTATTAATCGTGTCAATAGCTATTGTTATGTCTTCAACCTTAGATTGGGAGTACAGTTGCAGGTCGTCGACATACAGGTATTACGTACATTGAAGTTCAAGGATTAGGAGATTAATGATGAAATATTATATCGACTTCTAAGAGATCTTGAGAGTGAGTAGTAAAGAAATATTTTTTTGTACAGAGAAGACACGATTTCTTTGCGACTTGTTTCAGCCTGCAAAAATTTAAGTCCACTTAAACTTACATATTTATTAAAAACTTTAAACAAGTATTGAAAATTTCTTAATGAAAGTAAAATACATATAACTAAGTAAATACTCGTAAAGTGCAAAGTAACAAGTTTTTAACAACTAATATTGGATTTCGACATCTTAACGGAATTTCCAATAAGACTTTGTGTTCCATAATATGCAAAAAGTTGAAGTACCTATATTATGTCCTTCTGACGACTTTCGTACCTCAAGAGCTAAGTCTCAGGCAAGTGAATCTTATAGATCGTATCGGTTTATGTTCCATGCGGTGCTCGCAAAACTATAGATCTGCCCTGGCATGGTTTGTTAATTATTAAAATCGTGAGTGAACTTCGTCTTGGTACTGAATATATTAGTAGTTAGCATTTAAGCGTTTCCATCTAGACGGGACAGTAGTTATCTTTGTGTGATTGTCCTTTTGGCAAAAAAAGGAACAAGATAACCTTTGTTCAACAGTTACGCTTGCAAGCTTTAACTTATATTTTTTAATCTTGAGAGTTTTTGTTTTTACTCGTGACTGTTAAATACCTTAGAAAATTAACGGATGAAAATATTTTTCCATAGAAAAATGTTTCAGTTGATATTACAAATTATACTCAACTCATAAACTCAATATTTTTTAACCACTAATATGTTCCGTTTACCAGACTTAAAGAAATGGTGAAAAGAGCCTGCCTACCCTTAGATTGTACTAAGTTCACCGTTACAGGTGTTCTGCTTTAGAAATAATTTACATAGGTATAAATATTATAAACATATATATTCTAGCCTTTACAGTAAATGTAAGAAAGATTATTCTCACATCATTTTAAGCAAGGATACTTGAAACTATTGACTTGAGCACTCACTACCTTTCTGATGGCTCAAACTAATTAAATATACATAAACGATACGAGCGGCCGCTGCTGTGATAGACGCATCAATATTCTTGTTCACTTACGTCGAGGCCATAAATATGTCTACTTTTTTTATTATTTTTTATATGTCATTTATTTTAGTCTGAAATCATAATAGTATACAGAGAAAATATAAATTATAAGGTTCAGAAATATTAACGATGTTTGCGTAGGCTTAGCCCGTAGTCATTGCAGGTAGTCATCTCGACATTTATAAATATCTGCTTTGATTATATTTGTATAAAAAGTCGCACTACACGAACACATTGAAATTTATTTTAATCCCTGAATAGTGGTAACACGTACAGCCCAGTGTAAGCCACACTCATAAAACACAACATTCCATAGTTTTCTTTGTCGTCGATATTGCCATAACGGTAAGGTGCTACTTCGATATTAATATGATACATATATTTCCCGCCTAAATTACAGTGTCGATGATGTAAGCAATTTCCAAGTCTTACTATTGACCCGTAAATATTTAATCCGCGGAAAGAGATTGTCTATATTAGAAAACCGTGAGGGAATACCATCGTTATATGAACAAGAAAGCGTAAACTTAGTGGGGAATATTAGTGATTGAGGTGAAACAATCCCGAAATATTGAGCGTATCGGATTCACAGGGCGCGGGTGGTATAGCAGCGGCTCGGGCGGCGCGAAGGCGGTGCGCGCACGTGCCCGCGTGCGACTGCCGCGCCGGCCGCAGCCGCCGCCCACCGCGCCGCCGCCGCCGCCGCCCGAGACACCGTCCGCTACGGCCCGTTTCACTACACATTGATTCTACCGACTGTGTACTTTGTGAACATTTCAGTAGCTGCTTTATTATTGCAATAGAACGAATAACTAAAATAAACATGATCATTAAAGTTGTTCATATCCATTATGTATTTTTGTAATTAAATTAATTGTTCGATAAAAAATGTTGATTAGTTTCAATGTTTTCCAAAGTAAGCGGCGTTTAGTGACAAATACGGTGCTTGCTCAAAAAATTAGGCCTGATGCTATCGATACAATCAAAAGTGCTGAATTTTCGAGCGCCTATTACCCTTAGCCTCAGCCGAGCGCTTTCAGAGCAAACGATGTCGGGGGAAAACGGATATCCATCCTATCGTCGGAAATGACCCCAACGTGGTGCCTTCACAGCTAAAATCAAAATGATAAAAAGATAGGTTAACCCATCTGAGAATAGGGTACAATTGTACCCTATTCACAGGTCAATAGTTAACAGTTAATTTTATTTTTAACTAGCAGTTCCCGCGCTGCTTCTCTCGCGTGTAGATATTTATACATCTTTTTCCAAAATAGAAGCAGCCTAAGTTACTCCTTTTAACACCAGTCAACTGCAACGGCCGGAGATTAACCGAAACAGACAGACAGATAAAAATTTTGAAAACTGATTTTTAGGCATAGGTACCTGTTACTTTAATTACTACTAACTGTATGAGTTTAAAAAATCCTATTATTTTGACATTACAAACAGACACTTCAATTTATTTATTTGTATTGTATCTAGGTATTTTCTTTTCATTACATATTACGAGTTACGAGGTTTCAGTCTTGCCGCTATATTTGCTCTTATCAGGCAGTCCGGCGTTTTTAAACTTTCCGATTCATGAAAAACATCCATCTGTAATCCATATTGATGTATCTACATGTGAAAGGTGGGCGAAGGGTGTACTTCAACTTTTCTAATATGAAGGAACGTTTAAATAACCCAAGACGAACCTTTCTGTTCGCATTCTTTGAATTTTGTGGAACAGATGCATTTGCTAAACACTTTATACAACGAGGTTCCGTCATATTTCCTATCATAACCAACAGGGTATTTTTAATAGCAGAAGACTCGGAAAGACCATGGATGGTGAATCGGGTATTTTCAAAGAACACGCTATTGGGGGACTTTTCACTGTGCATCCGAATAACTATGAATGCTTTTGTAATTTAATTACACTTAACAATTTCACGATAATTTTTTTAGTTTGAGAAAAATTTAAAACAGATGTCTACGAATTAAGTCGTGAGATTAATAATAAAGACAGATAAGCTACAACTTCAGTTACAAAGTAGATTTTGCAAACTTGATTACAATTCATGTAAGTTTGTTACCGTTAATTTCAAGTGGAGTTCGAAATCAAAGACGATCTTATGACGCATAAAATGCAACATTGTTCTGTGGTCTGTAGTGTATAATAATAATATGACTGGCCTGTTGGCCTAGTGGTTAGTGACCCTGACTTCTACTGCCATAGGTCGTGGGTTCGCTTTTCACCCGAGTCTGAATGTTCTTTGTGTCCGTTGTTTGTAAAGTCCCCCGCGACACAGACATCATTCCTAATGCGGGAGTTGTCGTTAAAAAAAAAGAAAAAATAATTAACCTAATTATAAGATTGTGAAGGATTATACAAACTTGAGACTGGCTAGTTTATTCTATTACTTACTAGCAACCCACCCCGGCTTCGCACGGTTACAAATTACACACCTAAATCATCCTCATGAATTACTCTGTCTACTAGTGAAAACCGCATGAAAATCCGTTCAGTAGTTTTTCATTTTATCGCGAACAGACAGACAGACAGACGCGGCGGAGGACTTTGTTTTATAATATGTAATAATGTAATGATAAAACGAACTTCGATAACATAACATGTTAATAATATGTTCATTTTATAACTTTCAATAATTAAAATAATTTTCTTAAAAAAATGATTTTTATGTTTAGTATAGTTTTGATGTTTTTGGGTTTTTATAGATATTTGTGATATTTTTAGGTAAAGTATTAATTAATTATTGTTTATCGGTTTTCTTCCCAGTTTATTTTCTATTACGTTTTACTTCCTGACTGCCTTACATGCCACAAAATCAGCCCTTGCTTTTTAATGCTTTATATCGGTCTATCTTTAGTTAGTAGGGCACCAAGTATATTATTATCCAATTAATAACAAAAAAAACTATTTTATCATATATAATTTACATATTTTTAACTCTCTAATTAATCTTAAACCTTATTGTTTTGCATACATATTTATATCGACCAGGTTAAGTAAGCTCAAGGCGCTTCAAATTAAATACTGTTAATTAATTTACTTTTTGCTTCATTAGCAGAAGATACAAATAAGTACATTGATCTAGATTCTAGATTAAAAATCGTCTTTTGCAACATCATCATATTTTCTTCCTCTCTACGCAGTAAAGGAAGAAGAAAGAAAGAAAAGATTTATTTTGGCATACAATAGGGAACACTAACATTTTTACAATACTTTTAATAATACTTTTTTAAAAACTTTATACTTTCAATTAAACCATTTCAGGCATCACAATCAATGATTTTTTTTTACCCGACAATGTTTGTGCAATTAAATGGTTTTTTCATTCTTGTGATAATCTGTTTCTCGAGATTGGAGTATCTATCCCATGCGCTGTGCGGGGGTGACGCTATTAAAGAAAAATTTGGAGCAATATCCGCCGAGCGGCAAAATATTTATGGATCTGGTCCCTTTGATTAGATCTTACAGTGTCTGAACATCAAACACTTAACATTATTAGCTGTGCTTGTCACAACTTCATGTCATGTCACAAAATCATATTCGGTACTAATTTTAAACAACTATCACCGCCTATGACCTAAATTGAATATTGTTAAAGTTAAAATGAGGCGGCCGAAGTTAGGGATAGTTACGATAGCTATGTTTCTGCCTTATATTGGAAACTAGGCCGATTTTGAGTTTTGCTGCAATATATATATGTATAATCCCTAACCTCGGCCAGGCGAATATTACACAAAATAAATAAATAAACAATAATATTTCTATCACTCCGTTACTGAGAAAATTCGTAAAAACTAACATGCATGATTTTTTAATATAGTTTTATGAATTTTCTCAATAACAGATTGAATATTTCCAAAATAAAAAAATATTCGATTTAAAGTCTTTAAGTTTACACATTCCACCTTTATTTTTGCTTTTATGATAAATGCATTCCGAAAGGTGATAATACCTGAAAATACAAACGGTCATAACTTTTAAATGGATTTATATTTTTTTTTTTTCAAAAAATATTTTTGTAGCTGCATGATAGAGTCAAGCCCTTTCACTGACTTAAGTAAGTGTTCCATTATCAGACGCACCCGGTATAATGTTACTTAATTAAATAAGTTAACCATATTCATTAGTCATCGATTCAATTTTTTTTTCAATATAAGCCTTACCTATTTATATATTCTAAACTTGACTTCACCATTTCCTCACAGGTCGAGGAACAAATTGTCACTGAGCGGGCGAGATGTGTTCAAAAAGACCATATTGCATAGACTCTTTCTTAATTAAACGAGGTATAATTAGGCAAAGTAGTAGGAAAATTAGGCTCCTTAAAAAATTGTCTTTATTAATCAATTTTAAAACTACTACTATACGAGTTGAAGATACTAGACGAGTTTACCCTATGAATACTTTCGAACGTTCGTTGCACGACGACGCATAATGGGATGCTCCACCAGCTCCATGATCGTATAAAACAAAAAATCTTTGTAAAAATAATTGTATCAGAAATCAGAATTAAATATTCTTTCGTAAAAACAAAACAATCCACAATTGATTGTAAACCGAGTTAAACCAGATAATAATCGTATTTAATTTTTAATAGGTAGTGGAAGTTTTGGCCCTGAATGTGTACCTATGTACACTATACACGTACACGAGGAGAATCAAGGCCTTGACAAAAAAATCAACACATGTTTTCGGTAATGGAGTTTGTATTTAAGTATAATTATACATATATAATATGGTGACGTTGGCGTAATCGAGTCATCACTCACGCAGACGTGTCGTCATTAAACTCGACTTAACAAACGACTCGTTACAAGAAATGTATTATCCTACCAGATTTTAATGACTCTAGCACCTTGCAATCTTTACCCGTTGCCAAAAATAAATGGACAACTAAAAGCCAATACTATTGAAGACTATATTGAAAACGACACTACGACGACACAACGTATCCTACTTTAAAAAAGAGTAATAATTTTGTTCAAATTGTTTTGACTTATGGAGATGTGTATAATTAGGTACTCTGGGCACGTACAGCGTAAATACTCTAAACCGAATGACTACACAAAAAAAAAAATAGTTTTTGTGTAGGTTCATAATTTTTTTTTGGCACGATCTTCGTATTACGTCAAAAGATATATTTAGATGAATAGCTGAAAGTTTTATGATTCTAATTCGATATTGTTGATTCAAAATGTACAGTTAAAATATTTTTTTCGATAGTTTTAGAATATCTCAGTAGTAAAACGTATTTCACTTAATTTTTAGAAATACTATATACTATATACCTACTGGGTACGAGTCAAGAATTCCGTAACAAAGTTGCCTAAAATTGAGAACAATAGTTTTTAATTTTCTTTAATACTCTTAAAGATGGTGATAATGAAGATCCGATCATTGTATAAGTAGTGCTATAGTCCCCAAATAAAATGCTTTTAACATACGTTATATACATTAGGTGTTACGGTAATTTAGGCCTAATCGACATAGCAAACTAGTTCAGAGAAACCATGTTTTTTACGTATACCGCAAAATTTCGTTTGACGGTGTTTAGATAATAAAGCAAAATTTATGAGAATTGTTTCTTTTTAGACTGACATACCTGTGCTTCAAAAAGAAGTTTTACAATCATTTTGCTCATCTAGGAAACACTTACGCTTTTACCTTCATTTTTTCTAGTAAATGTCCTAATGTGTATACTTACCCTTTGTAAGAGTTTTTATAGTTCACATATATGATAAACGAAATTATTCTTCACAAACATTTAAAAATAAATACCTATACCGTTTCAATAATGTTGGCATAGTAAAGTAGGTAATATAATATGTAGATATGGACGAAATTCGTTATTGTACTGCAAGGGCCATTCTACTATTTACTGTCATTTCTCAATCTAAAGTGTAGAGTAGAGGTTTATCGTCATAGATATAGATTGCTCGGTCGCAACTACACCTCTCAGTATTAGAATTAATCCAAGAAAAAGAAGATTCTGAAAACGCAACCGAACGTTTACGAACCATAAATTTTTCGCTTCGTGGAGTTCTTCTCATATAGGTACTTTATAAAGTAATGCAAAAAAAAAATACTAAAGTTTATTATTTTGTTAATTATGATCTCTTTTAATTAACGAAAAATGAAATTTCCAAAAAATGTTATCATAAAATTATTTTTTTTGGAATATCTTATTATTGCCGGTTTTCCATCTAATATAGGTTTTAATTAACATTGGAAAAAAAATTTACGTCATTTGTTAAGATATTGTTTATAAACAAATGACTGTTTTGGGATTTTTAAAAATTTTTTTTTTACCATCTTATTGTATAGGTGAAATAAAGATTTAAAAAAAACATTTCTTAATTACTTTTTTTATTGTTTATAATCGTTTTTTTAATATTCGTATAATTTCAACTGTTTAAATTACTAGTTAAAAAATTATTTTATTCTTAAAAATCTTCATTGACCCTTCTCAATGAATTAACTGAAACATATTTTTTTAAATTGAAATAAGCAAATTTATAGGCCAATTATTTAAACTTTTATGCCGTAATTTATATAAAGAGAGATTGGAATTTTTTCGGTAATTAACTGTAGTGTAACTTTTTGAAAAATTTACAAAAACTTTTCTTTTTGCCGTGGTTTTTTTCGTTCAAGTGTTTAGATTACACCATAATTTATTCAAATTTTTAAATTGTTATTTAATACTATAAAAAAAATATTTTAGGTGATATACCGGCTTTTTAGACGGCGCACTTATGCCGTAATGACCGCGCGGAGCCCTATTTTCAGCGTTAAAATAAAATTATAAATAATAGAGATAGAGTTCCGAGAGTCAGGGCTTCCTTATCGGAAATTTCCTCCTCTTTCTGAATGTTTTTTCAAAATTCCTTAAATTACATTTTTTTGGAAGTTATTAACAAAGAACGAAATACCTTTTTTAATCTTATTTTGTTAAAAACAATCGCAATTTCTTATGTGCTAATAAGCCCTTAAAAAACATTTTTCTAGACGTCATTCCGAATCGAATGAGCTATCACACGTATTTTTAGGAGCTTTATGGGTCATACCACAAAAAGTGATATGATAAAATAATTTAAAATAAAAGTTCACGTATTAAAATGAAACATTGTTTTTATTTAAGGTTACTTATCAATATTCTTACAAAAATGTCACTAGAGATCAGTCTTCGATATTTTAGGAATAAATCACTTTTTATTTTTTACACGTCTACAGAAGAGATCGAATTGTCCACAGAAAATAACAAAAATAGGTCTTAAATAATCATATCAATGAGAATAAGATTAAAAAACAAGAAAAAATATCAAAATGAGGTCCTTCTTCACTCATGTTTGCCAGTTACGTTCAAAAAACTTATTAAATAAATGTCTACAGACCGGACATTATGCTCCTGTAGTCATGTAACGAACATACATATAACATTAAAATATTATATCCCCGTCGGAATCGTCAAACATAAATCCAGTCAGACGTTTTTTTTCTGGTAAAGCTTCAGATGATTCAGAGTCATCACAAATTATTCATCTTTTTTGTGGCCTATGTCTTTCGTTAAATATTTCGATAGAAACATCTGGAGTCAGTCTGTCTGAAAATCCTGGGGAATTTGGCTTAGTTGGAGCATCAGGAGTACCTGGAATCACAGGTGAACTAGGCATAAACAAATTCTCAGATGAATCTGAAGAGTCTAATGGTAGTGATCTCTCAGAGCAATCATATGACGAATTGTGCAAAGAAGAATTAGGTTCAGAAGTGATCATGTTTCGAGATGCGCTAGGCATTATCGAATCCCTCATTTGCCTTATCTGGATTTGACCAATTTCATAATGTGGACAGATATTGTGAGGGGCATACACCAAGCAACTTAGTCTTCTTGCGTGGATTACTTCGGGCTCTTCGACACTCCATGATAACTGGTGGATTCACCAAAATGGTGGAGCCACTAAAATGGGCAGATTGTATCTCCTGCCCATATTTACATTGATAATTTTCGGAAAAATCTATATGTAGCGAAAGTCGTTCGGCGTTAATTGTGATTTTATATAAGCAACATGCTTCATAAATGGTAGTATATTAGAGTTCAATATTTCTACAAGGGTCTTCTTTGTTGTTAGAACTTTTTCTTTGATAGTTTTCTTGCATTGTTTTGCTTCTCCTTTTATAACAATAGTTACAGGTTTAGTTACCCATCTCTCGTAAGATATAGTATCGTTATCAATAAAGTCATTATACTGAATAGTCTTATCGTTGCAATCAACGCAATTTCGTTCTAAGCAGATTATTTTCAGGGCATTATCGCAGCATATAGACTTCATCAATGCAGGAGCAGATGCATAAGAAATTAGTTTTGAATGGTATAGTGCACGAATAATATAATCATTATTTGCATGTATGGCACACAAGCAAGTGTTCCTAGCATCTACTTTTGGAAATAATACCCAAAATGGATGATTTCGGGGAAATGTTTCATATGAAATAAATAAACCAGTCTTATTCACAAATGCCTTATGCAAATTTAAAAGTGAATCGTTTAGAAAACGAATTTGTTTTTTGATATTCCTTCTGGTAATGGAGTCTTTTTTTGCCAGATGTCAACCTACTGTGTTCGTCTTCCAGTAAAAAATCATGGATTGCCTTTCTTATCTCTTGTGTCTTCTTCTTTGGTACCTTTCCCTGTCTTTTCTCCTTCGTTCTTCGAGGGTTGCTTGATCCATTTTTGCCCGAGCGCGGCGTATGCTAAGTTTTTTCTGTTCGCGCCTGCGTTCTTTTTTTTCTTCTTCAGATAGCTGGGCTGTTGACCTACTCCTTCGTGGCATAGTAACTGTAACAACAGACACCAAGCGTCATGCTTTGTAAGCAACACCGTGCAACAAACCCGTGAATAGCGTGTAAGCATTTGTTAACATGGTAAGTAGGAAATTATAAAAATATTTTTTATGTGAAGTAGAGATGAAGTAGTAGTATATTCATTATTCTTGTCAGATTTTTTTTAAGTGCAAGTCAAAGTTAAAGTGTTAAAATATCTAATAGGCGTGATAGACTAAAAAGATTAATGAATTTAAAAAGGTTTAGTGTTTAAGTAGAAAACTCGAATAAATCAGCAAAAAAACACTTATTTTTTGTAAATTCGGTGATATTTCATTACAATTTCACATCTGTAGACATAGCTCCCTTCTGTAGACACTAAGTCGACAGCAAAGATGTCTATAGGAGAGACAAATCATTGATAAAACCAAGATGGCCACTTACATTCTGAAGTTTGAATTTGAGCAATACAATATTTGCATAACACACCCTTAGGCATATAGTATATTGATATTTTAACCAATTTGGATAAGGTACTTACTAGTTACAGATTGCACAGAAAAGAAACACTGATGTCGACCAAAAACTTGTGTAATTAATTAAAATAATGTATTTCACCGTCACACGCACTTAATGTCACATTCACAGGCGAGCAAATGACAGAGAATACAATGCTGCCAACAGAAACAACAAAATGATTAGGATGCGTTCACTTCTACCAACTATCTGCTTGTATAATGTGTCTATAGATTAAGACTCAAAATCTATGAACAACATGTTTATAATATATGTTGCAGTTTAGAAATTAAAATCTTTTTTTTTTTAATACTTTGAGTAATGCATATTTTATAATGTAACTGATGTCATGATATAAATTAAAAGTATTAAAAGTATGTATATATTTTTTTTTAAATGTCTATTTAACACGTTTTTGAACTTGTTGACTAGACTAATGTCAAAAATACGTACTAATGAACCTTAATGTAGAAAAAGTAAAAAAACTCCGAGTATGCAATAAGCCGCAATAGCATTTAGTAATAGTAGCGTAAATTAAAAAAAAAATCCCGTCGTTTTAGACAATAATGTTTTTTTTGTATTTGGAACGATATTTCAATCCTACAATTACAAATTCAATCTTTATTGCGCTCAGTAATGACACAAAAGGTCTTGAAAGCTAGCTGTTGTGACAAATTATGGACCCTGTTGGGCACGGCAAAACTAGGATACACGAGGAGCAACTACGCAAGCTTAGTTTTCAACAACTTCTAGTGTTGAAAACTAAACTATATTTCTCTAACCACATCGAACTACATACCTATGTAGTTGTTACCTGCGTTCCAGCGACTTCTTTCGCTTAAAATACTTACAAATATAAAACACTTCATTTTGGAACATGTCTTTAAGAAATGGCATTTTGGCATTTTAACTATAAATTAACAATCAACAGAGTTACCGAGTAAAAGTCTGATACTGAAACAGCGAAAAAGCAAACGCAAAGAAAAATAAATTACGAATGTTTCTGCAGTAGGTCTAAGGAAACATAGCTGTTCTCAGCTTAGCAACCTTTCTTAGCTGACTTTTCCTGCCTATAACTTACATGGTTGCAAAATACCCGTGGTTTGTTTAAAAAAACCAAAAGAATATCCAAAAGAAACAAATCTCTTTTGACCACCTTAAGCGCTCTCTGTAAAGAAAAATTTTACTACCCCATCTATTAATTTTACATTGTAAACTGGAATAACTAAACCGTATGTCGCTAAAGTTGCGAAAACCTTTACTTACTTCCTGAAGCCGGCCTTGTCGTAAAATCCGTTTTAAACCGACATCCCCTACCTATAAAGTACCTCCTTACCAAATTTCAGGTCTCTAGTCCAGTACAAAAACTAAGGACTTTCATATAAAACTTGCTAGAGCCCTTAGACCCCTTTGATCCGGCCCTATCGTTGAATGTATTTATGGCTATTCGTGTTCCACCTATAAACTACCTTCACGCCGAATGTTTGGTCTCTAGTAAGTACACAAAACAAAATTTCAAATAACCTTGCGAAAGTCCTTAGCCTTTAATCCGGCTAGGACATAGCCGGATTAAAGGCTCCAATCTTAGCTGACGTATCTTGCCTAGAAACTACCATCCTGCCAAATTTTAGATCTCTAGTACTATAATACCAAGCACTTTTATTCCTTAATCCAGCCCTGCCACAAAATCTGTTCTTAGCTGACGTCTCCTACTTAAAAACTACCTCCCTGCCAAATTGCATTCTCATAGGTCAAGTAGTTCACCAGATTTCGTGATTAAGTCAGTAGATGAGTGAGTGAGTGAGTAACCCTTCGGCTTTATACAAATAAATATATAGAATATAGATTTCATTAATACGTGAAAAGATTTCTTTGTACGCATTTCAAACAAATTACGAGCACTTAGAAATATTAAATTCTGAATACTTACTTTGTATGTGGAAGAGTGCCAGAAAGTGATAATTTTTAATCGATACATGTATGCTACAGGTGCCCAGTATATATTTTGACCTGTCATGGTACAAAAATCTTTACAATGACAGTCCAGATAAGCAGGTCAATGATGTAAAACGAAACAGTGAAAACTTAATAAATTGTGGTCGAAATTCAGCCAACAGGCGATCTTTAGTTATTAATTACAGCCCTTTTGTATTTGAATGACTTGTAAAATTTGAAAATTTTATTTTACTGTTACCAACGACCATGTAATTCCACCTGAAACCACAAAACATTTAGATATTTATTCTTTTACCTACTCACAACTCTATATGGATGAAGGGGGAGTCTTCTGCATAATACAAACTCTACAGGCTCAAAGCTTCGTGTTCCTACTAAGAATTTCCTAACCGAAAAATAAAACAACAATAAGTTCAACGGAGAAATTGAACATATATATACGTTTAAAGCATAAAGGCTTTGCACTTAACCAGCGGGACCAACATGCGATTTAGGAAACATTTTTATGTCGACCTTAGATCAAATAATTATCGAAGATGTCAACACCCAAATCATATCATAAAAGATAATATTGCAATCAAATGTAACAAATAAACTTTTATGCAGTAAGATTAACAATACAACTATATTTTACAAAATACTTAATATTTGTCAAAGCCTGTAATATTTTTTCTATATAATTTAGACACAAAAGTGATAGAGTTATAACCCAGTAAAAGGTAGGTCTCCTCTCTCTCTACCTCGCTCTCACTCTCTCCTCTCTCTTGTGTCTTGCTGTCTCTTAAAACGTCAACTGGGAAACGCTTACTCCCAAAATTTAGTTTAGATTAAACGGCTCAGGTAGCTAATAAAAAGATACATACCACTTTTCTAAGTGTCGGAATTTTTTTTCGGTCAGGTTAATGCTGGCATGCCTCAGGGGTCCGTCTTGTAGCCCAGCCTCTTTCTTCTACGTAATAATAATAATAATATGTGGAATCAGCAAAGGGATGGAATTCTTATAATGAGATTGTATATGCCGCAGAAATGTGGGGGTCGTAGTGACACTCCATAGCCGCGAGGTATGCAATCTTAGAGACTACTTAATCTCTCTTAACGTGGAGGTGCATCAGGATGTTCTGGCAGTTGACAACGGACTCACTCCGCTTGCTCTAGGTAGAGAGAGCTGGCGCAAACCTGCAGTACTCAATATTACTGATCGCAGGGAGATATGGAAGAGCAAAGAGCTGCATGGACGTTTTTATCGGGCCTTAAATGGGCCCGAAGTAGATTTATTATCATCTGTGTCCCAGCTTCGGTTCGTTCATCTCTTTAAAGAAACTGAAGGTTTATCTGTGCAATTAAAGATAAGTTGGTATGAAGTCATATCCTGAAGGACGGTACAAATGACATAATATTTTTTTCTATTTGTACGTTTCTTGTGAGATTAGGAATACTCTTTTTTACTGATTTAACGCGTATTTATCGCATATTTTCATTATGTCATTTATTAGGATGTTGTAAAAAACAGTTTTTACTCCTGACATTTTAATTCGCTGTCAGGCTACCGAAAAGGAAGCCGAACGGCCAGGAATAATAGTAATAACTTCACACATCTCACACACGTCCGTCTGATCCCAAACTAGGCAGAGCCTGTGCTATGGTAACCAGACTGCTGATAAACATACTTAAAAGCTCGTCGTGGCCTTCAATAGTATCCATCTTGTAATAATGGCGTGGATAGGTAGACGGACGGTTATACTCTAAATCAAGCAAATACCTTGCTAACAAAAATGATGTAATTTACTCCGTTTATGATTAACAAAATATATTCACCAGCACATAGATCACACTAACTTTACTGTAAATTACGACACAAAGTAATAAAATCGAATTGGATCGAGCCGGTAGAAAGCGATTCGTCGAAGACGTGGTGCGCAGGCGACGTTCCGATCAAAAGTGATCTACCACATTACCGCCCCGCCACCAAAGACACGACGCTTCGCTAGAGTGACAGATGTCAGTCACTCTTTGACACTTGATAGTGACGTAAATACCGCAACGCGCCGACACGGCCGGACTGACATACGACCGTCCTCGGGCGTTCTTACTTTATCTGAAACAACATCCGCTCGTTCATCCTGACACTCTCATGATTTTTTTTTTTAAGACTATTTGGATTTCATTGGAAACTTAATTCCCATTTTTGGTAACTGCAATACAATATATTTACTTGGCCAGTGCATCACCTCAACTTACTGCGTAACGGATCTGTATTGAGTGTCAATTTTCATTAAAACAAGCCAACTAAATATCATCTGGACCTAAGGAATTGTAGCCCTTCAACCAACCCATCCGGTCTGATCCGGACGACTTAGTCTTAGGCCAGGCTAAACCACACACCACCTGGACCGAACAAGTGCATCCCTTCAACCAACCTCCATGGGTGTGGCCCGGACGACACTGTCGACCAGGATAAACTACACATCTGGACCGAACAAGTGCATCCCTTCAACCAACCTCCATGGGTGTGGCCCGGACGACACTGTTGACCAGGATAAACAGCACATCTGGACCGAACGAGTGCATCCCTTCAACCAACCCTCACGGGTCTGGCCCGGACGACACTGTTGCCCAGGGTAAACTATCAAAACTCAGCATCCAAATTAGACTAATGACTCGAATCACATCGCTACCTAGTTATGATAGACGGCTCGACCCTCACATTATGAGTGGCGTAGAATTATACATGCCAATGTATTACTGCAAATTATCTTGATCATCATAAATTTCATTCTGCACATACCATGTCTCTGGGTCAGAGTGTGCACTTAGTGTGTCGGAATCGGCGCTTAAGGTATCTGAACTAGTAGATAGGGTATCCGAGCATGCGGTCAAGGTGATATTATCGTTATCAAGTCTAAGTAAAATATCACCATAGGTTGATTCATCCCTATCTTCTGACGCCGACTTGGCCTCATTATAATTCAAAACGTTAGTTGCAACCTCAAGTAGACTTTCATGTCCTTGTGGTGCTAAGCGCAAATTCTCGTGGGCATACTTATACACTCTGTGAGAACCATTTATTACGTTCAACTCATACCGATCATTATCTAATACCGTACCGCCGTTATAACAAATGGTCCCTTAAATTTCCTGTCTAATTTAGTTTGGTTCCGTTCGCTACTTTTAATAAACACAAAATCGTCTATTGAATACGGTTTAATTTTTGCGCGACCTTGATTAAATCGGTTAATTTCTGATTTCAACGCCTTTCGGATGTTGACGTATAACGTCAAGGTTTAGACGCTCTTGTTGACCATGGACCTCTGAATTTATCATTGACATACCTAACGATTGTGCGCGAATTCCTAACATCAGTTCTATGGGTGAATATTTAGTTACAGGTGAAGTGGGGCTGTTGAGAGAGAGTTAAATGTTACCTAGTTCATCGCGCCACGTTTTATTAGAGTCATTTTCAACAATAGTTAACAGGCTTTTGAGAGTCCGCATTACCCTCTCCACCTGTCCGTTGGCTCTACTAGAGCCTGTTGCGATAAAGTGAAGTTCTATCTTATGTTCTGCACAAAAATTCTTGAATTCGGAACTTATATAGCAACGACCTTGATCTACGATAATCCGTTTAGGCGCTCCAAAGAGGCAAACTGCTTTTTGTAATGCGTGTATCGCACTCTTAGCGTCCACAGAAGAAGTAAGTTCTAGCAGGACATATTTGGTAAAACCATCTATAATCACAGAACGGTATTCTTTCCGATCACTCTTCCCGCTGAGCTTTCCCGTAAAATCAATATGTATAGTGTGCCAAGGCACCGCCACTTTCGGGATTGGGTGAAGCTGAACGTGAGCTCCCGATGGACCTTTCGAAGCTTTGCAAATAATTCACGAATCGATGAACTTGCATACGCATTTTGACATCTCAGGGAACCAATACTGCTTATAAAGTTTATCTAAAGTTTTATCCTTCCCTAGATGTTGTATCTCATTGCAAACGTGGTTAATTAGTGTCCAAACTGTAGACCGAGGAACAACTGGCAACCAAGAAACCAATTTTTCTGTAAAGAATACCGTCTCTAACATCATATGTTCGAGCCACGGCCTCAGGAAAGCCATTAAAAAAGCCAATTGTGTTTGAGATAAGGTCTTTTATACTTTGGATCTGATTTCGACTGATTACGCTTTATGTTATTCTAACAACACGTAATAACCGACCGAAAACTTTATATCTCGTACCCCGCGGATTCTCGGTATTTACCGACTATAACTTAGTCTTATAGCCAAGATTTGCTAGTTTCTATGATAGTTAGCATTGATTTCAAGCACAGTTTTAAGCCTCTAAAGTCCTAACTCTACATCTGGTGAGATGATCGTTCACTACGTCGCGAAGAGCATTTACGATTGCTCTCTGAAAAACGGAAATAGCATACTTTAGACCGAAAGGTATCATTAATAATTCCTTAACCCGATCACAACCTGTACTACGTCCTCACTAGACGTCCTATACGGTCACCTTTGCAAAGCGCAATTCAGATTGCATTTACAATTGGCGTAAAATCATTAGCAGTCATATTCACTGCAAAACATAACTTTAGAATTTCACGTTACTCTGTAAGCAAATATTCCAAAGCTCAGGACAATGATCGTTAATCGTTATACATCATGATATTTGTTCGGTGCTGAAAACTCGTGTTTGACCTATCATTCAAACAACATTGTTAAACGGTTGCCACTTAATGTAGCCACTATTTTATCTTTGACAAGCGAGCACTCAGCACCGTAATCAAAAGGAAAACGATACATCTGACCTTTATGCTCCATCGTCCCCGAAGGCAATTGTAAGACGCAGATGTCTTCGCGTCGCTCAGCATGCACTACACTCGTGCCGCCGCTAACCGTTTGGCTGCTGCCGCAGATTAAGTACCGGTTGGTGATGTGGCTTGGTTCGCCATACTTGAAACATGCCAGGGGCTTCGCTTGAAATCGCTACAGCACGCAGCACATAGTTAGCACGTTGCTCATTTACATCGTAGGTTATGTCACGTGAAACGATGAGGTTAAATCTCAATTAAAAATTACTTACTTTAGTACCTGCGACACTCCAAACGCACTTTTTAAAAGAATTCGGTTACTTAAGAAACTCGACTGAGTCATTCGGTAAGAGCTTGGAGTTTGTGACTTATACTCTTAATTGGTAGTTAATCATTTCGTGATTTATTATGGCTGTTCTCAATTTGTCAAAAAGTCACTGCACAATACGTAATCGAAAGAGCAAACGACTAGCATAATCAAAAGTATAAGTCATAAGTAATAAGTCTTTGGACCAGTTTTACGCAGAGGATATACAGAGGTCTGCGTGTCCAATATAATAACGCGTTAGGATAGTGTTGGGGCTGTCGTGGCGTTGTAGTGCGTCCGGTATGTTTGCGGAAGCGCACACAGACGATTTTTATGTCATTATAAGAAAGAAGACCGCAAATAATTCTCATAATTAGGGCCAGAGCTAGAACTAAAAAAACACAAAACATTTGCAATATCGGGGGTTCTATGGGCACAAAGGTCCAAACTCCCTTCAAAACTTTGTCAAAGTGTGATCACTCGTCAACCACTTATTTAACCATCACGTACGTGTACGCAGTTCCTATTAAACATTCAAGTTTCAATAATGTGGATATTGGGATCCAAGTATAAATAATTTTGGGTAGATCTCACCGCACTGTTGATTAACCGCATAGCATCGAAACACGATGCGAGGCTGTCGATTGCAGAGACACCAGAAGAGCGTTCACACATCACCGCCAAGTCCCGATCAAGGCTCCAGCAGGAGTGCGCAGGCCACACATATTAGTGATGCTTGCCGTGGCAGCAGAGGTACCCCTCGTTGGCGATTCAAACCTCGCGAGTGAATGCAATCCGAGGTGTCCAGAACGCAGAACAGACATCAAGAAATTATTAGGCTGTTAATCACTAAATTCACATTAGTAGCAGCTGCGCGAATGTAGGGGTTGTAATACCCCATAACTACCGCTGCCGTCAACTCATTACTCATTAAAAGAACAATGTGTAACCGTAATACAAAACGTCTAGCCTATTTTGCTTATGGAGGGTAGTTGAATTAGGTCAAACAAAATATTCGCAATATCTGTTGGAAACGGACAACATTTTGGATTCCCACTTGAAATGCGATAAATTTTCAATACGCGTCAAACGCTCGTGGTAGAAGATTTGATTTAAACTTTGTACGTGAACAGCACCACACGATAAAATCATTCAATGAAAGATCATAATTTAATAAAAGAATGTGATTCAACGTTACCGGTATAGCGTTGTCACTTCACCAATTACCACCTCTCGGCACTGGACTGAATGGTACCTGTACAGTGTACATGGCACACTACGATGATACTTGTAGCTCAATCTCCGTCACCAGCACGATGGTCACACTCGAAGGCGCCGATTTTTCGTGTGAAGTACCCGCACTTTTCTTTTTCAACGTACTATACGTATGACTTATAAGTTCCGACTCTTTTTCACTTTTTAAGGCAAATACTAGGTGGACGCGTGTGATAGAATCACGTGTATCCTATCCCACTTCTGATAAAAGCTCGTCGTGGCCTTCAATAGTATCCATCTTGTAATAATGGCGTGGATAGGTAGACGGACGGTTATACTCTAAATCAAGCAAATACCTTGCTAACAAAAATGATGTAATTTACTCCGTTTATGATTAACAAAATATATTCACCAGCACATAGATCACACTAACTTTACTGTAAATTACGACACAAAGTAATAAAATCGAATTGGATCGAGCCGGTAGAAAGCGATTCGTCGAAGACGTGGTGCGCAGGCGACGTTCCGATCAAAAGTGATCTACCACATTACCGCCCCGCCACCAAAGACACGACGCTTCGCTAGAGTGACAGATGTCAGTCACTCTTTGACACTTGATAGTGACGTAAATACCGCAACGCGCCGACATACTTATACATTTCTAAACACATACATAAATACTATACATAAATTACACCCAGACACAGAACAAACGATCATGCTCATCACACAATTATTTGTCCTGGGTGGGAATCAAACCCACGACTTATGGCTTAGCAGTCAGGGTCACTAACCACTAGACTAACAGGCTAGTCAAATATGTGGTCTTTTCAATAAAATTTGATTATTTTTAGTGCTTTTTAAAGTCGGTTTAAATTTTTTGAAGTAAAACTTCTTTGGAATCGTTGTGATTTGAAATTCGATGAAACGAAAAACCCACACTAAAAAGAGACAAACATTCATAAATAGGATTTAGCCTGCGAGAGAATTATATAGAATACAAGCAAGTTGTCTGATAATATGTTTGATAATATTATAATATGACTAGCTGACCCGGCACACGTTGTTTTGCCATATTAATTATTTCTAATGAATATTTTGGTAGTCAAATAAAAAATAACTAACTTATTTTGGGGATGGGGTCTATGACTGAAAGAAGAATGGAGCGCTGTGGTCTATTGACGGCCTATAAAAATAACAAAACTCCAACCATTCATTTTCTTAATTCAAAGTACTTCATTAACTTAACTGACATATTTAAAGTTTAACAGTGGGAGAGCCATGCTTCGGCACGTATGGGCGGGCTCGAAAGGAGTGATATCATGGCCTCACAGAAAACCGGCAGTGAAGCAATGCTTCATTGTACTTCGCCAAGCGAGTGAGGTTACCGGTGGCCCTAACCCTTCCCTCTCTCTATCTCTCCTACTCCCACCTTAAAGGCCGGCAAAGCACTTGTGACTCTCGAGTTGCAGGTGCCCATGGGCGGTAGTCACTTACTATCAGGAGACCCGTCTGCTTGTTAACCCCCTATTCCATAAAAAAAAAAGTTTGACATCGACTTGACGGCAATCGATTATTACAATCGATTATAACAATCGCACTTTCTATTTTCACTGGGTTAAATACTTTAAAAAAATTGTAGCAATGAAATTAAAATACTAATATCGCTAGGTATTAAAAACAGGGGTTGATCGTATAGGGTTGAAAATTCAGGGTTGTATGTATTTTCTAATGCTGTATCATAAAAAAAATAAAAAAAAAATATCTAAAAATTAAAAAATATATATTAGGGGTGGACTACCCTTAACATTAAGGGGGATGAAAAATAGATGTTGACCGATTCTCAGACCTACCCAATATGCACACAAAATTTCATGAGAATCGGTCAAGCCGTTTCGGAGGAGTTTAATTACAAACACCGCGACACGAGAATTTTATATATTAGACTAGTATACAGTGTTTCCTATAATCTTTGTCTTTGCACCATCGTAATACGAAGCCTTAAGTCACACTAAAAAGAGACAAAAACATCTCGCTGGCTAAATCCTATTGGATTTAAAGAGCTAGTTATAGAAAAAACATACAAATAGCCGAACGTAGAACCTCCTCTCTTTTTTGTTTTCAAGTACCTATAGGTACAATTTATATTTTTTCTATAGTATATGATATTGGATTTGTTATGTTATGGTACACCCACCATTTTGACTCTCACAACATGTTGCCAGTCTGTTTCAGTATTATATAGGAGGTGAAGATTACACAGTAGCGTAGCAAGAAATAGCATTCTCTATCTACGCAGAGTAGAGTACACTCAGAGCAATAATAACTATTGCTCTGAGTGAATTATTGCTCTTAGGGAGTACATGACTCTGTCTGTCTGTGGCAGTCTGTGGCCCTGTGCCCAGCGTTGCCAATTTGTGAGGAACATCCCAAAATGCGGGGAATTTCAAACCGTTTGGGGAATTCATGCGGAGACCTTCAATGCGGGGAATCGGGAATTTAAGAATTTCAACTTTATTATTGCTTTATTAAGAACTATTCTACTTTTTGCTGGACTACTCTACACTTGATCTAAGTGTAGACAATGATGCTAAAACTTACTGGAGCAAGTTATACTGTCTTAAAAATAGTGCAGATCAAGAATTATGTCCAAATTTTAAATATGTAATAAGCTAAATTGCTCCTGTTACCATTCTTAAATGCGTTTGTTGAAAGAAAATTTCTGCATTGCATTGTTCTAAAATATAAAAAAACGGAAACCGTCTAAGCACTAATACTGTGATAGCATTAATGGCAGAGAAGGGAAACAAGGGTAGTTAAAGGTAGTTGATCCTTCAAATAAAATTTTAACAAAGAAAGTATGGAAAAACCGAATGAAAATTAATCGATAAAATTAAATTAATGTAAGATTTTTTTTAAGAAGAGCTGTGGGTAGAGATGGGTTTTCAACCGGATAAATACTCAAAACGGATAAATACTCATATTTGTCCATTTATACTCGAGTATTTATCCAAAATTAAGGATAAATATTTTTTTAGCAACAATAATGATTCTTTGCGTTTTTAATAAGAAATTGGATGATCTTTGGGTAAAAATTTGATTATGATTTTGATTACTTACTAATACAATTGCGAGATGTTAAGATAAATAATATAATAGTCCGGTCAAAATAGTCATTTACCCTTGCATAAATTCCCAAGAAGCTGAAAATTTACATGAACGTTAAAGATACCATTATTATGAAATTGTGAAAGTTCCCATCGATCCCATACGTGCAAAATTTGTTATTCAAGGTCAAAGTTTCCAAACATGGCTTTTTTGGGTTTTTCAGCCAAACGATAAGTTTTATGATAAAAATAGCTTAAACAAAGTTGTTGACCATGCAATTATCTACAAAAATTTAACTTACGCTTTTTTCTCTAAGATTCACCAGATCTGAGCAAAAGTGATTCTAAAATTTACTAAAGTTGTGTTCTCCATAGTATGCACACGTTTAGTAATGTCGCCGTTTTGTTTGTTATTTTGTTTTGTGTCCACCAGTAAAAATGAAGTGCCAAAAGTCCCTATGGATCCCATGTGTGCTAAAAAAGTTATTCAAGGTCAAAAGTCAAAACTTAATTTTTTTTTGATTATTCTCGAAAACGGTAAGTTTCATAAAAAAATAGAAAAACAATAATTGTAGACCATAAAATTATCTGCAAAAATGGTTCTTATACTTTTTTCCTAAAAATCACCATTTCTAAGATATCGCGATTCTAAAAGTTGAAGGAGTTACATTCTACATGATATGCTCACAAATGCCACGTATATACATAGTCACGCACTTAATATATGTAAAAATACCTATTTGTGTCTTATATTATAAACTATACACTCTAAAGAAACTCAGTCCCTTAGCCAGTCCCTTCTACCCGCATTGACCTTGATATCGATGAAGAGACAGCTGTTTCATCTTCAGTTGAACAATTTATGAACATCCAGCAAGAAGAAGAGGAAGAAGAAATCGAAGAAGACATGACTGTTGAAGTCGAATTTGAAGAGTATGAATCAGGTTAAAATATCAACAGAAATCAGAACTACAGTTTAAATCAATCACCTATATCAATTATCATCATTAGAGATCGGATAATCGGATGCATATTTACCTAAAGTTATTTTTTTGATAACAAATTATGGAAGCGGCTTCTAAGTATATTTTTATTTAAAATAAAATCCCGAAAAAATGTATATTTACTTTAAGTTAATTCTTTTTAAGTTAAGGTGTTTCCCATTTGAGTATGTACGTATGTAAGGTGTAAGAAAAATGGTGGAGTGGTAAATCAGAAAACATAAATTAATATAAACTTATTTATTCATTACATCACATAATATTTTTATGTTGTACACACAGAAACTACACAGAAAAGAAATGAAAGATAGAAAAGTTGTACATGGGCACTTTGGGCAATATACATAAATAATTGTTATTCAAGAATAAATGTTGCTCAAGTTATTGTGTTGTTTTCTTTAAAAGTATCCATGACATGCACTTCTTACATAGCTAATATGAAGAAAATCATCTTACATAGGTAATATGAAGAAAATTAACTTAAAACTAGCACATTTTATATTTCACTTTTAAAGTGGCAGCGAGATAGATGTGGAGAGATTTGAAAGAGGCCTATATATATGCTCAGCATTGGGTGGCTAAAGATTGAAGAAGAAAGATTACCCCAGTTACAATATCTTTAATCACTATCTATGACTATGGTTCGGTCACTGAAATCTGTCATTTCTGTATCTGTTTGCGTTGAACATGATGGTGTTACGTCCGGTTCTACTGACTGTTCAAAAGTTCTTAATTTAGGATTATTGAGAGAATTGTAGTGTACGATAATAATTTTCTTGACGTCGTCACGAAGGCCTTGAAAACATAACGTTGTCTCTTTCATGCGCAAGTAAAATGGACGGCATTGTGTTAATGATGTCTTCTAATCTAGTGTGTGTAATATAGTAAATAAGTATAGGTAGGTATACCTACATACTTAAGTTTTCGTGTAGTAGGTAATGTAGGTAGGTACTTTCTATTAATTTTCTACAAACTAATTAAAACAGAACATGACGCCAGGTGACCAGAAATTGCACACAATGTAGTGTAAAACACGGTTCTTTTATTTTTGTAGGCGAATTTCCAACCGTTTAAAACGATTTATTTGGGGTTTAGAACGGCAACATTTTATTTAAAACGTTTTAAATCGGTTGTTTTATATCTATAGTCGAAATACAGTATCAGATAACCACACAACACAGCGCATTGTTTTAAAACTACCTGATATACAGCAAATCTGTTTAAACAATAGTCCCTACTACTACTAAACTACCATTACTCAGGTACATTTGACTTTACTACGAGTTATTTATTATATTATACATATTTCTATAGTCAAAATCTGTTTTCCAGCTATATACAAATAGGTACAATGTTTTTAAATGATTTTGTAAAAAGAAATAATTCTTACCTTGTTATTGAAAGAAATAAGAGGACCAAGCCGCAGAGCAGGTAAATCCAGGATTGGTGGCACAAAAGTCGTCGTTTCAAGTAAAACAAAAATCCAAATTCGTTGTTCAATAGCCAAGTAATCGTAGAAATGAGAAAAACTTAAGAAACACACCCGAACGCATAGCAAGCACAGCGACGAATGCAGTTGTATTGTCGCGTTGCTACTTGCGCACAAGCAAGTATAATTTGCCGTCTCACTCGCATTCTTACAAAATGCTTACATTTCCTGGGGCTTAATAGGCCCGATTTGACACTTGTTACAACGTAATAAGGTTGTATTTGCTTCGTCAAAAATCACTGACAATAAAAGTAGGGAAAAGCAACCATTATACATTGTAACAGAGCAAGTGTCATATGTGTCAAACTGGGGTTTATTACATCTCACGGAGTATAGGTACACTTAAATTTGAATTTCCCGGAATCGCGGGATTCTTTCAATAAAAAAGTGCTTTCCATAATAGCCAACATCTCAACTTTAGGTAAATATGCATCCGAATATCCGATCTCTAATCGTAATGCAGTAAATTCAATATTTTTTTTATAAAACTCAGTCACAACAGATCGTTCGCGCAAAACACACCAAGTACACAACCTCACAGGTGGTGTGGAAATGTGTGCGTATCATGTAGAATGTAACTCCGATGTGGCGACTTCCACATACAGCAACAAGAAAACATCTACAACCTACTAATCCTGCATCGCGCTATGAGAGTTCTCGCGCTGATTAGTATATATACAACTTCCCAACATCAACCGTTGGGCAGCAGCCCGCCAGGCATGATCACCTCGCCTGGTCGGAGGATCCTCCCTTTGTGTTGGAGGGACATAACACCCGTCCCTCCACATCCTTCAACTTTTAGAATCACGATATCTTAGGCATGGTGATTCTTAGGAAAAAAGTAGAAGAACCATTTTTGCAGATAATTTTATGGTCTACAATTTTTGTTGAATAACTTTTTTAGCACACATGGGATCCATGGGGACTTTTGGCACTTCATTTCTACTGGTGTACCCAAGGTCTCCATCAAAATTTAGCTCTGTCGGAGTTTTTGTTATTTGAAATGTCTATTTTAATCCCACTATTCTTCGTTCAGTTGTGTTAGAGAGTCTGTTAGAGAGAACAACTTGTATCATAAACGAGAGCAGTCTAGTCAGGGTCTCTCAGTGGGGTCAGAAAAATCTGGTCCGGTTAAACTCTACCAAAACACAAGTCTTCAAGGTCACCGCTAAAAAAAAAACATTCATGTGATCCCAAAGTTACAAAACTGATCCTTACAATCTCCGAGAGTATTAAGATTCTTAGTATCGATATTTCCACCGACGCACAGTGTGATATTTTCGTAATCTAACTGGACAAAATTATATATTAGATTTTTTGTTATTGTACACTAACGACATATTGCTTAAAAAAATATACAAAGTGGATATGTACAATACGCAGCTTTAAATATGCAGTGGCATACTGTAGGATGGAATTTAAAGACATTGTGAAGATTTTAGACGTCTATTGCAATAAGACAATACAAAGATTATGATGATGATGATTTTAACCATTGATTTTGGAATTAAAAAAGGAAAAATATATTTTAACAACGTGAAATTATGTGTCAAAATTACACCTTACTCTGTATCTGTATTATTGGATTCGCTATTAGAATTATCATCCTGAATGTCGTCATTTTCTCTGGCTTTAGTTGTCATATCTAAAAGCTCGCATACTTAAATTGTGATTCGGTGAGCGTTTCTGTGACATTGATGTCATTGGGGTAGCACAATTGCTTTGCCTTTTTGACTTAGTAATAGGGTGGGTACATTGTTTTTTTTATTACTTGGTCGCGTATCACATTATATAGACAGATTGGCATCGATCATTAGTGAGAGAGCTTGATCTTCCGTAAGTTCAAGTTTTTTAGGGCTTGCTAAACACTTCCGCGCTCTCTTAATAGTGGTACAGCTCTTTCACGATTGCTGCCGAATCTCCTTGTCCCCCACTGCGAAGTTTTACTTCTGTCGGCATCGATAACTATTCCATGCTCGATGAATCCAGTAGATGTCGAATTCACCGTTTTCTGTTCTTAGGCTGCAGCTTCTAAAATCTTTTTTTGGTCTACCAGGTCTCCTACTCGTTCCAGGCTGCGAATCACCTTCGATAGGTGTTGTGACAAAATCAGAAAATGATATGTTTTCTTCCAACCATGAAGAATTCGCTTTTAAAAAGCGGTCTTGGTGTCTCCCCGAGTTCAACTTTTTTTGCTCGATTTTTTGATAGATGCTCCTGATTTTAACTTTTAATCTTCTCGTGATATATTCCGTAAAGGACGGAATTTCAAATTCTTGCAAAATATAACTTATCAAACCACCCAGTCTTGATTCTTTTGAATTAATAAACCAAACATCAAATAACGTTCGACGTGAAATTTGCGTAGTCATACTGAAAAAAATTAAAACTTGTATGAGTGTCGCACGAGTTCGCAAGCAAATACACTTTGATCGTAGAACCAACATGTTAGTCTTTCAAAATAACGTAATACGATATTGATATAAGTCGATATAATGTACTAAAACTTCATTACAAACACTCTTTTTCTTTTTTTTTTTTACTTCATAATAACCTCTAGTCTAATGATGCTCACGACTACGTTTAATGATTTATGATTTAAGAAAATTATTTAAACTCACGTTAAAACTTCAAAAAATACAATCACAATAAACAATCACTGCTAGTTTACAAACACGTAGCGTATTCATCCAGCAAACTCAAACGAATATTGCGGTCGCTTCAAAACAATAAATTGTCGAAGTGCGGATAGCTGCATGAACAGACCTTTTTTTCTATTGTTTGGCACTTCTAGCTATAAATTAACCTTAGTGTCTTGTAATAGGACACGTCTACTATGTATGTAAACAGCTATTTCATCTTGAGAAGACAAGTGAAAAATTTAATTTTGACCAGCTAGATTACGAAAATTTCGCATTGTGCGACGTCCAGTTTCGACGTGGAAAGCCAAGCTGGCATCCAAAAAGCTTGGAGTGCTTAAAAGAGCGAAGCCGTACTTCTCTTCATGGTAAAGACTTTTTATACAAGTTACAAGTCTGTTCCATATGGAGTGTTACTATCACCTATGGGCGGGGCATGTGCTTGTTTGCTACCAACGTAGTATAAAAAAGTCGCATGTTCATAAACTACCTTCAAATTTCATCTTCATAGATCAAGTGGTTTTCTAAATTTCGTGATTAGTCAGTAGGCGAGTGAGCGAGTAAGTGAGCACCCTTTTGTTTTAAACATATGAATATTTATTTCTATAATATCGAAAAGAAAAGTTATATTTATCTCATTGTCTCAATTTTAATGTTAATAATGGTTAAAAATGAGTAAATACGAGTATTTATCCATTTCGGATAAAAACTCGAGTATTTATCCTTTGAGTATTTGTCCATCGCCCATCTCTAGCTGCGGGGGATAACAGGCTTTTTTCTTTCCGATGGTGGGTTTACACGCTGGCGTTCAAACCGACATTCAACGAGCACATTCAACGACGCAAGCGTGTGAACAGGCTGTTTGTGCATGCCTGCGTGAATGTGATCGCGCTTGCCGCCGATCGGGACGACTAACGGCTGCGTTCACACGCTCGCGTTCAAACCGACATTCAACGACGCAAGCATGTGAACAGGCTGTTTGTGCATGCTTGCGTGAATGTACACGCGCTTGGCGCCGATCGGGACGACTGTCGGTTTTTTGACACACTTCATGGCGCGTTTACACGCTGGCGTTCAAACCGACATTCAACGAGCACATTCAACGACGCAAGCGTGTGAACAGGCTGTTTGTGCATGCCTGCGTGAATGTGATCGCGCTTGGCGCCGATCGGGACGAGTAACGCCTGCGTTCACACGCTCGCGTTCAAACCGACATTCAACGACGCAAGCATGTGAACAGGCTGTTTGTGCATGCTTGCGTGAATGTGCACGCGCTTGGCGCCGATCGGGACGACTGTCGGTTTTTTGACACACTTCATGGCGCGTTTACACGCTGGCGTTCAAACCGACATTCAACGAGCACATTCAACGACGCAAGCGTGTGAACAGGCTGTTTGTGCATGCCTGCGTGAATGTGATCGCGCTTGGCGCCGATCGGGACAACTAACGCCTGCGTTCACACGCTCGCGTTCAAACCGACATTCAACGACGCAAGCATGTGAACAGGCTGTGTGTGCATGCTTGCGTGAATGTGCACGCGCTTGGCGCCGATCGGGACGACTGTCGGTTTTTTGACACACTTCAAAGGGTGAATGTGCTTGTGTGCCTGTTTACACACACACACACACGCTCTCGGCCGCGTTAGTATAGTTTTCATCTTCGTGGCATACAGACGACGTAACGATCGAAATTAATTTTTGACGACACCAAATATATCAGAGTGGTCTGAACCTTTATCATGCATGAATCGAAAGCAAAAGAAGACTTCAGAAAGATGTTTCTGAACTATTCTTTTAGTAAAAATAAATATTGTTTATCAGGGCCCAAAAAAATATGAAACAAAATAGTGCCAATTCTTAGGATTAAAGTTAGTATTGATTGATTGACGATTAGAGAATTGTAACTAATCGCATATCAATGATGTGCAGTAAATAAAATAGATTTATGTATGCCTTAAAACACATTTAATGAAGAAGCCGCCCCCAATGCTAATCACGGTTAATTATGTTCATGTTTATTAGAAATAATAAAAAATTATATTCAAAAGTTAGCGAGGATAGTAAATTCATTCAAAGAGATCCCACTAAAATAAGAAACGAATTATGTAAAAGCACTCTTCGATGTAAAAATATTTATAACGCATGTCAAATAAAAAATCAAATTTAAAGTTTTGGCTACTTGAAAAGTGTTTTTACACCATAAATGATTTTTTAATTGTAAAACCTAATAGTTTTAAGTAAAATTTCGCATGCATAATTATGTCGGGCTGTTTTTTTTTTCAATAAAAATAGATCAAGCCCAAAGCAGTAGCTCCCACGAGATCTACGTCTACATCGTCTCCCATGTTTGCACTGACTACTATGTCCACAGAACACTAATACCCTACGGACCATGCCTGCAAGTGTGTGAAACAGGGCTGCCAGATTGTAAATTGGATACAAAATTGGTATAATATCAGTTATATTTTGTATCCTGTTTGTATAGTAGATTGCATTGCATAATTGGATACAATGTCATTGCTGATGTTATAGCGTAAAAAGTACGTACAAACACATAGAGATACTTAAAACAAATCATGTCTGTGATAAACTGTTAAATCCTTATACGTTAAAGTTAAAACACCTTTTACTCAAATCCCCAAAGAGTGACGTTCTATAGTTGTACAACACTGATTTTGTGTAATAGTACATGATTTTGTATAATTTCCGAGTCTTAGCGGTATAAAATAAGTTGTCTTTACTGGCAGCCCTGGTGTGAAAAGCTTGAGTGGCACGTTGCGTGGCAGGCTGCGCGCCGAGCTGCGTGCCATGCTGCTTGCCAAGCTGCACGGCGTGCGTGTAAACCACAGAGTACTTTATTATAACTGAAAGTGTAAACGTACCATGACAATTGGGAAATTGACCATTATTTTCGGGTAATTTAAGAAAATGACAATTAGCAACGCTATCTGTGCCTGCATCACTGACCTCTGTTATATGTTGTATATAGTTTAGTTTATAATGCCTGCCAAAGAGTAAAGTAATACAAAGAATATAGAGGTATTATATTGAGTAAAGTAGACATGCGCAAACCATGTCCATGCTATGGCAACTTAGAACATAAAAGAATTATACTTTTTTTATTGAGTACAGTGCCATCCCAAGGATAGATACCGGAACTAAAATTACTGTGTTACAATATTTAAATTTATGATTTTTGTGAGGGGAAATTTATTACTCTCAAATGTATTACGATTTAAAATTCGCATTTGTAAAAAACAAAATACTGCATATTAAATATCTAAAACCACTTAAAATTCTATACAAACAACAATTTGTTCACCAACACACAATAATATTAATTAAAAATACAATCTTAAGAAAAAACAATTTTTTTTAAATATTTGGAACTTATTAATATTAGGTTGGCAGCACTTCACTTATATTGCAAATGGCTGCGTATGAGTACTGATTGCCGGTTTCTTGTGCTTTTCTTTTTGCAATATAAGTTTTGGTTGTTTTATGTGTAAAACTATTCGTTACTTGAATATAATAATCTGAGATTAGTCATAAACATACATTAATTAGCTAAAGTATAAAATTGTCATGTTAGAACCAATAAAACAAGAAATAGGGAACAACAAAACACACACATACACCGTATACGTAGGTACCTATATATATATTGTTCAATTGTAATATACCTATAGATATGTATATTATATTAGTTTTCGGTATCTGACCACTACGCGAAGTTTTGTGTTGTCAATAAAAAGAAGCAGAGCTGCCTGTCTATATCCTATATACTATTGTAGTCTTTGACCATGTCCGACATGGGATTGAACAGGAAACATGTCCGAGGAACTATCTAGTTCCTTAGTTTTATCCGGACATTGTAGTTAATAGTTTTATTTCGGTTCAGACAGTTCCTCGTACATACATGGTTGTAAACAATGATATTGTTTATTTAGACTTAAAATATTTTAAATAAATAAATTGGCTTGGTCTTTAAAAATCAATTGATAGTATATATACATAATTAAGTAATATTAAAATTTGTACATCATAATACATAATATATTATATATAGGTATTTTATTTATAATTGCTAACATAAAAAGTTGCTCAGGCACCTTTGATGCCTTCAATCGTTGCCTTCTGTCCATAAAAGTAAATCCTGCTTTTCAAAATACACCCTTACACGGAACAGAAGTAACACTGACGGCCCGGAGCGCAACGCTCGCGGCATACGTTAATCGCTCCGGCCGCTCCTTCAATCCGCGTGATCGTTCCGAAGAACTGTGGAACTGGAACTATTAGGTTGAGCAAGTCGGAAAGAACTGACATAGTTCCGACTGCGGACATAGTTCCAGGAACTATTACGCTCCGGAACTACACATGTCTAGAGTAAAGTAATTGGTGCCTGCGCCGTTGCAGGTTATGATAAACAAATACTGTATTTATTTACATTTTTGTGAATAGTGTTTAGCAATCTATGGTTTAACATCACGGGCTCTGGACGCTTCGAATAATCTCTTATATCAGTATTCGGAGTGATAAAAATTTCAATAATATCTGCCATGGATGTTACTTTTATGAAGCCAATACAACCCCACATATTCAAAGCAATAAAAGATTTGGATATACCAACGCTAATGAAGTGTTCGCAAGATGAAATAAGACCCATAATACCATGCCTCGTTCGTATGGCACTTATATCTCCCTTGGATGTTACTAGGTATTGTGCAGAAGCCAAGAAAGATGTTCTCATCATACTCTCCGGTATAGATTTAGTAAACTTTATAGTATCTCTCTTGTCAATTGAATTTAACACTTTGGAGACCGATCTTAAAAAAGAGCAGCAAATGAGGTAAGTCACTAAAAATATAATGACACATTTTTAGCCTTCTTTTTGATAGTAACAAATTGATTTCCTGTTACAGACTAAAAAGTGGATCACAATGCACAGAAACCTTCCTAATACAGAGTGTCTCTAATGGCATTACAAATGATTTTGAACAGTCTGACTCTACTCGAAGGGTTCGCCTAGTGTTGTCTGAACTACTACACATGCAGGCACAATTAGTAGAATATAATCAAAATAAAAATGCAAATAACTCAGAGTATAGTATTAAACCTTCAGAATTATTTGACAATGATGTGTATTTGGAGGAGGTAACAGATGTCATCTGTATTAGTCTTGCTGAACTGCCTCACTTGCTAAACATTTGTGATATAGTTGAAATATTGCTACATGTAAACAAAGGTCCCATTATTATATCATGGGTAGTTGCTAACATGCCTGATACACTACAAGAAGGTTGGTATAAGTTTAATTTATTTTCATATCTCTGTGGGACTGTTAGGCAATGCCTAACTAGTTTAATTCCACATTTCAAGCATGGGGTTAAAAAAATCCGGGCCCGCAGAGGTAGATTTCGTGTTTTTTATTTTTCTTGAAAATCTGCCCCCCAGTCCCTCCCTTTGGGGGAATATCCCCCATTCACAAACTTAACCTTCGTTTTTGCCCTGTTGATTTTTCGTCCAAGTTTAAAAGCGATATAATTGCGACCTCTATCGTGCTGGTAAAATTGAGGTACATACAGTTGTTTTGGGGTCTAGGGATCATAACTAGACCTGTGAAGAAATTTTTGGAAAACTCGACAACTGTTACAAAACCAATAGGTAGACTTTTCTGCGAATTCTACCTAAAAGGACGTAAATGCAACACATAATGTTGTACACATCCATTGACTCCAATGACTGGTTACCGTTAAGCAGCTGGTTTGTTTTAAATCCTAGTTGAAAAATAATTAGATTTAGTTTTTACCATTACTTGTATATCTGTAATATCCCAAGCAATATGTGAAGAATATTCTTTAGTGCAGAAGCAGAAGTTCAGCCATTAGCCAAGAAGCTAATATCTTTATTTGGTAATTAAAGCTGGGCTAGGGCTGCCATCCATCCGGGTTTCTCCGGATTTGTCCTAGTTTAGAGGGCGTCCAGGGAGTGTCTAGGCAGGGTTTTTAAAGTCACTCCGTGCCAAGGGACAATTATAATTGTTAGATGAATTGTTAACAAGCTAACAATTGAAACTGCGTTTTTTTAAGGAGTCTGGGAAAGAATCTCGATTTCATGGATGCGTCTGGGATTTTTTAAGTTTCTGTCTGGGGTCAGCAATTTCAGTGACGTCAGGCTAAGCTGGGCCCATCTCACCCAGTTGTATATCTTACAGATAATACTTAGATACTTTTTTTCAGTAAATACACACATAAAAACACCCAAACCAATGCAAATAAACATACAAATATTTGCAAACATTATTACTGTTCAGTTAACTGCTAGACAAATAATAAATATTATAAACAAAATATCTTAATTTTATTAAAAAACACAGGTTTTGTTCTAGTTGTATTAAAAATTTTTTTTTTAGTGGCTGAATCTCTCGTGATGAATGCTGATAGAAGTGAAGAAGGTGGTATTAGAGCCAAAACATTAGCCACCCTTTGTGCTGCCTGCCCTCACTTAGCAGCCTCAGTAACAGCCAAAGCAGCATCTGCATCTCGATTACCTTCATTGGTCATAAACTTGACTTTGTCGCATCATCAGGATGATTTGGTATGCTATATAAAGATAACACATACCTTCAATTCTTTGATATAGTATAAAATTTTAAGGTAAATCACTTAATTTACAGGTTTATTTTATGTCTGGGCTATTACTTGGTTCCGATCAAGCCAGTAGAGCCTGGTTTGCTACATTCTTACGTAACTCCCACAAGAGAGGTAAAGGTGATGGTCATGCCTCATTAACAAAATTACGTCAAGAACTACTTAACAGACTTAAAGAGGCAACTGCTGGAGTCAATGCCTCTGCTTTATTAAGACTCTACTGTGCTCTTAGAGGAATTGCAGGAATAAAGTTTCAAGATGATGAAATTGCAGGTCTTTTAAGGCTGGTAACTCAAAAACCACCACCTACTCCAGCTGGAGTTAGATTCGTATCATTGAGCTTATGTATGATCCTTGCTTGTCCATCTTTAATGAGTAAGTATTGTATATTATTAAATTAGAGGTACAGAGCTAATCAAGATTATTTTATCTAAAAATATGTTGTTATAGCTGCTCCTGAACATGAAAAAAAAGCTATTGAATGGGTGCAATGGTTAGTAAAGGAAGAGGCTTACTTTGAAAGGTACTAAATCTTTAATAGTAATTAATCTGAAATCTTATCATTTTATTTTGTTTTGCAAAGCAATGGTAATTAATGTTTCAGTAACTCTGGGGTGACAGCATCTTTTGGCGAAATGTTATTGTTAATAGCGATCCATTTCCATTCTGGACAACTGGCTGCGGTTGGTGAACTTGTATGCGCCACTTTAGGAATGCGTGTTCCCGTTCGCCCCAATGGCCTCGCTAGGATAAAGCAAGCTTTCACTCAGGAAATATTTACAGAACAGGTATTAAATGCTGTACAATCTCGAAATTTACTTGCTTACAGTGCAATGTGGAATTAATTTTAATCAAACTTAAATATTGCAGGTTGTTACAGCTCATGCAGTAAAAGTACCTGTTACAGTGAATCTTAATAGTAACATACCTGGTTACTTACCTGTTCACTGTATCCATCAACTTTTGAAGTCTCGAGCCTTTTCAAAACATAAGGTGCCTATAAAGAATTGGATATATCGACAGATCTGCAACTGCACGGCGCCGTTGCATCCAGTCATGCCGGCACTAGTTGAGGTTTACGTAAACTCGATCCTCGTTATCAACAACAAAGGTACTAATGAATATGTAAACAAACCGATAATGGAAGAAGAAATTCGAAAAGTTTTTAGGAATTCAATTTTTGGTGCAAACTTCGATGTTCAGAGTAAACCATTTACTTCTATGGAAATCGATAATGCAGAATCTGCAATAGATATAACGATCGAAAAGCCAACCTTAGCATCGCAGTTATTACTTATCTATTACCTTTTGTTGTATGAGGATGTTAGACTGTCCAATGCAGCTACACTCATTTCTAACGGAAGAAAAGTAAAAAGTTATTCAGCTGCTTTTTTGTCTGAACTACCGATTAAATATTTATTGCATCGAGCTCAAAAGGACCAAATGAGTTATGGAGGCTTATTCAGCCCTCTATTGCGTTTATTGGCAACACACTTTCCACAGCTATCCCTAGTTGATGACTGGATGGATGATCAACTCTTTGGAGATACAAATCGACACCAAGTCGACGTGAGTCTTTCGGAAACAGCCATAAATGATGCATTTAAAATAATTGAGGAAAACCCGTATAAGACTGGGAAGATATTAAAAGCTATGCTCAATAAGAATCCGACAGACATATGGCCTTTTGCTGAAACTTTTGTAAAATATTTCAAAAGTGTACTTGGTGATCAAGTACCGCGACACATACAAGAGTTATACCATGAAGTTTGGTTGCGACTCAATACAGTCTTGCCTCGTTGCCTGTGGATTATGACTATTAATGCGTTATTAGACATAAATGGTAGTTCCAAAACTGTGCAAATTACACAAGAAAATGTATTAGTAGATCCACTACAGGTTTTGCGATGCGACCTTCGAGTATTTAGATGTGGTCCAATACTTAAGATAATTCTAAGAATATTAGAAGCAAGTTTAGCTGCTTCTAGAAGTCAACTTAGCAGACATTTACTTGACAGGCCTTTACTTGAAAAAAGTGGACAGCTCACATCGGACGCTGAGAGGGAAGAATTAAAAAATGCTTTAGTTGCAGCCCAGGAAAGTGCAGCACTTCAAATCTTACTGGAGGCTTGTTTAGAAACACCAGACGATGAATATAAACCTGAACTTATGTGGTCTTTGCGGGAAGTCAGAAGTATAATCTGTTCTTTCCTGCATCAAATATTTATTTCTGAGCCATCTCTGGCTAAATTAGTACACTTTCAAGGATATCCAAGGGAACTCCTGCCGGTTACAGTACAAGGAATACCTTCAATGCATATATGTTTAGACTTTATACCCGAACTTCTCAGTCAAGTTTCTCACGAAAAGCAAATATTCGCAATCGATCTCGTATCCCACTTATCGATACAATATGCATTACCAAAAGCCATGTCTATTGCAAGATTGTGTGTAAACACTCTATCGACATTGTTAGCAGTTATTCCATGTGATTTGCGTTTGGAACTCTCACAACCGGCACTAAAATCTCTTGTGAGAATTTGCACCGCATTCCCGTCACTTTTAGAAGACATCACTTCTTTGTTATTACATTTTGGAAGGATATGCGAGTCTCAAGCATCTCTCGGTTATTGCTGGAACGATATAAGTATATTAGGTGAAGGAGGCTACGTACCCTCGGAAGCGCAACCCGATACAAAAGTTTTAGTTGCTGAAGAATTGTGCAGAGATATAAAACTGACAATGTCGGAAATCCTTGACAAGGCACTTTTAAATGACAAACTGTATTAGTTTTCCAATAATTTCATTAAATGAAGTACTTAGGTTTGCTAAATGTTTTTATGTTTTTATCATTTATGTTTTCCCGAATACATGTTTTCGGTTTGAATATTATCTCACAGACATAACTTAGAACTTTATTCTCATTTGGCCGGTGGTGTTTAAATTTTTAAACATATTTCATTTCCACTTTCTCTTCATGTAAAAATATTAAACAAAATAAATATAGACGACACAAAATCTACTTTTATGTATCCTGAACTGGCACAATATCGGGAAACAAAAATATAATAACTGAATTTAATATTATTAGCATGTAAGTTTATATTTACATAAATAATTTATAATTACATTTTAGAAAAAGAGAGTGATAATAAATATTGCAAATTAATGGGACGGGGGATTTCAGACAGCTGAAGTAAATGTGATCCGGTGAAACTATCTGAACCACATTAACAGGTAGAGGTATCTTTTATGTGAATGTTATTAAAAAACACGGGAGATGCAGTCCCGTGTGCTCGGCCGTTGATGTAACTCGCTTGTCAACTAGATTTTATTTATAAAAACACGAAAAAAGTTTCGGTCAATAGTTGTGTGATGGCATATTTATGACCAAATTTCATTTAGATGATTCGTTCAAAGATATTTGCCAAATGTAGATAAATACCTTGCCCCGAAAGGTAAGACTTTCTTAGCATAAATTCTAGGATGTTTATGACTGATCCCAACTTTGTACGAAAGTTGGGATATTATATCAGATAACTTTTGAAGCTCGGACTGTGTATACTGCCTTTGGATTTACGGAATCCGAATTGACTGAGCTACCGTCCTCACCTGGGGCAGAATCTCCAATTAGTACAATCTGAGAATGATAATTCGACAGCTTGAGGAGAACTCGCTCCAGTCCGCATTACAGATTCTATATTTCGGTAAAGGAGGGGGAGAGACCATTGGAGCATTGGATAGTGGTTTGGATACGACTATCGGATATGTACAAAGTTATGCCATATTAGGAGAGCAAATAGTCTACTGCTGAGTATGGGGGAACCTGCCTAGTAAGAGAACCATCATTTATAACGCATAAATTAACATCTTCAATGAAATCCGTGATCCCAACGTGTCGCAAAAATACCATGTGGTGGGCATTAAAATCCCCGAGAATGAAGACGGTAGGAGAAACAGAAAAAAGTGCAGTTCAGGGATAACAGAGGGGAGGGATGGGGAATGTATAGAAATCTAGATAGATAGATAGAACATTCTTTATTGTACACCAGAAATGTAACATAGTTTATACTAAGCGGCAAGTACAATGGGCGGTCTTATCGCTAATAGCGATGTCTTCGAGACAACCTTTCTATGGAAACAACAGAGGAAAAGAGTCTGTAGCTGGTGGCGTACCAAAAATATTTAGAACGGAAACAATGAAATAAGAAATCTACGACATTTAATGTAATGTTTATTTCGTTTCGTTAGCAAGCAACCTCCTTAATCTGCAGCACTGTTATGGGGGACAAAGACAAAATAAACAATTGACTACTTATCTAATTTTAACAGGAAACAAATGTAGTAATACCAAAGTGTCTACTAGGTGAGATACACCACTTCTTAAAAATATTTTAATACATAACTAGTAACATGCTTGATGGTTCAACTGAATTCTGCAATTCCAATTGTCTATACATCCAAGCGCTTTGATTTCTTGCTGCGTGGTTACCCATGTCGTGGTATAGTTGAGCCTGAAAATACACAACTTTATAACATCACTTGTTTCGCAATATTTAACTTACTACTGAGTCAGATTAATTAAACGTACAAATCTACGTATTGTACGCGACTGGTCGACATGGCAATTTTCTAGTGATGTGACATCACGAAATCGATATCGATAATCTTTTTTGATAGGTACGCAACGTAGAGTGGTGGATTATACATCAGCTGGTCACATGAACGTGAAAAAAAAATGTACTTATACGTTCAGTGATTTCCTCTCAATTGTAAATTTGTCAAATGAGAGTTTCTATGCTATTGCGAATAAATACAAATGTCAGCTGGCTGTATCCCGGTATAAAGACTATCAGCTGATACCCTAAAAAGTGTAACGCAGGAGCCAGACGGGAGTGTCTATCGCCCATTTATATGCACCAGCTGACGAGTTTTCCCTCGACATACTGAGAGAGCCGACATGAAAGCCTCGATACTATAATTTAAATATTTAAAAGCATACCTGTAAATACCATGTTTGTAATAGTCTCACATGGGCACCAACTTTGGAAAAGTTCTTTTTAACAAAGTCTAAAGCTTCACAGCAAGATTGCAATACTTGTAATCTTGCTTCGCCACAGGGAGCCGCAGTTGCTATCCGACATTTTGTATACAGTAGCATTGCTGAAAAATACCAAAGTTTCCGTTATGACTTTCCGAACAATTCAAGACTTTGCAAACAGTAAGACAAGTCAGATTCTTCAACCATGTAATTTTACATCATAGGTACCTATGACGAAACAAAATTGTGTATTATGTTGTCATGGGTATACATAGAATGCAATATTTTTCGAAAAAATCTAAATTAAACCAATTTAAATTTTTTTTAAATTGCTACCTAAACTAGAAATAGCATATTGCATTTCTGATTTTTTAGAGACATGTTTTTAAAAAATAACTTATTTCAAAAGTAGCCAGTTACTCAGTAGGTACAGTCCACAGTTCCCACTGTGAGTTACATGTGACACTCGCTAATGTCGTGCTGCCCTCTTGACCCTCCTACTGCGCCACTACCTACCTAATTATGGTAGATAACATTATTACTTACCTCTAGCCATGTCGTACGCGCTACCATCTGCCATAATAACAGGCAATGCTTTCCTTGCAAGAGTCAGGGCATTTTTTCCACAGCCCATACTAAGTTGTACATTGGCCAAATGCATTTCGGCCGTAGCAGCTAAGTAATGTAGATGATATAACTTCGCCAGCCAGAGAGCCTCGTTTAGTATCATTATGTTTGTCGATTGAATATTGCTAAAGGAATGTTGAACTTGTGACATTAATATTAATGCTTTTACTCGTAATGACACAAAATGTAAACTGTCATCTTCTGTCTTGCAGTAATCTAAGACGTCACACAAAGACTCCAACGCTTCTGTGGCATCCCCCTTTAGATAGTACATCTCTGCTTTCAAAAGCTGACTTTCCCATCTGTCCGAAGAAGCCAGTTGCCTTATGCTGTGCTCGGCTTCCTCCCACTTTCCTGAATACAATTTAAAAACGTGATATTACTTCAGGAAAAAAAACTCCAAAACAATTATTGCTACAAAAGGTTTTATTGTTTTAATGGCTTCGTTTGTAGCTTAATCTGACTATTCCAAGTTTTCCTGGATCGCCTGGTTCGTCAGTCAATGAGGCAATATTGTAACGTAATGCTCTAATCGAATCTTGGATTGTTACAATGCGAATGCTCCAGGTAAGGGACCGCCTGTACGTGTACTAATATGGCATTGACAATCACATACAATTATCTAAAAGCTATTGTCAACGTTCCAATAGAAACTATGAGTCTTACGATCGTCCACAATCCTAAAACTTTTGTTTGTATCGAATAAAAGTCGATTACCCCGAAAATGTTAGTCAATAGGGAACATAACTCACCAGCAAACAAAGCCAAGCTGGCGTGGTACCGAGTAGCGACGGCTCTGGTGCGCGGACAGCGCAGATGTGAGGCGAGCGCCGCGGCGAGAGCGCCCGCGCCACGCCACGCCGCGCACGCCACGGCGCCCGCCGCACCCGTCGCGCTGGCTTCCGTCCAGTGCCACACACTGGCCGACCCCACCGTGCACTCTGTGCCATACATTTTGTATACACTTAAAAGTAAGCATCAACGCGCTATCCGTCGCAACCATTACATATTTAATATCGATGTCGAATTTATTATTGTTTTCTCATCATTACATAATTACAACGGGTGTAAGAAACGGCCTGCCCAATCTGGAAATAGTAGATAGATACGGGTTCAATTTGAAACCTTTTAAAATCAGTGTGGAAAACACCCGTGGCAAACGAAAGGTACTGGCTTGCAGTCCATTTCGATAGCGCAATCAGCGACATGTGATATTCAAGATTGGCAGAAATTGGTGTACAGGCCTCATTGCTCGTTAAAATTCTTACACAAAATATGCATAGCATTCACTGCAACATGCTAAGTTTTCACACATTATTGATTGTGTTGGTTGAAATATAATTCCAGCATACCTACTATAAACGGATACAGGGCTTTCTGTATTACCAGAATCAATCGCAGAATGAAGGCGTGGTGTTTCATTGCAAAGATACTAAGTCATACATAAATCGATGAACTAGAATTCTTAGGTGCAAATATTCTTACTTTAAAGATCAACCCAAACACTGTTGTGTTGGGTATCTATCGTCGACCAGCAATAGAAATATCGAAAAACTTTCATAGCTTGTCATGGTCGGTGATATCAATGTTGACATTGTGGTCGATACGTATGACCTAAGAATCGATCCACCTATTACCCAGCATATTGTATACTGCCAGCCCATACAATCCCGACTCAGGGTAGTGTCTCAATCAAATCAGATTTTTGTAAAGCCTTTAATGAAATTTAAATTATTTTTCAATATTCGTTAATTCCGGTATTATTACCTCCGTAAAATAAAAAATCTAAATCAGTCTTTAAATTTGAATTTTTCTAACACAGATGTAGCATACCTGATAGACTTAGCATCGGAACCTCTGAAAAAGCTTACAATTGTTTTTAAAGTGTATCATAAGGATTGTTTCTTATAAAAATACCAATAAAAATTTCCAACGTTTTCGTTGTTTTTCCAAAAAAATATCTTTCATACAAAACTTGTCCTAGAAATTACGAACACAACAAAAAACATAATTAGCTAAATAGGTGCAGTCGTTCTGAAGTGATGCGTTCGGCAATTGATTTTTATTTATATAGAAGATAAACGTATGTTTTACATACTTGTATTCAGGTCGAGAAGAAGCTGGCAAGCCACTGACGCCATTTCAGTTTTCCCGTAAAGGGCCCACAACGCGGCCGTATTCGCTAAACCTGCCATTGTAAGATCAGTCATCGAATGGAGATAGTTGATTGAATCTCCTCTCATTATAACCTGCAAGTAAACAAACAATTGGTAAATAAAACAGCGTGATAAAATACCCAGGTGGCTAACTACAGAAGTTATCATTTTACTTATTTTGCCCGATGAAAGGTTTACGGACGGAGCGATAATTTATTAGTCGAATTATGTCTACCCAAATAGTAAAAAATAAGGTCACCACATTACGATTCCAGTTGGTGATCATAGATTATACAAATTCTGCAGAGGCGGGAGCGCGACCTCAGCGGAGGTCAAAATTTATGGTGTGCCACAAACGGGTCAGTAAACAACTCTGGATTCCCTGGAATACCAACGAATAGTAACTCTTCTACATACTGTGACTCAGGTAATTTTTAGGAACAGCCATCTCGGGAAGTAACGGCGAGACGCATAAGTCGAGAACGAACGCTGGGTTGTCACGTCAATACCGCACTACACTTTAAGTTGAGTGCACAGCGCGGGGGACTCAGGTCTCGTTAGTTCATTGTCTATAGCGACCGATTTGGTTTGCGAGTAAAGAATGAATCCTAAATAGGAGTATTCTCCCTTCGTCCCGCACACTAGGCAGCGGGTATTGGAGTACACTAAACTACCCCCATACTTTATCATCACTGAGCTGACACAGTTTCTACAGGCGTCTTAGGCCTGTCGAGGTTAAAGGTTACTCCGTCCACGTCCACCCGACAGCATGGCAAACATTTTATAGTTTTAACTTAACTTCCTTCGCATTGGACCGACTGTTCCCTTAATATAATAGGTTTTTATCGTTATCGTTGTCATCATTAAAAGAGACACCGATTCAGACAAATTGCGTTCGCCGATGGCGGATCGCGATTTGTGTAGAAGGATAAAGATGATAATTAGACCAGGAAGACAACTTTATTTGTCATCCGTAGTAGATTACCATCAGATAACCGGACGTGACCGAAACTATTCTGGCAAGTCCCATACATCCAACGACTTGAAACTTGAAACATATAATTAACATTTTATCATATTTATATGCATTTATACCTATAAAAAATAAATAAAACATATTTAAAAATATAACCACCGGTATCGGCTACAGGGACCAAGCTACCGGTAGTTACGGTTCCAGAGACAGAAACCTCTTCATAATACATTCTGTATCGAGGATTATCTTCTGCATTATTATTAACCCAGCCGCCTAACGTAAGCCTCTGAAGGTATTGGTCGAGGCCCTTAGCGAATAACCCATGGTCCCACATGTCGACAAGCTCGTTGGTCAAATCCAAATACTTTGTTTTCTTTTTGAGCTCTTAAGAGATTGTCGTCATATAAAATAGTGAAGTAAACAATAATTGCTCGGCGCTCTAACCGATCTGTTACCACTATACCAGGCTTAATGGCAACAAAAGTTCCGTTAGTAATAATAGATCGATCCTAGTACAATGTGGCATGGCTGTTTTCAACAACTGGGTCGGGCACACAGCTCTATCACGGTACCTCCACAGCCACAAGGTTAGGTATGTTTAAGAGCAAATTGCTGATGGACTATCCCGGCCACTTGCTTATAATTATGCAAATACTCACCGTTGGCAAGACAAGTACAAAAGGTAATATGCTTAAAGGTTTCTCCAGTATGATAACATGCAAATGTCAATCGTGCCGTCACAACTTCATCTTTAATTGGACAGATAAAAACTTCAGTTTCTCAAAGTTACCAAATCATAACCAGGACACAGATGCTAATAAATCTAAATCGGGGATTTAAGGCCCGATAAAACCGTCCAGCTCTTTGCCCTTCCAAAAAGAGTTATAGACCAGCACATTAGAGCAACGTACTTAGTAGAAAGACCACTAAGTCCCTAAAAACATGCTTACCAAAAGGGCAAATCCACGGAAACAGCTCTGATCGACAAAGTGGAGAAGGCTCTAGAGGATAAGCAAACTGCTCTATGTGCTTTTCTCGACATTGAGGGCGCTTTTGACAATACACCCACAGCAACAATCCTCAGAGGAATGATTGCAAAGGGCATTGATGTCACCACCATAAAATGGGTGGAAAGCATGCTCTCAAACAGAATTGCGACAGTTTCACTAAATGAAACATCGCACAAATTTTATACGACACGAGGGTGCCCACAAGGAGGCGTCCTATTCCCACTACTTTGGACCCTCGCTGTTGACCAACTCCTTGTAGAACCTTTGTCTAACCTCGACTATGACATACAGGGCTACACAGATGACCTGGTGGTCATAGTCAGAGGACCATGCCTCCACACCATCTCAACACTACTACAAGGAGCACTCAACACCATCAACAACTGGTGCAGAGATAGCGAATTATCAATTAACGCAGACAAAACTACGATAATTCCATTCACAAAGAAAAGGAAGCTGGAAAGTTTGTCAAATCCAAAACTAAACGGCAAAATCCTTTCTTTCTCTAGTGAAGTGAAGTACCTAGGGGTCACAATTGACCAAAAGTTAACCTGGACCTCTCATATCTCAAAGTCGCATGTCGCATGGCCGGCGCCAGATGGGGACTTCAGCCCAAGATTGCTCTATGGCTATATACGGCGATTGCAAGGCCAATCGTAACGTATGGAGCTGCGTCTGGTGCCGTAATGTAAGCCAAACGACTACCTCTAAGAAATTAGACAGCCTACAACGTACGGCTTGTTTAATAACCACTGGTGCGCTATCCTCGACGCCAGGGGAAGCTCTAAACGCACTACTAAGGCTGACTCCGCTCAGCATCTATGTGCAAAAAGAAGCTGCCAAAAGCATATATAGGATATGTACATAGACGAAACCAAAGTGGCAGTCACGAACACTAAACTCACTAAAAGAGTAGGTTTTCGGAATAAAATCTCTGAACATGCCAGCGGATGACATGCAAACAGAGATCGACTTCGTGAGAAGGTACACAGTAGACATACCACAGAGGGATACATGGCTGGAAGGCCTCCAATCCCAAAAATGGTAGTCACGAGTAGTACACCGACGGGTCCAAAAAAGGCCTTGATGTAGGTTGTGGAATTTACGGAGAGAGACCAAAATTCAGGTGGACCGCCAACCTGGGAGCAGAGGCCTCCGTCTTTCAGGCTGAGCTCTCTGCATTAAACATGTGCGTAGAGATCAACCTTGAAAGGAAAGTAAAAAATCAATACATCTACATCAACTCAGACAACCAAGCGGCGCTATTGGCACTAGACAATTATGAGACTAGCTCAAAGCTAATACAAAGTTGCAAGAAAAACCTGAACACACTGGGGCAATCAAACAAAATTACATTAAGATGGGTACCAGGCCATTCAGGTATTGATGGCAACGAAAAAGCCGATGAACTCGCCAGAGCCGGTGCAGACAACCGACACTATGCCAAGAACCATTCTGCGGCATCAGCAAACAGCGAGCGTATTCTATCATAAACGGCAAATATACATCATTGGCTATTAAGAGATGGAAGACCACGACTGGTCTAAGACACTCGAAAGCCATAATAAAGGGCTATGATAATAAAGTATTCAAAGAACTTCTGCAGCTCAAAAGATACAAAACCTGTGCAGTAACAAGAGTCCTCACCGGACACTGTAAACTGAACAAACGTATGTTCAACCTAAAATTGGGTGAGAACACAATATGCAGATTCTGTCAACAGACAGAAGAGACTGCAATGCATATTTTATGCTCTTGTGGCCCACTAATGCGGCACCGAAGTATTTACCTAGGGTTGCACATCATGCAACCGCAGGTAATACAAACAATCACTGCTAATAGGATCTGGAGGTTTCTCGAAGCTATAAGTCTGAGCAGTAAACTGTAAACCAGAAGTGCGCTACAAAAGACCAGAAATGGTCGAGGTAGCACTAGGCACTTAAAACAATAATAATAATTGCCCATCCATTTCTTCTTACAATCAGTAATATTGAGTACTGCAGGCTTGCGCCAGTTCTCTTTACCTAGTCCTAGCGGAGCGTGTCGAGTCAATTGTCAACTGCTACCACATCCCAGCAATCGATCGATAGGAAGCAATCTCTAAGGTTGCATTCCTCGTGATTATCATTATAATATTTTTTTTTTTTTTGAGGGTGCATCCAGTAAGTATTTTTAATCGGGGATCAAATCAGTAATCTTCTCCGAAATACAAAGCCTGTTCGTTGATTTTACGAAATAGGATTATTGAAGAAATTAGAAGTAACCTGAAAAATATAGGACGGTTTGGCACCATTCACCGCAATGTGTTGCGCGAGGAGCTGCGCTGCCGCTGCAGTATGTCTCGGGCACGATGGGGTAGTGGACTGAGGCGCGTGCGTGCTGTGCGCTGCGGGCGGCGCAGGCGCGGCGCCGGCGGCGGGCGGCGGCGCGCGCGGCGACCTGTTGAGCAGAGCGGCGCGGCGCGCGCGCCCGCCCGCCAACGCGCCCCATGCCGCTGCGCCCATAAGACACGAATAATCCGCCGCCTCCTGCGCACGGGCTAGAGCTTCTCGTACGGCCTCCATTGCTACAGACCTATAAGTATAGCTTAGCTGCAATTGTAATTCCTTAAAAGTCTCAAGTGTCACTGTAAGTGTAAACTGCATCATGTTCGTCGCTGAAGGGATCGAGACTTCATTTTGAATTACTAGATTAAACTTGTATAATATGTTAATTTTTTATTACAACATAACATTAATTAAACAGTGCATTCTCGATCTTTAACTTGGTCGCGTGTGTTTATAACTATTAAAAAACCAGACAAGTACAAGTCTGGCTCGCGCACGGAGGCTTCCATAAAAACTTGTATGTAGATAGTTCGTCCGTCTCGGGTATTAATTCTCAAAGATTTATGAGCGTTTCTTTTCGAGTAGTCCCCACAAAAGTAGTCCCCGAAACGCATAACTACAACATTGATATCATTCAAGTCAGATTAAAAGATAAACTTAACTTTGCCGTGCCTTAATTTTTTTACAACTATAAGTATATATATGTATTTGATGTTGTTTTCAACTTGATACCTAAACAAAATGGGTAATGATGACAGTGGCGTAACTATACCATCTGAGGCCCGTGGCTAATTCATTAATTCATTTTGTAATTAGTGCCTCCTGTGTTCATGACTTTTGGTGACCGGGAACGCTCGAACCGGCGGTCCGTGGCATTTTGCCCGCTCTGCCAACCTATTGTGCCACTGATTGATGGATAGACAGACAGTGACAGCAAATTGATCCTATAAGGATTATTTTTTTTCCTTTTGAGGAACCGTAAAAACCATACTATTTAGTATATTAGGTGATGGTAGATTAAGACAGTAAACCTTACTGGTTTACTGTTTTAATCTGTGCTTAACCAAATTGTTACTATCAACTGTTACTATTAAGTTGATGTAATTAACATGTACCTAGTTAAATGTTTCACTTTTGGTAGATTAGTTTGTTTAATGCTTATTGAAAAATATAACCTTGTTTAACTCTACTTACTTGTGGCCAAAATGGGTGTGCATGGCAGCTCTATTCAATGCCGCGTAGCGAAAGTTCTTAGTTCGATCACACGAATTACTTGCCGATGAGTTAAAAATAGTGCGGTCAAAATAATTGTAAAGGGAGTCCTGAGCGCCACTAAACTCCTTGGTGCGAATACAATTTAGGAAACTGAGAAAATGCTGAAAAAATTAGAATCTTTTAAAATTATTTTTAATTTTTAAAATAACATAAATAGTTGTAGGTACTTACTATATCAGGGTATGCAGGTATATCATTTATGATTTGTATTATGGTTTTCTGTAGTTGTCTTGGTGGCATAGCTTTTTTTTCATTGATTTGCAATAAACTAGCTTGCTGGGCAGTGAACAATTCAGCTTGTCTTCTTGACCACTGACCTTCATCAAAGCTGCTAAAACATATCATGTATTTTATTTATTTAATATCTAAAAGCATTAGTGGCAAAATGCATTTAGCATAATTTATTTTTTTACCCAGTAATAATATAACAACTTCACACATCTCACACATAGCCATCTGATCCCAAACTAGGCAGAGCCTGTGCTATGGTAACCAGACTGCCGATAAACTACACCCAGACAGAACAAATGATCATGCTCATCACACAATTATTTGTCCTGGGTGGGAATCAAACACTTCGTGGGTTCGATTCCCTGGCTCAACAGTCAGGGTTACTAACCACTAGCCCAACAGGCAAGTCAAATACTTGCAATAGTAAATACTAAAAGGGAAATACTTTAAAGGTAAAAAAATGTGAAAACCATATTCTCAAAAAAAAATTGTATTTAAAAAAACCTGGTGAATATTTGTTGTTTCTATAGTTACTAGTAGATATAGAAACATGATCATACAGCAATAAAGTAATTAAAATACATACTTATCTCTATCTACTATATTCATTTTCATTGATAACTCTAGGGGCTTTGATTCTTCAGGTGTTTCTGGTGAAGTGTTATTTTGTGAGTCCATATTATTTAATTTCTAGAATCAAATTAGAAAAATAAAAAATATTCATAGTTATACATATAGATGGACTGTTATCCACTAACATTTGTTACTCTTTATTACCTCTTTACTGAGTGATCTTATCATTTGGCCAGGTCTTCCTCTTTGATAGTACAAGCAAAAGGACTTGTATAATGACACTACTTGTACAAAAGTTAATCTGTCCAGGTGAAGCAGTATTCTTCTTAGATATAACCCTAAAATATAGGTAAATGAAAATAACATTGCCATAATTTGTTAATACATATTTTTTTATTACATTAGATATGACCTAAACCTAATTAAAAAGTAGAATTATAATGCTTAGAACATTGTTCATGCAAACTAAAAAAAGGTCAAGCTGTTTTTATTCATAATAAAATTGCAAAACTAGCACTACTCTTTAATATGAGAATGAATAAACAAACATTAATATCATTTTGAATTTTAAATAGAAAATTAAAAGAATTATATCAATAAATAATGGCAAATAAAAACATATAGGTACATAGAACAATAATAATTTGAGTATTGCTATTTTCATGCTGTTATCAATAAGCTTAGACAAACAAACAAACGCAAAACAAAGAGATGTCTTATTCCTATATGAGATTTATACAAATGATTGTTATACATATGTGGACTGCCACATATGTATAACAATCAGCTGCCAGCCAAATGGCTGGCAGCGAATGGATGTGCAACTATCTACTGTCATGTGCAACTATCATGATCACATGATAGTTGCTGGAGTGGACTGATTGTCGGAGCTCCTTAGGGGAAGCCTTCGTTCACCAGTGGCCAGCTAAGGGCTGATGATGATTGTCATTTGTAGTGATTCAACCCATGAAACACAAGTACTAGTTAGCAAGGTGACCACTTTGACTGCATGTGCTAGCTGCTTATGCATTGGTCATCTCTTTGGTAGGGAACCACAAGAATAAATTTATTTTGCAATTACAATATTACCTAAAACACTGTATCGAGCCATAATACAAGGGTTTGATTCGATCATAAGTTTGTCTATTGTTGAAGTGACACAATCGGTTAGTGCACTCACTCCATTTACATATATATTTTGAAGACGGACACAAAAGTTCTGCAGATGCACACTTAGTAAGTTATAACGACCATCAGTTAAAAGGGCTTCCAGTTCTTTGAATTCCATATCGGGACACTGTAACAAATGATGTGTATGTGAAAAGAAATTTTCAAATATCTACTACATTTATAGAGGATGCTACTGCTATGTACAAAAAACAAATTCAAGGATGACCATCCTACAGACAATAATAGAATTCAATGTAGTCATTTTAACAAAATTTAAAAATGTAAGCTGAACTTTAGCTTACTTTTTTAGAAATAAATATTTATTATGCCTTTTAAGACATTGAAGTTGAACTTTATTTGAATAGTAATGTATACACAAATAATATGAACTTTAAAAAGGAAAGGTTATCCCTCAGTCCATTGCTAAAAGTCACCATATGACCACCCAGCTTCAATGATATGTGATAACAATGTAATTTATTACAATAAAAACTTTCGTGAGTGGTATTCATATTTATTAAAAACTATACGGTTTTACTCACGTTTGTATTTCGGGGATGCCCGACTAGTTTCGGACCCGACGGGGGCCCTTTCTCAAGGAGTGAAGCGTCCTGCCGCGACGGTGTCAGGTGTGACGCCTGTGTGACTGAACCGTATAGTTTTTAATAAACAATGTAATTAGCGTAGTTCTAATATAGCACTTAGAATATGGAGTCCATATGCATAGCATGTTCCTAATTTAAATATATATTGTTTTATAGAAATTTCAGCAATCAGTATTATTACATATTGAGGAATACAATAGTAAATTTACCTGAATAAGTTTAAGAGCTAACATGCAGAAGTCTTTCCTATATTTAGGGGCCACTGTGCAGTCTATCATCTTGTTTGCTGAAACATTTGTATAACATTTATTTAAAAATTGATAATATTGTTGTATTATACTTCCTATTATTTTTACACCAATAAAGGCAACCATTTACCATTTCATCAATTTAGTATTAACAATATTGATGAACTACTAGTCACTTTAATCATAATTCAGTACCTTAACCTTAGTAAACAAATTTTAGCAACTAATAAACAAAAAGAGTAAGTGTTCAAGTTTTGGTGACGGCAGATACAACTAATTAATCTGCAATATAATAATTTACTTTTACCTTCGATCTTCAGTAGTCCATACTCCCTGATAAAAGCTACTACAGCTATTTTATGAGGAGTGATATTTTCTATGTTACCCTTGACATTAATAAGTTTTAAGAAATCGGAACTTTCATTTTCTACATCCATTATTTAAACAAATATCAATTCCGTAATATTAATTTTTAGAATATCATACACCGCTTCCTCTACAACAAAATGTCAATGCGTGGTTTGTTTATGTACCGTAGTAGGGATGTTAAAAAATTATCGATAATAAAAAAATTGGCTAGTTTTCTATGATAATCGATTTTTTCTAATCGATTTTAATATTACAAAAAATTAATTAGAAATAGATTTTCGGATCACGGTCGATTTATTTTTTCATCTGCAACCCGCCCGGTTGACTGAGTCTGGAGCATGACGTGAATCACTTATTTATAATACATTAAATTTTAACGCCATCTGTGCATCTACGATGGCACACTTCCTTCTTTTGTACAGAGTAAACAGTTTATTGAAGAACATTCATCACTTATAAGGGTGATTGATCATAAATAATTAGAAAGAAAGAAAGAAGAAAGAAAAAATGTTCATTTTGGCAACACAAAAAATACAGGAAGAATTCAAATAAAAACTTTCAATACTCTAATAAGTCAAAGTATGTAAGAAAACAGATAAAATGTAGTGTTTTTGCTGCTCATTTATATTGATAGTATCGAATGAGTTTTTAGGTTAGGTTCATTTATTTATGACCAACCAGAATAATTATCATCATAACTTTTTTGAAGTGTAAACTTCTTTAGGCACGTTGTGCACTTTTGCTATGGGGAAAAAGCACTGAACTCGTGACCGTCACCCTAATAATACATATGTATATCCACTAGAGGGTGCTAATCTAAACATTGAGTTCTATGAGCTCCTTATTAATTAATCTTTAAAAATATAATTGGTTCAATATGACTGGCCTGTTGGTGTAGTGGTTAGTGACCCTGACTGCTAAGAGGTCGTGGGTTTGATTCCCACCCAGGACAAATAATTGTGTGATGAGCACGATAATTTGTTCTGCTTGTTGTTCAGTTGGGTAATTTATCTATAATATGTATGTATTTAGAAAAATATAAGTACGTTTATCAGCAGTTACCATAGTACAGGTTCTACCTAGTTTGGGATCAGACGGCCGTGTGTAAGATGTGTGAAGTTATTATAAAAAAATAAAGTACTTATTGTGTGCACAATTCATATGGTAAAATAAAAAATTTATAACGCCTACTATATATAGGCGTTATAAATTTTCTTAATAGAGAAAACCTTTATTCAAAACTTTGTTGACGCGACACGTCGTTTTAAGTTTTCACTTCTGTCGGCAGTCCCATGACTGTCTACTTTTTTAATTTGTCAATAAAAAAGTGATTAATTTCTTACTTTTTCCATGACTTACATGCCGATGTTACATACATCGCTAATTTGATTAGGGTCTATAAAAAGTGGTTTACCTTAGTTTATTGCGTTTCAATTTAGAAAAATGTCACAAAATAAGATAGAAGGTATACAAATTTTGTAATTATGGCAGAACTTTACAACATTTTCCTAGCACCAAAAGCACCTCTTACTTATTCGGAGAGAGATCGTAAAATACGTGCGGTGGCTTCTTACTGTCGATCTTTTGCGGATTATTTTTTGTTTGAACAAAAGTTTAATGTGCAAAAGGTAAAAAAAAAAAAAATTACGGAAAAATTATGTCCATCATTGAAAAAATCTTGCATCAAATAGTTAACTTTTTTACCCGATTCTTTAAAAATAATATTAAGCATATCAACGTTTTTAGTTAAGTAAAAGTTGCCATGGTTGACAATCTATGCAGCTGAACACGCCTAGCGTGTTCTCGGCATTGTATGTAAAACATTTTTTTGGGGATTATAAAAATTATTGTAGCACAGGAGCCACTTCAAATTTGGTTAACTTCTGAAATAATTAAGCTGTACTGTTATTTTTAATACATAATACTGCATAATGGCTAAATATTGCCGAAACATTGTAGACACGCCAGGTGTGTTTTCAGCAGCTGGAGGAAATGTGGAAGAGCACGCCAGGCGTGTCGCCGGCACTGAAAGTGTTAATTTCTTAGTATTGATTAGACATCAAAAGATAAAAAAAACAACTGTAAGAACTTAAAAAACTATTATTTCGACATTACAAACAGACATTTCAATTTTATTTATTTGTATTGATTTTGATAATAGATAATTATTAAAAAATTTCAACTCATCACACTTACCGTAACATACGCATAAGATAGAACAGCGGGGCATTCTTACAAATCATAAGAAAAAAATCGATTTTCCCACAAAAATCCATTATTTGTAGGAAAAATCAATTTCTCTCTAATCGATTTTTATTGAGCAGAGAAAAATCGATTATTTGTTAATCAGTTTTTTTCCCTCAATGTTACCGTAGGCCGTCCGTACTCATCATAGACAGAGAATACAGCTGCAAAGCGTGCTACCGAAAGAGACAAAAGAAAAAAACGTCACCGTAATCAGGGTTACCGGCCGTGTTAGCAAAATTTTCTGTGATTCTAAGGTGTTCCACGAATTATTGATAGAATTAAAAACTACTATGTACTAGCAACTTATTCTTGCTTCGCTCGGGTGCGTCGCTGGGTGCGTTTTAATATAGTAAACAAACTAGGTATATTTTAATTGTTTTTAAACTTTCTCGACTTTAATATAATTATTAGATGTGTAGTTCGGGACTTAATCGTATTACTAGTTCATATTAATTGTTCTTGTTATTAATGCTTATAAGTTTTTTTTTATTTATGAAAAAGCATGTTTTGTAAAAATATTAAATTAAAAAGAATTACGAAAATCTATTCTATTTACCATTGAATAAAATATCGCAATAACAATCATACAACGAAAATGATACCTTACCTATTTTTAAATTTACTCAAAATAGAAATTTAAAAATTAACATTTTAATAATATGAGGTTCATCATTAACTCCTTTATGATTTTGTTTAATTAAGTTTTTTTTGGATTTATCTAAGTTTTGACATATTTTGAGCTTTTCACATAAAACTATTAATTTAATAATACTCTTTGGTCTGAAGTGGAACTTCAGATGAAATGGACGTTCCCCAATTTTCAAAAAGTCTTTATTGTATTTGATTGTTAAAATATTCAATTTAACTTCAACATATTAACCACAGGTCTGTTCTTTCATTCAAAACTTGCCTGTTTACCCATTAATACACCACGATCGATCTACGGGTACCTCAACTCTCATTGCCATTGCCACCGTGGGTGTGTTTATATTGTTACACCAGGCCAGGGCTACATCACTCACTCGAGGTCGCGTTTTATATACCTACCAATTTAGCTATCCGTCCACGGTAAAAGTGTCAGTAGGGGCAACAACGCGTAGCTGAGAGCACGCACGCACGGCAGAACGGCATTCTCCGTAATAAAAACAAAATGTCAAATCGAACTTATTATGAAGTGGAGATGTTTTGTTATTGCTATATGTATTTATTATGTTAAATTGCGTTATTGCTAGATGTTAGTGATCTGTAAAATCCTGTAAAAATAAGTTGCAAAAATGATTTTAGCTATTACTTTTTTGTCAATATAATATAAAAATACTTTAGGTGTTTAGGTGGCTGTACTAATAATAAATAATAGTTATATTCTCAACAAAAAATAAATGTTACTTATATATATATATATTCTTTACAATTTTGCACTAAATCAGGTTTTGAGTGATTAGCCAGAGTGAAGTTGTAATAAATGTAGTCTATTAAACCATCAATAATAAACCCATAATTTCTACGAAAGGTGACGAACTTAGAAGGTGTGGACTGCCAGCGTATTCATTTGTTGTAACTTGTAGGCAAGGCGAACTGACGGCTGCTTCTCTCACACAATATGTAATATAGTTAGAAATATAGTGAAAATAATAATAAGAGCTACTGAAATGTAAAACATATTGAGAGCGCCACGGATTGAGGTTTTTATTTGAGTAGGTAGTCATTTGTTATTTAATACTTTTGTGTAATATAATATGTAATACAAAAGTATTAAATTATAAGAGTATCTTTCTCTAGTCTACGCAACAGCCATTACTAGCAACTCGCCCTAGCTTCGCACGGGTAGCAGAGACATCTTCAACAATCATAATCATATTTCAACCAATTTACACAAAACCTTAACAAATTACATACCTAAACCTTCCTCATAAATAGCTCTATCTATTGATGAAAACCGCATGAAAATCCGTTGAGTAGTTTTTAAATTTATCGTGAACAGATAGATAGACAAACGCGGCGGTGTAAAATGTAGTGATGTAGTAATAGTGATGTATATGTCTACAGCATCAACATTTTATGTTACTATTGAAGGTTTAAGGATATTTTAATTTCCTATAAAAATTAAAGATATAAATTTCATAGGGGAAATAATTTTATTAATCATTATATAAAAAAAATTATTATCAAGTGTGTGTTCCGATATGCCCTGCGAGCACTATAAGAACTGACGTCAATTTAGTATACTGCGAAGCCGTTCCTTTACAGTTAGCTTTACTGGTTACTGTTTAATACGGAACACAGTCCAGTATACTGCCATCTATGTTTTTTGGCGCCGTTTTGACGTGTAAATAATTATCATATAATTATAGGTACAAGTTATCTGTTCAACAAGAAAAAAAATTGTTTGAATGTAGTTATATTTAAAAATTTAATATTCAAGTCAATTGTCAATTGACAATTACTCGCATAATAAAAGTAAGTTTACTTTTTATTAAAAGAAAATATTGTTTTTTAAGTAACCGAATGCATAATAACTTTATAACCGAATTATTTAAATGGGGCTATGTACGGTAAAAGTGATGAACATACACAATAAATAATTGTTTATAATCTAACTGGAAAAAAAATTGTAGTTGATCACATGATCAAAGCACCGAGAGCACCTTTCCTCGAAAACGATAGTGCTCACAGTACAAAAATGGCGACGATTTATGACGTCATATACTTCCCTAGGATACTGCGGCAGTATTCTGTCAGTCCATAATGGAACGAAGTTATCTCCAGTAAGAGCACTGAACAGTGCTCGCAGTGTTTATCGGGACATACCCCAAATAAATATTTTATTTCATTATTTGTGTACTTTGTACAACCCTAGAGTGTCCGGCAGTTCGGCTACATGCTCAGACGAAGGTCGCGCGGTGGGCAAGGCGTTCTCAACTTTCGAAAAGCGTAAATAAGATATATTTCTGGTCGCAGCTAACGCCAGGTATTATTATTTAAATTTTGTAGGCTATTATAACGTAGGTATTTTGAGTTTTGTATGGGAGTGATGTATCTGTTACGAAGTAACTATTATCTTATCTGTGACCAGGCTACATATGGTGAAAAGCGCCGTGGTTGTATTTATACTGGCACACCAGGCTACAAATGGAAGAAGACGCTATTGAAGTCAGGAAACGTCGAGTGGTGCAACTCACCCACTAAAAAACAAATAACATACTGCATTATTTTATCAGTGGTAGCGCAGAGGATAATTTTATTTGTGCACTAGCAGCGCCTCATAGTTTCACCCGCGTAAGTCCCAATCCCGTAGGAATATCGGGATAAAAGCTATATGTTAAGCCTATATGGTAAACCAGGTCTCCAGCTATCTACGTACCAAGTTTCATCGCAATTGGTTTAGTAGTTTTGGCGTGAAAGAGTAACAAACATCCATCCATCCAAACTTTCACATTTATATTATTAGCGGGATAGAGGGATTATGGCTGAATGTAAGTCTTATCTACATTTTTTTTGGGGCAAATCATATACGCCATTAACAAATGGGTTGAAAAATATCGACCACTAATGGGCGCTTATCTGTCTGGTGCTACATTATATAATATTCTACAAAACAATACATCACGAAATGTTAATGACGAAATCAAAATCGATGAAATTGTGGTAAAATAAGAAATTCCCGTCGACAGTAGACGATATTGCTGAAGTTTAAAGCGAAACAGTTTAGAAATGAAAGTAACATTGAATTCTTCTATAGATTGTCATCGCTAAAGTGAATATATCAAACGTCAAGAAGTTCATTAATGCATACCTACTTAAAATCCATGGGGTTCTAACAAAAGCGTTTAGTATTCTCACGCCTCTATTAAAAAATAGAAGAGCCAAGAGATACTATCATACAATTAGCAGACGTGACAGATACCCAAAAGTTGGAGAACCAAAGTATTAATCTCTTCCAATAAACCCGCCACTTTGGGGAGGGAAATTAGGATATGTGCTGTACTTAGAGGACATACATAAAAGCGGCGTGGGATTCCTCCTTTCTGATACAGCGAAGAAGAGCCTCCTGGACTGCAAACCCTTCTCAGAACTCATCATCACAGCTCGTTTGAACAGCAAGGCTACCAAGATAACCGTCGCACAGTGCTAAGCGCCCACAAATCTGGCATCAGAACAAGAGAAGGACGATTTCTATAGTGTACTCAACCTGACCTTGAAGAACATCCTCAAGCAGGACATAGTCATCGTGATGGGAGACCTGAACGCCAAGGTTGGCTCAGATAACGATGGCTGTCAAAGACACATGGGCAGACACGGGCTGGGAGTCCGGAACGAGATTCTAGGAGTTCTGTCAGGATTAGTTCCATATGGCGCCTATCACTGCTCTGTGTACGCAATCGTTGTGACGCTGATATCGATAGTGAACACCACCTAGTCGTGGCCGATTTACGGCTCAAAGTAGCCGTTGCTCGAGGCCTGAGGCTTTATTCGTATATTACAATTTATTTTTCGTCATTAATATTTAAACAACATTTACTTTAAATTCATGGTATTGAAAAAACAGGTCATGTGATGTGTCTAAAGTCTAAAGTAACTGTTTGTATCTGAGAGCAATAATTAGTAATTATTGCTCTGAGGTTTGTAAACTCTGGCAGGCATGTGATTGTTCGTAGCCATAGAGATGCTATAATACCTCTATGTTCATAACTCGTTGTCGTTACGTCAGCTTTTGAGCCTCTGAAACATAAACTAAAATATGCTCTGAAATAGGCTTGTTCTTGCTCGGTCACTGAAAAGAGCGCTCCCATCTAGTACAGTCACTCACATGTACTAGTTTGGACTTCTAGTTCTATTAGTTTAGTAGTACTACTAAACTAATAGAACTAGAAGTCCGAATTGCTGCATTGAATGAATATTTGGATCTTCTTCATACTTTGCATGCCTAGGACTGTCATTCATATACCCGTAAAATCACCATACTAATTTACTTATTTACATTTATATTACAAAAAAATTATGATTAGTATATAACAGAATAAAAATAACAACACGCAAAATGATGTTGTAATTTTTATTCGGTGTTTGTTTGCTAATCTAACAATGTACTAAATTCAAAATCGAAACTAAAAAGTACGAATAATCCAAAAGTTTATTTGATTTAACTGTAACACTGTTTAAAGGCGATGAGAAAATAATAAAAAACCAAGAAAATTGTTTGCGTCGATACTTTTTTTATAGACTAAAAATAAAATAAGTGCAGATCAGCATGCATCATTTTTATTCGTTCTTTCGCCGCCGTGTCGCGCGGGACGTAACGTACGATATTTCAGTTGACGATTTAGTCGTTCCATGTTTCTTGACAGTACTAATGTACTAAATGAACTAAACTCCTATAAGCTCACAGAATAGTTCGTTCTAGTTCCATGTCAGGAATCAATTCCTAATAGTACATAGTTCGTGAACTACACAAGCCTACTCTGAAAGGTCCAAGGTCCTTGAAAAGGCTCTTGTCTTCTAAACATTATACTTTGTTTTAACTTCTACAAAAACTGTATCAAATCTAAAGTACAAAATATTGTTTATTCCTGAGTTCCTGAGGCTCAAACCTGAAAACGTCCCGTCGAAGAAGAAGCATCTTCTAGTCGTCCATCTAAGCAAGCCAAGAGTCAATTTGCTAATAAACTGTAAACTCAAAAAGTTACGAATTAATTATTATTAAATTAATAATTAAAAGACCTTAGACCTAGCCTATGAAAAGAACAAACTTCCAATATTAATAGAATTATGTTTCACTGCTATTAATTAAAATATTTTAAATACAGAGCTGAACTCCCTTATGTTAATGACAGAGTGATCTAGATTATCCTAAAATAATTTAATGTTTGTTGAAGAAACTTCAAAAATTCTGGATTTTCTTGCAATATGCATATTATTATGTACCTGCCTGTGAGTATTTTATTTTGTAATAACGGTCTAGTAGATTTTTAGTAGATAGTCCTACTTTGCGACAAAATCCTAATAAAATGTGGCCACACTGGTTACTCCTACTACAAATTATTTTGTGTGTAGTGTGTGTACGGCTCTGTTACGGACAATGGTTGTTATTGTGATAACATTATTCGCCAATGATTTTACTAACTAACGGATTGTTTACGGAAAAATATGAGGAGGCATAGTATTAATACCTCTTAAAGTGTAATGGCCCTCAGAACCATTTTGAAACTATTATTTTTATGTTTATAGTTTTTAGTAGAAGATTCGGTAGCCATAATAATGGGTAGAACGGAGGTTGCGTTTGCTATGTATTTAGTTTATTTTGTTGTAACCACTGAATCTTCACGAGTTACTGTATATCAAGGAGATACATTACCTCACCACGGTCGCTGTGAACCTATTACTATTGAGATTTGTCAAAATATAAGATATAATCAAACGATTTTTCCGAATTTACTCAATCACGTTAACCAAGAAGATGCAGGACCTGAAATACATCAGCTCACACCTTTGATCAAAGTTAATTGTTCACCTGATCTGAGATTTTTCCTTTGTTCAGTATACGCACCTGTATGCACGATTTTAGACAAAGCCATACCTCCTTGCAGACATTTATGTGTTTCGGCCCGACAAAATTGTGATGAGCTTATGAACAGGTTTGGTTTTCCATGGCCCGAGCATTTAGAATGTTCTAAGTTTCCTGTGGCAACTGAAAATGTGATATGTGTTGGTGATAACAATATAACTCATGAATCTCGCAACCATAGTGAAACTAAGCTGCCGAAAGTGGATTTTAAGAACAACAATGAAAGAGATCCTAGTAAACTCCATGGAGCTAAAGATTACGGATTTGTGTGTCCAGTACAATTCAAAGTTCCAAAAAATTTGGACCTTGAGTATTCTCTGAAAGTTGCTGATAAAATAGAAAATGATTGTGGGGCACCATGCAGTGGAATGTTTTTTACTCAAGATGAAAAAAAGTTCGCCAGACTCTGGATAGGTATCTGGGCAACCTTGTGTGCCATCAGTTGTCTATTTACAGTTTTAACATTTCTTATTGACACAGATAGGTTCAGGTATCCTGAAAGGCCTATTATATTCCTGTCTGTATGTTACCTTATGGTAGCTGCAGCATATGTGATGGGTTGGAGTGCTGGTGATACTGTAAGTTGTCAGGGACCTTTTCCAACAACAATCAGTGGTACAAGATTACCTAACATATCAGTGATAACACAAGGTACAAAACATGAACCATGCACAATACTCTTCATGGTTGTATATTTCTTTAGTATGGCCTCAAGTATTTGGTGGGTGATACTGACACTCACATGGTTTTTGGCAGCCGGTCTCAAGTGGGGTCATGAGGCCATTGAAGCAAATTCACAATATTTTCATTTAGCTGCATGGGCTGTGCCTGCTATCAAAACAATATCAATATTAGCTATGGGAAAAGTAGATGGTAAGTTCTCTGTTTTTAGAAAAAAAAAGTAATAATTCTAATGCTTGAAACAGTACTATATAGATAGGAATGGTCCAACTTCATATGTTAGCAAACAGTTTGACCACTCCCATTAGCAGGAACTAGATAACTGATCATGTCACTATTGATTTATGAAGGTAAAAAATGTAGATGTGCAATCTCTAATGTTCCCTTTAATAATGTTTTGATTCTTTTTCAGGTGATGTACTGTCTGGTGTGTGTTATGTTGGATTATGGGATGCAGAAGCCCTCCGAGGATTCGTCTTAGCACCGCTATGTGTCTACTTAGTCTTTGGAACTATTTTTCTACTTGCAGGTTTTGTATCACTGTTTCGTATTAGAACAGTTATGAAACATGATGGAACAAAAACTGACAAATTAGAAAAGCTAATGATTCGTATTGGTGTTTTTGGTGTTTTATATACGGTTCCTGCTTTAATAGTAATTGCATGTCTATTCTATGAGCAGGCAAATTTTGATGATTGGATGGTGACATGGCACCGTGATATGTGCACTACACCTCTTTACTCTATACCATGTCCATTCACTCGCAGAGAAACAGATCGTCCAAAATTTGAAATGTTTATGATAAAATATCTCATGACTATGATAGTGGGAATAACTTCTAGCTTTTGGATTTGGTCAGGAAAGACTTTGGTGTCCTGGCGCCAATTTTTTGATAAAATAAAAGGTCGTCGAGTTGAAGCATATGTTTGAAATTAGTTTTGAAAATGTATTAATTTGCAGCTTTACTTCAGTATGTATTTCTAGTTTTCTAACATTGTCTGCATTATTGTAGCATGCATAAGAGCATATTGTCTGCTGTATTTTAGAATGCATGAGAGCATAATGTGAGCACAAAGGGTATTTCTTTTACGCCAGTGATGTAGAACATTTTACTAATCTATTTTCAATTTGTGTAGCTAGTTATTAGATCCAATAGTTTCCAGCAATGCAAGTCACTCGGCTCAATATCAGTACAACTTAGATCTATATTTACAAGTCTGCCCTTCAATTTCTCATATTTGTTGCCTCAAATAAATTTAAACGAAGAACACAATATGAAAAATTACTCAGATTTTTAAATATTATAACACATTTTTTTAAATAACATTTGAGGTATTTTTTTGTAAACAACTCTTCCTACTTATTTCTCATTGTAAACATTTCAACAAAAACGTAATCCATATGCAGAGCATATTTTGTAAAATATTTTGTTATGTCAATTTACTAGATATAGACAGACCACATAAAGTTGTAATAAAGAATACCTAATCTAGGAAACGGTAACTTCTCTTTAAATCCATCGAGATATAATGTACTATAGAAGCCACTCAAAACAAAATACATGTTCTGTTTATATTTGAATAATGAATAGTTTTTGGTCAAATCCAAAAGTGTTATCAAGCAGCGTTCTGAACAGTTCTGTTATAGCCAAGGTAATCAAATTAATTAAAGACAAACTAAATACTCCCGTTGTGATCGTGTAATTCACGTGTTATCTTGTTACAGGTGTCCTAAGTAGGTACAACCCGGTGTCAGTTCTGCATGCATTTTTTTTGTTTATCTATGATGTGCTTAAAAAATGACGGCGCAGCCAAGCAAAAATTATGATATTAATTTATCATTTTGTGTTGGTTTTAGTAAAGGTTTATTCACTTACCAAATGAAATTTCACACCACTATTTTTTTTTTTCGCTCTTGAATGGTTTGTACACGTTTTTAAAACACAACTCGGCTTTTTTTCGATAATTAAAAGCAGGTGAATACGTTTGAACGCTGCTGAGCGTAAACTTCGACTGATGTCGTTGCGGTCCATGGACCGCAGTTCTTGTTACAAACTATTGCTTCGCGGTGTCTACTCTATACGCTAGTAATAATAACTCGGTGCTTAAATCTAACATTTTAGTTCTTACATTGAATTATTGGCTTTATAACATTAAATGAATCCCAATCTTTATCCCCTTTTCAGGGATTATTAACTGTTGAGCAAAATTGACTAAATATGTAATTTATTTATTTTACATATACATAATTAAGTATTTATCAAATTTTCATTTAAAAGTAATTTTTATTACTGAATGAAAACTCACTAGACAAGCCTGAACTGTAGACAATGCCGTAAGTGCAGCAGTGGATTTAGACTTAATTAAGGTACTAAGGCATCATATGTACAAATCTTTAATGCTCATTAAGGCAGTATTATGAGTTCTTTTATTTCTATACTACTGAAATTCAAAATAAGGCTGATCATGTAAATATTTTTTCTCATTTAAAGTATCCTAATGTTAAGGTTATTTTCTATTTTTTGTAATTAATTTTTAAGAAATAGAATATTGATTAAAATATTAAATCAATGTATTTTTAATTTGTCGTTTTCAGTTCCCTTTTTAACACGCTTTTACAAGCTTTTTGCAAATTTGCAAACCGATTTTCGACCACTTGTTGGTATCTCATTGAGCTGAGCGTTTGGCATACCTATGAAAGACAGCGACAACGCTATAATAAGCATGACCTGATTCTGCACACAGGATTGGCACCAGACAGAACTCTCCAACGGTCAATAGTATAAACACGAAACTTCACACATACATATTGAATTATTAGTCTTTAAAAATTTACCATGGCTTGACTACTGCACCCAGGATTGCCTCTAGACGAGGGAACTCCTCTACGGTCTATAGTACAGACACGGAACTTTATAAAGGTACCTAACCATTCTTGGAAGTAAATTTTAACCTACTTTTGATCGTCGTATCGAAATGAAACTGCACGTATTGGCCCGCAACCCAACAACAGATTTTCATGACCAATTCCCTCGGGTGAAAATTCTTAAAATGCTTCAGAGAGTTGTATCATGAAGCCTCGTGAACGTCAGCTGCGGTTCCGTCGGGGGGGTTGAGGAGCAGCAGCCTCCCGCGCATGTAGAAAAAAATATTATTTCTGGTCATTTCCTCCCGATTGAAAATTTTATCAAATTATAGCTAACCTTATATCTTGAAGAAAAAGAAAAGTCAGCTGACTATAGAGTGGTGGATTATACGTCAGCTGGTCACATGAACGTGAAATAAATATAATACTTATACGTTCCGTGATTTCCATTCAATTGAAAATTTATCAGATGACAGTTTCTAAGCTATTGTGAATAAATAAAAATGTCAGCTGGCTGTATCTCGGTGGAAAGATTGTCTGCTGATCCCCAGGTGTAACGCAGAAGCCAGACGACGGGAGCATCTATCGCCTATTAAATGCACCAGCTGACGAGTTTTCCCTTCGGCGTACTGCCACCTGATTTCTTTTTATAACTTACAAGTTCATATTTACAAGCAGCTTACGAATTTATATCCGAGAGGATATGACGTATCTAAAGTTGTTCCACATTATGCTCCATACACTAACTGAAAGATATAGACAATACTATAATTTGGCATCTTGGTAGAGCCGAATAGTGAAACTCTACAGTGGCTACTAGCAAACCCCTTGAGTTATGGCTCATATGATTCGTTGTGATAAATCCAACAGACTGGTACGATGGTCTGCTTATGAAGACAGGAGGTGGATAGTGGAATTCGACTTTAAAAAAAAGACGTGTGGCACTCGGAGACTGCCGCGGTAAAGCTATTGCATAGCATTTTTTATCAACTTATGCAATTATAATTATTTATTTATTTTATTTATGCAGTATTTTTTTTCCTTTGTTTTTTTTTTCTTTGATATTAATTCAAGTTAGACTTTTTGAGCGTGGTGACCGATAAGAAAACAATTTTTTTTCTTTTATTAAATAAATGAGAAGTTAATATTGTTCAAAATATTTTTATTATCTATATATATAAAAGAAAGTCGTGTTAGTTACACTATTGATGACAGGTATGAGCACGGAGCAGATACAAAGAGGAGGTGTTGTAATTAGATTTCCCTATGAAACAACGCGTGACAATTTGCGGGGTGAGGGGGTGTTAAGCGCCGCCCATTTAACTTTTTTCTTTCTACCAAACAATAGTAAAACTACTCGCATCGTTCTATGTCGATGTTGCTATGTAGTTTAGCTATCTCACGCTAGTTATAGGATGTAAGGGACCGTACTCAGAATTTACTTACCAGGTAGTAGCTTTTTCAAGATTAATTTTTAAACCATCTTGATACAAAAGCGAAAGTTTATGAGTTCTTTCTTTCTCCTAGCCTTGACCTTATTCCACAGCTGGACGGATTTGGATAAAATTTGGTATACAGATAGATTGCGACCTGGCTTAACATTTGGGCATTGGGCATTGCTAGTGTGAGAATAAAAAAGTTTGTGGTAAATCACGAATGATGATTCAAATTTGTTCACTTATTTATTCTTATCTTATCTTTCTTTATTCGTATCTGTACCGCAGCTGCAGTTTATTTTGTAAATCTAACTTAATGAGCTTAAAATACCTTTCAAATCATCAGCCTAAGTACAATTTATTTCATTTTAATATTTAAAGGACTTTCAATTCAAGATAAATACTCGTATAGTCGTGGGTTGCTAGGTAAAATAATTGGGTTCTAATTACGGCCCTGTCTTTTTGTTCTGTTTATAAATGTTCTTCTAGTTGAAGATAGATGACAGTCTATTCAAAAAATGATTAGGTACAAAAAATATAAAAATAATACTTTGACGGCAAAAAATTCTTTAGGACTGGATGTAGAACACATTTCAGTATCTTCGTATGATTTGTTTTACTAATACTTAGGCTCTACGTACCTTTGTTTTTTTAGTTCCCATTACACAAAGTTTTGCCATCTAGTGACGAATAGATTTAATTATATTTCAAAAAACACTCCTCAGATTTTTCTAGAACTATTTTAATAAATAAAATAATAAAATGAATGTATATAGAGTACTAACTCATTTTCTTTCACTATTTTTTCGTGACTTTCTTCATTAATAAATGCACTTTGTTTATTCATATTTAAAACACTTTGTACACAAATTATACGAGTACAGATATACACTGTTGTACATAGATGATAAATACCTATACACCTATATACTTTCTCACAAACAGCTGATTACGGTAGTTTTCCAATACAACCAATGCCACCTAAAGGCAAAAGTCAATTCAAAAAATCATTAAAAGTTCTGCTATTCATGGATAGATGGCAAAACTAACAAGTATCACCGTTGTGCCGGTCGGAGTGGGCGGTGTTAGGTTTTTTTCGTTACGGAATTTCTGGATTCGGTCCCCACGCTCAAGGCCCGCGATAAAAGCTATGCAATAGCTTAAAAGAGAAGGTTCTATGTTCGGCTGTATGTATTATTTTTTATGTATGTACACCGATATTTCTTTCATCTATGGAACGATTTTAAAAATATTTTTATTGTTTGAAAGAATATGCTCCCCAGGTGGTCCCGTTGTCACCAAGTCTAATGTGTATGTTGATTTTTCTTGAAATTAAGCAACTTTGACGTTTAAAGAGATGTTATTGTTATTAACAGACTTAAAAAAGGAGGAGGGTCTACGTTCGGCAGTTTGTCTCTTTTGTTTATAACTTATTCAATTAAATGCAGCAAGTTGCTAGACAAACTAAAAATCTGACCACCTTATCTAAATGAAATATCGGGCTTATTAAACTAAAGTTAATATATATTCTAACGAACCGCAGTTCGGTAATTTAAGTTACAGTAAATAAAGTTCAAATACCGTACCTATTCCATTAGTTTCTCTATTGAAATATAAATAAATAAAAAATATAATTATTAATAGTTTCCTACAAGAAGTGAATCCCTCTGACACAGTTTATAGTTATAGACAGACAGAGAGGATGACATCTCGAATTGACAGGTCAGCATTACCAGACATTGTGTATAATGGCACTATGTTGCCAATAAGTTCTAGTGTTAAGAATCTAGGCACTCTAATAGACACTATCTTATCCTGGAATCCACAATTGCACGAAGTCGGTTGCAAATTGTTTTCATCAGCGGGGTCCTTGCGTAGACTACGTAACTTCCTGCCGATGGTCACGAAAGTTACGCTTGCACAATCCCTTCTTCTCTATTCTCGACTATTCTGATGTCAGTTGTCTCGATGTCACCGAGAAGCAGCTTGATAAACTTGAGGGCTTTGCCTGCCTTCAGCATATTTGTATCAGGTTTATATCCGAGGTTACACATTGCAAGGTTAAGTAATACTAGTCAGGTCAGTTTTAGGATGGGTGACCATTCTTTAAACATTGAGATCCCTCTGTGCCACGGAGAACACGTTAGAGCTTCGGTCCCGGTTGCCATACGAACATCTGTGGCGTTCGTTACGTGTAGATGGAGCCCTAAAAAAAACCGGAAAAGTGCTAGTCTATCTCGCGCACCGAGGGTTTCGTAAGCAAACAAACTTGTATGTAGATAGTACGTCCATCTGGGGAATTAATACTTGAAGATTTTCACCCGTCTTTTCCGTAAGACAAACTTAACTTTGCGGTAGCGATGTACGACAAAGTCTACTTTCCGACCGCAAAATATAAGTTTGTAATCACAAAAACTATTTTTTTATATGATATAACAACAAATTAACGACTTTCGGATTTTTTCCCTTACTTATGCTGTGAGACATTGCTTCTTACCAAATTTCATGATTCTAATTCAATGGAATTGTGAAGTACCCTATAGGTTTTGATTCACCTGCGAAATATTCAAATTTTATGAATAGATCATATCTTATGAATGCGTTGACTTAACCTACCTAAACCAAGTAGGTTTAGTTTCACTTCGGGACATGTATCACGCTTTAGTGTGAAGGTCACATGCACGGACTTCGATTCGTTCGCTTTTATCTTCCAATCCTGCAGCCATTTGGATATAGGTGGTATTGTTCAGACTTACTTGGAGTTTTAGAGGTGCTCGAGATGAGGTTGCATCCACTGGTAGAATGGCTGTGTCATCAGCATACGTGCCGGTGATTACATTGTCGTACAACATCGTGTGTGTAAATCAGATATAATAAGGGATCCACAATGCTACCCTCAGGGACTGCTGCTTTGTTCTTAAAAGGTGAGTTCTGCTGTCACCGCGTTTTACGTAGAAATGTATTTCCTCGAGGTATGATTTTATAAACTTGAAATAGTTGATGGGTAAATTAGTAAATACTTTGTAGAGTAGTCTATCGTGCCATACTCTATCAAAGGCCTGTGATATATCAAAACATACTGCTGAAATGTAAAGTTTCTGTTCTAGAGCATTGTTTATTTGTTCCACTAACCTGTATACTTGCTCTATCGTTACGTACCTTGCCTGAATCCGAATTGATGTTCAGGGGTTAGATTGATTTCAGTCAGTTTTATCATGAGCCTCGGATCTTTAGAAAAAGTTTAGACTTTTTAGAGAGTAGAGTAGAGAATTATTTCTGCCACCTTCCATTCAGGTGGAACAAATTTTCTCCAGAGGACGGAGTTATATAGCTGGGTTAAGAAATGTATTCCCTTCGTTGGTAATTCTTTTAAAAAAAATCCAGTGATGAGGTCGTATCCTGGAGCTCTACGTATGTTTAGATTCCTAATGGCCGCCTTTACTTCCGCTTTTGTAATTGTCTTAATAGGTAGATCTAATTGATGGTATATATGTGTGCAGTAAATACTTTAGATAAAAGTTTTACAACAGTTGCGCTTTTATCTTGATCACTTTTGACCCAGCTACCGTCGTCTTTTTTAGTAGGAGATTGATGGATAATTGGTCTTTTCAACTGTCGCTTTCCAGTCGAATAGTTGCGAATAGTCTGTTGCTTGTAAATATATTCCTATACCGCGATTTCTATGGAGTGTGAGGGCAGAGGGCATCCTTTAATTGTGAGGCGACCTTATTGAATTTTGTTTTGTCTGGTGGGTACTTTGTATTATGCCATGGTTTTCTAGCCTGTACCGTCGCTTCTTCTTTATTAGTTCGAGAATTAATTTTGAGAAGTGCATGTCCTTTGTATTCTGTAGTCCATACCCATGCTGCTTTTTGTATGCAATTGTTGAATAATTCCCCTGCGAATTAATAAATATTTTTTTGATAGAATAATTTTTTAAATAACCGCTTTTCAATATCTAATATATTTAATAAGATATTAAAAAGCGGTTATTTGAAAAAAAAAGACGTAGTTTTTTTAAAAGGTATGCCTCAATAAGTCGTTACATAATCGGTTAAAATTGATATTTCTTAAGAATTCCAACAGGCTCATAAACTTAACTGGTTTTCTGAATTTTCTAAGCTGGCCCGACTAGTTTTAGTAATTTTGAAAAAGAAATGGCGCATTTTGCAATTAATGCTAAAAAAGAAATATCATTAATAATTTTAAAAGTTTAAAACCGATCTCGCTGAACTATATATAGCACTTTAATATCATCACAAGCTACAATTTCAGAAAGTTTCAGACTTTCCTTTCAAAGTTATTAAATGTTAAAAAACGCTCTTTCTTAACATTGACCTTCAATTGCTGTGAAACAAAAGCACTTAGCGATTTTGAACAGGTCTCATTTTGTAGGTAATTTAATGGAAAACAAAGAAGCCATGGGCACTTATCGTCGGTCTAGTGAAAATATGCAAAAAGTTTTAAACAGTAATTCCAGTGTTAACTCGTAAATGCCTTCTATTTATTCTTATAAAGCGTATATTATTTTAGTTTAAAATCCGTAGCGAAATAAAAGATGTGTATTATACTTACTTTGTAAAGCAGTTTTATGTCTCTACTGAGAATTTTATCTGTTTGCATTTACGAGGTGTCACATCTAGACCGACGAAATGACGATAAACGTACTGGAAACGAGATATCATCACATCACACGTAATGTGAAAAAGTCTTATTTTATTCGTTAAATTGTTAAAAAAAAATTACCACTTGTCTAGACTGCGGGTATCGAAATTCTTAACCAGCGCATTTTTTTACTATTTATCCAAAAATAAAAATGCGTGGTAATCGAAATGTCCATTTTTGATCATAAAACAGCTAGGTTGACAGGGCTATATTGTACATATTCACCTTGCGTATTTATTTTAAGCAATATGTTGTTGGTGTACTATAAAGATTTTTCTATTCTACTTCTTTGGTAGAGCACCCCCGACCTTAGCAGAAATCTGCTGTACTCCATGTTCATAATATCAAAGCTTAAGCAGCGGCTACCATTGACCATCAGTCTGTTATATTTGTTTACCACATTAGCAGTATTACAATAAGTTAAGTTTTGTTTGAATTAATAGAGAATAGATACTAGAGCATACCGACCTCGTGTGTATATTGCGGTCGGTATCCGCTTCTTACTAGTATGTGAGCGGGTAGCGCTAATTCGAAAGTAGATGTCAGATTTTAAATGTAAACTGCACGGATGGCGCAATGGTTTAATTGATCACCATGCCACCACGCCGTGCCGGATCAAATCCCACATAAGACAAAAATGTGTGTGATCTATAAATAGTTGTTCCGAGTCTGGGTGTTCTGTGTCTAATTTTTTTAATGTTTGTGAAGCCCCCGGGACGCAGGAATATTTCTAATGAGGGAGTTGTCATTTTAAAAACAGAAAAATAATAATAATAGGCTGATAAAAAAGAAGAATAAACTCAGTCAGTCAGTTTGAGACTTGTAATTGATAATGTTCTTAAAATGAATAAAGATTCGAATTACTAATTATATAATATACTTACTACCTGTGCCTGCGACATCTTTCGCGTTTTTTTCGGAAAACAGCAATTTGTCGCTAATAGGCATTGCACCTCTTTCTCGAAGCAAGATTTTTTATACTGTATTGGCGGTGAAACAACCTGGAGCGTACAAAAAAGGTTGTTTTGGTTGCTTACACGTGAATCAAATAACGACACAACTTGCCCTTGGTAACATTACTCATTTGTTTTTCGTGTGGAAGCTCACCTCACCGGGCTATTGGTGAGGCCGTATATCAGGCTTAAATCGACTAGCTACCAAACCGGCAATGAGGCACACCGTGTGGTTTACCACACGGTGTGCCTCATTGCCGGTTATGAGTTGACCGTCGGTACGGCGACCTTTTGCCTCCAATGATCCACCCAGCGCTGGCTAGCGGACGGCAACTGGGCGATGTCCAGACACCCCCTGCACGGGAGACTCTGCTTCGGGTGAAGAACATAAAACTCGTCTCATACACCCACGGCCACTCTTAGCGTATGCATAAGAGCGCGAGTGAAAAGGTTCCGCCTGAAAGTTTTTCTACCGAATCCACACCGTCACCTCCTCCTTGCGCGAGATGTTCTCCTCGCAGAAAATCGTCATAAAACAACTGTGACGACCTAACGTCTCGAATTGTGCGACCAATTGGGAGACTATACCTATCAGAAGTTAACTATTACTATACAGTATAGTCCATCAAAGGTTGGCTGTAAGAGATCGCAGACTGCGATAAGACCGCCCATTTTATGCTACTTAATATTGAATGTTGTATGTATCCTATTTTTGGTGTACAATAAAGTATACTCTATCTATCACTCCCAGTCAATACTAAGGTAAACCCCCCAAAATAAATGTTTGCTCAGCTACATAATGTGATGATTTCTAAACGCAATACCTGATAAAGTAATGAAAAGTTAACAGAAACACTATTCGTTTCAAAAATTTTCGAGGGTTTCTCTCAATTTTATCATAATTATATCATCAGATCCTCACTTCCTTGACATGAGACCACCCTTGAGGTATGCTCTATCTAACAAAAAAAGAATAATCAAAATCGGTTCATAAATAACGCAGAGGGCTGAACATACATAAATAAAAAAAGAAATATGTATATATAAGGTCGAATTGAGAACCTCATTTTTTTCGTCGGTTAAAAACGATACCTGATTTGAAAAAGTAAATTGGTTTAAATATAAAAAAAAGTACAAAAAAGAATAGTGTCAAAATGAGGGATCCGATCTGGCACCCACCGAGTACAAAGCGTACACTATACCATAGATAAAAATCTTTTTAACAAAAAATTAAACCGACGAAAAGAACTAAAAAGCAAAAAATAAATAAACCTTAAGTCTTAAGTATTGAGCGCCGACTCAAAATAAGTTAATATAAAATTTGATAGTTTATGTAAATAAGCTCAATACTTAAGACTTAAGGTTTATTTATTTTTTGCTTTTTAGTTCTTTCCGTCGGTTTAATTTTTTGTTAAAAAGATTTTTATTTTATGGTTTTTTTATCATCAGCTCAGCTACATGATGTGATGATTTCTAAACGCAATACCTGATAAAGTAATGAAAAGTTAACAGAAACACTATTCGTTCCTACAAATTACGAGGGTTTCTCTCAAAAAAAAAAATATTATACGTTCGAATTGAGAACCTCCTTTTTTTTCGTCGGTTAATAAAAGTATGTACTAAAGCTCTATACCAGATAAGCTAGCTTAGTTTAAGTTAAATAAGTATATACATTCTACTTACGTTAAAATGTTATTACGGCTTTCATTGATTTTCCTGTGGAAACCAAAGTTTAACCCGGGATAAAAAGTAACCTAAAACCTGCACAAGCACTCAAACTATTATCATACTAAGTTTGAATCATATCCCTTCAGTAACTTTGAGTTTATCGTGAACATACAAACAGACAGACAGAAAGACAGACAGACAGATAAAAATTGTTTGAATCACATATTCAGCATCAGTATCTATATCTTAATACTCCTCAGTTGGTTTTTTTTCAATATATTCAATGTACAGAATTCATCCCGCTACAGATTTATTATAAGTATAGATGATAGCTACCTATTTCAAACATTTTGATTGCAAAACAAGCACATACAGAGCTGCTGCGAGACCCCAACAATCAATGCTACAATTTTTTAGGCAGTTAATTAGTATGCCTGAGACAGTGACTAAAAAACCTTGCAGTAAATCCTGCATAACAGCAAGTAATAGTTAAAATTACTCAATTGTTAAAAGATCACACCTACTGTGAAATGAAACTGAAACAATGTTTTATTTGTTTTAACCAATAAGAAGAATTTATTCATACTATTGCATTAATTTCTAACTTAAATATGTACTGCAACATGTTCCATCAATCATTGCTAAGAAAATTAATATGATGTGACTAATTTTCTACTTGTGTGAATTAAATATTGTATTGTAGTGAATGAAATGTAAAAAATAATGGTATAATTCTAGTTTTTATGTGTTATGCTGAAAAACCTATGTTTTCCAAGCAAACAATTACTCACATAATATATTATAATCACATCTGGCACCAATGTTATATTATTTGGCAATAAACAAATGTTTAATTATATTTATTTATCAAACTAAGTAGACCCTGAGTCATATTACTGTGGTAGAGGTATACAATTGCGAAGCCTGTATTCATTATTAAGGTATGCAATGTTTAAATCACAAAATCTACTTATAAATGTAACATTTGTTACAAGCACTAACTTCTTATATCTAATATATAGGTTATTATGGTTATTATAAAAAGTAAAATACAGTTGACTAATGTATATAACTTATTTTTACTTCAGAATAAGATTAAATTACATAATTTATAATAAACCATTTCTTAAAATCAAACTCCATTACATCCACTTAGTACTTTCACACTGTTCAAAACACACCAGTAGGCTTGCAGCAAGTAATTTAGGCTCTTGTGTATTTACCCCAAATGTGAAGCATAAACACTGAGGCAATAAATAATAGAGACATCACTAACACTGGGACTGGACCCCTGTAAAGAAATAAACATTAATGACAAAAAAATGTTATGTTACATTCGTTTATAACTATAGGCTAATTTTTGTATATTCATATAGGTTAAAATTTTTTAGTTAGACTGAAAGCCAACCCCAACTTAGTTAAGAAAAGGAGCAGAGGATGATGAGAATAATTTAAGTTAAAATTTCATTTGCAGATCACTCCATATCAGCATGTAAGACAAATCGAGCAAGGCTGAAGGTTTTTAGGAATAACAACAACTAAATCTACTAACTCAGTAATTAAATGTAAACTGTAAATGTAAAAATACTGATACTTACACTTTGACACCTGGGGAATCATCAGTGTAAAATCGCCACATTCCACCTGATCCAGCCCCAGTGCTGCGATTTCTAGCTGCAGTAGTTGTTGTTGTAGACTTTCGCTGACGAACTGTGCCACCACTAGATGATCGTGGAGCTGTTGTGGCCTTGCTTGGTGATCGACCACCTGATCCAACAGACGTGGAACTTGGCGAAGGAGGCTGCCGGAAAGTAACACAAAATACATGTTTAACTTAGGTGTTTATAAGCATTCTACATCAATCGCAGTAAGAAAAAAACATATGTACCATATTCGTCAATGGAAAGACTTATTTCTTAAAACACGCAAAACAGTGACTTGGCGGAGTTAGTTAATGAATTGAAATCTAGGAATTTTATGTAGAACACGAAAGACGTGAACAGTGTTGGCAGCTACCACTTTGCAACGCGTACAATTCTATTGACACGTTGACGTACAATGTTGCTAGAATTTTACTAAACTTGTTAATAGTAGTTATAAAAACTTAGAGTAACTACTTATAGAAAGAACAGTCATGAATCAGTCAATCAGTTGGTAATTTAATCATTATCTCCGGTTTTGTTATAGGTGAATTCAAACACGAATACACAGAAGTTGAACCACATCGGCAATGTTGTTCCGAGTTAAGTAATGACAAATATTGATATAAAAACTAGCCAACTTTGACAATATGATTTGATAATTATGATTTAGACTTTTTTATGTACTTAACGCTTAAAAGATACATATAATAACATTATTTTTAAAGATACTGTAAAACCACTAAGGTAAAATCAATAGCAAATGAATATAAAAACTTTTTTTTTCTTTTAAAAAATACTAGTAACGTTTGTCATTGTCATACATTACTAGTATTCTCGTCAACCCCTCCAGCTAAGCTAAATGCTTGTGTTAGAAGTGGGTTCACGCCGGTAGTGCACTGGGTGGGATTCGAACCCGCAACCACTTGATCGCATGTCCGACGCCTTAGCCATTATAATAATAATAAGTTTTCACCAAACTTTAACAGTGCGCTATTTGATAACAATGGTAGCTTATCTATGTACATTTTATATAACGTATAGTGTATCCCTTTATACACTGTACCCCGCATGCATATGTACACTTCACTGGCTCGCCCACTCACTATAGATACGCAAACCTACACGTCTGCACTCGTGGGTCATGCAATACTGACTAACCTGTGATCTCTACAGTAAGTACGAGATAGTGCTAGAGATAACTATTATTTAGTTCTACCCTACATACACTACATTACGTTCACTAATTAGACCCTGTCTCTTAAACTAGGCAATTTTACCTGTATTTTAATGCCGGCTCTACACTCGCGGCGTGAACGGCCGCGAAAGCCCGAGACAACTGCGAACACAGATAATTATATACTGCGAATCACGAGCGTAGATGTTGTTCACGCCTTCTCGTTCGCACTTCGCACCCTTCCCCGATCAGTGTCGGTTTTTTCCACGACAAAGGGTTTGCAGCGCGCAAACGTGAACGCATCCACACTCGTAGTTTTCCGCAGTAGCGTACAAGACATCTTCAAGGCTTAAATATGAATGCTACGTGGAATAATGATCTGGAACGGACCCTCATTGAGTGTTATCAAGCTGAGCCGATTCTCTGACAGTCGAAACACAAAGACAGACAGCATCAGAAATCACGTCGTCGTCCATCATAGTCGCCAACAAGACTGAGAAGCTTTGCGAGTGTGGAGGGACACAGTACACGCGCGGATCACGGCGTTTATTCATTCACGCGAGTGTAGAGCCGGCTTTAGAAACAGTGTTTGACAGTAGAGGATTGACATTACACATAATTTTAATGAAGATGATAGGTGCGGCTCGTGTGGCTCGTGTATGTTGGTACACGTGTGTATGGCATCAGCGTGTGTGTGTGCATGCATATGTTTTTGTGCGTATGTATGTGTGTGTGGGTGCGTGTGTCTGTGTGTGAATTTATGTTTGTGTGTACGTGTAAATGTGTGTTATTATGTATGTTCGTGCGTTTGTTTAACAATATTTGTTTTAAATTTAAAATTGCTACCATGTAATTTCATAAACCATTTATCAAGTTGTTCTATATTTTCTTTCCATGAAAGTGAAGGTTCAGTAAGGTTTCCAAAAGAAAGACTTTGCACTCAAGATGGCATAGCAAATGAATGCAAATGTTTCCCTCATTTTCATATGTGTAGCAACCGAGTTCAGGGAACTCACTGTTTTTCGGAAATGTAAAAAACCTAACAATTTCTCCATCTGCCTTTTCATAATTATTCTTACAAGTAGCAATACTGCAGATCGTCCTAGTCATCTTAAACAGAACTAAAATAAAACAATAATTACTTGCTTTCCTTAAGTTTTACCGAAACTTATAGTTTAGTTTCGTTTGTTGAGCTTAGAATTTATGTACTAAATTATATATAATATAATAACTTCACACATCTCACACTAGGCCGTCTGATCCCAAACTAGGCTGAGCCTGTACTATGGTAACTAGACTGCTGATAAACATACTTATATATTTCTAAATACATACATATTATAGATAAATTACACCCATACACAGAACAAATGACCGTGCTCATCACACAATTATTTGTCCTGGGTGGGAAACGAACCCAAGACTTCTGGCTTAGCAGTCAGGGTCACTAACCACTAGACCAACAGGCCAGTCAAATTATAAAATTATACTTAATCCTCTATAAAATGTCTATTAGTTAGTTTTTAATACATTTTTAGCAATCACAGAACAGTTAAACACTAACAAACTGAAATAAGACACTAAGATCTACTTAATATTGAATCTACAGCTAACACTCGTAATACTTAATATTAACTTGTTTACGTAAATTAGTTACACAGCTGATTCGAAGCATATCCATGACGTAGGCACTGACGTAACGGCCGCCATGACACCGACTTACCAGACAACCGCACAACCGCACTAATATAAGAACCGTGCTACAAGGCAGCGCTTATTGACATTTCGACGTCCCCGGAGAATAAAATCGTAATAGACAAAAGTAAATTTTACAGGACGAGCAAAATACTGTTATTTTGTTTTAACTCCTGAAGTAATCGGCCTATGTTGTCATATTTTATATCATTCTTTTCAGTATTTTTTTCTTAATAAGTGGCTATGGAAAGAAATGAAATAATATGTATAATTTTATAGTTATTACAAAAAATATATAATACTGATTTTTATATTTAGATGTATACTAAGTAATGGCACATAACCATTTTATTCTCGTAAAGTTGTAATATTATCAAAACCATATCTGTACATTACGATGTTTTTCTACCATACTTTCATGAAGGAAGTGTAATTGTAACAAATTAATACGATTTTGTTGTTGTAAAATTATAGCACAGCCTTTTTTCGTTTAGCTATATAATGATTTTGTTTTTGTATAAATGTATTCAGTGTTAACAACATAATATGCAGTAATGTTTATGAATTTTAATTATACATTACTTTAGTTTTCTACACTTTCTACGGTCTATAGAAAGTAACTCAATCAGACTTACGTAATATAGTGAATAAATAAAAAAAGGTATAAAAAACATAATCTTTATTTATGAAAAATAATAATTGTTACAATAGGCTTTAATTAGCATTAATCAATCTTAGTTCATATTCAATGTCATAAAAATCTGTTTGTCTCATTTACTTCAGTTTGTATTTTTCACCGGTTTGCTTAGCATTCATCACTATACCATATAATTGATCAGGTGTATATGTTTGCTTATTTTTCATAGCTCGTTCTATGCATGCGTGCATAGAATCACCTTCATTTTGGCTATGGCCAGATTCAAAGAAACGATGAATAATCTCTAACTTAAACTTATTAGCAGCAAACAGATAAAGGGCAAACACGAATCTATTTTTATTCTGTCCGGCGCAACCATCAGAATAAAACGAAATTTTATTAATTTGTTTATGAAATTGTTGTTCAATTAAATTATATAGACAGCTACCTATCTCTATTGATCATCTTTTAGCAATTTGCGAATGCCACATGTAACAGTATCCTTTCTTTCTTGAAGCATCAAAAACGGTAAAGTTATAAACGGGATACTTCCGTTTATAATGAAATATCCCTACCTCCGTCTGAGGTACCCCTAAAACCTTTTCTAAATCAAAAATAGCTAAAGTTGAGTTTGCATCAAAATTTTCCTTTTCAGACATTTTATTTTTTGCCGAATCCTTTCTTTATTATGTATGTGTTTTATGTATTTATCTTTTAAAGATTCCTTATGCTCGTCTACAGCTTGTTCATATAGCGAACAAGTACCACATAAATCTTTCTTAGGATGAAAAAAAGAATAATTAAACTTTGTGTTAAATATATTCTCATACTGTCTTTTGGTAGCCATCTTAACATCACAATAACGTCCGTCTGACTGTTCTTTGAACCAATCTGTGTATAAACGGTACATTTTCGAAATATTCAAAGTTTCGCATAAATACTTTCTTTTAGAAGACTTCCTAACATAGTGTGCTTCTTTTACGGGAAATAATTGTATTTGTGATGTAATGCTCTCTTCTGTTGGAACTGACATTTTTCGTGGTCGATTATTATGTTTACCTCTGCAGTCATTTTTATTAGAATCACTATCATATTTCTTTATAGCAGTGTAAACCATTTGTTCCGATATCCGCAAAGTATTTAGGAAAAATACCTTACATACACGTACTTTATTACTTTTTAATGGCAAATAATAACTTATAGTTTGAGTTCGGTTTTAATTTCGAATAACTTGAAGTTTTTTCACGGATTCTGACGTAACGTATTTACTTATAAATTGCCATTGTAACTCATGGTTACCAAATTTATAAAATGTTTCCATAATGGCCTTCTTAATATCATAGGAAAACGTTTCCCCACATTTCAATTTGCATTGACAAGAAGGTCCTACCGATTTTGCAGGGTATTCTTTCTTAGAATAACATTTTTAAAGTTTTGGATTTATTGACTTATTTTTCATTTCGCCGTGGCTTACGTTTTAAGTTGTTTGTAGTGTTAGTGACAGAATTAACATCGTCATCAGTCGGCTCTATGGAACTATTTGGCAATGATCCCGATACTGAAACTGTGGGGACAATGAGTGATGCTGATGTACCTAATACTTGTGATGTTGCAGATACTTCTTCCTCCATTGAACCTTGTTGCGTTGGGCTTTCATGTCTATTTATAATTAAAACCTCCTCGTTAAAGTCTTATTAATATTGTCATTGTCATTATCTACCTCAATTCCGTCATTTACAAAACCTTCAATATTCTCAATAAGTTTTAATGTTTCATCGTGGTTTCTATCTCCTAAGTCTAAAGTAGTATTATCTTCCTGGGTTGTGTAATCAATTGGTGTTGGTGTAGTCGATTTACTTTTAATGGCATGAATAATATAACCATCTGGCGAAGCAATAAAATCAACATTGTCTAATATAAAAGAAAGGTTCGATACTGATGTTGGTGTTCTTATAAGCTGACTAGTATCGTACGGACAGACTAGTATCTTAACGCGTTACGTAATGAAGCGGTTTACCCTCCCATAAGAAATTTTCACTTCAAAAAATGTGTTTGAATTATATTTTTCTACGATTTCTAATATCAGGCTGTAGTACCTATTTTAAATTATTTGCTGTTGCTTGAGCGGCCACGCTTATGTACCTATACCAGGCTTGGCCCACTCCTCACACCTAGCAGCGGCTACGAGTCGGACGAAATTCAGTGCAATTCAGTGGGCTGCCACGCGTCGGCCAGGTAGTATGTTACTTCGATACTCACTCACGCGCTACGTCGCTTCGTCCGTTCGTCGCTTACGAATTACGTTTCCCGTATTTACGTAGTTAGATTATATTATTAGTTATAATCAGTATAGTTAGATATTTACAAGGTCAGGTTTAGCTATAAGTATATTTATTTATTAGGACCACAACAACTGATACACATCTTCTATCTATACATCTATACTCTATAGAAATAAATAAAATTGGAGTGTCTGTTTGTAATATAAAAAAAAAACGCTTTTTACTAAGTGCATTTGGATGTCTATACGGTACATATACCAAAACAACATGTTTTACAATTTTTGTCTATCTGTCTGTCTGTTTGTTTCGGCTAATCCCCTTAACAGGTGGACCGATTTCCACGGAACTTTCACTGGCAGATGGCTGATGTTAAAAGGAGTAATTTATGCTACTTTGATATTGGAAAAAGAATGAGGGTTTCACGCAAAATATATAAATATGTACACGTACACGCAAGCGAAACCGCGCGGGAACTGCTAGTAAATAAATAAATTTGAAGTGTCCGTTTGTAATGTCATAATGACAGTTTTTTTACTAAATGCATCTGAATGTTTACACGGTACTTATACAAAAAAATTTTTTTTTTACGTATTTTCACGTTTGTCTGTCTGTCTGTTTGTTCCGGCTAATCAACGGAACGGCTGGACCGATTTCCACGGGACTTTCACTGACAGATAGCTGGTGTTATAAGGGGTAACTTAGTCAAGTTTAGCTTTGATAAGTTTAGGACTACAACAATTTTGTCTGTCTGTCTGTTTGTTCGGCTAATCTCCGCAACGGGTGGACCGATTTCCATACTACTTTCACTGGCAAATAGCTGGTGTTATAAGGAGTAGGGTTCCGCGATTTGATTTGCATATACCTACCTAGCTAAACACCTAAAGGAGATAGTTTCATTCCATGGTACACACTAACGTATGGCAAATGCCTATCTTCTTAGAGATTAAAGTATCTATGCAGAGGTTGTGAAATAAAATAGTTTTAAGTAAATACCTAGCCTAGGTTTATTTAAAACTGCATTTGTTTACAGAAGTAAAGTAATAGGCACATAACTGGTTATTAAATATTTAGATTAATTCTTCTTACAGAAGACAACCTTAACGGCATCAGAACAGATAAGAGTTATGCGATAGAAAGAGAGGCAAGTTTTAGGTTAATATAACCCATTTGGAATTAGCGGTGTGCGATCTGAATTGCACCTTATTGTGTCGGAGCAAGAGTCGCTATTTATTTAAATGGTATTGCGAAGAGGTCCTTCTGTACTAGTACTATTATGTATTCTGTGCCTATACTTTAATATTAAATTGTTTATCATTTTAGGAGGAAAAGCTGTGCAAGAATTGGCAAACAACACACTTGTGTGCAGTGTTGCCAATTTGTGGGAAATGCCCCAAAATGCGGTGAATTTCAAACCGATTGGAGAATTTATGGTGAGAGCATCAATGCGGGAAAATGTGGAGAATCGGGAATTTTTACTCTGATTAATTACAAAACTTATTACAATACGTATATTATTGTAAATAGAATGGTTAATTCTATTTTAATATATTTTTTATTATCTCTCATATCTAGGTCATATTAGGTAGTAATTGATATAGCATATCAAATATGAATATAACATATAATGACATTAAAATAAATGAGATTGACCGTACGAAATTCCTAGGACTAAATATTGATAGTAAGCTTAATTGGAAAATACATACTGAAGAATTATGCAAAAAAATCAGCAGTACAGCCTATGCTCTTTTTAAACTTGCACCTCTTCTTAATGATGAAGGTAGTATACCTTCATCATTAAGAAGAGGTGCAAGTTAAAGCATATCATGGAATGACCGCATCCTATCTTAGATACAGTATAATAACTTTATTTTTTATAACTTTATTTTTTTTTCCTCTAAACATGCATACATTTGTCACGTTAATTAATGCACTTAAAAACAGCACGTACACAATAATGACTGACCAATGACCCCCATGCTAGGAATATCCTGTGTTATGGTAGTCATAAATCCGTCCGTAATGTGTTCATGTATGTTTGTAAAAGTGATAGTTGTTTAACAATGTTTGAAACCATGGAGATAAAGTAAGAGAGAAGAATGTGCACATATACATACACATATACATACACATATACATACACATATACATACACTTATACATACACTTATACATACACATTATACATAATTATATATATGTGTGTGTGTGTGTTTGAGGGTGGGTAAGTAAGAGTAGATGTGTGATAGGTAATGTGAGTGTGTGTGTGTGTGTGAGGGTGCATGTGTAAGGTTACTTATAATACCGTTAGCGTAATAGAATATGCCTTGTATTATATTAGACTCCAAACAAATGAGAATATTAGTTGAAATAAGTGTATAATTATGTTCCTGTGGGTTGGTTAAATTGTAGGTTTGAAAGTCAAATAGCTGGTAATTTAATCAGATCTTCTGTTTCATCATAATTTAGTGTTAGGAGGTATTGTTTGATTTGATCTTTGCAGTGGTGTGTATTTAAAGAGTGTATGTTTAGTTTGATGTTTAGTTGGTTATATATGAGCTTGCTTAGGTATGGGTAATGTCTACGTGCGAATGTTGTGTATGTGTGAATTTTAGGAAATGCCGGATTTGGTCTCCTTCTACTATTTGGGCTATTAGTGTTTAAAGGGAGGGTTGCGTGCTTGCTCAAGGTGGTGCGATGAATAAAAAGCTGTCTGACCGTGAGCACTCCATAGTCCATTTACAGCTGCTTGATAGGATGACGGAACGGCTTGTTAAGGAGTACTTTTATTACAGCTCGTTGTGCTCTTTCAGCTTCTATGATGACAGTTTTTGCTGCTCCTCCCCATGCAGTTATACAGTAGCTTATAATCGATTCACATAGGGCACTATACACCATGTTCATTATATTAACATTGGCCGATGTTCTCAACTTTTAAAAAAAATATTCTGGGGAAACTCGACAAATAAAGATAGTGTTTTTAAATCTCAAAAACAATGCATTACAGCAATGTTCAAATTAAAATCTACAGATAGTTGTGTACCATATTTTAAAAAGTATAAAATTATGACATTTATACATTTTTGAAACAGCAGTTTTTGTAAAGTCGAACCCGGAACTTTTCGAAACGTTAGCTGATACTGTTATTCGCAATAGGAGGACGCACACCAGTAAAAGAATACGAATACGTAAAACAAATATAGCACTAATGCACAAAAGTATATTTTGTATGGCACCTGTCATCTATAATAATAAAAACGATAACATTAGGAATCTAGACATAATCCTATTTAAAAAACATCTACAGGAATTTCTCATTGAAAAATGTTATTATGATGTAAGAGACTTTTTAGATGGTAAATGAGTTAAATAATAAATTAATTAAACGGACATGAATCGATATATTTTGTCAATACTTTTAATGATGTTTTATTTGTGAATTTTTATTTGACATTGTAATCGCTGCATTGGCAATCTTAGTTCTTAACTTTTATTTGGTAATTAGCTTCTTTGAAAATTTTTAACGTTATTTGGAAATTGGTGAGTAAATTTGAGGAATTATAAATTTTGCATGTATTTAATTCTAATGTTATGAAATATTTAACTTTTTAACGATTCAATACTATTATTTTGCATGTTTAATTTTAAATTATGTAAGCCTAATTGGCAGAACATAGTTGATCATTACCACTTTTGTAAACATCTTCTGTATACCTATGTTTCACAATAAAGAATATTGATTGATTAATTGATTTATAGAGCATGAGAACATTCATTTGTATTACGGGAAAACGCTTCTATTACGTAGCTCTGCTTAGCATAAGTCAGATTTAAAACGAGCCGGAAAATATCTAAAACAAAAGTCACGAACGAACCAAGCACATTTTATTGTTTTAGATAAAATATGTATTGGAGTGGAAGTTACAGAGAATATGGAGAGTTTAAAGGAGTTGTACGTTATACGACAAAAACTCGATGATGAGTGGCGAGCTCACACTATGCTGGATCACTCTAGACTTGATCTAATTTAAGTTTAGATGATGATGCTGAAACTTAATAACCAGGGATACCGGAATCTGTATGTATGTACGTATGATAATGTCATTAGTAGAATGATGGCATCACTTTTTGAAGTGAAAACTTCTTTAAGCACGTTGAGCACTTTTGGTACGGGAAAAAGGCACTGAACTCGCGTGACCGTCACGCTGAGATGACATATATTGTCATGATGACATTTAGATGTGTCTGTGTATATCTATATATATGTGTGTATATGTTTTCACTTCTGACGTGCAGTCCTACGACTGACAGTTTTTTTAAGAACGGGGAATATGTGGGTAATCCAGGTTTTTTTCTTTACAAAATAGGGAATTTCACCATTATTTTTGGGTTTTATATGAAACTGACATTGGCAACGCTGCTTGTGTGTCATCAGTGTCATGTGAACTCATGTGTCTACTTTGTAAAATTATAATATTCTATTTATTATTTAGTGCAGGCAATCAAAGATTGCAGGTTATGTTTTCGTTTTTAGCTGTGATCACTGTGATGTTTAATTGTGATATTTATATCTAGATTGCGTGCATCATTTCATCGTTTTAATATCACACCACACGGTTATTATGATAACTCGGTTTTTAAATTGGACTCAAAGGCTTTATTTTTCTACTATTATATCAAAATCAAAAACCATGAATATCAATAAATGTTATTTTAGATATGTGCAGCAGGAAGACAAAGTTGATATTTCGTTTTTGTTAGACATCAAAGGATCTGTTAGACAATTTAACCTTAGTAGAAACCCATCAGAAACATTACAAGTTTTACTTAATCGTATTAAAACGAACGTTTTGAAAGTTGTAAACAAAGCTAACAAAAAGAAGAAAGACACTGATGGTACAAAAGATATTGATGCACAATTTTATAATAATAATAATGCAGTTATTAATGAAAATAGTACTTGTAAAGAACTGTTCCTACAGAAAGATGGTGTAAAACTGAAAATGCTTGATAGTGAATATGAAGTAGTATTTAATTCTCCATGGGTCTTATCTATGAATTTACCCCAAAGTATTTTAGCAGGCTTTCCAGTTTATCCAGAAAACTTTGAAACTCAATATGCCAAGCAAGAAAAATGTGCTTTTAACTGGTACAAAGGTATTAGCATAACTTTAGACAGAAAAGAAATTAATGAGTTACACATAAAATGGAATTTAACTGGCCAGCAACATGCTTATACACCGAGTACAGAAGATATTGGCATGAAATTGAAATTGGAATGTATACCAGGTATGTTAATGCAGCTTCTACCAATGCCTAGTGTTTTTATCCTTACTATACATCCTCTAATTTGATATTAGGTGCACCCAACTGGGATGCTACCTCTACCATACAGAAGTTCACTATTAACCACCACTATTCATATAGTTTTTCTACTGGCAAGTGGAGATGCCATAGGTGGCTTTCTGACTGACTGTATTAATTTTATTTTAGGTAATGATGAGATTGTAGGTCCAGCAGTGGAGGCAGTATCTAAAAATATTGTACAAGCAGGGCCTGGAAAATGTCCATTTGAAACCAGACATATGTTCACTACACAAAAACTGAAAGACAAAAGGTTTGTAATTAAAGGTTTATTTTTAAATACTTGGCTATTCTAATTTCCACAGTCCTAGTTTGTTATATACTCTTAATATTTCCAGCTTCAGATGTGTAACCTACAATATTTTGGCTGATTTGTATTGTGATTCTGATCATACAAGGACAGTACTCTATCCATATTGTCCAGCATATGCATTGCATATAGATTACAGAAAACAACTTATTGTTAAAGAATTACTTGGTAAGGACTCTTATTTTTTCATCTGCTTTTAATACTATGACATTATTGTGTCAAAACTAATAAAATAATGTTACATTGTTAAAATTTATAATTATTTAGAGATTGTACAGGATAACTTACATTTAAAGATACAGATCAAATGACCCAAGTAGGTATAGCATATGAAATGGTTTTAAATACATTCAATTATATTATAGGAGCTCTAATTGTAATCCAACATATTCATTAAAACCAAATAAAGAAATAACTTTTTAACAAAAAAATAAACATGGGATGGAAGAAGAAAGGAACTTGAAATCGTAAAAGAAAATAAACTTTAAGTTTAACTCCTTTTTTTTTTTCTACGTTTGGTAACCCTCTCAGGCCGTCACCCCCGGGGTTTTGGGTGGGGCGGTGTGTCGGAATCGACCCTTCCGCTGCCTCCTTCTGCGAGATGACCTCCTCACAGAAGGTTGCGACCGCGGTAAAATTCCTGTCGCTATTGTCGGCCATGGAGCTTATGACAGCCGGTAGCGACAGATCCTCTCCGATTACTGCACCGAGGGCTCGACGCTGCGTTGCCCAAGCGGATCATACCGCCAGCGTATGTTTAGCCGAGTCCTCGCTGCAGTCGTACTGGTGGCAGGCGGGACTCAATTCCCTTCTAGCGACCGAGTGCAGGTACTTTCCGAAGCAGCCATGTCCGGAAAGAACCTGCGTCAGTCGGAAGGAAAGGGTTCCTTGCTGCCGCCCTGCCCACTCGGTGATGACCGGCTGGAGCGCCTCCACGGCGGCAAAGCAAGCGCGTGGAGCCTCCAGCCGGGCAACCAACGAGCCATGGTGGCTTGGCGAGCGGCCTCTCGCCACTCGCGGAGCACTTCCGCCTCCAAATCCCACGGGACGTCCCGGCCAATGAGCACCCCGTCTCCGTCGACACGGTGCGGTATCCGCGATGACCCTCTGAGGGCGCCAGAGGCGCGCCCTATTCTGGGTGGTCAGAGCCTCTGCCCAAACGCTGCACCGTAACCTACTTTCGAGTGCAGCGCCGACCAGCCTTGGAGCAAGCTGCCGAAAGTGCTCGTCGAAGCGCCACCGCCCGTCAAGGATCAGACTCAGGTACTTCATCTGGGCCCGAACCGGTACGAGGACCGAGTTGACTTCAATCGAGGCGCCAGGGGGTGGACCACAACGGGGCCCATGAAATAAGAGGGCCTCCGTCTTTTCCAGGGCCACCCGTAAGCCTAGCCCCTCGATGCGCTCGACACCAGAGAGACTCCTCTAGTGGCCAAGCCGCCTGTTGAAAATTTGCCCCCTGGGCTGTAACGAGAGCATCGTCGGCGTAACAAATGACACCAATCCCGGGGGGGGGAGTCAATACGGAGGGCCCAGTCGTACCCCATGTTCCACAGGAGCGGTCCAAGAACAGGCCCCTGTGGAACACCGCACGACATGGGCCGACGTCTCAGATTTCCTTCTCGGTCCTCGTACATGACGGTACGCTCCTCTAAGTAGTCTGCCACCAGCCGCCTCAGGTACTTTGGCACAAGTCTAACTAAACTTCTACACTAACGTAAATACCGAAATAATTTCGTGTCGGCGCATTGTCCGTCTGACTGTCTGTCCGTGTGTCACCACTGATTGTCTCAGAAACGGGTGGACGTAGCAAGTTGAAATTCATACCAGATACTGAGGTCTATATTAGGTGTAATAAAAATCAAGGTTCTGAGTAAACACGCTAAAAAGATATGGGCAAATTTAGATTTTCGCGAAAACTTTGTGATTCCAAACTTATATTTTGCGGTTGGATTGTTCCCTTTGTCGTATATCGCAAACGTAAAGTTAAGTTTGTCTTTCGAAAAAGACGCAAAAGTCTTTGAGAATTGATTCCCCGAGATGAACAAGTTTGTTTGCTTACGGAACCTTCGGTGCGCGAGTCAGACTCGCACTTGTCCGGTTTTTTTTATAGTAACTCGGACATTTGCGATTGAAAAGCACCATTTGGTGCAGTGAAACTGATGATGAAGACCAGGAGTACCCAGTAATGAGTATTTCACAATTCCGTAATCATGTTCAGAAGCAGTTTGCTTGTACAAAAACTTTATTGTTTCTTTAAAGTTTATTGAATCCACCACGCGGAGGAAAACAACTCAACGAGTCACAAGTGCGTTACCGGCCGCTGAGGTAGGAATACGCTTTTACAGATATTTCGCGAGACAGTTTTTGACAACTTTCGAAAACAACTTGTAGATATGGCTCAGGACTGAGAACGGGTCTGTAGTTCTTCAACAAGATGTTGTCTCCTTCTTGACGAAAAGCACCCCCGCACTCCCTCCTCCGTGCCCTAGGTGTTAAACCTTGTTAGATGACTGAACTAAACTACCATCTAAATTAGAAAACCAATTAAGTTAGTTCTTGGCTTAAGGTAGATCATAGATAACTTTTCAATAATTTTAAGTTGGAAAATCTTCTCACCCGAACTGTCTTGGCAAGACACACTAGCGAACGGTCAAGTCACTTGTTCCCGCGCAGAACCAAACGCGACTACGCAAATCGTACATGTTGAATTGTTTGTGTCGACCTATTAATATTTAGGTAGGTATATTATGTAAATATGAAGATGTTTAATTTTTGTAAGCCAAAAAAATTATGTTGTCTATGTACTTTCAGGATATAATAGTGACATTATATGCCTTCAAGAAGTAGATAGCAAAATATTTCGCCATAGCTTACAACCAATTTTGGGATCAGAAGGTCTTGATGGAGTGTTTCATAAGAAAGGAAAAGAAGTTGCTGAAGGATTAGCATGTTTCTACAGAAGGGACAGATTTGGGTAGGTACATAAATATAATATAGGTACATGTACATATTATGCCAATCCAATGGGATGTTAAAAAAGAATTATTTTTGACTTATATAATATCATTTTCAGTCTTATAGGTAAGGAGAGATTGCTGTTGTCAGACGCAGTAAAAAGTGAATTATATCTTAAACCCATTTGGGATAAAATCAAGGACAATAAACCATTAACAGAACGTTTATTGGATAGATCAACAGCATCTAGCGCAACATATTTGAAATCACTTGATAATCCTGAAGAGATTCTGATTGTAGCAAATACACATTTATATTTTCACCCTGATGCTGATCACATAAGACTTTTACAAGGGGGCATAGTTATTTATTGGGTGATGGATATTAAAAAGAAAATGGTGTCGAAGGTATGAATTCTAACTAGTACGTATTATAAATGCAAATGGGGTGTTTATTCATTTGTTATGCTTTTAAGCCTCAACTACTCTTACAATGATGAAACTTTTAATAGGATACCGGCCATAGGATACCTTTCATCCAGAAATAACTATATACTGTTTCCCAGAGATAGAAAAATATCATTAACGCGAGTGAAGCCGCGGGCATAAGCAAGTTATAATAAAAAAAATACAAATAGATCCTTTTTTTTAGTATCTGTAAAGAAATATTGTAGGCCAATGGCTTTTTTTACAAATAATTGGCTTTTTTTTTTAGTTTCCTGGTAAAAGGATAAGTGTGATACTGTGCGGAGACTTTAATAGTATTCCTACATGTGGTATTTATCAGTTGTATACAACTGGAGCATCATCAAGTAATCTACCGGATTGGAAATCAAGTATGTATTAGTCTTAAGGAGAACTTTTTTTTTATTATATAGGGGGCAAACGAGCAGACGGGTCACCTGATAGTAAATGACTACCGCCGTCCATGGGCACCTGTAACTCGAAGAGTCACAAGTGCGTTGCCGCCCTTTAAGGTGGGAGAAAAGGGGGAAGGGGGAGAGGGTAGGACGGAAATAGGGGAGAGGGAAGGGTTAGGGCCTCCGGTGACCTCACTCACGCGGAGAAAATCAATGCAAGCATTGCTTCATTGCCGGTTTTCTGTGAGGCCGTGGTAATCGAGCGGAGTCGAGCCGGCCCATACGTGCCGAAGCATAGCTCTCCTACGTCAAGACACGTAAACGTCACTGCTAATAATACACATACACGCCCTTACGCTATTGATCTGCATTATAAAACCATTCTGTCTGCAACTGTTAGCACGCTTTTTTGTTTTTACCAGCACACTAAATGACCTGCCGGGACTCCCTGGGACTTGCGTCGTAGTTCTTACTAATTTACGGAGGGTACTGTTGTGAATCTTTACTTTGCGTATGTCTTTTAAATCGAAGGTATCCAGTCAAGTTAGTGATAACAAAACCAACAATAATAAAAAAATAAAACACAATTTTACCAATATGGAAAATAATCAAAGTATCGTACAGCTATAAAAGTCCATGAACACATTCAAATTTAAAAAACACCTGAACAAAAGTGTCTGTCATTAGTAACTGTCATGTCGCGACTAGAATGCAAAATAATCTTAACATCAATTCTTAACATAAATATGTATTCCAAAAGTAGGTTAACATCAATATTCCATAAGTAGGTGAAAAGCAAGCGATGCAATGTTTAGATGTGTTAATCTAAATTTTTCGCCCTTTATGTTGAGCAACATCTTATGAGATCTGTTTGTTTCAATTTAGTTATAATTATGTAATAGGATAATATGAGTAAATGCAATTAGATTGTAGTTAAAAAGAGAAACGTTGCTGTAATTACGACATAGCTATTTAATAAATCATGCAAAATCAATACTTTTGTAACAATTGTAATTATTATATAATTATGTATTTACACGGAAATGAATGCGATGACGAAAGAGGCATTACATACCTCTGAATTGCCTGACATTTGACCAGGGCCCTGTTTAGTAAACGTTACAATCCGACAATTTTCTAAATAAGTGACATACTTATTTGTAAAGTTCTATAACAAGTGCTATATAATAAACCTTACAATTATGTAAGAATTTTACAAGGAAAACATTACAAATATTACCATTATAAATGCTGTTTAATAAACGTTCACATGTGCAGAAAACGCCTGTAGATTTCGATGACAATATTGTATCTACAAATTTGTAATTGTAAGTTACAAGCTACATAAAATTTAAGTTTTTGTTCAAGATTCTAACTGTCAATAATATCCCTCCGTCGCCGTATATGATATTCGCGTACAATACAATTTTTATTTAAAAAATAAGTCTGGTATGACGAATTGGCGGTGTTCTAAACAACAAGAATGCCGTACCTCGATAGCTCTCAACACCAACAATGAAGTTATCAGACCCGCTAAGCATGTACTTGATTCCCCGAATTTTACACGTAATCTAATAGATTTAATTGTTGGTGACTGTAAAAGGAGGTGTGTGTGCCAATTTTGTCTCTGAAAAAAAGATTTTTGCAAAAAATATTTTGATCATGTATTTACGGCAATTAACGCGATCGCGAAAAGGTATTACATACCTCTGAATTGCCTGACGTTTCGACTAGGTTGCACTGGCCGTGGTCACAGGCTGACTGGCTTAGCGGTGCACGCGATCGTGAGTGAGGTAGAAGGTTTAGCATCCACCCGCACATTTTCGAAATTTTTGATATTTTCGTTATGCCATGTACCGTCACATACTATACTAACAGTGTCCCTATTCTGTAAGCAAATTCTAATGTTCACCCGACTGCGCATAAAAGCGAATGGCATGTTTTTTATCACTGGATTCCACGCTGTAGATAATTTGAAACCATCTTCCTGATTGAAAGTTATTTAATTTCAATCGCTTCACGTACAACTATCGAGTAAAAGCACAGAATACATAATAGTACTAGTACAGAAGGACCTCTTCGTATTACCATTTAAATAAATAGCGACTCTTGCTCCGACACAATAAGGTGCAATTCAGATCGCACACCGCTAATTCCAAATGGCTTATGTTAACCTAAAACTTGCCTCTCTTTCTATCGCATAACTCTTATCTGTTCTGATCTTATCCGTTAAGGTTGTCTTCTGTAAGAAGAATTAATCTAAATATTTAATAACCAGTTATGTGCCTATTACTTTACTTCTGTTAACAAATGAAGTTTTAAATAAACCTATACTAGGTATTTACCTACTTAGTAGTACCTACGTAGATGTAACTTATATTAAAGAAAACTATTTTATTTCACAATCTCTGCATTGATACTTTAATCTCTAAGAAGATAGGCATTTGCCATAACGTTGGTGTGTACCTTGGAATGAAACTATCTCTTTTAGGTGTTTAACTAGGTAGGTATATGCAAATCAAATCGCGGAACCCTATTCCTTATAACACCAGCTATTTGCCAGTGAAAGTCATATGGAAATCGGTCCACCCGTTGCGGAGATTAGTCGAACAAATAGACAGACAGACAGACAAAATTGTTGTAGTCCTAAACTTATCAAAGTTAAACTTGACTAAGTTACTCCTTATAACACCAGCTATCTGTCAGTGAAAGTCCCGTCGAAATCGGTATACCCGTTCAGTAGATTAGCCGGAACAAACAGACAGATAGACAAAAATGTAAAAAATATTTTTTTGATATAAGTACCGTGTAAACATTCAGATGCATTTAGTAAAAAACTGTCATTATGTCATTATAAACGGACACTTCAAATTTATTTATTTACTAGCAGTTCCCGCGCGGCTTCGCTCGCGTGTACGTGTACATATTTATATATTTTGCGCGGAACCTTAATCCTTTTTTCAAAATCACAGTAGCATAAGTTACTCCTTTTAACATCAGCTATCTGACAGTGAAAGTCCCGTGGAAATCGGCCGAAACAAACAGACAGACAGACAGACAAAAATTGTAAAACATGTTTTGGTATATGTACCTTATATACATCCAGCGGTTATTTTAATATTACAAACAGACACTCCAATTTTTTTATTTCTATAGAGTATAGATAGAAGATGTGTATCAGTTGTTGTGGTCCTAATAAATAAATATACTTATCATAGCTAAACTTGACCTTGTAAACAGAACTTGCAAATATCTAACTATACTGATTATCATTAATAATATAATCTAACTACGTAAATACGGGAAACGTAATTCGTAAGCGACGAACGGACGAAGCGACGTAGCGTAGTGAGTATCGAAGTAACGTGCTACCCGGCCGGCGCGTGGCAACCCACTGAATTTCGCTCGACTCGTCGCCGCTGCTAGGTACCTGTAACTTCATACCTACCGACGGGAGTGGGCCTAGCCTGGTAAAAGTGACGTTCAGAGGACTTGCGTACGGTGAAACTCAATCCAGTGATTGGTGCCCGCTTCGAGCGGTGCATTGGTGCATGTTCTGCAATCGCTGATTTGCTAATCTGTCGGTTCTTCACAGGAGCGATGTGTTCTTTGACCCTTTCAGCAGTAGTTCGTTTTGTTTGGCCTATGTAGGAACTACCGCAGCTGCAGTTTTTTTTGTAGACACCTGGAGTTTGTAACAGCAAGACATCCTTCGGTGTACCCAATTTTTTTTTGAACCTTTATGCCTGGTGTGTACACTGTCGGATCGGAGTATTTCTTTAACACAGAGCCGATCTTATCCGTTACTCCTTTGACATATGGCATATAAGCTGGTGGTCTGTTCACTTCCGGATGCTTGCTTCTCATCAAAATCATTTATTTCAATTAAACCACTATGGGTATTTTTGAATAAAATTGTCAGGAGTAGTAGTCAGTCGTGAAGCTAGTTGCCTGTTCCAATTCGTAGATCCAGTGGATAAGAACAGGCAAGAAACTCCAAGGACACTCTTTTTTAATTCGGAATTTTCATTGTCGGTTGCTTACGTGTTTCGTGCAGCGCCCAAGAAGCAGGATCCTCCTCCACCACGATAATGCTCCAGCTCACTCCCCCGGACGAACTATAGAATATTTGTCGAATGCGTGCAGCTAATGAGTCATCCTCCTTACAGTCCCGACCTGGCACCTTGTGACTTTTATTTATTTCAAAAATAAAAGATGAACTTATAGGAATTCGTTTTATGAACCCTAAAGATGCCGTGGCTTGTTTGAAAAAGGCGCTGAAGAGATCCCTTGCTTACATGACGTTGCTGATTGATTTAATGATATGATTAATATGAAATCACGTTGTAGGTAAATATTTGCTTGATGTGGCATCCCTGTAAGTTCGCAGTAACTGCAATAACGCAGCCAACTAGCGAGTGTTGTATTAGAACTCACTATAAACTTAATAGTAAATATTTGACAATTGCTTTGCACATGCAAAAAATATACCTACGTAGGCGTAGGTATATTTAGGTAGGTATATCTTGAATACACATTGGCACTGCAACTATACTGTCGTTTAATAACCCATATACATAACTTCTTGAACAATAGCATACGGCTTTTATAATTATTATCCAAATCATAATTTATCAGGAACCCTTATTAAAAAAAAAACAAAAAATTATTATCACTAATTTAATGTTCTAATGTCACTAATGTTCACCTAAAGTTACCTATAAATTATTGGTGAATTTTCAAGTCCATAAAATGAATATCTAAGTTATAATATTCTACATTATTTATATGTGGTTATTATGTGGTTGAGGTAATCCCTCTCTCAACCACGCGATAACGTCTTTAATCGGCCACGCAAACGGCGACACAGTAATACTTAGCTGCACAGGTGACACGTACGACGCTCAAAGACCCATCGACAGGCTCTGACTTGTGGGTATAAAGACAGGATCATTTTGTTTTAATATACTAATGAAACCTTATAATGTAATGAAAAGGCCGGTATGTTGCTAAAACTTTTAGAACACTTTCTTGATGTTAGCTCCTTGTTGGTTGGTAGCTTAAGATAAATAAAGGGTTGAGAAAATTACTATAGGCTTTATGATACCTAAAATGTTCATTTGTTTCAGATATCAATGAAGCTGTGTTTGACTTAAGTTTGGAACAAAATATTTTGCTAGGTAGTGCTTGTGGAACTCCTCTTTATACCAATTTTACTGACGGCTTCACCGAATGTTTGGACTACATATTTTATGAAAAAACCAACATTGATGTTGAACAGGTAAATATTGTGTGGCTGAATATTGTTCTTTTCCTATAAGTTTTATTATAAAGATATGAGCAGCTTAATTTATAAATAAGTAAAGTCGAATTCAAACGAACTAAGTCATTCGTTGTTGCGTCAAAATTGCGATAGTGGAACGAGTCTTCACTTTAGTATTGCGAGCTCTTCTTATTTAATTATAAACACATCAAAAAATGTATCTACTGACTTTACTTTCTAACCTAGAAACATAAATTATTAGACTAATATTTCCACGGAAGACAGTTACGAACGAAAGACATCCAACTTATTTCTTTATCCAAGAATCCAAACTGTAGGTACCCTATTCAGAATATCTGCCTTTCTCAATTCCACCCTTTATGTCCAAGGTCCTTGAACTTCATATTCACTATCAGCTTAGTCCATTCCTTTGATAAAATAACCAACTTAACCCGTTTTGACCATAGCACGACTACCTCCCTTGTTAATAATACAGATGAGGTAAGGACAGCCATAGAGAATCCAAACCTGACAGACCTCTACTAGAGTTTAGCGCGTTTGAAACTAGAATACGAAGTCCTTTTTTGTCCTTGCCTTATTAAACTCTCAACATATCTCCATCGCTATAGACTGCAACCAGAGGATGAATATAGATGAAACAGATAGCCGTTTGCGCGGATATCGGATATCCGGCCTAACCTCGAACATTGTTGATTGCCACACACTTTTAAAAAAAATAGAAAAAGAGGAAACTGAGCAAAGAACTCCCGGCTTACCACGCATGAGGGCCTCGTTGAATGCGAAATAAAAAGGCGTTTAAAATTCATAAGTCAGTCTACTCAACGCAAGATTTATTATAAAGTGTGGGAGGTGGTTTAAGCTGAAAGAGCTCGATAGCCAATTCTTTTGAAATTTTATAAAAAGTTATGCGTCAAGTCCTGTAGCAGTTAATCTTTAACATCGGCGGCAAGACCGCCGGGTTCAGGTAGGTACTTTTGTCCTGCCTTTTCTTCAGAACATCACCAATTTCATTTATGTCCTGCGTGGTCAACCCCTATCAGCCGTTCCTACTAAAGTTTGACTTTTGCCAATCGTTCCGCACTCATTCTTTGTATGTGCCTAAACCACCTCAGCGTACCAGCGCGCTTTTTAATTTTCGCAACTAAATTCTTTCACACCACACCTGCTCTCGAAAATCTTCATTCCTCTGTGAACCAATCTAATTAACTAATGCTACACAAGACTTAATCATGTTTGTCAGAATTTATATGAAAGATGCCCCCTGTAGCAGTATATACAGCAGAAAACTTTTTTCTATAGCTGGCCTTGTCTATAAGACAAATGAAACCGTTTGTTTCCTCTTAATGCATAGAAATAGGTATTCATTCACCCCCCACCCCATTGATAAACCCCTCTCGTAGAGCGTTCTGATACAAAATATCAGTCGCAAAATATTTGCAACTTTAAGCGTAATTTCTTTCCAACAAACAAAATTTAACAAACGCATTTGATCCGTCCCCCCATTCTTGAGTTTACCGAGGTAAGCTATCTCGATGATAATGAGAACCAACTTGATGAATTTGAGAGACTTCTTAATATCTGTATAACATTTATTTTTATATGTTATGGGTATTCACGAGACGATACACATACTTGCCAAGAACTTGAGATCATCAGAACAACCTGACCTTGGAAATTACACGTGTTTTGACATATCTTTCACAGTGTAAGCTGCACTGTGCACATGTGTGCAGCCTGCACACCTGTGGAATGCATTGTCAGAAGCTATCATACGAGCACTGTTTTTAACTATTTTCCAGACACTCATCTAGGATCACTGTCACACCTGTCTGTGTATCAATAACTATATGTTATACATGTATGTTTAACACTTATGCATGCTATTGTTTTAGACAAGATTATAAATATATATTGTAGTATACTTAAATACTATATTGCAAATACTATATTTCATAATTATTTTCAGTTGTTTAGTAAAGCCGGCGCTAGACACGGCAAAAACATTTGAACACTTATTTGAACATTTTAGGCACGGGTGTTTGTTCAAATGTGTGCTGCTACACAAAGTTCAGTTGCTCGTTTAATCACTAAGCGATTCGGGTGGCTTTGTTTAGTCGCAAGATGGATTAGAGCAACGAAAGTGTCCTTAGTTTATTTTTTTGCACATGTGATAAATAATTAAATACATTTAAATAATACAAGCATACCGCGTCTTAAAATCGTCGTCCATCCTGTTTGTTGTCTATTTGAATACTATGAAGTAACGTGTCCGCAAAGCGTGTTTGGCAGGTGCAACAAACATGTGGGAACTGTCTTTCAAATATTTGTCTGTGTCTGGCGCCCGCCTAAAAATAACAAATGTGCACCACAAACGACCTATTGCTGCAGAGTACTAATGCCGTGTTCCTAAAATCAAAAAACGATTCGTTTTGCTTACGGACGGTAAAAATTCGTTGAATTTTTAACGAATCGTTTCTTGATTATAGGAACGCGGCATTACATCCATCTAAAGGTATACCACCTTTGGATAATCGCAAACTGCGATAAGACCGCCCATTGAACTACTGCTACTAAATAGAATATTCCTCGTTTCTATACTTTTTTTATTGTGCAATAAAAAGTATCTGTCTATCTGTTACAGGTGGTTCCACTTCCCAGTGTCGAAGAATTACGTTTACATACAGCTTTACCAAGTGTTGTGTTTCCTTCAGATCATATATCATTAGTTGCAGATTTGCGATTTAAGTTAAGTTAGTTACTTTACTATTTTATACATTATTGTTATACTAGTAACAAATTAAAATGTATTAAATTAAAAAATATTTATGTTTTACTAACCAACTTTCAATTTTATAAGCATATACTGGCTGGCTGACTGGCCTGTTAGTCTAGTGGTTAGTAGTAATGGAAATTAATGCTAATTCACTTTAATTTCACGATCATGCAAATTCTCATGTCTTAGCATGCTATTTGCTAATGCTAATGCTATTTGCTAATTCGGTAATATTAAATATAGATATAACTTAATGAATAGTAAATCGTTCAAACTATATTATTTAAAACGCGCGATTATTTTGTGAGACGTTAAGCATGTAATACAATATTATATACTAAAGACAGCACAATAAAAAACAGTGTGCGTTCGCGCAGCGGAATGTTGTTGAATTTAAAGATTTTAATTATGCAGATATTTAGTGTATGACGTCGTGTAATTGTGTATGTTAAAAAAAAACTGTGCATGCAGCCATTGTGGAGAAATTTGCTAAAAACTGATCCCGCTGGGCGAACGTTGTCCTGGCGGAACTTTTTTTAATCCATGGACTTAGAAGAAAAAAAATGTGTCCAAAAATTAGTGTGTATTTGTGTGTAATTGTGTATGTATGAATAAAATTAGTGCATGCATAAACTTCGGAGAAATTCAAGTTTCCGCTACGCGAACATTTTGCCATTAGCTAGTTTTCATATAAAGCGCTTATATAGAGAGCTGTAGATTTTTACAAACGTTGTTTTGAATTTGTTTATATTTGTTTAAAAAACAGATTTAGAAAAAATCGTAGGGTTTAAAAGATAAAAATATAAACGTAAAATACGCTTATTAGGTCTTAGTTCGTAAAGTATGCACTTTGGGGTCTAGATTTTCACGTTTATACAAACCTTATAAGTGTCTGCAACATGTTGCCAAGTATCAATCATGTTCCGTTAGTAGTTAAAGAGTAATAGGACAATTTACCATGAATAGACCACTGTTTACAAAGCAGTCAAATATCACGACGTTCTAAAGGAATTGCATAGTAAAATGTATTCCAATAATTAGTGTATTAATTCAACTACTCACATGCAAAATTTCATCTCATTAATTCAGTAATTAAAAAGAAACAATTAAAATAATTTTTAAACAAATATAAACAAATTCATAACAACCTATGTAAAAATCTACAGCTCTCTATATAAGCGCTTTATATGAAAACTAGCTAGCTAATGGCCAAACGTTCGCGTAGCGGAAACTTGAATTTCTCCGAAGTTTATGCATGCACTAATTTTATTCATACATACACAAATACACACCAATTTTTGGACACATTTTTTTTCTTCTAAGTCCATGGATTAAAAAAAATTCCCCAGGTCAACGTTCGCCCAGCGGAATCAGTTTTTAGCGAATTTCTCCACAATGGCTGCATGCACAATTTTTTTTTTTTACCATACGCAATTACACGACGTCATACACTAAATATCTGCATAATTAAAATCTTTAAATTCAACAACATTCCGCTGCGCGAACGCACACTAAAAAACAGACAAGTTCAGAAACTAAAGAATATGTAAACAAACCTTTCACGGTCAATTGCTAAAACGTACTAAAGATTTATCTATGCTAAAGATCAACAAAACAATCGGATATACATCAAGTGCCATACCTATTATCTACCAAAATTAATAAACAACTAGCTGTACCCCGCGGTTTCACCCGCGTAACTTAGATGCCATGGGAATATGGGGATAAAAATTAACCTGTGTTAATCCAGGTCTCCAGCTATCTACATACGAAGTATCATCGCAATCGGTTCAGTAGATATTATAAAACAAAGTCCCCCGCCGCGTCTGTCTGTTCGCGATAAACTGAAAAACTACTTAACGGGTTTTAATGCGGTTTTCACTAATATGTAGAGTGATTCATGAGGAAGGTTTAGGTGTATAAATTGTACCCGTGCGAAGCGGGGCGGGTTGTTAGTATATTATATAAATGTATGTATACAGAGCCTTTTAACAAATCGCTAGTGTCTTGAAAATTCCCATTACGGACACAACCGTCAACAACGTCTGCCCTAACGGGTGAGCGATGTCCCCCCCCCCCCTCGCCCACAGTTTTATATTGGTGCTGATTCTATTGTACACTCGACTAAACTAAAACCTGACTTAATTTCTTCATATGAAATCAACCTTGTGTTTTTCGCAATAAGGTCTATTTGTTACTGGCATCTATTTCTCAGCGCCACTAAATTTCACTAAAACCTGTCAACGTATACTCAACTTTATTTCCACACAGCGAGAGTCCCCATTTATTCAAATGCCGTATAGTTGCCGTATAAAAACTTGTTCAAAACGAACTAAGATGACGTTATTTTAATCGACACCTACGAAGACGCTTACTAAAAACACAGAGCAAAAGAGATGGCATTCAACGGAAAGTTTATTTAAGCGTATCAGACTTTAGTCAACAAATAAATTGCTTATTTCGATAGCGACAAATGTTACCAACTTGTTTCAATTTGAAATAAGACCTTGTTTCGAAGTGTACAAGAAGTGTACATCTTATATGAAGAAAATTTTAATTTAGCGAGTGAAGTAACAGAATTGTGACCATTATATTCGTAACTTTTAAAATATTTGACCAAATTACGTACTTTAAAAGACAAAGTTAATCTACTTTGAATTTCAGAAGCGATAAAAGTATTTATTTTGACAAAAATCAATTTGTTACTGCTAAATGTGAATTGGAAATATAAAATCTAATTTTATTGTATTTATGGTTCACTATTTTGGTAATAATGGCTTACACATAAAAGTTAGATATGTACTGTCCGTACATTATATTGGTGTAACTCTTACAGTTTTCCCACCGCACCAGAATAGCTCGCAGATAACAGATTTTTTCCGACTTACTTAACACTTATCGTTATATTTTGGCCAATATACACAATGTCTTTATAAATTATAGCCTATGTGTTATTCTGATATATAAGCTATATGATTGTAAAGTTTCATTAAAATCCATTCAGTAGTTTTTGCGTGAAAGAGTAACAAACACCCATACATCCATACATCCACACATCCATACATCCTCACAAACTTTCACGTTTATAATATTAGTAGGATAATAATTAGGAAATGATACGCATTCATGCAAAATGCAACTCTAAATACGTGCATTTCTTTTAAAATAAATAATAACTCCTATGCACGGCCTCTCTGCTATTTCACTGGTGTGACGTAGGTAAATTAGCATTAGGGATTAGCAAAATAGCAACGCGACAATTTATTTAATTTCACTTAGTTAGCACACGGATACGAAGGAGAGCACACGCTGTGTGAATGTGAAGCGTTAACGAACGAAGTGCAATGAATTAATACGTTCACGAAATTTCACAACTTCAATTAATTTGCTAATTGCTAAATCAGAATTCACAAATTTAATATGAATGTGAATGCTAATTAATCTATCGCTAGTGGTTAGTGACCCTGACTGCTAAACCAGAGGTCGTGGGTTCGATTCCCACCCAGGACAAATAATTGTGTGATGAGCACGATAATTTGTTCTGTGCCTGGGTGTAATTTATCTATAATATGTATGTATGTATTTAGAAACATATAAGTATGTTTATCAGCAGTCTGATTAGTATAGTACAGGCTCTGCCTAGCTCCCAAACTGGGATCAGACGGCCGTGTGTGAGATGTGTGGAGTTATTATTATTCTCTTTATTCACTTAAATAAACACATAAATTACATTTGAATACATTCACTATAAAAAAAAATATAGTATCCCACCGGTATCGGGTACAGCGACCAAGCTACCGGTGGTTAGGGTTCCAGAGGCAAACCTCCTCACTATGCGTGCCTTATCGAGAAGGCCTACCTTCTGCATCAGGCTCTTAATCCAGCTGTCTAACGTGTGCCTCTGTAGCTGTTGGTCGAGGCTCTTAGCAATTAACCCATGGGCCGAAATGACTCTGCACAATGATTGCTGAATCCACATCCCACATATCGACAATCTCGTGGGCTAAGTCCAAATATTTTATTTCTTTATCTTTTTCGGCTTTTAAGAGATTTTCGTCATGGCGAATGGTGATGTCAAAAATCATTGCTCTGCGCTCAAATCGGTCTATCAACACTATATCAGGCTTATTGGCAACAATAGGCCTGTCAGTGATGATAGATCGATCCGTGTACAATGTTGCACGACCATTTTCGAGAACTGGGCTGGGCATATACCTGTAGTATGGTAACTCGACAGCCACAGGTTATATTTAAGAGCAAGTTGCTAATGAACTATCCTAGCCACTTGCTTATATCTGTGCAAGTACTCGCCGTTGGAAAGACGAGAACAACCAGAAATTATATGCCTGAGGGTTTCTCCGGGACGATGACACGCCCGACAAATGTCAATTGTGCCGTCCTTCAGGATATATCTCCGATATTTATTCGTCATAACAACTTCATCTGTAATTGCACAGACAAAACCTTCAGTTTCTCCGAAGAGGTCAACGAACCGTAGCCAGGATACTGATGCCACAGATAAGATAATAGTTACTTCGTAACAGATACATCACTCCCATACAAAACTCAAAATACCTACGTTATAATAGCCTACAAAATTGAAATAATAATACCTGGCGTTAGCTGCGACCAGAAATATATCTTATTTACGCTTCTCGAAAGTTCAGAACGCCTTGCCCACCGCGCGACTTTCGTCTGTGCATGTAGCCGAACTGCCGGACACTCTAGGGTTGTACAAAGTACACAAATAATGAAATAAATTATTTATTTGGGGTATGTCCCGATATACAATGCGAGCACTGTTCAGTACTCTTACTGGAGATAACTTCGTTCCGTTATGGACTGACAGAATACTGCCGCAGTATCCTAAGGAAGTATATGACGTCATAAATCGTCGCCATTTTTGTACTGTGAGCACTATCGTTTTCGAGGAAAGGTGCTCTCGGTGCTTTGATCATGTGATCGACTACAATTTTTTTTCCAGTTAGATTATAAACAATTATTTGTAGAAATATGTTCATCACTTTTACCGTACATAGCCCCATTTAAATAATTCGGTTATAAAGTTTTATGCATTCGGTTACTTAAAAAACAATATTTTCTTTTAATAAAAAGTAAACTTACTTTTATTATGCGAGTAATTGTCAACTGACAATTGACTTGAATATTAAATTTTTAAATATAACTACATTCAAACAATTTTTTTTCTTGTTGAACAGATAACTTGTACCTATAATTATATGATAATTATTTTCACGTCAAAAAAGCGCCAAAAAAAATAGATGGCAGTATACTGGACTGTGTTCCGTATTAAACAGTAACCAGTAAAGCTAATTATAAAGGAACGGCTTCGCAGTATACTAAATTGACGTCAGTTCTTATAGTGCTCGCAGTGCATATCGGAACACACACTTGATTATAAAATTTATGGGTGTTGAGTTTTATATAATGATTAATAAAATTATTTCCCCTATGAAATTTATATCTTTAATTTTTATAGGAAATTAAAATATCCTTAAACCTACAATGGTAACATAAAATGTTGATGCTGTAGACATATACATCACTATTACTACATCACTACATTTTACACTGCCGCGTTTGTCTGTCTATCTGTTCACGATAAACTCAAAAACTATTCAACGGATTTTCATGCGGTTTTCATCAATAGATAGAGCTATTTATGAGGAAGGTTTAGGTATGTAATTTGTTAAGGTTGTGTGTAAATTGGTTGAAATATGATTATGATTGTTGAAGATGTCTCTGCTACCCGTGCGAAGCTAGGGCGGGTTGCTAGTAATGGCTGTTGCGTAGACTAGAGAAAGATACTCTTATAATTTAATACTTTTGTATTACATATTATATTACACAAAAGTATTAAATAACAAATAACTACCTACTCAAATAAAAACCGCAATCCGTGGCGCTCTCAATATGTTTTACATTTCAGTAGCTCTTATTATTATTTTCACTATATTTCTAACTATATTACATATTGTGTGAGAGAAGCAGCCGTCAGTTTGCCTTGCCTACAAGTTACAACAAATGAATACGCTGGCAGTCCACACCTTCTAAGTTCGTCACCTTTCGTAGAAATTATGGGTTTATTATTGACGGTTTAATAGACTACATTTATTACAACTTCACTCTGGCTAATCACTCAAAACCTGATTTAGTGCAACATTGTATAGAATATATATAAGTAACATTTATTTTTTGTTGAGAAGATAACTATTATTTATTATTAGTACAGCCACGCGGCAATGGCGAGTAAAGAATAAACACCTAAAGTATTTTTATATTATATTGACAAAAAAGTAATAGCTAAAATCATTATTGCAACTTATTTTTAAAGGGTTTTACAGATCACTAACATCTAGCAATAACGCAATTTAACATAATAAATACATTTAACAATAACTTAACATCTCCACTTCATAATAAGTTTGATTTGACATTTTGGTTTTATTACGGAGAATGCCGTTCTGCCGTGCGTGCGTGCTCTCAGCTACGCGTTGTTGCCCCTACTGACACTTTTACCGTGGACGGATAGCTAAATTGGTAGGTATATAAAACGCGACCTCGAGTGAGTGATGTAGCCCTGCTGATGCTAATAAATCTACATTGGGCCCATTTAAGGTCCGATAAAAACGTCCATGCAACGCCTTGCTCTTCCATATCTTCATATTATTATTATATCAAACTTAATATGAGCATACAATAAATCAACTGTTTATAGCTGTACAACGTGTGATCGCGTAGCGGTGTCAGGGAAATTTACGTATAAAAGTTTATAAGTTTTACCTAGTGGTTACTAGAACGTAACCGATTTTTATTTTGGACTGATTCCTGTTGATAAAGTTTATTCGCGTTAGGGACTTTTAAGAATTAGGTACGAATATTTAACAAAATATTGATTCGAGTAAGACAGCATCGAGATAGTAAGTATGCTGGTTTGTTCGAAATTTAAGTTGTTATTTCTGGTTTAAATATTTTTACTAGATAATGCACAAACTTGTTCGCTTTCTATAAGCTATTGATTGACCAATATAAATTTGACACACAAAAAAATAATGACCTGATTGGTAATTTAACACATTAGGTACTTAGCTGTCAACCTGTCTACGGTAACTGATCCTAGGGTGTTTATAAGTTTAACGTCTGTATATGAGTGTCTGTTTGTGGCATGATAGTTCCTAAACGGATGGACTGATTTTCATTTTATTTTTTTTTGTTTGAAAGATGACTTGATCTCGAGTGTGTTCTTAAGCGAGTGAAAGACGTAGCAATAAGTACGCGTACTTTAAAATCGCCTAGCAAGATTATCGCCGATCCAACCGGTTTGAAATTTTACTCGAGCCCGCCTTTGATGGAAATTAGCTATATTTGAAATTTTTTACGCAGGTTTTTTAACCAAATTCATAGAATGTTTTAGTAGCTATCCATGTCATTCGCAAATTAAAAACAATAGAAATTAGATGGTTAAGGAGGTCTTCATACAATATTTTCAAAAATGTTCGGTTGCATAACGTTTCAATAGAGAATCGCAAATGAGTACTTACACCATTCATTAGGTTTCTTTCAGTGAGCTCGTGTGGCACCCAAATATCGAGCTTTTTTGTATAGCCAGACTTTTTCAAATAGGTCAAAACTGTTTTTGGTCAATTTTCAGTTCCTTGGTTATTTCGTTACTACTAATAAGCCCATCTTGCTTCACTTTTAAAAATATGGCACCGGCTTTATCCGTATGAGGGTGACCACAGCGAGCTGCATCTTTGACATCCAAATTCCCGGACTGAAAACGCTTGAACCAACTTTGTGTTACTCTTACCTACTGACAGTGCATTAAGTCCATAAACGTCACAATTTTTTTTTCGCGGCTTGAGTCGCATTTTTCCCTTTTTTGTAATAAAGCTTCAGAATGTATCGAATTTATTCGTTAGATTAAGTAACTCATTTTGGCGGACAGAAAAAACAAATGAAAATGGCGGGATTTTTCACGTTTTATTTTTCTTAAGTCCGTACATATATATCTTTTTAAATTAGTTTTAATATTTAATTAATTAAATTCATTATTTTTATTTCCCTAAAAATAGTCTGGTTTTCGCTCTTTTTCGATTATTAATAAAAAATAACCCTTTTAGTTCTGTGGCTTTAAAATAGGTAATAAGTTTGCATCTTAATGATATCAATATACCCTGAAAATTTAAAATCGATATAAGGTTAATAGTTATAGCAAAAAAAGCAATTTGTTTATTAAAAAGGTGCTTTCGTAAAATCATTGTCATTTCTTTTCAACACAACTTACACTAATAATTTTGATTTGATTTTCTTCTTCAAGAGTTATTTTAACAAGTCCAAAGTTTATTTTGTTGATTTCTTGCTGTAAAATGCCGTTAAAAAGCTAGTGAAAATATGTTGAAAGTTGTTATTTTTACGAGCTACCGAAAATTAAAAACGTGTGCGTCTCGGGACGCCCGACAGAAGTGATAAAATCATGCGTGAGAGAATGGGAAGCCAGACAGACTGGCGCCGTAACGGGTTACGTATGAAAAACCTTCATTTAACTAGTTTACATATAAATGTATGAGGAGTTTATTCGATTCATTGATTGAATGCAATACATCGATATATGGTAAAATATCCACTGTAATCGATTTATCGGACAGAACCGATACATTGAAAGATAAAAATCGATGTTTTCGATGCATTGATGTATATCGAATATCGAGCAACCCTAGTATTAGTTAGTGTTTTGTGATTCTGTGGTTTGGTTACGTCTACCGGAAACTTTCCAGTTCTACTCTGTTTTGTATTGTTCTATGAATTGAAATCATTAGTCTCTATAAATTATTCAAAATGTATAAAGTTTACGGAAGATCACACAACTATTTTAGTGGAAAACAATATCTGACAAATTCACTCTTTGGTAAGATTATTTTTTTAACCAGGAAAAGTCGTTACTTAATTTTGAGAAACGCCGATTTGCTCATTTTTATTCACTTTTATAGGTCCCAATAATATTGGGCAAGACATACAACGTATCCATGCAACTACTACTCTTAAGTTTCCACCTGCCATGGCTTTAAAATTACCTACAAATATGGATATAAATGCAACTGAAGTGAGTAGATTTTCCCCTCAAAGAGAAAGAGACATATCGGGCCCGGTCATTAATTCTTGCTACAAGAAGCAAAATGCTGTGGGAAAAATTGATATAACAATACAAGCAGATCCTTATGCTAATAAATATGACTGTCGAGGTGCTGTCAGCCTTAACTCCTCTATGCAAAGTAATGTCCCCAGTCCATTTAGTGGAAACCATACCCATCTGAATATGCCTGGTTCACAATGGGGTCAAGGACAAAAATACCTGTCAGGTAATCTACAAAGTGCCCATTATTTGACCTTGAGGAATGAATACCGTGCAAAAGCAAGGAGTGACGGTATGTATATGATCAAATGCTAAAAAAACAAAATATGCTTTACCTACAATGCAATATACAATACCACTTTCTTTAGTAAGAATTCTATATAAACTGTAAAGGTTCTTTATCAACGAATAACCTTTTCCAGCTTATATTAAAGTAGTACTTTAATACTGGTTTGTTATGAATCAAATTTGATAAGTAGAGAAATATTTGCATGACATGTGTATATTAAAAAATAGTGAATAACATGTAGGTATGTATAGCTATATTATTTCCATGTTTGTTTCTAAACTTTCTTACAACATATATATGGTGCTGGGGTTAGGGTATTCCCTTCTTGGTATTTGTATCACCCTATTGCTTACTTAACCTGCCATACTTATAACATATCAGTTAATGCAGATTTTTTGACAGTAAAACAGTTCTTTCTGTATACTGACTTGGATTGATTTCTCACTCTCCACTTCAGAATCTTTAAACTTTTGTTTCAGGGAAGCATTACTTTTAGTGATTACATTTAGGTTTTAATTAGTAAAATAAGCTTGAAGGACAAATTGATAAAGTTAAAGAAAGTTATTAGTCCAGGTATTATATAAAAACCTTAGATACATAGTCCTATTCAAAAATTGCACTTAAAACTGTCCCAAATTATACATAAGTAGTTATAGACAGTTATAGCTATAATATTAACATACATTAAGGTAAATTCAGCCTTATGTGTGTGACATAAAGTTGTATTTAAAACAAACAAAAAATGTAATGATAAACAGCCGCTGTTAGGACAAGGAATGAGTAGAGTCCCATTTCTTTTTATACTTGTTTAAATGGGCTTTATTTTTAAATGTGTCATGTGTTTATGAACACTTGTTTATTTGTACTTTTATACGTAAATAGGTTTAGAATTAGAAATAAAATAGAAATGAACATTTACTTTATTTATATATTTATTCATTCATTCAACTACAATAAAATAACTAAATATAATATATTGACTGGCCTGTTGGTCTAGTGGTTAGGGACCTTGACTGCTGAGCCAGAGGTCTGGGGTTCGATTCCCACCCGAGTCTGGGTGTTCTTTGTGTCCATTGTTTGTATGTTTGTAAAGCCCCCGCGACCCAGGTGTAATTCCTAATGCGAGAGTTCTCTTTAAAAAAAAATCATCATATTATATTTTAAGCAGGTATATGTAAATTTTCGTTAATAAGTAAAATCTAGATACGCAGTCACCTATAACATCTAAGAAAAAAGCTAAGTTCAGTTTGCAATAATTCAGAAACTCATTCTCTTGACATAAATTGAGCTTATTATAATATTCTTTATGATGGATATTTATTTTTGTCAAGTAAAATAATATTGTCAAATACATGCATACTTTTAGTTTTTTGCCCGATACTTAAGTGTTTTACTATAATTTGTACAAAGAAATGCCACAAAGACATACATGCTTCACAAAAGCATAATGAAGCAAAAATTAATTTGGTCAAGCAATCATTCAAAACAGCCACGACATAAGTTCTTTATGTGATCAATGTGAGAGTCATTATCAGCAAAGATTGCTCTTGATGCCAGTTTTGAGTACGATTTATAAAATATTTGTACATCCCACTATCAGCATCCCTTGGATTGAGTATAATCAAAACTAAATCACTAAAATATTACAATGCGTTAAATTCATTGTAAATAACTCTGTATAAAAATAACGATGATTATCTTAGTAAATTAGTTACTCTTGAAAGAAGTGAAAACTAAGGCATGTTTGTGCACTTTTTCCTATGGGGAAAAAGCACTGAACTCGTTACCGTCACGCTAATAATACTTATATAGATCTACTAGAGGGCGCTATTCTAAATATTCCGTTTTGTCAGCTCCTTATTAATTAATCTTTCAAAAATGTGTTTTCACTTCTGACGTGCAGTCCTACGACTGACAGTTTTTTTTGTTTATAAGGTGGCTGGATCGAGAGTGTGCTTAGCTATGATTCAAGAAAATCTGTTTAGTCATTCGAAGATCACCAGCTCTTCTCTCGGGGGTCGAGGGTATCTAAAATTTAAAATTTATATTATAAATATATATTTTCTTTTATAAGCTAATACTTCTGCCCACGACTTGTTCTGCATGGACTTCAAACTGCTTAAAAAAAGTAATGTCATAAAAAACTTCATTATCATTTTGAGCTCAGGTAATTAATGAGTACCCCTCTTTTTTTTTGTGGGTGGGAAATCCCTCTCGGGCCGTCACCCCACCGGGGTTTTCGGTGAGGCGGTGTGTGGGAATCGAACTGACTAAAACCACACGGTGTGCCGTACCGCGCCTTAAATAGGAGGGATCCGGGAACAGCTTTTATCAAGACATCCGTACCCCTCCGAGCACCTGCCCGCAAAAGCACAGGCACCACCTTCGGTTCAAAATCTCTCAATTAGGCGACGACGGACGTCCACTCACACGCGGACGCTGCCTCCTCGCGCGGAAAACCCGTCCTGTCCACCCTCAGCCACACTCAGGGCAATTAAAGAATACCCTTTTTTTGGTGCGTGTGGAGACCCCTTCGGGCCGTCACCCCACCGGGGTTTTGGTGGGGCGGTGTGTCGGAATCGAACTGACATAAACCACGCGGTGTGCCGTACTGCGCCTAAAATAGGAAGATCCGGAAACAGCTTTTATTAAGACATCCGGACCCAATTAACGAATACCCTTAACCTATCCAAATGAGAACGGAATTGAGAAATCACTAAGATCTTTTATTTATCAGATAAAGTTACTATTTTATATTATTATTGAAGTAACTAATGTGGCATTGAAAGTTGACACTGAGAAAATAATTTAGTCGTTATACAGCAGATTATTACATGACATGATCATAATCCAAATTAATGTAATAAATTTATTTACCTTTTTTCAAAGCATAGCTGTTGCAATGAGGCATATGAGTACAAATACGCCTCAACTGACGAGTAAAGAAAAAATGAAAAATGCTATTAAAGAGTATGGTTCAACAGTGATTATATTTCATATTGGCATCTCCCTGATTTCTTTGGGGAGCTGTTATCTTCTTATATCTAGGTATGTGTAGTGATATAACAAATATCAATAATATTATATACCTCTTGTTAATATTATTACGTTCCTTTCATGCATTATTAACCTAAATCATTATTAACTGAGTACCTAGGTATTCATCATCATAGATTATGTTTACAATATTTGTTTTATTTTCAGTGGCGTGGATTTAGTAGGAGTACTAAAGTACTTCAGTATAAATGAAGGAACAATACTGAAGGCGGCTGGATCGAATGCAGGCACATTTGTAGTTTCATATGCAGTACACAAATTTTTTGCTCCAGTGAGGATAGCTATAACATTGACAGCCACTCCTTTTATTGTGCGATATTTAAGAAATATTGGCTTTTTAAAGCGCAATGTCTCTGGTGGTGGTAGTAATTGAATGTATGTATATTATATAAGGTTTTTAATAGATCTGTATTTGTTTTACCCTATAAACCAACGCTCCTATTTCATAATATATTGATGTCTTGCCGACTGTGGTTGACCGTTGACAGCACTTTTATTAGGATAGTGTAGTTTTTTTCTGTTTGTGAGTAGGATTGCCAGCGCTTCATGTATAAAAAATGGAGTACATATTAGTAACATACAAGTGACATCATTGGTTTTACGAGTAGGATAAAAAAGCAATAAAACTGAATGAGAAAGGTTACTAATTCAACTCTTATTAGTCTTATTACCGTAAAATTGGGTGAATAGGCACATTTCTAAACTTTGTTTAGTATTTTCATGTTGATGAAAAACATGTTTTTATGAAAAAAGATTTAGAGCCCATGAGCCGCGTACGTTTTATTGTTGACATTTATTTAAGTACCTAAAACTCGCGAGTATAGGTACATTATGTAAGTACATATTATCCAATGGCATCCCTGTATTTGACAAAAAAGATATTACACACTAACACTAACTACCTATATATTTATTAATCAATATGTTACGGCTAAAAAACCTAGTTTTAGCCAACTAAACCTAGGTGCGGTCGATAGCTACGGCTAGTATTGGTGTAGCCGCTTGCATTCAGACATAACTAGGGCTACATACAATCAATCGAATCAACTTCAATCAAATCAAAACGACGCGGCTGAGCTCTTGCCTTTCCAATTGAATTGCAAGCACCACTTATCAAAGGACTATTGTCTTTGTTTGAATATAATTATGTCTAAAGACCTTTGTCTCACGTATTAAATATTTTCAACATATACTACTAATATTATAAACAAAACGCGCATAAAAGCGTTTCTACGTGAACGCTCTCATTTATTTTTTATTTATATATTTATTTGTGTGATTTTGGGTACGTTAGTAGTAGTTAGTAGTTCTTATGATATTACAATATTAAGTGAATCTCCAAAATCTGCCTGGCGGCTTACACATTTTTTATTACAAATTATATAGCATTTCTTACACTAATAACATTTAAACTCAAATTACATGCACGACAATATGATTAATGATCCAGATTAAGTTAATTATATGTATATTAGGTCACAATATTATCATTTAAGAAACTGTCTATAGTGTAGTAACTTTTATCAATGAGCATTTTTCTTAGCTTAAATTTCTCATATTATTATATGAGATGCTTATTAGCAGTGTTTGATTTGATCGCGCGAGTCAACGCACGACGCGCCGCGCAACGTCCCGCGTCTGCGTAAACGGGGCCATAATGTAGTCGACGCATGCCATGTAGTAGTGTTGGACATATTCATTGTGTTTTTCCGATGATTTGTTTCACCACGTTAATATGATCGATAGTTGTATAATCGGCGGTAAAATTAGTTGGTGCGCGTTTATGTGTTTCGTTGTCTGGCCCAGTATTATTTTGGAAAAAGAAACAGAATAGGTCTACCTAAACCTGAATCGTCGTTTGGATTTACAAACATTCAAAAATATACCTGTTATATTTATAATTATTCACGTAACTCATAGGTGCACCCAACTTTTCGTCTAGATTTGACTTAAACGCTACTTACCAACAGAACATTATTTGTCCTTTCATCTGTACGCCTATGACGTTACCTCAATAGCAAAGTAAATGACACTTGAAATCTGAGAAAATGTAATTATTATCAACATTATTTCTTTTTCTTTCAATAGTCATAGTAAAAAAAGCATGTTTTGCTTTTTTTTTATTGTCTTCGCCCATTGGCGTCGCGCGTTAACCACTAGCTGGTGGCCATGAAAAAAAAGAAAAGGCTGCTCCTATGTGCGTAAGGCATTTAAACACCTTATCCTATCTTCTAACTTAAAAGCGATAATAAGCTTAGGTAAGGATACATTTCAAATACGTATTTAAATAACGTTCATAACGGTTCAAGACCTAACAAAGACGTCAATAACATTAATGATAACAGTGTCCAATGTTCATTATTACCACATAATTCATTTTGTTTATTTAAATCAATATAATAAAGTAGATACCATGATCATTACTTATTTGTATTCGATACGACAGAGTCGTAGTTAACAGTGTCTAAATAACTTTTAATACATAATTTACATATAAAAGATTCAAAATGTTAAGGTCCAAAGTGATATGCGTCCTGTTTATATTATCAGGATTTGTGCTATTATATGGATTTTGTCACGACAGGTTAGTAGGACAAATCGATACACTTCTAATATGAGTTGTGAAATTTACTTAAGTAATGAATTATTCAGATTCATACTCACCGGTTCTTAAAATCTTCTACCGTTGAATATTTACTTGCATTTAATGGCTGATTTAATTAGTCTATATCTTACGGTTATGTCTAGGTATTGTAGGTATTTTAAATGTATCATTAGTTCTAAATTATCATAATATTTAAATTTTTATTTATCAATTTTGTGACAAATACAGCAGTTATCTCATATTACCTACCCCTGGACAAAAGTGAAACCTGTAATGAAAGCTTTGAATATTAGGCACTCAAACTGAATGACCGGATGATCTGTATCTAAACAGTAGATAATAATAATTATTGTGTAATGCGGGCAAAGATATATCTAACTAAACTATTATGAATAACATACACTATCATCGTGTTGTTGTGACATTGTTTATCGTTGTCACGACTGACGGGCTTTGTCTAATTAATAATGTAACCCTAAGCATCCAGATACTGGCTATATTTGTAAATTATTTGACAACATCATTGGTGTAGAAACACAAAAAAAGTGCTCCAAGCTACAATAGTAATGTTGAAGTCCTTTACTCCGATCCCTAATATTGCACACTGAATTCAGTCTTGGGTTTAAATGATCATCCATTAGGCATTTTGATCCGCTCTTTTTTTACACGTGTTACATTTACAGTTAAACCTAAAATGAGAAACATATCGTTTCTCATTATAGGTTTAACTGTAACTTTATATATAAATGTTCATATTGGTGTAGACTTACTAATCACAAACGTTATTGCTCAGGGCGTTGACCTAATGACGCACGTCTAGTGCCGTAACTAGGGCGGTGCTAACGCTGTCCAAGCACATGGCGCAAACCCTGAAGGGGTTCAGAAATGGCATTGGCCATTATAAATACGAGGAATGTTTGGCATAGCGGTTTTGTCGATTGAACACAATAAAGCACGGTTGCTGACGTATGAAAATGTTATCAAATACTTCGACAGTACTGAACTTGGTATGTAGATGGAGCTGGAGACCTGGATTAACACATAGGCTACTTTTATCCCGATATTCCCACGGGATCGGCACTTACGCGCGTGAAACCGCGGGCCACAGCTAGTAATATATATAAACATGGATAATATAGCATACGTTGACTATTTACTTAAAATAATTACTAATGAGGTTGATTGCCACGAACTTCTTGGACAAATTGGGTTTAACGCACCTGTAAAGACTATGAGACATCACGTACCTATTCACCTGTCCACTGCACCATCAAATTACCGACAAAATACATTTCTTCGGCGAGCTAGCAAGACCTTAAATGTCTGCAAGTCACATGATATTGACATTTTTAACACCAAAATAACCACAGTACGACGGGTGCTAAGCCGAGATTTCTTTCTTCCTTTTTTTGCAGACAAATAGCATATGTAAAACTAATGTGATACACATCTAAATTGTCCGTACGTTTTTTCTATTTATATAAAATAGTGCTTATTTGTGAAGACCTCTAATTGGCTAAGTATATGTAGTATATCACAGCTACTATTTCGATGTTGAAGCTGTTGGTTTTCCTTCAAATAAATAAATAAATACCTTCCAAAATTCATTCCTCTTCACCTTATCATAAGCCCTTTCCAGATCTACGAAATCGCAAAACACCTGGTTTTTGGCCAAACATTTTCCGTGACGCAGCGCAAGGAATAGATTTGATCCGTACATCCCATTCCCTTTCGAAATCCAGTCTGCACATCCTTGTCACCAGCAAACGTTGTTGCCGTCGTTGTCTTTCTTGTGTATAATGTAAATTTGCTAAGAATCAGTGCTTCTAACAATGAAAGCTAAAACTTGTACAGCTTGAACATTATTTTCTGACCTGAGCATCATATCAGCGGCATACGTCAACTGCATTATTTCTGTTCTTCTAACTTGAATTTTTCATCGTTTTGTCTTTTCTCTGCATTCCACTAAGTTTTTTGTGGTCTTCCTTCTGAACCACCTAAAATTGTTTGTCTTTCTTGCTAAGAGCAATTGATAAATGTATCTACCTAATTACTATAATACTGTCAAACCGTTTGCTATTTCTTGAGACATCTTCACGCTTCTTTTTAAATCGATAAATAAAGTGAAAAACTCTTGTTTGATATCATTTGTCTTGAAAGTGTATTATTTCCCGAAATTGTTTTTTTTTTCAAACACAAGCGTTAGAATCTGCTTCGTGGTTAGAATAGAAACTTGCGGTTATAACATTTACCCATTAAGTAGAAACTCACTTGTTTTTTTCGGCTAGTTCGTACCTATGCTATGCTGAGAACCGCCTAAAAAATGGTTATGAATATTTTAACAACTCGTATACTTAATTATATAGTGGATTTTATTCCATTTGATCATGCGACGCCGGTAGATGCAGCCAAATGTAGTGTCATATATGAAAGCTAGTGAAATGTTCCTTTTTGAATATGTGTAAAAACTTGTTTGAGTGTGGTTGAGTAATAAAATTTTTCTCTGAGAGAAGAAAACTAAACTGTTAATTTAAATAAGCATTTTCTTCAAGACACTATGTCTTAAAGTATTCACAATCCAAAGAAATATAAACTGGACCGATAAATTTAAAATTTCCCTGTCTCAAAAATCCCATCAACAAATAGAAAATAGTTGATGATCTTTGAACGGCTGAAAAGATTTTCTTGAATTATAGCTAAGAACACTCGATCAAGTCACCTTTCAAACAAAAAAACTAAATCAAAATCGGTCCATCCGTTTAGGAGATATGATACCACAGACAGACACACATACACATTTTAAACTATAACACCCCTCGTTTTTAATATGAAATTAATATAATCTCGGGTGTTAATATGAAATTAATATAAAAATGCAATAGCAACCTGAAGGAGTCGCCGCAAGACATTTTTTATAAATTCCAGTAGAATCGTCTGTCGAGCTTTATTAGCTTCAAGCCGTCAACGACCCTCACGTAGTTTGTCTAAATAACGATGCGTCGCCGTCGATTAGATTGACAAGGAGTTGAAAAGACTTCTAATTCAGCTTACTCATGCGTGATAACTAAGAGGTCCTTTTGCTCAGTTTCATCTTTATCTATTTTTAAGGCAGCAGTGACGCAACTTGCTGCCTTAAAAATAGCTAATATTAAAAAAATACTGAAATAGGATGTGAAAATGAATGACTTTCGACATCCAGGGCAGGCTATTGACAATGTTTGGCCAGATATCCGGATTCCAGCTGGGCCGGATACCAGATATCCAATCAATCGTTAAACCAAACAGCTATCCGTTATATCTTTAATAGAGATATGCCTAATAATTATATCTGCCATGGTAGATAATCAAGATAGCAATAAGTTAGAAAGACGCTTCTCCTGACTTAGGTACTGACATCTCGATTACCACTGCAGATTTCTACACCTTAGCTTAACAAAAACACCTATTTATATTGTCTGGATTCCTATCATTCAAGCTGACAACAAATACCTACATAAAGGTAAAATCTTTGATTATATGTATGTCGGTAAAATGTTACTTATTATGTATGCATAAGGCGCCCATTACACGGTAGGTTTTGCTGTCAGTTCTGCCACTCTTGACTTTTGGTAATGAATGATTGACGTTTGCATGAGCTTTTATTGGACGCCTAATAAAAGTCAAACTACAAATTCCTCTGTCAAAACCAAAATGGCCGCTACCGTAGATAACATGTGCGCAGTTGATGCTACTAAAGATCAAGACATCAACGCTACGGCAGAAAGTTAAGTTTTAATGGAAATGTGGATGGAATGGAATCTAAAAAAAATATCTACCTACTCTGATAAGAGGACCGAAATGACGTTTCTACTTTATATTTAAGTAGGCAGGTAGGAACATAATTTTAATGATTTTTTTTACTTCCACAGTGTCGGTCAAGACGTTGATGGGGAGTATTTATTTGATTTCACAAAGAATGATGAAGTTGACGCTTGGCAAGAACAATCTGATACTGTGCGTGATGTTGGAATGTCCAAGGCAGTGTTAGTTATTCACAAAAATATGGGCTTTCGGAGAGCAATATTTTTCACCCTTTTGAATCCGCAACTAAATGGAGCCGGATTCGCCGGTATACGAGCTATAAGGTCATATAATCTAACAGGTTACACAAAACTACAAATTATGTGTAGGGGCCAGGGACAATATAACGGATTTAAAGTAATTTTGAGGCACAAAGGATTGAATGACGAGCCCAATTATTCCTTCGAGCAATATTTCCAGGTAACTATTTTAAGTGACTTCATAACTTACCGAACTATTTTACTATACAATACTTCAGAAGCTAGTAATCAGAGAGGACCATGGTCATTAGATATATTTCTAAGAATATATAGAATAATAAGAACATATTGTACATAACAACTTGTTTTCAGGCTCCCAAGGACGAATTTGCTATACGTAATCTCAAATTTTCCGAGTTCAAAGCTTACTACAGAGGAAAAAGAGTAAACAATAACGAAACTTTGGATTTGTCTCAAGTTACTAGTCTTGGTATACAAATGTATGGTGGGGTCTATCAACCAGTAAAGCAGAAAGGACCTGCAACTTTAGAGATCGATTGGATAAAAGCTATTTAAAAAAATCGTTTTTACATTTTGTAGACAAAGTAACCTTCATTGTAGGTACCTACCTAATAAATATTTTCATGAACAATGAAGTTTTAGTCTAACAATAATAAATATTTAATATAGGTTATCCAAATGGTGCGATGTCCTTGAACAGTAGACAAGAACCTAGTGTAGATTAGGTAGGTAAATAGGACACAATATTTTGAATTCAATTTGGCCAGGTGTCCATTAGACAATCTTGAAACTTTTATTTACAACCAACCATCAAATAGTTGTCATATACCTTGATTGATAAACGCATGATGGTTGTTAATTGACTTATAAGCCGCACTTAATACATATTTGATAATAAATTTGACTATCACAGCGATGACTGTGGAAAAAGCCGAATTATAACATTAGTTCACTAGGTACTTTCCTAATCATACAGATTTAATTGTAAAGCCAGGTAATGGGTACCAAATATGTAATTGATTTTCTGTCTCAATGACGCTACCCTGAAGAAACAACTTCTGAAAAATATGTACCAAAATTCTAGTAATAATATTTAGTAAGTACCTTCATACTTTCATTCAAAAAGGAATGTCTGGATTTGACTGTAAAAAAAATAGAAGTAGTTGAAATTGGCATAAGCGTTTTCCTAAGATTCTTATTTAGGCTGTTTCAACTATTTACCAGTTGAAGGGCACAGAGGAAAAACATGCGATGTCACATTTTATGTTTAGAACTAGAAATACGACTGTGTATGCGGTAGAACAAAACGCCAAAACACTTTGAAGTAACATGCAGAGTCACGGAGTAATCTTCTAAAGCGGTCCATAGATGATCATGCGGCATGACATGCGTTACGTGCTGTCATGCAAGCATGACCATTTAATTGTATTGATTCATGGAAATGACATGCAAACTACAAGCTGGCAGTTGATTGACAATGAGGATCAGTCACGTTTTTTGTTAAGTATGCAGATTTTTAGCTATAAAAAAAACAATAAATACTGTGTTTAAATTTTTTAATCGGATCAAAAATGACCAAGATACAAAGATTTTAGTGCACCAACTTAAAAAACGCGCGCGAGTAAGACCGTATAAGCTGTGATGTCATTTATCGCGTATCGGCAAAAGTGGCGGGTCGCTGTCGCGTCGCCAGCTTGGTAAGCTTCTAGTCCAGCGCAGTTAGGGCAACGACCTGACGATTGCTGATTTTTTAGATTAGGTATTTTTTAAAGTGATAATGCCGTCAAATGAGTAGGTATTGCATTGTGCCAAATTGCAAAAAAACAAGCGTTAATGCACCTAATAAGCTTTTTTGGACTAAAAAAAAATGGTGTAGAGCAATGCGGAGAGATGACAAAACTTCTTTATAGGTACTGTTGCGAAGATAATTTTGACGTAAGTACCTGCAGTATCCTAGCTAGAGTATCTACCTAATATCACTAGGTACAATATGGTCAACGGATCTAGTGCTAATCATTCGTAAAGTTAGCAGTTTCGATGCGCAGTAAACAATTTAGTATGAAATGCTGCACTGCGCATGTCAAACAGCTAAAATTCACGAATAGATCCACTGACCGCATAGATTTTATTATAATATACCTAGGTACCTATAGTGCATCAATTCTATCATTTCTTAATAACATTTGAATTTCCGCGGATAGCTTTGATGTTTGTTCACACAGATGATGTTCGTTCGTTCATGCCTAATGCCTACCTACTCAAGTAAACAATGGAACACATAGATATTCGAGCTAGGGCTGTACCCAGACCACGGGAGAGCCATGCTTCGGCACGTATGGGCGGGCTTGACCGGAGTGATACCACGGCCTCACAGAAAACCGGCAGTGAAGCAATGATTTCATTGCTTTTCGCCGCGTGAGTGAGGTTACCGGAGGCCCTCTCCCCTATTCCCGTCCTTCTCCTGTCCCAGTCCCCCCTCTTCCTACTCGTCCCCCCTCTCCCCCTACTCCCACCGTAAAGGGCGGCAACGTACTTATGACTCTTGAGTTACAGGTGCCCATTAGGGCAGTAGTCATTAACCATCAGTAGTTTTCGTCATAGTCAACTTCGTGTATAGCTAAAGATTTATCTTGTTCAAACTGAGGGCTCAGTTGGGTTTGTGCTTTGCACTTGTTAGAGATAATATTTGAATGATTTAAATAATTCAGAAAAATCTCATCCTCAGAACACGCAGTTAAAGTGGGAAGTAGGTAGTTAGGTACCTATTTTAGGTACTGAGTAGGAGTAGGTATGTATAGACTTGTTACCTTTTATCCCTACAAAACCGACCTCCATAAAAGGTAACTACCTACTCGTATCTATTTAGATATCAATAGATACTCAATGTCAATATAAATACTGTTATACTAATAATATAACATCAAATTATAGTATAAAAACTAAATAATTTACATGCCACGACATGAGCGAAACGGTGAATAATCTGAACCAAACTGACCAAAGTAGCGATTTTGCACGGGTGGCGGGCGCGATTCGCGACGTGTGACGTCATCATACCAAGCGCGGCTCCGAGCAAGCGTTTCGAAATAGCCGAAAAGAAAACTTTAATAACTTTGTCATTTCTTGTTGGATTTGAATCATTTAAAAAACTAAATGATCAGAATGTTATAGCGCATACGCCCCCATATTTAGAAATCTAATATTTTGTTATGTGACTGATCCTCATGACTTTTATTATTATATTTATATATTTATTTATTTATAAATCTGAATTTGACAAAGACATTTCCATACCAGCGCAGAAGACCTTTCCACTGTAATATTTATATCGACTGAATAAAATGATGATATCTCTTCTCTACTAACGTATTCATCCCCAGACCTATTTAAAGCCTTGATTACCTTTATTCGTTGCAACGCCATCAAACTGACCTGTATCCTTATGTGTGTTGATGAGGTATAATTTTGTTTTTTAACCTATACTGTGTTCGTGAATAAATTAATATTATTTATTTACCAACTCAGCATTATTTATTTGTACCTGTCTGTTTGTACTAACCGCAACAATAAGTCCTACATTCAGTCCACTGATAATTATTCGGGACATTGTTTTAGTTCCAATAAGTAGGTCAAGGCGGCGGTAACAGTGGCTATAGCGGCAACAGTGGAGCAGTGGCCATTGTCTAGAAAGTATCAGAGATAGCTTTCTATCTCTCCCATTTTTCGGAAGGTCTCCCGATAGGTACATGTTACAACAAGTTCACTGGCGTCGGTGATGTAACTAATATGTGGAGTGGTTTTTTGTTTTGACCAAAGAAAAAGTGAGTTTTAAGGTATAGGGGGCAAACGAGCAGACGGGTCACCTGATGGTAAGTGACTACCGCCGTCCATGGGCACCTGTAACTCAAAAGTCACAAGTGCGTTGCCCCCTTGTAAGGTGGAAATAGGGGAAGACGGGAGAGGGGGATTATAGGGGAAGGACGGAAATAGGGGAGAGGGAAGAGTTAGGGCCTCCGGTAACCTCACCCACGCGGGAGAAAAGCAATGCAATCATTGTTTCACCCGGTTTTCTGTGAGGCCGTGGTATCGAGCGGAATCGAGCCGGCCCTTACGTGCCCAAGCATGGCTCTTCCACGTAAACGTGTTTGTAACCGACTCCTGGCGCGATTTGGACCCACTTTAAACGGCCAGATTTCATTCAAATTTTGGACACTTGTCAAAGACCGATGACAATGCAATATTCGATTAAAAAAATAAATAATAATTAAAAAAATTTATAGAAAATCCAACTAAAAAATAGAAAATAAATTTTAATAAATTTATTATTGGAAAAAAGCGTGGGGTGCATGCATAGTGTCAAAAGTTATAAACATTTCATTGACACTATATGCACCCCATGCTTTTTTCCAATAATAAATTTATTAAAATTTATTTTCTATTTTTTAGTTGGATTTTCAATAAAAGCGTGTTTTTAAGTTTTTTTTTACTATTATTTATTTGCAAAATACTGAATAAGTAGTGTTAGGCACTTATTTTGTGTTGAAGTTACCAGTTGATTACTTAATAACTAAAAGTGCTAAATTATTTGATTTTTAACTTTTAGGACTGAAAAGTCACTTTGAGACTGAAAAGTCATGTTAAATTACCTGGTTATTAATTTTAAGGCTAAAAGTAACTATGTTCAACGTGTCATAATTATTTGGATAAAATAATAAATAAGGATTGATAAAAAGCCAAAAACTGCATTATTGTTTGGTTTATATTATTGATGATTCACTGTGAACTGAGGGTTGATTCACTGTATCAGATCCCAAGTACACAGTGGCCCAAATTAGTTTTTTTTTTAAATACTGTTTATTGCCCAATATACTGTTTTGTTGAAATAAAACGATTAAAATTATGAATATACATTAGTTACACTATATAGTAAACCATTTACATCTTGCCAACACCCTTCCAAATCAAGTGCAGGTCACTAAAAAAAAAAAAGTGAACCAGTGTTGCCGCCTTGACCCTACACGTATTTCCATGGCACAATTTGCCATATATAAAAAATTTAATTGAATTAAAATGATTATATCAAGCGAATATGTATGTATTTTTTTTTTTATCCTTTATTGACTTGTTCCATCATTCTACCCTAATAAAAAATATAAATAACCTTAGAAATGTTCTAATTAATTTTTAAAATAACATTGAAAATATCGATATAATTTGATCTGTTTGAACGCCACCATATTTCGCGGGCCTTGGATGACGTCATGTTCCACGCTTAGTGTTTGTTTCATAAACTTACTTGAAGTGTTACAGTAATTTTATACCAATTTCCAGTTGTAATTACTATTTATTGTGATTAATAGACGATGGATAAAGTTTAAAAACCATTTTATAGGTATTGCCTTGTCTCTAAGTGTAAAAACACTATAAGAAGTACACCCAATACAGTATTTTTTCCTGTACAAAATAATAATGTAAAATACGAAAACAATGGTGTACATTAATGAGAAGAGATGAAGTATCTTCAATATCGTGTTTATATTGTTGTGAAGATCAATTTAATGTAAGCATATTACAATTTAATTGCTAATATAGTGTGAATTAGCCAGCAGTAATTTATGTTTTTTAAATATCAAGCAGAAGGCAACTTACTTGTCTCCTTAAACTAGGTAACAAAAGTCCAATAAAACTTCATGAATATATATATAATATATATATATAAATAACTATACATATCTTACCTATCCTTTAGATTTTAACAATATAATAATTACCTTGCGGCTTTCACTCCTTTAACCTCAGCGGACGTAAAATCTGGATTTGATGCAAAATATATAGTCATCATGAATGCACCTATTTTCGGTAGATTGTCCGATTGTGCTTTGACAAAACTACATTCAGTCATTGTCCTAGATGATTTCTGATATCACTAGACTGCTTAAATTGCACTAGCTAAGAGACTGCTTAAATTGCACTAGCTAAAATTCGCTGAAAACTGATTCCGCTGGGCGAACGTTGTCCTGGCGGAACTTTTTTTAATCCATGGACTTAGAAGAAAAAAAATGTGTCCAAAAATTAGTGTGTAATTGTGTATGTATGAATAAAATTAGTGCATGCATAAACTTCGAAGAAATTCAAGTTTCCGCTACGCCAACGTTTGGCCATTAGCTAGTTTTCATATAAAGCGCTTATATAGAGAGCTGTAGATTTTTAACACACGTTGTTTTGAATTTGTTTATATTTGTTTAAAAAACAGATTTAGAAAAAATCGTAGGGTTTAAAAGATAAAAATATAAACGGAAAATACGCTTATTGGGTCTTAGTTCGTAAAGTATGCACTTTGGGGTCCAGATTTTCACGTTTATACAAACCTTGTAAGTGTCTGCAACATGTTGCCAATTATCAATGATGTTCAGTTAGTAATTAAAGAGTTATAAGACAATTTACCATGAATAGACCACTGTTTACAAAGCAGTCAAATATCACGACGTTTTAAAGGAATTGCATAGTAAAATGTATTCCAATAATTAGTGTATTAATTCAACTACTCACATGCAAAATTTCATCTCATTAAATTCAGTAATTAAAGAGAAACAATTAAAATACTGACAAAGCATCGAAAACCTACATAACCCGACCAAGTTCGGATGGCTACTAAAAAGCGGCCGTGCAATATATTTAGGTAACATTCTAAAATTTACAGTATAATACCGGTATTGAATTGTTACAGGTGACAACACAACACAGTAGTTACCAAGTCATCTAAGAGCAAAAAACAGAATTTAATTAATATATTTTAAATTTGCTTAGTCATATCACTAATCACGTTCGTGACATCATCCGCTGTCGATAAATGCCGGCTGCGGCGTGGTGGACTCGGCATTTGAATTTTCCCGCATTTTATTTAGGGATCTAGCAGCGTGACAAGCTACTTATCGTTGTATTGGAATGAAAGGAGAGGGTCCGACGAACGTTCCTAATTTGTTTGATAAAATAAATATGAAATATGTAATAAATTGTTTTGAAATTTTACGTATAACTTTATACATACGATTGTTATTCTAGGAAGGGAGTCAAATTTAACTTGCAATATTTGATTTAAGACAGACACAAGGACAGATCTAACTAAATAAAAGCTTCATAGTTTGAGCAAAAAGGTTGTGAACTATTTTTTAAGGTAAACTTGCGATAACACTTTCTTACCCATCATTAGCTTTTTTAATTATCGTTTTTCTACTATTAAATGAGATTGTTTTACCTTCGAAAACTATACAAATAATAGATTGTAGTTTTAAATAATAGCGATAAAAACACAGGAAAGTTATTTTTATGTTTATTTTGAACTGCAAAAATGTGTATTTGTCGGTTATTGCCGACGGTGGCGTCATTGGCACGTTTTCGTTTGTAGATTATTGCCGACCGTGGCGTTCAAAAGGCCAAGTTGGTGAAAATACATGTTAAAATATAATCTTATCTTCACACTTACCTATGTCTACGTTGTTACCGAAATCATTTTTCATGATTCTTATTTATAATAATTTCCATTGCTCAATTGAATAGACTAAAAATATGCATTAACTTAAGAGAAAAATGGGAAGCAGACTCACTACCTAGTAGGGTTTCATCAGTTAGGCTAATATATTATGATGGGATAATGGGATGGCATGAAGATTCTCCAGATAAAATAATATTGAACAAATATAAAGATCACGTAATAATAACTTTATTATCTAGAATTAGGTCATCACTAGATATTATCAGTATACACTCAAAACCAAAACCTAGGCACATTATGAAATAAATGCTTGCATAAGTTTTATCGTTGTCGAGACGGCAATAACAAGGTAAGGGCTGTCATAGCATCAGGAAATAGAGAATGGTAGTTGACAAGTGGGACGTACGCTGCAGTTATGACTCTGCCGGCGAACCACCGCCCGTGTAATGTGTTTACGGATGCTACCGCCGTCGCAATCGTTGGGCATTTACAGTATACGTTTCCTTGAGGAGAAGCTTTGTCTACATAAACATGCAACACTCCACCATGTTTATTGCATTCACTTATGACGTCGTCTCTGATTTCTATGTCCCAGTTTGGATTTGATTCTCTGCAAGTAGCAAAATATTTTCATTAGTTTACTTATAGTTAGTAATAATCAAATGGTCTTTGATAGCTTGGCATTTATGTGGTGTCAGACAGGTTTTTTTTTACCATTAATCGATATCGAAAGAGCTACCCAGAAAAAACTGAGGGTAAGCCAATAAGCCAGAGAAATATTTGATGTCACCCAAAAGTAACTAGTTCGCAAAACCAAATAAACAGTGTTAGTCTACTAAGAGTGTGAAACATAACAATACACTTAATGTAGTATTTAGATATTTAATTAAGCAAACAATTTCAATACTTGAGTAATGCGATTGCTTGGTAAAGATATGCTTGTTTGCGAGAATAGCGACATAATTCAAAATTCAGTCATTAATGACTTGGTCTGACTGACTCCTACTCCTGACAATTCAACAATACCTATTATTGGTTTAATTGAAATAAATGGTTTTGATTTGATTTGATCAGTCGAACTTAACTAAGTATGCCAAACGATCATAAATCTTTCATATTTTATGGTGAACAAAGATGCAACGCCGATTTTGTGCTAACGTTCGTTAGAAAGCGACAAGTTCATTATATATTTAGAACCAAATACTCTAGCGGAAATCACAAAACATTGCCATACTCTAAAATCAATATTTTTTAGTTATGTCGCTATTGTCGCAAACGAGCGACTACCCAAGTTTCACTCAATACTCTGGACTCTTTTTTAGGTTATATAGAAACCATTTCTCAACATGAACCGGTCTCGGTTGTATAATGCCCGGTTCCTATAATCAAGAAACGATTCGTTTTGCTTACGGGTGGTAAAATAAATTATCGTTGAAAATTTAACGAAATTTTACTATCAGTCGCATCATGTACAAAGAACGCTGGCGGTCAAGCTGCGCATTGGGGGGTTTATCGGTCTATTTGGTGGTATGAGGTGCGGCGTTGGGGCGGGGCGGGCGTATCACGCGCCGCATGCTTGTCAGTGCGATATTGGTTCGTCAGTAGGGACATTAGTATCGAAAAAAAGTATCGTACTCTCTAAAAGTATCGATATTTATAAGTATCGAGTACTTTTCCTAATGCATACACAACTACACGTCATGACGTCAATGTCAGTCACTGACGTCAGTTTAGCTTCAGCAAAACAAACAAATGAAAAAACAAATGGTAAATAATTATAATACAATAATAAAAAACCTGACAGGTCTGACTCACGCACCGAGGTTTCCGTAAGCAGACAAACTTGTATATAGATACTAAGCCCATCTTGGGAATCAATTCTCGAAGATTATTACCCGTTTTTCCAAAAGACAAACTTAACTTTGCAGTTCTAAGAATACTCTCCCATACATCAATTTCAGACTTGCCAAACACAAAATATAAGTTTGTAATCACAAAAAATACATTTTTATGTTATATAACAACTAACGATTTTCAAATTTCATGATTCTAGGTCAATGGAAAGAGCCCTATAGGTTTTGATTTACCTGAGAAATGTTCAGATTCGGTCAAATATGGCTTAATTGTCCAATTTTATGATTGCGTTGACTCTAAGTCAACGCAATCATAAAATCTTAAATAAAAAGCTCATAAAAGCTTGATTTTTTTACAGCTTAAGACTTACGTATATAGTATTAATTTCAACTTGATGGGTTCCTTAGAAAAAGGTCTTGACAGACAGACAACAAAGTGATCCCATAAGGGTTCCTTTTTTCTTTTGAGGAACGGAACCCTAAAAACAACTTGAATTGAGGAATCAAAAAGTTCATTAAAAACATTATCGATTTTTAGGTGATAATCGGTTTCAGGTTTTTGTTATGGGACTTCCTGCCTTTGAAAATAACCGTCCTGAGAGGACTGACGTTCGTAGAAATTGATAATTACTCTGGTCCCAACTTGTATAATTTTGGGAAAACAACTTTCATAACTTTCCATTGTTTAAAAGGATCTACGGAAAATGGTAAAACCTGTTCAGATAGGTAGCTTATTGCATTACGGTCTAAAAATAAGGTATTTTCAGACTGTAATGAAGAACTCGTTGTTTAGTTTCGTATGAGCCAACTTCTTATGGTAACTCTAGAAATCGTATGTTGTTTCGAGAGAAGAATCACCATCAGGTTCAATACCGATAATACTAGGCGTGGTAGTAATAAATTGTCTCTCTGAGCACATGAGCCGTAAAACCAAGTTTTAAGTAGCCAATTTCACAACAGATTGGTTAATGCATACCAAAATTATGCCAGTCTATCGGACCTAATCATACTAATAACAATAATAATAATAAAGCCATTTATTCCAAATCTCACTTTCGATATATGTTACAATGTTTGTTAGTAAGTTGTTGTTTAAAGAACAATAGCCAAAATTTGTCTCATTATTTTAAAATGCACATAAATATTATTTATACCAAAGCATTTTATTGTTTATTTTGAGATTTTACAAATATCTAAGTGTTCCAATAAAAGCCGGCGTTAAATCTAGTTTTTAAAAGATTATCAACGATCTAATAGCCGTGAGCCATTCAACCTCTTGACAGGTAGGAACGTCTTGCCGCTTTCTTGGACGAAGTGCGAAAATGGGCTTTATATGATTGTTATAAAGCTCATTTTTGCACTTCATCAAACTATCGATTGTCAAAACTGTCGCGTATTTCTCGGAAATCAAACCGTGCTATCCTACCTTGTCACTTTGACAGATCACAGAATACATGCGCTTTTTTTTTCGATGGTGTTGTTTTGTGTGATTTAAAGACAAAAAAATATTCGCGCCTTTTTTTTACTTCACAAATTGAAGAGCGCCACTGTCCCTGAAGTGCAACAGGTGAGCTCTTACCTGAGTGTCATAGGTGTCATATTTCACTGTCGCTGAAGTGCAACATTATGGTGGGACTAATTATGACAACATAACCTACAATTTCAAAACACAATATCTTTATTTTACGGCTGTCACGACGGAAAATGAATTTACTTATGGAGTCTACAAGTGACGCTGAATCGTTCGACATATTTTTCGTTTATGTGCACTCATCTTTTATGTCAGACAATTTATAGTATGGACAGCTGCCATTGTTCTTTAAGAAAGGTTGCTTATAATTAATGTTAGTACAATTTATGAGATTTGGACCCCTGTTTGGGTAAAGGCCTCCTCCATCCTTTTCCATGACTCTCTGTCCTTGCCTAACTTTATCCAGTCATTTCCTGCGACGTGTGTTATGTCATCAGCCCACCGTCTTAATTGTCGACCAACATTCCTTTTCCCCATTGGTCCTTTCCATCGTGTGGCTTCAATGGTCCATTTTCTATCTGGGTGTGTCCAGTCCATCTCCACTTAAGTGAGAGTGCGTGCCTGAGAGCATCGGTGAGTTTAAGTTTTTTGACGAATGTTTTCGCTCTTAATTTTGTGTATTCTTCTAATTTTCAACTTGCTCCTTTCCATTGCTGTTTGACTGGATTTGATTTTTTGTTCTATTTTATTTGTAAATATCCAAGTTTGGCAACCATACAACAAGCAGGGTAATAGGCATGTATTAAATATTGTCCTTCTCATGTGCAAGCTGTAGTTCCTTTTTAGGATTTCTTTTAATGCCCAGAATTTCTTCCAAGTTGCGTTGATTCTTCTTGTTACTTCTTCTTCGTTACTTGACGTTTTGAATGAGATTTGCTTCCCCAAGTAGATGTATTCGCTGACGTATTCTATATTGTTAACTTTTATTACTATCGGGCGTTCGCGATTGTTGGTATTATATCTTAGTTTTATTTACATTCATTTCTAGGCCGATTTTGGAGTTTTCGCAGTCGAGTGATCTCATCATTTCCTCTAGGTGTTTGGCAGTTTCAGCAATTATAACAATATCATCAGCGAACCTCAGATGGTTTAAATAGTGTCCGTTTATGTACACTCCCCTGTTTTTTTTAAATATTTTCAAGTACTGCTATAAACAGCTTCGGGGATAGAGGATCTCCTTGTTTAACTCCTCGTTCTATGTTTATTTCGTCTCCTCTAGTTTCTAATTTAACTCTGCTCGTACTTTTCGAATAGATATATTTCAAGATATTGATGTATTTGTAGTTAATATTTGATTGTTGTAGTGCGTTCCAGATTGAACAGTGGCTGATGCTGTCAAAAGCTTTGCTGTAGTCAATGAAGGCCACATACAGAGGTCTATTGTATTCTCTGTACTTTTCTATGACCTGTTCCAAAGTCTGTATGTGGTTCATTGTGCTAAAACCTGATCTGAATCCCGCTTGTTCCCTTGGTTGCTGCTTATCAATTTCATCGGATATTCTCTTAAAAATTATGGATGAAAATAGTTTGTATATACTTTCCAGCAGGCTTATGGGTATATAATTCCCTATATCCAAAGAGTTTCCTTTCTTGAAGAGTAGAATTATGTCTGAAGTACACCATTGTTTTGGTATTTTTTCTTCGTCTAGTATCATATTGAACAATTGCGTCCAATGGCGTGTTAAAATAGGTGCTTCTATTTTAAGGGCCTCATTTCATAATCCATCTGGTCCGGGAGTTTGCGAACATATAAAAAATTTTATATGTTCGCAAACTTCGGAGTCTTCAATTTGTCTGATGCAGTCAGTCGTGTTCATGTGAGTTGTTTGCGCTTTCATATCAGTGTTAGTTTGTTTCCTGTATAAGTTTTTGTAGAAGTTTGTTGCATGGTTTATTACATATTTTCTAGATTTTATTTCTATTGAGTTACGCTCAAGTTTCTGAATCCATGACTTGTGTGTACTTAATTATTTGTAGGCTTTTTTGGCACTTCTGAAATTCTTGATGTTGCTTGAAATAATCTCGAATCTGTGGTTGTTGTAGTCCTTACGGATTGACCTATTAGTCTCTTTGTATATTCTGCTTAGTTCTTCTTTCACATCTTTGGTTTTATTCTTTGTGTGTAGCAGTTCCGTGCGCCTATTTATAAGTTGGATTGTGTCTTCGGAGAAAATATTGTGTTGATGAGGATGTGTACTGTTTTTGTTTTTTAAGCTCTCTGTTCACAAGTGGCATCACTTTCCAGGATATTGTAGTAGGTTTGGATATCAATACAGTGTGTTTCTATATTTTCTGTGTGTGTTCGTAGAATTTCGATGTAGTTTTTGATTTGTTTCTGTCTTGGGGATATTATATGGTGTTGTGTAGGTTTTTCTGCTCTTTCCTGGACGACTTAAAAGTAATGTTGTTCTAATAACAATAATAATAAGTAGGTAATTTCTAAAAATAATTCGATACGATACCTGTAAAATGTGAGTAGTCATTGAGTAAAGGTATCGAACACACAAACAAAAGTATCGGTGTCGAAAGGAAAAGTCCTCGATACCACAAAGTATCGATACTTTTTTCGTGTCCCTATTCGTCAGTCGACCTTTGCTTTCCGCGCTGTGTCCACGTTACGTTTGTTCTCAAAATACTATCGCGCACAAGAGTTTTTAATTTTTTAATTTCGACATAGTTTTACATAGAAAAGTGAGAAAAATTATTTGCGACGTATATTGTTTTATGAAGAGAGGCTGATAATAATGCAGTTGATAATTTAAAACAATGTATGAAACGGACCGCAGAGGCAACAAAATGTTCAGAGTCTACAGCGAGACGAATTGTAAAAGGTTCAAAAGATTCGGAATTTCTTACTGTCTTCCGAACTCTCGGCAAAAATAAAAGAATCAAACAATAACGGACATTGACAGCTTTGACCAGGGTGTTATAAAAAGAATCGTCCACAATTTCCACGTCACTGAAAAAGACTCAAATGATGATGAAAGCTCAAGTGACGACAGCGACGACGATGAAATGGCCACTTCTTGCACCAACACCGCGTCCTCATCTTTTTTTCACGTCACCTACGATGACTTAATGGAAAGATTAATTAAATTTAAATTTCAACATTACTTAATGTTTTTTTGTAATTAGATTAAACATTCTACACTGACTCAAACATGTTTTTAATTCTATTTAATGATATTGTACCTAATATATTTTTCAATGTACCTACCAATAACGAATATACGAAGCCGCGAACGAAAGGCTAGTGCGCGAGTGTACCCATGCGCAAACACACCCCCTCCACTTTCTTCCAGTGTTCTTTTTACATGACGCGTAAAGTACATGTCTGGTACTGGGAGTCTTTATGCATTGTCTTTATCAGTCTTAATTAATTAAAAGATAAATATACTTACGAGGCTGGATCAAACATATTATTGAGCATAAAACATTGTGTTGCAATTGGCGGTGCAACTTGTGGCTGTGGAGTTACTAATGCAGATCCAGCTCCCATTAAAACCGATGCTGCTGCAGGGGGTATCTATAGTGCAATTAATTATATATAAGTATCATTTATAGAAACAGGTTTATAACGTTATTTCGAATTGTTTTTTTTTGGGATATTTTCAACCTAATACCGGCGTCTTTTTGGTGTAAGTTACTTGCTGCCAACAGGTTGGCGCAATCCATGTACGCAAAACTAGGCCGGGGCTTGTGTCGATGTACGGCGATGCTACTGCGCATTTCACGTACTCACTACAGCCCCTGTAGTATAAAGCAGCACTCAGGCTCAAAATGACATAAGAATTGGAATTCTCCAAACAGACGTACCCTATAAATACATACCATAAATTGTATGAAAAGCTTTAGAAATTGAAGAAAAGATTACATGGTGGCGATAGTAATCATATTGAATAGGCTAGCGAGTCTAGCCTAGGCGAGTTCCCCAGTACATATATAATTTGGGTAGATGACAAGGACAAGCGCAATTGTGATTGTGTCAGCCCAGCAGGAAAGTGGCTTCTAGAGTGATATAAGTGAAACATATAATTAGTGCGTTATCTGCTGTGAACGTGGGCCGCATGAAAAATTTGTCCACGTTGTTGCTTTAGAAAAAACACGGAAAAAACGATTCCTGCTGGAGTAACGTTCCAAAATTCTAAACGAATTATCGGAGAGAAATATTGTGCATGGGCAGCTCACCACCAAGACAAATAGAACAAATAAAATATATTTTTATATACAAAGCGTGTTAATAATGAAGGCAGAGCTTATTTTAGTGCAAAAATGTGGGCCGAAAATATAATTTGTGCGTCTTCAGGTTTTCGAGATATTGCATTTCCTGCTGGAGTAACGTTTTACAGAATCGTGTATCTCATAGACCTAAAGTATGTGCAAATATAAGCTCTCTGCCCATGAACAATATTTCTCTCAACGCATTTAGAATTTTCCTGCTGGAACAACCGTTACTCAGGTAGGAATCGTTTTATCCGTTTTTTTTCTAAAACGACAACATGCACTTTTTTATGCGGCGCACATTCACAGCAAATTACGCACTAATTATTCGTTCCACGCATATCACTCTAGGAGCCACTTTCCTGCTGGGGTAACGCACACCTTGTGACCAGTTGTCACTATAATTTACAACTATGAAATAGTTCAAAATAGTACTACATGCTTATTAGAACCCTAACAAGTAACTAAAACAATATGTATACATCATACCTGTAGCCCTGTGCCTTCTGCAAGTTTGAACATGAGTTGCAATCGGCCTGTAGCACCTAGGTCTATACCAGCTCGATCTAACTCATCTGCATCAAAGCGTGTACTAGAACCACCATCAGTTCGCTCTGTTACATTGCCAACCTTCATAGGACGCCCCGCCAGTTCAAATCCGTTTAACTGCTCCATGGCTTTTTTGGCATCAGGAGCATGATGAAACTACAATATAAAACGAATTATTTGCAATAATTTTACAACAAATTCATTTTAAATTTTTAACTTTGTTTGTCTTACCGTAAGAAATCCATATCCTTTACTTTTTCCTGTTTCAGGATCTGTCATTAGTTGAATATGATCTATTTTTCCAAAAGGTTCAAATATTCCGCGTAACATATCTTCCGTAATATTAAAGTGCAGAGAGCCAACATACAGCCTTGTTGGTCCATTACTAGTCTTTGGTGCTAAGTTAGGTAATGTATTCCCAACTCTGTTTTTTTCTGCCTGAGTATGTTGTACTATGATAGGAACACCAAGCAATTTTTGTCCAGTGAGACCAAGAGCCTGTAAAATACACATTAGTAGGTATGTTAAACATGGCAATATTATAATAATTATATTCTTAATAATATAGAAACAATTAAAAAACATTCAATCTTACCAAGGGCACCGATTCTGCATCTTTAAATTCAATATAAGCTATGCCTTTAAATCTCCTAGTTTTATTACATGTTATTAGTCTTACATCTCTAACTTTACCAACAGATGAAAAAAATTCTTCAAGATCTTTTGCGCGGATACGTTGAGATAATTGCATACAGAATACAGTCCGAAGATCTCTTTCTTCAGGAGGTAACTCATCTAGTTTTACGTCAAGTCCTCTTGATTTTGAACGCTGTTCTTTGGCTGGATCTCTTTCAATGCTCTTTTCTTTTTTAACGGTGCTTCGATCTCGTTCTCGACTGCGTTCTTTATCTTTACTGCGTCTTTTTTCCTTGTCACGTTCGCGTTCCTTGTCCTTCTCTCGTTCTTTATCTCTGTGGCCACGATCACGATCTCTGTCTTTGTCCTTTTCTTTATCTTTATCCTTATCTCTATCACGCTCACGATCCCCGCGATCTCGATCACGGTCTCTATCACGTTCTCGATCGCGATCCCTATCTCGTTCCTTACGTTCATCTTTTCCACGGTCCCTATCTTTTCTATCATCTCTGTCTTTTGAACGACGAGAGTCCCTTTCTTTTGATCTTCTTTTATCTCTTGATCTGCTCCGTCTGCAACATTTACAATAAACATTTCATAACTTACATATCACAATTATATGTTAATTTTTGTTTAAAAAATTACATTTGTTGTTTCATAAAATTGAGAGTAGGTATCTCAGAGCTCACCTTCGACTGCCATCGCGATCTTTTTCTTTGTGCTTATCAGAATACTTGTCCGATCGATGCTTTGAAGAGGAAGTGTTATCCTGTCACACAAAGCACAAGGTAGAAGCAGCGCCACAGCAACACACGCCGAGTGAATAAATAAAAATTGCATTAGTTAATTCATAACAACAACATGGAGAACATTTGTCGTATTTCGACAATGACATTCAGTTATCAATGTCACTGACGAAATCACACAAATGTTGACGGTATTACTTCGCCTAGGCTACTGAAGGCAGCTGGTCTAATAACCAGCCAATGTTCATCCATGTCATGGTAGTCGCGTTGCCCTGGTCTACACTTACCGTTCACAAAACCACTGACAAAGGATGCACACAGCGCTAACATCACACAGGGATACTTCTGCAAAAGATTTATGACCCATCAGCGCATGGTCTTGTTGAAAATAACTTTCTATGAAAATTTTGATTTGGCAATTACAAGTGGTATAATTTAAAATGTTAGGATGTTTTCAATTTTAAAATAATAAAAAATTAGGTAAGTATAGTAGTGGATACCTCTCTGTGTGTTCAGGTCGGTGAAGTATGCTCGACTATTACCACAAAGTTCTATAAATACAAGAAATGATTCTCAAATGTAATTGTGTTTTATATTTCTTTCCAGTTACTATTCAGAGATGTAATAGACTAAATGAGTAAATATTTGTAGAATTTAAAATATCTATTAGTTTATAACATCTTTGAACAGGGAGCCTAAAATCCTAACTCATACACATTTGTAACTAGTTGCTGATAGTTAAAATGAATCTACAAGATATTTTTGATACATGGACTTTTAAAATATTTTCCTAGTTTGATAAATCTGTTAAGAAGTTTTATAGAAAATTATACAATTATAATCTTTTTTGTAACTAGTAAAATGGAAAAACTTTTATTCAGAAATTATAGTCTATAAAAGATTCACGATTATCTGCAGAAATTCTACTACACAAAGTGTATGTTAAATATAAGGACTGGAATAAAGCGCCTATTTGCAACTAGGTTACTTATTAAAACTGAGTAGAAAATAAGAATAATGAACTTTTAAATTGTAAATTTTACAGCAGTTACAACAGAAATATTCTTTTTATAATATAATAAATATAATTTATCTAAATTAATTCAATGGTACTTACCGATTTAATGTAAGGTGCTTCTAGCATAGCTTCTACATCCAAATCTTCAGCCATTCTGCAAAAATTTTAAGTTAATTTGTATATTTTATCTGCACTTGCCCGCACAGATAAAATAGGCAAAACAAGGAAAAAACTAATAATAGCATTATAACTGTTTAAAGCGGCAGAAAATATAGCGAAAGCAACAGGAAAATAAATTAAAACCGTTACACGTTACGAGGCCGCGAGAGTGAAATGGGATGAACTTTTAGGGGTTTAACTGGTTTTTTCACGATTTCCAGACTAGACTTAAATTCAATGTAAAAGTAACTTTTGTATCAACAACTTTTTCACATCACTTCAAAGTATTCAACGAAACCTTTTTAACCTAACAGGCAAAAAATAAATAAACCTTTATATCTTGGGTATTAAGTAGAAAATTGAGATGGCTCTGACACCCTGACGGTTTTGCTAACTTTTCTTCCCTTTCTAACAGTTTTCATGCTGTTCTTAATTTTTCCTTCCAAACACAATTTGCACCGGTCTATTAGTAAGTATCCTGATCAAAATGCAGGCAAAATAATAAAGTAGTTAACATCAAAAATCAATAAATTATGAATAAGAACCATATGTCAGTGTGCATTCTACAAAAATTCATATTTATTAATTTGTTTTTTTATTTTGATTTGTGGCTTTCAATATTTTTTTTTTGTCATGTCATAATAATACATTTTTTTCTAAACTCATATTATACCTCATTTTATGTCTGTCTGTTTGTTCCGGCTAATCTCCGGAACGGCTGGACCGATTTCCACGGGACTTTCACTGGCAGATAGCTGGTGTTATAAGGAGTAACTAAGGGTATTTTTATTTTGGAAAAGAATTAGGGTTTCGCGCAAAATATATAAACATGTACACGCGAGCGAACCCGCGCGGAAACTGCTAGTTTGTACAATAAATATAATAGTCCTCTATAATTCAAGGAAGATTATCCACATGTACAAACTACTTACAGCAGTAACTATCTATATCATAATGAATCCCTATTTCCGTTTGTCACACTTTAACCAATTACATTAATCTTTTTTAAATGCCTTCTAATACTTTGTAGAAGGTTCTTACGAAATGAAAAGCTAAGAAATCTACTACTCATCTAATCATCATGAAATTTTGCATACCTGCTGTAAACTTGACAGGTTTTATCTGCAGACAAAAACTTGTTAAGCTATAAAGCAAACTTTTTTTCAATCCTTTACTTCTTAACACAAAAAGTAACCCATAAAGGTTCTTTTTGTTTTGGTTAATTTAAGGTTTTTATAATAAATGTATTTTTAGATTATAAATATGCTAACAACAGAAGTGTAATTACAACAGGTTGGAATAGGTAGAATGGTTTAGGGTAAAAATTAACTTTATTAATGTTAATAGATTCAACAAACGACAAATTTCGGTATTTTAAAAACTTAGACCAGAAATTGACCAGATTGAGATATGGGTAGCAGGTAGGATATACGTATCAATGTGAGCAAAATTATAACCATCATGTCACTTGGGAATTAATGTCCAGCATTGTATACTACAAAAGATCTGTAAGTAAGAACTAAACAATATTTAAAATGGAATTTCATTAGTGATAGATACACTTAATAACAATTGTTGTTTTATATCTACTGGGTGTCTACTCTGTATACAATCAGAACAGAGTATATCAGATTATTTATTAAATGTATGTAAGAAGAGTGCATGCTCCTATCCCAGGTAGCATGTTTCAGGTGGAATCTTCTTGAGGCAATAAATTCTACTTGATCTATATAGATCTTGGATTTAATAAAAAAAAAAACAACACATGATATGATATTTTTACACTGTTTCACCAGTAAGTTAGGTAGGTAATTTTAATTCATTCAAACATTAATATTTTCAAATAAAACCATTACCCAAACGGATACCTGTTTGGCTTGATACCAGATATCCAGCTATACCCTAGGCCAGCATACCTTACAAAAAATGTGTACAAATGAAACTGAGCAAGTATTTACTTTCCATTAAAACATGTGGCCTAATAATTGACAGAGTATAATTTCTTGTCTACATAGTTCTCATATCTATTTGATACTTGGTTTGTTTTCCTTTCCGGGATTTTTAAATACTTATATCCTGCATGAATAGTAAAATATATCCTAATAATATTATAAATGTCGTGTGAAAGTTTCTGAGGATGTATGGATGTTTGTTACTCTTTCACACAAAAATACTGAACCAATTGCGATGAAACTTGGTATGTAAATAGCAGGATACCTAGATTAACACATAGGTTAGGGAGGTTCGAAAATTTATATTCCCACCAATGCAGAATATGCGCTTTGACGTGGTGTGGACGAAAACAGCGCGTTGTTAACCTACCGCAATTGGAGAACTTTAGAGCTATGTTGGTACCTTTAATATCTTTAAAGTCCAATGAAATGGGTCCGCGATCTTAATAGCGGCAACCAAACACCATCTCACCCTTCACTGCTCTGAGCTCTTCCATAATCGGAAATCCTAGTTACAGTTAGCCCAACCCGGAATTTGAATACAGGTAACTCACTATAAGCTCGCACAAATACCGCACCAACGTGGCAATAACATTACTGGACATGATTAATAATTACCTACAGGTTTCGGCACTCTTCGTCGGATTCACAAGGATTCGAGTTGAGGTTATTATGAACAGAACCAGCCTTTCTCAACGACGTGACAGTCTTCATCCCTTAAGTTGTATTTTTTTCCACAAATGCTGTATCAAATCTTTACTGCATATAACGACAGCAACGCGATATATAATGCTAAACTATATATTACCACAAAATGGCGTCAACAATATGGCTTGCTGGTTCCTATCGACAAATCTTTCTGTAGTTACAAATAATAAGAATATTTTTTTTTAAATTGTATACATACCTCAAAGATAGAATAACAGACGGTGGTAAAATAGTGTCAGTGATTTCTGATTAATCCCAACTAGGCAATATTGAATTAAAAGCGTATGTATGTACTTCAGCACTGCTGAGATCTGGCGAACATAATTAGAAATTTGGATCGGTGTTGCTAGTTGCCAGTTACTAACTGTCACATAATTTCCAGCTCTAGAATTTATGGTAAAAATAACGTCCGTCTATAACGCGCCATAGACGATCATGCGGCATAATGGTGGGTTTACACGCTGGCGTTCAAACCGACATTCAACGAGCACATTCAACGACGCAAGCATGTGAACAGTCTGTTTGTGCATGCCTGCGTGAATGTGATCGCGCTTGCCGCCGATCGGGACGACTAATGGTGGGTTTACACGCTGGCGTTCAAACCGACATTCAACGAGCACATTCAACGACGCAAGCATGTGAACAGGCTGTTTGTGCATGCTTGCGTGAATGTGCACGCGCTTGGCGCCGATCGGGACGACTGTCGGTTTTTTGACACACTTCAAAGGGTGAATGTGCTTGTGTGCCTGTTTACACACACACACACACGCTCTCGGCCGCGTTAGTATAGTTTTCATCTTCGTGACATACAGACGACGTAACGATCGAAATTAATTTTTGACGACACCAAATATATCGGAGTGGTCTGAACCTTTATCATGCATGAATCGAAAGCAAAAGAAGACTTCAGAAAGATGTTTCTGAACTATTCTTTTAGTAAAAATAAATATTGTTTATCAGGGCCCAAAAAAATATGAAACAAAATAGTGCCAATTCTTAGGATTACAGTTAGTATTGATTGATTGACGATTAGAGAATTGTAACTAATCGCATATCAATGATGTGCAGTAAATAAAATAGATTTATGTATGCCTTAAAACAATTACGAAACACATTTAATGAAGAAGCCGCCCCCAATGCTTATCATGGTTAATTATGTTCATGTTTATTAGAAATAATAAAAAATTATATTCAAAAGTTAGCGAGGATAGTAAATTCATTCAAAGAGATCCCACTAAAGTAAGAAACGAATTATGTAAAAGCACTCTTCGATGTAAAAATAGTTATAACGCATGTCAAATAAAAAAGTCAAATTTAAAGTTTTGGCTACTTGAAAAGTGTTTTTACACCATAAATGATTTTTTAACTGTAAAACCTAATAGTTTTAAGTAAAATTTCGCATGCATAATTATGTCGGGCTGTTTTTTTTTTCAATAAAAATAGATCAAGCCCAAAGCAGTAGCTCCCACGAGATCTACGTCTACATCATCTCCCATGTTTGCACTGACTACCATGTCCACAGAACACTAATACCCTACGGACCATGCCTGCAAGTGTGTGAAACAGGGCTGCCAGATTGTAAAGTGGATACAAAATTGGTATAATATCGGTTATCTTTTGTATCCTGTTTGTATAGTAGATTGCATTGCATAATTGGATACAATGTCATTGCTGATGTTATAGCGTAAAAAGTACGTACATACACATAGAGATACTTAAAACAAATCATGTCTGTGATAAACTGTTAAATCCTTATACGTTAAAGTTAAAACACCTTTTACTAAAATCCCCAAAGAGTGACGTTCTATAGTTGTACAACACTGATTTCGTATAATAGTACATGATTTTGTATAATTTCCGAGTCGTAGCGGTATAAAATAAGTTGTCTTTACTGGCAGCCCTGGTGTGAAAAGCTTGCGTGGCACGCTGCGTGGCAGGCTGCGCGCCGAGCTGCGTGCCATGCTGCTTGCCAGGCTGCACGGCGTGCGTGTACACGTACCATAACCATAAACTTAATAGGCTGTCTTAAGTTGGCGGGGAGAAGTCGTTTTTTTACATTTTTTTTTGCTCTTTCAACTGTTCGTTAACTGTTCGATCAAAATTTTTATTTGTTCGATCTTAGTTTTTTTTTTTTAATAAAATAAAAAATTACCCTCAAGTTGGCGGGGAGAAGTCGTTTTTTTACCATTTTTTTTTGCTAGTTCAATTGTTCGTTAACTGTTCGTCATTGTTCGATCAAAATTTTTATTTGTTCGATCTTAATTTTTTTTTTATAAATAAAATAAAGAACTTGCTTTCTTAAGTTGGCGGGGAGAAGTCGTTTTTTAACCTTTTTTTTTTTGCTACTTCAACTGTTCGTTAACTGTTCGTCATTGTTGGATCAAAAATTTTATTTGTTCGATCTTAGTTTTGTTTTAAAAAATTAAAATAAAAAATTACCCTCAAGTTGGCTGGGAGAAGTCGGTTTTTTACATTTTTTTTTGACATTTGAATTGTTCGTTAACTGTTCGTCATTGTTCGATGAAAATTTTTATTTGATCAATCTTAGTTGTTTTATGAAAAAATATAATAAAAAATTACCCTCAAGTTGGCGGGGAGAAGTCGGTTTTACATTTTTTTTTGCAATCGAACGACGAACAATTGAAACATCAATTGATCGATCAAATAAAATTCGGTTCTGGCACTCGCCAGCCGCTGCCGCGGCACGATCGCTTCGCTCGCTCGGCTCGTGCGTTATGGTCACAGTTCTAACCTAACCTAAACCTAGCCATTTCTGTCGCTCACTTAGTAATTCAGTCGCACGCTGTTGTAAATAATGCCAATGAGGTCTTATCTCATATGTATGTTAACTTTTTAGTTATGTCATAGAGTCACCTTTTAAGTCAATGGATTTGCTGTCTTGTAGACAACCCGAGAGAAAAATGTTCTCTTCTTTTGTTCTCCAAATAAAACTCCACTGCAAATATATTTTGCTATGTATTTTATTTCTAAAATTACGTTAGGTTATGGGCCCAGGCCATAGCTTTATTGGAAAAGGATTTAAAGTATCTCTAAGCTTGAGTATTGAAAGAAAAAATATTTCAAGATGCAGAATTCCATGATGTTCGAGAAGTTGTCCGGCCAGTCAAATTATGGTACGTGGTCGTTCTCAATGGAGATGTTCCTCGTAGACCTAGATTTATGGGACTGCGTACAAGAGGGATTTGAAACCATAACAAAAGAGGCTATGAAGAGAGATTCAAAAGCCAGAAGCAAGATATGTCTAATGTGTCATGAAAAGGTTTATCCTCTCATAATGAACACTAAATCTGCGAGAGATACTTGGGAGGCGCTGTGACGAGCTTAAGCTGATGGAGGATTGGAGTTGGAGGTTGAATTTATTACGAAAACTTTTCACAATGAAGTTGGAAGACTATGGTTCAGCAGAGGAGTACGTAACACAAATTCAGAGTTTGAACCAGAATAAAAAAAAAAAATTTCTAAAAAAAAGTCAAAAATTTATGACAGGCTATTGTGAGAATCAAAAAGCATGCCGCTTCATGAATATGAACAATACAAAACGCGTGATTGTCGCTCGAGACGCAACATTTATTGAAAGTCATTATCAGCCAAACAGAGAAGCACATTCAGATGATCCTGTGTTAATAAACACGAACATTCGGCAACAATATACTGTTCCGCCTGTAGTAACGGTTCCTATTATTGATGCTGATAAAAGTGTTCGTTCTGATAGTCAGAGCACTGAGGAACTCATAACTACTGAGGTAAGGCCGTTATCAGCTCCAGAAGAAGACTTTTAAGATGCTACTGATTCTGGTTGAAGTGAAACTGTTATGAAACTGATATTCCTGAGCGAAAATATCCTCTAAGAAACAGACGTCCTAGAAAGGATGAGGACATGATCTATAACTTTCATGTAGTTAGTAATGATCCTGTGTCACTTAAAGATGCAATGAAGCGATCTGACAAGAATTTATGGTTGCAGGCAATGAAAAAGGAATATGATTCCCTGATGGAAAATGGTACCTGGGAATTAGTGAATCGACCACCGGAAATTAATGTGGTAAAGTCAAAATGGGTATTTAAACTCAAGATTGGTGCAGATGGCAGCGAGCAGTGCTACAAGGCAAGATTAGTAGCTAAGGCTATTCCCAAAAACCAGGAGAAGACTATTTTGAGACTTTTGCTCCTGTGGTGAGAATGTCATCAATTCGTTTGCTAGTGGCACTTGCAGCTGAAAATAATCTTCACATACATCACATAGATGTAACCACAGCTTTCCTGAATGGTGATCTTCAAGAAGATTTATATATGGAGCAACCTGAATATTTTGTCAAGGACGATCGCAAAGTGTGTAAGCTTAAGAAGGCTATTTTTGGCCTTAAACAAGCTGCTCGTTGCTGGAATGAAAAAATTCATGCACATATATTAGGATTGGGATTTATTCGATCTAGGTATGATTTATGTGTATATACAAATAAATCTGGAGATGTCTTTATTACTATTGCGCTTTATGTTGATGATTTTTATATATTTTCAAATAAAATTAATGAGGTCGAGAAAGTAAAGCAAAATATTGGCAATAGATTTAAAATTAAAGACCTCTGAGAAGCCAGGGATTGCTTAGGCCTGAAAATCCTAAGAGATTATAAAAAGGCTGAAATCCGTCTTTCTCAAAGATTATATATTGAGAAGATTTTACATAAGTATGGTATGCAAGACTGCAAGCCAGTGAGTACTCCTGTTGAGACAAATACTCATTTAAAACCGTGTGAGAAGAATGAAAATTCTGAATACCAAGAGATTATTGGTTCACTTATGTACTTGGCATGTAGTACTAGACCAGACATTTCATATGCGGGTACCATGCTGAGTCAGTTTAATAATTTTAATAATTCTTCTCATATGGCGGCACTAAAGCGGGTACTTGGGTATCTGAAGGGAACGATTGATCTGTCACTATGTTATAGGAAGAGTCACAAGCCCTTGGTTGCTTATGCAGATGCTGATTGGGGCAATGGACCTGATGGTCGTTCTTTCACAGGTTATTTCTTAATGTTTGGTGGTGCTGCTGTATCCTGGCAAGCTCGCAAACAGCGATGTGTTGCATTGAGTAGTGCTGAAGCAGAATATATTGAATTTTGTGAGGCTGCTAAAGAAATTGTAAATGTAAAAGGTTTATATACTGAATTAACTGAGAGGACAGACTCTGTAACAGTTTTTAGTGATAGTCAAAGTGCTACTGCGCTAATTTACAGTCCTGTAATTGGCAGAAGGACAAAACATATTAATAAAAAATATAATTATGTTAAAGAATTAGCTAGTAGTGATGTGATAAAAATTGATTATTGTAAAACTGATTGTATGCCAGCTGATATGTTGACTAAGGCAACTCCTCGTCAGAAACATTGTTTTTGTTCAAGACATATGGGATTAAGTGGGGGTGTTGTAAATAATGCCAATGAGGTCTAATCTCATATGTATGTTAACTTTTTAGTTATGTCATAGAGTCACCTTTTAAGTCAATGGATTTGCTGTCTTGTAGACAACCCGAGAGAAAAATGTTCTCTTCTTTTGTTCTCCAAATAAAACTCCACTGCAAATATATTTTGCTATGTATTTTATTTCTAAAATTACATTACACGCCTAAAATTTTAATATCCAATATGGATTATACGCATCACGCGAGAGCGGGCGACATCAGAGAGGGGACTTTAGTATTAAGTTACAGACGATTTGACATTAGTAGGATAGCTCAATTGAAAAGAAATGGTTAGGTTTAGGTTAGGTTAGGTTAGAACTGGTTGCGACAGCAGGGGGGGTCGATAGTGGACCTTTCGTTCGCTACCCCTGCTCTCGCCGCACGAGTAAGGAACTGGCGTGTCCTGGAAGAGGTTGAGACGCTCTCGGATCACCTCTATATCCGATTCGAGCTCTCCCGGATCCAGGACCCCAGAAGGGGTCACACGGCGCGGCGTTCTTCCCGCTTCCCGCGGTGGGCTGTTACAAAAGTGGATAGGGACCTACTGGAGGAGGCAGCCATTATTTACGCTTGGCTGTCTCCGCGGCCTCAGACTGAGGAGGCAGACATGGGGGCGGGCCGCTTTCGCGATGCGATTATGCAGATTTGCGATGCGGCCATGCCCCGCATCCGAAGTCGTCGGCCTCCAAGGAAGGAGGTCTACTGGTGGTCCCAGGAGTTGGCGGACCTCCGTGCGGCCTGTACTCGTGCCCGGAGGTCCTACACTCGCAGCCGGCGGCGTCGCCGCGAAGAGGGGGAGGAGGACCAGCTTCATGAGGAGTACCGAGAGGCGCGGAAAACTCTGAAGCTGGCCATTAGCCGCGCCAAAGAGGAAAAAAGAAAGGAGATGCTGGACGGTCTCAATGGTGACCCCTGGGGACGTCCATATCGCGCGGCGCAACAAAAGCTCCGCGCGTCGGGCCCCCCCCTCTCTCCAGCCCAGCTTCCTGCAGGAAGTGGTTGAGGGCCTTTTCCCGCAACGGGTGGAGCACGTACCCCCGTCGATGGCCCCCTTTGCCGGAGACGACGGGGAGAACGAGGAGGATGGTGCTCCGCCCGTCACGGAGGCGGAGGTAGGGGCGGTTGTTCTACGGATCCGTTCCAAGAACACCGCCCCCGGGCCAGACGGGATCCCTGCCCGAGTGTTGGCCCTCGCCCTCGACCACATGTCCGACCGCCTCAGGGAAGTGTTCGACGCTTGCTTGGCGTCCGGGCGCTTCCCTGACTGCTGGAAGAGCGGGAAGCTGGTCCTTTTAAGGAAGCCGGGACGGCCTACCGACTCGGTCGCGGCCTACAGGCCCATCGCGTTGCTGGACGAGGCGGGTAAATTGTTTGAGAGGGTCCTCTCTGCCCGCATCGTCCGGCACCTTGGCGAGGTCGGCCCCGATTTGTCGGACGCCCAATTCGGTTTTCGAGCGGGGCGTTCGACGGTCGGCGCTATGTTGCGCCTGAGGGCCGTGACCGAAGAGGTAGTGAGCTGTGGCGGCGTGTTGTTGGCGGTGTCGTTGGACATCGCCAACGCATTCAATTGTCTGCCATTCAGCTGCATCAGGGAAGCACTCCACTATCACGGAGTGCCAGGGCACCTGAGGCGGCTAGTGGCAGACTATCTAGAGGAGCGTACCGTCATGTACGAGGACCGAGATGGAGTTTTGAGTCGTCGGCCCATGTCGTGCGGTGTTCCGCAGGGGTCTGTCCTTGGACCACTCCTGTGGAACATGGGGTACGACTGGGCCCTCCGAGGCGACTTCCCCCCCGGGCTCGGCGTAATTTGTTACGCCGATGACACGTTGGTCACAGCCCGGGGGGCGAACTTTCAGGAGGCGGCGCGCCTGGCCACCAGGGGAGTCTCTCTGGTGGTCGGGCGCATAGAGGCGCTGGGTTTGCGGGTGGCCCTGGATAAGACGGAGGCCCTATTATTTCATGGGCCCCGTCGTGGTCCACCCCCTGGCGCCTCTATTGAGGTCAACTCGGTCCTCGTACCGGTTCAGGCTCACATCAAGTATCTGGGCCTGATCCTTGACGGAAGGTGGCGCTTCGACGAGCACTTCCTGCAGCTTGCTCCAAAGCTGGTCGGCGCTGCGTCCGCCCTTGGGCGACTCTTGCCCAATTTGGGTGGGCCCAGCGTCGCTACGAGCGATACGGCTGTACACGGGGGTTGTCCGGTCAATGGCACTTTACGGTGCACCGGTGTGGGCGGAGGCTCTGACCGCCCAGAATAGGGCGCGCCTCTGGCGCCCTCAGAGGGTTATGGCGGTTAGAGCCATACGCGGCTACCGCACCTTGTCGACGGAGGCGGCGTGCGCGTTGGCCGGAACTCCCCCGTGGGATTTGGAGGCGGAAGTGCTCGCCGAAGTTTATCGGCGGACGACTGAGTTCCGGGCGGGAAGCGGCAGTCGGCCCCCGCCCGAAGAGGTACGCGAGTGGCGTGAGGCCGCTCGCCGAGCCACGATGGCTCGTTGGTCGTCCCGGCTGGGGGCTCCACGTGCTGGCTTTGCCGCCGTGGAGGCGCTCCAGCCGGTCATCGTCGAGTGGGCAGGGCGGCAGCACGGGACCCTTTCCTTCCGACTGACGCAGGTTCTTTCCGGGCACGGCTGCTTCGGGAAGTACCTGCACTCGGTCGCTAGGAGGGAATCGAGTCCCGCCTGTCACCACTGCGACTGCAGTGAGGACTCGGCTCAGCACACGCTGGCGGTTTGCCCCAGTTGGGCGGCGCAGCGTCGGGCCCTCACTGCAGTCATCGGAGTGGATCTGTCGCTACCGGCTGTCATACGCTCCATGGCCGGTAGCGACAGGAATTTTACCGCGGTCGCTACCTTCTGTGAGGAAGTCATCTCGCAGAAGGAGGTGGCGGAAAGGGTCCGGGAGGACGACCTCCACTCGGACTTAATTCGCCGCCGGCGAACCGGGCGGCGGAGGCGCGCTTACCAGCGCCTGGTGCCGCCCTGAGTGTGGCCGCGGGTGGACGGGACGGGTTTTTCCCCTCCACCCGCTATAGTGGCCCCCCGCGAGGAGGCGGCGTCCGCGTGTGCCTGGACGTCGCCTAATTGTGAGGTTCTTCACCCGAAGGTGGTGCCCGCGCTTTTGCGGGCAGGCGCTAGGGGGGGTCTTAATAAAAGCTGTTCCCGGATCCCTCCTACTTAAGGCGCAGTACGGCACACCGTGTGGTTTTAGTCGGTTCGATTCCGACACACCGCCCCACCGAAAACCCCGGTGGGGTGACGGCCCGCGGGGGTTTCCACACGCACAAAAAAAAAAAAAAAAAAGGTTAGAACTGTGACCATAACGCCAGAACCGAATTTTATTTGATCGAACAATGACGAACAGTTTAAATAGCAAAAAAAAATTTAAAATGACAACAAATGAAAAAAAAAAAAAATAAGATCGAACAAATAAAAATTTGGTCGAACAATGACGAACAGTTAACGAACAATTGAAATAGCAAAAAAAAAAATGTAAGAAACCGTCTTCTCCCCGCCAACTTAATTAAAGCAATTTTTTTATTTTATTTATAAAAAAAAAACTAAGATCGAATAAATAAAAATTTTTATCGAACAATGACGAACAGTTAACGAACAGTTAAAGAAAGTGTAAAAAAACGACTTCTCCCCACGAACAGCCGGAAAGAACTGACATAGTTCCGACTGCGGACATAGTTCCAGGAACTATTACGCTTCGGAACTACACATGTCTATCATCATACGTAGTACAATATATAGTTATCTGTGTCTATCATTCACGCGCCAGGCCATTACCATTTACTAGCCATTACAGATTTATGCTTCATATTCATAATATTAAGTTTATGATCATAATAAACATTCCGTAAAACATATAAGTAACCATTTGATTTGTTCTAATAGTGGGAGGAATTATCCAAGACGTCCTAAAAACGTCGGCATTTACAGCAATTAGTTACAGACTGGAAATAAGAGCATAAACGTGTAGTGCGAATTAAGACAATCACACGTTTTTACGCAAGTGAGATTTCTTACTAATATGCAATTATTATTATGTGTCTAACATCTATGTGTGTAAAATGAATATACGAACACTATTTATTAATATAAATATTTGACTTTAAGGTACTGTCATTTGTAAAAAATGACTACCGCAGCTAGACCTACATTTGATCCAGCAAGAGGGGGCCAAGGTCGCGGTGAAAAAGATTTAAGTGCCATATCTCGTCAGTATTCAAGCAGGGATCTCCCTGGTCACACCAAGTTGAAGTACAGGTAAGTTTAGCTGCCAGTTGTGGCTACTTATTTTAAACAAAATCAGTGCTTTCAAGCCTATCTTAACTCACTAATTTTGTAGAAACAAAATGCCATAAGTTAACTGTCATATTAACTTATGGCATTTTGATTTATAAATGCAGACTGATAAGTAGTATATTACTGTACTGATTTGAAATATTTATGTCTTGATCAGTGCAGATAAAACTAACAGTTACCTTCCACTATATCTGTGTTAAATTTGGATTACACATCTTATTCTGCCTATGTCTAACGTTATCAAGTTTTTAACTGTCTTAATTAAACAGTCTTAAGTTATTTTTGACATGTTAGTCACCTCTAACATTTCAAAGTCTATATAGTCATGTGTCAAAATTTGATTTAGGTAGTAACTTTTATAGCAAAGAGAATCATCCTGAGAAAAGCCTTTATGAATGATAAATCGATCTAGCTGGATTTCATTTTTAGAAAACGCAAAAAAAAAAACAACTCGGTCATCCAGGTACTGAATACTTAAAGAGGCTAAAATGTTTCAAGGTTATTATTCAGTGAGCTTGAATTATACCAATTCATAAAACAGTTGCCTATTTTACTCAATGATAATGTGGCTTTCTGTGTGATTGCCACAGTTTTGGTATTCATTTTCATGATATATATATATATTCATTTTCATATTCATTTACTATGTAATATAGAGGACCAGCTTGGCAGGGATGGCTGCTTGTGCTCCTTAACATATATCAGATATTTGTTAATTAAAGCCTTTATAAGATTTTAGAGAAATGTGTTTTGCATGACAAAATAAAAACAAAAATACAATAGTTATGGTTCATCTGCTGTATTGCTTATGTTTGGAAACTTTTTTGAGTCTGTACTTAAAATGTTACTTTTTTTTTTAAAGAAGAAGCCTGAATCTCACCTTTCCTCAATTATAATTAGTACATGTTTTCTGAAATTTATTTTTCAAACATGAATAATAACTAATAATTAGCTAATTAATAGCTTTTTAGGATTTGTAAGAGTCAGTCTAAAGAATGCTATACAAATTCAGAAATTTAGCTAAGGTTTGAAATATAAAGGTCCCTAGGACTTACCTTATTTCCCATCATGATCAATGAATTTTTCAAATGCCCTTGTGAATGCGGAATGTCTAATGTTACCTTAAGCACTTAAAGTTGTTTGTTTCTGTCCATGATGACAGGATAAATGTAATTATCAAACAAGTTTGGGAAAGACCCTCTCTGTGCCTACTGGATAAAAGGCTACTATATTATTTGACTTTGTGTTTATTCTGGAATTTACATGTTATACCATAATGAAAATTTCTGTTAACAGAGAACAAGGCCAGGGTACTACAGAAGAGTTGCGTTCGAGGGATTTCAGGAAAGAACTAGATGAAAGAGAAAAAGAAGGTTCTAAAACTTCAAATGCAAGGAGACAAGCTGAGCCAACAGCAAAAAGGCCAAAGGTAGATCAAGTACCTGCTGCCAGTTTAGATGCTGATGATCCACTTGAGGGAGACTCGTCAGATTCTGAAGATTCAGATGATGATACTGCAGCCTTATTGGCTGAATTGAATAAAATAAAGAAAGAGAGGGCAATAGAACAGGCTAAGAAGGTAAGTTAATAAGAGCTTAAGAAAATTTTTGTCTTATTGCCATTTAGCCATTTTGAAATTGGAATTTTAACTTTAATATTGTAATTATGTTAAATTTACATTCAGGAAGCGGAAAGAAAGCAAGAAGAAGAGAGAATTCGAATGGAAAATATTTTATCAGGAAATCCATTATTAAATTACTCAGCCGCTGGACAGAAAAATGATTTAAAGGTAAAAATAAAATTTAATTTTCCTATTTCAGTCGGATCAGCTCCAAGATGCCAAATGATATTATTGTCATCCGAACTACATATGTTATAAATACAAAGTTTCATATCCATACAGCTAAAGTCTGTTCCCTGAGACTAGATAAATATTATCATAATGTCTCACATTAGTGACTGTCACTTAATAATCAACGGAGAGGGGGGGGGGAGCGAACGCAGCTGCCATGTTGCCATTTCGTTCCGGAATCTGCTTCCTGTGATTAATGAAATGATGTTACTAGAGATGGACGTAAATTAGTTCAACCAAATTTTAGGCTAGCAAAAGTACAAACATCTTTTATGGGGTACAGCGTTAAATTCTATAATAAAATACCTGATAATATTCTTCAACTAAATGAGAAGAAATTTAAAACTTGTATAAAACATATTGAGTATATTATAAACTAGATCATTATTTAGATGATAAAAATGCTTGGCAAAATGCCGGTGCTGCTCCACAGTCACACTGTCAATGAGTAGGTACTCGTCTTGTTTCTTATCTGACATATAGATTTATTGATATTTTGATTATTATTATTGACATTGTTAATTTTATAGAACATTGATGTTATTTTATACACTGTTGACATTGTAGTTATGGTACGCTTTTTATTTCTTGTTAATTAGATAAATTTGAATTGTACATGTGAGAACTGTGTAGTCACTTAAGTATAAAGTTAATTTTCTATGTTGCCTAGCATTTCTGTGATTTTCTTTTTAATTTTAAAACAATATTATGTTACATTGTCTTTAACAATGTAACAAGTAACTTTGTAAAAAACAACCTAGCCTCGTGTAAAAGAGACAGTTGCATTTTTAATCTCTTTCCACAATAACAGCTAATTTATAATAAGTGTACGACCCACGCCACAATCTGACTTCTCCAAAACTGCGAGCATGAAGATACAAATATTGACTACGTATGCGCTTACCTTAATGACAAAAATTTTTATACAGCTATTGTAGACTCTCCCTTGTCTGACCACCGACTTGTAGCAGATACGTCTAAGAATAAGAAAGTATAAGCCACTACCAAAGAAATGTAACGTAAATATAATACAATAGACTATGCACAACTATAAGACAACGTCAAACTCACAGAATACCATCCGACCTATAACAACTACGAAATGCGGCGTCAATTGCAGCACAAATTCTCAACGGTGGCAACATTTTACAGGGTCCCTCTTACCTTTTCCAACCTTTATAGCCACTCTGATCACATTGGTTTGCTTACAGGTGAAGAGGAGATGGGACGACGACGTGGTTTTTAAAAACTGCGCGCGTTCTGAACCTGAGAAAAAGTTAAACACGTTCATCAATGACTCTTTACGGTCTGAATTTCACAAGAAGTTTATGGAAAAATATGTGAAGTAAAATATAATAACACCTTGTACATTCATCATTGTTAATGATATTATCTATTTATTATATATTCTATATAAGTCAGGCTGTCATTTAGGCATGATCAAGGTGGTTGGATGGTCATGGATTGTTAAGACTGAGCTAAATAATGTCATGATTAGTTTTAACAATATCCACCATCCCGGCATTTTTATTGTTGCGATATCGCTTGTGGTAGCTCCGCTCGTAGTTACCTAGTAGTCACTGAGGTCTTGCCTTGACCTCCACCCCGTGGATAAGGAATAAGGATGTATAAATAGTATTATCTAAGGGCTATCCCAAAAAAAATAATAGTATAAAATAGTGTCTCCCAATGTTATTTTTCGTACACATTGGTCTAGTTAAAAAAAATAAAGATTTAGCATGTAAGTTATATTTGTATGACGTTTTTGTAGTAAAATTCTGAGGATTTATAAGATTCTTTTATTTAAATGGTTTTTAAGCTCTTTCAAAACTGTTGCTATTACCTGATTTTACGCGTACTTTTATTTTCTTTGTGCCGATGCCGGCGTTCTTTTTTTCACCGGGTGCTCTAATATGTCCTCACAATAACTCAATTAGTATTCACGTTCTGAAAACATAGGTTTTTTTATTGCACGAGATGGAAATAAAATCACTAGACTAATCAACAAGCACTTTTTTTTTAAAGTTCGAGTTGACTTGCCTTGAAGTGTCTGAAGTTCCTGTGTCCCTTTGAGTGTGTATAGTAGAGGTTAAACGGATATGCGGCAACTATCCAACCTATCCGGCCTAAATTTACTATCCGGCCGGATACCGGATAAAAAAGAGTATGTAATATGACCTTTGTCGAACTTTCTCTGCAGCTCAGTGGCAGTTTGTTCCTCGACCGGTGAGGAACTATTGAATTTGGCGATATTTCGTGCTCAAGTTCACAGAATCAACTGTAGACGGTGGTAAGATTTTGGATTAGGATTGCTAATCAATATGAATTTATATGAATATGGTTAATTTATAAAATTGACCAACATTCTAGATATAAATATTACTATTTATTTATTTATTTTGACGGTCCCCTCACGAATGTACAAGGAGAGCTACAGTAAGGGAGGAATGGCAACGGATTGTTGTGAAGCTTATCCCCCTCCCTGTTGTGGCGACCACGACCACTCTGCCAAGAGAATTCATTTTATGAAATACTAGCAACTCGCCCCGGCTTCGCACGGGTACAAATTATACACCTAAACCTTTCTCATGAATCACTCTATCTATTAGTGATAACCGCATGAAAATCCGTTCAGTAGTTTTTCAGTTTATCGCGAACAGACAGACAGACAGACGCGGCGGGGGACTTTGTTTTATAATATGTAGTGATTCGCCTGGCCGAGGTTAGGGATATTGCAGCAAAACTCAAATTTGACCTAGTGGCCGATATAAGGCAGAACATAGCTACTAGCTATCCCAAACTTCAGCCGCTTTATTTCAACTTTAACTAGCTTCAATTTATATCATAGAGGTGATGGTTGTTTAAAATTAGTACCGAATATAGTTTTGTGATGCAGTGTTTGAACCGCCGTTTTTTGAACATTTTTGACTGTTCGATTTCTATTTTAGAGGTAGGTACCTGTTTCTACCGTCTACCAAGCTCAGCTAATCGTGTACATTTGGACATGTTAGAAAATCAAAATTTGGCCAGATCAAGCACCCCTTATATTCAAAGTTTTGAGATAGTAATTAACGTGTGATAAAAGTCAGCATTTTCTATTTCTCAGACACTAAGATCAAATCAGAAGGACCAAATCAAAAGATATTTTGACACTCGGCAACAATCGCAACAATCTTCGAGATAATATTGATACTGCTTCAGATTTTTCTCTAATAGCGTCGCCCTCCAGCACCAGAATTATGCTACCTCATTCGCCTACAGCATAAATATCGCCAAGGTGTATTCGCATGCAGCTTGCGTCCAACTTCAAACAACGCCACTCCAATCTCTAGGACCAGACGATCACAAGAATTGAAGAACCATTTATTTGCACAAGAAAATTTCGATTAAAAAAAATCATTGATTGTGAAGTCCAAAGTGTTAATTTAAAGTATAAAGTGTACTTACTGCGTAGAGAGGAAGAAAATATTTGTGATGATGTTGCAAAAGACGATTTTATTTGCCACTGTTTTATCTAATTAATGTAGAATCTAGATCAATAATTTTGTATATGCTGCTACTTATAATAATAACTTCACACATCTCACACTCGGCCGTCTGATCCCAAATTAGACAGATACTACTATGGATGGTAACTAGACTGCTGATAAACATACTTATTTTTCTGTATGTATTATTTATAATAAATTTTTTGTATGTAAATTATAACTTTCTTTAAGAAATTTCATTCTTATACACCTGCCATGTCCCCACGGGGCAGATACAAAGAGGAGGTGTTGTAATTAGATTTACAAGAAACAAAGCGTGACAAGTTTGCGGGGTGAGGGGGTGTTAAGCTCCGCCCACTTCACTTTTTTCCATCTACCAAACTAGTAAAACTACACGCATCGTTCTATGTCGATTTTACTATGTAGTCTAGGCTATCTCACACTAGGTATAGGATGTAAGGGACCGTACTCAGAAATTACTTACCAGGTAGTAATTTTTTCAAGATTAATTTTTAAACCATCTTAATACAAAAGCGAAAGTTTGTGAGTTCTTTCTTTCTCCTAGCCTTGACCTTATCCCGCAGCTGGACGGATTTGGATAAAATTTGGTATACAGACAGATTGCGACCTGGCTTAACACATGGGCATTGGGCATTGCTAGTGTGAGATTAAAAAAGTTTGTGGTAAATCACGAATGACGATTCAAATTTGTTCACTTATTTATTCTTATCTTATCTTTCTTTATTCGTATCTGTACCGCAGATGCAGTTTATTTTGTAGATCTAAATTAATGAGCTTAAAATACCTTTCAAATCATCAGCCTAAGTACAATTTATTTCATTTTAATATTTAAAGGCTTTCAATTCAAGATAAATACTCGTATAGTCGTGGGTTGCTAGGTAAAATAATTGGGTTCTAATTACGGGCGGCCCTGTCTTTTTGTTCTGTTTATATAATGTTCTTCTAGTTGAAGATAGATGACAGTCTATTCAAAAAATTATTACAAAAAATATATAATATATAATAATAATACTTTGACGGCTAAAAATTCTTTAGGACTGGATGTAGAACACATTTCAGTATCTTCGTATGATTTATTTCACTAATACTTAGCTCTACGTACTTTTGTTTTTTTAGTGCCCATTATACAAAGTTTTGCCATCTAGTGACGAATAGATTTAATTCTATTTCAAAAAACACTCCCGAGATTTTTCTATAACTATTTTAATAAATTAAATAATAAAAATAGTTACAAATGAATTGTGATGCCATACATGGCATCAGATCGTCTATCCGAATAGTTTTTACATGATAAAATACAACACTTCATCTTTTACTTCCTAATACCACGATTTACTGATTTGCGATTTTTCCATACAAACGTACAAGACAAACGCTGAAAGTGTACTAACTATAAGCCACGCCCGCCTGTGACGACGTCTGGACCTAGTTATAATCACAGTGCACATTTGCCTAGGCCCTCTCCTCTTTGTATCTGCTCCGTGTCCATGTCCCTCACTGAACCACCCAAAGGTTGACTGGTAGATAATGCCATGTGCCATTAAGTTCGCCTCGTGTAATGTAAACTGCAGAAAGTTTTAAATAAATAAAATAAATAAAAAATATATTTCTAAATACATACATATGATAGATAAATTACACCCAGACAGAACAAAATCATTCATTACACAATTGTTTTTTGTCCTGAGTGGAAATCGAACCCACGACCTCTGGCTCGGCAGTCAGGCTCACTAATCACTAGACCAACAGGCAAATTAAGTAAAAAGTAAATTAATTATAACAGTGTTTAATTTGAAGCGCCTTGAGCTTGCTTAACCTGGTCGAGAGAATTGTGTATGCGAAACACAATAAAGTTTAAGATTAATTAGAGGGTTAAAAAGATCACAACTATGTGTACATTATGGTTAATTAAAATTAATATTTTTGTAATTATAAACAGCTGAGAGTGTTTTATTAGTAATCTAATAAAACACTCTCATTATCTGGTTGTTGCCTTCCTAGCTAAAGATAGGCCGATATAAGGCAGTAAAAATGCCCACTTTGTGGCATGTAATGCTGATACAAAACAAATCGCTCACAACAAAAACAACTTAATCCAAAGACCCAAGTATACTAGGTTTCGTCAAATACGTTAAGAAGTACCTACAGCCTTTAAGGGGATTAGGTACGTATATAGTTGCAGATATATACATATACAGGCGGAAAAAAGACCATTTTTGTTTTGTTGGATAAATGTATGTAGCTCAGGTATTTCCATATAATAATAATACCTACATAATATATACGAATAACATATACCGCGATCAACGAATTTAGTAGGTATTCTTGACTTACAACAATAATGTCTTAACGCCTTATACATTCCCTTTTGTAAAGTAATAAAACCTACCTCGTAGCGCGGCAATAAGTACTTTGTCATAATGTGTCTTGCACATTCAACGTGTCAATTTATTTGCGGCATATCAATGAATTTGAACAAAAGTATATTCAAATGCAGTTGAGCTGGCTGGACCGTGTCCGGCTCGGTGTTTAGTGTTTACGTTATTAAAACTGATGATGTGTGTTAGGCGAAAGAGGGGAGGAATGTGGTGAGTGCGGCGCCGGCGGAGGCGGCCCACCTTGAGTGGGCAGGTTCACCGGCTGATCTCGCCGCGCGCCTCCGCCGCTTAGTTCTCGCTAGTCGAGTCGAGTGAGCGTTTCGACAGCGATATGGCTGGTCAGAAGGCGGCGTGGTTGTGCGCGTGTTTTATTTTGTTTACTGTAGCCGAGGCAGTTCTCTCCGGATTATACATTGATAATGGCGTTGATCAGACTGTTATACATCATTCTATGACTCCACACGAGAGGATGGTGGTAGAGCATGAAATATTGGAGTTGTTAGGTCTCGGGGAGAGGCCAAGACGATCTCGGGCACCACCTCTAGATCGCTCAGCACCCAGCTTCTTGTTGGACGTTTACAAACAACTGGCTGAAGAACATGAGCAAGCTCGACCGACCCGAAGCTCCGAAATGGCGCTTAGCGGCGATGAACAACATGCCATCGACGAGAGCGACCTCATTATGACCTTTCAAAGCAAAAGTGAGTATAATTAGTATTTATTAAAACAAGAGCCCTCGTGAAATGCATTAAGTAAACTGTATAAGCGTGGTTTAAGAGTCCTGTTTAATTATTGTTATTTATTTATCACAGACGAACGGACAGACTTATTAGTTGATTGATGAATTTTTGTTGCTCTAGATATGTTATATATCACAGATATAGATATGTATCACTGGACGGAACACAGTTTAGACATTTCGGTGACCGATATTTCTCTACTTTCACTCTTATTAGCTAATTATATGTACTTGTATAGTAGTGAAGAAAGAGTTGACTGTAAACAGTACATAGGTATATATGCTTATTAGTTAGTGTTTATGAATAATAAACAATATATCAGTATCTAACAATCATCAAGATTGCACTAAAATCAACTTATAGAAGGGGAGCCCACGATGCTAAATGTGTATTTACTCCAGCGTCGTTGGGACCTTTTGGATTTTGAAGATTAGATGGTAGAAAGAAAAAGAGTTCATGGGATGTATCCGTTTCATTGGTGGCTTCTACAGGCTATCAAAGATGTAAAAAAAATTAGTAAAATGTACTTACTCTAGCGTGTCAGATATTAATAGTGTAGATACCTCACATGTCTCAGATAATGGGGGTAGGTTAATCTGCCCATTTGCATGGTGGGGGTGGCCGTATGGAAGGGTAGAAAATAGGAAAAAAAAATTATTCGAGCGCGTCAGATATTAAGAGGGGATGTTAAGTACACCCGAAAGAAACCCCCATTCAATAATCTGACGATTCGGAAGTGACGTAAGCTCGCCGCGGCTTTTTGAAAATGCAAAAAAAAAAACGCCGTTTTGACCAAGTTGAGCGCGTCAGATTTTCATACAGATGGTTCAGCTTAATGTCCTAGACAAGTTGATCAATAATCTGACGATTATTTGGAGGGATTCTCTTAATCTGACGATTTGAAAAGAAATACATGTATTTTTATCATTAAATGTGTCAAATGTGCACGGAAAATAGCATGCAAATACAAATAGACTTAACTATTTAAATACATATATAAAAGCGAAAAGATACTCACTCACTCATTCACTCATCTACTGACTAATCACGAAATCTGGAAAACTACTTGACCTATGAAAATGTAACTTGGCAGGGAGGTAGTTTATGAGTAAGAGAAGTTAGCTAAGGAATGATTCTAAGCTAAAAACAATTTTGTTAATTTACGAATACCATTTAAATTCCAAATTTCTTGAAAAACATATTCCAAAGTGAATTGTTTAGATAAATCAATATATTAAGCGTATAAAATCGCGGGCAAAAAAAAATAATAGTCGTATAGTAGCAGGTACAAGTTGTTTTTATTACGTGTGTGAAAGAATGTATACCGCTTTTTTTACAGAACTGAACTTTACTTTTATAAATAAGCCACAGTCAGGATGTTTATTTCTTTATATTTCTGCCCTAGTGAATCACAACTACCTGAGTTATATAAATTGCTTAAATAGTCTTCTTCTGCAGCACGAATATAGTTTTATGCGACATAATACTATGACAATAATTAAAATAGACTAATCTGACTGTTTCAGTTCACGAATTTTTCTAACTGCGTATGCTGCTGAGCTGAGTCTATTCGATAATATTTATTTATTTTAATTAATAAGAACTTCGTGGTATCAACTAGTTTTAATTCGTCTTATTTAACCATTATAGTGTTTTCCACCTGTTTAACGTTTGGAGTAGGGAATTAGATACATTTATTCTTTTCTCCATTAGAAACTTGTTAACGTTAAACCAACGAACCACTATCGAAATAGCATCATTTAAAAGTTTGTACTCATACGTTTTAGTCTAAATAAGAGTAAATTATGATGAAGGTGAACACTGGTGGGAAATACATGCTTCACTGCAGCTGTATGTACTAAACTTTCTTTACGATTTTTGTAACTTCGGCTTGTGGAAATGGGCAAATTATATGTTTTCTGTTATCCTTGAATTATTTCCTTCAAAATAAAAAAAAAATCGACAATTTTTTTTTGCAAGTTTGTAACCTTCCCACTGCCTTGCGTCACGCTCAAATCGTCAGATTATCAAAATGTACACTTGTCAGCATGTAATCAACCCACCGTATCTTAATCTGACGCGCTCGACAATGTCAAATGATCGAATTTTTTTTGCAAGTTTGCAACCTTCCCACTGCCTTGCGTCACGCTCAAATCGTCAGATTATCAAAATGTACACTTGTCAGCATGTAATTAACCCCCCTTATAATAATCTGCCGCGCAGGAGTAAATCCAAAAAATCCCTTAATGGCCTCCCCTACTATTAGAGTTACACTGTTAAACTTATAGATTAAACAGTATTGCATATTGTAAAACAGTATGCTTATAATTAAAGTGTGCAGGAATGATAAATTGCTGGCTAATTGTAAACAACTTGCTACGAATAGGGTTCCTTTTCGAACCTACCTACCTAATAAACCGTTTGTTTTAGGTCGGTACAAAAACTTTGAGGTAGGTACCTGTGCATTTCAGGTAAAGACAGTAGACAAAAATTATGAGTCACGGTCTTTGGCATACATTCCTGGCATTGTAAGCCAATAAGTAGGTACAGTTGAGCTCAAAACTTTACCGTTATTATTATTACTCAATTGTTACATGCACATGTAAACTATTTGTATTTATCAGAAAATTTATCTGTTTATCTGATCCTGCGGCAATCGCTCCCAATGGAATTTTAACAAGTCTTTCAGTTGTTGGGTTGTCAACACTCCGATCAGGTTCTTTAGAACAGGTCTATGGAGCATGTCCCATGCGTGATCGATGGGATTGAGGTCTGGTGATGGTGCAGGCCACGGAAATACCCGGAAGTTTTCCTTTGCGGAGTGCTCTCTGGTCCTCTGACCTGTGTGCGAACGCGCATTGTTATTCGTCAGCGTGAAATATGAGCCAATACTTTGTGCAAATGGGTTAACATAAGACCCGAGGACATCTTCAACGTAAGTTTCAGCGTTCATATTGCCATCTACAAAAACGAGCTCAGTTCGGCTGTTTTTCATAATACTCGCCCATACCATCACTGTGGCGCTGGAGCTTCCTGGACGCATCTCAGCCGTTCAGCATTTCCGGGACGGCGATACACTCTTACACTTCTCGTATCGCGCCTTAATTCAAAACGGGACTCATCGCAAAAATAAAATTTTACCCCATTGCTACTAGGTCCATGTCAAGTGTTCCCTACACCATTCGTTTGGACGGGCGCGATTCCCATGACGTATAGGTGGGTACTTAATTGGGCGTCGTGTTCGTAGGCCGTATTCATGCGGCCTATTTCTCACGGTTTGGTGGCTAACAACAACACCGCTTGAGAATTGTAGCTTTAAACCAAACTCCCGGGTGGTTGTTAACCATCCGGGAGTTTGGTTGACGGCTGACGTCTTGCAGTCAGTTGTATGTATCGGTTCTGTCAAGCAGTTGTACGCCTTCCACGTCCTGTATGTATATTGACATAACGCTGCCAAAGACCACAAATCACGCTCCTATTGACACCAAAATGCCGAGATACCTGGGACTGATTTCAACCCGCTTGTAGCATTCCTACAGCTTTTTGCATTTCATCAGCAGTCAAATGGCGTCGCTCCATGACATAAAAAATGACTCACCACTAATTTTTTTCAAAAACTGTATATCTCAAAATGATAAAAGTGAGATAAATACCAAATTTATCAAGCAACGAAAACACATTAAATTCGGGAAAAAATAATTAGCTTTTATTTTAATGAAAACAAAACACAATCGAAAAGTTTCTACTTTTAAAACCAGCCAGTATCTATATGTCTACCAGTGTGTGTGCTAGTATACTTTGCTAAAAAAAAAAATATCAAAGAAAAAAATAAAATAATACAAATATGAACGTGTTAAACAATCAGTTTACTGACGTTTCTACAAAGTCCGGAATGCAATCAAATGCTATCAATTCAAGGAAAATATGAAATGTATATTGTTCAGTATACAGAAAATTCATTAGTTTTATTATTAACTAGCTTTAAGCTGCTTAGCTAATTAGATACCCTGCAAGAATACTTTCTTCGGATAACGGGTTCTTCGGGCTTTTTAATAACAGTACTTTTTTCCAAAAGGTAGGGTACCTTTCATCCCGGAAAAAAGTTGTGTTCCCCTGAGTAAAATTTTGCAAACATTACACACATTATCAGGGGCCCTGACAATGTTTAATGTTTGCAAAATTTGTTAAAGTAGTCAAGGCGTGAAAACGTAACAAAGAAACAAACAAACTGGCTTTGGTATTTTTATAATTAGTTAGGATTATTAGTATAATAACTTTGACATTCGAACTTCGACTTTCTTTTTTTTTTAAAGACTACTAGCAACGTGGGTCACACATCATTAGTATTCTTGTTAACCCCTCCAGCTAAGCTAAATGCTTGTCTTAGGAGTGGGTTCACGTCGGTAGTGCACTGGGTGGGGTTCGAACCTGCAACCACTCGATCACAAGTCCGACGCCTTTGCCATTACGCTACCGCCGCTTTGTTTTACTTTAGTTGGCTTAATATTTTCTGCAGCCTGAGCAACTGTAGCTCTTTGATTCTCTTTGGAAGAGGCCTTGCTGCTATCGATTACGGACACAGAGGAGAAAGGGCGAGGGGGACGGATGGGCTCTTAATTCTTCTGGATTATCTTTCACCAGCCCAACCGAAGCCTGAACCTGGACATATTCGGCAGCGTATTTAATAAAATATATGATTTTTTTATTGTTTTAATGATAACATAGGTACCTACTTTTCTTATAAAATCATAACTGAAAATAAAAACATAGAAACCAACTGCGCTCTGTAGCAGCGCGTGATTTTTTGCAAAAGATCATCATGGCCCTTTCATGTATGTTTTTGGTCCTAGCACCCTGCGTAATCAACTTTAATTATCACATTGCCCAATGTAGTATACATATACAATGTAGTATTCATATAGCCTTTTTTTTTTTTTAACGTGTGGAAACCCCCACGGGTAGTACCGGCTAAGCGGTTGGGTGGAATGTCGGACTCGAACCGACTAAAACCACACGATGTTCCGTCTCACAGTCCATATGACCAGGGCCTCAGGTGTACCCTTACAAGGAAATCCCTGTGAAGTGATTCATATAGCCTAGTCAATTTGCTTATTTCAATCGTTATTATTATATTGACTACTTTTTTTAGACGGCCTGGACATTATGAATAATGCTAAATTAACTATTTGGTCGGGGTTCATAAAATATACCTACTACAGGAAAAAACAGTGGTAAATGTAGAATTACGGAATAACGGAATATATATTAAATTATATTCTACTACGTAGGCAACTATGTGTATTACTTATGAAAGTATCTAGTAGAATATAGTTTATTTTGTCCATCATCATAACTTCATAAAATATCAGACTATTTTTATTAGTTTTTTTCTAAACATTATTGCACTTAGCACACGCCCGCAAAACAAACTACCTACAATAAACAATATAAAAGTAAAAAGAACTAGAAAACACGCCTTTATAACAGCTGAACTAAAAAGTAGAAAATATTTTTTTATTTGTATTTTTTATTTGTTTATTCGTTGTATAGTATTTTAAAAAGCATATAGATACATACATACCAAGCTAATAAAAGCGTGTTAAAAAGTAATAAACTTATTGTTATTTATTAAAGATATATCCTTCTTCTGACTGATTGGCCATCAATGCTTTCGACTTTTGGACACGTACATAATTTAAATTAAATTTTGGCATATTTTATTGGGAAAGCTAATTACTACTATTATAGAAATTTATTGAAAATTATTTCAGTACTGTAGCCATTGTGTAAATATAACTACTGAGTTAGAATATTATAAAATTCGATGAATAATCAAAGTATATTTATTGCTTATGCATTATGCATGTAAAACTTAGAAGTTAGTCGGTAAAAAACATATATTAATTTTTACGACGTACACCTGTAGCTGGAATCGAATTACAACCAGGTTATTGAACACCTGCTCACAATCCATATGTGTTAAGTCACACATTACAACTATTTGTGAATATTTACCCTGTACTTACGTAGAAATGGCATTGAGCTAGTATGTAGGTATATCTATTAATAGAATAGGGTTTATGTATCTGCATACATAAAACAAGTAATTATGAGCATGAAAGCAACTCTGTTTGTTTGTTAACATTTCATAATTAACGAAACCTCTGATTTGATCGTAAGGTTTGGCAAAGAAGTAGCCTGTGGGGGCAATAGATTGAATTTCTTCATAAATATTTAAAAATTCAAGGAAATTCGGCAGTCCAGTTTAGTTCAACACGATAAAAACAGTCCATTACATTTTCATAAGATTCCGAGTTTAACGTATATCTATAATTATGTATTTCCACGGGAATTAATGCGATCACGAAAAGGTATTACATACCTCTGAATTGCCTGACGTTTCGACCAGGTTGCACTGGCCGTGGTCACAAACTGGCTGACATAATTATATCATGGAACCCGAAAGTTTAAAAGTTAGTTTAACGTATACCTGTTTTCTATGAGGAGGAAACAAGTAAGAATGCTGACCAAATCCTTCTCTTAAAAATAAACATCTCTAAAGAAAACGACCGACAAGACGATTTGCAGATGTTGCTTGTGTACCTGGCTAATAAACCTTTTTATAAAAACAAATTGTCTTGAATGGAAAAAAATGAAAGGAAAACAAAAGAAAGGTGAGTTACACGCAATTGAAACAAAACATGAGGCATTTGTGGAGTGACTGATGGCTTAACACTTAATAATATTCGCCAAGTATGAAAAATAGTTGAAAGGGAGTCTTTTAGAACGTTATCTATGATACCAATGGAAACGGAAAAGTAAAAAGTCCCCGAGACCCTTGGAAATCGCTAATTGAGTATCATAACGTTCTCAATGAGCCCAGTATCTATGTTCACGGTTCTTACAAAGTATTAACATTCCAAATGTGAACTCTTTGGTGAAAAGCCGAACCGATTTGGATGATGTCTATGAAACTTAAAATTTACTTTTTTGTTGTTGCAGCCGTGGATGCAAAATCAATTTACTCATATTACATTATTTGCATACGTTTTAAATATGATTTGGATTATACATATTTAATTAATTACATCACCGGTAGGTATAAAACCGTAGGCACTAAACGGCAGGACATATTATTATGCCACATGTAAAGACAGCGACAGATCTACCAGGTGTACCCCCTATGTGTGTTCCCAAAATACTATAAAATATTAGATTGTTTTACCAAAAAAATAATGAATAAATTAATAAAAAAAATAATTAATGAGAAATAAAATTAATTTGTAAAAATTGTCCAGGACGAAGGGTTCTAATAAAAGAATGCGTTGTAAGGCCAGTAAATACAATGTGCCTTGTGATGAAACGTGGACTTAAAAAGCAACTAGGCTTAGGAGATATTTTCGAAAAAACCGCCAGGAAAGCTTCAGGATATAATTTAATTCTGTCATGATCAGGCTGAGTTGGTTGATCGATGACTGTAAAACCCAGCCGCACCAAAGGACACTTTTTTTTTTTAAATATGTATAAAACTGGCTTTTGCCCGTGGCGCGCATTTATGTAGATTTTGTCAATCAATTCAGGTATCCTTCGGGAACAGTACTTGCTCTGGACTAAAGGTACCCTATGTCCTTTCTCTGTACCCCTTGGCCCTGACGTAAATGCAAAATTTCATGACGGTCGGTTGAATAGTTAAGGCGTGAAAGCGTTTTGAACAAACTCACATTGGTATTCATTATATTAGTTAGGATATTGATTGTGAAACTTTAACAGTAACAACGCCTACCTGGTTCTTGCCATGTAATTCACTCGTTGCCTTATGGAATCCAGAAAATCTGTTCTCTCTATTACGCACCATACGAAGCCTGGTGCTCTCTAGCTCTAGAAACCTCAGCTCTTCACCTCTAATCTTGGTGGAGTGTGGGCTACATATTGTTATTTCTATTAATATAATATTATCTAGATCTTTTAGACATGTGGGAAAAAGGGATATTTTTTTTACTTCTACTAGTCAATAATCAGAAGTTATCGTTTTTAAGGGCACCATCTAGGTGCGCTGCGCCACGGTCACGGCAGGCACGTTTGGTTTGAGGTGACAGGTGCACCCGGTGACGCATCCTCCCTTCTCACAGCTGAGCTGCGGCTACACCAGGCTCCAACACAGACCGAAGACCCCGCCAGCTTGTACACTGTCATAGCCCACAGAGTTATCAGTGTTGATAATATAGGGTGAGTATAATAATAAAATGATCCTTAGAAGGTGATCTACGCAATCTGTAAAGTTCTGTGTTATGATTGATACATGGGATATATCAATCATAACAAAGAACTTTACTATTGTAATTTTCTATAGGTACACAATTTCCCAAAAAAAACAACCGATATTATGCGACTACCGGTATCTACTGCTATTTAGTTGCTAACACCATATTCCCCCATAAAGTGAATCTACACGCCTTTAGATAAGTATTTTTACGCCGGCAGTACTGGTTAATCACTGACAGTCTTCTGTAGGGTTACGGTGCTTCCCAGATTAAACTAAGACCCAAAGGTGGCTTTTAATGTTTAAAAGTTCTATATGAGAGTTAAACAATGATAATTTTGGTAATGAGTCCACTTCTTAGCAGTACACGTTACGAAGAGAAACAAACCAAACAAAGATGAGCCATTCTGCAGCGCACCTTCCGAAGGTTGGAGATTCTTTGCGAGGTTTTATTTTCATTTGTATAAATAACTACTCAATCTGGTTCTATAAAATATATTCATAATTGCACCAGGAGTCCGATTTTTAAATGAGTTTACTTTTTAGAGTAAGTATTTGCTATTGGTGGATTATGGTTTAGTGACGGTTATGTTTAAATAACTATTAAATAATTATGAATTACGTATTAATCTAGGTATTTTTTATGCCTAATCTACAGATTACGTTTGAAAGTATTTAAATTATCATAATTGTAATAAGTGCAACTGAAATCACAGTCCATTCAAAACCAGTCCAAACAAATTTACATGAGTTACAATGTTAGACAGTTCGTGATGTATATAATAATAAGTTGAATAGAACGTGGTAAAAATCGGATTGATTAAACTTTATTTTAATTTACATATGCAAGTCGTTCTGCTTCTGTGAAACATAGTTTTCGTAGTTTGGTGTATGGGTAGTTAGCTCTAATTAAGTTGCTAAGTAATACGTATCATGTTTTAGGAGTATACAGATGGAGCAGGTAGCCGCGGTGAACACCAGTGCTGGCTCTGAAGGCTGGCTGGAACTCAATGTAACTAGCGCCCTAGCAGTGTGGCTCTCGTCTCCAGCTGACAATCGAGGCTTCTTCATCACTTTACATCCACATTCACAACCTGGTAGGTATACATGTTTTATTGGCTTACACAAGTGTCAATGTAATCGCTCAGTGCCCCGAGTATTAGTTTTAATAGTTTACATGATTGTACGGTGGACTTAGAGGATCTTTCCATACATTTGTTGACAATGCCGTTAGTGTTAACGGTGGCAAACTAAAATAATGTACGGGAGCGGCATCGACGACGTTCGTACTGTGAAAATATGTACTGGATCGTTAGAAGTTTAACAAGATCTCATGAAAATATGTACTTAATAACAGCAGAAAATTTCTTCTCTGAAAGAGATGTATTGTAAATGTATTGAAGAAAAAAAGTTTAAAATCATTTAGTTGACCTTATACTATTCACTAAGGGATGGGCAGGAAATGACTTCTTTTTATTAATTTTTTAAACGAATTCAAAGAACTTAAATATTCCTAAGTATTACTAAGAAAAAAAAAAACTGATTTTTTATAAATGCCTTTTATTTATAAATAGTGTATAGATTTATCATTTTCCAAAAATATTCATTCCTAAGCTCATGGCCTAGGCTTTGGTCACTATTACTGATTACAATACGTACATACCTGAAAATTGTTTTTTATTATACATATTAGTGTAAAATGAACTGTTAGATCGATGTTGTTTTTTTTTATAATATTATACCTACATAACCCAGAGATACCCCGATTTTCATGCGCCTGATTTATAGGTATATGATGATTTCATTATAGAACGTCACGTGAAACTAGAAGAAATTGGTTTGGAAGAACCGCGTGGAGTGGTGTCGGAAGGAAAACAGCCCTTCTTGGTAGCATTCTTCAAGAGTGGACCAAAGCTTAGCGGTGGGGATGCGGGAGCCCGGCGAAAACGTGAGGCAAGACGGTGGCGTTCACATGGATACTCAGAGAATTATCTAACAAGAAATCCACTTACGGGTTGGTAGATAAAAGCTTTATAATTCAACATTAAGCGCTGGTAGCGTAAAAATTATTGTAGTATTAAATCACTTATTCCACCCGATTGCTTTATTTACTTAGGTACTTGTAATTTATTTATTTTTTATTTTTGTTAACTTGCTTATATTTACTTAAAGAATAATTTTAAAATGTATGAAGGCAAAAATTGCCTGTCATAATTTAGTAGAAGCACATTATGAAGTATATTATTACTTTCAAAAATTAAAAAAAAAACGATTTAAAATCTATAGTGAAAGGAGCTTTACGTGAGAAGTATATGTATTACTTGGCACTTAGAACATGTATGCTGACGTTATTATCTAGTATCTGTGAACATTTGCGCACCTATGTAAACATACTATGACTCATTAGACAACTCTTTCGTTCCAGATACATCGCACTGGACGACTAGAAGCTGCGAGATTCAAACGCTCTATGTTAGTTTTAAAGATCTAGAATGGCAGGTTGGTAGTTACTCAATACTTATATAACACAGTCAAGTAAAGACACATTTTTATCCACAGACGCTTCTGTTATATGTACAAATGAGGACCATTATATTAGGATACAATATTTAATGTTTAAAAGTATCTATGTAAATATTCGGAGGCGGATATACGGATATTTACATTAACATTAAACACCAATACCTAAGCGTTTATTGGTGACTCACTGTCAATTAAAATATAAAGATGCAGATGAGAAAAAATATATTATCCTTACACGAAAACAAGTTCTATAAGTATGTACTAAACTAAATATGGCACATTATCGTTGCTTTATAAAAATAATTAATAAATAACTTTAAGATAAGTACTACAAGATTTATTTATTTATAAATTAGGATAATATTTTATTAAAACAAACTGATTACAGGGGATTCCCAACCCATCCAACTACTATGACCACCTCCTTTCCCTTTTTAAATATAGGTAGATACACTGAGCCTGAAATCGTGCGAACTCATGCACGAGCAGGTTTCGTGAGGGTCGCCTAACCAAAGCCTGCATCTCATGTCAAATTTCCTGTCGTTGATTTAATAATTTAACTTTTAAAAATTTTCAGGATTGGATCATTGCACCAGATGGATATGGGGCATTTTATTGCAGTGGAGAGTGTAACTTCCCTTTAAACGCTCACAAGAACGCTACTAATCACGCGATTGTGCAGACACTAGTGCATCTCTTGAACCCTACTAAGGTCAGTAAACATTTTAGTTATACAGAAAACCACCTATTACCAGGGGGTTTTATTTTGCGTGGTTCTATCTTTTCTAGTCTTAGTTGGAACTGTGAATGGTTCCTTAGCCTATAAACTGTCCCTATTCAGAAGGAAGAAAAATATAAGTCTTTGTACTTAACAAAGATTTACCTATTTTTTTATCTCGCCCTATGTTATCGAAAGCTCAGAATTAGTCATGTCGGAACAGCACCGACTATGCCCACACGGTATTCCATATTCCTCGACGAGTTACCAAGTATAACTTAAAAAGAAAAAAACTTTAACCCCAGAGTTAATTAAAGCAGCTGTTGAATAATAATACCACACCGTCCACTTCGAGGAGAGCGAACGTATCCGTGATTTTTTATACAGGTTTTCCTTATCGCCGGCGTACTGCCCCGAAGAGTTGCTGTTTTTACTCGTTACCGCTCAGGGTTGCGGCCTCGCATTTTTAGATGTTATTTTTCTGTGTTACTTTACTTGTTAGGTGCCAGCCATAGTTAAGGCCTGTTTGGGTTGGAGTTTGTGCCAAATCGTGATCACTGACTCCTAACAAATCCGGAAACATCAAAAATGCTCTTAAATATCTGATATATACCACCTTACAACCCCATCTCCAATAACCTTTCTACCTGAACATAATTGACAAAATGAGCTTTTAATATCGCCTCTGCCTAGTTCATTTCAGACCTGTTGTTAATCTAATAGAATTAAACAATTCTTTTGCAGGTGCCGAAGCCATCTTGTGCCCCTATAAAGTTGTCACCGATTTCGGTACTGTATTACACAGACGATTCGAACGTCATCCTACGCAAGTATAAGAATATGGTGGTGAAAAGTTGCGGATGCCATTGATTTGCCGTCAAAGTGTATCAAGAACGCTAGTCTTTACACGCTTCTACTATATTGAACAATTTAGGTGTGTACTGAATAATATATTCGTATATAATTTAATATGTTATTGAATATGTTTATACCAAATATTGTGGTAAAAAGATTTCTTCTAGGATAGGATATGCGATAACAATAATATATCTGACAATATTCTCATTACTATATGTGTTACATACTAAATGGTTTTGTTAAGAAAATCGACTCATATTACCTGTTTTTGTTTCAATTTCTTAAAATTCTGCCATATTGGCCCCAATTCTGTTACTTCACTCGCTAAATTAAAATTCATTAAATTTTCTTCATATAAGAAGTAAACCTTGTACACTTAGAAACAAGGTCTTATTTCAAATTGAAACAAGTAGGTAACATATGTCGCTATCGAAATAAGCAATTTATTTGTCGACTAAAGTCTGATACGCTTAAATAAACTTTAATACCACGTAGCGAGAGCCGCTATCCGTTGAATGCCATCTCTTTTGCTCTGTGTTTTTAGTAAGCGTCTTCGTAGGTGTAGGTTAAAAACACGTCATCCTTGTTCGTTTTGAACAAGTTTTTATACGGCAATTATACAGCATTTGAATAAATGAAGACTCTCGCTGCGTGGAAATAAAGTTGAGTATACGTTGACAGGTTTTATTGAAATTTAGAGGAGCTGAGAAATAGATGCTAGTAACAAATAGACCTTATTACGAAGAACACTAGGTTTATTTCATATGAAGAAATTAAGTCAGGTTTTAGTTTAGTCGAGTGTACAATAGAATCGGCACCATTGTCCAAATGACTAACCTAAATCTTACTCTCTATGTTTTTATTTTACACTTTTATCGATCAATATCATTATAATTAAGAAATATTGCAAAGGTGATAAAATTACAGAGGTAGGTAGGTTTAAAAAAAAAGCAACATGCGGTTTAGTTTCACATAGGTACAGTTCAAAACTAACCAATGACACACATTCATTAATGTCTCATATATTATTGTATATTGACAATAACGTTTTAAAACATTGTTGATACTTCTGTGATTTGCAGATCATTGTGCCGAATATTTTAAGAAGGGGTATTTTTATACATTTACATACAACAGCCAAGTAGTAGCGATAAATTAAGTTCGAAAATACAATTATGGTTCGTAACGTAATGCGTGTAATTAGGATTGTATTTTTTTCGTCGAAATATAAATAATAAGTAATTTTTCTGAAAAATAATAGTCTATTATAAAAGTTCCAATTCCATACGTTTTATAGAAAAAAAAAAGAAAGACATGTTTGTAACTTATATATTTGAAAAATACAATAATATTTTTCTTGGACTTTTGCAGATTTATAGTCTCCGTTATTTTTGCGTACCAAAGGTCCTGCATATTTCTATAGCAGTGGCACTAAAATGTAGTACAGTACTGAATATAATAGTGGGGTTGGAACCCCTAGCTACTGGGATGCATCATCGTAATCTATTGTAATGCAGGCATTTCACGCTCGGACGAGGCACTCGGCGAGTGATGGTGGTTTCCATTCACAAGCTTGGATAGGTCATTTGCAACCACAGAGTACTTTTTATAATACTAAAAGTTGCCACGGAACTGTCGCGGACGCAGTTCGCTATGGGGAGAGTCTCCGGTCGCTGCACTAGTGGCGGGCGATTATGAAATATATATTTATATTATATGCATTAGTATCGCGAGGATGTGATGAAATATGGTAGGCGGCAAACAAACACGTGCCGCACATAGCAGTAGTATAGTACCTATATGCTGTTGAAACCGATCGGTGGGTGAGGTTGTTACGCGAGTGCGCACGAGGCGAGCCGAACCGGTCCTCTTCACATTTGCGTTCTCCGCCGCCGCCGTTCGCCTTCACTCGCCGAGCGTGTAGTGCGGGCATACCTGTATTTTATATTCGTATACATGTAACTATAAGTATTTTGTATTAAATAGACTGCGTTTTCATCGTTCTAGAATGTATAGTATATAATAGTTTAATGTTGAATTGAGTAGACATTTTGTTTATCTGTAAGTACTGATATAATAAAGCTGAAAAGTTTTTTCATTTGTTTAACCGTGCTAGAGGCGCGTTAGAGGCGTTTAAAGTGCTCCTTTAAGGTTATTAGGTAGGACAACATCTATTCATTACATATACTGTATTTAGTAAAATCATCTGACATGTTATGAATTAGAAGGTATTTGGATCAGGTATAGTAAGTACCGTTTGATATTAGCCCTGTTTTATGAAGTGCCCCTCTGTTGGCTTAGTAGACCTCACAAACCTTCGAAAACTTTATGGAAAACGTTTTGGTATATAGGTTTCCTAGTGATATTTTTTCTTTTGCCGTCCTTAAAATAAATATATCTACCTAACTAAAGTTATACATACATTCTGAAAATGTAAACATTTGTACGGAATAAACGATCGTTTTAGATTATAACATTTGTTGAGTTGGCGTAACTTAGAATTACGTTTAAATTGTATTCTATTCACACACCTGTACTTTGATTGTAGTGTTGTGGCAATTGAATATACCTACTTAAATTATTGTCTTTGTATTTTTATAAAATATGTTGTCAATTATGATAGAATGTTTACTCTTTATAATTTAGTGTGCCTTCGTCGATAATATGTGATGGCTTTTGGTTAACATTTTTCGTAGTCATCACACTATTGCCTTACGATTAATTATTATCAAACGTCCTTTTACACTAGTTAAGTAGGTAATTTTTGTGCCAATTGAGTAAGTAAATTATAATAATAAGTACGAAATGATAACTTAGTACGTAGTTTATAGGTAACTATTTTTGTAATAAAAATATTTTTATAATATTTTATGCATTATTTTTTTGCCATTCAGTTCTAATAAAATTTTAATTGGTAGTATACATAATATACATATAGTAACATATACATATTGGATATTACTTTACATGCACATATTAATTTTAACCACTTTTCTTCGTCAGTTGTACCGAGCGATGGTCTATGGATCATAGTCTACAGCCATGCACATACGAACAAACAATGAGTATACAAACACTACGCTAGACAAACAAATTTGTTGCGTGTCACGATATGCAACAACAAACAACTTTGTTTAAGTGCGTACCGCTAATGAACATCGAATACCGTGTACAGCCGTGTACGTTAAAAATATTCGTGACGATCAAAATGTTACGTTAAGTTAGCAACTTCACTAATACGTCTATTTCCAACGGAGCAGTTATCTGTGTTCGCGTTATGCCTGCTGATTTGAGTACATAAGTATGAACCAATTGTTCGTGTTCGATGTTTCTGTTTCGTGTTCGTACGTGAGTACACGATTTCCGGTGATACGCTGTAATACAGCAATTAATAATAATACGTGACGTAAATTATACGTGTACCAGTTTTTCTTAGAAACTCCGCTAACTGCTAGACACATAACTGGAAAATGGAAAGTTGTGGTCTCTGGTATGAAGTTTTGTCAGCGGGACATCTGGAATGGGTTACGAGCTCTGTGCTCACCAGCATCGATTCATCCATTAATCACGTGAGGCTTTCAACCGGCTAAAAAATCACGAAATATCACAACGGGGAGGGTGTAGTGAGATATTACGTGTAAACTCAAAGCAGCTAATGATGAGACAAATTACAAAAACAAAACTTGGCCTGATCGAGCAATCCTTATATTCCAAGTCTTGAGTTAGTAGCTGTAACTGCTCAAATACATCATAACACATGTGATATAAGTTCTTCACTTTCGAATTGTAAGATACTCTAAGATCTAATCAAAGGGACAAGATCTAAAGATATTTTGACGCTCGGCAACAACCTTAGAGATAATATTGACATTGCATTAGGTTTTTAATTTTTCTCTTACAGCGTCGCCATCGACCAGCAGAATTATGCTATCTTATTCATCTACAGTCATCCTCTGTTTCCGGAGAATCATATTTGGATATTTTTTTTTTTGGATTTTGGTTCAAAAATCAGAAATTAATAAGAGAAGACTTGTTACCTAGATGTGGAGACTATTTATTAAAGAAATAGATAATGAAATGTAGAAACTTTTGAAAATATGTAAACAAAGGAAAAATGATATAAAGGTTTAAATAAAATTACAAAGGTTGTGATTTCCGAAAATATGACAGGAATAGCTAAATAACTAGCAGCAAGACAAATAAAAATAATATATGTACAATTTAAAATCTTTAACTTTACACATGCCATCTACTTTTATGAAAAACGGAGGCAAAAATACCTCTAAATTAAAACGGTCGTAATTCGTAAACGAATGGTTTTTCTTCAAACTAACTGCATGCTAGAGTCGTGCCCTTTCAGTGATTTAAGTAAGTGTTTTTCTTTTTCAAATACACCCTGTATTTGTGCAATATCAGATGGAATCTCAACACATAAAAACTAAAATGTACCTTGTTTTCGAGAGTCTGGCGAGCCTTTATGAACGGTTAAATGACGGTAAAGGTAGTTTGTAGGATTTGTAATGAGACTAAGAAAAAAAGTAAATGGAGAGTCCTTTCTTTCGACTACTCCGGATGGTAAACGAGGCGTGAGTTAATGTGTGTGTGCACATACTTTTTGTAGTACCTATAAAATTATGATGTTATTTTTAGCATGGTTATCAGCTTACAATTTTTATCGCGGTCGCCTACATTTCTTCCGGTGCGAAATACAAAACCATAATAAATATGTTGCATCAGAAATTGTGATTACCAGCAACCGTTAGGCTTATTCTATTACTAACTATAGCCATAGTTAAAACTAAGCTTTTAGCCGTATGTTTCTCGGGTGTGTAATATATGGCATAATAATAGATAGTATAATATCACTTAAAATAACACACATGATATAATTTTCATATGCTACAAAAAAAAATAACATAATCTCATGTATACACAGTTTAAACATTAATTTTATCTATTTCTATATATAAGCTATTTACATGCATGCGTCATAAAATTCCTCCGCATCGTTGCCTACTGGCAGTGTTCCCAGAAGGCTGGCAGCATTGCCACGTTGAATCTCAATGCTAATTCTCTGTGCAAGAAAAAGGCGATTTCTGGTCACGAGAAGTGTCGATCAGTCGCTTAGCTAATTCCTTATAAACTCTCTCACACTCGCACTCGGACCCTAGCGTTTCGACCCCAAACGGCTCAAAAAACATAGTTACCAATTAAATTATTGTATTTACGCCGTTTGAGGTTTTCTGCTGATGCAGCAGCAGCGCCAGCACAACTAGCTGTACTTGGAAGATGTGATGGCGCGAGGGTGTCAACGCAGGTTGCATCCCACACCAAAGGCCTACCCATCTTCCATGGCAGTAACGACATACCATCTGGTCTCTTCCCATCGTCTCGTACCAGACCATTGGGTTCACGTACTGCTGGCACGCCAGCGGTAACAAGAGCACGACGGATTATGTCGTTAAGATTGGCATGACGAGATATACGGCCTGCGCTTCTGCTACAAGAAAGGCCATGATGTCCGAGACCGTCGACAGCTTCTCCAGAGTGACAAAGATGCGGAGAAACACAAGGAGCTCCTAAACGAAGGTGCCTATGTTGGGCGATGGAAGTGCCTGAATCCATAGGCCTGATTCCCATTCTCCCACAGCCAACAAACGAGCGCGCTCTGCAACATTGGATGACGTTTTAATTAAAAAATCCCTTCTTAAAGTGCACAGCGGCGCGTCCTATTGCCTCTTAGAGAATGGATTAACAGGTAAGTGAGTATTGGGACAAGCTATCTGCCAAGCATTTATGGCATCGGTCTTGCAGGTCACTTCAGAATTAACCAGTGTGTTTGTTAGAATTTTCCTGGTTAACTCTTCTGTGCCGTGGACCGAAGACAAGAATGCTGGAAGGCTGACATCTGAAATTTTGCGAACGCCAAGACCACCCAAGCGAACCGGTAGGGATGCTTGGAGCCAGCCTCGGTCGTCCAAAGCCACATTTAAAATTTTGCTAAGGGTGTTTTGAATAATTTTGTCAATTTTTTCTAAAAGTGTTAAATGTTTCCAAAGTTGCGATGATCGAAGCGCGTGAGTAAATTTGGGTACGAAAAGACAAAAACGGAGTATAGTAAAAGCCGAATGGACATTAATTTTAAGTAAACGATCCGAAAAATCACCAAATTTTTTTATTTTGTCTTCTATGAAAGATTGAAAACCATCTTCCAAGACCGGGGACCCAATAAGGCAAAGAGACGTTTTTTCTAACACTTTAATATTAGGTGCCAATGAATTGAATTTCTGTACAGTCGAGTGTCTGTCTGTCTTGTCACAAATAAAAATTTCGCATTTGTCAGAGTTGAGTTCTAAGCCTATGGATTTAAGTTTATTTTTTAGGAAAGCTAAATCTTGTAAAACTGTATCTACTTCCCCTCCCATAGTTCCGTCATCAAGGTACCAAATGTTGAATTTCGACTTTATCTCCTTAATAATGGGGTGTATCGCTAAACTAAAGATAACTGGTCCCAGAGAGTCTCCCTGCTGACAACCAACGGCCGATTCCAAAAGATTGTCCTTGTATACTAATTTTGTAGGATATCTATAATATTGCCAAAGAAATTTATAAATTTTAGGGATTTCCAATTTTGCTTGGGTCAACAGAGTGTCCCTATTTACAGAATTCAATTCTGTAAATAGGGACACTTCTCAGGGGCATTTCTCAGGTCAACCTTCAAGATTACCTCCCCTTCATTACTGCCAAGGTACGTGGAAAGGGCGTGTATGGCAGCCTCACAACCACCTTTTGACGCAAAACCAAGTTGCACTGGCTGGAATTTTGCTGCAAGTTCGGCGCTGTAATATTTGTAGCAAATTTTGGCCACCATACGCCGCAAGGTACACCCTACGGCAATCGGACGAATGCCACCATCGTTCTTACGTAGAGCACATAAGTTGGCGCCGTATAAGACGTCAATGATGCCATCATCCACATTGCCGGAGAGCATAAGATTTACTAAAGCCGTCAGTTCCTTCAAGAGAGCATCACCAGCCTCCCCGGCGCTTGAACTCACCAAATCTTTAAGATGTTGCGGTGTCAAGCCGTCGAGGCCGCCGGCAGATCCACTCTGAAAGGAACAAACGGCTGTAAACGCGTCCTTGGTAGTAATATTTAGATATTCAGCGTCGATGGTAGGTGCGTCAGGGAAAGAGAGGTCATCCTGAGGCGTGGGATGTTTACTCTTCAAACCCGTGATTGTATGGGGCGAGTAAGGTGCTACCACATCGCTGCTATAAAGCAACCTAGCTGCCCCTCTTATGTCACCTTCCCTCAGTTTTTTTTTCAACAAAAGTAAAATTGTTGCTTTTATAATTACAAGAAAATGATAATTTTGGGTTGAAACAAGTCGTAGTATTAAGGCAATTCTCTTTAATTTGGGTTGTCAAAGATTTTTGGGTACTATTATGTTTTTTTATCTTTAAAACTCTGTAAGGGAAGGTAAGCAAATGTTCCCAGGCCGATATCGAATTCTCCCGGACAACGAGACCTACACAATGGGCTAAATAATGAGCAACAGTAGGCCTCGCACCTCGGGGAACTCTTTTAAGATTCAGAACGGATTTTTTTAAATGTGTTAACTTTTGCCAAAAGGGGATTTGGGAGGTGTTTAATGGTATTTCAGTAAATGATAGAGGAACAGTGGGACATGAAAGTACATTTTGGGACTTGTGAATTTTAATTTTAATTTTACAATAATTTCATGTGGTCTAATGTTATATTTCATATAACCTTAATTTGCTCTAATAACATTTAGTATAACGTTCATTTAATCTAATTTTCATTTGACCTAGGTTTCATATTTACTAATTTTCAGCAAAAATTCTGTAATGAATAAGTAAATAACCTCATCTAAATCAAATGATTCATCAACAATAGAGGGGATCTGGCGCTCGCTGACACTTCTGAATTATATTAAACGTACGTTACTTATAGATTTTAAATATTCTATTAACTGAATATTATACTAAATGAATATTAGTTCAAATGTGCATTATAGAAAATGTTCATTAAACCATATAAAATTAGGTAAAATGAAATTATATCAAAAAATCATTATATCATACGATCGTTTTATTAAAGAAAAGTACATTGAATGAAATTAGGTCATATGATCATTAGAACTTTTGTTATTATTTCAAACGTTACACCCTCATGTTTTTCAGCTATATTTACTTAATTATTAAAGTCTTTAGTTTGTTTGCTGTTCCAGACAGTCTAGACGACATGGCGCCAGGACAAGCGAACAATAACAAAAAATCGATAACAACACATCTCCAACACCAACAAACCGTTTAGATTGCCAAAAAAATATTTGTGCTGAGAGGGGTATAAAGCACATGACATTAAAGGTATAAAAATATTTGAAGAACTGTCCTTTTCTTTATAAAGATTAACCAATTTTGATAAGAATGACCAAAATCGATGTCAAGCTCTTTATTCTTTGAATTCTCTTCTTCATTATTCTAAGAGACTGTGTAGAATGAGTGAGAAATCGTCTTTGCATAAAGCACTATAGGAATGACGTTTTGTTGTTCTCTAAACAGTTCATGGATACGTACAAAACTGTAATATTTTAGTATCACGTAATAGCAATATTATAAGAGAATAATATTAGTAATTTATACAATAATATAAATTCAATAATATAATAAAGAAGATAAAAGTATATATTTTGTATTCTCGGGCAACAATGAGCTTTTGAAACTAATTTGTCGCCACAATTGTGTAAACCGAGATAATCTTTTACATGGTTGTAAATGACCACGCTCAACTTTCACTGACTCCTATAAGCTATAAGTAGAGCAATACGAAAACCTCCCAACACCGAACAAATATTGTGATTCTAATAACATATAATAGCAAAAACACCCAAACACAGGATAATTCGATAATCTCAGTTGATAGAATACTCTCATAATGTATGACTGTATATGACATTGTAAACTTCTTTTTCTTCTCTAAAAAAATCAGCATCCATATCCACCTTGTAGTATAACACAAGCCAGGAGTTTACCCATGTACATAGCCGCGTGTTTCTGATTGACTAGAATAAATAGAATTACACACAGTAGAGTTACGACCCGAGGCTCGTGATTAAATCAATCCACCAATTTGTTACGAAGTAGTCTGTATTTATTGAAATTAAATAATTCGCAATTAACAACAATTCTCACTGATATTCGCTTGTAGTGTTCGTTCTTCTTAATAAATACCAACATAGGGACTTCGCGCGTCGCATGTATACCACTTTTCGCAAAAATAGATTTTAGATGCCGTTTGGTTTTAGTGGGTTCGAATTCAGAATCATGACTGTGCCTTCGGTGGGTGGTAGCCAAAGATTTCCAAAGCCTAAAAGAGAGTATGCACCATTGCTCTTAATAGCACCTTGGAACATTGACAAAACTAAATTGAAACTACTTTCCATCCACTTGAAACTAAGTATTCTTCATTATTTATTTCAATACTGTTGTATTGATTTTTTTTCCTATGTTAAACATGTACTACATATAATCCTGATAGATCCTGGCCACCATTTCTTGTGACCCTTTTGGAAGAGCAAAGTTATAAGCCTTTTTGACCACCACCACCTTATTGGTGATTTTTCTTATTTTCAGGCTCCAGGAGCTTGCAGTCTCTGCTGTTGCACTGATTGGCTTTGCGATGCGGCAGTAGAAGACTGTGTCCACCATTTCCATATGTCGATTCCGACGCCGGATTCTTGCAGCATGACATTTTCCTAAAATTATCGGTGCACCATTGAGCGCTACTCCTATTCGGCATCGCTTTTACTTCGCAATGCGGTGGGCGCCGAACAAACTATAATGTAGACAATTTTCTCGCGAATTAAAATTGCACCACATGTAATAGTATCCATTTCAACATATATTTATTTTGCCGAGCAAATTTTAATCCCCAGTACGTGTGCAAGATTAGGTTTATATATACATATAAATAATTTTAATGCGATAACTAACTTAACTTTAACTTTCCATAGCTTTGTTGTTCTTTGAATATTTTATTTTTAGAAATGTATTTTAAGCTTCAATTCTAATTTCACTTGGTAACTTTCTACATATTTGTGTGTCTATGAACTTAAAAATGTTTAAATACTTCATTGCCTGTTATAATTAAATTATAAAATATTTTTATTTAACTATGGATAAAGTCACAAAGGTTTTATTATTAACCTTAATTACATAATATCGATTAGCATTTCTTTTCTTTTAATTTTGATAGTGTCCTACCTCGTCCTATACACGGTAACATACACAAATTGTCATGTTGTCGTTGTATATCAACTTTATATATTGTTGTATAACTAGATATTGTCGCTTTAATAATTAGCTACCCTTTAATCTATCTTTAAAAAAACTGTGTTTTCTTTGAAATCGAAGTTTAACCGAACATAGTACTCTAGAATAAAGATCTTTTTTTAGATTTTAGTTACAATGCTTTAAAATGGATTTCTATGTACAATATATACATGAATATGTAACAAACACGCTTTAATGGCGAACCGAATTAAAAAGTTATAAGAGTTCCACTACCCACCTCCTGGCTTCGACATCAGACCATCGTTACCAAGTCAAAACGAATCATATCAGTCGAAACTCGAGAGGTATACTAGTAACCACTGAAGAGTTTCACTATCCACCTTCTGGGTCTATCATCAGATCACCTCAAAGATGACTAATTATAGTATTGTTGTCCAAACTACATCTCACACACGGCCGTCTGATCCCAAACTAGGCAGAGCCTGTACTATGGTAACCAGACTGCTGATAAACATACTTATTTATTTCTAAATACATTCATATTATAGATAAATTACACCCAGACACAGAACAAATGATCATGCTCATTACACAATATTTGTCCTGGGTGGGAATCGAACCCACGACCTCTGGCTTAGCAGTCAGGGTCACTAACCACTAGACCAACAGGCCAGTCAAATACATATAAAGATTCATTTCGATACGACAATTAGAAGTGGGTTAAAATTTACTTCCAAGATTTGTTTACATAGTTTAAAAGAAAATATCTATGTAAGTACGAGTATATTCATCCGTGTTTTAGAGTAGCGTTGTGCAATATGTTTCAGAATATTATATAATATCATAATACTTTAACATTTACTATGCCATATAACTATCTTTTACCAACACAAAATGGTTCTTCCTCAGCTGAACTTTATCAGTATGAACATTAACTGAGGGGATCCATATTCGTTTGTATCCGGCCTAAGGTTTGTTTATAATGATAATGAATTTAAGCAGCGTATATACGTAATAAAAATACAAGTAATATGTGATCCAAGATATTAGCACTATTAAAAATGAGTCAATTATATTTAATACGGTTTGTTTTTATAGTTTATCATAACACGTAAATATTTTTACACCAAATCAGTTATTCATTGCATATCGATATATGGCAAACAGAATGGATTCTTAGTAGTCAATCAGGCGTCTTATGCGTTATCTGTAGATAACTGATAAATATTTGGATTCGATGTCTTTGAATGATTCAGTAGTGTTCGAGTTTACATCCATTGTGTATTGTATATTTTGAAAGTGTTCAAAATATAAAAAAGTACGGTTTATAAGTAGATAATTGTTTGTGAGACGTCAGCTTCCGCAAGTTGGATTTGCTCTCAATTTAAATACAGAAGGGTGAATAATTTTCGTGTATATCTGCATTTTTCGTAAATGAACAATAAAACAAGTGTTCCAAAAGCTCGTAGACTAACTTCAAGGACACAACAGCAGCCTTCACCGTAGGATTGGCTGTGGGGCAGTCCGGCGCTGGCAAAACCCACATCATAAGAATCATAACGCCGCCGACTCTGTGCTATAACGCACGTTTGTAAGCTCAGAACGTAAGATAAATAATGTTAACCACGCTGATCGACATTCACCACCTGTTGTGAATATATTGTTCGTGAATATTTGTAAAGTCGCCCCCAGTACACATACCTACAGTAACAATGTGGTTGTTAATTTTTATAAGTGTTATTATAAATAATGCAATCGGTGATGTGATTCCTAAAGATGTGGTTTTTAATAAGTGTTGTTTAAAAAACCAAAGTTTATTAAGAATGACAGAATCTGAAGATGCCGAAAGTGTTTATGAGTGTATAGATCGCGACATTGCTTCCACGAATTATAGCACATCCATAACTCCACTTATTCTCGGGAACAATGTAGAGGTCAAGTTTGGTATACCCGAAGATTGTAATGAACTGCAATCTATACAGATGAGTTTGTCAACATTTGGCGATGAAGTTAGAGCAACACTTAATGAAAATTGTTATGACAGACTTGAATTAGAAGTTGTAAATACCACATTAAAACCATACATTCCCAAAGTAGTAGCATTAAGATGCATTAAAAATGTCACTGGAAAGACTTCTGAAATTAATTTTATTAATCGGTTACGTAAATGTTGCCCAAGAGGACAAAGTTATGATCCTAATTTCCATGTGTGTAGGAAAACGTACGCAGAGAGTACAGAAGAATGGCTATTGAGCCGACTGGATATAGATAATATTTATGAAGTTGATCACGGACTACACTGCAAATCCGATGAGTACGACGTGGAATTAAAAGAGAAGTTTTTTTCGTTGACCATACAAGGAAGTGCTTTAAATGTTGAAAGAAGGGCAGAAAAAGACAATGACCAGGTCCTTTCAGGGCAGTGGTGCATAGACCGTGATTATATCACCAAGGATCTCGTAGCTCGTGTTTGCTCTCGCGATTGTTCGAAGTATGGAGCGTATTGTTTGAGGAAGTGCTGTCCTGTAGGGCACCATTTTAGACCTCGGCGGTGTGGATCGTTTGCTAGCGTGTGTGTTCCTACTGAAGATGACGGCCTCTTCGATTTAACAGATTATTTAGAACCTTTGCAACATCTTAAGAGTGACATAGCAGGTATGTAAGAAATTGTATTTTTATTGCACCGTCGTCGGTGAGCAAATCAATTATCGAGGAATGTGTTTAGCAAACTTTAATAATCACAAAACGCAGCTTAATGGCTAAGCCGTCGGACTTCTGTGGTTGCGGCTTCCAACCGCACCCGGTACACTTCTGACGTGAACCTACTCTTAAAACAACCATTTAACTTAGCTGGAGGGGTTAACAAGAATACTAGTAACGTGTGAGTTGGGCTTTAATAACAACAATGCACATTAGTTTTCACAGTACATCTTTAAGAATCATTATCAGCACATAGGGAAATAGGTACCAATAAAATATATCAGTAAAAATAAAAATGATAGTGGTTTTGAAAAATTTAACTGACGGAAAGAAACGGGCAAGAAACTTAAGGAAAAATGTATAAACCTAAGAATTACCACTACAAAGTGAATAATAGATAAATTATAAATATACAGCTAATTCATAGCAGGGCAGATAGTATAAATACAAATACGTATACTGTTAATGCAGTTATGCATAAATACCTAAACGAGTGATAGACGTTCGATTCGAGTAAGTTACGCGTACTTGTGACTAGACGAGACGACCTTTTTTACCTATGTGTAACCTAAAATACGCATACTTCGCTTACTACTTACTACGCATAAAATCGTCGAAGATCTCATGATTTCTGTAAGGTCGATTCCGATATTTGTAGCTATAACTTTACCGGAGCTAAGAGTAAAATAACAACCATTGTATGTGGTGGTTCCTGTACATCAAAAGAACAGTATGAGAAGTGAAGGAAGAAGTGATTGTTCAAGGAGAGTAGAAAATATAATTACTAGTAATTACTAGCCATAATTGTCACAGCACAGAAAGAGGTCTATATTTTGGTGTTTTAATCAAGTTTTGATATCTCCTATGTTTTAGATGTTATGGGTCTTCGATCGGGCTTGGATTGCAGTGCGGGTCGTGTAGTACTGAATAAGTCGTCGTCAAGAGATCGCCATGAGCTGGATCTGTCGGGGCGCCTGATCTCACCCATTAGCGTCGGCCATGTTTATTGCTTAGAAGCGTTCGATATGCGACGATGTAACAGTAGTATAATGGTTACTGCTGTGAATTGTTTCATTAAATCTCCGGACAAGAACTTTCAAGTATCATTTATCGTGAGTAGATTTTGTTTATTCTATGCTTATTTTACTGAATACATAATAATAAACATCCTACTATATTATAAACGTGAAAGTTTGTGAGGATGTATGGATGTGTGGATGTGTGGATGTATGGATGTTTGTTACTCTTTCACGCAAAAACTACTGAACCGATTCCGATGAAACTTGGGACGTAGATAGATGGAGACCTGGATTAACACATAGGCTACTTTTTATTCCAATATTCCCACGGGATCGGGACTTACGCGGGTAAAACCGCGGGGCGCAGCTAGTCATTAATAAACACCTTCGATGCAGTTTTTTGCATAGTCGACTGTTATTCGTTTAAATGTGCGGTCATTTCGTGGAAACACATTTTCCATGAAAGAAAACAAAACTACTTATTCCAAATATATAAAATAATTTGTATATACTGAACGTATATTTGTAAATATTAAATGATATAGTTACATCGCACCCTAACCTTATTATTACTTAATTAGCTAAGAAGTTCGTAATAATTATATTGATTCCGAAACAAAACTATTCTAAAAATTCTATTAATCTATTTGTCTCATTCCATGGCTGAGTGGAAGTGATTGCCACGTGCAATGAAGCCGCCAATTGTGTAATTATACCTACCACCAAACATTCCTAATTTATGTTTACATGTCTGGCCGCAAACAGATTTTACTGTTATGGTTGTTTTATATTATTATAACAGTTCGGAACATGAATTTTGAAAGTTTTATATAAATTACATAATAATAATATTAATATTATTATTATTAATATTACTAAGGCATACTTAGATGGACTCAGACTGAACTAGATGCCCTGGATAGAAGAGTCCGTACACTGCTTACCGCGTACCGAATGCACCATCCACGTTCGTCGGTCATGAGATTGTATATCCCACGGAAATGTGGCGGCCGTGATGTTTTAAATGCCAAGACCCTCCTTAACCGCGAGGTATGCAACCTTAGAGATTACTTCCTCTCCGTTGACCTGGATGTGTATCGGGAAGTGGTGGCAGTTGATAACGGACTCACTCCGCTTGCTCTAGGAAAAGAGAAATGGCACAAACCAGCAGTACTTACTATTACAGACTGCAAGGAGATATGGAAGAGCAAGGCGTTGCATGGACGTTTTTATCGGGCCTTAAATGGGCCCGATATAGATTTATTGGCATCAGTATCCTGGCTACGGTTCGGTGACCTCTTCGGAGAAACTGAAGGTTTTGTCTGTGCAATTACAGATGAAGTTGTTATGACGAATAACTATCGGAGATATATCCTGAAAGACGGCACAATTCACATTTGTCGGGCGTGTCATCGTCCCGGAGAAACCCTCAGGCATATAATTTCTGGTTGTTCTCGTCTTGCCAACGGCGAGTACTTGCATAGACATAGCCAAGTCCATCAGCAACTTGCTCTTAAATATAATCTTGTGGCTGTCGAGTTACCTTACTACAGGTATGTGCCCGACCCAGTTCTCAACATTGTACTGAGATCGATCTATCACCACTGACAGGACTATTGTTGCCAATAAGCCTGATATAGTGGTGATAGGCCGATTAGAGCGCCGAGCAATGATTATTGACATCACCATTCCCCATGACGACAATCTCTTCAAAGCCGAAAAAAATAAAATATTTGGACCTAGTCCACGAGATTGTTGACATGTGGATGTGGATTCAGCAATCATTGTGCCGATAGTCATTTCGGCCCATGGGTTAATTGCTAAGAGCCTCGACCAACACCATCAGAGGCTCACGTTAGGCAGCTGGAATAAGAGCCTGATGCAGAAGGCAGTCCTCCTTGATACGGCACGCATAATGAGGAGGTTTCTATCTCTGGAACCCTAACCACCCGTACCTTGGTCCCTGTACCCGATACCGGTGTGACACTATTTTTTATATTTTTAAATATATATATATATTTTTTATTATAAGAATATTTAAAAAAGGCAATTTATATGTATATGAAATAAATGAAGAGAATAATAATAAATTTAAAGTGGGCAAGGAAATGGTGTCTAGGCCAGGTATAGATTCATTACGAGAAGACCATAGACTAAATACTACTAAGATGATACCACGAACATTTAAAAACGATACAGAATTTCAGAGTTTTCCTTTACTGTGAATTTCTAAAACTCACATGAATTAGAAGAATGAAGGATTAGCGACGAGAATTGAAATCGAACGGTATTACCACTTCAACATCACTTACTGGCTCATTATCTCTTTTCTTTATGGTAACTGTATCATTAAACGTGTATATAAATATATATATAGGTTAAGTATATCTTTCAATTTTACAATCACAAGTAAAACCGTTACTATGACAGTCCTAAGCAACCAAAAACTTACAATACTTATCACTAAAAAATACTAAAAATATTAAATCCATGTTTCTGACAATTCGCGTTAAATTCACTTTAAATAACTTTATTTTACACTAGGCTGGTCCCCGCGTGGCTTCCCTCGCGTGTACAGTATTTTTGCGCTGAACCCATATTCACTTTCCAAAATAAAAGAACCCTAAGTTACTCCTTATAACACCAGCTAAATAAATATAATTGAAGTGTCTGTTTGTACTGTCATAATAACAGCATTTTACTAAATGCATCTGAATGTTTACACGGTACATATAAGGTCGGGGAAAAAGCTTTCTTCGTATTTTATTTACATTTAGTTTTTTTTTCCTTTTCTGTTGATAAATTTTATTCCGGCAATTTTTAATTAATTTCTTGCCTGAGTCTCATTAGTTGTTGGCAGTAGAGATCCGAATCGATGGTTTTGCCGGCCGTAAAAGCTCACAATGAACGATGCCCTTCCAATCCCACCATACACACAGCATCACATTATTGCGTGTTAATCCGGGTTTCGCTCCAGTCTGTGGAGCTTGACTGCCCTTTGACCATGATCTATTTAGCACGTTCTTGTCGCAGATGATCCACTTTTCATCACCAATGATCAGTCTCGCAGTCTCGAGCTTTTTTGTATAGCCAGACTTTTTCAAATTGGTCAAAACTATTTTGTGGTCAATCCTCCGTTCCTTGGCTATGTCGCCATGTCGTAATCCCACTAATATTATAAATGTGAAAGTTTGGATGGATGGATGGATGTTTGTTACTCTTTCACGCCAAAACTACTGAACTCATTGCAATGAAACTTGGTATGTAGATAACTGGAGACCTATACTAACATATAGGCTACTTTTTATCCCGATATTCCGACGGGATCAGAACTTACGCGGGTGAAACCGCGGGGCGCTGCTAGTAACTAATATGTCGATCTTGCTCCCCTTTCTTAAATGGCATCTCTCTCATCATCTTTGACATCAAAATTTCCCGACTGAAAACGCTTGAACCAACTTCGTGCTACTCTTACTGACACTGCATAAACATCACAAATTTTTTTCGTGGCTTGAGTCGCATTTTTCCCTTATTTGTAATAAAACTTCAGAATGTATCGAATTTCTTCGTTAGGGACAGAAAAACACTACTTTTCTTAATGTCTAATGTCCTATTGAGGGTGAATTTGTCATCACCGTCTTTTGAGCCAAGATTGGCCAAATATATATATATAAAAAAAAAACAAATAAACGGCTAGGTTACTAAGTCAAATGTAAAAAAATATTTAATGCAGCGAAGTAGGCAGTTTTGATAGAGTTTTTGACACTTAGCGCACACGGAGTGCATTGTGCCTACAGACTGATTTGTTGAGCCAACTTTATGATGCAAATCAGGTACTCAATATTTTTGTGCTAAGTGATATCAAAATAATAAACAGGTTTCTCATAATTTTCATCAAATATTCTACTGTGTGAATTTGGATGGTGATGACAGAATCACTCTATATTTGTTGATATTAAACCAGTCAGAACCAAACAGTATACACCAAAGAGATTTTGCAAAAAATTATACTGGTGAGTGTTTGGTGACCAGTGCTGGTGTTGTTCAGCTTCCTAAAATCACCAGACTGTTTTGTCAACAATTGCAAACAACGATGTAAAAGCTAGGCGTTAAACAACCGAGACTAGTTAATTGCTCTAGCCCATTGTTACTACAGGACAACGCTAGACCACACCCTGCACAACAGACGGTCCCAAAATTAGAAACTTAGGACTTTGGTTGCTTTATATCTGGCTACATATTTTTGTATCTCAATGGGGGGCAGCTGCCTCACATTGCTCCCTCCTGGCGACGCCCTTATACTCTGGTAGTCTGCAATTTTAATAAGCCGATATCGATTACTTAAATAAGACTTAAGGATGTTGTAAATTAGTAAATTTATTTTACATATTTGTAATATTTTATTAAAGAAGTGGTCACTATCAAAATTAGACCGGAATTTATTAAATTATTAATGACAATACAGCTAAGCGTCGAAGAAATAAAAATCCATTTTTTATTGACAACACTAAAGCACGCGAATATCAAGTAAACAAAAAAAAATCGGTTGACAAACAGGAGAAACAGATACTAAACTGCTTTATCAATTCTTTGCGTATTTATATGTATTATACATATTAGGTATATTCTAATGATTAGTATATGAGGTAATGCCTCTAGAAACATGAGAAATGTATTTTCTTATTACAATCTTTCATTAATTGGATACTCACAGTTATTTCACATCTTCGTCAGTTTGTCATTAGAAAGTCAAAGTGTCAAAGTCTCCATTGCTAGTTTGGTGTAAAAAGGAATGTATCTATCTTCCTTGTTTTTTATTATAGTCTCATTTGTCCTGTTTCACATAAAAAAATAATTATCTCGTAAATTGTGGGAAATATTAAAGATAAATAAACTAAATCTAAAAGTAGACGTAAAAGTTTAAATAAAATTAACATGTATATGGTCCGCTATTTTTATATCAGCAAACAAGTAAAACTTATATCTATATTAAATGACTAGGATGAGCGTCAATCACAAACCTACGCTATAATATTCTCAAAGCAAAAAGCATTACGACGGACTTTGTTAATATGTTTACATTACCTTATTGACTCATAGTCTTTATAGATGATGGCTACTGTTATATCAATGCAGCGGTACTGATAGATTGAGTTCTTTTAGTTTGGATAAATATTTTCTATTTGATTCTGAGAGTATGAATATTTGCAATATCACAATCTAAGTCAGAAACAAATGTTATGTGAAATTTTTTGCACGCCATTAGATCGAGTGGGAGAGCATCCAGATCAATCAATGTCTAAACAAATCACAAAAATTTAGTATTTTTTTAAACCGACGACGAAACCGCTCTAAATGACCTAATCTAAAAATTGCTAATTTCGAATTTTCTGACTTTAAGACGCAATTAAGTAATTTTCGTAGAGATAGTAATGTTCAATTTCTTTTTGGTGGAACTTATCTTTATGTCCTTCGTGAGCAAGGGAAAGGAAAAGTAATTATTATTTAACGTTAATCACGTGTGTTGTTTTTGTTAACTACAGCTGTTATAGTTAGTATTTCCTTGTAACTTTCATTATTTCATTTTGTTGCAGCTGATCCATTGATTTGTGAAAGAGTTATATGTAAAATGCAATGTATTTAGTTTATATAAAAAAGTTAATTAGGTTTCGGAAGCGTTCATAATCTAACTTAACGATAGAGTTGCCACTTAGTGGTGAAAACTATATTCTTCACGTTAAGATAGAAAGGGTGTTTATTACGCTCCAAAAGGAACTTCTCAAACGCAACGCTGTTTATATCAAATCAAATCAATTCAAAATCATTTAAGTTCAGCACATTTGCCAAATTAGTGAATGCAAATTAATAGTACCTAAATAACTAATTATGAAATTAACTTAGTAACTGATACCTCATAACTTAAATTGTTACCGAAATGTCTTTGTCAACCAGAATGTTCTGCGTATATAATTATCTCATAACATTAATTTATATTATAACTCACATTGTAATATTTATTGACATTTTAATAATATTAAAATAACATTTTTAAATTTATTTTAATAATATTAACTACGCCGCGCCGAGTGGGTGCAAATTCTACATGGGACAAAAACTTGTGTGATCCAGGAACAGTTGTCCCGAGTCTGGGTGTTCTTTGTGTCCGTTCTTTTAATGTTTGTGAAGCCCCGGCGACACAGGAATATTCCTAAAGCGGGAGTAGTTTAAAAAGAAACGAATCGCGGAACGTACGTATGCATGACACACCATCAGTCGTTTTTAAAGAATAGCTTGTAGTTCACTATATTGTTTGTAGTTTCATCAAGGTACATTGTTCTTTTTTCATTCGATATAATTTAAGGCCATTGTAGGGCTGAGCCACTATTAATGCCATATTTTTATAGTTTTTGCACCAATATTCAATGTAATGTGTTTCATATTCAAATCCTTACTTAAGCCTGGAAACAAACCACAACATAAATTTTTGCTATTTAAATTATCGAGTATGCATTTAAGTAAATCAAATGTAGATGACTTTGCCGGTTCAAAACGGAACGAAACGGAACGGAAATTTTACAGTCCGTAAGCAAAACGAATCGTTTCTTGATGATAGAAACCGGACATTACCCTTTCTGAAGCTATTCTGCTCTTTTGTAAAATTCAATCTTCTTTGTCTTGGCCATTTTCCCGTTACGCGGGTCGGCTTTTTTAAGTTTTGTAAAATTCAATGATAGTCCAAAAAATAAAACAGTCTTTCATATAAAACCTTTTTAAATATTTTTGAAAGAACTGGTATCAGAGGAATAAGTCGATAATTAATGTTAGAACCCTTTTCATGGATAGGAACATGTTGTATGTGACGTCACTAAATCGTTGTTTAGTATGCAATCATAGCCCTTACAGGATTTTGCTCTTTGTCAATTGTAATACGATCAGGATCAACCGATTTTTGATTATTTTTGTAAACAACACACTTGAGAAAAGTAATTAACAAAACATTTTAGACCGGAACATGAATAATGGTTATAATATTATTAGAAACCTACGAATTTAGATTGTGCAAGATAATTTTTGTATGATAATGTATGTTGATTTTTTTACGTTCACATTCGTTGCCATAAAGAACCTTATATAAAAAAAAAATATTGTAACTTAACGATTGTCTCTGACACTTAAAAATCATTTATCAAAAACCTGACTCTTTAACGTTGTCAATTTCTGAATGTTTAATAAATAAATCAGACATCTACACGCTCATCGTAGATTTCACTACAGAATTATTTTTTACAAAATAATATATACCTACTTAATTATAAATTACAATACTTACATTAATCACAATATTTATAACCACAACTATAAAAACGTTTACGCACATATTTGTGAGGTTCAACAAAAAGCAAAATTAAATATTTTAAAACGGTATTAGCTAAGTTTGTTGACCTGTAATGTAATAAAGCGTAAATGTCCATGAAAGTATTACATCATTAAAAGCAGTGCTTTTAGTCTACCGCTGGGAATGAGCCATCGCCACAGCAATATTCGTTCAATCACACTACTGTTTGAGTAAACAGCAGTGTAATTGTAATCAAAAATAACAACCAGTTTTTGATCTGCCCATGCCAATTGCTGCATACCTCAGCAATTATTTTTTTACCACACAGCAGATTTCTCAATTAGTTACAAAATAATTAAAAAAAAACCGGCAAAGCAGCACTGGGCAGCAGGAGGCGTATATATTTGGATAAAATTAATTTTATGTAAAGTATACGGTGTTGTTAAAGAATACACTTATATGTTATGCTTTGAAAAAATCACACTATTAAATTTAATATGTTTTCATATAATAGACATTTTTTTGTACGACAGATAATCTGCATCACCATCGCGTGCCTGGGTCTGACGCTAGTGGTGTACCTATCTTTGCCTGAACTCCGTAACTTGCATGGCCGCACTCTGATTTGCCATGTAAGCACGATGCTACTTGCGTTCAGCTGCCTCGCACGAGTTCAGTACGATCGAGTGCAAGACCAGACTTTCTGTACATTACTTGGTGAGTGATCCGCATATGTTGAATCGTAATCTATTGCTAGGTATTTGTCATCCTGTCTACACAATGAAATTAGGACCCTTATTATTTAACTAGTAATACGTTTTCTTCTTTCCTACAGAAAAACATAAGTATGACGTGTAAAGTGAGTTTTAGAAGAAATATCAAATTGATTCATGACTCTGAGTCATGAATGATTGTATGATTTATTTTAAGGAACATTATTAATAAATTAAATATACAGTTCGTTTCAAGGCTGGATTCTCAATGAAGGGATTAGAGTTACAGCTTACTACTCTAATCAAGTAAATGTTGTTAACTTTGTGATTTACATTGCTACTCGATAATCCTTCGCCGCTAAAGAAATGATTAATTTCAGACTAAATAGCATAAAATAAATCGTCGGGCGTTATAACTAGTTACTAATTTTATTATTTATATTATTTCCGTTTAGTTTTCAACTAAAAGATTTAATATTTTCAGTTAAAAAATTAACGTAAAATTAAAATTCTTCGTCTGCTAGAAAAGAAGTAGGTATGCTCAGTATCCTGTAATTATTACAGTTAATACAATAATCTACTTCCTGTATATCAATTTACTATTGAATACTAATCAGAAAACATATGCATCGCTCAAGTGTTGGTTGAATTCAAGTGGGAAATCAACTAATGCGAATACATATGAAGTATTTTACTACTCTCTTTCTTTCATTCTTTTCAAGTCGGGATAAATACAACATAATATAATTACGTCCGTGTCTTACAAATATTTGTTCCGTGTAACTACTTTGAGCAGCGCAGTATTGGGCCAATTTTCGTAATTACTTAGTGAATTTGATCCACCATCAGCCTGGGTAGGCTGGTAGTAGTGGACTAGTGGCACAGAATACGTAATAGGTAGTGGTTGGTTGGTTGGAATGTTTAATCGAATGAATGAATTTCTTGTTTGCCACTTATAAAATCTAGAATTTGTTGTCAGAATTAGAATGTCATTCTGTGTAAAAAGTATCGGGAATTGTTCAAGAAAAACAAAAAAGAGTAATATATTCGTCAATATGTATTTTTTTGCCTTCAAAGAGGCCCCTTCGCTGACAATACAGCTACGCCAGCGCTTGACCGATTACTACATACAGTTTTTTGTAAGCTGATTGGTGTTCAAATCCTTCAGCGAATTATCTTTTATAGCTTCAATCGACTCGAAACGTCTTCCTCGAGGTGGTAATTTTACCCACTGGTACAGGACAAAGTCAGACGGATCCATATCAGGTGCTAGGTGGATGACATTTATCGAGTTTTTTGTTCAAAACGCCCGCACTGGCTGGCACAATAATGGCTTTGTGCGAAGGTGCATTATCATGGTGTAAAATCCATGAATTGTCGTCCCACAAAGTTCGGTGGATATTCTCTCGCAAACGCCTGATGACGCATAAATAATATTCTTTATTCACCGTTTGTCTTTGATTCGGCACAGGAAAATTCGTTTGATACGCAAAACCTTAGACAGACTCTTTGTTCAACAATTTTTTCCATAAAATCGCAGAGCACTTAAAACAATGCAATCAAAAACTAATTACACTACGTAACCTATAGCGCTCGAAGTTCTAACGGTAACTCAGTAGAGTGCTGTCAACTTATAAAAAAAATAGGTAGAAATGTTTGTCGCGCGACCTGTAGTTTATGAATACCCGGTACTTTTTACACAAAAATGTAACTCTGATAATTTGAGATTATCATTATTCCATCGGACCATTCTGTACTATAATATACTCGTATTTATTTAACCGGACGTACTGGAAAATTTCCGAGTAAATTTTCAATGAGGCTGTGTCGCTCTGCGCTTAATCGTCATATAATCAACACCATTATCCTATACATGTAAAGTAGTAATAGTGCTAAAAATTGGTGCGATAGTTAGACTTAGCCATTGCTGTAACACTTGTACCTTCTCTTTAAATTATTATATATCCAATTACATAACATCACATGTCAAGCGTTTTCTAATGAATTTAAAAAATAATTTATGTCAGTCACAGCTTTAAGGGACCGCAAACATACGTATTTGGTATTAATTTCAACTAGATGCATGAAAGGGTGCCTAAGAAAAAGGATCTTGACAGACAGACAGACGGACAACAATAAGGGTTCCCTTTTTTCCTTTTGAGGACCGGAACTTATATTGTACATTATTATATAAAGTTACCTAAAGTTGAAGAGATATTTCGGTGGTACGCAGATCAGCAGTAGCAAGTCATGACGTTTTTCTGTGTCCTTTTTGTTAGTTCTAATAACCGCTTTGTTAAATTTTCACTTTAATCATACAATTTCCATTTAGTTGGTACAGAATATATTAGTTAGCTAAGTTACGGTCCCGCATGAAAGCTGTATTCCTAAAGATGAATTTATATTTTCTACTGTTTTAACTCATATTTACCCATACCCTACAATATCGTTAGTCAATTACTACCAGACTCGGTTACCGTATATGTGTGTATTTTCTACTGTTTTAACTCATATTTACCCATACCCTACAATATCGTTAGTCAATTACTACCAGACTCGGTTACCGTATATGTGTGTATTTTCTACTGTTTTAACTCATATTTACCCATACCCTACAATATCGTTAGTCAATTACTACCAGACTCGGTTACCGTATATGTGTGTATTTTCTACTGTTTTAACTCATATTTACCCATACCCTACAATATCGTTAGTCAATTACTACCAGACTCGGTTACCGTATATGTGTGTATTTTCTACTGTTTTAACTCATATTTACCCATACCCTACAATATCGTTAGTCAATTACTACCAGACTCGGTTACCGTATATGTGTGTATTTTTTTTTTAATTGCGTTTTTACAAATAAATAATTTTACAAGTAAATACAACTATGTAGTTGAATTTAAAATGCAAAACTATATCTGTATACAAAATTTCATCAAAATCGTTAGAGCCGTTCCGTATTTATATTTCGGTATCTCACCCGAAATATAAATACATACATAAATTAACAAAAAATTAAACAGACGAAAAGAACTAAAAACCAAAAAGTAAAATAACCTTAAGTCTTAAGTATTGAGCTTAATTATATAAACTATCAAATTTTATATAAACTTATTTTGAGTCGGCGCCAAACAACAAACTACATGGCTCTACGTAGGTTATTTATCATTTTATTATTTGGCGCCGACTCAAAATAAGTTTATATAAAATTTGATAGTTTATATAAATAAGCTCAATACTTAAGACTAAAGGTTATTTTATTTTTTGCTTTTTAGTTCTTTTCGTCAGTTAATTTTTTTGTTAAAAAGTTTTTATTCATCATCAGCTGAGCTATATGATGTGATGATTTCTAAACGCAAATACCTAATAAAGTAATGCAAAGTAAACAGAAACATTATTCGTGCCTACAATTTTAGAGGGTTTCTCTCAATTTTATCAGGATCCCATCATCAGATCCTGACTTCCTTGACATGGGACCACCCTTGAGGTATCTAACAAAAAAAAGAATAATCGAAATCGGTTCATAAATAAGATCGGTTCATGGAGTGAGGGCTGAACATTCAAAAAAAAAAAATATATATATATATACGGTCGAATTGAGAACCTCCTTTTTTTCGTCGGTTAAAAATACATATATACAAGAATTGCTCGTTTAAAGTAATGAGATATATTGATAAAAACACATAGATAGGTTAGTTTAAATTAAATTTTTTCCACTTATTGTTAACTAAAAATATTGTCTCTTTGCCATTTAAATTTTATTTGCAAACATGTGATTTCACTCTTTCTAAAATGCTTTGTATAAATTTTTAATGAATCGTGCCGATAAATGCGATATATTTACATATCCTTATGAACATTGAGTGTATTATCAGTACGGTATTGTGTGCTTACATCTCTATCTAATGAGATGTAAATTGTGATACTGTCAATTAGATAAGCCACAATGAAACCACAACTAAGTGAACTGAACTAATTACCTAGTCATTGATTTGCCAAAATTATCGGTAGCTCAAAAATACTGCTGACCTCGTCCATTTAAATGTGTTTACCTAATCGAAGAAGTAACTACCCATGCTTATTTTCGGTACATCTCATTAGTATCTTGGCGTGTTAAAGTATAACGGTAGCGGATTCCTTAAAATAGCTTTCTACTCATGTTTATTATTCACTAGGCTTATTTTATTTTATGCTTAGTATCTAATTTACACATTCTAACATTTATGTGATTAACAAGTGAATCAGGAACAATGCAGGAAGGCTTGACAAAAAAATCTAGGCAACCTTTGCTTTTATTTGAGATATATGTTGATTTAGGCTATTATCTCATTTGGTTGGCCCCGATTTGTCGGATGCCCAATTCGGTTTTCGAGCGGGGCGTTCGACGGTCGGTGCCATTTTGCGCTTGAGGGCCGTGACCGAAGAGGTAGTGAGCTGTGGCGGCGTGATGTTGGCGGTGTCGTTGGACATCGCCAACGCGTTCAATAGTCTGCCATTCAGCTGCATCAGGGAAGCACTCCACTATCACGGAGTGCCGGGGTACCTGAGGCGGCTAGTGGCAGACTATTTAGAGGAGCGTACCGTCATGTACGAGGACCGAGATGGAGCTTCGAGTCGTCGGCCCATGTCGTGCGGTGTTCCGCAGGGGTCTGTCCTTGGACCACTAATGTGGAACATGGGGTACGACTGTACCCTTCGAGGCGACTTCCCCGGCTCGGCGTAATCTGTTACGCCGATGACACGTTGGTCACAGCCCGGGGGGTGAACTTTCAGGAGGCGGCGCGCCTGGCCACAAGAGGAGTCTCTCTGGTGGTCGGGCGCATCGAGGCGCTGGGCTTACAGGTGGCCCTGGATAAGACGGAGGCCCTTTTATTCCATGGTCCCCGTCGTGGTCCACCCCCTGGCGCCTCTATCGAGGTCAACTCGGTCCTCGTACCGGTTCAGGCCCACATAAGGTATCTGGGCCTGATCCTCGACGGCAGGTGGCTCTTCGACGAGCACTTCCGGCAGCTTGCTCCGAAGCTGGTCGGCGCTGCGTCCGCCCTTGGGCGGCTTTTGCCCAATTTGGGTGGACCCAGCGTCGCTACAAGACGGCTATACACGGGGGTTGTCCGGTCAATGGCACTGTACGGTGCACCGGTGTGGGCGGGAGCTCTGACCGCCCAGAATAGTGCACGCCTCTGGCGCCCTCAGAGGGTTATGGCGGTTAGAGCCATACGCGGATACCGCACCGTGTCGACGGAGGCGGCGTGCGCGTTGGCCGGGACACCCCCGTGGGATTTGGAGGTGGAAGTGCTCGCCGAACTATATCGGCGAATGGCTGAATTCCGGGCGGGAAGCGGCAGTCGGCCCCCGCCTGAAGAGGTACGCGAGTGGCGTGAGGCTGCTCGCCGAGCCACCATGGCTCGTTGGTCGTCCTGGCTGGGGGCTCCACGTGCTGGCTTTGCCGCCGTGGAGGCGCTCCAGCCGGTCATCGTCGAGTGGGCAGGGCGGCAGCACGGAACCCTTTTCTTCCGACTGACGCAGGTCCTTTCCGGGCACGGCTGCTTCGGGAAGTACCTGCATTCGGTCGCTAGGAGGGAACTGAGTCCCGCCTGTCACCACTGCGACTGCAGTGAGGACTCGGCTCAGCACACGCTGGCGGTTTGCTCCGCCTGGGCGACGCAGCGTCGGGCCCTCGCTGCAGTCATCGGAGGGGATCTCTCGCTACCGGCCGTCATACGCTCCATGGCCGGTAGCGACAGGAATTTTACCGCGGTCGCGACCTTCTGTGAGGACGTCATCTCGCAGAAGGAGGCGGCGGAACGGGTCCGGGAGGACGATCTCCACTCGGACCTAATTCGCCGCCGGCGAACCGGGCGGCGGATGCGCGCTTACCAGCGCCTCATGCCGCCCTGAGTGTGGTCGCGGGTGGTCGGGACGGGTTTTCCCTTCCACCCGCTATAGTGGCCCCCCGCGAGGAGGCGGCGTCCACGTGTGCCTGGATGTCGCCTAATTGAGAGGTTTTTACCCGAAGGTGGTGCCCGCGCATTTGCGGGCAGGCGCTAGGAGGGTTCCGGATGTCTTAATAAAAGCTGTTCCCGGATCCCTCCTACTTAAGGCGCAGATGGCACACCGTGTGGTTTTAGTCGGTTCGATTCCGATTCCGACACACCGCCCTACCTTATATCTTTTAACCTAAAATGTCAATACAATAAATATCAATTAACCTACTAACCAGAATAAATTCGAAGAATGGGGCGGATGACCTCCTCCAAGTAGATTGTGTCAGCCAAAATGTTGGCCAAGACCGGTCAGCGGGTAGTAGTAGCCTTTGTATTAGTGAGGTTTTAGTTGGTTCAGTTCCAATATTTCATTGTGCATCCTGCCGATGACTGACACGGGATGAGGTTTTATATTTGAGTAATCATCGTTGTTATGTGCCACAGCCATTTAGAAAATAACGCTGAAATTATTTGTAGAAACAGTTTTAAAAATATTATAGGGAACAGTAGTAGTTGCAGTCAAAACCTGGACAGGGCATTTCCAGTTATTCTAGAATGAAACTGAAAAAGATCGAAGGTCTTAAAGCATAAATAACACGGGTATACTAATAATAATAAGGGAACACTTAGTAAGGCTATGAAGTTTACTGAAGTCCAAAAATCGCTAACTTCTAAAATTGTATAAATTGAGATGGTTTTTTTTGAACCTTACCTATTATTAGAATCTATAATTGTATATAAATAGGCAAAGCCAAAGCAGAACAGTTAAGAACCATTTTGTTTATTTTTTGTTTTATAGCTATTTATGAGTTTTATTGATATCAATAAAACAATTTGGATCAGAAAGTTTTTTTATAATTATGTAGATAGGTAAAGACAAAATAGTGCAGTACCTTTCTGTCCTCTGTTTGTCTATCGATTTTTTTTTTCTTCTGTTTAGTGGATATTAACGAGCTTTAGTGTTATCAATAAAAACTAATTATATCAATTTGTTAATCTATACTAGGTAAAATAAATTAGAAGAATGATTTCGGAAAGTAGCTTCCGTACTCCGTTAAGTAAGTTTACGGTAACAGTCTTCATAATCAGCTCAATGGAGAGTTCTTCCACTAGTATGTTTCGCTGACAATAAATAGAACGTAAGGGTACACTTAGTAAGGCTATAAAGTTTACTGAAGTTCTTTTTCGTAAAGATAAATTAATCAATTTTACGGTTGTAACGATAATGAATATAAATATATGGTGTGTAAGTGTAGTTGTCTTTGCGGTAGAAGGAGATTTCTTCTATCATTAGCTGTTCAAAATTATTGTAAAGATTATTTTTGCCAATTCTTATTTAAAGATTCATCCTGGAATTCCTGGATGAGTCATGCTCCTAAAATTTGAACAAGTTAGTCTAGTTTGCACAGTTTAAATTAACGGTAAGCTGTCGGACCGTTAAGGTGTCTCCTTAACGGGCGGGTGGTAGAAATTCACCCGTAACCACTTCATTCGTGGAATACTCATTTTACTATTGTGAATTTCTTGTTGTATTTATACTATTCTTCCACAATTAAGAGATCTTAGACAATTTAGGTTCTTTTGTCCAAAAACAAGGGACTAGTAAAAAAAATATTAATAAAACTGGGTCAAAATGCATTTAAATTACTTTTGTACAGTTGTAACCTCATAAATATGCAGAACCCTCTTTGTAGCGCAAAGCCGGGGAGAGTTTTTTATTCATATTAAATGTGTGATTCGGGACTTAATCTTGATAATATTAAAAAGGTACAATACCCACATATTATCGCGATTAAGTCCCGAATCACACAATTACACATTTAATATGTATCAAAGTCGGGAAAGTTTTTTTATTCGTTATCATCTATTAATAAAAGTATGTTTTTGCAATCAATGTACAGGAGTAGTAGTTAAAAGAACTCCCTAGAGAAAACGTAGCGTCTAGTTCGCCTTAACAGATTATTGAAAAATTAACACCTTTATCCAAGATGAAGAACAAGATGAAGTCTCAGTTTTATTACTAGGAAACTGAGAATTTATTTGATGTTTTAAAAACCAGCACGACACTTGCTGATTTCCGTACTTCCTAACATTGAACAGAATTTTTCTCACTCACGTCACAGCCATCCAGTAGGTGAAGCCCTTTAATTTTTTAGTATGGTTCATGGTCAGGGTATACATCCAAAGTAAGTGAGCGGAGTCGAGCCGCATATTTCTGTTAAACATATCTACATATATCCTTGCAGAAATATGCAATGTTCCTACTAATTTGCATATTGTGTATATAATTAGTAGTGTAATATATTACATAATACATTATTTGCACAGGGTACGGGATATACTTCGGGTTCGTCGCAGCGTTCGCCTGGCTCAACGTCATGTGCTTCGACATCTGGTGGACATTTGGGTGAGTTTCGTTGAGAATCAACACAAACATCTAGATCGGGTACGAGATGCAAATGACGTGTGAATTAAGCGGAGCATTCGTATTATCTTTATATTATTATATATCATGCCAGAGTTATGTATACTAATTTTCAATAGTTGTTACTTAAAAAAAGGGAGGAGTTACCTGAGTTACCGTGTTGGTTGTAATGTTTTTTATGTATGTCTACTGCTTTCTCGGTCCCGGTTTGACTGGTTTGGATCGTTAACTTAATTAAAAGGCGGTTGGGATCCAGACATGAGATTTTCGGTGATTTATTTTTGCATTTAGTCAGTTGAATGTATTTATGCAATTTAAATTGGCTTAGGTATAAAATCGTTTGTTATTATATCAAAAACTCGTATAATTCCTAAGCGATGAACTAAATGCCTAGGATACTATGTATATTTTGAATTAAAGAAAAACTGTTTAAAATTTAATCTGAATATTTACCCGCCTACTAATAAGATGTCATTACGTTTTAATGCATAATGCTATGAAAAACTATTTGAATTAAAATGATATCAGGCAACCCGAGAATAATTATCACTGCTCTAGATACCAAAATATCTAAGAGAAAAAAGGGTCAGTATACATTGTATTTTTACTTTACGGGGAAATTATTTAGCAAAATATACCGTATAAAGGCGGAATTCTGTGTGCACATTTCCCTTACAATCCAACAGATTATTTTGAAATTTCACTTTTATACAGATCGTGTTAGTAATAGTGATGTACTGCTGATATAAAATGAATTGTATGAGTTGAAGTTCACCATATACGTATGCATAAACGGCCTTAGATAATTATTGTTTCCCAACAGGATTTAGGGACGTTCAATGACAAATAATATAGATAATCAGGAACTATTTAAATGAATGTTACGGATCTTTACGTAAGTAAATAGGTTATATATTATAATCAGATGACCATAAAGAAGGTAATAGTCGTTTATGCATTTTTTCTTAAAAGTTTTAAATAATCTTAAAAACGGAAACTTGTTCGATATACGATAGTGTTCATGTGTCAGATTAGGCACAGTTTACGTAATTTTGTTTAGTTCATCACGTTTAAGAATATATTCAGCCATGTGCTGCGCCAGACTGCATCTTATACTATATATCAAACTGTTTCAAAATCAGGTTCATTTGGAATAGTGTTTCGTTATTTAAAACAAAATTTATAACATTATCGAATTAACCTAGAATATAATGATTTCTGTTAGAGTATACTCGACCACTAAAACTCAGTCATTATCTTTTTGCCCTGTTCTCAATTTTCATTGGGGTTGGCGCAATGTATAAACATTGCAAAGGGTTTTGGCTGGTTACTTTTATGGGTCGATATCAACCCTCCTTCAGAATGTAGTCGTTTCTAAAACTCAGTATATTTGTTTTTTGAGACTATGGCCACAGAATACGTAATGGAACCACTATGGCAGAGATTTTACAATCACCCAGATATTGCAGTAGCCGATAGAGGTATGGCTTTATATCGGTTACAGGTTTATGAAAAGAAATCTTCAAGCGATCATCGAAATGCAAAGTACGTCCAGACTGAAGAAATACCTATGTTATTATGTATTTGTATTCGGGATTGCAATCCTACACCGATTTCAATCCGGCAGGATCCGGCTGGGTCTCGGCCGGATTGGGCATATCATAATATTTATTTTTAGAGTGGTTTAACTGAGTTATCATAAATTTTATAAAAAACACCGTTTAGGCAGACAATCAACTTTTTCTTCCTTGTAATTAGTTAAATCACAATGTTCGTATTAGTAGAACTAGAGATCGCCTGGCGGTCAAATTTCCACCATGGTTGTTTCAATGGCCAGTATAACTTGAGCTGTCATTGTATAGACTTACTTACTATGACAGGCAATCACATATACTGGACGCGTGTAATTTCATTATGCCGTTATCATGTAATTTTTAAATTTCTAAGACATATTGTTTAAAAAATTTATCTTTCTGCATTTCTTCTATATTTTTATATAAACTGTTAACATTCCAAAATTCACGTTACTACTAAATTTTTCTTAAAAAATTAAAAAAAAGGTACAAAGAGATCTTTTCACGTATCTATTAATATAAAGATTACTCGCATTAATTTCAGTCTTTCTTGGTTATTCAAATGTAACTTATATTACTTAAATGTAACTAAATCAACCATGATCATCTCAGACCACAATAATTAGGTAATTCTATTTTAAATAAATTATTTAAGACTAGCAGCGCCTCGTGGTTTCACCCGCCTAAGTCCCGATCCCGTTTGAATGTCGGGATAAAAAGTAAATCTGTGCGTTAATCCAAGTCTCCAGCTATCTACATACCAAGTTTCATCGCAATCGGTCCAGTAGTTTTTGTGTGAAAATATTACAAACATTCACACAAATGTTTCCTCTTTATAATATTAGTATAGATAAAATTAAATATTTTTTATTGGAATATACTTGTCGGTTGTGAACTTGCAATATAATAGAGCAAGTCCGAGGAGGGTCCGGTAGTGACTTCACAAGTAACAGTGCGCGGGAATCCTTAGAAAAATTGGAGACGTTTATTTTTACGGTCCGATGACCGGACCCGGTATAATGGTACCGGATCCGGTTGACGTCTAATGATGCCGGAACCGCCGGATTACCGGCTGCGGTTTTCCGGATTGCATCGGGTAATAAAATATTTTGAAGATTCAGATAACTTGATAAGGAAGTCGAATTTAAATACATATATAAGATGAAGACGTCATAAATATAACTAGATATATTACTGGATAGGAGATTTTGATGCAAATGTTTAAAATTTCAATGAATGAAAATGTTTACACTAAAACTGTTAAATATTTTTTCCGTTAGATGTATGTAGTAGTAATTCTAGAAAGTGAAGCGTGGGCGCAGTAACGAATCTATGATCCAAACTAGAAGTTTGGTGAGACAGTATCGAGAATAGAGGAAGTAAGCTGATTTGCGCTTTTTCGCAAAATTATACACAGGTTTCCAAATAATTGTGACTTACATTGTACGTTTACTAATTATATGATTTGTTGGCAAACATGTCATCATTCATTCAACAATTGCGAGTTTCTGTAGAGAACCGTCTGTCGCAATGTGGGATGTGTGTAAATGTTTGTATTGTCTTGTTAGAGTTATCGATACGTTTACACACAAGTTCTTTGAAATGTGTTTGTATATAGGTATTAAAAACCTCTGGGTTGCTGCAAACTACTAAAATACATATACCTAAATTCAATTAGTCTTCAAATGTTCTATTCGTAGTAAAATAATATATAATTCTAAATTACTAACCCGAGAATTTTTAAAAGATAGATATAAGTAAAATGTATGGGTACTAATTAATGACTATGTAATAATATTTATTTATCGCGAATGCCTGTTCTGTACGATTTCTTGCACTATATAATATACGTTATATACGTGTAACATGCTTATATATATGTAATATACTGATATTTACAATCTATTGCAAAGTGAATTACTGTGCTTGTCTTTTACGTAACGCAACGTTACTAAACTTCTGAGCAAATTGTGATTTAAGTTTTTGTTTAAGTCTTTTAAATAAGTAAGATATGTAAGATTTGGTATTTTAATTTGGTACATGATAAAGAAAGTTTAACATTCCACGTTTTGAAAAAGTCTACTTTATCTGAAACAATGAACAAAAAAAAAATGATGAAATAAGAAGTTCAGCTTTGAAAATGATGACTCGTTAAATGTGAATAGGCTGAAATAATATATTTTAAAACAAAGTTAACTGTAATTAAGTAGTTTAAACGAGTAATACTATTCTTGTGAGTATATTAATCTAGTCTAGCTAGGGTCAATAATACTCTTGAAAGCATTCACTATACTTTTAACACTTTGAAATAAGAATCACATATTTCTAACAATCTTTACGTCGGCATTGAAGAGTTTCGTCGTATCCGTGTCATAAAGCAATTACCGCGAAAATCTTATTCTAAGAATAATAGGTACGTAAATGTCATTAACTAAATAGAATTATTTTGCACTGTCAGTCAGACTATATTACGTAGATAACGTTTTTCGCTCTTAGGCTTTAAAACTTGTATTTAAAATTTACATGATGTCTGTATGTATAGTCTGCAAATAAAACAAATACCTACATTATTTTTAGTATTAAACCAGTTTTTTAGTATTAACCAGATTCCCAAATTTTTGTAAAAATGTGTATATTTTTTTTCATACAGAAATAAATATCATAAATTAGACATAATAATTTCACTACTTAATTTGTATGTCTTTTTACTTTGGTATGGCTGGTTCTATAAAACGTCAGGCAATTCAGAGGTATGTAATACCTTTTCGTGATCGCGTTAATTCCCGTGTGAATAAGTACATAATTATGTTTCTAAAAATATATATATAAAATGTATTTTTTTACACCCACAGTACAAGCTTGGTTTGGGTCTAGATAGCGCTGCGTCATATGTACCAGAATATTCGATTACCGCTATTTACATTATACATTATAACTATCTTGACGGTGGAATTGTGGTAATGACAGTGATCATAGTATGTACTTCATTATCGTCTAAGCGGTCTGTGGCGTCCTTCGATTCGAATAGTCTGGGGTCAATTATGTTTGCCAAGCGGACGCTTTGTTTTATCATACGTCTTTTACACTAATTATGAACAATATTTATAAGGTCAAATAATTGCTTGTTTGATATTATCGTTGTTTTCATTGTACTAATTATTGTGATGATAGTTATTTGGGAATAGTAATTACAAATGAGATTTTCTTAGTACGCGTATTCTTTCGTCTAGAACAAGCTAGGTGGAGGCTAGTTAGCTAATTAGTTGGTCATTGCGTTAACAGCAAAAGGAGTTCCAGGAATCGTTAAAACGTAATCAGGTTGAGTTTATAAGACGATAAGGTAAACTGCATTCAATTATTTATTACCCATGCAATAACGCCTCATGAGTTATTTAAAAAAATGTAGTGAATTATTGTGATGGATTTTATTACCTAAATACATAAACATTATCTGGCCTGTTGGTCTAGTGGCTAGTGACCCTGACTGCTAAGTCAGAGGTCGGGGGGTCGATTCCCACCCAGGACAAATAATTGTGTGATGAGCACGATAATTTGTTCTCTGTCTGGGTGTAATTTATCTATCATATGTATGTATTTAGAAATATATAAGTATGTTATACAGCAATCTGGTTACCATAGTACAGGCTCTGCCTAGTTTAGGATCAGACGGCCGTGTGTGAGGTGTGTGGAGTTATTATTATTATTAAATTTATATATTTATTTTTTAAATGGCGCTGCAACTATTTTAATGATATGTATTTTCTTATATATAGGATTTTTTTTATGTTGCATTTAACGGTCAGTAAGTACAGGCCACCGATAAGATAATAGTACTGGCCAGGCAATTGTTTGTTTAAAAGATACCTACACCCTTCTTCTTTGTTATGATTTTTTGAGTTGTTGCCCGTTTCTGCCCGTATTTATATTTTTTTGGGTTTGCGGCAAGAAACATACGGAATCTGTACCATAAAGTTTATTCTAGTCTATTTTTCATACAAAACAATTCATATTGAAAAAAAAAACGCAAGCGTAATTGTTATAAATATTTAATAAAAGTAAATAACTATTAATTATGTGTGTATTATATAATTAAACAAACTTATCTAACTTTCTGTGGCATCTGTGGTGTCAATATTTTTATACAGAGCTGTCGATCTTTGTGCTTTACTCTTTAACATGTTTTTTGATGGCGTAAATTGTTGCGATGAATGCGGTATTGTTGTCATCCGTGGATCTTGACAGCCCAGAGGAAAACAGTGGATCCTTCTCCCACTCGGAACGGTAGCTCTGCTCATATTTTCTTTTCATTTTAATCATATTAACGCAAACGACACAACCAACTGACGACGGCAACGCAGGCAACGTTGTCTACGTAGAACTCGAAAGACAATTATACAGCTTCAGAAATTTCCCCTAAAATTTATTTAAGGGTTTCCAGTGCAGAAAGCTAATTAGTACAAAATTTAAAAAATGTACAGTTTTGTAAACATTGCTAGTACAACTTAACAGAAGTACTACCTAACAGAAACTCATATAAGTTGTAAATGTTGTGTTTGTTAATCAAGTTAATTTTCTGCTGATATTTTATTTGATTCTGCCAAAAACTGCAATCTTTTCAAATCTGCGTCACAATTTGCTAAGCCCTAAATTGGGGATCTAATTCTGCTAAAATCGCAGAATTCTGCTAAATCTGGTCACACTGAAAGCGAGCGTCAACGCCATAGACGTTGACGCGCGGTAGCAAAACGCGCGACCAACGCCCGTCATTGGAACGTGGCCCTAATTCTGATAACAATGAAATTATGTGTATTCAGTATCATCGTAAAACCAAGATGACCGCCGAGGGCCACCACATAATGTCGGATTACAAATTTTTTTTTACAACCCCCTCAATATGGATATTAAATGAAAGGGCTTGACTAGTAGAAAACAGGACACTATGATATTTATTAAATACATAACTATGTAGGTTTATTTATGTAATTGTATTGTATTGTATTAAACTTACAATTCTTTTTATGTCTATTATACACCTACCACTGCCACACACATCTCTGTACCACCCAAAGGATGACTGGTAGAAAATGCCTACGGCGTTAATTCCGTCTGATGCAATGTATCTGCAAGAAGTGTGTATATACCTATTTATGTTATATAAAAGAATTTGAGTAAATTATGTAATGTGTGCTGTTGCTAGGCCCCACGACTTTATTACCGCATTATTTTTTAGCTTTTAGTACATTATCTGCACCACTATTACGTTTCTTTACAAAAAAAACGTTTAACCCTATAATTTTTTTTATTTTTATTTATTTACCAGATTAAGACTATATAGCATTAAGCAACCATTAAGGTTTGTAGTGAATGCTACAACAGTCTACAAAGTTAAAAATTAAAATAAACAAAAAGCAACACTACTTAGATATAATAATAGGCTTTGAATTTGTAGACACATTTCCCAGTGTAAATTACATTTCCATGTTCTGGAGAAAGTAAGACTTGAGTTGCTTGAGTTTAAATTTAATATTAGATGGCCTAATTGTATTTTGCAAATCAAGGGGTTGATTGTTTATAAACCTGGGAACTAGATAGGCCGATGTCCGTTCGCTTTACAGATTGTTAGCACGTAAGGTGCAAAGCCGGTTTCGAGATACGGACCGTGTGTATACAGGATGTAATGGCATTTAAGTTATGGGTGCATTCAAAAGGTTTATGTTAGGTTTTATAAGAGGTATTAGAAGCTAAAAGTAAATGACAAATAATTTTATCCAGTTAGCTTGTGAAACACTGTGGTACGTTTATAAAGCAATACAAGAAAGTTGTCAAATTATCTTTTTTTATACCACGACGATGGCAATAAAGCATGTAATGTAAGCGGTTACCTCAGCGGTTCCCGCAGAACTCGCATGCGCTTTGCCGACTTTTCCTTTCTAGAAGAACCCCATACTGTAGTCCAATCATAATTGTACATAAAGACAAGTATTGCAATGTGTTACCGATGATATACCTATAGTTCGAATGCTGAGATATGTAGTTTTCCTCTATGTGGATAATATCTGACAACTGCTTTCCTTTGTAAAAAAAGAAAGAAAGAAAAATATTTTATTTGTATCTTCTACATAACATAAGGTACGTAGGTAGGCAAATTAGCCTCTCCATAGGCATATTAAATTCAAAGGCCCACGATAAGTCCCACCTTCTCTGACTTTTTAATTATAATGATGTCATGTCATTCGGCTTTCCTTTTGTGTTTGAGCATCTGTGAGATCTACTATGACGATTATATAAATTTTGTCCAATATTACGTAGCGACTAAATTCCTGGTGTTTATAGCGTTACCTTTCTTCCGCATTAATTGTACTTAAGATAATACCTATGTGTATGTACGGTACGGTACACCTTCGTTACACTTTTAGTGTTTCAACTTGTAGTAGTCACTATAATGTAGGGAATGCTCGGGAATGTTATACCTGGTGCCAATCGGTGACTACAGGAGGCATTTTCCGTGTGCGCCACGCAAAGAAATAAAAAGTTGACTACACAGCCTTTCTGTTTTTGCCTACTGACCTTGAATGTCTGAATTAACAACGTGTCAGATATATTTTGAATCATGATGATGTACGGGTGCTATTGTTAACAATGGCAATGTAAAGTTTTAGTGAACAGTAGATGTATTTGTTTCTTTGCAATTAAAATATAGTAGACCTTATTATAAGATGTGTGCTAAGATTCATTATTTTGCGCATGTATCTGCTATTAGTATTTAAATCACAATTGAATTAGTAATTTTAAGAAAATTATAATTATTATATACGTAGAAATACTCTAATGGTACATACTTGGTTACAAAACAGTACTTGCAGATTGGATACTTTTATTAGGTTTATGATAATTAATTTTACCCGTAATATTAAATTACTTACTAGAAAAATACCCGGAGTGTATCCCTAAAATATTTACTTTCCTTTCCGTACAATTTGGTATCGATGGACTATTTTGTATACCGGATTGGTCCTTGACCTATGAAGAACAAAGCTGTTCACTTACAACCACGTTTCGTAAAACACAATAGATTGTCTATTCAATTATTGTACTAAGAATTATATTGTGCTGTAGTTATATGTATTTTTTGCTTTTGTGATATGTCTTGTTAGTTTTTTTGTAACAGTAATGTGTTGCGGATGTACTTAGTTTATACATATATTATTCTATTTTTTTAACACATAGATACTATTAGTATTTCACCTTCTTCAGCGTCTCCTAGGTAGCTGTCGTAGGTAGCGTGATGTTATAAAACTCTGAATCATCGACTTGTCAAAACCAATAGATACACAATAGGTAGGCGTAAGTACTTATATATATATATATATATATATTTATATATATACCAAGAGTGTTTAGGGATGAAGTACATTTTTAATTATCCAATTAATATTTACCAAATCTAGTCTTCCAGACTGACTTCTTACTTTAATTCCTAATGTTTAAGTTAACAAAATATAGAGATAAGTTATCTCTATATTTTGTAAAAATTGAGAAAAATTGCAATTTTTGCGAATTCTGAGCAATTAACCTAACTTACTGTGGTCAATGAAATGACAAAAATGATGATTTTTTAATTTTTATTGCAAAGAATAACAAAAAAATAATAATCTGTGTTTTCACAATTGACACATCACACAATCACAGCGATTTGGCATGCTTAAAATCAGTTTATCGAAGTCACTTTGAGAAATGGCCGCCTACGTTTTTTCTAACAAGTCAAAAAGTTGTTGTGGTATATGCATGGCAGCCATAGTCGGCAGTGCTCTTCTTTGGACCATCTCCCATACGTGCTCAATTGAGTTGAGGTCTGGCGATGGAGTAGGCCACGATAGAACGTTGATGCGAGCATCGGCAAGAGTGCGTGTTATGACTCTAGCCGTGTGTGGACGTGCATTGTCGTGCATTAGTCAAAACGAATCACCCAACCGGCTTCGCAAAGGGATGATCACGTCTGAAACAATCCTCTTCGCCTTAATATGAGCATTGAGGTTGCCCCTGATCCAAATGAGATCGGTTCTTCCACCGATCCAAAAACCGGCCCAGACCATTATTGTTCCCCCTCCATATGAATGAACTTTCTGAAAAAATTTCAAACGTTATTGACGTCCAGAGGTCCTCCAAACTCGAGTACGTCTTGTATCCGGCCTCATACTGAAGGAGATTAATCGGAAAAGCAAACAACGCCAGTCTTCTTCCTCCCAATTCTCCCAATTTCTGGATTCGCGAGCCCATTGTAAACGGGCCCTACGATTGCGATTTGCGAAACTTGCTTAAAACAAAAAACAAGTAGAGGAATTTTTACTCAAGCAACTTAAAATGTATTTATTTCTAATAGGCTTAACAACAGCATTGTACAGAATACCTACTTGTCTTCAAATTACCAAGATTCAGCGAAGCTTTTTAGGAGATTTTTACACATTTGTCCTGATTAAATAGTATGTTAATGCTTAATTTGATGATAATAAATTGGAAAGGCCAAGCTCTGCCATTTCAATTAGGTGGGAGTTAATGAAAAGCGACAGTATAGAAAAACGCACTTTACGTGTTATTATCAAGGCGGGGTTTTAATTAAACCACCCATGTGACCATTACTCTAATTTAATATGTCAATATCATAAGCTACAATAGTAAAAAATTGTCCATAATACTTGCGACCCCTTAATGGAACATGTATGCACGTTATTTATTGTAGATTTCTTTTCTTTTTTATTCATTTCAACACAATGAAATATTTATTTTTGGTACGCTTTTCTGTCTCGAATACAGTGCTAAATAAACTTTTAGTATGAATCAGTATTTATAAAGCTCATGAAAATAAAGATAATTTGATTCATCAGCGCATAGAAAAATAATTTAACCACCGCTAAAGTAACAATTCGTTGTACGCTTCTTTAAGCAAACATCACGCATGGTGGAATGTCATATTTGAAATAATTAAATTTAATGTATTATATACTGAAAATTTATGTGAAAACTATAAAAAGCTACGAGAGCCCAGTATAAATGCTGACTTGTATTGTACGGAATGTCCGTAGTGATGATTTACTAAAGAATTACCTGTGCTTCCAAGTTTTAGTTGATGCACTCTCTTAATCTGTAGGCACTTATTTAACATGGTCCTAAGGTGATTACCTAGCTTTCCGGTCTTGCTTAATAATTAGCGACAAAGTACAGGGGAATCTATAATTCATACTTCAGTGAGCGATCGTCCCAATATTTTATGGTCTTCATTGTAGATTGTAAGTAGTATCAGAGTAAAAAAATACACATACGCATTCTTATTTATGCACGAATCGAGAAAGGTTACTAATTGTCGTCTATCTGAGCTAATTGATTTATATATTCAGTGTGAGGTTCGTAAAATCACAGAACTTCTCTAATTTGTTGTTCTCTAATGTTTATGATGACCTCAGTCGCGCTTCAATTATAGAACTATGTACATACTTATACAACTATTCAATATCAACATTACAAACTGAGACGATCGTGTACTCTACTAGCTCTATTTAAATTTTGTTCAAAATTACGATAACACTCATAAACCATATGTATGGTAAATGTTAATACGTTCATCGCTGCGTTGTGTTTACAATTTCATAGTTCGCTTGAAGTATACACGATTATAGATTAGTAGCATGCGTGTATCTGTACGCCATCCATTATGAACTTATTATACTTTAAGCCCACTAGTTAAGAGCTTTATTGTTATCTACTCGGCCTCACCCCTTATCGTCGAATATTTTGTTCCTGTCGTTTATCCTCGTGATTAGCGAGTCGATCCCCGTGACCTGACCGAAATAATGGCAAGTCGTAAAACCTAATAAAAAGACCGTATGGGGTGTTATAGTTATTCACGGCCGCACGATTACGACTTCCATGTCTAGTTACAATAGTCATAAAGTAGTGGAGGTGGCGAGAGCTTAATTATTCTCATTTTTTATAGGGTCATAAATTGCAGATACATAGCTAATTCTTGACCAATTTAAAAAATTTCTTTTCGTTTGTGTTACATGAGCAAGCCTATCTATAGTTATTTACAGTGAGCAGGTTCACTATTATAATGACTAACTTAAATTTTTCAATCAATGTAAAGCTAAGCCACTAAAATGCATTTTACTTTACCTGTGTACTTTGTACCTGTACAAAAATATAGGGTTTGACTTGAGAACCTCTTCCGTTTTTTTTGGGTTAAAAATCTCAAAACTCTTCATTAGGAAATACAACTATCTCACCTCTCTCTGGCTTCTTCAGCATTCGACTTGCTTATAAAACGTCAAAGTTATGAAAACATAATGCACTCGAGAGCAGGATTACATAAAGATACGAATCCGGGTCATATAACGTTATCTGAAAATCTCGGAAGCTAAGCTTACTGAAATAAATTGTGATTAATAGACAATTAAATACTCTCTAAATTAAAGTATTAAAATTTGTCACTTTGTATTATGTTCGTAAAAAATACAGAAATAAGTAAATTACCAATCTTAAAACAAAAATAGAAAAACACCATATTTTTCTATAGTTATTCGATTTTCTGAAATTTTCTTTATGTTTTGTCTCATTTTATTGTTTTGGCATTTTTAATAATAATAAGTAAGAAGTTTTATTATCTTTATTTAAGGAGTATTTGAGTGACTATTAAAAACAATTTACTTTACTAAACTGGCATTACGAGTATTATCCTCCGAGATTTTCAGGTATCTTTATGTGACCTGGATTCATTGCACTCGAGTGTACATCTAAGTACGAGGCCGTTACGAGATTTGTTTACGGATAGTAAAGAGCATAGATACAATTATGCGTGCTCATAAATGTATACTTGATTATAGGAGCATCCGCAGCGTGCAGCCAATGCGGAAAGGAAATTCAGAGATGCGTCGTTTTATATGGTATTCCGTGTATGCGTGGACCAGTTCTTCGCTGCTGACCTTAACGATGTTCCTCTTCGACAAGTACCCCGTTTCCCTTTACCTGGATCCTGAAATTGGAATAGGCGCATGCTGGTTTAGCTCTAGTAAGTATTATATTAAGGACGTAAATATTATATTAAGGATTGTAAGGGTAGGTTAACAAAAGCACGTTGGTGGATAAATGTTTTCCTTAATAGCCTTCTTTAAATAATACGTTAATTTACTTTAACCGTACACCTAAAATACAGTCTATACTCTTAGGGAGACAAGTAAACTGTATTCCGGTTCTAACAATGTCTTCAAATTTTTAGGGTTTTTTTATAATAATGCCTAATAATCTTTATTAAATTTTATATCCAATAAGTAATTTAACTTCTCTAATTGAAATCGATTTTTTTTTCTGTCATAATTAGTTTACTTTAAAAATTCTTCACGAAAGGGGATTTTAAGCAGGTACATCGACACTGATCTGTTTCTTCTGTGACTAATTGTAACAGTAAGTATCCGAGATTATCCGAAGCATCTGTGTGAGCATGATTCACCATAACATAAATATAGGTATAAATTAAACACGTAATGAAGATTTTCTTTCCTAAGAATGTGTTATTGTGGTTAATATAATATATATGTAGTAGGTTCCAAAGTAGGTTTGCTGAAGCCCCACTAGTTAAAAGTAAAATTTCGTGCGAGTTCCACATAGAGTAAAAACAATAAACAAATTCATTTCGTCATCATCTCTTCTGATTACGAGGTGCTTGAACATTTCTTAGGAGTAGGTACATTAATTTTTACCTATTACAAATGACTGTGTCACGTCACTTATTATATAATAGTAGGTACATACAAACATAAGTTAGGTTATAATAATTAGGCTATACTAGGCCTGCCATCACTTAAATTAAAGACGCTGGACAAAAACTTCAAATCGCAGTTTCCATTTACATTTTTTTATTAATTTGAACAGCTTGTTAACGATTCATCTAACAATTATAACTTTCCCCTGACACAGAGTGTCCGGGTTTTACCCAGACACCTTTTGAAAACCCCGCCCGGACGCCCTCTAAACTAGGACAGATCGGGGGAAACCCGGACAGATGGCTGCCCTAGGCTATAACTATCACGAAAATAGGCTACCGTGTCCCAGACTCACAAATTATGTATCATTAAATTCTGTCATATGTATTAATACTCAGTAGTGGTTCTATTAAGATTAATATACCTAAATATATTGAAATCACACGAGTTTTCTGGTTGTTTGAGAAAAAATATTTGTGTTGTTAAAATACAGTTAGTGTTTACAAAACATCTATAAGCTACTCGATATGATAAATGATCAGTGGGATGATGTTATGAATCCCATGAACTTAATTTGAAAAGAAATTAATACCAAATACATAAGTCTGCGGTCCCTTGAAGGCATAAAAAATCAAGCTCCTAAGTCAACACAGTCATAAGATATGGCCTTATATTTGACCAAATTTGAACATTTCGCAGGTAAATCATAACCTATAGGTACCTTAGGTACAGGAAGTAAGGTCTGACAGCACAAGTGAAGGAAAAAATCCGAAAGTTGTTAATTTGATGTTATCTTAATATATAAAACAAAGTCGGGTTTGTTCGAACACTTATAACTGGAGAACGACTGGACTAATTTTTATGGTTTTGATTTGTTGTATTTGTCTCTGTCCCGAATAGCAGAGTAACCATTAAAAACATCGGAAAATTGACAAAAAAAAAATTAAAAGAAAAAAAAAATCCCATACAAAATGTTCATGGGTTTCGTAACTGTCAAACATTTAATGTTCATCCAGTCGATACGGTAAATTTTCTTACGGTAAAGTATTTAAATAAAGGTTTCGAATCGATAAGGTATATCCACAATATTTGGATAATGGCGTATTTCAAATTTGAAACATGAGATAAGATAATAAGATAATTTATTTATTCGCTCAAACACATGTGTACATACAATAAACAATCGTATGCAAGATATAAAGTTGGAGAAAGTTCAAAATATGTTTACCACTTACAATGACGTGCGAATTTTAATTTGATTAATTTTTAAATCAGGATAAATTCTCATCAGCGATCTATTTCTATCACTTGACCTGATATCACCAGTTAACATTAGAAAAATGTGTATATATTATTGAAGTTATAATTATCAGTCTAAAATTATTATTAATGTATACAATGTCAAAGTAATACTTATATTAAATCTTAATATTACGTCAAATGTGTCTAATTAGGTACTTAATTATGTCAAATCAAATTTAAAAAGTCACTAACATTATAATAGGCTTTTTTAATAAGAAATGATTTTACAGTCTTAGCCGTATGCAGACAAAGTTTATTTATATCGCGTCGATTTCGGGGAATCATATCTGACACGCGTGACTACGCGGAAATAAATTCGGATTGCTTTTTACAAATAAAGCCGTTTCTAATATGTAAAGGGACGGTAGTGTCAGAATTTTATAGCGTATAAAATACGGCTTACAAGAGTCTCTGATGTCGTCCAATCTTAACATTGATCTTAAACAACGCTTTTGGGCTTTAAAAACGATTTCCTTGCTGGTTGAATTACCCCAAAAGATTACCCCGTATCTTAAAATGGATACAGTTAACCCGTAATACGCTGTTAGTAAAGCATCTATATTAAGTGTCCACGACAGCGTGTATAAAGCAAATGCATTGCTACTAATTCTCTTACAAATAGATTCAATACGAGTCTTTCAATTTAAGTTACGGTCAATTGTTAAACCTAGAAATTTCGTAGTATTAACAGCGTCAATAGCATTATTATTATATTTAATGTCAAATTTAGGAAATATCAATGCACGTTGGCCAAAATGCATAATTACTGTTTTATTAATATTTATTTTCAAATTATTGTTATTCACCCTTTCAATTGTTTTATTTAACGTATTGTTTACACCTTATAGTCTTCTATAGTGATCGTACTGTCGTCTGCGAATAGTGTCATAGGATGATTTATAGATCTTGGAAAATCATTGATATAAAGTGTAAAAAGAGAAGGTCCTAGTACACTTCCTTGAGGTACACCATAGACAACAGTACGTTTTTCAGATAAGAATATTTCCTCTCGTCTAGTATCACCATTTATTCTACTGATTTCCGTTACTTGTTTCGTATCGCGTAAGTTTGATTGTAAGAGTTTCAGAATATTTAGTAGGCCTCAAGATTTTGTAATAGTATATCATGTTGTACGTAATCATAAATATTACAGAAAATATCACAGACGGGGTTTTTCTGTCAATGTTTGTCATAACTATGTCTAAAAAGTCGTAGATTGCCATATTAATGGTATCATTCTTTCTAAACCCTTTTTGTTCGTTACAAAGTATGCTATGTTTTCCTACATACGTACTAAGTTCTTTATAAATATAGGATTCAAATATTTTAGAAAATATTGAGATTAGAGAAATTGGCCTGTAGTTTTCTTTTAAATCTTTATCCGATTTCTTATGTAATGGTTTTACTATTGACTTTTTTTAAACATTAGGAATAATGTACAACACATGTACAATAATGTCAATGGAAACATATTATTATAGAATAATGTCAGCAATGAAAAGGATTGACATAGATATTGGTTGTCAAATATTTATGGGTGCATTCAGAAATTTATTTTGTGTAAACTAAGGAAAATATATCAAGCTACTTAAATATTGAAAAAATGACAAAAACCGACATGTTACATTGCAAATCACTATGCAATGGCAAAAGTTTTAATAGCCTCAAAAATCATCATCTAGGAAGAATGCACAATGGTGCACAAACCCGCATTGGAAGCTCTTGATCGAACCTTAAAATATCTGCGCAATGACTCGAGAATTTTTGGTGGCGCAATCTGGCGATTTCCGCCAAACGTTGCCAGTTATTCCAAGATCGACAGCTGCCGATCAAATAAACGCTTGCCTCAAATCATCAAATCTGTGGTGCTATGTGAAGAAACTTGAACTGGCAGCAAACATGAGAATGGCATTGTTGAACGACCTATCTGCTGAAAATTTCTCCAAGCAATTGCTGACTATCGGTAATGGCCGTGTTCCTGTCGATGAATCTGATGATGTGATAATGATGTCTCATCGAATTTTTGCAATTTCATCTCATCGAAAGACGAGCTCATCAGCATAGTATTACCGAACATCATTGCTAACCACAAAAATAACGAATGCGAGCGAATTAAGCGAGCGAGCAATTTTGGCGGCTAAGAATAAAGATGTGAATCATTTAAACTTTATAATTCAGAATCAAATCATTGGTACTTTGCATTCATTCAAATCTATTAACTGTGTAACAAACGAAGACGAAGCCACAAATTAACCAACTGAATTTTTAAACTCCTTGGATGTGCCTGGTTTACCACCGCACAATTTACAACTGAAGGCGGGCTCAGTAGTCATCATGCTTCGAAATCTAAACCAACCAAAACTATGCAATGGAACGCGCTTGGTGATAAGAAAACTAATATGTTTCACGCGACGATACTCAAAGGAAAATTTAAAGATGAGTTAGTTTTCATTTCGAGGATTCCAATGATCCTAACAGATATGCCCTTTGAGTTTAAACAAATTCAGTTTCCGATTTGTCTTGCCTTCGCCATGACTATTAACAAATGCCAATTCTTGAGTTTTTGTGGTCTCAACTTAGAAAATCCATGTTTTTCTCATGGTCAGTTGTACGTGGCATGTTCACGTGTCGGCAAATCATCCGCTTTATTTGTTCTTGCGCCTGATAAAAAAACAAAAATTGTCGTATATCACAAGGTACTTCAATGAGGAGAATTAAACCGAGTGCATCCCATGCTGCACAACATGTACATAGTCTAATTAAATCATGTGTTGCTGATTGCTAAGCGATTGCTATACTTAATTTTTGTACTTTTTTATTTATTTCTGTGTTATTATCTTAAAAGTACTGTACTAAATGTTTGTTCAAATGTATTGTCATTTTACAGTTCAAAACACGCAGTCGGATTTACCGCATTACATATTCTTTGTGATTCCGATGGGCTTGGTGACCTGTACTAATTTTGTACTTTGGGTGTTAACGGCTCGACATTGCGCCCGAGTGAAGTCTGAGGTGCACCGCCTGCAGGCAGGCTCAGTGGGCGATCGGGCAAAGAAGCGCTTTCGTGTTGATAGAGCCAAGTGAGTACGTTTGCAGCAGCAAATAACATGTGTATATCAATAGCTAATTGTACCAAATAATAGAAAGGCTAAAATAACCTTTAATGAAATCATAACACCTACTATAATTCATATAAGTTGCTTTTATGTAGGTTGTGCCCAGAAAGAACAATGGCCAAAAATTGTCTCATTATTTTAAAATGCACATAAGTTATATTTATATTAAAGCAATTTATTGTTTATTTTGAGATTTTACAAATATCTAAATGTTCCAATAAAAGCGTTAAATCTAGTTTTTAAAAGATTATCAACGATCTAATAGCCGTAAGCTTTTTTTTTTTTTTTTTGTGCGTGTGGAAACCCCCTCGGGCCGTCACCCCACTGGGGTTTACGATGGGGCGGTGTGTCGGAATCGAACCGACTATAAAACCACACGGTGTGCCGTACTGCGCCTTAAATAGGAGGGATCCGGGAACAGCTTTTATTAAGACATCCGGAACCCTCCTAGCGCCTGCCCGCAAAAGCGCGGGCACCACCTTCAGGTAAAAACCTCTCATTTAGGCGACATCCAGACACACGCGGACGCCGCCTCCTCGCGGGGGGCCACTATAGCGGGTGAAGGGGAAAACCCGTCCCGTCCACCCGCGGCCACACTCAGGGCGGCATGAGGCGCTGGTAAGCGCGCCTCCGCCGCCCGGTTCGCCGGCGGCGAATTAGGTCCGAGTGAGGTTAGAGCCTCCTTCTGCGAGATGACTTCCTCACAGAAGGTTGCGACCGCGGTAAAATTCCTGTCGCTACCGGCCATGGAGCGAATGACAGCCGGTAGCGACAGATCCGCTCCGATGACTGCAGTGAGGGCCCGACGCTGCGTCGCCCAACTGGGGCAAACCGCCAGCGTGTGCTGAGCCGAGTCCTCACTGCAGTCGCAGTGGTGACAGGCGGGACTTAATTCCCTCCTAGCGACCGAGTGCAGGTACTTCCCGAAGCAGCCGTGCCCGGAAAGTACCTGCGTCAGTCGGAAAGAAAGGGTCCCGTGCTGCCGCCCTGCCCACTCGACGATGACCGGCTGGAGCGCCTCCACGGCGGCAAAGCCAGCACGTGGAGCCTCCAGCCGGGACGACCAACGAGCCATGGTGGCTCGGCGAGCGGCCTCACGCCATTCGCGTACCTCTTCGGGCGGGGGCCTACTGCCGCTTCCCGCCCGGAACTCAGCCGTTCGCCGATATACTTCGGCGAGCACTTCCGCCTCCAAATCCCACGGAGGAGTCCCGGCCAACGCGCACGCCGCCTCCGTTGACACGGTGCGGTATCCGCGTATGGCTCTAACCGCCATCACCCTCTGAGGGCGAATAGCCGTGAGCCAGTCAACCTCTTGACAGGCAGGAACTTTCTTGGAGAAAGTGCGAAAATGAGCTTTATGTGAGTGTCATAAAGCTCATTTTTGCACTTCATCAAACTGTCGACTGTCAAAACTGTCGTGTATTTCTCGGAAATCAAACCGTGCTATCCTACCTTTTCACTTTGACAGATCACAGAATACATGCGCTTTTTTGTCGATGGTGTTGTTTTGTGTGCTTTAAAGACAAAAAATATTCGCGCCTTTTTTACTTCACAAATTGAAGAGTGCCACTGTCCCTGAAGTGCAACAGGTGAGCTCTTACCTGAGTGTCATAGGTGTCATATTTCACTGTCGCTGAAGTGCAACATTATGGCCCACCATAATGTTGCATTTCAGCGACAGTGAAATATGTTAATGTTGTAAGTCCTAACTAATTATGACCACATAACCTACAATATCAAAACACAATATCTTTATTTTCCGGCTGTCTCGACGGAAAATGACTTGTGGAGTCTACAAGTGACGCTGAATCGTTCGGCATTTTTTTCGTTTATGTGCACTCATCTTTTATGTCAGACAATTTATAGTATGGACAGCTGCCATTGTACTTTAAAGACATGAAAGTTCATTGAAAAATGTAACTCAATCCAAAAGAAATTTTAACAGTTTTAGGCATCACGCACTCAAATTCACGCATCATAAAAAAGTAATACAATTACATGCATACATATTTACGAACAAGGTATTGAAAGGAAATGAAAGCTCGCTTTGAGTCTTCAGACGACCTGTCATATTGGTACCAAGCCCCCAAAACGTATTTTATTAGTTACAATTTAAAAAAGATTATAAAACTATTAGTAGCTAAATGCATTGGTTATTACTGTTTTCCAACGCTTGTTGCATGTGCATCCACAGATAGCTTTAAACTTGACATTCCAGAATAATGATAGTGTTGTCTCAAAATACAGGTACGTGTTGACTGGCAAACTATGGGTGGTTATGGGAGCTGGCTGGATCTCCGAGTTATTGTCGACCATAGTGACAGAGCCTAAGTGGTTTTGGATGATCATCGATTTTATCAACTCCCTCCAAGGAGTTTTTATTTTCATAATACTTGTAATGAAACCGAAGCTCTATTATCTCATCAGAAAGAGGCTTGGTAAGGAAACCTTTAAGAGTTATTTATTTCGTTGCTATAATTGCTTCCTGCTGAGTCATCGTTTTAAGTTCTGTAAACTATTTAATTAGGCACTAAAAATTATTTTTAAAATTAAGGGCAATAGGTTTCAATGCCGTATGCTACTTTATAAAAATACATTTCCGAAGGCGAGAGGTATTTATTATGTTTAAATGCTATACGCGATAGATTGATCCCTCTTGTTAATAAATTTAAATGTGTGTAAAAACAATTACGTTGGCAAATACTGCTTTAACTTAATCTGTTATTAAGTACTTGTATTAAGTAATTTCGCACAAAAAATCTTAACAAAAATTAAAGCTAAACGTGGTACAACAACGTTAGCTTTAATTTATATTTATTTAATTTGATCGGAAATTATTATCTATTTAATGGATAGACATTTCCGTAGAAACAATGTCTCATAAAACTGTTGGTAATAAATACGAAATAAAATTTATATTATTATGTATTGTATAGTGCGATCGATTGTCTTAAGAGGCTGACTCAGATATGATAATGTTGCATTATCATTAGTTTAGTACCTACTACAATAAGTAAGAGTTTATTTTGTTTTCAGGTTGTTCAAGGATACCGATCGAATCAAGTATATATTAGTTGAAATAGTTGAACGTTGTCTTGTTTTTCGTACTTTCGTAGATTCTTCAACTATGTATCATGTACTACTAATAAGCAACGCCACTCTTGACGTGGCCTCACTGGGCTCGTTTTGAATATAATTATCGTTTTGCTTAATTAACACATACGTAAAGCTAACATTCTGAGCAATAAAACTATCGCGTGATTTGATATGCACCACACTTAGATTTAATATAATATATTAATTTAGATATCGTTATCTACCTGATACTTCAAATCTGCTAAATCTATTATTGCATATTTGTAGGTATCGGTAGTTTTATCAACATGATTATATTAATTTCTTAATTAAACGCAAAACTCGAATGGAAAACTTTATTAGTTTTTTGTGACGATCCTCGTTTGTCGACAACTTTTATTCAAAATATTATGTTGCTTATGAAACCTTAACGCTTCACGCATTTCACTATAAATAGTTTTAATCATTAGTGCTATTTGATAATATTTAGTAGAAAGACATCTTAGGCTTGAGAAATCTACCTAGACTACAATTATAAGATATACTTATACATAATGAAATCAAATGAATAAATATATTCAGTTTTGCGTTTAAACATATGTTACGTGGCGTCTATATGTTAATTGTTTGTGACTAATGTACACTAATATACAACAGGACTAGAGAAGCCGGACGCGCAGAAGAATGGTACATCCTCATCATCAGCGCGAACATCGTCCACCATCCTCTCACGCGCGCTCAGTACCGACGACCGAGACCGCGTGCGACTCTCCATACAGAATAACGTTAAACTGTCTTAACAATGCGGTGTATCATAGGCATATTACATACTAGGTGAGCAATGTCTGAATATATGCTAATAGCATACAAAATAAATAATGAGAAATAAACTATGAACTGATACTAGTACAAAAACCCCAGACGTTTCATTCTCGATAACTGGGTGGGTACACGTCAACATCGCAGTCTTCCCTTTTTTTTTTAATTTATTTTAAGAGAAATGTCTCATCTAGTATATAATATCTCCGGTTAGAAGTCATATGGACGTCTTTTCCGTTATTGTCTCAATGAAGCTTTGTCTTAAATTTCACTGCCAATCTCTATATACAACGATGATTTATAATATTATAAAAGTTTTAATTTCATTGGCTGTTTGGGCCTGGGATCCACCTTAGTAAGTAATTCGGATGAGACCTTAGTCCAACTTTCTTCTCAATACATCACCTCATTTTTGGAAGCATGTATACAAAGCATTATTCAAAATAATTAAATTAACATACTAGCAAACAGTTATGGCACTGTGCAGCTTTCGCGATGGGTGTAATTTTTAACTTGATCTAGTCATAGGATAAGTAATATTAATATTTGTATTATGTTCTACAAGTTTCTAGTTTACTGACATGAAGTATGTTGTTTGGGACGTCATGCTATTAGTATATTTTAGGGCTTGACATTGAATGTGTTGTACTGATGGTTGGACGTGCCTAGCAGCATTTAAGTGACTGTGACGAGATCATGACCCTATTTATGTAGTTACTTATTTACATTGTTAAGACAATTACAATAAGTATTCATTATTGTTGGGTAATATAAACCATCTTAAGATATTAGGTTTTAAGTTAATTTATAAAATAAGTTTTCTAGTTTATTGTTATAATTGACATGTGCAAAAATAATTGCGAAAGGTAATTACGTCAGTGTTTGGATTTACCCAGCTCTTTGTAAAAAACTGGACAACAATGTTCCGCAAAAACCTGTTTCATGGATTCTTTGTGCGAACTGAAATGTACCTATAGTTTGGACTTACCTAATTAATATCGTACGTTTTATGTCAAAATCTACATTTGGTTATTGCTGGGCCGACATACTAACATATACACATATATACTTGTATATGTTGTATATATGAGTTATGTATTATGTCACAATTAACTACCCTAACTACTTAGCTAGGATAGCTAATTGTGATGTGGAGTGGATCCGTTTTTTGTTTTTCATGTTCACTTCATGTCAACTATTCAAATTCACACCTACTCTGAATTTGAATTAATCCTCCTCTCTCTCTCCTCTAGATCTGTACACGAATGTGTAGGCTAGATAAGAGGTTAAGTGCCTAAAATTCTAGTTGACCCTATTACAGCTTGGCGTAGTTACTGATAAAGTTAGTTTTTATTCCTTTATCATCCAACAGTATGTTCCCTTGTATTCAAATATTAAGCACCTAGATTATTAGAATAGTTTTAAATTATAAGTTAATAGATATTTACTTACGTCAGTTAATGACTTTACAATAAACAATATTGTCATAAGTTTATTGTCGCATTTATTTGTACATTGACAATTGACGAGAACCTAACTGTTCTTGTGGTAGGTTGAGCATACGGTGTCGAGCATTATAAGTGGGTATATTAAAGAAATGCAGCACTTATTTATTATGCAATATTTTAAAAGTAAATCACATTTTTCAAGTAATATAATAAATATTGACTTCCATTTTACTTTGCATTACATCTGTAATATCAGAACACCAAAGCAATCTTTCAAGATAACAAGATATTAATTAATATTTTACTCAGAATTATACGCAGACGAAATGTGGAGGCACGCGAATAAAATTAAAAATAACGAACTGAAACATCCAATGTAAATAAATAATAATAATAATAACTTCACACATCTCACACACGGCCATCTGATCCCAAACTAGGCAGAGCCTGTACTATGATAACCAGATTCCTGATAAACATACTAATATATTTCTAAATACATAGATATTATAGATAAATTACACCCAGACACAGAACAAATGATGATGCTCATCACACAATTATTTGTCCTGGGTGGGAATCGAACCCACGACCTCTGGGACAGTAGCTACTACTGTATTAAAACTGAATAAATAATGGATATATAGGTATTTTATAGGATATTTGAAACTACTACTTTTATTTTGAGAAAATGTCGGTTAAATTCAGCTGAAGGTCTTCAAACCTTCAACTGAACTTGAAGAATTACATACCATGATACTAAACGTTTTTATGTTATTTATCGGTGTGGTTATTTTGTAAAACACTCAGCAGCGAAAACTCATTACATCTACTTTAAAGGCATTATTTGTAGACACCTTCCAGGTTTTGATTTTAGAACCCAAATAACTACTTGTCGACTCTTATCAAGATGTTTTATCAATTTTCTCACCTAATAAAGAAAGTAACAAGTAATCAATTAATCGATGGGACCGTTATACGCGTGCCATCAAAATAAATAATGCTCAACATCACAATGTTGTACATGTAACATGAAGCTCGAAAGCATTTATTTCTATTATTTCAGTACCTATGTAATGTATGCTTATTTAGTCTTAGACTATACAGAGTGTCTTAGTGTTGTTCTTAGGTGTAGATTTTATTGTAAGCCACGTCTTTTAAATGTTTTGTAAAATGTTATTTTAAGTAATAACATTTGTGCAAAACGTTTACAAAAATAAATCTTAGTGATTAAAATATCATTTTGGATATTTAGTACTCTTGGTCTGTATTGGTATTTTTTGTATCCGTTATATTATTTGGAAGGATATGACTTTGTTCAGTTTATTGTTTTAATAATGAGTAATGGACACAGTAATACGCAAATTGGATAGGCAATGAAAACTGTAGATAGAGCTAACTTATTACAAAGTTGTAAGCAGCAAACTAGTTTACTCTAAAGCACTAACTTACCGAAATGTTAGTTTAAAGTACCGGTGTCTGGACATGACGTGTTTCAATGCCATATCTTCCCGCAAATACACAATATAACTCTATAAGATTTTAATATACTGATGAATAGGTTAAAATGCATAAGTTCGGTACGTTAGGGAATTACTTATAATTAATAAGACATACTGGCCGTAAAACATTTTAACATAAACAAATGTTATAATACGTAAATATCGCTTCTTGTACATACACACTTTCATATTCGTGATAATTAATAGGTACATATATGAATTAGTTATTTGAGAAAGAACATAGTCCACGGAACTTGATTTTTCAAGAGACATAAATCCAATCCACTGAAAAAAAATGTACCAAGCAGTAAAAGCATTAAATGTAAATTTGTAAAAAAATGCTTTATGAACTATTTTACATAAAAATTATATGACCAAAATTAATATTTACTTGCCTTGGTCTTCAAATGTCTCTTCCCATTGATAGTTTGGGATGTTAAAAGCGATCACATCGCAATCGGCGCAGTATTTAAAGCACAACATGGGACGCCCAATGGATCTTATTGCGCCTACAATCTCTTCCAGTAAATTTGCTTGGGCTAGCGAGTCTGTTCCATTATGCATATGCCCAAGCTGCTTTAGACCTCTCTGTTCGAGTGTGGCCGTGATGCTGGGAAGTTACGCCTAGAACAAACTCGATTGTCATGTTGTTTTAGAAGCGACGGCTAGTATAAAAGTGAGCTTAGGACGCACGTTTGATACATAAATAAGTATCTTCGTATTTAACGCAAGATATTTGTAATTTCTTGAGCTAAACTTACCGAACGTGGTGGCCATGTATTTTAAGAATCAACATTAGTCCGGCAGTGATGCTGTTTCTCAGCTGTACATGTTAAATTTGGTAGTTTTTATTTTCACGTCAAAAGGTGGATTAGTGGTGTGTATCTGCGACATGGTGTATTTACATGTGAATAGCACTTTGGTATCATTAACTGGATTTCCGAAAAATTGTGGCTTATGTCTGCCTCGGATAGCTCTTTTTTAGCTAACACTTGTTACAAACAATAAAGAAACGGTAACACAATAGCCACGGGAAATGCTTTTGTAGCTACCACCCACCTATTCGGAACCTCCAGGACGCAACGCTAAACACTTTTACAAAAATATTGGTTTCTCTAACTGTGGTATCTTATGGGTATCTTATGCCTGAAATGAATTATTAATATTATTTTCATGTTCTTTCTCAAATAAGCTATTCATATATGGCTTCTGACAACGTATTGGAAATTGTTAAGGAAAAATAAATACGCTTAATTAGTTTTTTTGAAATAAATATGTAACGAATTATCCATGTAAGTATGATGCATTTGCTTAGGGATATATTATAGAATAGAATTTTAAATTTTATGCAAACCCTTAATTGTTGTATTTTATAAAAGTACACAATTTCCTGCTTAATTTAAAATTTACTATGTGGTATTCTCGAATATACTAAACTTGTATGTGTATGGTCTGAATGTCAACAGCCTGTAATACTGTGTACTAGATATTCGTAATTGTAAAAGAGTTTAAGCTCACATAGACACTAGAAATAAAACGTTACACTTGTCGATTAAATTAGCACTTAACACGTTAAAGATAAAGTTAGATAAGCCCTTCCTTCATTTATTTGTCACATTGTACACGTAGAGAAGAAATGTTTCCACAGTTATGTTATTATTAATTAGAATAAAAATTGGATAAGGAAAAGACGTAAATATAAATATGTTCTCCATTCCAAATATTGTTTTGTTATTACTAAACCTGTTAGCTGTTCCGATAGCTATAAGTGTGCCTGTAATATTTAAAAAGTGCCCTCGATATCTCCAAGATATGGGATCTTCATCTTCATCATCAGATCATGAAAAAAAAACAAATGAATCTTGGTAATATCTACCTACATATCTTAATATATAAAACAAAGTCGGGTTTGTTCGAACACTTATAATTAAAAAAAAAAATGAAAAAACATTTTCCTATACAAAATGTTCATGGGTTTACCCTTGCGAATATCGAGATAAAAAGAGGCCTATGCGTTAATCCAGGTCTCAAGCTATCTACATACCAAGTTTCATCGGAATCGGTTTAGTGATTTTTGCATGAAAGAGTAAGAAACATCCTCAACCATATCTTAGGGACTCCACGACTCCAACCGGTCTGACACCGCAGTCAGCTATTTAGGAAGGCCAAACTCAAAACTGCCAAACTGCTGTGAAAATTAAGTTAGAAAATGCTATCCCAAATGACATACTATAAAAATATATACAAAAATAAAAAATACTTACATGTCAAAGATTAAAAAACAAAAGAATACGGAAAACTGCAGGTAAAAAAAACAAATTCTAGATAGTATACATAATGTCAAAAATACACCGTATGAAGAAATTAGAGTATAAATATAGATATAGTTTAGTATGTCTTACAATTCCATGGGCCTCAGAATAAGCCATCGATGAGATTTAGACTTACGGTAGGAGGCGTCAGTATCGGCATCGAACCCACGATGAAGTACCTAGGACTCGAACTCGATATCCGATGGGACTTCGGGCCCCACTTCCGCAGTCTGACTCCCAAACTTATGGGGAAGGCGGCTGCACTTTTGCGGCTTCTTTGGGGGGTCCTGACGCCTCCTGCAGGAGACTCTACGTAGGGATTGTGTGGACCATGGCCTTATGTGGGGCACCGACTCTGACGGACCGTAATGTTGCGTTCCTTCGACGCCCGCAACGGTCGATGGCCGTCAGGGTCATAAGAATAAGATATCGCACAATTTCTTTTGAAGTGGCATGTTTCTTAGTCGGCACTCCTCCGTGGGATTTGGAAGCGAAAGCCCTTGCGTCCTCATATCAATTGTGCAAGGAGACGCATGACCGTGGGCTGAGGCTTTTGCCCAGTGAAATCAAGGTCTAAAGGTCTCAGGTCCACCAGGTACTCATGGCTGAGTGGAAAAAGCGAATTGGGCAACCGAACGCGGGGTACGCCACAATTCTGGCAGTAAGGCCCATCATGGAGGAATGGCTAGAGAGGCATTATGGCAGCCTCTCTTACCGATCACGCTTCGGGAAGTACCTGTGTCGCATAGGCCGGGAGCCAACGCCTGAGTGCCATCACTGCGGGGGCTGTCCCGAGGATACTGCACTCTACACCCTAGTGGAGTGTCCAGCGTGGATCCAACAGCGCGGAAGCCTCTCACTAGAGACCATGGTGCTAGCTATGGTACAAAGTGAGAACGCGTGAGTCATCGCCGCCTGATTTTGCGAGGAGGTGATGTACGCCAAAGAGGTGGAAAGGGAACGGGAGAGGACTAGCACTCTTCCGTCACGCACAGGACGCACCAGTCGCCGCCGTGCCGTAGGGCACTTAATGACCTAAGGCCTCCATGAGCACTGGCCTTAAGGCGCTGGGAAGGTTGATCCGAAACAGAAGAAAATAGGCCCGAGACGGTGGCGTGACGTGTTCCGCACTCGCCTTTCTAAACTGAAGGGGGACACGGCTCCTACTCACGACTGTGACACTACCTGCTTTGTGGACAGGTGGTCAAGTCTGTCGGGGGTTCAGGAAGTTTCTTAGTAGGTTTTACCTGAGCGTCCGGCCATAGGTCCCCGTGACAGAACACCGTGTGGTTTTGTTCGGTTCAATTCCGACATAGCCATTTCGCCGAGTTCTCGGCAAGGTGGTACCCGAGAGGGTTTCTACATGTAAAAAAAAAAATAGTATGTCTTACAATAAAGTTTTTGTTTAATTAAAGTTAAATTTGTTTAAGCTCAGATTTTATATGCGGCTTGGGATTTTGTTGTAGGAGCGTTTACTTTGGCATCTAAATGAATTACAATTTTTTTGGAGCCTAGTCATTAGCAGCACAAGCTTATTCTTATTTCTAGTATTAATGTTATGTACGTCACTATTTGTTATATATAGTTTTGAATATGGTTTCATACAAGATATGGTTTCCATAAATATATTGGAATGCTACTGTCATGATACCTATTCATTTAAATGTTATCCCTCAGGGAATAATTAAATTATTTGAAAAAATTCGTACTAGTTGTTACTAGTTTAGAACGTGTAGTAATCAGCTGCCTATATTGCCCATGGCCGACAGGCACTTGGCCTTCAAATATACCAAAGAGCTAGTATATATTTTCAACCAAGGAAAAATCGGAGGAGGTTCTCATGTTGATAGCGATCCATCCATCCCCATCGTTTATTGCGTTAGGAAAATACATTTCTTAGGTTTTATTTAGCTCGATTGTCGTTGCAATTAAGAATTACAAACAAAATAACGCAGAAAGTACAGTGCATGCACTGCGATATAAAAATCGGTAGTCATTGCTCAGTCTTACCATGGATACGGTACAAGTTGCTTGTTAGAGACAATGATGGATACTACTTGCGAGGGAAAGAAGAAAAACAAAAAAAAAATCGTCAATACTGGACTCATCCTTTTACAGTGGACCTCATATTGAATAGAAAAATATTAGATGGCGAAAAGCAATCTCAGCTGAAGAAAGGCTGTTAATCATCACCCTCAGGTATGTAATAAGTATAAACTTTATTAAAGCATCGACATTGTCACGTTATAATAGTCATCAGAGTCTTGGGAAACATCTGATTCAGAAGCCTGCAAATATTTCCCAAAACGTTTGTAATAGTCATTGTTAAATTTCTAAAATCAACTGACACATCTGTCATCTGAGCGTGGCGGTCACGCGAGTTCAGTGCTTTTTACCTATACCAAAAGTGCCCAACGAACCTAAAGAAGTTTTCACTTCAATAGTTTAAGACTTTACTTGTAGCAACTGTATCATGTGTTTTTTGTAAATCTAATCACAACCTCAGCAGCTGTAAGCAATTTAGTATTGAAGATATCACCAAACATCGTAGTTTTGTCCAGTCCAACGGATTGTGCTTTAATCGTTTAGGATCAGGCCTCGGTTTATGCCTGTCGTGTTCCGCCTAGATGTCGGTTGTGCAAAAGAAAACATCACTCAATGCTCGATTTCAATGATGCGTCAGTGTCAACTGATCCTAAATTAGAAACCAATCAATCAGTTGACACCGAACAAGGCGAAAGCTCAAGTTTTTGTTGCCCACAGCCTTAGTGAAAGTTAAATCCCGTACAGGCAAAGAAGTAACTCTGCATTCCATATTAACCAGTATTCTCCGACTTCATACATCACGGAGTCAGCAGTTCAGTTTCTGGGATTAAAGAAGTATGTATGTTACAATTCATCACTAAAGCTAGGAGAAGATGATAAAGTTTGTGCCTTGACCACTAAATATATTGTCTATGTAAAGCTACAATCAATGCACAATCCTAACTTTACTATGTAAAAGACAGTCTGGTCACCATTGCGCGGGCTTTGATATTTGAGCGTAGGTATAATTTCTTTTGATCCGATCGTTATTGATAATAGTTTATTGACATTAGACTGCCTGCAGTTATCACAAATTACAAATGTATATCTATAAGTTGTATTGATACACGTGCGACCTTATTGAATACCTCTTTGTGTTTAAAGTCTACATATCTGTCCATGAGAACTAGATACTGCATAGACTAACAGGGATTTTTTATCCTGTGTAATCAAAATAGATACAGACTCTATTATTATTATGGCTTTTGGCACTTCTTACATACGATAGATTCAATTGGATTCCTAGTGCTCGTAGAACAAATTTATTCTATTTATTATTGCCGTGTCTTAGAGAACTGCTTTATATACGTTAACAGCGGCTTGTATTTATTATTTACTTTAAAATATTAAATTCAAATGTTTACTTATTTTTCTGTCATCTTTCAATTAGTTATTACGTAAGTATAATAATGAAACGGAAACGGACAAAACAGTTCAAAAAGCTTTGATTTATAACGCTTTACAACTTTTTTTATCGTGTGGAAACCCCCTCGGGTCATCACTCCACTGGGGCTGCCAGTGAAGTGGTTTGTCGGAATCGAACCGACTAAAACCACACGGTGTTCCGTCATAAATAAGTCTAATGCAAGGGACTCGGGTATACCCTAGGAAGGAAGTCCCCGAGAACCCTGGCAGACCTTGGCCGCCTCTTAAACAAAAGGCAGCCACGCCCTTGCTAGCGGGCGGCCTTGCCCCCCTTCCAGTGTAGAGAGGCGCGCGCGGAACACGACGCGCCATCGTCTCAGGCCTGCTTCTGCTAGAGTAACGGGCAGCCTCACCCGTTACCCCCAGGCCAGCGCTCATGGAGGCCGGAGATCGTTCTGCGCTCTCCGGCGCCTGGTGCCTCTCCTTCGGGACGGGAGAGTACTAGCCTTCTCCCGTTCCCTTTCCGCTGCCTCTTTAGCTGACATCACTTCCTCACAAAAAGAGGCAGCGGATTCCCACGCTTCCCACTCCAATAGTCGCCGCGAGGTCACGGCGTTGTTGCGTCCACGCTGAGCACTCCACTAAAGTGTGGAGTGCAGTATCCTCGCGACAGCCTCCGCAGTGATGGCACGCAGACGTTGGCTCCCGGCCTATGCGACACAGGTACTTGCCGAAACAGCCGTGGCAGGTCAGAACCTGCGTCAGTCGGTGGGAGAGGCTGCCGTGCTGCCTCTCGAGCCAATCCTCCATGATGGGTCTTACCGCTACAATTGTGGCGTGCCCAGCGCTTGGTCGCTCAAGTCGCTCTTCCCACTCTGCCATTAGGACCTGACGGAGCTGAGACCGTTGCACCTCAATTTCCTGAGGTGTGGGTCCCAGGTCCCGCTCCTTGCGCCATTGGTATAACGACGCAAGGGTCTTCGCCTCAAGGTTCCATGGTGCAGTTCCGGCTAGGAGACTCGCCGCTTCAAAGGAAACCGTGCGGTATCCCCTTATGACTCTGACGGCCATCGCTCGCTGTGGTCGCCGCAATATGGCAGCATTGCGGGCCGTCAGGTTACCCGCCCAAATAGGGGCCCCATATAGGGCCATGGACCGCACGATACCATTGTAGAGTATCCTACAGGAGGTGTCGGGCCCCCCTAAGTTGGGCAGCAGCCGCAAAAGCGCATATTGAATATTAAAATAACGTCGAATTGCAAAGTCAATCAAGTTGCATTTCAAAATAAAAAAAATTACTACACTTTTTAGCAAAGAAAGTGAATAACTTACTTTTAAATATTACTGTTATTTTAAAAATCTTTTTTGATCTCCATGTGCCCGAACGCGTGCTACAACAACTGTCAAATATGAACTGAAATTAAGAAATGTCATATGAACCAGTGTTATTAGTATTGCGAAAAAAGTAGCTAATTTTGTTTGTTTTTAATTAGGACTATAGTAGAAAAGGGTCCACGGTACAACAGCGTTCATGGTCATGGTAGAATAGCTTCCCATAATGTAAGTCGCAGAAGTTTAAATCAATAAAAAGTAAAAAAAAAACATCTCGTCTTAGGCAGTTTGAAGGTGATTATCGCACTCACATTTTAGGTAGGGTAATCTGAATACTTTATAGCAGCGTTTTTTCAACCTGGGGGTCGCGACCCCCCTTGGGGTCGCGACCCCCAGGTTGAAAAAACGTTACTCGAGGGGTCGTAGGTAATAAATCAGTGAAGAGAACGTCAATGCACATATGGAAGAAGTGGCGAGTGGCACAAATAATTTTAAAGTGTCGTTTGCCAGATCTCGCCTCTTGTCCTTTTCATTCAGAAAACGTTAATACTTTGAGTATGAAATTCCATTTTAAGCATGCATGCTGTCATTGTCAGTAGATAAATCTATAAGATTTTTTTTATCTTCGTGGTAAGATCAGCTAGTTCTATTGACCTATCCAAAACGATTATTATTATAATTCGTTTGACATTATCGATTTTAACCTCGCAACGAGTCCACTTTTATGCCGTCGCGTTTCCTAAAAGGCTGAAAAACACTGGTTTATAGCATATCTGTTAATTTTAAATCTAGGTCCCATTATTTTCAGTTTTGTGGACTTTGTTGAGTTGGTTGTCTTTTTTTAGTTGCTGTTTTTTTTTTACTTTTTAGTTGTTTTATGTAGTTATACTTCAAAAGGTGAAAGTAAATTTTATTTCCCTTTTAAGTACTCTCTTTTTGTATAGTTCACTCTCAAAATTAAAATTCCATCTATTAATTTTATTCGCTACATATGTACCAAGTGCATAGTGGGAGATGGGGGTATAGTAAAGCGACCGCAGTGCATGCCGTGTCTGAAATCTGCAATAACTCGGGATAGTCTATCAAACAAAATTACTTCGAGATTTCCTACAATTACTTTGTATTTTGAAATGGGTATTTTTATAATTGTTGTTGTATTGTGAACTGCAAAAGTAAAGGCACAAATCTTCTTTTTTCAAAGTTAAGAGTCTACACCCTTGTAGGTCGCCATACCTCTCTATCCTCTGCGATCTTTTTGACCTCTTTGTAAGTCTTCCACTTTCACTTGTTATATAAAAGAATTGTATTAGATTCACAGGCTACTTTATATACCTACTTTATAGAAATGTAATGTGAGCTAAAATGTTTCTAATTTTCCATCTCTTATTTTTTTTTATGGCATAGAGGGCAAACGAGCAGACGGGTCACCTGATGGTAAATGACTACCGCCGTCCATGGGCACCTGTAACTCATGAGTCACAAGTGCGTTGCCGCCCTTTAAGGTGGGAATAGGGGAAGAGGGGGAGAGGGGGGAAGAGTGGGAAGACGGGAGAGGGGATTAGAGGGGAGGAGAGGGGAAGGACAAGAATAGGGGAGAGGGAAGAGTTAGGGCCTCCGGTAACCTCACTCACGCGGCGAAAAGCAATGTAAGCGTTTTTTCACTGCCGGTTTTCTATGAGGCCGTGGTATCGAGCGGAGTCAAGCCGGCCCATACGTGCCGAAGCATGGCTCTCCCACGTAGATATCTTATGATTTTCTTTTCTTATTTTTTTCTTAATCTTCAGTTGTCGGATTTTTTAAAAGTGTGGCCATGAGTTTGTTTGCCCGATTTCTTCTCACAAGGCTCAAACATTTAGAAATGGGCGGTTATAGATCGATACCATATCCATTTTTTTTTCTTTAATAATTTTGCATTTGACAAAGCAAAGGTGACTCTGTGTGTGTTGATCTATATTTTTAATTTTTATTTATAAAATAATAATTTTTTAAATTGACGATTTCGAATAATTGATGATCAATTTTATGAAATAAAGATATTGAATTTGAATTCGACTTCTTTTAATGTCATGTATACTAATTCAAATATATCGAAAATAAGGAAAATCAGTAGTAATAAAAGCTATTGTATACCTTCTTAAAAAAAAAATCTGACATCACTAGGTGCCAATGTGAATTCCAACAGGCGCTTATAGCATAGTAAAATAAAATACCTACTTTAAATATTGAAATAAAAAATGTGTATAAAATAGTAATAATTACCAAGTAAAAAATGTACAGTGTAGGCTAGGTAAGGCCCATACACTGTACATTGTTTTCTTTGTAATTATACTACCGGCTCTGGTTAACTTTCAGAATATGAGTATAAAAATATAATTATGCGTGTGTGCGCCAAAGAGACTTTGATTAATGTGTGTCAAAGCTTGTCTTCTTAACCGATCGAAGTCTAAATTCTGTTTTCCCAACTTAACTTTTTTAGCTTTTGAATGTACCTCGCTAACTTTACTGTGATTAAGACAAAATAACAAATCTTTAAGATATAGGTTTCTCTGAATAAATACGTGCGTACATGCACGTGTTATCTAAATTAACATTTGACGAGTTACATTGTGTTGACGAACAGATAAAAATATACTTGTGTTTTTATCTGTAGTGTTCTTAATAAGTCTTATCTAACAAATTTCTTGACCGTTGTAATAGTTGAGAACTCAAGTACTATGACATGATCTACCAGGCCTCTCTGACCAGGTTATTATGTTAAGGATTAAAATAAACATACAGCAATTGTTTTGCCTTTATACACATTTATTGCTTTCATTTATTTTTTTGGATGGCGTTTATAATTTTCATTACATTTTTATGTGACAAATTCCAGAATATTGGCATCTTAATCTCTTTACTTATGAATGTACTATATATAAATATACGACTTTCTTAAAATCTAGATTTATTTAATTAGATAAACAAATATCAATTGATCAATGCTAAAAATAACTTGGTCCCGCAGTTACTTTTTACAAAACCTACTAACTTCATTATAAATACATAACAAGAGCTCAAGTAACACTGTGATCTCTGGTGTCAAACACTATTGCTATATTAAATACTGATTGACCAGTGTATGTAGTGTTTACGTACCAAAGTATTTATGAGAATATTTTTCTACTCATATACAAACTATTTATTTACTAAAGCATATATTATCAACAAAAAGCAATAAACACGCTTTATTGAGACATAATCTATGTATATGATTTGTACCGAATAAAAATAGCAATATTCTTTCTGATACCTAAATTAACTTCATAAATTAGCAATACTGGTGACCACTACGAAAGTAAATCTTTATGTATATTTTAATAAACGTATTTACAGGTTAAAAATAGTTTTCAAATGGAAATAACCTTATGAACATAGTTAATAATATTTAATAGCGAGGTTTCGTAAAGACAACAAATAATTAAGTATACACCTTTATCACATGAAAGTAACATTAATAGTTCGACAAACATCTTAACCTAAACCCTTCAAGTAGGTATCTTATTTTAAATCTTTAAAAATATATTTTCACAATAAGTGTGAAAACAGTTATAAATACTATCTTACTGGTCGTTAAGTTCTCACAACTATTGAGTAATAAAATACTAATTTACAAGTAATAAAAGAAAAATCCTTTCAAAGGAAAGTAACCCAAAGTTGTTGTTGGCTAAATTAAATTTAAAAGAATAATCATTACTAAAATAAATATGAAACATAGCGGTTTTCACTGATAATACTTAGAACAGAACAAAATGTCTAAAAAAGTACTTTTTAGCACAAGGAGATGTACTTAACTCTAGCCTGAAGGCTTGAAACAAAATAAACTTTCCATAGTTGTTAGATCTTGTTCGAAAATATTATTCTTGTACAAACAGTTTGCAGTGGATTACGATACTATTCAGGTGATTTAACAATTGCATAAATACAATACTTATAAGAACAGTTTTACAGTGGTTTAAGTCAAGAGTGGTTTGCGGGTTGAACGGTGATGGGTGCCGGCGTGCTGTAGGCAGTAGGTGCTGCTGGGCTGCCAGGGACCGATGTCTGTGCTTCAGCCTCGGCGTCGCGTTCTGCGACTTCTTCCTCATCGATGATCGAAATATCACGGATGGACGGACGGTGAGATCGGCGCCAACCTGTAGACAAAAATAATATACATACATAAACAGCGCTAGTGTGCAAGCACGGCTAGTGCTATATTTAGTCAATAGAACCTCTAGAGAATTATAATATTATAACATATAGTACGTGATGATAATAATAATTATTATAATATTGAACATATTATACAGCGTTGTACAGAACCTAAGCATTGGAAGTAAAGCATAGCTTTTAGAACACGAATAAACGCACTACTGTTTTTTTTTATAAATTCAAAAATTGTACCTACTTAAGAAAATAAGTAAGTGCTGTTTGCAGTTTTTAAATAACTAAAAGGAGTATATTCGATTGAACTATCCGAATATGTGATAAAATTATTTTGTTTTATGATGTAGGTATCCATATCAAAAAAAGATCCGAAAAGCAACTTAACAGTGCGCATACAACTATACCTACTAGAGCGTCAAGGATCAAATAAACCTATTGTGTAATTTAGCACGACAATAATTTTTAACAGTCATCCTCCGTCGGATCGCCGCGCGCCTTCCGTTGTCGGACTTTATAAGGCTCTAACTACCTGTAACTAATGCCACAGATGTTCGTATGACAATCGGGACCGACGGCTTAACGTGCTCTCCGAGGCACGGAGGGGTCTCAATGTGTTAGAAATGGTCAACCATCCTAAGACTGATCTGACTAGTATTCCTTAACCTTGTAATGTCCTAACCTACTCGATTACCACTTAGCCACGAGCCTCTCGATAGTAATTTTTAACAGTAGACTATTAAACATTTTGGAAAAAAATATTTACATTAAATCATTTATTTACTCACTAGCAGCGCCCAGCGGATTCCCGTGGGAATATCGGGGTAATAATAAAAGCCTATATGTTAATCCAGGTTTCCAGCTATCTACATACCAAGTTTCATCGCTAACGGTTCAGTAGTTTTGGTGTGAAAGAGTAACAAACATCTACACATACATACATCGATACATCCTCACAAACTTTCACGTTTATAATATTAGTAGGATGACTATAGATAAAACATAGTTAAATCACCTGATAGACTAGTCATAGACTAGACTATACAAGACTAGACAAGTACATACCGTCAGAATACATTATTATTGAAAGTGCCAGGTACAACAAAACTTAGTTTATTACAATCAGATGTAGATATTTTTTAATGTACCTGTAGTAATAAATTTCGTTCAATATGTATGTTAGAGCCATTTTAGAAAACGTAATGAACTTCCATGATTCAACTATTTTAAAATATGAATTGTCAATGTTGCTAGATAAAAAACAAAGTGACTTTACGTAACTTATAGACGTACAAGCTTCTATTATATAAGAAGCATACAGGAAAATACAAATTAAACACAATACTTATATGTACATAATGTGGAACGTAGGTAGAAAAGTTTCTTAGAAGGTCGACCAGTGTACACTTGTGTCTATCATGTACATGTAAATGGCAGATAAACAAGGTCAGAGTTTATCGGAATATTATTTTGTGTATTAGCCGACGCTCACAATTATTAGTTGTCAAAATGTTGCGGACTACGCACCGTATTTGTGTAGCGTTTACTATAATTGTATTTTTTTGTGGTACTTTTGACTGTTTACAAATTAACTTAGAAGATTCAGTGTCATTAAAGCAAGAAAATGTCGATTTGTATCCAAAAGATTCAGACGTTACGGATCCACCGAAGTTTGAGGAAAATGATGTTGAAATAGTTCCAAATGATAATGACATATTTATTGGTGAGAAACATAGCTACGATGAAGAATTATTGAAGGTAATGAAAACAGAAGTGATTAATACACTCAAGACAGAGCGAAAGGTACGCCAAGCAAGATCTAATCACGGGTACGAATCTATTTACCCACAAGTGCCCTCAGGGCCTCCATACAATCAATATCAGCAATCTGCGCCCCAAGGACAACCACCACAATGGAATTCAAATACCTACAACTATTCTCAATCAGGTTATCCGGCTCAACAGGGTTATAACCCAAATCAAGGACCTTTAAATCCTAGTCAACAACCTTATAATACAAACCAAGGCCCTTATAATCAAAACCAAGGCCCTCATAGTCAAAACCTAGGACCTTATAATCCAAACCAAGGAGCTTATAATTCAGGCCAAGTGCCTTACAATCCTAGTCACGGGTCCTACAATTCAAGTCAGCTACCTTACAATCAAAATCAAGGGACATATAATCCAAGCCGAGGGCCATATAGTCCCAGTCAAGGACAGTATAATCAAACTAATAGACCCTATAACTCAAATACGGGATCAAATTATCCAAGTCAAGTTCCTTATAACAATAATCAAGGACAATATAATTATTCTAATAATCGTCCTTATACTACACCTGCTGGGCTTAATCCTTACGGATCGCAGGGTACTACAAGCAGAACTTACTATCCAGCCGGCAATCAAAATTCATATTATAACCGCAGTACAAATGTTCCTCCTTATTCAAATAGTTATAAACCTCAGAATTCAACAGTTAACTTTATAAGCACTCCTAGGCCGTACAATTCTGGATATAATAATTCTTATTCAGGACAGCAGCCTTATAACAATAATTATAATCCTAACCAGAGTCCATCTTATCCGTATTCTAGTGTACCAAGTGGCAGTCCTTCATCGCAATACCCCCAAAATTCGAATCCTTATGGGCATAATACAAACCCGTATTCTCAAAACCCAAACTCCTTTGGTACAAACGTAAACTACCGCTCTCCAAACACTAACTTAACCTATCCGCAACAACATTACAAATGAAAAAGAACAATCTGCTTCAGATAACAAATTTGTCTTCTCTTTTATTTTACTAACTTTTCACTGTAAAGAAATAAATATCATTGTAAAAGGTACATTTTTTTTATACAACAATTTTGTAAAAGCATTCTGTTTATAGACCAAAATAAATTGATTGACTTTGTGTAAGACTTATTTAGATTCAGCTACGCATTACTGTTACCTACTCTTGATAACCTCACCAAATAAGGTACAATAGTTATGATAAGGTTGCGATGACTGGAAGGAGGGTACATGTATTACAGATAACGTAAATGGTCTCCTGAAATATACAGAAATAAGTATATCTACTATATAAAACTAGACTTATTAATTGAATATTGAAATATTGGAGTCATTTCCTTGAATTTGGTGAAATGTACGCCAAAAACCGGCTAAGTACGAGTCGGACTCGCACACCAAGGGGAACCCTTACCACTACAAGGTTTAACATAATGTACTTTTATATACTTTCATAAAATAAGCACGAGAGGCGCTATAGAAAGAGAAGTAAACATTTCAAGCGTCTACCTATGAAGATTAAGCAAACATGCAAAGAACAAAATATTTTATAAGGCGGGGGCTCTGTTTTTAGCTTTATTTTATGTTTATTATATAGTGAGTATTACTATAGTCTCATAGTATAATACTCACTCATAGTAGTGTACTCGTAGTGATCTTTTGCTCTGGTGATGACTAGAGTAGGCAGAGTTGCATTTTTTTGCCAATTCAATCATAGGTATTTTTGAATTTTTAGGAATATGAGTCAGTCAGAATAAGTCTGTCGTGAACCTAGTTGCCTGTTCCAATACATAGATTATAAAGAGAAGAAGAGGCAAGAAATTCCAAAGACTCTCATCTTCGGCATGTTTTTTTTTACCAATTTTCTGGTTACATTACTTATAAGTGAAAATAATATGTGAGGACAATGTAACATAATGTTCAAACATATAAACAGTTCTGGAAATTAATACTATAGTTTAGCCAATAGCAGTCCTAAAATTACAAGCCCCAACTAACGGCACCCATTCAAGAGCATGACGCAGGCGTTAGCTAGTTGTATTGAGAGTACTTATAGGTACTGGTAAGTGCTCATTTAATCTGAGTACTTGTTTATGAACTTAGTTCTCTAAAAAGTAATAGAGGACTATTACGTCCCAGTAAATGAGTCCACGAATCTTACCTTCTAACACTGGCGGTTTGGTAGTTCTCGAGAGTAGTTTAGGTCCTAAGATAGTAATGATGATAGCTCCAATTGGTGCAGTGATGACAATAGACATGATGCAGACGGTGAGAACAGTTTCAGCATATCCTATGAGCACTGGATCCGGCTCGATGCCAGCCATCTTGCGGACTTCATCTAATGCTACGGGGCCCAACGCTGCCTAAAGTAAAATGTAACAAATACATATTGTAATAAATTACTCAGTTTCATGTTATTTTTCACTTACAGGAGCTTTTCTAGATTCTAGATTATAATTTGGTATCAAATAAAAAAAATGTTATTAAAACATTTAAAATAATATATTTTTGATAAAAGAGAACTCTGCACTAGGGCACTATTTTTGTGTGGACGAGTCTTTGCAAAGAAACAATAAATTAAAAATATATACAAAGTACACCTAGAGTCAGAACATATAGTAGGTACCTATAGTATAAATTGTCCTATATTCCGTAATCCGTTCGTGTGTTGTGGGTTTGATACTCATCCTACAACACTCGAACAGATTTGACTTTGTCTGCTCCTAAATATTAAGAATTAGATTAAAAAGTAAATATTTGACTTTCATTGAATTTATAAATTTATTCGCTGATATATATTAAGACAAAAGCGTTTAAAGCCTCCCTTACCTGTACAGTGGCTTTGGCCATCCACGACAGACCAACGAATATTTTTTCCTTCATATTTAGGTTACTTCGAACAGCAGAAACACTGGTTACTATGGCGCGTAGGACCACGCAGGCCACAAGTATACCTCCGCCTACTAATACCAAATGAGGTTCTAGCTCACTAATCTGAAAAAAAATATATATATATTTTATACCAATAATCTTTTTAAATAAACGAAGACATGAAACCAAAAGTAAATTTATCTAAAGAACAACCAGAACAGAAGAAGCCGTCTATTTTATCCCTAGAGTTCCGTATGATAATCACATATTAGTAAGTGTAGTGTAGGTACACTACACTTACTAATATGGTCAGTAATTACGTTACAAATAAAAATACGTATATTTTAAAATAAAACATGCAATTATTAGAGAGTTATAATCAGTTTTCAGCAGTCACTTATGAATAGTCCCGGTCGGTGGGCAAGCAATGGTATTGCTTAATTTATTTATTGAGACGTGGTATCATGTTTTGTTTCCACGCAGGATTCCATAAGCTTCTCATCAGTGTTTCAGGTTTAAATTCTGAATAAAAGTAAATATTCATTTATAAATGAACACAGAAAAAAAAATATTTACCATCTGGTATTTTGCGGTATTAAAACATTAGAATAATATTAATTTGCTTAATCTCTCTAAACATGTAATAAAATCGAGGTCATAGTCTCGTTGATGGGCAATTAGACTTTATAAAACTAAATGTCAAGGGCCTCATTTTATACGAACAGGTTACTATTGACCGCTATCTACTGATAAAGCGTTGGATTAGCTTGTGGCCGCGCGAATAGCGAATAGTTCAGTGTATGAATCTATCTTAAATCAATAGTTAAGCATAGAGATCAATTAATAAATAAGTCGTTATCTATTTTAAAAGAAGACTACACTGCCGCCAAACCTACGTCTTATCTGTAATACTGTAGGTGCATAATATTTTCTTTGAAAGTGTTTCTCTGTCTACGGGCTAGCTTTTCACCATTAGAGGTGGTCAGGACAAGACTGTCGAGTAGCAGTATGAGATTCTTTCAATATTAGTGATGCTTTCTGAGCATGACTGCTTCGGTAACTACTCGCTGTCGGTCACTGTCACTGCAGACATCGGATGAGATCTCTTGCTATCCAATCTCATTCGCGTCATGCCCAATAGCAACAGATATAAATGTTACCGGAAATGTATGTAATCTGTCATTATATGGAATTCCTAGGAAATGTATAATGTATGATGTCTAAAATCGACAGGCAATGTGTGTGAAATAAATTTCATTATACACATATCCTAGGAATTCTATTCATTTATTAAACAGCATTCAGAAATGTCTACTTTTAGAGTCAATTATAATTCTGGAACGTTCAAGTGTAGAGTGAACAGGATTTACTTGGATAGGCGTGTACCATCTTCGTGTTCATCGTCACTTTCCATCAGGTGAGTTGGAAGATAAACGCCTTTGACGCGACGGCTCTTGGTGTGTCCAATGCCCATGTCCATGGATTCCACCATTTCGTTTGGCGAGGGGGTGCGTTTGGCTAAACACGGACGGAACGGGAACGGGAGAGGACAAGCACTCTCCCGTACCGCAGAAGACGCATCAGGTGAAGAAAAGCGCAGAATGATCTCCGACCTCCATAAGTGCTGGCCTGGGGGTATCGGGTCGGGCTGACCGTTAACCTTGCAGAAGCAGGCTCGAGACGATGGCGCGACGTGTTTCGGGTGCACCTCTCGGGTCCGAAAGGGGGGGGGGGGGTAATGCCTCCAATACTTGACGCAAGCGCTAGCGTTAGCGGTCAAAGTCTGGAGGGGTTCGCGGTTTTTAGGGTATACCCCAGCAATAGATCTACTTGTAACGAAACACCCACGTGTAGTTTTGGTCGGTTCGATTTCGATATATACATAGATTTTTAAGTGGTTATATAAGTTTGGCAAAAAAAGAAACACCTGAATATTATTTCTTCATAAATCATATAAACGATAAAACAAAATTTGCATATGTTGGACACATCTTAAAACAAAATAGTGCACTTTATTCGCCAAGTGATTGACCCCAGGCAGCATTGTTTCATATAGTTGAACTATAAAGGCAGTTTTACAAAAGAAAAAAAATACTTACGACTACTTGCGCACCAGTAACGGCGAAGAGCATAGGCTCAAAAAACATCCAAAAGACTTCGAAAGCTGTAGCAACGGGATTATCTTCGAGCTCCCAACCAAGTTCTGTCCAATTTTTACAGGCAAAGAAGGAATAAGCAATCACAGCCAAGGGCCCTGTAAAAGAGAATAATATGATTATATAAATTATTACAGTTAGGTAGGGAAAAAAAAGTCTTGGCAACAATGTTTCATAAGTAGGAATTTCCTCCATTCACAATGCTATTCTGGTTTTTGTTCTCCTGTCGAATATGTAAATATAATCCCTACTAGCAACCCGCTCCGGCTTCGCACAGGTACAAATTATACACCTAAACCTTCCTCATGAATCACTCTGTCTATTACTGAAAACCGCATGAAAATCCGTTTAGTAGTTTTTCAGTTTGTTGCGAACAGACAGACAGACGCAGCGGGGGACTTTATTTTATAATACGAGGGCGGCACTGAAAATTTCGGGAATCAAGGAAGTGTCACAACATTACTATTAAAAAATGTATTTATTGCTTTTCGAAGTATTCTCCGCGAAATTTGACACATTTTTTCATACGATGGAACCAATCATTGAAGCAACCATTCCATTCGGAAGTTGGGGTCTCCAAAATGGCCGTTTTGTAGGCGTCCACAGCTTCTTCAGGTGATGAAAATCGCTGACCACGCAATTTATTCTTTATTTTAGGGAAAGTATAGAAATCATTAGGGCTTAGGTCGGGGCTGTACGGCCGATGGTCTAATAATTCTATGTTTTCTTGCTTTAAAAACTCTTTTGTTCTGTGCGCGGTGTGAGAACTCGCATTGTCGTGATGGAGGATGATGCGGCGGTTGCAGTTCTCTTTACGGAGTTCAGAAACGACCTGTGGCAAACAAATGCTAGCATACCATTCTGCATTAACCGTTCTTTGTCCCTCAAGAGAAATAGTCGCAACATGGCCGGTTTTGGAGACAAACGTGGCCACCATTTTTTTTACGACACTCCGTGAACGAACAATTTTTGTTGGCTTTAACTCATTTTCGAACTCTTGACTGTTTTTTTGTTTCAGGTTCGTACGCGTATATCCAGGATTCGTCACCTGATACGATGTTGTATACAGCATTTGAGGATCCTGCGTGGAATCTTTCGAGAGTTCTGACGCACCAAGTAACGCGAGCCGCTTTTTGCTCTTTACAGAGCGAATGCGGTATCCATCGGGAAAATAACTTTTTTACACCTAATTGTTCATGCAAGATTATTTGTATTTGACTCATGCCAATGTCTAAAGTTGCGTGAATTTCGCGGTATGTCACATGTCGATCTTCTTCAATCAGCTTACGCACAGCATCAACGTTTTCTTGGGTGACTGCAGTTTTTGGACGACCTTGACGGGGATCATCACTGAACTTGACACGTCCACGTTGAAATTCAGCAAACCAGCGATAAATTGTGGTTTTGGATGGGGCTTCATCACCAAATGCAGAAATCATCCGGTCAACACACTGTTTTTGCGTTAAACCACTTCGAAAGTCATAATAAATCATCGCTCTGGAATTTTCTCGAGTCAATTCCATTTTCTCAACGACTAAACAAGTTTGACAAAACCTTGTGATAAGACCGAGAATCTTTTTTTTAATAAATAAATGGTATTCGATTTTTAAAACCAAGGTGTTTTCAATTAAAAAGATTTTAATATGACAAAAACAGTGGAAATATTCCATTCCCGATACTTTTAGTGTAGCCTATGTACGTAGTGATAATACTGGTTATTGAAAAAGAGTCGTCGGGGATATAGCCATATTATTTATTTCAACGCTTTACCAGATTCAGCTTTACCAGACGTCAAGTTACTTTGTCACCTAAACGAGTCAAGATTATGAAGTTTGAAGAATAAATAATTTACACTTTATTTTAAGTTCAACAAGGTTGATAAGGCGTAACTGATATCTCTAATATTGCAGGGGCTCATTGGTTAAAGTTTGCCCATGTTCTTGTATGAAAATAGCACCAGCACATACTAAATTGTAGAATCAACCTCAATTTGTGTAGATATATTTTCCTTTTTCATTAAAGATGCTACTCAGTTATTTAGCAATCAGGTATTCAATTTAACTATCCTTTTTTCAGTGCATATTGTTTCTCCACTTTTATCGATTGACAACACAGTCATTGATTTATAACAAGCCATTGTTCTAATGAAACGCAAGCATTACCTGCCATGCAGAAAACAATCGTCCGTGGTTATTGACTACACATTTTACAATTACCGTAGGTAGGTATTTGTAACGTTGATGTATTTGTAAATGCTAAAAATCGACATTTATATTGAACGACATCATTTAGCTATTAGGAATTCATAATACTTGATACATACATGGTGTACAACATTAAATACGTTATAAGTATGAAACGTAGTTGTGTAAGTTACACGTCACAACAATTGCAGTAGAAAAAATGCGCTTGAGGTATTTCTAAGCACATAAACTGTTGAGATAAAGCCGGAAATAGTGACACGTTAGTCGGTTTCCGTGCATATAACCAAATATGTTGATATCTACCGTCTATAATCAAGGATGTTGGACATGTCGATATAATCTACTAGTTATATTTTGCAAATCTTTTTTAAAGGGATGTAATTAAATAATTAAAAAACAAACCCCTCTTGCAGAAGGGTTTGACGTAGTTGTTATATTAGAACCGGTATCAATCCGGGAGAGGCCGCTTTTTCTTAGCGCGCACGTGTATCTAGCGAAACGCGAAAGATTCTGTGAACTATTTATCTTTGGGTCATTTTTTATAGTCTTTTTTTCTAACACCTCCAATCTTTTTCACTTGAACTAAATTATGTCCGCTGCCTTAAACAAGTACAAAAACGGTGAACGCGCTGACCCCAATGCGGTTTTTCCATAATTTCAGTCAGGTCTCAGGTCAGTGTCGTTCAAAGCAACGATAGAAACTAACAGAGATTCTCAAAATAAAAGGGAGGATATACGTAAGTCCAACCAAGAATCTAAACCTTAAAACGTTAAACGTTCAACAATCACGTTCGTGCATTCGCGTGTATGTATTAAATGTGCATATCTATGTTTTTACTGCATAATCATGTATTTAAAATACTACCTCGAAGCTTGATCAAAGATTTTAAAAGAAACTTACCAGCGCCGCCCCAGCCAAGCTCTTCAGACCCAAGTACCATTGCTAGTCCGCCGATGAGTAACAAGAGAACTCTCAAAGGCACAAGAAAGGCGTCATTGCGTTCGGGAATATATTTCACTAAGTAACCACAAAGTATGCCCAATACAATGCCACCGATGATACTTAGAGGACCCTGGAACAACAAATTATTTAGGTGAAATAGAATATTGTAAGCTAAATTTTCACATCAGAATCGTCTGAACGCTAGTGGTTCGAGATTGGTCAATGCTTTTAGTATTTGTATATAAAAGTACTTTTTGATCACGCAACGCACTAACGCACCTATGACTTTTCCAATAATATGACTATATTATAAATTACCTGTTCCACCCTTTAACCATGTAGCAAAGGCCTGTACACTCAAGAGTTTTCCATAAGGAGTCTAAACGATTAGTGAAGTCTTCAACCCGCTAGGCTATGTGAATAATTGCTCAATTTATCTCATATTGAGAGTAGCCTCAGGCCCATTAATATAATATACTTATTAATAATAATGTAATATATATTTGTAAAAAATCAAATCTATTTACACTTTTTTATAAACTTACTACGCACCGTTATACTATTTATCGGTCACTCATAGTTATTACACGAATAGAAAGTAGTAAACATTATTGTGTTATTCCTTTTTCATCTCATGTTCTTTTTTGCATTTTTATGCGATGGTCGGTGTACTCGGTGTAGCTAATCCGATGGCTGAATTTTATTATTAGTACGTTTTTCCTTTAACACACCTATCTTCCTTATTGTATGGAGGTCACTAGCTACCTCTGGGAGACTTACGTGTGGCCATGGGATTTATACGCTGAGTCCTTTGGAGATTTACAGTAGGTACAGTAATGAATATTCCTAGTATATGTTGGACCATTGTTAAACAAGTATCCTAATATGGAAGTACTATATAATTAGCTGTTAGAATGTGTAAATTTTTGAAAAATGGGATCGTCTGTTAAATACACATTAAATATTCTTAAGGACTTAACAGACTTAACAGCAGGTTGAATTTTTGTTGGTAGAAGTATTTATGCGACCAACAGCGAAAATATAATATATATAGTTTTAACTGGTGAACAGTAAAGCCATTTTAAGAACATTTCTAACAAATATATTAATTGAAGGGTGTATGCGATTAAAAAAAAATGCTCTTTTATGAAAGCCCTTTATGCATCTTGTCATCGGAATGAAGATGATTCTGAGGAGCACAGAACTACTATTTTTAGGGTACTGGGTTTATTGTATTTTAGACCATGTAAAGCAAACGTGGCAAACCCCAATTGGATCGTGAGCAAGACCAACGATTACAAACACAAATTTTAAAAGATTATGCTCTTGTGGTTGTATATAAAGAAATATACTTAATTTAAAGATCATTTAATAACGTTCTGACGTTAATTAGATTATCTTATTGATCTGGTTATAGAAAGAAATATTTATTTACACATCCTGAAAACCCAACATTTGCAATGTTATAGGATAACTGGTTATACATATTAGGAATTAAGATGAAGGCTAATAGTTGCAAAAAGAAAAAAATCTGAGCTAACAATATTAAAAGTGCTTAAGCTAAACTTTGAGGCCAGGTTACGTGTCTTCCCATGCTAAAGGATATCAGTCACAATGAATTGGAGGCCTTGATTGCAACAAACTTTCACATTATGATAGCGCTGCAGAAGCAGTAGGGCGACGTCTAAAGATGGCTAGTGAAGTATCTATTACTAGGGCTGGTAGAAGCTCGATGTGAATGTATTCATTTTAAAGTTAAATCGCAGGCAATTATTTTGTAAGGAAAATGAACTTTATAGTACACAAAAGAAAAACTCATCAATTTCCGGAATTTCTAACGATTTTGCCATATTTTGACTTTAAACAAAATGTCAAAATGTTTATGTTTCCTTAAATAAAGGTTTTAGTCTATAAAATATAATTAAAAAATTACGTGTACGCTAAATATAATAGAAATATCCTTTTTACAACATTTTGTACAAGTTTAAAGATATATAAAATTTTAAGCTAAGGTAGTTTGGCTAAAATGTATGTCCAAAAAAAATTCACAAAAATATATTTAAATATGATTTAGCCAGATACAACTTTTGCAGGTATTCGAAATCGATTCGATGATATTTTTTTTCTCCATACATTGACGCTCCACCCTAATGTGTACCCGTGATAATGGTTTTATTTCAATTGAAAGCGGGTAGGTACTATAAAAGTACCTCTGATAGTACAATCAGCAACGAAAGTCGCTTACAAAATTCAAATTTAAATACAAAAACCTTTTAAACATTTTCAGATATGGCATAGAATTAATGATTATTGTCTTATAGGATAAGCATTGATTGGCTGTTGATAAGCTAATTTGTTTCAATGTGCAGGAGGTTTTTAGAGTTTGTAAAAGGTAGACTGTACCTACCAAATACGATTACTATCTATATAATGTTCTCTTCAAGGGTGTAATAAGACAAGAATCTCATTTCAAATATGGGTGGTTGAAAGTATAACATTGATGCCAGATGAAATGGCACATGCAATGCTAATCGAATGATTCATAGGTAATGTTTAAGAAAGCAAGCATTACTCATCGTGTCACGTTAGTTTTCTTCGTGAACACACAATGCGTATTTCTCAATATTTTGAATTAGTTTTAATTACTTATGGGGGCTGATGTGGCTGAATTCTAAAATAAATCGGTATGCGAGTTCTACTCACATTTAACCGGTTGTAATTTGCATGAAATAAACATTGTTTTTATCCAACTTCTAAACATTGATTAACTTGATTACGAACAGAATTTATTACTCACTTTCTAAATATTTATAGCATATTATAAATAGCAGATATTAATTGAGTAACTCGTTTAAATTTATTAGGTTCTTTTATTTGGTTCGTTCGATCTCCCCGACCGATTTTGCAATCAATTGACCAAGTGGAATACTATTAAGAGTACGCCTTAATAAACCGCAAAAACAATAAAAAATGTGATCTTAATATAAGTGTCATAATAGGAGATAAAAATTATAAAGCAAATATTAAATTTATTTCAATGAAAACTTACTTGAATAATATTCATTGTGACTGAAACAGTAGAGAACATGATGGACAAGATGATGCCGAACACGGCAACACTTGCAGCATCGTCCACGCCAGAGACGGCTAGCACCAGGGTAGGAATACCCTTGGACACACCGTAACCCTTTTCTCTGAGTCGAAATAGGCATGGAACGATCACCGCCGGTGATACCGCTGCCACGATGGAAGATAGCAGGAAAGCTGAAATTTGTGAAAAGTTTATGATGAGACAGACATATCGAAAGACGGTATTGATTTTCGGTCGTTCTCTTTTTGATTAACTCGAGCGTACATTGGCGTACATGTCGATGCCGGTAAAGTGAGCGAATTCAATGATGAGCTGGCGTTGTTCCATTCAAAGCCTCTACATAATAAAAAAAAGTAAAATAAACCTAAATAATTTGTAATTGTAGTATCAGATTTTATAGAACTTAAATTAAGAAAGTATTACTTAGAAATATTTCACGAATACAAAACATAATTTTCATATAAAACTGCAATATTTAAAATTACTCCATTAACATAAAAAATATTTGATTACATATTATTTTAGTGAAACGTGAAATAAGTACGAAGTGTTTTTTTAACTCTTCTCTAAGGTGTATTCTTGATTGAAATATTATAACTTTCTATCTTATTCTAATACTTCTTTGACTACGCTACACATATCTGTTTTTGTAATAGACCTAACTCATCTATTATTTTTTTTATGATTTTTTGAAGTCATCAATCTAAACATGTCAAACTTTAAATGCGATTTTCCACAAAATTTAGGTGTGACGTACATACAAAATATTGTTTTAATATAAGATAATATAGATAAGGCATATAATTGAAATCGACAAAGGGCACTTAATGGTTTAATTCTTTTGAACGAAACGATCGTATATATAAATATAGTCTTACCCCAGTTCCAAGGTAGTCCAAGGAAGAAGTACGCTAGTACTGAGCAGAGCAAGCACTCAAAAGTCCAAGGTAACAAGGCTAGTTTGACGACAGTAAAGAAGTGTTTTTTCATAGCAATAGGGTCCAGGTCCAACCCCGCTCTCGTTAAGATAATTGTTAAAGCAATTTTCCTAAAATATTTCAATAAAATATTGTTTATATACCTCGCATAAAACATTGATATTTTATAACAGTAATTTTAAAAATGACTATTTGTATTTCATTATAAGTACCTTATATAAGCTGCAACATGTTGGTAATCTTCGTCAAAGTTGACGAAGCCAATATTCTTCATAATTATTCCTACAAAAAGCATTCCGATAAGTGCAGGTAGCGTAGTAATTTTCATCAATATCATGCCTCCGAAGTACGCGACGATAGTTAGTAACGACAGCATAAACAACTGTCCACCAGGTGCTGCCGTGTCGCCCATAACAATCCATATTGTCACCCAAACCAAAATTCCTGGAATAGTTTTAACATTTTATTCACAGATGAAAGAAAATATATCATAGGTTTGTGACACGTTTCTGCAGTAAATGGGGTTTCTGGAGTTGCATAAGGGTTGCTATACATATAAACGGGTCAGCATTAATCGGCACCACTGGACCGTAAAATCGAATATAGATATATGTTCGGGAATAAGGTCGCTCTGCTTGGCCGCACATATACACTCGTTAAAGTCACTCGTAATTTGTGATACTATGTGATTATTTTTTTTTAGGTAGTTTCCACTGGCAGTAATACAGGTCTTTATACATGTGAACCAGAGGCTGAACACATTGCTCCAGTATCCCTCTGGAACACAGCTGCATATAAGCTCTTGATCGCTCGAAAACTTGCGTCCCTTCAGTTGTTTTTTTACATATGGGAATAGTGTAAAGTCGTATGGTGCTAAATCCAGACTACAATGAGGGTGTCCCAACAATTTGATTCCAGCATTTGGTGCAAATAGTCCGTAGTTTTGCCGGTTCGATGTGCAGGGGCGTTATTTTAATGCGAAAGGTAAGTATCGAGTCTTGAGTTTGGTCGTTCATTTTTAAGGCTCCTAATACTCCACTGTATGCCATGTAGTAGTAACAGTCTTCCCTTTATCAAGCACAACCGTAGCCAATGTTCCTCGCTTAGTAAAAAATACAGCAACCATTCTTGTTTTCTTTGATTGGGACATTAATTTTCACAGACGTCAGCAGTGGTTCATCGTCAAACACCCACACTTTACTCTGGGGTTTAGTAGGAATGTCGAAATAATACAGTAATTTTTCATCACTTGTAACTATCGAGTTCACGTAGTGAGATCGGCCGTCTTCAATTTCTTTAACATATCACGAGACCAAGTTACACGCTGATCCCTCAGTGCATCATCACCCGTTCCTCCACAAATCTTTAAAGGCCGAAAATGCCGAAGAAAGGCGTGCGTTTAACATATAAGTATTTTTGTAATAGTATCTATTATAACTTACCAATAATTAATACTGAAATGTTTTGTGCGAATTGTCGGTAGGATGGACATAGTGGGAAAGGGCAGACTTTCTGCCAATTCGGTGGTTCCCACGAAGGAATTCCGGAATCCTCTGTATGGCACTTCGCACAACAAGCGTACCACCAAGACCTGAACAAATTGCGCATTGTATCACTGACACATATAATAATTGAAAATATATGTAACAGTTCGAGAATATACTAATGTGAGGTAAATTAATTAATTTCGGCGTATACAGTCAAAAATGTGTTGAGTTTACTAGTGCCTTGGTAATCAGTCTGAATTATTTTTGTCTTATTTGGAGCAAATATACGAAATCTATAATTAAAAAAATACTAGAATGGGTCATCCTAACGGCAAAAGTTTTCAAGTATTCGGCTCATTCTAAAAATTGAAGAATCAAAGTTTTATATCATCATAATTCTTAAGTAAATAACACATTTTGAAAGCAATGAACACGCCGTGATAAATCATATTAAGGGATATGTAACTGTGAGTACAGATATGTTCTTTCTGTTTAAATTTTAGTTTTGCAATGTAGAGTATATGTAGGTATAATGTAATATACAACTCGTAAAACTAATTTCCAATTCTGGGAAGGGTGGGCCAGGAGTCCATAGCACAGGGTATCCTAGTTTGGACTCCTGACTCCCACAAATATTTTGGACCTTCAAACAATATGATGTAAACATTTCTGTACATTGTAAAAGTTTTGTAAAAAAAAGTTACCTTTCTATGTATTCACTTTGCTGTGAAATTGCTTTCTTTGAGTAGACGGAGGATGTGGTGGAATATTTCTTAAATCTGCCTTCGATGTGTCCCTGCCGATCTGTGTTGAACAGGCTAACGTTAGAAGTCGAATGCGAGTCAGAAATGTCGATCGATCAAATTGCTACTGAGAACAACTAATACTTCAGGACACCTGCTGTTCCTACATTGTACAATGGTTCTTGTTAATTGACCTTGTCGTAGTTATTTGTATAGTGTATTGCCTGATTAATTATGTAAACAGAGAAAAATTGTAACAAGGTTTTATAGTTTTTTCAGGGTCATCTTCGTTCCGGTCGCTTGTTCGTTAACAATTCTACTAACGGGTGATTGATATCGTATTTGAATTTACAATATTTTAGGTTTAAATGATTGGTGCGAGGTGAAACTATAAATGACAGCTTCATAAAGTTTTTTTTCTAAAGGTGAGTTACCCCAAGAGTTATCCATATCTCCTGCCATGACATTGTGAAGGTTGCTTTTGCGCCGTGAAGGCCCTTCCGCTTTGGCTGATACATTACCATTCCTGTTGATAAAAAAAAATACACGTTGAAAAAAAGTAGAACACTGTCATTGACTAGCAGAAAATATTGATAATGGCTTCACATTACCAAGTGCATAAAAAGACCAAATCGACTGACAGTAAAACTATGACAAAATCAACAACAATGAAATATTGATGAAAATATTTCACGATTGCTTAATTTTATTCTGAAGAAATATCACACTGCGGAGTATTATAATATTTTTTTGGCATAATTTAATTTACTAAGAGTGTATTCTAAATGAATACACACTCAGGTTGTTTTTTTTTCATACGAAATATGAAAAATGGGAAAGCAATTGGGCCCGATCACAGAACTCAGAATAAACTACTTATTTTCAGTTCTGTGGACCTGATGAAACCTGTATACCAGTGAAGGTTCGGAAGTTATTGAAATAGGACGGATATCAGTGGCTGACTTTATTCTTTAATAATTGTTGCATAAAGAGATAATCCCAAATGAATGGTGTCTAAGTTCCCTTGGGTCTTGGTGGAGATGTACAGGAATGCAACAACTATCGAGAATAAAGTACGTCACATATTATGAAAGTCTGTGAGAAAGTGATTGATAGAAGAGTGAGAGAGGAAAGTGCGATTACACAAATAGCGGCAATGTTGTATAACGGACTCGAACCGACTAAAACCACACAGTGTTACGTCACCGGGTCTTATAGTCGGGGCCTCAGGTCAGGCCCTAGAAAGGCGACCCCACTATGTGGAACCAATGGTTCTGTCCCCTCTAATTAAGAGAGGCGCGCGCGGAACACATCGCGCCACCGTCTCGGGCCTGCTTCTGCTAGGGCAACAGATAGCCCCTTCCGTTGCCTTCAGGCAAGCGCTCATGGAGGCCGGAGATCGTTTTGCACTCTTCGGCGCTTGGTGCGTTTTCTGCGGGACGGAAGAGTACTAGTTCTCTCTTTTTTTACTACCCGGTATCCGGCCGGATATCCGTTTTATGTCTACATTTTATTACCGGTGCGCACCCACGTGGTGCTTGAGATAATATATATTTTTGGAGTTTACTCCTTAAGAATCATCAATTATCAATCCTTAAGAAAAATCAAATGCACAAATATAAAATAACAAAGTATACGATTAGGAACAGTGAATAGCTGCGTAGTCAGAAAGAACGATCATGGTTAAAATTTTAAGTTAGAAATTAATAAGTATTATTTTTGTATAAACTGAACTAATAAACTTTAAATTAAAAATAATTCTATCACATCATCTCATGATTAATGCGGTGGTAACGTAATGGCTAAGGTTATTGCACTGTATACTAAACTGAAATCCTAAAATCAAAGTTATCAAATTTCAACTCAATCAGATGCTAGTAAGTGCTACAATGAGACCTCCTCCTTTTTTAAAGTCAGTTAAAATGGGTTGTAAATGTTACCCAAAATGTCGTAACAAGAAAAAGGTGATATTATAATGGCTGCCTTCAGGACACTCATTTTAACTTTTTTGAAAACCATGTCTTACCAAGTAAATTAGACGAAAAACTCATTGTTTATGTACTTTCCATTAAAATTGGAAAGACTTAATAAACTTGATAAGACTTTAAAATTTTTACTTAACATTTTATACTTGTCGCAACTTATCGCAATGTAAAAAACAAGTTTTAACCAAGTATATACACCGAAATGAGCAGTCATTAATAAATTAATTGCACATAACTGTCTACAATTATAATGTCAGTTATCTGACATATCCGGCGGCTAGCCCGATCTACTGGTACTATAAGTAGTACAAGTAGATCACCGAAATATATTTTCGAATTTAGTAGACAAAGGGGATTTCTTTCAGTTACCCTTAATAGAACAAGTGACATTGAGACGAAAGGTTATAGTCGCGAAAGGACAAGTAGTAGTCGCTGATTATAAGTCGCAGCCTACATTTTATAGAAATAAATATGGATTACTCTTTTTCGATTTAATTAGTATCAGCGGACGCAGGCTACGGATTGTTTGGCAACAAGTGCGTGAGCTTGTTTGTCACCCTACTAGAAAAATTAGTGGCGTCATTAAGCGGCGTATCATGTGAACCCTTCCACACTGCCCATTTGAATCATTAATGGAAAGGTACAACTTTCATTGATGGTAGCTACAACTTTCACTGATGTTTCCTATTAGTACAAACAACAGTGTAAATGCCACTCGTAGCTCACACCAAAGTCATTGACATTTTCACTGACACTGATTTTTCATAAGTGCCCCTTAATCATTATCTACTACCTAAATCTACAATTTAGTTTTTAATTTACGAGATCGCAGTTACATAACTAGATAAACACAGGTGCGGTCGTAGTACTTGGCTTCTGGTTTTCTCAAAACAAATGATTTTGTTAAGATAAAACATTTTATTACGATTCCAGTCTGTAAAAATATATGTAGTAGGGTAGAATTCATTCTACACAATAAAAACTTTTTAACAAATAATTAAATCGACCAAAGAAGAATGAAACTGAAAATGAAAAATAAACTTGTTAGCCTAACTAAACTCCTACACTAATGTTAATACCTAAATAATTACGTGTCGGCGCCAAATATACAAACAAATAATGAGTTTTTAGTTTTTTTATGGCTACAATATAATTATTATTTATAGCTACTTATTTAAAATTACCTAACTAACGTATTAACTTATCTTTAATATAAATACCTAATTTAATTATTCAGTGCTATTTGTTATAAATATTTAAACAAAAGATATTCAACAATCTTTTATTACATTTAAAGTACTTTAAAGTTCTCATTAAAATGAATTAATAAGAACAAACACGAGGTAGCTTCTGCAAACCGTTGAGGAATTCCCTCGACTTACTTCTACATCTATCATCAAATCAACTACAGGTCTAAGTAATGTTGTAGTGTCATTAGAAGTAAAAGTTAGGCGTGGTTATACATAGGTTATACTAGTCCTACTAATATTATAAACGTGAAAGTTTGTGAGGATGTATGGATGTATGAATGTTTGTATGTTAGGATGTTTGTTACTCTTTCACGCCAACTACTGAATCGATTGCGATGACACTTGGTATGTGGATAGCTGGAGACTTGGAGTCACATATAGGCTATATTTTTATTCCGATATTCCCACGGGATCGGGACTTAAAAATATGTCAACGTTATCAGCGCTATTAGCATGGTAATAATTAGAGTGAAGTGGACGGATTGAAGTTATTATTGTGACTTTAAGGTAGTAAACATTAATATTCCATTTCGTCACTGACCTACGCTAATCCCACCTCAGTAGAATTTTAAAACCAAAAATCTTTTGACCGTTCCTTGTATATTTATCTACGAAGTAGCTAAATTTGTAAAGTTTAACAAGGAACTGTTTGAAATACAAAATAATATAATTAGGCGTAAAGTCACTCAGACACATCTTAAATTGCCAGTACCCTCGACTCGAGATGTTTAGAGTGAGTTGTGTGTATATAGATCATATTTTCAGGCAGCGCATATAGATAATGCACTGCCTGAAAACATGGTTACTCTACCGTATCATAAATTCTATCCAGCTTTACGGAAATGGTTGATAGAAGAGAGCAAGTCAATTAATTAAAAACAAAATCGCCTCTCTTTCCTATCATTTTAGAAACGCATTTTAGAAATGCGCAAACATTAATGAACGTTTGTGTATACTAAGCAAATATCATTAACAACTTCATGTGTGTCAGTTTTAATTTAATTCGTAATTATTTTAATCTATTTTTAATTGGTATTATTTAATGCAATCATAATGTGTACCTACCTAATATTTGCAATTGCATGCCACTATGTATGGCTAAATGTGTCTTATGCTCATAATTAATTTGTCATCCTTTTACCACATTTAAGCAAATAAAGACAATAAATATTATCATTATGGCAATTCAGGTGTGAACATGACGTTAGTTACGGGTTGACGGGTATTTCTTAAGTCTAACTTATCTTCGATAAGTACTAAACATGGATTTTGCATCAACTAAGTAAATTTTCGTGTATTTAATCTGTTCTAAATAACCGGATATACCAATAATACATGTACGTATATCCTATATTAAAATCTATTATTTATGTTTAAATAACTGCATATTTACTAGCCCTACATTATTATGGAAAGATGCTATTTACAAATGCGAAAGAAGACTTATTACGGACGGTAAAAATCAACGAAGTTTTACCGTCCGTAAGCAAAACGGATCGTTTCTAGATTATAGGAATTTCGTTAAAAATTGAACGAAATTTTACCGTCCGCGTCCGTAAGCAAAACGAATCGTTTCTTGATTATAGGAACGCGGCATTAGACGTACTTTTTCACAACTAAATAAATTGCGTAGAACAGTACCAAGGAGTATTGAATGTTGTTGAGTGAAATTGAAAGTATTGTGTAAGAGCTATGCTATTGTAGTAACTCTACCAATAGAATTATTAAACATGGGTAGGGTTTTGTTGTGGGACGAAATGTATATCAATGCCCTTGTTACCGTCGTCGTGTTACCGCTGCCAGAGTTACTTCTGTACCTGTAAATACTCTCAAATAATAATAATAAGGCTACATTTTTTTAGTCTTCGGGGCCATAACTTTTGTGCTAGGGATTCTCAGATATAACCTTGTTTAGAAAATCCTTCTCAGCATCTGCTCGCCACTTCACACGGACCAGAAGCCTGAGTTTTATTTGCTTTAATAAATCAGGATTGCCATGGAAAGGAGCTGTAAGTCTTACAAATCGTTAAACTTTACAGTCTTTACAAGATTATTTAAGCTCTTTAGCTAGAGTCGTCAACGTAAGTCGAGTGAAACGCCATCTAATGAATGAAATATAATAAGTTCATTTGTAAACTACTACACTTACTCGTACGTCTCTTAGTCTCAATCGGTAATGTTTCATTACAAAACGAAAAACTTGTCTTAAATTTGTAAATTTAATGTATTATATAATTATTATTAAAATACTTAAATCATATTTAAGATTATAAATGTTTCAGACGTTAGTTTGGTTATCCTATTTTTGTATAAATTGTTTCTTTCAACATCGTGCCCTTGATGTGGCAGGACTGTAACTATTGCCGCCAAAGCGTGGTATAGCCCAAGGCGTTATTAGATATGTCCTTGTGAAGCAGTCTTCACTGTCTTTGACGAGACTTAGTGTTTAATTATTACAGTTACTATGCTAGATAAATCAAACAACACGTACAAGGATTTCGAAACGATCCAAATATACCTAATATCCAACTAGTTTTGTTACAGAATAGTGGCGTAAATATGACGAAACAAAATATAAACCTAGAACTTGTGTTAATCCATTTCAAAAAAGTGTGGAGGTTCTCAGTTCGTTAGAATGTTTTTTTTAATGTATGTACCCGATTACTTACGATTCTGTTTTTTGTTTGAAAATGTATACTTTCTAAATGGTCCCATTATTATCAGGTCAGAGATCATGATCATATCATCATACTGGAGAAACGGATAGAACTCTTTAGTGCAGTTGCTCTCGGAAGTACCATTTGGTGTAGTGGAACTTATGCTGAAGACCACAGATAACCACTGGAACTACTCAATAATATGAACTTCACGGGTTACGATGCGATTACTTTAATATGGTTGTTAAACAATTTATGCTCGTCACAATGTATATGGTGAGCTACCAGAACTCATCAACAATTTCCGACCCTGCATCGAGAAAAGTAATATTTTGTAAAAGGTGATGAGCAATTCACATTAGGCTATTATAACTTAAATAAACTGACCCACCCAAAAGCGAAAATACATTTAAAAAAATAAATTAAATAAAAAAAAATTAACTTAAACTTAACTGAAAAATTAGGATGAGTAATACAGCTTGTTAACATTTATCAAGATTTAGATGCATTGAAGGCGGTGATACTTTTTCCAATAGATCATTATTAGGCATATTCAAAGATATCTAAGTATAGTCATATATAGTGCAGTCGGAAGTGCATTTTGCCAGCTCCAAAGAGTGCGTTTTAACAAATTAATCTTATTCTAAATTATTTATTTTCATATGAAGAAGCACTTAGTTTATAAACAATATAAATAGAAAATAATTAGTAGTTTATGAGTATGCATAGGTATGTGATGAAAAATTTCATAAGTTAATTCATAAATTTATATCTATCGTAGACTAGCTGTCCTCGCAGTTTCACCTGCGTTTATGATCACTGCTCCGCTCCTACTAATCGTAGCATGATGTTATATGGTCTATAGCCTTCCTCAATAAATGGGCTATTCAACACTAAAATAATTTTCAGTTCGAATCAGTAGTTCCTGAGATCGCTAATCTCAGGAACTACTGGTTCGAACTGAAAATTATTATCAAGCAAACAAACAAACAAACTCTTCAGCTTTATAATATTAGTATAGATAAGGACCTCCATAAATTAACGAAACTATTCTTATGACACTTTCACATTATTTTATGTGAAAGCATGTGTTAAGAAATTAGTCTTGTATGAATGAGATGAAGGTAATAACGATGCTGAATTAGGTGTAAACGTTTACAGCGCACAAGATCGATTCTTTCTCGTACAAGGGTATAACGTTGATTAACGAATTAAGTCATGCAAATATTATTTCTGTGTTGTATTTATTTAAACGTGTAAAAATACTTTAGTTTCGGGCAAGTGTGAATTGTTTCGTTAAAGCACATGCGTCCATAAAGTGTGATAATGAATTATTTTATACTAAATACTTACTATTGTGCACTGAAACCGTGGCAAGGTAAGTTCATGGTAAATGTTTTGTCGATAGAAACTACGCACACTGTGTCAATGTTTATCCGAGGCCCGTATTATACCGTAAATTTTTTTGTACATTGTTCGTGCTAAAATGCCAAAAATAAGTGTTTGATCAGCTTTCATACCTAGTTCATAATAATATATTAACAATAGGTACACATAATTACTAGCAATTATTTATCAAATAAGAATCAAGTACCTTCGTAACAACTTTGTGGTTCATTTCATGCCACCGGCATTGTCTATATATAATATAATAAATTGTTGTTTTATTTTCGGTATTTTTTTTAACCGTTTAAAAAAAATACAAATAATCATGGATTGTAAAACAAAACTGGACTGTTGTTTGTTGACTATAGAACTTTTTGTATATATTTATATGTTATTATAGAACCTTTTTAAACTTCTCCTAGACTTAGCCGTACTTTTGCAATAACACGAGGCCAGTGAGCAAACAGTAGACCTCGCGAGGAAGGATGTATTAGATATCAGCGTTTACTGCTAAGTCCCTTCCTCTTGATTGTTAGTATGAATAGTATGTTTACTAGAATGCCTACTTTGGTTAGAAACGAGTAAATATTGTTATTACCAAATAGTCAACATCTGTCAGTAATTAATGCATTAATAAACGTCCCCACATACCCTTTTGGCAAATCAGGCAGAGGATAAAAAATTCTTATATATGACTATGAAGTTTTGAAAGAAAACTAGGAAAATAAAAGCTGTTACGAAGTAGACACATTCAGACGGACAGACATTCACATAATCCAAAGCCAAATCGGCCAGACCTGAAATGAAGACTTTTGTTCGCTCCATCAGTAAATAGTTTATAAAACAATCAAGTTGTTCCTAATTTTAATAGATATGCCAAAAAGCCGGTAAATCAATCCAATTTTAACGCAATTCTAATTAAATTCTATTGTCACGTTAATTTTGTAGTTATTTGGAACATTTAAGTGCATGGCATGGAAACAATACTTGCACATTTTGAGTTTATTATACTTGACTATCTTTTAGTTTGTTTCTTCTCAAGGATAGTCGTAGAAATTGCGATCAATTTTTGATCGAAGGCCACCATCTAGTTTTACCAGTATTTATTGACGTTTAAAAGTGTCTGAAAAGATCTATTTGCAAAATGAATTTTACCTACTATATCTATATCGACTAGATTTATAAATATTGAAGGTTTGTTTAAACGGCTCAATGTTGGTTTTATTCCACTTGCAATATAAAATAACGAAATTCTAGTTCTAAGTACCATACAGCTACACCTGACAATAGTCTTCCGAAAACTTAATTAGTAGGATATTTGTTTAAACAATAATGCAAAGATCATTTGCCTGCGTACTGAGATGTTGGATACCTTATATGAACACCTATTTCTATCGGTATTATGGTTTGTCATGTTACCATGACGTGGTTGTCCGCCAAGATGTCAAGCAGTCTATAAACGATGAATTGTTGTGCTGACTGTATTATGTGGGTCATATAACGAGAAATATGTGTTACCGACGACCTTAGCCATGGCTTAGATTTGATTTGCGTTCATAAAAGAAAATTATATCTACAAGGCGACCTATTCTAACTGTTAAAGGTTAAAACATTATTATACAATTAAAAGTTATTCCCTAGTTTGATAAACAGAATTGCAACAAGAGACTTTTGAATCTACAAGTTAGTGACGAAATCGCTCGGCACGGCATGTAACGTGTGACTAAATTGATAAGGTACTCTAGGCATGTATGTCGTATGTGTATTGTACATGTATATACGTAGACGTAAATACATGTTATGGATAGTAACGGGCACTTCGCAGAATTAGATTTTTGTCTGCAATTGACTGCGAGACTTTCAAGAAACACAACTGTCAATGTTTATACGAGTACTATAGAACTCCACTGTAACTTTTCGCTATTATTAGAACAATCACGGAATATTCAGTTTCGTGCAACATGAATATTATTATAAACTTACCTAATTGATAAAAATAATTGTGGAGTTTACTGAAACCGTAAAATATCTAAAAAATTATTAAGTGCATGAAAATGTCTAGTTTATAGGTTGGTGCATTTTTAAATATCGGTATTAGTTTAAATAGTTATAATTATGTTTAAAAAAATTGAAGCGATATTATTATTAGTGATAAAGAGGAATTACTAACTTAGAACTTACCAGTGGCGGTTCAGTGCATCTGTTTCGAGGGATGAGTCCGAAGGTAGATAGCTGTCGTAGTGACAACTTAGGCTGCTGTGAGACATCCTACATGGTACTCAGAGAGTCTTATTCACTGTAACTAAGTTAGCGGGTGAATTTGTTGAGTGGTTTACGCGGGGGCATGCCGCTCGGTTCAGCACGTTCCACACCTATGCCGCGTCGAATGTGCATGTTATAAGAGAAGGTTTGGCTGCGAACGACTCGGCCGCCTCACCTCACCCCGGGCACGTGACTGCCTCTGTACGTTCAGTTTCGCCGGCCGGCTGGCCGGTCATTGGCCGACGTGCAAAAAATTTACAAAAGAACAACAGTGGACCCACTTCCATAAAAATGCGTTCTGAGCTATGGTACGGGTTGCAGACTAGGCGAAGAGTGAGTAAATGAGCCAGAGGCGTCGCGGCCGTGTTTATACTAGTCATTTCAAACAACGCTCGTATAACAACGGTGCACCCGCGCCGCCCGCTCAACCCGCAACCACCGATTCTTCCGCACGCATCGATACAATGTGTGCGATCGCGATTAAAAACACCCAAGTGATTTGTTCCATGTGGTTTTATATGTCGTCTGTTAACGATAACTACATAGGTGTGTGATGAATTCCCAGAACTGTAGGCATGTGTAGTCGGTACGTGTACCTATTACAGTAACTACGCAGATATTTAATTACTAATGTCGAACGGCGATGTCACTTGGTTCTAATGTAAGGTATCGAGATAATGTTATGTTGTACCTACTTACCTACATACTCAAACCTCAGTATAGATATATTATGTAAGTACATGTACCTCACTGTTTATTACCTATTACTTAAATGTTGTCTACTGATAAAGATCATTGTGGGTTAATATATTCCTTTATAATTAAGAAAATAAATAGCGCAGTACAAAATAGAGAAAAAGGAGCAGTTTTATTTCGTTCTTAAATAAGTACCGACATAGTATAATAATTATAATCATTTATTTATTTGCTAATAAATACATATTATAGATACGAATAAATACGTATGTATTTATAATCATTTATTTATTAGTACAGTGGTATCACTATTACGAATAAATTAATACTACGATTACACATTTTGTGCGTATTGAAATTGAAATAAGACTACTTATAACGTCACATCTATACCGTTACTTCTTTCGTTACAACTGCTCCATTTATACAAAAACAAAAATGTGAATGTCGCAACTTGGATGGAAAATTTTTAGTTCATTGATTGTTGTTCAACGACTTCCCTACTTAAAATAATAAATTCAACTGATCATTCAGATCAACCATGATCTTATAAATCAAGTTTCAGAACTGACGAACCTGATATTTTATTATATATAATATGTATATTGCGTGTAGCCGAAATAAGTAACCTTTATTGACATAAGTGAATTTTATTTGTGCTGGTTAAATTTAATATAGCTAGGTACTAGTTTTAAAATACGCATATAATATAAGTTAATTATTTGAATCTACCTTCGTCGTGTTACGTAGGTATACGTGTAATTAGTATGATGACATAGGTATATTATGTAAATGGACTCGCCATATAGGACGTTCGTCGTTCAGTCTATTTATGAAGGTATACTCGTAGTTAGGTAAGTACCTACTTCCCATTTATAATCACATGAAAACCAACCTTTACTTCAATCAGATCTTTGATTATACCTACCTTTCAGATAATAAAAGAATCACAAGTTTTAAAATTGATTACACATTATGTTTTACGACGTTCAGAAAATGTTTTGATGGCTCGTACACATATTGTCGAGACACATTAATAAATTAATTATATTATTATAAAAAGCCGGCCAATTGCGAGTCGGATTCACGCACGAACACTATATTGTAACCTTTATTGTTGTATGGGAGTCCCCATTTAAATATTTATATTATTTTAATTTAATTATTTATTTTTAAAGTGAATATACATTATACAACTAAATATTCTGTGAATATTTCAAGCGTCTACTTGTTGCCGTTATTAATATGGAAAAAAAACGGCAAAAAAATCACGTTTGTTGTATCAGAGCCCCACTTAAATATTTATTTTATTCTGTTTTTAGTATTTGTTGTTATAGCGGCAACAGAAATACATGATCTGTGAAAATTTCAGATGTCTAGCTATAACGGTTCATGAGATACAGCCTGGTGACAGACAGACAGACGGACGGTGGTCTTAGTAATAGGATCCCGTTTTACCCTTTGGGTACGTAACCCTAATTATATGATAGTTAAGAAGTTTGGCTCTAAAATTGTGTGTAGTTAGTTTAAAATTGTGTTAAAATATAAATGATTCATTATACTTAGGCAAAATTAATAACAATTACACTTTTTGCATTATAAGGGCTCTTTAAATAAATTTGTTGTTGTGAACACTGCGGATGACCCATTACAGTCTGTAATCTAGACATAACAACATGATCGGTAACGTGTAATGTTCTTGGGTATATAAAGTAAAATGGACCAAGAGTGTACTACATCTCACACCAAACATTCCCTAAGGAAAATGAGGTGAAATACAGTAAAATTTAAATCTTACATTTAATTAGATTAAAGACCTAAAATTATCTTGAAAATCTATATTATTTAATAAAAATAGAATTCTGTTCGTTGCGTCGTCGTTGCGCATCACTTAAGAAAGGCTGGATCGTTTGGCTACTTTTTGTTTTCTGCACATATATTATGTTCGTAATAGTATATTATTATGTTTTGTTTTATCTATGTCTATCGGAACAATACACAAGTTTACGACATGTTACATATTTTTGTAAAAATGTAAATATAATAGTTCATACAGTTAACGTTTTGGATGTTCATCATCTTAATTAAAGAAACGTTAAGAAAGTGTTGGTAGTTTTTATTTTAATTAAATAATAGCCTTACCCCGCTCCACGATTACAAGCTATTTGGATAGGTATAATAAACCTGAAGAGTTTTTTTGTTTGATTGTTTGTTTGAATCAGTCAGATTTGAATAGGTAATTTTTGTATGGGAAAGAGTGTTATTAGAGGAAGGTTATAAGCCATGTTACTGATGTTACATAGCCTAGAAACTCTCTCCTCCTACTCCGCTCGTAATTACCTACGACCGCAACAGTCACCATAAAGGTGAAATTGCGCACGGCACGGCTAATGTAAATTTATATGTATTTTAAATAAAGTGATAATTTAAGTGTAGAAGTAAGAATTTATATACAGCCTTCTTACTATTATGAGTGAAGTTCGCATACCAGTTTCCGATAAATGTGTTCAATATATCGCTGGTTTGCGAGAATATCGACGTAATTCAAAATTCAGTCGAATTGAACGATCATAAATCTTTGATATTATATCGTGAACAGAGATGCAACGCCGATTTCGTGCTAACGATTGTTAGAAAGTGACAAGTTCATTATATATTTGGGACAAAACACTCTAGCGAAAATCACAAATTCATTGGAATTCTCTAAAATCAATAATTAAATTTTAAAAATTATATTAATAATAGCAGCACCCCGCGGTTTCACCAGCGTAAGTAACGATCCCGTGAGAATATTTGGATAAAAAGTTGCCTATGTGTTAATCCAGGTCTCCAGCTATCTACATGCCAAGTTTCATCGCAATCGGTTCAGTGGTTTTTGCGTGAAAGAGTAACAAACATCCATCCATCCATCCGTCCATCTAAACTTTCAAATTTATAATATTAGTGGGATAGTGGGATTCTCTCAAACCAGCGATATATGTCAATATACACATTTGTATAAACAAATACAATAGTGTTTATTTACATTGTGGTTTTATAACACAGCATAATATACTGTTCCTTGCTTTAACAATACGATTATACCGCTATAAATTATACTTACCTAACTGCTTATTATACTATTGTGCAAAAACACATAACATAGTTATTAATAGGTTATATACATTTTACTTACCTCGGTACATAAAATATAAAACTTATTCTTTGACTAAGAAGACTGTACATATATTAAACAAGAATTATTACTTAGATAGATAGACAGATGTTTTCTTTTTTGGACGAAAAACAATGGGATACAATATTCTACTAATATGTATCTAAATACATACTAGTAAATGCTATGGCGATCTTTTTGCAGTTTGCAATCTCTTCCAGGCAACCATTGGATGGAAAGAGAAACAGATGGAAAATAGATAAAAATAAATAATATGTAAGTACTATCTAATATATAAAATTCTCGTGTTGCGGTGTTTGTAAATAAACTCCTCCAAAACGGCTTGACCGATTCTCATGAAATTTTGTGTGCATATTGGGTAGGTCTGAAAATAGGACATCTATTTTTTATCCCCCTAAATGTTAAGGATTTTTTTGAATTTTTCGATAAATTATTTATTTTTGAATTTTTTATGATACAGCATTAGAAAATACGTAAAACCCTGAATTTTCAATCCTCTACGGTGAACCCCTGCTTTTTGATAGCGATATTAGTATTTTTACTTTCATTGGTACAATTTTTTTGAAGTATTTAACCCAGTGAAAAAAGAAAGTGAGATTGTTATAATCGATTGCAGTCAAGTCGATGTCGGGTCACCTGATGGTAAGTGACTACCGTCGCCCATGGGCACCTGCAACTCGAGAGTCACAAGTGCATTGCCGGCCTTTATGGTGGGAGTAGGAGAGGAGGGGAGATGGAGAGATAGGGGGGAAAATAGAGAGAGGGAATGGTTAGGGCCACCGGTAACCTCACTCGCTTGGCGAAGTACAAGGAAGCATTGCTTCACTGCCGGTTTTCTGTGAGGCCCTGATATCACTCCTTTCGAGCCGGCCCATACGTGCCGAAGCATGGCTCTCCCACTGTTAAACTTTAAATATGTCAGTTAAGTTAATGAAGTACTTTGAATTAAGAAAATGAATGGTTGGTGTTTTGTTATTTTTATAGGCCGTCAATAGACCACAGCGCTCCATTCTTCTTTCAGTCATAGACCCCATCCCCACAATAAGTTAGTTATTTTTTATTTGACTACCAAAATATTCATTAGAAATAATTAATATGGCAAAACAACGTGTGCCGGGACAGCTAGTTTAGAGATATTTAGGATAAATATAAATACTTAGCATAAAAGGTACACACCCAAATATACATATATGTATGTATACATACACATACAAACACACATTTATGTATAAACACACATAGACAATTCATAATGAACAATTATGGAGGTTCATAATAAATACATTATAGTACCAAGTATGTCACAATTTACAAATAATGATGGCAATGGCAATTCATTCCACAGACGGACAGCCTTTACAGTAAATGATATGAACATACATTTTGTGGAAAGTGTGGGCATTTTTAACCTAAGATTCTTAGACGACCTGAGGGACCTTAAATGCGTGTTGTGAAAAAATACGAAACGTGTTTTGAGAAGGCGTATGGGTAACCACCAGCTTAATCCGACATTCAGAGACTTGGTCATGTTTGCGTAATCCAAAGATAAACCAGATGCAGAAAATTTGAAGTAGCTCAAGTACAGGTATACATAGTACAGGCTCTGCCTAGTTTGGGATTGTGTGAAGTTATTATTATATGTTTATAATACCTAATATAATATAATACCTAATATAATAACTTTTACAATTATTCCGGAGAGGCTTTATTACTTAGGACAAAAGACAGAGTTGTGTTTTGTGAGTTACAAAATACAATTGATCATTCTTCTAGATCTATTTATTACCTCGCCATATGAAACAGATTAATTAAATATTAATTATTAAATATACCTATTCAGCAAAATATTTCACAGCGGCATCGAGACCCATAATAAGTAAGCATAGATTGTACCACGGGTTGTACTATTATGTAATGGGTTTTAGAATATTGCTAAAAGTTTTTAAATGTTTCCTTTTTGTAAATATAAACATATAAACACCCAGACTAATGAAAATCGACATTCATGTTTCCATTTTTTCCCTGATCGGGATTGCAGTCGTTGCAGTCGAATGCTCATAACACTGCGCCATATAACTCGTCATGAAGAGGAGGTTGGGTACATCCAGTAGCGGTATTTTATTTTCTGTCAGGGGTCCATGGGGGAGGGGAAGGGTTACAGTGTTAGTAGTCGGTAACCAATAACTAGTAGGCGGGCATTTTGCTACCTTATTTTAATAAAAACAAAAAAATCTTGATAATAATATTTTAAGTTAAAGCATCTAGTATCTCATCTCATCTAGTTTGAAATAACATAAATATAGTTTTGTGTAAAATCACGACGTGAATAGAATAAATTATAAGTTCATTTTTGGTATTCGCCTGTTTGTCTATGTGCCTATTGTTACATTTATTTCCTCCAAAACCTACTAACCTAAAAAGTAAACTTTAAACTCAGATTTTGAGATCAATTTAGGACTCTTTATAATTAAAATATTATTATTCTTGTACAAAAAGGTGCTTCTTAATAAACCATACAATTTGAATTATTAATTATATCATAAGATACAGCTTGTTCTTTAAAATGCATCAGTGTATAGAAATAAATTCTAGAGATCAATTCTCCAAGACTTCTGAGTAACCTTAGGGTTGAATAAAAGAATAAAATAGTTATAGGAGTTAGCACTATTAGCTCAACAACATGCAAGTAACGGAGTTATCTACACTTAATAATCTAAAAATAAACTTGATATCCGAACAGGCCACAAACATAATTACAATATACATTGATTAATTGAAAGTAGAAGCACGTGATTTCAACAGTATGCCATCAGTAGCTCTTATTATTGTAATACAATATATAAACTATAGCTTGATACAAGTCATGTGACATGAGTAGATACATGCATATTGGGAGCAACCAATTGATATGACCTCTGATATCCCGTCTGATTCTCTGTTGCTAATAGTAAACAAAGGCACATTGCATGAGTCAGCAAGGTTCGTTCACGACTGGATAGTATGATTTATTTTGTACCTTCATTGATTTATAAAAACACCTTTCACAAAATATTAGTCACGTGATGAGCGTAAGACCTAGTTGTGTATTATAGTATTTATAGTATAGCATTCTTAAGTGAAAGGTGAATAGTTATAAAAAGCCACTCAATATATACGCAACGATCATTATAAGCAAAGCCAACCTACATGAATCTCTCTGTCTCTCTGACAAATTATGTTTAGGAATTATACACATAGTACAATTATTTTTGGATTCATAGATAATCCTTTTGAGCCCGGGCATATTTTGTGGCTATTAAGTATGTTTGTGAAATCTCTGTGGTACAGTGATTAGCAGAGTGAGCGGTACAGTGATGAACATGTAAGTAACCCAAGGTGGGATACTTACATGCTGAAAAGTGTGTATTTTAAAAATCTGACGCGCTCGAGTATCAACGACAGATTTTTTTGTTACTATTCTGATTGGCTGCCCTAAACGCCCAGCTATAGATAGAGGGCTTATGTATGGTGGAGATGCTTACTGAAGGGAGCAAGGTATACTGCTTATGTTAATCTGCCGTACTTTAGTATATCCCAAAATCCCTCATTGGGCTCCCCTACTATTATCCATCACTACATATTATAAAACAAAGTGCCCCGCCGCGTCTGTTTGTCTGTTTGCTCGCGTAATAAACTGTAAACTACTGAACGGATTTTCAGGCGGTTTTCAGTAATAGACAGTGATTCATGAGGGAGGTTTAGGTGTATAATTTGTTAAAATTTTGTGTAAATTGATTGAAACATAATGATGATTGTTGAAGATGCCTCTGCTACCCGTGCGAAGCCTGGGTTGCTAGTTTTTTAAAAATTGCTCTTTTTTCACTGATTATAATCACTATACTTATATTGTATATTAATCAGTGCCCTTTTTTGTGAAATAAAATAATTTTTTTTTTGCTTTCGACTGGTTAACTCGTTTCTGAAGTAATACTTTTTAATATATTTTCTAAAGTTGAAGGTGTAAATTATATTTATAATCTACAATGAATATACAGAATTAAAGAGGAGGTCTCAGAAGGGACGGATTATTTAAAGGTACTTATTTAAAAGCAATTCACAGTCGCTTAGGGTGTTGCTGCTAGACATAGAAATTTAGACAGAATTTGTCCTGCAATTGTCTCACACTATCGATAGTAGGGGAGGCCATTAAGGGATTTTTTGGATTTACTCCTGCGCGGCAGATTTTTATAAGGGGGGTTAATTACATGCTGACAAGTGTACATTTTGAATCTGACGATTTGAGCGTAACGCAAGGCAGTGGGTAGGTTACAAACTTGCAAAAAAAAAATCAATCATTTGACATTGTCAAGCGCGTCAGATTAAGATACGGTGGGTTAATTACATGCTGACAAGTGTACATTTTGATAATCTGACGATTTGAGCGTGACGCAAGGCAGTGGGAAGGTTACAAACTTGCAAAAAAAAATCGTCGATTTTTTTTTTATTATGAAGGAAATAATTCAAGGATAACAGAAAACATAATTTGCCCATTTCGAAAGTTTAGTACATACGGCTGCAGTGAAGCATGTATTTCCCACTTCACGCCTCTCTTTCCCTTTTACATTCTCTCTATCTCTCACTCTCTCATACCATCCCCACACTATACTCTGTCCATTCGTTTATGTTCTTCTTGAAAGCTGCTGGAGAGCTTGCGTGCAAACCGATCTTGATTATTTAATTACCTCATCTTCATCATAATTTACTCTTATTTAGACTAAAACGGATGAGTACAAACTTTTAAATGATGCTATTTCGATAGTGGTTCGTTGGTATAACGTTAACAACTTTCTAATGGAGAAAAGAATAAATGTATCCAATTCACTACTCCAAACGTTAAACAGGTGGAAAACACTATAATGGTTAAATAAGACGAATTGAAACTAGTTGATATAACGAAATTCTTATTAAATAAAATAAATAAATATTATCTGAGTCTATTCGATAATATTATATTATCGAATAGACTCAGCTCAGTGCTACGCAATTAGAAAAATTCGTGAACTGACTGATATTGAAACAGTCAGATTGCATGTCTGTCGAATGAATGTCGCATAAAACTATATCCGTGCTGCAGAAGAAGACTATCTGAGCAATTTATATATTTATATAACTCAGGTGGTTGTGATTCACTAGGGCAGAAATATAAAGAAATAAATATCCTGACTGTGGCTTATTTATGAAACCTACTTTACCTTCATAAAAACACAGATCAGTTCTGTAAAAAAAAGCGGTATACATTCTTTCACACACGTAATAAAAACAACTTGTACCTGCTACTATATGACTATTTTTTTTTTGCTTGCGATTTTATACGATTAATATATTGATTTATCTAAACAACTCACTTTGGAATATGTTTTTCAAGAAATTTGGAATTTAAATGGTATTCGTAAATTAACAAAATTGTTTTTAGCTTAGAATCATTCCTTAGCTGACTTCTCTTACTCATAAACTACCTCCCTGCCAATTTTCATTTTAATAGGTCAAGTAGTTTTACAGATTTCGTGATTAGTTAGTAGATGAGTGAATGAGTGAGTGAGTATCTTTTCGCTTTTATATAGGTATATAAATAGTTAAGTCTATTCGTATTTGCATGCTATTTTCCGTACACATTTGACACATTTAAATGATAAAAATACATGTATTTTTTTTCAAATCGTCAGATTAAGAGAATCCCTCCAAATAATCGTCAGATTATTGGTCAGCTTGTCTAGAACATTAAGCTGAATCATCTGTATGAAAATCTGACGCGCTCAACTTGTTCAAAACGGCGATTTTTTTTTGCATTTTCAAAATGCCGTTGCGAGCTTGCGTCATTTCCGAATCGTCAGATTATTGAATGTGTACGTACTTTCGGGTGTACGTTCCACTCGACATTAACATTCCCTCTTAATATCTGACGCGCTCGAATAATTTTTTTTTTCCCATTTTCTACCATTCCATACGGCCACCCCCACCATGCAAATTTGCAGATTACCCTACCCCCATTATCAGAGACATGTTGGGTATCTACACTATTAAAATCTGACACGCTAGAGTAAGTCCATTTTACTATTTTTTTTTACATCTTTGAAAGCCTGTAGAAGCTCCCCCCACCAATGAAACGTATACATCGCCTGAACTCTTTTTCTTTCTAACATCTAATCTTCAAAATAGAATAGGTCCCAATGACGCTGGAGTAAATACACATTTAGCATCGTGGGCTCCCCTTCTACGATAAATACAATACAATGTTATCTACTACTCAAGTTTTATCCACATCTTGGCATCCACTTTACGACTTTCGATTTATCGGGGTTGTGCACTTATAGGGGCACGTGAGGCTAATGTCAGACATCAATGTCCGACCCTGATGTCCGTCTGCATAGTTTGCTCTGTTTTGACTGCCATTCTTGACCCGACTTTTTTTTTTAGAACATTTCAAGACGACATCTCGACATGTTAACTAAATTTATATTCACATACGTTCATTTGTTCCTAACGGATTGGCGTTACACATACTCGACGACTTTTTGCACAGAAATTTTGTCACCACTATGGCTGGAGAACGCGCACCTTTGCGTCGCGTCATGAAATCACGTACTTACTTTAGAGATTGATTTATCCAAATTGTCTAATTATGTAATTAAAAAACAATTTTCCTTAGAAATAAAGGAAATTAGAGACTTAAACACTGAACTATAATGTTATGTACCTTTGAATAATGAAAGGTTGATAAATAAATCTATCCACACTCTTTCACTATCTAAAAATTGCATTCCAAAATACTCTAGTTTTAGCCTGTGTTAGACTGATTTTATCTTAAAATATGTAACGTTGACTCACTAGACTGATTGTTAACTTTTCGTTTTGTTATACGCTAGTATATTATATAAACTGGGGGTTACGGTGTTGGGTATATAGTTAGTTGAAACTCCTAGTTGACATTGATGTACCTATTAAAAACCTGTGTGTTTCCCTAAAGAATAAATAAACACTTTATGAATTATAGAAAATCTAAAAGAATATTAATGTTTTAGTCAAATTCGAGAATTTCTCTTAAATGCTTCTTGTACCATATACGTATGGTCTAAGATCCGGCTGTAGAATTAGTGCGCTCATCGAGTATTTGCTAAAAATCAAATTTTTACGCATATTTATGATTAGGAGAATATATATCTACCAGGCTGCCTATCAAAATGTGGCCGCGTCTTTTTAATTAAAATATTGTAATTAAACTAGTCTTCGACGCATGCGCAGTGGCTATACAGTGTCGAACAGCTAACAAGCGCTATCCTCGTCTGACTAGTGATGTTACGCGCTAACTCTCTTTCACTCTACCTTAAATATTTACCATCTTTAATAGCCAGCAGCTCTTATTTGCGGCCAAATTTAATTAAGCAGCCGTATATCATAATAAACAGAAAAAAATACTTTTATTTGATATATAAATAATAAATGTACGTTATGAACGTATAAATGTGCCAAAATCATACCTGTTTAAACCTGGCTGCGAAAAGGTGCGGCCAAGTGCGCAACGGCTGCTGTGTTTTTTCAGGGTCTTTATATATATTGCCGTGAAGTGGACGATATTTTATTTAAAAAACGTGTGAATGAAATCTTTTCCATAAAATCAATTAACAATAATTTAAGTAAAATTACTAGCGGCCACATTTTGATAGGCAGCCTGGTAGATATATATTCTCCTAATCATAAATATGCTTAAAAGTTTGGTTTTTAGCAAATACTCGATGAGCGCACTAATTCTACGGTCGGATCTCGTACTAGTATATGATTGAAGTTTTACAACCACAAAGAAGGAAGCATTTAAGAGAAATTCTCCAATTTGACTAAAACATTAATATTCTTTAAGATTTTCTATAGTTCATAAAGGTTCATTTCACAAATTTTCAAGTAAACATTGTGATTTTCGGCTACAACTATTTTTTCAGAAGAGATGATACTCTATTTTTAGAATTTTTATAATACCAACATAAAATTTCCAGAAATAGAGCAAACGATTTTACGCAAAATAATATTGAATGTATACTGTAAACCTAATAAGACTAGGAGTATTTTTGTAGTATGTATTTTCAAAATACGAATTTATTAATATATGTTTTGCGTCATTGCTAGTATTTACACTGAAGGCGCTACTTAACGAATATAACATTTACACTCTTGCTACTTGTATTCTTTAGAAGGTAGTAAGAAAATAGGAATACAATATATAAAACCATGTAAATGACTGTAGAATGTAATTATCAACTACAACAATTGTACTTTATTGATTCTGTGAGAACCTATGGTCAATGGGCACTGCGTTGAGTAGGTACTCTGTCTGAGTATGAGACAAGCATTTCTGTGATTTACAGAACCTTATTCTGAGTTTGGGTGAACTTTGTGTCCATTAATTTGATACTTGTTACGAGAAAATATTACAAAAACTTGTTTACTACTTTTGGTTTAAACCTAAATTCTAAAAGAAATTGCCTTGTGTGATAAGATCGTCGATTGTTATAGATTTACATTTGTAACTTGGTGTACAATAAAGAGAAATAAATTATACTTCAAGATTATAGTTGATATTTAGATATAATAACTTGCGTTTACGTAGTGGTAGATTAAAAAGATGATGTCGTGTGTGACAATATTCAAGGGTAATAATGTTCTCTACGAGGTCTACGAGGCAAGTGCCGTAGATTACATCTAGAAGGCGGTACAACGACGGGGGCGGAACCCTCGTTCGAAGTTGCCGTGGACAAGGACTTCTAACCTACAGGAAATAGAAGCTAAAACGACTTTCCGTTTTGTTTATGCAGTGAAGAAGATCTCTGCTCCAGAAGTTTGACGCTGGTAAAACAGTGCCAACTATACCGTAGTGCCTGATTATGGCAAATATCCATAATCTATAAAGGTTAACTGTGAGGTTTATTCACCTAATAGTGGCAGGCGTCCGGCAAGTCTACATTTTTTTTATTATTAGTGTAAATAAATGTGTGTGAAATAAATGAATCTGAATCTGACTATCAAATGCTTGCGACAAAGGCGAAGACAAACAAAAGATGGTGTGATTTCCGAACAGAATATAATACTTAGTTATTATTTTGTGAGCGACACCGGTGAGAAAAAAAAGTTAGTGAATATTAACGTAAAGCAGCAAGTTATCGAAGCAGTTATTTCTATATGTTGTGCTATTAATTTCTAGTATTATATAGTAAAGCTATTTTTAATACGAAATTTTACGTAGATACTTAATTTTACATACATACTTATAGAACCGATGATATTAAAATATTTTTAAACATTAAAAAGTACTACTCAATATAAATACTAAAGTTTGGTACCTACTGTACCTAATTTAAAAAAAATTAGAAACGCCCTTGATTTCATTCAATGTCATTATGTCAGTATTTTCAAAAATAGTTTTCCTAAATTTTAAGCCTTTTAAAGAGGTTGTCAGTATTTTGTTTTGTTCCTACCTACTTTTTAGAAAGCGCCTGCTTGCCTCGTTTCTATAACTTTATAAGCAGGCGCTTTATGTTCGTAGAAATCACATTGCTATGTCGGTAGCAAAGTCATTTGTATTAAAAGTAGTTTACTTATTACTTAATTATTTATAGTAGAAACATAAGAAATAGTAATACATAATAACGTAAATTATTAACAGAACATACAAAAACTGCCTTGTTTCAATGACACTCGTTCCTACAACGTTACACATAGGCACTCATAGGTGATACGTATAGGTATTCACTTTAATTCAGCGCTAACGCTGAATATTTATAAAAGTACCTGGATGACTGAGCTTTGCTCGTTTTTTTTTTGCGTTTTCTAACCTAGCTAGATCAATTTATCGCCCCCGAAACCCCCTGCATACCAAATACCAACTTTATCATTTTCGGACTTTATCGCGATAATATTTAAAAGGTACAATAACCTCTTGGTTACCCGACGTTTCGATCGAATTGCACCGGTTGGTTAAGCCCCGAGTAACACATCTAATATGGTCATAAAATTATTACTACTGTCTTAATAATAATAACTTGACATATCTCAAACACGACCGTCTGATCGTAAACTAGGCAGAGCCTGTACTACGGTAACCAGACTGCTGACAAACATACTTATAATATATTTCTAAATACATACATATCATAGATAACTTTGTATATCATTTGGCCTCTCTAATTCTTATCTGAAAAAACACTGACTTAAAATGTCAACATAATAGTTCCCGTAGCCATAAGTTTATATAAAGTACATACCTTTCTCGGTCAGATGGTAGATTTTCTCGGTCTTTGCTAGATTCGTCGGCCATTATGGAAACTTTTCTCTTGCCGTCTTGGGAGGCGACAGAAAGTTTTGTGTTATTCCGTGTAGGTACTGTAATCTGTTGTAGTGCAGGAGGTTTTTCTTCACCAGCACCCGACTGGTTCTGAAGATCACTCAGGTCGAAAGGATATTCCTTAATCGCAGTCATTCGGACGCTAGTTTTACGAACCTGGAAGGAATAATTTAAATCAATATTTTTTCGATAGTTGGAATATGATTGAGATATGCTGGCAGATCAGCTATAGTGAAATAGCATCCAATACAAGTTGTTTAACTTCGTTAGTCTTAGGTACAAAGTTGTTGAATAACGATATATTTGATTATATTAATCTTAAAGGATTCACTTGATATTTAAATAATTGGATATAGGAATGCGTTGAATGCACTAAAATATGTCAGCTTTGGTTGTTGAGAAATTAAAGATAATAAGGGATTTTTAGTTAAATAAGGTTTATGAGTAAGACCGTCAATGAGATCGTTCCAATTATAGTGCGGTGGAAGAAAACCTAGAAGTCCATGTTATATAATTTTTTACAAAAATAAATCCTATTTTAAGAATTAAAATTAAATTGAATTAAATTTGTATGTTTTTTGTTTCCTATATCCCACAAGATCTGCACACCGCGTCTGGCCAAGGTTCTTGACCATTTCAAATATGTTTCATCTAGTTTATTCCGACTTATAAGCTTCGAGAAAAGTAAAAGGCGTTAAAACCCAGTGCGCGCGTCTCAGAATGTCCGACGGTTTACTGAATTATCACGAGACTGATTGTTTTGCCTTCAGGTTTCAGTAAAGAAGCCTCCAACAACTTAACAGAAACATTCTAAGTGACTATCACTTACGACCATCTCATAAGTAGGAAACTCAACGGCAGTCATTTACTAGTTGACAGTTTGTGTTATTCTAATGAAAGATGCTTAATGCAGCTCAGTTGTTCGTATTATTATCTGATATTCTTCCTAATGACTTCTTATTAGTAGGTAAAGATGATTTGCACGCACGGTGCTTTTATTATTGAAATATGAAAATATAACGCATTATTTCTTTTTTTAGGCTTCCTACTAGTTTCCTTTATAATATTATAAGATATGCACACATATGTTTGTACCTGCGCTGATTGATAACTGGCCGAAACGACGAACTTAAAAAAAACATACGCAAAAAAAAAAAACATAATATTCTGACATCTTTTCGAAAATAGAACGCCAAATTTGAATTTAATCGAACTGATCGAATTTTTACGAGAGGACCTAGGAACTTTCTCTGTCTTGAATTTTCTTAACCGAGAAAAGAAACGAAATTCGTGAGGTGATAAAGTTTACGAAAATAAAGAGAAAACAGCAACCCAGTTTAAGGCAAGCTAGACGGTGTTTTAGGTAACTGATTTTAAACGTGGAAGACGAAGCTGCGAAGACGCCCACAGGTCTGGCCGTCCAAATGAAGTCACGAAGCCGGACATGATCAAAAAAATTCACAACATTGTATTGAACGATCGGCCCTTGAAGTTGCGAGAGATAGCAGAGATTATTTTTTTAGAGATTATTTAAGAAAACATTTTGTGTAAACTGGTGTGCATTGGAGAAGCGCTGTACTAAATGATCGAGGTAGAAGGAAACTACGTTGAGAAATAAATTTATTTTAAATAGATTAATAAAGTTTTTCTTTGTCGTTTCGGAAACTTATCTATCAGCCCTCGTAAATATATCACACTAGACACAGTGCTAAAACGCAGATATGACATATTGAAGAAAGTGACTTTATAGTCACTTTCTTCAATATGTTTCTGTAAGACTGTGTGTGAGTAACAGTTTTGGGTATTTCGATTAGTTGTAGATCATACTGTAAAAGTGATGTTTGTTTGTACATATGTTATGGGCCAAGTGATTAATTCAGCATTATTCATAACGTTGACCGATTAAAAAATGCCAAATATGAGAGTCAATATGATACAAACGATTGAAATAAGCAAATTGACCGTGCAGTATGAATAATTGCTCCTATTGGGTAGAGTAATTAAAATATGTGTTTTAGTCTTTATGGAATATGCATGTTTTATGTGTATATATTATGTTTTAAGTCTTTATTAAATTACAAACTTTTATTTTGAATGTACTTTATTTTAATTGTTCAATTCAAGGTGAATATGATAGGAGGAAAGGTGATATTTTAAATCTCCTCGTGTGCCGCGACTTACACCATGTTTTGCTTAAAGTCGCATCTCGTGGGTATATGAAAGTACACTTTATCACGACTTCAATAAAAATAAGTACCTACATAGGTTTTATAACTTTTATTTTCATAAAACAAAAAAAACAGGCCGAAATGTCGATGTTTAAATCACACGAAACCGACTGTAGTTTAATTTACTTTTATGTAAGTAATTGTTATTTTGTACATTTTTTCGTATATTTGTTTTTTTTATAGTTTTCAGTTCGAGATTTAAACGATATGAACAGTCCGCTTTATTAACTTCTAATTCTAAACAGAATAGAAGTCCAACGACCTTAATTGGTTTTATTATCAACTGGTCCATCAGTTATGCAGCTATTTTCATAATAGTCAAAGAATGTGATAAATAAGGAAACTTATATAAATATTAATCGTATAGCCCGATTTACAATGCCCGGGCATATAAATAGCTGCCTTCGCACACGCTATGTATGTGAGTGGAGCAGTTACTCTAATGTCGGGTTTACACTCTCATGAGAGGGGCCTCCTGGAGGCCCTAGCGTACCGATTTCTTAATTTTTTTACTCTCAATTTGTTCAGTGCCCTGCTTCGTTTACTGCTATATAATGTTTCGAAGTGACTACGTTGGCTGCTTTGTGCGTTGCATTAGGTCAAAATCAAATCAAATCAAAATCAAAATCATTTATTTCAATTAAACCCATTATAGGTATTTTCGAATTGTCAGGAGTAGTAGTCAGTCAGACTAAGTCAGTCGTGAAGCTAGTTGCCTGTTCCAATAAGTAGATCCTGTGGAGAAGAACAGGCAAGAAACTCCAATGACACCCTTTTTAACATCTTTTTACGCGCAAATTAAATGTGAGGACAATGTAACGTATTGTTCTAAACTATAAATAGTTGCCCAAACTACTACTATATGTAAGTAATAGCAGTTCGGAGATGACCAACCCCAACCAACGGCACTCGTTCACGAGCATGACGCACGCACCAGCCATCGTCCACTTCAACCATATAAAGGACATATCATATTGAGGTAAATGAAATAAAGAGAAACCCTTGCAGAAGAAGAAGATTTGGGTTGAGAACAACACCCTGGAACAGGACGTGGGTGAGAGCGAGAGTGTGGTTGATGCGTTCGCCTGGCGCCTCGCATTAATTGACTCTGGCCATAAAACCGAGACAGAACGGAGCGTCGCGTGGTGCCGAGGCGAGGTAAGACGAGAGGAGGCGAAGTCACCAACTACACTCTCGCGCTCGCGTCGACTCATCTTGCCATCGTCTGGAGAGTGTCGATCGGCTATAACGGGGATAAAAGCGAGATTCGGGAATTAGCTAGTATATGATAAAACTGTAACGGATTCAGTGCTTTAATGTATGTGCATCTACCTGAATATATTTATTAAACGCATGATCAAATTGTTGATATGTTATTTTTATTTCAACTTTTAACCGACTTCAAAAAAGGAGGTTCTGTATTCCATCCGTTTATATATTTGTGTGTCCGCGATTTTCTTAAAAAGTGATGAACCAATTTTCAAGATTGTTTCAGTAACGTATTTTATATATTTTCGGGAAGGTTTTAGTGTATAATACATTGGGTATTTCTTGGTAATATTTTCACAATCAGTTTCATTGAAAACGTTATATTTTTTGGTAAAAAAATATTAAAACTTTCCTAACAACGTTATATGTATTATTATAATATTTTTTAAGCTGTGGAGAAAAATAAGTAAGTATTATCAAATCGGAGTTAGGTTGGATAAATGTAGTAGTAACCCCCGATTGTTTTTAATAAATAACTGTTTGATTTAAAAGTTAAAGAAGTACGACGGTTCCAACTAGGACCCAAGATAGTTTTTGTGATTGCATGATTATCGCATTATAATTTTATATTCATATTCATAAATTTAATTAGTTTAGTTAGCTGTTTTAGTTCATTCCTCTCAAGCAATGTTAATGGCTTATTAAATACAAAACATTTTTGTCATTGCCCTTAATGGTTCGTCATCGTCAGCTGGCAAATGGTAGCTTGTAGGCGGTAAGGCACACCAAATTTCTACTGGAAATGAAAGTACTGGAAAAAAAAAAACCTGACTAGGATATGAGCTCCACCAAGTGTTAATTCACGTGTAAAAAAAGCTAGGTATACGAGTATATTTAATTATTAAATACATCGATATTCCTTATTCAGTATGAGGATATATCAGAAGGCTGTATAATGATCTGCACCCGCAGATAAACGGTTTCATCCACATTCCAAATACTTTTAAAATAACATTGGCAAGGCAAGGTATTGATATACCTTAGATGTTAATTACCACTTTTGTCTTAATTTTCTAAAAGAGAAAATATATAGGTAGTCTTATTTCAGAATCTAGCCAAAAACTATTAGAAAATCATTGAATATTATTATTATCATTATCCGTTTGACCCCACTTGTTCTACTAAACAGTTCTATGGTAGAATGTCTTGAATGGTTAAAAATTAAATAAAGTCTCTATTCGGATAAATATCCGTTCTTTGTTTTTTTCTTAAGTGATTACTTGATCGATAGAGGTGTTAAATATATTAAATTTACCTCCCATATAACTTGCTTATTACTTTGTAGTATAGAATAAGAAAAATATATTGGTTGGAATGTTTTCATTCAGTTATTGTAATATTGCGTTTTATAATAGATATCTCCAAGAGCATGGATTCTTTATTCTTATCATTATGTTCTACTGTAACCGATACACTGTTGGAATATGTAAGAAAACGATCAATCATTTTTTATATCTCTGTCATATCTTATATCATTCATCTCTTATTGTTGTCTGACACAGAAGCACAAAGATATTCTATCTAGTAAAATATATGTACAGTGTGTTTAAAAAAATAAAGATATATAATAAACCTACAAAACACAAATGATATGAAAATAAATCAATTTAAAGGGAACACTGCAGTAACAGCCCAACCTAAACCCATCTGTAACTATACTAGTGTCAGACTGGAATGTGTCCCAATTATCTATCAGCTCGGTAATTATAATAAACCTCTAACAGTGGTTTTTAACTTTAGCGAAATGAGAGTCTGTAACCCAATGTGTATCCGTAACATATCTAGTTGAATATAATATGTTTATAATAAAAAAATAGCAAAGCTGCGTAACATTCTTAACTCATGAATGTGCTACTACCTACTTTAAAATTATCGCCTTTTAGACATTATTTTTTAAGGACGTTACACAAAAAAACAAATAAAATAGGAGGTTTTTTCTTTATTGATATGTAACCTCAACCCCAATCGGCAAAAATACTTGACCTTAAAACCTTACGCATAAATATACTAAATTCATTACAATATTAAATACGTAAGTACATTGTACAGAATTGAATCATGACACATCTTATTTCGAATATTATAAACTTACTTTATATCATTTAAATGGATTATCGCTTAACCACCGCCATTTGGCAATGCTTGACATATATATATATATATATATATATATATATATATATATATACATATTTTTGGCTGTTTTTACTATCATATATCTCAACAAAGATTGTAACGAAAATGGATCACGGTTCCAGTTTGTCGACAATATTATATTGTTATTTATTACAGTATTACATTGTTGTCCTTTTGCGAGTGCTCACTCATATGCTCTTCCCTATTTAGTATGTTATCTACAGCTCACTCTGACTAGACTGCAGTTTGATACTACGAGCACACTGATGTTACGAGCGTAAACTTTTTAAGTGACCGCTTATCACAATCCAAAATTAATAAGTCTTTGAAATAAATAAATAAATTGTATTTAACAAACAAATATTAATAGAGAAAATTGTTTTTTTTTTTATGGTATAGGGGGCAAACGAGCAGACGGGTCACCTGATGGTAAATGACTACCGCCGCCCATGGGCACCTGTAACTCAAGAGTCAGTCAAGGGAAGAGGGAGAGAGGGGAAAGAGGGGAGATTGGGATTAGAGGGGCGAGAGGAGAAGGTCGGGAATAGGGAGAGGGAAAGGTTAGGGCCTCCGGTAACCTCGATCGTACGAACGACAACGACGGTAATCGAAGTCTATCGTAACATTGTTGTTGAGTAAGACCGCAACGAAAGTCGTTATAAATCATGGAGTGAAAATTTTCTCTAGTCAAATCCATTTCGATGCACGACAGACACTTTTTGAATTGCCACCAATTTGTAAAATCAAATGGCATATTTATGAAATCATTAAACATCTACAGATTCCCAAAGAGTTCCTTATTCGAAATAATAAATAAATTTCTTTCTTACTGGCCTATTCTAAACTCTTTCAGTGTGACCCACGTATGTAAAGGTAAAATGCATTAAAAAGAATGTAAGTTTCGTTTTATTTAAGCGTACATAAAATTCAGAATTCAAGTTGTATTATTTAAGCGTACGGAGCTTCATATAAGAGGAAGCAAATATAGATTTTAAATGAAACAAGCGGTAACTTGATGATCACGGAACCGCGAGTTTTTGCCAGGTTGTGTTGTACTGAAACGTTAAATAACAAATGTGTAGATTGTGTGGATAAATAGCTCTTAGACTATACTATTGTTACAAATTTATAAAATCACAAATTAAAAAGTTGGTTTAAACGAGTGAAATTAAATGATTTGGGTAAGTGTGTTTTAAACTAATTCCTGACGCGATGGCGGACAGTGTGTCACTAAGGCATTTATTTGCTTAAGTGGTCTCATTACAGTCACATGATCACTCACAAGAAGGCGACCACGAGTTTCCAATCGAGACGCGCTCTTGCAACGCTTATCGCTCATAACAATTAAACGGATTGCTCACCCAATCATCGTTATGACGTGGATATTATAAGGTCTTGATTAAAAGGTAAAGGACAATGGCCTTTGTAGAGTAGTCACAAGACGTGGTCAGCCCTTGTAGCGGTCAGTAAGGACAACTGTTCCGCTTTATTTGTAGTCGCTATGTTTATGAGTTTGAGTTTCGAATACAAATGATTAAAAGTTATATATGTATTTCCTCACACAAATTGTAAAGGAATTAAGTTTTTATAACAGTTTTTGTGGTTATATAGGAAACGGTTAACGTCTTTAGGTTTCTTGACAATGTTAAGAATCCAGACATGTACTTAACAGTTGTTATGGTCGAATGATATTTTGAGAGTGTTCCTTATTAATTTTAATACAGTTTTGTGATTGTAGAACCGCTGTTTTGTATTATGTTTGTCATATTGAATTCGATTTAGGACATTTTAAGAAATATGTAATTTTGTTTTGTTATCGCTTGTTATATCTTATTGCAACGTAAAGACCTCATTTTCTTGCAGCTATTTGACCTTGATTTGCAGGTTCAATTTGACCTTCCAGACTATTGGGATTTTGTAGGGGTTGTAGTTACATTTGCGCAGAGAGCGTGCAGTATTAAAAAGAAAATTGTACCGGGGGAAAATATTTATTTACACTTAATGCAAATTTGGTACACTGGCGGACTTAATGCCTAAGGCATTCTCTACCAGTCATCCATTGTATGATGCAGAGAAAATAGGAAGTAGGTGCGTTTTAACTGAAATTAGTTTAAGAAACAAAATACTATCTAATCACACTAAATATACCATGTAATATGTTACCATTTACATAAATACCATACATATATATACCACATACATACATATACACAGAATATGAAAGATATAAGAATAATTATGTAAGCAATGTAATAGTGCTCTGAAGTAGAAGCTTTACTTAAATAAAATGATTTTTCAACCAAGATGGTGCAAGTGAAGTTATTACTTATTTTTTTTAGATTTTTAATTTAATTAGACTCCAGGTTTATAAATTGTCTAGAGGTTACATTTAGTTTAAGAAATAATATTAATGTGTTGTCTGTATCTGTACTCTGTACCTTAGAAATAAAATTAAATATATGTATTACTTTTTCAATGGACTAACAAAGCAATCTTTTTTTGCCTTGCTATTCGGTGGTTTATCCTGATTGGATCTTATGTGGTCCAAGGAAACAAGAAATATATTTGAACGAAAATACAACCTCAATTTTAAATGCAATTTACTATGTTACTAAAGTAAATAAATTGATTAAAATTATAAGTACTAAATATATTAGTCATATGAGCGTAAATAAAAAAAAAATGTTATCCCTGACTAAAAAAACGATTAGAAAAGAGCTGATCTTCGAACTGCCAAACAATTTTATTTTAATTATAGTTAAGAACATTCTAGATCAAGACACGTTTTAAACAACAAAAATAACTTAATTACAGTCAGACACACAGATTTACCGACACACAGTTACACACGTTAAACTTATAACAGTTATAACACACCTACTATGCGGCGGGACTTAAAAAATGTTGCAGGATTTTGCCGAATATCTTTATAATGTCACAAACTTAAGCCTGGATTTCTATTTATTTCAAACTATTTATAGGTGTTGTAATATTCTGAAATTTCTTCTGTCTTTGAAAAATCAAGTTGTTCCATTTATTAGGTCTTGCAAGATACACTATATAAATCAATGGAACGAATAACAATGGAAGTGATTGTTTATGGACTGGAGAATGACATTGTCTATTTTTTATATCGTGTTTTCTGTGAGTCTTTTCGGGGACACATATCGGTATATGTGTCCCCGAAAAGAGGCATCTATCCCGTTAGTCAGTTTTATTTGTAACTCCAAATATAAAGTTTTTTTATTGACTAGTCTACAAAAAGCAGCCCGAGTATAAGTAGAGTAGGTTAGGAGGTATAAGTAAAAGAATAAGTTGGGCACATAGCCCGGATTTACCCCATTACCCATCATCGTACCTACTTCTTCAATAGAAACAAGGTATTTTCCAGTAACTCTTTATTTAAATATTCATCACTATACATTGTGTGTTTAAAAGTTACACAACTCGGTGCTAATATGCCTAACTTACAAAATATTTTGTCGTCTACAAAAGAAAATAAATACAAGTAAGAACGAAACGATCAAATATTTTGTTACTATGTACTCGTATTATGCCATATACCTAACATTAAAGTTCTATTGTAAAATACCGTTTGCAAACAAAATTTTGTAACATTATTAGCAACAATATTACGTCTTTGTAACTTTGAACTAAAATATATATATATATATATATTGTAGCCTTAGTGCTATCGTAAAATATTTTATTTTTGTGGTGATACGTGTAAATATTTTTCAGTACTTATAGATTACAGCTCATTATATTCGCTTCTAAAAACGTTTTATATTTAGATTTTATACATCCTCATTTTGTCTAGGTTCCCTTCACCTACCCCGTATTACATGTCCGAAGTGTCCTGCAAATCGAAAGTACGTATTAATGCTGAAGAAAGCAAGTATGTGTACGAAACTGCATTACTGGCAAATTTGCCATAATTACAACATTTACTTTAAACAGAAAACTCTTTTGCATATTGCTGAAATATGTATCTGTGGTGCCTAACACCTAGGTGGAAGGTTGCTTCACGCTTTGATATCTTAAGCTTGATAGAGGGCCGAAACTAGGCGGGCATCCCCGAAGTATACACCTCATGAAAGTTTTAATTGAAACCACTCATGGAAGTTTTAAATCTTAAATGCGCAAGTCGAACCCCTCTGCCAACAGATAGGTACGTAAGGTTTGGTGATATTACTTAGGTGAACACTATTCTTTTCTTAAGAGAATGTGTAAAATGTTAAAAAAAGATTGATCTCAATCTTACTTTACAGCAGCGTTCAGAATATACATATGCATCATGTCTGTCACGTTTCATCACATTTACTAGCAATAAAAACAAAAATAACTTTGTACCTACATAAAGTAGTGCCAATATGATGAACACTATGGTGCTAATCTCTTTCATGTGACACAGGGACGTCAAAGGTGGGCCCAACAGTCTTTGCTTTATCATGAATACGATTACCATTATACCTCCACAGTGACAACTAACTGCTATATCACGACTTGCATTTATGTATACAGATGGTTATCACAATAACAAAGGCGTATTTGTACATTTTTCAAACTTGTAAATTTTTCCATATTTGTCTTATTAATTAATCTTTTATATCACTTACATAATACACCGCATTGCGTTTTATAGACAGAATTCATTAGCCACTATTAGACATGCAACCCGTTAAAGTATAAATCGAATGCATTAATTATCTGTATAGATATTTAAATGGTTGGGATCCTTGGCTAGAAAACTTCCTCATGGTTCATCCTGCCAGCGGTCGTAACTGACTGTGTTAATGGGGGGTAGTGTTGTTAATTTCACCTTATGTCCTGTGTGTAGCTTTGATAGCAAGTGATAGAATGGATGCATTAGCCGTCTATTAATTAATTCGATAATGTGGAGGAAATGAGATCATGTGAGGAGAATAGTCGCTCTTTAAGGCTCGGAGAAAGAAATAGTTTGTAAAAAAAATACGTCACTGTCTCTGTATTAGTTCAAAGGCAGTGGAAAAGTGTCAAAAACGACAGGCCATCAGTTGATTAATTGGTTAGAGACGATGGCGTTGTGTTTGGTGAGCGTGTACCCTTGTAGTCCAATGGTCCAATTTTGTACATTGAAGATATTTTGAACATTTTTTTGGGTGCCACTCTATAGTCTACACTGAAGCACAAAACTATTTTTTTTTTCATTTTTGTCTATCTGTCTGTCTTTCTGACTAGTGAACATATTCAAATGAAATTTGGCGTGATTTGCGTTCATACTACGAGATAGGACATTAGATAGTTTTTATTGCGAAATTCAGGACGGTTTCCTTGAGAGAGGGGATGAAGTCAAAATGTGTACTTAGTTGTAATTCAATAAAACGTAATCCGATTGCAATCATTCTTTTTTTGTTGTTGTCACGTAATCATTTTTCCTTCTATATCTATATGTATAATAAATCTATACACGTGTTTTATTGTGCACGCATCTCGTATAAGTACAAAATAATCGTGGTATCGTTTTCATCATCCTCCGCGCTTTTTCCCAACAAATTTTGGGGTCGGCTTTCAATCTAACTACGATACGGCCGAACTTTGATATTTTACGTGAAGCGACTGCCATCAGACCTCCACAACCCAAGTACTAGGCGATATCGAAGTTCTGTAGTTAGACCAGGTTGTCGGACTTTTTAGGGCTCCAACTACCCGTAACGAATGCCACAGATGTTTGTATGGCACCCGGGACCGACGGTTTAACGTGCTCTCCGAGGCACGGATATCGTGGTATCGTTTTATGCACAATTATTGTCTATAATTCGGTGTCACATTAAGTATTTGATTTATCTGGCCAGATGGTGGTCGTGGCGTGGCTTAAAACGACTACATTCCCAAGGGTAGGTGTCAGGCAGGCGGTCATCCATAAACAAACCAGCCAAAACCAGTTGCAATGTTAGTAATTGGGCCTACCCCAATGAAAATTTGGAAAAAGACAAGAAGACGATCGTTAAGTATTTGATTTATCGCAATCGGTTCTCTCTATCCATAGAAAAAATAATTTAAATAAAAAGTATATAGTTACGTAATATAACACGCAATGACATCTGTAGGTCGCAAGTAATACTAAGTATACAAAAATATGACGTTAAGTAGTCATACATTTTTTTAGATATTTATTATTAACATAGAATACTCGAATGAGGAGTTATAAATTTCAATATAAACATATTAGGTACCTATAGGTCAATATTTGTAGTGAAATATTCATCATATTTTAACAGAAAATTATAAAATCTAAATATATTTAAAAAAAATCTTGTGGGAGTGTTGTAAAAACCAACTGAACCCATTTCTAGCATTTTTGGCGTCTGTGTCAAATATTGACAGATAGTTGGTGAAGTTTTTTACATTTTCAGACCATTAATTTTCCGTTCGGTTACATTAGTGTGATATATGTGTGTAACATAAAATTTCACACTAATGTAATCGAAGTGACTAAACTAGTGACTAAACAAAGCTCAGAACCAAACATTTATTTGTCGCGTGGGTGGATCTTAGTATTGGCTTTGAGTAATTTTTTAGGTATACTGATGACATGTTGGTGACAGTCCTAGGGTCCTATAGTTTCTAGGAAGCGACACTGACTGACTACAGCGAGAGTCTCCTAATTGGTTGGACGAATCGAGGCGTTAGGTTGTCACAGTTGTTTTATTGCGATCTTCTGCGATTAAATGGCGCGCAAGGATGTGACGGAGTGGATCCGGTAGAAAAACATTCAGGCAGAACCGTTTCACTCTTACTCTAAAGGTGGCCGCGTGTAGACGGAGTACGCTTGCCACACACGTATCTACACGTATACTCATCACAGGCGCTATAAGGTACACCGTATAGTTTTAAGTTTACGAGAAACGAATGGGTGCATTTCCCACGGCCAAACTTCGTTGTTATTTCGTGTGTAAGCAATCAAAACAATATTTTTTTATGCTTACTCAGGTTGTTTTCGCCAATGCAGTACAAAAAATTAGTCCTAGAGAGGTGCAACGCCTATTAAAAGCGACATATTGCTGGTTTTTTTTCGACATAAACGCGAACGAAGTTGCGGGCACAGCTGGTTTTCTATATACTTTGGAGAATACTCAAAAATATTTATAATAATAGTTTTGAAAAAAGCAAGCAAGATAGCAGCATACTCTATGATGCTTACAGATACAACACAATTAAACAAAAGAAAAAAGGCAACCGAAGGGAATAATATATAATTGGGAAAAGTACTACTTGTGAATAAACGTAGTTCAGTAAGCGTTAAAGAACTAGTGCAAAGAGAAATACTATTGCGTCATAAACACTGGCTAGTCATTTTAGGATTATCATCATAACTGCTAAAGAAGGATTGTAGGAAGTAAGTTTTTCATTTACACAGCATATTTTTGACCTAATTAAGGCACTGCTTGCGTTGTGCTTACTTTGTGCAAGTGTGAAAAAGAAGAGAAGCCAAAGCTCCATTGGGTTTAAATAATGTTGACAAACACTTCAATATTATACCTCTGAAGGGGCAAGTACCATAACTTTATAAAACAGTGAATCAGGTCCCCATTCTCACTTTCACAGGTATTCGAATTGTCATACCGTTGCAGTTACTAGTAATGTATGGTTTTTAATATTATCGATGTATATATACCTAATGTTAAAACAAGTGTGAATGATTAATAATTAAATAAAAGTAAAATTCATATGAAATAGAAATGCAGAAGCTTTGGAATATTTTTATTTATATCGTTTTACAGGCCGTTTTCCAGAATTTCAGGCAAGTTAAAAAAAACGTAGCGTTTGAAATCTACATACGTTTACTTCCCCTAAACCCATGTCGTTGTAAGTTCGTACACTTAATGAAAATTTGTCACTAACAATGTAAAAGTATAATACTTTTTTATTTATTAAATTTTAGGCGAGTATTTGCCATTGCCATTTGGTTGGCCTGTTGTCCCAATAGTAAATTCTAGGAATCAAGTAAATTTTAGGCAATAAACAATTAACACTGATCTTATCAAAAAAACCTTACTTCGAACAAACAACAACAAAAACAAACTTGATGTCCATGTTGTTCACGTATGTTTATACCTATTAAAATATTTTACACATCGAGTTATTATTTTAGTTAGATATTATTACGTTAGTACATAACATTAATCTCGATAATTTTACATTATCGATATCGATATTTCGGATTGAGATGCTTAATAAGTGTATAAGTATCGTATACATATACCATATATCATAAATATAAACATTTAGATATATAAACATATGTAACAATATTTAAAGTTTGATTAGAAAAAAAATCCTTGTATTCTGAATACTCAGAGTCGACGGAAATGGAACTAGGTCATGTGCTATTTACAACATAAATAATGCAAAAACAAATAAATTGATACTAGACTACAAACACTCGACAATATATATAATTATGTTGACGGGCATTAACGCGATCATGTACTTAATATGTGTACATGAAAAGGTTCACAACATCGTGTACGAAGGATGTATTGCCAGGACAGATTCCAACCGTCTATAAAGTAGACTGCGGCTGAGGTAGTGCTTACATAGGCCAAACGAAGTGCACTAATTCTGAAAGGGTTAAATAACATATCGCTACTGTGAAAAACCGATACACGAGCAAATTTGAGCGATTGCAGAACATGCTGCAATACAATCAATGGATTGAATTTCACAGTACACAAGTCCTCCTACCAAACGTCACTTTAACTCAAGAGTTGTACGTGAAGTGATTGAAATTGAAAAAAAACACAAAACGAAACTAAATTATCTACAGCGTGGAATCCAGTGACAACAACAGACTACCTCGCATTTATGCGCAGTAGGATAAATACCAAAATAGGGCTACTTCGGTTTGCCTACAGAATAGCAATATCAAAAATAACAAAGGCGGGATGAAGAATCTTCTACCTAACGGATTCGACGACGGAGGGCGTGCACCACTGAACCAGTCAGCCTGTGACCACGGCCAGTGCAACCTGGTTGAAACGTCAGGAAATTCAGAGGTATGGAATACCTAATATGTACGTAAACGCGTTAATGGGCATTAACGCGTCAACATAATTATAACTATAAATTAAGTTTTAAACTTTCGCGTTCCATGATATAATATTATCTACGTATTTACGGGAATGGTATTACTTTCGGGATTACTACTACTATTCAGAGGTATGTAATACCTTTTCGTGATCGCGTTAATTCCCGTAAATACGTAGATAATATTATAAAGCTATATATATCATGGAAAGAGAAAGTTTAAAAAAAACTTGTCACTATACATATAAAAACTGTTAAAATCCACAAGATGTTCCTTTACAATGTTCTTATTGGACAGCGATTAAAAAAAAAGATGTGCAGTTGATGCAACTTTAGTGTAGGTCGCAATCATTGCTACTAAATCAATACATATATCCATATCATTTCGCTATTCCTATTTTTCATATATTATTCCCTGAATATCAGAAAAGAAAGAAGATGAACAGGCATGTGCTCTTCGCAGGTCTTTGCTTTAAGCTCGTTGCTTTAAGGAGGAGTTAAATTACAATTAAAATTAAATAAAAAACTATTATATTTTTATCTACTGGCGTGATTTTTGATTGATTGTGAACGAGATGATATACTGCTTTTGAATACAAAGTGACGATGCAGACGAAGAAGAAATAATTCGGGCAATTCACACGTAGTGTAAGTTTTTAAAGCAACTTAAAAAAAAAAAACACTACTAGTGAATATCATCACTTTCCATCGGGTGAGTTTAAAGACCTACGTTTACCTAATGAAAGAAAAAATATAAATATTTCTTCGGAATTTACTTCGGAGTTGTTTCACGAGATCCTAATCAAAGACACCTGCAGAAAAAGTCAGTAGTGAAAACATAACTTCACAATGTATTTGCATATACATACACACACTCACACATCTGTATATTTATAATTAGTTTAAAAATAAAAAGTAGGTAATAACATGTCTAAATGTATACGTAGGGTAAACTGGAAGTCCTGCGCTCCTGCTCCAAGTTTGAATTTCGAATGTTATATTGTTTTTTAAATATGAGAAACTCGACATCTGACACCGTCGCGGCTTAACTCCTTGAGAAAGGGCCAACGTCGGGTCCGAAACTAGTCGGGCATCCCCGAAATACAAACGTGAGTAAAACCGTATAGTTTTTAATAAAAATGAGAAACTCGAGTCCGTCTTACGAATTTTCGATCAGGGTCACGTGTCCTGACTCGAATTTAACATTTTTTACCCATCCTAAAAAGTGCACAACGCCACTAAAGAAGTTTTCACTTCAAAAATGATTGAAACAGAAATTCTAATGGTTTTCGGTGAAACACTGTTTATGCCACAAACAAACATTTATTCCCACACGTGCTCCTTTAATTTTAAGCAATTACCATTGAGCATATGCTACAATTAACTAGGCGCACGGGCTGTTGAATGTTTGCGAATATGTATCTATCTAAGACTGATAAAAAATCATTTATCCTTTAGAACATGGTTGCGTACATTAGATATTATCACTTTGTACTCAGTTGCAACTCTATTTTTTGTTAACGGGTAATTATAATACATTAATATAACAAACAACCTATACCCATGACGCCACTGTACCCATGTGCTTTTATTTGACAAAAAATAAGAACATTCAATAAGCGTCATGCTCAATGTTCTTGTTTCTTTGAAGCAAAGCTTAAAAAGAAGGATTCTCAGTGTGGAGGTACTTGTGTGCGAGTCACTGTTACTGTACTATTATTGTACTTGTGAAAAAAAAAAACTTATTTCCTTAAATTATAAATTTGGTTACGAAAGGCGAAAGTTAACAATAAATGTAACCAGTATGATAGAAAGTAATACGTACTGCTCGTTCATGTTTAGTATGTGTCTTCGAGCGGAAGTCTCCTGGAACGAACAATCTAGCGTACGATGGTAGGTATGTGAGTACGTCTGGAATTTTAAGTACTTAGGATTATAGAAAAAGATAATAGTGATTAAAATTCAAATACAACAAGGGTAGGCAGTCAATAATGATGAACCTGTTACCGAACTGTCTCTTGTCATTGTTTATAATTTTTAACTGTTAGGCTTGGACCTTGAGTAGGGCACGATATATCTGTAAATATTTTGGTATGTGTATGCATTGAACAGTTTTGATTACAATCTTGTTACAATTTGAAAGTTTATGACTCGGAGCAGAATGCAATAAAACTCTCATATGGCTAGACATATAATATCCACATGAGGTTTATTAAAAAACTATCTTTGTGATAAACACTTATATATGTTTACTCACAACTGCTATGTCTATTTATCTATATAAATCGTAATCTTAATTGTACTAAATTTACGTTGTGAAGTAAAATAAATAACAACTCAATAATGTACAGTATATTACAGCATGTACAGTACCATATTATTATAAGAGGATTTACTTATTCAGCAATATGAAATCGTGCTAAATAATTATTGTATAGATCTGTCTGTCCACACAATAAGTGTATCTTATTGAAGCGTGATTGAAGAGTACAATGGATTTGAACGGAAAGTTACTCTGCAATCGTGCTATCTACAAAAGTACTATTTTATAAGTAATAAAACCTTTTTATTTACTTACTTCCGAATAGAATAGTACTTTAAATTAATAATTGTATAAAAATAATGTAATAAGTTAATATAAATGTGGAAAACGGAGAACTTAAATGTAAACAGAAAAAACCTCGTTTTGGTGATATTTAACTAAAAAATATTTACAGTTTTAAATAAAATAAAACTATAAAAGAACATTACTAGAAGAAACTTAAAAAATAGAGAAGTACTGACCATCTCGTTGTGGTAGATATGATTCACTGTCACTATAGAGAACTGAATTCGACATTAAACATCTATAGTGAATGATAAACAATAATAATTAATAGACTGTCTTGATTGCTATAAAGCCGGGTGTCCGCGTCCTATCGTACTGATATGTGACGACACTACTACGCGGGCTTACTCTTATGAAACTCACTTGACTGTTGCATATCCCTGTCTGCTCCTATGGTGTCAATTGGACCACAATCACCATTAATGAAGTTGAAGAACATGCATGCCAATAGATATTCACAGACGAGTGCCAATTATTTTGTAACATTATTCTATTCTATATTTATTTGGATATAAAATTAGTAGGAATACATCTTCACGCGCGTAATGGGGTCGAGGTAAAATCTTTTATGTCCATGTATGACTTGTGTAAAATATAACGCATGGTTTTCACGAAAACTCACAGTATGGTTTGGTTTCTCAACGGAAACATGATAATACTTAATTTAAATGCGAAGTTTGCCATTATGTGACAGAGATAGCTAGAAGCCATTCTAGATATACAGTATACATGAGGAGAAGGGAACTAAATATATAACGAGTCATGAGGAAGGTCAACTCTTCTTCCAATTCAATTAGTCTTACGATGTTTAAATGAAGGTTTGTAACAAGAGTTCTAATGGTTTACTGTGAGGGAATACTTGAATATACGGTATCTTAAACTTCTAACGATATTATTACTCTTAGAAATCTTTACACTTTTCCTCTTGGTTGTTATATTCCTTACTGATGCTAGTTTATTGTAACGTTTACGTGACGGTCATCACCAAGGTCATTTCATTGGGAAATATTATGATTATTATGAAAGATAACCTTAAGATATCCTGTTACAGAACTGTCAATAACATGACCAGGAAAAGTTTCAGATAGCCATTTAAGCATTTTTGGCAAATAAGGTCTGGTCATTTATGTCGGACTTATGCATAAAAACAAGGATATATTATACTAAAATGCACTAAATTAGTCCAACCTTGTCCAATTTTAAGGATTCTATTGAGGAAAATCTTTAAAATATACATATTTTGCCACTTTGTTATAATTTTGTAATATAATATTATTAACCGACTTCAATAAAGGATTCTATGTTCGGCTATATGTATTTTTTTATGTAAGGCAATCGATATTGCCGTCATGGACCGATTTAAAAATATATTTTTGTTTGAAAGGACCAAGGTGGTTCCATTGTCACCAAGTCACCACCATCACCAAATATATTGTCATACTAGCTAATGTTATGTACAGTCGACAACCTTATCGCAATTTGCGATCTCTTCCAGGCAACCATTGGATGGATAGAGAAAACATAGGTGAAAAGAGGGGCTGCAGTGTACAATATATTTAAGAAGCCTATGGAAAAAGAAAATTAATTATTAATTATGTAGAAGTGCTATTTAGAGATACTTAGCATACATTTTGCAAAAAAATATAAGGATGGTAGGTATATCGACATAAGTACACAAATACACAAACTTACATAAACACATATATACACATATACAGATATTTATATATACATACATACACATATTACACATCCAATACATAGTTAATACCTATGGAGATACGTAATAGTGCCTAGTATGTCACCATTCACGAAGAAATTTAGTGTTCGTTCAATACTTTTTTAAATTTGTCAACGTTTGTGCACGTCTGATGGCCAGTGGCAATTCATTCCATAGACGGCCAGCCTTAACTGTGAAAGATATGTCCATAAATTTCGTGGTATGTGTGGGCATTTTAGCCTAAAATTCTCAGACGACTTCGGAAACCTTGAATGCGTGTTGTGCAAAAATTCAAAACGTTTTTTAAGATAGTGAGGAGTGCTAGAATTGAACAGAGTATTGTACATAAGTGAAAGGATATGAGTATTCCTGCGAAGGCATATAGATAACCAGTTGAGCTTAATCCGATATTCAGAGACATAGTTATATTTGCGTAGTCCAAAAATGAACCTGATGCAGAAATTTTGAAGTTGCTAAGTTTATTAAGTTGGTCCTCGGTGAGTTCTGGATAGCTGGCATCAGCATAATCAAGGATAGGAAGAAGAAGTGATTCTGTCAGTACAATTTTAGTGGTAACCGGAAGAAAGTTACGCAGTCTTCTAAGGGACCTTGCAGACGCAAAAAGCTTCCTACTGACTTATTACAATTGTGGACACCAGGATAGGTCTTTGTCAATGAATATTCCATGGTTTTTTACTGTATCTTGGATGGGAATGAGAGTACTATCGCAGCAAGTCTTATGTTTATAGTACCTATAGCTTTTGATCATTCTTCTGGACAAGCTTGAGTGTAAGTTTGCAGATCGTCTGCATAAAGGTGATAAGAAGAAGAAAGTTTATTCACGATTGAGTTAATAAAAACTGCGAAGAGCAAAGGAGATAGAATGCCACCCTGTGGTACGCCAGCAGGCGTAATGCATCCATGCAGAGAAGGTGTCTTCAATGCGGATGCACTGTTATCGATCAAACAGGTAGTTACGAAACACTCAATCGCTTGGAGATCGCATCTTTGGAGATATGTTAAGAGAGGACATTGTCCTAAGCAAGAGATCGAATTCAACGGTGTTGAAGGCTTTTTATTTTAATTACTGAAATCAAGTAAAGCTTAAAACGTCAATTTGCCTTTTTCCATTCCCGATCTTATATCATCTGTAACATGAGCCAATGATGTTGTGGTACTATGACTGGGACGAAAACCAGTGTGAATCGAATTTAAGAGGATGTTTTCAGAAAGGAAAAGGTTAAGTTGGTTGTAAACTAGGCGTTCAAGAGCGTTGCAGAGGAAGGGTAAGATGGATATGGGGTGAGATTCGAAAACGGTCACCAATGACAATGAGCAAAGCAGGGTCAACTCTCTTGTTGAGGAACAACGCCGTTCGACTTGCTGATTCTGACTATTAATTTAAAAGATTATCATAAAAAAACTAACAAGATGATTAAAAACTATGGCAAATCATTAATATTTATATTTATATAATAATAATAAATAATAATAACTCCACACATCTCACACACGGCCGTCTATTCCAAACTAGGCAGAGCCTGTACTATGGTAACCAGACTGCTGACTGTATTTCTAAATATATACATATTATAGAAAAATTACACCCAGACAGAACAAAATATCGTGCTCATCACACAATTATTTGTCCTGGGTGGGAATCGAACTCACGACCTCTGGTTTAGCAGTCAGGGTCACTAACCACTAGACTAACAGGCCAGTCGTATTCATGTATAGTTATGAATACTGAACAATATTATTCGTTTCGCAGCGATGTCAAACCTTAAATAATAAATAAATTTAAAAATGTTTAAAATAAAAATGTTCCTTAAAACACCGTCTATAAAAATGGTCTAAAATATTTTTTTGTAAAATGATTAGAAAAAAAGTTTTATCGATAAATAGATTTTTTTTTTCAAACTTTTATGGATTTTCGCTTATAACTTTTTATTTATGATTCTACGACTAAAAGTTACTGAACAAAAGTTGTAGATAATTTTATTTGCAATAAAAAATGTTCAGTAATTTTTTTTGTAAGACCTATAGCTTGGCAGAAAAACCGTAAAAACCATTTGAACCTCTTTTTCCAAGATGGCAGCCGTGGGACAAGGGTTGCACCCCCCACAAACTTGGATTTAACTTTACACTAACCCGGCCTTCATATCTAAAAAATTAAACTGCGTCCTCTGACAAACGCACGCTAAGCCCAAAAAAATTTAACATTTCAATGGACTTATTAGAGAACAGATATGATAGTAAGTCGGATAGAGAGGGAATACTTGCATAGCTTCATAGCCGCTACTTGCGGATAAAAAGGCCTCATTGTTGTAATGAGCTATGCCAGACATATTGGTACCGATTAAATATTATATTAGATATAATAAGGTATATTAATATTAAATACGTAAAAACTATAATTTTCAACTCAGCATAGCTTGCCCAACTTTTAAACTTTTGCGTTCCATGATATAATTATGTACTAGCTGTGCCTCACGGTTTCACCCGCGTTACTCAGATGCCATGGGAATATCGGAATAAAAAGTAGCCTATGTGTTAATCCAGGTCTCCAGATATCTACATACGAAGTATCATCGCAATCGGTTCAGTAGTTTTTGCGCGAAAGAGTAACAAAGCCCCCGCCGCGTCTGTCTGTCTACTAATGGTTCTCACTAATATATATAGTGATTTTTAATTTCAGGGTATGTGTACGCATAGGTCAATTTATTTCAAAGTTAAATATTTTCAATTGAACAAATTCTTTTATTTTGGCATTATTCATTCAGTTATTAAGAAAATCCCAACAAACTAAGTTTAAAAAATTATGCATGTTAATTTAACTTAATATATTCCACTTGCTCTTATGAGAAACGTAGGTGATAATACCTGCGAATTCAAACGGTTATAACTTTTAAATGGATAATTTTTTTCTAGAGTCATGTGCCCTTTCAGTAAGTAAGTGTTCCATTGTCAGATACACCCTGTATATGACTTATGCTCTAGCGAACTCAACCCTAAGTACGGCTTTAAGTAATACTAGCATGGCTATATTAAAGTGTGTTTAAAGGATTCATACAAAAATATTGGTTTTGAAAAAGCTAAGATAAGCGCAAACTTTATTGGAAATAATTGAAAAGCTAAGAAAATACTAAAATAGAAGTATTAGCATTAACTTTGATAACATTCCGTCATTTATTACGTTAAAACTAATAAATTAATCTTATTTTAGTCGTTTACACGAACTTTTTGTTAAAATTCTAAGGTTATCTAACGAAATTGGTTACTTTACGTATGTTTTTTATAAAAAACAAAGATATGGACTTAAAAAAGTGCAAGCAAATCAAACGAAGTGGAGCGCGTAGAAGAAAAGTTCTTTCAAAATACAAAGAATTTTAGAAGAAAAAGGTTATCTCCCAATGTAGGTGATTCTGTAAATTATTGCGACGATGTAATGAAAAAAAAAAACGCCTAGAAAGAATTCATGGAAAACCTTAACTACTGACAGTGACTTTATGTGGACTGGAAGTGAAATATTATTACGAAAGTAATAATATTTCACTTTCAACACATTTTATACACGTTTTCACTTTGGTATCATATCCCTGCTCATTAAATGTTACGAATATAACTTTCTTACTCAAGACTGTAGCACATTATAAAGCTTTTCTTTTTGGATAGAAGCAAAAAATTCTTTTTCTTATCTTATTTACCTACCTATGTTCATAATAATATGACAAGGAAAATTCCCTCAAGTAGCTACTTATGCATATGATAACTACATAAGTATTCACCATTCTCACTATTTATGCTTAAAATCCATTAAAAATGACCGTCGCCCTTACTTTCCAAAAGTGAGCGTAATAATTCATTATAGACTAGGACCGATGACCAGCCTTCAAGAGGATATCGGTGAACATACACATAAAATTACGAAACAGATCAAAACAATGCTCACATGACTTTCATTAGTATCACTGTGACTCATACTAAACAATGTGACTTCTTAATGTAACGTGTCGTTTAGACTACATTACTTCACAATAGCTCTAATTTGCTAGTTATTGATAAAGTGCTAAGTTTTGATTTGCAGAATAGATCTACATACATATTAGGAGTTCAATATCCGTAGCATTTGCAATTAGTTTGCAAACTACTCCAAATAATCTGTAGTTATTTACAATTTAAAGTTACAGTTTATGTACAGATATTACATACGGATATTGAACTGCAAGAATTCTTCAGAATAATTAACTGCACTCAAACATATGACCCAAAGCACTGTTTCTGTTTGAAGTACAATCATCAAGCGCTGGTATTAGTACCACATGGAAGTTCGATAATTTTCTCCTTTCCAGGTGTATTTATAATCCTGGAAATAAGCAAAATATGTGACGGGGTGTCACATTATTGTGCGATACCAGTACAGTCCAGTTAACCATTGTCCACTATAATTTGATTTAGAAGTTTTCAGAAGTTTTTACATGTCTTCTAGAACTACAATTAGTGGTATCCATATTTTATGATAGAAGATACATTTATTCTGGTTTTGTGACCTGATCTGGTCTTTTAGTGCTTGCATGTATCCATAGAATCGAAACGCGGTCTAAATCTTGTCTCCGCTTTTCGGATTCCAGGTAAATAATGATATCAGATCATATTTTCTTTTAAAAACTATTTGAAAACGTACTTATATTCTTATGAAGGGATTTTTCGTGATTATTCAGAAGCCGACATCTGACTTTTGCTCCACAAGTGCAACAAAAACTTGATTCATTTTAATTCTTAACGTATTAAACTTGGTATTTTTTTTTCCAAATTTTGTTTTTAATATATTTTATATCCACGCATGTTCAATGTGGGTTTGCTGACGTATCGAAGACGTCTGCTTTAATAAAGATATGTATGTGTCGTGGCCTTTCACAGTGCAGCTGACCTATTTCATTCAGAATCTGCCCACACAGACGTCTAAATGTCTTAACATAGAAAAATTACGATTAAGTAGATTATTAGCAAAGATACATACATACTTAATAAAGATACATACATAGATAACTATTACAACTCTGCTAAAATAGCATACCGTAGTAAACATAGCAAATAAAACGCAGCACTAAAATTACTTTGTCGTATAGTTGCTTTTTGTGCAATTTCGTATAATATTATATTATATATAGTAGACGTAACAGGCTAATAAATTGCTAATATATATTATATTAGCAATTTATTATCACTACCTGTTTGTTTTTACCAGTTAATGAGATTAAACACAAATGCCCCTTCCTTTTAAAAAAATCGTGATAGTATGAATGCTAATGTAAGTAGAGACGTGTATAAACTGTATAGACAATGGTATATAGATAGAGTCATCTATATATATAACTAGTAACACGCCCCGGCTTTGCACGGGTAGCAGAGACATCTTCAACAATCATCAACATATTTCAATTTCAATTTACACAAAATCTTAACAAATTATACACCTAAACCTTCCTCATGAATCACTCTGTCTATTAGTGAAAACCGCATGAAAATCCGTTAAATAGTTTTTCAGTTCTCAGCGAACAGATAGACAGACAAACGCGGTGGGGGACTTTGTTTTATAATATGTAGTGAAAATCAATGTTTGTATGTTTGTCCTCTATGCGTTCAAAAACCATTGATTAGATTGTGATGAAATTTTCGTAGGGTTTGGGTTTGGTAGGTTCTGGGGACGCCAGTGAGGATTCCTGGCCCAAAAAATCTATAAAAAAATGCCGGGTGCAGCTAGTTAAATATAAATAACACTTGTCGATGCCAACTAAAGTATACGTAACAGTTGCTCTATCTGTCAGTCTGTCTGAGCAATTGTGAATTTTACAAAAAGTTTAATACAGAAAAAAGTTTGAATTATATTGGGAACAAAAAGCTCTTCTAAAAATGTGACGCGAAGGGATAGGAACCTGTTCTTTTATTTTTGAGTGATTTTGAATCCTTGAATTTGAATTTAGATTGAACACAATATTTAAGTGTAGTTGTTGTTGAATTATTTTGAGGCACGAGGCAGACGCATCTATAAATCATTTTAATGTTTCTCAGACGAACCCTTATCTATCTATTGAATTTTAATTTTACTTTAATTTTAATGTTATCTCTTTATACCCCCTCAAATCCTTGCGCTCACATTGACATTCAAAAAACTATTATAACATGTTTGTACACTCAACCAAACTTCAAACTCGTTTTAATCAAAATCAAATATAAAATCAATTAAAAAAAACAATTATTACCTATCCTCGCCGGTCGCTTTTAGGGTGATCTGATCACTCACAAGTGTCGCAGGACTCATGAGTTTGACACCTACTATCAGGATATTTAATAAATTTACATATGGACTGTTACAATACAGTGTCACGATGCTTTTCTAAAAGTGAAAGGCTACTGTGATCATTCACTATTGTATGGTCATCACTCCCTGTGTAGAATTCCTCGTAATATATCTCAAGATCAAAGTTTTTTTAACAACCTGAATGTATTGAAAATTTAAATAACAATTAAAAATTGACAAAATGTTACGTACCAGTTGTCTTCTCAAAGCAGTTAGTAAGACACATAGTCACGCACCGAACAATAACTCCAATATACTTAAATAAATACAATACTCTTTTGTTTAAAAACTTTACGAGTCTACACGTGATAATAAAGTGTCAAATCAATGTAATCCGCGATAACTGATACTTATATCGCACAGTGAGATGTGGAGATGACAGGTGAGTGTAGAGGTGAATCCCGAATCACGTGATCTTACCTATTTTAATAAGGGTAAGTATGAGATAAGATATCAACGCGGGTGTGGACGGCGGCAGACTGCCGCGGCGGCACAGCGTCGGGATCTCTGCATTCAACAGCTGGCTACGTGATCAGGCCGACTAAGGGCAGTAGACAATAATTCACGTTTGCACTTATTTCACGACCTTGATTTTTTAGGGAGCACGTGTTTCACAATCTGTATTGTACACTTTTGATGATTGTTCTATAAATCTAAAAGTATCTTAGTCTAATAACCAACTAAGGTAGTGTTAATTATTCTAAGTCACGCGATACTTGGCGATTTAGTCCGGGAAACGTCTTCAAAACATAAAATCTTGAACGCAACTGCCACAATTCCACAGTTTACTTCGGTTTTTATATTCAGATAACTTGTAAACAATGGAGATCAGGCCTTATTATATCATGTTAACATATTGAGGTAAATTAAGGAAACTCGATTGTTACCGCAATGGTAGTGGTTGTTATGCAGTAAAGTTATCACCTCGAGTACCTAGTCGATGTCATATCATACACAGCAATAGATCGATTGAATTATTCTATGATAAGAAAGACTTGCAATGGCAAGTCTCCTCATAGAATAATCCAATAACTATAATGGTACGTAGTATCTTACAAAATGATTTATATTTACTTTTATCTTTATGATTTATAATTTATCCAACTTAAATTTATTACCCGACCAGATACGGGATATTAAATTTAGGTACCTACTTAATTTAAGCCGCGTAACAAATACAATCGCCATATTTTCATTTACAATAATATTAATAGTACTTATAATACTTACTGATCGTATAATATTGTAATATTAGTAGTTAATAATAGCAAATTATGGTGAATTAAAACCAATGTCTCTGCATTAAGGTGAAACAAACTTCATAGACAGGAGACAGGGCCAGATTTACGAAAAAGTCTGCGCTGTATACATTGCTGCAGGGTGCGTCTTTCATATAGATTCTATCAAACTTGGTTAAGTCCGGGTATTGTGCAGCAGTAGCTAATTAGACTGGTTGACACAAAGAGGAATGCAGGTATTCAAAACGAGAGTGGTGTGAAAAGATATGTGGTGACAAAAATTTAAAAGGGTATGCTAAGGTGGTAAGTAGCAAGCAGGTAGAAAGAATGAGTGCGCAAAAAATTACAAAACAAGTATATATGGCAAACGTTAGTGGGAAGGCCCGCAGGGGTCGACGACCTCGTAGAACATGGGTACTATGAACAAATTAGTGATGTTCTGAAGGAAGATAGGGTGGATCTGTATAAAAGGTTTAATGACATTAGAAGAAGCTCGTGACGTATGTAAGATTAGAACTAATAGCGAAACTAGTGGCGGGCAGATTAAATTTCATATGAAATCGCGTATTTTGTGTCGAGAGACTGAAATTGTTGCTTTCATTTGCTACATCATTAAAGCAATCGCAAAAAAATGTCGTAAGTTTCCGAAGATACATCCGACTCTGTCTCCTCATCTCTACTTTTACTTCTAGCTGGTGTTGAAAATTAGTTTTTATTCTGAGATGTTAAGCTGAATTGGTCATCAATTTAATTTGCTGACCACGATTTTTATATTAAATGTGTAACTTTTAATTATTTCGCTACAAACAGGAAGTTATATCCTTTTTACTAACCATTAAGACCAAAGATTCCCAAACTATTTTGTGCAAGAGACCCCTTTTCCTCTTACTTTACGGTACGGTATTTTACAAACGTGTGTAAACTTGACATCATTTTCTCATAAAAATTTAACAAAATAAATAGACATAAAAATTCAGTAAATATCAAGTGTAATTAACAATCAGTAATAAACATTACGTAAAAATACTTAAATAGGTAATTATTTTTTGAAAAAAAAAAACCATTGAAATCGCAATGTACGGATAAAAAAATCAAAATTCAGTGTGATGGATGAATTTGGTGACTTTCTACCAATCTAGCTGAATTCGGTTCAATATTGGTGAGTTTAAATCTTAAATCTCCGCGTTCGTTGATTTTCAAACGGTTTCTTTGTTTTGTCAAAATGTTTGTAACCACACTGAAGCAATTTTGAACATTATATTAAAAATACTGCAACCAGAACTTCTGATGGCCTTGGTGAGAACCAACAACCAGAACTTCTGCTTAAACTCTTCGTCTGTGCTGATGGTAAACAACTCTTCTTGCATTATCACATTGACTTCCTTCATGACTGTGATATTGTACGGATTTATTATTTATTGAGGAATTTGTAATTTTAAGAGATCCTCAAACCTCTTAGTAAAATTCTTGTGTAATGCGTCCAAGTGAGTGACATCTGACAAAATGACATCGTTGTGAAGTATTTCTTGTAATTTTCACAAATTTAGAACTGTGAATATTCTTTTCTGCTTAAATTTTGTTCACAAAGGTCAAAATTATTGATTTTGTTTTAATCAAGTTGAGATCTAACGCTCTTAACTGGGTGATCCCTGCAGCTGCAAATTAACTCTGTTCAATATACCAAAGATATCATTCAAGTAATAAATGTCTGTTTAACAATTGTTCAGATTTTCTTTCAACGGTACCGTAACACAACTTATACAGTATCTTGAAAGTTTGAAATAAGAACTTGTGTTAATTAATAGGGGTTGATTTTTAGACCTCGTTGACCCCTAAAATCAGTTTTCGTTTATGTCGACCCCTGGGGAACCGATTTCGACCACTTTGGGAATCCCTGACGTTGAGCATAAGATAATATAATAAAAAATGCATAGTTTTTAAATAGTTTCATAGTAGAGTAAAGAAAAAAAAAAACTGACGTCTGATTACCTACTCAAACGCTACGTTATTATCCTGTCTTATCTGTCACTTTCTGCTCTCAAGTCTCATTCTGCTAGTGTTTGTATACTCTTTGCATTCTGCTACTACCGTGCGTTGACATTATAATAACAGTGACAGCATGAAAATTGATTTCATTTATTAATTAAATGGCGTTTGATCACTTAGCTTTTTATTTAAACGCAAAATGTAGACTGCTCTCACCAGAATATGAATTTCCATTTCTATAAGAAAATAATTCATGTTGAACTGTCCTTATGAAAAAAAGAATAAGTGCATATTAAACCACAGTCGGAAGTTGGACTGAATTACAAACTAAACTATGCATTAATTTTGCATTCACATTAATATAAATACGAATACAAAAGAAAGATCAGCAAGCTGCTCATTGTTACACAGTTAAGAATGTGTTTAATTTTCATATTTAGTAAAATATTTTTGCAAAACAATTTTGACCCTTACTACTTTTAAACCGTGAACGACACGGCGACGACGCCATCGTGCATTACACTCGAATTTGAATGTCATTGTGGTAATCTTGTTTTCGTCAGCATACATAAATACTATAAGAGTGAGACTGACAAATGAAACGTCACAATGTTGTGTTCCTAATGTCCCTGTTATAACGCGAACGTAACGTTTACTACGTGAGGAAAAAGATTAAATTTTTTTTTTAAATTAACTTGAAAATATTTGTCATAGGCGCATGTCATTATTACTTAAGTGATCATTTTAGGATTGTGTTCCATAAAAAAACTACCGAACAAAGAATGTGTATATAAAAAATAGGCAGACATGGGATTGCCGACAGAAGTGAAAATTTAAACGAAACGACGAACTTAAAACGTCACATTAGCAGGTTGGTGACATTAATTAATAAGCAGCTGACAGAACTCAATGTTTAGATTAGCACCCTCTAGTGGATCTATTAATGTATTATTAGCGTGACGGTCACGAGTTCAGTGCTTTTTCCCCATAGCAAAAGTGCACAAACGTGCCTAAAGAAGTTTTCACTTCAAAAAGTGACTAATTTCGAAAGATAAGGAATGCTAAGAATAATGTAGCAGGGTATAATATATCCTATCAAAAACATAACATGTAAAAAATACAAGTCGCAACACAGTTCTTCTACCGCAAAAAGATGTGAGATCTAATTGTTACCTTATTAATTAATAGCATAATATGTCGCGGTAAAAGAACCAGATGAACGTATTTACATTTTCTTAATTTTACAGGAGACCAAAAATACTCCAAAAATTTACCCAGTTCCTTGTGGTTCCTTAGATATTTTGATATTTTGGAATTTGTGAAATATTGCATTTACAATTACCTCGTTTTGGCATTTCATAAAGGAGCACTTTGTGACCCGTATTATGAAAAAAAAAAGAAAAAGGGACCAAAATTTATAGGCTAAACACTAATTGTGTAAATAATTGAAGCTTGTGTATCTGTTAGAGGTGACAAAATTAAGAAACTTTGACTTGCAATCGTTTTTCAATTACTACTACGTAAAGTAAAGACGCTAAATGGCTTTTTCTTCTTTATCAAGAAAACAATCATGCCTCCGGGGGACAAAACATTTTTCTAAAAAGCTTTTTTCTGAATGCTTGCCATAATATATATCTTAATATATATAAATCTCGTGTCACAATGTTTGTCCTCAATGGACTCCTAAACCACTTAACCGATTATAATAAAATTAGCACACCATGTGCAGTTCGATCCAACTTGAGAGATAGGATAGTTTAAATCTCAAATTATAGTCGCAATTTTAATTTATTGCGGCGGTACGAAGTTCGCCGGGTCAGCTAGTTACTATATATTATTTCTTGTCAAATTTATACTATCTAAACAAGGTATTGTTCCATCTATGAGTCTAAATGCGGAAACAGAGCCCTACACCAACACCAATACCAAAAATAGGTACATATGAATAATTGGAAACATGTCCCAACTATAGGTAATGCGTTGCGCATCTGGCAGTGAATTGAAATGTTGATGCATCATTTTTAAGGCCTGCAAGTGTTACTTGGTGACCTAAATCAATGAGGATATTTTTCGTTTTGGTTTAATTAGCAGATCTTATTTTTAAAGACCCTTTTTTTATTGTGATTTTACACAGCTCGTGAGGGAGTGCACAACTTACCATGACAAACATTAACAACCCCAGATTCAAAATAACTATTTGTGATTTTGTGATACATTTGTCCTGTCGCTCAAACCTATTCACTCACACAAATTGCTGCACTAATTGCCAGTCTTTTTTAAATATTATGTGTAGTTACGCAAAACTCACATAAGTGTTACTTTTAAGTACCTATCAGCGTTACGAAACAGATACATATTGAATATGTGAACTAATTTGTAAATCGAGAACATCAAGTGATTACATGATGCGAACCAGTCTGTAGTGTAAAACTGGAGGCGGAAATTTAGGTATCCATCACGCGCACTGTCTACCAAGTGAACAAGTCCTTTCATCGGTTCATAATGATTCCTCATCCTAGAAATAAATGTAAATAATAATTCACTACCGTTGTAAATTGGATGCGTTGTTAAAAGTGTTAAAAACAATGTCACATCGGTATATAAAATAATACATTATTTTATATACCGATGTGACATTGTTTGCGCGTGCATTACAGCACTCACCCAAAAACTATGTAAATTGAAGCAAATTGATAATTCACAATTTGTATGTTACTGGTTTAATTTTCTGTCTGCCTGTGTAGTAGTGTGTAGTTTCAAAATTAGAAGTGGAAAATACCTTTAAGGTTTTTAAAAACTTTCATGTTTGGCTTGATAGTAAGGCTTATGGTTCAAGTATTGGGTGATGAGAATAATAATCGCAAAGCAACTAAAGTTTTCATCAATAACTTGAACATCAATACAGTACGTGACTTGAATTTTAATCTTAGTTATTTTCGCAAAAGAAGGTTTTATTGGTCGTATAGCTAATATAACTATTTTTATTAACTTCTGTTAAAGTGTGTTTATATAACCTAACAACATAATTCTGTCTTCTATATAAATAAAGATGAAATGCTGGTCGTTGGTGATCGCATCACCCGAGAACGACATTTGTCAAATCCTGTCTTTTATGGTTTTAGGGAAAGAAGCGTTGGAAATTGAGGTGTTTAGACGGGGAAAAGTGGAAGTGCTTTATTCCATAAAATTAGAACCTCACTGTAAGCAATATTTTAATAAACTATCTACCATTTTTTGTGTCATTTACAATGTATTTTATACTGAGTAACTTCAAAACATGATGTGGTCCATATCGTGGTGGATTTAACCTCTAAGTAAACCCTAAGCTATTGTAGTGCAAGCCATAATCATAAAGTGACACCCTGTGGCGTCGATTTACTATAATAGGCTGCTTTTACTTGTAGAAACTGTTTTAGTACATTTATCCTGCATTCTTTGGTGAGTATTTGCAGATTATTTGTTAGACAACAACAATATATTCTTGTCTAATGGTTTATCGTAGGCATTTCAAATAAATAGATCTACCGAACTCAATAAATTTTAGATTTAAATCTGAATGAACAATTAAAAAGAAGTACACTGAAAAATAAACTATAATGGCCAGTCTTAAGAATTTCTAGTCCATATAGCTAGCTATTTCTAATAGAGTAAGATACCAGAGTCGCCAGACCTATCTTATTTTCTGACGAACAACATGAGCCGTATGGATTAGTATTTTTATATAAATAGTACACAATATCATTAAAAGTCAGCACTCAGAACTTAAGATAAGTGACCCATGATTTTATGTAACTTTAGCACCTGGTACCTAAAAATTGGCCGCCGGCCCAAGCTAACAGATATGCCTAACTTCAGAGTCTACTAATACTACTCAATACGACACATTTTGTTAGTCAGAAAATAAGTAAGACCTGGTGGTCTTGGGATCTTGGTCTAAAATACCTGACCTACACACCAGCTAATAAGTATTAAAAACGAATGATGCTAAATAGAGCTATTTGGCTTTTTGAAGTTATTTTTAGCCATATTAGTGTAACTATTTATAACATTCATTCGAGAATTAGCGGATACGTGACCTATAATAAATGTTATTTGTACGGATTATCCATAAACGATAATTTTAAAAAACCTTGAGTGTAAAAGTATATGTTCATGTTAGAACATTGTAAACTATCTATGTTATTGTGATGGCGGTTGATGCAATTCAGTCAAAACGCCTAACTATTTAAGGTAGGTATAAGTATACATATTTATAAATGTGGTCAAACGTTATTTAAAATTGTATAATTATAGCCAAAGTTTGACCACATTTGAAATACCAAGAACAACAAAATTTTTCCATGCCTCTAGAACCTCTATTAACCTGTAAGGGTGGTTACCCTTACCTGTAACTGGTTTATTTTTATATTTTCTTATATTTTAATCGTACACATAAAAAACCTTTTAACTACCTTTTTGACATAACTTTTCTCACAAAACTGAAAAAAGTTCTGTCAGTCCTGTTCTTAAGCCAGCACTAATTTAATAAATTACATTACTTGTCCCTATCTTCATTATACCTGTTCACATAATACATACCAGTCTTCATTCTATATTCGTTTATCATATATTATTATCACAACTGGTGCTAAGTTGCAGTAAATAATTAACAAAGTGAAAATTAACTGTGCTAATTTGTATCTGTGTTAGTTATTTATCCACTTACTTTTATGCGTATCGCCTTAACATGAGACAAATAACCATGAGAACTGCTGCTGGATGATAACAACAAATAACAATACGAGCACTGGACATACTACACTGTGGTGTAATAAATACCTATATACGTTAAAATTAATCTGATATTTCTCTCCATCTGGACAGATTAAAGTGGCGTTGTTCAGTTTGACAAGTTACACGTCAATGTATGTTTTGATTCCATATCATTTTGAAGGTTGTCGTATTTTTATGAAAATGGTTTTAATATTTTTTTAAATATTTCGCAACTTCATTTACAAGGTGCCAATATCCTTGCTATTAGCAATACCATTAATTATAAAGTTTTCACATAGCATGAGTTCGGTGACGTTAGGTTTTTGGAGTTAATAAAGATGTAGTGATAAAAATTATAAAATTTAATAATCTAAGCGATATGATTTATAAAGAACGATTTTATGCACAAAAATTTATTATATTATTTATATTTAAAATGTATTAGATTTTACATATTTAATATATCCGTCACAATAATTTTCATTCAATGTCATAAACAAATAACCCACCCCTGGTCGCTCCCGGTGCAAAGGTGCCCATAACGCTTGCTGCGTTCCCACGCTGAATGGCTATGGCCAACCTCTGCACCAGGAACGACCCTGAGCGGGAGTCGCCACTCACTTCGTTCAGCCTGCGTCCTGGTTCAAGAACAAACCCCTTAGTGTCTGTACTCCAGCTACCCAACGTTTTCACAGCTAAGGGCACGTCTCCAAGGCCGCGTACTTTAGTCTCTTCCTTAAACAGGCGTCCTCCGCGGCGGCTGACGGGAAGCGGACAGTGCGACACAGGTAGCTGCCATTCTTCCAAGAGTCAGCCCGCCCGGCCTCTTCCCGTAAGATCTGCTCAGACCCGGAGGCTCGAGCACACAAGGGACGTTGGACGATATAAGGGCTCTACGAACTATGTAATGACATAGTTTCCGCGTCATCATGCTCTCAATGGAGAGCACGATGACGCGGAAACCTACTTGTGCAACGACGACAACTTAGAGCATGATCGCCATCGGCCTCCACCATAGAGCCGTAGGTGCATACATGGGGCTTACACACCCTGAAAACCAGGCGGAAGGCCACCGCCACACGCAAAGAGTCGTCATCAAGTAAAGTGTTAGGGTGAGGTGAAGGCAGCACGTGCAACCACGCTCCAGACTCGGATTGCGACACAGCTTGTAATCTAGCCATATCGTCCCTCGAAGCACCATCCAATTATCTTTCTTGAAAGCCCTTAACCCCACGACCGCTAAACGTTCCCTCCTTCGGGGATAGTCGCTCCCGGGTTGAGGGTCGACCAAGTGGATACAGCACCCGACACAAACGGTATGCTTACCGGTATGCGTACGGTATTATTTTGTGGTAACTACTTGGTAATTAGTGTTTTAGTGACATAAATAAAATATGTATACATGTGATAAAGATATACTACAAAATAAAATTTATTTCTAGCAAAGTTCGCGAAAGACGCATTTACAAACACCGAAAATGAAAAAACTAAAGAGCGGGCCGCGCGGCTTACTGCGGCACTTGATCGCACTGTTTATACACTGTTTATACTTGCGGATGTGCTAAAATCTTAACCCCTAAAGTAATACAAACATATTTACTTATATTTCAAACAATATACACCTATTCTATCCAGCAAAGTTTAAAATATTATGGTCTATCTCTTTTACGTTAGAAAACATAGAAATAGGTTGAGTGATGACTGTGATGAGTCAGTCGGATGGTTACTTTAGCCCTATCGAGGTAGCCGTGACAAATTCATGGTTAAAGTAATTACTATAAACTAACCATACGTCAAAGCTATTGTACTGTAACTTTATTTGTGTTGTATATCAATTGTACAATTCTTCCATTTCATACAAGGTGTGGGCCATCACTATCTATCTTGACGTTGTCTATAAAATGTCAAGTTAATTTTATAAATTTCTCTTTAAGCTCCGGCTCTTATGAACAAATGGAGATGATATTGCTCTCAAATTAAAGGTCATTTCGAGTTCTTTAATCGCATGTTTTCAAAATAAAAATCCGTCGTATACTTTCAAAGTTTTTCCACATGTTAAACAAAAAAATGCAAAACCTTTATTATTTATTTAGTTCTTACTTTATTAACAAGGCTCTCTTAATGAACAGATTTTGGTTTTGTAAAATGGATATACAAATTTGATCACTCTTGTATGTGTCTACCAATTTTCAAGCCCATAGATGACAAAGATTAACCTTAGCAACAATTGCCTTGCTAATAGGTCATCGCAAGACTTGCGAGACTCTTGCTGCAATACTAAGACCAGGTGTTATCTTGGTCTTGCATTCGGGCAACACTAATGTACGTAAACCGATGTACTCTAGTAGAGAAACATTTTTTGCTGCTGCGTTTGTCCGTTATAGTCGTGTTCAATGCTCCTTTCAGAGTAATGCTCAGTGTTTACCTTACTTTACAAATTTGGTAATTTGGTTATTTTAGTGAAATTAGGTATTTACCTCAGTGTTTATAATTATTATATGTGCGTACCGGTTATAGACAAATCGATATTAAATTTTTTATAATTAATATTTGCAATTTTTTTAAATTATGTTTCTAACTGATTCTACTGACATTGTCTAACAACTACTACTAGTTTTATAAAAGATATTTACATTTGTTTTCCTTGATTGAAAAACAAAATCTGCAAATATTATGTTTGTTAATTTATTAGCGACTAGCGCGACTTCGGCTAAATATATTTATATATTTTGCGGGAACCCTAATTCTTTTTCCAAAAGAAAAGTAGCCTAAGTTACTCCTTGTCACACCAGCTATCTGCCAGTGAAAGTGAAAATTGGTCCAACCATTCCGAAGATTAGCCGAAACCAACAGACCGCCAGACAACAATTTTAATTATTGTTTTTTTGGTATAAATGTATATATGTAATAATATGTAATGTATATATGTACCCCGTAAACATTCTAATGCATTAAAATGCTGTTATTATGGCATTACAAGGCGACACTTCAATTCTATTTATTTTTATAGATCATTGCAAGCATTGTATCAAAATAACATATTTAAAAAAAATTGTGTAGGTGATGAAAAACATTTCATGGTAGAAAACTTACAGCCTACGAATACCATTTTAAATTGAATTTTTTTTAAACTAGTCAAGTCAATGATACAGCCTAAAATAATTTAATCAGGTGCATTAGAAGAATCACCAAACGATCATCGTTTAAATACATAAATACCATACGTGTACTTACCAATAATAAGTTAGTTTACTGCAAATCCTAAAGATATTTGAAATTTTATATTATTCAATATTCTTTACAGAAAGTCACCGGGATAAGTTTGTTGTGTTTACAATTAAACACAAATCATACATCGTTTCAACGCAGCAATGCTCTACTGGTATTGACTCAACAAGACGTCATTTTTTAAGAGACGCCTAATAATGCATTGCGCAGTAATTGCTTTTATGAATTGGTAATTATAAACGAGGTTTATGCCTGTAGGTGGTGATAAGAAGTTAAATAAAGTGTGGAACGCTTATTGGTATGTATTATTTTCGAAATTCGACTTGGTAATAAATTATGTAACATCATTTTTCATTAGCATAAGTTCGGTGACACTTGATTGCATCCATGTCACGCAGTTTATTTTTTGTAAAAACTAAAAGTATAAAATACAGGAACTGATATGTAAATAAAAAACCTGCTCTTGCTTTAAATTCCACATCTAATTTAAAACATTTACTTCAAAACTCAATTTGCATATGAAAAATCAATATATTATGATTAATGCATGACTTGAATTGTGCCTTCGTAGAGATTGAAACAATGAAATCGTTACAATCGAGCAAGTGTTTTTATTACATTCATAATCGTTATACAAATATTTTAATATTCGCAACAAACGAAAAAGACTGTTCTGGATAGTCAAGCCTACTATTTAGGATCTACTTGGAGCGGGAACGGGATCATTTGGATCGAGTGGATATAGGAAGGAACATCCTTTCTCGAATCTCGGAAAAAACATGGTGTTTCTTTCTCTGAAGATAGATAACTTTCGACCTCAAATAAGAAATAATCAAAGAAAGCGCTGGTAACCGTAGCTTTGTATTTTTGTTGCCGTTGCTATCTGGAACGATGTTATTTTCTACCTAACTTACTAAATTAATTGAAAAAAAAACAATAAAACTTACTAATTAAATCTGTTAGTTTTGCGCCTAAAATCGATTATTACTTCTATAGTTATGTATTAGTTATGAATTATACCGCCTAGATTATTTAATAGATATTTTTAGTCAATTTAATCAGCACTACATCACTAATTATTTCAAACACCAAACGTCCCAGGACTCATGCTATGTGAAAAATATATATAAAGTGTTTTTTATTATGAAAGAAAATGTCAAGTCTGTCTATGCATTTTAGTTCTGGCTGTTGTGATTTATTTTTATTTAAATAGTACATGATCGATATTCAGATGACTATATTTCATAAAATATGTTTGAATCTTTTTTTTAAGTTTTTAAACCCTAATCTTAGACGTCCATTCATGTGCTGACTTTATCTAAAGTAGTTTTAGGATTATTCCAGATACAATCTTATTTATCTATCAAACTATAACCACATAAAGTCACAAGATGTCGTATCTATTGAAATTTTCATGTCATTGCTCGTCAGAGCAATTATATAAGCCTTTTTTGATCTCAAACCGAATAGTGCTTACCTATACGATTTTTGACATAGCATGAGCTCAGCGACACGCAGTTTTTTTTTTTTTAATACAAGCCATAAACCATAATGATGTATAAATAAAAATCACATATGATTTATATTCCGTCCTTGTTATATTGTGTTGGCGTTGTTTTTCTTTCGGTTTCTTATCGTAACATTTAAAAAAAACGTAGAAGATTGTTCTGAGTAGTCAAGTGTACTACCTACCTTCTTTGGGTAAACTTTGAGCGGGAACGAGATACTGGCGGCACGCTATTGCCTATTTCCAACGTTTTAAAACGAATGGCAAGTGCGTCAGGTATTGTAAGAAATCTCATAACCACCTCTTGAATCACTTTGGGGAAAATATGGTGTTTCTTTCACTAAAGATAATCAATAATCAAAGAAAGCACCGGTTAAGGTAGCAATCGGTTCATAGCGACCGAGACGCGCGACCGCGACGCGCGACCGCGTCCGGATCGCGCGACCCACTGCTTTGTATGAATTTATATGGAGTACTAAACAAATATAGTAACGTAAATAACGTAAATGAATTCTACACAGATTTCTTTTCGGTAGTGCATAATGAATTCGATAATATCTTTCAAAAGAAAACTAAGGATGTATACTCCCAATTTGTTTTTAGTGATTGGCAACCACAGGCATTAGGAAAAGTAGAGATAGGTTGTACGAACTTTATGGCCTAAGGCCTCACGTAAAGAGCGAGTCTTTCAAACGGTACGTCGCTTATTATTCGAAAACTTTTAGAAAAGTATGTAAGGTAGCTAAATCTAATTTTATTAGTAATAAAATAAAATTTTCTGAAGATAAGATAAAAACTACCTGGAAAATAATTAATAATGAAACTGGTAGGAATAAAGTATCGAATAACAATTATGTACTAGAAACACGGCGTGGTACTTTAAGCTCTGACAAGGACATAGCTCAGGAATTTGTTGATTTTTTTACTGACATTCCAATAAAAACTACTGAAACTCTGGACTCCTCTCCTACTCACTCTATCAGTATTCTTAGAAAAATGTTCGTAGCTGTCCCGTAGCTTTTAGTTTCAGGCACGTAAACCCTGCAGTAGTAATAAAAGCTTTTAAGGATATTAAGGTAAAATTTACTGAAGATCTGTGGGGAATGTCGATCAAAACTTGCCAATCCATTATTGAAACTTCCGCTCCTTATTTAGCTCTAATATTTAATTTGAGTGTAGATCAAGGAGTTTTTCCTGATCTCATGAAAAATAGTAAAGTAATACCGCTTTTTAAATCCGGAGACAGTAAAGATGCAAATAATTATAGGCCTGTTTCAGTTCTGCCGGTATTTAGTAAGGTTTTCGAAAAGATTATACTTAATCAAATGCTACTTCATTTTAATGCAAACAACATCCTTCACGATCAACAATACGGTTTCACTAAAGGGCGTTGTACAATTGACGCCGGTGTTACCTTGTTACAGCATATTTACACCGCATGGGAGGAAGCAAAGGATGCTCTCGGTATCTTTTGCGACCTCTCAAAAGCATTTGACTGCGTAAGCCATAAAACGCTGCTACTAAAACTTGAGCATTACGGACTTTCTTAACGGGGACTCTGTTTGCTTAAATCTTACTTGAGTGATAGACAACAGTTAGTCCAGATAAATGGTGTCAATTCATTAGGGTCAAAGATGAAAATGGGAGTGCCGCAGTATCGATATTGGGCCCGATTCTCTTTCTTGTATAAATTAATGATCTCCCCCATTTACTGGATAGCCAGCCTAAAATGGTATTATTTGCTGATGACACATCATTAATTTTTAAAGTTGATAGACACGCCAGTAGCTTTGACGATATAAATAATATTATTAATCTAGTACATGGTTGGTTTACTGCCAACAATTTTGTGTTAAATGGGAAAAAAACTAAAGGTATAAGATTTTCGTTGCCCAACGTTAGACACAATGAATGCCAAGTTTTATTAAATAAGGAAAAGTTAGATTTTGTCAATGAAACTGTTTTCCTAGGGATTATGCTAGATTCTAGATTACAATGGGGCGCTCACTTATCATCGCTTTCAAAGCGGCTAAGTTCTGCAGTATATACTGTAAGGAAAGTCCGCCAATTAACAGACATAGACACTGCAAGACTTGTTTATTATAGTTATTTTCACAGTGTCATGTCCTACGGTATTTTGTTGTGGGGGCGTGCTGTAGATATAGAATCTATATTCATTCTGCCGAAAAGAGCTATCAGAGCCATTTATACTCTACGTAGTCGCGAATCCCTTAGGGAACTATTTAAGGAAATTAACATCCTGACGGTGCCTTGTCAGTATATTTATGAAAACATTATGTATGTCAGAAAAAAATTGCACCTATTTACTCAACGATGTGAAAGACATAATTACATTACTAGGGACAGAAATAAATTAGTACAACCAAAATTTAGATTAACAAAAGTGCAAACATTTTTCATGGGGTACTGTATTAAATTCTATAATAAAATACCTCCTAATATTCTTCAACTAAATGAGAAGAAATTTAAAACTTGCATTTAACGCACACTATGTATACAAGCATATTATAAACTAGACGATTATTTAGCTCATAAAAATGCTTGGCTAAATGATGGTCCTGCTCCACAGCCACACTGTAAATGAGTAGTGGTCTTAAGAAATATGAATATTCACTTGTTTAGTAGTTTTTATCTGACATGTTATTTATTAATAATTTAATCATTATTATTGACATTGTTAACTTTGCAAAACATTGACATTATCTTATATTTTAACACCAATTTATATGTTACATTTAGTAAATTTTGAATTGTATATGTTATATTACTGTGTAGACTGTGTAGTCAATAACATATTAAGTTAATTTGCTATGTTGACTGACAGTTCTGAGTATGCCGTGTCCGCTTAGACGCCCTGCCGATAGTGGCGTGCGTGTCGGGTCTTTCGACTCCCTTTGATATCAATTGATATCATATGGTTGAAGTGAACGAGTGCCGTTGGTTGGGACTGGTCATTTCTGAACTGCTATTACTTACATATAGTAGTAGTTTGCGCCACTGTTTATAGTTTAGAACAATACGTTACATTGTCCTAACATTTAACTTGCGCATATAAGCAATGTAACCAGTGATATGTAAAAAAACATGTAAAAGAGTGTCCTTGGAGTTTCTTGCCTGTTCTTCTCCACTGGATCTACGAATTGGAACAGGCAACTAGCTGCACTACTGACTTAGTCTGACTGACTACTACTCCTGACAATTCAAAAATACCCATAATGGTTTAGTTGAAATAAATGATTTTGATTTTGAATCCCGCGACCGCGACGCGTGACAGTTGGGCGTGGCCAAAGAGCGACGTGGCGACCGCGACCCAGTCGCGCCGGAGGCAGTGCAGTCAGCGCGACGCAGGTGAGTACATCAAAATAGCGGCGTTTTCAAACTGTTTATGATTTAACCTACAATATTTTCTGAACTTTTCTTCTTTATCATTTAAATGTCGTTGTATGAGTATTTGAAAGCAACCCTCTTCTTCTCGAGATGTGAAAATTTTGTCGATCTTCATCCTCTTTTCTGGAGGCATAGATAATCATCTTCTTCATCCTCCAATAACTGCCGAATAACTTTTTGCTTAGCTGCGGATAAATTGTCCGACATATCGTACTGCAATAGAACACAAAAATGTCACCCTGCTCGTCAACCGACATCGGAAAGCTAGTTGTCGCCCCGCGACGGACGACCATGATCGGGTCGCGCGTCGCGGTCGCCAAGAACCGAATGCTACCTTTACGTGATGTGGATATTTGCGATGCCTGTTGTCTGGATCTTATTTACGAGTATTTTGTCCACCATGAATTGCCGAACCTAATACGTAAGTAGATACGGCAATGCAGTGCGGAAAATATTACCCAGATCTATTTATATGCGTCTGCGTATACTCACGGTAACATTTTAGGTAGGTCAGCCAGATAAATTCTGGGGTTTGTCCCCAGAATTTGTCTGGCTGCTTACATGTAGCATTAAATCTAATACCTTTTAACGAATTCTTGTTTATATACATAGTCTGAATCTCGGAAACGGCTCCAGCGATTTTCATGAAATTTAGTATGCAGAGGCTTTTGAGGGCGATAAATCGATCTACTGCCTATAAAATTTCAAGAGTTCATTCGATTTCTTCAGGATCCCATCGTCAGATCGTGACCCGATGACCATGGGACCACCTGGGAAGTATACAAACAAAAGAATAATTTTCCAAATCGGTCCAGGTGTCTTTGAGTTACGGTGAACATATAAAAAAACATACAGTCGAATTGAGAACCCGCCTCCTTTTTTGAAGTCGCTTAAAAATGACATAGATGAAGATTTCCTTCTTGTTAACAGTGGCTAATTAATAAAAGCACCCGTTGCTTTCTGATAAATTATTTTTACTATAGATTATTTCATTCAAGGATATTGCGTATTAAACCTATGAAAATCAAGCAACCGCAATAAAATTGTAGACTGCCTTTGCTGCTCGTTTTAACATGTCGTTTGAAATGAGCAGAAAAGGAACAAAACTTTTGTTGTAGTCATATCACCTCACAACGACGATGTGTTCATCGTGATTCTTTTTTTTTGTTCTCAAGAAGGTATCTGATAGAACCGAACAATAAGTACTTCCTTTTGTACCCTTAAAAAGATTGATAGAAAAGCATAAGCTAAAAGACTCAAACCGTGTAGTAGATTTGTCTTTTATTCAATTTAATTCTTTATTATGCAATCTAAAATGTTAACAGAACAAAGGTGTAAAGAACCTTAAAATATAATAGTCTCAATTTTGGACTCTGACGGGCACAATTTGGATGAACGAACGGGCGAACTACATAATATCATTACTCCAAATCCTCGTTCTGAAGAATTAAGATTTAGGCAAAGTGCTGAGCTGTGTGGAATGTGTAATATATAACGGTAAACGGAACGGTAGGAAGATATATCTGTTTTTTTATGGTGAAAGGGGGAGAGGAGATCAGGTTGTATTGTTCCGCGTTGTCAAGTTGATATAAAGCGTGTAAAAAGCGTCACAAATCCTCATAGTTTATTGGTAGTATATATTTTAAAAGTAGAGTTATTATAAAAATATTATAAAAAGCACCCCACACTTTTCGGTTTGCTCGTAATTTGCGTGTTTTTTAGGGTTCCGGTTCAACGGGACCTTATTACTAAGCCTCCGCTGTCCGTCCGTCTCCGTCCGACCGTCTGTCTGTCAGGGGGCTGTATCTCACGATCCGTAATAGATAGAAGTTAAAATTTTCATAGAATGTTTATTTTTGATACTGCTAACAACAAATAATAAAAATAAAAAACTTGAAAATTGAAGGGGGCTCTACTAGGAACGTCTTTTTTTTTTTGGCTTTTTTGCTCGATTTTAATAATGGCAACAAGCATGCGCTTGAAGTGCTCGCAGAGTTTGTATTGCTATATTCGCTAAAAAATATAATATAAAAGTACCTACATAGTATTAAATCTTGTACGATGGTGCGGAACCCTTCATGAGCGAGTCCGACTCGCACTTGGCCGGTATTTTTTCATTCTCAAACTATAATTTATTGATAGCTACTGCATGGTCATAGACCGTACTTGTTTCTCTACTGTAAATGATTTCATGATAACGAGTAATGTGTTTTCCGTATTATATATATATGTGTAGGCCTTAGTCACGTCGGCAGGCGTCGGCGTCTTCATAAAGTTTAAATGGGGCCACCTGCAAGGCCTTCCCCATCAAATAATAAAATTCAGAAATAGTGTTTGTAAAAGGAAACTAAGTCTTCGCGCAGTGGTCGAAATTCGACCATAATCTTTATAACTTTATAATTATATTAATCCGTAAACTTTACATTTAATTTTTTTTTGTTGATATCCTTAACCCTGCTAAGCATGGACTGAAAACTTGCAATTTGCAAGTGAACGAGCAGTATTGATAAATTATTTGTAATTCTGAAACAAGTCTCTATAAAAATGCCCTGATATAATTTGTGACTGAAACAATTTTCAAAATATAATTTTGTTTTAATATTAAAACATTTGATGTGAACCTCATAATTATAACAATAATATGTACGTACATTTAGCATCTGCGGTCAGTCGAAATATTTTTACTTCATATTCATACCACCTTCGCACCATCAAATGAAGTTGAATCCTTGTTTAGTAGCCGCAAACTTAGTAATGAATTTATTAACACACGTTAAGTTTGTTGTTTTACGTCTTAATGATATGTTAAGTAGTCCATGTTTGTCTATTTAAATTTATGCTTATATAAATTACAAACTCCCGACGTTTATGTTGTATGTATATTCATCGCTATCGCATGGTTTTAAGAAAAATATGTGATATCGTCTTTATAACTAAGACCTCGTGTAACTACGGAAAAATGAAAAAGCTGAACTCTCGGGGATAGATTACAGTGGCCTATGTATGACCATCCTGTATAATAATATTAAATCCTGGTAGAGCCATGCTTCGGCACGTATGGGCCGGCTCAATCGGATTTTTCTGATTGTTGTGACAAAAATCCGGCAGTGAAGCATTGCTTTCATTGCTTTTCGCCGAGTGAGTGAGGTTACCGGAGGCCCTAACCTTTTCCTCTTTCCCCCCTCCCCCTCTTCCAACCTTCCCCTAATCCCACCTTAAAGACCGGCAAAGCACTTGTGACTCTTGAGTTACAGGTGCCCATAGGCGGCAGTAGTCATTTACCATCAGGTGACCCGTCTGCTCGTTTGCCCCCTATACAATAAAAAGATACTTGGGCTACTTTTATTTTTGAAAAAGAATTAGGGTTTCGCGCAAAATATATAATTCCACGTCACATCATTAAATCCACGAGTCAGGTTGGTAATCTTTGATTGTCACGATCTTCATAAATATGACAAATGATCACATGAGCTGCTGGTATTTTGTCACTTTGTAGATAAACATCCAAGTATGTGTGAATTTTTGTTGATGTAAATTTTCACATTGTTTATGACGATATTACATACAAGTTATAAGAGTGAATAAAAAATTAATATTCATGTACCTTGCCTTGAGTATTATGGTGATTCTACATAATATGTATGAAACAAAGCTTGCATTGCTTTTCACCGCGTGAGTGAGGTTACCGGAGGCCCTTCTCTCTCCCCTATTCCCGTCTTTCTCCGCTTCCCCCTCTCCTCCCCTCTGTTAGTGTGCTCCTTAACTATAAAAATAATACTCACATGGGTGAGGTTACCGGAGGCCTTAACCCTTACCTCTCCCCCCTCTCCCGTCTTCCCGCTCTTCCCCCCTCTCCTCCTCTTCCCCTACTCCCACCTTAAAGAGCGGCAACGCGCTTGTGACTCTTGAGTTACAGGTGCCCATGGGCGGCGGTAGTCATTTACCATCAGGTGACCGGTCTGCTCGTTTGCCCCGATAGCATAAAAAAAAAACCGCCATAATACCCAACAACGCAAGATACACATGCAAATTGTTTTTTTTGTAAAGTATACTTGCAGCGTCATGGTAAAATATCCGATTTACAAAAATTGCGAGACCTTTACATTTTAATGCAGAGATACTAGAAAAAGTTTGCAGGAAAACTGTCAAAAAGCTTAAATTACTAATAAATTAACCTTAAATTATTGAAAAAACCTTTTTATTAGGACCATTAACTCTCAGAAAAGTAGTTAATAATAAATGATAATCAGAAAATTGATTAACACAATAATATTTCACACTTTTGTACCACTTGGCAAAGTTTTTCAAAATTTTCAGTTGCTAGTATTACCTACACCAGTATCAGAAGTAGATGGTGTCTTAGTCAAGGTATTTTATATATCTTTACTTATTTGGTCAATAAACGTTAATCATATATATTTTTTAGATTCTTTAAACATAAGTGAAAACTTTTTTCGGACACTTTTGGTACGGGGAAAAAGCCGTGGACTCGCGTGACCGCGGAGCTCAGATGACAGATGTGTCAGTTATGTTTTCACTTCTGACGTGCACTCCTATGACTGACGAATACTTCTAACTTAATTCATAATTACACCTATGTAGAGCCATGTCCATTTCTACGTAGGTAACTCCACACAAACTCCACACATCTCACACACACATGGCCGTCTGATCCCAAACTAGAATATAAAATTTAGATAATTAATCAGTTTGTTGCTTGGCGCCGACTCAAAATAAGTTTTTATAAAATTTGATATTTTATGTAAATAAACTCAATACTTAAGACTTAAAAGGTTTATTTATTTTATGCTTTTTAGTTCTTTTCGTCGGTTTAATTTTTTGTTAAAAATATTTTTTTTGTTGCTAAGTTACAACTGTCCTCCATATTCACGCGGAGATTGACCATGACTTGTCATTTAGGTTGTTTACATTGCACCATTTTGCCAATTAATCTCAAGTGTCTTGTGATTTTTACAATGGATAAAAATATAGAAAAAATAATGTTTTAAATTTTGCAATGCAAATAGAATTTCTAGTGCCAAAGCGCTAAAAGTATTACACGTTACCGATTATTTTAAAAATAACAATCAACCTTATTTAAGATAAAATTTTAATCGATTTAAAAAAGTTAAAAGTAAATTTTAGCTAAAAATACTGCACTCGTTTAATCAATTATATTAGCCACGTTTTATTATACTATACATAAGACATTATTAAATGTTACTGAGGACTTAAGTGACGAATCTAGTGTGTATCATCCATCTTTTATTTAATGAAGTAGCGTTAAGTTTTAACTTGAATGTCAACATTTTCAAGTAAGTTATTGTACATACAATTAAATACAACTATATTGTTCATAACTATAGACAAAAGGGTTTTTATATATATGTATATAGGATGTATATATTTATGTAATATGTATACGTACGTATCATTCCAGTGGCGTAGTAAATAAATCAAATAATAAATGACGAGTAGCATACTCGTATATAGGTACATAATATATTAGGTGGATTTTGCATTTTATAAAGGTAAAACAGGTTAATATACAATATGAAAATAAAATAAAAAATTTACAGATAGAGGTAGTAGGTAACATATTAATAGGTAATTTAGTATTTTCATATTGTTAATGAACCTGCTGTGTGACACTAAAGAATTTCATTTATATCTTGAAGATATATATATAGAAAACACAAAAATCATATTATTGAAAGTAGCGAGAAATTTTATTGACGAATAATATACTTAATTGAAAAAAAAAACTACAAACCGCAGTCGCAGATCGTGAAGTCCTTCCGGGGTCTCCCGTGACCTTGAGGTGCAGTTTTACAGCCTCCACACCGGATCTCTTTGCACGCTCATATGCTTTTCCTTGCGTATCGCCGCTGTGAACTGTCCCTGGTAGCCGCTTGCCACCTCGTGATGCCTCTTGCTTTCCTTTCTTCTCTTGTGCTTTTCTTTGGAAGTCTAACTTCGCTCGACGATCGCGAGTCTTCATTTTTTAAACTTCATTACCGCGTTTCACTCACACATTGATTTATATCTTGAGTAGTCAGAACACGATCTCAAAGGGAGATAAGATATTTACGTCGAAGGTGAAAGAGCTTTGATAAAAAAAAGACAAATTAGCTACCTCGATCTGATACGTGACAGAAAAGGTCCTTTATGTTAGCACCTCGACGTGATCACGTAAAGTCCTTGAACTGTTAGCGTTGCGCGGGCGCATTGTTCGGCTCACGAGAGGTCGTTTGTTTCAGTATTTACATAACTGAAGCTCGAGTGTGCGAGTTGTATGTACGGGCGTGCGCCAGGATTTCCTCCGACTAGTGCGCCGCGAGCGCGCGCTGCCTCTCCTGTACCGCTTGTTTGATCTGCGCTTGTTAATTAAGGGATCTTCTCGTATGACACTTGATGGGACGTTATCTCAACATCATTAACCTTAATACATATAACAATAATGGAAATGACCCACTATTAAATAGAAATAAAGAACACTCACAAAATGTTGTTACGTTATAAATATGCCTGTATATTACTAGTAAAGCCGTGTAAACATAATATAATTGTTATGAACCAAACTGACTTAATCTACCACTATAGGTACGTAAATTCTGTAAATTAACGTTAATATTTTCGTTTCATTTATTTTATTTAATAATTAGCTGTACACGGAATGCGTTGCAATGCCTTTTTTATATTTAGATTTTTTGGGCCAGAAATTTGGCGTTCTCAGAAAGTATCAAAGTTTCGTCACAATCTGATCAAAGGCTTAGAAATGCATAGAAGACAAATATACTTACATTAATTTTTAGTTATATAGATTCAAGTAATGGGGATAACTTGTTATGCTACAAACTAGTACCTTAAAATATATAAAATAACCTAATTCAAATTATGTATTACTGTAAGTGCCCTCTGTACAAAACAGCTAGAATCACGATGTTGAATATGAAAATGGAGTAGTCAACAACTTTTTTCTTAACGCTACGCTAATATCATGCTATCTACAACATTACCAAAAAGGCGATAGATGGCGTTTTCATCATTAGGGTTCTACGAATGCAAGTTCCTATAAATTCCAGTTAGTTACCAAATTTATCGCTAGATGGCAGCTTGCTGATAATAGTATAAAATATTATAGTGTATGAGAGATGTTTGTTTGTTGGTATGTTTATGTCCGCGTTTCGTGCAATAAAAGATCAACACATCGACGCGACTTCTTGCATAAGAATAGATTATGGGCTGAAGAATGATATTTATAAAAGGTGTCTTAGGCCTTGGAATAAAATTTTGGGTCATATTATCCAGATGATATGATCACGGAAAGTGTCACGTCAAATTATATATATACTTATTTATTTATTTAGATTAATCAACAACTGCTTACACTTATGCATAAACAAACAAATAGTACAATAGAAAAAAAAACAAGTGTATCAGTCATTTACAGATTAACACCGCAAGCTCATTAAATAGTTTACAATAAAAATATTAATACAAATGGAGACTACTTTACTAATCTTAACATACATATTTGTCTGCACTAAAAAGGAAAAGAAAATCAAATACACAAAAAAGAAAACAACTGATTTAAATCCAAACAATTTTTAAACTTACTTACAGTTAATAAAGTAATAATAATTTAATAATAACAATATTTAATATTAATAGTAATTGCCGGAGTTATTTACTCAGGCTTAGAGGACTTGAAACTTTTGACAATACCAGATAATATCTTGCCCTTACTATCTAAATGTATGTCAATTAGATCACTGCATTCATTGACAATTTTGCACATTCTGGCCATTGGCAAATTTGCCCCTAGTACTGTGTCCTTCTCACTGGTGGGCAAAGAGGTTGAATGTCTGGGGTATCTGGCAGGTGGTCGGAATCGAAAGAGGCTCATATATATAATTATAGTCAATCTTTTTATACTAAAGACCACAAAATTTAATATACCCAGTGTTCCTCGTATGCCACTAAAATTAAAATAACTAGTCTATAAAGAGTCTATATCTCTTGTCACACATTACTGAAATTAAGATGATGAAGACGTCGCAAAGTATTACTTTGGGTGTTATGATTAGGTGGTACCTAAAGCGGGACCACATGGCCACAATCAACGACAGATTTCATCCAGAAAAAAAATATTTTTTCGTAGGCTGCTTTTCTGAAGTTTTACTTCTGCCGTGTTTACACGCGGCAGAAGTAAAACTTCAGAAAAGCAGCCTACGAGAGAATAAGAAATGAAAGGTAAAATCAACACAAATAATGTACTAATGTTAATAAATTTAATTTTAGATAATTTTATAAAAGTTATTGGTAAAATTATTTTATTTTATTCAATAGGTACAAATACAGACAGCAGATCAAGATATACAAAGAATGGCCTTAATAATAAACAGTAGGCAAACCTGAAGTCCAGTTACAACTGTACACAACTTTCAAAACAAACAATACTTCGTTTTCAATATGGGTTGCGGTTGCATTTAAATGTAAATTTGTAACAAAACAATTAAGTATAAGTGAAATATGGAGAAAAAACAACTAAAATTCATTTAATACGCAAATACACAAAAATTACACCATGTTGACATTAACATATTTTCTAATGGCTTAGTAGTACGCAGGCGCAAAGACAAAGATTATAGGAAACACTGATTTTTGTATTTTATCTCATTCTCTCGCAGGCTAAATCCTATTTATGAATATGTTTGTGTCTTTTCAAAGATTATAGGAAACACTGTAAACTTGTATTCTATGTCATTCTCTCGCAGGCTAAATCATATTTATAATTATGTTTGTTTCTTTATCGTGGCGCTTTTTCGTTTTCTCAAAATTTTAATCACGATTCTAAAAAGTTTCACTTCAAAAAAACACGAGCGAAGCCGCGTACAAAAGCGAGTAAATAAATAAATTTCTGTGTGAAGAGGAAATAAATGTTTTCGGTTATCTTTCTAACAGAAAAGTCTTCTGTTGTATATATTATTGCAATATAAACTTTGACAAACTTCGTGAAGTTTGTGTATTGTGTGGCATTAACTAACCACCAAGTATAAGAGTTAAGATCGCTATCTATTCCTATTGATTCAAGTAATAATCAATTTCACATGAAATTGCTTTATTTTCTTCATCGTGAGGCTAACTACTTATATAAATTGTGTTGCAAAAAAAATATTTGGTGGTACAACGACGCAATTGTATGTAAAATTGTATGATATGCAGTGGCGTAGCTACCGGAGGGCTAGACGGGGCAGTGCCCCGGGGCCCCCAAGCTCAGGGGGCCCCTCGGACTCTGACTTACAAACTATATTGAACTAGTGACAATTTCTCCTAATGCGGAAGTTGTATTTTATAAAAAAGAAAAAAGTTGGGGCCCTAGTTAATTTTTTGCCCCAGGGCCTTTGGTTACCTACCTACGCCACTGATGATATGTCATTGTATCCCGTTTCATTTCAAGTTAATAATGTCATAAAATTCAATTGCTTATATTCACTTTGATATATTTAGGTCAGTTTCGTTTTTTGCAGTTCTGTCACTGTCGCTCTAGATGAGCGATGCGATAAAAAAAAAAAAACATTACGGATGTCTAATTGTAAAACTCGGATGGAATATCTAAATTTGTTGTTACAAACTGGCATCGCCTAGTCGATCGTGTATATGAGCGGATTTTCATATAATTTTGTTACCTAACAACGGCTAACGATAAGGATGTAAAAAATCCCTGTGTACCTATTTAACAGGGTGACTTATAGTTCGTGTAAATCCTTTAGCCACGTGATCCACTACTAATTTGAAAGGGTCCTGACTGAGTTCGGATGTTTCCTTAGTAAAATAATGACGAAAACTCCTTGCACCTATGTAAATAAATTTGCTAGTGCGTGCATTTTGGCTCTCAATATGCATATCCCAGCAAAGGTAAGCATAGGTAGTCGACATCTGCATCCAGATGACGCAGCCATTGTACACGTTTAACCGGTCTAACTCCAATCACCTTGGCAATTCTCAAAAAGGAAGACGAAGCCATTGCTTTGGTTTTGGTAATTTCATCACTGAAGAATTGACAAAAACGAATAACTTTCAAAATTAAATAAATATGATATGTCAGATGCACCACGTAAGCTATTCAAGCAATTATTTTAAGATATTTATTAAAGGACAAAATTATGTGATATCTGAGCTTTGTGCGAACCCACAATAAACGTCAGTATGCTTTTACCCGTAGCTGATTTGTGATCGTTAAAATTCTTTACATTTAGTCAGTTGTAAACTTTGGGTTTGTTAATACTATAAAAACACAAATTATTTAAAAAGTTTCATCAAAATAGAGTCAATTGAAAGGTACCTGTTACAAAATGTTGAAATTGCGTTACCTCACATTAAATTATACTTTAATCTGTTATCGGACTGTACACATTTTTATCGAAAAAATAACAATTAAACTAGATTTGGATAGAATCCTCATATTTAAGTATTATAATTATATCATTTGGTATAAATAAAAAAAAGATTTGTTATATTTTCTTTATTTTATAGTAGGTACTTACAGAATAAAATCACCAATGGCCAGTGGTGGCAGCGCGGTGCCAAGGACTTAATATGGTAACTATTAAGGATACTCAACACGGCATTTGTTAGATATTGTCTATAGGTACACAACTACCAACGAGTTTAACAGAAATATTACATAAATGGTAACCTAATTTATTAAGTACCTATTATAACTAAGCTTAAATAAAATGAGTAAATAAATAATACGTTTTAGAACAATTGCCTTCTAGAACTTCAATAGAATGAATATTGCACTAAACATTTTGTACCAAACATAGTGACCTAAGAACATAACATTTTTAAACAGATTATCACTTGAATTCAATAACTAGATTTCTGATAGCCATTAAATAACTATGTATATATACATATATATAACTATCTATATTATATAACTATCGGTATAGTCAATAATTCATGTATATTTTGTAGCTACTGTTAGCTGTCAATGACTACAATTTGATACACAAGATTCGGTACATAATGTCAAAAAATAAGGAATGATTTTCCTTTTACCCAGTCGAGGGATCCTCCGACCAGATAACGTATATCATTTGGTCTATTGTCGCCTCACACGCCATTTTGAGGCTCAAATGCTTTGATAATACTAACGTGTTCAGTTATAACTCCTGAACAGATCTTTTACATACATATAGTTGTACAATGAGGTACAAAAAACCTTCAAATGCTTTCAATACCGTCAATTACGATATTCTCTTATCTCCTTTCCTATCTTATGATCTCGCCTGATGCACTGGAATGGTTCTCATCTTATCTTCAGGGACACCAGCAGTCTGTTCGTATCGACGAGTTTTCATCAAGCTATGTATGTTTATGATATGTATTTTATTCTATAATACTTTATTTAAGTATTTTTGTCTGATATTTAGTTTGCATATTTACCTATTAAATTATAATATTTTAAGTGCACCTACTTCCTGTTTTCTCTGCATCACCCCAAGGGTTACCGGTAGAGAATGCCTAAGGGATTAAGTCCGCCTCTGTACTCTATGTGCATAAAGTTTTAAATAAATAAAGTAAATACATTGTACTACCTACCAATATAAGATCTACGATTAAAGCATTCTGAGATAGTTTTACATAATACATACAGTAAATTATAGACTTAACTAAACTATGTACATTTGTAAGCAGGACACCTTAGATATACATTTCCTTGACTTACATTACAAAATACTATTAGATAAAAATAATCAAATTCAGCTACATGCGCATATCCATTGGCTCGAAAACGTTCCTAAACTATACATTTGTATACAAATAGTAACGATGCATGTAAATATTACATAGTTACTGTATTTATTATAAAAAATAAAGTACGTAAATTTTACATCGTTACCCGGTTATACATTTCTTTGAGTATTCTTGTCGGCTTGTATGCCTCAGACAATTGGCACAAAATGCATTAGTTGAATGAATTTCAACTAATACATCGATGGCTTATTCAAATGCGTAGTTTCTCCAAAATTTTCGAATTATTAATTATGATGTCATCTAGTGTAAAATGTCGTAACGAACCCGATGCAAGGAATTGTATTTCCTACTTGTTTTTTTTGTCTAGTTACAAAAAATAAAACTACGTACCTACTTCGTAAATCGATTACACATGTAAAAGAAGTATACGTAAGTCCATTTATTTAATTATGTTATCAGATATAAACCATAATTACAACAAACTTAAGCACATTAATATAAATGTAAATAAAGCTGTTTCTCTATGTTTTATAGTAAGTTATTTCATAAAAATTTGAGCAAATGGACATACGAAGTTTGATAATAAAGCCATCGACATTTGAGTTTAGTGTTTTAGTGTAGTGTGGTAATAAAATGCAAAAAAATAAGATGATGGGCTGCACTGACATACCATAAGTTTTTGTCATATTTTCAGGATTAGCGGAAAATAAGCGAATGACAATATGATACTCTGTAAACATTTGTTTATTTCATCAGTATTTGATTTTTAGCAAACTACACTATTACAAAAGTTACCAAGTTACAAAAGAAATAACATTGGTAGTCTTTAATAAAAATAAACACCTACCTAAAAGAACTTGGATTTTTATATTTTGCCAACTTTTAAAATAGTTTTATATCAAGCAATTCGATTTCATCAACTCATTGCCATTCTATGGTATGTGTGGAGCATGACAAAGTTAGAGTTAAGTGAATAGATCGGAAACTGGTTGTAATAATAAATAAATATTTCGACAAAATTTTCATTATCAGTAGGTAATGTGAAGCCGTGTCGTCTACTAAAAGGAACATTGTATGATGTGTATCAGGAACATACGTATTTTATCATCATTTTGCTCGAATGTCGCGATTCTTATTTAATAAATATATCTCATAAATAAATAATTAAAATATAAATAATATATTTTCCAAAATCAGATCCCTGAATCTTCCTTTTACTTTCAGGTTTCAGAATCTGAAAAAAAAAAACGCAAGTTCCAATGTTTGTAAAGACAATTATTCCGACTAGTGTCGTAATGGTGCTTATTTTATATATTATTATATAATAAAATATCAAATTCAACGGATAATTTCGCTTATTTTGTATATAATAATACAATATGAAATTCAACAGATAATTTTATAAATGAAAAATTAAAATCTCTGCTATATTTACAGTGCTCAATTGGTTATATTTTGCAGTCAGTAGTTTTAAGCTTCGTTTTGTTTTAAAAACTTTTTGAATCGAGGCTTCTACTTACCAGCGTCGTATTTTTTATGTTTTTCCTTTAATAAAATGAGTCCTAAATGTTTTGTGAGTAGGAAACCAATAGGTGTTGTGACTAGTATGGCTTGAATGATAATCCACATAAAATGCTGGGCGTATTGCATTTCGTTGTCGTCGTATTTGCCCCGGGATATTAATGCATTGTATGCTACTGGACATAGTACCGCCTGAAAGTAAGTAATAAAATATAAAGAGAATAATAATAATAATAATTTATTCATATTTTTCAAATATGAATAAATATTTCTAACAACATCATCACCATCAGCATTTTATCGTCCACTGCTGGATATAGGCATCTCCTAATGTACGCCACTGAGCTTTATCATTCACTCTCCTCATCCATTTTGTTTTTTTTTTTACTTCTAACAGTAAAAAAAAAAATTTAGCATTTATTAAAGTGATTTATCGAGGAATTTAAAATAGGCGTAGTCAATAATCAGTACTCGACTTAAAATCGCTGTCTCCGTATCGTATGTATGTGATAATACTAGCAGTTGGGACCGCAGGTACTCGTATTTATTGCCCACGACCTTTGACAATTCGGTTATAAGCACAAATTCACATTTTATAAAATAAAATCAAGCATGAATGTATGCTTTTTGCATCTTATAAATAAGATTATCTTATAGAGTTTATAATAACTCCATCCACATGTACATATATCTACTTATAAGTAATTTTACTATGACTTTTGGCACAGAATACATAATACTTTTGGTAAAGACGAAACTTATGATAAAGGTAGTATACAACTTAAGATTTTACGATAAACATAAAATTATAATTAACTTAAAAATCACAGATGCTTTCACAACACATACATATGTGTTGTGAAAGCATATTTATATTTAAACTTCATACGCTTTCTGATGCGTCCGTAAAAACATTCGAAATGCACTAGATTTATAAACCTTAAGGGGTCCTAATCGGCCATAGACTAGCACTGCGGCGATCATTAAGAGCCCTTTATAAAATAGATAATGGGTAATCGATACCAGTGGGCGTATTTACCCTATTGAAATATTATAGCACTTGGCCTATTACTACCCTATTTCTAACCGCACATGACTCGCACTGAACACCTAAGCACCCCTTGAGTTATCGTTTTTTTTACGAATTTTGGAATAATCAATGAACATATAGAAATCCACCCGTAATCTGAATAACTTTTGATGTGTAAGTATTTTAAGACATTCTTTAAAAAAAAAATTGGGATGCTTGCGTAGAAAACCTTTTCACCTCTCTTACGACTTTTGATTGAGGGAGTTGTTTTTGGATTTTGGACAGAGGATATCGTCTACCACGGACTTTCGCTCCTCTCAATCCAATTCATAACCCCGATCGGCATTGAACGGGAAAAGTTGCTCTTCGGGGCACAGAAGAAAACCGGAATCAGTTGCGAGGATCTGTCGGGTATTAGGTTTTTATTCCGAGGTGCATCTATAACTCTTCTAGCTCCTCCTATAGGCTTTATGTCCGAGACACCGTGTGTCATAGTTACTTAGTCGTATACCTTTGTCGAGTTGGTGCCAGGAGGTTTTTGTACCGAGGGTTCAGTTCTAAACAATATATATACACCGATTTAGGACGAAGTCAACTTTCCAACCGCAAAATATAAGTTTGTGATCAACTATTTTTTTTGTGATATAACAACAAATTAACGACTTTCGGATATTTTTGTACGGTGTATATGTGCTGTGAAACCTTGCTTCTTAATAAATTTCATAATTCTAGGTCAATGGGACCGCGAAATGTTCGAAATTAAGTCAAATCTAAGGCTTAAATGGCCGTATCTTTTGATGGCGTTGACTTAGAAACTTGATTTTTTACAGGTTCAAAGGACCGCAGATCCCTCCAAGGGATCCTGAGAAGAAGGGTTTTGACAGACGGACAACAACGTGATCCTATAAGAGTTCCTTTTCTTCCTTTTGAGGAACGGAACCCTAAAAAGGCTAATAGCACGACGAGGCTGGTAATGGAGGCAGGACAGAATACTCTACCGCTAGTAATATAACATTCCCATGATATTAAAACTAACGTGTATCACAGAAATAAAATAATAAACTTGAACAGATTATAAACAAAAACCATAATAAATCGCTTTGGCTTTGCTCTAGTACCTCCAACCTTCAAGAGTTTACGCTTAGAAAGCAAGTGAATCTAGCCTCATTCCTTCCACTTTTTGTTTGTTAAACTGAACAATTATTATTTTACTTACTATAAAGGAAAATAGGTAACTGATGGTTCTAAGACCTATTATAAGCTTATTAGATGTGTAACTCGGGACTTAATCGCGATAATATTTAAAAGGTACAATACATCTTGGTTACCCGACGTTTCGATCGAATTGCACGGTCACGAGTGGAGTGGACTGATGAGAGCTCAGTGACGCCTCCGTAAAGTGAGAGTTTCAGCAACTACCCGCACTTGATCTTCACTATTTTAATTTTATACGTACTGTCGGTACTTCGACACACCACACTTACAACGTCCCCTGAATGATGTCAGGGGTGTACTTGCTGATTGCGATTAAGTCCCGAGTTACACATTTAATATGCATAAAAGTCGCGAAAGTTTAAAAACTATTATAACTTTACCTCTACAATAGATTTAGGTATCCAAGTACAACACACGAAGAATCGCTCTCGCATTGACATTTTAGAACATACGAGAAAGGCAATGGTTAGCCTGACAACCACACATATACATAGTATGCCCAAGCCAATGAGCATCACGTTCCATAAAGGCGTTCTTATCTGAAACAATATGTTTGTAAATAGTTCAGATCTTACTAATAGTAGTTTATAACGGGAATAAAAATGATATTTGATTTTGTTATCTTAGAAAGTAGGCATCTAGTGATGCACTTTATAAATTACTAGCAGCGCCACGTGGTTTCACCCGCGTAAGTCCCGATCCCGTGGGAATATCGGGATAAAAAGTAGCCTATATGTTAATCCAGGTCTCCAGCTCGTTTCATCGCAATAGGTTTAGTGTTTTTTACAAAGTAAAGAGTAACAAAGATCCATCAATCCATTCATCCATCCATCCAAACCTTCACATTTATAATATTAGTGGTATTCGTACCACGAAAAAAGTTCCACTGTAAGCAAACACTAGGGGCTCTAGAGTAGACCACATGACGCGATATGCAGTAGATGCAGGGTTTTTGTTCAACTTCCAGCCGTCTTTCTCCCAGCAATTTGCTGCAGTAGAGTTACATGCTAATACTGCAACGCCACCTGGAAATTAAACTTATAAGTTACTTAACCGTGTAGTGGCCTAATAATATAATATGTAGACAGCAGTTTTATGCAGAAGTTACTTCGGCACTATGTACTCGTAGTGCGCAATATGTATAGAAAAATGGACCTCGGTCTATTTCGTAATTACCCATCGTGTTTATTGCCTATATGTTTGTTTGTAAATAAAAATCTATTTAGCTAGTTATTTATTAAAAGTTTTTTTAACATTTTACAAATGTTGCCACTCTATCAAAATATTAAAAGTATTATAAATACTGACACATGTGATCTCGGGATCCCATACGTCAATAGATATCTAAGATGCATAATGATATTACCAATAATTATTCATGTATGCCTAACAAATTTGCATATAGGTTCACAATAAATAGTCATTAATAGAGAATGTATGCCAATTTTTTCGTATACCAAATTCATATAATTGATTTACATATATTTACAATCGTTGAGTCACGCTCAGGTGACTTTTTATCCGTGCAGACTGCTTTATTTACAATATATTATTCTCGATTGTTGGCTTTCGGATTTGGTGAGGTTGAAACCGCTCTAATATAAACATTGATATGTAATTAGTGTCCTTAATATTATATGCACAAAATTTGCGTGGTTAATATTAGCTTGTGATATTAAATCGCTGAGCTGAAAGCCGTTTGTTACAAAAATTCGACAACACATAAGAAATTAGCTTGATGCACGGTACGCAGAAAATATGCAGTAATCTAATTAAAATACATCGTCTTGCACATTCAAATATAAGATGTTATTAATTACATAGCGATGCAACGTACCAGTGGTACAAGAGTGCCTAGTAGGTTTTGGTAAACTCCTTTGGTAATCGGTTGTTTGAAACTTTAAGGTACCGTAGCCCGTATACACTTTCATTACTGATTTGTGTTCCTGCAATATGGTAAAAACGTCTAATTTAAAACTAGAACGGGTCTCGAACTACTAAGCAAGTGGCTTAATAATTCGAGACCCATCGCATCTTGCCGATGTTCAATGTTTACCTACTGAACATGTTCCATTGTGACTGCACACAGTATAACCTACTAGGGATGTTACGGAGGTGAGTTTATCGGAACCGGAGTCGGAATCGGAGTTAATTACTTAAAATTATCGAAATCAGAGTCGAAATCGGAATAAGAGGCGGAGTCGAAGCCGTCGCCGTCGTTGAAGTACAAGAGAGATGTGTTATTTAGGTGTTAAGGGTAAACATAATAAAACTTTTTTTTATGGGTAAGGGGCAAACGAGCAAACGGGTCACCTGATAGGTAGGTGACAACTGCCGCCTATGGACACCTGCAACTCAAGAGTCACAAGTGCGTTGACGGCCTTTAAGGTGGAAGTAGGGGAAGAGGAGGAGAGCGGTTAGGGCCTCCGGTAACCTCAGTCAGTCGGTCTCCATGTAAAGAGATGGAAGTAAGTATTCTTCTTTTTATGGACCTGAACAAGTATTGCTACACATTCAAACTATTGGAGTGTGACTTAAATAGGAAAAAAGTTGTATGAGAGACATAAGTTCCGCCTAATTGAGACGTTATTTTGTCTATTTTCATAAAAATAATACGTAGTTAGATACTTATGTAATTTGCTCTGTATATTTTTAAGATTAGTATGTATGTTTTACTTATCTATATATTTGGACACACTCGTTTTATTTACTTGGTAACTGTTATATTTTTATGTAATGTTCTTTGAATCAATAGTTAGATATTGTTCATTTACGTCATACAATTCTACGCTGTGACAATAACAAAACTTTATAAGTGACAAAAATTATCGTGATTCTTTGTGCCAATATATAAACACTTAAGGTCATTCTATTCTACAGTAAATTTATTGTAACTTGGCCTAAAAATAATATAAATTGTGCTTTAGGTATTAATTTCTGAACTTGCCAAATAAAAATAAAGTATGTTTTACTTATTACTATAAAAAATAATATAATTTCTTAATTTTCGCCAATTAAGAAAATATTTAAACAGTCAATGTCATATCCTGTGAACACGTATCCAACGGGGGTTGTCAAGTTTGAACCTCGTAAAAAAATTAATAAATCCATAAAATTTACAAATATGAACATTACTAATTATTAGTCTATATAAAAGGCTCATGAATAAAAAAAAATACATAATGTTTTTTTGTCTAGTTATTGTGGATTCTACTCGCGTATCTAATAAATAGTCATTTCTGTGAACAATGTTAATTTTGGTAATAAATTCTCCGTGAAACGATTTTCTTGAAATTATTTTTTACCATAATTACAATATTCAGGTGTCACTTCGATTGGAATGAGTCACGCGTCCGTTTGTGTTTTGTTTTATTAAAAAAAACTTAGAGGGATCAATTTTAGGTTTGTAAAAGTTCGTGCCTCAATCCTGTTAACATCACAAACAGGTAAGTATCCATTACATTTGGTTAAACATTTGGTTTGAGAGCTTAACATTGATATCTTTTGGAAGACATAACCTAACCTGTAATAAACATATAAAAACTGTCGAGCGTCATTATTTTAACCTCAAATCTGTGAACATCATTCCTGTCAACATAACGATCACAGAAATGGTGTTTGATAGCAGGAATGACTAAATTAGTGTTTTTGTGAGTTATATAGCAAACGTTTGAAGAAAAACAATTGATTATAATAATTAAGTGTATTTATTATAGATAGAATTAGCATATTTTTACGTTTATTAATGAAATATGATGTTTTTAAATTATAAAATAAAATATTACTTTGTTCACTGTAATGAGCAAAAATGTAAACAAACAATATAGAACTTTCATTATGGAATAAAATTGCTGAAAATTAATAAATAAATTCTTAACATGCTTCGAATATTTTTCTTTATATTTTTAAATAGTATAATTTTATCGTATCTTAATGAACTTATGATAACAGAAATGACGAAAATTCACAGGAATGATTATCACCTTTTAGTTGGTGTGATTTAAAATAGGGTTCTTGTTTTTTTAAGGAAGTATTAATGATGGCCCGGAAACAAAAACGCTGCAAGGGATGCATAAAAAGGCCACAAACGACGTATTCAGATAAAAAAAAAACGCTGTAAGACGAATGCGCCGGAATATGGCCGAAGAAAAACTAGAGGAGAGAAGAGAAAGGCAAAAGTTACGTAAGAAATCTAAAGCGATTCTTGAAAATAATACTCCACAAATGAGTCCAGGATGTAGTTATCACTAACAGAGGAAGATGAAGAGCAGAATCTGGAAAAAAAGTTATTCGTAAAAATAAAAGAAGATTGCAAGTGGAGAAAGATTTTCTGAAATCTCTTTTAATGCAATGGAAAAAAAGACTTAGGCTTTATAATATCAATAGAGCAAACAAGAAAGAAAATAAATAAATAAAAATAACTTATTAAATGCAGAACTAAGTGACCAAAAAAAAATATGAATGAGTTTTTGGAAAGTTGCCGAAGTTATCATGATCCATAAACCAGGAAAACCACCGTGTGAAGTAACATCATACAGACCCATATCACTTTTACCAATCATATCAAAATTATTTAAAAAATTACTACTCAGGCGTTTGAAACCTATTATAGAAGATAGAGAACTGATTCCAAATTACCAAGTCGGTTTTAGAGAAAAACATTCCACAATAGACCAAATACACAGAATTACCAATGTTATTGAAAAAACATTAGAAAAAAAGAAAGTTTGTTCTACAGTATTTCTTGATGTAGCTCAGGCGTTTGATAAAGTGTGGCATAGAGGTCTTATATACAAATTAGGTAAAATGCTTCCAAAACAGTTTGTGGACGTTTTAGAATCTTACTTAACAGAGAGGACATTTAGAGTGAGACATGAGGATGCTTATTCAGATATCAAACAAATAAAAGCTGGGGTACCACAGGGAAGTGTTCTTGGACCTACCTTGTACCTATTGTATACCTGCGATATCCCTGAAACAAAAAACAGCACCATTGCTACCTTTGCAGACGACACGGCTATCATGGCTACAGGTGTCACTCACAAAGAAGCAGTCGAGAAGGTACAAACTGCCGTGAATGCTATCACCGATTGGACAAAAAAATGGCGAATCAAATTAAATGAGTCAAAATCAACTCATATAGATTTTACAAACCAACGATCTAATCATATACCGATATACATTAACAGTCGTGTAATACCATATGAAAATACGGCGAAATACTTGGGTATGACGCTAGACGCAAAACTTCGCTGGAAGGCTCATGTCAAAAAGAAACGCCAAGCCTTAGACCTATGCTACAAAAATATGTACTGGCTACTTGGTAGACATTCTACTTTGTCAGTGTATAACAAAGTACTTTTATATAAGCAAGTACTCATGCCTGTATGGACATATGGCATTCAACTTTGGGGCTGCACAAAACGAACTGACGTTGAAATCATTCAAAGATTCCAAAATAAGGTACTTCAGAGTATAGTAAATGGTCCCTGGTACGTTAGAAATGATGACATCCACCGAGACCTAGGAGTAGATCTTGTTAGTGAAGTTATAAAACAATGCACCGAAGCACATGAACAAAGGCTTCTTCAACATGTGAACGTTGAGGCTATCCAGCTTCTTGACACCACGGACTTAGTTAGAAGACTAAAAAGAACTAAGCCCTTTGAGTTAGTTTAGTGAAGTTAGTGTTAAGTAGTGCAGTGAGTGTTACTCTTAAAGAACACAAGAACAAAGTGTCTTTCTATGATATTAGAGACCATAAGAAAAGTGCCAATGGACACATTCTTAACTTTGTAAGTTTTTAGCAAATTAAGTTAAATTTAAATTCATTATTAGCCTCAAGGTCTAGATTGTAATTTTTATGAGTAACCGTTTAATTACGAGTACATCATAATGAAAAAAAAAAAAAAAAATTATGAAGAAATCAAAACGTCTATTAACTGCAAAGTTAAAAACCTTTTTGGATATTCCCACCAACTGCAAGAAAAAGACATATATCGTCAGACAAAATATTTGTTCTTCATCTAATGATAGTTCATAAGAAGAAGAACAATTATTTTGATTGCTATTTAATTATGAAAAATATTTACAGGAATGATGGATCATTTCTGTGAACTATAGTATTTTATTTTTTGTTTGTTTGTTGAATAGTACTATGTAAACGTTTTTTTTTATTATGATATGTGAACAATTAGCTAAATAAGACGTACACATTATAAGAGAATTTTTATTATTTTTTTAAATATAGAAATATTCATAATTTCTGTGAACATTTGATTCCTTTCTGTCAACACTCAATTTCGCAATTTTGCCAATTTTTACGTATTCCTTCGCTAGTGACCTTTGATTCCTGTTTTAATCTCATTATTATTACATTTTTAGCAATCTAAATAAAAATAAGTTTAAAAAATGATGTTTTTTTTTTAAGGAATTTTACGTTAAGTAGAATGACCCTTAACAAAAAGTTAAACCAACTTCAAAATGCACAACAAAGGGCTAAAAAGGTACTGAAAAGTGAAAAATTATTTTATTAGTAACAAGTATTTAGAAGCGGGCGAGCCATGCTTCGGCACGTATAGGCCGGCTCGACGGGAGTAATTCCACGGCTTCACAGAAAAGCGGCAGTGAAACAATGCTTAATGCTTGTGTTTCGCCGAGTGAGTGAGGTTATCGGGGGGCCCAATCCCGCACTTTTCCTACTCCCACCCTTCCCCTACTCCCATTTTAAAGGCCGGCAACGCACTTGTGACTCTCGAGTTGCAAGTGTCCATGGGCGGCGGTAGTCACTTACCATCAGGTAAGCCGTCTGCTCTTTGCCTTTAAAGTTTCATTTTTGTTATTTTGAGTGTAAGGTACATACGTACTGAGTAGAATATTACTAACTGTAATGTAATTTACCGAACTGTAGCATGTTAGGTTACATTTACTTCAGTTTAATAAGCCCGATACTTTATTTAGATAAACTATAATATTAACATTCATCACTTTAAACGCCGATGTTGCTTGATTGCAAAAAATATTCCGAAACACAAAACGGGTTTCCGTCGTTTTTCCTTCAGATTCCATCATCACAATCGGACTCAGTGACAATAGGCCTACCTTGATAGCATACCCTTTCACATGGGACCTCCTCTATTTGTAAAGTCGGTTAAAAACTAGGATCGTGTTCAGTAAAGGCTTGTGACTATTCCATTACAGTTTTTGCCAAAGAATATACATTACAAACAATATCACTACAAGACTTACCAGTACCACCCCATCCATATTTCGCGCTTAAAAAGAAAGTGAAAAGTCCTCCTATTAGTACGAAAAGAAGGCGCATTTCAGCGACGTAGAAGTCTTTCGAGTGAGGGATGTACTTGGCTAGGGCACCCCAGCTGACGCCGGCAACAACTCCCACCAACAGAGCTAACGCCGCCTGCAACCGTCATCTTACGTAAACTTTCAAACTAACATTATACACAACTATCCAAAACTTGTTTTCTGATACGAAGCTGACGTAAGCAATTTTGCTTATCTGTGCCTTGTGCCTAGTGCGAGAAGATAGTGCTTACAACTATTTGAAAACACCATCTTTTAGGTTTTTGTCACAATATTTTCATATAACATAAAGTCGAGTGATAATTAATCGATTCCAATACACTTTAACAATGGGTATTAAACTCGATCCGAGTCAACCACCGTGACAGACCAGGGGTTAGGCCACTCGGTTTACACTAGTCACAAGTAATATAAGTACAGTAATATGAGGTACCGTGAAAGAAAATGACTGACATGAATGAAACTATGGGTATTTAAAACCAAGGATGTTGATGGAATGTCCAGATTTTTCTGATAATGTTTACATTAACACAAAAGAAAATATTGAATTTGACATGAAAACTTATATTAGGTTGTTTAAAAAGGTTCTTTTTAGCACTATTAAAAGCAATTGAGAAGACGCAAATATATTTTGCTCCCAAAATTTGACCACCCCTCCATGAAAAAACTGATGTGCTAGCAAGTAACAAATTTACTATTTACTAATTTAGTTTGTGTATATAAAATTAGTAAACTAGATATATTTATTATGTATGTATCAAAAAGTATTAATACTTAATCCTAATTATATCCTCATCAAAGTTATATAAAAGTAACGTAATAATATCTATCTATTGATTGAAGATAGTAAAATATAAACACTCGTTTATATTTTACTATGTTAATGTGATGGCAGACTAAAGCACTAAGGAATATCTACCTTTATATAACGATATGTGTCATCGCCTTCATGCATCATAAAGCTGTGTATGACGCCGAATACGCCGACGCTGAGGGCTGTGTCTGTTCCACCGGCAGTTAAGATCAGTTGATTCCAGTTCTGCGATAAATTTCCGCTGCTGCCACTTGCCTTTTGCACCTCAGGCATTACTACAGCAAATGAGACTGAAGCGTACGTCGATCCAAGAAGCAGACCTGTTTAAGAAAATCGTGTAGTTGATATATGTCATTAGAGACCGTAAACATGCCTACGATTGTTAACCAGGTTTCGGTAATATAGATAATTGTTTTTGAAGTGAAACTTCTTAAGAATCGTTGTGATTTGAAAATTCGATGAATAAGTTTTATTAATTTCATGTTTTTTTTTTGTTTTTATCATATGAAGTCACTTTGAGGAACCAAACTCATTGCATAGCCTTTAGTATTTAAATATTATTTTTTTAATATAAAACGCATACTAAACCTTTTTATTAGTGGGATTGCATACTGACCGTTATCGAACAAAGTGAAAAAAAACTAAGAGTTTCTCATTGAACTACACCTTGACATCTATCTTTTCTTTACGTTGATAAGTAATTGCATGCAAACGTTAAGCTTATGACGATACGCTCCAACAATCTATTCTGGGTTATAAATCTGTAAATATTTACTTATGTAATGGTAAAATGTTTGTTATTTGAAGATTTCCGTGATGCTTTACAATCTTTATATGCAGGATAATATAAAGATTAAATTGCATAATTGCCGTTTTCAACGTACATTTGTATATTGATAAATGCATAGGTACGGCACAGATAAGCAGAAAGGCGATAATGATTTTAAACTTTCACAAACCGCGATAGTTTAAAATCATTTCGCTTAGACACATATTTTTAAAATAAATGACAGCGGGGTCTTCATCGCGTTTAATAATAATAATAACTTGACACATCTCACAAACGGCCGTCTGATTCCAATCTAGGCAGAGCTTGTATTATGGTAACTAGACTGTTGATAGACATACTTATATATTTCTAAATAAATACTTATTATAGATAAATTACATCCAGACACAGAGCAAATGATCATGCTCATCACACAATAATTTGCACAGCAGTCTTTTTTTTTTTTTTTTCTTTATAAAAGACAACTCCCGCATTAGGAATTACTCCTGTGTCGCGGGGGACTTTACAAACATACAAATAACGGACACAAAGAACACCCAGACTAAGGTGGGAATCGAACCCACGACCTCTGGCTCAGCAGTCAGGGTCACTAACCACTAGACCAACAGGCTAGTCAATATTAGTCAGTTTATTTTATACTTGAAGTAGATTTGAGGTATTTAGCTCAAGTATATCTATTTATATCATTACAAAACACGTTAAAAATGTACTCAGAAACTAACTAGCTATTTCTTTTTGTTTCTTGGTCATTGATATATAAAAAAAAAAATAAAGGTTTTTATGTATCAATGTTCTAGGTAAAATAATAAAACTACAAAAAAGGAACCAATAAAAATGTTTGACCACATAGTCATTGAAATAGCCGCAGAGACTGGCTTGCACTTGTTTATGTCTCAGTGATTTAGGTTATCGTTAATAACAAGTACGAACTACAAAAGCCTTAGAGTGATCGGTGTAATTCGATCGCAACACTGAGTAAAGAAAAAGGCATCGTAACATATAAAAATAGTACCGCGATTAAGTCCCGATTTATATGTAAATCGAGTATTGTGGCTAACGTGGTTTAGTAGGTCGGTAAACCACCTTAAGGTAAGACACCTTGCCTTTAAGGCAGGCTGGGTTTCGTCATCTGATTCTATTCTAAATCGACACAGGGTAATTTTTTTAAGGTACTTCAGTTTACCCGAAAAAGTAACCACTAAAGGGACTTCATAAATATCACCAAATAGCAAGCTAATAAATATATTTGATACTTTGAAAACAAACGATCAGCGTTGTATTTATGCGAGTGATGGCTTGCATGGCACTTTATTTAAAAATAGACCCATTTAAAAGACATTATTATTTATTAAAGACTATTGAGAGATGAATTGACGAACGGTTGATGTTTGATTGCATTCACAGATTGGCGTTTATTTGTTTTATTTATGAACGGTATGATTGAAGTGTTGCTGTATTGCATATTTACTCCCTATGCAAGCACATGCACGCAAGCACTCCAAATATTCTCTAATTTTTTATTATAATCAACTTTTCGAATATTGTAAGAGATCCTTAAATTACAGAATTTATATTCCGATAGCCATTTCAATAAAAGAAAAAAAAAAAAACCACGCAATAAGTATGCGTATCTTCCAAAAGAAATAGAATAACGTCTACTCTTTGTTGAGTAGTAGTTTGTAAAGTACTCAGATCTACACATTTTACACAAAGAGTGAAGTTCACCAAAAAGTACATTTAACTATCCAAACAATTAATATTTATCTTGAAGATAACCATCATTTTTTTATTTGACTTACGATTGGGCGTAACGGCACGTCAGTTTTAGGAATCTTTGGCAAACCGTACAATTTGGGCGGCTGCACAGCCTTCGGCTTGTAAAGACGCTCAAATACGTCATCCGTAAAAAGATGTTTGTCTTCCCCTATCAGTGTGCGTATACGCCTAGTCACTCTGGCGGTAGGGTTAAACGATACCGTTTCGTAAATGGTTGTATCACTTAACAGATTCCGTACCTTCTCTTCGTAGTCGCTCGCATTAACCACCACGGTGGCGTTTCCCTTGTCCGCCTTTAATATCTGGATATCAAGGTTATCCCGTAGCTCCTTTAGTGCTTGACGCTCTTCCGTAGTGATGTTGGACCTTGGCAGTTTGGATTTTCATAAGATAACGTAAGGCAACATCCTGTCTAAGCGTTTCCGCATCTGTAGAGGGTACTCTGTTACGCGTTATCACTTCCTTCACCCCGCTTATGATGTTTTCGTGCGGTACGGTTTAGGTGTTATAGTGTAATTCAACCCCTTCGCAAGTACACTATGCTGTCATCAGCAAAAGCAATAGTCGGTGAAAACACGCTACTCGACAACACTCAACGGACGTCGTAAGTGTGATGTGTCGAAGTACCGACAGTGCGAACGTAAATGAAGACCAAATGCGGGTAGTTGCCGAAACTCGTACTTCACGGAGGCATCGCTAAGCTCTCACCGGTGTATCCGTAACCACGATCGGTGCAATTCGATTGAAACGTCGGGTAACCAAAAAAGCTATTGTTACTTCCAACTATTACCGCGATTAAGCCCCGATTTAAACATCAAAATTATTAGTTAAAATATACGGTTTTACTTACGTGTATATTCATCCCCGTACACGCATCCCGGAAATATACACGTGAGTAAAACCGTATATTTTAACTAATATGAATACCACTCACGAAAGTTTTTATTCGAGTATCAAAATTATTGCTGGCCATACTTTTTAGATACTCACTACTTATAGGATTGTTGAATGAAGTTCTATGTAGAACAATTAATAGAGGAAATTACAAATTTGAACTTAAAGTAAGTTTAAAACGGTATTTTTCGCCAAAATTCATAGGAAATCCGTTGGGGTAACAACTTTATTCGTCTAGAGAAATTGTAGCCAAAAATCTCTCTACTTGTTTATGGTTGTATGCCTACTGGTCAATAGGATTGCAAGAGATCATAGGGGAATTCCTTTTCTGAATCGGTAAACACTTAAAGTTAGACTTGCCCCTGGCTTGTTTGTAAGAACACTCTATATTTCTACTATTTTGGAATATTTTTTACTATATTTATGACTAAAACTTTGAAGAAGTTTAAAAATAGAAATTATAATTACCCCACATCCAAGGGAAGTCAAGAAACACATGCATACACACTGCCAGAGTGAGCACCTCTGCAGTCCACGGCAAGACGCCTAGGGAAGACACCAACTGCCAGTTTTTCTTCATGTATTTAAAATCGAATGCCAGGGAACCCTTGCCCAGAATTATAACTGGGTATATTTTCCTATAAATACATCAAAAATGTGAAGAGAAATAACAAATAAATAGTCCCATTTATAAAAGACATTTTTTGCAAAAGATGATGAAGAGAAATCGAATGAGGATGCGGGTGAAAAGCATTGAGACGGAATGTCCTCGTCCTCGTCTGGCTACGTTGACTCGAGTAGACGAAGAGAAACGATACTTTACGATTCAGTATCGTAAAGTGTCTTTACACTTCAGATTGTTAACCCCGTAGTATAAATGGAACCTTCGCTTATCAAATTTGAAAATCACAAAAAGCATTTGCACACTGACGATATGCATAAAATCCGAAGTGTTCATGTCTCAGGTACTTAAGGATGGGTGGATATTTTGGATTAGTATATACTATTTTTAATCTATCGCAGTAGTAAGTAGTTATATGAATACAACATATACTACTAGTTAGTATAAGTTACTAAACTTTATTATAGCCTGACCAAGAAAATAATAAAACCTCGTCATGTTGCGGAAAACAAATGTAACTAATTTATTTAAATGGCATCAGTAACTTTACACCGTCATTAACATGTCATCATTGTTTATTGTTGATTGCTCTCAATTTGAGTGGTCTATTTTTTAGTTTGTGAGATTTTTATGTGTTAAAATGTAAAAAAAACTATTCATAATAATTGTAAGAGAAAAGTGGTTAGCAATGTATTTAAGTGATTTTTATCCGAAGGAAAGTCTGAGGGATTGGACTTTATTTTTCTCTAATTATTATAACAGATTTAGATATACACATAACTTGTACATACATCATACAGTATGGCTATATTTGGTTATTGGCCTTAATATCATTGTAACTTAAACCCGATCAAAATTATTTGGGGTTACAGTAAGTTTATTTAAAGAAAATTTGCTTAAAAGAATGTTGGGTTCAATAATATTACATTCGATACATTATATACTTGTACATATGCAAATTAAAAAACTATAAAGCTTTGTTGAATAAGTCCAAAATCAAAATTGTTCTTGTTTGAATTTCCAATGAATGTCCATAGGTACTAATTATTATTTTTTTACCCCCGACTCAAAAAGGAGGAATGTTATAAGTTTAACTTGTGTATGTGTCTGTTTGTGTATCATTTTGTAGCATTATATATCCTTCACTTTTACCAATGCACAATGCACATGGCTATGACTGCATAGTGTTACAAATAAAAACACACTTGAGGCGCCCTAGATCAGGTTTTATATTTTCCTGATCAGGCTTGTATATTAAAAATTAACGTGTTAATGGGCAAGGAAACGCCTTAATTTAATAGTATTTTTTAGTTTGAAAACGTTGTATTTATTTTAAAAGTAATTTATGATGAATTTACCTCAAAAATGCATCAATTTCTGTAAATTCTCGCATATCGAGAAACCCGATATTTCTGGCCAAAATACCAGTAATCAGTGCTGCTATGAGAGGTGGCAAAGATGTACACATCTGAAGTGCTTCGCCGCTGGCCCAAGCTAAACCTCCAACAAAGGCTAATCTGGTCCACCGACCGTCCCAATTCCAGCCTTCCCCGAAAGCGCACCACAGCAAACCCCATGTTCCAAGTCCTGTAGACATGAATAGTTTAACAAATGCCTTTATAACGATTTCATACTCTTCGTCAACTTAAAAAATACAACAGCTAAAATGGCTTTAAAATCTTCAGAATATTCATTGGTTAGTGTATATCTATTTTCAAGTTCTTGAGAGCCTACGATTACATTTGGTTTCTTATAAAACACTTAAAACTAACACACTTCGTAAATTCAACTCACCCAGTACCAATAATGTGAAATAATGAAGGATAGTTGGCGTCGTAGTCCCGAGGATGACCTTGGTTTTCTTCACAATATCGTCTTCAATCGGATTCTTTTCTGGATTATAATTGAGTGTAATTTCGGGTGTTCTGAAACGGCAAACGGCTGACCGTTAATTAAACACGAACATTAATAGTTTCAATTAACATGATTGCGGGACATACTACTCACTCTTGTCCTTTCATTATTATACTTTGTCGCCTGACGGCTCTTGCTAACAGAGAATCGTCTTCGTTCATACTATGAAATCATATCTTAAACTGAGAATAGGTGGGGCATGTGGGTAATAAAAAGTACTTACTTACGTTTTGAATTCTTCGTTGTGAATGATATAGACACCCTTATCTAAGACAGACGTTCCGTTTTTATCTGAAAATAAGGAAACTCATGTATTCCTAAGATCAAATTTGCTTATTTAAGGCTTTTCTTGGCTACCGGTTTAAGAACCACTGCTACTGTGACGATACGCCAACAGTGATTTACGTTTGTTACGCTTTATCATTTTATTTGAATCGTGTCTTAAATAATAATTATAATATGTCTTATTACTTTTAAGGTCTACACGCACCGTGTCATGTGCGTCTACTAGTGATGCAGATAGTTAAACATTATAGTTTAATTAAACTACTATATTTGATTAAAATTATATCAACACGTCATTGTTAAGAAAATAAATATCGTGTAATGTAGTCCTTACAGATAAGTATTTTCTATACAGATAATTTGTATGTACAATTGCATATAATATGTATGTACTTCAATTGTTCGTGCGAGTAAAACTCATACTTATTTATCGTATAATTATGTAGTCTAATACTTTTACTGGTCATTTAGAAACGTCAAACCTGATTGAGCGTGTTGCTTTTGTTTAAGTTGAATGCGCTAAGAACTTGTTCCATCAATAAGAAACCGTTGCAGCCCGCTGTAGGTACTGACGCATGGATGTAATATGCGGTGCAATTGACATCTAAATTATACAGACCCTGCAGTTTTATTTCAAGCATTTTATTATTATTACAGTTAACTACTGTGTAATAAAACTTGTGTTGTATTTCAATTTACTATTAATAGACGGATTCCGGTGGTACACAGGTTCAGTTAAATATGTTAGAATCTCATCCTTTAATTTATATGGCAAACGAGCACATTTAAGGCCTTTTACAGTAAAACAACAGAAGACAGCGGGTGATTAACACAAGTGGTTCTGATTAACTGCAGCTTTTTCGGGGATGCTATGGTTCCCAATTCAGCAGCTTATTAGTTTAAACATAATGATTTGATAGGAATAAAGTTGCTAAAACTTTCTTTTTAAATATAAATAATAAATATATCTACCGAGTAGTATTATTTTTTGGTTCTCTTTCTGACGTAAGTATTCTGTAGGTACCTACACAAAACTGCAATCATTTTATGAGAGTTCAAATAAGTATAGATAAAATGATAAACAGACTAACTTTTTTTACTGACCCAGAGTAAGTAAAACAAAGTACATTTAGTATGTCAAGTGTTGGAAATAATTCTTCTAATGATTAAAATTAATATCACAAGATGCGCTGATGACACCACGTTGTACTGTACGATATTGATACTTTTGGATATAGAGTAACGCCAAAGACATTGCCACTGGGGATTCTTCATTGCACTTGAATATTGCAGTCATTCATAGGTCTAGTATGCTTTAATGTCCCCCTGCGGCTGCATCTTTGAGTTTCTTCATGACAACGCTAATATAGTTCTGCCTCGCAGTTGTAATAAGTACCTATATTACGCGAATAAATAATTATAATTTTATTTTTTATAAGACTAGCTTTTATACAAACTAAGATTTATTTTAGTGTAGATTTGATGTTTAAAAAAGTACCGCTCAAGGTGATTTAGTCGAGACCAAACTCGATGGGTTTATCTTGTTTAGTTAAGAAGTTTCTATGGTCGTCTTTCGGCTCCATCATCAGAACATCTCCATGGTACCATATTATTGTATTTTCACCGAAGATACATATGTACACCAAATTTGAGCATAATCGAACATCGGGAAGTGGTTCTTATTTAGCTTCCAAGATTCGTGCCCAACACACATACATACATACAAAAACATTGCAAGTTAAATAAAACCTTGTAAAAATCAACTCATCATAATATTTCTCTTTGGTGACCAAAAATAACAAGAACTAAAATCGGGATATAAAAAAATTGCCCGCAAGAACTTTCGCTATAACGTTAATAAGCAAATAAAAAATTATTATTGATATCTCTATAATGTTCCGATGACGTACATATTATTAGAAGGTCTGTGATTGTCATACTACTCACATCCATTAAGACGCACAACGAGAGCATTGATTGACTCTATCTGTAATCATCAACTACATTTATATTGACCTATTGAGCGACATTTCTTTAAAGTAAACTACCAATGATTGATAAATTGAAGGAAGACTATTTTTAGTTTACTTGTATATGAAGTATATACATGACACGTGGTTCATTAAGTACCGATACGAAATACAGTCACATACCGACGTAAAGATCCTTTTTATTTGTATTGAACAGTTCCAAACAGCGCTCTGAATCATTGATACGTTGTTGCTTTTGAGCAATTGTTAGGAAACGCGGCAGCCATTTTGAAGAAACCTTTTTCATGGCTTAATTTTGATGTAAAATAGTGAAAACACTATCAGATCATCACTATAGGATCACTATGTTGTCCTCTCGTCTGACTGTCTGTCAAGACCCTTTTTCTCAGGAACCCGTGGACGCATCAAGTTGAAATAAATACCAAATACATAAATCTGCGAACCCTTGAAGCTGTAAAAAAATCAAGCTCCTAAATCAACGCAATCAAAAGATATGGCCACCTAAGCCTTAGATTTGACCAAATTTGAATATTTCGCAGGTAAATCAAAACCTATAGGGTACTTCCCATTGACCTAGCCTAGAATCATGAAATTTGGTAAGAAGCAAGGTCTCACAGCACAAGTAAAGGAAAAAAGTCCGAAAGTTAATTTGTAGTTATTTTACATAAAAAGAAAATGTTTTTGTCATTACAAGCTTATATTTTGCGGTTGGTTCCTGAGAAAAACGGCCTTGACAGACAGACAGATGGACAACAAAGTGATCTTATAAGGGTTCCTTTTTTCGATTTTGAGGAACGGAACCCTAAAAAACAATGTTTTATGAAAACACGAACATCGTTTTTTTCCATTGTTTTCATTTTATAAAAGTAGCGTCACATAAATATAATCTGTAACTCAATACTTTGTTGTTCGATTTAAAAAAAAAATCATACATATCATTTGATAGCCAGTACTTCTTAAAAATTAAAAAAAAAATATATATATATGCGCCATCACCAACAACTTTCTCGGAGGCTTCCTTCTTAGGGTATCCCGGGTCCCTTGCAATATACCCACTTGTGACGGAACACCGTGTGGTTTTAGTCGGTTCGATTCCGACATACCACTTCACCGTTAGCTCCGGTGAGGTGATGACCCGTGCGGGTTGCCACACGAAAAAAAAACCGGGCCCGCAGCAGGCCCGCAGAGGTAGATTTCGTGTTCGCCCTGTTGATTTGTCGTCCAAGTATGAGAGCAATCGGTGCATAATTGCGACCTCTATAGTGCCGGTAAAATTGAGCTACAAACATTATATACATATATATAAATATAAACTTTTTAACTGGCGGTTGTTTCGGGGTCTAGGGATCATAACTAGGCCTCCTGTGAAGAATTTTTTGGAAAACTCGACAACTGGTACAAAACCAATAGCTAGAATTTCTTCGAAATCTACCTAAAAAAAGTCTCTTTTACAAATATAATTTTTTTTTCTTCACTTTATTCATAGGTTGTATTTATGGGTCTTTTAGACATGCGTAAGATCATATCATGCACCCGTCACGTTTTTTGTAAATGAAGTGTGTCCTTGTAACGGGTATACAAGATACATACCAGGTTTTTCATTATTACTTACTTTAAGAATGCTATGTATTTATGCTATTGGTATACCAATAAATATATGCCTAATACCTTGGACTACTTAAACTGCCAATTGCATTCTGACATTGTAGTTGTTTTTTTGTTAGAGTTTATTGCTTCGGTAAGACTGGTTTTGAACAAGTTGTATATCTCGATATTACCTATTATATAAGTTCATATAAACTATTCATTAGGCCTTCAAGGATAAATACTATTCTTTTTCTAATTTAAATGTATTCAAATTCAAAGGAAATTAAATATATATTTTAAACATAGCTTGTTCTTTGTGTGAAGATATTATTTTAGTGTTGATATTCAAAATAAATAGTCTAAGTAAGGTGCTATTCATATAACAAATTGACCAATCATTATCTAGTAAAAGATTCATAGCAATCATTAGCATTCCATAGTAGTGCCATTATACCCATTGTACCACCTATTAGCGTGTTGCCGTTTGTTATATTAAAATGTAACCCATAAGCTAAACATATACCTTCAATATTTTCTTGGTTTCAAATCAGTCCCTCATCTTCTTTTATTTCTATAATTACTATCAGCATTCATAGTGTTCAAGAGCAGATCCTTCCACTTACACACGCGTAAGGTGCGTATGTTTTTGTTTTACTTTGTCAGAGTAGATTTTGTCAGTGGATCATAAGGTATTAAAAACCTGTTAAACTCGAGACAATATCCCGCACTTATCGCGCGCATCATATCGTCATCACCTTATTATATAGTGTACATTGTACAAAGCTTGTATTTTTTCTTTACAGCTAGAATTATGTGTGTTCGTCTATAAGAAATTATTGTTATCAAATACAGATACAGAAAAAATATTATTATAAATTACATGAAATGAGAAGGCCAGTTTTAAGCAATCTCTGATATGAAATATTTAGTTTCTCCAAGATCAATTGTTTTCATCTGGTGAAATCAAAGTCCAGAGTTCAAAGTCCTTACAGTTATTGCTAAGAAATTGTGTCGATATCTATCATATTGCTTGGTTATGAAGCAAGAGTATTGAATCCAAGTACTTATTGAGATTAAAAAAAACACATTGTTTTCAGTTCTTTACAACTAAATCTCTCGAATGTTTGAATAGGAAGTAATGAATCTTTCATATTGTATGGTAATAAAATTGATCTGTCGGTATTGGGTAGAGCTGATAAGTTGTTAATATATTCTTTACATTTGATATACTATTGTATATTCCTCTATATGTGCAGACATTTTACAATCATTATAAAATGCATAAGTGGTTTTCTTTAGAAATCATTCAATTCTCACATTTTTTCACCTTTAGAATCATCTATGATCAGTCAGTAAATTACAGAAATTAAGACATAGAAACATAAGACACTAGACCCGCCCCGGCTTCGCACGGGTGCAATGTAGATACTAATGTGGTGAACAATTATCATCATATCATTATACAAAGTAACAGAAAACAATATACGTAAGACTATAGGTATAAACCTTTCTCTTGAATCGATCTATCTATTGGTGAAAACCGAATTAAAATCCGTTGCGTAGTTTAAAAGATCCAAGCGTACAGACGGCGGAAGCGACTTTATTTTATGCTTTGTAGAGATATATTTTAACCAGAACAATATAAAATTTCAAACATCTGAAAGATTCAGTGAAACTCATAGATGTGTTTGAACTTAAATATGTACCATAAAAATTCAAAAGTTAAGTCACACACCGGTTACCGCTATTTTTTACTTTACATTATTAAAACTACGTGAGTAGGTAGTTTATTGTTGTTTTTCATTGTAAATGTTTTCCATTGCATAATGCTGCAACGATGTTTCAAATGACGAGCAATTTTAGCCCGCATAAAACGGACGACATAGTATGTAAAAAATCTGCTATTTGCTTAAAAAACATACACAGAATCTGTACCTATGTAAATCTGAAATAAAATACATACGTATACGTGTACATACACAAAAAGTTTACTATATAAAGAACAATATTTGTAGTCTATAATGATTCAAAACTTCAAAGGTGCCGTTTACCGTCAAGATATAAAAAAAATTGATGCAACTTCTTGTGTCCAAGTCTAAAAGTAAGTTTTTTTGGTTCACGCAAAAAAAAACTTCTATAGATTTGACTGTAATGGTAGGAGTTTTAAAGATAATGTCCGTGGTTAAGCACCACCGAAATTTAAACAACATTGCTTGCTTACAAGTACAAACAAGATAAGTGTTATATCAATATAAAAAGTTAATGTACTCATAGATACACATATATTTCAAGAACTAACAATGTAGTTAGTATATTATTATTGTCAACTATTGATTATATTTAAAAGCCTACCAGAGAGGTTGTACAAATACTTTCGTTTTTTTCCCGACCTCAAAAAGGATGAGGTCCTCAACTTAATTGTATTGTATGTGTATGAATGTGATCAGATTCGAGTGACACTTTATTTTATTGGATAGTTTATACCATAAAAAAAATCAACCCCCAGCGTCGCCAACTCTATTGACATAATTGAATGAAATATAATTAAAAGAGAGTACGAAATTCAGCACAATATATGTGGTACTTAGAATACGGTAAGCCATCTTTTTAAAGAGCTGGAAAATTATTAAAAATGGTTGTAATTGACTGAACAAATATTGTATTGTATTGTTGCATCTAGTTATTATACAAATTACGCCATGGTCCTAGTTAAGACCGTGGTTCACTAAAGATTACTTCCAATTAAAATGACTTGTATAAATAGCTTAGAACTGAATCTATGTTAATAATTAATTACACAAATTCTTCAGTCTATTATTAACAATTAAGACAATTGTGAAACACCATTATTCTGGTCTGATCTCCTAAAATTGATCCACTGGCGAATTAGTTTTACTACCAGTGGAAGAGATCAGTAATAAATTAAAATACTTTATGCGGGTCGGATACCGAAGTTACTTAAAAATATAATTTAGGTACAATCAGCAGCAGAGTGTGTTTTTGTAAGTTTTCCTGTAAGTTCCCGGCTTATTATGATGTATCTACAATAGTTTTTTTTTTTAAATATGGGTAATCTCAAAGTAATAGTACTGGATTAAAATAATACACCAATATCTTTAGATATCAAACATTAACAAAACTGAGCTTGATTTTAATTTAAAATTATACAGTAAATCGGTTAGAAATGGATCCGATTGGATCAAATAACACACATAAATTAGTATAGTCAGTGTTATTTTTAGATCGTCTTTAAATATTATTTTTGGGTACTCATAAATCATCAACTCCGTATATCAACAAAAAGAGAGGCATAGGTGCATTATATATGATAATTACATATACTCGTACAGTGAAGTTCTAGAACACAAGACATTTCTAACCGCTAATCCGACTGCGACGTTATGCTTGAAACGAATTTTCAAGGCCGCAGACGTTGGCGTTGAACGTGCAACATTATTCTACAGTATGCATGAGCAAGCCGTCTCATTAGTCTCATGTTTAATTCGTCATATCTATAGTCAATCAATCACTACTGGACATAGGCCTCTCGCAACGTATGCCATAGCACCTGGTCCTCATCCTTCCGCAACCAGTCCATCCCAGCTATCTTTTTCAGGTCGTCAGTCCAACTGGCTGAGGGCATCCTACGAACATCGTCGAACTCTATCTCGCCTTGGTCAATTATTATTTATATTATCTCTTCGGTGTAATGGCGCATTAATGGAGCTCTGTGGTCATCGTCACTGAGTCTCGTTCTTTTACCATCCGTGGTGCGTAAACTGGCTGTCCATAAACATTGCGTTTGCGTTTTCCGGGAAACAACTTTCGAGAAACGTCTTGCAGCGTTTTGACCAATAAGTCGGTTGTCTCGTCAACGTTGCTAGTAGTTTCCAGCGTTGCGAAACGATTTTGAATTTCCAGTTGGACATTTTCAGTTCAGCCTTTAGGGTAGTACCTCGTACCAGTCGATGATCACTACCGGTATTAAACCTGTTGATGACGGAGACATCTCTAACATGTGCTGCTTGACCGTAATGATGAAGCTTATCTCGTTTCTAGTCACGTTTTCGAGATTTCGCCAAGTCCACTTCCTGCAAGGCTTCCTCTCAAGGAAATAATTAATTAAGAGCCTTGTGATTTCTGCACCCGACTCTATGGAGTTGAAACGAAAATCGGACCCCATAGTTTCGCCGCATTCCTGGACTCCATTTGTATTGAAACACATTGGTATTGGAATCCCCTATAACAAAACTATATATAGGCTTGGCGGTACCATGAATTATCTTGGCAATATCGTCGTGGACGGCTGTTTCGTCGGAGTAAGTCGAGAATTCGAGATCAGTACATATATCTGTAACACCTTCAAGGAATGCCTGTTCGTGATTTTTAGTACAAGTTACACTACCCGGGTCGAAACACTGCCGACTTCTTCACCGCTGTCACTGAAGTCCTTGTTGATCAAGAAACTGACACCGTCACTGAATTAGTCAGGTTGTCTGACTCAATGGTTATCGTGTCCTCCCTTGGCCTTTGGATCTCGGATAACCTTAATGTGCCAGTTTATGTGAATTAGTTCTACTTCGAGATCCACTACCTTTTTCTCCCCGGTTCGTCATCTGTTTTTTTTTTTTTGTTTAATACCTATTGATTGACAAATGGTTTACACTTATTGTTGCCTACCTTTAACGGAGTTTTATTGATATCAATTAATATATTGTGGTTAAATATCGACCTCTGGGTGACCCTAGTAGTGATAATGGTTATTGTAATTCCTTAAATCCATAGAGGTTACAGACTTATTGGTCTTCTTCCTATTATCGATATTGACAATATTTGTTTTCGGATCGTCTAGTCAGGAGATGAGTGTACTAGTAAAACACTGATTTTTAATTCTAAATGTGATTATTATTTATTGTTTTTTTATCAAACATTTTAACGATTCAAAGACGGTAATGAGAATCTAATGGCTAATTACATCACTGCTTCTAATCAGCATATCCATCGTCAATCACGTCTGGATCACAAATTATAATTAGGTACAAGAAAGTTATTCAAAAACATAAAATATATTTTATTTGACTGGCCTGTTGGTCTATCATGGAATATCAACCACTAATAGCTGCCTCATGCGACAGGATCCCTAAACAACACATCTTCGAAAGAAAGTACCGAATACATTATATGAAAACGATCGAGATCAATCTGGCATAAATGCAGTCCGGATCTACACGGACGGTTCCAAGATGGGGTCAGGGACTGGAGCCGGAGTTTTCTCACAAGACTTAAATATAAAAATATCACTGGCGTTAGGCCAACACAGTTCCATATTTCAATGTGAGTGTGTTGCGATAACCTACGCCGCTACCGTGGTCATGTCAAAAGTTATAAAGGAGTACAACATCCGTATACTGTCAGACAGCATAGCCATCCTGAAGGCCCTGGAGAGCAACACCACGAACGCCGGTCTCATTTTGAATGCTACCAGACGCTGGAGCGCTTAGCCTCTGCCAACGGGATAATTCTTCAAAGGATCAAAGGGCATAGTAATTCACTCGAGAGCGACGCTGCCGATGAGCTGGCAAGAAAGGGATTTGTAACGTCAGTGGCAGGTCCAACTATACTGCTGCCACTTCCCTTTAATCAACTTCGCTCATGGGTAAGGCAACGGACTAGTGAAGCGCACAACGGTCACTGGGCCGACACACCCGGCCGCAGGCAGTCTAAACTGATGTTGACGGAGATTTCACCACGTTTAACTTGCGGACTGCTCAGTCTTAACCGACTTGATATCAGAAAAGTTGTAGGAATCATTACGGGCCACTTGGCCCTAAACCGGCACCTATTCATCATCAGTGCAATAACAGTCCTCTATGTAGAGGATGTCTCAACGCGGTGGAAATGGCCGACCGTGTAATCCTGGAGTGCGAGGGAGTGGATACACCACGGGTAAATATCCTCGCGGGCGCGAGGTCGCTCCTAGAAGCCTGTGAACGCCCCAGGAGGCTTCTGTGCTTTTGGAAGGAGCTAGGCTGGCTCAACTAGTCAGCTTATCCGCACGCATAATGGACCGCCTATGAGTCTAAATGCGGAAACAGAGCCCTATACCAAATACAATATACAATAGTGTTAAAAATAAATGTTTATAAGAAGTGCGTTTCCGCGGGCTGTTTAATGCGATAATTAATAATTATTGGAATGAGCATAAAATTGTTTATTGTTAAAAATTTAAATATTTATGAAGTTCAATGTTTTATAGAAATACGTTGTTGTAATGATTTTTTTCTTTTTTTTATTACACTCCAAATATTATATACGATGGAAACTAAGTCAGTGTTTTTACAAAAAATGTGATTGCATTTAGTTGGATTAAGGCTTAACATCTATATCTATAAAGTCCTTAAAATGTTAAGCCATATCATTTTTTTTTAAATTTAAATCCGGTCTTTTAAACTATTGACTAAACTTTGCTTTTCCTATGAATTATTTACGTTATAGTGGCTATTATTGTTATTATATATATTAAGATTTACTGAAGAAGATAATCTTATGACAGTGTAATGGAAAGAAAAATAAGATCAACTTAATGACGTTACAGGAATATTGATTGCTGAGAATTTTCTATTGAATCTTTGTTTATAATAGAATAAGCTATTGAACTTGGTGGTACAATGTTTTCCGTTGCTTGAGTGCCCAGTATCCTAAATCTACTAAAGGATGCACGCAGTAAATACAAGATTCGGTAAAGTTCTAGTCAAATTTGTTCAAGATTTTATCATAGTAGTTAATTCTTTGGAAAACAAATGAAGCTAAGTAATATTTGTTCTTCAAATCTACACCATTAAGCTACCACATTGAATTTCCAACGTTATAAAATGTTTACAATTTTGTAAAATTAGAATTGTTGTTTTCCATCTATTATTTACCTTGTCAAAAATTTACAAAAAATAAACAATCGATGGAGTGCGTACATTTAGCTTACATTAGCTTACACATTAGCGCTGTTTGCAAAGAAGTTTTCGTTTGTACCTTTCAAATGGTAATGCAATACATTTAATTATTTATTTAATGTAATAAAGTTGAAAACTTTTTTGTTGAACGCGCTGATATCAGTGGGATTTTTGTTTTGCATTCGATGGCCCAGTTTTTGAGGAAGATTATAATTCACATTTAAAATCACGCTAAGACCCTTAAGAAAGAAGCCATGAAGAACAGTTATTTTTTAAATAGTGGCAGTTGTTGCATGTATGTACACAAAATCACGAGATTTGTGTAGATGTTGATTCTCATTTACAATTTACTATTTGTCAATATTCATTCAATAAAATCATTAAATTCATAAAATATAGAATACTCTGTTTCAGATGTTTGGTATGTAACTGTACAGATAACAGATGGAGACCACCGTTATAAGAGTACGTGGACGTAACAATACAAATCTGTTCCGGCATATCGTCTTAAATATAAAAATCTCACAATGTTCTGTTAGCTAATCGCAATAGGTTCTAAGGTATCAATGTAACCAACAATGCACTGAGAATATTGTTTTTGTGTTCTAACAGAAAACCATACACACTTTAATGAACGCAACTGACACCAATATTGTAATTGGTTGTTAATAAACCTTAACGTAAGTGCTTCTTGGAAACTTGATTTGACAGATATAATTGACTAAATTATATAAGTAAGTATAATATTATGGAATATTTAAAGAATTTTGCAATTCGTATTATAATAACGTAATAATCTTTCACGATTTAGTGCATGCCATGATTGAGTTCATCACCAGGTCATGGTTAGACAAGAACTTCCAAGGATTGTTTTCCTTTATAATATCTGTACTTTTAATCATAAATTTCACGAAAGTCTTAGTATGCTTAATCGCACAACAACGCATTGAATGGCTATAAACATAATCACCGATATAAATTTTTTATAACAAAATCTCTACTTCACAGAATTGCACGTCGCAGATACGGAAAAGGATCGGAACAATGACTTTTCCTTCCAGATTAAAAATATTTCCTGTCTTGAAACACTTTGAAAATATATATGAGATGTTTTTTTGGCAGCGAAAATATCGTTGCCTTGATGTGTGCCTCTAGAAGGTACTGTTACGTACTTTGACATTCATATTGTGATAATTAAATGCAAATATTGCACTAGAATCATGTTATAAATAACAGTAAAGTATAACAAAATTATATATTAATTTAGGCCAGCTTACTAGTTTAGAAAGATATATAGGAGATGTGATGATAGATTTTGTCATTATTTTAATACATAAATAAAATAATTAATTCACAACTCCGGAGTTAAGAAAATATCAAATAATTATTTTATGTGAATATTTTATAAACAATTATAATTTATGAAAACACGTAAATTTCACATTTTTAAGAATTTAATTTTTTTACAGTGACAAGACTTTTCCTAATTAATAAGTAAAACAAATAATAAAATAAAATAACTTACATTCCATTCTAAAAGACTGAAAGCAGCTGCTTAATATATGTCCCATAAAATAAAATAAATATTCAGAATTCACGGTGGACAATGGTGGTCAAGAACATGGTTGATGAGGTATTAGCTGAATGGAGCACGCCGGTCTGCGGGCGAGCGTCGAGCGTGTAGCCGCCTGAGCTCACGTCACGGCGACAATCAATAAATACCCATTATTATCATTTAGCTACGTAATTTTAACTACTTTATCAAGATTGCTATTGATATTCTAAACCTAGCTGATTATGAGTAAAAATAACTTTATCAATCACTAAGTTGTAGTTCGCTGTGTGAAAGCTAACACTGTAATGTAGATATGAGATTTTGGCAAGGCGAAAGTTACCGAGCCGTGTTCGGGACCAGCGTCTGGACAACAGCGCTGCCATGCCATCTTCGGTTTAAATAAGAACCATGTTTGAACATACGTTGTTAGACTTATTAATCTCGTAAATATCACATGACCTTATTTTTACAGGCATTTTTAAGACTTGCATACAGAATGTGCATTATTTTTGTCACAACATAACAGTCATCTGTTCTGTAAGGAAAATGTAATTTTTTATAATAATTACTTCCTTAAGACATTTTGTGTTTCCTAATTATTTATAACTGAAGTAAGTATTACTTGTAAGGAGTTAGTTTAGTTTATAGAAGTATTTTAAAATGCGATTTGACCTTATACCGTTTAAATTATAATTGCAAGGTCCCTTGTTCTATTCAGATAGGTACTTCTCTTGTAATTTTCTTAACAATAACACTAAATAAAGTGCTTTATAATTTCGAATCGAATTTAGTGTATCACAAAATAGGTTAATGTAGTTGTTAATTGATTTTAATTTCAAAATTCAAACTGCAACTGTTTTAATGCTAGGTCGATATCTTAGTTACTTTGCTAGTGCCGCTGAAACACTAATTTAATTTAACTTTAGGGACATTTGGACATATGTTTATATGAAATCTCCAATCTGGTAGAGAAAACATTACAAACCTTTTTAATTTAGCTATAGCCATTGCTTTTACTTTTGTTTCCTAAAATTTACTGTAATGTTATAACGGCAATAGAATTTGCAATTTCGAACTATTACAAGACTTAGCTGAGAAAAAATTGTACCTAATAATATTAATATGATCACCTAAGAGAGATTAATTAGAACAATAATTTGAATCGTAGAAGGTCCCATATTATGTCTGTTGACTGAACAATAGATTCACAATTCAAGACAAAAACAAAGTCACGCGATTCATGTTAGTAGTAAATAGAGTGAAACTATTTATTATAGAAAGAGACTACTTCAGAGTGTCCTATCAGCGCCTATGATATATGTGTGTGCCAGTAAGAATTGAAGCTATTATTATTTATTTAATTGCTGGTGTAATTAAGTTTCAAGGTATGGTTATGCAGTGCAGTGAATGCGTTATAGGTTCAATTATATTTTTAAAATTATTTGTTTGTTTATTTTTATTTTGATTTTCTTTTTTTCTTTATCTTCGTATGAAAATAAAGTTTTGAATTTTTATAGTCTTCAATAAATTAGAGTCTATTTCGGCTTAATTCGTCTAATTTATGTCATCATTAATTTTTTTAGCAACACTATTCTGTCAGTTTGCGAGTAAGTGTTATAAGCACAGAATTTTTGCATCACAGAATATTATAAAGCTGAAGAGTTTCTTTGGTTGTTTATTTGGTTGACCGCGCTAATCTCAGGAACTACTGGTTCGAATTGAAAAAATATTTTGGTGTTAGATAGCCCATTTATTGAGGAAGGCTATAGGCTATATAACAACACGCTACAATACAACCAATAACAGCGGAGCAGAGACTATAAACGCAGGTGAAATTGTGGGGGCGGCTAGTAAAAATATGTTCTGCAGCAGCACACATTTTTTGCCTATTATATTTTCTCATTTGTTCTCTATTCTTCTTCTTATTCTATTCATTCAAGTAAAGTTTTATTCTAATAACTTTATCTAAACGAGTGGTCATGCAAATTATTATATATATATATATATATATACAATGGCTGAAAAAATTATGATAATATCGATACCAATAGTAGTATAGTATCGATTGTCGATATTCAGGTTTTAAGAATGCAAGTGAAATTCTTCTATACCAGACTTAATAATAGTAACAGTACTCAAATGTACTTATCACTTGTAGTCAAAAAATAAATTGCTCAAAAAGAATATGCATAGTAAATTAGAAAATAACTTAAGCAATAAATAGGTACTTTGAACAGAGCAACAAAAAGTGATTGCAAAAAAAAAAATTAACAAAAAATTTAATCGACAAAAATAACTAGAAAGCATAAAATAAATAAACCTTTTAAGTCTTAAGTATTGAGCTTATTTACATAAACTATCAAATTTTCTATAAACTAATTTTGCGTCGGCGCCAAACAACACACTGATTAATTATCTAAATTTTATATGTACCTACGTAGAAATGGACATGGCTCTACGTAGGTAATTTACCATTTTATTATTTGGCGCGAAGATTTATTAGATTTTTATTTTATGTTTTTTTTTCATCATCTGCTCAGCATGTACATGAGGTGATGATTTCTAAACGCAAATACCTGATAGAGTAATGAAAAGGAAACAGAAACACTATTCGTTCCTACAATTTTCGAGGGTTTCTCTCAATTTTACCAGGATCCCATCATCAGATCCTGACTTCCTTGACATGGGACCCCTCCTGAGGTATACCCTATCTAACAAAAAAATATTAATCAAAATCGGTTCATAAATAACGGAGAAACGGCTGAACAAACATAAAAAAAAGTTATAAATATATATACGGTCGAATTGAGAACATCCTTCTTTTTCGTCGGTTAAAAAGAGATTGCACGTAAATAAAATGAAATAACTGGAAACATAAAAAATCGGTTCATTTCTGTAAAAAAATATTATATGACGTGGAAGTCACGAGTGATCGGTTAATGTTCATACTAAACTACAAAGAGGATGACATAATTATGTCCATAAATCATGATTATCATCAGTCATGATAATCCATAACTGAAACAACATAGTAGGTAGTAATTGTGAACACAAAAGAATAACAATGAATTCATGTATGGGTATTAATAATATTATTTTCTTTTCCCATACAATTTTTAAACAAATAAATAGTTAAATGTTTAGGGTGGTTTGTGGTAGTGGTGTATACAAACAATTTAATGGCCTGTTGGCCTAGCGGTTAGTGACCCTGACTGCTATGCCATAGGTCATGGGTTCGATCCCCACCCTAGTCTGGGTGTTCTTTGTGTCCGCTGTTTGTATGTTTGTAAAGTCCCCTGCGACACAGGAGTAATTCCAATTGCGGGAGTTGTCTTTTAAAAAAAAAAAGAAAAAAAAAGAATTACTAGACAAAAAAACTGACAATTCCTGTAAACCATTATGAGTTTCACTTCTATGGGTACCGATATTCTGAATTTTGAAAATTGAGAATGATAATATATTAACATCTCATGCTGATTGTTTCTTTATGGCTAATAAAGGCTATGATTGTCAAACTTTTTAAAATAACGAATACAAGTAATAGGTTAGTCTTGGTTATTACTTGATGTAAACAACAAATCGTTTTTCAAAGGCCCTAAAAATGGTACCGAACTATATTACTTATTCCTTACTACATTAGATATTTTTTACAGGATAATAATACATTGGCTAAATGTTTCATGTTCATACTAAAACTACAAAGAGGATGACATAATTATGTCCATAAATCACGATTATCATCAGTCATGATAATCCATAACTGAAACAACATAGTAGGTAGTAATTGTGAACACAAAAGAATAACAATGAATTCATGTATGGGTATTAATAATATTATTTTCTTTTACCATACAATGAAAATGACGTTAGGTATTTTGTAGCTACGGTACCAAAGATAGAGAAGAGAATACCTCACCTGATTTACAGCTAGGTAGCCTCGTTGTGGTGCACATTGGGCAAGCGCAGTGATAGTGCCCAGAGTAATATATGTTTCTGGCTAATTCTGCACGTCCTTCCGATTACCAGAGTAATAGAGTGAAAAAACGGCAGGGGCTTCAGACGGGTACACCATCTCGGGATTTTGTCACAACGATGGACATGGTATTCTTAGTATATTTTTTTGGACATGAAACTCAATCATTGATTAAAAAAAAATTGGCGGGAAATCGCGTGTCAAATGTTTTTTATCACAAGTTGAAGTTCAAATCGTCGTCCGTAGCAAAAATGGAATTGACGCAAAAAGATTTCAGGGCGATGATTTTAAAAGTTCACTGACTCCGCAAAACTGCACTACTTCTCTTCAAAATGCTTTTGGGAGGGAAGCACCTCATTTGAGCACCGTAAGGCGCACCGCAACTGCGATCACTGAGGAAAATGTGGCTACTGTCGGGCAACCAATTGAAGAAAACAGGCGTATCACCTATGAGAAGATTCGAGGACATTTGGTGATTGGTATGAGCCAATTTCAGAAAATCTTACATCAACATTTAAAAGTTAGAAAACTTTGTTGCCGCTGGACCCCTCATGAACTCACCCCAGAACAAAAACAGACTCGTGTTGATTGGTGTAAAAAATGTTGTTAAAGTACGATCATGGACGTTCAAATGCATTATTTGTCATTTTCATATCATTTGTCATATCATTGTCATTATGTGTTGTGCAATGCAACATTGTGAGAGGAGATGAAACATGGATATATTGTTACGTGCCGGAAAGAAAGCAACAGACTTCTGTATGGGTGTTCGAAGGTGATAGCAAACCAACAAAATTGAGGCAAGTGAGAAACGTAAGCAAAAAAATGATTTCGTTTTGGTTTCTCCCTGTCTGCACGGTCCCGCTTGAAGAACAAAAGACAGTTAATGCTGAGTGGTACACCACCATTTGTATGCCAAGTGGCTTTGAAAAAATTAGGGAACAACGACCAAGACGTCGCATCCTATTGCACCATGACAATACTTCAGCGCAAACCGCGAACACAACAAAGTCATTTTTGGCTTCTAGAAAGGTAGAGCTAGTGACCCATCCCGCACATAGTCCAGACTTGGCACCATGCAATTTTTTAATTTTTTCAAAAATTTAAGATTTGATGAGAGGTATGACATTTATGGCGCCGGACGAGGCCGTGATAGCCAACACGTGAGAAACATGCCCTTAGACCAACGGTCCTCATGTTTTCAAAATTTGTTTGACCGAATGAAAAAGTGTTTAAAATGGAGAATACTTATAAGCAGTAAATATATTACTTTACATGTAAATTGTTTTTATTAAAGTTTTGCATAATTCATAATTATGCAAAACTTTTAGTGTACCTCACGTATCATGACGGCAATGGACGAAAACAGTGGCTTTATGCGGTGCGAGGACGATTTGGGATTAATTAAGAAGTTAGAGTACACGGTCTTCTGACTGACAACGAACCTAAAACAGTGGCTCTTGGAGGCGCAAGGAAAGACTTTAAAATCACTGAAATAAAAAAATAAAAAAGGAGAAAGAAAGAAAGGTTTGAAAACCTCTTCCGTTTTTTCGTCGGTTTAAATTGGCTTGGCAGGGACGGAAAGTTCAGCTTGACACTATAAGAACTGGTAATTGAAGGGAGCAGAATTCCCCCCGCTTAAAGTTGACAGGTTAGCCAGAAATTGTTTGAAGACATTCTATCCGCATTATCGGGCCAACCGCCTCCCTACTTTACGTATGAAAACCATCAAATAGTAATTAATAAAAAGTCTGTTAATTTTCTAAATTAAAATTTATTTCTTTTCATTAACATCGACTTGTGAAAAATTGCTATATATGCGATAAACATTGCGATAAAAATATTAAGAAAATATATAGAATATATAATATACTTTAAATAGTTCGTCTTTTTCGCGAGACAAACACACTGAGACATAAACTTTTACATAAGTTAAAATGTATTATGTAAGGATATTGCAAATCGGATGTGAAATGATTCCAGTCGGCTCATTAATTAAACATTGTAAGTCAAATGACTTCATGAAACTAATTAATCTATTACCTACATATTGACTACTTAGGCTAAGTAACATTTACTAGAACTCTGACGTTTAAACAGATTCATCAGAATTATTTGTAAAAAAAGTTAAATTTCCATTGCACATTGATGTTGGTATAAACACATTGTGTTATATTTCGCAAATTGTAGAAAATAATTTTATTTGAGATAGAGGTTGGATAATAAATAACTACTAAGATACCTACCATTTATTTTCGTATAATCTAAAACTAATATGAATACACTTACGTATTAATATACATATTTTATGTACAGATACCTACCAGTTATTATTAAAATTATATGTTATTTTTATGTTCTCCTTTTTTTGCTAGTGTCTTTAATTTACAATTATATACCTAATGTAAAAACATGCAAGATAAAAACATTATTGCACTGCTTAGCATTTTCTATAACTTCTTCATCATAGAAAATGCCAATTGCCTTACCCCTTTGATTAGCACAGGCAGCCGCCAAATGAGATGCGCCATTGCCTCGTGGCATTTGAGTAGAAACGCGTTGTAGTATTGCCAAGGGTATGAAGAAATGCGTGTGTTAATGTAAAACAGACCAATGACGCGATGTACCGACATCAGATTTAGGTATAGTTTAGGATCCTGTCTGCGGTGCAAAAGTTATTCAACCTACAGATAACCTGTTGTCTCGAGTCACTGGCTAAAGCCTTACTGCTAGAGGTACGTTTATATCTACCTGGTAGTATGTAAACAGGACTAAGTGATTTTTTATTTTATTTAGCCCCAAACATAATATTGTTGTTGTTCTTTTCAGCGCTAGTTATTTAAATTATTTGGTTACAAAATACCTACATTACTTATGATGTTGTATTAAATGTACCTATATAAGTGGACCGTTTTTGGTGCATTTCATAGTACAGGTAATAAGTAAAATACTATGAGGATTTAGTGTTAAGAAGAACTACTACTAATAGAAAAACCATTAACTACTCTAGAAACTGTGATTCTTCTTACTGCTCCTGCCTCCACTTCTACAGTTCACAAACTGCTTCACAATGCTATTCTTTTATAATAAAATTAATAAGTTTAGTGCCTCAACTTATTTCCCATGACTAGGTTGGCATGCAGACTAATTGGTTACTTGGAACTGGCTACAATGATAAAGAAAAAATCATCGCTAAATTGTGCACAACACACTCATAAAAACACACACCCACACACGCGCGCGCACACACACACACACACACACACACACACACACATAAACGCACACCTGCACACACACCCTCACACACCTATATCGCAAAAAAAAACATATTAGATAGTATTTAATTTACTTTTAAATAGCACACATTCTGTTTTGTAATAGTTATGTAATCTCCTTTTTTGAACGATAGTTTATAATCTGGAAGGAAAGGGACATTGCTCATACGGATAGATTGGGCAGTGAAAGCAGGGTCACATACCAGTAACTCAAAGTGGCTTTTGCTCAGCAGTTTGATCCCTCTAACATACTCTACATACTATAAAATAATATAATTAGGTGATTTAAGCTTATAATAATATTTATTTCCTTATCTTATAAATATTTTTATTACATGACCGCCACAACTAAAAAAAACAGAACCAAATATGTTAATAACCTAGAGTTTTAGTATTATCAATATATTTAAGCGGCGGTAGCGTAATGGCTAAGGCGTCGGACTTGCGATCAAGTGGTTGCGGGTTCGAACCCCACCCAGAATACTAGTAATGTGTGACCCACGTTGCTAGTATTCTTTACTTAAAAATAAAAAAAATAATAAAAAAAAATTAAATCAGAAAACAATGAATCAAGAGCACTTAGGCTTAGTTTCTCTTAAGTACTCGGGCAGGGTAACAGAGGTAGAGGCGAGCGAATGTCACTATGCATGCATATCCTTATTTCTGTAACTATTATTTATGACTAGGTACATACTTAACATTAGATTCATAAATTGATAATAATATACTCATATGAGTATTTTAGAAATTACGACAGTTCAGGACAGGACTTATGTTCCACGGGGCTTCAATAATTAGTTAAAATTGATGTTTGTTCCTGCATAGTAGAGGGGAGGGCATTGTGAATCCATAGACAATGAGCGTATTCTTTTATGTACGATGTTATCCAACATGAGATACGACTGGACGGCGTGTATTCTGTATGAATGTTCTGCGGATTCATTACTTAACTATACCATAATTTATATTCCTTTGATTAATCTTTTTTCGAAATTTGCTTCTTGTTATCCTGTACCTAGAAGAAAAGTTACCGATATCTTATAAATTGAAAACTCGTCAAATGATTTTTTCTTCATCAAAATGTAATTTTTCTACCACATTGCAATCGCGGGATATTCAAGACATTTATTTGTATCATTGCTTAATTCTTCAATCCATAAGAACAGTAATTTACAATATAATTTAACGACTTACTCTTAACTATAAACCTACCTATAGGATGGTTTTCCGGTATTTTAATAATTATTTTTATTATTGTACGACTATTTTATGAACGTTTCGTAACGTCATTTCTTTCTATTTATGTAAAGTTTTGAATGTAATTTCTGTGAGACATTTTATTTTAAAGCATAACATAAAAATGTATCAATAATGTGCAATTGAAACTCTTTGAAATGTTATAACTGAACTTTTTACTATTGATCTATACTTGAATTTGCATACACCGTATGTAGTGTAAGTAGTAGGGTTTAGTTTAGTTAGTTCATTCAGTTAGTAACTGCACGGAATCTTGATCAGACAAAATTATAACTATACAATTTTGTACTATCCAATTTAACCGAGACAGTTTTGTGTTTATTCGTGTATGTGAGCTATCTGTTGTAATAATATTTTGATCGAGCGCCCACAGGCTGCATGCGCAGCCTGCTTTTTAATATATATATATACAATCATAATCTCTACGAATTAAGCTTAAGTCGATGACACCTAATTATTATTTTATAATATTCAAATGTATTTTAGTTTTTATTGCACACTAATGATATGAATTCTAGTTATGTAGGATTCATCAGATTAAAAAAAAAGATAGGTAAAGTATCGGCTCGGAATGCTAATGTCTAATAACTGGTAAATAAAGTTTCGATACCAAAACACACTATGATTCATGTCTTACTTTTAATTTTACAACCTATTTAGATTTAACATTTCAAAAGTTTAAATGGTACGTATATATCGTACAGGCGTATAGCTCAACGATGTGGTCGTTATAATAGAAATGTAATACCATAGTTAGTCCTGTGCATTGAGCGTTATAAATGCAAAATGTCGGAACCCAGCTATTAGCCCGGTCAAGTGAGCTTAATAACAAAGTAAGATCCCATAGCCACCAGACCTTTCTTATTTTCTGACGAACAAATAGTGTCGCATGGAGCAGTATTCAGCAGAGACTCTGAATTCAAAGTTGTCGTCTTATCTCTACAATGGGTTTGTATCCAGGAGGAAGTAGGAGGAGAAGAAGAAGACCTTACACTTGAAGTTCCATTAGATGAATAACAATCAGACTAATAATTTTCCACAATTACTCATAAATCACACCACTTACATCTTTACCAATAGTACTATTGTTTATTTAATACAATATTATTTAATTAAACAGGACCACAAAGTACAAAAGATCGTGTAATAGGCCTACCATGGAAACCACGTTCAAAAAACGCACCAAGTGCACTACGTCACAGATGACGTGTAAACGTGTGCGTAGTGATGCGCACAATGTGTCACTGAGGTGAAAAGATAGATACATAATCATTTCGGTGTAAAGATATATTTCACTCATTTAGCTCACTAAGCTCATTTAGCTCAAATTAAGTTTGATTAAGTTTTTGTATCTTTACGGTGTCCATAAATTTTCTTATCTTAATACATATTAAATTGATTTTCCTTCATACTTTGCAAGCTTATGTCGACTATCGAACTACTGGTAGGACTAGATAGATTAAAGGGACTTTTTAAGCGTAAAATAAAAAAGGAACTAGGTGTACCTTAACTGGTTGTTTTCTACAATGAGCTAGAGATAATAGGCTTCTTTTACAACTGGTTGCAAAACTTAGTTGCCATAGCAGCCAAAGAGCCCGATAACTGGCAATACCCCACCTCTTAAAAGACCACGGTTCATTACCACTTTAAGCGGCGCCTTGTACTTATGTTTTTGGATAGGTTCGCTAGAGCAAGGAGCCCTAGGAAGTTAAAGATAGGTTTGGAAATCGCTTATCATCAGGCTGGTCGTGTGCCTTTTGAGACCTAACGAACTTTTATAAAAAGGCTCCGAATTGAATTAAAAATACACCAATGAATGAACCACATCTTTTACTGTTAATTTTGGTCGGCTTAAGAATTTGCAAGTTCCAAGTGAAGTTTGAGACTACCTGTTGCATAAATGCAACAAGTATCTAATAAAATACTTAACAATTAACTATTGATGTACCATTTAAAAGGGATGCTAAAGATAAAAACCTGAATAAGAATGATAAATATTTATTGGACATTTATGTTATATTGGAGTGTGCTTGGGTTGTTGTTCTTTTGGTCCAAGTTCGATGATTGTGGTGGAGATAACGTTTGATTTCGATAAAAATCTGAAAATAAATAAAAAAGCATACATTAATTAAGGCGACAATTTTTAGTTTTTGAATGTCGCATAGACTAGAGACGAGAAAGTTCTACGCATTCTTGAAGTAGTGTATAACTTTTCTTCAAAAATTGAAGTGGAATATGACTGAATAGAATAGAAATACGCAAAATGAAGTCATTATACTAAATAAGATTATAATTCCTTTTAATAATCTATTCGAGAGAAAACCAACTTTGTACTTACTAAGAAAGTTCACAAAGATAAATTACTGGAAGGAAGGAAAATAAAGTGTTGACAGACTAAATCTACGACAAAGTTTAGGTAAGATCAAGCAAATACTCTCAATATATACAGTAGGCACCTGTTTAAACAAATACAAATCATCTATATAAAAAAAAAAATGTAAGCGCATCACCTGAGAGCAGCTAGATCAATTTGACTAATTCTTTCTTTTATAAGTTAACAGTAGTTAGAATAAGGTCTATGTGGAATAAAAAAATTAAAAAGTTGTTAAAAAAGTAGGGGAATTCGTTGCTGAAAATGCTCTTTCAAAGAAATTAAAACAAATTTATTGAAATTTCAACAGAACAAAGTCTGTCGGGTCAGCTAGTATATAAATAAAAGTACGTAAGTAAAGATCTAATTGAAAAGTGGTACATTTAGAAATGGCGTTGACAATGTCCTTGTAGCGCGGTGTCGCATCGTTTATGATCGCGAGATTGCTGGTACAAACCCTATCCAGTATTTTAACGATGTGAAGGCAATATTAACACAAGCATCACCTTACATTGCGTTAATACTAGCAATTTGTGACCTGAGTAACAGCGTTTAAAGATAAACACATTATTATGTCTTTTAACTTTAACACACAAGTTACGTACATAATAATATGTAAAGCACAGTTAATACTTTCTTGTGCCTGCGATCAATCAAATTGATTTACTATGTATTTCAATATTTTAAAACAAGTGTAAGTTTTACTAATAGATTCTTTTTTTCAAATGGTTTTGTTTATTGCATTACATTTATGTCGAAACATATTTTTGAAATTTAGAAGTGTTACTTTGTGACCTACAGTTAGTGTATTGTCATTATTAACATTTTAGTTCTTCTACTAAGCACACACACTTACGTTTGTTGTACTTTACCTTTCAGAGATATCTGGTTGCTTAAGAAAAATATGTGTATAAAATGAAATAAAAGTGTTAACTAACATAACAGGATATTGTGCATATTGTTTCAATCTTTGACAATGTACACAAACATGAGTAACTCATTAAGTGATCTGACGTATGCAACACACGTATCAGCAGGATACAAACACATCTAGACGTCTCGGAATCTCCTATTTCGGAATAGAAAGAATCAAAGAAATTAGGCATAATATTGACATTCCGCATAACTTGTTTCGTAAATATTCATTTTAAGGCGGACCCTTTGGAAGACTTGATTGAGGTCTCTAATCATTGTGCTCAGATCTTGCATAGATTTTGCCATGACCACGATATCGTCGGCAAATTGAACGTTTCTATCGAACGAATCTATTCGCCATTTTGATTGATAGCAAGGCTATGCCTTAAAAGAGTCGTCCAAAGTGGCAGTAAACAGTTTCCGAGATATTATATCGCCGTGTCTTACGATTTCTCCCTCTCTTCAAGAAATCGCCTTTGAGCTCTGCCCTTGTATCTACTGGGACAAACTAGTGGCGTTGCTATACAAACGCTTCAACACTTCGATGTACTGATAATTAATTAAATCGGAATTGCTGATTTTGTTAGTTTCTGTTTTAACGTTACACAAAATGGTAAGTCATACTCTTCGGTGTTCTGTGTAACTTGCAATAACTTGAAGCATTTGTTCCGCTAATACGATGAGTATTAAATATACAAGAAAATCGTGCGGCAAGGGTTTCCGGATTTGCCTGTTGAGCTGCCCATGGGACTCAGCATAATATATTTTATGTTTTTAAGACATCGACTTTACAAATGCAGGTCGGAGATGTACTCGTAGCTATTATTACTATGTGATATTCAAAACACAAGATTTCAAATAGAAATTGAATGTTTCAATCGGTTGAATGTTGTGTTAAATACTAAGTGGGTGATTTCACTGTGAGATTTTGCAAAGCTTAAAAAGCGCACGTATAGTGAAACGAGCCCCATATTTGCTTCAAACGAGCAGCTAAAAATAATCTAGTCTAGACCTTTATTTTTGTATAGAAATCTCCTTGTGTATAATATTGTTGATATAAAGTAAATCTTTCTTTGTACTGAAATATTATATTGATCAATATGGATCTAAATATTTCAAAATTAACTTTTAATTTATCATAATCATGTTTTAATGAATCACACAGTGTCACTCACTAAATGCATATACGTAGTATGACATACTATGTGTATGTGTTTTTCACAAACGTAATTATCTCTTTAAATTGCCTAATGAGATCAAGCATTTTTTATATTTATACATAATAAAACGATAAAATTTGAAGATAGTTTTACGTAGATAAGTTGAAAGTTGTTGTTTTGATTAGGCATCCCACATAGATAAATTCATGCACTTAAGACTATTCGATCGCCAGGTTTGTTTAAAAGTTAAATTTGAGTTTACGTCAATCAATATTAGTTACTAAAGATCTTTATTCAGCAAAATATATAAGACTTGTTACTCTAAGCTAAAAAAAAAATTATTTCTGTAAAGTTGTATGTAGATAACAATTAATCCGACTTATGCTTGCAAATAAATAGGTCATTTGTATTCAAACAGAAATAGTGAATGCTCAAAGAGAGTTTGGGAAATGTTATATTACTAGTTGCAAGTTTCAGGAGAACGCGACAATCTGATTAAATTTTGCTCCGCCCACAATGCGGTACTCCGAGTTGCGGGTATTTACTCAGTACCTACCACAATACACGAGGTACGAGAATTCTTGTTATTACATATTTCCATAAAACACCGTCTTTCTATACCTTTCTATACCGACCTTTGCCTTTCAATAAACTACCAATTTTTTATGATGCCTGGTTTACGGCAATAGGCTTGCCCCCAATTACTTGAGTGGGACCAAATCCCGACCAAATCATACTAATATTATAAATATGAAAGTTTGGATGGATGGATGGATGTATGTTTGTCACTACTTCACGCAAAAACCACTGAACCGATTGCAATGAAACTTGGTATGTCGATAGCTGGAGACCAGGATTAACGCATAGGCTACTTTTTATCCCGATATTCCCACGGGATCGTGACTTACGGTGACTTACGGGTGAAAGCGCGAGGCGCTGCTAGTTTTGTATATTTTACAAAATGTGGGAGTTTAATACGCATTTACCTACCCCTTCGGAAATACAGGTGTAAGTGTATGTATGTATAACAGATAACCTCCCTACTTTTTGACTTTCAGGTTGATGGTCTGCTCTCTCATTGTGTTGCTCATCTAAGACTCTCTCTAATTTTGTTGCGTACAAATCAACGACAAGACGGTCACGCGGGGTGCACGGATTGCAGTAACTACATCTGTCAGACATACATCACCTTTACAACCACATCAATTATATTTTAGACCTGTTTCTTCTGACGCTGTTGTAATACACTCTTATAATAATCATTCCAATAGGTACATATCAATTTAAATTTAAAAGTAATTAATAAATATAACACTTTACCGAAGTTTCGTGTAAACAATTGTTTCAATTGTGTTTTCAATTCGAGATATGTATTATAGACAATATACAATTAGCTTCTCATTCTACTCGTAAACTAAATAGAAAACAGCTGCACTCTGTCGCAGCGCGTGCTTGCATCGTAATGCTCCTGACATCATAATCTTTTAAGTAAGCTCTTGGTCCTAGCGCCCTGCCTAATGTACTTTAATTGGCTTTATTATTAACTAGCCTAACAGTTATGTAGCAATTTCATAATGGTCAGACAATGTGATAAATAACGAAATTTATATAAGTAGGTATCTACCGCACAGCTTGATTTGACATGGCATTTTTCATATTGCCCTGATTGCCCGGGCATTATAGATATTGTAATGTTTAATCACTTGGTCCATATCTTAACTTTATAACATAATTAAAATAGAAGTTCCTGCAAAGGAAAGGCATGAATATACGTGTTTCTTCGGTTAACATTGCAGCGCATTATTACTATTTTTATAGGCGCACAGTTCGTTGTCTACCACTACAGAAGTTTATTAGTCTGAAACCTTTCCGTAATCAAAGAAATATGGAAAAGTTTCATTCAACAGATAAGGGAAATATTACTACTAATATTTTGATATCATAATCAAGTTCAGTTAACAATATGCAATATATTTATATTAATTTACAGCATGTTGTAAGCTAAATTATTGTAGTATTTATTTTTAGATATCCAAAATGATTCCGAACTTATCTATATTATGAAAATATACCTACTTCACAATAATTTTGAGAAATATATCGATTTTTTATGGACGTTAAGCCGACGTTTTGATTACTGTGGACAATAAACTGATTATTACATCAATTGTATGATGCGTTGGGTAGCTACTATCAATAACTGTAAAAATAAACTATATTATTGTATTTTCGAAGCCAATGAGAAGAGTGGTATTATATATCAACGATTATCGTCGGACTAACGCGACAGAGATATCACAACAAAGTGAAATTTAAATGAGAATAGCAACCTGAAACGTTGCCTTTGCGTGGGCAATAAACACGCATATTATTCCGACCCTTGGGTCCTCATGTCACTCCATTGATACTAGCGGATGCGGCAAGAGGCCATTCGTTAATTACGTAAGGGTCCTGAGAAGGAGTTTTAAAAATCTCTACATAACCTTATCTTGGTGGTGAGAGGAGTTTAAGCTTTTGCTTACGTAATATTTCACAAGTTGGAATGTGCGTTTTTCAATGAAGAGTGATGGGTATTTTATAGCAAAGCAAAGAGCATTTTAGGTAAGATGCAACTATGACGTTTATTTTTTTCATTTTTATGTACAGCTTTGTTTACATACATGTTTACATACAGGACCAGCCTGTTGGTCTAGTGGTTAGTGACCCTTACTGCTGGGCCAGAGGTTGTGGGTTCGATTCCCACCCAGGACAAATAATTGTGTAATGAGCGTGATCATTTGTTCTGTGTCCGAGTGTAATTTATCTATAATATGTATGTATTTATAAATATATAAGTATGTTTATCAGCAGTCTGGTTACCACTGTACCTAGTTTGGGATCAGACGGCCGTGTGTGAGATCTGTAAGTATGGATTCTGGAACGTGGGGTGCAGTCCATTATAGAACACAGCTCGTAGTTGCCACTTCATCGTAGAAATCAACATTTTATATTTCCTTCGCAGGTATATGCAAAGTCAGTTTAATACAAATGTTTGTCTAACGTTATCTAGGTTACTATCAACCTTAGAAAGTATAATAACAAATACTCAACCAATAAACTAAAATATTATGAACTAATTTTTTAACGTTAATAAATGGCATAACATCTTTAAGCATCGTATCATATAGGACCAGACATTATTACGACATAGCTAATATTATTATAATTTTGTTTCGGATGTCACTGCAGTTTTTTTGTAGACAAGTAGCCACAGTATCAAAGCCTGCAGTCTCACCATTTTATTAAACTAGATGCTAAGGTTCACATAAAAGTAAGTAGTAAATTGTAATACTGTAATTAATAGCAATTATATAACGAGCTTATCTATTCTAAGATTCAGACAATACATGTGGAAGCAAAATCAATGCTAGGAACACTGAATCACGACAGTGGAGTAAGTTATATTTAAAAAAAAATAGGCAGTCATGGGACTGCCCATAGAAGTGAAAACTTAAACGACACGACGAACTTAAAACGTCACATTAGCAGGTCGGTGACATTAATTAATAAGGAGCTGACAGAACTCAATGTTTAGATTAGCGCCCTCTAGTGGATCTATATATGTATTGTTAGCTTAACGGTTGAGAGTTCAGTGCTTTTTCCCCATAGCAAAAGTGCACAAACGTGCCTAAAGAAGTTTTCACTTCAAAAAGCGCGTTTTGCTTAACATCATATTATGTTACAAATAGTTTATTGACAGCTATTTATAAAAGTAGAATTATAATTTAAAAATGTAGTATAAAGTCCATAATAATATAAAGAAAAATAAACCTGCCGGAATGCCGAACCGGAATAAGAGAAAGAAACGGTTCCAAAATTTTTCGTTGAAAACACTACAGCTCGTCAATAACAACTAAACAACAATAAAAAACAATTAAATAAAAAAAAAGTTGAAATTAAAATTGCGCCATCTGTGAAATTTGCCTTATCTAATATATGGATAATTAAAATATATCAAACTACAGTAGTATTGCGCAAAATCCACAGATGGCGTATAAATGTATTTTTAAATATATTAAAGTCGGACACATTTTCGATCAGAGTCGCGTGTCCTGACGCGAGGTTAACTTTTTTTACCCATCCCAAAAAGTGCACAACGGCGCTAAAGAAGTTTTCACTTCAAAAAATAACCTAAACAACACAATAAGCTAAGGAAGTAAGTTTATGAAATTTAAGACTGCATACATGCTATCGACTGAAATTTACAAATTAACATTACGACACTGATAATAATAACTGACTAACAATATTATGATGAGCAAAAAAAGGTCAGCACGTACTGATGCACTTCCAATGCATCAATTATATTTTTGTGTACCCCAAGTCTTTAATTTTAAATCAAAATATTAATAATAATTTTAAATCTTTACATAATTATGAAAGTGGTGTTTTGTCGAATTGGCCACTTCGATCTCAAATATTCGTTTGGGCAGGAATTCAAGTTTCAAATTTAGGCTTGTGTATTATGTTTCGAATTTAGTGATTCGTTTGTTTTCACGACTTTTGACTTTTCTTTGACATCGTTTTAAATTCAAAATTAAATTTCGATGAGGCAGTACAAACCACCTTTAAATATTTAATTGATTCAAGCTCTCACAATAAAATGGCGAAAGGGCATAGATAACAATAGTACATACTTTACATAATCAATTAAATATATAACTTAAAAAAAAGTGTTACTTTTTCTATATAAAAAGTAAATTTCATTTGTAGAAACCTAATATTGTATATGCTTATATTATACTAGCTAAAATTAGCTTACAACAACGTACGAATTATAATATATATAATGAAGAAATGTGCTTCAAATTGAAAAAAATCTTTTCGATAGTGTTTAATTGTACTGATTAATTACTGTTGAGATTGTAAATTGGTACAGTTAAATTAGCGGCATGGGTAATAATATATTTATGATTAACAAATCGACTGAAAATGTTCAGAATAGAGAAAATACACATTAAACGCAGACAAAATAATATATATATTTTTTAAATGAAGTCTACGGCTTATCAGATTTTTTTTTTATAAAATATAACCAGAAACAGAAGAGAGGTTGTAAAAACACAAACTGCACTTCAAACGTCATACTTTAAGTCTTTAGTTATCAGATTAGATTACTATTTCATTTCCAGTTTCATCATGTTGACCATTTTCAAAGGTCTTTTATAGTAATATGTTATAACTGAGCATAAATGTAGTGTCTGCCAAGTTTTTGTTCGTGTATTGTATCGATCAGTTCATAAACTCTAACAAGAACAACGCCGAGCACTTTGTCTAATTAAAAAACTACATATTTATAGAATATTCAAGACAAAACCTTTACCTTCAGGAGCGACCCTTGATTCTTGTGATAAGAGAATGGGGCCCAATACTGTTGTCAGCACCGAGCCCAATGTAGACGTTACTAGTATAGCAATAACGATGATATTCGCGTGCTGGGTGGCTATTTTCTTATCTTTCGCCGTGGCGTCTTCCCACAAAGAATCCATTGCAACGCGTACAAGGACAGCCTGAAATACGTATTAATTTAATGAATTTCTAATTCTGACATAAATTATTAACTTCAAAAATATTATCGTTATTCAACATAATATTTTTGTTACTTTAAACGATAATATTATGCATCTTAACAAACATGTAAATTGCTGAACTTGAAAATACCGGTGTTCTGTGGTGTAGGTTTTTATGACATAATTGTAATTTAAAGTGATGAACATTGCATGTCATGTCATTGTACATTATACAATTTAATTGTGATACGTAGTTTAGGGGAATTCAGTTAATTATACCCCTAACCAAAATTAATTTGACAGGTCAGCCGAACGAATTACTATCCTTTGTTTGAAGATGTGTAGGGTGTAGTTTACTCTTATACAGTTAAATCAGTTAGATACCTATCGAGTTATCGACCATCGACTAAGTTTGGATTAGCCAAAGGGTAAATTGACGATCTTGGTGAAAGACATATTCAGGCATAAAGATAACAAATAGGTTGTGACGTAAACTATATTTATTTGGTAAATAGAAAACTGTTTGAGGCCGTTACAAGAACAGCGGATTCAGTTGAAAAACAAATGAAGGAGACCTTCACTATAATTTTTATAATAAATATAAGTGGAAGTTAAATTTCCTACAAGAAAATATTGTTTTCTTATGAGTTTAAGAGATAATTACAGCTTATGAAGTTTAAGGAAGACACCATTCGAGAATAATATGGAAACCTTTTAGGGCGAAAGGTTTACTGCGGCTAAAGAACTGAGGAATAATTTTTAACGTATACATGTATGTATATATATAGGAACATTAAAAAATCATAACTTGGCGGTGAGCGAATCACCTGGCGTAGTTGTGATAATCTAAAGTTGAACAGTTTGTTAATTTGATCCTACAAATATACATACATATCATTCCATTTGTAAAATTCTTAAAACTATTTTACCACGTTGAACTCTTATTACGTTAACTTTACACTTCTGTCTAGAAGGGGCGGAGCAGTGAACATAACCCACCATAATGGTCGGCAAAACCATTTAAATATAACTGTAAATATAGCCTGATCTCCGTTTATAACCCACCATAATGGTCGGTATAAATATTTAAATATAACTGTAACTTGAAAGCTCAAGATAAATGTTTTTCACATTAAGTCTATAGTCACGATTATAGGTTAAAAATATAGTGTTGTACTGACTACTTTTCTTACATAAACTAACAAACAAATAACAAAAACAAGAGATATGTTTTTTTTCTTCAGTCATATTCTTAAATTTGTTTGCTAGGCTTAACCTTAATTTTCTTATTGTGTTATATCATAGATTAAATGATTCAATGTATACATACAATAAACATATATGTATATTCTCTTTTCATGCAGCTGCGATATATAAAGTTGAGAGGGTAACATTGTACTTGTTCATTTAACATTTAACAGTGTCAAGGTTCAAAGATGGAAGGTTAGTGGGATAAGGTTATAAGTCAGTCAGTTAGTTGGTAAATGGCTTTCATCTACAGCCATTTGTTGCCCGTGGTTAGGCCTTTAAGGTACCTACATAAATCGCTCTTACATACGGATTTTCACTGTAGGGTTACCTATGTGTAGCTCTATATTTAAAATGGAGCCATTCTTGTCTTATTAACAAGAACTAAAAGGGATTGCAAGAGTGAAATTAATGATAATATATGTTTATGCCTATTATATTAGTAAAATACTTATATGTTTTAATGACAAATGAGTTGGGCGGCGGTTAACCTTCCGACTGTAACGTAAGGGTCGTAAGTTTTTTGTGTATGAATATGTCTGGTCTACCATTGGTCTGGGTGTGTTCTTTGTTACATTGTTTTTTTGTCTCTTTTTATCTTTTGTATATAATTTGTTTTATCTTTTTTGTTATAGACAGTATTTTTTTTTTCTTTTTATCAATAGTATTTTATGTTATTTTACTTTATATTGATATTACTCAGGGTAAACTCCTGCAACATAGTTGTTTCTGGCGTAGGAGTTAAGGAATTCGTATGATTATGTACATCATTACGTCAATAAATATTAATAAAGCTTAGAAAGTATGTTTATCTGTGTTTTAGAACCCATTGAATAGCCTTTGCCTATTTTGAATGTAGGTAGATAGCGCTGCATGATACTTCTCAGAATATATTAAAACTCGTAACCGCAAGTAACTTGTGGTAAAAAAATGTGGGTACTAAAAGTGGTTGTTCCGAGTCTTTTTTTGTGTCTAGGACCTCTGTGTTCCTATTGACAGAGGAACAATTTTATTTTTTTAACCTATTTCAATTAAAGCTATTTGCATAGTTAAAAAGAGAAGCTTTTGGCTAAGTGGTAACCGAGTAGATTAGCACATTACAAAGTTAAGTAATTATCCGTTGATAGACTATGTATGTATAATATGTACATACATTTGGTTTATATTTTAGAAGCGTAATGTAGCCAATAAATAAATAGTTGTGTTAGCCTAAAAACAAAAATGATTTACATTTTTTCTTATTTTCATTCGGAAAATGCTTTTTCTGTTAGATGTTTAAATTTTTAAACAACAATAATAATGTTAATTTTGTGATTTTGTTCTTTTTATGTAGACATTTTCGGACAAATCCGGGCATATCTCCAACATCCTTGCGTATTAAATACTTCGTTTTATTCCTGTCGGCCCTTTCTCTGACAAAAGATTACATCGGTAAAAGTTAGATTTGACCGTTTCAAAAAATTTTTCTAACCACGATACCTATTTCCTAAAATTTTTAAGCGCTTTATGCGAAGGGGCTATGAAGTGACATTAAATAATTATACACCTTTCTGTAACAACTACTATGTACAATTGGTACTAGGCTGGTATATACTTCAATATTTACCAACAACGTTAACAATACATTTTAATCTGTAACGTAAAGCGTTAATCTTAAAATAAATCCTTCAAACACATCAAGACATAAAGAAAGAAAATATCTAGTCTGATGAGTTTAAAGTACAAAAGTTATAGAAGTAGACTCAAGATTATCTACTTACATGGACTTGAAACTTTAAATAATATGTTTTAGAACTTTTAAGTAGAACATTGCTTGAAGAAAATAAAATTTTGTTTTGCTAAACGGACTTTAAAAAGGAGAAGGTTTACAATTCGCCAGAATTTTTTGTTTCTATATTACGCCATATCTGCCCCATTTGTGAACCGATTTCAATAATTCTTTTGGATTTTTTTTACTGGATTGGTTGTACTCAAGGTTGGTCCCATTTAAATTTGAAGAAATATTCCACCTCTAAGGGTGGGAAATGAAGAATACAAATTATTATAATTTATAATTTAGGCGCGTTGAAGTCGATGACACTTTTTTTAAGTTAACTACAGATCGCGTGGTGGTCGAATTTCAATCATGGTTTTTCCCCTAACGATCAGAAGGTCTAAGTAGCAAAACGTCCAGTTGCGCGAAACGTCTAATAAGCAGTAAGCCTAATTAGCAAAATGTCCATGTAGCAAAACGTCCAACTCTCAGATGGTCTGTGTAGCAGAACGTAGGTATTATAACTATAGGTAGTAGGCCAGTATAACTAGAACTGTCATTGTATAGATTTGCTTACCATGACAGGTCAACGCATATACTGGACGCTTTTACGTAATTTCTAAAGTTGTAAAACATATAGTTAAAAAATTTTAGCTTTCTGCACTTCTTCTATATGTAAACTGTAAATATTCCAAATTTCATGTTACTACGTTCGCGAAATTTTCTTACAAAGGGGTACAAAGAATTCTCTTCACGTATACGTAATATAATGATTATCATATTTACTTTCTATGTTTAAGGAAAAATGGAAACCAGTCTATCCTTTCATTTACTTACCTTACTACCGCTATTACTACCTCTACCTACCGCCTACTACCTACTCCGCTATTGAGATCAAGATTGATAACATGTTTCGGTTGGTATGATTTGGTAAAGTATTAACTAAGTGACATGTCAAAATAAGGGAAATTAAATACAGTAGAAGGTTTACAATAGAATAACTTCAGTATTTACCTTTGATACTTATTTTCTTTTTCTTAACTAATAATAACAATTGCATTTAACCGATCGTTTATACACCTGATACACGGTAATTGTATATTCATCTATAAAAAGCTTTAAAGTAAACATCCACTTCCACAAGCCGGACCCTCCGGCATAGTGAGCCGGTATTTTTATCTCCTGACAAAGTAAAAATACACTCACATGCTTATACATAGACATACGAGTATATGTGAGTCTCTCTACTTTAGACGGTTTATAAATACATTCATATTTTACATAAAACAGATATTTGATACAATTAATAACACGTCATTAAATACATATTCGTTCCAACCAGGTGTGCCAATAAGCAATAGATGCTGTAAACCGTTGAGGAGTTTCCTAGACTGTATTCCACATTCATCATCAAATCAACTACAGGTCTCCGTCATGATGTAATGTCATTAGAGATACATTTGTGTGCTAAGTTTTAACAAAATCTGTTTACAGGTGTAAAGTCAATGGGTGAACAATAATTCGTCCGCTATTTTTATACCCTTAGAGTTAATTTTTTCATTTTAAATTTAAATGGGACCAACTTCAAAGTATACGCTATCCAATAAAAAAGAATTATCAGAATGGGTCTAACCTGTAAAAAGTTTACCTTAACCCTAACATCTTTTAACAAAAAAAATTCAGCCTAGTCTACATCCGTCGACCGTCTGAATTGTAATGTGCTATAAGGAACTTCATTTCAAATTATAAAAAATAAACGAATATACGGGTTGATTTGTTGAGAACCTTCCGTTTTTCGTCGGTTAAAAATCATCGTCATTATTATCATAAAAATAATGACGATGATTGAATGACCACAGATATGTTAGAGCCCTCCGTAAGGGCGACCATGACACGTGTTTATTAACATTATAATATCAGGTTCGTACTAGTATTGTCTGTCCTTCCGATGGTCGTATCACTATTATTTCTTGCTTTTATATAGTCTCCAGCTTTTGCCCGCGGCTTCGCTCGCATACAAGTTAGGCATTTATAACATTTGTTAGGATTATAAAGCTTCAGCTTTAAACACCAAATTAAGTGTTGAAATGTGTTTTTTTGTAGGTTCATAATTTTTTTCTTTTTCTGTTCAGTTTCTTAACTATCTATTTTTATAAGAACTACACAAATCAATATCACGCTTGCTCTTGAACAAGTTCAAGCAGTTAATTACTACCTAATGTTCATATTGCAAAAATATGTGTGGACTAATGAAGTAAATTTGTTCTCATGTTAAACCGTAAACTCATTGATTACTATGTTATTTATAAGTACTTATTATAAATCGAGGTAGAGTAGTACATTAAAGAACTAAAATTGATTGATTAATCTATGATTAATCCAGGTGGCGATAGCAGTTATAAAAACAAAGTGAGGTTTCTAAAAAGCCATAACAGTGACTTAAAACGTTGTTAACACGTAAAACATTTAGTTAGGTTATTTTTCTTTTTAATGTTTTGTCAAATCTTTTTCATTAAGATGTCAATTTATAAGAGCGTTCGTGGTATTCACGTTTTACCCGTGGAAACATTTATAAAATTGTTAAGTGTGAATGTCAAGGCATAAATGGTTTTAAGAGAATATGTCTTTAATTTTTGAAGCTCAGGCTTTATTTGTTCATATTGAAAAGATAAAATCTATTATATGTTATACAATGGTCTAGGATTTAGCGCGAAATAAATAAAAAAATCTAGGGGTATATTTTTAATTATGATGTATGTCAAATGTATTAACATTGAGGTCTGCCGATAAGTTAAAAGTGGCTTACGTCAAGAGCTTGATATTTAAAATTAAAACGTTGTTTACTATTTTAATGAATTTTCTTGTTATGAAATTATTTTAAGTTGTTTCGTTTTTATTTATCATATATATAAAGGTAATCTAGAAAAAGATGGAAATCAAAGAGATCGAGGTAGGTTTTTGTCTAAAAAACAGGCTATGACAAAGAAATTGACATTTACTAAATCTTAACATGGATAACTTATAATTTTTTTTTATTATAGTGAGATGCATTAAGTTTGCAATGTTTTAATTTTAGTATAATTTCATTGTTTCTATACTTATTACTATAAAAAGGTTAATATACCACAAAATGACTACTTTAATTACCATTTTTAAAATAAGAAAACTAGGAGAGTCTAAATTCTAACGAAATTCAAATAAAAGTTACCTCTACGATGGCTTTGGGTATCCAAGTGACGGCGATAAAAAGACTCTCTTTGACTGACAGCTCGTTAGCCAGCGCTACCAGGAAAGCTGTTAGCAGCCGCAGCACAAGTGCCGCGAAGATGCATCCCAGGATCAAACAGAGCTCCTTACCGCTTATTTGTGATATCTGAAATAGTGCTTCCTTTGTAGACTTTGTTGGTTTATTCATGGGCATATAAACTAGTTTATTAAAATTATGATCTTTAATTATGACGCTAATGTAAGGATCAACGTGTCAAAAATTTGTGTTAAATACATTGCTCTAGGTCTAGATTAAAGTTATATTCGTCGCATTTTCTGTATTTAGTTATTTGAAAAAAAAAACAAAACCCGATTATTTGATAAATGTCATTCTATCACATCAAATTATATTGTGATAATAACGCTTGTGCTCACTGATTACATTTTATTTAGAGCAAAGGCAACTGATTTGTCTCTCTTCTGAGACAATTTATCAAGTAGTATGTATGCATGAAAGTTACGTATATAAGCATCATTGCACTTTCACAATACATATTGCTTAAAAGGTGCTATAAAATAATATGTGCCAAATTGTACATTTCGATCATTAATATTTAAAAAAAGTTAGCACGAGTAGTCTATTACATCTATATGTAAATATAAACTTTACGCACAAACAAATAAATATTGTCGAAGCAGCAAATACCCCCGCCGTTATATCTCTAAGGGAAAGCAGGAGATACCTATACACATACATGTATATATATGAGACGTGATTAAAAAGTTTTATTACGTCATGCGGCTATACGCGGATAGTAATCTCATTATAACTTTGAGTTCACGATTTTAATGACAGGGTTTTATTTATCACACTGTATTAGACATGGATGGACGGATAGGACGTATTGCATAATTAATATTTATTTCCAATCTAGGTATATTATTATAAAAAGATGAAGATTTTTGACGTGGTTATGTTTTTTTTTAACTCGTACTAATCACAACGCGAATTATCCCTTGGGGCATAGGTAGTATTTTAAACAAATTTTGGTTTAGCGGTCATTATTACATGTCTGCTAACAATATTGTATTGAATTCGGGTATTTTATATTTAGCGTTGATTTAAAATAAGAATGATATTATTTTTCAGAGAAAGAAACAGTACTACTAAACTAAACGGTTTTGATGAAATTTTGTGTACAGATACAGTTTTACATTTTAAGTTCAACTGCATAGTTGTATATCCTGTAAAAACGCAATGTTACAAAAAAATATAATTACGATTTTACAAAAAGCTACCGAGCGAAGCTCGGTGTCCCAGGTACTATCTATAATTTAAGCAATCTATTTAGTAATTTAAGTAATAGTTTTGTTCATAATAATATGCATAACGGAGCAATTGTTTTATGTATTTTAGAAGTGTTGATATACATTGTGTGCGATGCATCTAAAATTTTAGGAAGAACTTTACGATTTTACATAAGCGTTCCATAATTCCAAGTAGCTTCTTTATGAAGAAGGAAATATACAATGAGTTATTTATACACTTGCATAGATTTCAATAAACGTGAAATTCCCGTTTCAAAGCTATAAAACACTGGTCTCGAATAAAATGCATTACGAAAGGAATGCGAGTTCTTGCTCTATTAATATCTCTTATCGGTCATTGAGTGACTGGTTGCAAGATAAACTATATTTCTATATTATGCTTCAACATTAACAGAAATTAATATGTTAGGGTGCAAGTTTATAAGTAGAAAATGACTGGTAAATACAGATATGTACATCTAGAAAATACCCGCTGAGGGTGAAGAGCATTGGTTCAAATATCCTCCAAAGTAGTTTGTAGACTTCCCAGACAGGGTTGTTTGTGAGCGGCCAATCCCGACGCGCCCACCGCGTCGCTGCTGTGCCAGCACATACCATGATTGCAACACCGGCTGAAACAACCCATATTATTAAAATATCATAAATAGTGCTAGTCTTACCTACGAAAACTAGAACTTTCCCTAAGCCCTAACCCTTCCCCCTCTTCCCTTCCCCCATTCCCACTTTAAAGGCCGGCAACGCACTTGTGACTCTTGAGTTGCAGGTGCCCATGGGCGACGGTAGTCACTTACCATTAGGTCTGCTCGTTTGCCCCCTATCCCATTTTAAAAAATTGGATGTATATTATTTTTCAATGACATATTTAATATCTGTTACTGCGATGGTTGTTCTGTGACTTAAAACTGACACATTTAGAATAAATACATTTAGTAAATAACCGGAAATTGTAATCAACCTGGTGAAATTCCCATAGAAAAATAAATGTATGAAGGTTGCCCACAAATTAATGGCGGATATTCCTATCCCGCCTACTCATTTAAACCTCTCTTTTCATATGTCAAATTCATCATTTCAATTATACTCAATGTCAATTTAAACTATTTTGAATTACATTATCACTACACATTATAAAACAAAGTCCCCCACCGCGTCTGTCTGTCTGTTCGTGATAAACTGAAAAACTACTGAACGGATTTTATTGCGGTTTTCACTAAAAGACAGAGTGATTCTTGTGGAAGGTTTAGGTGTATAATTTGCTACCGTGCGAAGCCGGGACGGGTTTCTAGTTTTCTAATATTTCTAGCAATATGGAAAATTTCAATAGTTATTAGTAAATCTCATTATTTTTATGACTCAAAACTTTAAATGTTATAAATATAAAACTTGTGTAGTGTGTGTGTTATTACAATTTCCTTACAGTCGCTTATTAGATAAACATTATTTATAAAATATACAAGCACCTATATGTTTTGCCTACTAAGGCGAACGAAATAAAAAGGTAAACAATACATAATATAGCGACATTGTAAATTCATTTAAAGGTAAAGAACAATTAATAAATACAATAAAATACTTTTTACTTATATCTAATATAATATATTGTCAAGAAGTCATTTAAATTGTAGGTAATAACTTTTGTCCGTCTCTTTAAATTAAATACACTACTTTTTTGCAAATAACGTGACGATATCATGTTAGCCTTTGTTTCCTTATTAATAAAGTGACATTACGTATATTACAGTGCATCATGAGAAACTCGAACGAAATGATTGTTCTTAATCGAAGTTAAGTGATACGAAGGTTAGCGTAAGAAACGGGAGTAACGTTTAATAGCTTTACTTTATATTTAAACAAATGAATTATATCCAGAGTATGTTTTTATTATTGATGATGCGACAACGACCCAAAAACTTTATATAATGTACAAACTAGTAGTATTCTATGAAGTAAAAATACTCCACGAACATTTTTACTATTAATACCAACGGCCGGGTGTTGCGGCCAAGGCTAGTTAGTGTAGTGCTTTTATTAATAATGCGTAGAAATTTAAACTAAGAAATACTGATAATACCTATTCAAACACTTCTCTTTTTATTGAGTTCATTTATTTTTACTCTTCATAATTTTTTAATTTCAGGTTGTTTAATAACTAATTCTTATTTATACCGACTTTTTTCACGCATGTGTTCTATTCATTGGTTTCTTTTTTTTACCATAAACAGCTGCCTATACAGAATTTGAATAAATCTTTGGTTAGTTAACTTCTTGATTAATTGCCCGAAAAGAAAAGTTTGTTCAAATTTGAAATTACGCGGTGGTTAAAAAAGTCAAAAGAATTTATTCACCCGGTCAAAATACGACAGATATGACTTTTGATAGTATCTTTTCAAGCTGCTACTGGCGTGTAAATTCAGGTCAGTAGTAGCTAGACCAGTACAACAATTTCGAATTTACATTACATATTTGAAGAATCAATACATGATTTTAATATTTCAGTCCTAAATATATAAACTAGTCAACATTGTACTGTAACTTATATTGTAACTAGCAACCCGCCCTGGCTTCGCACGGGTACAAATTATACACCTAAACCTTCCTCATGAATCACTCTGTCTATTAGTGAAAACCGCACGAATATTCGTTGAGTAGTTTTTCAGTCTATTGCGAACAGATAGACAGACGCGGCGGGGGACTTTGTTTTATAATATTTAGTGATTTTTATTTTTTAATTGTTTATTACTTCTTAGGCTACTAGCAATCTATATTTCAAGACTTCGAAATTTATAACAAGTTCAGTAGAATGCTATCTAAACGTCTCATAGGTAGTTAAGATGAGAGCATATCAGCGACACATGAATAGCCTAGTTAGTAGTTGTAGTTCTCTGGTCTCTTATTGGATGCAATTTCAAACTCATTCTACATTTAACCCTAGGACAATGCTTTCACAGACCACTTCCATCATGATTCTCATCGCTTTAATAGTGGTGGCATTAATAAAACTCATTACCAAAACTGTTTATCGAAAACTGCAATATAAGTACTTACGAGTACATTGCTTCAAGCGCCTCATTGGGTATATACAAGTTTTTCAAATTCTTCTACCACTACAATCTTCTAACATTAGGTAAAATAGTAGTAATACACTCAATCATGGTAAATAGTAGGTACGTATTTGTTATAATTTATTATGTTAAATTTACATCATTGTTTAAGTGGATATTTGAATCTTGGAATTAGTATTCTAAAATATTTTTAATTGTTTCTCGGACATATAAAACAGTAGGTTAAAAGTATATAAAGAGCTTTTTACGGCTTATCAAGGATATCGACTAAAAACTTAGCGTGTTTCATTTAATGTACTTATGTAAGATTGTTATTTATGAGGTTACTTATTAAGCTCGCGTGTGTATTGCAGACTGTAAACGTTAGTAAGACATAAAATTCAATGTTATTTTAATTTACTTTGTCGTCTGATTAAATGTTAGTATATTATTTATAACTAATTTTATGTCACAACAAAACCTTCGCATATAAAACACAAACTTTCGAGGGAAAAATAGAGTCCAAATAATCATCACTATAACATATTAATAGTATAGCAATTTAAGAATAAATAATTCGAAACGTTAATAAATAGTGGCAATATTGGTCACGCTCTTCTTAACGCCAATCTCCGCGGAGTATACGAACAATGACTGAAATACCTGTTTTACGAATTTCTTTTCCCAAAGTCCTAACCCAATGACACCAAATCCTAGCGTCGCTTCAAAACAGCCGAACCCGAAAATAATTTAGGTAAGGCTAAATGATAAAGATTCACTTTGTGTGTTTGAGAGATCGCAGGAGCTTTTGTGTTCACGCCTAATCACATTACTCATATAATACCTTAAAATCGACTTGTAAAATTATTAAAATAAATGACCTACTTGACAGAAATTCATTTTTCTCAGACTTCTTCTATTTGGAAAGTCACTTTTATAGTTCAAAGTAAAGGAGAGATAGAGGATTTATTTAAGACGAATTTGTTCGCTCCAACCCAACGCGTTCTCCTGGCGTTTTTGCGGCGACAGCGCGGTAAGCGTGCATGACTGTCTAGAGACCACGTTGTTACAGCAAAATACGCTCTAGTTTTTAGCGACTAAGCTTGAAATTAGAGATAGCACCGCGACCGCGTGGTAGACGTGCGGCGGTAGTAGGTAAGGTACGTCGTCCGCGTCATGACCGCGCAGTATATCGTGATTAATAAAAAAATGAAATATTGTTGACTAGTAAATAGAATCCACATTCAACATTAATATAACATGAAACGCTGCGACCGCGCGGTGTCCACGGAAGAAAAATTTCGGCTCGGCTCGTCTAATGAGGCCTCGAGGATTCATGTGTGAGACAAGTTTCCGTTCCTAGTCAAGAGCCCGTTTCCTTACACGTTAACAAGATTCTTGTTCAATAATCTCGACAGATATTACGGCTCTACCCGTAAATATTATTGATTAATCAATTATTTTTATATTTTAGTTAGGCATATATAAAATTCATGCAAATATATTTATGAAAATCAATAATTATTGCCCAGGATTGGCAAAACGTATTTAACTATCCCATTCAATTTACCTACTTCTATATGTTTATAAGCTAAGAAATGTAAATGTTTACTTGTATTGCCAAGAACTAGTACAAATTATGCTAAAAAAAATATCACTTATGAAGGAGTACATATTTATAACAATTTATCGTCTGATATAAAAAATGTTTTCGTTCAACGTCTTTAAATCTCGACTGTCTAAGTACATAGTCGAAATTTTTTCTTATCTTAAATTACACTAATCCGTTGAGAATAAAAGTGTTGTTGCTTAGTTTGTATTACATTTTATTATCTATTGTATAGACACTACCTTACTCATTAACTATATTATTATATGTCTTTAATGTTATAACTTATTTATACTTTGTATTTACTTGTTTCGGCGACCGTACTTAAATAATTAAACCTAAATGTTACTGTGTTCTCATGTAAGTGGCTTTTATTGTCTTTTTGAGAATAAATGGTTTAAATCAAAAATGTCCTCAATTACGTGATTATGTAACAACAGGTACAAACCGTCATATAAAGCCGCGTCGTTATGAATTATTCCTATTGGTTCCATAATCAGTCCAGGGAATCTCAACAGAAGCATTTTGTCGAATACAAAGCCTCATTAATTTTTATTAGCGTATATTTTTGGTGTAATCTTAAAATATACAAGATAAGAAAAACTGAGACTATTTTAAATTAATAGTAAATAAATTAATATGAAATTATGAACATTTTAGGTGTCCGTACCGTATCCAAATGATATAATCTTTATATGATCCCTCCTTACAGGATACCTCGTGCGTATGTATGTTCGTCTGTTACATCCAATTTCCTCCAAATCTACCTGACCGATCAAGTTGAAATTTAGTATATCAAATCCTGCTACCCAAATATAGATGTGCAACGTAAATAAATAAATTTTCAAAAAAAACGATAACTTTTGAGGGCCAAATTATTAAAAAAAAAACAAAATGCAAACTGTATCTTGAGACGTATCAAATGAAAGAGCTTGTTGTAGATAAAGGTTTCAAATATATAATTTTTATTATTTTATATTTATTAATGTCCCTGACTAAGCCTATGACTAAAAAACAAGAGTGGTTAAATATAACTTGTATAGTTTTAATATAGGTAGGTACTTAGATAGATATATCGTCCCTTTTCCTGCGAAACATTTGTAATACTACAACATTGTTTAACAACGTCACGATAAAACTTATCTAACTGGCCAAGCTGAAAGAAACTAAGTAGAGTAAGTTAATTCTTTTAAGTTGATGCACTCATGCAGGATGTCCAGCGATAAAAGAAACTGCAATAAGTACAGTATCTACTGTTTTGTTAAAAATTCTACTTATTAGTAGTTTATAAAAAACATAGCTTTATTAATAGTTTTAAGTCATTATGGTATAAAGAAATACGACATGGTTTTACCTTGTAGCCTAGATGTGAGTAAAACATATACCATAGTTAATCATTGATTTGCTTGATTTTTTGTTTTAAATTTATATAAGGTTATAAAAAAAAGGACGGGTTTAGGTCCATAATATGTAATTCCAGCACTGGTCTTTTAGACGGTAGGATAGATTTCCGAAGTGAGTGATCATAACAGAAATAGATTTATGCATGTGATAGATGTGGAAATATTTAGTAGCAGTCTCAAGAGCGGTCTTTGCTTTCTTAGGCTATGTCAACATTTCAATTTCCATAAATTGCTGCTAAGTGAACTACCCAAAAACTTGTTAAAGTTGTCACTAATAGAATATAATGGGGAGCGATATATGGCTATTGTGTAAATAGTCTTGCGTACAAAGAAGCCAAACTTTGCCCACAGGACAGTTTTCGTCTCTTGTTTTCAGTCTAATAAAGGGTCTTTCAAATAGAGCGGGTGGATGTTAATAATCTGTGGCGGCCATTTTGTTTTGGCGGCATCTGTCAAATCTGTTTTTTCTTATTCAGTCACTGATACCAAATCACCATGGCAAGTTACACGGTTGAGCAGCATGTGCAAATGATAAAACTGTATTATCAAAATGAGTGTTCGTTAGTGCAAACGTTGCGCGCATTGCGCCCATTTTACGGCAGACGCGGTGGCCCTTTAAAGTCTACTCTCCAACGATTGGTGACCAAATTTAAGACGACCGGTTCGGTAAACAACCAACCAACACCTTTACGTCAAAGGAACGCCAGATCGGCCGAGAACATCGCCGCTGAGAGTGTTCAGGAGACTCCGAGGCAGTCGATTTCTCGCCGTGCACAACAACTCGGCCTTTCGCAGACTTCAACTTGGAGAATTTTGCGTCGGGACTTGGGCCTGCATCCGTACAAGATCCAACTGACCCAAGACCTCAAAGATAATGACCATAGACAACGCCGTGTGTTCGCTGAATCGGCTTCGGAGCGCTTGGAAGAGGACCCCGATTTTGGCCGAAAAATAATCTTTAGCGACGAGGCACATCTTTGGATGAATGGTTTTGTTAATAAGCAAAATTGCCGTATATGGGATGACCACAACCCACATGAGGTTCACCAGGTGACAATGCATCCACAAAAAGTTACCATCGCTCAGATTCAGCCGGATCTATGCAGCAGAGTCATTAACAATTGGACCTCTCGGATTCGTGCCACCATACGAAGCCGCGGCGGACATTTGAACGATGTCATATTCTATCCATAATGGCATAAATGGGCTCTTCAAATAAAAAATAAATTTCGTTAATATCTCACACACATCTTGTTTTATTCAATTTTAACATCAACCCGTCCTTGTTGAAAGACCCTTTACTTGAGCCTTTCTCTTATTAAATTTAAAGGACAGCAATAATTAAATTATGTTGAAGAATAAAGTAACTTTCAGCTCCTGTCTGTCAACATGCTGAAAAATAAATCGTTGGAGTTAATCTATGTTAAGGTAATTAAGCCGCTTTTCACCTAGCATCTATTTATAGCTGTGCAATTTTTTTGTGCTTGATGCTGTGATTGATAGATCAGAAATGATTAAGCTCTAAATTCCTGGTGCCTATGATTCACCCGTACTATTGTGACTCATTGGCTTAAGAAAACTGCTAGAAGTCATAGGTATACAAGTGTGATAGAAATTATTATTAACAGTATTAAATTAAGACAAAGATTTTATTCCAAGGGGAATAAAATCAACACATGTACAATAAGAAAGAAAAAGTTACAAAAAATATATGACAATAAAGATATCAAAACATACTTAACATTGTATTTGAAGAGCATGATTGTTCTCCACTCATTTCAACTGCAAATGTACGCTTATAAAATACCAGCAGCGCCTCGCGGTTTCACTCGCGTAAGTCCCGATCAAGTGGGAATATCGGAATAAAAAGTAGCCTTTGCGTTAATCCAGGTCTCCAGCTATCTACATACCAAGTTTCATCCCAATCGGTTCACTAGTTTTTGCGTGAAATAGTAATAAACATCCATCCATCCAAACTTTCACATTTATAATATTAGTGGGATTGGCAGAATTACAACGTTCTTAATCCCTGACGTAAAAAGGAGGGAGGATATAAACTTTACGTGTGTATCTGTTGGGTTCCGTTTATCATTCGAACGTACGGAAACCTAAAAAGTTCGTAACACCTTATAAAAAAAAATATATATTTATTATTAATTTAAAATATGCTCGGTTTTTCTTATCTCGTATATTTATAAGATTATAGGAAAATGTATGCTAATAAAAATGAATGAGTATTTATACTCTACAAAATGCTTGTATTGAGAATCCCGGGGCTGGTTATGGAAACAATGGGAATAATTTATAACGACACGACTTTATATGACGGGTGATTAGGAAATCAATGGGAATAATTCATAACGACACGATTTTATATGATGGCTGGTTATGGAATCAATGGGAATAATTTATATTGGCACGACTTAATATGACGGTTTGTATTCTGCTGTATTCGCCTGCTATGTTGTTACATAACCACGTAATTTAGCATATTTAGATTTCTTTTTTTATAAACATATTTATAGAAGCAGTTAAACAGAATTAGATAGATTACAGACGAGTATTTTTTTCTTTGCAAACACGTATCTTCATTATCAATATTCGCGAAACTGTGACGATTGTTATACAGTAAATATAGTCAGTTTTGCAAAGAAAATATTTCAAATTGGTTTGTAGGGGTCAGTAAGTCTAAGCTAAAGAAAACTTGGCTTTTTAAAGACATTTTTCATATCTATTCTCTTTGTAATTTGGAATTAAAATGTTTAATTGCATATAGCATCACGACAAAATGTTCCTATAAGGAAATACTTCTTAACTTTATCTTTATGCCAGTAAGAATGGATTTTCAGTCAAGTATCATGTGTACTAACAGTTACACATTGGAACATTCTATCCGCACAAAAACCCGCACATGAATACATGCGTATGAGGAGGTTTATACACCAACAGCCGTTGTCATTGATGAATATTACAATGAAAATGTATAAAAAGTAAATCGGGTTTCAGTCACTATTTATGGTCTCGGTTAATCCACTGAAATGTCTTTCTGTTATTAAATTGATTATACTTAATTTAGTTTATACTATATATATATATGAATTCTATATGCTTACTATTTGTTTTATTTTGAAAAAGAAAAACTATTTATATGAAGAATCATCTATGTTTTCCTCAACATATAAAAGGACTAAAAGTAGTTTTCTTTAGAAAGCTACATATTTTTAAGGCTTATTTCAACAAAGCAAATAGAATTGAGTATACGTACAAGTGCCACCCCATCCGAGATATCCACCGGCGTATGTCAACAATACACCTCCGGCGAAAATGAGGAGGCTACGTATTGTGGGCGCGTATATGTCACTTTGATCCGGGACCTCGTCTGATAATACTCCCCAAAATACTCCAAGTGCGATGCCAACGAATATAGCCAGTAATCCCTACAAAAGCACGTACGAAAGTTAATAACTGGCAATTACAAAATTGAAATTTAACAGTAAATATATGAGCTCGTGTAGATATAGTTTGAAAAATAGGTATGTATTACCTAATTAAAGTAGACAAACGTTGAAAGTTTACAACTGTCCTATGCAACTGCTGCATAAAATTATTTACAGGCAGCAATTCCGTATTAAATTTCTACAAATATAAAGTGCACCTTTAGTGATTTACCTTCACAGCTCTATAGACTAGTGGTGCTGGGTAAAAGATAGCACTATTAATTACACCACACAAGCCCTCTGTAAAAGCCGTGTCAAGGCCTCCAGCGTTGCCAACTAACAATGCTATTTGATTTTTAGTTCCCAGGCCTTTTGCATGTAAGCTTATCGTCGTTGGTACCACTATAGCTGGTGATACTGAAGCTAAAATTGATCCAAGATGTAGACCTGCAAATATAGTTAAGTGTCTCAAAACTCGGAAAGTAATCAATTTCAAATATTGAATTACACATGGATTCTTTTGCAATAATCAGCTTCATGTATGTTATTCAATATTCTTGACATTCACGAGGCACAATTGTCCTCATTGAAAGGGGCTTAGAATGAATAGATTCACTGAGCCGCTTGCTACCAATAAGATGGTAGATGCTGGATTTTCATCGAAAATGCCAAGGACTTTTGAGTATTTAGTTCATCATTCAACAGTGTCGTTCATTTACTTAGAGTTAGTTCAGGGATATGTTGATAAGAAATTTTAATATTTCACTCACCCCAATACCAAGGATACTCGAGTAGTATGTGTGCGAAAAACGCTGTTGACAAACATTCGATGATCCAGGGCAGAGTAGCCAGTGAGAAAACTTTTAACGAATTATGTCTTATATATTCCCAATTCCAGCTTAAGGGACCCTTCGTCAAGATAATTACGGGGTATATTCGTCTGTAAAAGAAAGAAAATTATTCATTGTATTGATTGTATAAAGAGGTCGGTTAAACACTTCCTATCGCATGAGTTTATATAGTTCATAATTTTATAACACAGTTAAACCACATATATACGTTGGTCCAATTTTCCTAAATAGGTAGATTATGCAAGGTTGAGGTTTCACTGTCATAGGGGGTAAAATTTACATACGAGTATGTATGTGTAAAACTGATGCGTACAATTCCCTGGAAATACCCGAGCCAAGTACTCGAATTTCTCCAAGGAAAATTAAATTTACTTTTTTTAAAGTTTAAGTGACGAGTCTTAAACATGACAAATCGTTTTCTCCGGACTGAAGCGCTAGATTATACAAAAGCAACTAAGTGTATGTATACAGTCTAGAAAAAGCGGGACAGACTCAAAGTTATACATAATAATAACATGTACGAAGCTGTATAAACTACTATAATTAACAAACTATTTGGCATGTTCATATTATACTTACAATAGTAATATCACAATGTATTGAACAAAATGTACTATTAATTACGTTTCCAATCTTATTTATTCTAATAATGTACTCATTATTTGGTAATAAGCTACAATAATTTAATAATAACCAAAGCAATACCAATATATTCGGTTTCTTTACGTTTAAAAATCAAGTGATAGATTTTCTTTGTATTATCATGAGGTGAGATATATGACAATGATGAGAAAAAAAAGGGAAGTTGAGAGTCAGAACGAGTAAAAAAGTAGCAGCAGATTACTATACTACTGTACTTACACACTTATGTTTAGTATCTATAGTTCCAGTTATGTAAGGTACGATAGCTTAAATTAATAATTGTTTGTGTAGTTTATTTTTAATATTTTTGTCCAAATGTCAAGCATAATCAAAAGCTAGTTAAACAAATCACGAACCTTAAATGGTAGTCAATTAAGTCCGCCGCAGGGTCCTTTAGGAAATTTGGAGGACCAAAATTTCTATACAGTGCACCTGTTAACGTCATTCCTACGACTGCATTAATAGTAGTAAAGCGTTCTAATGTGTGACCAAATATGTAACCAGCTACCACTACACCGGTCATATTAAATAATGATCCATCAGGAAGTATGGAATCTTTGAGCAGGAACCACGAAGAGCCCCATAGTGTTAAACCTGGAAATTAAATTATATTTAGTTTATTTTGCTTGACGTCTGAGTGACAAGTAGCAGTAGATGAAGACGTCCTTTGTTTTTTACGATCTCTCTGTTCGTCTTTCTTTGCTATTATAAAAATAGTCAAATATGTCCTTAACTTATTTAGTAGGTATATGTCTGAACATATATATGTCCATAGATGAAGATGTATTTTCATTTGGGAACCACTAGACACATTCCGATGAATAGGAAAGTCAGAATCGAACAGATCCTTTTCGACCGGTGACGACTGACACACTCATCCCCGGTTAGGTCCTTTCTATTGAGCCACATTTGACTCAATGATTGACCTCAATGATGACCGCCAGAGGCAGCACTGGTGGATGATGCATAATATGTTTTGATTTTTCCATTAAGAGTAATAGGAAACAGGGTAATAGGATTATGTCTGATCAAATTAAAGTGTAGAAATAAATATTTTGATTGGAAAAATGCAGCGTGTTGAACACGTAAAAGGTAAGATTCCACCAAAACTCTTAAAAAAATATAAATATTTTTAGTAGGAGATAAAAAAATAACAGTAAAAGCTGGTTATGTGAATAACTGGTTGGTACAAAAGTTCGTACAAAAGTTTTAGTACTTTTTATTATCTACAACTTTTACATTTAACTTTTTTCGATAGGTCTAGGTTCGCTAGAAATCGTGAAAAACTATGTTACACCCACAAAGTTCTATCCATTTCAGCCTCGTAACTCGGTTCAACTTTAATTTATTTTCCTGTTGGTTTCGCTATATTGTATCTTTTTACTACAAATTATTTGTAGTGGTCTATTGCTCAAAGTTTAAAGTTGAATTTCAACATTTATTTATTGCAAATAAAATTATTAAATAACTATATACGAAAGGCTAGGGTATGCTTTGTAGTAGAAACATTTGTTCTCATCACCAAGTATAATAGAACGTAACGTCTTTTTATTGCGTAAAACAATAACCATTTATTTAAAAACACAAATACATAATTTACAGTATCATTATGTGTGAAGGGTAATAAATAGTATGAAATAAAGTAGGTAATCTACATAATATTTTTCTTACTCTGTTTAAAAGTTTAATTTTACGAACACGGTACAGTTACATCTCAAGCAACTGTCAAAATAAAATATGTATTGGAAATAATTTCATCTATTGATGAAAAGCATCCACTACAAAATACTTCAGAAATATTTCTTTTTTATTGTTCTGTGAAATATGTAAATGCTTTGTATTTCTCGCCTTTGCCAAGAATTTTGTTTGCTGTGCAGTACTTGTGTATTTAGCCAGCAATAGTTTTCTTTATGTTTGCGCATAAATCAAAGAGTGTAGTTAAATCTGTTTTTTAATCTTCCATACATACGGATGGGATGGTACCTTCGATGGAAAAGTAGGTTGGTCTGTATGTTCTTATGATGTCACATTGGCTGTGACACAAAGACAAACAATGGCTTTTGTAGAATCTTTAATTCAAATTTAAACTAACAACACGATATGAATAAAAAACAGCCGCAGCCACGCGTGGCCAGGTAGCTACTAGCTAGTCATACTAGCTAGCTTAGCCACTCGTTACTGTGGCTAGGTAATATGCAATTAAAAAAATACTATCATACATCTCAACTCAACTGTACACATTGTGCAACATTTCATCAAAATCGGTTCATTAGTTTAGGTGTTTATCGCGAACATACAACGTGATACGAATTTTTTATATATGTATAGGTATAGATTATAAAGTCCATGAAAATTGTCTTAACAAAACAAAGTTAAAATCAAAATCAAAACTCGTAAATATTTTAGTTCAAACGAGATACGAAAATCAAGTATTAAGTAAGTTAACTTATATGATATTGATAACTTAATGCACGCGAGTACATTTCTTATACTAAAATGTCATAATAATAATACTGGATAATGGATATTTCAGCATATTTATCAAACCAACGTGAGCGAAGAAGTCATGCAATCATTTTCTACTTTATCTATTGCAATAAGTCTAAGTAGGTCATAATAGACAGATGTTGTTCAACGTCGTTTCTGAGTTCGCTTTATTATGGGCAAAGTAATTTAAGCTGCTATGAAAACAGCCGCAGATGATATTCTAACTGAAATCACCCTCATAATAAGGCCAAGGGGTAATACAGAATTATAGATAATGGGTTCCTCGAGTTTAGTGATATGGTAATTTGTACAGCATTAGAATAGAATAGGTTTCTGGAAGTCAGTAAACAGATTTTTTCATTAAGACTAAATACTTGCTTTGCTTACTTATCTGTGTATCCATTGACATACCTAACTTCTCTTTTATAAATCAAAGAGTTTATTCGTTAAGAGTGTTTTCTCTCTTACGAAGATATAACCATTGCCTAAGAATGTTAACATTTAGAATTATTCTGATAATAATAACAATTTAGTCTACTAAAAGATTATGGAGATGGTGTGGCGACATATTAATAAAACAAACGATATTTTTTTCTACAATGCCTACAAAATGTAAAACATTCGATTATATGAGATCTATGTTATTTCTTAGATATGTTCTACCGTCTATTCTTTGCTGTGCCCGTGTCCTCAGATACTATATGTTTGGAATGTTACTAACGATTATTTTAACTATTATTAGGATAATTACATTAGGTAAAAATAGCTTCTTATAATGTCGTGTAACACTAAGTACATAATAGGTCGGGAAAAAGTTTTTTTTCTGTATTTTGTATGTATAAAATTGAAAGCAAATGTTTTTTGATCGTACTGTTTGTATCTGACTGGTTTTAATATCAACAAATATAGGACATAAAGCAAAAAAAGCAAAAAAATTGTGACGCTTATGAACTTAATGCAGTTGGTTCAAGCGTTTTCAGTCAAAGATGCACCTTGCTCTGGTCGCCCTCATATGGATAAAGTCATTGACTTTATCCATATGAGGGCTGATAACGCCAGATCACACACATCTTTGGCCCTCAGCAAAAATTGAGAGAGATTGGTTGCGAAGTGTTAATGAATCCATCTTATAGTCCTGACCTTGCACCCTCAGAATTATCTCTTCAGAATTCCTTGGGTAGTGTTAGGTTAACATCAAGAGAGGATTGTCAAAAATACTTGTCGGAGTTTTTTGAAAAATCCTAAGATTTCTACAGCAACGGGATTATGTCACTGCCTACAAGATGGCAACAACTTATCGAACAAAATGGCCTATATATGTTATAATTAATGTAATTAAACTTTGAAAAAAAAAGTTTTGAATTTGTATATGAAATACGAAGAAATTTTTTCCCCGACCTTATATTAGCTGTATCATGCATTAAAATGATAAAGCTTATGGCTAAGTTTTTAACCCCTAACCTAATTTTATACATTTCGATAAACACTTTTTGGGTTAGACAATCTTATCTCTTAGCACTCATTTCAATTTACACAAAACAATTCAAAACTCAGGTGCCAGTCCATTTAAAAGTATTTTTTACCCACCCACCACGTAATGCCGGAGGTTTAGATTGGAAGAAGAACAAATCTGAGAAAATCTCCTGCCTTTGCTATTTTCATTCCCAATAACTTATTTGAAAAAGTTATCGTAAGTGTGCAAAGCTATTTGCACACTTAAGATAACTTCAATTAGTCACGAACTGATAAAACTGCAAAACTATAGGCATAGACATGACAGCCGCGGCGTGGGTTTATAATTATACTAGCAACCCGGCTTCGCACGGGTAGTAGAGACATCTTCAACAATCATCATCATATTTCAACCAATTTACTCGAAGCGTTAACAAATCATACACCTAAACCTTGCTAATGAATCACTCTATCTATTGGTGAAAACCGCATGAAAATCCATTCAGTAGTTATTCAGTTTATCGCGAACAGACACACAGACCGACCGACAGACGCGGCGGGGGACTTTGTTTGATAATATGTAGTGATTACTATGTGATTCTTATTTGTTATAGTTGGGGGGGTATAAATAAAATAATCATTTTTCAATTACAACAACTACATCATTAGTTGGTTAAAGAAAAATTGCTTTTTATAGCATACTGCTAAGGTTATTTCTCACAAAAGTCAACAGGTTGCGACCCTAAAACTTCCTTCATTCAAACCATCGTGTAATAAATGTAATTGATTGGTTCTGCTCCATATAAAATCTTGTTATTGTGTTAATTGATTACTCGCTCCGCACGTGTTTTTGTAGGATCAATGACAAGGTGATATTAATCTATCATGTCATGTGTTACAGATGTTGTGTTATAGGTGCCATAAGACCAATTACTGATCAAAATGTAAACCAACTAAAGTCACAATATGTATAATGAGTTCTGTGTAAAATGTTTTTCAGATCTACTAAAATCAATTGAAAAGTAATATTAGAAGTTTTAGGCCTGAAAGTTAATTAAACTGGAGTTTTATAGGTCCATACCAAGAAATTAATTAAAAATTACTTTTAGTTGAAAGTATTTAACAAAAGAGATAAATATTTTTCTAGAACTTGAGACGCTATATTTTAAAATTTTTAAGTTAAAGCTAAAACGTCCGACCCTCTTTTACTGTGCTTTTTTGACTTTAGTAAACAAAAAATATATTTTTTAATATTTTTAGAGTTCCGTACCTCGAATTAAAAAAACGTAACCCTTATAGGATCACTTTGTTATCCGTCCGTCCGAACGTCTGTCTGTCTGTCAAGACCCTTTTTCTTATTGAGCTGAAATTTATATCAAATACTCAAGTCTACTTCTAAGCCAACGCTATCAAAAGATACAGCCGTTTATGCCGCAAAATTTTCGACACTCGCAAGGGAATCAAAACCTACAGGGTACTTCCCGTGAACTCAGAATCTTGAAATAAAAAAAATCGGACAAGTGCGAGGCTGTCTCGCGAACAGAGGGTAGGCAAGCAAACAACCAGGAAGGAAGGAAGGGAAAGGAAGGGAAGCAAACAAACTTGTATATAGATAGTACGTCCATCTCGGGAATCAATTTTCGAAGATTTTTGCACATTTTTTCCGAAAGACAAACTTAACAGTTCTAAACATACTCTCTCATACATCGATTTACGGCTAAGCCAACTTTCCAACCGCAAAATATAAGTTTGTAGTCACAAAAACTATTTTTTATGTGATATAACAACAAATTAACGACTTTCAGATTTTTTTCTTTAGGTACTTGTGCTGTGAGACCTTGCTTCTTACCATATTTCATGATTCTAGGTCAATGGGTGATTGGATGATTCTAGGTCAATGTTCAAATGTAAAAAAGGGTGCTGTTATATGCCTTTTTTACATTTGAACATTGGAACATTTTAGGTTGCCGTCTGGATAGCAAAGTGATCCTAAAATTCTTTTTTCCTTTTGAGGAACGGAACCCTAAAAATGGATTGAGGAAGCGTGAACAAAATATGGAACATTAGAATAGATAACTTTTGTGAATAGTGCTTTTTAAACAGTTAAATTACTATTTATTATTTAGTGTTACAGTACCTATTATATTACTAAGAAAATTTATTATTATTATTACTATTTTCTTATACGACTAACGTTGCAAACAAACACTTATAATTATTATTAATATACGCTCCATAAGCGGATAATTTGGTTACCCGACAGATCTTGATAATTATCTTATCTGCTAATTTCGTCTAGCGGTTCCAGTGAAAATATTAAGAAGGCCATTCCTTTATTCATAAATTACATAATACAGATCCTAATTTTAAGATTCGAAAACCTGAATTCTGTGTTTAATTATCTGTAAAGCCAAAGTTTAAATGATTTTGTTAGAATTTTGCTCCTGCACCCAAAAGCACATAGGGTCATGGCTCAGCTATTTCTTTACAATTTGCTGAAACAAATATGAAATCTAGTACTTTATACATTGTTAAAATACTAACGGGGTTAAAATTTGCTCCAATATTTTAAAGGATATGATGGAATTTTTGCTCTGTCTTAAATATAAATTGTTGCATTTGTGAAGTACGAGTACATACCTTTCTCCTATAAGCTCACAATTTTCTCCTACTTAGCTCACGCTTTTCTCCTATAAGCTCACACCTTTCTCCTACAAGCTCACGCCTATCTCCTATAAGCTCACGCCTTTCTCCTATAAGCTCACACCTTTCTCCTACAAGCTCACACCTTTCTCCTATAAGCTCACGTCTTTCTCCTATGAGCTCACGCCTTTTCCTATAAGCTCACACCTTTCTCCTACAAGCTCACACCTTTCTCCCATAAGCTTACACCTTTCTCCTACAAGCTCACACCTTTCTCCTATAAGCTCACGCCTTTCTCCTATAAGCTCACGCCTTTCTCCTATAAGCTCACACCTTTCTCCCTTCGGGGTAGGTAGAGACAACAGCCCGCCACTTGCCACTATCCTTACATACGTCACGAGCTTAATCTACTACCAAACTGAAAAGGTGACTTAATCAAGTGTTCTTAGCTTTAATAAAAAAAAGAACTGTTCACACAGTTGAAGATCATCAGTTCTTATCTAATCGATGAAGGAATGTGATTACTTTCTAATGGTTTGCACAATTTGAAATTTAGTATCCTTTGCCTTTAACGATATTACAGAACCATGGTAACCTTAAGCTGCAACATCATTTGAGATTCCAAGTTGGTGAAGAGTTGGGTATTCTGCTGCTTAGTAGGATACCCAACTCTTCACCAACTTATAGTAGAGGTATGGTATTTAAGCTCATTGGAATAGTCTCAATGATATCTGGGATTTGTTTTTTAAGTCGGGGTATTTTAAATTAATACTTGTGTGTAGTGAGCATACCACCTGAACTTTCTTGCGCCTTTACATCTCTTACAGATGACTCATAAACATATGAGGTATTTGAGTTATAGATAGAAATATATTGCGTATGTGGAAGTCGCCACTGATGTATACAATTCCAAGCTTCATACAATCGTAGATAAAAATCTATATTATATAAACTTTCGTTTCTGTGCTTTTCATTTTCACTGACATTTGATATTATAGATGTATAAATATATAGAATAGGGCCACATCGGTTTGCTTACAGAATAGGGACACTGTTAGTATAGTATGTGACGGTACATGGCGAAACGAAAATATAAAAAAAGTGGAGGTGGATGAAGAACCTTCTACCTCACGATGTCGACGACGGAGGGCGTGCACCGCTGAGCCAGTCAGCCTGTGACCACGGCCAGTGCAACCTGGTCGAAACGTCAGGCAATTCAGAGGTATGTAATACCTTTTCGTGATCGCGTTAATTCCCGTTAATACGTAGATAATATTATATCATGGAACGCGAAAGTTTAAAAGTTAGTGTATAAATCTAGCTGGTTTACAGTAATTCCTTGCAGGGATCTGATAAACTGTTCATTCAAATACAGTCCACTTATCACCTAATACAATTCAAAACTGTCCTGTTCCTAAAAAATCTCAAACAAATTAGTTGTTGTTTTAAGACGCCTTCTTATACGATGCAACATACAGTATTCTATAACATCGTGTTTAATAAAGAAATAGTTAAGTAAGATAAAATTTATTATGTAGATTGTTAGCAATTTTTTTTTAACCTACAATGTCGTAATCTCTTACAAATCAGTCTTTGCTCTTACAAACTAAATAAAATTTTATTGCACTAAAGTACCTTTGTAAGTGTTCGCATTGTATGCAACGACGTGGTGCGAACGTAAACCATTTACTATTCGTACCATGTCAGATAAAACACAATGAACTATTGTTGCAACTGTACAATCGTCAAACGAACCAAGTGATTTTAATATTACTCACACCTTATCGATTCCTTTTATTTCAGTTACAGCCATAAAAAGAAATAAAAACTGAAAAACATTTTCATTTTGTCAACGACAGGTTTTCAGTAAATTTAATCTATTAGTTTTACATCACGGGAAAGGACTAGCAGATACATGACTCGGTATTGATGTAACCGTACTTGTCTATTCTATGTTAATTTATACATTTGTAAGAAAAGCGTAAGCTTTTGACTTGTGCAAGCACTTCTTGTACCCTAACTTCTCAGTCTGTGAATGTGTGTATGACAGTTGCTTCCAATAGTAATCATTCCCAACACCCGTAGCATTCGACATCTTTTATTTTACGTTTGACACTGTACGACATTTCAGCGTTCGATTTTTGGTGTCCGCAGAATTTTCGGTTCTGTGAAAAAGTTTTCCTTCTTAACAATAATTATATCCTTTTTATTCTAATTGTTTGTTACTTTTTCAATGTTAGTTATTTTTTTAATGATTATACTAGTTTAATTTCTATTGATTTTATTGATTTTATCAATTATTTTGATTGTGGGCACAGTAACGTTTATAAAACCGGGAAGCAAAAGTATTGTAATAACGATCTAATAATTACAAGACTGCGGAATTCAGATCTCGGCTGACTGACCGGGTAATGCCTCCATCTTATGAAATGTCATGGGAAACCAACACTACGTAGAGCTATTTTTCTGATGAAATATAATAAATTTATGAGACACGTATGTTGCTTAGTTCAGTTTTATAATCTTTCTTCATAATTTTTACTCTATTCCAAATTATTGGCTACGAGAAACCTCAAAGAAAAGCTCGTGTTTCTTAAATGTAATACTAGAATAATTATAATACTCTATACAGAGAATTAAGTAAATGAGGATTACAGAGTCAAATGGAAACCTCCATCATTATCTACTGATGGTTATGGTTATGAGTGATGCACTACCAAAATTACTTTTTAATTCGTATTGTTTTTACATTAATGGATCTTTATAAATATAAACTTACAGCGAGAATTGATTTACGTTTTATATTTAATTTGGATTTTAAATAACTACAAAGTAATTGAAGTACAAGTATATTTTTTCACATTTCATTTTAACTTTTTGAAAATAAATAATTATGTAAATTATGCAACATTAAAGTTATATATTTACAGATTCTTCTCATTAGATAAATTACTATGAACTATTAACTTTATTACTTTTGTCGATTACTAGCAACACGCCCCGGCTTCGCACGGGTAGCAGAGACATCTTCAACAATCATAATCATATTTAAACCAACTTACACAAAACCTTAACAAATTATACACCTAAACCTTCCTTATGAATCACTCTGTATATTAGAGAAAACCGCATGAAAATCCGAACAGTAGTTTTTCAGTTTATCACGACCAGACAGACGTGGCAGGGGACTTTGTTTTATAATATGTAGTGATGTAGTGATGATTTGTCACGGTTACTTATGAAAAACTTTTACTTGCCGCATTGCAGTACAAGACGCAATATTGTGGAGATTGTTACCAGTAACAACAAGTCATGGCTACGGAACTAATGTGAACCTCAATTCTATTATTTCAATTATGCCCTAACAATTTAAATGCGTTGTTTTTATTGACGAACCAATCAGACACAATTGATAAGTACCTACAACAAGGTCCTTGAATGTTGCTTCAATTAGTGCATATATGTGAATAGTGTGTTATGATAAATAAATATGTAACTTACAATAAAATAATCTGAAATAATAGCAGTCTGGGATTTCTGGACTGAATATGTAGTTTTATATCCCTTTTAAAGTGTAGGATTCATAAGTGTCAATGTTTGCATTTGGTGTATATTTACGGCAAAGCTTGCATTTCATACACGGTAGCCTGATAACGTCTACAGCAAATGTAATATCGTTTACCCAAATTGGTTTACTGTATGTACAGATATGTACAATAACAGGTTCATGATAAATGTATGTACATAAATAGGAACATTTCGATCTAATGTGGGTAGGCATAACATTGTTGTTATAAGTAAAAAGCAACATTAAAATTTTATATGAGTTATTATGTTTGTTAACTAATCAAATAAATATTTTGCAAAGTTGTTCGAAAGCAATTTAAATTGAGAAAGAAGCTGTTAATAGTGTAAGGTTTCAGTGAAAGTTGTTGTCTGAAATGGAAGCCGTTTCAAGGAAACTCCCTTTAATGTTAGCGAAGACTGGGACAGCTACCTAATTGATCTTCCTTCCTTCCCCCCTTAGTGTACAATACTGGTTTATATATAATAATCATTAATACTAACTTTTAAACTTTCGCTTGCTATGGTGTATTAAATTATGTATTTATACGGGAATTAACGCGACCATGAAATAGGTATTACATACCTCTCAATTGTCTGACGTTTCGACCAGGTTGCACTGGCATAGCCAGAGAATAAACGCGATCGTGAAATAGATCAGAGGTATGTAATACCTATTTCATGATCGTGTTAATTCCCGTATAAATACATAATTATTTATATTTTCTTTTAGTAAGCTTAACGTATTTTTTTTGCATTCATTTTGCTTTTTTTGAAATACTAAGTACGTTGTAAACTCGTATATTACTTGAAGAATTTCTTTTATAAAACCTTCATCAGTATTCGTAAACACTTTATATTGTCGGCGTATTTGGAGGTGCATAACTACCACCAAGTACAATTTAAATATGTCGTAGGAATGACACAAAATATTTCTTCAGTTTACTTTATATACGTGTTGGCTACCATTGACTTAATGACAATTGATATTTTCAGAATCGGTTATTTTTAATTTATATGAAATATGAAGTTGCAGAATCATGGCATGTCACAGTAGGTATAGTGTTGTGGACCTCCCAAGTGAGGTGTTTTCACTTTGAAAAAAAAAAACAGGAGAAGTATCGTTTTTGAAAAAATGTTTGAAATGTGTTGTATATTTTTTACATTATTCAGTGACATTTTTTTTTACTTTATTTTCGTTTTAGTATTTTTCAGTAGATAAAAGTTAAAAATGAGTAGTTATATTAATCACTGTTTTTGTGTACTTTAACTATTAAATGATTATCTAGAAAACAAACATATCGTTTCCTATCTATATTTTTCTATAAAAACTCCTTAATAAATTATATTCGTAATGAGAATTTTCCGAAAGTATCGGATATTATATATCCGTATCTGTATCTAGATCCGAAATTTCAATACCATAAGACCCCTGCTGCTTATATTAAAAGAGGCGATAGGATTATCCCTATGCTGTTGCACTTGTAAGGAAGAAGCCGCGCGTACACTACTGACGTGAATCTACATTTTACATGAGCATTAGGAGAATACTAGGAAATATCACCTTTCCTATAAATTTGATAAAATAAGGAAATAATTATAATGATATTGACTTACGATTATATTACACGTTCAGCTACAATTTTAATGGCGAGCAGCCATGAAAGCTTTAACACAGTTTACCAATTCATTTATTTAGTCACATGTCTATGACAATAAAATAAAAAGTTTTCTAGTTATTTATTTATTTTAGACAAAGTCACATATACCTAACGGTAATGAACTCATTTTAATAACGGTGAGAAACTTTCACAACAATAGTATGTCATTATTAATCATATACCTTATATTAATATCTAATCATATAAATATAACTTCCAAGAGGCGACGGATTATGACGGGTCTTCGGTCTACCCGTCACAACAATCGGTGAAAGTCAAAATAAATAAATACCTTTGATGTCGAGAAATCAAAAGGCAGAAAGCAACTATTAAACATGATGGAGAGCGGTTACTGGCAATTATTTTTTTATTACGCAATATATTTGCAATTTTAGAATATTTGAAAGTCTGGGACATCTTTTATAAAGATGCTGCTTTTTGCAATTCGGAATGTCTTGTTCTGTGATTTAGTAAATGTCAACGGTGCTTTCGCTTTAATTTGTTCGTATTCGATCTTCACATGACCTTTTTCTCAAAGTGAATTACGTAAAGCGCTAACAATTTCATTAAAATTCGTGATTTTTAATACAGAAATCTTATACTTGAAAATTTATCGATAAAGGTAGGTAACATTGCGTATGAGAGAGAGCTGACATGAATGAAACTATAGGTATTTAATACCAAGAAAGTTGCTGGAATGTCCAGATTTTCCTGAAAATGTCTGCAGATAAAATTAAAAAAACAAAATCATTGAAATTGACATAAAAATTCATAATGTGTTGTTTAGAAATGTGCACATTCACACAAAAATCCATTGTTTTTAAGCTAAATCAACTATTTGTCGGCTACATATAAAATTTAACCACATATTTCTATAACACCCTGTATAGAAGATTCTGACAGTCGTCGATGTAATTGTGAAACAGAGGTTATGCATTTTCAAGGTCATCATCATCACACACTATAACGGCACAGTTGCAGCACGGCGCCGCCTGAAATTTAGATTACCGCTAGCCGACAGCGTGCTTTACCACGCGTCGCCGGCGAGGTGCAAGCTCTCGCAGTCCGTGCGTCGCCCGCGAGGTCCAAGCTAATTTCATCGTCTCCATGTGCGACACGACGCGAAATTCTTTCGCTGTCGGCTCGCAGTCGGCGCGCTGTAAGCGAGCTGACCGCGAGCTTACAGTGCGCCGACTGCGAGTCGAGTTGTACGGTTGCTGCAAGCGCGCTTACTTCCCGCCGTTTGCTTTTTCATTTTTACATTTTGAAATGTATGATACGACCAGCTCAGATTTGAATGACAACTTAATTTCTGGGTTGGAGCCGTGCCGTTACCGTGACGGTATAGTGTGTAATGAGCTTAAACCTAAAGTTTTATATTTTACTAGATAATATTTATTTATGAAGTTGTTGCGAGGATCAAAAAGTTGGTAAAATCTCATTGCTTTTAGATTCATTACTGGCTCTCCCACGATAAAAATCGTGAAATTGTTAGTGGTCTTAGGCGATGTTATCTGTAATGATATCGTATAAGCTATGATGGAAAACAATCATACTGTACCCCATCACACTATGTAGGTAATCCAGCTCAAAAAAGTTACACATTCCAGTTTGGAAGTACTTAAGGCATACTTGTAGAGCGGTAAGTTTAAACAAATAAACAGATTGATTTCGGTTTACGCTCAAACTGCATAAATTTTGCATGCCTTTTTTAAGAACCATACAGTTACAGGTTATTTGTAATTATAATTAAGTCTTAATTAATTGACTTATTAATCACTACATATTATAAAACAAAGTCCCCCGCCACGTCTGTCTGTTCGCGATAAACTGAAAAACTACTGAACGGATTTTCATGCGGTTTTCACTAATAGACACGAGTGATTCATCAGGAAGGTTTAGGTGTATAATTTGTACCCATGTGGAGTCGGGGCGAGTTGCTAATCTATAAATAAATACGTAAGGAGAAATCTTTGTACGAATTTTTAAGAAAATTTCGCAAAAGTGGAACGAGAAATTTGGAATAATGTATAGAAGAAGTGCAGAAATTTAATGTTTTTAAACAATATACGTTACAACTATAAACATTACGTGAAAACGGCTATACCAAGCTACACGCGTCCAGTATATAATTATGTTGACCTGACATAGTACGTAAGTCCATACAATGACAATTCAAGTTATACTGGCCAATTAAATAAACCAAAAATTAAATATGGTCGAAATTCCACCAGGTATTATCTAGTAAGTAATTAATGGTCGGTGGGCGAGAACACAATATGCAGATTAAGGCGAGAGGAGAAGAAACTGCAATAGATATTCTATGCTTTTGTTGCACACCATGCAACCGCAGGAAATACAAACAATCATTGCTGATAAGATCTGGAGGTTTCTCGAAGCCTTAAGTCTGAGCAGTGAATTATAAAGAAAGAGTGCGCTACAAAAGACTAGAATTGGTCGAGGTAGCACTAGGCACTTAAATTAGTAATAATAATGGTCGTCAGTCCATCTGGCTGGGTCTCGAAGAAGGTAGCTGGAATGAACTAGATGGGGAAAGCAGAGGACTGAGTGCTATGACGCACATTGGGAGTGGCCATGTTCAACAGTTATTTCAACAGCTGCTTGATTGATTCATTCCTCAAAATATAATTAATTGAGAAATAAAAAACGTTGTTAAAATGTTTTTAAGTAGTGAATTTCAATACCTATAAAATATTCATAAAAGACATATTTCATGCTTCATTGAAAATGCCGTTAAATTAAGTAGGTGTATTTCGTAGTATTCGTATGTAGACATAAGACCAATTTAATACAGTTTAGTTTTACATTAGTCGATACAATTTTACATAGGTATCTTATTAACACTCAATGAGTTAAATACCGTAAAACAAACAAGGTAAGACATATAAGCCACGATCTTACATATATTTTTTGCTTCGAGTGACGTCATTTAATATTCTCATCATGTATCGTGATGATTAGAGCGGTGCGATACGGAAGTTATTTTATGTTATTTGTTTGAAATATGACTTGACTGTGCAATAATAATACCTAGTAGAGTAAGTTATCCTTTATGAGTGATTGTAAACCAAATATGTACATGTTGTATCTATTTATAGTGGCACTTACTACAAATAGTAAACTATTATTATGAAGGTTTCTTCAAGGAATTTCCTTCAAATCAAGTGGTATCTTATTCTGGTGGCTCCAATTTGTACAGAAATCTGATGTGTTCAACCTCCTATTATATTGGATGTTTTGTGGACTACTTTTATTTAGATTACTAAAATATCGTTTTATTTTTTTTCCTTACAAATTCGATTTTTTTTAAATTGTGCATAATAACAAAGGTCGCCAATATTTCACATTTATTTTGTTAACGGATTGGGACCTTCCAGAGTAATTAGCTGCAGTGAAAGCTTTTGCACAAGTAAGAATTGAGCCTTCACCTAAATTCAGAATCCTGTAAAGCTAGGCATGAGCGATGAGAGATATGCATAACCGATAAACGGACGTTTACATACTGGCAGAACCACACAAGCTGCGACCGCTAAAATTCTAAATAATTCCAATAAAAATTCACCATATCTCACCTAATGCTACTTTGACAATGTTTGGTATTAAAAATAGTGTCAACAATAGTGTACCTGCTAAAAGTGTGATTAAAGTTTCGATTGAAAATCATTTGATAAAAGTGCTGGTGGTCACAGAACAACTGGTAATGTCATCAGTCATCACAGGTGTGTTTTCTAAGTTTTGGTTACAGTGCCATAGTAATATATATAAATAACCTTTTCACAAAATGGTTTCTGTTTATGAATATTAATAATATCAAAAGACATTAAAGATAACTTGATGTACCTTCATCGCTCTCACACCTTGCTTTCGTAGTTAATTGGTTGTTCGTTTTTTAGTAAAAAATAAGGAGGTTTATAAGTGTAAATTTCTTTGTGAACACTCTATATTTGTGTCTTGCCAGATTAATTATCATCTCTTCTTTTGTTCTTCATGCTTTTGGATTACAATTAACAATTCAATACATACAGATTGCAATCTTGTATATACTATTGTTCAACTTAATATTGTTACGAGGATTGTATAATTATACAGTACCTTAATACCTACTCACCGCAAAGCAAGACACCGACATATTGTCTTAATTCGTAAACGGATGGCAGTACTTGTAATAACTTTCCCACCACTGTTATCGTTTCTTCTTTCACATTGTGTTGTCTGTAATAAATGCAATTATATAGACATGTTTAGACACAAATAACTGTATACATGTTTAGTAAAATAGTCTACGCAATTAAATACACATACATGTACTTACTCACGTTTTGGAGGATCCTAATTCAAATGTTGTCACATTGTTCGGCCTGTTCTCGTTTTTATCTGAAATTCAAAATAACAAAATTAATTTCTTATGGACTAACTCTCCTATTGGTTTCTATCTAATAACTTTAAACGAGCAATAATTTTACATACATACGTGTATAAATATATTTTGTATGTCTCGGAAATGGCTCTAATAACTTGGATCAAATTTTGTATTTACGTAAGGTTTTGCGTTTTAAGTTTGTCTATTTATCTACATAGTTTCCAGAAAAAATGCTTTTAAACAAAAAAAATCAGTCGCCCATGAACATCACCTGTAACTGTATAAGGAAACCTGGGTCAAAAAAAATGTTCTGAAATGTTGGTGGGAACCTGAGATTGTGAAAAAAAAGGTGAAAAAAAAGTGTTTGAAGAAGTCGTAAAGTGTATTGTGCACAATTTATTAAGTGAGACAAGATCAATATGGAGGGGGAAACTCAAAAGTGACATCAATTGTAAAAACCGCAGATGAACAATTAGGGCTGTCTGATTGTGTGGTTTGGCAACCGACAGCTCACTGGTTGTAAGTTATGTGATCTTGCAAGAGCCAATCACGCGCTTTGTTTTAGCTGCTGATGCTGATTACTAATTCCCATTACTTCTGGAAAACTTCAGAATTGCATCTAACAAGTGAAAAAGTCCCATATGTATTGTCTTTTTACATAAGTTAAATACACTCAAATAAATAAACTCACGAAGGGGTATTGTCGATGTCCGTGTGTATCTGAATATTGTCCAGTTAGTAGAAGGAGCCCGTTTACTACCTAGAGGCAGGGACCCCCGCCCACGACGTTGGCTAGATAGTCAAGGACAAAACATAACGGAACGAAAAAAAAAATAATCCTAAAATGAGTGGTCCAATCATAATACAATTATTTTTTCAGACTTTGTTTTTTAACTTCAAGTTATTTATTAAATACCAAATTTTGTCTTTAAAATTAGCTTAAATACACCCCCTTCCCTTTTGTTAGGTCTTTGATTTTGTAATCAGACATTACAAAAGAAAATAGTGATTTTCATTGAGAGAGTGGAATTTTCACTTATTGCGCCTACGACTACACTAAACTATCTATTACAGAAGATTTTCCTGCTTTCGAAATTGTCCTATAAAGAGGTAAACAGGGCAAATTTTAAAGACCGTTTACCTATATTTTTGTAAAGGCCGTATATTTGAAATAGTAATGGCTAAGACTAATCCGGGTTGTGTTCTCCAAGGCAGTGTCCCTAGTTTCCCTTTCAGCTGCTGACTGCATACCGCTGCTGACACTACCAACTATGTATATATATGAGCAATAACCGCTCCTTGGCTGCTGATATGGGAGCAGTTACTTTGAATAATTAGTATTACTTAGCCATATGTACGACTCTTTAATAAACATTAAACTAATTACACTGGGACGTAAAGATGATTTATTGCATAAATTCACTACCTGTTAATATATTTTGGCAGACATTTTAAGTGGTGGATTAAATTTAATACGAGCTACATTAACAAGGGATATCGTCTAGTAATGAATCATCGAACCTAATGGGTAATATCTATTTATTGATTTTTGGGTACTACCACTAAATTAGTTTTACCACTCGCCAGATGGATAACTATGAACGTAGTGACCTATTCATGTATACAACACCAGATAATTCAATAGCGATTTTTCGACATTGTAAAAATAACAGTTTCTATCGAAGCGTACTGCGTTCAACCTTTCTAGTTGTGTGGTAGTCTGCGATGCGGCGCTAAAGTAATTCCTTAAAATACAGACCGTTTTACTAGCGATGGTTCTCTATAAGAAGGCAAAAGTGCTATTGAGTGCTACGGCGCGGCGTAGTTATTAGAGGCTTATGTTAAGATCTTATCTAATTAATGGAAGCAGATATATTTATAATTACATGCGTATATTATTGTTTCGCAGTTTCAACTAAATGATAAACAAATTTTACGTGAATTGTGTAGGTTTATAGATTACACTTAGAAGAATTTTATTGAAGTTTAATGTCATTAATGACGTGACAGCAAACTTTACTTAAATTTAGGACTACAAAAAAAGTTTGAATTAAAATATGTTAAAGAGGGTTATGAGATTACCATTGTTAAAGCGGATGGTTATGAAATTCTTTGATATTTTGACTTTCTGGAAAGCGGTTCATTTGTAAAAAGCAGCAGATATCGTGGTATGTAAACGCTGTCTCGTCATATTTCTCTGACAATATTTAACATAAGTTCGATAATTTTTTTTTTATTTAATAATTTTTTTTATAGTTCTTAGACTGTAGACCGCGTATCGGTAGACGGAAAGTAGGATGCTTCCCAGCCAGATGGACCGATTACCTGAAGAAGGTAGCAAGGATGGACGAGATGCGGAAGGCATGCCGGGTGCTGTGGCGTGCATTAGGAGAGGCCTATGTGTAGCAGTAAACTACGATAGGCTGATTGACGCTCAAATTTTTCACTTGCCACCATGGTTTTCCTGAACAACTAAAGACGGCCTCGTATCTGGTTTCCCTTGAGACCCATTAAAGTTTTAACTTTTTCATAAAATGATTAAATTATACAATCATAAAACTAGAAAACTTTTATATATAACCAAACTGTAAATGTTTGTTTAAAAAGTACACTGTGTTTAAGCATTTTTTGAACAAAGATTGATAAACATGTAAATGTTTTCTGTTTGGTTGTATGATATATTACTTTAGTATATTATATATTAATATTTTAGGTACAGATTCCTTATGATTTATTAAGATGTTTACTGAACTATGTAGTCGGCTAAAAGCAGGCACTATGACTGAGACAAAATATAGTTTTTTACTAGTCTACTCATGGCATATACCCTATAACACAACGAGCATGACACTCAGCAAGTCTCAGAGGCAAATAAACTGTTTTGACAAATAATTTCATCAGAAATACTTTTTTTAAATTAGTGATAGCATTTAGAAATATTATAAATTTATTTAAGCAAAGCGGGATACAAAAGAGCAAAACTAGATTCTAAGTAAAGTTCTAGGGAATAGACAAGATATACCCCGTTATGGTTCATATTATGATTGACACATATTATTTATCTGTAGGTAAGCGAAATATCTAAGCCAACGGTAATGGACCAATTTACATAAGATCCGGATAGTAGCCCACTCCAGATGTTGCCTCTAAACTGTTAAGAATGGTATTATCGAAAGACTACACTGGGAGCTAGTTATTTTTTTTCCCCGTGGACATGGTTCATCACCTCATCCTCCATCGTCTCAGGTCTGTTTCTGCTAGGATAACTAGCAGTCCAACCATTAAGTTTAGGCGAAAAAGTCTTGCCGCTTAGAGAAAACATTACATATTATTACTTTTATTGTTTTTTTTTTGTTTAATAATAATATTTTTATATTTATTTTTACTTTTGCACAATATTTAGAATACACGGGTAATCTTAATAATTATCACTATTCAGGTTGACAGTATATGTTTATAACCGGTTTCGATATCTTAAGATAGTATAAATGAGTATGTATTTAGGTAGAGAACAGGTATTCAGTAATTCGTTTCATTTTATGTAACTCATCCAAGTGTATAAATAAATATTTGCTCATTTTTAAAAGCTAATAAACATAAATCAATCTAATCTAAGCATTCTAAATAATTTTATTAACTGTTTGAGGCGAGAAAAGTTTTGACATTAATATAGCGGAGGTCATCATAGGAATGGAGTATTAGAGGTCATTGCTATATACTCTTATGCATATGGTACTAAAATGGGAATAGCTTTTACGATAGAGAAATTATGACTAACCTGATATAAAGCTATGAACATAACAGAAATAGTATGTTATTAATGAAAGTGCCACTTTGATTGGCCATTGTCTATTTATATTGTCTGTTAAAAGGTAAGTTTAATTATTTGAATTGTCCCAAATCACTAGTATCATTAACCTGTTGCATGCATTAGATTTAGAATCAAATGATGTTGATTTATATTTATCGCCTGAAGCTATTAAAAATATGATTTATATAACTAGTAAAATCGTTTGCCATAGGTATCATTTTAGAACCAACACTTGAATAGATCCTTTTTTGTATATTACGTGGGGCATACTAAAAGTTTCTAGCAGGTTACAATAATAAAAAAAAGCAATTACGAAATTCGAAAATAGAACTCTCTTGGAACATGTTAATATTAGATAGATTTCGAAGAAAAGTCTACCTATTGGTTTTATACCAGTTGTCGAGTTTACCAAAAATTTCTTCACAGGAGGCCTAGTTATGATCCCTAGACCCCAAAACAACCGCCAGTTAAAAAAATACGGGATTTCGTGTTCTTTTAATTTTTTTAAAATCTGCCCCCCAGTCCCCCCCTTTGGGAGAATATCCCCTACTCACGAACTTAACCTTCATTTTTGCCCTGTTGATTTTTCGTCCAAGTTTAAAAGCAAGCGGTGCATAGTTGCGACCTCTATCGTGCCGGTAAAATAAAAATAAAAAAACACGAAATCTACCTCTGCGGGCCTGCTGAGGGCCCGGATTTTTTTATTTGCGATCTAAGATGTTTTTTAGTTAATATGTCATTGTTTGCGATACTGGTTTTTTTATTGCAGCACCCCTTAGAAATTCTGTGTATTACAATGAATTTAACTAGTAGCTCCATAATTTTTACGATTATCGCTCTGGCTTAGGTCAACAAGAGAGTTCCCAGATGCTTCAATTGGCATTTAGTGAAGAATCCCATATGTTGGTGTTGGTATTAGTATTGGTTCTCTGTTTTCATATTTAGATTAAAAAACGGTCTATTATGCGTGATAAAGCCATCATGTCGCAGCTCTGTGTATTCGTGGTTCAGGGAATTTAGACGTGGACGTGATCATCTCCATGACGATGTACGTGAATTTCAGCCGGCGACTGCGGTTACAGAATCAACAAATTACTTGTCAGCACATTCGTATTATATTAAGCATTGGAATAGGCCAAGTGCAAAACATTTTATATGTGCATCTGACGGTTTGGAAGCTTTGCACTCGATGGATACCGCATGATTTCACGGTAAACCAGAAACTACTGCATGCTGCCGATAAAAAGTTTAATGTATAATGATATCGTAGACAGTCATTGACTGTCTACGATATCGTGGCAGGAGATGACACCTAGGTGAATTGCTTTGAAGTCGGCAGAATGGGTCTTTCCTTTTGAAGACTTGCCGACCAAAGTTAAGAAAAATTGAAACATTGGTAAGAAAATAGTTGCTGTTTTTTTTCTGCAAAACAGGACAGTACACAACAATGTCGCTTGAGTACCAAAGGACAGTGACCGCACATTGGCACGTCAACACTTGCTTGCCCAGATAAAGATCGCGTCACGTTTCGTTAAGGTAACGGAAGCGTAAAAATTTTATGAAAATTTTCCAGTTGTAAGGGCGGAAAATTAAGGGATGAATAGATACACTCACGCCTGTATCCCCGAAGGGGTAGCCAGAGGTGTGTTAAACAACCAAATTTTGCCAACAATAATTTGGTCTTATGTTTATACAAGGAATAGGGGGCAAGACTTTTGCCGCCAACCGGGCACTTTGGGAATGAAAAAGGGAAAGGTAGGCAAGAAGGGAAGGCACTGGAAGCAAAAGGACATTGCTTGTAAGCAATAGCTCCAAAAGGCAGGGTCGTAACTTGAACAGGCTATTGCCGGGAAATCCAAGCCCTCTTAATAAGTACTACAGTTTGTTTGAGTGTACCATGATTTAGGCGCATTAAAGTCGGTGATACATTTTTACGTACTAAAATTTACAATTGGGTTTATTCAAGTATAATGTACTGTCTGAGCTGTCTATTAGTAAAGTAATTTTTAAAATTAAATCAATCAATACGGGGATTTTCATCAAACTCACAAAGAATGTGATGAAAATCTACATAGTTGTGGAAAAAAGCTATCAGTGAGCTTTACAGGTAGCTTTTTAGCTCTACATTTGTATGTTAAAGTAATAGTAATGTCCAGCCTGAAGTGGTGATGATGCGACGTTAAATTAAATACATACAATACACAGACTGGCCTGTTGGCTTAGTGGTTAGTGACCCTGACTGCTATGCCATAGGTTGTGGGTTCGATTCCCACCCGAGTCTGGGTGTTCTTTGAGTCCGTTCTTTGTATGTTTGTAACGTCCCCCGCGACACAGGAGTCATTCCTAATGCGGGAGTTGTCTTTTTCCTACGAATATACCTTTATTATTATTTGTGTTGTAATTCTGGAACTTAAATATATCTCTAATCCAAATAAAGTACTAGCACTAATTTCATTTTCTTATTGAGTAACAGATGCATTAACGAACGAAAATAAACAAATATGAATTTTGAAATTGTTTTTGTTTGTGTAACTTTACCTATTATTTTGAACTGTCTAAAGACTACTGTGCTTTTAAAAACGTACTTCAAAACCAACATTCCACGTATTGCATGGAATGTTGGTTTTAAAGTTTATATATAGGTATGGATGGCCATTATAATTAAAAATAACATACATATATGAACAATAATGGTCCTCTATTGTTCCAAGCAAAACTACTATGCTTTCAATATTATTTTTAAAACACTAATTAATTGAAATACACTAAAATTGCTTTGATAACCTCCGTATATAAAAAAAAATATATATAAAAACTCACGACCGCAACACGGTCACCACGATCATAAAACACTGTAAGGTAAATAATTTAATAAATATTCTATGCATTACAGGAAAATAATTCATATATTTCTGGTTTGAATATATAACTGTTATGGTGAATGCGTCACTTGTTATCAGGGTCAGATGATTACACGGAAGGTCTGGGCTGAATTTGGCACAATACCAGAGACACGCATTTTACGTCTACGCCAGTGAGATGAGATATATGTTTACTATTCGGTACGAATCGTAAGCAAATACAAATACTAATATGTATATCATTTACACATGTTAACTTTATGTTTGATTAGCAGCGCCTCGCGGTTTCACCCGCGTTAGTCCCGATCCCGTTTGAATATCAAGATTCCTCGCAATCGGTTCAATGGTTTTTGTATGAAAGAGTAACAAACATACATCCACATCCATACATCCATCCATCATAACTTTCACATTTATAATATTAGTGGGATGTCGATTAGTAAGTAGTAAAACAAGTAATCATATACATATAGAAGCTTTGCCTAAGCAGGTGTTTAGTTGTAATAGACAATGAGTAAAGTAACTTTATTTATAATTATTAAATCGTTAAAGTTATCCCTTCTACTATGGCAATAAATTTTTCCCTTTAATTAAAGAATATCCTGATATTTTATTACGTTACCTGATACGTTATTATACGTTTACGAAGCTTTGGAATAGTATTATTATAATTATATATTAAATATTATTTATAATTATATTAATATTTTAAACATGACACGTTTTTTAACTTTCGTACGTAGTTCAATATTTTAATTTCTACGAGCTGACCCTACACACATTTTCCCTTTTCTGGCGTTCGCACTTCTTTTTCTAAGTTTGAAAGTTTCTTTGCTTTCAAATTTCAGGATATTTTTGTAAATTTTTTCTCTTCGTAAAAACCTTTACCTATTACGAATAACTATTTAACAAATAAAATAGTGTCTAGCCGTCGACTTTTATATATAAATATGTACTATTATTTACTTTCTTTTTATCTATGTACATGCATAGGGTCACACTTAATTCAACATACATTATACTTTTGTTTTCACATCTTAAAAAAAAGCAAACTTACCGAGGTCGTAACTATTAGCGGTCATGTTGTTGGTGAACTATAACACAGTACATATAACAAAATTTCGTTCAACGTTCGTAGCACATGAAGCGGTATGAAAGCGCATCAGTGGAGTGAACACACGTTGATATTAAAAGCACAACAGACACTTTACTCGTGTGACTGACGAACCAGTATGATCTCGTCAAGCGATCCTCTAATAATACAATTCGTCGCATGCGCTCTGCGTTCAATTGCCATAATAGAAAATACATTAATCACTAGACGTCGAAATATGCGGACGGTATGCCACACACACAATCGATGCAGTTTGAAAATAAGCAATCAAGAATTATTCAACATGGAACGTGTACGCCGGACGTATAGCGCTCTTAGATCGGACGCACTTCAATGTACATATGGTTGTACGATAATGATCATAAAAATTTATGGGGAAACCATGCGAGACTTTTCAAGTGTCGAAGTAAATAAACCATATTTGTGGTTATTCATATTAAACTATTGATACTACATGTAGCAGATATAAATTGTCATTAATATATACATATTTTCAATACCTACATAGGTATGACTATTCACTACTTCTTAAGAAATATTACTGTAGTTCACTGATTATTCCTGTTCTCGCTAATCCCGCCAAGTAGAAGCAGCTTGCAACATTCCGACGGCTCTCATCATCTTTTCTCGTGTCAAATGATGTCGTCGCTCCATATCGATGCATTTTTTTCAGTCCCGATACAGAAATTGTAATGGTTTTTTATGAATTTTTACTTTTATAGGAATCCAAATTGACAGTTGATTTTCTATTTTTAATAAAAAATTAAAGAAAATTCTTTACTCAAATAGTGAAATTCACTAAAAAGAATCAATAAGGATCTAAATAAGTTAAAATAATAGTCCTCAATTGCGATACTTTTTTTTCTTTTTTACTTTAAAACGTGTTTGATCTCTAGACACTTTGATGTGTGTGCCATGAACTTAGTATAGTATCGTAAAGTATACTAAGTTTATGGTGTGTGCATATAGGCCGGGAAAAACGCTCTGGTCGCCATCATTCGGATAAAGTCGATGCCATTTTTTAAAGTAAAGAAAGATCGGCATATTAATAGTTACGACATAGCTGAAGAACTGAGGATTGTCCACAAAACAGTTTTTACGCATTTGAAAAAGTCTAGCTATACAAAAATGCTCGATATTTGGGTGCCACGCTAGCTTACTGAAAGAAACCTAGTGAATCGTGTACTTCTCTATTCAATCGTAATGAAATTGAACCATTTTTGAAAAAAATTAAAAGGTGGATCACCTACGACAAGAATATGCGAAAAAGATCATGGTCAAAGGGTAATCAAGCTCCACAGACTGTAGCGAAACCAGGATTAACACGCAAAAAGATGCAGTGTGTATGGTGGGATTGGAAGGGCATCGTTGCTTCTACCGCCGGGCAGAACCATCGATTCGGATTGATCAACATAAAAGGAATGGTCTTCCATCATGTTAACGCCAGACCACACACATCTTTGGCCACTCAGCAAAAATTGAGCGAACTTGATTGGGAATTGATAATGCATCCACCATGTAGTCCTGACCTTGCACTCTTGAATTCTTTGGGTAGTGTTAGGTTAACTTCATGTGATCGGTTTCTATAAGATACCTCTGAACCAATAAAATATTTACATGTGGAGTGATTTGCAAATTGCTATTATGTACGACAAATTTCGCACCCGTAATTGTCTTTATGTTGCGCTGTGACGGGAAATTCGAACACGTCAATTGAAAAATTATTATTTGTCCTGGTAGTTTTGTACTGAAAATGTATAAATATGTTCGTTGATTATATTATTTTAAGTGTCTTCATTATTTTGTTTTGTTTATTTTGAAAATACAAAGTCAATTCAATAAATAGCTTTATCTAATTACCCACTTTAAAAAAGGAGGAGTTCCTATCTTTGGCTGTATCTATTTTTTCTTTTTATGTGTGTGCACCGATATTTCCGTCACCTATCAACCGATTTTACAAATTATTTTTTGTTTAAAAGGGTATGCTCATAAGATTAAAGATAAGGGTAAGCTAAGGTGGTTCCATTGTCCATCCACCGATGTTGTCCTTCATTTGGATACACTCCAGTCCTGATTTCTTTACCGACACGTAATTATCGCGCAACTCGGTTTAATTATTGTTTTTTAAGCCGCTCTGTTCCCGGAAAAAGTTATGCACGGGTTTGCCGAAGCTGCGCGCGTGTTGCTTATAGCGGTGGGTATTTTTTTTTTTTATTTATTAATCAAGTACAGTAAGTTGCTAGACAAACTAAAATTCTTATCTAAAAAACAACTTTATCTAAAAAGTATCGGGCTTATTAAACTAAAGTTAATATAATCGAACGTACGGCAGTTCGGTAACTTACATTACAGTAGGTAATGTTCTAAATACTAAATCTACTTACTCAGTACGTACGTATCTTACACTTAAAATGGAAAAATAAACACAACAAAAAGAAAAGACTACATACAACTGACAATAGTTTTAATATAATAGGTAACATTATGAAAGCAGCAGGTACCTACTAGTAAGTAGTAGTAGTAGTAAGAATACAGGGAGGAAAATTTCATGGAACTAATTATGGGATCACATTACATGTATCAGAACAAAACTTAAACAAATTAAAACAATCGTAAGACATTGTTGAGAAACAAAATAATGTACATGATAAATATAACATCCTAGAAGAAGCACTATCAACAAAAAACAAATGTAAAAGAAAAGACAAACTTGGTGAAAAAGCCAGATTAAAAATTAAGGAAGAAAACAAATGATAAGACAGAAAATAAAAACGAACACAACAGAAATAAGTAAAGAAATCGCAAAAGCAATTAGAAACCATAGAAAAGCAAAGCGGCTTAATATAGTAAGGGACCAAATTAACAAAACGGAAAGTATTGAAACATTTTTAAAACATCTTAAAGACAATTCATGGATACCGAAAACAATATAGAAGGATAGAGATAACAAAATACAAATTACAATTAAAATACATTATATCTTAAAAGCGCCAACAGATTTTTACAAACAATAATATACAAACAATATAAATGAATACGTAGACAAGACAACATCAAAAGAGGACCTTAACCAAAAACCAATGCCATATATAATGCAACATGAAGTAAGAAGGACTATTCAAATACAAAAATCAGGGAAAACACCTGGAAACGGTAAGATAAGTAATGAGCTACTAAAATTGACCATGAAACAGTTAATATAACCTTTTGCACATATAAGCAACTACAATTTAGATACAGAGCAAATACCTTCCTACCTTTCAACGATAATTCTTTTGCATAAAAAGGGCATTAAAAATAATATAAATAATTTTAGGCCCATCAGTTTAATGCCGAACTTGTACAAAGTGTTCATAAAGATAATATTAGAACGCTTAACTAAAAACCTAGACAGTAATTAACGTAAGGAACAAGCAAGATTCCGCTCCGATTTTTCGACAATTGACCACATACTCACCGTCTAACAAATTATTGAGGAATGCAACGAATTCGACCGCCTTTACTACTTGTCCTTCGTAGACTATAATAAATCGTTTGACAGTTTGAAGCATAGCTCCATAAGGGATTTGTTAAAAACCAAGGAGTGGAAAGTATATAAGGATAAATATAAAAGGATAATCAAGCAAATATACATTAATAGTACACATAAATAGGGAATACAAACAACTTGAAAACAAAGCAGATCAATTTAAAATTCAGAAAGGCGTTAGGCAGGAAGATCCGCTGGCGCTAAAAATATTCAGTTTTGGAAAATATCTCTGTTTAAAAATTACACCACCTGAGGTTCGCAGACGATCTCATCTTGTTTGCAGAAGATCCTAGTACCTTACAAACAATGCTACAACAATTAGCATCGGAAAGCCAAACGGCACAATGAATACTAGCAAAACCAAATTGATGACTAAGAAGAACAAAGTCAAAATAGAGGTGGACGAAGATAGGATCGAATAAGTAGAAGAATATAATTATATACTTGGGACAAGTCATATATCTGTAAAAAATCTATCAACTAAAGATGTAGACAGACGTCTACTTACTGTTGGTATAAAAAACTAAACTTGCTAGCAACACTTAAACTTGACGGTATTTGTGTACTCGTTCAATTTTGTGTCAAGGCAGTTGAATAAATTGTTTCTGTAAATTAAACTCCTACGTTTCAGCTAACGACTACGCGATACATAAGAATGACCCTAATGCTCGTGGGTAATATGTTTCATTATAAATTAATTTTAAACCATTTATCATACCGGATCGTGTATGAAACGCCTATTGTGCATGGTGGTATGAAGCAATAATTTATAACTGTTGACTAATTATGTTTACGGTCTGATATTGTATTAGTTTTTTACTACGAAATGGCAAATAATCACTCGGCGGGCCTGATAAGCAGTTACCAGTGCCTAAAAATAGTCGCTCTTGCTATGGAAATTTGGCGACCCTACTCTAGAACAGAAATACAACACTTTTCTTGTAAACAATATAAATGATTCAAAGATTTTTCGATAAGGCAAAATACTTCTAAATGCGGGTGAAGATTTTTTTTTATTTAAGCCCATTACAATTCGTCTATATAAGAATACAACATAAAAATATTTTAATTAAGTACAATACAGTGAAATTTTGAGACAGAGTGAACGTCAATCTGTAGAAGTTTAAAACAGTTATTTTTTGGAGATAACTATTCACTATACTTTTACATTTCAGTTTTGTTACTGCTATCTAAGTGTTACTGGATATTTGTTGCAAATTTTGTTGATCGGATTGTAAAGGTGACAGCTGACATTTGGATAGCTTCAGCTCACCAGAGCGGTTTTAGTAGAGACTTGTGGGCATACAAGATATTTACGGCGTTTATGCTCAAACGACTTCGGGTCATAAATTAACGAAGTGTGTTTAAACAAGTGCATTGCTGTGTCACCCAGTGGTCATTAGTAGTGGAAAAACTTATTTTATATCATTCATATAACTACAATAGAAATGAATAAAACTGCATTAGACTCGACGACAAAGGAATTTCCGACCGCCGGGAGGTGGCGCCCTTACTATGATTACAGTTGCATTCAGTAGGTCAGGTCTTAGAAGTTCTATAAAAGATGCTCATGTATGTCCATAGCAAAAAATAATAATAACTAGTCCATGTTCGTTCAGCCGGTAGACTTGGCAAAGGCTCAAATAGAATTGTATTTTTATTTTTCCCGAGTTACTAGTGGTTATTACAATAATTAAAATTAGGTTAGAATGTAAACTATGTCCTTCATACCAAACTTTTAATATTTTTATACTCGTCAAGCGTACGCGTTGCCAACTCACTAGTAAACACTCCGCAAAAATTCATAACATGGAAAAATGTCACGTTTTCAAAGCCAGAGCCCATTCAGCTACACAAAACGGGCTATAAACTTGAGGCACTAAAAAAATATATCTTTGTGCAGTTGCAACAACTTGCAAACTCTGTGTTCGTTAGGTGCGCCAGCAAAAGGAAGTCATTCCGGCGGTAAACAATAACGCACGGTCGCAAACGTCTTTCACGCAAGACCGGCTCCCACCGAGTTGGCAAACGGTGAGTCTGTAAAGAGCGGGCAATTTGCGGGGTAACACCCGCCGGATACTGGCTGCTCATTAACTATGAACGCCGTCATCAACGACTCTTCTTCAGTAGAAAAAACGGCTTTTAACAGTAGCACTCTCCATGAATAAACGGTTGCGGCGAAGTGCTTTTGAACGGCCACCGCTACAAAGTGCATATAAATTGCACTGCGAATTTGAAGCGGAGGTATGAAAAGACTAGTGCAAGACACTTTTGAAAGACATACAATTTGCAAACTACTTTGAGATATACAGGTATATCCATGATGTGAAAAGGATAGATGTGTATTTGTGGAATAGAAACCGCTACTCGGTAGAGGAACTATCAAAGCAATGTAAAGTCTGGATCATATTACAAGATAATATGAACACTAGAGACAAACGGTGTCTTTCTAAAAGTTATCCTACTAATGCCATATTTATTTAGTCATTTTATTTTTGGTAAAACTTGAATACACTGGTCACAATACACTGCGAACTAAATTTGATTGTGTTCGATTTCCTTGAATAAGTTTGAAGGCCCATTATTCGACGGTTTATTATCGGTTCAATATCGCAGCTCCTAGCGTCGTCTATCATAGTCTAGTCTATAAAGTCGTCGTTTTAGCGTACCTGTAGTAAAGTAGTTGGTTTGCTTAAGCAATATCTATTTAAAAAACATTAAGTAGTTTCACATATTAAGTGAGGATTAATATTAAATAAATTTTATTTTTAAGCGATAGCACACCTATTTGGGTACTTTGTTGTTTCACACTAAGAGCAGTTTGCAGCACGGCTTAATCCCACAAGAAGCCTTTTTGAATTGGTTGTTTGGCACCATTTTATGCACAATGTCTTTTAGTAGTGCAAATCACCGAAGGAACCTTTTGACTGCAGAACCGTTGTTTTTCATATTTATACCTATGAATATGTTAATATTTCCAGAAATTCTCATAAGGTTGTATTGAGTTCTACTTCCCGAAACACAGTCTTGGATGAATAAATGAAATGAAATCATCAAACGCTTTTCTTGATGCAAATTCAGTAAGTCAAAAACCGTCCGTTCAGTGATTCGCGCCACGGTGCGATTCGCCAAAGTTCAAAAGAGAGATTGGCCTATTCATACCATGGTGCCAAACAGCCAATTCAGAAAACTCCTTGTGCGATTCACAACGTGGTGCGAACAGCTCATGGTATGAAACAACGAAGTACTCCCTATTTAGCGTAGATGAACTCTTGCTTTTCACGTCACATTTCGAAGCCCACTTGAATCTGGCAATGGTTTAAGTGGTCACCCTACCTCTACGCTGCGACGAGTGTTGTGAGTTCAAATCCCACACGGGACAAAACATAGTGTGATCCACAAATAGTTGTCCTGAGTCTGGGTATGTATTGTGTCCGTTGTTTAAATATTTGTGAAGCCCCCGCAACACAGGAATATGCCTAATTCGGGAGTTGTCTTTATATAAAAGGAAAAGGGAAAAAATATATACATATAGATAGATAGATATAATATTATTTATTGTACACCATTAAAAAGTACAGTTGAAAGAAATAATCACCTTACAAATCAGAGTATAATGGGCGGTCTTATCGCTAAAAGCTATCTCTACCAGACAACCTTTGGATGAAAATAATAACAAAACATTTACGAAAGTATGATCCAGATACGGGTCCATTAATGAGTAGTTAGTAACTGATTATTTACTTTCCGTATTTTAAATGATAACGTCATAAATCGATGAACACCGGTTGCACGCACGAAAAAGCATGACTCATTGTCACGTTCCGCCTGAGCCGAGCGTGCAAGCGAGAGCGCGCGAGAACAAGCGTTAGAGAGGTACGATCGGCCTAAGCGTTCGGCTTGTGACGCATCTATCTCTCTTCCACTGTTCTCCTTTGACGTTATTACGTAAAATTATCGTCCGTAAACCGACTTTACAGACAACCCATTTCTTTTTTAAGCTTTATTATTAGTATTATTACAACTATTCTTAGATATGAAGGGGGACGTGCCATTCCTTGTTAGCATTACTTCTCTAAACGTAAATTTAAGTTTTAGTTTTTCTTTGATGTTATGACTGCGGTAACCAAATAACTAACCACAAAATAATTTGTATCACTATAAATCGACATAAAGCGTTTTAGTATACATGAATGGTATCCCCAATATCATTTGACCCGTGTCTATTAGCAACTTTAGAATAACCTTCTAATCTATGTAGTCGCAATCGAATGTAACGATATAAATCCTCTTACAGGATATATTGGAACCAAACCCTTCCAAGTTATCTAAACTAAACGGTACCTTTGAGTAAGCTAAACTATTTTACAAGGGTTGTATAATAGAACCGCGGACATCCGTCGTTTTGTTCATGGGGATTTTCTTGAAGTACGTAAAGACATCACGACGTCGGCTAAAAGAATATTCTTATTTATCAAAGAGTTCAGCTTTGAAATAATGTTTGTACAGAAGCATAGCGAGAGGTATAAATAATTATTGATTTTAAAAATAGTTCAAGTATTTCGGAAGAGCTTTCTCAATCTGCTGCTTGCGATACGAGATGAATCGGAATTATTGTATATCTCAGACTATTGAATACCATTTGTAAAGAAACCTAAATGTTTGGACTTCCAAAGTCATTACAGTGGGATATTGATGTCAGCTTTATTTTCCACTGTACTTAAATTTAATATATAAATGTTAGTAGTATTTAAATGTTAAAAGTTTCTAAGGTCTTGCTGACATCCGTTAAAATTTGATGAATGATGATGACGATGAAGAAAATATTAACATCTTATTAGTATAAAGTTCATTACTATCAATATCCATTATCTTATGATTTTGTTTTCTTATTTATTCTTTTTTAACATAATTCTATATTTTAAATTTTATTTAATTTTACTCAACCAATTCTACGAAGTTAATAAATCTCAATAAATAAGTAGTATTAGAATTCATATTTGGCATAAGGTTAACGCTCGAGGTATAAGAAACTATGCCTATTCAAAGTTGTAAGTGGTAAAATACGGAATGAGAAAATTCGTAAAAGAACCAAAGTTACCGCCGTAGCTTACAGAATTAGTTAGGGCACATTGCTCCGAGAACCGATAACAGCTGGGGAAGAAAAGTTTTGTGGTAACTACAAACCGGAAAATATGTATAATGCCACCCACAACCCTCAAGGTCCAGTGTCGTGAAGAAACGGAGAAGTGATGCTGCTTCCCGATCAAATATTATGGGTAAATAATATCTAAAATGTTTTTATTGAAATGCGAGAAATGTAACGATTTATTACTTTCAGTACTTGGGCGGCTGTTTTTTGGAAAATTGTATTGTTTTTTCAAAAAAGGCAACTCTTGTGTATAGATAAACTTAAAACGCAAAACCTTTCCGTTACAGAGATTCACGAAATATACATATTTGTATATATACAAGAATTGTTCGTTTTAATTTATTAGATTTAATATGGATGCCAAAGTTATCAGAAATAAATAAAAGGTTAACTATTCAATAAATAACTTCCATTTAATTTCATTAATCATACAATATTCAATTTCAGAAATTCGCAGTTCAACATAAGTTCTACAAATATTATACGATCCTGTTATTTAAAATAACATTATTTCAAAATAAAGTTCAATAATTAAATATGTTTTATTCTTTAGCTCTATTTTGTAAGGTTTGTAAAAATAGTTTTAATACTTACTGGCTCTGGTTCATAAATTTAAGACTAAGTTCGAACTTAGCAACTATCCACATAAACCGAATGATCGTTCTTTTAAAATAAAATGTAAGTTTTAAGATTTGCATTGTAGGTGGTGAAGGCAGTGTAAAGTCGTAGGATGCGGGTACGGTCAGGTGGGTGTGGAAGTGAAAACCGCCAATTACAGAGGTGCATCCACAGGTTAGGTTGGTTGAATGGTTTTTTATGTGCTCACCCCGCATCAGCGTCACCCGCATATAACCATTGCAAGTACAAAATTAAATTGAAGGAAATTAAGTACTCGTACAGGAGTATGTTTTATACAGATACTCCAAAAAATCAACAATATCACTAATATCTACGTCAACTTTTATGTACATAAAAATTAGTTATTAGGTAATGTTAAATGGCAAAATGGTATTTTTATTTCTTCGTGAGCAAATACACATGCGTAAATGACATTTTTAGGTTATAAAGGTTACATTGTGTGTGTGTGTGTTATTTATGTCGCCACGATGTAAAAAATATACGTCGTCCGTCTTCGTTTCCTCTCTTGACTATTGTAATCAAATTGTTGAGGAACGGGGTATTATATCCCACCAACAGAAAGGGAGAATCCTTCGACCAGGCTACGTCATCATGCCTAACAGATCGCGGCCCAACGGTTGATGTTGGGAAGTTCTATATATATTCATCGGCACGAGAACCTTCAATGCGCGATTCAGGACCCTATGTATTTAACTCGTCTTCGCTAGATGATGTTATGTTTTGGTTGTACCTATGTGGAAGTCATCTTCTCACTCCCCTCCAAGACCGGAGGTTTATATCTTGATGAGTCAGATGTCTATGATCTCTAGTGGAACGTGCCAGTGCCAGTTGGGAGTAGTTCCAATGACTCGGAACTGAACAATATGTATAAAAACTCGGATATGACTAGAAAATATTTCAGTGATATTTGACATCTTCAATGATATGTCTTAGATAAGTATTAGGTGTTAGTCACCTGGACCTAATATGCATTCGATTAGAGTCCCAGATCGTTATCAATGGTAGTAGTTAGGTAGTTCGTCAATACTTCTTCTTTTCATTTGTGTCATTCATGCAGCATAGATGTGTTCATAGAGATGCAAATCAAGGGATACTCATTGGCACACAATTATCAGAGTCCTGTCATCTGTAAGGTCCTTAAAATTATAATAGGTTATAATTTTAAGGACCTTACAGATGAAAGGACTTTTAGGACTTAGGATTTTAGGACTCTCTTCGAACTGCCATAAAATCTCAATTCTTCTTTCGATCCGACGAATAGGTTTGTTATTGCAATCTCCCCAGGAACTGATAAGCTTTTTCCTAAATTAGATTATTGATTTGATGTTGCTTTATTAAACTCATTGCGGAAATACTTATATTCTCTACATTTTTTAAGTATTTTGTAGCTTTTCTAGCTGTTACTTTCGTTAACTAAAAAAACAATTAATTTCTTTATTACACGTTAATGTCATCTGTAAGATATAAGCATTCAGAAAAATAAACATAATCTAACAGTTAAAAGTAATAGGTGTTAATCCTGTTGAAAATATAATTCACGTTGAAAGTTATTACAAGTTTACAAATAGGTAAATATGGAAGAGCAGAACTACTACAACTAGCTAGAAAAGCTTGAAGTACTTTGTTTTGCGACCCTTGTTAATGCAAGCACTACATAATATATTTCAACCGACAAGTGTATAAAAGTGTGGTGATGTACCATCAATACTACTAAAATATACGCACCCAATTATAAATTCATTTCTTTCTTTGGTTGAAAAGCTATCAAAATATTCACGTATAAGTTCCTATATTCTGAAGTGCTTGAATTCAATGAACAAAGTTTTTTTATGATGAAAAGTAGTCATGCGAATATAATAAGTACATATTTATATGTACACACACAGGGACCATTATGTCCGTATTCGTGTACTTATTTCGTAATACAAACACAAGTATCGTGTAATAAAAAACAGTACATAACAGAGTGTAACAAAATAACTTTCTTCTTCTTATACTTAGTATAATCTAATCTTTTTTTCTGTAAAGGTTATTATACCTTAAAATGGCCCATAAAATTCAGGTTTTTGTCTGCTTTTAACTTCGTTACCGCGTTTGGGAGTTGCAAATATTTTTAATTACTTTAATAAACAGATAAAATGATAATTCTCTTTTGTTCAAGAAAAACCGTTCAGTGTTATAAATGTGTATAGCCGTCAATTCAATGAATTTCCGACTTTTAACTACTTAAACAAGTATAGGGACTCTTTTAAAAAGTACCGTTAAGTAATAATAACATCGTAAACCATATTTCAAACTGATCTTGATTTTGATGAATCTAATTTGTACTTTTATGGTTAGGATATGTACGTTGGATTTACATATCTGCCGAATGGACTCCCAAAGGTGCATAACTAATATAATGAGAAAACTAAACATAACATATAAGTAATATGGAACATATGTACATCTTTTATCTCTTATATATCATCATCATAGAAATTTTTTATTAAAAAAATAATTATAAACAATATTTTTTACCTTCATATGATCGCTCCGTACCTTAGAACATAAATAAACAATATTTTTTACCTTCATATGATCGCTCCGTACCTTAGAACATAATCTAGCTCTTAGAGATAATATTTTATTCATTGTTTACGAACAATCGTCTACAATGAATGAATGAAGCCATCCATTCATCTAACTCTGTTTTAATCTAAAGGATACCTAACCGCTCTCACTAATACAATGATTGTAGAATAGAAATAAAAAAATGGACTTGGAATGAATCACAATGAATGAAAGAACGAAACCTCGAAAAGGTTTTTGCGGCTTTAATTTTTACAACAACAAACAATTTTGGCAGAATCATACTATTTTATGGTTTTTACTTTCCGAGTATTAAAGGTAAAATGTTCACCAAAATAAAATCAAATTTCTCAAGTCCGTTTCCTATTTATGTAAGTCAAACTTTGCACTAAAATAATAAAGTGTTTCGTTGACGTCCCCATACAAAAATGGAAATTTTTAGTATCAAACCACATTTCAATGTGAAACTTAAAAAGAAAAAGACCTCTCCCTTTAACAGATAAATGATAAGTATAACTTATTATCTTAAATTGATGTACGTTAACAATAAAGTTTTGCATGTTAAAAATAATTTTCATTGCTACACGAAATAAGTAACAATAAAATTTTCGATACGGTCATTGTTACATTGCCTTTGTCATAGACCCACTTATGTCGGAACACCGAGTGGTTTTAGTCGGTTCGATTCCGACATACCACTTCACCGCCAACCCTGATAAGGTGATGACTTGTGGGGGTTTCCACACGATAAAAAAGAAAAAAGGTCCTGCGTGTCATACTCATGCGTATCGTGTTTGTTTGTTGTATGATTTTCTTTTTAATTATTTGTATTTTTGTTATAGTCCATTAAAACAGTACATAGTACTGTATAGTACCGACAGTAATTAAAATAGAAACAACGACATTAGATAACATACATTTACGATATTACAAATAGTATTATTTACTAAATATAATATACGTAAAAAAGTAATTTAACTTAATAAACTTGACTGTAGATTTTTTCTTATATTTTCCAAAAAAACAAAAAAACACCAGAACAGATCACAGTCAGGCATGTCAGGCAGGAGTTCGTTAAGGACTGGGGACTCTGCCAGTACGACATGTCAGCCGAACAAACAACACACGGTCGCCTGATCCCAAACTAGACAGAGCCTGATGGCAAACAGACTGCTTATATATTTCTTAATACACACATATTATAGATAAATTACACCCAGATACAGAGCAAATGACCATGCTCATTACACAATTATTTGTCCTGGGTAATAGATACCACGACCTCTGGCTCATAGTCAGGATCACTAATCACTAGACCAACAGGTCAGTCGAATGAAGCGTACTACTTGGGGATAACTCATCAGAAATATTGTTGCAGTTTTTGAATTATTCACCTCATTGCGTCTATACCAGCTCTTCGGGCAATAGGTCTTGGTGCCGAAAAGCAGTGTACTATTTGCAGTGTATATCGAAAAGGAAAAAAAAAGGATTGGTATGTATTACACAAACAAAATCACGGGTAGTTTATTTACAATTAAGGGGTCCCAATTAAAACTAACTATCTAATAGATATTCAGAGTAAACTAATACGGTTACAACTTTTAATTAAATTTGCAACCACTGCCCGTAATAGTAACGTAGTAGGTTAGGTACATAATAATAGTATTAACTTGAGTACAAACATCTGTTCAATTAAAGTTCGAGAAGTGAGAAGTAGGGCTTCCCTTTAGGGAAAGTACTTACAACCTCACTATAATAGCACTATTGGCATACTATTGTATTCCTGCCGGTCAATAGGGTCACCATAGCTACTATTTATAGGGTACTTACTCTCTAGCGCCTCCAAATTCATTTGTTTAGTGGTATAAAATAATTTACTAACAGAAATATATATATACCGACGTAAGTCAATGTAATTGCTATCTTAATGTTGGTTGTAGATATTGTTATTGTTATCGTATTTGATAAGTTACACAATCGTGGCGAATGTCGGGACATTTGTTTGTTTTAATTGATATTATGATAAATATAGAAATTGTTTATTTATAAACAAACGTGTCTGATAATCGACATCCACACGTCGTATTTATTCCACAAATAGTTTCTTTGTTATCCAAATGTACTACCAAAATCGAACCGATACCTATTTATAGAGGTAATTTATGTCCTAAAACCTACCACAAGAAATCAGGATGTCCACTAACAGGTTCTCTTTTAAGTTTAAAGTACGTAAGCTCTACCACATTAGGAATATACTGTTTCAAACAAAAACGATTATTTTTAATCGGTCCATTGACGACGGAAATATCGGTGAACATTCATTTAAAAAATATAGAGCATACAGCCGAACATAGAAAGTTCTCCTTTTTTGAAGTCGGTTGAAAATAAACTTACAATTTAGGCTTACATATTTGAAAGGTTACATTATAATTTTATTAGCAAAAAAAACGATTCATAGTCGTGACAGAAGACTGATTAGCAATATATTTAGATATTTTTTGGAATGAAAGTTTAAGAGACTGGACTTTATTTCTTTAAATAACATTACAGATTTAGTTGTCAAAACGAAACATCATATAATTATGTACAACGAAAATTAACTTACTTACTAAAACCCAAACCTAAAACTTAAACCCAATCGAAATTGTTTGGCCTGTAGTAAAAGGGAAGTTACAGAAGCAGAGGGCCTGTATTTGAAACGGAAATCGTAAAAAATATTAAAAATGTTGGTGGCGCTGAAAGTGATTCATCAAGATATGATAGTGACAGCGAAACTGAAAATCTCAAATAAAGTAAAACATTTAGATTTTAATTTTTATTTTTAATTCATATTTAGATTCATATTAAACATCATATTAGTATATTAAGTTTATGACTGATACTTATACAATTCTTATACAATTAAAAATAAAGTTTCGTTGAATAAGTCCAATATCGGAAATGTTCTTGTTTGAATTTCTAATGATTCACCATAGTATTAATTTATAAGGTTATGTTTTATCATCCATACAAATTTTTAACCTCCGACGAAAAAAGGAGGAGTGTCATTAGTTTAACGTGTGTATCTGTGTGTCAGTCTCATCATAGCTCCTAAACGTTTGCGAATGCACATGGGTATGAGCTATTAGTGTTGTAATAAAAAACGCAATTACGACTTCATTGCGTTTTACCCCTACCCCTACCCTAGACCAGGGTTTTTAGTTTCCTGGTCAGTCTTTAATTTCAATCCATTGATGACGTCAGGACGTTCATATAATAATATGTACCTAGATCATAAATATGCATTAACAATAAAATATATATCTAAGTATGCTTATCCGTATTCTAGATCTCTTAAGCTTAGCTTATGCAGTTATGATTACTTTGGATCTAGATAGTGCTATGTCATATTTGTTATTATGCATAGATATTTGGCTTATTATTCATAACAATAAATCTAAGCGTGAAAGAAAATAAATAGTCAAAAAAATGTGTTAATAACAGTAAAGTTCGTTAATAAATACTAAACGATACATTTTACTTTAGGAAAACAAAAAAACACGTTTTATTAGTGAACCGAATTTAAAAGTCAACAAGTGTTCCACAATCCACCTTCTGGCTCCATTATCAGACCAACGTTACTGGGACCAATATATTGGGCTCATCAATAGGAATCACAATATATGATCCCAAACTCGAAGGGGTTTACCTCTTCGAGTTTGGGCTAATAGCTGAAGAAGAGTTTTACTGTCCTTCTCCTGGCTCCATGATTAGATCAGCTCCAAGGTGCCAAACTATGGTACTGTCTTCTGAACTACAAATACATACAAAGTTTCATTTCGATGTATAGTATACATAGATTTCCAAGGTCAAGGCAGCGCAGCGACAATATATTTTAACATTTTTTTTTTGCTACGAAATGCATCATAAACGTTTTTCATCAATCATTTCACATAACAATAACTCTTAAAGTAAGTGGTTTTACGAAATAAGATACTGTCCATACCAGGCCTATTTCGGTAACTTTATTAAGTAACATTTGACAGATGGCAGTTTTATTGTTTTGTCGTATACCTTTGCCGCTAAAGTTGTAAGCAACTCTGCACCTCATGAGCTATTAATATGGTGTAAGTTGGTACGAAGACTTATTAAAAGTAGTTATTGAGAACACAATATTATTTTTGTGTATGTGGGATCGTGAATATCAATGTAATGGCTAAAAATAAACACATTTATAATAAGAAATTAAATATTCTTAATTTTGGTTTTGGTTTTCTTCTTAAAAAACTAACACACTAGAACGTGATGTGTTTACTACAATTAAATGACATATGGTGCGTCTAGGCTTTGAAGAACCATGCGTTGATTATTAATTATCCCATAATGGAATTTAAAGCATTTACTTTTAAATTACACCTTACTTTGCTTTTGGACCATCTTTTCACATGTTTTATTATTTCATAACCGTAGCTTAAATGTGGTTTTCGACATATTAGCAGTTGGCAACGGAACCGTTGTTATATTTATGTTACTTTTATTTACAAGACAAGAAACAATGAACAAGACTTAAGTGCAACAAGCTTCCTAAGTTGCAAGAGAGAGCAGACACATCGGAGTTGATATATCTACGCTCTAGTCATTGAGATGTAGTACATTTAAATCAATGTCTCTAGTATATACTTTTAGTTTACTTTTCGAAGCACTCCTGCTTCAGATTATAGGTAGAACTTTGACATTCCATACAGGCGGGCAGAATGGTATACCCGTATTTACCTGAGTAGTTCAGCATGAACAGTGCCTGTGGCGACAAAAAGTCATTGAAGCTAACATACAAAAGACTATAAATACTCAAGTTCAGACATCAAGTATTCAAGAGTAGGGTAATCTACGGGCTCAATTTTAATTTTAAGAGAACTCGTTATCCATTTATTTGCTTAAGAGGATTTTATATATTTACATCATAAGTAATCTTTACTGGAATTTCACTTTCCAGAAATAGTACATTGATAAAATATATAAAGCTTGTTATGACCGACATAATCTTAATTAATTTGTTCCTTTAGTGTCAAAACTTCTGTAGGATAACTACTTTGGATAAGATAAAATACTCCTTTGATCTAAATTTAGAGACTATCAAAGAGGAGTAATAGGTTTATTTGATGATGAAGGTCTGATTGCGATCGGATGGAGCTGAAAGGTAGGTTGTATAAATTCCCTTGGGTTGGAGCCTATTTTAATAAGTTATATTATGTATTCCTCTTTGTGGTGAGAATCATGCTGGAGGGGCGAGGTTGTATAGAGGAGTTCCTCAATGCCTATAGTGACATACTTTACATTTAATAATAATAAAATTAATAACTTTACACATTTCACACAAGGCCACCTGATCCTATTTAATGTTAACTTTTCGTTTACTTTCAGACACACTCTTGCTTCGGAACCCAGTCTTCGTGTACCAGAAACCAATTCTCATTCGCATCCGCGAAGGTGGAAAATCCAACATTCGTTACTTCACTAGCAGAATAGTAAAAGCAATTCGCATTCGCGAATCTGAAAAATCTTACATTCGTTTCTCACTAGTATGTATATTTAAGTATGCATATTAAATAGATTTTCTTTATCGTGTTGAAAACCCTAAGGGTCATTACCTCACCCAGGCTAACAGTGAAGCGTTAGAAGTAACCTGTACTTGGTATTATTATTACCAAAAAATGTTATCACTAAAATTTGAGAGCAAATCTGTTTTGCCGAATAGAGGCTTCTGTTAGACAATGCCCAACGTTCTAAAATTATCAAGACACGGTTAAATCACTCGTAATCTTGCCGATTCTTGACTGCACCCTCAGCTAGACAGTACACAGTACTCGCGGAAAAATATATACTGTTTCCGCCCCGGCAAAACATTAGCCGGAAGCAGCAACGACGTTTCCGTTGCCAACAGTGGTGTGTGAATACCCCACCACTTCGAGATTTAGCTAAACAGAAAACAATTTTATAATGAGAAAGATATGCCACAAACACAGTACCTCCTTTATTTAAATCGTTAAAATATGTGCAATATTTGTAACGATTTAAACAAGAGAGGTTTTACTTACGTGTGGGACATCCGAAACCGTCGGGCGTAGTCGGACATCCCCGAAATATACACGCGAGTAAAACCATATATCCTTATTTAATATGAATACCTCTCTCGAAAGTTTTTATTCGAATACAAGGGAGGCACTATATTTGTCGCTTAGCTTTCTCATTTTTTGCATAAAACATCCTATATTACGTAAACAAACGAACGAATTACGAGTAATTTCTACAAAGTTTAGTTTTAATAATATTTTTATATTATTTCAGATAAAAAGGATTAGGAGACACACCTTATGAGATTAATTAAGATTCATGTAAGAACGATTCCACCTAATTTTAGATGGAAACGATATTGATTATTTAATCAGTAGGTATTTGATAAATTTTAAAACTGCAATACAATAAATTTCTGTTAATACTTATTTATAGCTTACGTATCTGATTATATATTGCAATAATATATTACGTAGTTATTTATTCTGTTTGAAACTAATAAAATTGATTGTTGATAATATACAGGTATGACAGGTAAACTGCAGAGTGTACATAATAAGGATAGGAGGAAAAGTAGGAGTTTGACAAGAAGTATGTTTCCAAATTGTCATCGGTACAAAATAGTAAATTAATAACAGTCATATATCTAGTCAAAGGTGCAGTCAGACTTAATCCCACAAGTTATTATTTAAAACTAAAGTTTTAACTTGCAATTTCCTCACTATGTTTTTCTTCTTATATGAACTGAACGTTATTAATAACTGTAAATAAGTAAGAGGGCTTGGACTTTCCGGCATTGGTCAGCTCGAGTACCTGTAGTATGCGATTCGACCTGATCAAGCATAGCTTACACGCCCCAATCCATCGTGTAAGCAATATCCTTTTTCTTTCATTACCTTCCATTCTTGCCTATCTCCTTTTTAATACACATACTCCCTACTCCATAGGCTTGACCCCTTGGCGTTGCGTAGAGATGCAGCCTCACTCTGCATTCTCTATTGCCTGTATCATGGGGAGTGCTCCGAGGCATTGTTCGGACTTATACAGGCCGCAACGTTTCGCCATCGTTTAACGCAATAAAACTTTCACCCCCATCCCCTGGAAAATAACTGAGCGATTCTCCAGAAACTTTTGCTTCGCACAACCAATCTCTGGAACAAATTGTCGCCTGCTTTATTCCCGGACCGATATGGCCTTCAAACCTTCAAGAAAAGAGCGTAGTCCCATCTCAAAGACCAGCAACGCATTTGTGCCTTTTGCGTTGCAGGTGTCCATGGGCGACGGTAGTCACTTACCAACAGGTGACCCGTCTGCTCGTTTGCCCCCTAAAATATAAAAAAAAATCTTTAATCCCTAACGTGCTCGGTTGACGGCAAAAAGTCAAGCCCTCTATTACATACATTAGTGGGACTTAATTCTAGCTGACAAAATGTGGGCGTTTACTACCTCTGTCTACCCCTTCGGAGATACAGGCGTAAGTGTATATGTGCATGATTATTAATAACTAGGCTTAAATGATTTTTGGATATTCACTTTTAGGTATCAATATAACAAGTGTATAGCTCTAAGTCTGCACGTAAAATCTCACACTCCTATTTAGGAACTCGTTGTACCCTTGCCCACTACACATTGAAATTATACATAAAACGTATTCCACGTTTATTGCGCTGACTTTATACAAAATGTTGAGAGCGAATAATCAGGCCTATTTACATTTTGCTTAGGCCCACCTGACGCCAGGGAAGCGCAACTGAAGGTACGGACTAATACTACCTACCTATCATGGAAAAGTAAATATTTTAATTTCGTTCGTTATAATAATATAATTTAGTTCGGTCATTAAAATTTAACCATTGAAATGACAAATTTAGTATGTCAGGAGCCTACTTTATAGCACTATATTGCTCTGCAGAAATGTCTCTTGTAAATTTAAATTACATCCAGACAATGAGAATATAAAATTTATAGTCTTGGGTGTGCGCTTTAAAATAATAAGTACCTACCTATTCACGTAGTGAAGTGGAATTTAGGTTTCGATGAGGTAATAATATTTGCTAAATGGGTTTTTAATGTCTAGTCTTTAAAATAATATTCGCCATTAAGTATTATCAATCTGGATATTTACAAATTTCTTTTTAGTCAAATTTTGAAACAACGGTTTTGTCTAAATGTTGAATTGTATATAAAACGAATCATTCTCTAGTTCTGGAAGGATTCTCACTAATTCAAATAACTTGATGGTCTGTATCAATAAATTGGAACATAAAAAAGATATGTTTTTAACAAACAAAAAATGGATTCGGTAATGGCGAATAGCCAAAAGCATTCAAAACTATTATTATATCTAACAGAAAATAATAAAAAGTAGAACAATTTTATACAGTTCCATTTCGGTACAAACACTTTTACAGAGAATATTGTACTGCTCGGAGCTATTGCTATTGCTCCTTGGGGTACCGCTACGCCTAACGAACCGTAAGCGACTTATGGACTGCAAGTGTTGCATTGTTAACGATCTCACAACATACACTTCGTTCGTATATTCGTACAATTAATTATAACTTATGTTGAACAAGCTTTCAGTTGAATTGCGTTACAGGCTTTTACTTAAGTCCGATAGTTCTAAAACGCTTGGTGTGTAATACTTGATTATTAATTTAACCTCAAAATATACAGTACAATGTTGCTTGCGTTGATATTGAGTAATTCTACTTATCGGATTGTTTCAAATCTTTTTTTTTTAAACCTTAAATATAATAACCTAAATAATTTATTTTTATATAATTAAAATTTAAATAAATTATTGGAGAGCCAGAATTGGTTCTTGCATTACATTTTTATCAGCATTTTAATTTGAATTGTTTATAGGCCCTATAGGAATCCAAACTAGCGAGCAACAAACTAAAAAGAGGATAATATGTAGAATTTTAATCCACCACCCGCTTTTGAAAGTTGAGATAAATGTTAGTATATATTAAAATGGTAGGCACAGTATGTACAGTTATACGCTAAAAATGACAAGCAATCGATCTGTTGTAGTCAGCCTTCTAATCGTAAAACTGTAATTCTTCTGGAAGGCCGTATTTTACGATTACGCGGTATGTTAATCAGAGGCTGCTTTATTTAAGCGTAAACAAAGAATAAAACTTGAACGTGCGGGCATGCGGCCCGGTATTATCATCAACCCTTTATTTTAAGTAGTGTTAGGGACAGGTCCATTTTCGATAAATACATTTATATATTAATGGCTGTGACCTGTATGAAGATTGTAAACAATGCAAGTTCCTAATTGTGCCCGAGTCTAGAAATGCCGCAATATGAATACAGCAAATAAGAGTATGTTGAAAAATAAGCGGTAGTTACTAGAACAGGAGTAAGGGAATTCCTAATTATATGTAAAGTTTGTTTACTTCGGAGTAGCAAATAACATTATAGTGTAATTTAAACTGTTTAATCAATAGCAGATACATATATATATTCATGTCAATGGCATCCATTGATTATATTATTGACTGCACTGAAAATAACAACATGCAACAATAAGTAATCAACTGTTCATTAATGAAATCTTAATTTTTTTTTTTATGGTAGAGGGGGCAAAAAGCAGACGGGTCACCTGATGGTAAATGACTACCGCCGCCCATGGGCACCTGTAACTCAAGAGTCACCAGTGCGTTGCCGCCCTTTAAGCTGGGAGTAGGAGAAGAGGGGGTGAGGGGAAGGGGGGAAGAGGGGGGATAGGGGAAGGACGGGAATAGGGGAGAGGGAAGAGTTGGGGCCTCTAGGGCACTAGAGAGCTTTAAACGTACGTTCTGTTTTTAAATAGTTATGTTTTTTGTAAACCTTTTAAGTAGTAAACAATGCAAACATGTTACAAGTATTAAGGTATAACAATCGGTGATCATATCATACACGGTACGTTCTTCTATAAATAACGTGGTTATTCCTGAAGGAAGTGTAATAGGAGTCTTATATTTCTATATAATCCTCTACCTACATAGGCTGCACTAAAAGTATCGGGAATGGAATATTTCCACTGTTTCTGTCATATTAAAATCTTTTTAATTGAAAACTCCTTGGTTTTAAAAATCGAATACCATTTATTTATTAAAAAAAAGATTCTCGGTCTTATCACAAGGTTTTGTCAAACTTGTTTAGTCGTTGAGAAAATGGAATTGTCTCGAGAAAATTTAAGAGCGATGATTTATTATGACTTTCGAAGTGGTTTGACGCAAAAACAGTGTGTTGACCGGATGATTTCTGCATTTGATGATGAAGCCCCATCCAAAATCACAATTTATCGCTGGCTTGCTGAATTTCAACGTGGACGTGTCAAGCTCAGTGATGATCCCCGTCAAGGTCGTCCAAAAACTGCAGTCAGATGCTGTGCGTAAGCTGATTGAGGAAGATCGACATGTGACAAACCGCGAAATTCAGGCAACTTTAGACATTGGCATGAGTCAAATACAAATAATCTTGCATGAACAATTAGGTGTAAAAAAGTTGTTTTCCCGATGGATACCGCTCTGTGAAGAGTAAAAAGCGGCTCGCGTTACTTGGTGCGTCAGAACTGTCGAAAGATTCCACGCAGGATCCTCAAATGCTGTATACAACATCGTATCAGGTGACGAATCCTGGATATACGCGTACGAACCCGAAACAAAAAACCAGTCACGAGTTTGGGTGTTCGAAAATGACTTAAAGCCAACAAAAATTGTTCGTTCACGGAGTGTTGCAAAAAAAATGGTGGCCACGTTTGTCTCCAAAGCATTTGTTTGCCACGGGTCGTTTCTGAACTCCGTAAAGAGAACTGCAACCGCCGCATCATCCTCCATCACGACAATGCGAGTTCTCACACCGCGCACAGAACAAAAGAGTTTTTAAAGCAAGAAAACATAGAATTATTAGACCATCCGCCGCACAGCCCCGACCTAAGCCCTAATGATTTCTATACTTTCCCTAAAATAAAGAATAAATTGCGTGGTCAGAGATTTTCATCACCTGAAGAAGCTGTGGACGCCTACAAAACGGCCATTTATGAGACCCCAACTTCCGAATGGAATGGTTGCTTCAATGATTGGTTCCATCGTATGGAAAAATGTGTCAAATTTCGCGGAGAATACTTCGAAAAGCAATAAATACATTTTTAAATAGTAATGTTGTGTCACTTCCTTGATTCCCAAAATTTTCAGTGCCGCACTCGTAATAAAACGTAGGGATCTTATATCTCGTTTTCTAATTATATTCTATTACTTTTTTTTCGAAATTTATACCAATTTAAAAATAAACTACACCTAACTTCAAATAGTTTTATAGTTACAACTTATATATTAATTACTCAAAAACAAAAATAATTAATAACATCATTTGTCTCCCATAAAAGACTGCACCTACTCGTAGATTCTAGATATGAAAATCACATTTCCGGTACGTACATTCAAAGCTTCAGACACAAACATATTTTGCAAATCCTACATGTTCCTGAATCTTTGTAAATTTGGATTTTTTTTTATTTTGAATATGGCATTTTCAGTATATGTTTGTGTTTACAGACATATACTGGAAATGAAAAAATCTAAATTCCATACACATATACGAGTATGTATATGTACGAGTATTTTACGTGTTCCTTAAAGTTTTGCATGTATTCATTTCTTGTATATTACCAATATTAATGAATACATGCAAAACTTTAATTCAAGAATAATTTTATTTTGGTATTTAATTCTTATAATCTTCTTTCTAGAATATAATTAACCGTCGACAACCAGTGCCCTAGGAAATACTACACCAGAAGTCACCGACCGCACAAGTGCCAGACTCGCGCGTAGTATCTTTGTAAAAACCTAAGTCTATTAATCAATTAGTATTTATAGTGTTGCGACTTGTTAGAACCTTAATTTAGTTATCACAAGAACCTCATATGAAGTTATTGCTGAGACATTCTTCTCTAACGTACTATAAATTCAGTCAGTCAGGTGGCATACGTTTTCACAGACATACTTATATATTCTTCCTTTCTTGTCTAGCACGAGATTACGCAGGACAACATTCCATAAACACTTAATTTTGAGTGTTACGCTAATTTTGTCTTAGCTTATCTTAAAAATGTGTATGATTAAAAACCATTCTTAGAAAATCAAAAACAAAGTACAGGCTTTTTTGTTTTCCTTCATATAAATGAAAATAAATCCCTTTAAGCACCCACTTGGGAGGAATACAACATAGATAAAATTGTGAGCAGTGCAAAATAACTCTTTTTGTTTCAATTGCTGTCTGACTTTATACTATTATTGGGTGAGAGCAGGTGAAAAGTTAGGGGCGCATTCGAGAAAAAGAGATGCGAACACTTTAGAGATACCTCTGGCTATTACACCCACCTTACGTGATACGTTCTAGATCTGGCTAGAATTGTCACAATTCGAATAGCAAAAATAAGATGTGATGTTGGTGAGAGGATTTTGTAAAATATATTTATTGTAAATAAAGGTATTTTGATTTGAAAATTACCTTAAATTAAGTAAAATACTAAAGTTAATTATTTATACTGGAACAAACAAAATCGACATAATTATTCATTATTAAATAAAAAATATTTGTCTGTCTGAAGTTTATATTATTAAATCATTTCATTTAAAAGGGTACAATTTTTTCATTGGTTTTACTTAAGACTAGCTTAATTTGTGCAAACGACGTAAAGGATCAGACTTAATGTTAGAATAGGTATTAAATATAATATAATTATTCTCAAAATTTTTAAGAAACTAAACAAACTTGACTCAAAAACTTAATAAACTTGAGCGTCTTCAAAACCTCTTTATCAGGTTTATATTTGGCTTACGCAAATATGACCATATTTCTGAATTTCGTATTAAGCTCAAGTGGCTCCCTATTCGACTTCGCCGAAATGCTCATATTTTTGCTCTTCTTTACAATATTTTGTTTAATCCTTCTACTCCCACCTACCTTAAAGAACGTTTCGAGTTCTTAAATTACTCACATGAGAGGTTTCTGAGGTCATCTGAAAATCAGCTCCTGAAAATACCGTTGCACTCCACTAATTTCCTCCATAAATCTTTAACGGTTAATGCAGCTCGCCTCTGGAATGCATTGCCTGATTTTGTTAGGCGTGCTCAATCGCTAACGACTTTTAAAACACTGGTATTTGATTACTATCTGTCATTATAGTAATAATATGTTTAATACTTATAATTTTACTTGCAACTTACAATACAGAATATATGCATTATATGTTTAGTTATTATTGATTTGTATTTATTACACGTATGTATGTTTGTGTATATGTGTTTAGGTATGTATGTATGTTTGACTATTAAATATGTTAACAAGTTTCTATGTAAGGTAATTATTTTGTTTTTTTTTTCTTCCATTCTTATAATTTCAATAAAATACTTAGACAATTTGTGCAACTGTTTACTGCCCTATACAGAAGTTCATTGCATCTGTCCATCTAAAGGATATCTGTAAGAAATCGCAGCTAGCGATAAGACCGCCGCTTGTACCATTATTTGTTTTTATTTTAATGTTGTAAATTGTTTTATGGTGTAGAATAAAGAATATTGTATTGTATTGTATTGTATACTCCTACAGAAACAGCTATAGACATACATGATTTAAGGTTTAAAACGTTCTAGCTGATTTAGGTGATCACTTTCCGGATCGTTCTTTTGGGGTCACTTTTGATGTGACACTTTATCATTTGAAACGAATCGCACCACAAATAGGGATCATTGAAACGATAACTTATTTGAACCAAGTGACTCATTGTAAAAGGTACTTCCTTGCATATTGACTTCCGCAACTTATGTAAACTTTCTGTAAACTATTTGAAAAGGCCCCCCAAAATCTGAACACAGTTTTCTGTCAGCCGCCATTACTGTAAAGCGAACACTTGGAGCTTGTACAGCCAATATCGATCTGTAATAATTTACCTTTCAAATAGAATAAAAAAAAATTAAAAGGCTATGGTTTTACAAATGATCCTCCACATACACACATTGACAGCTCTGTCGTGTATACGTTGCTAGGGCCAACTACTCTTAGCTATGGCAACCCAACCTTTTAACCTTATTGCATTTTGAGTGCTTTAAGATACCTCTAGGAAATGGTCCCTTATTAACGTTAGCGACCGTAGAGAAGTGGTCCTCAATCTTTAAAAATACGCGTACCTACTTTTTGGGGGCTATTAGTGTGGTCATAGATAGATGTGTAATGTGACTGTTCAAATATCTACCTTATGTCTATTAGGTATTGGTTTTTCGACTTACAACTAGACAGGTTTAATATTTTAATTAGTTTTTGTTTGAAACAATTCAGTATTCGTTTCTTAACAAACATAGTTAAAATGAGCGCTGTTTGGCGCACAGCAACTTCCTTGCCGGCGCCATCAGCATCAATGCTGAGCGGTGACCAATGTCAATAAGTGACGTGCAAGTGCGTGCAAGGCAATTGTCGCTCTATTTTGTGTTTTTTTATTTTTGTTTGTATTTTTTTTTGTTATGTTTTATCACTTTAAGTACTGTAAGCACTAACGTCACTTAATAAATAAATACTTTTACTTTCTTTCTTCTTTCTAGTTTGATTCTAATCAGACAGTAATAGTTTGAGTGAATTAGCTTAAATATAGTGCACCGTATTCAGCGTTTATAACTTTGTAAATGGGTCGGTTCCAACTTCAATTATATACCTACTTATATCTAATCGGCGGATCAAGTATTGAGGTTATTCCTTAAAAGAAAATCTCTCCAGAAACAGATGTTACCGCTGCTTAGACATACTTAATTGACAGAAGTGAAAGATTGATTGTTTTAACTGCATACCAAAGTTGAGTTTTGATTTGAATCTTATTTATAGAACATACATATTTATAGGTTACGTAACGAATTCATTCATTATTTTTATTATTTTAATTCCTATATTATACTTTTGGTAACATTTATCTGTATATTGAAATTCATCGATTATGACGATCTGCGGTTATGAGGAGTATAAACAACAAACTTTCACATAAGTTTTTAGATTAAGAATAGTTAAAATAGCATTTAAAAATAATTTATCATCACTATGTATAAAAAGTGCATAAAGCGCATTAGCTTGCGTTGCAGTATTTTTACACGGGGAGAAGAGAGAGACATAGTACGGAGAGGCACACACTGAATCAGAACAACTATAATCCCACCAAAAACATTTGAACGAATGTCAAGCATCCATCTCTCCAGCATCTATCTCTACACGCCCTAACTCTACAGTAATATCAGGTAAAAATTTTTGATCGGCCAAGAAAGGAAACGCATCATTAGGAGCATAGACGTTCAACGGAAGCTCTACTGCGAGTTGTGTTCAATCTGTAGCTAGGGTGCATCGAATATCGAGCAGTGAAGAAATAACGTCCTTGCACAAAGAACTAGGCGCGTAATCGTAGGATTATCGGCATCGATTGATAGACTGTCCGACTGTCGGTACCAATTTATTGTTCTCGGTACCGCTACGCACAAACTTGGTATACGAGTACATCGGCGTAGCATAGCCATTTCGGAAAATCTGTTAAATTTTGTAAAATAATAAGCACATATATTTAAACAGGTTTATATTATAATTTCACTTACAGTACTACATAAAAGGTGTTGTCAGTAAGGTGAACAGAGCGCAAATCCCCGATTTCAAAATGTTTGCTGCTGTTTGGCATGGAAGTGTTTACATTAAATATTTATGTTTCTAATACTTAGGATTATAGATTGTGATATCTGACGAATTAACCTGTCACGAAATAATTTATTTAACATAATATATTTAAATAATGTGAAATTTTAATTTCTTTACATAATTATAAATTAAAAGAACATGTAGTTACACTCGCAACAATGTCCACCGCCGCGTCTGTCTGTTTGTCCTTTCGCGATAAACTGAAAAACTACTGAACGGATTTTCATGCGGTTTTCATTAATAGACAGAGTGACTCGTTAGGAAGGTTTAAGTGTATAATTTGTACCCGTGCAAAGCCGGGGCGGGTTGCTAGTTTATTTATAAAATAACAATATTATGTTTATTCATTCTATAACATTTACATAATTTTATGTGTTTTAAGTACAAGTTAAATTAAATTTCTACAAATTACGATAAAAGAAAGGGCTGACAGTAATCAAGTATTTAATACCAAGGATGTTGCTACAATGTTCAGATTTTTCTGAAAATGTCTGCATAAAAAATTTAAAACGAAATCATTGAAATTTACAAAAAACAAATAAAAAATTAAAAATTAAAATTCATAACATGTTGTTTAGAAATGTGCACATACACTAGAAAAAGCAATTGCCGAAGAAAAAATAATTCAAAATCCTTTTTTTTCAACTGTTATCAGCTGCTTACACATAATTTTCCTTCATTTTTTTTGTAACGTTGTGTTGCACTGAGTTTTTGCTACAGTTACAATGTATATAATTATGTATTAGTGGCAATTCTTTCCTAGTGACCGAGTTGTAGATGCAACGTTCTTGACTGTCACTAATATGTACTTAGCATTACTAGGTAAGATTTAAAAAAAGCAGTTAAAGTACTTTTGGTTTATAATTTTGAATTAAAGACTGTTAATGAGTAAACAATGTTTGCGATGCTCAAAAGTTTTGTGGTATCGGTGTGGAAGCCACACGATAGAGACGATGGTTTATAGCCCGAATACTTTGTATTCCACGTCCTCATTTTGAGAGTAGGTGATGCACGGCCAACAGGTTGTGGACTAGACAGAGTAGGTACACAAGTGTTGTTCCGTTTTGGGGACCTTGTCCTTCATAAGTTTCCCTTCAAATCAAATTCTCAGATATTTCCCTCCTCTTAGAACTCAGAACAAAGTGCGGATTTATTCGGTTTGATTCCGACTTGCGATTTTACGGTTAGTCGTTCGTTTTCCATTACTGTCGTATATACACATAAAAATGCTTTAAAAACATTAACGATTTTCAGAGCTTCACATAACACAAAATAACTGCAGTGATAAATTAATGTCACTGTTTAAAACAAATTGGGCACTACGCCCAGCCTTTGTGTACAAACAACGTATAAAGAATATTAGATATGAGACCTAGAACTAGCGGTCAAACGTAAAACAACATTACTAAAGTTCTAAGAGGCAAGTTACTCGTAGGCAGTCGCTAGAATGCGTGACAGTTATTGCGAAATTGCCTCGTGACAGCTACAATTAATTTGTTTGCTGCCATTAATTTAAGAGTGTCTAACTAATAAATAGTTTTAGTGCTCTGACATATTTGTAAACAAGATAATGTTTTATTACTTCTCAAGAATTCATAAGCATTACGAGATTAAAACGGACTGTACACAATTTTATATTTCATATTATGTTCAGTAAAGCAGAAGCACTGATTTTTTGATAAGATTGTTAGTAACTGGGGTCATACATTACGAGTCTTCTTGTTAATCCCACCAAAGGTGAGATTCGTATAAGCGACCACTCGATCTCTTTGGTGTTCTGATTACATAGTAATGGTAGGTAAGAATATTATTACTTAGACTTTTGTGGATCAAGAATATTCTCAAACATCAATGCCACTAAGGTATTCCAATGTTTCTTAATACTACCAAGCATACTTCATTTAAAAGCGACAATCCAGAAACGTACTCGATGGTTTTATTTTGTAAATCACTACATATTATAAAACCAGGTCCCCCGCCGCGTCCGTCTGCCTGTCTGTCTGTTCGCGATCAACTGAAAAATTACTTAACGGAGTTTCATGCGGTTTTCACCAGTAGACAGAGTGAGAGAGTGCAGTGATTCATGAGGAAGGTTTAGGTGTATAATTTGTTAAGATTTTGTGTAAATTGATTGAACGATGTTGATGATTGTTAAAGATATCTCTGCCATCCGTGCGAAGCCGGGGCGGTTTGCTAGTGACTACTAAGAACCAAAGAACATATTTTGAGGCCTCTTCCAACAATGCTTCGTACAAACCCCTAAGTCATACTTAAGTTTAAAACAAAGCATTGCTTGAATTTAACGACTAGTCCTACTAACTCGTCTAACTGGTACAGCTAAGTAGTTTCGAATATATATTGATATTGTTTAAATCCTAACCACGGTTCGCCATCGCCATCGAAAACTAATATAATCTAGCTAATGAATCGTCTTTGTATAATGTATAATGTATTTTCTTAGAGCTATACCTAATACTTTATGAATATGTAATTGAAATATCTATTCTTGATATCTGTCCGATACAGCAGTCGATACACCCATTGTTACTTCAATAGATGTCGCCCTGGTTGTAGTTTATTTTTTATGATTATGTAATTTATTACGTAGCCATTTCCTATTTATCTACTTAACCGACTATCAATTTTACTTACACATAGCTCCGTGTTTGTGGTAAAACTTTATTTAAAAAAAACCGGATAAGTGCGAACCTGAGTCACGCTCCGAAGGTTACATAAACAATCAAACTTGTATGTAGATTGGTTGGTCCATCTCGGGAATCGATTCTCGAAGCCTAATCGCTATTTTTCCCGAAAGACAAACTCAACTTTGCATTTCTAAAAATACTGTCCCATACATCGGTTTAGGCCACAGTAAATTTTACAACCTCAAATATAATATTGTAATCCAATTTTGTTTGGAAGCTATATAACAACAAATTAATGACTTTCGGATTATTTCTTTTACTTGTGCTATGGGACCTTGCTTCTTGCCAAATTTCATGATTCTAGGTCAATGGGAAGTACCCTATAGGTTTTGATTTACCTTTGAAATGTTAAAATGTGTTAAAATTTAACGCTAACGCCGTATCTTTTGATTACGTTGACTTAGAAGCTTGATTTTTACAGCTTCAAGGGATCGCAGACACAAATATTTAATGTTAATTTCAACTTGATCCCTCCACGCGTTCCTGAGAATAAAAGTTGGTGGAGCGCCAATATATTTATAAAATGCATACATAATCGCACCATAATATATTTCGTTATATTATTAATTTCATAGTCTTTATGTAAACCACATTCTGTTTGTCGAATGCAATTAGTGCTGGTACTGCTGTAATATTGCCAATGTACTCGACGATCTCAAGAGATGGCGTTAGCAGTCTTCAAATAATGTAACCGCGCTGCTCCTGATTGGTGCAAGAAAAACCGGACATACCCTGCTCTCATCGCTTTTCGCTAAGACGCCTTTAATATAAAATTTTGTTCCGCCACGGACTTCAGTTATATTTCTCGTGAAAAGAAGCTGATTTTCCGTTAGTCCTATAGCCGTGTAGTGTTTGGACTCGCTTGTAACCTTTACAAGGTGTATGTGGAGTGCTCTAGTCTTCGATCGTGACCGGCCGGTCAATACCATTCAAGAGACCGTAGAAACCTCGCCGCTGCTCGCTGCCTTCTGGAGGATCGGGACTTGGTCGGTGTTGCAGGTTAGTGCTGGCATGATTGTTACGATCGATAGAAGTGGTTTACTTCCCTACACCTCGTACGCTAACCGTTGAGCAATCACACCCTGGTTGGGCTATTTACACGCCTGACCACATAATTTGGTCCTTACGAGTGCGGATAGGCCAGTGATTCACGTAAATATTGGTGAATTTACTTTTCTATTCATACCATAAAAAAGATTCACGTAATTTTAGTGAATTCTTGCGCCCCATTTTTCCTCGCTCACAGATTTACGTAAAATTGGTAAATTCTGTGTTTAAAACGCACGAGAACTACGTAATTATTGGTAGACTCGTATTTAAATATAATTAATTGTTAGATTTGGTGAATTACGTATTAATTGGTAATAATATCCATTATACTCAATTTAGTTGAACTTATTTATACCTACCCACTTATTAACCGCTCCACCACTGTACTTTACGCTAAGTCATTTTAAGATTTAAATTTAACTTGTGTTTTTACACTAACTAGGTAGATATACCTATCACTTTGTAGTTGTATTGTGATATTATTTTATAAACATGACGGAAAGCGAATCAAGCCGCGAAGTCATGTTGGTTATGTTGAATCAAAAGAAAGAATTATTATTTCAACGTATTAATCGTATGTACACATCGTCGAAAGGTATAAGTTCTTTCGATTCATCAACGCGAGCTAACGAGAATTTTCTGGCTGAAACGGAGATGATAGATGAGTTACGCGATAAATTTGAGTCCATTGTTGATAAAATAAATAATATAAATTTGTTATCAAAGATTACGGTCAATCCCGAGTATTCTTGCCTCGATTCATTTGATGATTTATACTCGAGAGTTAAACGCGTTAGAAATAAAATATTAACCACTTCTAAGGTGCGTTCACTCGAGACCAGTAGCTCGATCAAGTCCGTAGTGAAATTAGAACCTTTAGTAATTCCGAGTTTTGACGGACGCCCTGAAAACTGGAATACCTTTTATCAGTCTTTTAAAGCTAATATTCATTTGAATCAACAGCTTTCTGACTCGCAACGTGTACAGTATCTAATTTCTAAACTCACCCACGACGCACTAAAATTCACTTCCGGTATTATTCCGTCAGGTGAAACATATAAAATACTGTGGGATAGTTTGGTTAAGAAATACCACGACAAACGCTCATTAGGTACATATTATCTCAATAATATACTGGACTTAAAAACTTGCTCGCACACTGCGAACGCTCTTGATACCTTTGTTAGTAAATACTCCGCTTCGATATCAGCTCTAAAAGAATTAGGCATAACTGATCTAACTGATTTTATTTTTCTTCAATGCGCTTTGAGAAGGATGGATCCTCAAACCATCCAAGCCTTTGAACTTTCGATTCGGGATGTGGAAGTGCCTACGACACAACAGCTTATCGCTTTTATACAAGATCAGGCTAAGATTTTGGAGCGCTCAAACCCGCGAAATTGGTCATATACGAAACCCGCTGCTGTTGTTACGTCGCCCTCACGCGACCGGCGCGTTCATCACACCTCCAAATCTTACGCAGCAGTTACCGCGAATTGTTGTTTGTGTAGTGGTAACCATCGACATTTATATGATTGCGCTCAGTTTAAAAATATGCGAGACGCAAGGGCTAGATATGAGTTTATTAAATCGAAGTACGGTTGCGTTAATTGTTTAAGCACTTTACATAAACTTCCGGATTGTAAGAGTACGTCAGTCTGTTTCTGTAATAAAAGACACCATAGGTTATTGCATTTTGATAGTAATAATTCGCAATCGCATGCGGCTATGGTAAATACCGCCGTCGCGTACTCGCCGCCGCCCGCTCATCGAGCGACCGTTACTTCGCCCGCGCCTTCTCATCGCGCTCACACGACTTCGTCATGCATTCGAGCGCCCCCGCTTGCTACAGAACCAGTTACACATACACAGTCTTACACTTCTTGTCATAAGGGTGATATACTTTTGTCAACCGCTCAGGTATACGCGCGCTCTAAGGGTAGCGCTGGTATCAAATCTGTAGTTAGGTGTTTGATAGATAATGGCTCGCAGAATAATCTAATAACATCTGCTTGTTCTAGTTTATTAAATTTACCGATAATACCGTTGAATAATTCCTATGTTAAAGGTGTTGGTTCCGCTTCAAGTCCGATAATCGGTTATGTTCATTTAGACATTGAATCCCGTATTTATCCGGATCAGAAATACACTATACATGCGCTTGTTGTAGAATGCATTACGGATCAATTGCCTTCGAAATTTATCGATTGTGATCGCGACCTAGATTTTCGTAACCTTCCGCTCGCTGACTTAAGCTGGAATATTCCGGGCAAGATTGATTTATTGTTAGGTGCCCAGCTATTCCCATTTATATACTTAGGAAATATGGTCGAGTGTGGGCCGCGCGCACCGTGTGCTTTATCTACAACATTTGGTTACGTACTTATGGGAGATTACCCGCGTAAACATATTTTACCTACTGCCGCGTCTTTTTCTGCGTTAGCGCTTAATGATATAGTGCAAAAGTTCTGGGAACTTGAAGAAGTACCCATGAAACGCTTGTTGTCACCAGAGGAGACAGATTGCGAAAATATTTTCACGGCTACCGTGACCCGTGACGACGTAGGTCGTTATACAGTTGCATTACCGTTCTGTAGGGACCCTTCGGAATTAGGTAATTCGCACGCTACCGCTTATCGCCGTTTCGTTTCACTCGAGCGTAAGCTCCGTCAGGCACCGATAGTGCGCGAAAATTATAACAAGGTTATTCAGGATTATATTGATAACAATTACCTCAGTCCTGTTAAAGAATCTGAGCTGTCCTCTGATGGTTATTATATACCGCATCACGCAGTAGTCCGACCTGATAAACCGATGCCGCGCATCGTATTGGACGCGAGTGCTAAAACGCATACAGGACTTTCGCTTAACGATATATTACATATTGGACCCAATTTACAGGCCGATCTGTTTTTATTATTGTTAGGTTTTAGATTATTTCCTATTGCAATGAACGCTGATATAAAACAATATTATTTACGGATTGGTGTACCAGTAGACCAACATAAATACCTACGCATTTTATTTAGATTCAACGAATCGGAAAAAATTCGAACTTATGCCTTTAATAGGCAACCTTTCGGTCTCAAGTCAAGCCCTTACATAGCTATGCGCACTGTGCGACAGCTGGCTACTGACATGAGTCCGCTCTATCCTGATGCCGCGAAAGTGTCAGAGACCTGTCTGTATATGGACGATTTGGTTCTTTCTATTGCAAATGAGGATACTGCCACGCAATTAGCTCACAACTTGATTAAGTTTTTCAAATCGGGTGACTTTGACTTAGTGAAGTGGTCTAGCAATTCACCAGTGCTACTTGACTCGCTTCCCGACACGCACCGCAAGTCGCTTGATTTTGATGTTGACAATAATGTCTCTAAGGTCTTAGGTCTCTCATGGGAACCATGTGAAGATAATTTTCATTTCACATGCGCCGCAATTAATGAAAGGTGCACCAAGAGAAACATACTCTCGATGGTTGCACGACTATTTGACGTGCTCGGATTGGTCGCGCCTGTGATTCTCTATGCCAAGTTGTTAATTAAGGAACTGTGGCTCAGCAAGTGTGATTGGGACGATCCTGCACCGGAGCACATACGCACCCGTTTTTTCGCTCTTGCGCAAGAACTTCAAATGCTTGACACTTTAAGGATTCCACGTCATGTAGGCGTCGAAGTTGGTTGTGAATTACGTCTTGTTGCTTTTTGTGATGCTAGCATGAATGGTCTGGGATGTGTCATTTATGCCCATTGTACCTACCCGTCTGGCATTCAAACTCGCATTCTTTGCGCTAAATCAAAGGTTTCGCCAACAAAAATCACTACGCTCGCTCGCTTAGAATTATGCGCTATTTTACTTATGTCAAAATTAATAAAAACTGTGCGAGACACATATGCAACACGTATGACCATTGCCGGGATATACGCATTTTCTGATTCCACTATTGCTTTATCATGGGTTCATTCTTCACCACATCGTTGGTCAGTTTTCGTCGGTAATCGCGTCGCTCAGTGCCAAGAAAACTTGGACTCTAAACATTTTTATCATATTGCCGGAGCTAGTAATCCAAGTGATTGTCTTTCGCGTGGTATGCTTCCATCGCAACTTTTGACCCACGATTTGTGGTGGAAAGGTCCTCCGTGGATTCGCAGCTCATCTGAGAAGTGGCCGATTAAGCCATTCTCGCTTAATAATTGCTCTGTCTTGCCTGAACTCAAGGCAAATGTGTTGGCTGCCATTACTCACACAGAGCCGCCGTTGCTGTGTACGTTAGCACAACGTGTTTCTTCTTGGGAAAAGTTGCTACGTATCACCGCATATGTATTAAAATTCGCAAGACCTAAAGTTAAGGTCGAACCTCGTTCTATAGCAGGGTTGACAAGTGCTGAGAATGCGTTAATTCTCGCCGTTCAATCTGTGCACTTCTGTGAAGATATCAAATTGATCAAGGCTGATAAATTACCTTCAAAAAAGCTGCAAAGCCTCTTCGTCTTCTTAGACAAACAAGGGATTTTACGCATTGGAGGAAGACTTTCTGGATCAATGCTTCCTTTCGAAGCTAAACATCCGGTTCTTCTCCCTAAACGCGATAATGTCGTTGACTTAATAATACAGCATTTTCATGTTGTTAATTGTCACACCGGACCTGGACTTCTTATGTCTATTATACGACAACGCTACTGGATCTTGGATGCCAGGACTGTTATCAGGTCCAAGTTGCGAAAGTGCAACACTTGCTTTAAATGCAACCCAACGCATCCAACGCCTATAATGGCTGATCTTCCTGATTACCGTGTTTCAGAGGCCAAGGCATTTTGTCACACTGGTGTAGATTACGCTGGTCCGATAAGGACAATCCTTTCTCGCCGCAGAGGTCAACATGCGCAAAAGGCGTACATCGTTCTTTTTGTTTGCATGGTCACACGTAGTCTACATATTGAAGTGACCAGTGATTTAACTACTGAAAACTTTCTAGCCGCTTTTAAACGCTTTATTTCCCGTCGAGGACCAGTTTCATGTCTCTATTCCGATAATGGATCTACTTTCATCGGTGCGAAGGCACATTTAGATGAGCTGTATAGTTTTTTATTGAACTCTAGCTTCAAAAACGCGCTGTCGAATGAGTTGCTCTCTCGACGCATAGAGTGGAAGATGATTCCCCCAAGATCACCAAATTTTGGTGGGATGTGGGAAGGGAATATAAAGAGCATGAAAACGCATTTATATAGAGTAATAGGAAGTCAGTTACTTACATACGAAGAACTGCAAACTGTTCTTACTCAGATAGAGTGTATTCTTAACTCTCGTCCATTGAGCGTATTATCGTCAGACCCTCATCCTGAGGTGTTAACTCCCGCGCATTTTTTGATGTCTACTCCGTTGCAATATTTACCCGCTGCTGATTTGTCAGATCAACGATTGAGTCTGTTAGAACGTAAAAAGTTGTTAGATAGTATGGTCCAATCCTTTTGGAAGAAATGGCACTTAGAGTATTTGCACACGTTGCAAGTTAGGCAAAAATGGGCTACTCCCGACAAACCGGTAGAAATCGGAACTGTTGTTCTTCTTGAGCAGGAGAATTCTCCACCGTTGCATTGGCCGTTAGGAGTAATTACGGACGTGTTCAGAGGCTCTGATAACGTTGTACGCGTGGCGATAGTTAAAACGCAAACTGGAATTTACAAACGCGCTGTAACTAAATTATATCCTATTCCTACACAATAAATTCAACTTAGTTTAAACCTTATTTTTTAGTTTAGGCCGCTATATTTATCATATTTATTATTTAATCGCATAATGCATGTGTTACTCTCAGTCAGTTAGAAAATTCGCGTGTTTTGAAACATCTTGTGATGTTCCAAGGCGGGGTGCATGGTGGAGCGCCAATATATTTATAAAATGCATACATAATCGCACCATAATATATTTCGTTATATTATTAATTTCATAGTCTTTATGTAAACCACATTCTGTTTGTCGAATGCAATTAGTGCTGGTACTGCTGTAATATTGCCAATGTACTCGACGATCTCAAGAGATGGCGTTAGCAGTCTTCAAATAATGTAACCGCGCTGCTCCTGATTGGTGCAAGAAAAACCGGACATACCCTGCTCTCATCGCTTTTCGCTAAGACGCCTTTAATATAAAATTTTGTTCCGCCACGGACTTCAGTTATATTTCTCGTGAAAAGAAGCTGATTTTCCGTTAGTCCTATAGCCGTGTAGTGTTTGGACTCGCTTGTAACCTTTACAAGGTGTATGTGGAGTGCTCTAGTCTTCGATCGTGACCGGCCGGTCAATACCATTCAAGAGACCGTAGAAACCTCGCCGCTGCTCGCTGCCTTCTGGAGGATCGGGACTTGGTCGGTGTTGCAGGTTAGTGCTGGCATGATTGTTACGATCGATAGAAGTGGTTTACTTCCCTACACCTCGTACGCTAACCGTTGAGCAATCACACCCTGGTTGGGCTATTTACACGCCTGACCAAAAGTCTTGACAGACACACATAAAGACGGACAACAAAGTGATGGGATCCTTCTTTCCTTTTGAGGAACGGAACCTTAAAAAGCACAAATCCATATAAAGCACTGCAATGCGGTATTTTCAAGTAGGTTTCTAGTTAACTCTGTAATTTGAGGCCTCTTCCAACAATGCTTCGTACAAACCCCTAAGTCATACTTAAGTTTAAAACAAAGCATTGCTTGAATTTAACGACTAGTCCTACTAACTCGTCTAACTGGTACAGCTAAGTAGTTTCGAATATATATTGATATTGTTTAAATCCTAACCACGGTTCGCCATCGCCATCGAAAACTAATATAATCTAGCTAATGAATCGTCTTTGTATAATGTATAATGTATTTTCTTAGAGTTATACCTAATACTTTATGAATACGTAATTGAAATATCTATTCTTGATATCTGTCCGATACAGCAGTCGATACACCCATTGAACTACTTTGTAATAATATTCAAATTCAATCTCCGAATTGAATTAATACAAAAGACAATTAGTGGCGGGGAACAGAATTAATTTAATAAATTTGGCTCGGTAGACAATTCAAATACGGCCTAAGCCAAGATAATCGTTACATTTTATTAATTTAGTCTTCAATACAGAATTAAACTACCTGCCTATTCATAGTCTGTAAAAGAAAGTTTGGAACTTGGAGAGTAATTTTGGAACCGCTTCGCCGAAATGAGTTTAAAAACTCAGAGCGGACGAAATCGTGTAACGCGCTGGAAAGAGTTGCCCTATTACCGCAAACTTTAGATGTAGATTCACTAACAGAGTTTACTCAAACATTTTGCGTTGTAACTACAATGGCAATGTAAATATAAAAATATTTTAGTATGCTGTTTCGAATTTTGAACAGACATCAAAACTTCAACAAGCTATTACGAAGTTGCAGTTTTATTCTTTGTGATCTTTTACTCGTCAACTGAGTGAATGTTTACAATTTATGGTCATTCATTTTAATAATAAAATGGGGCACAGTGTTCAACATAAAGAATTAATAGACTGAAAGAATGTAAACAAGTGCATTAGAAGTTATACAATAGGCAAGAACAATAGGCAAGAATTTTATCATTGTTGAGGCGTTTATGTATATGTTACCTAGTGGTGCAACTATATGTTGTGCGTGCAGACTTAGGTACACAATTATTCACGCAATACAGGGCACGTCCCTCGTCCCTTAACCGGGAAAATTTACGGGCGGCCTGATCCGTCGAGGCGGTTGCATCGTAAACTCCGCGCTCTTCACGTTCCAACACAGTATTTTAACAATGTAGCAAAACGTGACGTTTGTTTGTACTCACAATGTTTTATTTTTAATTGATATCTTTTATACTTAATTTATTTTTGGCTTTTCAGGTTTTACTACGGATATTGTACGGACTTCGTGAATTTAATTTAATCATACATACTTCCTGAAAAATACTTATCCAAAAATACGATAAAGTCAGGAAATGACAATGATATTTGTGAACATTTTTTTTTATCCAACCTTGTAATCAAGATGCTGTAATGGCTGTAAATATGATGTGATATTCTTAAATTAAATAACTGTTATTACGTTTTCAGCGTATGTATTTTTATAAATGACGAGTGATTTAGCAAGCCCAATGGCTTGCTAAATTCAAACAACTGCGAACGGTCAAACTAAGTAATCAAATGTTCCAAATGAACTTTAATGGGTAACTTTGTTAACGCGCCCATGCTTTAGAACATCTTTGCTTGTATTTCAGACTAGCCGAAACTAATGGGATGTTATAATTACTCGTAAATTTCTGATAAAGTAGCTTAAGTACTGTTATTTTATAAAACAAAATTTAAGTATTCTGTACATTGGCATCATTGTACACCTCTCCTCCTTTTCTTGTCAATTGGTGATAATGTCTTGTGATCACAGAATCACTTAACAATTTTTTTATTATAGCTTCCATACTGTCCAAATGTCCCTACTAATAATAATAATCCAAGGCCTAAAGTAAGCCTCTCAGAGCTATAAATATATTCAAGGATGAAAATGTCATTATCAAGGGTATAACTGCGGAAAAATCGCTGTGGGTCTCCACTTTATGGCTATGAATGACCGCTGTCGTCTGTTTGCGGGTATCGCAAATGTATTGATTTGCTCGGGAATGTAAATAACTTCGAAGAAGCCCGTTTCCTATCCTTGAGGACTCACGATTTTGAAACCAGTACCCGGCTACTAAATACCTCTAGACGTTCCTATTGGTATTGCTCTGACATATGATTAATATTGAGACACAAAACATCGGCTACTATATTAGCATTTAACTCAGTTGAGAGAGATTAAATCAATAGTAAATATTTTTCCTTAAAGTCTTATAGCTCAATTGTTACAGACGTCCATATTTTGTAACGCCAGACATGTAGATTTATTCCACAAAGTCTACTGTGTGATGAGTGTGATGAGATAACTGAGTCTGATTAAGAAATAAAGATACTATGAAAATGCAATAAATTTTATTACTCGGTCAAGTACCACGTCTACATTTACAATCATTTTCACAATCATACGTAAATCGTTAATAAAATGTACAAACAAACTGATCATAAACTAGTTAATATCAAATATCTATCATCAATTTTGTTTGTTTATTTCTATATCTCAAAATGATACTAAGCGTTGAAAAAATCCTCGAAGAAGAGATTAAAAAATAGAGTTTAGCGATTGTCAATTGTGCTTACACCAAGAGGTAACAGAGATAATCTTTACATAAAATATCCATAAAAGTGTTCCCAATGACCATTACTCTTGGTTTGATATATTCAAGGATTATGTTACAATAAGGCTGAGAAGCCATGTATTAACTGCCGAGTCTAAAAAAAGTTACAAATATCACGATTTATAAGCGACATGCAAGATATTCTGCGTTTTCTCACTTTTCACACTGATCTAATCGGCTGGTTTTCTATCACACATGGCCGTCTGATCCCCAACTGGACAGAGTCTCTACTATGGGGACCAGACTGCTATATGAATACATACACATTATAGATAAATTACACCCAGATACAGAACAAATGATCATGCTTATCACACAATTATTTGTCCTGGGTGGAAATCGAACCAACGACCTCTGGCTCAGTAGTCAGGGTCACTAACCATTATATTAATTGTATAACTTGAATTAATTAATTTTATATTAAGAACGTTTACGCTATTATATGAAAAAGCCGCAAAGAGGTCCTTTGTAAATCGCTAGTGAAGTCCTATCTTAAAGACAAAGGTTACAGAAGAGCAAAACAACTTACTCCCTATAATTCTCGCACTCTATTTGATTTATCGTAATAACTGTATATACAAGTTTAGTAGCAAAACAAAAACTAAGAAAACAAAGCCGCTCTTATGAGCTTCTCTGTAGTCGAATAAAAATAAATATCCTTCAAAGACAGAATCAATTATGGTGAAAAGAATCGAGAAGCCATGTCTGCATTTTGTGTATCGCATTTCTACGATGAAAAAGCTTTTTAACATTAGAATGAGAGACATTTTATATTTCCTGATGTAATAAATCAAATCTGCTCTTGGCGCACTGCCGTCCCCCTTGAATCTCATTGAATCTCATAGCCAATACTGAATGGATTAATTTCGTATTTATTAAATGGAGGAAAGAACTTTCTTAATATCTATTTAGTTTTCATAAATGATTGTTTTTATACTTAGGGTGGTAGTCGTTGCACAATTTTGGTTATGTTGAACATTTGTTCATCGATATTCAACAATGTTGATGGTATTTTTTTTTTAGTTTCGATATCCTAACGAATATTATAAATGCGAAAGTGACTTTGTTTGTTTGTTTGTTACGGTTTCAAGCTTTAACTTGTAAACTAAATTTTGCATACACATTGTACATACATAAGGTTCGTTTTACAAGAAAAAAATTATTTTCACGTTGGATATAAAATATTCTTCATAGTTTATTTATTATATTGGTTGGATATAAAATATATTTTAAAGCGAGAATAACCGTGGGCAGAAGCTAATTGTAAATAAAAAGGTGTAGTGGATGTTTACCGGCTGACTAATGGACTATTTTAAGTCATACACATTGTTTCGTCTACTATGCAATTATCATTATTTTTTACTAGCCTCTCCCCGCGGTTTCACCCGCGTAAATTGCGATGCCGTCGGAGTATTGAGATAAAATATAGCTTATGTGTTAATCCAGGTCTCCAGCTTTCTACATACCAAGTTTCATTGTAATCGGTTTAGTAGTTTTTGCGTGAAAGAGGAACAAACATACTTTTGAAGTGGGAGAGCCATGCTTCGGCACGTATGGGCTGGCTTGACTCCGCTCGATACCACGGCCTTACAGAAGACCGGTAGTGAAGCAATGATTGCATTGTTTTTCGCCGAGTGAGTGAGGTTACCGAAGGCCCAAATCCAAACCCCCGCCCCCCTCCCCAATGATGGCGCCGTTAAAAATTACATTACCCTAGGGGAGTACCAGCTGCGCTAGCGTTGGAGAATCCCCCTCTGGGCGTCCACGCTCAGAACACAGTGCACCTGGGCGTGGACCTCGTACTCTGGGGAGGGCACAACCGCGCTTAAAGCACCTGCTAGGGGCAAGAGCAAGCATACCAAGGTACCCCTTGCCACGCTCACCGTGGACTTCTGCAACATCAGGGGCATACAATACATTGTAACCTCAACGCTGTTCACCGCCACCTCGAAACAGCAAAGCCGGCCTTGCTTAGAGACGATATCAGTTCTCGCCGCCTCGGCAATCTTGAACCCTGCCTTCAAGATTGCCGAGGCGGTGAGAACTGATGAACCTTTCCATCTTGTGGCCCGTGGAGACAACGACGATCACCCCCGCGTCTATGAATGTATAAGTATATGAAACTGTGTATATTATGTAGTAATGATATTTAGAAAATTGTACATGTAAGTAATGTAAATATTAGTTTGTATTATAAATAATTTCAAATGTATCTTTGTACCTACCTTATAGCAGTTCTACATCACCCTAAGGTTGACTGGTAGAGAATGCCCTAGGCATTAAGTCCGCCTTTGTACAAATGTGCATAAAGTTTTAAATAAATACGTAGACGTAAGGCTTGAATAAGCAGTAAAATAAAATTGTTAATAATAGCCGTTCAGCAGTCCCTGTATTAACACTGTTTCATTTTCTGGATCCTCTCGAAGTCATACTTATCGCAAGAATGTATATACCACTTAGTAAATGTACTTATATACGCTGATAAACCAGACATCATAGTCATTTACAAAATTAATGCATTAGGATGGTATAATCCATCATTATTATAGTAAAGTGCCAAGTCCACTAGACAAATTAATTAGTGTTCGGAAGACATAGTTTTAAACACGTAAACTAATTGTCATGTTCATGACAAGCTTTTTATTCTAACAAAATGGCCAAACCGTCTGGCGCCTTACGGGTATTATTAGTATCTACAAGCTTTCGCAACAATTACAGTGTCCCTCCTCATGAACCTGCCAGGACTCTTGTGCTGTTTTATCACGGCTTCCTGTAGGGAGAATTACTTTCGCCAGCCGAGTTGCTATAATTCAACAGAAACCTGCTGTGCTCCACCTAATACTCTAATAATCCTTTGTTAACATTGTCAAGCCCATCTCTATCAAACTTAAACAAATTAGATCAATAAAATGTTTACTTGTTTGGTCACTATCCCGTATTGTGTGTAATGAAAGGGATTGAGTATCTAGTAATGAAAGGGAATGAGTATTATTATAGAAATATTCATCCAGAAATATTTGTGTCATGCGATGAATCAAAATATATATTTAAATAAATTGTTCGGTTAGTGGATAAAAAGATACTCCACATGATGCTTCCTAATTAATAGATTTTCCATGAAGCCAACGCTTTGCCTGAGCTATACTACCATGTAAAGCCTAAAATGTAGTACAATAATAGCACGTAAATCCAAAGGAGAGAACAATTTATGCGGCCAAGTACTTTACAAATGTTAATATTACAAATTAGATCTATATACTACTAATCCTACTAATATTATAAACGTGAAAGTTTGTGAGGATGTATGGATGTATAGACGTTCGTTACTCTTCCACACAAGAACTACTGAACCAATTGCGAGCTGGAGACCTGGATTAAAACGTAGGCAAACATACTTTTTATCTCGATATTCCCACGTGATCGATCGGCACTTACGCGGGTGAAACCGCGGGGCGTAGGTAGTCAACCTATAAATAAGGACTCGTATAACCTTTGTATAGTCCTCGACCTTCGCAATTATTCCATAATTCAATTAATGTTTTTTATATATTTTTACAATTGAAAATTCTATGCTCAAGAACACTGAAATGCTTTCTACAATGTCAGTAACCAATGTTTCAACCAAGGTGACCTTATTGGAGGCCATCCGTATGGACAGTGATTGTGTTTCATTTCGTTTGATCATCTCGGTTTAAGGGCGTTGTGGTGGTAAAGGAAATAGTGTAGTTTCTTAGTATGTACCAAAAAGTGTATATTCAACAATATCTTCTTATTTCTTAAACAAAAGTTCACTTGTTTTATGTTGAAAAACAAGGAACGAAATAAAAATACCTACTTACGCATTATCACTGTGTGAGAAGAAAACCCGCTTATCGTTTGAGGTGGCAGTCAAAACCTCTATTTTCGCACCAAATAGGTCATCTAAATATAAGTACGATATAAACTACACAATAGATAATATAATTAATTGCTTCATAACGTATAATATTACCTTTTATCTTTAGCGTTAATCTAAAATTTTAAAATCAGTCATTAAAAGCAGAGACGGAACTTAAGACTACAAAATATTTAACAAACGATGTTGGCTTTTAACTTTCCTTTTCGCTTTTAACTTCAGTGCACAAACTCCTTAACAGCAAACTTGTAAGAAGTCTTTTACCAGCGTGATAGAAGGCGAAGGCGGGTAGTGCATCACGTGTTGCCCGGATTAAGCCTGCAGGCGCGCTACGAAAGCCATTAATTTCGTTCAGCGCCTTACAACTTACAGCGGACGCTAAGCCACCGCCCCACTTTGACTGCATCGCAAAAGAATATTAAGAAGTATCTACACAACGAAGGCGGATTACAATGAGTCGCTTTGAGCCACTGCTCATATTGCTAACTTTGCTACAGATTTTAGTCTTTTAAGTTCTTTGTCTTCTTATTATGCAGGTACTAACTAGGTTGAGTTAATAGATTATCTTTTTATTAATTAAGTAACTGTGAATATCATTTGTGGGAAACTAGAAACACGTTGAAGTGCAGAGAAATTTTGCAATAGGCTGTGTTACCTGCATCTACAAGTATCATAAATATCAAAATAAAAAAGGTTTGTCGTAACAGTCATAAAAAATCATCGTCCTCCGCGCCTTTTTCCCAACTAAGTTAGGGTCGGATTTCAGTCTAGCTACGATACGGATGAACTTTGATATTTTAGGTGAAGCGGCTGCCATCAGACCTCCATAATCCAAGTATTAGGCGATATCGAAGTTCTATAGTTAGACCAGGTACCCGTAACGAATGTCACAGATGTTTGTATGGTACCCGGTACCGACGGTTTATGGTGCTCTGCGAGGCTTGGATTGGTCTCAATGTGTTAAGAATGATCACCCATCCTAGACTCACTTGACTCGGTTACCACTTAGCCACGAGCCACTAAGTCATAAAAATTCGAAACTAATCATTGTAGCCCATGAATTCAATTGTTTTTTTACACAACAAAGGACTCAGAAGGAATCTGATGTACTTTATTTACAAGATTTTTTATTTTACGTCGCTAAGTTTTAAACTGCCGTTGCTATTAAAAAAAAATAATACCGTACAACCTGTCATAAGTAGCTTAATTATTTATTTTACTAATCAGACATGGACAGGGCTCATATCAACAGTTGATCAAGTAAAGTGAAAGAATAATCACATTTAAATTCATGCGTTAAAATTGTATCTATTGGAGAATGTAAACTAAATAATTATACCTATGTAAGGTGCAAACAGGATGTGCTGTGTCATCGAGGTATTGAAATATACTTGTGTATGCATGGAATGTATTTAAGGTTGTGCCCTGGACTTCAGCAGAAGCGGGATGAAAGTGTCAGTGGAGCGAATTTTTCGTACAAGTAACATGTTTTTTTTTTTATCTAGCCATAGTCCAAAGCCATAGCCATAGTAGTATAATCGCGGATGTTGCCTTACATACTAGTATATGTTACACACTTCAGTATAATATAATCGTATTTTTCAATGGTAGCAAGCTGAACAATTGAACTGTACAAGTGGTGATACTACGTATTTATAATATTTGACTGACAATGTTTTAGAAAAGAGAGTTGAAATTGTAAACAAATGACTGAGACATGTAAAACAATTGGGTAAGCATATCATAGGAGATACTCCTATTATCAAAGGTCAGAACTACAGAATCGAAAACTTAACACCTTAACAGTTTTTTTTTAAATAGCTCGCTGCGTAATGGTTGGTAGTTACAAGTAGCGGGTCTACAAGTGAAGTATTTGTCTCAATTCTGTCTCTCCTCCTCACTTTCACTCAATAGCAGAGATAACACTACACTAGCCTGTGTTGTTTAGTAGCGGTCTTGTAGAGAGCATAAAGTTCCAATTTCAGTTAAACACTGTTGAGTTAGTCATGTGACTTGATAAAAAAAAAATAGGCAGTCATGGGACTGCCGACAGAAGTGAAAGCTGAAACGAAACGACCTTTATAAGTATTATTATGGATTGATGGATCTATAATTATGTATTATTAGCGTGAAGGTCACGAGTTCAGTTCTCTCTCTCCCTGTCCCTGTCCCTGCTCTCTCTCTTTCTCTTTCTCTCTCTCTCTCTCTCTCTCTCTCTCTCTCTACGCTCTCTCTCTCACGCTGTACATGTAAATATAACTAACTCGGCTCCGTAGTATGAATTTTCGATGGGGACAGACATCAGGGTCGGACATCAGTGTCTGACATCAGGGTCACGTGTCCTGACGCGAGTTTAACATTTTTTACCCATCTAAAATTGCACAACGCCACTAAAGAAGTTTTCACTTCAAAATAACGTGTTTTTCTCAACGATATAGAGACTTGTAATTATTATTTATGGGGGAATTAACGCGATCATTAGGGATTACATACCTTTGACCTTTAAGTTACCTATGTAATATCTATTGGTCATGTTAACCGTTCAAAAGTTAAACACTAGGGCACTAACTTAGGGCACACATGAATAAAGTAAATCGAAGATTTCTGTTCGAATTAAAGCCGTCTTACATGTAACTATACGCCATCTTATAAAAATCAGTCTCGTGTTTTTAAATTTTAGTTGCATAAAAAACGCAGCAGTTTTCAATTTTCAATTGAAAACATTTGTAATAAGTAGGATTGTTTTTTCACTGTAACATATGCACATTAAAGATTCTGTAGTTAAAGCTTCGGTCACGTGTCGTCCGTAGCTACGTGACTGCACGCACACGGCTCGCTCTAGTCTTCTGTAGGAATTTAATTTTTGTCCGTGGATTCCTGACAAACCTCTCTCACAACGACGCACTCAATATATGGCTGGCTGACCCATGAATACAGATTTCTTTACATTTTTGTGCTACTGACCACGATCTAGTTGTGAAAGCATCTTATATTAAGAACTTGTGAGAAATTATTTTAATAGAATTTGTTTTTGAAATGTTTTTATTAATAATATTAACATAGAAGAAACAGCTTTATAATATAACCCACCATCTATAGAACAGTAATTGAATTGGTGATTTTACCACTTCTTACATACCATGAGATCGGTGGCAGTTGGTTTTGATGAACAGAATCAACTGCCGCATCAAATCACGCAGCATATTTTTTGTATAAAATAAAAATTGGAAATACAAGAAGTGAAACCGAATTTATAGATAAATAAAAATGTTTTAATTTTGATTATAAAGCATTCTTTTGTTTTTTATTTCACCTCAAAACTTCTAACTTAAAATATACAGGGTGTGTATGCAATTAAATTGTTATAATTCGTTCGTTAGGTATTTATGTTCGTTGGTGTTTGTAGCTGCTTCTTAGGTTTGTTGTGGTAACATTTCAAAAAAACGTACAAGTTTGTTCTGGGTAGTCAAGTCTATTTGGCGGACCGATATTGCCTCTTTAAAAGGTTTTTGTTGGAGTGGCAAGTACGTTGGATATGGGAGGAACACCGTCTCTCGAATCACTCGGACAAAATATGGTGTTTCTTTTACTGAAAATAATCAGCTATCGACCCCAAATAAAAAGTAATCAACTAAAGTACCGGTAACTGATGTAGATATTTTTGTTACCGATGCATCGGTATCATATGTGCATCGGTGCTATCTGGAATCAATCATAAGTCATCATAATGCAAAATGTATTTTATAATATAAAGGATTTATTTGAATATAAATGACAATAATTTTAATAAATAAGTAATAAAAATTATAATTTGAATAATTTTTGGCAATTTTCCTAATTTTTATTTTGATGCTAATGTATATGACACAATTTATAATTGTTATTAATTTTTACTCTAGTCCTACAATTTTTAGTTACTTTGCTTACTCTATGTTTTATCAACAGTCAGCGCAACAGTAATGTACCTATGCATGTAAAATTCATAAATTATGTATAAGAATATTGCACGTCTGACATGGATAAATTGTTGATACAACACAAATAATAATATATGATACTTTACTCCCGTGCAGGAGTACGATAGGAATTTTGTAAAAAAAAACTTTAATTAATTTTTAACCTTACAATTTATAAAGTTTATTTCTATGAGAAATTTATAATAAATATTTAAAAATATAAAATAATTTTGGTTAATTCCTTCTAATTAATAATTTTCTGGTGTCGCCTTAAAAGCAAGTCTAGATGTGATTGGCGAGCTATCGAGTAATTTTTTAATCTCTGTCTAAACAGCTTAATCTTTGTTATAGCAACAGCCTGCTTTAGTAAGCAATAGGCAATTAATAAATGGAGCCCATATACAATTCATTTACAACCGATGTTGATCATAAAGGTCCAGTTTTTAAGAATGGGTTTAGAATAAAAAAAAATACGACTACGTTAAATAAAATTAAACTCGTATATTTTTAATAATCTTTATTATATTGCCTGAATTGCCATTTTCCCAAATTAGATCACGATCCATAACAGATGAAGTAATCCGTATATATTTCTTTCAATCGTTATACGTGTATTATCTGACAGATGGATTCTGAATACAACTGACAATACCTCTTTTAGAACCAAACAAAAGAACGCTATAATATAATAATGGAGTATTTGGTTTTAAAAGCAATTGATAGCATCATTATAGCTCCGAATCATAGCGTATGATGCAGCATTGCGTCGAACCGCTACGTGCCAAATTACGACAGTTGAAAGTGCGATAATGGTGACCAAATTGTTACAGGTTCATTACATTGATAGAGGACTACAATATCTTAATTGAAGAATCATTAATTGGTCCAAACTGATTGATTTTTGCCATGATTTACCTAGCTTTTTATAGGTTTTTTTAGTTACCGACCGGTAAAAATATGCAACACTTTGTCTATACCTCTGTCTCAAAGTGAAATGCTATCAACATCGTGAGTTAAATATTTTTTTTTCATACAGCAAAATTGACAGACAAGGACAATGACCTAACTCACGATAACTTGTTACCGGTTATAAGCTCTCTGGTGGCCATACTCACAATCAAATTACTTCCATGCTACTAGTGTTTATTTACCGCAATGCTTCCTCATTCACAATCCTCCTCTTAAAATAACGTTCCCTTGGCAACCATTTTCTTCGCTATCCTTATCTCAGTTCTGTACACGTTTATTCTTTGTTTACTGTCCTATCTAACATTTTAACGAATGACTTAGAAGCCAGGATGTCCATATAGGAATTAATTTAAAAAAAATTAGTAAAATGTAGCCGAGCTCATATCATGTTATTAATATTATTATTACATGTTGTTTTTCAATTGCAAAAAAATATTTGGACATCAGTTGAAATTGGACTTTAGTTATTATATTATTATCTATAGTATTATGCTTTTGTCTGCCTAACTAGTATTGAAACAGACGCACTGAATACATACATACATTAAGATTTAAAAGTTCATATAACGCAGACACATCAACATCGAACCGTAGTACTACAACCTCATTTTCAATATCAACTTTGTGATTCACAGACGACGCGCCGGTTTACCTCACAATCCACTTAGTGTGATAGATGGTTTTTGTTCTGTTGAGACATTTTATTACTAAATGCAGACATTCCTTAGTCTGCACTCAAATTGCATGGAAAATTGGTCTGTACTCAAATTAAATTTGAATCTACGTCGATAAAACGAAAAAGTGAACTGTAATGTTTGCCCCTTTATTTACAAACTCATAAAATGACCTCTTTCTTACATAAGGTTCTTACCTTACCACATTACGTGGTACTGTTAGCATAAGATTATATGACATAAAAGGGCATTTACAGTTAACTGATAAAGTACACACCGTCCCATTTCAATGGCCCATATTTACGAGCTGATGCGTCATCGCTGAAAGCACTAATGGTCATACTTTTATAATGAATAACGTAGGTAAGTAAACAGTATATATGTATATGTAAGTAAGTTAACCAAGAGATTTACGTAGGGTTGCTATGCTTATATAACTTTCTCTGCAAGCAACCGCATAGTAGTGTTGTAGGTAAATGAATCTATTTTACTTATACTTATACTGGTAACATATGTGACATATAACTAGTATTCATGTTAACAAATGCAACTAAATGCTTGTTTTAGAAGGTGTTCTCGTTAGTATTTCCTGGATAGGAATTGGGTTCAATCTCGCAACCACTTGATCGCAAGTGCGAAAAGCTTAAGAGCCGGCCGCTTAATTGTCCTTAATTAATTGAAATCAGAAAAATCTACAAAAAAAATAGCAATTTTATTTTTATTAAACAAATGCCGAATTATCTCTGTACGTATAATTGTTTTGGGTGAAAGAAAAAACCCTGTTATATGAAGTTTAGATTATAGAAAACAATTTTTAAATCAAATCTTATAGACGTAGATTATTCGATACTCAAGCAGATTTTCCTAGACGTCACTCAAGTTTAAATTTTAAATGGTCTTAGTCCAAGTGAAAGTTCTTATAACAAAGTGAATCATGCTGACTCCAAGATACCTACTTAAATACTGAATATAATACTTTCTTAAATGTTTTCAAGAGACTCCTCTAATTTGATAACGGATCATTCTTTGAGATTACTTGAATGTAGTAGAACATATAACAAGGCGATTTGTTCTTATTTATAAATCCTTTATTTATCAGCTTCATCTAGTTGCAACTCCTAGTTTTGACCTCAAATCCAAAGGGAAAATTGTATTCGCAACTGTGAAACATAATGATTCACAACTAGAGGTCGAGTTAATAAACGATGACAAAGAGTAATAACCGCAAGTTCTAATCATTGGCTTCTCACGCCGGTGATTTGAGTTGAATTCCTTGCCTTGCATCTCTGACTTTTCGAAGTTAATACACTTATTAGAATTTTACATGGTAGGTAGATAGACCGCTCTTCATTTCTTTCAGAACAGTCTTTTTGTCATCATGGAAAGCCACATTTCACTACATTGTCATCAGTCACTCAGTCTCCGAATTATTTACATCTATACGTGGTGTCTCTCGACCAGTCACAAAAAAATTATTAAACAAATGCAATCAGTTACAAGTGATAATAAATCAGAATATCATCACGTATAAAGCCAAGTTCAAATCAAATCAAAATGATTTATTTCAATTAAACCGATTCTAAGTATTTTTTTATTGTCCGGAGTACGAGTCAGTCAGAATAAGTCAGGTCAGTCGTGAAACTAATTGACTCTTAGTAGATCCCATAGAGAAGAATAGGCCAGAAACTCCAAGGACACTCTTTTTACTGTCAATAATAGCAGTAGCAAGTAGGTACCTACCTACTCATCTACAGTGTGGCTGCGGAGCAGGACCAGCATTTTGCTAAACATTTGAAATTAATATTTAATACCCGCACTATCCTAAGATAGAAGTGCATTGCTTATGTTTAGTTTTAATAAATACTATTTTAACTAGTATTATAAATACGAAAGTGGGTTTCTTTGTTTGTTTATTACGCTTTTACACATTTTTTTCTTCATGCAATGTTCTATGAACGTTGTCAGGCGAAAAAAAAAGAACATAAAGTATCTTTTAGCCAAAAATAAAATAGAGGCTGTGCGGAAAGAGAACCGTCGTAGGATTTGAGGTCACGGCGGTGCTAAATTACCTTTTTTTATGTTGATGACACTGTTACGTCATTATAATTGGACTGTAAACAATACAGTACAATACAGTAAATGACGTAACAGTGGAAAAAGGTAGGGCTCTTTTCGTACAGACTCTAATGTGTCGTACTTTAGTACCTGACTAACATTATTCTGTACTATAATATGCATACCTAGTCATTAACTACGTTTAAACCCTATAATAACTCAACATTGAGGCGGATTGCTTAATTTTAATGTTAACTTAATTTTCTATTAATGCGGGTAGGAATCATGATCTTCGTAGAACATTACGTAAGCAGCGATTTTGTATGGTTGGAAAATTACCTTCACTACTCTGTCGAGGAAAGTACAAATATGCTACACTTTAAACTAGATCTCTAACTTAAATATTTCACGTCCGAAGCTGGTTTGCATATTATTGGAATCTGTGTCAACGGAAAATATACGTCCCATGAAATGATTTTAAATATTTCTAATATATTTTAATACATTGTCTACAGTTTAGTTTTGGCAGAGATTATGTGCTGAATTGCTTAAGTTTATATTTAAAATCAAAATGATGATATTTTTAAAAATAAATAAGTAATAATAACACTACTTTTATACTTATAAATTACGCCACATCAAAAACTGTAATTTTGAAGTTGATTTTTTCGTTAATGATTTTAAAAAGAAATAGTCACGGAAGGATAAAATCCTTGGAAGACGTAATCACTTTCTGCGATCCAAATATACTCGCAATAGTACTAGTAAACATTAAAAATTGTTACTAATAGTGCTCGGAGAGTACACAAATCTTCAACTACATATTTTATAATAAGAGAAAATAAACTTCTGTAGCTTGGTTTCGATTTAATATGTTTTTAAATCCCCGTCTTTTAAAAATATTGTAAAATTCTTTACTTATTTTATTAGCACCATCATAATTATTACAGTTAACAAAGGCTCTCCTAATGACTTCTGTGTTTAATATCAAATAAAAATATTTGTGAAAATTTTGGATCGGGAATGGCTACATCATTTCCAAAATTATCCAAATATAAAAATAACCATGAAAATATAAACGTTGAATATATACCTCGAACGTTTTCGAAGTTAAAACACAAACAAACGCAACTTGTAGATCAGTTCATGTACTACACCTGTAGCAATCAAAAGTAACGTGTACAGGAGGATACCTCCAACTAACGGAAAGTTAGTTTAGTTTGATTGTTAGTGCACGCTGAAATAGCTTTTCGAATGGATAACGAACTTTAAGAGCTATGTGTACTACGCTGGACTAAAAAGTGTAATTACATTAGAGCCATTATTTTATAAACCTATTTCACTTAAGGCTTTTTGTCATATATGCTTAATATTTAAACAATCCAGAATTATTAAAATATTTTTTTGCATAAAGCCACCTTCCTGGGAAGGTAGTTGGTTACAAGTATTTTTTTCACCCACTCGATTCCGAATCAGAACACAATTTCTTTGTGTAGATATTGCGATGTGCATCGCAAAAAAACTACACGATATGATCCTTTTCTTTCAAAATACCAAGAAAACTGTGGTGTGTATTTAAAAAAAGGGTAAAAACGGAAGTGCCTAGATGAAGAATAAACCTTAGGGGTTTGTTCTATTAGTCGTAGTATTTCATATATTTTATCGACATGGTTGATTGAATTTAGTATTTGATCATAATCATCATCACCATTATGAAAGCCATGTTAAGTGTTATGTTTACCACAAATAAGCCTTCCCTACAAACTTGCACAAAGAGCGGTTTTGGGAGACCTTTAGATTGTTCGTCCGTATGGATTTAATACTTTTTTAGACACACAGAACTGGAGGAAAACATAATATAGCAACATTATATTATGCCGAATAAACAATGATGACTTTGGTAGTTCGGTATAGTAATAAACATTGTTTGTTAATGACCAAATATATTCTTGTCAGTTTACGGTGTTATCGGAATCGACATCCCATCTATTATGATCAGAGTGCGGGCTCTGAGATCTGTCAGCAATTTGACGCAGCCACGAGAAATTAGGTTATGCAAATTGGATGGTTATTGAGCCGCTCGGCTTTGTCATTCAAGAAATACCAAAGATAACAGTGTTAAATAAATAGACAATTTTCTATGGAAAGGGCTTTCGATGTGTGCTCCCAGCGATGGGGTTTCAGATATATTTCATGAAGTGAAAATGTAACGCGAGGTAGGAGTGGCTATTACGTCCGTGCCATTGTCATAAATGTCTACTTAAGTGGAGTGGCTTGCAAGGTGAAAGTAAGAAATGCTGTTATTATCGATAAAGTAACTTTATTTGTGGTGAGCCTCGGTGTTACCTGGTATTTTTAAGCTGGAGAATGGAGGACTACAAAATAATATGATCTACATTCCCCAAATAGGTACCGTAAAGAAGAAATCCATTTAGAGTTGACTATATTTTTTTAAGTCTGTATATTTTTAATGCTTTTAAATTGTTTTATAAAAACTTTATAATTATAAATAATCGTTTTAAAGAGAAACATTAAGAGGAACAGTAAACGAATTCTTCTATTTTTATATTCTATGTATCATACAATACTATACGAATTCATATATTATAATAATGATATTACAACAATACATAAGATAAAAAAACGCATAAAAATACCTGAGTTAGTAACATTGATGGTTGATATTTTTTGAGAGTTGAGATTTTTTTAAGAGTTTGGCTTAAATAAATTTTATTATAAAATATTCGCATTAAATCTGAATATCCCTAAAGAAGGTAGAGCATATACAACACATTTAACTGACATTCAAGCTGTTTGACTGGGGAAGCTTTTTAGTTGTCCTGCAGCGGACTGTGGTTAACACATAAACTTATTACGTTAGTATATTAAGTTTATCGGTTAACATGCATAAATAAAACAATTACAATACCTATTTGTGGTGGTCGTTATATTTCCACTAACATTATAAGTCTTTGATAGAAAAAATCGCAGCTCTTTACTGCGTGCCAAAATGTTCCGACGTTATTGTTCCTTTAAAAAACGAGCTCATTTACTTGTCTCGAACGCTCCTTGACAGCGGCAGTAATTAATTAGCGCCTGTTTTAAGTAAAGAGTTTACCAGTTACGAGTCTATTAGCAATAACGAAAAAGCAAGGCGTTTGGTGTGCGCGGTGAGCGCGGCGCCGCGCCCGCGTGGGAGTAAACTCAGATTATTATTTACAAGCATCGCACAACTGTTCTAACAACAGTAATTAAATCAGCTTTTACCGGTGAGAACTTCACTCTTGTGTAAGAGGTAAACGTTGCGTAAATAAGGAAGAGGGCTACAAACACACTTGCAGCTATTTTTCCAATTACGCAAAGGTAAATTGTAATCTTATTACCAGATGGTTGGTTTTTCATTTTATATTTAAACATAATTTATAATATTATATCCTATTTGATTGACATATTATTACTCTGATATCTTATAGGAAGTCTAAAACGCAGTTTGACGGAAACGCTTCATGATAAACGGCGTGAACGCAATTGTAGTCGGGAAATCCCAGCACCAGTGTGGTACTATGGTCTAAAGCCTATCATAAAGAAATGGGAATCGTACGAACATTCGACATTTTCTCATACAAATAACTACTTCAAACACGAGTAAAATAAATAAATAATTAATAAACATATGAACTTATACTCCCGACTATAGTTTTCTTTTTAACGTAAAGTAAACCCTTACCTTGTGTTAGGAGTGGATTCACGTCTCCAGCCGGTCATCGTCGAGTGGGCAAGGCAGTAGCACGGGACCCTTTCCTTCCAAATGACGCAGGTTCTTTCCGAGCACTGCCCGTTTTTGCGGGCAGGCGCTAGGATGTCCCGGTGGGGTGACGGCCCGAGGCGGTTTCTACAAGCACAAAAAAAAGGAGTGAGTTCACAGTAGTGCAGAGGTGTATTGAACACCCACATTTTGCCAATTTTAATTTCGTCCCACTCACCTAATAGGGGTCAAGTTTATTGTTGCCAACCGGGCACTTTAGGAATTAAAGGTGTGTAAATTGGAATTATTTAGAAAACCAAAGGTAGTTAAGGGAATACAATGGAAAGAAATGGATATTGCTAATACGGATGGATTAGAGAGTGTAAGCAATAACTGGAGCAGTTCTGGGCCGGGAATGTCAAGCCCTCTATATGTATATATATAATATGCTCTTTTAGATAAAATAAAATATTTATATTGCTGTACATTTTGACATGTAAAATATTCCCTGACACATCAATAAGATTCAATAAATTAATTATGGAATTTTTTTAAACTCTGATTGCCTTGGCAACTACAGGTAGGTCCAAATTTCTATTTCAATTTATTTTCTTAGAGATAGAATGTATCTATTTACTTTCAGTTATTATATATATTCTTGTTATACTTAATGTATACAATAACTGTAAGTAATACAAATTTCCAATCTTCGAACCGCCTTTTATAATTATTGAGTTGTTTTTTTTTATTTCAAGAAACACACGCTGTTTTAAAATGACCTTTTATCTTGACTCATTGTTTGTCTTCTATTTTGTTCGGTTTATCATTTCCTGTCTTCCTTATACGGCATAACAGGAAGTGTCCTTAACCTGTTTGTTGATGGGGTCACGTGCCTGACGTTTAAACGAATTTTGATGACTGTCTTTAGGGAAAGGGCTCATATACCATATCTACAGGAAGTTTATATTTATAGTTTTTTATAAATAGCCTTATAAATCTGGTACCAGATTCTTCTACAGGATAGTTTTCAGACGGAGCTCAAATAAATGCTTTTTAGTACCACCATGGTTTTGGCGCTTGACATGCATGCATGGGATTACGTCGAATCATTCTCCGAGGAGGTGATGCACTGGTGTGCATCACCTTTTTGGAGAACATATACAACTCTATGTAGGAGGGGGAAAGGCCACACACTATTCTACGCTGCCTGACGTCCTGAAACACAGGCGAAGTCTGTCGGGGGTTGAAAGGTAATCCTTCTAGGGCATACCTCAACTCCCGACTATAGGCTGTAGCGACGTAAACCATGTGGTTTTAGTCGCTTCGAGCCCGACATAACCACGTCATCGTGCAATCGGTGAAGTGGTACAAGTGGGGTTTAGACATGAAAAAAAAGGGTTATAATCAGTACTGTGAGTTCCAATACCATGTTTGAAATATAGAGCACAAGTAAAAAAGTTTTGGGACTGGGAAATTTGGCGTTGCATGAAATTGCAGTAAAATTGTTAGATTGTTTCAACTGAATAGAATAAATGGTAAATTTTGTCTACTAAGAGCCGAATTAAAGTCGAATTCCAAATACAAATATTGAAAATTAAAACCGAAGTTAACACCATTCTTAATAGTTTACAGGTAATGGACGGGTTAACTGCCTGATATGGTCTGACATACATTATCATTCAACCCAAATCGTACTGGAATCCCAAAGGATTTTAACTTTGGCTTTTTAGGGCTGTGAAAAGAAAATCTGATTAAAAATATACGCACCGCGGCTTCCATTACGCTGTGTTTAACCGAATCCACCACAAAAAAAAACCGAGCGCGCAGCAGGTCCGCAGATATAGAAAATCTGCCCCCCAGTCCTCCCCCCCCCCCCTTGGGGGAATATACCCCCTTCACGAACTTAAACTTCATTTTGGCCTATTGATTTGTCATCCAAGTTTGAAAGCAATCGGTGTATAATTGCGACCTCTATCGTGCCGGTAAAATCGAGGTACTTCCATAAATACATATATACATAAACATATATATATATATATATACATATATATATATATAAACCTTTTAACTGTCGGTTGTTTTGGGGTCTATGGATCATAACTAGATCTCCTGTGAAGAAATTTTTGGAAAACTTGACAACTGGTACAAAACCAATAGGTAGACTTTTCTTCGAAATCTACCTAATATCACATCAAACATACACTTCAGTATCAGGACTCTTTCCATATATTATATAGATTCAATAGAGTAAAACAGTGATATATTTATTACGATTCCACTTATACAAACAATAATTTATATAAACGTACATAAAGAGCAATAAGCTTTTGACAATTTGCTTAAAATTGTAACTAAATTTGGTCTCATTACAGTTTCCGAATAATCGCAGCGAAGAGTTACATTGTATTTTCAGAATAAAGCCCAATTGCTACTTTCACTGGCCGAGTGGTCCTGGTGTCAAATACAAGCAACAGTTTAATTTAATTCATTCGTAGCAAGTTATTTAAACTGTCGCATTTACAACCATTCTCGAACGACTAAGTGAACAAGACAGTTGTTACTCCTTGTCGTTCCAACCTACTAATATTTAAAATACTCGAATAAATTACTTTGTCATTTCTACCTCGATACTTAGTTATTGTACTGTTACTTAGCTTCTTAAGAAGAAGAAAAAGTATGCTGCTACGTAGTTTTTGATATAATTAAGTAGATAAATAAATTTAAGCCATGCCAGAGGGTTAGCGATTTTCACGGTTTTCAACTAAAGAGATTCACTCTTAGAATAAGTACAGCATCTTCTACGAGATCAGTCCGACGTTCCACGATTAATGTCTATGTTTGATTTTGTATAAACAAGTCCATAGCACAATTTGGCTATTAGATGGTGTATTATTCAACGCTTATGCTTTTAAAAAATACATTCAAGATTTCCTTCAACGTATTTCTATAGTAAGTATCTACTTCGTGTACTAGTTAGGTGAAACTTAATCATAACCTTAGACATATTGCATAGAGAACCTTTAACCTTTAACCTGATTGAACTTTTTAATAGAATCACTGCCCCTATTACAAAAGCTCTCGAGCTTGTTTCAATCAAGTACCATAAAAGTAATAAGCACCAAGCTTGCACCGAGGAAGATTCTATTTTAACGGCAGTCATTAAAATGTAAGTAGTTATTAAAATCTGATCGCTGCACTTACGTATCGTTCTTCAAGTTTGTCCTTCATTTAAAGAATTTGTTGTATTATGATTCAGTTTTTAATATAACTCAGTGCACTTGATGGGCAAGAAGTTTTGCAGATAGTAAACCACAATCAATAATTTTATCAGTAATTTTGTATGTTAGTCGATTTCGAACTATTAAGTGGTTTTATAAATTACGTTCAATTATGATTATCAGTAATGAATGACATAAGCACCAACGTTTAAATTTCACTACACAATCTGAGTAGTTGGGTAATTGGCTGACTAGACCATATGTACATCAATAGTTTCAAATTAGTGATTTGTAAAGAGAGAATATATTGTAAGGTGATGGTAGCTCAAAAAAATGAGTAACGTCACACTTCATCGGATATCGGGCCATAAATAGCTGCAGCTAGGTCTCTTTTGCATCGGACCAGTATTGTATTCTTAATTTGTTTTAATTTGTTGATAACTTTCCGTGGAGGGTCGCAGGGTCTCTGGAGGACGATGACGACGAAAGACATGGCTAAGAAGGTGCTGCTTCGATACTTGTTCATCAATCTGCGATGTTTTGTTCATCAAGTGATACGGGCATAGGGAAGACCGGACTAGTTTAGCACAAGATTAACACAGGTAATGCACTTCCGATCCATCAGCATCCAAGGAGATTGCCAGTGGCACGAGGAATGGTGAAGGATGGTGTTATAAAGAATTCATCCAGTGCGTGGTTTTTCTTTTGTGGTCCTTGTAAGGAAGAAGGATCGTAGTATGGCGTTTTGTGTTGACTAACGTCGGTGGAATGATATCACTAAGAAGAACAGCTAGCCTCTTCCACGTAACGACGATACGCTGGACACGCTGCTGGGAATGAGGTGGTTCATGACGTTAGACCTGAAAAGCGGCACTTGCCAGTAACCGCTTTTCAGGTCTAACGTCACGTTTCTACTTAGAAATCGATCCAACCATCGAGAAAACCACTTTCTCTACAGGAAAGGATCCGTAGCAGTTTACAGTTATGCCATTTGGTCTGTGCAGCGCCCCAGCTATATGTCGAAGTATTGTTCTTATTTTTTTTAAGTAATTATCCCGTCTGAAATATAATAATGTCTCATCAATAATGTGTTCGATGCTAGATATACTGATGTTAATGTAAAATACAATCGACTTATTACTTCTTCACGATAAATGACTATAGTACTGTTAAGCCTATTTAAGCATTAATCTGTTAAAAGGCAAAGGTCTATGTAAATAATAATTCACTGAATCATTTTTTTTTAGCATTCGGAGAATATTTAATCCAATCTGAAAGCTATTAATGTTATTTCGTTTTAACAAATTCTAAATATTTTTTCTAAGAAATATTGTCGCAATGAATTAATAATATTATATATATATATATATATATATATATATAATAATTTAGTTAGAGGCTTTTGAATAGTCCTACCTTAGCTATTAGTGGTTTATTTATCAGTGAGAATTTTAAAATACGTGTAACCATATGCCGCTGGCAATTTGTACATCTGTAGGATTAATATTTAAAAAAAGTAAAGATTTTAAAGGTGTTGCCAAAAAAAGCGCACTCTTCCCGCTGTCTTTGTTTCTGACCTGGCCTGATGACTGATGACCTGGACCATTTGTAGGATTTTCGCTGAATTGGTTTAAGATTTCGGCTGCTGGTAGGTCTATGGCAACGTCACAGTTTCTTCGCTATTTCGAAAAATCGAATGGCTGACCGCCTGTCGTTCCTGACTTGACAGAACACCTCCTATTGTTACTGATCTTTTCTGTCTAACTGCGTGACACAAAGACGATTGCGAAAGGTTTAAATTGTTTGAGTTTAAATGAAATTGAAATGCATTTAAAGTAAACGATGAGCTTTTTGTAGTTCTGAAAATAAAATTTTCCGTTTTATAAAAAAAAACACATAATATACGTACTTTTACTTTTTTAATTTAAAAGAGTTGGTTTTAAACATTAATTACTGAATGAACGAAACGATCCACCCAGCGAAAGCATTCTCGCACAAGTACAATTTTTTGTATTAAACAATATTTCAGTTATGAATTATATTTTTCAATCTGTGCTTACGCGTTCCAACCGTTTGCAAAGCACTTAGTATTCCACCGGGCCGACGGTTACTATATAGACAAATATTTCACAGTAACATACGACCTACGCAAATAAAGTCAAACGTTGTTTTTCACATTTTTTTTCCCCTCTGTCCTTTGAAGTAGCCACTTTACGCTAAGCCTGTTTTAGTTTTAGATTTTCTGTTTATTTAATATGATGGAGCTTTATTGACTTCACTTTAACGTCAAACCATTAGGTATACATTTTTACTTATAAGTTGTTTACACTGATAGCAATAACGCATACAATGGCGAATTATATTTTGTTCAACAAACAACCCATTAACTGGCATTATTGGTGTTATACAAATAAGTGGCTTCAGTGCAATGATGTTGTTGCTCATTGTACAATAACAGTGATACGACGAGCGTAATTATGGGCATCTGTCTATGAAGGATGCTATTATGTAATACTCGACTGGATGTTCGCATTGAGGGGCTGAGAGCCCTCCACCCACAATTTACATAGAGCATTATTCGGTGATGTTCAAAGCACTTGTCTCGAACCACTTAATGCTATCTAATATTACTTTAATGTTGCTCAACATTAACCCCGATTGAGTGAAAAAGGATTCAGATGTATTTAATGTCTGACACCACCGCCGTTCAAACGATAATTATGAGAAAATGTTCTGTTAGTGCTAAAGGATCGTGGTTTTATATTTCTCTTTTTTTTTAAAAGAAAAATATAAAATCAAGATAGACGTAATCGCCTATAATAGTTTTTATTCAAATAAAGTGAAACTTTGTCCGGTTAGAATACTAATTTAATATTTGTTAATGACTGTTTATTTCTATATCTCTGAGCAGATGATACCACATTTTGCAGTATGGGACAAAGTGCGAAACCAGAGACCAGAGACCGTACAACAAGAACTCTAAATAAAAATTTGCCTGACCTGGGAATCGAAGATATCACGATTGCACGCAAACATGAGCATCAACTTTTGCCAGGGGACTAACAAAGAAATTACAGTATTTCTAACTTCAACTTATTCTGCAAAGAAAATCAATGAAGTAATTGACTCAACAATGTTTCATTACCGTGCTAGCTGTTTAAAATCTGACGTTTTAAAAACGATATTTCGAAAATAAAATAAATTTAGGTAAACATTAATTTATGATAATATGTACACTTTTTATTTTCCCATTTATTTTATACACCATTATTGCTAATAGTCACAACCAGTCAGCCTTTAATCATGTTTGGTGTTGCGGTTCCGGAGAGTAAATTTGAGCAATAATATTAAACTTGTAATAAAACAGATAGTATTTATATTATTCGTTCGGATGTTTATGTGTGTACACAAAAATTCCCTTTATTCTGGTCAATATAATATAATTGACTGTCATGCACACGTGGTAGTGAATACTTTAAATCGTGCATTTTCATTTGTTTGTCTGTATTTCAGGGCTGTGATAACACACGCCGTAGCGAGGTCGTAAATATCCTCAAGTGCCGCCATTAATATTCGATATCATTGAAAAAACCTCCCAAAAGTTAAATTCAACTTCGCCATTACCTTAACGAGAAAATTTGTTAGTATATTGAGAGATCAGTCTTCATTTGTCTTTGACTTTCTGTTTAAGATATTAAGTGAATCAAATAGGATTTAAAAGTAGGTTAAAGTCACTCTAATAACGAAATGTTTACTCAATCAGACGAAAGTTTTAAATATAAATTCGTTTTTTGAACATCTCCTCATGCTCACCTACATCAACACAATAACTCCTGTCTTCGAGAAAGAAACAGAATATTTTTCTGCCGCTGATGGCGGGAAAATACTTTATTATTAGTTTATTAATATATAATTATCTTTTAATATTAGTCTCTGTCTCTGTGTGATTTTAAGAAATCCCTTTTAAGAATTTTAAGAATTAGTATTACAAACCTTCCTTCTATAGCTTTGTATCAATAGTTTTATTTGTAAAAAATAACCTGTTGAGCGAAGCACCGATGACGCGCGCTCTGCGCACTCTCAACATTATTGCAGAAGAGGCAGACCTATTCTATTTCTCACTGAGTGGATTCACAATGATAGCGTTAAAAATAATTTGTTATTATAAATAAGTAGACTGTGTAACACTATCGCATTGGGAGCAAACCTGTAAAGATAGATGTTTTTAGAAATAACTAAATAAATAAAATTAAAAAAAAACATTAACATGTTGAAATTTAAGTTAGAGTAATGATCAAATAAATAGAAAATACACGTTGGAGTCCTCCGTTACATAAACAATCAATTCTTATGTATAATTATAGGTTAGTATATTGAACTTGGGTAAAATATAGTGGGCACTGGCCGTGGTAGCCCGTGGCCACCTGCAACCTGGTCGAAACGTCAGGCAATTCAGAGGTATAGGTATAATATGTAATGCCTATTTCGTGATCGCGTTAATTCCCGTATATACATAGCTATATCATGGAACGCGAAAGTTTAAAAGTGAGTCGGTTAAATAATTTATTAAACGAGTTCAGTAATTTTAGGTAAAATTAATATTTTACTTTTTTTAATCGACTTTAGCTTCGTTATAAATAGAATGCATTTATATTTGTAATCGAATCGGCTGGGTGTTTTCTTTATTGTTTATTTGACTACCAATCTAACTGTCAAAAAGAATATACAAGAATGGACAGAGTGTAACTAAGATAACTCATGTGTTTGCTACTATGAGATGTCAGTAGCGGAATTTTCACTTTACCCTCACGTTATGTTTTCTACCGTGAAGACACTGCTGCTTACTGAAAATTTTCGCGAGGCGTGTATTACCTACATTTTGGATCACAAGAAAATGCAAAAGAAAATACAAAAAAATGCATCAAAGCAAAGTTCGAACTATCGATCATGTAGCCAGTCTGTCTAGGCCCAATGTAGACTTTTTTCAATTTTCTCCAGCTGCAACAGAGGAGGTCAAACAATTTGTACTTTCCATCAAATCTAAGGCTATTGGGTGTGACGACATTAGTCGACACATGGTAACCACTATTCTGGATCAGGTTTTACCCGCCATTACTCACATTATTAATTATTCTCTCGACTCAAATGTTTTTCCATCCTTATGGCGAAAAGCTTACGTACGTCCGTTAGCTAAAGTACCTAACCCTTCTCTCCCTAATCACTTTCGTCCTATTTCAATTCTTCCTTTCCTCTCCAAAGTCCTAGAAGCCTGCGTTCACAAGCAACTTTCTCGTTTTGTTCATCAGAACAATTTGCTTAGTATATACCAGTCAGGATTCCGACCTGGACATAGTACAGGATCTGCGTTACTAAAAGTGACTCTCGATATTAAGGCGGCTGTCGAGGAAGGTAAAATAACTGTACTAGTCCTAATTGACTTTTCAAACGCCTTTAATACCGTGAGTCACGACATTTTATTAACCATACTTTCCCACCTCATGATCTCCGATGATGCACTGGAATGGTTCTCGTCCTATCTTCGAGGACGCCAGCAGTCTGTCCGAACCGATGAGTCTTCATCGACGTGGCGTGATCTCGACTCTGGCGTTCCACAAGGCGGTATTCTTTCTCCTCTCCTCTTTTCGTTATTTATAAACTTCATAACCCATGAACTTCAGTGTGCGTATCACTTGTATGCAGACGATTTGCAAATCTACTCACATGCAAGAGTAGACAATTTAGATGAAGCTATAGGTAGGATAAATCGCGACTTGGAGACTATAAAAAACTGGTCCATCAGATTCGGTTTAACAGTAAACGCATCTAAATGCCAAGCGATCTTTATAGGGAGCCTTAGGATGATAAGCAGAATCGATAATAATACTATAACTGAAATCATTTTTAATGACTCAGTTTTGCCCATTAGTCCCTCGGTTAAGGATCTCGGTCTGCACATTGACTCAACCCTCAATTGGCAAACTCAGGTATCACACGTTAGCCAGAGAGTAACTTATATATTGCGATGCCTTTATCGACTAAAAAATTTTCTTCCAGTCAAGACAAAGACAATGCTTGTGCAAACTTTGGTTTTCCCAGTTATCGACTATGGTGATGCGTGCTATCTCGACTTGAATGCAGATCTGCTCAACAAACTAGATCGACTTCTCAACAATTGCATTCGATTCATATTCAACTTGCGTAAGTACGACCATGTATCTAATTATCGTACCCAATTGTCATGGCTACCTATAAGACAACGCCGCAGTTTAAGGGCGCTGACTATGTTGTTCTCCCTTCTCCACTCACCTAACTCACCTACTTATCTAACATCTTACTTCCAATATCTCTGCTCTAACCATGCCAAGAATCTCCGCTCTTCTGATAATCTTCTCCTTCTCTGTCCTTCTCACAATTCTAGTATGGTTCATTCTTCCTTTGCTGTCCAGGCTGTAAACCTTTGGAATGCGCTACCACAAGAAATCAGGATGTCCACTAACCGGTTCTCTTTTAAGTTTAAAGTACGTAGCCTCTACAGTGGTTTATTGGAGGAGTCATTGGAATAATACTTCACAAGTCTTTATTTTATTCTGTATGTATGTATATAATTATATTAGTTATAACTTTATGTATATGTAGTATATTATATGTAGTAAATTTTATAGAAGCTTATTTACGTAACCAATTCTTAGGATTCTTATCTCATTACTCTTAAATACCCACCTGCCACACACATCTCTGCATCGCCCAAAGGTTGACTGGGAGAAAATGCCTACGGCATTAAGTCCGCCTTGTGCATATGTATTTGCAGGAAGTTAAATAAATAAAAAAAAAAAAAATGTAGTCAGAACCTACCACGGATTGAGGGATAAATCAATATATGATCATAATGCCTGTATAATAGGATATTATATGTAGGATCATAACATCATAATGCCTGTATAAAAGTCATGCGGTCAAACATCATGCGGTTTTAGCCGAAACGATACCGATGTAACCGTTTCGTTGTGCAGTGTGCGAGGTGGTTGTTATCCATTATAATAGATGTTGCCAATTAAATTTAGAATCAATTAATTTAACGGGTGTTTATTTAGACCAGTATTATATCTAGTATTCTGAGAAGTTTAAAAGAAAACAAAAATCAAACACGACAAAGAAAATCTAATTTCAAAGTATTTTAATAACTTACATTACCGCTTTCAATAAGAAACTAACTATGGAAAAAAAATTAAGTCAATGCTGCAGAATGCGTTTGTACTGTGTTGTATTTTTTTTTGGCTTTTATTGCTGGCTTGTACACTCGTATTAACTCACATTTATTTTAAAACTTTGACTTTTATTGCGACCTAACGAAGACACACCGAACTACGGAGTAACTACTAATCTTGCATCGCGTTATGAAAGTTTTCGCGCCGATCAGTATATACAACTTCCCAACGTCAACCGTTGGGCCGCGATCCGCCATCCTCCCTTTGTCTTGGAGGGACATAACACCCGTTCCTTTACAATATATAATACAAACATGAAATACAATTCAGATAGTTTAATAAAAGTCACAAACATGCTGGCTCTACTTTTCAAATTCAGCATTTACCTTTTCCTGTTTGTGTATCGCGCCGTTTAACCACATTGCGCTGATTTTGCGTGGCCGTGGGGCTTTGAAACTATAAAATTTTAATATTCTTTAAATAGAAATGTGTTTGATTCGTATGAGCCGTAAATATGTACACACTCGTATTCTTTCATAGGTTAAGTCATCGTCCGGATATGTTTCATTTGTACCACGATCATTTACTTAAGAAATATATTCTTAACCTAAATACCTATTCGAACTTGTTCAAAACAGCTCTTGAAGATTGATTGAGATATTTTATAAAGTCCCCCCTCTACATAAATGAGTAACACTTGCTTATTAGTGAAAGTGACAAGATCTTCTTATATACAAAGCTAAATAAATTAGCTTTATATATAAGAAATGGAAAATCAAACAACGATATCTTTATTTTAGATTTTTATTTAATTTGCACTTTTTGTAAAATTCTTCGTTCTTATCACAATACCTTTTTTGGTTACCCGTCGTTTCGATCAAGTTGCACCGATCTTGACCGCATATTGTGCCTTGTAATTGTTATTGCGATTAAGTACCGATTTACATATTTTATAGTCGCGAAAGTTTAAAACCATTGAATATCGGAATTTAAAATATTTTCTAGACTTGGTATTCATAGCCTGACTCTGAACCTGACTGAAACAGCCCTTTGTAATCTAACCAACATAACCATTTTCTGAGATTTTTCTAGTAACTATTATTAATTTTTGTTGCACTGTATTGCCATCTTAGGACGGATACGTGGGGTACACTGAAAGTTTTGAGTAACTCATTATTAAAACAATTCGCATGTAAAGTAATATATTTACTGCTTTTCGAAGTATTCTCCATTACACTTTAAGGTTCATTCGGTCAAACCATTTTTGAAAACATGAGGACCATTCGTCTAAGGGCATGTTTTCACGTGCTGGTTGAAAGCTATCACGGAAATCGGATGGTTTCAGGTCTGGACTATGTGCGGGATGGGTCACTAGCTCCACCTTGTCAGAAGCCAAAAATGACTTTGTCTTGTCCGCGGTGTGCGTCGAAGCATTGTCTTGGTGCAATAGGATGCGACTTCTTGGTCGTTTTTCCCTAACTTTTTCAGAGACACTGAGCAAAAAAATGGTAGTGTACCACTCAGCATTAATTGTTTGTTGTTCTTCAAGTGGGATCGTACAGACAGGACTTTCACGAATTTCATCATGGAGAGAAACACGACCAGTCCACGATCAAATTCAGCATACCAACGCCTCACGGTGCTCAAATGAGATGCTTTCCTCCTGAAAGCATTTGGAAGACGAGTAGTGCAGTCTTGCGGAGTCACTGAACTGTTAAAATCATAATAAATCATCGTCCTAAAATCTATTCAGTGCGCCCTATCTATGACTATGTGCGTAAATATTTAGTAGACTAGATACGTAATAACAAATATTTGGTTAGTTAAACTAATATATAGATATTCAAATAGGTACCCCGTTTCTGCACGATTCGTGAAATATTTACGCCAAAATAATCTTTCGCCACCCTTGTCAATCCGCGGGCAAATGGATTTTGACAGAAAAAACTAATTATCTCATTGAAGTTCTGTTTATCTTTACAGGTTATATCGTAAATGTGTGGAATCGGAATGTAGAAGTACACATTAGTTATGTTAGTAATAGTATTGCTGCTTGCTATTATTATAGAAAGAAGAAAATGAATCCTTCACTAGAAACTATCATGTTCTTATCAACCAAAAAGAAAAAGTAAATATATATGACATCATATAAATGAATGTCCACATACCGTCCCCGCTTTAATAAGCTCATATCTCATCCGCGGGAGACGGTGAATGTTTTCATAATTAGATTCCTATTTACGTCATGACGCTCGCTACCTTAATAAATTTAAACATAATATGTATTATTGAGAACCATCTTATTCCGAAGAGCTTTTATTCGTTTGACAATTATTCGTACATCTATTTATATATTTATTATAGAAATGGGAACTTGTTACGTGTTACTAGTGGCTATATATACATATACTAACCGTCCTCGCAGTTTCACCTGCGTTTATAGTCACTGCTCCGCTCCTATTGATCTTAGCGCGATGATATATAGCCTCTAGCCTTCCTCGATAAATGGGCTATCTAACACTGAAATAATCTTTCAAATCGGAACAGTAGTTCCTGAGTTCCTCCTAATTAGTGCGTTCAAGCAAACAAACAAACAAACTCTTCAGCTTTATAAATTAGTATAGATATATATATTTACATTGAAGGTGTTGGAACTCTGGCACGTCTAATAACTAGAATAATGATTATAAATTTAAAAAACATCAAAAATTAGAAAAAAGCTGATTAACCGATTTTCTTGAATTATATCTAAGAACACTATCGATCAAGTCACCTTTCAAACGAAAAAAAAGACGTGCTTAAATCGGTCCATTCGTTTTGGGAGCTACCATGCCACAGAGGGTGCCCGTCGCGGGTTAAAAAGATATGTGTATACTACGATAGTAATGCCATCTAACTTCGCAGTCGTTTGTAAGGTGAAGATACTATTCCCATCGGTCTGCTCCAATCAAGTGTCTCAGCTATGCCCTTTCTTCTTTTTTAGTTTTTCCAGCCAGCCAGTAGAGTATATAGATTGAATCGAATTAAACTAACCCTAACTGTGAATGCTAATCTACACTAACGCTACGGATCGGATACTTAATATATAACAGGAACAACAACATGATGCATCATCACAATAACTGTGGTCATCATAGGACAGTAAAAATATTGACTTTATAATGACAATCAATGTCTCTTGCAAAAATGAGTGGTATAAAACCATGCTGATTGATATGACGACCTTAATTTAATCGCAATGTATTATGTATGAGCGATTGCTGGTTGGTTCACAGTGGACCGTAATCTAGGACAACCGATCTAGCATATGTCTAAACCCAGTGATATGAAGCATGAACAATCGAAATGGCTTCAGAAACAGGAAAAGTACATCCACGTATCCGGTTCATCGGAGCTCGTTTATCATGTCCAGATAAGAGTCCCTCACAGTATGGGCAGGCAATCACACAACACATCAAATGTGCAAGATTTTCTCTTAAAAGATCAGATCACAATAAATCACAACGCGGCCATTTGAGTTTTTTTTTTTAGTGTCTGCGCACTAGATGGCGCTGATGTCCATAAGAAAAACGGAAGTGGGGATTTGGGAAATTATATTTCGATAAAAATAAATAATAAGGACTGTTCCCAAACCGCAACAATATAGTATATTAATTAGGTATAGTATTTTGAATCATTTAGGTAATTTATCCGTAACTACAGCTAACGCTATAGGAACGAGAAGTCTGTATTTATTATACAATGCATTTAATATTCATTCTCAAAAAGTCCTAAAATTAATAAATAAACTCGATGATGTTGATAAAATAAACATATGTATGTAAATATACATATACATACGTATATTACCAACTATTGACAGAATCTGTAAAATTAATTTCCATTTAAATATTAAACAATCATTGAATAATACACAACGCGCCATAAATAATGAACTTATAATACCAAATTAGAACAAATGATATTTAATATTTTATTGAAATTATATAGAATGCTAATTATGTATTGACATTAGATTAACCCAATTTATGTTTGTATTGTGTATGTAAACGACATTTAATATCATATTAACTTTATAATCTTTGATTATATAAAATTATATTATAATATAACAATTAATATTTACATTGAATTAACCCAACTTATTTTTGTGCATAAATATGTAAATGACATTTAATACAAATACTTAATATAATATTGACTAAATTAATAATACTATTAAAAACAAATTAATATGATTTTTGAATGTATATATACCTGTGTGAATGAAATTTAATACCATATTGACATAATATAAAATAATTTTATTATTATTTACAATTGTTGAATCCCATTTTTGTGTGTAGAAACCTAGGGCAGCAAATATATTTACAATAGGAATTTAAATGAAAAATAAATGAAATCGCTTTAGATGAGAATAATATAATATCCCACCACAGGAAACCGACCGAATAGAGCAATAATATAATATAAAATGTGTGCAATAATATATTTGATAAACTTTGTCTAGGCACTAATAATAATAATTGTAACAAACTCTTCCTCTCTCCTAACATTGTGCTGTGCCCGACAGGGTTCATAATTGTAACCTAATTATAAGCTTGACATCTGTATCACATTATGGAACGCAATAAATGTATTGAGTATTGAGTATATTTCATAAACTTTTATTTGTTCTTAAGGTGTAGCTTTCAAAGCGTATATTTATTAATCTTGCCAGCTTTTGAGAATGAATATTAAATGCATTGTATAATGAATACAAACTGCGTAATAACTATGGTAAGTAGACAATTAGACCACTACAAAGTTGCAAGTCTCTTACTTATGAAGTCTACTCTTACATTTCTCGCGGCGAAATAACTAAATGTATAATGTAAACAGTAAAGTTTCTATCAAAGAATTATTTTAGTATATTACCAGGTATATTTAGAAAATATAATATTCTCTACGTATTAATGGGAATTAACGCGATCACGAAAAGGTATTACATACCTCTGAATTGCCTGACGTTGGTATGTACCTTTTCGTGATCGCGTTAATTCCCGTTAATACGTAGATAATATTATATAATGGAACGCGAATGTTTAAAATTTAGGTTTCTAAATACTCAAGGATGAGGTTTTTTTTGCATTTTACTGCAATAATACGACGAGACCTGTGGCAGATGAAATGGTGATGTAGAATTAGAATTATAATAGAATTATAATCCCATCAAAATCAAAATTAACTTTTTGTCGTTTCTCCGCTGAAAAATTGGCTTCAGTAAAGCCTATCATCCCGCTTTAATAATCTTTCACGGATCGCGACATAATCAGCCAATACACTCATTTAATATAACCTATGTGACTCCAATGTATCTCACGTGACGTAAATGTAATATGCTTCTATTTCATTTCCATATCTAGATCATATGAAGGATAGGTTTTACATACGTGTGTATTTGGGGGATGCCAGACTAGTTTCAGTCCTGACGGGTCCTTTTTCCTGTCGAAATGGTGTCAGACGTCACACTCTATATCTATATTTAAATATATAAATTTCGTGTCACGTTGTTTGTTCGCGATGAACTCCTAATTAATGAATCGATTTTAATGAAATTTGGCACAATGTGTGCAATTTGATCCAACTTGGGAGAAGTTTTTTTTTTATTGCAAATTCTCTAGCAACACGTAATTGACGGGAAGGTAGTCTTTATTAAATATGAATATCACCCATAAAAGGTTTTACTCTAGTATTTATTAGTGTTAATAACAATAGCATAGTGAAAAAAACACAAATAATTATCTGTGTTTGGCGCAGCTAGTGTGTTATAATTGTGAGTAAATTATAATTTACTCACGATTATAACACACTAGCTGTTTCACCCGCGTAAGTCCTGATGCCGTGGGAATATCGGGATAAAGAGTATCTAGGTCCAGCTATCCACATACCAAGTTTCATCGCAATCAGATCAGAAGTTTTTAGCCTGAAAGAGTAACAAACATCTATACATCCTCACAAACTTTCACGTTCATAATATTAGTAGATAATACGAGCTACAACTTTTTTCAACGTAAGTACGTTCAACGTAACAAAAGTAAATTATTGAGAATTCTCTCAACCAACAACAGGAGTGCAGTTGTTTTTTCAAACTTACTGATCTATTATACTATCACTAAAATCACTGTCGGCAATTTATGTGATTTTTTTATGTGTATATTGTTCGTGTGAGAGTTTTTTTCGGCACATATGGGCCTGCTCGACCGGAGTTATACCACGGCCAAACAGAAAACTGACATGTAGCAATGCTTGTGATGTGTTTTGCCGAGTGAATGAGGTTACCGGAGGCCCTAACCCCCCTCCCCTACTCCCACCTTAAAGGTCGGCAACGCACTTGAGACTTTTAAGTTGCAGGTGTTCATGGGCGGCCGTAGTCAACTCTCAACTCCTCCCAAATAATTGATTGTGATATGCAAGAATTTTTTGATAATTTTCATAATATGATGTCGAAAAGCAAGCTGAAGCATATATTATCTTTCTCTATTTTTTTTTGCTCCAGAAGAACACAAGATCCATTTCACAGTCATACCAACACATAACCATTTACTTTATCCGTAAAGCGCCATGAATGTATTGTTTATTAAACTTATGGACATGTTATGCCTGTTCGAAATCAGGTTCGATCAATCTCGACGCGTAGGAGTAGGAGAGAAGTAGACCCTCCTGTACTTTTTTTTGATTGCCTAAAGGAAGTTTTTGTGCATGTTGTTTTACTTTAAAATACACTGATATACTTACCGGTATCAATGACTCAGATTCATAGTTGTGTGTGGCAAGTGGACATCGATGTTTTTTTTTTAAAGTGTGACTACTGATAGCGACCTCTATAATAATAATTAAATAAAAAATACTAGTTCATATATCAGGATATCATAATAATAATCATATGACAGGGTGGCACAATAATTTTTCAAAAGTCGTAAAATAATGTCCTTATTTCCCTAAAGAGCATATTTGTTATTCTATGATCTTTTTAACAAGAGTTTAAATCTTACATTTATTTGAGATAGTATTTCTGGCTTTTCAGGTTTTTTGTCCAAGGTTGTCTATTACTATTGTATTTTTTTATGTCGCGTGGTCGTCAATACGAGTCAGCACTTTACTTACTTATATAAAGAATAAATATAATATAATCATGTACCTCGTTCGTTCGTTTCAATCAGCTTGTGGCAACACCTGGTTAGCGCAAACTGACCTAACTAATAAAGTTAATGCATGTCCGTGACCCAGTGCGGACCTTCCTGGGCGCTGATTAAATAATAAACTGAGCATTTGGGTTATAAATACATTTAAAATATTATAATCACACAAGTGATATAGATAACGGCATCTTATGCCGATGATCGATATTATTAATATTTACCTACCGATCGAATTTATCATCACCATTTTCCGCGAACCCTCACACCGTTCGCCAAGCAACTCATCTGCACATTATTTATATGGCTATCTTTGAAGTTTAATTATTACACATCAGATTCTTGGATAATTAAATTTTTCCTAAAATTATTTTTATCAGATTATTTAGATTTACGTACCAAGACAAGTCAACATATATACTGGAAATGTTTAGCTTCAAGTAGCCATTTCCACGGTTTTTTTAAATTTGTAACAGTTTGATTATTTTTTTTTAGATTTCTGCACTTCTTCTATACATAAACTCTAAGTACCAAACAGTTCACGTGTCTGGGTTCGGAAAATTTTCTTATAAATGCGTACAAGCATTCTTTTACGTATTAATATAGATTACGAAATAGCTATTGTCTTATCTTGCTAAAGTGCTAGTACAGATATATATATAAGACGTATACCTACGATACCTTTATCGCTGGAAAATATAAAACACGCGTAACATTTGGATTCTAGTGTACTAATGACCTTGAACTTCGTCCTCGCTAAGTAAACGTCGTTTATGTTACATAAACCTTTCAAATTATGTTGTATGCAAATGTTGTTTGAGCCATGATCTTGTAGAACTTTTCTCATGTAATGAAGATTTTCCATTAAAGATTTAAATAATTCTACGCCTACGAATAAAATACATACTTATCACGTTTTGTATGATACTCTGAAGTTATTATGTGGACAGCGTCATGCACGCATGGAGCTAAGCCATAAATCAATGTCGAAAAAATGAATTTGCTCGTCTTGCGATGAATATTAATGATATTTTATGGACCAGCCCAATATTCTATGCTACGAATGACTAGAGGCAGCTACATCTTAATATAGTAACAAACAATTATTATTTGAGAATGTATCGGTTTCTTTTTGTCACTAGTTGTTGATTACAAATATAAGCTCCGATTTTGCGGAGAGCATAAGCTCAAGTATGAGAGTACTACTTATGATAATCAAAAATAATGATACATTTAACAAGGAAGACATACATTTGTATTGAAAGGAATGAATAATCCAGAAGATAAAATTTAAATGGGACCACCTGTGAAGTATATACCCTTTGAAACAAAAAAAGAATTCTCAAAATTGGTTCAGGGCTCTTCGAGTAATCGGTGAACATACATAAAAAAAAGATTCCGATGAATTGAGAGCCTCCTCCTTTTTGGAAGTCGGTTAAAAATAGTATTTAAATTGGTTATCAAGAATCATGAGAGAGTGTACTAAAGCTTTTTCATAGAATAGTATAGTACTGTTGAATATGTTAAACGCACATCAATATTATTGCTGCTTTTAGTTACATCTTTACGTATATGTAACCCTACATAAATAGTTATAGCGGGTATGCAAACTGATCCTGCGTGATATATTGACATGTATCCAACAAATGACAGAATGCAGAACCCGACAGTAGGTTCGCGCCTAAAACAAACAGTGTAATATATAAAATAATAAATATTTCTTAACTTATTGTATAGGAAACTAATAATAACGAAAACAATACTACACACATTTTAATAATCGATGATGGATTAATAATCTCTCCGCAAAATTGGAGCTTATATTTTTAATCAACAACTAGTGACAAAAAGAAATCGATACATTCTCAAATGAAGCCAGGGAATGTGGAACTCCTTTTCACTTTTTATTTCGTTTCGCCATTTAATCGTGTTCTTTTAGATTTAATAAACTGTCATTATTTCCTTTTTTGCCACTTTATTTCTTCTGTGTGATCCTGATGTACGAATGAATAAACAAGATATTTCAGAGTACTCACCATTACAATCTAATATAAAGGCAAATGTACTTATACTTAAGTAATATTTTCTGTGCCGTCAGTTTTCATATTTTAAAAACAAAAGCTGATAACTAATATTTTTGCCGTAAACTCCCAAAGGGATTTACGGCGGTAATGCCTACGCAAACGGCCGTGGACTAAAACCACATTAATGAAATTGTGCGACGTAGTGTGATCGCGTTGGTAAAAGCACCTTCGTATTATGAATATAATGTGATGTGTGTAAACATGTTTAGTCTGAAATCCAGTTCTTAAAAAGGCTTATGAAATTCTGTAGAGATATGTCTTGCTCCTTCCTACTTAGTGTCATTAATCTATAATAGTATTATAAAGCTGAAGAGTTTGTTTGTTTGGTTGAACTCGCTTATTTCAGGAACTACTTGTTCCAATTGAAAAATTCTTTAAATAACATCACGCTATGACCAATAGGAGCGAAGCAATAACCATAAACGCAGGTTAAACTTCGGGGGCGGCTAGTTAGTATATAAAGTGAAACGCCTATTTTGTTTTACATTTATTTAATTACAATTTTTTTACACGACTGCCCAAAAAAGGAGTGTAATGTTTTCAGGGTTCATATATATAAGTTTCTTTTTTTTGGCAGGATAGAAATGTTTCTTAACTTTTATAAATTAGTAACTTGGTGAATACAAAAGTATAATAGCGCAATCGCTATTACGGTCTAGTAAGAAAAGGGTAATAAATATACTTAACATAAGACTATTTGATATTTCTCTATATACCTGTATATAGAGAAATATAAATAGTCTTATGTTACAGAGAGGTGTGTCCATATTTTAAGGTCGTGTAGTAGACCCCCATAAATAACTAAAAGCGCGGCCAGTTTTAGTAAAATCATTATGATTATTAATACAGAAATTTATTTTGAAAGTTTAAAGTTATTTTGAAACTGAGAAATTAAACTTGAAAATTTACCGATAAAGATAATATTTCGTATAACAAGGGTGTTGGTGGAATGCCCAATTATTTCTAAAAATGTCTGCATAAAAAAAAATATTTGAAATGAAAGTTTATAATATGTTGCTTATAAATGTGCTCCTACACTAGGAAAAGTATTTTCTGAAGATTATTTTTTCAAGCTAAGTCAAGTGTGGGTGACACATATGGCTCTTAAAATTTAATCACACCTCTCTGTCCAAGTACTGTATAAAGTATATATTAATAGTATACAGGATACTATTAATATATAATTTAAACTAATAATAGCTATAATGTTAATCCCTAACATCGTATTTGAAACACTAGAAATAACCTTTTTTTTTACATTATAGGGGGCAAACGAGCAGACGGGTCACCTGATGGTAATTGACTACCGTCGCCCATGGACACCTGTAACTCAAGAGTCACAAGTGCGTTGCCGGCCTTTGAGAAAGGAGTACGCTCTTCTCTTGAAGGTTTGAAGGTCGTATCGGTCCGGAAACACCGCAGGCGACTATTTGTTCCAAGGGTTGCTTGTGCGAGGCAAAAAAAATCTGGAAAACCGCACAGTGGTGGATTGCCAGTTATCCAGGTGATGGGGATGAAAGTTTTGTTGCGTTGAACGATGGCGAAACGTTGCAGCGGGTATAAGTCCGAACAATTCCTCGGAGCACTCCCCATGATACATGCGGTAGAGAATGCAGAGTGAGGCTACATCTCTACGCAACGCCAAGGAGTCAAGCCGATCTGAAATATCCTGGCAATTGATGATTCGAGTCGCTCTCCGTTGAATGCGGTCAAAAGAGAGAAGCTGGTACTGGGGTGCTCCTGCATAGATATGAGAAACTTTCTAACATTAGGAATATATTTAACGCTTCAAAAATTGTAATATTACAAAATGCGAGCACAAAGTAATATCTATAGAACGAATCATGATCACTGGAATTGAATGCGACAAAAGGGGCTGTGAGTAAAGTTCATATTGAATATTTCATTTTGTAAACTTTAGACTTTGTTTACATTAGAACGTACTTGTAATGAAGTCGAATCTATTTTCGCCAACCAATATTCTCAAAATGTGTTTACCATTTCGTAAAACAAATTGAACAGTTATTTATTCTTTCCTTCTGATAAAATTTATACGGTGCGACTATCGTATATGTACCCGAAACTGGATCTTCTATTCTTGAAATGCATAGTTTTGTTGAGCATCACAACAGAACTCTATTATTCCGTCCCCGGCGACTAGATACAACAGTTGTGTGAAGATGTATCCAACTCAACGCGAGAAGTATTTTCTTATATGAATATAGCAGAGCTACCAACCTTTTTCATAAAAAGGTTTCTAGTAAAACTAATATGAAAGGTAAGCTTTTTAAGGAACTTAAAGTTAACTGTTTAAAATTAATTTAAAACTTCATGCACATTTGGTAGGTACATAACCAAACTTTGTAGATGGGGCAGGGAAAAAATAAAGCTGATAAAACCTTTTGGCCACCTAGAATCACGATTTGGCAACGATTTGAGTTGCGCATTACCCATTTAATTTACACAGCTTTCAGTAAGAACGATACATGTATAGGAATATTGCCTTATACTACACCCTCATTGAGTAAAGATTTTTAAAGCAAGTCACTTTAAGAAATACAGATATTTCAAATATGTTAAATTGTCTTTCATTATTTTAATTGTCAATAGGAATTTATAAAATACCACCAATACATTCCGTGAAAACATGCACATTTTTTGCACAACAGATAATTTGGGTAGCAATAGAATTCAATTAATCTCTCTTTTTCCTCCCTCTATTTTTAGATTTTAATTTTTAGAACTGTCTGATCATGGTGACATCAGTCACAGACTCACACTGCAATATTTTGGATTTCATTTTGTTAGGTCCAGGCCGATTTTAAAAACAGAAAAGGGTAATTTCGCGATGGTTGAATACTACTATTGCTACTACTTTTTACTAGTTTTTACTTTTACTAGCTAATGTGTGTATAGCTATATATAGATTTTTATGGAGATGGAAATATGAAAATTTTTAATATCCAATTCTTGACTTTATATTTCAGGAATGCTCATTCTTGTATTCTCACACTTTAACAACCTTCGGAGGACATTCAAATTAATGATGGACCTCTCTATCATGGCTTTTCTATGCGACTGTATCTATTAAATTGTTTCATAATGATTTTAAGGAAGATACGTTACACCCTTGGAGTTACAACAATTCATGTTCCATCAATCAGGCCGTATGCCTAATTGACATCTAAGTAGTATAAAGATAGATTAGGTTTGGTTTAAGAGAGTTTAAAAATATATTTAAAAAAAAACAAACACGTAGAAAAGTAAGTCACAATCCAACAAATAATCCAATTTCCTATAACCTAAATACACTGTGTTACTCTGTCTCATAACAAGCATTTAAATAATGAGAACCTGGAACCACCCAACACACACCAACACAAAAAGCGATTCAAAACTGTTATGTGTATGCTTCACAGACACAATCAACACCCAGCATAGTAGTTTTAAGTCTGGGCATACTTTGCATTATTAGTATGTCAGTAAATTCTCTGTTTCGCAGGATTATTTTTTTTATAAAAATATGTATATCAGTAAACAATAGAAAATGGTTATTAGAAAAAAAAAGCCCACAATAATTCTTCAATGCCGTAAATCTACAGATCGTGTCCAATGCAGCCCCGACAGGCTTTTAATATAATTCAAAACAACTGCCATATTTGCATATAATTTTAGAGAAATTTCTTAAATTCAAACAAAATAGTTTTTTATAGTTTAAGAAAAAGAAATATTTACAAACAAAAATTATCCATTGTTATGAGATATTATAATATAAAATAAATGTAGATAATATAATGTGTGATGTCATAGTTCTAAGAGTCCCATAAACATTAAAACTATTTGTGCAAACTACACCTTTGACATAACTGACATGTCGTATTGTCTTGTGAATTTATCAAAAGTATTTTAAGTAAATGCGGGACTGTATGTCAAGGAGAAAAATGTATATACTAAATAATCTGCCAACAGTACACGCGCAATATGAAATTCTTCTTCAAACGTCTATTACTGTGGAAACTCGTGTACATTTTATACTCCTCGCTCAAATATACAATGCTAAGGTTTACTATATATGACAACTGCGAATTCAATTTGTTTATATAAATGAATCAGTTTCTGATAGATATAGGTTACAGATAAACAACAAAAACGACAAACGTGTTTCAAGCCTTCAAGCTCCTAGAATGACAAGGGCTCCGCATCAATATTAACGGCGAATAATATATCACTCACCTTCGGTTTGCTCAAGATATCGTGGTCATGGCTAAAACAATGGAATATCTCAATACGATGCTCGGAGAAGGTTGCCTCTAATGTCCATGTTGTGTCTATCCTCGTTATGGTTTAGAATGGTTGAGAGCCTGGGATAAACAGTGCAACTTCGAGAAAGAGGTTAATCGTCGATTCAAACTCGAATGGGCAGCTTTTGGGAAACTTCGCAGCATTTTTTCATCAACAAAGCTTTGGAACAGTATGTGTTACCAGTGATGGACATATGGAACAAGGTACATGACCTTATAAAGATCTTAGATCGACGGTAAATGCAGGCCTCTTTCAATTGGTCTTCTTTGTAGTCGTTGTGAGAGGCCTATGCCTAACAGTGGACGCCCAAATGATTAATAATGATGAAGGATTTTAATAAATTGTAGATGATAGCGGTAATATGTTAGATAAATTTACGCTCTGGTAATTTTTGCTGCAGGTTGCAGCTGACCGTCATAGGTAACTGGGTAGCTGGCAAAGCACACTGCTTATCTAATTCACAGAAAAGCAACACATAGGTTTTTATTTCAAAGTTATTTTAGATGCAAACTTCAGTAGGGTTCATGTATTGAAGTAAGTCCTCCGTTAACAACTTTAACGGGGAAAAAATTTTATTTTTTGTCTTGTATGTGTAAAAATACTATATTGAGATATTAATTTCTTGCAGTGATATATGTAGATACACATCAATCTCTTATAAAGAAGAGTATTGTCAGAAGAGGCAAGAGGAGGTACAGTAACTATTTCAGGTAGGCGACTATGTCTACGAGCCGTACATATTCAATGTATGTATATGAGGCTTAAGGCTTAACTAAGTTCAACTTTTATTTGCTTTGAAGAGAGTGCCTCTGATAGTAGGGGACGCAATTTATACAAGCTGTGGCCTAAACTTCAACTGAAACAGCGGCTGGGGTTCGTCACTTGCATCAAGCCAAAACTGGAAGTACTCGTATATGTCGTTAACTTACTCTTATCTCTTTTATATCACTAGTAGTAGATATTCATTAAATATTTTCAAATTTAAAATGTTTTAATTTTCTGATAGAGAAATATCTCCGTAACGTTCGCACTTCGCAATAATAGGTGATAGAGTCATTTTAATTTGGTTTAGAACCATTTGGATTCTTTTTATTTTCAACAACCGTCAAGGGGATGCTAGTCACCGTGAATACAACCTAAAACAATCAAAACAATTGCGTTCGTTTTAATATGTTACCGATTCAATAATTGGAATCGAATATTCTAATTGGAGTTAGTAAACAGTTATTACTCTCGCTGGGGTTAATTAGTCTAATTTATAACTGGCGAGGGTTTGACACAAATGACTCAATGTTTATAGTTCATTTATATATTATTTTAATGTAACGCTGTAGCATTACACATTTCCATAGTGATATCAAGGATCTTGGGAAGTGAATATCATAACAAGGTCAATTAGGTATAATAATATAATGTATACTAATATTCATAATAATAATATAATTGATGTGATTGAATATAGTTTCCTTGCAGGTGTCTTGGCAACAGCTCTCAAGCTGAAAACTAAAATTTCAATCAAATTCCAATAAATTAAGTTTGAAAAAAAAACTAACATGTTTTCTATTAAAGCATTTACATTGTTCATCTGGCCTTTAAAAAAAAACCAATTGTATGATAAACTTTTGTGCTATCGTTATTAAAAGTTTTGTTGAGCTTTGATTTATTACTTTTCAGAGAAGCAATAAACTTTATTGGCGTTATAAATTTAAAGATGCATCAAATATTTTAATCTTTGATGGTATTTTAAAATAATAATATGAAAGTTTTAATTGATTACAAAAACTAATAATGGTTTTGTGGACCTTATGCCAAAATATACTATAATTTATATTAGATTTAAGATTTAACCATTTTGCAGTAGCTGAAGACTAACGGAGTTGTCCCAATCGCGACATTGAAACCGTCTACAGTGACACAACAAAAAGTCAGTTTTGTGTTTAGCCATTTCTTTCTTACTTCAAAGTTGGACTCCGTTGGATAATTTCAAGTCCGATTATGGTGTACCATTAGTTGACCACCATATCATGATTCATGATTGCGATCAGTTCACACTGACTTCAAGTAAAAATCTATTTCACATGAAATTATATTTTTTGGGTTAACTCACACACTAGTGCGTCTGTCTGTCCGTCTGCTGCACCCCATTGATATTGCTTTAAGGACACTTTTCGCAAAATTTTTGTCAGACTCTAGGCAAGCAAGAGTTGACGTACTAATTTGCTGTCCGTTGGTCTTCAAGCTACCCTGTTTTGTAATGTCCTGATTTATTGAAAAAGAAGTATCCATTTTCTTATCAATGCTTTGACTTTTCTTAACTTTTAAAAGGTATTTTTTCAAAGTTTCAATCTTCTTTAGCTTTATCACTTAATTTTAATTGAATTCTCTGACAACTATCTTGTTGACTTAAGCCACAGCGTTGGTACAAAACCCTTGAGTAAAAAATTTCACGAGTTCAATTATTTGTAAAAGCAACACACAATTTTGACTGGCCTGTTTGTCTAGTGGTTAGTGATCCTGACTGCTGAGTCAGAGGTCGTAGATTAGATTTCCAACCAAGAATAATTGTTGTGTGATGAGCATGATCATGTTGTGTTCTGTGTCTGGGTGTAATTTAACTAAAGTATATATGTATTTAGAAATATATGAGTATGTTAATCAGCAGTCTGGTTCCCTATAAAAAATATCAAAAGGGATTGAAAATTCTAAAATAGTAACTATTATCACGTGACTATAAACGCCAACCAGACCAAATACGTCATTAACCGTTGAACAAGCTGACAGCTGTCAGTTGGTTCCATACTGTTAACTACATTTTTAGTTATACTATTTTATGGAAAACTGTCAGTTAATCAATGCTAGTGATGTAATGAAATGCGATGGAGTGTTTACGTTTAGTTAAAATATCTTAATTTTTCCCTCTCTCCAATTAAGTTTTTTTCAATAGCATATTTTTCTTTTGCCTTGAATAGGGGCCTAGTTATAAAATAAAACAGTTCCCAAAACTTGTCAACATCACTATTCGTGTCCGATTTACTAATGTACTTAGATCATTCATAAAAAGATTACCAAGCAAAAGAAAACCCAATTCCATAAAGTGAAAATTGAATTTAAGTTATCATTTTGAAACTTAATAAAACCTAATGAATTAATCAACTTACAATTAACTAAAAGGGATTAGGTATAAGTCAAATTAATGTTATTTGAATGTATTATCTCAGCAATTTACAGAAATCCGATAATGTTTATAGGACCCATCGCTGGTAACGACCTACCTATTCCTATTTACCCATGCTTACAGCTGCATAATAGACAACAACTACAATAAAGCCATAACCTAAAGGCAAATTCAAATACAAATATTGAAATAAATTATATCATGTGAATTATAGAACATTACGAAATACACAGTACATAACAAATACGAATTACAATTAAATAAATTAAAAGTAAGTTCCAAAAACTCTGTTTGACACGAAATAACTACAGAGTATAAATAAATACTTTTTTTTTGTAATATATTTCAAGGATTTTAAATTTCTAATTCAATAAAAAAAAAAATTTAATTCACTCATATACGTACCCTTTTTTTTACGTGTGGAAACCCCCACAGTACCTACTATTACATTTGGCTTGGCACCGACTTCAAACCTATCAATAGGTAGCACATACAAGTAATAGTATTTTATTAATATTAAAGGTATTAGGTTTGCATAAGAGGTGTATTAAATTAAATCTTTATTAAGTTATTTTATACTTTTTAGTTTTTGAAGTCGGTTTTTTTAAACGTAGTTTTTGACGTGACAACGTCTTATAATTCCATGGAGCCGGCTGGACGCACGAAAAAACATGACTCATGCGGCGTTACCTCGCTCTGAGGCGTTCCTATGACGTTGTGACGTTCAACTATCGTCAGTAAATCGACTTCACAGAAAACCGATTTTTTTATTTTTTACTTTTGAGTGTCTGTAATAGGTTGTTCTGTAAACTACAGTAGGATTTTTCTAGATTACATCAGGTAGACTATAACATTTCGTTGCTTTTTACTGTCATATATTAAATAGTAATTTTTTTAAGTAGCTATGGGTAGGCCTACGAAAGGTGCCGCGTGTCTTAAACAATATAGATCCCAAGAAACGGGACCGGAAAAAATTAATACACAGATCACATGATGACAAAGCACTACAGGAAATGCAACGATTAAGACAGTTAAATCTTATAGATTAATTGTTTTCTTATTTTTTTACTTTTTTTTTATTTCTTCGTTCCGAGATTTTATGGAATCGTATTGGTTATAATATTTCTGAGTTTCTCTACTCCGCACGCTCGATCCGCTTCAATGACAGGTAGCCTAAGATCCACTTAATAGGGCATCCACTTAGGACACGGGTTAATAATAATACATAATTAACCTAAATGAAAATTCCTATAAAAGCCGTACACAAACTAAAACTACATCATCCACGTAAACAAAAATATTCATAAAAAACTACTGGGCCAAGCTATGTTAAATTTTTATGGGACCAAATGGCTATACCGCATCAAACTATAGAAGAATCAAGTACATCGGATCATAAATTTCAGCGTAATCGGTGTACATACATAAAAATAACAATGGAATTGAGAACCTCCTCCTTTTTGAAGTCGGTCAAAAATAGGAACAAACTATAAAATAAAAGATGATAACACCGTCTCCTTTTTAATAAAAATAAGTTAATAGACATTATTTTGACTGGTTATACCGGTAACGCAATGCTTTTGGTCGATTGATAAATATTAATGAATAGTGGGGTTATAAAAGAGTAGATATAAGATGAGAACGATAACTTGAGTGCGAACAGAGGTACGAACAACTTGGCAGTTACTGTTAGTTAGTGATTTTCATAGTTTATATCACTGGTTTTGAGACTGTTTATTACATATTATTATTTTGTAGATCTCTATAATAATTTAGTAATCCTTAGTGCAAAAACTACTTGTAGATTTAGTACAGCAGAAAGGTCACACTAACGTAGAAGACAATTTTTAAATATCACTAACATAACAAGTATCTGATTCTAGCATCTCATGATTTTATTTGTCAACATTAGTTTGTTATTCTGGAGACTGCAATAACGGCTTCTTGTAAGTTATCACGCTAAAATAGAAAAAAAGCCTAACCATAACTGTATGCTTTGACTGTAACAGAGGACGTCATAAACGACCCGAGAATAATGGAAAATGAAGTTTAAAAATTGTGTTCCTAAAGTAGGCATGTGCGCTACCAACGAGTCATATTGGAACAAAGCCAATGTATAAGCATGCTTTTGCCAATGGTTTTATCACAATCTAGTGTTAGCAGTTTTATACCATTAAAAATAGGAACTATTACTATTTCTAGTTCTGAAAAAGCCTATTTTTCTTAGAATAAAATAACCAGAATGACAATAACCCAGTGCTTTAAAATAAATGTATCTAAACTTTAAAAAAAAATCAGAAAGTTTCTGTATTTGTGATTAAAGTTATTCACTGACCCTACTACACAAACCTAAAATAAGACCACACCTGACAGTAACATCATCATCATCATCGTCATCATCTGCCTACCCGTGGTTAGCGCAATATATTTTCTTCCTCCATTCTACTCTATCATTCATCATGTCACTGCTTACTCATATTCTTCTAGCCATAAATCCATTCCATATTTTCTTCGGTCGTCCTCTTCTTTTGTACTTGCCAACTTCCATACATAAAACTCTTTTCACTGCATTTTCACATGTCCACCTTACAGTAGATACATCATTACTATATAATATATAATATTTATATAATATAATATATATAATATTATTACTACATAAAGGACATTAATATCTATAAGTAGGTACAAAATACACTATTAATCTCATTTTCATAATTGACAGTCCGCTTTTCACTTCATGGATGTAGTTGAAAACCGTGTATATTGTGTTATCGGTTAGTGGTAAATTAATATTAATTTACCAATAGGCTTTTGGCATTCTAGTGAAAATCGGAAGTTAATTCGTGCTGTATTAAAGTGAACTTTAATTTACATAATATTGTTGCATACGTGTTTGTAATAAGCACTTTCATGTGCGGTTTCAGAATGAAAATGATTATTAATTAAACATCATGTTCATTTATGGACCCCGAAAACGTTTGATAATTGACGGCGCGAAGACACTTCCCAATAATTGTATACAATAATGCCTGATAAATGTTATTTATCGAACTCATCCTCCATCAAAAAATACAATTGTTGTGTATGAGGAGAAGTGGCTATATAGGTAGGTATTCCATACATCCACTGATTCATCTTCTTAATAACGTATGGATTTCTTATACCTATGATTGATGATATGATTTGGCTGATTTATAAGCCAGTACAAACTTACACCCTCTCTTCTTGGTATAATACATATGTTGGTGTGCCCCAAGGTGGCGTTCTATGTCCTTCACTCTTCGCGTTATTTATAAATTCCATCACTGATCAACTTCTCTCTTCTTTCTACCTTTACGCAGATAATCTTCAAATTCCAAGCCAATTGGAAGTCAAGCACCTGTGGAAAACATCGCTAATGCTATTGACATCGTCAATAGAGATCTGGCTAAAATAGGTGCTTGAAGGGCTCTGGCTACAAGAGTTCACTTTAAATTCATAAAATTCGCTTCTAGGAATTTAAAGTGAACTCTTAGAAGACTCAGGCCATCACGCTGGGAGCACTAGAAAAGTTTCAAAGATTGAGTTGTGTCATGTTCCTCCGATTATTCTCAATGGCTCTATCATACCCTTTAGTAATAAAGTAAAGAATATAGGATAGGAGAATATAGGATTACTTATCGACTTAGAAATATCCTGGGCTCCTCGAATGTAGAGATTAAGTAGTAATTTATTTGCTTCTGCAGGTCCCTTAAAACGATTGAGAAATTTTCTACCAACTGCCACTAAAACGGCCCTTACAAAATCACTTCTTCGTTCAATTTTTTACTATGTGGATGGCATCTATCTAGACCTCACCAAAAACCAATTAGATAAACTAGAGCGACTTCATAACATTTGTATTAGATTCATATTTGGACTGCGTAAATATGATCATGTCTCTGAATTCCAAAAAAAAAACTCAAGTGGTTACCTGTACGTCTTAGAACGTTTATATTCACTCTTTTCTAAACAGTAAACTGTTTAACCCTCATACGATTTTCTATTTAAAAAGACGGTTTAAGTTCCTTCACGATAATAATACGAAGTTCTTACAATCATCAGAAAATCTGATAATAAAAGTGCCGGTGCATGCAACAATTTCCTTGATAAATCATTTATGGTTCTATCTGTTCGTTTATGGAATGCATCACCGGTATAATTACGGCAAGCTAAAATGCCCTTACAGCCGACACACCCGGCTGTAGGCAGTCTAAACTGGTGCTGACGGAGGTCTCACCACGTTTAACGAGCAGACTGCTCAGTCTCAACCGATTTCACATCAGAATAGTTGTAGGAACCATTACGGGCCACTTGGCCCTAAACCAACACCTATTCACTATCAACGCGGCCAGAAGTCCTCTATGTAGAGGCTGTCTCAACGCGGAGGAAACGGCCGGCCACGTTGTCCTGGAATGCGAGGGAGTGGCCACACAACGGGTAAGTATCCTCGCGGGAGCGAGGTCGCTCCTAGAAGCCTGTGAACGCCCCAGGAGGCTTCTGTGCTTCTGGAAGGAGCTAGGCTGGCTCACCTAGTCAGCCAATCTGAACGCATAATGGACCACATATGAGTCTAGATGCGGAAACAGAGCCCTACACCAATACCAATACCAACCAACCCTTACAGCCTTTAAAATCTGCAAGATACTATGCTGTAGCCGAATTTTTTTTGTTCTGCCATGAAAATGCTATCATTCGATGGTTTTCTTGATAGTAGTCGTCGTAATATTTATAACTGTTCAAACAGACGCTAAACTATTACGCAATACATTACAGCAGAGTAGGAACTATTTATTCATTTTATGGGATACATGGTTGTCACCTCTAGACAAGGTGACCTATTGATCCTATACAAAGGTGAATAATATAATAAAGATTGCGCGACGATACGGGATTTAATTCAGTGCTTGGAAATAATATATTTTTAATATATAGTAAAATATGAATATAAATTTAACATAAACGATCGAAAATTCAACAAAGTAATTTTTAGTCATAAAATATTTTAACCCATGCACTCCACTACCATTTAAAACCATAACAGACATACTCGAGAGCAATGAATTCGTGTCGCATAAAGATACGAATCCGTGATACCTGAAAATCTCGGCGACGGGGAATGCTCCTTTAGTGGAATAAATTTGTTTGATAAACGGTTGAATGCTCCTTAAAGTAATACAATTTATTTCTCACTTTGTATTTATTATATTCATTAAATTTTCATAAAGAAAAAAAACTAATCTCATCTTAAAACAAAAACACAATGTTTTTTTACAACTTTAAAATTTTCTCAAATTCTAGTACATTGTATTACCTCCACGTACTGCCATTTTTGCGGTTATGCGGTTTGGCATGCTGTAAATCAAGTTTCTCATTCGATATTGGGTAATATTCTCCCATTCCTCTATGAGACAGGCATAACTTTACTACAACCAAGAAGTTTTATTACTTATTTCAAATCTGTTATTCTGATGGCATCGAATCAAATTTAGACTTAATTAAGATCTTAATTTGATTCTGACATTAATAAGGTTAATTGGAACTATTTCGATTGTATTATGGCTGAGATGGTATTTTAATTTAGTTTTATGTTTCTTATTTCAGACGTTCAAGACCTACAACGGAATACGAATTAGCAATAATGGTCTAAGCTAAGTAACTGACATCTTAATCGTCCTGCATATTCGACATTACTATATGTCCAAGATATTGACTGGCCTGTTCGTCTAGTGGTTAGTGACCCTGACTGCTAAACCAGAGGTCGTGGGTTCGATTCCCACCCAGTACAAATAGTTGTGTGATGAGCTGATATAAGTATGTTTATCAGCAGTTTGGTTACCATAGTACAGGCTCTGCCTAGTTTGGGATCAGACGGCCGTGTGTGAAATGTGTGGAGTTATTATTATTATTATTATTTAAAATGTTGAACACGATTGAGGTTCCCACCAGCTATTAATCACCGAAAATATATATGAACCCTAAAAATTACACTTTTTTTTTGTGCAGTCGTGTAAAAATCTGTTTAAATTATTTTTTTTTTAAAAATCGACTTTTCGACTTGCAATGGTTAAAACTGTTGTAGGCAAATATTTTTTAATCACTAGCCTTTCGTTCTATCTAATAATATATAAAATTCTCGTGTCGCGGTGTTTGTAATTAAACTCCTCCAAAACGGCTTGACCGATTCTCATGAAATTTTGTGTGCATATTGGGTAGGTCTGAGAATAGGACAACATCTACTTTTCATAACCATAAATGTCGGTAGGTAGTCCACCCCTAAATTTTTTTTTTAATTATTACTTTATGATACAACATGAGAAAATACATACAACGCTGAATTTTCAACCCTCTACGATCAACCCCTGTTTTTTAATAGCGATATTAGTATTTTTACTTTCATTGGTACAATTTTTTTAAAGTATTTAACCCAGTGAAAATAGAAATTGCGATTGTTATAATCGATTGATTGATATGGAATAGGGGGTTGACGAGTAGACGGGTCACCTAATGGTAAGTGACTACCGCCGCCCATGGGCACCTGCAACTCGAGAGTCACAAGTGCCTTGCCGGCCTTTAAAGTGGGAATTGGAGAGGAGGGGAGATGGAGAGATAGGGGGGAAGATAGAGAGAGGGAAGGGTTAGGGCCACCGGTAACCTCACTCGCTTGGCGAAGTACAACGAAGCATTGCTTCACTGCCGGTTTTCTGTGAGGCCATGATATCACTCCTTTTGAGCACCTTTTGAGCACTTTGGAACATACGTGCTGAAGCATGGCTCTCCCAGTGTTAAACTTTAAATATGTCAGTTACTTTGAATTAATAAAATTAATGGTTGGTGTTTTGTTATTTTTATAGGCCATCAATAGATCACAGCACTCCATTCTTCTTTCAGTCATAGACCCCATCCCCACAATAAGTTAGAAAGTTATTTTTTATTTGACTACCAAAATATTCATTAGAAATAATTAATATGGCAAAACAACGTGTGCCGGGACAGCTAGTATAATATATATATTGATAAGTAAGGAGAATTCTTTATACACTTTGTTATCCAGATATAATTACTGAGGATAGTGCCAGTGTCCTACATCACTACATAATTATTATAAATCAAAGTCCCATGCCGCGTCTGTCTATCTGTTCGCAATAAACTGAAAAATTACTGAACGGATTTTCATCATCATTAGGAAGGTTTAGGTGTATTATTTGTTAAGATTTTGTGTAAATTGATTGAAATATGTTGATGATGTTGAAAATGTTTCTGCTACACGTGCGAAACCAGGGCGGGTTGCTAGTATAGGCAGGACAGTGGAAATAAGAAAACATTTCAGTTTACCCACTTAACCTAACAATAGTTCCTCTTGCGATTTGTAGTGACAAAGGTATATGATTTTATTGAAAAAACGGTTGTTTTAACAGTTTTAATAATAATAATAATAATAATTTATTGCCAAAATGTTTACATTGTCTTTCAACCTTTTACAATTTGAGTAGGAAGAACATAACACATGTTACAAGCATCCAAAGTTGCGGTTGCGCCGCTGTTGTCCTGGCTAGACTGGGGAGTAGTCTGTATTCAGGAGAAACAGTGTCAACCCCCAGTTGTTTTATAAAGCAGGTCATTGTGTGCAGCTTTACTATGACTTAGGTAAGTATTACCGTATACAGTATACAAAATATTGAATTAGGCAAATGCTTAGATCTAATATTATAAATATATTATATATATAAGTATATAGATAGCGTGTGTGTGTGTGTGTGTGGGTGTGTGTCTGTGAGGGTGTGTGTGTGTTTGTGTTGTATGGTTTTTGTATGCAATACCATTGAGAATTTAAGAAACAGTTACGAGAAAATCTTCAGTTGCATTGTATGTCCAGCCAGCAAGGAATGATCGAACTGCAGTTTTACATTTTATGTATAGTAGATGATAGATAGGTAGGTTTCTATTTATTTTATTATAAAGGTAAGGTCCTAAGTAGTAAAAGAACCTTTAGGTCAGTGTGAAGTAAGGATGGGGGATTGTGCATATCTTATCCTTCCGTCGCTTGTGTGTTGTGGCGTAGGGCGTCTTCAAGTGTATTAGTAAGATACATCTTAAAATGAAATTATAAACAATTCAGCGAAAAGTGTGTAATAAAAGTCAGTTGCAGACATGTCGGACTACAGGTATGTATAAATCTATAAAACCAAGTAATATTTTTTTTCAATGTTTTCAGAAAATAATAGTTTCAGGCTTATCTGGGTTAGCAAACGCGCATAGACAGGGATGTGAAATTTGGAATACCTACTTAAAGATTATGTTTAGAAAAAGTGCAGAAACCTAATTTTTTAAACAATGTGTTCTATTAAGTACAAAAATATTCACGGCTACATCAAGCTATAGCCGTAAAGTATATTTTGACCTGTCATGGTACAAAAATCTATACAATGACATTTCAAGTTATGCTGGTCAACAAGTAAAACAAGACATTCAAATCGGTCGAAATTCGATGACCAGGCGATCTCTAATTTAAATAAACACTCAACGTCTTATTCAACTGTCATACTTTCATAACTAATCATAAAGCCCTCAACGTTTTGAGAGCCATACATTTTTATATTGCCCAGGACTTTAATTTTGATTAAACTTAAAAAACTTTCCGAGGTTCTCAAAAATTGAACTGGTCTGGACTCGATTGTCCTAGAGTACAATTTTATTTCTGATATTCCAGATATTTCTTTCAAATGCAAATTAAAATCCAAACCGACAACCACAGTATATTTTTATAAATGGTATACGATGCAACAGTAACTGTTGCATCGTATACCATTTATAAAAATATTATATTTTATTATTTTTTATAAGAATTACAACCACCTCAAGATAATTTGCTTATTCATTGCTGTCCCTGATTCAATCTAGTGTAAAAGCAATTAATCGAATGCCAAGACGTTTGAATACAAAATACATGTAAAAAAATCCTACTCACATGTGAATCAAAACCAGTATGAAACGAAAATCATGTAGCATTCATATTTAGCATTTGCAATGTTATACGCGATACTCTCCTGAAATTTGGTATCCATTTCCAGAAAACCTGTTAACGTAATCGTGAATCTAGGTAGGAAAATCACGTCCCCTTCAAGATAAAATACATCGAATATCCTTACCGCTGCCGTTTTAGACTTGATTAATATATGTACGTTGTTATGCTTATAAGTTGAAAATATATTAATGCATGGTCCAAATATGCATGAAGGAAGGCGGAGGACCGGGTGCTGTGGCGCACATTGGGAGAGGCTTATATTCAGTAGTAGACTATGATAGGCTGATTGATTGATGATTGGTCTCAATATGTAAAATAAGTAATCTAAATTTTATTGTTTAGAGAGTGGCGTTATTGTAGCCCTACTATTATATATATCTTTTACATATGTGGTGGTGGCCTTTTATTTACTCACCGTTTCCATTGGATTATAAACATTTTGTTTACTGTTGGATTATCGATACCGATCGTATTTCACCCGAACAACGACAATCTGGTAGGGGAACGATATCGTATCTTATAAATTTATGACCCTTGAAGTGTTCGTTGCCTTAAAGTTTTTTGGATCAGACAAGTCACGGTGTACAGTTAGTGTAATACCTCATACATACATAGATACACTCACGCTTGTGACCCAGAAAGTATAGGCAGAGGCGTACTACACACCCACATTTCAAGTATTATTGTAAGCAATAACTTCAGCAGGTTAGGGTCGCATACTTGTAACTTGAAATGGCTGTAGCTTTGAAGTCCGAGGTTTCCAACATACAGTAAAAAATACTTTTATTATATTTCAGCAAAAACCCAACATCCGGCTTGTGTTTGTGACAAAAATTGAAACAAATAGGAATATCCTAACGCATTTGTTTCAGTTATTCTCATTGTTATGAGGGGTTGAGTTTTATATATGTTCTGTTATAATGATGACATATGCAACGTAACATAATTCAATTATGTTGGACAAAGCGTGAAACTTGTTGACTCGTTTTTAATTTTTTTTTATAATGCAATACGGTGGCAAACTATCTAGCTGTTAGCAGCTGATTGTATTTGAGGCTTACAAGAGTATGGATGGCGATGCTATGGCGTATGGCGTGAAAATGTAATCCCATATTATAGTTTTACAAATTGAATGATAAGTTTGATTCTCACCTGATACACTATCAGCGCGAACTTCAAGCACCATTAGTATTTAATATCTTGTAGGTATCAACAAAAATACTATAATATATACTTTTCAGAAAAAAATGCGCTGTACTACGGACGTAAACATAAAGTCAAAAAAACAATTATTTTATATAAAAAGGTCTATCGCCAGCAGGAAGATATCATATTTATCAAGCATTTGTGTTCTGTAAAACGTCTGGGAAGGTTTGTGTTTTAGGAAGCAATGTAAGCTCGTGTTTTGGTAAACACGGAAATACCATAAAATAAACAGCATCTGTCATTTCTGACAAAAAAAGATATGACTCTGGATTCCTTTGGAGATAATAGACTTGCTCCGGGGTAGACCTTCACTCCACTAATCCTATCACCGCTTATCCAACAGTGGCAAGAGACGCCCCGTATGTGCACTCTCGCACTCCAGACACATTCTGTATGCTATATATTTGTTAAAAGGGCTATGACCATCACATGAGTTAGTTTTCGTAATTTTGGTCCTGGAAGTTTTAGCAGCTTGCGGAAAACTCTCCAGTCTATGCAAGGAAGAGCTTCCTTTGCTGGTATGCATCCACGCACCTCCATCTAGTATTTGTCGTTTTAAACCTTAGTGTGTCGCCTAGTGACTGATGAGGGCCATAACGGAGGGGCACAATTGGTTCAGAACCTATTGCTACCATCTTTGATCCTCTTCTGGCGTTAATCTTTGATCCATTATGGAGTTACCTGGTTATTGTTGTTACATACCACCATCAGGAATCGGTCACATTCGTAGTAGTTTTTCTTTCCGAAAGCATTGATAAAGAAGTTCATCACCTTTTACCTAAGGCCCTGTAGCCGATGTGATTATGCCCATTCACTTTGCTTGGGAAACAGCGAGCACGTAAAAGTGCGGGTGTGTTTATATTTAGATCTTCCAAGAATACACCGTACCCTGTACCAGATCTTATGTTAGAGCCATCAGTGACGATCCTTAAATATTTTACATTAAGACCATGTTTAAGATCTTAGTGCAGCTTTGGAAACCTGTAACTGACTGCCAACAATATTGATTCCTTTTCAATCAACTCATTTAGGACTTTAGAGAGGACCTGCTAGTTCTCCAAATTTTAAGTGCTTTTAAACTTACTACTGCAGGCCAGTCTTTGGAAGCGTTCTTTCTAGTTCATTTATTGCGGTTATGAGATGTCGGTGGGTGGCCACCAGACTATTGCGCCGTAATATATCATTGGTCGTATTACCGTTATCTAGAGATAAAAGATAACATTGTTTTACTCCATGTTTTAACTATCATTCTGTAGGATTTATCAATATAAATCCTCTAAATAATTACAGCCCCAATGGGCTGTAATTATTTTCGCCTTTAAGTGGGCGGTGTGATTCAGCTTGTTTTAATACTCCTAAATACTTTACCTTGCTACCTAGTTAGAGTTCAATTATTATTTACTCTTTTATTTGTAAACATTACCAGTTCGTTTTCATTGGATTCACTGATAGGTCCCGATATATCTGCACCATTTTTAACGATTCTCAAAGCAACAATTGTAACTTCACATACTGAATTGGCAAACTTTCCGATTATAAGGATGGTAAGATTATCTGGGTAACTTTCCGTTTATTAGAAGTTGTCGTTGAGGGTGGTGCTTAGGTCATTTGCCACCAAAATCTACAATGCAACTTGCCTTCTGTTACTCTCTTTCCTCTAGCAAAACACTAACTCTGTTGCTAAGCATGTTTCCTATCCAAGTTTTCAGAGTTGTACCGTATCATTTGAGAGAAGCTTTAGCTTTGGTTAATCGTATTGTGTCGAATGCACATTCGATGTCCAGAAAATTTCTCAAGTATATGGTTTTATCTTTACGTGCATCTTCTATAACACTTACTCCAGTTTGAAGCATTTATTTTCAGTACATTTCTTCTGACAATACGTAGATGTATTAGGGTGCAAGAGTATATATATAAAAGTGTGTAGTATTTTATAGTTCTATTTCACAAGGTTATATGAAAAGCATGGTGGGACGACTGGTTGGTGCTATTCCATACACCCCTGACCTAAGGGCGATGGGTAGAGAGAAGACACTTTTTATAATTTTCTTATATTATTTGTATAAAACGACAAGTAATGAGTCCTAGTTTTAGTTATACATACTTGGATCATTTGCATCAAAACCTGCACATAACAGTAGTATAGCGCCAATTGACTTTGCACGTTGTTACTAATTTAATCATTACACCAAGGATGTGTGTTACCTGTAAGAAACCTGAAAAAAAAGTTAAGTGTGCAAAGTGATGAAGACAATAAAAGCCTTTACCCTTGTTCTCATGGAAATTACCCATTTATTTTTAAAGGGCACAGCTTCGTCTTGTTGCAGTTTTGAATTAAAAATAATACTGTATTCTAACTTCGTATACTAAATAGAAACACATTACCTTAGGAGAATTTATTTTCTGACAACACAGGCCCCTTAGTTGAAATTTAGTGCTTCGAATAGATTGAACACAAATTTTCTTGTGGTATCTTTTTACAGTACTACTTAAGGAAAAAAACTTTTTTATCTTTAAAGTTTACGATAAGTCGTATCTAAACAGACGTGATTACACCGCGTAATGGCACTCGACCGGTAAACTGTGTGGTATTTATACAACTTACTGTTGTTGTTGACTGGCCTGTTGGTCTAGTGGTTAGTGACCCTGACTGCTGAGCCAGAGATCGTGGGTTAGATTCAAACACAGGACAAATAATTGTGTGATGAGCATGATCATTTGTTCTGTGTCTGGGTGTAATTTATCTATAATATATATGTATTTAGAAATATATAAGTATGTTTATCAGCAGTCTGGTTACCATAGTACAGGCTCTGCCTAGTTTGGGATCAGACAGCCGTGTGTGAGATGTGTGAAGTTATTATTATTATAAGCTTACTTGGGGTAGATACCTAGTCATTATTTATTTCTTAGTCCGTGGCTTGTCCTTTCTCTGCAGTGCCTAGAAAGAGTGTACCTATACATATAGACCAAAATACATTTTATGAAACGCACATATATAAAACATATAACAGTACAGAAATAATGTAATACAACGATTATTTAAATCAGTTAAAAGTCAATCAGTAGTTATGATTATAGTACATAAACTCCTTGCTATTGTTCTCGTAGAAACAAACATCCTCTTGACCTCATCATTGCTTCTTATCGTTGATAAACAGGGCGATACGCTTGATTCCCACTCCGTCTGAACTTCTATGAGATAGACTTAATGGTAAATTATATCTACAAAATATTCGGGTAGGTATTTTTTTCTATCTATCTAACTTATTTTTGCCAACACTTATCCAGCTGTCGTCCGTAGCAATTATGTTAATATAACCGGAAGACGGTTGTTAGCCAAGCGCTACTCGCATTTTTGCAAAGGCCGTTTACCGGCTATTGATGGATGGATGATTATTTAAAGGGAATATGACTCAAAGCGCTACAATCAAGTATCTTTGTCCTAGCTTTAAGAAGATTAGTATTTTTCCTCAACCTTAGAAAATATAAAAGATAAATTATAATTCAAATATAACATTATATTCCTTGCGAATAATCAAAGAGAAAAAGAGTGGCACTTTCCCGTCTTCCATGTGTGATTCCCATGGTTATATATTTTTGATGTTAAAAATTATAGTCGGTTGGATGATCTGCGGATCAAAGAGTTATATCGGCCGTGAAACTGTTTTTCTATGAATAAAAAAGGAATTCATAATTTTATTACCTGCACATACGGCGTTTAACAACATATAAACATAACATTTATTGCAGAGATTAAACTTGTTTTAATTAATTAAAAACGAGCGTTTAATGTATTTCGACAAGACGTGTTTTCGAAACAAACAGCAAACTACAATCCGCTTTTGTCTGTAAGAGTCAAGAATTTATTACAAGACATTTATTGCGCAACGAGCAACGGGTTTGACATTATGGAGCAAAATGTACTAATGCCAAGTTCGAACGTACACCGGCACCGTCAATAATGAACAAAATGTACTAATGCCAAGTTCGAACGTACACCGGCACCGTCAATAATGAACAAAATGTACTAATGCCAAGTTCGAACGTACACCGGCACCGTCAATAATGAACAAAATGTACTAATGCCAAGTTCGAACGTACACCGGCACCGTCAATAATGAACAAAATGTACTAATGCCAAGTTCGAACGTACACCGGCACCGTCAATAATGAACAAAATGTACTAATGCCAAGTTCGAACGTACACCGGCACCGTCAATAATGAACAAAATGTACTAATGCCAAGTTCGAACGTACACCGGCACCGTCAATAATGAACAAAATGCCGACACATTCGCACCTCGTTGGATAACTTCCGTTTAGTGCGATGTTGTCTCTTAACAGCTATTTTCTTCGAGCTTAGTCTCAAAATATTTTATTTTCAGCTAATTATCATACTTACATATTGTCAACGTCATGGAGTTACTCCATGTTTGGAGTACGGGGTAATAAAATGTAAATAAAAATGAAACTTCGACATTATGTGTATATAAGTGAAACTTTTTGGTACTTAAAGATTCCCCACAGATTACAGTGCAGTGGTTTAGTCTGGAACAAACAAACTAAATTCACGTGATGTTCCATCGGGGGTTCTAGTAGAATTTATCTAGGAAATCGGATATAAATAGGAATCAGCTAGCAAAAATAGGGAAAAGATTAAAAAAAATACTGTTATTAGAAAAACTGAGTCAACAAGTTTTCAATGTAAGTCGTGTGTGAGATGTGTGAAGTTGTTTATTACATATTATTATATTATATTATTATTTAAGAGAAAGTTGTAAAATAATTAAAAAAAAAATTAAAAGTTAATTTTAGTTAAAAATACTGAACTCGTTTAATACTTTATATTATTTAATAGTATTAATAGTTTAATATATATTGTTCATAACAATTGAATAATTTATTCAAGTTACTGAGGAATCAAGTGACGAATTTAGAGTGTATTAATTGAAAATAAATTTGAAATGAAGAAAGGCTTTTTATACTCATTTAAAAATAGTTAATATCGATTTATAAATATGCAGTGGAAATAATTCTTCACACCACTACGTACAGTAGAATGTAAATATTTTTTTTGTATAAAACTAAAATAATTTAATTGAAAAAAAACAGCAAATACAGTATCATAATATCTATGAATGGTAATAATTAATGTTATTAAATGAAAATAGATAATATACATTTTTTTCCAACGACGCGTTTCCAATTTAAATTTTACAACTCTGGCACAGTTATGTTCTCAAGCAACTGTCAAAAAGAAAATAAACGAAAGGACAGAGTGTACTGCTTTTTATTAGCGAATCTATGAAGTAAGTGTTGGTGTTAGGTGTTGTTGTTGTCTTAGCAGTTTGAGTTTGATCTCCACCTTACCTCTGACTTTTCGAATACAAAATATTAGTAACTTTAGTAACCTGTATAACTGAGGCATCTCCATAATCATAATATTCGTATTCAACAAACCTCAGTTTGTTGAGTGCGACAACCAACGCTAGCATAGACTATAGTCTAAAAGTTAGAATCCATTTTAACCCCACCACTTCAGTACAGCCACTGCTCAACTTCGCTTCAAAAAGACTAACACAATTAAAAATCAGAAACAGTGTCTCCTCATTGGACAAGATAAAAATATTGATAACGGTATAGTGGTGGTTAGATTTCTACACACACCTTACTGTGAGTCCCGTACCAACGAAAGTTGTCCTCTGCATCAAACCCTTAATCTAGCCACTTAGCATTAAGTATTATGCAAATAGTAATAAGATGAAGTTTTAAGAAAAGCTTTTATAGACTAAATTCGAATCTTAACTGCAAATTAGAACGACAAAGACGCTGTATTCAGTTTTCAAACATATCTAAATGTAACTATAACTTTGTACTTATATTAACTTTAAAACAGGGTTCTCAGTAGTTCTAAACCCCTTTCTAAACTTAGCTAAGAAATAAAACACAGAAACTATGCACTCAGCCTAACAATTTGCACTAGGCGACGACTTTAGAATTAATGTCGTTGCAATTCCGCGCCAAGAAAGTCCACTTTTTATATCATTTTTAATTTAATCTCTTGCACACTGAAGGCTGTTTGCCGCTTAAAAAAAATTAAGAAGATAAATTTTATAACTCGCTATAAAAAGAGTTGAGCAGTTTTTAATCGTCACTAACTGAGATGTTTATGTATTTATGGCGTTAATGTGCATTATCATATCAGATTAAGTTCATTCAAAACGTGCTGCCCAAGACAGTTTTAACTCCTCAGTAATGTTGCTCCAATAAGTAACACGATAATTCTACTTAATTTACTTAGAACACAATGAGTATTCTCAGTAAATTAAGTAGATTTCGTGTCGATCCGCTTTTCCAAACTCAATTTTGAGAAGATCAAAACGGAAAGGAGTTAACGTTACGGAGCGGCGACATGAATGCTTTCCAAGGGCCATTTCGGCAGATAATGCAATTTGTTACAAGTCGTTCGCTCGTTTGCTTTTATTATTAGTGGCTATTAAGAAGGCCGTAGCTTTCGGCGTACCGGCAGTCGCACGTGGACCGACTGAACAGGAGCATTGCCTATTGCGCTACTGACGCAGGCCACAACCCCATCCGGTATCCGGTTATTTAAATTACGTATTAAAGCTAATTGCCCTCATTACAGTGTTGCTATTAAAAGGGTCCTTCAAAATAGATTGTACTTTAATTTTATGTTCAAGTAGCGATTAAAAATGTTCATGTATTTTGTTTACATTGTGTTGATAACTGATTAAAGTCTGTGATCGCAATTTTGACTTTTTGCAATGTATCTACCAACCGGATTATAATATTGCTGTATTGTAATTTTGATTTTATTAAAGAAATGCAGAATAAATATAGTTTTACTAAACTGATGAATCTTTTATCATCATAATCACGTTTACTGGACTCCAGGATCCAATGATAAGCATAAGAATCTCCTGAAGACTTTAAGGAACAGTAATAGTTGCGTCAATTCGATGGTTCCTTACCACTGTGACCAGGTCGGTGGTCGGTACTCTAATGAATTAGCATCCTAGGCTTCGGTTTCAAGTGGTCGTAAGTTGAGAACCCTTCTTCTCCAGCGGTAACCTGTCTTAATCTTAATAAAAAAAAATCTTAATAAAACATTCTCTTTTTGTATGTATTTAAAGTTAAATACATGTAATAGTATTTTATCTACATATTAAAAGTGATATGTAATTGAAATACCGTTACGAGTATTTATTTAGCGCAATGTTAAATAAATGAAATCAAAAGATTAAGTTGTAATTAAGTGAAAGTGTAGTAGAGTGTAAATAGTAGATACAATACAAGTGTTTACGAAAGCGTGGCAACAAAAAAAGCCGCGCAATTTCGGATTGGAGTGGCCATTACCCGCGCCGACTGTGGAAAGAACGCCCGCAATTGCATTGAAAATGTCGCTTTTAATTTTTGCAAATGCAAAGCGTAAATTCGCGTTTGTGGCTGGCACGAGAACTACCCACCTGAAAGCTCCAGTGATGCAAGTCCCCAGTGAGGCTTTGTTGGTAATACAAAGCGTTGGCTCACATACAGATGGTTTTACAAAACTTTGTCTCATAGTAGTTCCTCTTACATGTTAATAACGCAACGCTGCGTTAGTACAATATTTCTATCAACATTTGAAAAAAAGAAACGTAAGGAACAGTCACAGTGTTAATAGAAAACCAAATCGCGACGCACAGGAAGTCAGCGATCCCTATTTGTGGGAACATTCGTCTCAATTGTCTAAACGGTGCTCGGTAGGCTCAAGACAGCGCGGCTCTCTCACCCGAATACTGCAATGAGGTGAAAACTCTAGCAGCACACCGGAGCCCGCCATTTTATGCCTTTTGATATATTACAAGATGCCACACACTGACTTAGTTACGATTTATCCTCCTATCACACATAATTTTACACCTGAAGATGTGTTGTAGACGTGGGCTACCGTCCTCCTTGTTCGATTAATATTTCAGGGCTAATATTTGACGTGTAGTTTTTCTTTCTACTAACATAATTTGTTAGATTCTGTCTTCTACATATATCGGTGACACGGTGATCGAATAGTAAGAGTGACAAAAATGACATGGAAGTGCAGATCTTTTTATGAAATAAAGATTTGAATACTCGTTGATTAAAAGAGGGACAAATAGCGAGCAAGATGTATCTTACTATTGTGCTCTTATTCGACGTCTCCAGATTAAAAAGTGGGGCGGATACAATGAGATGCACGACAGCGGCAAGATTTCACGGGGACGGCGGATGACGTCACAACGTGAATATGATGCTTGGATACTGTCCTGTAAAGCTTCTGAATCTATGTACTTCGCGTAATCCTCGTGTTGATGAATCGCTGTACAACGTCATGCGCTTATCTTGGAGTATCTTAACTCGATTTACTAATTATAGAATACCCTATAAAACTGTGAGGCAGAAAATAGCTTTTTAATTGATTCTATAAGTATTTGAGTTAGCCTCTATGAAAAATAAAATCATAATTTTTTCTTCATGTATTGCTGATATTTACATAATGAACTTAAAACTTGCTTTTTTTTAAAACCATGAAATATAATAATAATTAAGCAAAATATAAAAGAACATATTTTCCGTTTTGTTTAACAGTTTAACCAGCACACGTGTTCCCTTCGACATATAATCCCGGGTCCTTTAAGCGGGGCGTGAAGAAGCATCTCTCGAGCCCGTCAAGCTGAGAGCCACCATTATAGTATCATCCGTATCTATAATGGTGGTCCTCAGTCTTTGGACCTCACTCTAGATTTCCATCAGGCGGGTTGAGGTCACTCTGACGTGTCACAATAAAAAAAAAAAGAAAAAATTTATATACTTGATTTGACACCGTTCGACATAATTTCATATCGATAAACAAACTCAAAACTCATTCCTTTTTTCATTTTTCGACTTTAAAAAAAATGGCGGTACTTTTTTTTATATATAGTTTAGATTTCTGAAATCTTAAAATTCTAAAACACACATCTACTGTTCAGCTTTTGACTGTCCATTCTGGGCGCAACATTCTAAGGAAAATGGTCATTCCACTTTACAATTATATTATTATTTAGGCGCACCGAAGTCGGTACTTCTTTCTGTTAACACAATCAGATTAAAGGAGGCAAGGTACAACCAGATTCGCTTTTGTTTACAGTATTGCCCAAGTAAGTAGCTCTACCCAAAAAAACGATGACCCTCCGAAAACCGAGGAAATCGAACCTTAAACAACTATTATTATAGTGTTGCTGCTGGTGAGTTAAGATTGGTATCACTTTTAGATAAGCATGACATACACTAAACACTAAAACATAAAAACTTTAACTTTCAGCTACTACTAACTAACTAAATAGAGTTCAAATTTTATTTACTTATTCTATTTATTTATACTTATTTTTAACTGTTTAGACAGGCAGGCACATTAATAAGGCAACCAATTGGTTAATTTTCTGGTGGAGACCGTCCTCGGTTTTTCATAAAAGCAGGTGGAATGTGTAAAGTTAAAGATTTTAAATCGTACATTTTTTTTTTTGAACTATTCACTCAGTTATTGAGAGAGTCCACATAAACTAACTGAAAAAGGTTTAGAAGTTAGTCTTTTTTTAGTAAGTTAGTATGGATTTCCTTAATAATGGAATGAAAATCTCCAAAATAAAATAAAATCGATTTAAAATCTTTAACACATAACAGATACTACAGCTTTTATGAAATAAAAATACCAGGAATTTTAAACGGTCATAACTTGTAAACGGATAGTTTTTTTTTAAATCTGTTTGTAACTGCACGCTAGAGTCATGCCCATGCATTTCAGTGATTTAAGTAAGTGTTCTATTCATTGTCATAATAATATACACCCTGTATAATGACACTATATTTCATAATTTATTGCAGTTTGTGAGTTATCTTAGAATCACATTCTAAGGGAAATTAAAATAAGATCACTTCACTGCCGAAAATTGAGACACACTTATATTGTGTGCAAGTGGGAGTCGTAACATACGAAATGTGGCAATTTTAGCAATATTTGAAAACATTGCGACGGCAGCACAACGAACGGTTAAATTGCGGTTATATGACGTTAACAGCCCCTAAATTCTAACCGAATGGACTCCAATAAAAGTCTCTCAAGTCGGCTCTATTATTACTGCGTTAAAAAAATGGGACACGCTTGTGTTGTGGAAAAGATTTACTTGCACCGGAATGACTTATGAATGAGATCAAAATTGTATGAGACGATGTAATGGTTGCTGTCTCAAATGTGACTTGTCACAATTTATGTGTCACAGAATACATTAACAATCCTATTCATGAAAAATAATGAAGTACACATCATAAGTTTGTTTATCATGCCGGCTAGCTTTCGTAATCTACTAAAAAAGAAACAGAAATATTTTATGAGAGATACAATATAACGCTTAAACCAGTTGCAAACATAGAATAAAATTGTGATTCAAAAGGTGAAAGACTTGTTGATGACAGGAATAATTTAACTGTCAGTGACTTGAAGTCAGTTTATAGATATTGCCTCCTACTAAGCCTACTGACTTATGCCTTACATACCTTTATAAAATTACTTCAAAAAATATAAGTAATTAAGTCAAATGCCGAGCGAGACGATCTTTGAAAGTTAAAAAATAACAATGGTTGTCTTGTTCAAATCGAAAGTATTACTATTATTATAGTAGTAACGATCAATATGATGTTCTCGTAGTTTGTTTTATTCATTTTTATTGAGATAAATGCATAAATAATTATTTTCTTACCGAAAAATTATCATTGAACAATAATGCCACAATAGGCTTCCTATTCCAACAATTAACCAAATTAAACGAGGACGATATAAGACCTATTTATCACATAAATTGTCATATAACACAAATATAGTAACAAAAAAAAACCTACGTACTGAAATATATTAAGTAAGTACACCACCTTGATTTATGCTGTCCTAGACGACTACAAGCCTAGAGTAAACTAACCGAGTAGGTCATGAAGGCATTTCACACGGACCAGTGCAGTCATGCCTGTCTCTGAAATGACAAATAAGTTAGTTAAGAGCACACAATAATATTGTAGCAAGTTAGCGTCACACTCGCCCAAGTCTGTCCGTCCTATTTACCAAGAGCCGCTCCACACTTGACTCGCGTTTGGCCTCCGCAACGTTCAAGTTTTGCATTTCGTTCTCAAGTTAGCGCAATTTGTGTTGCGCACGTCTGCATATTTCATGGTGCTCGCTTTTACATATTAACTTATTTGCATTGCTTCATCACGCCGTTGCTTATAATTTAACAAGTAAACATCAGATAGTCCATCTCCCTTCATTTTACTCTAATTTAAAATAATAGGATAATGTTTTATTTTATTTTTAACCGACGAAAAACAATTTTACCGTATCTATATGTATTTTTTTTTTATGTTTGTTCAGCCCCAGTTTTTTATGTATGTTGAGTCGGCGCCAAATAATAAAATGGTTAATTACCTACGTAGAGCCATGTCCATTTCTACGTAGGTACATATAAAATTTTGATAATTAATAAGATTGTTGTTTGGCGCCGACTCAAAATAAGTTCATATAAAATTTAATAGTTTATGTAAATAAGCTCAATACTTAAGATTTAAAAGGTTTATTTATTTTTAGCTTTTCGTTCTTTTCGTCGGTTTAATTTTTTGTTAAAAATATTTTTATATGGCATCTGATTGATACCGTTTGGGGTTGCCTGCTTAATTACTGTTTTAAGTCTCTTAGAAATCATTGTTTATTTAGTCATTTAAAGTATAGAAGAAGAACTTTTACTTCACGCACAATATTGTGATTTAAATATTCGTTCCATGAAACTGGAAGTGAATAATTTTTCTGTAGTTCCGCTATACTAAAATGACAAAAGAATGCAGAATAAATCCTTTTGCAACATCGCGAGTTTACATTTGATATACAGAGGCGGAATATTTGTGTAACTCACTGGTGCCGGCACAAATTGTTGGTTAGTAGGTTCGGATAGAATGTTGGACATGTAACTGGCCGTGGGCCCGCGGCTACACCATGTCGCGTCATAGCCGTCCCTCGCACGGATGCACATCGTCTGATTTATAAGCCGATATCCGGCTACACAATCTCTCGGAACTGTTGGATGTCGAAATAAATGATATCGCAGTTTAAACCTTTGAGCTACAAATCTCAGTGAGTAAACTTGATATGTTTAAACTTGATCTCTATTGAAGTGATGCCACCCTATTCAATTTTGTTTTTTGTTTGAAATGATAAGTCACTTTTGCGTCTCTGTAAGAATACTCAACGTAATTTTAATCAACCAATATTAACGAATAACATGTTTTTTTATTTCATATCTTTCACAATATTTTACTTATTACAACCTTTCAAGTACTACTACTAAAAGTGGGAGAGCCATGCTTCGGTACGTATAGGCCGGCTCGACCGGAGTGATACCACGGCCTTACAGAAAACCGGCAGTGAGGCAATGCTTGCATTGCTTTTCGCCGCATGAGTGAGTTACTGGAGGCTTTAACCCTTCCCTCCTCTCCTCCCCTCCCCTCTTCCATCCTTACCCTACTCCCACTTTAAAGGCCGGCAATGGACTTGTGACTCTTGAGTTGCTAGTGCCCATGGGCGACGGTAGTCATTTACGATCAGGTGACCCGTCTGCTCGGTTGGCCCTACAGCATAAAAGAAAAAATATATATTATACTAGTATCTTCGGACCTCTGTCATCCTAACTAGTATTTTTACTATATGTGCGACTGTGATTTTGTTTGGCTTTCACTGCCCAACTATATTTATTATGTAAATTAAGGAGACCGGCCCAGCCGATTCTGGTGGAGTAGGTATACTTGACATAATGGTAGGTAGGTACCTTCAACTAGAACCTCTTATTTTCTCCCAACTGTTTAAACTCATTGTTCCAGTACTGTGTCTTTTTGAATTCCGACATTTTAGGAATAAGTCTTGTTGAGATTTAAGAAATATAAGAGTGGTATTTAGCTATATAAGGTCGCTTGACACCAATTAATAATAGCGGCGGTAGCGTAATGGCTAAGACGTCGGACTTGCGATCAAGTGGTTGCGGCTTCGAACCTCACCCAGTGCACTACGGACGTGAAACCACTCCTAACACAAGCATTCAGCTTAGCTGGAGGGGTAAACAAGAATACTAGTAATGTGTGTCAAGCACGTTGCTAGTATTCTTAAAAAAAATGCAGCAGGGACTCGAAGTGTTCCCACCTAGTGAATTGAAGTGAAGCACTAGTGGGACAGTTCCTCTAGTTTCATCCATGGTCGGACTTTTATTATGTTCGCTTATACATACGAGAACGTTGTCGTTGTTGTTGAACGACAAAACAGAAGCGGATAGAATTACAAAGAAATAAGGATGCAACCGGTATGAGCTGCTTTGCTGCATCCTGCAAAAAAGTTAAATTTCAACACCAGAAAAAAAATACCTTTTTAAACTCTAAGTATAAGTATACTACGTACAACGGTTGGTCTTGTCGCTTAGAGCTATGGAGAAAGGTAAAAATAGAACATTATTATTGTTTTACTGGCAGTGAATAATTCTGTTAGACTTGAAATATAATACTAACTTATATAAACATGTGTACATAAAAACTTATATATCTTACTAATATTCGAAACGTGAACGTTGTGAGGATGTATGGGTGTTTGCTCCTCTTTCACGCAAAAACTACTGAACCAATTGCGATGAAACTTGGTATGAAAATAGTTGAAGACCTGGATTAAAGCATAGGCTACTTTCTATACCAGTATTCGAACGGCATCTAGAGTTACGCGGGTGAAACCATATCCGTAATATAACAAAACTGGAGAGTTGGTTTTTGTTTAAACATGTTTATGTAAGATCACGCTACGACACAAGCAATAAGGATCAGCTTTAAGTGGAGCAGTGACCATAAATACAGGAAATTGTCAGTGAAATTGCGGAAAACGGCTATTTGTAGATAAGTATAAGATGAGTAACGGATATAGGATGTAGCTAGAGAGGCAGATGGTGATTATTGTACTTTTTGGTTACAAATACACACTTGATTTTTTTACACCATACACATGGCTATCTGATCCCAAACTAGGCAGAGTCTATACTATGGTAACTACACTGCTGAAAAATATACTTATATACTAAAACATATTATAGATAAATTACACCCAGACGCAAACAAAAATGATCGTGCTCATGACACAATTATTTGTCGTCATTAGACAGCATCACTCAAGCACTAATTAGAAGGTACACACGTAGTACACGAGAACACACTGGTTTGCCGTAGTCTTCTCTCAAATGATCCGTGAACATCTCTCGACCAAGAGGGCTTGTCTCAATTTTCTCAACGAATAAGCAAATTTTACAATACTGATAATTTAATCAATTCATTTTGTAGAATGCTGAAGATAGACAAATAACAAACAATAGCCGGACACGCGAAATTGCTTAAAGGTAAATTAAAAAGCAACTCGACACTATTGGTATTAGTATAGGGCCCTGTTTCCGCATTTAGACTCATAAGCGGTCCATTATGCGTGCAGGTAGGCTGACTAGTTGAGCCAGCCTAGCTTCTTCCAGAAGCGCAGAAGCCTCCTGGGGCATTCACAGGCTTCTAGGAGCGACCTCGCTCCCGCGAGGGTATTTGCCCGTTGTGTGGCCACTCCCTCGCACTCCAGGACAACGTGGGCGGCCGTTTCCTCCGCGTTGAGACAGCCTCTGCATAGAGGACTGTCTGTCGCATTGATGGTGAATAGGTGTCGATTTAGGGCCAGATGGCCCGTAATAGTTCCTATCACTATTCTGATGTCAAGTCGGTTGAGACTGAGCAGTCTGCAAGTCAAACGTGGTGAGACCTTCGTCAGCACCAGTTTGGATTGTCTACAGCCGGGTGTGTCAGCCCAGCGGTTGTTGTGCGTTTCCCGAGTCCGTTGTCTTACCCATGAGCGGAGTTGACTAAAGGGGAGTGGTAGCAGTACCGTTGGGCCTGCTACTGGCGCTGCAGATCCCCTCCTAGCCAGCTCATCGGCGACATCGTTGCCCTCTATGTATGAAACTACTTGATGAAGGGCAGATTCTGTTGATTTGCCCATTGAATAAGCATGTTGGTTGGGGTTCAGAGGGTAGTTGACTAGTGCAGTACTCCTGATTTCCCTGTATATTAGTCGCTCCAGTACTTTAAGTAGGAATGATGTGAGACTGATGGGCCTAAATGATTTCGGTTGTGTGTAATCTCCTTTGCCGGGCTTCGGGATGAAGACTACTTTGACCTCTCTCCATTTCAGGGGGACGTAGCGATGTGCCAGGCAGCTTCTGTAGATGATCCGAAGATGATCTTTAAGTGCCCCATCACACCATTTTAGCAGGCCTGGGAAAATACCATCTAGTCCTGCCGCTTTGTATGGAAGAAAGCTGTTGATCGCCCAATGCACTTTATCGTGATTAACGATTTTGCGGGCAACTCGACACTAATCAGAATGTTAACTCAAGTGTTGTCATCTGTGCTCTATGACCTTTAAACGGGGCATCATGTCGAAACGCGAAAGAGGATTTTACCATAATCGTTTCTTCTCTCATTCGTCGTACTCCCTCTTTAGAAAAGTATCAATATATTTAGGAAAATTACAATAGCGATTACAATAAATGTAATTACTAGGCCTTTTGCCTGGCATCTGGCCTTAAAACGTACGTATCATGAACCTGTTCTGGTGCCAATATGATACAGTCGTTTGTTATGTACCTCAGCGTCTGTTACAAACAAGTCCATAGCATACATTGCAATGGAAATACAGCCGTCTACTTCCGCAATCGATGGAAGCCGTGCCAATCCAGTTTGGCACCTTAGACTGACGGTTCACTTCTTGATAGAGGGCCCCTGTCGGGTTTCTCGGCCTCGGCGGATTGAGATTAGGCATCACCGTATTTTGTCGCCTTATTTTAATGCATTGTAAGTGTTGAGCAGTCTCAAAAAGACGTTTAAATAATTGGTATGATGACGTCAGCTATTACTTAAAAACTGAACCTCAAGTTTATCGGGAGTTTGGTTTAGTAGTGAACCAGTAATACTAACATTGTGATACGTATGCATGTCATTAATAATGATTTAGTTTATTATAATAATATGATAATCATCAATGTTTGTAAAGTATTATATTAAATCGTGTCTAATTTACTAACTTTACATAATAACAAAGGAGAAAATTTTTGTAGAAAAGTTTTAATTTAATTGAAAGTTGAAATCTTAATGAACAGATCATAGTTAGTTTCTTTGAGAAAGGGCGGTCGATATTATGTGGTGAAGATTCCAATTACTTGAGTGTGCAATTAAGAGGATTCACTTTGCGGGTTGCACGCTCCCAACAGATAAGTGCTACTACTGGACTGTTCTCATTTATTAGTATAATTAAAACCACAAGTGCCTTCGGCCACATCTACTTTTAAATAGTATAACTTATTAAATTCTTTATTCAAATTATTGCCAGAATACTAAGTAGATAATTAAATATAGCTAATATCAGTTAAGTAATATGTTCCTACCTGATTCATTCCCATAGTTCCTAACTATGGGGATGAATCAGGGTAAATTATAGTTTATCAATTTAAGTATGTCATTACTATATTGTTAGGAGCAATAATAATAATTCATCCTGAAATAATGGTTAAAACTTCTGTAATGATAATCTTAAACTTACTTAAATATATATTTTTTTCCTAAACTTTTTAATACTTGCAGTAGTTTTTAAAGTATTTCAGACACTTTTGAAAAGTAGGTAACTGAAAAGAAAAACCAACATACCCATAGGCACAATAATGCCCTGTTTTCATTAGCTTTCTTTATCATTATCTCAGTCAAAAGATCACCAGCTGAATACATGCCTCTCCTAAACAATGTTACAGACGGAAGTCTTAAAGCTGGTGAATCATATAATGAGCTGGGAAATTGGATCATTGGCTCTTTTATATACTGATAAAAAGTACCATCCAGGTGCTTCTGTCTGTATGTAACACCTTACTATATTACACTAGTGACCCTTCCAGGCTTCGCATGGGTGCAGTGTGGAGTGAATAATAATATTTAATGAGACAAACGACCATGTTTTGTTTACGGGTTACTCTAAAATGCGAAATAAAAATGCGACATATCATTTGTGGGTAGTAACATAATGCCGTTGCTGTAGAAATCTTCGGATTTTTATTAAAAAAACTGCGACAAGTAGTTGTGACAGTCCTCTGATTGATGTTAACCTAACACTACCCAAAAAATTGTGAAGAGACCGAAATAGGTGAAAATCTGAGGGTGCAAGGTAAGGACTACAGGGTGGATATATTAACCCTTTAAGACCAAGCTCTTTCAGTTTTTGGTGAGTAACCAGAGATGGGCGTGGTCTGGCGTTATCATGATAAAAAACCACTCCTTGTCTGTTAATCAATTCCAGCCGTTTTTTTTATTAATTTCTTGCTTGAGTCTCATTCGTTGTTGGCAGTACAGATCCAAATCGATATTCTAAATATACTTCATACCTCGCCCAATGAAATTGTTTTTGATAAATTTCAATAATATACAGTCTCTTCAGGTTTGATTGCTGTACGATGATAATCCCAGGAATATTTATAACCGGCAAAATTGTTGTGTTAACTACAGTAAATAAAACCGTAGCAATCTGAAATCTAAATGACCTTTAAAAAGACTAAACTTTGTTTAATTGTAACCCGTTACGATATTTGTCCTTATTAGATTAAATATTTAGTTACCTTAAGCATTAAATGTATCTAATAAAACTGCCTTTTGCACCATAAAATTTAAATTAATATCTTATGAAATATCGTGAAATTTTGGTGGTTGTTCTGTTGGTTTATTAAGAAATCTTAATTTGTTTGCTAATAAAATTACTTAAAACTTCCATAATAGAATTTAATTTTAATATAGTATAGTAGAGTATTTAATAATAATTAAGACTGGCCTGTTGGTCTAGTGGTTAGTGACCCTGACTGCTGAGCCAGAGGTCGTGGGTTCGATTCCCATCTGAGTCTGGGTGTTCTTTGTGTCCGTTGTTTGTATGTTTGTAAAGTCCCCCGCGACACAGGAGTAAATCCTAATGCGGGAGTTGTCTTTTTTTAAAAGAAAGAAAAAAAAAAGAAAGAATGCATAATACTTACCAGATCTGGTACTGGAGAAGATAGATAGATAGATAGATACTCTTTATTGCACACCATAAATAGGATACAATTAAAAAGAAATACATTAGAAACAGCAGTACGATAGGCGGCCTTATCGCAGTCTGCAATCTCTTACAGGCAACCTGTAGATGGACTATACAGTTAGAATTGGGTAATTAGTGGTGCACATTTGTCTTATTAGAACTTGAGTGTACGATCAAAGAAGGCGAAAAATTACAATAATGGTGCTAATATACATATCAATCGTATAAATCTATTAAGGTACATAACAATATATTGACATCGTTAAACAAATACTATAATTATATATATATATATACACATACGTATATACATTCAAATATATATATATATATAACCGTATACATACATATATAAAACGTAGTAATTACAGAGATAAGTAGTGATTCTTGACGAGCTTTTGAAAAGTTTTTACTGTCTGTGCTCGTCTTATAGCTTCCAGCAATGAATTCCATAGGCGTGCGGCTTGTACTGTAAAGGATGTATCCAAAAACTTTGTAGAATGTGTTGGAATTTCTAACGTAAGATTTTCCGATGATCTCAAGTATCGTGTATGTGTGTCGTGGATAAATGCGAAACGTTTCTTGAGGTAGATAGGAGTAGTGGGATTAAACAAGGTATTATATAGTAAACAGAGTATGTGAAGATGAGTATGAGAAGATGTGTTTATTCCCTAGATTCCTCTAAACCATCAGATTTACCGTTCCAATTTAAGCGCCTGCAGTTTCCGCTAAAACTATCTTTTGCAATGACCATTAATAAGTTACAGGGTCAAACACTCAACGTTGCAAGCTTAGATTCGAGCGTTGAGTGTTTGTCACAATGTGAATAAACTTTGGAAAAAAAATGTCTCGAATTTGTATATAAAATACGAATAAACTTTTTCCCCGACCTTATAATTATGATAGCGTAAGAAAAGTATGTGAAAAATTGTACAGTTTTATTAGAAGGACATTTTATTTATGCGACTATTAGAATATTAAAATAGTGTAGGTATATAGGTATTTTATTAGAATGGTCTTGATATTGTCTATTCACTATAAAAACGATTTACGAGCACAATGTAAACTGTAAAAATTTAATATCGCAAAATCGTTCCAGTTCAACAAAGTACTTGTATAAGGTGATTGTTATCACGCATGAAATGTGGTGATACCCAAAAAATTCCGATAACATTCTCGGCGACATAAGAAAATACTTGAAAAGAGTGAAGGCAACGCTTTGACACTAACGGCCCTCTAAATTCTCTCTGAATAGATTAAAAAACCTTTTAATATAAGAAGTTTTAGCAGCTATGAGCAATTTCCCAACGACGACGGATAACATTTTTACGCTGGAATAACATATTTGCTGAGACGTTAAACTTTTTATGTGCCTCCGTAGTCGACATTTGCATTTATTTGTATGCTGTTAGAGTAATTGGTTTAAAGGAAACATCACTCAAACGATATTATCTAAAGTGAAATTTTATTTTAGGACTCCCATTGAATAAATTGTGTAGTTTTATAAATATTTATGTATACAAGTTATATGACGTTCTAGGAAAACATATACACTACACACACAGATAACAACCCTACAGTTTATAACCTTGTTCTGTAAATCTATGATGAGTATGGTCGTTTTCAAGTTCTAAATTTGATGCATCGTTCGCAGTTAATGTTTAGTAATGCTGTAAATAAGCTGTACTCAGCTGTGGTACTCTGCCGTCGTTGACGTGCTTGAGGACCTAGCCAGCTCATCCAACACGATAAGTAACTAAACTAGTTTATCCATTGACAAAATCTTTTTGAGCGTGTCGGTAAAAATTACCAATAGAGAGGAATAGATTTTGAAGATTGATTGAAAAGGCATTTGATATGTGAGAAGAAAGTGAAACACATGCGTATCTAGTAGCTTGTATAGATTATCTTGATCAGAAATATTGTCCCATGATATTGGCATTTTTGATTAAATCATGAGAACAGCTAGTCAAATAATGTCAAATATAGATTGCAGTAGTTTGTCGCTTAATCACGTGTTTATTATCACTAATGACGGGATTAAATACCTCGATCTGTATCATTCGGCACTTATATAGATAGAGAAAAATGCTGGCGACCTTCTTACATAATGGCGACTGCAACTCTCTGTCCTTACTGTGTAGATAAGGTCAGAGAGTTATCCGAAGGGTTATTTAGAGGCAGTAAAGTCAGTAAGTCAAGCATAAAATAATAGTTTTATACCGAAAAATAACCTAATGTTTCAAGCCTTAGATTATTTTACGTTCTTAGTGTTAGTGTTAGTGTTAATTTTATAACAAACTTTATTTAAGCAACGATTCTATTAACTATGTAAAATGAAGCAATCTATAAAATTTTAACCCAATAGGCTTTTTAATCGCAAGTAAGCAAGACGTAGGATCTAGTTCATTTTGGAGGATTAAAAGGACTGGGATAGCACCGCTATTCTACAGTGAACACCGGTTATCTAGTAGGTACTACTAGATCAGTGTTGTATTCTGCTGAAGAGTAGGTAAGCAATTGTGGAGAACCTAATTTAAGAAGACAAAAAAAAACACAAATTGGTGCAAAAGGGTTATTTGCAGACTTTACATGTAATAGTAAAAATGTTTAGCATTACATTTCTAATAACAAAATGACATATTTTTTCTGCCTGGCACTTTTTTCGTTTACGCTATGAATGTTCTCTTTTGATAACGTTTATTCGTCTTTTCGTACGCAACTGATGGCTTGACTTAATTCTGTTGACAAATCTATGACTCAACACTCACATTTATGATTATTTCTCTCCATTTTTATTTATCTTTGTACAACCCTAGTGCGTTCGCTAGTGTAATCGCGTCGTTTGATAACGCAACCATATAAACGACGCGACGGTCGCGCAGTGGGCAAACAACTTTCCATAAGTGTGCTCAAGATGTATTTCTGTTTGCAGCTAACGTCAGGTATTATTATTAAAAAAAAATGTAGGCTATTAGGTATATATCCGTTACAAAGTAATTATTATCTAACCTGTGCTTGTTAACATGGGAGTAGAATACATATAATCTTTTTGGAAAATGGACTTCTATCACTGGTCTTGATTACACATTTAGGAGTGTTGTCTCATTTACAGCTTATAAGAAAAGTAACTGTTATTTTTATAAATAGGTAAGTCAGTTAAATATTAAATATAATTTAAACAAGAATGATTTTAAAACAAAGTTTATAATGCATGCTTGCAACCTGTGAATTAAGTTACCTTTGTGGAAGAAAAGTAAAAATACATTTCATGACCTTTCCTTTCATTCATCAAGTTACATTTTCAAACAATTATAATTATAAGCATATAACGTTTGCGAGACAGCCCTGATTAAATCGTAGCACTTGCAATGACTGTCGGTGAGATATGTACGACCCCGCTATCTCCTCACGTAGAAATCTCAGCAGCTATCCATTTCCAAACGTTTAAAATCCGATCAATCGAATTTCAGTTCGCAGATCGAAGCCTACCTCGGTGTTCTCTAGGAATATGTACCTATGTATATATTTATCGGTTACGTAATTGTATTCCAATGCGGTAATACGATTTCAGAGGTTACCGTACCCCACACCGTGCGAGTCGGTAGTGCATAATGTAATTTCGTAAGCTTTAACGTAATGCGAGCTACGTAAGAACAGGCGTTTGACAATTTAGCGAAGGTATTGTATTATTACAATGTATTTTATTGTAAATAGATACATTGATAAAAATATTAATGAAACATACATGCCAAGTTACTGACGTTGTGGTTTTAGAGGTTACATTTACACTTACAAGGATAAATTAAATATTTGAAATAGAGTCACGGGGACTCAAAAATCCGATTGGAAAAGAGCCGATGATCTTCGAACGACAGAACAGGCTTTCTTATGCTTAGAACATTCTCGATCAAGTCACCTTTCAAACGAAATAAAAACCGGTCCATTCGTTAAGGAGCTATGATACCACAGACAGACACACAGATACACACGGTAAACTTATAACACCCCTCAGAACCAGAATCAATAAACAAGAAACACTTGAATGAGGAACTATAAACTATAAAGGCTTTTTCTTTAATGAGCTTGGAATTCTGACCAAATGAGGCGATACCATGCAGAAATCTAATATGAAATACTAATTAAGGAAGGAAAACCAACCACTTGCGCTCGGTTTATCAACCCTAACGAAGGTAAACCGAACTCCCTCAACAAAGATTCGGTTACCAGTTGTTACAAGTGTATCTCCAAAACCGTAATCAATACAAATAAATAAAATTGAAGTGTATGTTTGTAATGTCAAAATGATAGTTTTTTTTTAAGATCATACAGTTATTTGCACGATACCTATACCTAAAATTTAGTTTTTTTATTGTTGTTTGTCTGCCTGTTTGTTCCGGAATAATCTATCTAATCTTATCTCCGGAAAAGGTGGACCGATTTCCATGGGACTTTCACTGGCAGATAGATAGTGTTATAAGGAATAACTTAAATAACTTAGGGTACTTTTATTTAAAAAAAAATAATTAGGGTTCTGTGCAAAATATATAAAGATGTACACGCGAGCGAAGCAACGCGGGAACTGCTAGTCCTTACTAATATTATAAATTTAATGTGAAAGTGAAAATACCTTAACTACTTACAGATCATCATGAAATTTTATATACTTACACGTTTTTTTTTTTATTAAAGTTAATTACAATGTTTATTGGGGGTACAGAAAAACATAGGGTACTTTTCATTCGGAAAAAGCACTGTTCCCAAGAAAAATATATCGTACGCAAGCGAAGCCGCGGACTATAGCTCGTATACTATATTTTGCCGGCACGAAATGACGGTTCAACATGACTGTCACCTCAACACGAGCTCTGTGTAGAAACAATTTTGAACTTTACTCACCATTAGTTTTTTTTCTTTATGGTATAGGGTGCAAACGAGCAGACGGGTCACCTGATGTTAAATGACTACCACCGCCCATGGGCACCTGCAACTCAAGAATCACAAATGCGTTGCCGGCCTTTAAGGTAGGAGTAAGGGACAGGTGGAAGTGGGGCAGAGGGGATGGGAAGGGTTAGCGCTTCCGGTAACTTACTCATTCGTCGAAAAGCAATGCAAGCAGTTGCATTTCTGTAAGGCCGTGGTTTCATTCCGGTCGAGCCGGCCCATACGTGCCAAACCATAGCTTTCCCACGATAAATACCGAATCGAAGAAAATAACGTAGTTTAAAATAAAGAAAGAAAGAAGAAACAGAAAATCTGAACAATGATGAAAGATCGAAAGTTCAAGGTGGTATTAATAATAATAATGGTATTAGACATTTAATGAACAATAGCGTTTTATATTTATCGGCTCCATAATTAACACTGTTTGAAACTGGTGCTCGCCCAAAACTTGTTTTAATTGACTTGAAAAAAAATAATTAACGATTAAAATACTGGCTAGGAGGCTATCTTACTTTCTACTAGATACTTTGAGAACTCCTTGATTAGTGTCTTTTACTTCGGGTCTTGACGGGTACGGGCGCAAAGATACAGCAGTGCCGTGACACTAAGACATCTAGTTACACTAAGAAGAATATATAGGTGAAGGCAATACTTAGCGTGATGTTAGATGTGATCACTGAGTACATGTTTTATGATATGATATGCGGTGTGGAGTTTACGTAACTTAAGAAAGCGGGCACCGGCACGCAGCTCTTAGCCGGCGCTTTTAAATTTTTTTTTTCGTTTCTTTTTTATCTTTTTATTCTTTCTTTCTTTTTTTTTCTTTTTTTGTCGGGGGGGACTTTACAAACATACAAACAACGGACACAAAGAACACCCAGACTGGGGTGGGAACCGAACCCACGACCTATGGCATAGCAGTCAGGGTCGCTAACCACTAGGCCAACAGGTCAGTCAAAAATCTGGTAAAATCAAGCACTCGCTCACCCAGCCTGTGTAGTAACCTTTCGGTGACGTTTCCTCATATACCTAATTAAACATTGTAAGTTTTGCTAAAATATTTTATATCGCATTTGGCAAATTTGTACCTTATTCCTCGAATTATCGACTTTATTTTCAGTGCAAGAATATATTTTTATTTATTACTAACAGCTGGTTGAGGATTTGTCTATAACAGGTGCTCCTAATTTTTAGAAATTTATCACGTTGCCTACGCAGATTTAGTGAAAACTTTCTCAATTAATTTGACTCAATTAAAGTTAACTAACAAAAAAAGTTAGAATAAGCAGCCATCGTTATTATTCTAAATATCACTAATATAATACCGAATATGAGATTCACTTTCAGATTACAATTAAAAGAAAACAATATACAAATTCCACACGGCTTTACACAACGGTGGACAAGTTGATAAAACATTAACTACATCGTCTCACTAGTAATAAACAGTTTTATAAATAACTTTGTTAGTAATTTTATTATGTCTAATTATTAATTTAACATATGCAAACTCTTAAAGCGGATATGCTGATCATCATGTCTAATTTTACATTGTACTATTGCCTGTCTACTTGTTATTAATTTGGTTTCCATTGGAAATGATGTGTAAATCACTATACGTACCACATGCCTCTACGGCTACCTAAATAATGTGTAGCTAAAAATGTAGATATTATGGTCGGATATAATAATAAGAGAAGGTATCTTAATCATTAACATCATCTGCCATAGGACGTACACTAAACATAGTGCCTTCTTAAAGAACCTATGAGAGATGAAAATGAGAAAATGTTATTGTACTAAAAGTTAAAATTAGTGTAATTATTCACAATATTAATGTTTCGATGTTACTCATACATATAGTATAATAAATTAGTATTTCATAGGTTTACACGAGAACGTGACGTGTTTCAATTTGTTATCGTGTTTATTTTAAATATTTAAAACTTATTCTATGTTTTAAACATAGAATAACCTTAACAAGATAGGTTTAATTGAAAAAATTAAATTGATATAAATCTTAGTCTGTAGACACAACCATAATGACAAGATGTTTTTATCATCAATTTACGAGTAGAACACATCCGAAAGAGTGGTGCAGTTAATTTGCGTCAGGCCAATAAGAACAGCGCAGTTTGCCAAGTCTGCTCACAAAACCTGCTTCTTTTGTGAATTTTCGTCAGTTAGAGCAGTAGGGTAGAACTAACCGGGTCACATTCGCTCTGGTTAACTGATGCCAGCTTTGGTTAAATACAGTTATTTTATTAGCTGTAATAGACTATTTGTCTGCACAATTTGGCGGGCATACTAAGACTAATGAATATTTTGTTTTCAAGGCAGGAGAATAAAAACTTTTAATACTATACTACGAGTTTATTTGTCATATTTCAATTTCTTTCTTTTCTCGTCGGTTTAATTTTTTGTTAAAAAGTTTTAATATTTTAGTTTTTTTGTGGTTAAAACGAGCTAAAGCAATCAACTACTGGTCTTCGTCATGTTGAAGTATCATTCGAACTAAAATTCACTGGGTGAACAATCATTCGTCCCCTATTTTTCCACCCTTAGAGCTGATTTTTTTTTTTTTTGAAATTTAAATGGGACCAATTTCGAACAATCACTGATTGAACAATCAATCATCCCCTGTTTTCCTACCCTAAGGGTTGGCATTATTTTTCAAAATTTATATGGGACCAACTTAGAGGTATATATACCCTTTCCAATAAAAAAAGAATTATCATCGGACTACTCTGTAAAAAGTTATGCTTGGTCATACAAAAAATCTTAAATCTTTATTTCAGTAAAATGCAAAAAACGTAAAATTCGATAACAATAGTGTTACAGTATTTGATTTTTAACCGACGAAAAAATGGAGGAGGTTTTTTTTGTATTTTACTGAAATAAAGATTTGAAGTGAGATTTGGAATTATACGTAGATGGGTATTATAATTTCCATCTTTATATTTATTATATATCTGTATAATATTCTAAGGTATATATTACACATCGCTATTTAGACCGAAACTAAGCAGATATCTATTACACGGAAAAGCATATTTAAATACATTTAATTTTGAAGAATTTGTATTATACATAGAAACACTGAGACCAAGACTTTCATGCCTATTAAATATTTGCAATCAGCGAGAATCGAACGCTCGACCCCCGGCGTGACAGTCGACTGCACTACCCTCGCGCTACAGAGATCTTTAGATTTTTTTTTGTGTTTTGTTTCTTTTGTTCTTACTGGGAGCGAAAAAAAAAATGTCATAAACAAATCGGACTATAACTTTGCTTTAAATCGATTCGCTTTTAGCAAAAGTCGAAGACTTTAGTTTTTGTTTGTGGTTTTAACAACTTTTTTTTTTTAACAGATTCACAACACACTGGTTAAAGAGACGCGCACAAAACAGGTTGCGATGCTGTGTGGGTCTGCTCTAATTTAACAGGCCACCTTACTCGACTCGACTCCACAAACAAGTCTAGTCACCTCTCACAATACTGTGCCCTGAAATCCTAGGGTGGTAAATCTCTTAAGTACTGTGATAATCCCAAAGCGCAGATTATCAGTTTATATTAGTTGGTTTAAATATTATGTTCTATGCTTAAATAAAAACAAATCCTTATGTATAATAAATCAAAGACTTTTTTGCATGTTAGCAGAGGTAGATAGTACTGTTGTAACTAAAATCATATTGTGTAAGTGACATCGTACCCAATCCTGAAATAGTGTAATCAGACCATCATTCTGAGTGGAAAATCATTGGAAGTTTCTGCCGGCAAACTGACTTTTGCATTGTCATAAGTATCCCAAGAAAGAGGTTTTTGTAACTTAATTGCGACGGTATTACTTACACGCTGTAAAATAGGAATAAAATCGTAGGAATAAAATCAGAAGTCTCATAAATCAGAAATATCATACACTCATTCACAATTCACTCTAAACACACATACGAGTAGTAAACAAAAACGGGCAATAAGTGTATCGAAGCTAGCAAACAGCGTTAGTTACCAGCGGTAAACGACTTGCTTATCTTATTATACCAACTTGCAAACGGTTGGATAGTAATACTGCAAGAATCATCTATTTATATTATAAACACAAACTACCGGTTTAATGACTACATAAAATACTGTTCAAAACTTCAATACCCACAGAAAATAAACTAAATATTCAAAACGTTACTGCGGTTTTTTCTATAGATATAATATTAAAAAATATTTTTATTACTTTTATTTTTAGGTATATAAACTAAGTTTTATTTGTAGGTATTTGTATGCTTATGTATAAAACTGTTTGTCTGTATGTATGTGTATATAATGTAGGACACCGACAGCTACCACTTAAGTCAGTCACTAAATCCATCCTAAGGTTGTCTTTTAGAGATCGGTTTTAGCGATAGCGCCCATTGTACCTTACACTAACATGAATATTAAGATCAAAGGTGTAATGTCTATGTAATATTGTGTAATTCATTGCTATCGATACCTGAGTGGCCTAGTACCCATCTTAATGTAATGTATAATTTTGTTTGATTGCCCCAGTGTGTTCAGGTTTTCCTTGCAAATTTGTATTATGGCTTTGATCAAGTCTCAAAGTTGTATACTGCCAATATCGCCGCTTGGCTGTCTGAGTTGATGTAGATGTGTTGATTTTCAACTCTCCTTTCAAGGTTGATCATGCATCTATTTAAACAGGGAGCTCAGCCTGAAAGACGGAAGGCTACAGGCTACATCAGGGCCTTTTTTAAACCCATCGGTGTCCCACTCGTGACGGCCATTTTTGTTGGATTGGAGGCCTCATACTGGTCAGGTCGCATACTGTTGCCGGGAAGTCCGAGCTCTCTTAAGGACAAAGGAACTACAAAGATAATATTTGATTGTTTTTATATTATAGGGGGCAAACGAGTAGACGAGTCACTTGATAGTAACTGACTACCGCCGCCCATGGGCACCTGCAACTCAAGAGTCAGAAGTTCGTTGCCGGCCTCTAAATTGGGAGTAGGGGCAGAGGAAAATGGGGGGGATGGGGGGTTAGGGGTAGAAGAGGTAAAAGAGGGGGGGGGGAAGTGTTAGGGCCTCCGGTAACCTCACTCACTTGGTGAAACACAACCAAAACATTGCTTCACTGCTGGTTTTCTGTAAGGCCGTGGTATCATTCCGGTCGAGCCGACCCATACGTGCCGAAGCATGACTCTCCTTAGTTTCTTTCTTCCTTTCTTGTCACATATACAAATATCCCATCATTCACCTCAGCAATAAAAATTCAACTCCTAAAAATAGGCCTCTTCTGAAGACTCTCACAAATAGTCTTGCCTCATTAACATCGAACAAAAATCCCATATTATTAATAAGTCAGTAAGTTAGGTAATTCTAATCGCAAAATCAATATTATCCAAGATTCATAAAAAACATTCTATACTTCATGTTACCTTGTGACCTCGCTCCGCATATATGAGAATAAATCTAATCTATCAGCGACTAGGTTAAGTGTGTGCATCGCTCTCGTGAGAGGGGTGTTATACAATTTATGTAGTTCTACCGCGCAATAACGCAGAGGTTCTCAGCTCTAATCACCGCTCTATGTATCCATCTGGTACTCAACCCCATAATATTAACGCCCGTTCGGTTGTTATTATGCTATCGCAGAATTCTATATATAGGATACTAGCAACCCACCCCGGCTTTGCACGGGTACAAATTATACACCTAAACCTTCCTCATGAATCACACTCTGTCTGTTAGTGAAAACTGAGTGAAAATCCGTTGAGTAGTTTTTCAGTTTATCGCGAACAGACAGACAGACGCGGCGGGTGACTTTGTTTTATAATATGCAAATAAATAAATATTCTATTCTATTATAATACATGTGATGTGATGTTACACAGTATCAAGAACTAAATCTAAAAAATGAAATTAGAATGAATGTACAGTATAAAATTTGTTGTTATTTAATTATATTTGTTTTTATTTTAAATCTTAAATAAGTTTTCAGTATGTAAGTTAGGATATAACCCAATACTCGTAGTAAAGGTCATAAATGTCTTAAAAAATTAATTATTTCCCTAAAATCATTTAAAAGCGTGTTACAAAATACACATAAATGATATTGGCAATAATGTATTTGTCACGTAAAAAGATTGGCAGCTTAATAACTGGAAGATAAATTGATTTTAAGGATTCTCCGCCATTTTTGATGACAATACAGTAACGCCTACGCTATCTGTATCGAGGAGAAACATCGACGTTTTTTGTTAAAAGTCAACAATTTTACTCGTAAAACGACAGCCTATTAAATAGGAAACTGCTTTAAATATCAGAACATCGCTATAATTGAGAAAATTCTCAAAAATCTTCTAATAAATTCCTTACATAACAATACGCTTTAAGAAAAAAAAACTTACAATTAAAAAGGGGCGTACTATTCGTACAAATGAGATAACTTTTCCAATTTTGAAAAGTTTCCGTTGAACCAGCCGCAGACAATTTCGCCGTATTATGCAAAGCTCATGTGGCACAGGGTCCACATTTAAGGCTTGATGAAACAAAAACACCTCTGATGAGCCGCTTCCCTATTACCTGCCTTGCCGTAACACACGATATATTTTTGAGAAAATTTAACAACGGGTGAATATAAATATTTGCACTAGAAACCAGCGCAGAACGAATATTTTGGGCATGTAAGCTCACAACGAATTATTATAGCTTCTTAGCTCGACTCAAGACGCAGTTATTACGTTATAATAACCGCGTTCTGAGTTTTACAAATAAGATTTATTTATTTAATTTTAATTTAATTTATTATTAATCAAACAGATAGTAGTAGAAGGAAGTTTACATTTACAATCAATCATAATCTAATTGTAACTACTATAATTTGGTTAAGGTCCTGAACTCCTAGATAGGTTGTATTGGTACAACCTGTGTTTAGGAATAACAGTACCGCGTTCAAAGGGGATTCTTTGAAATAGTATGCTGTGCTCTATACATAATGGTGCCGATTCTATTGTACACTCGACTAAACTAAAACCTGACTTAATTTCTTCATATGAAATCAACCTAGTGTTCTTCGTAATAAGGTCTATTTGTTACTAGCATCTATTTCTCAGCGCCGCTAAATTTCAATAAACCTGTAAACGTATACTCAACTTTATTTCCACGCAGCGAGAGTCTTCATTTATTCAAACCCTGTATAATTGCCGTATAAAAACTTGTTCAAAACGAACAAGGATGACGTGTTTTTAATCTACACCTACGAAGACGCTTACTAAAAACACAGAGCAAAAGAGATGGCATTCAACGGATAGCGGCTCTCGCTACGTGGTATTAAAGTTTATTTAAGCGTATCAGACTTTAGTCGACAAATAAATTGCTTATTTCGATAGCGACATATGTTACCTACTTGTTTCAATTTGAAATAAGACCTTATTTCTAAGTGTGCAAGGTTTAAGAAAATTTAGTGAATTTTCATTTAGCGAGTGAAGTAACAGAATTGGGGCCAATGTGATACTTTGAAAGTGACATGTGATTACATCTGTTTGATTAAGGTACATATTTAAACCTTAGAACCTGATGATTTTCATCTAAAGTTCATGTATATATATGTGTGTGTATGAGTGTGTGCGTATGTGTGTGTTTGTATCTGTGGGTGTGTATATGTGTGCGTGTGCGCGTGAGTGTGTATGTGTGTGTTAAAACTTAGTCAGGAAAGTTTCGGTTTCCTCATAGCTTAGTGTAAAGAGAAATGTATGTACAGTCTTCTTACAATTGAAATCCGATGAACCATAAACGGGATATGATGCGTTAACTTTGTTGTAAAGTGATGGCCCAAGATAGAAAAAAAATCTATTTGTAAAAGATGCACGTACCGGTGGTATGATGCAGATCTTATCCTTACGGTGTTTGGTTATTTGGCGAAATGGTGTTTTACGATGTTGCAGTAGGATTGTATGAAGAATATATTGTTGTCTCACATTAAGAACGTTACAGGCTCTGTAAAGATTAGTTTTGGGAAAAAAATCTGCCGAAAAGTTTCGACTTTTAAGATGGCTCTATGAGCAATTTCTAGTGGCTTTAAGATAGTTTTTGCCGCACCACCCCAACACGAAATGCAGTATATGAGAATAGATTGTCATAGGGCATAATATACGTTTCGAATGATTTTATGGTTAGCTACCTGGCGAAGGGTTTTAAATACAAATATTAATTTACGAATACGGCCTGAAAGAGTATTTTTATGGGATTTTAAAATTTAGCTGTTTATCTAAAATTATACCCAGATATTTAATCTGGTCAGTAGGGGTTAAAAGAGAACATTGACATTGGAGTTGAGATTGATCGACACAGCAATGGGCTTTTATGGAGATCGGAGTTTTAGGTTGAGATAATTTGCTTATGGAGAAAGTGATGAAGGTAGTCTTGCTTGCATTTAGTGTCAGGGCGTGAGAGGACAGCCATGTTGTTGTTAAATAAAAACCATTTTGAGCTACGGATTCCAATCCGTAAAATACGTGGTCAGAACTCCAGTTCTGACCACGTATTTGCGGAGAATGTGATGGCAGTGTCATCTGCGAATGATGTTATTTTGGCCTTCGGGATATTTATGTTACAGAGGTCATTTATGAATACCAAAAACAGCGTAGGACCTAAAATACTACCTTGGGGCACGCCGTAATTAATGGGCAGTTCCTCACTCTGAAAATTATCTATTTTAACAGTTTGCGTGCGATTATTTAGGTAACTTTTAAATAGATTGAGTGGAAATCCTCTAACACCTATATTTTCTAGTTTGAGTAAATATATTAAGTACCGCTTACTTTCCAACTTTGTATAGATACCCGACCAATTTGTCTTGTAGGGTGCAATATTACCAGAGAAGACAAAATATGAACCAGGACGTGTGTAAGCTCAAGAGTTACTTAGATACAAAGAGTACTTTAGCATAAACAGTGTGGAATCACTAGCGCCTTGTCAAACTACGTTTACACCCTCTATAATATTTTACGAATAATACTGGTTTGCTTTCAGCGTTATTATAAAACTAGTCGTAACAGTTTCACTCGCGTTTATGGTCACTGCTCCGCTCCTATTGGTCGTGGCGTGATGTTATATAGCCTATAGCCTTCCTCGATATGTGGACTATCCAACACTAAAAGAATTTTTGAATTCAAACCAGTTGTTCCTAAAACAAACAAACTCTTCAGCTTTATAATATTAGTATAGGTTATTATAATTATTACAAAATATTTAATTACCCTGGTTTAGTTTTATTAGTTCCTTGGTTAACCAGATGATATAAATATATTTATGTAAATAAAACCTTAAAATACTGTTTATAGATTCATTTATTTTATTTAAAAACTATTCTACATTTAGTTTTATTTTTTTATCTATTTATTTATTTATTTATGTGTTTATATTTAAAATAAATTTCATGTTTTTATTTCAAAATCTCTACAATGCTCTTCTAAAACCACTTGTAGTTTGGACTTAAATGCAATCTTTATCAACTTACATTAATTTTAAGACAACGTCGACAGTCATAGCTATTGTTGCACACGCTAAATAAAAGTTACGGATATAATAAATCAATTAATACACAATACGCTTTACACGTAGATATCTTCCTTGAATTAACTCCACCTGCTTAACATAAAACACTAATTGTAATAACGGACGCCATATGCGGAGAATAGGCAATTATTATTATTTCTTATTAGCACCACTAGGGATTTGTCTGAAGAACGAGAAGATTTCCTTTATTTTATACCGCCATAAAAGTGACCATTTCGGCATATAACGACGCTCTAACCACGGTGGTAACATGTCGTTAATCTTTGTAAATATTGCTCAAAGTGCTTGAATTTTTTATAATACTCAATTATTTTTACTCACTTAGAGAAAAAAAAAACACTTTTCTTGCCATCCGCAAAAATGCTATCAGTTTTTGTTACCATTTGGATTTTATACGGCAATCAATAGAACGAAACAGCCTCTCCATCACAGAAATCCTTACCGAAACAAGAATTTAGAACCCAATCCAAATACGAAATTACTCAGGTATCCATTGTATACAATGTATTAGAATAACTATATGGAAATCACGATCCCGGGCCGTAATAATTTCAATGTTTGTTTGTATTCAGCTGTTACCTCTTATATGTATGTATGTCGAATTCTAACGTGCAGTGAAATCTAATTTCCTTTACATTTCTTAAAAGTATATTTTTCATGGATAGATTTAATAACAAATCTTTTGAATTTTTTTAATTAAAAGACCCGTCTATTTAATTTGTTTCATATACTTCATTGCGTCAAAGAGTAATTAAATGTGGTCCAGTATTTAATTGTAAGTTCCAAAAGATAAAATGTGTCTAAGTGGGGTACACTGAAAGTTTTGCTTAACTCATTAATAAAACATGTAAAGTAATATAGTTACCGCTTTTCGAAGTAGGTATTCTATTTAGTGTTTAAAATGTTATGCATTTTAAAAACTTTTTCATTCGGTCAAACCATTTTTGAAAAGATGACATAAAAAATCTAGGTTATCTGCATATACAATTTTAGAGTGTAACTATATTATTTTTAGCTATTTTCTTAGTTAAATAACATAATTATGAAAGACATGAAACTTTATCTTACGCACCCACTCGGCGTATAAAATTCGTTTCTCTGTAGCATATTAATAGTGTTAAGCTTAAATGGATAAAGTTACTTGATTTACCTACGCTAATGCACACGCTAATGCACACGCTAATGCACACGCTAATGCACACGCTAATGCACACGCTAATGCACACGCTAATGCACACGCTAATGCACACGCTGATGCACACGCTAATGCACACGCTAATGCACACGCTAATGCACATGCTAATGCACACGCTAATAAGAACGTACTCTTATTGGCGTGTGCATTAGCGTAGGTAAATTCCCACGTCTTTATTTCTTTCGAGCCATGACTAAACTGAAAAACGTTAGATCCGCCATTGATTTAAAAGCCCGAAATATTGTATCAGTATTGGTTTTGGTTTGTTCGGGTTTTGTAAGAAAAGTTAATGTACAGTACATAAAAGAGGATTAAAGGGAAGGTACCTAAGGTGGTGCCTCTATCACAGGGTACTAAAATTTGGATGGCTCAATTCCTTGCTGCCCAGAAGAGCCACTGTTCCTGTCTATTGCCTGTCAAAATTACGTCTTGGCTGGGAGGCACCGGCAGTCTGAGCATTACTTTTACAACTTTTGTTGTATAAGGTTAAATAAGGTTATTTATAATTAGCACAGCAAGTCTAAGTTTAGAAGCGCCCAAAAATGTTAACGTATCTGGGCCTACTGCTTCTTACCGCCTTATTTTTAACCCCGAATGTGGTGACACTTTAGGCTTATTGCCACCTAGTGGTATCTCAAGCTCCCAATACCTTTTACATCATACCATCATCATTATAGAGTAGTACCAGGTAGCTTTCGAAAGTTAGTATTGAATATATACCACACTTATTAAACTTCAGGCATATTAACGGACCTATCATAACAAAACCATTTCGTAAAGTTTCGAAACAGTAAAGTAATATTCATGCATGACAAACTGGATTAATGTATTAATTATGCATTATGTCGTATTAAACGTTACATAGTGTTTATTTACTCTTATTTTAACTAATATAGCCCAAAAAAAATATTATTTAGTTCTTGTAATTTTACTATTCCATGCTTCGTTTATGTTTTGTAGATCGTTGAGTGATTACTCTTTGAAATCTTTTACGACGTAAAGAAGTAATCAAATAGTACTGAAATAGAAAAAGTTTGTGATCCTGTCCAGCTCTGTCAACAACATGATCCTCGACATTGTAAATAATTATTATCAGAGAACGTTAAAGTGGTTCGAAACGAATTGAATTTTGATATCGGCTCGTCATAATCACGCCGTGTTTGTACGTGATTATTGTAATAATTGGAACATCGAGAGTCTCTTGATTATTCACTCTTCAAATAGAAATGAATGAAAACGATAATATTAAATTTATACTTCTTTTATTAAGATTTAATTAAAATTTGTCATGTTTAATTTGATATCAGAGAGCTACTGCGCTCTCGAGCAGGCATTGCTTAAAGCAGTAATGAAACGAATGAGCCGCTTCTACAGCTTCATGTGAGAACTAAAGACATTCTTGTTTTGAAATTGCTTTCAAAACAAACTATGGCGTCCAATTTTGTAGACGCTTTAAAAAGATATATTCTAATGTCAAAGATTTATTAAACAAGATATATCTTGAAGAACAAGAAAACACTAAGGAAAATCAAATGTTTCCGTATTTGTGTACGAGAATGGTGTGTAGGTGAATGAGTTAAATATATATTGTGAGTGTTTCTAATATTGTTGAGTAGAAATAAAAAACGAACCCGTATATGCAAACTACTGATTTATACACACTGCAAAAATAGGGATTTAAAATAATCTTTAATATAATCAAGCAATATAATCAATATTACCCAGTGGTAATATTTAAATGTATAGAATCCATTAATATAAATACTACTGATGAATGAATCTAAACCCCAACTTGATTATTTAATCTAGTACATACTAAGTAATTACTTAGTATTTTAAATGGAATACTCTGCCGATTAATATAGAATGCAGCAGAATAGAAACTTAATAAGCCAAGATCAACACAAGAACAAGGATTACAACGATTTACGTAATCTTGATGTTGCATTAATAACCACAAATAGGAATCGAGGATAACGACAGACCCAGCTGCGACCGTAGAAAACCTATTTGATCAGGAAGAAACCTATATAATATTACGCTTCCCCACAACTAGTTGGTAATTTTCTTTGCAAAGACAACTTTGTCCAGACTTTCACATAAAGAGTTGGTCGTCTGGTTTCATTTATTATTTTTTAAGTCATATCTTACACATTATAACGCCTCTATTAATAATTACCTTTACTTGTCACGTTAAGAAATAAACTGACATAATTTATTTATTAACAGCAATGTTTTCCTATTACAATCTAGAAAATCTTGACGTCTGCTTACAAGTCCCAACAACATTTTATTTTTGGTTTCTTAAGATAAAAATAAATATGAAAAACGACCTTCTGCTATGCTTACTATTATTCTAGGTACGTACAAATACTAAAGGTGACTGCAGAAGCTTGGGGTTTACTTATAAAGCTACCTCTTATATAATATTATATATTAAAGTACATCGAACTTATCAAATTTATATAAACCCTAACTAAGCGTTCTCGTGAGCGTCAGCTTTTATTGCGCAATTAGCTCACGTCGACTACTATATCTCATTAGAACCTTCAAGATGGTTCTTGTTACTGAAGTACGAAATTAAAATTGGATACAAAAGTAATAACAGTGTAAACGACATAGTAAAAGAACAGTATAAATATATCAAGTAAATAATTCGCGGGAAAGTGCAATTTTGTTCAGATAGCTTACAAAACTGGTGCCTCTCAGAAGCAGGCCCTAGGGACACTTTCGTGGAACCCGTTCAGAAGACAACGCTATACTCTTTATTTTACAAGATAAAACTTTTTAACTACCTTCAGCTCGTAAGATCGCGACTTAATTTAAAAATATGAGTTTATTATTATTTTCAACTGTTTTGTTTTTACAAAAATATTTTGTTATTATGAAGGCGTAATATTATATTCAAGCGTTGTAACAAATATTATTAATTATTGATAATACAACATGGAGGCGTTATTTTCCCCCCCGCTACACCGCAAAAGCCTAAAAGACGTGCAAAGCAAGCAAAGTTTTATTGGATATATTACAGTATGCGTTATAGACTATATCCTAAGCGTAGTTATATATAGGTTCCAGAACACGAATAAACAAACATATATATACTTTACTATGACTACTATTATACATAGAAACACCCAGACATGTCAAGTGCTAGCTCCATCACATATTCCCAATATAGGTATCTTCTAAGCAACTAAACAAGGTTGGAAGACGTCGCTTTTAGCGATAAAACCGCCCATTGTACTTGCCGCTTAGTATAAACTTTTAGTAACTATGTTTAATTTCTGTTCAACTGTGGTGTACAATAAAGAATGTTCTATTTATCTATCTAAGGTGAGATACTGCCAATGATAATATGTATCCATTCCTACGTCGCTTTTGATTACTTTTTCTAATGTGAAAAATAGCTTGTCGCGTACGCCATAAAAACCACTCGTACAGCCTTCAAATGGAAAGACAAACGCAGGGAGGGCAATTAATGATGTTAAAATTCCCTTAAAAATGGATTAATTTCCCTGAAGTTAAGGAGAGCTTACACTGGAAGCTGTTAAAGACAAACACAAAATTTATAAATTTAATTAATAACAATAACCGTAAGTAACCGTATGTACCTACATACTTCAAAAAGTTCATGAAAATACAATGAAATTTGAATGAACCAGAGTTGGTACGTTTCATCAATTTAGAACCCACAAGTACAAATTCTAATTTCATGGTTTCCAAGAAGAGAATTATCGTAATTAGTTTCTAACTTGGCAAACAATTTGGGACATTAATTCTACTGTAATTTAAACACAACGTACGTATCGCAACTCGTAACCATAACTTGCGGCGTAACAAATTACTTCGTTTATAAGAAATGCCGGCAAAGTTGGTTTATATTCGACTGATTCGTAAGAGAGGGAGACACGTTGAACAAATAAAACCGTTGTAGCGGCCACTCGGCTGTCACCGCAAATTGGATTGACTCCGCAAGATAGAAATATACGTCCGCTCCCCGCAGTGCATTTGCGGTTCCGACAAGACGAAACACACGTACGTGGTTCCTACTACAAATACTACTCATTACCCTGACATACTACAAACTAACATTATATACATAACCATTAATAATATTAACTTCAACTACTATGGCACAAGTAATCTAGTCAATCGAATAGAAAAGAGATTTTGGGTATGTATTACAACTATTATAAGTCACCTTAATTATAAATGAATCTATTTATTTTTGCGTAGTAGTATTTACTTAGGAGGTGTAGACGTGATACAGCGCGACCTTTATTGATCCCACAAAGGTGTTACGCAGCAAAAAGTAAACCTTATAGGTATGTCATTTTGAAATATTTTATGACACGCATAAAACTGGGTATCTTTTTTGGTTTTATCAGTCATATTCAGAACACTAAAATTGTACCTAATGAGAAACTTGTTTTGGTAGGCACTGTAATACTGACTGAATATAAAATTGTAATAAAATATTTTATTACAGCAATGCTGCACTGAATGTACGTGTTAGATAGTTTTACGTTGTTCTATGTTGGGTCTTATTTACGATGCCCAGAAAGCGGGAGTTCAAACAAATTGTTGTGCAGATCCCTCCGGCTAAACCTCGGTAAATTGTCGACATAAAATGTTATGAGAAAACGCCTTAAACCGCACAAGGCTGCCTCCAATCTCTTGTTGCCGTATTTTGCATCTGGAGTATACACTCTAAACCGAGTTTTGGATCCCAAGACACGGTATTGTCTGCACTGAATGACCATTCAACTTACTTGCTCTGAATATTTTTTGAGCTTGAAGCGGCAACTTACTGTGGTCACATCGAATATACATCCAATGATGTCTAGTGAGAGTGAACCTCATTTATGTTTTACTAATAAAAAAACATTACATTTCCTTTCTTTATTTATTTAACTGTTAGTTGTCGTGAAACTCTTCTGAACGACTGCTATAATACTTCTTAGAGAAAGGAGAAAGTAATTTTACATAATATAGCAGGACATACATAATTGCTTACATTTAGAGACCTTATGAGCGTCGTTTTGTGTTTTATATAACGTTAATATGTGCAGGGTACAGGGATAATGTTTTTTAAACAAAAATCATTACAAGTATGTTCGCGTTGTGATGGTAAATTTGTGCATGGGTATAAAGTGTGATGCTTAGTCCATGCATTGTATTAAAACTCAGTGGGAGGAAATAGAATTGAGTACTGATTCTGATTATGAAAAAAACGGGTGAGATGTCTTTTGGAACACCCGGTTGGAACTAAGTTCATTTCACTATACATATTTGATGGATTGAATAAATTGTATCAAAATATAGTAAATATTATAAAAAATCGAAATTAAAATTGCGCCACCTGTTATAGTTGCCCTAATATACGGATAATTAGTATACAAGATATGACAGTAATATCGCACAGAATCCACAGATAGCGTAAAAATAAATCAACTCGCGTCAGCATTTTTCGTTGCGCTAACACTTTTTAGTTACACTAGCCAGCCGGCCGCCGAGCATCTAAAGTGTAACGTGCGATAAGAAACTTCGTTCGAATAGAATACTAGCTTTTGCACACGGCTTCTCTCGCGTTAGTGTGAATGTTGTCAATCAATCTATCCCTCGGGAATAGTAGTTTTTTTCTGAAGGTACCCTATGTCTCTTTCTGAACGTGAGAACGTGTATTTAGTATGAAAGCATAACTAATCAATCCACATTCACATTTATAATATTAGTTCAGATGATCAAAGTCTAGGAGTAATTAAAGAGGAGATTTAAAATAAATTATTTAAATCTTGTTCAGAATTAAATATTTATTTTTATTACAAACTATGATAAAAACAATCAGTGAATTTCTTTTTGAAAGTAAAAAGTGTTCTAAAAATTCAAAGAGCCCGATTACCAAGCATTCTTCGTCTAAGGGTGGAAAGTGGGACTTCCTGCTTAGGGTATACCCGAGTCCCTTGCGATAGACTCACTTGTGACGGAACACCATGTGGTTTTAGTTGAGGCCCGTGGGGGTTCCCACACGAAAAAAAAAAAAGGGAATGAAGAGAATACAGCTTATTAAAATTTATCACGATATAGGCGCATTGAAGTTGGGTTAATTATAAGTCACTTAATTCAACATAATACATTTAATGCTAGATAACGCTCAATGTGAACTAATGCCTCTAAAGAGTGTACAAAGTACAAAGCAAACGATGCAGTATCCTTTGTCACACGTAATGTGTTCTTTACGAATTCGGAAAGGATATTTAAATTTGGTAAAATTCCAAGTGTAGTCCTTGCCAACGTTCTCTTGAATGGATTTATGATCTTAACTGTCAACGAAGTAAATGCTGGGAAAGCATAGAAACTACTGCTGCTTGCAAATACACACTGATGGAGTTAGGAATGAATCCCAAATGTATTTCATTCAACTTTATCCGCGTCGATGAATCAGTAAGCAGTTCAGTGAGATCGCTTGAGCATTGATCTCAAACGTGCTAGGATTACAGACGTATAATTTATGTGTGTTTGAATATGTATTTGTTTCGTAAAACATATTAGAAGGTTTTATTTTTATTTAAACTGCTTTAGTGACTAAAGATCGAACCGTTTTTGTGCGTGTGGAAACCCTCACGGGCCGTCACCCCACCGGGGTTTTTGGTGGGGCGGTGTGTTGGAATAGAACCGACTAAAACCATACGGTGCGCCATACTACGCCTCAAGTAGGTGGGATCCGGGAACAGCTTTTATTAAGACATCTGATGATCGAACCCAAAACAACCTTGAATTGTATTATCGAGGTTAAAGTCATTTTTGGCATATTTTAAACTGCAGTACGTCATTCACCCTGGTTTTTTAAGAGTTGCATCATATTATACTACTGTATAAACATAAAATTATGCTTTTAGTTCTAAATCCTTTCCTTTACATACTTAAAAAATTCATGATATAGAAAACATGATAGTACACCACGTGTTGTACATGTATATTCCTAAACTTCATATGAAATGTTTAAATTATTCATTCTCCGTTGCATAATGGAGGCCTATGGCCATCCACATATCAGAACAATTATTGAATTTCTTTTAGGCCGCAATCCGAAATCGTATGACGATACGAATTCGTATCATGAGAATTTAATCACTAAGATTGACAAAAAAAAATCGTACGGCACAAAATCATGACGTTAAAAACTGCCATCAAAGATGACGCACGAGATATATGTTAATAACTTAATATCTTTAACAGAGGAGCGCCCTGTGCTACGGGACAAAATATTAGAGGCCTACAAAGATTAATTAAAATTTGATTGCGTTCGGGCACTTATCGGTGATTTCGTCCCGTGCATCGTGAAACGACACGAATTCGTTTTATCAATGTCAAATGTAAATATACAAATTTGACAAATATTTATGCCATTTTAACTTTCTGCTCAGAATACTTTTTAAAAAACGTCAGTTAAGGAAGCTTGTATAGCGTATAAATCAAAGTAAAAAACGTGAAAATCGTGTATTAGCAATTCCAAATACAAATTAAATAACAACGCCATCTGTTCTGATCGGGATTACTAAGGCCGAGAGATTAATGATTAATTAAGGGTCGTAATACTGTTACAGGGTATTATTTATGACTACAAGGGTAATGATGGGAAGCAAAGTATCCATTTCCGAGGAAGATTTATGTAACAATCTCAGAAGGTGCGAGTGAGAGAGGCCGTGGAGACAAAATAGTAGGATTTGTCGACGTGACGCCCGCTTAAATATTCATGTCTATCAATCAAGTGCGTAAATAACATAGCGGGGAGACAGAGGTCTCATTATCACTAAAGAGTTACGACTTTGTCTAGAATAATAAGACAATATCTCACTCATTCACTAATAGCCCGTTTTATCTTCAACACTAAATTTTCTGTGCATATAGAAGAAACAAACAATGTTGATCTGTATTTAGAATTAGACTCATTTGTAAGTGGTCATAATTAAATACAGTCTCCCACTGTTAGATTCAAATAAGTTTGAGCTCGGTAACCTCATACATTTGGCGAAACACAACGCAACGTGAAGTATTGCTTCACGCCGGTTTTCTGTGCGGCCGTGGTACTACGGTCGAGCCGGCCCAAACGTGCATGGCAACGATTGATGAACAGTTCGTCCCTGGCTTTTTCTGTTTCACTCTTATAAAAGTGATCGAAAATATCGAATGATATAAATTGCTTTTAATGCATTGCATTGAATTGAAATTGCATTGAAATTAAATTGCTTTTACCGGATTATGTCGCGCTTTAACACTTGTTATTTTGAGATCCGAATAAATTGTTGACATCCAAATTAATAATAATAATATAATTAATATAATCAGCTTATGTACACAATTTATGCAACAAAGAGCTATTTTATAATATTCTATATTTGCACTACCGGTGACGTTTCCGTTACTTTTCAGCGGTTGCTAAGTCGGAAATAATAATTGAAAAAAAAAAATTTAATATAGGTAGGTATATATTATACGTATTTGTAGGAAAGCCATGCTTCGGCACGCATAGGCCGGCTCGACCGGAGTGATACCACGGCCTCACAGAAAACCGCCTAAAGGCTTGCCCCGCCTCCTACCCCCTCTCTCCCTCCTCCACCTTTCCCCTACTCCTACCTTAAAGGCCGGCAACGCACTTGTAACTCTTGAGTTGCAGGTGCCCATGGGCGGCGATAGTCATTTACCATCAGGTGACCCGTCTGCTCGTTTGCCCTCTATACCATAAAAAAAAAATCAAACAAAATGTACTTAAATAGCCATATTCATGTAAACAAATATCTGCACTGAGCAGGAATTGAACCCTTTACATCGTAGTCGAACGCTCTTCCGCCAGGTCACAGTTAAACAAACCATTATATAATCGGGTCCAAATAATTCAATTTAATAATTAACATAGGTGTAGAGAATATCGTAAAATATTCATACTTTAATATCAAATCTAAAACCATTTATTTAACAAAATTTGAAAATCCTTAACTTGATAGATCAAAACCGCGAATAACCGCCGTTAGCATTGATGACATCTAAAAGGTCTTGTCTTATTGATAAAGTCATATATAGGTATATGACTTTATCAATAAGACAAGACCAAGACGTTATAGGTAACGTCTTATATCAGAAATACATGAACCTTCCCCGTTTTATAAACAAGTCTTGTGTTTATCGTAAGTATTTGGGTGATAACTTATGATGATTAATATATGCAGCGGCAGTGACAATGAGCTAATTTCTTAATTTCCTTGCCTATTTACAGTGAAATATGTCTACGCATTACTCTAAAAGCTATGGTTAAACCTTTACAAAATTTTCTCTATGATTACGGCTACCTATCATTTAATCTTGATCTCGCGCAGTTTGGTCAAAAACTGCAGGATTATTGTAATTCGCGTACTTATTACGCTGGTTATTATAAAAAATCTGAAATTTCCTTGCTCAATGTTACGTGATCCAGGTCTTCATCCTTTGAATTAACATAATTACGAGCAGATATGATTGTATTTAAACGACATACGGTTACTTAATACATCCGAAAATCTTTTTACAACGAGTGGGATGCGACGCCAATGCAAAGCACACCATGTGGTGAAGCACTGGAATCAACAGCATTGGTGAGTTTAGAATTCACTAGCTGCACCCGGCATGCGTTGCAATGCCATTTTATTTTCTAAATAATTTTTTTTGGGCCAGCCGTTGCAGGTATTCCCAGAACACCCAACCAAAGTTTCATCACAATCTGATCAATTATTTCGGAACGCATAGAAGACAAACATACAAACTTTGATTTATATATATATATATATATATATATATATATATATATATATATACATATATATATATATATATATATATATATATATATGAGTTTAAGCGAAAAATGAAGTCTTTATTAATAATATTTAAGCCATTTGCCATTATCTATATAATAAATATATTATATTTTATTATTTTATATTTACGTGCAATGGCCAAGTATTTCTATTTATTGAAGAAATAAAGATGTCTAAAATTAACTATAGTACATAATTAAACATAGCGCTAACGGGTAAAATGTATGCATACACAAACATAAATAAAGCGCTCAAAGTGCTTAAATTAGGTAGATTTTGTTTTGTTTATATATTGCCGTGTGCGATTTCAAAGTCATTATTGTTATATTATTATATCCTCTACCTAGTTATATAATTATATAATATAATTATAAAGGTAGAAGACCTACATAGTTACTTTATATTATACCCATTGAAAATTCAGATTTCTAGCTCTACCATTTGCATAGGGTAAATAGAATAATGCATAAAATAATTTCATGATTCAATTTCAGTCATACTTCCCTACGGAATTGCAAGCAGAAATGTGAGTAAAATTAATAATCGAAAAATGAAACAGTTTGCTACCGCGATCCATTAAGCAAATCTTTTTTCCCATTTTTTATCGCCACATTCAACACCGCCAGGCTACTGTGTAATTGACACGACATTAATCCTATTTGTGCATGCATAGTTACGTTCCATTAATGTATATACGGGGGTCACACTGAAAGTTTTTAGAAAATAAATAACGGAATGATAGCCGAGATGAGAAGCCTGTAATTTTTTTATTGCTTTTCGAAGTTAATTCATTTCCTTTCCTTTTTAAGTAACGTTGCATTCGCTGGAACTATTGACTAAAGTAGTGAGACCACTCTTCTTTAGGGATCTCTTCCAAACCTTTTTCAAACGCAGCCATGGCATCTTCAGGGTTCATAAAACGAATTCCTCTAAATTTATCTTTTATTTTTAAATAAATGAAAGTGACAAGGTGCCAGGTTGGGACTGTAAGGAAGATGACTCACTAGTGCCACACCTTCGATAGATAAGTATTCGATAGTCCGTCTGGCAGAGTGAGCTGAAGCGATGTCGTGGTGAAGGAGGATCCTGCTTCTTGAGCGCTGCTGTCTAACATTTTACAAGACAACTGGTAGACAATGACTGCTTACCAATCTGCAGTAACAGTCCTTTTATCTTCTAGAATGATTGTTGGAAATGACCCGTCCGTCCAAAGAATGAGGCAATCTTTTTCCCTTTACTTCTGCCCTTCTTTAGTTTTGTCGGCAAATCTTCGAATGGAAACATCCATTGCGCAGATTGCCTAAACATCCTGCCGATGGTGGCGTATGTGTCGGGTCGTTCGGCTCCCATTGATATGGTTTTTGAATTTGATTTGATTTGTCTTTTGGTTTCGGGTTCGTAACAATATATCCAGCTTTCATCACCTGTGACGATGTCATATGCAGTATTCTAGTCAGCTCCGTCATACTTTTCAAACATTGAGCGGCACCAATTTAAATATATCCATCTAGTACAAAGCTTTCTGACGCCTAAATGTTAATGTAAAAAAAATTCTCTAGTCAAATCCATTTCGATGCACGACAGACACTTTTTAAACTGTTGCCAATTTGTAAAACAAATCACATATGAAATCATTAAACATCTACAGATTCCCAAAGAGTTTTTCTTACTGGCCCATTCTAAAAAGTTTCAGTGTGATCCAAGTACACAAAAGTTTACATTTATATTAAAATCTGTATGTTTGTGCATTGGCACATCTTAATTTAATAATTTAATCTTAATCTTGGTGTCTGTCAAACGCGTGTTTACCAAACCTAGACAAATTTTATTAAAGGTTTAAACTTAAACAATTAAATAGTAATAAGTAACCTTAATAACGCGTGTTGTAAGAATAAGAATAACGTAACTGCTATAGTAAGATTTAAGTAAAGACATTTGAGTTAACCCAAGTACATAATCTATAGATATTTTAGGGTATGGTACTACTTTATTTTTATTTTTTGTACTTACTGTATGGAGACTGGCCTGTTGGTCTAGTGGTTAGTGACCCCGACTGCTAAGCCAGAGGCCGTGGGTTCGATTCCCACCCAGGACAAATAATTGTGTGATGAGCACGATGATTTGTTCTGTGTCTGGGTGTAATTTATCTATAATATGAATGTATTTAGAAATATATAAGTATGTTTATCAGCAGTCTGGTTACCATAGTACAGGCTCTGCCTAGTTTGGGATCAGACGGCCGTGTGTGAGATGTCTCGAGTTATTATATTACTGTATGATTATTGACAATGTAGGCATTAGGTTTTTCTAATTCATTTTTTTCTATAAAACTTTAATTATACCATGTACCTAGACTAGAATCTATAAAATATATTTTAAGGCATTAACAACGTACACTACCTAAATAGAAGATTATCAAATTATTACGTTGAAAATAAATAGTATACCTCGAATCTACTCCTAGTCTTTGATCAAATATACCATTTTAGTTCCTAGTACTTTAAAATTTAATATTCAGTAAGAGTTCTTGTGTGTCAAAATGTACAAAAACCTAGCCTACCTTGAGGCATTAATAAATACTACTGGAAATTTAATATAGCATCAGAATAAAACGAATGACCAAATGACTGATTAGGTACCTTCAGTTCAATAAAGACACACCAATACATTCGTATCAATAAGACATGATAATTGGCATCTCGTTTGAATTAAAAGTTCACCCAATCACACGTTGTGGACACTCAATCATAACAAGTCCCGTTGTCGCACCTCACAATATACGCCTATAACAAATATACGAGATCAGCAGCCGAGGCAGCCGTACAACGCACTGTCTATCGTTATCAAACACATCGTCTGCTTAATTATTTACCAAGTTTTTTATTCAAAAATTGTATGATGAGTAGTAAATAAGATGCACTGGTTCCATACTAATATTATAAATGCGAAAGTGACTCTGTTTGTTTGTTACTTTTCACAACTAAACGGTTGAAGGGATCGTAATTAAATGTGGCACTGAGATAGATTATATCCTGGGGAAGGACATAGGCTACTTTTAATCCTAGAAAAATGTACGGTTCTCGGTTAGAAAAAAAAAAATAACACGCGAACAAAGTTGCGGGCAACAGCTGCTTTTGTGTAAAAACAATAATCTCGTAATGCACCGCGACTGCGAGTACTGCAACATAATGGAATAGCTACTAACTGTAACATAATGGATAAAACAATTATTTTGTTTTAAAGACAAATATAACTTCATTTTTAAATTACATCACATATTCAAATTATCACTCACGTGGTCGAATTTGCACCGATATCGGTAAACAGCCATTTATCAGTGACAGGATCAATTAAGCACGTTGTGGTGGTGCGGGAACACCTCCATTACAATCCTCCTCCTTTTATATTTCCTTGATGCGGAAGATAGTTCTAAAGAAACTAGTCGTTCATCCCCGAAGTACATCCGTGTATAAAACTGTATACCCTACTAATAATCTAAACGTGAAAGTTTGTGAGGATGTATGGATGTTTGTTGCTCTTTCACGCAAAAACTACTGAACCGATTGCGATGAAACTTGATATGTAGATAGCTGGAGACCTGAATTACTTTTTATCCTAATATTATGACGGCATCGGGAGTGTAACCGCAGGGCACATCCAAAAGTTTTTATTCTAAAAGCTAGTATATAGTAGGTATATATTGTTTTAAATTGTTTATAACAAATGTTATTATAGATTACCTATTAGTATTTTTGTTATACTTCTCTTAAGGACTTCTTCAACTAAGCTGATGCTTATGTGAGGAGATGGTTCGCATATATTTGGTATAATTGGTGTACCATTATTATTAGTTACACCACACCGCCTCAAATCTCTCAAATAATAGTTATTAAACAATATTCGTGGTATAAAGTAACAATACACTAGGCTGTATTAATCCAAAAGCTACGCTATACTTGCACTACTAAATTTTTTTTGCCGTCGCTGTAAGCTTAGACATATAGTCATTATCTCAAGTCAACTTCAAACGTACCTGTATTACACAGAGATACACATTGTGAACAGAACCTACTTTTAATCATTAAATAATTAGGTTTTCACGAGTGAACTTTCACCGCTTTTATGGTCACTGCCCCACTCCTAAGGGTTGTAGCGTGATATCAAATAGCCTATAAATTCTTTGGGAATTGGCCTATTAAAGGTAAAAAACTTTTCAAATCCGATTAGTAGTCCAAAGATTATCGCGTTCAATCAGAATAAAGTTATTAAATTAGTATAGATTTCATACGATTTAGTAGGTAATCGTCCTTTTAAACCGTCCTGTAAAAATATGTACTAAATATAATGTTATAGTCATCGACTACTATGGCCGACTATTGGTTGGAAGGTGGCTTAAGACGCATGCAGATTCAGCTCGTTTAGTTCCGGAAACCACGCTATCGCTTGCACAAGCTGTGTGGCACATTTAATATTTTTTAGAGATAACTTAATGGTAAACTGTTACCAGTGGTCTCACTTTTTCTTTACGGTAAAGGGGTAAACGAGCAGACGGGTCACCTGTGATGGTAAATGACTACCGCCGCCCATGGACGTAGGGGAAGAGAGGAAGAGGGAGGTGGGGGAGGAAAGGGTTAGGGCCTCCGGTAGTCTCACCCACTCGGCGAAAAGCAATGCAATCAATGCTTCACTACCGGGTTTCTGTAAGGCCGTAGTATCATTTTTTTCAAGCCGGCCCGTAACGTGCCGAAGCATGGCTCCCCCACGAAGAGCACTTGTTCTTTACCAATACTATAATGGAACTCTGATGACCGTATTCAACAAATAAAGCAGCACTATATATTCCAGGTCTCTAATCATCAATTCATCATCATCAATTAGTAATCAACATTACAAATGACGCATGCAAAAAAAATTGAACCAGACCTGTATTTAGGCAACCGCGGCATACGTAAAACCGAAGACAGAAAATGTAACAGTAATTAAAGCTTCTATGGTTGAAATGAAACTTTATCGTTAGCCACAGAGTCAGAGTCTATAGTATTACATAATATAGAGTCACATAACCATTATTATAGAATGTGTATCAGGTGGGACGTCGTGTGAAAGGCTTAGAGGAGGCCCTTGTAGAAAGAAAAGCTATTATGAGGGAAGATCAACCGAATGCCGAGAATATTATTAGTTTAAGTTGATTAGTTTGCGTAACTCCATTTTTAACTTTTAAATCATTGTTTTGTTCAGTATGTAAATTACAACCTAAAAGCACTAAAGGCTCATTTTATTTTTTGAGTTCCGTTCCTTAAAAGATAAAAGGAACCCATATTAGATCACTTTGTTTTCCATCTGTCTGACTGTATGTAAAGACGCTTTTTCGCAGGATCCATTGAAGCATCAAATTGAAATTAACATCAAATTACGTAAATACGCGTTCAGACGGAGATGGCGTCTGCGTCTGAAACTGGAAAAAACTTAAGCTTCTAAGGTAACGCAATAAAAAGATACAGTCTTTAATTACAGGCCTTAGATTCTAACATTTTTTTTCATATTTCGTAGATAAATCAAAACCTATACAATACTTTCTACTGACTAGAATCATTAAAAATTTAGCAAGAAGCACGGTCTCAGAACACAAGTAAAGGAAAATATCCGAGCGTCGTTAATTTGTTGTTATTTCACATTTTTACAAATATATTAATACGAAATTACAAACGTAATTTCGTATTAATATATCGAAGTATGGGAGAATATTTTTAGAACTGCAAAGCTAAGTTTGTCTTTCGGAAAAAACGAACATAAATCTTCAAGAATCTCTGCCGAGATGAACGAGATAGTACCATCTAGTTTGTTTGCTTACGGAACCCTCGGTGCGCGAGTCAAGCTCGACCTTGTCCAGTTTTTGATTATTATCAGGCATGACACTGGATTGGTTGCGTGTCGTTTGTCGTTAGTTTCAACCTTTCTCCTGGCAAGGATGTGTTAAAGTTTGGACGACAACTTAACTCAATTGTCTCTTGTATTTTTTCGTGGCATTTTCTCTTGCTTGTACCTTGTCAAATCGCATATAGTGAGCCGTATTCGTCTTGCTCAGCGACCGCGGACCTACTTTAAATGTTCTTTACACGACGTATACGTTTCTGTAACCTTTTTGCGAAGTTAAGATAATTCACATAATTTAAGATACAATCACTTAGGACCGAGGGTGCTAAGGGGGTTTCACAATGGTCACCGGCAGCCTGCTGATTAACAACTGCACTCGCAGCCAGGTTACACGAGCCAACCTTTTCTTTACTTATTAAGCATCTCTTTCAAGAAATACATGTCTCAATCGATACATCTCCATAGTTAAAATTAAGTCTCATGTTTTCTCAATTAAAAGAAATGCATGCAATAAAAAGTAGAGACAGTTATACAACCAAAACTGATTACAGAATTTTACAAAGATATTAAATTTTATTAATTGGGAATACAATAATAATTTAAGATAGGTATATACTTAACTAAGTGCAATTTCATAATAGCAATATGAATTGAAAGCAATTTCGAAATAAAACATGAAATACATATACTGAAATCGCACAATATTAATATTATAATAATTACTAAAAAAACAGAAATAAAATAATGTCACAGAAATACTTTAAAAATTTCACTAAGATAATGCTTAATAAAATTTACTTAATTAAAAAAAAATGAAAATTACTATTTAAGAAAAAATTCACAAAAATGCTAATAAATGTAATAATAACCGCTTAAAGCGCCGTGCAATGTTATAGATATCTGCTCATGGAAGGATAGCAGAGCGTTGACCAACACCTTAAGAGGCTCAAGGGCCTGCAGCAGGCAGTTCGCCTTATGGCAACATCCACATAGAGCAAAAACATATTTCAATATCATCTAACTTCTGATTCTGCATCAAGCAATGAAAGTTTTAGTCCAGTCATTTTATTTTATTTTGGATTACCATTAAGTTCTTAAAGCTAAATATTAACAATTTGGGAAAAATCCAAGTTTTCCGCACGGGTCTACAGTATACATTTATAAGTAAAGTCTACCTTCAAAAGCACCCTTATATATAAGTAATGTCAGAGAATAATACTATACTTAATAGTGATACATAATTTCTAAGCTATAAAGTACCTATTGCGATTGGCGCGACTTTACCGTCGAGCCTCTCGTTATATTAAAGGTCTTTATAGCCGCCTTTATGTACCACTTTCTTGGCTCAATATCCAACAGACATCATATTTTAGTTGTTATTATTTTCACGTGTGGTAGTTATCACCAAATAAAAAACCAGTTGTTATGTCGATATTTTTTTTATGTATTTATGTAGGTTACTCTCAATAACCTAAATAATCATAAATACTATAGATGTTACAACTAAACTGTGCTTAAATGCAGTTGTAAGCATAGTTGAGCTATCAGACGCTTAGCACTGTAACAAAACATATATTCATGAACACGTTAATTATATGGTCTGGTTTATTATTACGTAAAGTAATGTGGGAACTATCAAATGCCAATATTTGACGCGATTTTTTTGGAGATTATGCTCTATGGTATATTTGATCTAAGCGTGAGCTTAGATTGCTTGGCTCATTCTATCAAACTTTACTTCTATAGGTACTTATATTATAATTGCAAATCACCAAACGAAACCATTGACCTAGAATCATGATTTTTAAAGAAGGAAGATCACAGCACAAGTAAAGGAAAAAATCTAAAAGTCGTTAATTTATTGTGATTGCTGTCTGTCTGTGTGTCTGTCAAGACTCTTTACCTCAGAAACCTGTGAAGGCATCAAGTTGAAATTGACATCAAATACTTATGTCAGCGGTCCCTTAAAGCTGTAACAAAAAAAAGCTTCTAAGGCAACGCAATCAAAAGATACAGCCATTAAGCGTTAGATTTTTAAAAAGTTGAACATTTCGCAGGTAAATCAAAACCAATAGGGTACTTCACATTGACCTAGCATCGTGAAATTTGGTGAAAAATAGTTTTTGTGACTACCAACTTATATTTTGCGGTTGGATTGTTGACTTAGATTGTTGACAAAGTTAAGTTTGTCTTTCGAAAAAGTCGGGCAAAAGTCTTCGAGAATTGATTCCCAAGATAGACGTACTAGTTACATACAAGTTTGCTTGCTTACGGAACCCTCGGTGCGCGAGTCAGACTCGCACTTGTCCGTTTTTATTTATTATTTTGAGGAACGGAACTCTAAAAACTAGCTTTTGCCCACGAAATATATTTTTTTATCCCCCTGGAACTTGACTTTTTTTCTGTTTGAAAGTAACCGTATATCCTTTTATGTACCCCTGGCAACGTGTAACTATGTAAAATTTCATGACAATCGGTTAAGTAGTTAAGGCGTGAAAGACAAGTGAAAGAAACAAATAAACCCACATTTGCATTTTCAATATTATTTAGGATGTTAGTTTTGCAGCAAATTATCTTAATATATATAAATCTCGTGTCACAATGTTTGTCCTCAATGGACTCCTAAACCACTTAACCGATTATAATAAAATTCGCACACCATGTGCAGTTCGATCCAACTTGAGAGATAGGATAGTTTAAATCTCAAATTATAGTCGCAATTTTAATTTATTGCTAATTATTTGTCTGTTATTGTTTGACAGTCACAATTATCTGTTAACTCCAAATGATTCTAACAGATGTCGATACCTTTCGACTGGGTTGAGTAAGTAATCAATAGATGGCGCTGCTATGGTAAATCTACGAACGTGTCATATAAGCTACGTTTTAACAGCATAATTACCACGTGTTGTTGACGCTATAAAATTAATTAAATTTATTTTGTAGTGAACGAAATACCGTATAATTCAGCTAATTATTTGTCTGTTATTTGCGATTTAACATCTGATGGACGAGTCATTTTGTACAACAATATGAATTTTTCCATTGAGTACTTTAGTTTTATTTTCAATTTAGCTAATTAGATTTTACCGGAAGGGTTTTATTTCCTTAGTTGCGATTAGAGAAATAAAATATGGCGGTACGAAGTTCGCCGGGTCAGCTAGTAATTTAATATATTTGAATGAATATCAAATTACCAAAGTGGTTTTTTAATATTAAAAAACAACTAGAGGGTCTCTAGGTACTAAAAACATAACGCCACACCGTCGCGGCTGGGAGACTCCCAAGAGCTTACTGCATCTTTTACAGATCCACACAGCTATTGCTTTTGCTATAGCTATACAATATTGCCAACCGTCAGGCTCAGCCTGAAAAAGAGTCTCATGTAGAGCCATAAATTAAAAGATTCTGGCCTTCAGGCCGTGGTACAAGGTTGAAGACCAGACTTCGGAAATAGTATGTAAATTTCGATGAATTATCAAGTCCTTAGACGCTATATGTAAACGCCTCCCACGATAAATCTTAGATCCAGCTGGTGGACTTTTCCAGGGTCCATGGATACAAAATCTCGAAAAATCCTTAAACATATTTTTTCTTTATATATCAGTTCAATATCAAACAAAACCATAAAAAAAATATTAAACACCCTATCTAAACCGTTCCATTTCGATTGTTAACCTGTGTAAGTACATACGTACCTGTAAGCATAATTACGTACATGCAAACTATACTAATTCCATTTGTCGAGTTAATTTGTAGCAATCATAGAGAATTATTTATTTGAGGCTCATGTCATTGAAGGTAATTGGTTGTTAACATGCATAATAGAAGTACATTTTGACCGATATTGTTTTTGGTGCATATTCCTGTAATATTGACCTTCTGTTTAATTGTTTAAAATCAAGTTAGATTCCTTACCTAAACCTGTTAAAATTTAAAGCTGTTTGATTTAACTTAAAGCGTTCGCTAAAGATGCTTATTTGGTAGGCTGAAGAAGGAAATAACATGATAAGTCGGTCTAGTACAGGCTGAGATTAGCGACTTTGAGCAAACAACAACCTTAAATTTTTTTATATTAGTGTAAATGTATCTATATACAATGGGTTCTATACCCAAAGTATACAGGGAAACCCGATACAATACAGATGGTAATTACAGGTGGTTGATTAACCTGTAGACTTTAAATATTCCTTCTCACATCATCTACACAAACATTATATCCATCAGAGGAAAACGTATAACTATGAAAGGAACATAACTAATATATAATATTAGCACCGTAAAAAAACACGTATTTTATGATTTCATACCATATACCTGCCTTATCTAGAAAACCATAAAATATAGAAGCGTGAAATTATTATTAACAAAAATATATAAGGATCTCGAGTCCATCTTACATTTGGTCGAATTCATTTGATCAGCATTTTTAACAATGTAAATAACAAAAGAAAAACTAAACATTGTAAGTGATAGTGTAGTACTAACGGAAATCAAATCCTTTGAAACGATAAAACAATGAAACTCTTTTGTTTCATTTTGTTGTGTAATAGATATCCTAGCTGATTGCCTTTTATATTAAAGAAAAGGACTCGTGAACACAAATATGGACAAGGTCCTATTGTGTGTTTACGGATAAATTCAGTTTGCTTTTCCTTGTTTACCTGAAGAATAGACGCAGGTGTAGTGTCATTAACGCCTGCTGAGATTACTTAATGAAGGATAAGTTTTACCACCTTAATGTAATTACATTAAGCAAATTAATGTATTGCATTTAAAATCTTTTACTAAGGTCGATTGCCTCTATAGAGACACTAAATTAAAATTTAATAAAACAGATAGTGTGAGACATCAACTTTTTAAATGCATATGTTTTTCATAATGAATGAATGGATGGATGGATGGATGTTTGTAACTCTTTCACGCAAAAACAGCTATGGAGCTCTGGATGAAATTAGGCACATATATAGATTATAGTCTGGAATAGCACATATGCGCCTTTTAATCCCTAAAAAATGTACGGTTCCCGTGGCATAGATTAACACAAAAATGTCCACGCGAACGAAGTCGCGGGTAACAGCTCGTATGTTAATAATAATAGTTGTAAATTTAATTTAATTACAATTTGAATCAAATTTAAAGATAAAAAAAAATAACCTGTGTTTCCGCCATTGACACGAATCACACATTCACAGCGATTTGGCATGCTTAAAATCAGTTCATCAAAATCACTTTGAGGAATGAACGTTCTTTCTGACAAGTCAAAAAGTTGTTATGCAGTAAGCATGGCATCTATACTTGACAGTGCTCTTCTTTGGAAGATATCCCAAGCCTGCTCAAGTGGGTGTAGGTCTGGCGATTAAGCAGGCAACGGCAGAACGTTGATGTTCGCATCGGCAAGAGTGCGTGTTACGACTCTAGCCGTGTGTGGACGTGCATTATCGTGCATTAGTCAAAACGAATCATCCAACCGGCTTCGCAAAGGGATGATCTCGTCTGAAACAATCCTCTCCGCAAAAATCTGAGCATTGAGTTTGCCCCTGATCCAAATGAGATTGGTTCTTCCACCGATCCAAAAACCGGCCCAAACCATTATTGTTCCCCCTCGATATAAATGAACTTCCTGACAAAATTTCAAACGTTTTTCTCTCTTCTCCTCCAAACCCGAGTACGTCTTGTATCCGGCCTCATACCTAAACGAAGTTAATAGGAAAAGCAAACACAACGCCAGTCTTCTTCCTCACAATATATGTGTTCGTGAGCCCATCCCATTGTAAACGGGCCCTACGATTGTGGGGGGGGTTTGGTCGCTTATCAGCAAACCTGAAGAGCTGTGGAGCCTCGTAACCAACATCATTACGGCCATGGTACGATTCCGTCGATCAGTATTTTGGATGTATCAGTCCTGTCAGCGAGTGTTGATGCGAGATCGTCCTCCATGTCGCTCGGCCACGCTGCCCGTGATACGATAGCGTGTCCAGAGGCGGCTTATGACGCTCTGTGTAGTGCCAAGAGCGACATCCACAGTACGTTGCATGGAACCAGCTTGCAACATTCCGACAGCTCTCACTATCTCTTCTCGTGTCAAATGGTGTCTACAGTATGCAGAAATTGTAATGGTTTTGTAAAACCTTTTATAAGAATCCTGATTGACAGTTGATTTTCTATTTTAATTCAAAATGTAAAGAAAACTCTTCATTCAGATAGTGAAATTCACTAAAAAGAATCAATAGCGTTTCAAAAAGTCAATTATCCTGGAATGTTTAAGTGTAGAGTGAACTGGTTACTCTTGGGTAGGCGAGTATCTTCGTCTTGGTCGTCACTTTCCATCAGGTGAGTTGGAAGACAAACGCCTATTTTATGACACAATGAAAATAATCTTATGAGATGAAAGCTAAACTATTGCACTAAGAAAAGATCCTCAGAAAGCACTCATCGGCCTCTGCCTAGCAGTTCTGCAGTCAGTTATTGAATAATCAAGAAAAGACACGACAAGGATTAGGGTGGGTCGTATTTCTTCAGACGTGACCAGCCACTGATGTATATTGGATAATACATTAGATGTTTTATAGAGTTTGTTTTATATGATTAAACTAAACTAGAGGACCTGTCATAACTTACCGACTTTGATGTTGGGATCCTACATAATGGTTGAATTAAGTGCATTAACTTTTTCCATTCTGTTTGCAATCTGAAGCTGTATGTTATGATTATAGCAACTTAGTTATTCATAAGGCAATTAATGATTATTGAAAAATATTGTTTTGCCTATGTTGACTGGCCTGTTGGTCTAGTGGTTAGTGACCCTGACTGCTGAGCCAGAGGGTTCGATTTCCACCCAGGACAAATAATTGTGTGATGAGCATGCTCATTTTTTTGTGTCTAGGTGTAATTTATCTATAATATGTATGTATTCAGAAATATATATGTATGATTATCAGCAGTCTGGTTACCATAGTACAGGCTCTGCCTAGTTTGGGATCAGACGGCTGTGTATGCAATGTGTGAAATTATTATTATTGTTATGACGTGGCAGTGAGTTAAACTACAAAATGTTACCACTCATAAGTGTTATTAACTCGATGACTAAGCAAACAATTAATAAAATATCAAACACTATATTTTGGTAACATTCTTATAACACTAAATGAAAATAAAATCAAGTTTTGGGAATAGATCAACAATATTGTGAACAAAATGAAAGACCAACTAAACTGTATTATATTTCCGACAAATAAACGCTCACAAGAAACTACAGAACGTCCTTCAGTGTCTCAAACTAAAAGATATTTTTTGTTGGTTTGAGCTCCATAAATCCGCAACATATCTTAAGGAAGATAGTTAGTCCTTGGTTTGAGAAATGGAACCCTAAAAACTGATTACTATAAGTTTTTATCTACGAGGGCAAATTTTTTTTCTCTCCTCCTGACTTTGCAGTAAAAAAAATATTCTTACAAATATACTCAAATAAACATACTTTAATTACGGAATGTCGGAATGTGCAAGTGTTATGCAGATGAAGTCACAGACTGGACCTTGTTTCTAATTAATTTTACGGACAAAGTTGAGATAGGTGTCGCAAAAAGGAATCCACATAAACTTCTGTACTAGGCGGTTCTATTCAGCTGCAGAATTAAACTTCTAGTATGTGACATTTCAGAAATATGGGTTAGGTACTGGTACTATTCTGAGATTTCGTTCTAGAAATTTATGGTTATGATTTGCGTTTTTTTTTTAATTATGACTCAGTATAATACAGGCGTGATTGTCCATGAGGAATGTACATACTGCAGTTTTAAGGAGTGACATCAGATTTCTAATTGATATCGGAGTCCGACTGATCTGTACCTCCACTGTACAAATAAACGCTGTAAGATAGTATTACACATGACATTGACATGTTTTCTGTTAGTTATTAGCATCCCAGTTCCCAATGGAAGAATCGGGAACCAAGCACAAGTGACACTACTGGTGTTTCTGGTATTTATACGCACAGGTTACCGCTTACCATCAGGTATGCCACCGGATTCCAATTAGATATAGATTTCAATGAAATTTGCACAGTGTGCAATGTCGTCCAACTTGATACACAGGTCAGTTTAATTATGTCAATTTATAGTCACAATATTTTTGTATTGGAAATTACTTGGCCACAGCAACGCGTGACTGGCTAGCTAGTATTTTATAAACTTATGTTTGAAGTTTGATAAAAATATGATGTTGACTGTCGCATAGCTATCGAAATGGTTTACTGCTTTTAATTAATAGTGTTCGATTCCTATACACCGTGAAATTATAAAATTCTTTTAAAACAGCTTTGTTCTTAAATTGTTTGCCTGCTAATAATTTATACAAAAAAAAACAATGATACTAGACCTAGAAAATGATGAAATGATACTAGACTAGAAAAATTATAAATAAAGAAATATTATTAGATTATATTTAGAGGATAAATAACTTTTAAACGTAAAAGATTATAGTTTGTAACCGCAGGAGCATTACATGCCTTAGATCAGATGATTGTAGTTGCAAAATGAAATAGTGTAATAATCAATGATAACTGGTGCACATATTACAGAGGTCATTGTAGTACGATTGAAATTAAATTATGTACATAGCTCTTAATTAATAAACAACTAATAACTCTCTATCCTCTATACAGGATATATTACAGACTACTAATGGTCCCTTTAAAACGGCTTCGAGATACGTGGAATATAAATAGAGTATATTTTAGTTCTTGGTAGAGTAGCGTTTTAGATCTAATAACTTCCAAACCACAGATAAAAAGTGAGTTTGCATATTACTAAACATACCATTACAGGTGTTAGAGCATTTACATATCCGATGGCTATATAACTATAAAAAAGGAAAAAGGGTGACTTTTGTAATGATTTAGTTACCAAACAAATCTGTCTATAGTATAGTGTACTTGTCATCACCATCCTCAACGTGATTAAGCATTACTTTTCATTATTATATTATTGATCAGCGGTATTGTTTACATGTACTGAATTATTTTCTTAAAAGATTTAATATTGAAATTAAATACAGTGTTTCGGCATATTTCTTTCATAACGCAGGTGGCTTGTTACAGAAACTTCTCAGAACGAGACTTTTTTCTTCACAGAAACCTTAATAAATGATAAATCATTACTTATCTGTTACGGTCCTCTAAACGCCACGTAGCCATCGCATTTGCACAGTCATCATCTTTTATTGAAAAAATATTTAATAGGGACCCTCTTAAACCAATTTGAACGTAACTCGGTAAATTTTATTTACGTGTAACTTATTACCTTAAAATTTACGAGTTAAGGTCATGATTCTATTATCTATTTTCACAAATCCGTCCTAGTGTTTTTTTTCTTTTATGGTGTAGGGGGCAAACGAGCAGACGGGTAACCTGATGGTAAATGACTACCGCTGCCCATGGGCACCTGTAACTCAAGAATTACAAGTGCGCTGCCGCCCTTTAAGGTGAGAGCAGGGGAAGAGGGGGAGGGGTGGGAAGAGCTGTCAAATGGGAGAGGGTGATTAGAGGGAAGGATAATAGTCAGAGTGGAAGGACGGGAATAGGGGAGAGGGCAGGGTTAGGGCCTCCGGTAACCTCACTCACGCAGCGAAAAGCAATGCAAGCTTTTTGTTTGTTTTTTTGCCGGTTTTCTGTGAGGCCGTGGTACCTAATTAAACTATTTCTAATTATTTCTTGCCTAGATAGTCCTAAGACTTTGTGTGTGCAAGACCGGCCCGTATTTATTTGTTCCCTCATTAATAGTATAATTTAAATTAATACGAACAACAAAGGAATACCTGTTATTGTATTAAAATTAACATTTCTTAATTAACGTACTGTAACAATTTACAAACACAAATATTATAATTTCAATAGATTTGAGGAGATTCTTGAAAGAATTGAGAAAATTCTTGGAAGTGTTTTTTGTTTTTCTTTGTTAGACTGCGGGCTGATAAACCTATTACTACAATAATAAATAAAAAGCCTCCGAACCTATTATCGTCAACCGACCACTTTGGGAATTAAAGATAAGAAAATAGGGAGTACATTGAAAGGTAACGGTAGTTAAGAAGGGAAGGAGAGGCATACGGCTTTTATGGATGGATTGGGGAGTATAAGCGACAAATCGAGCAAGTCAAAGTCGCGGTTCTGTAACTCGAACTGGCTGTTCCCAGGACGTCCATATTGATTGGATTAAGAATACTGCGACACATGTTGTCTCTTTCTCTCGTTTTTATAAAACTAAGATGGCACACAAGAATAAGTCCTTCCGATGTTGCATTCAATGAAGCACCTTTTGGCTCCAATTATAATAGATCGGGGGAAAAGTCTTTTCGTATTTTGTATGTATATAATTAAAGAAAAATCTCTTTGTTTGTACTTTTTGTATCTGTCTATATAGTACATTAAGAAAAAGAAAAATAGAAAGTAAAAAACACTCTCCCGCCATTTTTCAATTGTTTTTCTGCCCACTAAAATGAGTGAATCTAACAAAGAAATTCGATAATGTGACTCAAGGCGCGGAAAAAAATTGTGACGTTTGTGGATCTAATACAGTGTTAGTAAGAGTAGCACGAAATTGGTTCAAGCGTTTTCAGTTCGGGAATATTCATGTCAAAGATGCAGCTCGCTCTGGTCGCCCTCATACGGATAAAACGAACGATGCCATTTTTTAAAAATTGAACCAGATCAGCATATTAGTAGTGAATCTATGTCGTACATAGCCGAGGAACTGAGGATTGACCACAAAACAGTTTTGACGAATTTGAAAAAGTCTGGTTATAGAAAAGAAGATCGATATTTGGGTGCCACACTAGCTCACTGAAAGAAACCTAATGTATCGTGTACTCATTTGCGATTCTCTATTGAAACGTAATGAAACTGAACCATTTTTTAAAACATTGATCACTGGTGATGAAAAGTGGATCACCTACGACAAGAACGTGCGAAAAAGATCATGGTCAAAGAGTAGTCAAGCTCCACAGACTGTGGCGAAACCGGGTTTAACACGCCATAAGGTGATGGTGTGTGTATTGTGAGATTGAAAGGGCATCGTTCATTATGAGCTTTAACAGTTGGATAAAACTATCGATTAGGACCTTTACTGCCAACAGCTAATGAGTCTTGAATTGGTATATAAAATACGAAGAAACTTTTTCCCCAACCTTAAATATTCATACCTGAAGAAGCTAGCAGGGATGGACTGGATGCGGAAGGCGGAGGATCAGGTGCTATGGCGCGCATTGCGAGAGGCCTATGTCCAGTAGTGGACTATGAAAGGCTGATTGATTCAAATTTATAATTCAAATTTATACTACGGGACCCGATTTTCTGCTCAATTTTCTGAATTTTTCGTTCTGTAAGAACCTTCTTCAAAATAATAGAAAATATAAAAAAAAAGATGAATGAAATCGGTTAAGTCGTTCTCAAGTTATGGCGTGACCAAGGAAATAGGGATTTATTTATATATATATAGCATTATATATATATCAAGTTACCCTTGGGGTCAATGACTATCTATCGTCCGTGCTGGATTATTGCAGACGGCGGCGGTCACCTTATCTGTTGCGGGACTTACGCACATGTGCTGGCCTTTGTCAATCTATATCAGACTAGAGACTAGTCAGATCATTGAATGGCTTGTTGGTTTGGTGGTTAGTGATCCTGACTGCTGAACCAGAGATCGTAGATTCGATTCTTTCTAGTTTATTCTATTCTATTCTAGATTTTTTGTGTCCCAGACCTACTTCCTGCTCTCCTTTTGATTACTGAACTGATTTATATGTAAATTTATTAGGTACCTGATCAGTCCTTGGCCTAAATTAACAAAAGGTACACTGTGCCTCACTTTGCATATCGTTCACGTAGTGATGAGGAAGTAAGAAATATATTTTTTTTCTGTAAAAAGAGCGTGTTGTGGGGTCGATTGCCTACTGTATTTAAATATACCATTAGGAAACATTTTCACTTACCGCAGGATAAATAAAGGTAAGCAATAAAATCAATTACTTGTATATGTACTTACTCCGAAATATTTTATTAAAAAGTCCGGATTTCAAAGATGAATATTTACTTTAGGTTACTCATTCACCCCAAACTAATAAAAACATCTATCGTTTTATGCTCCCTTCTTATATATTTAAACAGCGGTCTCACGAAACGCGAAGTCTCCCATTCAATTAGTGTTTTTGCCATAATTTATAAATGAAGCGCAACTTTAATTACTTTATTATCTATGACGCTAAAAGTCAAAATAAAAAATGCTTGTATTCATACGCAAATTGACGAGCTTTCGTCCGTTTCCTGTTTTCTTCCCTATAGTCGCAGCTCCCTATAGTCGCAGCTCCCTATAGTCAAGAAAGAGAACGAAGATGGAAGACAGTAATTTTTTTCACATTGCGGTGCCATCTACAGAGACGTCACATTACTAACTAACTAGTATTAGCCGGCTCACGAAAAATATATATACCGCTGAAATACTACATGAACACTTTAATTATTAGTCACACTTTGTGAATTTATGTGTGATCTTCATCAAACTATGGAGAAATAGGCCATCCATCATAACAGAACTCAGAAGAAGTATGGCCAGTCCACTACATGCTCCCACAAATTCCCTTTGATTGCTCATCAATTTATAATTGTCACTCTACACTCGCATTTTCCGCAATAACAATTATCAACTAGGTACTAATTTAGCGAAAATCCCCATTTAGCTAATTAGCAGTAGAACGAATTTGCTGTTTGTTTTTGATGTATATATTTATGTATGAATTGTATCAGATTGCTTTAATATTTAGCAGCACGAAGTTTACAACTGTAGCCTTTAATTTAACGCGTATTACAATAAGAATCTGAGCTACGAATCTCACAAAGATGTATACGTAAAATACATGTACTTGTTTAAGTTCTTGTACATATTTGACTAATGGGCAATTTTATCAAGCCCGTAAAGCCTTTACATGAGGTGTGCAATGCATCTGTTCGGATTATGATTGTAGGTACAATGAATAATAGCAGATTAATGGGAATGCTAGTCAAAATCTAACGTCATAATGTTTATGTTAATTTTTTTCAAAGTAAGGGTAAATTGAAATTGTAGTGTGAAGCAATGATTGCAATGCTTTTCGCTGAGTGAGTGAGGTTCAGCACCTGTAGCAATGGTTATGTATTGATCCTTAAATTATGTAATAACTATTTAATTATTTAAAATTGTAGTTTTTGCATATGAGATGCGGTGTAAGGTTGGTGCAGAAACATCGACGGATAAATATTGGTGTGTTAATCTATAATAGTACCTAATAGATAATCAAATGTATCAGAGAAGCTTGAAATGTAATGATATAATGCATGTTATTAACCAATTGACACTAAAATCTCATTAATAGTGCTATCAAATTAATTAGTAGTATTTGAATCCTTAGTACAGTTTCAAGAAACTGTATGAATATGAAATAAAATTGTTTCTTTGTTATGCCATAACTTTTTTTTCTATGGTGTACAATAAAGAATATTATAATGTACATATGTGTATTTGTTTTCATGGGTGCTTAACTCAAAAAAAAAACGGAACGAGTGTGAGCCTGAGTCAAACTCAGTGTAAGTTGTGACTCAGCAGAGTTACTGAATCACAACTCACAATGAGTTTGACTTGTGCACCGAGATTTCCGTAGAAACTTGTATGTAGATAATTCGTCCATCTCGGAAATCAACTGTCGAAGGTTTTTGCCTGTTTTTTCCGAGTGTCTCCCAACAAAATTACTCTCCGAAACGTAATAACTATAACATTAGTGTCTTTGAAGTTAGATTGAAGGACAACCTTAACTTTGCAGTTCTAAAAGTACTCCCCATAGATCAATATACGTCACAGTCCATTTTCCAAACGCAAAATATAAGTTTGTAATTGCAAAACATATTTTTTACGTTATTTAACAACAACTTAACTGTTTTCGAATTTGTTCCTTTACTCGCGCTATAAAACCTTGCTTCTTGCCAAATTTCATGATTGTAGGTTAATGGAAAATACCCTATAGGCTGTGATTGAACCGGCGAAGTGTTAAAAGACTTAAATGGAAGTATTTTTTGATTAAGTTTACTTAAATTAGCTGGTTTTTTTAACCTTCAATTGACTACAGATATAAAGTATTTAATGTTAATTGCAACTTGACAGTTCTCCATATTCCTGAGAAAAAGGGTCTAGAAAGACAGACAGACTGACATATAGAAAGAAAGACGGACAACGAAGTTGTCTTATAAAGGTCTCGTATAAAAGGTCACCTTTTTTAAAATCAAATGGATAGACGATAAGTCATATCGTATACATATGTATATCTGTATGGTAACCCCAACCCATAGGAGTTGCTACATCATAACAATTGAATAAAATATCGAAGGGTATCTCCGTAAGGATTTTGGAGACTATGTAAAGCAAAATTTTTCGACTATTGCAATTAGAAATGACCAACTTTAAATTGTGCTTTTTAATAATTAGTTACGTTTTATCAACTTAAGAGAGATAATGCCTCAGGTGATCAACACAAATTTTATGTTGAACTGGTTAAGGAATAGGATTTGTGAATACTCTATAGTCAATAGTGTTAAAGTTCACTGACAGCTATATGACTAGATTTTAATGGTTCTACGACCGACGCAAAGATCAATGTGTATACTATCTCTGTACTTACGTAATTCAAGATACAAATACACGAATAATGTAAAATCCTGTGAAAACAGTAAAGTATGTGTTCTGAAAGCTATGCCTATTACAATAAAAAAGGTTGGCAGTTAACTGATCTTATTCTCCAAGAGCAAACCAAATCTATAGAACAGAACACACATGTCACCAAAGTTGGAACGTAGGTTAGGTTAGGTTTTCACGGGCACTAGAGGAGCCTCTGACTGAGGAGGTAGACATGGGGGCAGGCCGCTTTCGCGATGCGATTACGCAGATTTGCGATGCGGCCATGCCCCGCGTCCAAGGTCGTCGGCCTCCAAGGAAGGAGGTGTACTGGTGGTCCCAGGAGTTGGCGGACCTTCGTGCGGCCTGTACTCGTGCCCGGAGGTCCTACACCCGCAGCCGGCGTCGTCACCGCGAGGAGGGTGAAGAGGACCAGCTTCATGAGGAGTACCGAGAGGCGCGGAAAACTCTGAAGCTGGCCATTAGCCGCGCCAAAGAGGAGAAGAGAAAGGAGATGCTGGAGGGTCTCGATCGTGACCCCTGGGGTCGCCCATATCGTGCGGCGCAACAAAAGCTCCGCGCGTCGGGCCCCCCCCTTACGGAGACTCTCCAGCCCAGCTTTTTGCAGGGAGTGGTTGAGGGCCTTTTCCCGCAACGGGCGGAACACATACCCCCGTCGATGGCCGTATTGGCCGGACACGACGCGGAGGTCGAAAATGAGGACGTTCCGCCCGTCACAGAGGCGGAGGTAGGGGCGGCTGTTCTACGGATCCGTTCCAAGAACACCGCCCCCGGGCCAGACGGGATTCCTGCCCGAGCTTTGGCCCTCGCCCTCGACCACATGTCGGACTGCCTGAGGGAAGTGTTCGTCGCTAGCCTGGCGTCCGGATGCTTCCCTGACTGCTGGAAGAGCGGGAAGCTGGTGCTTTTAACGAAGCCGGGACGGCCTACCGACTCGCTCGCGGCCTACAGGCCCATCGTGTTGCTGGACGAGGCGGGTAAATTGTTTGAGAGGGTCCTCTCTGCCCGCATCGTTCGGCACCTTGGCGAGGTCGGCCCCGATTTGTCGGACGCCCAATTCGGTTTTCGAGCGGGGCGTTCGACGGTCGGTGCTGTGTTGCGCCTGAGGGCTGTGACCGAAGACGTAGTGAGCTGTGGCGGCGTGCTGTTGGTGGTGTCGTTGGACATCGCCAACGCATTCAATAGTCTGCCATTCAGCTGCATCAGGGAAGCACTCCTCTATCATGGGGTGCCACAGTACCTGAGGCGGCTAGTGGCAGACTATTTAGAGGAGCGTACCGTCATGTACGAGGACCGAGATGGAGTTTTGAGTAGTCGGCCCATGTCGTGCGGTGTTCCGCAGGGGTCTGTCCTTGGACCACTCCTGTGGAACATGGGGTACGACTGGGCCCTTCGAGGTGACTTCCCCCCCGGGCTGGGCGTAATCTGTTACGCCGACGACACTTTGGTCACAGCCCCGGGGGGTGAACTTTCAAGAGGCGGCGCGTTTGGCCACCAGGGGAGTCTCGCTGGTGGTCGGGCGCATCGAGGCGCTGGGCTTGCGGGTGGCCCTGGATAAGACGGAGGCCCTTTTATTCCATGGGCCCCGCCGTGGTCCACCCCCTGGCGCCTCTATCGTGGTCAACTCGGTCCTCGTACCGGTTTGGGCCCATATAAGGTATCTGGGCCTGATCCTCGACGGCAGGTGGCTCTTCGACGAGCACTTCCGACAGCTTGCTCCGAAGCTGGTTGGCGCTGCGTCCGCCCTTGGGCGACTCTTGCTCAATTTGGGCGGGCCCAGCGTCGCTACAAGACGGCTGTACACGGGGGTTGTCCGGTCAATGGCACTGTACGGTGCACCGGTGTGGGCGGGAGCTCTGACCGCCCAGAATTGGGCGCGCCTCTGGCACCCTCAGAGGGTCATGGCGGTTAGAGCCATACGCGGATACCGCACCGTGTTGACGGAGGCGGCGTGCGCGTTGGCCGGGACTCCCCCGTGGGATTTGGAGGCGGAAGTGCTCGCCGAAGTTTATCGGCTGACGACTGAGTTCCGGGCGGGAAGCGGCAGTCGGCCCCCGCCCGAAGACGTACGCGAGTGGCGTGAGGCCGCTCGCCGAGCCACGATGGCTCGTTGGTCGTCCCGGCTGGAGGCTCCACGTGCTGGCTTTGCCGCCGTGGAGGCGCTTCAGCCGGTCATCGTCGAGTGGGCAGGGCGGCAGCACGGGACCCTTTCCTTCCGACTGACGCAGGTTCTTTCCGGGCACGGCTGCTTCGGGAAGTACCTGCACTCGGTCGCTAGGAGGGAACTGAGTCCCGCCTGTCACCACTGCGACTGTAGTGAGGACTCGGCTCAGCACACACTGGCGGTTTGCTCCGCCTGGGCGACGCAGCGTCGGGCCCTCACTGCAGTCATCGGAGGGGATCTCTCGCTACCGGCCGTCATACGCTCCATGGCCGGTAGCGACAGGAATTTTACCGCGGTCGCGACCTTCTGTGAGGACGTCATCTCGCAGAAGGAGGCGGCGAAAAGGATCCGGGAGGACGATCTCCACTCGGACCTAATTCGCCGCCGGCGAACCGGGCGGCGGAGACGCGCTTACCAGCGCCTCATGCCGCCCTGAGTGTGGCCGCGGGTGGACGGGACGGGTTTTTCCCCTCCACCCGCTATAGTGGCCCCCCGCGAGGAGGCGGCGTCCGCGTGTGCCTGGACGTCGCCTAATTGAGAGGTTTTTACCCGAAGGTGGCGCCCGCGCTTTTGCGGGCAGGCGCTAGGGGGGGTCCGGATGTCTTAATAAAAGCTGTTCCCGGATCCCTCCTACTTAAGGCGCAGTACGGCACACCGTGCGGTTTTAGTCGGTTCGATTCCGACACACCGCCCCACCGAAAACCCCGGTGGGGTGACGGCCCGAGGGGGTTTCCACACGCAAAAAAAAAAAAAAGTTTTCACGGGCAGTTCTCCGCAACTCCACGACGAGGCGCGTATTTTGCGTTTGCACGTACGTTCAGTTGGAACGTAAATTAGAGAGCAAGCGATTTGGTTGAGACGCGCCAACATTGCCACTCAGACTTACCTAGTTAATGTCCCTCGCACTTTGTGATGAGAAACGACCAAGTTAATGGTTTGTTGTGGCACATTCTGACCAAGTACTGTTGATATTCTTTACATAGTTGAAAATGTGAAATTAATACGTGTTTACAGCGAAGCAACATGAAAATTCTCGACACGTCGTCGCTTGTTTTTATACTTAATCTTAACATATATCTTTTCAAGTTTAAAATTCTCTAATGCAAAAGATAGAAACACAACATATGGCAAATGTAATAACAACGAACAGTTCCCAGGTAAGGAATAAGTCACTATGACTAGATACTTGAATAAAAAATTGCTTCACCTGTAGTTCGAAGAGCTACACTAATGATTTTCTCAAGTTTTATATTTATTAACTTAGTTAGTTTTTAACTTAGTTTTACGAGCTTTTTTTCTCACTAGCTCTTCACCTTTGATAGACAAATATTCGATAGTCCGTCTGGCGGAGTGAGCTGGAGCGTTGTTTTGGTGGAGGAGGATCCTGCTTTTTCGGCGCTGCTGTCAAAAATTTTCAAGACAACTGGTAGACAATCACTGACATACCAATCTGCAGTAACATTCGTTGTATCTTCTATGATTGTTGCAAAATGACTCGTCCGTCTAAAGAATGAGGCAATCATCTTTTTCCCTTGACTTCTGCCCTTCTTTACTGTTGTCGGCAAATCTTCGAATGGAAACATTCATTGCTCAGACTGTCTTTAGGTTTCGGGTTAGTACCAATCGTAGTACCAAAGTAGTAGCACCAATCCAAATGAAAGCGTTTTTGTTCTTTCGTCAAATTATGAGGTATCCATCTAGTACAAAGCTTTCTGACGCACAAATGTTCATGTTAGACTTTTTGCACTTGACTCGTACCAATGTCTAAAGCTGCTCAAATCTGTTGATATGTCACCCTTCTATCAGCTTCTATCATTAGCTACACAGCACTCATGTTATCTTCAGTGGTCGCCGTAGAAGTGTCCATCTCGTGAATCATCAGTGAGTTTGCTTCGACCACGTTTAAAAACATTAAACCAGTGGCACGAGATCTAGCTTCGTAATGAAATGCCAATCGAAGTCTATCGTAATATTGTTGTTAAGTAAGACCGCAACGAAAGTCATAATAAATCATTGAGCCAAAATTTTTTCTATGAAAATCTATTTCGTTGCACGACAGACACTTTTGAAATTGCCGCCAATTTATAAAAACAAATGAAATATGAAATCATTAAACATCTACAGATTCCCAAAGAGTTCCTAACTCGAAATTTCAGTAAATTGTTCATCGGCTGCTTTTCTTGCTGGCCTATTCTAAAAACTTTCAGTGTGACCCACGTATTTGTAGTTTTGCAATCTTTGATGAGAAAGATTTTTGTAAGTATTTAATCGATATCAATTTCACACTGTTATTACCTATAGGTTAATACGAGTACACATAAATTTTTATCTCTGCTGAAAATCCGATTTGGCCTACATACAAAACACGGACTATCAAAGGAACTAGGTATAACATTTGTACATTTGCGTCATCTAGATCTATGTATATGGGTGCTTTCCAAGGAACTGACAATTCTCTGAAATATCCTAGAAATTACGTGAAATTTACTAAACCGGGATACTAGTACTGCTATCGCATAGTAAATAATAATTGTGATGTTACATCGTGCGAGACCTGCTACACTTTTGAAATATAAAGTTTACATATAAATATATACAGCAGACGGTTACTTTATATATAACAATCAGATCAATTACAATAGAAACTAAAGGAGACAGCTTGTCAGATGACGCGGTTTACCCACAATGCGACTGATGGACTAACCCCTGGTAGGTCTTGCTTATCATATCTGGTGACCCCATCCATTGTTACAAAAACTCCTTCCACGATAAGCTCGTTCGCAACTTAGCTGATTTTATGCAAAGTACCGTTGAGTAGGAAACCCTAGATCAGCTGTAAAATTTAAATTCTAATGGAGATAATTTTTGACAAAAATATATATGACCGTAACTTCTGGCATAAACTATAACGACAATGGTTGTAGTAAAGTATGTATATATAGTTTACTGAAAAGCACGCGAAAAAGTTGTAAAATCTGAGCTTTTCTGCTAAAAACGAGTCCTGATACGGTTACTGTAGTGACACAAATATTAAGCTGCAAGTATGCTTAATAATTACGATGGTGCATTCCACTAAAACTTGTATTTAAGGTCGTGCATGATTCGAGTAATGAACATGAAATCTTGAAGCTCATTAAATAGGTGCTGAGCTCCAACGTACGTTGTGGTGGCACACTTATTTCATAACACCTAGACGCTTGTGCAGAATTATCTTGATATTTTGGCTCTACACGAAATATTAAAATTCTCGCCATTCAAACTCTCTTTACTCGTCCGATTTTCTCAGTTGAATCTTTGAAAGTCATTTGTGGTGATTGCACAAAGCCTCCATTGTAAAAAGTGTTTGAATAAAATATCTTTCGACTTTGATTGCAATTGAATAGTCATAGGGAATCTAATTAGTTTGCGGTTAAGCTACTACAACTATTTTTGACCATAAAATGTATTAAAATAATTAAATAATAATCAGTTCCTTATAAAAAAAACACAGAAGTAAAAATGTTAATATCTTGGCCGCCTTTCTTCTATGATTGCAATGAAATAAATAAATAAAAAATAAATGGATAAATTTTATATATAAAACATATTATGTAGGTATTATATATAAGAGCGAAAAACTACTCACTGATTATTCGGGCAATATCAGAAAGTATAAATGCTACAAGCTTGCATGTAAAATGCTCATCGTACATAACTGCAAAAAAAAGAAAACTCTAAGGGAATATAAAAGGGATTGGACTTTGAAGTTTTGTATGATTAAATTTTTTAATTAAGTCATTCAAAGTTTTTGGATATTTATCCCCTGAAGGGAAAAATAGGATATGATATTTAATAATTTATCGTGTATTAACATTGGCTATATTTTATTTCAGTAATATGCATAGATAAACGCGGGCAAATCTATTAGTAGCTGTGTTTGCGGCTAATTGAGCACTTGATTTAAAATAAATGGCTTTGATTGCGCGATTATGTCGACGGGTCACAGGACTCATGTTGTCAACATCAAGACTTTTATTTTAATTTGTGATTTTATTATATGTTCGTTTATTTGATTTTTAAAGCCAGATTTAACTCTAAAATAAATTTTTGCAGTTTCATATTATTGAGTGAACAAAATAAATTTGAAATACATGATATAAGTAAAACCTGAACCTTTTAAAAAGCAAATGCATTTTTTAGTGTGTACTAAAGTTCTTCTCGCTAAATTAAACCATACGATACGAAACGATACGAGAAATGATGTCGATGTTATGTTGGAGGCAACATAACATCGACATAATTTCTCTGCCGCCGCTCGTTCCTGCCCGTTCCAGTCAGGATTAGAAGTTAGCCGCACCGTAATCTGTACTAAATTTCTTAACAATGAAACCCTCCTCTCAATCTTTGGTAGTTTTTAATGATGTATTATTTATATTCAAGAGCTCCGATCCTATTCGTTGCCGGAGTGGGTTGCAAGTGAAGTAGAGAGGAGGATTATTTAAGACCTCCAACGACCTAAAAGAATCCAGATAGAATCATCCTATCTGATAGAAGCCATTTTGTAATAAACAACGAGTGCTTTATAACAAGGTATGGCATCTTGTCTGGTGTGCAGGAGCATACCTGTCTCGACATACCTAAATAGCTTTCTAGAGCTGTTAAATAAAATAAAATATTTCGAACTGACTTTTATTTTTATTTTTTTAAGAAAGAATACTAGTAACGTGACACACATTACTAGTATTCTCGTTAACCCCTCCAGCTAAGCTAAATGCTTGTGTTAGGAGTGGGTTCACGTCTGAGGGCTGTGACCGAAGACGTAGTGAGCTGTGGCGGCCTGCTGTTGGCGGTGTCGTTGGACATCGCCAACGCATTCAATAGTCTGCCATTCAGCTGCATCAGGGAAGCACTCCTCTATCATGGGGTGCCACAGTACCTGAGGCGGCTAGTGGCAGACTATTTAGAGGAGCGTACCGTCATGTACGAGAACCGAGATGAAGTTTTAAGTAGTCGGCCCATGTCGTGCGGTGTTCTGCAGGGGTCTGTCCTTGGACCACTCCTGTGGAACATGGGGTACGACTGGGCCCTTCGAGGTGACTTCCCCGCCGGGCTGGGCGTAATCTGTTACGCCGATGACACGTTAGTCACAGCCCGGGGGGTGAACTTTCAGGAGGCGTCGCGCTTGGCTACCAGGGGAGTCTCCCTGGTGGTCGGGCGCATCGAGGAGCTGGGTTTGCGGGTGGCCCTGGATAAGACGGAGGCCCTTTTATTTCATGGGCCCCGTCGTGGTCCACCCCCTGGCGCCTCTATCGAGGTCAACTCGGTCCTCGTACCGGTTCGGGCCCACATAAGGTATCTGGGCCTGATCCTCGACGGCAGGTGGCTCTTCGACGAGCACTTCCGACAGCTTGCTCCGAAGCTGGTCGGCGCTGCGTCCGCCCTTGGGCGACTCTTGCCCAATTTGGGTGGACCCAGCGTCGCTACGAGACGGCTGTACACGGGGGTTGTCCGGTCAATGGCACTTTACGGTGCACCGGTGTGGGCGGGGGCTCTGACCGCCCAGAATAGGGCACGCCTCTGGCGCCCTCAGAGGGTTATGGCGGTTAGAGCCATACGCGGCTACCGCACCGTGTCGACGGAGGCGGCGTGCGCGTTGGCCGGGACTCCCCCGTGGGATTTGGAGGCGGAAGTGCTCGCCGAAGTTTATCGGCGGACGACTGAGTTCCGGGCGGGAAGCGGCAGTCGGCCCCCGCCCGAAGAGGTACGCGAGTGGCGTGAGGCCGCTCGCCGAGCCACGATGGCTCGTTGGTCGTCCCGGCTGGGGGCTCCACGTGCTGGCTTTGCCACCGTGGAGGCGCTCCAGCCGGTCATCGTCAAGTGGACAGGGCGGCAGCACGGGACCCTTTCCTTCCGACTGACGCAGGTTCTTTCCGGGCACGGCTGCTTCAGGAAGTACCTGCACTCGGTCGCTAGAAGGGAATTGAGTTCCGCCTGTCACCACTGCGACTGCAGTGAGGACTCGGCTCAGCACACGCTGGCGGTTTGCCCCAGTTGGGCGGCGCAGCGTCGGGCCCTCACTGCAGTCATCGGAGTGGATCTGTCGCTACCGGCTGTCATACGCTCTATGGCCGGTAGCGACAGGAATTTTACCGCGGTCGCTACCTTCTGTGAGGAAGTCATCCCGCAGAAGGAGGCGGCGGAAAGCGTCCGGGAGGACGATCTCCACTCGGACCTAATTAGCCGCCGGCGAACCGGGCGACGGAGGCACGCCTACCAGCGCCTCATGCCGCCCTGAGTGTGGCCGCGGGTGGTCGGGACGGGTTTTTCCCCTTCACCCGCTATAGTGGCCCCCCGCGAGGAGGCGGCGTCCGCGTGTGCCTGGACGTCGCCTAATTGAGAGGTTTTTTCACCCGAAGGTGGTGCCCGCACTTTTGCGGGCAGGCGCCAGGGGGGGTCCGGATGTCTTAATAAAAGCTGTTCCCGGATCCCTCCTACTTAAGGCGCAGTACGGCACACCGTGTGGTTTTAGTCGGTTCGATTCCGACACACCGCCCCACCGAAAACCCCGGTGGGGTGACGGCCCGAGGGGGTTTCCACACGCAAAAAAAAAAAAAAAAAAGGAGTGGGTTCACGTCGGTAGTGTAATGGGTTTGGTTTGAACCCGCAACACACTTGATCGCAAGTCCGACGCCTTAGCCATTACGCTACCGCCGCTCATTATTATTGTTTGACATACGTATATACTTTTCCAAAAAAACCTCTTCAATTGGAAGTACATATATAAAATATTTCTCTATTATTTTAATTAAGTCAAATGAATTCTAGTCTCTAATCTTTGTAATAAAGATAAATTATTTACAATGTTTAACTATTCTGTTTCGCATCAACACATAAATGAAGCTTTTAAGTCAGTTACATGTGAAGAAAGTAAAAGATAAAAATAAATCCTAGATGCACATGGACCATTGCCCTCCGAACAGAGTTCGAAGCTTTATTGCAGTAGAATAAATGGAGTTTAACCTATATCGTAGACCATTCATAGCCAGTGTCCAAACATCTGATAAAATATGTACGATCCCTAGTGCCTCGCGCCGATTTTGGCTATTTCAGTCGCAGTCATTTTAAACGAATGTGTGAATGAGCTGCATATAATAATAGAAGTGTTATAAATAATAACACTTCTAGTATTATATGCAGCTCTCTTAACTTTAATCACTCACTCACTACTCAACTGGAAACCATACTCATGAGATCGAAACTACTTAATTCAAATAATTACAGTGTTAAATGCATTGTAAACAATGCAATTTTAAGTTTTTTTTTAATTCAATTTTCGTGGGTTCATATAACGCCTCCTCCCAAAACAAGTGGCGCCAACGCGCTTACGGGACAGATGAAATTATGTAAATATAGAACTATGATTTCCTTCACTATTATCAATTCAAATATAAAGTGTTTTTTAATGAAATAATAAAACGTCACTCAAATGAATCCACAACGTCACAAGTATCACCTAATACAACAGTCATAAATATTATGTTTGTTCTAAGCAATTCAATAAAGGGTAACAAAATTCATTTGTGTCGGTTTGGCTTAAACTTTGCACGATGTTACTTCTACTAACTGTCAAAACTTTACTTAACAAGGTTAATATTGTTAGCTTAGTAACAGCGACAGTTTGATGGCACAAATTATTTTGCCAGCAGTTTCAGCATTAGCTAACCACATAGCCAAAAGTTGTACATGTTCTATATGACAATTCTAACAAACTGTCTACTGCCATGGTACATTAACCATTTTGTAGATAAAAAGATTTTTATCTACAAGATATTTTCTATCCAGTGCTATTTTAAATGGCATAATCACGAGTTGTAACTGACGCGATACAAGGTTACATTGGTGTGGCATATGGGAGTAAACAGATCTTGTTTACACGCCAATGTTGACGATGATTTAAGAATATTATTATTGTAATTTTACAGGTCTGATATGACTTCAAGGAATGTTTCATCTCTTATTAAATTGAAATTTTCCAAACGCATGTGTGATTTAAACCTATGTTCTATTTTGGTGACTATTGAAAAAAAAACTGAGATCATAATAAAGCAATTTTATGTTAATTATGAGGGTAAAAAGGACTGTGCTAAAAAATAAAGGTTTTATTATCACGAGCCCATAGTTTATCACTGCACCGCCTTGTCTTCCCTTTCATAGATTTCCCGACGGAGCAACGAGCAACTATTTCCAAATGTAGTTCAAACAATTGAATAAAAAAAACTTAAAAAAACTAAAAAGTACGCTTTATTAGAAAACATAACTAAGAAGTAGAAAATAATTTTCAATAAATTTAAATTAAGAATAGTGTGATTAACAAAACAAAATATTTTATTGCAAAAAGCCATCAAGCACCCCAGTGCTTGATGTCAATTGTTATAAATAATTATTGACAGATATTGGTAAAAGTAGTCATTATAAAAAAAAAGTCTCTTGCAATATACTCGAGTTTGACTTTTAATACTTAACACTTTCTCATCAGAAACAAAGAAAAACACGATAATACACGTATCGACGTATAATTACTGTGTTCGATCGACATCGGTCGGTGACATACCTTATTAAAACTTTGAAGTTAACCGATTGGGGGAATTATACGCATTGGTATCTGCTAGCCATCGAGCTAGTCTTTATCTTGGTAACTATCACAGTAAAGAATAAATATATAATGTGTTAACTTTATCAGTAATTTAAAAAGTTCATATTATCAGTTTCAAAATAATGTATGTATATAAAAAAATGAATTACCTAAAATAGTGAGCGCTTTTTATTACTACATATAACTCTAAAATATGAATCACCAAACCAAAAGAAAACTAAAATGTGTTTATCTTATAACCATTAACTGCAACACTAGTATACAAAGTTTATAGTTTTATAAGTTATAGTTATAACACACACAAGAGTTTAAAGAGGACGTGTTATGCACTCGAAAAGGTAGGCAGAGTTCTGCTAGACGCTACATTTCTTACTGCTTATAGTCACATTATTATATCAATCCGAAACAAAACCTTTTATCTATGTATTTACAGTTAAAAATAACGTCTACAAACCAGAACACAATATGAATATTGTATTATTTATGACACTTGTCAACTCAAATAAGAACTCCATCCTTCACGCCGAATTCTTCGTGTTTATTTATCATTCATCGCCCAGAAGCCGTTCTTGACTTTTTAAAAGCCCGAATTCAATAAATACTCATTCGCTTGAATATACACACATATTTTATTATTGCGTAATAAAAAAAAATGTTGAGAATAGTCTAGTAGAAGATTAATAACCCTTTCTAGTTTTGAACAGACATCAAAAAGTTTATTATGTGTATTTTATTAATAAGTTTTATCTCATTCCCACTAAAAAACGAAAGCATTACTTTTTTTATCACTTAACATAACAAGTGTTGAGCATAAATATAATTTAATTTTATAACTAAGCTGCCACAGTTAGTTCAGTTGATGTGTAATATAGCGTGATGTTTAAAAGCTATAAACCAAGAAGGATATATGAATATGACCTCAATCGGTCAAGTTAGTTTTACGTTAATAGTTCGTACCAAGTTTTAAATTTGAATATAGCTCCTTTATGAAACGAAGCTTATGTACCTCAACATTGAAAGAATATATTGATTTAATTTGAGTACCGCCCATTGTACATAATATCCACTATGTTTATTTATTTTATAAGCAGTATGTTGTACAATATGGTGTACAATAAAGATTATTCTATTATATTCTACAATAGGTTGCTTTTATAATTTTGCACGTAAAGCTTTTGCATAATCTTATATAATTCCCTATAAAATTATGACAGCTATAAAATTACGTGTCGTGAACACGTGAACTTATTAAAGTGTCAGTTCGTTTTAAAACTTCTTCCAAATTTATATTTTGTGGAGTGGTCGCGAAGAGTTTTAAACTGATATCTCTAAAGCTAATCAATGATACATTCAGGCCCAAAGTTCATTATAAGCGTCCAAAATATCTGGTCAGTCAGTTTCCTTTAAAATATGTATACGTTTAATATAATTATTTTTAAACTCACACCAAAAAACTTATCACCCGTCAATTACGTACGTTCTCATAAGTAGGTACGAAAATATTATTTTCATATCAAATATACTGATTGCACATTAACCAGAGCGTGCAAACGTAAAAATAACGTCACACATATAGGTTAGGTTTAGGTTAGGTTAGAACTGGGTCCGGATGTCTTAATAAAAGCTGTTCCCGGATCCCTCCTACTTAAGGCGCAGTACGGCACACCGTGTGGTTTTAGTCGGTTCGATTCCGACACACCGCCCCACCGAAAACCCCGGTGGGGTGACGGCCCGAGGGGGTTTCCACACGCACAAAAAAATAGGTTAGGTTAGAACTGCGACCACAACGTACGAACCGAGCGAGCGAAGGGAGTGCCGCGGCAGCGGCTGGCGAGTGCCAGAACCGAATTATATTGTATTGTGTGCTAGTTTACATCAGATATGCATTCATAAAAAAGTTCCATTAATCCATTAATAGCGATGCGTTACGAACTCAAATTATTATTTTACTCAAATAATATTTGAGGTAACTATTTTGCTGCGCAATCAGTATTTTTGATTAGGATTGGGAATTTTTCATATAAAAAGGAAGATTTTGTGATTAACAGGTAAATACTAGCCTTTAATGTAAGGGGTGTCTCAGTAAGAGTGCACTTTTTAAAATTGGAATTTTTTTTTTTTCATGCAAGTGGCAACTCTGAAATTTCCGATTATTAAAAATGGAGCGCTTTTCGAAAAAACAACGCGTTATAATTGTGAAATCTCATTACGAAAATGGGGAAAGTTACCCGCTCGCAAACTTCGCCAAATTTTCAGCCGAAAAAGTGCACCTAATGTGTCAGCATTCGAAGAGTGGTCAAAAAATTTGAAGAAACTGGGTCAATTATGGATAATAAGAATCCTTTGCGTCAACGTACCGGTCGGTCTCTTCAAAACATTGCTGCTGTAAAGGAGAGTGTCGCCGAAAACTCGAAAACATCAATTCGGCATCGTTCTCAACAACTTCAAATTTCACGAACGATACGCAGCGAATTTTGACTAAAGACCTCCACCTTCATGCGTACAAGATTCAGCTAACTCAGGAACTCAAACCAGCAGACCACGGAAAGCGCCGGCAATTCCTTCAATGGGTAATGGAGCAAAGTGAAGTCGATGCCAATTTTTCGAAAAAAGTAATTTTCTCCGATGAAGCGCATTTCCATATGAATGGCTTCGTGAATACACAAAATTGTCGAATTCGGGACTCCTCAAAATCCTCATGCAATCCATGAGAAACAAATGCACCCACAACGAGTAACTGTCTGGTGCGGATTTTGGTCAGGCGGCGTGATGGGCCTTACTTTTTTGAAAATGAGGCCGAAATTGCAGTGACTGTGACCGGCATTCGTTACAGGAATATGATAACGGACTTCTTGTGGCCTCAACTGGACGGCATGAATCTGGACAACATGTGGTTTCAGCAGGACGGCGCAACCTGCCACACCGCGCATGAAACAATCGACTTATTGCAGCAACGATTTCCAGAACACATTATCTCACGAAATTCTGATGTCAACTGGAAACCAAGATCGTGCGATTTAACGCCGTGCGATTTTTTTCTTTGAGGTTTTGTGAAATCTCGGGTTTATGCGAATAAACCCGAAACAATTCCTGAGCTCAAATCGGAAATCCAACGCGTCATCGGTAAGATACAGCATCTCTGTGTAAAAGTCATGGAAAATTTCATGAAAAGAGTAATGGCCTGTCATCCGAGCCGTGAGGGTCATTTGCCGGATATTTTATTCCATACTTAATCGGAACATGTTTTCTTTACAATACAATAAAAATATCACAACTCTGTCATAAAATACTTGTTTTTATTTTAAAATGAAAAAGTGCACTCTTACTGAGACACCCGTTATAACTGTACCGAATCACAAAATTATGTTTATAAATGCCTTGAAGGATTTTTTGATGTGAATTGAACTTGACGTCAGATCGTTGTTTTTTTACTGAACTGTCATAAGTAATTAGTATTGCTAAAAATAAAATCACTTAGTACTAAAATTAATTATTAATGGGAATTCGAGGTAAAATATTTTTGGCAGTTCGTGAAAGCAAACATGTCCACCCAGAACAACCCAAAAGTCCACCAAGAAAGCGTAATCTAATTTTTCAGACTTTAAATGTGAAAGTGTTTTTATATAGGAATATGCAGCCTACACAAACCAATTTCGATCATTCGTATTATAAATAGGTAAAGATTAACTGCAGCTGACCAATAATGCTTTTGACATTTTTTGTGGGCCACGAATTGGGTGGAATTGAGTAATCTTTCTTTGTGTCCGAAATACCCAATTGTTACTCAATATCTCGCTTCTTTTTAACTTGTGGAGACTCCCACGGGTCGTCACCCCACTGGGACTGTAGAATTGTAGGTCGAACTCGAACCGACTAAAACCACACGGTGTTCCGTCACTGAGTTCGCCAGGTATCGGGCCTGCTAGGGCTACGGATAACCTTGTCCGCTGCCCCCAGGCAAGCGCTCAGTGAGGCCAGAGATCAACTTGCTCTCTCCGGCGCCTGGTGAGTCTTCTGCCGGACGGGAAAGTACTAGTTCTCTCCCAGTCCCTTTCCACCGTCTCCATGGCACATATCATCTCGCAAAACCAGGCAGCGGAGAACGCAATTTCGCATTTGCGGCTCCCATCTTCCCACATATACACAATGCAATGATGACGAAATGTACGCATCTATACGGCACATATTAATATAATTTGATGAATATTTATCCGAATATGAGAAAATAATATTTCTTAATAACTCTTGTTTGAAAATCATAAAAATTAAGTCAAGTGTCATAAACAAATATCAATTAATAAAAATCATCATTGTCAAATGCGTCTCATGATTGATTTTTATAAGCTGCTAATAACTACGTATAAACTTTTCTAATTAGAATGATTATAGAAAAGAGTTTTTATGTCTATTAGGAGACAACCCAACTATTGAAAAACTTTGATTAGGAGACATAAATTTGGCCCCTGAAACATCCCCTTCATTACAGTCGGATATTTTTGATGTTTGAATATAATACATGTATTTGGACCTCATCAATGTACACATATTTATGTCCTACTAGTGAACACATAGGTAATATTATTGTTGGATTTTTTTGGTTTCAACACATGTGTGCATATGGACCGCTGTAAATGTAAATATATTTATGCTCCTGACTGTGCCGACTTGTTTTGTATTTGCTTATTTATATATAGACAAAGATAATATAACAGGACACCTAAATTAATGTATACGTAAGCATCATAAAGCAGTTTTTGATTTTGCAGCGAAGGTCGAATACAAAAAAGAAAGTACGCCTCGACGTTTCGACACCATTTATTACTCAATTTTGCCCTGGATTTTTTGTCATCGATAAAGGGGCACTGAAAAAGTTGAACTCATGCATTAGTGTATTTTCGAACGTGACCAGGAGTAAAATTCGTATACCAAAAAAAATGCTCTTTTGTCGGCCTTTTGCAATTTAGTATTTGTGGCTATATTTCAGCGGTTTCAAGTAAAACGATCGCGTAACTTTCGGCATAAAGCCAGCGGCCAATTTTATTCAGGTTTTAGTATTGTTACACATGAATTGTTTTTAATGGTGTCATCAACTCAACTACATCATCTATTGCTGAGATATAAATTTTGATATAGCAAAAGCACCCTAAGAAGCATTAAAATGGACTATTTAAATTGTAAATCATTTCTTAATCAATAAATCAATTCTATAAACATTTACATATAAATATATTGATTAAAACTTTTTGCAAAACGTTCATAAGAAAAAAAAAAAATAATAATAAATGCCAAAGAATATTTCAGATTCCAGATTTGAAGATTCCTACTAGCTATTTCAGCTTTAAAAATAATAAATACAATTTAACATGTTTTATTGCACATTGTGTCGATGATACATGTTCAGGACCATTCTACAGTTTGGTTCTTTCTAGATTCAGCCTGATTTCCGTATTAATCGATAACACGACATCCATGGTGGGCAAAACATATCCATGAACACCTACTTTTAATCTGTTTACCATTTATAACCCCATTTCTATTGACATGATTTACATCGATTACAAGGGCTCCTAAAAGACTGAAAAAATAAATTGTTCTATATGAGATTGGAAACCACAACACTTAACTGAGAATGACATTCGACGAGTTTTAGTTTTATAATATTTAATATTAGCTATCTATAGTAGTATTATAACCATGTACCTAAGTACCAACGTGCTTTAGATTCTAAGCTATATATACTTACTACTAAAGTATTACACCTATAAATATTTAATGAAGCCTAGAGAATACCTCGTTTAAACAAGCAAACAAACTGTATCAGCTTCAGTATCAGTATAAATATTTAAAAGAAAATATTTCTATCGGGGCTCGTACCAAACAAAATTTAAATTTAGAATACGATAATGGTAAAGAGATTAGTAAGTTCATAATGCTTGCAACAATGTTATTAGTAGTTTTTTTTTTCAATATTATGTTAGTTGGATACTTGGATACAACATTAGTATATTGTATCCAAGTCATAATATTCTGAAAAAAAAAAACAGACATCCGTATTTTAAATTTTTTCAACTTTTCATATGGATATGTTTCATTATGTAGGTCGTGTAACAGAGTATAACCGTATTTAGCCCAGCTCTTACACATCTCGGCAACGAGATTAGTGCAACTGTCTGCGCGGTCACGTAGACATCGCGTCGAGTGTCAGCGAGTGGCGTCTGATGTGTGGATGCGCGGGTTGAGCCTCGGGCTCGACGCTCGTCGCTTATGCCGGTGCACGCGTCGCCCTGCGCGCCCCGACGCCTCCACGTCTCCATCTCCGTTGTGCCCGCAAAATTCACTTGTCAATAATTTGTCGCCGTCTTACAAACTGAGATGAGGTTTAGCTTAGACGAGAGCGTATTGTTGTTAAATTTAAAGTGGCCTATTTACGTATTAATACTTATTACTTGTACCGTTTACCTATCAATTCATTTCATATTTAATGATAATTAGCTGCACTAATTATCATGATATAAAAAAAAGTTGTCAGTCAGGGCCTATTTTCTTTTTGTATTGTTTTTTAAATGGTTTGTAACGAGGGCTATACAGTACTGGTATAGTTATTCGTGTTGTTTGTTGTTAATATCTCCAACTAAGAAAAGTGTTTGTGTTAGAAGCAAATTCACGTCGGTAGCGTGCTGGGGTTCGAACCTGCCGTCACTTGATTGTGACTTAGACATTTATAACAATCATTCGGATAAGAGTGTCAGGGAACTCATAAAACGGTTTGTCAGGAAAACGCGACCATTGAGTTGTGTAGACATCCATTAGAACACTATAACTGATTCTGGCTAGACTAGAAGCTGAGCTCTTAGTAGTAATAATACAAATACCATAGCTATATTAAGATTGGGAAGATTGTCTCCCAAGTAGGTGACAATTTGTAGCAACTGCTTCACGTCACAACAAAACATCCGGTAGACTATGAAAGAATATTCTACCAACAAGAGTACATAACTCTTATATATAAGCTCTAATAAAAATAAACATTAGTAAATTGATTTAATATTTTTTAAATTTTATGTGAAACGATGTGTTACCGTGTAAGCAATAAACCATGTGAAACATCTTGAACAGTTATTAAGGACGATCACTGCGAACTGTTATAAAATTCATTTCATATAATTTAATAATAAAATACACTCTTTACGGCGCTATTTGAATACCCACTACAACTTCAATTTCTGTCATAAATACAAAATGGCCGTAATAGCACAAAATCGAGTAATAATACTGTCATTAAAATGTAACAGCGTCGAAAATTAGGCCAATCCATTATGATAAATGACCGCTCGTGAACAAATTGTCCCGAACAGCACTACTATTTTCATCTCAATTTTATTCCCAATTTAACGAAGGGTGGTAAAATTGTCTTATTACAAGGCACAGTTTAAATTAGCCAGCATACCTATCAACGCATAATATGCAAGTGAATCTTTATTGGCAGTAACCAAAATGGCAAAAATAAGTTCGATCTGCAGCCTAGATTATGATTTTATACTTAATAGCTTATTCATTCTACAATAATAAACAGCTTTCTACCTACACGACAGCTTCATTTTACTAGCGTTTTCAAAGAAAGTAGAATTTTAATATTGAAGCTCCCAGGTAGATAGGTAAAGTTCTGTTCATCGAAAGATGCGAGTTCTTTGTGTATACCTAAACACTGTCTGTCACGAGACGAAAAAGAGGAAAAGTTGCCGTCCAATCTACTGCTTACTTTCAGAAATGAGAACATCCTCGGCCTAAAGATGTACGTTAAACTTTCTACCTAGCTATTTGTCGTGTGTTTTTACTACAACGCGGGCGCGACTTTTTAATTCTCATCTGAAATTCAGATCAAACAGCGCTCATGTTATTAAGTTGAAGAAAACTTAAGTATTACTTGAGCGAGATTTGACCTCCGAACATTCACTTAGGCAACGTGTTATAGAGCGCGTCTTTTCAAGTTTACGAGCGCAGTTTTAGCTGTGCTATAAAATTGTCTTTATGCGTTAGTTCATAGTGTCGCAACCGTCTCAGACAATTCACATTTTTTATATCACTTTTGATGTGACAATTTAGGACGTATCTGATTAACCACTTTCGAGGATTATTATTATGAAACATGGATAATTATTTCATAAAATGACAGCTATAAAAGTACGATCACTGTGTTATTCATATCTCTATTGTAAACGAACTCAAATCTAGCTTTTATTATTGGCTACGTCTGAGGCTACGAGATTCTCTAATTAACGAACTTAAAAAATCTTGAAGGATTTCAGTCGACTGTTTATTTTTGTTTATAAATAGATTTGTTTAATTGAGTAGTTTATATTTACGGAGTGGTTTCAAAATTTTTTATAAACACCATTTAAAGGGTCTCAATCTTTGATTATATACCTGTCTAGATGGAGTAACTCAAACAAATAGTGCACAGAAAATAGGATACAATTACGCACTATGTGTGAGTACGCACGTGTAGTTATTGTCAACTAATAGTCATTGTGTGTGTGTTTAGGGATACCTGCTCTAAATTATTTATGTACCTTATCAAAAAATGGCCCAATAATATTTCTTTATTAATTAATTGAATTTGCGAATCCCACTAATATTATAAATGTGACCGGAAAAACATGAGGATGGCCTTTGAAACTAGAGAAAACCCAAAGAAAATCGTAAAAACAAAAGAAGATCATTATAGATCATTAAGACAATACTGGGTTGAAAAAATGGGTTCACGCGATTTTCGACCTAGTATTGTTTTAATGATCTATAATGATCTTCTTTTGTTTTTCCGATTTTCTTTGGGTTTTCTCTGGGCTTTCACTTGTGAAACTGTGAAAGGCTTCTCTTGTTCCATACTCTTGTTTTTTTTCTTGTAAATATAAATTCACCCCTATTAAATAATTGTTTAAATCTTTTGAATCCTATAGTGAAAACAATTTACAGCATCACTGTACAATAACGTCATCAGTTGGAGCATGGGACCCTATAGACCCCGTGCTTCACCCAGGTGGAGAAACTACAAGTGAAGCACGGGTCCGCCAACGTGGATGTGGATTTTATGAATATATTAAATGTTTTAAAAAAGCTATATGTTTAAAATAGCCCTCCACATAGTGACTTAATACTAAACCCACTCGGACATCAGACAGCGTCAACGTTTTACGATTACCCATAGTTTTTGTAAAATTACCCCGTAATAAACTGACAACACCGGCTAATCGGTCATACATACAAATATTGAAATTTTTATTCGTATTTTCTAAGAAAATAATGTAAATTAAAACAAAATTTACCGATGAAAAGTAATCTTAGTGTTGTTATAAGTTTTTCCAGGATAGTTTCGACACGATTTAATAGCACAAACCGGCATGATTAATTGTTTTCCGTGATCTCGACGCCCATTACAGATTCAAATGACAATGATGTCTATGACACGCGACTCTACGAAATATAGTCGTCTTTTTTAGCGCCTTTCTATGCGGCCGAATATGTCATCTAGACATGTATATAATCAAAGGTCTCAATATATCTATTGAAAATTTTAATTGACATGGTTTAGATGTATTGCAGTCTGGTAGATATTTTTTACATAATACATAGCTCATTGAAGAAACATAGGTAGCTTTCCATTAACGTAATAGGCTTCCTTTACTGCTGTAATGAAACACTATTACGTGGATTTACCGAAAAGGTAGTAACCCTTTTATAATACAATGATGTACTGTGTTAAACATCATAATTGAACAGCTTCATTAATATACATCAATGATAAACTCATAAGGATGCGCGGTGAATTGTTCATTGCTCGGTTTGTCTGGGAAGTTTGAAGCGGAGAAAGACATCCCAACAAATTTAGGATTATTTGACTGTGCGACAATGGGTATTGTCTATCTTTAAATGGGTTGGGCTCGAGCCTGGGACAATGGGCTCATTTATTCCTTCCCTTAGGCGTAGACATAAACTACGGCTATAGGATTAACGGGTTGAACACAACGAAATAATTACTTTTCGTAGACTGCAATAAGTAGGCATTTGTTCTGTAGCGAAAGCAGGAATTATATTTTAAATTTCTAAGGTTTCTATATGAAAAGCTATTTATTTGTTTTAATTTCCTGTACAAATAATCACTAATAAACTCAAGTTACTGCAGTAGTAATAACTTATCTACGATTTTTACAAAATAAAAAATCAAATTATATGTACCTAAGAATTACAAGTAAAATATGACATAAAACAACAACAAAGCAATGCTTCATTAGTACTGAAAAAGTAATTTATATGTTTATATTTATTTTCTACTGCAGTCAGTCAAGATAATTTTTTTTTTTTATTTCGATGATTTTATAAATACTAATAGCTCCTTATCTAAATATTCTAATATAAATGGACCTTATTTTTTTATATCTCATTACCATAGTCATAATGGTTTTAAACCTACTCGTATTTGTGAATTATCCATAACACGTGACTTGATTTGACAAGCATCTTATTACAGATATAATTATTATTAAAAAACGTGTTTGTGGCCTAACGAATGCTCTATCTGCCTATAAGATTATTATTTTACTTCATAGAAAATTTCACTATATTAACGAAATATAAGAAATTTGCAAGGTAAAGCATGAAATTAAAAATTAATCAAATAATTATTTATGGAAAAGACATAAAGGAAGCAAGTGTTAACGTACGATTTCTAAAATTAACAAAAAATAAAGATAGATAAAAAATACAGATATTTAGGAGAGGAAATGAAGAGCTGCAAATTGAAATACGTGGTTTCATATCGAATCTGGTTTGTGAAATTCAGAGCAAAGGTAATTGAAATTATTAAAGAGTTCATTAAGTTCGTAGAGTTTTCGTCAAACTGGAATATCAACTCAAGCAAAAAAAAAAATACCACTGTACGAATGTACATTTGTTCCTATCTGCCATGCTACGACTATGCTTTTTAAAGAACTGAAACGAAGAGAAAAACATATGGCCTACTACACAAGAGTTATATATGGAATATTACCTTACTTGTTAGCATGTATTGACATATCTGATTTGTTAAGAAATTATATGACTAATGTCACTAATGTCTTCATTGAAATCACAAACTTAGCTCAAAGCTGTCATGTCAGTTGTCAAAATTGTCATTGTGTCACTGTAGCTGATTTCAAAGATATAAACATTTAAGATGAAACAGAAAAATGGCGTCTGATATATATCTTCAGTGGGAAGTTATAAAACGCACCTTTAGGGCCTCTAGCGATTCCTCTATCATTTCGGGAAACCCTTGTCACTTCCATTACGTTTGCCAGCTCGGATGCTCATTTACGGAAGATATAGCTTCGTCATATTTTCAAAGTAGTGTCCATTTTATTCTTGGCAAATTTCGAGCCTCGGCTATATCATACATCATTGTCCGGTGGTCTTATAGAACAAACAGTTCATACACACAAATGGACACATAGCATAAACTTGATAGTAAACGGTTCTGCTATATGAATAAGTCATGAAAACATCGCGAACTGCTGCCATTCGCTCTTATGAGTCTAAGGCGGTAAATATTAGCTCAAGCTAAATTCCTCAAGCCAGATGTCTGTATGTTATGCCGATGCACTCGGGTTTTATGTTTCAATAATTTCGTTGAAATTATACAAGGGATAGAACCACCTGGCAAAGGCAGTGTTAATATAAATAAAAGGAAGTTTATATATGAATGTTTATAATGAAGTTTATAAATCATCGCTCTAATGTCAGTTCTACAATTTGAAAAATTCTATTTATGTTATAATCTGTTCATTGAGGAGGGCTTTAGGCTACATTCCATAAGGAGAGGCACCAGGCGCCGGAGAGCGCAGAACGATCTCCAGCCTCCATGAGCGCTGGCCTGGGGGTAACGGGTGAGGCTGCCCGATACTCTAGCAGAAGCAGGCCTGAGACGGTGGCGCGCCGTGTTACTCTCTACACGCTCGCAAGGGCGTGGCTGCTTTTGTTTAAGAGGCGGCCAAGGTCTGCCAGGGTTCTCGGGGACTTCCTTCCTAGGGTATACCCGAGTCCCTTGCAATAAACTTATTTATGACGGAACACCGTGTGTTTTTAGTCAGTTCGATTCCGACATACCACTTCACTGGCAGCCCCAGTGGAGTGATGACCCGAGGGAGTGATGGAGTGATGATCCACACAATAAAAAAAAAAGGCTACATTCCATAACATCTAACTACAAATTGATAGTTGTAAATTATTATCAAACAAATTTAGTGTGGGTGAAGCTGTAGGACACAACTAGTACTATGTAAATGATGCTGTGTATCGTTCTGTTACCTGTCGTAGGTAAAATTGTTGTGTATAAACGAATAAAAACCACACAATGTAAAACAGTAAAATATGATATTATAAATAGCAAAATCAATTTAATATTAAAATGTTTAAGTACGTCGGGTATATAAATAAATAGAAATCCTACGATAAATATTAAACATTCATCGATATGTCCTACGATTTGAATAGTGATCGCACCAAGTGAAACTTACTAGCAATTCAGTTTATTTTTAGCTGACGAGGGTCTACTCTGTGTAAAAGCGTGAAACAAATCACCGTGTAAGTTAATTTAGACGATGTTACGCTTGTAAAAGAATTACACGGAAACTACATTACTCTCCATTATTGGAGTAAAAGAGTAAAAAAACATTTGGATAATTATTTAAAATTCAAGAAAAGAGCGTACTCCCATCTCAAAGGGCGGCAACGCACTTGTGACTCTTGAGTTGCAGGTGTCCGTGGGCGATTATAGTCACTTACCATCAAGTGACCCGTCTGCTCGTTTGCTGTATAACATATAAAAAATAGAAATACATATTAAAAACCAAATTGGTTAAATCAAAAGGTGGAATTCATTTAATGTTTTTTTTTATAATGTACATGTCAGTAGGTACCTACTTTAACTTCTTGATCACAATTTCTTTTTTAATTCAATATTAAAAACAACCAAACAAAAAAAGACGAATACAATTAAGATGGTTTTTATTCTATACATTTTAATTTCATTGAGCCACGTCTTTTAATGGGATATATTTGAACTTTGTCCGAACCTAACAATTAACTACTTTATGAATATATCATTCTAATGAAAAAAACAGTAACAAGATACCACATTTTAAAATAAATAAGGTGAAAACTGTAATTTATAATAAACCTTAACTGGGGCTAACTTTCCAAATCCGAACATTAATAAATAACTGCCGAATGGAAAGTTATATCAAGACCGCATTTCGTACATAAATTACGATTTCTCGCTAAAGTTCTACGAGCACGAACCTTGAAGAAAATCTATAATATATAGACAGGGAATACTCACTCAATATGTAACTCGTCAATACGTATTCATATCACCCTTTCACGGTGTCCTACCGCACTAAAACTCAAAGGCATTGCCGCAAAAATAGTGCCATGAATATCCAAATTATTCGACGAATAGCAAGAAAGTGACTAAATTTTTTACTTATTGAACTATTTCCCAGCCCAGAAAGCCAAGTCCATTTACTAATGAGTACTAATGTAAAGACCACCTGGATAATGATCCAGGTGGTCTTTACATTAGTTAACTCGCCAGAACAACCCACTAGAACACAGACACAGAGCCAAACATGCTTAGACAATTTTGAATCTAAAACTGAAGCTCTAGAGTATGCCCTGTCTGACCACACGCCTTAAATGTTGATATTGACCTGTAAAAAACATACATATATATCCTAATACTGGCCCAAAAATAGAAAAAACTATAGTGTTGACAATAATTATGATGAAGTAATGAATTATTTATTAAAAAAAAACGTCAGTTGCTGTGGCGTTATCGATTACAACCAAATACCACAATTAAAAATAATTTTAAAACTTACTCCAATAGGCTAAAACAAATGTTAAAATGCAAAAAATAATTATTGTATAAAAACTTCTACCAACACATCAAAAGCAACTTGAAATATGATCAAAAATTCAAAACCGAACGTTCCTAAGGAATTGATTAGCAGTGGATATAAATGTGGGCCACAAAATAATTAGGGATCTGCTGGATATATCCAACACATTTAACAACTTGTCTATGATAAAACACAACCTACTATGAGTTCAGGAAGTAAAGTGACATCACATATCCCAAATCGTAACGATTTTAAAATCGTACCTAAGTAACAGAAAACAATACACACAAATAATCTATACCTACTTATAATAAAAATGTAACAGGTCCAATTCTGTACATTGAAGATATTTTGAAAATTTTTTTTGGGGGGCACTCTATGATCGATACTGAAGCCAAAACTATAATCTTTTTCATTTTTGTCTGTCTGTCTTTCTGTCTGTCTGTATCATGGCTGAGCATCACGCTGAAACTACTGAACGGATTCAAATGAAACTTGGCATGATTTGAGTTCATACTACGAGGTAGGACATAGGATACTTTTTATTCCGAAATTCATGATGGTGTCCTTGAGAGGGGGGATGAAAGTCAAAATGTGTTCTTCGTTGAAATTCATTGATGCGTAGTCCGATTGCAATTATTCTTTTTGTGTTGGAAAGTAGACACTTAGTAAATTGTCACATAATCTTGTTTCTTCTATATCTATATGTATAATAAATCTACAGACGTGGAGTTTGTGTTTGGTTTGTTCACGTAAAAAGTACAAAGTAATCCCGCAAACGTATTGCAGTAGTATTGTGTGTAATTCGGTGTAACATTTAGTATTTGATTGATCACAATTGGTTCTCTTCATCCATAGAAAAAATAGTTCAAAAATTTTAAGAAAAAAGTAAACACCGCGCAGCGACATCTGTTGTTTGTCCCAAGTAATACTAACTATTTAATACTTATAACGTTAAAGCAAATGGTAATTTTTTTTGATATTTATTATTAGCATAGAACACACGCATCTATAATTATGATAAAACTGGTATAAGTCCAATGTACAGAACATTGAAAATATTTTGATGATGAGATGTAGTGGCGAGGCGACCCCTTAACCCATTGCGCAATCTGTGTACTCGTATAATATAAACATATAGAGTATACCTTACCTTACCTTTAAGTACATAGTGTAATTGTAGTGCAATATCTATACTAATATTATAAAGAGCAAAGATTTGGTTTTATATTTATTTAGAAAACCACCTATAGAATGCTACATTATCAGCGAGTAACACTATATTTTCAACATAAATACACATCAACTTTATAAAATTTTATGTAAATGAGTAGGTACTTAAAAATGGGACATTTATAACAGCGCTTCTGTTTTCAATTTAAGCTAACGAAGTGTATCCTCTAATTAACTTACTGTATACCAGAAATGAAAAGAAAATGGCTTCTCATCAAATAATCTTATCGTATCGTATCTAAATAAATTCAACCAAATTTTGTTTGATGGTATATGGAGCAAGAGCAGACGGGTCACCTGATGGTAAGTGATTGCCGCCGCCCATGAGCACCTGCAACTCGAGAGTCACAAGTGCGTTGGCGGCCTTTAAGGTGGGAGTATGGTAAGGGAGGAAAGAGGGGAAGAGGAGGAAGAGGGAAGGGTTAGGGCTTTTTTTTTACCGTTTTTATCTAATAAACATCTAACATCTAGCTGACCCAACAGACATACTATTTTAAAACAAAAATATTTATGGTATAACAAAAATATTGACTTGCACACTAAATTATCAAGTTACAATGGAATTTCTAAAATTGATTTCTAACTTGCTTTACAATAATATAATTATGTATGCACGACCAAATTTCATTTCACAGAGATTACATATAAGCTAGGTTTAGGTTAGGTTAGAACTGCGAACTGCGGCCGGCGAGTGCCAGAACCGAATTCTATTGTAAAATCTAAAATTTTTGTAACAAACATTCCATAACTTGAACACTATCCAGTGTTCAAATTATGGAATGTTTGTATGGAAATTCTGTCGTATCGATGTATTTTAATAAAAAATTGCGATTATGTTAAATAGTTCAATATTATATGCATGAATTTATCCAACACTTAAAATTTCGATGTGTTAAATTCCCTAAGGTATTTTTTTCTGAGAAAAAACAGTACTTATACGTATAATTTATAACATTCTCCACATTATCAAATTGACCTTATTACACGATAACTATATAATTAACTAACCAAGTTAGGTACAGTTTTTAAAATAAATATTCGAAAATTATAGCACCTTTTGTATTAAAAGAAAAGTGCGTTATTATTACACTGAACCTGTACTCTACGTCTAGAGAACACGAGCGAGTGAGACGTGTGTTATAAACACACACCAGTATATGTGCATCTGAGCGTGACGGTCACGCGAGTCCAATACTTTTTCTCCATTTCACAATTGCACAACGACGTCTTATATACACATATTTGTCAACATGTATCTGAGCAATCTGAGCATATACATCACATGTATGTGACATACACTTTTTTCCCAACCCAAAAGTGCACAAGGTGACTAAAAAGATGTCACTTTAAAAACTTATTATATCATCAAGATAATCTTATTTAAATAAACTTTGTAATTTTTAGCAACTTATTTGGACGCATAGTTGAGGAGATAAAAAAAAAATATATAGCCGTTGATACGTATAAAATCAGAGTGGCGCTTGATCGCGCGTTCTGCGTTTCGATACGGGAGGATAGTTGACGTCTGACGATGTGTATAAGGTAGTCGAGCGGCTCACTCACGCGGTCTGCACCTTACTCAACGCACCAGTGCAAAATACTGATTTTTCGTAAGAAAAATTGAACATTCGATTGAAGTTTTAAGTTTTTTTTTTCTTTCAGTTACGATCCAAACTACTGTAAATTTGGAGGAATGAGTAAGATTTGCCCTAAGTGCCATACAAAAAATAGATAGATGAAGCGAGAAGTGTGTGCTGTGCATCTGGGCAAAGTGATTCTTCCCAATATATAGGAAGTATCACAACTGATACAAAATCTTTTGACGGACATTCGTCCATTGTTCGGACATTTTTTGAAGATGCAATAGTCTCTTTCATATGCCTTTGTTTGGGAATAAAATAAGTTATGAAATTAAGGAAGGAAACTTCATGCTTACTTTTAAGGTCGGAACTGCAGGTTTAGCGCCTCATAGGCAGCCTGTCACAAACTGATTTCCACGCGGGCGAAGCCGCGGGCACAGCTAGTAATAAATAAATATAACACAAAGGAAGAGAAAACGTTTTTGTCAGGGGAACGTTCTCCCCTATATGGTGTCCCTCAGGGGGAGTCTATTGTTTATTTTATATATTAATGACCTGTCTAGTTTAGAACTATTGACCATTTATGACTCTCTTTGCAGATGATAGCACAGTGACAATAGCCTTGTTGAAATAGACTTATATAAACCTGACATAAATCAATCTTCGACATCAATAATATCATGGCTGGGCGAAAATCATTTAAACATTAATTTAAATAATTCGTCGAAGGTTCCATCTAACGACTTCTCTTCAAATGTAAGGAGAGATTGACGACACTTATTGTTTACGCAAACTTTAAATTTAATTGTTATAATTTAAGAATTAAATATAAAGTAGTTTTCTTTTGAAGTATCGAAATCGTGCAAATACCTTCTTAAATATTTATAATAACAACAAACTGTAGGTTAAATCAAGATTTTCCTGTTTCTATTGTGAGGGTTATTCATTCATGCATCCTCGTCACATTATTATAATATGATATTTGAGGAGGAATCATTACTTATATTCTGTACTTGTATGTATCTGTCTGCAATATAAAAGAAAATTACTGAGAATTAAAATTATCTGTCATATTCGTGTTTCTGTGGGTAAAATTATTCAAAAAGCGTGCGTTTAAGTGTTTATACTTTATACACAGATGGTTTGGTAGAACATTTTAAGAGGGTTATTGGTAAAATTTCGAAATTAAAGTAGTCAAAATTCCCATTTTAACAGAAAGTACAAAATCATTATTACCATAAACGAAATAATGTCATTGAAATACATAGAAGATGAACAACCCATTGTACTGGAGTATATACATAATATTATGTATTATCAAATACAATGTATTTCTATGAAAACATACAGCTTGGGAAAATCTAATCCTCTGAGCGTAAACTTTATAAACATTAATTGCGATGTCTTAAAATGCTCATTAGGCGGAAAACGAGCGCAGTCTTTTTTGTGTATATAACGATATACACAAAATTCAATCAAGCTAAATTCGTGGTCTGGTTTAATTTTCTGACATGTTACGCGTCACTTTGTCGACATAGCTGCGAAGTGCTGTAATGAGAAGGTACTAATGATGACACTTATTATTACAAACCAATCATTAGGCTATTGTAACATTTAACGTTGGTTTAAGTTGTCAAACTTCGTTAGGTCCTAGGTAGTTAAGATGATGTAGAAACAAAAGTATGTATTAAAAAAAACATATATATATTCTCCATGTTTTAACATAGAACTTGTGATCTAACCTACTTGATCATCTTCAACTAATACTTCTGTACTTCTGGAAAAGGGAAGTAGCTAGGATGGTGTGATATGGATCATTTGACAAATATCCCTGCTGACTTATATGTGTTTGTTTGTTACTGTTTCACGGTATAATAATTCAACCGATCTTCATGAAATTTTACATAAACGCTGCCACGGGTACTGAAAAGATCATAAAATACTTTTTCCAGAAAAAAAAGTATGAACAAAATTTTGACATGACATTAACACAAGCGAAGCCGCGGGAATAAGCTAGTAGTCGGTGAAGTTCACATCTAAATAGACAATATATATAATTACGTCACAGTTCTAATTTAATTCTATCTGTATGATAAAGTTAATCATTTCATGTTTTGAGATGTACTTATCGTCTGAAGGAAACATCAACTTCAAAACGAAATTGTTTTTGAGTAATAATAGGGAGGCGTGCGGTAGTGCAGTGCACACCCTATTTTGATCTATATAACGACAAAGGTGAACCTCCTAAAACTTTATAGGACAAGCAACACCCTCTTAACTGACGTCATTGCTGTCACGTAGAAATATTTACGGAACTCTTTTCAGCATTATGTTAGGGTCAGAGTCTTGAGCACAATAGAGTATAACAGACATAGCAGTTAGTGGACTGTGAAACCGACCCCTATTATTACGTTATCAGTCTAGAGTAGTACCTATTGTTATGTGGGTCAATCACGGCTACATAGACTCGATATAAATTTGAGGATTTAATTTATATAATTTTTTATCTTGGGCGTAAATGTTAGTTTTAAGGTAACACTTTTTTTCAAGTTACTAGACAAGTACCCTGTAATTTTGGCCGTGTCAAATTTGTGTTCGTTACATTCCTATGCGTTACAGCATTATGATATACATATTATTACTAGCTGACCCGGCACACGTTGTTTTGCCATATTAATTATTTCTAATGAATATTTTGGTAGTCAAATAAAAAATAACTAACTTATTGTGGGGATGGGGTCTATGACTGAAAGAAGAATGGAGCGCTGTGGTCTATTGACGGCCTATAAAAATAACAAAACAACAACCATTCATTTTCTTAATTCAAAGTACTTCATTAACTTAACTGACATATTTAAAGTTTAACAGTGGGAGAGCCATGCTTCGGCACGTATGGGCCGGCTCGAAAGGAGTGATATCATGGCCTCACACAAAACCGGCAGTGAAGCAATGCTTCGTTGTACTTCGCCAAGCGAGTGAGGTTACCGGTGGCCCTAACCCTTCCCTCTCTCTATCTTCTCCCCTATCTCTCCATCTCCCCTCCTCTCCTACTCCCACCTTAAAGGCCGGCAAGGCACTTGTGACTCTCGAGTTGCAGGTGCAGCCATGGGCAGCGGTAGTCACTTAGCATCAGGTGACCCGTCTGCTCGTTAACCCCCATTCCATAAAAAAAAAAGTTTGACATCGACTTGACCACAATCGAATATAACAATCGCACTTTCTATACTGGGTTGAATACTTAAAAAAATTGTACCAATGAAAGTATAAATACTAATATCGCTATTAAAAACAGGGGTTGATCGTAGGGGGTTGAAAATTCAGCGTTGTATGTATTTTCTAATACTGTATCATAAAAAAAAACAAAAAAAAATTAAAAAAAAAATTAGGGGTGGACTACCCTTCACATTTATGGGGATGAAAAATAGATGTTGTCCGATTCTCAGACCTACCCAATATGCACACAAAATTTCATGAGAATCGGTCAAGCCGTTTCGGAGGAGTTTAATTACAAACACCGCGACTCGAGAATTTTATATATTAGATATACTTTTTTTACTATACTATGAAAGATTTCTTCAATCCCACAGGTAGGTAGTCCTTAGAATCAGTACGTGTAAAAACCAAATTATAAAATGAATATTTAAGGTTTATTATGTTAGTATAGAAATATTCATGTACGTATGTTGCGTGTATCTATTGAGTACCTATTACCACTATTTAAGTAAATCGTTTTAGTTGTGAATTAATTAATTCACGAAAATCAACTATATGTAAGCTAAACTGGATGATCTAGAAAAATTGTGTATCATTTTCAAGCGAAACAAGAAATAAAAGCTAATTATTTTATTTTTAGAATAAAATAAATATTACGAAATAAAAGGTTTTACGGGACAAATCTGTGGCGACTTCCACATACAGCAGAAACATATTTTAACATCACCCAGCCAAGACGAGCTGAATTACGTAGTAACTACTGATGCTGCATCACGCAATAAAAGTTTTTCGATAAGTATATACTTCCCAACTTCAACCGTTGGGCCACTGTCCGCCAGGCATGATCAGCTAGCCAGGTCGGAGGATCCTCCCTTTGTATTGGAACGTGTAATGTGGAAACACACCCATTCTTCCACAAATCTATAGATACATTATAAATACACAGAATGTTTATCACATACTTTCAGCTCTAAGAAGAGAAATGCATAATCATATTAAGTTGGTTACCTAATATGATCATGCGTTTCTCTTCTTATAACATAGAATAGTATAGGCTAATAAAATCATATTTCTGCATTGGATTGTTTTATTGTAGCGGTATTAGAACATGGCACAACTCTAGAAAAATAAATAATACACAATTAAAATCTTAATCTAGCTTTTTGAAGAGTCTATCTCAATGATAATAATACTTGTATGTACAAGGAATAAATAAGAAGCAATTAACAAATCACATCAAATCGAGAAATCGCTTGATCGTAGCATAGAAAATATATAATCTTCAATGCTGGGATATTTTTAACTCATTTGCTGAATTGATATGAAATTCTGAATGAACATAAATAAAATTGAAATGCTGTTTGTCAATCAGATCACTTGAGAATGGCTAGACGGATTCAGGTAAATTTGGAGTATATACGTATTCTCAACAAGGGTTGTAAATAGAGAAAAATTGGAAAGGTTGGAAATCTTGCCAATTTTTCTTGGAAAATTTTAAAATGTTGGTTGTAAAATTTGTATTAAAATTTGTAAAACAGGAAAGTGCCATATTTCACGAAATGGAGACAGTCACAAATAAATTTTAATGAAATTCTGACGGGTCAGCTAGTTTTAAAATAAATATCTTTTCTACTAAGCAGATGTCATTACTTTACGAAAAAACCAACTGACCTACTTCGTTGTCAGTTGTAATAGCAAAATTCAGAACGCGTTATGAATCAAAACATCAATTTCAACTTATGTACCTAAATTTCTCGAACAATTATCAAGTTTGTGATTAACGATAATCTAGTTTTGTCCCGACTCAGTACCGTGACTCAGATTATACGTGAACGTGACTCAGCCAGCTAATTACTTCGATGAATTTTGCATTCCTACTGTTTTTCGACTATTTCTACCAGTGACTTTAATTCTAGAACGCTTTTATTTCAGTCCTAATTGTAATTGATGATATCTGTGTTAGTGTTCTTTTTGCAGTGATATTTAATCAGACAATGGCTTTGTCTATCGATCAGTCTTTTGGTGGTATTTGTAGGTGAAGAATTGCACGTGTAGGCAAGGAGTGGACAGAAAATGGTTTCTAATACTGGTTGCAGTAATCCCCGAACACCTCCCGTACTAGACCTATCGACTAACTGCTTAGTTTATGAAGTACACACGTATTTCGCCGTATTGACTGTGCAATCGATTGACAGTCAGGCAATAGTTTAATTAAATCCAGTGCGCGCGCTTACATTCGACTTTACACACGCTATGCAATGGCCGAAAGATGTTAGATAGTTTGATTAAATAGGAATCTATTTCTATTTTCTTATAGATTTTACAAAACCAAAATCTGTTCATTAGGAGAGCCTTGGTAATGGCAGATTTTTTGCGCCAAAATATTTGTGTTGTCGCCACATTAAAAACTCTTATTTATTTTATTAAAAATAGGGACAAACTATAATAGATGATAACACAGTTCTCTACTTAATAAAAATAAGTTAATAGACATTATTTTGACTGGTTATGCCGGTAACGCAATACTATTGGTCGATTGATAAATATTAACGAAAAGTGGGATTATAAAAGGTAGAAATAAGATGAGAACTTCACTTGAGTAAAAACAGAGGTACGAACAACTTGGCAGTTGCTGTTAGTTAGTGATTATCATAGTTTATATCAGTGGTTTTGAGCCTGTTTTCTTACATCAGTAGTATTGTGTAACTTGTGACTGTTTGGTATGCACTCCCACACGTAAAAGGTACAAAACAAACGTGGGATGTTTTTTTTCTGCAAAAATATTGTAAAGAAGAAAGAATGAAAATCATTTTAGAAAAGAAAGAAAATCATTTTATTTTGCACAAACATTTGACGCACACAAGGCATATTTAAACAAAGAACATGTATATTAGGAAAAGAAGCAAATGACAAAAATAAAAAAACGAAATTAGCCTTATCTATGGTCGGATAAATTTGTAGTCTGTGGTAATCTGTCTGTGGAAACTCTGTAATAAAATTGACAAAAAGTATGGAAAAAACAATACCTTATAAATTTTGTTTGTCGTTTTTCAATTTACATGTTGCTATGTGCGTCACGCATGTGCAAAATCAGGCATATGCTCAGCATTACTGTAGCCTCAACCTCAAAGGAATTGGTGCCACAGCGCTGATTTTCAGCACAACCTTGGGTGACGTAATGGCGTCCCACCAACAAACCCAAACACAAGTTATGTAAGTGCAGTTGAATGCTATTTATTAAATATTTGGCGCGTTTCATAAAAATGTAGTAATGTGTATCGTGAGTGTAGTAAGAAGTGTGTGTGTATCGTTGAACTGAGTGTCATGTTTTCAGCAAATAGCCAGCATTGTTCACTCCAGATGCACATGTGCTAGTCAAACATGCGGGGGAAAGGATGTAATTACTGCCAGCACCTGTTGGAGACCTAGATCACTGAACCGTTTCTGAGGCCATGGCCCTTAAGGTTAGAATCAATAACAAAAATTATGTAATAACTATATTTTTATAAATTTTGAGAATGTAATTTGGAAGAGTTGTTAGTAAATAAATAATGCAATATATATACAACATTTGTTACTGTATAAGTATACATATACACATACACATATACACACACATACACATATATACATATCCATTTATCCACACAATATCCACCACAAACACAATATCTATTATATATATTGGAGTCAGGTTTTATATTCCATTCGAATTATTGTACTTGTTATGAGTACTATGTGGATTTCTGTGTTGCCAGATAATGTAACTTTAAATGTTTTACAAAGTTTCGTTTTGATTTCAGGCCTCGCATGGGTGGTGGCAGGTCATTCCAACAGTGAGTCGCTGCATATTTGAAACTCCCCCTGAAAGCTACAGTTTTGTGTTGAGGAATCGACAATGGTTTTGTGGCAAAGCGTATATGGTTTTTGTTTTGATGTTCCCTCCAGCTCAATTTCTCATACCAAACAATAGACCAGCCATGTGTAAACGCCTCTTAGCTTCCATTTTTAATATGTTGTTTTGATTTGCAAAAGGGGTGACATGGCTTCTTCGTGGTATGTCCACACAGAACCTTATGCATGCATTTTGTGTCCGCTGAATCAATCTATTGGTTCTCGCTAGTAGGCATGGACCATAAACTGTATAGCAGTAGTTTAACTTTGCTAGTTCCAGGGTGTCAACAAGCTGTTTGCGCAGAGCTACACTCAAGTGTTTTCTGATTACGTATAGAGTTTTTAGTCTATAAAAACAGTTCCTCATACAATTAACTATGTACTTCTCAAAGTGTAGTTCTGGGTCCATTGTCAGCCCTAAGTTAACTGCTGTGTCTACTCTTTCTATCTTTTCACCTTTAATTGTTACATCTGTTCCAACTGACAGCATGGTACTGATTGCCTTCTTACTACCCAGAACCATATATTTAGACTTCACCGGATTCAGAACCAGGGAGTTATGCTCAGACCAAGTGACAACTCTCTGCAAGTCAGCATTCATTTTTTGTACAGCCGTCAACACCTCTGCAGCCTTACAAGATATGTACAGTTGAATATCATCTGCATACATATGATATTTGCAGTGTTTGAATGACTCTGTAATATCAGCACTGTACAAGATGTAAAGAAGAGGCCCCAAAATTGAACCCTGAGGTACCCCGCGTGAGACAGGTAGTAGAGGAGACGACAAGACTTTACTTCACTTTATTGTTTCCGTTGCAAATCCATAGTAAGCCATTTTGGAGAGCAATAATGTGGTGTTAATGGCGTCAAAAGCCCGGGAGAAATCTAGGAGAGCCAGTATCGTCCCCTCACCCCTATCACGAGCCTCAAGGATATTTCCTATTACATCCGCTAGGACAGTTGCCGTACCACGACCCTTTCTGAAACTAGACTGTAAATCTGGTAGCATATTGTTGTCCTCCAAATATGTCAATATTTGGTTATATACTACCTTCTCTAAGACTTTGAACAAACATGGCAGTATACTAATAGGGCGAAGGTCCTTGACAGAATTCGGGTTGCTGTTCTTTGGGATGGGTCGCACAATGGCACATTTCCAGGCATCAGGGAAAGTGTTGGTCTCAATTGATCTGTTTATCATGGAAGTGATAGTCTGAAGCGTGGATGGCAATGAGAGTTTAAGCATTGCCAGACTTAGGCCATCAGTGCCAGTTGCATTTGATCCGAGGTCCTGCAAAATTTTGAACACATCTGCTTGGCTGACAGTCCTGAGCACAAACTTTGTGGAGTCCCATATCTGTGAGTACATAACAGGTCAAAAGGAGGAAGGACAAACATTCTAAAAATGCTAAATTATAACGCACAACACGTCGTTTAATCATATATACAGCACGATACGATACAGTAATCATCATTATGTATTTCCGTATGATAATCGTCATTAGGGGCTCGTGATGCAGTGTCGAGCTTGCCGTTTGTTTAAGGGGCAGTTGCTTAGAAATTTGTAATTCATAGCCATATAAAATATTATTTCAAATTAAAACAACTTTATTCCATTTTTTACGTAAGTAAAAACTGTAACGTGTATTTAATGATATTTAAGAAAAATACTTTTGGCCTCTCATCATACCAGTCAGAGGTGGTTTACTACTGGTGGATGGACTTCTTTTTAAGATTTATAGAGAGAGCAGTCTTTATATTTCGGCTCCCTGCCACGTTGATAAATATCCCAATTCATCTCTCTTATTCTATCATGCATCACAATGATTTACTTTCACACTTTCATATCATATGAGACGAACCGATACAGGCTTATATTTTAAAGATTTAAAGCGTACGCTAAGAATGTTGCTTTAGAAAGTGGATAAGTTATCAGTTACAGAATATGGATGGTCATGTGCTTCATAAACTAGAATATAATCTTTCATTGTACGGAGACCATATACCAGTAAAACACACATCACCACGTATATGGATGTAGCTGAATTTTTGCGAACAATTATAATATTATAACAAATCATTTATTTTTGCTTCAACCAATCTACCTCCGATACAGATTACTTGTTGTTTTATAAAGTTAACATCTTTTGTGGGTGGCTGATATTTCTGCAAAGTTACCACAGTGATTACCAAGCCTCTCCAACCCTACCAGTGACGACCTGCCTTGATCGTGCGTTCATTAAACTGAGAAACTTGAAACTCCTTCCATAACACGCTCATATTAATTTTATCAAGTGGAAATTCTTATTCCTTAAAATGAAGTAATTCACAGACCACACAATGTTCTGTGAGATGCCAACGAACTCAGGACATGGCCTGAGAAATTGGAGCTAAATATTTTTGTGCTAAAGACGGAGCACTTATTACCTGCGGTGAGGATAACGCCTCACGCTTCCCCTTTACTTGCTAACCCGTTTCATTCTGTCAGTGTAATTTAGAACTTATATACTTGAAACCGTACGCCGTTTTAGAACTGTTTCGCAAATATTTGTGTTTAGTAGTGTAGGATTATACACCGTCAAGATAACTAATGATGGTCGTAGAGTTGACCTGAGAAATTAATAATAATAATAATCTTTATTTTTTTCATTAAGAAGTGACATAAAGTGTACATAGTTTACTACCATAGCAATATCAACTTTTTGTCCACCGTAGTCGCAACCACGCCGGGGAACCACACCCGTGCTAGGAATAAACCTGTGTCACAAGTAATGAGGCCCCGACGAGGACGCGCACTTCCGGTAGTACCTAATATCTTTACAGTAGCACTATTTCGCTACTGGACCTTTAAGGTAGGCAAGCCTGTGTTTAGGACCCAGTCTTACTAAACCTATAGAAAAAACAAATAATAATAATATAAAACTAAGAGGGATGTCACATCTAGTGTAATCGCGCGTGCATGTGTGTGTGTGTGTGTGTGTGTGTGTGTTTGTGTTGTGTGTTGTGTGCGTATGTGTCTGAAGTTACGTTATGTATGAGTCAGTTAGATAGTAGTTTTTAAAAGATTTTCTGTATCCGAATAGTTCAAGGTGCGTAGCCATGTCTTAAAGGTTCTGTGAAAGTTGTAACTGTTAAGTGGATAGAAATTTAGAATTTTGTTAATTCTGTTATATAAGAAATTACTTACAACTTTGTTGTGACGTTTTGCCAGAGTTGTATTGTGACGGATTGCAGGACATACTTTATCTGAACGCCGTTTATTTGTATGAATGCTAGGACAGTATATCAACATTGAATGTTGTTTAGAAACAGTTTGATAAACGAAAAGCTGTCTCACTGTCAGGACTGGTATGTCTTCAAATAGTTTGGTGGTTGGGTATCGGTAAGGCTTCTTGGTCATGACCTTGAGGACAGCTCTTTGTGCGATCTCTAGTGGTAGTATGATTGTTTTTGCGGCACCACTCCAGGAGGTAATGCAGTAGGCAATTATTGACTGACAGAGCGCCTGATAGGTCATGATAAGCGTTTTATGATCTGCTGAGTTTCTAATAAGTTTAAATACATATATAAGTTTTCTGACACGAGATGTTAAATTATTTATTTGAAATTGCCATTTTAGGAACTGATCTATATAGACACCAAGGTACTTCACCTGATTAGTCCTGGAAACAGATACGCAATCGCAGGTGGTACGATTTATACAGGTGTGCAGCTTAATTTGGTAGGTGTCTAAAGGTGGAAGCATAGATGCTTTGTGAGCAAAGGTCAGAAAGCAGGTTTTGTTAATGTTAAGGGTTAGGAGATTCGCTGTTAACCAGAATTTGACCCCTGCGAGAGCTGATTCAGCATGGCATTTTGCTTCATACCAAGTTGCACCATTGATAAAAAGCACTGTGTCATCAGCATATGCATAAACTTTACAGTTTGTTGGTCTCTTCGTGCAATTACTCGTGCTAAATAGACCTTGCACTAACCTCCACCACTCAGTATTACTGATAACTAGGAGATATAAAAAGGTGCAATAAGAGGTATGGATGTTGTGATGCATTTATCCATTCCCGATGTTTATATAACAACTAGCTGCATCCGAAATGCGTTGCAATGTCATTTTTTATTATATATAAATATAGATTTTTTGGGGCCAGGACCGCTCGCAGGCGCTCCCGAATACCCTCCCAAAGTTTCATCACAATCTGATCAATGTTTTCGGAACGTATAGAGGTCAAACATACAAACATTGATTTTTATTTATATAGATAGATATTTACAAAGCTCTTAGGTGATCTCAGGGTACTGTGTCAGAACCGTGTAATAAAAAGGGGTTTCGTCCATCTTACTCTCGTGAACTCATTGACAAATTATAACCCAACAAGTGCTGTTGCTTTTTTTACACGCTTTATATTGTAGCTTCACTTGTATGTTAAAAAAATAAATAATAGTTTTAAAAAACTAAAAAAACACGCTTTTATAGAAAATTCAACTAAAAAATAGAAAATAAATTTTAATAAATTTGAATTAAGAATAGTGTAAATAAGAAATAAATGTATATTATTGGAAAAAAGCGTGGGGTGCATATATGCATGCATCCCACGCTTTTTAATAAAAAATAATAGTGCTAATAGTGTTGTTCTTCAATACAGATTTCTAGAAATATATGTTTCCATCCTTCTATTCTTTAACTGAAATTCCTTAAAACTTAAAATAAAACTGAGTCTGTTTTTATTTATCAATAAAGAAAGTCGTTGTAAATATTGCAGATATGATTGTCATAGTAACAATGTGTGTATATCAAAAAAATAATAAATGTGATAAAAGCAGAACACATGACGTTGCGAAATGACATCACATTATCTCGGTCAACCAAACAAGGGACCCGGTACCGCAATATATGTGACGACCATCACTTATGTGTACTGGTATGTGTAAGTGTTTGCAGAGCTGCAACTTAATTTTCATATGCGAAGAGCATGATTTTATTTTGGTACTGTTATTTTTTTTTATTTTAAATGGTAGAAGTATTATCTATAACATCTATTTTTCATAAATTAACTGGTAGTGAAGCTCGCCCCTGTTTAATATCCATAATAAAAAAAATTATGCGGATATTTTCTGAAAAATCCGGACATTCCATCAACATCCTTGGTATGAAACACCCATAGTTCAAATAGTTTCAGCCCAACCTCTTACGAAATATTAGCTTTATCAGTAGATTTTTAAGTTCAATTTCTCAATTTCATATTTGAAAATCAAGTTTTTTTTCTGAAACTTTACGATATTCACGGGTCTCTTATACGACCCTAAAATATTTAACCAACTTTTTGTAACATTATGTACAAAACACTTCTCAATGTTTATTGGAAGTGCATTGTACTGTACGTTAAATTCTCTAATTCCGGCCTGTCAATACTCTAATCTCGGACATTACCATGAGATTTGTCCCCGATTTAAATTAAGTGCGGGTGTGATGAGAAGTCTTGAACACAACCGGAATTCTTTGGTGACGATATAATAATTATTATGTATTAGAAGCTCGTTTCGATTGTTAATACTGACTTTTGATTATGCTACAAAAGCTTTTTCAAATTACAAAAAAATTATACAACACGTAACGACATCAGTCTGTTGGTCCCAAGTAATATTAACTATACTAAACTAGTCACAAAAATTAAGGGAAATAAAAAAAATCCAAATTTTTGGGTGATTTTCAACAGACTGTAACTCGTAAGAAAATTATCGTACATGAAAGAAAAAATTGTAGCTCCAAGTAACTAGTTTTTGGATCCAGCCACGAAACATTTTTACCATGGACGGTTTCGGAGTAATCCTATAAAAAAAAAATCCTGAAAAAATTTCAGAGCTTTCCGGGACACTTTAACATTGAAAATTCATCCATTTTATCTAAAATTATACCACGTTATTTAAATATCCTTAAATAGGTGAATTTTGATCGTTTTTTCAGTCAAAAGTATCACTTAAAAAAAAAAATTGAAGCCTGTAGACCTTTTTTAACAGAAGTAAAAACTTGGAATTAGTTTTTTCGGCAGTTGTCTTTAGGATTACTCCAAAACCGTGCATCGTAAAAATGTTTCATGGCCAGTTCCAAAAAGTAGTCATTTGGAACTACAATTTGCTTTTTGCAACATTTAAAAAGTTCAAAACAAACGTGAAAACCTTTTCTGCAAAACAAAAATATTGTAGAAATATAATCAGAATTCCAGAAAAAAAATCATTACAATGCAGTTAGTACTTTAGATTAGACCAATAGATATCGATACATTTAGTTATTGGCTGAAATTAATATGAATGAATACACATACCCGCTATTTTTTTCTTGAAACAAAAATGTTAAATATTCGTTTATTTTATAAAAAATGAAAATTCTTGAATTCAAGCAAAGGTAAACATTTTTACAACATAAATGAAAAAATATTACATTTAATACTTTCTAAAAGTGCACATAATCTACAAAGTGTTGTGTATGTGTGCTGTATAAAGGGCTTTTGGGGAAATTATTTGAACTGCGTTAAGACTCTCCGCAAAATAAAAATCTTTGCGCATTTATTTCCTTAAATTGACGTACCTGTGTTTTCTCTATGCGATTATAAAATTATTTGTATACGGTTACAAAATAATAAATTCGTTCCGTTATGGCAGATTTTTATTCCTAGGATAGTGTAGGGGAACGCAAAGCGCGGTTATCTGCTGACCGTGAGCGTCAAAAGCGTCAGCTCAAGAAAGTGTTGAGGAAAGCGAAGCGAGGTTAACTGACTGAGAGTACCACACACCATCACGCTAGTCAGTGCATGATGGCACACAGGGCAATATGACCTACCAGTGGGAGGCTTTATGGTGCTTTTCTGTCGGAATTGTGGAAACAGCGAGGTTTTTCAATTGTTTGGCGATCCCAGAGTAACTGGTAGCCGGTTCTTGGCAATGCCAACGAGCTATTTGGCCTCCTCACAGCCACTAAACTAGCAATAAATTCACAGATAATATATTTCAGGGTGTTATACATACATTTATAAATAGATTATGGAAACAAGAAGTTCTCGCCCTCTGTACATTTCAATACTACACTCATATTTACTGTAAACCTTCTTCACACTTCTACCACACGACACACACTATCTCCAACAACATTACATCTAGGCTGACATCTTGAAAGATAGCCGGTGAAATTCTTTTACATTTCTAGACCATTCATTTTCCGTTTGGTTACATTAGTGTGAAATCTTATGTAGTATTGGCTGGGAGTATTCTCTTAAGAATAGTGATGACATATTGGTGACGGCTGCAGGGACCCATAGCATCTATGAAGTGGCACTGGCGTACTAACTACAGCAAGTCCCCCAATTAATCGGACGAATCGAGATGTTAGGTCGCAAGGAGGTGGCGGAGTGGATCCGGCATGAAGACCTCCAGATGGAACGGTTTCACTCGCTCTCACGTGTGTTCCATAACAGTGACCGCGGATGGATGAGACGGGTTTTACGAGTATGTCCTTCACCAGCAGCAGAATCTCCCGTGAAGGGTGTATCTGGAAATCGCCCAATCAGTAGACGGAGCCCGCTTGCCACCCGCAAGCTTCCGCTGGATGGATATAACATCGCTGGAGGCATAACGTCGCTGTACCAACGGCTCACTACTTACAGGCGCTGTGAGACACCATGTGGTTTTCGTTGGTTTAAGTCTGGTATACGGCCTCTGGTCGGTGCTTTTCTCACTTATGTCGTTATTCTGGGTGTAGACAATCTAAACAATATTGTTTTGTACGCTCCAAGTTGTTTAACAATGTATGTTGTAACAGTGTATTGTTTAATAATTATGTACCTTTCTGGAAAAGGTGTTATGCCTATTAAGAGCGACAGATTATTGTTTTACAACATAAACGCAAACGAAGTCGCGGGCATAGCTAGTTTAAAATAAATTTTTACATAATATATTATAAACTAGGGAAGTTTTCATTTTCGCTATACCCAAAACATTCAACTTTTCTTGGATCTACTTGCCAATATCTTCACTCTTCCATATCCATTGTGATTCTCTTCACAAAAGTGGGGGATTTACAGTTGCTCACTAGGCTAAGTGTACCACTAAACAGACGTACCGGGCGTAGAAGCCTAAAACAGTATATAATGTATGTGTACATACTGTACATAAATGTATATTTTTAATCACTACTACATTGTACCTAACACACAAAAGTTAAATTGGGCTACGTAGTCAATCAATCGCATGATTCAAACCTAATGAAATTGATATTTTATTATTAGTAGTAATAGTAGTAGTAGTACCATGGGATGTTTAATATCTACCGATTTCATTTTCAAAATACAATTAAAAAAAAACTTTCTGTATAAAGTCACAGCTCTCACTTTACTTCACTTTATAACCATAAATAAAAGTTTTAGTTAAATTATTACCTTCTACCTCGTTCCAAGCAGGCGGAAGTAGCTCTTTCGTATTGAAAATCCCTTAAGATGCCTTCAGGGATATGAGGTATCGTAGTCGGATTTCATTATTATTTATTTTCCTACTAGTATTCTATAGGAAAAGACAACTCATAAATATAATAATATCATCGTATTCTCAATTGACTGAGGTGAATAGAATAACAGGTAATTTTCAATTTGTGTTGTTTTGGAGTCTATACCCATTTACGGTTTCTTAGTTACAAGGTAAAAAAGTCCTTAGGGTCGGGTAAATGTGTAAAATCCGGCTGTCTTTCCGCGTGTCATAGCTAAAATAGTCAGACACTATTAGTTTGATGCTGTGTTCATGAAGAGTGCAGTAAGGCTTTTTCTAAGGACCTCGATTCACAAAAACGCTGTATAACGTGATATAACCAGCTACAAAATGCAACTAGCATTTGAAAGTTACTTTGTTACTCAAGTACCACTTGCTAAGTGAACCTAAGCGTAGTGAGCGTTGAGTGATGAGTGAAGAATTAAATGTTCACCATGGTAAAATAACTATTAAGTATTAGCTCAGTTGATGTATTTCACCTCTATAGGACGTTCATTGGTTTACATAGGCCTCTTTCATTGGTGAATGTCCTGCGCTGCGCTAATTCGCTGATCCGTTTTGTTATTTCATTAACTTTTGTTCTTTCTACCCATTTGAGTTGGATTCGACGATTGACCTCTTTCTTGAAGTTGGACCTACCGTATTGGTTAATACGTCCCAGGTCTATCTACGCGTCAATAACTTCTATAACTGAGTTTACAACAATAACGGGGGTAGGCACAATATGGCCATTCAACATAAAGTATATCTTAGGTTAGGGTAGAACTCTTCGTTAAAGTTCTTATTAGTTTAACCCGTTCCGTAAATTGAAGTTCCTAACTAAATGTGTAGCAGTGAACTTTCTTATTATTCCTGTAAACTCCTAAACTTTTACTATATGCCACTTATGGGACCGACTTCCATCTATTGATTGTTTAGACATCAATTCATTCAACAGGTTAGTCAATAAGCTAATGACTTACTATCCTGGAAAGGACGTACGTTTTGAAAACAAATAACAAACGACGTGAATAGTTCGAGACAAACTAGTTTATAATTATGTCTAGGCCACAATGCCAAACTTAACACCAGATTTGCAAAGTAATAGGCTCTTTAATCTTTTGGAAGTAAAAAGTAATATATGGACTTGCAATAGAGTTCGAAGGTTTCACTAATACGTAAAGCTCAGATTACTTAGTTTACATTTTTAATTTTTTTTTTACATTAGAATCCGAAGTTAAATGACGAAATGGTCTAGTTTATTATTAGGACGGCTTATTAAAAGCACGCATGTAAAGTATGTAGTACTAAATGGTGCCAGTATTTGACGGGCTTTTTGTAAAGGAACGTATAACTATGGTAATCTTGACCGAAGGGGTAATAACAAAAATATAAACAGTCGTCGTTTTCATAAGCATAAATACTTAATTACTGAGGTGTGTTTTGTGTCATAGACCAAAGGCCATTGTCATGGAACATCAGTTGTATTTTAGTAATCGTTGTGATATATATTTTTAAGTAAGTTATCGATAAAGTGACACTTTGGTTTGCAATTCTGCATTCCCGCATGTAGAGGAGACCTGCGGAATACTCGCATTTGTGCAGAAAATCCCGAACGAGAATTTTTTACATTAGAACATGTCCGTTTATCAAATATTTGACCCTTATTCTTATCAGAACACCATCATCCTTGCAAGCGTAAAGGCGGAGAGGGCATTTTATTTATTTATTTATTTAAAACTTTGTGCACATAGAGTACAGAGGCGGACTTAATGCCATAGGCATTCTCTACCAGTCAACCTTAGGGTGATGTAGAGAAAACAGGAAGTAGGTGCATTAAAAATATTACAGTTTATTAGGTAAATTTGCGAACTAAATATGAGACAAAAATACATAAACAAAGTATATAGGATAAAATACATATCATAAACACAACATAACAATACACAAACATAACATATACATACATACATACAAAGAAAAACATAGTAACGATTTAGATGATAAATTATGGGCAAGTTGATTCTGCTAGTTGTTCGAAAAAGTACTCCTTTACTTTCACTTTGAATGAGTAACGTTTGGTGGCCATCCTGATTTCGAGGGGAAACGCATTCCAAAGAAGAACAGACTGAACGAAAAAGGAAGACCCTACAAACTCTGTGGTAGGAGAGAGACAAAGAAGAAGAAGATTATTTAAGGAACGAAGGTTTCTATCATGATTACTACTTAAATATTGGAAATATGAAGGTAAATACGTTGGGGAAGATGGGGAATTAAGAATGGTAAACAGGTTAGTGAGGGCTCGCAACATACGGCGCTGACGAATAGGCAACCACTTAAGCTGAGAACGGAAAGAGGACACATGGTCGTATTTACGAAGATTAAATATAAATCGAATGCAGTTATTAAGAAGACGGTCTAATTTATCGAGAAGGTCTGAATTCAGGTCATAGTAGCACACATCACCATAGTCGATTATTGGGAATATGAGAGTTTGCATGAGCATTGTCTTGGTTTTCGCAGGAAGAAAATTTTTTAAGCGATGTAATGCACGGAGGGTACCAGTAACCCTCTGGCACAGATTTGTAACCTGATTGCGACAGTTCAATGTGGAATCAAGATGTAGGCCCAGGTCTTTCACCGATTGACAAATAGGTATAGTAGTACCGTTAAAAGTAACAGCTGGGAGCGTCTCAGTGTCTACTCTACTCATCAATCGGTGGCTACCGATTATAATGGCTTGACATTTTGAAGGATTCACTGACAAGCCAAACCTTTGAGACCATACTTCTATAGATTTAAGGTCTCTGTTGACCATGTCGATGGCCGATGATATATTCTCAACCCTAGCTTGAGAGTACATCTGCAGGTCGTCGGCATACAAATGATACATTGAAGTTCCTGGGTTAGGAGATTAATAAACAGAGAAAATAGCAAAGGAGAAAGTATACTGCCTTGAGGGACACCAGAGACAAGATGAACAGACTGCTGGCGTCCCTGAAGATAAGATGAGAACCATTCCAGTGCATCGGTGCGAGATCATAAGATAGGAAAGGACAGATAAGAGAATATCGTGATTGACGGTATTGAAAGCATTTGAGAAGTCAACCAGTACTAAGACAGTCAGTTTTGCGTCTTCCATTGCTGCTCTAATGTCACCAGTCACTTTAAGGAGAGCGGAGGTAGTACTGTAACCAGGCCTAAAACCAGATTGTAGAGGGCTTAACAGCTTATTTTTGTAAATAAAACTGGATAACTGTTTAAGCACGCAGGATTCTAGCACTTTAGAGAGGAAGGGAAGAATGGATATGGGTCTAAAATGGTTGGGAAGTGTGGGATTTGCAATTTTAGGTAGAGGAATGACATAGGCTTTGCGCCAAAGTGATGGGAAGATTCCGGAATAATAATAATAATAATATTTATTGGTTCAAAAATACAAGTTAAACTTACATATCACTTATACTATTAACAAAAATTATTAATTAATTAAAGAAATTCCAATTTTACTGAATATAATACTGTGATTGATATGTTGAACGTTGACAGCTGTACTAGTATTAACTATATGACAGCTGTCTGCGCCTTCCATACTTGGTACGATGGCATGGATACGCAATAAGTGCATTTTGCAGTTAGTTATAAGATATAAGCTGGCCCACAAGACAATAGATAGCATTTGTTTTCTTGCGTTCTTGTTTTCAGGATAATAATAAGTAACTTTTATTTTTTAACTTCAAGTTATATCTGATACGTACAATTGTTAAATATACTAAAACAAGTTAGTTAGGTACTTATAGTATGATAAGATAATAATAACCAATGACTAAAAATATATTTTTGGTTTCTATATTCAACATTTTTTATTGTTTTTAGTGTTTATAAATTTTATTAATTTAACAACAAGAAGTGTGTTAAGTAGACACACTTCTTGTTGTCTACTTAACACATTTCTTGTCATGTCTTTGATGTGTTGATGTCTGTTGAATATTCGTTAATAAACATCCATAGTTATTAATGTTTATAATGCTTACCTGTTTTATTTTGTAAATATTAAAGGATTATTTATATTTCATTTGGTTAAACAAAAATATTTAACAAGAACAGCATATTTTCATATAAATGCGAATTTACCGCCATAATCCAGCTGAAAAAAAAAGTGGCGCGATGGTAAACCCCGGTCTCTCAGCAAAGTAAAGAAAAAAGTCGATAGTCGTCAATTTGTTGTTATATCACATAAAATTGTTTCTTTGCAATTTTGAAAAACTGACTGAATTTGGAAAACTGACAGTGACGTACATCGATTTCTAGAACCGAATTTGTAGACCGGAAGGTAAAATTTTGTCACTCGGAAAAAGCGACCAAAAATTTTCGAGAATCGATTACCAAGATGGATGAAACTATCTACTACTATCTACATACATGTTTGTATGAAAACCTCTTTGCGAGAGTCAGATTCACACTTATCCTGGATTTTTAGTTTTACTAAATTAAAATTATTATTTTTCGACAAGGTACTCGATTTCCATATCCCTCATATCCCTTCACCAGTAATAACCTGGCTTTCCTGGAAACCGATACTTGTTTTAAATAATGTATATTATATATATCGAGTATTATATGAGATTTATGTATGTCTGCTGTCAAGAAACCACAATTTGTTAGTTTTGAAAAATTTTGATTCGCAATATTTATACTAACAGCAATTCTAAAACTCTAAGTCGTTACAAAGTTATATTGCAATGTTATTCGTTACAGATATCGATATAAGAGTTGTATCGAAGGATTCTCTGAACTATTTGCTCTAGTAAAAACATTCTTGTGAATTTCATAATGACAAATAAGTTAAATTGTTTTAAGTACTTAATACCAAATAGTTTTTAGTATGTAGTTAAATCTCTCATCACTCTTCATTACAAGATGACTTAGACTCACTTGTTTCACAGCAAACTTAGTTCCGAGTTTACCTTATAACCTTTTACACCGGTACGATGTACGACAAAAAAGACAACTTAGAGAAGATTAAAAGTCGCTTGAACTACTCTACAATTTTCCTTCCAAACTTTGTCACTTCGAACAATGTTACGTTGTTAATAGTGCAGCAATATACAATATACATTTACAAGACCCCAGTTTCCTAATTTAGAAAATGTAAAACCCTAATGACATGAGTGAGTGCTTTTGTATCATTCGATTCGAGAGGCCTCTCGCTTGAGACCATGGTTATGTCTATGTTCCCGGGTTAAAGAGCCTGGAATTATTGATATATATGCCAAAGAGAAGGCAGTCAGACAGTGGTTTATTCGTAACAGGCATTATTTTAATAGTGCTCAAGTACTACAACACATAAAACGACTGACAGATACACATCCAAGAGGGCAAAAGCTATTAGGAGAAGTATTTATTATTATATGATATTATGACCTGACGCTGAAAAAGCAAAATTAACAAATATTTTGAGCCAACTTGAGTTGAAATACATCGTTGAAGTCGACTAGATTTTTTTTACTTTAAACGGTGGTCGGTTGTGTTAATTTTTTACACAAGTTTTAATTTCATTTTAAGAACACATTTACTTCAAAGCTTAATAACCTATCCAAATTTAAACATTTAAAACATAATTTGAGTATTTGTATTAAAAGCGTCATTTTATCAGAAACTAAAGGATCATTTGAAAATATATTTTTAACCGACTTTAAAAAAGGAGGAGGTTCTATGTTCGGCTGTGTGTTTTTTTTTAATGTATGTTCACCAATATTTTCCTCATCCCAGATGATACTATTGTCACCAAGTCCGGATGATGAGGATGAGGATGGTATCTGAAGAAAAACGAGGAAATGAAGGACAGATGCAGTGTGTTTGTTGATTTACCTTGAAATTAAGAAAGAACAGAAGGAAGAGGAGTTCGGCTGTTTTACCTTTTCTTTATAATTTAATCAATCAAGTGCATCAAGTTGCTAGACAAAATAAAAATCTTACCACCTTATCTCAATAAAGTATCGGGCTTATTAAACTAAAGTTCGGTAATTTACATTACAGTAGGTAATGTTCTAAATACCGTATCTACTCAGTACGTACGTACTTTATACTAAAAATGAAAAAATAAACAATTAAAAAAATAATTAAACCCACTTCAAAGGCACTAGGAAAGGGCACTGAAAAGTCAAAAATAATCTATTTGAAACTTAATTGAAAAGACTACATATATGTGACACTTTTAATATAATAGGTAACATTATAAAGGCACCAGGATCGATACGAAAACACTTAGTTTTCGTATAAAAAATCACACTTAGGATATGAAGTGTTATATCAGCGGGTAAAGTCAGCGGTAGCTCCTAGTTAGGCCTTAAAGTGAGTAATACTATTAAAAGTCAAAACACAAATACACACAGACTTGATAACTTCGTCCGTTAAGGCAATTACTTTTGAAGAAATCGGACGTCTACAAATGGAATAAATTAAGTTTGGAGATTCCAGTACATTATTTTTTAATTTGTGTGTCCTCTTTTTAATTTTTTCAGTTTAACTACTGAACTACTTTGAAAAAGTAACTACTTCTGGAACCTAAACGCTTAATTAGAACCGATAGTTACTGTTGTAGTTTAGGTCAATACATTTATTGATTTTAGTTAATAGAGCAACAACATCGTACAAATTTAGTACATTTATAAATTATATTATATATAGTATTGTGTAGTACACCGTATTTAGGTACAATAACAATACTAAAGTCCTATAACAATATTCATTCATACCACTTTTTTAACTGTTTAACTACGTTTGTATTATGATTATAACATAAAGATGAAAATAGGAACAAAAAATCGCAAACAATATAAGTATGTAACATATTATATTGTTTATTTCCTCGTCTAATAATGTTCTAAAATACTAACAGTGCCTATAACATCTAAAGTAATGACTATAATTTGTATTTATTGCACCTCAAAAACATAATACTTTCCTCGACATTATAATAAGTACAACATACCCAGCCACGTTCTTACGTATTTAAATTTTGGTTTTAGTGCATTTAGACGGGGGAAGATGAGCTTTCAGGGTCAACCGTATTGCGGTTAATGTTCACCGTAAAACATTCCCTCTGTAATCTAGTGTGCACCCCGCCCCTTGTGATCCTCGCTAATGTATTTACGTACCACGAATTATATGAAAGCTTGTTTACATTTTAATGAAAGACGTGTGCTTGTAAACTCTTTGTTTATGCTCGCACACACGTCAGATCCCACAATTCTGCTACTCAAAATCGAGGTTGTGTTTAAGTTATGATATAGAAATGTCGCCTTAATTAAATACAATAAACTCAATCACGGTATTTATCAAGTTCCTTAAACGAGACTTCAGCGCCTCCGATAACATGTTTGTCTTGTCACACCACTCACACACAAACAAATTAATTATTTTAAAATGGTAGCTATTTATTGTAAGACTTCGTGTACCGTATTATATGTATGGAAGGTTTTCAATCATCTCTCATCAACATTATTTTCCTACCTTTCAATACCGGTATTGATCGTAATGTCTGACATATATCGCGACCAGCCAAGTGTTAATTAGTTATATGGATCCAAACCTCCCTATACTCTTTGAACAGTCACCACAGAGTACATTTTAAACTTACAGTACAGTACAGTATAACCCAGTGTACTGTAGTGCGTAACAAAACAGTAGGTACAGCATAGCATAGTATATTATGTCCTGTCAAACACCTTCTGAAACTCAGTCAATGCAATAGTGCAGCACTAATTGACTGTATACCATTATATATAAGTATGTAAATAATCTACTAAAGTAATATTTTTCACCTAGGCTTTTTAAAATGAATTACTATTAATACTTATTAATAATGAAACTGGACGTAGTAAACCTCGAGATAATGATTTAAAATAAATATTAATAATAGGTTAATAACAAACAACTTAGACATAGCTGAATCTTTTAATACCTTTTTCACAAATATACCCGTTAGTACAACCAGTACCTTGAATTCTTGTGCGTCCAGGTCTGAATTGTTGTTAAGGGCCAATGTAAACAAATGTAAGAATTTATTTGAATTTGAATTCATAAACCCCATAGACATTATAAAAACGTTTAAGTCTCTTAATTCTAAAAATTCAGGGGATTTATGGGGAATTTCTGTTAAATTAATAGAAACTATTATAATTGATATAGCACCATTTCTAGCTATAACATTCAATCGATGTGTTGATTCTGGTGTTTTTCCGAACCTCATGAAGTATAGCAAAGTAATACCTTTATTCAAGAAGGGTTGTACAACTGAACCAAGTAACTTTAGGCCAATCTCAATGTTACCAGCTATTAGTAAAATTTTTGAAAAAGTTATTTTGCAACAACTAGAAAGCCATGTTAATCTAAATAATCTGTTTCACAAAGAACAATATGGCTTTACAAAGGGTCGTTCAACAATTGATGCTGGTGCAACTCTTTTGAGACATATATTTAATGCATGGGAGAATTCGCAAGATGCGATAGGTGTATTTTGCGATCTCTCAAAAGCTTTTGACTGTGTAGAACATAACACGCTTTTTCTTAAACTTAAACATTATGGTGTTAATGGTATTGCTCTGGAACTAATTGTTTCCTACTTGAAAGATAGAATTCAACATGATGATGTCAATGGTGCGAGGTCTTCTGGATTACCTGTTATTATGGGCGTTCCTCAGGGCTCTATACTGGGTCCTCTACTTTTTCGCATATATATAAACTATTTACCTTATTATTTAAAAGATCTCTATGATATAGTTCTATTTGCTGATGATACGTCACTTATTTTTAAAGTCGATCGTAAGAAAACAGTTTTTGACGATGTGAATAGGGCACTAAATGATGTATTGTATTGGTTTTCAACTAACAATCTCCTACTAAATTCAAATAAAACAAAGTGTGTGAGATTTACTATGCCAAATGTAAAACAGCTAGGTACTAATTTAACTCTAAATAATGAAATGTTAAGTATTGTAGACTCAACAGTATCCTTAGGAATTAAATTAGATAGTAAACTACAATGGGGAGCCCGGATAGACAGCCTTGCAGGTAGGCTTAGTTCGGCAGCTTATGCAGTATGGAAGGTACGCCAGCTCACTGATACGGACACAGCTAGGCTAGTTTATTTTAGCTACTTTCACAGCGTCATGTCCTATGGTATACTACTTTGGGGCAAGGCGGCTGATGTTGAAACGATTTTATTATTCAAAAACGAGCCATCCGCTCCATATACAATTTAGGTACTAGAGTCTCTCTTCGAGAGTTGTTTAAGGTACACAGTATATTTTTACAAATATTATGTTTGTTAGGCACAACATTAATGACTATAAGAAAAAAAGTGATATACACAATATTAATACAAAAAACAAGTCTAAACTCGTTGGTACCTATCATCGCTTGCATAAAGTACACAACTCGTTCGAAGGTCTTGGTATACATTTTTATAATAAAAATCCGATACATGTAAGCGACCTTCCTGTAGATAAATTCAAGCAAACTGTAAAAAATCACCTTATTAGGAAATCCTACTATACGATCAACGATTATCTAAACGACAAACAGTCTTGGGCTTAAGGTGTCATTAGGTATATACACACAAACTTCTTTGTCTTATAATTAAGTTAAATTATTAACAAACCATTGTCAGTTGAAAGTAATGCGTGACGATTATTATGGTAATTTGACTAGTAGTGATTTTATCAGTATCTCGACTGGTTCGTCATGTTCACTAAAATGTCATTGCTTGCGGCGTCGTCATGGGGCGGGTCATTTCTTTCCCTCTGATATGGCGAAGGAGATGATGGCTGGGCCATGCGTCATACTCGTGAACGGGTGCTGCTTGGGGTCACTGGTCGGCCTGGTCAGCGATGCTTTAGCCTATACTATTATTTTGGTTCGATCAACTGCAACTCTAGCCTCATAATCCAGTCACGAATTATTTTTAACAGTAGATTTTGTAACTGAATGAAGGTAGATGTGCACCTTGAATGATTACTATGTTTAATAAGTTCAAACCTTCAACGGTATCACTGAGTGATTTTTATTTTTTAGTACGTTAGCTTTTGGAGAGTTTCAATAAAATGAAATTCAGGTGGCATCAGCTTGCATCCTGTTTACCTTTCGTGTAACACTAACACTATTGTACCTGAAGATCTGACTTTTAAAAAGAGTGGCCATGAGTTTCTTTGCCAGTATTCTTCTCATAAGGCTCTATGCATTTTGGAAACTGGAAGTTATAGATCGACACAAGCAGGCAGTGGATTTTGGTGTTTTCACCTAATTTACCTCGACAATCCAGTACATGCTGTGGCGTCTGTTTGCGCCGATCTATGATTTTAAGTCTAGCTTCAATTTAACGTTCATAAATGTCACCGTCAAGAGCCGTTCTAAAGGTTGCCCATTTTCTCCCTTTCTTCTACCCCACCACTGACTTATATAGCGCTTGCGAGGTTCTTCCTTCCTTCCTTCCTTCCTTCCTTCAGCTGTATGTTCTTTACGCAGTACTAAGAAAACACTCAGAAATTTATTTTACACCATACAGCCACCCACATAGACGTAGAAACATTAGAGTATGTCCCCCCGTATTATATAGAACTAGCCTATCCCACAAAATGTTTTGTTTTTTAGGTAGCCACTTATTTAATAGAGTAAATGCAATACTTGAAATATACTATATTTCTAAAAATAACTGCAAGCAGATTGTCTCAAAATGGTTACAAAAACTTAATTATGATGAAACTGAGAATCTTTTGAAAACACAAATATAAATATTTAATCGTACCAGCATAGATTAACACACACACACACACACACACACACACACAAACACACAACACACCTATATAATATACGTTCCAATACTTATTTTTATTTTGTCATAAGTTTAGTTTATATTTTTTGGTTATAGCGTAACTTCTACATCTGACTTACATTGTCCACACCATCTGAGACTCGATGTATGTGGGAAGCCTGGTAATCTGTCTGACAGGATCTTCCTAGTTCAGATACCAGTCTCTCACAAAGGTTTTAATTATGTTGTAAAATACTATAGAACTTAGGGTAACCTTTGTGAAAGAAAATAAAATATTATTATTATTATTATTTAGTGTCTTAATTGAATAAATGATTTTGAATTTGAATTTGAATTTGAATACTATACAGCGTGTAAGTTTCACCATCGCGAATAACTTACAAAAACGTCTTTCGTCTTTCGTGCAAAAGTCAGTTCATCATAAAAATGCGAGATTAAGGATTTACAGTCAATAGTTTGATTTTGAACTACGAAATGTAACGGCAACACGCGTACTGTGCGGTACGGTAAATGACCTTCAGCGCACGGCGCCGTCGAAGCAGTTGATTGCATAAATGTTTTACCTTGCAGTTTTTGGCCTTTGGGTATTGACTGATTTTTTTTTCGGTAAAATGTTCTGTTTACTCATTTTGAAATCAGTTTTAAGCAAAAATATAAATTTTCCGGCAGAATTTTCCAATGATTTTCCTCTGAGAATAATGGTCTGCATACACTATTTTAGGATTCAGTACGGGGTCACTTACACCCTGTATAGTTTCCTCACCTAAATTCAGTGGTACATCGATCAAAACCATTTCTACAATATTATAGTACTACCGATTATACAGTTGTTAGCTGCCTAAATACTCTGATAATATTAAACTGTTTATTTCATGCTTATAAGCTACAGCAGCCTTTAGCTTAGAAATTGCTTCGATACCTCGATAATTACGTGTCGAAACAGTCTGATCCCTAGCTCCTAAATTCTGTGCAACTAACCGACTGTTCCCCCCACATAAATTCACACCTCCTCGACCTCCACAACGGAATAATGCACATGTTTTTCCTTTTATAGATTTCCATAAGTAAAACTTAAAATATAATATTGAGACCAACAAAATTTTAGTAAAGATTCCATAGTTTATCATACAAATGTTTTTTATAATTGTATTTTATAAATAATATTATTATTAGTTATTTTAGTTTTTGTATAGGTTTTGACCGATTGTAAACAAACTTTAGTCAATAAGAAGGTGGTTTCAATTCGTCTTCTTGTTAGAAAAATGTTTATAATATCTGTTACAAATAACGATAATCATTAATGATGGAACAAGTTAATGTTCATTGTAAAAATATTGCCTACAATGAGTCCATTTAATAAATCAATTTGCACATGACATACCTCCCACGTTATCTATTTGTAATTTTATATTCGTTAATATTGAGATTCTTAACAAAGGGTTTGTCTAATACTTTTGTTCATAACATTTTAATTTACCCATATTGCTTGTAATCAATAGACATAATTTTATTATATTTTGAAAATTGTTGTAGGAAAAGTTTATCTCTTAGTTATTTTTTTTTCTAAAAATATATCTATAAACCTATATATATTATGTAGACTTGTTGATAAGTTTCTTTTTTTATTTAAATGTTTAAAACTTATTTTTATTACTCAGGATTGAGAAGTGCCCATTAGGAAACTCGGCAAGAATACGATTTAAATGGAAGTCTGGAAATAAAGGGTGTTCTTAAATCACTAAGATTAATTTTCAGCGCACATAATTTATATCAGCAAACCAGGACGCGGGTCGACGAGACCATGAGGCAATTTACAAACTCGAAAATCGCGGAAGTTCGTTAATTATTCGGCGGGAGCAGGCTCGGGCGCGCCGAGGACTCACGGTTATTGACAATTAAGACAAGGCCCGACCGCTTCACGCGCCTTATTGCTCTGGTTGTGGTCGCCCACTGCTGCCCAAACTTTAAGATATTCACTATTCAATAAAGTGCAGTAATAAAGTAGACGGATTTACAGAGGTCTTTACTACTGACCTGGTTTACAAGCAATCGGAATATTAATGATCATTATTGGTTTGAATAGTTTTGTTAAGCACTTGTGGAATCGTAAATATATGTCGTAACTCGTAACCCCTGAGTGATAAAGTACAGGAAATGACTTTTTTTTCTTTCCTATACAGAGATTTATTAGTGACTCTTCATTAAACCTAGAATCTGTCTTGAATATAATATTATGTTACTAGATGATATACTATTAAAATAAAGCATGCGCATTCAACTACCAAGTCTCAGATTCAGGTCATGTTTATCATTACACCGCTCCAACTTGCGTTCGCTACCTGATGGTGCTGATTGATTACTGCCTGGGATTATTACCATGATATTTTTCGCAAAATAATTATCGTGGGTACAATAAAAATGTATAAAACGATGCAGGCTTCGTGTAAGATATATATGTGCTAACACTGAAATTCTTTCGATTCTACCAAAAATTAATACCAAATATACATGTATTATGGATGCCAGATTCATTATATTAGATGTGTAATTCGGGACTTAATCGCGATAACAAATACAAGGCACAAAACCTTTTTTAGTTTCCCCAAGTTTCGATCGAATTGCACCGATCGTGGTCATGGGTGGACTGGTGAGAGTTAGGCGACGCCTCCGTTAAGTGCGAGTTTCAGGAACTACCCGCACATGGTCTTCATTATTTTTATTTTTGTTCGCACTGTCGGTACTTCGGCACACCACACTTAGAACGCCTTTTGAGTGTTGTTGATTAGCGTGTATTTGCTTTCGATTGTATATACTGATGACAGGATTCCAAGATTTATGTTGATAAGCAGTATCCATCTTCTCTGTTGCTGTAGTTTTATCCAGTGGTTTGGACCTGACTCCAGCAAAATGCTTGGCGATTGCTGAATTATCTGACGGTTGTACAACTGTGATGTGTTCTTGACCGCGACCCGTTTTGCGATTGTACGTTTGGTCTGAACGATATACGAGCTACCACAGCTACAATCCCCCTACACTCCTAGTGTCTCTAGAGGAACCTTCGCTGTTCTTAAGCACCTTAAAAACAATATAAATATACCTACATTCATAATAGTTGTTGTTCTATGTTACAACTAATATGGACGGGCAGAAAATATAAGGGTGCCCTATTTGCCCTTTAGATACGGCATTAATATTTTGCTTTCTTATATGTTTTTATTGAATGAAACTCCTTGTATAGTATGAAAATATCAAAACTATATAATGACCTTATATTCATAGTTACTATATGTAAAAAGTAATATAAGAGGAAATGAACTTAATTTCATGGCAAAAAGGTAGAAGATCGCTGGGCAAAAAATAACTTCTCTAGAGATATAATCCCTTTGCCCGCAGCGATTTTATTGCAGGATAAACACTTCCTATGATAAATTGAAATGTACTCGGCAAAATGAACAGTAGGTTACACGATACGTGCAAGGTCATGGGTATGTAGAAAAACTTTCACAGCAAATATCTATACAAGTCAGAAAATTTTCGTCGTAGCAAAGAGCAATTCAGAAAAACATAAACATAAGAATGGATATACATTTACGAATGTTAGAGACGCACATAACACATAATGAAAGTTCAATGTAAACAACTAACACGGCACAAAAAATCCCTCTCAAAGTAGGCCATGTATCGTATTATGGGAGGCTCCACTCTGTATTCATAGCGAATCTGGGACAGCGAGCAAGCCAAAATGGCGAATATAAAAATGAGTTAAGTGATAGTAAACGACGCTCTACTCCGGGATCGGACATTATAACTTCCACGTCTAATAGATTCTAAAAAGACACCATATTTAGTCGTTCCATAAAAGTTCACTAACTTCTGTTACTCGTTAGCTGACAACTTTGAAAACGTTATAAATCTTGCTTAATAGACATTATACGTACGTGGGTTATTTGAAAATGCTTTCCATAAAACACTAACTTTTTCTACTAATTCAGTCTGTCAAGCTAACAATAATATCTAAATTTTAGTGTAACTTCACATATAAAAATTGTGTTTTGAATTTGTTATTCTTCACAAACATTGACATTGTGCCCGTGTGCATAGCAGACAGAAAACCCAATATGTTAACACCTGTGACGCAAGAATGAATATTTTTTACGGATCTTGAGAAACTCCATTATGATTGGCCTGTTTGTCTAGTGGTTAGTGACCCTGACTGCTGAGCCAGAGGTCGTGGGTTCGATTCCTACCTGAGTCTGGGTGTTCTTTGTGTCCGTTGTTTGTATTTTTGTAAAGTCCCCTACGACACAAGAGTAATTCCTAATGCGGGGAGTTGTGTTTTAAAAAAAATTTATAAAAAAAAAATTACTAGTGCTGTTTTTCGTTTCGGATAGATTGCACTGGCAAAGTTGCTCGCCCTTTTTAAAAATACAGTTAACTAAAATTATGTCATTTAATAAATATTGAACTAGTGTTTATTCTGCATGACTCACTCTTTAAAAAACCTAAATAAATAAGGACCTTGTTACTATGCAATTAAGTGCAAACTAGATCATAGTAGATCAATTCCAAAAGAAGCGTTTATCTACCTTGTTACTAAGTCCATAGGGTGGGGACCTAAGATTGTAACTTGCACAGAGCTCGTTGGTATTAGTTCACACTTTTACTTGTTATGTTATATTCTTATAATCAACGCTGACTCAATTTTGATAAATTTTAGTACAGAGAGAAATACTGTGCATTAAGGGGTATAAATGTTATGTTTTATTCGTATCTGGACACCTTTCATGTCCAGTGGTTCTCTCTGTACCAAAATTCATCAAAATTGGGTCCGCGGTTTAGGCGTGGAAACGTAACAGACATTTGTCACTTAGTTTGTAATGTTTGTTTAAAAAAAGTATTTTTTATTGTAGGCTTATATTTTCATTAGAAATGATAATTAATCTCTCAAAATATTAAAACAACAATATGTTAATTTAGTCAAGAACTTCAGCATATAATGTGTAATGTTTATCATTTATCAGCATACATATTCTGATTCCAATAAGAGCCCCAGTCCTATTTTTGGAAAGAAGCAATAAAACAAAATAACAGAGGAGACAATTTTCAGAATATAAGGAACGCTTAAAACAAATAATTATCTTTTAAAAAAGAGTATCACCGACTTCAATGTGCTTTTTAGTGGAAAGTAGATGTATTTTGTTTAAATATAATATGGGTAGGCCAACTAAACGCACCGCTCCAATGAGACAGCGATGTTTCGGAGCAAACGAAAACATCATCGATGTATACAATTTTTAGACTTTTGTTGATTTTTAAGAAACCGGTCGACTGATTTCGATAAAATTTAAATGAGACCATCTGGGAATTCTACCCTTTTAATCAAAAAAGAATTTTCAAAATTGGTTCAGGGCTCTTCGAGTAATCGGTGAACATACATAAAAAAAGATTCCGAGGAATTAAGAACGTCCTCCTTTTTGGAAGTCGGTTTATAAATACGAATAGTGGTGTCAAGAACACCAGAAGTTTACTAAACAATTGACAATGAAATTGATATGAAATTGACGTCCACAAAAAGTAACAACGCAACCAAAAACATCTGTTTTAAGCTAAATCGCCGTGATGTGGAGCACATAAATTGCAAATGGGAAAGAGAAAAGAAAATATGTTAATACTAGCAGCGCTCCGCGGTTTCACCTGCGTAAGTCCCGATACCGTGGGATTATCGGGATGAAAAGTAGCCTATATGTTAATCTAGGTCTCCAGCTATCTACATACCAAGTTTCATCGCAATCGGTTAGGTAGTTTTGGCGTGAAAGATTAAAAAAACATCCATACATCCATACTCACAAACTTTCACGTTTATAATATTAGTAGGATTAAGATGTTACTACTTAAGTATTGACGCTTAAGCCTTTGTCCCTAATTACGTGGATGTCAGTTACAAAGATATCACACTGTGTATTAATTGAACCAGTTTAGACTAAATTTACCACCACATGTAAGTTAATACCTTACATCCCAAACTAAAATAGCATCTGAGTTCTGCATTTTGCTATCGCGCCAGTGTAGTCTTGCTGCTGTTGAGCTTGCAGCAACACTTCCAGAGTTCAGAGTTTTAATAACATCTGCGTCACGTAAGGACTACGTGTTGCCCTCGGAATGCTTTATACCTCTGGCTTTATTTAGGCAACAGAACTTGTTTTAATTATCCACTGTTTACAACGAGATACAGCGCGTTTGGCTAAGATGGTTTTTGAGGCTTTGTTTAGCTGATTTGTACTAATATACAGCTAAGGATGTATTTCATTTCAATAAATTCTACAAATTTAACTTACAAAAACATTTGCACAGAATGAAAACATCATCATCATCATCTGCCTACCCTTGTCCCAATTTTATTTGGGGTCGGTGCAATATGTTTTATTCTTCCATTCTACTCTATCGTTCGTCATTTCACTGCTTACTCCATTTCTAGCCATATCTACTCTCACACAGTCCATCCAACTTTTCTTTGGTCGTTCTCTTCTCTTGTACCCGTCAACATCCAAACATAAAACTCTTTTCACTACATTTTGCTCATCCCTCCGCATCACATGTCCATACCACGATAACCTATTGCTCCTCAGATTTTCATCCACTGGTGCTACTTTCAGGCTTCCTCTAATATATTCATTTCTCACTTTGTCCTTCCTGGTCACACCACACATCCATCTCAACATTCGCATTTCGGCTACGTGCAGGCATCTCTCATCCGTTCTCTTTGTAGGCCAACTCTCAGAACCATACAGGACGGCAGGTCTGATGATTGTTTTATACACCTGTCCCCTTTAACTTAATAGGGAACTTGGGATCACAAATGGTTCCTATTACCTGCCGCCACTTCATCCACCCTGTATTGATTCGATGATGTACAGTGCGGTCTATTTCGCCATCGCTTTGAAGAAGAGAACAGAGGTACTTAAAGCCGAAGCACACTGGGATCGCTGTTCCGTCCAGCGTAATGGTTTCAGGACTGGAGAGACCGCCGAAATCGCAGAACATGTATTCAGTTTTGGTTCTGCTGATTTTCAAGCCAACATTCTCCAGTCTGTGTTGCCATGTTTCCAGTCTGCTTTGGACCTCGTACCCATCTTCTCCGACCAACACAATGTCATCTGCAAATAGCATGCACCAAGGTACCTCCTCCTGTATGTCCAATGTCAGAGCATCCATTACCAACAGGAAGAAGTATGGAGTTAGAGCCGATCCCTGGTGCAAGCCTACAGAGACACTGGATTGTTCGGTGTTTCCAGCCATCGATCTCACATGCGTGCTAGATTCTCTGTACATAGCACGAATCAATTCCACATAACTATAGTACATTCCATAGAATGAAAACATTGTTAGAAATTTAAATAAATTGACAGCTATGAAGCAGATTGGAATGGGCCAACATCCATCAGTTTATTGCGATAGGCTGATTAATTGCTTTTTCGGATAGCATTACTTTGATATTGCAGAGACTTTGGGATTCTTTTGCAAACAGACTACACAAGTTTCTTAAAAGACAAATTACTCGTTGTTTTATTCCAGATTATGTGAAACTGATCAACAAAAAGTTAATTATTTGGTCCTGGCAAATTTGTCACCATTAAGACATTACATTATATTATAATAACAATGTATGTATAAGACATAACTGACGTTAATTATATGCACAGCATGTAATATAAATTGTAAAATCATAAAGAATAAAAAGGCCATCAGTAACAGAGTATATTAAACGGGTTTGTTTTTCTTTAATAATTGTCTAGAATTCTTCTATTTGTGAAAATAATATCAAAAGTACTCACAAAAAATACAAGTGAATATTTAGGTCCAACTAAACCCAAACAGTGATCTATATATCATGTTACAGAACGAAATGTCTTCAAGTTCGAACTGATTGAGAAAACTTTTGCTTCGTTCAACCTAACTAAACCAAAAAAAAATCTTTAGTGTCTTAATTGACCAATGTTTTAGGGGTCGTCGTAAAGTTAATTAAAAAACTCAACTTGCAAGTCAAGTTCTCAAGAATAAGTAGCCAAAGTAAATTGTGAGCTTATGTCGTAGGTATCTATATTATAACTTTACTTTACGTTGGCTTAGTGTGGCAGTAATACTGTATTTTCTTAAATAAAGTACATTTTTTTTTATAGTATAGGGGGGCAAAGGAGCAGACGGGTCACCTGATGGGAAATGACTGACTGACGCCGCCCATGGGCACCTGCAACTCAAGAGTCGCAAGACGTAGGGGAAGGGGGGGAAGAGGGGGAGAAGAAAGGGTTAGGGCCTCCGGTAACCTCGCTCGGCGAAAAGCAATGTAAGCATTGATTCGCTGCCGGTTTTTTGTGAGGCCGTGGTATCACTCCGGTGGAGCCGGCCCATACGTACCGAAGCATGGCTTTCCCACGAGTAAACGAGTCACATCTACCTATGTACAAAGTTTATTAACTTACCTTTAAATGTGTTGGTTACAGTTGAATTGAGGTGTTTTATATTAGCTATTAGTGACAAAGGCTTTATATTATAAACCTAAAGTAAAGTCTCACTGTTCAGATTTACTGCTAAATATTCTACCTCAAAAAAAGACAAAATATGAGCATAGAGCGGCCTTAGTCGCACGAAGTTGATGATAGTGAATACGCCCCGCGTACATGAGCAAAAAGATTGATGTAAGCTTGATGAAGCAAAATAGCTATGTCAGAGGTTCAATTTATAAAGACAGGGACGGGTACTATTGCCTACGCGTAATTATGTGCCCTGCATACGTACGTGTTAGGGTTTCTCGTATAAACACGATTATTTTGTCAAGAAAACGTATAGATTAGATTGTCCAAAGTGTAAATGGGTGGGCTGGATTGGGCTGGGACCAATAAGTGTGACTGAAACCAATCTTCTCACGCACCGAACTTTTTTGATTAAGTAGTACCTACACTTACCAAGTCTTTTAATGTTATAAGACATTATCAATAATATGCTAGTGCGTTTTTTATGTAGAAATTAATTACTTTTTATCAATATAGTTAAGAAAATGTCCATATAAAATATAAATTAATTTATTAAATAATTGGCAATCACATGATTTAATGCCTAAAAGTAACTAATAACAATATTAAAATTTTCTTAAGGTTTTTATGGAAAATTTGGTCATCCTCTCGGTCATTAATACTGACAGCTTAATTGTCGGAACGTACCTTTCGACACGACAAAGTGAAGATTTCATCAAAAAATAAATAAAAAAGGGCATAAAACTTTTCCTTTTTATTTTATTGGACAGGAATTTCATGAATTAAATTGAATGGTGCCGTGTCTATCATTAATCACGAGGATTCCGGCTTGTTCGCGAACCACTCTTATGAACTTTTTCTTTTTCATAAAAAAATATATTCTTGTTTATCAATTTTGTGTAAAGAAATTTTAACCGACCTAGTTTATTCTTGTTGATGTTAAATGAGAATACATAAATAAAATGAAAACTGTCCATAATAGATGTTTAAAATATTAATGTAACGTGAGGTTCATAAACTATGAACTAGTGGAAACAAGTATTTTTTTATAGAAGCAACAATTTCGTAAATAAAACTAAATGTTACACAGCAAGAAGTTTAAATAGTCAAAATTTCAAAAATACGCCTTTATTATCTAAGTCCTATTTTTTAACTATCTGTCTATAGTCAAACCCCTTTTACAAACAAAGTTTAATAAAAATCTTTGGCAAAGACAAACTACTGTGCCGTCTGAGAGTCGTTTTATTATCGTAATAATGTTAAACATATTATGCAATTAAAGTCTTGAGACATTATTTTATTTAATTTTAAGATGTTGACTGAAGCGATAAAGCGGTCATTTGGTCGTTCAGTCTTGTCGAAGGCGCATCACGTAGAAGCGTATGCCGCTATCAGTTTTCAGCGCACCTGCAGCCGCCACTCGCATACTAATCCACAGAAATATTCATATTACGTGATAAAATTAACATACTTTTAAACTATCTACACAAGCAGTTGGCAAAAGAAATTTCAAGGATATTTTTTTTTTATTTTAGTCACTTTTCTAGAAATAAAAAGTTGATTCGAGTAATTTTTGCCGTCGTTCATCTTATAGTACGCTAGATGTTGCCCGCGGCTCCACTGGGGAACAGATTTTTCAGATTCTCTGAATGATAGGTACCCTATGTCCCTTGATGTACTGATGATCCTGTAATGATTGGTTGAGTAGTTAAAACGTGAAAGCGTAACAAACAAATGAACAAACTCACATTCACATTTATAAAATTAATTAGGATATAAAACACGTTAGTGTACTCTTGAATTTTAATTAAATTTATTGATAATTCCTGTTCAAAAGTAACGTCAACTCATCTAGCTAATTAATCCGAAAACAAACATCGTTAACAATTCATACTGTCAGCAGAAGTTCGTTCACTCGAGTAAACAAAGACCCAACAAGTTTTGAAAGAAACATCTCATAGAACTTTGCAAAAACTTCACGAACTTAGGTGTCTGTTTATTAAGTTTTGAGTAATACCTTTTGATTAAAGTGATACTTATGTCGTCTTAGTAATTATGAAAAAATCAGGTATTAACAAAAACAAAGAAAGTAAATATATTTATATATATATATATATATATATATATATATATATATATATATATATATATATATATATATATATATCTAATATAACTATTAGATTGCCAAAAAGGACGAGTATGTTCCTGTGTGTCTAGAACTCAAAGTAAAAGCTATGCACTGTGTAATAATAATAATAATGGTTCTCTCTATTGTACATCAGATAAACAATAGAATAAGTAACTAATAAATATAAATAATTTGTACAATTTGTCTTATCGCACAAGGCAATCTCTTACAGGCAACCATAGGATGGAGAGCATAATTATGTCTCAAAAAGGAATTATAGGGCAGTTTCTGGTGTGTTGAGACTAAAATAGGAAGAGATTGGATGTTAATAACATGTTTTAGATACAATAGAGTGACTGGCCTGTTGGCCTAGTGGTTAGTGACCCTGACTGCTATGCCATAGGTCGTGGGGTCGATTCCCACCCGAGTCTGGGCGTTCTTTGTGTCCGTTGTTGTATGTTTGTAAAGTCCCCGCGACACAGGAGTAATTCCTAATGCGAGTGTTGTCTTTATTATCTTTATTATATAAAAAAAATAGATACATATCATCATAGTACAAATATTGAATATATATTAAACGCATACCATATACATTTATAGTGATTGAAAGGGTGGACAGGGTTTGCTTTTGTAACCGAAGTAGAGGAGATTCAGAGGAGGAAATTTAGATTTCACGTTCTTGTACATGGTGTGCTTTTAAAAACGGGCAACGACTGAGCACATCTCATACTCATATGTCCCAAAATATTATTAGTATTATTTATTACCAGGATGGTGCTTTAGACAAGTCAGTAAAGGGTCTACAATAACGGCGACAAAAATACATAATGCGAATGCAATAAAAGTCTCTCTCGCTTTGTAAATTGATCTACTCACAAATTTGTGAGCACATCAAACACAAAAGCGGCGCGCGTAAGCTGTAAAATAAAAGTAAGTGTTTGAAGAGACGTGAATTATGTAACGCGAGCAGTAAGCACATGACACGCCTTCGTTTTCTTGCCCTACCCTACCTCACTAGCAAGCGAGCTCATTTGCTCGTGTGCTTGGAAATTACCCGCAATGCTGCTTTCTTTACAAATACGTCGCAAATTATGCAGGTGGGCACTTGCATAATTTGCAGAAAATGTGACGTGTAACATGCATTGTACGAATACAAAGAAAAGAAAAATATGATATTTTAAATTATTTTGTTGTTTTTTTTTATATATTGAAAGATTTATTACTTATAATTCCAATCACACTTACAGTAAATATGGAATATACACTTAAAGTGTATATTCCATATCATGTGTCAAAACCTGACCTATACGTAGATATTTAATATATGTATTTTTTGAATATCACGTGGTATATATAGATTTATGCCACGTGATATCCAAATGTATATTGTCAGTATTCTTCTAATTTTTCTTTTCTTCTTTGATCGTCTATTCAGTTCCTATACAGTATAGTCCATCCAAAGGCTGCTTGTAAGAGATCGCAGACTGCGATAAGGTCATCGTACTACTGTTTTAAATTTTTTTTTTTTATGATTGTATCCTATTCATGGTGTGCAAAAAAGAGTAGATATCTATCTATCTCGAAATACATTTCAGACGATTTTTTTTTTTTATGATTGTATCCTATTCATGGTGTGCAAAAAAGAGTAGATATCTATCTATCTCGAAATACATTTTAGACGATTTTTTTTTTTTTTATGATTGTATCCTATTCATGGTGTGCAAAAAAGAGTAGATATCTATCTATCTCGAAATACATTTTAGACGAAGATGTGTTTTCAAATAGCTCTACTAGTTCTAGTTACTACTGATGTACTATTATAGCAGGTTGATCACACTTGGTTTATTTACTAGCTTTTGGCCGTGTAGATCACGGTTTGCCTGTTCCTAGATGTTTTCTTCTTCTTCCTGGTATTACTATTCATAGCCAGGGTTCGTTTGAACTTCCTATTGAAACTTCTACGCTTTACCTTGACTTCAACGTCCCCGTGCCTTAGTCCATAAGCTCTCATATCACACCTGAAGACATCTTACCAGCACCTACTAAGGTTCACCGCGATTTCGCAGAGTAAAACCAGGACTTGTAAATTTTTAAACATACATAATTCTTTTCCCGCAACTAAGTTAACTACTAAAAATAAATAAAATAGGCCTATATTGCTGTTAGTTTAAGTACAGGTAATTTCTATGCCTATTATTAAACTTAAACCCTAACACAAATTACGTATTATAATATACTAGCAACCCGCCCCGGCTTCGCACAGGTGCAAATTATACACCTAAACCTTCCTCATGAATCACTCTATCTATAAGTGAAAACCGCATGTAAATCCGTTCAGTAGTATTTCAGTTTATCACGAACAGACGGACGGTCGCGGCGGGGGACTTTGTTTAATAATATGTAGTGATTATATACTTACGTAAGCTAACTACTAAGCTACATATATTTTTTACTTTTATACGTAAAAAATCAAGAATGATAATTTCTTATTTACACTATCGTCAAATGAGGCAGTTCTTTAAATTAACCAAAGCAATTCAAAGTTGTTTTGGCTAGGAAGCAAGTCTTTAGACACTTTGAAAAGTAAGGCTTTTTTGAAATTCTAATGTCCCGCCTTGTCTTTAGAACTTTATTTCCAGCGTTGACGGTCTTAAGCGTAGTTTCAAAGCACTTTACAACTATTTAAAGTTGTTGTGGCTTTACTGTGCTAGCAAGTTTATTGAAGTTTATTTTTCAGAGGATTACATACCTGCCTTTTGAAAGTCAAATTTGGTAAAATACGAGTATGTTTACCACAGAATTTTATAAATTACGACAAGGCGAAGCAGACTAAGTAATTTCGAAATTATGCAACTAGAAATTATACTCAAAAGGAATCATAGAGTACTTACTATGATTTCTTTTGAGTATAGTTTCTAGAGAACTATAAATAATTAATACCTTAGGATATAATGTTATCGTTATCTAGATCCAACCTAAGCAGATCTTGTACGGGTTCTAGAATACTGACAATCATACATACATATTCTTTTTTGTAAATACATATATATTATACATAGTAACACCCAGAACAGTGCAAATATACACATTAATGCATACAAATATTTGCACTAAGTGAGAATAGAACCCGCCACCCCTGGCGTGGCAGTCAAATGCGGTACCACCGCGCCACGGAGGTCTTCAACTCAGAACAGCTAAAAAAACAAATATACGGGTAGACTTGAGAACTCCGTTACTTTGTCGGTTAGAAAATCTATTTCATATTTTACAATGAAAAGTAATAATAGCAAAATCATTGTAATGATACTGTGTAGTTTCAAGTTTTCGTAATGCAAGGTTTTCTTTAACTAAAACTGGAAGACTGATATGACGGCACTGTCCAAACTTTTCCCTGCGTTTCTAAAGCCATTCTCAAGCTTCTTTTTAAAACAGAGTTAAATAATATATTAATCATGTAATAAATTTATGATACAAAGGTGTACCGGCATCATTGATGGATAGGGTCTGTACCTTATCCATCATATAAATTGACAAGCTTACGTATTAATTTACTCTTAGGCTTGGCGCGTACTACAATTTTGCTTTAACGCAGAAATCCACTGCTGCACAGTGTCACGTCACAGCAAGTTGACTCCCCAAGTCAATAGTGGTTTTAATGTTATTACGCGCACTTGATAGCAATGTTGCCACCGATAAGTCTGTAATAAGTTACAGCTCTTTTGCACGTGACGCCGTGGCAAGAAACTTCTAGTGCGCGTCTGACCTTAGACTTCTCCGTAACAGCTGCATTAGAGACTTAGCAACTCTAACCGCAGTAAGAGTGTCATTGTATACATCTCTGGTTTTTAACTTAATTGGTGTTATTTAACTTTTTTTAATCTAAATTTTTTTATTAATCTCTCCGTTATTTGCGAAATTTCCAAGTATTTGAGCGCCTTCGAAAAGTATTAAAAAAAAGCCCTTGAAAAGTATTAAAAAAAAAAGACCTATTTGCGTAATTTTGTTTTTTTATTTAAACTGTTGTCGTTTGTGCCATTACAAATCTGAACTAATAGAAATCATCAATCAATTGAACGTTTCCAAAAAATATATTTCCATTTGCCTTGCATTTGCATTTCTATATTCTATAACATGGATAATACATGTGAGTACACTCAAATAATCATGTAGTAGTATATAGGTTTAGGCTTATTTAACCAGTATATTAGCCTGTTTGGCAGCAAAAGCTTAGACAAGAAGACAAACTGGTAGCGTTGCTTTAACAACATATGTTCTTAATGTATGTACGTAACATAGGTACCTACATAAGTGTGTAAGTACCTATGTAGTCTTCAGTTTCATATCTCTAGAACATTTAGATATTACACTACGTTTAACAATATTTCTTGCATATATTTATGAAATTGTAAATACAAAATTGTATTGTGATAATTATATGTATACTTTATATATAATACCAATAATATTTTATGTGCAGAAGTCGTATAGATTACGTTCCACACTCGTATAATCATGTTCGCGCCCAAATGTGTAGAGAATTTGAGAATTGGAGATAACTGATATTGGAGCGAAATACCAAGAGGGCGTGAAATAGTTCCACGAAATATAAAATGCCGGTTTCCCGTTCTGACCTATTGAGGAACGTAGGTACACGAAAGTATTCCAACTCGACAATATTTAACTGTTAACGATTTAATAATACTCACTTCAATATACACACATAGACCTTATTGTGCAAGGGTAGTTGGGTTTCACTTTCCTTTGTTATGTATAATTCCTTTCGTGCAATATTTCGTTTTTAATGTTAATATTTTAGTACCTACATAACAAAACAGATGTTTGATTGGTTGACCTCATTAAACAAGATGGCAGTGGAATACAATGTCTTTACGAATACGTCGTTTAAATAAACCATACCCAAATTTCACTTTATTTTTTATCTATGCAGTAAAAAAAACTATAAAAAAATTCGTTCTCAAACTAAACAAAATACACCATAAATAAATATCTACTTGAAACATAATATTACAACAATCGCTTTCTAACAAATAAAGCCCGAAATATAACTGGTAGAACGTTAACAGTAACGATTATCGTTCTAGTTAAATTTTTGTCTGATTAAATTAAAATAACTCCCTCCGTAACCTGAATGTCGCAACTGGAAATGGATTTATAATTTTAAGTTTAAAACATCCATACGCCCATGAATATAAATAAATAATTCATCTAAATCCCGTCCGAGGACACACTACGGCAGGCAAAAATCGCTTTACGAGTGTGGGAACTAGCGGGAAGCGCGGACGGCGTCGCACGCTACCGGGCGGCGACACGATCCGGCGTTGATATAACCCAGAACAGCCGGCACCGCGCAAACAAATTGGATGCTTAAAATTCAATTTGAAGGTTTCGCGGTCCGCTTCATTCGCTCTCCCCGTTCGTTACAAGCTGGACTCGTTCACATATCCAAATGGAAACACAATTATTTTGCCGTAACTTGGATATTTTTAATGTTTATCGCCAGAGAGCATGCTGTTTGTATATACAGTGGACGTTGGTTTTTAAAACCGAAATTAATAACTACTTAACTTTTAACTGCTTGAACATTATTAATAATTTTTTTTTTTTTTAATTGCAATACAGTGCATACATACAACACAAAACTAAAACAAACTTGTATTAAAAATAATGATCAATGTTTTATAGTTTATTAAAAAATTGTAAGATCATAACGCCATCTTCTAAATCCTTGCAACAACAGACTTTAGGACTGTTTTGTATATTTTAAATTTTATAGTGCAAAGTATACCTACACTACTCTCACCTGAGTTCGTAAATGTCCTTCGGATATTATTATTTATCAATGTATTTAAACAAAAAATGGACGCTTCCAAATACCGATATCATATTGTTACTACTTATTAACTAGGTATCACAATTATATCTAATTAATATACGATACGACCTACAAACCTTCAAGAAAAGAGCGTACTCCCTCCTCAAAGGCTGGCAACGCATTTGTGACTCTTGATTTACAGGTTTCCATGTACGAAGGTCTGCTTGTTTGCCAACTAGATCATAAAAAAATAACCAGTTATCAACGTTTAATTGACTTGAACATCCAATCATCACATCAAATTAAGGACATGCGTATTACATGTATAAACGATGTGTCAGCTATATAGTCTTTATTTTAGTACTCTACTTAATTGCATTTTTATAGGTACTTGTAGTTACTTATAAAACAAAACAAAACTTCGTCCTGAAATAAAGTATGAGGGCGATGAGCACCGTATCAAGAAGAATTTCAAGTTGAAATAACTACTAGACCAAGTTTCCTTCCTCCAGACTCACAAAACTTTTCAGAATAAATTCAAGTTTCTTCTAGTTGAAAATTAATAAGTACTTGTATGAATTTAAATATTATCCGTACAATTTGAATTAGCATAGCGGCAATGAATCTATTCTTGATATCGGTATGTGTGATAAATGCGGAATGAGCAGTGTCTTCTGAGGAAACAGTAAATGGATTTTGTTTTAAGTTATGATATGAAAGATGCAAGTCGTGCTGAATACAGCAAGCATATGTTCGAAGTATTTGTGCTTTCTAGAACGTTTCTAATCGTGTATTCTTCTATAAAGTTTTCCAATATTGCGAACACAACAATCTTACATGTGGAGCCCATGTAATCCGTCAACAGAGGAAACGAGGAAGTGCAGAAACTTCATACGGTTAACCAATTTATTCATGCGTTAAACTAAAGTATTATGTTTCATTTTATCGACCCAAAGGCATGATCCGTTCAAGTATACATTTTATTGGTCACCACGATACTGCCAAAGTACCAAGTGTTGTAGGTCCGATCCCTCATATAAAATGTTTACGTAATACATAACTATATATATATTTTTTGTTCATAGCCTTGGGGTAAGTCCGGTACAAGTTTCTATATAGCCATCACGAAAGTTGTTGTTGCACAAACATCATTTTGCTTTATTATTTACGGTGAAATTTCTGTGCAGATAATCATTATTAACCTTTTTGTATTGTACAATTTATTTAACTAATATTTTAATGTACATGATTGAAATGAAATATAGAGATGTTTTCTTAGAAGAATGGTGTAATTTTCAGTGTAGGGATTATATTCGACGACCTTTGAAACCATTAGAACTCATGAAAGAACTTCATTACAGAACTCAAAATAAGCAAAGAGTACTTACTTCTTGCTTCCGTCAGAAGAAATGTTAGAGATAGAAATGTTAATATTTGAACATATTTAAACAAATGGACAGGACGGAATGAATAAATGGGCAAGAACATGATTCAATACTACTGCAAAATTTAAACATTACCATAACTTTTCATGTTTTATTCGTGTGAATCAACAAGCAAAAAGTACTACACCGAATTTCAATAACTGATAGTTAACGCACTTACACACCTACTCATGTTAACACACTGTACAAAATATAGCTAAAAATAAATCCCCACAGGAATAAACGGCTCAATACCTCTCACCATCCATTTAGCTCAATCCTTGGAATGGATTTAGTCAGTTCGGTGAATTAATCACCGGCCTATATGTCGAGAGAGATTAGACCACTGCTATTCCTAACCTACCACAACTTTGTCACAAAGTAACCGAACGAACTAATCGAATTATCACATGGTACAGGTGCCTTCGTTAACACTTTTATTTAATTTATTACCACTTAGTCCAGACATTGTAATATATGCTTAGGTCAATTTACTACCCAGTTTTCTTTTGCTGATTGACACAAGCATCTGATACAAATAAATTATAGGCAATGGGAGCGTTACTGATAAAGAAGGGTTCGCAATAAATTGAACAATAAACAAAATATTTAATGAAAATAGGAGATAATATATTTTTATTTATGCTGTTCCACTGATATCTAAAGGCTTCTTTAAAAACATCTCCCCTGTGTGTTAAAAAAAACCATCTACACATGTGCAACATTTTCGATTACCGGTAAGAGTGTAAAATAGTAACGAACATGTAGGTTCACTCTCATTAGACTGCCCCACGTGGGAATCTGAACGTGAGACCGGAAATCGGACGAGACCTGTCCCCGCCAGCAATCATTGCTAACATGCTGGCGGGTGAGGAGGGCTGGGGCGCAGTGGTCTCTTTCTGTGAAGTTGTAATGCTCCAGAAAGAGACCGCTGATCGGGATCGGGAGAATGAAAAAATGAAATAATATGGTCCGGGTCCTCCCCAGGACAGGGCGCCTGAGACCGGCTGTCGGGGTGGTTTTTAGTGGAAACACCACATACTCCTGGCTCCTGTGTCCCCGAGGAGCCGGAGATCCGAAGAGATTTTCCACCCCGTCAAAAAAAAAAAAAAAACAAGAGACATTTTCACTGTCCCGGGCAACTTTTTAATTTTTTATTTTCCAAAACACCTTAGCGAACATTACGCGAAAAAATTAAATCAATTTAGCCATTCTTAAGTAAAAGTGCTAGTAAAAGATCAGATTTTTTATTAATATCGATTTTTAACTTAATAACGCATAAAACAAATAAAAAAATTCTTAAAATTGATTGTTTTCAAACTCTGAAATGTTTAACAGTTAACTGAATACTGTAGGCCTTCATTAGCTTAAAGTGTAAAGTAATAATAGCCATTAATATTTCAGTTATTTTTGTACGAAAAATTAAATTATCATATACTCGTATATGCATCAATTCACCATAGACAGACATAGGCCTCCCTTAATGGCTTTCAAGAAGACGAGTTGGTGCCGGCCTAAATACTCGTAGATATATATACGATAATTTAATTTTTATGTAACAATAACTGAATAGCTAATGGCTATCGATATTAACTTGGGCTTACAGATAAATTATTACCGTTAAGACTTCGAAATCATTTCCTTAATGAGATATTGTAATTAAATGTTTCGGATTATTACAGATATTACACAGAGCTGTAAAAACATACATTTTTATAAAATGGAAATATTTCGTTCTAAAAAGCGAGATGCCTATTTTTTATCTACATATATTGAGGTAAGAATGACTCAAATGATTGAGATCGAATAATTTGGAATATAAATCACAGACAATTAAATTTCAATTCTTTATTCGACACCATATTTATGCATTCCATTTAAACACCAAATTGTAACAAAATGCTGATATTTGAGACATTTTTGCAACAGTTACAAAATTATGTATTAATTACCGAATGTTTAACATAACAATAAAGAAATTATAGTATAACAATAATAAACATATGAGTAATATAACAACTTATTTTCACAATTCCTCTCAGGTTGTCAAATGATACTTCTATTTGACTACCTACAACATTAAAATATATTTTATTTAAAAACATTAAAAATAATTCTAATTATTTTATTTAATGAAATATCTACGAGTATTATAGGGGTACCCGTGTTAACTATCATTTGATTAAATATATTAAAGGTGATTTATAAAACGAATATCTAATTTATCTAAATGATTTCCTCTCAAATAATTTTAATATTCTTGAGTAATAAGAATAAACTTCACGCAAACAATAATAATTACTAAATCAATCGTTACAATTGATTTGCTTGAAAAGAAATGGAATATTCTCGGTTCTCTAAGATGTCAATCAATGGATGGATGTCAATCAAATCAATGTCTATCAATTATGACAGTCGCATTCGGCTTACGTTAATTGTATTTGGTGTATAAAATTGACACCTTTTGGATTCTATTCCTTGAATATTTTGAGCACTTCTTTATTCAAGATATCTTTGATACATATAACTATTGGCGTTATACTTTATTATAAATATTCTACAAACTACTTAAACACAAAACATTTTATTGGAAGTATTCATAGTCAATTCCAGTTCAAATTTACATTTCATGAACATTTATGTAAATAAAATTTAAAAAGTTCACATTTTGTCACAATGTGGAAAATGGCGTTAATTTTAAGTATTAAACAATCACCATTAGTTAATCATCATCAATTCCTGCGAAGATAAAAATATGGACGAGTACGGAGGAACCAAATATTGAACCGAAGTAAAAATATGGTGCACCAAGAAAATAGTTATTATTACCTTTTAACAAATTTTATTGAAGTATAGGATAATATATAAGTAAATTCAAAATTGGAACCATGATCCACCTATCAACCATACGTGTGTTATCAGTGTATAGAGTGCTTTAGATATAAGTCCATGGTCTACGTACATTACTAAATGACACACGTACAAACTAATCTTAATTTACAGAAAAATAATGAAAGTTACACCGCTTTCGTGTTAATTTTGATTTCAAAGGGCAAATGAAACAGACTCAATGTTAATTTTAAAGTTTATCATTTTTAAGGAAATTCTTTTTGATAGTCCTTTTATGAAACAGTGTCTTAGTGTCATTAGGCATTTAAAATTTACTGGTAGCTAGTTTCGTAGCTTCGTGACCGCTACCCATCCGAGAAGGATCTAAGAAGAAGTCAGGTCAGAACCTATTTCTCGATGATCGTACTAAGTTGGACTACTTATCCTAGGTAGACGTATTTGTCGAAAACTTCTAATTTAGTTATACGTATATATAGAAACAGCAACCGGTATTGGTACAATAAGGATGGTAGATATAGTCTCCGCCCTGTCCATGTTCATTTTAAGACGGTCGCAAGCAACTACAATGTTCGTGCGGATTGTGATAAGATCCTCTAGTATCTTTGCCATATGTCATCGGCACATCGAAGATGAGAGATGTTTTCGCCACTGATTTTATTGGCTAAACGATAACTGCTTAAAGGGACACGTCTCCCTTTGCAGCAGTAAAGATTTTCGGATATAAAACCTACCTGTCTTGAATAACTCGCTGCGGTAGGATTCCTTTCTTTAGTGCTGAACTGGATGGATGTTTGTACTTCGGAAGTTCAATGAACCGAAGATTGATTTGGCACCGCTGAGTTACGTAATTCAGTACTACCGTCTGCCACAGTCTTGAATGTGCGTATAATTTTCCTAATTTCAAAATATCGTTTTCGAGTTCGGTAACATAGTGTTACATGCATATAAATTTAATTATAACCCTCAAAGTAACTAATTATGTATTAATTTGATAAATATATATATATTTATGACTTTATCATTTTGACACATGGACGACACCGATTTTAGTTAAACTCTTAGCTTAAAAAATTTTAATTTCGACTTGGTATCTAAGTTTTACCTGTTTTAAAAACATTTTGGAGGACAAACGTTGACTTTGTGTGGTCTATTACCCTGATTACCTTTTTGAAAATATATTGGGAAAAACAAAGGAAATGTTCAACGTACTCGTCCACAATGTAATAAGTTTTCAATATTTACTTATCAAAAACTACTCAAAATCAATACACCTCACTTAAAATTAACTTTACAAAAAATTACAACATATGCAATGTTTTTTTAAACAATCTTTATTAATAGTTTTTATCCTAGATACCTGAAACACGTTGATATAAGTATGTACACCTAATGTCACTTTGTTGTTAAGTCTTTTTTCACTAAGTTATTGTTATATTCACATTTATTTTATACGTATATATTCACAAGAGCTTACAATTACATGTTTCCATTTCCGACACCAGAAATCATTATCGAAGTGGATATACATACATGGGTTTGCTATAACAGGCATCTTGTACTTGTTTTCTGTCTCTTTTTAGCAATATAAACAAGACAAAGATGAAGTGCTTGATTATCATAGCCTTGTTTTATGCACACACCATATTGCCATCATTGAATAACTAGGCCCTAATATTGAGATATAGATATCGCAGCTTAGCATTAGCAATGTTTTTAGCTAAATGCGCCTCAAGTATTATAATTTGTTGATATTCGCAGTTAGCTAGAATTTATTTGTGTGTAGCACGAAAACGAATTCCGAACCACGTCCGTGTGTGTTCGTATAACGTCAAACAGAGTAGCGAAATAAAGATGTACGCATACACAAATGTACAGCCACAGTTTACAAATCAAGGCAGAAAAGTCCCACAGGCTTCACTTATATTTCACTGTATGCACTGCCGATTAGTTTACTGGATATTATATTTACACGTACGCAAAAAAAGTCCATATGGTTCTATGTACACAATTAAATTACATCACAAATCACAACTTAGTCCGTTTGTTGACTACAACCTCGGCGGTGGCGTCGAGGAACCCTCATACGGATATTTCCTGTATTTGCACTCTCTTTTTCATGATGCCGGGTGGTGCGGGAGCGGCGGGCGGTGGAGGGGCCCGGAGGATGCCGCTACCCCCACCAGCCTCTGGATCCGCGCCAGCCTCCACCGGAGCCTCCGCTCCCTCTGGTCCAAATTTCACTTGCGTCGAACTGTCTACTACTCGTGGCTCGAACGTGCTCGTACGCCCTACAGCATCTGCCCGTCCTTCTACATTCTGAATGTCAGGTTTCTGCGTGTCTATACATACCACGCTTCCAGCCTCAATGGCACTACCAACGCTCACATCAGGCATCGAACTCCGCGCAGCTCGATGTTTTTCATCATAACAGCTATACTCTCCAAAAGTTGGCTCACCACAATCTGATAGCGTCCTCAGATCGAACTTTGAACCAACAGCACGAGGCACGTGTGCAGACTTACAGTCAAAACCGAACCCCTTACCGTCAAATGCACGCACTTCGAAGTCGAGTTTGCCATCGTAGTTGTCTGAAGAAGAAGAACTGCCGGCTTCCGCAAGGTCGTCCTTGGAGCGGTGAGGTCTGGATCCGCGTTGATGATAAATACCAGCAAAAATGAGTACGTTTAGGAGGAGCAAGAAACATCCAACCGCTATGGTAACTGTAAGTGCTGCAGTATATGACTGGTAGTGTGATGATGCGAGGCGACGTAATAAAGCATCGTCAGGGTGTCCTGTGGGTGCAGTCGCGTTAGGAGGACATTCTGTAGAAGGCGGTACAGGTGGTGCGCGGGGCGGTGCAGTTCTGGGAGGCACCGTGCTTCGCGAACCTGCACCACCACGTCCGCCCTCTATTTCTACCACGTGTGGCACATGCGCCCGTGACATCGACTGGGGCCTTACAGCACCTGTGAGTTGAAATGTCTTATTACATTAACGTCCATGTATGTTTTATTTGTCGGAGTAAACTACCAAATATTATCATGGAATCAAATGAGATTTAGTTAGACTTCATGAAAATAAATCAGATGTAATAAAAAAAGAAATGAAAAAAAGATAATCACACACATATTAAGATAACAGAGACGAGAAGTGTTAAGTAATGATATGAAAATATACTACTAGTATATTAAAAAAAATCACCTTCATAGTAGTTAGCGTTGTTGTCCTGAAAGTGGTGATGTCTCATAGCGGCGTCGGGTAGATCAGAGCCGGGTCGGTGGAGTTGTGGAATGAGTGACAGCCATAGCGACATTTTGTGGCCACGGTAGTGACTGCGCATCTCCGGCTTGCTACCTGCCCCCGTAATGAGCCAGAATTGAAATAAATGAAACCAACCCTTAGGCACCCGACGTCCTTTAACCCAAAACTTTTAAGTGACCAACTCCCAAATTCGGTGATATAATACTCTAATTTATGTTGATTGTATATTGTGTTGTTGTGTTTACTGATGGTAATCGTCAAAACTACTCAAGAAGTAAAACTTTCCCGATTCTCTCGTATATATTAAGTGTAATGCTTTGACATCGATCTGTTGAGCTATAAAAGATCCGGGAACAGAGAGTCTATAAACAACGGTACCTTGTGTATTCGAATAAACTAATCAGGAACTTTTGTGTTGATAGTAAAGGTTGGTATATAAGCATGTTTACAACAGTTACTCACTAATCTCCATGTAAAGTTGATTGATGGTATCGTATGTGTCCCAAAAGGGCATTTGATCAGGACCCAGTCTTGGAGTTTCTCCCAACATTGGACTCGGAGGTGGTGTCGCCGATGGATCATTTGGGTTTCTAAGTAATAAATAAAAGATAAATATATAAAACTAAGATGAAACCTGAGTCTACTGATGTCAAATATTTTTCAATAGGACTAATTAGACTGGACTAGACTTAGACTAGACTAGACTAGATTAGATTAATCTATTTTATAAAGTTCCTTATACACACTGCGTTCATTTAGAAAATTTATTATCAATCAATCAATCAGCCTTTTAGAGTCCACTGCTGGACATGGGACTCTTCCAACGTGCACTAAAGCAAATTTATTATAGTCTTTAGTAACTTAGTCTTATTCGCATTCATATTGTACAAATCAAACATCATTTAAATTTATAGTTTTATTCATAAGTTATTTCTACAAACGTTTATTTCACAAACAAAAGTAGACTTTTGCAACATTCTGTATGAAAACAGTTGCATATTAGGTAGAGGAACTGGGAGGAACTTTCAAAATATTTCGCAACAAACAGTTTACGTAATTAAGTCTTTATAGGGATCTTGTTTCCCAACAAATTCAATTTGAAATTCCGTCCAAAACCACACAATTCTTAACTTACGCCACTCAAATAGTTATGACTTTAGGTTACCTACCTTACAAAATGTTAACGTTACATTTGTCTGGCTACAGTTTTGCTTGTATGGGTTGTATGGTAATGTTATACTCGTATTTATGTGTATAATTCTACTTTCATTAATTAACATGCTTAAACTCAAACAGAAAATTGTCGGCTGCTCCCCCTCGTTTCAACCGCGTTGCACTATTTGAAAGGCTGCCACTCCGCTCCTAATGTGATGGTATATTTTCTATAACTTTTCTCAGTAAACGATGCCGCACCATTTACTGAGAAAAGTTATAAAAAATATAATAAAATAATACATAATAATTGGATATAACAAAAATATGCAACTTGGACTGGTAGGGCCTGAGATTGGCGCGATCATTTCTACAAACTCCTTTCCTAACTCTAACTGTACAATATAATAAAAATATACAATAAAAATATATAATAAATTAACAATAAAAAAAATGTAACTGTACAATTTATTTATTTAGAAAAGTTTTTCCATATTCAATGTATACTTCAAACTGTAGAACTGTACTTGACTAAGTTGACCATAAAGATCGTTTTGTTTAAATTTGTTTTGTTATATAGTGATGGTTTTATCGTCATTAATGACATAAGTTAAAAAAATTAAACTATTCTTTAATACAACACTACACTGGAGTACCTACTATTTATTTATATACGTACATAAATATATAATTTAATTTAAAAATCAATATTAAGGGTGCGGTTAATAAAACATTATAATATACAAATATTGTAGTATGTTTTATTAATTAGGTGTTTGCGTTACAGAAGGCTGGCAACATTGCCATGGCAATGCTAATCTCTGTGCAAGGAAAAGCCCCGTTTTTAGTTCACAAGAAGTGTCGATCAATCGCTTGGTTTTTTGACGCGTGCATGTACCAAAGTAGTCCTTAGTGTAATTTGTAATCAGAATATTTGTTTTCATTTATTGACTTTAGTTGTAATTATATCTAATTAAGTTAAGTAATAATAATAATAACTTGACACATCTCACACATGGACGTCTGATCCCAAACTAGGCAGAGCCTGTACTATAGTAACCAGACTGCTGAAACATACTAATATATTTCTAAATACATACATATTATAGATAAATTACGCCCAAACACAGAATAAATGTTCATGCTCATAACACATTTATTTGTCCTGGATGGGAATCGAACCCACGACCTCTGTCTCAGCAGTCAGGGTCTCTAACCACTAGACCAACAGGCGAGTCGACTACAACCTACTGCACGAGTATTTAGCGTTTAACTTCTACATAAGAGTGTGATATTTCTCTATTGTTTGAATTGCCTATCTTAATATTATAAAGCTGTAGAGTTTCTTTGTTTGAACACGCTAATCTCAGGAACTACTGGTTCGAAATGAAAAATTATTTTATGTTGGATAGTTTATTTATCGAGGAAGGTTGTATGCTATATAATATCTAACTACGACCAGTAGGAGCCGATCATCAATGAAAAATGTTGCAAAAACAGAGAAAATTTACAAACGAAACGAAGTTGCGCGGGTCAGCTAGTAAAATATATAGAATATAGAATATAATAATATATAAAAAGGCACAATATTATGCTCTTCAACTCCAAAATTCAGAATTTCAAAGGTCACTTCTAAATCTCACATACGATATTTAAATATTTGAGATAAAAAGTACCTATACTTTATTAAAACCAGGATGGATGTGGTTTTGTTTGTACATCGATTTTTGGTCCCGCATAAACAAATACGTTAGCAATCAAAAAAGGTGAAATGGATATTCCTTTTGTGATCCCAAAGTATTAAAAAGGCTTCATTGTTTTTTTTATATGTAACGTTCATTACTTTCTATCGATTTTCTTTGCATTTTTCACTGTATTCTCAATTTCGAACATTCTTGTTTGTTCAACAGCTGAACGATAAATATTTTTCGACTTAGTTAATATAGTACCGTTATTTTGGTTTATAGGTAATATGTAATGAGAAACAACTTAGCTTAGCTTAACTTTTAAAGAGCAATTATTGAGCGATTATGTTAATTGTTTTATTTTCTGTTCAAAAATCGATACTTATTCTATAAAGTTGATCAGTTTGTATCATATTTAAACGCACTAATCTTAAGTACCGAAAATTTGTTTTGAAATATTAGGTTAATAATAATAATCATTTATTTCAGATTGCATAGGCCATAAATAGTTGATTGAATCGGGTATCTACGAGAACTTAATACTCATTAAACATAAATTAAAATTAAGGTCCAAATTTGAAGTGGACTTGACTTGATAATCATACAACAGCACTGGAAATATTTAATACACTTTTCATATTACTGGCATAGAAATAGGTGGTTTAAATTACAGATGGTATTGTCCAACCTATCCTAAACCTCCCTCCATGCAGTTCTGACCAACCTTGTCAACAGCGAAACGAAACCAGCATAACGCTAGTAGCTCTGTCTAACCGCAGTATTCTGTAGCTTATATCGCAGTTTTGCTGAACAAATATTATGTGCCCTGTCTCTTTGCAAAACATATTACTTATTAGGAGCCACCTCTGGACCTGATTACCTGTGACGTACATTATTACATCTTTACTCTTCTAGTTAAATATTATACTTTGAGAGTAATAAAGATAAATAATGTTGAGTGTTGCGTCTGACACCAACGCTACTACACAACTTGAGAGAGCGTCCTTGTCGGACTCGTAAATAGCTAGTGTTCTTAAAAACACACACGCGAGTATGACCCTAAACCATCAATAAAAAAGATTACTCACCCATTTTTGACGAAGTTAGAGATGTAATGTATGCACAGTTTTGACACACGCTGCTCTTGTTGCGTGTAATTCTGTTGATGATGTGTTGTTGACAGTGGCACACCCAGGTAATATGGAAGCTCCTCACCGTGAACTGAGCCTGGCCTCTGAATAATCATTCAATGTTGTTAAAAAAGGTTATACATCACGTTATAATAACGTTAATAGTTAAAGATATTTAGATTATTTAGTCACAGAAAAATATTATTTACATATACATAAAGGGAAATGTATTAATCGAAGTCCAGTATTTATATTACCTATATACATTTCTGTAATGCAATTTAAATGCTATAATTTAGTATTCTGTCTTCTATAGATTTAATTCATCTCACGACGTTAGTTTACTTAAAACTTTTGTAATTTATTAGTACACCTCTGACTGCCGTTTAGATAAATCTAAGATCTAATAATCTAAATCTCTATGTACGAGTACGTCCGCTTTTTTTTAATGTGTGCAAGAGATTGTCTTGACCGATAAAACCGTCATTTGTTCTGTCCATAATACATTTTTAAAATACTATATAACATTCCTGTGTATAATAAATTTTATATTATGTTATGATAAAATGTCTGTATGCAAGAATTCACATAGTAAGTATCTTCATAAATTTTTATCATTAGTTAATATTACTTATTTCGTTTTACCCTCATCAACCCCATAACGAAAAATCAATTTTAAAATTAAGTAATAACAATACACAACCAATTTTCAAGAGTATACCTTAAAGCGATCTCTTTATTAGTGTTTAAGCAAACTTCAACAAAATAAAACAATCTGTAGGTTGACCAACACTTTTATCCGGCAAGCACCGGGAATTCATGAAAAATCAGTTGAACACTGAAACTGTGCGGGTGAAGTGTTTATTTATTCATTTTTGGTTCCCTGTTCATTTTTAGAACAGTTATAGGGACATAGCTTTAATATTTGTAATACAAATTTGCTTTACTGCTTTAGGAGAATATGAAAATTTGTTTTTCCAGTCGTATTTGCAAAGTATTGTAAATTTTCCTACTAATCTTAATGTAGAACTAATATGAGCTTGTATGTTTCTTTCAATAATATAACCAGCAATTGTGGTAGTTCAGATAAACTTATGTTTTGTGTTAAAGCTTAATTTATTCTAAATAAGTAATAAAATAATATAAATATCTGAGTGGTTTTGAGTCTAACTATACATGCCATGGCTAACAGAAACAAAGTTTTTCGTTGTTAAATCATAGTTTAAACTGTAAACAAAGAGATTCCAAATATCGTGCTCAACTTCCTCCTTAACTGAGCGTAAAATGTTTGAGGCTAAATTTTATATTATAACTATTCAAGCCATCAGTTTCAGAAATATCACGATAGTGAACAGATAAGCTTCAAACGTTGTCCTATTCAACCTAAGGAACAAGCTCTTCTTTCAAAAGAACCACACCGTGTCAAAGAGAGAAACAAATATTGTATATAACTCGTATATATTTCTTTTGCCGTCGCTAAATGCATAAATTTTTTAACATCTCAATCATTCTGAAATACTTACTACTGTATTGACAAATAAGAACATATTATGTTCACAGTAAATATAAACTTCACGTCTAATAGGTATTAGATACCTTATTAATGAATATTCTAGAGGTCCCTATAAAGTTTTTAATAGATGTTTGACTTTATTAATTCTTTTTTGTTTACAATTGACAGTAAGTTCATCAACGTTTACAAGGAAAGAGAGCTTTTTTATTTACTAGCGTTAAGGAAGTAAAACTACATTGATATTTGCTTAAGCTTTAGTGTATCTTTCGGAAATTAAGAACATAATTATAATCATGCCTGATGTTAATATTTATTATTTAGGAACAGTTGTTGTTGGTGCAATGAGCGCCCACGCTATCACTTCGGTCACGTAGGTTAGCACCTACGTGACCTGCTTATTTGTTGTAGGTGCGTTTATTGCTTAGAAACTCCCTTACACGTTATGTTCACTATTACTGTATAAAGATAAGCTACAATTTCATAGTTACTTTGCAATGGAACAACTCAAATAATTACGCGTACCGGGATATCAAGGTGACAGATACGTATATTTGTTATCAAAACTCCATAAACGTTAATTGTTGTTAAGTTTATGGGCATAAGCTTTTTACTTTTAAATAGGACACAATAATATGAGGAAATTCGTTGATTGAAAAGCATTATATTAAGATTTATGTGAATTTTGTCAACTTTTTGGGTGTATATTTCTGTTGCCGCTGTAACAAAAAGTAGCTCCAATTAAATTAAATTAAAAATGAAAGAAATAACCCCATAAAAGAGACATGAAATTGACAAAGTACGTAGAGTTAAATCTTGTTCGATGGTATTCTTCGTGTGCTAGTCCGACTTGCACGGGGCCATTTCTTTTTAAATAGCATTAAGCTCATACTTTCCGCACATAGACGTAAAAGTACGGATCTTAATCATGATTCCCATAAAAATTATTTGAAAAATAGGGTAGAATGCAAACTAATTACTGAAGTTATACTGATATCTTACTATACACGATACAATATTCCAATATAATTATATACAATATAGTGAAATAGATATTGCATACTGTCGTATGCAATATCTAAGAAAGTGATTAGGTTAGAAAAGTAGTGATTCTATTTTAGTGCCTTAAGGAAACCTAAGGAAAATTGTAATTTTTAATACGAGTATCGAAACATTAATTTGACTTTGAAAATATAGACTTCAAAATTTACTGCAAAAACTAACAAGATGAAAGATTCTATTTTTTTCTCGTTTACAAAGATGTCAGATCTAAAAAAAATAGGATCTTTATATAAAGGATAGGTAAATGAAGGGCCCTTCGTATCGGTGGAATGTCCGGATTTAAGGAAAAATGTGCAGAAGTCGGTGTCAAAATGTGCCTCGAAATACTTGAAAATGCAATAATGTTTTAAGATTTGTGTTTGTCTCAACTATTTATCAGCTATAAACAAGGTTTCCAACATATATGCAATGAAAACCAGAGGTACAACTAAGTTTCACAACTATCCAAGCCATACTAAAATATATCACTGAGTCTCCACGATGTTTATGTTCAATATCTGGTTCCAACTATAAACAATCCTTTGAGAGTGTAGTCTTTGGCCAAATGGATATAATACTAAGCTTAATAGTTTCCAGGAGACATCTGGAGCGGTACAGTATGCGGACTCGTGTCAAGTATGTCATAAATTTTCCTGGAGTCAAACATAATTCATTTAATACTTATAAAGTGAAATGAGTACATGCCTTCTCTTATCTTCAATTCTAATATACATAGTAACTGAAAAAAATAATATTTTTGTCTCCCATCTTGTTAAGGAGAAAATATATTTATCCCACTAATATTATAAATGTGAAAGTTTGAATGGATGGATGTTTGTTACTCTTTCACTTACTTTTACTACTGAAACGATTGCGATGAAACTTAGTATGTAGATAGCTGGAGACCTGGAATAACATATAGGCTACTTTTTATCCCGATATTCCCACGGGATCGGGACTTACGCGGGTGAAACCGCGGGCCCTGCTAGTAATACATATTTCTAACTACTCTAATTTATGTCTGATTAAAATTCTTGTCAGAGAAGGCGATACCTATCACTAGGCCTGTTCTGCTCCAAGAATGTATAAATTTGAATTTTATTTATTCTTTATTTAACTAGTGCTGACATGATATAAACTAAAGAATTATGAAAGTGCTAAGCATTACAAAGTAGGAGAAAACGCCATATAATTAAAATCTTGGCGTCAATTGATTAAAATTCTCAAGTCACAAAACGTTTAAACTTTTCACGATGATTGTTTTATTTTTTGTACTTTTTGTTCATGCCACGCCTCACACGAGTGCGAAATTAAAGACAGGGCCTGTTTAACATAAGGGCATTTGGGGTACGTGCCGCGAGTAATTGAGGCCCACAAAGGTAAATCGGGGAAAAATGAGAAATAAATAAAAAAATGCGAATAGAAAGAACTGACGAAAACGTATAACCTTTTTCCCATTCATATTATTTTAAAATAATTGTTTTTTATATGAATGTATCAATTAATGAATTGAAAATATTTTGTTGATGAAATAAATTAATGATAAAAGTACTATTTAGAAAAATATTTAACAGATTTTTTATTCTGAAAGTGGGAGAGCCATGCTTCGGCACGTATGGGCTGGCTCGACCGGAGTGATACCACGGCCTCACAGAAAACCGGCGTCATAACAACGGTTTTGTTGTGTTTCGCCAAATAAGTGAGATTACCGGAGGCCCTAACCCTTCCCTCTCCCCTCGTCTCCCACTCCTGTCACCCTCTACTCCCCCCTCCCCCTCTTTCCTCCCTTCTCCTTCTCCCACCTTGAAGATCGGCAACGCACTTGTGACTCTTGAGTTGCAGGTGTGGGTGGCGGTAGCCACTTACCATCAGGTGACCCACCCACTTCCACTTGTATTTAGTGATATTTAAGTATGTTTATCAGCAGTCTGGTTACCATAGTACAGGCTCTGGGTAGTTTGTGATCAGAAGGCTGGGTGTCAGGTGTCTCAAGTTATTATTTATTAATTTACGTATCTTGGGCTCCGTTATTGTTATTTTAATTTCATATAAACTAAGCGGCAACTACTCATGGATATTTTTATCTTTATTTATCATCATTATCTATAACTTAATGTCAGCAGCATCTACAGATATCAGAATAACCTCCTAAGTAAAAGCAATGAATACATGACACGTACGAAATATGCACGTGCAAAACAGGATTTCAAAGAATGACTTGTATTGTAACTTAAAATCTTACTGTTATGCGGAATTTTCCCACTTACTTGTGGATAATCCTTATCTTGTGAAAGATGATGAAAATGGGTGAAGTAAGTAGTTCCTCCACGTAACGCGTGAAGATATCCCAATCTGATTAAAGGTGCGGCCGTCCGTCCGTCGCTTAATACCTGAAATTACACATTGTAAATTTCTTCTTTTTTCAAATTTATTAATGTAACGGCAGAAACAACAATTAATTATAATGATTTACTCATAATTTGCCCTTAATTAATACCAGTACGCAGAATGTAAAAACGTCTATTTAAGTAATGAACAACCTGGGAAATCAGCCGAAACTGAACCCAACTAAATGGCGCAACAATTCAACATGCTTCACTTTAAAAATGTTAGCTAATAGCTACTTAAGAGCAAACGAGGCTCTAAGGAAAGCAATTAATTCAAGCAGATACTGTAATATTAGTACAAATATCAATAAACGAATAATAAAAACGTATCAATCCTACTAGAATTGCAAAGGAAAAGACGCAAAGCTAAAGTCAATATAATCGAATCATGACAATGTCGCTGCTCTAATTTCTTATTTAGCGTTGCAAGTATTTCCAATAAAGGCTTTCAACTCAGCATCGTGTATTCAGGGTGCGCGGGCGTCATTAACTCCCTTTGTATGCCGTACGTTCGGTGAGTAGCGAAAACCACTTGAGGCTTAAATTGAGATCGTCTGTGATGCCGATGGCGGAACGGAGAACATAGGCGGTAGGGTTACCAGATATAAAATTTAACGCGGGTGAAACCGCGGGGCGCAGCTACTATTAAATATACTGACTATTTTACGATTAAACAAATAAATAAAGAATACGTTTACACGTGTTTGAGGAAAATATATATATTATGTTGTGATGATTTATAATGAATGATTTAAAATTTGAAGAAATGCCTAAAACTCTGATGTTTCTAAGACTGATTCAAATTCCGACAAGTTCATAAAACCTTTGATATATCAGTCCTAATCTTGACACCGGGTAACCCTACTCTGGGTAGGTCTAAATACGTCATCTAAGGCGAAAAATACCAACTTTTAGCCATTTTCATAATAAATGATGTTGCATTTTTCTACACAATTTATTTCATACCGTTTAAAAACAAAACAAAAACCTCTCTTCCTATTTATATTTAGTTCTTGTATTAACGTTGATAGTATAAGAAAAGAATAACACGTTACTGTTTGTCCGTAACGTATTTTTTGAGTATTTTGTGAGTGTAGGTTTTTAAACCTGGAACCTGTATATCAAATACAGGTTCCAGGTTTCCAAAGCTAGTGCGGCATTGGACTTTCAAAAGGATAGGTTAAGCTAGTTCATTAATTACTTAAACAGTAACAGTCAACTGTCATTTCAAGGGCAACGTTAATAAATATTAGAAATAAATAATAATCCGTATTCCTATCCATATCCGAGGCAATAGATTTTTAACGATCCAGCACATTACTAATACTAACACAACAGCAATACTACTAGCAGAATAAAATTACACATGCCTATGTATTTTTCAATAGAAATAATATAATAAGATATCAAACCTGTTGAAAAAAGTACTTTACTTACTTCTAAGGTCGCATCCCGAACACTAAGAGGATTTTGCACTGGTTTATCCCAGTCTGTGTATTCATTCTTCAAAGTAGAGTAGATCTCGTTCAGATGATAATAGTAGGCATTACGGACAAATGTGCGAAGTATGCGATCCCTGCGGCTCTCATTGAAGCCAAACTCCAAGTCTTGAGCGTTAAATTCCAGGTAAGATTCTGCAAGGCATAGCATACCTCTCATTTACATATATTTATCATTCACCGTCTCGAAACCCTCATTCAATTTATTCGGAAGTATGTTAACGCTCTGTGAATTACAACTTTAGTACTGAAACATAAAGTACGAGTAGTTATGTCGTTCTCTATAGCTGACGTAAATGAGGATTGAAATAAATAGTCCAATTCATAAATTAAACGGAGACGTAATTAAGATGGATGTTAACAAGTCGTAGGTGTTTGTATATTTAAGATGAAATTCCTTTTAATACATACAGAGTGTAATTATAGTATGATAGTAATTATGGTACATTTGATGACGGGACAGAAAAAAAATCGATCCCGATGAAAAAAAAACTTCTTTTTAAAACGTTTTATTAGCGTTATTCACATCGTGTTAGTACAGGTAAATAAAACGATAGCTTCATATAAATATAATAATAATATAATACATCACTTTCCTAAAAAAAACCAGCAGTGAAACACAAAATCAAAAACAACTGAGATTCACTCAGGTCAAAGGACCGCTGAACTCGCGCGTCCTTCGGGATCGATATTTTTTCTGACCCATCCTCAAAAGTATCATTAGTGAAAGTGAGTACTATCGTCTGTCTTCGTTTTCGGGAGCATGTCAGACAGATGTACCGGACGTCATCACAATAATATATAACCCGCTCGATTTTAGAACAAAATTCAATTAATTTTTTTTTACCAGTCGTTGTCAGTCCAAATAACAGTTCTCTATGAGGGAAATCGGCCAGTTCATGTCCTGCTGCGTTGGCGACCGCTGCTGCGCCAGCACCCAATCTCGAACTGTCCGTTGGGGGAGGAGCCTAAACAAAAAATAATAATATGATTGGACTAGGAATCGTGCATTCCACTTACTATTATTTCTATTATCTAGGCTTTGTGCATGTGTTCACTAGTTGGCGATTGGTTTTTGCAAAATATTGAGGCTTTATATTGGACTGATGTGAGTCTGTAGGCTTTTCGCTTATAAGCATAGAAAGAAGGCTGTGTACTACGGTCGGGTAGTCAACAGGATAATTCAATTTCGCCACTTTGAATGTTAGGAGTAGGTAGAAAAAAGGTATTTCTAAAAATATATTTTCAATTAATAGATTCAATGAATTATAGCTGGTAAATATTTGTGTACACTTGTGCTCTAACTTATGTATATCTATGTAAGACAAGAAATAATTCAATAATGCGTAATATTATTGTATGGATCAATGGTCTGAAAGACTACAGTTCAAAGTATTAATGTTTTAAACATCACGATATATATTTGGTGAAATTCATACTAGACTTGTGTAGGATTATGACTTTCAAGTGAATATAATTACAACAATCGCCTATTTCATAACTTATTTAAATATGTGTGTAAATGAGCCTCAGTTTGGGACTATTCGTAAATGGCAGGTGGTGTGTAGCGTTATACTAAATCTATCATCGCTATTACATTGAATCCCCTCCCACCTGACAATTCAGGTATAGACAAAATGGGTATAGAAGCAAGAGTTCGGTACCTTTTCTCCTCTGTTTGTCAACCAAATTTCTTGTTTTTGATTAGTAGCTGTTGATGAGCTTTAGTGTTATCAATAAAAACATTTTGAGAACAGTACTATTTTCCTATATTCGACGGCGCTTTATTTTCATTAATATTTTTATGAATAATTGTCTAATTTCGACCTATTGACGATTACTTATAAATATAAAAATAAACTTTCAACTCACTATAATACTAAGTTTAAATTTATTTCATTATTAATTTTAAAAAGCATTTTTTTTAACACACGAGGTCCCACGGTATACATTAATTTGTACGGCGTAATAATTACTTTACTCAAACATTTCTAAGGAAACTGAGAAGACAAAAGGAACATCTAAGTTAATTGAAACAAGTTACTGTAAAATAAAATCGTCGTATTCTTTAATAAGAGTGAGAAAGAAATTCTTACAGAACAAAAAAGACATCACAATGAGTCTAATATTTCGCAGAATAGAATGCTTGTAGCTATATTGAATTCAAAATTTGTAGACTAATAGTTAACAACTGGCGAATATTTCTTTTGTATTTTTCTCTATGAATATAAAAGAAAAGTTTTACTTGTGTTTTGAACGATATTTAAACTTTATTTTTTAAAAAGCTCTTTATGTGAACTATACAGAACTTTTAATAAAAAAAGGATAGTCGCAAGACTTTATAAAAATAAATGGGAACTAACGTTTGATATTAATACGCAGATGCGTCTTAAAGGAAAGAATCATGGACTGGTTTTCTCTTCTTCCAGAAGAGTGAGAAGTGAGATAAGAAAAGTTTGAACACCGCCCGCACCGCCTTTATAAACACAATCTTATGAGGTTTTGAGTAGGAAAACCGACATTATTGAAAAAGTATACCCTTGATAAGTACATCTTCACCGCTTCTATTTTTCTTCAGTTGTTACATTAGAGAAAAGGATGCATTTTGTACTCCGTTGTTATTTAAAATGTTTATTAAATTTGTTTCAAATTCCAATAAAGCTTGCCCAGGGACTCGCCGAGTGTTATGGTTGACGATTTCATGTTTTATTGTTGTTGTTGTAGAACTGTGGATTTACTTATGTTCTAGGTGTATAGCAAGAGCACTGGCATAAATGCCGAAGTTAGATGGACGGATGTTTGTTAATCAATTACGCCAGAGTGAATGAGAGTGAGTAAACGGACCTGGCTAAAATATATTATAATCTGGAATAGTACTTAGGCTACTTTTGATGCCAAAAAAATGTACGGTTCCCTTGTAGATTTGAATGTCCACGCGAAGTCGCGGGAAATAGCTAGTATAAGAAAAAAAATATTTCATTTATTTTTAACAATCGTATGTATTCAAAGTCGAACAAGGCAACAAAGAAAATAATAAACATAAGACAGTTGTGCTTTTATTAGGCTATAACCCTTAAATGTTAGTATAGAATCTAGACGTTTGGATACGAGTATTTTAATTGGTTTCAGATATCTACTATCACATTTGGAGGGATATCAATATTATGACTACATATTAAAGCTAAGGTTTGCTAGAAATACATTATGAGATTTAACATGACTTAGACGGTTCATTATTTTACATAGCAGTGTATCGTTTAAACTTGATATTTTTATTTGTCCACGTATTTAAATAGGTTACATCTCGTTACTAGTATACTTTTAATACCTAAATTCATTCACTGTACTCGTATTTTATGAATTTAGATTTTTTTAACAACGCCATATAACGGTGCAACTATATTTTTTGGTACTTTAAACGACAAAATAATAAGGAATTAGTGTAAATATTTTAATACCAGATATTGCTCGCAGCTTCACCCACGATGAAGTTATTTTTGTGTCTCTCGTGATCTCTCTTTTTTCCTGGATGGTGCTCTATGTAATTTTTTATACCCTTGACGTATAAGCAAAATTTCATGATGATCGGCAGAATAGTTAAGGCTTGAAAGCGTAACAAACAAACAAACACACTGTCGAGTAAAAAATAATTACAAAGTAAACTAAAACACTGTAGTATTACTTTACTGCTTTTTATTGCTCAAAATAGTGAGCGAGCCGTGGATGAGGTTAGAACGTAGAATAGTACCATTAAAAAAAATAAGAAAATCTAGAACATTTACATATTTGTGAATACGATAGAGCAAGCTGCTCGTGTAAACGTACAATTCAATTTCCCTTCTCCACATTGTTTATGCTATCTATTTGCATAACTGGAACCACTACTAACAGCACATACGAGTGGAGACTTAGAGATTATAATATCATAAATCCAGTTCTCGGCTGCACTTTCAGAGTTCAACTACTTTAGCCATACTTGATTTAGTTCATATTATCTACACTAATATTATAAAGAGGAAAGATTTGTTTCTATGTTTGATATAGATAAACAAGAAAACTACTGCTACTAAAAAAATACAATAATACCAACGAACAAGCTATAATATCAGCGAGTGCCATAGGCTACATTTTATTTTAAAAAAAATTAGGGATCCGTACGGAAATTGCAATAAAGTAACTCAAGGTATCAAAAGTTTGCCTATAAAAGTCTTTATTTGGCGTGCGTTGCGAAAATTGCAGGATGTATTGATGATACATAAAATAATGTAAAATAAAAAGTAAGCGAGGCAATATATCTAACTATTATAGTTAAGTCGCCATAACTAAAACACGAGTAACATCGAACGATGATGAAATAGTTTCATAATTTAGATTGTTTATCAAAATTAAGTCGATTTAGTCGATTATAAAAATGCTCAAAGTAAGAAAAATGCCGCGATATGAGCGACCAACCCAAAGATTACGCAGCGGTCACGACCGGTATAGCGATTAATTTACTTTCTGTTATATTCGATTTCGTTAGTTAATAATAACCTCTTAACTATCTAAAAAAAACTCAGTATAAAAAATCTTTTGACAACTAAATAAAATTTATTTTAAGAGCTAAGTAAATGTTCTTTTCAGGACAAATTAAAATTTTGTTTTTATTTCATATTTCATTTCCTATTTTTCTATATTCCATTTTTTATTTAATTTTAAATTTCATTTAACTTCTTATTTCATTTCATACTATTCCATTTAATTTGGCAAAATACAAAAGAAAAATCCCGTCTCTCTATATATGGTTCCTAGGCGAGGGCAGCCAAATTACGAAGTATATAAGAAACATCATTAGAATATTAAAAACGCCTACAACAAATATGCATCGCAATCGCGTTCCAGAGAATCAAGTGCCAAGCATTCGCAGCGGTTTGATGAAATGAGGACTAGAAATACACAAACACGTGCTAAAGACTCGAGTGCTGGACGTGCACAGCGTCTCGCTGAACAAAATGTTAGAACCGCACAGGTACCATCGGCCAAATATATCGTCTAATAATCCTACGGTTCAAGATCATTTGACATCATAAAACAACAAGGTTGATTATCCCGTGCAATAATATTTTGATAGTTCATTGTTAGAGATTTAACCTTATCGCTACTGACTGACGCTGACTGCACAGAAACTTTTGTCAAAACTGGGAAACCATTTTCTTTGTCCACTGTACGCGCACGAGAGTGGAGTATTGAGCGATCTCAGCAGCCTGATGAAATGAAGGTTAGACAGTAACGCACAAACAAGGTACGCGCATGAGAGTCGAGCGCCGAACTTTCACAGCACAGTGTTTTGAAGAACGCAACGGCTTAGTAGAGCACAGAGAGAAAGACAGCAGGCGTCAACATCTGAAGTTTTTAGCCGCAGGCATAACCTAGTACTTCAATATAATTAGACCTATTTCACTTATGTAAAAATGCATGCTAAACTATAGCTTCGCCGAACGGCGGCGATTTGACGACGCACGCCTGCCGTATTATAGGCTTCACGCGAGACCTATAATTGCGTGGCGTAACGTGCGCTCGTACACAGTAAACAGATTAATGACAGCAGTGATAGGATGAATGACACATATATCGCGATCGTCATAAAACGCGCTTAAGCGCTACAGTGTTTAGGCACATATATTATATTATGTATGTAGTAGTGTTTTGGCAAGCAATCATAACTAAACTTTGTTATTTTAAATATCTTGTTGGAAAATTCAATCTATGGTAATTTTAATTAGTCTATCGTATTAGGGTATGATCAAGCAATACCAAGTTATAGACGGACTAATTTGTAAACACAGCCATACAAATTTTATTAGGAACTAAAGGAGAATATTCGATCAACATTTGTGTCGTTTTAAATTCTTATTTATGATCGAGATTTGGACAAAGTTTGAAGTAATAAGTTTGATAACATAATTATAAAACATCTCTATTTTCTAATTCCCTTAATTATTGTACTCTGTCTTTCTGTTACGGCTAACTAAATCTAATAATTAGAGTAATATTAATTAACTATTTTAGGCCAATGAAAAGAATGGTTGTTGGATCAAATAGATAGATCTGATAGATGTACCACCACATACCACCACACCAACTGCCTGCTGGTCATGGTCCTTTGGTGGTCGGTCTGCCCGTTCTGCAGATTGACCGGAACAAACAGACAGAGAGACAAAATTTGAATAAAAAAAAAAGCACTGATTTTTAGGCATAGGTATCGTGTAAATGACTGTATGAGCTTAAAAAAAAACCCTTTATTTTGACATTAAAAACAGATACTTCAATTTTATTTATTTGTATTGATTGAGTTAACATATTACATTACAAAGAACTAACTGTACAACTGTACACAAAATGTGTATTTTGGGTAGGGTAGATACGTATTCGTGTTTTTTATTTATTATTATTTTTTTTTTTTTGTAAATGCATGTTTGTTTTTATTCTTTTGTTTTCTATTTATTTATTTTTTTGTCAAATTTCTCGGCATGGATTTTATGTTCATGCCATTCATAGGTATAGGAAGCTTCCGGGAACCCCTGCAGACTATGGCCTCCTGATCAGCAGGTGACCACACCGTGCGATAGGGGGGGCCCTACCCCCCCTCCAGATGGGAGAGGCGCGTGCGGAACCCGCCGCGCCACCGTCTTGGGCCTGCTTTTGCTGGGGTAACGGTCAGCCCAACCTGCTACCCCCAGGCCAGCGCTCATGGAGGACGGAGATTATTCAGCGCTCTCCGGCGCCTGGTGCGTCTTCTGCGGGATGAGAGAGTGCTTGTCCTCTCCCGTTCCCGTTCCGCCGCCTCTTTGGCCAACATCACCTCCTCGCAAAACGAGGCGGCGGAATCCCACGCACTCTCACTTTGGACCATGGACTGAACCATGGTCTCTGGCGAGAGGCTACCCACACCAATAGCCGTCACGAGGTTGTACCGCTGTTGCGTCCACGCTGAGCACTCCATTAGAGTATGGAGTGCAGTATCCTCGCGACAGCCTCCGCAGTGGTGGCACACAGACGTTGGGTCTCGGCCTATGCGACACAGGTACTTACTTACTCGGTCGCTCTAGTCGTTCTTCCCACTCGGTTATTAGGACCTGGCGGAGCTGGAACCGTTGCGCCTCTATTTCTCGAGGCGCCGGTATCAGGTTCTGCTCTAGTGCCTCCTTGCGCTAAAGGTATAATGACGCAAGAACTTTCGCCTCTAGGTCCCATGGGGCAGAGCCGGCTAGGAGACTCGCCGCTTCGAAGGATATCTTTTATGACTCTGACGCTGCGGTCGCCGCAGTATGGCATTATTGCGGGCCGTCAGGGTCCCCGCCCATATTGGCGCCCCGTATAAGGCAATGGACCGCACGATTCCGACATAGAGTCTCCTGCAGGAGGCGTCAGGCCCACCTAAGTTTGGCAGCAGCCGCAAGAGCGCAGCAGCCGTCCTCACAAGCTTAGGGGCCAGATTTCGGAAGTGATAACCGAAATCCCATCGACTATCGAGTGTGAGCCCTAGATATCTCATCGAGGACTCGATGCCGATGGAAACGCCTCCCACGATAAGGCTGGATCCCGTTGGTGATCTCTTTCGAGGCCCATGGAAGTAAAGGGCCTCCGATTTATGCAAGGCCACCTCGAGACCCAGCCGCCGAGTCCTTCGAACGACCTGAGCGACCCCGGCCGTGGCTTTTACGGTTGCTTCGCGATATGTTCGTGCTCAAGAGCGGAGGCTCCTGGCACAGGCATTCTACATGCTTAAAAGGAGTCTCCAACAATAAATGTATGAATGTATACCTGTGCTTATGAAATAAAATTATTATTATTATTAGATGTATTTTTTACAGATTTTTTCATACACTCCACATAGTAAAGTTATACTCTCTATTACCTAATGTCAATTTCACAGAACGTTGTAACTAACTTATTTTTGGTATAAAAACTTGTCGCGCCTTTCCCTATACGCTATAAGATCAAAACTTAAAATGATAAACTGTGTTATTATAATTACTACCCTTAATGTACTTTCACTTTGGTCAGGCTAAAAAGCAGTATTACTATCCTGAGGGCAACTCCATAATAAACTCGTAATTTGTTTTGGTAGTGTAGCAATGACATATTAGTATTGTCTCATAGCCCCGGATGGAATTATGTTGGTAGCTCTTGGTTAGAAAATCTCTTCGTGATATACCTCGTAGGTAGCAACGCCTCGCACGTAGCAACCACTCGTTTAGGCAGACGTTACTGATTCATGATGACGTTACTGATGGTTTACTAGTATTCTCTTTAAACACTCCAACAAAACTAAACTTATGAGGATTAGGTCGAAAAGTTCGTCGAAAAGGTCAGAAAGGGTGAGTTTAAAACATATAATTTATTGATCCAAAGTCTAGTGTGGTAATCACGCAACGACTACTTACATTTGTATTTCACATGGAATGTGTGTTTTGTATTTATACGATTTATACACCTCCAACTTACATTTCAACTATTAAATCAAACTCGGCTGTCTAAGGAAAACACGGTTATCATTTTTTCTTACCTTTCCTTACCCAAAACAACACAGCTAATATAGTCTCTCAAAAGATGATTATATCGAACTACTATCATTTACACCTGATCTTTAACCCAAGTTACCCAAAATCCATTAGCATCAAAATTGGTAATAAACTGGTATTACACCATCACTATTTAAAATAAAAACTAACAGAGCATTCTGTATCGGAATTATATTAAACAATTAAAGTCATAGAAGACGCGCAAAACGACTTCAGTGTACCTGAATAATACTACTTGTATATGTTATTACCTATTTTCCTTCCCTTGGGATACTCTTTATTCCTCTCAAATTAGTATGGGATCCGTAAAATCCGTATGTAGTATGTTTATGGTAATATAAGTATAGTATACTCAGTATATATTAAAATATATATTAACCTATCCCAGTACACCACAGACTACCCTGAAATATATTTGTTAATATCCGTACAAAGGTTGTCTGTAAGAGATCGCCGTGAGCGATAAGACCGCCAATTGATATGCCTGAATGTTTGTATAATTTTTTTGATTGTATCTTATATTGAAGGTGAACAATAAAGAGATAAATAAATAAATAAAAGATAACCCATTCAATAAAATAAGAATCATTAGCATAGACTTACCTTCCCTTTGACGAAAAGAGATACCAACTTCTGAAGATTGTTAATAAGATAATTATCTTTTATAAAAAGCATCACCGACTTCAATGTGCTTTTTAGTATGATGTATTTTGATAAAATATAATATGGGTAGGCCAACTAAACGCACTGCACAATGAGACAGCGAGGTTTCGGCGTACAGGAAAATTTCATCGATGTATACAGTTTTTAGACATTTGTTGATTTTTCAAAAACCGCTCGACTGATTTCGATAAAATTTAAATGGGACCACCGGACCACCATATACCGTTTGAAACAAAAAAAGAATTTTCCATATTTGTTCAGGCATATTCGGTGAACATACATAAAAGAAGTCGGTTAAAAAATAAGTTGTCAAGTACAGTCACAAGCTGACAAATTAGAATATTGCTTAAAAATCTTTTATAAACATTAGTGTCTGAGTCCTGTTACATAAATTGAATGGGACTCACAGCGGACGGGTTGACAATGACAGTGCCGTCGACGAAGGGTGCGAAGCCGGGTAGAAAGCGCGGCGGCTCGAGGCGCACCGCCAATAGCTCTGCGAGAGGCTTGTTGCGCAGGCATGGAGCTAAATCATCCTCCAACAAATCCCCGTGACAGCCCGTCTGCTCCGCCACCTGATAAACAGCCCACGTAATAATGCTCACCGAAAAAATATTTAGAGACTTTTGCACAAAAACCATTAAACAAAATTTCGCTTCAGACAATTCTACAGCTGTAGCAGTGTTTATGTATTATGACAATATAAAAACTACGTTTAGTTTATATCTAAAAATAGTTACCACTCTTATCTGAACGATTATGTTGTTTGAACTAATAAGTACAGCGAACGTGAGTGAAGTAACAGTTTAAAAATTCAAAATGAAGTTTAATTTCCAAGTTTATTTTTATAGCAAATTAATTAAACTTTCATATACAAGCGGTGTCTACGACTTAAAGTTGAACTGAAATATTCTCTGTACTGTACCAGTTACTTATGACCTCTCGTTTGTATGAAACAACATACTTCATACATATAGGGACAAATACAAAGAATCTTTCGACTTAATTAAAACAAAAAGTTTCGTTTTGGATGTGGTCTATACTCGTTACAAATAATAACAATGTATTTTTTTGTATGAATATACTGACTATTTTACATTTATGAATATTATGAACTTTATTTATTAATTAACACTCAGTGTTTAGAACGGTATCATTTCACTTGTTAAAAGAAAATGCAGTCGACATTCTTAGACATAAAAGTACCTTTCTTTTTATCGTGAGAGGCTCCCTCTGCAACGCCCATGAACTCAGCCCCGACCCACTTAACAAGATGACTCGCTTCAGTAGTTCTGAAACAGATGACCTAATTTAATTTTGTCATTTCGAACAAGGATCACTCAGATAATAAAATCTTTTCTTTATATTTTTTTATTTCGCACTCGGTTTCAGTTTAATAACAAAACTAGTGGGAATTGAATAAAGAGAGATTTATTTAAATTTTTTAAATTACGTGGAGAACGCTCCGCTCTTGTGCAAGTCTAATTTGACCCTTTTCATCGCATTAAGTGACGGAGGGTCCAAAACGGGATGGTGACATGTAATAATGAAATCTGCCTGGAGCGGTATAATTACGGTCAATGCGTGTCCCGCGACAATCCAGCGAAGGGATCTCCCTTACGTACATACACGTACGCCTTAACGTCTCGCGTCGCCTGTATATAACCTCTTCCCGTTCTTCTTGAAAGTTAATTAAAAATTAAAGCGGTTATGGTCCCAATTCTGTTACTTCACTAGCTAAATTCAAATTCACTAAATTTTCTTCATATAAGATGTAAACCTTGTACACTTCGAAACAAGGTCTTATTTCAAATTGAAATAAGTAGGTAACATATATCGCTATCGAAATAAGCAATTTATTTCTCGACTAAAATGTGGTACGCTTAAATAAACTTTAATACCACGTAGCGAGAGCCGCTATCCGTTGAATGCTATCTCTTTTGCTCTGTGTTTTTAGTAAGTTTTAGTCTTCGTAGGTGTAGATTAAAAATACGTCATCCTTGTTCGTTTTAAACAAGTTTTTATACGGCAATTATACAGCGTTTGAATAAATGGAGAAACTCGCTGCGTGGAAATAAAGTTGAGTATACGTTGACAGGTTTTAGTGAAATTTAGCGGAGCTGAAAAATAGATGCTAGTAACAAATAGACCTTATTACGAAAACCACAAAGTCGATTTCATATGAAGAAATTAAGTCAGGTTTTAGTTTAGTCGAGTGTACAATACTGCCGTGGTATAACTAAAACGCCGTTATGTAACATTTTGTCGATTTTTACTTTTTGATGCTATCTTGGTCAGAAAAAAAATCTCTATCGATCTGTATTTACAGTATTTTCCTAACTAGAATAGTTAACTGAAATAATAAACGTAAGAAAGCCGTTATATCATTTTATTTTACTTGTGTATTATTCAAAAATGCCGTAAAGTGACTTTGTTAATCTATATAGCCGCTAAAGTTCAATAAAATCAAATATTAACAAACAAAAAACTTAAGATTGTTTCGCTATATTGCGGTTAACGGATTCTAATTCACTTTAATGTGATTAATGTACTTTTACTGCTTTATAGTTACTCAAGTTTTTGAATAGAAATTTGAGCTATATTGAGCTATAATGCCGTTAACTGAAAAAGTTAGACATAAATGTGTTTAACGATACTTAACGACTTTATAGTTTAACTTTTTTGTAAAAACATTTCGACTAATTCATCGTTATGCGCCAGTTAGCGATGTTTCACATATTGAATAAAATCAAAGTGGTAACAACAGTGAGACTATATTGCCGTTATCCGAAATGAATACGCTAAAAGGCCGCTATATGATCTCGCGGGGAGGTGATGATCGGGGCGGTCGGGGATGATCCTGTGAGTTTTTGCAGTGATTCATTCGGTATTTCATCAGAAGATGAAATACCGGAAAGCCCTATGCCTAAACCTAAAAAAATTAAAAAAACAAAACGTCCGCACATCAGCCTGTCAACTGTTGCTAACAATTTTACACAAATTGCCCGAAACGGTACATTACGGGTAAGACGCAGTTATTCAGTTAGTGATGTATGTGAAAAAACAACAACCACGCGACGACTTCAACGAAAACGTAGAAATACCGTTGATGTAAATAATCATATCATTTCACCTGCAAATAATACTCTACCTAGTCCAGACCCTGAAACATCGCAACAAGCCAGTAAACGAAAAAAATATACCACCTCCTTACAACAACGTAAATTAGAAAAAATAAATAAAAGAAAGAGTGACCATAAAGTTAAACCCGGGTGCAATGCAAAGTGTATAAAAAAATGTGGGGAACATTTTACTCAAGAGGATAGAAAAGCCATTAATGAAGCATATTGGGAGATGTCATGGCAGGAACAAAATGCATTTGTTGATTCACATACTTGTGTAGCAATCCCAAAGAGGAAAATTGTTAGTCATCCAATAAGAAAACTAAAAAGAGTTTTTGGGCTTAAAAAACTAGATAACACTAGAATTGACGTTTGCAAAGTATTTTTTCTTACTACTCTAGGATATATTAAAACAAATGACAGGATTTTGCATTCAAATTTTGGTCAATCTTCGTCAGATAAGCGGGGTAAACACCAGAAAACCCCAAAATTTGATCGCGATTTACTCACCCAACATGTTCAAATGTTCAATCCCTTAGAACCGCATTACAGACGCGAACATGCACCACTACGACGTTATTTGCCAAGTGACGTCAATATAACTTTGATGCATCAACATTTCTGCAAAAGTTACCCTGAAAAAAATATTTCCTACAGTCTCTACAGGTCTCATGTTAAGAAAATGAATATATCCTTTTCTAATCTGGGCAACGAAGAGTGTGAGATGTGTGAAGGTTACCTTTTACATAAGCGGGAAACATCACATGATGCAAATATTGAAATAATTTCATTGTGTGGATTGGAATAGCCATCATGAAAGATACGTTAAGGCACGGGAGCTATATGCAACACATAAAAAGGAACCACAAAACAGTTCACAGGTTTACTACAGCGCAGACCTGGGGAAAGTTATCATGCTCCCAAGATTGGAGATGTTCAAGGCTGCAATTTTCTGTCCCCGTCTTATAGTTTACAATCAGGCTTTTGCACCACTTGGAAAAATTACAGCTGGTACTAAACCTCTCACAGTTCTATAGCATGACGCCATTGCTGGAAGAAAGCAAGAAGACATAATGTCTACATTTTATCATTTTCTTTTACGAAATCGAGATGTTTCTGATGTACACATCTGGCTCGACAATTGCAGCTCACAAAATAAAAATTGGCTTCTTTATTCCATGCTCGTGAATTTGATTAACAGCGAAATCATTTCGACGAATAAAATTGTCCTCTATTATTTTGAACCGGGGCATACGTTTATGAGCAGTGATCAAGTGCACCATCAAGTTGAGTTGGCATTAAAAAAAAAGTTAAAGTTTACGATTTCTATGATTTCGATAAAGGTGTAGCTTCCATTAATAATTCTAAAGTAAAGTCAATGTCACCAGAAAACTTTTTAAATATACCAAATTACGTGTCAGATAGAAGTATCCAGGCATCCAACCCAAGGGCTTATTTAAAAAAAATGGTAGAGGTGTGCTTTACTCGTAACAATACTGATCTTAGGTATAAGAAAAACTTTGATGATGATTATATTTCACTACGTTTCATGAATGATAAATATTTAAAAAACCCTCGTTTAATGAAACTTGAATTCAGAACTGAACCGAAGTGTATAGAACCTAAAAGAAAAGCTGATATTCTTGAAAAACTGTCTAGCATTATTCCCTCTCACAAATTGTTATTCTGGAAAAACTTACCAACAAAAGAAAATACCGGTTCAAGTTCTGGCCATAATGTGAACAGACTGATGTAATACTGTTTGAGACTGATTAAATATTAATGTTTTTGTGTAGGAAAAAAATGACACTGATTTTATTTTGGTTGGATAATGCTAATTGTTATAGGAAATGTCGTTTTAAGTTATATATCGAATTTACTAGCAAGTACAAAAAGTGCCTATTCAGTGATTTTTTTTTAGAAATATTTTTATGATTAAACTTTTTTGATCTCATTTAGTTACTTGATAAATATTTTATTATTCTTTAAGTTAGTTTTATGAAACAAAACAAATGCATACGTTTTAGTAAAATTTTTGATTGTGATAATTTTAATAAGTTTTAGACATACTATTATTACATTAGACTGGTGTTATTTTATTTAAAGTTTTATAATGTTAATTGCTAAGATTTGAATGTTCCTATTATGCTAGTAATAAGTAAAAATTTAAATTATGCTCAATTTATATGATTGATATCCATGGTTGTGATAATTTTCATAAGTTTTAGACATACTTTTACATTAGACTGGTGTTATTTTATTAAAGTCTTATAATGTAAATTACTAACATTTGAATGTTCCTATTATGCTAGTTTTAAGTAAAAATTATAATTATGCTCATTTTTATACCACTAAGTGGTAATTTTAAAAGTGTGAAGACTGACTTTGGCTAATAAAACAACGATTTTAGTAAAAAAAAAATGTTTTATTTTTATTCTTAACTACGGTTTCATAAATTTGCTCACTTATCACCTCGGCATTGCGTCGCTATAGTGCCGTTAAGATTTAAGGTTCTTGACTTAACTGCGTTTAAGTTTAACAATGCTTCAAGTTTCTTAATAATATGCCTAGGATAATATACTTAAAAGCGGTAAAATGACATTAGCTGCATTTAAGTCCAACATATAGCAAGTTCAGAGCTTTTATTATTTAGCTAAAACGACTCTATGTGTTGTAACGGCGTTTTAGTCAATTATTATTGTAGTTTTTATAAGAATATTATTGGACATTGTTATTACTTGTTAGTTTTACACAAAAATGCCGTTACGCTATGCATAGCGGCGTTTCAGCTTATACCCTCTGAACTCTTTGTATTAGAGATATTAAACTAAAACGCATAAAACGTTTTTTATACAAAAATATATTCTAAGTACTAAAATTCATAAATTGCATTTAAAAGTACTCCAATTTACCTATCTTTTGATATTTTTAATTCTTAGTTATGAGTTGTCATTAATGAGTTACATCAATTTAAAGTTTTTCTCACGTTTTTCGCGCTTATTTCAAAAAGTGGTTTCGGTAGATAACGGCATTCTAGTTATACCACGGCAGAATAGAATCGGCACCAATGACAACCGCAAATCATTTAATTTTTAAGTTGATCAGTTTTCATTAAAAACAAAATGAAGAAGGGATAACAATAACTATAAAGAAAGAAAGCAAAATTTCTGAGTTTATGTAATCTCTCAGGAACGATTTAATTTATTTGAAAAACTAGTTAATCCTTTGAAAGGTACAATATTGCATTTAAACATAGGCTACAAATTTTTTGATAAATGTTCACCAAGGGGAAGTCAGGACCGCCGGTTCAGATTGACTTGAAGATTGTGACAACAATTAAATTAAAGATCCCAACGTTTAGCATAATAATATAATATTTTTATGTAAATTAGAACTCTTTAACCCAATATATGTAGGTATAGGTAAATGTATTGATAAGAACAACAAACATATACACATAGATTACAATACAATACAATATTATACAGATTACGCCTCGGCTCGCCTCGCCATTACGATCTACAAATTATTACACCTAAATACCTTACCTCGAGCAACAGGCGACACCGCCAGAAAGTTCGCTAACGCGGCTCCTGTACCGTGCCCCATAAGTGTGACCCTCTCCGGGTCCCCTCCGAACGCTGGTAGGTTTTCCCTCAGCCAGTGTAACCCTGCCACCAAGTCCATCAGACCAAAGTTACCCTGCGCCGACCCCTTAGCACCAGTCTTTAAGAAACCTACAGCAAATTTCAAACAGTCGTATTAACCAGTTCACAATATTTTAGAATTGACGATTTGGGTATTTTCTTTTTATAAATAAGTCATATAATAGTTATAATACTGTTTAATGTTACCCTTACAAAATTATACACATTACATCATTACATATTAACATCAGGAATCCCCACTCAAATAAAATTTAACTGTATTGTTTACACAAACTAAATAAATCATAACTCGTTATAAAAACTCGCATAGCACTATCATTATTTCACCTACAAAAACATATACAAAAACTTTTATAACTGAGATCAACGACGTCAAAGAAATTCTAAAATTGTGAAATTCTAGCATGTTTTATGAAAGTTGATTTATTCTATTTTTTATTAATGGGTTGTTATGACATGAACTTCCACGTTCACGCTGTTGCATCCTATAAAAGTGGAATTTTTTTAATATACTTCTAAATGTAAACAGCGTTTTATTAAAACTGAAATCCAACCAAGATCATAATTATGAACGTATAATATACTGTAACTATAAATTACTATTTTTATATTGATTAAGTTATAGTAATTATAGTTTTTCATAAAAATTATGAAATGCACCTCCAACTACAAGTGTCTCTCCGAGACACATTGGTCCATCCTAAGATTGCCTAGAAGAGATTGAATTTTGCAATGAGGCCGCTCTTTGTACATTATCTGTATGACAAATGTATGTAAGACTGGTGTACAAATAAAGTTCTATCTATCTATAATTAATCTGTCCTAGTAAATCTGAAGCGATAAATTGTTTTCGCTGTAATAATTATACATATAAATACCAACAAAGTTTTGTTTTATCCTTTAAAGTTACGAATTTTAGAGATGTCTCAATATTCTAAGGAGCCACCGAAATGTTTGCGCAGCTTAAGCCTCCTATCGATTACTTGCGGCCAACTTACTAACATCGGCTCGAAGGCAGCCCCCCGTAATGGATACCATGTTGTCATGTTGCCGGCAACGTTATGTGAGACGAGTCGAACTGAGTAGGTTGTTAAGGACAAGACAAGGGGGCCTTAATATTTTCGGCGCCCACAGTTAAAACATTTTTCTTGTTGTAGGTGTCGTTTCTGTCTTTTTTTATATAAGTTATGCTTCTTTTTCATGTCTAATATAAATCTCTGCAATACCAGGCCTTTCGTTAAAAAAAACCTTATAAAATCATGCAATTTAGAATACGATTGGTGGTGGAGTGTCAAACTTTTTTTTTGTATTTTCGATCTCGAATAGTTTCTAAACGCTTCACTGCATTTTAAATAACATAAAATAATATTATAACCTACTTTTAGTCCTCTATCGCCGCTTGAAGTTTACGAAAAATCACCAAAATGAGCGATATATGAAACTTCATATACTAGGAGGATAAACATTTATTGTATTATTATTTTCGCTTAAAATGCACTAAATATCCCTAATTTAAATAAAAAGGTCAATATGCTGACAAAACGTAATTAAATCACTACATATTATAAAACAAAATCCGCCGCCACGTCTGTCTGTCTGTTCGCGATAAACTCAAAAACTTCTGAACGTATTTTCATACGGTTTTCACCAATAGATAGAGCAATTCATGAAGAAGGTTTAGGTATATAATATGTTAAGGTTTTGTGTAAATTAGTTGAAAGATGATGATGATTGTTGAAGATGTCTCTGTTACCCTTGCGAAGCCGGGGCAGCTTGCATAGTTTGGAATAAATATGACATCATGTGAAGAAAATGAACGAAAATTATAGATATTTGTATAAATTATATTTTTATTTTTAAATTTAAGTTCTATTTTTATATGCGATGTAATAACTTATTTGATTACTGTGACAGATAGTTTATGATTATATCGACATAATGTCGAAAATACCTATATACTTAGACGAAAAGTAATATCTGTATGTACTTTCCCTTTTAAGCATCGCAGGATTAATACGTCAGTGCTTCCAACAACAACCGATATATTGAAGCATATTATTTTTATTGAAATACAGAAAAAATTAAAAGGCAAACAGCCTTCTATCCCTGAAGTACTTGATCCCTGAAGTGATTTATCTTATAGTATTGTGGACTACGACTTCTTTACCAACTGTTACGATGCAACGCGTGAAAAACATTAGGCAGACCACTACAATGGTTCATTTCTTAACTACACGAGAACGAACTACCCCTTCGGCATTTGTTTACTAAATTAGAGAGATACATCAACGGGCCTCAACTTTATTCCGGGCCCATACGAAAAGTATTGGAACTTGGCACCAATCTCCTGCATTCCTGACAAACATGCCTGTTTCACTGAAGGAAATTGAAATTGTACTGACTGATTGACTTGACTTGTTATATTTTGCAGGTATTCGAAATCAATTCGATGATTTCTTTTTCGCCATATATTGACGCTCCACCCTAATAGTTATATTTCAAAACCGACTGTCGCGTCTCTTTCTGCCGTACTTTGACTAAAAGAATGGCTCTCACGGTAACTGAACGGGTCCGGTAACTTACGTGGTTTTGATCGTTTTTTTAAATGTATTATAATAAACATATATCCAAAAATAGTCATATCGGCAAGAAGGAAGGGAAGTAGGTATAAGAATATTTTTCAAAATTGTTTTATTCGTAACACTAAGCTCGTCAATAGCTTCTAAACAAAAAAAAGATTTTTTTTTGAAAAGTAGAGGAAAAAAGATGCTAAATTGTTTTGTATTTACCTATTTGTACATTGATTTGATTGATAGATTTTTGTAGCACGCGTATATTTCTTGACACACTTCAGTGGATGCCGTCACTTATGTAAATATCTAGTTTATATTTCACTCAATCCCCAGCATATGTAAACGTTATTCAAAGTGACCCCGGACAGACACGCTCACAGGTAGATCAATATTTTATTCCACATTATTCAGTCTTGTTTAATGTAACATATTATATGTACTTAGCTGGAATGTATTTGGAATTTTCCTAAGTCATTACTTGCTTATTAATGGCTTAAGAAATAAAAAATATTTGCGTCTTGAATTTGGCTGAATTGGTTTAAATTCTAAACGAGTTTTTTCTAAAGCATCCACGATTGTAATAGTTTGGATTACTGTCAGCAGAAATCCGTTCGACAAAGTAAATCTCTTACGTAAGCAAGGGAGAGTTATTTGTCAATGTGAATTCTGGTTTTACTTTATTGTTTATTTTATTATGCTAGCGAACCCAACAGACGTTGTCCTACCCGAAAGTAGGATTTTCTTTTTGGTGTCATAATTGATTTCGACAATAAGACAAATAGACTAAAATCTTGAAAGAAATAAAAGAACCTAAACAAAATAAAACATAAAAAACGACAGAAATAAAACTGAAAAAAATAACAAAACCTAACAAAATAAAAAATACAATTTCTAGAATCCATTTGCAGCGCCACCATCCAATCGTAAATCTAGGACCACCCACCACCATCCAGGACCCTAACACACAATGAAAATGTTGTCAAAAAGTGAAATAATAATCCTAGAACCTGGTTGCAGCGTTACCTACCGGGTTCTATTTCAACTTTTGATTTTGATGGATTTTGATTTTGATCATTGTAAATCTAAGCCATCCAAGGACCCGCAGCAAAAAAAAACATCAAATCGGTTCAGCCCTTTAGGAGGAGTTCAGGAACAAACACACGTACAAAAAAATGTACACAAAGAGCATAAGGCTGATTGATGTCATCATTAGAATATCCAAGGCAATAAACTTGAAGAAATTTGAGCCGTTCTCAAGTGATGCTCCGACTTAGATGTGCCAATTAATTTTAAATAAAGGTATACGTAGATTATTGAGAAGCTGTATTTATTTTTATTTAGGTGTATAGATAATTTAAAAATAATATTAAAGTAAAATACATACATCCCTAACCTCATATTAGTAAACTACAGACTACCCTCAGTTACACTCAGATACACAGGTTGTCTGGGAAAGATCGCCCGTGAGCAATAAGACCGCCCGTGAGGAATAGGACCGCCAATTGTTTGACTACCAAAAAATCATTAAATGAAAATACTTTCTCCTTGTTGCCATTGTTAGCCCAACTTTAATAATTCTTTATGCAGGTGAAGAAGAAGAAAGAATCTGGAATCTTAAGGTGCTAATATACTTGGGTACTCACACCGACTCACAACTGTATTTCTATTCATTCGGTGACTACTTTCTATATAGTTACTGTCAACAATTTCAACGCGCACAAAAATTTTGTTGACTCTTTTTAAACCCTCTATCTTAAAAGTACGCAACAACAAATTTTAAAATATATCTTTCTTATCAAGAAACCTAAACAACTTAACAACTTTTGCGTTAATGATGGTTACAATAATGTTAAATGATGAAATGTTTATCTTGTTATCTCGCCTTTTTTATTTTTCTTCGAGGAATCAATGCCATATTACTAAACAACATAATATTGAGGAAAATTATATTCGTCGCTGTAAAACTCTTAATAAATTTTCTTTAATTATTTTCGTAATCGTCCTTTAACATCTGGATCAAACGTCGCTTACAACTGTAGTAAATAAAAATACAAGCGTCTAGAAATACAAATGTACAATTTTGTGAGTTCTTTAATTGAATATTTTTTAAATAAAAAAACAATATTATTATCATCTTAAGTAGTGTGCTAACGATTTTAAATATTCTGTTTTAAAATTAGAGTATTTCCAAGAGACTTTATACCTACTAGATAGAAAATTGGCCTCAATTCAATGGGGAATGAATTTTCATTTTTAAACAATTTTTAAATGTTTTTAAAATGAGATGTTTGTTAGCAACAGCTTTTTAACAGATTAAAAATGAGCATTTGAATTAAATATGTAGCTCCATTTAAAAAATGTTGTCAATGGGAGAGAGGTTGATTTACGTTCCTGGGTAATATAATATTCTAATTGGATAAAATATGCATGGATGAACTGACTACGGCAGAGATTTATGTGGTTAACTTCCTACTGCCCACCTGTTCTTGTCCGAACTCTAGATACTTCTTTCTTGGCAACTTAGATTATATTATCATATAATTGCCTCTTAGGCTTAGTGTTTGAAAAACTATTGTGTATAAATTCTTCTCAATATATTTTTAAAACCATAACCATCTTGGTCAAAAACTCGTGTTAAATTGCTTGTTACAAGAATAAGGAAAATTGCTAGTTCAGTTCATTAAACAAAACACAACATTTTTTTAAAAAATCTTAATGGTATCAGCTCTGTACTTATTTAGCTCACAATGCGCAATAGTGATTTATCGCGCGCTTCTTCATCTGTGTAATAATAATTTAATCCTAAAAATTGTGCCTTTGCCTAACGATGGCGATCTAATCCAAACCAGTGTTTCGATGGTCATCATAAGACCGCAGAGCGCATTACCCATTCATCTAGGTCTATCAATCAAACACTCGGTAGGTGTCGAAACAACGATAGACGATTTGCGGTATGCGGTTTGATTTGGTATCACAAGGGTGTTCATTACTACGCACCGTATACTCTCTTGATTAACATATTTTATCTATGTGAATGTATTCAGTGCTCTGTAGTCCGGAAAAAAAGTGCATCATCAACAAAATCTTCATATGCATATATGTATTAAATGACGGATGAAGCAACTCTCTCCCTTATGAATCGCATGAGTTTTTTAGGTTGGCGTGGTCTCAATGTATTGACACCTGGTTCCAGCGTCTTGAACATCTTATATTCAATAGAACATAAAATCGGGCGAGCTTTAACGATTAAAAGATAGCGTTTATCTCAGATTCAGAATTGCCTAGACAAAGGCTTATAACTAAAACCTAAATAACGTTTCGGAATGATGGTGCGTGACTTTTACGAAGCCTTTTTGTTTGATAGTTAGTACAATAGGCTCGTAATTGTGGCCACCCGTGTATGGCCTATGTGGGTGTGTCTATAGTAAATTAATAGTTGTGAGACCTTGTAACGATAAAATTGAATCATATATTTTAAATTAATTAACAACTTACCCAATACACCTAACCTAAAGTTGATGGTGACGACAACGATGTTGCCATGCGCCGCTAAAGTAGTGCCATCATAAGCGTTCCCCGAGCTCCATTCATAAGACTCGCCGTGCACAAATACAAGGCAAGGCAGCCCACTCCCCTCGCCGTCACCCTCACCCCCTGTGCAACATAAACATTCACATCAAATACAAATAAAACTCCAGATTAATATTGCGATAGAAATACAACGGTAAAGGATCTTTCTTTTTGGTTGTAAATATGCAAAGTCAAATTTAATATTATGAGAAATGTGAATCCAGAATGAATGAAAACTTTGAACATAATACGTAATACCTTTACGTATGATATGACAGTGGAGAAGTAAGAAGTGACCTCAAAAAAATTATACGGTTTCATGACAATATATGTTAGTCTGCCATTGCTGTTTTCATTTGTTCTACACTATACTCCTAAAACATCTAACAAAGTTTATATACCTATCTACTTACTGTACTTAAAATGATAGATATCAAAACACACTAACATTTCAGCAGAAACTAACATAATATGGAGTATGGAATAAATCTAAATTAATTTTAATTCACGAAACCTTAATTTTATACTTTAATTTAATATTTGGGAAGTTCATCTAAGTTGTTAACTTTGATTGTTACTTAAACGAAACTAATATACGTGCTTCGTAATCTTAACAGACAATGTCAAATTAAGATACGAGTAGATTCTATTGTGTTGACAGTTCCAATCTTCACAACAAGACAATATCGAATAACATTATTATTGGATATTATGTCCTTTGCAAGCTAATCTTGGATTGTGTGATCTATATTTGAAATGAGGGATAAGCGGAAATTGACAATGGAATCATCCTCTCTAACTATATACAGAGAAACCTATACAAACCTATTTCTGTGGATACTCATCACGATGCAAAAGTCAGTTCATCATAGAAATGCAATGATGATATGAATGTTAAATATTATTACTATAGTACCTAATATTATGACGACAGTAAACGTACGAGTACATTAGCGAATGTAAGAGCTTGGAGCTAAAATCAATAAGTTCTCATTACAGCAGTAATTGCAGCATACAGCTACCACACCAACAAAAACAAAAAAGCTACCTTACTTTTAATTAACTAACGATACCACACACGTCTTGAAAGAAACTTTTAACTTCTTAACTCAGAAAATACATTTCTAAGGTAACAACATTTCAAGTTTCTATTTTACATACTTACATAATTTTGCTTCTTTTTTGTTATTGTTACTAACATATCAACGAAAAAATAAAAGTGTAAAAAAGACTTCCAATGCGTTTTATCAAAGCTGTGTTTTCAGTATCACGATAGTTTTATGTTGACGTGAAGTAAAATTGTGGATTTATGAAAACATATGCGTGCACTTCTTCGTAACTAATATGTTTACTGTAATAGATTGTAAATAAAGAGTTCATTCACACATCTGCTGGATTATAGACGCAGGCGCCCATATCTTGAACTGTAGTTATGGGTTATCTCAACCTCACTTCCGCACTGCTTGCAGGGGGCAGGATGCACTGCAATGCACTACGGAATTGAGGCCTCGACACCCCTCCACTGTGGTAAACACAGCACGTCCTTTTCAACGATGCATCTTCTCTGACATTTTATTCATCTTCCTTAAGTGCTTCAGCTATGTAAAGTGTAAACATATATGTATTGTAAACAAGTAATAAGTTTCAAACTTGTTTGTATTTCATACCTTAAGTACTCACTACTAAACAAACTGTGCATTAATTATGTCTCGCTCAAGTTTAATCACAATTAACTTTACAAGCTAGCCCTCAGAATAGGATAAGCTAGTTTACGGGCAATAAATACCATGGAGCCCCTACTCTCATTACATTTTTTAAGAAAAGCTTTCTTCCTCCTCTCTCGTAATGAAAACTTTGCTGTGCCCCACAGGGTCCATAATTGATTCTACCCTTATATTTAACAATGTAATTATGGAATGCAATTAATTAATGAGTAATAAAAATAATTCATGTAAAATATGTAAAGACGTAAGAAAAATACTAAGAGTATATTTAAAAACAATCCTAAGCCTGCACCTTTCAGCAATTGCAGTAAAATGGCTTGTTGGCCTAGTGGTTAGTGACCCTGACTGCTATGCTACAGGTCTTGGGTTCGATTCCCACCTGAGTCTGGGTTTTCTTTGTGTCCGTCGTTTGTATCTTTATAAAGTGTTTCTAAGGCATTTATCTGTACAACGATCTCCTTGATTTAAAGTTTTTCATTAAAATCCCACCTTATGTACTGCCTATATTATGACACCAAAGCACAGGCGTTTTATAAATAAGTGTATACGTTTTCTATTTCAGTTAGTATAAATGAAAAAAATCATACCTTGCTTTATATGAATACTATTTGTATCGAAAAGTAACTTAATATTGTTAAGCTATATTTCTTGACAAGAAAACTTGACTTCCCGACGGGAGACGACTTTTATGAAATCCCCTTTTAAAATAATATCCTACTAATATTGTAAACGTGAAGGTTTGTAAGGATGAATGGATGTTTGTTGCTCTTTAACGCAAAAACTATTGACCCGATTACGATGAAACTTGGTATATAGATAGCTGGACACCTGCATTAACACATAGGCTTTTTTACTTTTTATGCCGATATTCCAACGCCATCAGGACTTACGCGGGTGTAACCGTGGAGCGCAGCTAGTCCACAATATACATGACAGAATAAGACAGGTAACCTTTACAATAAAACTACCTCAAAGGAATGAACTCTAAAGAGAGAACTGTTAAACTGTAGGTTTTTTTGTATGGTATCGGGGGCAAATGAGCAGCCGGGTCACCTGATGGTAAATGACTACCACCGCCCATGGGCACTTGCAACTGAAGAGTCCCAAGTGCGTTGCCGGCCTTTAAGGTTCCCACCTTAAACGTAACGCACTTGGGACTCTTAATAGGGAAAGGGTGGAAGAGGGGGGGGGAAGGGTTAGGACCTCCAGTAACCTCACTCACTCGGCGAAAAGCAATGCAAACGTTCCTTCCCTGCCGGTTTTCTGTGAGGCTGTGGTATCACTCCGGTCGAGCCGGCCCCTACGTGCCGAAGCATGGCTCTTCCACGTTTAATTTTTAACATAAGCTAAGGACTTTATGATCAATTTTATATTTTCAAGAGAGTTAATTGATCAATTTTATATTTTCAAGAGAGTTAATGGTCCTAAAAAAACCTTCAATACTGATGGTCTGACACATAACGCACATATTACTTGTAAATAGATAAACCTGGAAAAAGAATGTTCACATTTGCCCAAAGAAATCTTGAAACAACTTGTCATACACAGAACAATGTATTATATTTATGTTATTTAATCTATATATAAAAATGAATTCCTATTTCCCTTGGTCACGCCATACCTTGAAAACGACTTAACCGATAAAATTATATATTTTTATGTTTTCTAATACTTTGTAGAAGGTTCTTACGGAACGAAAAATTAAGAAAAGTGAGCAGAAAATCGGTGTCCGTGAGATAAATTTGAATTTCCTTGCGAACGAAGTTACGAGCAGCAGCTAGTCAATATAACATAAATAACATTTTATCATATTATATTATTTTACGCATTTGTTTATATACTTTTGTACAAACATTTTAGAAATACCCAGGCGTATTATTAATATCCATGGCATTTTCATTAATGTCATGACTTTGGCTCACAGCTTATATGGCTTTAGTTTCTATGTATATTAAGATTTCTCTTTTTATATAAAGCATATTTAAATCTCACGCCATTCACGAACTGTACTGTACGAAAATAATACTTAGTATATTAATTCTAACACCTGTCTAAAACAAGAAAAAATATATAAACAAAATATTATTAGTAATAATACTTTTTTCATTTAATAATAATATATTATTTTTGGAAATACATTCACAGAGGGCTTAAAATAAATTGCTAATGAAAAATCTCATCATGAACACGACTTATGTTTGAATAAATTCTACTAAGAAGATCTGGACGTAAAATATACGAAGGCTTATAAAGAGGCTAAGCGCTAACTACATGGATAGCAATCCGAAACGTTTGAAATGCCGATTAAGTAATTTTATAGAACCACGAAAGGTATTAAATATTTCGCTATTTTTAGTTCAAAATGGTATTTTGGAATTAGAACTAAATAAATGTTTCATAGCGGAAGTTCTATTTTTTCCTGAATAAGTCCTTCAGCCCACGTAATTTGAAAAAGGCTTAAAAACTCTAGTAGTTTTAGTCTAAGCGACCTATGTCCATATTTTTTTTAAATGTTTAAAAATATCTAAATCCTCAATAATAAACGGCTGGCCTGTTGGTCTAATGGTTAGTGACACTGACTGGTGAGCCAGAGGTCGTGGGTTCAAGTCTCACCCACGACAAATAATTGTGTGAGGAGCACTATCATTTGTTCTGTGTCTGGGTGTAATTTATCTACAATATATATGTATATAAGAAAGTTTATCAGCAGTTTGTCTCAACGTGTTATTATTATTATAATGGCAAAGTATAAAAATGACAAGATATAAAATATCCAACTGACAATGGTCCTAAAATAAAAGTGAAGCTGGTTAAGGAAAATGGAGATATTTACGATGAAATGTAACACGTAGTGATAAGAGTGTAGGCTCGGTGTTACGGCTAGTCTTGTGGAACATCGGTCCCGACTGGGTGCTGCGCGGAGTGCCTTTGGGAGGTGCCTTTGAGACGCACCGCAAAGCCACGGCTGGTGTCGCTCAAGTCATTTTAAGGCTTCGGTAGCTAGGTCTCGAGGTGGCCGTACATAGATCAAACGCCCTTTGTTTCCATGTGCCCCGAAAGAGGCCTTCAGCCTATCTGGCCTTATCTTATCTCTTATAGTGGAAGGTGTTTGGGTATCGATATCTAGGGCTCATACTCGATAGTCAATAGAATTTCGGTTACCACTTTCAGGATCTGGCCCATCAAGCTCATGAGGATGGCAGGTGCATTTTAGCAGCTGCTGCCTAACTTAGGGGAGCAAGACACCTACTGTCGGAGGCTCTACTATGGTATTGTGTGGTTCGTGTCCCTATATGGGATCCCTATTTGGGTGGAGACTGTCCGTCAGTCAGAAGCAATGCGTCTCCTAGCCGGAACTGCTGAGATGATGACCCGTGGGGGTTTCTATATAATAAGAATATTTTACCTTTTATTATTTTAATTCAACAAATCAAACGCAAACATTTTGTTATTAATATTACAGTTCTTTTATCGTATAGAAACACTGGGAAACACAAGATTTTTTTAAAGTTTAACTTATACTAAATTACCATTTAAAGAACTTTGTTACTTCTTGGATATACCGCATCTTATATATATAATAAACAAGGTAAAAAGTAATGGTAACAGAGTTGTATTTTTTTATACTCTGACCCACCAAATCCTGTTAAAATCCTAAATTATTATTATTACATCTCGGCCGACTATAATAGACTAAAATGCAGTTGTTTTAAAAGACACGAACGTAAGAAATAAAATATTTTAATACAAATATATTTTTATCGTTTCAAGTTACGTTTACCTGCGGAAAATTTGACAATTTATTCATTGGCTTCTTAATTCTGAGTCATTTTTAGATATTTTCGTTTTTATATACCATCATTATTAGACATTTTTGTACCTAGTCATTTTTCTTTATGGACATTAGTCGCATGAACCGTAATTTCTTCGTTTTGGTATGTTCACATACTTTGCAAGCGTCTGTTGATAAGATACACCGACACACAGTGTCACTTTTTTCACATGTAAGTAGTACAGTAATTCAAGTTTTGTACAATCACTAACAGCTTATCACGGACATTATTTTGTCATACATAGGCCTATTGCCGCCGCGCACTTTGAGAATTAAAAATGGGAAAATTGGGAGTATATTGAAAAGGAAAGGTAGGTAAGAAGAGAAGGCAATGGAAGGACAAAGGTCAGGGTCGCATTACTTTTTTAACCTTTTTTAACTGTGGGAGAGCCATGCATTGGCACAGATGAGCCTTCTCGACCGGAGTGATACCACGGCCTCACAGAAAACCGGCAGTGCAGCAATGGTTGCATTGTATATCGCCGAGTGAGTGAGGTTTCCGGAAGCCCTAACTCTTCCCTGTCCCCCTCTCAACCTCTTCCTCCCCTTCTCTTACTCCCACCTTAAAGGCCGGCGGTAGTCTCTTATAATCAGGGGACCCATCTGCTCGTTTGCCCACTATTCCATAAAAAAACCTTTAACTTGAACTGGCTATTGTCGGGAAGTCCGGGCCCTTTAACTCTTTTTTTGTTTAAACAATAATAATTTATATACACTAGTATTTTTAATAATCGAAGTATTTTTTTTAGATTATACTTAGAAGAAAGTTTTTCATTTCTACATAGATATTAATAACAATTGAAAAACATCAAGTCCTTAACCTTTACTAACCTAATTTATAGCCCAAAACTCTTTAAAAATTTCAAAAATTATACTTACAGTTTAGGTCAAGGTCGTCATATATATCACACGGAGTGATAGAGGTTAAAGACACACACATCGATCATCACATGAGAATCCCTTGTCCAATAGTGAGTTGTACGGGGCTAATAGTGGGCGTACAATATAAATTGTGTCCGTGATCATTCCAAAATTCGTTTTTATCACAAAACAAAAGCAGTTAAATGACGTGTGAATGATAAGTAGCTGATTCATTCAATACTCCTGTCTTTTATTTGTAAGAATCAAATTCCAATGGTCATCTGAATCAATCTTATATTATGGCAAAATCATAGGGTGCTTTGTAGCAACATGTGGTTTAGTCGAGAAGAATTTTAAACAAATTTGTAGCTGTATATTAAACTTTGTTATTATGTTATTACATTGACTTACTGATTTAGATTTAGGTGGCAAAAAGAATAAGAAAGTAATAGACCATCGATACAAAGTTCAATCGTTACAAGACTCGTCAAAATGAATCACACTCGTATGAGTCAATTCGAGGGGTTTACTAGTAACCACCGAAAAGTTCTACTATTCACCTGTGTCCATCATCAGATCAGCTCACCAAGATGCCAAATTATAGTAATGTCATACAAACTAGTACATATACATACAACATTTTACTTTGACAGGACAATTAGATGTAGGTTAATATTAATTTTAAAAAATTGTTTACATAGTTCCCTAGTTAGTTATAAGTAAAGCTAATAAAATCGTGTTAAAATAGCTGACTAAGACTTTTTTTTTTTGGTGACGGCGTGGAAGATCCTCATGGATGTCCTCCGCCCTTGGGGAGGAGAAGGGGTCTGTCGGACTCTTACCGACTAAAAACCACCCCGGTGTTCCACTAATTGCCTATGATCGGGGGAGCGAGACTCGCCATTGCATTCTTCCGCAACCCCGGATAGGCATTGACCCGTCTCACCCTAGACGGGTCCCGTCACCCGTAGGTCGCACTCCTCTGAGAAGCGCGCGTGGAACGCTACGCTCTACCTCTCGGGCCTGTATCTGTTCGGACGACGACTTTCCCAAAAGTTCGTCGCCGGCAGGCCACTTCCTAAGGTAGCCGGAAGTCATTGAACGCCCTCCGGCGCCCGGTGCGTCTACTGCGGGCAGAGAGAGTCGTACTCCGCTCTCTCTCCCGTTCCTCCTTTGCGGACATCACCTCCTCGGAGAAGGAAGCGACGGCGTTCCATGCACTCTCGCTCCGAACCATGGCCAGAACCACGGTTGGGAGCGAGAGACTACCCGCAGCTCCGACTGCCACAACGAGGTCACGGCGCTGGTTAGCCCAGGCTGGGCATTCCGCCAGTGTGTGAAGCACCGTGTCCTCGGAACAATCACCACAATGGTGGCACCGTGACGTCGGCTCCCGGCCAATTCGACACAGGTACTTGCCGAAGCAACCGTGTCCGAAAAGCACCTACGTCATCCGGAAGGTGAGGGCTCCGTGTCCTCACTCCAGCCACTCTTGTAGGACGGGTCTTACCGCCGCTATAGCGACGTGCCAGGCGCTAGGTCGCGCAAGTCTTTGCTCCCACTCCACCACCAGGATCTGGCGGAGCTCGGTTCGGTGTGCCTCTACTTCGCAAGGCCACTCGCCCCGATCTAGCACATCCCTGCGCCAACGATACTGCATCGCAAGGAGTACTGCCTCCAAATCCCAGGGTGAGATCGTACGGTACTCCCTTATGACTCTGACGGCCATCGCGTGTTGAGGCTTTCGCAAAATTGCGATATTACGGGCCGTCAGAGTGTCCGCCTACACTGGCGCCCCGTAGACCGCGATTCCTGTATACAGCTTTCGGCAGGCTGTATTAGGCCCTGCCAAGTTGGGCAGAAGCCGCGAGAGTGCCGCGGTGGCGCCCATCAATCTGGGGGCCAGCTGCCGAAAGTGTGCTCCGAAATCCCATCGGCTATCGAGGACGATTCCTAGGTACTCCATCTCACGCGCAATGCCGATGCGGACGCCTCCTACCATGATGTGGGACCCCAAAGGTGGTGCCTTCCGAGGACCATGGAAGCAAATAGCCTCGGATTTCTGCAACGCCACCTCGAGGCCCAACCGCCGAATCTTACCAACGACTTGCGCGACCCCAGCCGTCGCCAGAATTGCTGCCTGCCGGTGCGTCTTCCCACGCGCTGTCACAAGCGTGTCGTCGGCGTAACAAGTGACGCTGACACCATGGAGAAGAGCACCGCGCAGGACCCAATCGTAGCCGATGTTCCACAAGAGCGGACCCAGGACGCACGACGTCTCTCGCCGACTCCAGCCGTAACGACACGGGTATATGACGGCCCTGTCTGCCAGATAGGCCCCGACAATACGACGGAGGTAGGTCGGCATCCCGTGGTACCGGAATGCCTCCCTGATACAACTCCAGGGTAAGGTATTAAAGGCGTTGGCTATGTCAAGGGACACCGCCAAGACCACCTCACCCTGGGCGATTGCCTCCTCCGTCAGAGCTCTAACGCGCAAGATGGCATCCACCGTAGAGCGACCCCCGCGAAACCCGAACTGGTTGTCCCCCAGATCCGGACCTACCCCAGTTATGTGCCGGACGAGTCGGTCTGCAATGATTCTTTCGAATAGTTTGCAGACCTCATCCAGCAACACAATAGGGCGGTATGCGGACGGTGAATCCACGGGGCGCTCTACCTTCCTTAGCAGCACCAAGCTGACTAAGACTTCAGGCAACTTCATACTACTTGAATTTTTTAAATTTTAATTTTAATTAATTTTATACCTACTTCAGTCACATAACATTAATTTATTTTTATTGTGAAGACAATCAATCATCTTTAACTTCAGTTTAAGAATGAAATTGTCTACTATTAGATACATATCTCATTTAACTGTACAAACAAATTAAAACTAGACCACTAACATCGTAATCCATCAACTTATAAAGTATTCTGATGACCGGGATTGCCACAAAATATTTACGATCCAGTTCGGAAAACAAACAAAACAAAGCTTTAACTACACAACTGCTTAAAGAACAAAAAAATATTATAATCATTATATACCTTTTATAATTAATGACTGATTGAACTACTCATTTAATAGTTGGTTCTATCTATAAACAAAAAAGTTAAAACACGCTTAGATAAACTCAAAAGCACTTTATCAGGTATTATTGTGAAGTTGCTTCTTCAACAAGCAAATATAATGTACAGAAGTAAGTTAAAAATTAGGGTGCAGAATTTTATTTATATTTGTATTATAATAAATGAGAATACATCTAACCTAGAATTATCAAATGAAAGTTTTTTATACAAATTATATTAGCTTGTGAAGACGTAAATTCTGAGATGTACTATAATATTTTAGTATCAAACAGGACAGTAAACATCACATATGAGGACATAATTCTAAATTCAAACTACTCAGAAAAATTGTTATGTACAATTGTAGTGTATGTACAAAAATATTTAATAAATTGCCCAAATCGATTCGCAAATTGCCATTATTACAGACGAGAAAGGAATTAAGGAAATGGTTAATACAGTACACTTTTTATACCATTAGAGAATTTTTTGACTTAAAATTAAAATTTAATTGATATGCATTTTAATACATGGTTAAGAATTGGTAACATCATCTAGTATTTATAATATAATTTATAACTGCACATAATAATAATACTTAATAATAATGTAACAATACAATAATTAATAGTAGGTAGTAAATAGAATTGGATGTAATAATTGAATAATTAAAACTTCTTATGTGGTGATTGATATTTTTAGGTATGCAACAATAATAATTAATAATTATAAAAAATAAGCTAAAATACCGCAATATTTGTATGCCTATCTGGGTGAAATTTGTGGATCAAACACTTTTTGTAACACCTAAAAATTTACCATTTTTCATGCAAATAAACAATTCTAAACTTCTTTTACAACCAGTCACAGAAGCTGGGCCGTAATGCTTGCAAATTTTAAAAGGAACTTATATTACAACAGCCATCGAATTAACCCCCAAATGACGTAAATGAATAATGTGAATAAACCGCTGGCAAGGATTAATGAGCACCACAAGCCTCGTCGCTGTTGCCCACTCCATTATGTCGTTGCTGTTGTTCTACTATATTAGCCAACTGAATAAAAAAGAGACAAAAGTATGATCATAGTTACCTACCTTAAATGTACACTTGGTTTAGTGTTCTACGTCGTAAATCAAATGATCTGCATGCTCAGTGAGTTACGCTCATCCATGCACACAGTGCACAAATGACTGCCTTCACATGTCAAGGCACCTGCTGCCGTACTTCGTATTAAACGATACGTAAGTCTTATAAGATAATCAACTGCTAACCGAAATGTCTGCTCATTGGCATTTTCTAAGTTTGAAAGTAAATACTTACTTATCAGGCACACAAAATATCTCTTATGAAGGATGTATAATATTGCTCACCATTTACAGGCACATAGAGATTGACGTAAAGGCAGTCTTCGCTCTGGTTGGCCAGGACGGGCAGTAATCGTTCTAACTGGCGTATTCGAGCGCGAGGGTGTAATAGAAGTGCGTCATCACGGGGCACAGCCGCAGGCGGAACCTGCGGGCACGCCGGCCCTGAGGAGTCCGCAAGCCGCGGAGTCCGCCACTGCGACGGCGTCACCGGCGGCATGTATCTAGACCATATTACTTAGAATTAATTTATTATAATATAGGTTCTGTTATGAATGACAATCCGTATCGATCACTACTAGTAATAAATCACGTACCGTGAAATATTCAGTCAAGATGAAACAAACAAACCCGACAGTTATCTAATAATAATAGTGAGTTACAGAATAGTGATTGAATACTCGCGACCTCGCCTCGGTTCGTCAATTTCACTTCAAGAAGACGAAAAGGTTTTAGGAAAAAATGGAAGGTCTTGCTTTCCATTTTTTCGTTTTGATACTTATAGTTGAGTTTTGTTCATAAATGACACATGACTGTGCCATTGATTACCGAAGCTTAGGTTGATTTTTCTTTTTTTTTCATATACGTGTGACCTAAACACGTATTAAAAGAGCAATGTTATAAAATAGTTACCTGAGGCTACCTAATGGTGGTGTAGCATACGGTACGCCTAGATAGGCCTCGACTTGCGGATGCGAGTGAACGACAATCCCACGCAGCGGTCCGTACTTTGTCCGGACGACACGCGTGCTGTACTTGTGCGTTGAGAGCGCCGACGCGCAGCAGACGAGCCACGCAAGGAGCGCGGCGCGGTCCGCGCGCATCACGCGCACGTCGCGGGCGCGAGCGCGGTCGCGGGCGACCCGCCGCCGGCTACGCGCGCGCCCCTACGCATCACGCGCACCGCCGTGCACTCACGCACGTGCACACCCGCCGCCACGCGCGCGCCCTGCTCCTCATACTATCTCGAGGCCCCGGCACAATGACATTACATATCGTTTTGCACTGATCTTCTTAACATTAAACGACACCTTTTCACTACTACAAAGCCAGTTACACTTACCCGGGTCATTTTTTTTGTAGCACTGCTTTTGGTGTTTAAAAACTTTACCCACTTGCGCTACCTGTAACAATACCAAATGTTGTTATTTATTAATAATTCTCTATTATATAAATCTGCAATTATATAAATTTTAATATTAAATTATTTTGACAAAAGCTTAATTTTTAGAGATACCCTACCTGCCCCTTATATACGTTTGTAATTTACGACAACACAAATACGACAACAACGTCGCAGTACCAAACGAAATTTACCGTTTCCGTAGCGACTGTCGTGAAACAGCGCAACCGGACTCACGCAGACGTTCACTTCCCCTTCATTTATGTAACCAAAGACTGATTCATTGCAATTAAATATCAGGAGGTACCCTTTCTAAAAGCATTAGGTAAATTAGATATGTGCTCTCGACACGCTGTTGTTCATAGCATTATACATTTTATTTATATATTTGCACGGGCAGACGGTTTACCTGATGGTAAGTGACTACCCCCACCCATGGGCACCTGCAGCTCAAGAGCCACAAGTGCGTCGCCAGCCTTTAAGATGGGAATAGTGGCAGGGGAGAAGAGGGGGAGAGGGGAGGGTTAGGGCCTCCGGTTTTCTCACTCGGCGAATCCCCAAAAAACATTGCTTCACTGCCGATTTTCTGTGAAGCCGTGGTGGTATCACTCCGGTCGAACCAGCTCATACTTGCCGAATCATGACTCTTCCACAGTAGAGTAGTGACAGTTTATTTGTTTGATATATCCTGCTATTCCCGTTTGCTGAATTAATAAAATATCTCAACAGGCTGAACTGAGAGAAGTCAAAGAATTTGCTAAAGTTTTCAAGGCATGACTTGACCCCTTTTACCGTGCCAACTGCTACGTCTTTGTAAACAATGTAAAGAAAAGAAAACCATGTCTGCACTCAGATTTCCAGCTCAGTAGCCAGGATTTTAAAACACCGAGAACTTCAATTATAGTTACAAAATGTTTTTTGGTGACACAGCAGCGATGTTGACAGACGTATTTGGTTACGCAAGTGGCCCACAAAGAGCGGGACAAGCCAGGGGAGTACCATCAATCACTCCCGTGACATGCAGAAGCTTTGTGGTCGGCCCGTATTTTGTTGCACGCCCATTGACACCCTGTCACCATTGACCTTTGATGTGAAATATTTTAATGAATCTTAATACTTTGTCAAGGTCATTAAAGCAAAATCGCATAATAAAAGTCATCCGATAGAACACTTACAATCGTTTAAAATTCATGACAACCAGAACTAGAGACATTAGCGGAACCATTACGAATCTTTGAAAAGTTACCGTCATTAACAAAACCATTAGGAACGGACATTTTAATCAACAGCTATGTGTTAATATAGGTCTAGAAAATGACCGTGTCAATGCAAATGTTTTAAATTATACTTATTATTCAGTAAAACATTCGCGTTTTTGTCAGAGCTTTCGGACAAAATTAATGATACATCCTCGGTAATTAAAATGAGGGTAGGCATCACCTGAACGCCATTTATGTCATCCTATATTTCGTCACAGGAGCTGCGTTACATTATTTACTAAAAACAAATACAACGTTCACAAAATAATTTAGGGAGGCGATTGAATTTATTTTCGTACTTATGAAGTAACAATTTCAATCAATACCAAAAACGTTCGAAAAACGGTTAAATTAATACAATTTTATTTAGTTTCCTACTGTAAAGTAGTACTTTTAAAAACCCCATGGTGTCATATTAAGCAATATTACTGAATGAAATAATAAATATGAAGAGAACAAAACATACTATCAATTATTATTGCATTATATATTAAGGAGTAGGTGTTTATGATTTCAATTAAATTATTCTTTAATACTAAGTATTTCGTTATTATTCTATGGCTTGACACATTAAATATTATTGTTTTTGCCATCAGATAGTGTTTTCTTAAATAACAGTACAAGAAGGTTACTAATTTAGTGAGATTAATGCTTAGATAAATTTTTAGTTTTTCTGTAAGCGACGGTATACAATTTACTCTCAGCGTTTATTTTTTGAAATATTGTATATTATTTATAAATTTTTTGAAATATCCAAATATCTAGTCCTTGTGCAAATTTTTATTACATTATTAGGCTTTACAATATAATCACGGAAAATACATACCTATGCATTTTGACAGAGATTTATCTGGGCTCTATGAGGTTTATGAGATGATTAGGTGAATAAATATTTCAGTTACTCAATAAATCTTTTGTCTATTGAATCAAAATCAAATGATTTATTAAGTGGTTATAAGTTAAGTAACCTTTTTGTATTCTTTGAAGTTTCTACAGCTTTTTTAAAGCTTAATGCTTGCCCCCTGCCTGTTGACACTGAGATGTCACTACTTATTCACCACCTTAGCAGTATCAAAATAACACAAAAATATTTTTCAATCTAATAATTAGTTCGCATAAAAATTGCCGTCACTCTAAGGTTGTTATTATTAGTGTCATTAACGGAGAACAGTTATTAATTTCCGAAAGTTCAATATATTGTCAACGACACAAAGCTTTATTGCGGTGTCTTTATAACGTATCTGATCGAAGAGCGTGCTTACTTCGTTTCAGTAATAGCCAATTTTAAAGACTGAACGAGCTTTCATAGTTATTGGAAAACTGATATACCATCATTAATTGCATATAGTGAAGGATTTCAATCTCGACGTCATATTTTCCAAAGTATCGGCATCAATTTACGGAGAATGTATGTTAATATTTTTAAGCGTTGCCGGGATATGAGTGTTACGCTGCGCTCAAGATAACATGAAGATTACCCAATTTTGCTCCCCGTACAGCTTATGATTGATCGTCTGCTTATTCAAATGCAAATCGTTTTTAAAATAGGAATATTTGTAATGTAATAAACGTCCCCATTTGTCATCCACACCTAGGTACATTATTATTTTATGTTTATTTTTGAAGTGAAAACTTCACTAGGTATGTTTGTGCACTTTTTTGTATGGGGAAAAAGCACTGAACTCGTGACCGTCACGCTAATAATACCTATATAGATCCACTAGAGGGCGCTAATCTAAACATTGAGTTCTGTCAGCTCCTTATCCTTATCCCTAGAATCCCTAAATGACTACCGCCGCCCATGGGCACCTGTAACTCAAAGAGTCACAAGTGCGTTGCCGCCCTTTAAGGTGGAAGTAGGAGAAGAGGGGGAGGGATGAAAAGGGGAGAAGGGAAGGACGGGAATAGGGGAGAGGGAAGAGTTAGGGCCTCCGGTAACCTCACTCACGCGTCGAAATGTAATGCAAGCATTGCTTTACTACCGGTTTTCTGTGAGGCCGTGGTATCGAGCGGAGTCGAGCCGGCCCATACGTGCCGAAGCATGGCTCTCCCACGTAAATTAATGTCACGAACCTGCTAATGTGAAGTTTTAAGTTCGTCGTTTCGTTTAAGTTTTCACTTCTGTCGGCAGTCCCATGCACCCTTTCTTACACAACAGGTACCTTCCATAATACACAATAGTGTCATAATAGTCGCATCAACTTGGCTAATAGGAATACACTATATACAGAGAACAAGTAGGAGTTCTACCTCTTAAGACGGATTTGAAATTGGAATCCCAATCTATTTCCAAAAGTTTGTACTTCACCCGAGCGTGCTAAGTTGGAATTATCCAATTCATCGCAGGTGTTCACAAAGTGTTAATTAATTTACGAGGGAATTTATTTCGTGTAACATTACATTGATAAACACCAAAAGAACACGTTACTAATTATTTGGTAACGTCGGTATCATTGGGTGAAATTTTCAGACGAGATAAACTCTGTAACCAATTTAATTGATGAGTAAAGTTGAAAGCAGAACAAGTGTTTATAATTGAAGTTTGTACGACAGGTACTTGGAATATTTCGACTTTATTTTTAATGTCTTTGAAGTGCTCCAATTACCTACTAATGTATACATAGTGTAGGTGAAACAGCCACAGACCAATATTTATAATGAACCGTTTGGAAACTTCAGAAAACGAGCAATGCAAGTACCTGAACACAAATAATTAAAATTATATAATAGGATTGTAAACACACCGAAAAGTCACTTTGGTATGGATTTTGGTCCGGCGATATCTTCGGCCCTTATTTCGGACGATGATAAAAAAAAATTGTGGCCTAGGATAGATGGTATGGGTCTCATAAACATGTGGTTTCAACGGGATGGCGCCACTTGCCATACTGCGTGGGAAACATTAAATTAATTGGAAGATACGTCAAATCAAATCAAATCAATTTATTCACTGTTTGTTACAGGTAGAAATATAATAGTTGTTATAATTTCGTATTAGTACAACCGTAACATGCCTGATTAGGCGTACAATGAGATATATAAATCACTTAAAATTACGCTATCTAGAATGAAAGTTATCGTTAACAATATAGTAAAATAACATTTAAGGTCTTAAAAATATAATAGGTTCATTCCACCATGTCTCGAGCAAGGGTGTGCAAATATTATAAATTACAATAATTATGTCAAATTCATATAATTATGTCAGATATACAAGTAAGCAACTGTGTCTGTTAAAAATTCATTTATTGTATAGTATGCCTTCTTCACCAAAAAAATCGTGAGTTTTCTTTTGAGTATTGTTAACCTGTCTGCAGTTTTAATTTCTTGCGGTAATTTGTTAAAAATTCTTGGAGCCATACCTAACAAACTTTTTGAGAAAAATGCTGTAGTATGTAGCTTAATACGTACCAAGCACTTGTTTCGTTTATTGTTCAGCATAGGAAACAAATTAGGGTGTTTATATACGAACACTGCTACTTTAAAAATGTACATCGAAAGAAGAGTCAGTATTTTTAGAGAAATGTTTGCACCTTTCAGTAGTTGGTATTTGACAGACTGCTCTTACACATTTCTTCTGTGCTTTAAAAACCAACTCTCTGTCTGGAGCATTTCCCCAAAACACAATTCCGTAGCGCAATGTAGCCGATACATACGCATGATATGCGGTGAGTACAGCGTCTCTATTCGCTATCGCTATGATACTGACTCAATTTATTTACTAAATGTTCAGTATGCTGTCATGGTCATATTTTGGTCCAACCATAAGCCTAAAAATTTTGTGCTCCTAACTTCCTCAATGATTTTGTTATCGTATTGAATGTTAAGTTTTATGCCTTTTATTCTTTGTTTGAATGTCATTATACAGGTTTTATCTAGATTCATTTTTAAGTTATTTATATTTAACCAGTTTATTAAAAGGGTAAGACTTTGGTTAATATTATTTTCGAGTGTTGTAATATCTTGTCAGGTTGTAAGGTTATAGGGTGATGTATAACTTTAGGCATGTCATTTATATAGACGAGGAACAACAACGGGCCCAACACACTCTCCTGTGGAACACCAAACACTGTTTTTAGCGGATTTGAAATGTATGTTTTCTCCACTAGGGTATGCGGACAAACTTTCGTTAAGCTTGTAATTTGTTCTCCATAAGTTAAATATGATTTTATATGTTGTAGGACGTTGCCTCTAATTCCATATCGTTCGAGCTTATCTAAAAAATATTAAAATCTACATGATCAAAAGCCTTGCTGAGGTCCATAAACAAAGCAGCGATAGGAATTCTTGTGTCTATATTTGTAATGATTCTTTCAAGCACACCATAGATGGCAACATTGATGTTTTTACTTTGTCTAAACCCGTATTGTTCTTTAGCCAAAAGGTTATTTGTTTCTAAAAAAATGTAGATGTTATTGTATTTTACTTTTTCTATTATCTTCGAGAATATAGGAATGAGAGCAATTGGATGATAGTTATTAGGATTATGCTTGTCCAATCTTTTATGTATAGGTTTTATTACAGATATTCTCAACTTGATGGGGAAGGTACATAAATTGTGCAAAAATGTTTCTAAGCGTACTAATAATTTTACAGATATCTTGAGGAATGGTTGCAGGCATAAACACTGATCTAGATGAATTGATTGCAAGATGTTTCAGACGAGAGCTATGGTTGGCAGTGTTTTCCACACCTTGGACTTGGTTAATATAAAACTCCTTAAATTTATTGACTATCTCCTGCGGATCCGTTAAAGATTTATTATTAAAATTGATTTTATTACTAATTTCTCTGATAGAATTTCATTTTGATTTGTTAATCACTTGCCATGTTGCCTTGATCTTGTTATCTGCTTTTTTAATAAATGAATTATTCCAGGCTTTTTGTGTTAAACAAATTATAGATTTTGGGTATGTTTTAAATGTTTGTTTGTTTTCTATGCTAGAGTTCGAGAGCTTCGCGTGATCGCATCAAGTGGCCACCGAGATCGTGTGACTTAACACCGTTCGGTTACTTTTTGTGAGGCTACGTAAATTTTTCTGGTCTATGCCGACAAACCACAGACATTTGCTACCCTGAGGGCCAACATAACACGTGTTCTTCATGAAATTATGGCCCATTTATGCGAAGATGTTGTTTAATTAGTCCACCAGGACACACCACCTACAATAAAGTCGCCTCGCGGCGGCCATTTGGTTGAAATTACATTCGAGTAGTATTTAAACGAGTGACAGTAAATTTCAATTTTAAGTGTCAAAATGAATGAATTTGAGAAATACTAACTGCGAGTGACGAGAAATCTCTAAAAGAAGAAGTTACAAACATTTATTTGAGTTATATATAATACAAAACGAGAAGCGTTTTAATATTTAAGCCACCTAATATTTGTTTTAGTGACAACGTTACGTGTTTTACTGTTTGACCAAGTACTTCGTTTGCTATAGAAATTGATTCTGGCACTCGCCAGTCGCAGCCGCGGCATGATCGCTTCGCTCGCTCGGCTCGTGCGTTGTGGTTACAGTTCTAGCTATTTCTGTTCATCTACCCTACTAATGTTTCTTCAACTTAATATTAAAGTCGCCCCCTCTGTATTCTAGTCGCTCGCTTAGTAATACGCATGACGCTTTTAGAAGCTTAGTTTTTTTATATATCAATATTAGTCATCAGTTTAGTTAATTTTTTGTTAACCCAAATTCATGCCGCTCAAATATTAAAACAGTATCTTACCATTAGTCACTAAGTATATTTTTATTCACTCGTTTTGTTATTTCCCTTTATATTCCATACGTAATGGCATCGAATGTCCTTTAAAATAAAATAAAAATTGTGGCAATATCACTTACACGGGTTGCTTTATTTAATTTTAAGTTCAAGCATTTTTATCTATGGTTCGAGCGCTCTTAATGAAAAACCCTGTATAATCAGTGTATATATAAACTTTTAGTATTCCAAAGCATTATGTTCTTCGTTTGCTTGTAGGTTATTCACACATACGGCCTTTATTTACCTTTACATTTCCTTTACACCATTTTTTAAGACTGATAATTGTATAGTTAATATGACTCTTTATCCGTATATATATAAGAGTAGGTACACTTTCAATTAAATCGATAGAAACCCCAGATAGGTACATCTAGCTTTCTTAGTCATAGTGATTTTATATTATACTAAAGCGAAACTTCCCAATAAAAAATAACCAATTAGAGGGAATGGAGCGTGCCAAGTCGTGTAACGACGGAGCGAGCGGAATGGTAGGGAGCCCTGGACGAGTGGCGAATTGCCGTCATCAATCACGACAGAACCGTCCGCCGCAGAGCTTTAATGGGCACACGCTAGTCTTCTGGTCCCGGACACGGTTTCATCAACTCGGTATCGATTACTTAGTAAAAGGGCCAGTTTAGTGGCAGTACATAACTCAAAAGTTTCATGTTCTTGAACCACACAAGCAATTAATATCTTTCATTTTCAAAATTTTGAAAATTTATTTCGTTTCATTTCTGTGTTAGTTAAAAAAATTACAGATTCACGAAATATGAAATACAAGATGTGGGACATTGGTATTTCATTGACATATGTATGAACGTGACTATTGACAAATCATTAATTAATATCAATAAATATGATTAATTACTTTTTATCAGTCAGTATCTGTAAATAAATCATCATGTATTTTAACTTACAACCCAACCTGAAGCTCATTCTAAACACTTCAAATAAAAGATAAAATAAAGACTTCAAAAATCTACGCCAATTTCTATCTAGATTTGCATTGTAAATTCAGATGAAAATTCAAAGCGGTTCCCAGTATAACTTTAACAGGCGACGACGGGGTCTTAATGGACGCCACGGTGCCTTGGCAGATATAGCCTTCCTCAAAAATAAAACACAAGATAAATATAAATCAAAATCATTTGACTTTAACTTTAAAATAAAAATATAATTAATATACTTATAAAAAAATATATACATCTAAGCGCATGGGAATGCGCAGATAAGTTTTCGGGCCCAAAATACTTCAGTGCACCATTTCCAGCCATTTTTAGACCTCTATAACTTAGAATTGTATAAACCTATTGAAATTAAATTTTGTCCCTCTTACGGCCTTCTTTCTTATACATTATATGCCAAATTAATAGTTTACTAGAAATTGACTAACCTCTGAAAATCATAAATTTTGGGTGTGACTGACTGACTGAAAGTGGTCTCTCAGTCAGTCAGTCACAACCAAAATTTATGAAATAAAATCAGATCAAAAATATAAATGTAAGAGAAAGTTCTTTTTCTGTCGCTAAAAAAAAAACTAATCAGAATTTAGCGCCAAATTCAACCTTCATAAAATTTAAATTTTGTTTTAAATTTAAAACAATATTTAAATGTAATGATGAAGTTTTACCTGTAATCTCCCATATTATTAACTTCTCCTTCGATTCCGGCCTTTTCCCCTCACTTTGGCGTAAAGCCTTTATCATTCCCCTACCCAAAATTGCAAATCGCACACTTCCTAATCAGTTTAGACCTATCTCTATTCTCCCCTTCCTCTCTAAAGTGCTAGAATATTGTGTGCATAAACAGTTATCTGTTTTTATTTACAAGAATAACCTTTTAAGCCCATTTCAATCTGGTTTCAGGCCTAGTTATAGCACTACCACCGCTCTCCTTAAAGTGACTGGCGATATTAGGGCGGCCATGGAAGACACAAAAGTGACAGTCTTGGTACTGGTAGATTTCTCCAACGCCTTCAATACTGTCAGTCACGATATACTCCTGTTTATCCTCTCCTATCTTATGATCTCACCTGAAGCACTGGAATGGTTCTCATCTTATCTTCAGGGACGCCAGCAGTCTGTTCGTGTTGACGACCTGTCTTCGAGTTGGTGCGATGTTGGCTCTGGTGTCCCTCAAGGTGGTATTCTTTCTCCCTTGCTATTTTCTGTGTTTATTAATCTCCTAACCCTTGAACTTCAATGTGCGTATCATCTGTATGCCGACGACTTGCAATTGTACTCCCAAGTTGAGGTTGAAGACATAACAACAGCTATTGACATGGTTAATAGAGACCTCGTTATACTGGTTATACTTTAATTTACTAACAGGTTTGGTTTATCTGTTAACCCGACAAAGCGTCAGGCCATTGTAATTGGTAGTCACCGATCGATAAGTAGAGTCGACTCTGAGGCGCTCCCTGCTGTGATTTTTAACGGTATAACTATACCCATTTGTGGCTCGGTGAAAAACCTGGGCTTTCATCTCGACTCTAAGCTAAACTGGCGCGACCAAGTTACCAACGTATGTCATAAGGTTACCGGAACCCTCAGAGCTATATATCGCCTAAAAAAATTTCTCCCTGCGAATACTAAGACCACGCTCGTGCAAACTCTTATCTTTCCTTTATTCGACTATGGTTATATGTGCTGTTATGTCCTGAATGCAGATCTTCTCGATAAATTAGACTGTCTTCTTAATAACTGCATTCGATTTATTTATAATCTTCGTAAATATGACCATATTTCCACCTTTCGTTCTCAGCTCAGATGGTTGCCTATTCGTCAACGCCGAAAAATGCGCGCACTCACTACCCTATTCACTATCCTCAATTCTCCATCTCCCCCTACTTATTTAACACCACACTTTCAATTACTGTGTAATAACCATGACAGAAACCTTCGGTCGTCAAGCAACCTACTTCTACTTTGTCCCTCTCATACCACTGGGTTTATCGGTTCTTCTTTCTCGGTTCAGTCTATTCTACTATGGAATGCGCTTCCTCTCGAGGTCAGGATCGCTACTAATCGTTATTCTTTTAAAGTGAAAGTAAAGTTTCTTAATTTTTTGTATATATATGTATATATATATATATATATATATATATACAAAAAATTAAGAAACCATATCAGAAAAAGCATTTTCCATATCAGAAAAAGTAGAAAAAAAAACTAAAAAAGTCACCAAGTAAATAAATAATAAATATATATACTATACTATACTACTATACTACTAGGTACGTTACATGAATTGAAGGGGTTTCTTAAGGTTAGGTATATAATATTAGGAATGTTTACCATCTAGTTGCAGAAATATGGAAATTGTAAGTAGCGAAGTTATATTTTATCTATTCTCAAAGATAGTTGATACAGATTGGATGTTGAAGGCGTCGTAAATTGGAAGCAGTACGGCAGCATCTGCCAACCAGTAAACGGAATTGATTAATTGATAAATCATATAACCTCTATTAAGTTTAAATTAGTATTTCATTAGTATACAAACAATGTGATCACCTACTATTTTAAGTTGTCTTAAAATGGCTCCTTTGTTTAGATACCAATAATTTTGCTTCTATTAAAATTAAGCAATTCCATTTCCGGCACATCAAAACTATTACAATTACTTAAAAAAATATAAAGGAAAGTTACAAAGCAAGTACTTTTTAATTCTTTTATGGCACTAAACAAAGTGGTTAGAATGAAGGTAAAGGAATCGCGTGATTGCCTGTTAATGTCGCTGAGATAAAAAAATAAGGAAATGCGACATTGATCGTTGGAAGACAAAGAACATAAAAACGTACACACACAGTACGGGCTAATAATAATAGTGACGTAAACAAATACATAAGTTCTTAATGTAATCTTCTTCGAATGCCTTGTATGAATAGAAGTCTACAACTAAATATATTTACTGTGATGTAGCACTTACCTTGTTGATTACAGAGTTTTTTTTCTGACAAAAACCTTTCACAACTAGGGATAGGAATATGTAACAGATGACAATATTCACAATATTATTACGATCGAAACTGGAACGTTCCAGATAAATTATATGAAATGTGAATCAGAATATCGATGCTCACCAGTGTAAGTAGGTACATATTTGTGTGCCCCTGATTGCGACCTAAAGATTTAATTCGTTGATAAAGTCTTTTTAAAATTTTATACATAGGTACACAGTTATAACCTTGTTTTTACATATACATATATCAAATCTGTGTAAATATAATATGTTATACATTCAGTAATTTAATAATTTTATAATGAATACCTATGTGCTTAAAGAAATTCCATTCCATTCTGATGATATATTCAAAGAATTTCTAATAACAAAGCTGGGCTACTTTAAAATTGTAAGGTTACGGGTTTCGATATGCTTTAATGTAAACACAAAAGTTTCGGAAATTTCTCATGAAACTTAAACGATCAGTCATGTAGTCATGTTTACTTCATAAATCTTTCCTTCTCGACCAGAACTACTTTCACTTATTTGTTTTAAAACAATCCATTTATTTCTTTGATTGTACACTGCTATATTCCTTTGCAAAATACATGGATCGCATTACATATGTATGTGTTTCGTGACAATATAAATAATATGCTAAAATAAACAAATGAAATAACTATCTTTTAAAAAAAGTGTCACCGACTTCAATGCGCCTCGAAATATCCAAATCGCTTCAAGTGTGCCTATAAAATTTGAAGAGTTCCCTCGATTTCTCCAGGATCCCATCATCAGATCCTGACCTGATGACCATTGGACTACCTGCGAAGTATACCCTTTAAAAAAAAATAAAAAAAATCCAAATCTACTACTACTTTAATAACTAAGAACTAAGGTAATTTCACTAAATTAGGTAGCGCGGCGGAAGGTAGATTGATTGTGTCAGAGTAAACGGAACTTTTTATTGCCGTATCTTTACTCATACGCTTTACAAGCACGGCGTAAAATATAAATGTAGCTTCGTGATGAATAAGTAATCGTTTATCATTAATTTTTTTCATTCCATCATTTTCTTCCCGAGTTTTTTGAAGCCGTGAGTAACTTTCTTCTTCTTACATTTCTAAATTGTTTCATACCAGTTCATTTAAAATTGATAAACTGTTTGTAATTGAGTTTGAATTTCTGTTCCTGTTCTAACGCATACTGCTTCTTATTATCAAGGAAGTTATAAGTAGGTACAGTATTTCGTTTTCCTACTTTACATATTTATATTTTAAATAATCAAAATTGAAAAAGAAACCTTATATGTATTAATATAGTGATAAAGGTGAACTTGTAGTAATTATAATTATTTAATTTTGATAAATTCTTATACATATAAAGAACAAGAAATATTTAATGAACATTTTAACAAAAATAAAAACGAATTGTATGAATACTTATTATCGTGTTTGGGTTGTAACCTTTTTTTTTTTTTTTAAAGACAACTTCCGCATTAGGAATTACTCCTGTGTCGCGGGGGACTTTACAAACATACAAACAACGGACACATAGAACACCCAGACTGGGGTGGGAATCGAACCTACGACCTATGGCATAGCAGTCAGGGTCACTAACCACTAGACCAACAGGCCAGTCTACACACATACACCATGTTAACAGGGTTGTAATCTGTATACAGCGTGTAAGTATCACCGTCGTGAATAGCTTACAAAAACGTCTTTCTTTGGAAACTTATCACAATGCAAAAGGACTTACAGTCAATAGTACGATTTTGCGCTAAGCAATGTAATGCAACACGCGTACTGTGCGATATGGCGAATAATCTTAAGCGCTCGGCGCCGTCGAAGCAGCTGATTGCATAAATGTTGTCTAATTGAGTACATTGCAGTTTTTGACCGTATGCGGAATTTACTGATTTTTTTTCTGTAAAATGTTCTGTTTACTCATTGTGATATCACTTTTAAGCATAAAATAAAAAAAAAGAAATTTTCTGGCAGAAATTTAACATGATTTTCTACTCAGAATGATGGTCTGAACTATTTCAGGATTCGGTACGGTGTCACTTATATCCTTTATAATATAATTAATGGGATGTAACTTTCACGAACAAAACCACTAAAGGTTTTTGGATAAACCTACTTCAGAAACCTTGTTTTCTTCCAAATGCGGTAATAGTGCATATATTGCCGCTATTATATATATATATATATATACATATATATATATATATATAAAATATAACAAATAATAGCGGTGATGGATACATATAATAATTATTTTTCTTTCCTTTGGGATTCTAATTAACCAAAGATGGCAGTCAGCTCTGCATATTTGGCCTTGTCTTTAGCAAGGTGAAAAAGTTCAGTCCCAGAGGAATTTCCTCCTGCAAACGCTCCGGCCTTCCGAGGTTTTCCCGAGGGTCTACAGTATGGGATTCTTCAAGAAAGGAGTGTATATATTGTTTAAAGGGTCGCCTACGCGCATGCGAGTCTTCTGAAGTTGCAAGTGTTCATAAGCTACGGTAACCGCTACCATCAGGCGGGCCGTATGCTTGTTTGCCACCGACGTAGTATAAAAAAAAGTTTATACCACAATTAGTTGCAGAAGCTCGTATCAGTCAAGTCTAAGCACGTTTGCAACTTTGCGCTGTTTGATTCGTCGTCGAACTTCCTCATTGGTGACTTTTCGAGTCTAGGATATGCACATCACGCGTCTTTGGAAAGCATCTATACGTTCCTGTTATCATCCTTAATAGTCCAGGCCTCGCATCCGTATAGAAAGTATGGGTCAGATGTAGCACTGAAGGAAACTAACTCAAAATGAAATCTTATGGCTACGGCTGGAAAGCAATCCGAGCAATAAAATTAATACAGAAGTGGTATTAAAACTGTGCATTGGTTAATTAAATACGATTTATATTAATTATCATTCCTACGCTTACCAGTTACTGTATCATTAAATTTTCCACAAAACATCTGTTCTAAATGAAGTTCCATTAATCAAATCTCAAAACCAACGGCCGTTTACATAATTCTATCCAAGCGCGCCGGGCTCTCGCGACCGCTTCCATTGTAGGCTGTAATACTTGATATTGTATGAATAGCGGTTAATACCCATTACAACACATTTATATTTTCCACAGAATGAACATTAAAACTAGCTTTTGTTTGGATTACTTCACCGAAATCCTCATTTAAAAAGAAACACCTAGGTACTAAAAATGTATTTTAATTTGACTTCAAGGAATCTAAGTATTTGACAACTGCACCACCAAATAAATCAAACAGCTGAACTCGATTTCTTCCAGTACAAACGATATTTTGCGGATGCATCACGTCCGCAAAATATCGAAGTGGATATTTGTTCTCTGCGCCTGTCATACACCGTCCTCTCTTGCGCTTAATAGTTATAAGTTTAATGGCTGTAATTAATAATCTGGACGTTTTCAGAATTAATAATTTATGTTCGTTTAAGATATCAAGCATTTTGTATTAAGTATATCATAGTTTAAGTCTTTAGGTGTCAGATTTAATATTAATATCTAGCCTATTTGAGGTGGTATGGCAGAGAAGGAGCCGCGGGAAACCAAAATGGAGCCGCCCTACTAGCCATGGAAAGGGGATTTAGGATTTGCAAAGCACAAGTGACGTCACTGGTGTCGTGAATGTTTATAGGTATTGATAATCGCTTCCCGTAGGTGGTTATACCGTGGTGGTAGTACCTTTGCTAGTTTGTCAAATGAGCTGTATAAAGAAATTTAAACTAATTCAAAGCGAAATCATAATATTTATGTTCGAGTTCGTAACACTGATTCGCGAATGTAGAGACAGGTTTTCCGCTGCTTGTCTCATAAAGGTAGAGAGGTTCGGTCGATATCGACTGTCGGTTCGAGTGGCTTGTGAGAAGAAATGTGAGGCTATTTGTGCTAGGCTATTCGATTCAAGCACCCTCCGGCTGCGACCCGGCACGCTTGCGGCCACGATGCCACCACACAAACTAGATTAGCTAGCCGACCTCATCTAACGGATCTTATACCCGGAATCACTGTATTATACAAGAATTGTATTATACTTCATAAATGAAACAACGGATACCTAAATAATTAGATATTTTTTATGAACCTTAACTTTAAATATAGGAATAAAACGAATTTTATGTCTCAATAAAATTTCGTAAAACTGCCTAAGATTTCAACCCAAAGGGATTAAACTATGGCAGTACATTACATACATTTGAGTAGGTTCTCAATGAGATACTAAATTGATCCTACCCTCGAACTAATGGTGTGTAAAGTTGTTAGGTAAATTGATATGAATCAATGTCATTATCCCTACCCATTGTGATGATGGAGCGTGCTAGTTAGTGTAGTCCGAGAAATATAGAAAATGGCGTTAAGTATAAAAAAGTGATCTCAGATATAATAATAATTAATTAATATATTATATATAATAATAATCTATCAAACTATCTTAGCCAGATACGTATGTATAAATAAAAATATATGGCAGGATTTTTTTTTTAATACCTTGCTACGACTTCAAATACCAGTACTGAATGTTAATAATAAACATTCAGTACTCAGTTTTGAAGAAATATTATGTATCAGTATGTAATAAGCATCTATTATTTTGGAACGATTTAAAGTGGTTGATTTTAATACAGCGGAACTTATTCCATACGGTTAAATATTATAATTAAATATCGGGCCATTAAATACTATAATTCATTCTGTGTAAAAATGAGCCCAGGATAAGAGAGTTATGAAGATTTAACCTCCTCCTGTAAAATTAGCTTTAGTGTAGATACGTACCCTTTGCCTATGATAGATCCACCGATTTGCACTGTTCCCATTACCGCTGAAATTCTAATCTTACTAGCAATGTAAAACCAGATGAAAAGCTCAAAGGGTGACTTAAATATTCTCAGTTCTTGATCAACAGATTATTACATTTTGTATCCGCAAGAGACGCTAAGTAAACGAAAAGTTCGCCGCCGAACCGGAATATCCCATAAATAGAACTACTCCCAGACTCCCATAAACATCATGCTTACTTACTGTTAAAGTAGCCACTAGCCGTATTACGTCATGATATAGACAAACAAAAAACATCATGTCAACTACTGACCCTTCTCATCTTTATAACAAGTGGCGTAAATTTTGCTACTTCTTTTCATTATTGTTTGCCAACTAAAAGTAGCGCCAAGAAACATCTTTTAGCAGTTCTACCAACATGAGAGCCTTTTACTTGTAGTAGGTTTATCTTTAAGCGGATAAAACTATAAATAAATTGGAAAAACAAAACATCGCTTAGTAAATCCCAAGTAGTTGTTTCATTCCGGGGCGGCAGGCGTCGACTGAAGAGCGGGTGGCCCGACAAAGTCCGCAATACACGTAAAATCAATTTAACAAAGCCACTTTGAGCCGCACTGACCTTTATATGTTTATTCACATATCTTTCTAGTTCACAATCAACATGTTTAACACCTTGCTTCTTGGCACACATATCTTTTATTTTTTATTTTAATTGTGCACTACAACATTTTGCTTAGGTCAATTTGTTCTCGTGGTAGTATGCTTTACATGCATCAAATGAATAAAAATGTGACTTATTGATTTTTGCCACCGACTTCAACTTGCTGGAAGCTATGGTTTTATAAGATCCGGATCGTAATGTAATAGATAAATATATATATTTAACGATGAGAATTTGCATCCATATTGCACATCGTCTAGATTTATATTTAAAAGTGTTTACACAAAGAAGATTACATTGGGTTATAATTAATTAGCTATAACCCGCGTATTCACCCGCGTATTATTTAAACGAAATCACTGATTGATAATTTAGAATATGTACTTCAGTATAGACAATATTTTTAGTAACATTTTCTTTTGGTGTTAGAATAGATTGGTTTTCCCCAATGATCTGTTCTATATAAGCCATAATCACCTTAAATATAGCCTCACATGCTTGAACGTCTGTCCCTGCGCTTTATTTATTAATGACTGCAAACGATAGCTTTACGGGGCATTGTACGGTGTAGGTGTAATAAGGACCAATATTTTTGTTGAACATTGTATTTAGGTATCACTAACCATAACGCCTGCGCACGTAGACAAAGCAGTTCGGCAGCGCTTTTCCTTCCAAATTACTTAACCAAAATCCATATGTAGATAACCTATACTATTCCTCATTAATCTGGCTATCACGTACAAATCCGACTTAAGTAATTACGAATTAAGTAGAAGTAATTCCAGAGATTTGCGCGTTTAAACAAACAAAATTCTTCAGCTATTAGTATAGATTACTTAGATTTAATACAATTTAATGATTATGCATGGTACATTTTTCCACAGGGGTGGTATTATTAAAACCAAATACATACAAAAATAAAATTAATTATTGAAGTATTTTAAGTAACCGTATTTCTTCATAAATCATTTACATTTCAACGTTTACTTTATCAGTTGATGTTAATGGGTTTGATGGTTTAAAGGAGTTTTAGTTTTGCAACTGAAAGTTTTAGACCGACATAGGAGTCCTACAGAATCTTTAAACACCAGTAAGAGTTAAATATATATTTTAGTCCAATAATTAAAACCAACCAACATTCAATATGCCGGGTATTTAATACTACAGCACCCATTAGATTAGCAAAACTTATGCTGTATTGAGGAGTGAAGTAAAAAAAAATTATATAAAATAGCAGGAATATCTTAAAAATCTCCCTGATGTGTTTCGCTAATAAATAAACCTCAACCTTGATGGAAGATTAGGCTGTCAATATAAACCTCTCGGATTTTCAGAAAATATAGACTCGATATTCTCGGATAACACATCCAGCTGTCGAAAAATGTATAAATAATAAACACACTAATTAATATACTTATAGTTATATATTAGTCATATATAGTAGGTACTTATAGTTATATACTTATAGTTTATAACAACAGTAGTCTGAAAGGCACTGGCTATATGACTTAAAACTCATAAGGACTGATATGAAAGCCAATGCGCTAACACATTGATGATGATTAAGTAGGAAGACGGAACTGAAAATAATAACAGCAAGCAAAAGATAAAAAATGTATATAATATATATATATATATATATATAGGACTGCACGGATGGCGCAATGGTTTAAGTGGTCACCTCGCCACTACGCCGCGCCGAGTGTTGTGGGTTCAAATCCCACATAGGACAAAAATTTGTGTGATCCACAAACATTTGTCCTGAGTCTGGGTGTTCTTTGTCTCCGTTATTTGAATGTTTGTGAAGCCCCCCGCGACACAGGAATATTCCTAATGCGGGAGTTGTCTTTTTATAAAAAAAAAAAAAAAATATATATATGGATCAATTTAGTACATTTAAAATTACATTATACTCAGAACGGTAATCAACATTGGGACTAGGCGACAATACCTAACACTAGATTTTGAGATTTTAAAATAAGATTAGTGAGTTTGTTTATGGTTCTTTTTTTTTAGTTATAATTTAATGTTTTAGTTTTTTTTTTTTTCATTGTATTAGTGTTCTTTTTATCGTAGCTCTGGCAATGGTTGAAAATTGAAATGTTAGGTTCTGGTTTAGTTATACATATACATTTAATTAGAGTTTTAGTTAGTCAAGACGCTACAAAGGAACTAAAGTCAATAAATCTGCAGGTACAAATTTCAAATACATATTCTTGAATTGCGTAAAAGTTACAAATTATAGCCTAAATTTAAATAAAACTCCAATCAATAATAATTTATTTCCAGTACATTACATATTCTAAGATAAAATAAAAGCTTTCAGTTGAAATAGTATGTGTTTATCATTTTTGTACCACCTACTCTGAATTTCGTTTTGCGCTACAGTCTTTGAGATAATTTAATCTTCACGTTCTTTGGTTCAAAGCGATTAAATCGCGAAACGTAACATATTTGCATAGAACAAATATTTATATAACCCGAAAGTAATTGCTAGGAGTCAGAGTGTGCTTTGCGTCGGTAAATTCTATGTAACGTTTGTAATGTAGAATTTACCGATGCCAAGTTCACCCCGTCCGGGTGAACATAGTAATTACTTTTTACTTACTTATGCGGACGATATAGGTATAATACATATTATTTTGGCGAGATGCAAACAACAGTTCTTCTTTGCACAGTGCACATTTAAAATAGTCTAATCAAACAGCTGTACAATGCTCGATCGCGCGTAGAAATGAAATATTAACATAACACGCTTTGAATAAATAATTATTAAATAATTATCAGCATAGTCACAAAGTGTAACGTGTGTAATGTAACTAAGGGATTTGAAGGAATGGAGTGTATGGATTAAAGAGTTTACTATCCATCTTAGACTTTGTTATCATATTCCCGTCAGTAATTGCATAAAAGTATTAGGACTGAATAATGATAAATAGTCTCTGTAGCTTATGGAGATTTGCTCTAACAGGGGTTTCCCGCACAAGAACTCTGTAGTTTCGAAAGAATGCAATGGCAAATTAAAATTCCTTTTCCATTCTGATGGTTAAAAAGTAGCACGCAATTGTTCAGAATATTCATTCATTCATTATGCAATCGCTACAACCCCATAAAGCCAGGAGGTTCCATATTGCTTTCGAGTATAGGATCATCCACAATCCTCAAGGGTCTTCTTTGTATTGAGTCTAGATGCTTTGGACATTATATAGGTATGTTGAAGTAGAAATGCTTTTTTAACATTTTTATTTTTTTTCGTTTCCCAACGTTTTACACTTTTTGAATTATGTCACTCATAATTCGAAAAATTTTAAAGTTAACGTGACGTAAAAAAAGTAAGTACATACCTACACATATTTATTTATTTTATGCTTATTCATTTAAAAGCGCTAAGGTGTAAAGGACATACCGCCAACAGAAGTTTTGAAGTCGGTAAATAAAACGGCCTAACACGTAGTGACAATAACTCGGCTTATATAAATACTTAGCGTTTATACTAAGAAATACAATTCTTGTTTTGCCTAACTATTTAAAATTACCTTTACTACGGGCTTGCAGGGGCAAAAGAGACATTGACAAAGAAAATAAAATAAATTATTTATTTACTAAAAAAAAAATTGTTTTTAGAGCTCGACATTAAAGGTCAATATTGAAACTCTTTTATGTCATGTACTTTTAATGGTTATTCATTTTCCTTTGAATACAATTACGAGCCCTAAGCCCTAACTTCTTACTGAGAGTGTGAAAATCCGAACTTGTTTATTATGTAAACAATTCGAATAGAAAATATTTCTTGCGACTCTTCATAAAATGTAATTAGACTAAGCCCAATCGCACCGAAGTACAAGCTTTTAACATAAAATAGAGTATATTTTTCATGAAAGTTGATGGCAACTGTCTAATGGAATTACCAAGGCGTCCATTAACTACGTTAGAAGCAACAGATAAAGCTTAACTTAATAAAAGGAATACACTATCTTAATACCTTGTTTTGACACGTACCTACTAATAACCTAATTTAAGAGAAAAAGGAAACACAATAGGTAAATATATTTAAATGGGGTAATAACTATTAGACCTTTAAGCGGCAGATGACTTAAATAGCTCAAGTAATCGTGCCCAAGACGCCAATGACGTCTTCAGGCGTCGTAACTTATGTTTGAATTATTAAGAACCAGTTAAGCCGCTATTCAACCCCCGTTTTAATAACTGCGGCAGTTTAATAGTGGAAAAATGATTTTATTTTATTAGCGTTGATGTAGATATGCATATGTGTTTTGTTGAAAATTCAGTTGGTGATAGGCTACATATAAACCCTTTTTTAGGTCTTTTGGATCATGCTACTAGAACTTAATATATTTTTGTTAAAAGTTTTAGCCTTACAGTAAGTAGTATTTGATTCAACTAGATGTTAAGTAACAATCACATTTGTTTGTAAAATTTATTTCACCTTTAGTTAATATTGAATAACTCTGGACATCACTGTCCAGAGTCACTCAATATTCATGGAGAATAAACGTCTTGGTTTTCGTTTACTATAAGTGCTCATGCGCTTTGATTCTGCAAAACATAAATAGAATTAGTAACAATAAAGTTGTAAATAACGCGGTATAGTAATATTTCAATATATTAAACATAACGAGTACATCGAGTAACAGATTGCAAGAACAAATAATTTTAAAAATAAAAAAAAATCTTCTACGATTAGAAAAGTCGATCAAGTCATCTTTCAAACAAAAAAACTAATTTTAAATCGGCCTATTCGTTTAGGAGATATGATGCCACAGACAGACACACAGATAGACACGTTAAACCTATAACACCCTCCTTTTTGAGTGGTGCTTAAAAAAGATGATTGAATAACAAAAAAAACCCTTTTCGTGAGTAGTTTATTTTGCAAACAGAATTACAGAATTTATTACTATGTTCAAATAGAGGAGGAAAATACAGTGAGAAAATCCACACGTTCATAATAATGTCGAACGTGTGTTCCGTACCGAGAGCGTCGATATGTAGCGAGACGTGTCACATGTACTATAAGCTAGTGCTGGGACGTGGTCACTGGAATTTACTGGATGCTTTACCAACGAGTCATTACGTTTATTTACACTTGATTACATATTGTCTATCCGAACTCAACCATATTTCGGATTTATCTTTTTAACATATTTCTTGAAACGTGTGCTCTTCTTTTTTTCTAGTTTCTATCTATTTAGACATAAATGAATTCATCATTCAAAATATATATTTTATACGTTTAAATCAGTTTACATTACAGTACCACGTTCAAACGGTTCTCTTAATTACACACACTTGCTTTAAGTGTTTACTATCATCAAGTGAATCAGTAATTTAATTTTTGTTCATACCACGTGCGGTCAACCTTTCGACCTCATCTCTAGTCAAACAATACTGCAATTCTCTTAATGGAAAAGCTATTAGTTTCCCGGCATCCGGGAACAATAAAATAAAATTTTCTTTCCCGTACTTACTATAGGTAATCTATGCTACACGTGTTGTAGCGTGTCGTGCAATTTCTTCGTCAAATGGCTTTTACTTAGCTAAGTATTATAACGTTATCAATTTAGCCTAGTGTGCATAGTATGAGCTTTTACCCCACTTAACCTTTCCTGCTCGCTACTTTACATAGCGCAACCTAGGAGGTACCACTAATGGGCAATTTGTTCACTATATCAGTAACCGTCATGACAAGATTCATGACGGTTACTGATAAAGTGAACAAAGATGGAGTGACGACAACACGATACCAAAGAAACCTGACTAAAAACCCACAGCGGTCCACATTTTTAGTTTTCTTGGATTTTTATAGTTAAATCTTGTATTTAGACATTTTCAAAAAACATAAATGTACTCAGAGCACACACCAACAGAAAATATAAAAAAATGACAATCTTGTGTTCAAGTTGTGTGCTAACCAGGATAAGTGTCGGAAAATCTGTTTTTTATTGATAAAGTTTTCTTGAGATAGCATCGCATATAAGTAATAGATACCACCACCATATATTTGGTATCTGGAAGGTGCAGCATGAAAACTCACTTAAAAACTTTAAATTAAATTGTGGTTTTATTTCATAGAACTACCCGATACTATATACGAGAGGAATATATGACTTCTCACTAAAATATATTTTGTTATTAACCCGTCTCTGATTTCATTTGCTAAAGATCATGAAAACAAACCTCGTAAGAAAAACCCTGTTCAATTTCGAGGTGATTACTACACTACTCAATCTTTTTGCACCGCTTGACACATCTGACCGCGACTTCATTAAAACGCAAGTGCGTGCACGGCGCCATTGGACTGGACGTGACACGTCCAATGGCATCGTGAACGGCATTAAAAGTCAGCAGATTGATAAATGCGAAATTTATACGCATTATATTCCATAAAATACTAAATTTTCATGTTCAACATTAAATGAATGAAAATAAAATTATATATTATTTTTAAAATGTTATAAATACACACAAGAGTAACTACTAATAATATTATTAAACTACGAACGAAAAATGCATTTAAAATAAGGGCTGAATTCAACGATAATCACTTTTAGCCTTTTAACTGCTCAGTACTAAATTATTTATTATTTACTTACCAAATAACTGAAGACTTAACCATAATAGTCACTAATCTTCACATAAATTTTATACATACGTATTATATTATATGTATGTAAACAATGGATTAATAAGAATATGAGTAACCATTTTGCTGCTTAGCTCCTTTCAACATAAGAATGTGCTCATCTTTTTATAATGTGTACGTGGTCTACATTTGGGGGCTCGTGGCTAAGTGGTAACCGAGTAAGTTAGCACATTACAAGGTTATGTAATCAGAGCCAGGTCAGTGTAGAATCTGTAACCATTCTTAACACATTGAGACCCCTCCGTGCCTCGGAGAGCACGTTAAACCGTCGATCCCGGGTGCCATACTAACATCTGTGACATTCGTTACGGGTAGTTGGAGCCCTAAAAAGTCCGACAACCTAACTACAGAACTTCAATATCGCCTAGTACTTGGGTTGTGGAGGTCTGATGGCAGTCGTTTCACGTAAAATATCAAAGTTCGGCCGTATCGTAGTTAGACTGAAAACCGACCCCAACTTAGTTGGGAAAAGGCGCGAAGGATGATGAGGATGATACGTGGTCTGCATTTTTTTCTTTATACGTGGACGTATTCGTAAGAAAACCCGTTGTAGGTTGCTAACATAAATAGCACCATCTGAATTAGTCAAAACAGAATAAGTCATTAAAATTGTGTCAAGATCGAGGAAAGTTTTACGAACGACTTCAATTCGTCTTTTGTAAAAGACATTTGAAATTACATAATCCAAGTTTATTAGAATTTCCGTAAAGTTTAACAACAATGCAAATGGTTGGATCAAGTTATTATTTTGACTGGAGTGTGATGAAACTCGGTGAAGACGAAATTTAAACAATATATTAAAGATCCTGACTCATAAAAAGAAATATTCCTTTTGGTTTTTTGTCTGTAATAGGCGTTGGGCGTAATACGTACATAGTCATAGATATATAGTATCTATAGTAGGTAAAGACCTATAGTATTGTTCTAATTATTTGGCTACTGCACGTTGAATAAGTGTTAATGGTTCGATTGCCACATGAAACAACTGTTATCGTGATTCACAGATAAGTTGTTCTGAGTTTGGGTCTACTACGTACGCGGCATAGCAATAAGAATTTAATATTCTCAGACTGGAAAATCCTCATTTACTTTAGATACTAGTCAAGGCTGAGACGAGCTACGCCAAGATTTATGAAATATTCTGTCCTTCACGCGGTTTTAAAAAATGGTGACATTGACTCGAGCAGCAGAAGTAATAATAGAGAAATGGTGTAGACCATTTCTCAATTATTCCCTCCGCTGCTTTTATTTAAATACAGTGAATTTTCTTCGTACTTTTTTAAGGAACAGCTTCTTGGTGGACTAATTCACAGCAAATAAATATGAAAATATTTAACGTTAGAGTTAGAGTACGAATATTTTTCTATTTTAACTATCGATATCTACAAAAGTAACCAATAATAGTAATTTGAGACACCTAACTCGTTGTCGGATCCCAAACCAGACTGCTTATAAACGTACTTAGATATTACTAAATACATACATATCGCCACATTATCTAAAACAAGGTCCCCCGCCGCGTCTGTCTGTGTGTTCACGATAAACTCAAAAACTACTGAACGGATTTTAATGCGGTTTTCACTAAAAGACAGAGTGATTCATGAGGAAAGTTTAGGTGTATAATTGTACCCGTGCGAAGCCGGGGAGGGTTAGTAGTTATAGACAAATTATACCCAGACACAGAACAAATGATAATGCTCATCACAAAATTATTTATTCTGGGTGGGAGTCGAACCCACGAAATATCTATAATCTTATTGCGTTTTTCAGTTCTTTTGTAAATTACACATTGAAATTCATTTCGAATTACTTTATTCATGACATATATTTGTTACTCAACAAAAATGCCAGCTGCAGAGGAGAGGCTTTCTCTCTATCAAGTAAATCTGTCCCACGTCAATATTCTGTAAATGTAGAGTGTTGAAAGTCATAACGTTTCAGTTTCATATTTTGAAATAAAAGATGTAAAGAAAACGTCCAGCCTTATAATGTCGTTGTATTTTATGTAAAACTACATAAGTCCCAAACAACGCAAGTCAACCTTTATCTATCCAATGTGTCCCTAAAGTGGCGGGTATCCATGTAGCAAAAACATACTATATTTATCTTATTCTTGGGAATAACAGATGTTGGGTGTTCTTACAATACCATTTATCAGTGTCGCTTCTGTCTAATCATTCCTGCGCACATTTATCACGACTTTTTTTTGTATAAAGATACAGTATTCCGAAGACCTCACCAGCATCATAAAATGTGACAAATTATTTCCGTTTAACATATTTTTTTAGTATAATGTTTCATAAGCCTCAATTTATTTTTATAACATCGGAAAGGCTGTTAACACATTTAGATTCCCCGCACAAAGTTACTACATATTACATCTTTCTTTGAGTTCAATCGGAAAGACGTGCTACACCTTTCCTTATAATTTTTATGAAAACTTTGCCTAAATTCGCCATGTAATGTTATTCAGTGATTTGTTTTACTTGAAATTTGTATATGTATGTATGTAGATCTTTAACCTATTTTCAGATTTTCAAGTTTGGATAAATAAATAGAAACGGACTTGCGACCAAGTGCTTTCAGTTTTAAGCACACCCAGTTTACTTGTGGTCTCATAAACGTGTCTTGTTTTTATGCGATAGGGGCAACCAAGCCAACGGGTCACCTGATTGTGACTACCGCCGCCTATGACAAGCCTCAAGAAGGCACAAGTGCGTTGCGGGCCTATAAGGTAGGAGTAGCATAACACAAGCATTGCTTCACGCCGATTTTATGTACTATCACTCCGGTCGACCCGGCGGCGGCCGCAATTATGACGTAGTTATTATGTTTTTTGCAAACTCTTTGCACTTATATATAGAAGGAAGATCATTAAAATGAAACGACGTTCTCACAAAATTACGTAGGTGTATAACACAAAGTTATAAATGAAGGAGAGTTTTACCAAATCACAAGTCAAAGTACAATATTTTATATGAAAATGTTTTCGAAACATTTACTGATACGGTACTAAATATAATCTCATATATATTTGTATATACATTCAGACTATAAAAAAATCATTAGCTGACATGCTGCATTGAGAAGATTAAACTTTGAAACGGTTACAATGCTGCCCTTAGCTAGTTATAAACCTCGCGGTCATTCCTTATAGCGGGACAGTTTGACTGATTAATAAGGTAGTGAATTTCAATTTCTATGAACATTATTTTTAATGACTCAAGCGAAATTTAACACTAACATTTTGGACAAGTAGAGACGACCGGGACTTAATTGCTAGGCAACAGAGTGGTTGAGATATATATCTATAAGAAACACATGTAAGTATTATTAGTTTTTGTTACATAATTTCCCGTAAGAATACCTACATATAAGTGTCAAAATTTGTGATGTAAAAGAGAAAAAACAAAAGTTAGTAACACAAGTCTTGGATAAATAATGTAGGTACGAAATAAGAAAAACCTTTCCACAAATCCTTATGACTGAAACTAAGCATCTACCTGCTTGATGTAATCCAGTTTCTTTGTCGTCGGATAAACAGAGAAAATAAAACTTCTAAATCCTAGTGAATCTCTCTCTACAACATAACTTAAACTAAAAGTGAATGTGATTGTAGTCAAGGTCAAGTGAATCTTGTGCTATACCTTTTTAAAGTGTCCTCTGAGTACTATCAGACATTAAATGCCTACTTGAAACCCTCTTTGAGTAATTTACCAATATACTCGTAATATATATTACAGATTTAATACTTACTATTGAAGGTGACTTTCACGTTAACTCCCCCAAAGGTTGACTGTGATTCATTGAATTAATTATTGAAAGCAAAAAGCTGTTCCGAAGATAGGGAAAAATATTTGTTTATAAATTTAAGTAACTTTGAAAGTAAATAAGCCATATCTGACCTTGTTTGAGTTAATATTACTGTTTTATACCTAAAATTATTTTGTTATATTCTACTACAGCTCAGTGAATCCTATCTAGCTAAGTCTATGAATCATAATGAAATGAGATGAGTAATGGTTAAAATATATTTTAATGAAAACCTAAAACATTTTTAGTTATCTATCTATCATAAATTATATTTATGAATGTCAGAAGTTATGTTCTTGGAAGTTTTAAAATATTTCAATTACAAGTATATTGAGGAAGTTTATAGGCTTAATGCCATGACATCACACTCCATAGAAAAAGAGTAGTAAAAAGTAACGTAAGCTTATTATGTGAAGGGGAGGTGCAATCTCCAGTCACAAAACATATTTAATAGTATCACAGATAAAGAACCGTCATCATATTCACCATTATATAGCATGGTGTATACAATTACTTTCACAGGGAAAGTAATTCTATGATCATGTGATGTTTTGCATGTTCTGTGAACTACTATAGAGACGAATACTCTAAAACTTACATTTAATTACTGACTAGCAACCCGCCCCGGCCTCGCACGGGTAGCAAAGATCTTCAACAATCATCAACATATTTTAATCAATTTAAACAAATAATACACCTAAACCTTCGTCATGAATCACTCTGTCTATTAGTGAAAACCACATGAAAATCCATTCAATAGTTTTTCAGTTTATCGTGAACAGACAGGTAGACACGGCGGGGGACTTTGTTTTATAATATGTATAAGTTTTATACGCTTTATGTATGTTTTATAAGCTGTGCGTGCAGCTTAGCTAATGCTCATACTAAGACGTTCTCCAGTAGTAGTAGTATCACTACATAATTAATAGCTTTCAAAAAACATGCACAATAAAATCTTTCATCCGAATATTTGACCTATGTACTAAAATAGCTAGCATGTACCTACTTACATAACAAAAGGTAGAAGAGACCTAAATTTATAACCCGCACTGGGATTTCAAAAGAAAAAGGTTGAATAACTAGGAGGGTTGATTACATTGTATCAAGGAGACTAAATAAAAAATCAAACAGCGTTAGGAATTTATTTCGGGTAAATATTCGTATAACTAAATTACAAGTTCATTTACACAAAGAGCCTGCCTATCAACTACTTAAACAATAATTTTAAAAATCCCTAAGGACAATTCTATGTGAACAGTTAGGAAAACAGTCATATTCCAAAATGTAATGGATCAAAATAAAATAGGTATTTCGGGCCAAGGCCAAGTGTCTAAAGTTCAGGACATCACAGTAGAAACTGTGCCCTACGTGCCTACAGCGCCCTACAAGCGTTGGGTCCCAACTGTGTAATAAAACTAAAACGGATTCTGTGTTGGTGTATGTACAATAACGTTCTATTACCGTCGTAATTTAGGTAAGTTAAAGATTTTGTTTGTGTAATCTACACACATTGATATACACAGGTAGATGTATTTCAAATATAGAAGTATAAAATTTTACCTTTATCGCATTTCATTTACGTCGTATGACATACGTGTCTAGTGATGTGATATATGTTTAAGAAGGTAGGGTAAAGCTGTTTTTTAAAATGAGGACTGTCTCATAGGAGCGGTCTCACTAGTCTAGTACGTCCGCCTCAAAAAATCGGTTAGACAGTTCTTTCTTTTAGCTGGTGAATAGGGTTCCTAAAGTTTCTTGGGAAACAACTATTGTTGGCAACGGATAAGTGACATCACTGGGGTTGCGAGAAAGCCAACGGTAAACACTGACTATGTTCTGGATCGTCAACTTAAATTATTTCACATGCTAAAATTTCAACCAACATTTTATTGAGACGTTTTTTTATGATTTTCTTTTTAACTACCCAAACTATTTGCATTTCGTTGCTAAAGTAAATATTTGAGTATTATTTCCAGAATTAATACTCAAAGCTGAATACAGCTGCAAATATAAAGCAGAAAAACCATATTAAAATTACACAAAAGTTAATAGTAAAACTAATAATCATTTATTTCAGGCTGCATAGGCCCATAACTTAAAACTATGTTAGTAACACTTCACTACTTGCACTATTTCTTTGTGCCACACCATACAAAATAACGACGCGTGTCAACAAATAATAGAAAAAGTTGGAATTCAACTGACTCAACCGTTGAATATCCCAGTGGGCAGAATCACGATTCGGCAAATCCCGTGATCGTGTTTCCAGTTCAATATTGTACCATATAGTGGATAGAACGCCGCACACTGGCCATAAATATTACACTGAAGCACCACGCCTACACGTTTTGTGGCTTGTAGCTGCCATTTCAATAGGGTTATTATTTAACTTAAAACGATAAGCTCCTCTATTAGAGAGATCTGTGATAAGTGTTAAAAAAAATTCTCAGTGTTACTAAACAGTTAACAAGTCTAAAACTATTTACCAAATTCCCTAGGACCAATGCACTGGTCTTATGCACCTTTTTTTCCGTGCGATAACGCTGTCTCCGGTATCTTTCTGAGTGAGTTTGTTACTTGCGACACGATAATTAAACCGTCAACCCCCAGCTGACCATCAAGTGTGGCGACCATATGTAGGTTTGTACTATACCGTGTCTACCTACAAACAACTTCAGAGACAGCAAACCCGTAAGCCTCTTACCTTCTCTCCAGTGAATTTTCTGTTGATGGGAGGGGTATGCAAAGAGTACACGACTTCCGCCTCATCTAAACTAATATTATAAAGAGGAAACATTTGTGCGTATGTTTGTAATATTTTTTCCATTCCCACAGGATCGGGATTGACGCGGGTGAAACCGCGAGGCGCTGCTAGTCTCTCATAAAGACAAGACAAGGTGCGCAGCCGTTGCAAGCCAAGCACCTTACGAGTATTTCATAAACGAAAAAAGCACCCAAGTGTGTTTTAAAAACTTTACTATTGCATTTACTATTTTTCTATAAGTAAGAGTTTTTGTGAAAACAGTAAGACACTTTTTGCTTTTCCAATTCAGTTACCATAAAACCATTCTAACCGTGGTTACCGTATTTTCTATTTTATTATCAGTAGAAGAAGCTTCTTATATTACTTTAATGCCGTAAATTAATAACACTAACGTTTATCATTAGCTATCACCATTAAAAAAACGTTGATTACATCAGCATATAACGAAGCCAACTCAAATTTACACAGCTAATACGTACGAGCATGATCAAACACGTTGATGCTACGGACAGCAATAATGAATATGATTTCAGGTGTATACTGTGACACATAGATTAATGTAGCTATCCTTTCGTTTACTTTCCCGCTTTTTTTTTAATTGCTATCGAACAGTCATTAGAGATTACAATTTGGAAAGCTTGTATTGGTCAGGCTCTCTCATAAAGCAGCCTGAAATAAATGATTATTATTGTTATTATTAAATTTTGTGTTATTTTTACATGGTTTTCCTGCTTTATATTTGCAGCTATATTTAGCTTTGAGTATTAATTTTGGAAATAAAATAGTTACCTTAGCAACGAAATGCAAATAGTTTGGGTAGTTAAAAAGCAAATCATAAAATACGTCACAATAAAATGTTGGTTGAAATTTTAACGAGTGAAACATTTTAAGTTGACGATCCAGAACATAGTCAGTGTTTACCGTTGACTTTCTCGCAACACCAGTGATGTCACTTGTCGGTTACCAACAATAGTTGTTTCCCAAGAAACTTTAGGAACCCTATTCACCAGCTAAAAGAAAGAACTGTCTAACCGCTTTTTAGAGGCGAACCTGTGACCAGTTACTAGAGAGGCAGCTCCTATAAAAACAGTTTTACCCTAACTTCTTAAACATATATCGCATCACTAGACACGTTTGTCATACCACGTAAATGAAATGTGAAATAGGTAAAATTTCAGGCATAGATACGGTATAGATCATTAACAACCTAAATTCAGTTTGATTATACCATTTCCATAATTTTTTGGCTAAAGCGTTCATAGCTGCTATATTAAAATAATATTCATGTAGACGTTGTCCATCTTTTCATCTTAGAGTAAAGTATTACTGAAAGTCTGTGATGCATTCAGGTACAAAAAACAAACAAGAATTTGCCAGCGAACGTTGAAACTAAACCCGAGAAAAAGTTTATTAAACTTTTTTGCATGCACTTTTATGAAGTTGTCGTAATGACGCCACCCTTCGTTCACGTTTGTACAGAAAATTAATAATATTTTCCAAAATGTACTGGCATTGTGACATAACATTTCACGGCAAATGTTACCACAGCACGCTGTTATCTTCAGTGCAAATTGGAATACGAATATTACGCCAGTGAGCTGGTGGTGCCTTGCTCTGTGCTTATTATTATTTCATATTTAAACTTGTACTCGTTTAACATTCACGTTTCGTATTTGTACTACTTTTATCTCTTTTATTTAATTGTCATCTACGACTTTGTAAAGGTTTAGGATCAACAATGAAAAAATGGATAATCAAAAACGCCTTTTTTCTGCCATAACCTCGTCCTGAACAAAGGAATATTTTTGATTGATTTTATAAACGTAAAATCCTTTGAAAGGTTCGTAGTTTTGTTTCTATATACATAATGGTTGCAAATAATGGAAAAGGCATTATCGAAGTACCTTGACCACCGAGTCCTATAAAAACCTTTAAAAAACAAAAAACAACTCACATGCATTTATGTATCTGTTTTTCTTAATGTATATCATAATATAGAAATTTACAAGAAGTAACTCCCTAGGGAAAAGAAGATTTCCATACTGACATAAGCGGAACCATCTCTGACAACTGTCTCTTATCATACAGGTCGCCCTAGTGTAAGAGACAGGGTTTATAACGTTTGTTAACATTTTCTTAAATCATAAATCATTTATTTGCATAAAACATGGGTAAAAAGGTGTTACAGTTTAAAATTGCCGCCATATTCTACCTCAGCAGGTGTGCAAATTTCCAAACATTTAGTCATACATTTAAATAAAGTTTTAGCGTATTTTTATTAAGTCAAAATAATTTAAAATAATAATACAATAACAGTGAGGTCGAATAACAATTAAAAAAAAACTAAAAATAATATCATTAATAATAGAATGTCAAATGTTCTTGACTAACTAATCTGCCGCATCGCATTCTACTAAGATTGTTTTACCAAAATGTTTAAATTTATATTTTTGTTAACTGTATATCCTTTTTACTGTTAATAAAGATTATTATTATCTAAACTCACATTTTATTGTTTTCTTTTCTTTTAAGCTTGCCGTGGCTACCTGCCATATTTTTAATTAATCCTTTCCGTAAGTATAGACTAAACTGTAGATGAAATTCTAAGTGAATGCATACGTTCCAAAAAAATAAAAAATGACGCCCTGCGTAAAAGAAGTTCTGTTTTATCTTTCTATATCTCTACGTGTATATTATATCTTCCAAACAGATCAGGTGACTTCCAGCCCTTTTTTGTTAGTTTGTATTTTCACAAGAATTAAAATTACTTTATTACTTTACGAAAATACAAAAACCTTTTTGTAAAGAAACAAGTTTCATCGCTTTTTAACACTTTATGCGCTGAACATTTTCAAATTCATTAAACACACAAAAGTAATTCGAAACTAATAAACCTATAATCGCAATATAAAAAAAAATATACGCTAAACTTCTCCTTCCAGTAAAAAACCGTGATGCTTAACATCACGGTTTTTTTTTACATGAATGAATAGACAGATTTGTCTGACACCCATACTTCGCTAATGGTACGTCCGATGTCATTTGAGACGAGTAGAACCTTAGTGTAGTGTATGTAGGGTAGAACTAAATAATAGTTATAAGCACTATCGTGTGCTTACTGTAGAGATGAGTGTCTGTAGGAGGCGGTAATAGTTCACGTTCGGGTGAGCCATATGCTTGTTTGCTAACTTATTGTACACAAACATAACTTACACTAGAAAGTAGCATCACAGTTTTCTTGTTAGAGATTCCAAGTAAATTCAATTTATGTTAGAAATGGATTCACGTCCCTAGAAATGACTAGGTTTCCAACGCAACACCATATTATAAAGTGGAGAATAATTTGGTGTTGTTAGGACATCAGCCTATAAAATTAAATTTAAACAGAACCGTACAAGCTAATTAATTATATTGGGATTTACTAATGTCTTTATTCACGAAACTGTACAAATCACTTCGGTTAATTGTTTGTTACTGGAACATACATATACTATTCAGAAAAAATAGTTATGTAATTTAAAAGTGCTGGTTATTACGAATCAGATTTCTGTGTGGATACAAATAGGTAGTTAATTTACTAAAGAACCGTATGCAATAAAGCCACAGAAAAAACGGTACTGGAAAAATATGATATTTCGGAATAAATAAACATTAGTTTGAGTATGAGTTCGATAAAATAATAGATTAAAAACTACTGTATAAGTAGAATTACTGTAACAGTAATACAAAGTAATAAACTGAAAAGCGTCCTACGTTCTTCCTATTTCCTTTGTTGTTATGGAGATATCGAAATATTATTTTTTAAATAGGGTTGCTATAAAACAAATTATTTGTATAAATATAACATCATATAAAACATTTTAAAGTAAAATTTAGATTGTGAGCAACGTAAAATATTGTAGCACCGAGTCGACCCTGGCGTGCAACGTTGAAGCCGACAACCAAAAATAATGCTGTGTACCTAAATAAAATTAGTATCTACACTATATTTCGTGTCTCCTTCAAATTAAACTATGTATATTTTTTCTATAGCATTAAGATATTTTCCTAATTTCGTGCTTGAGTCTCATTAGTTTTACCCGGCGGTTTTACTCGGCGGCGGCGGTAAAAGCTCATAATGAACGATGCCCTTCCAATCCCACCATACACACAGCGTCACCTTGTTGCGTGTTAATCCGGGTTTCACTACAGTCTGTGGAGCTTGACTACCCTTCAACCATAATCTTTTTTGCACGTTTTGGTCATACTTGGTCCACTTTTCATCACCAGTGATCAATCTTTTCAAAAATGGTTCGATTTCGTAACGTTTCAATATAGAATCGCAAATGAGTACACAATTCAAAAGGTTTCTTTCAGTGAATTCGTGCGACACCCAAATATCGAGCTTTTTTGTATAGCCAGACTTTTTCAAATGGGTCAAAACTGTTTTGTGGCCAATCCTCAGTTCCTCGGCTATGTCGTGACTACTGACATGAAGATCTTGCTCCACTGTTTCAAAAATGGCATCGACTTTATAAGTATCTCCGACTTAACCCGTATATCCGCATCCGTATAGAGACACTGCATTAGGTCCATAAACGTCACATTTTTTTTTCGCGGCTTGGTTTGCGATTTTTCCCCTTTTTTGTAATAAAATTTCAGTCTGTATCGAATTTCTTCGTTAGATTCACTCATTTTAGCGGACAGAAAAACAATTGAAAAATGGCGGGAAAGTGTTCTTAACTTTTTATTTTTCTTAATGTTGATATTAAAACCAGCCAGATATAGAAAGTACAACCAAAGAGATTTTCTTAAATTTTATACATACAAAATAGTAAAAGACTTTTTCCCCGATCTATTATATTATTATGTAAAAATATGTATGTAGGATTTTCTCGATTTGATACTAATAATTAATGTTTAAACACCTCCTTAAGCTTAGCAATTGTGGTTGGGAAGCGTCATTTGATGGAATAAGAACGATTATTAATTCTATGAGACCACACACAGAAAAATGAGAAAAATTATCCCCTACAAACAACATCTCTATCGAAAACTATTGCCGGGCCTTTAGGTGTCCCTACTCTTAGCCTCTTTTTATTATTATTAAATTAAAATATAAGAACATCACGGTAGGGTGCTTTCTCAATTGGTGTTAAAACATGTTGCTGACACAACCTCTGTATAGATCAATTCAGATTGGACATGATGTACTCCTATCAAACCTGAATTGGTCTATACCGAGGAGAAGTTTCCGTGTGTCACCTGGTGATGACAGGATGGACGTCAATCCATAATTTCGGATTCGAACGGATTTTCATGCAGTTTTCACTAATAGATAGAGTGATTCATGAGGAAGGTTTAGGTGTATAAATTGTACCCGTGCGAAGCCGGGGCGGGATGCTAGTTTTTTAATAAATGGACATAGGAAAGAAAAAGCGTGTAAATAATCACTTAATTTCAATTAATCTATTGCTGCTATTATTTATCCTTGTGTACATTGTTGATGTTATCTATAGAAATAAAATCCGGGCGGGTAATTACAGCTTGCCGTTATCCACATCAATAGGGGCGCGGCTGCGCTAACCCCGGCCGCATCTACATTGTTTATCCGGTTTATCCGGCGCACGACTGAGCAACATAATGAGTTGCCATCTACGGAATGACACCAAACCCAGTAATTTCTTTGACAGCGATTTTGCTGCCGAATATATCTATGCAAGAATTTGTAACCGTCATATATTTATGTATCACGTTTACTGAAAATGTAAACTATATGTCTGTAACAGCGAGAAATAATACTGACCACAAATGTAAGCGAAGCCCAAAAAATATCCGAAATGGAGCCATCGCTACATAGTTTATGGTCATTGTTGTGGAAAGCGTAATGGGAAAAACAGTTCGGTTTTTCGGTATCACGGTCATATTTTTGTTGGATTTCCTTTACTTGATTTTTCCAAATCCATTTTTTATTTTTATGTCGTTACAGGCACTGAATTACTTTAGGTTCGGAACTCACATCTAAGTGCTAAGACTAAATCTAAAACATATTACACTACGTTAAGAAGTTATGTATGTCAACTGTATGTAATTAGCAGTTAACTTCGCAAAAGTCAATATTTATAAGATCGTGTCCATCAAATAGATATGTGTTAAAATTTGTTTACACAGGAAAACAGCTGAATCAGTGATTGAGCTGTTAATATCTAATCAGTGACATTCATTTATCTGTAGTGACTGGATTCAAGCGCCATTTACTGAGTAGCCACTTTATATGTTGATTGGGTAATTTAACCAAAGCTGCGCTTGCTTCAAACGATTCGGTTCCACGATTTAACTTTTTCAGATCGTCTACCTACGTACAACGATGATGAGAGAAATCCTGTCTAAACTTAATTTTAAAATCAAGGTTTACACGTGACAAATGTTCTTGTTAGTAATATACAATAATAATAAATAAGAATTAAAATATACAGATCGGCAGAAATATTGCGTAATGTATTAACGCGGTAAAGTTAAAAGCTCATGCAGAGCTATACAATTTTCTGTTGAGTTAGTCTCAACCCCGTACACTCCCTAAGCAGCCGAGGGCCTTTCCCGAAAAGGGTTTACGGTTTACGTTTAAGGGTCATGAAGGCGGACATTGTAAGCAGTCGTTTTAAGAACTTGGCCCTTGTGCCAGGTATACCTACCGGTATCACACGGCGCCGTGTAGTTTTAGTCGGTTCGATTCCAATACACCGCCCAACCGAAAACCCCCCCGAGTGTGATGACGGCCCTGGATAGTTTCCGCCGCTGGTGCTTTAATGAATAAGTAATAGCCTAACTTCCTGGTTTCAATCTGCCGGCATTCATCGTGTTACTAAAGAAGAGGGAACCAAGTTGCTGGAGAAGATTCCCTCTACTCGCACTGTACAATATTTTTTTTATTATTATACTTTTCAATACCGATTTAACATTGGTAACAGTAAAACGTGTTACGTGAATTCTAATTAGAATTTAGATTATTTCAGTTGCAATAGAAAACCTTCTTACAATAGGAATTTTTGCAGGCAGTGTAGAGATTACCGGTTAGTCCAACAAAGGGTAAGCTAGCTTAGGAGATAGTTTGCTTTGAAGTAGGCCGGTTCTAAAGGACTCTTTTACAAGAGGGGTCAAAGGTAGAAAGGGTCGTATACATCAAAGATAATTGAGTACCTATTTAAGGAACATTACACAAATAGAAATGGAACAACAGTTGTCAACCCAATTCACTACTTTAAACGGAATGTTGGCATATTCTTGGTTAATATACTGCAACTTAAACCTTCAATACATGACAATACTGCATCATATATTCAAAAATTTATTTATTTACCCACCTAACTATGTAGAGAGTTTATAATCTATGGACTAATTTATACTATCTAATAATTTTGAATCTGTATGTTAGAGATGAAGGCGTTAATAAAAAAATAACATGGACACAGAGAACAGCCACTCTTAGAGGTTATTTGTGATCGCAAAAACGTTTCGTTTGTGATGTAGAACAACACAACTGAACGCCAGGGCTTTTAAAGGACCCTACAATTTTTTTTAGAAGTAACCTATTAAATAACTACCGCATACGTACAGTCAAGTATGATGTATAACGGACACTAAAAAAATAAAAATAAGGCATCCTTTTGATAAGAAATAATACTATTGAAAGTAGGAATCTAACAATCAGTTATATCAGAAAATAGACTGCATGTATATATACATGCAGTCATGTAGGCATGCGTCATAAAATGTCTCCGCATCGTCGCTTACTGGTATCATTCCCAGAAGGCTATCAGCATTGCCACGTTGTATGGCAATGCTAATTCTCTGTGCAAGAATAAGGCCCGCTTCCTGGTCACGAAAAGTGTCAATAAGTCGCTTAACAAGTGCCTTATAACCGGAACGATCATTCGGACCCCATGACCCTAGCTTCTCGACGGTTCCTAGTAGTAATATATATTTACCATAATTATATATAATAAATATCTCTATATAAATATGGGTTGTACATGCCTTACATAGAAATAGCTTACAGTAACACTATAAATATATATTTATTATGTAAATGGTTCCAACCTTCCAATTTAGTAAAGTGTACCACACAAAACAATAGCAAATATCTTCCGAGACCACTTAACGCCTGACATAAGGAAATATATTTTTCGGGAAAATGCCCTGAGGCCATGCGAAGTGTAACTGTTTAACCAACAATGGTATCGAACTTTATTTGTTGAAGGGAAAATAGAAATGTTTTTTGTCTGAGAATTATCTTTCGCATATTATTTTAACATGAACCATGTCAGTAATGTTACCCTATACATTTTGAATTAGGCTAAGTTTGTCGTACTTGAGTAATCAAATTTTTGTTTTTTTCTTTATGACCAATTAGCCGACGTTTAAATATGGGTGAACTAGTTCGGATAAATAATTGGAATTATTTACTTTGACGAATTCATTGAAATGGATACAAAACTGATCAACTCGGACAGAAACGGTGGCTTTTCACAGCTGCTGGCAATCATGAAAAGTAACGAATAAATAAACAACTTTTAAAAAAAAAAGTTCAACAGCAACCTATATCTTCAACAATAGACTTGCAAATTTCAAAAATAATTTACATTATATTATTTTTGTCTTTCTTAAATACAAAAGCTTTCAAATTGCTCGTACTTGTACTGGATTGATAGTTACATTAACGTGTTCAAACAAACAATCAGACGCTCAAGTTTTGCAATATTAGTTAATGTCATGTAGATACATTATGTTACAATACCTACCGTACCTGTATGATTGGTATGTAAATTATGTGGACTATGGACCATGATTCATCTTTGAGACAGTGACTGAGAGTTAGTAATGTAACTGATTAAAAGGATCTATAGAGATTTATTATACTAACTAATAATTTTTTTTTCTTCTGAGAATGCTTTTCCTAGTGTAGGTGCATATTTCTAAACAACACATTATGAATTTTCATGTCAACTTCAATGATTTAGTTTTTTGTTATGTGCAAGCAGACATTTTCAGAAAAACTTGGACATTCCATCAACATCCTTGGTCGAGGTCACTCCTAGAAGCCAGTGAACGCCCCAGGAGGCTTCTGGAAGGAGCTAGGCTGGCTCAACTAGTCAGCTTATTCGAACGCATAATGGACCGCCTATGAGTCTAAATGCGGAAACAGAGCCCAATACCAATACCAATGAAACATCCTTGGTATTAAATACCTATAGTTTCATTCATGTCATCCCGAAATGATAGGTTTATCGATCAATTTTCAAGTCAAATTTTTCAGTTTCAGAATAAGATGTCTGTATATATTATCACAATTTTTTACAATTGTTAGCGCTTTACGTTATTCACGAGGTCTACTATACGACCCTAAATAGTACTGTAGATAATATGCATCCTAAGATAATAACATATACAGCGACATCTAATCCTAACTCACTAACTAATATTTTAAACGCGAATGTGTTTGTTTGTTAGGCTTTCTATCAAGAAATTGCAAACACGTTATCAGTGGTACAGAAAAGGACATAGGGTCACAGAATACATAATAGTACAGGTACAGAAGTCCCACCCCGCCAAATCATTTAATTTGCCTGGCCTGTTGGTCTAGTGGTTATTCACCCTGACTGATAAATCAGAGGTCGTGGGTTCAATTCTCACCCAGGACAAATAATTGTGTGGTAAGCATGATCATTTGTACTGTGTCTGGGTGTAATTTATCTATAACATGTATGTATTTAGAAATATATAAGTATGTTTATCAGCAGTCTGGTTACCATAGTACAGGCTCTGCCTAGTTTGGGGTCAGACGGCCGTGTGTGAGATGTATGGAACTATTATTATAATTAAATAGCAACTCTTGTTTAAACAAAATAAAGTCGCAATTCAGGTCACACAGCGCGTTATTACCTACAGTTTTATTCACTTAGAAGTTACTTATCTTTCTATCGCGTAACTTCTATCTGTTTTGACGACGCCGCGACTTTAGGGTTGTCTTTTTTTGAAAAAATTAATTAATCTGAATATTTAATTACCAGTAACTTATGTACCTATTAGGTACTTAATTTTTGTGAACAAATAACCTAGGCTTGGTACTAATAACTCGATATTTTAGATACGAAAGGATGACGCGAGTTGCTCACTCGCGTCATCCTTTCGTAAATATCGAGTTCTTCTTCTAAATAACGTGCAGCCCGGCCGGCCGAAACTGCAGAGTGGGCCTGGCTTGATAGGGTTTTATAAATTTCGTCCGGACGAAAATATTGTTTACGACGAATGGAAAAATAACTTTAACTCGCAGCTTCGAGCAACATCTAGTCACGTTATAAAGTGTTATCTAGATCACACTATAATATGTGTTGTTTACGTCCAAAAAATACATAAAAAAATATGAAAACAGTTAACAGTCACTGCTTATGCGAATAACAACCGGAAAGTTAGATGAAGTTACTTTATAATGCAGTTTTTATGTGTTTTAAAGCTTACAGATTTTTTTATTCAATCCTCTCAAAGAAATTCTGAGGCCGTTTATCGACAAAAGTGGACAAAAAATGATCCTAATATATCCTTTTTAGGTTTCCCGTAGCTGAAGGGTCGAAGCGACACTTATTGTTATGATACCATGGGACGTCCATTTGGGAGTCTCATTTCTTCTAAATAAAATGTTATATCGATCTAACTTCTGTATAAAAAACTCGGACTGTTAATAATAGTTTATTAATTAGAATTGCCTAAGATAGCTACGACAGCAGAGTACATTAGAGGTAATATTTTTTCGCAGTTGAATGTAAGGCCTATTTCTATATAATCTAATTTTGGTTTTTAAACTTAATAACCTATCGTACTTACGACAACGTACCATAGTACCAAAAATGTGCTTTATTTTTTATATTATGTGTAGGTACACAATGATTGAAATTATGCAATGATAGTATAGAAATGTTATTTACTAGCATAATAACCAAAGTTAATGTAATTGTAAACTGACAACTGAATGATAACAAGTTTATCTCTAGAATATGCGAATACTGAATACCCGATACTGATATAGGTTCATTAAAACAAAGTTAATTTATTGCAATACGTAAAATATGATTCGTATTATCAACAGTCATTCTGAATAACATATATATTATGATTAAAATATTAATAAAATTTAATCTATGATTGCCTTTGAATAAACGACTTGTATGTGTATTACTACAATAAACTTTTTACTTCTGTCATTTCCAAAGTTCCAAAAAGTTAAAAGATTGTACCGAAAAACCAATGTTAAACGGCAATAGTAACTTTAAGCCATCCGGAGTAATAAAATTGATTGGACCATATCGACACTACGCATTAAGCTAAATGCTCGACAGCAAATATATAGGTTGGTATCTCCAAGACGATATCGAACTTAAGCGGTACATAGTACTGCCGTGTTCCCGGGCGACGAGGTGCGGTGGCGGTGCCGTGACAGATGGCTTTCATTAAAACCTGTCCAATAAACCCGATTATCCCTCCCAGCTCGCACCTGATCTATTCTGCCAATGCATCTCTGCAAATCACGCTATAGTTTATAAGTAAAAGAAAAAAGGTAAAAGGGTAAGTTAGAAGATAAAGAAAGAGTCACATTATACTACGCCGGGACCAGCCCCGTGTAACGTTAGCTTTTAGAGATTTCTTGGCCGAGTGCGGGACAAACGTGACACAGGCCCGCTGCCCGGTGCAACATTATTTAGTCCATACAAAACTATGGTATACAATGTTCAGCTTGAAAAGTTGCCTGTTTTCGATTTCCATTTTTTTAAGATGTTTTACACAGTCTTAAAGAGCTACACTTCCTGTTAATTGCCAGACAGGATCATAGTTTAGGTCCAATGAACGTTAAACGAGACCACTTTTAACGCTCCAAAATGACGAACAAGTAGGCTTTCAATCAAAGTAGGTAATGCATATAGTAATGTGTCGCAAATTAATGGTACCGTAGCTACGAGAGTCGGTTAATGTGGTAATTTTGAACATTTTCGCATTAATTTATTTTATTCATATTTGTGACTTTGGGAAGCTTCTTTTACAATTAGACAATTTGATGTTAAACTCGCTTTTTTGATATTATCCTCATAAAGCTTTGCAAATTATAGTTGTACTTTTCATTTAGATTCTAATTATTTCTGTAAGACTATTTTTATAACATAAATCGACCAAGATAAATGTATGACAAAGATAAATCTTGCACACCTTTTGTCGAGTACAAAGTCTGAGACCTAATTAGGCAACCCTTCGCTGCCAGCCTGAGATAACAAGAATATTCCAGAAAACACTGTTGCCATTATCCACAGAAGTTACTTTGAATAATAATAATAAACGTTACAAGGTTTCAGATTTTAGACATGATTTTCTCACTAGACTTCTCACAAGACCAGTCGTTTATCATTAAAACAAGTGAAAATTATTAAGTTCAAAGTTGAACAAAACTTCTAAATGCTTAAGGAAACCTAACCAGAACGTCGAACGTAACACGAAAATAATTTCATTTTTTTGTTTCCCCATTTTTCCTAACAGCCTTTCGCTTGTTTTATGCTTGTTTTAATACATAAATTTGTACATTGTATAAAATTTTACTTTTTTCATCATTTTATTTAAAAAATTTCCATGTTTGTGTGTGTTTTATTTCTTCAGAACTTGCTTGTGGAATGAACTTTTACTTACTTCGTTTCAATGCGTTCAGTAAAATGTCTCCAAAATAGCATTTATTATTAAAAATGTGATCATGTCGTCTCAAAACAAAATGAGAAATTAAAGTTAGCGCGTACTTAAGTCACACTGCAGATATATAACAGTGAAAACAAGAACCATTTCTCTGAACTCGTTACAAGAATGTCTACAAGATATACCTTCTCTTTCCTTCCTCGTAATAAGATTAAATTTTACTAATGAAACAGAAAATGAAAATTTCTTTAGCAACAACGGGATATCCTAAATAACTTTCTGCCATTTGTCTTGCTAATGAATGATTTTTTTTCTTGCTTTTTTACTCTTAAACCCAAGTCGGTGCTGACAGCGGTATTAATAACATTCTGCTAAATAAATAATTTCACGTATACTGTTACATTATGCAGTGAACTCGAGATTAATAAAACTTGGTCCGCTTGTCTTAATAGATCAAGATGTTATAGTAATTAATTTAAGTCTTGTGATTTTTACACAAATCATTTATGAAATATGAGTTTTTTATTTGTACCGATTAACATTTTGGGTACACGGGTACACACAGCTTTTAGGTACACATTTAAAATCATTATGTCTGAAGTAGTTATACAAACATTCCTAGAATTTAACGGATCGTAATGTTGTACTTATTAATGACGCCAAACTGAGTCTTGTATGCTCATGTAAGTACCTATTAACTTTATTAAAGTAACGTTTAAATATAATCGGGTCAAAAGCAGGGTATCTACGGCCATGCTTGCTACCGAAAAAAATCATTATCAAACCCGGTAGAAGAGTCTACCAAGTAGGAAAAATAATAAAAGACAATGTACACACTATATGTTAAATTAATTATTACATACAAATCGTTTGCAGTTTCATCTATTACTACTGACTAATACGAGTACATATACAAAATATGTATCACTATACGTTTAACTATAAGCTTTTTTTTATGTGATAGGGGGCAAACGAGCAGACGTCACCTGATGGTAAGTGACTACAGCGGCCCATGGGCACCTGCAAGTCCTCGAGAGTCTCAAGTGCGTTGCCGGTCTTTAAGGTGGGTCTAGGGGAAGTGGGGGAAGAGGGAGAGTGCAGGGAGGGCGAGAAGAGGGGAAGAAGAGGAGAGGGAAGGGTTAGGGCCTCCGGTAACCTCACTCACTCGGCGAAAAGCAATGCAAGCATTGCTTCACAGCCGGTTTTCTGTGAGCATGGCTCTCCCACATTCAGAGTAGTATAATTAGTATATGTCTCCCAAGCCAATAATACAAAATAATTAATGAGGTCGCTTTTTCTAGATGTTTGTTTATTTACATGAAGTCGTAAACATTTAAGTTCGCACCTAGATTTGTACCTACTCATAAAATATTACAAACGCTATAAAAGTTAGAAACAAAATAATTCAGCAGGGGAGCACTTTAAGGGATATTTTTGGATCTGAACACCACACAATGAATTTCATACAACGTAGTTTTAATTTTAAGTAGTTGTATTAAATTATATTAGCAATTGAACACAAACACTGAAAATAGCAATAGGAGGTAGAGAGCTAAAGATTTTTGCTCGGCTAGGATCTGCCTAACTAGGTAAGAACTTCCACCCTACAAAAGATTGTGGTTAAAAAACTACTTGCATTCTGTTGTTTTTGTTTCTACTGGTATGTAGGGTCACAAGGGGTACTTGAGACGGAGGGGGTAGGGTTAGCAACGTATAAGTGTCATGAGTAGCTTATTGGCACCGGTAATCGCTTACCAAGATGGTGAACTATACACGGTATAAGTGACACCGTACCGAGTCCTGAAATAGTGTATTCAGACCATCATTCTGAGTGGAACATCATTGGAAATTTCTGCAGAAAATTCATATTTTGCTTAAAAGTTATGTCACAATGAGTAAATAGAAAATTTTACTGCAATGTTAACATATTTATAAGCAATCAGCTGCTTCGACGGCACCGTACGCTGAAGGTCATCACCGTACACGTGTTGCGTTACACTGCGTAGTTCAAAATCAAACTATTGACTGTAAATCCTTAATTTTTTTCTTTTTCTTAATTTTTATGATAAACTGACTTTTACATTGTGATAAGTATCCAAAGAAAGACGTTTTTGTAAGTTATTTGCGACGGTGATACTTACACGCTGTATATTATATTTGTCAAACGGCATATTTGTTTAAAAAAATATGATTATAAAGTAAGATCTTGAATAAATCCAATTATTCTTAATTGATAAGGAAAATAAAAAAAACTAATAAGAACATTTACAGCTTGCAAAAAATTATTATTCACACGGCATCGCGTCACAAAATTAAATGTTGCGAACGTACCACCATTTTAAATAAATGTAAATGTTCTCCCCAAGGAATTGTGAGCTACCCACAGCTAAAAAGTAACGACCTCTGGAAAGGGGTTGTTAACTCTCTAGAGAGGAAACCCGAGCCTAATTCCCAGGATCGGATTCGGGTTTTTGCGTCTGAAATCATTATCCGATCTGAACACAGACCTATAAAATCTTGGTCACCTTACGTCCGAGATATAAAATAAGTACTTGCTACAACCATAAATGAGAATGTGCAAACGGGGACCAAAGTTAATCTAAAGTTCTTTTTTACGATTAAATAATGAAACGTGTGTCCCCGCTATAAATTTGGATTTAATGTTTTATACATATAAGTAAGTTACATATTTATATATAAAAGTTGATTAACTAAAGAGTTATAGAGTATATTTGTTTCCGTAAATCACAGAAAGGCAACACTAAAAGAAAAAAGAGAAAAGGATCATTAATAGACCCTCAAACTCGTTTACCAAACACTAACCTTTATTTTTGTACAATCGCATTCTCGCTGCGCTCTTGCGGCCACAACGCTCTCGTGAATTTTAATAGGTCTCTAACTTCTTAATTGAAATTCTAAACGGAATTGTTCTTCGTGTCTATCAACATTCAGTTACGGATTTTGGGATATCCTTATTAATTTTGTTTGTTCAAAGTAATAAACTGTTAGATTATGGCTACGTGTCGCCTTAGCAAATAATATAAGAACCTCGGGAATTTAATACGGTATGGTGAGCGCCCTTGTTTTGCAATTAAGGTAAGCGATTAGCTATATAGGCCATTACGTATATTCATACTTAGGGCGAAGTTGATAATCAGCACTGGAACCTTGCGCCTGTCGTAATACTGAATTTAATCCTAAATCGGTACAGGCGTTATATAGATATTTTTAGATCCAGGTGTAATAAATGTTATTTATTTATTTTAATATATATAAAAATATACATACAACATAGCGGCAGTAAAAGCTAGCTGTACTATACATTACTGTACATTTTAAGAGTTCTCGCACAATGTGAAATTGACCAAATTTATTTATTCTTAAGATACATCATAGGCCTCGGCAGTGAGACCCAATGGTAGAACAGTTTGTGGTTATAGCCAGTTTAATTCTGAAGTGCTTGCCGTTAGCCCCAGAAGTGGCAACCAGTAAAAAAATACCAAGTCGTAATGGTAAAAATCCGAACTGTTCTGGGGTCATCGTTATATTTAAATTTTACAGAATGCACTATGTGAATTTCATATTTTACATGGTAAATATTGAATAATATACTAATAATACCTATCCTATTTATGGAAGGCTTATAAATATTACCCGTCTCCAATTAGACTAAATAATTATATCAAAGCTATATAAAAAAAATCTGCCAATATGTAATATGAAACGGTAATACTGTATTGTAAATTAAATTATCTATATACTTGACGAGTAATTACGATAGCTGTTTTAACAAATATTTCATTCTAAAATATTCATAGAAACTCCATTCTGAAAATCGACATTTTATAACTGAGTTAATGTGATGTATGAACCCCAAGATCATCCCTTATTATATGAAAGCTTAGATTTACGAACTCATGCTGATAAATCCCAAGAAGTGTAATCTAAGGTTTATTAATATAAGGCTTTTTTCAGTATTACTACATCCATAATCATATTTTCAAAATTAATTTCAAGCGAATTTACAATTATTTAACAATTTCATTGTCTGCGAGTTTGACATCTACATATCATATAACTTTACCCACAGCTATCTTTAATATAAACTAGTTTTAGAGCTTGTGTCACATATTCAAGTAAAGTTACTCGAAAGTCAACTGCCAAATAACCTTACGGCGTTCGTTTTATTGTTTGCATAACATCGTTAAAACTATAGCGGGTAGAAATGAAAAACATGCAAAAGTTTACTAAAATTAATATATACAACATAAAATAACGAATTTATTAATTTTAGTACGCCGCAAACCAACTTCAAACACCAGTTTCAGACTAACAAAGGACCTTAAAATGGATAGGAAACCAAATAAAAAAATATGTTCGGTATCAGTATCCAGTCTTTATAATCGTTTCTAAGCTTCACTCGGCGTCTCTCGTATTTTCTGCGGGATTATAACATTATTTTTTAAATCATTAGAGCTTATTTTAAATAGCCAATATATTTATTAAAAATATTAATTAGTAGAATTGTCCTTTAAAGGTATTATGTTAATGTTAACACAGTTATGGTGGATGAAAACACTAAATAGGCTATAAGAATGACAACTCACCGAGAGCTTAGCAGACAGCCCTAGCCAACATCAACAGAATTACGCCTAACCGCTACGTTTCCACTGCGATTCAGATATCTTATTAGCAGAATTGAGTAGCTGTTTGTATTCAGTGCGAACCAGAAAATATTTAACTTCGGATCCCAAAGTGAATTGGGGTCAGGAAGGAGCAAAGAATCGAGTGATTGTGAAAATAGCACTGTATAAGTATTTTTGTCGGAAACTTCGTTTCTATTGTGATTCACACAAGAGATATGTAAGGCCATTAATCTATTCGTCTTACTCAGCTTGAAACCTGTCCAAGTATTGAGTCAGATAACTATTCTTCCTTGTCAATACTTTTGAACTTTCCGATCCTTCTTTCCACACAATACCTCATAAGCAGTTGTGATATGTTTAGAAATATGTATACTATTTGTTACAAAACAAAACATCTTATCATGAACTAAAAAACTAATTTGATACTTTTGTTTGTGGGAGAGCCATGCTTTGGCACATATGGGCTGGCTTGACCGGAGTGAAACCACAGCCTCACAGAAAACCAGTAGTGAAGAAACGCTTGCATTGCTTTTCGCCCCGTGAATGAAGTTACCGGAAGCCCTAACCCTTACCTCTTCCCCCCTCTCCCCTCTTCCCGCTCTTGAGGCCCCTCCCCTCTCTTCCCCTACTCCCACCTTAAAGGCCGGCATCGCACTTGTGACCCTTGAGTTGCAGATGCCCATGGGTGGCGGTAGTCATTTATGCTCGTTTGCCCACTATAGAATAAAAAAAAAGTTACTCTTTTTATTTAAGAAAATGTGGTAAATAAACCTTTTTTGTTTGATTGATATTGTTAACTCCACGACATAGCGCAGTGCAAAACATAGCAGTTAAAATTTTGTGAAAAACTATGAATCTTAAACTGTCTCTTTCGGGGAAGTTTATTTCACCCCTGATTGTATTCACCGCCGATACTAAATATAAATACAACTCGTGTATGGCGTTATACGAGATCCTAACCGTGAGATGAGACCCATCTGCACTAGTGACACGGCATTAGCGTAGAGGAGCTATTATTTTGGCTACCCTCTTCACCAGTAAAAATACAAGACTAAGAAATTGGTACTGATTAGCAAGAGTTTTCGAAATCGAAAACGCAGTATATCACAAACTTACAATTTTGAGTATTAATATTTTTGTGTTAACATTTCTTATATGTTATTTACCAGGTAAAGCCATGACAAAAGCAACTTTTAAAAAAGTTCATAACTTATATAAGTTGAAGCTACTTTCCCAGTGATTCCAATTCGAACAACCAATTTTGTTATCATCTATCTCTCTCAAAACGACATTGTTGATGTTACTGATGACTTAAGGGTATGGTAAAATTGATAAATTTGTTGAATTCAAAATATTCGACAAAAAAAAAGAATTAAAACAGCGGTATATGAGTATTGCCCTTGACGTCGTTTAATCACGCTGACAAATGTACCGTCGCCGGCCGCCACTGGCAGCTACGTATCCCCACAAATTGATAATGCTCGATTACACGCACAACAATATGACTTATCGTTATTCAATGTGTAATTGACAGACTCATTCAGGTTTCCGCACTGCGTTTTATATCCCTGCTGCTTTAATTTGTTGTATGTCATGGAATTACTGTTAACCAACTGGCAACTTCAATGCTGGCAGTAGACTGCCCACATGGAGGTAGATTATCGCAATAATTATGCCTTGGAAATAGGGCTAAAATTATGACACTTTCAGCATTTTAATAATTCAATCATTTAAACGCTTAAGATTTCGTGGGGTACTGCGCGAGATAGGCCCCTCCCAATCTGCGCCGAGCACCAGGTACCAGGCACCTTCGCGCCAAAGGAATAACTTTTTCTAGTGTGGAGCGGTACCATCACACAGATCAGACTTGGGTGTAATGACTTCAATACATTTTATGCTTGATGATACAAATGTTACATAGTATTTTGTAACAATTTTCACATTTTTAAATTTATTTAAAACTCTGGTTAGATCTCAATTGCAATACGCGACACGGAATTCCTTTTATAAGATTTATTTGTACAGACTCGATGTCGTAGGAAAAATAATACGTGTTGTGAATTATAAACGTACTAGCTTGTAAAATCCTGGTTTAGAAATCATACGCCTGCTTCTCAGTTCAATGTTGCTCTATGAATTTTGAACAAATAGATCAGATGCTACCAGCAAATAATGTTACAAGGTACCTAGGAACGTTCTCCGACGGGAAACCCGTGTGTGTCGAGATTTTTACAAGGGTACTTTTAAAACTAACGAACTAAAAGATTTTAGAAAATAAGGAAAGGTGTGTACAAAACACCTTTCCGCGATTTCAAAAATATTTTAGTTTGTTAGTTATACATATACAGATTGCTTGTTTAATCAGTCTATTTTTTTTATATTTTGTAAATATTCGTAAATTTTAAGGCATGTAGTCCACACCAGTGTGTGGACTATATGCCTTAAGTAGTCCACACCAATGTGTGGACTACATGCCTTAAGTAGTCCACACCATTGTGTGGACTACATGCCTTAAAATTTACGAATATTTACAAAATATTTATAAAAATTATAAAAAAAATATATTTATAAAAATTTAATAATATTGTTAACTCCACGACACAGCGCAGTGCAAAACATAGCAGTTAAAATTTTGTGAAAAACTATGAATCTTAAACTGTCTCTTTCGGGGAAGTTTATTTCACCCCTGATTGTATTCACCGCCGATACTAAATATAAATACAACTCGTGTATGGCGTTATACGAGATCCTAACCGTGAGATGAGACCCATCTGCACTAGTGACACGGCATTAGCGTAGAGGAGCTATTATTTTGGCTACCCTCTTCACCAGTAAAAATACAAGACTAAGAAATTGGTACTGATTAGCAAGAGTTTTCGAAATCGAAAACGCAGTATATCACAAACTTACAATTTTGAGTAATAAAAATCACAACATACAAATAAAAAAATAAAAATTAGTTTATTGCCAAATATTATAAGAATGTTCTTTGTTTTGCTATGGCCCCACACTAGGCAAGCCTGTCCTGTGAGTGCTAGATGATTACAATGGATGTGTGTCTTTGTTCGCTCGAAGGACTTGGAGTTTTTCGGCAAAACACATTAAAACTAAAACTATACCATTATTATTTACATCTGAGTCAAAATTACAACACTAATTACAAATTACAACATTCCTTAAGACAAATGAACAAAGAGACTCTCGGTGAAGTTGTAGTATAGTGAAGGGAGCCATCTTGTGACTTTAAACTTTGTTTCTTTCACCGAACACTGTCCTATTACACAAACATTATTTGTTTTATTGTAGATATTGTATTTAAGTAGACTAAAGTGTCTGGCAAAGCTTGTGTTTACTTTAGGCAGCGGTAACTTATAAACACTCTGTTTAGATAGATTTGTATAGTATTGTGAATTTATGGTATTTTTATGTACTCTAAGAACTGTTTTTAAAATATATAATTGACGAACATTTAACAATTCGACACAAAGCTAAATTAATATTATTTATATTTTGTCTAGTATTGGGAGTCGTTGATATCTCATTGTGTTTTATTAAAAGAAAAACCAATCTACTCTTTCAACGCCCTTTCATATTAGCTGATCGAATGTATTTATTTAATTACACGAATTCCAATTCTCCGTGTGTAATTATAAATTTATAGAGAAATACGCTCTACACAAATATAGAACTAACATAATACTTCACTGAAAGGTTTTAATCAAGTATTAATCAAGTTTAAATTACAAAAGGTATTTATTAATTACAACCATTCCAATTTAGATAACTAGAATTAAAATGTCGAGTATTTGAAGTAATGTCAAAATTAATGAATTTAAAACTATACTTGTAAAAGTAAATTGCTTTATGTGTTTTTTTAATTCTTAGTTTTCTACTAACACATATATTAAAACAAAAACTCGTATTCAAGACCAAAATTACGAATTATTCATAAGTATCGTTTGAATTCAATGCAATCGTTATTAAGCATTTTCCAATACAGACTCCATTAATAATTTTTATCACAGTCGCCATTCCACCCAGTGGTGCTGTTGCATAAATACATTCATTCCCACATATTCGAGCGTATTTACGGGTTCGCTAGCACATGCAAATCCTGTTTTGTCATGAAAATTATTGACATTTGATTTAGACAAGTCCTAACTCGATAAATATAGTTGTTACAGTCGTGGACAGTGATGTACGTGGATTCGTGAATAGCAGCTACCCAATTTTTAACCAAAATACGATTCAAACATATAAGTATATGTTATTTGATATCGATGAGTAGTATAACCTATTAATGATCTTTTTAATCAGATCTTTTCACAGGTATATCAGTTTTTTTCGTACATCTGGTGTGATTGATCGCTAGTATTCACACTGAGTTGCTTAAACTCAACTCACTGCTGGTTAGCAACCACTTGAATAATGCCATGAGTAGCTTAAGCGAATTCAAATAATATTTATACATATGTTTGAAGTATATATTGATGACTGGCCTGTTGGTCTAGTGGTTAGATACCCTGACTGCTGAACCAGAGGTTGTGGGTTCGATTCCTACCCAGGACAAATAATTATGTGATGAGCATGATCATTTGTTGTGTCTGGTTGTAATTTATCTATAATATGTATCTATTTAGTAATATATAAGTATGTTTATCAGCGGTTTATAGTTGCCTTGTTTGGGATCAAACGGCCGTGTGTGAGATGTGTCAAGTTATTATTATTATTATGTAGAGAAATTATCACATATCAAGGTATACCTTGATTTCATTGATTCTTTTTATTCCGCACTAGTGCATACATATAACCATGACATTACAGATATATTTTGTGTGTTTGTCATTTTGGTGCCGATTGTTTTCTGTACAATTTGTTAAAAACTACTACACAAAAGTATATACATACAGGTTACAAATCAATTAGGCACTGATCACAACTTTGTAAAATTATAGAATACTACTATTTTTGGGTTACCAGCTGTTGACAGACACACAACCAGCTTACTAATAATTTTGATGGAGATGTTTGAAACCCTTTGCTGTAGTGATAAAAATATTTTTTCTTTTATAAAACTAATATGAAACAATGTTTACTAATTAACATTTTATAGTAAAGAAACCGTCGACGACGCATTACCGACAAAGGAATATATACATACATACATACCATACAGCGCCACCGACGTTTTGCCTAAAGAGGCGATTTTGTAGCGGCAACCCCCAAACCTAAAAGGCCTCACTAATATTTCTGACGAAAATGTCTACTTGGTTCATCTTATGCTTTGTCTAAACATTTTTCTAAAGAAAAGCAGCATGGCGACATCACGACGAATAAGTTTTGTAGTCAGGCATCCTTATACTGATGAAAAGAATTCGATGAATAGATTCTTGTGATTTTTTTATTTATTTAGTTTAAATATTATTTTAATTAGTAAAATAAATTACCTAATCGTTTTTATCTACGTAGTAAAATAAACAAAAAAGAAAACACTATTAGTTGTAGATTTACTAATCCAAAATGAAATATTTTTGTTTCTTGTTCATTTTACTTTGTAGTCAAAGCGAATTTAATCTGTTTGTTATTTGAAAGGATAATATGGTAGTACCTATTTACTTGCTATTAAAAGAAGTTTTGGTAGGACACTCGATCGTAACATCGGTAGAGAAGAGTTCTCAATTCGATTGTATTTTCTGTGAATGTTATGCAATATGTTCACCTATTGTGAACGGATTTTAATAATTAAAACTAACCCTACAGTTGGTTTAAATAACTATTCAAAGATATACAAATGACATGACTTAGGCGCATTGAAGTGGGTTGTCCTTGTTGTTTCCTGAATAAGTGCGACTGAGAATTTTATAATAGGATACGAAATAACAATTTGCACCGCACAGAAAGCAATCCCAGACCTCACGATCGGATCCCTCACTGGACGAACAAACCGCAATGTTTATTTTTTATAATATACTTGCATAATTCCATTAACAGGAAGCCCATGATCGGCTGTGACACAGGTCATATGTATAAAAAGTCTATTGTCGATCGATAATAAAGATATACATAGTACAATTTTTTTACGAAAATTAATTGTGTCCCAGCCAGATAAGAGAATATTAACCGCGCGTTAATTAAAACCGTAAGACCCCAAATCTCCAAGTAAAGTGGCTATCCAACCTAAATTTATTTTTACGCGAAACGATCTTTTAAAGAGCATACTTCAAATTTTATTGGTTTAGGTACCAACCTACGCCTAAAGAGATTAGAATCTCGCTTAAAGTTCTTTTGTCTATCGATAACAAAGAGTTAAGTTTGAATGAAAGCAGTCTGTTCATCGATTAGGTATTGGAAAGCTGCAACTCGAGCGAGTCGTTTGCTGGAAGCAAGGGTTTTGATTCCATTTGAAAATTGTCGCGCCGGCAGACCGGTTAAGTCAATTAGAGCCAAATCTACTCTGGAACTATTCGCACGTTGTCTGTACAGGAATCTATACTATAAAATTATTAAAAGGCTAAGGTCTGTTCTTTTAAGATAATAAAAAACTAACTCGCATGAAAGGTTTATGAATCCAAAATCACATAATAGAATATAGAACTAGGTACCAAAACTACATTTTCTCGTGTCTGTTTCAAAATCCGTGCAAAAAACCAGTAAAAAATTTGGTCACGTTATTTCAGATTCACAAGCAATATTTTAACTTTAATAGCGCTTCAAGTTACATCAAATTCTACTTGATCTCTGTGTTACTACACACCACACCTTTGATATTGCCATCCAAATGGTTTTAGCGATACAAGTTGAGAACAGCAGCGTTACTTCAAGTTTCTATCGCGCATTATTGTAAATTGTCTATTTTCTGAAGTGATAAGTTGTATAAAAATGAAATTATACGCAAATGATTTATTAGTTGCGGTAAATTTATCGGGCTCTATAAAAACTAACTGTGACCTGTCATCTCACTAGCGCAGATCGGTATCTTGTCATCATCTGTTGACATCCACACTCATTCGGTTTGTAGGATCAACGTTTTTTGCGAGTTATGCTCAGCGTATAACTTTGTTGAAACGTTGGTGTAATCATTCCTGTTACTTTCTGGAGCAATCTTTATTGATATTGTAAGACACTGCCGGTGCGCAAACATGTATGGTGAATATTAGAATCGGGACTTTCAAGATCAAGATTTCACTTTTCAAGAAAGACATCTATAAAATGCGGTGCTTAGTGAAAACAGCAAAGAATTCTGTGAATGAATAAACTATCTGTCGAATATCCATCTATTCAAGAGTGTTCTTGTGGTTCAATATTCACCTAAGTTGGAATCAAGCCTGAACGTGTTTTCAGCATGAAACTAAACAATTTACGGGAAATAAATGAGATGGTATAATTTAAAAAACTCATCAAAATTTGTTGGAATACGTTATGTTAGGTAATTTTTCTTGAGGTAAAGTTAATTATATGTCTATAATGAAATTGTGTTATTTTATTTTTCAATATAGTATAATTGTATTCTAACTGCAGAATACAAACGTTTTCCACCAGTTTAACCTTAAATAGGTGGAATTTTAATTTCAAACCTAATTAGATTTTCAAACATAATTACGTTATTATCACAGAATATGAAGGTTTACTGAGTGTGTTCACTTTTTCACTTTAGGACTAATTTGCAGCAGCACTTTTCCTGGTTTAATACGGTTTTCATTGTTTCATCAAGGAATACATTTTTTTAAAGCTAGTTAAAGAGTAAACTAAAGAAATCAAAAGTCCTAACTAAAATGATTCAAGCACGATAATTCAGACAGATAATAAAACATTCAACCAATTAATTATGAGACATAATCAGGGGAGGGATCAGATTGATGTTTAATTTCCTGTAATTCCTGCTAAATAAATTGAATGTTTTCTTCTGTTCCTAATATAGGATCTTATTGACATATTTTATTCGCTTTCTATACTGTCGGATTTTTATAATCATTAAATATAAAATATTCTAGAGAATCACCTTTCTTCATAATGTATCCTTAATATTTTTTAATATATTTTTTTGTATCATTTTCATAGAACTAAGTTATCCAGTAAGCCCAAGGCTCTCCTAAAAGGGGCTCGGGTGATCGCAACCAGTGCCTGTGAATACTTGCTTCACAAGTGGGGTCGTCAGTGACACTTGTAAGCCGTTAGTTCCTTGGAGCACCCTAATCATCAACAGCAAAGGACATACGCTAGAAGTAAAAGTAGCACCGAAATAGTACTGCTGTCTTGTCTACTGTGGTAGTGGCGCCTTCATCTCTACCGCTATTTTGTCATTTACAGCGAACATTTTATCTTCTTTTTACCCGACGGCGGCGAAGCGAAAAGGGGGGTTATACGTTTGACCTACGTATGTATTTCCGAACAAAACGGCTGAAGCGATTTTGATGAATGATATTATGTCATTAGATTTGTCTTTATAGCGCGAGTGTCAATTAAAATAAAAAAAAATTAAATACAGGGTGTTAGAAGTTGATTTCAAAAATATGAACAACTGATATGATTATTAGTCAGCATTTTTTACACCGTCCAGTTTTTTGTTCCTTTTGTTGTTTAGTCCTTTAACTATCAGGCGATATATATCTATATATCGCCTGATAGTTAAAGGTATCAATAATCATTTTTTAACCGAGTTCAGAAAAGGAGGAGGTTCTCGATTCGTCGGAATCTTTTTGTTTTGTATGTTCACCGATTACTCGAATACGCCTGAACCAATTTTGAAAATTCTATTTTTGTTTCAAAGGGTATATACTTCCCAGGTGGTATCATTTAAATTTTATCGTAATCAGTTGAGCGGTTTTTGAAAAATCTCTTACTCCGAAACCTCGCTGTCTAACTGGAGCAGTGCGTTAGTTAGTTGGCGTACCCAAATTATTTTTAAACTGAATACATCTACTTTCCACTAAAAAGCACATTGAAGACATAGAAGTCGGTGATGTTTTTTTAAAAGATAATTATTATTAATAATAAGTAGCCACCCACCCCGGCTTCGCACGGGTAGCAGAGACATCTTCAACAATCATCATCATATTTCCAACAATTTACACAAAATCTTAACAAATCATATCCCTAAACCTTCCTTGTGATACGCTCTAAGCGTAATAAACAAACTGACACAGTCACAGTTGCACCGACACGTAATAATAGTTGGGATAATGTTGAAGTTTACTAAAACGGTTTTTTTTCTTGATACATCTGGCCAGAAATAAACTCGGTTCCTATTATATTCCGAGATGAGAAGTCGAAGTCCCGGGATGTTCTGGGACTAGTGTCGTGGGCTATCTCGTGTCCCGGGACCCTGCGACTGTCGAGACTTCCCAAGCCCTAATTGTGGTTGATTAATCTAACTTTTTATCTTAGCGTAGCCGAGAGGGGTACTGCACAGGTGTGTTTAGTTTTCTTGTAACTGAAGACCTTAACCACATAACATTTTTAAAAAGTAGGTAGAAACATACTTTATTCCAGAGTTAGTGATTATACCCAATTTTAGGTTATGAAACTATAGTACGACTAGTAAGTATTACACAACTGGGTCAAAGTAGTATCAGAAAGCTACTGCTGTATAAAATGCGTTTTGAATATTTCTGCGGTACGGGTATAATGGGCGCAGTCGATAGTATCCTACTTTTATACTCTTCAAACAATATTTTACGCGCTACTGAAGCATTAGCTTGTTAGCGGATTTGACTATGTTAATCACGGGTTGTTGATAAAAATAATAACAATATCATATCATTGAAATTATAATTTTAATCTAATGTATCAATGTATGTGTGTTCGTAGTTCATACGCTGACGTACCATTCGTCCGAACATCATGAAGTATTGCATTCACTTTGCCAGGGGTGCATTTTATCCAGAAAATAGTACTGTTCCCGATGGATGGAACAATTACTTTTACGCGAGTGAAACCCAGGACAACAGCTAGTAAATATATGACAAATACCAGCGTCATATAACGTAATGTGTAAGCACCCTTGCGCATTTCAAAGGCCTAGTTAAAATAAGGAACAATTTTCAAATCAAATTCCAGTGTTTCAGATCTACTTTATTTTTATACTACGTCGGTGGCAAACAAGCATACGGCCCGCCTGATGGTAAGCAGTTACCGTAACCAATGTGCAATTCCAGAGGACTCGCATGCGCGTTGCCGACCTTTTACACTCCTTTCTTAAGGAACCCCCTACTGTATTTCCTCGGGCAAACCTCGGCAGCTCATTCCACAACCGGAGCGTTCGCGTAGCGTACGCGACCATTTAGGTTCCAATGTGTGAGGATGAATGCCGTGCCGGTAGCGAGCGGTGCGGTAGTAGAATGCGACCATTTACATAAAAAGTAGTGTATATAAAAAGGTGTGTAGTATATGTAGATAATTGTTCTGCGTTAGAATGTACTTTGTTTTCATAAACTGTATAATTGTGCAACCTACACATATCTATATTGTCTTTTTGTTTAAGGTAAAATTAAATATAACTGCCACATTTCTATTTCTTCTCTCTTACATTCATGTTGTTTGTAATTACCTAATTTAAATATGTGCGCCTATTTACTACCTTTGTACGAAACTGCAGTTAGTGATCAGACTGTTATACATAATATCGATCCTGTCAGCCATCGGTACAATCGCTAAAGTCGATAAAAGTATATTTTTAGGGTAATTTCAATTAGCTTGTTTTTGAATAAACTAAAGCAAGATTACTTAAATGATTAAAAAAAGTAACCATTTAGGTAAGTAAAAGTTGTTGAAATTGGAAATTTGATAATGAGCAAACGAAAACTGGTGACACATACCTACTCATATAACTTAAGAATATAAAAATTTACGATGTTCTATGAGAAATATCCTTTACTTTATTGCTGTACTAAAGTTGTACATTTCATAGTTTCGTAGTCTTATTTATTCATCTGTTAGTTGTGCCAACTCGGTGAGGAGGTTGTTTCGTCTTATTTCTAAGACGAAACGATCTAAGTATAAAGGTTAGCTTGTATAGCCGAACTGTTTTGTTATGTAAAAAACTCCTTCCACCCACTCTGTCCTCAGATTTATTACAATTTGTAACAAGAAAATTTAAAGAAATCGACGCAATTTTGGACGCCCAGATGTTATTAAAAATTTTTGATGACTTAAAAAAAGAGTATTGCAACATTATAATCTTTGTGTTTTAATCATATTTTTTAAGATAGGAAAAGAAAAACTTAACGCGATGAATTCTGTACATTGAATATATTTAAAAAAAATCGACAAACAATTTTTGTGTCTGTCTGTCTGTCTGTTTGTATTGTTCACGATAAACTCAGAAGTTACTGAAGGGATATGCTTTAAAATTAGTATGATAATAGTTTAAGTGCCTGCGCAAGTTATAGGGTACTTTTTATCCCGGGTTAAACTTTGGTTTCCACAGGAAAATCAATAAAAGCTGTAATAACATTGTAACGTTAGTAGCATTTACTTATTTCGGAGTTCGCTACAGCGAGCGTTTAGCCTATCTGATTTAGAGTACGATTTCCACAAAATTGGGTGCCGGATCGAATCTCTCTTTGAAACTTTTTTTCTGTTTTTGCACTTTTTTGTAATATATATACGAATTTACTTTTTCTAATTAGGTATCGTTTTTAACCGACGAAAAAAAAGGAGGTTCTCAATTCGACTATTTGTTTACGTATTTTCTACTTTTTTTTTATGTATGTTTAGCCCTCTCCGTTGTTTATAAACCGATTTTGATTATTCTTTTTTGTTAAATAAGAGTGGTTCCATGTCAAGGAAGTCAGGATCTGATGATGGAATTCTGATAAAATTGAGAGAAACCCTCGAAAATTGTAGAAACGAATAGTGTTTCTGTTTACTTTTTATTACTTTATCAGGTACTTGCGTTTAGAAATCATCACGTCATGCAGCCGATCTGCTGATGAAAAAACATTATAAATAATAATGTTTTTAACAAAAAATTAAACCGAAGAAAAAAACTGAAAAGCAAAATATAAATAAACCTTTTAAATAAGCTTAATACTAAGACTTAAAAGGTTTATTTATTTATGCGTTTTAGTTATTTTCGTCTGTTTAATTTTTTTTTTATATTTTTTATAAAACCACTCAATTTAATTAACTCATAAATATTAAGGGTACAAGGAATCGATTTTTACCTGTGATTTAAAGAAATATTATTAGTTGCATTAGATTTTACCTGCAAATAGTCATGTCTGTTTGAAGGATTTCGAGTGAATGTATATTTTTCATCGTAGGATATCATAGGGTAATGTGCTTTTCTGTGGTGATGGCTGAAGCAGCAGGAGTTTTTTTTTCGTTGTTTGGTGATCCCAGAGTAATCGATAGATGGTTCTTGACTATGCCAACGAGCTATTTTGCATCTCGCAGCCATTAAATTCATAAATATATTTTTCAGGGCATTAATAATAATAACTTCTTCACACACCTCATACACAGCCGTCTGATCCTAAACTATGACTAGGCAGAGCCTGTACTATGGTAACCAGACTGCTGATAAACATACTTATATATTTCTAAATACATATATATTATAAATAAATTAAACTGGGTTTAGAGAGAGAGAGACAAAGAATAATTCGTCCTGGGTGGAAATCGAACCCACGACCACTGGCTCAGCAGTCAGGGTCACTAAATATTTATAAAGAGAGTTATAGAAAAAGAAGATCCAAACTTTCAAACTTTTGCGTTCCATGATAATATAATTATGTTGACGGGAATTCACGCGATCAGGTATTTAAAAAGTATTACAGTACCTACAGGCCTGTGATCACGGCCACAACCACGGCAAAGCAAAGGTATGTCATACCTTTTAAATACGTGATCGCGTTGATTCCCGTCAACATGATTATAAGAATAGAATAGAATTTTTATTTAAAGCATCTATCACTTAGTTGTTAGTTTAACTTAACACTTTGTTAGTATTACAGTATTTTACTATATTAAATGCATGGCAGACCCTAAATTACATCTAAGTCAAAAAAATTACATCCAACCTGAAATATTGACATGTAACCGGTGAAAATTTTTTTACACTTTCAGACCGTTTATTTTCCATTCGGTTACAGTAGTGCTAAATCTTATGTTACACCGTGACTAAACAAAGTTCAGAAGCAAACATTTCTCTCTTCTCTCTGTTCTCTGTTAGATATACCGAGGGGGTCCATAGTTTCTAGGAAGCGGCACGGACTGACTGACTACAGCAAGAGTCTCCCAATTGTTCGGACGAATCGAGATGTTAGGTCGTCACAGTTGTTTTATGACGATTTTCTGCGAGGAGAACATCTCGTTCAAGGAGGAGGTGACGGTGTGGATTCGGTAGAACAACTTCCAGGTCGAACCTTTTCACTCGCGCTCTCATACGTACTCTAAGAGTGGCCATGGGTGTATGAGACGAGTTTTATGTTCTTCACCCGAAGCAGAGTCTCCCGTGAAGAGGGTATCTGGACATCGCCCAGTTGCCGTCCGCTAGCCAGCGCTGTGTGAATCATTGGAGGTAAAACGTCGCCGCACCGACGGTCAACTCATAAACGGTGCTGTGAGGCACACCGTATGGTTTTAGTTGGTTTAAGCCTGATATACGGCCTCACGAATAGCCCGGTGAGGTGAGCTTCCACACGAAAAACAAATGAGTAATGTTACCACGGCCAAATTAAGTCGTTATTTCACGTGTAAGCAACCAAAACAATTTTTTTTGTACGCTCCAGGTTGTTTCACCGCCAATACAGTATAAAAATCCTGCCTGAAGAAAGAGGTACTATGCAATAAGCGAAAAATTGCTGTTTTCCGAAAAAAACGCGAACGAAGTCGCGGGCACAGCTAGTCATAAACTTTACTAGAGACTTGAAAATGTATTAGAAATTTTAAAATATTTTAGTAACTTTTAGATGTGCCAAGTCCTTATCACAAAACTTGCTTCGATACATAAATTCTCTAGCAAATAAAAATGAGCGTTAAGATTGACTCAAAACATTTTTCATTTTCCCTAGCTGGTATAATTTTGTATTCTGACAGATATGTCTACGAAAAGCTGTCAAAATGTCAGTTATTTGTAAATAAAGTTTTACGTGTATTTACTTGAAGTCACCGACGAAATATTAAGCGCATACTTTATTGGAGAATTTCGGTTTAGTTTTATTGTTTAAAGCCTTTAAAATACGCTTTAAAAGATCCTTAATGTGTGACTCTGAATTTAAGTGCGATAAAGGTGACATCTGTGCTTATAATTATAGAGCAGATACGCTGGTAACTCTCTAACATATCTGTAGATATTGAATTTATTTTTAATTTTTGTAACTGGCGAACAAGACTACACGGTGTCGAGGACAAAACCACTTCTTTAGACGATCAAAATAATCAAAACAATTTAACATTGAGGTATTGAGCAGGCAATATTATAAAGCTAATCCAATTATTGTCCTGTGTGACCAGCATGTTAGTAACGAACACAATGCACGATTCACACATGTCCTCGACACTAACTAACAAATGTTCAGTCAGCCAATTGTAACGTATTTTAATTTAATTTAGTCAGCCAAAAGTAACATCAACACTCCTCACTTGTATCCAAATTGTGCAGTTTATTTCAATTAATGACTACTGCTGGTACTGATATCCGTTTAGTAATAGTCCAGAAGTCATAAACGTGTCGAATACTGTATGTTAGACTCAACTGTTTATTGAAAAAAACAGTCAGTCGTAGGACTGCACGTCAGAAGTGAAAACATAACTTCACAATGTATTTGCATATACATACACACACACACATCTGTATTTATATAATTAGGTTAATAATAAAAAGTAGGTAATAACATATCTAAATGTATACATAGAGTACACTGGAAGTTCTGCGCTCCTGGCCGCTCATAAATGTTTGAATTTCGAATGTTATATTTTTTTTAATATAAGAAACTCGGCTACGTCTTACGAATTTTCAATCAGGGTCACGAGTTTAACATTTTTTACCCATCCCAAAAAGTGCACAACGCCGCTAAAGAAGTATTCACTTCAAAAAAATAATTGGTTGTGGTTTAGGGATCAAACCGATCAATGACGCGAATAAAACTACTATAGATTTTACTGTGCATTTAACTAAAACAGTTACATTGTTTTTCACAATTTAAAATTAATTTACGTCGATGGCGCTGACTATGGACAACCCATTAGTACTTAAAATCCCTCGGGCAATTTGTATGATGACAGCTTCGATACAAGCTCTCTGTGAAAAATACGGTCGAATGCTTTAAGCTGACAACTAGTACTTTACCTTGATTCTCAATAGCTTGCGATCAACGGCGTGCAGGTAATATAACCAAAAAAAATCATCAGTTGAAGCATCTACAGAAGCAACTATTCTTGTTTAAATGAGCGTGTATAATTACTGGACAGAATTCAGCAGAGAACACACGGTTTTAATATCACTGTCGATATGCTATCGGGTCCGTTCGGCTTATGGACATGTGATTTTGATTCCCGACATGAAGTTGCAATGGGATGGTAGAAAGTACAACATTACCATCGTTCATGATTGACATAAGTTTCAAAGCAACAGAAGAAAACAACGCTGTGAGAGGGAAAGTTCGCAAGTCGCTTGCCAACTCTATGCCGCTTATACAGAGTTGGCTCCAGGTGTACGACACGTAAAACAGTAGCAGTCTATTCCTGTCTACTGATTTGTAATATCGTACTAGTCGCTGTTTGATTTGCCGATTTGAGGTTATTCTGACCCGACCCTCACAAGCAATAGCCCGATGAGCTTAGTGGAGCATTCCCTAACATGGTGTATCTGCAGTATGTGTACCATCGTTTGAGATAGGACCATTTGAGAGAACCGTAACTAAAGTTGTAAATAATTCAGCCAAAAAAATACGTGAACGGAGAATGACAAATCAACGTGGTCGGCGTTAACATCTCTAAGAATCACTAATTCCTAAGGGGGGTACTTCTCAAGTACCCTGTCCATCAATAGCTTACAGGCGCAGTCGAATTGTGTTCAAGTGATCGTGGGAGAGCCATGCTGCGGCGGGCTCGACCGGAGTGATACCACGGCCTCACAGAAAACGGCAGTGAAGCAATGATTTCATTGCTTTTTGGTGAGTGGGTGAGTTTCTCGGAGGCTCTAACCCTTCCCTCTTCTCCTCTTCCCCCTTTCCTTCCTTCACTCCCTCTTCCCCCTTTCTCCTACTCCCACCTTAAAGGCCAGCAACGCACTTGTGACTCTTGAGTTGCAGGTGCTTATGCTACAAGAGCCTTAAAGCTATTTTTGGTATATTCCTACTAGGTATCAATAACATATTGTATGACAAAATTAATAGTATTTTTTAAGGCAGCGACGGTAGTTACTTACCATCATGTGACCCGTCTGTTGTTTCCCCCCTATACCATAAAAAAAAAGTTCTAGTTACGAGATCTGTATAGGCAAGTTATAGACGCAGATGTAGCACACGCACTCATAAATGAAACAGGTGCCAATCTTCGAAGCCATTAAACAAACAATATTATTACGAACTAACACGTAGACCCTCTCGTGACGCACGAAGTTTTGTTCCAGTCTGTACCCGGGCACATGATATAAAATATTCTTTTAGAAAACCATGTCATTTTATGTCTGGTTTTCAGACATAATATTACGTGGATTGCAAGATCAATGGCTATGGCGTTTCATCGAATCTAGTTTAACTACAAACGTTACAGTCAATAAAGACATGATTTTATATTGGCCACCATAATCCTGCAATTGACTGCGGCCTGAAATTTTATTTCTGCTAACAGTAAAATAAATAAATGAACGCTAACTGTACTTTGTCAGTTATTGTTTTTGATCAATCGTAAATTTCATGTTAAAAATTACTGTAAAACAGTAAAGTAATTGTAATTTAAGTTTTGAGCAGTTGACAAACGTAAAATCTAATTATTAAAACTTTGAGTAGCTTTGCTTACCTTTCTTGAATTGTTGTTTTAATTTTTGTGGACTTGCTTTAATTAAAACGAAGTTTTAGGAAACCAAAGTTCAGAAAGACCCCTAACCAGTTTATGGTACAGAACAATTATACTAACATTAGAGGGAAGGCATTTCCGTTTGTTTAAGAATTTATAGAAATAATAGCCTATTCGTCTTATACAAAGAAACAAATGAAATAAAGGTTTCTTCAGGGAAAGGAACTAAGGGTCTCTGTGAACAATAACGTAAAATTCTATTTACGGTGTTTATTTAAAACACATTTTATAGAGTGTAAAGCATTAAGCAAGTAAGTAAGCATTAATAATAACTGTATTATCTACACATTGCGTCGACCCCAAACAAAATTGGGAAAAGGGCAGGAAGATGATGATGAGAGCATTAAGCAGTAATGAATCTAAATAAAAAAAAATTTAAACTTTAAATAAGAAATAAATTCCAAAATAAAAAAGTTAACTATTCAATTGGAAAACAAGTACATACTAATCAACAAGCCCATACAATCATAATAGTAACAAGTCATCATAGTCTATTGTCGTTTGCAACGTGACGAAGAATGTCACTCACTGTAAAAACCCGTTTATGCTCTTTTTGAAGAACCATATTCCTTATAGAGTATCGTAGTCCATCTAGGCAGGGAAATCAAGTTCCTATTAAAAGGCAATGTTAAGCGACCGCTCTGATATTATGAATAATAATTTATTTTTAGACAAAGCCCATACTATACAATGGTTTTAATTAAGTTTTATATAAAACAATAGTAGACAATTCAAATTTAATAAGACTCCCTTGAACTCTTTCATAATTTTCGAGTCATATTTGTCTGCAATGATCTTAAGAATACTATTAGTGCTACCTGGCACTCGTCTTACCAGAGAAGCAATTTGTTTCCGGATGATGACATGGAAACCTAACCTAATATATATTTAATATATATATTTTAATATTAAAATGGTGGCTTGCAGGTTTATGGAAGCAAGACTTGAAGGTTTCCATGTCATCATTCCAAAACAAATTGCTTCTCTGGTAAGACTCAATCAGCTGCTATTTATATAAATAGCAGCTGATTGAGTGTAAATAACTATTTGAGCAAATATCAACAGTTTAGCAACGAACGTACGAGTTAATCTTATTTGGTGATCGACGGCGATCAAATAATTTGGTTGCGCTATACGCACCTCGGGGCTATTTGCTACGTCACACCGCTACGCCGCTACAGTTGCTCTACGAGCGTAGGAGTTATTGTATTGTGCCACCGCACCGGCGGCATGGCGGCCCGCCACTACATTGAGCCGGCAACTCATTAAGTCGATTCACCTAACTATAATGTTGTATACAATCCTGAATAATATCATGATACCACCGCTGTACAAACAATCAAAGTTAATGTTCCGTTGGTCACTCGCTGATATCATACGAGCATGCAGACCACTGACATTTGAATATCTGTAGATACGTCAATACATATTAAATTAGTTGGAATAATGGGCTGGAATATTACTATTGAATATTCAAATAACACAACATTCGAACTATGCCATGCCATAACTATGAACTATGCCATGCCATAACTATGAACTATGCCTAGCTAATTAAGAAAGATTTTACAAACGCCTATGCCATTCACAATGAAAGAAAAAGTATGTTAAGTATATATTAAAATTTCATATTAACCTATATTAATACACCACAGACTACCCTGAATCATATTAGATAATATCCGTAGAAAGGTTGTCTGGTAGAAATCGCCGTGAGCGATAAGACCGCCGATTGATATACCTGAATGTTTACATTATGTTTGTATTGTATTTCATTTCAAAGGTGTACAATAAAGAAATGAATAAATAAATAAAAAATATTTTTCAAGGTTTATTTAGGCCTAGTTTCAATCGCAATCTTTTCGATTATTATACGGTATAATTTTACAACAGCATTTGCTATTTATTCTTGTAACAATGCTATATCAGTTATTTTGCGACTCTAGTAAGCCGGCCGATAATATTTACCGTCAACCCGATACCTTAAGTAATAATACATGTTAAGTTCAGTACGGGACGCACGCAAATCTGTTACTAATTTGAATATTAATCTCGCTATTGATGTAGACGACGTAAGACGCTGATTATAACAATTAATTATACATGTGTATATAATTTACTCATGTAAATGAACCAAACCTCCATATTTGCGTGCCGCTTTCATGTGTGGATACACTAATTTATTATTATAAATACACATCGTTTACCGCACAAACTGTTTCTTACTAAAATAATGTTCATGTATTCCGTTGTAAATAATGATAAATAATAATGATAACTATGATTTTGTATTTAAAATAGTTTATGATATTATTCTTATGATCTATAATTTTTAATTATAATAATTATTTATTAAATCGACGATTTCGAATAATTGATGGTAAATTTTATGAAATAAAGATTTTTTTTGAATTTTGAATTTGAACTTACAGTAATTTTATTTTATCCCTATTACCTACCTATAAAATCTTAAGTGGATTTCAGGGCACTTTTAATTCAAGTAAATCTAGGAATAAAAAATAATTGCTCTTTGTTTTTAAGCGTATCACTTGCAAACGGTTCAACCAATTCGTCTAATTATTATTTTTAAATTCCAATAGTCGAAATAAGGTTTAATAATGCATGGAAAATTGGAAAACCCTTGAAATCTGAAAGGGATTTCTTGTACAGGACACATCTTCGCTACTGAATCAGCTGAACAGATATTGACTAGATGTGGTCCATAGAGAGATTTTATATGCATCTATTAAGTTAAGTCTACGGATGCTGAGATCCACCCGATTGGACCGGCAGATCAAAGGTAGTTAACAATTACTTAACTACTTGCTACAAGCATCGATCAATAAGGTAAATGCCCATTGTCTTAATATGAAACCGATATTGTAATTAAACACATTAGAAATAATGATATATATTCCTAGTGATGTGGAGTAAAAAAAACTAGCCAAGTGCGAGTCGGACTCGCGCACCGAGGGTTCTGTAAAATATTTTTATTATATGATGTAACTAAAAAAATACGGTTTTCGCAATTTTTCCTTTATCTGTGCTACAAGACGTTACTTCGTACCAAATTTGATGGTTCTGAGTTCACTGAGTATATATATATATATATATATATATATATATATATATATATACATATATATATATATATATATATATATATATATATATATATATATATATATATATATATATATTATCACTTTATTAGATTACCATTTATTTTTTTACATCCTAAGCATCTACGGGTTTTATCAGTGCATCACCCTAAGGTTGACTGGTACATATATCCATACGCCCAAGACATTAAGCTCGCGTTTACACTCATTTTGAGAATAAAGCTTACACAAATAAATAAAGTTAAATACGAATAAACGACTGTTTCGATTTGCCATTCTGTTGATACTGTAATTAAATAATCTTCTACTCCTGTGCCCTACACACACTTCTTCTCTTGTTCAGTCTTCATTTGGTGTCTATTCTATTTTACTATGGAATGCGCTACCTCCTGAGGTTAGGATGTCCACCAGCAGAGACACGTTTAAAGCTAAGGTCCGTAAATTTTACAGGAAGCAGTTGGCAGAGATATCCTCATAACCTCACAACCATAGGTATATTTTGTATCTATATATAGTATTTATTTGAATATATATTTAGCTGTAAGTATTTATGTATGTATGTATTTATGTATAATCAATTGTATTTTTAATTGTATTTGTATGTAAATTACAACTTTCTTCATGAAATTTCATTCTTATACACCTGCCATGTCCCTCACTGAACCACCCAAAGGTTGACTGGTAGATAATGCCTTGTGGCATTAAGTCCGCCTTGTCCAATGTAAACTGCAGGAAGTTTTAAATAAAAAAAATTACCGAATTATAATAATTGATTAACCTTGAAAACTACATTTCCTTTCTCTGATACTATTATTAGCATTATTAATTTAATTACGGTTTTTCCGGTTCTGTTGGCCATGGTATACCAATATTATCCTTACTAAATTCATTGTCATCTATTGATGTTACAAAATCCACTTAACTAGTATACTTAGTCACTTTTAGTATGCCATAAAGTAACTTAATAGCCGCAGTACCTACATTAAATATAAACCTATGTTGTGCATAATTTGTTTAATACGCTACCATTTAGTAACACGACATTGCTGTTTATGTCGTACTTACTGCGAGCGTCGCAAAATGGAACATTTAGTGAAATATGAACGAGCTATTTATTTATACTATCCGAATAGAACGCTTCTATGCTAATGAGTGAGCTCTTGAGTAATGACCAAGAAGGCGCTGCAGGCGGTCAGTTCATTAATTACATTCAAGTTAAATTACTAAAGTACAGGACACTGCAAGACTGTATCAATGTAAACTGGGCTACATTACAGCCGTTCAATTTGAAAAATGATATTGTTATCTTCGTCGCAAACCAACTACTCTCAGTACATACTAAGTTCAAAGCTTTATTTATTGATGCGGTCTTAATAAGTCAATTCATCAATTCTAAATTTATGTTGCATAATATGTGAAAATAGGTATATGTAACATTGATATGGCAACAGGCATCTACTCGGCTGTAGAGTTCCTACATGAAGACATTAAAGCGCATGACGTGTACTCAACATAATATATTTATTGCTAACCTGCATGGTGTTCCTTACTAAACAGAACGTGACGACATCGATCGTGAGATTGCAAAAGTACACTATAATAAGCTCATTGCAACTCGTATGTTACCAATAACGTTCATATGCGTCAACCCCCACGTCATAAGTACATATATGTTTATATAGTATAATACACATTTGCTACTATATTTAACAAGTTGAAACATGTTATTATTATTATACTAGATATATATTGCCAACTTTCAAAGAAAACCTATCGCCGCGGAATACATACATAAATAATGTGTTATGGAACAGTTTTATTTCAAACATTTCATGAAAACCACCTAATGGTAACCGGTTGCCATATAATTCGTCAAATCTACGTAAGCAACATATGATCTTGCATGTACCTACGTAGCTCTTTCTAGCAATGGAGGACTTGGATTTCAATTTTTTTGATACTTATTACGATTATATATGGGTCGGAAAAAACGATAGATTGAGTTACATGACATCACCAATACTTATAGATTTATTATTCAGTGGCGTGTACCTTATGCTTATTGTATAGACTCTTTTCTCGCTACACAGACATCTTACTATGATTTGAGCGAAAGTAGCACCCTTTAGAGCTGTAAGGCATGATAGAAATCTCACTTAAACCAGAGTAATAAAACTTCTGTGATACCTGAGTTATGTTCCTAAGGTTAGCAAAGTACCAAATATCTATAATGTTCCTTAAAAAATGTTTCATCATTACGTCGTCGTAGAAAACAAGTAAAAGTGTCGCGCTCGATCAGTTACAACGACCTATAAAGGGTACACGAACAAGGCTAGAATACAACGTTACTTTATAGAGCAATAAACAGAAGTACTCGTTTGGTAGATCCGCAGACCCAACGTGCGTGCAACGTTATTTTTTCTACTGTTACACACAATGGCTCACATTCTGCCAACAAAAAATATTTTCGCGGGTTAGATTTATATTTTTTATTTTACATTGGCAAGACGATAAAGATGCAATCGCCTGATGATGTTATAGAAGGGACGTTCACGATTAACGACCCTATATTTCGGATGGCGAATTGATGACGGAAACACACCACTCTCCCTTGATTTATCGAACCCAACAATCGTAACCGCCAAAAATATACCTCTTTAAAAATACGATATGGTAGAGGGTATACTACGGCCACTATTTAAATTTACAGTACTTTTTAGTAGTAAACCATATAATCAACGTTAAATAACTATAACAATTACTAAGTCAAATAATGAACAAGGTACCGAAAACCATAATATTGTTGTAATTAGTTTAATAGCATATTACCTAATACCTTTGGATTATGCAAAACTATTTCGAAATTTACTAAAGCTTTGTATTATTTAGCAACTTATATATGACTAGAATAAATGGCTATGGAAATATTGCTAACTCAACTAGAAAAATGTTTTTTTATTGTTAAAAAAATCATGAAAAACATAACAGTACAAAACGGTGACTATTCCTAGTCAACCAGCTATGTCTATCCAAAAGAAAAAGTTATGAAGCTAATGTTTTTGTTCAGAAAGGGAGCGCAACGGAGGATGCTTTACAGGAATGTCATTATCTGACACGAAAGTTACGTTAAAGATGAACAGTCTTCGTGCCCGTCGCCTGTAATTACGTAAACTCACATAGGGTTCCAAAATTTTGCACGACATTATTCCAACAAGATTTCCTCTTCTAATGACTCCCATAACAGATAAAACTTAATTATCAATTGGCCTACTTAGAGAGAATTCTCAGCGAACTTTATCAAACTATAACAAAGGGAACAGTCCCCGAGAATCACAAAGTAAATTGCTTTACACACCGATTTATAAGTAAGTATAATTAAATAAACTTGATTTAGGACTAATCCGTGAATGACTAAGAATAGCTTTACAGCTCTGACTCGGTAAATACAAACAATAGCATAACATTTGTCGGAGATTTAGAAGCAAACTTAAATAATAGAATAATCAAATATTATATTAGCGGAACCATTTATTGGTTGTTTGTTAACTTGGTTAAAAATGTCACAAACCTACTCTTCGCATTGGTAAAAATCAAACCTTATTTTTTATTATTAGCATTAGTAGTGATTAGTAAGAAAGAGTATCGCTTAATAACGTATGCAATTATACATAGTATTATTAACTATCAAATCATCAAGGAATCAGATACATAATACTCCAATATAGATATTGTAGATCTTAGGTAGAAAATCTCTAGGTAGGCAAAAGTCATACAACGACGTTCGAAGCCATCAACCGGATTTTCAAGATAAACTCAATTGGAAGACTATTCCGTTTTTATCCTGTCTATGATTGTAAATTACGGTTAGTTTGCATTTAAGAAATATTTTTTTCTAATAAATTCATGTTAGTTTAATAGAAGATCTTCAAACCTACAAAATTGCAATTACGAAACCTCTTTTGAGCATAACGCTACCACTGCATATATAGACCAACCTATGCAAATATTATAGATATGATATTTATCATATAAGCTCATGACCAGCCCACTAAGTATTATTTTCCAATTAATTTAATTAATAGAACATACATATTATTACGGAGATAAGTATATTTTAAGATATTAAAAGATAGAAAGCCTTCTAAGTCTAACATTTTGATCCAGTGTATCAATATTTATACCTACATAGTATAAGCTTGAATATTTAATTTAAATAATTTCAGTAATTGGATTCAGACTGTGTATATACAGATATAGATAATATCCGATGGCGTTGTTGCCAACGGCGGTTATGTAATACCTAACTTAAACGCCGATGTGAAATTACGAGTAAACACCTATACTATACAGTTATGGTAATAGACAAAGGTGAAGCTTGTTAACCTGTGGGTTTACAGCTGTTTAGGGGAACAGCATGCCATGTGACATTTTGTAATGGTTGACCTTTAATGATGCAGTAACTTGATAAGTACATAGGAAATAAATTGTAACAAATACATAAATGTAAATAAAAGTTTTGGTACAACCTACGTATATTTGATATTAACCACAAATCTGCCGTCTTTGCGAAAAGTGTAATAACTAGATTAAAGCTGATTTCGAGAAAAACGTATTTAAAGATTTTATTTTTGTTTTGTTTTTTTTCAGTTATGCATTAAAACCGGCTCCGTCGTAGATACGTAAAACTGTCTAAAAAGAATATATAGATCTCATTCTGCTGATTCTGAATATGTACTTAACTCAATTTGTGCCAAAACTCGAGTTATTCCACTTTTCGTAAGGAAAGCAGAAATATAGAAATGTAGTGTTAGGCAGTATGTGAGTTGGTTTAGTGAAAGTACTGATTGAGTTGTCACTTAATTTATCATTGTTATTATATTGGGACACGTTTTAGTGTTATTTTAAAACGCTTTATTAGCTTCAACTACTTCTAATTGTCGTATCGATTTTTTTTTTTTTTTTTTTATAACTGGACACATCTCACACACGGCAGTCTGATCCCAAACTAGGCAGAACCTGTACTATGGTAACTAGACTGCTGATAAACATACTTATATATTTCCTTATCATATTATAGATAAATTACACCCAGACACAGAACAAATAATCGTGCTCATCACACAAATATTTGTACTGGGTGGGAGTCGAACCCACAACCTCTGGCTCAGCAGTCGGGATCACTAACCTCTAGACCAACAGGCTAAAGTATGTGCTTACATGTATTTTGGATGACAATACTATACTTTGGCATCTTGGAGCTGATCTGACGATGGAGTCAGGAGCTTAATAGTGAAACTCTTTTTTACTTTTTAATTCGATATACCATAACACGTAACACGCTTTTATATTTTTAACTTTTTAGCTTTTTATTAACAAGAAATAAAAGATTGTTTAAAAAAAAAAAACTTTGTTTTTTTGTGTCTTTAAGTTGTGTTGTGTTTTGTAAACGTGAGCAGGGACTCAAGCTTAAAACTTAAAAAATATAGTTTAGTAAACTAAAAAAACACGCTTTAGTTTTTTTAAAGCTAAAAAGTTAAAAATATAAAAGCGTGTTACATTTTGACGGCAAGAGAAATAAAGAAACACGTTTTTATTATTATGTTTAACTTTTTAGTTCTTTTTATTAACAAGTAACAAAAGCTTGTTTAAAAAAAAAATCTTTATTTTTATTTTTGAATTTCTAGTATTTATGATTCGGTATTTACTATGAATCAAACGAGTCCAAACTCGATGAGGTTCCGTCGTTTCATTACAGAGTTCCAAAGGGCCACCTTCCAGCTGCATCAGCAGATCAGCTCCTTGTCATCATAATATTGCATTATCACGCGATATACATATATACATATGCATGTAAAATTTCAGCTCAATCGGCAACCGGAAAGTGTGTCAAATTTTACTTGCAACATTTGGTGACAAACATCGGGACATGTGAAACTAAATATAAGGTTGTGTGATATTATCATATTTTCAACCTAAGCTGGAAGATCTGTCAAACAGACCCTATAGGCTCAGAAACAACAATCTTGAAAACTGATAAAAAGAAGTTTAATCAAAAAATTACAGTATCTACCCATAAACTGAAATGGTAGCAATCTTAGGGAAAAGCGCTGCAGGGGACCATGTTAAGTATCTTTTAATAGTTCAATATACGACGACGAACATTGTTATAATGTTTTTGCGGTAAGAAGGGTTTTTAGAACACCTTAGGTGGTCGCTATAATATCAAAGAAGCGACAGTTAACAAGCCTGGTTAAGTCTTAACAACGTGTGAATAAAACGATGGTTGCAAGTGTTCATACGGTAAAGTAGCTCACCATCGGACGGGCCATAAGATTGACGCCGCTCTAATGATATTAATAACAATGACAGTTCGCTTTTAGTAATCTTTTGAACACACTAATACATACTATGGAATAACTGTGTCGAAACACAGACTACTAAGACTCAGAGATCACAAATGCGATGAACTTTTATTTACTTTACATAAATATTTGCTTTATATAAGAATTTAACCCATTCAACCCTTAGCCTTCTTCTAAATATACATTGTTTACAGCGTTAATAGAAACGGCACTTATAAAAATCCTTATAATAAAATTATTGGACTGTATAAACACAACAACAAAATTAACCCAAAAGGCAAAGGAAGGAAATTTACCAAAAATAGTTTACGACTTAATAAAACACACCCGTCACGGATCGTTAAGTAAAGATATATTTTGGTAGATTTGTCAAGCTGAGACAAAATTAAAGAAAACAGGAAAATCGGTGAGTGAATAGAAATTACTCGCACAAAACAAAAGCGTTCCTACTCCGCATGAAAGTATTAGTGACGAAAACAACAGATCACATTCGAAGCTACCATTTTTAATTCAGATACGTTTATTTGGATGAGCTTAATAACGAATATACACTTTAAGTAATTAATTTTTTCTGTAGGTTAATAGTAACTCTTTTCCTGGTGCCTGTAGTAAGATTTTTATATATATCCATACAATAATAAAGCTGGAGAGTGTGTTTTTAGGGTTTCGGTCCTCAAAAGGTAAAAAGGAAACCTTTTAGGATCACTTTGTTGTCCGTCTGTCTGTATGTCAAGATCGTTTTCTCAGGAACCCGTGGAGGCATCAAGTTGAAATTGACAGCAAATAGCTATGTCAGCGGTCCCATGAAGCTGTAAAAAAATCAAGCTTTTAAGTCAACGCAATCAAAAGATAGGGCCATTAAGCCTTAGATTTTAACAAATTTGATAAATAAAGGTAAATCAAAACCTATAGAGTACTTCCCATTGACCCAGAATCATGACATTTGATAAGAAACAAGGTCTGACAGCACAAGTAAAGAAGACACAGAACAGAATTGTCTCCTTGTCTTACTCTTAAGTGCCTCGGAGAGCACGTTACTAGTGATACGAACATGTGTGGCATTCGTTACGGGTAGTTTGAGCTCTAAAAAGTCCCACAACCTGGTCTAACTACAGAACTTCGATATGACCTAGTACTTGGGTAGTGGAGGTCTGATGGCAGTCGCTTCACGTAAAATATCGATGTTCTGCCGTAACGTAGTTAGACTGAAAGCCGACCCCAACTTAAAAAGGAAAAAGTCGCGGAGGATGATGACAAATTGTCTTTTTGAAATTAGAACTACAGTGAAAAGAAATGGAGATATACCTATTTTATATTTTGTTAAGATGACAATGGAGACTAAATTGCCAGACACCCATAAGATACATTTGAATAAAGTTGAGCCCAAGATAAGAAAACTTTAATTCCATTTGCGCTCAACAAAAATTTGAAAGGTCTTTGAAGGTAAAATGTAAATGTGCTTTTACAAACCACAGACTTTTGCATCACTTAACCTTGGTACTGTTCTCAATTATAATTGGTTTTATGTAATTCGGCAAAATAAAGCTCGCAACTGACTCCAATGCCCTTAGCAATGAGAGCTTGAAGAGATAATTAGTTTTAACTAGTACTCAGCCATATGCAAAATATGTTAGCAAATCTTTAAAGCATAATGTTAGTAATATACTCAGTAATAAAGTGGCAATTTTTGCTTTTACTTAGTGTAACGAGATTTTGCAAAAGTTAAATTTAGGAATCAATTAGCCAGCGAGCGAAACGACGCGACGTATCACGCTCTCCATAATTTATACATTTTCACGAAAGAGCTCATTCCTGGGATGATCCATGTTTTTATACTCACTTCAATGAATATTTTGTTTAACAAACCCTTAATTAAATTTAGAGGAACAAAAGACTAGCTCTATACAACTCGGTCTCGGTCGGCTCCATACAACTCACCTACCGATGAAAAGAATACACATGTATAAATACATTATTCAAAGCAATTAGAACCCGTCCCTTTTTAGTAACCCATTAACAAAACCGCGTTTCACAAAATATTCATAATTGTACTGTTTAGCAAAAATCTCAACAAAATGACGTATAAACATACTTACATTCTGCTTATGTATGTTCACAACATTAAGCATTGTGTTGCAAAAATGACTCCTTCTTCAAAAATTGTGTCTAATAAATGTAACCGTTTGGCAAAAAGCGATATTAGAGACCTATAATAATATTAATCCAGGGCTGTTTTTACCTACAGGATTCTTATACGTCAAAATTGTAACATAATATATGAGAAAAGATACAAAATTACTAATCATTTTTAATAGCATCCGTATTGCTTTTTCCAATGTACTTGATGGTTGGTCTGATTTAAAATACCAAACAAATTATGTTTCATTTACCAACACAAGGCTAAGATTTCAACTTTATCAATAATTTATAGAGCTTCTTTTAAATGAGGACACTGGATATCAAATTTTTACAGAAAAACCAACAGAACTCTTACGAAGTCATGAAATGTGATCATAAATTTTTAGGGAACCTCGAGCCTAGCGAAACGAAGTCGCAAAAATCCTTATCTTTATGGACACAATTTTAAGGTATTCGGATCCCAGCCGTGTTTGCATTATGAGCAAGTAAAACATCGGAAGCGTTAGGAGGTGCGTAAATATTGTCATGTAGTCCATAAAACCTAAAATGTAAGTCATATACTTTAATAATGAAGACTTTAAATCATCGCTAAGACACTACTGAGATGCTATTACTAATTAGCTTATGATTAAAACCCATCAAAACTCTGAAAGTGTTTAACTTAAAAGCAGAGTGGCGCCTGGTCTAAAATAATTAATCTGTAGCATACTAAGGGCGCTCAACTATCGCCTTTCACAAAGAGATCATTGATAAAAGAGAACGCCTTTGTCTCATGTATCTAGTTCATATCAACGAGATTTTTAGACACTATTATGCTATTTTAAACTAGTTATGTAACGCTTTGATGAGTTGAATTATCAAGTTATCGTTATTATCGCAACAAACATCTCATGCGTCATGATTACGGTAATTTTCAGCACTAACCGTCATTTGTGGTGGTTTGTAGGAAAGGTTCATAATCAGCGATGGAATATTGAGGTCTGTTTTGGTAACAAGTAACTTTCATGACTACAATTTAGAAACTTACTTAGTAGGTATTCTAGCAACTTAAGCAGTCATTGTCATCCTTAAAGTTTTCTTTTTATCGAATATTATTTTATTCAACAGATATATAATACATATTTTATAAATATAACACTAGAGTCTTTATGTTAACAAATATTTACCGATTTTTAACAAATATTTGTTGATATTTTCTTAATAGTTAAGACCTGTACATTTTACGTGATGCCATACAGAGAGTCCGGAGTCACCAATAAGTCGATGTGTCTAAAGTTAATGATAGTTATTTCTGAACGTTTAAGAAACAAAACAATGTGATTATTTACTGCTGACAATACCAATACATATATTTTTAACATACAGGTTAACCTGAGTATTTTATTTATAACACAAATTAAAGGCACAAAAATATTTAAAAGCGAATACGTAGGTAGATGAAACATGTCGTACATGAGGCGGGTGACTTCTAAACGTTACCCCATTATTTACGTACGCCAATGCGAATGTGAATAAACAGCAGAGTAACGCGTGACTCGAATGAATACCGGCGTAATATTCAGAAGCGAGCACGAGCTACTGTGAAACTTCAACTTTTAAAAAATATTTATATTTTATTCAATACACAACGTCTCGGAAAATATTTTATGCCGTTACATTTTGAGTAACTAACTGGGGTGACAAGTGAGAAAAAATAATGTATTTTCTTGAAACATCTATGTGGGAAACATAGTTACAATCTAAGAGAAGCGTCTCATGCGTTACTTCAATACAACGATTCAAATTTGAATACATAATGATCCCAAAAAAATAAGACTTTTACACACACACGATATACAAGTTTATCAACTGAATGAATTTTAAGCCTACTTCTAAAAAGGAGAAGATTCTTAATTTGTTTGTTTATTTTTGGAATTTCTTGCCAATTGTATTTTTTTTATTACATAAAGAATACCTTTATACTAGTTCCATAAAAAAGGCAAAATTGGTAATAAAAGTTTGGAAGTGTTATGATTTAGACACATTGAAGGACGAAAATAATATTTTCCTAATAAATACTATTCGTACTAAACTGGTATTATTGTATAAAATATTTTTTCTATAGTGGAAACCGTAAATTATATGTACTGTATCTCCACTACAATTGGCTAAAACCATAAACATACCACAAGCAAATGATTGGATTTGCTTGTGGTATGTTTATGGTTTACATGTTTTACTTTACATGTAAAGTAAAACATCGTGGTACTTTGTTTTTTTTTTTTAATTTATTGTGTATTGTATATATGTACTTGTCCCCTTATACGGCATTATATATACCCAGTGTTGGAGATTTCGACCTTTGACTTACCTAATGTTGATTGTTGTTGTTATAGTTGCTGGCGTTAGTTTACTTGCTGTGCAGCCTTCAACTATGATCTAACAGATTACTCTGTGCTTTAGCTGTCAACATAACTCCACTTAAAACCACACGCTACTGAAACTGCAACTGCAATGGAGCTTAGATAAGACAGGTATCACGTGACCAAACTACATCCTAACTTGTATCTGAGAATGAACAAACAAGCTAAAAAGAGGACAGTTTCTAAACTAGCTTCAAAAAGAAAGACGTTTTCAATTTAACGCATTTTTTAGTCTTTGTTCACCGATTTCTATCGATTATCGGTATTATATCTATAGATCTTTTATTGATTAAAGTAGTTCTTTTGAAGCATGTGTTTAAACAGTAACAAATTGTATACATTGTAGTACAAAAGTATATACGTAATGGAGAAAGCGGATTAGTTCTATAATCTGCTACAATATTCGATATTTCATTACCGTACTTCTGTTTCTTACGATACGTTTCATATGAAACGGTGGGTATAATTTTTAAAAAGCAATACAATACTTAGATTACTTATATTCGTGGTACTGACACTTACGACACTTACTTAATACGAAACATGTTACTGATGTAGGTAAAGTATATTATATACGAGTCATAATTTGTTCATACATCATAATAAATCACACTTAGCCTTCGTTTCGAGTGAGGATGTTTTTCGTTACACAAGATATACAGGCTTATTTTATAGACAATTTTATTCGCATTCTATTTCGATCCTTCGACTTGACGAAATGCTATGAGTCTGAATAATACATCACATGTAATTTCAATTCTAAGAGCATGAAACTAAAACATGTTTTGAAACAGTAATTTCGAGAAAGATTTGCACAAAATTGATAATTTACGAAAATAACTCATAAACGCAATGAAAAAACAACAAATTGGCGCCATACTACCAACATTTATCTCAAGTGTACCAGACAAGCGTTACATAGAATAGGTTTCTATTACTGTATTAAGAGAAATTAAAAAAAAAAACATTTCTGAAAAAAAAATATTCTGTCCTTCAACTAGTAATGTTATCGAGGTATGAATGATCACATTTGCGTATTAACCCACTACTGTAATAAACAAACTAATACCTACTACTCATTTGATGAATCGATTGTGGCGTAAAGTGACACAGTGTTTATTTGTTCAAACGAAACACATGTTGTTGGGGCGCGAGCTGTATGGTGACCACGCTAAGTACTATCGGCTCTGACACATTCATTATTCAACTGCGAATGGCGATCGGAACGAAAGCGCCGACCCGTTCGCATATTCCATTCATTCGGGCCCTTTTGCCAATTCACTCTTTAACACCTTCTTACGGCTCGCTTCACGACCTGAATAAAATAACGTTCTGAAACCTCATGAGAGAAGATTGAATACCTGAACGGACGAGCTCGTAATGCTGATAGCATATTTAAAAGCTGACACGGATTATATTATAAGTAATTTAATAGCAAAAGTCTGTAAGACGCATTCTGAGTTTCACTTTACAAGTTTCTAGACGTTGTTCAGTGCCTAAATTAATTACCGCAGCAACTAGTCTCTTTAATAATGGTTAGTAATGCTTAATATTTATATAATATATAATAGCATAGTGTATCTTAGACGCTGGCTATTATATAAATAGCCAGCGTCTAAGATACACTTACATAATTACCAAGATTAATTACTTGTTCTTTGTTAACTAAGCATAAACGTGTACTTGTTAGGTTTCGAAACGCAAGATACTGGTAGAAAGTGCTGAATATTATTTAGTAGTAACGAGTATTCTTGAACTTAACCCGGATCAGTGAAGGGCCGTAAAGGCAACACCAGCTGTCTAAACTGAAACTGACAGCTTATAATCCAATTTAAATGACGCAACATTCGTTTTGTTTTTGGTTTCTCAATAATTTATTTGAACTTATCCTGTACTTTTCACATTATATATTATAATGATCCATGTTAAAATAAACTAGCAAACCGAACTAAAAAAAATGATAAGAAAAATATTTTTTTGATGGTAACATCCCGTTGTCAAATCGCTTTGTTAGAGTTATCTGTTTGCTGAGATTGATTCAATTCCAGTGTCCATAGTTAGACTGGTGGCCTCGGTCAGATTGATTTGCTGTTTTTTTAAGGATCTAAATTAGCCTCACTTGTAATGTCAAATATCTTGTAATGTAATTATTTTGCTATTTATTCGAGTAAGTATAATTATTACCACCAACGATTACCACCAGTTTAGTAAAATAACTCCAGTCTATCCGAAGCTTGCCTGAAAGAGATTGCTGTGCTGCCTTTTGTACATTATTGATACGATACATCTCTTGTCACATATTCTCTTGTGTACAAATAAAGTGTAATCTATCTATCAGTCTATCTATAACTGTTTAAAAACGAACGAAATTAAAATGCACAACCATAATGCTAATGCATGGCCGTGGGATGCTTTTTTAAATATTTTTGGGTTTAGGTTTGCTATTAAGACGCGTTTTATTCAAAAGTATTTTTGATAATTATTTTTTTATTCTTTGGTCTTATATTGTCATTGGTCCTTGATAGGTGTGCAATTTTTCGGTGTCGAGTTCAAGTTATTCGGACGTCTTGAAGTTGGTGAAACCTACGTTGAAAGATTCCGTTCCACAGATAGATACACGTCAAGTTTTTAACCTACTTAAGAAAAAGGAGGAGGTTTTCAGTTCGTTGGAATCTTTCTTTCTAACTATGTTGTCTGATTCCTCGAAGACGGCTGGACCGATTTTATTTTTGAAGTATACTACCAGGTCAGGATCTGATGATGGAACCTTGTAAAATTGATGAAGGAGCTCTTCAAATATTATAAGCACACCTATGTCGCCATACGTAAATCGCTATAATTTGGGTATTTTTTTAAAGCAACTCGTGTATTTTCTCTCGGAAAGCACCATTTTGTGAAGTGGAACTGATGATGAAGACCTAAGATGAAGGCCACCAGAACTACTCAATAAGGAGTATTTCACGGGTTGCAATTCGATTACTTTAATGTGGTTATCAAGTAATTTATGCTCGTAACAGTGCGTAAAGTACCAGTATACAGAACTCTTCAACGATTACCGTTCCCGCATTGGGCAAAGCAATATTTCGTAAAAGGCGATGAGCAATTAAACCAACCCACTCAAAAATAAAATAAAAATGACATTGATGAAATGAGATTTTAAATAGATACTTAAAGTCGACTTTAAAAAACGAGAAAGTTCTCAATACGACATTTTTTTTTTGTACGTATCTATGGTACGTGATATCTTTGCCCGCAGTGAAACAATTTCAACGTTTTCTTTGTAACTGAATTGGTTACAGTCAATATTTAAATGGGACCATCCATTTAAGTTTAAAAAGCAAATGTATTCCACCTGTAGGAGTGGAAAATTAAGGAATGAGTAATACAGCTTATTACAAATTATCATAATTTAGAAGCATCAAAGCCGGTGATACCTTTCTTAAAAATAATTATTTTATATATATAACTAAGTTGACAAACAAACCAATGTCCATCTCATGGTGTCTATAAACCACTCCAGTATCAGTGGTGTCACTTTTGTTTCACCATCCCTGTACCCAGAGAGTTCTAGCTAGAGTGGCTATCTCATACTCATCAGCACAAAAACACTTGCCTGCCTTAATAGGGTCTTTTAACCTCGTTCTTCTGAAATTTGAGATATTAAACCGGTCTGTTGGCTGCAGTTCGAACATGAATCTGCTTTTTTGTTTTATCGTGGGTTCGATTCCCACCCAGAACAAATAATTTTGTGATGAGCACCATCCTTTGTTCTGTGTCTGGGTGTAATTTATCTATAATATGTATGTATTTAGAAATATATAAGTATGTTTATCAGCAGTCTGGTTACCATAGTACAGGCTCTGCCTAGTTTGGGATCAGACGGCCGTGTGTGAGATGTGTGGAGTTATTATTTATTAATATTTATTATTATTATTATTATAGTTTTTTTTACATTTTACGGATTTATACAATCTGTGGTGGCCAGTACTTAACTGCCTGCAGTGACTTTGCAGCAAATCTATAGTTTATATTAAACCCAGATTTCTTTTTGTAAAACAAATGCCCACTTCGACAAAATCAAGTGCAAGTGTTTAAAAATGGAATAGAGTAAGGTCGTTTGAAGTGTAACTCGTAACTAATTTGTTTTACCACAAGCAATGCGCCGGGTCATAGTACTTTGAGGAAAAGGTCACCACCGTAGCATACGAACTTGTCGGTAGGTCGGAAAACGAATTTTTAAAGTACTCTGTGGTCGTGAGCGACGTGAGGAGAATCACAGTAACTCTCGGCCTGCTATCTATTTGTTCGTCTAAATTTTCTCAAGATACGTACCTAAACTCGTAATTTTCACACAAAATTGAACCGCGGGCGTCATCGGACGATTTATTTTGTGGACATGCTTGGGGTTTAGTCTGTAGATAAGGACGTCTTCGCTTTCATACACGACTGGTGTAAGCTTACCGCTCCCTAGGGCGACCTCAATATTTCTCTACGTTATAAAAAGTAATGAGCTATTTTATGTCTAGCTGCTGCGTACTATTGTTCAAAATATTCCAACCACAACGGGCCTCTCAAATAGAATTTTCTCCTAATGTCTTATTAGGTTTATAACAAATATCGATGTTAACATGCTCGGAATAGCAATATGCCAGGGTTACGGTTATAAAAGTAACAACAATAGGCGTATGTGTTTAATATAAGTTGATGATCTTTATTCCTAGAAACTGGGTGAAATTTTTTTTCCATTAATGTTAAGGTGCGTATTTAGGCGTGACGTTACAACGTGGCTGTCTTTCGATATCAATTACTTGTTCGAAGTTCACATTCAAGCTAAAACATACATTCCTCATTATAAATGTTTGTTTTTAGTACAATATATAAAATGTATTCAACAAATACATTTTTCTGATATTTATTTCGAGGTATATCATATTTTAAGAAAATAACCGCCACATCAAAAACTCTTATTTATTTTATTAAAAATAGGGACAAACTATAATAGATGATAACACAGTTCACTATTTAATAAAAGTTAGTTAATAGACATTATTTTGACTGGTTATACCGGTAACGCAATGAAATTGGTCGATTGATAAATATAAATGAATAGTGGGGTTATAAAAGGGTAGGAATAAGTGGAGAACAATCACTTGAGTGCGGATAGAGGTACGAACAACTTGGCAGTTACTGTTAGTTAGTGATTTCATAGTTTATATCAGTGGTTGTGAGACGGTTGTGGACGGAGTTAGTGTGAAAGGAAGACAAACACGTTCTCACATTTATGAGCTCGATTTCAAAATTGTAAAAGAATGTTAGATGATACATTAAAGTCTACAGGAACTCAATAAGTTTTATCTTATACCTATACAAAAAGAAAAAAATATTAACAACAAAAGTGGGTTTCTATCTAAGTTCTTGATAATGCTCTCTGTCGATCACCATTCTAATACCGGCCTACGAGACATCGTAGAGGCACGGTAGTGATTTCGTAGAGCCTCCCTCACCATGACCGTCCGTTCAGATAATAGAATTAAACATTAGAGTCATATATTTTTACATATATTTGAATTCGAGACGTTCATTCCGATATTATTCTGTAAATAAAGGCTATTTCTACGACTAAAATTGTTAGTGAGCGACCTTTTGCGGACATAAAACGTGCTCATGTGGTCAGATTTTTTTTTCCAGCGTAGCACTAAGTTTAATGAATGAAAATTAGTGTGATAATTAAATTTATATTTAAAAAATGGCTTCAAGGGTACTTAACTAAAATGAAAAGTAACTGAAGGATATTCACGGTGCCTCAAGAAAATAGTAATGATTGTGCTCGGATTAAAAAAAAGGTATAACGAACATTCAGTGCAGGGCTTGGCGTCAGAACTAGATAAGCCTTATTTGTTCAAATAATTGAATAAATATTAAATTATAAAACTATCTAAAGACGTATGTATTCTTATGAAAGTGATGTAATATAGTAAATATTCTAGAAATCTGGGAAATATTGGAAGAGTATAAGCCGTAGTCGAACATTTAAAGCAAGAAAAGGCACAAAACTCTAATGTATTTAGGATTATTTCCAGTATATTCTTTATTGTAAAAGCAAGTAATAGTTAGTTACTAATACAAACGTAATTTCATAAAATTAGAGTAACTTTCCTTGGACCCAAGTCCAATATATGCAATTGAAGTTCATACCAACGCTCTCGAGTATGTAGATATCAACACTACGAACAGTTAGGCAGTTTCCTTTAAGGAATCTTGTGGCGGTTACAATGTTGTAATAGATTATTTCGAGTAGTTACGAACTTATCTTTGCTGTCGTTTTCTTTTTAATTGTGTTCAAAATCATTTTGACTACCAATTGCTGAGATAAAATGAGACGTAATTCAAACTCTTATCTTTAATATGAGAAGGTTGTAAGCGTGTGACGAGCGACAGCCGAGTGTTAAAAACAGTCACGTCCATAGATAGTGCCCGGGGAGCGAGTAATCCGTTCCATCGGCTATATGCTGTCTTAAATATCTATTACTTTCACTGTAAGGACCTTTAAATAACCGTCAAAATTTTCGTAGTTATGCAAAGGTTTAAATGTTATATATTTGCCCCTCCGGATTTGACGGTCAAATAGCAGTCATTGTAAGAAAATTACGCGGAAGAATAGATTTAATTTATGAAATGTTGTTATAATTTATTTTTCAAATACACCTAGCGTTAAAAAAGTTGTTATTACGATCAGAGTAAACAGCCGCTAATTGTTTACTCTGATCGTAATAAGTCACAATATAGGTCTGGGAGATTATTAAATAATAACAATCTATAAATGTCTATTAGTGAAGATTATTTTTAATACTTTGTGTATTAAACTCTAATTTGCAAATAGTGGTAATTTTAGTAAACAACGAATGCCTATTACTTATGCACAGTAAAATTAAACATATATTACTAAGATATGAATCAAGTAAGTATACTTTAGACTAATTCAGTGCAGAGTAAAACCCAGTATATAATTTGTAATAAACGTGTATATTTTATGTCCTTTAGTTTTTTTCAAATATAAATATGTAAAAAAAGTATATGGTTCATTGCATAAATAATCGTGTAAAGTGTCTATCTTAACTCTAAATAGTAATTTCTCACTTACAACTAAATCATCAGAAGGTTGGTTATCGGTGGACAGTAACAGCAGCAATATGTAATTGTGTGTAGATAAGAATAATGTATGGAGCGGCTCGTTCTCAAAGACGGTGAGCAGTAATTAAGAGCGCCGAGAATCCCACAAGAGGCTGACAGAGCGCCAACCCGCGCTGCCGCTACCCGCACCGATAACGCACCCAACCCTTATCACTACGCACTCCTTACCGTTTGTCATAAATTTTATCACTCCGATGAGCGGACGTACCCGAGACCTCTTTTTTCGGATACCTTCCTCCAACGAATTAACGACCCGTGAACTCGTGAGCAATGCTCCAAATGTCTGTTTTTTTCTCTCAGTCACAAACACGATCACTTCAAAAGATGCACCTCATTTTTTATTTTGTACACATCACCAAACTTCCAATTAATCCAAATCGAATATTCAATAAACTTTCATTATTACTCATTTACAAGTGTTTAAAGTATGTAAATAAATAAAGTTTATCACTTTCTAAAATGTGTCAATTAAATGTCAGACTATTAAGTAAATATTGCTATAAGAACAAGTTTTCAATAGTTTCGGCCTGATTACACCAGAGCACAACCTGCGAGATAAGGGATTGGAGGTTGTACGAATGTTGTCGCGCGGTGAATGTCAAATGTTGCGACAGAAGATACGCGCAGCGGTGTCGTGGGCAGTTGCTTGGCTGGCGGCCGGCTGCGGACTGCGCGAGTGGCATACAGTCGGGTTGCGAGGCTCGCTGACGCCGCCCGCGCCCGCCGCCGCGGCGCAAGCGCCCCGCGAGGATCGATACACCCCGCCCCAACCACCGCCGCGCCCGCCGAACATCCACCCCATCGCACACACGCTCCGCGCCGCCTGTCGCCACGCTCACACACAATGTCTCCTCGGCTCGTTCCTCCCGCGTACCTTGATTTTTTGAGTTCTCCTGTACGGTCATCTCTTAGCCAAGTGCAAACATAAATTTTAGATAAAATCGCCAAACACCAGTTAAATTTGCAGATATGGTAATTTATATAATCTTAATAAGCAGACTCAACTATCTACGCCTATTACCTACAGGCTGCAAGCAAGTAAAGCTATATTATCATAACCATAAATAATAAAACAAATGTAGTTACCATTCAATTACCATCATTTCGCAGGCTCGGGAATACCAAACATTCTTTAATATGTCAGGAGACATTTCTGTTTGTACTGGAAAACGTTTAAATACGCAAGACTCGTATGCCCGGCTACTTACAGTACAAGACTGTTCGACTTGTCGACTCGACGATATTATATCCTCTAGTTTATCCACGTCATAAACATATTGGCTTACTATGTACCAAAAATAGCATTGAATGCAGCGATATGTGTTCCGAATACGAATTTGGCGCGCAAGTCTGCGTGGAAGCATTTTACTTCTCATTTAGATGGAATAGGTATAAGGCTCGAATGTTTTAAGCCTTAATTATCCCAAGAAAAGTGGATTAAAACATAATATTTGCAAATGACTACAAGCGTTGGTGATCATGTTTATTTATTAAACGGAGTTCCCGCCCCAACCTCAGTTAATTCTATTATACCCACCTTGCTGTTCATTACCATTTTATTTTATGTGCTTATGGTACCTAATCTCTAGCGACTCATGCAGTTGTAAAAAATGACTACACGGCACGTAACATGTGCTTATGACAGTTTCATAGCTTGACAATTCCGATATATTTATTTACTTAACCCTCAGAGCTATTTCCGCCATTCGAATCCATTGCAGACGTTTAATTATTAATATAACAGACAGCGAGCATCGTTGGCGTTTAAAATAACTGGGAACCGTTTTGACATTTTGATGACTATTTAAATTCTAAAATCATTTGAAACTATATCCTTTCATGGTCAAGATTAGTAGTTAATGTATTTAGAGCTCAGTATATTAAGAGAGAGATGTAAAATGTTTTACCCACCACATCAATCTTTCGCGATCTATGCATGCAGTAGATTGCCTGCCAAAAAAAGGTTTCTAAAGTAAATTCCATATTTTTTTTTATTTAACCATTTGTTTATTTAAGATAGGATCTTCAAGATAAAGCCTTAATAAAAGCATATAATGTTCACATACATATTAGTTGTTACTTATAGTATTCACGCTTTCAATATTTATAAGGACAACAACAACAAACTCTGATGCAAGTGTCTCTTTTCAGTAATGGCTTATAAAAAAAACAAAAGGTTTCTAGTTTCCACTTTACCAATATATTATTTTATTTATGTGTAGGTTATGACGCACCTTCTGCAAAATTTGGTATGTATGAGAAAGGAAATGCAATATGGTTAGTAGGTAGTAGTGATATTAGTACCGATGCCTTAACAAAGTCATAAAAGTTCCGTGCACGTAATAAAGCAATCCAAATTTATGTGGTACTCAATCAGCTCGAGATAACTACTCTTCAATCGATATACCGTTATCCTAAATCGTAAAGCAAAGGTTCTATTTACAAGATTTAATTTACAATCCAAATTCTGGCCTACATCTGAAACGTAAACGTGTTGTGCAAAGATCTATATTTGGAATGAGACGTTTATAGACTGGAGGTTTCCACGTTATTTCAATTCTGGTTGGCAGACTTTTCACACCGAAGCACTAAGCAGTAACTTAGTGGTTTATGGTTTTGCTAACGTAGTTTCTGGTATTCTATTTCTACATTAAGGGAGACACCGTTAATACCAGCTATTTCTGGTATTAACGCTGTAACGCTGAATGAGTTCACAAAAGTAACCATGTTTGTTATATTTTATAGTAATTAGGGACCACACTGTCATATTAGGGTAAGCCAGTAACGATAGTGATGTTGAGAATAAGTAAGTAAATAAATAAATAAACTTTTTTTAAACAAGTGGTAATTGAAATAGGATGTCTGCGACCTGGCTTGTGATCCAATAAAAGTAAGGTGTAACGTGTACAATCATAACGTCTCTGTCTTCTAATCGTGTAGTACCTTTAAAAATTGTATTTTAAACAAATTATCACTGACTTTAATGCGCCTATATCATGATTAAATGATAACAAGCTTATATAATTCAGCCCTTAACTTTACAGATATAAAAATTTTAGGCGTGAGACTGAATGACTAAGTGAGCGACTAGAAATGAACGAGTGCGAGTGCCAGAACCGAATTCTATAACAAACGAAGTACTTCGTACATCAAACAGTACACAACGTGTTGTTTTGTATTTTATATAACTCAAATTAATGTTTGTAACTTTCTGTTTTCGAGATTTCTCGTCACTTACAGTCAATCGCTCACTTAGTATTTTCGAAATCCAAATTCATTCATTTTTACACTTAAAATTTAAAGTTACGGTCGATCGTTTAAATATTACCCGTAATTTATGTAGTTACAACTGCCTAATGTGAACTGTTCATCACCTTTTACAAAATATTGTTTCCACATGCAGCGACGTCAATTGTTGAGGAGTTTTCCAGGTAGTTAACCAAATGTACTGTGACGAGCATAAATTAATGAATTAGCAACCATAGTAAAGTAATCAAATCGCAACCCGTGAAATACTTATTATTGAGTAGTTCTGAGGGCCATTTGTGGTCTGCAGCATCAGTTACACTTCACCAAATAGTAATTTCCAAGATCAAACCATCATTGATCTTGACTTGATGACAAATAATTGAAGAAATAAATATTGCTAATCGGTCCAGACATCTTCGAGCAATCAAGTAACATACATAAAAAAAGATGGAAATGAACTGAGAACCTTCTCTTCTTTTTCAGTCGGTTTAAAAAACGTAATTAACTCTCGACTCTATCTCAATATATATTCTTGTACACGTAATAACACAAAAGTTTTCACAACTGAGAAAACACCTCGTACTGGCAATTACCTATAAAAAGTTTTTTTCAGATAAAATAAATAACTTCTGGAGTAACATTTTTTTTTTACCAAAATCTCCAAAGACACCATCAAAGAAAACTCTAAAATTAAATGAAATATCAATAAATTGCGAAAGCACATCTCCGTCACACGAAACATTCCCAATCAAGAAGTTTGATCAAATAATCAAATAAATATACCCAACCAGCTGTCTCGTAAAAATCACAAAATATTCATCGGGGCTGGGAGGCACGCGGGAGGCGCAGTCCCTCCGCATTACTTCGACAAAAACCTCCACTAAACCAGAAAAAACTTCCATTCAACTGCCTAAGGAGTACATAAAACGTGATGAAAGGACACCCAAGAGCCGCACCAATATGAACACTGTTTTTTCTTGTATTCGATAATCTTTTATGTTAACTCTTGGACCCAACATTGCGTTCGTCTTTTTTTTAATTAAGGTATAGGTTCCAAAGAAAGTTCTTTGTTTTGATTTATTAAACTCATCACGTCGTGTCCTTACATATCTAGTTTACGTTCTTTTAACAAAGTCGATAGGTTTTTCTACTAATTTGAGTAAGTCCTCAACTTTAAAACATATTCTTGTCGTAGTGCATATATTTTTACAAGTAATATGGACTGATGATGTAACTGAAAGAGGGCCACAGAAAGTCATTTATTTTTTCATTTAATTTAATAGTTTTTTTTATGTGCAAAGAAGAAGACGGGTCACCTGATGGTAAGTGACTACCGCCACCCATGGACACCTGCAACTCGAAGAGTGACAAATGCGTTACCGGCTTTTAAAGTGAGAGTAGAGAAAGGAGGGAATGAGGTTAGGGCCTCCGGTAACCTCACTCAAGCATTACTTCATGCCAGTTTTCTGTGAGGCCGTGGTATTACTACGGTCGAGCTAGTCCATAAGTGCAGAAGCATGACTCTCGCAAAACTTTTTTACAAAAATACTGTTTAATTTATACGAACATGGATTAAAATGTTTTATAGTAAAAAGAAATGTGAATACACCACGGTATAAATCGGAGGTCTCATCGCACGACGCAGACGTTACAGTGCGACCCTTAAAGGTTGCTACTTAAAATTTTGCATATGCCCCGATTTATAAAGCCATGACATTCACATGATCAATATTGTAACGTTACTTTAAATCAAAAGAAAAAGTAATTTTAATACATAAATCTAATTTAAAAAGTAATTTCAGTAAAAAACATAATTTCCTCGTTTCAATTGAATAAAAAACCAGTCTCGCTGTGAGTTGTAAATGAAATTTTGTTATAAAACGGAGCACTTAATTAGAGAGATATCATGGAGCACATTTTTAATACGGCTAAACAGTACACCTGTTACCCACAGATTTTGAAAAGTACAATTGTCGTTTAACACACGACATGTCGTCGACTGTTGACTCATTAAAATATATATTTTATAGCTTCAAAAACATGACTTGGGTACGTCGTTCCCTGTGATAAAATAATTGTATGATCTGATTTGTTCTAATATTGTTTGGCCAGAACAGTCATGAGATAATACACATTTCTAAATGTTGTAATGTATGGAGCTATGTATTATGTGGCTTCGGGTTGTATTTACATAAATGCACGAATTTCTTTCCAAAGTCATGTCCGTAGCAAAATGAATTATTTTTAAAATAAAACACAAACGCTTTGTTCCTATTCTAGGTCTTTGTGGTTTTTGAAGGAAACTTAGGCACCGTGCTCAACCTTAACCGCTTCACTTTGAAAGGAAATCTTTTTCTCAGTTGATTACGATTTTTTTACGACGCAAGAACCAAGACCGAAAGTATGAATAAATTCTAATGAATTGTGCTTATCTTCCGTATCAACACTTAAACACGTAGAGCAATCATCTATGCCAAAGCAATTCTTGCTACGAAATTGAGAATAGCGACAAACAAAATTGGTCACTTTATAAAAATGTTACAAAAATACATTCACACTGAGGATTTATAATGGAATATATAGAGGGTTCTAACATTATTCCAAACATCGGGTGGGACGTGACCAGGGTCACTTGATATACAGACACTTTTTTGCGTCTTCACAGAGGTAACAGCTGGCCGAACTTACAAGGTGAGATACTAAACATTTCATATTTCGCAAAGCTATCTAAAATGGATATCATAAAGGGGTAATCTTTTTCCCATTTTTGAAATTCGAATGGTTCGCAAATGTTCCATCTTGTGCATGTCTTTAGAGTGTTCAGGAATAGACTTCACCATCGATTCATTTGAAGCAAGGCTTATCTTTTAGTATCTCTTTTTGAAACACCGACTGTGTTGACTAGATTTACATATAATAATTAAAGATGTATGTATCTATTGATGTATATGATGGAGCTTCTAAGACTAAAATCATAAATATGTATGTATATATTTACATAGCTGTAACAAGACGTGACAATAACTAAGAATTGGAACAATCGATTTTTAGGCATTGTTACGACATTGTAGTTACGACAGCGGATCGAACCCACAACAATTGCTCTTTATACTTTACTAGCAGCGCCCTGCGGTTTCACCTGATCCCGTATGAATATAAGGTAGCCTATATGTTCAGTAGTTTTCGCGTGGAAGAGTAACAAACAAACACACACACACACACACACACAAACACTCACTAACTGTTTCCTTTATAATATGAGTGTGATTTGATACTACTACTTATAATTTACCCTATGAGCTAATACCAGCGGTTACAACAGCGATACGGTGGATGTGCTTCCTGAGCAGATTGGAGTCGAGCAGAAATCTTAATGTGTAACACATACCTGGTTAATTAGAATAATTATTACTATTTAGTTGAAAGTAGAAGTAATTTGTGTCTACGAACTGACTACTCATACGAATATATTATCCAATTAGGTCAACAGAATTGCAAATCATCCGGTTTCTACTTTATAAATTGTAAAATACCACCTTCTGCGGACCTACCGAATTGTGAATTGTTATCAACTTATGAGATTTTTAGTTCATAAATGTGCAAACAATCTTCTCGTCTTTTAATAAATTCCAAATTCATAAAAAAATGTTAACTGAATTGCGTCAATGAGAAACACGAATAACTAAAAACTCATTATGTGGCAGGTGTTTCGGTCGACGGGCAATAAAACAACTTTTATTGGTTTTCCTTTATTGTTACGTCATTCCATTTTTGTGGTCTTAAACATATTTTAGGAGCTTGTCTTTAAAAAAATGTTATAAACTGGGTTTACACAGCAAAATTTACATAGACTAAGCCGCTTGATAGAATCCAAAACCGTTCAGTTTAAAAAGATCCTTTATTAACTGCTCTAGTACTTAAAACACAAGTACTCACAAGATCTGCAAAAACTAAAAGTCGCAAGAAGTAGTGTACACCACATTTTTGCTCGAATTTAAGTCGCCCGACTCGTGAACTAGCTCAACCCAACAAGCATCTGAGGTGAAGTAGCACTACTAAAGTTATACCAGAACTACTTAGCTTGGGACACTAGTGACGTACACTTAGTTCAATGATATATGTGTAGCTTATAACTAGAGATCAGATATTCGGATGCATATTTACCTAAAGTTGAAATGTTGGCTATTATGGAAAGAACTTTTCTATCGAAAGAGTCCCGCGATTCCAGGAAATTCAAATTTAAGTGTACCTATACTCCGTAAGATGTAATAAACCCCAGTTTGACACAAATGACACTTGCTCTGTTACAATATATAATGGTTACTTTTCCCTACTTTTATTGTCAGTGATTTTTGACGAAGCAAAAACCACCTTATTACATTGTAACAAGTGTCCAATCGGGCCTATTAAACCCCAAGAAATGTAAGCATTTTGTAAGAGTGCGAGTGAGACGGCAAATTATACTAAGTAGCGACGCGACAATACAACTGCATTCGTAAATAAAAATATACTTAGAAGCCGCTTCCATAATTTGTTATCCAAAAAATAACTTTAGGTAAATATGCATCTGATTATCCGATCTCTACTTATAACCTCCCACAATAAAGACATTATCTAAGTTTTTTGTTTACCAAGCGTCACTATAGTATGTAGATAAATCTCTTCATTTTATTTTTATTTTCTTTTTTGTGTTCCGTACAAAAACAGAATACGGAATCGTTATAGGATCACTTGCGCCTGTGTGTCTGTCTGTACGTGTATAACAGCCAATTTGCTCCGAATCTACTGAACCGATTAAGTTTCAATGTAATACAAATATCAAACAATTTTGAATATAGGAGTCAGTTTTGGGGTCAAATTTGAGAATAAAAAAATATTGCAAAATGTACCGTGTGACATACATGACAAATGTATACAATACAATACATTACTATTCATTCTCTCTCTAACTAAGCTTAAAATAAAAAAAAAGTTGTTCGTTACTTATAGATTATAGGCAAACCCATAAAAAGTTATAGTTGTCTTAAAATAACATTGTAAATCTCTTAATATTGTGCGTACAAGCTTACATTTGCAGTTGAAAGGTATGTGATGTGAGAACATGCTCTTTACCTACAATGTCAAGTTTGTTTAAAAAACATAATAGGTATATTATCATCATCCTACGGAACCTTTTCTACGATGAGTTCAACTCGAGCTTGGCTGGTTTTTTTAGTTAAATAAAATAACACAAGGGTCATTCTAGATTCCTAGATACACGAGCACAGTGGCACTCTATTATATTAAGAATATGTTACTATCTGAATTTAAATGAAATAAACATAAGCGCCAGCCCCTTTCACTTGCACCTAAAATGGTTTGATTTGTAAGCAATTTTCCTTCAAATTGAGACGTGTTCTAAACCTTTGTCTTTCTTTTATGTTTGATGTGAAACGTAAAGACAAAATATAATGTAGCATCAAAACAACGGTAATGATTTCGTGGAAGATGAGAGAGTAAAATATATCACAGTTCATCGACCACCCTGTCTACATAGACAGATCTGCTCGGTAGATAAGAGCTTCAGCGCTTTTCAGCAGGATACCTATAAACTTGCTATGCGCATTTTATATCAATCAATAAAACTAATCCAAGTAATGGATTTCATGGTTGTGCTTATCAAACGTAAAACAATTACGTTTATATGCAGACACAATAACAATATACATTGGTACCTACCACACACAAATATTTTCATTGCGGTATTTTTTTATTGCTCCCGAAATAGGGAAGATTTTTTTACAAACGTATCGTATGTAGGTACAATAGGTTTACGGTTAAGTGGATGACAAAAGCCACATTAGGCAACTACAGATCAATAAACAGCATTGGATATTAACAGGCGGCGCGCGAGTGATGCACACTTTCCGAAGTTTCGCAATCACACATCACTGGGTTTATTTCAGTCTATGCGAGTACCACTCGTTTTTAAGACTGGTAGATATGCATTTATCGTTCAATTGTGTTTACACGTGGTGGTTTACTATGGTTTATGGATGACAGTCGCAAATAGAATAAACTGAGCTAACGATAAGTTTACGAGGTTTTAAAAGCTATTAACTTTAAGTACCTATTAGGTTGTTGATTCAGGTAATAAAATGGGAAGAAATAGTAAGGTATTTTACAACAATAATGCAGCCGTTGACAAAATTTACTCATAGATCATGTCTATTTATAGGTAACAATTTCGTTTAAAATCTTTAAGACCCTGAATTTAAAACTGAAAATGAAATAAAACATGGAGGCATCGGCTGATTGACATTTAGCGCGTAGTAGGTACACTGAATTTATTTTATTTTATTATTATTATTATACATTTGATTGTGACTAATTTATCTGTATTGTTTCTATTCTAATGATTTTAATATTTATGCATTACTATGGGTCTATGTTACTTGAATAAATAAAATTGATTGATTGATTGAAAACACTAAATAACCTCAACTAAAAAGTAAAAATGTATAGTCCATATGTTACTACATATGGACTATACATTTTTACTTTGTTACTTTGTAAAAACATTGTTTTTTTTTATATTAAAATCAAACACTACACATACTTAGCCAAACTGACAACCAAATCTTATACGCTTTCTTAATATAGTTCTTTAAAAATAAATATAAATAAATGAAATGGCAATGCAAAACAATGGATGATGGTGCTACATTTAATAGCCTCGCAGGTAAGTACAAATATATGTATCCTGTAGTATATACGTGGCCCACTCTCTTTATCTAGACCTTTCCTTTACAAGGTTTTGGGTGTTTTAAATTAAATTATTTATATTAAGTTAAATATAGTCAGTTGTGATCAAGATGAAGCAAGCATACACATTTTATCACAAGATGTTTGCTATTGCGACCAAAGGGTTATTTATTACTAGCATTTATCCGCGCTCTACGTCATGTCAAGTCGTTCGCGTGGTAACCCTCTATTAGCTATCATAAAGAAACCGTTTATTTATCCAGGATATAAATTAATATTTACTAGCAACCCGCCCCGGTTTCGCACGAATACAAATTATACACCTAAACCTTCCTCATGAAACACTCTGTCTATTAGTGAAAACCACATGAAAATACGCTTAGTAGTTTTTCAGTTTTTTGGGAACAGACAGACAGGCAGACGCGGCGGGGGATTTTGTTTTATAGTATGTAGTGATTACTCTTCAGCCTATACAAGAGAACGACAAACGATATGATGATTTTTTATATTCTTAACTTAGGTAAATATTCAAACCCTTTTAGTTTTTATTTAGCTACAAAAAGTAGCCTATGTCCTTCTCGAAGGTCCCGACTATCTCTGCACCAAAATGCATTAATGTTAGTGCCCTGGATTAGGCGTGAAAGCTTAAAGAACAAGACAGACGGACAGTCAGACAGACAAAGTTACTTTCGAATTTTTTAATATTAGTATAGATTATCATATAGATAATATATAATATTAATTTAGATTTAGTCATTGAATCGTCGTCATTTTCATACATGCACTAGCTACCCGACCATGCGTTGCCGTGGCTAAGTAATTTGCAATAAAAAATATATCCTAACTGTCAAGTTGGACCAAACTCAGTTGCTTATTCAGTATGCACAATTTCATTAAAATCGGTTCATTAGTTTAGTAGTTTATCGCGGACCAACGACGTGACACGATCTTTTATACATAAAAATATTAAAGCTACATTGGATCTGAAATCAAAACCTTTTATAAGAAAATCACGTAACGACTTGACATTCGTAAACCTAAAAACACGTTTCGAATTGAGAACTTTCTCCTTTTGGAACTCCGTTTAAAATGTCTATGATTTAATATTTGCGAGGTAGTTGCCAGCATAAACTAAAATATATCCCCCTTATATTCCAGTATGACTGTCACACGTGTAAGTCGTATGCCTCGTGGTATCATGCCGCAGGTGAGTACTCTCGTAGCGATATTTGCCGCCTTCTCGGGTGATTTGCTGTTTGCGCGGCCAACATCAGCCGTGCAACCAGTCAGGCAGGCTATCACTGTCGAACTATTTAACCATAAAGAATTTCACTCCCTATGATTTTATGAATAATTTTTTAAGATTGTTAAGGTTATTATTTGTGACTTTTTACCATAGATGTTATTTATTTAAAGGTTAGGTATGCATTTTTTTAATTCGATTTTTCTATCTGTTTGTATTTTCTCCTTTAGCTATTAAATGTCACACGAGCTCCTGTTTAATATTTGTTTTTAAATCTCATACGTAAGCATAAATGTTTAATTCATGAAAGATTTTATTCGATTTATAATGAATTGCAATATATTGCAAGTAAAATGTAATGACTCGGCACAACATTTTATTTTGAGTATTTCTAAATGTATTCAAATACGTTAGAAAATATAATTAGGATGTTGACGTGAAAATGAATGGCTTAAACCAACAGTATACGAATTAAAATGTCGTTGTGGTTTCATATTTGCAGTCAATAAATGCAGTAACTTGTGTAATGTATATATATAGCTCTTAGTTCCGACGGTGCGCAATGCAATCAAAAAGTTTAAAGGTGCTTCTACATTGAGTGGTTGTGGTGTTCACATCAATTAAATCATTATATCGCTTATTTTATCCATACATAGAATAAAGTAATTTTTAGTGGACGGAAATGATAACTATGTTAGCTTTTTATATTTTTAAATGTTTGTTTTACTTACAAACTTAATAAATAATAGGTACAAGTCACCATGAACAGAGTTTTGAAAATCCCTGACAATAACTTATTGCGTTTTTAATGGTTCCGCTGAATCAGTCAGTTAAACGTCATTAATACAGTAAACAGTACCAACGTCTGTTTTTTTAAATATATCTGTACATCTTTAAATTAATGTTTATACTTGTACAGTGCTTAGACTCAGAATGCAATATACTCGCAGTAGCATCTACACAGATCCAGATCGCAATGGGCAGCATTCACTGGGGATGATGAAACGGTTCTATTCTTAACCGGAAGTTGCTTAGAGATTATTAAATAAATCCTATTTTAAAGCCTCAAGAAAACAGTAACACACCTAGATTCTTTTAATTAATACAGAATTACAGACTTTACAATTTAAAAAAAAAAACAGGCTCCGCCTGTCTAATATTACACTCACTGTTTGGGACCGTTAACACCCAACCCAAGCTGGTTTCAAATTCCTACCTGACTGGATCACACCTAGTAGTATTGACCGTAATTCGGTTATCGTTTCGAGTTTACGATCGATTGTGTAATTTTAAGACAATCGCTATCGATATGTAGGTTGGAATTATATCATTATATTCTAGAGGTGCCAAACAAAGTAAATACTCAGCTCTTGCTACACTTATCTGTGAATCTGAGCTTCGAGTGTAGTTTGAACTTGACTATGGCTCAGAAGTAGTACTTGTATAATCTGTCTCAAGTTCCGAACAGAAACGTGCCGTTCGTAACACCTGACTGCATTCTTGCGAATTTCAACTAGCTGTTTTGTGGAGCTTATCGGTACTAATAGAAGTGCAGTGCTTTCTCCCAAGCTTCATTGCCTACTACAAAGATAAATGTGTGTTAACATGTAACCAGCTGAACTAGAAGAGTTTATTAACAGTGGTTTTTTTCAGGGCGGAGATGCTTCCAATGGAGGTTACTGGTACTGTACTGTAATTTGTTCAGTCTGATGCAATATGTTTGTGAAATACCCTTGAATCAGGGATTTCTAAGTGAATAAAGTCTATTAATAATACGTGACTTTTTATTATTTACATCACCATCCTAAATAAGATCTAGTATATATATATATAATATAATAAGCTATTAAAAAGCAAAATTCTAAATTAATGGCGACTGTACACAGCATTTATTGATTTAGCATTTGTTATTAAAAAGATACTTGTCATTCCTGTCTCCAATACACAATGTGATACATACGCAAATAATAAGCTACTTCTCGTAAATGCTTACGTTCCAGAACAATGTTTGTAAGCAATATGCGGCAGAAAAATGTAAACGAATATAAAGAAGCACAAGAATGCGTCGCATGCCGTCCTACTGTATACGACCGCTTTATCTCACGCAAGTATTTTGCAAACAACACACTGCAACAACAACAAAGTCCTCACTAACTGTTGACAATGATAAAGGAAATGTATTCGATCACTTCGTAGTTCGTGATAGATTACAGCAATATTACATATTTATTTCTATTTTTCTTTTTTCTTTCTTATTTCCTTCATGGGCAAAAATAAATATACAATACCGATTTATATCAGAAAAAAATTTGGTTATGCAAAGGTAGGTATGAAAAATTTGACCGGTAAAATAATTTGTCATACATATTATAAATTAATGATTTCTTCCTGGTATTAAAAAAGAACGCATTTCAGAGTGGAATAGGTCAGAATTGGTTAATACAGAATCTCGAAACTGCTGAGATTTTTGAGAAGGACAGAAAAGGAGCAGATATTTTCGTACGATATTTCGAAACGTGATTAAAGTTACTAATTTTAAAAAGGTTGACGATAAAAAATATTTCTATGAAGCTGATAATATACCTCACACAATAACCATGTAACATTAAACAGGCATATTTAGGTATACCTACCTAAGAACAACTGTTTAGAGAAATTCAAAGGTACTTTGGATCCTCCTTATAAAATACCTTAACAGTTTCCAAAGAACAATAAAATGGGGCAGTTTTTTTTTGTGAAGTAATAAATTTCACTTACGTCAAGTTTTTTGTACGTTACTTAGACCTCAATTAATTCTGCGACAAGTAAGGGCAATTGTAAGGACTAATTTTACGTAGGATAATAATGAATTAAATAAAATGTTCAGTTCATTCACGATTCAGAATTATCAACTATCATTTAATTTCATTATCATTGAAAATATACACAAACATTATAAAAAAAGATTTTGTGAGAAATACACCGAAGTATCTATACATATTTGTTCTTGGAATTCGTTTCTATGTTTTATTATTATAGCGGTTATATCAAACTCGGTAGGATTTGTAAAGTTTAGTTAAACATATCAAGTAATGTAATAATGTAGATATTCCTCTTTATTTTATGAACGCTTTATAACTACTCTTAAATCTTTGAAATTTATTATTTTACCATACTATTTCAATAGTTAGAATGATTTAGGGTGAATGAACTCAAATGTTAATATGGACATGCCTTCGACATTTTTGTACCTATTTAAAAAATGCTATTACTAAAATCATTTCCGAATTTAGTCTAGTCTAGTCTAGTCTTAGGATATGTAGCAATATGAGGAAAGATAAAACTCGCTTTGTCACCAGGGAATAAGTGACCTTGACCTTTACTACAAAATATCGGTGGTGATCAAAGACTTTCAGTAAGAGCCAAACAAAATTGTAAATGGATTGCCATTAGTAATAGATACTATAAGAAAATTAGACAATAAGTTTTTCTTTTAGATTTAATGTAGGTATATAAAACATAACCCCCCTTTGTTGTATCTATGACTACCTGAAGCCCGCGACTTCGTGCGCGTCTCTGTGCTCAATTTCATCCAGATCCGTTCAGCCGTTATTGCGTTGAAGATAACAAACACCCATCCATTCATCCTCACTCAATTTCGCATTCATAATGTTAGTAAGATTAGTAAGATTTTGTGCGAGTGTTTCACAAGTTAATATTCCAGCATTTTTTCTTGATTAGACACGCTGTCTGCGATAAATTTCTTAGAAATTTACAAAAATTCCGGGTAAAAGGCATGTCCATATTAGGACATCATGATGCAAGGACAGCACAAGTACATAAAACATTCTACTTATTCCGACTATTGGTTATGGGTCATAATAACCAATGGTCGGCCTAACGCCTAATATGAAAATATATAAGGTGTTGTACATATTCTACACATTCTTTAGTTATCACTTAACATGTTTACGTAAATACATTTCAATATATACAAAGCAACTATACTATATTTTATCTTAACAAAGCCGCAATTTACTTAAGTTGATAAATTTTAAATGAACTATTGGAAACCTGGGATAACATTGTACCTATATACATACACGTAACACGCCTCCCAACTATTATTTCTCGATATAAATTGGGTATCATACGTTGCTGTTATTGTTAAAATACAATCCCCTAAGTTTTATTCAATTAGAATCGGAAACAAAATTTGATTAGATTCAGACTCAGAAAATTATTTCCACTAATTTTCCCAGTGAGAACAAGTTCAGATTAAAAGTATTAAAACTAATTAAAAATTTACGAGTGTACCAATAACTTGTTAATTAAAATTTAGGTACATACATCTTGTTGAAAATTAAAAAAAACTTGTTTGATAAATTATTTCTAAAAAAACACATCACCAACGTTGGCTGTAAAATATAGTGATTGAAAACGCAAAATACAAAATCGAACTTTTAATAAATGGTTCAAAATATAGTATTATAAAAATCGTTATTTTTTTATCACAGCAATAAAGCCTACCGTGTTAAATATGATGCCTTATGTATATTAGAAATGTGAAAGGCGTGCGAGTCAGCGGCACATTTGATGGAATAATAAAGTAAGTTTTATAGTCTTTGTTCGCCTCTATAAATCTACACGATTGGCCGACACAGATGCGTGTGGCGATAGCACGCTCAGAACAGTTTGTTGACAGCATTACCATGATAACATCGCCTTATAGCACCGATTTATCTATTTATGGATGTCTATGTATTTATGAATACGAGTAATATGCGTGATTTTTTTCGATTCAACTTAGATAGAGAATATATTCTGGTACAAACAAACTAAATAAAAAAGTGTCTCTTCAAATAAATGATAATATGTTTTTTATAAATAGAAACGCAAGCACCTGTTCCCAAACATTACATGTCCCATTCCATTTTGGACACTGGCATTCTAATTTTTTATTTTCATTTCATTTCATTTATTCCCAACAATTTACAATTGTGTTTGAATGTTAATACAATGTATGTTAATTAAATAGATTAGTTACATCATGTAATTTGAGCACCAATTTAAACAATTTAAATAAAACTCACGTTAATAATAATATAATAATAATAATAATAATTATAATTATAATTTACTACGACCTTACCCAGCAGAGGGCGGAGAGGACAGTGGTACTTCATCTGTAAGTACTCAGTACAATGAACAAATAAGGAATATTTTGGAAGGTACTCTTCGAGAATATCGGACCATGAGTTATGACAACAGACCTCGTTTACCGCGTTTGCCAATGCATAAACGAAATAAAGCGCTAGTGTGTGCCCTTGATTCTATATTAGGTATTTATTTAGAAGAAAGCACAGATCTCAGTGATACACACTCAATTCTGTACTGTGCGGCTGTTGCAGCATGTCGAGTAGCTGGTGTTAAATTCCCAGAAAATGATACCGCTACTCGGTCAAAGCTTGCTGCTCCCGCGTGGCAGTGCAGGATTGAACGTCGTATCGCTGAGGCGAGGGCACTCATTGGCAAGCTTATCTGTTTCAGATCGGGTAACACGCGTCCGAGAGTAATGCGTTTTGTGAATCGGGCTTTTTCGGGAACTGGTATCAGTTCCTGTAATTATGCAGCGCGAGTCACAGAGCGCATTGACTTTCTGAAACAGAAAGTTTATGCATGGGCAAACCGTATACGAAGGTACAAAAAACGAGTGGACCGATATACTCAGAATCGTTCCTTCCAAAGGGATGAGAGGTGGGTTTATAGAAGGTGGGAGCAGCCTGGTTTAGTGAGTGACACACATCTCCCAGATGCTGAAATTACGAATTCATTTTAGCGTGACATCTGGGCGATGCCTGTCACTCACACAGAGGGTGATTGGATGCGAGATGTCGAACGATCGTGTGAGTCGATTGATACCATGGAGCCAATAACAATATCGAACACTGTTCACACAGTTCGTTTGCTGCCGAACTGGAAATCAGCAGGACCGGACGGACTGCATAACTTTTGGTTAAAGTGGCTCCGTAGCTCACACGTACGATTGGCATCTCAACTGCAATCATGCTTAGAATCAGGTTCGCTTCCGACTTTTATGACCACAGGCGTAACTCACCTGCTCTTTAAGTCTGGCAGTGCCATGGATCCCAGAAACTACAGACCTATAACGTGTTTACCTACGCTTTATAAATTACTTACGTCTATTCTGAGAGTGAAGATAACATCTCATATAACTAACAATACTATTATGGCTTACTCTCAGAATGGATGTAAAAGTGGGGCCCGTGGCACTAAAGAGCTCCTTATTATTGACACGACAATTAACCAACAAGTTCGTCGTAATCGAAAGGATTTGGCGACATGTAGGATAGATTACAAAAAAGCCTATGATTCTGTACCGCATACGTGGCTCTTGAGAGTGATGGAGTTGTACAAGGTAGATACAACTCTATGCACTTTCTTGAAGGCATGTATGCGGCAATGGAGAACGGTGCTCTACTATCAAGGATGTCGACGGTCTCAGGGTTACGGCGAGTATATTAAGATCAGGCGGGGTATATTTCAGGGTGACAGTTTGAGTCCCTTGTGGTTTTGCTTAGCTTTGAATCCTCTCAGCACTTTACTAAAGAGTTCAGGGCTAGGCTATCGTTTACGGAAAGAAGGTCAGGTTATATCCCATCTCCTTTTCATGAATGATTTGAAACTGTTTGCCTGCAACAATTTCCAATTGATAAAATTACTTGAGGTAACTGAAACCTTTAGTAAATGTATCAGAATGGAATTTGGTGTGGATAAATGTGCAGTCATGCATGTAAAAAGAGGCAGGATTGTGGAATCTGAGGGGATGGAACTCTTAGATTCCACACACCTTAGATGTCTTTCCGCCAACGAAACTTACAAGTATCTAGGTATGACACAGGCGTTAGGTGTAAATGAATTGACTATGAAGCAATCGTTACAGGAACGTTTCTTTGGCCGCCTGAAAAAAGTATTGAAAAGTCTTTTGTCAGGTGGTAACAAGGTGCGGGCCTATAATGATTGGGTCATACCAGTCCTAACCTACTCCTTTGGCATACTTAGATGGACTCAGACTGAACTAGATGCCCTGGATAGAAGAGTTCGTACACTGCTTACCGCGTACCGAATGCACCATCCACGTTCATCGGTCATGAGATTGTATATCCCGCGGAAATGTGGGGGTCGTGGTTTTTTAAATGCCAAGACCCTTCATAACCGCGAGGTATGCAACCTTAGAGATAACTTCCTCTCCGTTGACTTGGATGTGTATCGGGATGTGGTGGCAGTTGACAACGGACTCACTCCGCTTGCTCTAGGAAAAGAGAACTGGCGCAAACCAGCAGTACTTACTATTATAGACCGCAGGGAGATATGGAAGAGCAAGGCGTTGCATGGATGTTTTTATCGGGCCTTAAATGGGCCCGATATAGATTTATTAGCATCAGTATCCTGGCTACGGTTCGGTGACCTCTTCGGAGAAACTGAAGGTGTTGTCTGTGCAATTACAGATGAAGTTGTTATGACGAATAACTATTGGAGATATATCCTGAAGGACGGCACAATTGACATTTGTCGGGCGTGTCATCGTCCCGGAGAAACCCTCAGGCATATAATTTCTGGTTGTTCTCGTCTTGCCAACGGCGAGTACTTGCATAGACATAACCAAGTGGCCAGGATAGTCCATCAGCAACTTGCTGTTAAATATAATCTTGTGGCTGTCGAGTTACCGTACTACAGGTATGTGCCCGACCCAGTTCTCGAAAATGGTCGTGCAACATTGTACTGGGATCGATCTATCATCACTGACAGGACTATTGTTGCCAATAAGCCTGATATAGTGGTTATAGACCGATTAGAGCGCCGAGCAATGATTATTGACATCACCATTCCCCATGACGACAATCTCTTAAAAGCAGAAAAAGATAAACAAATAAAATATTTGGACCTAGCCCACGAGATTGTCGACATGTGGGATGTGGATTCAGCAATCATTGTGCCGATAGTCATTTCGGCCCATGGGTTAATTGCTAAGAGCCTCGACCAACACCTTCAGAGGCTCACGTTAGGCAGCTGGATTAAGAGCCTGATGCAGAAGGCAGTCCTCCTTGATACGGCACGCATAGTGAGGAGGTTTCTATCTCTGGAACCCTAACCACCGGTAGCTTGGTCCCTGTACCCGATACCGGTGGGACACTATTTTTTATATTTTTTAATATATTTGTTTTTTTTTTTTTATAGTGAATGTATTTAAAAATGTAATTTATATGTATATTAAGTAAATAAAGAGATAATAATAAGCCTCGACCAACACCTTCAGAGGCTCACGTTAGGCAGCTGGATTAAGAGCCTGATGCAGAAGGCAGTCCTCCTTGACATGGCACGCATAGTGAGAAGGTTTCTGTCTCTGGAACCCTAACCACCGGTAGCTTGGTCCCTGTACCCGATACCGGTGGAACACTATTTTTTATATTTTTAAATATATTTGTTTTTATTTTTTTATGGTGAATGTATTTAAAAATGTAATTTATATGTATATTAAGTAAATAAAGAGAATAATAATAATAGGAACTTGAACCAGCTGTTAACGTTACGGCACAAACGGCTATCGGATCAAGTACGGGCTATTCAACGATGTCATTTGTCTGGCTACGCTTGGACTTGCATAATAGAATTGTTACTTCTCCCCAGTGTCACAAACAAACAGTGTCACAATCAATTTCTGGGTTGCTACGACCTTACCCAGCTGAGGGTGGAGAGGACAGTGGTACTTCATCTGTAAGTACTCAGTACAATGAACAAATAAGGAACATTTTGGAAGGTGCTATTCGAGAATATCGGACCATGAATTATGACAACAGACCTCGTTTACCGCGTTTGCCAATGCATAAACGAAATAAAGCGCTAGTGTGTGCCCTTGATTCTATATTAGGTATTTATTTAGAAGAAAGCACAGATCTCAGTGATACACACTCAATTCTGTACTGTGCGGCTGTTGCAGCATGTCGAGTAGCTGGTGTTAAATTTCCAGAAAATGATACCGCTACTCGGTTAAAGCTTGCTGCTCCGGCGTGGCAGTGCAGGATTGAACGTCGTATCGCTGAGGCGAGGGCACTCATTGGCAAGCTTATCTGTTTCAGATCGGGTAACACGCGCCCGAGAGTAATGCGTTTTGTGAACCGGGCTTTTTCAGGAACTGATATCAGTTCCTGTAATTATGCAGCGCGAGTCACAGAGCGCATTGACTTTCTCAAACAGAAAGTTTATGCATGGGCAAACCGTATACGACGGTACAAAAAACGAGTGAACCGATATACTCAGAATCGTTCATTCCAAAGGGATGACAGATGGGTTTATAGAAGGTGGGAGCAGCCTGATTTAGTGAGTGACACACATTTCCCAGATGCTGAAATTACGAATTCATTTTGGCGTGACATCTGGGCGATGCCTGTCACTCACACAGAGGGTGATTGGATGCGAGATGTCGAACGTTCGTGTGAGTCAATTGATACCATGGAGCCAATAACATTATCGAATACTGGTATAGCTTATGCAGTTTGTTCGCTGCCGAACTGGAAATCAGCGGGACCGGACGGACTGCATAACTTTTGGTTAAAGTGGATCCGTAGCTCACATGTACGATTGGCATCTCAATTGCAATCATGCTTAGAATCAGGTTCGCTTCCGACTTTTATGACCACAGGCGTAACTCACCTGCTCTTTAAGTCTGGTAGTGCCAAGGATCCCAAAAATTATAGACCTGTAACGTGCACTAAAGAGCTCCTTATTATTGACACGACCATTAACCAACAAGTTCGTCGTAATCGAAAGGATTTGGCGACATGTTGGATAGATTACAAAAAAGCCTATGACTCTGTGCCGCATACGTGGCTCTTGAGAGTGATGGAATTGCACAAGGTAGATACAACTCTATGCACTTTCTTGAAGGCATGTATGCGGCAATGGAGAACAGTACTCTACTATCCAGGATGTTGGCGGTCTCAGGGTTACGGCGAGTATATTAAGATCAGGCGGGGTATATTTCAGGGTGACAGTTTGAGTCCCTTGTGGTTTTGCTTAGCTTTGAATCTTCTCAGCACTTTACTGGAGAGTTCAGAGCTAGGCTATCGTTTACGGAAAGAAGGTCAGGTTATATCCCATCAAATTTTCATGGATGATTTGAAACTGTTTACCTGCAACAATTTCCAATTGATAAAATTACTTGAGGTAACTGAAACCTTTAGTAAATGTATCAGGATGGAATTTGGTGTGGATAAATGTGCAGTCATGCATGTAAAAAGAGGCAGGATTGTGGAATCTGAGGGGATGGAATTCTCAGATTCCACACACCTTAGATGTCTTTCCGCCAACGAAACTTACAAGTATCTAGGTATGACACAGGCGTTAGGTGTAAATGAATTGACTATGAAGCAATCGTTACAGGAACGTTTCTTTGGCCGCCTGAAAAAAGTATTGAAAAGTCTTTTGTCAGGTGGTAATAAGGTGCGGGCCTATAATGATTGGGTCATACCAGTCCTAACCTACTCCTTTGGCATACTTAGATGGACTCAGACTGAACTAGATGCCCTGGATAGAAGACTTCGTACACTGCTTACCGCATTTATCTATTTATGGATGTCTATGTATTTATGAATACGAGTAATATGCTTGATTTTTTTCGATTCAACTTAGATAGAGAATATATTCTGGTACAAACAAACTAAATAAAAAAGTGTCTCTTCAAATAAATGATAATATGTTTTTTATAAATAGAAACGCAAGCACCTGTTCCCAAACATTACATGTCCCATTCCATTTTGGACACTAGCATTCTAATTTTTTATTTTCATTTCATTTCATTTATTCCCAACAATTTACAATTGTGTTTGAATGTTAATACAATGTATGTTAATTAAATAGATTAGTTACATCATGTAATTTGAGCACCAATTTAAACAATTTAAATAAAACTCACGTTAATAATAATATAATAATAATAATAATAATTCTGGTTGTTCTCGTCTTGCCAACGGTGAATATTTGCACAGACACAACCAAGTGGCCAGGATTGTGCATCAACAACTTGCCCTTAGATACAATCTTGTGCATTCAGAGGTGCCATATTACAGGTATGTGCCCGACCCAGTTCTCGAAAATGGTCGTGCCACATTGTATTGGGATCGATCTATCATCACTGACAGAAGTATTGTTGCCAATAAACCTGACATTGTGGTGACAGATCGATTAGAGCGCCGCGCAATGATTATCGATATTGCTGTTCCTCATGACGACAACCTCGTGAAAGTTGAAAAAGAAAAACAAATCAAATATTTGGATTTGTCTCACGAGATTGTCGATATGTGGAATGTCGATTCGGCGATCATTGTTCCGATTGTCGTATCTGCTCATGGATTGATAGCCAAAAGCCTAGACCAACACCTTAAGAGGCTCGCGTTAGACGGCTGGATCAAGGGACTGATGCAGAAGGCAGTTCTTCTCGACACGGCCCGTATAGTGAGGAGGTTCCTGTCTTTGGAGCCCTAACCACCGGTGTCTTGGTCCCTGTACCCGATGTCGGTGGTATACTATTTTTTATATTTTTAAATATATATTTTGTTTTGTACGTACGTATTTAAAAATGTAATTAATAAGTTTTATGTTGAATAAAAAGAATAGTAATAAGCCTCGACCAACACCGTCAGAGGCTCACGTTAGGCAGCTGGATTAAGAGCCTGATGCAAAAGGCAGTCCTCCTTGATACGGCACGCATAGTGAGAAGGTTTCTGTCTCTGGAACCCTAACCACCGGTAGCTTGGTCCCTGTACCCGATACCGGTGGGACACTATTTTTTATGTTTCGAAATATATTTGTTTTTATTTTTTTATAGTGAATGTATTTAAAAATGTAATTTATATGTATATTAAGTAAATAAAGAGAATAATAATTAGCACCATAAATACCAGTAACCATAAATAATAATAAAAATAATTAATTACCTATATTGGCATTTATAAAATCTGATACTGAATAATAAGTGTTGTCTAGCAGGAAGGCCTTAAGTTTTCTTTTGAATGTGAACGTGTTATACATAAGATCCTTTAAATCAAGCGGTAAACAATTAAAAAGCCTTATCATTTGGTACTGTGCTGAACAATATTTGATTTAGGGCTGATTTTTGATTTCAAATGTTTCTTTCTAGTACCTCCTCTTATTAATCTTTCATCCTTGGTTTCAAATTCGTGTATGTATTTAGACAAGTAACTTAACGTCGTTAATATATACAAACTAGGTACTGTTAATATTAAAAGGCTATGGAAGTATTCACGACACGAATCTCTTTGTGAAATTCGGACCATAGTTCTGGCCCTTTTTTGTAGTATAAATGGCCTGTCACATTTATATCTATAACTATTACCCCACAGTTGTATACTGTATGTTAGTGTTGACTCCACTAGAGCGTGGTATACTGTCTTCAGAACTGGTACAGTAACCTCATCTCGTAAACTTCTTATGGCATAGCAAGCTGATGAGATAGATGCATCAATTGATTCCATTTGTTCCTTCCAATTTAGTAATCCAATTTTTACTGAATTAACTAGTTCAATTTTTTCTCCATTTAGCATTATCTCTAAGGTATCTGCACTGTTGGCTATAGATTTAAAAAGTATTATATTTGTCTTTTTTGTATTTAATATGAGTTTATTAGAATTAAACCAGTTGTTAAATAGTTCACGTGCTGTGTTTATCTTCAAATTTAAATTTTCCAATTTGTTGTCGCTTACTACCGCATTTGTGTCATCTGCAAAAACTACAAGATTTATATCGGGCTTGTGTTTACTTATGAAGTTTAATAAGTCATTTGTAAAAGGTATAAACAAAATCGGCCCTAGAATGGAACCGTGCGGTACGCCTGTCGTGACCTTCAGAATCTGTGATCGGTGTACCTTTTGACAGCAATTTTCATCTATATCCTTATTCTCGACAAACATTTTCCTATTGTTTAAATGTGATTGAAAAAGTTGTAATACCTTGCCTCTTATATCGTAATGTTTTTTAACCGACGAAAAAAAAAGGAGGTTCTCAATTCGACCGTATAATATTTTTTTTTCTTTTTTGTCTGTTCAGCTCTCACTCCGTTATTTATGAACCGATTTTGATTATTCCTTTTTTGTTAGATAGGGTATACCTCAAGGGTGGTCCCATGTCAAGGAAGTCAGGATCTGATGATGGGATCCTGAAAAAAATGAGAGAAACCCTCGAAAATTGTTATAACGAATAGTGTTTCTGTTTACTTTTTCAGCTCTGACTTCGTTATTTATGAACCGATTTTGATTTTTTTTTTTTTGTTAGATAGGGTATACCTCAAGGGTGGTCCCATGTCAAGGAAGTCAGGTTCTGATAATGGGATCCTGAAAAAATTGAGAGAAACCCTCGAATAGTGTTTTTGTTTACTTTTCATTACTTTATCAGGTATTGCGTTTAGAAAACATCATTATTTTTCATCATCATCATCATGATGATGAAAAAAAAAATAAAATAAAATCTTTTTAACAAAAAATTAAACCGACGAAAAGAACTAAAAAGCAAAAAATAAATAAACCTTAAGTCTTAAGTATTGAGCTTATTTACATAAACTATCTAATTTTATATAAACTTATTTTGAGTCGGCGCCAAATAAAATTTTGATAATTAATCAGCTTGTTGTTTGGCGCCGACTCAAAATAAGTTTAAACAGCAACCTATATAATCCACGGTATCAAAAGCGGAACTTAAATCCAAAAATATTCCAGCTACCTTTAATTTATTATTAATACTTTCCACTACATCATTTATTAAGGTGTTTACCGCATCTGTAGTACCCACACTTTTTTGGTACCCAAACTGTGTTCTATTTAAAACATTGTTTTGATTAAGATGAGAAGCTAAACGACTTTTTATAAGTATTTCAAATATTTTGGGAGTGTTGGGAGTACAGACATAGGTCGGTAGTTTGTTGCATCGATACATGGACCTTTTTTATATAATGGAATTATCTTTGCTATTTTAAGTTGCTCGGGGAAGACACTAACTTCAAAACATTTATTAAAGAAATATGACAAAGATGGAGCTACTATTGTGATGTGTTCTTTTATAACTGATATTTGTAATTCGTCATAACCGCTAGAACTTTTATTAGGCATTTCTTTGACAATCTTGACAATTTCACCCGGAGTGACTGGAGGTAATATCATCTCAGTTGATATCCTATCTGTACTTTGTTCTAGATAGTACCTTGCTTGATTCTCATTAGTATCATGTGAAGTGTGATAGTTAAAATTAAATTGATTCGCAAAAACATTACCCACGTTTCTAGGTTTGTCAATAATTTTTCCACTACTGTCTTTTATTTTATTTTTTTTATTTTCTTTATATTTGCTTTTATTTTTATGCCGATTTACGACTTGCCAAATCCCCTTACTTATATTTTTAGCGTTATTTATTTGCCTTGCTATCGCATTACGTTTGGCATTTTTTACTACTTTTCTAAATAGTCTACTCTAGTCTAGTAATAATACTACTATTATGACAACTGCCAGAATTTACACATAAGAACCGCTTCATTTTGCTTGATATTTTCATACCTTTAGTAAGCCACTTTATACCCATGTTGTTTTTTGATAGGGATATACACTTTTGTCTTTTTTTTAAAACTACATTTAAACGCATTTTTCAGTTTAAATAAAAATGAATTTATTCAGTTAGTATTCAATATCAAATGTCTAAACTTATTATGGTTATTGCGGGAAAAGGATCTTTTGTCAATTTTAATTATTTTATTTAATTTTGATTGTCTAACTCTAGTCAAAGTCAATTCGCAAAATAATCCCGCATGGCCATCTTCTAAGCCAATATTTGTTATGAAATTGTCAACACAAGAGCTTGAATTACCACGCATGAAAGTTACAGTATTTACCAGAATTTTAAAGTTGTAACACCCTAATATGCTGTTGAATTCCGTACATTTTTTATTATTCCCCGACAGAATATTGATATTAAAATCTCCACATATGAGACACTTCCTGTAAAAAAAAAATTCTAACACTTTTTTTTTAAATTTTGTAGAAAATCATCGAATTTTTTGTCGTTAGGACTTCGATAACAACAACAAATGTACAATCCAGTATCAACATCCAGTGTGCAACATACTTCAAACGATTCTGGCTTGTATAATTTATTAATCTGTAAACAGTTTACAACCTCTTATTTATTTGTCCTAAATTTTAGGACCTAAAATAAGACCACCTCTACGCTTCTTATTCGTTCTTGTGTTGTGAGTAAGAAGGTTGTAATCAGATAAACCAAATAGTGGCGCAGATGTAGCGTTTAAAAAATGTTCTGTAATGCAAATATAGTCCAACTTAGGCTGTAATGATTGAACGTAAAGATCTAATTCATCTTTTTTAGTTGTTACACCACATAAATTTTGATGATAAATGCATAAGCGGGTTGTATCGGACACCGAATGGCCACTACCATTACAATTTTCTTTATTTTGTGACGTTACCACTCTACTATCCTCGAAGAAATTCACAACTGGGCTAATATTAAATTCTGTTTGTATTGTGGAGTCTATAACATTTTTTTTTAATTAATATGCTAGGTTCAGTTTGTACAAGCACACTGTTGTAAGATTTTTTTATAGATTCACTTGTATTTTTTACTTTGCTTGACTTAGAATTATATAATAAGTAATCATGTTTATATTTTAAATGCAATATTTCCTTACATAATATACCGCTTGCAACTCTTTTATTACAATATGGCGTAAAATAACAGTTACCTAGGTCTACATCTAATGATAAAAAATTTACGTTTCTAAAATTACCACTAATATGCCTTATCAACTTATTGAGCATTAAAACATTCAAACATTTATTTCTATAGATTTCACCTATTAAAACATTGGTATGAATAACTTGATTTAAATAATAATATAAGTATGATTGTACTTCCAACGGACTATTATCGTTTGTTCCTGCCCAAATGAAAATGTAATCTGAAATGGTAAAATCTTGACACATTGCGACACATGATTTCAGAACCTCAGATAATGGGGCATAAGGCTTTATGAATGATGTGACCACAAAAGAATTTCCGAGAAGATTGTGTAACAGTCTTCTTATACCGTAACCATTTTGATCTGCAAAAATGAATAGTCGGGGCTTGACGAACAGTTCTTCGCGCTTGTTTTTATATTGTAGGCAATGTATTGGTTTCATTTCCGACCTGAGATTCATTTATACTCGGTGACTAATGTTAAACGTTCCATTCAAATCCGGGTTTACCAGGGTTGCCATATCTACATTTTCCCTATTCTTTTGTTTTTAATTGTTGCCGCAACGAGGAGTGTTTTATTTATTATCAGTTTTATTTGTAAAAATGTCTACAAATTGTACCTACCTGATTTCGAGTTTTTGGTGAAAACCACACACTTGTTTCACTGTAAGCGTTCACTTCACTGTTTGTTTATTTTACTGAGTATTTCTTTGGGATAACATTGTCACTGATCGATTATGCGGTTATATTTACTTTAAGTTATAAATTAGTATTTGATTAACACTTTAACTATTTTTAATGATTTTAAAATACGGAGCTGACTGTTTACGTGACGACTGTAGCGCCCTTTCAATTTTCTTACGATACAGCATCAACATACAGCCACTGTTAACACGAACACTCACCTTATAATGGTAAGAAATGAAAAATACTAGCAAAGTATAACCAGTAGGTATTATTGCAAGCAAACTTTGAAATGGAGATTTTCATAACTTCGATATTTTTTTTAAAATACGCCTAAGAATAATTTGTGTATGTTAACGACCATCCAACATATTTTTTTACATTAATTTACAATTACAATACATTTGTATATTCATATAATAACATTAGACGTAACTTTCAATTTCATGATCACAACGGATGCTTCTACCGTTGTACGCACACGTACCTATTTGCCATTGTAAAACACAAAACACGCCTTACACAGCCTGTATTTTATTTTCCAAACTATTATACTACATTATATCACACAACAATAGAAACTTTTTCCACAAGAACACCTCTGATGAGCAAGCGCAAAGGTTTAAAAAACTCGTAAATTCACACTCCCAAGGGAAAATTCTGATAAAGCTTGATTTATTGCACTATGGGATTTATATTTAGCTTGTTCCCGACATTATGCATCCGCATGTTAATGATATGCATGTAATGTATCAAAAACTTTTTACACTACACGGACTAAAATGATCGTAATGAAAACTTACTGAGCACCGGCATAAGGTTAAGTAAAGTGATATTTTTATAACCCTCGAGTAATATAAATCTATCTCGATACAAGGCACTAAGTACAATCAGAAAATAATATGGATGATAATCTCTTTGCTTACGCTATTCCAACCTAGACATTCGACATTAACACAGACGGCGACTTAACACAGATCAAAGGAGAGTACTTTTCGATTAAATGCTGCCACTCGTCATATTTTCTTGAATCTTAAATGGGCACGCTTTGCTACCTTGACAATTTACGGCATTAATAGTGACAATTGAATTACTTACAAATAAACTAACAACATCGCAAGTAGATTTACCGATATTTATTTTAATTAAAGTCTAAAGTAGCAGCAAATATAACATAACAAAACTGAAAACATGTAGCTAATTTTAAGGCTATTTTAGTTGGCACCGAGAGCGGTCATTAAACGCTCACTCAGTATACGAGTGTTGAAAATATCGTGGTTAAAATATCAACATTTATTCAACAGTTATTTTTATCAGTGAAACAAGTTATCGTTAAACCTTCTCCAGTGACGTCCAATTAACGAGAACGACGAAACGAGAAGACCACTCCGATTACGACATAAATTTTGTCAGCACTTCGCTTAATTGAATTACGAGAAGCTATGAGTTGAATAAACAAATGACAGTGAATCAATTTATAATTAATCGATAAGTGATAAATTCTGGTAAATCCTTTTGTAATTTTAGTCATTTAAAGTAATCGCTCATAGAACTTAATCCGTGAACATAATCATTGTTTGTAACAGTGCCGGATTCAAATCAAATCAAAATAATGTATTTAAACTAAACCGATTATAGGTATTTTTCAATTGTCAGGAGTATTAGCCAGCTAGCCAGTCAGACTAAGTCAGTCGGGAAGCTAGTTGCTTGTTACAATAAGTAGATTCTGTGGAGAAAAACAGGCAAGAAACTCCAAGAAAACTCTTTTTCAAATGTTTTTTTAAAGTCTCTGAGTACATTGCTTAAATGCGCAAATTACGACTAAACTAAAACTTGACTTAATTTCTTTATATAAAATCAACCTTGTGTTCTTCGTAATATAGAATATTTGTTACTGGCATCTATTTCTCAGCGCCACTAATTTTCACTAAAACCTGTCAACGTATACTCAACTTTATTTCCACCCAGCGAGAGTCTCCATTTATTCAAATGCTGTATAATTGCCGTATAAAAACTTGTTCAAAACGAACTAAGATGACGTTATTTTAATCGACACCTAGGAAGACGCTTACTAAAAACACAGAGCAAAAGATGTGGCATTCAACGGATAGCGGCTCTCGCTACGTGGTATTAAAGTTTATTTAAGCGTATCAGACTTTAGTCGACAAATAAATTGCTTATTTCGATAGCGACATAATGTTACCTACCTGTTTCAATTTGAAATAAGACCTTGTTTTGAAGTGTACAAGGTTTACATCTTATGAAGAAAATTAAGTGAATTTTAATTTAGCGAGTGAAGGAACAGAATTAGGACCAATGTAATGTGCTCTAAACTAAAAACAGTCGCGCAAATTACTATATGTAAGTAATAGCAGTTCGGACATGACCAGCCCCGATCAACGGCATTCGTTCACGAGCATGACGCACGCGCCAGCCATCGTCCACTTCAACCATATCAAAGGGAGACGAACGACCCGTCACATACGCCGCACTCGACTAGACGTCTAGGCGAGCATGACACAATCAGAACAGAACAGAACTTCGTGAAACTCTTATTTACTATCAACCTTTTGATACTATAATGTGTTTATCCGTTTTAAAAACCACATTAGGAACTAGAAATATAATTTATAATAAGTGGAATATTCCATATTTGAAGGAAAGTATTTAGGAATTAAATATTATATATTTTTAAACACTTGTTTATTAAACATAAATCCATAAAACATTAATAAGGGTGAAGGGAATAAGTAGTTCTAATTTGGCACCAAACAACTTTTTTTATGATACAGTATTTATGATGACGATTATTAAATAATAATTATGTAACATTTGTGAGTGAAACGGGACACCACTATCGCAGACAAACCGTGGGAAGATGGGTCGTTGCCTTATTAGAGTTTATGATCCAAGAACTGAAATTAGAGGGATCATGAATTTATTACCTTCCTTACATTTTATTATTTTTCGCTTCATTTTGTAAATGTACCGCGACAGTTTAGAAGAATAATAAAGTTTTTATATTCTAGTTCTTGAAAAAAGCTAGCTAAAACAGATATAAATTACATTAATAGCGGACTTATGCAATACCTAGGTTAAGAAGGTTGTAATGTCATTTAATCATCATGGTCAAAGTAAAAGTAACAAGATATGCACCGCTTTAAGACTGCAGATCTCAGACTGCTAGAAAACAATTTTGATATTTCTTCTCCTTCATGACATTTAAATGTATTTTGATATTACTATCGTTTGCAAACGATCACCCATCGACCTAACGATAACAACCAGTGGTTTAACCTGTGCCTATAAACACCATAAATTCATGTGAACATCCTTCAACACAAATAAGACGGCTAAGGAAAATACTCACTTGCAGTCTGTTACAAAATATGCTGCCTACATTGGTATAATTGACTACACTACCTAATACATTTCTTTTGATAGGTACCTGTTGCCAGAAGATAGAATTACATACAACATAGTCCACTGTATTATTCAGTGCACGCTAGCATAATTTACAATGCACTGGGCCCAGAGCCCGACCTGAGCTGAAACCCTGCCAACAAAGCTATTATTACCCTCTGAAATAAACATAAATATTCCCCACCTGGTAATTTATATTCTTTCCTTGCCGAGTAAACTAATTTCATATTCACTCACTTTGTTCCAACATACCCCTGTGCAAAACTATTTGTGTAAATACGCGTCTAGACTATAGCTATAATCTTACAGGTTTTATTATTATCTGTCTCATTCTCATTACGTCTCGACACGTTCAGAATTGAAATCCTATACATTCAGTGCCATTGGCGACATCTGTGTGATGCTATTTCACGTCGTTACCATTAATACATTTTACAGTTACAGTCTAACAGTCTGATGTTCCTTATTTTAACTTTTCAAATGTGAGTTATATTTTCTATGCTTAGTTTAGTTACGTAGATTTGTAATAGTATATCCTACAAATATTATAAGCGTAAAAGCTTGTGATCATGTATGGATGTTTGTTACTCTTTCACACAAAAACTACTGAACCGATTGCGATGAAACTTGATATGTATATAGCTGGAGACCTGGATTAACACATAGGCTACGTTTTATCAAAATATTCCCACGGCATCGGGGCTTACTTCTGTAAAACCGCCGGGCGCAGCTAGTTGTAGATATTTAGAGTATGACACTCTATGCTTAACCTACGTCAGAACCACTATCTGTACCGATTGTGACTCTGAGTGGATTTATGAAAGCTCAGCAACGCCATTGTAACATACTCAAAAGTACTGTTTATGAAGAGCAAACAAAAAAATTGTAACCAACGAAGTTAGCAGTGGTGACAACACTAGACAATGCTAATTTACAAAGTGATCACTTAAACTGGTAAACCATCCGTACAGTCCACAAATGATAATGTGATTTGATATTCATCTAAAAGTGATTTGAAACACATCTCATTGTTATGAACACGAAGAATATACAATATACCTATAATATACACAATAAGAACTACAAAGCCTAGTACACGATACACAACGTAATATGCGCCTAATCACTAGACGTTGTTTATTTAACTCCTACCACACTCCTGCTGTAAATAAAAGACACAATTTTATGGTAAGTAGTCCAGCAATATATCTAAACTAATATTATTAAGAGGAAACTTTTGTGTTTTTGTATGAATGTTTCTAATGTTTTCACACAAAAACTACTGGACCGATTGCGATGAAACTTGATATGTATATAGCTGGAGACCTGGATTAACACATAGGCTACGTTTTATCCCAATATTCCCACGGCATCGGGGCTTACTTCTGTAAAACCGCGGGGTGCAGCTAGTTGTAGATATTTAGAGTATGACACTCTATGCTTAAATTACGTCAGAGCCGCTACCTGTACCGATTGTGACTCTGTGTGGATTTATGAAAGCTCAGCAACTGGTATGTAGATAGCTAGAGACCTGGATTAACGCATAGATTACTTTTTATCCCGACATTCCCACGGGATCGTGACTTATGCGGGTCAATTTTTATAAAATTGACGAATCTTATCCATATTTCTGACATAGGAATGCAAATTTTCATTATAGTTACCAGCCTCTTCTAATGATATATTATCTCGGTACTGAAGCTCAAGTTTTTGTCGTATATGTATATATTATATTCTCTAGAATTCCCAAATTGTGATACTCATATACATTTCATTACGTTGGTATAACTATGTAATTACAGAGGGACGATGAGACTTGATCTTTTTACAAGGGCACCGTCCTCGCTAGAGGCTATTTCCTCCAGTTCCGTGTGCCTACGCGTAAAACTTCAGTACCGAAACTTGAGTCTCCAACTAACTCCAAAGTGGAAAGATTGACTCTGTATTCGTACATAGATTCAACTGAAACTACACACTTCTACCTTCGTATGTACATTAAAGTACGTAAGTACACATCGTCTGAGCTCCAAACTTTGTGCTAAAGATCAATAGATTAAAAGTTTTTCACTCGTATAATCTAATAAATAATTTACTTGAGCTTTTGTGTTTAACTGAGGACAGCGTAATAATTAATGAGTGTAAGAAGGCTACGACTTCAAACTTATACACACCAACACGAAGAAGAACCGGAACAAAGTAACTGTTAATAAACAAACACAGACAGAAATTTCATACAAAAAGACAAAAAATAAGGACGCTCCTACAATAAAAAAATCGCAAGCGTCATCTGCATGGCTCCAATAATATTTAATAAACTGCCTAAATAATGGAAGAAGATAAATGATAATACATTCAATAAACACTGAAAAAAAAATTAAACCGACTTCAAAAAGCACTAACAAATGGCACGGAAAAGTGAAAAATAATTATTCAATTACAAACTTAACTAAAAAAACTACAGTACATGTGACACTTTTAATATAATTGTTGACATTTTAAAGGCTCTAGGCGTCTACTGGTCTGTTTGAAATGTTGGAAGGACGGATTGAAGTCTTGGATGGAAGAAGAGAAGCAAGCACTCTCTTCATATAGAAAATACATCAAGGAAAACATCACGCCTGAAAATGTTTTAAAAGTTTTGCCGAGGAAACACGTAAATTAAAGTTGGTTTAATCAATAAAGGTATTAATAGAAATATAAATAAATAGATGAATATATACGCTTCACGAACCTTAAAAAATTAAAACATTTTAAGTAAATGACATAACAAAGATTTATAATCTTTAACTAGCCGCGCACACACCAATTACCAATGAGTTGTAAGTATTTTCGTTTGATAGGAGTTCTACTCGTGAAATGTTTTTAGTGCTAAAAATTACTTTTAGTGCGTACAGTAGGTAACAACTAACGCTATACCCGTGGGCACGTGTCCTTGCAATAAAGATCATTTTCGGTGCAAAAGATATGGCTCGACATGTGTACTGCGGGTGTTGCCAGCATCAAATAGCTTTACCACGCCATACCAAGGCTTATATTTGCTTAACTTTTTTACCATCCGACTGGTAGCGAACCATTCAGGCGTTTTATCGGACTACCAAATTCCCTAATTGTAGGAACTTCTACGATTTGTACAACACGAAATCTAATATTATGAAATGTTATTGTTGTATATTAAAATTATAAAAGAAAGAGTATCAAATAAATAGTGTAGGTATGTAGGAAGATGTGCAAGCTGCGCTCGAGCATGCTGTGGAGGAAGTGTTTTAAAAGTTTGTTTAAATGTATGAAACTTTGCATAAACAGTGGCGGAGAGATTTTTGAAAAGGTTTATGAAAAAAAGGCCTCGGTTTTGTAAAATTTACTGAGTATCCGCAACCTTACGCCTTGCGATAAACCATATTTTGAAGTTTTTTATAAATTCATGTGTCATCATTAATGCTCATCGTTTGATGACGGACGTCGGATCGGACATTGCATCTCTAGGGCCAGTCTCCCCATCCCCTCACCCAGGAACATAGCTTTAGGTACGCCAATGCTAGCATGTAGTCCGTATTTGAAATATTCTAATCACCCTAATCCGTAATAACTATGTTACATAGGCGACATTGTACACATGTTTCTTATTTTGACCACAGATTCAACTATATATTATCTCCACTCAAATATAGAACCTATGATTCTTTGTTACAAAATTCGAACATATAAAGCATATCTGGGTGATTCAACGCGAGAAATATAAAAAGAAAACCGGGCAATTGCGAGTCTGAGTCGCGCACCGAGGGATTCGTAAATAACAAACTTGAATGTAGATAACACGTCCATCTCGGGAATTAATTATCGGTGAGGTGGAAGGAAGGGAAACTTAACTTTGCAGTTCTAAATATATTCTCCCATACACCGATTTACGATAAAGTCAACTTTCCAACCGCGAAATATAAGTTCGTAATCACAAAAACATATTTATGTGATATAACACAATGATACTAGGTCAATGGAGAGTAGCCTGTAGGTTTTGATTTATCTGCGAAATGTTCAAATTTGGTTAAATCGAGAGCTGAAATGGCCGTATCTTTTGACTGCGTTGACTTAGAAAATTGATTTTTTTACAGACAGAATTATTTGGTAATTATTTCAACTTGAAGTCTCCACGGATTCTTCACAGACAGGCAGACAACAAAGTGATCCTATACGGGTTCCTTGTTTTCCTTTACAGGAACGGAACCCTCAAAACAAGTTTGTATGATAAGAAGCTGTAGTTTATTCAAAAGGAAATTATGTCTGTCATAAGAAAAACCTTTTATAGTTCCGCTGTTTCGTGATAAACTGTTTATTAAGTTAGTGAGTTTAAGAAATAAAGACCAACATGAATAAATAAGATTTCTTACGATTTTATTGTTTACTAAAAACTAGTCGTATGATGCGTAAACTTAAATTAGTTACTTCAATCTTGGTTTGTATTGTTTTTAGTTTACATAAACAAAAAGAAACACGTGAGATGTCTTTGAATCACCCGGTTTAAACGAAGTTCTTTTCGCTAAATATAAATATATTTAATTAATTGAATAAATTGTATCAAAATATTGTAAGTATTGTAAAAACTCGAAATTTGAAATGCGCCACCTGTGAAAGTTGCCCGAACTAATATACAAAATTAGTATAAAACAACATCAAAGTACAGTAATTACAAAGTATTGCGCAGATTCTACAGACGGCGTAAATAAAATATATCAACTCGCGGTCAGCATTTCTCGTTACGCTAACACTTTTTGCCGTACAGCCCGCCGTCGTCGGCTGAGCGCCAAGTAACGTACAATATGGAACTTCTTTCCAATAGCATAATCTGGATCTGAATATTAATATATCCTTAAAATATTTACACCATTAATATCTATTAAATCTAATCTAAATTATATTTGAAAATCAGCAACCTTGAAATCGCATGAGTTATTTTCTATATTGGAATCTAAGTGATGAATACAAAACAATAATTCCAATAAATCCAGCAATAAAAGCGTATCGTAGAGATACTACAAAAAACAGGAACAAGGACTTCGCTGTGGCTATGAAATAGGGTGACAAATGAAATGCGTGCAAACCAGAATCTATATATCCCGATTTTTCCCATTTATTGTCGTCGCCCGTGATACAAGCAGATAGGAAAACGAGAAAGTTATTAGACCAATATTCGCAAAGATATATTGACTGTTAATTAATCATAGCTCTATCAGACTCTATATACTGGAATTACAACAATTCTTGTCTGTAATTGATAAGAATATTCTTGGACTCCGGACGACGAGTTTGTCTTCTCTGTAACAGTCGCCGGCAACCGACGGGGGTTGTGTTACTGTGTAAAAACTCTTAAAAAAAGTTATGATGTATTTGAATTTAAAAATTGAATATACCTATGTACCTATAAAAGGGGACAAATTATTAAAATAACTTTTTGAAAAATTTTAAACGTGAGGGTGCTTACATGTGTACAACATCAGCTGTGTGTAGATAAAATATAAGGAAAATAAAAATAATCATGGCGTGGTAACGTAGGTCATTAGTTCATTACCGACAAATGAAGTCAGCAGCGAGGCATAAATAGTTCGATGACCTTCTGGTTACCACAACGAGAATGCGAGGCCAGTTCCCGGTATCCGCCCGTCGGTTATGAATATAATATAGGTACATTCGTATTTGCAAGCTCATATATATGAACCTATGTGTACACTTGTTTGAATCCGTGTAAGCAATAGCTCTAGCAGTTCAGGGTCCCTTGCTGGGAAATGCCGAGCTCGAAACGATTCGTTTTGCTTACGAAAGTAAAATTTTGGTTAAAAATTATATTACTATATTAATCGTTTCTTGATTATAGGAACCGGGCATTAATGAATTAATATTTAAAGCTACAATCCTACTAATCCTACTAATATTATAAACGTGAATGTTTGTGAGGATGTATGGATGTATGGATGGATGTATGGATGTTTGTTACTCTTTAACGCAAAAAGTACTAAATGGATTTTAATGAAACTTTACAATAATATAGCTTATATATCAGAATAACACATAGGCTATAATTTATGAAGATATTGTGTATATTGGCCAATATATAACGATAAGTGTTAAGTAAGTCGGAAAAAATCTGTCATCTGCGAGCTATTCTGGCGTGCGGTGGGAAAACTGTAAGAGTTACACGAATATAATGTACGGTGGGATTGTTCCTCCTAAATAGTTCTACAAAAAAGTCCGCGACAGTATATATCTACCTTTTATGTATAAGCCATTATTACCAAAATAGTGAACCATAAATACAATCAAATTTGATTTTTTATTTCCAATTCACATTTAGCAGTAACAAATTGGTTTTTATCAAAATAAATACTTTTATCGCTTCTGATATTCAAAGTAGATAAACTTTGCCTTTTAAAGTACGTAATTGGTCACTTATTTTAAAAGTTAAAAGGTTAAAAGGTATAAAATTAATATAAAATTGTGCGGTGCGGTGGAGGGGGGGACATAGCTCATCGCCGCGTGACGTGAGCCACCCGAGTCTCGAACGCGGGCAGGCAGACGCGTGAGGGCAGACGTTGTTGACGGTTGTGTCCATAATGGGAATTTTCAAGACAATAGCGATTTGTTTAAAGGCTCTGTATACATACATTTATATAACACTAGCAACCCGCCCCGGCTTCGCACGGGTACAAATTATACACCTAAACCTTCCTCATGAATCACTGTCTATTAGTGAAAACCGCATGAAATTCCGTTCAGTATTTTTTTAGTTTATCGCAAACAGACAGACAAACGCAGCGGGGGACTTTGTTTTATATTTTATAATATGTAGTGAAGATATTGAATTTGAAAAAAAATTTAAAGTTTGTGAAGAGGTTTGGATGTTTGTTACTCTTTCACGCAAAAACTACTGAACCGATTGCGATGATACTTCGTATGTAGATAGCTGGAGACCTGGATTAACACATAGGCTACTTTTATCCCGATATTCCCATGGCATCTGAGTTACGCGGGTGAAACCGCGGGGCACAGCTAGTTACATATAAACAAACATATTTTATAATTATCATTTTAATTCTACGTAATGCTGTCACGAAACCTTAATCATTTAAGATGAGCTAACCATACAACTATTTAGGCACAGAAGAAACAGACTGTTTGTAAATTAATTAACTCATTGTAAAATTACATTAAAATAATTCTTTGAATAGATAAGTTGACTTAAATGTTATGGTTACTCAGATAGTCAAAGCCTTATAACCAAAAATAAACTCAGATATCCAAATATATACTGTAGTAAACATACAAAATTTCAATTCAATATACAATATTCTAAAGGGTAATTGATTCACATTATCTACCGTACAACCATTTGTTATCACTTTCTGATGTGACGTGACTACTAAGAATTTTAAACTAATGAAAAAACAAACACTTTATCTACTCTCTTTAGAATATAGGATCGTACGATGTTATTTGATTTTTTGCGATAATGTCAAAACCCTTTTCAGACATCAAAGTGGAAGTATCACTCAGAGATTAACATGTATATACATCACCCCCCGTTTCCATTTTACACTCCACAACACTGCCTTGAGCAGTTTTCAATATAGCTTATCGACACCAAAACCATTGCAACGTTGTCATGTCGCTTTCACAAAACGTGATAAAAAAATCTAACTATCGGAGTATAACTCTCATACAGAATGTACATATGTGAAGTACTGGGATTCTTTGAATTCTAGAATTTATATTATCTGAATATCTATCTTTAGTTCAACTGTTTTCTACTAATTGTCATGGCATCCTTTTAGCAATTCATACAGGTTTTCAGAATAGATAATACGCTGCTGACAGTATGACGAAGAGGCCTTTCGACGTCCGCTTACACAATAAGATTCAGTTTACACTAGATGCGGCGAATAAGTCACCAGACCTCGCAGGTCCTAGTAATCCACTTAAGGAGAGAAACTCCTGCTCCCCTGTTGAGAGACACGATTCACGCACCACTATCCCATGTCATATTCGGCATGGCGACCTTACAAGTTCCTTATTACTTCCCAATGATTTCAAACTGTTGGTCAAAACTGTTTAATAATGAAAGAGGTCACTTAAAAATTTAAAAAAAAAAAAAATTATCGATCTCACCTCATATCGTATTGTGCAACTTTTCTTGTTTTTTTTACTGATGTTTTTCCACTGAATCGTTTTGTTAAATTTGAAGAATAATTTTTATGTCATTAAGAGGTTCCTTTATTTTTTGTAACGCAAAAATATTATATTACAAAATAATGTGAAAGTAAATCTGTCTGTCTGCCCGTCTATCTATTTGCACGCTTGAACCACTAAATCAATTTTAGAGTAGAGATAGACGGGATCTAGGAGAAGGACATAATGTGTAATAATAAAACTTGAAGGGCGAAAAATAAGGGATGAAAGTTTGTACCTATAGGAGATAAGGTCAGCACCCTTATACGACACTGCTCCCGCACGGTAAATTAATGGACATTCAAATACAAGCTTAAAGTCGTGCTATTTAGGTACATTTTACAATGATAACATATAATTTCAAACAGCGTGTGGCAAGCGAGCGACGTCTCGCTTGCCTCATGCTTATCACGCGCTTCAAGCGGGTGACTGAAATAGACTGTTCACTTGAATCATGTTGCTAGCTTTTCTGTCGCGAAAACGAAACCAGCCGCGCGCCGGCACGTGGACAACGTAGTCCACGCGCCTACAGCTGTCAGCTGTCAGTCAACTAGCAGTCCCCGCGCTTACAGTCATCTCCGTTTAAGGTGGTGTTTTGTGCGGGAGCGGAGTCGGAGCGGGGTCGTATAAGTAAGCTACGACCTATAACTCTACGCAGTTGAAGTCGCGAGCAACAAGACGGGCTAATTTTTAAATGTTGAATCTATCGTTATTGACATTTTTTCTGTTTTTTTGAAGTGAAAACTTCTTTAGCGGCGTTGTGCACTTTTTGATGGGTAAAAAATGTTAAACTCGCGTCAGGACACATGACCCTAATGTCCGTCCCCATCGACATTCTTAAGCCGAATCCGCACGTTTGCCACTTGCCACAAACTACAAATCTCTACAAACTTTGGCTTGATTTTGGGAATCAAACATCGCCATCCACACGCTTGCGAGTGCGTTAGTGTATTCTGAAGAGGCAAGCATGGCGGACATCGAACTTGTGTCGACTGTGTGGCTTAAGTTATTTTTATTATAAAAACAAGAAAATAAGTAAAAGAAAATTACGGCAAAGAAGATGGTAGATGTTAAAAATTCATAAAAACCACTTACTCGTTTTTTTAATTATGGCGTATCAAAAACAATCGGTATTCGGTACGGACGCACACGTCTGGTTGTCGCCAGCGCGCAAGGCATACTAACAACACACAAACATGTGGATACATCGCAAGCGCTTGCCACAAACTTCCTTTGATTTGGGCGTCAAAAACCGACAGAGTTCAGATCGACGGTCGATCCAAGCCAAACGTTTGGCAAATCGAGCAAACACACTATCCACACGTTTGAATTTGTGACTGCTTGTTGAGGTTTGGCAAGCGCATATATAAATCTACTCTGTGGGCAAGCGTCTGGACGCGGCATTATATTTACATGTACAGCGTCAGAGAGACATGGAGAGGGAGAGAGAGAGAGAACTGAACTCGTGACCGTCACGCTAATAATACATGATATATATTATATCCACTAGAGCTCTTTATTAATTAATGTCACCAACCTGTTATTGTGACGTTCTAAGTTCGTCGTTTCGTTTAAGTTTTCACTTCTGTCGGCAGTCCCACGACTGCCAATTTTTTTTTAATAATGAAATACCTTAGTTATGATTTTTTTTTATTATGGGATGGCGGCAAACGAGCAGATGTGTCACCTGATGGTAAGTGACTACTGCCGCCCATGGGCACCTGTAACCGGAGGAGCCGGCCTATACCTAATTGTAAGCAGTTTAATATTTATATACATAGCAAAGTCATAAACATTAGCCATTAGTCTTGTCGTTATTTCGGGAAACAGTTATCTAATAACGTTAGAATCGTGTTATATTAATTAGATGTTCATTAATTAAGCTATCAAACAAGCAACCTAATGATGAACATTTATACGTGATGTGTATCCGGGGTTGTAGGCACAGGAACTGATTAACCCCTCGTCGGCGGGCCACGTTGGTCACACAATGTTCGGTATCCGGCCTCTTTCCGGCCGCACTGACACACTCTATTGCTTACCAATGCCGTCGTAACTCAAATTATTCACTCAGAATAACACATATCTGTTTACGTTTTATTTAAGACGTATATAAAACATTAACTTTCTAGCTACATACCACACAAGAAGGCAATTAAGTATTAGAAATCGAAGGATTACTTATGGATATAATAAATAGAAAAGAAAGAATACGCCTGGCAAGGTGTGGGTCAGGAGGGTGGGTCAGGACCCATTACCTATCATGGATTAAGACCGTGGTTCCAAAAACAAACAACATTAACAAACTATGCTTATGGGGAACTAGGGCCACGACAATTTATATTGCTAAAACAGAGTAATGTTAAAGTTATTTGCTATTCTATATTGAGGGTAAGACATTCATGAAGTCTATTATTTGCCAGAAACATCTCAAGGTCACAACATTATCATTGATGAAATTACGTTGTTTTAGGGAACATTCTGTACTCCTCGAGTAAGCATGATATTCAAATAAATAAATGATATAAATGAGCGCCGCATTAAACAAGTTAACTATATTTAAAATAAAACCAAAATGTATTCAGTTCAAGCACAAATTGTATTTCAGTGCATAAAAAAACTAGATCAAGATGTTTCTGACAGGTAATCATTCAACGGAATGGCCGATGATTTATGAAAATGTAGACACACTGCGCGCTTGATAAATACGAACCATCTGCATTCACTGGTCGTTGGCAGCACACGTTTGCCAGCATATACCAAGCAATAGCTCCACATCATCCGCTTTAAAAATCTGAAGGAGTTATAGGGTTGAGTTCCTATTCTATTCCGTTATTCTACTATTCTTCAATTAAAATATACTACCAGCCTATTAATAAAATAAAAATATTTATAGTTCAGTCTTAACCTTAGTTTTCCTTGTTTTTATTACTTACTCATTTAGTGTACAAAAAGTTTAAATGATAATTACATACCTACTCATACAAAGAGAAAAGATGATGAAAATTAAAAGTAGAAGATATCAAGAGAACACAAAGAAAATGAAATGAGGCGTGTGCTTGTTTGATAAGTTGTTAGAATAAAAAAACAGCAAATAAATCGTTATACACTACTCCATACATTTCAACGTATCTGAGTATATCAATGCCGTTCAAACGTTGCCGTTCCGTAACGTTCAATCTTGGAAATTATTTTATATGTGTACCAGTGACACAAGTATTGTAAGTATAAGTATAAATGTAGGTAGGCATTTAAATGTCTACTGCGCGTTTGGTTTGGTCGTTAAAGATATCTTATAACAAATTTAGTTTTGTTACCTACGTGCATTAACCATGCGTGCTGAAGTACATTAACCTTATAAGTATTACAGGATTGTAAAGCAAACCTATTTCTATTTCTTAGGTAACAAACTGTGATTAAAAAAAATTAACTTTCCTCTTCAATTGTTTTGTGTCTACTTTGTAAATATTAAGTGATTCGAATAAATAAATAAAATTATATTTGACATCATTATTAAAAATACTAGAATATTTTGAAAATCTAGTTTTGCAGACAATAGAATCTCTACCTATCTGGTAATATATACGAGTAGATGAGTAATAATCACGTAGGTTGCGAAACCAAACGGAACTAATGACCAACCCCATCTTGATTGGATAAATTTCCAGAAATAGAAACAGCCATGTTCCACCGACATGTGGGCGAAGTTCTTCATTTGCGGTTGAACTGACGATGTCTCATATAATCTGTACGTGATAGGAATAGGTACACTCCCCGACTACCGTCTATAACACTGTCCGCCTCCTACAATTGACGAATTAACCGCGTAAATGCCGCACAATAGATATGCTGTAAGTTAAACAAATATAAATTTCTCTTTCCTATTAATGCATATTAGGTGCATACAATTATTTATTCGATTAACTCTCCTTTACTTTAACACACGGTCGATATTCGCTTCAAGTTAATCTTTGGCGTATCTAAAGTGGTCAACCCCTATTTTCGTAGTAGCTACATAGTAGCCTATGTATCTACATATATGTACCTACAAAGACCTGTATAATATAATACATAATGAAATAAATACATTAAATATTACTCTAGTTAGTGTTCAGATCAATTTCGTTGAAATAGTTAAAGAAATAATGATTTATACCTCCGATGTGGACTTATAATATAATTAGTGTAGTAAGTGTTACTGCATCGATGTTTCTGAAGACTAAAACAATACGATTGACAATATGACGTGTAAGTATATTAGAACATAATGGCTAATATACTTCTATTTTACCTTTTCTTAATAGCAATATAATACACAATAAACTTTCCAATGGTAGCAAGCAATCACTATAACACACCTATCTTATATATAACTAAACTTGTGCTACCTACAAGTAAATGGTTCATTTCTGTAACGCCTTATAAACTGACCTAATTACCCTTTCTATTGCCGGGCACACAATATTATTAATAACTTCACGTCATTCCTAAATAATAAAAATAAATATTATCGTGCGTAAGAATATTTATGTATATAAAACGTCAAGCTTAGTATATGTAGATACTTAAAGACTTGGTTTACTTGTAATCATTTTTGATTGGTAATTGGATCCTTAATAAAATACTTGGTTTTCAAGTATTCTTGATATTTATGAAACAAGGATGAACAATAAAATGCATGTCTTTAATGGAAAATAAATATTTACGCAATCTCAACAACATATTACAACAACGTCATGCCCCAGATGATTTGCGGGTTTTCTGTAAGTTGGCTCCAAGTAAAGGATCTGAAGGAAAATCTTGAGTGACACAGGTCGGACAGCGGAGTATTCATTTTTGTCATTCTGCCCCTTTGCATTAGTCGTCCTGATAGTATAATGTCTAATAGACATATAGATAACAAAAAATATTTAAATAAGCTAAACATCGGACGCAACAAACTATACCACAAATTGTCAAAGAGAAACTTTTTGCGAGTTTGATTAATTTTTTAACCAATTGCGGTAGGAAATTTATTAGTGTGGTTGAAGTCTCAGCCTATGTAATTCGTTTATTTATAACCTATTAAATCAAGCTATGCAGATAATGTTGTCGCCACATTAAAAACTCTTATTTATTTTATTAAAAATAGGGTCAAACTATAATAGAGGATAACACAATTCACTATTTATTAAAAATAAGTTAATAGACACGATTTTGACTCGTTATACCGGTAACGCAATACTATTGGTCGATTAATAAATATTAACGAATAGTGGGATTATAAAAGGGTAGAAATAAGTGGAGAACAGTTGACTATAGTGCGAATAGAGGTACGAACAACTTAGCAGTTATTGTTAGTTAGTTTATATCAGTGGTTGTGTGACTGTTTCTTACAATAATAATAATAGAAAAAGCAATTTATACATATTAGGTAGGATGTATATGTATATCAGTTTTTTTTCAAATGTGGGAATTAAGACTTAGCGACTTACGACCATACATTTAGGTAAACAAGAAAAGTGTTTTTGCGATGATGTCGATATTGGATACGACTTTACAAATGATTTATTTACAATAAGTAGACGCAAGCACTTGGGTTGTGGAGGTCTGATGGCAGTCGCTTTACGTAAAATATCAAAGTTCGGCCGTATCGTAGTTAGATTGAAAGCCGACCCCAACTTAGTTGGGAAAAGGCGCGGAGGATGAAGTAGACGCAAGCAGTACAATGGGCAAATTTTATAATATGGAGCTTTCTCTTAAAACACTCTTTATGGATAGGTATTATGCTTAGTAAACTACGCCCGTGGGCGCCCCCATTGACCCAGAGTCTTCAGCCAGAGCTGCTTGAAGGAGTTGTAGCCTCCCTGTTCCCTTCACAGGCGGAGGAACACGTTCCGCCACCTAAGGCTCCACCTCAAGTGCCCGACGTGGCTGATGACAACGACGACGTGCCCGAAGTCACTCAGGTAGAACTAAGGATGGCGGTGCAACGGCTTAAAACCAAGAGTACCGCTCCAGGACCCGATGGCATTCCAGGCCGAGCGTGGGTCCTGGCCCTTCAGGCTCTCGAGCCCCGACTAAGAGGGATTTTTAGCGCATGTATTGAGCGAGGCCAGTTTCCAAAACTGTGGAAGACGGGGAAGCTGATCCTCATCCAAAAGGAGGGGCGCCCAGCGGACTCAGAATCCGTCTACCGGCCCATTGTATTGCTCGACGAGGTGAGTAAACTCTTTGAGCGAATCATAGCGGGTCGCCTCGTCAAGCACCTTTCGGGAGTGGGGCCGGACTTGGCGGATAACCAGTATGGGTCCCGCAAAGGGCGCTCTACTGTGGATACTCTAGCGGAGGAAGCAGTAACCCGGGGCGAGGTTATGATGGCGGTGTCCCTTGACATCGCTAACGCTTTCAACACCTTGCCCTGGAGTTGTATTAAAGAGGCACTTGTTTATCACGAAGTGCCTCTCTGCCTCCGCCGCATTGTCGGGGCATACTTGACAGAGAGAGCCGTAATCTACCCGAGTCGGGCAGGATACGGTCGGCGAGATATTGGTATTGGTATTGGTGTAGGGCTCCGTTTCCGCATTTAGACTCATAGATGGTCCATTATGCGTTCAGATAAGCTGACTAGTTGAGCCAGCCTAGCTCCTTCCAGAAGCACAGAATCCTCCTGGGGCGTTCGCAGGCTTCTAGGAGCGATCTCGCACCTGCGAGGATGTTTGCCCGTTGTGTGGCCACTCCCTCGCACTCCAGGATAACGTGGGCGGCCGTTTCCTCTGCGTCGAGACATCCTCTGCATAGAGGACTGTCTGTCGCACCGATGGTGAATAGGTGCCGGTTTAGGGCTAAGTGGCCCGTAATAGTCCCTACAACTATTCTGATGTCGAGTCGGTTAAGACTGAGCAGTCTGCAAGTTAGTCGGCGAGATATGTCGTGCGGTGTTCCACAGGGCTTGGTATTGGGCCCTCTTCTGTGGAACATCGGTTATGACTGGGTGCTACGCGGTGTGTTCATGGGAGGTGTCATCGTAACGTGTTACGCTGACGACACCCTCCTGACGGCGCGTGGCAAGACGCACCTCGAAGCTATCATAAAGGCCACGGCTGGGGTCGCTCAAGTCGTTACAAGAATCCAGCGGCTAGGTCTCAAGATGGCTCTTAACAAATCTGAAGCTATGTGGTTTACTGGGCCTCGCAAGAGACCACCTGTGGGATATAGCCTTTTTGTGGGAGGTGTTCGCATCGGCATCGAGTCCTCGATGAGATATCTAGGACTCGTACTCGACAGCCGATGGGACTTCGGACCTCACCTCCGGAGTCTGGCCCCGAAGCTTATGGGGGCGGCGTCCGCGCTTTCACGGTTGCTGCCCAACTTAGCAGGGCCCGACGCCTCTTGTAGGAGACTCTACACTGGGATCGTGTGGTCCATGGCCCTATACGGGTCCCCAATATGGGCAGAGACCCTGACGACCCGCAATGTTGCAATTTTGCGACATCCGCAGCAGGTTATGGCCGTCAGGGTCATAAGGGGATACCGTACGATCTCCTTTGAAGCGGCAAGTCTCCTAGCTGGGACTCCGCCATGGGACCTGGAGGCAAAATCCCTTGCTACATTGTACCAGTGGCGCAAGGAGGCGCAAGAGCGGGACCTGACACTTTTGCAGAGTGAAGTCGAAGCTCAGCGGTCCCAGCTCCGCCAGGGGCTCATGGCTGAGTGGAAGGAACGACTTGAGCGACCGAGCGCAGGGCACGCCACGATTGTGGCGGTAAGACCCATCATGGAGGATTGGCTGGAGAGGCGGCACGGAAGCCTCTCCTACCGGATGACGCAGGTGCTTACGGGACACGGCTGCTTCGGCAAGTACCTGTGTCGCATAGGCCGGGAACCAACGCCTGCGTGCCACCACTGCGGGGGCCGCAGCGAGGATACTGCACTTCACACTCTGGTAGAGTGCACTGCGGGGGTTTCCACACGAAAAAAAAAAAAAAAAAAACAAAAAAGGTATTATGCTTAAAATCAACTATTAACAATTAACAATTATTTGGGAATCAGTTTAACTTATTTGAATTAATTGTTACTAATATTTAAGAAATCGTTTTAATTTAAGAAACATTTGTAAATATTAGCTACGTATGTACTATTATATATTATGTGCTTAAGAAAAATACAAACGCATCCCGAATCAGTACATATTATAAAACAAAGTCCCCCGCCGCGTCTGTCTGTCTGTTCGCGATAAAATGAAAAACTGCTGAACGGATTTTCATGCGGTTTTCACTAATAGGGAGAGTGATTCATGAGAAAGGTTTAGGCGTATAGTTTGTACCCGTGCGAAGCCGGGGCGGGGTTGCTAGTCAGGGTATAAGAAAGAGTGATTTCGTCTATTCCGGAAGGTTTTAGTGACTGGCAAGGTTAGATAAATTGGTGTAAAGTCGGGGAAGAAAGATTAGTGAATAATTATATCGATATCTTAGTATTGTTTGTTGCAACAGTGCTATCTACCGTTCTGATATTCAAACTAAGCATTGTATCTACTTACGTATATTAGTACCTACTTGTATATTTTTACACTCAAGGAACAAAGAAGTAAAGAATGTGGTATGACCCAAACAGTTATTTAAACACATTTACAGACCTCAGTAAATTACTTTATGAAACTACTTAACCTAATTACCAAATTTTGAAAAAGGAAACTTCGCAGAAAATATAGAGTTATAATAAGAAAACCCAGCTTCAACGTAAATTTTTAGAGGCACTGATAATAAAATTTCTACTAATATGTTTACTAAATTTATTTCTGAGAAGAGATTTGAGAAACTGATAGCATGAAGAACATTTGTCATTCAGATGTATCCGTGTATGTATCATGCAAAGGTCATAAAATAGCTAACCGCAATTATAAGGACTCAAAGAACTTATCGGATAAATAGGCAGCCCGTTCTCACATGGAAATTACATAACATTAGATTACAGGCGGTCTTCAATCGGAGGGACCGAACTATCGATGATTTTTTTTTATTCTGTATTGTAGACAAATAATAATATATAAAACATGTTTGTATTTTCAAAATCTGGCAGCCGCCCATCACTCATATCTAGGTCCGATCGCAACCAATTTATCCTCTATTCTCTTTGGAAAAGGTGATTAAATGTCCAAATCCAAGGTCTGTTTCTGTCGACTATCGGTTACTTGTACTCTCTAGTTCAGGAAAGTGATACCCTCTATGTCCCGAATTGCATAATCGTGATGACTGATGCCAGTATACAATAAAAGTTGTTTTTCTTAAAGCGCATTACCGGACGCATCGAGGATGCAATCCTTGCTACTCGTCAAACAAAACACTTTACAAGACACACACAATATCAAGTATCACGAAGGGTTGTACTATAATCTAGACTGCCAAGTAGCAACTCACCAATGTCAAGTTTTACTTATGCAAGGGCGACTGAGGCAGACACGACCTAATATCAATAGGCACAGACCAATATTCTCGCATCGCACATTCCAAAACCTCCCTTATCTCTTTATTGCACTGAGTGCCTACCGATATAACCCTGATATCCGACCGAACAATCGTGTATGGTATTTTTACAAAGGCACACACAGGCTACAACACCCAAAGGATATGTTAGCGTCTGGTTGTTTGTAGTTATAACCAAGTATTGAAATTGACACAAAGGTAACTCGATGAATTTAAACGATTACAGGTTTTATAGCACCGAAATAAGTACATGAATCCCACCCTCTCCAGGGAGATACCGTACTCTAAATGTTTTTTGGGGAAGATGAAAGATCAAAATTAGAAAAACAATCCAGTATAGGATCACTTTTTTGTCCTTATGTCTGTCAGGAACCCATGGACGCAACAAGTTGAAATTTAAACTTATGTCTGCGTTCCATTGAAACTGTAAAAAAAACAAACTTCTATCTATGTCAAGGCAGTCAAAAGATAATTCCATTAAGCCTTATATTTTAACAAATTTTAACATTTCGTATATAATAAGGATGGTAATATCCATAGGTAAATCAAATCCTATAGGGTCCATCCCATTGACCTAGAATCATGAAATTTGATAAGAAGCAGGGTCTGACAGCACAAGTGCACAGTGCACAAGCACAAAAACTCGAAAGTCGTTAATTTGTTGTTATATCACTTACATTACAAACTTATATTTGCAGTTAGAATGTTGACTTTGTCGTAAATCGATATATGGGAGAGTATTTTTAGATTCGCAAAGTTAAGTTTGTCTTTCAAAAATCTTCGAGAATAATTTCCTGAGATGGACGTGCTATCTACGTATAAGTTTGTTTGCTTACGGAACCCTCGGGGCGCAATTCAGGCTCGCACTAGTCCAAGAATTTTTTTTTTGTATTATATTCTTTGTTTTATTTTTATTTTATACTTTTGATCATTACTACACATAGCTTAAGTTTCCTACATGTATGGATGTACTGTATGCCTTAAGAACAAAACCTTTTATTAACTTCGTTTACCTTCATCAGTACAATCTTGCATTTAGGTAAAGGTCATTCTGTATTTTGTAAAATAAGTAGGAGACGGCCTAAATAAACATTAAAGCATAATTTTAAAATCGCAATATCCAAAACTACCAAAAAATTTTGTTTGCAGCAAGTAAATGTTCCGTTTAGATATTAATTTTTTACCCACAAATATATATATATATTGTACGACGTGGATCAAAGTTATAATTAAAAATGTTAAAATAAGACAGACTATAATGATATTGTGTTTGTTTGAATGCCCTATGAAAAAAGCCTTTGATTAACTTCGTTTACCTTCATCACTACAATCTTGAATTTAGGTAAAGGTCATTTCTGTGTTTTGTAAAATAAGTAGGAAACAGCCTAAATAAACATTATAGCATAATTTTAATATCTATGTTGGCTTATTGTAAATATAATTTCCCGTAATCTGCGTTCACCAACATCCGATCCGAAAATTATTTTTAGCCTTTGTTATGCCTTTTTCTCATTAAATTTTAATCCTTTTTTTAATAAAAGACATTGTTTAAGAAAATTTTGCTAATGATCTTATTTGAAACACGTTTCCATTAATCTACATTATCAGACCTGCTACAGGAGTAAAGCTTTAGGAGAAGACGGCACGCCAGAATCGTTGTGGTAAGGTGAGAAAGGTGACATGACATGACCCTGAGAGCACCTCCTTCAGCTTTTAGGAGAGGTACTCCCGGCTGATGAAGTGGTTCTCAGGGCATATTGCCTATAGTGGAAGCCGAGGTCTCGTGTCACAACTGCAAGGCTGCTGCTGTTACAAGGTCCCTACACTTCACACATTGGTAGATCTTCCAGCGTTTGCGGGTCCCGTTGCGGTTAGTTTCTTGCTTAAGACTGTAATTTTTCCAAGGTTCGAAGCGAGAAGACATGGATGTTCAGCCTTGTTTTGGGAGGAGGTGATAAACACCAAAGAGGCGGGGGAAATGAAAACAGGATAGAACTAGCTCTGTCTCGTCTCAGCACCTCTGTTCGAAGGCAGTAGATACAGTCTGCCATAAAATCTGACTAAATACTCTGGTCGATTCTTACATGTTTGCTTTATTATATAAACCTTTCTATTCTATTCCTAGGATAAAATTCGATTACTTATCGTAGGGAATGACTTTGTAATGAATGAATTCTCATATACGGTGCCATGAGTGTGTGGCTCACATGCCGCCGTAATTGAGTTTATTGTTATTTTTCACCGAATTGAGTGTGGTGAAATTGATACCCGATCAATGATTTCTTCTTATACTCATATATATGCTTATACTTAGGCTTATACTCATATTTATTAAGTGTTTTGTCCGTTTAGTGTGTTAATTAAGTTCCTAAAAGTTTCCTTGAAACGACTTAGATAAACTACAAACTACGTCCATATAAACCCTTACAACAAAAACACAAATAATAGAAAAGATGTAAGATGAAACCTTTACGGTATTTGTTTCAGAGGTATTACGTTTTGTGTTTGATTAGTTCTTATGCTGTGTTAAACATCGACTAAGAACATTTAGCAATAAGGAATCAAAATAACAAGATTCAATTTCTGCCGACTGTTTTCCTTGTCACCAGTCGTCTTTCAATGAAAGAGCTATTTGTATTTACATTACCTTACATATTTGTACATGCAGCTGTTATTTATTTGACTATCTTTAAGAGACATGTTGTGTATGTATTTTCTGCAATGTTACCATACTGGATGGTATTCCTTTGTATGTGATAAAACAATTTAAATCTACACTTGTTCCGCCTTTCACGTTTAGTTTTTAAAAACCAATTTAAAAAAGCGTCGTCCCATACATAAGTCTGAAGAGAAACACAATGTCTATTTGCTCAAATGCTTACCTTAAATCTTGACAAAACTCCAATAACGACTTTCAGAATTCATTCATTCAACACATCCCTACAACATTAACGCCCATAACCAAAATAAGTGTAATGAAGAATGTAACTGCCCGAAACTTAACCAAACAGCTACTGCTCGCTACTAGGGTGTCATACTTGATGACCACACCACCTCTCGTTCCACGTTTTTAACCACCAACCACGTATTTAAACACTTGAGATATGCTGCTGACCCTTACATAACATAGATGGTTTACTACGCGTTGTCAATCTATACTTGGACTGGTGCAGCAAAAAGTCACTTAATTATTCTCGAACGTGCCAAGAGAGCGGTACTTAAGGTATGCGCATCTAAACTCTTTCGTTTGTCTACGAAAAGTCTATATAATTGATATGAAGTCCTGTCAGGGCGGCACAGATTCATTCTTCAAATATTATTAAGACAACATGCCCATACTCTCTGAAAAGTTCTAATTTGTTGATGCTTAATGACGATGACCCTCAACCTGTTTAACACGCACCAAGCATAAACACAAAATTCCACAAATCACAGGTTTTAAAACAGTTTTTGGTCACAATATCTATTTCTTTCTTGGACCCTACTTATACAATAAACTAAACGACTCACTTGCCTTCCACAACAAACCCAAATTTGAGTGTAAGAAATTGGTTACGATATATCTTCAAACCCGTCTTATGAAGAAACATAACGAGCTTCTTCATCCACAATCATGAAGAACCCAGTATGTAATAAAAAAACTATGAATATAACAGACACACACACACATCCACATATCCACATGCTCACACACAGACACACCCTAAAATGAATCAGATTAAACTTTTACAAAAAATACAATACTATAACTACACAAATGAAATTGTAACATTGTACAGGGCAACTGGTAATTATAAAATAACAAACCTTTGCAACCTGAAGCACCTACCTTGATTATACCTTTTTTAAGCACCAGCCAAAAAAATGTAGCCCGACCCATATTTTGTTAATTATAATGGTAATACTTTTGGAGTTTCTTGCCTATTATTCTCCACAGGATCGACGTATTAGAACAGGCAACTTCTTCCGCTTCACGACTGACTTAGTCTGACTGACTACTACCCCTGACAGTTCAACAATATCTATAATGAGTTCAATTGAAATTAATAATAATAATAACTGGACACATCTTACACACGGTCGTCTGATCCCAAACTAGGCAGATCCTGTACTATGGTAACCAAACTGCTGATTGACATACTTATATATTTCTAAATACATACATAGAACAAATGATCATGCTCATCACACAATTATTTGTCCTGGGTGGGAATCGAACCCACGACCTCTGGTTCAGCAGTCAGGATCACTAAATGATTTTCATTTTGAACACAATAAACTTCACTTACCCTTCCTATAGAAGGCTATAAACATTATTTATTTCAAATCTTATTGTTATAACATGTGATTTAAGTAATCATATACGAGTAAATTTTTACTCATCAATTTTAGTTTTGGATAGGTGACTGAGACAAAAGGGAAGAAGGTCTATTTGCCATACTACATAGTTACTTTAGATAACGAATACTTTGGTTGAAAAAACATCATAAGAGAACATTATATGTCTTATACGTACCTATGATGCTCCCAGTAGACAAAGTTTCAGTCTGAGATAAATAAATAAACTGTTTCCAATCCATTAAACAAACGTGATTCCGTCATTACTCTTTAAGTAAGTAAGTATCTGAGTATCTGAGCGAAAGTATTTTAACAGATAAACCAGTAACCGTCCTCTAGGGTAATCTCGTTCTACAGCGGCAACACTCAAGGTCTCTGGAGATATATCTAAACATCTACTTGTCTCGAACAACAACGCTTGTAGTTGTAGATCTTAATGTTTTTATATATATAACAAGAAAGAACAAAGCATTTACATATATTTTTTAGTATAATCAGTACTATATGCTGTTATATCTAGAGATTAGTTAAGGTTCTACTGTTTTACTCACGTGTATATTTCGGGGATACCCGACTAGTTTCGGACCCGACTTCAAGGCCCCGGGGCCCTATTTCAAGGGGTGAGGCATCCGCGTCAGTTGCAGGTGTCATATTCGAATATAATATAGAGATTGCGGTAAGGCGTTGGATTTTTCCACAAACTAAATATTACACTGTCAATCTCGAGATAACAATTACTTGTATAATAGTGGCCACAGTTATGTTGCAGTTCAATTAATAGTTTTCTATTGTCATGATTGCGCAATAAAATATTCATCTTTATACTAAAAGCAGTGGTAAGTCACTACTTTTATTGTATAGATTCGGTTAACAGAAGAAATAAACATAGTGGGCATATATATACCATCATTATAATAGAAAGGTCACAATTTATTGGTGGGAGCATACATTTTACACTGAAATTTATATCATCATGACTCTACCTCTTAACAAATTAGAGACATACTGTTAAGAACTATCTTATTAGCTATTATATTCTATGATTGAGTTGTTGCTACTGCCTAAGAGCGTTATAGTTGCGACCACTATTTTACTTTTAAGGTTACATAAATATGTTTTTTCACCACTAAATATTTAAATTTTGGGCCTCTTTTGAGTACGAGCATAGTTTAAACTATTAGAAAAATCAGTAAACATACGTGGAGAACATAATGCCAAGTAATTAGTCGTCATTATTTTGTTAAGTCCTTAAAAATGGGGCACCGTATTAGTGAGAGAAAAATACTGTTTGCAAATACAATATGGATACATTTCTTCACGATAGTTTGATCTATCAGAATTCTAGTGATACATGTATGTACAACACTTTGACCTCCTATAACTCTGTAGCGCGGGGGTAATGCTTTCATCTGCCACGGGGAATGTCGCGGGTTCGGTTCCTGCAAATATTTGTATGCATGAATAGGTCTGTGTCTACGTATAATATGTATGTATTTACAAAAAATGTGTGTAGGTATATTTCACAATACAAGTTCTGCTTAGTTTGGGTCTAGATAGCTATGTGTAAGAATGTAATTATTATTATAAATCCGTGGACATTCGAAAATTCAAAAAGGTAAGGTAAGCATTTTAGTGTAGGTAATTATTGCTATCTCCGCGGAAAAGGTGAGTGTGTAATATTACGTTAAAGTGGATGCTTCGAACCATGTTAGTCATTTTAGCATTTTAAGACTTATTTGGTTGTGTAGAGTGATAAAAGGGATGTTTTTGTGCGACTTCTCATCCGCCCATTTTTCCAGATTTATGTTAACTCGCTTAATCTGTAGAAGAGTCAAAAATCTGAAACTTTTAAAATTCTGATTCGTCTGACCTAGAAAAACAGCCCATCACTTTCTCACGGAACAATTGCAACATTAATTCAAGAATTTATGCAGTTAATTAAATAAAAAAGACTGAAATGTATCACGCTCGCAGTTTTAAAAAGTAACGGTTGAATAAGACAGGGGGGTTTTGGTAATAAGCTCATGAGGTTATTACTAAATTTGCGTTGTTTACGAAAAACGCAAACAAAATAAAAAAAATACACTATCCTCAATATACCTCGAACTGACAATAGTATCATTAAATACCATTAGTTCCAGTATCATTCCTGAACACGAACGGGTAACATGTACGTGCTACATCTTTACGTCACCATTTATTACGACTAACGCTCTTATAAACCTTAATATACCGCACTACGCAGCAAAAAGTAAAAAAATTGTAGGAAGTACATTATGTACTTCATACAATTTTTTTTTCTTTAACTAAACTTCTTTACGTTTTGAACCAAAACTTCCATGTGCTAGTTTCACATTCTTTATTCTTTTATAAAATATTAAAACTATAGGTCGTATAATCCTAATTCAATTTACTCTAAAATATTAGATTAGATAATTTTTTTATAAAAACTCCAATCTGTCATTGTAATTAGAATTCCAATTTGATACTAATTTAATACTATAGATAGCTAGCTATACCTTTTCAATTTGAAATTAACTTTTAACCGACGATAAAACGGAGGTTCTGAAGTCAACATTTTATAAAAGGAGATGACATTAGGCTTTTATAACTTAGATAAACGAAATAGATATTAATTAATTTGCTTGTTTCTATGTCTGGCGCCGACTCATAATAATTTAGGTATTTCCATTAGTTTAGGAGTTTAGTTAGGCTAACAAGTTTCTTTTTCACTTTTCAGTTTTTTTCTTCTTTCGTCGATTTAGTTTTTTGGTAAGAAGTTTTTATAAATAAATCAGTTGTTTATTTGTTCTCGCCCCGTTCCATTTGTCTTTAATATCTCTGTTGCTGTGACAATGGAAAAATCTAAATTACGCATTATTATCGAGTAAATTCTCGATGGCAACTATTTTGACAACGTGTATGAACCAGAAGTGGATGCACAGTGTGTTTTTTGGTTTGATCGCTACATTCTGGGAATTTTGATGAGAGAAATGCGACAATGAATCCTGAAGTCGGCTGGTATAAAGTTGTAATATTCATTTTAGACCAGCATCTCCAACCACCAGCTTTAGCAGGAGCCTTTAATGTATTAGAGTACTGATTTATTTACTTCAAATTGGAATAAAAATTCGATGTCAATTTTTGGGTCAAAAAAATACCATGATGTAACCTAATCGTATTAGGCGGAGACACCCGGCTATTACCATTACTATAAAGTTACATCCATTTTTCTAATAATCTTATTTTGATATAAAGGAAATAACTATCTTTAAAAAAGTATATAAATATATATTCTTCCACCTTTAACTTTCTATAGCTCCCAGCAGAATCATAACTTTAGAAGGAATATCTCTATTTGATTTAGAACCTTCTAAAATGTTAAATAAATCCTACGATAAACGAGTATTGGCAGAAATGTGATTAAGAAATCTCATTTCTGATGGAAGGTCTGATCGCTACATTTCTTAAACTCCCCACAGTAAAATTTCAGTTAAGTCATTTTGTAATTTATCTAAGTTATAAAAGTCTAACGTCATCTCCTTTTACAGAATGTTGCTTTTCACAAAGCAGGGACGTTTATCAAGGAGTTCTCCTGGTACTTCACCATCAGCTGAAAATAGCTGTGAATTTTCCTAAGAAAAAAATGTAAGTGAATTACATTGCTGTCTACAGTTTTAATATCTCTTAAAGTAAGTACTTTATAAAAAATGTATTAAGGGCAAATCTTGATTTCAAAAATAGACAGGTAGGTAAACTCTTTATTGAACAAAACATACAAAATGATAAATATTACGTATCTTTCCTTAACGTTTCAATCAGAAACCTAACAGAATGTCACAGTTAAAATGTGCGTAAACCTTGTACATAGATTGAATATATTCCTAACATATCTACATGATTACATTAACATATCGAAAATTAATTTACGTATGAAATGAATAGTTCAACATTATCTTAATAATCCGTCGAGTTCAATATCAATTAGTTATAAAAACTCCAACTTCAATATAACATATCTTCAATTAATGTGAAAGGTTGATATCTTTCATATTACTTACGTACTCGGTACTCGGTCGATGACGGCTACAAACATATCAATATATTGTCTTCGTGACCTTCCACGATCTTTTCCTTCGGGTAAATTGGTTCCAATCCCCTTCAAAGAGGTCAGTATGTTTCTGATTTCCATTTCATTTTATTATTACTTATCCGAGTATAAATGTTATCGGAAAACCGTATTAAGTTGATGAAGCTATGGGTTTGCGGTCAAATACGTCTACCTAGACATTTTCTACGTAACTTTTTTCGTTCAACATAATTGTGAATAGCGGAGGGATAGTTAGGCGAGTCACAAATATTCAGACTTGAGGAAGCATTAACGCTCAGTTTCGGGTTTAATATCAAATAAACAGATCATATTACTACCCAAAGTCCATTTCCTCCTCCTATTCTCATTCTACTTTCCTCATTCGATTTGTCCAAAAACTTTCCTTTTATTTGAAGCAGTGAAAAAAGTAACAGTTTATTCCTGCATATTTCATTTTATTAAATGCTGTTTCATTTTAAAACCTCGCAAACGTCACTGCCAAATCGAATAAATAGGTTCAACAATCTTACGATGTTAAACAGACCTCCAAATTCAATAAAGCTTAATATTAAAAACTACTCAGAATAGAAAGAAATACTGTTTACTTATTACACTCTAGATATTTTTTATTTTACTGAAATAATTGACTTATCACCGTATAAAATCCTATTATTTCAGTAACCGACGCTTTTATGATTGTTTTGAATATCATATAATGTCATCATGAACTTTTCCATAAAAATAGCCATAAACTTTTAACTGAAAACGAAATAATGTAATTATATCACAGAATTTTTAAAAAATATTATATTAGATATTGGTATAAGACTCTGTTTCCGCATTGAAACTCATAGGCGGTCCATGATGCGTTCAGATAAGGCTGACTAGTTGAGCCAGAGCTCCTTCCAGGAGCACAGAAGCCTTCTCGGGTGTTCACAGGCTTTTAGGAGCGATCTCGCACCCGCGAGTATACTTAACCGTTGTGTGGCCATTTCCTCGCACTCCAGGATAACGTGAGCGGCCGTGTCCTCCGCGTTGAGACATCCTCTGTATAGAGGACTGTCTGTCGCATTGATAATTATATTAGGTATCCGTATATATACAATGGATAACCATAATAACCTAATAACTTTAAACGAGCAATTTTTGTATACACATAAACGGAAACGGCTCTAATGACTTGAATCAAATTATGTATTTAGATAGAGTTTTGCCTTTTAAATGTATCTATATAAAAACGCTATTTTACAAAAAAGCCAGTTGGTCACACAGGTACTTACACATAAGGTCTCACCAATTTTTAATATTTCATTATGTATCTGAAAGAGAATCGAGTGTGTTGATGACCTCAGTACCCCTGTTGTTTTCTCCATCAGATGGTATAATCTATCTCTTTGTCAAATTTCATTACGATCCGTTCAGCCGAACAGTCGTGAAAAGGTAACATACAAACAGAGTTATTCGTACGTTCGCACTTATAATATTAGTATGGATGTTTGGTATACCCGGCAATCAGAGTCATTCCTAGGCATTCTCGTTAAGGGTTTTTACTTGGTGGACAAACAAGTACATTAAATTCAGGCCATTGCCGTAATACCGTTTTAAAAAAGCTGATATTTAAATGATAATTATTACGGTCCAAGGCAATAACCAATGTATAAAGACACATTAAAAGTATAGTAAAAGTTTATTTTGAAATAGCAAAGTCATTAATACGACCATTAACGAAGTAATCTGCAGACGCCCAGATTAAGCTCAAAATCTCTTCTTAACTTACGACTATTACAATAATAAAAGTAATTAAGTCAATTTGGCAGAACTGGAGACAGTATGAAAAAAGGTGTACGAGTTGATAAATTCACTACGACATCAATTTATTCAAAGTTTAAAGAATGAAACTTCTATCAATTGCTGTTCCTTTGACCAAGAGTGTAGCTAACTTGGGAGGTTTTCCGTTACTTTAGGGGAAACAAGTGGTGCAGTGGTATATTTAAGAGATACATGTTTCTGAAAGTCTATAAATAAAATTTTCGGTATGGCGGTGTGTCGCAATCGAACCGACTAAAACCACACGGTGTGCCGTACTGCGCCTTAAGTAGGAGGGATCCGGGAACAGCTTTTATTAAGATATCCGGACCCAACGGAACATGACCTAAAAATATGATGAGTTTTAAGGCGTAAAAGAAGCACGTAAGTGTTGTGTGTGTGTGTGTGTGTGTGTGTGTGTGTGTGTGCGTGCAAATGCGTAGAGATAAATAAATAGTTTTCTTTAATACGAGATAGACCAATAACGATTCAGGGGTACTGGAGTAGTCCTGGTTTAGCAGCCATTGTGTAAGTTTTACATTGTGTCTATTTAGGTCTAATATATTAAGTTTTCTTTGTATTTTTTTATAAATATATGAGATTAATACATAATAATGGTGTTTCGCAAAAGAAGTCTTATGTGGAACACCGAACGGCACATTTCTGCGTTTTCCAGGGTTTGGCGGGGAGAGACTACTATGTTTCCTTAGAGTGGTCTGAAGCACGAATAGCTGTCGGACCGTTACCCAACATCTCAATTATATGCAGATTGCAACTGCATGTTATTTCTTTATATGATCAATTTCATGACGATCGGTTAAGTAGTTAAGGGGTGAAAGCCCATCAAATGAACAAACAAACTCACATACGCATTTACAATGTTAGTTAGGATTTAAAGATCTGTGCTTTCATTTAAATCTCAAACCTAAGATTTGTATCGGTTTTTATTTTTTATTTCTACTCTCTGCTTGCTTACTTGTTATATTGACGATACGTAACAGAAGTATACACTTTACACATTTTTAAGTTTACACAAAGGGCCAATGATGGCATGCCAGTTATATGATATCATTTCTACGTCATTTTAAAGAGAAGTGCAATATCACGCAAAAGCTCGTGACATGCGACTCTTTGTTACAAACAGCCAGTCAAACGTAGCCGTAATCGGGGCAATAAGTTGCTCAAACAATTTGTCTGTTACGAGATGCTACGAACGCTGTCGTAGCATCTCGTACAGCTTTACTATGTAGCAAGATGTTTATAAATACAAAGACATTTCCTTGTAACATGTCATAAATTGCATCAAGAATAATTATAGATCCTTGATCTACAAGTGATTTATCCCTGTGCAACGATATACGCTCAGCACTAGGCCTACTCCTCAGAATGCTTGGCTAGGAAATCGGTGCATCTTGAGCATCTTTCCTCGGGTAAACATTGCTACTTATTGACCAATATTCTCCACTTGTCTCGCTAATTACAGTAAAGCAATGGTGAGGGATGGATGGTTTTGCCGTCTCTATATTCTTTTTTAAGCGATAGATACGAACTAGCTAACCAGACAAAATCTGAATGTTGAGTAAGTTTACAGGGTAGGGTTAGTTATAAAATTAGACATCATAGTGTACCTTTATTAGGAATCGTAACCTTTCCTCTACAATAGTCGAAGCAAATACTATGATGAAATTACAATATTAGTGTGGTGTGTGTAAATGAACAGTAAATATTTAGACACGATCCAAGTACGAGTCGACAGATTTTTAAAAACATTTACTATAACCATTCAATGTGTGTGATGTGTGGAGTAACGCGGAAGGACCGCGTTGGGAACTGCGTTAGGAATTGCGGATAAATTGCTGGAATGTCGTCTTCGCTGGCATGGCCACGTTTTACGGCAACCGGCTACTTACGTGGGGAACAAATGTCTGGCCCTGCCGCCTCCGCCGGGTCCCGGCAGGAGGGATAAACCTAAAAAGTGCTGGCTTGACGTCGTAAGGGGTGACATGCGTGCCAATGGACTCACTATTAGGGATGCCGAAGATCGTGCGAAGTGGAATAGAAAAAGTCGGTAGGCGGACCCCGGGCACCGAAGCGAAAGTTTCGGTTGCAACCGGGAAACAACGCCATGATGATGATGATGATGACTATAACTATTTAATCTTAAATTTTTTAGATAAATTATACTAACTTTTAAACTTTCGCGTTTCATGATATAATATTATTTACTTATTTACGGGAGTTAACGCGATCACGAAAGGTATTACATACCTCTGAATTGCCTGACGTTTCGACCAGGTTGCACTGGCCGTGGTCACAGGAAATTAAAAAACACAAAACTTTCATTCGGGAAGATGGTTTCAAATTATCTACAGCGTGGAATCCAGTGATAAAAACATGCCACCTCGCTTCTATGCGCAGTTCTTCTTCAATTCTTTCAGCGCAGTCAGGTCCTAATAGCAGACGGAAGGAAAGACAGAAGGAAAGAGCGACTTGGGTGACCGAGCGCAGGGCACGCCACAACTGCGGCGGTAAGATCTATCATTGAGGATTAGCTGGAGAGGCAGAATAGCAGCCTCTTCTACCGGCTGACGCAGATGCTTACTGGCCACAGCTGTTTCAGATAGTACCTGTGTCGTATACCTGTACCTACGTACCACCACTGCGGAGGCTCTCTCGTGGATACTGTACTCCACACTACAGAGGAGTGCTCAGCATGAACGCCACAGTACCGGGACCTCGCGGCAGCGTTCAATTCCAATATACCGCTTCACCGCTAGCCTCGGTAAAATAAAAATTAAATAATGGTTTTACTAAATTGACGGAATGCCCCCTTTGTATATTTTAAAATGCCGCGCGTAAATTGTCATGACGTCATGGACAGTAATAAGCGTAAATTATTGCAATTTTGCCAATTTTAAAACACGTTATTATCGTTATAATTGGTGATGGAGATAGAACAATACATCCTATATCGATAGAATTTTTTATCGATGTTTACACTTTACGGAATGCATTTACATCGATAAAAAATCCTATCATGTAAGTAATCCAGTAATGTACATGTAAGTATCCTCATCATCTGATTCTGGTAGATTTGTACTTTCTGCCTTTACGAAAACCCTTTTATATGGTAATATTTAAATAAAATACACTGGAAGAACAAAATATTCGAAAATGAAATGTAAACAAAATTGTCTAAAGTGTTTGTGACAATGTTTGGTTGTTATTCAGCTTCGACCTTGGTCCAACGCCTGCATGCAGCTTGCTTAAGAGCTCCTAGCATCCTTACAGAGCCGATTGAACCAAGGTCGTTTTTTGCTGCCGAAGCTACTAGCGAGTTGGGAATAAAACATTCAATTCCTGCTTGGATCGTCTCAGCGTCAACAGCCGCGCAGGTGTTGGGATCTTGTAATGTGAAACAAAGCTGCCTCCATGGGTACGATGCGTAGGATTCACACAATCCATCTCAATGTGCTGACCTATACTGCCTCACACTGGCTAGTTGGCCGTGGTGGGTTGGGCCGCGCACATGGTACCTGCGTTCGGATGAGACAGGGATCGCACGAGCCTAGTGGTGCATTTCTTCTTTATGTTTTTTGATCATTACATTCATACAGTAAACTACCATATTGCAGAATAATAAATCTCAAAAAGAAAACTGGTAAGTGATTACTTTTAACATTAGCAACTCTCGAAAACATTGTATATTAAATGGTGCGTTTTATAACATATGACAGTATTTTGTTGGTATGTTGGAAAATGCAATAAAAGCGTTCATAAGATGGCCCCTGACCAAAAGCGACTTGGTCAGCTTCTGAATATAAACTTCGCCATGAATTTAACTAATCCCACTCAAACGTAAAATTTTGCAGATTTTTTTTATGGGAATGCCCAAGCAAATGAGCAGACGGGTCACCTGATGGTAAGTAACAACCACCGCCCATTGACACCTGCAACTCAATAGTCACAAGTGCATTGCCAGCCATTAAAGTGCGACTAGGGAAAGGGGGGTTAGGGCCACCGGTAACCTCACTCATTGCTTCACGCCGGTTTCGTGTGAGGCCCTGGTATCACTCCGGTCGAGCCGGTCCATACCTGCCGAAGCATGACTCTCCCAAGATCAAAACTTTGTTTTTTTTTATATATACCGCTTAGCATAAAGTTATCACTTATTACACTACAATAACACGCACTTAAACGTTTGCTCATTTCAGTCTTGGACAAGTCTCTCAAGTAACAAAAAAAGTTGAAGTAGCCAAAATGATAGTGATGTTTACAATTTGTTTTGGTTGTTTGAGGGGATAACTTACTATATTAAATAGATCATAAAACACTAGCACAAATACGAAGGGGTATCTTAAATGGTAGTGTTTACTTGTTTTGCCAGGTAACATTTTTATTGTTTTATCTGTTAAAAGGCAATGTGGTCAATACTTGCAGAACAGAATTTGCTTTTTATTGAAGGATTTTTTTTAAAAAACCGTTTACGTTTTAAATGCAAAAAAAAAACAAATAAAATATATTTGAGAATGATTATATGTTCAAAACCAGGCGAGTGTTCTTTTTTCCTTTGATAAAAACCTTCTCGGCTGCTCGTACTGTTTACTCGAGATAACAAGCTATGCAGAAGAGCACGTTTTATTGTTGTGAAAGTTGTGCGCAAACGAAATTATTACCATCCACATATAAAGCTGCCACTTTGTCTTATTGTGTAGCTATTTGCTCTTTATTTTACGCTTTTGTATAAACAAGTAGATAACTGAAGTACAGTAGAGAACAGATGATGTTTTAATTCAACCTCAACATGACCTAATTTATTTGTCCATTGCCGGTCAGGTTTACGGTTTTCCTGAGCGGAATTCAGTAGACCGTGTTAACTGCTTCGTAATAGATCGAGAAATGGCTAACCCGAATCCGATTCTGTGTATTTAAAGAGGTTTCATCCTCGCATCCCCAAACAGCCACCTGCACCTTTGCCGCTCATTGTTGACTTTCAGGGTTTGGCTGAATGGATTTCTGTGTTAGATCGGGTAAACATGATCTTTTAAAAATTTCTACCCGCTCTTCTAAATAGAGGTGTCATCTACTAATCTACTAATAGAGAAGAAAGAATAGAACAGAGCGGCCTATAATCTAATCCGGCGGGAAACAGAATGTAGTAAATAAAAAGAGACCTTCGCTATAGCGAACAGTAAATATTGCATGCAGTTACTGATTTTGTAGTTAAAATGAGTCTAAGAATACTCAGTAAAAAAAAAGCTCAATCTCGCATAACACCGACCACAGATATCCCGATTAGAATCGTTGGTCACGGCAATATACTTTCTGGTGTAACATTGTGGTAAAAAACGTACGTCATCTTGGAGAAACTCCATTTAAGATTTCCTAGAGATAGGTAGATTAAACTCGCACTCACATATACATATATGTATAATAATATACGAGAATAGTTTCTATGTAACCTGCTACATACAAAACATTTTACTACATTTTGAGATTCACGGGGATTACATTCATACAAAAACAGGATTTTATTTTTGAGGTGATACAGGGTAATCCCGTGATAGAAATAAAATGTTTTTGATATAGTACTATGTTTGAATCCAAACATAGTATTACATAAAATACTATTAAAATAAAACGAGCAGAGTATATAAAGAATCGCCATATGTAGTGTTTTTGCAATTACCAGATTTTACTTTTTGTTTGTATAGGTCAGCTATAATAATTCTTGTTTTACTTTGTTGTTTTTATTGATTTTACCATCGAACGTTTTAATTGAAAGATTAGGTCCTATATTTTAAAACAGTTTACCCAAGCTTAGTAGATTCGTGCTCGAATTGAAGTCACACGGCTGATCAACCCAATAGAACTTCGTCGTTAAAAAGCCAGTGCTATTTTTTAACACGCTTTTTATTCTTAACGCGCTTTCAGTAGTTTCACTTCTTACTAACTAACTAGCTATCGAGTATGTAAACAAATCTTCTTAGTCAATTTTAACCCACTTCTAATTGTCGTATCGAAATGAAACTTTTTGTGTTTATGTAGTTTGTGGAACTGATCTGATGATGGAGCAGGGAGGTGGATAGTGGAACTCTTCAGTGGCTACTAGTAAACCCCTCGAGTTTGGGCTCATATGATTCGTTTTTACTAGTTCAGCACATTGGGCTTGGTAACGATGGTCTGATGATTAAGGACGTCGTTTTTACATTTTATATTTCAGTTCGTTGTTAAAGCGTTTTTTTTTTATTAGTTTTACAAAACTTCAATTAATTAAAGAAGAGCATAGGGCATTGTACAATAATACGACATAGTTAGTGTTATGAGTGTTTATAGGCACCGTTAAACGTTTACGATTCGGTGCTGTGCTTTCTAGAATCCAGAAATTTGACACAAAATGAGAGAGTCTTGAATTTTGTGCAATTCTTTAATTAAAAAGTAGGTATGGTCGAAAAATATGAAGTTTACAGTTTTTCTTAAAACAAAGTGGTTAACAAACATGTAGATATTGCACATAGTATTATATTTTTATTTAGTGTCAACAGGGCTATTTTTGATAATAAATAATAACGAGTCCAATAAGGGAGGCGTACCTTATTGAAAAAAAAAAAACTGGACTGCATCTGTAATCTGAGCGTGACGCAAGCGGACGGTTTAGTGCTTTTTCCCCCTTCCAAAGTGCCCAACGTGCCTAAAGAAGTTCTCACTTCAAAAAACAATCCAAACAAGCTACCGACAATATGCAAACCAGCTTTAGTCTAGCCCACACTATAAGAGCAAGGACTCCGTTTACATAATATATGACAAAAATCTTATTATGAAAGATAGATTACCTTTTATACAGAAACTATTACAACATGACGTGAATAAGTCATTGATGGCGAAGTCAAATGCGCGAACAGTATTCAATGTCTCCACTAATATTTTCAAGTGTGAGATATTCGAGCTTGTAATACAAGCAGGCTTATATTTTCTCCTATTGTTCTAGGAACAATTTCCTGATATGAAACCCTTTGTTATAGTGTGATGCAAGCAGCTGGCTCGGCGCCAGTTCCCCACATGTTTCATATTTCACTGGATCAGCGCAGCTTACAATAGCTGATGTAACGTTTCTTTAACTTTTTATCACCATACGCATTTTATGACACTATAACTATATAACTGTAATAGTTTACTATTACATTAAGCAGACTATTTAAGGCAGATTCTTACAGGTCAAAATAAATAGTGACGACCTGTTTGAGTTTTATTTGACGCGTATAAAAACCTGCGTCTTGTATTTGGAAACACAGGCGATTGTCTTATAAGAAACCGGACAAGTTCGAGTCTGGCCCGCGTACCGAGGGTTGTGTAAGCAAGCAAACTTGTATGTAGATAGTACGACATAAGTATTTGATGCTTTCATGGGTTCCTGAGAAAAAGGGTCTTAACAGACAGACAGACTGACATATATAACAACAAATTAACGACTTTCGGATTTTATTGATTTTACTTGTGCTCTGAGACCTTGCTTCTTACCAAAGTTCATGATTCTAGGTCAATGGGAAGTACCCTATAGGTTTTGATTTACCTTCGAAATATTCAAATTTGGTCAAATATAAGGCTTAAGTGGCCATATCTTTGGATTGCGTTGACTTAGAAGCTTGATTTTATTACAGCTTCAAGGGACCGCAGATTTATGTATTTATTGTTAATTTCAACTTTATGCGTCCACGGGTTCCTGAGGAAAAAGGTCTTGACAGACAGACAACAGAGCGATCCTATAAGGGTTCCTGTTTTTTCTTTTGAGAAACGGAACCCTAAAAAAGTGTTCTACTCCTAGACTAGTAAATTAGACCACCAGAATTTCATAGTATTAATTACAAATGTTTATAAACGCCTCTAACCATTAGGCGTGGTTGCTTATTTCTTACCAAAGCGCAATAAAAAATAAAAGAATCTCTCACACTCTTCTGTTCCTAATTATTTGTTTCTGTGTGACTCCGGCTGATGGGTTCCTCGGCAGGTAGCTAAAGGTATCGCGGCAAAATCATGCGTCAATTTGTTTACTTTAATATAATCGATTTGACTTTTGATTGACGAGCTTAAAAAATAAAGTTTTTATAATGAACACTCAGGTTGAGTGTTTGTTATTAAAACTTTATTACTTGATTGCGTAAATGGCACAGTATCTGTTATACAGCGTCGAGTATAGCTGGTTTGACCCCATAGCTAATGTAAGAAATAATTAAGTGTTTTATATATACACAGTTGCTTAAGTCTTACTTTTCATCTATAATTCTATGTATGCTTTTACTGTGGAAAGATTGTTTCCCACAAAATCACTAGTGATTGAAGAAAAGAGTAAACAGACTTATGTTTATACTAGGAAGTAAGAGGTTCAGATTTTAATGGCCATAAGTCTGTCTTCCAAAGAAACTACCCGTGTAGAGTTACTACACGGATAGATTCTTTGGAACTATCACTCCGACTTTTCGGACAAGATATTTCTTTTCCCAGTTGTGTTGGCAAAGTAGCAGATTTAAATGCAATAAACTAATTAAATGTAGATACGCACGTAATCATGAATCCGTTAAAAGTAGGCCACCTAGCAAACCATTATTGTGCTTACACTCGCAACGCACTCTTTTCTTACAAATACGGAACGAGTCTGAAATTTCTCGATTCAAGTGGATTCATTAAAGCGAATACTTCACATTCGAACGAAAGGTAATGGTATTGCTTAAGCGGAAGACGGCATAGTACCGTGCATAAAAGAGAACCGATCACAAAGAGAAGGCGGTTTTCAACATTCAGATGTCCGCTTTAGATCTTTACATTGACTTCCTTATTGTATGTGAGTACTCTTTTGTCTACCAGCTTTAGAGGCATAGTGCTCTCGATTTTGCAAAATATAGCTACTGGGCGGTTGTTGCCTTTATCCTCAACAAATAAATTACGTTTATTTCTACCAATTCTCAAAGTTTACTAACCCTTTATATGTTCAACAAACATTCAGAAGTCATAGTTCGTTCTGTTAATATGCACACATTGCGAATTAGTTTTATGTACAGATACCACAATATGATTATACTCAACAATTGCTTCGTGGATGTGATAACGTGGTTATGAGGTATTGGGCTCTTCTCCCGAGTTTAAGTTAATGAAACATATACTAATAAGACGGTAGTAGAACCTGGGAGTAGTAGAACATCATGTCGGAGCCATTACTGTCATGCTTCAGATACATCAAGAGCATCGAAGAGTCGAGTATAAAAGTCTATACTTAGCGTTGTAGTCGTCTAGGGCATATTCATACATATTCATGATGTATTTGTTGCAGTATAACGTACCTACTCATACATAATATATTATAATATATTTATGGTGGAAACAGAAGTAACTCTTCACATCTGCACTACGTATATGGATCACCTCGTCTAATGACGTGTATAAAAAATGCGGGAGCGTCAAAGTCGCTGAGTGTTCACCCATCCAAATACAAACTCATTTGTACGATACTTAAGACCTCACGATAACATTTCACCTCGTTGAGTATATTCAGAGTACTTACATACAGGAAAGCAATTCAGAAAACATACTAATATGCTATTTTGGAAATATATCTTGAACGATGTTTGTCGAAGAAGCAAGGTCTGACAGCACAAGTGAAGGAAAAAATCCGAAAGTCATTAATGTGTTGTTACATCACATAAAAAAAGTTTTTGTGATTACAACCTTATATTTTGCGGTTGGATTGTTCACTTTGTCGTACATCACAAAGTTAAGTTTGTCTTTTGAAAAAGACGGGCAAAAGTCTTTGAGTATTGATTCTCGAGATGGACGTATACAAGTTTGTCTGCTTGCGGAACCCTCGGTGCGCGAGTCAGACTCGCACTTGTCCGGGTTTTTTTAGTAATGAGAAAGTAGACACAAAACAAATTCACTATAAATGGTCTATGGGTATAAAAACTTTTTATTTTTGTAAAGTTTGTAGTATTTTCTTTATATAAATTGTTGCTTAAAAAAAAACATAACTCCCATTCTAGGAATAATGCCTGAGTCGCTGGAAACTTTACAAACATTCAAACAACGGATACATAGAACACCCAGACTCAGGCCAACTATTTATCATCATCATTACAGCCGGTTGACGCCCACTGCTAGCCTTAGGCCTCCCCTAAAGATCGCCACAACGTTCGGTCCTGCGCTGCCCGCATCCAGTGGAACCAAGTATTTATAGATCACACAAATTTTTGTCCCGTGTTGGAATCAAACCCACAACACTCGGCGCGGCGTAATGGGGTGGCGACCACTTTGACCATTACGCCATCCTTGTCGTTATAACCATATTGGCCAACAAGCACACCGCAAGTCTCATGGTCATTGGTTACCAGTGCCTATTAGAACTTGCAACACCAATAGCGTATTTGTTTCCAACTATTGCCATCTTCCTCCTCTCTAGGTGACCGCATTCATAAGTAGAAAGGGCCAGTAATAGGTTAGTAATGCTGTCTAACCAATGTTTAAGTCTGTAGGATGAAGGTACTAGACGGCTTGTCAGCAGAAATTATTGGATGAACAAGACTTACTTGCAGAATTATTTTATTACAATATTTTCCTAAATCATAATTCATAACACAGTTTGATCTCGATGTGTTTTCGTCAGAATTGTGAGAGTATGTAGATGTATTTTCTAATGGTTCTAGATTTGATATACAGTCGTGTAAATCTCGACGAAATTGTGTGAAGTATATTACGAAAGAGGATTTTAATCCTTATTATAATGTTAAGAAGGCGACCTGTGCATGATTGTTACACTAATTGGACTATGTCTGTGTGTATGTGGTGGAATAGTTTTTTGAAAAAAAAACAATTGTATTTGTATGGTCCTAGTAATGTTGGGAAGTCAACGTATATAGTCTCTTATTGGTCGTGTTAATATGAAGTATGTTTTTTGTCCTGGGGTTGGTAAATTTTTTATGCAATTAAATTAAATAATTTTTTGATATAGGGAGGGTTATCATAAAGTGATTTTATTTGAAGAGTTTAGTTACAAATTTTGTGTCCCTAATATGTTAAAACGTTTGCTTGAAGGGCGTAGATTTGCTTATCCAGTTAAATGTGAATCTGACATGGTTATTGCATTTAAAGGTCCCATTATTTTTGTTAGTAATGAGTTGGATGATTCTATGGATGAGGCTTTAAGAAATCGTTTGTCTTTTGTTAGTGCTACCGAGGCGTTTTGGGAGGTGGTACGGGCGTGTGTACCGAAAGAAGAGAAGATGGATAGCCCGGCGTCGATGGATTCGACGCCAACTTTTGAAATTTCGTCGGAAGATGAATTATCGTCGTAGGAAGTTTAAATCGTTTGATTGTGTTCCTGTTAGAAGTGTTATGGGTCCTCCAGGTCGTTTTTTGACCTATGTTTATTCTGGTGCTGCTATACAGCAATTGTCTTGGCGATTTGGTTCTTCTTTCCAAGAGCTTAAATATGCAGAAATGCCTTTTTTAAAGTTGTTTGCGATGGGTAATAAGAATGTTGGAACGTATTTGCAGAATCAGAATGGAATGATGATTATTAACAAAATTGAGTATGAGATCAATAAATTGAAATGAATATGGTTTACCGCATACCTAATTGTGATATAATTAAAAGTTTCTCTTTTACACAAAATTAGCGCCTGTGTCTTTAAATCTATGTAGCTTATTTCAGAGTCAGACTATGGCCTAAGGGGTGTCGTTACGAATTGATCTGAACGAGATACTTACACCATTTATGATACTCGTATATATAAGAACCTCGTGTGTTGTGCAACTTTATGACTTTCTAACCATTATTGCGTACTACCTAATGTTCTTATTTTCACGAGAACGTCGAAATAAACTAACGCCATTATTTAATTTGAAGTCTTATTAATCAAAACATATTTAGAATTATATATTTTTTTATTTTGATAACAGAATTCTAAAAACTTATAAGTTTTGCTATTTATAAATTCAAACGGCATTTCATTATATCCATTACAAACCTCCAAAAATAAACTAACACATGTACTTTTATACAATCTTCAAGGTAAAAAACTAATTCAACCTTACTACCTGAACTCTATTTTTTTTATGTAAAGTGTATTGTTAAAAAAAAAGTTTTTGTGTAGCCTTCGCGCATCTACAAACATCCTACACTAAAAATTTTTCCAGGTTATATTTCCGTACAAATATAAGTTTCGTATCATGTAAAGTATTATACTGCCTATGTACCCCCAAATGATTGAGATACAATATCTTCCATGGGGTTGTAATTACACCCGTGGTCTAACGAGCGCTGCGATCTCAATACTCAGACAGTAATTCAAAGATGATAAGAAAACATCTACAAGTTGAAATTTGAGTGCCTTTAAGCCATGTTGTTTATTCCTGTTTTCGTCGATAGATCGCAAATGTTTTTCATAAAAACAATAAATCATTTAATTTTTCATTTTTAAATATTACAATAAAACTTTATAGCAATTAGTTACAGCCCATACCTTCATAGCGAATACAGTCGGACTAAGCATATTGCTTAGTCCGACTGTATTCGCTATGACACACAATTATTTTGAGTGTAGCCCGGCCATGTAACTACACATTTTTAGTATGGCCTATGAATTTTTATGTGTTGCCGGCACGTTGTAGGACAATCGTATGGAAACCGAAAATACTGAAATATTGCCTGGCCAACTCTATTTTTATTTCGTTATGTGGCATAGGTGCAAGTAACATGAAAGTTGCCTTGAGCTCTCTTTGATTTGTTTTTGTCTGCCTTAAGTCCATGTACAGCAACACTGCTTAGCCATACTGGTTCAGACATATTGCTGAGAATCTCGGGAAACATATTACCGAGAACCAGTGTGGCTCATGTCATCAAGTCAAAATATGTCTGAAAAATATACCACACATATAATCTCGGGCCGAATACCTATATATTTCAGACATAATTATCATTAAAATGTTGACAATATTTTAGCCATATATTGCAGTAAACAAATCGCCCGTTAAAACACACCTTTACATTAACACTAGCAACCCGCCCCGGCTTCGCACGGGTAGCAGAGTATATTGTGTCTACATTTTTTCCATATTATGTGCTAATCTTAGAAGATAGACATATAGCTTTCCTATATTGTAATAGCTATTAATATGGAGAATAACTCCGTAATACATTGTTTTCATACAACTCTATTGGTTTACGCGGCGAACGCCAGTAAAACTTACAGTCGGCATGATTTTTTCGATATCTTCAACAATCGTCGTCATATTTCAGAAAATTTATACAAACCCCTAATAAATTATACATCTAAATCTTCCTCATGAATCACTCTATTCGTAAGTGAAAACTGTATGAAAATCCATTCCGTACTTTAGCAGTTTATCGCGAACAGACAGACAGACGCGGCGGGGGACTTTGTTTTATAATATCTTATGTATAAGCGCCGACATAGTATATTCGCTAACAAGTTGTATCCATATTACTTCAAACGTGCTACACTATTTTAAAAATAATGTTTTATTTAAAAATACTAGGTACTGTGATCCACCGTTCATTTGAGATTCGTTTTTTTAAAGATTATTTAGTTGGTAAACTGTCCGTATTACGTTCACAACAAAAGTGATATCGTTGTTGTCAACTTTACCTAAAGGGATCTCCTACTCAGATCTCTTCAGACTTCATATCCTTGTTGTAGAACCTAGAGTTGATTAACTGTGGTCTAATGTACACAATCCGTTGGCTCCAACTCGACCAAAAGTGTCGTGTATGTATCTCCAGATTTATTACTATCTTCTCATAAATAGGCATAGACAAAACAGTTAAGAACACTGTTCTCCTATGTTTGGAAATTAATTTCCTTGTTTTTTTTCGTATAGAATAGTACCTATTGACGAGTTTTAATGATAACTAAAAAAGTGCATCAGATAGTTTTTCGTTTAAATTATGTCAAAACTAGCTACATACCGCGGTTTAACCCGCGTAAGTACTGTTGCCGAGAGGATATCGGGATAAAAAGCCTATGTGTTTGTCCAGGTCTCCAGCTATCTATATACCAAGTTTCATTGCAATCGGTTCAGTAGTTTTTGCGTGAAAGAACAACAAACATCGATACATCCATACATCCTCTTTGTGAGGATATATGGAGGAGGTATGGATGTTTATAATATTAATAAGATGATTACAAAAAGCTACATGAGACTAGTAGGAAACTACTAGTAGACTAGTGGGAAAGTCTATACAATTGCACTAGTGAATGATATAAAACAAAACAATCCACAATTAATGAATTATGGTCGCCCACCAGGCGACCTCTAGTCTTAATAATTTCACTTAAAAACCCTGTGTTCATATGTACGTATACACATTTCTATCAAAACTGGATTCTGGAATCCTGTGCAATGAACTACATAAATCAATCTATTTGTCAAGAAAATTCCGATCGATTTGGATTACAGCTGATAGAGCCAATCGGAAAAGAACGAATATTGAAATAAGTATTATGCGAATTCAATGGATTTTCTCTACTTTCAGCTCAATTCCTAGGTATTATTTGAAATGTAATTCAAAATTTCATTTCAATCGACGTGAATGAAGACAGCAATGGAATGAATTTTTGAGAAAACATCATTCCTTACAGACGGATTCCTAGATTTTGTTACGTTTATTGTTGTAGGGAGAAAAGATCTGGTAAGTGTTAATATTACAGTCACACCATAAACTTGTCTTAATTGATTAGAAATAGTTTTTTACAAAAAAAAGAGTAATTTTGATTTTTTTGAATTGGATTAGTTTTTTTTTTGAAACGAGCAAACGAGCAGACGGGTCACCTGATGGTTAATGACTACCGCCGCCTATGGACATCTGCAACTCAAGAGTCGCAAGTGCGTTGCCAACCTTTAAGGTAGTAGGGGGTAAGAGTAGGGGGAGGGGGGAGGGAAGGGTTAGGGCCTCCGGTAACTTCAGTCACTCGGCGAAAACAATGTAATTATTGCTTTACTGCCGGTTTTCTGTGAGGCCGTGGTATCACTCCGCTCGAACCAGCCCATACGTGCCGAAGCATGGCTCTCCCACGACATAATAGTTAGCGGACTTGGAGTTCTCGGGTACAGCCAGTTCGAGTTACAGGTATGCAATCACAACCTATATAATTTTCCTTCCATCTTGCCTACCTTTCTCTTCCAATATAAGTATATTGGATATGTAAGTACTAGAACCCGATTGCAGCAGCCTACTGGGGAAAATTGTTATTCCAAACTATAATGGGACCCATTTGAACACCTACAAAATTGTCGTTAAAAATTAGACATGAATCCTAGAATCCTTTTGCAGCGCCACCTACCAGTCCAATTGTGAATCTAAACCTTACAGGGACCCACTCAAAAATATAAATTAAACATACATTCAGTTGATTTTTACTTACATAGATTATATTTTACTTTACTGGATAAAATACAACCTAAAAAAGAGAGATCTAAACAGTTAAGTCATTCATAACACTGTTAAGGTCGTGCAAAGACTAATATGCGCATATTATAATCAAAATTAGACTCAGACTTATAATCAAGAACATTTTCTGACACTTACCTAGGTATATAAACACAGTTCAAGTAAAACTATATCTTGAGTGTTTATATAAATGCAGAGACAAGCGCAGAATCCCCGCTTGTAAACGGACTATCAGCGGGAGGAAATGGGGCCGTAGCCACGGACGCACGCACGGAAATGAACAAGCCCGCAGACGCTTTCTCGCTTTGCGCACAGTGTTTGTTAAAGTGCGCTCTGTTAGAATGACTGCGGACGTTACTACCAAGCCAATTTGCCACCACAAATATAAAGAAAGTGCTGACCGCACACAAGAGACCATGACTAATGTTTACCTTCCTATCTTTTGCACTGAATTTATATGCACATGCCACATTGTTGCACGCATTCGACAACCAAAAGAAATCTTAAGAAGACTTACTTCTCCAACGAAAACTGTCAAAAATTAAAAGATACGGATGATAGATAATGATATGTTTCGATATTTGATAGGTACCTTCTTATCGCATAGACAGAACTAATAAATTCTGAGTAATCATACACAACCACCGATGGCTATAGCAACGAATATGCTAATAAAAACACAATAATTGTCTTTAAACATTCGCTACTTGTATATGTATTAGATGTGTAAATAGTTATTGATATTTAAAGATGTGTTTGCAACTAATATCAGAACTTATTTGTTAGGTAGTGTAGGTACACAAGGTATAATTAAACCTCTAGGTACATACTCATTTATTTCCAGTTCCCCTTGTGCGTTTAATGGATCCGTAAACAAACAATATCTTATAATGAAGCCTAGTCAAGCCGTTGACAAGCCGGAGTGACAAGCACACAGCCACCCTCCTCTCATTACATTGGTACCTTTTTCTCTCTTGTCTTTCACAATGATATATAGTAATACAGTGATTTACTTCGCATATGAAAATTAAATCTTTGCAAAGATCGATCGGCGTATTCATTATCCAATTTAAATCTGTCTTCGTGTAGGCAATTTATATCTGAGGCTTTATTTATTTCCTGATCAAAGCCGCTTACTCGAGAGCGGTTCAGTTTATATTCGACGGCAGTATCCGTACGGCACATTTGCTTCCAATTCAATTCTCTGCTCGGCTCGTTGCAGCAGTGAATGAGCCATCACTGAGATTGTCTCTCCGCCCGCACCCTGCGACCGCCGCCCGCTCTGCGTCTATCGTCGCGACAAATACCTTCATGCCTTTACCTGCGAGTAAATCCGTTTATGCCGTTATATAACGGTAATGTACGCGTAAATTACCTACTTGCTCCTGTGGGAGCGATAATTCAATAAAAGTACCGCAATTTGACAGTGAAAATATTTGTTTTTATTAATATGAAAACATTCTTCGGAACGAAATGGAGGTCTTAATCTAACACGAGATGTTGATCTTTATAAGTGTACTAGCTGTAGCCCGAAAACACTATGTGGGTGGAATTGCATTTTCCTGCAAAATACTGATAAATACCAAACGGAAAACGACGTGCTGAAAACTTTTTACTTTTTCCGCAAACGTTTTGAAACTGTTGTAGATATTCATTACAATGCTAGTTTGTGACTGTAGTCTCTGTTAGCGTTTTCAACGTGGATTTTTTACTTCGCAATTCTTTGTGTACATTAAATCTCTACAGCTTCATAATACTCCAGTAAAGTAAGAAAATTATGAATTTATTTACATTGGATAGAAACAAAGCGCTTTTTTATTTTATGTAAATTTTAAAAATTTTCACTGTTTTTATTTCTGGCCAATATATTATTATATCGATGGGAAATAAAAGGAAGCAGTGATAATTCGAGATCGACATAGAAGTAAAGCCAACGTCTACTAAGACAGATAGGTTACGCCTCTTTGCGGTAGCCGTTGCAGCATCTCAGACTCAAAGCTTAAAAGGGACTCCTTAAAAGGTTGTCAGTTAAAACATTTATAGTTTATTTTGATTTATCTATCTATATAGCTTACTAGTTACTTTCCCGGGGTAAGCTAAGCTTTTAAATATATTTTTTCAATTCTAATTTATTCTTGGTATGTACCAATAACTTTAGAAACAGTAGATTAGGTGAACTCATAAAGTTAGTATACTTTACGCTAGTACACTAAGTTTATGGGTCATTTATTAAAGGGTAGCTACTTAACTTAACCTTTAGCGATCACAGTGTTCACCATCAGTGTGTGTTTTATGTTAGGGAAGTTACAGCCGAAGTCGAAGAAGTAATTTAACACCGGTTTTTTGCGTAAAGTTTGCGTAAAATCTAGGTTTATTTTGCATGGCTTAGTGCAAACTATCAAGATAGCATTTTTGCTAATAATATAAACAACCTATTGGCAAAAAGTAATCCTACCATACATTACCATGCATTACCTACCAGAAAAATACCTTATTAACAAAGGATTTTATACGATTAATGAGTATTTGAATAGGTAACCTTAATAATAAAATACCTTGACTGTGACATTCATGCCATGCCATCCGAAATTAGTGAGCTTTAGGTACAAATAAAAACTGAGTTTTGACATCATCATGCACCATTATTTGACCACTTGTTTGCCATTATTTTTTAATATTTGACTTACCTATTTTTTTTTATGACTGCTTAGCAAATTTAACGGTTATTAATTTTAAGTATTGCATGTTCTATAGGTATTCACTTCTGATAAAAAAAATTGCACATCTAACAGGTGGAATATGACGACATATAAAATGTTGTACATTATACTGTCCAACCCTGAACTCATCACTAATACAACATAAATGATAATTATTATTAATACTCTCGCACGGTATTTGTTTGGGTGTTTTAGCAGAGTTTACCCATTTCGCAAATAAACTATGTGCAATGTCACCCAAACAGACTCCAGATGAGAGTATTTTGACACAGACTATATAAGCTGTACTTTCTATGTAAACGGTTTTCTCGCGACGCTGAAGTTTGCAAAATTTAGCATACTGTGTCGTGCAAAACAAATAGTTGTATATATGCTTCGTAACACGAAACGCGATCGCACAAGTTGAAATCATATATGAACACATCTATCTTGTGTTCACGTTGTTTTGTAAAATATAGCTAAGCTAAGCTAAGCCAAGCTTAAGCTAAGGATAATCTTATTTTATATCCCTAATCATTTATATTCTATTATTGCTTTGCAAAATTTATTCCAAATGTACTAAAATGGTCAGGGTTAATAATACAAGACATAGCTACCTGGGGACCTTACTTGCTTGCTTGAAATTAACACATGTGATATTTTAACACTCTCAGCAAGGTGCTATTATGTATTGTAAAACACAAACAACAGTTAATATTTGTCACTTATAGGGCATTAACGAGGGTAAGTTCCAAAAGGTGTTATTTGCTAAAATAATTTAAAGAAAATAATTTAAAGGCTGATCAATTCATAATCATTTGTATCTGAAAATAAAATAAGGCCCCAGAATTGCTTTATTGTTTCCCAGTTCAATTTAAAAGTAACTAAGTACTTACTTCCTAAAACAACATTATACTCAATTTACAATTAAATTAAACATTTTTGTGAGATTATTTTCAACACTTAATTTTTCTTCGTTCATTCTCATCTTGATGCAAATAAGCACTTTCACGAGGCTCCTTTCCTAAGCTACGAGCCATTTTTATCATTGCTTAGAAGATATATATTTAAATGTCTTCTAAGTTTCGATTACTTATCCCGCCCCGAGGAAGATATAATTAGTAGTAGTATAATTTATTATCTGAATAATTTGTTATGACAATACTTATTCTATTTTAGTATTCTTAAATATTCAGCAGATTAAAGTGTTGATGACGTTGTGAGATTGCTTTGCTTCACTGCCGGCTTTCTGTGAGGCCTTGGTATCACTCCAGTCGAGCCGGCCCATACGTGCCGAAGCATGGCTCTCCCGCGATAAATCTTGGTGTTGCCGTATGCAAATAATTTGAAGCGTGTCTATTGCAGAAGTGCCTGTATCACAAAGGCAAACGCCCTCTAAGTAACTCAAAGACTTTCTAATGTATAACCATAGAGCTGTTCAGCTGAGTTCATATAGGTTTTTCATGTAAACGTTTTCAAAAGCAACATACTCTATACGCAAAATAATGCTGAGTTCTTTGCTGCGATCTCTTAAAAGTTTGAGGTACTTCTCCAGTCAGTCAGAGTAAATGTTTAGATGCCAACATAATTATAATAATAACATAACAAATGATAGCCCTGCTTATCTAATAGCTACAAACTTTTAGCTTGCTGTTACCAGTTACTTGACACAAACCGATTAATTTGCCTGATCTAACACTTTAAGCGCGACGATTCCCGGCCGTGGTGAAACTCTAACCTAAACTAGGTTTATTTTACATGAGTTTTATTTATATTAGTGTAGGAGTTTAGTTAGGCTAACAAGTTTATTTTTCGCTTTTCAATTCCTATCTTCTGTCGTCGGTTGAATTTTTTTGTTTAATATATTTTTATAATCAACCAACTAATATCTAGCCAAAGTAATTTATACAAATATATAACTGTACTAATATTGAAAACTCATGGTTCCCATATATCAACAAAAGTGTCTAGTGGCTTACGCGACGCACCTAACTTTGGACCCACCTACGGCATTTTATCCGGCAAATGGAAAGCTTTTAGCTTGGAAACGAATTTCTATACTATTCTAAACGAGTCAGTTGTGTTGCGACGCACAACATACGGCAATATGTAAAGGTCTATAAGATGAAATTTTGTTGGTACATGAATTTCGTACAGAATTGTAAAAGGATATACCAAATACACTTTCACGATTCTATTGCAAATTGTTACGTTATTTCCCTGATGCTGTTTCCAATGTTCCGCGATAACGATAATGTGTGTTTGTAGAATTTGTATATATACCTATATATGAATGTATTGTCACACATAAGTTTTGATATAGAATCGAATTGGACTGCAAGGTCAGCTCGTTCAACCCTTTATTACTTCTAATTAACGGTTAATGACAATCCAATTTCCTACAAATATCAGTATTTTATATGATTTTCCACAAAATTTTGTGTAAGGCTTAATGCCTTGGGCATTTTCTAAACGTTACTGGCGATCCATCAAAGATGAGTAGGAATTCATCGTATATGGATTACCAATGGGGTCTATCCTACTAATTGCTAGCTGGTAAACTTGTAACATTTTCATTAACCGTGTCCACAAGCCCCTTGAAGTAGTTTTTTGTCAGTTGATCTTAACCTTTGTCCAACGCAATATTAAATACTTTTGGAATCAAATAACTTTTGCGAATGAAAATTTGGAAAAATTGGAAAACTATAAGTAAGTACTTTTTTTTATAAAATTAAAACAAATCTAATAAAATCTTGATAGGACAACGTCTGTAGGGTCAGTTAGTAAGTATTGTAATAATAACAAGTTAGTGTGTAATGAAGTTTAACCGATTCAAATCAATCAGAAAAAGCGTTATTGATGTTTTATAAATGTTGCAAATTAATCCAAACATATAAATGTATACATAAGTAGCATTGCTTCAAAAAGGCATAAGTAGTACGTACACTTCAATATGATATTCATAATTAAATCTCAGTGGAGTGCAGAACCGCACAAACTCCGCCCTCAGAGATATCGGACCCTTCCGACAGGTATCTAAAATATATACCTATATGTGCCTACTCCATTTGTTTTTGAATGCTTTTATACAATTTCTACTAGTATACACGAGTGGCAATACAGCCGTGAATATATGTACGAAGCTCATCTTATATTCCGTTATCATTTTCATCGCGTAAACTGTGTGCGATCGGTCTAAAAAATTCGTGAAACATAACACCTTATGTATAATACTTAATTCATACAGGTAAAGTAGGCGTGGCTTCAAATATAAAGTTAGTAATTTATTAGCCAAAAGTTAGGCAATTACCTAGTGTTCAAAACACAAAAAGCAGATACGGAAAGAGAGAGTTATCGACAACACCATCCATTCTAAAGTTCCATTAGTTGCAGCGGGTGTGGGACCGCATCATACCGTTTTTAGCTAAAACAGCTATACGTAAGACAAACTTTATGAAAATTTATCGCATACTAGCTGCGCCGCACAGTTTCACCCGCGCAGGTCCCTCGTTAAGTTTTCTTATTTTCGGCGCAACTTTCTTATTTTTTTCTTTCATAAGAACCTTCTCCTGAAAATAACAAACACAAAAAAAATTATAAGCAAAATCGGTAGAGCCGTTCACGCGTAACCAAGGGAAATAGGGATTCATTTTTATATATAGAAGATTAGTGAGGGTTAGTGAGTTTGTTCATCATGAAATTTAGCATTCACGTCGTCAGGTGTACATGAAGGACATGGGGTAGGGTACCTTTCATCCCAAAAAAGTATTGTTTTGGATATATACGCGAGCTTATGGACAAAATCTAAATTAACGCGAGCGAAGCCGGGACAAAATGTAGTATTTCATATGAACGAATGAGAGAGATTATACGTAACTATAATAGTAAAAAAAAAAATATAATTTATAGTTTTAATAGTTGATGTATTGTGATTAAATATATAAATCCAGATATCTATGCAAGAAAGTTGATAATTTTAACTATAGATAATGAAGAAGAAACAAAACCGACGCGATGAATATAGTATTCCCTGCCTCTTTGAAGTTGGTATAAATATAGAAAAATTAGCTAACTATTCTCCAACGCAACAGTTCCGATTTGTGTATACGTCATAAATTTTTATGAATTATTTCTGGAAATTTGCATAATTATCGAATTAACATTGTTCCGCTTCCAGTTGGAATCATTTTAATGAGGGAAATGTCCTCCGTTCGCTCTTGGATCCTTTTTTTTACGACTGCCATTGCTGCTTATTACTGAATAAATTTTAAAGAAGTGAGCGAGAAAATTAAATTGGGCAGTGTGCTATTTTAATTAGAGGCTGAAATTGAAATTTTTTACACAGCATTGGGGGATATGGAACGAGGATCATAAACGTAATCGCTTTTACTATCTCATTTGAAGCTGAATGCAATACTATGACCTGTACGACGTACGTACGAGAAAGTGTTGTAACCACGCACAAGCTTTAAGTACACCTTGTTGATGTTTACTATTATTATAATTGTTACACCCAACAAATTTTCTTACCCCAGAAAGAGTAAAAGTTTCATGATAATTGGTTAAGCAGTTGAGGTGTGAAAACTTACCTAACAAACAATCAAATAAACTTATTTATAATATTAGTTAAGACTAGCAGCGCGTCGCGGTTTCATCCGCGTAAGTCCCGATCCCGTGGGAATGTCGGGATAAAAAGTAGCCTATGCGTTAATCCAGGTCATCAGCTATCTACATATCTACCAAGTTTCAACGCAATCGGTCCAGTAGTTTTGTGTTTTGAAAACATTGCAAACATACACACAAATGTTTCCTCTTTATAATAATATTAGTTTAGATTACCGAATTTAGACTCAGTTTTCAATAGTGGATCATCCACCTTCCACTTTACATTTTTTTTTCATCACATATTAAGTATCATTTCTTTCTGTGTAGCGGCAAGAAAATATTTTAAGTGGATCGCAAGTGAGTATGTATTTGGGATGAGGTGTGGAAGATGATTGTGTATGATATGATTTCGTGTCATTTCATTTGTTGACAATTAGTAAAATATCACGTGTATGTAGAGCAGGCGAGTCCAGTTAGTCGAGTTATAATTATATGACTTGATGTAAACTGTAACGTACACAACACAGTTGTCTAATTATTTATATATTCCTTTCAATAAAGAAGGGCTAGTGAAATAGTTCTTATTTTATTTATAAATTTCTGAAAGCCGGGTTACCACCACAAACTAAGCTTTCAATACCTATGCTAAAACTAAGGACTCAGTTTTTAGTGGGCTTGGCAGTGCTGTACTAGATTATTTACGCAACAAATAAAACAACAATCCTGCCACTAAAATACATTTTATAATAACTTTATACCTTATTCTATCTTTTATGTGTAGGTATTTAGCTGTATCCGTAAAGAGCCCAGCTAGCTTATTATGTACAATTGCAATGAACTAATAAGGGCTCCAAAGGCAAGTATTTAGTCATCTATCGCACAATCTTGTAAGCCGTTAGCCTTATAGACATTTGTACTATCTTACTACCCTGCTTCTAGTGTTGCCTTATACCATACGGTACTATAACATTATACAGTGCCATACTATATTTTCTTCAATAAAATTGTACTATATACCTACATATTATACATAGAACAATATTATAGTAATAGTTTTACTTATGTTTCATCGCTCATTCAACTGTTACCCTTTTAGGTAGATTTCGAAGAAAAGTCTACCTATTGGTTTTGTACCAGTTGTCGAGTTTTCCAAAAATTTCTTCCCTAGACCCCAAAACAACCGCCAGTTAAAAATGTTTATATGAGAGCGGCACTGAAAATTTCGGGAATCAAGGAAGTGACACAACATTACTATTTAAAAATGTATTTATTGCTTTTCGAAGTATACTCCGCGAAATTTGACACATTTTTCCATACGATGGAACCAATCATTGAAGCAACCATTCCATTCGGAAGTTGGGGTCTCCAAAATGGCCGTTTTGTAGGCGTCTACAGCTTCTTCAGGTGATGTAAATCTCTGACCACGCAATTTATTCTTTATTTTAGGGAAAGTATAGAAATCATTAGGGCTTAGGTCGGGGCTGTACGGCGGATGGTCTAATAATTCTATGTTTTTTTGCTTTAAAAACTCTTTTGTTCTGTGCGCGGTGTGAGAACTCGCGTTGTCGTGATGGAGGATGATGCGGCGGTTGCAGTTCTCTTTACGGAGTTCAGAAACGACCTGTGGCAAACAAATGCTAGCATACCATTCTGCATTAACCGTTCTTTGTCCCTCAAGAGAAATAGTCGCAACGGAGACAAACGTGGCCACCATTTTTTTTGCAACACTCCGTGAACGAACAATTTTTATTGGCTTTAACTCATTTTCGAACACCCAAACTCGTGACTGGTTTTTTGTTTCGGGTTCGTACGCGTATATCCAGGATTCGTCACCTGATACGATGTTGTATACAGCATTTGAGGATCCTGCGTGGAATCTTTCGAGAGTTCTGACGCACCAAGTAACGCGAGCCGCTTTTTGCTCTTCACAGAGCGAATGCGGTATCCATCGGGAAAACAACTTTTTTACATCTAATTGTTCATGCAAGATTATTTAGTAGTATTTTACTCATGCCAATCTAAGCCTCATGCCGTCTCAAGTTGCCTGAATTTCGCGGTATGTCACATGTCGATCTTCCTCAATCAGCTTACGCACAGCATCAACGTTTTCTTGGGTGACTGCAGTTTTTGGACGACCTTGACGGGGATCATCACTGAGCTTGACACCTCCACGTTGAAATTCAGCAAACCAGCGATAAATTGTGGTTTTGGATGGGGCTTCATCACCAAATGCAGAAATCATCCGGTCAACACTGTTTTGTGTTAAACCACTTCGAAAGTCATAATAAATCATCGCTCTTGAATTATCTCGAGTCAATTACATTTTCTCAACGACTAAACAAGTTTGACAAAACCTTGTGACAAGACCGAGAATCTTTTTTTAAATAAATAAATGGTATGCGATTTTTAAAACCAAGGAGTTTTCAATTAAAAAGATTTTAATATGACAGAAACAGTGGAAATATTCCATTCCCGATACTTTTAGTGCAGCCCTCGTATATATGTATATGTATGTACCTACCTCAATTTTACCGGCACGATAGAGGTCGCAATTATGCACTGATTCCTTTCAAACTACTACGACAAATTAACAGGGCAAAAATTGAGGTTAAGTTCGTATATTCGGGATATTCCCCCAAAAGGGGGAACTGAGGGCAGATGTTCTACCTCTACCTCTGCAGGCCTACTGCGGGCCCAGAAGCACATTTTGAAAATTGCGTTACAGTAAATTAACGGCGGGCGATTATGAGTGATTAGTATTTATAATCGAATTACTTATTAATACTATTACTGATAATCGATTACGAGATTAGTTACTAATTTATTTTTGTAATCGAATGACGTTACTAATTTTAATTCAGAGAGTTATTATTACTTTTTCTTTTTTCAGATTTTATTTTATTTCTCAGATTCCCTTTTGCTTCCGCATTTTATTTAAATTGTAAAATATAGGAATAACAATCGGGTATCATACCCCAAAAATTGAAATGTGTTTATTGTAGGATCTCCGAAATATTCGGTTTCTAAGTTTCTTATAAATTTCTATGGAAATAGGGTTGTCAAAAGCATTACTTACAAAATCACTATAATAAAAAAAAAAATCTACATAATACAGGTATTTCGTTTTATATGGATACTAGCTGCACCCCGCGGCTTTGCCCGCGTTGAAATCGATGTTTCGCAAGTTTCGCAAGGTTTACGTTTACTAAAATATTAACACCTTGGTTAAAATATATTAATTATAGTTACTACGATAGCCGGGGATGATACCAAATTATTTTTTAACCGTGTTTATAATACACAAACTTTCGCAATTTATATTAGTATTAGCAACCCACCCCGGCTTGTCACGGGTACAAATTATACAGCTGAACCTTCCCCATAAATCACTCTTTCTATTAGTGACAATCGCAAAATCCGTTCAGTAGTTTTTCAGTTTATCGCGAACAGACAGACGTGGAAGACTTTGTTTTATAATATGTAGTGATTATTGGAAGTAGGGAAGATGCAATGTCAATCTATTTCCATATCGTGTTCACTGACGGAGAAAATAAATTGTCTTCTCTGGTAAATGTTATCTCAAACATGTCTGTCTGTTGTCATCTGTCCTTAGTACCTTCACAGGTACAGCTGGGGTTTTTATTTTCTTTTTTTCGAGAGAAACGTATCGTTAGGTATCGATCCGAGAATTCTAGGGCACGTTGAAAAAACCGAGTAAAGTGGTTTTTCGATAAAATTTTCTAGTGTGGTGCTGCTCTCTGTCCTACCGCTAATACTTATTTTGCGACTCTCCTGTCTGCTTAGATAACATACCTATCGGTAGCGTACTAGATCTACTTATTTCACTACCATCCTACTAATATTATAAACGTGAAAGTTTGTATGGATGTTTGTTACTCTTTCACGCAAAAACTACTGAACCGATTGCGATAAACGTTGGTATGTAGATAGCTGAAGATCTGGATTAACATATAGGCTACTTTTTATCCCGATATTCCTACGGCATCGCGACTTACGCGGGTGAAACCACGAGGCGCTGCTAGTCATAAATATTTTTTGGAGAGTAACGGACATGTAGTACCAACTATAAGTTTCCACATAATTTGTAACAATTTTAATGCAAAAAGTCTGAAATTAACTATCTCAGAGCTGCTGGAGAGTGCTACTAATATAGTATGAATGCCATCGACAAGCCAACATTTTAGCCCAAAAGTTACAGCAAACGTATTACGGTGTTTGTTCGATAGTGCTGTTCGAGCAGTGTTGCCGTCGTTGGTAGTGCATTCGGACGCACAACATCTACTAACAGACAAAACACACACCCAGACACAGAACAAATGATCATACTCATCACACAATTATTTGTCCTGGGTGGGAATCCAACGCACACCTCTGGCTTAGCAACCAAGATCACTAGACCAGCAGGACAGGTAATATAAGTGATGTTGTAGTCAAGTGTTGATAAGCCGTCAGCTATACATGATATTATACTAAAACTGGACATCTGGCAGAAACTGACAAAACAAGCCAAAGATAGGACACAATGGCACTCATTAATGAAGTCCAAACCAAATTATCCTGTAATTAGAGATTCTCAGAATTGAAAGTTTCTGTGTTGACAACCCTAACCAATATATTAAAAAATTAATAACTCAGTCGTCCTGCCGTTTATTTATTTAATATTTACGTATGACATAATATGTAATGTAAGGTTACTTTTAGCCTTAAAATAAAATGCGGATATCCCAAGACTTTGAAATAAAAAAATATTTTGTCAAAATAAGAAAAAAAATAATTGAGGTGTACCGGAGGACTTTTAGATAGTTTTTTTTTACATAGAATATAGTTGTACACGTTGCCGACCGAATGGTGAAATATTATAAAGAAAATTCTAACGCATAAACGAGAAAAAGCATTTCTATGGGTTTTTCTCAATATATCAGAAAAACTAAATATAGGAGATATTTAGTGTTAATCAAAGCAAAGGAATTTCGTCGGAGTTTTACTCTGAGTTCTTACTTTAGGTAAACTATCAAATAAAAGCATAAAAAGGCATGTCCCCAACTCAACCAAAATCTCACACTGTGCGTCGTTGTCCGTACGCCACGAAGATGCAAATGCAAACTATACTAACGCGGCCGAGCGCGTGTGTGTGAACAGGCACACAAGCACAAGTACATTTACCCTTTGATGTGTGTCAAAAAACCGACAGTCGTCCCGATCGGCGGCAAGCGCAAGCACATTCACGCAAGCATGCACAAACAGCCTGTACACATGCTTGTGCCGTTGAATGTCGGTTTGAACGCGAGCGTGTGAACGCACCCAATATTCGTCCCGATCGGCGGCAAGCGCGAGCACATTCACGCATGCATGCACAAACAGCCTGTTCACATGCGTGTGCCCGTGCATGTGCTCGTTCAATTTCGGTTTAAACGCGAGCGTGTAAACCCACCATAAGTAATCGTTTGAAATGCAGTTATTGTAAATTTTTCTGGCTTGTTTATATTATGTTATACCTATCTATTTCTGTTTTAAATAAAAAAACTACAAATCATTTGATTCACGAATCAAGAAATAAGTAGGTATATAGGTTTTTTTTATATCTCAGTCAGACTGGTCTTCGAACAACAAGACGCTGACTTTTTTTTAAATGCTGCGACCGTCAAAAAATAAGCAAGTGAGTTGGCAAGCCTATCTCGCTTTGCGTAGACTCGTTTGCGATTACTAAGTAAATTAGTAACTACTAATCCGTTATAATCAAGATATCTCGAGACATCCTCATAAGCGAATGATTTCATTAGTATCTCATAATCGCCCAGTACTAGTTACAATACTGCCTCACTGACTGACGAGCATTCGCCTGTAATGTGACAATTCAAAATTCCATTTTGAGCATTTGCCTGCAACAAAATCAGTTTCTTTTTACAATGTCGGGCAAAGCGGTCAGACTGCTGAGCTAAAGACAGGAAAAGAAACTATATTGGTGACACAACTTGTTTCAAAATTACTGATGGAATGTTAAAAAAAATATTGGTACAAGCTGCATACTCGGTTCTTCTAACTCACTGATGAAATACTCGAATCTGAACCGTTACATGTACCGTACAATGCTCTGGTGAGAGACCGTCTTAACTGGAAATCAACGCACCGTTTGTAACTTCAAAATTAAATGAGTACCTACCTACAATTTTACAAGGTTGCAACTTTTGGGAAATAAATTTCCCAAAAGTAAGTTTTGGGACTATATTTTTCAAGTTTTAGAAAATAAAAACTATTTTTCTTCAATAAAAAGGTTGCAACCCTATCTGCTACTGATCTTGTAAGAAAAGCAAGAGAGTACCTACTTGTTTCTGAAGAATACCACAATGTACATAACACACGCGTAGGAATAATAATTGTTTATCCATGTGAACCTATCGATTCAACACTATCAAAATATATCGGATCGCGCTCAGAACATTATGGTTTTGCAAACTAATTATTTGTTATTATGGAGCGAACAAAGTTAGATCTGGAATTTTAGTTAAAAGTTTAGCTCAAAGAAAACTGAGTAGCTAGAGGAAGATATTGACGACAACTAACCCCTTCGTTTTAAAACTATAAATATCTTTCAGAGATCATCACTAGATCTTAAAAGTGACGCCATTAAGTACTTACTGGTCCGCAAGAAAAGTAGTTTAAACATTCATAAGTAATATAGCTTTACGTTTTCTATCAATAGTAGCAACTTTTGTGCCGTCTGAACAGCTGTTTAGGTCTGCTAATTTAACACTATCTGAGACTAGATCCATACTGCCCAGGTTTTTTTGGATCGATCTATTGAAAATCGAATCAATGCATGCATCATGATGCATGCGATGCGATCCGCAGATCGGAAAGAGACGTTACAATCCATTACGATCCACAAAATAGGATCAAGTTTAAAATGCACATCAAAACAAGCTATTTAGGCTTACACGGAATATGCTACATATGACAGTAAGTACCTACAATTCCTAGGAGCCCACCAATGTACAAGCAAAAAGTAAGTACAAATAAGAAAGAAAACCCTCCTAGGCTCGGGCTAAGATGTTCAGTACCCTTCCTGGAATTGTGGAATACTGTAAATAATATTTTAGACGTAAATGCTTTTTGTGAATGCAATTTTTTTTTTATTATATAAGAAACAAAGAGCTAAACGAAAAGAAAAGGACAACAAAATAAATAAATGCAATGCATGTACATAATCCTAATACTTACTTCAATAATTTTTGAACTGAAAACTTCTTTGGGCACGTTGTGCACTTTTGCTATGGGGAAAAAGCACTAAACTCGTACCGTCACGTTAATAATGCATATATAGATCCACTAGAGGGCGCTAATCTAAACATTGAGTTCTGTCAGCTCCTTATTGATTAATCTTTAAAAATATAATTAGTTCAAAAAAGTACTTATTGTGTGCGCAATTCATATGGTAAAATAAACAAAAACCTAATTGTATATAAGGTGAAAATTTATAACGCCTATAGTGCTCAATAGCGAAAACCTTTATTCAAAATTTCGTCCGAACGTACGTCAGTTTGATGGATGTCACTACTAGATGGCATCACTTTCTTCAAAAATGCACACTTCTGATCGGCAACTCACAATACTCGTAACTTATTAACCATTTTTGAAGTGAAAACTTCTTTAGGCCCATTGGGTGCTTTTGATATGGGGAAAAAGCACTGAACTCGCGTGACTGTCACGCTCAGATGACAGATGTGTCAGTTATGTTTTCACTTCTGACATGCAGTCAGTCCTACAACTGACAGTTTTTTTTTGTGTGTATTACTTTATGGCAATATTTATGTATGTGAATGCATATATATTTCTGTACCTCAGAGGTACATAACATTAAGTGTCAAAACGTAAATGTTGCAGTAGATACAAAAATAAGCAGCATAAAACTTTAATGCAACATTGCTCAGGAAGTGCTAAAGGTATTGGCATGATATAAACTGTGTTCTTTATTATTTTTAAAGCTATTTACGGGAATTAATACAATATTTTTTTTGTAAAACTTTTGCAATCAAGCGTCAACTTATGATCTTTTAAGATCCTATACCACATTTGAATTTGTGAATTTAATTTCATATATCATTCGATATTTCTTTTCTTTGACATCATTTGACTTAATTCTTTATACCATAAGATAGAGCTCGCTTTAACGATTTTATTGGTGTAAAAAACCAGATTAGAAAAAAAATGGATTTAATATTGTATACCTCTAAGGTACAAATTTATATGTGTATATGTGGCGATGTATGTGTACTTAGATTATATATAGGTCCAGATACCGTGACCAGTACAAATGTCACCGTTTACTTTGAAGCCACTTTTTGGAGCTGTATGAGTGAATCCCGCCCAACGCGAGTGTCAACATACAATATCTGCGTTTGTGTGCGTGACGGTTTTACTACCAGTGCATAGAGGTTACCCCAAAATTAGGGGCTTTTTATGAAATATATATATTTTTTTTTATGTAAGTAATATTAAATAAAGAAATTTTAAATGTATTTAAATTCGTTTATTTAATTTTTTTTATTTAATCGTTTAGTTAAGACAGATGTAAAATAAAGTAAGGCAAATGACAAAAGACAAATGTAAAATAAAAATAAAGCTACTTAGTAGGAACTATTTATATACTCTTATGTATCAGGAAACCGGGGCATTGTATCCTAATATTATTGTATTTTAATTCAGTCACTCAAACCATGTAAATTTAAAGACATATTTACAACAATACTTGGATATATATATACATATACATCCAAGTATTGTTGTATATATATAACTTTTTCTTTGTTTGAAATTTGGTCACGTTCCAACGAATTGACAAGTTGCAAAAATCAATACATATTCATGTAGGAAATTAACCGATCTATGAAAAAGGTCGGATATGATTTTTCGCTAAATCAGTTCGTTTAAAAGTTATTCAAGGTTAAATTTCAGTAAACCCAGTCGGAGAGATTGACGTAACTGGTGGAGCGCCAATATATTTATAAAATGCATACATAATCGCACCATAATATATTTCGTTATATTATAAATTTCATAGTCTTTATAGTAAACCACATTCTGTTTGTCGAATGCAATTAGTGCTGGTACTGCTGTAATATTGCCAATGTACTCGACGATCTCAAGAGATGGCGTTAGCAGTCTTCAAATAGTGTGAGCGCGCTGCGCCTGATTGGTGCAGGAAAAAACGGACATACCCTGCTCTCATCGCTTTTCGCTAAGAAGACGCCTTTAATATAAAAATTTTGTTCCGCCACGGACATCAGTTATATTTCTCGTGAAAAGAAGCTGATTTTCCATTAGTCCTATAGCCGTGTAGTGTTTGGACTCGCCTGTAACCTTTACAAGGTGTATGTGGAGTGCTCCAGTCTACGATCGTGACCGGCCGGTCAATACCTTGCAAGAGACCGTAGAAACCTCGCCGCTGCTCGCTGCCTTCTGGAGGATCGGGACTTGGTCGGTGTTGCAGGTTGGTGCTGGCATGATTGTTTTGATCGATAGAAGTGGTTTACTTCCCTACACCTCGTACGCTAACTGTTGAGCAATCACACCCTGGTCGGGCTATTTACACGCCTGACCATATAATTTGGTCCTTACGAGTACGGATAGGCCAGTGATTCACGTAAATATTGGTGAATTTACTTTTCTATTCATATCATAAAAAAGATTCACGTAATTCTAGTGAATTCTTGCCGCCATTTTTCCTCGCTCACAGATTTACGTAAAATTGGTAAATTCTGTGTTTAAAACGCACGAGAACTACGTAATTATTGGTAGACTCGTATTTAAATATAATTAATTGTTAGATTTGGTGAATTACGTATTAATTGGTAATAATATCCATTATACTCAATTTAGTTGAACTTATTTATACCTACCCACTTATTAACCGCTCCACCACTGTACTTTACGCTAAGTCATTTTAAGATTTAAATTTAATTTGTGTTTTTACACTAACTAGGTAGATATACCTATCACTTTGTAGTTGTATTGTGATATTATTTTATAAACATGACGGAAAGTGAATCAAGCCGCGAAGTCATGTTGGTTATGTTGAATCAAAAGAAAGAATTATTATTTCAACGTATTAATCGTATGTACACATCGTCGAAAGGTATAATTTCTTTCGATTCATCAACGCGAGCTAACGAGAATTTTCTGGCTGAAACGGAGATAATAGATGAGTTACGCGATAAATTTGAGTCCATTGTTGATAAAATAAATAATATAAATTTGTTATCAAAGATTACGGTCAATCCCGAGTATTCTTGCCTCGATTCATTTGATGATTTATACTCGAGAGTTAAACGCGTTAGAAATAAAATATTAACCACTTCTAAGGTGCGTTCACTCGAGACCAGTAGCTCGATCAAGTCCGTAGTGAAATTAGAACCTTTAGTAATTCCGAGTTTTGACGGACGCCCTGAAAACTGGAATACCTTTTATCAGTCTTTTAAAGCTAATATTCATTTGAATCAACAGCTTTCTGACTCGCAACGTGTACAGTATCTAATTTCTAAACTCACCCACGACGCACTAAAATTCACTTCCGGTATTATTCCGTCAGGTGAAACATATAAAATACTGTGGGATAGTTTGGTTAAGAAATACCACGACAAACGCTCATTAGGTACATATTATCTCAATAATATACTGGACTTAAAAACTTGCTCGCACACTGCGAACGCTCTTGATACCTTTGTTAGTAAATACTCCGCTTCGATATCAGCTCTAAAAGAATTAGGCATAACAGATCTAACTGATTTTATTTTTCTTCAATGCGCTTTGAGAAGGATGGATCCTCAAACCATCCAAGCCTTTGAACTTTCGATTCGGGATGTGGAAGTGCCTACGACACAGCAGCTTATCGCTTTTATACAAGATCAGGCTAAGATTTTGGAGCGCTCAAACCCACGAAATTCGTCATATACGAAACCCGCTGCTGTTGTTACGTCGCCCTCACGCGACCGGCGCGTTCATCACACCTCCAAATCTTACGCAGCAGTTACCGCGAATTGTTGTTTGTGTAGTGGTAACCATCGACATTTATATGATTGCGCTCAGTTTAAAAATATGCGAGACGCAAGGGCTAGATATGAGTTTATTAAATCGAAGTACGGTTGCGTTAATTGTTTAAGCACTTTACATAAACTTCCGGATTGTAAGAGTACGTCAGTCTGTTTCTGTAATAAAAGACACCATAGGTTATTGCATTTTGATAGTAATAATTCGCAATCGCATGCGGCTATGGTAAATACCGCCGTCGCGTACTCGCCGCCGCCCGCTCATCGAGCGACCGTTACTTCGCCCGCGCCTTCTCATCGCGCTCACACGACTTCGTCATGCGTTCGAGCGCCCCCGCTTGCTACAGAACCAGTTACACATACACAGTCTTACACTTCTTGTCATAAGGGTGATATACTTTTGTCAACCGCTCAGGTATACGCGCGCTCTAAGGGTAGCGCTGGTATCAAATCTGTAGTTAGGTGTTTGATAGATAATGGCTCGCAGAATAATCTAATAACATCTGCTTGTTCTAGTTTATTAAATTTACCGATAATACCGTTGAATAGTTCCTATGTTAAAGGTGTTGGTTCCGCTTCAAGTCCGATAATCGGTTATGTTCATTTAGACATTGAATCCCGTATTTATCCGGATCAGAAATACACTATACATGCGCTTGTTGTAGAATGCATTACGGATCAATTGCCTTCGAAATTTATCGATTGTGATCGCGACCTAGATTTTCGTAACCTTCCGCTCGCTGACTTAAGCTGGAATATTCCGGGAAAGATTGATTTATTGTTAGGTGCCCAGCTATTCCCATTTATATACTTAGGAAATATGGTCGAGTGTGGGCCGCGCGCACCGTGTGCTTTATCTACAACATTTGGTTACGTACTTATGGGAGATTACCCGCGTAAACATATTTTACCTACTGCCGCGTCTTTTTCTGCGTTAGCGCTTAATGATATATTGCAAAAGTTCTGGGAACTTGAAGAAGTACCCATGAAACGCTTGTTGTCACCAGAGGAGACAGATTGCGAAAATATTTTCACGGCTACCGTGACCCGTGACGACGTAGGTCGTTATACAGTTGCATTACCGTTCTGTAGGGACCCTTCGGAATTAGGTAATTCGCACGCTACCGCTTATCGCCGTTTCGTTTCACTCGAGCGTAAGCTCCGTCAGGCACCGATAGTGCGCGAAAATTATAACAAGGTTATTCAGGATTATATTGATAACAATTACCTCAGTCCTGTTAAAGAATCTGAGCTGTCCTCTGATGGTTATTATATACCGCATCACGCAGTAGTCCGACCTGATAAACCGATGCCGCGCATCGTATTGGACGCGAGTGCTAAAACGCATACAGGACTTTCGCTTAACGATATATTACATATTGGACCCAATTTACAGGCCGATCTGTTTTTATTATTGTTAGGTTTTAGATTATTTCCTATTGCAATGAACGCTGATATAAAACAATATTATTTACGGATTGGTGTACCAGTAGACCAACATAAATACCTACGCATTTTATTTAGATTCAACGAATCGGAAAAAATTCGAACTTATGCCTTTAATAGGCAACCTTTCGGTCTCAAGTCAAGCCCTTACATAGCTATGCGCACTGTGCGACAGCTGGCTACTGACATGAGTCCGCTCTATCCTGATGCCGCGAAAGTGGCAGAGACCTGTCTGTATATGGACGATTTGGTTCTTTCTATTGCAAATGAGGATACTGCCACGCAATTAGCTCACAACTTGATTAAGTTTTTCAAATCGGGTGACTTTGACTTAGTGAAGTGGTCTAGCAATTCACCAGTGCTACTTGACTCGCTTCCCGACACGCACCGCAAGTCGCTTGATTTTGATGTTGACAATAATGTCTCTAAGGTCTTAGGTCTCTCATGGGAACCATGTGAAGATAATTTTCATTTCACATGCGCCGCAATTAATGAAAGGTGCACCAAGAGAAACATACTCTCGATGGTTGCACGACTATTTGACGTGCTCGGATTGGTCGCGCCTGTGATTCTCTATGCCAAGTTGTTAATTAAGGAACTGTGGCTCAGCAAGTGTGATTGGGACGATCCTGCACCGGAGCACATACGCACCCGTTTTTTCGCTCTTGCGCAAGAACTTCAAATGCTTGACACTTTAAGGATTCCACGTCATGTAGGCGTCGAAGTTGGTTGTGAATTACGTCTTGTTGCTTTTTGTGATGCTAGCATGAATGGTCTGGGATGTGTCATTTATGCCCATTGTACCTACCCGTCTGGCATTCAAACTCGCATTCTTTGCGCTAAATCAAAGGTTTCGCCAACAAAAATCACTACGCTCGCTCGCTTAGAATTATGCGCTATTTTACTTATGTCAAAATTAATAAAAACTGTGCGAGACACATATGCAACACGTATGACCATTGCCGGGATATACGCATTTTCTGATTCCACTATTGCTTTATCATGGGTTCATTCTTCACCACATCGTTGGTCCGTTTTCGTCGGTAATCGCGTCGCTCAGTGCCAAGAAAACTTGGACTCTAAACATTTTTATCATATTGCCGGAGCTAGTAATCCAAGTGATTGTCTTTCGCGTGGTATGCTTCCATCGCAACTTTTGACCCACGATTTGTGGTGGAAAGGTCCTCCGTGGATTCGCAGCTCATCTGAGAAGTGGCCGATTAAGCCATTCTCGCTTAATAATTGCTCTGTCTTGCCTGAACTCAAGGCAAATGTGTTGGCTGCCATAACTCACACAGAGCCGCCGTTGCTGTGTACGTTAGCACAACGTGTTTCTTCTTGGGAAAAGTTGCTACGTATCACCGCATATGTATTAAAATTCGCAAGACCTAAAGTTAAGGTCGAACCTCGTTCTATAGCAGGGTTGACAAGTGCTGAGAATGCGTTAATTCTCGCCGTTCAATCTGTGCACTTCTGTGAAGATATCAAATTGATTAAGGCTGATAAATTACCTTCAAAAAAGCTGCAAAGCCTCTTCGTCTTCTTAGACAAACAAGGGATTTTACGCATTGGAGGAAGACTTTCTGGATCAATGCTTCCTTTCGAAGCTAAACATCCGGTTCTCCTCCCTAAACGCGATCATGTCGTTGACTTAATAATACAGCATTTTCATGTTGTCAATTGTCACACCGGACCTGGACTTCTTATGTCTATTATACGACAACGCTACTGGATCTTGGATGCTAGGACTGTTATCAGGTCCAAGTTGCGAAAGTGCAACACTTGCTTTAAATGCAACCCAACGCATCCAACGCCTATAATGGCTGATCTTCCTGATTACCGTGTTTCAGAGGCCAAGGCATTTTGTCACACTGGTGTAGATTACGCTGGTCCGATAAGGACAATCCTTTCTCGCCGCAGAGGTCAACATGCGCAAAAGGCGTACATCGTTCTTTTTGTTTGCATGGTCACACGTAGTCTACATATTGAAGTGACCAGTGATTTAACTACTGAAAACTTTCTAGCCGCTTTTAAACGCTTTATTTCCCGTCGAGGACCAGTTTCATGTCTCTATTCCGATAATGGATCTACTTTCATCGGTGCGAAGGCACATTTAGATGAGCTGTATAGTTTTTTATTGAACTCTAGCTTCAAAAACGCGCTGTCGAATGAGTTGCTCTCTCGACGCATAGAGTGGAAGATGATTCCCCCAAGATCACCAAATTTTGGTGGGATGTGGGAAGGGAATATAAAGAGCATGAAAACGCATTTATATAGAGTAATAGGAAGTCAGTTACTTACATACGAAGAACTGCAAACTGTTCTTACTCAGATAGAGTGTATTCTTAACTCTCGTCCATTGAGCGTATTATCGTCAGACCCTTATCCTGAGGTGTTAACTCCCGCGCATTTTTTGATGTCTACTCCGTTGCAATATTTACCCGCTGCTGATTTGTCAGATCAACGATTGAGTCTGTTAGAACGTAAAAAGTTGTTAGATAGTATGGTCCAATCCTTTTGGAAGAAATGGCACTTAGAGTATTTGCACACGTTGCAAGTTAGGCAAAAATGGGCTACTCCCGACAAACCGGTAGAAATCGGAACTGTTGTTCTTCTTGAGCAGGAGAATTCTCCACCGTTGCATTGGCCGTTAGGAGTAATTACGGATGTGTTCAGAGGCTCTGATAACGTTGTACGCGTGGCGATAGTTAAAACGCAAACTGGAATTTACAAACGCGCTGTAACTAAATTATATCCTATTCCTACACAATAAATTCAACTTAGTTTAAACCTTATTCTTAGTTTAAGCCGCTATATTTATCATATTTATTATTTAATCGCATAATGCATGTGTTACTCTCGGTCAGTTAGAAAATTCGCGTGTTTTGAAACATCTTGTGATGTTCCAAGGCGGGGTGCATGGTGGAGCGCCAATATATTTATAAAATGCATACATAATCGCACCATAATATATTTCGTTATATTATAAATTTCATAGTCTTTATAGTAAACCACATTCTGTTTGTCGAATGCAATTAGTGCTGGTACTGCTGTAATATTGCCAATGTACTCGACGATCTCAAGAGATGGCGTTAGCAGTCTTCAAATAGTGTGAGCGCGCTGCGCCTGATTGGTGCAGGAAAAAACGGACATACCCTGCTCTCATCGCTTTTCGCTAAGAAGACGCCTTTAATATAAAAATTTTGTTCCGCCACGGACATCAGTTATATTTCTCGTGAAAAGAAGCTGATTTTCCATTAGTCCTATAGCCGTGTAGTGTTTGGACTCGCCTGTAACCTTTACAAGGTGTATGTGGAGTGCTCCAGTCTACGATCGTGACCGGCCGGTCAATACCTTGCAAGAGACCGTAGAAACCTCGCCGCTGCTCGCTGCCTTCTGGAGGATCGGGACTTGGTCGGTGTTGCAGGTTGGTGCTGGCATGATTGTTTTGATCGATAGAAGTGGTTTACTTCCCTACACCTCGTACGCTAACTGTTGAGCAATCACACCCTGGTCGGGCTATTTACACGCCTGACCACTCTTATGTATCAGGAAACCGGGGCATTGTATCCTAATATTATTGTATTTTAATTCAGTCACTCAAACCATGTAAATTTAAAGACATATTTACAACAATACTTGGATATATATATACATATACATCCAAGTATTGTTGTATATATATAACTTTTTCTTTGTTTGAAATTTGGTCACGTTCCAACGAATTGACAAGTTGCAAAAATTAATACATATTCATGTAGGAAATTAACCGATCTATGAAAAAGGTCGGATATGATTTTTCGCTAAATCAGTTCGTTTAAAAGTTATTCAAGGTTAAATTTCAGTAAACCCAGTCGGAGAGATTGACGTAACTTTAAGTATTATTTACATCTGAATAATGCCATAAAGGTGGCGCTCAGATCGATAACTCGATCGATATTAGCGGTAAAATATGAAAATAGTACTAAAAATTAACAATAGGGAATATGCATGTTCTTTAAATTTACTTGATTAATTTTCCCTTGAATCTTTATTGTCCACATATTATGCCTAAACAATTATGTTCTTATTTAGTTCGTCTTTAATTGCAAAAAATATTAATTAAAATATGCAAAATCAGAGAGCGTAATTCAACTTTGCAAAACGCTTCACTATTGGTCGAAACAAAACATGACGTCAAATTCCCCGTCCTGTCATTTATCGGCGCCTATATTCGTAGTGTTACGGAGAAAGATAGGTGTTTCTGTGGTTTTTGCCCTTAGCTAGTGCAATTTAAGGATTCTAGTGATATTAGAAATTATCTAGGACGATGACTGAATGTAGTTTTGTCAAAGAACAATCGGACAATCTACCGAAAATAGATGCATTCATGATGACTACATATTTTGCATCAAACCCAGATTTTACGTCTGCTGAGGTCAAAGGAGTGAAATCCGCAAGGTAATTATTATAATACTTGTTATATTATAATCTAAAGGATAGGTAAGATATGTATAGTTAGTTATATTCATGAACTTTTATAGGACTTTTGTTACTTAGTTTAAGTAGACAAGCAAGTTGCCTTCTGCTTGATATTTAAAACCAACATAAATGACCTACTGCTGACTAATTCACACTATTCTAGCAATTAAATTGTAATATGCTTACATTAAAGTGATCTTCACAACAATATAAACACGATATTGAAGATACTTCATCTCTGCTCATTAATTTACACCATTGTTTTCGTATTTCACATTATTATTTTGTACAGGACAAAAATACTGTATTGGGTGTACTTCTTATAGTGTTTTTACACTTAGGGACAAGGGAATACTTATAAAATGTTTTTTAAACTTTATCCATCGTCTATTAATTACAATACATAGTAATTACAACTGAAAATCGGTATAAAATTACTGTAACACTTCAAGTAAGTATACTAAGTTTATGAAACAAACACTGAGCGTGATATCTGACGTCATCCAAGGCCCGCGAAATATGGCGGCGTTTAAACAGATCAAATTTTATCGATGTTTTCAATGTTATTTTAAAAATTAATTTGAACATTGTCGAGGTTATTTATATTTTTTATTAGAGTAGAATGATGGAACAAGTCAATAAAAGATAAAAAAAAAATACATGCATATTCCCTATTAGGTTCAACATAGTAGAATTTATAGTTTTTATCATACTTCCAAGTACGTAATTGCAAAATTTTAAATGAGCTAACTTAGCGAAAAATCATATCTGACCTTTTTTGTAGATCGTTTAATTTCCTACAAGAATATGTATTGATTTTTACAACTTGTCAATTCGTTGGAACGCGATAAAATTTAAATAAAAAAAAATATATCACGTTATTTAAATGGAAAATCAAAAATCCCGAAGCGGCACCTCTTAATAGTAATATTAAGAGCTGCTGTTTTCACAGGCCTGTTTTTACGTCATCTTGAACAATATTTTCATGGTAACTAATGAAAAAAGAAATCAAGTTTTTTTGGCCCACCCTAATATATATACATATATATGTAAATATATTTTATGAACTATCAAGAAACTAGCAAAGTTTTACAAGTCCTAAGTGCTCTATAGCTGTGTTCGTTAGGAGTAGTAATAATAAATTATAATACGAGTACAATCCTATAGCCAAAGTATCGTTTGACAGACACATTGAACTCCAGACGCTAGAGCTTAGAAATTAAGAATATTTTAAGAATTCCAGCTTCGCGAAAATTAACAGTAAGCATATTTCTCGTCTTTCTATAAATAACAAGTTTGGCAAAGAAAATTATACATACTCCTAGAATGCGTTATGGGTAAATGAAATTCACATCCCTGGCAACATCTCTAATAATGGCGTCAGCAATTTTATTAATTTGAAATTTTGTTCTATTGTTTATAAATTACATTAGGAAATAGAATACTTACAAGTGAAATGTGATGTTCGGACACTTAAGATTTTTTTTGTATAATTTTTACAGGATGTAACTGCACAACCAGGCATTTTTGAATATTATATAAATAGCGCCTCTAGACTTACTTCAGCGGCGAACGTTCGCTCGCGTGTGACGAGTGAGTCGCTTGTATTTGTATTAGTCGCTTGTATTTTTTGGCTTCAGTTTTGGGGTGCGGAATAGGCATCTGGACCTATATATAATCTAAGTATGTATACCTATGACGATGATAATAATACCTGGCATGCCTTTCAAATTCTGTCGTTTACATATTTACCTACCGCCAATTTTGAAGTTGGAATTGTTTTATATTCGGATTTGTTTCAATTCAGAATCTTAAAATGAAAACAATTGAGAGTATTAGAATTAATGTTTTTGTTTAGTCACAGCCCACAGCGTTGCTTCGATTCTGTAAGGTCACGTACGAAAATGCATCTTTCTAATAAAAATGTGCGTGCAATAACTTTTTAACAACTTTCGGAGAGGCCTAACACGGCTTTAGTGTTTCGAAGAGCTAACATCTGTGTTCCATGATGAATTCCAGCCAGGACATATCAGTTTTAGTGACAAATCACGTGAAGGACGTATAAAATCTGCCTTTACTGAAGATAACACCATTGCTGTGAAGCAATTATTTCTCGAAGATCGTCATGTGATATATCGAGAGATAGAGGCGTTATTGGGCATCTCGGGGACAACCATTCAAAAGATCTTGCACGAGGTGCTTGGTGTATGAAAGCTTGTATGCCGTTGGATACCGCATTTGCTATCAGACGATCAAAAGGCGGCCCGCGTCAGATGGTGTAAGAAAACTCTTTAAAGGTTTAACCGAGGAGAGTCAAATCACGTCTACGATATCATCAGTGCTGACGAATTTTGAATCTATGCCTACGATCCTGATTCTAAACAACAGTCTGCAATCTGGGTCTTCCACGACGAGCCAAAGTCGACTAAAGATGTTCGCTCTCGAAGCACTCGTGGATCCAAGTGGCCACGTTCGTTGCAAAAAACGGTCATGTTGCGACGATTGCACTTGAAGATCGTAGAACGGTTAATGGAGAATGGTAGATATACCATAGTTTGTTTACCACAAGTCATCGCCGAACTTCGGAAATCTAAACCCAAAGCGAAGCACCATCCTACACCATGACAACGCAAGCACACACAGCGCTAGTCAAACGATTCAATATTTGAAGCAGAAAAACGTAGAAATCTTAGAACATCCTCCGTGCTGTCCTGACCTAAGCCCTAACGATTTCTTTGTTTCCTAAAATTAAGAAAAATCTTCGGGGTCAACAGACCGCTGAAGCAGTCGACGCTTTCAAGTCAGCCATATTGAACACGCCTACTTTAGAGTGGATTAAATGTTTTAATAACTTGTTCGAGTGAATGGAAAGTGTATTAAACTACGTTGTGAATACTTTGAAAAACAATTAAAAGTACTATAAGGTTCTAGTTTTTTCTTCAAACAACGACAAAACTTAAAAGGCATGCCTCGTAGTTATATACCCACTATAAAATACGCAAAGTTTAATATATTGTATCTATATCTGAGAGTACTATTAATCGCACACTCTTTCCATCCACGATATGGTCGCCAATTGTACAATATTTTTTTTACAATTGTTTTGTATTTGTTTTTTTCCTTTTAGACTTTAACTTTAGTTTATAAGAATATATACCTATTTATACAAATTGTTTTTTTTTGTACAATTAAGAGTTATCTAGATATCTATCTAAAGCAGATTAAATAGGGAACAATTGTCTGTTCTTTTTTGCGAAACAAAGTTTCTTTTTGCTAATGTTAACTGTAGTTCACTTAATTTTTAAACCTAAATATCCTGACTTCTGGTGATGTAACAAGGACCTACAGTATCGATCAGAATAAAATGCAAGTTATTAAGAGTTCCACCGGGTGTAAATAAGACACGTGTCCATTCAGTTTCAATTCATTTAATATGTTACAATCTTAAAAATATGTACCTAATTGTATGGTTATAATTAACATTAAGTTTTTAAACCAAAGTCGCAGCTAAGTGACTAAAATAAGCAAACGTCTGAAATGCAAAGTTGAAAAGACAAATTATAATATAAAAATACGTTGTCGTTAAATCACTGTACTGGGAGAAAAATTCTTCAAGGGATTGAGGTACCCATGTCAGCGATTAAACTTGCAAAAACATATAAGTAATTTTGAACGTGTCATCCATATGATTTAGTAAACAGCCTTTTCTCCGACTCTTGACTTAAACACCGCCCATTAGCACCGCATCATAATTCTAAAATTCTAAAACAGTAGACAATCTTGAACTTATCTATACCTACATTTTGTACGGAATTTTAGCTTAAAATAGTAACTTACAAAATATATAACGCTAACTTCACAAAACTTTACCTCTAGTTTTTAATAAATAGGTAGTGTTATACAATTACGAGTTATAATTATAACAAGCCATTCTTTTCACAAATAAAAATTAAAGATTAAAAAGCCTGCCAAAAATAACATTGTTACCCATTCTTGTCTCGGTTATACAACATAGATATCTTTATAATATGTATGTATTTAGAAATATATAAGTATGTTTATTAGCAGCCTGGATACCCTAGTACAGGCTCTGCCTAGTTTGGGATCAGACGGCCGTGTGTGAGATGTATGGAGTTATTATTATTATTATATATATTATATGTAGGCACACAGTAACGCTAAGCATTTTGTAATATGTATGCGCTAGCGAGGCAACCCAGTTTCCCCATAGCAGTCGAGTCGCGTGGTCGTGTCTTTACATAAATGCAGTGTTTCCTGTCTCAACTGTCGTTTTTTAACTGTAAATACAACAAGTGAACTCTTCAACGTGTATTACTGAACAGTCTTCGAACATGCCGAATAAGTTGTAACATAATATATTATATACTTACTAACTCTTCTCCTAAAGTGGCTAAATAAAAATAGGCAAACACAAAACAGTTAGATCCATTTTATCCAATGTTTGTCAATAGATTTTTTGGTTAGTAGTAAAGTAGTTTTTTCCTACCTTCCACGGGACTTTACGAGTGCATCAGAGTAGACAAAAATGTCCGAAACGTGCTAATTCATAATTATGATTATGGTCCAAATTACGACCACTGGGCGAAAAACTAGATTATAATGTTAAAAGTTCAGTAATTAAAGACATCTTATTAAATAGTGACTCTGGGAACTTATTAAGTTCCCAGAGTCAAGTGAAAAGCAGCCTGCACATAAGAAAACCAGTAACAAATTAAAAAAAATAAAAGTTAAATGTGAATTGACACAGTCGTCAAAAATTTAATATTTATTGACTGTGTCTAGGTGTCATTACCGTAGTACCATTACACAACACAGCAAACGCGCTACAATCAACTGGAAGGAATATCGATCTCTCGCACAACAACATTGCTGTCGGCAAGAATAGGAATTCCTATTCCTAACCAGGCTTGACTCCTGCCAGGCCTGGATATACAGGTGTCGCAGGAAGGTGTTGTATCGTTGCTGGCTTCAGATGACGAATGGTTGTCGCGAGTGAACTGTTGTGTGACTGAGGTTGATGTTGCAGTTAGTATCTCTAACAGCGACATAAAGACGAAAGTAATGCGGCTAGTCGAAGAGTATAAGCCCATTCAAATGAGAGCAGCACCAATAGAAATGAATAGTGTTAAAGGACGATGTACCAGTAACGCAGCGACCTCGAAGAATATCCCAGCTAGAACAGAAGATAGTTAAAGAGCAGGTAGAGGAGTGGCTACAAAAGGGTAAGTACGGATAATTACGGGTGAGTTTTTTTGAGTATTCTAATCCCTTAGTGTCAACGAAAAAAAAAGATGGTTCAACACGAATATGTGTAAATTACAGGTTATTAAACAAAAAGTTAGTAAAGGATTGACAAGTTGAAGGATGCCAAGGTATACAGTGTTTTAGATCTTAATTTTTTTTTTTAATCCCAATATTAGTGAAAAGTCTCATCATCGTCACAATAATATTCAGAGATCTTATGATTTTATTTTTTCATCGAAGATTGCACAGGTGTAGAAGTAGTTTCGCGGTATGGATTAGAAATAAATTGGAAAAGGGCAAAACTTATTAGCCGGAAGATAGAGTATTTGGGTTCATGTTGGATTAATATGATTTTGAAATAGAGCACAGAGGTATCTATAGATACCACATCACTTCAACTACTTACTGGCACAAAAATGAGAGGTAAAGAAGATCTTGAAGTAATCAATTTGCTCCAGCTAGAAGTAATCAATACTTTTGATGAAAATAGAGAAAATGTAAGGCTGAAGGCCAAGCAGCAGATTCTGAAGGTACAAGATGAAAATATGAAGACCTAAGAAGGATATAATGCAAAGTGGAAACCTAGCCCTACCTATGAATTGGATGAGCTTATAGCCATCAAGAGAACTCAATTGGCTCAGGCTTGAAAGTAAAACCCAAGTACTTCGGACCCATCAGAATTACAAAAGTTAAAAGAAAAGATAGGTATGATGTGGAAAAGTTGTATTCCACTACTGAAGGGCCATAGAAGACGTCTGGCTCAGCAGACCACATGATGAATTGGACAGGTAAGGATGAATGTTGATGAATATATGTGTGTTTCAGCTAGTGCCAGGGATGCTCGGTATCCTCACTGGTATATTTTGGTACAAACAGATTAATAAAACACTATAGGCTGGTCTATAGTTTTATTAATTCGTTTGTTATATCCTACAATGTTTTAACTGAGTACTTTTAGATGAGCTGAGTGGTAAAGCATAATAAGGTGCACTGATTCTCAAAGTTGTTTTTTTTATTTTGAAACTGAAGTTTAGTTTATGTTGTATTAGGGGTCAAAGTAATTTTTTGCATACTTAAGATGTTGGTGGAGTTGTACTATATTATGATTATACATTGGATTATATGCATTTACATGTTTGCATATGCAAACGCTATTTTTACAGCGTTATTGCATATTTTAGTACATTTTTATTAATAGTGCTTATTTCAATAGGTAGTTAAATGTGTCAGGCTTGTTGTATTTGGCGGGAACGGTGGAGACCCGCAGACAGTGACATGCTGCGCGTGGGTCTCACGAGCACTCGGCCAGCGAAATGACTGAACCCGATCAGTTGGCTAAGCGTTGGTGGGATGAGGCACGTTGGGGGAAAGGGAGTATTCGTTGCTTAACGCAAATCAATTGTTTGTCATTCCGACCGACTGTATAAACGTATGAAAGGTGATGTTACACAACGCAAGGCGTGAAGGAGACGGAAAGCGAGAGTGAAAGATAGGGGAGAGGAAGGACGTGAACGTAGGAGGTGACAGTGCTAGCATGAGACGAGTGTGTGAGAACAGTGTGTTAAAATATATTAATTCCGAGTAATTCTTGTACTGTACGCAATAATCCTTGTTGGTTGGTTACGCGATTTTTCCAACGCTACAATCGTGTTATTTATTTCCGCGATCCCATCACTCTACATAGGTACATTGTGAATTTTTTCTCAATTTGAATGATTTTATTTTTTTATGGAGACATTTTCAGAAATATCTGGACATTCCATCAACATCCTTGGTATTAAATACCTATAGTTTAATTGATGTCAGCCTTCTCCCACACGAATGCGCTTTAAGTTATTTACGGGGGCTACTATACGACTCTAAAATATGACCACAATCTTTTATAACACCTGTATATTGAAACTAGGAGGTGGATGTTTTTGATGTAAATTATTTAAATACATGGCATAGGTCCATAATGACACTACAAGAGAGAACGCACGTGTGATAGGTCGCTCTTGCTCAGTCTATGGATATAGAAAGATGTGCGTACGTTAAGACAGTTGATAAATAAAAGCTCCACTTACGAAGATGGCTATGAAGCGTGTAAAATAATGTATGGTATTGCAACCATTATTATATGCGAAGAAATACTTATTGATGACATTTATTTGTTAAAATTACGCAAGAACTACACTTATTTTAATTAGAATCCTTTAACAATTTATAATTGCTCAGGCGGAATAATTAACAAGATATTCTTTTTACAAAAGATAATGGCCGGTTTACGAATAAGGCTACATAGAGCAAACACGGTTATAAATCAAAACAAACAAGTTACTGTTGTACTTTTTAGAATGGAAGTCATAAAAGTGAGTCTTTTGAAAACATCACCTAGTACCAAGTAAGATGGGACAGGAAGCGACTTCGTCGTCACCGACTAGCGCGGCAGCGACGGGCGTAGTCCGGTGCGACTTGATGCAGCCACTGCGGCTGTATGGCGGACACCGTGAGCATGTAACAACGGTTGGTGTGAAGCAGCTCCGAGTACAGCACGGCGGGCGGCGGCGGGCGCGCGGCGTGCAGCGCGCCGGCGGGGTGCAGGCCGGCCGCCGCGCCGCCCGCCGTGGCGTAGCGCCCGCCCGCGCCGCGCTGCCACGCGCAGTTACTGAATAGCCCGCAGAGAAGACACTTCAGTAGCTGGAATAAACAAAACTAAAAATTATCTCGACCGCTAGCTGAAAATCTACCCTTTATATTATGAAATTAAACGGAATTCATTGGTTAACTATAGAAAGAAAGAAGAAAGAAAGAAAACATATTTTATTTCTGAAACATCCTATAACTTTTACATACAAATTTTTATATCTATAAAAAACACTTTTTGACAAAATTATTAACACTTTAAATAAAACATAATTTTATTAAAAATTGGATGCAAGTGGCAACACTGCGTGTCACGCACGACATGGCAACGTGGCACTCATCACTCACGTGACAAATGTATGACGTGGCAACAGGTCAGGTTTTTTATCTCGTACCTACATTGACTACATTGTTTTTAGTGGAAGGTACGTCGTGTTTCAGAAATTTGGGTGGAAACTCAGCATAAACTGAGATGGGCATAACCCACCCCAGTACTGATTTTCCGTGCCAATGTACTTCTAATAAAAAAAAAAGTATGTTTAAAATAATTCCATAAAATTATCGTCTATGTTTCAAGGCCGTAGAGAGAGAGAGAACATTATTTATTTAATAATTTATGGACAATGAATGTCAACTTTAGGATTATGCAGAGATAATAAGGTGCACTTAAGTTAAGAATGACAATTTTGCTTCAATACGTAATATTATTCGTACTAATAATTACACTCTTGAGATTATGTACCCGTTAAACGTTCCAACCTTTTAACTAGACCAAATCTAATTGTAGATAATAAATGTGTAAAAAAGAAAGACAACATAATTGCTGACACAACTAAAGAAAATAGAAACGCGGCACCATGTCTACAATGGGCTCTCGCCTCTTAACCCACTTAGGACGGCCTGACGGACGCTTGAACGCTTATTCAACGCTCGCCACTGTGATCGAGTGTCTGAGTCTAGGAAAAGTCTTCTTTGCGAGACGCGTTCACTATTGCAAAAAAGGATTTGCCACGTCGCCGTGAAACTAGCCATGGCCAATATCATAACCTCTCATACCAGGTAACTAAGCGGCGGTAGCCTAATGGCTAAGGCGTCGGACTTGCGATCAAGTGGTTGCGGGTTCGAACCCCACCTAGTGCACTACCGGCGAGAACCCACACCTAACACAAGCATTTAGCTTAGCTGGAGGGGTTAACAAGTGTACGGTGCAACGCCCGTACAAGCAGCGGCGTCAGCAAATTCGTATACAGCGCGGTATACACGCGTCATAATGATCAGTTCGCGATCTAACCGAATCGGGTAAAGACACGGGCTCCACCAAACGTGCTCCGCGGTCGTTGTGTCACTTTCTATTATAATTTCTATTCTATTTTACAATCTTTTATTTGTTGACCTCATCCCAAGGCTAACAAATTGGTCCTTCGAGCATAGAACTTCGCGCGTCGAGGACAGTAACGAGCAATATTTGCAAAAAAATCAGTGAACGCGTGGTGTCGTGTAAGCACAAGTGACACGTGCCGTGGTTTTGGTGATTTTAAACTAGCAGTGGTCTGGAGGGAGCAGTAAGCAGAGTGTAAGGGGAGCAGAGAGAGAGAGAGCAGCAGTCAGCATTATTCAAGTAAGATCTTTCCATAATTTTCTTAAGCACCATGGAAATGGAAAATTTATATGTAAACCAACAGGAAATTACGGATGCCATTAAGAAATTTTTGAAAAATTTACAAAAAGCAGGATTGGAAAGGCGGACTCCAGATTATTTTAGAAGGCGATTAGATATATTACAAAATTACTGGCTCGAATATGACAATAATAACAAAAGTATCTGTGGGCTAGGCATTAAAGAGCATATCTATTTTACGAGAAAGGAGTATGAGCAGACGAAGGAGTTGTATTTAGCAGCAAAAGAGTTGATCTATCAGCAAAGTCAGGAACAGTCACTGGTGCAACCTAAATCTTCGGTCTCTAAAGCAATGGTACATAAACCTGAGCAGCAGGAGGAGTCGTCAAGAGAAGAAGTAGAATGTATATCAGAACCGAAAGCTGGTACATCTTGTAGAATGTCATCTAGGGGGTCTATGAGCAAATTAGATGAATTGTTACGCAAACAAGCGGTTAACTTCAAAGCGTTTATGAGAACTGCAAATAATGTCCACTTAGAGAGCATCAACGAAAAATGGGAATTCGAGGATGTCTTGAAGGAGTTACAGTCTCGCTGGACGACAATAGAGAGTCTACATTGGGAGATCTACATGGAAACCGACGGGGAGGATGAAGAATACGAGAACTTGTTTACGACTCACGAGGTCGCATTCAATAATTTGAAAAAGGCTATTAATCATAAATTATGGTCGGTATCTCACAGGGAAATATCAACACCAAAGATAGAAATACCGATATTCAACGGTAACTATCAGCAGTGGACGTTGTTCAAAGATCTTTTCAACGAAACTATCCACAACAATCCTTCTTTATCCTCGGCGCAGAAGATGCAGTTCCTAAAAGTGAAAGTACGCGGTGAACCTGAGAGACTTATTCAGCATTTACATATAAGCTCGGACAATTATAGGGCTTGCTGGGAGATTCTCACAAATCGCTACGATAACAAGAAATTAATATTTACAGCACATATGAACACTTTATTAGGGCTTCCGAGCATAAATCAGCATTCTTTAGCGCAAATCAAAAAGATGCATGACGTCACACTAGAAACGCTTCATGCCAATGAGAACTTGGAGGTGGACGTGTCCACTTGGGACCCATTTTTGGTCCATATACTGTCACAAAAACTTGATAGCGATATCTATAGTAATTACGTTGAATCTGTAAAATCTCCAAGGGAACTACCCGTTCTTAAAGAGTTTCTCTGCTTTCTCGAGAGTAAATTTACCAGCCTCGAGTCCGCAAGGAGAAAGCAAGACCAAGTTAACACGAAATCTTCGCACAGCAACCAATCTAAATAGCAAGATTTCTCGAAAAACCCAAACAATTATTCGTATAATAAAAATATGAACAAATCATTTCCAGTGACCTCAATTAAATGCCCTCTATGTAGTGAGGATCATAGCCTTTTTCATTGCAAAGATTTCAACTCTTTGACTAGCGACTTAAAGTTGAAAAAGGCTAAAGAACTTAAAATATGTATTAATTGTTTATATAATCATAATAGCAAACCTTGCACTTCTACAAAACGGTGTCGAAAATATAATGGTAAACATAATTCGCTGATTCATGATGCCTGTGTCAAAACGAAGTCGACAATTAATCATCACGAGCCACTTGCGAAATCAACAGATCACGTTGGAAGTAATTTACACGTGACACCAGCGAACTCTGCAGAAATACTGTTAGCCACAGCTTTGATAAAAGTTGTACGTAACGATGGATCATACCATATATTAAGAGCTCTTATTGATCAAGGTTCTCAGGTCTCTTTAATATCGGAAAACGCCGCACAAAGATTAGGTATAAAGAGAATATTTTGTAGAGGTGTGATTTATGGAATAGGCGAAAACGCTAGCAATGCTAAAGGTATGATTAGCATAACGTGTAAGTCAACATACTATGTTGTTGTCTAAAGATGTCATCCACGAATCGCTTCCAATGAGTCTCGGCCCGAAGACCGTTAGGCTTTGGAAGCGATTCGTGGATGACATCTTTAGTATCGTCAAGGGAAATAAACAGGAAGTAGATCAATATTTACAACACCTCAACTCCATTCACCCCAAGATAAGGTTCACATATGAGGTGGAGGCGGATAGGTCATTGTCATTTTTAGATGTCAAAGTAACCGCGAGGTCAGATGGGTCCTTGTCGCACTGTGTGTACCGCAAGCCTACTCATACGGATAGGTACCTACACGCCACGTCTCATCATCATCCCGACACCTGCAGTCTGTTATGACTTCACTCAAGAACAGAGCATACGATCTTTGTGACCCTGAACATTTGGAGCGAGAGCTGGATCATGTTCAGGAGGTACTTAAAAGTAACGGATATCAGGTGAATGGAACACGGAAGCAACCGACAATGAGACGCAAGCATCCGGAGGTGAACAGACAACCAGCCTACATGCCATATGTGAAAGGAGTAACGGATAAGATCGGCTCCGTATTAAAGAAATACTCCATTCCGACAGTATACACACCAGGCATAAAGGTTCAAAACATCGTAGGTACACCGAAGGACGTCTTGCCGTTACAAACTCCAGGTGTCTACAAAATAAACTGCAGCTGTGGTAGTTCCTACATAGGCCAAACAAAGCGGACCATTGCTGAAAGGGTCAAAGAACACATCGCTGCTGTGAAGAACCGACAGATTAGCAAATCAGCGATTGCAGAACATGCACTCGAAGCGGGCACCAATCACTGGATTGAATTTCACCGTACGCAAGTCCTCTCCACGGAACGTCACTTTTACTCAAGAGTTGTACGTGAAGCGATTGAAATTAAAAAACACAAAACTTTCAATCGGGAAGATGGTTTCAAATTATCTACAGCATGGAATCCAGTGATTAAAAACATGCCACCTCGCTTTTATGCGCAGGCTTTTATGCGCAGTCGGGTGAACACCAGAATAGGGCCACATCGGTTTGCTTACAGAATAGGGACACTGTTAGTATAGTATGTGACGGTACATGGCGAAACGAAAATATCAAAAATATCAAAAAAGTGGAGGTGGATGAAGAACCTTCTACCTCACGATGTCGGCGACGGAGGGCGTGCACCGCTGAGCCAGTCAGCCTGTGACCACGGCCAGTGCAACCTGGTCGAAACGTCAGGCAATTCAGAGGTATGTAATACCTTTTCGTGATCGCGTTAATTCCCGTTCATACGTAGAAATAGAGTACACGTGTATGGATGGACTGACTCTATGGTTGTCCTGGGTTGGTTGCAAGGCGACCCAGGTCGATGGAAGACGTTTGTAGCGAACCGGGTCAGAGATATATCCAGAATTATAGACCCAAAACAATGGCGATATGTCAAATCTAGTGAGAACCCCGCAGATGCCGCAAGTAGAGGACTTTCGGCCAACCAATTAGCGATTTCAACCCTTTGGTGGCAAGGACCTGAGTGGTTAAAATCATTGGAAGTGAAATCGGCAGATCAGGTCACATATACTACCAACGAAGAATGTTTAAAGAAACACGTATATATTACTCAAAAACGCAGGGAGAATGAAAATATTATTTTTACACTATTCCAGACATATAGTTCATTTAACAAGATTGTAAGAGTTTTAGCATGGATTTTAAAGGCGATCGGATCGTTTAAATTAAACAACAGCGAATGTAAACAAAAACAGCTGTATCTCACATTACGAGAACTTAAGCTTGCAAAATTAAACATTATAAAATATGTACAGCAGTGTGAATTCGAAGAGGATATTAAACATTATCAACTAAATAACAGTTGGAGTAAGAAAAGCCGGTTGTTGCACTTAAACCCTTTTTTTTATTCAAACGGAGTTTTAAGAGTTGGCGGGCGTTTAAAAAACGCACAAATTCATAGCGACATGAAGTACCCTATCGTCATACCACACAAGGCGAAGTTATTGATTGAACAAGCGCATCAGCTAACATATCACGGTGGTCCTCGTTTAACGTTAGCAAATTTGAGACAAAGATATTGGATCATATCTGGAAATCGAGCAGTTAAAGAGATAGTTGGTAAGTGCGTTAAGTGTCGTAAACATGATCCTCAACTGCAGTATCAGTTGATGGGAAACTTACCATCAGAAAGAGTTAATCCAGCAGCCCCGTTCTATCATACAGGCGTGGACTACACTGGTTATGTGGAAGTTAAGTCCAGCAAACGGAGGGGAATAAAAAGTACTAAGGGCTACGTCACTCTATTTATTTGCATGGTAACGAAAGCCATACATCTTGAGCTTGTCTCAGATCTAAGCAGCACGGCATTTCTGGCAGCTCTGCGTAGAATGGCTGCCAGATGAGGTTCACCACGCCATTTATATAGCGATAACGGAACCAACTTTGTAGGAGCAAATCGCATCTTACAACAAGAGTTTTACGATCTTAAGAGTAACCTCGACGAAAACTTCTTTAGAGAAATAGCAGATCTAAACATTGAGTGGCATTTCAACGCACCATCTAGGCCAAATGCAGGCGGCTTATGGGAGAGAGGAATACGAAGTCTAAAGCACCATTTAAAAAGAGTAGTTGGCGAACAGAAACTAACGTTTGAAGAGTTTAGCACCATGTTAGCTCAAATAGAAAGCTGTTTAAATTCACGACCTTTGTGCCCCTTAATAGAAGATATAGCAGACTTAGATTTCCTAACCCCTGCACATTTTTTGACGGGGAGAGTTGGATCAAACATCATCGAAACTGAGCAAGACGCTAGAAGTAGATGGCACTTAGCAGACAACAGAATATCTTACCCAATTGACGATTCGGAGTAAATAGCGTAAGCAGCAAGCTCATTTGAAGGTCGGAGACTTAGTCACTATTCACGATGACAATTTACCCCCCGGCAAATGGATGATGGGAAGAATAATAGATCTACATCCTGGCTCAGATGGTTTGGGTAGTGTCATTAAAAACAAAAAACGGCGTGTTAAAGAGTCCAATTGTTAAATTATCCGTATTACCTATACAAACATTGACTAACGAGGAAACAACAGAAGAAAGTGCTACTGTGCACAATACCAAGAGTAGGTCAACAACTACTAATGGGTTTTTATCAATGGCGATATCCTTTATTTTATTTAGGTCGTTGATATGTAATTCTTTTGCTTCATATAACATTACAAAGTTAAATGTTTCGCAAGGCTTATATTTCGACAAAATTGGTAATATGAAACTAGCGCGTGATCAGTGGAAGCTGGTGGTGTATTACAACATGGGTCCGTACTGGGAAGGCATGTAAGCATTACAGAAATATCAATCCTATCTTCAGAACATGTGTACCTCTATAAGTGCGACGTCACATTGTGACGTTGTTTTATCACAACTACGTCACAGCTTCGAGGAAATACAGTTCACTAACCGTATTCTTCTTGGTCATCAAAATAGTACACATACTCGTAAAAGGCGCGGTCTTGTAAATGGAATTGGATACCTTGCGAATACGTTGTTCGGGGTATTGGACGAGCGCTTCGCCGAAAAATATAAAAAGGATATTGCACTTATATATATAAATCAGCAACATTTAGTTAATTTATGGAAGAATCAGACATCAGTGGTTAAAGGAGAATACAATGTTCTTCAGAGAATTGAAAAAACTATCAGCGTATTAATGAATTAAATAAAGCAGCGAACACATTGAAACTAGAAATTAGAGACATTGAAATTATGAATGAGTTTACTTTATCTGCTATGATAGCAAATAATTTAATAATAAATATACAAAATGTTCAAGAAAAATTGGTGGATATGCTCACGGATATTCACCACGAAAAGTTTAATACGCACATTCTTTCGGTACAACAATTGCAGCATGAACTAAACGTCATTGCAGGTCAGTTGACAAGTAACTTGTCACTTCCCATTGAACACATTCATACCGAAATGGCGAAAATCTATCAGTTACTGAAGGTCAAAGCTCGATTAACTAACAGCTACTTTATTTTTTAAATCAGGATACCTCTCATTACAAGAGAAAACTATGAGATTTATAAAATATTACCCATTCCTTTTAAACGAGCTGACAGTACATTAATAATAACTCCGATATCGGAGTATGTAGATATTAATTTGTAGAAAGATGTTTATCTGCCACTAAAAAATAGCGAGATACAGCAGTGTGTTGATAGTGGTTCTTTAAACTATGTGTGTGATATGCATACAACTATCTACCATTTAAACATTAACAATGGATTGTGCATTTTTAACCCTGACTCAAAGAAATGTCAAACAAGCATCTCTGTGTGTAATACCCAGATGATACTGTTGAATAAAATAAATCAGTATTTATTTTTCTGATGCGAACAGTGTGCACTCCGCTTTATGTGTAGAGATCATGTTACCGTAGAACAGGTGAATGATCCGTGCATAATTCACCTTGCGCCAGACTGTATTGTGAAAGAACAGCATTTTACAGCATATGCTCATAATACACAACTATCAACTCTACAAATTGGTTCAGATATTTACAGCCCACAGATAGCACCAATTAACCATATTCTCAATATATCATCGAGCACATATGAGAATGAAACAACTGACTTAGAGGTCCACTTGCGAGTACAAGAACTCGGCGAGAGGATTAAACGTTTAAAAAATGTAACACTTTCAGAAGACGATTCGGCCTTCTACCACCACGTACATCACTATACCATTAGTTACGGTTTAGTGATAACAGCAATAGTAGCAGTCGGAGTATTCCTGTGGAGACGCAGACGACGTCGTGTGAATGCACGGGAGAGCGCTATGCCTATGCGTGAGCTCGCCGTGCCAGCCACGCCCACCAGCAGTGTCAGTGTAGTGAGTGCGCGTAGGCAAAGAAGGGCACAGCGCACACCGAATGTGCAGTGTATAAGTGCAAGTGCGATAAATGACAATAAGACAGAAATGAAGGACTTTGCGACTTCGCCTATACCTCGGAGGGTTTTCAGCATTTCAGATGCGATTGTTTAAAATAATGAGAGCATTTATTTTGTATTTTTTACATTATTTTCCGGTCGGGAGCATGTACGGTGCAACGCCCGTACAAGCAGCGGCGTCAGCAAATTCGTATACAGCGCGGTATACACGCGTCATAATGATCAGTTCGCGATCTAACCGAATCGGGTAAAGACACGGGCTCCACCAAACGTGCTCCGCGGTCGTTGTGTCACTTTCTATTATAATTTCTATTCTATTTTACAATCTTTTATTTGTTGACCTCATCCCAAGGCTAACAACAAGAATACTAGTAATGTATGACCTACGTTTCTAGTATTCCTATTTAAAAAAAAAAGAAAATAACTAACAATTTTTTTTATAAAATTTGATATTTTACCTGGTCATATGCTTGTCCACAACTGCTTACATTCATATTTAACTTCTGGCATATAGCAAGCAACTGATGACGCACTTCGCACGCATACGTCAAATTCTTATGATTCAAATAGTTCTCTTTGCACCATTGCTGTCAAAAATACATTACAGTATTAAAAATTACAATTAGAACTGGATAAACAAGTGCATACTAAGCTAAAACTCACCTTCTTCAAAGGTGCCTTACAAAAAGCTTTGAACACATTAAGAAGAGTTATATGGTCGCCTAAAGGAGACAGGAACTTCTGTTTCACTTTTATAGCTTCTTCCCTCTTGTGCATAGGTGTGTGAAAAAGGTTTTCACTTGAGAGAACTGCTACCAAACTTAACGCCTGTAAAGAAAAAAAATTAATACATGTATACTAAGTAGCTGATACTCTGTTTCCTCATAAAAAAGTCACTGGTTACTATATTACCACTACATGAGATCCTTAAATTTAAAATTGCCATTTTATTTGAAAATAAAAAACCGGCCAAGTCAAAGTGTGAGTTGCGAAAGTGAACTCGCGCGGAGAGGATTACTTACAATGAACAACATAATAACAATACCAAAAATCTATTAAAACAACAGGTACGCGCAGCAGCGCGGCAGCTACGAGGAGTACCAATAATTGTTCCCAGAACAAACTTAACATTTTAGTTGAAAAAAATGTTCTCCCATACACTCCAACTGCAAATGTAAGTTTGTACGCACAATATTGAGACATTTACCATGTTATTTTTAAGACCATAGATTTTTTATAGGTTTTGGTAAAGTAAAAAAGTGGGAGTGTAAAAAAATTTAAGTAAAGACTATTTTCTATATATTTTTTTTTACTTTATGTATATTTACTCAGTAGTTTCGGAGATAAGGGGGAATCAATTTTCATCTATTTTCATAGACAAGTTTAAATAATAGTTCAAAGTTAAAGAGCTTAAAATTGTAACAAATATATATTTAAGCAGTTACTGCCTAATTATGTACTACTATTCACCTCGTCTAAACAGCTGTATTCCGTCGCGCTCAAAAGAACTTTCGAGTATTTTGGGTCTATCGGGAATGTTGACATTTTTTTTCCAAGCACCGTCAGTTTTGGGTTGGTGTCGCTATCGATTGCACCTAAAATATAAATAATCTAAAATAACACATTTTCTAGGTATGATATTCAGAAAATAAGTTGTTTGTGGTGTGTGTGTCTTACCTAATTCCTTGAGCAGTACTAAGGAAGCTTTTACAGAATCTGGTGGAGGCGCATCTATCAACGGGAAAGTACTAGGTTCTGCCCCTGCCGCTATTAGTAGCAAAAGCGTAGATGCAAGGGGACATCTGTGATAAAAGATATATATGAGTACACTTAATACAATATAATTATAAAATAGAATTTTCAAAACAAATAAATGTTAGCCGTTGTTTATAAATACGTCGACTGTGATTATTAGATTATATTCTCTTTGTCTCAGAGGTGTCTATTATTTAAAAAGGCGATATGAAAGATAGTCACTATCATTACAGGATTGCCTAATTCAAAAGTGTACTCCTAAATTATAGATAAAAATCTGCCACTTCTTTGAGCATATGTAAGACACGCTTGAAAGATTTAACAAACAGACTTATCCTCACCTTATTTAAAATACCCGGATTCTTACCTTATGAGACAATAATTTAAAAATAGTGTTCACCAACTGATCGAAATTTGAAAGAATCTAAAAGCGTACTAAACACTTTAGTCTTTGCAAATTTTTATATATTAGGTAATTCACAGGTAAAAGTTATCAACTTGTTTGTATTCTTATATTACACAACAGCACCTAATACAGAGTGGATCCTTAAGAAATGGTTAAGTTTTAAGGCAAGTAACTTTAAACTAATGGGCCATCAAAGTGGTCATTTACAGATATTTATAATACTTTTTAAGTTTGCAAGGGACTCTAAGTAACCTTTAAGTAAACTAACTAACTAATAATAATAATAAGTGGCCAAGATGTAGAGAGTAGTCTTGCTCGACAATGCTCGAATAGTCCGCCGATTCCTCTCCAATCTCCCTGACGCCCCGGCCGACTGTTCTTTTTACCTCGCCGTGGCTTTTCCTGCGGCTTCTTCGAAAGCGAGGCAGTGTTTGATGCGTATAATAATATATTTATTTCTTAGAATATGGTACATTTATGGTGTTATATTTCAAAATTGCGTTCACATATTTGGTACTACCGTTAATCGGTGTAGAACTATTATTTTTTACTTAAATTATGATTCATTAATTTCATTGAAACAAAATAGTAAATAATATGCATGTTAGAAATTAGTATACATTATTGAAATCTAAAATTATTACTATAGATTTTGCTATTTTATTAGGTACATGGTAGTTGCATTGAAGTACAAAAGTAATTATTAAATGTCTTTGTCATTAAGATAATCTTTTACATCATAGTAATATTTGTTAATAAAAATTGCGTGTTTTTTTTTTTTAATTTCATGATAGGCAGTGTTTTATAGATATTCGGCAATTTGTTATTAATTCGAATTGCCATACAGTAGGAATTTTTGCCAAATAAATCTATTCGTTGTTCGGGAACATTTAATTTAACTAAATTTAAACAGCAATATCTAATGGCTTTATCACATTTAAAATTTCAGAAAACTTGCCAAAGTACTCTGACTATAAAGTAACGTTACATTACCTGACAATTTCAGGCGTGTGATGGTGATGTCGGGCTTTGAAGTCGGTTGCAGTATAGAGGCGGTAGGCGGAGCCAGGAGCCGTGCGGCCGGCGCGGCCGGCCCGCTGCCAGCCCGCCGCTTGCGAGCACGCCCGCACCATCAGGCGCTCGGCGCCTGTACTACCGCACCACGTCCTATAATCGCAAAAATATACATTTATTATTAAAAATATTGACTTAATAAAGTAAGCTAACACCAAAATACAGATACTAGTCTTGATTAGGACGAAGTACCGAGTCCGCCCCTATTCTTCTAGATGACCATGTCTGACTACCAGTAGGTATTCTATACTGTGCTTGCTTATGCGTAATGTATTTCTGTCACTAACGCTATTGCAATGTTACTCTTAAATTTCATAATGGTATCTTAATCAGGTTAGAAAACTAATATAATCAACAAAAAGTGTACCTTTCCTTCACTACGCCTGTATCAATGACACATTTAATTCGGGGTATAGTAACCGATGCCTCTGCAATATTTGTGGCCAATATTATTTTTCTAGTGCCAGGCGGCGCAACCCGCCACACTTGTAGTTGTTTTGCTGCAGGCAGTCCAGCATACAGTGGACATACCCTAATAGGAGGACCTGTGGCTTCCTGGAATTTTCGATCTAGCATAAAAGCAAATACAATGGTAATTATCTAGTATATTTCAAAAATATTGACATTATCAAGTTGTATGTAAATGTAATAAACTTACTTTGGCTATCTGTTTAATATTATACATGACTGTCTCAATTTCTTCTTGTCCTGTTAAAAACACTAAGAAGTCGTGGCTGAAAATGATTACCAAGAATGTGTTAAATACTTAAAAATAATTAACATGATTTACTTTGAATAGAAGTGTTTACTTAGCAGGTGTTGTTGCATGTAGTTGAAATATAGTGCAAACAGCAGCATATTGATAGTCATCTTGCTTCATCTTTGAATGGTATATAGTGACTGGAAAAGTTCGGCCCTCTAAATAAATTACAGGGCAATTGTTGAAATATTTTCTAAAAGCATCAACATCCATTGTTGCAGACATGATTATTAGCTGAAAATTTTAATAGAATTAAAATAATTGAATTTTCCCCATTAAATATCTAATATATAAAATTCTCGTTTGTAGTTAAACTCCTCCGAAACGGCTTGACCGATTCTCATGAAATTTTGTGTGCATATTGGGTAGGTCTGAGAATCGGACAACATCTATTTTTCATTCCCCTAAATGTTAAGGGTAATTCGGGTCCACCCGTAGTTTTTCTTAATTTTTAGATTATTTTTTATTGATACAGAATTAGAAAATACATACAACCCTGAATTTTCAACCCTCTACGATCAACACCTGTTTTTTAATAGCGATATTAGTATTTTAACTTTCATTGGTACAATTTTTTTTAATTATTTAACCCAGTGAAAATAGAAAGTGCCATTGTTATAATCGATTGTAATAATCGATTGCCGTCAAGTCGATGTCAAACTTTTAACGAGCAGACGGGTCACCTAATGGTAAGTGACTACCGCCGCCCATGGGCACCTGCAACTCGAGAGTCACGTGAGGAGGAGAGTGAGGGGGGAGAGAGGGAAGGGTTAGGGCCACCGGTAACCTCACTCGCTTGGCGAAGTACAACAAAGCATTGCTTCACTGCCGGTTTTCTGTGAGGCCATGATATCACTCCTTTCGAGCCGGCCCATACGTGCCGAAGCATGGCTCTCCCACTGTTAAACTTTAAATATGTCAGTTAAGTTAATGAAGTACTTTGAATTAAGAAAATGAATGGTTGGTGTTTTGTTATTTAATTTATTTAGTATTTCGTTATTTATTAGGCCGTCAATAGACCACAGCGCTCCATTCTTCTTTCAGTCATAGACCCCATCCCCACAATAAGTTAGTTATTTTTTATTTGACTACCAAAATCTTCATTACAAATAATTAATATGGCAAAACAACGTGTGCCAGGTCAGCTAGTTGACAATATCGAAATAATCTTTTTTATCTACAATGTTAATAACCACATAGACATGCAAATATTACCTTCAAGGGATTCAACTTCTGTTCATTTCTTTCTTTCTGTGCTAGTTTCACAATACCAAAGAGCACATCAGTGCTCACTGTCCGCTCGTGTGCCTCATCTAGTATTATTATAGAATACTTTTTAAGCAAAGGGTCCAAAATGGCTTCTCTGAGTAACATTCCATCTGTCAAATACTTTATTTTAGTTCTGGGACTTGTTACATCCTCAAACCTGACTGAGTACCTGTAGCAAAAAGATGAATGAATGACCAGTATAATTATTAAGGTGCTGAGAAGTTTATTGACACCGCCTCAAAGGTCGTCCAGCCCCAAGACCAGAGGACGAATCCGATAGAATTCCAGCTTGGAGTTAGTTAGACAAGGGGATGTGCTATCCCCTAAACTGTTCACCAATGCGCTTGAGAAAATTTTCAAGAGAGGATTGTAGTAGATGGGACTCAACATAAATGGCGAGTACAACTCACACATAGTAGCCAATTCGCTGGAGTAGCTTGGCAGTAGCAGATTAGCACATTATAAAAAATATTTCTGATTGTTAATATGCTAATTGTACTTATTCTGGAGTATTCTGAAACATGTGATAGTTGCCCAGTCAGGTAGATAATCACTTACATTAATATAATACATATCGCCTCCCGGCAAAAAAGTGTTTACTACCGTTACGTACTTTTACCGTTTAATATTTCTACATCACCACAAATGTTGACTGGAAAAGAATGCCCTGGGCATTAAGTCCGCCTTTGTGCAAATTAAGTTTTAAATAAATAAGTCAGCTATTTCGAGAAAAAGTGAATTTTATACCTGTTAATTGAACAAAAAACAGTGAAAATGAAACTTTGTTCCCTATTTCACTGAGCTAATAACAATGCTTTTACAGCTGACCAAATGCAACATATGCTTTTCAATGCTATAAAAATGTTAAAACTTACCTAAAAAGTGATATGACACTTTTTTTGCGAGGAGGCGATATAGGTATTACATAAAGTCATACCCAACAATGGATCCCACTTCAGTGTTCATTTCAGCTGCCACCCTAAGTGCTATTGTGATAGCAGCAACTCTGCGAGGTTGTGTTACAGCGATAGCACCTGCACCTTCCATTCTCTGTTCATGAATCAATTGAGGGATCTGTGTAGTTTTGCCACTGCCTGTTTCTCCTATCACAATCATTATGTCATGCTTTTTTATTTCTTCTAAAAGTCTGAAATATAAATTGATATATTAATAAATGATAAATCTAACAATTTTTAGAGTGTGAGTGATGTAATTTTAAACTCCACCAAGTACACTATGGGCGGGCTCCTAATACAAATTAAGCTCAGTTGAAAAATGTAAAAATAAAACCGGCCAAGTGCGAGTCGGACTCGCACACCGAGGGTACCGTAAAATATTTTTATTATATGATGTAACTAAAACTTTACGGTTTTCGTAATTTTTCCTTAATCTGTGCTATAGACGTTGCTTCGTACCAAATTTCAAGATTCTGATTTCACGGGAAGTACCCTGTAGGTTTTGATTCGATTGCGAGTGTCGAAAATTTGCGGAAATTTGCGGCATAAACGGCTGTATCTTTTGATTGCATTGGGTTAGAAGTTTGATTTTTTTCACAGCTCTAAGGGACAGTAGACTTGAGTATTTAATATAAATTTCAGCTTGATGCCTCCATGCGTTCCTGAGAAAAAGAGTCTTGACAGACAGACAGACCTTCGGGCGGACGGACAACAAAGTGATCCTACAAGGGTTCCGTTTTTTCCTTTCGAGGTACGGAACCCTAAAAAACCTTAAATATGTGAAACACGTTAGTGTTTTATTTATAAAATAATAATAGAAGTAAATGACTTTCATGAACTCAAAAAGTCTACTAAATGTCAGTTAAGAAAAACAAATTCATTACACCACTTTTGTTTATGTTACATGAGTTTTGTGTATGTAAAACAAAACTCTTCTACCAAAAATAATCTTAGGAATTAACCATTAAGTTTTAAATTTGTCTTTGGAAAATGATTATGAAAGTTAGTTCTGGTTATGGTCGAAAGCAAAAGTCAACTACATTCAATAAACTTGAAAACACAAGCAAATGTGTACATATTGGACAACTCACACTTCACCTATCAAAAAACCATATCATATAAAAAAAAAAGGTTAAACAGTCTCCAACAAATGAAGTGTTACTCATTAGCTACAAATGCTATAGAAACTTCTGTACACGTATTTAAAAAAAGCAAAGAGACTTTATGATGCACAACATATTAACAAAGTTAGTCAAAATCCAAAATTATTATGGCATACTGTAAAGCAAGTAACTAATACAACAAAAGTTAAAAACTCTCCTACATTTCTACTAAAAACTGCAACCTCGCCTACTGAGTCATGTAACGATGTTAATTCTTTCTTCGTTGACATCGGCAAAAAGCTAGCGGACAAAATAATAAACAAACAGTCACCATATAAAACTATCACATCACAGCTCATACATAAGCCCACACCATGCTCATCTTTTGCTCTAAATCATACTGACCCAGCTAAAGTTATTTCGATGATAGACTCATTACGTGTTAACGCATCTACCGGATGGGATGATATCGCACCATACATCCTCAAAAATCCATACATCCTCTATCTGGCACCCATCTTGAGCCACTTATTCAATCTTTGTTTCGACACTGCTGTCTTTTCCGATGCTTTTAAAAAGGCCATAATCCATCCTATCTTCAAGGGGGGTGACGTGAGCCTACCGAACAATTACCGTCCTATCGCAGTTTTGAGTGCCTTATCAAAAATATTCGAACGCCTTATCAATAAAAGACTAGTTAAATACTTGGACCATTATAATCTAATCTCGCCCCAGCTATTTGGGTTCCGTCAAAAAAAGTCCACCTGTGACGCCATTCACGAACTGACAAATTTTTATCGTCCAAAATCTCAACGAACATAAAAAAGTACTAACAATATTTGTAGACCTCGCCACCTCTGCCACACTCTTACTCAAACTTGAACAGATGGGTGTCAGAAGAGTACCACTGGAACTATTTCAGAGTTATCTCACAAATCGGTCGCAAATAGTTAAAATAGACAGTCATACAAGCGAGGAGCTACCTATTCATTATGGTGTTCCACAAGGTAGCATTCTTGGTCCTACGTTGTTCCTCGTATTTATTAACGACCTTTGCGAACTGAAAATTCCAAAATCAAAGACTGTATGTTACGCAGATGACACAGCACTAACATTTGTCGGAGACTCATGCTGAGAGCTAGAGCGCAGGGCACAGTATGGTTTCGACTTAGCATCAAACTGGCTCTCTTTACATACACTAACACTCAATAAAGAGAAAACCAAATATATTACGTTTCCAATAAGCTCGATATCACAGCCACGCTCCCAACTCACCCTAAAAGCGCACTCCTGTAATCCCTCTACTGAACCTTCTTGCAACTGTCCATCCTTATCTTCAACTAATAATATTAAATATTTAGGTGTTATCCTAGACAGGTGTCTAAACTACAAATTGCATATAAATACTGTCGTAGGCAGAGTGCGTAAACTAATATACGTTTTTAAAACCTTACGCCATATAGCAAATCAAACTATTATACGTAACGTGTATTACGCCTTATGCTTGTCTATCGTAACATATTGTATTTCCTGCTGGGGTGGTGCAGCAAAAACGGTACTTATGCCACTACAAATAAATGATTTGATTGATTGATTGATTAGAAGTGGCCCACAGAGCCATACTGAAAGTAGCAACATTTAGACCTATAATGTTCTCGACGAATCTACTGTACAATAGCTGTAACATTCTCAATGTAAGGCAATTATTTATACTTCATACTATTCTTTTACAACACAGAAACACTCCATACATAAAACTCACAAAACGTCGTAAAGACAAAATCTGTCTTATCCCTAAACCACGGACAACTTTTACTAAGCGTTTCTCTTATTACTTGGGCCCACACCTATACAATAAAATACATTTAACATGTCCGGTATATGGTTTATCACTAGAGATCGGATATTCGGATGCATATTTACCTAAAGTTGAGATGTTGGCTATTATGGAAAGCACCTTTTTATCGAAAAAATCCCGCGATTCCAGGAAATTCAAATTTAAGTGTACCTATACTCCGTGAGATGTAATAAACCCCAGTTTGACACAAATGACACCTGCTCTGTTAGAACGTATAATGGTTGCTTTTCCCTACTTTTATTGTCAGTGATTTTTGACGAAGCACAAACAACCTTATTACGTTGTAACAAGTGTCAAATCGGGCCTATTAAACCCCAGGAAATGTAAGCATTTTGTAAGAGTGCGAGTGAGACGGCAAATTATACTTGCTTGTGCGCAAGTAGCGACGCGACAATACAACTGCATTCGTAAATAAAAATATACTTAGCGGCCGCTTCCATAATTTGTTATCCAAAAAATAACTTTAGGTAAATATGCATCCGATTATCCGATCTCTATTTATCACATTATAACTGTAAAAGTATAATCCGGCCATTTCTCCAAAACAAATCCTATGATGAAACTGAAGAATTCTTGTTGTGAACTCTGTTTATTATTTATTAAGTAAGTTAAAAATTGTAATATATAACCTACCCACATTTATTTATTATTTTAATTTATGTCAATGTTTAGGTGTTGATGATATTTATTTAAATTTATTTATACACACACTTACATTATACAATTACACTCGTAAACACACACATAACACAAACACACAGGTATCCACACACACATATGCACACTAGCATGATCAGTGCATGAAGTTAATTTTAAATTAGGTTAAAACTTGTATTGTAGTCTAAAACTTGTATATCTTCACTTTAAATGACAACTATTATTATCATACCGAAGGGGAAAGGACTGTTATTCCTTACTACAGGTTAATAACTAACCTATCAAGGGTAACAGAACCTCACCCACTGGATTGTATATGAATTTAAATTGTTAAGATCGACCCTGTATTTTTAGCATGTTACTACAATCACTTTTTACAAATAAAAACATTATTATTATTATTATTATATAGGGACCTACAAATATTTATACCTTAGGGTATACAAACCTCTTTTTAACCATGTAAACTGGCAACTGTCTCCTGGCTTCCAATAAATCCTGCAGAGATTCTTTGTCAAACTTATTTTCATTAACATTTGAATTGTTGCAGCCATTTGGTTCCACTGTACTGGTATGTGCTATAGTTGCATTTTCATTGCATAGCTTTATCTTCTTCATTTTGATATTATCATTCATAATCTGATTTCTTTTTAATCCATTAGCTTTAGAATTATCAACACCAAATGAAGTATACTTGGAATCCATTTTGAAGTAGTTAATAATATCTATATTAACATGTCATGATATCTTTTAACAGTTTATTGTCAAACAGGCTCCTATAAAAAAATAGAACAATTGTTGTTACTGAATTTAGTCAAATTATAATCTTAATACAATGAAATTATTACAATCATAGTAAAATTGTAAATAGAAGATTGCAACTAGAATAACGCTAGGTTGTGCCCCCGCAGGAAATGTTTCTGGTGCTCCGCAAAAACAAACTACTGTATTTGGGGAACCTTTTTTTCTGAGGCTACCATTAATAAGTGTGACCTTCCTTTTTACCTTATATAATAAGGTTTATATCTCTATAGTATATAGTATATAGTATCTCTATAGTACCGGCAGTCTTGGTAGCATGCAGACCTTCCTTATGCTTTGATGACATTAATTACGTGTCCTTACTACCACAATATTGCGTTTCAATTGACTAGTAAGGGAGGTAGAGATTGTATCATTACTGTTCGAGATAACAAAAAAAATCTTTAAGCTTTACAGCGGCGTAGTACAATATTAGTAGGTATTACAGATGTTTTGTTGATAACTGGAACCTATAAACAATAAATTGAGATAAAAGAGTTGATTGCTGTCTATAGAAGCATGTCATTACCTCAGTGTGCAAGCTGCGTTGAGGAATGGAGGTCTTGGAATCAAAGCGATATAATTATGTTATTATACCGATTATGGCTATTCCTACTGAATTGAAGAAGAATGCAGCACGTGCGACGCATTTTATCACTACAATATGTCAAATTGTGACACTATTGTTTTCAACTAGGGAGGGATACGAGAAAGAAATAGATTCTTGAGAGGTATCGATAGTTTAACAGAAACTTGACAAAGACTTTCGAAGCGATTTTGAAGAAAAATAGGTACTCAGGTGTGGAATTATTAATCTTTTAATAATTTAAAGGCTTTTCTAAGATCTACATACGAAGCATTATTACTGGATGCACATTTTTGGGACTTCATTAAATCGCCGCAAGTCAACATCCATCTTATTATCCTATTAACACTCACGCGCTTGTTTCCACATCTGACCAATCTGATAAAAAATGCGAGATAAATGTGATCAACACAAGGGTGTTAGTAGTAATAAAATTGTTTCTTCTTTGAACAAATGTTCATTTTGTAACAAATAATAATAATAAATACTCTTTATTGTACACCAAATAAAATATTTTTAACAAAAAATTAAACCGACGAAAAGAACTAAAAAGCAAAAAATAAATAAACCTTAAGTCTTAAGTATTGAGCTTATTTACATAAACTATCAAATTTTATATAAACTTATTTTGAGTCTGTGCTCGGAAAGAACCTGCGTCAGTCACAAGGAAAGGGACTCGTGCTGCCCTGGCCAAAACTCATATGATTAGAATCGAAAGGCCAAAGGGCGCAGCATATGGTTATCTAATGCCGCGTTCTTATAAACAAAAACAATTCGTTTTAAGTCGTTTTTAAAATAAGTCGTTTTTTGTTTATTGGAACGTGGCATAAGTACTTTTATACTTATAACCTTATCGGCATCCCACGTCTTCCATTTTTGAACTGGCCAAAGTGCTTATCTGTTATAAAGATGTTTGTGCACGAAATGCTACGAAGATACGAAAGTCTGTGCGAAAAAAGAACCGTCATAGGATTTGAGGTCGCAGCAATACTAAATGAGGATCAGTCACATAACAAAATATTAGATTTTTAAATGTGGGGGCGTATGTGCTATAACATTCTGATCATTTCGTTTTTTAAATGATTCAAATCCAACATGAAATGACAAAGTTATTAAAGTTTTCTTTTCGGCTATTTCGAAACGCTTGCTCGGAGCCGCGCTTGGTATGATGACGCCACACGTCGCGAATCGCGCCCGCCACCTGTGCAAAATCGCTACTTTGGTCAGTTTGTGAACCAAACCAACCAAAGTGATTATTGACCGTTTCGCTCATGTCGTGGCATGTAAATTATTTAGTTTTTACTATAACTTGATGTTATATTATTATATATAACATCATTTACATATAACAGTATATATATTAACATTGAGTATCTATTGATATCTAAATAGATACGAGTAGGTAGTTACCTATTATGGAGGTCGGTTTTGTAGGGATAAAATGAAAAGGTAAGTAAGTTTATACATACCTACTCCTTTTTTTTTTTTTTGTATGGAAACCCCCACGGGTCGTCACCTCACCGGTCCAACGTTAAGGTGGTATGTCGGACTTGAACCGACTAAAACCACACAGTGTTCCGTCACTGGTCTTCTTGCCGGGGCCTCAGGTGTACCCTAGAAAGGAAATCCCTGTGAATACATACCTACTCCTACTGAGTACCTAAAATAGGTATCTAACTACCTATTTACCCACTTTAACTGCGTGTTCTGAGGATGAGATTTTTCTGGACTATTTAAATCATTCAAATATTATCTCTAGAAAGTGCAAAGCACAAGCCAAACTGAGCCCTCAGTTTGAACAAGATAAATCTTTAGCTATACACAAAGTTGACTATGACGAACACTATTATTTGACCATTTTATCCGAATGCACTGCATTTTGGAAAAGTAAGGCAGGCGCGCTTTCACACATAATCACAGATTGCGTTTATTACATAACAAAATCACCCACCCGCTCAGGGACCACTTTTTTTTTATTCTATAGGGGGCAAACGAGCAGACGGGTCACCTGATGGTAAATGACTACCGCCGCCCATGGGCACCTGTAACTCAAGAGTCATAAGTGCGTTGCCACCCTTTATGGTGGGAGTAGGGGGAGAGGGGGGACGAGTGGGAAGAGGGGAGACAGGGACAGGGGAAGGACGGGAATAGGGGAGAGGGAAGGGCTAGGGCCTCCGGTAACCTCACTCACGCGGCGAAAAGCAATGCAACCATTGCTTCACTGCCGGTTTTCTGTGAGGCCGTGGTATCACTCCGGTCGAGCCCGCCTATAAGTGCCGAAGCATGACTCTTCCGTGGTCTGGGTACAGCCCTGGCTCGAATATCCTTGTGTTCCATTGTTTACTTGAGTAGGTAGGCATTAGGCAAGAACGAAAGAACATCATCTCTGTGAACAAACATCAAAGCTATCCGCGGCAATTCAAATGTTATTAAGAAATTATAGAAACGATGCACAATAGGTAGGTATATTATAATAAAATCTATACGGTCAGTGGATCTATTCGTGAATTTTAGCTGTTTGACATGTGCAGTGCAGCATTTCATACTAAATTGTCTACTGCGCATCGAAACTGCTAACTTTACGAATGATTAGCACTAAATCCGTTAACCATATTGTACCTACTGATATTAGGTAGATACTCGTGCTAGGATACTGCAGGTACTTACGTCAAAATGATCTTCGCAACAGTACCTATAAAGGAGTTTTGTCATCTCTCCGCATTGCTCTACACCATTTTTTTTTAGTCCAAAACAGCTTATGTGCATTAACGTTTGTATTTTTGCATTTTGGCACAATGCAATACTTATTTGACGGTATTATCACTTTAAAAAATAATCTTAAATATCAGCAATCGTCAGGTCGTTGCCCTAACTACGCTGGACTAGAAGCTTACCAAGCTGGCGACGCGACGGCGACCCGCCACTTTTGCCGATACGCGATGAATGACGTCACAGCCTATGCGGTCTTTCTAGCGCGCGTTTTTTAAGTTGGTGCACTAAAATCTCTGTATCTTGGTCATTTTTGATCCGATTAAAAAAATTCAAACACAGTATTTATTGTTTTTTTTTTATAGCTAAAAATCTGCATACTTAACAAAAAACGTGACTGATCCTCATTACCTTTTTTGTTATATATGTTGACAACACTGTTACGTCATTATAGTTCGGCAGAAAACATCTTGATACTTAATATGAAAAAAATTCAAATGTAAAATTTTTGTAAATAAATGAAATGACGTGTAGCAAATAAGAATTATACTGTCAAGACGCTATATTGCTAGGTAATAATTAGAAACTTAGTTAGTGACGTGTGTAAGGTATGTAAAAAATTAAAAGACAATAATAATATTAACATTTAAGATAGAGAATAAATTTTTATTAAAAATACATAGTACTAAAAAAATGTTTCTCATAGAAAAATCGAAACAAAAAGAGAATATTTTAAAATAAAATAAAAAAACATTTATTCATTATAATCATAGTCTGATTCTAAATACTCAATGTTAATTATGGTTGAGCTTGCTATGGAACTAGCTGGGAGGTCCAAAGAAGTATATTCTTCTGAATCTGTTCTATATATAATAAATTCCTGCATATCTTCTGTCAAACGGTCTTGTTGCCAATATTTTTGTTCGACATGTATAACATGATCACATTATTTTTTTCCAGTGTTCCGTAGTGATATTATAGAAGCATTCATCTATAACTCACATTTTGCCTGCATTAACAGATGGTTGATGCAGTTTGGCAAGAGTTTTTCTTTTACCCATTTGGTAAAATTGTCACGATTCATATCATGATGATAACCCGCTGAAATACTTTTAGTTTTAAAAGCAAATAAACTATTTTCAACAAATCCTTCTCTGGAACCAGCATGGGTATAATATATCTTCCGACGAAAGAAATCGCTTTAGATATACCAGGTTCATTGGGATCTTGCCAACATTTACTAACTTCATGTGCAGTGTGAATATAAGTTTCATCTAAATATACAACTGGCTTTCCAGTCTCTCTAACGCTTCACTACTTGCAAATATTTAGCACGCCACGCCATAATATCATGTCTCTCAATGAGAACTTTTCGTTTTGTCTCAATTTTTTTTTATTTATAACCCAGTTCATTCAATATCTCAAGAAGAGAAGTAATTCCACCGCAAAAGTTGATATTTTGCCTTAAAACACGATGTACCTTCTTCAAAGTTGGTATCTCTTTCTGTATAGTATAAAATTTAAGAATTTTAGTTCGGAGGGCACACTAGTCAAAATCATCAAGAACAATCGTTTTATGTCTGCCTTTGCGTTTTTTTCCTGGTGTGCACCACACACCGTTATTAGTGGATGCTTCTTTTTTATTATAGACACAATATCTCTACTGACACCTGAAAAATATAAAACTCGGTTTCATGAGAATACAAAGTATCAAAATTTCCTTAAGCCTAGTACAAAAAATGGTTATAATCATTACATATTATAAAACAAAGTCCCCTGCCGCGTCTGTCTGTGTCTGTTCGCAATAAACTTAAAAATTACTTAACGGATTTTCATGCGGTTTTCACCAATAGATTGAAAGATTCACGAGGAAGGTTGAGGTATATAATTTGTTAAGGTTTTGTGTAAATTGGTTGAAATATGATGATGATTGTTGAAGATGTCTCTGCTACCCGTGTGTGGGTTGCTAATAAGTTCATAAGATTAACATTATTGACTGGCCTGTTGGTCTAGTGGTTAGTGACCCTGACTGCTAAGCCAGAGATCGTGGGTTCGATTCCCACCCAGGACAAATAATTGTGTGATGAGCACGATCATTTGTTCTGTGTCTGGGTGTAATTTATCTATAATATGTATGTATTTAGAAATATATAAGTATGTTTATCAGCAGTCTGGTTACCATAGTACAGGCTTTGCCTAGTTTGGGATCAGACGGCCGTGTGTGAGATGTGTGGAGTTATTATTATTATTAACACATATTTATACAGCGTGTAAGTATTACCGTAGTCGCAAATATCTTACAAAAACGTCTTTCTTAGGATGCTTATCACAATGCAAAAGTCAGTTCATCATAAAAATGCGAGATTAAGGATTTACAGTCAATAGTTTGATTATGAATCGCTTTCACCTTAAATGCCTCCGTACATCATTAAGATCAGGTGGTCCGATAGAGTGTTATTGACTACACAGTTCTCACATGAACAATTAAAAATTTACTAAATGTAACATATAAATTGATATCAAAATATAAGATAATGTCAATGTTTTGCAGAATTAACAATGTCAATAATAATGATTAAAATATTAATAAATAACATGTGAGATAAAAACTAGTATACAAGTGAATATTCATATTTCTTAAGACCACCACTCATTTACAGTGTGGCTGTGGAGCAGGACCAGCATTTAGCCAAGCATTTTTATCAGCTAAATAATCGTCTAGTTTATAATATGCTTGTTTACATAGTGTGCGTTTAATGCAAGTTTTAAATTTCTTCTCATTTAGTTGAAGAATATTAGGAGGTATTTTATTATAGAATTTAATACAGTACCCCATGAAAGATGTTTGCACTTTTGTTAGTCTAAATTTTGGTTGTACTAATTTATTTCTTTCTCCAGTAATGAAATTATGTCTTTCACATCGTTGAGTAAATAGGCGCAAATTTTTTGACATACATAATGTTTTCATAAATATACTGACAACGCACCGTCAGGATGTTAATTTCCTTAAATAGTTCCCTAAGGGATTCGCGACTACGTAGAGTATAAATGGCTCTGATAGCTCTTTTTTTGCAGAATGAATATAGATTCTATATCTGCAGCACGCCCTCACAACAAATATAACTTTAAAAGCAAAACTTCGGGGCACTACTAATTTATATCTAATACACCCAAGCTAAGCACATAATGGCAGAACTAATATACCAAATACCTCGAGCAACAATGTAAGTCACAATGTCAAAAGACTAGATTCCAATGTACGTCACTGTCAGATGTTAAAATCTGAATAAAAAACTATTGTCATCTGTCATGACCTGACAGCTGTCTCTCTCATGACCTGACAGATGTCCAAGTCGGGGACAGGCAGAAACAGAACACAGAATTCCTGCGTTGATTGTTCGCGCGGGATAGACCTTATTAAAATAATATATATATGGACACCGACTTTCCAGTTTAAAATTATTTTTTAGTAAAATATAATAAGGCAATCATGACTTTAAAACTTCTATTTAATAAGAGGTTCTATAGTAGAATGGTACCTGTTGTTTATAATAACGCACGAAATAAAAATCCTATCAAAAAAACCTTGGATGTTCTCTCGATGGACATGCCGTCAATAATTTCTAAGAAGAAAGTTTGTACGGTATATCCTGAGCATGCTGACATAGTCATAATAGGTGGAGGATATATTGGATCTTCTACTGCATATTGGTTGAAAACGAGAGCAGGTGAAGGACTCTCAATAGTAGTTCTAGAAAAAGACTTCACAGTAAGTAAATATTTTTTGATCTCTTTTCTTTTAGTCTGCACATAGTTCTAAAAAGTCGTGTATACATAGGCTCGTCTATTGCATATTCAGCAGAATAAGAGCTCTCAATTGTAGAAAAACGCATAAGTTCTTCAAACACTCTTTTTGTCAGCTCTAGTACTACAATTTATTTTTGATGTATATACATACCTAAGTACTTGCTATTTAATAGAAGAATTATAATTAAAGGCTGATATTAAAGTCTACAGAAAGGAAAAAGTAAGCATGTTAAACTTGTGTAATGGTTAGATTAATAATTGTAATTATTCTACAAGCTTGAGAGAAAATACAATAAAAAAGAAATGGAGAGAATTTACACAGCACAAAGATGAAATGATGTCATTGAAAAGTGGTAATGGTTTGCTTGTCTGTTGACTCTCGAATAATTATTCCTAAAGTAAAGATTATATTATTTTATAATAACTAATTTACATATTTTATTGTTACTTGACTGTTATTCTGTTTCAGTATAAAGAAGCACAGGGTAACATTTCTTTAGGTACATTAACACAGCACTTTTCTTTGCCTGAAAATATTCACCTGTCTAAGTATTGTATCGACTTTATGAGGACTGCAAGAGATAGTTTAAACAAAGATTGTGACCTTCAATATACCCCAACTGGTTCTTTGGTTTTAGCAAGTGAGAAATATGTAGACAAATTAGAAGAAAATGCGCTTATCCTTAATGAACTTGGTGTAAAAAATCTAGTTCTTACGACATCTGAAATAAATAGAAAGTTTCCATGGATCAATACACAGGATATCAAATTAGGTAAGATAGGTTTGCCTAAGAATAGCTTTGATGGACTCGGAAACTTATGGTGCAACGCAGCAGCAATGCTTCACTTTGTTATCTTTGAGGGCTACATTGCTGCTTCTAAGCCTGACTGATGAAGATCTCTGTCTGTCATTTGTGAGACCCTTCAAAGAAAAGTAACAAATTATTAATATTTTGCAGGTTGTATGGCCATTGAAGGAGAAGGAACATTCAATTCATGGGCTTTATTAAAAGGCCTCATTCAAAAGTCTAAAGAACTTGGTACTTCATATGTTAATGCTGAAGTAATCAATTTTCATGTAGAAAAACAAAAAGATGTGCTAATGGAAGGTGTTGCACCAGGAACATTTAAAAGAATAAATAAAGTTGTATATAGAACACCTGATAATGAGGTATATGAAATTAAATTTGCTATCTGTGTCTTAGCAGCAGGCCACAATTCAGGACATCTGGCTACATTAGCCGGAGTAGGCACTGGGGACAAAATTCTAAAAGTACCTTTACCAATAGAGAAGAGGTGAGATACAATTTAGCTACTTACATTGTAACAGTAAGCAATAAAATTATTTTTCCTAATATATATAGACAATGACCAAATAATTAAAGAAAAATTAAATAATTAATAATTCTTAAATTAAGATGGCAGCTGCCAGGGACCTTTTTTCATTAAATTAAGTTTGAGTTTTAAAGAAATAATCTAAGATCTTTTAAGTCAATCTTTTTATAGTTTCTTATTATGTGCTCAATTTGTCTTTAGAGAGGGAAAGCAGGAGAAGAGGGAGGCCACTGTAAATGAAATCCTAGCAGTACTTTGAACTTTTTAAATTTACACATTTCCAAGAAATCTTAATATTATGAATTAATTGTTTTAGAGAATACAATGTTTACTCAATTGATGAGAAGGCAACAGAAACAGGTTTAATGACACCATTAGTAATGGACACTACTGGATTGTGGCTGATGAGAAATGGTTTAGAAAATAATCTTCTATGTGGTAATATACCAATGATGACAGATGACACCAAAGATATTTCAGAAACTGATTATTTCAATAATATTATCAAGCCTTCTTTACTACATAGATTCCCAATCTGTACAAAAGCAAAGGTACCTACTTAATAATTAACCGACTCAATATGTAACATTTTTAAAATTCCAACAAAATCAACAAATGCAATTATTTCTTATCCAAAACCTTGTACTGGGTTTCACTTGCAGCTTTGGTCGCATTCATGTATATATAGTTATTTCGATCACTATGCCTCAAGAACATAAATTTTTCTGGATAAAAGGTACCATGTCCTTTTCTATACTGCTGACAAAATTTTATGATGATTTGATGAAATAATGAGTCATCAATTAAATAGTTCTATCGTGAAATCGTAACAAACAAACTAACTTTAGTATTTATTATATTAGTTAGGATATATCTTTTAATATTATGCTTATTACTTCACAGATTAATAAATATAAAACAGAAAGTCATGACTGTAATACTTTTGACAACACTGGCATATTGGGTCCACATCCTTATCACAACAACTTATACATTGCTGCTGGTTTTGGCAGATATGGTTTGTATTTTTAATATGTATTTGTGACTACAGAAATAAGCACTACTACGACTAAAGCAAATGGGGGTAGAATACTTACTAGTAGAATTATGTCTGCCCGGTTTGAAGCTGGATACGGATGAAGGACCTCAGTCTACAAAAGATGAAACCCTACTAAATGTTTTTAGTTATTTGTCTTAGTGGGTAAGATCGCCAGAGTTCCATAGGAGATAAAGATGGTATCGCGTCAGCCACTGGTGTTATAGTCACTGCGAAGTCCTTACCATTAAACAGGATGAGTACTTGATTTGCCAACTTAGAACTAATATTGTTAATGAAATAAAAGTGGTTAATACAAATCTATATTATACTTCATAGATTTATTTTACTTTTTTTTAATTTAGTGTATTGGACCCATCGTGGTTATTTATTCAAAGTTATACAACACTAGCTAGCGCCCCGCGGTTTCACCCGCGTAAGTCCCGATGCCGTGGAAATGTAGCCTATGTGTTAATCCATGTCTCCAGCTATCTACATACCAAGTTTCATCGGAATCGGTTCAGTAATTTTTGCGTGAAAGAGTAAGAAACAACGGTGTGCGTTCGCGCAGCGGAATGTTGTTGAATTTAAAGATTTTAATTATGCAGATATTTAGTGTATGGCGTCGTGTAATTGTGTATGGTAAAAAAAAATTTGTACATGCAGCCATTGTGGAGAAATTCCTGTTGTCCTGGCGGAACTTTTTTTTGATCCATGGACTTAGAAGAAAAAAAATGTGTCCAAAAATTAGTGTGTATTTGTGTGTAATTGTGTATGTATGAATAAAGTTAGTGCATGCATAAACTTTGGAGAAATTCAAGTTTCCGCCACGCGAACGTTTGGCCATTAGCTAGTTTTCATACAAAGCGCGTATATAAAGAGCTGTAGATTTTTACATACCTTGTTTTGAATTTGTTTATATTTGTTTAAAAAACAGATTTAGAAAAAATCGTAGGGTTTAAAAGATAAAAATATAAACGTAAAATACGCTTATTAGGTCTTAGTTCGTAAAGTATGCACTTTGGGGTCTGGATTTTCACGTTTATACAAACCTTGTAAGAGTGTGCAACATGTTGCCAAGTATCAATGATGTTCCGTTAGTAATTAAAGAGTTATAGGACAATTTACCATGAATAGACCACTGTTTACAAATCAGTCAAACATCACGACGTTGTAAAGGAATTGCATAGTAAAATGTATTCCAATAATTAGTGTATTAATTCAACTACTCACATGCAAAATTTCATCTCATTAAATTCAGTAATTAAAGAGAAACAATTAAAATACTGACAAAGCATCGAAAACCTACATAACCCGACCAAGTTCCGATGGCTACAAAAAAGTATTTTATGTTTATATTTTTATCTTTTAAACCCTACGATTTTTTCTAAACAAATATAAACAAATTCAAAACAAGGTATGTAAAACTCTACAGCTCTGTATATAAGCGCTTTATATGAAAACTAGCTAATGGCCAAACGTTCGCGTGGCGGAAACTTGAATTTCTCCGAAGTTTATGCATGCACTAATTTTATTCATACATACACAATTACACACAAATACACACTAATTTTTGGACACATTTTTTTTCTTCTAAGTCCATGGATTAAAAAAAGTTCCTCCAGGTCAACGTTCGCCCAGCTGAATCAGTTTTTAGCGAATTTCTCAACAATGGCTGCATGCACAATTTTTTTTTACCATACACAATTACACGACGTCATACACTAAATATCTGCATAATTAAAATCTTTAAATTCAACAACATTCCGCTGCGCGAACGCACACGTCAGCAGTGCATAGAAGTTTATTTGACCATGTTATCAACTTTTTTGTTTTAATGTTGTAGCATCTTTTCAAATTACAATATAAGTGAGCGCATTATTTTCAAAGATAACACACATATGCTGGCATGGCATGTCTGAAAGTGTTAACACTTACTTAACCATGGTAAATCACTTTTTTTATATACCCTAAACAAATCACGTTTTACACACATCGGTAAAACACAGAAAATTATAATATTATCAATTTGTCTTTGTACAATGCCGGTGAACACGCCTAGCGTGTCTAGTTATTATTGTAGATAACTTAAGAGAGTTATGGTTATGAGTAACCCACTATTAATTACTTTTCAACCCTTTCAACTAGATTGTCTTTTTGTTTCAGGCTGTCAGCATGCACCTGGATTGGGCAGAGCCATTACTGAATTAATCATCGACAGTCAATACACAACTATAGATTTAACAAGATTTGGTTTTGATAGATTGCTAATGAATGAAACAATTGTAGACTTCAATGTATATTAACTTAGATATATCTATTTATTTAAAATTAAAGGAAATATTAGATAATAAATAATGATTTATTAACCCCTTTGCTACAGTTCTAATATTACACTATATTTAAGTACAAACAAATATTTTACTTAAATTGAGCAGGAGGTGCGGCAAATAATGCCCCACCTTGTTTTGAAGCAGCCCGAGATGGAGCAAAGCCTAAAAGCTTCTGAATATTTTGTCTGGAACCAAATAATAAGTAGTATCAAACTAACCATAATCACTAACTAAATTATTAGTTTTTAATATCTGCTAAGCTTTTAATTTAAAAAATTGCATGTTGCAATTGTATTTTAGATAACAAGTAATAATCCAATTACCTTATGCTCATTGTACACAGTATGTACAAGAAAATGAAGGAGCAGTCAGTATAGTTGTCGCCCGGCAAGTTTCTGTGGCTAAGTCCTTGTATCCATGAGATAGGGTAGAAAGGTAGCTTAGCTACTACTCTCCCATCAAAACTAGAAATAAAAAATGCAAAGGTCAATTAAGTAATAAAAAAAATGTGTAAAACCAGAAATTAAACAGTTCTTATGCTAGGACTGGCAGGCAGACTCCTGACCTAAAGAGTTAAGGAATAGAGTACTAAATTCGCAGAGCTTTTGAGATAGAAACAGACCTTCACTAAAGTATGTAAGTGCAATCAAATAATTGCTCATTTACAAACTGATTAATGAAATTTGATTTAATGATTACAAACAAATGCGACTCATCACCAAGCTATATAAGTCTATACTATTACCACTTGGACGTGTGCGTTCGCGCAGCGGAATGTTGTTGAATTTAAAGATTTTAATTATGCAGATATTTAGTGTATGACGTCGTGTAATTGTGTATGGTAAAAAAAAATTTGTGCATGCAGCCATTGTGGAGAAATTCGCTAAAAACTGATTCCGCTGGGCGAACGTTGTCCTGGCGGAACTTTTTTTAATCCATGGACTTAGAAGAAAAAAAATGTGTCCAAAAATGTGTGTGTTTTTGTGTGTAATTGTGTATGTATGAATAAAATTAGTGCATGCATAAACTTCGGAGAAATTCAAGTTTCCGCTACGCCGTTTGGCCATTAGCTAGTTTTCATATAAAGCGCTTATATAGAGAGCTGTAGATTTTTACAAACGTTGTTTTGAATTTGTTTATATTTGTTTAAAAAACAGATTTAAAAAAAATCGTAGGGTTTATAAGATAAAAATATAAACGTAAAATACGCTTATTAGGTCTTAGCTCGTAAAGTATGCACTTTGGGGTCTAGATTTTCACGTTTTTACAAATCTTGTAAGTGTCTGCAACATGTTGCCAAGTATCAATGATGTCCCGTTAGTAATTAAAGAGTTATAGGACAATTTACCATGAATAGACCACTGTTTACGAAGCAGTCAAATATCACGACGTTCTAAAGGAATTGCATAGTAAAATGTATTCCAATAATTAGTGTATTAATTCAACTACTCACATACAAAATTTCATCTCATTAAATTCAGTAATTAAAGAGAAACGATTAAAATACTGACAAAGCATCGAAAACCTACATAACCCGACCAAGTTCGGATGGCTACAAAAAAGCGGCCGTGCAATATATTTAGGTAACATTCTAAAATTTACAGTATAATACCGGTATTGATTTGGTACAGGTGACAACACAATTGTTGTTCCGATATAATTTATAGGTGGTTTAATTTTCTACAACTGCTTTTTTAAATCTATTTGACTATGACAGTAAGTACTATTTACGTAGGTACTTTATTTAAGTATGCGCTTGAGACTTGCGTCAGTATATGATATTACCGTTGTACTGGTAGTGACTTATGTATGTATGCATTTTAAGTCTATTGCTGTCTCTAACCAATGACAGAGTATGTTTAGCAAGCGTTTGTTAACATTAAGTTTTTATGAACAAGAGACTAGTCATGACAAGCGCCTCAGCTGCGCTCCCGATACGCTCAAAATACACGCACCTGTGCGCGCACATGAGTTGTATGCCAAGTTCTGCCGTTACTGGGGCGCGCGCCCTAGGGATTGTCATGACTAGTCCCTAAGAGGGTTAGGAATTTTGAGGTTATTTTCTGTATTTTCATTCATTCATTCATATGCTCACGGCTGTTGTTCCAGAAGGGGTAGGCAGAGGTGAGACATTTCTGTGACACACACATTTCGCCAATTTGGGTTTCTACGTAACAGGTGGCGAGAAATAAATAATAAATACATAATTATAACATGTAATTAAAAATATTTTTGTACACGGATGTTTAATTAGAGAAGTACTTGTTAATTGAAGATTTATTTTTATCGTAGATAGTGGCGTTATTATTAAACGTGGGAGAGCCATGCTTCGGCATGTATGGGCCGGCTCGACTCCGCTCGATACCACGGCCTCACAGAAAACCGGTAGTGAAGCAATGCTTGCATTGCATTTCGCCGCGTGTGTGAGGTTACCGGAGGCCCTAACCCTTCCCTCTCTCTTATTCCCGTCCTTCCCCTCTCAACCCCCCCACCCTCCCCCTCTTCTCCTACTCCCACCTTAAAGGGCGGCAACGCACTTGTGACTCTTCAGTTACAGGTGCCCATGGGCGGCGGTAGTCATTTACCATCAGGTGACCCGTCTGCTCGTTTGCCCCCTATACCATAAAAAAATATATATTTTTTTTTTCATTCAAGAAATACAATTGTTTTATTTTTTCCTAACGCTTGTGCACCCAACTGTACCATATTAATAAATACTATACAAAGGTTAACAACGTTACTTAGATATATGGCACGGCCGCTTTTTCGTAGCCATCCGAACTTGGTCGGGTTATGTAGGTTTTCGATGCTTTGTCAGTATTTTAATTGTTTATCTTTAATTACTGAATTTAATGAGATGAAATTTTGCATGTGAGTAGTTGAAATAATACACTAATTATTGGAATACATTTTACTATGCAATTCCTTTAGAACGTCGTGATGTTTGACTGATTTGTAAACAGTGGTCTATTCATGGTAAATTGTCCTATAACTCTTTAATTAGTAACGGGACATCATTGATACTTGGCAACATGTTGCAGACACTTACAAGGTTTGTATAAATGTGAAAATCTAGACCCCAAAGTGCATACTTTACGAACTAAGACCTAATAAGCGTATTTTACGTTTATATTTTTATCTTATAAACCCTACGATTTTTTCTAAATCTGTTTTTTAAACAAATATAAACAAATTCAAAACAATGTATGTAAAAATCTACAGCTCTCTATATAAGCGCTTTATATGAAAACTAGCTAATGGCCAAACGTTCGCGTAGCGGAAACTTGAATTTCTCCGAAGTTTATGCATGCACTAATTTTATTCATACATACACAATTACACACAAAAACACACATTTTTGGACACATTTTTTTTCTTCTAAGTCCATGGATTAAAAAAAGTTCCGCCAGGACAACGTTCGCCCAGCGGAATCAGTTTTTAGCGAATTTCTCCACAATGGCTGCATGCACAATTTTTTTTTTACCATACACAATTACACGACGTCGTACACTAAATATCTGCATAATTAAAATCTTTAAATTCGCACACGCACACCACGCGGACTAATGAATATATAAATCAAGTATAAGTTAATTAGTAATAGCTACTTAATTTTAAAATTATAGAAGCGCCGCGCGCACTCCTTGCATCGCATCGACGGAGAAACTTGAACTATGAAGTAGTTTGTGAACAGTGGATGTTTTGCTTACGCTTTATACTTCAGCATTCTACACAAAAACTTGTAAATTAGACTTAATCTTAAGGCCTATTATAACTCTGTTGGCCTATTTATAGGAATTTTCTGGTGAGAAATTTTGAAGGTCTAAGGCATGAGAAATGAGATCTTACATGCTGTTAAACATACTGAGTAGAGCTGTGAATGCAAACCCGATGGCAAACATGGACTTCATCTTCACCAATGAAAGATCTCTGTTGTTGTTCTTTAGTCTCTCCTCTTCTCTCTCAATTTTCTTCTTGTGTTGTTTATCCAATGAGTCCCCATGGGCTTCCTTGCGTTTTTCGACTGTTAGAAATTAAGACAGGCTTACATTCATTATATTCTTAATATTCTTATTAACTAATGAAGTATACCAGTTGGAGTATTAATTATACTGAAGATCAACCTAACATATAAAAATAGATATCGATAGTGAGGGCCTTATCCTCTAAGTATTTTACATCTGAAAAGTACTTTTTTTGAGTTCCATTCCTGAATGAAAATCACTTTATTGTCCGTCTGTATGTCTGTCAAGACCCTTTTTCTCAAGAACCTCAGACGCTTAGATTATATATAGATCCAGATGCCTAATCCGCGCCCCGAAACTGAAGCCAAAAAATACAAGCGACTAATACAAATACAAGCGACTCACTCGTCACACGCGAGCGAACGTTCGCCGCTGAAGTAAGTCTAGAGGCACTATTTATATAATATTCAAAAATGCCTGGTTGTGCAGTTACATCCTATAAAAATTATACAAAAAAAAATCTTAAGTGTCCGAACATCACATTTCACTTGTAAGTATTCTATTTCCTAATGTTAACAAAATTTTAAATTAATAAAATTGCGGACGCCATTATTAGCGATGTTGCCAGGGACGTGAATTTAATTTACCCATAACGCATTCTAGCAGTATGTATATTTTTCTTTGCCAAACTTGTTATTTATAGAAAGACGAGAAATATGCTTACTGTTAATGTTCGCGAAACTGTAATCCTTAAATTATTCTTAATTTCTAAGCTCTAGCGCCCGGAGTTCAATGTGTCCGTCAAACGATACTATGGCTATAGAATTGTACTCGTATTACAATTTATTATAACTACTCCTAACGAACACAGCTATAGAGCACTTAGGACTTGTAAAATTTTGCTAGTTTCTTGATAGTTCATAATATAAATTAATTTAATAATATATATATATATATATATATATAAGGGTGGGCCAAAAAAAACTTTATTTCTTTTTTCATTAGTTACCATGAAAATATTGTTCAAGATGACGTGAAAATAAGCCTGTGAACACAGCAGCTCTTAATATTACTATTAAGAGGTGCCGCTTCGTGATTTTTGATTTCCCATTTAAATAACGTGATATTTTTTATTTTTTTTAATTTTATCGCGTTCCAACGAATGGACAAGTTGTAAAAATCAATACATATTCTTGTAGGAAATTTAACGATCTACAAAAAAGGTCAGATATGATTTTTCGCTAAGTTAGCTCATTTAAAATTTTGCAATTACGTACTTGGAAGTATGATAAAAACTATAAATTCTACTATGTTGAACCTATTTGTAATTTTTATTACTATTTTCATATTTTCAATCTCTCCAACTGGGTTTACTGAAATTTAACCTTAAATAACTTTTAAACGAGCTGACTTAGCGAAAAATCATATCCGACCTTTTTCGTAGATCGGTTAAATTCCTACAAGAATATGTATTGATTTTTGCAACTTGTCAATTCGTTGGAACGTGACCAAATTTCAAACAAAAAAAAAATTATATATATATATTCAAATATTGTTGTAAATATGTCTTTAAATTTACATGGTTAGAGTGGCTGAATTAAAATGCAATAATATTGGGATACAATGCCCAGGTTTCCTGATACATTGAGTATATAAATAGTTCCTACTAAGTAGCTTTATTTTTATTTTACATTTGTCTTTTTAACTAAACGATTAAATAAAAAAAATTTAATAAACGAATAACACATTTAAATACATTTAAAATGTTTTTATTTAATATTACTTACATCAAAAAAAAAAATATTATGTTTCATAAAAAAGTCCCTAAATTTTGGGGTAACCTCTATACACTGGTAGTAAAACCGTCACGCACACAAGCGCAGATATTGTATGTTGACACTCGCGTTGGGCGGGATTCCCTCACACAGCTCCAAAAAGTGGCTTCAAAGTAAACGGTGACTTTTGTACTGGTCACGGTATCTGGACCTATATATAATCTAAGCTCAGACGTATCAAGTTGAAATGTATATCAATGTATGCGATCCCTTGAAGATGTAAAAACTTCTAAGTTAACGAAATCAAAAGATACGCTATTTAAGCCTTAGTTTTCACAAAATTTGAACATTTCGCAGGTAAATCAAAACCTATAGGGTACTTCCCATAGACCTAGAATCATGAATATCGGTAGGAAGCAAGGCCTTACAGCACAAGTAAACGAAATAATCCGAAAGTCGTTAATTTGTTGTTATATCTGTCTGTGTGTGTGTGTGTCAAGAACCCGTGGAGGCATAAAGCTGAAATGAACATCAAATACTTATGTCAGCAGACACTTGCAACTAGAGATGGGCGATGGATAAATACTCAAAGGATAAATACTCGAGTTTTTATCAGAAATGTATAAATACTCGTATTTACTCATTTTTATCCGATATTTATCCAAATTCGTGGATAAATATAATTTCGAACATTAAAATTGAGACAATGAGATAAATATAACTTTTTTCTTCGATATTATAGAAATAAATACTCGTATATTTAATACAAAAGGATACTCACTCACTCGCTCACTCGCCTTTTGACTAATCACGAAAAATAGAAAACCACTTGATCTATGAAAATGAAATTTGAAGGTTGTTTGTGAACATGCGACTTTTTTTTATACTACGTTGGTAGCAAACAAGCACATGGCCCGCCCATAGGTGTTAGAAACAGTCTCAAAACCACTGATATAAACTATGAAATCACTAACTTACAGCAACTGCCAAGTTGTTCGTACCTCTGTTTGCACTCAAGTCAATCGTTCTAAACATATTCCTACCCTTTTATAATCGTACAATTTGTTAATATTTGTCCATCGACCAATAGTATTCCGTTACCGGCATAACCAGTCAAAATAATATCTATTAACTTATTTTTATTAAATAGTGAAATGTGTTATTATGTCTTATAGTTTGTCCCTATTTTAAATAAAATAAATAAGAGTTTTTAATGTGGCGACAACATAGGTGATAGTAATACTCCATATGGGACAGACTTGTAACTTGTATAAAAAGTCTTTACCATGGAGAGAAGTACCGCTTCGCTCTTTTAAGCGCTCCAAGCTTTTTTGGACGCCAGCTTGGCTTTTCAAGTCGAAACTGGACGTCGCTGGAAATATCGATACTAAGAATCTTAATACTCTCGGAGATTTTAAAGGGTCAGTTTTGAAACTTTGGGATCACAGTGAATGATTTTTTTAGCGGTGACCGCGAAGACTTGTGTTTTGGTAGAGTTGAACCGGACCAGACTTTTCTGACCCCACTGAGAGACCCTGACTAGACTGCTCTCGATTATGACACAAGTTGTTCGCGACTCTCTAACACAACTGAACGAGGAATAGTGCGATCAAAATAGACATTTCAAATAACAAAAACTCCGACAGAGCTAAATTTGGTGGAGACCTTGGCTACACCAGTAGAAATGAAGTGCCAAAAGTCCCCATGGATAACATGTGTGCTAAAAAATTCATTCAAGGTCAAAAGTCAAATTTTTTTTTTTTTGGATTACTCTCAAAAACGGTAAGTTTTATAAAAAATTTTATCTAAAACAAAAATCGTAGACAATAAAATTATCTGCAAAAATGGTTCTTATACTTTTTTCCTAAGAATCACCATTCCTAAGATATCGCGATTCTAAAAGTTGCAGGAGTTACATTCTTCATGATATGCACACATTTCCACACCACCTGTGAGGTTGTGTACTTGGTGTGTTTTGCGCGAACGATCTGTTGTGACTGAGTTTTATGGAAAAATATTAAATTTACTGCATGATGATTATTGATATTAACTTTGATTGATTTACTGATTTTTCTGATTGATTAATATATAGCGTGATAGCTATAGGCCTGTAATTCAGTGGGTCTGATCTGTTGCCTTTTAAGCACTGGGTGCACAAGGACAGTTTTCTTCGTAGACTCGAATTGTGCACATTTGGAGACAGGAACTCCGCCAGACATCCCTTAGTGAAATACTGATTGCCGGCATGGACTACCCGCACCCGGGATGGTAGGCGGTATCATCGTTCAAAGTTGAATTCAAAGTAAAGAGAGTATCCAGAATATCGGCTTTCTCTTTTACGCTATAGGCCAGATCCCCAGCTGCATTTCGCAAATTTGGCGAGGAGACCAGAATTTCCGACTTCTCTCCAATTCTGCCGCCGAAATCGAACTTAGCTCTGGCAATTCTCTTACTACCTCTAGGCAGCGTTTAATTTTCGTTTCACATCAGATACGTTGGCATCTTTTTTAGCTTCGGACTTGGTCCAAGCCCTGTATGCGGTTTGCTTAAGAGCTCTAGCAGGGCCAATTAAACCAAGGTAATTTTTTTGCTCCTGAAGCTACCAGCGAGTTGGGAATAAAACATTCCATACCCGCTTGGACCGTCTCAGCGACAGCAACAGCGCAGGAGTTGGGATCTTCTTATGTCAAACAGAGCTGCCTCCACGGTTACGATGTCCCCACCGATCTCGTGTGTGCAAAAAAAGTTATTCAATTTCAAAGTTCTCAAATATGGGTTTTTTGCATTTTTCAGCCAAACGGTAAGATTTATCATAAAGTGGGTAAAACAATAATTGTAGATCATGCTATTATCTATAAAAAAAATTCTCACACTTTTTTCCTAAGAATTGCTATTTTTGTAATATAACGATTGCAATAGTTGAAAATGTCGTGTTCTCCATAGTATGCACGATTACCGCTTATAAAATGTAACTGGAAATACGATATATTCCTTTTAAGGGGTTGAAGTGGAGCACATTTGGAGCTAATTTAGTCCCGGTTCTGAACTTGGTTATTTCTGAGTTATTCAAAATTAAAGAATTTAAATTAAACAAGTTTTCAAATCAAAATGTACACTTGTGGTGAAATATACGGGATTTTGTTTATTATTTTGCACTTTACGATTAGAAACACATTCAGAAGCACAAACAGCTAAAAAACACAGCAATGTTTTTAGTTCAGATTTAAAATATCAACTGGTTTTTTTTTCACGAAAAATCGCGTTTTAAGAGAATAAACAATCAGTTTCTAAAAAAAATGTATGGAGTGTTGCATACAAATCACTTAAATAACTTTCTTAGTTCATTAGCTATTTAAAAAGGTACAGATGGTTATAAATTAGCTTTTATAAACAAGTTTCATGGGCTTTAATGCGCCAAAATTAGTATAAATTATAATAAAATGCAATCTTCAGCTCTTAATTTTTCACCTTTAGAGGTGGACTATTTCCTTCAAACCCTTTTTACTTTAAAACTTAACCAACCTTGAGTACAATCGATTCAAGTAAAAAAAGGAATTATTTGAATCGGTTTACAAATGGTGAAGATATCGCATAACATACACACAAAACGGCGACACAGAACACAACTTTAGTAAATTTTAGAATCGCTTTTGCTCAGAACTGGTGAATCTTAGAGAAAAAAGTGTAAGCTCAATTTTTGTAGATAATTGCATGGTCAACAACTTTGTCTAAGCTATTTTTATCATAAAACTTATCGTTTGGCTGAAAAACCCAAAAAAGCCATATTTGCAAACTTTGACCTTGAATAACAATTTTTGCACATGTGGGATCATTGGGGACTTTTCACAATTTTATAATAATGGTATCCATAACGTTCATGTAAATTTTCAGCTTCTTGGGAATTTATGCAAGGGTAAATAACTATTTTGACCGGACCATTATATTATTTATCTTAACATCTCGCAAATTTATTAGTAAGTAAACAAAATCGTAATCAAATTTTACCCAAAGACCATCCAATTTCTTATTAAAAACGCAACGAATCATTATTGATGCTGCAAAAATTTTATCCTTAATTTTGGATAAATACTCGAGTATAAATGGATAAATATGAGTATTTATCCGGTTGAAAACCCATCTCTACTTGCAACTGTAAAAAAAAGAAGTTTTTAGCCTTTGATTTTACAAATTTAAACATTTCGCAGGTAAATCAAAACCTATAGGGTACTCCCCATTGACCTAGAATCATGCAATTTAGTCAGAAGCAAGTCTGACAGTACAAGTAACGGAAAAATCTGAAACTCGTTAATTTGTTGTTATATCACATAAAAAAGTTTGTGATTACAAACTTACATTTTACGGTTGGAAAGTCTGCTTTGTCGTATATGGATGTCAGGGAGAGTATTTTAGAACTGCAAAGTTAACTTTGTCTTTCGGAGGAGACTATTACATTTGGCTTGGAACCGACTTCAAACCTATCAATAGGTAGCACATACAAATAATAGTATTTTATTAATATTAAAGGTATTAGGTTTGCAAAAGAGGTGTATTAAATTCAATCTTTATTAAGTTATTTTATACTTTTTAGTTTTTGAAGTCGGTTTTTTTAAACGTAGTTTTTTTTATTTTATACTTTTTAGTGTCTGTAATAGGTTGTTCTGTAAACTACAGAAGGATTATTCTAGATTAAATGTAATCTAATAGGTAGGTATAACATTTCGTTGCTTTTTATTGTCATATATTAAATAGTAATTTTTTTAAGTAGCTAGGGGTATGCCTACGAAAGGTGCCGCGTGCCTTAAAAAAAAAACAATCGAATTGAGAACCTCCTCCTTTTTGAAGTCGGTTAAAAATTTTTATATTCAAGTCAATTGTTAATTGAGTTACTCGCATACTAAAAGTAAGTTTACTTTTATTAAAAGAAAATATTGTTTTTCAAGTAACCAAATGCATAATAACTTTATAACCGAATTATTTAAATGGGGTTATGTACGATAAAAGTGATGAACATATTTCGACAAATAATTGTTTATTATTTAACTGGAAAAAAAGAAAAGGTACTCTCAGTGCGATGATCACGTGATAAAAGCACTGAGAGAACGTTTCCGCGAAAACGCCAGTGCTCACAATACAAAAATGGCGACGATTAATGACGTCATATATTTCCCTAGGATACTGCGGCAGTATACTGTCAGTCCATAACGGAACGAATTTCTCCCCAGTAAGAGCACTGAACAGTGCTCGCAGTGTGTACTTTGTACAACCCTAGAGTGTCCGGCAGTGCGGCTACACACACAGACGAAGGTCGCGCGGTGGGCAAGGCGTTCTCAACTTTCGAAAAGCGTAAATAAGATATATTTCTGGTCGCAGCTAAGGCCAGGTATTATTATTTAAATTTTGTCTGCTATTATAACGTAGGTATTTTCAGTTTTGTAAAGGAGTGATCCGAAAAAAATCCCTGACCATTTTAGGCAGATTTTTCGAAGAAAAGTCTACCTATTGGTTTTGTACCAGTTGTCGAGTTTTCCAAAAAATTCTTCACAGGAGGTCTAGTTATGATGAATATATGTATGTATGTATGTACTTACCTCAATTTTACCGGCACGATAGAGGTCGCAATTATGCACCGATTGCTTTCAAACTTGGACGACAAATCAACAGGGCAAAAATTAAGGTTATGTTCGTGATTGGGGAATATTCCCCTAAAAGGGGGGGACTGGGGGGCAGATTTTTAAAAATTAGTTTTTTCAGCATAACTTTTTTCCTATAGAAATTTTTTGGACCGTTTAACATTAATAGTGTTACGAGCTGTTCGGGATTAGAGAATTATACCAGATTGTTACCGAAATAGACACACTTTATTTTAATAGATCACAAAATACACAGGGAAACTAGCAACAACACAATTACAATAATTTATTATCACTAACTTCTTAATTCACTTACACTTAAGTCACTGTTAATTCACTTGACACTCACATGAAAAACTAACTCACTACTCCGCAATGCCACGCTTTATATAGCAAAACGGTATTTCTAGAAACATCGCGACACCTTTTGTAAATTCTACAAAACAAATAGAAGCCTCTAAAACAAACTAGTATTTTCTATGAATGGGTTACTAACTACTTAGTTCCGTGTTGCCTCAACAGATGGCGTGTATCTTTATTTTGTAGCTCTATACGACTTCCCCAGTCGCCAATAGATGGCGGGTTATTCGTAACAATAGCATGCACATAGAAAAAACGAACATTTTTTAATATGAACCCTAAATGATTCCATCCTTAACTTGGGGAGTGGGGGCGAAAACCAAAATTGGTTGGAAAAAAAATTCGTAGCTCCGAAACTGTAAACTGAAAGCTAATTTTTTAATTTTACTCACTTTACAATGTAGACTAAAAAAGTTTTTAATGCAACTTATATTTTATGGAGATAAAAATTAAAAAAACACGAAATCTACCTCTGCGGGACCGAATTTTTTTTCAAATTTCCCTGATCAACTATATATATTTAAAAGAAATAAATATGACTGAAACTTATGCTTTCTATTATACAGTATTTTTTGTGGAAATTCTCTCTCCTGTGATTTCTGGATACAACTTGACGAGTTGGCGAGTCTTTAGAGTAGGTAATTATACATTGTTCTTAAAAGTTCGTATATTTCCCAGACAGTTTGTTTATGTCCAGTCTCATTCACTGTGTGTAAACTGATGTCCATTAATGGAGTTTTACAATTTTTAAAACTAAGATTCATGTTGGGTCCGTCTTCGTATTCTTATGACATGTCCATTTGACACTCTTGTGACACTTTATTCAGTGATTGATTGAATCTTTATAATCTTCCTTTTGCAAATATGATCTTAAATACTATGCTATGGTTTATCACATAAATGATGTTTTTGTTTTTTCGAAATTTTAAAATATTTTGCTGTCAGGCTTTATTTAAAATGCAGCAGTGCTTCTGTCACACAAATATAGTGACATTCTATAGAACATATTTTGTAGCGCGCCCCTGAGTTAAAAATAATACAAAAAAATTTAGTTAGCATCTTTACATCAGAAAATAAAAAAATTACCTACTGGAAAAAACAAGGACACTTATTAAAACAAACAACAGGACAGTGCGAGTCTGACTCGCGCACACAGGGTTCCGTAACCAAAGAAACTTGTATGTAGATAGTACATACATTTCGATTCAATTCTCGAAGATTTTTGCACATCTTTTCCGAAAGACAAAATTACTAAGTCCAATAAACCGCAAAATATAAGTTAGTAATCACAATAATGTTCAAACTTGGTTAAATCTAATGTTTAAAGGGCTGTATTTTTTTATTGTGTTCACACTTGCAATGCATACCACATTGCAAGTGTGCCTATCTTCCAATCTCTTTAGTTTTTGCTTAAGAAGACCGTCCTTTATGTTTTTTAGCCTGTCTTTTATTATTTAATATTAGAAAAAGAATAATTAATAACTCTGAACTGGAGACTAGTATAAGAAAAGACAAAAACCTCTATTTTTATCAAACTATAACTGAAACCTAATGAATGAATGAGAAATAAATCAATAAATAAATGAGCTATGCTAGTAGGGTTCCATGAAGAGGAATAGCATTATCAATGTGCAAGTGATGTGATAGGTATTTGTTACAACCATACAACAGGCATGCTCTGTAAAGCTCTGCAAAGTAAATTAATATTAAACCAGTCATTAATGTTTAATTTTACTATGATTTTAAGTATTGGGTCCTTACTTGGTGGTGTATTTAGTGTAAGTGAAAATGGTTGTTTGAGATAACAAATTTATTTGAAACCTGATTTAATGATTGTGAACTTACGCTTTTTACTTTGACGTTCAACTTCAACTTTCAGTTTTTGGTATTTTTCGGTGCGGTAGACCAATATCCATGTGAGACCTATGAATCACAAAACACTATCAGTCTTTTCGTTAAATTAAATTAAAATTCCAGTTCAAGGTAGATGTGACTTACCTTCACCTAAAAATGCCGTACATATCGAAATGAAAACTATTAGTAAAGAATCACTCCACATTATTCAAATGGGTTCTATTTGGTTTATTTAATTTTGAAGTTTTAATAAATCAGTAGTGTATCCCACCACTAAAATGTTGTCTTCAATAGTGATAAACTTGACAATTAATTAAATATAATTTTATTCTCAGATCGACTACTTGAAGTTTGAAGTGTTACACAGATAACTATGTAACAGCGACGAATGACAGATACTAATATCATCAGTACTAGAGTGTTGCCCTCTGCAATATTTTAAAGCCTATAACCTGCCTATAACCAAAGAAAGAGTTTACAAACACTATCCATAAGCAACCAGTTTCAATTTCCCAGACTTCAATCATAAGGAATTGTAACCAAGAATTTCGAATAACTTTATTACGTCCTTACATTATTATTGAGTTTTCTGCTACAAAACTTGAAAACCCATGACAACACTATTTGCACAATATGCCAACAGCGCCAATAGAGGAGAAGGAAATGACGATAAGAAAGACATTCACCACTATATCCTTTAGTGTAACCAATAAATAAACTTTACACTAAATAAGTACAATTTATTATGCTCTTGTAAAATATCAAAAATCTGTTTTAAGCTATTGTTCATCAGCAACTCTAGTTTTATCACCATAGTAAAGTTCAATACCATTCAATGCTTTTGTGCCATCACATTGTGATGACTACGTATAATATTGTTACAATAAAAGTCACATAGATAGAATAAAATGTCTAATACTTATTGTCGAAACACGAAGAGCGCCTATCGATTTTTGAGCGCAATTTTTAAATTCGTATAACTGTAATGTTTGTTTTGGTTTATACACTACATGATAAAATATGGTGAAAAGATTTCTAGTAATATCGGAATAAAATAATATTGCCAAATTCTACTATGTTTTGGTAATATCTTTTAGTTGAGAACTGGCGACACCGGTAAATTCAATCATGACGTCTTGTATATTTCCGGTCTATTCAATCATCATTCGTTCCGTTCAAGTTTTTCCTTTTTGTTCATTTCATTTTATTCTTCAAGCAATCGCTCAGCTTGCCAGCCGTTACGTATTCTCGGATCGAACGTCTTGCTGGCCTTGGCTTGGAATTTTGCCAACTCACTGAATTATTTATTAGTGCCGAGTATTCAATCAATAAAAAGATTATTAATATTTTTGCAAGAATATTGGATTTACTAGATGTAGGAATTAAAAAACTGGATTACCATAAAAGTATAATTAATTTGTAACATTGTCACTACTGTGATTATAGACAATTGTAATACTTAATATTGTTTGAAATAGTGTAATTTGTACTGTTAATGAACTGAATAAACTAGAAAATAAGTGTTCTACGTGCATTTATAGAATGTTACACAACAATGACACGTCGCCATGTTGTATCTGAAGTTTAGGGGCGTGGCACGTTGTGGAGTCTGGTGTCGTGTTAATTATTGAAAGACTGTAGATAATAATGGTAAGTTTTACTCTACATAATACCTGTGTTTTGTATATCACGTATGTTAATTTAGTTGCGTTTTTTTTATAAAAGGAATCCTGCAGTTGTGACCTCATTAACATTCGAGCTGTTAATTACCTATCTACCTAATTGACTGCTATTAGAAATTGTGTAGTACCTACGTAAACTAATTAGTGGTAAGTATTACAAAAGAATCTATAAATAAAATATATAAATCATAACTCGTTCCGCCAACACCTATCACGTGATGATGACGTTTAGTGCGCATTAGAGAGCAACCATTTTAAAGAACCAAATTATACGCAATAACTTGTACTTTGTACCCGGATGAAATTGTTAAGGTTGAATCTCTTGCAAGTATACATACACGATCACGTACATTTCACCATTCTTTTTACCGATATTGTCAAAGGAGTTTTTCCTAAGCGAGTATTGTACAAAAATCTTGTACCAATCTCATCATACATTCCTCCCTAGGTTAATTTTCGTTAATTTTTGTACTTTAATTAAAATTAGTCTCTTTGATTCCTTACATTATGTGTATACACATCACGTTTAAAACTGAACGTGGCGTCGCATGTAACCTGGTTAAGTAGACGCCATCTTGTTGGTCTAATGATTGGTAGCCGATTATAATACATTGCTTTTTGCAATAGTCGGAAGGAGGTAATTAGTATACCACTACTGTATTAGACAAGCATTGGGACTACCTGTAGCCTATAGACGCTTGTACAATATGGTATAAGATAGATATGGGTTACGTAATGGTTTTACACGAATGACGGATGCACACTTAAATATTTATAGTAATATTCAATCGACCTTCCGTGTTGAAATTTTTTAATAAACTAGTACACTATTATAATTTACAAGGTACTGGTAGCTTTTTGTAAAATTGCGTTTACAACTAACTTAAAATTGCAAAACTGTATCTTTATACAAAATGTCATCAAAATCGTTAGAGCCGCGTCCGAGATACCGGAAATATAAATGCATATATAAATAAATACATGCATTCAAGAATTGCTCGTTTAAAATTTTAATTAAGTGTGAAAGTTTGTGATGTTTACTAATCGTGCCATAGCCTTAGCTCGCTGATGGATATCCCACCGGTGAAGACATGAACTTTTACTATCAATATGTCAATAATAAAGTGTAAAAATGATTGCATTTACATTCTTAGTAATCTACAAGTTCAGTTCATACGCCTACAACCACAAATTATGGAACTTTGTTTAGTCTAGTCTTTCAGTGCCACTTACTATTTACGGCGCACCTTGAAGTGTTCTTGTACCGTTGTATCGATCCGAAAACCGTCCGGACTACGATAGTCCGATTCAATAAAAAACCGTCCTTATACAATAAATGGCTCATGGTTAAATGTTAAATAACTTTGATTCAACATTCTGTTTTAGTGCATCTTCCTAATCTGTGCTACGTATGTATGAATGCATGCAAATAAATCGATTTTTTTCTGGATTCCCAGTATATCGGATTGACAGTTTCGCCCTAAATAATGTCATATCACGCCTTAGCGCGGTTTCCAGTACAAAAGCCGTTGGACTTGGGATGTTCAATTAGACTGTATTTCGCGAATGGATATTTCGCCGGTGTTTTCTTTCTTTTACATTTATTGCATAGGTATCAAATAAGGTAATTTCGCTATCTTAAATTTTAATTTTACATTTAGGAGTTTATACCTGAGAACGACTATTATGTGAAACATGTTTTCCGACTGGAATGCGAACGCTAAAATGATGCCCTACTATGACAATGTATAGTACATGAAGCCACTTTTACAACGTATACGAATACGTACGAAGCTTGTTTCTCCGGATCCGACATAATGTCACGGCTTGATATAAATTGAACAGTCACTTAGACCTGCGGTAGTTTTATCGAGGGGGTAAAAGAATCTGTTCCGCATAGTGGTAATCCAACTTTCCGTAAAGACGCAGGTGTTTACTGCGGGGTCTCGTTTACGTTTTTTGCCGGTGTTGTGAAATGACGAAATATTCGATGTTTTTTTTTCAAATCCCGTAAAATGCGAACGATTGATATATGACGATATAATGATTCACTTGGTAGCGCTTCCTCGGTTGTGGTAACGTAGCCAAACCAATTTTAACTTACCGACTACAGACTGCCTAAGCGGGATCGGTTTCGGTAAGCGTTAGCAGATTCGCCTATTTACCTACCCGATTTTTAGGGTTCCGTACCTCGAAAGGAAAAAACGGAACCCTCATAGGATCACTTTGTTGTCCGTCCCTCCGAAGGTCTGTCTGTCTGTCAAGACCCTTTTTCTCAGGAACTCGTGGAGGTATCAAGCTGAAATTTATATCAAATACTCAAGTCTACTGTCCCTTATAGCTGTAAAAAAATCAATTTTATGCCGCAAATTTTCGACACTCGCAAGGGAATCAAAACCTACAGGGTACGTCCCGTGAACTCAGAATCTTGAAATTTGGTACAAAGCAACGCCTTACAGCAGAGATAAAGGAAAAATTGCGAAAACCGTAAATTTTTAGTTACATCATATAATAAAGATATTTTAAATAACTCTCGGTGCGCGAGTCCGACTCGCACTTGGGCGGTTTTTTTACTTAATACGTACGTTATTAACTATTAGGTATAGCGTTGTAGTAGGTGGTTATTCTTGTATGTAGTGTATTAACAAAAAAAATCTTGTTGATTTTTCGCCGGTTAAAAAGAAAAAGCGAATAAAACCCCGACTGTTCCTCTGGAAAGCGAAGACACCTTTCTACTATTCGTGAATTTAAAGCTCACTTCAAACAACCTTGGAATAAATAGAATTGTCTCGTTTAGATTTTACACATTATATGGAGTGAGATATATTATGACCGGGACTAAATTTTAACTAAATTCTAAATTCAAACCTACATTCTTTGTGGGAAACGATGCTTTGATTGCTTAGTAAATGGCACTTGTCATCTCTGGAAACGGAGGGGAGCAGCAAGCCCGTGACAGTTACATTCCTATGGCTATAGCTGTGAGATTTCGCTCACTGCTTGGTTGTGTATGTATATTTTCTAGATGTTTAAATTACGCTCATAATTTACGCTCTCGTAAGCAAGCGGCAATCTGCTTGGACTAAATATCATGGTTCTGCCTACTTTGAAGACGGTAGTGATTCGGTTAGCGATTGGGCATTAAATAATATTTAACCCCATGAGAGCTGAACTGAAGCAGTCATGTGGTCATGTCATGTGATGTGCTCAACAGGGGGAAATAACTAACCAGATCTATCTCAAACCGTCTCTATGAAAACTTAAGTAGGTACTTAAGGCGTGAAAGCGTAATAAACAAACGCTTTCGCTTTGATAATATTAAGTTAGGATGCATGTGCCTACGGGCTTTAAATTCGTAAAGGATGTAGTTCTAAACACGAAATTTTATAATTATCAGTCGATAAAATTAAATTGGTTGTAACTGACTGTGCCAATAAATCAACATCTTCTAAGATAACATATTAATTCAGAGAGTAAACAACACCAGTGACCAATAATTTTAAAATGTAGGTACCAAAGAAATCTTTATTTAAATCGACAAACCCGTATAGCGCTCATGAAAGTACAAAACGCCCTAGCACACTCGAATCGAGTTCGAGTGAGAGAATTCGAGTGCGTTTGGGCGTTTTGTACTAGTAGGTAGTCACCTGCTGACGTTTCATGATGTCAGACGAATTTATTGAGTTTGTTAAATTCTATTCATCATATTTAATGTCTTTGTTTTGATTTCACATTGTCAAGTAAGGCAAGACTAAGAAAGTATGATAATAATTTATATTTTTGTTCTTTTTGCAGCCGCGTATCGATCCTATTCAACTACTGAATTGTCTAAGCGTGCTCTTGTCACCTAAAGGCGGCATCAAGAGCAGAGACGAAGTACAGAGACTAGCTATGTAAGTTATAATATTACTTGCATATATTAAGCATTTAGTTAAATTAACAATGAACATTTTCAATAATATGAAATCCCGTATATAATTTCAAGTACCTACTTTTAGTTGCAAACACATACTTACACTAAGATTTTTTCTTTCAGACTTATGACTAAGTACTCGAAGAAATTGGTATCTAAATGTATATACATTCAAATATTAAAATGTACAGAAACCGATTTACTAGGTTTATTTATGGGATCTGAGGGGTGGCTCTTGGTGCACATGTGGTTAACTGAAAGTATAGTGGCAAAGAACTGGCCACTTGTAAAAGAGTTGTTAGAATTGCTGTTATTGTGTCCTGTTGACATTGAACGTTTGAAAACTAACAACTGTCCGAAATTAGTTAAAGAATTGTCAAAGGATGAGGATCATTTTGGTGAGTCAATGATTAGTTATTTATTTGTAAGATTTCTCTAATTGTACTCTTGTGAGATTCCATCACATTTATCTGTTTGAGGTGTATATACCAGCACACCTTGTCGCTAAATAATCGCTTCGTTTATAATACGACTATTAGGCGGCGTCAGCATAACGTCACACAATATACAATACTATTAATATGCTAGCTGTCTCTGTTTATTTAAATTTTCCTCTGAAGAATCTTTGGCAATCTGTCAAACACCTCACGCTATCATATATTATAATTGAGATGTTTTAGAATCTACTTTAGCAAATCTTCTGATATTGCTGTAGTGTACAGTGCATGAATTGATTTAATATAAGAGACGATCGGAATCAAAGGCTTATTTCAATTCAGTAGATGAAATCGGCATTGGAACATAAAATAATTATTTGAAATCTTCGTGCTATTAAAAGGTTAATGGAACCTTTTTTACAAACACTTTTTTACAAAGCTATCTTGTGCTCTTTTATAACTACATCACCCATTTGGTTATTTGCCTACATCGTCCACTCTCATCTATTGCCTTCATCGTCGATTTTGGTGTATGGAACTTCCCGTCCCTTGCTAAGAATACTTAAACTGATCAATCTTTGAATTATTCGTTCTTCATATGTAATTTTTTTTTGATTAATGTATTTTTTTAGAGTTTATTAGTTATGCTATCTGAATTTGTCTGGATAACTTCATTTACTCTGTACGTCTTGTTTTGGCAACTTGATTTTCCTGATTAAATGCTTACAACTACTTCTTCTAGGGCTAGAAAACTATTTAGATATAGAGGCTCTTATGGACGATTTAGGAAGTGGATGATGTGTTCCGAAGGCAAAAACAAGTGTATATGTGTTTTGCCACATTATAATGTACTATTAACATAGATAATTTCCATCTTTTCAGCTATCAGGGCCTTAGCCTCAAAATTAGTCGAACAATGGTTGAAGACCGTCAAAGGTGAACTAGTTATTCCTGTTCAGCTTTGTGACTTACAGCAAATAATAAAAGATGCCCAACCTGAGTCTAACGCTTTGATAAAAACCGAATGTGACGTTGAACACAAAGGTGATAGTGATACTATTTCAAATAAGGCTATTAATGAGGAAAATGTTAAAATAGAAAAGAATGATAATATTGAAACAGATAAACCAATAAATGATGTTAAGATAAAAGAAGAAATAAATGTGGAGCCTGAAACTTTGCCAGTTCTTAAAATTAGTTTAAAGGATGGAAAGCAAGTGATCTCCCAAATAGATGATGATAATGAAAGTAAAGCCTCTGAAACTCTGTCAGATTCGGAAAAATCTAAAGAAAAATCAAAGAGTAAAAGCAAAGATAAAACTGAAGAAAAAAATAGTAGTAGTTCAAGGTCAAGCAGTTCATCTAAGCATTCTAGTAGGTCTCATTCTTCCAGTGACAAACGGAAAAGCAGTTCCAGTCGGCATAGTAATAGCAGCAGTAGCAAAGATAAATCAAGAGATAAGGATAAAGATAAGCATTCGTCTCATAGTTCTAAGTCAAAATGTGATAGTAGAAGGTCAAATGATAAGTCATCCAGCAGCAAAACTAAAGATGATAGAAATTCTAAATCTGATAAAAATAGAAGCAAAGACAAAATAAAGGAGGAAAAAAGTGAAAAGGATAATTTGAATAAATCTACTGAAAAGGTAGAGGATAAAATACCCTCTGTACACAAATTAGGGAAAATCCCTAAACTGAGTGACGCCAAAAAGGAAAAGCCTTCGATATCTATAGAAGTTAGGAAACCTGATGAGCCAAAGCCTAAAACAGTGAAAACCTTTAATTCAAAGTTTAGGAAGCATGGCCTAGAAGAAGAAGTTAAACCACCGCCTTCTAGAGCTGCTGTTTTGACTAAAAAATCCTCAACTCCTATAATGCCGCCTATTGTATCAATACCAAAAAGACCATCTCCGGTTCATAGTGATCCTCCTCCAGAAAAGAAGATAAAAATAATAGAACCTATTGAAAAGCCTGGTGCAATAAAACTGATTCCACCTAAACCCAAACGTAAGTATTTTGCTATGTATTCAATTTTAAATCCTTTACTAATTGTTTCTTTTTTTCCAGATGTACATTGGTGGTGGCACATTCTTCCATTAATGTCACCTAGTGTATACAATAGTTTAGGTTGCTATATCTTCAGTGGTAAGTCTAAAATGCATAACTTAACGGGTTCTAAACTGTTTTTACCACCTGTAAAGTATTTTTTTCAAATAAATATTGAATTCAATATGAATCTTTCCGTTAACCTGACTCTGTTCAAAGACGTTATCGTGAGGTGAAATTACCAGCGCGCCTTTACTGGACCTTCCGGTGGACACGCTGCAGAGCTGTGGACATCGACTGGTGCTTCAGATGTGGATCTTCGACAATCCATGAAATGGTGTGCAGAAGAGAAGTAATTATACTTCTGCAGAAAGAAACGAATAAACTAAGACTACGTCAAAAATAACATGTTTAGGATATTATCCAAGAGTACTGTTAGATATTATTAATGCAAATTAATTAAATATACAATACTTCCGAAACAATAACAAAATGCATGAAACAATTAGACACAGGTGCCCGAAACTTACATTAGATAAACAGACCAGATTTATTTAGGTTATGTAGAATGAGAATAAGAGACTTTGTAACCTTACCAATATGTAATAGAATAGCAGCAGCTGAATTAGTGACAATGAAATAGTTTATATAGCAATTACTTCAGTGCTGGCTCTGCAGCCAGAAATAATAAGAACTTTCCAATAAATTATTCAACCAGTTGAATGAATAGGACAAAAATATTCCAATTATTTCAACTTAGATACTTAAACTGGACAAAATTGAGGGGAAAGTCTTTTATAAAACGGTTTGTAGATATCTTCGTGCTCCATCAAAACTACTGCAACAATACAGACTTCAGTCCATGGGCTGATGTACCTACATAAAATCTTAAATTTATGAAAGTATTTGTTGGCAGTAGGGCTGGGCTAGCTACTAATAATACTGAAATCTTTTTACGAATAGGAAATCAAAATCTAATACGCTTTTAACGTGCAATATGTTATAGTTATGGGTGTTAGTACTTGTAACTAAAATCCTGTATTCCCTCCAAACCAGCTACAATAACATTCTACAGCAGGTTTGCATGAATCTGATAACTGAACAACCAACATTGGTTCTGTCGATACTACCTACCTAAGGAGTAATATTATTTCTTGCTACTCTGCAGTAAAGCGGGAAAGTATACACCTTGTCGACCCAAAAGTAATAGGTATCTATATTAATCTAAGAGAAGGTACGGAAACTACGCATAGGTACTTACGTAGGTAGGTACCTACCTACGCGAATTATCATTTATACATGTTCATATTGGATAACTTTCGGAATTTACACGAATTATATGACCGAAATATATGATTATATTTTAATTTTCTAAATAAAATGTAATATTTGATGATCGGCGACTTCAAAGGGTAAAGTACCTACCAAGGAGTAAAATGAGTAGGTGGTACCAACCTACTAAGTCTACTGTCTATCCCACTAGTTCTAGACCAACAATATAATGAATCACATGAACGTGTGCCTGCCTTGCTTGACTTAAAAGTTATAAATTAATGTCTTATTCGCGAAAATAGACATTGCCGAGATGGTATTATTAGGAGACTGAATATCTAGCTAGAAATATTGGCTTGTTTCACAGACTTCCATAAATATACTGAAATATAAGAGCTGACTTTCAGAACATTTCCACGATTAAGGATAGACCCTGTCTCCATCACATATACCCCATTATACCTTCTTTCAATATAGAAAATTACAAATGTCATGAATATTTATTGATAAAAAAAATATATATATATATATATATATTCATACATTTCATGCATACGTTATAAAATATTACACTTACAAACTTAATTGCGAATTCTTTAGCAATAAAAGAAAGTGAATAGGTACCTATGTACCTATTGATCGATTATCTTGTAATTCCGCTATAATGCAGTGGGTAGAGAAAGATAAACAGAATCGGATGATCCCTTGGTTGTATATAAAAGTGGTAGCATTATAAAAAGTGGATGTTTTGACACTAGCCCGAATTTTGCTGTGGAATAACAATGTACGGAAACGTCCGTTGTATCCCAGTGCATGTATTTCTCAAGCGAGCTTTGTAAACTATCTTAATTTGTTTGCTAAGTTAGCTTTGTCTTGAATATAGACTTTCTTCTCGTATGTAAATGGTATCTTATTGCGTTCTGAACGAACTACAATAAGCTCAAACCCAACAAAATCATCTTCAGTTTCAGTTACCTAATTTGTAGAAATATCACAGAATTTTAAAGATATTTCTGTTCAATTGCATCTATTTTTTATTATTGAAGACTTGTGAATGTGACTAAGAAAAGAGCTCTGAGTAGAGATTGATTGTGTAAATGTAGTGAAAAATGTCCAGAGCGATGAATTGCAGAAACTTGCACTAATTATAACAAAATGTCTTGTCACGGTAAAGCTATAATCGTAATATAACCTATTTGTTTAAACCTTGTGTAAATCTGGTCTGCGCTTCTAATGGATTCGACTAAACATTACCTATATAAAAAAAGAAGTTGCATAGATATATTATGCATATTTTTACTTACAGAAACCGAGGTATGCCTCGATTCTTTTCATTCCAATTATCAAATTCACCTCTCACAGGTGACTAAATATACATTAGGTAATTAAATAATATATTACCTACCTATAGGTTTAAATTGAATATTGAAAACATTGCCATTATTGATAGGTTGAGGAATTGTGGAAAAATTTAAAACTTAAGATTTCACCCCCTATAAAGTAATTTAATGTAGGTATATATATATATATATTTAATTCTGATGCTCATATTTTGTTACTGGAAGCGTACACATAAAGAAGCGTTATTTGAAGTTCTTTCATTTCCTTGCTCTTTCGGATGACTTAAAATTAACAAATTTTATTAACTACATTTTTAATTTCGTAGGCATTAGATAAATCTCCAAACTAGTCGCAAATAGATCCCTACGTATTTAAAATTGTTGTGGTCATTTAAATAAGCGCGTGGAAATTTATATTATGTTGTGTATGTAGGTTCTACTGTATATACTTATAGGATAGATGCGATCTTTACACAATAAGATTGCTATTCTTTTTAACATATAGGTAATAGATATGTATCCGATGTTTAAAGACTCTTATCAAGTGGTTATTTGCTTTAACTTACTTATTGTACCTACGCATTACCTAACATGTTCAGTGGTAAAAGGGATCAATTAAATAGCATGACAATTTGCCAATTAATTATGTCGCGTTACATTATAAACTTTGCCATTTAGATCGGCACTCTAAGTGCCTATATAAGTATAGCGAAATAGAAGAAAATTTAAACTTCCACATTTCTGGTGGTGGTAACTAACCTTGCTTTGTCGTGAAAATAAATAATTATAGTTAAATTTATATGTACCCAGGCGATGTTCTATTAGTAAGTAGGTACTGAGTAGTGCCATCACCTACGTCCTGTGTAGTGTTTTTTTTTTTTTTACTAACGTTTGTTGTTTATTTTTGTTTGAACTACCAGTACTTTTTTTTGTTAACATTGATGAAAGCAATAGAGAGTAGTTAGAGAAATACTGGCCCACTTAAATAATTAGGTGTGTGCAGGCTGTACATAGTGAAACATGGAGGCCACTTGTAACCGAAATAAAACTGACTAGTAGTGTGCGTATAACAAGAAGGTAATAAAATACACATCTTAAACTATGCCGATGTAAACTATACATACCACGGAAACATATACAAAAAAAATGGAGATCTTAATAGTAGCCAGTAGTGTAGACAAATTGCCTCCACCTACTAGTGAAGTTATGCGCTGTGGTCGCACGTTCGGTTCTTATTTATAAGTAGCATGAAATTCTAGAGCCTTAATTTTAGCGGTTTTTTACTATGCATGTCATTAGCGCTTTCTTACTTACCTACATATTAATTTTAACAGCTAAATCAATTGTCACACGACTCGTTGATAACTTAGTTTAATTTAATTCTATGTATTTATGTTGAAATCACAATTAATATCCTGCCATACCTTAGAACCTATTTATTCACTCTAGAATCCGCTGGCGCCGGCTGTTGGCTTTTGTCGTAAAAGCTACAATCTAACGATTTTGGTGTATTTGAGAGGTTTACATGGAGACAAAAAATACTTGTACATTGCGAAGCAAAAACATTTTTTTTTGTTAAATGAGCGTTAAAGGTATTTACATCAAACGGCTTTTAAGTTGTAACCTAAAATAAAATATAGAAATACTTATCAGTCTCTAGACGGATGCTACTGCTAGTAGACATACATAGTTTCAGTTCGCTTTCAAGATTCTCATATTCACCATCCTAAGTTATTTTAGAACGACAAAAACATATTTTTTTGGTAGACAACGTTCATAATATGCATGTATTAAGTGATCAATATGCTTTAAATACATTTTTATTAACTTATCATCAGCCATCTTGCCAAAATCATTGATAGGTATTTCCAGATGTTGGTGATTTAATTTCATTGTAAAATTTTATTACAATTACATCCTTTGTAATTGTTAAAGTAGGCCTACATTCGTAGAGGAAGGAATGAGCTCTGCTTCAACATTTAACTCGGTTCTACGACTTCACAGGAAGTTGTTCCGAAATAGGTATACTTAAGTAACTTACATTTATTCTGGTGCACCAACTGATAAATCCGTTACCCTAAGGTCAATGTATTTTTGGAAAGTACTACATTTTTTACAACACGTCCTACGCCTTTATATATTTATTTCCATGTAAAGACTCTTTTTTCAATACTGAGGTATTACTATGAACTTTCCAAACGTACAACTGACGGCGACAAAATATGCTCAGGGCAAATCAAATATGAAACGCACAAATAATTGGGGTTCAAACCCACAACACAGCAGTTGGCGAGTTTCCCACTTGAGTAAATGCGCTATCCGTGCAAACAATACGACTTATGATAGTCAACTAAAATGTTTTGTCAAGTCAAATCGGCATCAATTGCAAATACATCTAGATATAACCTACAATACCTACTCGTAAATCATCTGAAGTTTTTTTTAGTAAAACTAAAATACAGGCTGTATTTGAAAAAGGAACACTTAAATCACTGAAAGGGCATAACTCTAGCATGCAGTTACAAGAAATTTTTTGAAAAAAACTTCCTTTATTAGTTATGACCGTTAGTATTTCTGCCTCCGTTTTCATAAAAGTAGGTAGGATGCGTATATTTAATGATTTTATATTTTACATATTTTTCAGTTTAGAATTTTCATTCCGTTACTAAGAAAATCCATAAACACGTAAATTTAAGTAAGTTTTTATAAATTTTCTCAATAACTGAGTGAATAGTTCCAAAATAAATATGTACGATTTTAAATCTTTAACTTTACACGTTTCACCTGCTTTTATAAGAAATGGAGGTAAAAATACATTCAAACGGTTGCAACTTGTAAACGAAGTTTTCTTTTTTCAAAAATTCTTAATGTTGCTTTTTCAAATACACCCTGTATAACGGGCCAGGTATCTGGTAAATATGCCTACATTGAATGGCTACTACAAAGCATATTTTTATGTACGCAGTTTAATTATTTTTAATGTTGATTTTCAAGCATTGGCAGTCGTTATATACCTACGTTTCGTTTTCGAAACTTAGATTGTAATATTATTTGGTAATTTTATGACTCTTACCATACTTATACTATAAAATAAAGTTGGTAACTATGTTCAGTTTAAGAAGACGTCAAACTACAATCGAAATATACATGCGCGAATTAACTTTCACTTTTAGATCTACAATTTCTGAGGACATAAAACCACGGTTTTATTATTAGTTTAGAATTTAGTATGTACTTTTGTTTTTATTTTAATTGTAGGGTGCCCCCCAGCCCATGTGCAGCCTCCTTTCCCCCATTCGTTATCCTAATAGCATCTTATTTATTTTGTTAGTTCTGGTTACTTATCGAGTGACTTTGTTTTAAACTGCTTCATATTACACCATATTTGACCAAGATACAAATATGTATATTTAAGTTATATGTAATTCGCTCGCGTAAAATAAACTTTTCCATTCATCGAGAACAGTTCTTTTTTTCTGGATGAGAGATATTTTTCTATATCCCTGGCAACATGTAGGTATGCAAAATTTCATGAGGATCAGATGAACGGTACGGCAGCATATAAAATACGAAAAAACATTGATTTTTATATATTAGAAGAAGCATGTACCTAGACATATTTAGGTTTATGAAAAGCAGTTTATTTCAGAGTACAGTACCTTCAGGTTACACAATCCATATATACCTTATTATGTATTATTATCACCATATGATAATAAATCGTACACCTGTATCTTTTATTTTCCCGACTGTTGTAGTAAAATTAGGTTAAAAAGTCGACGTAAAATTGTATGTATTATGTACCTACAATAACTTGCATCTATATATACGTGATATGACATATAGCTTCAGTTATTGGCACTAATAATGAGTAGGTATACAATGATTGATCGGAAATCCGCTCGCAGGGCCGTGGCAATTAGGTTACTATTATTAGTTCTGATTCGACTCGTAACATGTATGATGATTTTATAGTCTACTAGGTTTTGCCCGCGGCTTCGTTCGCCTTAATGTACATTTTCAATTCGCATATCCCTCGGGAACATTACTTTTTTTCGGGATGAAAGGTATCTATGCCTTTTCTGTACTCCTGATAACGTTTATGCAAAATTCATGATGATCGGTTGAGTAGTTAGGGCGTGAAAGTGCCTATTGTGTGTTTCATCCACGATATGTTCAGTTCGTCCGGAACGGGACTCTGTTTATAATAATATATTTACATTATATTTGTTGCCGTGGTGCACGGGATATGGTGATTCACATTGTTTTATGAAGTAGGTCCTTGGCGTCGAGTCCACTGCTAGCTAAACAAGGCAATTATCCCTGCGATGTTAGATTATGTGTGACGATTAAGTTTTAAGGAACGAAATGGATTATAAAGTACAATCGAATGATTTTATACCTTAGACGCATTATTACGAATTGTAAAACAACAAACCAATAATAAACAATAATAACTTAAACATCTCTTCGCCAAAATATAAATATGTCTTCAGTGTTTGTGTTTATACAGCTGTAGGTATTATATATATATATATATATATATATATATATATATACCTTTTCTATCTATATAAAACATGCCGCTAACATGTGACACCTATGTATAGGCCTATGTAGTAGGATGCTAGTTTGGTCATATATATTATCTCGATTCTCATAAAAAAACATGTTGAAAAATTATTAGTCGTCAGCTACGTTACAATTATGCAAAAATTAGTCTGCATGTACTAGACGGATGCTATCTGTTATGAATATCTGCCTTCAATGAACCCATTATTATGCATTTCAGACTTATCTGTTAAATAAATTAGAATTAATTATAGCTATAGTTATGTAATATTTTTCTCTATTTTCATAATTTTTTTTTGTTTTCAGCGATGTTGCTCTTGGAAAGTGACATGTTCATGGATGCCTTGAATGCGTCAGCTACTAACAAAAAAGATCCAAAAAAAAGAAGACGAAGAACCAGTGGATCGAAAGACGGCAATCCTGCAAATGATGTGTCACCACCGCAAACTCCTACTACAATTACTAGTCCTAATAGTGAAAGTAAATCTGTGCCGCCGAGATTCTATCAAGACACTCTTGAGGCTGAAGATAACAAAGAAAAAATTTTAGAGAAAACTGCTGAAATAATTGAAAATCAGGATACAACGATTACCGAAAAAGAGGAAGAAAAAATGGATACGTCTGAACCTCACACTTTAACGATTAATGGACTTAAAGGTGTTTTATGTTACCACAAACGGAAAGGTCCCAAAAAGAGTATAAAATGGAAACCAGATTCGGAACTAGAAGAAATTCAGTATTTTGAACTTGACGAAACTGAAAGAGTTAATGTAACTAAGACCTTTACGGATATGAAGTATTTAGAGAGGATCCACGAAAGGGATGCTTTCCAGAAAGGTAGGAATCTTAGCAATGATGATGTAATGGAAGAGAAAACTAATTGGAGACCACTGATACCCGTTGACGGGGGGCGTTTACAAATTCAAGTGGAACATGGTAAAAACAGTAAAGAAAAAGATATACAAGCGATGCGTCAAAAAGGCACTCTGCAGCCACTTTATTTCTCTAAAGCAATGATCCCTGACTCTGCCCTTGAACCAGACCCTGAAACGCACCCTTATTCAGAGCCTACAATAATACCATTGGAAGATGTCACTGGCAATCAAGATAACATTAGTGATTTTAGAAATATGCCCTGGCCTGAACCTAAGGGTAATGCGCCCCCAGTATCAAACAACATAAATGTTCCCGCTATCTTCCCAACAAATATGAATCAATTTCCAAACAGTTTTCCGAACCCGCAATTCCCAGGTGTTCCACCTGGTTTTCAAGCGGGAAATATGGTTCCGGGTGAGTGGCAAAACGCAGTACCACCACATATGATTCCAAACGGTATGCCGGGCCCCATTCCACCTGGAGCAATGCCTCCAGGAAACATGCCGCCAGGATTGATGATGCCCCCCGAAAATATGATGATGTCTCCAGAGATGTTTGGTGGACCGAATCCTATGTATCCTGTACCCCCTGAAGGTTTCAACATGCAGCAAAATATGTTTCCAATGGAATTTAACATGCCAGGTCCACAAGTACCTGCGGGTCCGGAAGGTTTTCCTGGCCCAGGGAATTTCCGGGGAGCGATACGAGGACGTGGCGCCGGCGGACACTGGCGTGGAAAAAATGCTAATAACTGGGACGGACCTCAACGAGGTAGAGGCGGCCGTGGTGGCCGCAAAGCGGTATGCATATATTTTCAGCGGAAGGGATCGTGTCGACAAGGTGATAACTGCTCCTTTTTACATCCGGGAGTAAATTGTCCATTCTAAGAACTGTTGTTGTTTAGATTAAGATAAAGAAGAAAATGTTCATAAACATAGTCATATAATATATCTTTTAAGTAATTGTTATAGAGTTAGAGACTCAGAAGACTGGTAAATGTAAATAAGATAATGGTTGTATATGTATATATAAATGTAAATATGTAAAAAAAGAAAACGTTTATATAAAATAGAAGTATAAATTTATAAAAGGTATTTATTTTACGTTACCCTTTCTAAGTACCTATACACTTGAAATGTATGTCGCACTCGAAAATAATCGCACAACAAACCTTTTGAACGTCACCTACCGGGTCCAATTGTAAATCGTAAACCATCCAAGGACCCACTCAAAAACAAAACGGAATTCATCAAAAAATTATATCTAGATTTTATATAAAACAACAATTTTCATCAACTGTCACTCCCACCGACACGACACTGCGTCGAGGTACTATAACGAGGGTCTCTTTTTAGCGAAAGTAAAGCGATGCCCATCCCTCACGTATAGTATAAGAATTGAAATTGCCGACCCTTTGAGTCAGGGCTACTGAATCTTTACAGCATTGTTTGTGTTACTATCTTAAGTGGGGTAATTGAAAAATGTAAAAAAAAAACAACTACCTACAACGTAATTAAAAAAATCTAAGTAATTACCTGAACCACCACCTGTTAATTTTCAAATGCAGTTCCTTAAACATCCGATATTTAATCCTGTCGGATCTCTGGATCTAATGTTAGACTATAGATTTTTTTAAGTTTCTTTTAACTACTGCCTCACTAAGATATACATAAACCTTTTAACAGCCAGAGCGTTATTGAATCGGCGTTTCCGCCAAGCCATAAATTCGCCTCGTGTACTTGCAAAAATCATAGGGATACCAAGATCGTATCGCTATTGCTATTTATCTATAAAATATCACTTATAGCACGAAGTTTCATTTCATATCTTATTTCCCAAAATACACATCAAAAGTATCTAGGGATCAAGTACATACTATAAAAAAATATCCAATTAATATTTACCAAATCTATTCTTCCAGACTGGTATCTTACTTTAAGCACAGCTAAGATAATAGTTTAAGTTAACAACGGAGGGGCTCGTGGCTAAATGGCAACCGAGTAGGTTAGCACATTACAAACTTAAGTAATAATAGCCAGGTCAGGCTAGGATGGGTGACCATTCTCAACACATTGAGACCCCTCCATGCCTCGGATTTTTAAGCTATTGCATAGCTTTTATCGCGGGCCTTGAGCGTGGGGACCGAATCCAGAAATTCCGTAACGAAAAAAACCTAACACCGCCCACTCCGACCGGCACAACGGTGATACTTGTTAGTTTTGCCATCTATCCATAAATAGCAGAACTTTTAATGACTTTTGAAATATCACGCTTGTCTCTTTAGTTCAGCAACTCACCTCTAGGTGGCATTGGTTGTATCGTCGTGACTGCGCATGCGTCATCCCTCTCTTCGCCCCGCAATCTGGTGACTCATGCCCACGGAGCAGATACAAAGAGGAGAGGGCCTAAGCAACTGTGCACTGTGATTATAACTAGGTCCTGAAGTCATCACAGTGAGCGTGGCTTATAGTTTTTTATTTTATTTATTAAAATAGTTCTAGAAAAATCTCGGGAGTGTTTTTTGAAATATAATTAAATCTATTCGTCACTAGATGGCAAAACTTTGTGTAATGGGAACTAAAAAAACAAAGGTACGTAGAGCCTAAGTATTAGTAAAATAAATCATACGAAGATACTAAAATGTGTTCTACATCCAGTCCTAAAGAATTTTTAGCCGTCAAAGTATTATTTTTATATTTTTTGTAATCATTTTTTGAATAGACTGTCATCTATCTTCAACTAGAAGAACATTTATAAACAGAACAAAAAGACAGGGCCGTAATTAGAACCCAATTATTTTACCTAGCAACCTACGACTATACGAGTATTTATCTTGAATTGAAAGTCCTTTAAATATTAAAATGAAATAAATTGTACTTAGGCTGATGATTTAAAAGGTATTTTAAGCTCATTAAGTTTACAAAATAAACTGCAGCTGCGGTACAGGTACGAATAAAGAAAGATAAGAATAAATAAGTGAACAAATTTGAATCATCATTCGTGATTTACCACAAACTTTTTTATTCTCACACTAGCAATGCCCAATGCCCAAATGTTAAGCCAGGTCGCAATCTATCTGTATACCAAATTTTATCCAAATCCGTCCAGCTGTGGAATAAGGTCAAGGCTAGGAGAAAGAAAGAACTCACAAACTTTCGCTTTTGTATCAAGATGGTTTAAAAATTAATCTTGAAAAAGCTACTACCTGGTAAGTAAATTCTGAGTACGGTCCCTTACATCCTATAACTAGCGTGAGATAGCTAAACTACATAGCAACATCGACATAGAACGATGCGAGTAGTTTTACTATTGTTTGGTAGAAAGAAAAAAGTTTAATGGGCGGAGCTTAACACCCCCTCACCCCGCAAATTGTCACGCGTTGTTTCATAGGGAAATCTAATTATAACACCTCCTCTTTGTATCTGCTCCGTGCTCATACCTGTCATCAATAGTGTAACTAACACGACTTTCTTATATATATATAGATAATAAAAATATTTTGAACAATATTAACTTCTCATTTATTTAATAAAAGAAAAAAAAATGTTTTCTTATCGGTCACCACGCTCAAAAAGTGTAACTTGAATTAATATCAAAGAAAAAAAAAACAAAGGAAAAAAATACTGCATAAATAAAATAAATAAATAATTATAATTGCATATGTTGATAAAAAATGCTATGTAATAGCTTTACCGCGGCAGTCTCCGAGTGCCACACGTCTTTTTTTTTTTCATTTGATATCACCTAGTACTGGGTGTCTCAGTAAGAGTGCGCTTTTTTCATTTTAAAATAAAAACAAGTATTTTATGACAGAGTTGTGATATTTTTATTGTATTGTAAAGAAGATGTTCCGATTAAGTATGGAATAAAATATCCGGCAAATGACCCCCACGGCTCCGATGCGATGACAGGCCATTATTCTTTTCATTAAATTTTCCATGACTTTTGTACAGAGATGTGGCTGTATCTCACCGATGACGCGTTGGATTTCCGATTTGAGTTACTGTGCTGTGCTGTTACAGTGAATACAGGGCTGTATATTGCCATGCTACAAAACTTTTTCACTCCAGCGCTACAGATTTTCGATGGTTTTATTCAACGATCGTGGTTTCAGCAAGATGGGGCAACATGTCACACATGCAATGACACAATGAGTGCAGTTTGCAAATTTTTTGGGCAATAAGTGATATTAACTGCCATCTCGTAGCCCAGATTTATCCCCAATGGAATTTTTTCTTTGGGGATACCACAAAAGTAAAGTTTTAAACAGCAACCCAGTGCCTCTTGAAGAATTAAGGAACGTATTCGCGAGGAAATCCAGAACATATTTGAAGACACCTGTAAAGCCGTTGAAAGTTGAAAGTTGAAAGCACATTGAAAGTTTCCGCTCCAGGTCACAAGTGTCAAAATAATCAAGAATCACACGATAAAAATACTTTTGGTCCACTCTGTATAAAGGCCATGATTTTTGTGCCTCTTTGTTTTTTGGTTTTCATTTTCGAATCACTTTATTAACTGTGATAGCCAATCAGTGAAGAGGAGAGAGGGAGAGATGCAAGACCTGCACAATCTTTTCTCTCTCTCTAACGCTGTTAACATACCACTTATAGGCTTACATACGGCTAGCCGCTAACGTAGTGTTTGTATACTCTTTGGCCGCCTGTATTTATATTATCTCTATGGGGACACGGCTCGCACCCGTTTCATTCTAATTTGAATCATCTAAAAGAACTGCTTTGATTTTTTTTAATTATTGTGACCAAATAAACCTAGGCTAGGCTGCATGTGTAAAGCGTTCCAAAGACGATTTTTTTTTTTATGATATAGGGGGCAAACGAGCAGACGGGTCACCTGATGGTCAATGACTACCACCGCCCATGGGCACCTGTAACTCAAAGAGTCACAAGTGCGTTGCCGCCCTTTAAGGTGGGAGTAGGAGAAAAGAGGGTGAAGAGGGGAGAAGGGAAGGACGGGAATAGGGGAGAGGGAAGGGTTAGGGCCTCCGGTATCCTCACTCACGCGGCGAAATGCAATGCAAACATTGCTTCACTACCGGTTTTCTGTGAGGCCGTGGTACGAGTATCTAGCGGAGTCGAGCCGGCCCATACGTGCCGAAGCATGACTCTCCCACGTAACGATCATGCAGCATGACATGTGTTACGTGCTGTCATGCATGCATGATCGTTTAATTGCATTGATTGATGCGAATGAGATGCAAACTACGTGCATGACATGCAAACTACAAGCTGGCAGTTGATTGACAAGTCCTTTTTATCTTTCATCCTGCAAGCTGTGATTGACATGCACGCATGATCGTCTCTATATCGGCATGTCAAACAATAGCAGGGTTGCCAGATTGTATAATTGGAAACAATTTTTTTATAATTAATCGTAACCTTGTGTATCCTGTTTCTATTTATTTATTTTTATTTAATTATTTATTAAGGAGCATCAACAATATACATATGCAATATTGTGCTTTACATTATAGACGCCCACAGCATTCATTATACGTAATGTTTACATTGAGTACTAACAATTATTAGCAGCACTAAGCACTAAAACATAAGATACAACATTTTTAGACAAGAATAAATTGTAATCTGAATCTAAAGACTGAATAAAATGATTATACCAAGAATTGTCATGCTGCATGATGGACTCTCAATATCATGCAGCATGATGGTTCAGCATGTCATGCCGCATGATCGTGCATGGAGCGCTTAACATAATTATATTGTATTGTAAACATCTTCATCAATTTATTTTTCAGTTGTCAACCGTCAGTTGTGAAGTATATAACTAGGTTTATTATAGGTAGTTATGTACAGGCTTGGCTGAAAAGTAAAAAACTTTTTGTTAGAAAACGTAATGTAGTGATTTTGTATTCTCTGTGTACCTAGTGTTTGTATACTCTTTGTTCTCTGTCGTAACAATGTCTATCTAGTATTTCAGTGTAGGTTCATTTATTATATATATTTATATTATGTTTTGTATATTATGTTTATAACAAGATGCAACGTTGGTTTTTTTTAGAAGATCGCAAGCGACCAAAATACAGAGTTCCGCAAAAAATAGAGGAACAAAAGGTAGAAGAAATGGCCGAATTACTCTTTCAACAATGGATATTTTCTGTTACTGCACCAGATGTTGACCCTAAAGATATAGTATTCATTACGGGCAATATTCCAGAACTTGGAGAGTGGGATATCAAGAAGATAGTTTACCTGGACAACAATGAAGGCACATTTTTGTGGTCAAAAACTATACAAATTCCTAATACATGTGATGTGATATATCGTTATGGTGTAGGAGCTGTAAATAATGATACCAATGAATTATTAATCCGCCAATGGGAAACTGGTATAATTCCAAGAATTCTTAGAGAATCTGACTTACATCCCTCAATTGATGAGTTTGGTAAATATGGTGGGATAACAGCACTTACAAGAGGGTGGCTTACTACTCAAACATTGGTGCAGTTTAAATTTATTCATAACCCTCTTAAGTTGAGGAATCGTCTCTCTGGAAGGCCTATGCATATTAAAGTTACACCAGTGCAGTTATCCTTTGGGAGTGAGGTGGATGATTCATCAGGCAATGCAGATGTAAGTGACAATGATATACCTGGAACATGCTTTGTTGAAGTTGCTACACTTGACAATAACCAATCTCTATGTCTTCTCAAACCACAAGAGCAATTTGGAAGGGAATATAGACCAGATGATGTGATAATAGTGAATATGACAGTTCCAGACCCAAAAGCTCTGGCTTATCTTGTGGATATTTATTCCTTTAGTAATCATGCTTCAATTGAAAATACTCCATGCCATGTGGGTTATACATATGTGTTACCAAACATGTTCAAACCCTCTGAAGGGATCTTACAGTTACCTGTAACATGTAATGTTAAACATCGCCCCTTAGGTACTATAGATATTGAATATTTAATTGTTTATCCTATGAAGGAGAACATTAACAATTTTGAAGTCTCCTATAGCAAGTACTGGTCTAAAACATGGACGGGATTAGAAGTTGGACACCGTGGTTTAGGTGCAAGTTTTAAAACTAAGTAAGATTTATATTGATTATTAATACTTGCTGCATTTGGTTTCACTCACAAAACACCTGCTGTGTAAATAGAATTTTCTTAGCTCATTTGATAGTACCAGCCTATAATAAAATAAATTGAATTGTAAGTACTTAAATTGCATGATTATTGTGCCAGATAAAACCACATAACTTTTTATTGATTATTACCTAATCAGACTATGATCGTGAATTAAATATGTGAGTGAATGATTAAGTACTTTATTTACTTTTGAGATCTTTTATAGTGGTTCATTGTTCATGCCTGTTGCCATGTTGTTGTGTTGAATATTACTATAATTAAATAGCACCATCCCAGTGCACTTGTGATAAGTTGGTCAGCATTACAATTATATACATTCAATGCTTGCTTTTAACTGGATGAGGCACTGATTCCTAACTCATATTTCTGAATTTATACTTGCAGCTGATTTTGACTACTATGGTTTCTCACTCATGCTAATAACATATTTCATTTTAAAAACATTGTCATTAATTTCAGAGGTCACACTATACGTGAAAATACAATTGCTTCCCTTAAAAAGGCAGCTGCTAGTGGTGCAGACTTACTTGAATTTGATGTGCAGTTAAGCAAAGATATGATCCCAGTTATTTATCATGATTTTCATGTTTGTATATCATTGAAAAGAAAGCACGAGATTGAACGAATGGAAATGTTAGAGTTGCCTGTGAAAGATTTGACATTGGAACAGCTACACAAACTGAAGGTATATTTACACATCTCATTTGCCCAATCATGATGTTTTATTTATTTTAGGTTAATCAACAACTGCTTACACTAATGCATATACAGGGTGTAAGAAACACCGTACCGAATATTGAAATAATGTATTCAGACCATCATTCGGAGTCGAAAATCATTGGAATTCTCTGCCAGAACATTCATATTTTTTTTTTTATTATTATTTTTTGGTTTAAAGTGATATCACAATGAGTAAACAACATTTTACCGAAAAAAATGTAATAAATAGGGCCAAAAACTAACTTTCAATTACTAATTGAAAATTTGTTTCTATTTATTGTAGTAGTTTTGGAATAATTTTATTATACTTGTATGTATTCTTATAAAATTATTGCTTATACTACATTTTATAACTTATTTATAAAGTTATAATGCTTTACAAGCGAGAAATAGTGATACCTGGACAATAGGAAGGTTGTTACATGTAAAAAATGGACATTGCGGTTTCTGAAACTATACCCCTCAATTAATCAATTAAAAAATATTTATGCAATCAGCACCTTCGACGGCGCCGAACGTTTAAGGTCATTCACCGTACCGCACAAAAAGAATACCTACACCGTATATTGCATAGCGCCAAATAAAACTAATTACTATAAATCCTTAATCTCGCAGTTTTATGATGAACTTACTTTCGTATTGTGATAAGTATAAACAGAAAGAGGTACTGCTACTTTTACTGTACTATTTATTTACACGCTGTATAAATAAATAGTACAGTAAAAAAAAAACAAGTGTACCAGTTATTTACAGATTAATGTTTTTTTAGGTTTACCATGTAGTTGAAGGTCGCAGTCATGCACCTGTAGTTTTTGATGAAGATACAGATGAACATCAACCATTTCCTACTTTGCAACTTGCTTTGGAAACCATTCAGGAAGATGTGGGTTTTAATATTGAGCTGAAATGGACTATGGAGTTGAAAGATGGCACCTTTGAACTTAACAATCCTTTTGATATGAACATTTACGTCGATAAGGTATAGTTTTATATATTTGGAAGACATGTTTGCATTATGCATGTCTCTTGTATCAGCTTAGCACATACAAATATTTCCAACGGCCTATTTGACTAATATAGTTTCGAAATGATCCAACTAGTAATAAGTTGTGGTTACGTTGACTGACATATTGAATAATAATTTCAAAACTTTTTTACTTGTAATACAATACATATTGACAAATATAATTTCGAAATTTTCTAACTGCTCATATTCTTATTGACTAATGTAGTTTTAAATATTTGTAACTTGTAAAATATGTATTGAGTCTGACTACCTAATCTCTTGCATTTTATTAAGTATTATATTCTTCAAGGTGACTTAATTGTGACGCCGAGAAACTTATAGCCTCTGACAAGACGTTCACACGCATCTCTTGGTTTCGGTTTTGAAGGATAGAGCCCTATAGAAATGTTGATCAATTCGATAATCAATAACACAATAGAAATATTCCAGACCTTTATTTTTAGTATGGCTACAGAATGACTAAAAGTGTGTGTAGATGATAAGCTTTACTGACAGCCAAATTAATTTAATTGAGAGCCATGACCATAAAAAATATTTTTGTGCTGACCGTCTATACTAATATAATAAAACTGAAGAGTTTTTTGTTTGTTTGTTTAAACGCGCTAATATTTTTTTTGTATATGATAGCCAGATTCATGAGGAATAGTATAGGCATTAGGTTACATCGCTTAGTTAGCCTTAATTTTGATTTTTGTTCAGTAAGTCGGAAGAAAAAGCACTCCCAAACTGCTTTATCCGCGTGAACTAAATATTCGTCTTTAGTATATCTAAAAAAAAGTCCGCGATACCTTTTACAAACCAAATAAGCCACAATAAGGTATTTTATGACAAAAATTTATTGAAAATTGAAAAGTGATCATGGCATAATAATCCTTACAAATGTCATCGTTAAGACAATTTTATAAGGATAAACTTTGCCCTTTATAGTATGTTACTTGGACGCATAGAAATTAAAATAATTCAACACTCGGACAACACAGTAGTAGAGGCGCGAACGAACCGTATGACGGTGTGACGCATAACGCTTTTATTTTCGTGTGAACCCCCACGGGTCTTAGCTTCACCGGGGCTAGCTGTGAAGTGGTATGTTAAAACAACTCGGTGTTCCATCACCAGCGAGAAAGAAAGGAAGTTCTTCACCCTAGGAAGGAAGTTCCCGAGAACCGTCTTGCGCAGTGGGTTGCCGACAGCTGCGCGCGCGCCCGCTTTTATTTTTACAGTACAAAAATCGTAATTCGCGATCGTATTGATATAATCTTTAAATACTGTAAAATTCATAGTGAAAATTGACATGGTTTTTTATATGGAGTATAAGAATATAGATAAAATAAGAAAAAAAAACCGAGCAGCGCTATTTAAATTTTAAACAACTTTTTTACCCGTTTGATTGTTTTTTCTTAATTTGTTTCCCTCAAATTATTCATTAAAACTTTTTGTAAGATTTAAAATATTTACCACCATACAGTTTAACAATCGAGATTTTAGAAAAGGGAAGAAGTTTATTATTCTTTACATAAAAATAAAACACATGTAGGATTTTTGTATACTAAAACATTGGAAATGAAAAATAAGCGTAAAGTACTTACATATTTACAATATATAAAAAGAATTACAATTATTGTAATTCTTTTTATAAAAAAATATTGAAGAGGTACATTTTACCCTACACACATTTTAAAGCCCGGAAATAGTAGACAATTAAAACGGTAGGTATCGATATTTTTGTACGGAGTGATTTATTTATTACATGGTAATTACTTGGTGATCTTTGGCGGAAGTGCGGAGAGCGAGAGAGAGAGAGAGGGAGATAGTGAGATAGTAACGGGCAGATGACGCATAACCCTGGCCGTCCGACGAAAAGCGTTGCCAAAAAGAGACGAACTGTATGCCAAGAAAATATTACTAAAATATCGTCTATGCTGAAGTATTATAAATCACCGATCAGTGTTTCCTTTAAAATTATACGCGGATGAAACCACAAGGCACAGCTAGTTTATGATAAGAATGTAATTTCAATGTAAATTTTATTTTTTTTAATTAGGCAGCGTAACAATATATAATAAAAAAAATTATCACAGATTTATTCATTCAAACCAAGTCACAATACAAAGAAATACTTCTACATACATACAATTATGTATCTACTTAAAATAAATACATTTAACACGTTGGATCTTTTATATAGCTAAGTATTTATACATATATTATGTAGGTAAGTTGTATAGGTACATTGTCACTTATTGTTGTATTCTTCATAAAGAAAAACCTAACCTTTGGAGGGTGACGCATCTTACATTGTTTTTTTTATTTATAGGTATTGGAAGTTGTATTAAAACATGCTGGCGACCGCCGCATCGTATTTTCTTGCTTCAATCCAGATATTTGTACTATGGTCAGAAACAAACAAAATAAATACCCTATGATGTTTTTGACTGTTGTAAGTATGTAGGACTGTTTATTTAGTTGCCTAAACTAGAATAGTTTGCTTTTACACCCACCAAGGTACATGTAAATTAAATTTCAATCCAATTAAATTCAATATCTTTATTTCATAAAATTGCTCAACAAAATTTGATCTCGTTTTTTTTTTATATTAAAAATTATAGATGAACATACACAAAGTCACCGCAACAATAGGTTGCTTTGTCAAAAGTAAAGTTCTTATAACAATAAATAAGAAAATACTCCCGTATCTGCCTGTGCCGTTCCACAACCACCCGTTCCTAAATGGTTGAGCCTTGTGAATCTTGTGATAGAAACCACGAAAACAAACTCACAGCCACACATTTAAATCACATATTATTACAATATTTAGTAAATTTAAATGTTGTTTTCTATCTTTAGGGCATCTCAGAAAAATATGAGCCTTATCGTGATCCTCGATGCTCATCCATACCAGCTGCCGTGCAGTGCGCAGTCAGCGCTGACATATTAGGAATAGTTGTGCACAGTGAAGATTTGCTCAGGGACCCTACTCAGGTACTTTAGTAACAATGTTGACCTAATTACATTACGTAATGATAAATTAGTGTTATGAATTTCAATATATGTATATAGCACATTTTAACATTATGTACAATTAATTGTACATACTTCTGAATACTAACAACATACTTAATGTTCTGTAACATCAAGTACGTACTGCATATTGAACTTGATATCACTACCGTGAGAAATGGATGAGGTAACTATTCAATACTATTCAACCTGACCCCCCCATGTACACCCCTTACATGGAGGGTCAGGTTGTACTAGGCCGGGTGAAGATCTGGACCAGACCATTTGCCTCAGAGAGATTTCCGATAAAGCGCTAGCCCCCGCTTATTAATTATGTACAGAGGTTTTCTTCCTACGGAAAAGGTCAGAGTGAAGAAAAATAATAGTGTAATATACCTATTCTAAAAATATGTGACAAAACCTAACTTTCAGCCGGTTACCTCTTCCATTTTGGATTCATTAACGCACACTAACAGACGGCAAAACCTACTTACTTTCTCAATGTCAAGAAATACAAGAATAAGAAAAGAAAGAAGAAAGAAAGGGCACTGATAAGTGAAAAATAATCGATTTCAAAATTAATTGTAAAGACTTACAATACATGTGACACTTTTAAAATAATAGGTAACATTATAAAGGCACTAGGTACCTAGTGCCTTTATGTTACCTATTATTTTAAAAGTGTCACATGTATTGTAATATTTTTAATTAATTTTGAAATCGATTATTTTTCGCTTATCAGTGTCCTTTCTTAGTGTTTTTTGAAGTGTGTTGAATATTTTAAAAGTGTTTATTTTTTTTGAGTTCGTGTAACATTTCTATACAAACTGTTTTTTTAGTATTCGTAGTACGTTTCGTATTGCACATTGCATAAATTACGACATATCGGTGTACTTACTGCGTGTGTGAAGTTTAAATTTCTTGTTAGGTAAAATATAAGAATAATACTATACTGTATTGACTGTCAAGTCAAATCAGCTTCTTTTTAACGTCAGATGAAAAAAAGTTAAAAACTTGAATCATCATTGACTGTGACATATGACTTCATACATTACTGTAGGCAAAATTGTTTGGTTTGAAAAAAAATTAAATCGTTTACGTTGGTAAGTAATGAATTATTATTATTTTTTTTTTAAGAAAGACTACTAGTAACATGGGTCACACATTACTAGTATTCTTGTTAACCCCTCCAGCTAAGCTAAATGCTTGTGTTAGGAGTGGGTTCACGACGGTAGTGCACTGGGTGGGGTCGACCCGCAACCACTTGATCGCAAGTCCTACATTACGCTACCGCAGTTTTCATTCCTTAAAGTCTTCTGTATGACGCTTAATTAATTTATTATTTTAGATAATTTATGTTATCCGTTGCTTACTACCACAAACAACGATGTTATTTATCAATTCGCTATAAGTAAGACGATAAAAGAACACGTCGCGTAGCTAATTGTCAAAGCTAGAAACGTGTCGCAATGGCCTTGATTGTATCTGTTTATACATTTCGCACACGTGATTAATGTAATCTTGATGTCAGCTTATCTTCTATGAACAAAGCGTGCACAACAAAATCAACTGCGTCATTTTGCTATACTATTATTTTAAATTATTATATTATCTTCGAAGAAGGGTAACTATAGTACGCCCAATGGAAACGTTTCTATACTAACAGTGCAGGCACTAAGATAGGCCTATCGTTTACAGCACATCGTGAAGTAGTTTTCAATCGTCGGCGTAACAGTCGCTCATTTTTACATAATTAGCTAGATTCCTGTTATTGTACGAAGTGTTTAGGGTGTCAAGGCTCATATTACCCAATAGAGATTTAGAACTTACAGTTTAGAGAAACCAACAAAAAAAGGGAGCCGTCCCGAGACGTCTGGCATATGTGAAACATCGAAATTATTTTGTACAGATAATATGCATAGAAGATTAGTTTATTAAAGGAAATTAATATGGCATAATAAAAAATAAAATATTCAGATTTTTTTATAGAAAACGATGACTGCTATTTCTGTAATAAACATTTATATTAATTTAAATACAAAAAACGGCCACGCGTCACCATACTGTATTAAATGTTTTATACTATCATATAGCGTGGTAACCCTCAGCATTAGGTGTTTCATATCAAAAAACACACTATTACAATTTTTAGACTCGTTAAAACGAATCATGAGATGAGCCCAAACTCGAGGGTTGGCTTTGTCATCAGATCAGCTCCAAAATGCCAAAGTATTGTCATCCGAAATACATATACATAGGTAAAACTAATAAGAGCCACCGTATAGTGGTGATTTTTTTCGGACGATTATTTAGTCGCTATCGTCTGACGGCCGCCGTGATGAAACTATCGGTCGATAGTTCAGTCTTGTTGTGGTGCGCGTACTACACCGATTTGTAAGTAAAGAATCGCACGTTTAGGCCAGGAACAAACAGAAAATCACTACATAGTATAAAACAAAGTCGCTTTCTCTGTCCCTATATCCCTATGTATAATATTCTTAAATATTTATAATTACGCAACGGATTTTGATGCGTTTTTTTTTTAGAGATAGAGTGATTGAAGAGGAAGGTTTATATGTATAATAACATCCATTAAATAGTAGAGAAATACTGTTATTTTTGAGGTTTCTAATGTGATGTCGTAAATAATTACATAACTACTAGATCGATTTTAATCATTTTTTCAGTGAATGACATGGCTATATATTTTATAGCCGTGCGAAGCGGGCCGCTAGTGTTTTATAAAACTGGTTGCCGTAATCCTCGAGCATCTCCCGAGTTTATGACGTGCGCGCCCACACGTCCGTCGCCGTACTGACTGGGCAATTGACAGTCGGGCGATAGTTTAGTTGAATGCAGTGCGAGCGCTTGCATCGTATTTTACAAACGTTATGCAATGGCCGATATTTGTTTGATATCACTATTTGATCAAACTATCAAACAAATATCAAATCGGGCAGTCATTTTCGATAGTTTGATAGATTTTAAATCTAGAACGATCAAACTATCGGCCGTTTAAATTGCGCGGTAGCCCTAAAAGCGTATTAATAAATCAATCGTAAAGTAATTTTAGTTAAAGTTGACTAATGTCACTATTGCTCGTATTGGTATTAACATTATTTCTCTTTTCGCATTTAGACTCATAGGCGACCCCTTATGCGTTAAGATAAGCTGACTAGTTGAGCCAGTGTAGCTCCTTCCAGAAGCACAGAAGCCTCCTGGGGCGTTCACAGGCTTCTAGGAGCGACCTCGCACCCGCGAGGATACTTGCCCGTTGTGTGGCCACTCCCTCGCACTCCAGGATAACGTGGGCGGCCGTTTTCTCCGCATCGAGACATCCTCTGCATAGAGGACTGCCTGTCGCATTGATGGTGAATAGGTGCCGGTTTAGGGCCAAGTCACATATCACTATTAATTAGAAATAAATCATTTTCAACTGAAACTGGTAGCAATCTACACAACGTGTACTCTAAGTTTTAGACCTAACATTGACAACATAATAAGCAGGACTTCCAGACTTTCTGGTTTCATTAATAGACAAATGAAAATATTTAAGCAACCAAGTCTCACTATTCTCATTTATGACACTATCGTTAGAGGAATTCTGGAATATTGTTGCATTGTATGGAGTCCAGGTTATCAGGTGCACATTGATAGAATAGAACGCATACAAAAACGTTTCTTATACTGCTTAGCATTTAACAACAATATGTGTCGTCAATTAACATCATACAAACAACGTCTCTTATTCTATGAAATGGACCCACTGAGTACACGTCGTAAAATTGCAGATATAATGTTCTTGTATAAGCTTATCCATGGGTTAGTAGATTCTCCTGATATTCTAGAACGTATATAATTATCCGTACCTCGTCCCGAAAGTCGACTATCGAATCGCAAAACGTTCCATCCACCAAATGTAAGAACTAATCTTGGTCAAAACGCACCTATTTACCGTATGACTACCTCATTAAACAATATACGAAATAGCATAGATGTGTTTGTCGGTCACGATTCTTTAGCCTCATTGAAAAAAAATTACTATACATTTTAAACTCAGAATTATAACTTTGAGATTGATATTATTAATTTAGTTTTGTAGTTAAGATATTATTTTACTTAATAGTTGATGTGATGATATAACCCGTAATTTTAGCATGCTGTGTTCACACCTAGTAGGATACATTTTATGCAGATCACCGTAAGTTACCATAAGTTATCACTGTTATCAGTTAAGCTATACTAATAATTGTATCTAGTTCTGTGAACCAAATTAAAAAAAAAACGTGTTAGGACTAGCACGAAGTTACTTTCAATTTTATAACGAAAGGCGAACAAAAGATACCAACCGTATGGTACGTTTTGGCCTTCCGCTGATTCGATCGTCATACTACGTAGGAGTCCGGCGATCAATACCATAGTCTGTTATTGTTGCCTTACATTTTGAAAGAAAAACCATAATATTGAATAAAACCACTTTTGTCAAGAATATCGAAGTTTATGTAAATTCAAGTTAACTACTTACTCGTACAAATGTTATCGTTATCGTGTAGATGTACCTAAATGTTGCTGTACTGTGGTTACCTCGTACGTAGGTACATATATTATGTGGATCTTTGTATTCTTTGTAAACTGTCGACTTTCTTGTCTTTGAAGCCTAACATTCTTTGAAATATTTAGATACTTTGTGGTGAATATTAAATGACGTATTACATTGTTTACCTCTTTCAATGTACTGAAAAGTTTAATGACACCCGACGTGTATGACATACTTACTCGTATATGTAGTTGAACTTTATTTCAATTAACAGGTACACTTGGCAACAAACGCTGGTCTAGTCATATTTTGTTGGGGTGACGATAACAATGACAAAGATACTATTAAGAAGCTAAAGGGATTGGGATTGCACGCTGTGATATATGACAGACTGGATCAGTACATTACGAAAGAAGTGAAGGTCAGTATCTCAGTGAGACATTGTCATTCTAATGTTGGCAAAAAAAAATATTACCTAACGTATGATTTGATATATAATTAATAGTTTTTTGCGTAGCTACCTATGATATTGAGGTATCTGACCTATTCTTGTAATACCACATGCTTTAGACACAAAATTGTGTTTAACATAAAATATATTCTCTTGATAACATGGCTATTCTTAAAGCATAGTAGCATACACGTGCACGTGTATGCACATGTAATCGCATACACGTGCATATCGCGCACATTTTTAAATTGATCAAATAGGTAAGTGAGATTAAGATAGTTAATTCATCAGCGCTCACAAATGAAATATATTTCTGTATTTAATACATTAGTTTTTATTTGCCCAATATGGATTTATGGTCAGTTCAAATTTATTTATTACCAATGGTTTGCGCGCGAGTTGAATGCACGATAATCCTTGATAATATATGTTTTTCGCCACGAATCTCTTTGTTTACTTGCACTTCATTTACACTAGACATGAAACAAACAAGATCTGCGATACGTGGAAGACAAGTGGAAGGAGTTTCCTTGAACTTGCTTTTTATATAAATATCGAGATTCGAAAAATAATTGCCTTGAAAACTTCGTTTATTTATTGAGGCTATAGTTATACATATTATTATATATAACAGCACGCCACACCCGTAGGATATCTACCTATTTGTCGTACCGTGGTAATTTTTCAGCTTGATGGGAATTTAGGTAGCTTTACTCTTATTTTTTGGTCTAATTTGACCGGACTAGTAATGAATATGAAGTAGTGAATATAGCTAGTATAAATATAGCTACAAACAAAACAACATATTAAAACTAAATTAATTTATAACTTACTGTAAGAACAGTAATTATCGCAGCACATGTAATGTTAAATAAAGAGAAGCACAGGTTTCCAGAATACGAGATCAACTCAGTTTGAAAACCAGTGGGAAATTCAACATTATTGTTACAAATTGCTACATTCTTGTTGTTTTCTTTTTGACGTGCTTTTAACACATAATATATTTATATTTATTGCTGACCCATGTATTGTTCTTTCTTTTGCAAATATATTATTAGTTTATATAAGCCTTGAAATACGGGTCGCTAGAACATAGGGAGGTTAGGAAGCGTGTGATAAGGATATATGCAATTTACTACTGTCGTTATTGGCCGACTGCCAGTTGTCACACATTAGTGTTCTAAATATATCTCGTGACTAAAATGTTAAATTTGTTTGTGTACTTATTTGTTTTGAGCAAATACAACTGTACTTGCAAATCATCTAAATCGTTTGATCGACTGTCTTTTATCTAATTAAAGTAATTAATTCAACTTTAAAAAATGTATGTCTATGATGATATTCAGGAGAGCATATTCTTGGTGGAGGCAAGAGAATCGCAGCGAGACCTTATGAAGATGGCAGCATTGGGAACTTTTCCTACAACAGACAACTCATCAGAGCAGAGTATATCTATACCTAAACCTACTTCAACATCAGCATTCCTGGACCTGGAATATGTTCGCAATAAAATAGGTGATACATCTACAGCGACTTCGTTGGAGTCCCTCGCCTCTTCTATGGACCTGAGAGATGAGTTTTTAAAACTTAAACAAGATAGGGAAATCATTACAGCTATCGTTCAAGAATCCCAGTTAAAAGAACAAGTAAATATATTTAAAGATGCATTTCCAGAATGTTCTAGTAAACGACCGCGTAATCATTAATTTTTTTTTATATTATTAAATTACCTGTAATTATGTATTATCACGAGCAGTAACTAGAAGCGTATTTAATTTGCTCAAATAAATAATTATTTGTTTTAAAATAATAGTTTAGAATTGTATTATTATAGTGTAACTAGGATCTTTTGGCGCGTCGATGCAATTGACAGAGACAGAGAGAGAGAGAGAGCAAGTAAGTTTGGCAAGTTGATAAAACCTTCTCATGTAGTCACATATTTTCACATTTTGTGTAGAAATAACAATTATGTTGCCGTCTTCATTGAAGCATGGAGAAACAAGGGTAAAAAGTGTAAATGTGAGATAATATGAAAGTAGGTGGCTCCATTGGCCGCCGTGCCCATGTTGGGTCACAAGTCAAAAGATCCTTGCAGTATACCAACCTTTTGTTAGTATTGTGTGTATAACCTGACTATGGAGTGTAGACTAAAAATGTTGACGCACGAGACTCCTATCGAAAATAATGGCAACCAAAATGCATAAAAATCTTACGTTAAGCGTACGTAAAAAAATAACCATTTAGTATTCCGAACTTGTATTATTTTATATAGAAGATTAGTTATATTAGTAGTAGTCGTAGTACATATTTAATTTATTTATAACTGTCTCTGTTTTACCGTGTAAATCTATTTTGGTTTAGTCTAAACGGACTCTAGTAAGCGCGAAGCTATTTGATCACAATTTTGAAAAGTTAATTTTAAAAAATTGTAAAAATAAACTCCCTACAACTTAGTTACAATATTATCTACGTATTAACGGGAATTAACGCGATCACGAAAAGGAAAAAAAACGCGAAAGTTTAAAAGTTAACTTAGTTACATTTCTTCTTAGTCCTTCCTAACAAAATTGGAATTCCGAATTTTGAAAATTTTCGCATTCGAATCGAATTCTCAGCCGGAATTGCCTCTGGTTATCTTCTACCCTCCATAAGCCTGACCAATAATATAAAATATACGTGTGCGTTCGCGCAGCGGAATGTTGTTGAATATAAAGATTTTAATTATGCAGATATTTAGTGTATGACGTCGTGTAATTGTGTATGGTAAAAAAAAATTTGTGCATGCAGCCATTGTGGAGAAATTCGCTAAAAACTGATTCCGCTGGGCGAACGTTGTCCTGGCGGAACTTTTTTGAATCCATGGACTTGAAAGAAAAAAATGTGTCCAAAAATTTGTGTGTATTTGTGTATGTATGAATAAAATTAGTGCATGCATAAACTTCGGAGAAATTCAAGTTTCCGCTACGCGAACGTTTGGCCTTTAGCTAGTTTTCATATAAAGCGCTTATATAGAGAGCTGTAGATTTTTACATACGTTGTTTTGAATTTGTTTATATTTGTTTAAAAAACAGATTTAGAAAAAATCGTAGGGTTTAAAAGATAAAAATATAAACGTAAAATACGCTTATTAGGTCTTAGCTCGTAAAGTATGCACTTTGGGGTCCATATTTTCACGTTTATACAAACCTTGTAAGTCTCTGCAACATATTGCCAAGTATCAATGATGTTCTGTTAGTAATTAAAGAGTTATAGGACAATTTACCATGAATAGACCACTGTTTACAAAGCAGTCAAATATCACGACGTTCTAAAGGAATTGCATAGTAAAATGTATTCTAATAATTAGTGTATTAATTCAACTACTCACATGCAAAATTTCGTCTCATTAAATTCAGTAATTAAAGAGAAACAATTAAAATACTGACAAAGCATCGAAAACCTACATAACCCGACCAAGTTCGGATGGCTACTAAAAAGCGGCCGTGCAATATATTTAGGTAACATTCTAAAATTTACAGTATAATACCGGTATTGGATTGGTACAGGTACACAATCGTTGTTTCGATATAATTTATAGGTCATTTATTTTTCTACACCTGCTTTTTTAAATGTATTTGACTATGATAGTAACTACTATTTACGTAGGTACTTTATTTAAGTATGCGCTTGAGACTTGCCTCAGTATATGATATTACCGTTGTACTGGTAGTGACTTATGTATGTATGCATTTTAAGTTTATTGCTGTCTCTAACCAATGACAGAGTATGTTTAGCAAGCGTTTGTTAACGTTAAGTTTTTATGAACAAGAGACTAGTCATGACAAGCGCCTCTGCTGCGCTCCCTATACGCTCAAAATACACGCGCCTGTGCGCGCACATGAGTTGTATGCCAAGTTCTGCCGTTACAGGGGCGCGCGCCCCAGGGATTGTCATGACTAGTCCCTAAGAGGGTTAGAAATTTTGAGGTTAGTTTCTGTATTTTCATTCATTCATTCATATGCTCACGGCTGTTGTCCCAGAAGGGGTAAGCAGAGGTGTGACATTTCTGTGACACCTACATTTCGCCAATTTTTGGGTTTCTACGTAACAGGTGGCGAGAAATAAATAATAAATACATAATTATTACATGTAATTAAAAGTATTTTTGTACACGGATGTTTAATTAGAGAAGTGCTTGTTAATTGAAGATTTATTTTTATCGTAGGTAGTGGCGTTATTATTAAAAAAATATTGGCGTTATTATCAAACTTGGGACAGCCATGCTTCGGCACGTATGGGCCGGCTTGACTCCGCTCGATACCACGTCCTCACAGATAACCCGTAGTGTAGCAATGATTTCATTGCATTTCGCCGCGTGAGTGAGGTAACCGGAGGCCCTAACCCTTCCCTCTCTCTTATTCCCGTCCTTCCCCTCTCAACCCCCCCACCCTCCCCCTCTTCTCCTACTCCAACCTTAAAGGGCGGCAACGCACTTGTGACTCTTCAGTTACAGGTGCCCATGGGCGGCGGTAGTCTTTTACCATCAGGTGACCCGTCTGCTCGTTTGCCCCCTATACCATAAAAAAAAAAAATCATTCAAGAAATACAATTGTTTTATTTTTTCCTAACGCTTGTGTACGCAGCTGTTCCATATTAATAAATACTATACTGGAAGGTTAAGAACGTTACTTAGATATATGGCACGGCCGCTTTTTAGTAGCCATCCGAACTTGGTCGGGTTATGTAGGTTTTCGATGCTTTGTCAGTATTTTAATTGTTTCTCTTTAATTACTGAATTTAATGAGAGGAAATTTTGCATGTGAGTAGTTGAATTAATACACTAATTATTGGAATACATTTTACTATGCAATTCCTTTAGAACGTCGTGATATTTGACTGCTTTGTAAACAGTGGTCTATTCATGGTAAATTGTCCTATAACTCTATAATTACTAACGGATACTTGGCAACATGTTGCAGACACTTACAAGGTTTGTATAAATGTGAAAATCTAGACCCCAAAGTGCATACTTTACGAGCTAAGACCTAATAAGCGTATTTTAAGTTTATATTTTTATCTTTTAAACCCTACGATTTTTTCTAAATCTGTTTTTAAACAAATATAAACAAATTCAACACAGCACTCTATATAAGCGCTTTGTATGAAAACTAGCTAGTGGCCAAACGTTCGCGTAGTGGAAACTTGAATTTCTCCGAAGTTTATGCATGCACTAATTATATTCATACATACACAACTACACACAAATACACACTAATTTTTGGACACATTTTTTTTCTTCTACCATGGATTCAAAAAAGTTCCGCCAGGACAACGTTCGCCCAGCGGAATCAGTTTTTAGCGAATTTCTCCACAATGGCTGCATGCACAATTTTTTTTTTACCATACACAATTACACGACGTCATACACTAAATATCTGCATAATTTAAATCTTTAAATTCAACAACATTCCGCTGCGCGAACGCACACAAAATATACTCAGGTCAGTTATGTACTTGTGATGTGGTGAAAACTTTAAACTTTCTTTATGTGAGTTATAAAGGCAAAGAAACAGGGTTTATACATAACCCACAGTTTGTTATGTTATATTGCATGATATTCATTGTTTTTATTATTTTTTAACTTAGTTAATTATGTAAAGGTGACGTGATACTCTCCTAAATATTACGTTCGCATATTTGTACATCTACCGTACTAATATCTACTAATGTTGACTACATTATTATTATCTGTTTTCCTTAGAAAAATATTAAGGAATCAACTAATTTTATTTATAATATCATCAAGCAAAAAACTATTTAGGAATAAATAGTCCAGTCTTTCTTATATAGAAAAATCAGTATGCTAATAATTTTGAGCATTATCAGTCATTACAAATCTATTTTTATTTTATCACGTTTCTGCTCAAGTATCTGCATATTTTTTTTTTAAATATTTGTACAATGTTAACTATAAAAATACTGTATTATTTATTATATATAACTCTAATAAAAAAATAGAAAAAAATAAAAAACATGTGATAAGGAACCGTCGATCCTGAAATATAGTAGTACGCTGTAGATCATTAGCCTACTGAAGTGTAAAAATGAAGTCTGACCCTGTTTGGTTGGATCGTGGAAGAGCCATGCTTCGGCACGTATGGGCCGGCTCGACCGGAGTGATACCACGGCCTCACAGAAAACCGGGAGTAAAGCAATGTTGCATTGCTTTTCGCCGAGTGAGAGAGGTTACCGGAAGCCCTAACCCTTCCCTCCCCTCTCTTCCACCTTTCCCCTACTCCTACCTTAAAGGCCGGCAACGCACTTGTGACTCTTGAGTTGCAGGTGCCCATGGGCGGCGGTAATCATTTACTATCAGGTGACCCGTCTACTCGTTTGCCCCTATACCATAAAAAAAAAACAAAAAAAACTCAATCTCGACCTCAGTACGCTATTAGAGTCTAGATTGCAACATCCTACCTAACTAGAAGTTTTTCAACTCGAGTCACTGCAGCTGTTAAATTTTCCTTACTTTTGTGCATACCTACTTTATTCAAATACATTGATAGCGTTACAGTAATTCATAATATTAATGCCTAATTCTACGAATGTAATTCGTTTTAATTTGATATTTTCTGTGATATTGTTACCTACTTCATTGTAAAAATCAAAAGGACAAATATAATTTAAAACATACAGTTAGCAACTAAAATAGCTTAACAAAATTTAATCAATTAAGCACCTTAAGTCTAATACCTTTTATCAGATACTTATGATTCTGTGATACCGTTGACGTAAAAGCATTGAACACATTAGGTAAAAGATAATTTAAATGCTTTCATTGTTAGGTGTTTCCTAAACTTAAATATGTTGAGCAACGTTTGTTGCTCACTGTATGTGTTTATTTTAAATATCTCCTAGGCAAAACTAATTTAGATTGAATGTAGGTACTTACATACTCATGTACATATTTTTAAATAAATTGTCTGTGATCATGAAACTTTTATTTCCCAAATCATTTCATTCTTTTAGAAACGTTGCTCATCATTAAGTAATTATGTTATCACTGATTCCGTCTTTCTTCTTTGTCGTTAAATAAAAAATATCTAGCAATTGTCAAAGATATTTCTATATCATATTCAATAAGCTACACGTTGTTTTAATATAGGTTACATGTGTATTAAAAATCTAATTCTCTATGACGTGTGTGTATACAAATGCTTTAGCGGATTAATCAAATTAAGGTACCCCTACCGTACAGTTGAATTACCTACCTATAATGACCATCTACTTAATTAGTAGATAATGGCGTGTGCGTTCGCGCAGCGGAATGTTGTTGAATTTAAGGATTTTAATTATGCAGATATTTAGTGTATGACGTCGTGTAATTGTGTATGGTAAAAAAAATCTGTGCATGCAGCTATTGTGGAGAAATTCGCTAAAAACTGATTCCGCTGGACGAACGTTGTCCTGGTGGAACTTTTTTAATCCATGGACTTAGAAGAAAAAAGATGTGTCAAAAAATTAGTGTGTAATTGTGTATGTATGAATAAAATTAGTGCATGCATAAACTTCGGAGAAATTCAAGTTTCCGCTACGCGAACGTTTGGCCATTAGCTAGTTTTCATACAAAGCGCTTATATAGAGTGCTGTGTTGAATTTGTTTATATTTGTTTAAAAAACAGATTTAGAAAAAATCGTAGGGTTTAAAAGATAAAAATATAAACGTAAAATACGCTTATTAGGTCTTATCTCGTAAAGTATGCACTTTGGGGTCTAGATTTTCACATTTATACAAACCTTGTAAGTGTCTGCAACATGTTGCCAAGTATCCGTTAGTAATTAAAGAGTTATAGGACAATTTACCATGAATAGACCACTGTTTACAAAGCAGTCGAATATCACGACGTTCTAAAGGAATTGCATAGTAAAATGTATTCCAATAATTAGTGTATTAATTCAACTACTCACATGCAAAATTTCATCTCATTAAATTCAGTAATTAAAAAGAAACAATTAAAATACTGACAAAGCATGGAAAACCTACATGTTAATCTTATTAAAGTTCGTTTCCGTTGGTAATAATCACATGTTACACAACATGTTTTGTTGTAGGTAACACAAATAAGTTGTTCATCTGAATTCAATTCAAAATTTAATTAGTACTGACAAATCGACGGAAAGAGGTATACAGCAGAGACGAGAACCGAAAGAGGAACACCTACCTGCACCTACTATGCATTTATCTACTTGTCTATTTTTAACCCCCGACGCAAAAAGAGGGGTGTTATAAGTCTGAAGAGTGACGTCTGTCTGTGGCAACGTAGCTTCCAAACAAATGGACCGATTTAAGTCCGTTTTGTTTTTGTTTGAAAGGCGACTTGATCGAGAATCTTCTTAGATATATTTTAAGAAAACCTGTTCAGACGTTCGAAGATCAACTCTTTTCTAATCGTTGAAAGGATTTTCGAGTCGGGGGGTATTTTGTGAATGTATGTATTAATGATAGTGCGAGTGAAGAAAATTCTATAAACTGCAAAAGTAACTTCGTGTGAAAGGGGACTGACACTGGTGTGTTTGAGCCTTGCTTTAAAGGCTAAACACTAACTGTGTAGAAAATTGTGTCTGCTAGAAGTACTTTAGAATTTTTATGATCCGTGAGTGAGTCAGTGATAAAATTATGGAACTTTGCCTTGCAACAGTTTACGAAATACAGTTAAGTACCAGGTAAAAAAAAATACTCTTAAAATTAATTACGTTTAAGGATTCCCAACGTGATATCAACATAGGATTTCTATGAGTTTGTTACAAATGGCTCACTAAAAACAGGCTATTATATCTAAAAGAGGCCGGTATATAGGCAAACGAATTTCATAATAAACTATGCTTTATATTCAAGGGATGTAATATCAGCGTAACGGAAAAGTTGTTACAACCAAGGCCGTAGTAAATAAAAACCACCTTTAGTTTTTATGTTATTGTATTATGTGAAATCATCGGGTAGATAAGTACAAATAAAAATAATACTTTCAATAAAAATAAGGATATATTTAACGATGTTACATAGGTTAGGTATAATAGAATTTTATTGCTTAGGACGGAATGTTTTTTATAATAATCACAACATCGAAAATACCTGTTCAGCAAATGATGCCTAGGCATATTACTAAATAATACTTAACATATTGAATATCGACATGACTACATCAGCCTTTCGTTAAAGTTATATGTATATATTAGCTACCATTGAGTGAATGTGTTTTTGTGTAGTTATGACCACTTATGTACAATTATTTGGGGATTGTTCTGGCGGAGCGTTTGTTCAAAGAGGGCTATTTTCCACGTTTCTAGTAGGTTAAGTACCTAACAAGAAACTTGGAAAATATATATAAAATCTTTTTTAAGAAAGTAAAATAAAATCGTAATAGTCGAAAACCTATATAAAGTTAGTGTTGTTTTGACCAAAGTGAAATAATACTTTGATTACTATTTCATTCAAAAGGTGGTGGTGACCTATTTGACTTAAGAATTTGAAAGTTTTTGTTTAATCACAATAATGTTTGCCCCGCCCCGTTGCAATTTAATGGTTCCCTTTGAACAGAATCTCCTTAGGTTTTGTAACACATATTTTTTATTTTACAGTTGGTCAATGGCCCCAATTCTGTTACTTCACTCGCTAAATTAAAATTCACAAAATTTTCTTCATATAAGAAGTAACCCTTGCATACTTAGAAACAAGGTCTTATTTCAAATTGAAACAAGTAGGTAACATATGTCGCTATCGAAATAAGCAATTTATTTGTCGACTAAAGTCTGATACGCTTAAATAAACTGTAATACCACGTAGCGAGAGCCGCTATCCGTTGAATGCCATCTCTTTTGCTCTGTGTTTTTAGTAAGCGTCTTTGTAGGTGTACATTAAAAACACGTCATCCTTGTTCGATTTGAACAAGTTTTTATACGGCAATTATACAGCGTTTGAATAAATGAAGACTCTCGCTGCGTGGAAATAAAGTTGAGTATACGTTGACAGGTTTTATTGAAATTTAGCGGCGCTGAGAAATAGATGCTAGTAATAAATAGACCTTATTACGAAGAGCACTAGGTTGATTTCATATGAAGAAATTAAGTCAGGTTTTAGTTTAGTCGAGTGTACAATAGAATCGGCACCAATGTCTTGCTTATTTTAGTAAGAAATATAATTATACAGACTACTTTCCAGTTGTTACCATATTTTGCATGTGATATAGTATAGTTATTAACCTCCACTTTTAAAATCCAACTCTAAAAAATAATTTAATTCATTTTATTAGAACTTATTAAGTTATTATGAAAACGTAAAGATACACTCATAAATAATATTATATGCAAATTTTAGTTGACTAGCCTATAAAATTGTGATAACATTTTATACACACCCCACATCGTTCATGTCAGAAAATAAAAAATACATATATATTAACATGGGTGTTCTGGACCTTTTGGTATAAAATGCTCGGTCGAACCTATTATCAAAATTGATGATAACCAATGACGAGGTGTTCATGTAAATTTTATAAAAATAAATATATTATATATGTATGTAAATAGATGATCTTAAATAACAAGAAAAAATTTATAAAAACAAGTATTTCTGTACAGTGGCGTAGCTACCGTAGGGCAGACGGGGCAGTGCCCCGGGGCCCCCGAGCTCAGGGGGCCCCTCGGACTCTGACTTACAAACTATAAATTGAACTAGTGAAATTTCTCCCACATTCGGAATATAAATAAACCAGAATTTTTTAGAACCAGAAGTTATCAGGTTTGTACTAGAGTTGTGACTAAACGACTATTTATATTAAATTGCGTACATGAACAGGGGTGGCCCTAGGGCGGAGAGAGCGGTGCGGCCGTGCGTGGGGCGCCTAAATCAACCGAAAAATTACCACCAGGGTCAGTCACCGAGTCACTGTTACTATAATCTTTATTAACCGACGATCGTTTGGGCGTTGACGATAGGGGCAGGCTAAATATTTATACTTCTCTATCGTACTGGATTGTACGAACGTAACACTAATGAAGAAGTTGAAGTACGAGAAAAATAATATTTTAACAATATGTTAAAGGGGATTGGCAGTTCACTACACACCAGGCTATGTGAGGAAGTCATCTCGCAGCAGGGGGGGGGGCGGAACGGGTGCAGAAGAACGATCTCCACTCGAACCTAATTTGCCGCTAAAGACCGGTCGGACGCTATAGTGGTCAGCCGCTAGGTGACGTCCACGTGTGCCTGGACGTCACCTAATTGAGATGTTTACCCAACTTCCGTGAATTTGGTCTCTTTATTTGGATTTCCATAGAGACTTTGTTTCTCTTGATCAACAAAGCTATGGGAAGTGACATATTTTTGAATTATCGATCAAAAAAGGTTTATAAAACTTAGGTGTGTAGAGTTTCTAGCCTTGCTGCTGTTCGCTTTAAATACACTTCGCGATGTTCTTGTGAATCTTCAATTCAATTCAATAAAGAAACAAATGACTCAGTTACAGCATCAGCGATTATACAGTAGCTACATAGAGCAATTTGGTTTCATATTTACCATGTTTGCCTGGCCAAACGCTTTACAATAGCTAAAAAAATTTTTGGAATTTGTGAAACAGAGACGAGCCTCTTCATTTGCATTAATAACAAATAAGCTAAGGAAATAGCATCTTAGGTTAATATAGCTCTATTTTTTAAGTCAGTGCTCAGGCGTTACCGGACGCGACGGAGTGATACAAGCGGGATGGACAACGTTTTTTAACGCGGATGAGCAGAACAATTGCTATGTCAACCACGAAAGACTACTCGCTGCTCAAATACACCTTAAATATTTATTTATTAGATATATCTAACACCATTTATAATCACTGTTGCATAGTATAGGAACACTAAGATTTTGAATTAATAGGGGCGCCACTTTGAGGTCTCGCACCACTGGATGATATAGTAGAATCAAATCAAGATATCAAAGAATCAGTACTACATTCATTAAATTACTCTAAATTATACTTGAAGTACCAATATGGCAGAGAACTACACATCGACGGATGTTCTGAGCAAATTGAAGCTTAGTCCTAATGAAGAAAATAGCCTAGAGTTTACTAACTCAGGGATTGTCCCTAATTCTATAGCTAGTGCTGACATTAAAAAAACACTGACTATAATGGGGATAACACCAGAAGATTTTGTTAAAGACTATTCTTCATTAGAATTTGATTTTAACTCATTAAAGACTACTTTCAATGAATATTGTAAGGACTTTAATGATGATCTTGAAGATAATATGCCTAGCAAAGCTTTAGAATTCTGCTCAAAAGTTTTATTTGAGTATGGTCAGAAAGAAAAGCTAAAGGTGATAAAGCAATCAGGTTTAAATTTCCATATGTTAAAGCAGAGAGGACTAATGTTAAAGACGTTGCAAGTGGCAAATTGGTTATTAGAGTTGTTATTGTAACTACATTTAAAGACATTAAGTATACTATAAATATTATTGATAATAAAATGGTACTCACATTCCGACAAGCAACACTATTATCTATGATCACGTTTTCAAAGGCTATTGAGTTCTGTTTCAACAAAGCAAATTCATCAAAACTTATGTCTCCTTTATGTGGTGCTATATTTTCTAGAGATTGTATTACTGATCTAAGTAAAGAGTTAAATATAGATGAAATTGAAACATTGAGTACCTATAAATGTAGCTAGGGCCGCCACTGTTAACTTAAATATGGAGTACGACGAACCTGGATTACGACAAATCTGGAGTACGTTGACTCTGGAACACGATACACGATGAATACGGAACAAACGATTTTAAATAGTTTAGTTGGGGCCCTAGTTTATTTTTGCCCCAGGGCCTTTGGTTACCTAGCTACGCCACTGTTTCTGTACAACAGTAAAAGCTTACATTTATGGCCACGAACTCAAATACTCGCTATGTTGTTTTAACTAATATGTAAACTTAAATATCCATATATGGTAAGCAAAAAAACTGTTTTTTTTATTTGAAATGATATGCTCATCATATAGCAGACGTTTACATTTTTGTTTAAGAAGTTAATTTAAATACACAAATAGAATAAGTATATTTATCTAATAATAAATATATGTTGAACGGTAAGACACCTACCGTTCTAATTTGAGACAAAGTTTCTTCAAGGTGTTACTAAATCTTAAAAAAAAAAACATATATTTAAGTATTGCATATCTACTTATGTATTTCTTTTGCAAATATGCATTTATAGGGACTGCATATTTGCAAAAGGAATGATTTACATAATTTATGTAAATTATCAAAAATTAAATTGATATGGAAAAAATATAATGAATGTTCTTCCATATTAATTAAATATTCATGTTTAAGAAAGACCTTCTACATCACATATTTGTTTTGATAACTTTTAATATCTACATTTTATTATGTACGTATGTATATGTAGGTATGACACATTAATAATACGATTAAGTATAAAATGTTTTAAGAAAAACCAGTGGGTATTGGAATAGGTTGGTGGATGGATTATTTTACGTATAGTAAAAATAATTTAAATACTTCAAAATACATTTAAAAATACTAACCGTATGACACATAATACTAATTCTTTAAATTTACATTTGACCAAATATACATAATAAATGTATGGTATTTATAACCATCAAGAGTAAAATAATACTTATAACGTTTTATTATTCTTAAAAGTATAGATATGAATCTAATAGGTACACGATTACAGTTAATAACAAGGTACATATTAAATAAATTCATAGTATTGTAAAGATACCATATATTATGGACGGAATATTACAACACTTGACACAGCTGCTAAATCAAAATGATTCTGTCTGCCGAATACTCCAACGGTACTGGATAATAGACAGCATCTCACACATCGACATCTTATAATTGAGTGGTTTGACCATATGACCAATACTTAAGATGTATTAATATATTTGAATATTTTGGGTAGGTAGAGTAAAATACTTAGCAATACCTGCAGGGGGTTTTACTTTAAGATGTTCTTCTACAAACTGACAGGGACACACATACTTCTCGCCATGCCGCCCAGGCACCGTGTGACCAAGGTTTATTTTATTTTTCACAGCATATGCACCCCATCGACCTGCATACCGCAAAAATAAAAGTTTCCCCCTTTCCTGTAGAAGATAGAATAAAAAGCTAAGTTAAATTTAAAAATACCGCATTTTTTTGTATACAATAACAAAGTTATAGACTTGCCAAAGATGAAGAGATTTGGTCAATCTAGCCCACGACGCTTGAGCCAATCGTTGCATAGAGGGCAACATGCGCGCATATCTCTGGGCTCTTTGTTCCGTAACACTTCCTCAATATACTGACAAGGGCAGAGCGCCTGTGTTAAATGTCGCGGTGCAGCAGGATTGCCACCTTCCTCATCAAGAGTCCAGTCGAGTCGGCGACGCAGGAAGTCTTTGCCCCACCGCTGCAGGTACCGGAGGTACACTTGGTCTGCCATACCCTGCACATTCGTATGCCTTGCTTACCCGCCAAAACTACAGTCACCATTTACTTTGCCAAGTTATCATTGGGGACTACCACAAACAAGAAATAATTTATTGATATATATAAAAAAGTATCCATTTTAAAATTCATTTCAGTTAGATGTGTACGTAATTAACCAAAAAAATATAAAGTAAACATATCTACAGGTTAGGTATGGTTATGGTTACTTTAAGAGATCGTAAAATATATTTTTGTGTTAAAACGTCAGATGCACCATCAATCTATTTCCAGTAGAAATAATTAATTATTATGTATGCATAACGCATTACTCAATAGTTAGTAGGACTAAGTAGTTGGAATGTGAATAGCATAAAATTACATTCCTATTTCATGACCCCCATAATCTGGCCCAGTAATTATGATATCAAACTCCATGCATATATATGTATTGTATCTGTTTGGTTGGTCAGATTGATAATTTGAACTATAGGTACGTAACTAAAATTTCGCAAATTAAACTTGTTGCAATCAAATATTTATATAAGTTGTCAGACGAGCTCTGCTGTCACCCATTAGGGCCTCATTATATCATAATCATAACAATGCATTTATCTAACACCTGCAGCTTGATTCTCATGTCTTAAATTGGTAGTTATTTAATGCTTTCCGAAGACAAGAGGACATTTTAACATCAGTTTGTCTGTTACTAGTGTGCGTCAAGTACCTAGAGTTTTCTATTGGCGGCTATTGCGGTGTAATTAAGCTCACTAAAATTAGTATGAACATTTTGTGTGACGATATAAGTATGGTGAGAGCGTATCCAACAATTAAAATTTTTGGTTGCAGAATGTTTGCTACTGTGAACTCTGTCAAGAGATTTTCACAAAGGTTAAGGTTAACCCACCACCACAATTACTGTTACATACTTAATACATAATAAAAAAATAAATTTTGGCACCGTAGTGTGCTCTTCAGTTATGAAACTGTATTTATAAATACGCAAGACTGATTGAAAACACGAATTTTATGTGAAAAACTACTTTGCTCTATGACAAGTAGTGTTGTCTATTGTAGGTACTAAATTGCTAATGCACTTAATAGTACAGAACTCAAACACTTCATAATCATCATCACCATGTCAGCCAAAAATATGTTGACTTTGTCTGTCACTTTTAATCAAAGACATTCACGATACGCCGCTTTCATCCAACGGCTTCCTGCCGAGAGGCTCCCATTCAGATGTTACAATTTACATTAATCTATAGCCGGGAGTGGTAGTACATTTTGGCGGCTCTCTGCGATGTCATCTAAAGTGGTGCATTTCTAGGTTTTGAACCAATTTGAAAAAAAGTAAGCACCTGAGGTAATATTTGACACCTTTTCCTTACAAGTGCTATGCTATTTTTATGGATAGGTGCCACCATGCCAATTTTGTCCGAAGCTTGGTTCATTATGATATATTTTATACTTACCTTATTTTATCTATATACAAATAGGTAAAGACAAAACAGTTTCTTTTTATGTGTCCACCGATACCTCTTTTTATGTTTAGTAGGATGCATGGACGAACTTTAGTGCTATGAATACCAAATTTCGGAAACAGTTTTTGTTCCCTACCTTAAGGACAATTTAACGTGATCCATAAATTTAATGAATTTCGGTCCCATTTCCTCGTGTTGTACGTGAATCCGTAGAACTATTTTACACTAATGTACGTCGTAGCTATTCCGGGTCAAAAGTTATACTAAATGGAAATCTCGAAACGCAGCAGTGACCTCAAAATGGCGGCATCGGAGTATTCACCTATGGTAACGATTACGATTCTTTGATGCTTTTTTAGCTATCCAGTGGTGTCATTAAATTTTGGATGGAGATGATAGATATGTAACTACAACACCACATTAATAGTATCCCCCGATTTTGTAATCATTCGTTTTATGAATTGCCTCCCACTATGGTAGTAATTTTAAAGACTATTCAAGTCAAAAACAATATTGTATGGTTCATTATGTATGCGAGTGCGCCATAAACATTTTTTTACGTCATAGATAATTAAAAAAATAGACCTTCGATTAATAGATAATAATATTAGTAGTTCTGCGAACAGTAGACCCCCTACCACATTTTACGTTTTTTGTTATGTGGCCTTCGTTGGCAATAAGTATTTATTGGTAATTACTAAATATGATCTTTTTTTTTTACGTTTGGAAACCCCCACGGGTCATCACTTCACCGGGGCTAACGGTAAGGTGGTATGTCATTAGCCACTATTTTTTTTACAGAATATTGTTTTGAATTGATTACTTACTATCTTGTTCCTATAAATAATGTAAGAGCAAACTTCCCACCTTTTGGCCAAAGACCTGTTATACTAAAATCGTTCTTTTATAAAAAAAAAAGATAAAAATGCTTGTCACAAATGAAAAAAATATGTAGTACACACATACATCATAGAATAGACAAACAAAAGCCAAGCGAGCACAGTACATAATTATATTTTTTAAATATAATATTAATAAGTATGAGTATAAGCAGTCTTTTGTATTGAAATTGTAAACTGGATTCTTTCTATAAAATATATACATATATGGCATTTTATATAAACAAATATAATTATAATGAAAGTGAATATTAAAATGAATTCCGCTTTAAAATACTCATGTGTAACTTACGTTAAAATAGCGTGATTTAGGTAGGTATCAGTAAATCTGTTAGTTGAGTCTGTTAATTTATTAGCAAGCATAACACATTAGTATTTTATTACACCCAGTTTCTGAATATCAACATTATTGTAATATATGATGTGTTAAAGATACCATGTTTATGAGCGTAAAAGAGAACCTGGAGAATTTTGCATAAACCTAACATAACTACATTTAGGACTGTTTTCTTTTTTGATTTTGTAGAACAGATTTGAGATGCTTATATTAATAAAATTCAGTATTTCCTATTATTAAAAAAAAAACATTATAACACAGGAATATTGTTTATTACTATTTGTTTTAGTAACACAATGCTGATTTCTACCTGCTTCAGGCTGAAATTGACATAATTATTAGCTTGTGAACATCTTTAGTACAAGATATATTTTTAAGTGGTTAGAAATATAGTTATTGCTTGTGGTATTGGAGTAAGTTATTAAAACAAAAGGGGCAATTCTTATTAGCAACACCCTGCGTAAAAGACAAACAGCATGTAGCAACTGTAAATTTATGGATGTTTCTCTGTAAACTGGGCAAATCATCTCAGGCTAAAAGCGATTCTATAAAATAGCATTTACTTGTTAATCATTTTATTCAACCAACAAAAACTTTCTGCTAACTTCCCCAGGCTAGGGCTCTGTGCAATAGGACAACACACAGTATTAACATTATTCAGTTCAGATTCTGGATGTATTTATTCATAGCACTAGAATGCTAAGGTATGGCATACAAGAACGTTATTACACTATATGGATGAAAATCATGTTCAATTAAAAATTACCTATTTTGTGTACCACCAATAACTTTCTCAGATTCTTCTAGATATAATAATAACTGGAAGGCACATGTCGGAACATAAATCATTTCCAGCTCAGAATATTTTAACTAGTCATTAACAGCAAAAAATAATATTGCTGCAATACATTGATATACTACAGTAATTAGACATTAACAGACTGTAAACATACTTAATAATGCCTACATACCTGTTTCCGAGACAGTCTAGTGGATTGTGAGCCTTGAATGACAATATCATTTGAAGGTACGTCTAGTCGTCGTTCCCAGCCTTGCATTATAGTTTTACCTTCTTCACTTTCAATAAATTGTTGTATGTGAGTAATACAAGCTGCAGAATCAAAATATATGAAGCAGAGGTTTACTTTATGACATGATATTTTTCCTCTGTCATCTAGTGCTAATATCATCTTGTGTTTACTGAGCAACTTGTTAACTCTTGCCAGACACTGTTCTAATCCTTTTGAAAGCCTCAATTTTATCCACATGCATAAAAATATTGCAGCAGCATTAAGAATCAGCCATAACACACCAAGTGAAAATAACATCAGGCCTGTGAGTCCAGAAAACAGAAGTGCCAACAGCACAAGGAATGCTAGTGTTATCCAACAAACAAGGACACGTTTATAGCATATGTTGTATAAGGTAAAACGAGCATCATTAATGAGCAGTTCCATAGCATGAACATATTCCTCAACAGTGAGCTGAAATTGTAGATGTAGTGTGTACAACATCAAATTCAAACAAATTTTACACTTATTTACTGATTCAGATAAGGTGAACTTACTGTTAGGCCTTGAGCCATTAACTCTTCAGGGACTAATTCTGGTCGGAAATGTGCTGCTGTCACCCAAGGCCATTTTGAATTAACTGGCAGAAGTGTCACAATAATATCACCATTAGCTGCAAGAAGAAGAAAATTAGGAAAAATCAGATACAAAAGTTTTTGATTAGATACTTATTTGGTATACTTACAAAAACCTTGACGAATGTTAACAAATTCAACATTTTTCGATAATGTTGCCAATGAGATTGGTTCAACATTTTTGTCTCCTCTTTCTAGATTAATTTGTACAGTTTCAGTTTTAAGGACGGCTGGAGGTTCACTATGTCTAGATGTACTTGCACCAGCAGCATGTGGAAGACTTTGCGCTATTTCTGTTTCTGGGGGAATAGTGTTTTGTGGAGATTCTTCGTCAAATTTCACCCATTCTTTACGCACTTTATCAGGATTTACAGTGCCATTTAACTCATTCCTTTCCGGTTCATTTTTAATACCTACATTACTCATGTTTAGGTAGTTTCCTTAAAGTTAATTTATTTACACAACACACATACGACCCGTGCCCTATTTATATTATGATTGAGATTATGTTAACTTAGATATCACGTAGGCGCAGCTTACACGCTATGTATTTAGGGAGGGAAGATTCTTCAAATTGATTGTTGAGATTAAAAATATTTTAAATAAAACTATATATAAATTGGAAATGAAAATGAAGGATGGAATAAAGTAGACGACAGATGTAGACGGTATGTCATGCGCAGTGTTACTAGCAGATAAATAAAAAAAACGTTGTAATAAATACAGTTTAGACAGTATACTTGTCGAATTATGTACGTTTATTTAAGTGCATTATTTTTTTCGGCTTATTTTCAACGGGTTTCTGAAATTCTGAAATTCCAAATTCACGGTAGTTTTGACTGCATTGGCTATCTATAACTAAATTCAAACTGTGACAACCATGTGTCACCGACTTCAATGTACCTAAATTATGATAAATTTCTCACCCTTAGAGGTGTAATATTTTCTTCAAATTTAAATGGGACCAACCTTGAGTTTAACCAATTCTATTAAACAGAATAATTGAAATCGTTTCACAATGGGCGAAGACATCATGCCACGTATACACTTTTTTTATCGTGTGGAAACCCCCACTGGTCATCACCTCACCGGAACCATGCGGTGGGAGAGTGCTTGTCCTCTCCCGTTAACATTCCGCCGCCTCTTCAGCCAACATCAACGCTTCGCAAAACGAGACGGTAGAATCCCACGCACTCTCAATGGATGGATAGAACCATGGTTTCTAGCTCGAGGCTTCCCACACCAATAGCCGTCGCGAGGTCGTATCGCTTTTGCGTATGGAAAACCCCTCGGGCCGTCACTCCACCGGGTTTTTCGGTAGGGCGGTGTGTCGGAATCGAACAGACTAAAAACCACATGTGCCGTACTGCGCCTAGAATGGGAAGGATCCGGAACAGTTTTATTAAGACATCCGGACCCCTCCTAGCACCTGCCCGCAAAAGCGCGGGCACCACCTTCGGGTAAACATCTCAATTAGGTGACATCCAGGTACATGCGAATGTCACCTCCTCGCGGCTGACCAGTATAGCGTAAGATCCGTCCACCCGCGGCCTCACTCAAGGCGGCATGAGGTACTGGCAAGCGCGCTTCCACCACCTGGTTCGCTGGCGGCGAATTAGGTCCGAGAGGAGATCGTTCGCGATCACCCGTTTCGCCACCTCCTTCTGCAAGATGACTTCCTCACAGAAGGTTGCGAACGCGGTAAAATTCCTGTAGCTACCGGCCATGAAGTGTATGACGGCCGCTAGCGAGAAATCTCCTCCGATGACTGCAGTGAAGGCCCGACGCTGCGTCGCCCAGGCGAAATAAACCCCTCAGCGTCTGCTGCGCTAAGTTCTCACTGCAGTCGCAGTGGTGACAGGTGGGACTCAATTCCCTCTTAGCGACCAAGCAGGCACTTCGCAAAGCAGCCGTGCCCGGGAAAAACCTGCGTCAGTTGGAAGGAAAGGGTCCCGTGCTGCACCCTGCCCACTCGACTATGTCCGGATGGAACGCCTCCACAGCGGCAAATCTAGCACGTAGAGTCTCCAGCCGGGCCGACCAATGAGCCATCGTGGCTCAGTGAATGGTCTCACGCCCCTCGCTTACCCCTTCGGGGCCCGATGAATACCTTTTTTTTTTTTGTGCTTGTGGAAACCCCCTCGGGCCGTCACTCCACCGGGGTTTTCGGGTGGGGTGGTGTGTCGAACCGACTGAAACCACACGGTGTGCCGTACTGCACCTAAAATAGGAGGGATCCGGGAACAGCTTTTATTAAGACATCCGGACCCCCCCTAGCACCCGATGAGTACCTGCGTCAACCGCTAAGCTTTCCAGTCAATCCTCCCGCCTCTTACTACCACAATTGTGGCGTGCCCTGCGCTCGGTCGCTCTAGTCGTTCTTTCCATTCGGCCATTAGGTCTTGGCGAAGCTGGGACCGTCGCGCCCCGATTTATAGATCTAGTGCCTCCTTGCACCATTGATATATGACACCTCTAGGTCCCATGGCGCAGAACCAGCTAGTAGACTCGCTACTTCGTAGGATAGCGTACAGTATCCTCTATGACTCTGACGGACATCGTCGCTGAGGACGCCACAGTATCGCAGATTGCGGGTCGTCAAGGACTCCGACCATATTAGGGCGCCATGTAAGCTCAAATTGTTAATCTCGTTAGTAGAAGTCGATATTAAGTAGGTTTAAAAATTATGTGTCATTTATTTATTAAATTTTTATACATACATACATACATATATTAAATTTTTATTTTACGCTTTTGAGTGGGTCGGTTTGTAGTTTGTTCAAGTTTCAATAGCCTGGTGTGTAGTGAACTGCCAATCCCCTTTTACAAAATATTACTTTTCTCATACTTCAACTTCTTCATTAGTGTCACGACAGAAGGTACAATCCAGTATGATAGAGCAGAAGTATTTAGAAGACCACAAAAGTATTCAAAGACATCAGCCTGACAGCAGATTATTAGCCTGACCCTATCGTCAATGCCCAAACCATAATCGGTTAATAACGTTTATAGTAACGAATCGGTGACTGGCCCTGGTGGTAATTTTTCGGTTGATTTCGGCGCCCCCCTTTCGGCTCGCATCGCCCTAGGGCCGCCCCTGTTCAATTACGCCATTTAATATAAATAGTGGTTTAGTCACAACTCTAGTACAAACCTGATAACTTCTGGTTCTAAAAAATCTAGTTTATTTATATTCCGAATGTGGGAGAAATTTTCACTAGTGCAATTTATAGTTTGTAAGTCAGAGTCCGAGGGGCCCTCTGAGCTTGGGGGCACTGCCCCGTCTAGCCCTACGGTAGCTACGCCACTGCATAAATTCTACTACCCTTCACTCCCACCTAGTTTCAGATAGCGGTTTTAGGATTAAAGTTGTTACGTGTGCTTTAAAAAAAGCCCACCTCTGACTTCAGCTTCAGCCAACACAGAGATCTTACTATTTTAAAGAATATTCTATATAAGTATGTTTACCACAATAACTTCAGCTTTTATGATGTAACACCTAAGTTACGTTATGTTTTAAGAGATACATCAATAGCTTGGTACAATAGTGCTATGGTATCCAAGTAATGCCCTATTGCGTCAACATAGTATTAAAACGGTGTAACTATTGCCAATTATTGTAAAAGTAATCAATATTGAATAGTTTAGCTACATCGCACAAAGCTTTCCACGTATAACTGTGAAGTACAGAGCCTACATGGCACACACGCGGTCCTCTATCTACCTGTCTGCTCAATGGCGGTCGACGTGCCTAAAATGTGGTTTGACCGGTTCTCCTGCTCGCACTCATGGGCAATTATCTCTCGCAAATTCTCTCCCAGCGGCCGATTGGTTCGCCCACAACTTACCGTTTGACAAACGGTCAGATTTTTGTCCTCATGTGGTCATACAACCCATAACAGATGCTGGTATATCGTGTGCTAGTTAATTACCAGTTAAACGTCTTTATAAATGTATTTTCTGTGCGTAAATATACAAAAGTGTGCTTGATTTTTGTTTCAAACATGCTCATTTTTCGAATAGTGTAATAATATTGTCTTAGAAATATCTAATTAGTGATTCAGTGTCACCAGTTTTGTGAATTGTTTAATAACAAACCGTGAACCTTAAGTTAATTGTTTGTTAATACTTGAGAATGTGATTATAATAATTGTAGTTACCCAACATGAATCGCCCACCTTCCAGAAACATGGAATCGTTACCGAAACAATTTGTTGCGGCAATGAGGACTTTGTTTGATATTATGGATGACAAACACACAGGATACGTGAAATTTACAGATATTGAACATCGTTGGCGTGATGATCGTACCAAGGGCCTGCCTCGTGGCGTGATAGAGAGCCTACAGAAAGTAGCATCACATGACGGTTTGTTAACATTTGAAAGATTTTGTACTGGATTAAAAATATGTCTTTTACGAAATCAAGTACAAACTTCATCTAGTAAAGAAGATAGGTTCAATGATGATGTTGATGGTACAATAATACATACCCAGATAGGTCCTCAAACTCACCGGCCACCCTCTGCCCCCTTATTGGACGTGACCGAAACACAAAATATGGATAGAAATTGGATGGTTTTAAAAAGTACAGAAACCTCTACTCAACACCGTACTATTAGTATGCCACAGTTAATTGGACGTAAAGAGGGATTGATACAAGAGCCCCGGCATTTAGGAGCGCCCTCAATACCTAAACACGATTCTCGTAGAGTGTATGGTCCTCCAAAGCCACCACGACTGGAAAAACAGCTGGCCACAGAAAGAAGTGAAACTTTGAAATCTAACTATAAATCAGAAGAAGAAATTGTTTTTGATAATGAAGAAATATCTGACGTAAAGATCGATTTCGAAGAAATGTCTCGTGCCGTGGAAGAACAGAGCAGAGGTCTCGGTGATGGGAGATCAGCTAACGAGACCCAATCGCAAACTTTGCGTCGTACCTCCCGTCGGCGGGAACCTCGTCGCCACACCTTACATAACGGTGTAGACTATAATCTTCTAAAACGTATGAAGCAGATTGAGCAAGAGAAAGATGTCTTACTGCAAGGTTTATCGGCAGTTGAAGAAGCTAGAGAATGGTACCTGAAACAACTTGCAGAAGTTCAAGAGAAAATGCGTTATGCAGGAAGAATGGGTGCATATGTGGTAAATAAAGTTTACTAATACATATTTCTATCATGAATAGACTTATAGTTAGAATAGGAAGTAGATATGGTATCCATCGTTCAACTTTCTTCTCATAGCGATGGGTGGTAGAAACTGCATAAGTGTATTTCTGTAGGTACGTGGGTACGCCTGCCTGCTCTGGCGGCTGTTGAAATTCCTGTTTACATCTTCCGCCGTTGGGAAGAAGACAAATTCAGTTTTAGGAATTACCTAACTGCGGAGCGATGAGTGATGTACCTAAGCAGAACCATTTTGTACCCTTGTTTTCGAGAAGTTAGATTATTACATTTATTTTACTTATTTTATGGAGCCTAATAGAACCTTCCAACCATAAGATTTTTTTTAATACCCAGTACGTTTTCTACCGCCTGTTTATGTTCTAAAAAGAATCGTTCGAAATTATGCGAGCGGCCGCATAATTCTTCCTCTTTTTACTTCTTATCACCACAATAGATACAGATAGAGATTCCCTCTCTCATTTTAAAACAGGAAATACCTCTTGTCATGGTTTTCCCAACACGTCTATAGTATGAGAGTTTTCAAAAACTTCATTAAAAGATTTTAGAGGTTCGGGTACACCTCTGTGCGACAACCCTATTATTGAAAACTTTTATAAGTTACTGTGACAAGTCAATGTTGTTTTACCAACTATAAAAACATCACGTATAAAGCCGATATGTAATATTTATAACGAGTGAATAAATAAATATGACTGCAATCGGTCGAGTCCTATTTCCTATAGTTACGTGCAATGTACAGTAACTAACGGGTAGTATACATAATTAAAGATTGAAAGCTGTTTGAAAGGCAAAGACCAGGGCTAACAATTGCCCCTTGTGAGTCTTTTTTATACCTAATTATTTACTTTTACCTCTGATGTTTATTTTCTTCCCTATTAGGTTGTGGTTTCAATTCCATTACATACACTTTTGTCTGGAACTTTAGATAGTACCCATCTGCTTAAAATATAATTTATAAACCAGTAAATTCGCAAAATATGATTTTATCTAAGTATGTTAAAATACGCATCCAGTAAATTATGCAAACAATTTAATGTTTCAATTAAATCCTACATCTACTATGTACGTTTCTGCAGTAGCGGCCCTAGCTACATTTTTAGGTGGTGCGAGACCCCAAAGTGGCACCTCTATAAATTTAAAAACTCAATTTTCCTATGATGTTTGCCGTATTTGATAACCTTTATTTTAGTCCTCATATACAAAATATTTTGGACACCATACTTGAGGGTTGATGCGGAAAATGTTATTAACCGTAAAAAAAAATTGGATGACTTTTTTTTTAATGTAATTAAATGTAATTAAAATGTTGTTTTGTTGCGCCCCTGATCTATTGATTTGGCGCCCCCTTCATGACGGCGGCGCCCGGTGCAGCCGCACCGCGCGCTCGCACCGCCTTAGGGCCGCCCCTGCGTTTCTGTGCATGAAGTAGATATCTACCGAGCAACAAATAGAACACAAAATATTTACTTTACTCTGATAGTGTTAAATTTATGAATTTACGAAATTAGATCATGGTACTAATGATTAATTTAAAATTTTAAAATGCGTCCAGCCTTTAATACTTATGTGTTAAGATACGGAGAAATCATATCTGAGAAGAATAACAAACGAAATTATTATTGATCAAAAGTTTAGTTCTTATTTAATTATAATACACTCATGGACATATTTATAACATGTGTGTAGTTCCTGCAAGTCTGTCGCTTAAATTATTTATAAGCATCTAAAAACATTTCGATTTT